>OX031071.1:19542618-25452618 GCA_943736015.1 Tridacna crocea
TACATAATTTTTCAAGAACTGTTTCCATGGTTACCATCTGCTACAAATACACTTGTTGTCATAACAATGGATCCTACGGTCTGATATACAACTGAAGCTGCTAGTTTGCGCCAGGGTTTCGCAATCGGTCTTGGTTACACAACCTGCACAGAAGAAAATTGGTTAAGTTAACCCACTACCTAAGAATTCCTAGTTTTCTGAAAGCCTACACAGATGTGATTAGATAAAAAAAAGGAGTTTTCCTTCCTTCCTTCCTTCCTTCCTTCCTTCCTCCCTTTCTTCTTTCTTCCCTTCTTTCTTCCTTTCTTCTTTCTTTCTTTTCTTCCTTCCTTCCTTTCTTCCTTCCTTCCTTCCTTCCTTCCTTCTTTCTTTCTTTCCTTCCTTCCTTCTTTCCTTGCGACCGACCGACAGACCGACCGACCAACATTCATCTTGACTGTACAGCCAACATAGCTGGGGTATTCATGGTTTTACCGATCTATTTATGCTGAACTTGAAAAAAAAAAAGGTTTATCACCGAACTGAGTAGGGCAATAGCTGGCAAAGCATTAGGAAATAGCGAAAATTTGCATACGGTCATTTGCGTAAAGTGTCGTCTCGGATCAGCCTGCGCAGTCCGCGCAGGCTAATCCGAGACGGCACTTTACGATTACATTAGATTTTGTCTTTCAGTTGACATGCCCACAACAGAAAATTAGATAAAAATGGGCAGTGTCGTTTCGGATTAGCCAGCGCAGATTGCGATTGCTGATCCACGAGCACACTTTACGCAAATGTCCGAATGCCCCTTTTAGCCTATTGTAGGCCAGTTGATCCATGCTCTAGCTAAAAGGTGCCAAATACATCTAGATACATTACACAAAGTAAGTCATCACGTGATCATGGTTCTATAAAACCCCATTTTGTCCAACAACCGAATGAATCCCGAGTAACAATGGTCTTTGTACCATTGACCATTGGTACAAATTTCAGCATTCGTGTATTTCCTGGGCTTAATCAGTACTAGGCGAGGGCTCTGAAGACATGAGAGGGAAAACATACATTGTACTTTGTTAAATAAATGGATTGATAGATGAAGAAATAAATGGATATATAAATGAATAAATCATAAATAAAGAAAAAAAGAAAAGTATTTTTTCAAGGAAAAATATGCGATGTAAATAAAGAAACTAGATAAAAGTGCGTAAAGCATAAGGGATAGAAGAAATCGACTGTACTCGTGTCATCCTTTGCGCATGTGCAGAGACCGCCTTCGAATGTGACTCCATTTTGAAGATCTTTGTGTTCACAAATTATGTGAAAGGTTTGTGAACACGTTGTTCCTGCACAGTCATTGTTTGTTGTACAGTTCTCACCGTAAACAGCGACTGAAACATGCAATATTTGGGTACAGTTAAATGTAGGTAATCTCATTACGGGAGGAACAAAGAAGATAGCGTGAATTAGCCTGAAAAAAGAGCGGCACTCTGAGAAAAAGGTTTTTAATGCATCTTTATGATCATTCATATCTACTATTCATGACGTCACAGATTATGGATCCATTCTAATTTAAAACCAGCGGAACTGTGTTCTGAAATATTCCATTCGCACATTCAAGAAAAGCATTCCAGAACACAGAACATTGTGCCAAAATAGCCGAATGGAATGGTCTTCCTATGTATACGTGGTACCTCTACTTGAGGAATAGTTGTCATATTAGTGCAATTCTAGGTTTACACACAGGCCTTTGAAGCTCGGTTGTTCTATCACAGAACAGTAAAATTGTCCTTGGTCGATCATCAAACATTCATAGCACATTGGTGCATTGCCTCTATATCACTGAATATATTTACAAACTTTCATTAATACTGACATTACTATAAATAGTACATAGGGGATTCCCTCTGTATTGCATTTAATTTAAGATTTAATCTTCTTCCTATCGTGGTTTGTCGTTCAATAAACCACAGTTGTGAGTTATGAGGCACAATAAATAATCCACGAGGGCGATAGCCCGAGTGGTTTATTCATTGCGCCTCATAGCTCACAACGGGGTTTATTGAACGATAAACCACGATAGAAAGAAGATTATTTCGATTCTAACATGGCCAATTCTTAATGAAAGGAAAACAAGTTCAAACTCGGAGTAAACACGCGAATGAAGACATAGAGGATATTTGTTTTTTTTCGGTGAAAGATCGAAATTTATTTCATTTTCATCGGGTGGACACCATCGGTAATATTTTCACGAGTGGCGCAGCCACGAGTGAAAATATTACCGATGGTGTTCACGAGATGAAATAAATTTCGATCTTTCACCGAAAAAAACAAATATTCTATTTGTTTCATGCTTTTTACCCTTTCTGGGAGGAGCTTTATCAAAATTCAGTACAGTTCTTTTCCCTTTTTCCCCGTGGCGTACCCCTCCCGCATAGCAACGTTACGTCAAGCGCGAGAAATGTAACGTCATATTTCCCATCTGGTTGTTAGGCACGCGCAATTTACCTAGGCAACAAGAACGTGAAAATCGTTATTTTCACTGGTGGTACCAGTGTAAGATCGAAAAATATTTTCACTGCTATTTCTCGATATCCTACCGGAAAGCATGAAATAATATGTTCCATTGAATAACCCACTCACTGAATGACGTCACTCGATATTGAATGACGTCACTCTGCATGGATTGTCGCAGATTTTACCATGCTCTCCTTGCACTGTATTTATAGAGCCGAATTCGCGTGTCATGTTAGAACTTATTATATACAATAGAGAGGGAATCACCCGTTCGTTATTTATAGTAATAGTGTCCGTTAATGAAAATTTCTTTATCCCTTTATAGACCAATGGAGTTTCAGAGGCCTATGGTTTACGTCAGTGTAGAGAGAAAAATACACTTGCCATCGTATCGACCAAGTCAGACCTGGAACGAACGTTTTCGTTATCGGCCAATTTTATGTATATTCAGGGCCCAGGCTACCTCATGATTGACCCATTACCACACAATCCCAACTTTTGACGACCCTGAGAAAGAAGCCTTTAGGAAACATTGTTGGAAAAGGAGAAAAAGCTGGTAACCAGCATTTTCTCCTTTTTCCCACAATGTTTTCTACCCTTCACAAAACAAATTTCAAATTTTCAGTCACTTTTTTTTGGTTGTCTGCAAATGCTCGGCCAATCATATTCAAGTCTTCAAATTCAGCATAATGCAGGACTGCGTCTGTTACAGGACCTGCCTTACACTGACAGTTAACTTCATGACAGCGTTTACGCCCACTCAACCCAATAAAGCATAGAGAAACTCCACGAGTACATGCAGACGTTGCAAATCAAGACGATACTGCAAAGAACGGTTCACTAACAGTTATTAAACATGTCTGATGTTAACCTTCGCTGTTCGACAAGCTTAAAGGCGCTCTTGCAAGAACATCTCTAAAAACAGGATTATTAACCCATTACCACACAATCCCTACTTTTGACGACCCTGAGAAAGAAGCCTGTAGAAAACACTGTGGGAAAAGGTTCCCACAATGTTTTCAAAAGACTTCTTTCTCAGGGGCATCAAAAGGTGGGTTATATGGTAATGGGTTACTATCAAATATTGTACAATAAGTTCAAGAGCTATTTTTACCTGCGAAAACAGTTAAACATACAAGTAGTATCAGTTTCATGGTTAAACAGTTCCTGTAGTGGTCCTTTGCGAAATAAAGACTGGAGTTTTAAACAGAATTCTGTGTTTTTATAATGACCCTTGACCCGTCTTAGTACATGAATTGCTCTTTGGGACATTGCAACATGATCACCGACCAGTACACATTTTCACAAAATCGTTGACAAGAATGCACATCCAGAGTAAATTTATCCGGTTGCAGCAACAGATCTTCATTAAAATCAACAATATTTACAACATTTGCCTTTAATTCCTTTCTCTTAATCCCAAAGCCCCCCAAAAAATATGTAAGCCCGTTCGTAGATGCCCGTATATAATTCTTTTATGAAGTACCAATGCAGTTATCGCATTGACCGTTAATGTCACATGTTCAGAACTCTGGCATTGGCCATTTTTGTCCATTTTAGTGAGTTCAGTGTCACGATTTATAAGGTCATCTGACCTTTACACACATAATGTTTCCCCTGAAACCGTTTGTCTGCCTAAATATGGTGTTACGTCGTTTTAGACAGAATTTCATTCATATCATGTATCATGGCTACTGGTTTTATATTGATAAATTTTATAAGTCCGTGTTCACCATAGATTTATCAGAACATTCACAAGAATGTTCCAAATTTGAAAGTAACACAATCCCTGATTGGCTGAACCAAATGGTTCAGCCAATCAGATATGTTACTTATCTACATCTAGAATTAAAATGAAACTAATCATGATTGATGGATATGGCTCAGAGTTTTTCATTGCAATGCTAACTTTTATCTCCCTGAATTAACACGAATGTTCCCGAGGACCACCCCAAGCGCATTTCTAGAAAGTTTGGGCTTACTTTAACTCTTTACCACACAACAGTATTTAAGGCTTGTCCAAATCGAAAACATTTGCAGACCACAAAATAAACATGACTGAAAATTTGAAATTTGTTTAGTGAAGGGTAGAAAACATTGTGGGAAAAGGAGAAAATGCTGGTTACCAGTATTTTCTCCTTTTCCCACAATGTTTTCATAAGGCTTCTTTCTCAGGGTCGTCAAAAGTAGGAATTGTGTGGTAATGGGTTAAACCAACCAATAAAGTCAACTACGACAGCATGTCCAGACATCAATCTAAATTTAGCTTAAAAGATGATGTATCTCTCAAACTGAGGAAATATTGGGTTTAAGGAAATGGAAGAAATAGGCCTATTACCAGCATTTACTAATTTTCCAACACACTTTTCATAGATCTCGGTCCCCAGGGTTGTTGAAACTCGGGAGTGATGGATACAGGCGTTTTCTAAGGCCACTTCCAACAGCATTTTGAAAGGTCAAAAAATGCAACAGCTAATTTTTTCTAATGCTGGGTTTACACTGCGAGGCTCTCTGAGGTATAGCACAATAAATATCCTTAGTACAATCCGGAGCTTTTCCAGACAGTTCGGAATGAAAAGAGACTGCGCAGATCGTACATGTACTAAATTTAGATCTACGTTCTCCATCTGTCCTTATGAAATGTATGTCAGTGGCCGCGGCACAGCTGGGCTTGTTCCTATTCTCTGAAACGATCTTTTCGTTAATTCAGCAACTATTAACGATTTACATAGCTTGAATGTATTCAGTCATTCGTCCACTTCAAAAGTTGAAGTGAATAATAAGACTTAATGTTGGAAGGGTAGTTGGGGATCAGCCCGTTCTTTACTACAATCTGATCTTGGCCTACAGTCTCCTTAACTCATTACCACACGACAATATATTAGGCTTGTCTAAATCAAAAGCATTTGCAGACGACAAAATAAAAGTGACTGAAAATTTGAAATTTGTTTTGTGAAGGGTAGAAAACATTGTGGGAAAAGGAGAAAATGCTGATTACCAGCATTTTCTCCTTTTCCCACAATGTTTTCTAAAGGCTTCTTTCTCAGGGGCGTCAAAAGTAGGGATTGTGTGGTAATGGGTTAAAGGATATCAAAAGTCTACTGGTGTTATAAAGATCATTAGAAGAAGGCTTAAGAAAGGAATAGTATGGGTTATAAACATGGACACTCGTATGCTCTTGTAAACTTTTCACCCTCTGATTTCCCTTAAAGAATATCGAGTTCTATATTTAGATCATTGTAAGATACATAAATACAATAGACACATTCCATCAGACGTATGCTTTTATGGCCCCCCAATAAACACGCTTTCCAAATTCGACAGAAAATGGATTGACTTAAGATGACCATGTCGGTTTTATCATTTCATATTGGATGCTCATTGATACATTAACTGTGGTTGTCATTTCGAAAGATGCTGTATTTAATAATTCTCATCATCACTCCCAAAATACGCTGCTGGAACTGAGAAAACAAGTTGCTATTGTTGTTTGATAAAGACATCCGTGCATTTTATTTATGCTTTATCGGATCACATGTTTGTTTAGAAACCGTTGCATACGTTTTTTTTTTTTCTTTCAGTGAATATGGTATAGAAGGTTTCACTTATTGTTAAATAGTACTTAAACTGTTTGTACTATTTATTCTGTTTTTGTTGAGAGAAGTAAATCAAAGAGAGATATAATGATCTCACAGATGCTCACAGTACTGCATTATGAACACTGGTCGCATATTTTTGTTACGGCCCCGCAGAACAAACTTCTTGGAATCCTACATGTTCCCGTTTCACATGCCCGCTGACATTTAACCCGGCAAGCAAATACATAGGTACTCTCTACATAGGAGAAGGTCGTTAACATGCGAAAGTGAATTTTATATATATATTCGAATTTTGGCAAAAACAACGAAGGATTTCTCGTTTTACTGGCAATCATACCATGTAATTAAAACGGTAAAATCAAAGAGTTGAGAACGCTGAAGTGGTATTTGTCAAGGAAACCCATTATATGGAATGAATAGTTTGAAAGAAATTGAGACATTTGGTCAAATATTGGCATAAAAGTCAACCCACTAAGCAAATGAATACCTTTTCGGTGGAAGAGAGAGTGCTCATGTACCTTAAAACTATAATTTTGAAATATCTTTAGCCTTTTACATTTAATTTCCAACATTACAATAAATTACTTCGATCTATAAATATTCATGAGCAATCACATGGAGAAGCGCGCAATCATAGGACGAACACGTCATGGAACGAATTGGTTTGGAACGAAAAAGCAGGCAAATTTGTATCATTGTGCCAATAAAAAGCTTTGAGCGATAGTAGCTATTTTTCAATAAAAAATTAGTATCTCAACGATCGATGGCCTCGCTCGATGTATTTTGATATGCCATTTCAAATTACATATTTGAGTGCTACCGAAAAACTCATTTGCCTGGGAAAAAATGGGTTTAACTGGGTTTATTTCCCTTGGTTTTGCACAAAATAATATACATGGTTGTCAAAATTCAATCTTGAACTCATAGTGGTATTGTCTTCGACAAATACCACAACAAAAGCAAAGGGAAAGGGTTAATCCATTTTACAGTCAAGTCCCTTTGGGCACATATATGCGGCACTCTGCTAAGCTTTTGTCTACATTGTTATACATAGCCTCCTACTGTACTGTAGGGTAGTTAAAACCTGGGAAGAGCAAAGTAGCCTCAGTATGCACTGAACATCTTTGGTAATGAAAGACAGTTTTGAAGTTTTTACATGACAGTCACATGGAAGACAACAATAGGGCTATGACAACACAGCAATGTTTTCTTTGAAAACAGCTGAGCTAAAAGTATAAAGTGTTTAGAATAGAATGATCAGTAAACAGAAGCCTAACACCTTTCTTTAAACAGTTTACGAAATCAGATTTATTTCAGTTGCCTTATTCTCACCAAGATAATCATATAACAGATAGGTCTAAAAGAGTGATAAACTGTGTAATGAAATGATTCACAAAATGAATATCACTATATTTGGCAAGAGGTAACTGTGTATGCTTAATTCTTCCACTTATCTATAAATACTTGAGAGGTAGTTAAAAAACACAATGTGTAGTAAAGGTTTGTCAATGTTTGATTCATAATTTCATATACTAACTTGATTTTAGAATCTTCAGGCAATCCTTTTGTCATGGACTTGAAAGACTAGCGACTAAAACTTGGACCAACCATACAAGTAACATGTTGTCATCTTCACAAATATTTCGGTATGTTTAAATGGTATAATTTGAATTCAATTGCAGTTTAACACAGAATGTTTACATTTGGCTGCAACAGGGTCATTAAAGTATCTCGTGCAATCATCATGATACCCAAAAGGTAGTTAAACAGTTTTTAGCAAAACTAAGTTTGGTCAATAATATCAATCATACACTAACTCCTCTTAAGAACCACCTGGTAAATCCAGGTTGTGAAACACAGTTTGTGGCTGGTCTAAAATTGGTCTCTATGTTATTCATACACTAATTCTTCTTCAGAATCATCTGGAGATCCCTCTGTCTTTGACTTAAAATATTTGTTCAATCTTCTACGACGTCTGTAAGTTGGTCCATCCCCTTCTGTTTTCTCTTGTTTATTATCTACCTTCAGGTATCCTGTGTAAAGATAACACAGTCAAACAAATTAATTGTAATGGTACAGCATTGTTTTTCTAATTTCTGTCAAATGAGCTGTCAATTCTTTATTAAATAACAAAAATTTTACACTCATCAGAATTGATAGCCTTTGCAACTGACAAATGTTGCTAAAATGACTGAATTTTTCCATGAAAGGTAAGAAAACATTGTGGGAAAAGGAGCCTTACCCCATCACTTTTGCAAAAGACTTCTCTTGCAGGGTCATCAAAAGCCAAGATTATGTTTCATGATAAATTCTTCACCATAACATGAAAATATAGAGTATCCAATTCCAAAGCATTTGCATAGGACAAATATAGTTCAAATTGTGGAATTTGGATATACCCCCCCAGGCCCTGGAGAGAAGGGCCAAACCTAAAATGTTAGAAGTTGTGGCCAGACCCATTTGCCCAGTATTTCTGTGGTTGTATATCATAAATATGTTTATGTACTAATAATGGCAATAAAATATGTTTAAACTAATCCCCCTTGATAAAGGTAGATCCAGGTAAGATTATCTCTTAACCCATTACCAAACGACAATATTTTAGACTGGTCCAAATTGAAAGCGTTTGCAGACGACAAAATAAAAGTGACTGAAAATTTGAAATTTGTTTTGTGAAGGGTAGAAAACATTGTGGGAAAAGGAGAAAATGCTGGTTACCAGCATTTTCTCCTTTTCCCACAATATTTTCTAAAGGTTTCTTTCTCAGGGGCGTCAAAAGTAGGGATTGTGTGGTAATGGGTTAACTTTTTACAACAGTGTTTAAGACTTATCCAACTTGAAAGTATAGATCTGTAGATGGTAATGTGTCTTAAATACTGAGACTGCATGTGAAATGTTCGAAAACAGCGTGAGAAATAGAGAAAATTTTGGTTACCAGCATTTTCTCGTATATACACATTGTTTTCAAAAGCCTTGTTTCCCACAGATCATTTAAAGCTGGCATTGTTTGGTAAAGAGTAGACAACACAAAAACAGTTGTCTTAACCCTTTACCTCATAAGGCATTTCTATGGTATATCTCTAATTGACCCTGAATAACAGCAAGGATGAAGCTGTTCCTTATGTGTGTATGACACCTTTTGATAGTGTAGAAAACGTTGTGGCAAAAGGTGAAATTGCTCGTGACGAGCAATTTCACCTTTTTCCATAATGTTTTCCAAAGGCTCCTACAAGCAATGTGTAGAAATGAGTATCTATGGAGTAAAGGATTAAGTATACCAGAAGTATGTCTATATATCATATAAATATTCAAAATATTTCATGCACAAGCACTGAAATGGACCTTTTGAAATATATGAACTATTGCAACTTCACGGTTTGGTTTGGCTGAAATACGTGAAAAAAGCAGCAGGCAGTGTTGATCTAAGATCAGACTGAACATTCTGTGCAGTTTGATCTTGAGCTACACTGTCTGCAAACACAAGCTAAGTTGTGGTTAGTTCTTTATGGCAAAGGCTTGAAAAATTTCTCAAATACATTTTACCTCTATCAACACATTCTTGGGTGTCAATAAAACCCACAGACCAGAAATGAGGGGGCGTGTCTGGGGGCAGGTATTGGGCTCGATGGCGTGAACACTGATTCATACGTTTCTTGACTTCTTCATCATTTCGGCCTGTACTTTTGTAATACTGAAATTAAAGTTAAGGTCACACAAGGTCAACTTTTATCTAGTACTCTACTTCTTCACCTTTTTGCGCCAAACCCTTTACCACACAGTTCCCACTATGAATGACCCTTATGAAAAACGTTTTGAAATATTTTGGGAAAAGGAGAGAAAGGTGGTTACTAGTATTTTTTTCTTTTCACAAATATAACCCTTAGTGGGGAAATAAAGTTTGGAGTAAAAGCTTCCAAATGCAAGTGGACTTGAACCCAGAATATTAATCCTTCACCATGCAATTCTGAGTTATAAAGACCCAGAAAGAAAGAGAGAAAACATGGTGAGAATGGCAGAGAATGCTGGCAACAAGCAATTTCTCCTTTTTCCGACAATAATTTCCTCTGTTTTTAAAATAAGTTTCAGTTTTTGAGTTAATGTATTTTGTTGTCTGCACATATTTTCAATTCAGACTAAACCATTTTAAATATCTTTTCTTTGGTAAAGAGTTAAAAACTATCGCTGGCAACCCAACCAAATGAGCTAGAGGGTCAACCAATTTTCAACTATACTATCAACTGATGGAATAGAAAGTTTTAGTCTGAAAATATAAGAACTCTGTGATGCCTCACTGTTTTCACCATCTCTCTTTGTTAAGTTTAACTCTTCACCAACCATTCTTGAAAACATTTGTAGTATTACATGAATTTTTTTAATTTTATAGTAAAAAAACTTCTAATCATGTGGTTTATCCAATCAGAAGTTGTGTTTCTTTCAAATCTAAAGAAGAGCTACGCAAAGTGGCACATATACGCTCTCAGGGCCTTGTCAGTGAATGGCTTAAAATCTAGAATGCCTGCAGACATCCCAAACTTAAGTCACATGCACAACTACACATCACTGAGATTCATTGTAGCAAGTTTGAACTTATTCCAATGAAAACTGTAGGAGGAGTTGAGCACACAAGAAATTGCTGATGGATGGATAGACAGACAACTAGGGCCATTACATAGTACCACCCTTCAAGCAAAAAAAATCTTTTCAGAATTGGACAAAGAATAGGTGGTATGATCACTTTGATTTAAAATATAGCATGAACTTATCTCTTTATACCGTCTACAACAACATTGTAACTTCTGCCTTTCATTTATTATCCTTATCATTGTAAAGTTGTCTACAGGATTCTTGGATCAGCACAATTGTCATAGACTTTCCTGAGATAGCTACTAGATATAGTATAGATCAAGATCAGACTACACATAACGTGAAGTCTTATCCTAGATCTACACTGTCCAGTACCTGATTCTAAATGTCAATGCAAAAATGATTTGTGACAGTAGTAAAATTTTACTTTAGATGCTTTAATGAAAAAAAAAAGACTTTATTAATCTGGCAGTGACAGACAAAAGATTCTGTCAGATCAGAGAACATACTTACTTCCTCACACTCTTTGCAACCATAACCTTGTAGTTTTTGTCTCTCGTCCTTTTTTCTCACCACTGCTATATGAGCCACATTGTCTACAGCTTTTTTGGGTGGTCTGAAAGTAACAAATTCTGTGTATTTTTATTTAAGGTGTCTTAAACCTGTTTCATACCATCCCTAATTTATTGACCCTGATGAAAAATGCTTATGAAAACATTGTGGTAAAAGAAGAAATTTCTGATAACAAGCATTTTTTTTCCTTTTCCAACAATGTTTTCTCCAATATCAAAGAAAGGAATATAAATTTGAACCACACTGAATTTGCCATCTTCTAAAGCTTCTAATTTGTACTACTCTAAAATTTTGTTCCATTTGGTTTGTATTGGAGTTTAATGCCATTTACCTAAATTGTTAACTTAGGTCATATCATGGCCGTCAGTGATGCACCCATGTGTTTCCTGGCTTTCTCACACAACTTTCTTTCCAAAGCCACTGACTACTTTTCACATGTGCATCAGAGGTAAGAGGCGAAAACTTGTACGAAACAAAGTTTGCACTACTGAACCCTATACAAAATGATACAAATGTAGATTTGTCCATATTGAAAACATTTGACTCTTTATCACAAAATCATGACTTTTAACAACCATATGAAAAAAAAGCCTTTAGAAACAAAGAAAAAGGAGAAAATGCTGATAACCAGAATTTTTGTTTCCTTTTTCTACTTTTCTAAAAGTCAAGTTTCAATTTTTGAGTCACATTTATTTTGTTGTCTGCAAATGCTTTCAATTTGAAGCAGTTTAAAACTTTGTTTGGTATAGACTACAGAGTTAAGGTTTGACTGTGGCTCAAATGACAGAATTTGTGGATGATAGGGTAGAAACTTTAATATGGAAAGGAAAAAATACTGGTTACTCTTTCCCCACTATACATGTACATGTATTTTCAAAAGGCTTTATCCCGTAGTTTGTTACAACAGAGGATTTTGGTAGGGTCTTTAAATGTCCGTTTCACAAGAATTCCCTTACAACACATATAAATCCATTTGAAAAGCATGAAAATAACTGAAAATGTATTAAAATGCAGAGTGTAACATACCTGTCAAAACTGTCATCCAATGACATATGCAAATCTGAAATGAAAAGATATCTCACAATATTCCAAATCATGACTGTACAAAATCACACTTTAAGCATATTTTACCTGCAAGAAAACTTTACAGTGCCGGTAGATCACTTCATGTGTAAATATTCTTTTTGTTCCTCTTCAAGCAGATTTAGAAAGATGATGATGGAAAAGGAGCAACTGATTATAACTGGCAACTGCTGCTTTTTCTCCATGTTTTCTACACTGTTTGAAGTTTATATTTCTTTCAAATAATTCCCAAATTCATCACATAAAGCCTATTCCGGTACAGTATTAAATACTATTGTATTACCATTTTTTTGGTTCCAGTTCTGACCAATTTTCAGTAATGAGCCTGTCAAGCGGGAGAAACCAACTATAGCATGTTTGGGAATTTGCACTGCTAAGGCATTTGGTCTGACAAATTTAGAGTGGCTAAAAAGGTGATATTTTTATCTGTAACGGTAGAAAACACTTTGGAATATGGAGGAAATGCTTATGAGCATTTTCTCCATTTTTCACAGCGTTTTCAAACACCTACAACCTCAGAACTGTAAAAACCAGGGCTTATCTGGGAAAGGGTTTAAACCTTTACCATACAATGCCAACTTTTGATGCTCCTGGAAAAGAAGCCTTTCGAAAACAGTGTGGGAAAAGAAGAAAATGCTGGTAACCAGCATTTACTTCCTTTCCCACAATATTTTTTACTCTATCAAAGAAAAATTACACCATTTGAGGCACAATAAAATTGTCAATCTGGACAAGGCTACAATTTTGTTATCTGGTAAAGGATTAAAGGGCATATGACTGTTTGGCAACAAGGTTAAACTCACTTTCTTTCCCTAAATTGCCCTGTGATTTTTTCTTTGGCATAAATTTGTAGCTGGGTGAGATGTCGTCTGACTCGTCAGCCATCAGGGTTGAAGTTTTGGGGAGGGACTCGCAGGATGTCACAAGATCTTCAGCACAGAAATCTGAAATTTAAACAAAAATTCTGTCACATTTTCCCACACAAAAACATGGATATTTTTAAGACAATGAGGAAGAATGCTTACAAAAAACATTGTGGTAGCCAGCTCTCCTTTTCCCATCATGTTTCCTATCATTTCAAGACAAATCCCATCACTTGAGAATTATTTAACTGTTTTCCCCACAATGACTACTTTCAACACCCTTTAGGAAAGAAGCCTTTTGAAAACATAGTGGGAAAAGAAGAAAAATGCTGGTAATCAGCTTTTTCTCCTTTTCAAACAATGTTTTGTACCATATCAAGATCAAATTCCATTATTTGAGTCACATGTATATTGACGTCTGCAAATTCTTTTAACTCATTACTAAACAACAAAATTTTAGGTTTGTCCAGATCGAAAGCATTTGCAGATGACAAAATAAAAGTGTCTGAAAATTTTAAATTTGTTTTGTGAAGGGTAGAAAACATTGTGGGAAAAGGAGAAAATGTTGGTAACCAGCATTTTCTGTTTTTCCCACAATGTTTTCAAAAGGCTTCTTTCTCAGGGCCGTCAAAAGTAGGGATTGTGTGGTAATGGGTTTATTTGGACAAGGCTAGAATTTGTTTGTTTGTTTAAGAAATAATCTTCTTCCTATCATGGTTTATCGTTCAGTAAACCACAGTTGTGAGTTATGAGGCACAATAAATAATCCACAAGGGCAATAGCCTGAGTGGTTTATTAATTGCGCCTCATAACTCACAATGTGCTTTATTGAATGATAAACCACGAAAGAAGATTTTTTCGATTCTAACATGGCCAATTTTTAATGAATAGAAAACAAGTTCAAACTTGGAGGAAAAACGTGGATGAAGATTATGTCCCATTGAATAACTCACTCATTGAATGACGTCACTTGATATAGAATGACGTCACTCTACATGAATTGACACAGATTTTACCACGCTTTCCTTGCACTGTGTTTATAGAGCCGAATTCGCATATCATGTTAGAATATAGAGTTTGAGTCACTCATGCTCTATGAAAAGGGGGTTTGATGCACCTGCAAAACATTTGACCTGGGCCATAATATTTTTCTATCTCTCAATTTTCTGCATGTCCAAAGAGCATTTCAACCTTTACCCCATGAGGCATTTCTATGGTATCTGTTGGCTGGTTGGTTGTATTGGGGTTTTACGCCACTTTAACAGCTAGGGTCATATCATGGTGATCGGTGACCCACATGTGTTTCCTGGCTTTCTCATACCAGTACTAACAGTACTTTCTTTCCAAAGCCACCGACTACTATTCTCACATGCTTCAGCAGAGGTGAGACGCGAAAATACGCCGGAAAGAAAGCTTGCCCCAACCAGGTATCAAACTCGCAACCACCAGGTCACGAGTTCGACACGCTCACCACTGAGCCACCCAGGCGGGCCATGGTATCTGTAATTGAAACTAAATAACAACAAGGATGAAGCTGTTTCTTATGTGTATATGATGCCTTTTAATAGCATAGAAAACATTGTGACAAAAGGTGAAATTGCTCGTCACGAGCAATTTCACCTTTTGCCACAATGGTTTCCAAAGGCTCCTACAAGCAATGTGTAGAAATGAGTATCTATGGAGTAACAGGTTAACAGATTTCTAAATATCCATTTATTATGTAATGACTTGCTAGGTATGCCGTATCACCAAGATGCATAAAACTCCCTTTTTCAAAGACAGCCATTCATTTGTTTTCTGCAAATACTCTTACTGTGGAAAAGTTCAAAATCTATCTGGATAAGACAGAACTATAGATCTGTATATTTTACTTATCATTGTTTTACTCCTGATTATGTTACAGAAATTTTCATTGTAATTTTTTCTCCTTCTGCCATATATCTACAGGGTGAAACACCAATGGTTGAAAGGTTCCTTTAAGTTCATTTATATAAAAGGGATAGACATAACTGAAAGTGCTTTTCAACAACCATTGAAAGAATAATGGTAGGTGATGAAGTCAAAATTACGACTTCTGATACACAGGTCATGGGCACTGATACTGACCTTCCAATCTTGGCAAAAAAAAGAATTGTTTTGTTTTCCTGTTCACCATTTAAGTGTTCTTAACACTTAAGTTCCTTTTTGGAACAGTATAGATTAAAACTAGATTACATGAAAAAGGCAGTCTAATAGCCTGATCATCGATCCACCCTGATAGCTTTGTAGAAAAATTCTTGTCAATGGCAGTCTAGAAATTTTGCTTGACAGGATGTGGCCATTCTATTCATTCACCTCTTTCTGGGTTAATAGTAGCAAGCATGGATGTTGCAGAACAATGGTCACATTTGCAGGTATACAAAGACAGCCTGCTTTACCTGTATCAATTGAAGGTAATGATTTCATTGGCTGATTTTCCAAAGTCTCTGGTTCCCTACACAATATAGAGAGTTCTGCAGCTGGGTCCAGGCTACCATTCAGGTGTTTTGATGAGATGTCTTGTAACACATCATGGTCATGCTGAGAAGAAACTGTTTCATCTAGATCTGTTGATATGAAATGATAAGAATCTATGGCTTGCACATAACTTTCCTATTTTTTCCCTAAATAAATGAAGAGATAACTCATAATCTTGAAGTTATACATATGCAGTTTTGACTAAAACAATTTTTAATTCTTTACCTTTGTTTCACCAACAATCACGAGAAAAGCTTTCAGAAAAAAATACAGTATTGTGATTTACTGAATTCAATTTCGATAAACCTAATATTTTGTCATTTGATAAGCTTACTCATTAAAACAATCCTGAGTTTCAATGACCCTGGAGAAATAGCCTTTAGAAAACCTTGTGGGAAAAGGAGAAAAGCTGGTTACCAGCATTTTCTCCTCTTTCCCTGTAAGTGTTCTACATTTTCATGGGCAATTACCATTATTTCAGATACACTTTCAATCTAACTCTTTACCAGACAATCCCGACTTTTAACGTCCCTGAGAAAGAAGCCTTTTGAAAACATTGTGGGAAAATGAGAAAATGCTGGTAACCAGCATTTTCTCCTTTTCCCACAGCATTTTCTACCCTTCCCAAAAGAAATTTCAATTTTTCAGTCACATTCATTGTCATATGCAAGTGCTTTGAAAATGGACCAATACATAATGCTGTTGTTTGGTAAAGAATTAAAGCTGATTTCAATCTAACAAAATCTCACATTTTATCTTTAGGTAAAACATTACGTAAAACTGTCTCTGATATTGTAACATTTCATTCTTATGTTCCAATCACTCTTGAAGAGTTGAAAAAGTTCAAATGTCCTGATATGTTGATCTAGATGAACCTTGTAACCTTGAATATTCAATAAATAAATTCTGCTGTATAACATTCAAGACCCAGGTCTTGTACGCTACTAACCTACCGAGGCACGGTGAAGAGAAATGGAAATTTCTGTCAGCCAGCTCTTTTCCCTTTGCCAAGAGAAAAGGAAAAAAGTTTACCTACGGAAATGCAGAGACAATGTGATTAATGAAAGAAACAGAACATACCATGTTGTTTTTTTCCCTTCCATCTTGTAGACAAATATTCCTTATCTGATGGATTTGGAGGTTTTTTGAAGGGCGGACTATCACCTGTAATTATCACCTCCTCATCAATCTTCACCGCCTGTTGTAATGGCATCAATAATCTACCATGTTCTTTGTTCTCACTTGATTCAAACACTTTGTTGTTCCTTTTGGTGGGACTGAAAAACCTCTGGGTCAATGTGGATTGACGAAGATTTTTACTGGTTGGGGAATTACCACAATGTTTTTCACACTTGGTATCTTTCGTCATGTTTTGGTGCTCCATTTTCTTGTGTTTCTTAGAGTTTGTCTGGCTTGTACATGACCCTGCACTGTTGACCTTTAAAGGTGAAGGTTTATGCATATTTGATTTTGAATTAGATTGACCTGTACATGCTTCTCCAGTGCCAGACTTTCCTTTAATTTCTGTTTTACCTGATTTGATTGTTTTCAATAGTAATGGAGAGTCAGGATCAGACAGAGAACTGACACTTGGACTACTAATAGGAATGACCTCTAAGACCTTTGACCCTGTGCTGATATTCACACCTGTATTGTACACATGAGACTGACCCTTAATTTCATCATCACCAGTATGTTCTATTTTCTCTTTCGTCTTTCCTTTTGTGTCTGATTTATTCTTTTTCAACCTCATCTGAAACTGTTTCCCTTTGATTGGTTCCCCATTTTTCACAGGAACAACATTGTACAAATCCATTGACTGGTTCTCCGTTGAGCAATTTTTTGCATCAAAGTCAGGTGCAATTGTTATATCATTATCAGCCGAGTTTTCACTGATATTGCATTTCAAAGTCTCTTGTGGTCTCTCTGTGTTATCTTGACTAAATGTTGAGCCTGTTGTATTTCTTCTAGGTTTGACCATGCTTCCCTTTAATTTTCTTGGCGACCGCCGTAAAACCTGCTCTTCCTGTATTCCGTCTGATTTAGAAAATCTCTTGAATAGCCTCTTTTTGTTCTGAGCTACTTCATGTGGTTTCTTGACTTCTGTGTTAGTTTTTCCCTCTGGAGTTTCAAACAACTCATTTATTTCAGCCATGCTTCTACATCTCCCTCCAAGAGACTGTGATCTGTATGACACTTCTGTATTTGTTGTACAAACTGATCTAGATCTGACACTACTCAAAGAGTTTTCTGTTTCATGATCTGAGTCCTCCACAATACTGGCCCCAATATCTGATATAGCTTCATACAAAGAATGATCAGCATCTGTACTGTCTTCATTTGAGCCCTGTAGAACATCTACTAGACTGTAACTTCCTGTATTCAGAGCTAAGTCACCACCATTCTTACAAATTGTCTCTTTATCTTTTGTGTTCTTATTGTCTTTAATCTCAGAATTAGATGTGTGACTCATTTCATTGATTGTTGAAAGGGCAGGTATAAACTTATCTGTTATAATACCCCCATCTTCCTCATCATCACTACAGTCTGCATCCATTGCTAATGTTTCTGGCACAACAAAAACTGTTTCTTCCAAGTTTTTTCCATCATCAACAGTTTTATCTTTAGAGTTACCATAATCCTTGTTTACATTATTGTCAGGGTGAGTATAACAAGTGTCATGAACCATCACTTTCTCATACCCACTGTTTTTCACTGGAATGATGTCTGTGTTACTATCCCCTGTGTGTTTGGAACGTTTCCGTTCAGGCGAAATTTCCTGCCAAAAAAGTATAACTGTATTTGAACCTTTGTGTTACTATGATCCCGAAGAAAAAACTCTTAACATAAAATCATGGGAGGAGAATCGCTAATAAACATTTTCTGATTTCCAAACACTGTTTTCTACCATTCCTCCCCATAAAAAAGGTACATGTACTTATAAAGTCAATGAGGATTTCTCATTTTCAAACAATATTTTTCTACAATTTACAAAAAAAGATATTTACCAGCATTGTGGGGCAAAAAGACAAACTTCATCAGTTGAGCCACATACATGTAATTATCATAATTTTTCATCTACAAATACTATCAATATTGAGCTACTTTTACAATATACAACTAACCATATCATAGTGTAGATCCAAGATTAGACTGCACATCTGATCTTCACTTACACTGTCCACCAAATGTCCATAAATCACTCTTAGCAGTAAAATAGCTTAACAATCTCTAAAAACTCAACTACCTCTGAATATCGACTTCTTTTGCCCCTCCGTTGAAGTCTCAATTTTTGGCTTTCTTCTAGACTCTTATCAGCTCCTTTCTCCACACTGTTTTCCACTATGGTATTTTTACTAAGCACATGCAAGTTTGGAATCTGTGTTTTGGGCACTGCTGACTTGCCTTTGGGTGTTAATTTTGAAGTAGAATCTGGAATGTTATCTAGCTGTGCTTTGGTTCTGGGAATGCTTTTTTGACTTGTATCATCAACTGACCTGTTGTATACCGGTACATATACGAAATGTAAAGGATGACAGCTCTTCATTGGAAAATTAATTCATAAGGCTTCTACATTACCACTTATGGTTAGTGAAAAAAAACTAAAAGCAAACAGAGACCATGGCACTTGTCTAACACTTGAGATCGATTTGTGAGTTTACTCAAGAGTCTAGAAATGTTTAACTCATTACCAAATTTTAGGTTTATCTAAATCAAAAGCATTTGCAGACGAGTGAGACAACATAATAAGTGACTGAAAATTTGAAAGTTGCTCATTGCTGATCCTTGTTTTGGCAACACTTATGTAGAAAAGCAACCAGTGGCTTGAGAAAACCATTGTGCAATGTACTGGTAAAAGAAAGTCCAGGAAGGTATGGATAGGTGAACTAGCCACTGACTGAAACAATGTTGGAAATGCATTAAAAACTATGCGAAATCCTTTGATCTTCCTTTTATCTTGGATAGGTTTTATCTTGGCCAGGCTTGCATTTTCAACTTCACACCTTGAATTTTAAGCCCTGCTTTTCATGCCCCTGCCAAAATGTGGCAGATAAAGAAATAAGTGTTTCTCATAAGTAACATATTTCTAGTTTGTAGCACTTGGGCTTGGGTTTCCACTTCATTACTGAATTTCTACGACTCTGAAGAAGAATGCTATTTAAAGAAACATTGAATGAAAAGAAGAAAATGCTGGTAACAAGCATCTTCTCGTTTTTCCACAATGCTTTGTACCCTTTTAAAGACAAATGTTATCAATTTGAAGTGTTCTCTTTTCCCACAATGTTTTCTACCCTTTTCAAGACAAATACTTTCAGTTTAAACCATATTTGATCAGTTTCCTGCAGATACTTTTAGTTTGTACAAATCTTAATTTGCCAAAACGTAAAGAGTTTTAAAGTACTTACCAGTCTATGCTGTCCAGTGTCTGAAACTTTCTCTTGTATTTTTTCAACTCATTCTCTGCAAAAAGTAATGGCAGAAATAACAAGAATCACTAAACAATGATTTTTTGTATGTGTGTATTTAAAACTGTTTTCTACATTATTTCAGCTATATCACAGCAGTGCATCTAGCTTAGGAGTGTTTCTGAAAGGGTGCACAAGACTATAAATGCAATTTAGAGTGATTGGTGAAAATCTGCCAGTATTGATTCCCACTAGCTTCTTTATTTCAAGGGTACACTTACCCCTTGAGCTGTAAATTTGGGGGTAAGATTTCATATTAAAGGGTAGGATTAAAATGGTTTTGAACAAGAGGTAAAGCAATCCATATCTATTTTGCCAAAAAAGAGCCTATTATATTATGATATTTATGGAAATTTGCAGCTTAAAAGTCATTAAAAAGCTCAAAGGAAGGTGTGAAGTGACTTTGACCTCACAATGTCAAAGGGAACATTTTGTTGTGTCATGGGTATCTGTGTTTTTGCACCTATCCATTTTCCATGTCTGTTAAGTTAATTCATCTATGGGTATTTCCACATGATTGATAAACATTTGTCAATAAGGGTAACAAGTGACTTCAAAACCTGTAATTTCACACAAGATAAGCAGATAATGTTTCTTTAAGTTTTTTTCTTATATGAGGTCTCACATGTAACGAAAATTTCTTGCATGAATTTCAATTCAATAATGTGATTTACTCAAGGATTTCCATTAGTAGGAACAAAGAATCAGCTCACACTGTTTGACAAACAGTCCCCGGTTTTAATAACCCCAAGGAAGAAGCCTTCTGAAAACATTGTGGGAAAAGGAGAAAATGCTGGTGACCAGCATTTTCTCCTTTTCTCACTATGTTTTCTAGTTTTTCAAAGTCAAGCTTCATTTTTTGTGTCAAGTTTATTTTGTCCTCTCAAAATGCTTTTAATTTGGACAAGTCTAAAATTTTGTCATTTAACCCATTACCACACAATCCCTACTTTTCACGACCCTGAGGATGATGCAGTCAGAAAACATGGTGGGAAAAGGAGAAAATGCTGGTTACCAGCATTTTCTCCTTTTCCCACAATGTTTACTACTCTTCACAAAACAAATTTCATATTTCCAGTCACTTTTAATTTTGTCATCTGCAAATGCTTTCAATTTGGACCAGTTTAAAATTTTTTTGTTTGGTAAAGTATTAAGACAAAGAATGATTGGTAAAAATATCAGACTACATTGTTTGGCAGTGTTAAATAAGCTTACAGTATGAAGATTCTAACACTTACCTAAGTGGTGAATTCTCTGATCCTTATTCTCTAACAGTTCTTTATAAGATGTGATAACCATTTGAAGTGACTGTCTGATTACCTCACAACAGCTGCCATTGCTGAAAAAGACAATGGGTTCCTCATTGTAAAACATCAAAAAGCCATAACTTTTTACCATACAATCCAAATTTCTAATGACCCTCAGAAAAAGGCTTTTTTAAAAAGCATTATGGGATAATTCTGGTACCAATGTAGAGGAGGAAGGCTTTTTTAAACGTAAAAAAATTAGCATTTTCTTGTTTTCCCATTCAGTTTTTTACCTTTTCTAAAACAATTTCTACCATTTGAGCCACATTGAATTTGTTGTCTGAAAAAGCTTTAAATCATTACCAGACGACAATATTTCAGACTGGTCCAAATTGAAAGCATTTGCAGACGACAAAATAAAAGTGACTGAAAATTTGAAATTTGTTGTGTGAAAGGTAGAAAACATTGTGGGAAATGAGAAAATGCTAGTTACCAGCATTTTCTCCTTTTCCCACAATGCTTTCTAAAGGTTTCTTTCTCAGGGGCATCAAAAGTAGGAATTGTGTGGTAATGGGTTAAATTAAGGGAAGTCCACACCTTTGTCATTTTTTTTTACATGTAAAAATTGAAAACTCCTTCCTAGACCAATTTAGACTTATTGAAATCTGGAGAAAAAAAAAAAAGCCAATAATAAATCAAATGCGACTCAAAAGATGCTTCAGTCTGACATAAGGCATAAAACTTGGTACACTTATTTTCTCCTTTTTCAATGATGTGATCCTACACTGTCCATTATTTGTGGATTGTAGATCAAGATATTGTAAAACTTTTAACATGTACATGTTTTTTTCGTTAAAGAGGTATAGCAATGGTTCACTGATCTAGGGGTATCTAGAACACAAGAAAAAAGTGCACTTTTAACTCATTACCACACAATCCCTACTTTTGACGCCCCTGAGAAAGAAGCCTTTTGAAAACACTGTGGGAAAATTAGAAAATGCTGGTAACCAGCATTTTCTCCTTTTCCCACAGTGTTTTTCTACCCTTCCCAGAACAAATTTCAAATTTTCAGTCACCTTTATTTTGTCATCTGCAAATGCTTTCAATTTGGACCAGTCTAAATTTTTCTCATGTGGTAAAGAGTTAATGCAATATATCAATTTGCTATGATGCTTTAAAAGGAATGCTGCCAGATTTTAAAAAGCTGTTAGGTGGCTATTTCTTAATTTTCACCTTTGACTCTGTACTACATGACAAAATTTTAGACCTGTCCAAATTCACAGCATTAGAAGATGGCAAATCAAAGCCGACTCAAATGATGAAAAATTACCTTTAATTGGAAATAAAAAACTGTGGGAAAAAGAGAAAATGCTGATAATAAGCATTTTCTCCATTCCCATAATTTTTTCCTAAGATTTCTTTCTCAAAGTTGTTAAAACTTGTTCAAACTTGGATTGATGGAAAAGGGTTAACCTTTACCAAATGACAAAAATTTAGACTGGTCCAAAATGAAAGCACTTGCAAACGACAAAATAAATGTAACTCAAAAAAATTGAAATTTGTTTCCAGCTGTCCAGAAAATATTGTGGGAAAAGAAGAAAATGCTATTTACAAGCATTTTCTCCTTCTCCCATATTGTTTTCAAAAGGCCTCTAACTAAGGGTCATCAAAAGTTGGGACAGTGTGATAAAGGGTTAATGCTCCATATTGATACTGTACAGGTTACGGAGAATGAGTAGATTATGTGGGGTGAAATACCTTGGTTGCTTGCTTCCTTCCTGCACAGAAAGTCTTTTGTTTTCCAGGGTTAGATTGTCATTCTGTATTTGTAGGGCTTTATTTATTTCTTCTAATCTATAAAAGGAAAAATAAAGGGGAAAAATTGAAGACCTTATTAACCATAATAAGCCTAGGTTACAAAGTGTTTCATAAAATGTGTATACACAATATCAAAATAAGCCTTCATTTGAAAAGTGTGTTTGGTTTGTTTTTCCATCTACCATATAATAATGCATCTTGATGAACCTGAGATAAATAGATGAAGAAAATTGTGGAAATAGAGAAAATGCTAGAACAGCCCAAACAAAATATGTACATGTATAATATGTGGTTCAGGCTACCTGACTTGGTCTAATTTTTATGTCCCACTCTAAACATTATTTTCACCTGTTGCTCATTTAAAACTTTATTATCACATTGCAATGTTATCATTGTTTAGGAAATATTCTGAGAATTCAATGTCATTTTACCTAAATAAATTCCCCTGGCACAAATTGGCAAAAAATTTAAAAAATGATAATTTTCCTGAACTACCGCCCATAATTCTCGAAAGAAAATTGAAATCACACAGTCATGTTTTTCTTTTTTATTTTCCCTAACTAGCACTTTCTACTTGTCCCTCAATGTTTTCTGTCCTTTGAAAGACACATTTCATGGCTCTCATAACATTAATAAGATGCTGTTTAGTGTAACAATGATGGTCATTTACTTCAGATAAAATGTTTTGCAAAGTATGGGGCATAGAATCGAGCAAAATTAGGGTTAGCATGGATACAACCCCTAAGACCACTAGGTTTCTAGTCGTTTATGTACTGCTGGTACTGCCAATTTTCATAAGTAGAAACTTTTCAAGGTAAAGCTGCATTTATTCCTGCTACTGGGCCCTCACATGTAACAAAAATAAATGGCACTATAAGAAGCACAATCAAACGCAACCAACAGTACTAAAGGGTGTGGGCTCATTTTATTGTGATGCAGTGTTTAGTTATCAATGAACCACGCTTGATGCATCTCTGGTATGCATGACAGGTACATGGATCCTTATGGTCCATTTTGACCAACAATCTACTGAGTTGTGAGGTAGATTGGTCCTTTGACATACAGAAAACTGACCAATAGCGAAAAGTTTTTGCCCAGGTCAGCCTGCGCAGGCTGACTTAAGTTGAAACTTTTTGTAGATGCATTGACGCTTTACCAAACAATCCCTGCTTTTTACGACCCTGAGATAGAAGCCTAATGAAAACATTGTGGGAAAAGGAGAAAATGCTGGTAACCAGCATTTTCTCCTTTTCCCACAATGTTTTCTACCCTGCTTGAAACTAATTTCAATTTTTGAGTTACATTTATTTTGTCATCTGGAAGTGCTTTGAATTTGGACCAGGCTAAAATTTTCTCATTTGGTAAAGGGTAAAGCACTTTTTTAACAGAACATGGCTCATTTATACATGTATATATGTGAGCTTAGAGCAATTGTTTCTCATTTTCTTTCCACATAGTGGGTTGATAAATAATGTGGCTATGATCCGGCCACAAGGCTTTTAATAATATTGCCCTGTCTTGCAAGACTTGTAAATGTTTTTACTATTATGGATGCATAAGAGTTTTGAAAGGAAGATTACTCTATCAGACTGCCAATAATATTATTAAAGTAATACTCAGCTACAGAGCTCAACTCAAAGATAAGAATAGCATACCTTTGCAACTTTTCTTTACAATTTGCAAGGTCGCTGGAGACATCTGAAGAATAACAACAAACATCTATGAAACAATGCAACTTAAATTTTTCAAATGAGTCATTTGTGTCATCTTGTCAATAAAAAGTGGTCATGACTGGCTGCTGACCTTTAAAGAAAATATTGTCATAAAAGAAGCTCCTCATAAATATTTTCTATTTCTTTCAACTTTCTACTTGGCTCTCTCTGCTGAGCCTCAGTAGCTCAGTCGGTAGCGTGCAGGACATGAGAACATGGGGTTCAGGTTTTGATCCCTGGCCATGAACCCTGCCTCAATCAACTTCTTTCCGAGGATTGATGATAGTCACTGCAACAGGATTCATTCCTCTCCCACCACTGATCTTTGTTTCGACAATGATTATATGGGAAAGCAGCCAGTGGCTAGGAAAGAAAATCATGCGGAATAATGGTAAAAGAGACTCCAGGAAAGCATGGATAGGTGCACTGGCCGCCGTAATATAACTGAAAAAATATTGAAAATGGTATTAAACACCATACAATCAATTAATCAATCTACTTGGCTCTGACATCTATAAAATCATCATCTTCTTTAACTCTGTACCAAATGACAAAATTTAGACTAGTCCAAATTGAAAGTCTTTGCAGACGACAAAATGAATATGACTAAACAATTGGAATTAGTTTTAGGACGGGGAAGAAAACATTGTGAGAGAGGGGGGAGAAAATGCTGGTTACCAGCATTTTCTCCTTTTCCCACAATGTTTTCAAAAGGCTTCTTTCACAGGGGTGCTAAAAGTCGGGATTGTGTGATTATGGGTTAACAAATGAGAAAAAAGTTTTAAAACACTCCAAGCAGACAGCATTTTCAGACAATAAATTGAATTTGATCCAAAAGATGGAATTTCATCTTGAAAGGTTATAAAACATTCTTGCACAAAGGAGAAAATGCTGACAAGTTTACAAGCATTTTTTTCTTATTACCACCATGCTTTCAGTTAGCTTTTTCATCAGCATTGTTAAAACTGGGGATAGCTTAACTCTTTACCAATCCACAAAATTTTAGGTTTGTCTAAAATAAAAGTGACTGAAAATTTGAAATTAGATTTGTGAAGGGTAGAAAACATTGAGGGAAAGACTTCTTTCTCAGGGTCGTCAAAAGTAGGGATTTTGTCGTAATGGGTTAACATAGTTTTGGGCAGAGTGGGGCATTTTTTCAATATCTTTTAGTTTATAAAGAAAATCTGTTGCAAATACATGTATGTATTAACTCTACAAAACAAACAAATAGTTAAATGTAGCCTGGCCCATATATTATTATTCTCATATATAGAGTAGAAAACAATGAAAAAAGGATAAAAATTATGATTCCCAGCATGTTCTCCTTTCTCCACAGTATTCAAAAACTTTCTTTTTCAGGGGATCAATACAACTGGGGATTGTTTGGTAAAGATTAATTCATAAATACATGTACATGTTATATTTAAATGTAAATATAGTAAGAAAGTAGTACAGATAACTGTCCCCAATGACTATGTTTCTTTTTGACTAGTTGCCTCTGGGTACAGAGATGATCAAGACAAAATCAATTGAAAGCTCCACACAGATTTTGTGCGCAAGTTTGAATTTTTGTAATTTCGCAAATACAGCACAAAATTCAGATTTAAACATAATTGTTGCTTGTATTTTAAGAACCCGTCATTTAAAATTTAAATATTTTCAATTCAAATACTGAATATAAAGGAAAGCTGTGCGTTTCATGTTACTTGAGCTGTTTGCGTTCCCTAAAATACACATACTGGAAAATCTATGATAAACTTGGGCATGATCTTGAACCCTTTATCACAAACTTTGATTTTTAACAACCATGAGATAAGAAGCACTTGAAAACATTGTGGGAAAAGGAGAAAATGCTGGTGACCAGCATTTTCTCCTGTTCCCATGTTTTCTACCCTATCATCATCTGAATGAATGAATGTTGTTTTATGGCGCATCGACAACTTTGGTCATTTAGCGCGCATATCTATGTTAAAAGATAATAAACGTGGAGTTGTTTAAACTGAATAAAGTTTGAATGACAATAAAAGAATTGAATTAAGAAAATTTAATGCATAAAGGGCATCATCAAGTTACAGGGCAATCCCTATATACTCAAATGTTTTAAATGATAAGAACTGAATTAAGAATAATGCATAAAGGGCATTATCGAGTTACAGGGCAATCCCTATATACTCAAAAGTTCTAAATGATAAGATTTAAGAATGTGATAAAAAGGTTTAAACTCAATGCTGGTTTGATAAAAAGAAGTTTTTTAAATGAAAAAGAAATATGTGTCATTATAATGTGTATAAAATATGATATTGAGTGGCTGGGCATTCCCTGCCTACTCAACAGTTTTAGATATCGAGTTACAGGGCAATCCCTATATACTCAAAAGTTTTAAATGATAAGATTTAAGAATGTGATAAAAAAGTTTAAACTCAATGCTGGTTTGATAAAAAGAAGTTTTTTTAAATGAAAAAGAAATATGTGTCATTTATAATGTGCATAAAATATGATATTGAGTGGCTGGGCATTCCCTGCCTACTCAACAAGGCAAGACTGATAATATTGTTTTTCCTTGGAAATGAGGTTAAAATTGATAAAGATTGGAGCCTCCAATGGGATAAGATACTCCCATTAAAGAGGTCCTGTCTCCAATGGGATAAGATGTCTCCAAGAGAGCCAATCCTCCCATTAAGGAGATGCAAACTGAATATTTATGAAGTAAAAAATGTTGTAAAAGGATGGGTAAGAAACTCAAGAGTAAATATCACAGTTTATTGTAAATGTCAATCTCCTTTATGAAAGCGATAATAGATTCAACGCTGACAGAATCAAAAAGATTTTTCAAACTATCTACGTTGAAATATTTTGAACGAACTGGCTGAAAGTCAATGCAATCTAGTAGGATATGTTTTACAGAAAAGGTTGCATTGCATGGTATACATTCAGGGGCATCATCTCTTGTCAAGAGCCAGGAATGTGTGATGCGTGAATGGCCAATTCGAAGTCGTGCAATTATCACTTCTTCTCGACGAACGGATCTGTAAACGGGATACCATTCACCAAGGGATGGTTTAATTGAATGCAATTTATTGAAAATATCAGCATCCCACTGGGATTGCCAAGAAGATTGGATATGTGATAAAACGGTGGATTTAAAATCAGTGTGTGGAACTTTAAAATCTGAAATGGGAAGGTTAAGTGCAGATTTGGCAGACCTATCGGCATTTTCATTGCCTTTGATGCCTACATGACTTGGAAGCCAGCAGAACACCAATCTATTCTTAGAAGAGATTTGTGAGATCCTTTCAAGTAAACTGCAGATTAAAGGATTCTCAAGTCGTTGATTTGAAAGGGCCTGTAATGTTGACAAAGAGTCTGAAAAGATAATAAAACGGTTGGAATTAGAACTTTCAACTAGATTAAGGGCCAGATCTACTGCTTTAATTTCAGCAGAGAAGATAGAGGAGTTGTTTGGAAGGCGGCATTTTAAGCTCCTTTGTCCATAAACAGCGGCAGCTGCTACAGAATTGCCTTCTTTAGATCCATCCGTATAGATGGGTTTGAAGGAAAAATAATGCTCTTTTATCTCATTGTATCTAGCATGAAATACAGTTCTATCCGTGACAGACTTTTTGTCAGATGCAAGGTCAAATCTGAATTCTGCACTGTTTAGTGTCCATGGAGGTATTTCAGAGATTTTATAGTCGGCAATAGACTCAGTGTCTATGCCAAGGTTATCTACAATGGGCTCCATGCGGATACCAAATGTAGGAATAACATTTGGTTTCCTTTCAAAAAGACGTTTATATTGAGGTTTAAAAACGACGTTATGAGTTGGATTAAAACTATTCGACTTCAGTTTTAAAATATATTGAAGTGAGAGTTTTTCTCTTCTGTAAGAAAGGGAAGGTTCATTAGCCTCAACATAAAGACTATTGACGGGAGAAGTTCTGAAAGCTCCAAGTACAAGACGTAGACCTTCGTGATGTATAGAATCAAGAATTTTCAGATAGGATTTACGGGCCGATCCGTATACAACAGATCCATAGTCCAACTTGGAGCGAACTAAAGACCGATAAAGCCGCAAGAGGACTTTACGGTCTGCTCCCCATTCAGAATGGGCCACAACCTTAAGAAGATTAAGAGCCTTCTTGCACTTCTTTTTAAGTGCAGTGATGTGAGGAAGGAAAGAAAGCTTTCTGTCAAAGATGACTCCAAGAAATTTAAACTCAGAAACGACTTCAATTTTAGTTTTGTCCATATAAAGTTCAGGATCTGGATGAACACCTCGTAGATTACAGAGGTGCATGCATTTAGTTTTGGACTTTGAAAATTTGAAGCCATTTTCATCAGACCATGTTTGCAGTTTGTTGAGACACTGTTGAAGTTGTCTCTCAATAATATTCATATTTCGAGATCTGAAGCATATAACAAAGTCATCAACATAGAGGGAACAGTCTACACCAGGACAGATAGCTTTGACTATACTGTTTATTTTCACACTGAAAAGTGTAACAGAGAGAATACATCCTTGGGGTACACCCATCTCCTGTTCACGGGCTCCCGAGACAGTATTACCAACTCGGACGCGGAAAAGACGTTCATCCAAGAAGGCTGAAATAAAAAGAGGAAGACGGCCTCGAAGACCAAAGTCATGCAAGTCTTTCAGAATTCCGTATTTCCAAGTTGTATCGTAAGCGCTTTCAAGGTCGAAAAAGACAGATACTACATGCTGTCTATTAATAAAGGCTTCTCTGACAAAGGTTTCAAAGCGGACAAGATGATCTATGGTGCCGCGCTGGCGACGAAATCCACTCTGTACATCAACGATGAGGTTGTTCTTCTCTAAAAACCAGACAAGCCTGTCGTTGACCATACGTTCTAGGGTCTTGCAGAGACAACTAGTAAGAGCTATTGGCCGATAGTTAGCCGGGTCACTAGCATCTTTGCCAGGTTTTGGGATAGGAATGACAAGTGCCTCCCGCCAGGATGCAGGAAAATCACCTGATTGCCAGATATCATTAAAAATATCAAGTAAAACTGAGAGGGAAGTAAAAGGTAAGTGTTTTAAAAACTGGTAATGAACTTTATCTGGGCCAGGAGAAGAATCATGAGCTTTATTCAGAGCAGATTTTAATTCTTTAAAAGTGAAGAGTTTATTATAATGCTCTGAATTCGAAGACTTGAAATTAAGCTTTTTCTTTTCTTCTCTAGCTTTATTCCTCTGAAACTTTTCTGAATAGTTTGCAGAGGAAGACTTTTTGCAAAAAGTGTTAGCAAGAGCATCAGCTATATCCTGGGGAGATTCTAACGAAGTATTGTTAACCTCAAGGTGAGTAACAGGGGTCTGGCCTTTGCCATTGATCTTTCTGATCATATCCCAGGTTTTTTTAGTAGTAGTTCTACTATTCAACTTAGAGACATATTGTCTCCAGGCCTTGCGCTTACTTTCTTTAATGGTACGACAGGCTTTTGCCCTGGAAATACGGAATAAGTTAAGACTGTCTTTGGTAGGCCTGAGATTAAATTTTCTAAGGGCCTGTTTTCTGTCTCTGACAGCCTGCTTACAATCATCATTGTACCAAGGCTTGTCAGGACGTTTTGGGTTTGTCGAGGTCTGAGGGACGGACTGTTCAGCTGCATCAATTAATAGGGAAGTGAAAAGTTTTGCAGGATCATCGCAATTTCCAAATTTATCATGTGTAATGGTCTGTTCACATAGGGTTTCAAATTTATTCCAATTGGCTTTGGAAAGCTTCCATTTCTGTGGTCGTACACTACTGGACGGTTGTGTAGATGAAAAGATAATGGGGAAGTGATCACTTCCACACAAATCCTCAGTCACTTTCCAAGTAAAATTGGGAAGTAAGACTGGGCTGCATAATGTTAAATCAATGGAAGAGTAAGATCCAGTTGCTGGATGCAAGTAGGTTTTGGATTTGTTATCATTCATGAAAGACAGAGAGTTGTTCGAAATGAAGTTCTCCAACTGGAGACCTCTCTGGTTGGTGTCAATGCAACCCCACATAACATTGTGACCATTAAAGTCCCCAGCTAGAATATAGGGGGATGGCAATTGGGAAATGAGATCATTCAGATTGGTCTCATTGATAGGTGTGCTTGGGGGGAGGTATACAGAACACAGTGTAACAGCACTGTGTAAAGATAACTGACGGCAACAGCTTGCAAGTTTGTATTTAAAGAGATAACTTTGTGAGGAATGTTGTTGTTAACAACAATAGAAACACCACCTCTGGCTTTTTCGCCTTCGGTAAAGATCTTGTTGTAAATAGAATGATATTTTATAGTGATATCATCTTCCCGTTTAAGGAAGGTTTCTTGCAAACAAACAGCAACTGGTTTGTTATCATTGATTAAAAGTGAAAGTTCGTCAAAGTTTGACTTCAGACCTCGACAATTCCACTGGATTATGGTATCCATAGTGCATGAGGAAAGTATAAAGACTAGAGTAAAAAATGAGGCAGTAAACCAATGCATTTTAAAATAGACTGGTTAAGATTTAATTACAGATGTTTCGGCTTTGGATGATTGCCAAGCGTCAAAATCCTTGTTCCAAAGATCTTTGGAAGTGGACCAGATAGAGGCTTCTGAATCTGAAGCCTCACCTTCCAGATTTTCAGTATCTGCATCCATGTCCTCTAGCTCCGAAAATCTGTTGGAGGTAGGGACAGGATCATTTACTTTGACTGTAATTTCACAAGACCCTTGGGTATCTCTTGGTTGTTGTTTAGATCTTGAAGAAGACCTTTTAGGAGATCGGGGTGTATGACTAGATTTGCTCTCTTTAGATGAAACATTAGATTTCGTGGTAGATTGTGAAGATGGAGGTTGTGGTTTCTTTGGAGGTTTTTCTGAAGGGGGAGATGGTTTTGAACCTTTTTTGGAAGAGCTATTTTGTAAGGAGGTAGATGGTTTTGAAGCTTTTTCTGAAGGAATACTTTGAGAGTTTGTGGGTTTTGAGAGTGCAGAAGAGGTTTTGTTTGTTTCAGAAGCAGGCTGAGTCTGAGTAGAAGGTTTTGCAACTTGGATATTGGGAATGAGAGCTTTCAGTTCATCAGTCATTTCAGGAAACTTTTGGAGAAGTTTTTTTGCCAACAGTTCGCAGGTTGGACAATGTCCATTTGCAGGCAAAGGAGAAGCAACATTTGCATAGGTTGTGCTTTTGCTCAACAAAGCCTGATCAGACCTGCGTTTTTCAACTGTTTTCCTGGCTTCCAAGAAGGTAACATTCTCCTTAAACTTGACTGACAGGATTTCTTTCTCATCTTTCCAAACAGAACAATCTTTGGAAAAGGTAGGATGAGAGGACTTGCAATTGACACAGAGAGGGGGGTTATTGCAAGTCTTTTGGTCATGGTCTTCCCCCTCAGAAGCACATCTGGGACAAACAGGTGTGCTTCTGCAGTTACTTTCATGATGGCCGTACCGTTGGCATTTATAACAGCGCAACGGATTGGGCACATAAACGTCGACCTTGACAGATTGAAATCCAATTTTAACTGAAGTAGGTAAAGTTGGCGTAGAGAATGTAAGGATGTAGGTATGGGTATCTCTACGAATACCATTTCTGAGAACTGAAATTCTCTTTACATCAGACACAGCCTGGCTTTTAAGGTTTGTTTTGATTTCCTCCATAGAGTCACAGAAGCTCAGTTCTTTGCATCTAATGACTCCCTTGGAGGTATTCAAAGTCTTGTGAGGAAAGATTTTGACATCAAGATTGAAAAGTTTCTTGTGTCCTAGAAGGTTTCTAACCTGTTGTTGTGAAAAGCACTCAACAAGTAATGTTTCATCTTTAAGTTTCTTAACAGATTTTGGTGTACCTAGGATTGCAGAAATGGATTTTTCGATGATGAAGGGAGAGAGTTTTGTTACAGGTTTAGAAGAGTTAATAGACTGAATAACTAAAAACCGAGCAAATGTTGTAGAGGGTCTTGAATATTCCGATTCTGAATCGGAGTCAGATAGTACACGCTTGGCCTTTTTTTGAGAAGCCATAGTTGTTGTTGAATATTCATCACCGATGCTCCCCACCCGCCTCGGAGCCCAACAAGGGGACATGATCTGGGGAAATCCAACTCAGATCATGACAAGGATACATCAGTGATATACTCGAAGTGAAAGGGCTAGACCGGACAAATGTAGGCCCGCAGAATGTCATACCAAGCATAGACTATCTTTGGGTATCCACAAGTGTCAATCAAACACCAGACCTTCACCCGATTAGCCCATGAGCCATCGCCTTCTAGGGTATTGACATACATTAACTGATGACAGAGAACTGAAATGATATATCTGTGTATGTATGTATAAAAGAAAACAGAAAAACACCCTAGGGCTCGGCATGACCAGCCGATTGATCAGGACGGGCCTTCCTGACCCCTCGTTTAGTTCAGTTCAAGGCCAAAGCGGTGTGTTGTAAAAACAGAGCTATCAAAGGGCCATACTCTGAATCCACTCAACCGCCAGGATCCCGTCATCGAACGACACGAGTTGCAGCCTACGGCAAACAGGTAGGCACAGTGGGGGGGTCTTACCCCTGCTGTAGTGCGACAGCTGAGCTATTTCTATCCCCCCGCCCAGCTGGGGGTTATCATCATCTGAGTCGCATTTGATTTGTTGCTTGCAAATACCTTCAAATTAGGTCTTAAATTTTGCTATTTGGTAATGAGTTAAGATCTAACTTACCATTCAAAGACTGCTTGTGTACAGAGTAGACTTTTCTCAGAAGTTTATCTACTGTCCAGTTTTCATTTACTGACATGATGAGAGCTCTACAGTATTTCTTAATTTATCTGTGAACATAAAGCACTTAACTTATTATCATGATTAAAGTCTCAGTAGAATCCAACTGAATAAACAACTTGTTTATAAAATAACAGTACATACATGTGTATTTCATTTTAACCATGTAAAAATATTATGGCCCTCACAATATCGATGGGTAAGTGCAAGACTATTGTAAGTGCATATACATGTACAACATATATGCACTTACAATAGTCTTGCACTTACCCATCGATATGTAAAGGTGCAGTTGGCAAAAGTTCCAGTCAGTGGCAGGAGAAAGAATTTTGATACCAGAACAGATCGTACCATGCCGCATGATCTCCGACAATTAGCAAACTTTTCATTGTAACTGTCCTCAGTGACGTATTAATAGTGACGCAAACACCATGTGATCATTCGAAGCATCAAAACAAACCCTTCTTTCACTTGATTGTCGTGTCTCCATTCTAGGCTTGAAAAACGTTAGTTTATCGACACAGTAGAAAGAAACGACACTGGCTGATCATCACTTATTCATTGATCATCAATACAGGTAGAGTTTACTATATAGCCACAACATGCTGGTTCACGGTACATATTGCTTCGAGTTAATCAGTATTTTTCAATCATAACAAAAATCAGCGCCCTCTAGCGGCTTATCCAGGCTCTACTTTGATCGTAAATATCTTGAATTGAACATTTCTGTACCTCAACCAACTTCATTTTTCAAAATAAAAGATTAGAATGGAAGAAAAATGTATCAAAGTGAAAACGATGTCATCGGCACCTACATGCTTATCACTATTTACCTCACCCTCTAAGATCCTTCATTACAAACAATTTCACTTCAAAACATGCATGATGACGTATTTAGATCATCTGCAAGGTCATGTGGCAATATTTTCTGGTCATGTGACTGCAAATTGGCACCAAATATATCAAGTTGTATTGATTTTTTCATGAAAACCATCAAACTCACATGCATCAATTTCAGAATGGCAACAGGACAGTGGTGAAGGTCAAGGTTGATTTTCTTTCAAATGTTTGGATGAAACTGCATTATATTTTCTATGATGCTAACTAAAATATAAAATTAGATAAATCATTTGTTGATTTATTTTATACTTTGTTAAAATTTTGACTTTTCTTGATCGGAACGAAACTACCGTGAACCAACAAACCGCAAGGCTATATCTAAATAAGAAAACAGGTTGGGAATTAGCAATCTTACTCTCTGATGACATAATGTTAGATTTGTAAACAATAGTCCTGTCTACTCTACTTCATAGCACTAATGAGATGCAATATTATCACATGACATTCTCAAAGACTAGTTCGAATAATTATATAGTCAAGTGTCCTTATTCCATGAGTGTCCTTGAACTGGTGATTTTTGTGTACATCTCATAGAGCACATATTTTGATGATGTCACACGGCATTTCTACTCGTTACCCTTACCAATATTCGAAGGTCTCATTGCCCTTGAGACCCATTTCAGACACATACACCGGAAAATAAACTTTAAATATAACATGTTAAAGAAATCTTCGCCTTTTTTCTTTATGTTAAAAAGTGTTTCTTCTCAAAAAATGCAAAGATCATCTATTTTCTGCCGTAAATACTACTGAGCTACCGGAATTAGGTCACGCCATTTTTGCACAGGAAAGCCGACGGTATGTTCTTTATTTATGCACATTGAACACAAAAATAGTTATCTAAGCTATTAATTTGATATGAAAGTGACCAGAAATGATTTTTTTCTATGAAGGCAGGTAATTTCTAGGTCATATTCTGGTCTCAATTCATAATTACATCGAGTTGTTTCTTTATCATCACGGAATACAGACAGTCGAGGCTGCATGAACGATAACGTGGTTGTTTCGATCAATGGCGTCCGTGAAATCGACAGGCTTCTCCATGCATTTTCCCTCATGTATATCATGGTGACCAATGCAGTAGCTGACACATTGGAGTTTTCTCCTACCTTATATATATTTAGTATGACCCCCTCCCCCTCCCCCCCCCCCCCCCCACCAGAGCTCTCAGTAGTTTCGACCTGTATCCTTGCACTATCCCCCGTAACAACTAACCGTCTTCTTGGGGCGTCGCTCAGATGGGCAACTGGTAGTGACGATAAATAAACGGAAATAAACAACCACTCCGCCCCCCCCCCCCACAAAAAAAAAAAAAAAAGGGCGAACTGTCATTGGGCCGAGTTGTGCTGAATCCCTTCAAAATACACTCGAAATTGGCCAATGAATAAAAGTAAATACCATCATACAGTTCTTCGCTTCTGGTTCTACGATTATTTAAAAAGTACATCTACATGATAGCCGAAAAACAAACAGGGCTGAAAAAAAAAGTGTTTTTCTTACATTTTTGATTTGAAGAATGCGCCAAGTTTCTACTATTTACTTACGGTAGCAAGTCGCAAAATAATGTTAAATCATACCAAGTCTTTGTTTGAAATTAATGTTTTTCAATAAAGTTTCTACACCAAATTGTTTGTAAATGACATTAATACCACTCAGTGAGATTATTTTAAGCTTTACTATTAATTTTTGTAATCGGGACTTTTGCGACAATTAACGTAAACAAACCGTATCAAATTCTAGGAAAAACCATAGTTTTGGTAATATTTTTTCCTCAACCTGTGGGCATTTCTTAGAGAGCAAGCTTAGTTTCTATCTTTCTGAACGGTTTGTAGGCCTGCTTCTCCTGAAATGTCAGAAGTTTAGCTGTTAGCATTCTCAAAATCAAATGTCAAGCTCATTAAGCCTCGTATGTGAGTGCGCGTTGTCAACATGCGTTTGTCTGCGCTTCGTCTAAAGGCTTACCAGACGCCTTACTTTACAAACTGGATCAAGTTAGAAGCATTTGCAGATTTTGTTTTACAATGTGTACCAGAGAAGTGTATCATTTCCTTTAGACTATCTCTTCACCAAACAACAAAATTTCAGACTTGTTGAAATTGAAAGCTAATTCATTAATGCATATCACAAATTAAATTCGACTTAAATTCGGTTACCAGCATTTTTCATTTTCTCACAATGTTTCAAAAGCTTTCTGCCCCAGGGTTGTTGAATTTTGGGATTGTGTGGTAAAGAGTTACTAGGCCATAGAACCACTCTAGTATCTTCTTAACTCTTTACCAAATCATCCTGACTTTTAAAAAAACTTGATAAAGAAGCCTTTTGAAAACATTGCAGAAAAAGGACCAAATGCTGGTAACTAGCATTTTCATTTTACCGCAATGTTTTCTACCATGCCATAACCAAATTTCAGTCACACATATTTTGTTGTCTGCAAATGCTTTCATTGTAGACCAGTGTGTAAGTTTGTTGTTTGGTAAAGAGTTAACTTGGAATTTGATGTAGCCTTGTGACATTGATAATCTAAGTGTATGTTAACGTAAATTACGGGGATAAAAATGAAACCCCACTTGATTGTACATGTTAACTCTTTACCACACAATCCAGATTTTTTACAACCATGATAAGGAAAGCTTTTGAAAACATTGTGGGAAAAGAAGAAAATGCTGGTAACCAATGTTATTCTCTCCTTTTCCCACAATGTTTTCCACCCTTCCAAAGTCAAAATTAAATTTTTGATTCACCTTTTATTTGTGGTCTACAAATGCTTTCAATTTGAACAAGTCCAAAATTTTATTGTTTGGTAAAGAGTTAAACAAGTAATGTCCTTTGCGGATACTAGATAAGTCCATTTATCGTGAACTATTCAAAAAAGTATTTCGGTGAGCATGACCCATCAGAAGAGAGCTGCCATGTTGTTATGCAGGTTTATTCACAAAATGTGATAATAAACTACCATTTTAGAAATAGACTGACCTTCAACATCCCTCTCTGACACAGTCATGTGTCACCCATTGACAGCAAGACCTGATTAAAGTAATTTTTTTCAAACTCTGTTTTATCTTGAAACAATTTAAAGAAGAAGACTTTTGGAAAAAGAGAGAAAAAAATTATGTACACTAATGCTGTTAATCAGTATTTTTTCCCCACACTATTAAATGCCCTGTCAAAGATTAATCTTATCATTGGAATCATTTTTCTTATTTGCTGTCTGGAATATTCTGAATGTAGACAAGTCTAAAATTTTGTTTTCTAGTAAAGAGTGAAATCAGTTCTCGTAGGAGAGATGGAAGATGACTGGTTACAAGATAGAGACGATGAAGGATTTGCAGAGGGGGATAGTCCGGACGATGAGACCATGGAAACCAACTTGGTGGCTGAAGGAGAAGGTTGGTTGATCTTGTGCCTTATTTAGGTGTGGAAATCTCTCATCATACCTGTCCTAATGGTTATAACATTTTACCACACAACAAAATTTTAGATCTGTCCATACCCAAAGCATTATGAAAGTGTTACCTCTCGCTATATGACATTCTATAAATACTAGTACTTCAGTATCTAATTTGAGCATTTACTGTGCTACAAGACAGCTGTTACTTTGAATTTCAAAATAAAATAAACTTTTAGTCAGTAAAATGCTACTTGGTGCAATTCATTCAGCTTTTATCAGCTAGCATGTAACCTCTGCACCTGCCATTTATTCAACTGGCCCCTACATTCTTGGGTGATAGGCTAATACCTTCAGTATAAGCCCTACTTTTCCCAGGTATGTGGGGGTGGGTGATGCATTATAGCAGACAGGTCGAATCTTTGAAGAATAAAACAAACACAAACAATGATTTGCCAAATTAAATATGGTTGAAATTCTGAAAGTTGTCTTTGATCATTTAGAAAACTATGGTTACCAGCATTTCCTTCTTTTCCAACAATGTTTTCATAGGTCTTATTTTCTAGGCTTATTTTGTGGTAAAGATTAAAACAAAGTCCCAAGTGTTAATGACCCTGACAAAAGGCAATGGTGTAGGATATCCATACTCTTTTTCTTCAAGCTGTGTAGTTCCCACTTGTTTACTGTAGTATGGCTTTAGAGCTGCATAAAAGGGGGAGTGATGGTATTCCAAATCTATTTTTTTTTTTTAAACCGTATGTTATGGGAACTCATTTGAATTGTCTCATTGAGACGATTCTGATGAGTACCCACAACATATGCTGTGGAGAAGAAAAATAGATTTTTTTTTTAATTTTAAAAAGAGAATTACTTCCTTTATCATTTTTGAGCTTTGATGGTTTGATTTTAGTATTGGAAGATAGATTGAACTACATGTACATCTTTTTTGTAAAATTTTTGTTAAGATTTTTATAAGTCTACTCAGCCATGTAGTTGAAACATAATTGAATTCCCTTTTTTTTTGTGGATAAAAAATATCCATTTAGTGCTTTTGACAAAAGAAAAATGAATTCATTATCTTAAAAAAAAAACACTGTGACACATACTATAACTATTTAAAGGATTTTCTTATAATGGTGTTAAACTTAATGTGAAACTTAATGTGAAAGGATGCCATTACCAACAAGGAATTTCTCCTTTTGCCACAATATGTTCAATTTTAATATGGTATCATGCAACATTGTTTATCAGGACTATTTTCAAGGTTGTCATGAGCAGGGCAAGGTAGTGCATTGCTTCAGCCTAGTAAGATGAAACCACAGAAAGATGTGAGTACATGTATACATATTGATGTGAGCTGTGGCCTTGACACTATGTATGTATGTGACGGTGACCCCTGCTCTGGCAAAAAGGGGCTTAATGCAGTTCCATGATGCATGGTACCAAGCAAGAGATTAAACTATTGCAGATCTGTTGTAGACACATTTTTTAGCTGCTGACTTAATTAACCCTTTACCAAACAACAAAATTTTAGATTTGTCTAAATTGAAAGCATTTGCAGAAGACAAACAAAACTCAAATATTGAAAATTGTTTCCATCAGGGTAGTAAACATTGTGGGAAAAGAAGAAAATGCTGGTTACCAGCATTTTCTCCTTTTCCTACAATGTTTTCAAAAGGCTTCTATCTTGGGGCCGTAAAAACCAGGGATTGTCTGGTAAAGGGTTAAATATGAGGTCTCAGATCTGGCCCTTAGACATACAGAAAATTGACCATCAGCCCAGGTCAGTCTAGATTAAGCCAATCTATTTTGCAGATGCATTTAGCCCCTTTTTCACATGTCATGGCTCATCTGAAAGTGACACAAAACATATCGACTAACCAACCATTCAATCATCCAGTCAACCAACCAATCAACCAATCAATCAGTCAATTAATCAATCAACCAATCAATCAATCAACCAGTCAGATAAGTTTTGATATACTTCAAGACTCATATTATTTTATGTTAATTTTCAAAATAAATATTTTTCAGATGAATTACTAAATGGACCAGGGGCCACAGTATATTATGCTGTACCAATTTCACCAATAGAGAAAGAGGAACAGGGCAAAGATTTTACAAAAGAAGAGGTTGCAGAAATGATGAAAAGTGAACCATATCAGAAAAAAATCTCAACATGTCATTTGTAAGTCAAATTTTTGGAGCTTAACTCTTTACCAAACGACAAGATGTTGGACTCGTCCAAGTTGAAAGCATTTGCAGAAGAAAAATTTAAAGTTGCTAAGATGACAATTTCTGTCTCTGATAGGGTAGAAAACATTGCGGAAAATGGATAAAATTCTGGTTGCCAGCATTTTCTCCTTTTCCCACAGTGTTTTGAAAAGCTTTCTTTCTGAAGATTGTTTAAAGTTGTGATTGTTTGGTAAAGGATTCAGCCAGATTTTATTTGTTGTCTGCAAATACTTTCAAAATAAACGAGTCTACAATTCAATAACCATGTACAGGGTTAACTCATTTATGGTTACCCAATGACAAAATTTAAGACCAGTCCAAGTTGACAATGCCAAGCCCCTGTAGCTCAGTTGGTAGCATCCAGGGCCCGTATTCATCAACCATTCTTGAGAATATTCTTAGTCTTATTCTCCAAGATTTTCCAGATTTGTAAGTAACACAACTTCTGATTGGCTAAACCGAATCTGATTGGCTAAACCATTCGGTTTAGCCAATCAGAAGTTGTGTTACTTACATATGTAGAAAAATCTGGAGAATAAGACTAAGAATGTTCTTAAGAATGGTTGGTGAATACAAGCCCTGGACTTGAGAATAAAGGGTCATGGGTTCGATTCCTGGCTTAGCCAATTTCTCTTCAAGGATTTATGATAGTCATTCCAGCAAGATTCATTCCTTTTCCACCTCTTACCATTGTTTCAGTGATGGTTATGTGAGAAAGCAGCCTGTAGCTTGGAAAGAATATTGTGCAGAATACTGGTAAAAGAAACACCAGGAAAGCATGTTTAGGTGCACTGGCCACCACAACATACCAGGGTAATTGAAAAGTTGAAAACAGCTTTAACACCAAACAATAAATCAATCAGCCAAAGTGACATCATTTACAAACAAAATACCAAATGTTCAAATAATGGGATATGGCTTTGGATGTTATCAGCCATTTATCTTTTTCCCATAGTTTTTTTTTTTGAGAGAGAGTTTTACTTATGGATGTTTAAGTAAAGAGATATAAAGTAGCTTTGTTAGCACATTACCACATAATCCCTATTTTTGACAACCCTGAGAAAGAAGCTATAGAAAACATTGTGGGAAAAGGAGAAAATGCTGGTAATCAGCATTTTCTCCTTTTCCCACAATCTTTTCTACCCTTCACAAAACATATTTTCAAATTTTCATCACATTTATTTTGTCGTCTGTAAATGCTTTCAATTTGGGCAAGCCTAAAATATTAAACTAATAAACTCTATTTTCTTCCATCAGATGTAAACAGTGTTGGTACGAGAACAAGTATACAGAACATTGTATGGAGTGTGGCGGGTTTGCACTTCAGAGGCCATGTTTGATATGTGGGGGTCAATGTAGTCAGTTGTGGAGGAGGGATATTGCCAAGGTACTTAAACTTTTTTGTTTTTTTGTTTTTGAGTGTTTTTGTATTGTGCCTAGCCAAAGTGCAGAGGGATACTGTTTTTGCATTTGGCAGGAGGATGAATTGAGATAGTACTACAAGAGCTTACACACAACTTCTTCATTTGAAATCAACCCATTTATGTTTATTGTCTACATTAGTAGACATTCTCTTTCTCCGGCCACAATACTGATAAATCCTTCTGTGTATTTTTAATGAAATTTGATTTAGTAGATCTCACATTACATGAAGATGTTTTATACACTGGAAGTAAGATAAGTATTAGATAATTCGTACCCAGTAAACTGACTGTTCTCTTAGAAGTTGTTGTTGGATATCTTTTTTTATACGCCCGAAGGGTCGTATTATGTTATACCCCCGGTCATCCATCCGTCAGTCCGTCTGTCCGTCCTTACGAGCCCGACGTTGTGGGGTCAGGGGTGACTGTACATTTAGTCTCTGTGGGGTTCATTCCATCCATCTGGTAGGTATGGGGTTAGGATTAGGGCTAGTGGGGTTAAAAAAGGTGCTGATTGGGTTGCATTGAATAAAGAGCAATTCGACCTCACAACGTCCGTGTCTGTCCGTCCGTTAGCAATTTCTTGTGTGTGCAACTCCTCCTACAGTTTTCATCGGAATTATTTGAAACTTGCCACAATGAATCTCCATGATGTCTAGTTGTGCACCTGGGTCTTAGAATTTTGATCGCTGTTTGCGTTCTAAAATTATCTGCCCTTGATTTCTGAAATAACCAACTTTTCACTTTGAATTTTTGTTCAGGCCATAACTTCCATACCATAAAAGGTATCAAATTGAAACTACATACACTAATAGAACCCATTATGGAGAAGTGCAGTGCACATGAAACATAACTCTGCCACTTTTATTTTTGAGTTATTGCCCTTTGTTAATTTTCAGTTTGAATTTTTGTCCAGGCCATAACTTCCAAACTATAAAGTCTATTAACTTGGAACTTCAAAGACTAATAGACCACACTATGAAGAAGTGCACTGCACAAGAACCATAACTCTGCCATCCTTCTTTTTGAGTTATTGCCCTGTGTTAGTTTTCTCTTTGAATTTTCGTCTTGGCCATAATTTCTAAAATATAAAAGCTATGATCTTGAACCTTTCAAGACTGATAGAACACCTTGTGGAGAACAGCAATTCACAAAATTTGTAACTGTGCCACCCTTCTTTTTTTAGCTATTGCCCTTTAATATTTTTCACATATGGAGATTAATTACTCTTCATTCATGGCCCTTCCGTCATTTCAACTCATTTCACTGACAAGCCCCTTCGGGCATATATGCGCCGCTTTGCGAAGCTCTTGTTTTTTTCAAATTTATGGCATTCAGAGAAAATAAACTTAGCTTGCAATCAAACTTTGGACTCGATGTAAATTTAGATAGGGAAACATTTTGAAATCTTTGATACATGTTTGCTTTCTTCAGTTTGACAGCAAAAGTCACTGCAGGCACTGAGGGATTTTTTGTTTTTCATAGAGCTATAAAACATTTATTCAGCCAATCAGAACTTGTAAATAGTGATGAAAACTTTACAACATGTAATATTAGGCATAATTCTTTGGCCTGTTCTGGCACAGTGTTCTGTGTTCTGGAATGCTGTTCTGCAATGTGCGAAAGGAATATTTCAGAACACAATACACTATTCCGGAAATATGTTCTGAATGGAGCATGTTCAGAACATTGTTCTAAACCATATCAAAATGAAAGTACATTGGTATTATGACTATTGCAAGAGCTACTGTCATAGCTGCGTTAGTTAAGGAAATTATTAGCTGCAGAGAGAGTAGAGACAAGTCTACTTTGCCCCAATTTATGGTATTCATGTCGTAAAAAAAGAACAATTGCAAATTTTGCCTTGATGAATTGTCCATCTCTCAGCCATCTTGTATCACCTAGCAACTGTTCAATAGGTGCACTACACCTCGATTGGTTTAGAACAGTCAGAACATGTTCTGAAGAACATGGCCCAGTGTTCCGAAATACTCCATTGACCTAGAACATGTTGGGAGTGTTTGGAATAGCGAAAGGAATACTCCCATTGAGTTTTATTACAAAAGAAACCTTTACTATACCAAGGTACAGTGTCTTTACAATTGAACCGACCTATGATTTGTGTCTGACATGTTTTTTAATTAACCCTTCCCACACAATACCTGGTTTTTATAACTCTGAGAAAGAAGCCTTTTGAAAACACTGTGGGAAAAGAAGAAAATGTTGGTGACCAGCATTTTCTCATTTTCCCACAATGTTTTCTTCCCTTCCCAAAACAAATTTAAATGTTGGAGTCAGGTTGATTTTGTTGTCTGCAAATGGTTCCAATTTGGACAAGACTAAAATTCTGTGGTCTGGTTTAGGATTAAGAGACAGGAATATAGTGCTTTAAAATCTGTTATAAAATCTAATTTCAAACATGCATTAGATGGCACTATTCTTATTTAACCATTTACCACACAATCCTGACTTTTAAGACCCTGAGGAAGAAGCCTTTTGAAAACATTTTTGGAAAAGGAGAAAATGCTTGTAACCAGCATTTTCACCTTTTCCCAAAATCTTTTCTTACCCTTTACACACAAATCTTAACTTTGACATAATTCACCCATTACCACACAATCCCTACTGTTGATGCCCCTGAGAAGGAAGCCTTTAGAAAACATTGTGGAAAAAGGAGAAAATGCTGGTAATCAGCATTTTCTCCTTTTCCCACAAGGTTTTCAACCCTTCACAAAACAAATTTCAAATTTTGAGTCACTTTTATTTTGTCGTCTGCAAATGTTTTCAATCTGGACAAACCTAAAATATTGTCGTTCGGTAATGAGTTAATTTGTCATCTGCAGTTGCTTGCCAAAGGGACTAGTGTGAAGTTACAGTATTTTATGTGGCAAAGGGTTAACCTTTCATCAAACAAATTTCATGATTGACAAGCTTGAGGAAGGAAGCTCATTTTTTCCATTTGATATGTTGGAAGATTTCAGAGTCATTCTTTACTTTCAGAGTCATTCATTTCACAAAGCCCACTGGGAAGGAAAATGTGATTTACCGATAGAAATTCAACAAACATTAATGCAACAGTCAGAGTCGGAGCACTCGGAGCGGACCATATCTGCGGGACTTCAGGGACTTTCGACAAGATAGTGATGCCACTGTGATTTTTCCATGTATTTTTCACATCTGGATTAGGTTTGCTTATATCAGAATCTTCATAAATGCAGATTTGATCAAATCTATTAGAATTCCACATGCAGCAAGTTTGACATAGCTTTTTACATATTAACTAATTTGTAGCTTTACTTCCAGAAAGCCATTGAGTTTATGTCATGGCCTGTTGTCTGTCATACCAGTGCTGTGCATTCATCCCTTAGTGCTTGTGTGCATTAATTTCTGTTTCTAAGATCTTCTCTGAAAATACTCATCCGATATCAATGAAACTTCAAAGAATTTATCCTGCACTGAGCCTTACCAGAAAGTCTTAACATCATTTAAGTGAGAACTCAGGTTGCCATGAGAACAATATTGAAAAATATTAACAAAACCTTCTTATCCAAAATTATGTAGCTAAGGGCCACAAAATGTGGCATGTAGCTTCATCTAATAGTACTGTACCAGAACTCTTCAAATTGCAGTCTCAGGCGGATAAATGGCCCTTCCCTAGGGGCAAGTCCAAGTACTACATGGGCTTACAATATGGTAAACTTTAAACATCTTCTCGTCCCTAATTATAAATTATGGCGCAACCAAATTTTGTATGTAGCTTCCTCTAGTGGACCCATACTAACAGTATTCAAATTATAACCCTGAGGTCAAGATAGGCACCACCGCAGGGATCACAAGTTTTACATTGGCATATAAAACTTCAAGTATTATTTTTGATCCTAACTCTATAGCCTAGGACTACCGAATATGGTATTCTTAGGTATACCAAGCAAAGAAACAAGTGAATAAATGCATGGCAGAAACAAGGGACCGGGCGTTATTCAAACCCCAGAACTCCCGGACGAGAGGCTAATACCCTAACCACTGAGCCAAAAAGATATCTCCCTGATGCAGTAATTAGGTATTGTATTTAAATCGGGACGAAGCCATGCAGGAAGGAGTGGTCTACTGTAACAGTATGCACTTTGATGTAGTAGACCTGTACTGACAGTGCCTATATTTATAGCCCGAGGGTCAAATTAGCTTTGGTACGGGGTCACAATATTTACTCTGGCTTATCAACTGAAAACTTAAAGAACCATTTGATTCCATATAGTATTGATTAAGTTTACTGTACATTTTGTATGTGGTTTCATCCAGTAGACCTGTAGCAATTTTGTTAAAAATTTTCCCTGGGGGTAGCACATTTTATAAAGACTTACAAGTGAAAACTTTAGAAATTCCATGTATATAGTATATGAAGTCAACCTGACTTCAGCTTTTGAACTGATCAAAGAGAATAACTGGTATTATAATAGATATTTTGTTTGTTACTATTTACTTTGCTTGATCATCAAACTGCACTGTTAAGTGATATGAATGATCCCTGCTTTGACATAAGCCTCACCTTTAACTATGTACCACACGAGAAAATTTTAGACTGGTCCAAATTGAAAGCATTTGCAGATGACAAAATAAAGGTGACTAAAAAGAAGCCTATAGAAAACATTGTGGGAAAAGGAGAAAATGCTGGTAACCATCATTTTCTCCTTTTCCCACAATGTTTTCTTCCCTTCCCAAATCAAATTTTTGATTCTTCAGTCACACTTATTTTGTTGTCTGCAAATGCTTTCAATTTGGAACTGTCTATAAATTTGTTGTTTGGTATATACATGTAGTTAAGGCCAAACTGTCCCGTCATCTTGCAGTGGAACTAACTTTATAGAACAGAGCAGAACTTTATTGTTTCAACTTGAACTACAAAGCAGTTCGTCATTATATACAAATAACAAAGAAGCATACTCATGGCATAATAATTTTTGAAAGGAAAGAAAATGAACAACAATGACGATTTTGTTACTATTCTTCAATATAGCCAATGAACAATAGTTACTGTAAATCATTTACTTGGTAGTGAACTCTTTAATCCTTTACCCCATTAGGCATTTCTGTGGTATCTCTAATTGATCCTTAATAACAGCAAGGATGAAACGGCTCATGTGTACTTGACACCTTTTGATAGCATAGAAAAAATTGTGGCAAAAGGTGAAATTGCTGGTCTCAAGCAATTTCACCTTTTGCCACAATGTTTTCCGAAGGCTCCTACAAGCTGTGCATAGAAATGAGTATCTATGGAGTAATGGGTTAATTCACAAAACATGTAAAACCATGGGGTAAAAGGAAAAAAATCACAGTTTATTCCATGCCTTCAGGTAGGTTATAAAGCAATAACAGAGAAATATTTTTTTATATTAATTTGATTCTTACGACCTGTGAAAAATACCGATTTTCACTGTCAAACTCTTCAAATGAAGATGGAAATAGTTGTTTTGTGCAATAGTGACCAAGGTAAAATGTTACTTCCTCATCACCAGATGGAAATATAATGTAATTTACCCTACATTTTTGCACTTGGTGTAATATTGAATTGAATTAATGCATTGCTATGCAGAGGGGGTATGTTACAGGGGGAATCAAAAAGAACTGTTCTGGATTTTGATGTAAGTTTCCCGCAAAAAGCATGAAATAAAATCAGTTGAAGGTTTGGGTTTTTTTTTTTTCCCTTGTTTAAAGATGGAAATTTTGTGTGTCTTGTGAACATCATTTGTAATATTTTCATGAGTGGCATAGCCACTCGTGAAAATATCACCAATGATGTTTACTCAATGAAATAAATTTCGATCTTTTACGGTAAAAAACAAATACATGTATTCTCTACATGATTTATTTCTCCTTTTGCTCCTAATTTTTTTTTTTTTTTTTGAAAACGGATCTGATTAAGAACTTCAATTTGTATTTATGATGATTTTGAAGGCAATGCTCAGTATTTTTGTAAGTTGTTGTTTTTGTTGTTGCTGATTATGTCAAAGATTTAGTTCATTATTATCTATTGTCTAAGACGACAAAAAACTGTTCTAAAGTATATCTATGCTTTTTTTTTTGCATTTATCTTATACTAGTGCTTATTTTTCTCATTGCTTGGAAACCTTTGTGTAAAAATGTTCAAGCAATGGTTCCCTAGCTAGATTTTTCATTCCCTCGCTGTTTTCAGCAGGGCAGTATGTTGTTTCTGTCACATTTGTTGATTGTTATGTCATGTATATCTAGTAGATATGAAAAATAGTCTTTTGCAAGGGTTATCTTTTATATATGTTGAGAAGATGAGGCTGACAATTTCCAGGTATTTGTACTCGCTTTTATTTGTATGAGAAATTTAATACTGCATTAGACAGACCCTTAACTCATTACCAAACAACAAAATTTTTGGCTTGTACAAATCGAAAGCATTTGCAGATGACAAAATAAAAGTGACTGAAAATTTGAAATTTGTTTTGTGAAGGGCAGAAAACATTTTGGGAAAAGGAGAAAATGCTGGTTACCAGCATTTTCTCTTTTTCCCACAATGTTTTCTAAAGGCTCCTTTTTCAGGGTCATCAAAAGTAGGGATTGTGTGGTTATGGGTTAAGTGATATGTCAAAATTGTCCTATGCAGTTGAAAGTAACTATGAGTTTCTTTTATTAAATACTCACAAACAAACAAACAGAAGTATGGAAGCTTTGGACAATTTTATTCAAATGGCAGAAAATGAAACGAACTCTTGCTTAGTGGGTAATGACTTCTGTTTTATGGACTGTAGATGAAAATCTTTCTATAACATTTTGCTCATTTAAATTATGGGGAACATTGTGATATAACATTTTAACTAATTAACTCATTACCACACAATCCAGACTTTTAATGACCCCTGGAAAGGAGCCTGTTGAAAACATTTTTGGAAAAGGAGAAAATGCTGGTAACCAGCATTTTCTCCTTTTCCCACAATGTTTTCTACTCTATCAAAGACAGATTCCATCATTTGAGCTATGTTTAAATTGTTGTCCTCAAATGCTTTGAAGTTTGATAGGTCTATTACTTGCTCATGTGGTCAAGAGTTAAACAAGAACCCAGTCTGTTTTCAGAGGCCTAGGCAGTTTACGTCATTATACAATACATACATTTGTAAGTGTATATGATACTGTAAAGATACAGACTGTTTTCTATCTCATGCCTAGTTTCATCCATGAGCCATGCATGCACTTGAAAAGGAAAATTCATAAGTATATAGTAAATGAGTGAACTAGATTCATAATTGTACATAGCTACATAATCATCAGACATATGCCAGGTTTGATACAGATAAAAATCCATCAAAATTTAATATTATGAATTTATTACCTTTTTCCAGCTTTCCCTTTGGGGCAGAATGCTGCTCTTAATTTAGTATCTTTTCAGTACAGAAGTACAAGAATTAATGTTTTACACAGATGTGTATTATTATGATACATGGTTCAAGATAGATTTGAGGAAGAATCTGGTAAGCAGTGTGCGAGTTTTTGGTCCTTTTTCATTGTTGCAAAATAATCGTTCTGTTTGTTATCTTTTGACAGGATGAGCATACTGGATTCATATTTGACTCAAAGGTGAATAATTATGAAATATAGGTCAAGCCCAATTATATCGCGGGTTACGTTCCTTATCCAGCCTAAGATTTTGTAGGGATAGGGATCATGTGTGTCACATTGACAATAATTTTAGTGTTTTCTACATTTCTAACAAAGTAGCTACAATATAGACCATATGGTGTGGACTTTTGAATACCCTGAAAAGGAAGGCTTTACAAAAAATTGTGAACATTGGAAGTGCTGTCTGTAAATTCTCAAATAAAAAGGACACTCTAGATTTTAAGATTTCTGTAACTTTGCGAAATTGTTTATAGTAAATTGAGAATGACAAAGTTTGAAATCATCAATGAAGAAGAGAGTGATAACTGTGAAAAAAGACGATATTTTGGTTGTATTTTTGAAAGTGATTCATATCTTCAAATTATGTTTTATGATTTCTACCAGAATTTATCAAAGGCTAGTAGGAACATTGTCACATTCTGTTGATAAATTGAGATTGTATTTGAATTTGTCTAATAAACATAGATGGGATTCCTAATTGCTAAATGACTATTCCATTGTTCAAATGCTCAAATGGAATCTTTTTCTCTCACTTAATTTGAGTCTCAAGTGTCTATATGTTTCTCATGTGTCTAGAAAGATATTAGCAGTATCTGTGTATAATTTTGACTAATAGCTAAAATGTAGATAAAGTCCTTTAATATGTAGATCTCAAAACTTGATCATTTATTTTCGTTCCCAGAGTGACCCAAATTCATCTTTTTACCCTTTACCACTGAATCCCGACTTTTAACAACCCTGGAAAAGAAGTGGTTTGAAAAGATTGTGGAAAAAGGAGAAAATGATGGTTACCAGCATTTTCTCCTTTTCCCACAATGTTTTCTACTCTATCAAAGAGCAATTTCACAATTTGGGCAACATTAAATTTGTCATCTGCAAATGCTTTCGATTTGGACTAGAATAAATTTTGTCACCTAAAAAAAAAACACTTAAAGAGTTAACTTGAAGATCTAAGAACTTACCCCCCAAAAAAATCTCACCCGATCTTCACTTATATATGATTCCTTATTCACAAACATCCCTATATTCAGTTCTGATTTAGCACTTAAAACCCACAATTTGGTTGGCAGAGATCAAATGTCTCAAAAGTACTGTTCTCCAAGATAGTGGGTGTGCACTTGTCACATGACCAACTGATTGGAAACAAACAAAATAACTATATTGCACCCTGTCATGGGATCAAAATTACTAAGGTATGATAAAGAAACATTGTATTACATTTTTTATCACCGTATACTTACATTTGCATAATTTCTGTTTGCTTTCACAGGCTAGCATTACATTCAAAATGTTTTGTGCAAGTTTATGTATATTAAGGATTGCTTGTATATTTTTTCATTACAGCTGCTATTGTAATTATTAAATTAAATTATTATTTTTTGCTATGAATGTCTATCATTATTACTTTTTCCTGTGATGAAAAGGTTTACATGGAATAAGTGGCAAAATTATTTTTCATCCTAATCTGCTATCTAAGCAAGGACTAATATCACCCCCACCCCCTTACCTCATGTGAGCTTAAACCATTACCAAACGACAAAATATTTGGCTAGTTCAAATCGAAAGCATTTGCAGATGACAAAATAAAAGTGACTGAAAATTTGAAAATTTTGTGAAGGGTAGAAAACATAGTGGGAAAAGGAGAAAATGCTGCTTACCAGCATTTTCTCCTTTTCCCACAATGTTTTGAAAAGGCTTATTTCTCAGAGTTGTTAAAAGTAGGGATTGTGTGGTAAAGGGTTAATAACATTTTTTAGATGAGTTAGATAAAATTATATCTCAAAAGAGATTAATAGAATTTATCTCAAAAGCTAAAGAATGTCAGATTCTTTGTATCATGTAACAAATTTTTCAATACTTCACAAATTATTTGTCAGAATATACAAAGCCATGCTCACACATGCTGTTATTAAATTCTTATGAATAAGACATGGGTTCATATTTACCAACCATTCTTGGGAATATTCTTTGTCTTATTCCATATTTAGAAAGTAACACACCTTCTGATTGGCTAAACCATTTGGTTTGGCCATTCAGATATTGTGTTACTTTCAAATTTAGAAAATTCCTGAGAATAAGATTTGGAATGTTATTAAGAATGGTTGGTGAATACAAACCCTGGTTCACTTCTCTGTAAGAATGATGTAATATAAAATAACAGATGATTTTACATTGACTGTGCTTATCTCACATCTGTGGAAGATCAGAAAATTCTTAATGGGTACATTATACTTTAACCCTTTCCCAAATGACAACTTTTGGACTCCACCAAATTGAACGTATGTGCAGAGGACAGTTCAACTCTTGCTGAAAAGATGACTTCTGTCTATGATAGGGTAGAAAACATTGTGGGAAAAGGAGAAAATGCTGGTTACCAGCATTTTCTCCTTTTCCCACTATGTTTTCAAAAGGCTACTATTCCAGAACCGTAAAAACCAGGGATTGTTTGGAAAAGGGTTAAACAAAGGAAATGATGAGATACAAAACAAACGGTAAACATTTTTTTTTTTTTATGTTTAAAAGATAAAAGAAGATATTCTGCATTAATGTAGTAGACTCATTACACTTTCAGTGTAACATGGAATAACATTTCTTGTTAGCACATTTTTAACACTGGCCAGAAATTCCTTTGATGTCTGTCTTGAAATTATTTGTTGATGCTTTTGTTAGTTTCCAGAAAAGGTAGGTAATTAGTATCTCCCTCTGTAATGAGAATAATAGTGGTTTTAGAATTATAAATGATAATTCTGAGAAGGAAAAAAATGAAAAAGTGGCTCGATTAAAGTAGTACATGAATACTGATATTTTAAGTCACGATAAAAGGAGTCGCAAGTCTTTCAGCCATCAGAGGATGATTTCAGGACGTCTTGAACTTCAGATTTTCAGGGAACCCCAAAATCCTCTCCACCCCGGAAACAGGCTTGCCAACTTGTAGAGATTAGTCCCGCCCCTTCCCTCGCCCCTCTCACATGTTCGAGGCTGGTCAAAGAGGCCCCCACAATGTAGAGCTCTAAAAGGTCTCCGCAGAATTTTCATTCTTTAGATTTGGGTAGAGTTCACCAGTGTCCGAGTTTTCCAGCAACGAGGTATGTTATTGTATAAATGTGACAGATGATAGAGAGGTGTTACACCCGGCGCGGATTTTGCTTTATTAAATCTTTAAAATCTTTTTTACTTTAAATTCAAAACAACTGAAATATGATGTTTTAAATTTCTTTTAATTATTATAGTATCAAAGTAAATTGCCTTGTTTGAGTATCATTGTAACTATTTTGTTTGTGTACGTAACTGTACGTTTTCTTTACACGCATATAGGCAAAACCTGGCGGAAGCAAAAATCTGACCTAGATACAGATAGGGCCTAGTAGGCTTCAAAAACCAGTATACATGCACACGTGAGGTGGGAACTATGACAACTGGATAAACCTGCTGCAGGAAATGTTTCTGACACTCCAGGGTCTATATATTTACCAACTTTGCGTAAGTACATTCTTAGTCTTATTCTCAAGAATTGTCTTAACCCTTTACCACACAATGCAGACTTTTAACCCACTACCAAACGACAATATTTTAGACTGGTCCAAATTGAAAGCATTTGCAGATGACAAAATAAAAGTGACTGAAAATTTGAAATTTGTTTTGTGAAGGGTAGAAAACATTGTGGGAAAAGGAGAAAATGCTGGTTACCAGCATTTTCTCCTTTTCCCACAATGTTTTCTAAGGGCTTCTTTCTCAAAGGCGTCAAAAGTAGGGATTGTGTGGTAATGGGTTAACGACCCTGAAAACATTGTGAGAAAAGGAGAAAATGCTGGTAACCAGCCTTTTCTCCTTTTCCCACAACAATTTGTACCCTATCAAAGAAAAATGCATCATTTTTGCCACACTGAAACGGTCGTCTGCTATCAATATAGAAATGCTATCAATATAGAAAAGTCTAAAATTTTGTTGTGTGGTAAAGGGTTAGGCCGAAAGTAACACAATTTTGATTGACTAGACCAAATCCAAAGTTGTTTTACTCTTTGATTAAATCTAGAAAAAAACTCAAGAATGAAATTAACCCATTACCACACAATCCCTACTTTTGACGCCCCTGAGAAAGAAGCCTTTTGAAAACTCTGTGGGAAAAGGAGAAAATGCTGGTAACCAGCATATTATCCTTTTCTCACCGTGTTTTCCACCCTTCCCAGAACAAATTTCAATTTTTCAGTCACCTTTATTTTGTCGCCTGCAAATGCTTTCATTTTGGACCAGTCTAAAATTTTCTCGTGTGGTAAAGAGTTAAGAGAGTTTGGTGAATATAGGCCTTGCTAAGCTCTAAACTTCATGCAGAACTGCTATGTATCTATCTACACAGAATGTATTTCTGAACAGAAATCTTAATACGTACACTCTAATTTATCCTTCTAAACCTTTTTTTTGCATTTTGATTTTTATTTAGGTCTATAAGTAAACATGTTTTTTGCCGTAGTATAGAACCGGATTTCGAACGATGAAGATGCGCTCTGTTCAGTCTGATCTTGATCTACAACGTCTTCCAAAGCTGTTTAAGTTACCCGTTGCAGTTTGAAGAGATCGGCAAAACCACCGATGATAATTTTTTACATAGTATAAACAAACATCAGGGTTTTTAACATATATGAAATACTTGGACTTTAAGAGCCGGAAGTGCTATCTGATTGGTCACGTGGTTTTCTGGGTTTGGAATGACGTTTCTTTTTCCTAAGACAACAAGCGCAGAAAGTAGTATAGAAGAAAGCCCTAAACTTCGAGTTGAAACCTCCGTAGATGATTGGATTTAAAGAGCTTTGCAAGAATATAGATCTCATGCCAATTTGAAACCACAGCAGTTCCGTATCAGACATTACTTCTGTCTCATGCTCCTCTTCGTAGAAACGCCATATTACAAGTGCCAGGTATGGCATAAAACTCAGGACGAATACGACTGTTATTGTTATCATAATCATTGTATATTTCACAGTATTTATATCAAGCATTTTTGTTCGGAGGTCCTTGATATTGTCTGTGTCAGTCTCCATTTTTGAACTCTGTTTGAAAAGTCTTTTAAAACGTTTTACTGTGCTAGCCCTTGACGCCACGCTTGACGTTAGAGTGACGTCAGTAACCGTGCTGCTTATTGTACTACTTTGCAAACTACTGACTGGCGAAATCGCGTTCCTTTTGAACCTCCTCAATCTAGAAGATGCCTTCGAAGATTTAGATTCGGCGCTGGTTTGACTCAAAGGTCTTTCCTCAACTTCTGCCGTTTTTGCGCCAGCTTTCAGATCCAAATTACTCCCCATTGTCTCGTCTGGAATTGAGATGTATGTCTTTTCAGTTTCCAAGACGGGAACAACTGGATGCCGTTTGATCACGTTTCCTGTCTGACTACCGGTATCTTCTTCTTCAGGGTTTTGTGAAACAGGGTCAGGAGTTGCACCATTGTTAGAAGTTTGACATATTTCCTTTTTGTTCTCCTGTGTGTTGTCATCAGCTTTGTCATCACCTAGATATTCAGGATACATATTTTTCTCCTCCGCAATGGAGAACGTAGCACTCGAGGGACGACTTGAAAAAGTTGCAAAACTGGATGCGGAAATGGGTCTTGCTCTTTCAAGGTTGAGCCCATCCAGACCATATTGTTCTATAAGGCTAAGATCACTGTGTTCTTTTAAACCTTCTTGAGGTTGTTGACTTTTGTTTTCTCTCTCAAGAAATCTATTTTGAGCGCTTGTTGGTCTAGATATTCGTCCGCCTCTCGCTTCAATGGCAAAAACCTGATTGTATGAGGGGTCACAGATTGTTACAGACTTCAGGCTTTTACTTTTGTTTGACAAGCCAACCTGATCTGTCTTGCCGTCAACCCTGTCCATTGTGGTCCTGTCAGAACGTGGTATTGTGGTTTCTATATTTGGCAAACCGTTTGTTACAAATTCTCGTAAATCAACGGTGGGGTCCGAAGCATCTGGTGGATCGTCAAATACGTCATTTGATGGCGTTCTGTCTGTGTTCAAGTGCAGCAGTCCCTCTTCCGGGAGAGCATTCGGTGCTTCATTTATTTTGATTCTTGTCGTTTTTGCGCGTTTCTTAGCCACATAAAATCTAAATTTCTTGTGTCGATAGAGTTGTCTCCCTACAAAGGTGTAAAGTACCGAAAGAATCCCGGTAATCAGAACAAACGCAAGAGCATAAATCAGTTTAAACACGAGTATGTACGTTTTATAACTGGTGTCTTTTGTCAGGGTACAGTCGTGTCCTTTTACCGTAATGTTATACACATTGTCAATGTCCACTTCTTCAACTTTATTAAACAAAGCGGCCGGCCATGAGAAAGCAGCCGCAAGGATCCCAATCACAACGCATGCGGTCTTCACGTGCTTCCGTTTTAACTGTATTTCGAATGGTTTACAGATTCTTCGGTACCGATCTATGGCAATAATAACAAGAGTCAGTCCAGATCCAATCGAGGCAAAGTAAGTCACGACTCTTAATGTTTTACAGGCGGCCACACTTTTGAAATTGAAATAAAACCGTAGATCGGCTATTTCCATTGGCATACCAACTACACAGGAAATGACGTCAAATACCGCGAGGGCAACGATAAATCCGGTTGATGGAGTTGGTTTGGTTTTGAAGCCGTAAAAGTACAGCACTATAATATTACCAAATGTACCAATAAGCATGAGAATTCCCACATACAAAATGGCGGGAATGAAGGATTTCGCCTTTTCATTATTTAACTCCCAGAGTATATCATTGGGGTCAATAGAAGATAGGTTAGGCATTGTTCAACATCAAATTGTATTTTTTTTTTTCACTTCACTTTTTTTTTTCTATTTCATAGTCCAAGATTTCCACCTCAATCCTTGAAAACGCATTGCTGTCAGGTCTTCAGGTCTGTGTAATGACGCTTTCAAAAAGACTGTGGAAAACAGAGAAAACGTTTGTCACCAGCATATTCTCCTTCACCCACAATATTTACGAAAGTTTTAATGTTCACTGTCGTTACTTAAAATACAAGATTGTCTGGTAAACAGTTAACCGTTGGAATGAGTCTCCATCAATTAAGATAAAAAATGAAATCGTGATTCCAAATTACACAATCTTTCATCACTCGTAATTTCTCTATTTTTCTACGTATGTCATAATGTTCTGTCCGATTCAAGCACAATTTTACAATGCCGTAGGTCTGTCCCAAAATGTATTATTTTGACAATAATAGGAAGCACGTATTTAAATATACAGATTCCTTCGTATTAAGTATAAAATTACTCATTAACCCCTTTTCTTAATTCATAAGAAATTTTGCCACATTTGCACTGGAAAACATTTGCACGAGAAAAAATGAATAGAAAATACTAGCATGAATAGAGATGTTCAGTAACTAGTAATTCATCAGTCTGCTGCAATGTTTTTTGCCCATATTTTTCGTTTTCAGATTAAAAAGCCATCAGTGCTCTTCAATCTGCGTTTTAAATAAAAGCCCTGATAAGAAAAAGACTTGAAAACAATGTGGAAATTTTTAGAAAATGTTGGTAACCGGCATTTTCTTCTCTTTTTTTTCCACAGTGTTTACTACCCGTACAAAACAGGTCTCATCATTCGATTTGCATTTTATTTGTGTCTGCACGTGCTTACAATTTCGAATTTTATCGTGTAGCGAAACGTCAACCCTTTACCAGACGAACATATTTTAGATTTGCCTAAAATTCAAAGCTTTAGCAGACGACAAAATACGCGACTTAAAAAAAGAAATTTACCTTTGGAAGGGTAGAAAACACTGTTGGAAAAGGAGAATATGCTGGTAACCAGCATATTCTCCTTTTCCCACAGTGTTTTCCAAAGGTCTTTTCTACAGGTTCGTTAATATTTGGGATTGTGTGGAAAAAGGGTCGTGGCAAAAAAAAAACGTTAGCTTTAGTGAGAAAGGATCTAGAACAAACCTCTTACATGACGTTATGGGTTGACATTATTTACCATTAGAAAGACACATCATAAATAAAACCCTAAACATTATCTTATTATGTCTACGACGCAGTGGCAACAGTTACAAATAGTGCACTGTTACAAGTAACGGAAAAGAAGTTTGTTTTTTTTCCAAGCAAAGGAAATGAACTTAAGCAATATGCCAGAAAAATGCTGGGAAGGAGAAACCGTCATATGAAGCAGTTGCTCCATCGTTCACAATGTTTTTTTTTTAAGCTAGGATTATAAGAAGGGTATATTTTTTATTGTAAAGAGTTAAATGGACAAATAGTAATATCAACCCCTTTATCATCTTGGCCTAAACCTCCACGTGTTACAGAACAGTTTAAAATAGAGAGAGAGAGAGAGGGGGGGAGTAGGAGGAAAACAGACAGACAGACAGAGAGGGTAGATTCAGAGGGAGAGAGAGAGTAACAGTTTTTTCCCTCCATCATTTTCAATAAGAATTACAATCTATAATTCAAATAAAAGCCTTTCTTTCCTAAATACAGGAGCTGAAATGAAGGAAAAAAAAAACCACTGCAACGAATTCACCAGCTACCTTTGAGGATAAAGAACTTTTCTGAGGAAACGCTATGAAGTAAGTGCATATTATCGCAAAGCCAAGTGAACAAAGAATAAACAAACTTTTGATTTATGTTTTATTTTCGTTGAAATTTAAACTTCAGATTTATTTATGTTAATTTACAAGTGCATATGTTCGGATAATGGCGCCCCTAAAAAGTACACACCATTCTATCTGTTTCTTCTTTGTTAATTAATGCGCTAACATTTATGTTAAACAATTTACTCTATACCCTCTATAGAAACGGCCCCTCTAAAGAAACTCTTTTGAAAAACAATGCGGGAAAATGAGAAAATGCTGGTAACCAGCATTTTCTCATTTTTCCACATTGTTTTTCTTTTTAATCATTTCAGAGTCAAATTCTACTAGCTGAGCTATTCTTAATTTGTGGTCAGCCAATTCTTTCAGATTGGACATGTCCATAATTTTGTTGGTTGGTAGAGAATGAAAGGACAGTCATTGACGCATATGCGGGCTAATCTTTATTCTAGATACGCTCTTTCAAGAGAATACCGAGTTCATAATGAATATGAGGGGTGATCATGTGGGATGAAAGGGGGGGGGGGGATTATATTCTTATTGGACAGAGAACCAAGATCAGACTGTTAAACCCCAAAAATTTTGCAATTTCCATTTATTCATTTTTTTTTTTTGGGGGGGGGGGGATAATTCCATTGGACAGTGAGAATCGTAGATCATACTTTATAACCGAAGAAATTTGCAATTTCAAGGTTTTTATTTCTTTTTTCGAAGGGGGGGGGGAACTTTAATTTTTTTTTTCTTTTTCCGAGGGGGGGGGGGGGGGGGAAGAATAATAGTATATTCTTATTGGACAGTGTAAACCCAAGATCAGACTGTAAAAAACCAAAACTTTTTAGTCAAAATTTTGCAATTTCCATTTTTTTTTTTTTTTTTAGGAAGGGGGGGGGAATAATTCCATTGGACAGTGAGAATCGAAGATCAGACTTTTATAACCAAAAAAATTTGCAATTTCGAGTTTTTTTTTCTTTTTTCGTGGGGGGGGGAAGAGAGGAAAAGAATAATAGTATATTCTTATTGGACAGTGAAAACCCAAGATCAGACTGTAAAAAAACAAAACTTTTTAGTCAAAATTTTGCAATTTCAAAGTTTTTTTTTTTCCCGGAGGGGAGTGGGGGTGGCGGAGGGAGGGAGAATATGTTCCTATTGGACAGTGTAGGACCAAGATCAGGCTGCACTGAACGTGCCATCTGATCTTGATCGGCAGTGTACGCAAAAGACCTTCAAAGAGTCTCGTGAAGCAGCCTGAGGATTAACACGTAAGACGGTAGTGTGAGAAAAGGAGAAAATTTTAGTTTATATTTTTTTTTTTGTTATCCACAATGATTAAAATCTGTCCTACAGATTGTAAAACTACAATTCCGCTTTGTTAAAGAGTTAAAAAATTTATAGATTAGAATCTCGATCTTCTAATTAGATTAAAACTGATATGCCAATCAAACATGATATGCTTGGCATTGGAAAATGGGAACAGAATTTATTAAAGTGCTTAATATACACTTATACTCGTACGTCTAGTTTAGCACTTAGGGCTACTAAGTTCGACCTACCGACCTTTTGCGGACAGTGTAGATCAAGATCAGACTGCACAGAACATGCAGTCTGATCATTGATCTACACCGTCCGATATGGACATATAGCATGATTTAAAAGTTTGATTTCGCTTAATTAACAGCATAGAGAGAAATATAAGGCGAAAACAGGAGCTTTCCCGGACGGTCTAGATTAAGATCAGACTGCATAGAACATGCAGTTTTATCTCAGATCTATACTGTAAGCTAGTTTGGTACAGTCTGTAAGGTAAAAAAAAGTCTGAATTTCAGTGGATTGAAGTTTCGATCGACGGACGTGGTCGAGTGTACAATTGGGCTTTGGTCTTTGGAAGGGGGTGGATGATGAATCTGCAAACACTGCCGACTCAGGTCAGTTGGTTGATTGGCTGTATTGGGGTTTAACGCCACTTTCACAGCTAAGGTCATATCATTTCAGTCGTTGACGCACATGTGTTTCCTGGATTCCTCATACCAGTACTAACACAGCTTCCTTTCCCAAGCTACCGACTACTTTTCTCACATGCTTCAGCAGATATGAGAGGCGAAAATACGCCGGAAAGAAAGTTCGCCTAAACCGGGTATCGAACTCACAACCACCAGGTCATGCCGACTCAGGTTAGCCTGCACGGTTCCTGTTGGATAAATTTTGTGGAAACGTTCGCATATAGGCCAAGACCAGCTTTCTGTATATCAAAGTGTTACGGGAGACCACATCAAATACAATACCTGACCACTAAGTTGGGGAGATATCTCTTTGGTTCAGTGGTTATGGCATTGGTCTTTTGAACCTCGAAAAACGAGGAGGCCAAGACCAGCTTTTGTATATGAAAGTGTTACGGGAGACCACATTAAATACAATACCTGACCACTATATTGGGGAGATGCCTCTTTGGTTCAGTGGTTATGGCATTGGTCTTTTGAACCTCGAAAAACGAGGATCTTGTACGCTATCGGTTCGAACCCCGCCAGGTACGGTTTTTATTTCAGCTATGCATTTGTTAGTTTGTTAAACGGTTTACGTGCCGTTGTGGGAGAAACTTTTCTCGTGGAGTTGTCCAAATGCAAAAAAGCTTCCATGTACTTTCCTCATTACCCTTTACCAAACAATCCCTGGTTTTTACGGCCCTGAGAGAGAAGCCTTTTGAAAACATTGTGGGAAAAGGAGAAAATGATGGTAACCAGCATTTTCTCCTTTTCCCACAATGTTTTCTTCCCTGCTGGAAACATTTTTTTTGCTTTTTGAGTAACATTAATTTTGTTGTCTGCAAGTGCTTTCAATTTGGATGGGTTTAAAATTTTGTTGTTTGGGAAAGGGTTAAACAGAATGTATATTTAGCATTTTGCAAACACTTTTTTCGTAGTGTGTACAGCATGGAATTTTAATTATTAGGCTAGCGATCATAGATTTGAACAAATAGGTCTTTGAGTTTCAGACAATGAATCTTTGACTGAGGGTTTACCCTGCCGTCATAGCTCCAACATCACGTGTGCATGTTAATTAATACTGGTTTTCAAAGCTTACTATCTTAATCTAGGTCAGATTTTCGCTTCCGGCAAGTTTTTCCTAGATATTCTATATAATTAAAACCTGTTTCATAGGCTAAACTAAATAATTATGTCTTGGATATCTAAAGTTTCCAGTTCAGGCACGAAAAGGAAAAAAAAAAAAATCAGTAAAATATATATTTCTGGAATGATTTGGAGAGATTAGAGTATATTACACCAAAATCGATCTTTTCTTTAGTCCGATATGAATGATTGGTTCGGGGTTATAACAACTTCGCGTATTTATATATCAAAGTACTGAAAGTACTAATAGAAGGTGATGGTAGAAATTTACTACTCGGTTTTAACACTGGTTCAATTCATTAAACATTTCATTCATCTGATGGTGATAAGTTGATAACATCTTTTTCTCAAATTCTTGTCATTTTTTTTAGAGTCTGCTCAGCAATGACCAGAATAAATGTTAATTTTTAACTTTATTGAACACAGGTTTACATGTGGCTTGGGGGACTGTAAAAACGCAGAAAATATACAACATAGAGTTAAGCAGACAAAATACATCTCTCTCCACGGCGGGGAATCACATGACACAACAACAACAACAATGACCGATATTTGAAAAAATTCCCCGACTTCAGGTAAGAAAATCTTCAATAATTCCGTTAATACATGAGCGATTGGAATTTGGTTTGAAGCAGAGAAGGCGGAACGACTCCAGGGATTTGCTTGATGTGTTAGATTTTTTTTAAGGACACCTGATAAAAAAGTTATTGACGAACAAACAAATTATCCGGGGTAAAAAATCTCTCTCTTTCTCTCTCTCTCTCTCTCTATCTCTCTCTCTCTCTCTCTCTCTCTCGTTCTCTCTCTCTCTCTCTTATTTTCTTTGTTTCATTGTCTTTCTCTTTATTTTCTTTCTTTCTCTCTCTCACATTTTCCTTCTCGCTCCCTGTCTCTTCATCAGTCTTTCATGTCCGACAAAGTCCACTGTCGTTGAAAGACTGAACTTCGAAAAGGTCTTGAAAAGCAGAAATAGGTGCAGTGGCCACCTCAGTACAGCTGAAATTATGTACAAAACAGTCATTAACACGACAAAACCAAGAATAAAATGATATAAGATCAAACTTTTACCACACAATCCCAAGTTTTTCATGCCCTTTAGAAAAAAATGAAAAATCTTGTGGGAAAAAGGCAAAATGCTGTCAACCTGGCTCTAAATTCACCAATCATTCTTAATGTTGAAAAATTGAAATTCGTTTACAGCAGGCTGGCAAACATTTTGGGAAAGGAGAAAATGCTGGTAGTCCAGTGGCCCCTTTCGTTCGTATGGCGTTTAACGTCATTTTCAACATTATCTCAGCTATATTGCGACAGCCAGTGTACCAATATATCGTTTTGTCGAGTTTCTATTACTAGTGTTCGGCGCAAGACTTTATTAGCTACTGGCTGCTTTTGCATGTAATCCTCTTTGATCAACAACGATTCTCGGCGAGAAAGGAATGAATCCTGTCGCAATGATTATCATCAATGCTCGGAAAGGAAAAGGCGGAGCTGCAATTTTGAAGAGCTCCTAACCCTTTACTGCACATAAAACGTCAAGTAGATAAATTTTTCATTCAAATAGGATAATCAGAGCCATCAAGCAAAATGGTACCGTACCTGGAATTACTTCATAAACGCCTTTTTAAAATGGAAATTGCAATGCACGGAACCCTGGAAAAGGGAGGTTTAATGCACCTCGGCAATACATTATTAGTTGTACTGTCAGGTGGTGGGGGGACTTGGAAACTTATTCACAGCTGTGGTGAATCATGTCGCCCCAAACCGAGTTTCTAAGTCCCCTACCACCTGACCGTACCACTCCAACGTTTGGAATGTTTTTGTTGTTGCTGTTGTCGTTTAAAAAATGACTACGCTGACGAAGTACGCTTTCCCTCCTGAATGCCCCAACTCAATGAAAACTGAAGTCATTGAGAAGTGGCGTCAATGAAACCTTGATGATAGGTGCTATTAAAACGTGCAGCTTGGCGCATAATCTTGATGTTAATCTTGATCGACGCCGCCATTTTAGATGTTGTGTTGACAGTGTAGTCATGTATACGGGGCTTCCGAAAGGGAAGCTACTTTTTCGTTAGTTTTGCCAGTCTACATTATATATAAATTCGGGGCATATTATACAATCAGCTCGCAATAAATTTCTTCGCAGTATAATAATATGCTTTGGTCGTCAACAAATAATAATAGATTCATATAATCCATCCTGTACAAGAAATGTTGAATCATACGGTAGAATAGTCCTTTGACATGCTGAACATTAAACAATGCAAGAAATGTTAATTCAGATTAGACTGCATAGGCTTACCGAGATCGACGTTTTTTGAAAACGCATAAAACCCCCGTCTCACAGATTATATCACATTTACATCCGCTTAGGATGACACCTCTATTTGGTTTGCAGCAAGCGAAAAGGGACAACCGGACATTTGCGTAAAGTACCGTCTCGGATCAGCCTGCGCAGTCCGCTCAGGCTAATCCGAGACGGTGCTTTACGATTACATCAGACTTTGTCTTTTTAGTAGCCTTGCGCAAAACAGAAAATTAAAATGCCTAGAAAAGGAGAGTGTCGTGTCGGATTCGAGACACTTTAACCCTTTCCCAAACGACAAATTTTCGACTCATCCAAACTCAAGGATTTTGAAGACAATTTCAAATTCGATAAAAATGGCAGAAAGTTCTCCAAACGGGGAGAAAACACTGTGTGAAAAGCAGAAATTGCTCGTTACGAGCAATTTCTCCTTTTCCCACAGTGGTTTCAAAAGACTTGTACTGCAGACACGTAAAAACAGGGGCTTGTTTGGGAAAGGGTTAAATAGGGAAATGTCCGAATGCCCCTTTTCGCGTGTGTTGCAAGCCAATTATTACTACATGACTATATAACCTACTTGATATATATATGCGGCTTCCTGTTACTGCTATCTTCCAATAAACAAGAGAAAAGTGATCTTGTTTTGTTATATTGGTTATGCAACTAATCAAAGCTATGTGATTAACAGGATATTTAGTGCAATTTTGTAAAGTAGCTCATCTTTTTAAGTACTTTTTACTGAGAAGAAGTTTTTTGTTTTTTATTCTAATCTATACAAACTACATATTTTTTTTTAATTAATTAATTATAAAAAAGTTGTTTCATTTTTATAAAAAGAAGTTAAAAGACTCAGTAAAATCCAAATGTGTAACTTCGCCTTTTTATAAAACAAAAGTAAATTTCATTTCAACCGTTTGAAAATATGGCGATGTTTATGACTTTAACAATATAATTATAAAGGTGCAAAAGTAAAAGTTACAGTCAATGGCACAAAAAGAATTTTGAAACTAGAGCAGATCCTACCATGCCGTATTATGTTTGTTTACAACGATAATCGCCGACGATTAGCCGACTTTTCGTCGTTTATTTCCGCAGTGACATGATAGTGACGTCATCCTATACCATTCACCCTCGTATCCATTCGGCATACCTCGGGTAATGAGAGCCATCATATCCCTCGGCTGTAAGAGGTGGATCGGTCAGATCGGTACACTGATCGACCGGAAATACACCAGTTTACCGTTCTGAAAACTGTAAGGCTCCTCTTATAAAAGAAAACTTGAGTTTCAAATTATTTATCAAACTCTTTCGAACTATATTTCAGTTAACAAACAGTTCATACATTCATTTTTTAACGTGGTTTATCAATTCCGATTGAAATTTTAGACTACAAATAGACAGATGTGAATAACTTCATCGAGGTTGTTAATGTCGTTGCTAAACAACTGTTAGTGGAGCGCTATAAAGAATCACGTGATTCTCATTCAAAATGGAAGTCTTCTTGATACGGAAGAGGTTAGATGTAGGAACGGAATCGGCCGAGTTGTGAGGAGTGCCTCGTATCAGCCTATTTATAGTACCCTGAAATCCAACCGGATGTCCTCTTTTTCCCCCACAACACACTGCTGTAATTCAGATAATAAGCAGACATGTGCTACAATTACGAAAAACTAAATGTTAACTTTTGCGAATTGCTTCAGATGATTTTATGTGGTTTATGCGTAAGTTTACGCCCTGCAATCCCAAGGTTTAAAATGGAAAGACTAATCACGGATGTATTACAGATCTTCTAAATGCGTCCGACTCTAACCCGACTCTTGTGGTTGTTGGCTATAGAAAAATATAATTTTTAAACCAGTTGATCAATTTAATGATTGATAAGTTAATTCCTTCATTCTTTCGTTCCTTTCTCCCTCCCTCCAATCTTTCCTTTTTTTCCTCTCTTCCCCCTTTCTTCCTTCCTAAATACATGTCGATCTAGACACACGTTGCCTATTATTGTCTCTCTCCGCTTGACGGCATGGTAGAAATTACCGACAATTGAACACCCATTTCTAAAGAAGACACATCGTACTGGTTTTAATGTTCTCAAATAATTGTGAATTGACGGATCTTGTTCGATGCAGGATTAAACTTATCTGAAACTACCAAACTAGATTTTGGATCTGTATTTACTTGATCACATTAGAAAATCAGTGACTTCGATCTTCCCAATTTCAGGATATTTGCTACGCAGCTTTAGGCCCCTATGATAGGTTTTCGTCGATGCAGGAGTAAATTTATCTCAACCTTCAAGGTTAGATACTGAGCCCTTATTAGCTCATTACCAAACGACTATATTTTAGACTAGCCCAAATTGAAAGCATTTGCAGACGACAGAATAAAAGTTACTGAATATTTGAAATTTGTTTAGTGAAGGGTAGAAAACATTGTGGGAAAAGGAGAAAATGCTGGTTACCAGCATTTTCTCCTTTTCCCACAATGTTTTCCAAAGGCTTCTTTCTCAGGGGCGTCAAAAGAAGGGATTGTGTGGTAATGGGTTAAACTTGATCATCGTTGAAAATCTGTATACGAATTGATCTTTCTATTTTCAGTATAATACCTAGGCAGGTACGGCAATGTCACCAACATTATCGTTCATCATTTGGTTGATCGTTTGGAATAATTCTGCATGTAAGTTCATCGCTATGGTCTAAAGCTGATAAACGCGGCCAGTTATCTGTACTAAATGATATACATGTAGCTGAATGGATATCGAAATCTTTTACCAAAAAAAGTCCTTTTTTTTTTTAATAACCTCGAAGGAATCGAAGAAAATATTTTTAACCTGAATTTTCTCCGAAAAGTCCACATTTCAGTTGTCTTTGTTTAAAGAGTTCACCTATGCACAAGGTATAAATTGTGGATATTCAAGATATTTGCCTTTACACTCTGTCAATGTAAGTACTGTAGCCAAAAACATGTGTCCATACATCTTCGCGAGCCAAGTTTACGATCACTACGTGGATCTTACCTTGGCTGATTGAGCCCGATTTCGAGATTCCTGTGATGCGCTCTCTATTGGATGCGGGTTTTTACTCCCCTTTACATCATGCTTCTAAAAGCAAATGAAATATCGTTTTACAAACCGCTTACGAATACACATGAAGCGATAAGCAGACAATCACGTGGGTTTCCATGTTTTACCTATTATTCGAAAGGTAGAGACCGTGTTCTATTTTTATCAAAGATGAAATGCTACGAACGATTTTATTCGATGCAGCTAGAGCTGGCTGCATCCAATGAAAAGGCGTATCGGAGGGTTGTAAAAATCAAGCTCAATCCGCCAAGGTAAGATCCACGTAGTGATCGTAAACTTGGCTGGCGAAGATGGTGTCCATACGATTGGTTTGAATGGTTTTAGGCCATTTTATAAAAGATTATGATGAATTAAAGTTCTGACTATTTTAAAGATTTCAGTAACTACATGCTCTGGCCTCAGATAGACCACAAGTGAAGTTTGGTATCAGTACAGTTTTACCATACATTTATAACGTAGTACATGCTCTGGCCTCAGATAGACCACCAGTAAAGTTTTATATATCTTTACGATACATGTAAATCATCTGATTAGAAAACATTATGTTGTGCATATTATTTGTTTGACTAAGCTTAAACCATGTCATAAAAAATTTAAAGTTTGCATCTTTTGTAGAAATTATTAACTACTATATTGTTGTACAGGGTATATCCCGAGATAAACCATCTATATACATGTTAGTATGGTTAGTATTTAACCCATTACCACACAATCCCTACTTTTGACGCCCCTAAGAAAGAAGCCTTTAGAAAACATAGTGGGAAAAGGAGAAAATGCTGGTAACCAGCATTTTCTCCTTTTCCCACAATGTTTTCTACCTTTCACAAAACAAATTTCAAATTTTCAATCACTTTTATTTTGTTGTCTGCAAATGCTTTCAATTTGGACCAGTCTAAAATATTGTCGTTTGGTAATGGGTTAATACCATTTTGACAGAATTTCAATACCTTGAGCTACATTGATGCCGCACATGACTTGGAGGTCATTTGTCAGTATTGAGACTGGTAATGTATCATTTGTTAAATTTACTCTTTCAGCTGGAAAACTTCTGTCCCTCAATAAAAGTATCAGATCAAGTAGTACAAAAAACGTCTTCGGCATCGATTTAGTCCTACAGAAAGCAGTAGATGGAAATCATACAACTAACATAGAATGCTGCTGTGCAATGACTGGATATGACAGTCACGCTTGGTTTGAACTAGACCTAGGGAGAAAGTACCTAATTGTAAGAGTCGTCGTGGAATCTGTGCCGCGTTATTTCGGTATGTACACTACGTATGTTGATCATTTAATGGTCTGGCCCTTTTACCATTTTTTGGACTGCAACCGGAGTTTCAGTATGTTCGTTCTTCAACAATATCAAGTCTTCATGCAATTTAAGTAATTAGTGATTCATTCTTTGTCCCAACTTTAATCATTCTTTTTTAACTCCAGACTGAAACCATGAACTTGCTGTAACCTACAGGTGCACAGCATCTAAATAGATGCTTGTACGTTAGAAGAAAACTTTACCAGGTTACTTAGATCTATATATACGTCTTTTCATAAGATATTGAAACTAATAAGACATGAAAATAAACAATTTCACAAATACTAGTAGACAAACACCTTGAACAACTCAATTACTGACGTTCCGTGATATGAGTCCTGCTCTGGCAAAAGGAGGTTTAATGTATCTCTGTTGTGCATTATATACCATGAAAGTTCTAACATAATTATGGAACCAAAAAATCCATCTTTTGTAGCAACCGGGTGAATGCCGAGTTAAAATGGTCCTCACATCTATAAAATAATTAACCCATTACTACACGAGAAAATTTAGACTGGTCCAAATTGAAAGCATTTGCAGTCGACAAAATAAAGGTGACTGAAAAATTGAAGTTTGTTCTGGGAAGGGTGGATAACACTGTGGGAAAAGGAGAAAATGCTGGTTACCAGCATTTTCTCCTTTTCCCACAGTGTTTTCAACAGGCTTCTTTCTCAGAGGCGTTAAAAGTAGGGGTTGTGTGGTAATGGGTTAACATAATGGCAAAATGTTTCTATACAGGTCAACCTGCGAGCACAACGTAGCATGACCTTTGTCAATACTATCTGCAGATTTATGAGCCCTTTACCAAACAATACCCTTTTTTTCCGACCATGGGAAAGAAGGCTTTTGAAACCAACACTTTTTCCTTTTCCCACACCGTTTTCTACGCTATCCAAGAACTAAAGCTCATTTGTACCAATTCAGAATCTATCATCTGTGGATACTCTCAGTTTGGAAGAGTCTATGATTTGTCGTTTGGGAAAGGCTTAAACTGCCTTTTCACATAGAATGGCTCATTTCTATACAACGTTTTAGGTCAGATGTCATTTTTTTATCACTTTTTTTTTCTTTTAGTGGACTACGGCGAACATGTTGAGTTTTTCTTGGTCCCTGAACAAGAAATTGAAGCTGTTAAACCGGTTAAAATTGTTACTCCTGAAAAAGATATAGGACGACTCAATTTCACATTTCCAGAGCCGAGAGAATCTCGTTTCCTTACAATGGTTCGTCGAACAGGTCGCAAATACGGAGTTTTTGTTGTATGTGAACTGTCTGTTTACGGAGGCAAGTTATAAATTATTGTATATTTTGATTGATGTAATACCGGACGCAGGACATTTGAGCGAAATTGAAAATTTTTGTAGTGGACATTTGAGCGACAGCTTTGGTGGTCATTTGAGCCACGGATTTTGTATTTCCAGGTGGACATTTGAGCGAACGATTTCGTGAAGTATGCCGCTCCAGATTTACTCGTACCCTTGGATTTAAGTATCAGGCTAGAACTGGCATGTAAATGTTTTAAGTTTTAACAGTTTTATGAGATTTTAATATTAAAAAGTATTTTTTAAAAAATTGTGCTGTTTTACAAAAAAAATTATTCTGCTCAAAATCCTCCTTCCACCTCCCCGTGGTGAGCAGGGGGCAACAGACTTTGGCTGACGGAAGAGGTACAATTCCAATAAATTTGACCAAGAATCTCCGTTAAAGAAATTGCTCAAATGGGGTAAAAACCTGTCGCTCAAATGTCCACCCCGAAATTGAAATGTCACTCAAATGGGTTAAAAACTTGTCGCTCAAATGTCCACTATTTTGTCGCTCAAACGTACTATTTTTTTCGCTCTTTTGTCCTGCGGGTTCGCTCGAATGTCCAACGCCGGTAATACCACCTTACAGTAACCATAGTTACAGTCACTGCTTATTGGTTCAAAAATATTACTAGTACTTCATAGCGGCACATATGTGAAGCAGGGCCATGAACCTTGGCTGTGCCTATTGCAAAACAATGATCACTATGTTTTAATGTGTTTTAAATGTATACTGGATTCTACTAATTTTCATGTGAATCTTTGATTTCACGCGGAGGTGAGGCAGATCAACACTACCAGAGCCCGTATTTACCAACCATTCTAAACCATTTGGTTCAGCCAATTAGAAGTCGTTTTTTTTAAATATAGAACATTCTGGAGAATAACAGAGAGAATATTGTTAGGAACGGTTGGTGAATACGGATCTAAATCTTGCCTGTACCCTCTGTCTTCCGTGACATAAGTTTCGCTTTGGTCAGGTCCGTGTTCTTTTTAGTTCAAATCTTTTAGTTAGGTTTTTATATCATATAGTTTAAGCATTTCGAAAAGATATCTTTTCTTTATAGTCACAGTGGTATGGTATTATCTCTGTTATTTATAGTCTCAGTGTTTGGTTAAATCTCTTTTCTTTATGGTGCGAGGGCTTTGATGTTCTTTTTAATCTCAGAGTTTCAGTTAGGCCTTTGTTAATTGTCCTGGCAGTTTTGTCTTAGGTCTTTGCTCTTTTTGAATAGATCAGGGCCCGTATTCACCAACCATTCTTAAGAACGTTCTTTGTCTAATTCTCCAGAATGTTCTCCATTTGTAAGTAACACAACTTCTGATTGGCTAAACCATCCGGTTTAGCCAATCAGAAGTTGTGTTACTTACAGATATTGAAAACCTTGGAGAATAAGACTAGGAATATTCTCAAGAATGGTTGGTGAATACAGGCCCTGGGCTATTTATAGTCTCATAGTTTTGTTAGGTCCAGGTTCTTTGAAGTCTCATCGTATTGGATAAGTACACTGTACATGTTTTTTATAGTCCTATAGTTTTTGTTAGGTCTGTATTCTTTCGAGTCTCATCGTTAGGAACATGTACTTCGAGGTCTCATCGTTTATGTTAGGTCCATGTTTTATGAAGTATTACCGTTTTGATGAGGTTTGCATCTTTCTAGTCTCATTATTTAGGTAGGATCAGCCTTTTTATAATTTCATTGTCTTGGTGAGGTCTGCGATCTTTGTAATGTCATCACTTTGGTTAAGTCCGCATTCTTAATAATACCAATGTTTTGGATAGGTCCACAGTATTTATAGTCTCACCGTTTTAGTAAGTTCAAGGTTCTTTATATTCTGTTAGTTTTCATTAGTTCTCTGTTATTGAAGATCTCGGCGTTTTGGTTAGGTTTGTGATCTTTATATCGTCATTGTTTTCTCTAGGTCCGTGTCTGTGTCAGCGTTGTGCTTAGGTCAGCGCTTTTTATAGACTCACTGACTTGGTTAGGCCTTTGTTCTTTATAGTTTCATCGATTGGTTAGGTCTGTTCTCTGTATAGTCTCATTCTTTTAATTAAGTTCGTATTCTTTAGTCTCATTGTTGTAGCTAGGTTTCTGTTCTCTATAGTTTCACGACTGGTAACGATCGCTAGTGCAAGATTATCTTTGAAGATAATATTTGACTGGAAAAGAGAAATATATGAAACGCTGGATCTTTTAAAAATGTTAACACGAATAACTTCTATTGCCTTTGAATCCCTAAGAAAACTTGCTGTTTGACTCCCAAGAATGCATGCACATGCGCTAGGTACAGACTGTTTCAACAGCTCTTTCCAAAGATTCATTTTGGAAGTAGGCTTGACAAAAACACTTCAATTACATTCACGTTTGCATATGATATTATATCTATATTTAAGTCTGAATGATGGTCATCCTGTAGCCAAAGGATTTTTTAGTTGTTGGTTGGGCCTTTCATACCATAGATTTTATACCATAAACGGATCAAAATATTGTATTGTCAAAGGGCGGCAAAGAGTGGGAAGAAAAAAATTCGTGGAAATTGGCATGGACATGCTATTTATGAAATCAGGGGTGAAAGTATTCCTAGATTTCAGGTAGACTCTAAACTTAGTTGTGATTTCTATTTCCTGGCAACAGGTGAATAGGCGCATTGCTTTATTATACCTCATACTTTGATTAAATCGCCAGACAATACCCATAAAAGAGAAGACTAATTATGTTTTATCTCTTGAGATTTTGTATACGAGCAAGCGCAAGGGTCCATATTTTTTATGAATCTAAAGCAGAACACAATTATTTTTAAGATATTTGCAAAAATGACCGAAACAACAACTAAAAATAAAAGCCACTGTTGTGGAAAGCTCAGACTTCTGAAAACATCCTGCCTATATAGCTCCTAAAGTTCATATTACCTTTCATTGACATCTGAAGGATAAGCATTGATAAGTTGTGTCTGCCTAAAACAAAACGAAAAAGAACAAATAACAGTTTATAAAGATGATAATTACAATGTAAATGTAGCTTTGGCTGGCACTTGTCACAAGAATATGGTGAGAGAAGTTTCAAGATAAGCTTGTACATTATATTTAGTCTATACCACCTTGTGTTTAATTTATTACACTATCTATAAAAGCACTTGAGATGCAACACACCACATTTATAAGCATCTGAATGATAGAAGAATGTTCTTTTCTTGTTAGATATGTTATTTTCGCCAGAGTGTGAGGATGGAAAATATGGATCTGACTGCTCAAAGGATTGTGGAAAATGTTTCAACATGGAACCTTGCAACAAGTTTGACGGAACATGCACTAGATGTGCTGAAGGTTACTCGGGACTCAAATGCAACTCTCGTTAGTAATTTACAGTTTCAATTATTTAGACGCTTTGAACAGCTGAGATATGTGGTCCAATAGGACGTAAATTTTTAAGATCAGGCTAAGAGTGTTCTTAAGAATGGTTGGTGAATACGGGCCCTGACTTATTTCTGAAGGATGAGATAATGGTCACGTAACGTGCATTCGATATTTATAAACGGGAATACATAACAATCATTTCTAAAATAAAGCAAAAAAGTGCAGATAGTTTGAATTGCAATATGTAGAGCCACACTTCTAGTGAGCCATCGATTTTCACCCAATTCAACTTTTAAGATAAGGAAGAATTATAAGTTTATTGCTAGAAATGAATAATTACATCCTTTTCATAGCCCTATCTATGTTCAGGAAGTTTTGATGTCTCAAATATATCAAAAGGCGTAAATCAAAGATGAATTTGCATGTAACATTTAATCTGGCACTGATCTATGCAGCCTATAAGTGCAATTGGATCGGATGCCATGACAGCATCGTTGTCTGTGCATGTCATATTCTTCGAAGATTCGGCCTGTCTCATATGATGCATCACTAGCCCCGAAAGCGGGCAGACGGTAATATTACGCTCTATAAAGTAGCAATGTAGAAAATAGCTTTTATCTATACGTTTGAGAAGAAATGAGACCTGCTTTAGCTCCAGATTTCACTAAACTGCTGATCATAGCCGAGTGAATTGCACGAGGTAGCGTTTTATTAAGTAAATGTTTATTTTAGTTTGAAATTCAAAGTAACTGTTGTCGCGTAGGAAAGTGGTTCGGTTCTGTACCCAGGATGCCCAGATTAGATAGTTGAGTATTCATAGAATGCCACCTAGCGGGAGATAATGATGCCAGCATCTTAATGGGTGAATGACTGTTAACAGATCTCTGTTCGATCAATGTTTATTTTTCCACAGATTGTGAGGATGGCAAGTATGGGTCGAATTGTTCAAAGGATTGTGGAAAATGCTTCAACCAGGTACCTTGCAACAAGACCGACGGAACTTGCAGTAGCTGTGCAGTAGGTTATTACGGACTTAAGTGCAACTCTCGTTAGTATTTCATACTTCACAGTTGTTTAACCCTTTCCCAAACGACAAACTTTTGGAATAGACCAAATTGAAAGCATTTTGCAGACGACAATTCAACTTTTGCTGAAAAGATGATTTCTGTCTATGATAGGGTAGAAAACATTGTGGGAAAAGGAGAAAATGCTGGTTACCAGCATTTTCTCCTTTTCCCATAATGTTTTCAAAAGGCTACAATTCCAGACCCGTAAAAACCAGGGATTGTTTGGGAAAGGTTTAAAAACTTTACCTGAGATACATTGTCCGACATCACGTAGGCCTACCTTTTGAAAAACAAACTGTTTTTAAAGCATGTGTTCCATACTTGTAGAAGGGCAAATATGTACCATAACAACTCCTATAGTGATACGAAAAGGTGTCGATTGTTTCAATTTCGATATATGAAAAGGCAATCCCATTTTACGGAACAGATCAAGCCTCGCTCAGTTAGACCCTTTCGCTTTATATTTGTTCCTTTCTTTGTGACAGTGAGCTTAAGGAAGTGATCATAGTGTACCCTAATGTAGTGGATTATGATTTGTCGGTCTGGAAGTCACATTAGAACGCCATTTTTTTTTTATTTTGCGCGCCCCCCCCCCCGAAAAAAAAGCCTGAAAAAAAGCAACCAAATATAGAATTTTATCAGTAATACTGATCTACATCTGCCGGATAACGCCACTTTTACAACAAAGCTACTGTACATTAAAAAATAGTTTCAATCAAGGAATTAACCCATTACCACACACTCCCTAATTTTGACGACCCTGAGAAAGAAGCCTTTTGAAAACATTGTGGGAAAAGGAGAAAATGCTGGTAACCAGCATTTTCTCCTTTTCCCACAATGTTTTCTACTCTTCACAAAACAAAGTTCAAATTTTAAGTCACTTTTATTTCGTCGTCTGCAAATGCTTTCAATTTGGACAAGCCTAAAATATTGTCGTTTTGTAATGGGTTAAATCAATATCGCAGCGGTAGTGCCAGGTTTGACTTCGCCGTAGATGTGATGGATTTCAAGTTGGAGAAAAAAACACAAACACAAAATAACAAATGCCACACAATGATGGGAAAGCATCATTTCTATAGTAATACCTTTGACAATTTTTTTTGAATTATGGTGCGGAATTTCACGGTTCGTCCGACATCAAGAATGCAAAAAAAATATCACCATGTATAAAAGAAAACTGCTGATATTACAGATACCTGTACATGTATATTGACATGGAACCGTGTCTATTTTCTAATGCAGAGAACTCTGAAGGCAAGGTAGCATGCCCGGATACTATGGAACTAATTGGAATAACAATCGGCGTAACAATTGCTGCCATACTAATTGTAGAAAGCGTGATCGCAGCAGTCATCTACGTGATCTGGAAAAGGTATGAGATATGATGATACAAAATCTTGAAAACGAAATGAGTAAGTTTCAAACTTAGAAAAGAAAAACACACTTTCAAAGGTGGTTTCCTTTTTATCTATTCCACCTATCAGCATCCCAATCGTGATTAACCCTTTCCCAAACAAACTCTTGTTTTTACGTGTCTGCAGTACAAATCTTTTGAAAACACTGTGGGAAAAGGAGAAATTGTTTGTAACGAGCACTTTCTCCTTTTCCCACAGCGTTTTCTACCCATTTGTTGAACTCTCAGCCATTTTTATTAAATTTGAAAGTGTCGTCTGCAAACTCTTTCAGTTTCGAAGAGTTTAAAATCTGTCGTTTGGGAAAGAGTTAAGACTGGTGGTTTCTTCTTCCTGTTAAATTCCTAACGTTGCACTGTCGGTAAGATGTTTAGATCTCTTAACACCTGGCCCCAGAAAGTAGTTATCAGGATCCTTGCTCGTAACGAGTCTTGTGATGATAAGTACAACCCGGTTTTAGCTTTCTCTAATGGGAATCAACCCTTTCCCAAACGGCAAATTGTGGACCAGACCAAATTGAAAGCATTTTGCAGATTTCAAATTAACAGTTGCTAAAAAGATGATTTCTGTCTATGATAGGGTATAAAACATTGTGGGAAAAGGAGAAAATGCTGGTTACCAGCATTTTCTCCTTTTCCCACAATGATTTCAAAAGGCTTTTATTCCTGAATCGTAAAAACCAGGGATTGTTTGGGAAAGTGTTAATATCAAGGCAAGGGAATTTAATGTACTTGCTAAAATATCGGTTCATGTCTGCCTGAGCCAACTATGCAGGCTGATCTTGGTCAGTGTTTACTGTTGATAGATTTTCTACACATCAGAAGGCTTCTTCTTCAAGATTCGGTCAGTTCTTAAACAAAGTGGACCCGCATAATGGCACAATGTGATATCTTGCTTGGTCCAATGCATGAGGAAGATGCATAAATTCCTTTTCTAGCACATCACGCTTAAATTTATTATGTTACATACTGGTTTAAACCTTTCCCAAACGACAAACTTTTGGAATAGACCAGTTGGAAAGCATTCGTAGACGACAATTCAACTCTTGCTGAAAACGTGATTTCTGTCTATGATAGGGTAGAAAAAATTGCGGGAAAAGGAGAAAATGCTGGTTACCAGCATTTTCTTCTTTTCCCACAATGTTTTCAAAAGGCTACTATTCCAGACCCGTCAAAATCAGGGATTATTTGGGAAAGGTTTAAAAATATGTTTGTATTTGACTTTACACTGTCTCAGATGCTAGAATTATGTACAGAAAGGTAGAATCACGTTATGTTTTCAAACTTACAATAGCTTAAGTTTTCCTTCCACATTCTAAATTTCTATCACAAATGCTGACAATTCGAATGAACTATTTTATTTCATCCCTGTCTCTTTTTTTCTGCACACGAAACAGAAAGTGCAAAAGGACAATAGAGAGACTTGATCAAGGTCCTGTTGTTCAAGATGGAGAGCCACATCCGGAAATCAGTGGTCCCTACGAGCTAGCTGACCGAAGTGCCTTTGCAACTGAACATCCATACGGGGAGGTATTACCTGATTATGAGGAACCTGTGACACATTATGAAAACCGAGAATAGCCCAAAGGAGACTTGAAAAAGACATGATCGGCGCTCTGGTTAAAGATGGTTAGCGCAACTCCGTGATATGTTATCCAAGGCAGTTCATCTTTTCTGCTGGGATATAGCCAAAATAATGTTAGCCCTTTCCCAAACAAACCCTGGTTTTTACGTGTATGCAGTACAAGTCTTTTGAAAACACTGTGGGAAAAGGAGAAATTACTCGTAACGAGCAATTTCTCCTTTTCTCACATGTTTTCCTCCCATTTGGAGAACTTTCTATCATTTTTATCGAGTTTGAAATTGTCGTCTGCAAACCTTTTCAGTTTGGAAGAGTCTAAAACTTGTTGTTTGGGAAAGGGTTAACTCTTATACTGCTGTATAACTAATTGTGAATTTTTAATTTGATATTAATAACCTAAATATTACTGCGTCAAAGCAATGTTTTCGGCATTATCTCCCGCTAGATGGCATTCTATAAATGCTCATCTATCTTATATGGGCATCCTTGGTACAGAACCGAACCAATTTCCTACGCGACAACCGTTACTTTGAAATTCAAACTAAAATAAATGTTTACTCAATAAAACGCTACCTGGTACAATTCACTCAGCTATGATCAGCAGTTTAGAGAAATCTGGAACTAAAGCAGGTCTCATGTCTCCTCAAACATATTGATAAAAGCTATTTTCCACATTGCTACTTTATAGAGCGTAACATTACAGTCAGCCCGCTTTCGGGGCTAGTGATGCGTCGTGTAAGACAGTCGAATCTTGGAAGAATATGACATGCGCAGACAACGATGTTTTGGGGAATTATATCTCCTTATCAGACAGTGTAGATCAAAGATCAGGCTGGGCGTTCTGTGCAGTTTAATCTTGATCTATACTGTCCGCAAAAGGTCAGTGAGTCGCGCTACAGCAGCCAAAGGGTTAACCCATAACCACATAATCTCTTCTTTTGACGACCCTGAGAAAGAAGCCTTTAGAAAACATTGTGGGAAAAGGAGAAAATGCTGGTAACCAGCATTTTCTCCTTTTCCCACAGTGTTTTCTACCCTTCACAAAAACATATTTCAAATTTTCAGTCACTTTTATTTTGTTGTCTGCAAATGCTGTTGATTTTGACAAACCTAAATTTTGTCGTTTGGTAATGAGTTAAATATAAAATAAAATACCATACCATACAAACAATAAAAAAAAATCTACATCTGCAGGTTTAATTGCTTGTTCCAGAAATAGGACATTTTTGTGGTATTTGTCGAAGACAATACCACTATGAGTTCAAGATTGAATTTTGATAACTATGTATCTTATTTTGTGCAAAGCCGAAGGAAATTAACCCAGTTAAACTCATTCTTTTTTCAGGTAAATGAGTTTTTCGGTAGCACTCAGATATGTAATTTGAAATGGCATATTGAAATACATTGGGCGAGGCCATCGATCTTTGAGATACTTATTTTTGATTGAAAATAGCTTCTATCGCTCATAGCCTTTTATTTGCGCAATGATACAAATATGTCTGCTTTTTCGTTCCAAACCAATTCGTTCCATGGTTTGTTCGTCCTTTGATTGAGCGCTTCTCCATGTGATTGGTCATGAATATTTATAGATCGAAGAAATTGATTGTAATGTTGGAAATTAAATGTAAATGGCTAAAGATATTTCAAAATTATAGTTTGAAGGTGCATGAGCACTCTCCCTTCAATCGAAAAAGTATTCATTTGCTTAGAGGGTTGACTTTTAAGCCAATATTTGAACAATATGTCTCTTTTTCTTTCAAACTATATTCCACACAATGGGTTTCCTTGACAAATACCACTTCAGCGTTCTCAACGCTTTGATTTTTCAAGGTATTCCTACCCTGCAGCGGAACATTTATATGCATTGTAATTTTACTCTGGAAAATACGATACATGTATCATTTAAAATCATTACCATTGTAGCAGCTTCACCAAGCCTCTTTTGGAAGTTTAGTCTTCATAGAATTATCATTTTTTATTCTAAAAACACTATATTCTCTAGAAGCTTTTTATGGCAGTACACGTGTAACCTTTCAATAGTTCTTGCAAAGCATCACATGCACTACATTCTAGCATTTGTGACAGTCTTCAAGTATCTCCCCTCACTGCTTGTAATGCATTATTATTAAATTCTGTACGCACTGCATTACAAGCACTGAGGGGAGGTGCTTGTAGACTACCCTACAATGCTACAGTATACGTAATAAAAGCAGTGAGGGGAGGTAAAAGTTTCCAGACTGCCATAAAATGCCACTATCTAGTGTATATAGTGCGTTGCAAGCACAGTGGAGAGGTTACTTGTGCACTGCCATTAAATGCTACTAAACAGTGTATGTTATGCATTACAAGCAGTGAGGAGAGGTACGTACGAGTAGACTGTCATGGATGCTAAGTCAAACTAAACACTTAGTCAAGCAAAAGTGCCAGGATCTGTGCGGTCTGATCTTGACGAACACCGTCTGACAAAAACTATCCTAATCGCAAAAGACAGAAAAAGGATTTAATATGAATATGTTTTATTCAAACGGGAGGAGTATTGCGTTACGCTCAATTGAGTTTGTTCGCTTAAATTGAATTTTCCTTGTGATATTGTATAAAAATAACACATCGTTGAACTACTTTAGGCTCTTATTTTTTAATTAAATAAAAAATTGTAGTAGCAATTTATAATTCAAGTCATTTGTCTTTTTTGCCCCTATGGTATTTTGTTATTGCTATTTCATTTGAAGAGAATCGAGAAATAGAGAAATCTACTTATGGACGTTAAGGTAGTGCTGATTGGAATATTATTTACGTGGACTTGCCTAGAGCAAAGTGAGTAGACTATTATTCTATCTATTTAATACAGGATTTAGTATCTTTTGTGCTCATGACAATGGGAATCTATCCGATATTTCGAAATATTTTCCAGACAGGCATTTCATTTGCAAACATGCCAGAAGAGCTCTGTTACGATTACAAAAATGCTACACCTTAAATTACAACAACAACAAAGATTGAAAGAAAACTTATTGTGGCGCCGCATGAGCGGCGGCACTATATTTTTATTCGCTTTTGAATAGCACCTATGGAGGCTCAGCCATATTGTTTACTCGTCTTCCAGTCATTTCGTAATAAGATCATTTCTTACCAAGGCCATTTCGTTCAGTTCTTGTCACTTCATACCTACCCCTTTTTGTCATTTCGTACTCACTTTGATAATTTCGTACTACTTTTTGTCATTTCAAACCCAGTTTTTGATATCAATTTGGTACTGTAGAACTTAGTCTTACTATTCTATTTTCTTATGATGTTTACCGAATGACATGTATCTGCTTTTATACATAGCTCAAATTGAACTTATGTTAAATTTCGCCGAAGAATGGCTATGACTGTGTCTTATTATTACTACCTCTTTAGTTTTTAGTCGTATTCTAAGGATTATTTAGGGCTTCTCAGCTCACTTTTCACCGATGAATTTACTTGGTACAATTTGAAATGCTGTAATGTGCCTTGTTTCAGAAATGAATGATTTGCGGCGCCATTGATGTTATGCATCAAAATTTCTTGTTGAACCTTATAGGCCTGCATGTATACATGACATACTCTTTTAGGTGAAGTTTTCAACCAACTGTAAAACTGATTGTGGGAACAACATGTACGTAGTGTACCCCTTCCAGTCATCTGGCATTTTTTTCTGTCTACTTAGTTACCTAGCTGCTTACCCTCTCACATTTTTTTTCTTTATACTTTAACAGAAGGAATAACAAATTGTTCCATGTCTTTAGTAATTCCGTATACATAATGAATAGGTTAATGTTGATATCGTAGAAAAATTATATTATTAAATTTTATAGAGAAAAAATCCAATCGTGAGAAAGAAGGGTCACTTGATCCCAATGTAGAGCTCTGTGTAAACTGACCAATCAATGGGCCAGTTGACGGACCTGGCTCACACAGTCTAGTCTGTTATCTCGACAGACTGCAAGATTTTCCTCGACAATCTGTCCTGTAATCTGTCAATTTTAACCCTTTACTCCATAGATACTCATTTCTACACATTGCTTGTAGGAGCCTTTGGAAAACATTATGGCAAAAGGTGAAATTGCTCGTGACGAGCAATTTCACCTTTTGCCACAATGTTTTCTATGCTAGCAAAAGGTGTCATATACACATAAGAAACAGTTTCATCCTTGCTGTTGTTTAGGGTCAATTAGAGATACCATAGAGATGCCTTATAGGGTAAAGAGTTAAGCGTTGCATCAACATGGAATGACCCAACGACGAGGTTATCGTCAGTCCTCATAAATACTAGTATTCAGGAACCGATCGAGCTTTCTCTGTAGTAAAGTACGTCATTTTAGCATGGTTTTACCTGTAATTACAGGTCCTGCTGAAACTAGACTTGGTGGTGCTGACGAAGACACAATAAATTCATTAATTGACCGTCTAGATAAACTGTCTAAAACCGAACATGTACGAATGAAAGAAGTGAAGAAACTGCAAGATTTCAAAGATGCTCCGAAACGTTTTAAAAACGTTAAAAAGACGGGTTTTATAAGAAAGTAAGTACTGTATCTCATAAAAACGACAAAATTTTCTCCTGCATTTGCCAACGGAAATTATGAAAAGGTTCAATTCGTTGAAATAACTACGAAAGGGCAGAAAACATTGTGAGAAAAGGGGGTAAAGTGCCTGTTATATCCTCTTTTTTTCTTATACAATATTTTCAAAACCAGCCTTCCTGAAAATTAAACTGATTTTAGAGTGTGTGGCGAATGGTTAATTCTTACTATACTACTGATTTAACCTCCGCAGTAACTGAAATGATATTTTCAAGCTTATACTGTAAAATTCCGATTAATTCGAAGTCCAAAGGGAGATAAGCAAAATATTCGATTTATCGCGAGTTTCGGATTATCCAAAATGACCGTGAAAAATCATAAACTTCGTTCAAGATCGGCAACTAAAGTAAAACATCTCCAACCCACGAGCAACAAAACCGATTTTTTGTTCCCTTTTTCCATAATGCCTGTGGTATAAACACTAACTTTGCTATTTCATTGGTATTTGCGAGATATACGTCCAAATCGGACAGTGTAGATCCCAGGACAGATTGAACGTTCTGTGCTGTCTGATCTGAACCTGCACTATCCGGTTAACTCTTTACCACACAATCCCGACTTTCAACGACCCTGAGAAAGAAAGCCTTTGAAAACATTGTAGGAAAAGGAGAAAATGCTGGTAACCAGCATTTTCTCCTTTTCCTACAATGTTTTCTACCCTTTCCGAATCAAAATTCAAATTTTGATGCTTATTTATTTTGTCGTCTGCAAATGCTTTCAATCTGGACTGGTCCAAAATTTTGTCTTTTGGTAATGAGTTAAGGTCTGTGAGTTCAGCTAACAATTAAACATTTAAAATCGATCACTTTCTACGGCTAAGAATGCCTAAAAAGATTTATATCTCTCATATAATTAAATAAACAGCCGAACAGTATAGATCCAAGATCAGGCTGCACGTATTGTGCACGTAATGCCCTTGTTTTTACCAATAGAATGTGGTTGAAACCCGTATCAGACAAGCTTGGGTATAGATCAAGCCCGAAAGACAGGGTGGTGATAAATTTGCGTTTATCTATCATCGCCTCCGTTTGCCCATATGGGTGAAACACCCTTAAGAGTGTTAGTATTGTTACGGGGAATAGTGCAGGTGTAGGGACGAAACCCATCATAAGCATTATCTCCCGCTAGATGGCATTCTATAAATACTCATCTATCTAATTTGGGCATCCTGGGTACAGAACCGAGCCACTTTCCCACGCGACAACCGTTACTTTGAATTTCAAACTAAACTAAACGTTTACTCAATAAAACGCTACCTCGCGCAATTCACTCAGCTATGATCAGCAGTTTAGAGAAATCTGGAGATAAAGCAGGTCTCATTTCTCCTCAAACGTATTGATAAAAGCTATTTTCTACATTGCTACTTTATAGAGCGTAATATTACCGTCTGGCCGCTTTTGGGGCTAGTGACATGCGCAGATAACGCATCCTAAGTTACGCCTGGTTCTTTAATTCGCTCGGTGCATATATAGCACCGTCACACATGACCTCGGATTGAGGTCTCATCCAAATGAGTAATTTTAGGAACTACTACTACTACTATATCAATAATAACAATGATGATTATAATCATAGCAAATTAATTATCTTACTTTTTTTCAGGAAATCCTGGTCACACGTTGGAAATGGGGGAACAACAACCAAGACGGACACAGGGAAGTCTAAAGGAAAACGTCGATAAATGTAGCCGAAGTGACCGTCTTATTCGGCTTGCAACATGCGAAAAAGGGCATTCGGATACCTGCGTAAAGTTTAGTTTCGGATCAGCCAACGCAATTCGCGCATGCTGATCCGAAACAACACTTTCTGTTTTTCATGTAATTTTCTGTTCAACGCAAATCTACTACATACGATAAAATCTAATGTAGTCGTAAAAAGCCGTCTCGAATTAGCCTGCGCGGACTGCGCAGGCTGATCCGAGACGACATTTTACGCAAATGTCCGAATGACCCGTTTCAAGTGTTGCAAGCCTGATTCGAAAACTCCGTGATTTTATAAGTGAAATGTATGCATCCATCGTTAACTATGCTCAACATTTCTCTAACGTCAAGAGGAATTTCTTTTACTTCATTAACCATCTCCAAAATCACTGTGCTTAATGATCCAAGAGGAAAGTGATTTTGAAAATATTGTGTGAAAAGGAGAAAATGCTGGTAACCAGCATTCTCTATTTCCAACAACGTTTTTTAACTTGTCAAAGACAAATCTGATCATTCAGCCTCTTCCGTCGAACATGGATACTGTATGCATGAAAAAAATAAACGTCTGAAAATGAAATTTATGACTTCTGCTGATAGCTGTGTGGGTTATTTTAATTTAATGTGTTTTTTTTCTCAAATTTCTCCCTGTATAACGATGCAGTATGAAAAAATGGCTCCAGATTCGACCCATATTTTAACAGACGTTTTGTACGTAGAGTTACGCAAAAACTTACGTTCGAACTTAACAACGAAAACTATAGCTAAGATTTTTGTAAGTATAATAACGTAAATCCAAGTTTTGCGTTTACTACAATTTTCGTTGTTAAGTTCGAACGCAAGTTTTTGCACGCACGCACAATTTCTCGCAATACAATACAAATGCACACCACACGCCGACAACATAGTTTGCTTTAATCATTAGAACCGAAGAGGAACCGATAACAGTTTTCCAAACTCGCTCACGCTGTCAAAATTGACGCATGCGTACACGGAACTTTGTTTGCTTATAAAGGAAGCCGAATCTGCGACAGGGTACAATGGCTGGTGCCACACAAAGGGTCGAATATGCAGCCCAAACGTTCCGTCGCAGTAGAAAGCTTCAAAGTCTTCCGGTTTGATATCGTCACCAGGGTGCGCCAGTACCACGATGAACGGTTGATTATCAGTCGGATAAAAAACTTGACTGCTGTCAGGATGGTAGTTCGCCTCTCGCACAAGTACCTCGGTTCGATTCCCTGGGGACACGGTCCTAGGAAGCCGGCCAGTTATCATCAGCCAATCTTTCACAGCTGCTCCGTTCAAGGCTAGCAAGACATCACTATCCCAGATGTACTTGAACTCTCCGGTATTTACTTTGGCCTGAATACCAGTACCTGAAACATACCAGACCAGGGTCAATATGCAACAACCATTCTTAAGAAAATTCCTAGTCTTATTCTTCAAAATTCCGTCAGTGTGAAAGTAACAGACCTTCTGATTGACTAAACCATCTGGTTTAGCCAATCAGAAGGCCTGTTACTTTCACAGTCAGAAAATGTTGAAGAATAAGACAAAGAACATTCTTATGAATGTTGGTGAATACGGACCCAGGCTCCGTATACACACCAAGGTTCCGTATAACCCCCAGGTTCCGGATACACCCCCAGGTTCCGTATATACCCCCAGGTTCCGTATACACCCCCAGGCTCCGTATACACTCCCAGATTCCGGATACACCCCCAGGTTCCGTATATACCCCCAGGCTCCGTATACACTCCCAGATTCCGTATACACACCCAGGTTCCGTACACACCCCCAGACTCCGTATACACCCCAAGGTTCCGTATACACCCCCAGGTTCCGTATACACACCCAGGCTCCGTATACACCTCCAGGTTCCGTACACACCCCCAGACTCCGTATACACCCCAAGGTTCCGTATACACCCCCAGGTTCCGTATATACACCCAGGCTCCGTATACACCCCCAAGTTCCGTATACACCCCCAGGTTCCGTATATACACCCCAAAGATCCGTATACACCCCCAGGCTCCGTATACACACCAAGGTTCCGTATTCACACCCAGGCTCCATATACACCCCCAGGCTCCCTATACACCCCAAAGTTCCGCATACACCCCCAGGCTCCGCATACACCCCCAGGTTCCGCATACACCCCCATGCTCTGCATACATCCCCAGGCTCCGCATACACCCCCCCCGTTTCCGCATACACCCCCTAGGCTCCGCATACACCCCCAGGCTCCGCATACACCCCCCTCCCCCGTTTCCGCATACACCCCCTAGGCTCCGCATACACCCCCAGACTCCGTATACACCCCCAGGCTCTGCGCACACCCTAAGGCTCCGTATACACCCCAAGCTTTAGTTACGAGGTTTTAGAAGTAAACCGACGATTTGTAATAACTAACAAAAACCATTAGTGACACGACCAAAATTAAAGACCTCGCACTTCTGCGACAGAATTAAAACACAATGTAGTACGGTTTACAACGTGATACAATACCTTCAAGTATAGGTCTCTTTCCTTCCTGAGGCCATTGTCTGATGGTCACTTTTTCCTGTTCATAGTCATGTACGATTGTCCCATACTTAGCGAGTAGATCCGGTGTGCCTCGTTTCAGTGGCAATTTTACCACATCATACTTTTCTATGACGTCATCACCGTAACCAGGATTCCAAAAGGTGTCCTATGAATGATTACATAGAAGCATTTAGAAAATTTAAATAAGAAGCGAAAAGAAAACAAACTGTTAAATTCATCGTCCGGCTTTCTATCTATATGTCTACTTGAATATTCAGCGCAAAATTTAGGATCAGGTTAAATGAAATAGGCAATAATCGCGTTTAAGTATTGTATACATGTACAACCAAGAACCACCAGGACATTCTGAAGGCGGTTCTACGATCCTAACGATTAGAACAATCCTTTTTAAATTATCAAGCACTTTTCAAGATCTTGTATAATAATGTTTGATTTGAGTCTGACTTTATTTTTATTCAGAAATAGTGAGAGCTAAGCGGGATAGACAATGTAATGTAATGGACAGCGGAACTGACGCTGGACGGAGTGTGCTTTCTATATAACTCGACGACTAATCACTCGCTCACGTTAACTTATAGACTATTAAGCTTATATGGCTTTCAACACACGAAAAGGGGCATTCGGACATTTGCGTAAAGTGTCATCTCGGATGAGCCTGCGCAATCCGCACAGGCCAATCCGAAAGGATACTTTCTGTTTTTATGGAATTTTCCGTTTGGCGCAAATGTACTGTTGCACAAAATCTAATGTACTCGTAAAGTATCGTCTCGGATTAGCCTGCGCGGACTGCGCAGGCTGATCCGAGACGACACTTTACGCAAATGTCCGAATGTCCCTTTTCCCGTGTTGCAGGCCAAATTATTTGTTATACTCACTGAGGCTGAAACGACTTGTATAAGTTTTCTGTCAAACTTTATTTCCGACATGTTGTCCTCATATAAAAAAAAGAACTGGCAAACCTAGAACAGAATTATATTCCCTCGTGAAATCGATGAAATGTTCAGCTAAACAGGAGGAGTAGGAACACAACTATACTGAGGAGGAGTAACAAGCGGAGAAGTATGGCGAAGTATGGGGGGTACCAGAAGGAATATCACCGAGGAGAAGTACCGGTAGCAGAAGAGGGAACATAGAGAATAGTAGTATGGAGGACGATAAGCAGGGAGGAAGAGTAGTAGGACGGAGTACTCTTGCAGGAAAAGGTGATGCAGGAAGTCTAAGAGCAAGAAAAGGGAAAAATGGGGGTGGGGGGGGGTGGGGAGAGAGGACAAGTAACAGGAGGGTAGGTAACAGGAAGAGTTACAACAGGAAGAAGCAAATGAAAGAGACCAATTGGTATGAGATATAAGAGTAGAAAGTGGGAGAAGACAGAATACCAGTATTAGGGAGGAGAGGTTACAAAGGGGAAAAGCAGGAGAAGACGGAATACCGTTATGAGGGAGGACAGTACAGGGGAAAAAGCAGAAGAAGACGGAATAGTGGTACTAGGGAAAAGAGGTTATACAAGGAGAAAAAGCAGAAGAGGACAGAATACTGGTATAAGGGAGGAGGGGTTACAAAGGGAAAAAGCAGAAGAAGACAAAATACCGATATAAAGGAGGAGGGGTTACAAGGGGGAAAAACAGAGTTCCGGTATTAGGGAGATGAATTTTGCAAGGGGAAAAACAGAAGAAGACTGAATAATGGTATTAGGGAGATGGATTTTGCAATAGGTGGGGGCCAAAGAGGAAGTTTGCGGTCAATCAAAATAAGAATTTGCATCACTTTCAAATCCTTGAAATTCTTGACAATGAGAGTAAGAGAGAGAGAGAGTAAGAATGTTAACTTACTTCACTTATCTTCATGTCAAGTCCAATGATCAACCTTATCTCTAGCTAGATGGCATTCTACAAATACACATCTCTCTAAATTGGGCATTCTGACTGCAGAACCGGACTACTTTTCAAAACCACAAACGTTACTTTGAACTTCAAAATCAAATAAGCGTTTACGCCATAAAACACTAGCCTATCAAAAGCGATTCATTCAACCAAGATCAGCTATCATGTAACCGGTGCACCGGCCATTTATATAAACCGCTCCTACAGGCTCGGGTAATAGCTTTGGTATAAACCTTACTTTTCTCTGGTATATGGGGGTCGGTGATGCGTCATACAGAGCTCCAGATAATTTCTACAGTAAAAGAGTCTTCACTCCCTACTTGTGGCAACAAAAGAGTGATTCACACTCAAGACACAAGGCTCAATTCTCTTTTTCTAACATGGTGAAAGAACTTGAAAATCTACAAACACTTACTTCTGATATCCCTTTCATTCTCCATTGCCTCTTAAGCTTGATTTCTTGGCTATCAAGTAGGAATTTATAGTAAACAAAATTATGTCTGCTTTGACACTGTCACATTATTTCAAAACAAAAATGTAACTACAACCAGGCTCATGATCAACTAGTATTAAATTTCATCAGTAAAACAATTAAAATGGGTCATAGGGTAGACCTTGTGTTCTCAATTACTTGAGTCTTGGTTTGAATTCTTGGCACAGTCTACTTTTCCTCCTCTTTTTCTGCCTGCCATTCCTTTAGGGTTTTCTCCGATACGTTGACGTGATGTTTCTTAGCGTTTTGCTCCGCCGTCTCAATGACCGAATCCAACAAACCTCGGATAATACTATTAGCTATAAATGTACTATTTTCGGCCTCGCTGCACTTAAAAAATTTAAAAATCGACCCGATTTCAACATCGGAACACATCTTTCGTTTTCTGCCTGCCATATTTCGCGGTGCATCAGACCTTGAACACAGCGTAAACAAAACGATATTTTACGGTGTGTGGAGTTAATATAAAAGCATTCCGAATTTCTCGTATGTGTAATGCACGGCGCCTATGCATAATCCGGGCAATTTCACTCGTCGGTAATAGTAATAATGCGTTTTTTAAAACTCTTCTGCGTCTTTTCACGCACTGAGGTGAATTTCAATGCGTTTTTATCTTATTTTAATGCGTTATCACGCGATCACGCGCTTTATCTGGAGCCCTGGTCATAGTAGACAGGTCGACTCTTCGAAGAACATGACATGAACAGACATCGAATGAAAAAAAAAAATGATAACTCATAATACGATATAATCATATTAATCATGATAGCAGTTTCAGAATGTAATTTATCGTTTATGAACATTTATCTTCACGTCACTTTCCACCTATTTTGCCCAAGTCCAAATGGTTAAACTTTGACAAAATGACGAACTATCGCATTCAGCTTATCTATCAAACGACTGATCAACCGACCTCGGGCAGAAACAGATAACAATCAAAGTGACGACTCGTCCTCTGTTTAGAAGTGGTTCAATTCATTTGCAAGAGATATCGACTCATGTCATCCTATCAAGTCATTTGGCATACCTCGCCCGGGTGATGGGAGTCATATCCCTCGGCTGTAACTGGTGGATTGATATGTGTCAGATCGATGTATTCATCGCCCGGAAATACGCCTGTTTACTGTTCTGAAAATTGTAAGGCTCCTCTTACAAAAGAAAGCTTGAGTTTCGGTTTTCTATCAAAATCTTTCTAACCAATTTCAGTTGACAAACAGTCCATACATTCATTTTAACGTGATTTATCAATTCCGATTTAAGTTTTCACCGACAAATAGACAGATGTGAATAACTTCATCGAGGTTGTTTATGTCGTTGCTTAACAACTTTCAGCGGCACACAATATATAGAATCACGTGATTCTCATTTCGAAATGGAAATATCCTTGATACGGACGAGGTTAGAAGTAGGTGCGGAATCGGCCCAGTTGTGACGAGTGCCTATCCAGTGAGCGCACGCAGACCTAGATCGAATATTTTGTTTTTGGTAAATGTTCTAATAGACAAAGGAAGATTCTCCTGCATGGCGGAGTCATTCTTGAGACAAAATAGATCAAAACTGTATGGCGACTGCCTTAATAGATAGAATCCGTTTGGCTTGCAACAAGCAAAAAGGGGATATTTGCGTAACGTGTCGTCTGGGATCAGCCTGCGCAATCTGCGCAGGCTAATCCGAGACGCCACTTTACGTCTACATTAGAATTAAATTTTGTGCTGCAGTGGAATTGAGCAAAACAAATAATTTCATAAAACCGGAAAGTGTCGTTTCGGGATAGCCTGCGCAGACTGTGCAAGTTGATTCGTGACGACACTTTACGCAAATATCCGAATGCCGCTTTTCACGTATTGCAGGCCGTTTGATCCCCTTTTCCAGAGCGCCGCTCTAGACGAATAAACTCTCAAGAGCCATTAATACCAAACGGTTACACTTTGTACAAAATTAAATTTAAAAGCAACCTACCACGTTTCCACGAACAAGCCGGTGCGCCAATTTCAAGACTATCTGTTATGCTCGACCTCAAAAAGCAGTATCAAAGCCAACGGGATATGTCTACTTGATATCGGTTGTTGACCCTTTCCAAAGAAATACCGCATCTCTATGATTTCAGAGATCAAGATATTGAAAACATTCTGAAAAAGAGAGACAATGGCGGTAACAATTAAGGGCTTTCTTGTATTTGTTATGATGCTTTTCTACCCGTTCTTTTTCCATTGGCGCCATTGGGTCACATTTAGTTTGTTGTCTTAACGTATGCCTGTCTAAAATTTTGTCCTGTTGCTAGGCAAGGTAAGCACGACAACTGTATATCTACAAACTCATTTAACCGTCATCGGGTACATTGGTGATCCCTCTGCGAACGCTGTAGATCAAGATCAGTCTGCATTGATCGTGCATGCAGTCTGATCTTGGATTTACGCCGTCCGTGAAATTGACTCTTCACTATATGTTCACACGTCTTTTCATAAAAAAATTGTATCGGAGCCCGGGAAAGTATTTCTTTTTCCTTTGGTATGAAGTACATGTAGTTTTACCCTTCACTAAACAATCCCAGGTTTTTACGACTCTGAGGAAGAAGCCCTCTAAAAACATTGTGGGAAAAGGAGAAAATGCTGGTAACCAGCATTTTCTCCTTTCCCCCAATGTTTTACATCCTACAGGAAACAAATTCGTTTTTTGATTAACGATTATTGTGTTGTCTACAAATGCTTTCAATTTGGACCTTTTTAATCTTACATTATGTCGTTTGGTAAAGGGTAAAGAAAAGAGTACAAGCACGCATTAGTTCGTGTCCAAACATTTATTAAACTTGCAACACGGAAAAAGGGACATTCGGACATTTGCGTAAAGCGTGACCTGGATCAGCCTGCAGAGTCCGCACAGACTCATCAGAGATGACACTTTCCGAACATGTGTGATTTTCTGTTTCACGTAAATCTTCTCTAGGACAAAATCTAATGCCAACGTAAAGAACCGCTTCGGATTAGCCTGCGCGGACTGTGCTGGCTGATGCAAGACAGCTCTTTAATACGCAAATGTCTAAAATCCCCTTTTTGCATATTGCATACTATATTGTCTTTAATGCCGTCCTCAACACCAATCCAGTTACTCGTATATGGTGTTATATTCTCGTATATGATGTAAAACGACGTTTTAAACAGCATTCAAGTTACTCGTATATCGCGATGATGTTAAATGACGTTTTAAACTTCGTTCCAGTTACTCGTATATCGCGATGATGTTAAATGACGTTTTAAACATCGTTCAAGTTACTCGTATATCGTGATGATGTTAAATGATGTTTTAAACATCGTTCCAGTTACTCGTATATCGCGATGATGTTAAACGACGTTTTAAACATCGTTTCATTTACTGGTATATCGCGATGATGTTAAACGACGTTTTAAACGACGTTTTAAACATCGTTTCATTTACTCGTATATCGTGATGAGTTTAACGACCTTTTAAACATCATTTCAGTCACTTACTCACTTACTCACTTACTCATATATCGCGATGATGTTAAACGACTTCATGCGAAGTCTGCGCAGGCTGACCCGGACCGAAACTTTTCGCTATTGATCATTTTTTTGTATGCACATTGACCAGTCTATCTCACGACTCACTCAGTTGTTTGACGAAATGGACTTTATGGATTCAGTATTATGTTATATCTTGATCTGCGTAATGCAGGGCGAAGATGCATTAAGCCCCCTTTTACTACAACATGGATCATGTTTAACCCTTTCCCAAACGACAAACTTTTGGACTCCACCAAATTGAAAGCATTTGCAGACAACAATTCAACTCTTGCTGAAAAGATGATTTCTGTCTATGATAGGGTAGAAAACAATGTGGGAAAAGGAGAAAATGCTGGTTACCAGCATTTTCTCCTTTTCCCACAATGTTTTCAAAAGGCTACTATTTCAGACCCGTAAAAACCAGGGATTGTTTGGGAAAGGGTTAAAACAGTTAATCAGTGGCTAGATTGCACGTTCCTTGCAGTCGAATACTGATTAACAATCTGAGCAACCATTTTACTAAATCTTGTTTAGTTCTCCAAATAGAAGTATTTTCGTCATGTGGGATTCAAATCCAAACCCTTCTCTAAAGGAATTTGTAAACAATTTGTTTCGAATTGGCCAAACTGGTCAAATTTAGGAATAATTGAGAAAGGTAGGTTTTCAGTGTAATTTTGATAAGACGAGGAGTTAGTGCACCCATGAATTGTGCTAGATTAAGGAAAAGAAGCATTTAGTTTGTATATGAGTCTGGAGGTCATGACCTTTCCTATGTTCAACAGGTTTGACCCCAAATGCAAATCTCAGAGGTCACGGAGCTAGCAGCTATTTTTTTGCCTAAACAATTAAGATGGGGTAAGGGCATGAAAGATAGCAAAGAAATGGCATGGAAATGTGCTATTTTGTACTTTATCCCCAGATCAGGGTTGTTTTGACTTTCAAATTTAGCTTGACATTTTCAGGGAAGCATCCTGGGTTTGAATTTTGTGAAGTCTGGAATATAGGCTAAAATGGCATATTTTGTCAGCATTTTTCCGACCATCCTACTTACCTGTATTGATCAGTAATTTTACCATTTCACAAGTTGAACCTGATTTGTTGATAAAATCTAAAGATATTTTTTTAGTTGTGCCTTTGATATCGGCTCGAAATTATCCCGTCAGGTGGAGGGCCGAGACTTGAATGCCAAATGTGACACAAACGTACTTTTTTCTCTTCTCGTTATAGGACATTAATTTTCAATTACATATTTTATAGGCCATGATAAAATCAAGATCAAAGACCTTTTTCTTTTTTCTATTTTGTATGACAAGTTCAATTTAATTTTCAGTCATGCCTGAAATGGACATCGAAAAGGGTATTCCTTTTTTATTCCGTGATATAAACTTGTTTTGAAAAAGCCATACCATGCCAGGAGAGCGATGTCTACTATTGGGTGCAAGAACAAGTGGGAGATAACCCCTCTGCCCCCCCCCCCCCCCACCCCCGTTTCCCTCTCCCCCATCTCCGGCAAAATAAAAATTGTTGAGATGTTTTAGTCAAGATATGATGAAACTTCATTTTCATAAGCATGGTATGTTGCTAATTCTAATTTTGTAATTTTAGGAAAAAAAAAAGTATTATTTTTGTAAACAGGGGTTATAATCTTGACATTATTACTTCCTTGCTAAAGGGCAATAAGCATATCCATGAAACACATACACAAAAAATGTGAGTTGTGGTCGTAACGTAACTTAAGTAATCGTTAGGACAGCAGAAATAGATAGTGAGACACAGAGAGTAAACCTTTGAAGGGAAGCAATGCAGCTGTATTTAATGATATGGCTTGCAACGGGCGAAAACGGGCATTCGGACACTTGTCGCTGCGTAGGCTAATCCTAAACGACACTTTCCGTTTTTTATGTAGTTTTCCGTTTTGTGCAAGTCGCTGCATCACAGAATCTAATATAGTCGTACAGTGCCGTCCCGGATCAGCCTGCACGTGCTGCAAAGGCTGGTCCGAGACGAAATTTTACGCCATTGTCCGAGTGCCTCTTTTTCGCTTGTTGTTAGCTAATTATGGAAAACGTCGTTTAAAAAGGAGCAACTGCATGTAACACACGTTGATTGTCCGTGTCTCCCCGATAATTTCGAAATGCAATCATTCCTAAATAGTGGGAAAACTGGCAAATTTATATACTGTTCAGGGTTAACAAAGATTTTTAGTATAGACATGGGGTGTTAGGTCTAATACGGATGAGTAACAGGCAAGGTTCATGGTTCGCTGGCCAATTTTCACCGTAAATACCGTGATTTTCCTTAACTCTGTAGACTGACCAAAATTGAAAGCATCTGCTCGCGACAAATTATTGCACAACTGACGAAAGGGGTCTTTGCAGGCGTTAAAAAAGGAGAAAACTCTGCTTAAAAAGCAGTATCTCCTTTTTCTACAATGTTTTCATAACCCATTCCTGTATTGTTCGTTTAAAGTCGGGATCGTTTGGTAAAGATTTAATCTTTTCCCTGATGTAAAAAAAAAACTTCGCCATACTATAAAGAATTTCTACCTTAGCGCAAGTATACCGCATGAACAATCTGCTAAAGGGGCTTGAATAATTAAACTGAAAACAATAGCCACTAGCATCGAAAATAATTCAAAAACGGAGGAACATGAATGGGAAAATGAGATAGTGTTCGTAAGGAGGAACTGACTTTTTCATGACTGATTCTTTTTTTGTTTAACTCTTTCCCAAACGACAGAATTTTAGACATGCCCAAATTGAAAGCATTTGCAGACGATAATTTCAACGTGGCTACAAAGATGGAGTTTGTCAATGATAGGATAGAAAACATTATGGGAAAAGGAGAAAATGCTGGTGAACAGCTTTTTTTTCCCACAATGTTTTAGAGGGATTCTTTCTCAGGGTCGTCAAAAGTAGCGATTGTGTGGTAATGGGTTAACTCTTTTCCAAACGACAAAATTTTAGATTAATCCAAATTCAAAACACTTGAAGACGACACAAAAAAAGTAACTCAACAATCGAATTTTGTTTCCAGTAGGGTCATTGTGGGAAAAGGAGAAAATGCTGCTTACCAGCATTTTCTCCTATTCCCATAATGTTTTCAAGAGGCTTTTATCTCAGGGTCGTAAAAACCAAGAGTTAAAAAATTTATCACAGTAGAGGTGAGGAGTGGTAATTGTGTTGTGTTTGGTTGAAATCAAATTGGTAAAAATACTAACATCGTGAAAAAAAAATTAAACGGAGAAGACATGTTTTTATGCATTGTTGATCCGGGTTCAAAATTGCTTTAATCCCATTTGTATGTATACATGTGAACCACTCGAGAAACTGGGGAAAAAATGGAGCTTAGATGTTTACTTATAATTTCCATTACTCTGATTTTGGCTTGCATTGGTTCAAGTAAGTTTTGTTTATTCCATAATTATAAAATCATCGTCGTCGTCATCATCATCATCATCATCACCACCACCACCACCATCATCATCATCACCATCATCATCATCATCATCATCATCATCACCACCATCATCATCATCATCATCAACACCACCACCACCATCATCATCATCACCACCACCACCATCATCATCATTATCATCATCACCACCACCACCACCACATCATCATCATCATCATCATTTTTATCACAAGTCACATCATAATTATCATTATCATTAACAAAAAAAAACAAAAACGGCGACAACAGTAAGATAGTCACCATCTTTATCAATAGGAAAAAACAGCATTAAACTTGTACGAGTATAGCAATTAAAATATTGATAAAAGAATGGAGATATGTTTAACTCATTACCAAACGACAATATTTTAGGTTTGTCCAAATTAAAAACATTTGTAGACGACAAAATAAAAGTGACTGAAAATTTGAAATTTGTTTTGTGAAGGGTAGAAAACATTGTGGGAAAAGGAGAAAATGCTGGTTACCAGCATTTTCTCCTTTTCCCACAATTTTTTCTTAAGGCTTCTTTTTCAGGGGCGTCAAAAGTAGGGATTGTGTGGTAATGGGGTAATCATCATCACTATCATCATTCATTATAGTAACTGAGGCGTATGATAACAGTGCGTTGACCAAATACGGAACTGGTTACTTCTCTCAGTCGTGTGTAGGATGATTCGTGACAGCCGCATTGCACTAAATATAAATAGAGGAGTTTTACGGTGAAATATCGAAATTTATTTTTATTGAGTGAATTTTATCGGTAATATTTTCACGAGTGGCGCATCTACGAGTGAAAATATTACGGGTGATGTTCACTCGGTGAAATAAATATCGATCTTTCGTCGTAAAAAAACAAATATTTTCATTATTTCATGCTTTTAACCATATTTAGGGTGATCTAAATCCAAATCCACTGCATTTTTTTTTCCTTTATTCCCCGTAGCGTACCCCCCCTTCACATAGCAACGCATTACAATATTACGTAAAGCGCGGGAGATGTAGGGTAAATTTCGTCATAATTCCATCTGATTGAGGATTTTGCCTACGTAACTATTGAACCAATGTTCCCGCCTTCATTTGAAGATGTAGAATATGGAATCGGTATTTTTCGCCGGCCGTAACCATGAAATATCGAAATTATTTCACTGCAATTTATCGATAAACTACCAGAAAGCATGAAATAACCCTCTATTACCAGACGACAAAATTTTAGCCCTGTACAAATTAAAAGCATTTGCAGACGGCAATTTCAATGTTGCTCAAATAGTGCAATTGTTTATTGACAGTGTAAAAAATATTGTGGGAAAAGGAGAAAATGCTGGCTACCAGCATTTTCTCCTTTTCTCACAATGTTTTCAAGAAGCTTCTTTCCAAGGGTCGTCAAAAGCCAGAATTGTGTGGGAAAGGGATAAGGGAAGTTCTGTTATTCAAACGATCTTTCAGATTTTCAGCGGATGTATTTGAAAATGGAATTAAGTACATCTGCAGAAAGCATTGATTTAGGTCAGCCTGCGTAGCCGGTGCAGGCTGGCGTATACTTTCGAGGAAGCTTGTTGTAAATGGTCGATTTTATTTCATGCTTTCCGGTAGGATATCGAGAAATAGCAGTGAAAAGATTTTTCGATCTTACACCGGTATCACCAGTGAAAATACCGATTTTCACGTTCTTGTTGCCTTGGTAAATTGCGCGTGCCTCACATCCAGATGGGAAATATGACGTCATATACCTTACATTTTTCGCGCTTGACGTAATATTGTAATGCGTTGCTATGCGGAAGGGGTGCGCCAAGGGGAATAACGGAAAAGATCTGTACTGGATTTTGATAAAGCTCCTCCCAGAAAGGGTTAAAAGAATGAAATAAATAGAGCATATGTATTTGTTTTTTTCGGTGAAAGATAGAAATTTATTTCATCTCGTGAACACCATCGGTAATATTTTCATTCGTGGCTGTGCCACTCGTGAAAGTTTTACCGATGGTGTTCACTCGATGAAATAAATTTCGATCTTTCACCGAAAAAAACAAAAATCCTCTATTTCTCAATGTTCAAGGACCATGATTCAGTGCATGTCTGAGGACCTATTTATCTCATAATTCAGTCAGTTGTTCACCCTTGACCAAACAATCCCTGGTTTTTACGAACCAGAAGAAGCCTCTTGAAAACGTGAGATAAGGAGAAAATGCTGATAACCAGTATTACCATAACTGGCGTCTATAACACCAAACCGAACAATCCTGTGCTTAAACGAGACAAAAAATGGCTATTAGAAATAGTCGAAAAAGAAGAATAGTTGAAAAAGAAGAAGGTAGCGATTACATCCAACCATCCATCCACATCCATCCACACATCCATCCATCCACATCAATCCATCCATCAATCCATTTATCCATTAATCGTCATTTATTTTTTATTTGGCAATAGATTTCGACGCGTAAGTCTTTTCAATATGTAGATTTTCCTGTACTTTTCAATCCGATTCGGTTAAAATCAGTGCTACGGGAGACCACTCCTTCATGCATGGCTTCATCCCAGTTTAATCCTTTCCCAAACGACACATTTTAGACTCTTCCAAACTCAAAGAGTTTGCAGACGACAATTTCAAATCTGATCAAAATGGCAGAAAGTTCTCCAAATGGGTAGAAAACTCTGTGAGAAAAGGAGAAATTGCTCGTTATGAGCAATTTCTCATTTTCCCACAGTGTTTTCAAAAGACTTGTACTGCAGACACGTAAAAACAAGGTCTTGTTTGGGAAAGGGTTAAATACAATACCTATAAAAACTGCGTTAACCCATTACCACACAATCCCTACTTTTGACGACCCTTAGAAAGAAGCCCTTGGAAAACATTGTGGGAAAAGGAGAAAATGCTGGTAACCAGCATTTTCTCCTTTTCCCTCAATGTTTTCCTCCCTTCACAAAACAAATTTCAAATTTTTAGTCACTTTTAGTTCGTAATCTGCAAATGCATTCGATTTGGACAAACCTAAAATTTTGTCGTATGGTAATGAGTTAAGGAGAATTCTCTTTAGCTCAGTGGTTATGTTGTTGGCCTTTCGTCTGATCCTTCTAGTTTCGAATCCTATCCGGTACCTGTATTTCTAAGTACTATGCTTTTGTTCATTTGTTTCTTTGTTACGGACTTTGTTCGTAAAATCAGTTGATGGGTTCAATATTAACCCTTATCCGGCTAAATAAATGGAACAAAATGTTGGAGTCGATAGTACAAACGCAAACTTTACTAATCAAAAGGTGTTTTTGTTGGACAAGATTTCCGCATCGGACTGTGTAGATCAAAGATCAGACTGCACGTTCTGTGCAGTCTGATCTTAATCTATACCGTCCGCAAAAGGTCAGTAAGTCGCGCTGAGCAGCCTAAGTGCTAATCGAATTCTATCTTACAGAATCAAGCGGTGGTTATGCTGGTGACGAGGACCTTGATGAGCTAGATTCACTGATTGAACGCTTAACCATTGTTTTAAAGGAACGGGAACTACTAGAGAGAGGTTACAGCCTTCTAGATGACTTAGATGAAGCATCACATGCAACAAACAATGTGAAAAGGAAGAAACTAGCTAAAAAGTGGTAAAGTTTACATAAATATATGAGCGACTTCCTTGCATAAACATTTATTTCATCGAGTGAACATTACCGATGATGTTCACTCGATGAAAAAAATGTCTATCTTTCGGCGAAAAAAAAATCATGCCTTTAACCCTTTAGGGAGGGGTGGGAATAACATAAAAATCCAGTACAGTTCTTTTCGGTTATTCCCCGTGGCGTTCCCCCTCCGCTTAGCAACGCATTAATTACATTATTACGTCAAGCGCAAAAAATGTAGGACGTCATATTTCCATCTCGTTGTAAGGCACGGTTTTTACCTGTGTAAATAGTGCGAGGGAATCACTGTTTATTTGAAGTGTTGGGGATATAAAAATCGGTATTTTCTCTGGTCGTAACAATGAAATATGAAATATATTTCACAGTTTGTTTGGGGTTTTTTTTTTTCGATAACCTACCGGAAAGCATGAAATGAAAATTTATAGTCTTGGGAGGTTATTTGTCAGAACTATTACAAGAAATGAATAAACCTACACGTGCAAAGTATTGATAAAACGCCGATTTGAGAAGCATGGATAGGTGCTCTGGCTGCCGCGATATTTCAGAAAAATTGTTGTAATAGAGTTAACTCATTACCAAACGACAGTATTATAGACTTGTCTAAATTGAAAGCATTTGCAGACGACAAAATAGAAGTGACTGAAAATTTGAAATTTGTTCTGTGAAGGGTAGAAAACATTGGGGGAAAAGGAGAAAATGCTGGTTACCAGCATTTTCTCCTTTTCCCACAATGTTTTCTAAAGGCTTCTTTCTCAGGGGCGTCAAAAGTAAGGATTGTGTGGTAATGGGTTAAACCTTTCCCAAACGATAAATTTTGGACCCTTCCAAACCGAAAGAGTTTGCAGATGACCATTTTAGATTTGGAGAAAATGGCAGAAAGTTCTCAAAAACGGTAGAAAACGTGGGAAAAGGAAAAATTGCTCGTTACGAGCAATTTCTCCTTTTCTCACAGTGTTTTCAAACAACTTTTACTACAGACATGTAAAAAACACGACCTGACTACCTGCCTGTCTGCCTACCAACCTACCTACCTCCTTACCTGTCTACCTACCTATACATACCTATCAGCCCACCTGAACAAGTCTTCGTCCTTTCTTCCCCTCCCCGACGCCCACATTAAATCGTCCTCAACTAATGTACTACTGAAATATTTCGTTTTTGATCTTTCAGGGGATCTTGGCCGGGGTCGGGAGGCATCGGTTCTACTACGAAGAGAGTGGGAAATAGTATTGGAAAGACCAATAACAAGGCTCGATTTGATCCCACCCGTTAAACGGAAACAGCAAGCAAACGCAGACTTTTGTGTCAATCGGACTCTGTTAACTTGTGGATCTATTATAGTTAACTGGCCATCTTAAATAAGTGTTAGAATAAGGATTCAGAGCGACAGGTGGCTCTCGTATTTTTTAACCCTTTCCCAAACAACCAACTTTTGGACTACACCAAATTGAAAGCATTTGCAGACGACAATTCAACTCTTGCTAAAAAGATGATTTCTGTCTCTGATAGGATAGAAAACATTGTGGGAAAAGGAGAAAATGCTGGTTACCAGCATTTTCTCCTTTTCCCACAATGTTTTCAAAAGGCTACTATTCCAGATCCGTAAAAACCGGGGCTTGTTTAAGAAAGGGTTAAGCAGCATAAAGATAAAGACGGACAGACTATAATAAATAAACAAACGAACGACTTTAATTGTGTGTGTGTGTGTGTGTTTTTAACCCTTAAACTCATTAATAAATGAAACAAAAATTTCCACTCATTACTAACGAGTAAAGTACGGAATCCTGTTTCCGCCATCCACTTTTCGACCTACGAGGAACTCGAAAAGTAGAAATTAGGTACACTAACTTCCACTTTTCTAGCAAAAAAGTTAACTCGAAAAGTCGAAAAGTTGAAGTTTTTGACCTGACAATTGTCATAAAACTTTCCACTTTTCGACTTCACGTTTGTCTAGAAAAGTAGAAATTAGGAAGCACTAACTTCCACTTTTCGCCTTAAAATGCTAGGTCGAAAAGTAGAAAAGTGGAAGTTTTTCACATGACAATTGTCAATAAAACTTCCACTTTTCGACCTAGAAAAGACAAAGTCGAAAAGTTGAAAAGTTGAAAAGTCGAAAAGTTGAAAAGTCGAAAAGTGGAAGTTAGCCGATTAACTTTTTTGCTAGAAAAGTGGAAGTTAGTGTGCCTAATTTCTACTTTTCGAGTTCCTCGTAGGTCGAAAAGCGTATGACGGAAACAGGATTCCGTAGTAAAGATTTAGGGCAGGTGCCATTATTTGCACTATGCATGTATTTAATTTAAAGTCCGAAATACTTTCAGTATGAAAAATTCCGAACTTTTGTCACCTGGGTCCGTATATACCAACCATTCCTGAAAATATTCTTAGTCTTATTCCTCAGAATTTTGTTTTTGTCAGTGTGACAGTAACAGAACTTCTGATTGGCTAAACCATTCGGTTTAGCCAATCAGAAGTTCTGTTACTTTCACAGTTAGAAATCTTGAAGAGTAAGATAAAGAATGTTCTTAATGGTTGGTGAATACGGACCCGAGCTGTACAGACTCTGGAGTTAGGCCGTATGAAAATAGAGCTGGTACTGAGGAGATACTGGGTACCAGTAAATTGTTCTTTACTTACACTGTTTTCTACCTGTCCTAAGACAAATCGTATCATTCGTGGTCTACGCATGCTTTTATTTTGGATCACTCTAGAGTTTTTGTTGTATTGTAAAACAGTGAAATTACTTTAGAATAAGCAAAACTGGCGCTTCCAACACATATTCGTTAGGTCCTTTGTTCAAAACAATGTTGGTAAAGCGTAAATGGTTGACAACTAGCATTTTCTTCATTCCCCACATTGTTCTCAACCCGATCAAGAAAAAAATTTCGTCATTTGTCGTCCGCATATACTTTTGTATAAAGAGTTTAAAGAGTTAGTGACACTGAAGCCTCCTACATTAATCTCTTTTAACTCTTAAACAGCTGAGCGCCACTCACTGACAGTTCGCAGAGTAGATCAAGATAAGACTGCATAGAATTTGCAGTCTGATCTTAGATCTACAGTGTCTGCTTACGGGATATTATTCCCCGTTCGCCGAAACTTACGATTAAAGAAGCAATATTTTACGAAAGCCTACAAAGATCAAAACGAAAGTAAAATGTTTTTCAAAATCACGTAATTAACGTGAATTTAAAACACGATATAACAAAAAAAAAAATGGTCTCACTAAATTAAATTCGCCTTATTAGGTGTTTTTTAAGAACAATTTACTTTAATTTTGACCCTTCTAGGCATTTGTAATATGTGTGTGTGTTTTTTTTTAATATCGAATTTAAGATTTCGTTTTAGTTATTTAGCAGGATAAGGCCCCATTACCACATAAATCCCGACTTTCGACGGAAAGAAGCTTTTTGAAAACATTGAAGGAAAAGGTGAAAATGCTGGTAACCAGCATTTTCTCCTTTTCCCACAATGTTTTCTATCTTTCCAAAAACAAAATTCAATTTTTGATTCACATTTTTTTTGTCGCCTGCAAATGCTTTCAGTTTAGACCAGTCTAACATTTTGTCGTCTGGTAAAGAGTTAACCATCGAAATTTTATTATTATACTGCAAAGAAATTTCTCGTGATCTAATTGGTTAACATTCCGGGAACATAATATCATGTTCCCTGGCAAAAACCACGTAAAACAAGTATCCCTTTTGAGTGCCCCGTAAACATCACTACACGTGCAATACATCATCCAAAATGGCGGCTTCGATCGATCACCAGACTGCACAATTATGCACCAAACTGCACGTTTTAGTGACGTCAGTTTCTAGTGACGTCAGTTTTCATTGAATTGGGGCACACAAAAGGGAATTTCTATTTCGTCAGCATACTCGATTCGTGAGAGTATAAAACAGGAAAATTTCGCTTAAACGCTGCAGTATGATAAATTTCGCTTAACTTTGCAGTATGATAAATTCGTTGTACGGTCAGGTGGCAGGGTACTTGGAAACTTGTTCACGGCTGTGGTGAATCATGTCGCCTTCGGCTCGGAGCGACATGATTAACCACAGCCGTGAACAAGTTTCAAAGTCCCCTGCCACCTGACCGTACAACTAATACTGTTGACTATCAAAAACTTACCACGGATGAGTTACTTTCCGGGGCTATGCTCGACCAACCAATCTCGATGGTAAACAGATACATACATGAATTATACAGATAAGATCTAAATTTTGTTTTTGCTTACTTGTGTCAGATATACAACGAGCGAGGTTCCCTGTCAGATTATAGCACGAGCTTTTGTCTATCCGACTTCGACCACGCAAAGGCACTCGTGAAAATATTACCGATGATATTCACTCGATGAAAGTAATTTCGATATTCACCGTAAAAAAATATGTTCTATTTCCTGGTAACTCGTAAAATTATTGTAGTACATTTAATAACGTTGGTTGTTGTGTTAAGCGTTTAGTATCGTCACCATAGAGTATATTTTATGGACTTGTCCTTCAGATAAAAGAACGACAAACAATAATAATGGAAACAGATTTTTATCATCATTATTTTTTTCTGAACTGTTCTAAAAGATTCAATTACTGTAGAATGTTATCATTTCTTTCGCCAAATTGTTTTCAAAATAAGAGTCACATTTGATAAGGGTTGATTGATACAATCACCGATGTGAATAAGAAATAAAAATGAAATATATAACTACAACTATTACCTTAGTTATTTAAATCGTTTTACACTTTTTTTTTCACTTCAGTACTCCGTGTTTCTAAGTGGCAACAAGAGTAAAAGAAAAGCATGGATAAAAGGCTTGTGTTTATCCTTATAGTTACAGTTATTTTGTTTACTATTGGTTCCAGTATGTAGATTTTTTGTATTAATTTTAATGGCACCATGCTCTAGAAAACTGTATACATGTATTTATTTCATGCTTTCCGGTAGGATATCGACAAATAGCAGTGAAAATATTTTTCGATCTTACACTGGTACCACCAGTGAAAATACCGAGTTTCACGTTCTTGTTGCCTAGGTAAATTGCGCGTGCTTAACAACCAGATGGGAAATATGACGTCATATACCTTAGATTTCTCGCGCTTGACGTAACGTTACTATGCGGGAGGGGTACGCCACGGGGAATAAGGGAAAAGAACTGTTCTGAATTTTGATAAAGCTCCTCTCAGAAAGGGTTAAAAGCATGAAATAAATAGAATATTTGTTTTTTTTTTTCGGTGAAAGATCGAAATTTATTTCATCTCGTGAACACCATCGGTAATATTTTCACTCGTGGCAAAGCCACTCGTGAAAATATTACCGATGGTGTCAACTCGATGAAATAAATTTCGATCTTTCACCGAAAAAAACAAATATCCTCTATATCATCACTTACAAAAAAAGATCAGCAATTGATCACTTCTAAAGATTGCACTGAATGTCATTGCTTTGACAATATTATTTATATAGTGACGATATCAGTATTGACAGAGTTACATTTTCTTTGCATCAATTAGAAAGGTGATGAAAAAGAGAGATTATCTCGTATCGTTACCAAAATCATTGCACAAAGAAGCAATAGTTCATGTAAATGAGCTATGTTGTAAGTTTGACTTGTGGACATTCCATTTATTATGATGATTATACAAAGAACATTAAAAATTACATATTTTCAGAGATGCTTCGCCTAACCCTTACCACATAATACGACTCTAAGTTGGATAAATTTTGAAAACGTAAGGAAATTAGAAAAGAGTGGTAGCCAGCAATTTTTCCTCTTTTATTTTTGCCATATAGATCTACCAGTATTTATTTGTCGTCAGGGAATACTATGGATTTAGACAATTCTGAAATTTACTAGTTTTGCGAAAAAAGAATGCTATCATTACTAGACATGATAACACTATTTTGGTGAAGATATAGAGAATATTTGTTGGGGTTTTTTTTTTTCGGTGAAAGATCGAAAGTTATTTCATCGAGTGGACACAGTCGGTAATATTTTCACGAGTGGCGCAGCCACGAGTGAAAATATTACCGATGGTGTGCACGAGATGAAATAACTTTCTATCTTTCACCGAAAAAAAACAAATATTTTATTTTTTTCATGCTTTTAACCCTTTCTTGGGGGAGCTTTATCAAAATCCAGTACAGTTCAGTTCCATTATTCCCTGTGGTTTACCCCTCCCGCATAGCAACGCATTACAATATTACGTCATGCGCGAGAAATCTAAGGTAAATGACGTCATACGTGTATTTACCATCTGGTTGTCAGGCACGCGCAATTTACCTAGGCGACAAGAACATGAAAATCGGTATTTTCACTGGTGGTACCAGTGTAAGATCGAAAAATATTTTCACTGCTATTTCTCGATATCCTACCGGAAAGCATGAAATAAATCACTATTGTTTGAACTGCATTTTTTTGTATAAAATAAAAGGCTGGTCATTTGATTCATTGATAAGTATCCACAAACAATCACCCCCTTTCCAGCATTTTCTCCTTTTCTTACAGTGTTTTCAAAAGGCTTCTTTCTCAGGGGCGTCAAAAGTAGGGATTGTGTGGTAATGGGTTAAATGAGGAGTTTGAATATAAAAAAAATTGTATTTTTACTTGTTCTAAGCATGAAATATTGAAAAGTATTTCATCGATTGTTCCAGATGACCTACCGAAAAGCATAGGTCTAACTCTTTAACCCCCAAACCAGTTAAAAGAAAATTGAAAAATTTGCAAATAAATCTAGTAGAAACACAAATGTTGTGGTTTCAAAATTCTTCTTACCTGAGATAGTCTTAACCCTTTACTCCACAGATACTCATTTCTACACATTGCTTGTAGGAGCCTTTGGAAAACATTGTGGCAAAAGGTGAAATTGCTCGTCACGAGCAATTTCACCTTTTGTCACAATGTTTTCTATGCTATCAAAAGGTGTCATATACTCATAAAAAACGGCTTTATCTTTGCTGTTATTTAGGGTCAATTAGAGATACCATAGAAATGCCCTATGGGGTAAAGGGTTAACTAGGGTTCATATGTTCACGTGTCCGGTGAAAATAGAATTGTGGTCATGTACACAAGTTTACATTCAATTATCTGGATATACATGTATATGCCCTTTGTCGTTGAATACTTGTATCTGCGCTAAAGTTACACTTGTGTCTAAAGGATCCTGATTGATGGATCCTTATCATAAAGTCATTACTCACATCCGATTCTTTAATTTAGGATCCAGTGGCGGACATGCTGAGGATAGCGACGTGGACTCCCTGATTCAAAGTTTACAGGTGGAATTGAAAACGAAGAATGATTTGAAGAAAACTGATGGTGTTCTCTATAATTTAGATGAAACACCTCGTGAGGTGAACAATGTACAAAAGAAACAAAGGGTAAAAAAATGGTGAATACTATCATTATTTATATCTATTTACTATCAACAATCAATCAAGTGACCGAGTGGATAATTCATGTTACAACTGTTTTTCAGAAGTCAGACCAAAGTCTGACCACTGAAACGAACTTCTGAACGTCCTCTTTGAAGCTGTTATTTCACAAAGACCTGTTTTCGCCTCCTCTGCCTATATATGGGAGCGCTTATTTGGTTTCTTTTTTTTCTTACAGAATAATTGGCTGGTCTGAATACATACCTGAGCCAAATACTTAAGGGAATTTATTCAAGTTTTATCGCGGAAGAAACTTATTTGTCGTTCATTCACTCGACATTGTGAATGGAAATATCGGGTTTTTTGAAAAGTTCATGCTTGATTTTTTTCGAATTATGTGTACATTTTTTTTTCACTGAAAATACTTTTCTTGTTTTTTTTTCTTATTGATTACAAAATTCAATATTTTATGCTTCTTTTTTAAAACTATTTTGGCTGGTAGACACCACGTATGCGCAAACGACTAGTTTTCCTTTTTTGAAAAAGGGAGCCTTTCTGCTGGCAAAATCGTGAATCTTTTCATCACACAATACCATGGCTAACGTCCAGGTATATATCACAATTTGTTTTTACTTGCTTCTATTTAAAGGAGAAAAACAAATGTGGTCGTTTAGAAGTTCGTTTCAGTGTATATGTATATAAGGAATTCCATCATTGCTCTGTGAAATGTAACATTATAAAACAATGCAATTTCCAACTTGAAAAATAAGTCCATGTTTCTATACATGAAGTCGTCCGGGGCACACTTTATCCGTAATTATTCTTTTCTGTACATTTCAGGGCAGGTTGGTTTCGCAGTGCTTCGGTTTTAGCCAAAAAGAAAGTGGGAGGCAAATGACTGCTTTCTACAGGTCTTTGACAAAAAAAATGGCAAGCGAACACAGACTTTCAATTAACCCGTAGTCCCCTGAAGCTAACTTATATTTGATGATTCTAAAAAAAAGGTCCCTATATAGAGGAAATGTCAAATATAATGAAGGATTTTTATTAGAACATGTGAAAATATTGCGACAAGCTAACCATTAGATGAAAAAAAAACGCTATATGGGGTTCTATCATTTTTATAAAGGCACCATTTGAGTACGAAATTTAGTCTAAGTCTCTTTTACTATGGTGTGTCCGCTCGGTGTGGCCAGAATCTACTGAACAAGTTTTATTGTGCCTCCTATTGCCAGTATAGTGTACAGATACACATAACGACGAATATCTATATAATTTTGTAAACAAAGATTCCAGTTTCTTTGCTCCATATGTATACACATACCCACTCACCTAAACACACACATACTTGCACCTATTTTGTGTATTTTCATTCTCTCTCTCTCTCTCTCTCTCTATCTCTTTCTCAATAGAGTCACATTCAAGTGATGGAACAGCTTTACATTAAATCAAAGCGCTGACGCACTGAAGGCAGCCAGTTTGTGCCAGCTACAGATCTTATTATTTTCTTTGCACAGGTTTCCTTTCTACTTGAGTATAAAAAAAGTAAAAGGATGCCGTAATCGATCTGCTAACAGTATAGACCTAGGTCAGCCTGTGCAGACAGTCAGTCTGTGCAGTCTTCACAGGCTGACCTGGGCTAAAACTTTTCGCCATTGGTCAATTTTCTGTACATCGAAGGTAACCAGCATTTTCTCCTTTTCCAACAATGTTTTCAGAAGGCCTCTACCCGAGGGTCGTTAAGTCTTCATTGTGTGGCAAAAATACCCTGTTCAACAAACTTTCTTTTATGTGATTTATTGCCTCTTACCTCTGATGCTTGGTTTGGAAAGAAAGTTGTGTCAGTACTGGTTACTGGTGTGAGAAAGCCAAGAAACGCATGCATAGGTGCACTGGCAGCTGTTATGACCCAAGCTGTTTAAATTGCATTAACTGCTAGTTCTCTATTATTCACAATATTTTCTATCCTATAAAATAGAAATTGTACCATCTGAGCCAAAATGAAATTGTCGTCTGCAAATGCTTTCAGTTTGAACACAGCTGAAATTTTGCCGTCTGCTAGAGGCTTAATGGGTGACTTTTCGTGTAATATCGCCTTTCATAGCCGAATCCGTACGACTTTGGCGATAAAAGGCGATGTTACACGAATCCCATTTGGATGCCCTATGCTCAAAATTCATAATGCAAACAAACACCGACAAGAAAAAGTTGATGCAAAGCATCAAAGTCGTCGCAAAAAAATTTATTTAATGCTTCAAGAAAGCCAGGGCAAGTAAGTAAATGTCAGTTTTCATCAGCAGATTTTTTTTTAACACATTATGAAATTGATGTGACTGTGAATCTATATCAAAAATTGTCTTCTGTTACAGTATGAAATACCCTCGCATAGCTCTCTCTTAACTCTTTTCCAAACGACAAATATCAGGCTCTTCCAAATTCAAAGAGTTGGCAGACGACAGTTTAAAAAGCTGCAAAATTGATAGAAAATTCGCTATTAGTGGGAAAAAATATTTGATAAAGGAGAAATTGCTTATAACGAGCAATTTCTCCTTATACAACATGTTTTCCAAAAGAATTTGACACACACATGTGATAACCCGTGTGTGTTTGGAAAAGTGTTGAAAACAGGGCCAAGTTACTAAAATGTTGCTGTCTTAGGAAAGTATGATTCAAGAGAACCTAAGTTTGCAAGGCATGCTTTCAATTTAAACAAGTCTAAAACTATACTGTTTGGTGAACAGTGTTAATAAAGAATAATGGTTTTTGCATTGCGATTTATGAACAACACAGCGAAAAACTGGTCTCTCACCAGATTTTTTTTCCACAAAGTAAATTTATCTAGAACTCGGTGAGAAATAAACAAAAGGGTTCTAAACAATCTTTTTTTAAAAAAACTAAACTTAGAAAGAAGTAACTAATAATGATTAGATACAATCATAACTATCATACTCGTTTTTCGGCGGAATTTAACACAATTTCAGCATTGTACAATTTTAGCGGTGGTCATCCAACAAAAAAACACACAAATAGTAGGAAAAACTAGGTACTAAATAATCAAAATGATAATTAAACCTGTGTACGAAATTACCAAAGTGAGTACGAATACTAAAAGTCAGGACATATCATTTGCAATTACACACCTATTATACAGAAGATATTTCCTCGGTTATTCTAGGAAAATCAAGCATTGGAATGAAATGAGAGTGGACATAAATTTATGTCTTTTGGATTTCGACTTTTCGTACTTATAGGGCGATGAAAATTAAAATGGGGGCTAATTTATTTCGAAGTCCGTCACGTAAAATGGCACCTCATACGTCCTACATTTAATAATACTTTACATTTAAATCGAACTCTTTGACATATCTTAGTCTTAAAATCATCAGTTGGTCGCTATCAAAATCTTTCTTTTTATAAAGTTCAAACATTACGGAGTCCCGTAAGTGTCATGTTCCACACGCCAGTTTTTTATTTCGAAAAAACGAAATCCTAAATCGTTAAAACGAAATGCTAAATCGTTAAAACGAAATACTATTTCCAGAAAACGAAATACTTAATCGTTAAAACGAAATGCAGTGTCGAGAAAACGAAATATTAAATCTTTAAAACGAAATGCTATTTCGAGAAAATGAAATACTAAATCGTTAAAACGCAATGCTATTTCGAGAAAACAAAATAGGGATGTTCGGAAAACTTAGTTGTCGTAGTATACAGATTGTGTAGTCACTGGGCTTGTTCGTCCAAACTGGTTTCTCCTCGATCCGTACTTATTCGTCCCAAGTTATGTCCCTGCCAACCAAATATTTCATAGTGCTTACTTCACTAATTTTGACGGGTTTATATAAATAGATGTTGACTGCACATAATCCCCGATCATTTTACTCGACAAAAGATATAAACTTGTGCAGAACAGTCTTTCCCATCATAACGCTTAGAGATGAAATCAAAGTAGAGAAAATATTTATGGATATGGACATGTATTTTTCAATTTTTGGTGTGTTGTAGGACGATTAACCGTAGAAATAAGTTGTGTAGTACTAGCTACCGCGATATAACTGCAATATTGCTGAAATAGCTTTGACCAACAAGATCAAACAAATAAACTCTGTCTTCCATGGATATCGTAGTACTTCTTACGAATAACGTGTTACTACGACCCCATGGTAAATGTTGTTTTGCCTACAAAAGGTATTAAATGTGTCAGTGTGTCTTGAAGAAGATGCGATAGTTCGATGAATGATCAAGAGAAAGTTTTATTTTATGTACTTTTATATGTAAAATAACAACGCATATTAGATAGCACATAGCACTATAATACATTCAAACACGATCGATAAGGAAGAGTGGGACGAACAAGCCCGGGCGAACAAGCCCAGGCTGATAAGCCCGAGGACGAACAAGCCCCGGGACGAACTGGTTTTGGGACGAAAATTCCGGAAGCACTCATCTCACATGACCATGGCGGTTGATGACAACCACGTGTTCCGATATACCTATTTCGTTTTCTCGGAATAGCATTTCGTTTTATCGAAATAGCATTTCGTTTTAACGATTTAGTACTTCATTTTGACGATCTAGTATTTCGTTTTCTCGAAACAGCATTTCTTTTTAAGGATTTAGTATTTCATTTTCTCGACATAGCATTTCGTTTTCTCGAAACAACATTTCGTTTTAGCTATTAAGCATTTCGTTGTTTCGGGGGAAAAATGTGTAAAGCATGACACATACCGGGCTCCGTAAAACAACACTTTCAGATTTATCTTTTTTTCAACACCAAATCTCCGATATCGGACTCAGAAGTTTCAACAGATTCCCGAGGTTTTTAAAGGTTTTTCAATCAATCCTAATCGCGGTCCAGCAACACCATGTCTTAAAGAACCTCATGAAGAATTAACCCTTTACTAGACAACAAAATTTTAGATTTGTTTCAAATTGAAAGCGTTGGCAAACGACAAAGTTAATGTGACTCAAAAGGTGAAATTTGTTTCGGGAAGGATAGGAAACGTTGCAGGAAAAGGAGAAAATGCTGGTTACCAGCATTTTCTCCTTTTCCCACAATGTTTTTGTAAGGCTTCTTCCCCAAGATGGCTAAACCAGGGATTGTTTCGAGAAGGGTTAAATAGCGCCAGCTTCATGGGACGTCATGCATCCTGTAATAATTAAGCGTCAACCAAGGGCAGTCGATGCAGTTCGCGCAGGCTGACCTGAGCCGAAATCTTTTCGTTTATGGTCGATTTTCTGCATGTCAGAGGGCCAGTAGACCTCATTTTTTAGCCAGTTGTCGGACAAAATGACTTCAAGGATCCATGATTATGTGATTACTTGCTTGATGAATGAAGAAAAGTATCCTTTGCCATGGTTCATATGCAGTTTTTACTGTAAAGCCATCTTTGCATGCGACAGCAAATGAGCAAGCTGTTTTACGATTGTCTTTGAAAAAAAAAGATGCGAACTGAAATCTATGCTAGCGATGTTTAGTAATTATATATCTCCCGCTAGATTGCATTCTATAAATACTCATCTATCTCATTTTGGCATCCTGGGTACAGAATCGAACAACTTGCCTACGCGACAACCGTTACTTTAAATTTCAAACTAAAATAATTTAAACGCGTTTACTCAATGTAACGCTACCTCGTGCAAATCACTCAGCTATGATCAGCAGTTTGGAGGAATCTGGGGCTAAAACAGGCCTGATTTTTCCTCAAACCTATTGATAGAAAACATTTTCCAGGGGATAGTGATGCGTCATATAAGACATGTCGAATCTTCGAAGAATAGACATGCGCGGACAAAGATATTTAGTCGGTCCTGTCTGAAACTATCCGATTACCATTAGGGTAGTCTACACCACAAGACAAAACTTAGCCATGAAAGTACATGTACTTGCAGACGACGAATGAAAATCTACTCAATTCATTAAATTTGTCTCCGACAGGATAAACAACGCTGGTTATTTGCATTTTCTCCCTTTCCGCAATGTTCTTATCAGTCTTCTTTCCCAAAGTCTTTAAAATTCGGGTGGTTTTTAATATAGATACGAGGTACATGTAGATCTACCAGTGGCTGAGTGTAAACAAACTCGGGCGTGTGTTCAGGTGTGTTATTTCGAAATATACATAAAAGGCTTGACACATATGTAAATAGTTTCATTTATGAAAGGATATGGACGTATGTATGGCCGTATTTACATGTACGTACATTTCTTATATACGACTTTAAGCAAACGATCATGTAATTTACGACATTTAGAATTTAACAATGGCTTTTCAAATATTGTGGGGAAAGAAAAAAATGGTGACCAGCATTTTCTTCTTTCTCTACCCCCTCCCCCGACTGCGATTCTTGCATTTTCAAAGACAACTTTCCTCGTTTGAACTACATTAATTTGTCGTCTATAGATCTATGCTTTCACTTTCAACAAAGCCTAGCCCTCTAGCTCATTTGTAACCTTGCTGGACGTGATGACAGGGTTGTGGGTTCGATCTCCGGCACGGCAAATGTCTTTCAGGTAATTGATTATAGGCTCTCTTAAATTGACGAACCTTTAATAAATATTAGTCTTCGTATCCAGTATGAATATCATTTTTGCTCCTTTGCCCCGCAGAATGAACTTTTCATTTGACTGGGTCCGGTTTTTTTACCGGCGCAAAAACAATTTGGAAAACATTTATAAATACTCTCTTTAAAGGAGAACACAGTAGAAATATAATAAGTTTAATTGAAAATCAAACGATTTCTCTAGTTCTTGTTAGTTATTTCACTTAGATAACTCAAAATCACATAAAAATTGCATAAGCCCTAATTTCAGATACCATTCAAAATGTACATGTAGTCACCATGCATGATTTACTCTGCAAATCAGCCCTAGATCGAAAAAGTGTCTTCTTAACCCTTTACTCCATAGATACTCATTTCTACACATTGCTTATAGGAGCCTTTGGAAAACATTGTGGCAAAAGGTGAAATTGCTCGTGACGAGCAATTTCACCTTTTGCCACAATGTTTTCTATGCTATCAAAAGGTGTCGTGTACACATAAGAAACGGCTTCATCCTTGCTGTTATTTAGGGTCAATTAGAGATGCCATAGGAATGCCTTATGGGGTAATGGGTTAAATAAGACTTTATTGAAACTGAAAGCAACGGATTACAGGGTTACCCCTTCAGAAAACATTGTGGGAAAAGGAGAAAATGCTGGTTACTAGCATTTTCTCCTTTAGTCGCGATATTTTCAAAAGACTTCCTTTTTAGGGCCATAAAAAAACCAGGGATCCTGAGGTACATGTAATTAAGAATTAGTAATGACTGCTAATAGAATTGGCATGAATCTTTAGATAAATGATTAATCTTTAACATCACCCAAACTGCACTGCAAAATACCTATCAAATCAATGGAAATTAACCTTTTTTCCCAATGTAAGTAAATCCAGTGTAATCTGTAAACAACTAACACTGCGACTTGTGTAAAATAGGCATGCACACTCAGCGGAATTTGAATATTGTACAGTCTGGTTATCTTACTATAATAATCATTTCTGCTCGAGGTACTTTTGTGACTGCAAAATTCTCAACTAACCTGACCTGTAGCGTGTCAGAGATACTGTGATTTCTTCCGAGACATGCACATTGTTGATATCACCATGTTTTGATTTCTGGTAAAGTAGGTCAAAGGTTATTTACTTTGAAAAGTACAGAATTTCACGAAGGTAAGATAAGATATTAACAAACATCAGTCTTTTTGTAAAGATTAATCATTTATCTCACAATTCATGCCCATTTTATCAGCTGTCATTTGAAACTTTGTCACATAGAGCTGTTTGAAAAGATGTGGGTAAAATTGTATTTATTCCAGGTGTGTTTAAAGAGGGCTGATGTGAAGGTGTATGCGAAGACTAGTAACAAAAATAGCATTGGGGCAGACACTTTCAGACTGAATGTAGTTCTAAATGTTTCAATCTGTATTTTTCAGAAATCTACATCTAGACAATAGATGCAATGGCTAGTTTCCAGGCCATTGGTGACAAGTACACCACATTTGGCCAAATAGCTGATGCACTGAGAGAGGAGGGTGTTTCAAAATGTGGACTTATCTTTGGTATGTTTCTGACACTTAAATTTGGCCTTCACCAACAATCATGGGTTTTAATGACCTTTTTTGAAAAAAAAATGTGAAAAAAGATTATGTTAGTAACCACAATGTTTTCATCCCTTTCAGATACAAATTCCATAATTTGATTATGCTACTGTCTGCCATGCTTGGATCAAAATCTAAAATTGTTTTGTTTTTGGTAAAAAGTAACCTTATACTTAGCAATACCATGTTAGACTGGTCCATATTGAAAGAATTTTCAGAGGACAGGTAAATTAGTGGTAAATAGTCTCCTAAATCTTTACCACATAACAAAATGTTGTCTTGGCCAATTTCAAAAGGTCTTTGAGACGATAGTTTAACCCTTTACCACACAATTCCTACTTTTGACGCTTCTGAGAAAGAAGCCTTTAGAAAACACTATGGGAAAAGGAGAAAATGCTGCCCAGTTACCACGAAATAAATTTTAAATTTTCAATCACTTTTATTTTGTCGTCTGCAAATGCTTTCGATTTGGACAAACCTAAAATCTTATCGTTTGGTAATGAGTTAAGAATGTGACTCAAATGATGGAATTTTTATTTGGTCAGGCAGCAAGCATTGTTGCAAACGCAGAAATGCTGGTTACCAACATTTTCTCCTGTGTCAAAACCATTTTCAAAAAGTCTTCCTATTCAGGGCCATTAAAACTTAGGTTTGTGTGGTAAAGGGTTAATGGGTAGAAGACATATGGGGAAAGGAGAAAATGCTTGATATGCATATTGCCTCCTTTTTCCAAAATATTTTCAGCATTTTTACCTTTTTCCCAGGATTTTTGTTGCAAGTCCTCAGGGTCATTAAGACAGATTTTTTTTTGATAAAGGGATGCATATTATGACCATGACAAAATTTGAATTAGATCAGATTTATTATTAAATATATAGTGCAAGCATTTGAAGACTTCAAATCAAACCTGTCCCTTGGCTTGTAAACTTGAGTCTGTGCTGTGCTCAGACTCTAAATTCTCATTTATGCCTATGACAATCTAAAAATTTAAAAACTAAAGAGTTGGATTCAATGGGTAGAAGCAAAGAAAAGCTCTAAAGTTATATGTACTGCATAGGGTTCATCAGATACATTTTATACAACTTTTAAAATTTCATGCTTTGAGCTAAGTTGAGCAAGAGAAATGTTTTATAAGCATTGACCCTGACTCAACCCTTATCATTATTCGATATTAATAACCCAGATATTACTGCTTCAATGTTAATTGTTTCGGAGAATGATTATTTAGTGAAGTGTTTATCCTATGTCTCACCTAGCAAGTTGTGATTTACCACATGATCCCGACCCTGAGAAAGAAAGCCTTTGAAAACATTTTGGGAAAAGGAGAAAATGCCGCTAACCAGCATTTTCTCCTTTTCCCACAATGTTTTCTACCCTTTCCACATCAAATTTCAATTTCTGTTTCACATTTTATTTTTGTGTTCTGCAAATGCTTTCAATTTACACAAGTCTGGAATTCTGTTGTTTGGTAAAGAGTTAACCCTTTCCAAAACAAGTCCTGGTTTTTATGTGTCTGCAGTAAAAAACATTGTAGTAGAAGAAAAAAGTGCAGGCAACCAGTATTTTGTCCTTTCCTGCAATGTTCTGTATCATTTAACTCTTTACCACACAATCCTGATTTTTATTGACCCTGAGAAAAAGAACCTTTAGAAAAAATTGTAGGAAAAGGAGAAAATGCTGGTACCCAGCCTTTTCTCCTTTTCCCACAATGTTTTTTACCCTATCAAAGACAAGGTCTATCTTTTGAGCCCAATTTAACCCTTTACCCCATAAGGCATTTCTATTGTATCTCTAATTGACCCTAAATAACAGCAAGGATGAAGCCATTTCTTATGTCTATATGACATCTTTTGATAGTACAGAAAACATTGTGGTAAAAGGTGAAATTGCTCATCATTAGCAATTTCACCTTTTGCCACAATGTTTTCCAAAGGCTCCTACAAGCAATGCATAGAAATGAGTATCTATGGAGTAAAGGGTAAAATTGTCATCTGCAAATGCTTTGAAATTGAACAAGTCTACAATTTTGTCATGTGGTAGAGAGTTAATTGAAAAAACCTACGATTTGAACCATATTCGATATGTCATCTGGGAATTCTTTTGATGTCTAACTGTCTATTTGTGTTGGTTTTTAGACTTCAATGGTTTGTTCAATCTCTGTATTGGATAGGCTAATTTAACCCATTACCACACAATCCCTACTTTTGACGCCCCTGAGAAAGAAGCCTTTTGAAAAAAATATGGGAAAAGGAGAAAATGCTGGTAACCAGCATTTTCTCCTTTTCCCACGATGTTTTCTACCCTTCACAAAACAAATTTCAAATTTTCAGTCATTTTTATTTTGTCGTCTGCAAACACTTTCAATTTGGACCAGTCTAAAATAATGTTGTATGGTAATGGATTAACTCTGAGACACCAAAATTTTACACTTGTCCATACTGAAAGCATTTGTAGACAACAACAAAAAAACTTAATTCAAAAATTGAAATTTGTTTCAAGCAGAGTAGAAAACATTGTGGGAAAAGGAATCCTGTTTGCCTTTATTTTCTCCTTTTCCCACAATGTTTTCAGAGGGCTTCTATCTCAGGATCATAAAAACAAGGGATTGTTTGGTATAGGGTTAAAAAACTGGTGCAGTGAAGCCTATTTAGTGTGACACACTTTAATCCTTATCACACAATCCCAAGGTTTAATGATCCCTCCCCCAAGGAAAAGGACTTTTGAGAACTTTTTGAGAGAGGTAGAAAATGATGGTAATCCATTTTCCCACAGTATTTCTACCGTTTTAGATACAAATTTTACTAGTTGTGCAACAGTTGATTTGTCATCTGCAAATGCTTTCAGTTTGGAACAGTCAAAATTTTTTGTTGTTTGGTAAACAGTTAATAAGGATTAAGTTTTGGTTGGTAACTAAATCCTTGTTGTAATGAATCTCGGATAGACTATGTATAAACACTGAATTAACCTATTACCACACAATCCCTACTTTTGACGACCCTGAGAAAGATGCCTTCAGAAAACATTGTGAGAAAAGGAGAAAATGTTGGTAACCAGCATTTTCTCCTTTCCCCACAATTTTTTCTACCTTTCACGAAATGAATTTCAAATTCACGGTCACTTTTATTTTGTCATCTGCAAATGCTTTCAATTTGGACAAACCTAAAATTTTGTCGTTTGGTGAAGAGTTAACTCTTTGCCACATAATCCGGACTATAAACAATCCTGAGAAAGAAGCCTTTAGAAAGCATGGTGGAAAAAGGAGTAAAATTTCAATGCTAGTAACCAGCATTTTTTTTTCATTCCCATAATATATTCTACCTATCAAAGCCAGAAATCATCAAATGAACATGATTTAATTTGTTGTCTGCTGATGCTGTAAATTTGGTCCAGTGCAAAAGTTTATCGTTCGGTAAAGAGGTAATGTATGCTTCACTGTATTCAGTGATTAGAATCATCCTGACAGTAAGTGAACGTGCTCAGAAGAGCAAATTTATCTCTTGTCACAATATTTTAAAAACTGATCTGACCAAAATGCCTCTTCTTATTGAGCATTTCCTGACCCCCTGTTCCTGTCAGTTTTTACCACTAATTTTCCCAGCATTTAACTCTAAAAACGACAATTTCGGCCAATCAAAGTTCAAAATATTTGCAGATGAGAATTAAACTAAACGTTGCAAAAATGAGAAGATTTTTCTTTGGAAGGATAGAAAACACTATGGAAAAAAGAGAATATGCTGGTTATCAGTTCTTTCTCCTTTTCTCACAATGTTTTCTACCTGTATAAAAAAATATTTCTATTTTGATACTAATTTATTGTGACATCTGGGAATGCTTTCAATTTCCAAAAATGTAAAATTTTGTTGTTTGGTTAAAAGTTGAATTAGAGAACCCACAGTGGGGTTATATAGCCAGCTTTTCAGACAATCTAGTTTTTCATGACACTAAGACCAGTTTATTTATTATTGCAGGTATTGATTATACAATGAGTAACAAAGTACAGGGAGAAAAGACATTTCAGGGACGAAGTTTGCATGATCTTTCAGGCGATGTTCAGAATCCATATCAGCAGGTAATTAGAACTGGTAAGGTGAAATGGTTATTAACCCTTAACCTATTACCACACAATCCCAACTTTTGACGCCCCGGAGAAAGAAGCCTTTTGAAAACACTATGGGAAAAGGAGAAAATCCTGGTCACCAGCATTTTCTCCTTTTCCCACAGTGTTTTCTACCCTTCCCAGAACAAATTTCTATTTTTCAGTCACCTTTATTTTGTCGTCTGCAAATGCTTTCAGTTTGGACCAGTCCAAAATTTTCTGATGTGGAAAAGAGTTAAGCTGCTTATCGCATCTCTCTTACCTTTTGCAGACAGTGTAGATCAAGATTAGACTGCACTCTTAACCCTTTACCAAACAATCCCTGGTTTTTACAACCCTGAGAAAGAAGCCTTTTGAAAACATTGTGGGAAAAGGAGAAAATGCTGGTAACCAGCATTTTCTCCTTTTCCCACAATGTTTTATACTCTGCTGGAAAAAAATTTCAATTTTTGAGTTACCTTTATTTTGTAGTCTGCAAGTGCTTCCAATTTGGACAAGTCAAAAATTTTGTCATTTGGTAAAGGGTTAATTACCTAGATAAGTTAAATAAAACTTTCCAGTCAATAGTAAAGCAAATTTTGCAATTTCTAAGTTATGGGAAGGTGAGGGGGGCGGGGAGGGTGAAGGGGGGGGCGGCTTGGAATTTCTCCTCATCCAAGATCGGAGTGCGTATTCATATGACAGATTTGCATTACTAGTAATCGTTTACCACACAATGATGACTTTTTGGAAAGAAGCCTTTTGAAAGCATTGCTGGAAAAGGAGAAAATGCTGGTGACCAGCATTTTCTCCTTTTCCCACAATGTTTTCTACCCTATCAAGATCAAATTCCATTATCTTAGTCGCATTTAAATTGACGTCTGCTAATGCTTTCAATTTGGACAAGGCTAGAATTTTTCGTCGGGTAAAGATTCAAACCTGCTTTTGTCACAACATGGAACGTTTGTTTTTAACCCTTTCCTGAACAGCAAATTTTTGGACTAGACCAAATTAAAAGCATTTGCAGAAGACAATTGAACTCTTGCTGAAAAGATGATTTCTGTCTATGATAGGGTAGAAAACATTGTGGGAAAAGGAGAAAATGCTGGTTACCAGCATTTTCTCCTTTTCCCACAATGTTTTCAAAAGGCTACTTTTTCAGACCCGTAAAAACCAGGGATTGTTTGGGAAAGGGCTAAAAGGATGCAAAATGTTGTTGTGCTTAGTCTCACATAGCAGATTTGGAAATATTGTCAACGTCTTATTTCAGGTTATAGCCATTCTTGGAGAGACATTAGAAACATTTGATGATGATGGTATTATCCCAGTGTTTGGGTTTGGAGATTCAACGACAAAAGATCAGGGTATATTCTCACTGATTAAAAATGTAAGGAGATCTTCATCTGTCTGAATTTTTGTCCATGTATTTGTTTGCTTGTGCAATACTCAACTATATTTTAAACCTGTGTTAAAGACCACCTGGTTTAAGAGACCACCTGGTTTAAGAGACCACTGTTCTGATACAACAACCCTCCTTACATTAACCTGATATCACCTGTATTTAAAGACCACCTGCTGTAAGTGACCAATTTCAGTAATTCCCTTTAGTGGTCTCTGAATAGAGGTTGTACTGTATGTTTTAAATGTTATTATACCTACAACGAAGAGGAGGGGTATATACTGGAATGATTGGATTTGCCATGGCGATCTGTCCATCTATTCGTCCGTCCATCTGTCCTTAGACACTAAGCAATATTCCAACCATTTTTCAAGTACTGAACTCAAGTTTACACACAGGGTTCCTATAATATATGAAGTTGTGCATGTGCAATTTTCATGACCCTGCTGTGATTTGTTGCAGAGTTATATCCCCTTAAACTTTTTTTCAATTCTTACTTTTGTTCTAAACTATTCTGCATTCTGTGACATAGACATGTTTTTGTGACAAGGAGCTGGTCTGGGGTTTATTCACATTTAAAGATAGCTCTAGTTCTAGATCCTCCATGTATACCAGGATAGCCAGTGCACCTACCCATGCTTTCCAAGAGTTTGTTTTTAAAATTCACTAGGACAATATTCTTCCAGAGTTACTGGGTGCTTTCCCATATTTGTAGTCCTTATTGAAATAGTGATCAGCTGTGAAAAAGAATTAACCTTGTGGCCTTGACTACTATCAGACCTTGGATGGACAATGTTTGAGCTGTCTATTCTAACCTATGGTCCCTTGGTTTCCAAGTCTTGTAAGTTACTAACAGTTACTGTGCTTTCAAGCTAGGCTTAACCATCTACCAGACAAAATTTTTAGCCTTGTCCAAATTGAAAGTATATGCAGACGACAATTACAGTGTGGCTCAAATGGTGCAATTATACCCCCGCAAAACGAATGTTTTCCGGGGTATACTGGAATTAGTCTGTCTCTCTCTGTGTCTGTCCATCTGTGTACAAAATACTAGTAATTTTGTATTGCAAACTCCTCCTGCAGTTTTCCTTCAGTTCTATTGAAACTTTGCACATATACTGAACATATATTGAAGATTTGCAAGATGCAATTTCCAGGTGTCAACTCTTCCCGGTTGAGGAATTATCTCCCCTTGAACTTGACACTTTTTTCTGTCAATGCGCTGGCGGGGGTATTAACCCATTATCACACAATCCCTACTTTTGACGCCCCTGGGAAAGAAGCCTTTAGAAAACATTGTGGGAAAAGGAGAAAATGCTGGTAACCAGCATTTTCTCCTTTTCCCACAATGTTTTATACCCTTCACAAAACAAATTTCAAATTTTCGGTCACTTCTATTTTGTCGTCTACAAATGCTTTCGATTTGGGCAAGCTTAAAATATTGTCGTTTGGTAATGAGTTAAGTCACATTCAGTGACAGCTCTAGTTTTCCTTTAATAGAGTAGAAACATTGTGGGAAAAGGAGAAAATGCTGGTAACTAGCATTTTCTCCTTTCCCAAAATGTTTTCTACCCTGTCACAGACATATTTCATCATTTAAATCACATTCAATTTGTCGTCTGCAAAACTTTCCAACTAGGACAAGTCTAAAATTTTGTTGTTTGGTAATGAGCTCATGATACTTCAATTATAACACTTTTGTTTGACAGCCAAGGCAAAGTAGAAATCTTTACCTCTTTACAGCAACAGATTTTAAAAATGAACCATTCTTAACCCTTTACCCCATAAGGCATTTCTATGGTATCTCTAATTGGGCTTAAATGACAGCAAGGATGAAGCCGTTTCTTATGTGTATATGACACCTTTTGATAGAATAGAAAACATTGTGACAAAAGGTGAAATTGCTCGTCACGAGCAATTTCATCTTTTGCCACAATGTTTTCCAAAGGCTCCTACAATCAATGCGTAGAAATGAGTATCTATGGAGTAAAGGGTTAATTACAGAATTTCTAGAGAATAAAATATGTGTAAATGTTGCTAGAATAATACATGTAGAATTTGTCTGTTAACTCTTTACCACACAAGAAAATTTTAGACCGTTCCAAATTAAAAGCAGTTGCAGACAACAAAAAGAATGTGACTGAAAATTTGACATTTGTTTTGTGACAGGTAGAAAACATTGTGGGAAAAGGAGAAAATGCTGGTTACCAGCATTTTCTCCTTTTCCCACAATGTTTTCAAAAGGCTTCTTTTTTAGGGTCGTTAAAAGTCGGGATTGTGTGGTAAAGAGTTAAAGGTAGAGCACATTGTGAAAAAAGGGGAAAATATTGGTTATATGTGTTATTTCCTTTTACCACCGTATATTCTCAATGAGCCTTTTTCCTCAGTCATGAAACATGGGATTGTTTTGTCATGAGTTAAAAGGATACATAATTAACAAACAACAAAATTATAGACCTGTCCAAATTGAAAGTATTTGCAAACGATAATATAATGTGGCTTAAATGATGTGATTTTTGTTTGATAGGGTAGAAAACACTGTGGGAAATGGAGCAAATGCTGATTACCAGCATTTTCTCCTTTTCCCACAATGTTTTCAAAATGATTCATCCTCGGGGTCTTTAAAAGTCGGCACTGTGTTGTGATGGGTTAAAAGTTAACTCTTTACCAAACAAAAGCAAGCTTGTTCTTTCATTTTAGGAGAAAACCGTTAGGGCTTATTTCAAAGAAAGAAACTGTCAGATGATTAAAAAAAACTGAAGGAATTTGAAACCAATTTCTCTATGATTTGTTTGCGATTTGTAAAAATCTTAGACTGAATTTAAAGGGATTTCTTTGCAATTTATTATTGATTTGATTACAGTTCATTGACAATTTGAAAACAATTTTGTAAATGATTCCTTTACAATTTTGTAGCGATTTCATTACAAGTCAAAGGTAATTTCCTTACAACATGAAAGCAATTTGTTACATTGATTTGCTCCATATTCCGAATAAAACTGATTTGTTTAGCATTTGTTGAGTGTGATTTGTTAGCTCATTTGCATGCAAATTTACATCACATTCAAATTGTATCAAAGTTGTGCAATTTGTTTTTGATTTATTGAATGAATTTGTTTCATGATTTCTTTTACTTGGGAAGTACCGGTATTTATAAGTGTATTATTTTCCCCTCATGACTTTTCATTTTTTTCGATTCGGTTTTTTCGCTATAAAGACATCCTGTAGCCCAGCATTTCCTCCTTTTCCTGCAATGTTATTTACCTTTTCAAGGACAAATACTATCAGTCGAAAAAACATCTGAATTTTAATTAGTATACTCTTTCAATATGGAAGAGTAAATTTTTGCCCTATAGTGTAGGATTAAGTGAAAAAAAGTCAAGCAGAATAAGAAAAAGTAAAGTTTTTCCTTTTTTCCTTCATATCAGGGTCGCTGTCATGGCTTCAGAGAAGTTCTTGCTGCATATAACAGAGTCACTCGAACAGTGAAGCTCTACAGACCTACCAATTTTGCCCCACTCATTTATAAAGCCATTCAAATTGTAGAAGAAACAAAACAGGTGGGTGGAATGCCCTTGTTTCAAGGATCTTAAAAGATGAGAAAACAGGAAGTTATTTTTACATACATGTACTTTATTTCTCCTAATTAAAGGTCCTAAGAGCTATGCAGAAAAGAGACAGACCTTTATTTTGTATCCAGTTTGCAAAGCAAAACGTCTGTCCAATTTTGTGTACATGTGTATTTCTTTGAGCTTTAGTGCTTGTTAACTCATTACCAAACGACAATATTTTGGGCTTGTTCAAATCGAGAGCACATGCAGATGACACAATAAAAGGGACTGAAATCTTGAAAATAGTTTTGTGAAGAGTAGAAAACTTTGTGGGAAAAGGAGAAAATGCTGGTTACCCGCATTTTCTCCTTTTCCCACTATGTTTTCTAAAGGCTTCTTTCTCAGGGTCATCAAAAGTAGGGATTGTGTGGGAATGGCTTAAGAGGAAATATCAATCATCTGAGAAAATATTCATCAGATTCTAAAAATATTATCATTTTTATTAACTAGTGTACATTTGGTTATCATGATTTAACTCATTACCACACAATCCCTATTTTTGACAACCCAGAGAAAGAAGCCATAAGAAAACATTGTGGGAAAAAGAGAAAATGCTGGTACTGGTTACCAGCATTTTCTCCTTTTCCTACAATGTTTTTTACCATTGACAAAAATAAAATTCAAATTTTCAGTCACTTTTTTTTGTCGTCTGCAAATGCTTTTGATTTGACAAACCTAAAACTTTGCCGTTTGGTAATGGCTGAGGGTTTTTCTCTCTGTGTGCATACTACAGTACTGAAATTCTGAAAAAATTCTGCATTGTTTGTTTTGTTTTCTATGCTGCTGTCTGTGTAAATTTCGCCATCATCAAAATGAAATTACTACAGAGAAATGACCCTCCCCTACAAAATGACCTGGGTCATTATTCTATGTAGAGAAATGACCCTCTGGGGTCATTTCTCTACATAGAATAAAGATGGTCATTCCTTTATGTAGAGAAATGACCCCCATGGGTCATTCCTCTACAAAGAGAAATGACCAATGGGTCATTTTGTAGGGGAGGGTCATTTCTCTGCATTACACTGGCACTGGTCCACCTTCTTTCTGATCGCCCCTCGTATTGTACCAAGCAGATCATCACATAATTATAGACATATCAAATATCTTCTTTCTAACAACAAATTCAATCATGAAGGACTTATCTTTTTGACACGAAGAAGATTGACCAAGAGCAAAAAGTTTCGACACGGATTGCTAGCTGCACAGGCTGACCTGGGTCCACACTTTGTTAACTTTTCTAATCGCACAGTGAAGATACTTCACAGTCTGATCTTAATCTACACAGTCTGCAAAAGGTCAGCGAGTCCGTCTTAGCAGACTATGGGTTAACCCATTACCACACAATCCCTACTTTTGACGACCCAAAGAAAGAAGCCTTCAGAAACATCGTGGGAAAAGGAGAAAATGCTGGTAACCAGCATTTTCTCCTTTTCCCACAATGTTTTCTACTCTGCTGTACGCAAATTTCCATTTTTGAGTTACATTTATTTTGTCGTCTGCATATGTTTTTGAATTGGACAAACCAAAAATTTTGTTGTTTGGTAATGAGTTAAGATACACTAAACCTCCTTTACACAGGGCATGGCTCAGATAAATGCAAACAACTCTTTTCTTACTTCCAGTATCATATTTTAGTCATTGTGGCTGATGGACAAGTCACGTCAGAAGAGGAAACTCAGCAGGCTATAGTCAGAGCATCCCATTATCCATTGTCTATTGTAGTTATAGGTGGGTATATAAGCTTAAAGCTTTACCAAACAACAAAATTTTAGGCTTCTCCAAATTGAATGCATTTGCAGATGACAAAATAAATGTGACTGAATTACCGAAACTTGACTTTAGAGGAATAGAAAACATTGTGGGAAAAGGAGAAAATGTTGTTTACCAGCATTTTGTTCTTTTCCCACAATGTTTTCTAAAGGTGTCTTCCTTAGGTTAACCCTTTACCACACAATCCCAAATTTTAGTGACCCAGAGGTAAACTGCTTTAAGCCCCCCTTTTGACTCTTGACCAAGTGGTTGCAAGTTTGATATTTTGATGCATCAAACTTTCTTTCAAGTGATTTTTCCTCACACCTCTGATGCATGTAAGAATAGCCGTCATTGGCTTGAAAGAGTTGTGTGAGAAGAAACCAGAAAACACATGCATTGGTGCACTGGCTGCAGTAATATGGCTTAACTCTTTACCACACAATCCCGACTTTTAGCAATCCTGAGGAAGCTTTTGAAAGCATTGTGGGAAAGGGAGAAAATGCTGGTAACCAGCATTTTCTCTTTTTTCCAAAATGTTTTCTGCCTGTCCAAAATTAAATTTCAATTTTTGAGCTACCTTTAGTTTGTCGTCTGTAAATGCTTTCAATTTGGACAAGTCCAAAATTTGGTCATTTGGTAAAGAGTTTAAACAGCATTTAAATCCTATACAAACAGACCAAGCAAATTGTGTAAAAGTAAAATTTTGAAAAAGAAATATAAAAAGTAAAAGAACAGAAACTTAAAAATATTAAGTAGATTATAGATTTAAATGACAATCATTCTATCCAGTGAAATTCAAAATTGACTCTTTCTCGAATATTTTCTCTTTTCTAGGGGTGGGAGATGGACCCTGGGGCATGATGAAAGAATTTGATGATCGTTTACCAGCCAGACGATTTGATAATTTCCAGTTTGTTGATTTTCATGAAGTGATATCCACATCTTCTAATCCAGCCGCCAAATTTGCATTACATGCACTTATGGAGATACCAGACCAGTATAAAGCCATTAAAAATTTAGGATACTTAGATAGATGAACTGGCTACTGACTTAAAACAGCAGCTCTTTCATCAATCAACCACTTGGGTGCTTTTAGTGATCATGCAAAATTCCAGACAATCAGAAACTTGTACAAAAACATATCATGATAAGTGGGCATACTTGAAACAAGAGGGCCATGATGGCCCTGAAATCGCTCACCTGAGTTTATTGACCAAACATGCACCATCTAGTTTCCCAGTGACCTAGTTTTTTATCAGACATTACCCATCATCAAACACTTTTGAGATATCAATGAGACAAACATTCTGGCCAAGTTTCATGAGTATTGGACTGAAAATGTGGCCTCTACAGTGTACAAAAGGTTTTTCTAAGATTTCATGAAGTGACCTAGTTTTGGACCCGACAATTACCCATTATCAAACTCTTTTGAGACATCACCAAAACAAACATTCTGACCAAGTCTGAAGAATATCAGGCAGAAAATGTAGCCTCTAGAGTGTACACAAGGTTTTTCTAATATTTGACCCATTGACCTAGTTTTTGACTCCACATGACCCATTTTCAATCTCATTCAAGGTATCACCAGGACAAATATAATGAACAAGTTTTAGGAGTATCAGACTGAAAATGTGTCCTCCAGAGCATACAAAAGGTGTTTATAACATTTGACCTATTGACCCAGTTTTTGACCCAACATGACCCATTTTCAAACTCATCCAAGATATTATAAAGGCAAACATTCTGACTAATTTTCAAGAGTGTTGGACTGAAAATGTGGCATCCAGAGCATATACAAGGTTTTTCTAAGATTTGACCTGGTGACCTAGTTTTTAACCCCCAATGACCCATTTTTGAACCTGTCTGAGATATCATCAAGACAAACATTCTGACCCACTTACAAGAGTTTCGGACTGAAAATGTGGCCTTTAGAGCCTACAAAAGATTTTTCTAACATTTGACCTAGTGACCTAGTTTTTGACCCCACGTGACCCATTTTCGATCTTGTCCGAGATATCATCCAGACAAATATCCTGACCAACTTTCACGAGTATTCATCTGGAAATGTGGCCTCTAGAGCGTACAAAAGGTTTTTTTAAGATTTGACCTGGTGACCTAGTTTTTGACCCCACGTGACCCATTTTCGAACTCGTCCGAGATATCATCCAGACAAACATCCTGACCAACTTTCATGAGTATCCGACTGAAAATGTGGCCTCTAGAGCGTACAAAAGGTTTTTCTAAGATTTGACCTGGTGACCTAGTTTTTGACCCCACGTGACCCATTTTCGAACTCGTCCGAGATATCATCCAGACAAACATCCTGACCAACTTTCATGAGTATCCGACTGAAAATGTGGCCTCTAGAGCGTACAAAAGGTTTTTCTAAGATTTGACCTGGTGACCTAGTTTTTGACCCCACGTGACCCATTTTCGAACTCGTCCGAGATATCATCCAGACAAACATCCTGACCAACTTTCATGAGTATCCGACTGAAAATGTGGCCTCTAGAGCGTACACAAGGTTTTTCTAAGATTTGACCTAGTGACCTAGTTTTTGACCCCACATGACCCATTTTCGAACTCGTCCGAGATTTTATCGAGACAAACATCCTGACCAATTTTCATGAGTATCCGACTAAAACTGTGGCCTCTAGAGCGTACACAAGGTAAAAAGTTGACGACGGACGACGCACGCCGCACGACGCACGACGGACGACGGACGCCGGACGCCGGACACAGCACGATCACAATAGCTCACCATGAGCACTTCGTGCTCAGGTGAGCTAAAAAAGGAAAATGTCACATCTGAATGGTATGGAAAAATAGGAATAATAATTTTTTACAAGCAAGTTGGACCCAAGATGTAAACAGTTTATTTTTTTAAATAATAATGTGTTATAGTCACAAAAGCTGTCAAAAGTACAGGAAGTGGGCTTTAAAATGCATTCAAATTTAATTCCTACCATAAAGTGTGGAAATTACTGTAAAGATGATAATCTGTTATTGTATGGTCTGTCCAATTATTGTGAAGATGATAATCTGTTACTGTATGGTCTGTCCAATTATTGTGAAGATGATAATCTGTTACTGTGTGGTCTGTCCAATTATTGTGAAGATGATAATCTGTTATTGTGTTGTCTGTCCAATTATTGTGAAGATGATAATCTGTTATTCTGTGCCCAGTCCAATCACTGTAAAGATGACAAACTGTTATTCTATGGTCTGTCCAACAGTTAGTTGCTGGGAGAGTAATAATTAATCTTAAAACTAGGTCAGAAATTGCAAGGTTGATATATCCTTCTTTTACTCTTGCCTGATTTTGAAATCCGCTTTTCTGCCAGCGACTAAGACTTGGACTAACTACACAGTAACAGATTGTCATCAAGAGCCCCAAAAAACGCTTTTAAGCCAAGGGGTATTTTAGCATAATTTTGTTAATGAAAGGGGTAATCTTAAATGACTTTGCTTAAGAAGCAAATTTCTAAGTAACAAAATTGTAATGGTAAAGTAAAAATAAAGTTTTTCTTAGGTTGGGAACTGGGGTGTGTTTCAATCCAATTAAAAACATTTTCATTTTAGAGTGTTGGATTGATTGAAAAATAAAGAGTTTTAATTCTTTCTATCAGTTCTGAAAAATACTTTGTGTACAAAGAAAATCTGCTACAAATGTAAATGATATACTCTTGACTGCACCAGACCATCTTGTATCAATTTATGAATTGTTTCAGCTACATTTAATGAAGGAAATTCAAGCTGATGGGTGAGTTACTTATGGCATCACTGCATGTCTTCTTGAAAGAGTAAAGAAAGACAATTTATTGTTTTCTATCATACCATTTTTTAATCTTAATCATGTCAATTCATATTCAAGTATATTCTGATTGTAAAGTCCTTTTAACAATGGTATGTCACTGAATCATGGCTCTGGTTATTCTTGACTTTACTGGCAGAAAAACACTTGTTCAGTTTCCTCAGCCGACTTGGTTGACAGTTATCACCCTGGACAAAAAAAAAAAGAATCTCAAATTACATTAAGTCAATGAACATTAGAACTGGGCACCAAATCATTGATGCAATAAACAGTAGTTTTCATTAGTTTAAGCCATTACCACTCTATCCCTACTTTGACGACCCTGAAAAAGAAGCCTTTAGAAAACATTTTGGGAAATGGAGAAAATGCTGGTAACCTTTTCCCACAATGTTTTCTGTCCTTTACAAAACAAATTTCAAATTTTTAGTCACTTTTATTTTGCCGTCTGCAAATGCTTTTGATTTCCAAGGACAAACCTAAAATTTTGTTGTTTGGTAATAAGTGAACTCTTAGATCACCAAATAAACCCAATAGACATTTACAGTTGAAAAGTAAGACCCACATAGAACTGTTATCATGGTCCTGGTCTTCCATATTTCAGCTAAGTGGCCACTGATGATCAAAGATCAGACTGCAGGTTTTGTGCAGTCTGAATTTGATCTCAACTGCCCACAAAAGCAATTGTAGTTTCAATGCTTTACTGTCATGTTTTCGGATTCGTCTTATGATATTCTTTATCAAATTATTAAAATACAATGTACTCAGTTCCGACATTCTCAAACTGTGACCCTTCAGCTGTCCCATAAGCTTTCAGCTCTTCAGTTTTATAGAAAGCCTTTTCATCCATTACTATGTAACTGGCTTTCATGCCTGCCTGTCCAAAACCATCTTGCAGTTTCAGAATTTCTAGCTTACCTAAGTACAGTGCTATCTATGAGAGGAGCAACATGACTAAAGATCAAATTCTTTACGTGAAGCTGACAACTTAAAATAGCAAGCTCTGTGTTGATGTCACCCATAAGCCCAAGCAATTAAGCTGTCTTGTATGTTGAAAAATAATTATATATGTATTCCTTTAGCAGTAGAATTTTCACTTGCCATCTTGGACAATGTAGCAAGAAGGGACTCATATGATTCGTAAACGGCCTCCATCTTGTTTGCTTCAGACCAAGCCAACGAGTGGAGTGTGGCTTCTTGATAATTATCTCAGGCTCCTCAAGAATTCCCTGCATGTTTTTCACCATGTACACTCTGCTAGCCTACCTTGAAATTGTACAAATTGGCAAACTTATCTCTGAAATTTGTCAAAAAGTGGATTTCTTTGATTGAGTGTGTTATAGCTAAATTAAGTCTGCGGGCAACACAATGTGTCAGTAAAATGAAGGGAGAGAACTTGCTTTGTATCTGCACACCAACACCACTTTTGTGTCCCATCACTAGCACCATCAGTAGCCAGACTAACACATTTTGACAAGTCAATACCAGCTTCTTCCAGGAATTTTTGTAACGCTGCAATTATAGTATATGCACGCCCATCATGTGATTCAACATTTCCTACTAGTACATTTGCAATACAGTCTCAAATGTCAGTCACAGTAGTCCAACTTAATTTCTGATATTCAATTTTCAGACCGTTACAGTGCTGGAGTTCAAGTATGGCATTAACCTTTTCAAGGGGGACATCATTCTTTGTAAATATATATACATTCTTATTAGGCATTTTTCTGGATCTGTTGGCTCTGCTTGGTCTGCTTCTTCTAGAATACTGTCCACAACTTTGGCAAGTTCCAAAGAGAGACTATGTCTCTCAATTTTTATACGCCAGTCGAAGACAGGACGTATTATGGTATCACCCGTGGCAAGCTGGCAGGTTATATGGCTATGGTTAAATTTGATAGGTGGATAGATCTCATCAAGGGGGAGTGCAGTGCACATGAACCATAACTCTTGCTTCGTTAATTTTTTATTATTGCCCTTTGTTTATTTTCATGCTTGAATTTTGTATGGAGCATAACTCCAAAAATATACTACCTATGGTTATGAAAATTCGTAGATGGATAGATCTCATCAAGGGGGAGTGCAGTGCACATAAACCATAACTCTTGCTTCGTTAATTTTTGATTATTGCCCTTTGTTTATTTTCATACTTGAATATTGTACGGAGAATAACTCCAAAACTATACTAGCTATGGTTATGAAATTTCATGTGTGGATAGATCTCATCAAGGGGAAGTGCTGTGCACATAAACCATAACTCTTGCTTGCTTAATTTTTTATTTATTGCCCTTTGTTTATTTTCATACTTGGATTTTGTCCAGAGCATATCTCCAAAACTATATTAGCTATGGTTATAAAATTTCATGCGTGGATAGATCTCATCAAGGGAAAGTGCAGTGAATATGAACCATAACTCTTGCTTGCTTAATTTTTGAGTTATTGCCCTTTGTTTATTTTCATACTTGAATTTTGTCTGGAGCATATCTCCAAAAACTATTCTAGATATGGTTATGAAATTTCCTATGTGGATAGATCTCATCAAGGGGAATGCAGTGCACATGAACCATAACTCTTGCTTGCTTAATTTTTTAGTTATTGCCTTTTGTTTATTTTCATACTTGAAATTTATCTGGAACATATCTCATAACTATTCTAGATATGGTTATGAAATTTTGTTTGTGGATAGATCTCATCAAGGGGAACTGCAGTGCACATGAATCATAATTCTTGCTTGCTTAATTTTTGAGTTATTGCCCAATGTTTATTTTCATACTTGAATATTGTCCGGTGCATATTTTTAAAACTATACTAGCTATGGATATAAAATTTTATGTGTGGATACATACCATCAAGGGGAAGTGCTGTGCATATAAATTTGAATGTAACCTATTACCATACAATTCCAAGGTTCAATGACCTTTTGAAAACATGGGAATAGATAACTAGAATTTTCTCCCTTTGCCACCATGTCCTTTATCCTATCAAAGACAAATTCATCACTTGAGTCACATTAAATTGTTGTCTGCAAATACTTTTAGCTTGGACATGTCCAAATTTTTCTAGTGTGGTAATCTGTAATATTTAAATTTGCTAAAACAAATTCTACCTTGCTCTCTGATTAAAAATTCATTCTGGGCCTGTATTCACTAACCATTCTTAAGAACATTCTTTGTCTTATTCTCCAAAATTTTCTACATTTGTAAAAAAAACAGCTTCTGATTGGCTAAACCATTCAGTTTAGCCAATCAGAAGTTGCATTGCTTACAAATTTTGAAAACCTTGCAGAATAAGACTAAGAATATTCTCAAGAATGGTTGGTGAATATGGGCCCTGGTATGGCACGAGTGAAGAAAAAGCTGTAATTTGAGCTCACAGCTCTTCATGTACAGACTCTTTAAGATACTGTATACACCAGGGGTCAGGAGGATTGATTGCTTTATCCCTCTACCACACAATCCCGACTTTTAATGACCCTGGAAATAAAGACTTTTGAAAACATTGTGGGAAAAGGATAAAATGCTGGTTACCACAGTATTTTCTAGTAATTTCTACCCTTCCCAAAACAACTTTTAATTTTTCACTCACATTCATATCTTTGTCTGCAAATGCTTTCAGTTTGGACAAGTCTAAAATTTTGTTGTGTGGTAAAGAGTTTAACCCTTTACCAAACAATCCCTGGTTTTTACGACCCTGTGACACAAGCCCTTTGAAAACATTGTGGGAAAAGGAGAAAATGCTGTTTACCAGCATTTTCTCCTTTTCCCACAATGTTTTCTACCCTGCTGGGCACAAATGTCAGTTTTTAAGTTTTGTTTATTGTGTTGTCTGCAAGTGCTTTCAATTTGGACCAGTCTAAAATTCCTTCGTTTGCTAAAGGGTTAACACAATATCAGCAGCTTAGGTCAAATCGTGGCAGTCACTGACCCACCCATGTATTTCCTAGCCTTCTCATACCAGGACTGACACATTTCTTTCCAAGTCACCGACTACTTTTCTCACATGCATTAGAGAAGAGGGAATAAAAATCGCCTGAAAGAAAGTTTGCTGCAACCTGGTATCAAGCCTGTAACCTCCAGGTCCCCTGCCAGACATGCTAATCACCAGGCTACTCACCCTGGCACCAGGTCACAAGTCAAGTATGATAATAAATGAGCTACCCGGGTTGGCAGAATTTCCAAAGAGAGTGAAGATATGTTACTAGTTGTACGATCAGGTGGCAGGGGACTTGGAAAATTGTTCACTTGTTCCCTGCCACCTGACTGTACAACTAATTTATTATACTGCAAAGTTTACCATTCCAATGTTTGTTAACCCATTACCACACAATCCCTACTTTTGAAGCCCCTGAGAAAGAAGCCTTTAGAAAACATTGTGGGAAAAGGAGAAAATGTTGGTAACCAGCATTTTCTCCTTTTCCCACAATGTTTTCTACCCTTCACAAAACAAATTTAAAATTTTCAGTCCTTTTTATTTTGTTGTCTGCAAATGCTTTCAATTTGGACAAGTCTAAAATTTTGTCGTCTGGTAATCTGCAAATGCTTTCAATTTGAACAAGTCTAAAATTTTGTCGTCTGGTAATGAGTTAAGCAAATTTTACCCGTTTTGGGTCTCAAAAAATGAGTAGAATTTCCCTTCCCAATGCCCCAATTCAATGAAAACTGACATCATTGGGGACTGACGTCACTAAAACCTTGGTAATATGTGCAAAAACATGCAGCTTGATAATAATCTTGATGTTAATCTTGATTGATGCCGCCATTTTAGAGTAGTCATGTATACAGGGCTTCTGAAAGGGAAACTGCTTTTAAATTGGTTTTGCCAGTGTACATGATGTATCTGTTCTGGGTTTATTATCCAATCAGATAACGAGAAATTTCTTTGCAGTATAATAATTCTATAAGTGTCTGTTACCTGAACTCTTACCAGCCAATATAGCTCAGTAGGTAGAGCGTAGGACTTGTAAACACAATGTCCTACAGGTTGTGGGTTCGAATCCCCGGCTGGCCAACTAAAAATTACTAATAGTCTTTCGGATGAGACGTTAAACCGAGGTCCCGTGTGACGGTGCTACACACCGAGCACGTTAAAGAACCAGGCGGAATTCTCAGTAGTTTCGTTCTGTATCCTTCCACTATCCCCCGTAACAACTAACCGTCTTCTGGGGGCATCGCTCAGATGGGCAACCGGTAGCGACGATAAATAAACGAAAATAATCAATCAAACCTGAACTCTTCTTGTCATATGTAACTTGTTTTCAGCTTGCTACAGGTTTCAACTCTATAGACCTTCCACTGACTTTGGCCTGAACAAAGAAAGTACTAGCTAGAAAATGGCAAATAATCTCTGTGCCAAACTTCTTCTGAGAAGATAGATTGTGGGACATTGTCAAATTGAATTGAAAATGTCCCATCAAAATGCACTTAGGCTTAAATTGCCACTCTCCATGGTCTGCAAAAAAAGAGCTTAACTCATTACCAAACGACAAAATTGGAGGTTTGTCCAAAGTGAAAGCATTTGCAGACGACAAAATAAAAAGGACTGAAAATTTGAAATTTGTTTTGGGAAGGGTAGAAAACATTGTGGGAAAAGGAGAAAATGCTGGTTACCAGCATATTCTCCTTTTCCCACAATGTTTTGTAAAGGCTTCTTTCTTAGGGTCGTCAAAAGTAGGGATTGTGTGGTAATGGGTTAAAGCACCAGCAAAAGATATCATCCTATGTCAGCTTGCGCAGTACAAACAGACGGATAATAGTTGAAACTTCTTTGATATTGGTCAATTTCTTTGCAAGTCAAAGGACCATTTTACCTAGGATTCAACCTAGGATTTTATGTATCCATAATTATGTGATATTTTTGCTTGCTATCATGCATCAATCATTGGCAGAACAGCTAATTTTTCAACTCTTAACTCTTTCCCAAACGACAAATATTGGATTCTTCCAAACCAAATGAGTTTGCAGACGACAATTTTGAGTTTAGAGAAAACGGCAGAAAGTTCTCAAAAAGGTTAGAAAACACTGTTGGAAAAGGAGAAATTGCTCGTTATGAGCAATTTCTCCTTTTCCCACAGTTTTCAAAAGACTTTTACTGCGGACACAGAAAAACCAGGGCTTATTTGGGAAAGAATTAAACAAATTACAGTTTAGTTTTAGACTAGTCCAAATTCAAAACATTTGCATATGACATAATAAAGATACTCAAAAATTTACATTTGTTTTGGGAAGGGTAGGAAAATGAGAAAAGGAGATACTGCTTGTGGCCAGCATATTTCCCCTTCTAATAATATTTTCTACCAACACAAAGACAAATTTAAGATTTTGGGTGACATTCTGATGTCTACATGTCTACAAAATAAGAGCTTTCAAGTTGGTTTAAAAGTCTAAATGTGTCAGAAGAAATTACCTGAAGATGAGTCTGTCTGCCTGCCTGGGTCTGTAAATTTCACAGTGTTTTCAGACATTTGCATATTTCCTTGGCCTAAGGCTGACAACCTTGCACCGTAAGAACAATAATAACTGCCAGACTTTGAACCTGTAACCAAGTATATAACAAAAGCTTTACAAAGCGGGGCATATACACCCAAAGGGGCTTGTCAGTGAAATGGCTTTAAATCTAGAACACCTGCAGATATCCAAATTTTAAAAGTCACATGCACACTACACATCATAAAGATTCATTGTTGTAAGTTTGAACTTACTCTGATGAAAACTAGGAGTTAAGTGCACAAGAAATCGCTTGCGAATAGATGGATGGATGACCAGGGTCATAACATAATATGACCCTTCAACATATAAAAAGTTATTTTTTTCAGCGTTTTTAGTGTACATTTCATGGATATATGTGTTAAAATACCAGAAGGAAGGAAACTGACCAGGGTCCATATTCACCAACAATTGTAAGACCATTCTTTGCCTTGTTTCTCAAGATTTTCTAACTGTGAAAGTAACGGAATGGATGATTGGCTAAACCAAATGGTTTAGCCAATCATCAGTTATGTTACTTTCGTATTGACAAAATTCTGAAGGATAAGACATAAGGTAAATTCGGCAAAATTCGGACAAAAATCATTGGTGCCCACATGAACCATCACTAAGAGCTTGAACTTGAAGCAAATCATGCACCATCAGGTGGCCTCCCTTGATAATTTTTTCATTATAGCTTCGTATTTTATAACTGGAAGAACGATTAAGTCCAAATTATCCTGTAAAATAGAAGAAAATTCGCTCTTGTGCTAAATGGCATAATTTGGACAGCACTGTAATACTTCGGGCATACAATCATATAAGTTTGGACAGGGAATTTTCCACGTTATGAGCAATTTAACCTTTTCCAACTAGTCTCCTTCTTATGTGTTAAACAATATATCAGGGAAAAGTTAATCAAGCTCTTTTAAAAAGGGTAATTTTCACTTACCCCTCCCGCTTTCCCCTTCAGAGCTCCTAAACTCTGGCCCATTACCTGCTCTGAAGAAATTACTGTTAGTGTTAACGTTACTAATGAGAGAATGAACAATAAGAATGCTTTGTTTCAAAGACATTAAAATACATTTCGTTTCTTTTAAAATTGATAGATCCATTGCAAAGGTGTCAGTTTTATATTTAATTAACATTTTTTGCCTGTCGGACCTTTAAGGACTTATCGAAAAGGTCATTGAACTTCGGACTCTTCAAATTTTTCCTACTATTTCTTAAGAAGACAGTCATTTCTTCTTTTAATGACGTTTGTCAGATCTCTAAGTAGCATTTGATTTAATTGTTTAGATTTTTTTTGTATAATATCCCAAACAACCAAACTGCCACGTAAAAGTCCTGCATATATACCTCATGTTGGCACAACTCGGTCGTTGGAGGTTTCTGTTTGTGTCAGAAAGTGGGTGTTACGTCATATCTCTATGTATAAACGTAATCCGTGCTATGTTAGATGCAGTACCTATGCGATTAACTTGATAACCTGTCTAGGAGTCAACAAAACTACTCTTTGAAAAGTTTCGAAATGTGAAACGCCCATAATATCTCGTTTTTCCCCATTGTCTGAATATTGATGTTCACCCTTTGTCAGATTTACCCTAACATATTTGTGTTTTTTACCAACTTGCATGAAGTCAAAACAAGTAGACCAACTGTCAATGACTTTTCTGCCTCTAATTGCGGAAGAATAAAATCATCCACTTTAGGATGGCTAGCATTGTGTGAGAAGACACATAAAGAAAGGTTCGGTAAATGTTTTCTTGAATTTTTGAAAGAAAACTTTAATTTTTCCACATTTCAAATTTTCATTTAAAAACCGAAGCTATACTATTGCGTACGCTCACAACATCAGTTTATAGGTGGTAACATCGGCTTCCCCACTGAAATTCGCCAAGAGAAAAGAATGAAAAACAATTGGGTTCGAAAACAGGTGCTCGCCTAATTAATAGATCTACCAGTTTGGTCGATACATTTTCAACTTTTGCCACTTATAAGTTCAAAGTAGAGCGAAATACGCCGAAAGTACACCTTCAGTATAATAAAATTCCTTAAAGTTCCACCTACAAGTGCCATCAAAAGCCATGAGTTAAGGCAGTAATTACGAAAACGATCACTAGACATAAAGCTACGTTTCAAGCGGGGGCTCATAATTAATTCTTACCGGTCGGCAACTTTGATTCCTGAACCGGAAATAGTTGAAATTAAATATCTAAATTCTGATTGGTGGATTTCGTACGTATGTCATACGAACTGACCAATCAGAAACGGGATTAGATGAACGGTTGAAAATGTGATCAATTAATGGTCAAAGGGAGAAAACTCGTACATACTTGCGTTCTTATGTCAAGCAGAGTTGTCTCCCATATTAGAGGACGCGGCCGGCCTAAAACCGCTAACGAATGAACTGTGTAACGGGGTCAAATTTTCTTAATAAAGATCGGAATAAAAACGATTTTTCGATTATCTCGAGGGAACTCTTACATATAATAGCAATAGAATTATTTATTATATTTGTGTATTTTTGTTCTGTAAGAATATTGACAATTTTATGTACGGAAATATGCACTGTATATACTGTATATCTAGATCTATTTCTAATTCTATTTCTAATATAATACAGATCTGACTATCAAAACCACGAGAATAAATCGAACTGCATGAATTGAAAGTGCCCAAGTAAGTTGAATTTAGACCACTTTCAACACGGGAATTTTCTTTGTTCTGTTTTCTTTTTTCGAAGCAATACAATGTGATAATCATAATACAGTTTGTTTGGCAAAGATCATAACCAAAATGTCTATATAACGAAATCTCATGGAAAAATGTATAACTTATTACCACACAATCCCTACTTTTGACGCCCCTGAGAAAGAAGCCTTTTGAAAACACTGTGGGAAAAGGAGAAAATGCTGGTGACCAGCATTTTCTCCTTTTCCCACTGTGTTTTCTACCCTTCCCAGAACAAATTTCACTTTTTCAGTCACCTTTATTTTGTCGTCTGCAAATGCCTTCAAGTTGGATCAGTTTAAAATATTGTCGTTTGCTAATGGGAAAAGGTTTACTTGTGAATAAACCTCAGGTCGATGGTTGTTTTGTTTACAAATGGGATGAAAGGCTTGACTCAGAGATAAGTGTAAACTAGGAGGCCCGTGGTTGGGACGTCTAAGATTCACTGAAGTTTCCTTGGGCACGGACATTCCAGATGCCAAGCCTGTTACTGGAGTTTACTTATTTCCAAACGACAAAATTTTAGGCATGTCCAAATCGAAGGCATTTGCAGATGACAAAATAAAAGTGACTGAAAATTCAAAACTTGTTTTGTGAAGAGAAGAAAGCATTGTGGGAAAGGTTACCAGCATTTTCTCCTTTTCGAACAATGTTTTCTGGAGGCTTCTTTCTCGGGGTCGTCATAAGTAGGGATTGTGTGGTAATTGGTTAAACAAACTACATACAAACACAAATATGAAATCTATCGCCATGAAATCTGTCGCTATGAAAATGACTGGAAAAAGGTGAAATTAGCGTAAAACTCGCCAATCAATCAATCAATCAATCAATCAATCAATCAATCAACGTAATGGTACACGGGGGGAGAAAACAATCCAAATAAATAATAATACCTCCAGAACTTTTAACATTAATGATCCAATCGTAAAATTACATATATTCCCTATAGATCAACGTTAAAATCGGTTTTTATTCCGACCGTCCTTCCAGACGTTACACAAGCAGCAAAATCTATTCGTTCGCGTTTTTAGGCCGGCCATTTCTTATAAGGGAGACAACTGTGTAAGAACTATGGATTAAATTAAGTACGAGTTTTCTCCCTTAGACCATAAAATGTTCACATTTTCAGTCCGCCAAGTGTCCTCTTTTCTGATTGGTCAATCGAAAGCCACACACTTCCATAATTAACCAATTAAAAATAAGATTTCAAATTAGCTATAAATACGACATGGTCGGTTAGGATTTAAAGAACCCATTCGATGTGTACGCTGTAAATCAAACCATATATCGCAATTGATAGCGCTTGATGGTATCTTTAAGGAAAGGCTTTTTTTTTTTAATGATGGCATGGCCAGTATGAGTAAAGACTTCGAAAGCGTGTCTCTGCAAGTTAAACGATTCCAGGACATTTCGGCCCATTTATACTTTCGGCCCATAGCAAATTCGACCAATCACAATTTCGGCCAATTACAATATCGGCCCATAGCCTGTATACCATTCATTCGACACTGAGTGTATACCTTTAGGTTTGTCTGTAAACTTTAATGCTCCTATGGCTATCTCTCTGGCTTGTCTCATTAATGTGATGCTACTGTGATTTTTATCCGTATCAAGACAGTTCCCAGACAAGACAGTTCCCCGACAGATTTACGGATGTTTCGGTAACAGACGAGTTCAGCAACATAGACTTACAGTGTAAACCAAATGGGTGTTTCGGTAACAAAGCAATTATATATGTGACATTCTTTACACCCGACGCATGGCTGTATTTTTATCAAACCTTCATTATTTCAAACCTTAATTTGTAATTTCCATTATGTTTCATAATAATATTTTTGTTATACGTACCCCATTTCATGCTGTATGTATTGGCCATGTGGAAATGCCTATTAACCGAAAAAGGGTAGAGAATGAAGAAATAAATGAAGAAATTAATGGGTGAAAAGTGAAAAAGTAAAAGGTGTGGACAAAACAAAGCCATGCATTAGGTGTAAAGAACGTCACAGAACATAAATACAATATAATTGCTTTGTTACCGAAACATCCAATTGATTTACTCTATAAGTCTATGTTACCAAACTCGTGTGTTACCGAAACATCTGTCACACACATCCCCCGAAACATCTGTCACACACACACAACCCCCCCCCCACCCCCCACAGATTTGAGATATTTCCCCTAAACATTTAAAGAGAGTTCTCCGACACTTTTGATTCATGGCAAATGACCTTTTATACCCTAGATAGATAATCATGAGATATATTCATGGATAATTGATGTTGTGATCGAATTATCTGTATCCTGTGAAGAAAAATTTCTATATAGAATGACAGGCAGTCATTGTCTCATGGGTGAATTCACAACAAATCACAACAGTCATGAGCATAAAACTTAGAGAATTTTAAGATGACTTAGCCAGCATCAAAGTTTATTAAAGGTTAGAGAGTATTTGATGTTGATTCTAGTTCGATAAAGTCTTTGAATAATTTGTATTTTAGTCGTATGCATTCCCCTGTTTTATCGAAATACAGTAGAGAGAGAGAGAGATGGGGGGGGGGGGTCTACTAAGTGAAATATATTTTCTGTTTATCTCGGACAGTTTTACATGCGTTTATATTGTTGATCTATAGATATATACATCGTTTGGGAGAATCCAAATCTCTTTCAGCATTAATTGGAATTTTGTGATGATAGGCCGTCAAACTGTTGTTACTGATATAGGCTGTCAAACTACGCTTATATAAGTCTACACAATGACCAAATATACTCACCAATCACATGTACAAACACGTTAATTAGTCACAAAAATCCATGACAATATTTATTTTGTTATTTGACATTGAACAAAAGTGTCAGGGAACTGTCTTTAAAAGTGTCTGGAAACTGTCTCCAAATTTTTCGGAGAACTGTCTTGAAAACTTGTGTCTGGGAACTGTCTTGTCCCATTTTTTCATATTTGGACATTTATTGTGCACCGTACCGTCTCAAGTCCATTGTAGATTTCCAGAAGCAAAGATAAAGTGTTATACTTTTATTATCTAAAAAGCTTGGACTTGTAGAAGTTATTTATAACATGTAAATCTTGGAAAGAAACACTGACAAAATCTATTTCGCATGGTGGCCATTTGGAGTGTTTTCGGGAATGTAAATAACTTGAGTAACAGATAAAATGCTCAGTTTTCTCTTATGTTCAGCATTTAAATTGAAATTATTTGTATTTCAAATGAAGCATTATTAAAAACAAAACCAACAGGTATGTTTAAATTCTAGTTTTGTGCTCTATTTGTGAAATTATGACAATTCAAACCTGCCCACATAATCTTGTTGTCTGTGCATGTCATATTCTTTAAAGATTCGACCTGTCTTTTATGACGCATCACTCTATTGTAGTTTGTAGATTGTAGTTATATGCGCTATTAAATTGCAATGGAAAAAATGGCTTTTATCAATATGTTTGAGGAAAATGAAGTCAGACCTGTTTTGCTCCAGATTTCTCTAAACTGCTGATTATTATGACATAGCTGAATGAATCGCACCAGGTAGTGTTTTATTGAGTAAACATTTATTTTAGTTTGAAATATAAAGTAAAGATTGTCGCGTAGAAAAGTGGTCCAGTTCTGTACCCAGGATGCCCAAATTAGATAGATGAGTGTTTGTAGAATGCAAACTAGCAGGAGATGATGCACAAAGTCTGGTCATCTTTGTACCCAGAGACGACTAGTCAAAAAGTAACACAGCCTTTGGGGACAGTTATCTGTACTACCTCTCAGTCTGTTAATTGACTACTTTTATTTTATATGACATTTTTCAGCTAATGGTCCAACTCCTACGAAGATTTGCCAACCATGACAGCTGTGTTGAGGATTGAGCAATGGATGAATAGTGTCATGATTTGAAATAACAGACCTGTGTATATAATTGTATATAATGACTATAATGCTTCTCAACTTGAGGTACAGCAATCCATTTTGGTGATTTTCAGCAAAAAAAGTCTGCTATAATGAGATGTCTATGTAGATTTACTGCTTCAAGTATTTAACCCTTTACTCCATAAATACTCATTTCTACGGATGTAGATTGCTTGTAGGAGTCTTTGGAAAACACTCGTGACGAGCAATTTCACCTTTTGTCACAATGTTTTCTATGCTATCAAAAGGTGTCATATACACATAAGAAACGGCTTCATCCTTGCTGTTATTTAGGGTCAATTAGAGATACAATACAAATGTCTTATGGGGTAAAGGGTTAACCAGCATATTCTCCTTTTCCCACAAAGTTTTCAAAAGTCTTGTTTCCCATGGTTGTTAAAAGTCGTCACTGTGTGGTAAAAGGTTAACATTTGGTATAAATGGATAAGATGACAGCTATAATGTAATTAAGGGATTAACTATTGTTTTAATGAACCACTGCTACTAGCTTAGGCATCATCTTATTGAAACTTATTCAAGAAATTTTCATAAGTTGTTTAACTCATTACCAAACGACAAAATTTTAGACTGGTCCAAATCAAAGGCATTTGCAGACAACAAAATAAAGGTGACTGAAAAATTGAAATTTGTTCTGGGAAGGGTAAAAAACACCGTGGGAAAAGGAGAAAATGCTGGTTACCAGCATTTTCTCCTTTTCCTACAGTATTTTAAAAAGGTTTCTTTCTCAGGGGCGTAAAAAGTAGGGATTGTGTGGTAATGGGTTAAAGGAACACATTCTTGTACCATCAGATCAACATTCTGTGAAATTTTTCATTTAGTTCAACTAAATTGGGTAGTTAAAATTCCAGAAAAAACTAGATTCTTCTGCCTTGATACTTACAGAGGGTATGTTAACTATTTACCAAACAACAAAATTATAGACTTGTCCAAATTGAAAGCATTTGCAGGCAAGGAAATAAACATGACTGAAAAATTGAAATTTAACTTAAGAAAAGTAGAATACATAGTGAAAAAAAGAGAAAATTACCAGCATTTTCTCCTTTTCCCCGCAATGTTTTCTAAAGGGTTCTTTCTCAGGGTCGTCAAAAGTAGAGATTGTGTGGTAATGGGTTCAATTCTGTGTCAATCATGGATGTTGCAAGTGTAACATTTTTCTGTTTTATATTTAGTATTTTATAGAAATAAGGTTTAGCTACGAGTGGGAAGTGAATTATGGATGTTTCCGCCACCACCAATGTTAAAACAAATCAGTTTCACTGATACTTTAGAGCCATGGTCAAAGGTGATGTTTCAAGTGTAACACAAAACAGACATCTTGAAACGAATGTGTTTTGAGTGCAAAATTTTAATTACATCATGTACATTACATCACAAAGTTTAGTCAGGTCAGCAATAGAAGGTGCCATAGATTGTGTTTAGTACTATGTATTAAAGGTGGCTATTCAGATTTTTCACATCACTCCAAATTTTAAAAAAATGTGTATCACTGAAATTTATATGAAAAAAACAATACATATCATCATTAATTAAGAATCATAAAATTACAAAAAAAAAAAGAGAATTTCTCATGGTATTGCCATAAAAGGCCACCTAGCCTCTTAAGCTATTTTTAGATTTCGCGCCAAAAATCAAAAACAAGCATTGTGGGAGTGTTAAGTGACTTGCACTTGACTATGACACTTAAATGATAACATATACAAAAATGTAATTATGCTATGTTTGAAGCTTCATCTGTGTATTTCAGGTATGGAAATGAGTGAGTTGCTTATGTAAAAATAGACCGTGTTTCCCGTCGGTGTTGATCTGGGCTGTGGTAAATCTCCAATTTCTCTTGTTTCGGATGGGTTTTGACTACTTGGATTTTATGAATGAAAATTAAAAGGTTTTTGGAGTATAAGGATGATTTCTTCTGTATTTTTGTAAAGTTTGCGTCCCAAAATCTGAAGGGCCACCTTTAAAGAAACGAGCCAAGTAAGTAAAATTTTGATTTTGTACAAAGGAAACTCCTATTTTTTAGCTTCATATTCGTACCAGATTGAATAAAGATAGGTATTTTCCTTATATTCTTTAACAATCTTGGATAGTGTATTATATGTCTTACCTGAATAAATGTACAGCAATTAGAATACCTGTAAGTAGAGCCTTTAAGTTTAAGAATTTGGGTCATGCTGGTTTTTTACAAAAAAATTGTTTACACTTGCAACTAAAGTCTTATATGATATCTTATAATGTCAATAAAGAACCACAAACATGTATAGTATTGTATTCCTTCAGATTTGGTATCTTTCGGCCATTTAGCCAACGTAAAAGTGGAGTGCTTGGCAACATTCATGTCAGGTACATGCCTGAAATTCAGCACTATGTCAGCATGAAGTACCTCTCAAGGTCTGTTGAACTTTTGTCTCACTTCAATTACAATATAAGAGCTCATTTTCACATTTCAATTTCCCAAATATCTCACTAAATGCAGAATTGAAATCTTACATCTAAAACTGGCATATTTATATAATATGGATCAAGCAGTGGCAAAAGGGACTTAACCCATTACCACACAATCCCAACTTTTGACTACCCTGAGAAAGAAGCTTTTAGAAAGCATTGTGGGAAAAGGAGAAAATGCTGGTAACCAGCATTTTCTCCTTTTCTGGCAATGTTTTCTATCCTTCACAAAATAAATTTCAAATTTTCAGTCACTTTTATTTTGTCCGCTGCAAATGCTTTCGATCTGGACAAACCTAAAATTTTGTTGTTTGGTGATCAGATGAGTTAACCTTTCACCTAATATGCCAATTTGAGGCTCTTCCATTTCAGCAGCAAATAAAGATATGATGTCAGAAATATGGACAAATGAGGATACAAATATCTAATTGAGTGGAAAACACTGGGGGAAAAGGAGAAATTGCTCGTTACAAGCAATTTCTCCTTTTCCCACAATGTTTTCAAAAGCTGTCTGTTGTTGATAATGAGTATCTATGGAGTAAAGGGTTAATGCATCTCTGTGATCCATGATACAAAGCAGGTCATCGCTTGATTATGGGTTTAAAAAATCCAACTTGTAAAAGAACAGACTGAATTATCAGGTACTGTAATCCTGTGAGGTGGAGAAAACTGAACAAAAATGAAAAGTTCGATACCTTTCGCATATGCATTAAACCTCCTTTTCACAGATCATGGTCCATATTTTTCAGGTTAAAGGTAGACGATTTTGTTGCTGTGTGTTTCACCATGGGGGAAAAATGTAGGCACTTTATATAGCCATGGTGAGTGAGTCTTGCATTACAGCATTTAACCCATTACCACACAATCCCTACTTTTTGACGACCCTTGAGTGAGAAGCCTTTAGAAAACATTGTGGGAAAAGGAGAAAATGCTGGTAACTCCTTTTCTCACAATGTTTTCTACCCTTTACAAAACAAATTTCAAATTTTAAGTAACTTTTATTTTGTCCTGTGCAAATGCTTTCAATTTGGACAATCCTAAAATATTGTTGTTTGGTAATGAGTTAAAATTTGAAAGTAGAATTCCGTATCGATTCTGTAAATATGCAGTAAAGGTAAATAAAACATTTGAAAGAGCTTAACACTTTAACCTTTTACCAAACAACAACGGATTTGACTTGTCCAAGTTGAAAGCATTTGCAGACGACAATTTTATTGTGGCTCAAATGACACAATTTCACTTTGATAAAGTAGAAAACCTTGTGGGAAAAAGAGAAAATGCTGGTTACCAGCATTTTCTTCTTTTCCCACAATGTTTTCCAAAGGCTTCTCTTTCTGGGTCATTAAAACTTAGGATTGTGTGAGAAAGGGTTAACTCTTTACCAAAACAAAAATTTTATAGAATGGTCCAAATGGAAAGCATTTGCAGACAACAAAATAATTGTGACTAAACAGTCGAAATTTGATTTGGGAAGGCTAGAAAACATTGTGGGAAAAGGAGGAAATGCTGGTTACTAGCATTTCTCCTTTTCCTACAATGTTTATGAAAGGTTCTTTCTCGGGGTCGCCAAAAGTCGGGATTGTGTAGGAAAGGGTTAATGTAAAAGCAGATACATCTTCCTGAATATAAATCGTCTATCAAAACTTGAGTGGTAAATGAAAATACTTGTCATGTTTTATTACTGTTTCCCTTTGAACAGGTGTAGAAGATAGATGTTAAAGGTCAAATATCACAAAATGGAGAAGATGGAGTATTGGTGTGGCAGGAACATGACAGCATTTCCTTGGAGTCGAATTCAACAATATTGAAGAGATTCCACCTCCCACTCTGCTCCCAGGAAGAGGAATTAAACTGCAGTTTGCTTGCAGACAACTGAATTGTTGCCAGTGAAACGTTACCACATTTGTTTGATGTTAGAGTCATTCAGCGGTTACTAAAAGGTGTTAGATATCATTGTTACAAAAACTATTCTGACTTTGAACTTGTTTGTAGTTTATAACATTATTTCAATGAACAGTTCATATCATCATTGTGTTGCAAGTGTAACACTTATCTATTTGTTTTTTTTGTTTTAATTTAGTGATTTCATACTTCAATTGTTTTGACCAATTTGTTATTCAACTCTTTTCCAAACAAACCCTGGTTTTTACGTGTCTGCAGTACAAGTCTTTAGAAAACACCGTGGGAAAAGGAGAAATTGCTCATAATGTTTTCTTTGCTATCAAAAGGTGTCATATACACATAAGAAATGGTTTCATCCTTGCTGTTATTTAGGGTCAATTAGAGACACCATAGAAATGCCTTATGGGGTAAAGGGTTAACCTTTAACCACACAAGACAACTTTTGAATCATCTTATTTGAAAGCATTTGCAGATGACAATATACATGTAAATGTGGCCTTAATAATTGAATTTTTCTTTTATAGTATAGAAAACATTGTGGGGAACTGGAGAAAATGCTGGTTACCGGTATTTTCTTCTTTTCCTGCAATGTTTTCAAAGGCCCTTTTTCTCAGGGTCATTAAAAGTCAGCATTGTGTGGTAAAGGGTTAAGTAGTGGTTCATAGTTTATATCAATCATGCTTTTGTCAAGGAATGAGTTTATGTGCCCAATATATTGCGAGTGTAACATTTTCCTTCAAAATATTTTGATTCTTTTAACTCTTTACCAAACGACAAAATTTTAGGTGTGTCCAAATCGAAAGTATTTGCAGACGACAAAACAAATGTGACTAAAAATTTGAAATTTGCTTTGTGAAGGGTAGAAAACATGGTGGAAAAAGGAGAAAATGCTGGTTACCAGCTTTTTCTCCGTTTCCCACCATGTTTTCTAAAGGCTTCTCTCTCAGGGGCGTCAAAAGTAGGGATTGTGTGGTAATGGGTTAATGAAAGTCCTGCATAGTGAAATATAGCTGGTTACCAGCATTTTCTTCTTTTCCCACGGTGTTTTCTAAAGGCTTCTTTCTCAGGGTCGTCAAAAGTAGAATTTGTGTGATAATGGGTTAAAATTAATGACACTGCCATGTGAAAATGTGTGTTGAAATATTTTGCTTATGGATGTTAGACTATTTACCAGTATGTAATTCAAGCAAAAATAACTGATATACTATACTTTAACCTGATTTAACTCTTTACCAAACGACAAAATTTTGGACTAGTCCAAATTGAAAGCATTTGCAGACGACTAAATAAATGTGAATCAAAAAGTGAAACTTGATTTGGAAAGGGTAGAAAACATTGTGGGAAAAGGAGAAAATGCTGGTTACCAGCATTTTCTCCTTTTCCCACAATGTTTTCAAAGACTTTCTTTCTTAGGGTCGTAAAAAGTCGGGATTGTGTGGGAAAGTGTTAAAAGATATAAAAACTTGAATCACCACTTGTAAGATTTTTATGCCTAAAATTGCGGATTTTGTAACATAAAAAGTAACAATTTTAACATAGTTTTGCAAAAGTGGTTTATATTTCACTATTAGTATGTAACAGACATAAAAAAACCCAACAAATAACAGCAACTAGCCACAGCTTCTCTCACTTTACAGTGTATCACAAAAACAGCTGTAATTTCAGTTTTATTCTTCAAAAAGTAAAATTAAATAAAATTTGTGACAAAATCTGTTGTGTTATTACTTGATAATCAGTAGTATTATGAAATCTGGACGTCATACTTTAAACGTCAGTTGAAATTCAAACTTTCAGTTTGACCATAAAAATCAGTTTTAGAGCCATATTTTTTTTGAACTCTTTACCAAACAACAAAATGTTAGACTGGTCCAAATTGAAAGCATTTGCAGACGACAAATCAAACATAACTCAAACATTAAATTTTGTGTCCAGAAGGGAAGAAAACATTGTGGGAAAAGGAGAAAATGCTGGTTACCAGCATTTTTGCCTTTTCCCACAATGCTTTAAAAAGGCCTCTATCTCAGGGTCGTTAAAAGTTGGGATCGTGTGATAAAGGGTTAAACCACTCACTCTTGAGAAATACTACAATGTTGACCGACTAGCTCAGTAGGTAGAGCGTAGGACTCGTGAACACAATGTTTCGGGTCTCTACAGGTTGTGGGTTCGAGTCCCCGGCTGGCCAACTACAAAAAATTATTAATAGTCTTTCGGATGAGACGTTAAACCGAGGTCCCGTGTGACACGGAGCACGTTAAAGAACCAGGCGGAATTCTCAGTAGTATCGTCCTGTATCCTTGCACTATCCCCCGTAACAACTAACCGTCTTCTGGGGGCGTCGCTCAGATGGGCAACCAGTAGCGACGATAAATAAACGAAACTAATCAATATGCACAACCTCTTTGAAACAGTCAGTACTGATTCAATTATCACCTTCATCAAAGAGATTGGTCAATACAACAAGCTGTGATACTTTCTAATTAACTTTTTAACATGTGTTTAATCCCATATCTCCACCATTTAAATTGTTTTTATCTTCAGTCTGCATCTCCTTAATGGGAGGATTAGCCCTCTTAAGGGCATCTTATCTCATTGGAGACAGGACCTCTTTAATGGGAGTATATTGATCCCATTGGAGGCTCCAATCTTTACCAGTTTTAACCTCATTTCCAAAGAAAAGCAATATTATCAGTCTTACTTTTTAATCTAAAACTGTCGAGTAGGCAGGGACGCCCAGCCACTCGATAACATATTTCATGCACATGAAAAATAACACATATTTCTTCCTCACTTTTTTATCAATCCAACATTTACTTCAAACCTTTTTATCACATTCTTATCATTTAAAACTTTGAGAATATAGGGATTGCCCTGTAACTCTATAATGTCCTTTATGCATATGAATATATCACACGTAATACTTCTTATATCAATTCTTTTATTATCACTAGTGTATTCAAACTTTATTCGATTTAAACAACTACACTTTTGTCATCTTTTAACACAGATATGCGCGCTAAATGACCAAAATTGTCGATGTGTCATAAAACAACATTCATTCATTCATTAAACCAATCACATGTAACTTGCCAATCATAACTAATTTCAAACACAGTTTTAAATGAAGAACACAGTCATGTTTTGTTTGGATATTTCATTATGCAGGACTTTCATTAACCCATTACCACAAAATCCCTACTTTTGATGCCCCTGAGGAAGAAGCCTTTAGAAAACATTGTGGGAAAAGGAGAAAAAGCTGGTAACCAGCATTTTCTCCTTTTTCCACCATGTTTTCTACCCTTCACAAAGTAAATTTCAAATTTTCAGTCCCATTTCTTTTGTCGTCTGCAAATGCTTTCAATTTGGACAAACCGAAAATTTTGTTGTTTGGTAATGAGTAATGGAATTACTCATCATGACATCATCACAATATTTTGTGTAAATTGAATTGACATTGATCTTTACTTGAAATGCATAAACCAGAGAAGATTATGGCAAATGGAGATATTGCAGGTTTGTCAGGAATCATCCCAATTTCCAATGTACTGGTATATGCCTTAGCTCTATACCAAAAAACAAAATTTTAGACCTGTCCCAATCGGAATTATTTGCAGACAACAAAAAGTGACTGAATTAACTCTCTACCAAATAACAAAATTTTAGTATGGTCTAAATTAAAAGCATTTGCACATGACAAAATTAACAGATTAACAGGACTCCAAAATTGATTTTTTTTCTGGGAGAGTTGAAAACATTGTGGAAAAGGGAGAAAATACTAGTGTATTTTGGAGTTTTTTTTTTTCCAATGATGTTTTCTAATGGATAGTTGAGTATATCCACTGAAATTTAATTAACCCTTTCCCAAATGACAAATTTTAGACTCTTCGAAACTGAAAAAGTTTGCAGACGACAATTTCAAATTTGTTAAAAATGGCAGAAACTTCTCAAAATGGGTAGAAAACACTAGGAAAAGGAGAAATTGCTCGTTATGAGCAATTTCTCCTTTTCCAACAGTGTTTTCAAAAGACTTGTAATGCAGACACATAAAAACAAGGGCTTCTTTGGGAACGGTTAAAATCAGAATTGTTTATTACAAAATTGACCACTAAACTGCTGATGTTCAGATAATACACCCCTTTACATGGGAAAAAAGAGAGATTTAAAATTTATTTTGCAGAGGTTCACCAATAGTATATCGCTCTTGACAACATAAGTACATAAATTATAAAGTCTCTATCCATTAATTATGATCTTGGAATATTCGCTTGTCATTACCATCTCTGAAAAATAAAGAAAAAGAGAGAACATGTCTGTGTTTATTGAGTGTAAGAAACCGTCTAGTCTTTAACCTTTGAAAGCATTGTAGAAAGAGGAGAAAATTTATTTTCTTTTTAACCTATCATATTTTGTAACTTTTCAAGAAATATTCCACAACATATACCAAATGGATTGTATTGCTTACAATTGCTTTCATCTTAATCTAATCTGAAATGTTTTTGTTTGGTGATTGTTAATATTAGGGTTGACAACAATTAATCAAAATCTCTGTTTATTTTAACCCTTATCCTGCCAAATGACTAAAATTAAATTTTCAATTCAATGATAAAAACCCCAATTTTGCAATTTCAAAGGTATGAAATAATATCTCCCTATCAGACAGTGTAGATCAAGGTCAGACTGCATGGTTTGTGCAGTCTGACCTTAATATAATTATATGCTGCCTGAAAAAGGTTAGTGAGTTGTACTTAGCAGCTTAAAGGTGGCCCTTCAGATTTTGGGACGAAAATTTTACAAAAATGCAAAAAAATAATCCCTATACTCCCAAGACCTTTTAATTTTCATTCATAAAACCCCAACCCAGTAGTCGAAACCCGTCCGACAACACAAGAAATTAGAGTATTACGACGGCCCAGGTTGACACCAACGGGAGACATGTTCTATTTTTAGATGATAAATTCGCTCATTTACTTACAGGAATACACAGAAGAAGCTTCAAATATAGCATCCGAAGAAGACATAATGGAAAATAGTTATTACATGTTTGTTATGATATGGAATTTAAGTGTTATGAGTCACGTGCCAGTCACTTGACATTCCCACTATGCTTTATTGATTTTTGGCGCGAAATCTGAAAATACCTTAAAGGTGGGTACTTAAAAGTTTCACATCACACCAAATCAAAAAATATATATATCACTGAAATTTATATGAAAAAACAATACAAATCATCAAAAAAGTTTTTTGTTGATGGTAATACCTTAAAAGGCTACGTAGCCTCTTAAGCTACATGTATTTTTAGATTTCGTGCCAAAAATGAAAAAAATGCATTGTGGGAATATTAAGTGACTGGCACGTGACTAATGATCCTTAAATTCCATTACATAACAAACATGTAATTATTTTTCATAATATCTTCTTCGGACGCTATGTTTGAGGCTTCGCCTCTGTATTTTCGATATGTAAATGAGCGAGTTGTTTATGTAAAAATAGAACGTGTTTCCAGTCAGTCTCGACCTTGGCCGTAATAAATCTCTAATTTCTCGTGTTGTCGGATGGTTTTCGACTACTGGGGTTTTATGAATGACGATTATAAGGCTTTGGGAGTATAAGGATGATATTTTTGTACTTTTGTAAAATTTTCGTCCCAAATTCTGAAGGTCCACCTTTAAGAGGCTAGGTAGCCTTTTAAGGGAATACCACCAAAAAACTTTTTTTTTGTAATTTAATGATTCTTAATCATTGATGATTTGTATTATTTTTTCTAATGAATTTCAGTGATATATATATTTTTTAATCTGGTGAGTTGTAAAAATTCTAAATACCCACCTTTAACATAGGTGTAACCAAGAAAAAGTAAATTATACGCACGCCGAAGTTGGCCATTTTTGAGGCAGGTGATGAGAGCAATTCGGAATCAGCCGAATGGAATCGGAGCCATAAAATCATGATATTTCTGATCTTGGCTGTTTTAGAAAATGTCCAAACTGAAAAAAATACGCGAAAAGAGGCAACCTAAGACCTATTCTTGATTTTTTTAACATTACGCACATGCATGGTGTGCGTAATAGAAGTTACGCCTATGTTTAAGGGTTATTCGGTTACCATACAATTCCGAGGTTCAAGACCTTTTGAAAACGTGGGAAAAGGTTAACTACAATTTCCTCCTTTTGCCACTATGTCCTCTACCCTATCAAAGACAAATTCATCACTTGAGTCACATTAAATTGTTGTCTGCAAATACTTTTTGGACAAGTCTAAATTTTTCTTGTGTGGTAATATTTAGGCTTGCTAAAAAAAATTATACTGCAGGTCACAAGTCCGGTATCATAAGAAATGAGCTACCCGGGTAGGCAGAATTTTTTAAAGGTAGTGAAGATATAGAGGATATTTGTTGGTTTTTTTTTTCAGTGAAAGATCGAAATTTATTTCATTGAGTGAAAACCATTGGTAATATTTTCGTGAGTGGCTCAGCCACGAGTGAAAATATTACCAATGGTGTTCACGAGATGAAATAAATTTCGATCTTTCACTTACAAAAAACAAATATTCTATTTATTTCATGCTTTTAACCCTTTCTGGGAGGAGCTTTATCAAAATCCAGTACAGTCCTTTTTCATTATTCCCTGTGGCGTGCTCCTCGCATATAGCAACGCATTACAATGTTACATCAAGTGCGAGAAATGTAAGGTATATGATGTCATATTTTCCATCTGGTTGTTAGGCACGCGCAATTTACCTAGGCAAAAAGAATGTGAAAATTGGTATTTTCACTGGTTGTACCAGTGTAAGATCGAAAAATATTTTCACTGCTTTTTCTCGATATCCTACCGGAAAGCATGAAATAAACATTCTACATGTGTCTTTTACCTGAACAACTCTTCTTGTCATATGTAACTTGTTTCTGGCTTGCAATAGGTTTCAACTCGCACACTACTGACATACATAACGTCTTGTTTCCAGCTTGCTACAGGTTTCATCTCGCACTACAGACCTTCAACTGACAATGGCCTGAACAAAGAAAATGTTAGCCAGAAAATAGTAAAGAAAATGCAATCTCTGTGCCAGTGTTGTTCTGAGAGAGTAGATTGTGGGACATTGTCAAATTGAATTGAAAATGTCCTTTCAAAACGCACTTGGCCAGTTTCCATGCTCTGCAAAAAAAGAGCTTAACCCTTTAACCCATTACCAAACGACAATATATTAGAAGAGTCCAAATTGAAAGCACTTGCAGACGACAAAATAAAAGTGACTGAAAATTTGAAATTTGATTTATGAAGGGTAGAACACATTGTGGGAAAAGGAGAAAATGCTGGTTACCAGCATTTTCTCCTTTTCCCACAATGTTTTCTAAAGGCGTCTTTCTCAAGGGCGTCAAAAGTAGGGATTGTGTGGTAATGGGTTAAGACACAATCTGGACTTTTGACGACCCTGAGAAGGAAGCCCATTGAAAATATTTTGAGAAAAGAAGAAAATGGTGGTAACCAGCATTTTCTCCTTTTCCCACAATGTTTCCTACCCGTCCCAAACCAAATTTCAATTTTTCAGTCGCATTCATTTAGTCATCTGCAGGTATCAAAACATAGAAATGTGTTGTACAGTTTTATTCTCATCAAAATGAAAGAACATTTTAACCCTTTACCAAACAATCCCTGTTTTTTATCACCCTCAAATGGAAGCCTTTTGAAAACATTGTGGGAAAAGGAGAAAATACTGGTAACAAGCATTTTTCTCCTTTTCCCAAAATGTTTTCTACCCTTCCTAAACCAAATTCCAATTTTTCAGTCACATTTATTTTGTCATCTGCAAATGCACCAGCAAAAGGTATCATCTAATGTCAGCTTGCACAGTCCAATCAATTTCTTTGCAAGTCTAAGGACCATTTTACCCTTGGATTCAACCTGTTGTTGTGACAAAATGAATTTTATGTATCCATAACAGTGTGATGTTTTGCTTGCTACAATGCATCGATCACTGGCAGAACATTACCCTTCTATCACCCCAATTTTTTCAACTCTTAGCCCTTTGCCACACAATGACAACTTTTGACGACCCTGAGTTAGAAGCCTTTAGAAAACACTGTGGGAAATAGAGAAAATGTTGGTAATCAGCATTTTCTTCTTTTCCCACAATGTTTTCTACCCTTCCCAAATCAAATTCTGATTTTTCAGTCGCATCTATTTTGTCGTCTACAAATGCTTTCAGTTTGGACCAGTCTATAAATTTGTTGTGTGGTAAAGAGTCTAGTTTTAGACTATTCCAAATTCAAAACATTTGTATATGACATAATACATCTTCGTGAGCCAAGGTTGCGATCACTATATGGATCTTACCTTGGCTGATTGAGGCCGATTTCCAGATTCCTGTGATGCACCCTCTATTGGAGGCTGGTTATTACCCCCCTTTACATCATATTTCTAAAAGCCAATGAAATATCGTTTTAAAAACCGCTTACGAATACACATGAAGCAATAAGCAGACATCCATGTGGGTTTCCATGTTTACCTTCTATTTGAAAGATAGCAACCTTATTCTATTTTTATCAAAGATGAAATGCTTCAAGCGATTTCATTTGTTGCAGTTAGAGCCGGCTGCATCCAAAAAAAAGGCACATCGGGGAATGTAAAAATCAAGCTTGATTTGTTTTGGGAAGGGTAGGAAATGTCATGGGTAAAGGAGAAACTGCTTGTGGCCAGCATATTTCCCCTTCTAGTGATATTTTTACCAACAAAAAGACAAATTTAAGATTTTGGGTGACATTCTGATGTCTACATGTCTACAAAATAAGAGCTTTCAAGTTGGTTTAAAAGTCTAATTTTCGTCTAGTAAAGAATTACAAACTAAAAATGTGTTGGAAAAAAAATTACCTGAAGCTGAGTCTGTCTGCCTGCCTGGGTCTGTAAATTTCACAGTGTTTTCAGACATTTACATATTTCCTTGGCCTGAGGCTGACAACCTTGCACCGTAAGAACAATAATAACTGCCAGACTTTGAACCTGTAACCAAGTACATAACAAGAGTTTTACAAAGCGGGGCATATACACCCAAAGGGGCTTGTCAGTGAAATGACTTTAAATCTAGAACACTGGCAGATATCCAAATTTTAAGTCACACGCACACTACACATCATAAAGATTCATTGTGGTAACTATGAGTTAAGCCCACAAGAAATCGCTTACAAACAGATGGATGGATGACCAGGGTCGTAACATAATACGACCCTTCAGGCATATAAAAAGTGATTTTTTTTTTCAGTGTTTTTAGCGTACATTTTATAGATATATGTGTTAAAATACCAGAAGGAAGGAAACTGACCAGGGTCCATATTCACCAACCATTCTTAACCCATTACCACACAATCCCTACTTTTTGACACTCCTGGAACAGAAGCCTTTTGAAAACATTGTGGGAAAAGGAGAAAATGCTGGTAACCAGCATTTCTCCTTTTCCCACAATATTTTCTACCCTTTACAAAGCAAATTTCAAATTTTCAGTCACTTTTAGTTTGTCATCTGTAAATGCATTCAATTTGGACAAACCTAAAATATGTCATTTGGTAATGAGTTAAGACTATTCTTTGCCTTGTTTTTCAAGATTTTCTTACTGTGAAAGTAACGGAAATGGATGACTGGCTAAACCAATTGGTTTAGCCAATCATCAGTACTGTTACTTTCACATTGACAAAATTCTGAAGAATAAGACAAGGTAAATTCAGCAAAATTTGAACAAAAATCATTGGTGCTCACATGAACCGTCACTGAGAGCTTGAACTTGAAGCAAATCCCCATCAGTTGGCCTCCCTTGATAATTTGTTCATTATAGTTTCGTATTTTATAACTGGAACAACGATAAAGTCCAAATTATCCTGTAAAATAGGAGAAAATGCGCTCTTGTGCTAAATGGCATAATTTGGACAGCATTGTAATACTTTGGACATACAATCATATAAGGTTGGACAGGAAATTTTCCATGTTACGAGCAATTTAACCTTTTCCAACTAGTCTCCTTCTTACGTGTTAAACAATATATCAGGGAAAAGTTAATCAAGCTCTTTTAAAAAGGGTAATTTTCACTTACCCCTCCCTCTTTCCCCTTCGGAGCTTCTAAACTCTCGCCCATTACCCGTTCTGAAGAAATTACTGTTAGTGTTAACATTACTAATGAAGGAAAGAACAATAAGAATGCTTTGTTTCAAAAACAGTAAAATACATTTCGTTTCTTTTAAAATTGACAGATTCATTGCAAAGGCGTCATTTTCATATTTAATTCACATTTTTTTCCTGTCCAACCTTTAACGACTTATCGAAAAGGTTGTTGAACTTCAGACTCTTCAACTTTTTCCTACTAATTCTTAAGGAGACAGTCATTTCTTCTTTTTAATGACGTTTGTCAGATCTCTAAGTAGCATTTGATTTAATTGTTTAGGTTTTTTTGTATAATATCCATAACAACCCAACAGCCACGTAAAAGTCCTGCATATATACCTCATGTTAGCACAACTCGGTTGTTGGAGTTTTCTGTTTGTGTCAGAAAGTGGGTGTTGTGTCGTATCTCTATGTATAAACGTAATCGGTGCTATGTTAGAAGCGGTATCTATGAGATTTACTTGATAACCTGTGTAAGAGTCAACGAAACTACTCCTTGAAAAGTTTCCAAATGTGAAACACCCATAATATCTCGTTTTTCCCCATTGTCCGAATATTGATGTTGGCCCTTTGTTGGATTAACCCCAACATATTTGTGTTTTTTACCAACTTGCATGCAGTCAAAACAAGTAGACCAACTGTCAATGACTTTTCAGCCTCTAATTGCCGAAGAATAAAATCATCCACTTTAGGATGGCTAGCACTGTGTGAGAAGACACATAAAGAAAGGTTCGACAAATGTTTTCTTGAATTTTTGAAAGAAAACTTTAATTTTTCCACATTTCAAATTTTCATTTAAAAACCAAAGCTATACTATTGCGTACGCTCACAACATCAGTTTACAGGTGGTAACATCGGCTTCCCCACTGAAATTCGCCAAGACAAAAGAATGAAAAACAATTGGGTTCGAAAACAGGTGCTCGCCTAATTAATAGATCTACCAGTTTGGTCGATACATTTTCAACTTTTGCCACTTACCAGTTCAAAGTAGAGCGAAATACGCCGAAAGTACACCTTCAGTATAATAAAATTCCTTTAAGTTCCGCCTACAAGTGCCATTAAAAGCCATGAGTTAAGGCTGTAATTACGAAAACGATCACTAGACATAAAGCTACATTTCAAGCGGTGGCTCATTAATTAATTCTTACCGGTCGACAACTTTGATTCCTGAACCGGAAATAGTTGAAATTAAATATCTAAATTCTGATTGGTGGATTACGTACATGTGTCATACGAACTGACCAATCAGAAACGGGATTAGATGAACGGTTGAAAATGTGATCAATTAATGGTCAAAGGGAGAAAACTCGTACATGACTTGCGTTCTTATGTCAAGCAGAGTTGTCTCCCATATTAGAGGACGCGGCCGGCATAAAACCGCTAACGAATGAACTGTGTAACGGGGTCAAATTTTCTTAATAAAGATCGGAATAAAAACGATTTTTCGATTATCTCGACGGAACTCTTACATAATAGCAATAGAATTATTTATTATATTTGTGTATTTTTGTTCTGTAAGAATATTGACAATTTTATGTACGGAAATAAGCACTGTATATACTGTATATCTAGATCTATTTCTAATTCTATATAATACAGATCTGACTATCAAAAACACGAGAATAAATCGAACTGCATGAATTGAAAGTGCCCAAGTGAGTTGAATTTAGAACACTTTCAACACGGGAATTTTCTTTGTTCTGTTTTCTTTTTTTTCTAAGCAATACAATCTGATAACACAGTTTGTTTGGCAAAGATCTTAACCAAAATGTCTATAACGAAATCTCATGGAAAAATATATAAGGTTTACTTGTGAATAAACCTCAGGTCGATGGTTGTTATGTTTACAGATGGGATGTAGGGCGATCCTGCGTAGCTCAGAGATAAGTGTCTAAGATTCACTGAAGTTTCCTTGGGCACGGACATTCCAGAGCCCAAGCCTGTTACTGGTTAACTCATTACCAAACGACAAAATTTTAGGCATGTCCAAATCAAAGGCATTTGCAGACGACAAAATAAAAGTGACTGAAAATTGTTTTGTGAAGAGAAGAAAACATTGTGGGAAAGGTTACCAGCATTTTCTCCTTTTCCCACAAGTTTTCTGAAAGCTTCTTTGTCAGGGTCGTCATAAGTAGGGATTGTGTGGTAATTGGTTCAACAAACTACATACAAACACGAATATGAAATCTATCGCCATGAAATCTGTCGCCATGAAATGACTGGAAAAAGATGAAATTAGCGTAAAACTCGCCAATCAGTCAATCAATCAATCAATCAATCAATCAATCAATGTAATGGTACACGGGGGAGAAAACAATCCAAATAAATAATAATACCTCCAGAACTTTAAAAATTAATGATATAATCGTAAAATTATATATATTCCCTATAGATCAACGTTAAAATCGGTTTTTAATCCGATCGTCCTTCTAGAAGTTACACAAGCAGCACAATCTATTCGTTCGCGTTTTTAGGCCGGCCATTTATTATAAGGGAGACAACCGTGTAAGACCTAAGGATTAAATTAAGTACGAGTTTTCTCCCTTAGACCATAAAATATTCGCATTTTCAGCTCTCCAAGTGTCCTCTTTTCTGATTGGTCAATCGAAAGCCACACATTTCCATAATTAACCAATTAAAAATAAGATTTCAAATTAGCTATAAATACGACATGGCCGGTGAGGATTTCAAGAACCCATTTGATGTGTACGCTGTAAATTAAACCATGTATCGCAGTTGATAGCGCTTGATGGTATTTTAAAGGAAGGGCTTTTTTTAAATGATGGCATGGCCAGTATGAGTGAAGACTTCGAACGCGTGTCTCTGCAAGTTAAACGATTCCAAGACATTTCGGCCCATAACGCTTCGGCCCATATCTAATTCGACCAGTCATAATTTCGGCCAATTATAATATCGGCTGATACCCTGTATACCATTAATTCGATACTGAGTGTATACCTTTAGGTTTGTCTGTAAACTTGAATGCTCCTATGGCTACCTCTCTGGCTAGTCTCATTAATTTGATGCTACTGTTATTTTTATCGGTATCAGAGACATACCACAGGAATTTGACATTCTATAACCAAATTCCAAAATAATAATAAAACATGAAAAAAAAATATCCCCTATATAATATAAACACAAGGAATGCAACGTCTCGATTGCTGGCTATCACCCGACAGCCTTTCCCAACCAAAATCACCCAGGAAACAAACATTGATCATAATCTCATTTAGCCTAGCGATAGACAACACAATAATGTACCTGCGACATCCGGCGATACCTCAGTAGACACCTTTCAACTGGATATATCTGTCATGATTTACAACTCTATCAGAAAATTTTGATTTGTCCGAGACTCCATTCGCTGACGTCACAAAAAGAGCCAGGAAGCGTATTTTCGTATTATTTTTTACTATCATTTTTTTCGTTTTTAAGATACTTATGGACATCACATGATACTAAAGATTTTTCTAGAATCTGTAGTGGTTCAACTCTTTACCAAACAACAACATTTTGGACCAGACTGAATTGAAAGCAATTGCAGACGACAAAATAAATGTAACTGAAAAATTGTAATTTGGTTTGGGAAGGGTAGAAAACATTGTTGGAGAATGAGGAAATGCTGGTTACCAGCATTTTCTCTTTTTCCTACAATTTGTTAAAAATAGGGATAGTGTGTTAAAGAGTAAAAAACATGGCTTCAAACAAATTTTTAACCATAAACTCCTATTTGTGTAGCAAGTAACAATTTCTCTCTACCTACCTCTGTAGTCTTCCTGTTGCTTTCAAAAATGTATACAGAAAATTTCCTGTTGCTTATAAAGGTGGCCCTTCAGATTTTTGGACAAACATTTTACAGAAATACAAAAAATTCATTCTTTTACTCCCATGGCCTTTTAATTTTCATTCATAAAACCCCACAGTGTTCTTACTAGCTTTTTAGCTCACCTGAGCACAACATGCTAAAGGGGAGCTTTTAGGATCACCCGGTGTCTGTCGTGCGTCGTCAACAATTCTTTAAACATCAACTCCTCCTAAACTGCTGGGCCAATTTGGACCAAACTTAGCTGGTATGTTCCTTGGGAGGTCCTCTTTAAAAATTATTCACAGACTTTGATTCCGTCAAAAACTCTGGTTGCCATGGCAACGAAATGGAATTTTTTTGGCAAATTCTTTAAAAATCTTCTTCTCTGAAACAGCAGACCAGATTTTAAAATAATTTTACAGAGATATTCCTTGGGTGACCCTTTTTAGCTCACCTGAGCACAACATGCTCAAGAGGAGCTTTTAGGGTCACTGGGTGTCCGTAGTGCGTCGTCAACAATTCTTTAAACATCAACTCCTCCTAAACCACTGGGCCAATTTGGACCAAACTTGGCAGGAATATTGTTCACAGAATTTGATTCCGTCAAAAACTCTGGTTGCCATGGCAACCAAATGGAATTTCTTGGCAAATTCTTTAAAAATCTTCTCCTCTGAAACCGCTGGTCGGATTTTGAAATTATTTCATAGATATGTTCCTTGGGTGACCCTTTTCAAAAATTGTTCGTGAAATTTTGATCCGTCAAAAATTGTAGCTCTGGTAAATGGGGGCTACTTGCACTATACAGAAATCAAGGAATTCTTTAAAAATCTTCTCCTCTGAAACCGCTTGTCGGATTTTGTAATAATTTCACAGATATGTTTCTTGGGTGACCCTTTTCAAAAAGTGTTCTTGAAATTTTGATCCGTCAAAAAATGTGGCTCTGGTGAATGGGGGCTACTTGCACTATACAGAAATCAAGGAATTCTTTAAAAATCTTCTTCTCTGAAACCACTGGTCGGATTTTGAAATAATTTCACAGATATGTTCCTTGGGTGACCCTTTTCAAAATTTGTTCGTGAAATTTTGATCCGTCAAAAAATGTGGCTCTGGTGAATGGGGGCTACTTGCAGAAATGAAGGAATTCTTAAAAAATCTTCTTCTCTGAAACCACTGGTCAGATTTTGAAATTATTTCACAGAGTTGTTCCTTGGGTGACCCTTTTCAAATACTGTTCATGAAATTTTGATAGGTCAAGAAACATGGCTCTGGTGAATGGGGGCTACTTGCACTATATAGGGAAATGAGGAAATTCTTAAAATTTTCTCTTCTCTGAAACCGATGGTCAGATTTTGAAATAATTTCGCAGAGATGTTCTTTGGGTGACCCTTTTGAAAAATTGTTCGTGAAATTTTGATCCATCAAGAAACATGGCTCTGGTGAATGGGGGCTACTTGCACTATATGGCAATGAAGAAATTCTTAAAAATTCTTCTTCTCTGAAACCGCTGGTCAGATTTTGAAATAATTTCACAGAGATGTTCCTTGCGTGACCTTTTTCAAAAACTGTTCATAAAAATTTTGATTCGTCAAGAAACATGGCTCTGGTGAATGGGGGCTGCTTGCATTATATGGCAATAAAGAAATTCTTAAAAATTCTTCTTCTGTGAAACGGCTGGTCAGAATTTGGAAAATTTTCACAGAGATATTCCTTGGGTGACCCTTCTCAAAACTTGTTCATGAAATTGTGATTCGTCGAGAAACATTGCTCTGGTGAATGGGGGCTACTTGCACTATATGGAAATGAATAATTTCTTGAAAATTTTTCTTCTCTGAAATGGCTGTTCAGATTTGAAAATTATTTCATGGAAATATTCCTTGAATGACCTTTATCAAAACTTGTTCGTGAAATTTTGATAGGTCAGAAACATGGCTCTGGTAAATGGGGGCTACTTGCACTGTACGGAAATTAAGAAACTCTTAAAAATTCTTCTTTTCTGAAACGGCTGGTCAGATTTTGAAAGGACTTTCACTGGTGACCTTTTAAAAATTGCCTGGCAAAATAATGATTTTGTTTCCAGTGTTTCAATACCTTAAAAAAGAATAGCTATGGTCCTCTCAAAAATTCAGGTAAGCGATCCAGGGCCTCTTATTATTTCAACCGGCAGGAAAATTAGGGGGTAACATTTTATAATTATTAGCAGGTATATAATCAAATAATGCCTCTCAACTTGACGTAAAGCAATCCATTTTGGTGATTTTCAGCAAAAAAGTCTGCTATAATAAGATATCTATGTAAATTTACTGTTTCAAGTATTTAACCTTTTACTCCATAAATACTCATTTCTATGTGTTGCTTGTAGGAGCCTTTGGAAAACATTATGACAAAAGGTGAAATTGCTTGACGAGCAATTTCACTTTTTGTTACAATGTTTTCTATACTTTCAAAAGGTGTCATATACATGTAAGAAACAGCTTCTTCCTTGCTGTTAGTTAGGGTTAATCAGAGATACCTTATAAATGCCTTATGGGGTAAAGGGTTCATCAGCATTTTTTCCTTTTCCCACAATGTTTTCAAAAGGCTTGTTTCCCATGGTCGTTAAAAGTCGTCATTGTGTGGTGAAGGTTTAATATTTGATATAAATGGATAAGATGACAGCTATAATGTAATTAAGTAATTAACTATTGTTTAAATGAACCATTGCTACCAATTTAGGCATCATCTTATTGAAATTTATTCAGGAAATTTTCATAAGTTGTTTAACCCTTTACCCCATAAGACATTTCTATGGTATCTCTAATTGACCCTAAATAACAGCAAGGATGAAGCTGTTTCATATGTGTATATACGACACATTTTGATTGCATAGAAAACATTGTGGCAAAAGGTGAAATTGCTCTTCACGAGCAATTTCACCTTTTGCCACATTGTTTTCCAAAGGGTCCTACAAGCAATGCGTAAAAATGAGTATCTATGGAGTAATGGGTTAACCCATTAGCAAACAACAATATTTTAGGCTTGTCCAAATTGAAAGCATTTGCAGATGACAAATTAAAAGTGACCGAAAATTTGAAATTTGTTTTGTGAAGAGCAGAAAACATTGCGGGAAAAGGAGAAAATGCTGGTTACCAGCATTTTCTCCTTTTCCCACAATGTTTTCTAAAGGCGTCTTTCTCAGGGGCGTCAAAAGTAGGGATTGTGTGGTAATGGGTTAAGGAACTAATTCTTGTTCCATCACATCAACATTCTGTGAATTTTTAGCTCACCTGAGCACAACATGCTCAAGGGGAGCTTTTAGGGTCACTGGGTGTGCATCGTCCGTCGTGCACCATGCGTCGTCAACAATTCTTTAAACATCAACTCCTCCTAAACCACTGGGCCAATTTGGACCAAACTTGGCAGGAATGTTCCTTGGGAGGTCCTCTTTAAAAATGTTCTCAGAATTTAATTCCATCAAAAACTCTGGTTGCCATGGCAACGAAATGGAATTTTTTAGCAAATTCTTTAAAAATCTTCTCCTCTGAAACCACTGGTCAGATTTTGAAATAATTTCACAGATATGTTCCTTGGGTGACCCTTTTCAAAAATTGTCCGTGAAATTTTGATCCGTCAAAAATTGTGGCTCTGGTGAATGGGGGCTACTTGCACTATACAGGAATGAAGGAATTCTTAAGAAATCTTCTCCTCTGAAACCGCTGGTTGGATTTTGAAATAATTTCACAGATATGTTCCTTGGGTGACCCTTTTCAAAAATTGTTCATGAAAATTTGATCCGTCAAAAAATGTGGCTCTGGTGAATGGGGGCTACTTGCACTATACAGAAATCAAGGAATTCTTAAAAATCTTCTTCTCTGAAACCGCTGGTCAGATTTTGAAATAATTTCACAGAATTGTTCCTTGGGTGACCCTTTTCAAAAATTGTTCGCGAAATTTTGATCCATCAAGAAACATGGCTCTGGTGAATGGGGGCTACTTGCACTATAAGGAAATGAGGAAATTCTTAAAAATTTTTCTTCTGTGAAACCGTTAATCAGATTTTAAATAATTTCTCAGGGATGTTCCTTGGGTCAAAAATTGTTCACAAAATTTTGATCCGTCAAGAAACATGGCTCTGGTGAATGGGGGCTACTTGCACTATATGGAAATGAAGAAATTCTTGAAAATTCTTTTTCTCTGAAACCCCTAGTCAGATTTTAAAATAATTTGACAGAGATGTTCCTTGGGTGATCCTTGCTCTTGTGAATGGGAGCTACTTGCACTATACGGACATGATGAAATTCTTGAAAATTCTCTTTCTCTGAAATCCCTGGTCAGATTTTAAAAGAAATTTTCCGAAATGTTCCTTGGGTGACCCTTTTCAAAACTTGTTCATAAATTTTGATCCATCAAGAAACATGGCTCTCGTGGATGGGGGATACTTGCTCTTATACAGAAATGAAGAATTCTTAAAAATTCTTCTTTTTGAAACTGATGGTCAGATTTCGAAATGAATTTTATAGGTGACCTTTTGAAACTTGCTTAGCAAAAATTATAAATTTGGTTCCAATGTTTCAATACCTCAAAAAAAAAAAAGGTCATGGTCATCTCAAAAATTCAGGTGAGCGATCCAGGGCCATCTTGGCCCTCTTGTTTCTATTAGTTCAACTAAATTGGGTAGTTGACTTCCAGAAAAACTAGATTCTTCTGCCTTGATACTTACGGGATACGGACAAAAACCCCCGTGGACAAAACCCCCATACTGTTAACTGAAAAGTGGACAAAACCCCCATGGTTTTAAAATCATGCTTATCATTATTTTTGCATAACTGAATATTTTAAAATCATTACCAAATAACAAAATTATAGACTTGTCCAAATTGAAAGCATTTGCAGGCAATGAAATAAACATGACTGAAAAATTGAAATTTAAGTTAAGAAGAGTAGAATACATAGTGAAAAAAGGAAAAAATTACCACCATTTTCTCCTTTTCCCCACAATGTTTTCTAAAGGGTTCTTTCTCAGGGTCATCAAAAGTAGAGATTGTGTGGTAATGGGTTCAATTCGATGTCAATCATGGATGTTGCAAGTGTAATATTTTTCTGTTTTATGTTTAGTATTTTATAGAAATAAGGTTTAGCTACAAGTGGGAAGTGAATTATGGATGTTTTCCACCACCACTGTTAAAACAAGTCAGTTTCACTGATACTTTAGAGCCATGGTCAAAGGTGATGTTTCAAGTGTTAAACGAAACAGACATCTGTAAATGACATGTGTTTTGAGTGCAAAATTTTAATGACATCATGTACATTACATCATAAAGTTTAGTCAGGTCAGCAAGAGAAAGTGCCATAGATTGTGTTTAGTACTATGTATTAAAGGTGGGTATTTAGATTTTTCACATCGCTCCAAATTTAAAAAAAAAATGTATATCACTGAAATTCATATGAAAAAATGATACAATCATCATTAATTCAGAATCATAAAATTACAAAAAAAAAAAAAGGAATTTTTCATGGTATTCCCATAAAAGGCTACTTAGCCTCTTAAGCTATTTTTAGATTTCGCGCCAAAAATCAAAAAAGCATTGTGGGAGTGTTAAGTGACTGGCACGTGACTATGACGCTTAAATTCCATAACATATACAAACATGTTATTATTTTTCATAACATCTTCTTTTGACGCTATGTTTGAAGTTTCATCTGTGTATTTCAGGTATGGAAATGAGTGAGTAAACCGTGTTTCCTGTCGGTGTCGACCTGGGCTGTGTTAAATCTCCAATTTCTCTTGTTTCGGATGGGTTTCGACTACTGGGATTTTATGAATGTAAATTAAAAGGCTTTTGGAGTATAAGGATGATTTCTTTTGTATTTTTGTAAAGTTTTTGTCCCAAAATCTGAAGGGCCACCTTTAAAGAAACGAGCCAAGTAAGTAAAATTTTGGTTTTGTACAAAGAAAATTCCTATTTTTTGGCTTCATATTCATACCAGACTAAATGAAGATAGGTAATTTTCTTATATGCTTTAACAATCATGGATAGTGTATTAAATGTCGTAATAAAATACAGCTGTTAGAATACCAGTCAGTAGAGCCTTTAAGTTTAAGAATTTGGGTCATCCTGGTTTTTTTACAAAAAGAGTGTTTACACTTGCAACAAAAGTCTTATAATGTCAATAAAGAACCACAAACATGTATAGTATTGTATTCTTTCAGATTTGGTATCTTTTGGCCATTCAGCCAGCATAAAAGTCCAGTACTTGGCAATATTGATGTCAGGTACATGCCTGAAATTCAGCACTAAGTCAGCATGAAATACCTCTCAAGGTCTGTTGAACTTTTGTCTCGCTTCAATTACAATGTAAGAGCTCTTTTTCAGATTTCAATTTCCCAAATATCTCACTGAATGCAGAATTGAAATCTTACATCTAAAACTGGCTAATTTATATAATATGGATCAAGCAATGGCAAAGGGACTTAACCCATTACCACACAATCCCTACTTTTGATGACCCTGAGAAAGAAACCTTTAGAAAACATTGTGGGAAACAGAAAATGCTGGTAACCAGCATTATCTCCTTTTCCCAAAATGTTTTCTATCCTTCACACACAAAATAAATTTCAAATTTTCAGTCACTTTTATTTTGTTGTCTCTAGATGTTTTCGATCAGGACAAACTTAAAAGTTCGTCGTTTATTATCAGATGAGTTAACCATTTACCTAATATGCCAATTTGAGGCTCTTCCATTTCAGCAGCAAATAAAGATATGATATCAAAAATATGGACAAATGAGGATACAAATACCTGATTGAGTGTAGCAATTTCTCCTTTTTCCACAATGTTTTCAAAAGCTGCCTGTTGATGATAATGAGTATCTATGGAGTAAAGGGTTAATGCATCTCTGTGATCCATGATAGAAAGCAGGTAAGCACTTGATTATGGGTCTAAAAAATCTAGTTTGTAAAAGAACAGACTGAATTATCAGGTACAGTACATTAATCTTGTGAGCTGAAGAAAACTGACCAAAAGCGAAAAATTTGGCAACTTTCGCATATGCATTAAACCTCCTTTTCACAGATCATGGTCCATGTTTTTCAGGTTGAAGGTAAATGATTTTGTTGCTGTGCGTTTCACCATGGTTAAAAAAAAGTAAGTCCAATTTGTATAAGAACAGATTGAATTATCAGGTACATGTACATTAATCTTGTGAGTTGAAGAAAACTGACCAAAAGTGAAAAATTCGGTACCTTTGCATATTATGCATTAAGCCTCCTTTTCACAGATCATGATCAGTATTTTTCAGGTTAAAGGAAGATGATTTTGTTGCTGTGTGTTTCACCATGGGGAAAAAGGTAGGCCCTTTATATAGCCATGGTGAGTGTGAGTCTTGCATTACAGCATTTAACCCATTACCACACAATCCCTACTTTTGATGACTCTGAGAAAAAAGCCTTTAGAAAACATTGTGGGAAAAGAAGAAAATGCTTGTAACCAGCATTTTCTCCTTTTCTCACAATGTTTTCTACTCTTTACAACACAAATTTCAAATTTTCAGTAACTTATTTTGTCGTCTGCAAATGCTTTTAATTTGGACAATCCTAAAAAATTGTTGTTTGGTAATGAGTTAAAATTTGACAGTAGAATTCCTTATTGATTCTGTAAATAATGCAGTAATGGTAGATAAAATATTTGAAAAAGCCTAACACTTTAACCTTTTACCAAACAACAACGGTTTTGACTTGTCCAAGTTGAAAGCATTTGCAGATAACAATTTTATTGTAGCTCAAATGACACAATTTGACTTAGATTGAGTAGAAAACCTTGTGGGAAAAAGAGTAAATGCTGGTTACAAGCATTTTCTTCTTTTCCCACAATGTTTTCCAAAGGCTTCTTTTTCTGGGTCATAAAAACTTGGGATTGTGTGAGGAAGGGTTAACTCTTTACCAAACAACAATTTCATAGAGTGGTCCAAATAGAAAGCATTTTCAGGCAACAAAATATTTGTGACTAAAAAGTCAAAATTTGATTAGGAAAGGGTAGAAAACATTATGGGAAAAGGAGAAAATGCTGTTTCTCCTTTTACCACAATGTTTACGAAAGGTTCTTTCCCAGGGTCGTGAAAAGTCGGGATTGTGTGGTAAAGGGTTAATGTAAAAGCAGATACATCTCCTTCCTGAGCATAAATAGTCTATCAAAATTTGAGTGACTAAATAATATACTTTTCATGTTTTATTACTGTTTCCCTTTGAACAGGTGCAGAAGATAGATGTTAAAGGTCAAATATCTTAAACAAAATGGAGGAGATGGAGTATTGGTGTGGCTGAAACATGACAACATTTCCTTGGAGTCAGTGTCAACAATATTGAAGAGGCTCCCACCTCCCACTCTGCTCCCAGGGAGAGGAATAAAATTGCAATTTGTTTGCGAATAACTGAATTGTTGCCAGTGAAACGTTATCACATTTGTTTGATGTTAGAGTCTTTCAGAGGTTACTTAAAGGTGTTAGATATCATTGTTACAAAAACTATTCTGACTTTGAACTTGTTTGTAGTTTGTAACATTATTTCTATGAACAGTTCATATCATCATTGTGTTGCAAGTGTAACACTTATCTATTTGTTTTTTTGTTTTAATTTAGTGATTTCATACTTCAATTGTTTTGACCAATTTGTTATTTAACTCTTTCCCAAACGAGGCCTGGTTTTTACGTGTCTGCAGTACAAGTCTTTAGAAAACACCGTGGGAAATTTCTCCTTTTCCCACAGTGTTTTCTAGCGTATCGGAAAACCTACTGCCATTCTCAACAAATTCAAAATTGTCATCTGCAAACAGTTTGAGTTTGGGACAGTCTAAAATTTGTCATTTGGGAAAGAGTTAAATATCAGTATTCCAAACTAATATTTAACATGAAAATGTGACTTTGTCAGCCTGACTGTCCATTAGTGACATTTCATGCATAGTTCTGTTAACTGAAATTCATAAAGTACATAACATTGGATAATCCTAATTGAACTCAGAACTTAATGTGTGTGTAAATGAAGGTAATCAGTTGTGTTTAACCTTTTACCACACAAGACAACTTTCGAATCATCTTATTTGAAAGCATTTGCATATGACAATATATAATCTTGTAATATTATCGTTTATTGATTTCCTTCTTTGAAAAAATTCTAGGGAGGTAACATTTATGGACACGATTTCCATACCTCATTTTACCGATACAATTATTTAAACAGCTTATGGCGCTAGCGGCATTGATTAATTCCAAGGTGTTTCGTACCACCGGTTACCGGCATTGAACCTTGCTTCTAGCATATTTTCAAAGAAAAAATGATTTTATAGCCATTTTGCCATGACATAACCATTGGACACGAATAGTTACATCCCAAACCCTTATTATTAAATGATATTTTCAAAATATTAGTGAAGTGTTTGGCATTTTTAAAGTTCGAATCTCAAAAATTTACCTATCTTTTAAATACTCAAAGGATAGATATGAAGGACAACTCATCAGATTGATGTAAAAGAAATCGAATTTTCTATTGGTGCAAAATGTTTACGTTTTCTGTCCAAGATTTTGGCATATATTGAAAGATTTCATGGCAAAAAAATGCTTAGAACGAAATATTTGTAACATTCATGAATGTAAGGTTTATTAATCTTTCAGTACATGTTATCATCGGTATTGTCATATAAACAAGAAAGGAAATATTTGAGTTTTTAGGGATGTAACTAAAAAAATGCAGGACAGAAAAAAACGTGCTCAACTATATTTTGAAGCCTATGTTAAACTTGTGATTCCTGGAATTGAGCCAATTTTTACCCCAGGCCTATAATATGAAGGAACTCTGAAAATTCTATGTTTTTAATTCACTTAACATGCCAGTTGTTATGTGTATCACCATCATTTCTCATGCTTCTTTATTTATTCTCTTTTAAGGAGGAAGACTTGAAGTGACTTCAAACCTGTGATGAAATATCTGAAATTTTACTGTCAATGCTTTATCAGTAATAAATTTGGTTAAAATACATAATATACAGTATGTGTTTTAGTAGCTATAAACTGAGACAAAGGCGATGATTTTGTCAGTGCAACTGCTATGGTAAGCTCCCAGGTCCTATGCACATTGATTGCCTGGCTAACCAGTTTCTCAGGCTAGAGAAAAATATTTTAGATTCCCATCCACAAAGTCCCAGCCCAAAATCTTTACTGAATAAAAGTAAACCTAAGCCTAAAATATGCAGATACTATTAACCAATATACATGTATAAGCTGCAGTGAATGAACAATTTAAACATTTTAAATGATGATCTTGTTAATTTTATACTTTGTTTGAATAATTCAATTGAAGAAGTCTGACTGTCCATTACTTCCAAAACATAAAACATAGGTATCCATCCCATAATTTATCAAAATTTGGATGAGAATTAAAATGTTGTTTTTCTTTGTCCTTACTGGGAGGTGTTTTCAGCATCTATATTATAAGAGTATTGTGTGTTAAAAGTTGGAACACAATGCGGTTAATGACAATTCCTCCACCCAAAACGGAAAATGTGTATGTGCATGATTCATGTTATATATGCAGTTACCAATCACCTGTATATACTAGCACAACAACATAAATATGTATGTCCGTCTACCATACCAACATACTATGAATACCACAGCATACAGCCGAGGGTAGTTGATGGGTTATAGGCATCTACAGTGCACCTACACGGTGGAGCATTCACTGAATGTACTTTTCAGTTAAATTTATTGAATTTCAAAACAATGAGAAGTTTGCTGAATAAACAGTATAACAATAGTCTTGAATTTCAACATTTCATTTAAATGACTGTACAGTAATATAACAGACATCTGGAATATTTAGTTTCTAGCAAATTGAATTATATGGAAATTTAATAGAATTTCAGTAAAATTAATTGAAAGGTTACATTCAGTTTTCACACAGAAAGGTGTTAAAATACAAAGAAGTTAGATTTCGGAATCCAATGATACATGTATGTAGGCATACAGTCACTGCGACATCTGTCACACTGGGTCACATATTTTCGCTTTTTATTCAAAACGCATGAACCAACTAACTTCAAAAAGGTTATATTTGTTACAGTCATTTCATCATAAAAGCACAAAAACAGCTGAATTATGTTTATTTTTTCATTTCACAGACATTATTTTTTTCATTTACCGGTAACCGATGAGCCATATGTAAGCACAAAAGTCTGGCTTCTGATGATTTTTTATATCAGCATTGTATTTCTGTGTCCATTGTTACATCACTAAATTTTTTTAATAATGTATTTTGTCCCAGAAATATCCCCAATTTTATATTCTATATGCTTATAAATTCAATACATTACAAAATTTGAAGAATATTTAATGATGTATTCGTATTTTGTTCAAAAGACCAAATTATTCAACAAAGTTTTGCCAATTATGTATGCTGGCCTGGGTGGCTCAGTGGTGAGCGTGTCATACTCATGACCTGGTGGTTGTGAGTTCGATACCCTGTTGAGGCGAACTTTCTTTCCGGCGTATCTTCGCCTCTCACCTCTGCTGAAGCATCTGAGAAAAGTAGTCGGTGTGAGAAAGCCAGGAAACACATGTGCGTCACCGACCGCCATGATATGACCTTAGCTGTTTAAATGGCATTTAACACCAATGCAATCAACCAGCCAATTATGTGTCCTGTTACATCACCAACATATTCAGCAAAAAAGTACCATTAGTGTTATGTAAAATGTAAATATTATTTTACAGTATTGAAATACCACTGCTTCATTAACGGGACATTTACAGGTAGTGGAAAATGAACTTATTTTTTTCTAATTTCAATGGGTTTTGTGCATTCTGTCCAAAGTTACATCACAAATAATGTCGAAGTTGAAATGTTTATAACTTTGAAACTGCCTTAGATTTCTTAATATTACTTTGGAAACGCTTATCAATTTCATAAAACATGTCATATCAGTATAAATTGAATAGTACAATGTATCTTAAATATTTGAAAAAAAGTTGGACACCCAAGGAATCGGTGATGTAACAAAAAGTGCTGGACAGAAAAAACGTGCACAGTTACTTCAATTTAAACATTAATCAAGGGAAATAACTCCTTTTTATAGAGGATAAAGTTTGTTACTGTTTACCTCCCTTGAGTATCAATCTACAGTGATACATGATTGGTGCTAGATATTAAGTTTCTTTTTATAGAAAATATTCTGTTTTCAGGGAGAGTGATTCAGTTTGATGCTAATAGTTATGCTCAAATGAGTGAAATAATAAATTCATGGTAAGGTTTCTATCATTCAGGTTTTTTTTCCGTAGAACTTTACCTTTCATGCCAATGAATTAGCCCGCTTGTCTTGCCTGACAGTATTCATTGTTTTCGAAGGCCCTCTTTTTCAGGTTCATGAACACTTCAATTTGTGTGGTAAAGGGTTAAAAAGCCAGTGGAGCGATACAGGGCAATCATAGCCCTCTTGTTTACAAAATTGACCACTAAACTACTGAGTGTTCAGATAATATACCCCTTTACATAGGAAAAAAGAGAGAAACAATAGACAGACAGTTATTTAAAAGGAGAGAAAAGAGGACAAAGAAGGAGATAGAAAGATAGACCGAGAGAGAGATGGGGGTAGGAAAGAAAGAAATGTATTTCTTTTTAGCTAGGCTGTTTTCAAAGAAAACGTAAAGTTAATTGTCAAAGCCCTTTTGGCCATTGTCACCTGTGTTGTCATGCTAAAACTAAAATTTTATCAATAATCAATACTGAAAATATTTCTTACCATTCTTACCAAGAGGGGGATCCCATTTAACAAGGGCAGGTAACCAAAGTATTTTTAACAAGTTATACCCCTTTTTTGACTTAAAATTATCAGTGGCCTAGCGTTCATACACAAATGCATTGCTCATGTTTTTCTATTTTTATTTAAAAATGTATCTAATGATAGTGCATGTAACAGAACTTGCATGTCATTTGCTTTATATTAACCCTTTACCAGACAGCGGAATTTTTAGACTAGTCCAAATTGAGAGCATTTGCAGACGACAAAATAAACATAACTCCAAAATTGAAATTTGTTTCCAACAAGATAGAAAACATTGTGGGAAAAGGAGAAAATGCTGGTTACCAGCATTTTCTCCTTTTCCCACAATGTTTTCAGGAGGCTTCTTTTACAGGGTCATAAAAACCAGGGATTGTTAGATAAAGGGTTAATTTGTTGCATTTCATTAAGTTTATTTTTGTATACATTTTCGTTTACTTGTGTATCCTTTACAAAAACATGAACCTTTATGTATCATTCACTATAAATTTTGTGTTATAACTTTCTTTCCCTTGACTAAATTGAGAGCATCTACAGATGACCAATTTACCACTAGTACAAAGTTGTAAAATTTCTCTCAGTGAGTAGAAAACGTTGTGGGAAAAGGTGAAGATGCTGAATATCAGTTTCATCTAATTTTGTCAAAGATTTTGGAAGATATCTGTCTAGACAGACAGATAGATGGACTGACAGACAATGCAAAAAACTATGTCCTGTTGCCTTTGGCAGGGTATAACAAGAACTATAAGCATGAAGGTGCTCAACAGACTCTGCATTGCAAAGGACTGCATGCCTGATGGAAAAAGTATTTGAATTTGATTGCATTTTGTATATATTACCACTGATTCTTGTTTATGTGTGCAGGGATGAAAAATTCCACTTGCCCTCTTGGATTGTCAAGTGATCTTTGACTTTGGATGAGTCCAAAAAATACCTGTTTGGGGGAGTGCATTTTCTTGCATATTACATGCACTTAAAATCCATAAATTTTGGCAAAATTTCAGATGGTGAACTGCTAATCAAACAGGACTACATAAATTATTATGAGGCTTTGTATAGTAACAAACCATTATATACATGTACATACACACAATACAATATCAATTTTGCCATGCCCAATCTGCATCAAATCTCTACAGCGAACCAATCAGGTATCATGTAAAAGAGATTTAGTCACTGCCCATAATTTCTAAAAGCCATACCTTGATCCTGCCTTATATACTGGGTATTTAGCAATGACCTAGGGACAACTCTTAGTAAATCTGTTATGTATGTGTTAGTGCTATAGTATTAATTTCTTACAGGAATAGGCGAGGGAATACCAACTGGTTCAGTGGTTATCTAAACATTTTGTGAAGAAGTGACATGACCTAATTTTCAATAAGTTGATTAACCCTTTCCCAAACAAGCCCTGGTTTTTACGTGTCTGCAGTAAAAGTCTTTCGAAAACACTGTGGAAAGGAGAAATTGCTCGTAACAAGCAATTTCTCCTTTTCCAACAGTGTTTTCTACCCGTTTTGAGAACTTTCTGCCATTTTCTCCAAATCTGAAATTGTCATCTGCAAACTCTTTCGGTTTGGAAGGGTCCACATTTCAAGAAAAAAGGAAGGGCAAGTGAAAAAACCTTTACACCTACTCGCACTGATGGCCAAGGAAAGAAAGATATGATTTTACATCCCTGGTGTGATCCTACTTCTAGGCCTAAATGTGCCTTTAACTCTTTACCACATGAGACAATTTTAGACTGGTCCAAATTGAAAGCATTTGCAGACAACAAAATAAAGGTGATTGAAAAATTGAAATTTGGTCTGGGTGGGGTAGAAAACACTGTGGGAAAAGGAGAAAATGTTGGTTACCAGAATTTTCTCCTTTTTCCAAAGTGTTTTCAAATGGCCTCTCTCGCGGGGTGTCAAAAGTAGGGATCGTGTGGTAATGGGTTAACTTGAGTTCAGTCATGGAAATGAAAGGTATTACCCATATTACTGAACAAATGACAAAGCAATGTTTTTAAAAGGAAAGCTTTTGAAAACATTGTTGGAAAAGGAGAAAAGCTGGTAACTAGTACTTTCTCCTTTACCAAAACAATGTTTTCTAACTTATCAGAGAACTAAATCTCCTTAGTAACGATTTCAACTTTGTCTCCCGCAGATGTTCTGAATTTGGAAAAGTCTAAAATCTGTTAGATGGTAATGGGTTAATTTCTGTTGTTTATCCATATTTTGCATCCTTTTGCTCTAGATTGTAACTAGATGAAAATTTCATTAGATTGATTAATTAATTGTATGGTAATTAATGCTGCTTTAACCGATTACCACACAGTCCCTACTTTTGACAGCCCTGAGAAAGAAGCCTTTTGAAAACACTGTAGGAAAAGGAGAAAACGCTGGTAACCAGCATTTTCTCCTTTTCCCACAGTGTTTTCTACCCTTCCCAGAACAATTTCAATTTTTCAGTTACCTGTATTTTGTCGTCTGCAAACGCTTTCAGTTTTGACCAGTCTAAAATTTTGTCGTTTGGTAATGAGTTAAACATCATTTCAGTAACATTGTTGCAGCGAGCGCACCTATCCATGCTTTCTTGGGAGTTTCTTTTACAAGTACTCTGTATGGTATTCTTTCCAAGCCACTGGCTGCTTTCCCACATGACCATCGTCAAAAAATGGTCAGCGGTGAGAGAGGAATGAATTCTGTTGCAATGACTATCATCAGTTGTTGGAAAGAAATTGGCCAAGTTTGGGATCAATCCAGCAAACCCATGTTCTCAAGTCCTATATGCTTCTGACTGATCTACTGGGGCTCGGCGAAATTTCACCGCTACTTTCTTAGGAATTTTAGTTACTGTAAATTGGGAATATGGCACTCACTTTTTCATATTTTCCCCTAGTTTCATAGGGTCTATGAAGTTTGCCCTCCCGCACAAATCGTCCAACACCGTCTGTAAGTGGATCTTACATAATTATATATTGTGATTGCAACCTCCCTGGTCTCTTTGATCTGGATAAGTCAAAAGCTGTTGGCATAAACGGTCAAGTCTGGTTTAAAGACCACGTAGCAGCCAGAGGTAAACATTGCGGATGTAAAAATATTGGTACATTTACGTTAAAATCATACCATTTAAAAGTATTGAAATCATTGAGAGAAGACAGTATGTTATTTTACTGTTGGTCCAAGTGCAAGTTCCTATTAGAAAAACAAATTTTCAAATCATATGAAATTGACAAAAGACAGAGTGACTTGGCAGCTTTTTGTCTAGTCTTAGAATTCATTTTTCTTCAAATGCATTGATAACATTTGATCAGATATTTCGTCGGTTTACATCAAAAACCTTGCAGCTACAGCTTGAAACAAGCTGTAGTTACAAGGTTTTTGAAGTAAACTGACGATTTGTGCCATTAACAAGCAACACAACGAGTGTAAATTACTAATTCAAAATTTAATTTCATATGAAAAAAAAATTATCAAATGAGTTATATTGTTTTGATCACAACACGCATCTAGGTAGGAGTTATGCTCTATGAAAAAGTGATTAAACCCATTACCACCCAATCCCTACTTTTGAAGACCCTGAGAAAGAGGCCTGTAGAAAACATTGTGGGAAAAGGAGAAAATGCTGATAACCAGCATTTTCTCCTTTTCCCACAATATTTTCTACCCTTCATAAAACAAATTTCAAATTTTCAGTCACTTTTATTTTGTTTGCAAGTGTTTTTGATTTGGACAAACCAAAAATTTTGTCGTTTTGTAATGAGTTAATGCATCTGTAAAAACATCAACCCATGTCGGCCTGCAGTACATGCAGGTTTACTTTGACTGAAAATTTCCGGAATGGGTTAATTTTCTGCATGTCTAAGGACCATTCTTTCCATTGATTAAGCTCATTTTTTCCGACAAATGGCTTGCAACATACGAAAAGGGACATTCAGACATTTGCGTAAAGTGTCGTGTCGGATCAGCCTGCGCAGTCCGCGCTGGCTAATCCGATACAACACTTTCCGTTTTCATGCAATTTTCTGTTTTGTGCATGTCTACTGTATCACAAAATCTACTGTAGTTGTAAAGTGCCATCTCGGATTAGCCTGCGCGGACTGTGCAGGCTGATCTGAGACGACACTTTACGCAGATGTCCGAATGTCCCTTTTCGCATGTTGCACACCAAATGTGGGTACATACTGTGCAAAAACTCACGATACATTATCATGAATTATTCAACCCTTTTTCCAACAGCACCTAACTAAATCGGTCATGTCTATTGATGGATGTGTTGCACCTTGTTTGGTTGTTCATTCTGTCTGTCTTTGCCACTGACTGCTGTGAGCATTTAACTCTTTACCACACAACTCTGACTTTTAATGACCCTGAGAAAGAATCCTTTTGAAAACATTGTGGAAAAAAGGAGAAAATGCTGGTAACCATCATTTTCTCCTTTTTTTCAACAATGTTTTCGTAGAACGGAAAAAGAAGAAACTGCCTAGCTATCATCATTTTCTTTATTTCTCATCATATTTTTACTACCTTTCAACAGACGAATCTTGTCTGCATTTCTTTTCAATACAAACAAGTATTAAACTTGTTACAAACAATCCAGACCTGAAAAGGAAGGCATATGAAAACAATGTGGGAAAAAGTGAAAATGATGGTAACCAGAATTTTCTCCTTTTCCCGCACTATTTTCTATCCAATCAATTTAAATCAAATATGGAAATCATTTTAGCAACACCTAAAAATGCTTTTAAACTTGGTTACATGTAGTCTAGAATTTTGTCATTTGATGAACACTTATATAGAATTTGTTAAAGCAGTTTGCAATTAAACACAGGTGGTCCATTATAGGGGTTTGACTGATTTGTGATTTTGTCCTTTGCTTAGGTGACATGATGGCTGTCTTTCTATTCTGATTTCTTTTTGGCTTCTCCACCAATCACTTTCTTTCTCTGAGCAAACATGTGCATGTACAACTGGGGGAAAACTGCAAAAGAAGATACATAATACTAACCATTTTAATTTGTAGAATAGTTAGGGAAGAACTGATAAACTGATTGATTGACTGATTGATTGATTGACTGACTGGTGTCTGACTCTTCACCAAACAACAAAATTTTAGACTTGTCCAAACTGAAAGCATTTGCAGACGACAATTCATAAGAGAATGAAAAACTAAAATTTGCTTTGGGAAGGGTAGAAAACATTGTGGGAAAAGGAGAAAATGCTGGTTACTCTTCTTTTTCCACCATGTTTTTAAAAGGCTTCTTTAACCCATTACCACACAATCCCTACTTTTGATGCCCCTGAGAAAGAAGCCTTTTGAAAACACTGTGGGAAAAGGAGAAAATGCTGGTTACCAGCATTTTCTCCTTTTCCCACAGTGTTTTCTACCCTTCCCAGAACAAATTTCAATTTTTCAGTCACCTTTATTTTGTCGTCTGCAAATGCTTTCAATTTGGACCAGTCTAAAATTTTCTTGTGTGGTAAAGAGTTAATAGGGCCGTTTTAAAGTCAGGATTGTGTGGTAAAGGGTTAGGCCTGTTTTGGAAAACATTCCAGTTCATGTTATAGTAGCTAGTGCACCTATCCATGCTTTCCTGGAGTTTTTTTTTTTTTTAAATCAGTACATCAAAAATGGACAGAGAAATACACTACTAAGGAATATGCATCATCAATCCTAAGTAAGTCTGGCAAAGTATGAATACAAGTTAACGACTTGATTACACTGAGCATAAGGCTTCATATTACTGACTCCTACATATGGTTTTCAGTATGGCCAATTGTGGGCCAAGATAACTAAGCTGATCTGTTACCTTTCACACAATCCCTTGTTTGGAAAAGATAACCACTAATTCTATTTTTCTCATTGTATTTTGTAGTCTCTATAGGATAACCCTTTACCAAACAATCCCTGGTTTTTACAACCCTGAGATGGAAGCCTTATGAAAACAATGTGGGAAAAGGAGAAAATGCTGGTAACCAGTGGTTTCTCCTTGTCCCACAAAGTTTTCTACCCTGCTGGAAACAAATTTCAATTTTTGAGTTAATTTTGTCATCTGAAAGTGCTTTCAATTTGGACCAGTTTAACATTTGTTGTTTGGTAACGGGTTAGATTTCATCACTTGAGCTACATATACCTTTTTGCTAGAAGATGCTTTTATCTCTTTACCAAAAGAAAAAAGTTTGAAATTGTCCAAATTGAAAGTATTTGCAGATAACAGAATAAATGTTATTCAAAAATTGAAATTTGGAGAGGATAGAAAGCATTGGGGAACAAGGTGAAAACACTGGTTACCAGTATTTTCTCCTTTTCCAACTATGTTTTCAAAGGCTTTCTTTCTCAGGGTCATTAAAAATTGGGATTGTAAAATAAAGAATTAATGCATACAAGTCTCCAATTTTGTCATTGGGTCAAGTATTAAACCTTTACCACACAATCCTGACTTTTAACAACCCTGAGAAAGAAGCCTTTTGAAAACATTGTGGGAAAAGAAAAAAAATGCTAGCCACCAGCACTTTTTTCAAAATGTTTTCTACCCTGCTGGAAACAAATTTCAATTTCTGAGTTACATTAATTTTGTCGTCCCCTTTCAACAATAACTGGTATGTGAAATACTTCAGCTATTATGTCAGCCTTAACTAGTAAAATGAAATTCACCTGCTACATTTTAAAACAATGTAACTAGTATGTAAGAAAAACTCACCTGGTATGTAAGACAACATTATGAAGATAAGAAAGTAGAAATAGCTGAAGGACATATTGGCAACATTTGGTAACTCTATGGTATACAGTCGACTGGATTTCACAAAATCAAGACTGTTTAAAATGGCTAACAGCTCCCCCTAGAGATGTAAAAATAAAACAGGCCAATTATTAAAAAAGAACAGTAGATTTGGAGGGTTTTCTTTTACCTTCAAAAGTGCCAAAAGTTTCAGTCTTAGAACTTTAAAGGCATGGGAGTAACTTGGGATAGGTTTTGTCTGAAATCTTGTAACACAGCTGATAACTAATGGGCTTCTGGGGTGTTGTTCATATGGGCAATTGGGGCTGCAGATCAGTAAATGAAAAAATATTAAAGCAAATAATAATTACCTCATGACGTAAAATGACCCTGAGGAAGACCGCTTTTAAAAGCATTTTTGGGGAAAAAAAAAATTCTGTGTTGAAGGAAATTTCAATTATTCTGGGCATATCGCAGATATCACTTACAAATGCTTTCAGTTTGGATATGCCTTAGTTTGTTTCATGTATGTGTTAAAGGAATAAGCCTTTGGCTGTATGACATCCCTGTACTCACATGGTAAATAGTTACTTAACCCATTACCACACAATCCCTACTTTTGACGCCCCTGAGAAAGAAGCCTTTAGAAAACATTGTGGGAAAAGGAGAAAATGCTGGTAACCAGCATTTTCTCCTTTTCCCACAATGTTTTCTATCCTTCACAAAACAAATTTCAAATTTTCAGTCCATTTCATCTTGTCATCTGCAAATGCTTTAAATTTGGACAAGTCTAAAATTTTGTTGTCTGGTAATGAGTTAAAGGTAAACGCTTCTTGAATTCTTTACTCAAGAACAAAAGAGTCGTCAGTGTTTATATTCTTTACAGCAATCATATTAAATGTAGGTCAAATTTTGATATTGATCTTAAGAGGGCAGGGGAGAAAACATTTAGGTAAAAGGAGAAAATACTGGTTAACAGTTAACAGCATGTTCTCCTTTACGCACAATGATTTCTAAAGGCCACTTTGAGGGGGGAGTTGCAAAAGCATGGAGTTATTTGTCAAAGGATTTAGTTTTATCGAAAGTGTATAACTCTTACAGCTCTTACAGATGACAATTTAAATGTGGCCGATATGATGGAATTTTTAGTTGATAAGGTAGAAAACTTTGTGGAAAAAGGAGAAAATGCTGCTTGCAAGCATTTCCTCCTTTTTCCTCATTGTTTACTGTCTAGCTGTCTAGTTCTAGGGATTGTGTGATAAAGGGATAATCATAAAGAAGTGCACTTACAGTCACACCAACTGGGTACAAGACTATGAATAGAGTGTATCTGAAAGGAGACAGAATTGTGTAGTTAGTGAAGTGTCAAACAGACAATGGGATTATTGAATATATAAATAAATACACACATCCAAATATTTGCGAATTCCCTATCATGGCCATTTTGCACACGGAAATGTTTGCCAATTCAAGACACTTGTTATTTGTTGGTATACTTGTGTTAATATGCAAATGGAGAAGTTTGTGAATTTCTCAAATTCGCGAAATCGCAAAATTTTCCAGGTTGCAAAAATATCCACTTATATTGATAACGACAAATATACATTATGCATTCAACATGGCACAAAATATTCCTGTGCAATGACACTACATCAGAGGCAAAAAATTGTATAACTCTTTACCAGACGAGAAAATTTCAGACTGGTCCAAATTGTAAGCATACGCAGACGACAAAATAAAGGTGACTCAAAAATAGAAATTTGATTTGGTAAAGGTAGAAAACACTGTGGGAAAAGGAGAAAATGCTGGTTACCAGCATTTTCTCCTTTTCCCACAGTGTTTTCAAAAGGCTTCTTTCTCAGGGGCGTCAAAAGTAGGGATTGTGTGGTAATGGGATAATCAATGGACACGAAACCCTACGATTATTTTGAAAAACATCTGTACATGTGTATTTAATTTTCATCCATTCACATACATGGACTTAATGTTCATTCTCCATTCAAACATGTGTTAAGTGTTCAGCATTGAAATACCCTATACTACAGAATCCCTTTAATGACCCTGGTAACCAGCATTTTCCTTTTTCCCTGGAATGTTTTCAAAAGTCTTTTTTTTCAAAGTCGTGAAAACCAAGGATTGTTTTACAAAGAGTCGAGATGTATATGATAGATCTATAAAAGAATATTTCTAAGTGTTTAAAATTTCAAACTGTTTACCTGCACCACTTTATTGCATAGGGTACTTCTCCTATCAAAGCAAACATGTAAAACGAGTACCGAATCACTTCTGTAATGGACCATGCAGATAAGAACAGGGTAACAGCAAGAAAGTCTTGGACCTGTAATTCAGATGGCATATATACAAATCCTATGAGTGTTACCTCAATCCTCTCCCACACAATCTGGTGTTCTAACGACCCTTTTGATAAGGGCTTTTGAAAGCATTGTGGGACAAGGAGAAAATGCTGGTAACCAGCATTTTCCCCTTTTCTCACGATGTTTTCTAATCTTCAAAGTTTTCAATATTTGGATTCTGTTTTGTTGTCTCCCAATGCCTTCAATACAGACAAGTCCAAAGTTGTGCTATCTGAAGAGGAATTTAAATCAAGAAAAAAGAGATTTTTACTGAGTAGGAAAACGAAATGTTGAACGAGATATTTTCATCAAATTCCTTTAGTACTTGCAGAGTTTTGTATTAGCAGTCTTCATCAGATATCAAACTACAGGATTTGTGGTACCATTTGTTCAAATGAAAACTGCTGTTCTAATTTTTCAAGACATGTCTGCTAAAAAAAATACAGTTATATGCTTGGTGGCACATTTGGTAGCATATGACATTTGCGTACAGTGTCCTCTCAGATCAGCCTGTGCAGTCCTCTCGGGGTAATCCAAGATGGTACTTTACCTCTGCATTTGATTTTGTTCTTTAGCAGGCTTGCGCAAAACAGAAAATTAAATAACGGTAAGTGCTGTATTGTATTAACCTGCGCAAGTCACTCCAGAGCTCCTGATAGTGGGGATGATTCTGATTTCAAAATTAAAATAATTAATTATTCACCATTATACCCTATGTTCTGAGCACCCATTAGTGTATGTCATCTCATCGAGACAATTCTAAAGAGAATTCGTAACAATAGGTTTTGAAGAGAAAGAATGGATTAAAAATACCGTCATTCCCTCTTATCTAGAACTCTGTACATATAATTGAAGTAATCATGACAACATCAATCACAAAATCCTGATATTTGACAACCCAGAAGAAAAGCGCATTTGAAATAATTGTTGGTGGTCAGCATTTTCTCCTTTTCCCACAAACCTTTCAAAGACAAATTTCAAGGATTCAACCACATTCAATTTCTCGACTGCAAATGTTTTCATAGAGGAAAAGGATAAAATTTTGTCCGGTGGTAAAGACTTAAAGAAAAGAAGATCTATAAAGAACCAGATCAGAGAACAGAAAGCCCTACCACAGGAACACTGTAAGCAATACCCCATGTGAGGAATACACGGGAAAATACTTGGAAGGCTGTCAAAACCACATTTGATTTCACAATACCAACTGCACAATGAAGTATCTGAAACAGATGAAAAAAGACTGGAGTGCTGCTCTAGCAAAAAGAAGTTAACTTGATTTTTATGAAATATAATACTAAACAAGTTGTTACATAATAATAGATCAATAAAACGCAGTTTGTCTGGCAACCAACACAATCATGATGATGAACTAGAATCACTTGTTTGCGTGTAGAAAATTGATCAATAAAAAAAGCTTTGACCCATGTCAGCCTGTGAGGCCCCAAACTAAGTTCAGCTGTAACACAAGACACTGACACTTGGACCACATTTAATTTTTTGTCTACAAATGCTTTTAGTTTGGAAAAGTGTTTAATTTTATCATTTGGTGAAAAAAGTTAACCCTTTACCAAACAATCCCTGGTTTTTATGACCCCACGAAATAGATTTTGTAGTCTAGTAGAGACTACTGTAGAGTTTAAAAATGTAAACTTTGACCTCACCTCTAACACAGCAGCGGTCTGAAATATATTGAGTAAGTCAGCCACTTTGGCATACAGTCCTTTGTAGTTCCCTTCTGTTATCAGGTGTGAGACCAGGGCAATCAATATAGCACTCCATCTATAATATAAAAGCGTATAAAGTCATCCAAAAAATTAAATTCAGGAGCGTAGATACACGGGGACGAATGCACATCGGGTAATCATAAAACACCGCAAATCGTCGTCTGATTTATGGATCAGAAAAATATATCAATCTTGCTGACTCACCCTAATATCTGTGCAACGTTGTAAGCAACCAGATATGCAAGTGCAACAGGATTTTTCTCTTCGAGAGATTGTTTCTTCGCCACAGCGACCGGCATTCTTGCTGATTTTCTGCTTTGTTAAGACGAAGTTTACCTATGATGGGAACCAAGAACCGAAAACTTGTTGTCACATGAAGAGGGGGGGGGGGGGGGGTTGATATCGAAAATATTGAACAGTAGACCTATTTAGTCGGATGAATTTCTAACTGGAATCAAGTACAAGAAAAGAAAGATAGAAGATAAATAAGGGATATGCAGATACTAAATAAATCTACCTTTGCACATGTTTACCCGACCAGAAATTCCTTTGATGACTATCTTGAAATTATGTGTTGATCAGAAAAGGGAGATTAGTATTATCTCCCTTTGTAAATAGAATATAGTGGTTTGAGATTTATAAATAATAATTCTTAGAAAAAAGGGGATGCTCGATTAAAGTAGTATAATAATACTAATTTTCAATCATGTAGTGCTAATTTTTCTTAGGATAAAGAAGAAGAAAAACACCAACAAGTAGAACAAAAGATGATGAGGAGGGACAAGGAGAAAAAGCATTTAGAACAATACAATCTTTTGGGATTAGTTTTTAGTGAGCAATACCAATTTTCGAATGACGTGCTGATTGAACAGTGTGCACCGATGCTCTCGCTAATACATATGGATTACGAATTTGCCTGCAAAACGCGAGAAGGGACTTTATGAAACTTGCGTAAACTGTCATATCGGATCAGCCTAAGCAGTCCTCGCAGGGTTATCCGAAACGATGTTTTCCGTTTTTTTTTTTTTAAATGTAATTTTCTGTTTAGCGCAAGTTAACTGTAGTACGAAATATAATGTAGTCGTAATGTACTGTCTCGGATTAGGCTGGACGGACTGCACAGGCTGATCCGAGACGACACTATACACAAATATCCAGAGGCTTCTTTTCGCGTGTTGCAAGCCAAACCATGTGAAGCTCAATTTAACCAGCTTCCCCAATCATGGACAAGTCTAAAATTTTCTCGCATGGTAAAGAGTCCGTTGTGTATTTCTATTCAACCTAAAGTTACCAAACAATACCTGGTTTTTACGACACTGAGATAGAATCCCTTTGAAAACATTGTTGGAAAAGGAGAAATGCTGGTAGCCAGCTGTTTAATACCCAGCTGGAAGCAAATTCGTCTGCAAATGCTTTCAATTTGGACCAAACTAAAATTTTGTCGTTTGTCATCAATTGTGTTGAATTTTTCGATGGAGCAGAAATAACTTGGACACTTGGCCTATTGGGCATGTAGCAGAATTGTAAACAAGTTTGTATTATCATTTATTCAGAAATTCAAAAAATCAATCGACTCTTGAAGATCCTTCTCACCGACTGGAAATGATCAGCCTACCATCTCCTCACCATACTCTCTGAAAATATAATATGGCTCGTAACACGAGAATAGGGGCATTCGGACATTTGCGTAAAGTGTCGTCTCGGATCAGCCTGCGCGGACTGCGCAGGCTGATCCTAAACGGCACTTTACGATTACATTAGATTTTGTGCAACGGTAGACTTGTGCGAGGCAGAAAATTACATAAAAATCGGAAAGTGTCGTCTCGGATCAGCTTCCAGGGACTGCGAGGCTGATCCGAGACGGCACTTTACGCTAAGATTGTCCAAATGCCCCTTTTCGCGTGTTCCAAGCCATATATGAGGCAAGCTCTGTTAGAAGTCTACCTTATGACACAGTCAATGGCTGGAGGAAACGGCCGTCTCTTTTTTGGGAACATGAACATTATTAATGGCTTGCAAAACGCGAAAAGATGCATTCGGACATTTGCGTAAAGTGTCGTCTCGGATCAGCCTGCGCGGGCTGCGCAGGCTAATCCGAGACGACACTTTCCGCAAATGTCCGAATGCACCTTTTCGCGTGTTGCACTCCATCTGATGACTTGCAAGGTATCACGTATCACAGAGATGCATCAAGCCACCTTTTGCCAGAGTATGGCTCAATTATATTGGGTGATAATTCGTAATAGGCATCGGAAAAATTTAATGTTTTAATCAAAGTGTTGAGAACTCTGAAGTGGTATTTGTCAAGGAAACCGTTGTTTGGAATTAATAATTTGAAGGAAAAAGAGAAATGTTATTCAAGTATTAGGTTGAAAGTCAACCAACTAAGCAAATGAATACCATTTGGTTGAAGGGAGATTACTCATGACAAATGATCATTTTGTATAATGGTGGTCTCCTTTCAATCATCAGAAGGAGTCAGGAGTAACGTCCCTTGACAGTACGATCGATGCATGGTGTGTAGAGAGAGAAACCTTGTGAATAATCGATTAGAATTAAGTTTGTACCTGAAAACTATTACTACCCCCGCCGAAGGCGGAGGGATGTAGTTTTAGCGTTTTCCGTCCGCCCGCCCGTCCGTCTGTCCCTCCGTCCGTCCGTGTGTCCGTCTCGGTGAATTTCAAAGAATAACATTGGACGGAATTTCGTGAAATTTTATACAAGTGTACAGTCACCCATTTGTAGATATTTTGAAAATTCTTATGACAAGAATTTGAAAACAGTTTAGAGGTACTTGGTCTTTTACGGTAGTATCTATTAATGTATTTCTGTCCTAACTACAAAAAAAAAAAAGATAAAATAAAATGAAAAATTAGGCAATTTTTGTTGATGGATTTTCGTTTGGCACAGGGTAAAGATGTATGATTTGTTTTTCTGTAGGCTCGGGTTCGATTCTTGTTTGAGGAGCCGAGATTTTCTCAAAGGGGTGTCTTTAGCATAGAAGAAGGAGAACTGGCCTAGTTCTGGTGAAACGCAGGACAGGGAATTAGCTGTCGCTATGATTTGGCCTATGACTTGTGAATACAAAATGGTTGGAATGACTTACGTTTTTTCACAGATGTATTCGTAGGTATCAGAACAAGAGTTATCTCCCCATCTATAGTTGCTTCCATTCCACAATATGGCACAGTTTGCTGACTTTGCCTGATTGGGTTCACCTGGTGCCCAGTCCGTGAAAACAGCACGATTGTTTGTATCGTACCAGAGCCATTCGTTCTCTATTACCTGGTCAGTGAGACCGATCCAGCGATCTGCGACTAGGGCGGAACAAAAGAAAGATGATTCCTTATCGGACAATGCAGACCAAGATCAGACTGCATGTTCTGTGCAGTCTGATCTCGATCTACGTTTTCCGCAATAGGTCAGTGAGTCACGCCTAGCAGCTTTAGGGTTAAAAATATTTTCGAAAGAAGAGAGAATACTGGTAACCGAAATAGTTGTAAACGTGTACCTTTCAGGTCGTCGCAAAAACTTTTCAAAAATCCGTTTTCGGCGGAGTTTTCGATGTGCACTAGATGAGCTCCATCATGTTTACAGGCTCGCTGAAAGTAGAACATAGACTCCAGAAAGGCAGATAGAGCCCTCAGTCGTTAGCGTGCGGGACTTTGGAACGGGGGGTCTCCGATTCGAATTCCCGGATGATGGTCATCTAGTTAGTTTCCAAATCACAGCACTGACATCCTGAAGGCGGCGGGTTTCTTTTCTAGCACTGAATTCATGCTATGAAATAGGTATGTTCTAAAACAGAGAACTCATACCATTGAGAGAAAGGTACGAGTTCTTTAGGTTACGAGTTCTCTCGCGATAAGCTGTGTTATTGTATAAATGCGCTGGATTGTGGAAAGGTGTTGAAACTCGACACAGGCTTTTGTCTTGTTATCTCACATTTTAAAGACAACATAAACATAAGAATTTTTTTATTTTTTCTTCTGTGAATATAGAGTATCAAGTTAAACTGCGTTTTTTTTTAATTACCATTGGCAGAACTATTTTGTTAGTGAACGGAAGTGGTTTTGTTTACTTGTGTATCTAGATAAAACCTGCCGGAAGCGAAAAAATGAATTAGAGAAAGATAGTAGACTTCGAAAACCGGTGCCAGTTTACATGCATGCGTAATGTGGGAACTATGATAGACGGTAGAACTCGCTGCCAAAAATGATGATAGTCATTATGACCTGATTCGTTCTTCTCTCACTGCTGACCATTACATGGTATGATTTAAATTTGGATACGTTTTAATAAAACCTACTTTGTTTACTTTTGGCAGTTATTGTCACTTTAACTCTTTACCCAACGACAAAATTTTGGACTAGTCAAAATTGAAAGCATTTGCAGACGACAAAATAAAACTGACTGTAAATTTGAAATTTGTTTTGTGAGTAGAAAAGATTGTGGGAAAAGGAGAAAATGCTGGTTACCAGCATTTTCTCCTTTTCCCACGATGTTTTCTAAAGGCTTCTTTCTCAGGGGCGTCAAAAGTAGGGATTGTGTGATAATGGGTTAATAGGGTACTTACCTCGACCTTCACATTTTCACCTCTGGTGCTGGTCATTTGTGAATGCCCTTGAGTAATCTATAACAGAACATCTGTCTAGCATAGATTAAACCCAGGAAATGACAAATAGGTGATCGGTTACCGTGATATTGCCGAATTACAGTTAAAATCAAGTTAAAACACTATTAAAATACACAAACAAACCTCGGCTTCTATAAAAGAAAGTGTCTGATGACCAAACAGGTAACATGAGCTGTTGTAAGTCACCCAGCCGTTGGGACAGGTCGAACTAACGGTGCCTGAAATTATGAGTAGGTCATATATTTAGGATTTGTCTTGAAAGGTATAAAACGTAGTACATGTAGGAAAAGGAGAAAATCCTGATTATCTGTAGGATGTAAGGCCAAGCGAGACTTCGTTAGTCCATGGACATCTTTTCAAAGTACCTAGAATCATAAAACAGCCATGCTCATTCTACATTTACAGTCGGCTAGACCGGTCGGCTAGACAGACAATTATAAGCACATAGACAAACAGGCAGACGGGAACACAAAAACACAGCAACCTGCTGGAAACCCGACTGAAAGGCAGAAACTTCAACAGTTGAACATTTTAACTCTTTACCAAACGGCAAAATTTTGGACATGTCCAAATTGAAAGCATTTGCAGACGACAAAATAAATGTGAATAAAAAATTGACATTTGATTTGGAAAGGGTAGAAAACATTCCGGAAAAGGAGAAAATGCTGGTTACCAGCATTTTCTCCTTTTTCCACAATGTTTTCAAAGGTTTTTTTTCTCAGGGTTGTTAAAAGTAGGGATTGTGTGGTAAAGAGTTAACTTATATATTCTACCAACTTCAGTGAAATGAAACTTTCAAACCAATGCTAAAATCCAAAGTTGCGCTACTCCAGAGGTAATTTTTGGGGAAAACATGTCTCCTGTTCGGACATTGTAAATCAAAGATCAGACTGAACGTTGTGTGCAGTCTGATCTTGATCTACATTGTCAGCTATAGGTCAATGATGAGCGGAGATGTGGGAAAGGGGGATCTGATAGGTATCCGTGATACCATAAACCAAGTAAGACATAATGAAGGCCATTCTTCAGTTACTTCCCTTGATTCTTCTCTAGTACTACATTGGTCCTTGAGTAAAATAAGAGGATTACATGGATTTTATCCTTGATTTTCTTGCGCAGAACAGCTATGATCATGAGATAATATCGCAAGTAAATGTAGTTAGATTGTTTTACAAATCAATGTATGTGTAGTTCCTGATGATTAAGAACAGATTTTGAATTGAATTACATGCCGGCCTTACGCAAACATAATAAATCATTGTCATATTTATCTCAACATCCCCAAGGGAACCAAGGATAAAAAAAAAAAAGGAATACAGATAAAAGGAACAATCTGTTCTTTGGATACCTTTAGTATTTTTCTGGTAAGGGAGATAATTCATTTTCCAAGAACTGCTCCCATTATAACCATCTATGGATCCATAGAATCCATTTTTATCGAAAATCAGACTGAATCACTAAGTAGAATGATCCATGAATATGCATTCAATTTGAAAATTAAAAAATGTTTCGACCTATGCCAGCTTGTGCGGACTGCGCAAGCTGACACGAATAGATACATTTTACAGAAGTATTAAGTACCCTTTTCCTAGAGCATGTCTTCAATACATTGTCTTAATTATTTTAATAAACACCAAAATACAAGGCATTTGCAGAGGACAAAATTAATCTACTGCGATACAAAAAATCGAAATTCTTCTTAAGAAGTGTGATAAACATTGTGGGAACAGGAGAAAATGTTGGTCACCAGCATTTTCTCTGTTTCCAACAATATTTTCAAAAGGCTTTTTCCTCAGGACCGTGAAAGCCAAGGTTTACTAGGTAAAATAGCCATTTTCCACCAACAAAAAATAATGAAGTTGCAATTTTGATTTTGCCTTTTATATCAGGAAATGTCACACTGTGCATTTAAGATAAGACTGCACGCTATGGGTTTCTCGACGCTTGCTTTGTAGTCTAGCATTCCGCAGTTTTAATAGCACGATTTACATTCGCTTAGACAACCGTGTCTATACGCACGTATGTAGGGGCTGTTGCAAAGGTTTGCACGTCTTTATCCCAGCTGGTTCAAATTTAACAGAAAAAAAAGATAATGTCACCAGGGTCCGTATTCACCAACCATTCTTAAGAACATTCTTTGTCTTACTCTTCAAGATCTTCTAACTGTGAAAGTAACAGAACTACTGATTGGCCAATCAGAAGTTCTGTTACTTTCACATGGACAAAAATCTGAAGAATAAGACTGAGAATGTTCTTGAGAATGGTTGGTGAATACGGACCCTGGTTCGTTCCTCTCTCACCGTTTTCGTGTACATGATATGATTAACATTGGAAAAGCAGCTAGGCCAATGAATATTCATTGTGAAGAGCACTGTTCCCAAGATAGAACGAAAGAGAGGAACATGTGCATTGGATATCATGACTGCAGCCTGATCTTGATCTACACTGCTCGCAAAAGGTCTCCTAGTCGCACTAAGCAGCCTAAGGATTAAAAATAAAACAGATTTTGACTGGGTAACAAAAATTTCAATTTAGTCTAAGAGAAATTTAATCACTTACTTATAAATAAACAGAGTGGCAGAAGCGACCAAAGTATCGAGGCCATCGTACACGCACCGCGTTTGATGATAAGACTTATCTCTCTATGGACAAAAATGGTTAAACCTTTACCAAACGAGAAAATGTTAAACTGGTCCAAATTGAAAGCACTTGTTGACGACAAAATATAAAACTTTACTCGAAAATTGAAATTTGTTTCCAGCAGGGTAGAAAACGTGGGAAAAGGAGAAAATGGTGGTTACCAGCATTTTCTCCTTTTCCCACAATTCTTTCAAAAGGCTTCTATCTCAGGGTCGAAAGAACCAGGGATTGTTTAGTACCTAAAGGATTAACTATTTCACGAATGACAAAGTTTTGGACTCGTCCAAATTGATAGCATATGCAGAGGACAAATTCGAACGTAGCTAACATGATGATAACGTGACAAGAAAAGGAGTAGGAAAGGTTGTTGGAAAAGGAGAAAATACTGGTAACCAGCATTTTCTCATTTTTCATTTTTTTATTTTTTTTTTTTTCAGAAGCTTCACTTTTCGAGAAGAATTGTGTGGCAAAGAGCAAAAAATGTGTCCTTACTTCAAAATTATCTTTTACCTTTTCTTGCCTAAACAAAGGGGCAGACAACTTTAATAACCCTTTACCAAACAATCCCGTATAATCCAATTTGATCAGGAGAAATTCTATGTAGTATGATAAATATGCTTTTACATGTGCTGAGACGTTAATATATATGATATATAGTTTATACAGATTCTCAGTTCACAAGTTAGTTGTACATTATACAAATGTAGTTCTTGCCCTGAATTTATACCCAATACTTTTCACAGTCGAAATGATTCATTTCGCATAAATAAATTAATCAATTAATCCTAGCCTTTTTCATACGTTTTCATATAGCCTTATTCTTTTCGTTCAAAATTTAAAAATCAGCCCCAATGCTATGCGGCCATTACAATGAAACCAGGTTTTGAATTCTTAAAGTAGTGAATGCGGTTAAATGAAATCGCATGAATGGGGCTAAAATAAGAATCGATAGTGTCCAATTTGACTATTGTTAAATACTTCGGTATGTATACATCTCAACATACTCTATGCACAACAATTCTACTTCGCCACCAGTATTTTGTTACTGCGATTTGTCTCCCATTGATAAAAACTATACTATAAAATTCTAGGTTCTTGCAAATTGAAAGCATTTTGTAAACAGCAAATAAAAGGTGAATCAAATGATGATAATGTCTCCTAAACTGAAAGAGTAGATCTTAGATCAGATTGCACGTTCTGTGCAGTCTATTCTTGATCTACACTGTCTGCAAAAGGTCAGTGAGTCGCAGGAGATGAAGATCAACAAATTATCTTTTCACTTACACGCAAAAAATGTGAACCATGTTCTGATTATACCCCCTTTTCAGAGAGAATGGTCCGTGTATATGTGTGGCACATTGATAAGCAAATAACTCCCTTCGTCTGATATTTTCATTTTCGACAGACTATTTTATTGCCAACATGTTTGTACAAATATTCAATTTTTAATGAGGACCCTTCTTCAGTTATTTGCCTTGATTTCTCTTCAGTACTACATTGGTCCTGATAAGGGAATTACTTGGATTTTATCCTTGATTTTCTTTTACTGAATAACTATTTTCCCATAAATTTCAAATAAATCTTGTTAGACTTTTTTACAAATCGATATTTATGGAGTTCCAGCTGATTAAGATCAAAATTTGATTTGAAAAAGTAACGTTAGTACTGTTATACTGAAAATCTGCTTCAGATGGTGAAGTGTGACAATTTCGTCAGCATAAGAGTAAATATAAAGGTCAAATATTTACATAAGGTAAAAGCATATAGATTATCTTCAAATTTCTCTGACTCTTAACAAAGCTCTTGTCAAAGCACCACATGTTACGGTGTTTGCTCAATATTGTGTATTCATACAGGCATTGACATTACGAGCTCCAATAGCTAATTTGATGAAATATAGAATTTCTGTATGCGTAGGAAGACGGTTTGATGTTGCCTTTAACTCATAACCAGGCGATATTTCAAGGTATTACACCTCTGGAAAAACATATTTTCACTTTAATGTCATACTATAAAATTTGCTATGATTAAAAATGAATTTTGTAGTACTACTTTAACCGAATTTTTGATTGGTTAAAAATGTGCAAGAGTATTATAATTGGAGTGCAACACGCGAAAAGGGTCATTCGGACATTTGCGTAAAGTGTCGTCTCTGATCAGCATGTGCAGTCCGCACAGGCCAATCCGAAACGACACTTTCCGATTTTATGTGATTTTCTGTCTTACACAAGTCTACTGTAGCACAAAATCTAATGTAGTCGTAAAGTGCCGTCTCGAATTAGCCTGCGCGGACTGCGCAGGCTAATCCGGGACGACACTTTACGCAAATGTCCGAATGTCCCTTTTAGTGTGTTGCAAGCCATATCAGATCAAATCCTTATTTATGTTCTAACAAGAGGTTCTATTCTATGTTGCACTAGAATCATTAGGGGTCTAATATCTTAATATTTATCAAAACTGAGAGAATTGGTAGATGACAAATTCAATGTAGCTTATATGGAGTGCATCATGCGAAAAGGTACATTCGGACATTTGCGTAAAGTGTCGTCCCGGATTAGCCTGCGCAGTCCGCGCAGGCTAATCCGAGACGACACTTTACGACTACATTAGATTTTGTGCTACAGTAGACTTGCGTAAAACAGAAAATCACATAAAATCGGAAAGTGTCGTTTCGGATTAGCCTCTGCGAACTGCGCAGGCGGATCCGAGACGACACTTTACGCAAATGTCCGAATGACCCTTTTCGCGTGTTGCACTCCATATAATACGAATATAATACGATTTTTTTTAAAAGGTAGGAAATATTGTAGAAAAAAAAAGAAGAAAATGTTGATTATCAAAATTTCCTTTTTTTACCACACTTTTCAATATTTGTCTTCTTCAGAGTCACTAGAACTCTTTAAAACAAGAAAATCTTAAGGGTGAGTATTAATTTTGGATTAGGATCAACTCTTTACAAAGCAATGTTTCCCCTCGTCATGATAAAATACGAGGTCGAACTTATCTATGAGTCATAAAAGGGTAGGGTTCTAAAATATACTTGAATATAATTCCATTTGAAAATAGGAGGCTTTCTGGCCACCGGACTCTAGTTAGTATGGATTTATTGGCTGTAGATCAAAAGAAGACCTATGAGAAATCAACTTTGGGATTTTTTATTGGCCCACACATTCGGCGCGAGTACGGGTGTAGTTCCCAGGAAGCATGATCGAGAGAGAATAATATAAGTTGTTAGAACTTGTTTCTCAATCGATGTAAAATAAATTTATTTTAAATTAAGAAGACCATGTTTTATATACAACCTGATCTTATCGTAGTACCTTCCTAATGGACAGCAGCTATTTCCACTACATTAATTTCCTACAAAATTAGCTATAATTAAAAAAAATGAGTATTATTGTACTACTTTCACCGAGCCACTTCCCCCCTTCTGAGAATTATCACTTTAAAACCACTAAATTCTCATTACGATGGGAAATGATAACTACCTCTTTTATCAGGAAACCAACAAAAGTATCAAAAAATAATTTCAAGATAGCCATCAAAGGAATTTCTGATCGGTTAGAAATGTGCAAAAATATGATATCAGTACAAATCTTTATTACCTTACTTAAAAAATTTATTCCATGGTGCAATAGAATCGCTAGGATCGGTACCTTCAGCGCTTTGTTATCTCTGGTGTCTCCACTTCTTACATCCCGAATACTTATCTTCGACTACCGATTAAATTAAGTCATTGAAAAGTAGGACAGCTCAATTTCTGGAAAAATTTACTGCATGGAAAACTTTGTTACTATTAATGGACAGGACTGATAGATAGGGTTGGTTGGTTGTTGGTAGGTAGGTTGTTGGTTGGTTGATTAATTAGTTGGTTGGTGGGTGGGTCGGTCGGTAGGTCTGTCGGTTATTGTAGTCATATCAGGGACGCAGCTTACTGTTTCATGCATATCCTGGTTTCGCCTCTGCTAGGTTAGAGCTCCGAACCATGTCATATACACTGCCAAGAAGTCCACTGTGCAACGCAGAATCCTTTGGATTCTGACCAAAAACGAAAAGTTTCGACCCAGGTCAACCTGCGCGGACTGCACAGGCTGACCTTTGTTGGTTCTTTTCGCAGATGCACTTAGATCCCTTTCTACGGCTTGATTCATATATAAAGCGCAAAGCCGTTATCGGTACCGTCAGTGCTTTGATTTCTCGTGTTTTACATACTACAAATACTTTTGCGTGTTGAAGCAGACTCACCCGGGGTTACCTGATTTAGCACACTCGGAGGGTCCGGGAACTCGGAGGTAAACAAAAATAGTCACGGTAGACCAGGGTCTGAATTAAATCATTTATAATATGATTTTAAAGTATTATCGGATATTATTGGTGTTGTAGGTTATTGGCCAACATAATAATGAAACAGTTTATGATCATCGTTTCTTATTATGTTGTCACTTAAAGGTAATATACTATTTTGAACTCGGAATTATGTTTGTGCGACGAGATTATTCGTATTCACTGGTTAATATTGAACGAATATACCATTTTAGCAACAAACTGCCATCTTTAAATCAAAATCCAGTCTTTTTACTACAGATCTTAGGTGTCATCGCGCACTCATGTATAAGGATTATCTCTCTATAAATAAAAACATTAACGATGTGTCACAAAATTTAATACGGGAATTCTCGGAGTAATTTCTAAATGTAATTTTGTGAACTCGGAGGTATGGGTTTGGAAACTTGGAGGTTTTAACTTTTCGAAGAGCTGGTTGTTTTTGAAAATGTTAATGTGAGATTATCTGAATGTCTCGGTAGGTAGGTAGGCAGAGGTAGGTATTAAGGAAAGGTAAGTTTTCAATGTATGCAATGAAAGTAGATGAGTAACCGACAGGATAATTCGTCTTTTTTATGTAGACAGCCTCGAATCCCACCTTTGTTAAACTGGAATGTACATTACTATTTCATATTTTTGCTCTTAATTACGGCTTTGTGTACCTGTCAGAACCGCTCATAGAGGCTGTTCTAGTCTACAGGCTAAAACTTCATTTGTGGTTAAAAATCAACTGAAAATTTGTCACTTTCAAAGCTGTAAAATTGTTGTATATTGCCTAGACGTCTATTGTAATGTATAATGACAGTTCAGTGTGTGCGTGCGTCCATGCGTCCGTCCGTCCGAATCATAACTTCTACAATTGTGGATGGATTTCAAAATAATTTGACACAGTTGTTCTCCATCACGTGTGGATGTGCCATTTGAAGCATTCGTTCAGGTAGGCCCAAGGTCAAGGTCACACTTGAAGATCAAATTTTTGTCCGGACCATAACTCCTACAATTTTGGATGAACTTCAATATAAATTTACACAATTGTTCTCCATCATGAGTAGATGTGCCATTTGAAATATTTATTTTTTCACGTAGGCCCAAGGTCACGCGGGCTCGACATGTTTTCCCCGGACAACCTTGTACTTAGTTAAGACTTTTATACTTTTGAATGGGGTAATTTAGGACTAGTCGCTTAGCCCTTTCCCAAACGACAAATTTTTGGACTAGACAAAATTGAAAGCATTTGCTGACGACAATTCAACTCTTGCTGAAAAGGTGATTTCTGTCTATGATAGGGTAGAAAACATTGTGGGAAAAGGAGAAAATGCTGGTAACTAGCATTTTCTCCTTTTTCCACAATGTTTTCAAAATGCTACTATTCCAGACGCGTAAAAACCAGGGCTTGTTTGGGAAAGGGTTAATAAAAGTGGTAGCTTGGGAAGAGAGCTTCACCGTGAATTAAACGTCCGATAGAGAATTTTCATTGCGGCTGTTTGTCCGTTCAAAACTCTTATGCAAACATTCTTTCATGAACAAGCTGACACATTTCCGTGCGATCTGACGATACCTCATGTAGATCTCTCGCCAATTTTTGCAAAACGTTTATGACGAATAAAACAAAAGCATTCCGCATGATTTTCGATTTGTTTGACAGTTCGGATACCCGACTGAACATCGACGATTGTGTGTACTTTATTTTTAGATAGGGAAGGGTCCAAACAACCTTTTTCACTTGAACCATCTAGCGTTTGTCCCAAGCTTCTGGGTCTAGACATAAACCGCAAAAATTTTCCGTGAAATAACCGACTTCCTATGTTCCAAAACTGCACTGTCTGAGGGAATTTGTGACGCATTTTTTATGTATTCTCTGTTGAAAACCATTCAACAACATCAAGGATGAGTAAAGAGCAAATATTATCGAAGGGCAATCTACCAGAGGCTAAGAGTTTATTGTACTTTAGATAAGAATCCAGGTGACCTGACTCTTCAAGACTTTCTATTACTTTTGGAAGTAAAATTAAAATTTCGTCATAAACGGATAGTTTCTTAAGTTTATCAGCCAGGTCAACAGAATCACAGTTTTCATCTTCAGATGTCTGTTCCGCTTCTTTCACTGGAGAATTTAACTTTAATTTTTTACATAAAGATTTACTTTTTTCCACAATTTTTGAATTGTCTGAAGATGTTAATGTTTTCCCGCTGTCTTTTAGCTCTCGTGGAATAATACCTTGGTGTGTCTTGGCGACGTACCTAAATTTTCCAGTGGCCTCATCAAGTGAAAGCTCTCTGTATTTGAGTGTTTCATTTTCATGTAGTATTGATATATGTTGCAGGAGTTGGTCGACACAATTTGTTTTGAAAGCACAGTAATAACAACGAAAATTTTCCATAATCGAAAGGTAACCCTAGATTGACAGAAAAAAAATGGCTATTTCATCTAACAAAGATTTTTGTTTTAACACTTCTCAAACAACCCTCCTTTTTATATGTCTGTAGTGCGAACATTTTGAAAACACTGTGGGAATAGGGTAAATTGCTCGTAACAAGCAATTTGTCCTTTTCCCCAAGTGTTGTCTACCCGTTTGGAGAACGTTCCGTCATATTCATGTAGTTTAAATTGTCATCTGCAACTTTTTTTCAGTTTGGACGATTCTAAAATTTGTTGTTTGGAATAGTGTTAACTCGTACGCTACATGGATGAGATATTTGCTTACAGGTTGTATTACATGGTATATTTTCAGAGGCTTATAATAAACAGGACACTATTTTGTAGAATTAAAGCCTGGTTAGGTTATAGAGACAAACGAGCACATTCTTCAGTATATGGATCCTACGAGTTCACCATATCATAAATATGACAATACTCCGAGTTAACCATATCATACCTCCGAGATTTACCGTACCCAAAAATTCCATACCTCCCACTTTCATCTAGTATAAAACACTTGATTTTTTACATACTGGAGACTGAAAATGTGTTAGATCCTTAAAAAAGACCCTATAATATAAGACACTAACAGAAGTTTTGCAACAAATCACCCATTAACCTACAAGGAGATGGTTAGAGTTGAAATTGATTTTCAAAATAGTAAAATTTCCAGTTTAGATTAATTTTTTCATTGTAAAATGGCCTGTAAGCTTACATCAATGACGATTATAGATCATTTGGCTTCTAAACTTAACATATATGGTTATCTAATATTCGTAAGTGTTTGTCTTTTAAAAATAAACCAGGATAAACATCGAGCCTACTCTACCGTGACTATTTTGTTTACCTCCGAGTTCCCGGACCCTCCGAGTGTGCTAAATCAGGTAACCCCGGGTGAGACTAATCCCGTTTGAAAACACTGTAGTGTGTGACCACGTCGCTACTCAGTTTTGTAACAAGACAATACGAGCATCTGTACTTTTACCACATCTGGCTAGGGTGGCATAGACAGAATTGCTCCTTTGATCACACTGTTTTCATGTTTATCAAACTTCATTTGAGATTATGAAAAGTGATTTTTTTAAAGCCGTATGCTTTAACTCTTTACCACCCAACAAAATTTTAGACTGGTTCAAATTGGAAGCATTTGCAGACGACAAAATAAAGGTGAATGAAAAATTGAAATTTGTTCTTGGAAGGGTAGAAAACACTGTGGGAAAAGGAGAAAATGCTGGTTACCAGCATTTTCTCCTTTTCCTACAGTGTTTTCAAAAGGCTTCTTTCTCAGGGGCGTCAAAAGTAGGGATTGTGTGGTAATGGGTTAAATTTGATTGCGTTGAGGGGAGGGGGAGGGGGATAAAGGGTTTATCTAATTATATTTGAAACTCAAGTGTTGTACAAATATTCGGTCATCCAGTCAGTCTGACCTTATAGTCAAGGGGTTTAAGATACATGTATTACTAATACCTCTGGTATTCTCTAACCCTCAGATAATCTTTTACCTGCTAGATAAATAGCACTTTCAAACCGATAGTAAAAACCTCACTGATTGTATTTCTACTTTTTGGAGAAAAAATATCTCCAAACGGGACAGTGTGGAATACTGCTTTCTTAAACATTGTTGGAAAAGGAGAAAACGCTGGTAACCAGAATTTTCTCCTTTTCAATCATTGTTTTCTTACTTTTCAAAGACAACTGCGATTACTTGAACCACATTGAACTTCTTGTATGTAATAATTTCCAATCAAGGCAAGGCTAACCCTTTCCCAAACAAACCCTGGTTTCCACGGCCCAGAATAAAGAAGCCTTTTGAAAACATAGTGAGAAAGGGAGAAAATGCTGGAAACCAGCATTTTCTCCTTTTCCCACAATGTTTTCTACTCTTCTAAAGTCAAATCTCAATTTTTGAGTCACGTTTATTTTGTAGTCTGCAAATGCTTGCAATTTGGATCAGTCTCTTGAAAATACTGTCCTGTTGTATAGGTTTAAACCCAGGCTTGAACAATGAATTACGTTTATTTACCGTTGACATCTGTTGCCCAGATTGGACGACATATTGATGACTGATGGCTGTCAGTAATGTAATGGGGGTGGGGGGGGGGGGTGGAATGCAAACGATATAGCATCGTCACACGGAAAGACGGAAAGACCATTATTTATTTTGGATGGCCAGCCGTTGGGAATCGAACCAACACCCTAAAGTGAGCAAAACTAGACGCTTATGAGCCCTACACACTACCACCTGACTAGTTCGGGCTGGTAAAAAAAAGGGCGTCCAATAGCGCCATCGACAAATACGTAACGTAAAACAAGCAAAAACAACACAAATATTTTCATTACCTTTACTTTTTCAGCAAGCACTCTGCCATTTATTGCAAAATATTCTGTAAGTCAGAAATCAATTGATCTTGTTTTCAAGTTTATTTAAGTTGACATCTACATACAATTTGTGACTCAACAGCATCAGGCAATCAGTCTGCCAATCAATCCTTACGCTCTAACTTCACAAAAGTTATGGAAACTTATATCGTCCGTTTACTTCCAAAACCTCGTAACTACAGCTTGTAGCAAGCTGTAGTTACGATGATTTGGAAGTAAACCGAGTTAAGTAGAAAGGAAAGCAAGTTAAATGAAAATGAAAAAATCGTTGCATGCAGTAACTTTCAGTACAATCTCTACATTTCGGTCTTAGGTCTTTTCGCAATCCAGGCACTTATTTTCGGATTACTTTCGATCTTTTCCGAGAGTGTCTTGAGCTCCGGTTTATCTTGGAAGGGGTCGTAATCCTTCAATGTTTTTCCAATGAAATCCTTCAAAAAGTTCAACGTTTGATATGTTGCGATGTCTGCTATAGTTATCTATAAGGGGAAAATAAACAGTATGATTAAAAACAACTAGAGCTATCAATTAACCCTTTCCCAAACAAGCCCTGGTTTTTACGTGTCTGCAGTAAAAGTCTTTTGAAAACACCGTGGGAAAAGGAGAAATTGCTCGTAACGAGCAATTTCTCCTTTTCCCACAGTGTTTTCTACCCTTTTTGAGAACTTTCTGGCATTTTCTCCAAATCTAAAATTGTCGTCTGCACACTCTTTTGGTTTGGAAGAGTCCAAAATCTTGTCGTTTGGGAAAGGGTGATTATGCCCCCTACCAGTTCCTTGTCACAAAAACAGGTCTTTGTCACAGAATGCAGAATGGTTTAGTACAAAAGAAAGAGTTGAAAAAGTTAAAGGGGAGATAATTCTGTAACAAATCGCAGCAGGGTCATGAAAATTGCACATGCACAACTGAATATACATAGGAACACTGCGTGTAAATTTGAGTTCAGTCCCTTAAACAGTGTTGGTGTGTTTTCGCGGGACAAATTTGTGTCTACGGACAGACAGATGGACGGACAGACAGCCACTGTGATTCCAGTATACCCCGTCCAGTTCGTTGTGGGGGGGGGGGGGGGGGTATAATAAATAGATTATAATTGAAGGTTCATTACTTCAAAAGCAGAGATGAAATTTTGCAGAAGAAAAGCGATAATTTAAAAACCATAACGCGCACAGAAACAGTTTGAATACTCGATGTATACGGAATAAAGCACGAGCACAAATGAGGATGAATTTGCTCTACTGTCTACAGTTAATATCTGATATTATGTTTGAGTCATGCGCTGGAAAACGGGGACTTAATGCATCTCCGAAATCCCTGATACAAAGCAAACCATCACATACTCATGGATCCATAAGATCCGCTTTTGTACACGAACGACTTGATCATGAGGCAGACTGGTCCTTTGACAAACATAAAATTGACCAATAGCGAAAAGTTTCGGACGGCGTCAGGCTGCGAGAATTGCACAGGCTGACCTGGGTCGATACTTTTCGCAGTTGCATTAAGCCCCCTTTTAACAGAGCACGGCTCATTTGTTTTACTTCAGTAAATAACCTATCAGAATATTTAGAAAAGTGTTTTGACGCACAAAATTTGCACGCAAAACATCACTTTCCGGGGAGAATGAATGATAAGACCTTTTTTTTCAATTTTCTTTTATTAACCCTTTACTCCATAGATACTCATTTCTACGCATTGCTTGTAGGTACCTTTGGAAAACATTGTGGCAAAAGGTGAAATTGCTCGAGACGAGCAATTTCACCTTTTGCCACAATGTTTTCTACACTATCAAAAGGTGTCATATACACATATTAAGAAACGGCTTCATCCTTACTGTTATTTAGGGTCAATTAGAGATACCATAGAAATGCCTTATGGGGTAAAGGGTTAAAGGAGTCTTTTCTCAGGTTGACTGCTAGTTTGCCCAATTTCAGTGTGGTTCCAGATCTTGATAATACGAGTAAAATCCTTAACTATAAGTAATTATATATTGTGATATACCATGGCTTTTAATAAACAATTCCTGGTTTTTACGACCCTAAGAAGGAAGCCTTTTGAAAACAATGTGGGAAAAGGAGAAAATGCTGGTAACCAGCACTTTCTCCTTTTTCCACAATGTTTTCAACCCTTCTGGAAACAAAGGTCATATTTTGAGTTTCGTTTATTTTGTTGTAATGAAATTTTAACGACGTATATCACAAATGTTCGTGCGCGTCCTACTGCGCACATATTTTAGTTAGGGCTAGTGAATCAAAAGTGTACCCACGTGTTTTTTGCACATATAGTAATACTATTGCTGCTCTGAAACAATTATGAACATCAAAGAAAAGTGAGATAATTCTAGTATTTCTACGCTGAATGTTAAGCTGTATACCTTTTTACAGGCAAATTTCTCAGAAGCAAGCACGAAGACCCGTAACTCGTTTTTCTGTAATCTTCTGGTGACATAATGTGCCTTGTGTGAGCAAACCTTTTTTTTTAATCTGTCCATTAGAAACATTTAGGTAAGCGAGTTCAACACTATTCTAAGTGCCTGTACATTGTACAGGCACTTAGAATAGTGTTGCACTCACCTATCGATTTGTGATATACGTCGTTAAACGATGAGCATCGAAATTATTCGTTTCGTCATTAAAGATGCAATATATCAAAACAGATACTTCATGTTTCTACACTATGTCTATACTAAAAGATAAATATAATACTATCACTCACGGAGTTTCCAGCTACGTAACCTGTGCCGTTCTCCTTAATCTTGCTACAGATGAAATCAATAAATTTGGGAAATGTCTCACTGACTACCTCCTTCAATTTCTTTGCCTAGAAACATGTGGCGAAAAAAAAACAAGAAGAACACTTACAAAACCTGATAACTTACTATCATTGTGACTAACATCACTTTTACCCATTTTTTTCCCCACTTCTTCAATTCTTAAAGCTAAAAGATAGAGAGGAAAAGTCGGGTAATCCATAATCGATCGGCGGATACACCGTGGTTCCCTGCATCATCGATTACGGATAACCCGAGTGTTAGCCGAGTCTGTAGGAGTTTGGAGATGAAAGGCGATGTTACACGAATCTTAATATGCCTGAAAGCTATATTTTCAATTTCATATTACTAATTTTGGTATAGTTTTTCTTAAAACTAGCTAAAGCTAAAAGAAGTCTGGCTGATGCCGCAGCACTCTATATATATTAGTGTTACGGGAGACCACTCTCATGCCTGGCTTCGTCTCGATTTAAGTACAATACCTATTTACAACTGCATTAGGCAGATATCTCCTCAGCTCAGTGGTTATGGTGTTGGTCTTTTTAACTTCGAAAAAAATCAAAGCGTTGAGAACACTGAAGTGGCATTTGTCAAGGAAACCCATTGCGTGGAATCAATAGTTTGAAAGAAAAAGAGATATATTGTTCAAATATTGGCTTAAAAGCAAATGAATACCTTTCCGGTTGAAGGGAGAGTACTCATGTACCTTAAAACTATAATTTTGAAATATCTTTAGCCTTTTACATTTAATTTTCAACATTACAATCAAATACTTCGATCTATAATTATTCATGAGCAATCAAATGGAGTAGCGCGCAATCATTGGACGAACAAGCCATGGAGCGAATTGGTTTTGGAACGAAAAAGCCCAGGGTCAGTAGGCAAATTTGTATCATTGCGCAAAAGGCTATGAGCGAGAGAAGCTATTTTCAATCAAAAATAAGTATCTCAACGATGGATGGCCTCGCCCAATGTATTTTAAAATGCCACTTCAAATTACATACCTGAGTGCTACCGAAAAACTCATTTGCCTGAGAAAGAATGAGTTTAACAGGGTTTATTTCCTTCGGCTTTGCACAAAATAAGATATATGGTTATCAAAATTCAATCTTAGACTCATAGTGGTATTGTCTTCGACAAATACCACAAAAACGAGGACTTTGTCCACATGGATTCAAATCCCGTCAGATGCCGTTTGTATTTCAGCTCTGCATCTGTTTCGAACTTTCATGTACGTAAAATTTGTTATTTTTACCTTTACTTCCTCGTCTTTTTCAAAGAATACGGGACTGAGAGGTTTTGTCATGTCAACAAGACTTTCATAAACTTCATCTATCACCAAATCCTTCATGGAGTCTTGGGTGTACAAACCTGCAAAAGAAGTTCATGTTTACCTTTCACATCAAAAAAAACCAAGCTCTGATGATCCCGAGGAGGACTGCCATTGAAAACATATAGAGGATAATTATTTGGTTTTTTTTTTTACAATAAAAGATCGAAATTAATTTCATCGAGTGAGCTTTGAAATCGGTATAATTGGTAAACAGCATTTTCTCCTTTCGCCAAAATGTTTTCTTCACGTCCAAGGCCAAAATCCCGTCATTTGGCCCATACCCAATTGGTCGTCTAAAAATACCTTTCACCCTTGTCCTAAACAAAATTAAGTTTTCAGTTCGATATTAGTAACATGAATGGGCAATGCCCTGTGAAAATGGGGGTTAATGCATCTGCGAAAAAGTATCGGCCCAGGTCAGCCTGCGTCATCGATCAATTTTCAGTGTGTGTAAGGACCAGTCTACCTCATGATTAGGTCGTTTGTTACCAACAGTAGATAAATTGTTGGTCCACAATAGTATATGATGATTTGCTCTATACCATAGATCATAGTGATGCATTAAGCCCCCTGTTGCAAGAGCATTGTCCAAATATTCGTGTTTCAAAGTTATGGTGTAGGAAAATAACCTCTATTCGGACAGTGTAGATCCAAGATCAGACTGCACAGAACGTGCAGTCTGATCTTGGATCTACACTATCCGACAAAAGGTCAGGTAGTCCTGCCCATAGCAGCCAAAGGGTTAATCTTGTACAAGTCTGCAATTGTTTGCTGTCTTATAGAGATGAAGTAGCTTACCAAACTCTCTGGCTAAATATCTGAGTATCGCTGGATTCTGGCAGTGTTTTACTCCGTCTATCTCCAGCACGGGCATCAAACCTTGTGGCATTTCTTTAAAAGAGGAAAAAAGAAGCATAATGAAGACGTAGTAAAAAAAAAAAACATATAGAACTTCATGATGTGAAAGAGGTGGGCACTTGAGGAAATATCATATGTTATGGACCAAGTCTGGAAAAATGTAAAAAAGCTAGCTTCCGCCGTGCTTTATAACATTTTTGTGGGCGAGTTTAATTAACTTTTACTTTGAATGCCAAGGAATGTCCGATTCATTTTTCATAAGACGGTATCCAACGAGTAATAGGCCAGATTTTGCAAAACGTTCAATGCACACATGGTAATTAATCTCTGTAAATAAAACCCAATCCTCAGAAAGACATTTAAAATGGCGTTACATGTACTAGTATATGACACCACGTAATGCTTTTCTAAACGTGTGTAATATTAAAAAAAAATGTAACTGATATTTCACTAAAAACAAGGGAGCTTATGTGATAAAGTATTTTTCGTGCTGTCTACACTTGATTTAAATTGTCTATAAAATGCGTATTGGGTGCACTTAGCTGCCTAATGGGTACATTCATAGCTAATCGGGGCTTTTACGCAGTTTCTGCGCAGATTTAGAACGCTGCCTGATACTTCTTTTACTAGATCTAGCTCCGAAATAATAAAACTACACTCATAGAACGACTCGAAATTAGCAAGGCATTATATCATTACACGAGAAATTGCATAAACTTTTTTGCTGTATGGCTTGCAACACGCGAAGTGACACTTTCCGTTTTTATATAATTTTCTGTTTTGCGCAAGTCTGCTTCAGGACAAAATCTAATCTAGAACTTCGTAAAGTGCCGTCCTGGATCAGCTTGGGCGGACTACCACTTTTTGCGTGTTGCAAGCCATTATGATTTTTTTTTTTTTAATAAAATGTTTACCAGACGGCGAGAATTTGAGCCTATATTCTGAATTGGAATCATTCGCAGACGATAACTTAGATCTGTTATAAATCTAGGCATTCGTTTTGAAGAAAAAATGTAGAAAAGGGAGACAAATGCTTGTAAACAGCATTTTATTCTTTGTCAGCTCCTCTTTTTTTATTCTCATAAATTGTACATATGAGCTACACGAATATGTCGTCTGCAATCGGACAAGTCTAGTTAAGTGTCGAACTCTTGTCGGGTTACAAGTATGTTATAGAATTAGATGACACAGATTTTGCACCCAGACCTCGTCAAATTGCATGCGTATGCACTTTATCTTTTGTTCAATATGGACATGTATGAGAATGTACGCTCTAACAATTTCAAATAGCATAATTAGTCCTACTTTTGAATTCAGAAAATAGATCTAACACAATATTTGAATGGCTCCACGATTTGGTCTGACAAATATCAGTTGTCTCGTGATTCGGCTTCTATATAGAAAATTTTAATAAAATGATTGCCAGAAAATCGATGGGTGAGTGCAACACTATCCTAAGTGCCTATACTTTGTATAGGCACTTAGGATAGTGTTGCACTCAGCCATCGAAATGCAGTACAAGAAAATCATAATACCCTATAAAATTCAATTACTGAAGCATTGAATGACTGGATTTGCGTTTATGAATTGTAATCATCTGTTGCCGTGAGCGAAAAGACCGTAGCTCTTCCGTGGCGGTCTTCCGTGACCGAGGCTTAACTCAACGTAACTCAACGTCGTCAGCTGACGTCATTTCTTTCCAAAGTCACGACTGGAAATGTCTGCTGAGGTGTACTTGACCCACAGAATGTGTGTGTGTTTTTTTTTTTTCAATTCAATGGAAATGAACGTATAAGGTCGGTAACATCAGTCGCTTTCGAGCCAAATTTGCACGCGGCCTGCACATTTTTAAACACTTTCTAAAAAATTAAAATAATGAAATTTTGACACGCTTAACGTCGCTCTACTTTGGTTTCTAAAGAAACTAAACTCTTTGGTCTACAAAGGAAGAAGATATGACAAAATGTGTCATTTACTTGACATTGTGCTACGGTAGGCCTATGATCTCTAAAAGCGAGGCGTGAATTCAATGTAAAACAAAGATTTTCGACATCAATATACCGCGAATTTATGGAACAGCCCTCGTAGATGTGTCATTAACTCTTCCACTATCAAGTATAAAGCCCACTGATCTAAATTTTATCATAGTTTATAAATATAGTTCAACTACAAGATGAAGAGGCAGCCTGGCGTTTATCTAAAATAAAGTAGCGGCTTTTTCCACAATGTTTTCTTCTCTATTTAACTCTTTACCGAACGACAAAATTTTAGGTTTGTCCAAATCGAAAGCATTTGCCGACGACCAAATAAAAGTGACTGAAAATTTGAAATTTGTTTTGTAATGGGTAGAAAACATTGTGGGAAAAGGAGAAAATGCTGGTTACCAGCATTTTCTCCTTTTCCCACAATGTTTTCTAAAGGCTTCTTTCTCGGGGTCGTCAAAAGTAGGGATTGTATGGTAATGGGTTAAGACAAATCCTAACATCTGAGTCACAGTTAAACCTTCTCCTGCTGAAAAATTAAATGAAACTTTTCAAGCCGACAGTAAAAGCTCAAACGATGCTTTTTCAAGTGCCTGTCTTTTGAAGGAAAATATCCCCTTATCGGACAGTGTAGATCCAAGATCAGACTGCACGTTCTGTGCAGTCTGATCTTGATCTACACTGTCCGCAAAAGGTCAGCAAGTCGCGATAAGCAGCTTAGTGTCAGGGTTAGGCCTAATTTGTTGTCTGAAAATATTTTGGAGTTGCAGAAGTCCATAATTTTACCGTTTGGTAAGAAGTTAATGCGGTTTCATGGCGCTCTAAACTTTATTTCAGTTTCCAGTTCTGTTATATCACCATGCCAGCTCACCTTTTCATGTACACGTCATTATTTTCACTAGCACTTGAAGTGCCTTACCAAAAGGACACTTCCGCGTAAGAAAAAAGTTCTTCGACTGGGGATCGAACCTGGCAACTTGAGTTTCAAATATTCCACACTTGAACACGCAGTACCCACGAAATCAAGAGAACTCGTTAAATTTATCTTACCTTTTTTCTTTTCTGGCCATTCCTCTGCCGAAATTCTAATATCTTCATATTCAACATCGGCTAAAGCGAAAGCGAGGCGTATTGTTTCCGCAGCACCACGAGCCTGGAAATAGTACAGTTTGTAACTGTGTTTTCCTGACATTGTTGTTCCAAAATTCTCACGTTAACTCAGATTTATAAAATGCACTCCAGCACACTCGCGATCTACAACGAAAATATCAGCCTAGCATTGTATGTTCACCTTATATTTATATAGCAAATACTACGTGTAAAAGTAGGGTCCAAAAAATCAATGGTACATTCCTTTTCACGCGAAGATCTTCTTGGCGGGTCCGTTTTGAAAGTATATACGGCTGGAACAAATGAATGGGCTTGTGGTCTATGAAATGCCGAAAGGAAAAACATCGTGCGAAAAGGAGAAAATGCTGGTTACCAGCATTTTCTCCTTTTTGCACGATGTTTTCAGCAGCTTTCTTTTTCAGGGGTCTTTTTAAAGCCATGTATGTTATGAGTAGGGTTTTAGCGGAGAGAGGGAGAGATTAGATTTATTCCATGGACGTAGCTGTGCTAATCAACGGGGTCAACGTTTCGGGCAGGCAATTCTCAGGCCTCTAAACACAAATAAACGACTGTTCAAAATATGTTCAGGGCAGAGTGCCTAGGAACTGCATGTATGGGATAGAAAACGGTTGCCGTGGAGTATGGGAAATACAGGGAGTGTGCTTTCCCCATGTATCACAGCACGAGATTTTCTACCTAACTTGGACCATGTGACTATATACTCGTGCATTTCATATCAGATATATACATGTATGTGAGTACGAGATATAAAACTTGTTACAAAATGGAGTTATTGTGATCCTTAGAATGCACTTGATTCAAAAGAGGCAAATAAAAGGTAGGCCATAATTTCTGCACCTGACTCAAAAGAAGCATATAAAGGTATTTTTCTATCAAAATGAGAAATTATTCATTAGGATATTCAATCAAGGTAAACCTCAATGTCGAGTGAGCATAATACCGGCAAACGCCCCGCCGCCATACAGTCAGTGCAAACATGTGGCATCGATTTTTAGTTAAAAGAAAAAAAAATAATTAAATTTCCAGCTTTATTCTGTTGACAATATTCTATTTGATACATACGAAATGAATCTGTAAAACAATTGCTTCTTTTTTTACAAATAGTTTTGATTTTCATGGGTTTTCGCGATGTATGGGGGGCGTTTTACCGTAAATATGCCATGAAGTGTTTAAAATCGTACTCGTTTCGACTACACTGCCTGTCTAAGTGCGAAAATCATAGCATATATATTTTTTTTAAATAATAATGTTTGATCGTTTTTTTTTTTTTTTGGTCAATTATGTTCAACACGTAAATTTCTGCCAGGCCAAGTAGCTCATTGGCTACTGTATCTAATTCGTGAGATGATAGTTGCAGGTTCGATAGATGTACCCGGTTGTGGCAAGCTATCTTTCCCTCGAAAAGTGCAGCGGGCATTTCTTATTTCTTGGATGAAATGAAATTTTAGGTTTTTTAAATCGGGGAAATGTCGCTTAGTTGTATTGTTGTGGTATGAGAAAAGGTAGGAAACATATGCATAGGTTCAGTGACCGCTTTGATATTATTTTATGCCAACATATAAAATTAGTTTTGTCCTTACTAGAGTAGATTTTTTTTTTTTCGGTGAAGGATTGAACATTATGTCATGAAGTGAACACCATTTTCACGAGTGGCTGTCACTTCATGACATAAATTTCGATCTAAATATTCTCTGTGTGTATCTAGATATAGAACTGTGGGAATTGTATCTTTGATCAATTTGGTCAATTCGCCACATGCATGGTCCAATTACACATAGGCAAAACATAGATCTAATAGTAGTTTTATTTATAGTGAAGTAAACCTCTATCAACACGTAAGAAGGGAAGACTTAATTTTAGCTCACAGACAACACAAAACTTTGCTGATTATAACAAATTTCGGGTTTTTCGACGGTTGTTCATATAGCGTGGCTTTGAATCCTTGTTTTTGACCTGGGGTCCTTCATGGCTCAGTTTTAAAGTGAATTACTTGTAAACTGGAGGCCTCGGACTCGAGCCTCAATGGATACAGTGGGCTCTTCGCGGGACAGTCCTTGGGCAAGACTCTTGAGAGCTGTAGCCTTGTACTGGTGTAACCTAAGATGTAGTGGTAATGTCAAGATGTGGGCTATGCGCATATATATTCTAAAGGACTGTTTAGGCCTAGATGAATGCCTACTAATGCCACTATAGTATACAAGTTTGCTACCGTTAATCGATTCCCATATACAATCCGCCCCTGCATTTAACTGTAACGGCGAAATGGTGTTCTTGTTTATTTTCCGGATGTCGCGGCCTCAAGCAAGAATTGATTATAATTACGTACTGAATTATGTCCTTAACCCTTGTCTTGCAGAGTAAGTGAAAATGATTTTCTTCAGCTGAGAGTTAAACCCAAAATTTGCTATTTCAAAAGTATTTTTGGAAAGATGTGTCCCTATCGGTACGTGTAGATCCAAGATCACACTGCACGTTCGGTGAAGTTTGAGCTTGATCTACATTGTCCGTAAAAGGTACTTCAAACGCACTTAACAGCCTGAGGGTTAAGATAGCTGTAGGGTAGAGGGGTCCCACTTTATTTTTTGTCATAGGGCCGCTGAGCCCTGTACCACGTAATCCATGGTTTCGTCGACCCTTGAAAAGAAATTTGAAAGCATTGTTAGAGAAAAAATGCTGATAACTGCATGGCATTTACCCCGTTCCTCTCATTGCTTTCTGCTTCGATTGATTGATTGCTTTCTGCTTTGATTGATTGACTGATTGATTGATTAATTGTCCAAAGACAGTCCCACGAAAAAAAAACAGCGCCACAGTCAAATCTATGATATCAGGATAAATGATCCAGACTCTGAACTACTGAGCTTTGTAAGGACCCACAGGACATAATTCGAACGGGGGATGGGGGACGGGAGCTTGGTGTAATGTGTGTTTGTGTGTATGTGTGTGTGTGTGTGGGGGGGGGGAGCTTGACAGTGGTTCCGGCAATTTTTAACAATACGACAAAATTTTCTTCACAAATTTAAAACATTTTCCACTGAAAATTCGATAACGGAAATTTGTCCTCAGAAGATATGAAAACATTTTTTTTTAAAGGAGAAAATGGCCGGTTATTAGCATTCTCTTGTTTTTCTACACTGCTTTCAAAAGCCTTGTTCATGGACATAAAACCATTGGTTAACTCATTACCAAACCAGAAAATTTTAGGTTTGTCCAAATCGAAAGCATTTTCAGACGACAAAATAAAAGTGTCTGAAAATTTGGAATTTGTTTTGTGAAGGGTAGAAAACATTGTGGGAAAGGAGAAAATGCTGGTTACCAGCATTTTCTCCTTTTCCCACAATGTTTTCTAAAGGCTTCTTTCTCAGGGGCGTCAAAAGTAGGGATTGTGTAGTAAGGGGTTAAAAAGGGTTATCTATCTAGAACGTTTCATTAAATAGAACGTCACCTGTAAGATTAGTCAGAAACAAATTTACTTTTAGTCTTTACAAAGCGACAAAACTTCGCACTGAAAAACTGTGCAGTGGTCATGCATCTGAAATGATAATATGATAATCGTTATCTTTGATACGGTTGACAAGGATGTGGGAAAAGGAGAAAAAAATGCTTGTTTCTGGCATAGTATTATAATTATACTCTTTATCTGTCTTCCACCCCCTCTCTCCTCTCTCTCCCTCTCCCTCTCCCTTTCTCTTTCTCTCTCTCTCTCTCTCTCTCTCTCTCGCACACAGACACATTTTTCTCTGTCTGTCTGTCTGTCCGTCCGTCTGTCTCTCTCTCTCTCACACACACACACACAACCCTCTCTCTCTCTCATTCTCAACTCACTCACTCTCTCTCTCACACACACAATTTTCTCTGTCTGTCTGTCTGTCTGTCTGCCTCTCTCTCTCTCTCTCTCTCTCTCTCTCTCTCTCTCTCTCTCTTTCTCCTGTTATCTTTCACTCTTTCTCACTAAAACACTTTTACCAAAATGTTTGACCCTTAGACATCTAGGTGCCAGTCAGTTACCTTTTGCGAACAGTGTAGATCAAGACCAGACTGAACAGAAAATGCAGTCTGACTTTGGATCTGCACTGTTCTATACGGAAATAACTTTCCTAAAAAAATCCCTCTGAAATAGCAGAATTACGGGTAATATACTGTCAGCTTGAAAAGTTTCCTGTCAGTTTTTAGCTGACTAAAGGTTAATATGCGGGTCCATAGCCGACAGCTCTCTTGTATAGAAACATGGGGGGTCAAAAGTTGAAGTGACAGAAAACTCACCTGTTACAAGAGTTATAAACCCAAATTGTTTACCTGTGTGACACTTTTCGTGTGTCGTTACCTGTTTGCCACACAATCCCGAGTTTTGGCGATCTATGACGGTGAAGGCTTTCGAAAACATTGTGGGAAAATGAGAAAATGCTGGTAACCTGCATTTACTTCTTCTCTCACAATGTTTACTAACCGTTTTCAGAAAAAAAAAATAGATCTACAATCATTTTTTTAACACATTTTATTTGTCATCTGCGAATGCTTTCATTTTGACCAATCTGAAATTTTAAAGGTGGGTATCTAGAATTTTCACATCTCACCAAATCAAAAAATATATATAAATCACTGAAATTTATATGGAAAAAAAAACACAAATCATCAATAATTAAGAATCATAAAATGACAAAAAAAAAAATTTTTTTGATGGTATTCCCTTAAAAGACTACGTAGCCTCAAGCTAATTTTAGATATCCCGCCAAAAATAAAACGAAGCATTGCGGGAATGTTAAGTGACAGGCACGAGACTAATGATGCTGAAATTCCATAACATAACAAACATATATGTAATTATTTTCCATAATGTCTTCTTCGGACGCTATGTTTGAAGCTTCGTCTGTATATTTTCGGTGTGTAAATGAGCGAGTTGCTCATGTAAAAATAGATCGTGTTTTCTGTCGGTGTCGACCTGGGCTGTAGTAAATCTCTAATTTCTCTTGTTGTCGAATGGGTTTCGACTACTGGGGTTTTATGCATGAAAATTATAAGGCTTTTGGGGTATGAGGATGCTTTTTTTTGTATTCCTGTAAGATTTTCGTCCCAAAATCTGAAGGGCCACCTTTAAATTGTGGTTAACAGTTAACCCCTTTAACAAACATTCCATGGTTTTCACGACCCTGATTAAGAAACCTTCTGAAAACAATGTGGGAAAAGGAGAAAATGCTAATAACCAGCATTTTCTCCTTTTCCCACAATGTGTTCTCCTTTCCCAAAGTCAAATTTTAATTTTTGAGTAACGTTTATTTCATCGTCTGCAAATGCTTTTAACCCTTTGGCTGCTTTTCGCGTCTCACTGACCTTTTGCGGACATTGTAGATCAAGATCAGACTGCACAGAACGTGCAGTCTGATCTTGGATCTACACATGTCCGTTAAGGAGAAATTATTCACTAAAACATAACCTTGAAATAACAATATTTAGGTTTTTTACCATCGAATTGAAAATTTCATTTTAGTTATTTAGCAGGGTAAGGGTTAATTTGGACCAGTCTGGAATTTTGTCGTGTGATAAAGATTTAAGGGACACACATTATCGTCTGCTTCATTATCTCCCGCTAGATGGCATTCTATAAATACTCATCTATCTGATATGGGCATCCTGGGTACAGAACCGAACCACTTTCATACGCGACAACCGTTACTTTGAATTTAAAACAAAAAAAAAGGTTTACCCAATAAAACGCTATCTCGTGCAATTCACTCAATTATGATCACTAGTTTAGAGAAATCTGTTGCTAAAGCAGGTCTCATTTCTTCTCAAACGTATTGATACGTAAAAGCTATTTTCAACATTGCTACTTTATATTGCGTAATATTGCAGTCAGCCCACTTTCGGGGCTAGTAGTGATGCGTCATATAAGACAGTCGAATCTTCGAAGAATATGACATGCGCAGACAACGTCGTCTGTCTGCTTCAAAAGTCTAAGAGGAGGAATGAGTAAGGAGACACTTCTTTAGGATCTAAGGGCTTTTCCAACTGAAAATTAGTATATGATTTGACGAGAAACGATTACCGACGGATATAGCAAGAAAGTTAACTCTTACCGTCCTTATCTAAGTCGACAGCGAACTTAACTCCCTTGTTCGAAAGAAAAAGCACATTGTGTTTTCTGCTCCTCTAAAACAGATTTTGAAATATACAATTTCAGCCTATGAGCCCGAAGAATTACAAGCTTAACACTTTTTCCATTGGTACTCTGATAAAACGGATAAAGTGTGAATGAAAAAAAAAAACACAAAGGTTTTCTTTTTCTAGGAACAGGAAAATCGACCCATATCAATGAGTAATGATATGGCTTGCAACACGCGAAAAGGGACATTCGGATTATTCTGCGTAAAGTGTCGTCTCGGATCAGCCTGCGCAGTCCGCGCAGGCTGATCCGAGACGGCACTTTCCGTTTTAATGATTTTTTTATGTTTTGCGGAAGTCTACTAGCTGAGATACAAAATCTAACGTAGACGTAAAGTGCCATCTCGGATTAACCTGCGCGGACTGCGCAATCTGATCCGAGACGACACTTTACGCAAATGTCTGAACGCCCCTTTTCGTGTGTTGCAATCCAGTTATTACAGTGATGATCCTTTACTAAATGTCGAAAATTTAACTTGTCTCTGTGTTGATTTCGACTTAAAAGTTTGGGTTTTTTGTATGTTCCATAATTGATATCTTGCAGGAACATCTTTATCAAAGCACTGAAAGTACTGACTTGCAAATGTGGAATAAGCGGCCTTGGAAAGGATAAAAGTTTGATTGGTCCATACGAAATTGAAGATAAATGGTAAAATCCGGTTATTACGTCCGTCCCGGTTCGATCTGCTCTACTCAGGGTATTTAGCAAGTCTAAAACCTGACTAATACGACCCGATCCGGTAGGATTTTATCAAGCACTCGTAGCCACATGCTACCGAATACAATTAGGACCATCGCCTATGAATCTGTTGATTTTAAACGCGACGTTCGATAGTACGATATGGTGATTACGCGATCTAGTACGATGATAGTCCGATGGAGATAACGCGATAGTGCGACCATCGTAACACCGTCATACTATTGCGTTATCATTACCGTGCTATTGCACAGTCATCGTTGTACTATTACGTTATCGTTATCGTACTTACGCGTTTTTGTCGTACTAGGAACATCACGTTTTTAAAAATCAACAAAATTCTTGTTGGCCTTAACGGCACTGGCCTTAAAGGTATCATCATCTTACTTTCGCGATATTACCATGGTACTATCGCGTAGTATCGCGTTTTATTTCATGCTTTCCGGTAGGATATCGAGAAATAGCAGTGAAAAAATTTTTGATCTTACACTGGTACCACCAGTGAAAATACCGATTTTCATGTTCTTGTTGCCTTGGTTAATTGCGCGTGCCTGACAACCAGATGGGAAATATGACGTCATTTACAATGTTTTAGGCTTGTCCAAATCCAAAGCATTTGCAGACAACAAAATAAAAGTGACTGAAAATTTAAAATTTGTTTTGTAAAGGGTAGAAAACATTGTGGGCAAAGGAGAAAACGCTGGTTACCAGCATTTTCTCCTTTTTCCATAATGTTTTCTAAAGGCTTCTTTCTAAGAGTCGTCAAAAGTAGGGCTTGTGTGGTGATGGGTTAATGACATTTTCTGTATGAAAAGTAGTCATTGTACCTTGTTATACAATCATTTTTGAATTATCAGCTTAAATTGACCTGCACTATCGTTGATCTGTTTTCATCTAATTGATGTACAGAATTCCCAGATGCTCCTTTTTTGCGTGATAAGCCATTTATTGTTTCGAAAACCTTACAAATATGAAATAAAACTTTCGCAGTGTTGTTTAGACAAAGGGTAGATGGCTTTTTTTTTTACAAAAAGTAAAAGTATTCGATGTACACGGTCCAGTTTTTTCTTTTCCTACATGTAATTTCGATTCAAAAGTCTCTTCAATAACCATGTAGCAGACCTTTTTGGACCTCGAAAAATGCTTTACCCGTAACCTGCTTCATTACCGAAAAGAAACTTTCAAGCCGTGAGTAAAAGCCCCAAATTTATCTATTTCTAAGGTACTTTTGAAGGAAAGATATCTTCTTATCGGATGGTGTATATCCAAGATCAGACTGCACGTTCTGTGCAGTCTGATCTTGATCTACACTGTCCGCTAAAGGTGCGACAATCACGTTAAGCGGGCCAAGAGTAGATCTATTTATCTAACAGGGAAGAAAGGTAATGAAATTTAAATTGCGCGTGATAAATTCGAATTTCTATAGATGAAAGATCATGAAATGGCATGCTTGTTTATATTTAAACTAATTTTTCTCCTCTGAAAAACAGATAAAACCATTTTTAAACACATGGAATTTAGTGAAGAGCCGTAACCCTTAACAAAAATAAATACTTTTTTTTTTCTCTAAATGACCATGATGTAGAAGAATTTTGGAAGGATCGTTTGAAAAGGAGAAAATGCTGAGTTCCTGCGACCCATGACGGCGAAATTACACTTTCTACCCCGACTGCAACCCGTTTTCGGATTATCTTAAGACAGGGTAAGACGCTCTATAAACTATAGTTTGCTTTTTTTTTTTGTGGGGGGGGAGGGGGGGGGGGGGCTTGTGATCTACATTTCTTATACCTTGTTACAAGATGTAACCAACACAGTCTGGCATTGCTGTGTTTTCCCCTTATTAAGGCCTATCTTACAGCAAAATCTCTGTTGTCGTTTGATTAGAAGAAAAGGGAGTAAACTCTTTTACTAGGCGATTAAAAATTGGCAGACTGAAAATGAAACGAGGGTCAGATGCGGGCATCTGTCTTTCAACGAGAAGAAAACACTGTTGGTAAAGGTGGGAAAGCTAATGGAGGGTTTCATCCTTCTCTCATGCTGGTTTTAACCCATTACCAAACGACAATATTTTAGACTGGTCCAAACTGAAAGCATTTGCAGACGACAAAATAAAAGTGACTGAAAATTTGAAATTTGTTTTTTTTTTGAAGGGTAGAACACATTGTGGGAAAAGGAGAAAATGCTGGTTACCAGCATTTTCTCCTTTTCCCACAATGTTTTCTAAAGCCTTCTTTCTCAGGGGCATCAAAAGTAGGGATTGTGTGGTGATGGGTTAATGGCATTGTTGTAATTGTTGCTTACATACGTTTGGTCGTTAGTAAACGGTTGTAGTATGCCATCTTACTTGCGTGAATAATTATACGAGTATACTTTACCAGCCGATATTTGGATAGGTATGATTGATTGGTTGGTTGGTTGGTTGGTTGGTTGGTTGGTTGGTTGGTTGATTGATTAATTGATTGATCTGATTTGATTTGATTGATTTATCAATCGATCGATACCGTCGGCTAGTTTAGTAAAGCCTTTAAGTTCTGAGTTTCATTTGGGTTGCAACACACTGAAGGGAGATTCGGACTTTTGCGTAAAGTGTCGTCTCGGATCAACCTGCGCATTCCGCGCAGGCTAATCCGAGCAGCGCTTTTACATTTATATGTAACTTTTCTGTTTTGCTCAAGTCTATTGTAGCACAAAATCTAAAATAGCAGTAAAGTGCCGCCTCGGAGTGGCGGAGTGAGCAGGCTGATCCGAACGACGACACTGTAACCCGTTACCACACAATCCCTACTTTGGACAACCCTGAGAAAGACGCCTTTAGAAAACATTGTGGGAAAAGGAGAAAATGCTGGTAACCAGCATTTTCTCCTTTTCCCACAATGTTTTCTACCCTTCACAAAATAAATTTCAAATGTTCAATCACTTTTATTTTGTCGTCTGCAAGTGCTTTCGATTTGGACATACCTAAAATTTTGTCGTTTGGTAAAGAGTTAAGCAAATATCCGAATGTCTTTTTTTTTACATTTTTGAAGCCATCCGAGTCAGGCTGTGTGAAAAGGGGACCAAATTCATCTCCCAAATGTGTCGTGTAGGGATATGCTGTGCAGTCGACGCAGACTGTTCTCGGTCATTTTTTTCTATGTGTTATTTTTTCGGTATGTCAAAGGACCGTTTTACTTGCAGATCAGGTCGATTGCTAGACTAAATAGTTTTTATACATGCATATTTGTGTGATAGTTTACTTGCTATATTGTATCACGGTGGTGCAAACCAATGGAGAAAATACCAAAAACCATTATTTTTTCTCCTTTTCCCAGAATATTTTAAAATTGGTAGCGTCGTTGGAATTAGAAGATGGAATTAGTTGGTAAAAAGTTAGAATGTTCTAATAAAATGAGCAAGGGTTTCATACACTCAAAATAGTTTGATTTGAATTTTTTTCAATAATTATGAACTTCTTAATCTGTTGTGGGCGTGGTCAGAGCACCACGTGATACACGGTGAGGTTCTTATGCTTAAAGGCTTCTTTCAAAAACATTGCAATTAAATTTCAATTTTGCATATTTCCGTGCATTTCATTTAGTCATTTTTAATTCGAGATTTTTTTCGCATCACCCAAGGTGTGTGGAATTGCGATTTGGAAATATTCTTTAAGTGAAATCAAATGATTCTTGGTCAAGAAAGGGATGGAGAAAAAAATGGTTTCTTTGGATTAAACGTTAGATGATTTCGTTAATACGATTAATCCATTCAATTGAATGAATTATCATTGAGCAACGAATCGTTTCATCTTTTAAATCTTTAAATCTCGATTTTTATTTAATTTCAACCGTGATATTAGTGGAAAATAGCTTCAAAACGTTTCTAAAATAAGTAAAAGGAATCTTTAACTATATAAAAAAAATTTTTTTGATGAGTAAAACGGGGTAAAAATAGTATACACCGCAAATTTATTTTGGCCAAAAACGGCAACAGGCTTTTCTAAAATATTTACATCGTTACAGATAATATGAGTAGATAAGGATTAATAGGACAACAGTTTTAAAATTTATGAACGAAACTTATGTTGTAGAAACTCATGTTAATGTTTTGATTAATACTGTATCCAGTCCAGGTTTTTAACGACAGTGAGAGGAAGTCTTTCGAAAGCATTGGTGGGAAAAGGAGAAAATGCTGGTAGCCAGCATTTTCTCCTTTTCACACCAATATTTCTACCATTTCATAGATAAATCTAATTATTAAAGTAGTGTCTATTTTTAACCTCCCGAATGATTTCGATTGGGACAAAAAGTTTAAAATATCGCCGCTCTGTAAGGCGTGAGAACTAATTTATAAGACCTATTTTACAGCTTTTCGTTAGGAACTATTTAGTTTAGCGTAAGGATACACTAGCATACACGTATCTTGATCCTTGGACTAGAAAGGTCGAAAAGCCATGGTTGCTATGGAGAAAAGGGTGTTCGACGTTGGATATTTTTTCTCTACTTTTGATTTTTTTATTTATTTCGATCCGACGCTCGATTAATTGCAAGTGAGTGATAAAAGTGTCTCAAGATTACCGGCAAAATCAATCAGTTGTAAAAACGGTGCATGTTATGACGCCTGTTCGCACAGACAAGAAAATAGATCTAATGCAGAAGTCTACTGCTGTTATGAGGTTGATTTTCTCAAAAATAGATTTTATTTTATTCCCGAGGAAAAAAAAACTAAAAAGCTTTTCTTGATTGTGTCAGAGAACTCATGGAATAATGTGTTACAGTAGTTAATATCTCGATAAATCGAAGCATTCGAATTACCCGATTGTACGACAAATCACTACTATTCTTTTTGTTGTCGGTGTTGTTGTTTTTCGTATCAGGAAAATCAGTGGGGAAAAAGTGTTTTTACCGTGAAATTAGAAATTTCGACAACGGAAACTTTCGGATAACTCGGATGTATCGTATGATATAAATTACTTGCAAAAACGCTGTTTTTTTTCTATTTTCGGAAGGTGGTGGTGTAGGTGGTTGAAAATTGAAGTCAGCTATTGTTCTGATTGCTTGCTGTTAATCGACTCTTAAACTCCTATAGCACCATATGCGAAAACATGGACGGACTTGGAAACTTGTTCACGGCTGTTGTGAATCATGTCACCCCGAGCCAACTTGTTCACGGCTCTGGTAAATCATGTTGCCACCTCGCCTTCGGCTCGCGATTCACCACAGCCGTGTACAAGTTTCCAGATCCCCTGCCACCTGACCGTACAATTGATAAATTAGCCTGGCTCTTAACATGCGGAAAATGTACAGACAAAAAAGTTTGGCCCGCGTCAGCCAATATTTTTTGCAGATACATTTAACCCCTATTTCACAGATCATGACTGGCTTGCAACAATGGGTATTCGGACATTTGCGTAAAGTGACGTCTCGGATCAGCCTGCGCAGTCCGCGTAGGCTAATCCGAGACGGCATTTTACGACTACATTAGGTCCCGTTCTTCAGTAGAAAGTGAAACAGAAAAATACTTAAAAACGGGAAGTGTCGTTTCGGATAAGTCTGCGCGGACTGCGCAGGCTGATCCGAGACGAGACTTTACGCAAATGTCCGAATGCTCCTTTACGCGTGTTGCAAGCCAATTATATGGTGCTGAAAGAATTCTTGAAATTGTAATATGAAAAGCAGTGTTACAGTGTCTCTGTTGAACAAATTACACAGACTTGTCGTTCAATTTGATATGTACAGCCTTACTTTGTGTTCTGTTGGAATTTTGTTTATTCTACTGAAGATTGACTCCGCTGTTGGTAGTAAGTCTTCTTCTTCTTCTTCTTCTTCTTCTTCTTCTTCTTCTTCTTCTACCCGGCCGGGTAGCTCAGTAATTATCGTATCTGACTCATGACCTGGAGGTTGTGGGTTCGATAACCGGTTGAGGCAAACTTTCTTTCCGGCGATTTTTCGCCTCTCACCTCTGATTTATGTGAGAAAAGTAGTCAGTGACTGTGGCAAGACACTTGTGTCAGTTCTGGTGTGAGAAAGCCAGGAAACACAAGGGTGCATCACTGACCGCCATGATATCATCTAAGCTGTTAAAATGGCGTTAAACTCAAATATCAAATCTTCTTTTTCTTCTTCTTCTTCCTCTTCTTCTTCTTTCTTCTTCTTCTCCTCCTCTTCCTTCTCCTTTTCCCCCTCTTTCTACTTCTTCTTCTTATGCAGCTTTAGTTGTAAGGTTTTTATTGTTTTTGATTGGTGGCAGCATCTTCAGGAATCAGTAAAAACTTGATTGAATTTCCTGATAACAAGTTCAACTGAGGAACGAACGATCACTTTATCCTATAGTCCTTTACCATGTAATTCGGAGTTTTTACAACCTGGAAAGTAAATACGTTTGAAAACATTGTGAGAAATGGAGAAAATACTGGTAGCCAGTCGTTTAACCCTTATCCTGCTAAATAACTAAAATAAACTTTTCAATTTGATATTAAAAATCCAAATATTGCTGTATCAAAGTTATGTTCAGGGAAATAATTTCTCCTTATCGGATAGTGTAGATCTAAGATCAGACTGCACGTTCTGTGCAGTCTGGTTTTGATCTACACTGTCCGCAAAAGGTTATGAAGTCGCGCTGAGCAGCCTAAGGACTAAGATCTTTTTGTTAATTACTTACAGCTCCATGTGTTGGGACCGAGTTTGCTGGACCAAGCAATCTAAGTGACATCAGCGTTTTGTCAGCCGATCCTAGCGACATAAGTAAGTGTATTAACCCGTGTGTTAACCGCCATTACTAGCAAGCAGATACCTGCATAAGGCGGACAGTTTTCATTTACCCACTTACTAGTTTTGTGTATAATACATACATTATCTCGAATCATTCAGCTATGATTAGCAGTTTTAGAGAAATCTAGAGCTCAAACAGGCCTGATTTTTCCTCAAAATTATTCATAAAAGCCATTTTCTCCATCGCTACTTTATAGCGCGTATTAATTAATACACCCCTCAAATATTCGGGGGAGTGATGCGTCATGTAAAAGTGGTCGAATCTTTGAAGAATACAATATGCGCAGACAACGGTGTATAATAGCAGCAATGCGACTCATCGTTGTTATAGTCTGCATCCTCATTAAAGGAAAGCATTTTAACATTAAAGGAAAGCATTTTAACATACACGACTTTATCATTTCAGATGCAACCACGCTGTTTGCAAACAGCCTTTACACAGTGCCGTGTTGCGGAGTGATATCAAGTTGGGATGTGGGAGCGGAAAGTACCGGTAAAGTGAGATTACAAGTTTGGCGAGCAGTTCCCGGGGAAGTCAACACATATCTGTTTCTCGGGCAAAATGGCTGGGAGAAAACCAGTAAGTATTGTTTAGTTGTAGTCAAGTGACATCTATAGTCAAGCATGTATTTAGCGTTGTCTGCGCATGTCATATTCTTCGAAGATTCGACTGTCTTATATGACGCATCACTACTAGCCCCGAAAGCGGGCTGACTGTACGCTCTATAAAGTAGCAATGTTGAAAATAGCTTTTACGTATCAATACGTTTGAGGAGAAATGAGACCTGCTTTAGCAACAGATTTCTCTAAACTGGTGATCATAGTTTATTGGGTAAACCTTGTGTTTGTTTTAAATTCAAAGTAACGGTTGTCGCGTAGGAAAGTGGTTCGGCTCTGTACCCAGGATGCCCATATCAGATAGATGAGTATTTATAGAATGCCATCTAGCGGGAGATAATGATGTATTTAGAAGCCACACAAGTGAGGTAATAAGATACTGTATGCATCTTATAGCAGAGGCTGCTCAAGTACGATTGCTCGTATAAACTAAGTGTCTTCAACAGCAAAGGACAAGTTTCGTCATTTGGATCACCTTTGATTTCTCATCTGTTAAACGCTATCATTTTGGACTAGACTAAAATTCTGTCGTCTGGTAAAGAGTTAGGAAGAGGTATAGAATTCAAAGACTATTATCTTAACCCTTTCCCAAACGACAAACTTTTGGACTAGACCAAACTGAAAGCATTTGCAGACGACAATTCAACTCTTGCTAAAAAGATGATTTCTGTCTATGATAGGGCAGAAAACACTGTGGGAAAAGGAGAAAATGGTTAATTATCGCAGTTACTGCTTTATTTACGAGGCAGTAACTGCGAGAATTCGAAATATAGAAGTTTTAACGCAAATAAACGAACTTAATACTCGATATAAAAATATTTCAAATGTCTGCATTTTGACATAAGTATGATATATAGCGTGAAACGATTACTCCAGAAGTATCCTCCATTAATTTTGAACAAATAACCCAGAATGCATTGCAATTTAATGACATCAACAATCGTCTAGAGGACCTAACTAGATCAACCTTTCTATACATTTCATTTAAACGCTTGACAGGAGCTGCATATAACTTGCGCCAATCGTCTTCGGACGATTTGTATTTAATAATGCTACCTGGACAAAAATCGAATATTATATAGGTTTTGTACTGTTTATGCATGCACGCTGAATGCTTATGCATAATACATGCACATAAAATATTGCAACAAGAATGGGGAAAGGGATTTGAATCCTTTAACTACCTTATCACAAATTTTCTGTTTATGTTATGTTCCAGCATAGTTGACTTTTGACCTACTTTTTTCATAGGCTTGATTTAACAAGAGTATGGTACAGATCTGTCATGTTTGCAAAAAAGAACCTGTGTTTTCGATGGCTACGCTAACACTCTTCAGAAAACAGCAAATACCCGAAAAGATGTAGTCAACACCGTTTATAACATGATATTATGAAAAAAAAAAAAAGACTTCGTATTCTATGACAGGTTGGTTTAATATCCCAACTTTTATTTTTCGCCTTTCTTTCTTCAGCGCCGACTACAAGAATTGTCACAAGGAACATTCCTAGAGTTGCTCAAGTACAAGTTAACACGGGTGACTTTCTTGCACTGTAAGTAAGATTTCTACACACTCTACATCTGACATGTGTAGTCGAGCTTAATTTTTGCTGAGTCTGTAATAAACCTCATTGATTGCTGTTTCAGTTCCCCAGCTCTATTAACTCATTATCAAACGACAATATTTCTGACTTGTCCAAATTGAAAGCGTTTACAGACGACAAAATAAAAATGTCTGAAAATTTGAAATTTGTTGTGTGAAGGGTAGAAAACATTGTGGGAAAAGGAGAAAATGCTGGTTACCAGCATTTTCTCCTTTTCCCACAATGTTTTCTAAAGGCTTCTTTCTCAGGGTCGTCAAAAGTGGGGATTGTGTAGTAATGAGTTAAATACAAATATACTTGGTTTGCCAGTCCGTTAGAGTTACATGTATCTCTCTTTGAGACAAAACAGTGAGAAAGCCGTGAGAAGGATGGTAAATGAGAAATTCAAGACTGAATATAATTTAAGTCTTATTGAACACTGCATCGCAATGAAATGTGCCTCCGTTCGTAAAGATAGTTGGAGTTAATTGTATTTCTTACATGTTGCTATTAATTTCTCTTTACACATAGTCCCGTTAATGTGGGTGAACACGCCTTTAGCTTGAAGAGCTTTACTTATAGAAGTAAAACGCATTCTTTCCGAGGATTGTTGATAGTCATTCTGATAGGATTCATTTTACTCATACCGCTGAGCAATGTTTCGACAGTATCTAAGACTATGTTGGAAAGCAGCCAGTGGAAAGAGTATTGTGTGAAGAACTAGTAAAACATGAGCAGAGGGAAGCATGATGATGAGCATTGGCCCCCGCAAGTTTGTTGTACTTGAGGACGGCGATACAGCGATAAACACATCCTTGCTATATACCGAGCACGTTTAACAATCACGGGTAACTTATGATGGGTTTCATTCTGTATCTTGCACTATGACAGGCTTCTGGGGGCGTCGTCCATATTGGCAAACGGTGGTCATGATAAATAAACAGAAGATTCAATCAATCAGTCAATCAGGTGTTTAATAACTTGCTAATTCATTGGTCGGATGTTCCGGCACTGCGTAATCGGGTAACCAATGAAGTCTTTTTAGCATGTATTTATGAGAAAAAGGTTGTGTAAGCTATATATCGATGAAGATTGATCCTTTAGCACCCAAAGAATAAATGAGAACTTTTCCGGACGACATGGATCAAATCGACACTGATCGAAACTTTTTTATTGTTTGCAAATTTCATGATTGTCAAGGGACCAGTCGACCTCATTATACTGTCGATTGTGAAACAAAATGTTTGATAGAATCTATGACTATGTAATTGCTTGTATGGTATTAAGCAACACGGGGATGCAATAACCTCCCCTTTTGCCAGAGTGATGGTCAAATGTGTCATGTGTGTTTTTAGGTATCACTTCGATGCAGTCATAGTTCGGTACAATACATGTGACCCAGTGACGTCACCAGCGTCTGAATGCTCGCAGAGCGTTTATATCGCCACCGATATTGCTGGCTCCGACATTTCCGAGGGCTACACTTACACTTTTAATACACTGCAATCAACGTTACGAGGTGAAAGTACCATCAGGAACTATGCCATAAAGGCGTATTTTTCTACAAGTAAGTTAGCTTTCTCAAAGTTTTCACACCTTCGAGTCAACATCCCCTAATGCTGCCCAGACAGTAGTACCATCAGGAACTGTACTATAAAGGCGTATCTTTCTACAAACTGGCATTTACAGTTTTTTCATGCTTTGCAGTCAGCATCCACTCCCACTGTTCTGATAGTCACACAATCAGGAACTATGCCACAAAGGCATAATTCACCACAAGTATGGTAGACTTTATCATCTGTTGACAAATGTAATAGAATTTGTGTCGAGTATGCAGTGTATCGTAAGTTCGTATTGCCCATACAATCAACACGTATTTTTCTGACGTCAGGCTCAGCTGTCAAGATGTAACCTGGAGGCCCCTGTTTCAGTCCTCTCTCGGAGCCTTAGATTTTTCTTGGAAATGTTCAAGGTTTAGAACTTGAGAAGCCAAGCTTGGTAATCGTGAAACCATTGGCAAACTTTATTAAGTGACCTTTCTTGATGATACTGAAATAGTTTTGTTAGCAGCGTAAGACATCAATCAAACAGTCAATCAATCAGTAAATGAATCTTTCAATCAAGTGCCCATGGAAATGACAAAAAATGCGATCTAAAACACCACTGCAAACAATGTTAGAAAATGAGCAACGCTTGCTTCTCGATGTTTCGTAATGTTCGAGGGAAAAAGTATTTCCTGTTACTTAAAATAGTTTTCACTATTTGACTGTTTTTTATTTGTGGGTCTAAAAGTGTGATGCAATGTTATGGTAAACATTCTATTACAGAAGGCGAAGCATCATGCACCAACGAAACAAAAACTATTTCCGATACATTTGCGACCGGAAGTAATGTTGCCAACATTAGCACAGAAAACGTTGACTTATTCTCTACTGATTCCATTTTTGCTATAGAAAGCATGGAACCGACCATCCCTGTCACAATCAACTCACAAACAGGTAGGACAAAACATTTCCATGATTTTGCTTTTTTCATGCAAGGCTTTACAATTCAGCCTTGTCCATATTTAAAGTATTTGCTCACGACTGCTTAAATCTGGTTCGGAGATGATTTTGTTTATGGAAAGATGGGAACATCCTATATTTTCAATACTTTCTCTTTTTCTCACAACGGTTTCAAAACCTTTCATCCCCGGGGTCGAAAGAATAAAAGATCGTACGGTGAAAGGTACATTGGTGGACAGTATAATTTAGCTCAGCTTTCGCTGTGCTTTATATGCCTACATTCCTCCAAAGCCGAATTGTTTATGCAAAGGTAAGTGTCGTACATTCCCTAATTGGAGCTCTTCCATGATCAAAAATCCTCTTTCTAAAACCATTTCGTCTCGCTCTGGTTCAGTTCGAATATGTGCCATAGATACATGGACTGTGGCTGTGGTATGATAATGATTACTTGTCAAACTCGGCCGACTCAGTAGCTACGTCTCACATCGCCGTATCAAGAATCTATGGTGGAGTGCTGTCAATCCCATGATTTAAATATGGCGGTGCCCTTGTGAATTGATTAGTAGCATCAAGAACCACGTTGACAGTTATTCACATCTATCAGCCTGTCGGTGAAATCTGCCAACTGACTTGATAAATTACGTTAAATATTGAATTTACGAACTGTCTGTCAGGGAAATATATCTAGAAAAAAATCGTCAAAACTCGTGACTCGTGTGGTATCGAAGACAATACCACTATGAGTTCAATATTGAATTTTGAAGACCATGTATTGTGTTTTGTGCAAAACCGAAGGAAACAAACCCAACTGTACTCAATTTTTCTCAGGCAAATGAGTTTTTCGATAGCACTCAGATATGTAATTGGAAATGACATGTTAAAATACAATGGGTGAGGCCATCGATCATGGAAATACTAATTTTTGATTGAAAATAGCGTCTCTCGCTCATAGCCTTCTACTGGCGCATTGATACATAATTTTTCACCGATCGTTTGGTCCAGGATTTTTTTGTTCCAAAACTAGTTCGTCCGACGGCTTCTTCATCCCATGTATGCGAACTTCTTTATCTGATTGGGCATGGATATTTGTTGATCGAAATAATTGTTTGTAATTTTGGGAATTTAATGTTAACGGCCAGAGATATTTCAAAATTATAGTTTTCAGGTACAAGCTTAATTTTATTCAATATATTCACAAGGTTTCTCTTTCTATGCATCATGCATCCTACTGTCAAGGGACGTTACTCCTGACTCTTCCTAATGATCAAAGGGAGAGCACCCATACACAAATAATCCTAAACTTGTCATGAGTACCCTCCCTTCAACCAAAATTAAACGGTATTCATTTTTATCAATCCGATATTTAAATACTATTTCTCTTTTTCTTTCACATCATTAATTCCACACAATGATATCATTGACAAATACCACTTCAGCGTTCTCAACGCTTTGATTTTAAGAGATGCCATACAATTTGAAGAATGGTGAAGCGGTGTATTTCCGGCGAATAAATGTACCATGTCGGTGCATATCACCGTTCGTAACTGCAGCTAAGATATTTCATCAACGAATTATCTGAGGCTCTCGGAATGGAAAAACAAATCGAATTGATCAGTGCGAATGATAATCATGAAAATATTTTTCAGGGGAGATAACTACAACAGATGCACTCACACCGAGTTATCCATCAAGTACGTACTTGATCACTGTGAGAGTGACAGATGTATGTACCCAATCAAATACGTGTATTCTTACGCTGACAGTTACAAGTGACGCACAGGTTTGTGTTGCTTTTGCTCTCTAATATTAAATTAATTTTTCTTTTATAGATAAACAACGAAGTAATGGGTACTTTCGTGGATTTTCGGTTAAGACATAGGATTTTAACCTTGTTGGATAGGGGTCAATATCCTCTGAAGCCAGGCATAAAGGGAGATCAAGATAAAGACATTTCCAACTCATAGAACAGGAAGCATGACATCCTTTCATACCAGGAGTAAAGAAAATATCGGCGGGTCTACTCTTACCGTTATATGAAAATAATAAATACAAAAAAGAACTCTGATAAGAAATGCAAACTTAATAAGTAACGTAGAATTTTCTTTGAATGCAAATAAATTATTGCTGAGAAAGAAATAATTATCATTTGGGGCAAATCTTAGCTCACATGAAATGTAAGGACCCTGTAAACGGACTTTTATCGTTTAAAGCTTAAGAGTTATAGAAAGAGGATAAGAATCCTCTTTGGATGAATGCGGCCCCGTTTCACTAACGTGGTTCCGAACAGACTTTGCGTAAGTTTTACGTAACTATAATACAGAGGCATTAATCTGCCACGAGATAGTAAATAACTATCATGATTCTTTTAGAAGACTACTGCGATAAATCAAAGTTTCCTTGAAATTCTATCTAGATAAAATGAAAAAGACTAAATTTCTATGGAAACTTAGATTTATCGCAATAGTTTTGAAAAATAACTTGTCCGCCCTCCCCGCCCCCGCTTTCAACCGCCGCGAGTTTCATAGAGCCTAGCTCATATAAGTGCAATCTTTGCTTTAAGCCTGTGACGTTCGAGAACCTACCAGCAAGTACCAATACCATACAAGTGCCAGATTTAATAGTGGACATTTACACAGTAAAAATATCCCGCCAACGGGAGATTGATGACGTAGCATGTGCCATCCTATCAACATCGCCAGAATTAAGTGACACGGGTTTTACGATACAAAATATTAGCAAGACAGGTTAGTTGTCTTCAGGACTTTCTACTAATCTCATTATAAAAGAAAAACTCTGCTAGTGCATTAATGCCAGTGTGCGAAGTCACAATTTACTTGCAGTGCAGGTCTAGACATGTGATACATAGACTGTGAGGATTGATTTAAAATCTATAAAGTTCACTTCCTGCTTGGAACTTGCGAGGTTGGCCTCACTATCTTAACAGTAACACTCAGGGCTAGAACGCAGTGTGTCAACCAAGCAATGATTAATTGACTGGATTATGTTTTACACCGCTTTCAAAATTATTTCAGTCATATCACGGCGACAGCTTACATATTTGTGTAGCTTCCTGGGTTTTACCAGGACTAGACTGGGGCTTTGAAGTGTCCTGAACCAATCAAACAGCTAGTTTTGCAACTTGAAAGTTGGAAGTATTGACCGGCCGGGTAGCGAAGTCTATAGCGAATTGACTCATGACCTGGAGGTTGTAAGTTTGATACCCGGTTATAGCGAACTTTCTTTCGGACGATTTTTTCGCCTCCCACCTCTGATGCATCTGAGAAAAGTAGTAAGTGACTTTGGAAAGAAAGTTGTGTCAGTACTGGTGTGAGAAAGTCAGGAAGCACATGGATGAGCCACTGACCTGAGCTGTTGAAATGGCGTTAAAACTCTTATACAAACCAAACCAAACATAAATTCAAGCGCACTGATCTCATTGGTTGAAACAATATTTTACAACTATTAAGTTTGTAAAGTCTACGGTCATCAATCGTGAAATCAATTTGTACTAATATCATAATTATCATTATAATCATAATTATTATTGTCATCACTATTACTATTCTTCAGAGTACGGTGTAGTCATGACAACAAGTTCATCTGATACCCAGCCAGACATTGACAATGTGATACTTACAATAAACTGTTTCAACAACCAGGGGTTCAGTAATCAATCCACATTAACTTTATCATTCACACCTGAAGCAGGTTAGTTAGAATTGTTCAATATTTTTTCTCAAACATTTATATATGACACATCCTATATAAAGTCTCATTGATGTGTGCTTTTTATACACGTGGACAACGATTAAACCCTTTTAAACAGGCAATGTTATACTACAAAGTCTTACTCTATTCTGTTGGAACAACCAGTGTTTAAGAAAAGTATCTGATATTTAAATAGGCATTCATGATAAAATTTTAGTAAACGAGTCTAAAAATAGTTATATCTAGTAAGCAAGCCTCTGGGAAGTTTTTGAACATTTTTATACACGAGTTTGATAAAAAGGCAACAAAAAACAGATTCCTTTTACAAGTGGTAGGCCAGAGCATGCAAAATCTTAAATGCACAGGTGCTAGTTCTCGTAAATAGGTCGTTTCCATTTCTTCGACAGACACCAACAATCGGTTTTGGATCATTGGATTTCTCTTGGCGTTTACCCTTGTTTTTGTACTGTTGCTGATGTTTGTTATGCTGTTTGCCACACGTGGTAGGTACTGATCGAACATTTCTATTTTACTGCACAGAGCTAGGCATTTCTGTTGACTTGCACAAACCGTTGAGGTCAAGTACCCGTCTGCACAGAATTAGCTGTCTGGTATTGAATCTACAATATCAAATATTCAGCAAGATGAATTTGCAAATACAACCATGAATTTGCAAATACAACCACACCGTCGTTAAGAGAATAAGTCCATTGTAAAGACTTCATGTCTGTTTCATTTATCTTGTACATGAAGGATTAACACATTCATAGACCTTAACATCCTAGGATCATCAGATCTAATGCTTGAATGGTGTTCTACACCCCTTTCAATATTGTCGTCATACTACGGCGAAAACTCGCTTATTCAGGAATGTCCCCATCCACCGGTAAAATATGGCTACGAAGTATGTTGCCAATTATTTACATTATATAGAAAACAGTTATTCATGGATCACATTTTCTCGACACACTGTCATAAGAACTTCCATTGTAAAGTCTTCTCCGGCCGACAATATTTCTAAAATGTCTAGATGAAAGGCACCGAGTTGGACATAAACTGGTCTTCATAATGGTTGGCAAATACCGCAAGAGGAAAGTGTTTACACTCGGATTTACCAAGAGAAAATGCTACATTAACACAATTTCATTTTTCAGGTTTGAGGCATCAAACTCCACACCGCTCGGGGACCAGACAAACAAGACAAGTAAAACCTGATATCATTCCTGCACCAGTTTATGTAGAACCTGCCAAAACTTCTTTTACTACTGTAAAAAGAACAACAAAGGAACAATACCAAACAAATCGTCAGGAATCACCAGTTAACACTTCGAATGGATTCGAGACGTCCCCAATGTCGTCAATAGGAAGTGATGTCACGCCTACATCGATTTCATCTATAAAAGGAATAGGATGGGTGGAGTCTTCGGATGAAAGCGCAAATGATAGAGTTTTAACGAGCACAAAAAAGGCCGAAGATATATCAATAGCAAATTCTAAAACTGTTTCATCTAACTTTTATTTTAAAAGAAAACCATGGCGACCGTAGGTTGTGTTATATGCGCATGATTATTATTCATTTGCTCAATACCTCGTAAACAGTTTATAAACAAGTTTTGTTTTTTCATTCACTGATATCAGGCTGTTTAATAAGTCAGTACTATTTCAGCAAAGTCTATACCAGTCGTATACGTTTATTACATTCACCACGGTGTTTACATTTCCGATGCACGGTAAGAGAAGGAATATTTGTCTGCTTTCAAAATTCAGATTTTTATTAATCTCGTAACTCTTTATCAGACGACAAAATGTTTGCTTAGTCCAAGGGGTTTACTGATCACAATGTGTTTTCAAATAATTGTGTTTGTCCTAGAATGGGTTAAAAATCATTTTTCGAAATATAGAAAATGTTGTTTACTTTTTCCAACAAAAATGTCAAAAGCCTTCTTTTACAGGGTTGTTTAAACTTGGGATTGTGTGGTGAAAGATTAACTAAATACCTAATTTCTGTTTCAAACTTATTTTTTATTATTTTACTTAGGCCGTGGATTGTTATTATTTCGAATGTTTGTAAATATCGATATTAATTTTTATCATATCAAATAAATATGAATATGAGTTATAAATTCAGGTTTCAGATTGAATTGTGGTCTGATCCATTCTGTTCCTAGATCTACATACTTGGCCTTATAACTGGCTGTATCTATTCGTGCCACATTCAAGTCTGGTCTTACTTTATACAGTGTGCAAAAGGCAATTTAATCCTTATCTTCAGAGGCAGCTACAGTTTAATTTCGCCCTCTAAGTATTTTTAGAGCACAAATGCATATTTAATATTTGAAGATATTAGCCGCTGGTGTCAACCTTCCTTCCTTCCTCCCCATTCCTTTCCCAGCCTCTCGAAAAGATGTATTTGTTTTTTTTTATCTGATTACATTACATATACATTTATTTTAACTTTTTATTTTTACTGAAATTATAGCAATACTCTGTGACAACCCAGTGTGATAAAAAGTTAAAATAAATGTATAATGAAAATTGCATTACAAATCATGGAAAATGAATGCAGAGGGCCGTCAAAGTGCTAACAAGGACTCCGAAGAGAAAAGAAAAACAGTAGTCGTTGCAAAGAAAGAAAATGTAATCAGATTAAAAAAAAAACAAATACATCTTTTCGAGGGGCTTTTCGAGAGGCTTAAACCCTATGTATAACAGTGTCAACAACACTTGTTACAACTCGGCTGTGTCCGTATCTTCATCTAACATCGTCCGTAAATCAAGGAAGTTTCCATTTTGAAATATTGCCAGTCACATGACCTAAATATGGCAGCGGCCTGCTAATAGATTAGCAACGGTAACATTGGCTACGGTTATAGGCAATATCGCTGAAAAATACCAATATAGTTGATAGACTGACGTTAGAAAATAAATGTTTGCCATGGGAAATGTATTTAGAAAGATTTCTAGGGAATATTATGACTAGTGATTGCTTTCTTTAGAAGCCGAGTGTTATGGTTTTAAGAACGGTGAAGCGGTGCTCTTCCAACGAAAGAAATAAACCATGCATGTGCATATGAAGCCACGTGACAACTGGATCACCCAAAGTTTGCCAAATATATCAACAAATAATTTGAAACAGTTCATATGTTTGATGAATCGTGAAACAGATACTTAACGACAAAGTATTGTACAGGGTGGTCCAATAAAATGTAAACAGTTTTGTAGGCTTGTCATTTCCAAGAAAATTCACATTCCTGTCTGAATTTTAAGTGAATTGTAGCTGAGACATTAGATTTTTGTTTCCAAGCAACAATGCATCCAGCAACTCGATATTCGGTGCAGGAGATGTTCAAGATCATGGAGGCGTATTTCACGACTAAGTCACTCATCCAAACACAGAGACAATTTCTGACAGATTTACCTGGCAGAAATGCTCCAACCAGAGCAACTATTGTCGATGTTGGGGTAAGTCCTAGCAGACCTCGGTCATCCTCTGTGACCTTTATTCTTATCTTGAACATTTCCAGTTACCCTAAATTTATTCAAGAGGCGCAGAATAGTGGTTCTGGCTGGAGCATTTCTGTCAGGGAAATTTCTACGAAATTGTCTCTGTGTTTGGATGAGTGACTTAGTCGCGAAATACGCCTCCATGATCTTGATCCTCTCCTGCACCGAATATCGAGTTGCTGGATCCATTGTTGCTTGGAAACAAAAATCTAATGTCTCAGCTACAATTTATCTGGAATTCAGAAAGGACTGTGAATTTTCCTGGAATTGACAAGCCTATAAAACTGTTTACATTTTATTGGACCACCCTGTAGAACACAGTAAATTTAGAGTTTCTATTACAGCTAATGATCCGTGTACAATTCGCCTATTTCTATCAACAACAGACTATTGTTTTCTTACACTTGTGATCAATCTTTTAATCCTTACGTTGTGAATTTCAGTTCAATTTATTTATGGGGACAATGTAGATTGAGGTCAGGCTGCGCATAAAGTGCAGCCTGATCTGATTCTACACTCTCCGTATTTATGTGAAAGATTATAATCCTCGAAAAAGTAAACAACTTGAAATATGCAAAATATTTTCTCTAATGATTGTTCATATATGTTTTACTTTCCTGGGAGTTCAAAGGGTTGGTGAAAATCCTCCTTAACCCTTATGCTGCAAAGCGCGACTCGCTGACCCTTTTCGGACAGCGTAGATCAAGATCAGACTGCACAGAACGTGCAGTCTGATCTTGGATCTACACTGTCCGATAAGGAGATAACTAGCCTCCAAATAAAGCTTTGAAAGAGGAAGGATAAGGGTTAAGTTTATGAATGAACAAAATTGAGAAATGAGTCCCATGTCGTCTATATTGTTACATAACACTGTGAAGTCGGATTAGAAGAGCTTGCATGTCTTTATAAGGTAATTTTCGTTTAATTATTCTGCTAAAATGCAAGGACTTAAATCGAGAGATGTAAAGAATATAAGAGCAAATGAATTACCACAGGCTTACTGGATCTGCATTTATCAAATAATTGCTTTTGTGATCTAATATTTAAGATATCAGGGTGATGGCAGGAAGTCAAATGTTTATATCTTGGTTACAGAAAGGGTCGTTCTATTATAGCCACTTAACAGTTATTGAATGCCTATTTACCTGTGCTTTTGTTTCGACGATGTTAAATTTTGTTTGGGAAAGTAGCCAATGGCTTGTAAAGAATGTGGTATGGAATAATAGCAAAAGAAACTCAATAAAAGCATAGGTAGTTGCATTAGCCGCCGCAGTAAACATAAACAATAAAATAATCCGTCATATAATGGATGATGCTATGATATATATTGCTGAGATCAAAGTAATGGTTGCATACCCACATGACTTGCTTCATCAGAAAGTAGTGTTCAGGTAATTCTTGTTGATTGCATGAGTCATGGGAGCCGATTCCCCACATTTTCTCTGCAATAAAAAGCCACGCTGATTCGTATTTAGAGTGATTTCCATTTGTAGGGAGCTTTGAGGATTTTTCCTCCATGCTTTTAACTTATCAAGACATTATTCAGTGTCTGCACGATCTTGGTTAACGTATTTTTGGCATTCATATTCATGGGAAAGGACAGAATGACAGTGACAAACAATTTTCCACTTCTCGCAATGCTTTGTACCCTCTCATTATGGGCGAATTTGAATTGACAGGGTTTGCAGATAACAAACTTAATGTTGCGGAGGACACGTTGGTGACCAACACCTTCTCGCTTTCGCACAATTTTCTACCCTATCGAGAACAAATTTCAAATTAAAAATTGTCTTAACTGGGTAATTCCTCAGTCCAGCTTGTACTCAAAGTCAGATTTTTTACTCAAAATATTTCTTTCGTTTTCAGGACACCTGGAGATGAGTACAATTTTTTTCGTGCTTCTCTTTCCCTTCATTGAATTGGGAACCTGTCAGAATCAACATTTTTCACAGCTTGGTCGATGGAGGAACCAAGGTATATCGAATAATGTTAGACCACCTGGAAACATTCGACAACGAGTTGGGGAGAATGGGGTGCAGGATCGGTTCGCAAACCGGAACACAATTGGCATATCTCATAGACCTCAACTCGAGGAGTCGAATCTGTTAGAGCGACAACGGCCTGTTCAGTCCAAGAAAATATTTCGCCCTGGTGTGAGCAGCTTACCCCGTGATGCAGCTGGCAACGTAATAAGACCTAGGGCAATGGAGAGACAGTTAGCTCCGCAAAACCAACTAAATACGAGAACCAGTAGTCTTTTAGTTGGCAGTTCCAGACCTCCGACTCAAAAAAGGCTGACCAGACTCGCGCAAGAAACAGCGGGACAATCAGTAGATACGGCGTCGCAGGCAAGACGTTCAATTGCAACTGTTTCCGGTATGGAAAGAACGAAATCAAGGCAAATTCCATTTGGTACTCGATCTTCTAAACGAAATAAACTGACAAATGATAGGCCATCCCTCGAAAATTTTGACCCTGCTGTATTTGATATGATCGCAATGACACGCCGAATGACACCTAACGGAAGCCCAAACACATCTGGCAGCGGTTTCAGAGTGAACAGTCCGGCGACGGCTGTGCGTCAGACATCAAGGCACATAGCTGCAAGCCAACAGCAAAGTCTTTCAAGACTGAATGTAGCTGACACCAGTTCTGCAATATCGAGCCCAAGCACTTCAACGGCCCAATCAGGGCGAAATCCATTTCAAAGAGAAATGACTCCCTCACCTATACAATTACGTATTGTGGCCCCGCGAGAAGGAGTTGCAAGTAGTGATACTACTAGAAATTTTCAGTTGCCAAACCCTTTAGGCCAAAATATATTCATAGCTTTGACAGGACAAGATAGACCCAGGCATGAAGTGAATGTCATACTTCAAGATAATCAGCCCAGTAGCTTTGATCAACAAGCGAGTCAATCTACAGTCAGTAGATTTTTCAGTGAGGTTGAGAACCGAGTTGAAGATCCATCTCCTACAAGATCATTAACTGCTGAAAGAAGCCAACAAACACTTGGAAGTGACCGTTTGGAATCGGCCAGACAAGAAATGGCGCAAAGACTTCCTGAAAGACCAATGCAAAAAAGTGAAGACCAGAAACTATTGGCAGGAAAAAACGAAATAACTGGAGGAAAATCTACGTATGAGGAGCACATCAGTCATAAAGTTTGGGCTTTACTCAACGGCGAAAAAATAGATTTTTCTCTACCACCAGGTTTGCGTGCAGATGGTACAAACAATCCGTCAACACCTGAAGAGCAGAATTTTAAACCTTTATCTCTTGTTCCGGCACGTGAAAGTATTCAGTCTCAAATATCAAGAACACAAATAAGAGCAAATAATAACTTACAAGTTTCGCGAGATAACCTTCGGGCTTCATCTTCTGGAACTCAAGACAATTCTCTGTTGATATTATCAAGGCAAAACTCTGCATTAGATAAAATGCCAAGCCCACGAACAAGACCCTGGGATGACGTTCTAAATGTGATTAATACACAAGAACAACAAGCTGTACCTCAGTCTCCCCCGGATGACACAAATCTGACAAGGAGAAACATCTCAAACATACCTGCTAGACATGCACCTTGGTCTCATCAAGCCAACACGACTAATGAGGGCGTATTTTGGTGGGAAACGCTTGGTATACAAGATAATCAAACAATATCAAAGAAGCAACCATTGAAACAAATTGTAGAATTAGAAATGAATGGTAGAGAATTTGGTAGCATGGTCAGAAGAACTGATACCGGAAGTTTGCCTGTGACTATAAGAGCACCAAGTTTGAGGTTAGCTCGAAGAAACGAAGAAAGTCTGGGACAAAGAAATTCAAGGAATGATAGAGAGTCACAAGGAAGCCAGATAGGAAGGCTATTTGAAAACATTTCTAATAGAGTGCTGGAAAGTCAAGCTAATGAAATAATTCCCGTACGGCCAAGCGTGGGAACTAATGCACAAATAAACGGAAAAGTTGGCAGGTTTCAAGAAAGATCATTTGATATTCATTTAGATGAATCGAATCCAAGTGAAGCAGACTCTGATACAGGTATATGGTTTAGCGGAAGCAATACGAACAGAGAACGCAGTGGCTTTCACGACAGACAATTAGATAACGGTCAGGTTGATGGATCAAACTCGAGACAAGTGGCTCTAGGATTTGGAAGGACGTCAAGGAGATCAGAAAGTCGAATAGCTGGATTGCATCGAAAGCGACCAGAGGTAACAACCGGGCTATTACCAAGAGAGAGACTAACAGACCTAGAAATCGCTGATTTTCGTGCAAGAACGTCTCCGAACCTATTACGAGAAACGGGTCTGAGGTGGTCAAACGGTAGACAAAGAAATGGGGATATAAGCAATGCGTTTGATGGACTGGTAAATGAAGAGAGTAGAAGTTCTGATCGAAGGTCAGACCGGTCACAAATAGATAATCTCCTCAGTACTATTCGAACGAACTTGTCTGAGAACAGCAGTCCTTTTGATTCAATCACATCGCAAGAGTTCAGATCCTCTCCTCAACCTTCTGTTCAACAAGTTTCTCCAACGTTGTCTGAAATACAGACAGAGCCTGATCGTATTTATTTTGCTTCACTTCCGACTACAAATCCCTCGGGTCTGGAAAATGAACGAAATGATCCCATTCGCAGAGACAGGTTTGGACGTACATCAGAGAGGACACAATCTACGGGTGGTAATTTTGATCTAATCAGACGTCATCAAAGTCAAAATTCGTTGAATGATAGAGATCAAGATTCGGGAATACGTCAAAGTGAACCTTCAAAAACCAACAGTATAGGGGGATTTGACCTTGACCTTTTCCTTGAAACATTACAATCAGAGTCTCCATCCGGCCAGCTGTCCCTGATATCGAATAGTAATAGTGAAAGTTTTTTAAGCATAAATGAACGGTTTCCGACGATGGAATCTGGTTTAGATTTTCAGAGATCTACAGCTGAACTTGATACGAACAACAGATTACAAAATAATGATTTTCAAGTAAGGACTGATCCGGGTTTTGCAACAGATCGTCGAGAAAATGCAAGGTCGATGAGATCTGGTGCAGGGTTTGACTTTGGGATGCTAAGGTTAAACGACGCCGTAGATGGCACTTCTACAGATGTAATACAGCCCCGTCGTAGAACAGAACAGGACAACTTATCGGGCAGGCGAAATGGGCTGTCACGATTCATATTGCCAGTTGAAGACGGAATTAGGAATGCTGGAAATCGTTTAGGTACTTTAGACTCTGTCACTAGAAGCAGAACACAGAACAACGAAGAATTACAGGAATTCAACTTGTCTACTTTCTTGGAATCTGTATCGGTATCTGATACACCGTCTGATTCCGAAATCTCTGACAGTGATGGTCGTATTTCTGGCCGTGGAGAAGATAGGAAAGACAGATCACCGGAACCAGTAACTCTAGGTCTGTTTGTAAATTCCAACAGAACAACAAGAGAACGAGATCAAACTCAACAGCATGACTCCCCGTTGCGAGGAAATAATGATTCGATTAATGAGGTTAGAACGTCGTTTCATAGGCAACCGACAAATGATTTTTCTAATCGACCAAGACTGAGAAATTTCGACAGCAGTATAATGTTCAACAGACCTAGACTACGACAACAGGACTCTTTCATTAATGTTCAGAGACAGGCAGGTTCAACAACTGAGGATAGATTTCAAGAATTAAGAATTACGCCTCCTGCTTCCAACCAAAGGCAAAGAGACATTATGCTTGGTCAGAGCTCCATAAATGCCCCAACTATAACCACAGATCCGCCTTGGCTTGAATGGCTCGCAGAAAGTAAAACTCTAACTACACTATCAGGATTGACTACAGAACAACCACGAAACACAGATATTCGATCAAATAGAGCAAATCAAAACCGTTGGCAAGAACCTGTGTTTAATGGAGGACAAACAACGATGCCTTCATTGTCCAACAGCCGGAGACAGACGCATGAAAGAACAAACACTAACCGCCAGGAACTTTTTAGGCAAGATAGGCAAGACGGGCTAGATTCTGACTCCGCAGCATCCAATAGACATCAAAGCGGAAATATTACAAAAGAATTCGACTTGCAAACTTTTTTGGCCAGTCTTAATGTGACTCAGGCAACAACTTCATCCACAACAAAAATTCAAAATTTAAATAATATGATTGTGAACTCTGATCCAATTTCTGACCCCTCATTGAGACTCGAACTAAACGCCTTAAATTTGAGGGATACAGCTCCATTCTCATCAAATTCACAAATACCTCTGCCTATTCGACAGCCACCGAACAATAACGATTTTAGCACAAACAGTGAGGAAGCAACTCAAAGCCAGCAAGATACGAGAGATAGTTCGTTTCTATCTGATCTGCTTGGATTAGACGTTGCAAGTAATATTCTTCCGATGGGAAATAATGAAATAAATGAAATTCCTACCCTTTCACCAACAAGCAGTTCTGCTATTTCGAGGCTAATGTCAGTCAATACCACTCAAGCTCGAAATACGGCATCTCTAAATAGACCTCCTACAAGAGATTCAACAAACTCTAGTGCTTCTCAAAATAGTCAAATTAGTTTTCCTGAAATGAGAGAAATACGAATTTCATTGGATGGTGTTCAGTCTCAAAGAAACGGCCAAAATAGAAGTACACTTATTGTCGTTCAGATAAGACCTGACGGTACGGTAGTGAATAATACAGCGGGCAAAAATCCACCCATTAAAAGTTCTGGGACAGAAACACTAGTTAGAACAGCACAAATAATTTCGCCTTTAACAGATGCATTTCCACCATCACCGACCCAAATGACGCATACTACTGCCTCAACACAACCAAAGATCACATCGACAACGACTAAGGTAACCCCTGGGACAACGAACGAGGTGATGGGATTACGTGCTCAATTAAACTGGCAAAACTCGTTACTGCAGGAGCTGCTCAAATCTGTAGGTGACCAAGGTACACGCTCAAAAATGACGAAAATGCAGAATGCTACTCGTGAGGTTGATATTCCGGATCAAAATGCCGTTTCGTCTGTAGAAGATTTAAAACATCAAAAACAGCATAGACTGGAACAGCAAAAACGACCAGTAATGCGAATTAATTCGATGAAACAAATTGACGTTGGTAACAGTGATAGGCAAATGATCCAACCAGAAAATTGGGGTGCGTTCCGAAATATGATGAACATAGAAAGTCAAGAACAAAAGCTGATTCCCACATCAAGACTCCATACCGGTCAGATAATACGAAGCAATACACAAGACAATCGGATCTTACCTACCAATCATAATTCACCCGGCTTACAGAAACGAGTTGGTAATTCTATCTCTGGTCCAAAGGATCAAACCTCAGGTCCAAATAGGGCTTTGGGTCAAAGTCAGATCTCACACAAACCAAATCAAGTTCAAGCTAAGGCCAAACAAAATGAAATAAGGCACAATACAAACTCTGAGAGCAACAACGCAATGCCATTGACACAGCCAGTAGATTTAACCTATCCATTAAATATTGAACCTGAAATTGTTGCTTTAAGAGCTGCGTTTGACGCAGCCCTATTTGATAAATTGGCAATGACAAGAACAATGGCACCACCACGTCAACGTAGCAGAACTATTTCAAATATGTCATCTCTCCCAGATGATCGACTTGCAGTATCAAATAATCAAAGATGGGGTTCATCTAATTCTGGAATTCAATGGCTAGGAAGTGATGGCAACCGACAGCAGTCCCAAAACAGAGAATATTTTTCCAGTCAAATTTCTCGTGATTCAATGGATGATTTCCCCAGAGAATCACCTATAGTAAATGAACAAGATGTTCGTCTTGCTGGAGTAGAAGTGCCAGGTGTAATAAGTAAGAGTTTAACAGATGTACATACGATTCTTCCGACACTGCAAACGCCTTCTTCTTCTCCCTCTGATATGCCAAATGCATTTTCACATGATACATTAGCTGAACACCTTCTTCGAAGTTTGCAGTCTAAGGAACTTTACCTTGCGTTGAGAAATTTAATCAATAAAGTAGGACATGATAAGGCAGTCGACATAATGCAGAAAATTGTGAAATCATCTTTGAATCAATCGACTAAATTTCAACGTGAAATAGGAACAAACCTTTTAAGACCAAACGGTAAAAAAACCCATGGCTGTACGAGTAAATTCACGGAATCCAAACATGTTATCAAATCTACTTCAGAATTCAAACAGTGTTAATGTATTTCCTCTAATTGCAACTACGGCTAAACCGCCAACAATGACGATTCCAACTCCAACAACTATCGTAAGCAATATCCATCCTGGTCTTATTGCCGATTCAGGGCCTCTCCTTGAGAAACTTACACGAATGCATGGTGATATCATATCTGATAATATGCACCGACAGCAACAATCATTCAATGGGGAAAGGATGAACATGCAAGCGCTTGATTTGTCAACCTTAAATGGAAGGTTTCATCCATTCCTAAAGAATAAAACTGATTCAAAAATTCTGAAAAAGATACGGTTGAATTCACGTAAGAAGCAACAACCTGTGAGGATACCAAGAGTTCAAAAGAAATCCCCTGGAGCTGAAGGACGGACATTGTGGGCGGCACCAATGTACTTTCATGCGACAACAACAAAAAATCCATTGACAACAGAATCCAAAGAAGGTGCTTCAAAAATGAATTATCTTAAAAAGGAACTGAATAGGCTTATGGGTTTGTTAAATACAATTGAATTATAAGGTATCACAGAAAGATTATCTGTAGATTTTCAAAATAAATAAACACTTTCCGGACCATAATTATATTATTGCTGAGAATACACATCTGTTGAAACACAGATTTTTTTTATCGTACAAGCTTGACTAAACAAGCAAGACAGTACAGAGTCGACATCTACCTGCACGTTCTCTATGCCGTCCACAAGAGCCTGGTTCTTTAGCGTGGGGGTTTAGACAATAATTTCAATTAATTACTTTCGGTTTTTAATTATATTTTCGGTATAATTCTGCAGGTTGTAAACTGTACTTGAAAGAAGAAAACATATCGTAGGTTTACTTCGAAAACCTCATAACTACAGCTTGTACAAACTGTAGTTACGAGGTTTTCGAAGTAAACTGGTAATATCTGAGAAAACCGAAAGTCGTGTGCATTTATCAACCTATCTTTTTACGTTTCACAAACGGGCTAACACATTCTTCAAACACCGTTCTAACGACCAAACTATTGTTTTCGTTCATAAAACTGGAAGGGAAGTAACCTCCCTTCAGTGATGGCTTAATTTCTTGAAGCAGTCTCCTCCCTTTGTTATACTTCACCGTTCTTTGATCTCTTGTCTTCGAAACTCATTGCGTCCGGTCACGGTTGAAGCATTTTAAGTTCATGCTTTTGTAAATTTTTGACATGTCAAACCTGGAAGCGTTTGCAGACAACAAATGCCCAAAATGACGAAACTTGTCCTTGATAAATTGGAAAACATAAGAGAAGAAGAATATTCTGGTTTCCAGTGTTTTTTTTCCCCTTTTCTCACAATATTACGAAACAAACCTTTCTAATTAGCATTTGAAGGGAGGGAGGGGGTGGACGAGTGGAGAAAATGATGGGTAGAAGAAGGGGGCGGGATTTGTGATGGATGGATGGATGGATGTCTCAAATAGATCATTATTACGTTCCTCTTTAACTCTTGTCCGCGCGAAAAAAAAATATACTCATTTATATATGCTGACAGATCAACTAAGCATGTGGTTGGCTTTTGGGTGGGTTGAAAGCATCCTGAAAGAGGGTGATATACAAGTAACAAGCATTTTACTCCTCTATCTATAATGTTTGAAAAAGAAGTCTGCACAAAGGAAGCAAAATCATTGGATACTATGATACTATGATAAACATGGCTTCAATAGCACAACTCTTTGGCCGTTCTAGGTATAGTGTTTTGCACTCGTATGAGCTGTATGGAAATTCCGTAAAAAAAACAGATTGAAGATAGTGCACGTCAATTTAAGTTGACGGTTCAAAAATGATTGCATAGTAAGGTAAAATGACCATTTTTCATACAGAAAATATTATGAAAGCGAAAAGTATCGACCCTGGTCAGCCTGCGCGGATTGCGCAGGCTGACCAGGGTCGACACTTTCCGCAGTTTCCAGATCCTCCTTTCTTGCGTGACAGGTCACATTTATATCATGGATTTCACCTATAGAACGCAAGGGCTTTTAAGTGTCTTGCCAAAGGACACTGCCCCCCCCCCCAAAAAAAAAATAGTGCTTGACGTAAGTATCGAACACGGGTCCTCCAGGCTTCAAATGCTCCACTGCAGCACTAGGGCAGGCAGGACCCTCAGGGAGACCTGGGAACGTTTGATTTTTCTGCTCTAGATACTACCCGCCCCTCCCCCCTCCTCAAAGCCTCAAAGAATGTATGTAAATGACATTGCTTTATTCATTCAATATCAAATTTCTACAAAACAAATTGTCGAGGTCAATTTCTAGTTGTGTAAGTCGCCTTGAAAGTCACCCGGGGTATAGTTATTAGGATCACATTCAAATCTTGTATTTCAAAAGAAACCTAACCCTTAACTCATTAACAAACTAAATTATTTTAGGCTTGTCCAAATAGAAAGAATTTGCAGACGGCAAAATAAAAGTAACTGAAAATTTGGAAATCGTTTTGTGAGGCGTAGAAAACATTGAAGGAAAAAGAGAAAATGCTGGTTACCATGTTTTTTTAAAAGGCTTCTTTCTCAGGGTCGTCAAAAGTAGGGATTGTGTGGTAATGGGTTAACTCTTTTTTGAAATCACCCGACAAAATGTCGACTTTTCCAAACTGATAGCACTTGGAGAAAACAACTCAAACTGGTGTACTTCTTTCTTGAAAGGTTGCAAAACATTGTGTGGAAAAAAGAAAACGCACTGTCTATTAGTATTTTCTCCTTTTTCCACAAAACTTGTTCAGTTCTAAGTCTCCTTTATAAACATTATTAAAACTCTAGATTGTTTGGTAATGAGTTAACCTGAAGACTGCTAGGCGCTACACACTGACCTGTTACGAACTGCGTAGATCAAGATCAGCCTGAACAATCCGAAAAAGCCTTTTTATGGCCTGAGATACGCGAAAATGGGACATTCTGACATTTGCAGCCCGCGCAGACTTATTCGAAACGATACCTCTCGTTGTTATGTTTTTTTTTTGTTTTGCGCGAGTCTACCGAAGAGCAAAATCTAATGTAAACGGAAAGTACTTCGTACTGCGCAGGCTGATCCCAGACGACATTTTACCCAGATATGGCTAGCAATACGCGAAAAGGGGCATTCGGACATTTGCGTAAAGTGTCGTCTCGGATTAGCCTGCGGAGTCCGCGCAGGCTAATCCGAGACGGCACTTTACGACTACTTTAGATTTTGGGCTACCGAAGACTTGTGTGAAACAGAAAATTACATAAAAACGGAAAGTGTTGTCTCGGATTAGCCTGCGCGGACAGCGCAGGCTGATCCGAGACGACACTTTACGCAAATGTCCGAATGTCCCTTTTTGCGTGTTGCAAGCCAAATATTCTCGTCAAACAAGCTGTGGGTTATCTCCCAGCAAACTATTTGAATTATACTATTGTACATGTAAGGGTCAATAACGTTATTTCAGCTGAACTTGGATTTATAGTCCCACTTCTATTAAACTGTTCTAGTTTCTCCCCCCGAGCGCACCTGCCAAAAAAAAACTTTGTCTCCTATCAAATTATTTTCGTCACTCCCGTCTTTATTCTAAACCAAACTGTGCTTTTGTATTTAATTTTATATGGATATACTAGCCAACGCATTCATCTTTTTACACATGATTCTAAAGTCATTGGAGATGGACGCTTTTCAATAGCTAACAGCGTTTTCTCCTTTTTCCGTCAAGTTTCCCGGGGCCATCTTCGGCAAGGTCTTTTAAATAAAGACTGTATATGGTAACGGGTTAGAACTAATAGCGCCATTTGAATGTCCTTCGCAGGATTTGAATCACAGCACATGCAGAGACTGACGTATATAGACGATAGTGACACTATTACGGAACTTTAGCCCATTTCATTTTAGTCCTTGTTAGTACATGCTTTTGATTTTTGTAACAATCCAAAAGCATCCACTTGATGCAGATTATATGTTATATTCGACCTGTCTGATATGACACATAACTCTATCCAAAGTTGGGGAAATTGTAGTGTTACACGCTATAAAGTAGCAATGTAAAAAATTACTTATCAGTCCGTTTTAAGAGAAATAAGGCCTGATTAAGTTCCAGATTTCTCTAAACTGCTAATCATGGCTGAATGAATCGCACCAGGTGGGTTTTATTGAGTAATGTCTACTTTAGACTTTAATTCAAAGTTACGGTTGTCGCATAGAAAAGAAGTCTGTACCCAGAAGTTTGATACTCAATTTCAGTTCATTTATCTACACCTCACGACCGCAACCACCCTAAAATGAAGACATGTAACCGTTCTGTTTTCTGTGCACATCTGTGCACATCTGTGTACGTATTCGAGTTTTTGCAGGCTCATTCAAGAAGCGTTTCCTCGATTCGTCAAAGAGTAAATGCGCCTTGGAAAAAAAACTTGCCCTAGAAAAATCTGTATAAAAGCAATTAGACATGTTTAACTGTATAAATAAAACCGCTGGTTATGTTGAAGCAAGAATAAACATTTTCAAAATCTGTATAAACATAACGCTCCGATTTTCAAGTGCTGAAACCCTTTCGGCGTCATAAGCGATAAACATTGACATTTGCGGACGGTATAGATCAAGATTAGACTGCACATATCGTGCAGTCTGATCTTGGATCTATAGGCCTACCGTCTGCTAGTTTGGTCAAGCCTTTCTGGTGAAAAAAAAAAACTTCAGTTACAGCGTATCGATAAATTGTATAAAAAGATGTTAACTGGGTAACTTTAGACATTCAACTAACTATAGAACATTCGAATCACACGGAAACAAATATTCTCTGGAAAGGAAAATTTCTCTTAATTGACAGACGAAATATTCTTTTTAATAGGAGCAAATTTTTAGGAAAGCCTCCTTTGAATGATAGAGACTGTTGGAACAAGATTTATTTTTATAAATTTTGTTGCGTTTCTTCTATAGTTGTGCCCATACTTTCTTACTTTACAGAATTTGACCGCTTCTTATTTCTAAACACCTGCTGACAACAAATTCGAAATTGGTTCAAATATGCTAGAGTTCTCTGATAGAGTAGAAAACTTTGAGAGTAGAAAGCATTGTGAGGAAGGAGTACGAAACATTGAGAGTAGTACATTTTCAAAAAGGGTTTACTCTGGGTCTCTTCATCACGAGACTGTTTAGACTGACGTTCAACAGCTGTATGGAGTAAGGATTGTTGAACGGCCTACGTGTCTAATAGACTTTTTATAGGTCAAGAGCCTATGATAAATGTACATTTCTTATTCATTTTTTTTTCGGGGGGGGGGGGGGTCAAATGTCTTCAAGGTGAGGCCTGGTTTACTTATTACTTCCATTAGTGGAACTCTTAAAGGCGAACTTACACTTACAACAAGACTATGCATAAAATTAAAAATATATGACATCATATCTTCGGTTTACTTAAAAAACCTCGTAACTACAGCTTGAAACAAGCTGTAGTTACGAGGTTTTTGAAGTAAACCGATGATATATGAAGCACAATCAAACACAACCATCTGTTCTAACTGCAGTGGGTACTAGGTTTATTGAGGCTTTAATTTCTCGTTATGGGTTTATTAACTAGTCAAATTCGTTACGGGCACCGTGTAGGTTCCGATGATATTGTGCTGTTCTAAAACTTTGACCACTGAGCATCGCAAGACTCCAAAATCGGCTAAAATAGCATGAAATAAGTGGATAAATAACCATAGAGAATGTTAAAGGAAGTTAAAACGTTGGAAGCGGACACGTTTTCCTCTTCCCATCGTGGGGAGGGATATTTCAATCAGTGAATATATCGAACAATTGGTCACTAAAGTCTGAAAAAAAGCTTTGAAATCAAGACATGATGTCAAATATAGTTTTAACCAAATCAGATTCGTCTAATATGGAGCAATGAGAAAGAAACAAAGGAGGAAGAAGGGAGGTGGGAAATATATGTAAGTATTAGGCTCAATGTCATCGACAAGGCATCGTCACGTTACGGATAAATATTTACTGTAGGTCACATAGTCACAACGAAACATTGGACATAGGTGTTCGGTGTTCACGTTACCTCTCACAAAGAATCATTGGACATAGGTGTTCACGTGACCTCTCAATAACTTTTAATCCTTGTCCAGACGAGTAAAGTTGAGCCTCGTCTGTGTATGAACGTTGCAGCTGACATTTTCAAACCCTTTGTAACATATTTCTGAGTTTTAACAAGTTTGGAGGAGATGGTGTTCGAAAATGTTGTGGGAAAAGGAGAAAACGCGGGTGACCAGCATTTCTTCTTTACTCACAATGCTTTCTACCCTGTAAGGGTTTTTGTTAATGCCTTCCGGATTTGTCGATTGCAGAAGCTTTCAATTTGGACCAGCCTAGAATTTTGTTGTTTCATAAAGAGTTAAATAAAGCTCAACTTATGGAATTTATCTGTGAAAAAATATAAAAAAAAACGTAACATTCAGAGAAAAAGAGAAAACATTGTATACCAGGATAGGTACACTGGCTTCCGTAAAATCGGCGTCAAATACTATCATACTCGTACGTATAAGAAAGTCGAACACAGAACAGATACATACAGAAAGTCGTATTATAAGTTGCAAAACCATTAAAAGTTAATTCAAAAGTGAATGAGCCGTGCTCTTTGAAAAGGGGGCATAATGCATTTCTTTGATGCATCATACAAAGCACGCCATCAAAAATTTTTAAAAGTTACGGACCCACACTTTCCACTTTTTTACGTCGGACTTGATCATGAGACAGACTGGTCCTTAGACATGCAAAAACCTTAACTGTAGCGAAAAGTTTCGGCCAAGGTCAGCCTGCGCAGTCCGCGCAGGCTGACCTTGGCCGAAACTTATCGCAGATGCACTTAATCCCGCTTTTCACAGGGCATGATTCAAATTCATTTCACGGTTCATAAAATCATCGATCCGTTCATGAGAAGGCTCATCTATAATGTATAATATCGATTGAATTTTTCATTCTTTAAAGTGTCTAGTTTCTTTTGTCCATCTAGTGTTATATACAACCCCCGTTTTAACCCGTTACACTGCGACAAAATTTTAGAATGCTCCAAATTGAAAGCATATGCAGACGACAAAATAAACGTAACTCGAAAAGTAAAAATTTGTTTCTAGTAGGGTAGAAAACATTTTTGTGAGGAAAAGGAGAAAATGCTGGTTACGAGCATTTTCTCCTTTTCCCCACAAAAATGTTTTCAAAAGGCTTCTATCGCAGGGTAGCAAAAACCTTGGATTGTTTGGTAAAGGGTAAAGCACATTTCAATTGAAATATGGCGTTCAGCGCACCTTTTAGAGCATTTCTCATATTTTCTTTGACCGACGCTTCTGACAAAGACGTAAAGTGTATATAATACAGTTCAAAGACGAAATAATCCTGTGGCAGTGACTGAAAAAAATGTATAGTCTTGAAAAGCAGTTGGCCGAAGTGGGGTTTACACTCACATCCTCCGACCCAGTAGCTCAGTCGCCGAAGTTGTGTGTACTTACCCAGCTTTCTAAATAGCTCTCTTAGTCTAATTCTGAAAACTGTTATAAATTTCAAAGTAACGCAATTTCTGATGGGCTAAACCATTTGGTTTAGCCAATTAGAAGTCGTGTTCCTTTATAAACGTACTATGTAATTTAGAATGGTTGTTGAATGTGACCGTAGTATAAAAGCAAGAAACAAATTCTTGCAAAGAACTGATGAAAGTATGAACGACGAGGAATTATTCTTTTCTTGTAGCTAAAAATAATGCATCTTTGGGTGTAAGTGGGAATATTTATTTCCTTAAATAGCACTACAAAGCTTAATAAATCTAGGACATGTACGGTTCAATAACTAGTACATTCCAACAAATATAGGCCTATATTACTAACCATTTAATAATCCTCATTATCTGGCTTTACGCTTGCTACGACGGCTTATAACGCTATATTCAACTATAGTGCAGTTATACTGCGGTGGCCAGTGCATTTTTCTACAAAGTCTTGGTGGTCTTATAACAGCACTTACACACAAAAAAGTCTTTAGAAGCAACTAACAACTTTTCCACGTTAAGAGAGTCGAAGGAATGTAAAGTGATAGACAACCAGTAAACTCTCTCGCAGTGACTTTCATCTTTCTCCGAAAGCAATTTTTGGCGAACCAGGATTCCAGAACACAGAAACGTTTCCAACACCGAGAGGTGAAAGGAAACGTCAAGCTTTCGTGTACATTTCCAAAATCGAGAGATGAAACGATACGTCATGCTTTCGTGTACATTTCCAACATTGAGCGGTGAATAGATACGTCATACTTTCGTGTACATTTCCAACATTGAGCGGTGAATAGATACGTCATACTTTCGTGTACATTTCCAACACCGAGAGGTGAAACGATACATCATTATTTCGTGTACATTTCCAAAACCGAGAGGTGAACAGATATGTCATGCTTTCGTGTACTTTTCCAATACCGAGAGGTGAAACGAAACGTCATACTTTCGTGTACACTTCCAATACCGAGAGGTGAAATGATGAGTCATACTATCGTGTACATTTCCAATACTGATAGATAAAACGATACGTCATACTTTCATGTACATTTCCAGCACTGTGCGGTGAAACGAAATGTCATACTTTAGAGTACATTTCCAAAACCGAGAGGTGAACACATGCACCATCCTTCCATGTACATTTCCAACACCGAGGGGTGAAATGAAACTTCATACTTTCTTGCAGTTTACCAGCCCCGAGTAGTGAAACAGCAATATTGTCCAGCATTATTCGTTTAACGGAAAGTTTTTTTCTTGTCCCATTACGTTTTCATACGGTATATTCTACTCTTTTGTTTATAAGGAGATGCTTCATTAAACTGCTTAACAGACTTATTAGAATTGCAATTTTTTACAAACATATAGGATCTGACATGATTTGGCTTTTGAGATAAGATTTTATTAAACGAGTCTACAGAAATGTTATCAAGCGAGCCTTTGGCGAGCTTTGTAACATTTTCCTTGACGAGTTTAATAAAATTCTTATCTCAAACTCCCACGAATATCATATTCTTTTTATCACATAAGGATATTTCACAAAATATAGATCAGATGGTACAAAAACATTCGTAAATGCACCCGTGGTATTTTCTATGAGACCCATTCACTGGTATGAAATGCGTACAAAATGACGTCACACAAATGTGATATCAAACGTGTGTAAGGTAAGAAAAATAATTCGTAATGGGTATATTACACTGAAAACAAGGAAGGCTATGTGATAAAATAGTATAACCAAACGACTGTAACGTCAGAGTCCCTTCCGCGAGAATTATCATCGTATCGCCCGGTATAAATCTAAGGTCATTGATTCTACGCAGTAGGGGAAACTTTTCAAGGCATAAATGTTAAAAATTGAACGATGGTGAATCAACATTTATATGGGATTATATAATAGTTTGACACCAACTTGACACGAAAATAAACAAGGGCGCCTTTCCTAACTTGTCAGTTTTGCACATTTTGGGTTCGAAAAGGACATGTACATTTTGAGAAAACCAGATACGTTACCATACACATACCCTGTTAACATCATATCAGCATGGTAATACAATGTTTTTATCGCAAATGCTATACGCGAACCTGACAGTGAGATACTGTAGTGCCATTTAGGACAATTTGATAATGGCAAAGCAGAACAGACCCGTCATACAAGGATGGGAACTAAATCACTGCAATTGACATCTAGAAAAATATAACCAAAAGTATTTCTCTAAATTGTATAAAGGAAAGCCATCATGTGCGGCACCTCTGTTCCTTTCGTGACAACATTTAATTATCCTTTCCACAAAAATGAAGTGTTTTATCAAAATATACATGTGCAACAGTGTCAAATTGACATGTAAATTGACTGAGTAACGTATCTGGTCAAAAAATCATGGATCAGATTTCTGGTAAGTATTGCATATTTGAGCTATCTACTATCATACATATGCATGTACTTTTACTATAATGTAAAGCGTATCAAAAACAGTAAAATATGGAGTAACTGAGATGGTTGCTTTATTGAAATATTAAAAAAAAACAGTACATTAAAACAGTTTGAACTGGATTTTATGGCCAGATCCCCCCCCCTCTTTTCTTGTGTTATTTTAACTATGCAAGGCAAAATTGAATGCTGGTAAACTTTAAAACATTTCATAACAGTCTTTATATGTAACGAATACCATTTTCGAACTAAAACAGTGGCCCTTTTGAATTTCCGACCTTGTTTTTCCCATTCCGTGCAAACATCATGGAAGTGTGTTAGTCAAATGTATTAGACATTATATAATATGCATTTGTAGTACTCTTACACATGTAGTATGCTTAACCATTAGGCATGAAAGCTAATCACATGCTTGGTGCAATGCAGTTGTAACTAGATCTGTATATAATATGGAGATCTTGTCACAAATGTATTGCATGAACCTGCCGAATTACTGCGGCATACATGTACATTTAGACATGCATAATGTGTAATTACCAATCATACACCACAATACTATTTCATGCCGATGTAATATAAAGTGTGCTTGACAAACGTGTGAAAGGGTCCATGGAGCAGGTTAGTACTGTGGTTTACACTGTTTGCATACACCTTCTGGAAAAATGAGATCATACAACGGGATCAGATACGTTACCATACGTGACCAGATACGTTACCACTGTTTCTACAGGAAAGTATACAGACTGATATGTGAAAAATATTACTGAATTTGTATTTTCTGACAAGCTAAATATAATCAATTACTGAAGTCAACAGAAAACTTGACTAAATGCGTCGATGATTGGTAAAACGGACAAAATTACAGCATACCTTTTATGTAAAGGGTGATTACACTGGATTATACTTGATTACATGACAAAGAAAATGGCGAGAACATTGGATTCATTTCCAGGAGAGAAAACGAGGCATATGACGTAGTTTGAGTACAATGACGTTAATAAGAAAGTGCAAAAAGCGGTCCTAACATCAGAGTTAAAATGTTACAGTAACGTATCTGGTTGGGTCACGTATCTGGTTCCAAAAACGGTTTTCAGTGCATATTTTCTTAATATTGAACATCAGCCAACCCAATTGCAATTAATACTTACACTTTTCAGGCTAAGTTATAAGGCATACGTTTAAGTTGTTACATTGATTTCATATCGTCCGAAATAAGAACTAATGTTGGTAACGTATCTGGTTATTTTTAGCGTAATGTGTCAGCACAGAGGATTCATGACCATGGGGAATTTTTGTTATCGATCCAGCTTATCCAGATTTTATATGTTGATACAAGCATATATAATTGTTTAAAATTACTGACATATTACTTCCCCATTCCATCTGTATCGATCTGTTTTCCTTGCACCTTTTGACTGTAACGTATCTGGTCTGATTTTGGCGACATCCCCTTTGCGAAAATGGCCAAGGCATTCGACCATTGTCGGTGTAATTTTACTCTTCTTATGTTTATACAATGTTTGTAGAAACAAAAAAATGTGTAAATTGTGTTGCCATATGTGAAAATAAAATAATGTGCATACTCGAAACAGCAATGGTGCGCTGGCGACAGGTAAAATCACCAGGGATAGAGGTATATTAGGTGATACAGCTTGGGTATTACATTGTTTCCAATAATTTTTAAGGTTTTATGTGATGACTTGAATGATGTCTTATTTGGAAAATATGTTTAAACATGATTTTACCCTACCATTTTTATGCATTTGGCTGGCGACATCATATTCGTAAATATTGCCCCTACTGCGTAGAATCAATAAGATGACACTGCACGTTTTGTGCAATCTGGTCTTGATCTTCAAAAGCAGAAGCAATACAAGATCGAGTGGCACAAAGCAGCCTACAGTCATCGTATGAATTACCATAAGAGCCCCCCCCCCCCCCTTCCCCCCTCTGACAAGTATAAAATGTCGATTTTCTTGCGATGGTAATACATGTAACATAATTCTACACTCTCTTGCACTCCGGATCATTACATTCACCTCTGTAGTGGGCTCAGAAAGTAGACCGTCATTACGTCATATTTTTGTCACATGACCATAACTCAAAATAGCTACACAAACGCCGGTGAAAGAAAGACCAATACCGATCGTTTCGTATGCTGTTTAAACAGCATGGGACCAATCAGACATAAACGATAGTTGTTGAACACAAGAGGGATTTTCTGAAAAGCCTAAATATCTTTATAGGACGATAACTTGATTTTTAATCGTACAAACTTAGATCCAGCGGTGTGTTAAAATTTGTTGTCATCATTGATGGGCGCAGCTATTTTTGTTACAATCGGCGTAAGATTCTTAAAAGTGAAGAGGCTAAAAGAAAAATAGTTCCATTTAATACAGGTAAATTCATCAGTTTGAATGCACCTATAATGTATCCAGAATCATATTTCCTTTGTCTAACTTACAATTTTACATATGAAACAGTTAAACAGTAACAAAACATCTTTTCCTCGGTTTGACAAGATTCTTGTCATTTAGCCCATCGCAGAGATGTATGTGAGGTAACGAACGACAACTCTGCTCGGAGATTGATAATTCTACTGTGGTGACGATATTTCAGGGGATAATTTTCAATTAAATCAGCGGAACAGTGAATGATCAAGATCAGGCTGCACGTTTTGTGCTGTCTGATCTTTATCTTCTCCGTCCGCCAACTTTGCCTTTGTAACCTAAGTCAACTTAAGTCTTTATTGTTTGATACAATGTAAAACATTCCTTTTGATCCATTATTTATTGCACAACGTTTTACAATGTCGTTTCTGTACACGATACTGTTAATTAACCCTTTCCGAAACAAGCCCTGGTTTTTACGTGTCTGCATTAAAAGTCTTTTGAAAACACTGTGGGAAAAGGAGAAATTGCTCGTAACGAGCAATTTCTCCTTTTCCCACAGTGTTTTGTATCCTTTTTGAGAACTTTCTGTCATTTTCTCAAAATATAAAATTGTCGTCTGCAAACTCTTTCAGTTTGGAAGAGTCCAAAATTTGTCGTTTGGGAAAGGGTTAAGGTATGCTTTATAATAGATCTACAATGCATAAAAGAAGTCGGAGGATTGTTGTATACAATCCATAACATAATAGCAAATGACAAAAGTTTGGGTTTGTTCCAATCTAAAGTATTTACCGGCCTTTTTCATTAAGACTAGTTAAACTTGGGGTTATTTTCGTCAAAAGGGGTACAAAGCTCTGTACCACAATGTTTTCAATTGCCTTTTTTTTTCTCAAAGTTTGTAAAGCTCTGGATAGGAAGGTAAATGGTTAAAATGTCTTCAGCAACTTAAATTAACCCATTACCACACAATCCCTACTTTTGACGACCCTGAGAAAGAAGCCTTTTGAAAACATTGTGGGAAAAGGAGAAAATGCCCCCCCCCAACCACCACTACCACTACCACCATGAGCGGAGGTTTTTCCTTATTAAAAACTCCTGTTGTCATTATCAGGTGTAACCTCCGAGGGGTATCATCACGTATATCACGTCAACTGTTCGATTATTCATTGGTTACTTTCCTGTGGTTTTCCCATGCCTTACGTGCGGACACTACCACACAAGCGGCGCATTTTCTCCCTTTTCCACAATGTTTTATACCCAATTAGAGTCAAATCCCATTTTTCGAGCCACGATTAATTTTTCGTTTTCTGTTGCTATCAAAATGGGTTAGTCGAAAACTTTTATCATTCTGTTCTGTTCTGTTCTTTCATTTGAAAAAGGGTTTGCTTATTTGGAATACGTGATATCAACCAGTAGGGGGCAATTAAAGCCTGATTAACTCTTTACCAAACGACAAAATTTTAATCTGGTCTGAAGCGCTTGCAGACGACAAACTAAATGTAGCATTAATTATACAAAACAAAATGTCTCGCAAAGGTATAGAACATTGTGGTAAAAAGCAGAAAATGCTGGTTACCAGCATTTTCTTCTTTTCCCCGCAATAATTTTAAAGATCCTTTTCTTTGAGGTGGTTGATAGCTCATAATGGTGTGGTAAAGGGTTAACTAAAAAAAAATTCCCATTGGCATTAATTTTGGGAGTATGTTTAACCCCTTAACCGTTAAGCGCGACTCATTGACCTTTTTGCGGACCTGTAGGTCAAGATAGGACTACGCAGAAAGTGCAGTTTGATCTTGGGTCTACACTGTAGGTCAAGATGGGACTACGCAGAAAGTGCAGTTTGATCTTGGGTCTACACTGTAGGTCAAGATGGGACTACGCAGAAAGTGCAGTTTGATCTTGGGTCTACACTGTAGGTCAAGATGGGACTACGCAGAAAGTGCAGTTTGATCTTGGGTCTACACTGTAGGTCAAGATGGGACTACGCAGAAAGTGCAGTTTGATCTTGGGTCTACACAGGCAGGTTAATCTACCCTGAGTATTCTGTCAGATACAGAGTCAAAGTTGCAGAAGGGTTCTCTGCGTGGCAATGGTAAAGTGTAGGACTCCTAACCTGGAAGTCTAAGGTTCGAGTCTCACTGGAGGCACTGTGTTTTTCTTGGGAGTGCCCTTTGAGAAGACGCTTCAAAGCCCAAGCTTAGCACTGATTATACCCAAGTTGTACATGAATGTGAGCTGTCGCCGTGATAAGGTTTATATGAGAGTGTAGACAGCACCGTAAGCCACCAATCTGTCGATTAATCAATCATTCGATCAATCAAATCAGTCAATTAATCAGTCGGTCGGTCGATAGTCGGTCAGTCAGTCAGCCAGTGGGTCATCCAATCAGCCAGCCAGTCAGTCGGTCAGACAGTCAGTCAGTCAGTGGGTCAGTCAGTCAGTAAGTCATCCAATCAGCCAGCCAGTCAGTCAGTCAGTCAGACGGTCGGTCTGTCTGTCTGTCTGTCTGTCGGTCGGTCAGTCAGTCAGTCAGTCAGTCAGTCAGTCAGTCAGTCAGTCAGTCAGTCAGTCAGTCAGTCAGTCAAACAGCTAATCCAACTTGCACCTATACAATTTGAAAAAAAAAACTACGCTAAAAATTAATAAACAATAATTATGATTAAGGAAAAACAGCCTGGGTAGACTTTGCTTCATTTATCACTCTGTTTTCAGATTAGTTTTACGGTTGCGTGAGGGAAAGTGTCGAAATACATGAGGTGAGCGTATCGGAAGACTAAAACGAGTCACCTCACCAGTTCACAGAGGTCACTATATGGTACGTCCTAGCCTTGACTGAGTGAACATTAACCATAGGTTACTAAATGCGGCTCATCACTGATCCTTTGCCGACAGTGTAGATTCGAGATCAGACTGCAATGAACGTGCAGTCTGATCTTGGATCTACACTGCCCGATAAGGAGCTATTTCTGTACAGAAAATAAATTTGAAATAACGTTTTTCGCGGTTTTACTTAAGCCTTAAAAGTTCCACTGTTTTTGTTCGGTAGGATAAGAGTGAAGTTTGGTCGGTTTGTTGGCTGGCTGGTTTTCAGCGCTACCAAATATCCATCTCTCTCTCTCTCTCTCTCTCTCTCTCTCTCTCCGACAAAATCAGTTTCTATTTTATAAAAGAAACAAAGCTAAACCTAATTACTTCAGCCACATAATTTTGACAACAGCAAATACAAAGTACTTATTATAAGGAAAGGCTGGAGAACGATACAGCGGTATGACATTCATGAACCATATCTATGAATAAATGAAACTGCAATACACGAGTTATGTCAGTAGTTATCACAAGAAGCTAAGTTTTCCATATGTGTATACGTAAAGAATGGTCTCATTATGGTCTGCCTCTTCTTCCCGACTCTCTCTCTCTCTCTCTCTCTCTCTCTCTCTCTCTCTCTCTACTGCGTTTGTGTGTCTGTCCGTTCGTCCCTCTCTCTTTCTCTTTTCTGCATTCATGTCTATTTTCCTCTCCTCCCTCAGCATCTCTCTCTCTCTCTCTCTCTCTCTCTCTCTCTATCTATCTAAAAGCATCTTGAGCGAGTCAAGAAAGTTGCAATATGACTATTTCCAGAACGTAGACAGATTCTTTCGGATGCTGAAAAAGGCTACAATCTACTGAAACTCAGACTTTTTTCATCTTCAAGGCTTGACTTAACATACGGAAGGTATAGATCCAAGATCAGACTGCACAGAGAATGTGCAGTCTGATCTTGGTCTTTTCCGTCCGCAACAGCCGTTCCTTTTTCTTTTTACCTTTATAACGCTTAAAGGGTTACGTTTCAGTCCTGACTTCACCATAAATCATACGAACCATTTCCATAGCAAGGAAAAACCATGTCACGCGATCTTAACGCTTTTCTACACGGCCACGTAGTTTTACAACCATGAGGAAGAAGACTTGTAGCAAATGTTTGTAACCATGCAGAATTTTTTTCTTCTCCCTCGATATATTCTACCCTTGTCAAGGACAAATACCATTAATGTTACAAGTTTTCTCATTTATGTTTTGACAAATACTTCCACTAATTAAAAGTGAAGAATATGTCGACCGGGAAAAAGAGTTAAAACTTCGACTGCGCATGTCCTTTTCTGTAAAACATGACTCTACGACATAGACTGGTTACCTCCCCTGATACACTACGTGTATAGGGACCGGTACAGGCTAATCGAAACGGGGCGAATTCTGCCCGTATTATGCGAGGTAACTGTGCAAGTAGTAACTTAGAGTAGCGTCTCTTGATTTTTGTGTGTATGTTTTTGGAGGGTGTAAAAAGCAATAGCTATGAAAATAATTTTCGATATTACTGTCTTTAAAGTGATTGTTTTGTGATCATAATATAATTACTTATGCATGGTATCATTTCAAAAAACGATAGGTGAATGTCTAAAATTTGATAGAAAAAAAATGTTAATGATTATAAGAGTATTATTTGATTATTATGTTTATAATAAAAGCTAAATTAATGAATACATGAAAAATTTTCAAGTGCTGACGTTGAACTTTTACTAAAAAAATTTACATCAAAACAACAAATATAATGCACAAGTTTGTACTTGATAAAGCAGAAAGGGTAATAAGATAATCAATTATCTTATAAATTGAATTGTAGGTTGCAATTCTCAAAGATTAAAGTCTGTTGTCCCTTTGAAGAAGCCCGCAGAGATAAGCCTAGGGGCAATAAAACACATGTGGTGTCTAATCATCATTTAATTCTCCCTTAACATTTAATTTCTTTGTTTTGTAAGGAATAAAGAAGCATGTTTTAACATTTATTAACAAGTGTTTGGGGGAAAAAAATTAAAAGGGGGGAAAATTGCTTGCCGAATATTTATGTATTACTCAGTTGTTCAGATGTCTAATAGTCAAAAAATTAAATGAATAAAGAATTTAGAGAGGATTTGAAATAAAAGTATCTAATTAACCCATTACCAGACGACCAAATTTTAGACTAGTCAAAATTGAAACAAATTGCAGACGACATTTTCAAGAGCATTTAAATTGAAAATAAGTACTATATAGGGTAAAGAAATTTGTGAGAAAAGGAGAAATTGCTTGTTACAAGTAGTTTCTCCTTTTCTCACAATGGAATGTTCAGATTTCCCTCTCCTTTTTATCTAAAAAAAAGTGATCATTCTAGATGGAAAAGGTCCTTTTATCTGAAAGTTAAAAATTATGCTCTATATATACCTGTATTCTATTATTTATTAATAACATAATAATCAAAATAAGAATGAGATAAAGTCAACTGAGCACATTGTCAGGTTACTCGATATATGTTTCGAGCCGTTTCATTGGCCGTATCAATTATCCAATCACAGGGCACGGTACGATTAGCTTGTGCCTGTTGTAATACAGGGTATACAACGGTGGCCAGTTCATCTACCACATTACTACCTGGATTCGGTATTAATGAAAGATTTTTTAAAGGAGGTTACGCATAGTTAAAAGAGATATGAACCATTTATCGAACAAATGGATACGTGACGTGTCAGATTCGTTCTAACTGTAGCTGATCGCTTTAACCCTTTCCCAAACAATCCCTGGTTTTTACGGGTCTGGAAAAGGAGCCTTTTGAAAACATTGTGGGAAAAGGAGAAAATGCTGGTAACCAGCATTTTCTCCTTTTCCCACAATGTGTTCTACCCTATCATAGAACAGAAATCATCTTTTCAGCATGAGTTGAATTGTCATCCGCAAATGCTTTCAATTTGGTCCAGTCCGAAACTTTGTTGTTTGGGAAAGGGTTAAGCTGGCTATATGGCACAGCCTTAATATCGATCTCTGCAACAACCATGATATAGTTCTAACCCAACATTAGCAAGTATATAATAATCATAATAATAATCTTTATTAAAGTCTCATTCATGTACAACAATATTTACAACTGATATAAAAGACATGGAAGTACATGTACATGACCATTCTATATAGAATTATAAGAGACTATCATAAAAACAATGCATAAAATAGTCTACATATTCTACATAAGTGGCAAAATTCAGTTGCGGATTTTACCATAAAACATAATTTTTAAAACGTATTACTTTCTGTATATTTACTTTTTTACTTGTCCTTCATTAATTATAATTATTGTAATAATAATTATAGTAATAATAATTCAAATACATCGTGGTCGTGAGGTAGAGCGTCGGCCTCATAACCAAAAGGTCCTGAGTTCGATTCCCGGGAGCGGGTGTCAGCTTTGGGATTTTTCATTGGCCCACATATTCGGCGCGAGTACTGGTGTAGTTCCCAGGAAGCAGAATCGAGAGAGATTAGTATAAGTTGTCAGAACTTGTTTCTCAATCGATGTAAAATAAATATGTTTAATTCAAATACATGTGAAAACCTTGATGGACTTATAGCAAGTTATTGGTGCAAATTAACGATTGACTTCATCATGTCGTGTTCTATCAATCCTGAAGAACAGTGCTTATCTAAAAAACATTATGCGATAAGTAGAAGATGCCTGTTAATCAGCATTTCCTCTTTATCCCAAACGTTAAATTACCCTTTCAAGGACGAATCGTATCATTTGGTTTCAATTGTGTTTGTCATGAAGAAATGTTTTGAATTTTGGACAGGTCTAAAACTTTATAATATACGTCCAGCACCTTTCTGCGTCACGAAAACAAACGTCCTTTAAACTGTACATTACCCGCTTTTATAGGTAGAAAAAAAATAATCGGGTCATTCTAATACATTGAATGTGACGTACACCTTGGATATTCGTGGCGTAAAAGGTAAATATCGGGAAAAAAAAATATGTGACACTCTTCTGTAAGGGGTTAGTTCTTTGACGAACACCGGCTCGACTGAAATAAAGCCTTGAGGGAATTTTAAATACGCTTTCGAATGTAACTGTTTGGAATTATACTCGGATTGTACCGGTGATTACGAACATTTGAGGTCAGGTATAGAGTAGCAGACCGATTCCAATATATTTTGATTACAATGGACTATTTGTGAGGTGTCTTTTCAAAGAAGTGCCCGGGATTGGATTTGAGGAAGAACTCCATATTTTAACTGTGACTTCGTAAAACTTGTGGTAGGATCGATAAATGTAAGGTTTGAACCGAATGCGTTGAGTTCGTATAATAAAACGGAAAACTATTTTGTTTCAACGAAGTAAAAAGCGTTTTGGACACTGTGCATAGGTTTTGAGTGGAATTAAAAACTTTGAGTAAAATTCAAGTGTCCAGTGCTCGCTGTTGACCAATGGTCACTGTGTTCTGAAAGATTGTTTAGTCTGCTAAAAAAGGTAACTATGCACACTTTACTTGATATTGGTTAGACATATTAGACTTAAAATTGGGGGGGGGGGGGGGGTTATGAACCATTTAACGCATATCCGGAGTTTAACGACCCCGTGGGAGATGTATTTTTTGAAAACATTGTGGAAAAAGTAGAAAATGCTGATGAAGTTTTATTATTGTTACCAAACAATCCCGAGTAATGTCAATCGTAGGAGGGAAGGTCTTTGAAGACAAAATGCGAAAAAAGGAGGAAATTGTGGTAACCAGAAATTCTTTTCTACCCCTTACAAGTTATATAAAAAAAAAACGGTTGCAGCCAAATTCGAATGGAATGCTTTATGTTTGGACAAGGCTTAAATTCTATAGTGTGGTAAAGTAGTATTCAAAACGTTGAAAAACAACAGCCTTTTGTATATAGACACCATTTACTCGTACCTTTCAATTGCTGTATAATTTACCTAATAATGTTACACCACTTGTTAAAGTCACGAAGGCCTACATTATAACTTTGGAGATTTTCAAAGTTAAACCTGTGCCCAGAAAATCTTCATCACATCGAACAGAGTAGATCCAAGATCAGACTGCACGTTCCGTGCAGTCTGATCTTGTATCTACAATGTCCGCAAAAGAATGGTAGGTCTAGTATAGAAGGCCTGAAGGGTTGTGAATCCATGACACAGATTTCAAGTGTTTCATTTAATATTTATAAATAACCTGTAAAGTACATAGGCAATCATCGATCTATTGTCCATTCGTTTACACATCACTACATAGATGTATGGTCATACTAAAAACAACCTTTTGCCTCTAGCAACAAACCACTTCAGAAAACAATGTGGAAGAGGGAGATACTATAGATCATTTTTTAAAGAAACAGTCCTCCCGTCCCTACATTATTGTTTACTTAACTCTGTTAGTTAACATACGTTTATAAATGCGAATGAAAAATGTATACATATATTAGTTAACAAACATGTGGATGAAAAATGTATATAGATTAGCCTTTAACCCATTACCAAACAACAATATTTTAGACTGGTCCAAATTGAAAGCAGTTGCAGATGTCAAAATAAAAGTGACTGAAAATTTGAAATTTGTTTTGTGAAGGATAGAAAACATTGTGGGAAAAGGAGAAAATGCTGGTTACCAGCATTTTCTCCTTTTCCCACAATGTTTTCTAAAGGCTTCTTTCTCAGGGGCGTCAAAAGTAGGAACTGTGTGGTAATGGGTTAAATATGGCTGAAAAAAATGTATACTAGTTGATATACATACGTCTGTAAAATTTATTTAAGTTCACTTACAACTGAAAAATGTGTAGAATATATATGAGTTAACATACTTACAACTGAAAAATGTGTAGAATATATATGAGTTAACATACTTACAACTGAAAAATGTGTAGAATATATATGAGTTAACATACTTAGGACTCAAAGACTTATTTAAGTTAACATACATGCGACTGAAAATGTATATGAATTAACATACATAAGGTTGAAAAATTTGCTGGTATAATTATAAACATACTTATGCCTGAAAAATGTTCATGTATATATCCAAACATACATACACCTGAAAATGTATACCGTATTAGTTAACATACATGATACTGTAAAATGTATTTTAGTTAATATGTATAAACTGAAAAAAGTTTGTTGGTTAACATGTGCACGACTAAAATAATGTATATGAGTTTACAAACATTAAACGGAAAAATGTATATAAGTCAACATACATACGACGGAAAATGTAACATACATAAGAGTAAACTATGTTCATGAGTTAACACACATAAGAGTGAAAAATATGCATGTAAATTATGAGTTAACATACATTGCTCAAAAAATGTGTAGGCCTACTGTATTAGTTACGTACACATATACGACAGAAAATGTATATAAGTCAACATACATACGCATGATTAAAAATGTATCTGGGTTAACATACATGTATACGATTAAAACTTGCTCATGTATCTGACAAAGTTCATACGACTGAAATATAAGTTAACATACATAATACTGAAAAAATATGTAATGAAAAAATATAAGACTGAAAGCTATAAGAGTTAACATACTTAAGGCTGTAAAATGTATATGAGTTAATATACATATTAAGCCTAAAGCCATTGTTGCGAAAGGAGAGATTGCTTGCTATGCGCAATTTCTCCTGTCTGCCACAATGTTTTCGGATAAAGTCTCCTGAAAAATGTACAAAACCGCTTCAGCCATTTGAAAATAGGTTAACGTGGAGCCTTATACGTATCTAAAGCAGTTTTTAATTGTTTATCTAACTTTAGTTTTGTCTGAGTCTGTTGAAAATCGATTCCATTTGAAGCAGATCGATGTCGAATAATGGCTTCAAATTAACCGCTTCCCTCATAACAGCATACAAATCTGACGCTATTTTTAAAAAATAATCTTGAAAAAATGGAGAAACTGTCTTGCAGAGTTTTTTTCTCTAATGTATGAAGTTGAAAAGCATTTAAAAAAAAATAACTAAATGGCATAGCAAAATAACTGGGTTTTGATTTTTTTTTTTTAAATCTCGTAATGGTATTTGTTGGTTTTTAGCCTTCGTTTTTAACGGTATTTAATTATATCACTACAGCAAGTTCACGTAGCAGGTCATTCCTGATACACTGTAGTTTGTTTAGCAATACTCGTCAAAGATTGCCTTTCCAAATACATGTAAATACTTTCGAAACAGTACGTTACAAGTTCACAATGCGGCAATGGTGATTTCATGCATTTATAAAAGGTATCGACTCACAACTGAGCCTGCGCGGCCTGCACAGGCTGACCTGTATCGATACTTTTTGCTAAATTTGTAAATTTTCTGTGTGTCCAAGTACCATTCTACCTTCCGTTTTTGTACTTTTGTACATAAGATGGATCCATTCTATACGTTCACTTGGTTGATACAATGCATTATGAAGATTCATTAACTCTGTACCAAACGACAATATTTTAAAATTTAGGCTTGTCAAATTGCCAGCACTTGCAGACGACAAAATAAATGTAACTCAAAATGTGAAATTTGTTGCCAACTGGGTAGAAAACATTGTGGGAAAAGGAGAAAATGCTGGTTACCAGAATTTTCTCTTTTTCCGACAATGTTTTCAAAGGCTTCTATCTCCGGGTCGTAAAAACCAGGGATTGTTTGGGAAAGGGCTAAACAGCCTTTTTTCGAAAAACTCCGCGGCAGTTATTTTAATTACCCTATTACCACACAATCCTAACTTTTGACGACCATGAGAAAGAAACGTTTAGAAAACATTGTTGGCAAAGGAGAAAATGCTGGTAACCAGCATTTTCTCCATTTCCCACAAAGTTTTCTACCCTTCACATAACAAATTTCAAATTCTCAGTCACTTTTATCAATTTTTGACGTCTGCAAATGCTTTCGATTTGGACAAATATACAGTTTTGTCCTTTGATAATGGGTTATCAAAAATTTGAAATCAATAATCAAAAGGTTCATCAGTTGATTGGTTGATGAAATGTGAAGAATAAGATCAGACTGTATAGAAATTCAAACCGACTTTTGTCGTCTAACCATTTAACTAAGGATAAAAAAAGGTCACAATAACCAGGGTACGCTTTAACATAACATTTTATCCCAGAATTAGCCGATCCTCAATCTTTGAAGAACTGGGTCTTTCGTGAGGGTGTCCTATGGCAACATACTTCAAAACGCTAGCCCCGTACCACTGAAACTAATTACATACCTAAAGGTGTGAGCTGTCGCCTTTTGCAACAATGTTGTCAAAATTGAGGCAAAAGAAGAACATTGTCTATAGATAGTTACTAGATTAGGTTTGCAAGACGATAACATTTTAGACAAGTCGTCCATATTAAAGTATTTGCAAACGAGATATTAAATTTCTCAAATGTTTATCATATGTCTTTAAAAGGGTAGGAGATGCTATGGGAAGAGGTTATCAGCATTTTCTCCTCTTTCCATAACTTTTTTAAAAGCCTTCTCTCTCAAGTCATTGAAACTAAGGATTGTTTCGGTAAAGGGTTAACTGTATGGTCAATGAGTGGAATTACAATAATGTCTTTATGTTTTTTAAATATTTATGAAATTACACGCTTAAATTGCGTGACGACCTATATAGGTCATACTTTACGATCTATTCAACGAATCGATAAGGATCCGTATTCACCAAAAATTCCTAAAAACCTATCTAGTCTAAATCTCCAGAATTTTCTACATTTGAAAGTAACACATCTTCTGATTGGCTAAACCGTACGGTTTAGCCAATTAGAATTTGTGTTGCTTTCAAATTTATAAAAAAAAAAAAAACTTGGTGTATAAGACTAAGAATGTTCTAAAAATGGAAACCCTTTTAGCGCCTCTCGTGCATCATCGAATAATTTTTTTTTAAGTTGATAAATAAGGATTTATACTGATAAAATACTTTTGCACATTTTAACCGACCAGAAATTCCTTTGATTTCTATGGTGAAATTTTGTTGATACATGTACTTTTGTTAGTTTCCTGAAAAGGGCGTTAATTACTGTTTCCTTTCGTAATGAGAATAAAGTGGTTTTAGACTTATTAATGATAATTTTAAGACGGGAAAAAGGAAAAGGATGCTCGATTAAAGTAGTACAATAGTACACATTTTAAATGATAGCAATGTTTTTAGGATAATATTATTAATGTTATAGTGGAAATAGCTGTTTTCTATTAGGGGTCTAATACCATAAGACTAGTTGGCGAATTAGGTGAACCCAGGTTCCTCTTTGACCAAATTGAATTACACTCTGTGAAGAATTGGTTAAAATGCATTAACACAAAGTCGACCAACCCAGTCGCTAGCAGAACAATAAATAGAGCATATCTGTTTTTTCTTTTTGCGAAAGGTCGAAATATATTTCATCTAGCAACCTTCACCGGTAATTTTTTTCACGAGTGGCCCAGCCACTCGTGAAAATATTACAGATGATGTTCACCCGATGAAATAAATTTTGATCCTTCAATGGGAAAAAAAAATTGTTTATTGCAGTCTGTTGATCTTTCAATGGAAAAAAAAAATGTTTATTGCAGTCTGTTTACCTTTTTTTTTTTTGGGGGGGGGGGGGGGGGGGGGCATACATCAAATTCCAGTGCAGTTCATTCGGTAATTCCCCTTGGCGTAGCCCAACTGCATAACAAGACATTACAGTATTATGTAAAGCGCAGGAAATGTCGGGTAAATGACGTCATATTTCCATCTGTTTGAGAGGCATGTGCAATTTTAACTAGGTAGCCATCATGCGGGAGCTACCATTTCCGTCATCAGTTTGAGAGATAGAATATCAAAATCGGTATTTTTCACTGGTCGTAACCATGAAATATCGAAACATATTTCACCAACGTTTCATGATAAACTCCCTGAAAGCATTTAATAAACATCAACACAGATTTAAGATGAATCGTTTTATGTAAAAGAAAATCCGTTTTAAGTCTTAAAAGACTGTGACATTGTCAGAAATAAATAATGGTATAAACATTCATGTAATGTTACACCTTTTCAATAGCCCGCGCCCATGTCAAGAATTTTGTTTTCTTTTCGTAAATTCGATGACGCCAAAAATAGACTTCTTTCTATACATTTTTCCCCTTTCTTAATTCACTCAATTGTCTTTTTCTGTTTTTATTTAGACCAACTTATCTTTCCACCCTTCTATCCCTTTTCTGTCTCTCTCTGGTGATTATTCTCTTCTCTTACCCCAGATGTATGTTAGGATATCAGTTCGAGGCTTGAAAAGCAATTTGTATAGTACTGGTGTGAGAAAACGTAGGTGCACTGGCCGCCGTAATATAAGCTAAGCTCTTAAAACGACATTACCATAGGTGAGTACAACACTATTCTAAGTGCCTGTACATTGTACAGGGACTTAGAATAGTGTTGCACTCACTTATCGATTAAGCTCCAAACAAAAAGAGTCTCTATGACAAATGTGATTTAAAAGTAAATTTAAATGTCGGTGCAAAATTCCAGTCATTGTTTCCTTTGTCAAACGTGTATTAGTTAAAGATCTTTTATAGATAAACCCTTCACCGAAAATGTCTCCTAGAAAGACACCTTTTGAAAACAACGTGGGAAAAGGAGAAAATGCTGGTAACCAGCATTTTCTCCTTTTCCCACAACCTTTTTTTAGCCCCTTTAGAGACAGATCCCGCCTTTTAAGCAATGTGGTTTTCATTTTCGTCGTCTGAAAATTGAATTTGGACCAATCCAAAATGTTTTTGTATGGTAAAGTGCAGTCTTGAAAAGAATAGTGTTTGATCTTTTACCAAAGGTTGAAACCGATATTCTTTAAGCCTTCTTTACAGATCGTGAGATGTCTTCTTGAAGACCACCATCAAAATCTATTTTACTGAATTCCTGAGGGGGTGAATGAAGTATAAATGAAATACTATGAATTAAACCTGATGTTCGAATACAACAACAAGAATGATAGAGTGATTCAATGCATTCAGTCGAAGTTATACTAAAAAGTACTAAAATAAAGTAGAATATTTCTTATCCAAACACAGGAATATAATTATGAGTTGTTACTGTGTGCGTATTTTTTTAAAAAAATGATGTTGATTTTAACTCGAGACTCAGCTAATTTTAAAATTTGAGAGAATTCTTTCGTATTAACCAGAGGCCCCTGAAACTTCATTTGTTTGTTGTGGAACGACGAATTTTCATTGGTCGATCATCGAACAATGTTTCTAAAAATAACATTCAAGCGCATCTCCTCTATATTGTTTCTAAAATATACAAATACGCTGTAGAGGCGATGCACCCATTGCTATATTTAGTAACGGTGTCCAATGATCGACCAAAAAAATTTCGGTATTCCGTAATCGACCAGTGGAGTTTTCGTTGCCTATATACCCTGACCGAGTTGCTACCATACATAAACACTTTTTTCTCCAGCCTTTTCCACCGAAAGTAAGGGTATACTGTCACCTCTTTATGCCCATTTAAGTATTACGATTCAGGCAAAGAAAGCGATTAGCTGTTCAAAAAGGCATGGCTGAAACCGGATCTATGATTTAAAGAGTGTATGCAAAGGCACACATATTAATTTCTTTATTCCTTGAAATCAGATAAACATGTATAAATGTAATAGACCCAACTAATCTAAGTCACAATTTCTTTTGTAATTGTGTTCAAATATCAAAGGAAAAAGGGGGATAACCCTTGACTCGCTGTATAAAGAGAAGGACATCTTTTAACCCTTTCCAAAACGACAAATTTTGGACTAAACCAAATTGAAAGCATTTGCGGACGACAATTTAACTCTTGCAGAAATGATTATTTCTGTCTATTATAGGGTAGAAAACATTTTGGGAAAAGGAGAAAATGCTGGTTACCAGCATTTTCTCCTTTTCCCACAATGTTTTCAAAAGGCTACTATTCCAGACCCGTAAAAACCAGGGATTGTTTGGAAAAGGGTTAACTCGTTACCAAACGGCAATATTCCAGACTGGTCCAAATCGAAAGCATTTGCAGACGACAAAATAAAAGTGATTGAAAATTTGAAATTTGTTTTGTGAAGAGTATAAAACATTGTGGGAAGAAGGAGAAAATGCTGGTAACCAGCATTTTCTCCTTTTCCCACAAAGTTTTCTAAAGGCTTCTTTCTCAGGGTCGTCAAAAGTAGGGATTGTGTTGTAATGGGTTAAGCTAACAGAAAATATCTCTTTTCGACGCAATTTTGACGCAATAAGCTTATTATAATTGAGGAAATATGCTTATATGGACCGTGTAGATCAAGATCAGACTGAACACAACTTGCAGTCTGGTCTTTAATCTACGCAGCCCGTCACTGTGATTTTTAACCGCAATTTTAAAATTATAGCATTTTGCCTTGTAGTATAATTTACGATGGAAATTTCTATTTAAGTTTATTGAAACTTATTTAAACTTGTTTACGGGTAAAGCCTAGTTTTGCAGTAATATATCACCGAAGTGCTGCATAAATTTGTGCAAGACAAAGATCAGACTTCACTTTGTTTTAATTCTGATCTTCATCCACTCTTCCCGTAGAGGTAGTCAATACGTTATCTCTTTGCCCGACGACAAGTTTTAAAACTCGTCTTCAATGAAAGCATTCGCAGACGACAATTTAAATGTTTACGAATCCTGATTTTTGTCTTGGAAAGAATAGAAAGCAATTAGCATTGTGGACAAAAGGAGAAAATATTGGTTACCAGCATTTTCTCCTTTTCCCTACAATGATTTCAAAAATGTTTGTTTATCAAGGTCGTTAAAACAAGGGATTACTTTTTGAAGGATTAATGCGCTAAGGTTTCAGTTAATTACTGGTTCAATAGGTATTAGTCGCACCCTGTGAAGTAGGGGCTTGATACATCTACAAAATATGATTGACCCATGTCAGCCTGCCCTGTCTGTCTGCACAGGCTGACTTGGGCCGAAACTTTTATTACTATGGTTTAATTTTTCTGCTTGTCAAAGGAACTTTTATGTTCTATTCAGTCTGATTTTGATTTGCACTGTCCATAAGCAGTCAACACACCGGTCCACAAACTACGCCGCCCGAAAACTGTTGCTATACTTTGACCAAGGTATTTTTCATTTTACAGAGAAAAATCTGCCTGTAGGTCACGAAAACCGTCGGGATTATTTAGTTTGGTAGCGAAGAGTTAATGATCGGAATAATAAGCGATCTAAATTGTTTTGTTATTTCAATGGTATATGTATGTAGATATTTTGGCATGCGATACGATTTTAGCCACGCTATGTGAAAAGGGAGCTTAATTCATCTGCAAAAAGTTTCGACCCATGTCAGCCTGCGCAGTCCGCGCAGGCTGACAAGGGTCGAAACTTTTTGGTAGTTATAAATTCTCTGCTTAGCAAAAGACCGTTCTACCTATAGATCCAGTCGATTGTTACACTTACTGGATTTCAAGTATTTATGATTATATGATAACTTGCTTCGTATACAAAGCGTCACAGAAATACACTAAGCCCCTCTTGCCAAAGCATGGCTCGCATTTAAATTTTTGTCTATTCATAATTGTTTACGTTACCCAAATATTCAGCTCTGGGAACCCTGCTTTCTGTCGAACTGTAGACAATAGCGACAGGTTCAGCTTTAACCCTTTACCAAACGACAAAATCTTAGCCGCTTGTCCAAATTCAATGCATTTGCAGGCGACAAAATAAATGTGACTCAAAAATTGAAACGTGGCTTTAGAAGAGTAGAAAACATTGTGGGAAAAGGAGAAAATGCTGGTTACCAGCATTTTCTCATTTTCCCACTATGTTTAAAGAAGGATTCTTCCTCGGGGGTCGTAAAAAATAGGGATTATTTTGTTGAGATGAAATCTTCTGCCTAAAAAGACATCTTTAGATAGAAAGAAATAAGAGGTAAATTGTGTTTTGCATGTACAGCTGGCCTTTTAGTTATTTCCATAGCATAGCATTTGAAAAGATAAAACAAATGTGATTGTATGTGGACTATAAACAAATAAATTCGAAGTTTGATAACTTTTTGTCTAACAGTTAAAGATATATCAGTCCGTGATGGAAATATATATAGAAAGTGTCAGACCATTTCAGCCAGCACAGTCTGTGCAACCTGACATAGATCAAAGGTTTAAATTGCCATTTACAAATTTTATTCACGTCCATGAACCGGTCTACCTCAAATTTCATCTGGTTGTTAGGAAAAGAAGAAAATGAGCGAAAGCGAGACCGGTTGGCACGTTGAAAATACTATCTGTAGTGTCACTTCTCTTTTATTATTATTATTATTATTATTATTATTATTATTATTACTATTATATAAGACCCCTTTTCCGATGACACGGCATCAAATGAAGAAGGAATCTTTATCGGTGGACTACCGTAAGGAATACATGAATGATGTTTCACCAATTTTCATCAAGGATTTTAAAAGATGTCTGTCTGGACAGAGGAGCGGTCAGACAGTGTGGAACAAGATCAGGCTACACAGTCTGTACAGTCTGATCTTGGATATATACTAACCGATTTTTTTTTTTTTTTACAAAAATATAACTTTGAAATAACAATATTCAGGTTTTCACCATCCGCCAGAATGTTTTATATAACTTTTTTAGCAGGTTGAGGACTAACTTGGATTATACAGTTAATTAACCCGTTACCACACAGCAAAATTTAGACCTATCCAAATTGAAAGCATTTCCAGATGGCAATTTCAAAGTGGCTCGAATGGTGCAATTTTGCTTTGATAGGGTAGAAAACGTTGTTGGAAAAGGAGAAAATGCTGTTACCTGCATTTTCTCCTTTTCCCACAATATTTTTAAAAAGCTTCCTCCTCAGGGGCGTTAAAAGTTGTCATTGTGTGGTAAAGGGTTAACAGCACAGGATGCAATATTCAACTATTGAACCCTTCACAAAACAAAACATTTTAAATTGAAAATTAAAAAACCGAAGTTTTTCGTAATATTTCTTGTGTTAGAGAAAAAAATAGTCAAGCGCGTCTGGTAAAGTCAATGGATTGAACTGCATTTGCATTGAACCGAATTGGATTTAATAACCAGAATGAACCGATGGACCTGAAACGGACTCAGAAACCAAATATGACAATATTTCGTCAGTCTGGTATAAATCAACAAAGATTTACATTGTACTATGTAGCCATTTACTAGTTTCAAATTCGCTAGTCTGTCAGTACTTTCAATACTTTGATTTATCTAGCAGGATATGGCTTTATTAACCCTTAGGCTGCTAAGCGTGACTCTCTGACCTTTTGCGTACAGTGTAGATTCAGATTAGACTGCACAGAACGTGCAGTCTAATCTTGGATCTACACTTTGACATTTGATCAAAAGTTACTGAGACAAGTCTCATTTGTGTCTTACCAATGAGCGAATAATGTTTTAATCTGTCATTCAACACCATTTTGACCAGGAAATTAATGCCTGACCTTCCAAGTTAATTCAATCCATTACCATGCAATCCTGACTTTCAATGACCCTGAATAAGAAAGGTTGTGAAAGTATTTTCGAAAAAAGAAGAACATGCTTTTTGCACAGTTACATACCCTGTCAGAATTATTTGACCTTGAACTTTGATATTTGGTACTTATCTTCATTGTAGACCTATTTACTGATTAGTACTCAGGTGAGTGATATAGGACCATCATGGTCCCCTGTGTATTACAAAGTGTGACTCATTTTCTTCTGGGAAAATCTTAAATATTCAGAACCAAGGTCCAAGTTGATTTTTTTCCTGCTGGGGTCTCACTGAAATATTTTAACAGGTTACTTGTAACTAAAACAAAACGATAAGGCATCCAGTTTGGTGATAGTGTGCTAGTGCGCTGATTGGTTGTGACAAATCACGTGGTGAATTTTTCTATGTCTGAATTGATGTTTTATTCTAAAACCGAATTTCAAGCCAGAGGGGGGCAGGGGGATGTTACTCAGCATTTTTTTTTTTCAAAATCCAAAATCTGCACGTTGCTTGACTAACCCTTACCTCCTCCCTTTTTGACTTGTTTTTAGCTTCGAATATAGAAACTGGACATCTTTTGACGGGTAAAAAGACAATCATTGAAATTCTGACATGTTATTTTCAATAATCAGTTAAGCAGAAGATAAAAAGATCAGGCTGTACGCTCTATGTACATTAATGGATCTATGCTTTTCTATTTTGGCTCAACATATGTATAAGGGTGGCGGATGTCCGTAAATTCATACTTTTAATCAAATCTGCAATGGGGGGGGGTCCGTAAAATTCACTCTTTATCAAAGCTTCAGGAGGGAAGTTCCGTAAAATTCACACTTTAAATCGAGGCTTCAGTGAGGGAGAGTCATGGTTTCGTAAAATTCATACTGTTAAAGCTTTTAATCAAAGCTTCAGTTAGAATGGGGGGCGTAAAAATCAAAGCTTTTTATCAAAGCTTTTAATCAAAGCTTCAGTTGTAAAGGGAGGGGTGCAAAATTCATAATTTTAATCAGAGCTTCAGTGTGTGGAGTCCGCAGAATCGTAGTTTGTATCAAAGGCTTCAGTGAGGGAGGTTCAGTAGAGTTCATACGTAGTTAGTGGCTTGGAAAAAAAAGTTGTTTCAGTGCTGGCATTAGAAGCAAGGAAACACATGCGTAGGTCTACTGGTCGCCGTGATATGACCTAAGCTGTTTAACTCGTTACCAAACGACAGAATTTTAGGTTTTTCCAAATCGAAAGCATTTGCAGACGACAAAATGAAAGTGAATGAAAATTTGAAATTTGTTTTGTGAAGGGTATAGAAAACATTGTGGGAAAAGGAGAAAATGCTGGTTACCAGCATTTTCTCCTTTTCACGCAATGTTTTCCAAAAGGCCTCTTTCTCAGGGTCGTCTAAAGTAGGAACTGTGTGGTAGGGGGTTATAGGGAGCTAAACGCCAAATCTAACAAACAGACGAACTATTGGATTCAACGGATCGAGCTTGCAGCACAGCAATGTCTTGTCTAAAACACTACTAAGAATACTAGAATAAAGCACTATAAAGAGGAGACCAGGGATCACACTGCAGGTTCAGTGCAGTCTGATCTTGATCTACACTGTCAACAAAATTTTCTGGTGTCGTCTATGGTACAGAAAGAGTTAAGTGAAACTCTGTGACTGATACTTATAATCCAAATTTTGATATTTTCAACTTTTATTTGTTGAAGGAAAGTATCTCCATATCGGATAGTGTGGATCAAAGATCAGACTGCACGTTCTGTGCAGTCTGATCTTGATCTACACTATCCTTAAAAAGGTCAATGATTTCCGCTTATTAGATTTAGGGTTGTTCCTTAACCTGCTCAGTAAATTAATTGAAATGTTCAATTCAGCCATTAAAACCTTAATGTTGCAATTTCAAAATAATTTTTTTGGAGAAAAAAAGAAAATTTCCGTATTGATCAGTATAGATCCGATAATAGTGAAGACAGTGTAATGTACTTTCGGTGCAGTCTGATCTTGATTTAGACTGAGTCGAGCCCAGCAGCGTAAAACGTTACGAAATTCCCCCCCCCCCCAAAAAAAAAGGGGGGGGGGTCTTTTAACAAATGGTCTGTCTATTGTAAAGATATCAGGTCTTATAATTCAATCGAAGAATATAATCAGGTTTTTAATCAGATTTTGATGGGTTGGAGTTCAATATATATAACCCTTTATCCCATAAGGCATTTCTATGGTATCTCTAATTGACCATAAATAACAGCAAGGATGAAGCTGTTTCTTATATGTATATGACACATTTTCATAGCATAGAAAACATTGTGGCAAAAGGTGAAATTGCTCGTCACGAGCAATTTCACCTTTTGCCACAATGTTTTCCAAAGACTCCTACAAGCAATGCGTAGAAATGAGTATCTATGGAGTAAAGGGTTAAGTATTTAACCTGTAACAAAGCAACCCTGTGCTTAAAAAAAACCTTGGGAAAAAAGCTTTTGAAAACATAGTGGGAAAAGGGAAAAAAACGCTTGTAAACCAGCAATTCCTCCTTTTTCCGCATACATACAGAGCTCCAGATAAGAGGGAGTGATTGCATTCTAAATCCATTATTTCATTTTGAAACCCTATGTTGTGGGTACTCATTAGAATCGTCTCAATGAGACGATTCTAATGAGTACCCACAACATCAAGTTTAGTGGAGAATAATTGATATTTTCAATTTTGAAATCAAAATCACTCCCTCTATCAGGAGCTCTGTACATGTGCGTCTTTTCCTACCTTTTCGCAGGAAGATCTCGTCAGTGAAGCTACATTTTATTTGTCGCTTGCTTATTTTATGCTTTCAATCTAAACAAGTGTAAAATTTTGTCGTTTGGTAAAAAGTTTATTCTTTAGTCCGTGTCAAAATCTGGTACTGTATTACGTTAATCCTCTACTAGACGATATAACTTAAAGGCCCAACAACGGTCAGATAAACAACGCAGGTGTTATGATACATTAAAATTATAAATGTGAATTATGCCTCTTAACTCTTTACCAGACGACAGAATTTTAGCCTTGTTCAAATTGAAAGCATTTGCAGAATACATTTTAAATGTGACTCAAATGATGGGATTTTATCTTCACAGAGTTGAAAACATTTTTAGCATTTCTCCTTTTCCCACAATGTTTTCAAAAGGCCATTTCCTCAGTGGTGTTAAACGTCGTCATTGTGTGGAAGAGGGCTAATAGTATGGGAAATATTGCGTTGGTGACATGATACATTCAAAATTATAAATGTGAATTATGCCTCTTAACTCTTTACCAGACGACAGAATTTCAGCCTTGTCCAAATTGAAAGCATTTGCAGACGACATTTTAACCCTTTCCCAGACCACAAAATTCTAGACTGGTCCAAATTGAAAACACTTGCAGACAACAAAATAAACGTAACTAATAATTGAAATTTGTTTCCAGCAGGGTCGAAAACTATGTGGGAAAAGGAGAAAATGCTGGTTACCAGCATTTTCTCCTTTCCCCACAATGTTTTCAAAAGACGTCTTTCAAAGGGTCATTAAAAGTCGGGATTTTGTGGTAAAGTTTTAAGAAGCATTAAGATTTGAAATATACCATTTAAAAGTATGATGACCCTTTGAAACGCAGAAAATTTACGAAAGGCACAAAAGACTCGATCCAGAGCAGCCTGCGCAAGCCACCTATGTCGATTTTTTTCCCTTTGCAGATGCACGAATTTCCCTTTTCTCAGAGCATGTCTATATATGGGTCGAGTTATTCAAACTTCTGTTTACTTTGTGCTGATTATTGATCTAAGACATAATCTTTCTTGGTGTTAGCACATTATAAGATGGTTGTTTGGTTGCCATGACGAAAACAGTAACTGGAAACTAGATTTACTAGATTTTCTGTTTCATCCGTTTTTTTTTCTGTCTAATTTACGAGATAAATGACCTGGTGTGTGTGTGTGGTGGGGGGGGAGAGAGAGAGAGAAAGAGAGAGAGAGAGAGAGAGAGAGAGAGAGAGAGAGAGAGAGAGAGAGAAAAGGGGGGGAAACAGTAAAATTGAAATAAATTTTCATACTTCAAGATGCTTCAATTTCTATTTTAATTTTCCTCATTGCTTTCAGAAGACGTCTAATTTTAAGGTATATTTATGATAATCATATTATTTCGTAAATGTTGGACCAGTATTTCATTCGCCAAAACTCGAGTGATCCGTCGGTCAAGTTTGACATAGTTACGGAATCAGCCGAATTGTGACGAGTGGCCTCGACTATGTATCCGACTACTTAGTCTAAATGTTACGCTTGTCTGTATTTGACAACATTTTGTAAACGACATTTTGTCAAGTCAGCCTCACACATTTGGATATGTCTTTGCAGGGCTAGAAAACATTGTTGGGAAAGTAAAAAAAGCTGGTTACCAGCATTTTCTACTTTTCCAACAATGTTTTCAATAGCCTTCTTTCTCAGGGCCGTCATACGACCGGGTTGTCATTTGTGAGTTAAAAAAACTTGTTTTGAAGAAAGATTTTGAAATTGTAAACGAAAAAAGTTTTTTTTAAAAAAAATGCCGGTTACAAGCATTTTCCTTTTCCCAAAAATGTTGTCAAAAGCTGTCTTTCTCAGGGTCGTGAAAAATAAGAGTTTGAAGAGGGCTTATGGGATAAATGTTGGAAAAAAACTGACCAACGTGCGGTAGAATTTTCTCCAAGTACCATAATTTTTTTTGGAAGACCTCTCCTTCGGTATCGTTAAAACTCAGGTTTGTGTGTTAACCCTTTCCCAAACGACAAATTTTGGACTCTTCCAAACCAAAAGAGTTTGCAGACGACAATTTTAGATTTGGAGACAATGGTAGAAAGTTCTCAAAAAGGGTAGAAAACACTGTGGGAAAAGGAGAAATTGCTCATTACGAGCAATTTGTCCTTTTCCCACAGTGTTTTCAAAAGACTTATACTGCAGACACGTAAAAACCAGGGCTTGTTTGGGAGAGGATTAAAGTGTTAAAGGGTGAATTAAAAATGTGGGCCTGTCATTCGAAAAGGAACAATCTGGGAATTCTGTACATCAATTAGAAGAACAACAGATCAAAGGTAGTGTAGGTCAGTTTCAGTTTAGAGTTCAAAAATGATTGTATGGTAAGGTAGAATGACCTCTTTTCAAACAGTAAATATTTTAAAACCGAAAATTGTCGACCCTGTTCGCGTGTCTGACCAGGTTTGACACTTTTCGCAGTTCCCAAATGGTACCTTTTTTTGCCTGGCGAGTCGTATTTATTTACAGTGCGTCAAGTCACATAGGCTCCATAGAAAATTGATTAACCCATTACCACACAATCCCTACTTTTGACGACCCTGAGAAAGAAGCCTTTAGAAAACATGGTGGGAAAAGGAGAAAATGCTGGTAACCAGCATTTTCTCCTTTTCCCACAGTGTTTTCTACCCCTCACAAAATAAATTTCAAATTTCAGTCACTTTTATTTTGTCGTCTGCAAATGCTCTCGATTTGGACAAACCTAAAAATTTGTGGTTTCATCCTGCTTAATGAATTAACCCTATTCCAAACAATCCCTGGTTCTTACCACCCTGAGATAGAAGCCTTTTGAAAACATAATGGGAAAAGGAGAAAATGTTGGTAACCAGCATTTTCTCCCTTTCCCACAATGTTTTCTACCCTTCCTGAAACAAAATTCAATGTTTGAGTTGTGTTTTTTTGTTGTCTGCAAGTGCTTTCAATTTGGACAAGCCTAAAATATTGTCGTTTGGTAATGAGTTAAAGGAATTTTCAAGCCGTTATTAAAGCTCCCAGTAATACTATTTCAAACTTATTTTTTAGAGAAAAATGTCTCCTTATCGTACAGTATAGATCCAAGATCGGACTACATGCTCTGTGCAGTCTGATCTTGATCTATACTGTCGGCTAAATGTCAGTGAAAGCAACCTAAGGGTTAAAAACAAAAAACAGTTGCAAAATACTGTATGCAAACAAGTGAAGGATAGGTTTCTTTTTTTTTTATCGTGTCTGAAATGTCGTTTCATCACGTGCACCTTGATGGCGTCGTATTTCAAAATTTTGACATAATTTTTCAACCGTAAACATGGTAAATAATAACTAACGTTTTCCTTCTGCGACGCTGTTTTTCTTAACACGTGCAAGAAATGAAATTGGTTTTTTTTACGATCCTGATTTGTTTGTTTTGGTGTTAAACTTCGTTTTCAACCGATTATTTCGGTAATACCGCGACTGCCAGTGTACCTATATATACACGTTTTACCGGAGTTTCTTAACATTTAAAGCGCTGAATAAATGAGTTAAACCTTTTCAAGTAGGAAAAGCAGCCCTAATATTGTTATTTCAAGATTATTTTAGCCATAACATTGAATAAGGTAGCGGACAGTGTAGAACAAGATCAGACTGCACGTTTTGTGCAGTCTGATCTTGATCTGCACTGTCCGCAAAACCAAGTTAACTTGGTTCCAGCACTTTAATCCTTTCCCAAACGACAAATTTCAGACTCTTCAGAACTCAAAGAGTTTGCAGACGACAATTTGAAATTTGATAGAAATGGCAGAAAGTTCTCCAAATGGGTAGAAAACACTGTGGGAAAAGGAGAAATTGCTCGTTACGAGCAATTTCTCCTTTTTCCACAGTGTTTTCAAAAGACTTGTACTGCAGACACGTAAAAACAAGGGCTTGTTTGGGAAAGGGTTAAGGGTAAAACTTTCTTCCGATAGCGGTGTTACCAAGCCACTAGTTTCTTTCCCACATAACTATCCTAAAACCATGATCAGCTGTGAATTACGTTGTTACGAATATCCTCAGGAAAAGACGGACATTTTTTTTTTAATTTTTTTTTCATACGTCCTAAGGATCGTATTACGTTATGGGCCTGGTATAGTTCGTGCGTCCTTCCGTCCGTCCGTCCGTCCGTTTTTCTTTTTTTTCAAAAATGTTGTCTACCCACTGTACAATTCAAGTTTTTCATTTTTTGAACCTCATGACATTATTTATCGTCTAGAAATGGAATTTCGACGTCAGATCAAGAGATAACCAAAGTTTCAGACTTTTAAAGCAATTGCAGACGACAAATAAAATAAAGCTCAACAGTAAGAAGAGGAAATGAATGCTGGGCCGAGCCCCGGTCGCGCCGTTGGTAGCCGCGGCATAGGACTCAAGAATAGGGGTTTTTTAGTTCAATCTCTAGTCATTTCAACAGGGCTCATTCCTCTCTCACCGCTGATTATTGTTTCAACGATGATTATGTGGGAAAGCAGCCAATTATAGCTTGAAAAGAATATCGTGCGGAGTACTTGTAAAGAGAAACTTCAGTAAAGCATGGATAGCAGCACTGGCTGCCGCGTTTTAACTGAAATATTGTTGAAACGGCGTTAAACAGCATACAATTAACCCTTTTCCAAAACAGTCCCTGGTTTTTACGGGTCTGGAACAGTAGCCTTTTGAAAACCTTGTGGGAAAAGGAGAAAATGCTGGTAACCAGCATTTTCTCCTTTTCCTACAATGTTTTCTACCCTATCATAGACAGAAATCATCTTTTCAGCAAGAGTTGTATTGTCGTCTGCAAATGCTTTCAATTTGGTCTAGTCCAAAAGTTTATCGTTTGGGAAAGGGTTAATCAATATGGAATGTAGGTCATCAGCAGGTGTCGTTTTTCCACAATGATTTTAAAGGACTTCTTCATTGGGGGTCGTTGAATTTCGGGATTATGTTGTAAAGGTTTAGAAACGGATCGATTGCACATGTCGACATGGTATTTCATCATACGCAATAGAGAGTATCAGTATTTCAAAACATTGGTGAAATATATCAACCGTAAAAAAGTAATAAATCACCTCTGTGTAGAATTCTTTTACTGTAGCAAAAAGTGCTAGTTTTCAGTGACCCTGAAGAAAAAAAAATGGATTTTGAAAACATTGTGGGAAAAGGAGAAAATGCTGGTAACCAGCATTTTCTCCTTTTCCCACAATGTTTTCTCAATCCTTAAAAAAAACGCCATTAATTGAGAAATATTTTATTCTTTGTCTGCAAATGAGTTTTAAGTTAATTTGAATAGCTATAGATCAAGTTACATTGTTAGTTCAGAATTACCGTGGCATGTCCCAGTTTTTTTTTGTTAAAGTTCGAAACGATAAAGCATGAAATAGTTGAGCTGTGCTGTGTGAATAGGGGACTTAATGTATCTGTTTATAACCACGCGCCTTCCCCAGTGCCCTATTTACCTGTATGCCTGTCTATCTTTCTGTCTGTCTGAAAATGTTTCATGATTATCACGTGACACAGCTATTAATTTAATAAAACTGTTTTTTTTTTACATGTATCTATGTACTGTAGATTTTACAATAAAAGTATATATGTCTGTTTGTCCGTCCGTCTGTCTGTCTGTCTATAAAACATGTCAACGTGCGCAGTCCGTGCAGGCTGACTGAGTCGAAACATTTTGCTTTTCATTAATTTTCGTCGCGTCAAAGGACCACTGTGCCTCATAGATTAGTCGGTCATTGGACTAAAAATAAAGGCTTTAAAGGATAGGCCACCTTGGTGGTATTCACATCGCCTTTCATCGCACGGATTCGGCTAGGACTCGGGGTAATCCGTAATCTATTCGGGGAACCAGCATCTATCGGCCGATCGATTACGGATTACCCGAATCTTACGGCGTGGGAAGCGGTTTTTATAGGAATCCTCATTGGGGTGCCCTACTTGTGTGAAGATTTGCATAGTATTTAAATGATCAAGGAAATTGTCGTTGTCAGCACACGTCAATCGAATATTATTTAAAACGTCGACCAGGACGGCTTAGTACTCTCCGTACTTAGATGTATATGACGTAACAACTGTAGGCGTGGCCTAATTTCCGAATATTCATTAGGTCCTTCCGATGGTGTCCATCTTCTCTTTATCATCGAAGATCTGACTAGGTCTGTATTTGAAAAGTGCCACGTAGCAGAAGATAATGCGGGAATTTTTGGGAAGGGAAGAGCACTTTGTTACCATAAGCGATTGCTTCTTTAACCCATTGCCACACAATCCCTACTTTTGACGACCCTAAGAAAGAAGCCTGTAGAAAACATTTTTGAAAAGGAGAAAATGCTGGTAACCAGCATTTTCTCCTTTTCCCAGAATGTTTTCAACCCTTCACTAAACAATTTTCAAATTTTCAGTCAATTTCATTTTGTCGTCTGCAAATGCGTTTAGTTTGAACCAGTCTAAAGTTTTGTCGTTTGGTAAAGAATTAAATAAATATATATTGTTTAACCCTTAACCACTCAAAACCGAGTTTAAACGACCCTGAGAAAGACGGCTATTAAGACCAACATAGAAAAAGAGGTTATCCCTGTTTCTTATCCCGCAATGTTTTCTCACCTTTCAAAATAAAAATAATCATCATATGATTTGTTGTTTGCAAATCGTTCCAAATGGGCGATTCCCAAATTTTGTCATCTGATACATATTTTCGAAAATGCCACGTGTTCTGAGGCTATACTAGCCAACAATGTCTCCTTTTCTCTCAATATTTCATGCTCTTTCAAGGACAAATTACTTCTTCAAAGCTACATCCAATGCACCGATTTCAACTGCAAATATGAATGGAAATTTTTTAGCAGAACAGGGCAGAACAGAACAAAATTTTATTTTTGACTTGTACAAAGTACATCGTCAGTTACACTACAATAAACAAAAATGTCAGTTACACCACAATAAACAAAACAACGTGGTACATGGAGATACTATCTAGTGCTATTACAAAAAAGACATATAGGAAAGAAAATAAGTTGAAAAGTATCATGATTAGAAATAAACAATAAACAAAAAGTAGAGAGTGAACATTTAAGATCTATGTATTATAATATTTCCAGTCGTTTTAGCCTGGTAAATTGAATAAAGCCTGTAAACACACGAACAAAAAAAACCCCTGAAGTATAGATCTAGATATTGTCAATTTTGCAATAGTTGTTTCTCTTGCAAAATGCTTTTAAATTGCAGTCATAAATTGAACATTTGAAAAGAAGTTTTTAAATTGCAGTTATAAACTGGACCGAAGAACACTATAGCAATTTGGACTTTGAAATTAGGGCAATTTAGAATTCGAATAGAAATAGAAAAAAAGTGGTCTCGAGGAATTAGATTTAATTGACAGGGTAATTTGAAGAGATATATATCTTGTAGTTCGTTTTCTTTTACTATTTATTTACTTTGATGTTGAGCCATGCTCTGTGAAAAGGGGGGCTTAATGCATCTGCGAAAAGTATCGACCCAGGTCAGCCTGCGCTGTTCGCGCAGGCTGACCTGGGTTCGATACTTTCTTGCTGACGGTCTTTTTAATGGATGTTTAACCCATTACCACACAATCACTACTTTTGAACGACCCAGAGAAAGAAGCCTTTAGAAAACATTGTGGGAAAAGGAGAAAATGCTGGTAATCAGCATTTTCTCCTTTTCCCACAATGTTTTCTACCCTTCACAAAACAAATTTCCAATTTTCAGTCAGTTTTATTTTGTTGACTGCAAAAGCTTTGGATTTGGACAAGCCGAAAATTTTGTCGTTTGGTAAAGGGTTAACTCTGTAGCAGACGACAAAATTTTAGCCTTGTCCAAGTTGAAAGCAATTGCAGACGACAATTTCAGTCTGACTCAAATGGTGCAATTTTTCTTTGACAGGGGATAAAACATTGTGGGAAAAGGAGAAAATGCTGGTCACCAGCATTTTGTTTCAATATTATCATGAAAACTTCAAGAATTAAAAGAAAAAAAAAGTGAAATGTGCAACGTGATGGTACCCATTTGATTGACTTTGTGAAAAACATTCTTTAGGCTTGGCGCCCTTTGGACTTAGCTGATAGCGCTTTGCACAAATATGGGGTGCCTATACGGACACCATAGATTAAGATCAGACTGCACAGAACGTGAAGTCTAATCTCTGATGTACTTTGTTCGCTTGTCTGAAGCATAATCGACAGGGAAACCTTGAATTATAATTATTTGGTTTTTATTTCTAAAGTGTAAATGTCTGTTGGCTTTTTTTCGTCGCTCCAGGGGGGGTAATTTAAAGTTCAGAAACGAGATTGGATTCTTTTCTTAATCGTTTACCAATGACGGCTTTTAGCTACCCTGAGGATGAAACCTTTTGAAAACATTGTGGGGAAAAAGGCGAAAATGCTGCTAACCAGCATTTTCTCCTTTTTTCTTCACGAAGTTTTCTACCCGTATCAAAGAAAAATTGTGTCATTTAAGCCACTTGAAATTACCGTCTGCAAATGCTTTCAATTTGGATAGGTCTAGCTCAGAACGGTAAGAAAATAAAACCGCCATTTCAATTTGAGGTAAACCTCAATCCTAGCCCCCCCCCTTCACTTTCTAACAATACTCATAGCATTTGGGACATGATAAATTGATAGATCTAAGATCAGTATTATGATATGTGAAGTCTGATCCTGATCTGTGCTGTCTGCACACACGACTTGTGCACTACCTAACGACCTGAGGGTTTCACTCCTTGCTAGACAAAAATTTCAAGCATGTCCAAATTGAAAGCATTAGCAGACGACAAATTCGAACTGGCTCAACTTTCAACATTTCTGTTTCACATGAAATATCTTTAAAAACGACAGACAGCGTAAATTTGCCAGCAAATGGGGGAATGGCTTCTAAAAATAAACGTGTTAACATTTTTCACCAATCATAAATTCCTGTTTATTCGCTTGTCATCAATATCAAAAAAATAAGTCAAAAGGCAGCATATTTAGCTACGTCGAAAAAGGATTGGAAACATTACAGAAAAAAAAGAAAATACCGGCCACCAGCATTTTCTTCCTTTATTCCCCACAATGTTTTCTAAAACCTTCTCCCTCAACGTCATTAAAACTAAGGATTGTATAGTAAAGGTTTAAACCTTTCACAAACAGCAAATTTTGGACCAGACCAAATTGAAAGCATTCTGCAAATGACAAATTAACAGTTGCTAAAAAAAGATGATTTTTCTGTATGGTAGGGTAGAAAACATTGTGGGAAAAGGAGAAAATGCTGGTTACCAGCATTTTCTTCTTTTCCCACAAAGTTTTCAAGAGGCTTCTATTCCTGACCCGTAAAAACCAGGGATTGTTTAGGAAAGGATTAAAAATGTTCGGGTGGCATGTATCCATTTCGGGATTGGCGAATGGTTGATTCGGGTATACAAGAATTTGATAACCCTATTTCCGGTTGAACCGAGGGAAAATTTGCGTTATTTTTTCGTTGAAATAAAACTTCCTGCCTTTTCATTCATTTTCTGTTAAAACCTTTTGTGTGATAGCTGCGATTTAAAAAAAAAAAAACTTAAACGAGTTTAAGGTTAATTCTTTCTATTCCTCAAACATCACCAGAAGCTTTTGTGGACAGTGTAGATTAAGATCAGACTGCTGGGAACGTGCAGTGATAGAGTTTAACCCATTACCACTCAATCCCTACTTTTGACGCCCCTGAGAAAGAAACCTTTAGAAAACATTGTGGGAAAAGGAGAAAATGCTGGTAACCAGCATTTTCTCCTTTTCCCTTAATGTTTCCTACCCTTCACAAAACAAATTTCAAATTTTCAGTCAATTTTATTTTGTCGTCTGCAAATGCTTTCAATTTCGACAAGCCTGAAATATTGAAGTTTGGTAATGAGAGATATTGAATACACAGCTGTAACATGAGTTTCTAGTTTGACTTTATTTACTACCGAGGAAATCTAGGTTCTCTTCAGCTCTAGTAATTCCTAACTTATTTGAAACTTCTTGACTGATTGATTGACCTGTTTTAAATACACCGCTGTTGAAATTATTTCAATCAAATCACGGTGAAAGCTCACATACATCTATTCACGTACATGTATGTCCTAGGTTTTAGCTGTGACTAGGACTAGGCTAGTGCTCCGAGGTATCTTAACACAAGACATCCCAACGAAAAACTAAGTGCTTTGAGTGATGTTCGAACTTGGGAACCCGTAGCCTCCATATTACAAATCCTTCACCTTATCTCTGAGCCACGATGGACCCTGGTTGACTTTTTAAATCAGCACCCGTGTTCACCAATCATTCCTAAAAACGTTCTTTGTCCTTTTCCCAAAATTTGTCTAAATGTCAAGTAACACAACTTCTGACTGGCTAAACCAAATGATTTAGCCAATCAGAAGTTATGTTATATTTCTAATTCAAAATAACCAAGGGAAAAAGACTGAGAACATTTTTAAGAATGGAACCGGTTGTTTCCCTTGTTTAGGGACTTTAATTTCGGATATTCAAAGGGGTTATTCTATATTAATTTTATTCTTTCAGGTGTTATTTACATTTTCTCCGGTTCTAACACGGTCAAGGTCGTTTCCATGGTGAAGTGCATATCAATGAGCCAAGAGGACAAGTTGCTAGAGGATGCACGGACTCTGCTGCGGCTACTCAAGGACGATGAAGATAGCCTTAACGACGCGGGCAAAAAGCTCGTAAAACAGCAACGAGATTATGCGAGACAGGTGTTTGTGTATGTGGTGGATGGTTGGACACCGTTTCACGCGTTTGTATTGAAAGGTGCTCGCAAAATGGTGAAACATTGTTTGAGAGCCGGAGTAGACGTAAATTTGACTATGGGGGCACCTGATGGCCTTCCCGGGGGTTGCTCCGCCCTCCACCTCGCTGCACACCGAGGTGACGTCAGCATAATAAATATTCTCGTACAAAATGGCGCCGAAGTCAATCTCAAAGACGATTCAAACAAAAGTCCTGTGATGTATGCTGCAAGCGCTAATAATACTCTGGCAGTGAAAACGCTCAAACGCGCAGGCGCGGACATGCGCGGTTGTGAAGAAAGAACTGACGATATGACGTCATCGCGAATGATGTGCTTTTTACCTTTCGTGTGTGCAGGAGTGAGGAGATAGTAAAATCTGGTGGGCAGACGCGGAATATTTTGTGATCAAATATGCATTGATCAAGAGAAAGGAAAATTAATAAATCGATCTTTTGATTGTTTACATATAATGAATCGTGAATTATTTCTATTAAATACGTTTATGGACCACTTCACAAAGTCTTTCTCTATAAAATTACTTTTTTAAATTGCTTTCACATGAAGTCTTTGCCAAACGACGAAGTTTTAGACTTGTCCAAATTGAAAGCATCTGCAGAAGACAAATTCAAAAGTTTTACAAGTGCAGTTAAGTCTCTTGTTAGGGTAGAAAATATCGTGGGAAATGGAGAAAATGCTGGTTCCCACAAGGTTTTCGAAAGGCATTACCTTTGGGGTTGTGAAAACAAGGGATTATTTTTTGAAAACAAGGGATTATTTTGTGAAAACAAGGGATTATTTTGTGAAAACAAGGGACTATTTTGTGAAAACAAGGGATTATTTTGTGAAAACAAGGGATTATTTTGTGAAGGGTTAACCTTTAGGGGTGAAACAATGGATTTATTTATGTTACTTTCGGCATTTATGTAAGGAAGGTTTTAACCCTTTACTCCATAGATACTCATTTTGAAGCACTGCTTCCAGGAGCCTTTGGAAAACATTGTGACAAAAGGTGAAATTGCTCGTGACGAGCAATTTCACCTTTTGTCACAATGTTTTCTATGCTATCAAAAGTGTCATATACATATAAGAAACGGCTTCATCCTTGCTGTTATTTAGGGTCAATTAAAGATACCATAGAAATGCCTTATGGGGTAAAAGGGTTAAACGTAATTTCACGTATATGTTTCCAAAAAACGACTAGATCATATCAGGGTCATTTTCCTTTCTTCTGAAAAATGCATGCCTAGTTTGTCACAAAGGAGTGAAACTTACCAAAAAGATACTTCTAAATAGCATTACTGTGATTTTCATTTTTATTATTTTCATCGTTATTTATTCGTATATTCTTCATGACTCTATATGGTGTGCATTCGGACATCTGCGTAATGTGTCAGTTAGGATCAGCCTGGACAGTCTACCCTGGCTAATCCAAACCAACACTTCCCGTTTTTATGCTATTCTCTGTTTTGCCCAAGTTTACTGTACCATAAAATCTAATGTACTCGTAAAGTGTTGTCTCGGATTAGCCTGCGCGGACTGCGCAGGCTGATCCGAGACGACACTATACGCAAATGTCCGAATGCCCCTTTTCGCGTTTTGCAAGCCAATTATACTTGTAAGTACAATCAGCCATGACGATTTTTTTGTTAGTTGTTGATAAAGAAATTCATCTTTTCATAAAGCTGTATTCTTATACTACTCCTCACAAAATATGTGTATTTATCTATATGTTTAGATTTTTATACTTACGAAATAGAGTGAGGTTTCACCATGTCCATCTGTCGATTCCGGAATCTTTTTATTTTAGTAAGTAAGCCAAAGGGGCGACTGTTTCATCAATCAAAGTGAAATATTTCTACGTGTATTTGTAGTTTGCAATATAAAAATCTAGCTATGACGTTAACTAAGTGATTTTGTTGCTAAAATTAGATCAGGAAAGATCGTCTCGCGCGAGATTTGATTAGTGTGTCAATTCACTGGTCCAAGCTACGGGATAGCATCATCGTGGACCCAATTGAAATCAGCTTCGTATTATTATTATTCATGAAAACACGACTCTGTCGGCCCAGCGTCTAAAAGTAGTTTAAATGTAGCGAGACCAAAAAACGATGTTTAACGAAGATGTAAATAAACTTTGTATTGCTTGTGAAAATGCTAGATATGCCCTGTGAAAAGGGGACTTGATGTACCTGCTAAAGGATCGAACCATGTCAACCTGCGTAGTCCACACAGGTTGAAATGGGTCGAAATCTTTTGCTATTTGTAATTTTTTGCATATCAAGGGACCACTCTACCTAATGATTCAGCAATTGTTAGAGTGTATGGATTTTATGGATACATGAGAATGGGATTGCTTGCTTACGATACATCGCGAAGATGCATTAGCCCATTACTACACAATCCCAACTTTTGACGCCCCTGAGAAAGAAGCCATTAGAAAACATTGTGGGAAAAGGAGAAAATGCTGGTAACCAGCATTTTCTCCTTTTCCCACAATGTTTTCTACCCTGCTGAAAACAAATTTCAATCTTTGAGTGACCTTTATTTCGTCGTCTGCAAGTGCTTTCAATTTGGACCAGTCTAAAATTTTGTCGTTTGGTAATGAGTTAAGTCCCGTTTTGCCAGAGTATGATTCATTTATTTTCTATGTCCTGTTCTGCCTTGACCGCTGAGACATTCCAAACATAGAGGTTCGAAAAGTGTTTAACTGTCTTTACTTAAAGTGAGATAACTTATCATGTGTACCAATAATATAAAAAGGATACGTATCCCTTTGAGATACTTGTATCTTAGATGGTAAAAGAAAGCTTCTATCATATGGATTTACCCTAGTCTCAAACAATCCCGTGTTTCTGAGGGAGAAAATGCTGGTAACCAGCTGGTAACCAGCATTTGCTCCTTTTCCTACAATGTTTTCCATTGTTTTCAAGACAAACTCTATTAAGGTAAGACCTGTGTAATGCACTTCCGGTGAACATGGGGCAAAAATTCTAATTGGTTAATAAATATGGATAAATAAGAATTTATGCAGAAGTAATATTTTTGCACATTTCTAACGGATCAGAAATTCCGTTTATGTCTATCTTGAAATTATTTTTTGATACTTTTGTTAGTTTTCTGAAAAGGGAGGTAATTATTATCTCTTTTTGAATTAAGGATATAGTGGTTTTAGATTTATAAATGATAATTCAGAGAAGGAAAAAAATGGACAAAAATGAATCGGTGAAAGTAGTTCAATAATACTCATTTTTGGTTAAAGCTAATTTTCCAGGATGATATTTTAGTGGAAATAGCTTTTTTCCATTACACAGGTCTTATACCTTAATCTAATTTGTTCTGCACATAATTTATCCTCTTCAACTGTTTTTACATTAGACTTGTTTAAGGCTTTGTTGTATGGTAAAAATGCAATATGCATTGTGTTGCTAACACAATTACGCTCGATGAATTACGCTCGATGAATTACGCTCGATGGATTACGCTCGATGAATTACGCTCGATGGATTACGCTCGATGAATTACGCTCGATGGATTACGCTCGATGGATTACGCTCGATGGATTACGCTCGATGAATTACGCTCGATGGATTACGCTCGATGGATTACGCTCGATGAATTACGCTCGATGGATTACGCTCGATGGATTACGCTCGATGAATTACGCTCGATGGATTACGCTCGATGGAAAAGGGGTTTAATGAGTCTGCAGAAAGTGTCAGCCCATTTCAGCCAGCACAGTCCGTGCAACCTAACATAGATCAAATGTTTAAATTGCCATTTACAAATTTTATTTTCACGTCCATGAACCAGTCTACCTCAAATTTCATCTGGTTGTTTGAAAAAAATATCAATTTAATTCTTAACCAAACGACAAAATTTTGGACTAGTCCAGATTGAAAGCATTTGCAGACGACAAAGTAAATGTGAATCAAAAATTAAAATTTGATTTTGCAAGGTTAGAAAACATTGTGGGAAAAGGAGAAAATGCTGGTTACCAGCATTTTTCTCCTTTTCCCACATTGTTTTCAAAGACTTTCTTTTTCAGGGTCGTTAAAAGTCGGGATTGTGTGGTAAAGAGTTAACCCTGGTTTTTAAGACCCTGAGACAAAAGCCTTTTGAAAACATTGTGGGAAAAGGAGAAAATGCTGGTAACCAGCATTTTCTCCTTTTCCCGCAATTTTTTCCACCATGCTGGAAAAGAAATTTAATTTTTGAGTTACGTTTATTTTATCGTTTTGTAAGTGCTTTCGATTTGGACCAGTCTAAAATTTTGTCGTTTGGTAAAGAGTTAAAGGATCTCTGACTTGGCGGACTTAGTGGTATAATGCTCTACCAAAATGCAATAGACTTCCTTTTCAAAGATGATGATTCAGATGAAAACGGTATTAATAACCGAGCAAGAATTAGACAGGAAAAGTAGGATATGAGACGAGAGAAATGTTTATAATACGGTCGTTTATACTTGACTATACATTTTCTTTCCTTTTTACCAATAATTATTGTTATTCATGACAAATTTATGCTTAAAAAAAAGGCAAAGAACGCCTATTTGGGGATTTTAATCTTTCTAGCCGAATCTCAAATTATCGCTATGTCATTTTCCCACAATTTCTTTCAGTCACTGAAACTTTTGGAAATATTTTACAAATTTATATAAGCAGGCATATATTTTATATGAACAGAGATCGGAAAACTTGTTGATAAATATTGTAAATATTGTCAGAGGCTATAAAACCTATTGTAAACATTTGTTTTTCACATCTTCCTATGAAAAGGATAGGGAAAGGAACCGTAAATTATACTTTTTTTACGTACGTTTATTTCAAAATAATTGTTTCGCAATTTTATACCATTGATTAAACCAGTCGTAGATTCTTTATAGTTACTTTATGGTTGCCTTTTAAGCATCGAACCTTTAGATATATAGGATTTAACATGCATTGGCATTTGATTTGAAATTCTATTAAATGAGTTTATGGACATTGTTATCAAGCGAGTCGTAGGCTAACTTCATTATATTTTTTCTTGACAGGTTCATAAAATTTTATCTCAAACACCATCGAATGTCAGACTTTTTTAATCACACAGCAGCGATATCTGACAAATTATAGATCAGACGATGCAAACCATCTGTAGATCTATGCACCAGTGTAATGCAGAGAAACGACCCCCATTACAAAATGACCCACGGTCATTTCCCTACATCGGGAAATGACCCGTGGGTCATTTTGTAAAGGGGGTCATAAAACCCATAAAACCCATTCACTTTTATGATTTTTTTTAATAAAATGATGTCAAAAATGACGTCACACAAATGTGATGTCAAATGTGTGCAGGATAAGAAACTTCGCACTGGGTACATTACACTGAAATCAAGAAATATTTTGTGATAAAAGACGATGTCATACCATAAACAATATCACGTGATCTCTGTAATAACATACATGTATGTTCAAATCGGTTATGAACCGAACAGTTTTATCGAAATGGATGTTCAAACCGGTTATGAACCGAACAGTTTTATCGAAATAGAATGGTTGCCAATGAAAACAGGTGCCAGTATAGGACATAGCTCCTGTGGAAGCTTTCAAATTTACGTTTAATCCGCCTCGATCAGCTACCTGCATAAAAATAAAGCTCTACACTAAGTCTTGTCTCATTGGTCTTTGATGGAAATAAATCAGACTTTCATTTTCTCTAACGGATCCTCTTCGGCAGATCTGTTTAGATTTTTTACATTCTTTTTCTTTGAAAAACTTGTATGAAAATAGGAAAGGCATATAGCAAAAAAATAGTCGGGTATTTCATTTCAAGTCTGTGTTTTTGTAAATGAATGAGTCAAGGCAGAACTTTATAAGATTTCATAAATAAAAAAAGAAGACTTGATCTAAATGTCGTAGACCTGGATAAATTTTCTTGCATTAATCCAATTTTTACATGTTTTCTTCTTCTTTTGTTACTAGTTTGATATGCTATGTTTTTCTTTGGAAATCAGTCGCTGTTTAATTTTTTTGTCCGATCAATGAGAAGTGAGAACTTCTACCAAACACTTTCTCTTTTTCTTAGACATGTTCTTTTCAACATTTATGATTAACCGATAGTAGCCTACTATTGGGAAGAAAAGGGCAGTCTTTTTTTTGAGAAAACAAATCACATATTTCTACATGGTTCTTTATTAAAGGTATTTTCATTTATCATGTACCATATGAAAGATAAATAAATAAAGAAAAAGCTATCACAAATTTCGTCCATTCAAAAATGCGATGTATTATGACTATTTTTCATTTTGAATTAGATTGAAAAATATATCTTTTTACAAAATATCTTTGTAAGTTTGTAGTGTTTGAATCCTGAAACTGCTGTTTATAAACACCAGCCCCCCTCCTTTTCCAGACCCCCCCCCCTCCGAGTTTTAATACCCTTTTAGCTTTTGAAAACACTGTGAGAAAAGAAGGAAATGCTGTTAAATAGCATTTTCTTCTTTTCCAACAGTGATTTGTATGTTTTCATAGACAAATACTCTAACCACCCTTCCCCGCGATTTCTTATGTTTGTACCTTGCTAAGAGATCAATTTTAGCTCGGCTGTTTTCAGTCACTAACACTTGGACCGACCGTATATATTGTCATCTGCACAACGATTTCCATGGTATGACATGCATTTAAACTCCCCCTGTGTTTACTTTTAGCCCTTATTGCGTAAGAAAATCTTAATTTTTCAATATTTTCACTATCTTATAAGTTTCCGGATGATAAAACTTTTCCGTTCTTTATAGGCCTATACTAGACGTTAAAAATGTAGTCCGTCCAAGTTAAAAGAATTTGCAAATGAATGTGCGGTCAAAGATTTGTTTTTTGTAAGGGTAGAGAAGATTGGTGGTAAAAAAGAAAATGCTGGAATCGAGCATTTTCTCTCTTTTTCCACAATGTTTCCAAAATTCGGCTTTCTCGGGTTTGTTCAAGCACGGGATTATGTGGTAAAGGTTTAAAGGTTAGGTAGGAACTCTGTTTGGCATAGATCTTGATACAGATCGGCATGTCATTGTGCTCAAAATCACCGTACTGTTGGCCATTTATTTCCGATAGATTTGTGGGTGTCATACCTCAATTACAGGTACGGGCTAATTACCCGAACAATTCAGACCGGGACGACCTTAAGTCACGATATATCAATTACACACCTTTACCAATGACGTTACTGTTTACAATTGATTTCTGTGGCTCAACGAAGCACTAACACACACAAACTAAACAACATCCATGAAAGATGCAGCACGCTATTTTTCCGAAGTCTAAAGCTTTAGACACGAGTGTTTTAACGTGAAATGTTGATGTACTTCGTTTATTTTTATCCTCGCTCAAGCCAAACGACATTGGCAGTTTAGAAGTTAAATACATGTAGGTCGTTTATAAGCCAGGGATTCTACATTTGATCTTCGTCTGTGGCCTTTGTTTTCCACTTCACATGCTGTTTTGTAAGGCACCACAGAACCTCGCACTTTGCCTTACACAGGTGAAACCTTTGAAATATCTGTGAATGAGCTGTAGACGTTGTATTTATAACTGAGACATCATTCAACCAAAAAAAGTAACCTTACCATTTTGCGACCGTAAGCATTTTACACTAAAATATCAAATGTTTAACACATTACCACGCAGTCCCTACTTTTGACGACCAGCATTTTCTCCTTTTCCCACAATGTTTTCCACTCTTCACAAAACAAATTTTCAAATTTTCAGTCTCTTTCGTTTTGGCGTCTGCAAATGCTTTCGATTTAGATAAGCCTAAAATATTGCCGTTGGTAATGATTTAACCGATAGGCCATATAAAACGCCATTCATACTTTCACACAGCAGGGGAAGATCATATTTCAAATATTCATATTTATATCCCCCGCCCCCTTCCATCTTTAAACATATTATCGGCAGACAACATTCAAAATATTCCTCTAAACAGGGACGATTAGAAGAAACTGAGAAACTCTAAAACATAGATAAGAGTGAGAACATCCCGGTGAAATAAGAAATTGCTGATCACCAGCTATATTTTTTCTTTTGTCACAATGTTGTCAGAAGTTTTTGCTGTAACGCAGCGAAAAAGATCATCAAAAGGTTACAAGGTGTTAAAAATGTAAATTTTCTCTACTGTACAAGTTGTCGTAAATCTAAGGGTACTTGAATTTTTACGACTTCCCTCTTCCGACTTTTATTTAAATTGTTTGAATTTTGGAGTTTAGCGAGATTCAGGACACCATAAATGCCGAAATGATCACAAGTGGATGGATGGGTGGGCGGACGGTCGGACGGATTTATTGACTAATTGTGTTTTACGCCACTTTAAACCTAAATTAAGTTATATCACAGCGTCATTTCACTGGTCAAGTTGCTTACAACTGTGTAAACAGTCTGAAGTTGCTTGTTCTAGAATAAAAAAAAAACAACAACAACCATCAGTGACACGTTCAGGATCGAGCCCAGGATCGCCAAATTACAAGATCTACAGCTTTAGCACTGGTCCACGCAGGACTCCTGGGGAAGAGCTCGTATGGATCCGTGTCTAGAGCCAAGTTCTACCCTGAATTTTGTGAACCATTTTACAATGTATAGCAACATAATTCAATCCTCTTTACTAGCCAAAAATGTTTTATATTTGATGTACCCGGTCCTGGGGGCGTTGTGGGAGAAGGAGAGATGCTCACGGATAACCACCGTTGTCTCCTTATCCTGCGGATTTAAAGATATCGTGTGAAATTAGAAGTACAACACAATTAACTCTTTCCCAAATAAGCCTTGGTTTTACGACCCAGAGATAGAAGCCTTATGAAAAGATTGTGGGAAAAGGAGAAAATGCTGGTAACTAGGATTTCCTCCTTTTCCCAGTGTTTTTCTACCCTACTCAGAACAGAATTCAATTTTTGAGTTACCTTTATTTTTGTCGTCTGCAAGTGCTTTCAATTTAAACAAGTCTAAAATTTTGTCGTTTGGTAAAGGGTTAAGAATGAAATATAAATACGAGCAAATATTGTCCCCTTGGATCAGCATGTAAAACTTACCGTCATCTATTACGCGGTAAAGGATACCTGGTCAATAACAAAACCAATACTGAAATGTCAGAGCATTGCATCTGATTATTGACCAGGGAAACTGCTCACCCGTAACCAGCGATATCGGTTTTAGGAAACCACAGTTCAGATCGAATCTATATTAACCCTCTACCAAACAACAGAATTTTAGACTTGTCCAAATCAAACCATTTGCAGGCACCAATTTTCACCTGGCTGAAGAAAAAAAAACTCTCTAAATGGGTAGAGAACCTTGTGGGTGAAAAAAAAGAGAAACGGCATTAACCAGATTGTCCTCTTTTTTCCAAAATGTTTACAAAAGATTTCCTCCTTCGTGTCGTTAAAATACGGGATTGTTTGGTAAATGATTAACTTATTACCAAACGACAATATTTTAGGTTTGTCCAAATTGAAAGCATTTGCAGACAACAAAATGAAAGTGACTGAAAATTTCAAATTAGTTTTGTGAAGGGTAGAAAACATTGTGGGAAAGGGAGAAAATGCTGGTTACCAGCATTTTCTCCCTTTCCCACAATGTTTTCAAAAGGCTTCTTTTCCAGGGGCGTCAAAAGTAGGGATTGTGTGGTAATGGGTTAAGCAAGCCTAATATTTGCTTTCATTTAAAGACAGGTGCTTGCCTGATAGCCTACATGTATATTTCAACATACATTATACCATCCCTAGAAATGCAAACATACTGTGTGCAGTCTCTAGGAATACCAACATACGGCATCCTATCTCTCTGAATGCCAACATATGGTGTGCAATATCTCCGACTGCAAACACATGGTGTGCCATCTCTTTGAATCTAAATACTAGTATACGGTGTGCCATCTCTGGGTATGCCAACATACGGTATGCCAATTCTAGGAATGCCAATTTACGCTTTGCCATCTCTCTAAATGGCAATATTTGGTATGCCATCTGTAGGTATACAAACATATGAAATGCCATCTCTCGAAAAGTTTCAACATACAGTATGCTAACTCTGGGAAAGTCAGCATAGGATATGCCATCTTTTGGATTGACTCTCGAAAAAATAATATACGGTATGCTATCTCCAGGAATTTAAAGATGTACTGTATGTTATCTCTAAAATGCCACCTCGAGAACACGACTGTCGTTTTGAAAAGAATCCGATTCTGTACCCAGAATGCCCAAATCTGACAGGTATGTACTTCAAAAATACCACTTACTGGAATTATGGCCATCTTTAGGAATACTGACATACGGTATCCCAGCCTACAAGTAACATGTTACGAATTCATTTGTAAATTACTTCGTTATCATTTTTGTCAGTAATTTTAACATAACATAACATAATCTTTATTTGGCATTAAATATACACATATTTATAGCCAATACAAATACAATAACCACGAAATGCGAAAGAATGTATGTAGATATAAATGTTATGTTTTGTCAGTAATTATGTATTGTAACTATTTATATGTAGGCTAGGAGCTGTCCAAGCTTATGTCAAATAAATACGTCTATGTCTATTTAAAAAAAAAAAGTTTGCGTCAATAATTAACTAATTCCCACACATTCCCTACTTTTGACGACCCTGAGAAAGAAGCCTTCAGAAAACATTGTGGGAAAAGGAGAAAATGCTGGTAACCAGCATTTTCTCCTTTTCCCACAATGTTTTCTACCCTATCAAAGAAAATTTGCACCATTTGAACCGCATTGAAATTTTCGTCTGCAAATGCTTTTCAATTTGGACAAGGCTAAAATTTTGCCGTTTGGTAAAGGGTTAAGCCGTGCCCTGACAAAGGGGTGGGGGCTTAATGCATCTGCGAAAGGTATCGTCTAGATTTGTCAGCCTGTGCAGTCTTTTCGCTATTGGCCAATTTTCTGCATGTCCAACGACCGGTCTACCCAAAGATTAAGTTGGTTGTCATCTAAAAGAATCTTGTGATTACTTAAAAAGTCACCAGAAAGGAATACTGTAGACCAAACTCAGCCTGCACAGGCCTGCATTGGTAAACATTTATCCCTAGTCGTCTCCTCCCCTTTCCCGCTTCAACCACCATATATACAGGCTTTCCACGTGCGTGATCTGGACTTGTTTTGTATTCACAGTTTAGCGTGTTAGTCTCTTGTGTAAATTTCTTATAGAAGATGAGACAATGTTTTATTTTTTATGGTGGATTACTGTTATTTAATCAACGAATAAAATCTGGAATTAATAAACATCGAGGTGGGTGAATTTATTTATGTGGTCTCTCTTTTCTCCGTTTTCATCGTCACTTTTTTGGCCAAATCATCTTTATACTCTCTGTCGCTGTCACCTTTTTCACCCCACCCCATCATACCCATGCCTAATTTTACAAGGTTAAATGATGGTCGTTTATGATGGAATTTATAGGTTGTGGGTTTGATACCGAGCCTAGTAGCTCAGTTTGTGACAGCCGGGATTGAAAATAGGGGTTGTGGGTTTGATGTCGAGCCCTGCTCGCCACATGGCTCAACCCATTATACCACACAATTCCTAGTTTTGACGACCATGAGAAAGAAGCCTTTGGAAAAAAACATTGTTGGAAAACATTGCTGGTAACCAGTTTTTTTTCCTTTTCCCACAATGTTTTCAACTCTTTACAAAACAAAATTCAATTTCCATTCACTTTCATTTTGTCGTCTGAAAATGCTTTCGATTTGGACAATCCTAAAATATTGTCGTTTGGTAATGAGTTAATGCCGAGAGAACAACCTTGTGTAATGTAAGGTGGATCGTTCATGAATTTCAGTTTGATTGTTACAAATCCAGTCATTTACCAATTAATCTAGTGTTTGAACGACCACGAGAAATAAAGCTTTTTGAAATATTGCGGTAAAAGCAGAAGATGCTTTTCAAACATTATGTTCGAGTCTTACAAGGACAAGTAGTATAATGTTAGCCAAATCTGAATTGTCGTTTGCAGATGCTCCCGATTTGGACATGTCGACAGTTTTGTCGTCTGGTAAAAGAGTTAACCCATTACCACACAATCCCTATTTTTGACGACCCTGAGAAGCCTTTAGAAAACATTGTGGGAAAAGGAGAAAATGCTAGTAACCAGCATTTTCTCCTTTTCCCACATTGTTTTCTACTCTTCACAAAACAAATTTCAAATTTTCAGTCACTTTTATTTTGGCGTCTGCAAATGCTTTGGATTTGGACAGGCCTAAAATATTGTCGTTTGGTAACGAGTTAATGTGATCGAAATATAACCCAGAGGTTCTGCGATCGATCCTCATCGGCCGCGCTGTTTTTGTTTTATGTGAACGTCCTTTTGCAAGGTTGAGTACTGGTCAGCCTGGTGGTCAAAATGTTCAGGAAACACATAGCATACAGTATGGATCAAGATCGGACTTCACATGACAGCTAGTCTGATTATAGTTTTGAAAAATCTCACATTTCTATTTGTCTGTTTTAGTCGGCACTAAGCTTTCGATGCACTTTATATGGCTGAAAGTAATTTATTGAATCGTATTTGTTTTTTTTTTTCATACTTCCCAGATAATGAACATCTTTGCAAGCCTTTGTTTTCCATGCATTTTACCTCGTAATTGTCGTTTATATTGCAAGCTATAAACTACAAGTGCAGTTTTATGCCGAATTAAATAAAAAAAAAAGTTTGAAGTAATTGTACTTTTGAAAACGGCATAACGGCAGCCTGGTTTCAGTCTGATCAATTTTCTCTTACGTAGTCTATTTGACGTTATCTTATTAGAAATGATGGACCCCCCCCCCCCCCTAAAAAAAAATACGGAATAAATATGCAGATTATGTTTAACTCTTTCCCAAACAAACCCTGCTTTTTTACGTTTCTGCTGTACAACTCTTTATAGAAAACACTGTGGGAAAAGGAGAAATTGCTCGTTACGAGCAATTTCTCCTTTTCCCACAGTGTTTTCTAGTCTATCGGAAAACTTTCTGTCATTCTCACCAAATTCAAAATTGTCATCTGCTAACACTTTCAGTTTGGGACAGCCTAAAATTTGTCATATGGGAAAGTGTTAAGATCTGATGTAGACCGCGATAAGGACTTTAAGGACTTTTTGTTAACGCCTGGACCCGAACTGAACAATACCTTTTGTCACATTTTTTTTCCTTCATATTTTTGTATCATCACCATCAGCATTTCACAGGGGGTATTTTCAGTTATCTGCTGCGTATTTGATTGTAGCAGACGACAAAAATTAAGAATTAAGAATTGTTTATTATTGTTTATTATAACCGCCACACGAAAAATCAAATCTGGCTTAACACGTTACTATGTAACAGAGAATTTCCGACCGGTCCAAGTTGAAAGCGTTTGAAGGCAACAAATTAGATATGGCTCAAAAACGCAAATTTGCCTTTAGAAGGATAGAAAACATTGTGGGAAAAGGAGAAAATGCTGTTTACCAGCATTTTCTCCTTTTTTCCACAATGTTTTCAAATGCCGTCTGTTTCAGGATTGTTATAACTCGCGATTGATTAGTAGATGGGTAAAAATGGGACTTTCTTTGTAAGTGAAGAAAACATTGCGGGGACAGAAACCATGTTCATTATCATGATTTTCTCCTTTTTCAACAATGTTTTCAGTAGTTTTCAGTTGGTGGTTGTTAACAAGGGCTAGTTTGATAGAAAGCTTTGCTTGAAGAACTTGACTCACCATGCGTTTACAGCGTGACTTCCGGTAGAATTTTTTTTTTTTTAATGTTTTTATAAGACGATGTATTCAAATATAAACTAACAGCCTAAAGCCTATAGGCGCCGAATTGGTCTAATGGTCAGGGGAGTCGACTTGGGTGCTCGGGGACCGACGATCGAGACGCGCTCACTACCAGAAAAAAAATCGGACAGAGACGGGGGAAAAAAAAGAGAAAGACAGTTGGATAGAGAAAACAAGAGCTGGATAGAGAATGGCTCCAAAAGACACCTGGATAGGCGATGGGGGGATCCAGGGAAATTACCTTTTACTACTCTGTGTATTTGAATTTATCAATTTTAATATAGAGGTGTTTTAAATATATTTGATTTTTTGTTATATTTTTACAGAACTTGTTTCTCTGTACAGAGATCAAGTTCAAACAAAAATAACAACTACAGTAAATATGAAATAGAAAATATTTTAATACTCAAAAAGTAAAGTTCATGACTGTATAAAACATATTACCCAAAGATCACATTTATCAATCTTAAAATGTCTACTGAAAATGATGTGGAAAAAGGAGAAAATGCCGGATACAAAAATTCTTAGACTGGTCTAAAATCAAGGAAGACAAATTGAATATAGCTACCAGAGCTTCAGATAGAGGGTGTGATTTTGATTTCAAAATTGAACATGTTAATTATTCTAAACTTAACTCTTTACCAAACGAGAAAATTTTAGACTTGTCCAAATTGAATGCATCAGCAGACGACAAAATAAATGTGAATGAAAAAATGAAATTTGGTTTGGGAAAGGTAGAAAACATTGTGGGAAAAGGAGAAAATGCTGGGAACCAGCATTTTCTCCTTTTTCCCGCAATGTTTTCAAAAGCTTTCCTTCTTATGGTCGTTAAAGTCGGGATTGTGTGGTAAAGAGTTAAACCTATGTTGTGAGTACTTATTAGAATCCTCTTGTCGAGAAAATTCTTATGAGTACCCACAACATGGATTTGGAAGAGAAGTAATGGATTTAGAATACCCCAACCTCTTTATCTTGAGCTCTAGCTATAGCCACGGATTTTGTCTTTCAAGGGGTGGAAAACACTGTTGAAAAGAGAAAATGCAGCTTACAAGCACATTTACCATTTTCCGTAATGTTTTAACTCTTTCCCAAACGTAGTTTTTAGACTCTTAGTATTTCAGAAACATCTGCTGACAATAGATTCAAAACCATGTAAATGAACTTGAGATCTTTAATAGGGTAGAAAACATTTTGAGAAAAGGAGAAAATGCTGGTAGTCAGCATTTTCTCCTTTTTCAACAATGTTGACAACAGCTTCTTTCTCAGGGTCATGAAAATCAGGGATTGTTTGGGAAAGAGTTCAGTCTCTACCAAACGACAAAATTTCAGCAAAGTCCAAACTGAAAGCACTTGTAGACTACAGAATAAATGGTAAATCATTAATTAGAATTTGTTTCAAACACGGTAGAAAACATTGCGGGAAAAGGTGAAAATGCTGGTTACCAGCATTTTCTCCTTTTCCCACAATGTTTTCAGAAGGCTTCTTTCTCTGGGTTTTAAAAACCAGGGATTGTTTGGTAAAGGGTTTAAAATAAAACTTTTTAATCTTTAACTTTTAACAAAATACAAACTTTTAGACATGTCCAAATTGAAATCAATTGCATATGACAAACTAAATTTAGCTGAAATGATGGCAATTGTCCATAAAAGTGTAGAAAACCTGTGGGAAAAGGAGAAATTGCCCATATCCACAATTTTCTCCTTTTCTCACCATAATTTCAAATACTCCCTTTGTAAAAGCTAAAGAGTATGTGGTAAAGGGTTAACAAGACTGGCTGATACAAGAAAAAGTTAAAACAAAGACAATAAACTAACTCTTAACAATACAGAATAATTCAACTCTATGCCAAACAACAAAATTTTACACTTGCACATTTTGCAAGTACCGATATTTGCAACTGACTGACTATTATATGGCCTGCAACACGGCATTTTCCATTTATATGTACTTTTCTGTTTAACGCAAGTCTTCTATTGCATAAAATCTTATGTAGCCGTAAAGTGTCGTCTCGGATTGGCCTGCGCAGACTGCACAGGCTGATCAGAGTTAACACTTTACGCAAATGACCAAATGTCCCTTTTCGCATGTTGCAAACCATATGGTATAAATGCTGTGATTTGTCTTTCATGGAGGAAAAGGAGTAATTACTACTAACCAGTAGTTTCACCATTTTCCACAATGTTTTCAAGAACCTATAGAATCATTATTTTTCCACAATGGCTGGTTTGAGACTGGATTAACCATTTATCACACAACCCTGACTTTTAACCACCCTAAGAAAGAAGCCTTTGAAAACATTGTGGGAAAAGGAGGAGATGTTGATAACCAGCATTTCCTCCTTTTTCCAGTTTTCTACCCTTTCCAAAACAAATTTCACTTTTATAGTCATATTTATTTTGTGGTCTGCAAATACTTTATATTTAGACTGGTCTAAAATTGTCTTTGGTAAAGAGTTAAATAAATAAATGTAGACTTGTCCAAATTGAAAGCATTTTGCAGACAACAAAATAAATGTGGCTCAAAAATTGAAATTTGTTTTTTTAAAGGAAGAAAACATTATTGTAGGAAAGGGAGAAAATGCTGGTTTCCAGCATTTTCTTCTTTTCCCACAATGTTTACAAAAGCCTTCTTCTCAGGGTTGTAAAAAGCCGGGATTGTGTGGTAAAGAGTTAACCATTTACCACCAAGTTCCGATTTTTAACAAGACTGAGAAAGAATGCATTTGAAAACATTGTTAAACAAGAGGCCATAATGGCCCTGTATCGCTCCTTTGGCTGATAAGTAATAACACTACAAGCCAAACATTACAAAACTTGGCCAATTTGTTTCAAACTTGAAGACATACTAAATTTTTTCTATAGAATCCAAGAAAGTTATGACTCCCAGGTAAAGCCATTTTTCTCCACAAAGCTATAATTACTTGAATCCTGGTGGCGGTCCACATAATAAAGCCCAATACATGATAATACAGGTCTAGAATGTGTGGTTATAAACAAGAAGATTTTCAAAGTTTCCTAGATAAAAGGCCCTGTAATACATCAGAACCATGAGGCAGGGCTAAATTTAGTAGCCCTAGGTCTTATTATGGTTACTAGGCCTTATGGCTAGGTACAAGTAGATTCTTTAAGTTTTCCAAATATAGGCCCATGTAAAACTTGTGACCCCATGGGAAGGGGCCAAATCTGACCCCAGCGCTACAATTTGGGCACCCTTTGTAGAAACCAATTTGATAAAGCTACAAACCAAATTTGGTCGCTCTAGGGCTTATTGCTAGGTAATAGAAGATTTTTAAAATGATCCCTATATAACCCCTTATAAAACTTGTGATCCCCGGGGCCAGGCCAAATTTGACCCCAGGGCTATAGTTTGGGCATTCTTGGTAGACACCCACTTGATAAATATACATGCCAAATTTGGGAGCCCTAGGCCCTATGGCTAAGCACCAGAGGGATTTTTAAGTTTACATAAGCCAATATAAAACTTGTGAACTCCGGAACAGGGCCAATCTTGACCCCAGGGCTATTATTTGAAGGAACTTGGTGGAGGTCCACTAGATAAAGCTACATGCAAAATTTGGTAGCCCTAGGCCTTATCGTTTCAGAGAAGAAGATTTTTAATGATTTTCAAAGATTTTCAATCTTTTTCAGTTTTGTTGCCATGGCAACCAGAGTTTTTGAAGGAATCAAATTCTTTCAACGAATTGTAAAGAGGACCATGGCAGGATCATTTCTGTGAAGTTTCATCAAAATTGGCTGGATAGTTTCAGAGATGTTTGAAACAAGAGGGCCAAGATGGCCCTGGATCGCTCACCTGAGTTTTGAGATGACCATAGCCTATATCTTTCTTTTGAGGTATTGAAACATTGGAACCAAATTTATAATTTTGCTAAGCAATTTTCAAAAGGTCACCTGTAAAATTCTTTTCCAAATCTGACCATCAGTTTCAAAAAGAAGAATTTTTAAGAATTCTTCATTTCTGTATAAGAGCAAGTATCCCCCATCCACGAGAGCCATGTTTCTTGATGGATCAAAATTTACGAACAAGTTTTGAAAAGGGTCACCCAAGGAACATTTCGGAAAATTTCTTTTAAAATCTGACCAGGGGTTTCAGAGAAAGAGAATTTCAAGAATATAATCATGTCCATATAGTGCAAGTAGCTCCCATTCACAAGAGCAAGGATCACCCAAGGAACATCTCTGTCAAATTATTTTAAAATCTGACTAGGGGTTTCAGAGAAAAAGAATTTTCAAGAATTTCTTCATTTCCATATAATGCAAGTAGCCCCCATTCACCAGAGCCATGTTTCTTCATGGATCAAAATTTTGTGAACAGTTTTTGAAAAGGGTCACCCAAGGATCATCCCTGAGAAATTATTTCAAAATCAGACCAGCGGTTTCAGAGAAGAAAATTTTTTAAGAATTTCCTCATTTCCCTATAGTGCAAGTAGCCCCCATTCACCAGAGCCATGTTTCTTGACGGATTAAAATTTTGTGAACACTTTTTGAAAAGGATCACCCAAGGAATATCCCAGAGAAATTATTTCAAAATCTGACAAGTGGTTTCAGAGAAGAAAATATTTTAAGAATTTCCTCATTTCCCAATAGTGCAAGAAGCCCCCATTCACCAGAGCCATGTTTCTTGACGGATCAAAATTTCGCGAACAATTTTTGAAAAGGGTCACCCAAGGAACATCTCCGTGAAATTATTTCAAAATCTGACCAGCGGTTTCGGAGAAGAAGATTTTTTAAGAATTCCTTCATTTCTATATAGTGCAAGTAGCCCCCGTTCACCAGAGCCACATTTTTTGACGGATCAAAATTTCACGAACAATTTTTGAAAAGGGTCACCCAAGGAACATATCTGTGAAATTATTTCAAAATCCAACCAGCAGTTTCAGAGGAGAAGATTTTTTAAGAATTCCTTCATTTCTGTATAGTGCAAGTAGCCCCCATTCACCAGAGCCACAATTTTTGACGGATCAAAATTTCACGAACAATTTTTGAAAAGGGTCACCCAAGGAACATATCTGTGAAATTATTTCAAAATCCGACCAGCGGTTTCAGAGGAGAAGATTTTTAAAGAATTTGCTAAAAAATTCCATTTCGTTGCCATGACAACCAGAGTTTTTGACAGAATCAAATTCTGTGAACAATTTTTAAAGAGGGCCTCCCAAGGAACATTCCTGCCAAGTTTGGTCCAAATTGGCCCAGCGGTTTAGGAGGAGTTGATGTTTAAAGAATTGTTGACGACGGACGACGGACACCCAGTGACCCTAAAAGCTCCCCTTGAGCACGTTGTGCTCAGGTGAGCTAATAAAAGTTAACGCATGCACAGACGGAAACAAACGGATGCATGACGGACACCGCGCCATGACATAAGCCCGCTGGCCTTCGGCCAGTGCAGCTAAAAAGGAGAAAATGTGGGTAACCAGCATTTTCTCCTTTTGCCACAATGTTTTCTAACTTTTCATACAGAAATCTAATCATTTGACCCTCTTGTAACTTTTGTTTAAAAACATTTTCAATATTTGGGCAAGTCTAAAATGTTGCCATGTGATACAGGGAAGAATATACATCAACTTACAAACTAAACACTATGTACCTTTTTACCAAAAAAATAAAGTGACAAAATTTTACTCGTGTCCATTTTGAAAGCATCTATAGAAAACAAATTCAATGTGGATAGAATGATGCAATTTTTTTCTTGGTAAGATAGAAAACATTGCTGGAAAAAGAGAAAATACTAGTTACCAGCATTTTCTCCTTTTGCCACATTTTTTTCAAACATTACATAGACGAATCCAATTATTTGATCCTCTTGTAAGTTTTGTTTAAGAACACTTTCAAACTGGGCAAGTCTAAAATGTTGCCATGTGATACAGGGAATAATATACAAAAAACTCATCAAAATAAACACTATGTTAACTTTTTACCAACCCACCTCTTTCCCGCATCCCCCCCCCTCCCAAAAAAAAAGTGACAAAATTTTACTATTGTCCAATTTAAAAGTATCTGCAGACAACAATTTCAATGTGGCTCAAATGGTGCATTTTTTTTTTTTCTTGATAAAGAGAAAACACTGTTGGAAAAAGAGAAAATACTGGTTATCAGCATCTTTTCATTCTGCCACATTCTGTTTCAATAGGCTTCTTCCCCAGGGGTGTTAGAAGTGGGTATTGCATGGTAAACAGTTAAAGCACCCAAATAAAGCCAACAGACTCTTTCAGTCTAAAAATAAAACCCAATCAATTACAGTTTCGAAGTTGCTTCTGTCAGCAAAGTGGACAGAGTAGATCAAAGATCAGTCAAAATGTGTGATCTTGATTTAACTCATTACCAAATGACAAAATTTTTGGGTTGTCCAGATCGAAAGCATTAATTTTGCAGACAACAAAATATACTGTAAGTGACTGAAAATGTGAAATTTGCTTTGTGAAGGATAGAAAACATTGTGAGAAAAGGAGAAAATGCTGGTTACCAGCATTTTCTCCTTTTCCCACAATGTTTTCTGAAGGCTTTTTTCTCAGGGTCATCGAAAGTACGGATTGTGTGGTAATGGGTTAAACAGGCCACAAAGGCAACTCTTGATGTGAAAGTCCTTAACTCTTTACCACACAATCCGAAATTTTAACGACCCTGAAAAAGAAAGCTTTTGAAAACATTGTAGGAAAAGGAGAAAATGCTGATAACCAGCATTTTCTCCTTTTCCCACAAAGTTTTCTTCCCTGCCCAAATCAAATTAAAATTTTCTGAGTCACACTGATTTACGGTAGTCGTCTGCAAATGCTTTCAATTTGGACTGGTAAAAAATTTGGTTGTTTGCTAAAAAGTTAAGTAAACACCAAAGTTTTAGCGTTGTCCAATTTGAAAGCATCTGAAGAAGAAGTATGAAGTGTTGCTCAAGAGATAGAATTTGTCTTCCAAGAGATACGAAACACAGCATAAAATAGAAAATTAATGCTGGTTTTAACCCTTTACCCCATAAGGCATTTCTATGGTATCTCTATTTAACCCTTAATAACAGCAAGGATGAAACCACTTCTAACATGTATATGACACCTTTTGATAGCATAGAAAACATTGTGACAAATGGTGAAATTGCTCGTTACGAGCAATTTCATCTTTTGCCACAAAGTTTTCCAAAGGCTGCTACAAGTGAGTATCTGTGGAGTAAAGGGTTAAGCACCTTCACCATTTTCCACAATGTTCTAGAACAACTAATACATACAGTTTAAAAATTTGGTTTGATAGTCGGATAACCCTTTCCCAGACAAGCCCTCATTTTTACGGCTCTGAGGTTGAGGGCATTTAAAAAACACAGTGGAAAAAGGAGAAAATTGACATTGCAAACGTATTCTCCATTTTCCACAGTGTTTTCTTCCCTTACAAATAGAAATAGCATCTTTTAAGCCAATCTAATTCTGTTACCTGCAAATTCTTTAATTTCAGCAGTCCAAAATTACTTCATCTGGCAAAGAGTTAAATCGATAAAATATAATCATCACAATACAAACTGTTTTACGTTATCAAACGACAAAATTTCTGGCAAGGCTATAGGAGGTGTGTCCGTAAGGCTGTCTTCATGGCCAATACCAACTTTCTTTCACCATTTACCAAACAACAAAATTTTAGACTAGTCTAAATTGAAAGTACTTGCAGACGACAAATTAACTCTTTACCACACAAGAAAATTTTAGACTGGTCCAAATTGAAAGCATTTGCAGACGACAAAATAAAGGTGACTGAAAAATTGAAATTTGTTCGGAGAAGGGTAGAAAACACTGTGGGAAAAAGAGAAAATGCTGGTTACCAGCATTTTCTCCTTTTCCCACAATGTTTTCAAAAGACTTCTTTCTCAGGGGCTTCAAAAGCAGGGATTGTGTGGTAATGGGTTTAAACTTGTTTCCGGTACATTAGAAAACATTGTGGGAGAAGGAAAAATGCTGGTTAACAGCGTTTTCTCCTTTTCCCATAACTGCTTCTATCTCAGGGTCATAAAAACCAGGGATTGTTTGGTAAGTGGTTAAACTTTTGTACACTGAAATCTATACATGTTGGCTGTAAAATTATGCAATATTGAATCAATTTGTAAAGGTTTTTAGGGTATGTGTTGGTTAAAAGGGACCAGAAGAGGGATCTGTTAGGAAGTAAGTGATATCTTTATTGTTAAACAGAGCTAAACTCAAAACTAAAGGAGAGATAACTCAAAAACTGTTACATGTCAGAAATTTTTGTCATGAATATATACTGTACTTTATATACTATACAATAGCAAAATATTAATGAAAAATATTAATGGAATCCCTTGATACATGTATATCAAACGATGTTGTGGTTTTTTGTAAAGTTGGAGAATTACAGAAGCTAAAACTTAGGCATGTCATACGATTGTGTAAAAACACATTCACTGTAAGAATTTTACATACGTTAAGTTTTAGCATAAGCTGTTGTATCTGGTATTGTTTAAGAAAGCATGTAATTGCTAACTTTCAGCTCTGCGTAACAATAAAAATATCATCGATTTCTTTACAGACCCCTCTTTCGGTCAGAATTGCCCAAACCACTATGAACCAGCACACAGACCTTTAACAACTGATTCAATATTAGATAATATTACAGCCAACATGTGTAGGTTGTTGTACAGTTTTAAAAAAATCATGGCCATGAAAACAGCCTTCTGGACATCCTTTTAACCCATTACCACACAAACCCTACTTTTGACCACCTTGAGAAAGAAGCTTTCAGAAAACATTGTGTGAAAAGGAGAAAATGCTGGTAACCAGCATTTTCTCCTTTTCACAATACAAATTTCAAATTATCAGTCACTTTTATTTTGTCGTCTGCAAATGCTTTTGATTTGGACAAACCTAAAATTTCATGGTTAGTTAATGAGTTAAACCTGTTGCACATGACAGTTTAGCTGTAGCTTAAAAAACAAGAGGGCAATGATGGCCTTGTATTACTCCACTGTCTTTTTAGCCCTTCACCACACAAATCAAACTATTAATGACCCTAAAAAAGTCTTTTGAAAACATTGTGTCAAAAGGAAAACATGTTGTCAGCAAGTATTATTACCTTTTCCAATAACACTCCTACCATTAAAATAATTTAAGCAACGTTTGTATTTGCAATGGCTTCTAACTTGTTCCAGTAAAAATATTTATCCTTTTTAACTCAGTACCAAATGACAAAATTTTAGGCTTGTCCAAATCGAAAGCATTTACAGACGACATAATAAAAGTGACTGAAACTTTAAAAATTTTTTTGTGAAGTGTAGAAAACATTGTGGGAAAAGGAGAAAATACTGGTTACCAGCATTTTCTCCTTTCCCCACAAGGTTTTCAAAAGGCTTCTTTCTCAGGGTCGTCAAAAGTAGGGATTGTGTGGTAATGGGTTAAAAGAGTAAAATCATGCACCTAATTGGCATTAACTGAGACAATCAGCATAAGTAGAATGCCTGGTAACAAACTTACTTGGAAAACATAACCTCCCTGCCCAACAGAAAAAAACATATATCTTTTTTTAAGTGCAAAGATTACGACCATGAATACAAGCAGGTTTATTCATCGGCATGAAAGGTAAAGTTCTTTGGTTGGTTGGTTGTATTGGGGTTTAACGCCACTTTAACAACTAAGGTCGTATCATGGCAGTCGGTGACGCATATGTGTTTCCTGGCTTTCTCACACCAGTACTAACACAGCTTTCTTTCCAAAGCAACCGACTACTTTTCTCACATGCTTCAGCAGAGGTGAGAGGCGAAAATATGCCGGAAAGAAAGTTTGCAGGTAAAGTTCTGGAAAGAAAACTGAATGATAGCAACTTTACTTTAACTTAAATGTTCCTTCCACCCATGTGAGCATAACTATTAGCATCAAAATAAATCGCTCTCCCTTAAACAGAACATGTCCTATCCAAAAAACTTAAAAATCAACGTCAATCACGTATTAATGTAGTTTGATAATCAAGGGAGGGAAATAGTAATGAACTATATCTCTTACAAACAGGAGTTATTTCCCTTGGTTACTATTTAAAAAAAAAAAAAAAAAAAAAAAAATTGAAGTTTCTATATAAACCCATGCTAAACTTATGACCACAGGCATGGGGCAATAATATGAAGAAATTTCTAAGAGGTCCATGACAAAAAAGCATCATGCCAAATTCGGTAGCCTTCGGCCTTATGGATTCAGACATGTTAAAAAATTTTCAGTTTTGTTGCCATGGCCAACCAGAATTTTTTGATACAATTCTTTCAAGAAATTCATCAGAGGACCATGACAGGATCATTTTAGTGAAGTTTCAGTAAATTTGGATGGGTGTAGTGTCAGAGAGGATGTTTGAAATAAAAGTTAACGCACACAGGACGGGCCATGACATAAGCCCGCTGGCCTTTGGCCAGTGCAGCTAAAAATGACAATTTACACAAATGGATTGGTCTTTGGCACACTAAAAAAAATATTGTCGAACAAACAGAACATGCTGGTTATTAGTAACTACTATATTCTCCCTTTTACCCACAAATAGATGTGGCTAAAATGTTAGGATTTGAAAGTCTAGAATACATAGTCGGAAAAGAAGGAAAATGCTGAATATTCTTGTTTTCTCCCTTTCATACTTTGTTTTTGAGAGTCTTCTTCCTCCAAGCACACAGAGTTGAGTCTTAAATCAAATAGCAACAACATGTGCAAATGGCAAAAGGGATATATTTTGTAAGGAAACTAGGAGTAATAGTTTAGCACTTTACCTATTAACAAAATTTTAGACTTGTCCAAATTGAAAGCATTTGCAGATGATAATTTCAATGTGGCTCAAAAGGTGCAAACTTTCTTTGATGGAGTAGAAAACATTGTGGGATAAGTAAAAAGTATTGGTTACCAGTAATTTCTCCTTTGTCTACAATGTTTTCAAAGGGCTTCTTTCTCAGGGTCACCAACAGTCGGGATTGTATGCCCATGGTTAAGAATTTAAGCAAAATATTGTCATTTCATCCTTTTCCTTTTGACAGAATAGGCCAATGTAAAGGTTGATCAAGATTAGACCGCCTATCCTAAGCAGTCTGGTCTGTGATTTACATGGCTGCAAAAGTGTGGGACACTTATCAGACAAAAGGTGAAACGGCACTCTTGATTTGGAGTGTGTAATGATTCTAAACCCCTTGTTGTGCATGTTTTTCGATATGCCACCTGCAATACCTATTATCACCATCAAAATATATTCAACTTTCTTTTGGGCACTCTTTGTGCATACAGACACACACACACACTCATATATATGCGTGAAAGGTCAAAATTTACTTCAGTAAGTGACCATTCTCTAACATATTAATTTCATGAGTGGCAATGATGTTCACTTAAGTCTACCAAACGACAAAATATTAGGCTGGTCCAAATTGGAAGTATTTGCAGATGACAAAACGAATGTGTCTAAACATTTGAAATTTGTTTTTATGAAGGTAGGAAAACATTGTGGGAAAAGAGAAAATACTGGTTACCAGCATTTTCTTCTTTTTCAACAATGTTTCCAAAAGGCTTCTTTCACAGGGTTGTGAAAAGTAGGAATTGTGTGATAAAGGGTTACAGAAATAAATTTTCATCTTTCACAAAAACAAAATCTATTTATGCTATTCATTTCATCCAATGAAACATTGCTAATATTTTCTCGAGTGAAACCACCACTGCTGAAAATATTACTAGTGATGTTTACTTGAAATAAGTTTTGATCTTTCACCAAAAAGAAAACACACATCATCTTTTATACCTAAACCTTGAAGGCCTAAGCCCCATTGTTCAACTCTTTACAAGACACACAAATTTTAGACTTCAAATTAAAAGCATTTGTAGACAAAAACTACAATATGGCTAAAATGGTGAATTTGAAAGGAGAAAAAGGCTGAAAAACCAACTTTTTCTCCTTTTCCTGCAATGTTTTTGAAAGCTGTTTTCTGTTGGGTTGTTAAAAGTCAGGAATGTTTGGTACAGGGTTAAGAAAGACAGTTTTTTTCCACAGAATTTCAAATTACAAGTCCTTTTTTTCTGGCACAGGTTAATCTTCACTCCTAGGTTCAATACTCTTTGCTGAAAGGATTCAGTTTGATACCAATCTCAACATCACATTGTCTTCCTGAAAATATAAACAAAATTTACATAGATATCAACTCTTCTTTAGCTCTTTACCACACGACAAAATTTTAGATTTGTCCAAATCTAAAGCATTTGCAGACAACAAAATAAAAGTGACTGAAAATTTGAAATTTGTTTTGTGAAGGATAGAAAACATTGTGGGAAAAGGAGAAAATCCTGGTTACCAGCATTTTCTCCTTTTCCCACAATGTTTTATAAAGGCTTCTTTCTTAAGGGTGTCAAAAGTAGGGGTTGTGTGGTAATGGGTTAAAACCCTCAAAATACCTTTCAAACAATAATTGCTATTTGTAGTCAGTGAAGATCTAAGATCGCACTGAAAATATAAACAAAATTTACATTGATATCAACTCTTCTTTAAAACCCTTCAACCCATTACCACACAATCCCTACTTTTGACGCCCGTGAGAAAGAAGCCTTTAGAAAACATTGTGGGAAAAGGAGAAAATGCTGGTAATCAGCATTTTCTCCTTTTCCCACAATGTTTTCTACCCTTCACAAAACAAATTTCAAATTTTCAGTCACTTTTATTTTGTCGTCTGCAAATGCTTTCTATTTGGACAAAACCTAAAATTTTGTCGTTTGGTAATGAGTTAAAATACCTTTCAAACAATAGTTGCTATTTGCAGTCAGCGAAGATCCGAGATCGCACTGCATGATTACTGCAGACTGACCTCGGTCCCTCGGATCTACACCAAACACCATGTTCATTCTAGAAGTAGCTTCACAACTATGGTTACAGGTAGGCAGTTTCACAACTACAGTTACCTTTCAAGACAGTGAAGATCCAAGAACAGACTGCAAGTTTATTGCAGACTAAACAGGGATCTAAGCTTACCACTATGCATAGACATTCTCTCTGATGGCAGTTTTAAAATGGAAATTTGTTGGCTTATTTTCCAAACTGAAAATCTTACTTTGTTTTATTTGCACTTGCAGGCTTAATGCTCTTAGACCAACCATACATTTACAAATTGCCCTCTTCACAATAATTCTCATACTTTGAAATGGTATTATTCTAAGATAGGTCTTATGAAACAATAATCATTTTTGTATTTTCATGCCAAATGATGGCCTTGATGACTGGGCAGCACAGATTACAATTAAACGTTAAATGTATGTTGGAGGCCTCCAAAACAACTGTTTTCATAACACTTCCAGTCTTTAATGAAGATGATTCCCTGAGTCCTTTTTTTTTTAATCCCTGAAGCAATATATATTGGTATTTTATCTGTGTTTATCTCATTACCAAATGACAAAATTTTAGGTTTGTCCACAACAAAACTATTTGCAGACGACAGAAATGGAAGCGAGCGAAATTTAAAATTTGTTCTGTGAAGGGTAGGAAACATTGTAGGAAAAGGAGAAAATTACCAGCATTTTCTCCTTCCTCTACCATGTTTTCTATAGTTTCTTTCTCAGGGTTTGTCAAAAGTAGGGATTGTGTGGTAATGGATTAAACAGCTGAGCCATTCTGCACTCTTTCAAAATATCAAACTTGACAAAATGCTGGCTTCTCTTTAAAAAGTATCATTATTGCAATTGTAGGTACTTGAAATACTGGCTACTTTTCTCATAATGTTTTCTACCCTGCCAAAGAATTTCAGGTTACTCATATAATTTTGAAATTGCCGTTTCTATTTAGACAAGTCTACAATTTGTCATTTGGTAAAGATTTCAAATGGCAAGAACATCACTAGTACTTTGATTAATATTTAGAACAAAATTTGTAGATGTAAATGTACCTCTGTTTAAAATTGGACCTCTTTCACCAGTCACAGATTTGACCCCATCTGGTGTATAACACTACTTTCCGCAGTATACCAGTTACACCATGGCGACAGCAAACTTATTCCACCATTTTCTGTGTTTCATCAAGCTTAGACTAGGGCTGTTCAGAGTCATTCCCCAAGGGAAACCCATCAATAACATCACTGCAAGTGAGGAACAAACCCAGGACCTCTAAATAACAAATCTGGAAATATGTTCACACCCTCACCTGTAAGTAAACATGATTATGACAATAAATAAACTCTCTACTAACAGTCTAACACACAATTAATTCACCTTTTCAGTGCCTTTGCAGCCTGTGTAGATCAAAATCAGGCTGCACAAAATGTGCAGCCTTATCTTTGATCTACACTCTCCGCTTTGCAGAAATACTGTAGACAAAAACAAGCATGAAATTGCAACTATTTGTGCCATGTTTCTAGGAAAAAAATGTCTGATATGTTTTTATGTTGAGCTAGCTTTTATAGCAATGCGTGTTGGTGTATTTCTCTCCATGGAGGTTAAGCAACGTGCATTAGATTAGTGCCTGGATGGGTGACCAGGTCATTGCACATTACATTTGATGGTAGAGGTAGGATAAATGATAACAGTCGGACTGGAGTTTCCTTCCCAAATGTAAATTCCCCAGGTTTATTTGTATATACATGCTTGTATGTCAGTCTCAGAGACTTCAAGACTTGTCAAAGTGGGGGGCGAATGTCATGGACAGGGATTACAGGGAAAAATATTGGCACTCGCCCAGTTGCCCATGGTGACTAGAAATCTGGTGATGATCCCCAAAATTAGGCCATTTTTCTAATTTATCAAATTTTCAGACAGAATAGTGTAGTGACCAAAGTCAAGTTTTTGTCTAGTTTATTAATCAGATCCGACGAGATTCGCATATTTCTAAACCTATTATTGTATCATTTACGGTATTTCTTTTTACCGATGTTTACTCGCATTTGGTTGGTGCTCAATTACTGCGTGCACATCTCATGGAGAATTACGGACAAATGGCCCAAAGACAATTCACCCAATAGTTAGAGGTCAACTCACCCCAAGCCAAACACAACTCGTTTAAATCAAAAATAAAATTGGACTCGCCTATAGATTGGGAAAAAATTTCGCCCATAATTCAAATGACAACTCGCTCAAGTCCAGAAGTCAGAAATTCTTATCCTAAACATGTCAGTGCGATTTATCTTTGGAGCGAGTTGTCCTGCACTCCTTGGCAATACCATGAAGCCGGGGAAGTTCAGCAACTGATTATCATACAAGATCAATAGATCCAGACTTTAAAATGTTGAGCTATCATCATTTAGACAAAAATAGGACAAAGAAATATGCTGGAATGAAAAGGCTTTTTGGTTCCTGGGCTTGTTCAAGGTCTGCTCGTTCAAGGTCTGCTCTTCCCAAATCAGAGGATTTTTTGCCTTTTCTTTGAGTCCGAAATAAGGCTCCATTTTTCCCAAACAAAACACATTCACCTTAGACACTGATGAACTGGTCAGTGCTTTTATGAACAAGAGGTAGATGATACCTACCTCCTGAAAAATCTTTTTGATTCTGTCAGCGTTGAATCTATTATCGCTTTCATAAAGGAGATTGGCATTTACAATAAACTGTGATATTTACTCTTGAGTTTCTTACCCATCTTTTTACAACATTCTTTACTTCATTAATATTCAGTTTGCATCTCCTTAATGGGAGGATTGGCTCTCTTGGAGACATCTTATCTCATTGGAGACAGGACCTCTTTAATGGGAGTATCTGATCCCATTGGAGGCTCCAATCTTTATCAGTTTTAACCTCATTTCCAAGGAAAAACAATATTATCAGTCTTACCTTTTAACCTAAAGCTTTGGAGTTGGCAGGGACGCCCAGCCACTCAATATCATATTTTATGCACATTATAAATGACACATATTTTTTTCATTTAAAAACTTTTTTTTTATCAAACCAGCATTGAGTTTAAACCTTTTTATCACATTCTTAAATCTTATCATTTAAAACTTTTGAGTATATAGGGATTGCCCTGTAACTTGATAATGCCCTTGATGCATTCTTCTTAATTCAGTTCTTATCATTTAAAACATTTGAGTATATAGGGATTGCCCTGTAACTCGATGATGCCCTTTATGCATTAAATTTTCTTAATTCAATTCTTTTATTGTCATTCAAACTTTATTCAGTTTAAACAACTCCTTATTTATTATCTTTTAACATAGATATGTGCGCTAAATGACCAAAGTTGTCGATGCGCCATAAAACAACATTCATTCATTCATTCATTCCTGAAAAATCCCGATAAATGTCAAAAAAAAAAAGGGGGGAAGTTCTTCCTACATACAAAATTTGAAAAAATAGAATCTAAGGTGTTGTTGTGATATATGACGATGGGTGACTCACGACCAGATGCAAGGCTAGCTCAGTTGGTAGAGCTGCGGTACTAGTGTTCTGGGGGTCGTGGGTTCGAGTCCAGCATCGGGTGCACTTTTCTCCCTTGATTTACTTCATTGGCGATGAGGTAAATTGGTGGATGTGGCACCAGCGGTCCATGGGGACTGAAAGGGGAGTTGGTTACTCCCAAAAATCAGGAGGGTGGGGGTGTTGTGATGCATGACGTTGGGTGACTCATGACCAGATGCTCGGCTAGCTCAGTTGGTAGAACTGCGGTACTAGTGTTCCGGGGGTCGTGGGTTCGAGTCCTGCGTCGGGCACACTTTTCTCCCTTGATTTACTTCAGTGCTAATGATAAACTAAACAATTGTGTCAAGGTCTTTACATCAATAATATTCCAAACATAAACTTATATAAACATGAGCCTTCAATTGTGGAAATATTGAGTATTCATTCATATTCCTTAAGCCAGGGTTGATTGAACAACGAAAAATGCCAAAGTAAACGAGCCAAGTCAGACCCGACTAATTTAAGGTTCATGTAAAGTGTTTATTTTGCTTAATTTCATACGTCAATAATTCTGTAATTATTAAAATTTGTCCAGGAAAACCATATATCAAATTAAAGCTCTGGATGAGTACAAGCTGTTTTACATAATTATACCTACTGGCCTTGCATAATAAAACTAAAACATTGCAGAAAAAGATGACATCGTTTAAAACCTACAAAATAATAATGACATAACAAAATTGCTTAAGTTTTGGAGAAAACATAGGCTATGGTACATACCAGGTACTGCTACTACCAAAAATCCTATAGTTTCTTTAAAAAGGCACATATTTAAGTCAGAAAGTTTGACATTTTTCCCTTATTGAATTGTCAACCATGTTTGACCTACTTTGTTTTAGTAACAGGCATGGTGTCTCCACAGGATCAAAATGTACAAGTGGTTGTGTGTAATAAACTTTCATTAGTATTACCTGAACAAATTGACATGAAATAAATGACCTCAATTACCATATATTACACGCTTGATTTATTGTTCTAACTTGGCTCCGGCTAATGTCGTCTGCATGCGGAACTATGTGCATGTTTCTAAACTCTTTATGCTGCTAATAGATTTATAGTGTTTTCAAAGAATACTTGAAATACCTGAAATAACCATTATATTGTTGGTTTAAATTGGTAATACATGGTGGGTGACTTAGATCTATGATGCACTTTCTATGCAGCCTGATCTTAATCTATGCCATCCGCAAAACCGTTTTATTTTGACTAAGGCGCAGTAAGGGTCAAACCCGACATTTACCGATAACAGTTTCCGTACAGTCCGATTATACCAGATGGTTTAAATATTCACGTTTTAATTACTCTTTGCATAAAGGTCAATTTCAGGTCAATTTATTCCAGTAATAATTTTAGAATAAAAATGACCTGTACAAGTGAAATTTCCATGTCCACTTACAAACCATTTCTCAAAAACAGCACCCCACTACCCCATCACACACACAAAAAGAACAATGAAAAAAATGCTTATGTCAAAAATTGATTCTAAATCCTATCTACCAGACTGGTGACACCTTAATCCTATCTACCAGACTGGTGACACCTTTTGTAACTGCTGTTTTTGAGAAAGGGTTTGGACGTAGACATGGACATTTCACTTGTACAGGTCATTTTTATTTGTTTTATTATCTAAAATTACTAATGAAAGTTTATCATGCACAACCACTTGTACATTTTGATCCTGTGGAGACACCATACCTGTTACTAAAACAAAGTAGGTCAAACATGGTTGACAATTCAATAAGGGAAAAATGTCAAACTTTCTGACTTAAATATGTGCCTTTTTAAAGAAACTATAGGATTTTTGGTAGTAGCAGTACCTGGTATGTACCATAGCCTATGTTTTCTCCAAAACTTAAGCAATTTTGTTATGTCATTATTATTTTGTAGGTTTTAAACGATGTCATCTTTTTCTGCAATGTTTTAGTTTTATTATGTAAGGCCAGTAGGTATAATTATGTAAAACAGCTTGTACTCATCCAGAGCTTTAATTTGATATATGGTTTTCCCGGACAAATTTTAATAATTACAGAATTATTGACGTATGAAATTAACCCATTAACACACGAGGAAATTTTGGACTGGTCCTAATTGAAAGCATTTGCAGACGACAAAATAAAGGTGAATGAAAAATAGAAATTTGTTCTGGGAAGGGTAGAAAACACTGTGGGAAAAGGAGAAAATGCTGGTTACCAGCATTTTCTCCTTTTCCCACAGTGTTTTCAAAAGACTTCTTTCTCAGGGGCGTCAAAAGTAGGGATTGAGTGGTAATGGGTTAAGCAAAATAAACACTTTACATGAACCTTAAGGGACGAAGAAGCCCGGAACCGAACAGGAAAAACGAGTGGGTCTGCAATGGAAGCTCGTTCCTTTTTATTTCAAACTGTGTGTCATGTTTATTTACTGTCGATCCATCAATGGGATCTGCGTACCTTTCGGACCGTCTCTTTTTGATCATGAAACGTCTTTTTTGGACTTTAGAGAATTTTTGAAAGGCGGGACTCTGCTCGTGCAAGAACGTTTCCGCCAACGTCATTTCCGGCTTAGCTGGTACTTGGTTTAGGTGCGGTACAAAATTCCGTTGTTTCTCTCATCCATCCAAATCTTTCCAAAAGTCTTCACAAAAAGGTCAGAATGCATATATTTTTGCAGTCTGGTCTGCATCTAAACATTTTGCAAAAGCTTCCTGGGTCATTCTACAAAAAACGTAGTCTGAATTACCTGCCCCTATCACTACTCTTAAGTACGGAGGGGTACCAGACTACAAAAAACGCAGATCTCTATCTACCTCGTCCAGTGGATTTTCTCTCAAAATAAAATGTTATTCTTGCAACTTATTCCACCTTTTTTCACCTATATAATGTTTTCAAAAACCTTTTCCTTCAGGACTTTGTTAAAAATCGAGATCATGTGGTAAAGGGTTGAAGTCTTTTTTTTTGTGAAGGTAGAAAACCTTGTGGAAAAAAGTAGAAAATACCAGCATTTTCTCCTTTTCCCACAATGTTTTCTAAAGGCTTCTTTCTCAGGGGCATCAAAATTAGGGATTGTGTGGTAATGGGTTAAGTTTAGCGTAAATATTTTGTTTTTTTGATACCAAATTCAAACCTATCTCTGTCTTGTGTTGTGATCTTATTTTTGTGACAGGTTGATTGTTGAAGGCAAAATATTTTACCATTTTGAATATATAAAAACTGTAACACAGAAAAAAAATGTATTAAGTATTATTATTCAGGATACAAAACCATAGCTCTACATGTAACTTCAGAGCCCCAATAGTTCAGTTGCTAGCATGCAGGACTTTGGAACAGGGGGTTGCGGGTTCAATCCACCGCTCAGCCAATTTCCTTCAAAGGATTGATGATAGTCATTTTTGACAAGATTCATTCCTCTCCCCCTGCTGACCATTGTTTTGATGATGGTTACGTGGAAGGGCAGCTAATGACTTGGAAAAAAAATTGTGCAGAGTACAAAGAGAATCCCGGAAAGCATGAATAGGTGCATTTGTGCCGCGATTTAACTCTTTACCAAACGACAATATTTTAGATTGGTTCAAATTAAAAACATGTGCAGGTGACAAAATAATTGTTACTCAAAAATTGAAATTTGTGTCCAGCAGGGTAGAAAACATAGTGGGAAAAGGAGAAAATGCTGGTTACCAGCATTTTCTCCTTTTCCCACAATGTTTTCAAAAGGCTTCATTTACAGAGGTGTAAAAAGTCGGGATTGTGTGGTAAAGAGTTAACTGGATAATGTTTAAAAAAAAAATGATATTGAACACCATAAAATCAATCAACCCTCTATGTGGTCACAAGTGTAAAAGAAGTTCCTCAAGACAATATCAGTTGCAGTCACTTGCAAAAGAAACCATCGAATCAAAGCAAGAAATACACTTCAGACCTGCACTTTCTGTAGAAGTGCTTATTTCAGTTTTTCAAACGGAACTACTTGTGATACAACAACCTGGAGGTAGTGCTGAATTCATGGAATAAAATGTTCGGCTGGTATCAATAGTTTATATCTGTGGTCAGATAAGAGAGCTCTCACATGCTTGCACTGAAGATACCTTATCATAAAACATACCCGCATATCCAGGTTGAGTAAGTACACTCCTGATACGGTTGAATGTTCTGAAAGAGGGATGTTTACATTTTATAATGATTTTTTTTGTGTTTTAGCTGGGAAGACACTGACAGATGGTTTGAGATGTGTTCAATGCCTTTTTCAACATTGTTCCAGTTATAAAGTGGAAGCCACTGCACACAACCATGTTTGAAGGAATTTTCTGTGCAAGAATTTTGCAAAAAATTATTCTAAAGCTACTAGCTCAGACAGACAGATAGACAGCTTTTGTGACATGTTTCACACCTCCCAACATTATTTCAGTCATATCACAGTGACCAGTGCACATAGCCATGCTTTCCTGGGAATTTCTATTACCAGTATTTCACACAACATTCTTCTGAAGCAAACTTAACCCTTTACTCAATAGATACTAATTTCTACGCATCGCTTGAAGGAGACGTTGGAAAACATTGTGGCAAAAGGTGAAATTGCTTGTGATGAGCGATTTCACCTTTTGTCACAATGTTTTCTATGCTAGACAAGTAAATCTTTAACCCTTTACTTCATAGATACTAATTTCTACGCATTGCTTGTAGGAGCCTTTAGAAAACATTGTGGCAAAGGGAGAAATTGCTCGTCATGAGCAATTTCACCTTTTGCCTCAATGTTTCCTACACTATCAAAAGGTGTCATATACACATAAGAAACCGTTTCATCCTTGCTGTTATTAAAGGTCAATTAGAGATACCATAGAAATGCCTAAAGGGGTAAAGGGTTAAATAGACGAACAATGAAACAGTGGGTATGAAAGAAATGATAGAGATACACACTAAAAAAAATAATGACAGGCAGGCAGGCCTGGGAGGCAGGCGGGCACAGGACAGTAGAGGAGGGACGGACAGTTTGTGTATTTATACAATGTTTCACGCCATTTTCAGTATCATTTCAGAGCCCATTGCATTAATTACTTCTAACAGTACTTCATACAATATTCTTCCCATTGGCTGCTTTCAACATAATCATCATCGAAACATTGTTCAGCTGAGAGAGACAAAAATTTATAGACTAGGAAAGAATCGATATTATGTATTCATACGCAGGTGGCCATGATATTATAACTGAAATAATGTTGAAAACCACATTAAACACTTTATACAAGCTAACAAAAGACTATCCGGTTCATACCCCTGACCTCTTCCGACGGCTAAAGAAACAATGCCCTGAAACCCAGAAAAGCTTTAAAATTTCCCTAAATGCCTTAACTCATTACCAAACGACAATATGTTAGGTTTGTCCAAATTGAAAGCATTTGCAGACGACAAAATAAAAGTGACTGAAAATATGAAATTTGTTTTGTGAAGGGTAGAAAACATTGTGGGAAAGGGAGAAAATGCTGGTTACCAGCATTTTCTCCCTTTCCCACAGTGTTTTCTAAAGGCTTCTTTCTCAGGGGCGTCAATAGTAGGGATTGTGTGGTAATGGGTTAATAAACAAGCAAACAGTATAGATTCAAGATCAGATAGCACCTTCTGTGCAGTCTGATCTTTGAATCTATACAGTGTGCATAAGACCAATGGAGCTTAAAAGATTATCAAAATTGATACATCCTTGAAGATAAAGTAAGTTTATCCTCAGCTCTTACCGTCAGTACTTTGATTACATGATCAATCAAATCTTATGGAAATCACCTGCTGGTCGAGCGATTGATCTGTTATTGATACACTGTATAGTTTTTGTGTGGAAAATGAATGAAGTCAAAATTGAACTCTTCATGGGAGATATGTGTAATGAAAAGGTGTATTGTCCACTTTTTTTCCATCCTAGCTGAAGTGTGCTTTTTTCCCGTATTTTAAAGATACATCAGTACTTGTTTGCAGTCAGTTTTTAACCAATTTCATCCCCATTTTATGAAATTAATATCATGCTTGTTACCACACAATCCCTACTTTTGAAGCCTCTGAGAAAGAAGCCTTTAGAAAACATTGTGGAAAAAGGAGAAAATGCTGGTAACCAGCATTTTCTCCTTTTTCCTCAATGTTTTCTACCCTGCACAAAAAAAAAATTCAAATTTTCAGTCACTTTTATTTTGTCGCCTGCAAATGCTTTGGATCTGGACAAGCCTAAAATATTGTCGTTTGGTAATGAGTTAATTCATACCAAATATTGCCCATGACAGCTGCAAGGTTGCATGGAATCTGACGGATTAAAAATGCCTTTTACATATTGGTGGCCTTCAATTCATACTTCCACCTTTAAATGAGGACAAATCCCTTGAATTTTTCCATCCTTTACATAGTAAGTTTTGATACTTTATCTATGTTAACACAGCTGATCCATTGTACACACTGTCAAGATTTTACAATGTTGATTTCTCTGTAGCTGTGAGGGTGTATCTTGAAGGTAGAGTGTGTCATAACTCTAAAATTTTAGACTGGTCCAAATTGAATGCATTTAGCAGACGACAAAATAAAGGTGACTGAAAACTTGCAATTTGTTTTGTGAAGAGCAGAAAACATTGTGGGAAAAGGAGAAAATGCTGGTTACCAGCATTTTCTCCTATTCCCACAATATTTTCTAAAGGCTTCTTTCTCAGGTTTGTCAAAAGTAGGGATTGTGTGGTAATGGGTTAACTGAACTAAGCGACAAATTAAACTTTGCCACACTCTCTACCTATTTACGTAAAGGACATGTAGCTGATTGTATTGTGTTTAAAGCCCTTTCTATATCATTTCAGTTATGTGGCAGCTGCCAGTGCAGCTATCCATGCTTTTCTCAAGTTGAAGTGTTCCTTTAACCCTTTACTCCATAGATACTCATTTCTATGCATTGCTTGTAGGAGCCTTTGGAAAACATTGTGGCAAAAGGTGAAATTCCTCTTGACGAGCAATTTCACCTTTTGCCACAATGTTTTCTACACTATCAAAAGGTGTCATATATACATAAAAAACGGCTTCATCCTTGCTGTTATTTAGGGTCAATTAGAGATACCATAGAAATGCCTTATGGGGTAAAGGGTTAACAATCCTCAGCATAGTTTTCTTTGAGAGCCACTGGCTGCTTTCCAACATAACCACAGTAGAAACAATGGTCAGCAGTGAGAGACTATTGAATATTGCCACAATGATTACCATCAATCCTCAGAAAGAAATTGGCCCAGGTAGTATCAAACCAGTGACCTATTTTCAGGTCATGTTCGCTAGTTTTTTAGCTATACATGTGCTTTATTTAACATTTCACTAACTGTTTTTTGTAGGAAGAAAGAGAGAAAGAAAGAGAGAGAGAGAGACAGAGAGAGAGAGACAGAGAGACACACAGAAACAAAAAAAAAAAAAAAAAAAAAAAGAAAGAAGGAAGAGGGAAGGAAGGAAGGAAGAAAGGAACGAGTTCCAGATAAAGGTTGATTTCCAACAATGAGAATATCAATTGTGCTCCACTAAATCCTATGTTGTGGGTACTCGTTCGAATCATTTTGTTGAGACAACTCTAATGAGTACCCACATCATAGGATTTCAAAGAGAAATAATGGATTTAAAATACCATCACTACCTCTTATCTGGAGCTCTGAAGGAAGGCAGTGAAGTTTCTATATTGATTCCTTCAGGTTTGGGATTTAAAAAAATAATGGGAAACAACTCTAAATATTTCAAAACACTCTTGGGACTTATTTCCCTTTGCATCTATTCATTTACATTGAAAGATACTGGTTTAACCCTTTACCAAACAATCCCTGGTTTTTACAACTCAAGAAAAGAAGGTTTTTGAAAACTTTGTGGGAAAAGGAGAAAATGCTGGTAATCAGCATTTTCTTCTTTTCCCGCAAAGTTTTCTACTCTGTCAGAGACCTAAAGCTAATTTGTACCAACTCTGAATTTGTCGTCTGCAGATGCTGTCAATTTGGAATAGTCTAAAATTTGTTGATTGGGAAAGGGTTAAAGATACAAACTTTAAAGATTAACTTGTCTTTCAGGCAGTTTTCAGACCTAGCTGAGGCAAACTTCCAAAAATTTCTCACCTCTTACTCCTGATGCATGTGGATAAAGAAGCAAGTGACTTGGGAAGAAAGTTGTGTCAGTACTGGTGTGAGAATAATGAATAAATGAATATTGTTTTAACTCTTTACCACACGACAAAATTTTAGACTGGTTCAAATTGAAAGTATTTTGCAGACGACAAAATAAAGATGACAGAAAAATTGAAATTTGTTCTGGGAAGGGTAGAAAACACTGGTGGAAAAAGAGAAAATGCTGGTTACCAGCATTTTCTCCTTTTCCCATAGTGTTTTCAAAACGATTCTTTCTCAGGGGCGTCAAAAGTAGGGATTGTGTGGTAATGGGTTAAGGCCAGTCGACAACTTAGGTCATATTGGGCGCACTTACTTAGTAAACAATAATGCGAGGTGAAAATAACATACATGTGCAACAACATAAGACAAACATGATAAATGAGGAATGGACAAAACACAAAATGATGCCCCTTTTGTTGCCTTTTACGACATGCACGCCGTCACGTCTGTTTCGCCAGATGAAATGGCAGATGTGACGATCGCGGGACTGCAGTGGTTTATTCTTACAGCCCCCAATTAAACCACACAGGGTCCCACAGGCCAATTGATTCCCATTCCAAACCCTATTTACATCGAGAAAAAAATATAGGATTTCGAACAAGAACCACCCAGCTTGCTGCAATCCTATGAATTACAAGGAAAGCAGCCGTTTCTCTCCAATTTTAGTCGCCTTCTATGTCATGCCATAGAGAAAGGCCGAGGTCCTATTCTATACAGTAAAAACCCCCGGGACCCCATGGGGAACTGGTGTGAGAGAGCCAGGAAACCTATATGTAGGTACACTGAATGGTGTGATATGACTTAACACATTACTAAACCACGAAATTTTAGGTTTGTCCAACTGTAAAGCATTTGCAGACGACAAAACAAAAGGGACTGAAAATTTGAAATTTATTTTGCGAAATGCAAAAGGTAGAAAACATTGTTGGAAAAGGAGAAAATACTGGTAACCAGCATTTTCTCTTCCAATAATGTTTTCCCAAGGTTTCTTTCTCAGGGTTATCAAAAGTAGGGATAGTGTAGTAATGGCTTGAGCTGTTGAAACAGTGTTAAAAATCAAATACAAACAAAAGTAATACAAATCAGGCTTCTTACATTATTTATTCATCCACTCTCTCGTCAGAATGTTTTTATTCTCAATACAAAATAAATACATTTCAAAAGAAAAAGCAACCATATTGACACATTATATTATCATGACCCTTTTTATACAATCTAATCCTATATCCCTTTTTGGCACATTCCTGCCTCTTAACCCTTTACCAGCCGACAAAATGTTAGCCTTGTCCAAATTGAAAGCAGTTGCAGATAATATTAGTGTAGCTCCAATGGTGCAAATTTTCTTTGATAGTGTAGAAAACTGCGAAAAGGTAAAAGGTTAACTCTTTACCAAACAACAAATTTGTAGACTTGTCCAAATTCAAAGCTATGGCTAAAGTGATTAAAACTGACTCTTAAGGGTAGGAAACAATGGTGGAAAAGGAGAAAATGCTACCACTATTTCTCCTTTTCCCACACTGTCTTCTTTCTCAGGGTCGAACTTGGAATGTATGGTAAAGGGTTTAGTCATGTCAAAGCAAAGTTTACTTATTTATGTAAACCCCAGTTTCACAAGTATAAGGCTGAGGCTCTGAAGTGTCTTGCCAAAGGATGTATGAAAAACCTAATGCCTCCTGTAGGGCTCAAATCTACAGCCTTCAGACATTGAGTCCTATGCTTAACCACTTGAAAAAACTGGACTCCTTGCAAAAAAAGAAAAAATTCTGTTAATGCCTGCGTAGATAAATCATCAGTTTTTTTTTAAGTAAATATATTCACGGCGGGGAATCACGTGACACAACAACAACAACAATGACCGTTATTTGAAAAAATTCCCCAACTTCAGGTAAGAAAATCTTCAATAATTCCGTTAATACATGACCGATTGGAATTTGGTTTGAAGCAGAGAAGGCGGAAGGACTCCAGGGATTTGCCTGATGTGTTAGATGTTTTAAACAACACCTGATAAAAAAGTTATTGACAAGCAAACAAATTTTTTACCCTGGATAATTTGTTTGCTCGTCAATAACTTTTTTATCAGGTGTTGTTTAAAAAATCTAACACATCAAGCAAATCCCCGGAGTCCTTCCGCCTTCTCTGCTTCAAACCAAATTCCAATCGGTCACGTATTAACGGAATTATTGAAGATTTTCTTACCTGAAGTTGGGTAATTTTTTCAAATAACGGTCATTGTTGTTGTTGTTGTGTCACGTGATTCCCCGCCGTGATATTTTTACACTGGTCTCTTTAACTCTTTACAACATAGCATAATTTTAGACCTATCCAAATTGAAAGCATTTGCAGATGACAATTTCATATTGGCTCAAATGATGCGCTTTTTGTTTTATAAGGTAGAAAACGCTGTGGGAAAATAAGAAAAAAACTGGCTACCAGCATTTTCTCCTTTTCCCACAATGTTTTCTACCCTTTACAAAACAGCAATTTCTCCTTTTCTCACAGTTTTTTCTACAGGCTTTTTTTCTCAGGGTCATCAAAAGTAGGGATTGTGCAGTAATGGGTTACCAGCATTTTCTCTTTTTTCCACAATGTTTTCATTAGGCTTCTTCTCAGGGTTGTTCACAGGTGTCATTGTGTGGTAAGAGTTAATGCTCCACTAGACAACAAAATTTCATATTCATCTATACTGAAAGCTTTACAGCTTACAAAATAAATTTCACCCAACATACTGAAATTCTCTTTGTAAAGATAGGTGCTACATTTGGGAAAAAACATATTCGCAAGCCAACGGTGACGATCTACTATGCTACTCTACCCTTAGTGGATCGAAAGTCGTCCATCTCAGGGTCGTCAAAGGTAGGGACTGTGTGGTAAAGGGTTAACCAATTACCACACAATCCCTACTATTGACTCCCTGAGAAAGAAGCCAGTTGAAAACACTGTGGGAATAGGAGAAAATGCTGGTAACCAGCATTTTCTCCATTTCCCACAGTGTTTTCTACCCTTCCCAGAACAAATTTCAATTTTTCAGTCACCTTTATTTTGTCATCTACAAATGCTTTCAATTTGAACCAGTCTAAAATTTTGTCGTGTGGTACAGAGTTAAAGCAAGGGATAATTTGGTATGGGGGCCATCAGATCTATACCTTGAAAAGCCAATATTTAACAAATGTTTAGTGTTTTTGACTCTCATGATTTCTCTGCATTTTTCTTTATAATTCCTAGCTCCTCTGCTTTTTCCAAGGCCTCCCGCGCACATTTTCGGGCTTGCTGTTTATCTGGGGTCTCTAGAATGGATACTGCCATTAACACCTCCAGCAACTGTATAACAGACAAAGAAAAGTCATTATAAAGATCATGTAAATTTGAAAATATGATAAAAATCAAAAATCTAAACATGATATATTTTATATTCCTAATCTTAAGAAAACATTATATGAAAAGAAGCATTTTATTGCTTGATGTGATTGTTCAGTTCATCTGAAATCTGTACTACATAACTCTTTAACCCATTACCACACAGCAAAATTTTAGACCTATCCAAATTAACAGCATTTGCAGACAACTGATGGTGCAATTTTGCTTTGATTGGGCAGAAAGCTTTATGGGAAAAGGTTAACAGAATTTTCTCCTTTTCTCACAATGTTTCCAAAAGGCTTCTTCCTCAGGGGTGTCAAAAGTCGTGATTGTATGGTAAAGGGTTAAATTAAGAAGCTACAAAATTCTAGACTTTTATTAACTCAAAAAATGAAATTTGCATTGGAAAAGGGAAATGCTAGTAACCAGTATTTTGTCCTTTTCCCATACTGTTTTCTGAAGCTTTTTCTGTTAAGATTGTACAGGGTTAAAACTCAGTATTGTGTTGTACAGGGTTAATCCTTTACCAAACAATTACGACTTTTATTGATCCTTATAAAAATGGTATGTAAAACAATGTTGGAAAAGGAAGAAAACCAGTATTACCTTCTTTTCCCAAAATGTTTTCAAACCTTTCTTACACAAATTTCATCATTTTAACCACATTTAAAGCGGTCATCTGCTAATGCCCTAAATTTGGACAAGACCAAAATTTTGTTGTGTAGCAAAGACTTAAGGGGTGCAAGTTTATTTACCTATCCTTGTTAGCCAGAATAGCTCTAGTGTTAGGGTATAAGGTTTATAATCAGCAAATGCCCAAACACTTAACCCATTACCACACAATCCGTACTTTTGATTACCCGGAGAAAAAACCCTTTACAAAACAAATTTTAAATTTTCAGTCGCTTTTATTTTGTCGTCTGAAAATGCTTTTGATTTGGACAAGCCTGAAACATTGTCGTTTGGTAATGAGTTAAGGTTGACCAGCCTGCATAACCCAGGTGGTAAAGTGCAGGACTCATTGATTTCAAGTATTAAATCACTTGAGGGTGTCAGTTAAATTTCCATGGCGGACCATCTATAACTACTGCAAGTCTTTTGTTAAACCCAGGTCCTCTGTGATGGTGTTATTCACAGAGCATGTTACAGAACCAGGTGCAATTTAGGATGGGTTTTGTCCTGTATCTGCATCATCTCATAGGACAAAACTACCAGCCTTTAGGGGGCGTGGCAAACATAGGCAGCAGGTAGTGACAATACAAAAATGCAAATTCAACCAGACTCAAGGGAGAGGGCTTCATTCCCACACCTGACAAACTAGGAAAAATGACTGAAAGTCTCTGTAATGAGACATTAAACCTAGGTTCAGTTTGGTGGTGAAATCTACCAAGCATATTAACTCTTTATCACACAATTCCGACTTTTAACGACCCTAAGAAAGAAGTCTTTTGAAAACATTGTGGGAAAAGGAGAAAATGCTGGTAACCAGCATTTTCTCCTTTTCCCACAATGTTTTCTACCCTTCCCAAACCAAAATTTAAATTTTTCAGTCACATGTATTTTGTAGTATGCAATGCTTTTAATTTGGATCAGTCTAAAAATTTCTTGTTTGGTAAAGAGTTAAAGAACTAGGAAAAGTAGGATGGGTTTCATCCTATATCTTAGGTTATCCCACATAACTGGTGTGTCTCGTGTTGTTAGCCAAAAGGGGCAACCACTGTTGGTAATGACACACTAAAAAAGTAAACATTAAAATCACCTGTCCTTCCAAAACTTTTTCCGCTACTTCTTTGTCAGCTATCACCATGTTTTTGAGAATATAGCACCCTCTGTGTTGGATATCAGAATCATCACTTACTGCAACTGATAACAGTAACTCCACCCACTTCTCAACCTGAAAAAAGAAAACATAAAAGATTAGAACTTTCAATGGCTGAAAAATACCCCCCACCCCCACCCCTGACATCTGTTGCCTTGTCACTGAATCAAGAAAAAAAATATGATTACTAATATTAGTAATAAAATGTCATTTTCAAATATTATAATAATCTAGATAATAATATTCAAACAAAAGAACAATAATAGTAAAAGTCACCTAACCATAATAAGAATTGAAGGTACACAAGTTATAATGAAAGCACTGCTTTACTTAATATTTCACTCCTAAGGCTTTTGAAGAAACAAACACTTTCTTCTTTATCTACAATGTTTTCTATTCTTCAAAGGACAAACATTAAGTTTTGAATAGCATTTAATATGTCATCTGCAAATGCTATCAATTTAGATCAGGCCAAAATTTTGTTATTTGGAAAAGAGTTAAATTTTGTTTGTTTGCTTTTATGAGACTATAACACTGTATAAACAGCCTAGGTTATGATTATCACAGCAGTCAGTGCACATGTTTTCTGGCTTTGTCACACCATTACTTACCCCTTTACCTCACAATGATGACTTTTGACAACTTCCAACGACCCTGTGGAAGAAGCCTTTTGAAAACACTGCGGGAAAAGGAGAAAATGCTGGTAACCAGCATTTTCTCCTTTTCCCATAAAATTTTTTACCCCATCAAAGACAACGGAACCATTTGAGCCACTATGAAAACTGACGTCTGCAAATGCTTTCAGTTTGGATAGGTCTAAAAGTTTGCAATGTGGTAAAGGGTTACACAACTTTCAAAACCAGTGACTACTTTTCTCGCATACATCAGAGGTTATAGGTGAAACACTGTCAGAAAGAAAACTATCCTAAAATAGGTATTAAACCTGTAGCCACCCGTTCATGAGTCACATAAAATTATGCTTACCATTGAGCTACCTGGCCAGGCTTGGTAAGAATTTAACTCTTCACCACACAAGAAAATTTTAGACTGGTCCATACTGAAAGCATTTGCAGACGACAAAATAAAGGTGACTGAAAAATTGAAATTTCTTCTGGGAAGGGTAGAAAATACTGTGGGAAAAGGAGAAAATGCTGGTTACCAGCATTTTCTCCTTTTCCCACAGTGTTTCAAAAGGCTTCTTTGTCAGGGGCGTCAAAAGTAGGGACTGTGTGGTAATGGGTTAAAAAGGACTTGCATGCGTCAACAAGCTTGTACCTGTATTATCCGTTTACATATAACAGCGTTATCTATCGTTAGCACAGCCAGGGCCCCAGCAGCTGCTCTCTGTACTTTTTCATCTTCGTCTCCGCACATTAGTGTAAAAAACTTCACTCTGTCATTTTCTCCCTCAAATAACTTTGCTACCTGTGATATAAATGAAAAACATAATGAGCTGTTTAGGTTTGAGGGACCTTCTATCAGGTTTTATTAAAATATTTTTCACAAAAGCAATACATAACCTTGTAAGTTATTTTTAGATATTATCCCTAAATGTAGTATAGGCTTGTTGGGATGTAACATAATCAATCAAATTAAAATGAACCTTCCATTCCTTAAATGCTGACATTTCACCCTTAAACTGAATATAATCATCCAGAATTTTGCATGGAAGGATATATTATAAAAGTAAAATTTATCAGTCTTTTCACAAGAAACTTTGATTCATGACAACAAACTCTGAATAGAAAAGAAAACAAAATACATATATACCAACTGACAGTCAAATGACTATTTACTAAAGAATCCTGACTTTTAACGGCCTTGCAGAAGAAGGTTTTTGAAAACCTTGTTCCAAGAGGAGAAAATGCTGGTAACCAGCATTTTCTCCTTTTCCAACAATGTTTTCCCCCTAGTCAGTGACAAAACCCATTGTTCAAGTCATATCTTATATGTGGTCTGCAAATTTTGTGAATAATGCCGAACCTTGTGTCCTTTGGTAAGGAATTTAAAATGAAACCAGTATTTTATGTTACTTTAAACGTAACATGGGATAGAGAGATGTATGTCAGCATTATAAATCAATTTCTAAAATAATTTCAAAGATACCTTTTCATTCATGACCATATTACACATACACTCGATTGCTGCTCGTCGAATCATTTCATGATCCTCGTACATGTAGTGTTCAATTGAAGGCAGACCTTTTTCGGACACAATGCGATTCCTGAAAGATTTCAGACAACATGCAAGTTCCAATTGGCTTCATTACCAACAGAATACATTCATGTATATTTCTTAGAATGCTAGAAAAATGATAAATGAACATTTTCAGACAAAAAAAAAAAAAGCAAAATTGTGATCAAATAGTTGAATATACATGTAATGATTAATAAATTATGCTTTTTAAACCCATAACCACACGATCCCTACTTTTGACGACCCTGAGAAAGAAGCCTTTAAAAAACATTGTGGGAAAAGGAGAAAATGCTGGTAACCAGCATTTTCTCCTTTTCCCACAATGTTTTCTACTCTTCACTAAACAAATTTCAAATTTTCAGTAACATTTATTTTGTTGTCTGCAAATACTTCAAATTCGAACAAGCCTGAAATATTGTCTTTTGGTAATGAGTTAGAAGGTTATTTAATGCAACTGCAAAAAGTATCGATCCACGTCAGCCTGCAAAAACCACCAAAGCTGGCCTGCTGGGAGGAAACTTTGTGCTAATTGTAAATTTTACACGTGCGAAAGGTAAGACATAATACATAAGACGTAGGTTTTTTTATACCGATAATCATGTGATGATTTGCTTGATATACTACATGACAAAGATGCATGATCTCTTTACCAAATGACAAAATTTTGAACGTTATTTTTTCCCCCATGACAAAAATTTGAACTCTACCCGTGTTGAAAGAGTTTGCAAGAGACTTCAAGGATGAAATTTGTTGTTTTTACAATTTCTCCTAATCCCACAATGTTTTCCACACTTTGAGAAATCCCATCATTTGAGCAAAACAGAATTTCGCATCACTAAAATGTATTAACCCATTACCACACAATCCCTACTTTTGACGCCCCTGAGAAAGAAGCCTTTTGAAAACACTGTTGGAAAAGGAGAAAATGCTGGTAACCAGCATTTTCTCCTTTTCCAACAGTGTTTTCTACCCTTCCCAGAAACAAATTCTATTTTTTAGTCACCTTTATTTTGTTGTCTGCAAATGCTTTCAATTTGGACCAGTCCAAAATTTTCTCGTGTGGTAATGAGTTAAATGTGGAAAAGTCTGAAAGTTTGTTGTCTGGTAAGGACCTAATCCTTCACCATACAATCCGGACTTATAACGACCCTGAAAAAGAAGTCTTTTGATAACATTGTTGGAAAAGGAGGAAATTCTGCTGGTAACCAGACTTTTCTCCTTTTTGCATAATATTTTCAACTCTATCAAACCAGAAATCTTCATTTGTTGCAATATTTGTTGTAGGCAAATACTTTCTCTTTGAACAAATCTAAAATGTTTTTTTTTCTTCCAGAAAATTCAGACAACTTGATTTATATATTACCTGACCGAATCACTGACTGAAGAAAGATTGGTCAGTGCTAAAAGAGCTTCAAAATTCTGCAGTCCACTTCTGTCTATGTGTAACAGGGAAATCAGCGGTTTGACAATTTCGTACATCTGCAATATATAACAATTAAACAATACAAAAGGTGCCATGCTATATGACAAGGGGGTTAATTGCATTTGCAAACAGTAAAATACCATGCCAGATGCACAGTCCACTCAAGCTGACATGGTTCAATCTTTTTACTATTTGTAAATTTTCTGCCTGTTAACCCTTTACCCCATAAGGCATTTCTATGGTATCTCTAATTGACCCTAAATAACAGCAAGGATGAATCTGTTTCTTATGTGTATATGACACCTTTTGATAGCATAGAAAACATTGTTGCAAAAGGTGAAATTGCTCATGACGAGCAATTTCACCTTTTGCCACAATGTTTTCCAAAGGCTCCTACAAGCAATGCATAGAAATGAGTATCTATGGAGTAATGAGTTAAAGGACCATATTAACTCATGATCCAGTTGGATGCCAGACAAAATGATCTTTATGAATCTATAATCACGTGATGACTTGCTAGGTATAATGCACCATAGTGATGTATTAACCCTTTCCAAAACCACAAATTTTGGACTCTTCCAAACTGAAAAAGTTTGCAGACGACAATTTTAGAATTTGAGAAAATGGCAGAAAGTTATCAAAAAGGGTAGAAAACACTGTTGAAAAAGGAGAAATTGCTCTTTACGAGCAATTTCTCCTTTTCCAACAGTGTTTTCAAAAGACTTTTACTGCAGACATGTAAAAACCAGGACTTGTTTGGGAAAGGGTTAAACTGCCCTTTGCCATGGCATGGACTATGATACATTGTATCAATATTTTGATCAATTACATAGTTAACCTTTTACTACCTATGTGAATTCTTGCTTATCATGGGGAAAGCCTTTTTTTGTTACATGAATTTCTATGGAAGAATGAAAGAAAAATAAAAGGTCAGTTTAGGATCATGTGAGATAGACAACTTTGCGAAAGTTTGTGCAATTATTTGAATAATTTATCCATTTGTAATGGTGTGGGTTTGTGCTACTACTTGAATAATTCATCCACTTGTCATGTTGTATGTCTATACGAGAGTAAGACTAAAACTATAGCTGTCACTGTATGTGACTTAACTCATTACCACACGAGAAAATTTTAGACTGGTCCAAATTGAAAGCATTCACAGATGACAAAATAAAGGTGACTGAAAAATTGAAATTTGTTCTGGGCAGAGTAGAAAACACTGTGGGAAAAGGAGAAAATGCCGGTTACAAGCATATTCTCCTTTCCCACAGTGTTTTCAAAAATGGGTTAATACCCTTAATACTTAATACAGTGCTTTGACAGAAAAAAAGTGTCAAATTCAAGAGGAGATAATTCCTCAACAGGAACAGTTGACACTTGAAAATTGTGTCTTGCAAATCTTTAATACTTGATCAATATATGAGAAGTTTCAATACAATTGAAGGAAAACTGTAGGTGGAGTTTGCGGCACAATATTACTAGTATTTTGTAACCACAGACTGACAGACTTAAGGACAGACAGGCTAATTCCAGTATACCCCGAAAACATTCATTTCGAGGGGTATGGTATGTCCTGAAAGGCTGAGTTTAGACCCTGATTTTGAATAACTTATCCATTCAGTAAAATGTTTATCTAAAGGACAGTGACAGATAAGTGTTACTTACTCTTTGGCCTGAAAAAGCAAGATTAGGATCCTGTGTGATAGCTAACTTAGCCAAGGTTTGAGCTGCTACTTGTCTACCAAGATCTGTGTTCTTGTCTTTGTACATATTTAACAGCACCTGTTTGTAGTAATCATAGCCTTTAGAGAACTTACTCCACAAAACTGGCCTTTTCAGTTTACTCGATGTGGCAGGGTCACTTTTCATATGATTTGGGTGTAGAGCTAATCTATCTACCTGTGTCGTGGTTCAATGGTCATTTCCCGCCAAATCAATCACATGACTTTATTTTTTCACTCAGTCACTAGCCTTTGTAGAAGAAACACTGTGTGTTTTGATTTTGGAAAAAGGATTCTTAAGAAAAGAGTTTTTGAGATTTGCCTAATAGTCACAGAGAAATAAGAGTATTGGCTTGATTGTGGAAGAGATCTAAAGCACTTAGTTCCTCAAATTGAGTGTTGGTTCTCTTTAGCCCAACATTAAAGATTATAAAACCAAGAGACTTTTTCTTCCATGACTTGTCCACAGTAGAAGAACCCACTTTAATATCAGCAGAAAGTCACAGTTACTTTACTGGAGACCCTGTTATATCTTGACTGCACAACAAAATTTTAGACATGTCCAAATGGAATGTATTTCCAGACAACACGTTGTATGTGGCTAAAATGGTGTAATTTGACTTCGGTAGTGGAGAAAACAACTGTGAGAAAATAAAGAAATGCTGGTAAACAGCATTTTTCCAATTCCTATGATGTTTTAAAAAGTGTTTTCTGTAAAGATCATTAAAACTTAGGTTTGTCTGGTAAAGGGTTAACAAAAATCCCAATCAAAATACTGCTATTTCAAGGTACATTGGGTCCAATCAGAACATGGCTGTTTAACCAGCGTCCGTATTCGCCAATCATTCTTAAGAACATTCTTAGTCTTTTCCTTCAGAATTTTGTCAGTGTGAAAGTAACAGAACTTCTGATTGGCTAAACCATTTGGTTTAGCCAATCAGAAGTTCTGTTACTTTCACAGTTAGAAAATCTTGAAGAACAAGACAAAGAATGCTCTTAAGAATGGTTGGTGAATACGGACCCAGGACACATAGGAAAGGAAAATCATCTAACAGGGTTATAGGAACACTTCTAAAGACAATATAATTTCATCCCAGTGATATTGAAAGCACTGTAATCACTGTTGAAAAATTGTACTGCTTTTACTGTTTAACGCTGTTTCATTATCATTTTAGCTGTATCATGGCAACACTGCACCTATTCCATCTTTGCTAGATGTACTTAGTAATCGTCACCTTGGCTAGCGAAGATGCACCCATCCATACCTTCTACAGAAGCTTTTGCTTTACCAGTACTTCACACAATAGTCTTTCAAAGCCACATGCTGCTTTTCCACATGACCATTGGCGAAAAAATGATCAGCTCTGAGAGAGAAAATATCCTGCTGCAATAACCATCATCAATCCTCAGACCTAAACTGGCTGTGCCAGTACTTTGACATCAAACATCGACTCAATGATGAGCAGTTTTCTAGTGATATATAATTCAATTGTGTTGAGTTGGGTTGATGAATGTTGTTCATGGATAGTGATCAGAAGTTCAGAACAAGAAATCTGACTAGTATTTCCCATCAGCTACAAATGGTGTGTGAAAAGAGAGACTACCACGGTGCGGGTCAACATAGCTTGCCTGTGGTAAAGAGATAATTACCTTGACTCCACCCACTTGAACAATCTGCCCCCTGTAGGATTCATCTGTTGCTACAGTCAGTAAAACTCTGAAAGGGAGGTAACCCAGTCATGGTTATTTTACTTTTTTCCCCCCATACAATCCTGACTTATTTTACAGTGCTGAGGAAGAAAGCTTGTGAAAATATTGGGGGAAAAAAGGGAAATTGCTTCTAATGAGCATTTTTTCATTGCTTGTAACAAGCCATTCATCCTTTTCCCATAACATTTTTCATCTTATCAGAACCCTTCAACTCATTTGCATCAGTTTCAAAAATAAACATTCTGAGATATCTGAAATTTACAATTTTATATAGGATTAATCCTCCCCACATAATCAAAAATTTCCATAACCCTGATGAAGGAGGCCTTTGAAAACATTGTTGGAAAAGGAAAAATGCTGGTAACCAACATTTTCTCCTTTTTGTATGGTTTCTGCCATTTCAGAAACAAATCTGAACATATGATCCATGTTTGGTTTCTCCTCTACAAATGCTAGTTAACCCATTACCACACAATCCCTACTTTTGACGACACTGAGAAAGAAGCCTTTAGGAAACATTGTGAGAAAAGCAGCATTTTCTCCTTTTCCCACAATATTTTGTACCCTTCACTAAACAAATTTGAAATTTTCTGTCACTTTTATATTGTCATCTGCAAATGCTTGCTATTTGGGCACACATAAAATTTGTTGTTTGGTAATGACCTAACATGTTAGCTGTGTTGTAAAAAGGATACTTGTGTTTCATGTTGAAAGATGGAAATTTATTGCATGGACGGTGCAGTCACAAGTGGAAATATTATCGATGATGCTAAAGAGAAAGAACATTTATGAGAGAGAGCAAATATTTCTTTTGCTACAATATTTTCAAAAGTAAGTTGCCGAACAAAGAAATGTCATGTGCACTACACTATATGGTAAAAGTAAACTTTAAGACCAGTCCAAATTCAAAGGTTTGGCAGGTGACACACTGTGGCCCAAGGACTTTGTCTTTGAAGGAAGATTATTGTGGGAAAAGGGGAAAATGCATCTGGTTCATTAAAACCTAACATACGGTAATAAAGACTTAAGTACCTTGAACACTGTTCTCTGGTATTTTGACTCTCAGTCTTAGATAACACACAAATGGCAGGTATCATTCCAGCTTGTATCAGTTTTTTGACTCGTTCTTTGACATACTCTTCTTTGTCCTGTAAAGAAACAATTTGGCCATTTGGTTCCTTTAGCTCTCTATAGGCGAACACTCCTTCGAGTTATAAAAGCATGTGTTAAGATTAATCAGACAGAAGAGAAGATAGCAAGATTTCTTTATCCTGTGGATAATCAAATGTGTCAAGTGGTTCCGTCAGACATCAATTGGTTAATACTCTTTTCAGTTATAAATGCATGTGATTGTTTAAAAACAAGAGGGCCATGATGGCCCTGTATTGCTCCACTGGCTTTTTAACTCTTTACCACACAAATTGAAGAGTTTGTGACCCTGAAAAAAAAGGCCCTTTGAAAACTTCTAGGCAATACAAGCATTATAATTCATTGGCATGAAAGTAAAGTTCTTGGAAAAAAACCTGAATGATAAAAAAACCTTACTCATGTGAGCAAGGGAGGTAAACAATAACAAACTTTATCCTTTATAAAAAAGTTATTTCCCTGATTAATATTTATTTAAGTTACTATATTTTGAAGCCCATGTTAAACTTGTGATCCCTGGAATGGAGCCAATTTTGACCCCAGGCCTATAATATGAAGAAAATTATTAAAGGTCCATTAGATAAAGCTACGTGCCAAATTCAGTAGCCCTGGACCTTATGGTTTCAGAGAAGAAGATTTTTAAAAATGTTATTTTTTTTTTCAGTTTTGTTGCCTATTGGTTCCTTTAGACCTCAATTTGGACTTATTTTTGTTACAAATGTTGTAAGTTTACCACAATGGAGTTCAAGTAATCAAATTTTGCAGCTGCTCTGAATTTAGATTAATTTAGGGCAGAGTTTGTGGTTTTGAATTTACCTTTGGATGTTCCTCTGGTATATGTTGTTTGGCATATTTGGCAAGTTCTACCATCTCAGGTACCATCTCTTGTTTATCTATACTGTTGGTTAGGTTTACAAACAGTGTGGCAGCAGCATACATAAAACTTGGAGATGGGTTCTGAAATACAGAAATAACAGTTGGACAAGAGAGAGTATTATATTCGAGCCATGTTATGTGCAAAGGAGACTTAACTCTTTACCACACCACAAAATTTTAGACTTTACAATTGAAAGCATTTGCAGAAAAAAAAGATATACACATGGCTAAAATGATGTGACTTTCTTTGAAAGGCAGAAAACATGGTGGGAAAAAGGGAAAATGCTGGTAACCAGCATTTTCTCCTTTTCCAACAATGTTTTCAATAGCTTTTTTCTTCAAGGTTGTTAGAAACATAGCAAGGCAACAGTATTGATATCAATGGAGGACCTATTATCAACATTATTTCAGTTCAAGACCAACTTTTGACAATATGGATTATCAATGGATGACACCAGTCTTTTTCCACCAACCAATCTTAAGTACATTCATACTCTTATTCTTCAGAATTTTGTCAATGTGAAAGTAACAGAACTTCTGACTTGTTAAACCATTTGGTTTAGCCAATCAAAAGTTCTGTTACTTTCACAGTCAAGAGATCCTGAAAAATAAGACCAAGAATGTTCTTAAGAATGGTTGGTGAATATTTTTATCAATGGAAGACAGATTACTGATATCAATATTTATACGAGAAGGAAAATTTACAGTACATGTATTTATGTCAAAGACACACTTTATGTCTGCACTCTAAAATATCATTAAAAGACAACTATTGACAACATTTCTATAAATGGTAGACCAGCATTTTCTCCTTTTCCCACAATGTTTTCTACCCTATCAAAAAAATACTAAATAAAAATTTGCATCACTTGAGATGAACTGAAATTGAAATTGTTCTCTGCAAATGGTTTCAATTTGGACAAGGCTAAAATTTTGTTGTCTGGTAAAGGGTTTAGGTATTTTGCATGTCTAAACTTAAACTATTTGATACTGGATTAGAAAACCTACCATGGCCGCTTCCACAACAGATTTCAGAGCAGCAGGATCATTCACCAGTTCCTCTTTAACTTCAGCATCCAATGTTAGATAGGCCAGCCCTTCAGTGCCCCACTGTTTCATATCTAAGTCACCTTGAGGGTTGGATAAAAATCTGTAAAAGATAGTTTCACTTTTTACTAGAAATACATGTAGTTTAACTTTTTACTTGACAACAGAATTTAAAACTTGTATTGCTGGAAACAGCTCCTTGCTCATCAATGTAATTGGATAGTTTTCTGTAAATAAACATAAACAATCACAAATACCAGAACAAAACTCTAAATACGTAAACACATACATAATTCAAACAAAAATGAATACTTAAAGCCATGATGATGTAACAAAAAACATATGAATGGTTTCTTGTTTTTCTATTAATGTATAAGTATGATGGCTTAATCAACAGGAGGGCCATTGGTCCTAAAGTGCTCACCTGAGTTAAGTCATCTACAGTTGATAAGGCTGCAAAGATCTTGGTTTTGATGATGCAAAACACATGACCGAAAGTTACCTACTTTTTTAATAGACATGGCAAAATTTTTAACTTCTCAAAGAAATTATCAAGGCAAACACTCTGGAACCAGCCTCTTCTCCTTTTGCCACAGAGTTTTTTTCCCTATTGACGACAGAAATCATTATACAAGGTACATTTAAAGAGTCCTCGGCAAATGTGTGAAATTCGGTTGAGTCCAAAACTGCATTGTTTGATAAAGTCCTGACTTTCAACGACCCTGATATAGAAGACTTCTGAAAATATTGTGGGAAAAAGAGAAAATGCTGGTAACCAGCATTTTCTCCTTTGCCACAATGTTTTCTTGCGTGCTGGAAACAAAATTCAGCTTTTGAATAATGTTTGTTTTCTTATCTGCAAGTGCTTTCAATTTGGACAGGTCTAAAATTTTGTTGTTTGGTAAAGAGTTAAACAGAAATATGTGTACATATAAACTTACTTTCTACAGGCTTTTGCTAGTGTCACAGTTGAACCCTCTGCCATGGGTCTTGTACTTGCATCTGATCCCTCAAATGAACCCAGTTTACAGAGTCCCTGCAAAATAAGATACTATCCAGTAATCCAAACCTATACAAATGACTGCTAATTATGATGCTAAAAAAAATGCAAGACTCACAAAGATATTTATTTATCAATAAAAATATCTCTCATGTATAATGACACAAAACAGTAATAAAAAGATTCCCAAAACAATACAAACATTCAACAATCAGCCCTTTACCACACAATCCCTACTTTTGACAACCCTGAGAAAGAAGCCTGTAGAAAACATTGTGGGAAAAGGAGAAAATGCTGGTAACCAGCATTTTCTCCTTTTCCCACAATGTTTTCTACCCTTCACAAAAACAAATTTCAAATTTTCAGTCACTTTTATTTTGTTGTCTGCAAATGCTTTCAATTTGGACAAGCCGAAAATAGTGTTGTTTGGTAATGAGTTAAACACTAATGGCCAGGTTTTATCCAGCATACATAAAGAAAGAATGTGGAAGAAAAATAGCTATGGTGGATTTGAGGAGAACTCTTGACAGATTGGCAACAAAATTGAAACAAATTTGTCTGATAAAGGTTGCAAAATAAAGAAAATATGGTGTAATCTGTTTTTAAAGTTGTGAAATATGTGTTGTCACCAGCCTATCAGTTAAAACTGGTTGAACACCATTTTCAACATTATTTCAGTTATATCCCAGATGCCAGTACACCTATCCATGCTCTCCAGGAGTGTCCTTTTTAACCAGTACTCCGCACAATACTTTTTCCAAGCGACTGGCTGCTTTCCCATGAAACCACAAGCAAACAATGATCAGCAATGAGAGAGAGACAAACCCTGTCACAATGACAATCATCAAACTTTGGAAAGAAACTGACTTAGCTGGGAATCTAACCAGTGAGCCCCTGTTCTCAAGTCCTGTGCACTACTAACTGAGCTACCAGGACTCAGTCATAAATTGTTTGGTAATTATGTATAAAGTAACATACCACAAGAGCTCTGATTTTGATCTTGTCGTTCACCCCATCCTGGTACAACTTTTTCAGTATAGGAACAGCCTCTGACAGGATACCTACACATTTGTTCTTTTTGGAGGCAGAGTGCACTATGGCTTCTACTGCAACTTGCTGAGGAAAGAAAAAAATAGAATATATAGAGGACATTTGTTCTTTTCGGCGAAAGATCAAAATGTATTTCATCGAGTGGACATCATCAGTAATATTTTCACAAGTGGTGCAGCCACGAGTGAAAATATTACCAATGGTGTTCACGAGATGAAATAAATTTCCATCTTTCACAGAAAAAAATAAATATTCTATTTATTTCATGACTTTTAACCCTTTCTGGGAGGAGCTTTATCAAAATCCAGTACAGTTCTTTTCCGTTATTTCCTGTGGCGTACCCCTCCCGCATAGCAACGCATTCCAATATTACGTCAAGCGTGAGAAATGTAAGGTATGACATCATATTTCCCATCTGGTTGTGAGGCACGTGCAATTTACTAGGCAACAAGAACGTGCAAATCGGTATTTTCACTGGTCGTACCAGTGTAAGATGGAAAAATATTTTCACTGCTATTTCTCGATATCCTACCGGAAAGCATGAAATAAATTACTATATTTTGTCTTTCTCTTCCACGAAATACTGAAAATAGAATATTTGTATCTTTTGTCTTTCTTTTCCATGAAATACTGAAATTCATTTCAACAAGTAAACACCAATGGTAATATTTTCATGAGTGGCGCAGACAAGGGTTGAACTATTACCAATGATTTTCACCATATAAAATGATTTTCGATCTTTCAACAAATACAGCAAATATATAATTTATTTCATACTTCTAATCTATCCATTTATCTTTTTTGGTTGGGTAGGAACTTTTGTCAAAGTTCCAGCACAGTTTTTTTTGTAATTTCCTGCAGCATACAAGCACATTACAATACTAACCCTTTATCCCATAAGGCATTTCTATGGTATCTCTAATTGATCCTAAATAACAGCAAGGATGAAGCCGTTTCTTATGTGTATATGACACCTGTTGATAGCACAGAAAACATTGTGGCAAAAGGTGAAATTGCTCGTCACGAGCAATTTCACCTTTTGCCACAATGTTTTCAAAAGGCTCCTACAAGCAATGCATTGAAATGAGTATCTATGGAGTAAAGGGTTAAGTACAATGCAAAAAAATTTGGGTAAATGTGGGTAAATTATGTCATATATCACTCTGGTCTAATGGTTATAGATGTTTACCTAGTTAACTAAGGCACGTGAACTAATGTTTTCACCTTCAACTGAAGAGTGCAAAAGTATGGAAATTGGTATTTCTCACTTATCATATCCATGAAATATCAAACTATAATCCACCATTGTTTCTTGATAAAGTACTACCAGAAAAACATGCAATAAAGAGAAACATTTTCAGCTTTTATTTTGTAAAACATCAAGAACTATTTGAGCCATGTTTTGAAAAAATGGTTTTTAATTCTATCCCAAGAAAGAACATCTGCAGGCTGAACTGGTTCAAAAGGTTTTGCTTCGGTAAATTTTCAGCATGTTGAAGAACCATTCTATCTCAGGCTTTTGTGCATCCATAATTATGTGGTGATGTGCTTGGGAGAATGCATCACAGAAATGCACTAAATCATCTCTTGCCAAAGCATGGCTTGTTCATAAGTTTCATTCTGTGTGCTCTTCTACATTTATAGGTACTGTAGGTTCATATATTGTTGGTTTACCTAACCGTTTACCATACAATGGCACATTTTAACAACCTTTAGAGAGAAGCCTGTTGAAAACATTGAGGTAAAAGGAGAAAATGCTGGTAACCAGCATTTTCTCACAAAGTTTTCTATCCTATCAAAGAAAAATTACATCATTTGAGCCACTATGAAACTGTCGTCTGTTTTGGATAGGTCTAAATTTTGCTGTGTGGTAAAGGGTTAAAGAACTTTGTAACTACAACTTGTTTCAAGCTGTAGTTACAATGTTTTTTAAGTAAACTGATGATATTTATCTCTTGAGGACCAGCTTACACATTTTTTGGGCTTTTTTATATTTTTGCTTTGCTATTTCACACTTTGAAAATAAAATACCTGTGTTTCCATAATCCTGGAAAAGCAGGCTTTTAAAAACATTTATGAACAAAACGAGAAAATGCTGGTTATCAGCATTTTCTTGATTTTGTTTTCAAAAGCCTTCTTTCTAAAGGTTGTTAAAACCTGCAATTGTGTGGTGAAGAGTAAAGAGACAAGTAAAAGGGTAAAAAATTACCTGATGGTACGACATCTCACTCTCAGCCAGACCCAACATAATCTGTGTGACGCCTTCAAAACCCAGAATCATGTTACCCACTTCAAATGGCCCCTGAAAGATACAAATGTCATGTCTGTCTGTGTGTCAAAAAACTTTCTAATACTTTATGCCTACAGAAATGTTTGCAAATTGAAGACATTTGTTATTTGTTGTTGTACTGGGGGTAAAATATGTGAAATAGTTTGTGAATTTTTCAAATTTGCAAAATTGCAAAAATTTCCACATCACAAACATTTCTAGTTATACAGTATACGCCTTCAAAGAGAATTAGGAAAGTATTTCAGAGGTATGTATCATTCATGAAAACTAAGACTTTGGCCTCTTTATAAGTGTACTGATTCTTTATACTCACTCAGTGAAATTAAATTCAGCCTCATGTGAAAACAAACTGTTATCCTCCATGCACATGTACAGATTGTATATTTTTGCGAAAAAAAAATACATTTATTTGCAATCAAAAAGAACTTTGATATTATTGGTTGTTCTAAACAGCAATTTATGCCTTAAAATCAATAGATGATTGGTCTGTTTATAAATACTTTACCTGCAACAACATTGAAATACATTTTACTGCTTCAACTTTCGACTCCCAGTCTTCATTGCCAAACATCTCTCTGAAAAAAAAAATTATGTCATGCTTTTTGGTAATTTATCAAAAGAAAAACAAAAACGGTAGATTATGGCTTGAAATCTTATGGTTTTGTAATCTGCAAACACGTTCAACTTGGACAAGTCCTAGATTTTTTCAATTAGTATAGAGTCAAACAACAAAATTTTACATCAGTTTAGGTTAAAAGCAAACTGTCTAAAACATCAAACATTGCAGGAAATGGAGAAAATGCTGGTTACCAGCATTTTCTCCTTTTCCTACAATGTTTTCAAAACTTTTCTTTCCAAGGGTCATTTAAAGTTGGGTCTGTGTGGTAAAGGGTAAATAATTTGCTTCAAGTTGAATTCCTTAAGCCAGTTGAATAAATTGTTTCCCTATTTAACTCTTTACCAAACAATCCCTGGTTTTTACAACCCAGAGGAAGAAGCCTTATGAAAACATTGTGGGAAAAGGAGAAATGCTGGTAACCAGCATTTTCTCCTTTTCCCACAATGTTTTCTACTCTTCTACAGTCAATTTTCCTTTTTTTAGTCACTTTTATTTTGTCATCTGCAAATGCTTTCAATTTGGACAAGTCTAAAATTTTGCCGCCTGGTAAAGAGTCTAAAAGTACATCTAAAAGTAGCCTTAGCAAAACAGAAGTACAAAACAAACTTCCCTGTACATACTTGAAAAAATCTCCAACTTTTTCTTTAAATCTATCATTTTCCTTCTCGGACAATAGGTCTTCCCACAGTGTATTTAACAACAGAGCTGCATGTGTTTTAGACAGTTCCGTCACAGGTACAGTTGCATGCTGTTTCATTGCACCAGCTATGGTTAACAAAGCTTCAATACCTGAAATAAACATTAAAATGTAACCAATTTAGTGCACGTAATGTCTAACCATCTGAAACAACTGCCAATGACCAAGAAAACATGATGTGCCCAGCCCTGGTAACTCAGTCGGTAGCATGCATGACTTGAGATAAGGGGGTTGTGGGTTTGATGTGTGGCTTGGCCAATTTCTTTCAAAGGATTGATGATGGTCGATATGATTGATGTAATACTGAAAACAGAGCTAAACACTATATAATCAGTCACAATCAATGTTAACCATGAACTCTTTTATCACACAACAAAATTTCAGACTAGTCTAGTTCCAAAGTGTTTGCAGATGACAAATGTGCCCCAAATCACAGAGTTTTTCTGTGAAAGGGAGGTAAACAAAGGATGTATGAAAGAATTTTTGGAAATTACTAAACATCTTTTCCTCCTTTTCCAACAATATTTTCTACCCTTTCAGAGACAACTTCCACCACTGCTACTCGCGAAAATTTGTAGAATTGCAGCTACTGGTTTTGGAAGAATATTGTTTGTAGTGCAGGTTAAAAAAACCCCTAGGAAACCACAGATTGGTACACTTGTTGCCAAGATGCTGAAAACAGCATTTAACTCATTACCAAACGACAATATTTTAGGTTTGTCGAAAATGAAAGCATTTGCAGATGACTACGTAAAAGTGACTGAAAATTTGAAACTTGTGTTAGGAAGGGTAGAAAACATTGTGGGAAAAGGAGAAAATGCTGGTTACCAGCATTTTCTCCTTTTCCTACAATGTTTTCTTCAGGCTTCTTTCTTAGGGTCGTCAAAAGTAGGGATTGTGTGGTAATGGGTTAATACAATATTATGGCCTACAACACACAAAAACAGGCATTCTGACAGTTGCTCAAAGTGTTATCTCTGATTAGCCTGCCTAGTCCACAAAGGCTAATCAAAAACAACACTCTCCGTTTTAATATAATTTTCTGTTTAGCGCAAGTTTACCAACAAACAAAATCTAATGTAGTTGTAAAGTGTCTTTTCAGATTAGCCTGCACGTACTGCGCAGGCTGATCTGTAAAGACACTTTACGCAGATGTCCGAATGCCCTTTTTCACCTGTTGCAAGCCATATTATATAAACAAAAACAATACTTCAACCACAGAAGAGCCATTTTTGAACTGAACTGAATATTTTGTCGTATTGTAAAAGGTTAACCCTTTCCTAAAGGACAAAGTTTTGAACTTGACAAAATTGAAAGCATTTGTAGACAAAAGAATATGCGTAACTCAAAAATTGAAATTTATTTTCAGCAGGGTAGAAAACATTGTGGGAAAAGGAGAAAATGCTGGTTGCCATCATTTTCTCCTTTCCTGTAATGTTTTCACAAAGCTTCTATCTCAGGGTCGTAAAACAAAGAATAGTTTGGTGAAGGGTTAACCCTTTCCCAAATGACAAAATTTTGGACTTGTTTAAATTGAAAGCAATTGCAGGTGGCAATTTAAAGGTGGCAAAAAAGACACAATTTTTCCTTGATAGAGTAGAAATCATAGAGGAGAAAAAAAGGAGAAAATGCTGGTTACCAGCATTTTCTTCTTATCTCACAATGTTTTCAAAAGGCTTCTTCCTCAGGGTAGTTAAAATTCAAGACTGTGTGGTAAAGAGTTAAAACGCATATTACCATCCGTGTCTAAGAACTGTTTCGTCCAGTGCAGACCATTTTTACGTGTGACCAGTTTTATCAGAAGCTCCATTGCTGCGTCTCTCCCATAGGCTGACACTTTTACATGATGCAACATCTTCACAAGCCCAGTGAACACCTCATCGACAAATTTCTGCTGGAAATCATCTGAAATGCATAGTAGGATTTCAATGGCCTTAACCTTTACCCCTAACCTGCTGAATGACAACCTGCCACTCCACAAAATTTCAGACAGATCAAAATAGAAGTATTTCAAAAGGACATAGTAATTGTGGCATAAGTAAAGGTACTTGTTTGTAAAAGAATAAACTAGAGCTGTCACTGAATGCGACTTAATACCCCTGCCAGTGTTTTGACAGAACAAAGTGTCAAGTTCAAGGGAAGATAATTCCTCAACCAGGAAGAGTTGACACTTGAAAATTGCATCTTGCAAATCTTAGTATATGTTCAGTATAAGTGCAAAGTTTCAATACAATTGAAGGAAAACTATAGGAGTTTGCAACACAAAATTACCAGTATTTTGTACACAAACGAACACACACACGGATGGATACACAGACGGACACACAGGCTGATTCCAGTATACCCATGAGAAGATTCATTTTGCGGGGGTATAAAAAGAACATTTTGGGAAAAGAAGAAAATACTGGTTACCAGTATTTTCTTCTTCTCCCACAATTTTTACAAAATATTTCTTTCTCAGGGTCAAAAAAAAAAAGTCAGTTTTCAAGTCACATTACGGGAGAAACCTTTAACATACATCAAGATGCTAATTGTAAAACAAACAATGTCATTTATTTACTAACTTGTAAAAAATGTAAGATACAATATGTTGGACAGACGTTACAGCCTTGTCTAAACACATAAATAGCCATAGGTTTGACATCAGCAACTATACTGACCCATCTTTTTCTTCGATTTAAAACAGAATAAGTAAACCCTTTCCCTCATATACATTTTAATTGCTTTCCCATTCGAAAGAATCTGGTGTGAAATACATGTATATTCAACCATGGATAAGCAATGTATTTAATTTCTGATGGAGAAAAAAGCATTGTGGGAAATGGAGACATTGTTCATAACAAATGCTTCCTCATTTTCAGACAATGTTTTAGAGATTACAAAACATATCCATCTATACTTGCTTCTATGAGGGATAGGGTTAAAATTAATTCGCATATATTGTACTCTGAACATGATATTGCAGATGTATCTAGAGTATGTTATAGTTTGTTCCTATTAGTCGTTTTTTATAAAAAATAATTACTATAGGAACTTTTAGCATTAGCAAATCCTATAGCAGGCTCTGGATACGCTTTTGCATTTTTTCGCATTTCTGCGTGAAGTTGACTCTTCCCGCGAAATCAGCTGACGTTGGTCTAGCGGAAGCTGTTAGCGTCGTTGTAGCTACATCTAAATGTCATTTCCGTCAGTATTTTTTGATATCTCCTGATGAAGGCTTCAATGCCGAAACCTTGACCAAAGGATATTAAAAAATATATATACGTAACGACAGCGTTGTTGTTGGTATTTCTATGTTGTTTCTCAGGGTCAGTAAAACTCGGTAAAGTGTGGTAAAGGCTTAAGTTATAAGACATCTTCAATTCAATGGTAAACAACTAAAAGTTGCTATTTCAAACTTATTTCTGAAGGGAGATATATCTCCTCAGTGGACAGTGTAGATCCAAGATCAGACTGCACATTCTGATCATGATCTACACTGTCCACAAGAAAGTCACAGTGTCTTGCTTAGCAGCCTAGGGAAAAAGAGTTTATCCTCAAAAACAATCATGGGTTTAAACACCCCGCTGGAGAATACTTTTGAAAACATTGTGAGAACAAGAGCGGCAAACTGTCGCAAGATACGCCCGTCTTACCCCAAGTTGTAAAGCTGGGGCATGCACCGGACAAAATTCAAGTATGAAAAACAACAAAGGGCAATAACTCAAAAATTAAGCAAGCAAAAGTTGTGATTTCTGTGCACTGCACTCTCCATCGATGAGATCTATCCACCCATGAAATTTCATAACCCTAGCTAGTGTAGTTTTAGAGATATGCTTCGGACAAAAATCAAGTGTGAAAAACGACAAAGGGCAATAACTCAAAAATTAAGCAAGCAAGAGTTATGATTCCTGCGCACTGCACTCTGCCTCCGTGAGATCTATCCACCCATGAAATTTCATAACCCTATCTAGTATAGTTTTGGAGATATTCACCGGACAAAATTCAAGTATAAAAAACGACAAAGGGCAATAACTGGAAAAATAAGAAAGCAAGAGTTATGATTCTTGTGCACTGCACTCCCCCTCAGTGAGATCTATCCACCAATGAAATTTCATAACCCTAGCTACTATAGTTCTGAAGATATGCTCCGGACAAAATTCAAGTATGAAAAACAACAAAGGGCAATAACTCAAAAATTAAGCAAACAAGAGTTGTGATTTCTGTGCACTGCACTCCCCACCGATGAGATCTATCCACCCATGAAATTTCATAACCCTAGCTAGTATAGTTTTGTAGATATGCTTCGGACAAAAATCAAGTATGAAAAACAACAAAGGGCAATAACTAAAAAATTAAGCAAGCAAGAGTTATGATTCCTGTGCACTGCACTCCGCCTCAGTGAGATCTATCCACCCATGAAATTTCATAACCCTAGCTAGTATAGTTTTGGAGATATTCACCGGACAAAATTCAAGTATAAAAAACGACAAAGGGCAATAACTGGAAAAATAAGAAAGCAAGAGTTATGATTCTTGTGCACTGCACTCCCCCTCAGTGAGATCTATCCACCCATGCAATTTCATAATCCTAGCTACTATAGTTCTGAAGATATGCTCCGGACAAAATTCAAGTATGAAAAACAACAAAGGGCAATAACTCAAAAATTAAGCAAGCAAGAGTTATGATTCTTGTGCACTGCACTCTCCCTCGATGAGATCTATATACCCATAAAATTTCATAACCCTAGCTAGTATAGTTTTGGAGATATGCTCCGGACAAAATTGAAGTATGTAAAACAACAAAGGGCAATAACTCAAAAATTAAGCAAGCAAGAGTTATGATTCCTGTGCACTGCACTCCCCCTTAATGAGATCTATCCACCCATGAAATTTCATAACCCTAGCTAGTATATTTTTGGAGATATGCTCCGGACAAAATTGAAGTATGTAAAACAACAAAGGGCAATAACTCAAAAATTAAGCAAGCAAGAGTTATGATTCTTGTGCACTGCACTCCCCCTCGATGAGATCTATATACCCATGAAATTTCATAACCCTAGCTAGTATAGTTTTGGAGATATGCTCCGGACAAAATTGAAGTATGAAAAACAACAAAGGGCAATAACTCAAAAATTAAGCGAGCAAGAGTTATGATTCCTGTGCACTGCACTCCGCCTCGATGAGATCTATCCACCCATGAAATTTCATAACCCTAGCTTGTATAGTTTTGGAGATATGCTCCGGACAAAGAACTGGACGCCGCCCGCCCGCCCGGACGCCCGCCCGCGTGCCCGCCCGCCCGCCACGGGTGATCCCATAATACGTCCCGTCTTCGACGGGCGTATAAAAATGAAAATGCTCATAATCATTTTCTCCTTTTCCAATGAGAAAATTAAGAATAAATTTAGACACATTTTGTTGTTATTTGCAAAGGTTTTCAAATTGGACTAGTTTGTAATTCTTATTTTTGTTTTCCACTATCTGGTATTGTTAAGTAAAAGGAATTCACATTGATTTTATTATTGCAACTATTCATTTCTTCTTTTTTTCTTCACAATGTAAAGATCTTGTTAAATATACCGCTCAAAATTTGCCAAGGGTCATTAAAAGGACCATACCTTTTCTATTCATAGTAAGCATGCATTGTAAAAGTTTCATTGTAGACAGTGCATATATCACCATGGATAGTATACAAATTTCACAGTCACTATGGTTTGGTATGAGGTGTCAAAGAATTGATAAAGATCTAACTGCATAAAACAGGTTTTTGAAAATTGTGTACCTTCAAGTCTCTGTATGAGAAACCCAAGAAATAATAAATCCACATAAAACACATCTTTGACATTTATGTACCTTCATGTCTCTGTATTTGGAGCCTAAGAAATGACATAACCACATGAAACAGATTTTTGGCATTTATGTACCCTCAGGTCTTTTAATAACTGAAAAGGCAGTCTGAAAACACTCTGATCCAACAATGTCAGAGACATTTTGTTGTGTTTTGAGTTTCTGCAGTTTTTGCATCAATTACTTATTCATGTCTGTTAAAATTTGGAGAGGTATTTCTGCATGATTTGGGTAACAAGTAACTTCAAAACCTGTCATTTTAGATAATAAGTGGAGAAGGGCCTTTTTTTTCCACGTATTTTCCTATCTGAAGTCTCCCATGAACCAAAAGTAGGTACCTGAACATCTTCGGGAGCCAAGTTTACGATCACTACGTGGATCTTACCTTGGCTGATTGAGCCCGATTTCGAGATTCCTGTGATGCGCCCTCAATTGGATGCTGGTTATTACCCCCCTTTACATCATATTTCTAAAAGCAAATGAAATATCGTTTTACAAACCGCTTACGAATACACATGAAGCGATAAGCAGACATCCACATGGGTTTCCATGTTTTACCTTCTATTCGAAAGGTAGAGACCTTGTTCTATTTTTATCAAAGATGAAATTCTATGAGTGATTTCATTCATTGCAGCTAGATCTGGCTGCATCCAATGAAAAAGAATATCGGGTGAACGTAAAAATCAAGCTCGATCCGCCAAGGGTAGAGTAACATAGTGAATCGTCGGCCTTGGCTTGCGAAGATGGTACCTGAATTTCAATTCTATCACATGAAATACACTATTAGATTAAACAGGTGTAGATAACACACAAGTCATACCCATTTCAAATTTTGGTGGCCTGCAAGGCTCTCGTGCCCGCCTTCTCTCGTCATATTTTTCCCTCTCTGACCTATAGGTAGGCAGGCCAGTAATACTTTCCAACATGTTCTGTAATAACAGGGCTACAGACGTAGGCAGTCCTTCCACAGGCATTGCCATTATTTGACCCATTCTAACCACGCCCACTTCTTTATAAATCTGAATACTCTGAAATGAAAAAAGTTAAGTCATAACCCTTTGCGCAAATGGGAAGTTTAACCCTTTTCCAAACAAGCCCTTGTTTTTACGTGTCTGCATTACAAGTCTTTTGAAAACACTGTGGGAAAAAGGAGAAATTGCTTCTAACGAGCAATTTCTCCTTTTCCCACAGTGTTTTCTACCCATTTGGAGAAATTTCTGCCATGTTTATAAAATTTGAAATTGTCGTCTGCAAACTCTTTGAGTTTAGAAGAGTCTAAAGTTTGTTGTTTGGGAAAGTTTAAGACATTTTAAGTCCAAATCGAAAGCATTGACAGACCACAACATGAATATGACTTAGAATCTGAAAATTATTCTGGATAGGATAGAAAATATTGTTGGAAAAGAAAAAAATGCTGGTTACCAGCATTTTCTGCATTATCCATAATATTTTCAAAGGGCTTCTTTCTCAGGGTCGATAAAAGTCTTGACAGTGACGGTGTGGGTAAAGTGTTAACTCTTTGTTTAAGGACAAAATTCTGGACAAGTCCAAACTGAAAGCCTTTGCAGACAACAAATTGAATGAGACTGAAATGATGTAATTTGTTCAAGGAAGGGTAGAAAACATTGTAGGAAAAAGTGGAAATACTGGTTACCAGAATTTTCTCCTTATTTCACAATGTTTGTAAGAGGTATTTTCATAGCAGTTGTAAAAACTTGAGATTGTGTGGTAATAGGTTACCCCCTTTCACACACAATACAGAGTTTTGATGACCCTGAAGAAAATGGCTCTTGAAAACAGAGTGGGACATTAAGAAAATGCTGGTAACCAGCATTTCTTCTTTTTCCATGATGTTTTCAACCCTACGAAAGACAAATTTCATATTCTGAGTGACATTTGTCGTCTCTAACTGCTTTTAATTGGGGCAAGTCGAAAATTGTGTGGTTTGATAAAGATATACCAGAACATAAATAATGATACAAAATGGACTTTTTCAATTGGAAGAAAATACAAATGTATTGCAGTTTCAGGCATATTTTTAACTGAAAATTTCACTTAATAGCTGGCATTAAAGATACAAGATCATTTATCATACTGTGTGCAATCTGATCTTGACATACCTTCCTCAAATGGGTTATTAAAACCCCGACTTGTGTGGTAAAGGGTAGACACATACAGAGGGAAATAATTTTAGCATTCTTATAGGTCCACTATTTTTTCAAACTTTCAGGGATGTAACATGGAAAGTATGTCTTATATTTTCAAACTTTTAGGGGTGTAAACATGAAAAAGTATGTCTTACATTTTCCAATTTTTAGGGGTGTACACATAAAAAAAGTATCTCTTGTAATGTCAATCCTGATACCAAACCAAATAATTTTGTACTTTTTTATCATTTTGTCTCACTGACGAGGATTCTTAATGTATTCTTGCTCTATTTATGCCTCTTATGTAAACCTATGTGTTCTTGCAATCAATGTCACCAATTCATGACAAAGATTTGTAACACTGATAATTGCTACACATATTTCCCTCATTATGATAATGACTAAAGAGTCTTACCCTATTTTTACTTCCTCGAGCCAAGCATGCAAATATTCTGACAAAAGCATGTAGAAGTTCAGTGTCCTTCTCTATGTTCAGTACGTCTTTGAGTTTTCCTATGCCATTTAATTCTACAATACTTTCCGATCCACCATCGTCTCGAGTAATTACCACTAAATTATTTGCTGCCTGTAAAAAAGAATGAAAGAATAAGTTTTACAGATACATCTGTACTTGTTTTAACTCTTTACCAAATGACAAAATTATAGACTGGTCCAAATTCAAAGCATTTGCAGATGACAACATAAACATCACTGAAAAATTGATGTAAGTTTCATAGAATTTAGTCCAGGGGTTGTGGAGAAATGGCTTTGGATTGATTTTTTACATGACGCCCCCTTTTTCTGTGACGCAGCCTCAAACTGAGAAACCGGGAAAGAAGTCTTTTGCACATTGTTCCAAGGAATTCAGATATGAAGTTTCCTAAAATTTGGTTTAGGGGTTGTGGAGAAGTGGCTTTGGACGGATTTTTTACATGAAGCCCCCTTTTTCCGTGATGCAGCCTCAAATTGAGAAACTGGGAAAGAACATTTGCGCATTGTTCCAAGGAGTTCAGATATGAAGTTTCGTAAAATTTGGTCCAAGGGTAGTGGAGAAATGGCTTCAGAGGGACGGATGAAACTAGTGAAAAATAATTTTTTACATGAAGCCCCTTTTTTCCATGATGCAGCCTCAAATTGAGAAACCAGGAAAGAGGTACTTGTGCATTGTGCTAAGGAGTTCAGATATGAACTGTCATAAAATTTGGGGGTTGTGGAGAAATGGCCTTGGACAGATTTTTTACATGAAGCCCCCTTTTTCCATGATGCGACCTGAAATTGAGAAATCTGGAGAGCTCTAGGTATTTGTGCATTGTTCCAATGAGATCAGATATGAAGTTTCATAAAATTTGGTCTAAGGGTTGTGGAGAAATAGCTTTGGATGGATGAACGGACGGATGGACGGACGCATTGCATGGCGACTATATGCTCACCAAAAATGTTTCGGGGAGCATAAAAATGGCTCAAGTCAACACAAGTATGATTATTTGAGCCACATTTACATTGTTGTCTGCAAGCGCTTTCAATTTGTCTACAGGTCTACATATTTGTCCTGTAGAAAAGAGTTAATTCATTACCAAACAACAAAATTTTAGGTTTCTTCAAATCGAAAGCATTTGCAGACAACAAAATAAACATAACTCAAAAACTGGAATTTGTTGTGGGAAGGGTAGAAAACATTGTAGGAAAAGGAAAAAATGCTGGTTTCCAGCATTTTCTCCTTTTCCCACAATGTTTTCTAAAGGTTTCTTCCTCAGGGGTGTCAAAAGTAGGGATTGTATGGTAATGTGTTAAAGGTGGCCCTTCAGAATTTGGGACGAAAATTGTACAAAGGTGCAAACAAATCCTTACACTCTCAAAGCCTTTTAATTTTCATTCATAAAACGCCAGTAGTCAAACACCGTCCGACAACACGAGAAACTAGAGATTTACTACAGCCCAGGACGACACGGACGGGAGACACGTTCTATTTTTAGATGATCAATTCACTCATCTACATACATGAATACACAGATTAAGTTCCAAACATAGGGTCCGAAGAAGACATTTTATGGAAAATATTTATTACATGTTTGTTATGTAATGGAATTTCAGCGTTACGAGTCATGTGCCAGTCACTTGGCATTCCCGAAGTGCTTTATTGATTTTTGGCGCGAAATCTAAAAATAGCTTAACCCATTACCACTCAATCCCTACTTTTGACGCCCCTGAGAAAAACGCCTTTTGAAAACACTGTGGGAAAAGGAGAAAATGCTGGTAACCAGCATTTTCTCCTTTTCCCACAGTGTTTTCTACCCTTTCCAGAACAAATTTCAATTTTTCAGTCACCTTTATTTTGTCGTCTGCAAATGCTTTCAATTTGGACCGGTCTAAAATTTTCTTGTTTGGTAATGAGTTAAGAGGCTACGTAGCCTTTTAAGGGAATACCATCAAAAAAATTTTTTTTGTAATTTTATGAATCTTAATTATTGATGATTTGTATTATTTTTTCATATGAATTTCAGTGATATATATATTTTTTGATTTGGTGAGATGTAAAAATTCTAAATACCCACCTTTAAGGGGTTTAGAGTACATCTGTATCTCAGAGCTTGCAATATAACAGTACATGTACCTGTATGCGCTTTTCCTTGTCCCCGCTCGCATCAAATGCCAAGTTAAACATCTGTGTTATTTTCTCTTTGGTACCGGTTTGCTGCTTTGCCTGTAAGTACATCGAAAATAAGCTTTAATGGCCATAAGCACCTCTGAAGTTTTATGTATCCAATTGCTCCATTCCTTTAATGAATGGTGTTTTACAACATTGCTTTCAACATTATTTCAGTTATACCAAGATGCTAGGTCACTATCATATTCATGTATTTCCTGTATTTCACCAGTACATGGCTGGGGCTCTGGGGTGTCTTGCCCAGGGACATCCAGTGCTACCAGTGAGGATTTTGAAAACATTGTGGTAAAAGGAGAAAATACTGGTAACCAGCATTTTTTCCTTTTACCACATTTTTTTCTACCCTATCAGAAATCTTTATGGACCAGTCTAAAATTCTGTCATTCAGTAAAGAGTTTACCCTTAGGCTGCTAAGTGCAACTCACTGATCTTTTGCACACAGTGTAGATCAAGATCATACTGCACAGAGTATGCAGTCTGATCTTGGATCTATACTGTCTAATGACAAGATATCATATTCCAAAAACCACTTTTGAATAAGCAAAATTTGATGTTTTTTTCCAATCAGTTTGAAATTTCAATTCAACCATTTAACTCATTACCACACTATCACAAGTGTTAAGGACCTTGAAGGAAAGCTTTCTGAAAACATCGCAGGAAAGGGCAAAAGTTCTGGTAACCAGCATTTTCTCCTTTTCCAACAATGTTTAATACCCCATCAAAGACAAATGCTGACATTTAAAACATTTAAATCATTTCCTACAAATGCTTACAGTTTCACTTTAGACAAGTCTAAAATTTTGTTCTCCCACCCCTAACTATTGTTTCCATGATGGTTATCTGGGAAAGCAGCCAGTGGCTTGGAAAGAAAATTGTGCAGAGTACTGGTGAAAGAATTGTTGTGTCGTTGTATGGGGTTTAACACCACTTTAACAGCTAAGGTCATTTCATGGAGGTCGGTGATGCACATGTGTTTCCTGGCTTTCTCAAACCAGTACTAACACTACTTTCTTTCCAAAGCCACCGACTACTTTTCTCACATGCTTCACGTGTGAGTCGAAAATACTCCGGAAAGGAAGTTTGCCTCAACCAGGTATCGAACTCACAACCACCAGGTCATGAGTCCGATACGCTCACCACTGAGCCATCCGGGCGGGCACTGGTGAAAGAAACTTGTAAAACATAGGTAGGTGCACTGGCTGCCAGGATAACTGAAATAATGTTGAAAACGATGTTAAATACCATACAATCGTTCAATCCATAAAAATTTTGTCATGTGATAAGGAATTAACAGGATAAGGATTAACCATTTACCACACAATCCCGACTTTTAAATAACCCTGAAAAAGAAAGCTTTGGAAAAAATTGTGGAAAAAGGGGAAAATGCTGGTAACCTTTAACAACCCTGAGAAAGTAGGCTTTGGAAAACATTGTGGAAAAGCAGAAAATGCTGGTAACCAGCATTTTCTCCTTTTTCCACAATGTTTTCTACCCCCTCCCGTAGCAAATTTCAAATTTTGAGCCCCATGTATTCTGTTGTCTGTAAATGCTTTCAATTTGGACTGGTGTTGAGTTTTGTGGTTTGGTAAAGAGTTAATATTAAACAGTTAACCCATTACCACGCAATCCCTACTTTTGACACTCCTGAAAAAGAAGCCTTTTGAAAACACTGTAGGAAAAGGAGAAAATGCAGGCAACCAGCATTTTTCTCCTTTTCCCACAGTGTTTTCTACCCTTCCCAGAACAAATTTCAAATTTTCAGTCACCTTTATTTTGTCGTCTGCAAATGCTTTCAATTTGAACCAGTCTAAAATTTTGTCATGTGATAGAGTTAATTCCTCATATGACAAATAAGTGTTATGGGCTGCCGCAATAACCATCTAAATAGCACTGGAACATGAAATACAACCATACATATGTCAAACATTGAAAGCCTTATTCCTTTTAACCCTATATCAGACAACAAAATATTAACCTTGTCCAAATTGATTACCTTGTTACCAAACGACAATATTATAGACTTGTCAAAATTGACAGCATTTGCAGACGACAAAATAAAAGTGACTAAAAATTTGAAATTTGTTTTGTGAAGGGTAGAAAACATTGTGGGAAAAGGAGAAAATGCTGGTTACCAGCATTTTCTCCTTTTCCCACAATGTTTTCAAAGGCTACTTTCTCAGGGTCATTAAAAGTTGGGATTGTGTGGTAATGGGTTAACCCTATACCAGACAACAAAATGTTAGCCTTATCAAAACTGAAAGCATTTGCAGACAACAGTTTCATTGTGGCTCAAATCATGAAATGGTACAATTTTCTTTGATAGTGTAAAAAACATTATTGGAAAAAGGAAAAATGCTGCTTACCAGTATTTTTTTCCTTTTCCCATGATATTTTCAAGAGGTATTTTTTTCCCCAGGTTCCATAAAAGTCTGGTAAAAGGTTAAGGCTTTATAACACAATCACAGTTAAATCAATTGGTTGGTTGTACTGGGGTTTAATGCCACTTTAATAGCTAAGGTCATATCATGACGGTTGTTGACACACATGTGTTTTCTGGATTTCTCATACCAGTACTGACACAACTTTCTTTCCAAAGCCACCAACTACTTTTATCACATGCTTCAGCAGAGGTGAGAGGCGAAAATATGCGGGAAAGAAAGTTCGCCTCAACCGGGTATCGAACTCACAACCATCAGGTCATGAGTACGACACGCTCACCACTAAGCCACTTGTGCGGGCCACAATTTTATCAACCCTAAAAAAAGCAATTTCTCATTTCCCCACAATGTTTTCTACACTATAACAGACAAATTCCATTATTTCCATTATATTTGTACCCTGCAAATGTGTTAAATTTGGGCAAGCTTAAACTGTTGTTTCGTAAAGAGATAAGTCTTTTTCTATTTAATCCAGAGTTTTATCTATCATGTTCAAGAGGGCTTTTACAAGCAACATTTGGAAATGAGAAAATGTTGATGGCCACATCTTTACCCAGCTAGGAAAACAACATCATCTCAAGCCAAGGCCGACGATTCACTATGTTACTCTACCCTTGGCAGATCGAGCTTGATTTTTACGTTCACCCGATACGCTTTTTCATTGGATGCAGCCAGCTTTAGCTGCATAGAATGAAATCACTCATAGCATTTCATCTTTGATAAAAATAGAACAATGTCTCTACCTTTCCAATAGAAGGTAACACATGGAAACCCATGTGGATGTTTGCTTATCGCTTCATGTGTATTCGTAAGCGGTTTGTAAAATGGTATTTCATTTGCTTCTAGAAATATGATGTAAAGGGTGGTAATAACCAGCATCCAATAGAGGGCGCATCGTAGGAATCTCGAAATTGGGCTCAATCAGCCAAGGTAAGATCCACGTAGTGATCGTAAACTTGGCTCGCGAAGATGGGAAAACAAATAGAGATAGTCCAAGTAAATGTGCTAGCAGAGCTAGGCCCTTAGAATAAACATGTCTGCATTTTTGACCAATCACAAAATTCTTTTTATTCAGTAGTTAGCACTTTCAAAAGTAGGTCAAAAGCCAGCACATCTAGCTAAGCTGAAAAATATAGTTAACCCATTATCACACAATCCCTACTTTTGACGACGCTGGGAAAGAAGTCTTTAGAAAACATTGTTGGAAAAGGAGAAAATGCTGGTTTCCAGCATTTTCTCCTTTTCCCACAATGTTTTCTACCCTTCACAAAACAAATTTCAAATTTTTTAGTCATTTTATTTTGTCGTCTGCAAATGCTTTCGATTTCGACCAGTCTAAAATATTGTCGTTTGGTAATGACTACACTATCTATCTGTTTTTAAGTCTTTACCGAACGACAAATTTATAGACGGGTCCAAATTGAAAGCATTTGCAGACAACAAAATAACTATGACTGAAAAACTGAAATTGATTTGGGAAGGGTGAAAAATATTGTGAGAAAAGGAGAAAATGCTGGTTACCAGCATTTATTTCTTTTACCGCAATGTTTTGAAAAGGCTTTTTTTCTCAGGATCATTAAAAGTCGGGATAGTGTGGTAAAGAGTAAAAGATATTTCATGTTTTGTTTGACTTCTTTGCACTGTCTTTTGCCTTCAGCAGCAAAATAACAACCTAAATTCAAGAAGGGAATACTTTACAATCATTTTTTCCCTTTACACCACAATCCTGATGTTAAACAACCCTAAAAAATGAATCCATTTGAAATCATGGTGGGAAAACAGGAAGCAGCTAGTAAAAATTATTAAATCTGTTTTGTGAAGGGTAGAAAACATGGTGGGAAAAAGAGAAAATGCTGGTTACCAGCATTTTCTTCTTTTCACACAATGTTTTCAAAAGGCTTCTTTCTCAGGGTAATGTCAAAATTAGGGATTGGTGGTAATGGGTTAAGCCACTGAAATTATTCTGCAGATACTATCAATTTTCGACATGGCTAGGATTTTGTCATCTAGTAAAGTGTGAAGTCAGCCTTTGAAAACATAGTAGGAAAAGGAACAGTTTAGGGTCCTTTTCCTGCAATGTCTATAAAAGCAAGCTTCTTGCTTATATGCTTGCATACATGAAAGTGTTCAAGAAAATAAATAATACAATATAGAAAGAGAAACTTTTTCCTCATTATAACAAATCATTTCACCTTGTCATTAATGACCAGTGATAATGAGGATCTTAATTATGTCTAGAAAATACTGGCATAATTGATCAGAAAAACAGGGAAATGGGAATGAACCCAACTTTTTCTCCCCCCCCCACCACCAAAGGTCTAAAGGATAGTACTTTGAGCACCTAGCAGAAGTGTACGAGTACGTATCTGCCTCTGAAACGACAGTACCAATAAGAATTGGTTTTGATTGATTATATGAAGTTTAATGCCATTTTCAACATATTTCATTTATACAGTATAGCTGTGCCAGTCCACCTATCCATGCTTTCCTGAAGTTTCTTTTATCAGTACACCACACAATATTCTTTCCAAGCCACTGGCTGCTTTCCCACATAACATTGTCAAACAATGATCAGCAGCTGTAGAGGGCTAAACCCAGTTGCAATGACTATCATTCATCCTTGCTACCAAGGTTTGGCCAGGAGGTGGAATCTTGACCAGCAATATCAAAATAAGGGTCTAATGAAGTCTCTACTTTACCAAACAACAAAATTTAAGACTGGTTCAAATAGAAAGCACTTGCAGACGACAAATTAAACACAACTCATAAAATTGAAATTTGTTTCCAGCAGGGTAGAAATACATTGTGGGAAAAGGAGAAAATGCTGGGTACCAGCATTTTCTCCTTTTCCCACAATATTTTCAAAAGGCCTCTGTCTCAGGGTTGTAAAAACCAGGGACTGTTTGACAAAAGAGCTTTTTGAAAACGCTGTGGAAAGAATAGCATTTTTTTCTTTTTGCTACAATGTTAACTTACCCTCTTGGCAACAAATGCCATCATAATTGTGCACTACAGTTAATTCATCTTCAAATTCAATTTTGATAAGTCTAGAATTTCAATTTTTTGTAAGGGTTAGCTAGACAGTGTAGTAACAGTTTAAAGGCCCAGCAGAGGCCAAATGCTGACAGTCCTATGTCTGAAAAAAGAGGAAAATTTTATTCATAACATTCAAAAGTGTTGCATTTATCATAGGTCTAGACTGGTATCAGGCTGTTAAGAAATCATTAGTGGAAAAAGGAGAAAGTTCTGGTTACTAGCATTCTCTCCTTTTCCTACAATGTTATCAAAAAGTCTAATTCTTAGGGTCGTTAAAACTTGGGGTTGTATGATGAAGGGTTAAAGAGGGGTTAGTCAAAGTCCAAGTGAATGGGCTTTCGAATAGATAGATCTCTTCGCCAAACAAACTAGTTTTTTAAGAACTATAAGGAGAAAGGAACTCTATCACATAATGAGACAATCACAAGGGGGTAAAAAACTCATTAAATCAAAGTAATGATAGAATTACATCTAGATGATGGTTTTTTTTCCCAAATTAATCAGTACGTCTTGTTATTTTCTAACCTTTTACTACACAATCCTGAGTTTTAATAACCCTGGAGTGAATAACTTTAGAAAACAATGCAAGAAATGGAGAAAATGCAGGTGAGAAGCATTTTCAGCTTTTCCTACAATGCTTTTCGTACTTTGTTTTATGCCCATCCTGAAACAAGTATCATGTTGGAGTCACATCTGTTTTGGCTCCCCAATGCTTCGACTTTAGGTAAGTGTAAAACTTAGTCATTTGGTAAGAGTTCATTTTAACTCTTTAACAAACGACAAAATTAAGACTTGTCCAAATTGAAAGCATTTGCAAACGACAAAATAAATGTGACTGAAGAAGTGAAATTTGTTTTAGGAAGGGAAGAAAACATTGTGGGAAAAGGAGAAAATGGTGGTTTCCCACAATGTTTTCTAAAGGCTTCTTTCTCAGGGTCATCAAAGGTATGGATTGTGTGGTAATGGGTTAAGAGTTTAATTAATAGTTTAATAAATAGTTTGTGCAACAGATTTTCTACAGGTGCAGTATTATTGCTGTTAGGTACTTGAAGCAACAAGAAAACAGATATGTAAGTGTCTTTCACACGGGCGTTAAAAGTCGGGATTGTGTGGTATAGGGTTAATTGTTCATTTAATTAACCCTTTACTCCACAAATACTCATTTTGACGTATCAACAACAGACAGCTTTTGAAATTATTGTGGGAAAAGGAGAAATTGCTCGTAACAAGCAATTCCTCCTTTTCCCACAATGTTTTCCACTCAATCAGATATTTGTATCCTCATTTGTACGTATTTCTGACATCATATCTTTATTTGCTGCTGAAATGTAAGAGCCTCAAATTGGCATATAAGGTAAAGGATTAATAGTTTATTCAACAGACTTTCTACAGGTGCAGTATTATCACTGTTACGTACTTGAAGCAACAACAAAACAGATAAGCAAGTTAAAAAAAGAGTACTCAAATAAACTAATTATCTTTCCTTGCCTGGGAAGATGGTGATTCCATTGAGATAATGATAGAAAATAGAAAACATGATGAGCTCCTTACATTGGCTGCATTGTTATCTCAAATCCAGATTAGATGGGATAACCCTTTGAGATCTGTTAATGACATCACTTTTTCAAGCATCTGGAGGGTCTGTATAATTATCCTAACAATTCTCAATAAAGTTCTCAGTCTTAATCCCCAGAATTTTCTAAAGCTGAATGTAACACAATTCCCTATTGGCTAAGCCAAGTTGTTTCACCAATCAGAAGTTTTGTTTCTTTCCCACTATGAAAAGTTTGGAAAATAAAACAAAGAATGTTCCTAAGAATGATGAGTACAGACCTACATGTATGCTTTTGTCTAAAAAAACATTTTAACCCTTTACCAAACAACGGAATTTTAGACTGGTCCAAAGTGAAAGCACCTGCAGACTACAAAATAAACATAACTCAAAAATTGCAATTTGTTTCCAGCAGGGTAGAAAATATTGTTGGAAAAGGAGAAAATGCTGGTTACCAGCATTTTCTCCTTTCCCCACAATGTTTTCAAAAGGCTTCTATCTCAGGACGTAAAAACCAGGGATTGGTAAAGGGTTAATCAAAATTATATAAAGTATGGTAACTCCTGTCTTAATTAAGCATGTATGTATTCCTTGTCTCTGCATTTCATATTCTTCATAGATTGGACCTATCTTATATGACGCATCACTAGCCCCAATATTGGACAGACTGTAGTAATACGCACTATAAATTAGCAATGGAGAAAATGGTTTTTATCAATATGTTTGAGGAAAAATCAGGCCTGTTTTAGCCCCAGATTTCTCTAAACTACTGATCATAGCTGAGTGAATCACATGAGATACCCTTTTATTGAGTAAACATTTATTTTAGTTTGAAATGCAAAGTAACCGTTGTCACAAAGGAAAGTGGCCCAGTTCTGTACCCAGGATGCCCAAATTAGATGAGTATTTATAGAATGCCATCTAGCAGGAGATGTATGTATTTTGGTAAAAGGTTTTAAAAAATATTGTGTGGATAAAGAGAAGAACCTGGTAATCAGCATAATTTTTTCTCCTTTTAAATTTCCACAACAAAAATTTTGATCAAATGTGCCATTTCTACTTTTGTCTGAAACTGCTTTCAAATTTGAACAAGCCAATAACATTTTGTCTGTCATGGTAAAGGTATATAACTTTTCAACACACAACAGAGTTTGAGACTTGCCCACATTTAAACCTGTTGAAGAAAATAAAATTACATTGACTGAAAATAAAGATTCCCTTTGGAAAAGTAGAAAATATTACCACACAATCACTACTTTTGACGCCCCTGAGAAAAAAGCCTTTAGAAAACATTGTGGGAAAAGGAGAAAATGCTGGAAACCAGCATTTTCTCCTTTTCCCACAATGTTTTCTACCCTTCAAAAAATAAATTTCAAATTTTCAGTCAATTTTATGTGTCGTCTGCAAATGCTTTGTCGTTTGGTAATGAGGTAAATTACAACATTTTCTCATTCTTCAACATTGTTTTCAATTTACTTTTTTCATAGGTATCGTTAAAATTCAGTGTAGCTTTATCCTTTACTGCAGACTGACCCTGGGAACGAAGAGACTTCTTGAAAACATTGTGGGAAAAGACGAAAATGCTGGTAACCAGTATTTCTCCTTGTTTCACAATATTTTCTTAGCAATCAAAGAAATATTGCACAACCTGAGTCACATTGAAATTGTCATCTGCCATTGCTTTCACTTTAGACAAAGCTAAAATTTTGTTGTCTGGTATAGGGTTACATGGTGAGATTGTCTTGAAAAGTTGGAAAACATCGTTGAAAAAGGAGAAAATACTGACGACAAGCATTCTCTCCTTTTCCTGTTAAAAAACTCTTTGCTCGAACAGTACAAGAGAACTGGTTTATGTTGCTTTGTATACAAAGCAAGCATCACCAAAAAGAATATCTTCATTCGCTTTTACTTGATTCATAGAGCTCATTTATAAAGTTCTTCTACACTATTGGGGATGTCTGATGACCTTTCCAATAGTTTTGAGTTTGAAAGGCACTGACTACCACAGAATTTGCTGTCTTAACCAAATTACCACACAATCCGGACTTATTACCACCCCAGGGAAAGAAGAATTATGAAATCATTGTGGGAAAAGGAGAAAATGCTGGTTACCAGCATTTTCTCCTTTTTCCACAATGTTTTCTACCCTATCAATAAAAAATTGCACCATTTGAGCCACTACGAAATTGTCATCTGCTAATGCTTTGAATTTGGACAAGTCTAAGATTTTGTCATCTGGTAAAGGGTTAATCCATTTTTCTTCTGAAATTCTTCTGATACACAGGAAATTGACATGGTTTATTTTTTTATGACAAATTTCAGAAAAAATTTGTTACATTTATTTGCCAAGGCTGCAGATTACCTCCAGAATAATTCTGATTTTTTCATTAGGAAAATAAAACTAAGAAGAAAATGGAGCCGTCACTGTATGTGACACTTAGGACCTGTCCAAATTGAAATCATTTGCAATTGACAGTTTACATTTGCACGATGGATAACATTAATTTTGTCTTTCAGGGGGTAGAAAACATTGTGAGAACAAGAGCCATCAAAGACAGGTTATGCTGCCGAAACAAGTGCTTGTCATAAAATGTATGAAATTAATATAAATTCACTTCTTTTATCCGAAAAGGACCTGTTCATGCCCCCAAAAATTGAAGTGAAAAGGCAATTATTATAATCTTAGACCTCTTCAAAATATTACAGAAAAACAATTTTTTTACATGAAGCCTTCATTTTCCGTGACGCAGCCTGTAAATGAAAAACCGAGAAAGAGGTATTTGTGCATTCTTCCAAGAAGTTTAGATATGAAGTTTCATAAAATTTGGTCCAGGGTTTGTGGAGAAATGGCTTCGGATGGACGGACGAATGGATGTACACACAGCGTGGCGACTATAATTATGCTCCCCTGAAGTGTTTTGGGAAGCATAAAAAGATAAGATACTGGTTACAGTTCTTCTAATTTTTTCCACATTATGATTAATTTATCTTCAAAAGCCTCCTCTGCTAGAGTCAATAAAACTAGGGGCTGTTGGTAAAGGAATAAAATATATTTTTTTCCCAAAAACCTATGTAGGTACCCCGTAGTATAATTGCATTAAGACAATGAGGGCTATTCTTCAGTTAATTCCCTGGATTCCTCTCAAGTAAGTACTAACTGGACCTGATATGGAGATTACTTGGTTTTTATCCTTGATTTTCTTGTATTGAACAGCTATGTTCTTGAGATAATGTTTCAAGTTTTCAACTGAATCTAGTGAGACTGTTTTAAAACTCAATATATACATAGTTCCTGATGATCAAAAACAGAATTTGATTTGAATTACATGGGAACCTTACACTTATCTTATAAATCATGTTATATATTTCGCATCATCCCTATGGAAACCAGGGATTACAACAAAGGAATTCAGGGATCAATCTATCATTTGGTTACTCTTGGGCTTTATCTGGAAAGGGAGACCATTTTACTCTTTACCACACGAGGAAATTTTAGACTCGTCCAAATTGAAAGCATTTGTAGACGACAAAATAAAGGTGACTAAAAAATAGAAATTTGTTCTGGGAAGGGTAGAAAACACTGTGGGAAAAGGAGAAAATGCTGGTTACCAGCATTTTCTCCTTTTCCCATAGTGTTTTCAAAAGGCTTCTCTCTCAGGGGCATCAAAAGTAGGGATCGTGTGGTAATGGGTTAAACTGCACGAATGGACCTCATTCTAATAAGTAACTATCCAAAACATGAGTTGTCTGTGAAGCGTATTGTTACTCTTTGAACCCCTAAAAATCCCTGTTTCCATCCCCTATATATGTATATCCAGGTGAGCAAAAAGGGTCCACAAATTTACCTCTTGTCCTATAGTGATATAAATGTCTATTGCATCTGCCTATGACATCAAAGACCTTTCTGCTAACAGGTGTGATCAGAATCAAAGTGCAGGTAAAACAGAAAGAAAAATCTATCAGCCTCAATGCGGTAAATGGACAAGGTTGCTTTTGCAGACAGTGTTGATCAAGATCATACTGCACAGAATGTGCAGTATGATCTTGGATCAACACTATCTACTACTCTGCCAGATATCATGTTTAAAGATATTCTTTGATTATAATTATGATTTTAATTCTATATTTTAGTATCTGCATTTTTTAGAACTGACTGAGAACCTTTGTTTCATATTTTTTGTGCTTATGATAAAGGTGAAAGGTTTGTTCCAATAAGCTGCAGCCTAATAAAAGCTACAAAACTTCCAGCCTAATAAAAGCTACTGGATTTATTTCTTGAGGATAAGGAGACCCCAGGTAAACTTTTTATCTCTCTACTTTTCCAACAAGCCTTTATTAACTTTTTACCATTTAACAAGCCCTGGTTTTTACGTATCTACAGTATCTTAACGAACAATTTCTCCTTTTCCCACGGTGTTTTCTAGCCTTTCCGAGAGAATTTTCTGCCATTCTCATCAAATTCATCAAAATACTTTGAACTTGGGACAGTCTAAAATTTGTCATCTGGGAAAGGGTTAATGAAACAACAAATTACCTCTTTCGCACATGAATCCATAATTTTAACAACTTTCATATGAGAAGTCTTCAAAACAATTTGGGAAAAGGAGAAAATCCTAGCCACTACAACATAAATGAAAAGTAATTTTAAACAAGAGGGCCAAGATGGCCCTGGATCGCTCACCTGAATTTTTGAGATGACCATAGCCTATTTTTTTTTTTGAGGTATTGAAACATTGGAACCAAATTTATAATTTTGCTAAGCAATTTTCAAAAGGTCACCTGTAAAATTCATTTTGAAATCTGACCATCAGTTTCAAAAAGAAGAATTTTTAAGAATTCTTCATTTCTGTATAAGAGCAAGTATCCCTCATCCACAAGAGCCATGTTTCTTGATGGATCAAAATTTATGAACAAGTTTTGAAAAGGGTCATCCAAGGAACATTTCGGAAAATTTCTTTTTAAATCTGACCAGGGGTTTCAGAGAAAGAGAATTTTCAAGAATTTCATCATGTCGATATAGTGCAAGTAGCCCCCATTCACAAGAGCAAGGATCACCCAAGGAACATCTCTGTCGAATTATTTTAAAATCTGACTAGGGGTTTCAGAGAAGAAGAATTATCAAGAATTTCTTTATTTCCATATTGTGCAAGTAGCCCCCATTCACCAGAGCCATGTTTCTTGACGGATCAAAATTTTGTGAACAATTTTTGAAAAGGGTCACCCAAGGATCATCTCTGTGAAATTATTTCGAAATCTGTCCGGCCGTTTCAGAGAAGAAGAATTTTTAAAAATTTCTTCATTTCCCTATAGTGCAAGTAGCCCCCATTCACCAGAGCCATGTTTCTTGACCAATCAAAATTTCGCAAACACCTTTTGAAAAGGGTCACCCAAGGAACATCCCTGAGAAATTATTTCAAAATCAGACCAGCGGTTTCAGAGAAGAAAATTTTTTAAGAATTTCCTCATTTCCCTGTAGTGCAAGTAGCCCCCATTCACCAGAGCCATGTTTCTTGACGGATCAAAATTTCGAGAACAATTTTCGAAAAGGGTCACCCAAGGAACAACTCTGTGAAATTATTTCAAAATCTGACTAGCGGTTTCAGAGAAGAAGATTTTTTTAGAATTCCTTCATTTCTGTATAGTGCAAGTAGCCCCCATTCACCAGAGCCACAATTTTTGACGGATCAAAATTTCACGAACAGTTTTTGAAAAGGGTCACCCAAGGAACATATCTGTGAAATAATTTCAAAATCTGACCAGCGGTTTCAGAGGAGAAGATTTTTAAAGAATTTGCTAAAAAATTCCATTTGGTTGCCATGGCAACCAGAGTTTTTGACGGAATCAAATTCTGTGAACAATTTTTAAAGAGGACCTCCCAAGGAACATTCCTGCCAAGTTTGGTCCAAATTGGCCCAGAGGTTTAGGAGGAGTTGATGTTTAAAGAATTGTTGACGACGGACGACGCACGGCGCACGACGGACGACGGACACCCAGTGACCCTAAAAGCTCCCATTGAGCACGTTGTGCTCAGGTGAGCTAAAAACACACTAACCATTATTATCAATCGAAATTCCATTTATAAAAAATGACAGTTTGGGGGCAACTCTCTGGTGAAAAAAATATTGAACAGACACTATGCTCTCAACTCTTCTAAAACACAAATTTCAATTTCCCTGACACATTTATTTTGTCATTTGCAAATACTTTGAAAATGGGACAGTCTCAGATTTTGTCTTTGGTAAAAAGTTAAAAACAATATGAAATTTTTACTTTTCCACCCTTTACCATATGGAAAAAATTGAAAGCATTTGCAGACAACAAAATAAACGTAACTCAAATTTGAAATTTGTCTCCAGCAGACTATAAAACATTGTGGTAAAAGGAGACAATCGTGGTAACCAGCATTTTCTCCTTTTTCCATAATGTTTTCAAAAGACTTCTATCTCAGGGTGGTAAAAACCAGAGGTTGTTTTGTAAAGGGTTAAACATTTTGGTTAAAAGTTTCTCTTTTACGACCACAGTGATTTCATCCCGCAAAAGACCTATAAATTCCATATTTTGAGCCACATTTAGTTTGTATATGTCAATATTTATGAATTTTGCTGTCTGGTAACGCATTAATCACCAAGTGAGCAAATAGCCCTGCAGCTGCTCATAATTATTTTCCATTAAAAAAATTATCATTACTCAATCAAGCTTATTATTTGTTTATGATTGGGTTCGCTGAAATTAGTAAACTTTGCTGCCATTGTCTGCAAAATATCTCTAAGTAAGATAGAGAAAAAGTTTTGTTGAATCGAAAGGTATTAACCCTTTCCCAAACAAGCCATTGTTTTTACATGTCTGCAGTACATACTAGTCTTTTGAAAACACTGTGGGAAAAGGAGAAATTAGTCGTAACGAGCAATTTCTCCTTTTCCCACAGTGTTTTCTACCTATTTGAAGAACTTTCTGCCATTTTTATCAAATCTGAAATTGTCGTCTGCAAACTCTTGGAGTCTGGAAGAGTCTAAAATTTGTCATTTGAGAAAAGGTTAAAAAAGTTTCCACCGTGGTCAGCCTGCACTGGCTGACCTAAGTAGATATCTTTTGCAGACGTACTAAGGTCCCTTTTCACACAGCATATACATAACTTGATACATATCAAAAGCATTCTGCAGACAAGAAAAACAGTAGATATAGAGGATATTTGTTTTTTTCAGTGAAAGATCGAACTTTATTTCATCGAGTGGACACCATCGGTAATATTTTCACAAGTGGCGCAGCCACTCGTGAAAATATTACCGATGGTGTTCACGAGATGAAATAAAGTTTGATCTTTCACCCAAAAAAAAAACAAATATTCTATTTATTTCATGCTTTTAACCCTTTCTAGGAGGAGCTCTATGAAAATTCAGTACAGTTCTTTTCCCTTATTCCCCATGGCGTACCCCTCCCGCATAGCAACGTTACGTCAAGCGCGAGAAATGTTAGGTATATGACGTCATATTTCCCATCTGGTTGTTAGGCACGCGCAATTTACCTAGGCAACAAGAACGTGAAAATCGGTATTTTCACTGGTGGTACCAGTGTAAGATCGAAAATTATTTTCACTGCTATTTCTCGATATCCTACCGGAAAGCATGAAAAACAAGAGCCGTCAGAGACGGGTTATGCTCCCTGAACAAGTGCTTGTCATAAAATATAAGAAATTGATATAAATTCACTTCTTTTATCCTAGAAGAACCTGTTCATGTCCCCCAAAATTTGAAGTGAAAAGGCAATTACTATCTTAGAGATAGCCAACACAAACTTGCAGAGGACAATAAGCCCAATAAGCCCCCTTTAAGCCCCCTTTTCCCATAAGACAATATTGGATCATTGCAATAAATACAACGGGTTTGTGGTTTGTAGCATTTTTGAATAATAATTCAAAATTCGAAATTTCATAAAATTTTGAGCAGTCATGTATTAAATATTACATAAAACAATTTTTTACATGAAGCCCCCTTTTTCCGAGACGCAGCCTGAAATTGAGAAAAAGGAAGAGAGGTACCTGGGCAACATTCCAACAAGTTCAGATTTGAAATTTCACAAAGTTTTGACCGCTGATAAAGGAGAACCTAGTGAAAAACAATTTTTTCCATGAAGGCCCCTTTTTCCGTGATGCAGCCTTAATTTGAGAAACCAGGAAAGACGTATTTGCCCATTAATAATTCATAGATTGCAAAAACAAAGGGCACATGTTGAAACATGTAAAACAAGATATAACCATGAAATTTTGACAAAAACTGAACAAGATATTAGTAAAAATTGCAATTTTGCATTAGGGCCCCTTTTTCATTTTACAAGAAACCCCCTTTTTCCATGACAGAGGGTCAAATTGAAAAACACATAGATAACGAAACAAGAGCACATGGTGAAACTTTGAAAAAACAATATAACCATGAAGTTTAATGAAATTTTGACCAAAACTGAATGAAATATTAGTAAAAATTGGAATTTTGCAAGAAGCCCCCTTTTTCCATGACAGAACATCAACTTAAAAAATGCGCAGATTAAAAATAGCAAGAACACATGCTAAAACTTTCCATAAACAATATAACCATGAAGTTTCATGATATTCTAACAAAAACTGAATGAGATATTGGTAAAAATTGCAATTTTGCATTAAGCCCCCTTTTTCCATGACAAGGGGTCAAATTGAAAACCCGGGAAAATTATATCAGCACCTTACCCTAAGGAGTTATTATATGAAGTTTTATCCAATTTGGTCCAAGGGTTGTGGAGAAATCGCTTTGGACGGACGGACAGGCGGACGGACGGACGGACAGACGGGCGGACAGACGAAGCGGCGACTATATGCTCGCCCTTCGGGGAGCATAAAATTTTGCATTTTTTCATTGTGAAAAGGTAGAAAACATATTCGCAAAGGAGATCATGCCGATAAAAATCACGCATTATGTAGAGTTTACTTTCAATTTGTTACTATTTGATCATGTTCACTACAGCAGACAATCAATGGTCGTGACTCTTGACAAGATGGTACAGTATTTAGACCCATCCAAATGTAAGTTTTCCACTTGTGGCTGACAAATCATGTGTGATTCAACCCTTTATAATACAATCCAAAGGTTTAATGACTTTACAGAGGGGTTCTGAAAACATTGTGGGAAAAACCAGCATTTTCTCCTTTTCACACCATGTTTTCTATCCTATCAAAGATAGAAATAATTATTTGAGCTATATTTGAGTTGTTGCCTGCCAACCCTTGCTATTTGGTTGCAACCAAAATTTTGCTGGTAACCAGCATTTTCTCTTTTTTGCACAATGTTTTCTATCCTATCAAAGACAGAATAATCATTTGAGCTTCACTTGAATTGCTATCTGCAAATGTTTTCAATTTCGTTGCATCTAAAATTTTGTCATTTGGTAAAGAGTTAACCTTTTACAAAGCAATCCCTGGTTTTTACGCTATGAGATAGAAGCCTTTTGAAAACATGGTGGAAAAGGTAGAAAATGCTGGTAACCAGCATTTTCTTCCTTTTATACAATGTTTTCTATCCTGCTGGAACCAAATGTCAATTTTTGAATTACATCGAATATGTCATCTGCAAATGCTTTCAATTTGGACCAGTCTAAAGTTTTGTCATCTGGTAAAGAGTAAAATAATAGGACTTAATTGTCTTTGAAACAACACCAAACATGCATTTATTTGGAGAAAAAAGCAGGTTATCACCATTTTCTTTTTTTATGTTTTCAAAAGCCTTCTTTTTGAGGGTTGTGAAAGTACTGGATTGTCTGATAAGTGTTAATTGAATTATCATTTCCTATTAACAATTCTAATAAATATAACAGCAGATCCTGTCATTTCCTTTCTCTAATTTTACTGTATCCCTGTTTCATTCAGAATGTCCAACATGACCTCTAATGAGAGTACAACAGAAGCAGGGAACCAAACTGGACAAATGACCTTTGACATCACACTGAAAGAGCTCAATGATGCTGTAGCAAAGATTTACTACGGAGCCGATATTTTGCTTGGTGTTCTGATCCTACCAGGTTTGATTGGAAACCTACATGTTTTACAGATCTACATCTTTAAAAAGCCAAAAAATAACACCCGCGTGTATGTCTGTTTTCTTGCCATCATTGATTTGCTCTCCTGTGGTGTTGCCTTCCCGTACAATATTGTTAACTGTTTGCTACCATATATGTTCTACAGTGACTTTGCATGCAAGCTTTTCACATTTCTGAATGGATTTGTGACCATGGGATCAGCACTGTCATTACTTGTTATTGCTATTGAAAGGTATAGAAAGATCTGTACACCGTTTAAGACACAAATCACCATAAAACATGCCAAGCTGTCCTGCATACTGGTTGTCATAGTTGCCAGTGTCCTTTCAACACCAGTTACTTTCCTATATGGAAGCACCAGGATACAAACAATACATCCTGCTTTCTATGGCTATGAATGTTTTGTTTATACAGAGTTGCGTAGTACCAATTACCCAATGATATACAACGGTGCCGTCCTTGCCATATCAGCCTCTCTGAGCACCATTCTCATCATTCTATACATGCTTATTGGAATCCATCTCTGGAGACAGCAAGCAAAGATGAAAAGAAACAAAAAGAAGACCAGAACTGGGGACAATGGTGAAAGCCAAGAAACCTCCCAACAGGTCAATTTATCAACCATCTCAAGCACGGACACTACAAAAAACATGCATGATTCGGTGCAGACATCCCAGACTAATATACCAACAGAGAATGACTCTCACTGGAACAAAAACAAACTGAACCCTAACAATCTTGACCAATGCAATGAAGCAGAAAATGGCACCAGGACCAGAGAGTGCATAACAACAAGATCTGTCCATAACATAATAGACTCGATGGATAGATTTCCTAAACATACAACACCGACACAACAAGATAAAGCAACAGGAACGAATACAAGGAACAAAACAGAGCAAACTATTCGAATGACCTACATGTTTTTCATAATCACACTCTGCTATTTCTTGAGCTACATTCCATATCCGATCCTGCGGCTGTACCAGATCTTCAACTTGGACTGGTATTTGAGTCTCAATCTGCCTGGCCTTATTGCATTCCACACGGCTCTCTGTGGCCTTTTCATCAACAATGTTGTCAACTCCTTCATCTACACTGTTTGTGACAGACATTACAGGGAAGAGTTGAAAGGTTTTTATGCCAGACTGTTATGCAGGAATTGAGGTAAGGTATTACTGGAATAAATTGACCTGAAACTGACCTTTGTGCAAAGAATAATTAAAACGTGAACATTTAAGTCATCGGGTATAATAGGACTGTATGAAAACTCTGTTAACGGTAAATGTTGGGTTTGACCCCTACTGCGCCATAGTCAAAATATAAAGCTTTTGCAGATGCATAGATCAAGATCAGGCTGCACAGAAAGCTCATCTTAGATCTTCAAGATCAGGCTTCACAGAAAGCTCATCTTAGATCTAAGTCACCCGCCATGTATTACCAATTTAAACCAATAATATAATGGTTATCTCAGGTATTTCAAGTATTCTTTGAAGACACTTTAAATCTATTAGCTGCATAAAGAATTTAGAAACATGCACATAGTTACGCATGCAGACGACATTAGCTGGAGCTAAGTTCGGACAATAACTCAAGCATGTAATATATGGTAATAGAGGTCATTTATTTCATGTCAATTTGTTCAGGTAATAACAAAATATCTTTTGCCAGTCACACTTAACTAGATAACATACATTATATTAAACTCCTTTATTTCAAAGGCCTAATAGCCCCCAGATTGAAAGCACTTGCAGACAACGAAGTAAAGGTAATTCAAAAATTAAAATTTGTTTCGAGTAGGGTAGAAAACACTGCGGGAAAAGAAGAAAATGCTGGTTACCAGCATTTTCTCCTTTTCCCACAATGTTCTTGAAGGGCTTCTATCTCTGGGTCGTAAAAACCAGGGATTGTTTGGGAAAGTGGAAAACATTGTGGGATAAGGAGAAAAAGCTGGTTATCGCCTTCTTCTTCTTTTCTAAACATTTTTTGTTTTAAATTTCTCTTTTCATTTTGTTGTTCAAATATTGAATTGTTTGGTATAGGGTTAATCAGTGAATCCCAAAGGACATTATATCGTCAATGGAAAATGGTTTCTTTGAAATGAATCTAACCCTAAAGCCCCCATCTTCGCGAGCCAAGGTTACTATCAACACGTGGATCTTACCTTGGCTGATTGAGCCCGATTTCGAGATTCCTGCAATGCACCCTCTATTGGATGCTGGTTATTACCCCCCTTTACACCGTATGTCTGGAAGCCAATGAAATATCGTTTTACAAACCGCTTATGAATACAATTATTCAACATGAAGGGATAAGCAGACATACATGTGGGTTTCCATGTTTACCTTCTATTTGAAAAGTTGCGACCTTATTCTATTTTTATCAAAGATGAAATGCTAAGAGCGACTTCATTCATTGCAGTTAGAGCTGGCTGCATCCAATGAAAAAGCGTATCGGGGGAATGTAAAAATCAAGCTCGATCCGCCAAGGGTAGAGTAGCATACTGAATCGTCAGCCTTGGCTTGCAAACATGTAAAGCCCCAAGTACTATTGCCTTTGCGGCAAGTGTAGATTAAGATGAGACATAAAATTTGCAGTCTAATCATTGATCTACACTGTCCAATTAATAAAAACTATCAGAACAAAAGCACTACATGTATTAAAATTGAGACAGTCTGGATCTATTCTTTTCAGGCTGATAATATTTAACAGGCTTTTTTGGTGCTCTAAAACCCAACCCTTTTCCAACCAATCCTGAGTATTCCTAACCTTGATAAAAAAAGTTTTAGAAAACATTGTTGAAAAAAAGAAAATGCTGTTTACTAGCATTTTCTCCTTTTTTTTTCTTTTTTTTCTCCTCCATCCTTTCTTATACAAGTTCCAACATCCGGTCAATGTAAAATTTTACACACGTCATGCTTTTCAAAATTTTGACTATTGTAAAGTTTCGGATATGCCACAAAGGGTTAACTCATTACCAGACGACAATATCTTAGGCTTGTCCAAATCAAAAGCATTTGCAGACGACAAAATAAAGGTGACTGAAAATTTGAAATTTGTTTTGTGAAGGGTAGAAAACATTGTGGGAAAAGGAGAAAATGCTGGTTACCAGCATTTTCTCCTATTCCCACAATGTTTTCTAAAGGCTCCTTTCTCAGGGGCGTCAAAAGTAGGGATTGTGTGGTAATGGGTTAAATCAGTACAGTCTAATTGTTTTGTCCTTTAGCAGCCTTTGGCGACAGTTATAGCAAATGACCCATGGGAATATCATTATGGAAGGAAAAAAATTCTTTTAACTCTTTACCAAACGACAAAATTTTAGACTGGTCCAAATTGAAAGTATTTGCAGACAACAATATAAATATGATTAAAGAACTGAAATTTTTTTTAGGAAGGAAAGAAAACATTGTGGGAAAAGAAGAAAATGCTGGTTACCAGCATTTTCTCCTTTTCCCACAATGTTTTCAAAAGGCTTCTTTCACAGGGTCATTAAAAGTCGGGATTGTGTGGTAAAGGGTTAACCTTTTACCACACAATCCCAACTTTTAATGACCTTCACAAGTTATTTTGAAAACATTGTGGCAAGTGGAGAAAATATTAGTCACCAGCATTTTCTCCCTTTCCCACAATATTTTTCTATCTCACTAAAAGTAAATTTCAATTTTTCCGTCACACTTGTTTTCTTCTCTGCAAGTGCTTTCAATTTGGAGCAGTCTTAAATTTTGTCATTTCGTAAAGAGTTAACTCTTTACCACACGATCCCGACTTTTAACGACCCTGATAAAGAAAGCCTTTGAAAACATTGTGGGAAAAGGAGAAAATGCTGGTAACCAGCATTTTCTCCTTTTCCCACAATGTTTTCTACCCTTTCCAAATCAAATTTTAATATTAGATTCACATTTTGTCGTCTGCAAATGCTTTGAATTTGGACTGGTCCAAAATTTTGTCGTTTGGTAAAGAGTTAATAAGTAAAGTCATATGTATTAACCCTTTACCATACAATCCAGAGTTTAACACACCTTGAGGAAGAAGACTTTTGAAAACCAAAGAATATTTTCTATCCTTACAAAAAAACAAATTTCATTTTCAGATCACGTTTAACTCGTGGTCTGCAAAAGCTTTTAATTTGTGGTGTGGTAGAAGGTCTATGACCTTGACAATAGTCTTTTGGAAACAATGTGAAGAGAGGAGAAAACATTTTGCAGGTTTAGCACAAGCTTGTATCTCCTCCTTTTATCAAAAATGATTTTTTTTTCCAGTTTTGTGATATGTATCAGTCATTATTTTAGGCTTATTTCATTGATAATATTTTCACTCATGCCTCAAAATATTTCCAGAAAATTCCAACTACAACCAGAGAAAAAATGTAATGGGTACTATATCTCAAAGACAGTAAAATTGTCCATTTATCTTCATGCAAAATGGTTATAAATCAATTATAATTAACTCTTTACCAAACGACAAATTTTTGGACTGGTCCGAATTGAAAGCATTTGCAGACGACATAATAAAAGTGACGGAAAATTTGAAATTTGTATTGGGAAAGAAAGAAAACATTGTGGGAAAAGGAGAAAATGCTGGTTACCAGCATTTTCTCCTTTTCCCACAATGTTTTCAAAAGGCTATCTTAGGGTCGTTAAAAGTCGGGATTGTGTGTTAAAGAGTTAAATGTTACTGACTTTACCAAATTGCATACGGCATCCCCTAAAGACTATTAGAAACACCTTGACAAAACAAATGAACCATGCTATGACAAAATGGGGCTCAAAGCATCTCTGTGATGAAACCAAGCAAGTCATTGCATGATCATAGATCTATAACAACCATTTTAACTTGACAACTGCTTGAATCATGAGGTAGACTGGTTCTTGGACACACAGAAAATTGATTGACAGCAAAAAGTTTGGCCCAGCCTTGGTTGATACTTTTCGCAGATGCATTAAGAGTATGACTTAAATGTTTATGAAGGTCTACTGGGGTCTGTCTGTCTCTGTCTGTCTGTCTGTCCATTGTCTGTACATCTGACTGTCCACCCATCTGTGTATTTATCTTGTCTTGCATACTGCGGTTTCTCCTTTTTCTACAAAGTTTTCTTTGTTTTCACAGACAAATTCCATTATCTGAACTGAAGGTAATTCTTCATCTGCAAAGGCTTTCAAAATAAACAGTTCTAAAATCTTGCTGTTTATAGACTGAATTACAGCTAATGAGTGCGAGTAAACCATTTAAAAAACAATCCCGGATTTTCATGACTCTGAGAAAGATGCCTTTTGAAAACATTGTGTTAAAAGGAGAAAATGCTGGAAACCAGCATGTTCTCCTTTTCCCACAATGTTTTCTGTCCTCCCAGAACAAATTTAAGTTTCAATGTTTTAGTCATGTTAATTTTGTCGTCAGCAAATGCTTTCAATAATGGACGGATCTAAGAATTTGTTGTTTGGTAAAGAGCAAATAAATTAAATCACGCTTCCCCCACTCCCTTTCCCAGTAAATGTTTCATCAAATGCCAAGGTCTCAAGAGCAAAAGAATAATTGAAAAGCAACCTTTGTTTTGTTCTCCCTCAATATATTTAATTGATTAAATTATACTTAATGTCATTTTCAACTTTGATGGCTCACTTGTTAATATGTACCCTGACTATTACTACATTTAAATGGTGCTCGTGTGGGTAAGCTCAGTGGTAAGTGTGTCTGATTCATAACCTGGAAGTTGCAAGTTTGATACCGGGTTGCAGCAAACTTTCTTTTCAGTAATATTTTTGCCTTTCACCTCTGGTGCATGTGAGAAAAGTAGTCAGTGGCTTTGGAAAGAAAGCTGTATCAGTTCTGGTGTGAGAAAGCCAGGAAACACATGGTTGCTATTCTGACTGCCATGATATGACCTAAGCTGTTAAAATGGCATTAAACTTTTCCCAAATGACAGACTTTTGGACTAGATGAAATAGAAAGCATTTGCAGATGACAATTCAACTCTTGCTGAAAAGACGATTTCTGTCTATGGTAGGGTAGAAAACATTGTGGGAAAAGGAAAAAAATACTGGTAACCAGCATTTTTTCCTTTTCCCACAATGTTTTCAAAAGGCTACTATTCCAGACCCGTAAAAACCAGGGATTGTTTGGAAAAGGGTTAAACTCTAATACAAAACAAAAACATAAAAAAAAAAAACACTAAAGTGTTCTAGGATTCTAGAGTACCTTGCCAAAGGGCAGTCCAACAAAAAAACTCAGCACTGTGAGTGAGAAGTAAACCTGGGAACTCAGTTTTTGAATCCTGCACCATTACCACTGAGCTTTGCTGCCCCCCCTCACGGAATTGTATTTAAATTGAAATGAGGTTGGAATGATTGGCCTGATTACAAGGTTCAGGTTACCACAATATAGGCCTTTCAAGGCTAGTGTTGTCTCTATGTGTATCAACAAGACGGCCATGATGGCCCTGAAATTGCTAACCTGAATCTATTGACCAAACATGAACCATTTTCAATCTAGTGACCCAGTGGCCTAGTTTTTTATCAAATATTACCCATTATCAAACACTTTTGAGCTATCATCAAGACAAACATTCTGACCAAGTTTCATGAGTATTGGACTGACTATGTGGCCTCTACAGCGTACAAAAGTTTTTTTCTAAGATTTGACCAAGTAACATAATTTTTGACCCCACATTACCCTTTATCAAATTCTTTTGAGACATTACCAAAACAAACATTCTGACCAAGTTTGAAGAGCATCAGGCTGAAAATGTGGCCTCTAGAGCGTACACAAGGTTTTTCTAATGTTTGACCCAGTGAGCTAGTTTTTGACCCCACATGACCCATTTTCAAACTCATTCAAGGTTTCACCAAGACAAATATTCTGAACAAGTTCCAGGAGTATCAGACTGACAATGTGTCCTCCAGAGCATACACAAGGTTTTTATAGATTTGACCTATTGACCAAGTTTTTGACCCGACATAAACCATTTTCCAACTCATCCAAGATATTATCAAGGCAAAAATTCTGACCAATTTCTGTCCAAGTCAGTGTTGGACTGAAAATGTGGCATCCAGAGCGTATACAAGGTTTTTCTAAGATTTGACCTGGAAACCTAGTTTTTGACCCCCACATGACCCATTTCAAAACTTGTCTGAGATATCATCAAGACAAACATTCTGACCAACTTTCAAGAGTTTTGGACTGAAAATATGGTCTCTAGAGTGTACACAAGATTTAAAACTTGTTTGGTAAAGGATAGAAAACACTGTAGAAAGGAGCCTGTAGAAAACATTGTGGGAAAAGGAGAAAATGCTAGTAACCAACATTTTCTCTTTTTCCCCCACAATGTTTTCTACCCTTTACAAAACAAATTTCAAATTTTCAGTACCTTTTGTTGTCTGCCAATGCTTTCGATTTGGTCAAGTCAAAAACTTTGTCGTTTGGTAAAGAGTTTTAAGACATGATGAATCTATTAGCCAAATACAGAGTTGAATATGGTTCACTTAGTTCTGAACGCAGACGGCAATAGCCAAAGCTGAGTTTCAACAATAATTCAAGCGTGTAATATATGGTAACAGAGGTAATTTATTTCATGGTAATTTGAACAAGTACTTCTTTGCAAGCCAAGGGTGACGATCCACTATGCTACTCTACCCTTGGCGGATCGACCTTGATTTCGACATTCCCGCCATACGCATTTTCATTGGTTGCAGCTAACTCTAACTGCACGAATCAAATCCCTTGTAGCATTTCATCTTTTTATGAAAATAGAACAAGGTCGCAACCTTTCGAATAAAAATAGAAGGTAAACATGGATACCTCCATGGATGTGTGCAGGATCTGTAATGATTTATACTGAAAAATCATAGACGAACAATATTTACATGAAGTTTCAGTGTGATCAGTCAATTATCGAAGGTTTTAGGCTATATTCCAGAGCCTGACGATGGAATGTCAAAATATGTTTGTTGTTATTGCTTATGTTGTTTCACTGTATTTGTAAGCAGTTTGTAAAACAATGTGTCATTGGCTATCAGAAATATTATTTAAAGGGGGATAATAACCAGCATCCAATAGGGGGCGTATTGTGGGAATCTTGAAATCAGCCTTGATCCGCCAAGGTAAGATCCACATAGTGATCATAACCTTGGCTTGCGAAGATGGTACGAGTAATACCCATGACTAGAAGAAAGCTACCACTTCTTGACCCAAATTCAACTTGTTGTCTGCAAATTCTTCCAATTTGTAGAAGTCTAAAATGTTCTTGTTTGTTAGGGAGTATATAGCTTTCAAATTATGCAGATAATGGAGGTAAAAGGTATTTCAACTTGCAATTTTCAAAAAACATGGGATGCATTACATTAATTGCAAGTAATATCCACCTGGCAGTTACTGGCCCACAGGGGGAGGGGCCATTAGTTAGTGCCCTATGAATGTGCCCCTTTAGTCGAATTCCATTAATCAGTATTTGATTTTATTTTAGACTGATCAAAACTAAAAAGGTTGCAGAAAAAAAATAAAATCCAGCTAAAAAATTTACTGATTTTGATAGAGGGGGAAAAACATTTGTAGCAAACAAAAGATATGCTGTGTATATGCATTTTCCTCTTTTCCCATAATGTTTTAAGTTTTTTTCCCTCTGCAGTTGAAAAATTTTTGGATCATTTGTTTAACCCTTTACCAAGCAATCCTGTAACCACCTGAGAGAACAAGGCATGAGAAATATTGAGTAGAATGGAGAAAATAATGATGATTAGCAAATTCTTCTCTTCCCACAATGTTTTCTACTATTTCTAAGAGAAATTCCATGATTTGGCTCACATCTAATTTGTTGTCTACAATGGTTGACCAAATGGAAATGTTTTACTCTTCTTTCAAACGACAAAATTTTGGATGTGACCAGATTACAACCATTTCAAGACATAAAAAAAGTGTCTCAAAATTGAAATTTGTTTTGGGAAAGGCTAGAAAAATTGTGGGAAAAGGAGAAAATGCCAGTAACCAGCATTTCATCCTTTTCCCACTATGTTTTCAAAAGCTTTCTTTCTCAGGTTCGTTAAAAGTCAGGATTGCGTGGTAAAAACACCCAAGAGTGCAGGGTCTCATAGTGCAGCTGTCAATTGCATTTATTAATTTGTATTTTGCAGTATGCAGACTGCATGCTTTTAGATGAATGGAAGTTTTATGTGAATAAATGGGTATACACATGGAAACTGATTCCTAATGAGTATGAACTATTGTGCCTAGCCAGGAACAATAATCATAAATGGGTGTACTCAAAAATGTACCCGTGTTAAAAGCCAAATCACAGAATTCTGTCCACCTATTAAAATTATACGATATGTAAGAATGATAAGTGACATCAAGTATAAATAACTTCCAAAGCTATTGTTACAAGTTCCGTAACCAATAGTTTTAACTCTTTACCAGACAATGAAATTTTAGACCTGTGCAAATAAGAAACATTTGCAGAGAACAATTTCATGGTGGCTCAAATTACACAGTTTTTCTTTGAAAGGGTAGAAAACTTTGTGGGAAAAGGAGAAAATGCTGGTTACCAGCATTTCTCCTTTTCCCGCAATGTTTTCCAAAGGCCTCTTCAGGGCTGTTGAAATTTGTCATTCTGTGATAAGGGGTTAACTGAAAGTTCTCATTATATGAAGTCTTGAATTTTCATGATTTATTGACTGTATGGTGATTAACACTGTTTTTAACATTATTTCAGATATATTGCATCGGCCAGTGCACCTGTGCTTTCCTGGATTTTCTTTTCCCAGTACTCTGCAATGATATTCTTTTAACTCATTACCAAACAACAAAATTTTAGACTGGTTCAAATTGAAACCATTTGCAGACGACAAAATAAAGGTGACTGAAAAATTGAAATTCGTTCTGGGATGAGTAGAAAACACTGTGGGAAAAGGTGAAAATGCTGGCTACCAGCATTTTCTCCTTTTCCTACAGTGTTTTCAAAAGGCTCCTTTCTCAGGGGCGTCAAAAGTAGGGATTGTGTGGTAACGGGTTAAATCCACTGGCTGCTTTCCCACTTAACCAGTGATGAAACAATGGTCAGCAGCGAGAGAGGAATAAATCCCGTCGCAATGACTATAATCAATCCTTGGTAAGAAATTGGTGAGCCATGGATCGAGCTAGCAACTCCCTGTTCTCAAGTTCTGTCTGCTTCCATCTGAGCTCTGCTAAGCCAATGAAAGTAAGAGAAGTTATACAGAGATTATCTCCCTTGAACAATGCTCTACCAAATACATCAAGGGCAAATTTCTTTGAGGAAGTTACTAGTAAAACCTTTATCGCACATATTCCGAGTTTTAACAACTTATAAATGAGAAAAAAGACTTGAATATATTGCTGTAATATGAGGAAATGCTTGTAGCCAGCATTTCCTCCTTTCCCCACGATGTTTTCAACCCATCTACAGGCAAATTTCAGTTTTGGAGTGACAATTTGTTGAGTACAAATGCTTTCAATTTGAACAAGTCCAAAGTTCTGTTGTCTGGTAATGGGTTAAAACTTTACCAGAAGACAAAGTATCAGTTTCATCCATATTGAAATGACATGTATTTATCGCCAACATTTAGCCTTCTACTATACAATTTCAATTTTTAACAACCCTGAGAAAGAAAGCATGTAAAAACATTGTGAGATAAGGAGAAAATGCTGGTAACCAGCATTTTCTTCTTTTCCCACAATGTTTTCTACTTATAACCAAAACAAAATTCAGTATTTGAGTCTTATATTTATATTGTCGCCTGCAAATGCTTTCAGTTTGGAAAGGATTTAAATTTTGGGTACACAAATTGAGTTTTGTCCGCAACAGATAGTTCTAAACCTGGTAGAGGAAAAGTAGAAAATGCTTGTTACAAGCATTGTTCTCCTTTTACAATGATGTTTTCAAAAACCTTCTCTGTCAAGGTTCATAGGATAAGGATTATCAATCAAAGATAGAAATCAAATTAATTGTTTCTGTCATTATATATTTCCAACAAATGAATGTTAGCCAGCTTTTTCAGCCGGAGAGTACTCCCAATATACCTCAACCCTACACTAAGAAAGCGCCAATCTTTATCAAAACTAATATGTTGGACAAAACAAGCCCTTTCTCCTTTTTCAACAATGTTTCCGAAAACTTCCTCACTGGGATACATGTACTGTTTTCAGATCTCCAGATAGCGGGAGTGATTTTTGTTTCAAAATTGAAAAAAGTATTAATTGTTCTCCACTAAACCCTAAATTATGGTATTCATTAGAATCGTCTCATCGAGACGATTCTAATGAATACCTACAACATAGGGTTTGGATGAGAAATAATGGATTTAGGGTACCATCACTCCCTCTCACCTGGAGCTCTGTGTATTTCTCCTAACAAAAACTCCGGGGGCTAGGTAAAACAGAGATGGGAAAGCTTTACTTTGTACCAAATTTTGTGAAAGCAAGAGTCTGTCAAATTTTGAACTTCTTTGTGTTTTAGTGATTGTTAACCCATTACCAAACGACAATATTTTAGACTGGTCCAAATTGAAAGCATTTGCAGACAACAAAATAAAAGTGACTGAAAATTTGAAATTTGTTTTGTGAAGAGTAGAAAACATTGTGGGAAAAGGAGAAAAATGCTGGTTACCAGCATTTTCTCCTTTCCCACAATGTTTTCTAAAGGCATCTTTCTCTGGGGCGTCAAAAGTAGGGATTGTGTGGTAATGGGTTAAGAGGAAATATACATCAAATTCATCAAATATTGACTAATGTACATTAGGTCATCATGATTTAACTCTTTGTAACCAAACAGCAAAATTTTAGGCTTGCCCAAATTGAAAGCATTTGCAGATGACAAAATAAAAGTGACTGAAAATTTGAAATTTGTTTTGTTAAGGGTAGAAAACATTGTGGGAAAAGGAGAAAATGCTGGTTACCAGCATGTTCTCCTTTTCCCACAATGTTTTCTATAGGTTTTTTTGTCAGGGGCATCAAAAGTAGGGATTGTGTGGTAATGGGTTAAGGGCTTTTCCTGGGCGAGGAGCTACTTTGCAACATGCAAAAAGGGGCATTTGGAAATTTACCCGTGTGTAATCTCAGATCAGTCTGCACATTCCATGCAGGCAAGGGCAAAATCAACATTAATGTCTTCATACAAAGTTGTCTCGGATCAGTCTGCCCTAACTCCGCAGGCTGATCTCCGCCAATACTTTATGCAAATGTCCTTTGGCCGGGCCTTTTGTAAGTTCCAGGCCATTTGCAAGTGACCACGAAGATGTAACTGAAGTAATCATCATTAAATTTTCTCCTTTTCCCACAATATTTTCAAAATGCTGTATTTTTCAGTGGAGTTAATATGGTGGGTTGTGAGGTAGATTATTAACCCTTAGGCTGCTGGCCTTTTGTGGACAGTGTAGATCAAAATCAGACCGCAGAAAATATGCAGTCTGATCTTAAGACGTACACTCTCCCATAAAGATTTATTCCCCTCCCATCCCAACACAAACCAAAATAGAAGTGCCTCTGAAATAGCAAATTTTGGACTTTTTATAAATCTACTGTCCATTTGAAAGTTTCATCTCGCTTATTTTAAGTAGAAAAAGGGTTAGTAAGCCTAGTGGGTTTTGAGTAATTGATAGAAACTTCCTCCTAATTGTTAGATATTCAATTATCAAGTCATTTGACGTTCATATATTTAGAAGCACTCTCACTTTGTCATCAGCATCAGAAAAAAAAATCAGAGTGACAAGTTTTTCCTAACATTTTTTATACTTTGCAAGTTTTTATATGTATTTCTAGGACTGTGTCAATCGGGTCAGAGTGCATCAAATGTGAAACCTGATGTAGGACATATAGTGTCTGATATTTTGTGGATTTCCTTTAACTTGTTACCAAACGACAAAATTTTAGACTGGTCCAAATTGAAAGCATTTGCAGACGACAAAATAAAAGTGACTGAAAATTTGAAATTTGTTTAGTGAAAGGTAGAAAACATTGCAGGAAAAGGAGAAAATGCTGATTACCAGCATTTTCTCCTTTTCCCACAATGTTTTCCAAAGGCTTCATTCTCAGGGTTGTCAAAAGTAGGGACTGTGTGGTAATAGGTTAAGTAAAACTTTAAAACCAAGAAAATTTTAAGAAAAAGGATTATAACCCCTAACTAATCGGTAATTATCATATAACATCAATTTTTTTTGTAAAGGCTATTCTGCAAATCTGGGCAGTTTCTGTCATATGAGATTTTAGGAGCCAAAGACATACTAACTTGAGGGAAAATATCATGTAAGATCAACATTTTTCATAAAGACTATTCGGCCAATTTCGGCAGGTTCTGTCTTTTGATATGAGAGTTAAGGAACCGTAGACCTAAACCCATTACCACACAATCCCTACTTTTGATGACCCTGAGAAAGAAGCCTTTAGAAAACATTGTGGAAATTGGAGAAAATGCTGGTAACTAGCATTTTCTACTTTTCCCACAATATTTTTTTACCCTTCACAAATCAAATTTCAAATTTTCAGTCACAATTCAGTTGTCATCTGCAAATGCTTTCAATTTGGACAAACCTAAAATTTTGTTGTTTGATAATGAGTTAAATGCAATAATTTGGAAAAATTTCCTGAAATGAAAACAAGAATTAAATGTTTTGTTATACTGTCATGGACCAGATAAAGAAAAAGAAAGTTTTCAAAAAAAGAATGTGTTTCAAAAGAATTCTTAGCATGAATGTTACTATCAAGCACCATGTCAAGAAACATGTGAAAATGATTATACATTTATATATGTGGCAGAAAGTCTAAAATTTGATGTAAATAACAGCTTTGATGCTTGTTTATAATACCTCATTGACTCGTAGCTATTTACCGAACAAAAAAAATCGACATGTGTAACTGGAAAGCCTTTGCAGACGAAAGAACAGAAAAATTATTAACACTATGTCCAAGAAAGGATAGGATGGAATAGGGGTAAATGCTGGTTACCAAAATGTTTTCGAAATCATTGTTTTCCACGGGGTCTTTCAGGTCAAGCTTTATTCTATATTGGATGACTTTGAAAAGCAAACTTTATGAACTAGGGATAGCTTCACTCTTCACCAAAAAAGCCCTGGTATTCATGACCCTGGAAAGAAAACCTTTTGAAAACATTGTGGGAAAAGGAGAAAATGCTAGTAACCAGCATTTTCTCCTTTTCCCACAAGGTTTTCTATCCTTTCAGAGACAAATTCATAAACTCAGACACTTTTTAAATGTGTCGTCTGAAAATGCTTTAACCCATTACCACACAATCCCTACTTTTGACACCTCTGAGAAAGAAGCCTATAGAAAACATTGTGGGAAAAGGAGAAAATGCTGGTAACCAGCATTTTCTCCTTTTCCCACAATGTTTTCTACCCTTCACAAAACAATTTCAAATTTTCAGTCACTTTTATTTTGTTGTCTGCAAATGCTTTCGATTTGGACAAGCCTAAAATGTTGTCGTTTGGTAATGAGTTAAAAGGTACCAGTCTAACATTTTGTAGTTTGGTAATGAGTTAAAAGGTACCAGTCTAACATTTTGTAGTTTGGTAATGAGTTAAAAGGTACCAGTCTAACATTTTGTAGTTTGGTAAAGAGTTAAAAGGTACCAGTCTAACATTTTGTAATTTGGTAAAGAGTTAAAAGGTACCAGTCTAACATTTTGTAGTTTGGTAATGAGTTAAAAGGTACCAGTCTAACATTTTGTAGTTTGGTAATGAGTTAAAAGGTACCAGTCTAACATTTTGTAGTTTGGTAAAGAGTTAAAAGGTACCAGTCTAACATTTTGTAGTTTGGTAAAGAGTTAAATACTCAAAGGTTCAACCCTATGCCAAACACGCCCATAGTTTTATTTCCGTTCGGAAAGAAGTATTTCAAATATCTTTCGACCCTTTCAAAAACAAACCCCATTTATTTCAGCCACATTTATCATGGTTTTTTGAAAATGCTCAAACTTTGACAAGTCCATAAAGACCTTGAGAAAGAAGCTTTTAGAAAACATTGTGGGAAAAGGAGAATAATAAAGTATGTTGGTAACCAGTATTTTCTCTTTTTCCCAAAATGTTTTCTACCATTCATAAACTAATTTCAAACTTCTAGTTACTTTTACTTGGTCGTCTGCAAATGTTTTCATTTGGATAAGCCAAAATTTTTTTGTTTGGTAATGAGGTAAATATTTTAACAAAAAGTGATGTTGTTCATACTTTTTAGGTTCCACTTCATAAAGACAACTCTTTTCAGTAATCATAACATTGGTTTATGTGAGATCTGATGTGTTTGGATAAATAAACGCCAAAAATGTGTTAATTTCATTATGTTGTAAATCAGTGTAAAAAAAATGTATACAGAAAATTTAAAAACATTCCTTGCAAGTGTTTGTTTGAAGCAAGAGTTGAAGTGATCAAAATACTTTTATGAGAAAAATCTTCTAACACACAAGAAAAAGTAGATAAAGGAATCACATTTTTAATTCTGGTAAAACTCACTATTACAGGTAAAATAATCTTTCTTTTTTTCCTTTCTTTAATTGAATTAACACAAGTAATCAATTTTGATTTCCTGAATAAATAATTCTTAATTTATTATTATACAGATGAAATTCTAAACCTCTGTTTAAAGTCATAAAAACTAAACAATTCTCTGAACAAATTATTTGAATTAACCCATGAAGCACTGGATTCGACTTAACCCTTTCCCAAACAATCCCTGGTTTTTATGGGTCTGGAATAATAGCCTTTTGAAAACAGTTACCAGCATTTTCTCCTTTTCCCACAATGTTTTCTACCCTATAATAGACAGAAATCATCTTTTCAGAAAGTTTTGAATTGTGGTCTGCAAATGCTTTCAATTTGGTCTAGTCCAAAAGTTTGTCGTTTGGAAAAGGGTTAAGTTATTTTTGCAGGCAGTGTAGATCAAGATCAGACTGCATGGAACATACATTTTGATCTTAATCCTACACTGTCCTCTACTTGGTTACATATTTTGCCAAGACTACCTTAACATTATATTTTAGATGATTTTTTTTTCTAATTGAAAAGGTTCATTTCATGACAATTAACCCTTTAGCACACAATCACAACAGTTACTGTTAACTCTTTACCACACGAGAAAATTTTAGACTGGTCCAAATTGAAAGCATTTGCAGACAACAAAATAAAGGTGACTGAAAAATTGAAATTTGTTCTGGGAAGGGTAGAAAACACTGCGGGAAAAGGAGAAAATGCTGGTTACCAGCATTTTCTCCTTTTCCCACAGTGTTTTCAAAAGGCTTCTTTCTCAGGGTCGTCAAAAGTAGGGATTATGTGGTAATGGGTTAATGAACTTGGGAAAGAAAACATCTGAAGCCATCATGGGAAAAGGAGAAAATGTTTGTTACCAGCATTTTCTCCTTTTCCTACAATGTTTACAATCCTTTCCAGTACAACCCTCATATTTCTAAGTCATAACATTTTGTTGTCTGCAAATGCTTTCGATTTGGACTTGTCTGAAATTTTCTTATTGCTAAAGATTTTTAAAACCATTACAGACAGGCACATAGGAAGCAATTCATGATTGGGGGGGCTAACTTATATTTTCTGGAAAATTTTGTATCGATTGAAACTTTCTAGGACAAAGGGTAATTTCAATTACCATGGTTGTCAAAATTATTTGGCGGGGAGGGGGGGGGGGGCTTAGGCCCCCCCCCCCCACCCCTTGTTCCTATGGGCCTGACAAATGTAAATGTCCAACATGCTTTCTGCAGCAGAGTTTTGAAAGATAATTGTTTCCAAAATGACTTGTTAGATTGGGGAAATGAAAGACCCCCAGACAGTTGTTGATTTTTGTCCTTGTCGAAACTGGCTGCAAAATCATCATCACAATCATGATTAGAAGTTTTTTTCCCCATAAGCACCATAATAACTGTATTCATCAACATCTCTATCAAATTGGTAAAATTTATTGTTATTGTACTATATATAGTATTTCAAGCAACTTTAATATTGTATTTGTTTGCCTATTTTTTTTTCCATGTGACTGTCTTAACTCTTTCCCACACGATGAAGACTTTTAACGACCCTAGGAAAGAAACCTTCTGAAAACACTGTAGAACAAGGAGAAAACGCTGGTAACCAGCATTTTTCTCCTTTTCACACATTGTTTTCTACCCCATCAAGTAAAACATTGCACCATTTGAGTGCATGGTATATTTCTTATGTGTAATTGCCATGATACGTATATAAATGTACATACAGTACAACCTGTATTCAGAGACCACTCAAAGGAAGTACTGAAAGTGGTCTCTTACAGCAGGTGGTCTTTAAATACTGGTTATATTAGGTTAATGTAAAAAGGGTTTTGTATCAGAATAATGGTCTCTTAAGGCAGGTGGTCTCTTAAAGCAGGTGGTCTCTAACACAGGTTTAACTGTATATGTATGTGCATGTGTGTAATTCATGTTATGTGATGACACATAGTAACATTCAAGTCAAAGAAATAAAGATTCTGTTCTGTTCTTTTTCAGAGGTTATTGGAAAGCTGAGGAGCTTGACATGAAAGGAAGATCACATGCACAGATACAAGTTTGACAAAACAAGCACAATTGTCTGAATGAAAACAAGTATATTCCTACTGATATAAGAAAACTATATTTTAAATTTCTTTTGAGACAGTATACTTGTCAGTTTGTTGTTGCTTAAAATTACAATGAAAGCTTCACTTTGTCATTATTTTGAGGTAAGCTCAAGTCGGCTTTAGTTTTGTAGTATATTTTGTCTAACTTGTATAAGACAGATGGTTGTATTGCTGGTAAATATCATGTTGACATGTGTCTATTAGTTCATTATTAGCATGCTATTGATGTGTAAGTAATATTTTATTCTATTAGTTTAAAGTATATTTAGTCAAACTCATGTAAAATAGACGAATATGTTACTGTTAAAAATCATGTTGAACTTTGTCTATTGATTTGCCATTGGTTTATAAGTAATGTCTTACTTCAAGTACCATGTACATTTTGTTATATGAGTATTATTCAAAAGAATAGTATAATTTATTCATTATTGTTACCAATTTGAGATATTTTTGCCATATTTACAATTATATCTAAATGAGATCTACTATTAAAGATTTCATCATTACTTACATCTGGAGTAAATTTTGACAAATAGTTAGCCAAACTGAAAGACTGTAACACAGTCCATTTCAACATTATTTCTACTTGAAGCTGGAGTTGGTGAATTATACCCACACCCTTCAAAAAAAAATCTAGTACACAATTTATAATTGTGATACATTTGTATCAGATAATATTTTTTCTATAATTCAACCTGAGTCTCATCAAGTTAATAGTATGTCAAATGTAAGACAATCTTATAGACAACTGATTTTCTAATTCAAATCTTTAATGGCCACTACTAATACTTTTAAGCATTGTTCAAAGTTACTTTAAAATTAATGTGTAAATGTATTTCTTTTTTCCCTGTGATGAACTTGAGGAGCATATATCATAAACTTGACAATTTTTCTTTGTAAATTTATCAGATTTAGAAGGATTTTTAATCCATTTGTTTCTCAAAACATTTTCCTGAGAGTCATCAAAATGTCTCAAAATATTTCTGTTGAATTTGAAAGTGACACAATTCTACAAAATCTCAATGATGACAAAGCTAAAATCTATTACGGGGGAATCATATTCCTTGGAGTTCTCATTCTGCCAGGAGTTATCGGCAACCTACATGTCTTGTTCATTTACCTTTTGAAAAAACCTCAAAATAACACAAAAATTTTTGTCTGTTTTCTGGCAATCATTGATTTGGTTTCATGTACTATTTGCTTTCCTTTTAACATAGTGACTTGTTTGTATCCACTAATGTATTATGACCATGTTTCCTGTAAGATATTTAATTTTCTGAACAGTTTTGTGCTGATAGGATCAGCATTATCATTAGTTGTCATTGCCATAGAACGTTATAGAAAAATTTGCAAGCCTTTTTTACCTCAGATTTCTTTTAAACATGCCAAGATGTTGTGCACTCTGGTACTCATCTTAACAGTTCTTTTTTCAATACCAATATTACATTTGTATGGTAGTGCAGAAATACCAACCAAACATCCAAATATCACAGGTTTTGAGTGTTATGTCCAGGTTGAACTTAGAGACACACTTTTTCAGTGGATTCATGGTGGATTCATATTAATAGTATCGTTGGGTTGCTGCTCTGCTTTAACTGTTCTCTACATACTGATTGGAATTCAAATCTGGCAGCAACAAGCCAAAATGCGAAGAAAGAAGATGCTTAATATTTCAACAGGACAAAGTGTAGATAGTGTACCAGTCAAGGAAACAGACCAATCAGAAAGGAAGCCAGTTGAAACAATTACAAATGGGTGTGTTTCTACAGCAATGCTATCAGACTTGCAAGACATTGATAGTAACCAACCTGAGTCATCTGAACAAGAAACCAGCTTCAATTTATCTCCAAACAAATGCAAACAAAAACAGGGGAGACAAAAATTTGTGGAAAGAAAGAAAGAGCTTGATAAATTCAATCAAATGAAAAAAACAACATATATGTTCATATGGATAACATTATTCTACATACTAAGCTATATTCCTTACCCTATTTTACGTTTGTACCAGATTTATAACATGGACTGGTATGACAACCTGAGTCATTCTGGACTAGTTACTTTTCATTTCGCTCTTACAACCTTATTTTTGAATAATGTTGTAAATTCTTTTGTCTATCTAGTATGTGATTCTACTTACAGGAAAGAACTGATTTCCTGTTACAGCACATTTTTTTGCAGAAAATGAATTATAGAATAGTTGTTTTGTATATTTTCTTATATGCTGTTCAGTATAATTATTGAAATCTAATGTTCAGTGAATAATATCCTGTTAACACCTTACCACACATTCCTGACTTTTAATGAACCTCAGAGAAAGAAGCCTTATGTAAGCATTGTGGGAAAAGGAGAATATGCTGGTAATCATTGTGGGAAAAAGAGACAATGCTGGTAACCAGCATTTTCTCCTTTTTCCACAATGTTATCTTCCCATACAAAATACATGTATCAGTTTTTCAGTCACAATTATTTTGTTGTCTGCAAAGCAGCTTTGAATTTGGACCAGTCTACAATTTTGTCATTTGGTAAAGAATTAACACTTTACCAACCTAATAAAAATTTTAGCCTGGTCTTAATTGAAAGCATTTGTAAACGATGTATTAAATGTTACTCAAAAAATAAAATGTCTCTTTCAGAGGGTTGAAAACATTGTGGGAAAGAAGGAAATGCTGGTTACCACCATTTTCTCCTTTACCAACTATGTTTTCAAAGGCTTCTTTCACAGGGTCGTAAAAACTAAGGATTGTGCAGTAAAGGGTTAACTCATGACCTAACAGCTACGTTTAACTCTTTACAGGACAACAAAATTTTAGATTTGTTTAAATTGAAAGCATAGGCAGACGACAAAATAAACATAACTCAAAAATTAAAATTTGTTTCCAGTAGGTTTGAAAACATTGTGGGAAAAGGAGAAAATGCTGGTTACCAGCATTTTCTCCTTTTCCCACAATGTTTTCAAAAGGCTTCTACCTCAAGGTCATCAAAAGTAGGGATTGTGTGGTAAGGGGTTAAGACTCTTCCAAATTCCAAACATTCACAGACTGATAATAATTTCAAAAGTAATAGTTTTGATCATAAGTTCTATTTTAAAATGGAAAACATAGGAAAAGGAGAAAATGCTGGTTACCAGAAGAAAGAAGCCTTTTTCTCAACTCTTAACCTTTCCCAAACAATCCCTGGTTTTTACGATGCTGGGAAAGAAGGCTTTTGAAAATACTGTAGGAAAAGGAGAAAATGCTGGTAACCAGCATTTTCTCCTTTCCCACAATGTTTTCTACCCTTTCATGGGCAAAAATCATCATTTGCATTACATTTGATTTGTCGTCTGCAAACGCTTTCAATTTGGACAAGTCTAAAATTTTGTTGTTTGGTAAAGAGTTAACTGTGTGGTAAATGATTAATTTCTGGTGAAGTTTATGCATTTCTTATGTCCAGCCTTTTGAAAGTGCATGAATCATTTTCATCCCCTTGTGAACCACTTAACTCTTTACCAAACAATCCCTGGTTTTTACGACCCTGAGATAGAAGACTTTAGAAAACATTATGGGAAAAGGAGAAAATGCTGGTAACCAGCATTTTCTCCTTTTCCCACAATGTTTTCTGCCCTGCTGTAAACAAATTTCCATTATTGGGTTACGTTTATTTTGTCGTCTGCAAGTGCTTTGAATTTGAACCACTCTAAAATTTGTCGTTTGATAAAGGGTTAACTCTTTACCAAACAACAAAATTTAGACTTGTCCAAATTGAAAGCATTGGCAGATGTCAAAACAAAGTCGACTTAGAAATTAAAATTTGTTTTGGGAAGAGTGCAAATCATTGTGAGAAAGAAGAAAATGCTGGTTACCAGCATTTCTCCCTTTCCCACAATATTTTCAAAATGCTTCTTTCACAAGGTCGTTAAAAGTTGCAAATGTGGGGTAAAGGCATAACGCTTTACCAAACAGTCCCGACTTTTAACGACTTTGCTGAAGAAGACTTGAAAACATGGTGAGAAAAGGAGTAAATACTTCTAACCAGCATTTTCTCCTTTTCCCACAATGTTTCTGCTCTATCAGAGAAAAATGGTGTCATTTTTCCCACCTTTAATCTGTTGTCTGTAATCACTTTCAGTTCAGACAAGTCCAAAATTTTGTCGTTTGGTACAGAGTTAAGGAAGACTGCAAACCTTGTGAGAACCTACTTAACCTTTGAAACTTTTACCTACAATGCCCACTTTTTAAACCCTGAGAAAGAAAGCTTTTGAAATTATTATGGTAGCAGGAGAAAATGCTGATAACCTGATTGTATTTCACCATTCCCAAATCAAATTTAATTTTTTTCCATTGTCTGCAAATGCATTCAATTTGGACAAAAATTTTGTTGGTTGGTTAACTCTATACCAAACGACATGGTCCAAATTGAAAGCATTTGCAGACAACAAAATAAATGTGAATTAAAAATTAAAATTTGATTTTGCAAGGTTAGAAAACATTCTGGGAAAAGGAGAAAATGCTAGTTACCAGCATTTTCTCCTTTTTCCTCAATGTTTTCAAAAGCCTTCTCCCTCAAAGTTGTGAAAATTCGGGATTGTGTGGTATAGAGTTTATTACCTTTTTTCCAAATGGTAAAATTTTGGACTGGACCAAATTCAAGGCATTTACAGACAACAATTTGGATGTTGCTATGCCTATTGATTGCTCTCTTTGATTGGGTAGAAAATTGTGTGGGAATGGAGAAAATTCTGGTCACCAACATTTTCTCCTTTACCCACAATGTTTTCAAGACTTCTTTCACAGGGTCGTTAAAAGTTGGTACTGTGTGGTAAAGGGTTACTATAAGTGTGTTAATCACCCTGAGAAAAAAAACTTTCTTTATAGACATTCTAGGAAAAGATGAAATATCAGTAGTTCCTGATTTCCCAGTATGATTTATGCCCTTTGTAACAAATCTTGAAGTTTAAATCTGCATTTAATTTGTTCACTGGAAATGCTTTCAATCTTCTCAACTTAAATATTACCAACTCTTTACCAAACTTTAACTCTTTACCAGAGGACAAAACTTTAGACTGGTCCAAATTGAAAACATCTGCAGGCAAAATTAACACAACTCAAAAATTGAAATTTGTTCTGGAAGGTTAAAAAAACCATTGTGGGTAAAGGAGAAAATGCTGGTTACCAGCATTTTCTCCTTTTCTCATGATGTTTTCAAAAGCTTTCTTTTCAAGCTTTTCGAGATGCTTTTTGAAAACACTGGAGAAAAAGGAGAAAAATGCTGGTAACCAGCATTTTCTCGTATTTCCACTGTTTTCAACAGGCTTTTTCTTTAGGGTCATGAAAACCAGGGACTGTTTGGTAAATGGTTAACCATACAGTCATCAGAAGAAGAAGCCTTTTGAAAACATTGTGAGAAAAGAAAAAAATACTGGTAACCAGCACTTTTTTCATTTCCCACAATGTTTTCTACCCTTGAATAGGACTTACGCTCCTTGCTATTAATTTTGAAAGTATCATCTCAAAGTGTTTCAAATTTAGAGGTCTATTTTTCTCTTATTAAGTAGAAATATTTGTGGAGAAAAAACCAAAAAAGAGTGTTTCTCAGGGTTGGTCAAAGCTGGAATTGTTCAGAAAATGGTTTATGTAGTTTTCAAACATAATTTCATTTACATGTTTATGAATGTGGTCAGCGTACCTTTTCATCTTTCCCCCTTTTTTTTTATCGGTACTTTGTACAGTAAGTAATACAGTATTCTTCTTCACAGCCTACTTTCCAATAAATGTTCCATCATACAAATAATGATCAGTGGTGAGTTAGGAAGATATCTGGTTGCAATGACTTACATTAATCTTCCCAACAAAAAATCTTCGACTCGGACAACAGTGTAAACATTACTCAAAAATGAACTTTGTTTTACAAGGGTGAGAAAAATCACTGTGGGAAAAAGTAGAAATTATGCTGGCTACCAGCATTTTCTTCTTTTCACACAAAGGTCTCAAAAATCATTTTTTCTCATTACTGTTTAACCCCTTACCACACAATAATCCTGAAAATAAGGCTTTTGATAACATTGTGGGAAAAGGTGAAAAGGCTGGTAACCAGCATTTTCTCCTTTTTGCACAATGTTTTCTATGCTGTCTAAGAAACATTGCACCATTTGAGCAAAACTGAAACTGTGGTTTGTAAATGCTTTCTGTTTGGACATGGCTAAAATTTTGTCCTCTGATAAAGGTTAAACTGAGGATTATTTATTATGAGTTTAACCCTTTAACACACAACAAAATTTGAGGCTTGTCCATATTTGAAACATTTGCGACAACAAAGGTAAATGTGGCTTAAATACTGGAGTTCATCTTTCTCTTAGGGGTTGAAGACAATGTAGGTAAAGGAAAAAATGCTGGTAACCAGCAATCATAAAATTATTGCTCCTTTCCCCATAATGTCTTCAAAAGGTTTTTCTTTCTCGGTTGTTAAAACTCAGGATTGTTTAGTGCAGGGTTAATGCAGAATTAGCTAATTGTTTTGTTTCTATTGTCTTGGGGTTAAAAGTCAAACAAGGATAATTTTTTTCCTAATTGAAGTTCATTGAACATTAACTCTTTATAAAACAATATAACTTTAGACTTGTCCAGATTGAAAGCAACAGCAGAAAACAACTTGAGGGTAGCCCAAAAGATTATTTCTTTCCTGAAATAGTAAAAAAAACACTGTTTGAAAACAAAAAAATGCTTTGTACAAGAAACCTCTTCTTTTTCCCACAATGTTTTCAAAAGATTTCCTGGGACTGACAAAACTTACGACTGTGATGTAAAAGGTCAACCATATATCAAACAAACCTATGGTTCTAGGAACCTGTTGAAAAAATGCTTTTCAGAACAACGTGGGAAAAGGAGAAATGGCAATACATGTATCTCCATTTTCTGACTATTTTTTGAAAAGCTCTCTTCCTGTAGGATAGAGACATTTTGTAAAAGGTTAACTCTTTACCAAACAACAGAATGTTGGACAAGTCCAAATTGAAAGCATTTGCAGGTGACAAAATAAATGTGAATCAAAAATTGAATTTTGATTTTGGAAGGGTAGAAAACATTACAGGAAAAGGAGAAAATGCTGGTCACCAGCATTTTCTCCTTTTCCCACAATGTTTTGAGAAGGCTTTTTTCTCAGGGTTGTGAAAACCAGGGATTGTTTGGGAAAGGGTTAAACTCTATCATATCAAAAAATTTAGACTGCTCCAAATTGAAATTATTTGCAGAGAATAATATAAATGAAACTCAAGTGGTTGAACTTGAGGGTTAGAAAATGTGGGAAAAGGAGAAAATACTGGTTACCAGCATTTTCCAATTTTCCCACAATGTTTTAAATATGTCTTATTTCCAAGGGTAGTTTAGGAAAGGGTTAAACATTACTTCATTTAAATCCCCAGAGCTCCAGATAAGAGGGGGTGATGGTATTCTAAATCCAGTGTTTCTTTTCCAAACCCTATGTCTTGATGAGACGATTCTATAAATGAGTACCCATTACACAGCTTTGGTAGACAGTAACTAATACATGTATTTTCTATATTGAAATCAAACTCACTCCCTCTGTCTGTAGATCTGTATGCCTGTGGCAAGAGCATTACCTTTCTTCTACCAATATTTCTTACAGTATTATTGTATTATGGTTACCAGCATTTTCTCCTTTTCCCAAGTCTTACTTTAAACCTATCTATTTTACATTGATTCAGAAACAAGTTTTTACAACTTATACTAATCTCTCTCTAGTCTGCTTCCTATGAACTACACCAGTACTAGTGCCAAATGCGTGGGCCAATGAAAAATCCCAAAATTAACCCCCCTGGGTATCGAACTTGGACCTTATGGCTATGAGGCCAAAGTGTGGTTTCCCAAGTCTTACTTCCAAGGGTACCTAAAACCCAGAATTGTTTGATAAAAGGTCATGCAAATGATATTTTTGAATAATTTATTGTCATCTGAATGTTGGAATTTGATTGGTTATCTATTTACCAAATGACAAAAATTTAGACTAAAACAAACTGAAAGCATCGACAAATGACAGATTACATGTACCATATCTAAATGATGATACTGGACTTTGAAAGGGTAGGAAACCCTGTGGGATGATGAGAAAATGCTGGTTACCTTAATTTTCTCCTTTTCCCAAAATTTTTTCAGATTCCCTCTTCCTCAGACTCTTTAACAAATGACAAAATTTTAGACTGGTCCGAATTGAAAGCATTTGGGAATGACAAAATGAGGAAGGGAAGGGAAGAAAACATTGAGGGAAAAGGAGAAAATGCTGGTTACCAGTATTTTCTCCCTTTCCAACAATGTTTTCAAAAGGCTTCTTTCACTGGGAGAGTTAAAAGTCCGGATTGTGTGGTAAAGGGTTAATAGTCAGGAGAGAGCTATAAAGAGGGTTTCAGAGTTACTGTATTCTAATTAGCTAATAACATAAATTCTATACTGATATTTCACTCTCTCTAGCAAAATACAAAATGTTAGACACTACCAAATCGAAGGCATTTAAAGACAACAGATTAAAGGTAGCATAAAAAGCAATTTGTATAAAGGTATTTGATAGGGTAGAAAACAGTTAAGGCAATTAGGAGAAAATGCCGGTTTGGCCAAACTAAAAAATATATGTGTTAGGGTTTCGGTCCAAGAAACTGAAGGTGGGATATGAAGGGATTTTTCCCCAGAAATGTGCTGAAACTACACCCAATATTATTTTTTCATCGTAGCATAAAAGTTTAGGGTTTACAGCATTTTCTAGGTAGGGTCAGGAAACTCTAAACATACATTTTTTTTGACAGGCCTTACCTGCAATTTCTCCTGTTCCCACAATGTCTTCAAAATTCTTCTTCCTCAGGGTTGTAAAAACTTAGGATTTTATGCTAAAGCGTCAATACAGTGGTACTTGAACAGAAACAAGTTTGAAATAGGTTTGTTCAAAATTCATGAGATCTGATAAACTTTTACCATGACAACTAATTGCATTTTTGTTTATTTCTGCCATACATGTTGCTTTTTTTGTTTATTTGATGTATATATCTTAATTATTTCTCTAAATAAACTCTGCAAAATTAATGTCATACATCTGTTCAGCTTACTGAAAGGGGTTAAAACCTTTACCCATACAACAAATTCACTTTACCAAACGACAAAATTTTAACTTTGTCCAAATCGAAAGCATTTGCAGATGACAAAATAAAAGTGACTGAAAATTTGAAATCTGTTTTGCGAAAGGCAGAAAACACTGTGGAAAAAGGAAAAAATGCTGGTTACCAGCATTTTCTCCCTTTCCAAAATGTTTTCTAAAGCCTTCTTTCTCAGGGGTGTCAAAAGTAGGGATTGTGTGGTAATTGGTTAAAGACCGTTAAGCTGTAAGCACTTCTCGCTGACCCTAATCAGATATTGTTGATTAAGTTCAGACTGCACATTCTGTGCAGTCTGATCTCAGATCTACACTGTCTAACAAGGAGATATCTTTTCCAAAGGACATACCTTTGAAATCTAAAAACTTGGATTCTTACCGTCAGCTTGAAAGCTTCATTTGAATTTATCTAGCATGAGAAAGGTTAAGGGCATCTGTGGATAACAATTTCAAGAAGATGCATCTTCTTCCTGAAGATCAATAAAAATTCGCAATTGTGTGATAGAGGTTAAGCAAGTGACAAAATTTTGAGTCAGTCCAAATTGAAAGCATTTGTAGATGACAATGCAATTACGACTCCAAAAATGAATTTTCTGTTTGAAAAGATGAAATATCATATTGGGAAGAGCAGCACATGCTTGTTACTAATGGTGGGCCGATGATCGACTATGGTCGCAAGTCAGTTAGTTTTAGCTTCCGATTCCAATAATTGATTGAGAAATCTCTGAATCGATTGCAGTCAGTGCCTAAACTGGCTTGGTGCCAAAACTTTAAATTCTGTTTACAGCACTTGGTTTTGTGACTGTTATTAATCAAAATTTTGGATTAAACAAAGTGGATAACAAGCACGAAAATTGGCCGGAAAAATAAGAATGACATCTTTGTCCAAAGATGCCATGACAAAAGTTGACTACTTGGTAAGCTTCTCATTTGATCCCTGAGCCGGGGTTTTGGCATTTGGAAATTTGAAATGACCTGTTTTTGACAATGAAAGATACCTGCCTAAATGCAGAAATATGGGTTAAACACGATCATTTTGAAATGCAATGGACATGCAGATGATAATTCAGCTGGCGAGTTATTCATAACAAAGTAACAAAGGTGTTAATCGTTGCATCTAGTGTAAAGGGACAAATTTGAAAGTTACTTGCTATTCAAACTGACTAACTGATGTAATACTTCTCCAGAAATTAATTGTAACAGAAAAATAGATAGCCAAAAAAACGTGAAAACCTATGATGCTACAATGAGCAGCATGGTATCTTCCGATCAGAAGGACTTCAAACTATCTTCTTACCTTTAATAATGAATTCTAAAAGTGAATTTACACAAATCTCTGAATGAAACAATCAGTGGGAGCTTACTCTAATCATGAGTGAAAAAAAATGTTGTTTTATGAAATGAAACTATGGGAGGGGGGGAAGGGGTTGTCTGCAAATGCTTGAAGTATGTCTGATTCTTTTTTAACTCTTTTGGAAATTAATATGTAAGAAACAAAATGAATGATATTGATTAAATATTGATTTCCCACCTGTAAAAGGTTTCATTTTAGACCAGTCTAAAAATTTTAATAAAGTAGAGTAAAGAGTTAAAACCCACATGCTTGTCCCCTTTGGAAGCTTTATGTTCTTTTGAAGCCTTGGATAAGATCTCCTATTTGTCCCAGGAGTTACCAGATTTATCCTTTCCTGAACAACCTTGCATCTTAACTCTTTAACAAACAACAAATTTTTGGACCAAATTCAGAGCAGTTGTGGAGAACAAATAAAATCTGGGTAATATGATGATTTCTGACTTTGATACAGTAGAAAATGTTATAGGAAAAGGAGAAATTGCTGGCTACCACAATGTTTTCTATAGGCCTCTTTCTGAGGTTCGTTCAGTCGAGATTGCCTGATAAAGTTCTCCAACATTTTTTTCTCATGTAATGACTGTGAAATTTTTATAGAATGGGAATTCAAACTTTGCCCACTAAACATCTAGAAACTTCATTCTAAAGTTAAAAGCTTTTTCAGATGAACAGTTAACCCTTTTGCAGACTTTCTGCCTTTTAACACCCCTAAAAGAAAGAAGCCATTTGAAAACACTAAAGGAAAAGGAGAAAATGCTGGTAACCATCATTTTCTCTTTTACCTCCAATATTTTCAGCCCTTTCCCCCAAGACAAATTTCAATTTTTGAGTCACATTACTTTCAATTTCTACAAGTCCAAACTGCTGTTGTTTCATATAGAGTTTAACTCATTACCAAACGACAAAATTTTAGGTTTTTCCAAATTGAAAGGAATTGCAGACGACAAAATAAAAGTGACTGAAAATTCGAAATTTGTTTTGTGAAGGGTAGAAAACATTGTGGGAAAAGGAGAAAATGCTGGTTACCAGCATTTTCTCCTTTTCCCACAATGTTTTCTAAAGGCTTCTTTATCAGGGGCGTCAAAAGTAGGGATTGTGTGGTAATGGGTTAACATGTCTCAAATAGTTGATTTCCCTTCTAAAAGGTAGTAAACGTTGTGAGAAAAGAAGATTTTCTTCTTGTCTCCTAATGTTTTCAGACAATCATACTTTTTTCAGGGCCATTAAAATGTTACATCATTAAATTGTTTCATAAAGGTAAAGAGATTAAAAACTTGTAGCAATTAAGCAATTTTACTCTTACCTGCAATGTTTTCAAAACCGATTAACCATAACACTAACAATTCATATGCATGGGTAAAAAGTATTTTTACCTTTTCTTTCATAATAGGGGTCAGTCTATTCAACAAGGGTCTGACGGAAGTGTTTTTAGGGTCCACTTTCACTAACAAGACGGCGTCTCTGTATGCATCCTCTAATAGTCCCTGATGTTCGTATGCCACACTCCGTCTGTAGAGGGCTTTAGGGTCATTTGGGCTTATCTCAAGGGCTGAAGCATAAAATAAATACTCACTCTTAGCACTATTCAATACAAGATAATCCCTGTAATTCTTTCCCAAATGGCAATATTTCAGACGGGTCCAATTTGAAAGCACTTAACCCAAAGGGCGAGCTCTTCTGAAAACATTGTGGGAAAAGGAGAAAATGCTGGTAACCAGCATTTTCTCCTTTTCCAACAATGTTTTCCACCCTCCCCAAACCAAATTTCAATTTTTTAGTCACATTTACTTTGTCGTCTGCAAATGCTTTCAGTTTGGACCAGTCTATAATTTTGTCGTTTGGTAGAGAATTAACAGGACATTGAACCTGCAACTACTAGATCATGATTCAGATACTCTAAGAACTGAGTTACAAGGGTGAGCAAAGGGGTACAAACTTTGCTATTCAGCGCAGAATGCTAAAGCCCTATAGAATCAAATAAACCCAAGAGACATTTTCCATAAGAATTCAGACCCAGTTAACCTATTACAACTCAATCCCTCCTTTTGACAACCCTGAGAAAGGAAAATTGTGGAAAAAGGAGAAAATGCTGGTAACCAGCATTTTCTCTTTTTCCCACAATGTTTTCTACTCTTCACAAAACAATTTTTTAATTTTCAGTCACTTTTATTTTATCGTCTGCAAATGCTTTCGATTTGGACAAGCCTAAAATATCGTCGTTTGGTAATGGGTTAATTACAGTATATCATGGTGGCTTTTCTTGATAGAGTTTCAAAAATTTTTTAAAAAAGTAGCTCAGTGATCAGACTGAGCATTTTGATCCTGATCTACATTTGCCAGATAGGCAACAGTGGCTGTGGAAAGCGTTGACATCTTATCATTCTCTGCAGATCTAAATAATTGCTGGTAAAGTCATTATGAAGAGAATGTGTTGGCAGGCTCATATCAAAGACAAAATCTACAATGAGATCATGGCTGTGGGTTAAAATTTCTTTTGTACTATTTCTCTTAAACCCTTCACCACACAATGATGACTTTTGACGACCCTGAAAGAAGAGGCTTTAGAAAACATTGTGGGAAAAGGAGAAAATGCTGGTAACCAGCATTTTCTCCTTTTCCCACAATGTTTTCTACACTTTCCATAGCAATTTTTAACTTTTCCATCACATTTATTTTGGCATCTGCAAATGCTTTCAATTTGGACAAGTCAAAAATTTTGCCGTTCGGAAGAGAGTTAAACCCTTTTTAAAGGCAACAAAATATCTTAGCAGTCTAGATTAAGAGCACTTGTAGAAAATGAAACAAATGTATTTGAAAGATTGAAATTTGTTTTGGGAAGGAATGAAAACATTGTGAGAAAAGGAGAAAATGCTAGTTAGCACCATTTTCTCCTTTTCCCACAAATGTTTTCAAAATGCTTCCTTGACAGGGTTGTCTGGGTTTCTGTTGTAAAGAATCAATCTACATTTAGCCCTTTACCCTACAATCCAAAGTTTTAATGACCCTGAGGAAAAATGTCTTGAAAACCTTGTGTAAATTGAAAATGACGGTAACTAGCATTTTCTTTCTTCTTTTCCCGCAAGATTTTCTAAACTTTCACAGATAGTTACCATTATTTTAGCTACATTTAATTTGTCGACAGCAAGTCTAAAGTTTTTATCTTAAATCCACTTAATATTCCTGAGGGAATAGTTATACACAATTTCAAACTATTAACTCTTTACCAAACGACAAATTAATAGACTGGTCCAAATTGAAACCATTTGCAGACGACAAAATAAATGTGATTGAAAAATCAATTATTACATTTGGGAACAGTAGAAAATGTTGTGGGAAGAGGATAAAATGCTGGTTACTAGCATTTTCTCCTTTTCCCACAATGTTTTCTAAAGGTTTCTACCTCAGGGTTCTCAAAAGTCGTCATTATGTGTTAAAAGGTTAACTCTGTTCTCTAGAAAACAGAGTTAACATTTTGAAATTGTGTGCTATTTCATGGTCTAGTAAAAAGTTAATTCTTTACCAAATTAACCAAAAAATGTAGATTTGTCTGAATCACAAGTATTTGCAGGACAACAATTTAAATTTGAGTAAATTGATAGAGTTAAGAAAGAGAGAAAATGATGATCAGCATTTTCTTTTTCCAACATTTTTTCAAAAGACTTTTCCCTCAGGGTCGTTAAAACTTTAGATTGTGTAATGAAGGGTTAAGTTTTTTCAAAACGAAAAAATGTTTAGTCTGGACCAAAACTGAAGAATTTGCAGATGAAATTTTCTCCTTCTTCCACGCTGTTTAGACCGCATCAAAATGGAACCATATTCAGATGATGTTTTCTCTTTCTCCAACATTGGTTAGTCTGGTTCAAAGCCAAAAAAATACAAATGAAATTTTCTCACAGTCCCACACTACCCATAGAAGTCTCTTATCTCAGGGTTATTTAACCCATTACCACACAATCCCTAGTTTTGACGTCCCTGAGAAAGAAGCCTTTAGAAAACATTGTGGGAAAAGGAGAAAATGCTGGTAACCAGCATTTTCTCCTTTTCCCACAATGTTTTCTACCCTTCACAAAACAAATTTCAAATTTTTCAGTCACTTTTATTTTGTTGTTTGCAAATGTTTTCGATTTGGACAAGCCTAAAATATTGTGGTATGGTAATGAGTTAAATCTGGGGGCTAAGCCCTAGAAGGGCAGTCAGCACCATACTGGACTCAAGGACAAGGGGTTGCTGACTCGATCTCCAGTTGGGCCAATTTCTTTCTGCGAATTGATTCTCATTTCATTCTTCTCTCACTGCTGATCACTGTTCTGACAATGGCTATGTGAGAAAGCAGCCAGTGGCTTGGTAAGAATATTGTGCAGAATACTAGTACAAGAGACTCCTGGAAAGCATGGATAGATGCACTGGCCACCTGGATATAACTGAAATAATGTTGAAAATGTGTTAAACATCATACACTCAATCTATAATTAACTCTTCACCACACGAGAAAATTTTAGACTGGTCCAAATTGAAAGCATTTCCACACGACAAAATAAAGGCGACTAAAAAATAGAAATTTGTTCTGGGAAGGGTAGAAAACGCTGTGGGAAAAGGAGAAAATGCTGGTTACCAGCATTTTCTCCTTTTCCCATAGTGTTTTCAAAAGGCTTCTTTCTCGGGAGGGGTCAAAAGTAGGGATTGTTTGGTAATGGGTTAAACCATGGGCTTGTTGGTAAAGGCTCAAGGGAAATAAGTATGTACATATATAATCCTGGGAAATAATAGTTCTTTCCCTTGCTTTAAGTATTTACCACAAAATCCCAAGTTTCAATGACTCTCAAAAAGGAGCCTGAAGACAAAAATGTGGGAATAAGAGAAAATGCTGGTAACCAGTATTTTCTCCGTCTCACACAAGATTTCTACACAATCCAAGTCAGAAATCAGTTGTTTGGTAAAAAGTTAAAGGTACTTAAGTATAAAAACCAACTACATATACTACCAATACCGAAGTTAATTTGGAATTGGTAGTATATGTAGTTGGTTTTTATACATCAATGTCACAGATGATTCTTCTTCTAGAAAGAGCAGTGTAATATGATAGTCAAACAACATAAAGTCTTTCAAAATTTAACTTAATTGTCTGGTAAATTGTTTTTCACCTTTTACAGGAAAATCACAATTTTTTATGACCCAGAGTAAGATAACTTTTGAAATCATTTTAGGAAAAGAAGAAAATGTTTGTCACCAACCCATTCTCCTTTTTCCACAATGTTTTCTACCCTTCAAAAAGAAATTCATTTTTGAGTGACATTTACATTGTCCTCTGCAAGCGATTTCAATTCAAACAAGTCATACACCTTTTCAGAGCGGTTCTTCCTCAGGGTCATTAAAACCAGGGATTGTTTAGTAAAGGATTGAGGGTACACATACCAGATGTGGCATCTTTGATTGCATCATCATATTCCTCCAGTTTCAGATGACACATGGCTCTGTTTTTGTAGATAACAGCTTTGTCTGAATCCTTGATGTCATTCAGCTCCAGAGCTTCTGTGTACAGGGACAGAGCCTTCTCATAGTCTCCAGTCTTAAACTTCTCATTGCCCTCTTCCTTGAGGGCTGAAACACTCATCTGTAGAGAGGAAGACAAGAATTACAGTGCACTTAACTCTTTTCCACACAATCCCAAGTTTTGAAGATCCAGCTGAAGGAGCCTTTTGAAAACATTTTGGGAAAAGGAGAAAATGCTGATAATCAGCATTTTCTCCTTTTCCCACAATGTTTTCAAATCTTCTGTTTAAGGTATGTTAAAACTCAGGATTGTATGGTGAAGGGTAACTTTACTGATTGGCAAATACCACTTTCAAAGCCCTGATTAATGGTTCAATTCTTTACTGGAAGAAAAAATTCTAGACTTATTCAAATTAAAACCATTTGCAGATAACAAATCAAATGTGGCTCTAATGAAATTTGTTTGTCAAAATGGTTGAAAATACTGTGGGAAAAGGAGAAAACTTCTAGCCAGAATTTTCTCCTTTCCTAAAATATTTTCAGATGCCTTCTCTGTATGTGTCAATAGAAATAGGATTGTGCAGTTAATAGTCAAGGTAAAAGTTTGGTTACGATCTCTGTTTATGTGTTTTTGCTATTTTCACCATCATTTCAGTTATATGGTGGTGGACAGTGCACCAACCTATGCTTTTCTAGGGTTTCTTTAGAAGAATAGTAAATGTTGGTCATTGGCCCTGCTTGCCTTTACTTTGAAGCTCTGGGAACGTCTTATGATAGCAATGTTCACTTTATCAATTGACTGAGTGCTATTTAACACTGCTTTCAACATGTGGTTCTTGTCTATATATTCATGACATGTATGTACAACAGGGACTAGTTTACGGTCACCATATCCCATGAGTCTCTGAGTAAAATGCTGTATCCCTACACTCTAAGGTTAGAGGTGTATTACAGTATATGAAGACACTGCCAGTGACCAAAGTATAGCTTGTTATCAATGATGCCCAGAGCTAAAGATAAGAGAGAGTGGTGGTATAATAAATCAGAGCTCCAGATAGGGGGAGTGATTTTGATTTTAAAATTGAAAATATTAGTCATTTTCAGCTAAACCCTATGGTGTGGGTACTCATTAGAATCATCTCATCGAGACAATTCTAATGAGTACCCACAACATAATTGGTTTCAAAGAAAAATAATGGATTTAGAAAACCATCACTCCCTCTTATCTGGAGCTCTGCCTATGTTTTGGATACTCATTAGAATCATCTCAATGAAATTATTCTAACGAGAACCAATAACATAGAGTTTAGTAGAGAATTAGTAATGTTTTCAATTTTGAAATCAAAATCACTCCCTTTATCTGTAGCTCTGATGCCATAGATGCAATTTACTATACTCAAAGAGCATCAACAAAAAATTAACCCTTTGCCATGGATTAAATACCCATGGGAAAGATTTTTAAAACAAGCAGGAAATGGTGCAAACAAGCATATTCTCCGTTTCCAACGTTTTTTTTTTTTTTTTTTTTCTTACGAAAGACAAATCCCATCGTTTTAGCAATATTTAAATTGTTGTCTACTAACTTAATGCATTTAATTCAGACAAGTCTAGTATTTTTGTTTTCGTTTGTCAAACTGTTAGTGATGTATATAAGGTTTACAGTCAAAACGTCCCACCGTCAAAACGTCCCACAGTCAAAACGTCCCACTTTTGGTTAAAACGTCCCCCCAATTTGGTTAAAACGTCCCACCATTCCAGAAAATTGGTCAAAACGTCCCACTTTGAATTATTTCGTTCATATCAACTAGTTACAAAAGTGTAAGTGGTTGATAAATTTAATCATTTTTTTTGTATGAATTATAATGTTCAATGAAATTGTTTCTTGCAGATTTTGTTGATGTTAATTTGCAAGTGTGATAAATCAGGTATAGGTGAAAAAGAAAACTGGTTAAATGGTCGGCATACAATGACAAATGAACAGAACAGAACACAAATTTTAAATACGTACTAATCGTACATGGTCATGCAAATTAAAGATGAATTAATGGGAATCAACTTTTTTTGACATTGTTCCTTTGTGCAGATAAGCGGAATCTGGAACATTTATGATTTCCTTTTGGAATATATCTATGTGCGTTTTGTGCTCTGCAGTGCTCTTGCAATCGATTGTTTATGCAATATTAGTACATTATATTATTGCCTAGAGTAGGAAATTTAAGATAGATTTTTATTCATTAAGTATGCATATACATTTTGCATCACGCAGATTCATGTTAAAACATTAATAGGTAATCACAGATAACCATGTACTGACCCTTAACCTCATGACCCCTAGATTCAATAAATATGAAAGAGAATGCTTTTGTAAACAGCGTTGGAGAATGACAAAACACTGGTAACAGCCTTTGCTTCTTTTTCCATCATTAATTCTAGTCATATCAAAGACAACAAAAATTGGGTCATTTCAGCAAATACAGTAATTTGTTCGTGTATGTAGGAATACTTGTAAAATGCTTTCGTTTTGGTCCAGTCCAAAATTTAATCTTTTTGTAAAGAGTTCGACGTAATTATCAAATGTTAAATCACGAGAGGAAAAAATGAAAAAAAAAAAAAATATATGAAAGATGGAAAGAAAGCAAGGACAATTCAAGTCTTTAGTTGCAGTAACTATCATATAAGACATTCTTGCAATTGCCATTAGTTAGATTTGCTGCAGTATTGATCGAAGGGTCAATTAATTTTTCAGAAGCCATATCACTATTAAGTCTAGGTTGGCGTTACCGATCGCCAAAATCGCCATTGGCGATTAAATCTTATTGCTGGCGACTAAAAACAAGGAAAGTGCCGATATTGGCGATTGTAAAAAATGTGATCAGAGAAAATGGCCGACTGTCAAATTGTTATCAGGTTTGTATATTGAACACTTTCCAAACTGTGAAATCGGCCTACGCCAACTTGATTATCATATATAACGGCTATCCTAAGCTCTTAAACCCTTGTATCTCCCTTAACTATCCGATAGACCAAGACCGGATAAGAGTTGCGCTCTGCCAGTTACCGAGTGCGCTTGTTCTATAAATAGAATACATTCATGAACAATCGCAATTTTTTGGACAGTGTGGTGCTGAATGAATTATGTACATGAAAGTGAAGTTTTACTTTCGTTTATCGAGTAAATTTGACAGCATCAATGGCGATTTTTCTCAAATACTTAACCTTTTAAGGTTTGTGTGGCCTTATAAGATTCTTTTCTAATGAAGTCCCTTTTGTAATAATGAATGCTGGGTCTATATTTCGCCAAATGAGTTATAGATGTAACCTGTTACCTGATAATTTTCGGAGATCGGCATCTTCAAGAAAGGCAAAGTGTGAAAGGGTATTTCTTAGGTCATTTGCAAGACAAAACAGATATTTTGCATTGCATTTAATCAAAATCATAAATAAATCATAAGTATAAATATCTCTAGCAATGCATGAATTAATGACTGGTATGCAGAAATTGAAAGAGCTGTTGAGCTGCCTTTTCAAAGGTAGAAAACATTGTTGGAAAAAGAAAAAAATGCTGGTTTCCACCATTTTACCTTTTTCCTAGAATTAATAATACCCTTCTTCCTCAGGATTGTTCAAACTGAGGATATACGATCCCAGGTGTGGTGAAAGGTTAAGCCTGATTAAAATATGCATTTTATTTTCTTTTATGGAACTTTTTGATAATTCACCAGCCTATAAGCACAGGAATTTGTAGCTGACTTTCAATACTTGGCTCTCTCATGTATGTAATGAGACCAAAAATATTTTAAAAGAACAACGACTTAAATATTATATCAGTGATGCAAAGCTGTAGATCTAGATTTATATTTACCATACAGCACTCATTGCCATGAAATACTCAGAAATTGACACTAAGTAAAACTTTAAAAGTGATAAGGCTCAGAGACTGATCCCGAGTTTTGACGGACAAAACTTTTGGCTACTAAAAATTTTTGGCTGGCGCCAACCTAGTAAGTGTGACAAATTTGGTTTTAACACTTAACCCTTTACACAGCCTGGTTTACAGTTCGATCATTCCCATCTCCCTCTTTTATATTCGGACATTTGTGTATTTTTTTTAAAAACATGACTCGTATTTTTTGACATAGTAATGGCAGAATATAAAAGAGGAAAATGATCGACCATACTGAAGAATATTGGACTCGACCAGTGAGTGAAAATTAGAAAAAGCCGTTAATACACGATTTCCCGTTCCTGTTAAAATTTCTGAGACCGCAATCACCATAACAGCAAAGCTGTAATAAACTTATCGTTTGCAGCTGCTTTTTATTGAATGTCCGATTTACTCATTTAGTATGTACATGGTCAACTAATTAATGTCCCTATAAATGGTCAAATCATTGTGCAAACAGTGATTGCTCTTTTCCTTCTTTTCTCCCAACAGAAAAACATACTTTGTCGAGAAACAATATTGAAAAAGAATAAAATGCTGATTACTGGCATTTGTTCTTTCCTTACGATGTGATGAAAATGTTTCATTCTCTTGTTAGATAAGATTTCGGATCGTTTTGATAAGGGTTAAATGAAAACTTAAAAATAAATCAGTTATCTCCAAACACTTCAGACAGTGAGGCATTTGAGCGTGTCGAATAAACATTCGTGTAGGGAGACAATATGGGCCTTAACCCTTATCCCACGTATATAAAAAAAATTGATTCTATATAGCCTACATTAAACAATCATGATTCTAATTAGCTAAAATCGTAAAAAAGGGATCAATTGACATACTGGTAGTCTGGTATTGAAGTACACAGAGCTCTACGGTATTGAATATTGATTTACGTCATATTAATTAAGCTGAATGTCATAAGCTTTGTCGAAAATTAATGTTGTGCCCCTTAAAACTATAAGTTCGGCAGGATATGGGTTAAAATTCTAAGGCCTGTAACAATGAATGACATCATAATGTTACACATCAAATATGAAAGTTTTCTGAAATAATCAAACAAGATTAAAGTAATAACTTTTATTATAAGTTTATAAGATATACGGGGGGGTCGTCTACAGGGGACGTTTTAGGGGGACGTTTTAACCAATTTGGAATGGAAATGGGGACGTTTTAACCAAAAGTGGGACGTTTTGACTGTGGGACGTTTTGACTGTGGGACGTTTTGACCGGATACCGTATATAATGGTCATGATTCAAACTAGAAATACCTTCACGATGATTTACTTTCTAACCTATCAACAGTGAACAGATGATGGATGAGGAAGACTTCAAACTCAACATTTTAATCTTGTCTGCGCCGCAGTCTAAATCTCAGCATCTTGGACACAAACATTTCGTACCTTCGTAAATTAAAGAGCTTTTCTTTTTCCTCTCAGCCAAGCAAACATTTCTACATAATAATTAAAGTGGATATTGTATTTAAATATTCAAATTCTTACCTCACTTACTTCGCCCACTCCTACCATTTTCCTATCGAAATTCCCACTTAACACTTTATTTTACTTAAAATAAGAGATGTTCCGCAAGTCGCGCGGATGTTAAAGGGATGTAACTCTTACTATACCAGCATCAAAGGAGTCTGATACCAAATATGGAACAAGATTGTAATCCGACACTTCTGGATCCTTCTGGAAACAGCAGGATCGTCATGTGACTCGGGAACCCACGGTGTGACTACATCTGTCCACAATTAACCCCTTAGGAGCTAAGGAACTGAAATAAACAGAACCATTTGACTGCTCAAGATTAAGTCCTTACCAAACGACAAAGTTCTACACTGATCCAAATTGAAAGCATTCGCAGACGACAAAAATAAAAGTGACTGAAATTTTGAAATTTGTTCTGGGAAGGGAAGAAAACACTGTGGGAAAAGGAGAAAATGCTGGTTACCAGCATTTTCTCCTTTTCCCCACAATGTTTTCAGAAGGCTTCTTTCTTAGGGTCGTAAAAAGTCGGGATTGTTTGGTAGAGAGTTCTTCTTTTGCAGACGATGCAGCAGATCAAATTAAGACTGATCAGAATGTGCGCACACAAAACTGCTGACTGATCTTAGATGTAAAATGTCCTTTATGATCATCATGATGCCGCTGAAATGTTACATTCTGGCACTTTTAAATTTTAAGTGGGGAGGGCTGGTTTAGTGTGATGGTATCTATCACTAAGAGCCAGACCAGGCAGGCTCAGATAATTCCGTAGGCCTATATAGCTTCTAATGCTAAACACTTTCGACAAAGCATTCCTAGTATTAAAAACACGTGCTGTATTGCTGTTAAAGGTAGTAAAAATGCGTCAGAATTGCTGCAAATTTGATGTTTTATATCGAAGATAGGTCCCCCGAATGCCATTTGAGACCGGCCAACAAATTAAACCCCTCTCCCCCTTCAAAACAAAGGCTTACTCTTATGTAATACTTTTGAATTTTTCTCCGCTAAGGGCTAGAGCCTACAGCGTTCGAGAAAAAAACAATAAATAAATTGATAAATGAATAAAAATAAATAATGATAAAATTACCCTCCGAATTGAAGGTGGGTATGGAAACGGTTACCGTCAGATTCCATTGTGATTTTTATGGTCAAAGGGAAAGAACTCGTACAATCGGTATCATTGTGAAGAGTGCTCTCCCTTATTACTCCCCGAAACCGGTGCAACGTTAATTTATACCTACACGGTGTTTCGAAAACGCTGGACCCTTAGTTAACCTTTATCCTGCTAAATAAGTAAAATGAAACTTTCAAGCCGAATGTAACAAACCAACCTATGCTATGTCAAGGAAGTTTTTCTCCTGGAAATGTGTTCTGATTTACACGTGTAGATTCACGTTCACGTTCATAAGTACACCTGAGTTTAGTCTGTGATGCTTAATGTGGTTTGTCCGCTGGTATTTTTCAGTCAAAGACAGGATGCCATTGTATTATTTTAAATAAATTTATTGTCAAAGGGATTAAGTGTTCAAATTAATATAATGACTTGTCCTCTAAAACCCCTCTTTCACTAAAACAAAAGGAATGGGTGGGGGTCTAACCTGGAATCAGTATCAACATCAATAATATCTCGGAGGAGGGGAAACATAGCTTTCAGCTCTATTCACCATTCATTAGTTCATTAGCCTGGAGAATTCAGGTATGCTTTCACTTTCTGTCCCTGTTCCGTACGGGTAATGATACAAGAAATGTATGGAATCTCACAATACAACCCATATACATTTATTTGTAAATAACCGCGAAAACTTAGTAGGACGAATGGTGTCGCTTGTCCACAAGTTTAAATTGTAACATAGACTTGAAAGCTTATTTGTGGCATACATTTATTATTAGATAAATTTCAATATAAGAGTTATATCTGTATTTAGACGCTGCTTGAGATCCTACTTTGATAACCGAATTGTTACTTCCAAGTTTAAATTTTAGCGGTCGCCTTCTTTATAAATGTGCCGAAAGACAAGGGAGACTACCATCTGTTTACAAAATGGTAACCAGGTCTGCAACTGTTTTTTTCTTTCTTTTGTCTACTGTCATGATATTTTCATAAGTCGCAGCATCTGCGATCATGTCTCAAACTTTAGCAGAAATAATAGCAGCTCTACTAGCATCATGTTCGATACAGATCGTCTTGAAAGCCTGCGATGAGGTTTTATGCTGTACGAGTTTTCTCCCTTTGACCATAAAATTATTCGTAATGAGCCGTCTTACGGTTAACTAGTGCCACTCTGACGCAAATCAGAATAAACAGAGTAGAAAAAAATCGCTAAACAGTAGGGAATTTATCTGGACATTAATTTTAGATTTGAAGTGGAGTAGAAAAAGAATACTGCAATAATGATGAATGTTTTTGACTTATCTTAATAACACTCGTTCGTCACAGTTTTATCAATCTATTTCTCGTATGTGATTGTGAGAAAGACTTTTGAAAACAATATGGGAAAAGGAGAAAATGCTGGTAACCGACAAATGGTCCCCTTTCCAATACTGATTTCTACCTGTCCACAAACATATTTCAACAATAAAGTAACCCTGACTTTGCTGTATGTAACTGCTTTCAATTTGGAAAACTCTACTGTAATATTTTGTGGTTAAGTAGATCTAAAGAGTTTTATCCGGGTGTGTTCATTTTTTGTTCATAATTCATTTATAAACTATACTGAATATGTATATAATTGAAGAATAGTTAAAATCCCTAGATTTAAATACATGAAAAAAAAAAAAAAAAAAATGAAATGAAATGAAATAACAACAAGCAATTTCTCCTTTCCCACAATGTTTTCTACCTTTCCACAAACAAATTTCAATGTTAGAGAAACTTTCGTTTTGTCATCTGCAACAGCTTGCAACTTTGAAAAGTCTTACATTTTCTCGGTTGTTACACCTTCACACTTGTCTCTATCCAGGTATCGGAGAATAACACAATTAATGACAAGCTTGTTGTTCTCGATACCACCCTATGTACAGATTTAAAGAAAAGATTTTAATGAAAAGTGACACAAATAAATGCTAAAGTGCCAAGTTCTGTACCTTTTGTTTTACCAAAACCTTTTATTCATTTAACATACAGGCTGAATCTTCTCAAAAAAAGGATGGAAATGAAAAATCTTTATCATATGATAAATAGTGGCAAAGAACACGTCAAATTTGAGAACTATATTCTGCAAAACTTCTATGAAAGATAAAGGGTTACTTTGATGTTTAAAAAAGATAATTATATCCCTTCCAATATTCTCCTAAATACTGTAAAACATCATTGACCGATTTTTCTCAACCTTAAGACCGAATCGTCTCAACTTGTGGGCCGAACCTTTTCGAAATTCGCTAGTAGGCTTTGGACCGAATCATCTTGGGTCCGAATCATCTGATATCCCCGCTTGATAAACTTGCAACTCATTTCGGGAACAAGACAATTCCCCGACAAGACAGTTTCCCGACAAAATTGAAGACAGTTCCCCGACACTCTTGAAGACAGTTCCCCGACACTTTTATTAATAGTATATTGACTAGGTTTGGATTTTTCTCTTTTAAACATTTTTATAGATATTTATTTTGAAATGATGGAAGTAAATTTCAACTTTGGTGGTTATTAAATTGAGTATTATGCCCAATTAAGGAGGTCGATTTATTGTGATTGGACTGTTTGTTACCATGATTGGGTGTTTGTAATAATGATTGGTTTAATTGGCGGGAACCTTTCGAGTTTCCGTTAATTGTGTATGATTGCGGTGTTTAAACTGTTTTTAATGGCATGTAGTTCAGCTACATGAACAAGTCTGCGACTTGAGTACTGGCTTCTGAAACGCAAATTTAACGTGTATAACTCGTGTAATGTAGGCCCTATGAGCTATAAATTTCTTGAATAAAGTTAAACATTGAAACTTTTTGTTGATTCTCGTTGGACTGTATAACTGTCATATTTTACTGTCCATAAAGGCACAACATAAAGGGGATCTAGATTCATATTATCCATTACATTACTAGCGGATTATTTCAGTTTTTCCGGAAGTAGCAGAGATCTAAAAGAAAAAAAAAAAACCCTACGCCTACATATATTTTAAATCCAACACTGGGATAACGAATTGCTTTAGTAATCAAATACACATATTCATATAACACACGTAATAATATTCTGATCTGCATAACGGCCAAGGTACCGTATCATTTCCGAACTGTGAGTGATCATCAATAATCAACTAAAAAGGAGAAATACTCTCAATTATTCACAATTCTTTCACAAGTACAAGACCCCCATTTCCTTTCCTTAAAAGTTATAGATATCGATGATAAATGTCGATGAAAATCAAGTTTGCTAATAATGAATATGTCGGGGAACTGTCTTCAAAAGTGTCGGGGAACTGTCTTCAATTTTGTCGGGGAACTGTCTCGAAAAGTCGTGTCGGGGAACTGTCTTGTCGGGGAACTGTCTTGAAACCCTCATTTCAACCAATGGAAACGTTGGATAAAGGATTTGTTTACATTAACAGCAAAATGGTGGACTACGTCTAATTTCACTGCAGTTCGACTAGAATTTACAGAGTAAGCTCGCAAAGATTTGTATAGCTAATTATATTTACAATGAATTTGTGCAGTTATAACATATATAACAAACACAGTCTCAGATAGCGAAAATTTTCATGAATTAATTTTCAATCTCGATAATTCAGCATTTTCGCCTGTTCCCACAGTGTTTTAAATTCATGCAATGCAGACCTTTAATTACCCTGATGTAAAGGCTTTTGAAAAGATTGTGGGAAAAGGTAAAAAATGCTGGTGCTATTGTTTCCTCATTTTCCCACAATGTTTTTTACCCTTTCTGATTCAAATTCTATCATTGTTAAGGGACACATTTAACCCTTTACCAAACAATCCCAGGTTTTTCTTCTTCTTCCAAAATATTTTCTACCCTTCCCAAGAAGGTAGTGTCAGTATTGTGGGTATTTGGCCAATAAGCCATATATCCACACTGGTAAATAATCTTCTATGGTATAAGCTTAAAACTTGTACTTTTTTTGGTGGTGCGCGTCTCTTAGTTTGAATATGGTGTGGAGAAACGATTGGTTTCCGCCACAAATGACTCTATCTCTGATAAAATGAAACTCCTCCATTCCTTATATTCATCATTCTGTTTAGCATCAAGGAATAGATTCATGTCAAAATGTGAGATTCCACAGCTTTGAAACAATTTCCTTCCCATCTTTTCCCTCTCATTTTCATATAATTCACATTCCATCAAATAGTGTTTCACAGATTCAATCTCCCCACACTGGCACAAGTCACTTTCAGTTATATTACTTTTATACAAATATTCATTCAATTTCACATATCCGGTTCTCAACTGTGAGACAATGCTTTCTCCTTTCTTTGTTTCAAACTTGTGTTTCACTTTGTAAGTAACCTTTGGCCTATAACTAAATAGATGTCTGCCTTTATCTGACTTCTTCCACATATCTTGCCATTTCTTCCTCCCAGATTCTCTTACTGCTGGCTTTATATCTCCCATAGTTAGTACTGGAGGTAAGCCTTCCATTTCTTCCGCCTCTTCTGCAGCCTCCTTTGCTAATTTTCAATTAATACTTTCATATTGGAAAAGTCTAAATGTTTGTTGCTTCCTTTATAGAGGTGAGTATTGAGACAGGTTTTACTGTATTTTGGTTTCAGTCGGTGTGGAGAAGGGACAAAAATGTCGGGGGACTCAAAAACTACAATATATCTCGGCAATTTGAAACCATCAGCTCGGATAGGTGAGCTGAAAAAAGACCTACATAATCTCCTTTGTAAAACCCTGAAAGTAAAGATAACCGAAAATGATATAAGTATTATAAATGGCAGAAAGCGTTATGCCGTGATTGAAGCACATAATCAGCAAAACATTGACCATGTTCTGGAAAACTTGAAAGAAGAGGACGATAGAGAGAAACTTAAATTTGACTTTGGGAGAATAGTGAATGCTGGAGTTCCTCTTCATTGTGATATGGTAAAATCTCAAGATGAGGATCAGGCTAAAGCTGACTTTGAAAACGCCAAAAATAAAACACCATTTGGAAGGAGAAAATCACTGGAAATTACCCGACCAGATTTTGGGCGGGCTATTGCTCTAAAGTCAAGATCATCAGCGTCTTCAGGGCTGATGTCTTCGGGAATTAGACCTTCATCTAGACAGAGTGTTCAAACAACTAGAGGTGACATTAAAATTCCTTCTAGATCAACTGATTTAGATACAACAATAGAAGCTGATGAAAATGGGGAAGATGGAGTTACAGAGAATCATATAATAGGGAACCATGATGGAAGAAACGTCGAAACAATGGTTGAAAGGGTGGGTACCAACCTACCTCAAAAAGAAATAAGTACTATGGTGAAGAAGACAGGTACTGGTCTACCTCCAGAATTAGTTGGAATGAAAAAGGAAGATGTTGGAGAAACAATTAATAGGAAAATACATATGATTCCTCTGGCAAACTCTAGTATCAAGGTAGGGCTATCCTTGCTTTCATTACAAACCCTTTACCAGACAATGAAAGTTTAAATCCTACCATCCAAAAATGTAAGCATGTGCAGAAGAAAAATTACAGTTGGCTAAAATGATGAGAGTTGCTTTTAACATTTTATGAAACGACAAAATCTTAGACTAGTCCAATCTGAAAGCACTTGCAGACGACGAATGCCACTCAAAGATTGAAATTTGTTTCCAGCAGGGTAGAAAATATTGATGGAAAAGGAAAAAAAATGCTGGTTACCAGCATTTTCTTTTCCCACAATTTTTTAAAAAGGCTTCTATCTCAGGATCCTGAAAATGAGGGGCTGTTTGGTAAAAGGGTTTAAAAGGGTATAAAACATTGTGTGAAAAAGAGAAAAATACCTTTACCATAACAACTACATATTTTTAAAATCCTGTAGGAGAATGCTTTTCAAAAATGTTGTTGAAAAAGGAGAAAATGCTTTGAAAGAGAAAGTTAGAAACGTAATGGTTGGTGATTGCAAATGTTGTTCATATATGGCTTGTAACACACGAACAGGGACATTTTGACATTTGCTTAAAGTGTTGTCTCAGATCGGCCTGCACAATCTGCGTAGTCTGACACGAGACAAAATTTTCTGATTGTATGAGAATTTCTGTTGTACACAAGTTTACTGTTGGACAAAACCTATTGTAGTCGTAAAGTGCTGTCTTGGATTAGCCTGTGCGACTGGGTAGGCTGATCCGACACGACACTTTACACAAATGTCAGAATGCCTTTTTTCGCGTGTTGCGGGCCATACCAAGGATAGGATGGGTGTTGGCTACTGCTGGGCTCATTATCACCAAACATTCTAAATAACAGTCTGAGTCTTATTTCATATTGAGCCATGCTCTTTGAAAAGTGGGCTAAATGCCAAACAAGTTATCAAATGATTATGGATCCATTAAGGCCATCTTGTTGAACCCTTTCCCACACAATCCCTACTTTTGACACCCCTGAGAAAGAAGCCTTCAGAAAACATTGTGGGAAAAGGAGAAAATGCTGGTAACCAGCATTTTCTCCTTTTCCCACAATGTTTTCTACCCTTCACAAAACAAATTTCAAATTTTCAGTCACTTTTATTTTGTCGTCTGCAAATGCTTTCAATTTGGACCAGTCTAAAATTTTGTCATGTGGTAAAGAGTTAAAAGTCTTCAGAGTCTGGAGGTAGAATGTGGTCCTGGGACAGAAAACTTACAAACAGAGGGAAAATTTTGGCCCATGTCAGACTACATGGACTTTGCAGGATGGCCATTATTAGTTGATACTTTTGGCAGATGCATTTAGCCTCCTTTTTCCAGTACATGGCTCCTTTAGAAAGTAACATGATTTCCTGATTTCCATAACCCTTTACTCCATAGATACTCATTTTGATGTATCAACAACAGACAGCTTTTGAAAACATTGTGGGAAAAGGAGAAATTGCTCGTAACGAGCAATTTCTCCTTTTCCCACAATGTTTTCCAATCAATCACATATTTGTATCCTCATTTGTCCATATTTTTAACATCATATCTTTATTTGCTGCTGAAATGGAAGAACCTCAAATTGGCTATCAGGTAAAGGGTTAACCAGGTTTGCCTACACCATTTGACACGCAACACGTGAAAAGAGCATTCTGAAATTTGCGTAAAGTATCATTTCGTATCAGTCAGTGCAGGCTGTGCAGGCTAATTTAAATTTACACTTTCCGTTTTTACGAAATTGTCTGTTTTGCCAAAGTCTTGAAGTCTATTGTAGCACAAAGTCTAATGTAATCGTGAAGTGCCATCTCGGATTAGCCTGTGCAAAATGGGCAGGCTGGTATGGGACAATACATTTTCACAGGCTGATCCGAGAGGACATTTTACGCAAGTGTCCAAATGCCATTTTGGCTTATTGCAAGCCATTTAGTACAGTAGTCTCAATAATGAGACATTCCGGTGATCTTTTTCATATATGGACATTTCCTGTACACCGTACCAGAGGCGACCTGTCAAAAAGTAACATCGCCTTTGGGGACAGTTATCTGTACTATTTAGTACAGCAAATCAGGAATTGCATTTTTTTTTCAAATTAAAGAAATTTGGTAGAATTAGACCTAATATTGTTACATGTATTTATAATACAGACAATGCTTGTTTTCACTGTTGCAGGAGGATCTTTCAGACGAGGAGTTTGATAGTGAGGCACCAACACCCGTCAATCATTCCATGTCTGAAATGGATCTCGAAGGAGGAGAAGAGGATGATTCTCCTCAAGAATATGAAGAGATAGATTTGCGCCATATTAGCCGTGCTTCTCTTCGTGGAAAACTAACACCCAGAATTCACAGACGAAGATCAGACCGTAACTTTGGTGTGTATTTTGAAAACTTCTCTTAATGTGTCTCTAATTATCTGTGTGGTGTCCGTGGTCGTGAGGTAGAGCGTCGGCCTCATAACCTAAAGGTCCTGAGTTCGATACCCGGGAGTGGGTTTCAACTATGGGATTTTTCATTGGCCCACACATTGGGCTCGAGTACTGGTGTAGTTCCCAGGAAGCAGAACCGAGAGAGATTAGTATAAGTTGTAAGAACTTGTTTCTCAATCGATGTAAAATAAATACTGTTACAGGAGACCACTCCTTCCTGCATGGCATATACTCCCGATTTAAATACAATACCTGGCTACTGCGTCAGGGAGATATCTCTTTGGCTCAGTGGTTAGGGTATTGGCTTTGCGTCCGGGAGTTTGGAGTTCGAATCCTGCTCCGACCCTTATTTCTGCCATGCATTTATTCATTTGTTTCTTTGTTACGGACTTCGTTCGTAAGATGGGGGCTCGTCCGGGATTGGCCATTGAGCCATTAATCCCATTTGTTGTCCAAAAATCGGACTTCCTGCCTAATAAGGCTTTGAGTCATCAATAAATGATGACTTTAAGAGGGGGTGTGTTACGGGAGACCACTCCTTCCTGCATGGCATTCTCCCGATTTAAATACAATACCTGGCTACTGCGTCAGGGAGATATCTCTTTGGCTCAGTGGTTAGGGTATTGGCTTTGCGTCCGGGAGTTCGGAGTTCGAATCCCGCTCCGACCCTTATTTCTGCCATGCATTTATTCATTTGTTTCTTTGTTACGGACTTCGTTCGTAAGAATACATATATGTTTAAACTAAACTAAACTAAACTAACTAAACTAATTATCTGTCATGCTGCATGTCATTCTATCTCCTCATACCTTTCTGTAATTCTAGCAGTTTGTTTTTCTGATTTTATTCATTAGCTCAACTACCTGTATTAACCCATTACCACACAATCCCTACTTTTGACGCACCTGAGAAAGAAGCCTTTCAAAAACAGTGTGGGAAAAGGAGAAAATGCTGGTAACCAGCATTTTCTCCTTTTTCCCACACTGTTTTCTACCCTTTCCAGAACAAATTTCAATTTTTCAGTCACCTTTATTTTGTCGTCTGCAAATGCTTTCAATTTGGACCAGTCTAAAATTTTCTTGTGTGGTAAAGAGTTAAACCTTTCCCAAGCAATCCCTGGTTTTCACGACCCTTAACCCTTTCCCAAACGATAAACTTTGGACCCTTCCAAACCAAAAGAGTTTGCAGACAGCAATTTTAGATTTGGATAAATTGGCAGAAAGTTCTCAAAAAGGGTAGAAAACACTGTGGGAAAAGGAGAAATTGCTCGTTATGAGCAATTTCTCCTTTTCTCACAGTGTTTTCAAAAGACTTGTACTGCAGACACGTAAAAACAAGGGATTGTTTGGGAAAGGGTTAAACATCAAAATATTTTTGACGCAGTTACGCCCCTTTTTCAACTTCCAGGTTTCATTGATGATCAATCTAGATTTGTAAAAGCGACTGCACCTGAGCATGGGCACCCACACACAATTGCATGCATTTGCGCTTGTTTTTATTTCATAATCATAACCTAGGTATTTCTGTTATTAAAACGTGACTCTCTTATTTACTTCATTATCTATTTCTTACAGGAGGTGCCAAATCTGCCACCAGAAGAGATTTTTTTAAGTTTCTAGACCGTCAAATAGGTTAGCAGTCTATTAGTAGCTACTTTTTACATACCGGTGGATTTTCAATCTTCCAACCCTTTAACCCTTTACCACACAATCCCTACTTTTAAAGACCCAGAGAAAGAAGCCTTTAGAAAACATCATGGGAAAAGGAGAAAATGCTGGTAACCAGCATTTTCTCTCTTTCCCACAATGTTTTCTACCCTTCACAGAGCAAATTTCAAATTTCCGGTCACTTTTATCTTGTGGTCTACAAATGCTTTAGATTTGGACAGACCTAAATTTTTGTCGTTTGGTAAAGAGTTAACCCTTTACTACAAAGTACTGAGTGTAAACAACCAGGGGGGAGAAAGCCTTTGAAAACATTGTTGGAAAATCAGACAATGTTGGTAACCAGCATTTTCTCCTTTTCCTACAATGTTTTCTGCCCTGTCAAAGACAATAAAAATTTTAATCACATCTTATTTTTGTCTGCAAATACTCTTTATGTCGATAGTCTCAGATTTTTTCACTTTTGTTTACTCTGTAACACTTTGTAAAATTCTAGTCTTCTCCAAATTGCAAGAGCTTAGGCAGTCTTCAGGAAAATAGACTTTGAAAGACTTTATTCCTTATTCTATTCATAGGACCAGAAACCCCAGATGTTGGGTCACAGCATCACTCTGAGGATGAGGCATCTATTAATGATGAAGGAACTCCTTATTATAAGGTGATTGGAACTTTATAATCTTTCTCAAAATCAGGAATTGTGCAAAAACTGTTTGGTAAATGGAAGTTTTCATTTAACTCTTTACGACACAATCCAGACTTTTAAAGACCCTGGGAAAGAAGCCTTTTGAAAACATTGTGAGAAAAGGAGAAAATGCTGGTAAACGGCATTTCCTGTTTCCCCCACAATATGTTTTCTACCCTTTTAGAGTCATGTTTGATAAATTAAGCAACAGTTAATTTGTCTTCTGCAATGGCTTTGAATTTGGACAAGCGCAAAAAATATGTTTTCTGGTGAAGAGTTAAGGTTATAGAGCATTACCTTTTAAAAGACAATAAAATTTAAGACATTTCCACACTGAAATTACTTGTAGATGACCATTGAAATGCTGGTAGCCAATATTTTCTCCTGGTCTCAGTATTTTTTCTACCCTTTTCTATGCAGATCCCATCATTTTTGCCACAGCTAATTTGTTTCCTGCAAATGCTTTCAATTTTGACAGGTGTTACATTCTATCATCTTTTGAAGATTGACTGATTGTTTGGTATTTAGCACTATTTTAACCCTTTATCAAATAATCCCTGGTTTTTACAACCCTGCGATAGGAGCCTTTTGAAAACATTGTGGGAAAAGGAGAAAATGCTGGTAACTGGCATTTTCTCCGATTCCCACAATATTTTCTGCCCTGCTGGAAACAAATTTTAATTTTTGAGATATGTTTATTTTGTCGTCTACAAATGCTTTTAGTTTTGACCAGTCTAAAATTTTGTTGTTTGGTGAAGAGTTAAGCATTATTTCAGATATATGGTCATGGCTAGTGTGTGGCAAATGTACTAACCCATGCTTTCCAGGAGTTTGTCTTACCAGTGCTTTTCCATTCCCAAGCCATTGGCTGCTTTCCCACCTAACCATGGTCGAAACCATGACCAGCAATGAGAGAGAATAAATTTTTCTGCAATGTCTATCATTAGTCCATGATCACAAGTCCTATACCCCAGAGACTGCACTACTAGAGCTAGGTTCTCTTTTGTAGACATAGTATTTCTAGGTCTGTTTGAAGTCTGTAACACACAATCCTGACTTTAAATGACCCTGTTGGATAGTTTTTTTGAAAGCATTGTTGGAAAAGAAGAAAATTATGATGACCAGTACTTTCTCTTTTCCCCCACAAATGTTTTCTACCCAATCAAATACGGAAGTCACCATTTGAGCTTAAATAAATTTGTCATCTGCAAATACTTTCAATTCTGTGGAATCCAAAATATTCTGGGTTGGTAAAGAGTTTATTCTTTACCACACTGTTCCGACTTTTCACAGCCCTGAAAAAGAAGCCTTTTGAAAATATTGTGAGAAAAGGAGAAAATTCTGGTAACCATTCTGACTATATTTTTTTTCCCTTTAACAGAGGCAAATATCATTATGTTAGCTACAGTTGGTTTGTATTCTGGAAATGCTTTCAGTTTGGACAAATCAAAATTTTTTATCCTTTTGTAAACCATTATACTGGTACATGTATGTTAGAGCTGAAATGGGTCACAAACAATGCAATCGAAGATCATAGTAGACTGATATGCAGTCTGATCTTTGTATATAATTATAAATAGAATGTATTTTGTAGATTACTATGTTAATATTTTGACGTTTGTGTAGAAGCTATGACCCTGACATTGCTCTATCATACTTTTCAGGTGGGAGAGTTGGTTTATAACCATGACCTTAGCAAAGAGTTCAAGGCCTTTTTTGATGGTGCATTTACATTAAAAAAGATGAAGGAGCATGCAGCAAGATGTATTTGTGGATTTTTGAACTCGGACAAAAAGGGCATGCTTCTTTTTGGAGTAGACAGTGATGGTAAGATGTTTCCAAACAGCTAAAATATTAACTTGTTCCAAATTGAAAGCACTTACAGATGACAAAATAAATGTAACTCAGAAATTTAAATATGTTTCCAGCAGGGTAGAAAACATTGTGGGTAAAAGAGAAGCATTTTCCCTTTATCTCACAATGTTTTCAAAAGGCTTTTATCTCAGGGTCGTAAAAACTAGGGATTGTTTGGAATCTATCTATTATAGGGAAGAAAACATTGTGGAAAAAGGAGAAAATCTTTACATTCATTTAAGCAGTTTTAGTTAAGATTTTTCTAAAAACCTTATGATTGAAATAAGATGTAATAAGCCCCCTTTTGTCAGGGCATGGCTCATATAGGATGTATGACATAACTTTATAACCAGGTCGTGTATGTGGTATGGAATGTAACGAAAAGCAGGAAGAGCGATATCGTGAACACATCATAGAGGCTGCCAAAGAGGTTTATCCGCCTGTCTATGATCAAGATTATGCCATAAATTTTTCACCTTTACTTGAGGACAATGGTCGTCAACATCGTAAGTTTACAAGCATTGGGTTTCCAAAAATCTGTGAACCATTGCAGTGATGAGCTTGAGTTTTATTGTTTTTTTTTTTTCTGAAAGGAAACATCGAGGTTCTAGCTCTGGTGTCATCATCTGCACGGTCATCTGGGTGTTCATCTGTATCATGGTCATGCATAAACTTTAATATATAGAGTTTATTTCAATAGCTTGTGGTTAATTTGGGGAAATAAATATTTGCCGAAAAAAGGAAAGGTATGCGAAAATAACAAGTGCTGTAAGGCACAAGTTATTTTCGTGGACCTTTCCCTTTTGAGGCAAATATTTCCCCATATTAACCACAAGCTGATGAAATAAATTATATATTATATTTTCATCTGATTATTTTGACAACGAATGCCACTTTTAACACTAGTGATCTCAAGTCAGTAAACCAGATTTTCAGTAGGAGGAAATTATTCACTGTGATGGGGAAATAATTCTCCCCAGTTTAAATTACGTCATTTATTTACCCATAAAATTTCTAAAAATAGACACATGAAATATAATATTTTATTATATCTTCATCATTACAGAAGTTATTTACTTCAAACTCGTTCCAGCTGTTTAATATCAAAAGGGGAGCTTATACAACAAGTGCAAGTAACTATTAACCCTTTCCCAAACAATCCCTGGTTTTCACGACCCTGAGAAAGAAGCCTTTTAGAAACATTGATTCAGTTTAATTTTGTCGTGTGCAAATGCTTCCAGTTTGGACAAGTCTAAAATTATATTGTTTGGTAAAGAGTTAAATATTTTGACACAGTTGGGCCCCATTCTTCAAGTTAAAATATCTTTGAAAATTTTGACTTTTTATGATATCTCGGTCATTACTAAATACATTTACTTCAAACTTGGATTAGTTGTTAACTTTTTCCCAAACAATCCCTGGATTTTATGACCCTGAGATAGAAGCCTTTCGAAAACATTGTGGGAAAAGGAGAAAATGCTGGTAACCAGCATTTTCTCCTTTTCCCTCAATCTTTTCTACCCTGCCTGAAACAAGTTTCAATTTTAGAGTTGCATTTATTTTGTCGTCTGCAAGTGCTTTGAATTTGGAACAGTCTAAAATTTTGTCATTTGGAAAAGAGTTAACTATCAAAAGGGGAGCCCATACACCAAAGGGCAGATAACTATCAAAATATATTTGACACAACTATGCCCTTATTTTACTCAAAATTTTCAGACCAGGCAACTGCAGCCAAGCTATTGCAGCCAAATTCGATGCTCTTGTTGTTTACGCAGACACTGTAGATCAAGATCAAACTGTACAGAATCTGCAGTCTGATCTTAGATTTATGCTGTCTACTTCTTTCCCAGATACTCTTTCAGAAAAAGGCTTGAAATTGCAAAATCTGAATCTCTAGCACATGATTGTATCTATATAGTACTACAGGTTTAAACCATTTTGTTTTCTACCCTTTACTAGAAGACAAAAATGATAGACTCGCACAGATTGAAAACATTTGCATATGGCAAATCAAATGCGGCTTAAATGTTGGCATTTGTCTTTCAAAGGGATGAAAACAGTATGGGACAAAGGGAAAATGCTGGTCACCAGCATTTTCTCTTTTTCCCAAAATGTTTTTTAAAAGTCTTCTTTCTCAGGGATGTTAAAACTGTGTACGGTGCTAGCAAGTATTATGGAGTGTAAAATAAGTTAATGGATTATATACTTTACTTACTTCATTATCAAAGCATTTGCAATCAAAGAATTAAATATGGCTCAAAGAATGGAAGTTGTGGATCAAAGACGAGAAAGTATTGTTGGAAAAGGAGAAAATTCTATGTCTTTTGTCGCATAGAGAGCATAGATTGACAACATGTATAATGTAAAATAGTTTTTTTTGTGTGTGTGTTCGTTTTTTTGATGATGTGTGATGCACTTAGAAATGGGATTTCTGTTTCGCAGGCTGAAGGTCAAAGGTCAAGGTTATGGCAAAGGTTAAGGGTCAAGGTCACTGCACAAAAGCACAAAGATTCACCTCTCTAATTACTTTTTTTCTGCACATGATAGACTGAGGTAAAGTTTTATACTTTTTACCTATGTGTGTCTTTTTCTTCAATGCTCTTCACAGCGGGGAATCACGTGACACAACAACAACAACAATGACCGATATTTGAAAAAAATTCCCCGACTTCAGGTAAGAAAATCTTCAATAATTCCGTTAATACATGACCGATTGGAATTCGGTTTGAAGCAGAGAAGGCGGAAGGACTCCAGGGATTTGCTTGATGTGTTAGATTTTTTAAACAACACCTGATAAAAAAGTTATTGACGAGCAAACAAATTATCCAGGGTAAAAAATTTGTTTGCTCGTCAATAACTTTTTTATCAGGTGTTGTTTAAAAAATCTAACACATCAAGCAAATCCCTGGAGTCCTTCCACCTTCTCTGCTTCAAACCAAATTCCAATCAGTCATGTATTAACGGAATTATTGAAGATTTTCTTACCTGAAGTCAGGGAATTTTTTCAAATATCCGTCATTGTTGTTGTTGTTGTGTCACGTGATTCCCTGCCGTGCTCTTAGTCTCTCTGTATTTGTCAAGATTGCAATTTAAGATGATTTATAAGATGATTAAATTAGAGGTGTAATGATGCAGGCTTTACCCTTCAGTTTGAATTTCAATAGACTTTGTGTATCCATGTAAAAGTAAATCTTTACTCTTTTTACTCTTTTTTATCCAGTTTTTTTTGGGCCAGTTTCATCTTTATATTATGAATTTTTAATCATTCTCTTATCTTTATGCCAAATACTTTTTGTTTGGTAACTCTTTACCACACGAGAAAATTTTAGACTGGTCCAAATTGAAAGCATTTGCAGACAACAAAATTAAAGTGACTGAAAATTTGAATTTTTTTCTGTGATGGTCAGAAAGCATTGTGGGAAAATGAGAAAATGCTGGTTACCAGCATTTTCTCCTTTTCCCACAATGTTTTCCAAAGGCTTCTTTCTCAGGGTCGTCAAAAGTAGGGATTGTGTGGTAATGGGTTAAAGATACATCTATACTCATTCAACTCTTTACCAAACGACAAAATTTTAGACTGGTTCAGATTGAAAGCATTTGCAGACGACAAAATAAAGGGGACTGAAAAATTGAAATTTGTTGTGGGAAGGGTAGAAAACACTGTGGGAAAAGGAGAAAATGCTGGTTACCAGCATTTTCTCCTTTTCTCATAGTGTTTTCAAAAGGCTTGTTTCTTAGGGGCGTCAAAAGTAGGGATTGTGTGGTAATGGGTTAAACCTATTTCACCTTTCTTTTATGAACAAGTAATTGTTCTTTTATCTTCATGACAAATATTGCTCCTGATGGCTGCAAGATTGCACAGATTATGACGGATAGAAAATGCATTGAACACTTAATAAATTCTACACAATATCAAGTTTTAACAGTATTTTTCTCACTGGCCTTAATGATATACATGTACATGTATGTCAAAGTCAGTATTTCTGTCGCACTTTTTTTTTTTTTAATTTTTGATTGTGTTTTTTACAGGTTGAGTTTAATTATAATTGCCAGGCTTGTTAGCTGATTCAGCATCATACAAGGCTTGATACTAGGCCGCAGATGTACATTTCAATTCCCAAGCTTGTCTTTCTTTTTTTCATAGGATTGATGATAGTCATTGAGACAGGATCAACTCACCTTTGAAAATTGTTTGTGTAGTTCTGACAAGTGCTTGGAAAGATTATTCTGCAAAGTACTGGTGAAGATACTCAAAGAATGCATGAAAAAGGTGCACTGGCCATGGAGACATACCTAGAACAAATTACTGAAAATGGCATTAAACAATACCAAACAAATGGACGATCTAGTTCGAATTTTAGTTAACTTCCTGTAATTTAATAAATTTTTGTAACTTGGATTACTTGTTTATTGACTGCTTTCTAAAACTGACACAGACTTGCCATGACTTTTGTAGTTCCTCGGGATTTAAACCTAGAACATCCGGTATGCAATACAATTCTTTGATAAGAAGTTCAGGATTTCTTTTATGTTCATCAATTAGAATGAATTCATAACCAGTGAAAACAGTGTTTGATAAATTCGTAAAAGAGTATTCATCCCGGTCATCCTTTCTGCTATCGGTAAATTGCTGCGTGTGCAAGGACCACTCTACCTCATTATTTGGCTTTCAGACAAAATGGTTTTTATGTCTGTAGAATTATGTTGTCTTGCTCAGTATAATGGATCACAGAGATGCTTAACTCATTGTTTTTTCATTCAAAAGCAAGCCTCAAGGTGATTGAAGTACGAGTGATGCCACCGGGAAATCTTGACACGCTGTACGAATGTAAAGATGGTGTATTTATTCGTAGAAACGGAATACTTACTGGACCCATCAGACCAAGCCATATACAAGAGTGGGTGAAACAGGTTTGTCAACTTCTACTGTAAAAAAACAAATAACTCCAGTTCCCTTAATGTTTTGTGTATTAACCCTTTACCAAATGAAACAATTCTAGAATGGTCCAAATTGAAAGCACTTGCGGACAAAAAAATGAACGTAACTCAAAAATTGTTGAAATTTTTGTTTCCAACAGGGTAGAAAATATTGTGGGAAAAGGAGAAAATGCTGGTTAGCAGAATTTTCTCCTTTTCCCACAATGTTTTCAAAAGGCTTCGATCTCGGGATCGTAAAAACCAGGGGCTGTTTGGTAAAGGGTTTAAGTGCCTTTCACAACTACAGTTGCCTTTGCAGCAAGTGTAAATCAAGATTAGACTGGACAAAATGTGTAGCCTGATCTCTGATCTACAATGTCCGCTTTTCTGTAACACCAGTAGCATTATTAACCATGAAGTTATGATTTTTACTCATTCAAGGCCTAAAATGTGTGTGGAGTTTTAACAGCCCTGAGAAAGAAGCCTTTAGAAAGTATTAACTCTTTACCAAACAACAAAATTTTGGACTAGTCCAAATTGAAAGCAGCAGACGATAAAAGAAATCCGACTTAAGAACTGAAATTTGTTTTAGGAAGGGAAGAAAACATTGTGGGAAAAGGAGAAAATGCTGGTTTCCACAATGTTTCAAAAGGCTTCTTTCACAGGGGTGTTAAAAGTCGGGATTGTGTGGTAAAGGGTTAAGGGAAAAAGAAATGCTGGTAACCAGCATTTTCTCCTTTTCCCACGATATTTTCTGCCCTATCATAGTCAGAAATCATTTAAAATTTAATTTATTGTCAGCAGATGCTTTCAATTTGGTCCAGTCCAAAAAATGTTCATTTGGTAAAGAGTTTAGAAAAGAAAATGACTCTCTTCTTTCAAATGTTTCTCTTCTGTATTATATTTTTTTAATCCTTTGCTAAACAATGCTGGAAAGGAAAAAATGCTGGTGAATAGTATTTTGAGTCACACGTTATTTGTCATATGCAAGTGCTTTACATACAGACCAGTCAAATTTTTCACATGGAACAATTATCATAAAACTCTTGAATAATTAACTTTTTTTTTTTTATGATGTTTTTTTTTAGTTCAAATCCCAAGCTCTGACAATTTCACTCTGAGGATTGGTGATAATATTTCAGACAATATTCATTCCTCACCACTGAACATTGTTTCGAACGATGGTTATGTGGGACAGCAGCCAGTAGGTAGGGAAGAATATTGTGTGAAGTACTGGTTAAAAAAAACTCCAGGAAAGCATGGAAAGGTGCACTGGTGGCCACAACATAACTGAAATAATGTTGAAAACTGCATTTAACACCATACAATCAGTGAGTGTTTGTTTGCTTGTTGTTGTTTTTCAGAAGCATTTTTCTGAGCTGAACAACTTGAAAACATCGGAAGAAGTGATGAAGGATGAAATGGACAAAAAGGACTTGATGATCCGACGACAGGCCAACACAATAATGGCACAGAAAAGTGAAATAGAGCAGCAAAAAGAACTTTTAAGTAAAACAAAAGCTTGTACATTGCTTTGATATGTAGACAATTGCCACAGTATTATCAGAAAAAGGTTGTCAAAAGAGTGTCAACTCTTTACCACTCTATCCTGACTTTTAACGACCCTGAGAAAAAGGCCTTTTGAAAACAATGTGGGAAAAGGAGAAAATGCTGGTAACCAGCATGGTCTCCTTTTCCCACAATGTCTACCACCTTTCCCAATTCAAATTTGAGTTTTTCAGTCACATTTATTTTGTCCTCTGCAAATACTTTCAATTTTGACTAGTCTATAAATTTGTTGTTTGGTAAAGTGTTAAAGGGGCATTAATCCTTTCCCACACAATCCATTTCACAAATCTGCAGGAAGAAGGCTTTTGAAAACATTGTGGCAACCAGCATTTTCCCCTGGTTCCACAGAGTTTCCTTCTTTATTAATCATAAATCCTATTATATATATCCCGAATTGATTACATCATTTCCAAATTGTTTGAATCTGGACCAGTGGTTCTTGTTTTGTTAATTACCATTTTCACATTTGTCACGATGATTTCTCCCCTATTCAAGAAAAATCTCAACATACTGAGTTGCATTCAGTTTTTTGTCAATTTGGAGGAGTCATAAAATTTGTCGTCAAGAAAAAAGTTAACCTTATATCACACAACCCCAAATTTAAACGGCCCTGTTAGAGAAAGCTTTTGAAAACATTATGGAAAAAGGAGAAAAGGCTGGTAACCAGCATTTTCTCCTTATTCCCGTAATGCTCTCTACCCTTTCACAGCCAAAACACATAATTCCAGCCACAATTTGTTGTGTAAAATTTTGTTCTCTGGTAAAGAGTAAACCCTTCACCACACAATGACGACTTTTAACAACCCTGCAAAAGAAGCCTTTTGAAAACATTGTGGGAAATGTAGAAAATGCTGGTAACCAGCATTTTCCCCATTTTCCACAATATTTTCTACCCTATCAAGGCACCATTTGAGCCACATTGAAATTGTCATCTGCAAATGCTTTCAATTTGGACAAGGGTGAATTTTTTTTGCCTGGTAAAGGGTTAACCCTTTCCCAAACAAGCCCTGGTTTTTACGTGTCTGCAGTACAAGTCTTTTGAAAACCCTGTGGGAAAAGGAGAAATTGCTCGTAACGAGCAATTTCTCCTTTTCCCACAGTGTTTTCTACCCTTTTTGAGAACTTTCTGCCATTTTCTCAAAATCTAAAATTGTCGTCTGCAAACTCTTTCAGTTTGAATGAGTCCAAAATTTGTCGTTTGGGAAAGGGTTAAAAGGGAAGAAAAGCCTATGCAGGATGTTATATGTTGTCAGCAAGCATTAGCTTCACTTGAACAAGAGGACTGAAAATACAAGAAAGAGAACATTATTTATAAGACAATTTTTAATGAAAAAATAAAGTATTTGTAAAACAGCACCATTGTACCCCTCACTGCAAAATCTAAGATATTTTTCACCAAAAATAAACTGGCACACAGAAATGACAATATATGGCAAATAGAGAATAAGTTGATTGTTTAACAAAAGCCAAAATTTCAGACTTATGAATGTGGTAATATAACCAAACAAGAGGGCCATGATGGCCCTGTATCGCTCCACTGGCTAATAAGTAAAACACTACAAGCCAAACATTACAATGTTGGTTTCAAACTGAGGCCATGCAAAATTTTTTCTATAAAATCTTAAGTGAAAGTTTTGACCCCAGGGCAAAGCCAATTTTGACTGCAAAGCCATAATTACTTGAATTTCTGGTGGAGGGCCACAAGATAAAGCCCCATACCAACTAACACAGGTCTACATTGTGTGGTTATAAACAAGAAGATTTTCAAAGTTTTCTCAATAAAAGGCCCAGTAAAACATGAAACCATGAGACAGAGGTAAATTTGGTATCCCCAGACTTTATTATGGTTAGTTACAAGATTTCACTTAGACTTAGAAAGTTTTCACCTCAAAAGCCAATGTAAAACTTGTGACCTCTGGTATGGGGAAAAACTTGACCCAAAGCTATAATTTGGGCCCTCCTGGTAGAGGTCCACTAGATAAAGCTATGCAAAATTTGGTAGCCCTAGGCCTTATGGCTTGGTACAAGTAGATTTTTAAAAATGTCCCAATATGAGCCCATGTAAAACTTGTGACCCCTCAGCATGGGGCCAAATTTAATCCCATGGCTAAAATTTGGGCATCTTTGGTGGACAACAACTTTATATAGCTAGATGCAAAATTGAGTAGCCCTAGGCCTTATGGCTTGGTACGAGAAGATTTTTCAAGTTTTCCCTATATAAACCCATATAAAACTTTGACCCCTGGGGCCAGGCCGAATTTGACCCCTGGGCTATCATTTGGGCACTCTTGGTAGACAACCACTTGATAAAGATACATGCCAAATTTGGTAGCCCTAGGCCCTATGGCTAGGAACCAGAAGGATTTTAAAGTTTTCCCTATATAAGCTCATATAAAACTGGTGACTCCTGGAGCGGGGCCAATTTTGACCCCAGGGCTATTATTTGAAGGAACTTGGTAGAGGTCCACTAGATAAAGCTACATGCCAAATTTGGTAGCCCTAGACATTATGGTTTCAGAGAAGAAGATTTTCAAAAATTTTCAATATTTTTCAGTTTTGTTGCCATGGCAACCAGAGTTTTTGAAGGAATAAAATTTTTTCAAGGAATTCTGAAGAGGACCATGGCAGGATCATTTCTGTTAAGTTTTATCAAAATTGGATGGGTAGTTTCAGAAAAGAAGATGTTTGAAATAAAAATTAACGCACACACGGACAGATGCACGACGGACACTGGGCCATGACATAAGCCTGCTGGCCTTTGGCCAGTGGAGCTAAAAACTGAAATCTGTTTGGAAGGAGAGAAAATGTCAAAAGAAAAGAAGAAAATGCTGGTTTTTCTCTTTCCCACAATGTTTTGTAGTCTTCTTCTTTGGAGTTGTTAAATGTTTTCAATATTTTTTCCCAATGTTCTAAAAGTCAAATGTTAAAAGTCATACATTTATATACCAGTATTCTAGATTCTGTGGTAAAGGAGTAATTACAAAAACCCAGTGCCATATTCCTGTTCCTCATACTTTTTAAGTGCAACATTTTACTCTTTCAAAAATGACAATATGAAAAATTAAATGTATAGGCTAAAAACCAAAACGCAATGCAAAATTCCTATTCCTCTGATTTTTCCAGTGCAGCAATAACTTTCACTGCTAGATACCTTTGATTCTTTATGAAGACTTAAAAACACAACCCACTGAAAATTAAAGAGACTTTCAACTTAACTCTCTCAATACTATAAAATAATTTAATGTGTACCTTTGTAATGGCTGTATATTTAGATCTGCTGATGAAAAGACAGTAACTGTTATGACCTGGAGTAAGTGTGGAAATTGTAGATCTGAGATCAGACTTCATGTTCTGTGCAGTCTTACCTTAACCTACACTGTTGGCAAAAGCTTCTTTTGTATGCAACAAAAAGAAAAGAGCTAAGCTTTTACCACATATTTCAAGTTTTAATGACCCTGCCAAAGAAATCTTTTGAATATGTTTACGTAAAAGCAAGCAATACTGGTAACCAGCATTTTCTTCTTTTTCCAAAACTTTTTCTACTCTTCTAAAGACAAAGCCAATTATTTTCATCACTTTTTAGTTGTTGTTTGCAAGTGCTATCACCTTGGACAAATCTACAATTTTGTCGTTTGGGAAAGAGATGATGCTACAGATTCTACATAATTAAGAAATAGAGGATAATTGAATGATTGTCTGTTTTGGTGTATGATGAAAACTGCTTTCACTGAATGAAAAGTAAGGGCTACATTTTCACGAGTAGAGAAGCCATGAGTGAAAATATGGCATTTGCTTTTCATAAGACGAAAGAGATTTTCATTTACATCATAACAGACTGTTTTTTTACACATAATCTTTGCTCATCATGAAATTGTTAGATTATGTGCCTTTTTTAATGGAAATAGATTAAGATTTGTTCAGTCTGGACCCATATGGACTAGTTGTACAATGAGGTCATCAGTGATGTTGACTTGTCATGAAATATGACACTTGCCCTCAAAATATTCTGTAAATATCTATATGTCAAAACCATGATGGTCCTATATCGCTCACCTGAGTACTAAGCAGTAAGATCTACAATGAAGATAAATACCAAATATCAAAGTTCAAGGCCAAATAATTCTGACAGGGTATGTAACCCTGCAAAAAGCATGTTCTTCTTTTCCCAAGATGCTTTCACAACCCTTCTTCTTCAGGGTCATTGGAAGGCCAGGCATTAATTTCTTGGTCAAACGGTGGTCGTATGACAGATTAAAACACCATTCACTCGTTGGCAAGATACAAATGAGACTTGTCTCAACAACTTTTTATCAAATGTCAAAGGATGTTGGCTAAAACAGTATTCAAACCAGCATAAACTAGGAACCCTAGACTAAAAGCTCACAACATTACCGACTGATCTATCGGAGCTCAACAAGTCCAGTATCTGAAAGGTAACTCCTTTTTCAATGACACGTCTTTAAGAAGAAAATTGTATCAAAAGGCTATCTTAAGGAAGACATGTTTGAAGTTTCATAAATGCCAAGGACTTTAGAAGATATCCATCTAGGTGGATGGATGGGCAAACTGACTGTAATTGGTCCATGATAAATTTATACCCTTTGTCCCTTTTTTTGATAACATGTGTTTCATGAAATAAAATCAAATAAGTATTGTATGTGGCTTATCAAGATGAAGTTTAATTACATTTTGTCCTGTAGTGAAAGACATACTGGTTCATAGTAAAAAATATACACCAAGCCTCCTTTTTCCATGACATTTAAAGAAAAAAGGTAAAATATTGTTATTGGCACACTATCATAAGGAACACACGACTTGTATGAAGTTTCCATCTTGTTTCAGAGCAGAAAAATTTCAAAGTATTCCTTCTTTGTTCCCATGTTCAAACTTGTGACCAACAGGGCGGGGCTAGTTTGGACCCCAGGGGCATCGTATAAACAAATTGGTAGATGTCCATTTGAAGATGCTACATACCAAATATCAAAGCTCAACGACTTGTAGTTTCAGAGAATTTTTTTTTCTGAAGTTTTCCTTCTTTCTTCCTATGTTTCAAATTTGTGACCCCCCTGGGGGGCCAGTTTGGACCCCAGGGGTATCATTTAAAGAAACTTGGTAGAAGTCGACTAGCAGATGCTACATACCAAATGTCAAAGTTCTAAGCCTTCTTGTCTCGGACAAAAAGAATTTTAAAGTTTTCCTTTTTTATTCCCATGTTAAAACTTGTGATCCCTGGGGCGGGGCCAGGTTTGACCCCAGGGGAATCAGAAGAAAAAAATTGGTAGAGGTTTACTAGGAGATGCTACTTACAAAATATCAAAGCTCTACACCTTCTAGTTTCAGAGTAGAAGAATTTTAAAGTTTTCCTTCTTTGTTCCTATATTTCGAACTTGTGACCCCTGGGTTGGAGCAAGTTTTGACCCCAGTGACATCATATGAAGAAACTTTGTAGAAGTCCACTAGGAGATGTTACTTACCAAATATCAAAGCTCCACAGCTTCTAGTTCCAGAGAAGAATTTAACAGTTTTCCTTCTTTGTTTCTATGCATTAAACTTGTGACCCCTGGGGTCGGGTCAGTTTTGACCCCAGGGACATCATTTGAACAATCTTGGTAGAGGTCCATCCCAGGGTCGGGCCAGTTTTGACCCCAGGGACATCATATGAACATTCTTGGTAGAGGTCCAATTGGAGATGCTACATTCCAAATATCAAAGTTCTGTGCCTTCTAGTATCAGAGAAGAAGAATCTTAAAGTTTTCCTTCTTTGTTCCTATGTTTCAAATTTGTGACCCCTTGGGGAGGCCAGTTTTGACCCTAGGGGCATCATAAGAACAATCTTGGTAGAGTTTCACTAGGAGATGTTACATACCAAATATCAAAGCTCTACGCCTTCTAATTTCAGAGAAGAAGATTTTCAACGGACATTGGGCTATCACAAAAGCTCACCATGAGCACTTCGTGCTCAGGTGAGCTAAAAAAGTTAACTTTTTACTAAATGGCAAAGTTTTGGACTGTACCAAATTTGAAGCATCTGCAGACAATAAATTCAATCTTATTGATATGATGATTTCTGACTTTGATAGGATTGAGAGTATTTTGGGAAAAGGTGAAAATGCATTTTCTTTTCCCACAATGTTTTCTATTGGCTTCTTTCTCAGAGTTGTAAAAAGTTGGGATTATGTGGTAAAGGGTTAAAACATTCACTGGTACATAATAAGAATATAATTCACTGTGGCATTTCTAAAACTACTGAAATACATTTAAAAAAAAAGCTAGTTCTATTCAATCTGATCTTAGTTTACATCATCATAAGAAACTTCAGCTTTTGGCAAAAGTTTAAATCATCATGTTCCATTTTATTCTCTTTCATTTTTGTCACTGCTCAAAAGAAATTTTTTTTTGTCAAATTGTTTAGCAAACTATTCATGGTTTTTAGGTCTCTGGGAAAGCAGCCTTCTGAAAACCTTGCAGGAAAATGAGAAACAGTAATCATGCAGCATTTTCTCCTTTTCCCACACTGTTTTGCACCCTTCCCAGAACAAATTTAAATTTCACATTTTTTGTTTGCAAATACTTTCAATTTGGACCAGTTTTAAATATTTTATACCCTATCAAAGGACAATTGCAGCATTTATGCAACATTAAAATTGCTGTCAGCTTTTGATTTGCAAAAGGCTAGCATTTTGCCATCTAGTAAAGGGTTAAACCCAGTGGTAAAGGTTAACTGTTTATGCAGTTGACTGTTTCTTTATAAATTACAAGTAAAACAGTTATAAAACAATGCAACAATCAGAGGGCACAGAATGAGATCAATAATAATAATACATACAATAAGTAATTCTCTGTCTGAAAAGAGGTAAGGAAAATGTTTCACTTGTTTCCTTTTTTATACCTCCGCAAAAGGTAAGTTTTCAGGGGTATAAGTAAGTAAATAAGTAAGTAAGTAAATATTTTATTATAGTGACGTATGTATAAGCATTTGAGTTTTACAAATAAATGATGAGATCAAAAACACCCCGCCCCATGGGCCTATATGTCACTTTTGAAAACAATTACAGTATATATACACAACTTTTACATTTCATGAATAATGGCGGATATCAAAGATTTAGACAGTCTGATGGGTGGAAGGATAGATGGAAGGATGGATGAATGGATATAGATGGATGGATGGATAGAAGGATGGATGAATAGACGGACGTATGAGAATAGGTGTGTGGATTTATCGATAGAGAGATAGATGGGATATGTACATCTGAATAGATCAAATAATAAATATAGTTATATAGTAAAAAAACACGAAATTCAAAGAGTCAAGGTTCAGAATAGATAGTTTTCCGCATAGGCTTTTGCAATAAACTTTGCTAATCTTGTATACTTGAATCAGCCAGTCCATCGGTGTGCCTGTTTGTGTACAAATAATTGCCTGTTTCTGTCAAAGTGCTGGTGGGGGGGTGGATATTAAGTCCCATTTAGTGACAGCTCTAGTTTTTCCCTACATTAAGCACTTGCATATCATCTGCTACAGACCATAATTCTGAACTTCAAGATACACATTTTTTTTCTTTTACAATTTTTGTCCTTTATATCACAAGATTTGTATTTTTGTCTATCTAAAAAACACAGTGAGCCATTCTCTGGCAAAAAGGACAGTGCAATAAATAGAGTTCATTTCATCAGCTTGTGGTTATTATGGGGAAATATTTGCCGAAAAAGGAAAGGTATGCGAAAATAACGAGTGCCGTAAGGCACAAGCTATTTTTGCAGACCTTTCCCTTTTGAGGCAAATATTTCCCCATATTAACCACATGCTGATGAAATAAATTATATATTATATTTCCTCTGATTATTTTGTCAACAATACCAATTTTAAAACAAGTGATCTCAAGTCAGTTAACCAGATTTTTGACAGGGGGAAAATATTCAATGTGACAGGGAAATAATTCCCCCCAGCTTAAATTATGTCATTCCTTTACCCATAACATTTCAAAAAATAGACACATGAAATATAATATATCTTTGTGATGCATAACACGGAGTCCTTACAGAATCATGCACCAGCACAATCTATTTTGTCTAACAACTAATTTTGAAAATGCAGATGCTTCTAATATTTGTGTGTCTTAACTCATTACCAAACAACAAAATTTTTGGCTTATCCAAATTGAAAGCATTTGCAGACGACAAAATAAAAGTGACTGAAAATTTGAAATTTGTATCGTGAAGGGTAGAAAACATTGTGGGAAAAGGAGAAAATGCTGGTTACCAGCATTTTCTCCTTTTCCCACAATGTTTTCTAAAGGCTCCTTTCTTAGGGGCATCAAAAGTAGGGATTGTGTGGTAATGGGTTAACTCTTTACCATTCAATCTAGAGTTTTAACTACTCTGAAACAGAAAGCTTTTGAAAACATTGTGGGAAAAGGAGAAAATACTGGAAAGCAGCACTTTCTCCTTTTACCACAATGTTTTCTACCCTATCACAGACAGAAACCATCACTTGAGCTACATTTACTTTGTCGTCTGCAAATGCTTTCAATGTGTAAGAGACAAAAATTCTGTCGATTTGTACAGGGTTTATCATAATTTTCCATGGCAATATATAAGAAATTGCATCAGAATGTGGAAATTTTTTGTCCTGTATTGCAGAAAAAATTCTTTTACCCTTTCACGAAAACAAAATTTTAGCTCTGTCCAGATTAAGAGCATTTGCAGACGATGATTTAAATAGGACTAAAATGGTGTAGCTTTTCTTTGACAGGGTAGAAAACATTGAGGGAAGGAGAGAAAATGCTGGTTTCCAGCATTTTCGTTCCTTCCCTCAATGTTTTCAAAAGGCCCATTTTCAAGGCCGTTAAAACTTGGTGTTTTTCGGTAAAAGGTAAACCCTTTACAATTGATCCCATGCTTTAACCCTTTACCACACAAAGATGAGTTTTAACTACTCTGAGAAAGAAGCCTTTAGAAAATATTGTAGGAAAAGAAGAAAATGCTGGTAACAAGCATTTTTCTTCTGTTCCCACAATATTTTCTGACCTTTCAGAAATTAATGCAATCATTTCAATGACATGTAAATTTTGTAGTTTGAAAAAACTTTTGATATGGGAAAGTCTATGCACCATGTGGTGAAGGTTAATGACCAGTGGGAAGAAAGTTTTTGAGCAAAATTTGATGTTAACTGCAAAACCTTTCATTTTAGCCAAGTATATAAATAAAAGCTGTGTAATCCAAAGATTAGACTGCGTATTTTGTGCTGTCTCATCTTGATCTACTCTATTTGTAAAAGGAAATAAAGACAGCATTTGGTACCCAAACTCTACAACAAACTCTATATGATTACGCATACTTTTGATTTTTCCTTGTGTTTTGCCACTAAAAGTTGCTTAATATCATTCAGCTCTTTCAAAGCTTCGTCTGATGTCTGAAATAGAGAAAAATCAGAAAACAAAGTATGAATAGAATACTGGTATTTACTTTATGCTTATCGAGAATTAACGGTAAAATATAGTTCAATATTTCATGGTTACAATCAGTGAAAAATACCAATTTTATTTTCTAAATCTATCTTTGAAGGCATAAAACAGTAGTTCCCATGCACTAGTTATTCATGTGAATAGCATGATGTGTCATTCTACCAAATAGAAATATAATGTAATTTAACCCTTTCCCAAACAATCCCTGGTTTTTACGGGTCTGGAATAGTAGCCTTTTGAAAACATTGTGGGAAAAGGAGAAAATGCTGGTAACCAGCATTTTCTCCTTTTCCCACAATGTTTTCTACCCTTTAGAAATTTAACAATCCTTAGCAGGAACTATTAGGTTGGCAAATAACCAGCATGGTCTACTTTTCCTACGATGTTTTCTATTTTTGCAAAGGCAGATCCCAGCACTTGTTCCTGCAGGCACACTGGGCCAAAACTTCTTGTTATAAGTCAAAATGCCCTTGATAGGTATTTTGCAAATTTTTCTACACATGTATTTCACCTTTTCCCAAACACTCCCTGGTTTTTACAACCCTGATATAGAAACCTTTTAAAAACATTGTGGGAAAAAGAGAAAATGCTGGTAACCAGCATTTTCTCCTTTTCCCACAATGTATTTACCCTGCTGGAAACAAATTTCAATTTTTGAGTTGCATTTATTTTGTCGTTTTGATATAGAAACCTTTTGAAAACATAGTAGGAAAAGGAGAAAATGCTGGTAACCAGCATTTTCTCCTTTTTCCCACAATGTTTTCTTCCCTGCTGGAAATAAATTTCAATTTTTGAGTTGCATTTATTTTGTCGTCTGCAAGTGCTATCAATTTGGACTGGTTTAAAATTTTGTCGTTTGGTAAAAGGTAATAATCCATGTATACAGCAGATCATAAAGGTGTATTAAACCCCCTTTTCCCAGCCCATAGCTCAAATTGAACATGTACCTGGCTTTGGTTATTTCTACTCTCCTCAAACTGCTTGATCCGTGCTTTTTGTTGGTCATTTTCAGAATTTCTTTTTTGAAGTTCATCTTTCAACATGCTATACTCCTTTTCCCTTTTTTCCATATCTTTCTCTTTCAGCTCTAATTCTTTCATTCTGCGATCCAATTCTGATTTTCTGTTCTCCAGTTCTTTCTCCATGTTCCTCTCATTTTTACGCATTTTCTCCATTTCTGTTTCGAACATCTGAAGATCAATCATTAAAACCAGCAATCAAGTATTTGCATGACCCTGACAAAAATGGCTTTTGAAAACATTGATGGAAAAAGATAAAATGCTGTAACATGCATTTTTCCTTATCCTACTACAATTTCCACCCTCTATAAGCTGAATCCTGCTACTTTTAACCCATTACCACATAATCCCTACTTTTGACGACCCAGAGAAAGAAGCTTGAAGAAAACATTATGGAAAAAGGAGAAAATGTTGGTAGCCAGCATTTTCTCCTTTTCCCACAATGTTTTCTATTCTTTCCAAACCAAATTTCAACTTTTGAGCCACATTAATTTTGTCATCTGCAAATGCTTCCAATTTGGACCAGTCTAAGATTTTGTTGTTTGGTAAAGAGTTAAGTCGTTTTCAGAAACTGTTTACTATAATTATGATCTGGTCTAATTTTCTTAATATTGTAAAGAGTTTAACCCTTTACCCCACTAGGCATTTCTATGGTATCTCAAATTGACCCTAAATAACAGCAAGGATGAAGCAGTTTCTTATCTGTATATGACGCCTTTTGATAGCATAGAAAACATTGTGACAGAAGGTGAAATTGCTCGTCACAAGCCATTTCTCCTTTTGCCACAATGTTTTCCAAAGGCCCCTACAAGCAATGCATAGTAATGAGTATCTATGGAGTAAAGGATTAAATCCTTTATCAGATGATACCATCTTTTAATGACCCTGAGGAAGAAGGCTTTTGAAATCAGCTTGGGAAAAAGAGAACATTCCCTAAATATTTTCTTCTCTTTCTGACACACACCCAATCACTTGATTTGGCCAGCTAGATGTGTTACTCCTGGGCCCGTATTCACCAACCATTCTTAAGAACGTTCTTGGTCTTATTCTTCAAGATTTCCTGAATGTGAAAGTAACAGAACTTCTGATTGGCTAAACCATTTGGTTTAGCCAATCAGAAGTTCTGTTACTTTCACTTTGACAAAATTCTGAATAATAAGACTAAGAATGTTCTTAAGAATGGTTGGTGAATACGGACCCAGATTTAGAAAATTACAGAAAATAATTAGACTAAGAATGTTCTGAACTCTTTACCAAATGACATAAATTTTGGACTTGTCCAAATTGAAAGCATTTGCAGACGACAAAATATATGTGACTCAAAAATAGAACCCTTACAAGAGTTGACAAAAAACATAGTGGGAAAAAGAGAAAAATGATGGTTGCCATACCTTCGTCAAAATTTAAAGTATTTGCAGGCAGCAAATTGAAAAGCATGAGCTTTTACCAACCGTATTCTCTGCCATTTCTGACATAAATCCCATTATTTTCAACTGACAGACTTTTTGTCTACAAAAGCTTTAACTCTTTACCACACAACCCTGTCTCTTAAAGACTCTGAGGGAAAAGGCTTCTGAAAACACTGAGGGAAAAGGAGAAAATGCTGGTAACCAGCATTTCCTCCTTTTCCCTCAATGTTTTCTACCTTATCAGAGAAAAAATGTGCCATTTCAACCACAATGAATTTGTCATCTGCAAATACTTTCATTTTCGACAAGTCTAGGAATCTGTTGTTTAGTAGAGTTAAAGGAGTCTAAAATTTTGTCTTCAGGGTCTGTACATGTGTATTCACCAACCATTCTTAAGAACGTTCTTTGTCTTATTCTCCAGAATTTTCTACATTTACCAGTAACACAACTTCTGATAGGCTAAACCATTTGGTTTAGCCAATCAGAAGTTGTGTTACTTACAAATTTAGAAAACCTTGGAGAATAAGACTAAGAATATTCTCAAGAATGGTTGGTGAATACGGGCCATGGTTCGGTTTAACATGAATACCCCATTGTCCTTTTGCCACACTATCCAGACAACTTCAAGGGAAAAGAATTTCTAAAACATGATGGGAAAAGATAAAAATGTCAATAAAAAGTATTTATTCCTTTTCCTATAACATTTCCTACCCTTTTATGAGTCAATCCCATCAGTTTGGTCAAATTTAAGTTGACGTCTGCCAAATATGCTTTTCATTTGGACAAGTTCTAAATTTTGTTGTTTGGTGAAGATTTAACCCATTACCACACAATCCCTACTTTTGACGCCCCTGAGAAAGAAGCCTTTTGAAAACACTGTAGGAAAAGGAGAAAATGCTGGTAACCAGCATATTCTCCTTTTCCCACAGTGTTTTCTACCCTTTCCATAACCAATTTGAATTTTTCAGTCACCTTTATTTTGTCGTCTGCAAATGTTTTCAATTTGAACCAGTCTAAAATTTGTTCGTGTGGTGAAGATTTAAGTGGAGGTAAGGATATGTTAAAATACTGATACCCTTCGTGTCCATTCTTGTATTTTCTTTGCTTTCAAAGGTCCTTCAACACTTCCATCTCTGCGAAAAAATACTCCTTGCTTACTTTCGTACAAACGGTCTTTACCCACAAACTTGGAGCCAAACACAGAAAGCTCAATGACATATCTGGAATCTTCAGTGTTTAACAGAAATAATTTGAAGAAGATTAGTAAGCCAAACAGAAAATTTTATCAAGTATCATAAATACAAAGTAATGTACGTACATTGTTACAAGTATGTAAGATATTGACATAATGACTTATTTTGGGATGAGACATTGCAGAATCCTACTAACATAAGACTGTTTGATGAAGTTCTGGGCTCATATTCACCAACCCTTCTTGAGAATATTCTTAGTCTTATTCTCAAAAGTTTTCTAAATTTGTAAGTAACACAACTTCTGATTGGCTACACCAAATGGTTTAGCCAATCAGAAGTTGTGTTACTTATAAATGTAGAAAGTTCTGGAGAATAAGACAAAGAACAATCTTAAGAATGGTTGGTGAATACAGGCCCAGCTGGAGTTAAAGACAAAAAACAAATCAGGTAAATCACAGGTTCATTATAGAAATCAAATCTATTGGGCCCTCTGGTTCCCTCATCAGACAAAGTAGGGGCCATTAGAGAAATTTATGGGGCCAAAGGAAAACCCTACCTTAATCAGTGAATTTCCATTTTATCCTTGGCAACCAATCAGACATTTTTCTTCCAGTACTGCCCTGATGGTTTTTTCCCTCTAAATGCCTCTCACATATGCATGTGAGAAATTGTTTAGGCTTCAATCAGCGTATCTGTCTTTTGTGCTTAGAGCACAAAATACTGTACGATTTGTGTTTAGTTGAAGCTCCTTAATGACAACAACAAAATAATCTCTAATATAGTGGCGGAATTATAGCTAGATCATTTTCTACCTGTCACTGATTTTGTTTTAAGCAATATATTGTCTAAAACTAGAATACAAATGTAATTCGGTTGTGAGTGTTATCTTGACAAATATTAAAAAAAAAAAAATCAGATGAGACGTCTGCTATAAGATGGAAGCAATATGGAGTTTTACTGGGTAAGTCTTCATCGATTGGTTTACTAGTATATGGGTGACAAACCTAGAAAGTAATATCCAATAAGAGCCCTGGTAACAATTAACTGGTCATATGTTGGCTGCATTCTGCAAACCTTGTGTGATCCCGTGATGCAGGTACAGAATATGCCAAGCTGTGACAAGTGAATGAGATGCTGTCTGCACTTGATTCTTCATTTCAAGTGGACTTGAGAATGAAGTCTCATTATCAAATGAACTCTTTACTAGATGATCCCTGGTTTTCACGACTGCAAAATAAAGCCTTTAGAAAACCAGCATTGTCTCCTTTTCCCAAAATGTTTTCTTCCCATCAAACCAAATTTCACTTTGTGAGTCACTTTTGTTTTGTAGTCTGCTAATGCTTTTAGTTTGGAACAATCTAAAATTTTGTCATTTGGTAAAGAGTCGCCACCTTACAAAAAAAAATGCACCCCCCCCCAAGGTAATTAAGATTTCATATGCTTCATATGCACCAAAGATGAAAATTACACACCCGTTGTGCAAGCACTCTAGAATGAATCCTCTTACAGTGGAGAATAGACAATAGAAATACCTCTGTGTTCTCCATAATGATTCAATACTGGAACGAATCTCAAACTGTAGTCTTTCGGAAATACATCGGGCGAGATATCCTTGACTGCCTCGTCAATTTGGCATCGGATAGAATCCTCCTCACCAGAATTCAAACAATATCCTTTAACCAAACCTGATACATGTACATAGACAAAGAAACAGTCAAATTTTCTACTTTAAAGGTAGGTATTTAGAATTTTTACATCTCACCAAATTAAAAAAAGTATATATCACTGAAATTTATATGAAAATACAAATCATCAATACTTAAGACTCATAAAATTACTAAAAAAAAAATTTTTTTTTTGATGGTGTTGCCTTAAAAGTCTACGTAGCCTTTTCAGAAATTTTTAAAATTCGCGCCAAAAATCAATAAAGCATTGTGGAAATGTCAAGTGACTGGCATGTGACTAATAAGGTTTAAATTTCATTACATAACAAACATGTAATAATTATTTTCCATAATGTCTTCTTCAGACGCTATGTTTTAAACTTCGTCTGTGTATTCCTGTATGTATATGACAGAACTGATCATCTAAAAATAGAACGTGTCTCCCGTTTGTGTCAACCTGGGCCGTAGTAAATCTCTAATTTCTTGTGTTGTAGGATGGTTTTCAACAACTGGGGTTTTATGAACCCAAATTAAAAGGTTTTGTGAGTATAAGAATGATTTTTTTGCATTTTTGTAAAATTTTCGTCCCAAAATCTGAAAGGCCACCTTTAATATGATCAAAGCTTTAACGAAAAGGGGCTCAATGCATCTCCCTGATCCACTATACCAGGCAAGTCATCACAAAATAATAGATCCAGTAAGATCCATTTTGTCGAATAACTGACTGAATCATGAGGTAGAATGGTCCTTTGACATGAAAATTAACCAAAAGCAAAAAGTTTTGGTACAGGTAAGTTGTGGAGAATTCAGCATATGTATTTCTGAATAATTTAGTCAAATTACCTCCCTTTTTAACACAACAGTCTCTATATGAAACATGTATATTTGTAATTTTTAACCATGCTCAGATCTCGGCTTTTATATAGCTTTTGTTCAAAACTAAATAAACTCTCATAAGAATAATGTATATTTTTGCATTCTCCCACTAATTTTCCTTTTTAACTGACTATTAAAGGTGGGTATTTAGGTTTTTCACATCACACCTAGTTAATAATATATAGATCACTGAAATTTATATGAAAAAAAAAGAATACAAATCATCAATAATTAAGAATCATAGAATTACAAAAAAAAAAAAATTGGGGGTGGTATTCCCTTAATAGGCTACATAGCCTCTTAACATTTTTATATTTCTCGCCAAAAATCAAAAAAGCATTGTGGGAATGTTAAGTGACTGGCACGTGACTAATGATACTTAAAGTCCATAACATAACGAACATGAAATTATTTTCCATAATTGCTTCTCCGGACGCTATGTTTGAAGCTTCGTGTGTATATTTCCGGTATGAAAATGAGCGAGTTGCTCATGTAAAAATACACCATGTTTCCTGTCGGTGTCGACCTGGGTTGTAGTAAATCTCTAATTTCTTTTGTTGTCGGATGATTTTCGACTACTGGGGTTTTATAAATGAAAATTAAAAACCTTTGGGATATAATGATGTTTTTTTTGTTTTGTTTTTTTGTAAAATTTTCGTCACAAAATCTGAAGGGCCATCTTTAAAGAAAAACATGTAATATAATCTAGTATAAGTTAAATTTTGGAATTGTATATACTGTACCTTTTTATAGGCAAATTTCTCAGTATCAAGTATGGTGACCCATATCTATTTTTACTGTAATCTCCTGGAGACATATGATGAGTTTTGTATGTGCAAAGCTTTTATAAATCTCTTGGTTGCAAAATAAAATGGGATATAAATTGTTAACTCTTTACCACACGAGAAAAATTTAGACCAGTCCAAATTGAAAGCATTTGCAGATGACACGACAAATGTGACTGAAAACTTGAAATTTGGTTTGGAAAGGACAGAAAACATCATGAGAAATGGAGAAAATGCTGGTTACCAGCATTTCTCCTTTTCCCACAATGTTTTCAAAAGGCTTCTTTCTCAGGGTCATTAAAAGTCAGGAGTGTGTGGTAAAGAGTTAATTCCAATATAAATTAAACTAAATACAAATACATGTACAGCATGTGGGGACTAACAATGGTAGACATGCACTTTTGTTGCTGATGCATTTAGTCCCCTTTTCACATAGAGCACAGCTCATTTATGTCCACTCCATTACAATAAGGTTATACATCACTTTGTGACAAGTAACAATGTGTAAAATGGAAGATAATTGGAATGAAGAAATAGTAAATCGAACGTAAACCACAGCAAAAGCTCACCTGAATTTTCCACGCCAAGAAGTAAAGTTCCATTTTCATTACTATTTATGAAACCACAAACATACTTCCCAACGTTATCACGAAAACCATTGTTGATAAATCCAGGGCCAGCTTTGAACTCTACACTCCTGCTCTCTGACACATCTAATTTCTCATCTAAGCTGAAATCGAAAGAATGCTAATATCAAAGTAATTTGTTTAACACTCTGTCACATAATGCAGACTTTTGATGCTCTTGGAAAAGAAGCCTTTGAAAACATTGTGGGAAAAGAAGAAAATGCTGGTAACCAGTATTTTCTCCTTTTTCCACAATGTTTTTTACTCTATCAACGAAAAATTACACCATTTGAGCCACCATGAAATTGTTGTCTGCAAGTGCTTTGAGTTTGGACCAGTCAAAAATTTTATCTTCTGGTAAAGGGTTAAACTCTTTACCCCACAACAAAAATATTGACCAGTCTTAATTAACTCATTACAAAACAACAAAATTTTAGGCTTATCCAAACCAAAAACATTTGCACAGGAAAAATAAAGGTGACTGAAAATGTGCAATTTGTTTTGTGAAGGGTAGAGAACATTGGGGGAAGAGGAGAAAATGCTTGTTACCAGCATTTTTCTCCTTTTCCCACAATGTTTTCTAAAGGCTTTTTTCTCAGGGTTGTCAAAAGTAGGGATTGTGTGGTAATGGGTTAAAAGTGTATGAAGATGACAATGCAAATTTGGCCAAATTATCAATACTGATCATATGGTGTAAGGGAAAGTAAAATTCAAGGGATTCGTTGTTGACTTTCATAACCCTAAAAGAAAAGTCTTTTAAAAAGCCTTTGGGAAAAGGAGAAGATGCTGGTTACAAGGATTCTCTCCTTTACCAAAGATGTTTTCAAAAGGCATAAACAACAGGATTGTTAAAAACTAGGATTATGTGGTACAGGATTAACTCTTTACCACACAATCCTGAGAAAGAAGCCTTTTAAAAACATTGTGGGAAAAGGAGATGCTGGTAACCAGCATTTTCTCCTTTTCCCACAATGTTTTCTCTCCTCCTCAAACCAAATTTCAATTTTTCAGCCACATTTGTTTTGTTGTCTGCAAATGCTTTCAATTTTGACCAGTCTAGAATTTTGATGTTTGGTAAAGAGTTAACAAACTTCCTGTAGGTTGTAGTTACTCACCAAATTGAAAACATTTGTAAATAAAATTAATCCTAAATAACACTTGCCTTATGAATGGATAGAAAGCTTAATTTGTACTGAAATGGAGAAAATCCTGGTTTCCAGCACTTTCTCCTTTTCGAACATTAGTTTTAAAAGCCTTCTTTTATATTGTCAAAACTGGGGATTGTGTGGTAAAAAGTTGAAATAAATAAAAGCTCTATATCGGAAATTTTTCATGCTTACCTGAAGTACTGACGTGGCAAGTAAGCTCTGTCCATGGTTGGTCTGTGATCATAATTATGCTGAAATTTTCATTTGTTGCATCTTCCCATTTAAAGTTAAAGGTGGGTATTTAGAATTTTTAAATCTCACCAAATTAAAATATATACATATCACTGAAATTCATATGAAAAAATAACACAAATCATCAATAATCAAGATTCATAAAATAACAAAAAAAATTTTTTTTGACGGTATTCCCTTAAAAGGCTACGTAGCCTCTTAAGCTATTTTTAGATTTCACGCCAAAAATCAATAAAGCATTGTGGGAATGTCAAGTGACTGGCACGTGACTCATAACGCTTAAATTCCCCATCATAACAAACATGAAATAATTATTTTCCATAATGTCTTCTTCGGACGCTATGTTTGAAGCTTCTTCTGTGTATTCCTGTAAGTAAATGAGCGAATTGATCATCTAAAAATAGAATGTGTCTCCCGTTGGTGTCAACCTGGGCTGTAGTAAATCTCTAATTTCTCGTGCTGTCCGACGGTTTTCGACTACTGGGTTTTTATGAATGAAAATTAAAAGGCTATGGAAGTATCAGGATGATTTTTTTGCACTTTTGTAAAATTTTCGTCCGAAAATCTGAAGGGCCACCTTTAAAGCTAAAACAAACATTTAACTTGAATGCACCTTCGATAATTACATCTGCTTTTTGCAGACAGTGCAGATCAAGGTCAGACTGTACAAAACATGCAGTCTGATCTTTGATTCCCACTGTCTCAGCTCAAACATTCTACAGAATGGCTGTGACAAGTTAACTCTGTATGTTATCTCTAAAAATTTGGTCAAGTCCTTCTGTATCTATATAGAATAAAATTTTAATGCATTTCATTTAAGAAGATACTAACACAACAAAAAAAATCTTGATTAACAACAGCAACCTCTTGCCCCTCTTGAAAGCACAATCTATGTAGAAACAAAGAATACTCATACCATCTAAGTTTTATTTATCTTATCTCAGTATGTTCCCCATCCCACCCACCATTAACAAGACAAATGATATGCAATGTCCCAAACACCATTATATTTTAGACCATTACCGAACAACAAAATTTTGGACTGTACCCACCTGAAAGCAGTTGAAGTCAACAATGTGAATGTATGATTTCTGTCTCTGACTGGGTAGAGAACATAGTGAGAAAAAGAGAAAATGCTAGTTAACAGCATTTTTTCCTTTCCCACAATGTTTTTAAAAGCCTTCCTTCCCAGAGTTGTGAAAAACAGGGATTGTTGGTAAAGGGTTTAGAAATATACCTTCCCTGCATTGATTTAATCAAAATAAATAATCATCATTGAGACCCACTCTTACCCTCAAAATATTGATAATCATCTGCTTTGATATAATTCAATCATTAATACATAAGGAATCATAATTAATGAGACAAATAATAAAACTTGACCGAAAGGCTGAAAAAAAATCCTACTAATGGCCTAGGGGAGAACACTCATACTTTTTTAGCTCCTATTACATACATACTATTTCTATACCTGTGTGCCCACCCGTCATCCATATCTAAGTACAGATACTAGTAATTGTTCCCAAAGGTAACGTTACTTTTTGACTGGTCACCTCTGGTTACAGAGACGATCAAGATAAAATCAGTTGAAAGCTGTGCACAGATTTTGATCGCAAGTTTGTACTCCTATAACTTTGCAAATAGACCACAAAAGATGGATTGAAACATAAAGGTACCTGCTGCTTTCGTATCCAATAACATTTTGTTTGAAATTTTCAATTTAAATGCTTCAAATAAGAGAAAACCCTGCTGTTACTTGAGTTGTTTACGTGCACGAAAACACACAAAAAAGCCATGCATGCATGATAAATTTCGTCTGATTTTTCCCGAGATCTATAATTATGTTATAAACATATATAGAATTTTCACGCACACAGGACTTTCTTTCCATTTGAATATAGGTAAAATTTTTGCCAAATGATGAAATCTGTATTCACATCAAAGAAAAAAGCTAAAATGCGTAAAAAAATTGATAAGGTGTGGTTTTAAAGTCATACCTTGTGTCAATATTTCTCTTTTATCATGTATAAATACGCTATTTTATGATAAAATGGATTAACCAGCCTTTTCTCCTTTTCCCACGATATTTTCAAAAGGCTTTTCTCTCAGGGGTCGTCAAAAGTAGGGAGTGTTTGGTAATGGGTTAAAAATTGAGACTACTCTCACTTCCATGGACAGCAAGACAAATGATGAGCAGAATAAGATCTTTGTTCACGCTAATTTTCATTTTCGAAATGCTGTGGTTTATTACATCTATTATATATCAATCTTAATTACAAATTTGCAAGACTTTACCGATCCTTGATTTTTATTTGTGTCAGTTCTGCGATATTTTTTCTTTCTTTATCTACTTTCGATTGCCTACTTTGTTTACATGAGCAACGCGTGAAGAACGTTCAGGGGAAGCTACTCTGCTTAACCATGAATCCATTTAAGCATCGGAACTATTCGCGCTCTCGGGGAATACAAAAACTTCGTTCAGAATTTGGTTTGCTACCAAATTTCGAAAGATACATCAATGAAATATGTTTTTATCATGCGTAATGGTAACCAATGTTGGAAAAATGTATAGGCATCTGAAGTCACTTTTAATGGCCTAGATCTACTACATTTTTCTACGTTCCAAAACTACCTGACGACAAAATTTTAGACAGGTCCAAATTAAAACCATTTTCAGGCTTTGATTCAAAGAATCGCTCCATAAGGTTGTTATTCTAACATGGAATTGTGTGGTACAGGGTTAAAGACAATGGATTCGTCGCGACACAAACAAATCTTTATTTTTTTTTACCACCTAGAGAAAGGGTTTTGAAACCATTCTGGAAAAAGGATAAAGTGCTGGTGAACAGCGCTATTTCCCTTTCCTATAATGCTTTTTATCCTTTCAGAGACCATTTTCCAACCATTTGAACCAAGTTAAAATTATTGTCTGCAAATGTTTCAGATTTGGGTTTGTCTAAAAATTTAGTCAACAGATTAAAGTTAGCCCTTCAGATTTTGCGACGAAAATTTTCCAAAAATGCAATAAAACATCCTTATACTCCCAAAGCCTTTTAAAGGTGGGTATTTAGAATTTTCACATCCCGTCAAATTAAAAAATATATATATCACTAAAATTAATATGGAAAAACAATACAAATCATCAAGAATTAAAAATTACGAAATTACAAAAAAAAAGGTTTTTGCTGGTAGTCTCTTAAAAGGCTACCTAGCCTCTTAAGCTATTTTTAGATTTCCCGCCAAAAATAAAAAAAGCATTGTGAGAATGTTAAGTGACTGGCACGTGACTAATGACGTTGAAAGTGAATAAAATAAAAAGCATGTAATTATTTTCAATAATGTCTTCTTCGGATGCTATGTTTGAAGCTTTGTCTGTATATTTCCGGTACGTAGATGAGTGAGTTGCTCATGTAAAAATAGACCCTGTTTCCCGTCGTTGTCGACCTGGGCCATAGTAAATCTCTAATTTCTCTAGTTGTTGGATGGTTTTCGACTACTGGGGTTTTATGAATGAAAATTATAAGGCTTTGGGAGTATTAGGATGATTTTTTGTATTCTTGTGAAATTCGTCCCAAAATCTGATGGGCCACCTTTAATTGACGTTCATAAAATCCCAGTAGTCGAAAACACATCCAACAACATGAGAAATTATAGATTTACTACGGCCAGGTTGACACCAACGGGAGACACATTCTATTTTTAGATGATCAATTCTCATTAAGAAACAGACAAAGTTTCAAACATAGAGTCTGAAGAAGACATTATGGAAAATAATTATTACATATTTGTTACGTAATGGAATTTAAACTTTATTAGTCACATGCCAGTCACATGACATTCCCACAATGCTTTATTGATTTTTGGCGCGAAATCTAAAAATACCGTATGAGGCTACGTAGCCTTTTTGGGGAACACCATCAAAAACAATTTTTTTTTGTAATTTTATGAGTCTTAACCCATTACCACACAATCCCTACTTTTGACGCCCCTGAGAAAGAACCCTTTAGAAAACATTGTGGGAAAAGGAGAAAATGCTGGTAACCAGCATTTTCTACTTTTCCCACAATGTTTTCTACCCTTCACAAAACAAATTTCATATTTTCAGTCACTTTTATTTTGTCGTCTGCAAATGCATTTGATTTGGACAAGCCCAAGATGTTGTCATTTGGTAATGAGTTAATTATTGATGATTTGTATCATTTTTTCATATAAATTTCAGTGAAATATATAGTTTTTGATTTGGTGAGATGTAAAAATTCTAAATACCCACCTTTAAGAGTAACAGTTAACCTTTTTATCAAACAAGTTTCAGTCAGACTAGTCCAAATTGAAAAGCGAAAAATTAAATGTTGCACAGATTAAGATATCTTCTTTTAAAATGTAGAAAATAATTTGGAAAGAGGAGAAAATGCCTGTTACCAGCATTTTCTCGTTTTCTTACAATGTGTCTTCAAACATCCTTTTCCTCATATAGGTTGTTAAAATTCGGGGTTGGTAAAGGGTTAATTTTAAACATTCCATACGGAACTGGAAACCAGGGCGTTGCCGATTCTTGAAAGTCTCTAGATTGGCCGGTTTTATCCCAAGGATAGGTGATAATGATTACCATTGGATTAATTCCTTCTCATCACTGATCATCGTTATTTTGATGGTCGTGTGGGAAAGGAGCAAGTTGGAAAAATATAGTGTGGAGTACTGTAAAAGAAATTTCAGGTAAGTATGGATAGGTGTACCAACCCACAAGATATAACTACAAAATGTTGAAAATAGTGTTAAACACCAAATAACAAACTAATTAACCCATTGCCAAACGATAATATTTTAGACTAGTCCAAATTGAAAGCATTTGCAAACGACAAAATAAAAGTGACTGAAAATTTGAAATTTGTTTTGTGAAGGGTAGAAAACATTGTGGGAAAAGGAGAAAATGCTGGGTACCAGCATTTTCTCCTTTTCCCACAATGTTTTCTAAAGGGTTCTTTCTCAGGGGCGTCAAAAGTAGGGATTGTGTGGTAATGGGTTAATTAAAGCAGCCCTTTAAAAAAGATATTGTTTAGATGATCCGGAGCGCTGAGGTGGAAGGGTTTTGGAAAAATTGTTGAAAAGGGAGCCCGCATTTTTTCTGTTACTCACAATGTTTTCTACCGTTTCATGTGCATCTCATCATTTGAGGCAAATTTTATCTATCAACTCCAGAATCCTTTTCATATTAGCCAAGTCAAAAATTTGGCATGTATTAACTCTTTACCAAACGATAAATTTATAGAATGTTCTAAATTGAGTGCATTTGCAGACGACAAAATAAAAGTGATTGAAAAATCGAAAATTGATTTGGGAAGTGTAGAAAACGTTGTGGGAAAAGGAGAAAATGCTGGTTATCAGCATTTTCTCCTTTTCCTACAATGTTTTCAAGGTTGTCAAAAGTCGCCATTGTGTGGTAAAGGGTTAAAGAATAGAACCCTCACCAAAACACAAAAGCTGAGCTCCCGTAGCTTAGTTGGTAGCTTGAGAGCAGAGGGCCTACCTGCCTACCTACCTGTCTATATGTAGGATTCGGGGTAAATCAAAAACATTCATGTTTTGAGGAATATTAGCTTTTAATATGAATGTTATATACAGTTTTATACAAAAATGTATAGATCTAGTAGAAAAATAGGATATATTTACAAAAAGATCATGAGTTCTCTCTACACCATAATTCTGAAATTTTAAACTAATCCTATTCCAAAAGATTTGCAGACAGAATAATAATTATAACATCATGTATTTTCATGAATTTGTGTTTAAAGGGTAGAAAACACTGAGGGAAAAAGGAGAAAATGCTGGTTTCCAGCATTTTCTCCTTCTCCCACAATGTTTTCAAAAGTCCTTCTCCATCCTGTTTCTTAATGTTAAAACTCAATATTACAAGGTAAATATTTTAACAAATGGCAATAATAACTGGTTGCAGTATGAACCCCACTGTTGAATGATGAATGACTTTTAGATCTTTACAGAATTTCAACCCTTATCTTGCCACATTTACATCATATTCTATCAGACCTAGGTTTTTGTTACACTAATTGTTAACCAACTGGAAGTATACAGTTAGGAATGACAAGAGAAAAGCACTGAGTACTGACAAAGATCAAACTACACAATAGAACCAGGCCTTTCTGTATTGATACTCAGTGCAAAAATGTCTATTCATCCATTCTAAAATGTATCTGGATAAGAATAAAATTTTGTATGACATATTTTATACATTTGTAAGAATTTCTGAAAGGCTTTTTTTTATTATTTTCTTTTTTTTTTGTTTCACCACAGTGAGAAGAGGTCACCTGCAACCAAACCATGAACTTTTTTTCGTAGATATTTACATTCAGATTGGTGGATAAACTAGAATTGCTTCGAAAAGATATACGTAGATCAAAAGTTTTGAAAATGAATGCAAGAACATGCTAAAGAAAATTTGATTATATATGATACCGGTAAATATATTACGTTATCTGTACACTGAAAGCAAATTTATGTTTGCTTCAAGGCTACATCATTTCATCCTTCTTGTTACCATTATGGCAGCTTATCCTGTAAAAATATAACTGAGGCATGTTCTGTGAAAAAGAGGCTTAAGTTAACCTTTTACTCCATAGATACTCATTTCTACCCATTGCGTATAGGAGCCTTTGGAAAACATTGTGGCAAAAGGTGAAATTGCTCGTGACGAGCAATTTCACCTTTTCTCACAAAGTTTTCTGTGCTATCAAAAAGTGTCATATACACATAAGAAATGGCATCATCCATGCTGTTATTTAGGGTCAATTAGAGATACAATAGAAATGCCATATGAAGTAAAGGGTTAATGCACCTACAAAATGTATGGACCCTCGTCACCCTTCACATTCAGCACAGATTAACATGGATGGAAACATTTTGCTCAGAGTAAATTTCGTCCATGTCTATAGATTATTCTACTTCATGAAACAGTCAAGTATTATACATGTACATGATAGATTTTATGGATCCAAAGTAATTTTACCTTACTTGGTATTAACTCATTACCAAACAACAAAATTTTAGGTTTGTCCAAATTAAAAGCATTTGCAGACGACAAAATAAACATGACTGAAAATTTGAAATTTGTTTCATGAAGGGTAGAAAACATTGTGGGAAAAAGACAAAATGCTGATAACCAGCATTTTTTCCTTTTTCCGCAATGTTTTCTAGAGGCTTCTTTCTCAGGGGCATCAAAAGTAGGGATTGCATGGTAATGGGTTAATGTATCATAAAAATGCATTCAACCTCCTTTTTGCATGGCATGGCTCATACAAAAGACCTTTTATTCTGTATTAGGCAATTAAAATTAACACTGGATGTTGTGTCTCATAGTTAGGCAAATATCTAATTTACACAATAGTCATAGTTAGGTAGATTGTAATTTACACAGCAGATTCCTCCTTCTCTCTATGAGCCTCACTCAGCCCATGAACTGTGATAATTTCAGAACTCCCCTGTTTGTTGCCCCCATCATGGAAATCTTTCACTGATTCATCCGTCGAAACAAACAGTCTTTCCTTTACGATCATGGCCATTATGAACATGCAGATTCCCACAAATGACGAAAAGAATCCTGAAACAACATTGCAGCCGTACGACCAAGATAGATAATTCATCCATGGACGAGGAAAGTAGTTGTCTTGTCTGGCCATTTCAGCAAACACCAACGAAACGATGAAAACAAAGAATGCTGAAAAATAAATAAAAAATTGTTTATTTGACCATGCGTTAGTTGAAACTTTAACCCTTTAGTTACAGCTTTACCTAATAATCCCATGTTTTAGCCAATCTGAAGAAGAAGGCTCTAGAAAAGTAAGAAAACATTTTGGAAAAAGAAGAAAATGCTGTTAACCCATTCTCTTTTTCCCACAATGTTTTCAACCCTATCAAAGACAAAATTGAACATTTGATCTACATTCATTTTGTGGTCTGCAAAGGATTTCAATGTGGTAAAGTCCAAAATTTTGTTGTTTGGTAATGAGTTAACTCTTTACCACAAAATGACAACTTGTGATGACCCTGCGGTGATAGCCTTTTAAAACATTGTGGGAAAGGAAGAAAATGCTGGTAACCAGCATTTTCTCCTCTTCCCACAATGTTTTCTACCCTTCCTAAATCAAATTTCAAATTTTCAGTCACATTTATTGTGTCATCTGCAAGTGCTCTTAATTTGGACCAATCTATAAATTTAATGTGTATAAATTTGTTGTCTAGTAAAGAGTTAAGAGATTCAAACCAGATTGTGAGTTAATTCTACAGGAAACAATCCCTTATCTAACCATGGGGGTCTGTCACCTATAGACTACAATATGTTATAATATGGCCTGCAACATGCGAAAAGGGTTATTCGGACATTTGCATAAAGCAAATCGGATCAGCCTGTGCAGTCCATGCAGGCTAATCCAAAACTACACTTTCTGTTTTAATGTAACTTTCTGCTTTGTGCAAGTCTATTGTAGCAAAAAAGTCTATTAAAGTGCTGTCTTGGATTAGCCTGCGTGGACTGCGCAAGCTGATCTGAGATGCCAATTTACACAAATGTCCCTTTTCGTGTGTTGCATGCCATATGTCAAGCTAAAGGTTACATACCTGCAGCAAAGTTGAGTACAGCATTGAGTATGTGCATCCGGACATACTTTTCTCTTTCGCAATAAATTCGTTCTCTCCACTTCTGGACAACGTAAGTGACGAACAGGAACAGGGAACCCAGGTTACAGAGTAAGGTAAAAATCACCAGAGCTTGACAAGCACGAAACCATGCTATAAAATAGAAACAGTAAATATCTTTTTGAAATAATACAGCCTTGACCCATTACCACACAATCTCTACTTTTGATGCCCCTGGGAAAGAAGCCTTTAGAAAACATTGTGGGAAAAGGAGAAAACTCTGGTTATCAGCATTTTCTCCTTTTCCCACAATGTTTTCTACCCTTCACAAAACAAATTTCAATTTTCAGTCACTTTTATTTTGTCGCCTGCAAATGCTTTCAATATGGACCAGGTTAAAATTTTGCCGTTTGGTAATGAGTTAATTGTTTGGATTAGTGATATGTTATATCCAGCAAAGAAACAGATCTATGAGCCATGCTCTAGCAAAATAGAGTTCAATGCAACATGTGATGCATTATACCAAGGAATACCTAAACAATATGAATCCATTGAAGTCCATTTTGTCTAACAATCAAGACATGAGGTAGAATAGTCCTAGGACATGCAGCAAAGTTACAAATACCAAAAAGTGTTTACCCATGTCAGTCTGTATAGAATATGCAGGCTGCTGTAGGTTGATATTTTTTTCAGAGAGAAAGGCTCATATAAGGATCTAGTCTCAGAGCTCCAGTACTCATTAGAATTGTCTCATCATGGCGATTCTAATGTGTACCCACAACATCGGGTTCAAAAGAGAAAAAAATGAATATAGAATACTGTCACTCTGCTTTATCTGGAGCCCTGAGTCTTCTACTAAGGATTAGTCAATGAGGGGACAACTATTCTATAAACCTACAGAGAAAGAGAACTATCTTGAAATCAGTGAAATAATTGCACTCACAACCCTAAAGGTAGTATCCTCCTGATGGAAAACAGCTATTTCCACTTTAACTCATTACCACACCAGAAAATTTTGGACAGGTCCAAATTGAAAGCATTTGCAGACGTCAAAATAAAGGTGACTGAAAAATAGAAAATTGTTCTGGAAAGGGTAGAAAACACTGTGGGAAAAGGAGAAAATGCTGGTTACCAGCATTTTCTCCTTTTCCCACAGTGTTTTCAAAAGGCTTCTTTCTCAGGGGCGTCAAAAGTAGGGATTGAGTGGTAATGGGTTAATATTTATTCTAGAAAATTAGCTATAATTTAAAATGAGTATTATTTTAGCATTTTCACCAAGCCACCTTTTCCTTTATTTCTCTCTTAGATTTATCATTTATAAATCAAACACAACTATGCTCTCATTACGAAGGGAGATAATGATTACCTCCCTTTTCAGGAAACTAACAAAGGTATCAACAAAAAATTTCCAGATAGATATCAAAGGAGTTTCTGGTCAGTTAGAAATGTGCAAATTTTTTTATCAACTAATAAGAAATTTAATTCCATGTTGTCCTAAAAGAATTAGGATTGTAATATCATAACCCTTTACCAAACAATCCCTGGTTTTTACAAACCCCAAGAAAGAAGCTTTCTGAAATCATTATGGGAAAAGAGAAAATGCTAATTTCCAGCATTTTCTCCTTTTCCCACAATGTTGTCTACTCTTCCGAAGTCAAGTTTCAATTTTTCAGTGACGTTTATTTTGTCGTCTGTGAATACTTTCAATTCTGTGGGAAAAGAAAATGCTTGTTACCCTTTCAATGACAAATCACATTATGTCAGCTATGTCTGTTGTCTGAAAATGCTTTGAATTTACTCTTTTTTTTTTTTATTTTTGGTAAAGAGCTAATTCTTTGAAAAATTATAATTAATGAGTCATACTAGATCTAAGCAAGTTATCTCAACCAAATAAACTTTAGGGACTTTCAGGCCTTTGATTCAGTTTCAGAGAATGAAGTCTTCACTGTGCAGTTCTTACCACAACAACTTTTCTACAGAGTGTAAATCAAGATCAGACGAAAGACACTGTACAGAGTGATCTTGTACTTCCCATTCTATTTTTCGTCTGAAAACACTCTCAATCTAAAAATCGTTTTTCCATTGTAAAAAGTTAAGAACTATGTAAAGAATCCGACATACGTGGCATAATGAAACCCTGCACATCTTTGAAGAAGGAAGAGTGAATCCACCAACAGCCGACATAGCTCTGTAAAGTAGGGTCTTCGGGTTTTATATACCCGGAAAGACAAATGTGCCAGAGCCCAACGTTCGCCAAAGGGCTGTGGACCCTACGCCACGACTGGTACCAATAAGGGCTGCAAAAACCAATGAACTCGAACAAAAAGGCCCCTCCTGCAGCCAAAAACCCAGCCCAAAATAGCCGCATCCCTGGGCTGATCTTATTATCTGTTTTCTGGCCATAGATCTTCTTTTCCTTCTCGTCCGCCATTTTGAATTTTGAGTCACTTGACGGGTTCAACCTATCGTAATATTTACAGGTGACACAGGTAGATATACAGGTAAATTATTTTGAAACTAAAAAATTCTGCGCTTTCTATGACATAAGATTGTGAGACTGTTTTGTAACCAGTTTTGGTCTTCATCAATTCATGGGATTTTTTCTTTTTATAATTAGCAATTTTATGTCTATTTTCTTTTTGTACAAGATATGAGCGATGACATGTTTTTGGTATGACTCAACTTTTAGCCAAAATAAACAAAATCTGAAGATTGTTTCTTGGCCATAATCCATATTGATTTCTTATCACTAAATCTTCATGATATTATTTTCAAAATTTCTTTTTCCCAAAACAATTGTCATGTAGAAATATTAGTCCCTAAATTGTCTACACCTGAAACGATTGTTAAATAATTAGGTCATCTCAGGTAAATAGGTAAGGGCGCTTAGATCAATTACAAAACAAATATGATTTGAATTTATTTCAAAAAGATTTCTAAGCGATCTTTGTCTTACTTTGTTATTTCTTAATTAGGTAGATGTTACCGAATTCACGTAAAGTTACAAAGAAACCACCTGTGCTAATGTCTTGGAGGAAAATTTTATTTCAGAACCAGGTAAATTACAGGTAAACCCGTCCAGGTGTGAGAATTCAAGATCGATATTTCCTGTTTTGAAGTCGGACTAGGAAACGACAAAATGGGAAAGAATATTCTAACAATCTGTGGGCTAGCGCTTGCGGCAGGGGCATTTCTATTTACAGTCATCTCTTTCTCAACGGCCAACTGGCTAGAGAGTTACAAGGAAGCGAATTCCAGATTCAGACAGCTCGGACTCTGGAAGGCTTGTTTCAACAATTTCGCCTATGACCGAGACAGTCTTGGAAAGGTGTACGATGGCTGCGACTGGATATTTTCCTACGATTACAGACCTATATTTGATTGGCTTAACCCAGGTACTCCTTTTACCATAAACCAATTGAATAGCATAAAGATCACACCTTGATATTCCAACAAATTTTACTATAGTCAGTATTTGCTTTTGAATCGTTAAAAAGGAGTTAAATACTTCAAAACTTCTTTTGTAATGTTTAATGTCTTTTCTGCCAGTGGAGGTAAAGATCTACATTAAAGGTGCCATAGATCTCATCTTTGATCCTCATCATACACTTTATGCTCTGCCCTGGTGGCAGTCTTAACCCTCAATGTGCTTGATTAAAACAAGAGACATTTTTAAATAGGAAAAACATCTGAAATATTGCTGTACCAAGTTTTTTTTAGCCAGAATATGTAACAAAATAGTGGACAGTGTAGATCTAAGATCAGACTGCACAGAATGTGCTGTCTGATCTTGATCTACACTGTCCACAAAAAAACAAGTTAAGTGGGGTCCAGCGCTATAAGGGTTAAGCTTATATAGGATTTCAGATCGGGGTTTGCCAGTGTGAATCCCCTGCTTAATAGTCAATTTCTTTCTGTGGTTTCATGTTTTCAACAGAATACATTCCCCTTAACTCTTTACCACACAATCCCGACTTTTAACGACCCTGAGAAAGAGGCCTTCTGAAAACATTGTGGGAAAAGGAGAAAATGCTGGTAACCAGCATTTTCTCCTTTTCCCACAATGTTTTCTTCCCTTCCCAAAACAAGTTTCAAATTTTTAGTCACTTTTATTTTGTCGTCTGCAAATGCTTTCAATTTGGACCAGTTTAAAATTTTGTCGTGTGGTAAAGAGTTAAAGCGGGTCAACTGTCATTATTTTGATGATGGTTTTTGTAGGAAAGAAGCTAGTGGGTTGGGAAGAATTTTGTACAAAGTACTGGTAACAGAAACTTCAGATAAGGAGAGATAGTAGTACAGATAACTGTCCCCAAAGGCGATGTTACTTTTTGACTGGTCACCTCTGGTAAATGTCCGAATATGAAAAAGATCACCGTAACCTCTCAATATTGAGACTAGGATAGATAGGTACACTGGCCCCTGAGATATAAGGTATCACAGTTTGAAAATGGCACAGGACAAGTTTAACAAATATACTATGGGAGTTCAACTGTTAAAAATACTACAATGAATGTTGAAATTCCCCTTTCTATTGTACCGGAAGAAAACAATGTAGGAAAGGGAGAAACTGATGGTTACCACATTCTTTGCTTTTCCCACAATGTTTTCAAAAACTTTATTCCCAAGGTCATTAAATTGCAGAATAGCTACATGCAGGTTAAGGGTATGGCAAAAGTTTTGCTCTCAAGTTCTTGTTGTTGTACAACTTATTACTTAACCACACAATTTGAAAACATTATGGGAAAGGAGAAAATGGTGGTAGCCAGTATTTTCTCCTCTTCCCAACATGTTTTCTGCCCTTCCCAAAACAAGTTTCAATTTTTTGTTCACATTTGTCATCTACGAATGCTTTCAAATGGGATCAGTCTATGAGTTTTATCATTCGGAAAGAAATTAGAGGGCATTGAAGATGATTCAAACTGTTTGATTTCTATTTTCACAGCTTGGTTTTTGACAGTTCAGATCATGATGACGTTGACCCTGATTCTGACCCTTGTGACCCCTACTCTGTGTTTGTTGGGATTCCTCGGTTATTTTCCACCAAAGAGAGCAGCAACAGCTCAGCTGACAAACAGCATACTCATGTTTGTGTGTGGTAAGTGAATTAATCCTTCACCACACCATGCCAACTTCAAATGACCCTGAGGAAGCCACTTTTTGAAAACACTGTTGAAAAAGGAAATTCCAGTAACCAGCATTTTCTCCTTTTTCTACAATATTTTCTATCCTATGATTTCTGTCAATGAAAAAATATTTCATTTGAGCCACAGTAAAATTGTCACCTGCAAATGCTTTCAAATTGGACAAAAATACATTTTTGTCATGTGGTAAAGTGTTAACTCATTACCATTCGACAAAATTCTAGGTTTGTCCAAATCGAAAGCATTTGCAGATGACAAAATAAAAGTGACTTAAAATTTGGAATTTGTTTTGTGAAGGGTAGAAAACATTGTGAGAAAAGGAGAAAATGCTGGTTACCAGCATTTTCTCCTTTTCCCACAATGTTTTCTAAAGGCTTCTTTCTCAGGGGTGTCAAAAGTAGGGATTGTGTGGTAAAGTGTTAACCCATTACCACACAATCCCTACTTTTGATGCCCCTGAGATAGAAGCCTTTTGAAAACATTGTGGGAAAAGGAGAAAATGCTGGTAACCAGCATTTTCTCCTTTTCCCACAGTGTTTTTTACCCTTCCCAGAGCAAATTTCAATTTTTCAGTCACCTTTATTTTGTCGTCTGCAAATGCTTTCAATTTGGACCAGTCTAAATTTTTCTCGTGTGGTAATGGGTTAAGGGATACATTCAAAACTTATCATGTTTGAACCTGAATAGTGCAAGGCTTGAATTTTATTTATTTGGGTGGCTGAACTCAGTATCACTGTTTCTAAAGGTTTTCTTTGGTTCATTTACCCTATACCACACAGTTCTACACTTTAACCCTTTCCCAAACGACAAATTTTGGACTCTTCCAAACTGAAAGAGTTTGCAGACAACTATTTTAGATTTGGAGAAAATGGCAGAAAGTTCTCAAAAAGGGTAGAAAACATTGTGGGAAAAGAAGAAATTGCTCGGTACGATGTTTTCGAAATACTTTTACTAAAATGGCAGAAAGTTCTCAAAAAGGGTAGAAAACATTGTGGGAAAAGAAGAAATTGCTCGGTACGAGCAATTTCTCCTTTTCCCCCAATGTTTTCGAAATACTTTTACTACAGACACGTAAAAACCAGGGCTTGTTTGGGATAGGGTTAAAGAGCCAAATAGAGTAGCCTTTTGAAAACATTGTCAGAGAATGAGAAAATACTGGTAACGAGTATTTTCTCCTTTTAGCACATTGTTTTCTACACTTATAAAAAAAAAACACCCTTATCTTTATTGCCATGTTTGTTGTCTCCAATCGCTGATTTGGAATTGTCCAAAATTTGCTGTAAAAATGAGTTCAAACATTCACTTGGCAAAAGCTCGATTCTCAACTTAAATTAATAATGACAAAATTGTATACTTGCCTAACTTCAAAGCTAGTAGAGGGCCATATATGTAATCTCTTGAGCAGATTACGGATTTGATGTATTACTAGTAATTCTCATTTGCTTCTGTTACAGGCGCGCTTCTTTCCCTCTCCGTTATCATATTTGCCGTGAAGTCAGATACTGATAGACAGTGGATGGTGAGACCTGATCAAAACTTCCTCTCATGGTCATTTGGTCTGGCTGTTGTTGCAGGATTTTTTTCCATCTTCTCTGGAATGTGTTTACTGGTGGATTCGATGAGGCTCAGTCAACAGAGGAGAAAGGCACGCACACCTCCACCCTACGGCGGATATGAAATGAAGCGTGCCCCCCCAGATTATTAGAGGACACACAAATACAGATTTACAAAAAACAAAACAATAATTGTCGAAAAGAAAGATTTCTTTGGATATCCTAGTATTTACCAACAATTTCAAATTTTATTCTAAATCAAAATTCAAAGGCTAACAATCAGATTGGTTAAAAGGCTCTGTCTGTGATTGGCTGAGAGGTTCTGTCTGTGATTGGCTGAGAGTTTCAAACTTTGACTGGCTGATGGGTTCTATTTGTAATTTGCTGAGAGTTTCTGTCAGTGATTGGCCAAGATGTTCTGTTTTAAGTTCAACCAGTCAGATGCATAGTCTATGAAGATTAGATTTAGGTTTAATGTTTAGGGTTGTTGGTAAATTCTATACTTTGTAAATATTATATATATATTTTTTTATAATGAAATCTCCATACGAACATACCACAGCTTGAATTTGTAATGCGAAACTTTGGGTATATGAGGGAACAGATACATCTGGAGAGGGTTAAAGATTTAAGAAGAAGCTTTTGATTGCTATTTCTAATGATTAGAACTACTGCGCCTTTTTATTAAGAACAAAATTCCCAGTCATAAGACATTATTTGTCTGCAAAGGGCAAGACTTTGAGACTGGTACCATTGAATTGGAAAAATGCCCCGTCTGACATAATCTACACTGGTGCCACCTTCCAAATTTATTTGAGAAGTAGTCTTGAGTGCTTTAACTCTTTACAAGGCACATTTTAGACTCATCTAAATTGAAAACAATTGCAGAGGAAGATAAATGTAACTCATAAATCTTAATTTGTTTTTGGACAGAGGAAAACATTATGGGAAAAGGAGAAAATGCTGCTTACCAGCATTTTGTCTTGTTCGTACGATGTTTTCATGAGCTTTCTTTTTCAGAGTCATTTGACATCAGGATTGTGTTGTAAAGAGTTAAAATTTGTCTCAATCATTCTAAAAGTGTTCCTTCATTCTGAAAATTGATTGGACAATACTTTTTACTTTAATAAATAGAACTTGGGGGGAACTCAATACATGTACAAAGACTAATTGACAAAAACAAATAAGTGCAATGAAGTTTTCAAGTGACCTTTTTTCAAATTCTAAATCTGTATAATTATGTATATTATGCAAACAAAATTCTTAGCCTGGATTGTATTTAAACTATCCCAATTTCATTTCATATTTACACTCTCAGGTTAAAAAATCCATCATTAATCTCAGTTTTCTTCTTCTTTATGCTGTTCCTTCATAGAAACAATGTTTTACCTTATGGTGGGCAAATAATCAGCCCCATTTCGTCTTTCTGCCTTTCTCTAAACTTTGTTAAACTCTTGTTTGAACTCCACTCCTTTCTGAATAGCTGATCTTGGTTTAAATACAGTACCTAATAACTGTATGGGGGAGAATTCTATTTACTTGAGTGGTTATGATGTTGGCCTTTCATCCAGTCATTCTAGGTTCGAATCCTGCCCAGTCCCTGTATGTCTGCTGTGCATTTATTTCTTTGTTACAGACTTTGTTCATTAGACTGTCCACTTTACTCAAACCTGTAACCAAAAGTAACTTTGAAATTGCCTGGGTCCTTTTTCTAGTGTAAAAAAGTCAGGTTTAATCGGGTACTATAAGAACTAAGGAAGATAAGAAAGATTCTTTGTAACTTTTATGGAAAATTGTGGAGCCTTGCCACTGCCAGTGGGGGTTGTATGTATCGCCATGATGCTTCATGCAAAGCAAGTAATCATGTAATTATTAAACCATAAAATCCATTTTATCTAAAAGCTTACTGAATCATAAGGTAGAATGGTCCTTGTACATTAACCCTTTATCCCATAAGACATTTCTATGGTATCTCTAATTGACCCTAAATAACAGCAGGGATGAAACTGTTTCTTATGCGTATAGGACACCTTTTGATAGCATAGAAAACATTGTGGCAAAAGATGAAATTGCTCGTCATGAGTTCGATACCCGGTTGAGGCTCGTCATGAGCAATTTCACCTTTTGCCACAATGTTTTCCAAAAGCTCCTACAAGCAATGCATAGAAATGAGTATCTATGGAGTAAAGGGTTAAGAATCTATGCCAAAAGGACTGCACAGGCTGACCAGGGTCAATACCTTATGTAGATGCATTGAATCCCCTTTTGCCACAATGTTTTCCAAAGGCTCCTACTAGCAATGCATAGAAATGAGTATCTATGGAGTAAAGGGTTAAGAATCTATACCAAAAGGACTGCACAGGCTGACTAGGTTCAATACCTTTTGTATATGCATTGAAGCCCCTTGTCGTGGAGCATAGTTCATTTTATTTTTTTCTGTGCCTTCTGATACAAATTTGCAGAAGACTAACCCTTTCCCAAATGAAAAATTTTAGACTCTTCCAAACTCAGAGTTTGCAGATGACAATTTCAAATTTGATAAAAATGGCAGAAAGTTCTCAAAAATGGGTAGAAAACACTGTTGGAAAAGGAGAAATTGCTCGTTACGAGCAATTTCTCCTTTTCCCACAGTGTTTTCAAAAGACTTGTACTGCAGACACGTACAAACAAGGGTTTGTTTTGGAAATGGTTAAAATAGTTTCACAAAAAGGGGTAATCGACAAAAGACGTCAGATAACAATTTCAACTGAGATTTTCTCATTATACCTATTTTCTACTATTGCCATTGTTTTAAAAGTGGCCTGCGTTATGCAGAAAATGATCTACAGACAAAGTGAAAGTGTTCAACAGGTGATGAAAGAAGTTCAAATGCATTTATGGCCAGTGTAGATTATGATAAGGCTGCACTAAATGTGCAGCCTAATCTTTGACTACATTTCGCATAAACATTGTTGGTAATGGAAACCTTGACATCGCTCTTATTGGGCTCTTTTTTCCTAGAATTAAAGTATTGGGCGCTCTACAAATCGGTCAAGTTCTCATTGTCTTCTACTGACCTCATAAACAAATACAAGAAACAAACTATGTATTGATGTATGAGACATACAAATATGGCATTTTAATTTTTTTCTCCAAGCAGGAGAGTTTTTGAAAAAAAAAAGAAAGTAGCAGTTGTTCATTACATGGTTGCTCCTTTCCCTACTATGCTATTTAACGGTACTCAAGAGAACTTTTTCCTTTGTTTTTCATGTTTTTCCATGTATCATTTTGTACACCAGTTAAGCCTTTACCACATAGCAAAATTTTAGGCCTTTCCAAATTGAAAGCATTTGCAGACTACAATTTCAAAGTGGCTGAAATGATAAATTTTTCTATGATAGGGTAAAAAATTTCTTTGGAAAAGGAGAAAATGCTGGTTACCAGCATTTTGTCCTTTAAACCACATTGTTTTCAAAAGGCCTCATCCTCAGGGTCGTTAAAAGGTGCCAATGTTGTGTGGTCATTGGTTAATTGTATCTGTAAATAGCCTTGATGAAGGGGTTGAAGACTAGCACCAATTCTTGGCGATCGAAAATTGGTCCAAACAGGTGAAAATTCTTGTTCTGTAACTGACCAAAGTGACACATCAGCCTGGGGAAAAATCAGAAAATGTGCGTATTTCAGTACTCTTTTGGCAAAACAAGGTATTTCGGTATATCACTGCAGTGTGTAGCTGTATTGACTTCTGTCTTGAGAAGTTGTCCTTCAAAAATGGCTGCGCCTGTGACTTTTTTTTTTCCCTCTGGGCTGTTTGCATTCTTTATTATCCTTCATGTAGAAAACTTTTGTTAAGATTTTATTTATCATTTATTAACTATAAGACCTAGGCCTCTTAAGTTTTTTATTGGGCCGTAAATTTGCAATTTTGGGAGCCAAGCAGGCTGCTGAAGAAAAATGTTAGTCTTCATCCCTGTGACAGTAGGATTGATGTTTCAAAACTTCATAGGCTTTTTTGTATATATAGCTTTTAATCTTAATACATTGTGTAAGTCTCTACATTGTATATATAATACTGTTTGTACTTTGTGTAAACATTTACCTTGTTCAGATGTATTCGTAATGTAATTCCATGTTGTTTTTTAGGTCTGTTGTAAATAATGTACTCATTCTTTCCATCAAAAAGCTCTGTAAACCTACAAAATGCCATTTCATTTAGATAGTACTGTTCTATTATCCCATTACAACAAACTTTTAACTAACCTGGGAAATTACACTTTTGAAAACATTCAGGGAAAAGGAGAAAATGCTGGTAACCAGCATTTTCTCCTTTTCATACTATATTTACTGAGAATTCAGAAAGAAATCTGATCATTTTAGCCTCATTTAATTTGTTGTCTGTGAATGCTTTGGACAGATTTGGACCAGTCTAAATTTTTTCATGTGGCATAAAGTTGACTGGTTTCTCATATTAAAGCCCTTTTTGGTGCCCTTAAAGACATGGTTGTGTTAGGAATTAACCAAATGCCAGACGATAGATCGCTCCTCCCACTGATGTCACGTGGTACGTGAATCAGGAATTTGGGACAAACAACCTAGACATCTGGGCCTAGCTTGGAGATATATGAAACTTACCGGGAGATTTTTCTACCGTAAAACTATTTTTCTAGATAACATAAGCATGAGACCAGTTTAAGAAAAGACATTTACTTCTTTTGTATTAGGTTTATCGAAGTGTGAAAATTGAAATAGAGAGGCTTTTTATGTAGAAGTCAATTGAAAAACACAGTTTTATAACTCTGACATATGATCATGTATTTACATTAAACTCGTACTCCTTTAACATGTCCTAAAATCATTGATTTGTTAACACAATTCATCTCTTACAACGACAAAATATCTACTTCCAATGCAAAATGTCTATGTTCTGATAACGGCGAGACGGCTTCCGCGTTGATGGGAAATGCTGCTTGGCTGATTGGTTTTTGAGTGGATGGATCTGGCTTTTGGTTAATTTGAACTTCTTTCTTCAAGAAGTGTTCTTTTTGGAGAAATAAAACAACACATTTAGTTTAAGGTGACAGTCAACTCTTAAATCGAATTTGAGGCAGATGACTATGGAACTGTCCTTGTGAAATCTGATTATTCAACATAACTCTTTACCATGAGAAAATTTTTTACACTTGTCAAGATTGATAGCAATTGCAAATCTTAAAATAGTTGTACCGTTAACTGAAAAATTGCAATTTGATTTTTAAAAGTTAGAAAAAAATTACAGGACAGGAGAAAATGCTGGTTACCAGGTATTTTTTCTTTTTCTGCAATGTTTTCGAAATCTGTCTCTTCTTGGAGTGGTTACATTTCATGATATTGTTGTAGATGGAATTTACAGCAGACAACTTAGAAAATGTTCTTGTAAAATATGATCAATCAACAAAACAGTTTAATTCTTTACCCCATAAGGAATTTCTATGGAATCTCTAATTGACCCTAAATAACAGCAAGGATGAAACCGTTTCTTATGTGTATATGACACCTTTTGATAGTGTAGAAAACATTGTGGCAAAAGGTGAAATTGCTCGTCACGAGCAATTTCACCTTTTGCCACAATGTTTTCCAAAGGCTCCTACAAGCAGTGCGTAGAAATGAGTATCTAGTAAAAGGGTTAAAACACAAAAGAAGTCTACCATAAGATACAAAAAGTTGTTATGCAGGATTAATTAACTATTTACCAAACAAAATTAATTTCAAAATAATTCGGGATTACAGAAATGTAGCTCAAATGACGATTTCAGTCTTTAATGGAGTAGAAAACATTGTGGGAAAAGGAGAAAATGCTAAATGCTGGTTATTTTACCTTCATCCTCAGGGTCATTAAAACTTGGAATTGTGGTAAAGAGTATACTCTGAGTGCCAACATGAAATTGGTCCCATTCCATACTTTTGTAATTTTTTAACTCTTTGTAGTGATGAGTAAATGAACTGGACATTCTCAGTCATTGCTAAAGATCCAGATGTTGCAAGTGCAAAGCTGTTTTGGTCTGAGAAGCTGTTTCTGGCAAAGAAGTGGCGAGTGTAGATTCAAGATCAGATTGAAGAATCAGATGATTCTATGCCGTGTGCTCTTTAACTCATTACCAATCGACAGTATTTTAGGCTTGTCCAAATCGAAAGCATTTGCGGTAGACAAAATAAAAGTGACTGAAAATTTGAAATTTATTTTGTGAAGAATAGAAAATATTGTGGGAAAAGGAGAAAATGCTGGTTACCTGCATTTTCTCCTTTTCCCGCAATTTTTTCCAAAGGCTTCTTTCTCAGGGTTGTCAAAAGTAGGGATTGTGTGGTAATGGGTTAACTACACTGAATACATTTCCATGCCTGTTCAGCATCACATGAGTTAATATACACAAATACTGGTAATCATCATAAATATCACTAAAATTTTTAAGAATGGCTTTTTTTAATAGGAAATTATTTTTCAAACCAGCTTTGTCATAAAATTTATTTTTTTATACTTGCCATATAGAGGGACACTAAATAAACTATCTGTATGTGATAAAACCTTTTTTTTCTTCATTGTGTACCTCCATTGCTATGTACAGATGAGTTCAAACTGCTCATTGTCAGGGAACGACGAATTACTTGTGACAAGCGGTTTTCTCCATTGTAACCATATCGGTTTACCATGGAAGTGCCTTAATTCTGTTTCCTTTCCAGCCACTGGAGGTCAAGATGGAACTTGGAAAAAAAATGCTGTATGATCTATGTACTTCATTATCAACTTTTCTGAGACCTTCCAAACTGCAGCAACCTGAATTTGCTACATTGTTGTTTTTATTTCAGTAAAATATGTGTCAGGTTTATTTGACACCGTAAGATTCTTATTTCTTTCATGTCAGTTGTGATGGGTAACTCTGTCACTGCCAATAACTAATATACCTACAAACTTTGCAAGAAGCACAAATTTAGATCAGATTGCACATGAATGGAGTCTGATCTTGCATTAGTACCATAGCCTTTTGATCATCAGCTTCTACCTAAATCATTTCAAGTTGTGCCAGAACACTATATCTAGACTGACTGTATACAACACAATATCAAGTTCATCAACCCGCAAAGAAAAGAAATTTGAAAAATACATGTATTGCCTAAAAGGAGAAATCGCTGGCAACTTTCCATTCACCCTTTTCTACCCTTTCAAAAAACAAAATTCATCATACATGCAACATTAAATTTGATGTCTACAAATGGTTTTAATTTGGACCAATCTGAAACTTTGTTCTTAGGTATAGAGACTAAATATTTTATTTAAAGACTAAAAAATAGCAAAATGCATTTTCATGGCACTGAACGAATAATCAGAATGTTTAAAGGTATCCTAATGGTCAAATTATCAGTATGTCTTATCAAGCACTCAGGTTCAATCCCACTAGTCATAGATATTTTAAATCTGTGTTGAAAAAATTGTTTCTATGTAAGCTTTATTAAGTCCTTTTTCTGGTTATGTCAATTACTTTGCCTTCGCCATTGCTCTTATCCATGCTTTCCTGGGGTTTCTTTTACCAGTGCTTTACACAACATTCTTCCCAAACCACTGGCTGCTTTCCTAAGTAACCATTGAAAAATCATTGGCAATACAGGAATGAATCCTACTGCAATGACGCTCGTCAATCTAGGGAAAGAAATTGGCCATGCGAGGGTTTGAACCAGTGTCCCTTTGGTGTCAAGTCCTGTACACTAGCCACCAACTGAGCTACTCTGCTTAGAAAGACATGAAGCACAGTAAATTTAACCCTTTACCCCATAAGGCATGGTATCTCTAATTGACCCAAATAACAGCAAGGATGAAGCAGTTTCTTATGTGTATATGATACCTTTTGTTAGCAATTTCACCTTTTGCCACAATGTTTTCCAAAGACTCCTACAAGCAATGTGTAGAAATGCGTATCTATGGAGTATAGGGTTAAGAGCAGCATGCATGTTCTGTATGGTGTTACCAATGTTGTTTGTAAATGCAATCACATTTTCAGCACAGTGAATTAACCTTTGCAGGTCAAGTAAAGTCTTCCTCAAGTTCTTGAAGAATATGCAAATTGATATCATCAATATTACTGGCAGAAAGGTCACATGACACATCGTCCTTGTCTGCCATTGGCTCTTCAGAATCTGGCTGCTCATCCAAGTTATTCACCTACAAAAGTACATATTAAACGTAACGTTAATCCATTACCACACAATCCCTACTTTTGACGACCCTGAGAGAGAAGCCTACAGAAAACATTTGTGGGAAAAGGAGAAAATGCTGGTAACCAGCATTTTCTCCTTTTCCCACGATGTTTTTTACTCTTCACAAAACAAAATTCAGATTTTCTGTCCTTTTATTTTGTAGTCTGCATATGCTTTTGATTGGACAAGCCTAGAATGTTGTTGTTTGGTAATGAGTTTAGTGCTGAAAATAAAAAGTATTTCACCCCTTACACTTACTTCATGGCATAATGTTAACCTGTTCGAATTAAAAAGCATGTGCAGACATCAAATTAGATAAATCTCGTATGATGAAATTTATACTTGAAAGGATAGAAAACATTTTGGGAAAAACAAGAAAATGCTGGTTACCATTATGTACTCATTTTTGTAAATATTCTCAAATGCCTTCTCATTAAAGATTATCCATTGTCAAAGCATGGAATTGTTTGGTAAGGGGTTAAAAAAGGGAGTACCAAAAAGGGAAGTTACATAACCTTCATTATTTAAATCAAATCTTCTGTGGAAAAGATAAGTTATTCTTAACAAAGTTACTCCTAATAAGTGTAAATAGTGAATACATATCCATATTAACATCAACCTGCTAAAATCTTTATATATTTAAGAAATAATATTCTTTCTATCATGGTATATTGCCCTCGTGGATTATTTATTGCACCTCATAACTCACAATTGTAGTTTATTTAACGATAAACCACGATAGAAAGAAGATTATTTCGATTCTAACATGGAAAATTCTTAATGAAAGGAAAACAAGTTTAAACTTAGAGTAAAAACGCAGATGAAAATTATGTTCCATTGAATAACTCACTCATTGAATGACGTCACTCGATACAGAATGACGTCACTCTACATGTATCGTCGCAGATTTTACCACGCTTTCCTTGCACTGCGTTTATAGAGCCAAATTCGCGTGTCATGTTAGAATAATCAATTACATTTCAAGAGCCTAATTCTGTCTAGAGGTAGCATTTTCTAGAAAGCCTGTTTGATACCTTCAACAGAAAAGCAATTACATGTTCTTTGTAATCATCTAAATGGATTTGCATCATACTGCTTTGAAATTAACCTTATAATATCTATATTAACCCTTTACCAAATGACAAAATTGTGGACAGGTCCAAAATTGAAAGCACTTGCAGACAACAAAATAAAGGTAACTGAAAAATTGAAATTAGTTTCTGGCAGGGTAGAAAACGTTGATGGGAAAGGAGAAAATGCTGGTTACCAACATATTCTCTTTTTCTACAATGATTTATTTTTTAAAGGTTTCTATCTCAGGGTTGTAAAAACCAGGGACTGTTTGGTAAAGGGTTAATCATTAAAATGAATGTCAAACCTTATCACAGTGTCATGCTTTAACCTTTTATTCCATAGATACTCATTTCTAGCATAGAAAACATTGTGGCAAGAGGTGAAATTACTCGTGACAAGCAATTTCACCTTTTGTCACAATGTTTTTTATGCTATCAAAAGGGTCATATACACATAAGAAACAGCTTCATCCTTGCTGTTTTTTAGGGTCAATTAGAGATACCATAGAAATGCCTAATAGGTTAAAAGGTTAATGGCCCTTGAGAAAGGTTTTTAAATACATGTGATAAAGGGTAACCTGCATTTTTCCCCTTTTCCAAGTTTTCTTTCCTGTTGAAGCTAAATTCAACCATTTGAGCCATTCATATTTATTCTCAGCAAATGTTTTCAATTTGGAAGCCTCTTAACCTTTTTCTTGCATGCCTTTTCAGTTGCTTATAGAAATCAAACAGCCAATTATATCTTCATAATTCACGGGTGAGTTTTATAATTCAGTGATTAATACATTAATTAAATTTGTAACTTTTTATTTTCAACATTACCATAGATATTCATAAAACATGAATTAATTTTAAGCAGGAAACACAACGTTTTATGACAAAGACAACAACACTCATCATGTCATTATTACAACTAGTCCATACCCAACTACAATAATTAGAATTATTTTGCTTGAGTAACATACATGATTTTCATGATGAATAAAAATTAGACATGGACAGAAAAGTTAAAGTAAAGAGCGTAGAAGAAATAGAGTATTTGTTTGTTTTGTTGGATGATTGGAATTTCTTTCATCTCAAGAAAAGCAAAGGGCATATTTTCTTTTGATGAAAGAAATTTCAATAATACACCAAAAAAAGACAAATATCATCTCTTTTATTTGTGTTTATATACATGTACATATAAACATCTGCAGCATTTTGGTTATAAAGTGATTTTGCTGGTTAATAGCAGCTTCTTAGATAGGTTAAATAAAAAGTACCTTAACTAATTGTTCATCTGGACTGTTGTTGCTATGAAAGTCTGGTTTGGTGGTGTCTATCTCCACGGACACCTTACCATTGCCAAGGACAACAAGAAGAACTTTCGAGAATGCGTTTTCCACTGCTTTCATGTGACAAAACTTTTGACATTTACAAACAGCTTTCAGCTTACTCTGAGGGTCTGCAAATATAAAGAGGCAAATCATAACATCTTAAATACCAATCCTGAGTATTAAGGACCCTGGAAAATGAGATTTCTGAAAACATTGACAGAAAAGGAGAATATGCTGGTTACCAGCATTTTCTCCTTTGTCCACAATGAATTTTAATCTGTCAGGAACAAATCCAATTATTATATATACCAAATTTAATTTTTCATTCACAAATGCTTTCATTTCGGACAAGTCTAAATTTTGTCATCTGAGAAAGATAATTATGTTCTTGTAAGGGTGTGCCCTTATTAAGTATTTTTCTGTACCGTCAATGTTGGAAACAGCGCTAAACACCACACAAACAATTAATTAACATATTCTTTGCAAGCCAGTGGCATTTTTTTCATACAAGCAAAATCCTAAAAAATGTTTGGCTTGAGAGAGGAGGTAAATCTGTTGTAGAGAAAAATCACTTTTCTAAGAAATTTTTGTCAAGCCTGATACTTAACCCTTTCCCAGACAATGACAACTTTTAACACCTCTGAAAGAGAAGGCTTTTGAAAACATTGTGGGAAAGGGAGAAAATGCTGGTAACCAGCATTTTCTCCTTTTCCCACAATATTTTCTTCCTTATCAAAGAAAAATTGTTTCATATGAGCCACATTCATACTGTCATCAATAAATGCTTTCAATTGAGACAGGTCTAAAACCTTGTCATGTGGTAAAGGGTTAAACCTTTGACCAATTTACCAAACAAGTTTTTACAACCCTGAGGCAAACTAAGCTATGTTCTTTAGGGTTGTTTAACTCTTCACCAAATGAAAAAGTTTTGAATCGGTCCAAATTGAAAGCCTCTGCAGACCACAAAATTAACTTGACTTAAAAATTGAAAGTTCTAGTGGAAAGGTTGGAAAATATTGTGGAAAAAGGAGAAAATGCTGGTTACCAGCATTTTTCTCCTTTTTCCACAATGTTTTCAAAAGGCTTCTTTCTCAGAGCTGTAAAAATATGGTTTTGTTTGTTAAAGGGTTAGACATGGGATTGTTTTGTAAAAGGCCAAACAAAGTAAGAATTTATCACGATTCTACCTGTTTTACTGAATGTTTCCTGCCACACGCCTATACCCTCAGTACTTAAATCTCTGACTGTCAGCTTGATTAGACAAACAAACTTAATAGATATGGTGTGATCAGTATCTATTCGACTTTCTGTATCTTCAAATACCTATAAAATAAATATTGTGAGACAACAGTATAGCAGTAGACATGTCATTTCTTTCTTATGCTTGCCAGGATCAAGAAACAATTATCCTTAAACATAAAAACCATGATTCAATTTAACTACATGTATAATAAAATAGGTATTTTTTTTCTTTGTGCTGCTGGTTAGCACGGACCCTGTACCAGGGGTGAGACAGGCAAAATTTCAGAGGAAGAAAATGCCCACATGGTCTCATGCCTCATCAAAACACTTCAAAATAATTTCTGAGCAGATTCTCCTTAGCTTGGTGCAGTTTTAAACAGACTATGGGGAAAGGCAAGAAGAGGGTGTAGGTTAACCCTTTACTACATAATCCCAATTTTTAACAGGGAAGTCTTTTGGGAAGATTGTGGGAAAAGGAAAAAAACTGCTTGTTACCAATAACAACTGAAATAATGTTCAAAACGTCATTAAACACCATAGAATCCATTATTCAAATTTGCAGCTTAAAGAAAAGAGTAGGATTAGAAGTTATGCTGAGTGAACTACACTTACTGTTTTTATTTGAGAAGACCAGCCAGTAAACCCAAGGTAGTGGTTTATCAGTTCATAACATTTACTGAAGTACAAAACTTTTCTCTCCTCAATCTCTTTCTTTCTTTTTGCAAAGGCTACCTGTTGAATAAACACAAGTTCAGAATGTTTGGTGTTGAGCCGTTTTCTAACAATATTAGCTGGGCTGTTTCCAAGATATGTCAAAGCCCTGGCCTTGTCATTTGTGTTACGCAAAAAATAACCATTTCATAATATCTCTGCTAATACTGAAGATATTTAACCCTTTACCACTCAATCCCAACTTTTAACAGCCCTATTAACCCTTTACCAAACAATCCCTGGTTTTTATGACCCTGAGATAGAAAACATTGTGGGAAAAGGAGAAAATGCTGGTTAGGTCAATGTTTTCTACTGCAAATTTCAATTTTTTAGTTACTTTTTTTTATGTCATCTGCAAGTGCCTTCAGTTTGGACCAGTTGAAAATTTTGTCGCTCTGTAAAGGATTAAAAGGTAGAAAGGATAAAATTCTGGAAACTTGCATTTTCTTCTTTTCGCACAAGCTTTTCTTCTCTTCCACAAAAAATTCTTTTCCTCGTATCCTAGAGATTCAGAAGAAAACAAGAGCATCACATGCGTATCTTCACCCTAGGATGCAGTAGCTTGCAGTAGCACCGAAAATTACAAGTCGAAAAAAGGGCATGACATTGCCAAAAATATTTTGATAGTTGCCCGGTCCTGTTGTATGGGATCCCCTTTGGGTACTTAACAATCTGTCCAAGGTTTAAGTACATGTAAATATCTATGTTATAAAATTTAATCTTTAGGCTGCTAGGCACCACTCAAGGACCTTTTGTGGACTGTGCAGATCAATATTGGACTGCAAAGTCTGATCTTGAATCTACATGGTCTGATAAGGAGATATTTTATAAAATAAATTTGAAATAAGGTCATTCTGGTTTTCACTATTGGCTTGAAAGTTTCATTTAATTTAGTGAGCAAGAAAAGGATAAAAGGGCCCAAAATACTGCAATATGTCATCAATCATAATGAAAATGAAAACTACACCTACATGTACTTGCTGACAGACAAATACATACCTTGGTGGAAACTATGATTTCACTGAAAACTCTTTACCATTTGACAAAATATTGGATATGTCCAATTGAAAGCATTTGCAGACGACAAAATAAATGTGAATCAAAAATTGAAAAAAGATTTGGATAGGGTAGAAAACATTGTGGGAAAAGGAGAAAATGCTGGTTACCAGCATTTTCTCCTTTTCCTACAATGTTTTCTAAAGGCTTCTTTTCAGGGGCGTCAAAAGTAGGGATTGTGTGGTAATGGGTTAATACACCCCCGTCTTCATTGATTGAGGTACATATTTATTAATTATTGATTGATTGATGCTTTATACAACTTCCAACAATTTTCCAGTCATATCAATGCAACAAGTCTCATATTCACATATTTCCTGGGCTTCACAAGTACTAGGCTAGGGCTCTCTTGCCCAAAGACACTCCCACGAAAAATGGGGTAGCCATTATGAAGGACATAAAAATCACCTATACAGTTTACCTTACATATGGTGTCTCCTCCAAAAACAAAACAGCTTAATTCCTCTCTTGCCCTTGCTGCATCCAACATTGAGTAGAATGTCACAAAGGCATAACAAGTTTTCTCACTCTCTGAAATCACAGAAAACACTTGGAAGTGGTGATATTTGCTTGCGATTTCATTTCATACAGGATAAATAAACATATAAAAGACATGTAAATACATTTATTGTCCTGCATCTACAGGTAATTATCAAACATCAATATTTCAGTTATCGAAATTGTTGTGGGAAAAAAAGTTTCTTTGGGGTACTTCCTAAGTCTTTACCAAATAGCAAAAAAGTAAACTTGTCAAAACTGAAAGCATATTCAAAAGACAATTCAAATGCGGCTAACATGATGGATTTTGTCTTTAATAGGATAGAAAATATTGTTGATAAAAGCATAAAATGCCAGTTACCAACATTTTCTCCTATTCCAACCATGTTTTCTACCAGTTTAACTCTTTACCATACAACAAAATTTTGTACAAATTGAAAGCGTTTGCAAACGACTAAATGTAAAGTATTTCATGAAACTTTAAAACTTGTATCGAAGAGGAGAGAAAACATTGAGGGAAAAGGAGAAAATGCTGGTTACAAGCATTTTCTCCTTTTCCCACAATGTTTTCAACAGGCTTCTTTCTCAGGATCGTCAGAAGTTGGCATTGTGTGGTTCAGGGTTAAAGACCAAATCATCTTTTGAGCCACATTAAATTTGTTATCTGTGAATAGTTTTAATTTGTATGAATGTAAAATGTCACTAGGCTCCAATGGACAAAGATAGGAAAATCCCTATATTTCAAGCAATGTAAGATGAATACCAATACGCCAAAACAAAATGTAGGTGTTGTTTCGGTTACATACCTATTTTTTAAGGTAAGACCTGTGTAATGGAAAACAGCTATTTCCACTAAAATATCATCCTGCAAAATTAGCCATGATTAAAAATGAGTATTACTGAACTACTTTCACTGATTCATTTTTTCCTTCTTTGAATTATCATTTATAAATCTAAAACCACATATTCTCAATTCAAAGAGATACTAATTATCTCCCTTTTCAGAAAACCAACAAAAATATCAAAAAATACTTTCAAAATAGACATAAACAGAATTTCTGATCCGTTAGAAATATGCAAAAATATTATTTCTGCATAAATCCTTATTTATCCTTATTTATCAACCAATTAGAATTTTCACCGGAAGTGCAATACAGGTCTTACCTTAAATTCTTTTTCCCCCAACACGTCCCTGGGGCTATTTACAGAGGGAAAAAGGCACAGAATTTCCAAGGATGTGCATAACATTATTTTGTGATTAAATACAAAATAAGCAACAGCTGAAAAAAGTATTTCAGGATTGAGGGTAAAAATTACACAGTCGAGTAACCAGATCCAAATATATATTTTTTGGCCTCATAACACTGATGCTAAGTACTATACCTGGATTTTTATCGGTGTTAAGATCCAATTCAAGTTTAGGCTTGAACTGGGCTGGGTAGATCTGTATTCTGTAAATGAGGCCATACTTCTGGAAAATGTTGTAAAGCTCTGCCTGCAGTATAAAAATGAAGTATGATAACTATAGTGTAGTTTAGCTAGATTTATAATGGCTTTTCAACACATGACATAATATTCAATGTCTACTTTTGATTCTTATTTCATTTCTCACCAACATATAAATACCTGTACTCCTAATAACCAGCCCTTGACCCTTTACAACGCAATCCCAAGTTTCCACCACTCCAGGAAAGGAAGGCATTTGAAAACATATAAAAAAGGAGAAAATGCTGGTGACCAGCATTGTCTCTTTCCATACTGTTTTCTGCTCTTTTAGGGAAAAAAAAACAATTATCTAAACCATATTGGAATTATCTGCTCTTTAAAAAAAAAAAATCAATCATCTATTCTAAGCCAAATTTGAACTTAATCTGACATCTGCAAATTTTTATACTTTCTATTGAGACAAAAGTTTTGCCTTGCACTTGTGATAACCCCTTTATTATAATCCTATAAGGCTATATTGCACTAGCCTGCCTATACAAACATTGAGGGAAATTTAAAAAAAAAATATATAGATCTATATAAACATCAAGGAGCTTCTTTTATTGTCAAGTTTGTATTTGTATTCACTGCATTTGTAATAAATCTGTCCGTTTTATTTGTTTTCATAAATCTATAGCAAAAATGTTTGGTCAAGTAAAACAAACTCGACCAATAAAAATAAAATTACAATAATCAACCCTGTACTATGCTACAAACTTGAATTGCAGTGCACCCCAACAAAGGTGCGAACACATTTAAGACGAATCGTTTAGTACAAACAGTGTTTTTGTAGCAGACGACACCTTGCCGTGATTGTCAAAATAGGTCATATACCATAACAACTTCTTCTTGCAAGTTTCCTGGTAAATTTGTAATGAACAAATTCTTTCTGTTGCAACTAGGACGATAGAAATCGATTATTTCTAATTGAGAATTCATAGCCACTTGAAAACTTCACTTTTCAAATAAATACCGCTAAGGCAAAGTACAATGTCCGGTACCATCCGGCCATTCAGTGACATTTAGACATTTAGGTTCTCTGTTAATATTCATCCTCGGATACCCCAGGGTCTCCCTATTTGCTACGCTACATCGACCCTGGGACAATTGACTTATAAAACCCAGCGGTAAAGCGAAGGAAATTCAACTAATTGTCCCAGGGGTCGATGTAGCGTAGCAAATAGGGAGACCCCGGGGTATCCGAGGATGGTTAATATTCATTCTTAAACATAACTAAAGCGCTAAATTATAGGAAGAATGGAGCATATTCGTTGGAAGGGTTGAATTTGAGAGAGAGAGAGAGAGAGAGAGAGAGATTTAGAGAGATTTAGAGAGAGATTTAGAGAGAGAGAGAAAGAGAGAGATCTAGAGTGGAGAGAGAAAATGGAGGGTACTCGTAAAAGGATTGAACTTGTATTATTTCCGGAGAGAGATATTTTCAATTTCTCTTCAATGAACTCCACTCAATCCCTGAATCTGTATCCAATACATTACAACGAGATTGTATAAACTTTGAAGTATAAGAAGTTTGTCGAATGGATAGTTTTCCTAGACCGGATGTTACTGGTATTTATGCTTAATCCGAACGATTCCGAATGCTCAAAAATGGCTACCGATGGAGATGCGAAGTTATCCGTAGACGATGATGATGCATACGTCTTTATTTTTGATCGAAGAGACAAAAATGTTCCAGAAGTTAGAATTAAAACTACCGGACTCTCTGCATTTGCAGATTTTAAGGCGCGAGTTTGCTTGGTAAATCAAGAGTTTTTGTTGCATCAAAAGTTTCTCTGCAAAATGGACAAAAACAAAGGAAAGAGAGCGTTCACAGAATGGGATTTTTTATTTCTATTTGCAGCATTTTCCAAATCAGCAGTTAAAGCATTTTATCTAGGTTATGATGTTTCAAACACTAAAGTTTGCAACAAATGCCTGGCAAAAATGCAAACCACATCTGGCAGGATTCGAACAAGCAGACAAATTATTGCCTTTTTCGAAGTTTAAAAGACCAATAACTTAACAAAGTGACTAATTACCCGTCCGTTGTGTACACACTGAAGAAAATTCGTACTGCGAGGCCGACAGTCGTGTACTCAATGAAGAAAAACTTGTTGGGTTCCCAGTGTTGTGCCTAGGCCGCAGGATTGCGGGATTCCCGCAATTTTTTTAACAATGTCCCTTAAAATTTAAGCCATTGCGGGATGTCGGGCGCGCTCGCGAAAATCCGACGAATTTTTCTTATCTGGAGTCCATTTCGGTATTTACATACATTGCATTAATTACAATGGGCACCTGCACAATGTAGACTGTGACCGCAGAATTTACTGAGATAAAGTCGCATAGGGAAATCCGATAATTAAACCAGTCTTACTGTTGTCAATAAAACAATATGGTGAAACGCTGGATGCGGTTGACCGACTTTATGTCGGGAAAGGTTAAAAATAGAAAAGTTGCAGACGAAATTGAATTACAGAGGACTGTGAAAACCCCAAATCGATCGCGGCTTCTTCGACCTTCGGAACAAGTAAGAAAAAGGACAGAACATTTCAGAAAAAATCGGCTCATAAAATTTACGTGGTTACAAGAGTCGGATGGAAGTATGAAATGTGTCCCCTAGATTTTTCTAGTGTCCCCTTGAAATTAAGGTAGGGGGACACCTGTGTCCCCCCAAAATTTTGGCCTAGGCACAACACTGGGTTCCCGACGGTCGTGCCCGGACTGATGAAATATCATCTTGAAAACACGACTTACGTGTGCACCATTTCCGATTTCTTCATTCAATACAAGTTGCTGTCGTGCCCACAATGAAGAATCGAACTCGTACACCGTGTAAATGGGTTGGGCCAAAACGCAGACTGGCATGTGAACCGGCACGGCCTAAATGGTCACAGTGGAGCACATGGCAATAGTCATTTTATACAGGGTGTCACAGACCAAATGCACAGGCGTAGCTGGCATCCTTTTTATATGCCTGAAGGGTAGTATCGTGTCATACACCTAGTTGTCCGTCCGTCCAATAGCAATTTCTTGTGTGTGCAAACTCCAACAGTTTTAAGCGGAATTAGATCTATAAATTTGAAACTTGCTACAATCAGTCTCCATGATGTTATGTTGTGCACACGACTCTCAAAATTTGGATCGCTGTTTGCATTCTTAAATTTCTGCCCTTGATTTCTGAAATAGCCAACTTTTCTCTTTGAAATTTTGTTCACGCCATAACTTCCAAGCTATCAAAAACATATACTGACAGTATAGATACTTGTACATATAATTTATATTGTGTTGTAAGGCCTCTAGCCTAGGCAAGAGACGGTGTGAAGACATTGTGTGTTCAAGTCTTGAATCATTAATAAATTTTCTGTTCTACTTAAGATATGACTTAGTGAGAGAAAACAAAGCATAAATAAGTTTTATTTAAAGTGTTTTTTTTGTCATGTGCTCCACTGGCACTGAGACCATCTAGGCCGTGCTAATTCACATGCCAAGCTTCGTTTTGGCCCAACCCATTTACACAGTGTACGTAAGAGTTCAATTCTTCAGTGGGGGCACGACCGCATCGTGTACTGAATGAAGGAATTGGAAATAGCGTGCACGCAAGGCATGCCTCCAAGACGATATTTCATCAGTCGGGGCACGACTGTCTGACACCCAACAAGTTTTCCTTCATTGAGTACACTACAGTCGGTCTCGCAGTATGAATTTTCTTCAGTGTGTACACGACAGTCGGGTAAATATCATCGGCCATAGCTTAATCATAGCTTAATCAGTGACCTGAAGAGGCATCTCCCAAACGCAGTTGTCAGGTATGGTATTAAATCGGGACAAAGCCAGGCATGAAGGAATGGTCTCCCTTAACACATCCCCCATCTTAAAGTCATTATTATTTTATTGATGACTGGAAGCACAAATTCTCAGCGGAAATTTTGACTTTTTTTGTCTCAATCATCTCTGGTATAGAGATGACCAGTCAAAAAGTATTTTACAAAGCTTTTGAAAACTGGAGGTCTGCTGGACCAAAACCTTGGAAAAATCAGAGGTCCAAGTCCAAATTTTAAGGGTCTCATGTTACATTGTCAGATAAGATTGTTCAGACATGTTTTTGTGTTTTCTGCTAACAAATTTTGTTTAAGAGGAAGAAATAAAAAAACTGCAGGTATAAATGCAGGTCAAGCTAAAGTTACAAGTTACGTCTCTGTTTCTTCAGAGGAGCTTTCTAAAATCAAGTGAGCTGTCACAGCTGTGCAGTTAGACACTAATACATGTACCATAGAATCAAAGATAAACAATGTACAAAAATCTAATTCATGAAACTATGGGCTTTTTCAGTCTTTAGTGACTGATGACTGTGCTGATGCCTTTTATTCAAGACAGCTGTTCAGAGTAAATTGACATTATATGGTATTTCAGCCTCACCAATATCAGAATTTCTTTACTGAGAAAGAAGCCTTTTGAAAACACTATGGGAAAAGGAGAAAATGCTGGTAACCAGTATTTTCTGCTTTTCCCACAGTGTTTTCTACCCTTCCCAGAACAAATTTCTATTTTTTAGTCACCTTTATTTTGTCGTCTGCAAATGCTCAAAGAAAATAAGAATTAATGTTCTTTTTTTAAGGAATGTGGAATAAAAGAAACAGACAATTTTGTGATTGCAACAACAAACAGAGAAGAGATTAAAGATGATTCATCATGGGGTATATTTTTTAACTTGTTTTATTTTCCAGAATTAGAATTTTCTGTATAAAGCAATAAACATGGTCCTTCAATTTCTAATTTCTTTTTGTAGGAAATTGTTAGAAAGGTAAATATTGATCAGAAGTATTCATTCTGTCATCAGTTAAAACAAAGTGGTGTTTTCAAAAACCTTTTACCTTAAGGTCATAAATTCTTGACCAGACCATCAAGAGCTGTAACCCTTTATCACACAATAATGACTTTTGATGACCCTGTGAAAGAAAGCCTTTGAAAACATTATGGAAAAAGGAGAAAATGGTTTTAACCCGCATTTTCCCTTTTTTCCACCATGTTTTCTACCAAGTCAACGGAAAATTGCACCATTTGAGCCTCACTGAAATTGTTGCCTGGAAATGCTTTCAATTTTGATGGGGCTAAAATTTTATTGTCTGGTAAAGGGTTTACAGCCATCAGAAACTAAGCATTTGAAAAAAAATGGGGGGAAAAGGATACTGGTAATACGTATTTTCAGTTTTGTTGCTTTTGAAGAAAATGTGAGGTATTGTAGCCCTGGCATTTGTCCACAGCGATTTTGCTGGGTGCACCTTGCAAGAACTTTGATATTTTGTAATATCTCAGTCATTACTGAAGATATTTGCTTCATACTTGGACAAGTTGTTAACCAGCATTTTCTCCTTTTCCCACAATGTTTTCTTCACTCCCAAAATCAAAAATGAATTTTTCATTCACATTTATTTTGTCGTGTGCAAATGCTTTCAATTTGGAGTAGTCCAAAATTTTGTCATTTGGTAAAGAGTTAACTATCAAAATGGGAACTATACAACAAGGGCAGGTACCCATCAAAGTATTTTTGACACATTTATGCCCCTTTTTAAACTTAGACTATTCACTGAAAATTTAGATACCTTAATTGAGTGTTGGAACTCGCTTGCAGGGCTCTTGTTTCTTTTTCCCACCGTGTTTTCTACCCTTCCAAATGTAATTTACAGTTACTGTGTTTGTTTTAATATGACATCTGCTAATGGTTTGAATTTTGACCACTCTAACATCTTTGTGGTGTGGAGAAGATTAAAAACAGGGTTGCCTAGTAAAGAAAGTTGTCATTTATCTATACTGTTTACCAGAATTTTCTCCTTTTCCCTCTATGTGTTTGAAAACCATCTAACTCAGGGTCCTTAACCCTTTACTCCATAGATACTCATTTCTACGCATTGCTTGTAGAAGCCTTTGGAAAAATATTGTGGCTAAAGGTGAAATTGCTCTTGACGAGCCAGAATGTTTTCTATGCTATCAGTATCAAAAGGTGTCATGTACACATAAGAAACAGCTTCATTCTTGCTGTTATTTAGGGTCAATTAGAGATACCATAGAAATGCCTTATGGGTAAAAGGTTAAAACATGGGATTGTTTGGTGAAGAGTTAATTTGTACCACGATGTGTAAAATGTAAAATAAAAGAAATTAGATTAGCTCTTAACCCTTTCCCAAACAATCCCTTGTTTTTACGGGTCTGGAATAGTAACCTTTTGAAAACATTGTGGAAAAGGAGAAAATGCTGGTAACTAGCATTTTCTCCTTTTCCCACAATGTTTTCCACCCTATTATAGACAGAAATCATCTATTCAGCAAGAGTTAAATTGTCGTCTGCAAATGTTTTCAATTTGGTCTTGTCCAAAAGTTTGTTGTTTGGGAAAGGGTTAATATATCTTTGCCTTTCAGATATTGTTGATAAAGGGGACACCCTGTATATTCTACATTCGCTGGATCAAGAGTTATGTGCCCCTGCCCAGGAAAGAGTTAACTACCTTCCTCATTATGACACAATTGTTAAAGGTGGAATGTACGAGTATTACGCTTCTGAAGGACATAACCCTTTACGTAAGTTTTCCAAACTTTTACCTTTTTTCTCTCTACATATTAACCGAAACCCAAAATGTGGGATTCGTATGCTACTATGCTACAAGGAATACAAGGAAAGATAATGTTATATTGAGAATACTTTTTTCTTCCCCCCCCACTCTCCCCCCTCCCTCTTTTCACCTTTACTTTCAAAGATTCCTTTCAGCATTAAAACATGAAAACATGGAGTTGTTTTTCTGAAATCCCAAACCCCTCTCCTGCCTGTTAATTATATCAAACTTAACCCTTTACCACACAATGCCAGATTTTAAGGACCCTAAGAAAGAAGCCTATCGAAAACATTGAGGGGAAAAGAGAATGCTGGTAACTGGCATTTTCTCCTTTGCCCATATTTTCTGTACAAAGAAGTAATATGTATTTCACCAATTGAGCCATGTGGAAATTGTTGTCTGCAAATGTGCTTAGTATGGACAATGCAAAAATTTTGTCTTGTAGTAAAGGGCTCAAAAATCACATCTTTTAAGACTTCAGTTAAGAAGAGTCTAAATTTTGTTTAGCTAGTAAAGTTTTAAATATTCTTGATATTTAGCAGGGCATGTCAGGTTTCTATTTCTAATGTCATTTCTGTGAGCCTTGGTCTCTGAGGAGGGGACTGAATGCATCCTCAAAAAGTATGGACCCCCTGTCTGTGCAGGCTGACCAGGGGAAAATCTTTGAGCTATTTGCCAATGTTCCACATGCTAAAGGAGTGTTTTACCTCATGATTTAGCTGTTTTGTACAAAAAAGTATTGTTTTAATATGAACCAAAATTACATCTCTTGCTCTGTATAATACGTAACGCAGATCCACTAAGCTCCCATTTGCTAGATTATAGCTCCCATGTGGTTGACATTTATGTTTTCACCGAAAGATATCACTAATCAAATCATGCTTATTGTTTTTCAGCGTATGCCTTTGCAGAGCTAATAGACAATGCCTTAGCGGCAACAGCTAATAATACAGGCAGGCGTAACATTGAAATCAGATTGGTAAGTGCTTTGACAAGCCTCTGATCTTAACCCCCACCATACTATCCCGAGGTTTAATGACCATGCAGTAGAAGCCTTTTGAAAACATTATGGGAAAAGGAGAAAATGCTGGTAACCAGCATTTTCTCCTTTTCCCACAATGTTTTCTATCCTAAGATTATTTGCATTCTTTGAGCCAAATTTGATTTATTCTTAGCAAATGCATTTGATTCAGAGAGGTCAGGGTTGTAGAGAGTGATTCACTCATTACTGTTGAGACTGAGTCTAGACTAACCCAGAACTACGTATCACACAATGTAGAAATAATTATTTGAAGGGAAGGCAAGGTAAATACATTTAAGTGGAATTCCATATTACTGAACTTGTTATGCGTATCTGCTTACTAAGCGGAACCAAAAACACTGTAAATGTGTGAACAATGTTTTCAAAAGGCATCATATACAGGGGTGTTAAAAGTTGTGATTGTGTGGTAAAGAGTTAATGTAAATTTATTTTCAAAATAGTTGTTTATTCTCACTCTCTGCGAATGTACCTGCATAACAAAATGGCTTCTCTGTGTCAAATTTGACATCTTCACTGGAACAATTTTTGTGAACATTTTGAAAAAATTTGACATGCCACGAAGAACACTAATTAACCAACACATACAGGTTAGTGAAGTTTCATTTTTTTACAGTGTAATTTCAGTCAGCAAACACAGGCTTCATATTGCAACTGTCAGTTTGACGAGGATAATTCGTGAACAAGCAGAAGACCAGTCCACTTGATCAATATTTTCAGCCCTTCCAAAAACAAATTTCACATCTCGAGTCATGTTCATTTTGACATCTGCAAATGCTTTCTATTTGGACAAGCCTAGAATTTTTTTGTTTGGTAGACAATTAACCCTTTCCCAATCCCTGGTTTTTACGGGTCTAGAATAGTAGCCTTTTGAAAACATTGTGGGAAAAGGAGAAAATGCTGGTAACCAGCATTTTCTCCTTTTCCCACAATGTTTTCTACTCTATGCTAGACAGAAATGATCTTTTCAGCAAGAGTTGAATTGTCGTCTGCAAATGTTTTCAATTTGGTCTAGTCCAAAAGTTTGTCGTTTGGGAAAGGGTTAAAACACAATTTAATAGCATTGCTTTAAATTTTGCAGCACTGTGAAGAGTCAACCATATATGTTATAGATAATGGAAAAGGAATGACTCCACGTCAGTTAAATAATTGGGCCATTTATAGACTGTCAAAGTTTATCAGAAAGGACAAGAGAAGCAAAGTGTAAGTTAAGTTTGAGCCACGCTTAACCCATTACCACACAATCCCTGCTTTTGATGACCCTGAGAAAGAAGCCTTTAGAAAACATTGTGGGAAAAGGAGAAAATGCTGGTAACCGGCATTTTCTCCTTTTCCCAGAATGTTTTCTACCCTTCACAAATCAAATTTCGAATTCTCATTTACTTTTATTTTGTTGTCTGCAAATGCTTTCGATTTTGAACAAACCTAAAATTTTGTCGTTTGGTGATGAGTTAATGTATTTGCACAAAGTACAACCCATTTAAGCCGGTGCAGCACATGCAGGCTGATATGGATTGAAACTGTTGGCTATTTGTAAAATTTTCTACATTTTTTGCATGGCAAAGGACCATTCTACTTCAGTTTTCAGTCGGTTATGAGAGAAAATGGATTTCATGGACCCATAATTATGTGATTGTTGGTACCATGCACCACATAGATGTATTAGCCCATTTCCACGCAATCTCTACTTTTGATGCCCCTGAGAAAGAAGCCTCTAGAAAGCATTGTTGGAAAAGGAGAAAATGCTGGTAACCAGCATTTTCTCCTTTTCCCACAATGTTTTGTACCTTTCACAAAACAAATTTCAATATTTCCCTCACTTTTTTGTTGTCGTCTGCAAATTACTTCGATTTGGACCAGTCTAAAATTTTGTGGTTTGGTAATGAGTTAAGCCTCCTTTTGCCAAAGCATAGCTCATTTATATTCTCACTCTTTACTTAACACTTTCCCAAACGACAAATTTTAGACTCTTCCAAACTCAAAGAGTTTGCAAACGACAATTCCAAATTTGTTAAAAATGGCAGAAAGTTCTCCAAATGGGTAGAAAACACTGTGGGAAAAGGAGAAATTGCTTGTTACGAGCAATTTCTCCTTTTCCCACAGTGTTTTCAAAAGACTTGTACTGCAGACAGGTAAAAACAAGGGTTTGTTTGGGAAAGGGTTAAATAGATTGCTATTGTAATTGATTTGATAAAATTTTCTCTTTTCAAATTCTTTGTTCCAATTACTCTGAGTAAGATAGATGTAGAGAACATAGTGAGAAAAGGAAATGTTTTTTATGAATACCACACAGAGTCAAGGTCTGAATTTTCTGCTGTGTGCAGCTTCAGAAAATCTCCTTTCTACACATTTTTTTGCCTTTGATTTTTCAAAGTTTTACTCTGGTGTCCTGCTGACATCTGTGGTAATAATGAAAACAGTGCTTTGAGTTGTAGCAATTCTTTTTGTAAAAAAGAATGAAAACAGCCAGTTTGTCAACCATACTTACTTCAGTTATGTCTGCTTTACAGAAATCTGGATGAGAGTGTGGAGGAAGAGCCAAGTTTTATAAAATATGATCAGCCAAAGTCACTGAACAGTGACATTTCCTACTTTGGTGTAGGGGGGAAACAAGCTGTGTTCTTTATTGGGAATTCTACAAGGGTATGTGGATTGAAATCTCATTTTTATCTTAGAGCAAATTTGGCTAAAGCTGACAGTTATAAATTTTCACAGTGAAATATGGATGGTCCACATGTATTAACCCATTACCACACAATCCCTACTTTTGACGCCCCTGAGAAAGAAGCTTTTAGAAAACATTGTGGGAAAAGGAGAAAATGCTGGTAACCAGCATTTTCTCCTTTTCCCACAATGTTTTCTACCCTTCACAAAACAAATTTCAAATTTTCAGTCACTTTTATTTTGTCGTCTGCAAATGCTTTCAATTTGGACCAGTCTAAAATATTGTCGTTTGGTAATGGGTTAATGTTTGATACATGATTCTAGTAAAACCACTATGACAAAAGCAGACATTGAGATTTAAAAACCTTGAGAGAGCTTGTGATGCTGGTAATCAATATTTTCTCATTTTCTCATAATGTTTTAGATCCATTTGAAGACATTTCCTATGGTTATAGTGACATATGTCTTCAACAAGTGGTTTTGATTTGAACATTTCTAATATAGTATCTCTTGTAATAGAGTCAAGGTTGCTTGTACTTAAGTTATTATAGGGCAGCTTTGGTACATTAAAAAATAAGGATGGAATTTCAAGACAATTTCGTAAGAAAATCTCACATAATATGGTTTGCAACATGTGAAAAGTGGCATTTGGCCATTTTTGCAAATTGCCAACTTGGATCAGCCCGGACAGTCCGTGCAGGCTAATCAAAAGTGGCACTTCACGAATACATTAGATTTTGTGTTATAGCAGTGTTGGGCAAAACAGAAAACTATCATAAAACAGAATTTTTTTCAGATTAGCCTGCAGGGACTGCGCATGCTAAACTGAGATGATACTTTATGAAAATGTGCAAATGCCAATTTTTGTGTGTTGCAAGCTATATAGGACAAGGTAGAATCAAGATTAGATCTCACATTCCGTTCAGCCAGATCTCAATCTAGAATAAGAAGAAACCAAAGCTAGTATATATGGATTGCAACACGCCAAAAGGTGCATTCGGACATTTGCGTAAAGTGTCGTCTCGGATTAGCCTGCGCAGTCCGCGCAGGCTAATCCGAGACGGCACTTTACGACTACATTAGATTTTGTGCTACAGTAGACTTGCGCAAAACAGAAAATCACATAAAATCGGAAAGTGTCGTTTCGGATTAGCCTGTGTGGACTGCGCAGGCTGATCCGAGAGGACACTTTACGCAAATGTCCGAATGACCCTTTTCGCGTGTTGCACTCCATATGGATTACCTTTGCAGATGATCTCCAGACCTAGAGGTTCTAAAGATGTCCATGAGCTGACTATATCAAAAGAAGAGTTTGAGAAGAAGGAAAAGAATCATGAATCTATTTACAGTGGATACATCAGAAATAGGAAGGTGGGCTCAATTATTTGTTGTTTGAATTATATTGAAATTAAATCAGTAATTAGTTAGACAAAAACCATCTCTCTGATTTTTTAACCCATTACTAAACAAACCCTGGTTTTTATGACCCTGAGATAGAAGCCTTTTGAAAACATTGTAGGAAAAGGAAAAAATGCTGTTTTCTCCTTTTCCGACTAATTTTTCTACCCTGCTGGAAACAAATTTCAGTTTTTAAGTTACGCATATTTTGTTTTCTGCAAATGCTTTCAGTTTGGACTTGTCTAAAATTTTTTGTTTGGTAAAGAGTTAAGGGGTCAAGGCTGGGGATAAAGCAAGATTAATATTTTTTTTGTATATTCAGCTTATTCTTTGTATGCAAATACATGTACATTCATTTTCAACTCTTTACCAAATAAAAAGATTTTGACCTAATCATCCTGAAAGCATTTGCAGACAATGATTGTGGTTCAAAGGAAAAATTGGTGTTTGAAAGAGTAGAAAGCATTATGAGAAAAGAAGAAAATACTGGTCACCAGCAGTTAAATTTATTTTTTCATTTGAGCCAAGTGGAAGATTTTGTCAGCAAAACCCAGGGCTTCCCCTGCAAGTTTTAATTTTTGCGCCATCAAATTCGCCACTTCATAAAAATTGGGGCCAGTAGGGGCCAACTGAAGTAGCCACATAGTGCTTTAGATACTTCAGTTTATTGGCCAATGCTAAAGCTTCTAAATACATTGCTTAATAGTGCTGTACAAGCTTACTTATGTTTCTTTTTCCCCAATGGTTTGAAGGCTTTGAGCTGCAGGGACATAGAATTTGTATTTTAAAAGTAATACAGTTCCTTAATTCTATGACTGCCAATCTGTTAGAATTCCATCAGTTTTTAAGAAATTCAGGAAGAAATTTGGGATTGTGTGGTGAAGGGTTACAACATCATTTCTTTTATCCTGAAAATACTTATGTTTAATTTTTTAAAAGGTCCTTTTATTCTGGTCTTTTCTCTCAGTATGAGTGTCCTATATAGTAACTTCTTCCTGTGCTGTCACTAAGACAAAATGGTCTATAAAATGTAACCCCCCCCCCCATCATTCAGCATTTTCACATCATAAAATCATCCGTGTTTTTCCTCATTATAAGACATATTTTAGCACCTACTTTAGAGTTTTATACATATATTTGTGTAAACTTGCTGTTTTAAGTCATCATCAAAGCTAAAGACAGTCTGAAATGCTTTTGATCGGACAATGTCAAACTGACATGTTGTTGTGTCATGGGTTTTCACGCTTTTTCGACGATCCATTTTTTCATATCAGTTAATTTTCAGAAATTGTTTTCGGCATTATTGTGCATACAATTTTCGGTATATGTAGCAATTTGATCCAAAATCTGTCATTTTTACGCTAGATAAGCAGATCAATGTACCATTATCATGTTTTTCATTAACAACATCGGTAAATACACGCGATAAATTTCTAGCCAGTGAAAGGATGTAGACCAGGTAACCAGGTAAGGCATACTGAAGGCGTGGCTTTACAAATCATGGGCGGCGACTAAACCTTGTATCTGATAACTGATTGGTTTGATATAGAGTGCTCAAAGGGGCGTGATGAAATATTGATATTTGATTGTTTAGCAGTGGTATGTATGCAATTATGGTGTATAATTTAGACAAGACCGTTAATGAATGCCAGCCTGATAAGGTGTGATAAACAGTTATGCAGGCTTCCTTTATACTTGATACATACTGTGTATGTCAGAGGATAGTTTACAGACATTTACTTGTCGCCAATACATTCGCCAGTGCTTCATTTTTGGTGCCATTTTCTCTAAATTTTCGCATTTGGCGCCACTGGCGATCGACAGCGGGAGCCCTGAAAACCTTTAATTTGAACAAATTTAAAATGTTGTCTCATGTCAGGTTCAATAATTAAAACAACATTAAAAAATGTTAATGAACTTGATTTCAAATTAATTTTTCCCCCCAAACAGGAGGGAGATTCCAGTCACATTGATAAGGAAGATGAGACCCTCCGAAGAATTATCGAGGAAGAGGAAAAAGACAAAACCAGTTTTACTATAGTTGTTATACAAGGGATCAGTAAAGACCATGTACAGTATTTAAAGGAGAGGATCAAAGAGTGGACAACCCAGCTTGCGTAACTATATTTTACCTGCTTGTGTTTTGACCGCATTATGAAGTTGTTTGTTATCCCTACTGGCAGGAGTCTGGCTGGTGATTAAGTAGTATCAGTATTGCATATTATGTTAGCAGGCATGCATTATAAATCGTATACAAAAGGACTTTGCCTTTCAACTTTATAGCATTTGCACACATCAAGTTGGCTTAAGCTTGATTGACAGAGTTGAGTCTTTAAAAGAGCAGAAACTATTATGGGAAATGTAGCAAATGCTGGTAGTCATTATTCTTTCATTTTGCCATCATTTTATTGAAAGCTTTTGTGTCAGCTTAATGTTTTGGGATTATGAGGCTAAGGGCTGATTTCTTTTTTAAACAGGTATCTTAACTCTTTACCAAACGACAAAAATTCAGACTGGTCCAAGTTCAAAGCACTTGCAGACCACAAAATGAACCGAACTCAAAATTTGAAATATGTTTCCAGCAGGGTAGAAAACATTGTGGGAAAAGGAGAAAATGCTGGTTACCAGCATTTTCTCCTTTTCCCAAAATGTTTTCAAAAGGCATCTATCTCAGGGATGTAAAAACCAGGGATTGTTTGGAAAAGGGTAAATACTACCAAATGACAAAATCTTAGACTTGTCTGAATCGAGAGCAGAAAACTCTGTGGGAAAAGGAGAAAATGCTGGTTACCAGCATTTTCTCCTTTTCCCTACTATGTTTTCAAAAGCCTCTTCACTGGGTTTGTTTAAAATTGGGGCTAGGGTTACTAGGGATTTTTTTTCATCACATTAGGTGGCTATCTGAGAGTTGAAACATTTTTCATATATTTTTCAGACACATCTATCATTACTACATTCATGGACCAAATGGTAACATAGAGCCAGAGGATGAAGAAAACCGCAGACCAGCATCACCTTTTCTTGATATAGACATACAGGTACTTACACTTTACCACACCATCCAGAATTATAACACCTAATGGAATTGGCTTTTCGGAAACATTGTAAAAAAAAATAAAAATGGAGAAAATGCCTGTCACCAGCATTTTTCCTTTTTCCACAATGTTTTCTCCATTTTCAATGGCAGCACAAATTTTTAGTTTCATTAACCCATTACCACACAATCCCTACTTTTGACGCCCCTTAGAAAGAAGCTTTTTGAAAACATTGTGGGAAAAGGAGAAAATGCTGGTAGCCAGCATTTTCTCCTTTTCCCACAATGTTTTCTTCCCTTCACAAAACAAATTTCGAATTTTTAGTCACTTTTATTTTGTCGTCTGCAAATGCTTTCGATTTGGACAAACCTAAAATTTTGTCATTTGATAAAGGGTTAAAGATGTTGTCTGGGAATGCTTTAGATTTGTACATACCGTATTTATTCTAATAATCGCCCTTATTCTAATAAACGCCCAGTCCCCAAAAAAGCGCATAAAATCGGCCGTAAAGTGGTAGATTTTACTGAAAAGTTGGTGATTCTATTAAACGCCCACCACCGAGTCAAAAAATTTCGACTTACGGTCTATGCAGTAATTTTCAGTATTTCCTTCTTTAAAAATAATCGCACTTCAGCTTTCCTCTCACCAGATCTGTACAATTTGCATGAACATGGCACTTCTATGCCGCCACCCTTCACAAAGATTCCATTCGAGGACGGCCGAGGAGGTCCCGTTATTTCAGCCGAAATGTTGACGACAAGGCCATCATTGAAAAGTTTTGTAAATAATTGACAAAGTCCTTCGGGCACGTGCCCAATAACTATTTCACCTTTTTTCACGATAATTGCTGATTCACTGTATTCGTTTTCTGGTTCTTGTAAGCATTCTAAAATTGTCCCTTTAGAAAATTCGTTTCTGTATACATGATATCCTTTAACAGCAGATTTCACAGACACTAACATACAAGTTGCCATTATTGTTACAACCATATCTAAAATTACGGGGTTAACACATTGATTCTCACGACAGTGAGTCACAAGTGACACAATCGAAATATATATTACGTCAGCTTTTCGCGGGAGTGATACATGTAAATCGACATTCGGAACACCTCGGCCAATCTTTCGATCCAGCCTCGGATGTATGCCGACGGAATAATATGTTAAAAAACTTGACATGCATTGCCGGAAGCGGTTATTCGACAGATACTCCCTACTACATAGTTCTCGGGATGTTCCAAATGATGTCAACTAGTAACCATTTCGAATGGCAACAAATCCTGTAGAATGACGGTAAGTCTAGCTGTAGCAGCATAAATGGCTTAATTTAGGATTTGCATTGATTACGCACTTGAAAAAATGGGCTAGATTGAAAGATTGGCCGAAATTTTCCAAACTTTTGCGCGATAATGACATTGTATTTCTTGTTATGGGGGTGTTGTTGTTCCTTCTGGAAGTAGTCTGTCGGCATACATCCGAGGCTTGATTCGTAGAATTGAACGAGGTGTTCCCAATGGTAAATCGAGCGCGTATCTTGTAAGGGGTGTTTATGGGGTGTTTATGGCCCCAGTCTTGGCGCCATTTGCTGGCAATTCCAAGAATTTAAGATCGGACATTACTAACCCGATGGAAGAATCTTCAGAAGGAAAGATTTGTTCGCTTGGAGTAATTTATCTTTTTCAAATAAGGATTTGGCCAACTAGGCCCAGGGACGACCAAGCCCATGGACGAACTGGCGTTGTGACGAACAAGCACGGACGACAGGACAGTCTATTTTTGCACTTCTTCCGTATTTCCGATGTAAACAATGATTGTACGCAGTTATAGAGTGAAAAATGGCTATATGAATGACGATATTACGTAGATGCTGATTAAAACATGGTATTTACGTCTTTTTGAGGGTTGAATTGGTCACTTTAGATCTATTCCCTGCGATGCAAAGTCAATTAACTTGTAATAACCGCCCACCCCAAACTTCGTCATTGATCATGATTCTAATAATCGCTCATCCCCAACGTCATCATTGATCATCATTCTAATAAACGCCCGGGCCTTTATTGGAATAAATACGGTACCTAGAATTATGTCATGTGGTAAAAAATTTAAAGTGTTCTACATTTCCTCTCATCTCCTGTGGTCAGAAAAATTCGAGATAAAGGTAGGATAGCTAAACACACCATAAGTTGTCTTTACAATCAAACTTTTACTGCCATACCCAAAGTAAGACTACACAAAGTAAGACTGGCCCTTGAAATTGGAAAAATGGCATTTGGAAATAAGAAATTTTTGCCATTCAGTTTTCAGCTGAGAGTGATTTTGTTACTCGGTGAGAAATGTTCTGAAAGGAGATCTGGCTTTCTTAAATTTCTTGTTACTATCAGATAAAAAAGTTAGTGTGATATTTACAATTTTGAAGTAGAATAAACTAGAAATAATTTTATTGTAAATACTTTACAAAGATCTAATATGAAAGCTGAAGTAAGTTTATAATATGCATTTTCCTTTTGTAAAGTTATATATTTTAAATTATATAATGGGAAACATAATCTTGTGTAAGGAACTTTATATGCCCACACTTGACCCAAAAGTTTGTGTTGGAAAACCTTAGTGGACAGAAATTTGAAAAGATTGGATTTGTATCTATTCATTTCTTTGCATTCTCCAACAGGTTACAGCCTGGTTCACTAAAGCACAGACACATCCAAGAGTCATCTCATTACGAGACATTGTGGATGACATGCAGACCAACTATGTTCGTAACAGCGTTAGTAGTTTTGAGTTTACGGCACATGTAGATGGCGCCACTGTGGAAGGAGTGCTACGGTATCATCCATTCCTGTACGACAGAGAGACATATCCTCAGGACATATATAATAAAGGTTAGTACATTAAATGTTTCTGACCCTTATTGGACAAGAACAGTATTAACCATGCTCTGTAGAAAAGAGGGCTTAATGTATTTGCAAAATGTTTCAGCACAGGTCAGTCAGCACAGTCTATGCAGGCTGACCTGGGCGGAAACTTTGTGCTTTGGTTGTTTTTCTTTATACCAAAGGACCAGTGTTCCTAATTAAGCCATTACTACACAAGCCCTACTTTTGACGCCCCTGAGAAAAAAGCCTTTAGAAAGAAAGCATTGTGGGAAAAGGAGAAAATGCTGGTAACCAGCATTTTCCCCTTTTCCCACAATGTTTTCTACCCTTCACAAAACAAATTCCAAATTTTCAGTCAATTCTATTTTGTCATCTGCAAATGCTTTCAATTTGGACCAGTCTAAAATATTGTTGTTTTGTAATGAGTTAATCAGTAGTTCGTTATACAAAATGGATTTTAGGGATGTACAATACTGTCATGACTTGCTAGGTATCATGCCTCATGTAGATGCATTAAGTCCCCCTTTACCAGAGCATTGCACATATCTACTTGTTCTGTGTAAAAGTTTCTTGTAAAATGATGATAAATACTTAACTTATTACCAAACGACACTATTGTAGGCTTGTTCAAATTGAAAGCATTTACAGACGACAAAATAAAAGTGTCTGAAAACTTAAAATTTGTGTTGTGAAGAGTTGAAAACATTGTGGAAAAAGGAGGAAATGCTGGTTACTAGCATTTTCTTCTTTTCCCACATTGTTTTCAAAAGGCTTCTTTCACAGGGGCATCAAAAGTAGGGATTGTGTGGTAATGGGTTAACAAATGGTGCTCTGGCAATAAAGGGTCAAATGCATCTCCATGATGCCTTTTTAACAAGCAACTTGTAACAATTATGGATCATTGTAACATGACACATGAATTCAGCTCTATAAAAACAGTGCAAGGAAAGCGTGGTAAAATCTGCGATGATCCATGCACAGTGACGTCATTCTATATTGAGTGACGTCATTCACTGAGTGGGTTATTCAATGGAACGTAATCTTCATCCGCGTGTTTACTCCAAGTTTGAACTTGTTTTCCTTACATTAAGAATTGGCCATGTTAGAATTGAAATAATCTTTTTTCTATCATGGTTTATCGTTCAATAAACGACGTTGTGAATTAGGAGGTGAAATAAATAAACCACTTAGGTTGTTGCCCTTGTGGATTATTTATTGTGCCTCATAACTCACAACTGTGGTTTATTGAACATTAAACCACGATAGGAAGAAGATTATTTCTTGAATAAAATCTGTTTCGTCTGTTAGCCAATATGATCATGAAGTAGATTGGTCCATTGAAATGCAGAAATTTTAACAGTGAAAAAAAAAAAGGTTGACCCAAGTTAATCTTTGCTGACTGAATAAGTTAGATGAAATTATAACAAATACATGTATATGTGAAATTCTGGTGCAAAATCTAAAAAAACCTTAAGATGCTACTAGAGGGATGATACTCGTTATCAAACGACAAAATTACACACTGTTCCTTATGGAAAGCATCTGCAGATGACAAAATTAATGTGACTAAAAATTGAAATTTGATTTGGGAAGGATTGAAAACATTGTGGTAAAAGGAGAAAATGCTGGTTACCGGCATTTTCTCCTTTTCCCACAATGTTTTCAAAAGGCTTCTTTCTAAGGGTCATTTAAAGTCAGGATTGTGTAGTAAAGAGTTAAGAGAATGTACATTGTAGACATCTTTTTAATAGAATGTTCTGTGTGATCTTTTCTTACAGTTGAGCCTACATTTGAAGATGAACATGATTATGCCATATCAGAATTCCCAGCAAGAGGTCGCCGACCTATATTTGAATGTTTCTGGAATGGACGCCTAATTCCATACTCAACTATTGAAAGGTTTGTTTAAGCACTGTTATATTCTTTGTATTAGAATGGCCTTTTTATAAAATTGTAGAGCCCCAGTGGCGCAGTCGGTAGCATACAGGAAGTGAGACCAAGGAGTTGCTGGTTCAAATCTCCAGTTTGACATATTTTTTTTCTGGGGATTTATGATAGTCATTGCAACAAGATTTATTGGTTTCTCAAGGCTTATGGGAAAACAGCCAGTTACTGTGGAAGAGTATTGTGCAAAGTACTGGCAAAAAGAAATTCCAGGAAAGCATAGACTGACTGTGATAACTGAAATAATTTTGAAAATGACATTCAAAATCTTTCAGTCAGTCTGTTGGGATAGTTTGTAGCCTAACCCCTCTATAAGTTATTTAAATGTATCAGATAAGTTAAAACTAATGGAATTCAAACATAACGGCTGAAAGGTTATAATTTACACACACTTGATATCAACCATTATACAGGGTATTTTCTGACATACTATAGTAAAAAAATACTTTGAGTTATACAGTGGGGATGGGTTCAGTAGAAAGGAAGATGATTTTGTTTATGAGAAAGTTTGGAAAAGCTTCACCATGTACTGCACAGTTCCAAGTTTTAATGACATTGAGAAAAAAAGTTTTTCAAAAAACCTGGGGAAAAAAAATTATTGGATTCCAGGATTTTTGGATTCCCCACAATATTTTCATAAGCCATCATCCTTAGGGTCATTAAAACTTGCAATTATATGATAATGGTTTAATCAACTGCATTTATTGCTGTTTTGAAATACAAAGTAACTTCAAGTACATGTGTCTTACAGCTTTGATTGGTGTACTACTCCCAAGAAACCCAAAAATGTTCCAGTAGAATGTTACAATCGGTAAGATCTTTGTTTTAATTGGTTACCATATTTTGAGACATACTACTTATTTAAAAAAGAAGAATGAAGGAGATGTTTTAATAAGAAAGGAAAACAGTTTGCCCTTCCGTGTTGAAAAGCTTAAAATGTTCTGCAGGAGGTTTTATGGTATTTATCATTAATGTAAAAGATAAGTGATGTTCAAAAGATGGATAGAAAAAATTATTACTTTATGTTGTATGACCATTCTTTTGCCATATATTTTAGATTTTTTAGCTTACCTGAGCACGAAGTGCTCAGAGTGAGCTATTGTGAACACTCACTGTCCATCGGCATCCGTCATCCGTCCGTCCGTTGTCTGTCGGTTCACATTTCTTTGTTTACACTCTAGCATCTACAAATATGAACCAATCAGCACCAAACTTGGTCAAAATATATATGACCATAAGATCTTGGATGAGTTTCATTATGGGTCTAATCGGACCAGAACAAGTAGAGTTATTTGCCCTTGAATTTGAAAAATTGCTATACATGTATTTGACTTTGTTTACACTCTAGCATCTACAAATATTAACCAATAAGCACCAAACTTGTTCAAAATATGTATGACCATAAGATCTCAGGTGACTTTGATTATGGGTCTAATCAGACAAGAACAAGTAGAGTTATTTGCCCTTGAATTAAAAAAATTGCCATATTTGACTTTGTTTACACTCTAGCATCTACAAATATCAACCAATCAGCACCAAACTTGGTCAAAATATATATGACCATAAGATCTGGGATGATGGGTCTAATCAGACAGGAACGACTGGAGTTATTTGCCCTTGAGTAAGAAAGTTCTTAAATGTTTTCAGTCTGGAGCATACCTTGTCATCTCCAGTCCAGTTGACTTGAAAGTTGGCATTTGTGTTTGTTGCAATAATACAGACTGCAGTGTGAAAGAACCATAACTCTACCTCATACTGTTTATGAGTTATTTCCCTTTGATCATCATTTTTACAGTTTTATCTTCTCGTCTGGAATATAACTTTGTAATCTCCAGCCTGAACATCTTCCGATTTGATATGCATAATTATTTGGAAGTGCAGTGCACAAGAATTGTAACTCTACTTCATGCTGTCTGAGTTATTTCCCTTGAATCTCATTTTCACAGCATTTAGCGCTTGTCTGGAATATAATTTTGTCATCTCAAGTCAGAATGATTTCAAACTTGGTATGCATGTTTGTTGCAATATTAAGAAGTACAGTGTGCAAGAACAATAACTGTACCTAGCAGGGATTTTAAGTAATTCCACTTCGAGCTTCTCATTTTTGCAGTATTTCTTGCTTGTCCTGAACGGAACTTTGAAGTCTCAAGTCAAATTGCGACAATTTGCTGCTCTTATTTCATTATCATTTGGCCTTGAACTGTAATATTTGGTACATGTATTTATCTTTATTTTAGATCTTTACTTAGTACTCAGGTGAGCAATATAGGACCATCATGGTCCCCTTGTTTTAAATTGTGACATAAATTTTACTCTTTATGAGAGCAAAAATATTGTGTAGTCTTGTAGTCCCCATACATGTATATGCCAACTCACATTACACAGCATCTATGTACTTAAGTTTTCCCTAAACCCTGTGTCGTTTAGTTTTGACCTCTGAATTTTGTTGATTTTTATTTAATTCTGACTCTTAAGTTTGCAAAATTCTTCAAAATTTAGACTATTGCCTTTTTTTTCCATTTGAAGGAGGTCAAATGACCTTGAAGAAGGTCAAATGACTGCCAAATAAGAAAGTCCAAGAACCAGACCTAGCTTTACAACATTTTTACTTTTACAGAGTATCAGGTGTATTGTGGACAGATGACAAGTTTCAAGTCAGTACAAACAAACTCACCTTCATTGACTTAGAGTTGAGGCTGAGAGACAAACAAGTTATCTTCAGTAGAGTTGTCAATGGTCAGGTAGATAGTGTTGCAGTTATTTTCATTCTTCAAGGGCTTAACTCTTACTCAGATGTCTTTTATATACAGTGCAGATTAACTCTTTACCAAACGACAAAATTTTGGACCAGTACAAATTCAATGCATTTGCAGACAACTAGATAAATGTGACTCAAAAACTGAAATTTGATTTGGGAAGGGTGGAAAACATTGTGGGAAAAGGAGAAAATGCTGGTAACCAGCATTTTCTCCTTTTCCCACAATGTTTTCAAAAGGCTTCTTTCACAGGGGTGTTAAAAGTCGGGATTGAGTGGTAAAGGGTTAAACTTGTACCAAATGATGAATTTCTGATTTGCTCAAGTCAAAAGCATTTGCACACAACTTAATTGTGCCTTGAATAAGGGGATATCACTGTAAAAAATAGAAAAGATTTTTGGGAAAAAAGAAGTGCTACTTAACTAGCAATTTCTTCTTTTGTCTCCCACTATGTTTTTACTATGACCAAGCTGGTGATCGAAGCAGTGACTCCCAGTTCCCATATGCTACCCACTAAGCTTCTGGAGCATATGGCTTGTTTCTGCAATGACAAAGATCAGACTGCAAAGAGCATGTAGTCTGATCAGTAATCTGAAGGCTAATATAAACTTTAACATAGAACTTTCTCCACCAATAAGTATTCTTTGTTACGAAACATTGCTTAAAAAGGGAAAAGTTTGACAGATGATTTTCAATCCTATCTCTATAAGTCTTTACCAAATATCATGATTTAAGGTTTGCCGTGATTGAAAGAACTCAAAAACAGAAAATAAAACATGGTTCAAATATATTGCATTTTCATTTGAAGGAATTAACCCATTACCACACAATCCCTACTTTTGACGCTCCTGAGAAAGAAGCCTTTTGAAAACACTGTGGGAAAAGGAGAAAATGCTGGTAACCAGCATTTTCTCCTTTTCCCACAGTGTTTTCTACCCTTCCCAGAACAAATTTTAATTTTTCAGTCACCTTTATTTTGTCATCTGCAAATGCTTTCAATTTGAACCAGTCTAAAATTTTGTCGTGTGGTAAAGAGTTAAAATTATGTTGGAAAGAGATAAATGATTAATTTTGTTTTCTCCCGTTCTACTAATGTTTTCCTAAGACTAATTCAGAGCTGAAAGTCACTTGATTGTTTTGTAAAGACGGTTATAATCCTTGACGTGTTATTTCGCATTTTAGGAAAAGAGGACTGGGATAGAGAGAGAGTTTATCAACTGGCTGAAAGACTGTCATGAACAGCATGACAAGCAGATTCATTTTATGTCCTACCAGGGGCAGGTTGTGCGATCTGACCTGCCTAAAAACAAACAAACACCCTGGGCTGCCTTCAAACAGATGGACTGGGATGGAAAAATATTTAAAGCTGGTATGCTAGTAAGTATGGTAAAAGAGTGTTTTTTTTTTCCAAAACTTCAAATGCTATAGTGGTATGTTAGACATTTGCTTACAATGAAAACACAAATTGTTGTTGAAATGATATTAACCCATTACCTCACAAATCCATACTTTTGACGACCCTGAGAAAGGAACCTTTAGAAAACATTTTAAGAAAAGGGGAAAATGCTGGTGACCAGTATTCTTTTCCCACAATGTTTTCTGCTCTTCAAAAAACAAATTTCAAATTTTCTGACACATTTATTTTGTTGTCTGCAGATACTTTCGATTTGGTCAAACCTAAAATTTTGTCATTTGGTAATGAGTTAAATACTACAGATAATAGAAGAAAAATTCAAGAATAGATTCAGTTACAGATACATGCACATATATTTTGAAAATATTAACATCATTACTTATCTTTCCTTCTAATAATTATTATATAGATTGGATTTTGCACATTTGAAAAAAAAAATGTAATTCTATCATGCGTTTTTAAATTATTGACCTAAGGAAATTATTTGAAATATCTTTTAACTCTTTGCCAAATGACAAAGTTTTAGACTGGTCTAAATTGAAAGCATGCACAGACGACAAAATTAATGTGACTCAAAAATTGAAACTTGTTCTGGGATGTTTTCAGAAGGCTTCTTCCTCAGAGCCATGAAAACCTGGGATTGTTAGGTAAAGACTTAAAACAAAAGCATGCTTTTACATACTCCAGGAACCATAGCATACTTTCAGCATCAAATACCATAAGTAAACTCAACCTCTCATATGGCGATAAAAAAACAGTAACAGATAGAATTTTATTTTATTGACTTAACCCTTTACCACACTATCACAACTTTTAACGACCATGGGAAAGAAGCCTTTTAAAAATGTTGTGGAAAGGAAAAAATGCTGTGAGCCAGCATCTTTTTTCCCTTTTCCCACAATGTTTTCTACCCTACTGGAAACAAATTTGAATGTTTGAGTTTTGTTTACTTTGTTGTCTAAGTGCATTCAATTTGGACCAGAGAAAAATTTTGGTGTTTGGTAAAGAGTTAAGTAAACAAGCAGACAATAGAGATCCCAGACATCATGCCCTGTGCAGTCTGTTCTTAATCTGTGCTGTCTGCAAAAGCTCATGTTTTATTTCTGTAGCCTTGAGAGAGTTTACTATCTTTTCTTGTTTGTTAATTACAGGTGAAAATACAGAGAACTTTGCCCACACTGATTGGTACAATAAACAGAATACTGCTGTATGGGGATCACAGTGGGAATGTGTATGCCACGGGGGGAGACCTAGAAATACTACAGGTATCAAATTAGCCATGTGATGGCAAAAAGGGGGTTTGACCCTATACCATACAATCACAAAATTTAACCCTTTACTCCATAGATACTCATTTCTACACATTGCTTGTAGGAGACTTTGGAAAACATTGTGGCAAAAGGTGAGATTGCTCGTGACAAGCAATTTCACCTTCTGTCACAATCTTTTCAATGCTATCAAAAGGTGTCATTTACACATAAGAAATGGCTTCCTCCTTGCTGTTATTTAGGGTCAATTAGAGATGCCATATGATTGCCTTATGGGGTAAAGGGTTAATGACTATAGAGAAGAAAGCCTTTTGAAAACAATATGGGGAACCAGTATTTTCTTCTTTTTATACGCCCGAAGGGTCGTATTATGTTATACCCCGGTCGTCCGTCCGTAATTTCTTGTGTGCGCAACTCTTTCTACAGTTTTCATCGGAATTATTTGAAACTTGCCACAATGAATCTTCATGATGTCTAGTTGTGCACCTGGATCTTAGAATTTTGATTGCTGTTTCGGTTCCAAAATTATCTGCCCTTGATTTCTGAAATAACCAACTTTTCACTTTGAATTTTTGTTTAGGCCATAACTTCCATACCATAAATGGTATTAAATTGAAACTACATACACTGATAGAACACATTATGGAGAAGTGCAGTGCACAAGAACCATAACTCTGCCACTTTTATTTTTTGAGTTACAGCCCTTTGTTAATTTTCAGTTGGAATTTTTGTCCAGGCCATAACTTCTAAACTATAAAAGCTATTAACTTTGAACTTCATACACTGATAGATAAGATTGTGGAGAAGTGCATCGCACATGAACCATAACTCTGCCACTTTTATTTTTTGAGTTATTGCCCTTTGTTAATTTTCAGTTTGAATTTTTGTCCAGGCCATAACTTCCAAACTATTAAAGCTAATAACTTGCAACCTCATATAGTGATAGAACACTTTATGGAGAAGTGCATTGCACATGAACCATAACTCTGCGACCTTTATTTTCTTACTTGTTGCCCTTTGTTAATTTTCAGTTTGAATTTTTGTCCAGGCCATAACTTCCAAACTATAAAAGCTAATAACTTGCAACTTCATACACTGATAGAACACATTATGGAGAAGTGTAGTGCACATGAACCATAACTCTGCGACTTTTATTTTTTTAGTTATTGCCCTTTGTTAATTTTTTAGTTTGAATTTTTGTCCAGGCAATAACTCCCAAACTTTAAAACCTATCATCTTGAAACTTCAAAGACTTATAGAACACATTATAAGGAAGTGCACTGCACAAGAACCATAACTCTGCCATCCTTCTTTTTTTAGTTATTGCCCTTTGTTAGTTTTCTCTTTGAATTTTCGTCTGGGCCATAATTTTTAAAATATAAAAGCTATGATCTTGAACCTTTCAAAACTGATAGAACATCTTGTGGAGAACAGTAATTAACAAAATTTGTAACTGTGCCACCCTTTCTTTTTTTAGTTATTGCCCTTTAATATTTTTCACATATCATGGAGATTAACTACTCTTCATTCATGGCCCTTCCGTCATTTCAACTCATTTCACTGACAAGCCCCTTCGGGCGTATATGCGCCGCTTTGCGAAGCTCTTGTTCACAATGTTTTCTACCCTGTTACTGTCAAAGTAAAGAGTTAATTTGAATCACTTTTTAGCTCACCTGAGCACGAAGTGCTCATGGTGAGCTATTGTGATCGTGCTGTGTCCGGCGTCCGTCGTCCGTCGTGCGTCGTGCGTCGTCCGTCGTCAACTTTTTACCTTGTGTACGCTCTACAGGCCACAGTTTTGGTCGGATACTCATGAAAGTTGGTCAGGATGTTTGTCTCGATGAAATCTCGGACGACTTCGAAAATGGGTCATGTGGGGTCAAAAACTAGGTCACTAGGTCAAATCTTAGAAAAACCTTGTGTACGCTCTAGAGGCCGCATTTTGAGTCGGATACTCATGAAAGTTGGTCAGGATGTTTGTCTCGATGATATCTCGGATGAGTTTGAAAATGGGTCACGTGGGGTCAAAAACTAGGTCACTAGGTCAAATCTTAGAAAAACCTTGTGTACGCTCTAGAGGCCGCATTTTGAGTCGGATACTCATGAAAGTTGGTCAGGATGTTTGTCTCTATAATATCTCGGACGAGTTCGAAAGTGGGTCACGTGGGGTCAAAAACTAGGTCACCAGCTCAAATCTTAGAAAAACCTTGTGTACGCTCTAGAGGCCGCATTTTCAGTCGGATACTCATGAAAGTTGGTCAGGATGTTTGTCTGGATGATATCTCGGACGAGTTCGAAAGTGGGTCACGTGGGGTCAAAAACTAGGTCACCAGGTCAAATCTTAGAAAAACCTTGTGTACGCTCTAGAGGCCACATTTTCAGTCGGATACTCATGAAAGTTGGTCAGGATGTTTGTCTGGATGATATCTCGGACGAGTTCGAAAGTGGGTCACGTGGGGTCAAAAACTAGGTCACCAGGTCAAATCTTAGAAAAACCTTGTGTACGCTCTAGAGGCCACATTTTCAGTCGGATACTCATGAAAGTTGGTCAGGATGTTTGTCTGGATGATATCTGGGACGAGTTCGAAAGTGGGTCACGTGGGGTCAAAAACTAGGTCACCAGGTCAAATCTTAGAAAAACCTTGTGTACGCTCTAGAGGCCACATTTTCAGTCGGATACTCATGAAAGTTGGTCAGGATGTTTGTCTGGATGATATCTGGGACGAGTTCGAAAGTGGGTCACGTGGGGTCAGAAACTAGGTCACCAGGTCAAATCTTAGAAAAACCTTGTGTACGCTCTAGAGGCCACATTTTCAGTCGGATACTCATGAAAGTTGGTCAGGATGTTTGTCTGGATGATATCTGGGACGAGTTCGAAAGTGGGTCACGTGGGGTCAGAAACTAGGTCACCAGGTCAAATCTTAGAAAAACCTTGTGTACGCTCTAGAGGCCACATTTTCAGTCGGATACTCATGAAAGTTGGTCAGGATGTTTGTCTGGATGATATCTGGGACGAGTTCGAAAGTGGGTCACGTGGGGTCAGAAACTAGGTCACCAGGTCAAATCTTAGAAAAACCTTGTGTACGCTCTAGAGGCCACATTTTCAGTCGGATACTCATGAAAGTTGGTCAGGATGTTTGTCTGGATGATATCTGGGACGAGTTCGAAAGTGGGTCACGTGGGGTCAGAAACTAGGTCACCAGGTCAAATCTTAGAAAAACCTTGTGTACGCTCTAGAGGCCACATTTTCAGTCGGATACTCATGAAAGTTGGTCAGGATGTTTGTCTGGATGATATCTGGGACGAGTTCGAAAGTGGGTCACGTGGGGTCAGAAACTAGGTCACCAGGTCAAATCTTAGAAAAACCTTGTGTACGCTCTAGAGGCCACATTTTCAGTCGGATACTCATGAAAGTTGGTCAGGATGTTTGTCTGGATGATATCTGGGACGAGTTCGAAAGTGGGTCACGTGGGGTCAGAAACTAGGTCACCAGGTCAAATCTTAGAAAAACCTTGTGTACGCTCTAGAGGCCACATTTTCAGTCGGATACTCATGAAAGTTGGTCAGGATGTTTGTCTGGATGATATCTGGGACGAGTTCGAAAGTGGGTCACGTGGGGTCAAAAACTAGGTCACCAGGTCAAATCTTAGAAAAACCTTGTGTACGCTCTAGAGGCCACATTTTCAGTCGGATACTCATGAAAGTTGGTCAGGATGTTTGTCTGGATGATATCTGGGACGAGTTCGAAAGTGGGTCACGTGGGGTCAAAAACTAGGTCACCAGGTCAAATCTTAGAAAAACCTTGTGTACGCTCTAGAGGCCACATTTTCAGTCGGATACTCATGAAAGTTGGTCAGGATGTTTGTCTGGATGATATCTCGGACGAGTTCGAAAATGGGTCACGTGGGGTCAAAAACTAGGTCACCAGGTCAAATCTTAGAAAAACCCTTTGTACGCTCTAGAGGCCACATTTTCAGTCGGATACTCATGAAAGTTGGTCAGGATGTTTGTCTGGATGATATCTCGGACAAGAACGAAAATGGGTCACGTGGGGTCAAAAACTAGGTCACTAGGTCAAATGTTAGAAAAACCCTTTGTAGGCTCTAGAGGCCACATTTTCAGTCAGAAACTCTTGTAAGTTGGTCAGAATGTTTGTCTTGATGATATCTCAGACAGGTTTGAAAATGGGTCATTGGGGGTTAAAAACTAGGTCACCAGGTCAAATCTTAGAAAAACCTTGTATATGCTCTGGATGCCACATTTTCAGTCCAACACTCTTGAAAATTAGAATGTTTGCCTTTATAATATCTTGGATGAGTTTGAAAATGGATCATGTTGGGTCAAAAACTGGGTCAATAGGTCAAATGTTATAAACACCTTTTGTATGCTCTGGAGGACACATTTTCAGTCTGATACTCCTAAAACTTGTTCATCATATTTGTCCTGGTGATACCTTGAATGAGTTTGAAAATGGGTCAAACGGAGTCAAAAACTAGGTCAATGGGTCAAATATTTGAAAAACCTTGTGTACACTCCAGAGGCTACATTTTCTGCCTGATACTCTTCAGACTTGGTCAGAATGTTTGTTTTGGTGATGTCTCAAAAGAGTTTGATAATGGGTATTTGTCGGGTCCAAAACTAGGTCACTTGATGAAATCTTAGAAAAACCTTTTGTACACTGTAGAGGCCACATTTTCAGTCCAATACTCATGAAACTTGGCCAGAATGTTTGTCTTATTGATATCTCAAAAGTGTTTGATGATGGGTAATGTCTGATAAAAAACTAGGTCACTGGGAAACTAGATAGTGCATGTTTGGTCAATAAACTCAGGTGAGCGATTTCAGGGCCATCATGGCCCTCTTGTTTATTTTTGTCTGCATGTGGTAAAAAGTGAATGCATATCCATGAAGGTCTATAACAAGCCTGTGGCCTGTGGTATTTAACCCTTAACTTTCTATGTAAGTCAATGAAACTTTCAAGTTGACAGTATTAACTCATAATTTAGCAGGTCAAAGTTTTTTTTTAGGGGAAAATATCTTGTCAGATGGTGTGGATCCAAGATCAGACTGCACATTCTGTTCAGTCTGATCTTGATCCTGATCCACCCTGTCTCCAAAAGGTTAGTGAGTCTTACTCGGTAGCCTAAGGTTAAAATCAGAACATTGATTAATATTGTAAGTGAATACCCCAAAATGTTATTTCATGTACAGGAACCAAAGTCCATTTACAACCATGAAGTGAAAGTGGTGCCTCTCTCAAAACTAGATAGATTTGCCAATTCAATAGTTCTAAAGAGAGCAATAGAGGAAGAAGAGAGCAAGTAAGAACTGTTACATTTTAAATTACCATTTGTATTTGTGGAAGCAGGGAAAAAAGTGCATTAAATTTGTTTATCAATTTTTTGGGAGGCTATTATATGTGTGAAGTAGAATTTGAACTCTGCCAAATGAAAGATTGATATGAACCTTTTGGGAGTAGAGGTGTACATGTTATCAGCAATAATGATATAGACAAACTAAAGCCAGGATCATTTATATAAATCAGTCTTTGGGTCAGATAATATGCCCATAGTACCACACTTGGTGAAATGTCTGCTCAACTTTACATCTAAACTAAATGCAGAAATTGTTTTTTGAACTAAGGTTTTTGGACTATTGCAGAATGAAATGAACCCAGGCAAAGTTCTCCTAAAATGCTGAAGAAGAAGGGACCTGAAATGTCAGTTTACCCATATCCTACTAAATAAGTTATATGAAACTTTTAAGCCAATCATAAAATCCTGAATAATGCTGCTTTAAACTTACTTTTGAGAAAAATGATTCCTTATCGGACAAGATTGCTGTAGAATATTCCTAGTCTTATTCTCAAAAGTTTTCTAAGTTTGAAAAAACACGCTTTTAGATTGGCATAACCAAATGATCTGAAAAATGTTCGGTGAATACAAATCCTGGTCTGGTTTTTATGTCTATAAATTGTGACATAGTTAAGAATTCTCAGGTGCTGGTACTTTCAAGATTCAACTGTATATTGTAGATTACCCAGTGATCTAATAATAAGTTGGCCCGATGGGAATGAGGTTGCTAACAATTCAAAAACAAGAGCTGGTGCTACAATAGGTATGTAGATTGAAATTTGAATTGAAGCAGTGTTCTCGGAGAATGAAAATGGATTATTAAGCCTTAGTGCCTTATTCACAGCTTCACTTGCCTTTGCTGACATTGTTGATGAATATCAAGGAACATGCACTTCAATTATAGATGTACAAGTACAGTATAAAATATGTAATGAAATATGTCACTCAAAGAAGCCTTACAATTGCAACATTAGACTTAAGTTTCACAGAATGAAAAAATCCATATCATATTTTGGAACTTACCAGAACTATGAACTGACTGAACTTGTCTGTTATAATCCCTTTGTTTCTTGTTTGCAATCATTTATATCTGCACTTACAAGGGTTGCTACAGAGACGTGATTGAAAGTATGATAGACTTAACATGTGTACTTAATCGGTGCTCTGGATAGAGGGAGTGTGTTTGATTTCATGATTGAAAATATTAATTATTCCCCACAGATCCCTATGTTATGGGTACTCATTAGAATTGTCTTATGTAGATGATTCTAATGAGTCATCTAATGGAGGAGAAAAAACAGATTTAGAATGCCATCACTCCCTCTTATTTGGAGCTTTGTTTAATGATAAACAGATAATCAGAGACACAAATCAACTATGTACAAAGACAGATTTTCATAGTATTGTGAAGTTAAGATTGTCTTCTCTCAGGCATGGTTAAATTCTTTCAGTAGCCCTAAGCTACAAATTAAATCAAAATTTCCAGCCAATAGTGCAAACTAAGAATTTACCTTTAAAAAATCTTTCTTGGCAGAGATATCTAATTATTTTGGATAATGTAGATCGAACATCAGACTACACATTCATTGCAGTCTGATCTTGATCTGCACTGTCTACAAAAGCCCACAAAGTCTTGCTTATTAGCCTAAGTATTGATATTTTCTTGGTCTGTTCTCTGTTGTTTTCTAATCAGGTCCAATAAAAGTGGAAATTGTAAATCGTAAAGGTGACAAAATCAGCAAGATGCCAGGAAAAGATCAAGCTCAGAAGAAACTGCTGGTTGAACTGAAAGTTATTTGGCTGTGTAAGTATATTTTAGCCATACTCTGTTGAAAGGTGTTTAAATACATTTTCTTAAATCATCATACCAAGCAAGGCATCATTAGTATTTTACCTCATAATGAAGTCTTGTAAAGTCCCTGAAAGAAAAGGCTTTTCAAAACATTGCGGAAAAAGGAGAAAATGCTAGTTACCAGCATTTTCTCCTTTTCCCACAATGTTTTCTACCAGTTCAAAGAAAAATCATTTCATATGGGCCAGTGCCAAATTGAAACTGTCATGTGCAAATGCTTTCAATTCAGACAGGTCTAGTATTTATACCCCCGCAAAACGAATGTTTTCGGGGGGTATACTGGAATCGGCCTGTCCATCTGTCCATGTGTCTGTCCATCCATGCGTCCGTCTGTGTACAAAATACTAGTAATTTTATGGCGCGAACTCCTCCTACAGTTTTCCTTCAATTGTACTGAAACTTTGCACATATACTGATCATATATTGAAGATTTGCAAGACACAATTTTCGAGTGTCAACTCTTCCTTGTTGAGGAATTATCTCCTGTTGAACTTGACACTTTTTTTCTGTCAAAGTGCTGGTGGGGGTATGAAGTCACATTCAGTGACAGCTCTAGTTTGTCATTTGGTAAAGGGTTAGAATCCAATTCATCTAACAACTGATTGAATCGTAAGGGCGATTGCTTCTTGGATATAGCAGAAAATGTACTAGAAGCAAAGAGTTTCAGCCCATTCAGCCTGCACAGATTGCATAGGTTGACATGGGCCTATACTTTTTGTAGATACTTGTACATTAATTCCCTTTCAGAAGGCCTGACTTATATTTACAAGCTGTTCTATAGTAAGGTATTGTGCCTATAATGGTGTCCGTCTACTGGAGTTTGTATATATAATAACAAGAATTAATTTAAATAAATGTGAAGATGAAGAAGTATAAAAGAAATCTGATTTCTAACTAAGATTGTAACAATAAGTTGATTCTTGTCAGATATTGTCTTACCACTTTTGAAAATGCTCTTTCCTTTTGAGATATATTTACAAACTGTCATTTATGCATTTTAGGTTCAATGGTTTAATTTTTAAAAAGTGTTACTCGAGAACTAAAGAGTACTAAAGTTTCGTTGCATTAAATGGAAAATGCTGATATATCCACACTCTGAATTTTGTTTACTTCACAGCTTCATCTGGTGAACAGACAATAGTATCACATGTTTGTCAGCATGGAAAAACTTGGCCTTTTTGGTTTAGGAAGATGGGTGAGTAGATTGTTTAAAGAGGCAGTAATACTCATTTTAAGCCAGTTTTAACTCATTTTGTTTTTATATTATCAAAATATAGTCATTCTTATATATCTATGCCAAATATTGCGCCTGACGGTTGCAAGGTTGCTTAGATTACGCTTGATAGAAAATGCATTTCGCGGACTTGCGGCCTTCAATGTAAACAGACTGGTCGTTTCCGAATTTTGAATCGAAGATTTTCGATATCCGTTATACACTCAGGTAGATTCATATGATGGTCATGCATACTGTAACGTGACTATATTTGACCTTGGCCTTAACGCGGTAAATAAAGGAAAATGGATGCTTCTCTGTTGCAGCCTGTATTTTTAGACGGAGATCAAGGCCTATATGTAAGTTACACCGTATCCGACTCTAGGCGGAAACCAACGATAAATTTCCGTGAGTCATTGCCATTGTTTACAGCTTCGATCGTTAGCCAGTTTTCTTCTGGCCAATTTTAGGTTTTTCACACAAACCCCTGTGTTTCTTTTTTCATTTACACAATATATGTCAGTTATTTATCCTTGTGTACACAAAGGAAAGATTTCTGTACCATTCTATTTTTCTTTTTGAAATTTAACAGTGTTTCTGCTCACCGGCTGTAGACAGGCATCTTTAATATTAAATAGTTCTAGGTATAACTATTTTTATTTGGGCTGTTTCTGAAGAAAATAGCAAGTTGTTGCCCTGGCATCATCGTCTGTGGCTATGTGCAAAAACTTTGACATGTTGTAATATGTCTATTATTATTGAAGATATTTACTTCAAAAACTTGGACATGTTGTTAACTATCAAAAAGGAAACTCATACAACAGAGTGATTAGCTATCAAAGTATTTTTACACAGTTATGCCCATTTTTTTAATTATAATTTTCAATGAAATAAAGCACTTGCAGTCTAGTGTTGGTGCGTGAATGTGACACTCTTGTGTTGAATTAAAATAGTTGTTTATATGTCTAGGTGCAACAATAATTCCTGTTTGCATTAGAGAAACCAGAGAAACCCTTCAAGACAAGTTAAAGGCTTTTTTTGGACTTAATGGATATGCATAAACAAAAATCAAAGACATTATTTATGAAGTACAATAATATGCAGCCATGGTATTAAATTCATGGCATTTTATTGTAATTTTTTATTGAAAAAGAACATTAACCCTTTACCACATAATAACGACTTTTAATGACCCTGAAGGAGAAGGCTTTTGAAAACATTGTGGGAAAAGGAGAAAATGCTGGAAACCATGGTTTTCTACCTTTTGTTACGAAAACAAGATCTTTCTGAAGAACATAAGGAATTATTCCTTTTTAATCCCAAAATACTCTTTCTCTTGCCTAGACTATTGTTACTTAAAGCTTTTGGTCTCTTGAGATTGAAGTCAGATTTTCAATATAAACTGTTCTTTTATTTGTCAGATAACTAATCAGAAGCAAGATTTGAAATTGCATAAATTTCATCTATAGCACTAACTAAAAAATCTAATTTAGGTTATTTACCACTATAGCAATTTCTAACCTAGTTTTATTTTCCTTCTATGCAGAAAACATAAAGAACCTTGGAGCCTATGCCATACAGTTTCAGGTGGTCCTCAATGAAAGCGGAGAAAATATGTTTGCTGGAAAACCATTGCCGTGTAAAAAGATACACTTTCAAGTGACTGGTAAATGGACATCTTTGTATTTTACTGAATTATAAATTTGTGAAGGGGATCTTATTACATCTAAAATTAGAAGTACTTTACTATAATCTTTTCACAAACAATAAAATAAGATAAAATGTAATGACCTGGGTCATTATCTACCAATCATTCTTAATTTTTCACTAGTCTAATTGCGGATTAGGAAAGTAATACAACTTCTTATTGGCTAAACAATCTGGTTTAGAATTGTGTTACATCAAATTGAGGAGATTCTTGGGAATAAGACAGAGAATGTTCTTTAGGATACTTGATGTTTCTTTTTTTTATTACAGAGGCAGAGCCAGAAAAATTCTCTGTGGGGTTACTGTCTGGTCCTTTCAGAATGGGCGTACCCTTCAACATTCCACTGGATCTACAAGATGGGTTTGGCAATCCTGCCAAACCTTTAAATAGTCTCAGTGTAGAGATAGAATCAAGGTAACTTTCTCACATGGTTGTAGAACTTCAGACAGGTTTGGGACACCAGTATCTGTGTAAAACTTTAACCAGTTTTTGAAAGAATGTAAGTTTTTAACCCATTACCAAACGACAATATTTTAGACTGGTCCAAACTGAAAGCATTTGCAGATGACAAAACAAAAGTGACTGAAAATTTGAAATTTGTTTTGTGAAGAGTAGAAAACATTGTGGGAAAAGGAGAAAATGCTGGTTACCAGCATTTTCTCCTTTTCCCACAATGATTTCTAAAGGCTTCTTTCTCAGGGGCATCAAAAGTAGGGATTGTGTGGTAATGGGTTAAGCAACTACAGTCCTCTGTTTGGTAATCATTGTGGAAAAGGGTATTTTTACTGGTTTCAAATTTTCCAAATTGTTGAAATACAGCACTTTCCTTCCATTCAAATATTAGTCCATTCTAGATTCTGTGAAAGATCCTGGTCAATTTAAAAAATACATGAATATTTGTAAGTAACCTAGACAGTACATTTTGCGTTGAAGATACTTAAATGAGTTATTGTAAATGGTTTTACCACACAATCCCTACTTTTGACGCCAATGAGAAAAAAGCCTTTAGAAAACATTGTTGGAAAAGGAGAAAATGCTGGTAACCAGCATTTTCTCCTTTTTCCACAATGTTTTCTACCCTTCACAAAACAAATTTCAAATTTTCAGTCACTTTAATTTTGTCGTCTGCAAATGCTTTCAATTTGAACCAGTCTAAAATGTTGTTGTGTGGTAAAGAGTTAAAGAACCAGGAAGCATGCCATGTTCTGTTGGTTCTAGTTATAAATGATACAATGTTATTCCAACTTTTGCAAGTTTAACTCTTTTCCAAACAGCAAGATTTTGGATATGGGCAAATTGAAAGCATTTGTTGGTATAATTGTAAATTTGACTCAAAAACTTAAATTTGCCTTTGATTAGGTAGAAAACATTTTAGGAAAAGAAGAAAATGCTGGTTATCAGAACTTTCTCCTTTGCCCACAATTTTTGCAAAGGCCCCTTTTCTTGGAATTATTAAAACTCAGGGTTGTTTGGTAATGGAAAAAATTCACTGACATATATGCACACATAGACATATGCCTGCATGTTTATGTGTGTGACAATGTTTAACATATATTATTATGTTTACATGTACATACAGCGGGCTAGTTTTGCAGTTTGCCATGCTTCATGTATCTGTATGTGTATATGTGTTTCAGAATTATATAAGATATACTGATTTGTTTATACATTTTAAATTAAATGGACATGAACTGAAGGTTGCAAGCATGCCTGTATCTGCAAGTGTATGCCCAAATTATGTAGGGTATTGATAACTTGTTTGTACATTTTAACATCAGTGGGCTTGATCTGAAGTTTGCCAGTAGTAACGTGAAAGGTCACAAGTTCACAGTTAAAGATGTGGTTGCCAGTGGTTTCTGTCCAACAAATTCTGGAAAGGTAAAAGCTGTCTTACTTTTGGTGTTTTTTTTTTTGTCATTTTGCATGAAGACCATCAGCATGACTACAGTATGATTATCAGTTGAACTTTTTATAAACGAAACCTGTTTTTTAAACTTCCTGAGTCCACAATGTCTTCAAAAGACTCCTACATCAGGGTCATCAAAAGTCATCATTGTGTGGTAAAAGGTTAAAACATTAAAGGCAGAAATGAAAATGCTTGTCAACAGCATTTTAGCCTTTTCCCACCATTACTTTCCATCCTGTCAAAATCAAAGTACACTTCCGAGCCATGTTTAATTTGTTTACTGAAAAATGCTGCTGATTAGGACAAGTCTAAAATTTAGAATTATGCAGAAGATTTAATGCTTTACTAGCCATTTGAAGCTATAGCTGCTTTTAAAGATAGTGTAGATAAAACATATCTGACCAACAGGCTTGGACTGTTAGATCCAAATCAAAGTGTTTGTGTTACATTTATCATTGAGAGCATAGAAGACTTCTGCTAAATTATTGATATTTAAAAAGACAGCTTACCACCCAAGCTCTTTATGCACCAGAGTATCTAGTCACAAACCATTTGTAGTTTTATATCTTGGTCTCATTCTAGAAGTAGGAAATAGCCCAACTTCTGATTGTCTAAACTAGTTGTTTTACTATCAAATTTAGAAAGTTTTTGAGAATAAGATGATTTGGGTAATATATGTACCCAGGCCTTTTTATACCACCCAACAACAGAGGGTATATACTGGAATCACCATGGTTGTCCGTCCGTCTGTCTGTAGACACAAATTTGTCCTGCAAAATACATCAACAGTTTTTCAGATACTGAACTCAAATTTTCACATAGTGTTCATATATAAAGTTTTGCATGTGCAATTTTCATGACCCTGCTGTGATTTGTGGAGGAATGATCTCCCCTTGAACTTTTTCAATTCTAACTTTTGTACTAAACCATTCTGTAATCTGTGACAAAGATGTGCCATAGATAGCAGCCAATGGCAGTAGGCTTGGTTGTCTTGCACCAATTTTCCGTATTTCAAATCATGTATACCTTATTCAGTCCCACCCATAGCTTGGTTGATTGTTTATTTACATTTTCTTGTGTATTGTGCATTTACAGAACTTCACTATGACTATCACCATACCTGAGCTTAAAGAGAAGAAGCAAGATTTAAAGATAAGACTTTTGCCAGGTATACTTATATGATGCTCTTATGCTCTGTGAAAAGGGGGTATGATGGATCCACAAAAAAGTTTCAACCCATGTAAGCCTGTGCATTCAGGTGTGGGTTGAAACTTTTGCTCTTTGTAAATTTTCTGTTTGTCGAAGACATAATTCAGTTCATAATTAGACAAAATGGATTTTTATTTATCCCTAATGCTGTGATGACCTGCTCGGTATAATGCATTGGGGAGGTTCATTCAACACTCCACCTTTGTATGTTTTTCCCTAATAAGCAAATTTCCCATTTCCACTGACGGAAAACACCAACAGTTGATTCTGCATGCCACAACTCTTTACAAAATTACAAAAATTTGGAATTTGTCCAAATTGGAAGCAATTTTGTAGATTACAAATTTAATTGTGGCTGAGTCAGGAAAAGTCTCTTTAACCCTTTACCAGATTTAACAACCCTGAGAAAGAAGCCATTTGAAAACATTGTTTGAAAAGGAGAAAATGCTGGTAACCAGCATTTTCTCCTTTTCAAACAATGTTTTTTCTAACCTGTCAAGAATCAATTTAAACATTTTCAACATGTTTGATTTATCGTCTCAAAATAATTTGAATTTGGACAAGTCTGAAATTATGTTGTTTGGTAACGGGTTTAAAGTTGGGAGAAAATTGTTGGTCAGTGATTCAATTTTTAACTTGACAAAATTCTGATGGGGCATCGATCATTCATTCCTCACTCACTGCTGAACAAAGATACTCTTACAAACAAAGTCCATAACAAAGAAACAAATGAACAAATGCATAGCAGAAATACAGGGACCAGACAGGATTCTGACCTTGAAAGCCCAGACGTAAGGGCAACGCCATAACTACTGAGCTAAAGAGAATTTTTCCGAGCACAGTTGTAAGGTATTGTTTTTGAATTTGGATGAAAGCAATGAAGAAGTGATCTCCTTTGACTATTTGTGTGGGAAAGCAGCCTGTGAGTTTTAAAGAACGTTGTGCGATGTGCTTGTAAAGGAACCCCTAATAGCATAAATGGGTAACCCTAACCTTCTTGATACAACTTAAATAATGTTGAAAATTGCACATAAACAAACTTTGTAGATCTACTATTATACATCATGTTGTGTCTTTCCTATTTGAAACTGTACATTTTATTTATTATACCCCCACAACGAAGTGGAGGCGGGGGTATGCTGGAATCACCATGGCTGTCTGTCTGTCCATCCATCAGTCTGTCCATCTGTTGGTAGACACAAAATTTTCCAACTTCTGTTTAAGGTACTGAACTCAAATTTACACACAGTGTTGCTATATATATATGCACACAGTGTTGCTAAAGATATATGAACTTGTGCATGTGAAATTTTTATGACCCTGCTGCGGTTTGTTGCGGAATTAACTTCCCTCAAACATTTTCGACTCTTACTTTTGTTCAGAACCATTCTGCATTCTGTGACAAGAGGCTGGTGTGGGGTATAATCATGATAAGTGAAAGCGCTATTTAGTTCAACTGTTTTTAAAGAAAACTTCAAAATATTGCCTTAGCCCTGATGCTGTCTGCATGGTCATATGCATCATCGTTGTTGTTGAAAAACTTTGACCTTTTCCAGAACTTGACATTTTATGATATCCCTATTTCTTCATTGCTAAAGATACTGGCTTTGAAAACTTGGAAAAGTTATCCACTGCCAGAATTGGAACTCGTACAAAAAGGGCAGGTAACCATTAAATTGATTTTGATGGATGTATGGCCTTTGAGTTTTCACTAAAAATCAAGCAACTGCACCGAAGCATTAGCGCATGTATGCATTGCTCTTGTTACCTGTACAAGAATCAAAAGGAAAATCTAAATTCGAAAGCATGCACATTATGTGGTGTCTAGGTTGCATAATGTATGTAGGCATTAATAACAGAGAGTTACTGGATAGATACAAAATTTTTCAGGCCCTGCTGCTGCATTAATTATTACACCCGAGGAAGAGACCACTTTAGAGAACAGAAAATCACCAGAGTTCAAAGTTCAAGCTGTGGACTCGGCAGGCAACAACACTTCCTTAGAAGGAAAGCAGTTTGTAGTGTGTACAGTAAGTATTTGTTTCTTCACGAGTACATTTTGAGTACAGCCATTAACAAGTTTGCAAGTCCCTTGCCACCTGACTGTACAACAAATTTATTATACTGCAAAGTTTCACCGTTTTTATACTGTATAATTTTACCATTCCAATGTTTGTTAGGCAGATTTTACCTATTTTTTGTTGAAATATGGAGTATGCTGATGGAGAATTTCCCCTCTTAATGCCCCATTCAGTCAAAACTGATGTCACAGGGAACTGACGTCACTGAAATCTTGGTATTAGGTGCTGAAGTGGCACGTAATCTTTTCTTGATCCATGCCACCATTTTGGATGTTGTGTTGATAGTGTAGTAATGTAAAAAGGGAAACTGCCTTTACGTTAGTTTTGCCAGTGTACATGATACATATGTTCCGATCATATTATCCAATCAGATCAAGAGAAATTTCTATGCAGTATAAATAATTTTGTCCAGGGATTAATGGTCATTTTCCATGATAATTTTGTTGGGGGATGTGGTTGTACTCTACAGTGTTCTTTGTATGTTTCAGTTATCAGGTGGATCCAAGCTACCCAGTTACTCCACAGAGTGCTCTGCCACGGGTAGTGGACTTCTGACAGGGGAACCTATCATCTTGAAGAAAATGAAATCTGACATGATGTTAACAGCAAAGATCGAAGTGCAGGTAGTTGGTTGGTTATTTCCGTTTATTTATCGTCGCTACCAGTTGCCCATTTAAGCAACGCCCCCAGAAGACGGTTAGTTGTTACGGGGGATAGTGCGAGGATACAGGTCGGAACTACTGAGAGCTTCGCCTGGTTCTTTAACGTGCTCGGCTTATGGCACCGTCACACAGGACCTCGATTTAATGTCTCATCCGAAAGACTATTAGTAATTTTAGTTGGCCAGCCGGGGATACGAACCCACAACCTATAGTGACCCGAAACATTGTGTTCACGAGTCCTATGCTCTACCTACTGAGCTATATTGGCTGGTAAGTGCAGGTAGGTCAGATCGATGCTTTTTTAACCCTTTACTCCATAGATACTCATTTCTATGCATTGCTTGTAGGAGCCTATAGAAAACATTGTGGCAAAAGGTGAAATTGCTCGTGCCGAGCAATTTCACCTTTTGTCACAATGTTTTCTATGCTATCAATAGGTCTCATATACACATAAGAAATGGCTTCATCCTTGCTGTTAGTTAGGGTCAATTAGAGATACTATAGAAATGCTTTATGGGGTAAAGGGTTAAATACAAGACATGACACATGAGCAGTGCTCTGGCAAAAGAAAGGGGGGAGGGGAGGTTATTACATCTCAGTAATGCTTTATGTCAGGCATGTCACTTCATCATTATGAATTATTTAACCCTTTAGCAGATGACAAAATTTTAGCCTTGTCCAAATTGAAAGCATTTGCAGCTGACAATGTCAGTGTGGCTCAAATGGTGCAATGTTTCTTTGACAGGGTAGAAAACATTGTGGGAAAAGGAGACAATGCTGGTTGCCAGCATTCTCTACACAGAAATGAACTTCTAAACGGCCACTTTTGTTTCTCCCATAAATTTGAGCAAGTATAAAAAATGTTAATGAAAACAAATTGTGACGTATATCTGGACATCAACCATAGTATTGTGGTGAAAAGATTCCCGATTTTGCCAACAGAAGAACTCCCTTTTTTGAAAAAAGGAAAACTAGTTGCTTGCGCATGCGTGGTGTCTACCAGCCAAAACAGTTTAAAAAAGAGAAGCATAAAATACTGAACTTCTGTAAGCAGACTCAAGTTTGGGGAAAGTAATTACTTTTAATTTAGATAGGCCCAATTCTTTTTCGTTGGGTATAGAGTTTATTCTATAGGAACTAGATCAATAACATTCCCTTTCTATAATTATTACTCAAATGCAGGGATCCAAAACTATACCAGCAGTGGAAAGAAAGATCCGTCTGGTACCCAGTGGTAATGTCACAGAAATTCAGCTGTCTTATGAGGAGGAGGGCAGTGATAAGCCCATCTTGGTCAAAAATGGACAGGAGGTGGCGTTGAAAGCTGGAGAATCTTTGTCAACAATCAGTATGGGTTACTCTTTAAAACTGGGGTCCATGTTTTCCATCCATTTGAAATTCAAGTTCTAGCAATTTGATTGGCTGAGATTCCAGCACTAGCAATCTGAATGGCTGAGACAGAACATCTCAGCAAAACAGATTGCTAGTACTGGAATTCAGGGGCCATGGTTAATATAAAACTGGAGTTTATACTCGGCTGAGTTCATGCACAACTTCAGATATCATTAGTGCAGACAAGTCTAGTTTTGTCATATAACACAGTTTCGAGGTTAAGCTCTTTTAACTCTTTACTAAACAACAAAAGTTTAGACTTATCCAAATTATAAGCATTTGCAGACAATAAATTAAACATAACCCAAAAATTTAAATTTGTTTTGGAAAGGGTAGAAAGCATTGCAGGAAAAGGAGAAAATGCTGGTTACCAGCATTTTCTCCTTTTCTTACAATGTTTTCAAAAGGCTTCTTTCTCGGGGTTGTTAAAAGTCGGGATTGTGTGGTAAAGAGTTAAGAAAATAAATGCTACAAAAGGAGATGTTACTGTTTATGATAAATAATGTGTTTCCTAGAGTCTTTTTCTAAGAGATTTTGTCAGATAAAATGAGTTATAGGAACTGTTTGTTTAGTACATTGTGCCTTTTCAACATTATTGCTGTCAAATCTAGGTACCATGTGTACCTATTCATCTATTGTAGAGATTTCTTTTTTACCAATAGTTGGCACATCATTCAAAAGCTAATGGATGCCTTTGTCTTATAAACATTGTCAAAGTAATGTTCAGTAGTGAAAAAGGAACAAGTCCAGAAACAGTTACCATCATCAGTCTTGAGAAAGAACTTGGCCCTGGTAGCATAGTCTGTAGCGCACAGGACTGAGAATGTGGGTGATGCTGCTTCAATCCCCGGCTCAGCCAATTTCTTTCCCAGGATTTGTCTTAATCATTGCTAAAGGGTTCATTCCTCTCTCACCACTGACTTGTTTTGACAAGGCTGTGTGGGTGGGAAAGCAGCAAGTGGCTAAATATTTTGGGGAGTACTGGTAAGAAAAGTAACTCCAGGAAAGCATGGAAAGGTGCACTGGCCACCATGATATGACTGAAATAATGGTGAAAATAGCATTCAGTACTATACAGTCAATCAGTACTATCAAATACCAATAGTTTGCACAACATTCCAATCCAAACACTGCCTTTTTAGCTCACCTGAGCACAACGTGCTCAAGGGGAGCTTTTAGGGTCAGTGGGTGTCCGTCGTGCGTCGTGCGTCGTCCGTCGTGCGTCGTGCGTCGTCAACAATTCTTTAAACATCAACTCCTCCTAAACCGCTGGGCCAATTTGGACCAAACTTGGCAGGAATGTTCCTTGGGAGGCCCTCTTTAAAAATTGTTCACAGAATTTGATTCCGTCAAAAACTCTGGTTGCCATGGCAACGAAATGGAATTTTTTAGCAAATTCTCTAAGAATCTTCTCCTCTGAAACCACTGGTCGGATTTTGAAATAATTTCACAGATATGTTCCTTGGGTGACCCTTTTCAAAAATTGTTCGTGAAATTTTGATCTGTCAAAAATTGTGGCTCTGGTGAATGGGGGCTACTTGCACTATACAGAAATGAAGGAATTCTTAAAAAATCTTCTCCTCTGAAACCGCTGGTTGGATTTTGAAATAATTTCACAGATATGTTCCTTGGGTGACCCTTTTCAAAAAATGTTCGTGAAATTTTGATCCGTCAAAAAATGTGGCTCTGGTGAACGGGGGCTACTTGCACTATACAGAAATGAAGGAATTCTTAAAAAATCTTCTTCTCCGAAACCGCCGGTCAGATTTTGAAATAATTTCACAGAATTGTTCTTTGGGTGACCCTTTTCAAAAATTGTTCGCGAAATTTTGATCCGTCAAGAAACATGGCCCTGGTGAATGGGGGCTTCTTGCACTATTGGGAAATGAGGAAATTCTTAAAATTTTTTCTTCTCTGAAACCACTGGTCAGATTTGGAAATAATTTCTCTGGGATATTCCTTGGGTGACCCTTTTCAAAAAGTGTTCACAAAATTTTAATCCGTCAAGAAACATGGCTCTGGTGAATGGGGGCTACTTGCACTATAGGGAAATAAAGAAATTTTTAAAAATTCTTCTTCTCTGAAACGGCTGGACAGATTTTAAAATGATTTCACAGTGATGATCCTTGGGTGACCCTTTTCAAAAACTGTTCACAAAATTTTGATCCATGAAGAAACATGGCTCTGGTGAATGGGGGCTACTTGCACTGTATGGAAATGAAGAAATTCTTGAAAATTCTTTTTCTCTGAAACCCCTAGTCAGATTTTAAAATAATTTGACAGAGATGTTCCTTGGGTGATCCTTGCTCTTGTGAATGGGAGCTACTTGCACTATATGGACATGATGATATTCTTGAAAATTCTCTTTCTCTGAAACCCCTGGTCAGATTTTAAAAGAAATTTTCCGAAATGTTCCTTGGGTGACTCTTTTCAAAACTTGTTCGTAAATTTTGATCCATCAAGAAACATGGCTCTCGTGGATGGGGGATACTTGCTCTTATACTGAAATGAAGAATTCTTAAAAATTCTTCTTTTTGAAACTGATGGTCAGATTTGGAAATGAATTTTACAGGTGACCTTTTGAAAATTGCTTAGCAAAATTATAAATTTGGTTCCAATGTTTCAATACCTCAAAAAAAAAATATAGGCTATGGTCATCTCAAAACTCAGGTGAGCGATCCAGGGCCATATTGGCCCTCTTGTTCATATAAGCATTGTCAAAGTAATGTTCAGTGGTGATAAAGGAATGACTTAGACACAATTATTATCATCAGTGTTGAGAAAGAACTTACATTAGCTGACAATTGAATTTGCAACCCGTAGGTTTCAAGCCTTCCACCTTAGTGACAGAGCTACCAGAGTAGGCAAAAGGAAGTGAGATAATGAATACATGTACATTGTATTTATGTTGTGGTGTATTTCTTTTAGGAATCAAGTTGTTTGATGAAGCAGAAAGAGAAATTCCAATTGACAACAAAATGGCTGGTAAGATAAAAGTGAGTTGTCTTTTGTATCCATTATTCTTCAAGTTACGTTGTGGACGTAAATGTGTTTTGGGCTGAGAGGAGAGGAGATGTGTAAGCATGAGAAGAGAGATGAAGTAGAGGCTATAGATACTTTAGAATCTGTGTGTCTGTATGTCTGAGAGAGAGGAAGAAAGAGAGAGAGAGAGCCTTTGTATACGACTAAATGTTAGTCATACAAAGTTCAAGCAAGTCTTTCATAGGGTAACATAGTGTAAAAGGTAGAAAATGTTGGTGTCCAGCATTTTCTCCTTTTATCATGATGTTTTCAAAAGCCGTCTTTCTTTGGGTCGAAAGTTGGCATTGGCATTAATAGTGGGGGTAAAGGCTTAAAGGGAAAAGAAAGTGGAAGGGGGTGGGGACTCATAAAAAAAACTTGAAATTAGATAACTGTACTATGTTAGATATGTCAGTTGATGTTATATTATTTTGCAAGAGTTACATTAGTTTTGAATTATGATAATTTCTCAAAACAACAACTACTTTTGAAAATATATGTGGACAAAGGAGAAATGCTTGTATCAAGCATCTCTTTCTTTTGCAAAGTACTTTCTACCCTTTTTAATTTCCAGTTTCTGAGTCAAATTTAATATACTGTACCCAAGTGCATTCTTAAGTTTTGTCATCTGGGTCTGTATTTACCTATCATTTTTAAGAACATTCCTAGTCTTATGCTTCAGAATTTTGTTAGTGTGAAAGTAACAGAACTCTCTTATTGGCTAAACCATTCGGTTTAGCCAATTAGAAGTTCTGTTTCTTTCACAGTTAGAAAATCTTGAAGAGTAAAACAAAGAATATTCTTAAGAATGGTTGGTGAATACGGACTCTGATAATTGATAACATCAGAACTCTACAACTTGTAGGTAAACTGGGTGGCCAAAGCACCAAAGGACCTCCTGCTGACAAAAGGTGTGTTACCTCCAGTTAAATCTCCCACCTCCCTGTTTGAACATAAATATCTCCAGGTGACTGTGGATGATGATGCAAGATTGGATGCCGGATTTGTTCTCAAGTATGGTTTTACTTCGTCTAATATGCTCCAGTGAGGCAGTTTTAGTTGTACAGTCAGGTGGCAGGGGAATTGGAAACTTGTTCATGGCTGTGGTAAATCATGTCACCGGAGCCAAAGGTGAGTTGGCGACATGATTCACCACAGCCAAGTTTCCAAGTCCCCTGCCACCTGACTGTGCAATGATTCAATTATACTGCAAACTTTTACCATTAAGTTTGTTGAGTGAACTTTACCTGTATTTTGATTTAAGAAATTGAGTGCGCAGACATAGTAGATTTTACCTTCTGAGTGCCCCAAATCAATGGAAACTGAATCACTGGGAAATGACGACACTGAAACCTTGGTAATGCATGCTTTAAAGTGCAGCTTGGCACATAATCTTGATGTTAATCTTGATCAGTGCTGCCATTTTTGCTGTTGTGTTGATAGTGTAGTCATGTATACGGGGCCCCTGAAAGGGAAACTGCTTTTACATTGGTTTTTGCCATGTCATGTACTGACATATATGTTTTGGGCATATTATCCAATTAGATAAAGAGAAATTTCTTTGCAGTAAGAATTTTAGATTGCTTTGTCTAAATTGAAACCATATGTGAACAACAGATAAAATGTTGCAAAAATTATGAAAGCTCAGTTAACTCCATACTAGAGCGTAAGAAGCATTTTCTCCTTTTTTTTTGCAGGGGTGGGGGGGGGGGGGGGGGGGGGTGGGGGGGGGCACAATTTTTTTCTCCCTTTTCAAAGACAAATCCTATAATATTGAAGCCTTGTTTAACTCTTTACCACACAATCCTGACTTTTAACAAACTTGAGAAAGAAGCCTAATGAAAACATTGTGGGAAAAGGAGAAAATGCTGGTAACCAGCATTTTCTCCTTTTTCCACAGTGTTTTCTACCCTTTCCAGAACAAATTTCAATTTTTCAGCCATGTTTTTTTTGTCGTGTGCAAATGCTTTCAATTTGGAAATGTCTACAATTTTATCATTTGGTAAAGAGGTAAGTTTTGTGGGCAAATGGTTTCAAAATGAATGCATCTGATATTATGTTTGTTGATGAAAAATTGTAGAAGTTCTGATTTTTCTTGTAGATAATCAGTGTTATCCTCTCATAATTTTTTGTAATGTTTTGTTGCCCTGTGATTTAGATTCAGATTTGACAATAATTGTATCTCTGTTGATAGATCACTGCCAGGTGAACCTTACCAGATAAGATGTTTATGTGTGGGAGGGAACACATTTAACAAAGGTGAAAAATTGGTGGCGGAAATTCATGTCAAAGTAAAAGATAAATTTGGCAATGATGTTGGTTATGTAAGTATAATTATATCTAAGTGGTAACTCCTCCATATGACAAGCTTTAACTCATTAACACCAGCACTCTCTTTATTTCACACATTGTTTTTAAAGGGTTTCCTTCTCAAAGTCATTAAATGGTAGTGTTGTTTAGAAGTGGGTTATTGCACCTATCTTGCAATGTACTCTCAAAGCAGTTATTCAGCTCTATTCTTAATTCAGTTCCCATTTTGGGTATTTTAATATTTGAATTACTGAATGCCCAATGACTCACAAGTTACAGTTTATACAACTTACACTGATCTGTCTTTATTCTGCTTCCTGAGAATTGCACCAGTACTTGCGCTGTTATGGCCTTGACAAAAAAAAATGCCAACGAATAGTTGTAGTTACAGTTTATGATAATTTCAAATGATGAGGTTAACTATTTGATTCACTGTGACACACTATCATGGTTGCTTGTCAAGGATTCAAAAAATTAAATGTACAAAATGGAAATTGAAACACAAGCTGAATATTTTATGCAGTAAGTAGTGAACTGTTTGTACATGAGAGGTACAATCAGAAATTGTTTGATAACTCTACAAATGCATAAAATGAAATTTAGGCCATATATCATTGGAATGTCTAGCAATGGACCAATGTTAAATCAGGGAATTAAATACTTTTTCGGGGGTACGTAAATGTTTTTTTCTAATTAGTTTATTTTGGTAGAATTTGCATTATTCTGGAAATAAGAAGTGAAAATCTTTTTACTTTACATGGATAAATGAGACAGCTGGACTGTTTTGTAGAAATTCAAGACAAGCACAGTATTAAGGGATTGCTCATCTTTCACCTTTCCTTTTCCTCTTTAACAGACAAAAAGAAGTTAAAGACTTGTCCAAATTAGAAGTATTTGAATATGACGAAGCAAATGTGGCTCAAATGATGGAAGTAGTCTGTTACAGGGGAAACAAGGAAATGCTTGTTAACAGCATTTTGTTCTTTTCCAATAATGTTTTTTTCTTCAACAGCTTAATTCCCAGTCTCATTTAAACTTGGGATTAAGAGATAAAGCTAAACAATCATAGGAAAGCAGTGGAAAAAGAAGCAGTTATTGACACATATGATAATTGAGATTTTGTTTTTTCATTCAGGAGTCAGAAAAGGTCTGTAAGGAGATTCAGATTACTGGTGAAGGTTTAAGGGAGAAAGATCTGTCTATCAAAATGGACAAGGTAAGTGACATAGCTTATATGTAACACTGATTTTAAACTCTTTTAACACAAGAAAAAATTGTAGATGTCTAAATTGAAAGCTATTGTGGACCACAATTTAAATTTGGCTTAAATGATGAAATTTTATTTTGAAAGGGTTAATAACATGGTGTGAAAAGGAGAAAGTGTTGCTTATCAGCATTTTCTCCTTTTCCCACTATGTTTTCAGTCTCTTTCTCAGGATTGTTAAAACTTAGTACTGTGTAGTCAAGGGTCCAAGCTTGTTGCCATCTTCCATTAAAAGAAGTGGGAATAGAATATAAAGTGGCTGTTAAAGAGGTAGAAAATTTTCTCAGAAAGAATACCAGAAGGTAATTTGCATACTGCAGGAGGGTCTTAAGATAAAAAAAAAAAAAAAAAAAAGGTAATGAGTTGGGAGGTACGTTGCATACTGCAGGCAGGTCTTAAGATAAAAAACCTAATAAGATGTGAGTTAAGTTACATACTGCAGGCAGGTCTAAAGATAAAAAACGTAATTAGTTGGGAGTTAAGTTGCATACTGCAGGGAGGTCTGAAGGTCAAAAAAAGAAAGGAAATAAGTTGGGAGTTATGTCGCATACTGCAGGCAGGTCTCAAGATAAAAAACGTAATAAGATGTGAGTTAAGTTACATACTGCAGGCAGGTCTGAAGATTAAAAATGTAATAAGATGGGAAGTAGGTTGAATACTGCAGGGAGGTCGGAAGGTTAAAAAAAAGTACACATTGTTTGTATTTTCACCCAAAAGTAGTTCCATTCAGGCAAATGTGTAAAGCTTGTATATTTTCTCTACAGCACAAGAAGGTGATTATTGTCAAGGATATTATGATTGAGGATGGACCAGTGGGAAGGAAGGAGGTACAGGTCACATGGAAACAGTTTAAAGATTATGTTCGACTGGAAATGATGGCAGGACCTCTAAAAGGGCTTGGCGTCCTTAATTATGATCCAGATGAGGTATGGTCCAATACTTGCATCAAATTTAACATCAGATATAGATGATCTTTCATAAGTGTTTATGTATTATTAATTTTTATCAAACAAGTTGACTAAAATTGTATGACGTGAGCCTTTGCAAGCTTCTGATTCGTTGTAGTCGATGAGTTTGATAAAAATGATAATGAATAAACATGTATACATCTTGAACAATGAAGTCATTTTTCAGCAGAATGGCATAGCAGTACTAATTCTGGCACATACTGTGTTGCTTCTTCTTGCTTCATGTGCCCAGGACTACAAAAAACAGAATTGGGACCCAAAAAACAACATTAATCTAGTGTATTATCAAAAATAACTTAAATAAGTCATTGGTTTAATACACTGCCGAAGGAGTTTTTATGTTATGAAATATTTTATTATACACCTGAAAAATTGTGTAGTATATATTCGAAAATACATATGTCAGATGCAACAGAAAAAGATAAATATCTACACAGTGTGAAATGATTATGTATAGATTGATTTGTGATTTGATTGGTCAAAATATTATAAAATATTTATCCACTGTTCATAAAAACAAAGGTACTGCTCTCTACATCCTTTACTGTGTTACTTTGTGTGCAGTTTTTGTATAGAATGTTTTAATTACAACATTCGGTGTTGAATGTTGTAGGTATATAATAAAAGGAATATTATGTAGTTGTAACTTTCTTGCTGCTTGTATTTACCTTTCATTTTGTAAGAAAATTTTGACATCTGTAGTTTTGTTTAATATAGAAAAAAAGAATCTTCGACATTTTGAAACATATAAAATGTAAAACTGAATTGTTGTCAAATAAATTGCAATATCTAAAGGACATGGTCAAATCAGGAGTATTATACATGTCAAACAATAGCTGTATATACAGCAAAATAAACTGTGTCAACAGTTCTATTCTGATAATTTGGCTGAACGTATGTCCTGGCCTGTTCATTTCAGACAATTGTTGTGTATACAGATAACAAACTACCTCAACCATTCGTTGTACAGCTACAAGATGAATGGGGAAACCCTGTCAAAATGCCAGACTTTAAAATAATTCTATTGACAGAAAAACTAAAGGTAAGTCCATTCACTGATGTACACAGACACTTGTACCTGTGCTCATGAAACTTGGGCCCATGATCAACAGAGTTTGTGCTCAGATTCAAAGCCTTATTGATGTTTAAGGACCTGAATGAAAATTTGAAAAGAAGACTGATTTATTAGGCAGACATTAAGAAAAGCTTTTATGCGTAAAGTTAGTCTTTTAAGTTTAGTAACTCTTTACCACACAGTTTTGAGTTTTAACCAACCTGAAAAAGAAGTCATCTTCTCTCAATGCTTAACACTGGTTCAAAGATCTATATGTGATATAGAAGATAGCGACCAAATAAAAATGCTCCATAAAGTACTGCTGGAAAAACTTTAGAAACAAAAAAACAACAATAGGTGACTATGCTATCCTGTATAATGCTGAAAGCAATGTTGAAAACAGTATATCAAACAAAACAAATAATGCCTCTTCCACCCTTAGACATTGTATATCATGACTTTGTTTGTGTTTTGAAGGTGAAAAAGGCCCACTGGTTTTACAAGACAGATGGGCTTTGCAATTGGTTAAAAAAAAACCAAACTACTGCACAATCTTGTCTTCTAACTCTTTACAACAAAATTTAGACTTGTCAAAATTTAAAGCATTTGCAGACTACAAAATAAACATGACTCAAAAATTGAAACTTGACTTTAAATAGAAGAGTAAAAACATTATGGGAAAAGGAGAGATATTTTTACCTTTTTATACGCCCGAAGGGTCGTATTATGTTATACCACTGGTTATCCATCCGTCAATCCGTCTGTCTGTCTGTTCGTCCGTCCGCCCGTTAGCAATTTCTTGTGTGCGCAACTCCTCCTAAAGTTTCCATCGGAATTATTTGAAACTTGCCACAATGAATCTCCATGATGTCTTGTTGTGCACATGGGTCTTAGAATTGGGTTCACTGTTTGCGTTCTGAAATTATCTGCCCCTGATTTCTGAAATAACCAACTTTTCACTTTGAATTTTTGTTCAGGCTATAAGTTCCATACTATAAAAGGTATCAACTTGAAACTACATACACTGATAGAACACATTATGGAGAAGTGCATTGCACATGAACCATAACTCTGCCACTGTTTTTTTTTGAGTTACTGTCCTTTATTAATTTTCAGTTTAAATTTTTGTCCAGGATATCACTTCCAAATTATAAAAGCTATTAACTTGGAACTTCATACACTGATAAAACACATTATGGAGAAGTTTAGTGTACATGAACCATAACTTTGCCACCTTTATTTTTTGAGTTATTGCCCTTTGTTAATTTTCAATTTGAATTTTTGTCAAGGCCATAACTTCCAAACTATAAAAACTGTTAACTTGGAACTACATACGCTGATAGAACCCATTGTGGAGAAGTGCATTGCACATGAACCATAACTCTGCCACCTTTATTTTTTTGAGTTATTGCCCTTTGTTAATTTTCAGTTTGAATTTTTGTGCAGGCCATAACTTCCAAACTATAAAAGCTTTTATCTTGAAACTTCATACACTGATAGGACACATTATGGAGAAGTGCACTGCACATGAATCATAACTCCTTTATTTTTTGAGTTATTGCCATTTATTAATTTAAAGACCATTACTTCCAAACTTCAAAATCCATCATTTTGAAACTTCAAAGACTAATACAACACATTATGAAGAAGTGCATTGCACAAGAACCATAACTCTGCTATAGTTCTTTTTTAGTTATTGCCCTTTTCACTTTGAATTTTCGTCAGGGCCATAATTTCTAAAATATAAAAGATATGATCTTGAACCTTCAAAGACTGATAGAACACCTTGTGGATAAGAGCAATTCGCAAAATTTGTAACTTTGCCACCCTTAGTTATTGCCCTTTAATATTTTTCACATATCATGGAGAATAACTACTCTTCATTCATGGCCCATCCATCAATGCAACTCATTTCATTGACAAGCCCCTTCGGGCGTATATGCGCTGCTCTGCGAAGCTCTTGTTCCCACAATGTTTTCAGAGGGCTTCTTCCTCTGGGTCATAAAAACAAGGGATTGTTTGCTAAAGGATTTTAAAAGCTGAGGAAGAAAACCTTTGCACTTATTATGGGAAAGAAAAAAATGCCAGTTACAAGTGTTTCCTGCTTTTCAAACAATCTTTTCTTTTTGTACAGAAACAAATCCCATTATTTGCACAATTTTGATCCTATCATTGCCAAACACTTTCAATTTGGGCAAGTTTAAAATTTTGTATTTGGTAGAGAGGTAAGTTGTTTAAAGTAAACTAAGATATTAATACTTTCAGCTCACTCCACCGGCGACGACAATGCGGACAAACAAAGAGGGAACAGTAGACTTTGGAATTTTCACAGTGGCAAGTCCTCCGTAAGTTTCTAGTACAATTGTAACGTTCAAACTCAACTCTTTACAAGACAGTCCAATATTATAAGAACTTCAAGGAAGAAAGCTTTTGACACAGTTGTTGGAAAAAGGAGAAAATGCTGCTAAACATAATTTTCTCTTTGTTCTACCCTATTGTAACAAATTCAGCCACATTAATTTATTTGTTGTCTGCAAGTTCATCCACTTTAGGCAAGTCTCAAAATTTGTGTTTTGTTAACCCATTCCTAAACGACAAATTATAGACTCTTCGAAACTGAGAGCATCTGTATATGACAAATCCAGTATTGGTATAAATTACGGTAGCTTAGGTCTCTGATAGGGTAGAAAAACACTGGGAAAAGGAGAAAATGCTGGATACCAGCATTTTCTCCTTTTCCCACAATACTTTAAAAGCCGTCTTTTCCTGAGTCATGAAAACAAAGGATTGTTTGGTAAAGACTTATAGACTTAACCTTTTACTAGATGGCAAAATTCTACACTTGTCCAGATTGAAAGTATTTGTAAACAGCAATTCAAATGTGACCAAAATGATCAAATTTTCTGTGATAGGATTAAAAATAACATTTTGGAAGAGACAGAAAATGCTAGTTAACAGCATTTTCTCCTTTTTGATAATGTTCTCAAATATCCTGTATCTCTGGGTTGGCAAAAGTTGGGACTGTATTGTAAAGGTTAAAAATGTAGGATAAATGCATTTTTCTGGTATGAAAAAGGGTAAGCTTGCAAACTTACCATACAAACTGATGACCATGCACCCTATGTACCGCTAATAACTATAGGATAATAACTCGTCGTATGTGATATTAAAAACCTGTCTCATGAATGAGGTGTCACATGGTTAAAAAAAATGTGTCCAAATTGCATCACATCCCATTTGAGTGATAGATTTTAAATATCATGCACAACTAGTTGATTATTTCTGATTCCCCATTTTTAGCTCACCTGAGCACAACGTGGTCAAGGGGAGCTTTTAGGATCACTGGGTGTCCGTCGTGCTTCGTGCGTCAACTGTCGTGCATCATCAACAATTCTTTAAACATCAACTCCTCCTAAACTGCTGGGCCAATTTGGACCAAACTTGGCTGGAATGTTCCTTAGGAGGTCCTCTTTAAAAAATTGTTCACAGAATTTGATTCCATCAAAAACTCTGGTTGCCATGGCAACCAAATGGAATTTTCTATGAAATTCTTCTCCTCTGAAATAATTTCACAGAGATGTTCCTTGGGTGACCCTTTTAAAAAGTAGTTCGTGAAATTTTGATCCGTCAGGAAACATGGATTAAAAATTCTTCTTCTCTGAAATGGCTGGTCAGATTTTGAAATAATTTCAAAGAAGTGTTCCTTGGATGACTCTTTTCAAAAATTGTTCGCACAATTTTGATCCTTCAAGAATCATGGCTCTGGTGAATGGGGGCTACGTGCACTATACAGAAATGAAGAAATTCTTTAAAATTCTTCTTCTCTCAAACCGGTGGTCAGAATTTGAAATAATTTCACAGAGATGTTCCTTAGGTGACCCTTTCCAAAAAATGTTGGCGAAATTTTGATCCGTCAAGAAACATGGCTCTGGTGAGTGGGGGCTTCTTGCACTATACAGAAATGAAGAAATTCTTAAAAATTCTTCTTCTCTGAAACCGCTGGTCAGAATTTGAAATAATTTCACAGAGATGTTCCTTGGGTGACCCTTTTCAAAAGGTGTTCATGAAATGTGGCTCTGATGAATGAGGGCTACTTGCACTATAGGGAAATGAAGAAATTCTTAAAAACTCTTCTTCTCTGGAACTGCTGGTCAAACTTTGAAATTATTTCACAGAAATGTTCCTTGGGTGACCCTTTTCAAAAGGTGTTCATGAAAGTTTGATTCTTCAATAAACATGGCTCTGGTGAACGGGCTACTTGCACTATAGGGAAATGAAGAAATTCTTAAAAACTCTTCTTCTCTGAAACCGCTGGTCAGATTTTGAAATTATTTCACAAATGTTCCTTGGGTGACCCTTTTCAAAAGGTGTTCATGAAAGTTTGATTCCTCAATAAACATGGCTCTGGTGAATGGGGGCTACTTGCACTACATGGCCATGAAGGAATTTTTTAAAATTCTTCTCTGTAACGTCTGATCAGATTCTGAAATAATTTCACAGAAATATATCTTATTTGACCCTTTTCAAAAATTGCTTGGAATAGGTCAACTTTTCAAAAATTGCTTGAAATATTTTGATCCATCAAGAAACATGTCTCTGATGGCTATTTACACTATACAGACATGAAGAAATTCTTAAAAATTCTTCTTCTCTGAAATGGTTGTTTAGATTTTGAAAAAATTGGCAATGGTCCTCTCAAAAATTCAGGTGAGCAAACCAGGGCCATCTTGGCCCTCTTGTTTATTTTCAAGAATGGTAGGATATGAGCAATGAAGGATAAAAGTAGTTCCGGCAAACATTCTAAATCATTATGGTCACCAGTGATGATACCATAATTATCATCACAATTAGGGTTATTCACTAAGAAATTCCAGTAATTCACTGATAAGTGACCTATTGACCTAGGTCAGCCTGTGGAGTTCCTACAGGCTGGACCTTGTCAAAACCTTTTGCTATTGGTCAGTTTTCTGCATGTGTACTTCGGGTTACCTCATGGTTCAGGTGGTTGTTTTACAAACCAGACTTAATGGCCCCATAATTAGGTGATGATATGCCCGCCCGATTGGCTCAGTGGTGAGCGTGTCGGACTCGTGGCCTGGTGGTTGTGAGTTTGATACCCGGTTGAGGCGAACTTTCTTTCCGGCGTATTTTCGCCTCTCACCTCTGCTGAAGCAAGTGAGAAAAGTAGTCGGTGGCTTTCAAAAGAAAGTTGTGTTAGTACTGGTGTGAGAAAACCAGGAAACACATGTGTGTCACGGACCGCCATGATATGACCTTAGCTGTTAAAGTGGCGTTAAACCCCAATACAACCAACAATGTGTTATTATGCCTCATGAAGATGTGTTAACCTTTTACCACAGGATCCCAAGTTTTAATGCCCTTCAGATAAAAGTCTTTTTAACTCTTTACCACACAATCCTGACTTTTGTCGGGAAAGTAGCCTATTGAAAACATTGTAGGAAAAGGAGAAAACGCCGGTTACCAGCATTTTTCTCCTTTTCCCACAATGTTTTCTACCCTTTCAAAAACAAATTTCAGCTTTTCAGTCACTTTGATTTTGTGGTGTGATTATGGGTTCAATGTGGAACAGGCTAAAATTTTATCGTTTGGTAAAGGGTTAAGACATCATGGGGAAATGAGAAAATGCTAGTAACCAGCATTTTCTCCTTTTTGCACAATGTTTTCCACCTTTTCAGAGACAAATGTTAGTTCTGGGATTACACTCTAAATAGCCATCTGCAAATGCTTCAGTGTGAAGTCTAAAAAATTGTTGTTTGGTAAAGGGTTTAATTTCTCTTTGCCAGAGCATGGCTAAATTATTTTTGGTGGTGTCTACGGTTGTAGGGTAGAGCATTGGCCTCATAGCCACAAAGTCCCGAGTTTGAAACCCAGGAAAGAGTGTCAATTTTTGGATTTTTCAATGGTCAATGGCCCAGGCATTGGGGGCAAATATTGTTTTAGTCCTAGGAAGCATAGAGAGATTAGTGTAAGTTGTAAGAACTTATTTCTCAATCAGTGTAAAGAAAACAAAATAAACTAAATATATTTTTCTGCTCACAGGGGAGATTACAGCATTCAGCCTAAGGTCATAGTTGGAAACAACCAACACTGGCTAGGGCCGGTGATACGGGTTTCAGTACGGGCTGATCCCTGCCGCCCACACAGTTTATCGCTGGACTATAACAGTAAAGCTGTCTATATAGCAGGGGAAACAATGACTGGTGAGTGAGGATTAATGTAATTTATGAAAGATTTCAGTAGATTTTAATTAACCCTTTACCACACAATGATGGCTTTTAACGCCCCTGGAAGATATGGCTTTTGAAAACGTTGTGGGAAAAGGAGAAAATGCTGGTTACCAGCATTTTCTCCTTTTCCCACAATGTTGTCTTCTCTGTCGAAGAAAACTCATTTGATATGAACCACATTGAAACTGTCATCAGCAAATGCTTTCAGTCAGGACTGGTCTAAAATCTTGTCGTGTGGTAAAGGGTTAACGATGCATTTTCACTCGTTTTCAAGTAGTTTAGTTTCTAATTTTGTCTTTATTCTATGAAATTATAATCATTTGTGTACCTTTGTGCCAATATGATTAGAAAATGCCTTCTATTCTATTGTGTCAAGCAATAAACTTAACAACCATAGTTTCCGTTTTAACCCATTACCACACGATCCCTACTTTTGACGACCCTGAGAAAGAAGACTTTAGAAAACATTGTGGGAAAAGGAGAAAATGCTGGTAACCAGCATTTTCTCCTTTTCTCACAATGTTTTCTACCCTTCACAAAACAAATTTCAAATTTTCAGTCACTTTTATTGTGTCATCTGCAAATGCTTTCGATTTGGACAAGCCTGAAATTTTGTTGTTTGGTAATGAGTTAAATCAGACAAATCCTTGGAGGCTCTTTCTCTTATACATATTACATGTATATCGATCTTTTATCTTTGTTTACAAGGCTATCTAGATTTTACATATATTGAAGTTGTAACAGAGTTTGTTTACTGTCTGGCTGTAAGGATGCATCTTTAACCCTTTACCCCATAAAGCATTTCTAAGGCATCTCAAATTGACCCTAAATAACAGCAAGGATGAAGCCTTTTCTTATGTGTATATGACACCTTTTGATAGCATAGAAAACATTGTAACAAAAGGTGAAATTGCTCGTCTCGAGGAATTTCACCTTTTGCAACAATGTTTTCAAAAGGCTCCTACAAGCAATGCATAGAAATGAGTATCTATGGAGTAAAGGGTTAAAGTATTGCCACAACAGTTCTGTCATGTATTGTATAGAGGAACCATTTGAATTAACAGCAGAAAATTTATTTTTAAATTTTGTATTCCAGAATTCATTGTAGAAGTTGTTGCATTGCAAAAAGATATATGTGATTTGGGGTAGACAAGGTATTGCAGAAGAAATTTTCATTTTCTATTTACATTTTTTCTTCCAAAATTGAATCACTCTATTCCGCACTCTGCCCGAGGAAAAGGAAATAGTGGAAAGGATAGTTATTCTTGTTTCAGAATTCACAGTGAAAGTGTTGTCAGAGGATAATTCCTTGTTATCAACTGCCCAGGCATCACATATGTCCATGAAACTTTGGAAAAATGAAGATAATCATAGTACAAGTTTGCCAAATAGGGTAAGTTCAGAAGAATTTTGAAACGGTTCCATATTTTATCAAACTTAAGTTAGATGGTTTTTTGAAAAAAATGTGAGGAATGGAGGAAATGCTGGTAAGTAGGAGTTTCTCCTTTTTCCACATTGTTAACAGTCCTGTAGAGAAGGAATACCATCATTAATTATAAAGATTGCAAATACTAAACCAGCTTGGATTCCGCCAATTAACTTGTCATATCAGTTTTTAAGAAAAATAACTTTTGAAAACATATGAAAGAACCAAGTGAAGCTATTTTCTTTATCATATTTTACAGGCAGAGTCTTACTCCCCAGAGTCAACAAAGAAGTCAGAACCAGGTGTATTTTTATTCCAGTGAGTAACTTGCATTTGATAATTATTTGGTCTGCCACATGCAAAAAGGGTAACCAGCACTTTCTCCTTTTCCAGCAATGTTTTTACCTTGTCAGACATCATGACATATTATGAATCACCCTGTAGGGACATTCATGGCTGTATAGTGATAGGGGTATTAACTCTGTTACGAAGGAACAAATTTATAGAATGGTCCATATTCAAAGCTTTTTGGAGAACAAATCAAAGTGTGACTCAAGTAATAGAGTTTAACATTGAAGGGAAAGAAAATAATTTCGCAAACGAAGAAAATCTTGGTACCAGCTTTTATCTCCTGTTCCCAGAATGTTTAAAAGATAAATGTCATCGTTGAATCTTATATGATATTAAAGTCATTTCATTTGACACTGTGATTTATAAACAATTAAATATTTCACAATCAGTGATATTGGGAAAGAAAAGAGAAGTAGATCATTGATAACAGTAATTTGTTATTTCATGCTTTCCGGTGGGATATCGAGAAATAGCATTGAAAGTACTTTTCAATATTACACGGGTACGATCAGTGAAAATACTGTTTTTCATGTTCTTCTTGCCTAGGTACATTGTGCGTGCCTCACAAACAGATGGAAATATGACGTCATTTGCCTAACATTTCTCGCGCTCGACGTAATATTGTAATGTGTTGCTATGCGGGAGGGGTAGGCCACAGGGAATAACGGAAAAGACCTGTACAGGATTTTGATAAAGCTCCTTCCAGAAAGGGTTTAAAGCATGAAATAGATAGAAATTTTTTTTTTTTTCAGTGAAAGATCGAAATTTATTTCATCTCATGGACACCATCGGTAGTATTTTCACTTGTGGCTGTGCCACTCATGAAAATATTACTGATGGTCTTCAATGAATGAAATAAATTTCTATCTTTCACTGAAAAAAATAAATATACTGTATATATTTGATGACTGCACATTTAGAAAGCTTGATTTACATATCAAGTGTAGCACTGATTCAGACTGCTTGCATAGGTAATTATGTTGTAACAATCTACTTAGTCTACAATGCTGCCTGCCCTCCCATCATTCTATCAGTAGACACAATTTTTCGTCATCTTCTTTGCCTGTGGTTGTATGGTTGAAATTTTAGTGGAAGCTCTTGCACTATTAGACATTACACACATGCAGTTTTTATTGCTATTGGTTGACTATTTCAGGAGTTATGTTGAGATAATGTTGAAAATGGTGTTAACCCTATCCCAAACAAGCCCTTGTTTTTACATGTCTGCAATACAATTCTTTTGAAGACACCATGGGAAAAGGAGAAATTGCTTGTAACGAGCAATTTCTCCCTTTCCCACAGTGTTTTCTGCCCCTTCTGATAATTTTCTGCCATTGTTATGAAAGTTAAAATTGTCGTCTGCAAACTCTTTCAATTTGGAAGAGTCTAAAATTTGTCATTTGGGAAAGGGTTAAACACCATACAATCAATCAGGAGTTATGTATTCTTGAATTTTCTTTCCAGATCCAGTGGTAATTCATAATAGGGAGTACTTTTTAGGCTGTCACAGTTCTACCTTACTTTTAACTGTCAATGATTGACTGTTCCTTTCTTTTTTTTTTTACCAGAGATTTAAAATGCCCAGAAGAAACTGGTTTGTACAACCTGATGTTTGTCTACTATGATGGGAAATATCAGCTGTTCAGTAGTGTGGTACGATTTCTAACATGTTCTTCTTGTCTAATAGTCCAGTAAAACATCCTGCCTAAAATGGTATAAAACTACATGAGAGACAACCATGTGACCCATGCTCTATAAAAAGGGGATTTAACCCATTACCACACAATGCCGACATTTAAAGACCCTGAGGAATAGGCCTTTTGAAAACTTTGTGAGAAAAGGAGAAAATGCTGGTAACCAGCATTTTCTCCTTTTCCCACAAAGTTTTCTACTCCATGAAAAAAAAAAATTGCATCAGTTCAGCCAATGTGAAAATATAGCTTACAAATGCTTTCGATTTGGATAGGTCTAAAATTCTGCTGTGTGGTAAAGAGTTAATGCATGTGCAAAAGTATCAACCAAGGTCAGCCTACCCTATCCATAAAGGCTGAAATGGGTTGAAATCTTTTAGTGTTTGTATTGTTTCTGCACATTCAGGGACCAATCTACCTAATGATTCAGCAATTGTTAAACTTCATGCATTTTATGGATCTATGAGTATGTGATGACCTGCTTGGTACAATGCATCACTGAGACACGGAGATGCATTAAGTCCCGTTTTGATAGAGCATGGTTCAATTATTTTGTATGTCCTTTTCTGCCTTGACAGCTGAGACATTCCAAATATAGAGGTCCGAAAAGTGTCTAACAGAATTAAAACTTTTTGCTATTGGTCAATTTTCTACATGTCCAGAGATCAGTTTATCTCATGATTCAGTGGAGTTTTAGTGGAGTTTGATAGATCTGTAATGATTGTGTTTATGTGCTCGGTATATAAGACATGGCCCTTATAATTGGATTTGCTTTTGAAAGGATTGTTAACAAGGTGAGAAATAGATGAAGAAAAGATGGGGGTGAATTTATCTTTCCATTTTTGAGCCCAGTAGTGCAGACCAGGGGATTAATGGTTTGAAACTCTTGCTCAGCTAATTTCATTTTGGGGATTGATGATAATGTTTATTAGAATAATAGGCTGTGTCCTTGAAAGTGCATAAACAGCACCCCACAAAGTTTTCAAAACCTTTCTCTATCAAGCTTGTGCGAAGTTGGAATTGATTAGTAAATGATTGAATCCATACCATTATGTTTCAATTTTGATGCGAGTACTAACTACTTGGATTCTGTATTTAGATACATGTGAAAGTGGAACCAGCAACTCCCATGAAGATTGTGGCACTAGATCCTGTTGAGACAGCGACAGTTTCCAATACAAGAGCTCTACACACCAGATGTATCATCAAACATCTGCGGCTACAGCTCAAGGTAAACATATTGAAGTAAACTATATCCACCATCTAATGTTTAGCTTGGCTATTTTTGAAGAAAACCTAAAGGTATAGTCATAGCCCTTTCGTTGTTGTCATACAAAACTTGGACATTTTGTAGCATCTCTGTCCAGGGCTTTCAATGAGATTTAACTCGTTACCAAAAGACAAAATTTTAGATTGGTCCAAATTGAAAGCACTTGCAGGTTGGTTACCAGCATTTTCTCCTTTTCCCACAATGTTTTCAAAGGGCTTCTATGGCTGGGTTGTAAAAACAAGGGATTGTTTGGGAAAGAGTTGAAGCAGAAGGTTAATTTCCAAGAGCAGAAGGGGGATCTGGGGGTCCTCACCTAGTTGGGGCCATGGGGGTAGCATGTTTGTAGTTCTTTTACATTATAAGTGACAGGCAAAATAATTGGTAATAACATTCAGATAATGCCATACTATTCAGAATTTTATAATGAGGATTAAAAAACGAACACCATTGTCAGGGGTGTGGAATTCCTATGCCGGACTCGCCCTACTCCGGACTTTTTGCTTGCAGACAAGTGAATTTTTCCAGAGTACTTGTCTGGGGGGGAGTTGAATTTTTTAGCCAAACCAAATAAAGAAATGTCATATTTACATCAATGATGATCCTCAAACGCTCTAAAAGTTTTGCATAACCCGTGTTGAAATAAACACCTTCAAGGTACAAACTAAATGTATTGACCCTGTGTGAGGCCTTTCGCTACATGCAGTTGCTCTGTGTGTGTGTGGGGGGGGGGGGGGCAAGTAAACTTTAAATTCGGACAAGTAAGAAATTCAGTCCAACTTGTCCGTGGACAAGTGGGAAAATTCCAAAATTGCACACCTCTGATTGGCAAATAATCAAGGTTTTCCTATGTAAATAATTATTTCTGTAGGACAGAAGTAGCCGGGGATTTGGTCAAATTAGACTGGGGAAATCCCAAGGCCCCGTTCCTTAATAAAAGCCCTGTCTCTGGTATTACTGAAGAGATTCACTTCAAACTCAGACTAGTTATGAAGTATGAGAAAGGGAACCCATACAACAGGGGCAAATAACTTTGAAAATAATTTCAATACAGTTATATCCCTTCTTTGACTTAATTTTTTTTTCTTAAAGCAACTACAACCAAGCGTTGGCACCCATGTTCAGTGCTCTTGTGTTTTGCCATAGAAACAAAGCATGCCTGTCAGTTCCTGCTTATGCTATGAGAAAAAAGAAGAAATGCGTTTTTTGTGTTATGGTAAAGTAACAAAACATGTCTATTGTATGAATAAGTTTGGATCAAGTTACACAAGAAGAAAATGAGTCGGTCAGAAGTATAGGCTCTGACATAAGTTGGCATTTTAGATGGCTTGCAACACCTGAAAGGGGACATTCAGGCATTTGTGTAAAGTGTCGTCTCCAATCAGCCTGCGCAGTACACGCAGAGTTAATGGGAGATGATACTTTATGACTACATAACATTATGTGCAACAGTAAACTTGCGTAATACTGAAAATTACATAAAAATCGGAAAGTATCTTTTTGGATAAACCTGCATAGATCGCCTTATCCGAGATGACACTTTACCTAAATGCACAAAGGCCCACTTTCATGGGTTACAGGCCAGATAGAATCAGGGGCAGATCTAGGATTTTTTTCCAAAGGAGGAGTGGGGGGAGGGAAGCTAAACCTTTACCAAATGACTGAATTTTAGATTGGTCCATTGTGAAAGCACTTGCGGTCAAACAATCAAATCTGTCTCAAATGAAGTGATTTGTCCTTGGAAAGGTAGAACCCTCTTTCTTCAGGGTTACATACACCTTTAATTGTGTGGTAAAGGGTAAATAAAGATTGTGCATTTTCAGGATAAGTTTGGTAACTCTATAACACGGGGTATGAATGGCAGCATTGAGATCAGTATTGAAGGGGAGAAAGGGAAAGAGTTGCCAAAGTTTGCTGGAGGGAAACAATCTACAATTAGTTTGACATTGGCTGGTGGAATGTGTACAATAACAGTAAGTGCTTCTCCTTTTTAAGTTGGAAAATACTTTGTAAATGATAAGGACAGGCAAACAAATAGTAAGATATACCAAAGTCAGTCTTTGTTTCCATTTTCTGTATGTGACATAGATTGCTAGTCTTCATTTTGAGTTGCTTTACATGGGAGTCTGTTTCTATTTTCTGTATGTGACAGAGATTGCCAGTCTTTGTTTTGATTTGCATTGATGTGTTAATTATTCATTTGTAATTTCTGCACATGACATAGATTATCTGTTGATATCTTCTATACATGACAGTTGTTTTTTTTTTCCATGGATTATATTGATAGTCAGGCAGTATTTTTTTTTTATTTTCATTACATGGCATGGATTGTCAGTCTTTTTTTTTTATTTACTTTCAGAATCTTGCCTTGGTAGAAAACAGTCCAGGATCTGATGGTTGTGAATATCACCTTGTGTGTGAAGTATCTTGTAACAATATTAAAGGAACCATTCCTGCCTTCAAAATTCCATTCCTCTTCTACAATGGTATGTTAAGCTGATTTTAATTCAGTGTTAACTCAGCTATTTTTTGAAGACAAGCTCTGCATTTCATGCCAAGCCCTGGTATCGCAGTCGGTAGCTTAACCCATTACCACACAATCCCTACTTTTGACGACCCTGAGAAAGAAGCTGTCAGAAAACAATGTGGGAAAAGGAGAAAATGCTGGTAACCAGCATTTTCTCCTTTTCCTGCAATTACCAGTATTTTCTCCTTTTCCCACAATGTTTTCTACCCTTCACAATATAAATTTCAAATTTTCAGGGTGCAATTTTCTTGACCCTGCTGCGATTTCTAGCAGAATTATATTCCTTTTAACTTTTTCAACTCTTACTTTTGTCCTGAACCATTCTGCATTCTATAACAAATACCTGTTTTGTGACATTTGAATGCATTGTTTGAAAATGAGGAAATGCTGGTTGTATTCAGCATTTTCTCCTTGTCCACAATGTTTTCTGTGCTTTCAGAGACGAATTGATGCATTTGAATCACATTTCATTTGTTGCGTGCAAATGCTTTGAACTTGGACACTTGTAATTGGCAGAGGTTATGTCCAACTGTGGTATCAAGCACAACAAATGAAATATGTTTAACTCTTCACCAAACAATCCCTAGTATTTATGACCCTGTGATAGAAACCTTTTGAAAACATTATAGGAAAAGGAGAAAATCCTGGTAACCAGCATTTTCTCCTTTTCCCACAATGTTTTCTACCCTGCTGGAAACAAATTTCAATTTTTGAGTTATGTTTATTTTGTTGTCTGCAAATGCTTTCAATTCGGACCAGTCTAAAATTTTGTCGTTCGGTAAAGAGTTCATAGAATATTCGGATGTTCAAATAATCAAGGTTTTCCTATGTAAATAATTATGGTCTCATACTATTTCAGATGCTAAGAAACAGTCAGAAATGGCAGCTTTATCCAAAGAACGGGATAGTCTGCTAGGTGCTATTAAAACTTATAAATCTTTGTTTGAGACTACAGAACAGCTCATAGAGGAACTTAAAAGTAAGTTTTCTTCTGAAGTATCGCCTGTTGAGAAGCATAATTTCTTTTTCTTTTTGTTTTTCACAAATTTCTCCCGGCAATGCATTCAAAGCCATAGTATTACTCTGACGAAATGTTGGAATGGCCATGATTTATGAGATGGACAGAATTAAATATTTTTTAATTTTTACCAAACAATCGTGAGTTTTAAGCACCCTAAAGAAGAAGACTTTTGAAAACATTGTTAAAGGAGAAGTTCTTTGAGCAAGGAATTCAAAGCCCTAGAGTTGCACTGACAAAATGTTGGAATGGCCATGATTTGCGAGCTGCTGCTATGATACAAATTAATTTTTTTTTCTTAATTCTTTATCTAACAATCATGAGTTTTAAGCACCATGAAATTGAAGACTTTTGAAATCAGTGTGGAAAAAGGAGAAGTTCTTTGAGCAAGGAATTCATAGCCCTAGAGATACCCTGATAAGATAGTGGAATATGGCAATGATTACTGATTAATGAGCATATTGGAAATATTGTTCAACCTTTCATCAAACATCCTTAAGTTTTAACCCATTACCACACAATCTCTACTTTTGACAACCCTGAAAAAGAAGCTTTTAGAAAAACATTGTGGGAAAAGGAGAAAATGCTGGTTACCAGAATTTTCTCCTTTTCCTATGATGTTTTCTACCTTTCACAAAAATTTCAGAATTTCTGTCACTTTTATATTGTTGTCTGCCAAATGCTTTCAATGTGGACAAACCTAACATTTTGTTGTTTGGTAATGAGTTAACTCATTACCACACAATCCCGACTTTTAACGACCCTGAGAAAGAAGCCTTTTGAAAACATTGTGGGAAAAGGAGAAAATGCTGGTAACCAGCATTTTCTCCTTTTCCCTCAATGTTTTCTATCCTTCCCAGACCAAATTTCAATTTTTCTGTCACCTTTATTTTGTCGTCTGCAAATGCTTTCAATTTAGGTCGGTTTAAAATTTTCTCGTGTGGTTAAGAGTTAACAGGCCAAAAGAGGAAGACTTGTGTAAGAAAAAGAAAATGCCATTACCAGGATTTGCTCCTCTTACTGCAACATGTTTCACCATTACAAAATTAAATTTTGATTTTGAGTCACTTTTATTTGTTGCCTACATACTGTATATGTGGATGTTTAAGTGTATCGGAAAATTTGCAAATTACAATTACAGATATTTTGCCTACAGCAAATTTTAGGCACTTGTTATTTGATGGTATACTTGTAGTGGTAAAATATACGGACAGAAAAGTTTAGAAATTTTTCAAATTCATGAAGTCGCAAAAATTTCCATGCTGAAAAATGTTCACTTATAGAGTTAGCATTCAATTTGGACCATTCTAATATTTTGTTGTTGGTAATTAGTTAAGAAAAACAATTAAGAGTATATAAACTTCTAAAAAAAAGCATTGTTAAAGAAAGAAAATGCTGGTTATCGGCATTTTCTCTTTTTTCAAACTAACATTTAGTTATTTGAGGCTCATTTTATTTGTCATTTACAATTACTTTCATTTTGCCAGGTGTAAAACTTTTTTCACAGTGCTTTCTACCCTTCACATATCAAATTTTTGTTCTTGAGTCACATTTAAATTGTCAACTGAAATGATTCCAATTCAGACAAATTTTGCAGTTTGATAGTGACTAAAGATTGGCTAGGGAAATAAGATTGAATATTGTAACCCTTATTTTGCTAAATAACTAAAATTAAATCCATCAGTTCGATATTAATAACTTTAATATTGGTGTTTCAAAGTTATAGTTTGTGGAATAATTTCTTCTTATCGGACAGTGTAGATCCAAGATCAGACTGCATGTTCTGTGCAGTATGATCTTGATCTACACTGTCTGCTAAAGGTCAGCTAACTGTGCTTAGCAGCCAAAGGGTTAAGTTTGTGCACTGATTTGAATTTGGACTGTTTCAGTATCTGTGAGGGAAGCCAAAGCAGAGGAACAAAAAATCAAAGAAGACCTGAAAAAGCACAGAATTGAACCTTCAAAGGTGACTAAGGTATGGTATCATTGAAAAAAAATTTCTTTCTTCCTTTTGTTTGAACCTTGGCCATATTTGTGGTTGTGATTGAATGGTAGTTTATGCAGCTTTCAACATTATTTTAGTCATATCACTTTGGCAGTCACTTGTACAAGGATAGGACTGATGAATTGGACTTATAATTACTACATGTTGGTTATTATTAGAATTTAAGAGTACATTTGTTCCAAAAGTGGTAAATTGAGTGTTTGTTGGAATCAGAGAAATGGGTCGATGTCTTGGATTGTTTTACCTTTTAGTATTAATATCACATGTTTTATTTCTAGTTTTGTAAGGGAACAGGGAATAGTCTTATAATTGCACCATCCTTTCTTTTCAAATTCAAGATTTTCAGGCAAGAGGGTTTTCCAATACTGGTAAAAACTGAGAGAAGAAAAAATATTACATGTATTTCTTCCAAAAACTTGTGGTTACTCCTTCAAGTAAGCAACTCCAGCTGAATATTGATACTGCATCTTGTGCTTTGATCGTAAAGTAAAACTGGACTTATTCAAAAACTGATGATTACACTTTTTCAGCTTTCTTTAAAAGCCTAACAACTGAAGATAATAAAAAAGAAAGACTAAGAAAGAAAAGGATGGTTTTTTACCATCTTTTTATTACAAAATTTTGCAGGCAGAGTCTATAAATAAGATGCTGGTGGATTTGAATATGCAAAAAGAAGAACTTTTAGGTAGAAAAAGGAGGACTTGCTCATTAGCCACTGTATTGCCAAATGACAATGAAGTTCTAGGAAAGGTATGTACAACCTCACATTCTGGGAAACCTTCGTATCTCAAACATGCATGTACACTTGCAATTTTTTAACCCTAGAAATAAGCTGAAGTTAACTTTGAAACAGTCTTGTAAATAAGTGATAATCAGCATAAGTTTAAAACATGCTTCAGATCACTTCGAAAACAACCTTGTGAATAACTGATAATTGTTAAAAAGTATGCTGCAGCTTACTTAGGAAACAACCCTGTCAATAAGTTATTATCAGCATGGGTTTAAAAAAACATGTGCATTGCCTTGAAAATAACCTTGTGAAAAAGTGATTATCAGCATAAGTTTAAAAACATGCTGCTGATTACTTTGACAACAACCTTGTTTAAAGTGATGGTGATTATCACTTAGTTGCAAGGTTGTTTTCAAAGTAATCATGAAGTATATTTATAAGTTTTTTGCAAAATGGAGAAGCTGTTTAGGATGAGCATTTTTTTAAAAACTTTTTTCAAATGCTTCTAATTGGTTGTTAAGACATGTTATTGTTTTGTAATGACTGAATGCTTATTGTTTTAGTGGTTTTCCAGAATATACTTTGAGCAAAAAGAAATATGTACATTTGTCTCAATTTACCTGCAAGTCGAATTATACATATCCCTCAGTCATCACTTTATAATCACCTCTTATTCATTCTACAGATTGGACATTTAGCCTTGATAGAAGATGATGATGCAGCCAGGGTGTTGTCCTGGCATATGTCATCAGACATGGACTGTGTTGTTACCATGACAACAAAAAAGGTAGGCCTGAGATTTGTCTTTAAATTCTCATCTAACAATTAATTATACCCGAGTTTGTACATTGTTAACTTGATTAACTCTTTACCACACAATCCCTACTTTTGACGACCCTGAGAAAGAAGCCTTTGGAAAACATTGTGGAAAAAGGAGAAAATGCTGGTAACCAGCATTTTCTCCTTTTCCCACAATGTTTTCTACCCCTCACAAAACAAATTTAAAACTTTCATTCACTTTTATTTTGTCGTGTGCAAATGCTCTGGATTTGGACAAACCTTAAAAAAAAAGAGAAAGAAAAGCTTGTCACAGATTTGCAGCAGACACCAGGAAAATAAAATGATTGGAAAATAGACATGGTATGCATCACATGAAAAGGTGCATTTGGACATTTGGGTAAAGTGTCATCCCAGATGAACCTGTCACCCAGACTGATCTGAAATGACGCTGTCTATTTTTATGTGATTTTCTACTTTGCGCAAGTCTACCGTGGGACAATATCTAATGCAGTGTTACAGGGCTGTCTCAGATTAGCCAGCACGGACTGTTCAGGCTGATCCCAGATGACACTTTATGCAAATGTATGAATGCCCCTTTTGGTGGGTTGTAGGCCATATATAACAGAAATAAGATACTAGTCAATTTCAAAGAAATGAGTATAAGTGAAAACAAAGTGGTAAAGTAGAAACTGCTGAGTTTTCCACAATATTTTACAGTGAAACAGGAATGAAGCCAGGAAATCCTGGTTCGATCTCTGTTGGTGGAGCTTGTCACATGATCTTGCACACTGCAGCCAAGTATTTTCCTTGGCAAATATTTTTCCAAGAAATAATGATTCATAGTGACAGGATTCATCCCTCTCTCGCCACTGTTCATTGTTTTGGTGGTGATCATGTGGAAAAACAGCCAGTGGCTTCGGAAGGATATCATGTGAAGTAATTGTTAAAGAAATTCCAAGAAAGCATAAATAGGTGCACTGGTAGCTGCATATCACTGATATTGTGTTGAAAATGATTTTAAACACTACTGAAACAAATACAGAAACCCTTATTATGGCATAAACATGCTGGAGAAGCAGCATGATAGTGATTCAAACAAAATTCAATTCATACAAACAAAGTCTGTAATAAAGAAATAAATGAAAAAATGCATAGCAAAAATACAGGGACTAGGTAGGATGGGAACCTAGAACACCTAGATGAAAGTCCAGGACCATAACCACTGAGCTAAAGAGCATTCCCCCATTGCAATTGTTAGGTATTGTATTTAAACTGGAATGAAGCCAGGCATAAAGGAATTGTCCCTTGTATTATACCCTCTTTTAACCCTTTCCCAAATGACAAACTTTTGGACTAGACCAATTGAAAACATTTGTAGACGACAATTCAATTTTTGCTGAAAAGATGATTTCTGTCTATGATAGGGTAGAAAACATTGTGGGAAAAGGAGAAAATGCTGGTTACCAGCATTTTCTCCTTTTCCCACAATGTTTTCAAAAGGCTACTATTCCTGACCCATAAAAACCAGGGATTGTTTGGGAAAGGGTTAACCTCATCATTTATTGATAACTCAAAGCCTTATTAGGGAAGGCAGGAAGTGCATTTTTTGACAACAAAATGGTATAGATGGCTCAGTGATGAATCACAGATGAGTCCCCATCTTACAAACCATAGAAAAGAAATATATGTAATGTGGATAGAAATGCACAGCAGAAACACAGGAACTGGGCAGGATTGGAACCTAGAATGCCAGAAGGAAAGGTCAACACCATAACCACTGAGCCAAATAGAATTCTCCCTTATGCAGTTGTTAGGTTTTGTATACAATCTAGAATGAAGGCATGCATGAAGGAATGGTCTCCAATAACACAATCAATAATTCTTATTGTTTTCAGGCAAAAGAAATTTATCAACAAACAAATGGCAAACAACAAGTGCTGCCATTAGATTCCATCTTCAGAAAAACACTCACTGACTGGACAAAGTAAGTTGCTGTTTACCGTTATATTGAATATTATGGGCTGCAATATGTGAAAAGGGGCATTCAAACACTTATGTCCGAATGCTCCTTTCACATGTTGTAGCCATATGGAGACCATAAAGAAATGGTTGGTTTTTGCCAATGCTCATTTTTTTTAAATTTCTCTAAGTCATCAACCATTCGTAATTCAGGTCATGTCATGTTTGTTTTAACCCTAGGGCACCTAAGCATGACCCAAAAGACCTCTTGTGGATGGTATAAAAAATATCAGGCTGCACAAAATGTTCAGTCATATCTTGGATTTAGACTCTGATTGGGTGATTATACTCCCCAAAATGAATTTTGAAATAGCAGGTTTACAGGTTATACTACTGTCTGTAAAGTTTTGTTTTGATTACTTAGGAGGTTCAGGATTAAATTCAGAGACTCCCAATCTGTTTGGCTGAGACATTTGGCTGAAACAGAATATGTCAGCCAATCAGATGGCTAGGCTTGGAAATTAGATCTTGAACAATATTTAGAAATAATGCTGTACTTTACAGGCCTTTTAAAACTTTACCTGTCTTTCAAGGAACACCAAGATTTTAATTTGTGGATTGAACATCTTTGCTGAAAATAGCACATTGATGCATTTCCTCTAAACTGTGTTATGGTATCGTAAGTTATACTATAAAATCAAGGAAAGTTCGAATCCCCCACCCCACCCCACCTAGCCTGACCCTTTTGAAAGATGATATGTAACAACAGACAGGGGAAAAAAAAAACCTTTGTCATTGTTGTAGATGGGTTCAGAAAGTATTTTGTTATTCTTCAACGGTTTAAAACAACTTTTACAACGAAGCATTTGCATTAAATGTCCCATTTATATTTCAGACCACTTCCTCATATGAAATACAGACCAAACTGGAAACCTCCTGGGAATCCCATGTATGCCAGAAATCTCATCACATTCGACAAAAATGCAGATAAATGTCAGACAGGTGAGTTTCCTACTGTAGATGATTGCATGTTAACCCATTTAGGGCGGACTAAAATCAAAGCATTTGCAGTTAATAAATTGACTGTGACTTACATGTTTTAATCCATTACCACACAATCCCTACTTTTGATGACCCTAAGAAAGAAGCATTGAGAAAATATTGGGTGAAAAGGAGAAAATGCTGGTAACCAGCATTATCTCCTTTTCCCCCAATGTTTTCTACTCTTCCCAAAACAAATTTCAAATTTTCAGTCACTTTTTATTTTGTCGTCTGTAATTGCTTTCCATTTGGACAGGCCTAAAATTTTGTCGTTTGGTAATGAGTTAATTTGCCTATAAAAGGGTCAGGAACTTTTTTTGCAGGGAGTGAGGGGGGAGGGAGAAAAATTGCTGGTAACCAACATTTAAGTTTAAAATTTTGTTGTTTGTGACAGAACCTAAGTTGCCTTTGAGGCTTGGGTAAATCTAGATCAGACAGAATATGATATACAGTCTGATCTTGAATCTACATTGTCCAGGTTGCTAAGGTATGATAATATAGAAATGCTGATAACATCACTTTGTTCTTTTTCACATTGTTTTGAACAGCTGTCTTCCTCACTGTCTACTCTTAATACAGTCTCCATTCCAAGGACTTTAAAGAAAAGATGGTTTGAAGATATTGTGGGCAAAGAAGATATTGATTATGTTTACCCTGTTCCATACTATTCCACATTTTATAATCCTGAGCAAGAGATGTTTTAACTCATTACCATACAACAAATTTGTGGACCTGACCAAATTCAAAGCATCTGCGGACAACAAATTAAATCATGGTAATATGATCATTTCTGATTTATAGGGTAGAAAACATTGTGGGAAAAGGAGAAAATGCTGGTTACCAGCATTTTCTCCTTTTCCCACATTGTTTTCTGTACGTTTCTTTAAAAGTCGGGATTGTGTGGTAAAGAGTTATAAACATCATTGCTAAGCAGCATTTTCTCCGGTTCCCACAAGATTTTCTACCTTTCTTGCTATATATTCAGATGAAGAAAGATTTTCTCCTTTTAAAACAATTTTTTCCACTCATTTCATCCTTTGAGTTAAGCATACTTTAAATTTGTTTTGTGCAAATACTTTTAAAATGGGCGAGTCTGAATTTCGTCATATGTGATAGAATAATTCATCTATCAGAAACTTTTGTTTTCAGTATTTTCCATGTTACTGGGTGACACCTTGTGGGTAGATTCCTTGGATACAGCCAATGATTATCGTAGAGAGGTATAATGTTAACAATTGTGACTGTTCATATTCTTACCTTCCTTTGTTTCAGCTTTTAATCCTTTAAGCACACGATCCCAAATTTAACTGAAATAAGGCTTTTGTAAACCTTGTGGGAAAAAGGGATATTGCTGGCAACCAGTATCTTCTTCTTTTCTCACAATTTTTTCTACCTTTCAGGGCTCTTTATCCTTCTATGATAAAGGCTGATGTTCGATGATTTTCCAATCGCAAAAAAAAAGCATTTTTTTTCCCCAAAAAAGTTTTGGAGAAAAAAATTCTCAATTTTGGTGAAAGAATTTCCAAATTTCAGAGAGAGAATTTCCCATAATACAATGCTGAAATTCTCAATGAATTAAAAATACCAGTCTCTCAAAAGCAATTTTACATAATCAGACATAAAACTTTCATTATTTAACAGTGATTGAAACCAAAAGCTGTCTTCTTACTGATTTGTAACAAAATGACTTGGCTGACTGTGCTGCTGTATGTTGGGATTTCTTGTAATTTAGAATGGAAGCAACATTAGCCTTTTCCTAAACGACAAACTTTTGGACTAGACCAAATGGAAAGCATTTGCAGACGACAATTCAACTCTTGCTGAACAGATGATTTCTGTCTATGATAGGGTAGAAAACATTGTGGGAAAAGGAGAAAATGCTGGTTACCAGCATTTTCTCCTTTTCCCTAGATGTTTTCAAAAGGCTACTATTCGAGACACGTAAAAACCAGGGATGGTTTGGGAAAGGGTTAATTGAACCGAGTTATCTTTTGTGCATAACAACATGGCATGTAAAATTGCTATTTTCCTATTATTCAATATTAAATCCATTGACATGTTGTATAATTGTTTGTCTTTTATAATGACTTACAGTTGAAAAAATAAGTTTTCTTAATTAGACACTGTGGAACATAATTTTACTCAGTTGCAGTTGCAACAACAAATTAGTTTATATTTCAGTTTGTGGGATTTGCCTTTGAAAAGGTAGAAAACACTGTGGGAAAATGAAAAATTGCTAGAAAGCATTTTCTCCTTTTCCCACAAGGCTTTTACCAGGTTTCTTTCTGAAATTTGTTAAAACTTATGATTGTTTGGTTAACATGTTTATTTCGCATTTATGGCACATACAGTCGAAAATTTCAAAGCATTATAAGCGTAAAGGGGTGGACAAGTTTGGTCATGACTGAACATGTATTACTATTCACAGCTTGTCAAGTTCACCAACTGCCCGACAATTTTGACACGGGAGGGGGACAGAATACGTAGCAATGGCAAGTTTGGTGGTTTGATGAACAAAGCTCCACCTGTAGAGAAATTGAAAGGTGTGGTATTTAGCTCACCTGTGCCGACTGAAGTCAAACAGTATAACTGGATCATTGGTGGGTTAAACTCATAACAGTTACTGATTCCTACTTCTGATATTGTTACTATTTTGATATAAAGTTCCACTAACCCTTCACCAACTATCCCTGATTTTTACGGCTCAGAGGAACAGGTCTTCTGAAAACATTGTGGGAAAAGGAGAAAATGCTGGTTACCAGCATTTTCTCCTTTTCCCACAATGTTTTTTACTCTTTTAAAGTCAAATTTCAATTTTTTAGTCCTATTTATTCTGTTTTCTGCAAATACTTTCAGTTTGGACAAATCAAATTTTTTTTCGTTTGGTAAAGAGATAATGCAGTGAGAGAATAACTTAAATGAAATTATCCGCCTAGAAATAAGACCCAATGAATTGATGTGTCACGTTTGCTCTTATCTAGAATGTACTAGCAAAGTGAAAGTCTGTATAGCCTGATCTTAGTCTACTCTGGTCCTACAGGCATCTATGGTTATGAAAGTAAGTGTAAGGTAAACACACTACTGCAACAACCACCATGAATTAACCATGAAAAATCCATCAAAAAGCCATTACCTAAAACCAATTAAAAGCGACATAATCCATGGCCATTAAATTTGGGTAAAACACCATCAATTTTTGGTAATCACCCATTAAAAGTTATGCCATTGACTTTTAATCGGCGCATTAAAAATATATTTCATGGGTCATTACTTGATGGTTGAAAAATTTAATGGTCAATTTCACGGGGTTCGTGGCCATGAAAAGCAACAAAACTCATGGGCCGTTAAAATCAATTAATGGGTTACCATAATTTCATGGCAATGTCATTGGATAACATCATGCCATTAAATTTCCAGTAATGGGATCGTGTCTACCCATTAAATATATAACAATAGCCATGAACATTATTATATATGAATGTCATGGTCATTCAATGGCTAGTGAAAAAAGATCATTACATCTTCAGTAATGGTATAGGCCATAAATTACATATTACATAATTTTAGGCTGGACCAAATTCAAAGCATTTTCTGCTAAAAACATAAAGTTGTTTCAAAAATTTAAATTTGTTTGAGAAAGAATAGAAAACATTGTGAAAAAAGGAGAAAATGATAATTCTTAGTCATACGCAAAGTAACAATGACAGGGCTTTGACAGTACTGGTCTGAATTGCTAAACTAAAACTGCTATGAATAACATTGTATTTTCATGACCCCATGAGAGAAATCCTCTGAAAACATTTTGAATAACAATGAATTGCTCTTAACCAACAATTTCTTCCTACATTAAAATATTTTCTACCATTTCAAGAAAACTAGTCCATCATTCGATACATGTTTTTTTTTATCCTTTTGATTTCTAGATCTTGAAATGCTTTCAAGTTGGACAAGTCATGAATATACATGTATATGGTCATCTAGTAAAGAATAATCCTATGAAACCTAAAACTGTCTAGAACCAATCACGAGACAACCTTGAGGAAGAAGGCTTTTGAAAAAAATACGATAAACAAAAAATCACGGTATCACCATGGAACTAAGAAAACTGTGTTGAAGCCAAAGGTCTTCAATCACTATGACTGCATTAATATCTCGATAGGTATAATGACGTATAAAAATTGTGGTTTCAGTCTTTTAATTTCAAAATGTTTGAAGGTAAGTCAGCAATTATTATAATAAGATGTGTGAAAAGAACAAAGTCAATACAACAAACAAAAGCCAGGACTGAGGACAAGTCTTCTCCTTACTGGGTTAAATCGTCTTGTGTCCCTCAACTATTTGTTTTGGGTCGAACTGTCTTTGGGCCGAATGCTCTTCCACCAAAGTGAAAACATCCCACACATTCAGTAAGATAAAAAACATAAATGTCATAAAATTGTTTATTCATATTAGCAGTATTAGCTGGAACTTGCTTTTTTTTCAATTTCATTAAATCATAAGCAATTTAATATTTCACAACGGCAAGGCATCATCGATTTCACCTTGCACTTTTCCTTGTCCAAACCAAAATCTGCCTAAGTGTCCCTCCCATCAGTCAATTTCCTAGATATGTTAGTCATTTTCAAAAAAAAGAAACAAGAGTCTTATGGTCAATTTATCAGCAAACTTTTGACTTCTTGGATTTTTCAAATGTACCGCTTCAAAATGCGCATGTCAGCCAGGACCTCAGACAGGAAGTTTGACACTCTTCTTGGTCTTTATTTCTGAAGAGTATGCAAGAGGAATAGGCGTTTTCGTCCCAGTGCTTGTTCACCCCTTAGCTTATTTGTCCATACTTCTTTGTTTCAACCAAATTCAATATAGTATGAAGAGATGTAATAAAGTTCCCTTGATCCAGAATGGTGTTATTTCAGAGATTTGGCCAAAAATATAAAAATATGTTTGTATTTTAAAAGCATTTTCACAAGAAAGGGTTAGCAGTAAAATGTGGTGACATACCAGTGAATTCAATTATACTGTATGAAATACATTTAGGTTAAAGTTTATCTGACCATGTCAAACTTACATTGGGCACTTCTTATCAATCAGAATCAATTCACAGACCCCACATATACTTCATGTATAATTTTTGCAAAATACACTTTATGCATGGTCTGTGCAACTATACATAAAGTTTTCTGTAAAGTTGAACAAGCCTAAGAATATTTTTTCAAGTCAGTCCAGTGCATGTAAAGTGTACTGCAGAGTTTAGATACAAATTTAAGTCAGGATACCAAGAGAAACTGTATAAGTCCATGTTGATTACATGACACATACTGTTTAATATACTGAAGTTTTTGTCATGTAGAAAAGGTGTACTAGTAGAAAAATTAATTTTTGCTGTGATCATTAAACGTAATAATGGTTCTGTGGTGTACTTACTGCATAATTTGTGAATTAGTATGCAGCATATGTACCACATGCAGTATATTTATAATGTACTTCTGTGGTGTACTGCTATGTATGCAGCATATACATACATACATACATACATACATACAAGTACACTCTATGTATCAACTGTTTTGTTTTATGATGTGTAGTGTAATGCCCATTATTGTTGGTTTTATTAAATGGCTATTTTTTCAAGATACCCTTTAATGGGTTTATTAATGGGGTTTGCATTTTTTTCCAGTGTCAAATTCAAAAACTTTTCAAGTACACGTATATTCCCATTAAATTACGAAATAATAGTCATCAACCATATGCGGAAAATTTTTAATGGCAGTGAATGCAGTTTCCTATGTGTGATGGCAATCAGTTTTTATTTACCTGCATGAATGGCCCCATTAATTTGAAATTAATTGGCATTAAACTTGTAAAGATTATGAATTAATGACCCCATTAATATTTGTATGCCATCACTTTAAGGGTATTAGACAAAATTCAATGTTTATCATGGCAGTTTCATGGACAAATTGGCCATTAATGATGAAAATAATGGCTATAAGCTAACACCATTAAAAAAAAAGGAAAAATATTAATGGGTACCTTTAATGGTTTTGTTATTATTAAGTGGGAAGTTATAGGGTTTTAATGGCATTTTAATTGTTACCTTCTGCAGTAGTGACAGTGTTTCTGTTAAACAGAACAGAACACAATTTTATTTAACCCATTACCAAATGACAAAATTGTAGACTGGTCCAAATTGAGAGCATTTGTAGACTACAAAATGAATATGGCTCAAAAGTGAAGAATTGTTTTGGGAAAGGTAGAAAACACTGTTGAAAAAAAGGAGAATTTTCTCCGTTTCCTACAATGTTTTATAAAGGCTTCTTTCTCAGGGTCGTTTAAGGTTGGGATGGTGTGGTAAAGAGTTAAACCCTGGTATTCACAAAATACAATAAGGGCAATCTACAAAATGATTAGAAAAGAAGGAGGAATATGATAATTTTATGACTACTAAATGATTAGAAAAGAAGGAGGAATATGATAATTTTATGACTACTGACAACTTACATGACAAAAAAGAGACCCCAGAGATGATGGAAAGCAGTAGAGCCACAGTGTACGAGCACCTGCTGTTCACATGACCTCACATGGAAAACAGATGGCATAAACCTCTGTTAAAAACCACAGATAAGTTTTTATGATTATGTTATTTAATCACATGACTATTAATGTATTAAGTGGTATATGTACACCAAGATCATCCTGTATTCATGTGCTGCTTGTGCACGAAAAGTTGAAGAACAATTTTTGGAAAAGGATAGAATATTAGCTACAGGTATATTCTCTCCTTTCCTTAAAAATATTTTCAAAAGGATGATAAAAATGCTCTATGAAAGGCTAATTTATTTTACGTGAAATTTTTCAGATTCTCTCCAGAATTTGAAGGCAGCAATGGCGGCTCGTAAAACAGCACAGGAGGAGTTAGATGACCAACTCGCAGTGATAAACACACCGGAAATGCAAACTAAATATGATGAATGTCGGGAAGTGGAAAAGCAGCTACAGGAATTAGAGAAAAAACTAGGCAAGACATTGACCCCAATCATTTAAAACCAAGTTTTAATGACCGCGAAACAGAAGGCATATTAAAATACAATGAGAAAAAGGGAATATATTTCATTTGCAGAGGACAAATTACCTGCCAGACAAATTCTGGAAATATCTTTGAAGGCTCAAAAGTATTTGTGGAAATAGGAGAAATTACGGATTAACCCTTTCCCAAATGACAAATTTTGGACCAGACCAAATTAAAAGCATTTTGCAGATTTCAAATTAACAGTTGCTAAAAGGATAATTTTTCTATATGATAGGGTAGAAAACATTGTGGGAAAAGGAGAAAATGCTGGTTAACAGCATTTTCTCCTTTTCCCACAATGTTTTCAAAAGGCTTCTATTCCTGACCCGTAAAAACCAGGGGTTGTTTGGGAAAGGGTTAATAAGCACTTTCTCATTTTTCTGAAATGCTTTTGAACACTTTTCCCTAAAGGGTCATTCAAAATAGTATGATTTAGGGCAGCTGTACAGGCACATTATGAAATAAATGAGTTTAACCCTTTCCCAAACAACCAACTTTTGGACTAGACCAAATTGAAAGCATTTGCAGACGACAATTCAACTCTTGCTGAAAAGATGATTTCTGTCTATGATAGGGTAGAAAACATTGTGGGAAAAGGAGAAAATGCTGGTTACCAGCATTTTCTCCTTTTCCCTCAATGTTTTCAAAAGGCTACTATTCCAGACCCGTAAAAACCAGGGATTGTTTGGGAAGGGGTTAACTAAATCAAGACATTGAAGAGACAACTTATATCGAGTAAAGCATATCAGTGACAAACATACAGGCAAACTTGATTCATCTTTTTCAAACAAAATGAGCCATGCTCTGGCAAAAGAAGTTTATTACATTTCTGTGATTCGTGATACCAAGCAGGCCATCACAGAATAAGATCCCAGAGCTCCAGATAATAGGGAATAATAGTAATCTAAATCCATTATTTGTCTTCCAAACCCTATGTTGTGTGTACTCATAAGAATGGTCTTGATGAGACAATTCTAATGAGTACCCATAACATACAGTTCAGAGGAGAATTATATATATTTTCAATTTTGAAATCAAAATCACTCCGTCTATCTGGAGCTCTGAGACCTATTTTCGTTGACAACTGACTGAATCCTGAGGTACATTAGTCTTTCCACATACACCAAATTGACTAAACCCAAAATATCTTTTAATAAAAAGTGCCATACTTTGATATTTTTAAACAGAGACCGATAGCATAATCAGTAGTGTAACAGACTCAAAAACAGGGCCTCTGGTTTGAGCTGAGGCCAATTTCTATCTAAGGTTGATGATAGATAATAGTTATTTCGATAGGATTCATTCCTCTCCCACCGCTGATCATGGTTTCGATAATGGTAATTTGGGGAAGCAGGCATTGGCTTGGAAAGAATATTGTGCGGAGAATTGTAAACAGAAACTCCAGGAAAGCATAGACAGGTACACTGGCCACCATGACATAACTGAGATAATGTTGAAAACAATATACAATCAGTCATTTATTAACAATTCCACATTATACATTCAATTCTTGACCAAATACAAACATTTTGGACCTGTCCAAATTTGAACAAATTTAGTTTTGCCCAAACAATAGAATTTGTGTTTGTATGGGTAAAAAACAGTATTTTCTAAAGCTTTCATTTCCAGGGTCGTTAAAACTGAGAATTGTTTTGCAAAAGATTAAGTCATCTCATTGGCCTTATATTACAGGTGTGAAAACTCCACAAAGATCTCAAACCCTACCGCTGAAACGATCTCCAGAATCCCCGGACCATGGGAGTAACAACCCAAAGAAGATCAAGCAGTCGCCTGTTCTAAGAGATGGGAGTGTTAATGGTTCTGTTGGATCTAATTTTAGCACCCCAACAAGGCAGAGTCGACGGTTGGCAGCGATGTCTCCTAGTGGTGAAAATGAAAACAGAAAGCGGTTAAAGAAATCTTGAGAATTGTTTTATTTGTCAGTCTTTTCATTGTGTTCATTTTGCACATGGGTTTTTATGTTACATTGTTTCATTGTGTATATTTCATGTTGTACAGAGCCATTATTCACTTGAAAAGGTCATCAAAGTAGTATTATTAGCACCCTATTCTAGATACAGGGAGAAGATATTTTCTCCTTTTCCCACAATATTTTCAAAAGGCTTATATCTCGGGGTCATAAAAACCAGGGATTGTTTGAGAAAGGGTTAAGGTTCAAGGTCAAGGCTTATCAGTCATGATCCAAGGTCAGACTGTATAGTGCACATTGTTTATGCAGTCTGAATGGCTTTTAACCCATATTTTTGATGACCCTGAGAAAGAAGCCTTTATAACACATTGTAGGAAAAGGAGAAAATGCTGGTTACCAGCATCTTCTCCTTTTTCCACAATGTTTTCTATCCTTCCCAAATCAATTTTTTTTTTTTCAGTCACATTTATTTTGTCATCTGCAAATGCTTTCAATTTGGACCAGTCTAAAATTTTCTTTTGCAGTAAAGAATTAACTGTTTTACATTTCAAAGTGAAGCCTGTCAGTTGTGATCCAGGGGCAGATTTTTTTTAGTGGGTATGTTCTGTGCTGTCATTCAGTACACAAGGGTTTTAAATTCTTCATAGTTGCAAAAATCAAGTCTCAGTTGTGATCCAAGCTCAAACGTTCACTGCACATCTGGTCTGCTGTCTGATCTTGTATCTTCATTGAACTTGAGGTTAACCAAAATTTAACTCATTACCAAACGACAATATTTTAGACTGGTCCAACTCGAAAGCATTTGGAGAGAACAAAATGAAAGTGACTGAAAATTTGAAATTTGTTTTGTGAAGGGTAGAAAACATTGTGGGAAAAGGAGAAAATGCTGGTTACCAGCAATTTCTCCTTTTCCCACAATGTTTTCTTCAGAATTCTTTCTCATGGGCGTCAAAAGTAGGGATTGTGTGGTAATGGGTTAAAGCATTAGATAAAAGGGAGTAATGGTATTTTTAATCCATTATGTCTCTTTGAAACCCTATGTTGTGGGTACTCATTTGAATAATCTCAATGAGAATTGTTGAGGCGATCCTAATGAGTACCTGTAGCATAGGGTTTAGTGGGGAATAATTAATACATGTATTTTGAATTTTGAAGTTAAAATCACTGCCTCTATCTGGAGCTCTGAAAATTGTGCTCAGTTGTATTTAGATCAATATGAAAAGAGAATCAAGATAGTCTACTACTGAAATATATGCTCATTTTGAGAATTTTTCTCTTTGTCTCATTGTGTTTTGAAGCTGACTATTTTTTTTAACCCTTTACAAACATGCCAAGTTTTCACAACCCTACAGAAAAATGAGACTTGCTATGAGTTTGGACCAACTTTGATATCGGTTGTATGATAAAGAGTTTTAACTGTTTACTGCACTATTTCGACTTTTAACGACCTTGAGAAAGAAAGCTTTTGAAAACATAGTGGGAAAAGGAGAAAATGCTGGTGAAAAAGCTGATAACCAGTTTATTTCTCCTTTTCACACAATGTTTTCAGCCCTTCCCAAATCAAATTTCAAGTCTTGATTCACATTTCTTTGGAAATGCTTTGAATTTGGACCAGTCCAACATTTGGACCAGTTGTTCGCAAATGCTTTGAATTTGGACCAGTCCAACATTTTTGTTTTTTGGTAAAGAATTAACTCTATACCAAAGAATAAAGTTTGTAAATTGTCTAAATTGAAAGCATTTGTTTACAAAATGCTAAATATGGCTCAAATAATGAAATTTTTCTTTGTATTTTCTCCATTTCCCACTATCTTTTCAAAAGCTTTCTCCATCAGGGTTGGTAAATTTGGGACTGTTTGGTAATTGATGAAGCCAGAAAAGAAAAAATTTGAATTATAAGAATGTTCATAAATTCATATGTAGATAGATTTATATACAATGTTGAAGTTTTTACCTGCCTCAATGTGTTCTCTTTGGTGTATCTCAATTTATGAACTGAAAATAAAAAAAAATAAAAATAAAAAAAGAAATTATAGTATGAATTGGTTTGTGTTAAACATTTTTAACATTCATTATTCACATCATGGTGGCTAGTGCACCTGTCCATGCTTTCCTAGGGTAATTTTACCAGTACAAATACTTGGCACATTTCTATATCCATGCCACCACCTGCTTTCTGAAATAAACATTATTGAAATATTGTTACCTGGGGCATATTCCATTCTCCTGTTCTGACATGATGTTCTGTGTCCTGAAATGCACTTCTGGAATTTTCAGAACACATACACTGGTCTGGAATTATGACTGAATAACAAATTTTCATCATTTAAAGTTCCATGAGAAAGTACTGTATATGTAAAGTGGGTGAATTTGTATAGGTTGAATTTGCATTTACTTACTGTCGCCACTAGTTGCCCATATGGGCGGCTCCCCTGAAGACTATTAGTTTAGTTGTGTGAAAAATTGAAAGATACAGCAGTTGTATGAAAAATTGAAAGATACAGCACGAAAATGGTCCTAAATAACCCCAAATTTTCCCCTACCTAAGGCGGAGGGGAGGGATACAGTTTTAGCATTGTTTGTCTGTCCTTCCATCCAATTGTGTGTCCATTCGGGAGAATATCTCCAATACCATGGGATGGAATTTTTCGAAACTGTATAACTTATTCTGCTGTTACACTGTTTTTAATTTTTTATTCTATGAAAAATGGCTAACTTGGAACAAGTAAATTTTTTAGCAGAGGATTAAATTTCAACGAAAATGCTAGTTTTTTTGAACACCCTCAGTATGTAACACTGTCACACAGGACTTTGCTTTAATATCTAATCCGAAAGACTATTATCCACATTAGATGGCCAGCAGTGGAGCACACCCTCAGGTGACCCAAATCCTGAGGTTTACAAGTCCTACGCTCTACCACCTGATTTATGTGGGATCTTGAATTTGTGTGACCACATTATCGTGCAATTAATCCGAACAGAAGATTTCTGGAAAACTTTCAAGTTTGATTTGGATCTGTGCTTTCAGAAACAGTTACTTTTATCATCTTGAGCATTAAAAAGGCTTTCTATAAGAAGCCCATTACCTTTACCACACAGTATCGACTCTTTTAACCCTGAGGGAAAAAGGTAGGAAACATTGATGGAAAAGAAGAAAATGCTGATAACCAGTATTTTCTCGTTTTCCAACAATGTTTTGATGTTTGAGATAGAGTTAACCCTTTTCCACACAGTAAAATTTTAAATTGGTCCATTTTGAAGGAAATTACAGATGAAAATAAAACATTTTTGAATGACGGTATTTGCCATTAGAGAAAGAACAACCCTGAAAAAGAAGCCCAATACAAAGATTGTGGAAAAGAAGAAAATCCTACCTACCAGATTTTCCTTTTCCACAATCCTATTTAACTCTTTACCCTGCTTTTGAAAACATTGTGGGAAAAGGATAAAATGCTAGTAACCAGCTTTTTCTCCTTTTCTTACAATGTTTTCTACTCTGCTGGAAACAAATTCATTTTGTCGTCTGCAAGTGCTTTCAATTTGGGCCTGTCTAAAATTTTGTTGATCGGTCAAGGATTAACTCATTACCACACATGGCAATTTTTTTGGCTTGTCCAAATTGAAAGCATTTGCAGACAACAAAATAAAAGTGACTGAAAACTTGAAATTTGTTTTGTGAAGGGTAGAAAACATTGTGGAAAAAGAAGAAAATGCTGGTAACCAGCATTTTCTCCTTTTTCCACAATGTTTTCTAAAGGCTTCTTTCTCAGGGTCGTCCAAAGTAGGTATTGTGTGGTAATGGGTTAAAGGCTTCTTTACTAGGGGTCACTAAAACTTTGGGTTGTATGGTAGAGGGTTAACTTGTGATTTGTTTGTGCAAGTAATTTATTGCTTGTATGGTGTTTATAGCTGTTTTCAACATTATTGCTAGTGCACTTGTCCATGCTGTTCTAGAGTTTCTTTTACCAGTACTACGCACAATTTTCTTTCCAGGCCATTGGATGCTTTCCCACATAACAATATTGGAAACAATGGTTAGCGATGAAAGAGGGATGAATCCTGTTGTAATGGCTATCTTCAGTACATCATCAATGGAAAGAAACTGGCTGGGTTGGGGATTGAACCCCTGTTCTCAAGTACTATACAATACTAACAGGGCTAAGAGGACCTGGCTTGTTTATTCAAGATCAAAGCATTTATGCAAAACCAAATACATTCAAGAAGATCCAAGAGGCAAAAAGAAGTTTGAATTTTTTTTTTTACTTTATTAGCAACTTTTGTATACATAATGTGAAAAACATGACAAAATGGTCTATTTTAAAACATAAGAAGGAAAGTAAATTGCTTTTTTTATCCAAGCTAAATTTCCATTAAAAAAAATTCTTGACTTGTTTTGGACCCCAAAGAAAACATTGAGGGAAAAGGACAAAAATGTGTGTAACCAGCATTTTCACCTTTTCCCACAATGTTCCTAAAAGCTTTTCTATCTCGGATGCATTGGGATTGTGAGGTAAAGTTCCATCTATTTCTTGACAAAAACAACTTCTTATCTTAAAAATAGTGCAGCTTTGAAAACGGGAAGTGGGGGAGGAAGTGAACAGTCTGCTTACAGTTCAAGGTCTATTTCCTTTCAATTAACTCATTACCTAACGACAATATTTTAGGTTTGTCCACATCAAAAGCATTTGCAAACACCAAAATAAAAGGAACTGAAAATTTGATATTTCTTTTGTGAAGGGTAGAAAACATTGTGGGAAAAGGAGAAAATACTGATTATCAGCATTTTCTCCTTTTCCCACAATGTTTTCAAAAGGCTTCTACCTCAGGGTCGTCAAAAGTCAGGAATGTGTGGTAATGGGTTAACTCTTCACCAAATGACAATTTTTTGGGGGAATGGACCAAATTCAGAGGATCTTCAGACAACAAATTAAAGCTTGATAATATGATAATTTCTTACTGATAGGGTAGAAATTATTGTGCTAATCAGCATTTTCTCCCTTTTCCCACAATGTTTTCTATAGGCTTCTTTCTAGACTAAGTGTTCTAAAAAGTCAGGACTACTGTAAAGAGTTAACTCTTTACCATATAAGCCCGACTTTTAACGACCCTGAAAGAGAATCCTTTTGAAAACACTGTGGGAAAAGGAGAAATGCTGGTAATCAGTATTTTCTCCTTTTCCCACAATGTTTTCTACCCTTCACAAAAGAAATATCAAATTTTCAGTTCCTTTTATTTTGGTGTTTGCAAATGCTTTTGATGTGGACAAACCTAAAATATTGTCGTTAGGTAATGAGTTAATTGAAAGGAAATAGACCTCGAACTGTAAGCAGACTGTTCACTTCCTCCCCCACTTCCCGTTTTCCCACAGTGTTTTCTACCCTTCCCAAACCAGATTTTAATTTTTCAATTACTTTTATTTTGTCGTCTGCAAATGCTTTCAATTTGGACCAGTCTAAAATTTTCTCATGTGGTAAAGAGTTAAATACATCACTCCTTTAAGACTAGGCATGTAAACTTTTCAGTAATTAGAGAAAAAAAAGTCTACATTGTGATCTAATCTTTGCAAAATAACCCTGTTTTAAAAGCCAAAGGAGGAAAGCTTTTAAAAAGATTGTGGGAAAGGGAGAAAATACTGGTTACAAGCATTTTTTCCTTCTTTCCACAACATTTTTTTTTTTTTTACCTTTAAAGATTAAATTACTTCATTTTTACATAGCAATCACATCAGATAAAAAAAAAATTTCCATCAAATATGATTTGTTTGCATTCAGGCTTTCACATACAGTTGAAAACTTCACTGCAGTGTTAGATCAACCCGTTACCACACAGCAAATTTTTAGACCTAACCAAATTGAAAGCATATGCAGATGACAATTTCAAAGTGGCTCAAATGGTGCAATTCTGCTTTGATTGGGTACACAACTTTTTGGGAAAAGGAGAAAATGCTGGATACTAGCATTTTCTCCTTTTCCCACAATGTTTTCAAAAGGCTTCTTCCTCTGGGTGGTTAAAAGCCATCATTGTGTGGTAAAGGGTTAAAAAAAAGGCTAGGAAAAAAATTCTATGAAATTCTAATCTACAGTAGATCTTTGGTATCAATTAACATTTTTGGCAGATAGGTTAAAGTATTCAAAAAACAATGTTTTGCCAAGGTAGGGCTTCTATCACTGTCTAATTTAATTCTTCAGCATAGACAAAATTTGAAACTCCTCAAAATTGAATGCACTTGTAGATGACAAATTAGACGTGATTCAAATGATGGGATTTGTGATAGTAAATTTGCTTCTGGGGTTAAAACTTAACCCTTTACCAAACAATACCTGGTTCTTTACAAGCCTTAGATGAAAGCCTTATGAAAACATTGTGGAAAAAGGAGAAAATGCTGGTAACCAGTATTTCTCCTTTACCCACAATGCTTTCTACCCTGCAGGAAACAACTTTCAGATTTTTAGTTAACCCTTTACCCCATAAGGCATTTCTATGGTATCTCTAATTTACACTAAGGATGAAGCAGTTTCTTATGTGTATATATATATATATGGTACCTTTTGATAGCATAGAAAATATTGTGACAAAAGGTGAAATCACTCGTCATGAGCAATTTCACCTTTTGCCACAATGTTTTCCAAAGGCTCCTACAAGCAATGCGTAGAATTGAGTATCTATGGAGTAAAGGTTTAAGTTTATTTTGTCATCTGCAAGTGCTTTTAATTTGGACCAGTCTGAAATTTTGTGGTTTGCTACAGGATGAAGATATTATAATGACTTTAACAATTAAAATGCAAGAACAGTGGCCTAACAATACTTATACAACACAAGTTCCCCTAAAGGTCAGTCATATCGACTTTCGTTACTTACAGAGAAATTTCTGTACAATCTTACAAACATATACTAACTACCATGTGACATACTGTGTGACAACAATATTTGGACAATCAATGATTTTGTTCTTGAATTCTTTATAGACTTTTGGCAAAACAATTTTAAGTTTTAATGACCTAAGAAAGAAAAAAGGCTTTTGAAAACACAGTGGGAAAAGGAGAAAATGCTGGTTACAAGGTTTAATATACTAGTATCTTATATGGCAAGGCATACTATTTGAGTCATGTTCACCAAACGACAAACTTTTTGATTGGACCAAATTCAAAGTATCTGCAGACAACAAATTAAATCTAAGTAGTAATTATGATGATTTCTGACTTTGATAGAGTAGAAAATATTGTGAGAAAAGGAGTAAAAGCTGGCTACCAGCTATTTCTCCTATTCCCACAATGTTTTCTATAGGCTTCTTTCTGGATTGTATGGTACAGAATTTAACCCTTTACCACACAATGACATCTTTAAACCACCCTGACAAAGACAGTTTTTAAAACATTGTGGGAAAAGGAGAAAATGCTGGAAACCAGCATTTTCTCCTTTTCCTACAATGTTATCTACTCTTCACAAGACAAATTTATTTTTTTTGGCCATGTTTATGTTGTTGTTTTCAAATGCTTTCAACTTGGACTGGTCTACAATTTTGTTTTTTTAGTAGAGGGTTAAAAACCTTTTTCCTCGGATCATCAATGGTTGGAAATGAATTATCAAGTTTTGAATTAAACTAGAGCCCTACTCTCAGAAAAGGAGCTGTAGTGTATGCATATCTGTGATACATTAACCCATTCCCACACAATCCCTACTTTTGGCACCCCAGAGAAAGAAGCCCTTTGAAAACACTGTAGGAAAAGGAGAAAATGCTGGTAACCAGCATTTTCTCCTTTTCCCACAGTGTTTTCTACCCTTCCCAGAACAAATTTTAATTTTTCAGTCGCCTTTGTTTCGTCGTCTGCAAAAGCTTTCAATGTGGACCAGTCCAAAATTTTCTCGTGTGGTAATGAGTTAAAGCAAGCATAATAATACATCTATGAAAAACATTTTCTCTAGTAACCAACTAAATCATTGGGTAGAATGGCCCTTGAATGTGCAGAAAGTTTATATCTATCAAAAAGTTTCCATCTAGTGTGTCAGCTTGCTCTAATTATGCAAGCTGACATAGATCTGTACTCTTTGCAGATGCATTATGATCCCTTTTGAGAGTTTGGCTTCAAGCCTTACAATACTAAACAAATGAAAAACTACCTGAACAATACAACTCCAAGAAATGCTTTTGCCAATGCATTTCACAAGAGAGGTAACACTGTAGATCTATGATAAGATGGCATGTTCTCTGAAGTCTGACCTTGATCTATATAATTTGCTACAGACAGTCGGCAATTTATCTTAACCCTTTACCACACAATCTTCAGTTCTAATAATTCTGACAAGAAAATTATGGAAAAGATTGTGGGGAAAGGAGAAAATGCTAATAGCCATTATTTTCTCCTCCTCCCACAATCTTTTTTACTCTTTTATAAACATCTTATATTAGTTGAGCTATGTTTAATTCATTTGTCTCTTAACCCTTTACCTCATAAGGCATTTCTGTGGAATCTCTAACTGACCTTAAATAACAACAAGGATGAAGCCGTTTCCTATGTGTATATGGCACCTTTTGATAGCATAGAAAACATTGTGGCAAAAGGTGAAATTGCTCGTGAAGAGCAATTTCACCTTTTGCCACAATGTTTTCCAAAGGATCCTACAAGCAATGCGTAGAAATGAGTATCTATTGAGTAAAGGGTTAAGCAGTGGTCATGGTGTCGGCCTTTGGTCCAGGCGTTCTAGGTTCGAAACCTGTGCAGTCCCTGTATTTCTGCTATGCTTTTGTTCATTTGTTTCTTAGTTACAGACTTTGTAAGAGTCTGCAATTGTCTAGAATTCGGATGAGTAAAAAAAAATTTAGTCGTATGATGAATGGTTAACCCATTACCACACAATCCCTACTTTTGACGCCCCAGTGAAAGAAGCTTTTAGAAAACATTGTGGGAAAAGGAGAAAATGCTGGTAACCAGCATTTTCTCCTTTTCCCACAATGTTTTCTACCCTTCACAAAATTTTGTCGTTTGGTAATGAGTTAACAGTCTACAAAAACAGTTGTGGTTGTACTATGAGTTAATGTGGTGCTGGAATAAACTTGCTTACATAAGTAAAATGAACATTCTTAGTAAAAATTTGTTATCTAGTAAACACTATGTGGTGTCTGTGGTCGTGAGGTACAGCGTCAGCCTTAACCCTTTCCCAAATGACAACCTTTTGGACTAGACCAAATTGAAAGCATTTGCAGACAACAATTCAACTCTTCCTGAAAAGATGATTTCTGTCTATGATAGGTTGGAAAACATTGTGGGAAAAGGAGAAAATGCTGGTTACCAGCATTTTCTCCTTTTCCCACAATGTTTTCAAAAGGCTACTATTCCAGACCCGTAAAAAGCAGGGATTGTTTGGGAAAGGGTTAAAAACCATAGGGTTTCAAGTTTGATACCTGGGAATGGGTGTCGGCTTTGGGATATTTCATACACATACAGTGAGTGTGAGTACTGGTGTAGTTCCCAGGAATCAGAATTGAGACAGGTAAGTATAAGTTGTCAGAACTTGTTTCTCAATCGATGTAAAATAAATACGTTTAAACAGTAAAAAATAATATTACAAGAAAAAAGTCAAATTGTCTACAAATAAGAATGAAAATAAAACGTGAATAAAGATTGTCAAAAGAAGACCCCTTTAGACTGAAAGCATATGCAGATGACATAATCAATGTAGTTCAAATGATTGAATTTCTTTCAGAAAGGTCACAGAAAATTGTGAGAAAAGGAGAAAATGCGGGTTACCAGCATTTTCTCCTTTTCTTGCAATGTTCTCTAAAACTTTCTTTCACAGGGTTTTAATTCTGGATTTCTTTGGTGAAGGGTCAACTCCTTTCCATCTGCTGATGGCATCTTTCATCTTGTAGCACATTATTCTATGTGGCCTTCAACATGCGAAAAGGGGTATTTAGACAGTTGCCTAAAGTATCACGCAGTTCTCGCAGGCTAATCCGAAACAAAACTTTCCGTTTTTATGTCATTTTCTGTTTTGTATAAGTCTATTGTAGCACAAAATCTAATGTAGTTGTAAAGTGCAGTCTTGGATTAGCCTGCACAGACTCTGCAGGCTGATCTGAGACTACACTTAACACAAATGTCTGAATGTCCTTTTTCACATGCTGCAAGCCATATTATGCTGTGTGCTGCAAACTGGATCAATGCATTCCATGATTTTGATGATAAAATTGATAAAAATAAAACAAGCTACAAAAAAATGGACTTGAAGTTTGATATAAAATGCATATTATAATATAAATACCATACAAAAAGAGGCGAAAAAGTAAGGTGGGAATGCCTAAAATGGAACAAGCGCATTTCATGATATATTGGAATCAGTGCAAGTCATGAAATAATGGATCAAGTGAATGTCATGATATTTATATTGGAATCAGTGCAAGTCATGATATATTAAAATAAGTGCATTTCATGATGTATTTGAATCACTGGAATAATAGCATTTCATGAGAAAAAAAACCTCAATTATTCGAATGAGAATGATATAAAATATGACAAATAGGATATCAGTGTTTTCTCCAAACCATTTATTTAAAATCATTTTTCACTTACTTGTCTCAGTCCTCTAAAGTCCATTTTTCTGGGTACTGGATCAAAATAATATTGGTGAGGAATCCGAGTGATAAATTCAACTGGTTCCCTGTATGCAAAAGCTAGGCCCAGATGAAGTTGTATGCTGTTTTAGCCTTTTACCACACAATTTTGAGTTTACATGACCTTGAAAACAATGTGGGAAAAGGAGAAAATGCCGGTAACCAGCATTTTCTCCTTTTCCCACATTATTTTCTACCCTTCAGAGGCGAAGTCCATTATTTGAGGGAACATTCACTCATTGGCTTTAAATACTTTCTAACCAGATCTTAATTTTTATTGTGTGGTATAGATTTAAATGAAATGGTTTTGGAATACCATTATATACATGTACTGGCCACTGATTCAATATAATTTCAAGCGTCAAAGAATTCTTTCCTACTGTTACACGGCTAAAATGCTGTCCACACAAAAGAATCGGTGACATTTGATGGTGTTTTAGCATCTGAAACCATACAAGCTGATCTCGATGGTAAATGTTAACAGAATTCAAGTATCTAGATTGATGAAACAGTGTATTTGAATATATCATTTATCTGTAAACCTACATAAAAAAATTTAAATCTGAATTATGACTTTTTTACCCTAAAAAATTCAGGATAAGGGACAAATATGACCCTTAAAATCCTATATTTGAAGAAAACGCAGTAGACATATTTTACTGGTCATTCAGAGACTAAACAAAAAACATATATATTGAAAATTGGATACATAAATCTATATAATTTAACCCTTTACCCCATAAGGCATTTCTATGGTATCTCTAATTGACCGACCCTAAATAACAGCAAGGATGAAGCCATTTCTTATGTGTATATGACACCTTTTGATAGTGTAGAAAACATTGTGGCAAAAGGTGAAATTGCTCATGACGAGCAATTTCACCTTTTGCCACAATGTTTTCTAAAGGCTTCTACAAGCTATGCCTAGAAATGAGTATCTATGGAGTAAAGGGTTAAGACAATGTTGTATTTGAGATCAAGAAAAAACAGTACATCTATAACAATATGATAAAAAACAAAAAAACATTTTTTTGACTAGCTGTGGCACATTTTATTCACTCTTTGCCAAACAATTGAAGTAAATCAAAGTTTCCTGGAAATTGTATCTTTTGACTTAATCCAGATGAAATTTCCAGAATCTTTGATTGACCCCAATAGTTTTTCTAAAATAATCATGTTACCTCGTATCTCATGGCAGAAACACACCACCATATAACAGTTCATAAAACTTAAGAAAAGGAGGCCCTGATATATTGTAGTTCTGTATTAAAACTAAAATTATCAGAGTTTCAGCTGTTAAAACAATGAATTAATGACTGAAATAGGCATACAAAATGAAATGTGTATTTACAAACATACTTATAATGCTGCGTACAGTGTAATGAGTCGTTTGTATAAAGTTTAAAAAGGGTATTTACTATCCAAAACAAATACCCAACGAGATGACATCATCTTCAATAATTATCTCTTTACCAAACAATACTGTTTAAAGAGCCTTGAGGAAAAAGGTTTTGAAAACATTGCAAGGGAAAAAAGAATAAGTGCTGTTAAGCAATACTTATCTATCCTTTCTTCAAAGTGTTTTCTCTGATCCTAAAGGCAAGTCTTCCAATTTGAGCCATATGGGTTTTCTTAGCAAATGCTTTAACCCGTTACCACACAATCCCTACTTTTGACGCCCCTTAGAAAGAAGCCTTTTGAAAACACTGTGGGAAAAGGAGAAAATGCTGGTAACCAGCATTTTCTCCTTTTCCCACAGTGTTTTCTACCCTTCCCAGAACAAATTTCAATTTTTCAGTCGCCTTTATTTCGTCATCTGCAAATGCATTCAATTTGGACCAGTCCAAAATTTTCTTGTGTGGTAAAGAGTTAAATATGAACAAGCATTAAAATCTATTGTCTGGAGAGAAACTTAACCCTTCACCAAACGACAAAATTTTAGATTGGTCCGAATTGGAAGCAATTGTAGATGGCAATTGCAGATGACAATGTCAGTGCGGCTCAAACAGTGCAATTTGACTTTGATAGAGCAGAAAATATTGTGGGAAAAAGGTGAAATGCTGGTAACCAGCATTCTCTCCTTTTCCCGCAATGTTTTTTAGAAGGCTTCTTCCTCAGGGTTGTAAAAACTAGGCATTGTTTCGTAAAGGGTCAAAGGAAAAAACTATTTCTTTTTCAATTTGTGTAGAAAAACTATAGACAAAGACGCAACATCTTGAAATGCAATAGCTCCTTCTCTAAAAATGGAAAGTGCAAGCAAAATTTAGTATATAAAACTGGAAACAATTTGAAAACAAATAGTTATAATGGTAAAAATGGATAAGAGACAGCAATACTTTACACTTGTTCACAGTGAAAGCACATGCAGACGACAAGATGGCCTAGAAAACATTGTGGGAAAAGGAGAAAAATGCAGGTTACCAGCATTTTCACCTTTTCCCACAATGCTTTTCAAAGGACATACTTCTCAAAGCCATTAAAACTCGGGATTGAATGGTAAACGTTTACAAACATTCTGAATCATGTAGTACCATAGTCCTTAGACATGTATAAAATTTACAAAACCCCAAAAAGCTTCCACTCAGACCAGCCTAAGCACACAGCAAAAGCTGACCTGATTTGATACTTTTTCGCAAATGCATCTACCCACCTTTTAACCCTTCACCACACACTCCTGACTTTCAAAGGCCCTGAAAAAGGAGCCTTTTGAAAACATTGTGGGAAAAGGAGAAAATGCTGGTTACCAGCATTTTCTCCTATACAATGTTTTCTATTCTTCCTCAAAAAAGTTTCAATTTTCTCCTTTTTTTTTTTTTTTTTTTTAATGCTTTATTACTTTTTCAGAAAAAAAATACAAATATACCAAAATTTGAGACAGAGAAATTTGGTCTTTGGAAATACAATGGGTTTGGAAAAGTCCATTATTTTCTTTCATTAATCCTTCACCAAATGACAAAATTTTAGACTGGTCCAAATTGAAAGCATTTGCAGACGACGTAAATCAAAAAATTGAAATTGATTACCAGCATTTTCTCCTTTTCCCACAATGTTTTCAAGGTTTGTAAAAACCTGTGATTGTTTGGTAAAAGGTTAAATCTGTTGAGATGAAATGCTTTCAGTGTGGTCAAAGTCTAGAATCATGTGATCTGGTAAAGAATTAATTCTGTTGATTGTCTATTATTTAACAAAAATGTTACTTGGCAAAATGTGGTCCAGGAAAGATAAAATTTATCAAATGTGCCCATTGGCAGATGTTTTGTCTCTCTTCCTGAGATAGTAACCTGGCAGTTTAGATGACTTTGTTCTCTCATTTTTGGCTTCAAGCTTCTCTCCTGCATAAAGACTGTTTTTAGCTCTTTTTATCGGAGTAGAAGGTTCTGAGGACTCGTATTCTTCTTTATCTGTCACATCTTGGAAAATCTGGAAGTGTAAATAAAAACACGTAACGATTGCTTTTATCCATTAATTTACGGGAAGTTGGACATTTACCTAACATAGCCGCGGCCGTATTCTCTGACCATTCTTAACCTTTTCCCAAATGACAAATTTAGGACTCTTCGAAAATGAAAGAGTTTGCAGATGACAATTTTAGATTTTGAGAAAATGGTAGAAAGTTCTCAAAGAGGGTAGAAAACAGTGTGGGAAAAGGAGAAATTGCTTATTACAAGCAATTTCTCCTTTTTACAAGCAATTTTTCCCACAGTGTTTTCAAAAGACTTTTACTGCAGACACATAAAAACCAGGGCTTGTTTGGGAAAGGGTTAAGAATATTCTTGGTCGTGTTCTCCAGAATTAAAGTGGCGTTAAACCCCAATACAACCAACCAACTACCCTTCCTAAAATCTGGAAGTGAAAACAGTGACACATAATGACTATTTTTATCCATAATTTACAAGAAGTTTGGCCTTTAGCAAATGAATCAGTATTTTAAATATCCCTAGAAAGAACATTTTGAAAATATTGTGGAAAAAAGAAACAAGCATCTTCTTCTTATTCCAACCTCACCTGTTTACCACACAATCCCGACCTTCAATGAGTCTGATAGAGAAGCCCTTGGAAAATATTGTGGGAGAAGGAAAAAATGCTGGTAAGCAGCACTATCTGCTTTTCCCACAATGTTTTCTACCTTTTCCAAAATAAATTTTAATTTATCTGTCTCATTTTGTTGTCTGTAGGTGCTTTCAATTTGGACCAGTCTAAATTTTTGTCATGTGGTATAGAGTTCAGTATTTGCAATTTTACTATAGATAAGAACATTTCATTTTAGTTATTTAGCAGGATAAACTTCATGGGACAGGGGTAAAAAACCCTCTGAATTAAGGATATTATTTTCTCCCTGTCCCATTAATGTTTTCAAAAACCTTTTCTTCATAAATGAATCACATGTTCGTGTGGTAAAGGGTTAATTTGTCCACACAATATTGTAATTGGGGTTTGATACCAACCTTCCACCTCTTTCTTGCATAGACCACACATAGATAGAGACATACGCAGCTACTTAACATCTGAAAGACAAAAAGAACCGTATGAAGCTTACAGGCAGTAATAATTTGTAATTGCTATGTATCAAGCTCTTTTAGTGGCAGTCTGCAATAGATCTTTGGCAGCTATCTGTTTATTGGTTCCCTTTTCATTAGTGCCTGGGCAAAATGTATTTGGGCAGTTTCAGATCAATTCAAATACAATGGAGGTCAAGTCATATGTTCAAGCTACTTTCTAAAATCAGTCAGTGCCATAAAAAATATACTGCGACCTTCAATAACCATTAACTGTTGTTAAACAGTTGTTCTTGCGCACTAGCTACCAAGGTAAAATATGCATGCCTCACAACCAGATGGAGATATGGTGTAATTTATCTAACATTTCTTGCACATGACATAATATTGTAATGTTTTGCTATGTGGAGAGGGTATGCCATTGGAAATAACCAAAAAGAAGTGTACTGGATTTTTATTATGTTCTCCCTAGAAAGGTTAAAAGCATAAAATAAATAGATTACTTGTTTTTTAAAGAGAAAGATCAGAATTTATTTCATGGAGTGAACATCATCGGTAATATTTTCACTAATGGCATGATTGTGAAAACATTACAGATAACGTTCACTCGATGAAATAAATTTCAATCTTTCACCTAAAAAAGCAAACACTCTCTATTAATGGTCATACAATGGTGATGTCTATGTAATGGTCATACAGTGGTAATGTATACGTAATGGTCATACAATGGTGATGTCTACGTAATGGTCATACGATGGCGATGTCTACGTAATGGTCATACGATGGCGACGTCTATAAATGGTCATACGATGGCGACGTCTATTAATGGTCATACGATGGCGAAGTCTGTGCAACGGTCATACGATGGCGGCGTCTGTGCAACGGTCATACGATGGCGGCGTCTGTGCAACGGTCATACGATGGCGGCGTCTGTGCAACGGTCATACGATGGCGGCGTCTGTGCAACGGTCATACGATGGCGGCGTCTGTGCAACGGTCATACGATGGCGGCGTCTGTGCAACGGTCATACGATGGCGGCGTCTGTGCAACGGTCATACGATGGCGGCGTCAGTGTAACGGTCATACGATGGCGGCGTCAGTGTAACGGTCATACAATGTTGACGTCTATGTAATGGTCATACAATGGTGATGTCTATATAGTGATCACATAATTGTAATGTTTGTATTAACCCTTTACCCCATAAGGCATTTCTATGGCATCTCTAACTGACCCTAAATAACAGCAAGGATAAAGCCGTTTCTTATGTGTATACGACACCTTTTGATAGTGTAGAAAACATTGTGGCAAAAGGTGAAATTGCTCGTCACGATGTTTTCCAAAAGCTCCTACAAGCAATGCTTAGAAATGAGTATCTGTGTAGTAAAGGGTTAAGGTCTTATATCACCATTCAACCTTACCTGTATGGCTAGCCAAGACAGAACATAGAGAATTTCTGTCTGCTGGAAAATCTCCCGACCAAACTTCAAACAAATGATTGCTTCAGTAAATGTTATTGCACTGAAATAAAAGTCAATTATTTTCTTAATAATCACACATTCACCCTGAAGAATAAGGCTCTGGGAAAAAATGTGGAAAATGTGGAGATTGCTGAAAACCAGTTTCTCCCAAACCAACAATGTTTTCTACACTTTCAAAGAAAGAACTCATTATCTGAGCCACCATGGTTTTGTGGTTTGTGCATTGCTGTAAAAATATTGTCAGCTTGTATAGGGTTCACCTTTTAGCAAATAATCTAGAATTTTTACTATCTGCTGGTGAATGTTGTTGTACTCTTCACCAAACGACAAAATTCTAGACTGGTCCAAAGTGAAAGCATTTGCAGATGACAAAATTAATGTGACTCAAAAATTGAAATCTGTTCTGGAAAGGGTAGAAAACATTGTGAAGAAAGGAGAAAATGCTGGTTACCAGCATTTTCTCCTTTTCCCACAATGTTTTCAAAAGGCTTCTTTCTAAGAGTTGTGAAAACCAGGGATTGTTTGGTAAAGAGTAAAACTTTAGCAGAAAAACAAAAAAAGGCTTGTTACCTACATTTTTTTTTTTAATTGTTTCAAAAACAAAAATTCACGATGTAAGCCATATTTGTTGCCTACCTTTAAAAGCCAAGAAAAACAATAGTACTGTAAGTGAATGCCAACACTGTATTGCAGGTGCTTGATTTTCAGCAAATATTCTAAGTCATTGAAATGGTATCCCTCCACCGAAAAATTTACTTGGCTGTGTAACTTAAAATTGCTCCATGTCTGCCATTTTTCATCAAATCAAAAAAAGAAATACAGGATCTTGATGGAATGGGTTATTGTATACATGTATAAAATTTCATGAAATTCTGTCCAATGGTATTGGAGATATTCTCTCGGACGGATATACATAGAAAGGAGTATCTCTGGAGTAAAGGTTTAATCTGCTATGAGATACAAAATAACTATCATGATTATTTTAGAAGACTATTGCGATAAATCAGAGTTTCCTGGAAATTCTATCTTCTCATTTTGTCTAGATAATATTTCCAGACAAATTAGAGTTAATACCGTAGTTTTCTAAAATAATCACAATAGTAATCATGTATCCCATCGCAGATGCCACTATACTATAGCTTGAGTAAAACTTAGGCTTCTTTCTCAGGGGCATAAAAAGTAGGAATTGTGTGGTAATGGGTTAAGATGAACATCAATAATAAAATAATGGTACCCTGTAAAAGACAAACATCATAAAATCCATACTTACCAAAACATCCAACACTGGGTACCAACTCTTTTGCATCTAGTGTCAGTCACATAGATATAAAATTGTCTGGTAATAAAAAGAAAGAAAAACATAGAATAAACGCAAAAAAGACAAGAAACATAAAAGACAAGAAACATAAATTTAACTCATAAGTCTGTGCAAGAAAGCAAACATATTGAAGACAGGACGTTTTAACCCTTTACCACACAATGCTGACTTTTTACGACCCTTAGGAAGAAGTCTTTTGAAAATATTGTGGGAAAAAGAGAAAATGCTGGCTACCATTTTCTCCTTTTCCCACAATGTTTTCTTCCCCATCCAAAACAAAAATCATCATTTCAGTTACATTTAATTTGTTGTCTGCAAAACCTTTCAATTTGAACCATTCTAATTTTTTGTCATTTGGTAAAAGAGTTAATTACATTTGGAAAGCTGACAAACAGCATGACTATTCACCAACTAACAAAAAATGTGGACACTATTAAAGTGAAAGCTTTCGCAGGCAACAAATAAATTGCCACTAAAACAATTTTTCTTTCTTTGAGAAGACAGAAAACATCATGGGCAAAGGAGAAAATGCTGGTAACCAGCTTTTTTCCCTTTCACATAATGTTTCCGAAAGCCCTCTCTTTCAGGATTATTACAAGTTGAGATAAAGTGGAAAAGGGTAAAGAATTTCCTTACAAACACGAAAGTTTGCAACAAATGCAAACCTAAAATACAAACTATACCAGGAAGGATTTGAACACATGTGGTAGAGGTCCAAGTTTTTTGAGGACCAAAAAACCAAAACCATAATCACTGAGCTAAAGACAATTATCCCTGAAGCAGTTGTAAAAAGGTATTGATTTTATACAGGATGAATCTATGCGGTAAGGAAGAACTGATCTCCCATATCAAGTTGTATATCAACTGAAAAAGAGAAACAGTCAGACAGTGAGAAAATACATAGCAACAAATGGCTTCATACTTAGAGAGTTAACTCATTACCAAATGACAAAATTTTAAGTTTGCCCGAATTGAAAGCATTTGCAGATGACAAAATAAAAGTGACTGAAAATTTGAAATGTGTTTTGTGAAGGGTAGAAAACATTGTGGGAAATGGAGAAAATGCTGGTTACCAGCATTTTCTCCTTTTTCCACAATGTTTTCTAAAGGCTTCTTTCTCAGGGGTGTCCAAAGTAAGGTTTTGTGGTAATGGGTTAAGAAGGCCTTTACTTTGCTTGAAGACAAATTCCTTGTCGAGCCATAAAATGTAAAAGAAAGCATTTTTGCAAACAGCAATTTAAATGTGGCACAAATTAATGATGATTTCTGCCTCTGATAGGGTGGAAAAACATAGTGGGAAAAGGAGAAAATGCTGGTTACCAGCATTTTCTCCCTTTCCGACAAAGTTTTCGAAAGCCCCCTTTCTCAGAGTTGGTAAAACTTGGGATTGTGTGGTAGCGGGTTAAACTGTCTACATACCTGATGGAAGGTGCTGAGATCACAGATATCAGACATAGCCTAATGCAGTTAAAGGAATGAGGCGGTGGAATCTCAAATATGTGCTTAAGAAAGAATGTGTTCAGCTCTGCTAACTGAAAAAAAATGTGAAAAAAAATCAATCTAGAGAAATCAGTCACAAGTGAGAAAAAAAGATGTTTCGTTTTCATTTATTTATAATCACAATTGGTTGTCCATAAGTGATACATACAAAAAGAACTGGTAGTTTTGGTACCGGAAGTAGTGTAAGATACAAAGCCCAACCAATCCTAGTTAAAGCCGTCTTTCCTAAGGTTGTAAAAAGTCAGGATCCAGCAGTAAAGAGTTAAGGAGGTGGAAAGCTTTGTGGGAAAAGGAGAAAATGCCGATTACTGGTATTTTCTTCTTTTCTCACAATGTTTTCAAAAGCAGTGTTCTTCAGGATCATAAAAATAGGAGCTTGATTGGTCTTCACCAAACAAGAAAATTTTAGATCTGTAAAAATTCAAAGCTCTTTGCAGATGAGGGGGCCAAATTGGTCAAACTAGTTTTGGATTGGATAGAAAGCATTGGAGGAAAAGAGAAAACACTGATTATCAGCAATTTCTCCTTTTCCAATGATGTTTTCTAGAGATTTTTTTTCCACAAAGGGATCGATATAGGTCAGGATAGTGTCTTAATGGTTAAACAAGGAAACCCAGCCTACCTGCCATATAACCATCAGCATAGTCACTGCCACAAATCTCATGTAACCAGAGTTAGGGTCTAGCCACCTGACATGAGTCCATGTGGCAGGGGTGAACTGTAGCACAGCTCGTCTTAACTTCCCCGTGGTGGAATGAATATCTCTGTAAAGAAATGGAAGAAAAACCTGTCACTGAAAGTTACTTTAGCCCATAGAGAATAGAATAAGACTGAAAGACAGTCGCAGTCAAGAAATAAACCCTTTACTAAACAATCCCAGGTGTTATCGACCCTGAAAAAGAATTTTTTTTGAAAACATTGTGGGAAAAGGAGAAAATGCTGGTAACCAGCATTTTCTCCTTTTCCAACAATGTTTTCTTCCCCTTCAAAGACAGAAATCATCCATGGAGCTTGATTAACCCTTTACCCCATTAGGCATTTCTACGGTATCTCTAATTGACCCTAAATAACAGCACGGATGAAGCCACTTTTTATGTGTATATGACACCTTTTGATAGCATAGAAAACATTGAGGTAAATGGTGAAATTGCTCATCACGAGCAATTTCACCTTTTGCCACAATGTTTTCCAAAGGCTCGCACAAGCAATGTGTAGAAATGAGTATCTATGGAGTAAAGGGTTAATGTGATGTCTGTACATATTTTCAAAGCACTGGAAGTCTGAATGGCCATATGGCAATTTCTTTTTTTCCCACAGTGTTTTCCACTTAATCAGAATTTGTATCCTCATTTGTGCATATTTTTGACATCATATCTGTATTTGCTGCTGAAATAGAAGAGCCTCAAATTGGCATATCAGGTAAAGGGTTAAGAAGGACTAATTCTAAAACTAACAACGAGTACTTTGACAAGATTTCCAAACCTTTAGTAGCACAAAAACTTTTCTTCTATGGCATAAATGGTAAAGGTTTGCTACAGAAAATTAGTATGGTGTAAACCTCATTCCATTTTGAATACTCAACTCATCAGTGCATGTCAACTGAAATAATAGTAAGAATCAATGGCGCTATAAACTTGACTTTTTCTGGCCAAAAGGCCTGACAACTCAACACCACTCTTATTATTATAATGCAAAGAAATTTCTCGCTTTATGATTGGATAATATGCCCCACACATATATTCATGTACACAGGCAAAATCCATGTAAAGCAGTTTCCCTTATGGGAAGCCCCATGTACATAACTACACTTGAAACACAAGATCAAAAATGCCTGCATCAATAATGAGTAGCATGCACCGTACAATTACTAGTTTCCCTTGATTGTTATCATTTAAGTGGAAGAATGAATTATTTTTAGATATAAATGAGTAAGGTTATCGTTTGTTTTCATTCTGAAACAGATACACAGGGTCACGACGAGCAAACCCAGGTAAGCAAAACTCTTACATTGTAATGTTAAAACGATGACCTAATGGTCATTTGAGACGACTACTGGTTGTTTAATTTTGCCGACAAATCATTAACTTATTACCAATCGACAAAATTTTAGACGTGTCCAAATTGAAAGCATTTGCAGAAGACAAAATAAATGTGGCTCCAAAATTGAAATTTGTTTTGGGAAGGGTAGAAAACATTGTGGGAAAAGGAGAAAATGCTGGTTACCAGCATTTTCTCCTTTTCCCATAATGTTTTCCTAAGGCTCGTTTCTCAGGGTCATCAAAAATCGGGATTGTGTGGTGATGGGTTAAAATGCATAGTTACACTTTAACTCATTACCAAACGACAATATTTTAGGCTTGTCCAAATCGAAAGCATTTGCAGATGATAAAATGAAAGTGACTGAAAATTTGAAATTTGTTCTGAGAAGGGTAGAAAACAATGTGGGAAAAGGAGAAAATGCTGGTTACCAGCATTTTCTCCTCTTTCTACAATGTTTTCCAAAGGCTTCTTTCTCAGGGGCATCAAAAGTAGGGATTGTATGGGAAAGGATTAAATAAGAATATGTCAGATGACTACCATAGTAACAACATCAACTTTATTCACCAAACTCCACATTTTACCAAGGTTTCAGTGATGTTGGTTCCAAGTGATGTTAGTTTTCACTGAATGGGGGCATTCAGATGGGAAATTCAAAGAAGCATACTCAATTCATGAGACCATAAAAGATGGAAATTTTGCTGAATACACAGTGAAATGGTAAAACTTTACAGTGTAACAAATAAGTTGTAAGGTCAGGTAGCTGGGGACTTTGTAACTTTTTTACAACTGCAATGAATTATGGACTAGCCTTCAGTTCGGGGTGGCATGATTCTCCACAGCCTTGACCAAGTTTTAAAGCCCTCTGCCACCAAACCTTAAAACTAATAATGTTACAGTGCAGTTGCATGTACACAGTGCTAATAGATGCATTCTAAGGCCTTCAACCCATAGGGCTGAAAAACAACAACTCACTTAATACTTTCCCAGTGGTAATTTCTCATCTCCAGCTTTCTACACAGCACCATACCAATCCAAATTCCAAGTCCATTACAGATCAGCACATCTAGTACCAGGGAGTCCCACCAGCATTCGGCAAAATTAGGCAACAAATGTGCAAACACTATCTGAAAAATGTCAAGTTTGGTATTTTGATTTACAGGCCAAACAATAAAGTCTTTTAACCCATTACCACACAATCCCTACTTTTGACGCCCCTCAGAAAGAAGTCTGTAGAAAACATTGAGGGAAAAGGAGAAAATGCTGGTAACCAGCATTTTCTCCTTTTCCCACAATGTTTTCTACCCTTCACAAAACCAATTTTAAATCTTCAGTCACTTTTATTTTGTCGTCTGCAAATGCTTTCAATTTGGACCAGTCTAAAATATTGTTGTTTGGTAATGGGTTAAATAAAATCATGAAGTCCCACAACACTCCACTACAGTAATATGCAAACATTACCTGTAGAGTTAGTTACCTCTTTACCGAATGACAAAACTTTAGACTGGTCCAAATTGAAAGCAATTGCAGACGACAAAATAAATGCAACTCAAAAATTGAAATTGGTTTCCATCAGGATAGAAAACATTGTGGGAGAAAGGAGAAAATGATGGTTAACGGCATTTTCTCCTTTTCCCACAATGTTTTCAAAAGGCCTTTTTCTCAGGGTCGTTAAAAGTCGGGATTGTTTGGTAAAGAGTTAAAGGTATTTTGATTCCATGAAATCAAAATTCCAAGAAATTATCAATATTTTTTTTAACCAAAAAGCCTTGTATTGTCTTTATTGAGGAGAAAAAACAGAGACAGACAAATAGGACCCCAATTTGCAGAAATGCAGTCATCAGCATATTCCTCACTATGAACAATGTTTTCAAAGCTTCCTTCCTTAGGTTCCTTACAAGATTGGATTGTTTGGCAAATGGTTAGCACTTTAGTAAGTGACAAAATTTTGGACTGGACCAAATTCAAAGCATTAAATTTTGCAGATGACAAATTTGATTCTGCTAAAATGATGATTTCTGTCTTTCACAGGGTAGGGAACATTGTGGAAAAAGGAGAAAATGCTGGTTACCAGCATTTTCTTCTGTCCCCACTTTTTCAAAAGCCCTCTCCTTCAGGGTCCTTAAAAGTAAGGATTGTGTGGAAAAGGGTTAACCAAAGAGATATTTCAAACTGTGACCAAACTAGTACAACTGATAGAAAGAAAAGTTAGATGAAGGGTAGAAAATTATGTGCACTGTTTATATGAAAACAAATGGCTGTAATAGAAGAAATAACTTGCGACATGAACTTTCAAATATGTATCCTGCAAGTACTTAACTCTTCACCAAACAAAAGGACAGAAAGCATTATTGTTAAAGATGAAAATAACTTTATTAAAGTTATCAAACACTGTTTTTAAGGATATGAATGATCAAATGTGTGAGCAAAGGTAAGTGCCGACCCCCCTCATAATTAATACATAATATGCTTCAATTAATACATAATTTCTTGGAGGATTCTTATGCACTGGGGCAAAATGGAATTATTCATTTTTACGTACAACGGGCAAATTTTTCTAAAAGGACAAAAGCTCAGACCTCTGAGGACTTCTCAAGGTCTACAAGAATCCTACCTCAGTGATTTCCCACATTATACTAATGGTCCAAAGAATTCCATAATGTCTGATAAGCAAAGCCTTCAATGCCCAGCCTGTGAAATGAGCAAAGGCAAACACATCTATGTGTGACCAGAGTCGAGCTGCTGTGATGTCGGAACAGTTAACAGCATATTCCTGTAAATATAAATAACTATGAGTCATGCTATGGTAAATACGGAGTTTAATGCATCTCTGTGATCCACTATACCTAGCAAGTCATCACATGACCCCTGCAAGATGTGAAAAGAGGCATTCTGACATTTGCGTAAAATGTCATCTCGGATCAGCCTGCGCAGTTCGTGCAGGCTACTCCGAGACAGCACTTTACGACTAAATCAGATTTTGTACTACAGTACTCTTGCAAAAAAAAAAAAAAAAAATGCGCTATTAATTAGCCTGCTCAGACTATGCAGGGTGATCCGAGAGAACACTATGTAAATGTCCGAATACCCCTTTTCGTGTGTTGCAGACCATATCACTATGGATCTACATGATCCATATTTTTAAACAACTAGCTGAATCCGGAGATTGACTGGTCCTTGGGCACACAAAAAATTTACCAAACACATAAAGTTTGGATCCAGGTAAGCCAGCCATGATTGTTAAAATCCCTCTTTTGTTTCATTTTTTTCCAAATTGAAATGGCCCTATACATGTTGTTTACCTTAATGTCAATACAGAATTATGAGATAAAGAGGCCATTTAACATGCTTGGGTACAATACTGAATTTGGAGGGATTCATACACTGCAGGACCAGTCTATATTTTGGACAAGGTGACAGCCTCATCCAAAATATAAACTGATTCTGCAGTGTATTCATCCAACAGAATTCAGTATTGTACTCAAGCATGTTAAGTTGTTAACCCTTTCCCAAACGACAAATTTTGGACTCTTCCAAACTGAAAGAGTTTGCAGACGACAATTTTAGATTTTGAGAAAATGGTAGAAAACACTGTGGGAAAAGGACACAGTCATGAGGTATGAGTAAACCCTTTACCAAACTAAAAAACCTTTTAGACTTCAGACTACACAATAAATGTGATTCAAAAACTGATAAAATATTGCAAGAAAAAGAGCATTTTCTCCTTTTCCCACAATATTTTCAGAAGGCTTCTTTCTCAGGGTTGTTAAAAGTTGGAATTGTGTGGAAAAGAGTTCATCCTTTAGCAAACAATCCCGGGTTAAACGACCCTGTAGAAAAGACCTTTTGAAAACATTGTGGGAAAAGGAAAAAAATTGCTGGTAACCAGGATTATCTCTTTTTTCCCAAAATGTTTTCTACCCTATGAAAGCAAGATTGCACCATTTGATACACACTGAAGTTGTTGTTTGCAAATGCTTTTAAATTGGACAAGCTTAACCCATTACCACACAATCCCTACTTTTGACGCCCCTGAGAAAGAAGCCTTTTGAAAACACTGTGGGAAAAGGAGAAAATGCTGGTAACCAGCATTTTCTCCTTTTCCCACAATGTTTTCTACCCTTCCCAGTACAAATTTCTATTTTTTAGTAACCTTTATTTTGTCGTCTGCAAATGATTTCAATTTGGACCAGTCTAAAATTTTCTCGTGTGGTAAAGAGTTAAAGTTTTGTCATTTGGTAAAGTGTTAAGTATACCTGTAAATGTGCCTCTTTTTCAATTTCAAATTTAATGTCAAAGTCTCACCTTTTCTGTAAGAGAGTTATTCTGTAAGTCTGGATACAGCCATCCTATCATATTTCTCACATCTTTTCTATTTTGGAAGAGAATAAACAGTAACAGCATGAAGTAGAACACACTGAGACCTGGAAAATTGAAATGAGAAAAAAAAATATAAACAAAATATAAACAAAATTCTATCTATATCAGTCAAAATGTTTTTACATATTAAGAACTTTATCAAGCAGGGTATTTGACTCTTTACCACACAATCCCAACTTTTAACAACCCTAAAAAAAGGCTTTTGAAAACAATGTGGTAAAAAGAGAAAATGCTAGTTACCAGCATTTTCTCTTTTTCCCACAATGTTTTCTACCCTATCAAGGATAAATTTCAGTACCAGTGTTTTCTCCTTTTCCCACGATGCTTCCTACCCTATTCTCCTTTTTCTAGATGTTTCCTACTCTATGAAGGACAAATTTCATCACTTGGGCAATTGTCAATTTTTGGCCTAAAAATAATTTCAATTTGGACCAGTCTAAAATTTTTCCGTGTGGTAATGTGTTCTTTCCTGAAAGATAAAACTTTTGATAGGTCCAAATTAAAAGCTTTAGCTGAGGATGAATCAAATTGAAATGATGGTAATTGTATTCAAAAGGAGAAAATGCTGGTTAACCCGTTCCCAAACAAGCCCTTGTTTTTATGTGTCTGCAGTACAAGTCTTTGAAAACATTGTAGGAAAAGGAGAAATTGCTTGTAATGGGCAATATCTCCTTTTCCCACAGTGTTTTCTTCCCATTAGAAGAACTTTCTGTCATTTTTATCAAATTTGAAATTGTCGTCTGCAAACTCTTTGAGTTTGGAAGAGTCTAAAATTTGTCTTTTGGGAAAGGGTTAATGTAACAGAAGGCTTTTTCCCCTAGGCTGTTAAAACTATGGACAGTGTGGTGAAAGTTTAATACCTTTTTGCCCCTTCCCTTATTCTAACTCTTTACCAAATGACAAAATCTTTAGACTGGTCCAAATTGAAAGCTTTTCCAGACGACAAATTAAAAAGGTATCTTGCTTTATGAAATTTGTCTCTGAAAGGGGTAGAAAACCTTGTGAGTTACCAGCATTTTCTCCTTTTCCCACAATGTTTTCAAAAGATTTCCTTCCCAGGGTCTTGAAAACCAGGGCTCATTTGGTAAAGAGTTAAACAATAATACTGATTTTTAAAAGTTTCGGAGTTATAGCAAAATTAAGGCAATGTAATTGAGGTAGGTTCTGCCAAAAGGAATAACAAACTCAGCCTTATCGAAAGCATTAGCAAATTTTGTGCTATGTCTTTCAAAGAATCCAAAAGATTGTGGGAAAAGGCTAAAATGCTGTTTCATGTTTAAATTGTTACCAGGCACAAGTTCAGATGAGCCGATAGCAAAAGCACTTTCAGACAACAAACATGATGGTTTGATCGAAGGACCTGTTTTTCAAAGAATAGGAAACAATGCATGATAATGAGACAAGGCTGGTAGCCATCATTTTTACACTACATTTTCAAAAACCTTCTTTAGGCTTTTTAAAAATTGGCATTGTTTGATAACTGAGTTACAAGGTTGTAACTTACCAAATACCATTCTCCATATTGCAGGATGTGGTCTTGTAAAGGGACCTAAAATCACACACATAAGAAAAGAAAAATGTTTTTTTTTTGTATGGCACATACAGGGATAAAAAATCCATTTTTTCTTCTTTAGATTAAAAAATAATGCAGTGAGAGAGTAAAACAAAAACCCTTACTATTCCGAACAATAAAAAATCAGAAGAAATTTCTGCTTTGAAAGCAACAGCAGACAAAGAATAAAAGGCAACTGAACTGGGATGCTTGTCTTTTGAAGGTTGAAAGACATTGCGAAAAATGAAGAAAAAAAAAATGCTAGTTACTAGCATTTTCTCCCTTATCCACAATGTTTTCAAAAGTTTCCATTGTCTGGGTTGTCAAAACTCATGATTTTTGAAAGATTGATCTTTGAAAGATGCACTGTCAGTTTTGCTCACATTCTGGACTTTTCATTGCTCAAAGAAACTCTTGACTTGAATGTATTTTCAGATTATCCAAATGCAACCCAAATAATCACATTTGTAATTGATTCAGTGTGTAAAACATTTAGAAAAATATAGAAAATACTCAAAACAAGTCATTTCTTTGTTTCCAACAATGTCTTGAAAAGGATCATAAAAACATGTAACTGTTTAGTAAAGTGTTTACCCTTTAGGACACAATCCCAAAATTGAACAATCCTGAGAGAGAAAGCTGTTGAAAACAATTTTCCTTTTTCCCACAATGTCTTCGACTCATTTGAATGCAAGTTTCATTATTTGAGCCACCTCTAGTTTGTTGTCTGCAAATGCTTTGGATTTGGACAAATGGAAAATTTTGTTATGTAGTGAAGAGTTAAGCTTTAAAGTGACCTGCACAAATCAAGAGAAATCATAAATCTTACCATTCGGGAATGCAAGTACACTAATGACTAGAAAGAAGAAAATCACACAGCAGAATCCATGCCAGATATTGTCTTCCTGGACTACATCCTCTCTGTAATGTAAATGTACACAAACATTAACTAGCATCCTGTCAAATTGATACTGTTGACTGTTACATAAATAGATTTTGTTAACACTTTCCCAAACAAGCCCTGGTTTTTACGTATCTGCAGTAAAACTCTTTTGAAAACACTTTGGGAAAAGGAGAAATTGCACGTAACGAGCAATTTCTCCTTTTCCCACAGTGTTTTCTACCCCTTTTGAGAACTTTCTGCCATTTTTTCAGTCTAAACTTGTCGTCTGCAAACTCTTTAAGTTTGGAAGAGTTCAAAATTTGTTGTTTGGGAAAGGGTTAAGAGCCCTTATATTGAACAGAATTTAGATGACAAGGCTGATCTTGCTTTACACTCTTCTCAGAAGATCATATATGGTTGCAAATGATAGATAAAAATTGAATAAACCACATACCAAGTAATCATTTGTTTTTTTATGATAAACAGGAAAAGAAAGCATTTGCAAACTATTTATAAATCAAATGTCAGACAGTCACGTATGTCACACAAATATGAGATTTGGCTTGAAAAGGGTATAAAACACAATTGGAAAAAGAGCAAATGCTGGTTACCAGCATTTTCTCTTTAACCTTAATGTTTCCCAAATCCTCCTTTTTTGAGCCATACATAATTTGTTATTCTACAAATGCATTTAAATTTTAAAAGTTCAACATTTGTGGTGGAGCAGTTGGTTAAATGAGCCTAATGCTAAAAGGATTAATCACTTTCGATCCGGATTTCCCCCTTTCAAATGGGGGGGGGGGGGGGGGAGGATTGATAACTTACACTTACTGTAATCAAAATAGATAAAAGGCAACATAATTTTTTTGTTATGCACAGACAGAATGTATTACTACAGAGTGAAGACATGGTAAACTGTAAAACTAAAAAAGGTCATTCTTTGTCGGTCGAAAATGGAAACAAAGCAGTGATTATCTGGATGTTACATCGATAGTTTGATATTTTCGCTTTCGGTATGGATGCAGCATCACGAGTGTACCACGATTCATATTATTGGAAAATACTTGAATCTACCTTGTAAATGCTGTGTAAAGTAGTCCTATAACAGACACACTGAGCAAAGTTATTGTGTGTGGTTTGTAAAATACTTCCAAAGAGATATCGTCCACTCCTTTCTCATTAATAATGCGAAAATAGTCGTCGCAGTCATCTAGGCTGTGTTCATCCATTGCTGTCTGCTCTACTTAGTCGGGTCAATCGTCAGTTAGCTCCCAGCGGGAATAATAAGGTAATTTCGTGGGAGCCAGTCTGCATATTTTTTGCTCTGTAAATCTTTAAGGGAGGTAACTTTGTGGCAAAAGTAATTATAGCTTTGTTGCAGTTATTTCCCTTTACACAGAAAAATCGACATTTAGGCTACATTGTTCCTACTACACGGTCAAATTCAATAAGAGGTTGCAATTCATGAATTTTAGTGTCGCGCTTATATTAGATAATTGGCTTTGTAGCAGTTATGCATCTGATGTTATGTACGTGGCAGCCAAACAGTATAAAAACGTCATGCAAAAGTTGTAAATGATTGCATGAATACTTTTGTCAGAAATTCTGTTCGTAACCCATAAAATGACAGGTTCGTTACTGTCGCGATTCTGTAAATTCCCCCTGCAAGTCTTAGCTACGGAATATTTATGACCCAATCGAGTATCGGCGTGTTCTATAAATTTTTGTACGTATTACCTAGCCATCTTGATTGTTCCTAAGAATATACTCGGTATATTTTGTACATTTTTAAGAAATATCGTTTGTCCGCAAAGTCGGAGAAAGGTTAGTTACCAGCGAAAGTGTATGGAAGAATGCATCAACTTAAATGGATGATTGCTTTTTATTTTGGTTCATTACATTAACTTGACTGATTTTTCAGATATGAATAGCGAGTCTCAGTCTTGGTGCAAAGTCTTGAGTACATTTTTAAACATTAAGTTTGCAAGTATGTAGACACGACTTCAAACGGAAAGGTTTGTTACTTTAATTTTTCAAGTAATTAAGGATACTGGGTATCTTTGAAGATGATCACTTCTTCTTTAAGAACCTTGAACTGTATGACCGAGGATGGTTTGCAGATAACCTACTTTTGTCAACAATGAGTTAAGTCAAAGCTCTCATATGAAAGGTTTGTTACGAAAGGTTTGTTACCTTATGAAAAAAAATCTGCATATTATGGAAGCTGCATACTACAGGAAGATCCCTCTTAGAATGTGACGTCATTATGATAGAATACGTCATCATTTCGTGGAATTTATCATTGATTTCTGGGAAGTAAACGCCATGCTGATTCCAAGATAAACATAGCTTCTGCTTAAAGGAGGAAAATTTGTTGGTAAGTTATTTGTTTTTAATACCAAAAGTATAAATGAGAGACAAATTTGTTTACTATTTTAAAACAGATTTACCTAGATACACATTTTGTTTTTAACCATTTAAAATTGAGGTTAGAATAGATAAAAGGTTCGTTACCAAAGGTAACAAACCTTTCGGATTGATGCAGAATCGTTTTTTTTATTAAAAAAAAAAGATTTCCAGATCTTTACCTATTATTTCTTGTTTATCATAGATGTCTATCTTAATTATACATTTTTGCTTATATCTAATTTCAATTTACTTGCTCGGAGTTTTGTAAGATATTTCCCATCATACTTTCTTGGTATAAAGCTTGATTTTCCCCAAATGTATAGATTGCAGCCATTTTAATTTATAATTCGAATTAAAGTGTACCGAAAATTGAAAAATAAACTAAGTGTTCACAGGTAAGTTTATGAATTTGGTGTTTTTCTATCAATAATGACCCTATATATTTTGGTAACGAACCTTTCATTAATTTATTTCAGAGCAAAGATGGTAAAATCTCGAGCTGAGATCCAACGCCATTACAGAGAACGCCTTAAACAGAATAAAGAGGCATACGAGGGTTTAGTAATACGCGCTTTCATGTAGCAATGGAGAAAATGGCTCTTATCATTACATTTGAGGAAAAATCAGGCCTGTTTTAGCTCCAGATTTCTCTTAACTGCTGATCATAGCAAATGAATTGCACCAGGTAGCGTTTTATTGAGTAAACGTTTATTTTAGTTTGAAATTCAAAGTAACGGTTGTCGCGTAGAAAAGTAGTCCGGTTCTGTACTAGTGATGCCCAAGATAGATAGATGTGTATTTGTAGAATGCCATCTAATGAGCAATTTAACTTTTCTGATGAAGTTTTCTGCATTCAGACAGTTGTTTAACCCATTACCACATGATCCAGAATTTTAATGAACCCAAGAAGAGAAAGCTATGGATAGCATTGGCGGAAAAGAAGAACATGCTGGTAACCAGCATATTCTTCTTTTTCTATAATGTTTTCTACCCTTCGTGATACAATTTTCATCATTTAGGAAGTATAAAATTTGACGTTTTCGATTGCTTTAAAAATTTGATCAATCTAAAATTTTGTCGTATGGTAAAGGGTTAAAACGGAAAGAGTGTTTCTTCTCAGCATTGATAATTCATTAATCTCTTCAAGAAACGTACCCGGTGCTTCAAGAAGATTGATGAATTGTCAAACGACAATTTTCAGAAGTAATAAAAATTAGAAAGGTTTGTTACTTTCAGCAAAACAGAATATTTGTACATCTGTAAGGATATAGTAACAACAGGTGTTTTTCAGTCAAAAGTGATCATCCATGAATTTCCTGAAACAGTTCAAATCTTCGAGAAAATTTATGAACTATCAATATAACAATTTTTGATAGTGATGAAACTTTAGAAAGGTTCGTTACCTAGAGAAATCCTAATATCGGTACATCTGTCAACTTTTGGAACATGCATCAGAATGTATGTAAATGTTGCATTGCAGATGTAATGTGGTAAAATAGGTTAAACATGTTTCTTTGTACACGTTTTTTTTTTTATGAAAGGTTTGTTACTTTTGCTAGTTAGTTTGTTTATTGTAAATAATAAAACGTAAGTTCCACTGAAGATTAATAAGACTACTACTCCCTCAGGAATTGCATGAGGCTTGAGACGGGAACATGATTTATGTGGTTTCTTGTTACTAGTTTGAAAACTGTGAATTAATCAAAATGGTTTGTAAAAAATCTGAAGACAGATGATAAATCTGATTTAATTCTTTTATAAATCGTATATAAATGTTACCTTAAGGCAATGACAATTGATGTTTTTCCATGTTTTGTGGTGGTTTTGTATCGTTTCTTTGACTTCCAGTTTTATTAGCACTGAATAAAAGGTTTCTGTTGATAATATGTTGTCCAATTGTTTTATATACAAATTGTAACAAACCTTTCCGACGATTTCATGTAGGCTGCTTGTAACATGAGAAAAAATATGTTCCCAAACTTTGATGATGAAGACACTTTGCAAAACATTTCTCGAAGGTTTAATTTAAGTTATGTTAAAAGGAAAATGCCAATAAGCAAATGTCTATTTTCATCAAATCTACAATTTGGAATTGCAACTTTTTATTGAATTTGACCGTACAATGTCTTTTATTTTCTATTTTCTAAGGCTGCTTAGCGGGACTCAAGGACCTATAGCAGACATTGGAGATCAAGATCTACACTATCCGTAAGGGAGATTATACATATAACCCACCATTTTATCACAAATTTTACCAAACTAGCTCTATCAAAACAACTTTTTTAAATCATTGTGGAAAAGAGAAAAATGCTGGTCACAGCACTTTCTCCTTTTTTTCCTCACAATAGTTTTCTACTCCTCCAGAAACAAATTTTCTATTTTTCAGTTGCCCTTTTTTATCAATGTCATCTGCAAAAGAATCAACTTGGTCAGGTAAAAAAAAAATGTTAAAAGTTGTACTGCTCATAACACTAAATCATTAATTCTTTTTCAAAACAATCCCAACTTGCAACGACCCTGTAAAAAGAAAACTATGAGAACATTGTGGAAAAAGAATAGCATGTTGAACGCAGGCAAAAGATAAACAAATGTTACGGCTTCCAACAGGTTTCAACATAGTCTTGAAAATAATTTCTCTGTCATGGACTAACACTTGGACCGTCCATACAATGATGGACAGTCATTTTCAGAATAATTTCCAAACTTTTCCATATGGAATGATATAAATTCAAATGTATTTAAACATCCACATTTGGCCTTTAATGTTACTTTATTGTTCCTGCTAAAACTTTACACACGTTATCAGAGAATTTTAAGCTTTCTACACAGAAGAAACGTACCTAAAACTAATAACATTTTTTTTTATCACATTTTATATATATAAAAGAAAAAAAAAAACATATTCAATCTAGCCCCCAAATTCATCCGGTGTTTGCATAACATGTGTTTTACACTAAATGCACGTGAGCTCAAAGTACGAACCAAAAGACGCATCTGTGATAAGCGCATTGTGATCTACCTTTGAGACTATCCCCTTTATGACGTCATTTTGACTCAATTGGAATGACTCGGATGTTTTTCCAAAATGAAGTGAAAGTGAATCGTCTGGTCAATTTCTGTCGTATTTTTAGGATATACTCGCCACGAAAACTCAGGTTTAGTGGACTTTCCCCAGTCTGAAAATGATATCTGACTCTGATATAGAAAAAGGCATATTTTAAAATGTACATGCACTAAGGCAAGCGCATAATTAGAAGATATCGTATGCAAAACGTTAACCCATATGTGGAACCATCCATTTGCCCTGATAAATTGATGAAGAGCCAATGAATCGTCCGAAACCAAGCAAAAAGGAGTAAACGGTGGACATGACCGAAGGTAAATAACTTATCGTTTTTGTATTTTGTACCCCCCCAACCACCTCCTCAACCGCGTATCCCTCCCTTCATTTCTTTGTCGTTACAAGTACACTGTACGTTTACAAGCATATATTTCCATCGAGAGTAAAAGAAACTTCCAATATGGGGGGGGGGGGGGGTCGTCGAGGACGGGAGCCGCTTTGTTGAGGGTTTATGAAATACGAGTACGAGTAAACGATGTGGCGCCGGAGATATATTTCTAACGAGAGTAGCTACAACACGACTGTCTTCGATGCTACATCGTTTACTCGTTCTCGTATGTCATAAATCCCCCAAAAAGCGGTCCGACCCTCAACCTCTCGACCCCATACTCATTTCGGAAGTCTCTTTAACTCGTTTGAAGTGTATGTTTATATGTCATGGCGATCTTCGATGCCACATCGTTAACTCGTTCTCGTATTTGATCAACCCACAACAAAGCTATTCTCCTCCCTCGACCCTTCACCTCTCAAGTTTCTTTGACTCTCTTTCGAACTGCGTGTTTATACAGCAAGACTGTCTTCGATACCACATCGTTTACTCGTTCAACTATTTAAAAGGCCTCCGACAAAGCGGTTCACATCCTCGGAAGTTTCTTTGGCTCTCGTTGGAACTGCGTGTTTAAACCTTTCCCAAACAATCCTTGATTTTTACGATCCTGAGAAAGAAGCCTTTTGAAAACATTGTGGGAAAAGGAGAAAATGCTGGTAACCAGCATTTTCTCCTTTTCCCACAATGTTTTCGTCCCTACTCAAAACAAATTTCAATTTTTGAGGTATGTTTATTTTGTCGCCTGCAAGTGCTTTCAACTTGGACCAGTATAAAATTTTTTCGTTTGATAAAGGGTTAAACAACCACGACTGTCTTCAATGCCACGTCGTTCACAAGTCATGTGGCACCCAAGATAGTTGTGTTATACACCGGAAAATCTGTCTTATTAGCCAGTCTGTTGTAAGCAAAGGGCCCTGCGTGGTTCAGTGGTAAAGTGTTGGGCTCGTTTAATACTTAAAGTCCTTTGGTTCGAGTCTCGCTTGGTCCTCGCCTAGCACCAGTGAAACCTTGTAAATCCAAGAACATGTGAGCTGCCCCCGTGATTTGACTAGAATGACGTTGAAAGTGGCGCAGAACGCCTTTCAATCAATCAAATGGTTAAAAAACTGGGTGACTTGAAAACTAATTAAAAAAGAGTACAGATGTACCTGTCTTGACCCTTTACCCAACACTCTCTGGTTCTACTATCCTGAGATAGAAGTCTTTTGAAAACATTTTGGGAAAAGGAGAAAATGCTGGTAACCTGCTAGAAATAACCTTCTTTTTTTAGTTACGTTTATTTGTCGTTTGCAGTGCTATCTATTTGGACCAATGTAAAATATTGTCGTTTGGTAAATGGTTCATCTTCGCAAGCCAAGGCTGACGATTCACTATGCTACTCTACCCTTGGCGGATCGAGCTTGATTTTTACATTCCCCCGATACGTTTTTTCATTGGATGCAGCCAGCTCTAACTTCAACGAATGAAATCGCTCGTAGCATTTCATCTTTGATAAAAATAGAACAAGGTCGCTACCTTTCGAATAGAAGGTAAACATGGAAACCCACGTGGATGTCTGCTTATCGCTTCATGTGTATTCGTAAGCGGTTTGTAAAACGATATTTCAATGGCTTTTAGAAATATGATGTAAAGGGGGATAATAACCAGCATCCAATAGAGGGCGCATCGCAGGAATCCCGAAATCAGGCTCAATCAGCCAAGGTAGGATCCACGTAGTGATCGTAACCTTGGCTGGCGAAGATGTAAATGGTTAAGCACGTAGGTGCAGAGTGTCCCATTGCGTACATTAGGTTGCACAGTCTAAGACGGCTGTTGCTATACTGAAAAATCTGCCGTAATGGCCTTCATTTTATATGAGAGTTACTGGCTGTAGACTCACTAACTCATCGGTAAGTATTGCGTAACATCGACGTTTTCGTAAAGCTATTCGGCCAATCTCGGCTGCCTCCGTCTTTTTGTTTTAAAGTTAGGGGCCGTAGACCTCAAGCAAGCATATTACCTTTTTCTTAAAGAAGAGAGATATATTAAAATGTACTCGTATTAAGCGAGCACCTGACTTATGGATGTTTTTAGTGTCCAATTTCGTAAACAAGGAAGACACCGAAGATAGCCATGTTATATGGAGCAAAATCTGTCTTGATGGTCACATTCTGTAGTAAGCAAGCAACCTGTATTAACTCTTTCCATACCATAGACGACGCTAGAAGGTTTTGATGGACACTGTAGATTAAGATCAGGCTGCACAGCACTTGTTGTCTGATCTCTAATCTTCACTGTCCACTGCCATATTCTACATTATGACCAAATTGTCTCTTGGTCTTGCAGAGGAAATGCATTTTTAACTTTTGAGAAACGCAAGACATTTATCCAGTAGTGAAAGAGAAGCATATATGGCTTGCGACACGCGAACAGGGATGTTCGGACATTTGCGTAAAATGTCGTCTCGGATCAGCCTGCGCACTCCGCGCAGACTAATCCGAGACGGCAGTGTACGACTTCTTAACTCATTACCACACTACAATATTTTAGACTTGTCCAAATCGAAAGCATTTGCAGACGACAACATAAAGGTGACTGAAAAATTGAAATTTGTTCTGGGAAGGGTAGAAAACACTGTGGGAAAAGGAGAAAATGCTGGTTACCAGCATTTTCTCCTTTTCCCACAGTGTTTTCAAAAGGCTCCTTCCTCAGGGGCGTCAAAAGTAGGGATTGTGTGGTAATGGGTTAAGATTTAGTGCTTTAGCGGCTTGCGCAAAACAGAAAACTACATAAAAACGGACAGTGTCGTTTCGGATTGGCATGAGCGGACTACGCAGGCTGATCCGAGACGACTCTTTACGCGAATTTCCGAATGTCCCTTTTTGCGTGTTGCAAGCCATATTGTGTTCTTATAGAAAGCACATAATGTCAAAATGAACCTATATTAAGCAGGTACCTTTCTTACGCATGCGCATTTTGAGTGTCTGTCCGCCGAGGCAGCTCAGTGGTTAGCGTATCCCACTTTCAACCTAATGGTTGCGTGTTCGATACTCGGTTGAGACAAACTTTCAGGCCTGTGATTTTTCCTCTTATCTCTGCTGCACCCGAGAAAAGCTGTCGGTGACTTGAAAAGAAAAGGGAAAAAGTTGTGTCAATGTAAGAAAGCCAGGACTAACATACGCACTGACGACCGTGATATGACTTTAGCCGTAGAAACGCAATTTAACACCAATACAAGATGTCCCGTAGGCTCTTACTGAATACGCATTCTGTCTGCATCTTGGATTTAAGTATATTACTTGCACCGGAAACATCTTGACGTGGAAATTATCCAGAGGAACAAAACGGCCGTAATAAATATCAAAGGATTGAGAAAAATACTGTTTTACCTAGAATTATCAGAATTAGACATAGTAAAAGCTTTGTGAATATCAGCGCCTGTCTTCAATTATTCAGATCCGTTTGCGCATGAGCCAAGTCTGATAGCAACATCACCTTGTCCTGATATTCGAGAAGAGGGGAAAAATAATTGTAAATCTAAAATGCATACAATGGATTCTCTATTTAATCTGCATGCCTGCTGTGATTGAAATTACGATAGTCCCTGGATGCGTCTGCAAATGCATTTAGCTTTGTTCTATCTCAATTTTACCTGAAACAATCGATCACCTTCCACCCTATATTTTAATCCTTTACTCCATAGATACTCATTTCTACGGATTGCTTGTAGGATCCTTTGGAAAACATTGTGGCAAAAGGTGAAATTGCTCGTGACGAGCAATTTCACCTTTTGCCATAATGTTTTCAACATTATCAAAAGTTGTCATATACACATAAGAAACGGTTTCATCCTTGCTGTTATTTAGGGTCAATTAGAGATAAGATAGAAATGCCTTATGGGGTAAAGGGTTAACTATTTTCATCCAAAATAAATAAGCCGAGTCCCAGGAGCTCGGTAGGGTACAGGACTTGAGAACAGAAGGTCGCTGGCTCGATCCCTGGCTTGGCGAGCTTCTTTCCGAGGATTGATGAGAGCCATTGCTACAAGATTCATTCCTCTCCCAACGGTGACCATTTTCTCGACGATGGTTATATGGGATAGCAGCCAGGGACTCGGAAGTAAAGTTGCACGGTGTATGCAGGTAAAAGAGACTCCAGGAAACATTGTGTCTACTACGCTCTACCTACTGAGCTATATCAGCTGGTAATTTTTTGTGGTATTTGTCGAAGACAATACCACTATGAGTTCAAGATTGAATTTTGATAACCGTGTATCTTATTTTGTGCAAAGCCGAAGGAAATAAACCCGGTTAAACTCATTCTTTCTCAGGCAAATGAGTTTTTCGGTGGCACTCAGATATGTAATTTGAAATGGCATTTTAAAATACATTGGGCGAGGCCATCCATCGTTGAGATACTTATTTTTGATTGAAAATAGCTTCTCTCGCTCGTAGCCTTTTATTGGCGCAATGGTACAAATTTGCCTACTGGGCTTTTTCGTTCCAAAACCAATTCGTTACATGGCTTGTTCGTCCTATGATTGCACGCTACTCCATTTGATTGCTCATGAATATTTATAGATCGAAGTAATTGATTGTAATGTTGGAAATTAAATGTAAAAGACTAAAGATATTTCAAAACTATAGTTTTAAGGTACATGAGTACTCTCCCTTCTACTGAAAAGGTATTCATTTGCTTTTAAGCCAATATTTGAACAATATATCTCTTTTTCTTTCAAACTATTGATTCCACGCAATGGGTTTCCTTGACAAATACCACTTCAGCGTTCTCAACGCTTTGATATTTCACGTAGTCAGAAGAGTATGGGTTAAGTACGGGCTTAGATCAAAGCGGATTAGGCTACTGGTTTGTGATTTTGTACGGCCTAACTGGCTTAGATGTAGGCGTCATCAAAAACATGATCTGAACTCTTTACCACAAGCTACCTTTTGTTAACGAACCTGAGGAATAAGGCTTTTAAAAACATTGTGGGAAAAGGAGAAAATGCTGGTACCCAGCATTTTCTCCTTTTCCCACAATATTTTGGTACCCTAACAAAAAAAAAAAAAAAAAAAAATCGCATTATTTGAGCCACAGGTGAAATTTGTGTCTGTGCAGATGTTTTTCATTTTGGACAGGTCTAAAATTTTGTCGTGTGATGGAGGGTTAAGGACACTATGGATTCCTCAGGGAATGAATGAAATAGTATGAAAAAAAAATCTATTGTAAGGTATTTTGGCTATTGTCTTTTTCAAGAGATCTAAATCGTTATTATATCCTTTAAATCATTTTTTGAGCGTGAAACTAAAAAAAAGGGGATTCTTAGGAAAAAAAAAAAACACACACACACACACACACAACGTACGAGTATTGTTGTAGCAGAATGTTTCAGCTTAAAAGGCAATAGTGAAGTTTTTCATACTGCTCGTAGAGTTTGAGCCTTTCAACGTAACCCAAACGATAAAATTTTAGACTTGTCTAAACTGAAAGTAATCGCAGACGACAAAATAAACGAGATTGTTTTTTTTTTGTAAAGGACAGAAAACTTTGTGGGAAAAAGGAGAAAATGCTGGTAACAAACTGCTCCCACAAAATTTTCAAAAGTTTTAATCCTCCGATCCTTAAAATTGGAGATTCTTTGGTTAAAGGTTCGGATGCAGAGTGTGGTAGTCTGCTAGTACTGGACTGGATGTACATGTAAAGAGTTTTGTACATGAAATCTGGACTATATGGACATAAACTGGCTGAACAGAACCATGTCGCTCTGTCGATAACGTGCCTGGCTGGAAACAATTAGGTCGCTGTCTAAAATCTAAAACTAGGGCAATCTGCTTTCGAGGATTGATAATAGTCATTGCAAGTCTCCTTCATCGCCGAGCAATGTTCATGTGCGAAAACGGTCAGTGGATAAAAAGAATATTGTGTTAAATACCTGTAAAAAAATATACGGGAAAGCATGGACAGGTGTACTGGTCACCGTACTAAAAGCTAAATATCGTGTTTTATCGACTCCATGGAAAACACTTTTTGGGGATGCATTTTGAGGAAAAGTGAAAACCCTTCATCCCCACATTCGTTAAAAGTCTTGATTTTTCAAGTACAAATCTCGGCTGATGCATGTTAGGGACAAAAATTGAAAATAGAACTGAACCCAACATAGACAATAAATAACATAATATATGTTTATTCATAAGACATGAATTTGATACAGTCAATTTTAATACATAAATGATTCAGTTAAAGAAAATGTGAAGTTACTGTGAACAAAAACTAAATGAATTCAAAGTGCACAAATCTTGGCAGTCTCACTTGGCATTTAAATTGTCCCATTTAAATCCATTTAAATAATAGGCCTAAAACGCAATACTTGACAGTAATTTATACAGCTTTTCTAGCAAAAAGGGACGCTCCAATATGTCATTTACTTATCCATTGCTTGTTTCACACATATACATATATACACAATGGTTATCCATCCATCCACCTATGTTCAATCCATCCATCCATCCATCCATCCAACATACATACATACATACATACATACTAGTACATACATACATACATACATAAACCATTCGGTTTAGCCAATCAGAAGTTGTGTTAGTTACAAATTTAGAAAACAATGGAGAATAAGACTAAGAATATTCTCAAGAATGGTTGGTGAATACGGGCCCTTATAATTTTTCTTTATGTTATGTAATTTTCTTTCAGTAAATAACAATACTTTTATTTCCATGCTCTTTTTTTCTTCATCTTTTATCATTAATTACTTTTACAAGATTCAGTTGCTGATTTATAACTAATATCCCAGAATACGATCCGAAGACTACACAAAACTAGCTATAAACTGAAATGTTTAAATACGTTCTAAAAATTATGTATTTTATGGCAAAATCCGCTACTAAATCTTTTTTTTTTAAGCTTTAATTGCCACGTCTATCGGTATGTGAGGGTCGTGGCCATCCCCCAACATACCTTACATATCATTGTTAGTAAATATTTTGTTAGTAGTACATATTTACAAATATCATTGTTTCATTGTGTAATAGATTTTAAAATGTTTTCCAATTTTATAATTTCCCCATTCCAGAATTTCAAGTTAACTAATATGTAATTGATGTGCCAAAATACTGATTGATTTGCGACAACAAAGCTTTTTTTTTTACTAAATCTAAATCTTACCACTCATGTAGAATATGTAGAATATTTTATGCATTGTTTTTTTAATTAGATATGATAGTCTCTTATAATTCTATATAAAATGGTCATGTACATGTACTTCAATGTCTTTTATATCAGTTGAAAATATTGTTGCACATGAATGAGACTCTAATAAAGATTATTATTACGAGTATTATTATTATTATTATTATCATTATTATGTAATGTTATTCTTCTTTATTATGTAATATCCTTGAACCGGAACCAGTTGATTTTTTCCACACTTTTTTCGGTAAAATATCGAAAGTTATACATCGAGTGATTATCGGTAATGCTGTCTTTCGTGGCTGCGCCGCTCCTAAAAGTACAAGATGAAATAAATTTCGATTTTTCACCAGAAATAAACTACCCCGCATTTAATACTCGGATGTTACTTTGTCAAAAAAGGGGTAATATTATAATTACGGAAATGATAAACCGTTTTGTCACAGGTCCGTTTATATCATGAACATGATTAAAAGATAATTACTGACTCCACAAAGGCAAGTTTTACGTGAATAATTTACGAGAAGTGAACGTTTCTGCTCATGACTTGAACTACTCCGACGTCATTGACGTCGTTGATCAGCGTGCGCCGCGTAAGCGTACCAAGTAATTTTATAATGTGTAACTTTACAGGAATGTTGCAGTTAGAAACATTTTGCTCTTTATACTCAGAAATGATACTTATGTATATACGACATAGGAGAAAATTACAACCTTTTACGGTTGTCGGTTTTTCTACAGTAAGCTAAGCGAACGAATTACAAGGACAAACCTCATACACACATTTACTATAATTCAGTTTTAGATCTATATATCGCCAGATTAATACGCCATGTTAATAAATCTGCATTTACGTCATAGAATTGTCGCGTGCGTGGATAAATGAAATTTGCACTATCGACTTCTGTAATCTAATAGAATATGGCCAAAGGGCATTAATATAAAATTTCCACACCCTATTCGTCCTTCACTCCTTGCAAAATGACAAAATACCAGAACTTGTGTAAGCTTTTCCAGACAACATTAAATGAAGATCAAGAAGTCAAGTGATAGAATCCTTCTTTAAAAGGGTACAAAATTGAGGGAAAAGGAGAAAATGCTGGTGACCAGCATTTTCTCCTTTTCCCACAGTGTTTTCAAAAGGCTCCTTCCTCAAGGTCGTTAAATCTGGGGATCGTGAGGTAAAGGGTTAAAGTTAATCAATTACCTGGGACTAATTTTGTACCACAGCAGACTGCTTTTGGAAAACACTGTGGCGCGAACAGAACTGATATAGGCCTATATATGTAACAAAACACTTCTGACGCAGCATTTTCCCCCACATGTATGCACGTTATCTAATCTGTATTAAGGATGTATTCTCTTTATGGAAACAAATATTTACACCATAACATCATCCTACAAAATTTGCTTTGATTAAAAGTAGATATTATAATTACCCTACTACTTTATTCGAGCCACTTCTTCCTTTTTGTCCCACTTAGAATTATCATTTATAAATCCATAATCACTATTTTCTCCTAACAAAGGGAGATAATAAACAAAGGGAGATAGTAACAAATCTTTTCTCAGGAAACTAACGAAAGTATCATCAAATATTTTCAAGACAGACGCCAACGGAATTTCTGGTCGGTTAAAAATGTGCAAAAGTGTTGTATCTGTACAAATTCTTATTTATCAACTAAAATGAAATTTTAGTTTATGTTGCACCAGAAGTGTTAGAAGTATAGATAGTGTACTACCTTAATATTGACTTTCGTTATCTCAAATCAAATTTGTTCAATTCTGCCATCTTTGAAATTGTGTCGGAAGGTGAATGGTAAATCGGTTTTGTATATTGAATGGATCGGCATTTCCATATTGTTCCTTTGGGAATCGTTTAACCCTTTCCCAAACGACAAACTTTTGGACTAGACCAAACTGAAAGCACTTGCAGATGACGATTCATATCTTGCTGAAAAGATGATTTCTGTCTATGATAGGGTAGAAAACATTGTGGGAAAAGGAGAAAATGCTGGTTACCAGCATTTTCTCCTTTTCCCACAATGTTTTCAAAAGGCTCCTATTCTAGACCCCTAAAAACCAGGGATTGTTTGGAAAAGGGTTAAAGCCTGGCTAGATATCACCATGGCCCAATAGAGGACGTTTTGACCAGCATGGTAGCACGGTCAATGAAACAAACTCATAATAGGTTAAAGGGAGCTAATACGATTTTTATAATCACGTCAAACATAGAATTTGTATATAATTGAAATCTGTAAGGTAACTGTCAAATTATCAGTGAATAGACGGAGATGTTTCAGGAAAAAAAATAAATAAAATTTGAATGGTTTTTCCTTCGCGAGATACGTAGATACGTTGAATGCAAGGGTATATTTAGATTTCGCGCCAAAATTTCGCGAAGGCTTGTGGGAATGCTACATGATGAATAACACACAGAAGCATTATGATATCAGAGTCTATCTCATATAAATAGACTGAGGTATCAACTGCAAAATGATATTTCCGTTATTGAAACAAAAGATGACTTTTTACGGAGTATAGCCGTCAAACGTTTCTATACAATTGAACATATATAACGCTAGATCTGTAAGTTATTCGAAATAAATACTAGAAAGATAATTAAAACCATGTAAAAATGATGTAATACATGACAAATGTTAAGAATTCTACAGCATATAATACTCCAAAGAATAGGATGAAATGAATAGATCTATCAATCAATAAATGATTAAATTAATATGAATAAATAGATTAACATAATGAACAAATAAGTAAATAAACAGAATGAAAAGATAAAAGAATAAATAAATAAAAAAAAAATAAATGAATAATAAATGAATGAATGAATACATGAATAATTCATTTTCAATCCCTTAGAATAAATACACCAAATAAATAAGTTGAGAAATTCGATAGTCGTTCTTAAAAGTTTTACTGAGAAAAAACTTTCCAAGGATAAGTCAACATTGGCATTTTGAAATCTTACCATACAACCGCGACATTTAACGACTTCGGGGAAGAAAACTTTTAAAACATTGAGACAAAAAAAGGGGGGGCTGTTGCTAATATGCAGTGTCTCCTCTTTCTACAATATTTTCTTCTATATCATATGCATGGATCATATTTTGACTAGCATTTACAAGTCAATGTAACTTGTTCGTCGCAAATGTTTTTATCTCTTAGTTCTAAAATTTGGTAGTTGGTAAAGAGTTAAATTCTTTACCAAACGATAAAATTTTGTGAGAGCATTTGCAGATGACAAACTAAACGTGACTTAAGAATTGAAACATGACTTAAGAATTGTAGAAAACATCGTGGGAAAATGAGAAAAATGCTGGTTACCAGCATTTGCTCCTTTTCCAAAAGTGCTTTCAGAAGGCTTCCCCTCCGGTGATTGTTTGGTAAAGGGTTAAAACATTGTGATAAAAGCATGAAGTACTCGTAATGACAATGCGATGTTTAGGGTCCTGCGTGGCTCAGCATTGTCCTCGTATATTTAGGGTCTTGATGCGTGGTCCTAGTATGTTTAGGGTCCTGATGCCTGGTCCTCGTATGTTTAGGGTCGTGCGTGGTCCTCGTATGTTTAGGGTCCTGATGCCTGGTCCTCGAATGTTTAGGGTCGTGGGTAGCTCAGCACTAGGTAAAGTGTAGAACTGGTGATCTGGTGACCTGGTGGCACAGGGTTTGAGCCTCACTGGATCCACCGTGCTTTTCGTTCGAGTGTACGTGGGAAAGTCACATGACATCAGGGCTCCAACCTATTACTCCGGAAACCCCGAAATACATGAATATGTGAGCTGTTGCCGTGTTATGACTGGAGTAATGTTAAAAGCAGCGTAAAACACCATTCAATCAATCAATCAATCATGAAACCTTTATTCATGTTGGGTATATTTTACAACATGTGTTTTATGAATTCGACCTCTAGAATTTTCTTCCAGAAGACGATCAGGTCAGGGCCTACGATTTGTAAATGACGTTGTATCTTATGATCAATGAATACGAATAGATCACACTTTCCTCTCTACCAAAGGACGAAACGTTAGACATGTAAAATTGACAGTATTTTCAAAAACAAAATTAATATCACTCAAAAATTGAAATGTGTGTATCATCGACACTTAAATATGGACAAAAACATTAATTTTACTTTAAGTTTAAATTGCCTATTGAGAAAACAGTAAATAATTGGGTTCACTGCACTATTCAGCAAATACGATCTCAATGTAAAGTTATATACAGAACGTCCGGCTGTCGTCATGAATTTTACCAAAGATGGATTTATGTATCGCATGGTAACTATTCCTAAATATGGAACAAACGATAAAACGAGAACAAGTGTTACTATAAACAGAATCATGGTTGTTCTTCCAGCGCGAATTTCTTTCCCTCCATGGCGCCTTACGGAAGTGTCCGAGTGTGTCCGATCTCGAATTGCGAGCGGTTCCGTCACATCCGGCGTGGATCCGTTCATCTTCGGAGATTTTTGTCCTGTTCGTAGAATCCTCGGAGAATTTTCCGATAAAGAACGTAACATCCGGGTCGAAAATGCTAAAGTCTTTTCATACCTTGATGGAGACCCCGGCGTCCTCAAAGTTTTGGAGCGCGAAGGATACATCGAATTTTGATTTTTCATCTTTTTACTTCCGCATACAACTTTGCCGACGAGGGCATACATTATTGCAAGAGAGAGGAAAATGCTCAAAATTCCTATAAATAAATACAAATTAAACACCAACGGCATTTTGGTACCAACGTTATCTCCTATGTAACAAGTCTTAACCACAAATTTTGTATCATTTGTTGGTCCCGGTAAATATAAAGTTCTGGTTCCATAAATAAACAATGCAGGAGCAGCGCTCAACATGGAAAATACAGCTGCACATATACAAATGACCTTTGAATGTTGGACAGTCATATTCGGCTTCAGTGGCATACACACGCGCCGGAATCGATCCACAGCAATGCCCACCAAGACTAAACACGACGTATTGTTCATGAAAAATGTTGAGAATCTGGATACTTTACACAACATGGGAAAGTCGAAGTTATATGAGTTCCACATGAAAGACAATTCTACAGGCATACCGAATGCACAGTTGATGAAGTCACAGATTGCCAGCGAAATAATAAAATGGCGGGATGTTGTTTTAGCCATTTTAAACAAATACACGACTATGACTAGAAAGTTTCCCGGAAATCCTATCAGCATTAGCAACCCAGCGTATATAATGGAAGGCAGTAATGTAAAGAACTGTTCCTTCCGTATGATATCTATAAGTGGACCTTCATGTATAAGAGTTATGTTACTGGTGTTGTATGCTGTTTGGTGAATGGACGCTGTGTAGGATGGCATCTTTTTGTATCCTTTAAATGAATAAACTATCACAATAACAAAAATATTATCTATTCCAGCTACTGTGTATTTGAGTACGACAGTCTGCTTTTTCCCTATTTTTTCATTTGTTGATGCAGCTGACGTAGATATCGATATAGGATTGTTCTTATCCACTCATTTCTATGACATCACTGCAACATAGTTTATCTTTTCTTTTTCTTATCAAAGCTAATAATGATTGCCCGAACACATATATACTTATTCAAACAGTCTGATATGAATTCACAAATTGTTGCAAAATGTTTTTTTTTTCTTTTCAGACTAGCCAATATCCAATACGCAAATCCATATTGAACAAAGGAAATGTGCTACAAAGCAATGGACATCGGTGAGTCAAATTAGGTTTTTTGGGGGGATTCTTCTTGTGTTTATTGCCTGTACATGACACACAATATCCTCTATCAGAAAGGATCACACTTTTCTTGAAAATTGCTTGATATTTCTTGTGAACCTGTTTTTATCCAGGGAATTGAGGTCTTGGAAATGAATTTCCAACTCTCAAGTTATATAACGTTAGTCCAAACACCTTTTGCTGTGTAACCTATTGTTTGAATATAGTTGTTGTACTCACGTAGGCGTTAACTTATGTCTCACTTTCATCGAACCCTTTGCTTCTGTATTCAAATAGTTTTATTGTCTTCTTGTAGGATCCTGTGCAACTTACAGACATCTACATATTTTGATCCTGCACATTTTTTCCAAAAACAGCTTTTAAAAAAATAGGTACACTCAAACAACCCTTGAATCTGGTACGAGTTCAAAAGTTGCCCACTCTAGATCTTTCAGGTGGTTCATATCAAAACATCTGTTACACGAACACATATGTAAATAAGGGCCTTAAATTCTTGTCAATTATTCGTTTTCTAAGCTGTTATAAAATGGTGAAGATCTGCAATCAGACATTCTGCAAACGCTGTTCAAAAGTAAATATTTTTGACTGTATATTTCTGCAGACATCTAGAATCACAGGTGTTCTATCGCCTTGGTTTTACCTGGAGGTGGAATACTTCTGTATCTGACTTGTCAATATAAATTGGTTTTTGTTTGATTTTTCAATGCATCTTCTGGAGTCAACAGACCAAGCTTTCTGAAGTTATCCAGGATTGGGCTTTATTTATTTGGAAAACTAGTATACTGTTTCTACATTCATTTCAAGATTATTATTTCTTTGAGACGAATCACTTGCACAGCTTTTTTTTTCGCACTTTGTGCGCACCAGGTAATCGGGGTATTTGACTTACTGTCACTCGCTTATTTATAAGTTCATTAGTTAGGATTTGTCCTTCTTATTACTTAGCATAAAACGTAAATTTCAAAATGTAAGTTACTCACTGTCATTTCTTTCAAAACAGTGTCCACAGTGTTCGAGCAAGGCGATCTAGGACCGTTTTCAAAGTGTTCAGCGTTGTCTATATAAGTCTACGGTAGATTGTTTTGTCGAGATCATCTCTTCTGTTAATTATTGTGATAACTTTTCTTACCTCTTTAAGTACTCGCTGACAAACAGAACATTCAGCTATAGGTTTGCATTCCTTAACAGTTGCAGTTAAAAGCTCCTAAATCCCGAATTCCAGTCACACGATATTAACTCTGTGATAATTGTGTTATAAAAGACTAACGAATAAAACACAAGATGTTTAAAACGTTCTATATCCGTAAACTTAACGTTAAAGATACTCCACTATAGCATGTAGAAAACTTCTTTTAAGTATTCCATTCACTTCCGTGTATCAGTCGCAGTGGTGGAATGTATCCAAGAAACAGTCTGCTATAGAAATATCGCTGTTTCTATCGTGTACCACTCCATTAAACTGACATTGATGTCAAGTGTTGCTGAAGTTATAGAGCGCAGGTGAAATATCCAATGGGATCTTCAACATTGAACGTCTACAGATATACAAAACATTGATGTCGGCTGTAATTAAAGTTGGTGACTGGTTAATGATTTGATGGTGGTAAGACGTTAGTTATTTTCAATTCTGAATAAATAGACTGTGACCATATTTGAGGGCATATACTGTGACCTCGCACTCTGTACTCCTATTTATGGGTGATTTGTCTGAAAATAGAAAAAAATAAATTGATACTGTAAGTAGATAGTTTAACAGACATACATCTCAATTTACCGATAAGCATTAAAACGAATTTCACGTCCCTTCACTAGTCAATTTGAGAAAATACGGTATTGGGTAAAAACAAGCAATTGGTTGATTGCTGAAGGAACCTGTCAACGATAGTTGAAACATACGTTAAATACCGTGTCTTAGTTTTAAAGTTTATTTTCTGGATTTTATTATTTCAATCTTATCATCTTTATTAGACTCTCGGTCATGTATAACAATATTTACAAATGACATAAAATACATTGAGGTACATGAATATTATCATTCGATATAAGCCATGCTATGTGAAAAGGGGGCTTCAATGCACCTCCGTTATCCACGGTAGAAAAGCAAACCGTCACATATTTATAGATCTATAATAGCCAAATTTTAAAACAACCGACTTAGACAGGTCTCAAGACATACCGAAAATTTATCAATAACGAAAAGTTTCGGCCAAGGTCAGCCTGCGCGGACTGCGCAGGCTGACCTTGGTCGATACTTTTCGCAGATGCATTTAGCCCCCTTTTCACAGAGCATGGCTCACATAGAGTTATAAGAGACACTAATGTGTTTTTTCAAGAACATTGCATTAAAATTCTACATTTTGAGTAGTAAGATTTAGTTGCAAGTTTTGCCATAAAACATGTGATTCCAAAAACTAATTTAAAAAACGTTAGTTTATTGCTAGTTTCGTGTACCTTTAAAAGGAGGGTCGCTCGGAAAGGTTTCAATGGTTTGTGTTTTTGTGTGTGCTCTTATTTTGTGGCTCATCCCGTCACACAAAAAGGGACACAGTGTTTCAATGGTTTGTGTTTTTGTGTGTGCTCTTATTTTGTGGCTCATCCCGTCACACAAAAAGGGACACAATGTTTCAATGGTTTGTGTTTTTGTGTGTGCTCTTATTTTGTGGCTCATCCCGTCACACAAAAAGGGACACAATGTTTCAATGGTTTGTTTTTTTGTGTGTGCTCTTATTTGTGGCTCAACCCGTCACACAATAAGGGACACAGTGTTTCAATGGTTTGTTTTTTGTGTGTGCTCTTATTTTGTGGCTCATCCCGTCACACAAAAAGGGACACAATGTTTCAATGGTTTGTGTTTTTGTGTGTGCTCTTATTTGTGGCTCATCCCGTCACACAAAAAGGGACACAATGTTTCAATGGTTTGTTTTTTGTGTGTGCTCTTATTTTGTGGCTCAACCCGTCACACAAAAAGGGACACAATGTTTCAATGGTTTGTTTTTTGTGTGTGCTCTTATTTTGTGGCTCATCCCGTCACACAAAAAGGGACACAATGTTTCAATGGTTTGTTTTTTTGTGTGTGCTCTTATTTGTGGCTCAACCCGTCACACAAAAACAGACCATCTTGGAAGTCCGTACATCAACTAGACGAAACAGATCAAAGATAGTGCTGGTCAGTTTAAGCTGATAGTTAAAAACATGATTGAATAGCAAGGTAGAATGACCACTTTTCATGCAGAAAATATTATAAAAGCAATAAGTGTCAACTTCCCAGATGGTGCCTTTTTGCCTGACGGGTTGATATATCATTTGTTGGACAAGAAATTTTCTAAACTGTGAAAGACAATTCTAATCATTTGAACCACATTTAATTTGTCGTTTGTAAATGCTTTCAACTCGAACAATCCTATTTTTTGTTGTCAGCTAATAACGACTTGCAATTTCCACAATTTGAGATATTTGAAAATAAAGAACTTCAAAACGATTGAACCGAACCATGTACTTCTCTTCCCAACAAACGGATAAAATTTTGCAACAGTTGGCCTGGCAAGGGATTAAAATTGTCAAAACATTTTTTTCAAAATTTTGATATACGGTCACTTGTGTTTATCCCTTTCTTTGGTATACTAAGGCTTTGCATTTGATAGCCAAACAGGTGAAACAGTTTTGAAACAAAAAAACAATTTGCTGAGATCGAATGACCCAGCTGCAAGTTTTAAGTTGTCTGATCTCGCTCAGCAATGTTATTATCTATTTGCGAGCTAAAAGCTTTTAATTCCGACTATTTTAATATTTATTGGATTATAATGGCGCTTTAACAGCCTAGGTCATATCGCGGCTAGTGCTCCTATGCATATTTTTCTCTGCCTTTTTACACCTGTTTACTGACACAAGTTTCTGTCCAAGTCACTGTTTTTCTCATATGCATCAAAGGTGAGAGGCAAAGTTGCCGGAAGGACAGTTTGTCTCAACCGGGTATTGAACCCGCATCCACCAGGTCACGAGTACAATACGCTATAACCACTGATTGTTGGTTATTTCTGTTTATTTATCGTCGCTACCGGTTGCCCATCTGAACGAGGCCCCCCGACTATTTTAATATTAATTGGATTATAATGGCGCTTTAACAGCCTAGGTCATATCGCGGCTAGTGCTCCTATGCATATTTTTCTCTGCCTTTTTACACCTGTTTACTGACACAAGTTTCTGTCCAAGTCACTGATTTTCTCATATGCATCAAAGGTGAGAGGCAAAGTTGCCGGAAGGACAGTTTGTCTCAACCGGGTATTGAACCCGCATCCACCAGGTCACGAGTACAATACGCTATAACCACTGATTGTTGGTTATTTCTGTTTATTTATCGTCGCTACCGGTTGCCCATCTGAACGAGGCCCCCAGAAGACAGTTGGTTGTTACGAGGGATAGTGCAAGGATACAGGTCGAAACTACTGAGAGCTTTTCCTGGTTCTTTAACGTGCTCGGCGTATAGCACCGTCACACGGGACCTCGGTTTAGCGTCTCATCCGAAAGACTATTAGTAATTTTAGTTGGCCAGCCGGGGATTCGAACCCACAACCTTTAGTGACCCGAATCATTGCGTTCACTATAACCACTGAGCCAACCGGGCAGTCTTTTTAAAAATGCGCCCGCCATACATGTTGTATAACGAAGTAAACAGCTAAAAACACGGATTAAAGCCAACCATCCCTTGAGATCACCAGTCGATGATTTAGCTACATCGATAAGGACTTGTAATTGTTTGCCACGTTTTGTTTACAGTTCGCGCCATCGAGTCCTAAGCACTTAGTGTTATTGAATGCGACGAAAAAGCCGTGACCCTTACAGCGTCATCAGCGAACTTAGACAGTTATCGTGGACGGCCAAGGTCTGAGATAAGACAGCACAGAACTCGCAGTCTGATCTGATCTTAGATTTATATCGTTTATTCGTTCAGTTTCAGTGAATTTTATTTTCTGCCACTTAAATGGATCTCAAGTTTATTTGACGTTGCAGGAGTAAACAGCATTTGCCAGACGACTGAATTTTAGACCTGTCTGAATTGAAAGCAATTGCAGACGATGGATTGATTGTTACTCAATGTGAAAAAAAAATGTCATGAAATTAATAGAAAACATTGTGGGAAAAGGAGAAAATGCTGGTAACCAGCATTTTCTCCTTTTCCCACAATGTTTTCAAGTCTCCTTCCTCAGCTTTGATAAAACACGGAACTGTTTTCTCTTTAAGCGATTACCATACAATTCTGATTTCTAAAGACTCTAATGAAGAAAACTTTGGAAATACCGTGGGAAAAACAGAAAAATGCCCATAACCAGCATTTTCCCCCTTTTTCCGATAGTGATTTCTATACCTCGTCAATGACAAGTTCCACAAAATCCATCATTTGAACCACACTGGAATTGTCGTCTGCAAATTGCTTTCAATTTGCTCAAAGGCTACATTTTCTGTCGTTTGGCAGTGGGTGAAAGCGTTAACTCCCGCGGTGACCTTCGGCATTCACCAAGGTCCATTTACTTGAAATAATAGATTCGTAATTTGAAGATCGATCCACGGCAGAGATTTCATCGACTGAAAAGCAAAAATCCTGGCCGACCTTTTGGGCTTTGAAAGTTTTGTATTGATAATATCATATGTGCAATATGGATACATTTAAAACTGGACCGCATCACGGCAAAAAGGGGTTTGATATATCCCTGTGATTTTTTTTACACCATACGTAACATGTTAAGGTATTAGACGTCACATGTTAGGATATTAGACGTCACATGTTAAGGTATTAGACGTCACATGTTAAGGTATTAGACGGCACATGTTAAGGTATTAGACGTCACATGTTAAGGTATTATATATCACACATGTTAAGGTATTAGACGTCACACGTTAAGGTATTAGGCCATTATCTCCCGCTAGATGGCATTCTATAAATACTCATCTATCTGATATGGGCATCCTGGGTACAGAACCGAACCACTTTCCTACGCGACAACCGTTACTTTGAATTTAAAATTAAAATAAACGTTTACTCAATAAAACGCTACCTCGTGCAATTCACTCAGCTATGATCAGCAGTTCAGAGAAATCTGGAGCTAAAGCAGGTCTCACTTCTCCTCAAACGTATTGATAAAAGCTATTTTCAACATTGCTACTTTATAGAGCGTACAGTCAGCCCGCTTTCGGGGCTAGTAGTGATGTGTCATATAAGACAGTCGAATCTTCGAAGAATATGACATGGGCAGACAACGGGTATTAGGCGTCACACGTTAAGGTATCAGACGTCACACGCTAAGGTATTAGACGTCACACGTTAAGTTATTAGACGTCACATGTTAAGGGATTCACAAAAAATCCAAGTTTGCCTAACAACCGACTGAATCGTGAAGTACAATGGTCCTTTAGCATGCAGAAAATCGATCGATAGCACAAAGTTTCGATCAAGGTCAGCCTGCGCGGATTGCTTAGGCTGACCTGACTCGAAACTTATTTTTTTGGTCAAATGCATGAAGCCCCTTTTTCACAGATCAAGGTTCATATTTAACATTTAGGCTGCTAAGTGCCATTCACTGACCTTTTGCGGCCTGTATAGATCAAGATCAAACTGCACAAAACGTGCAATCTGATCTTGGATCTACACTTTCCAATAAGAAGATATCATTTTCCAAAAACATAACTTTAAAGTGACAATATTTTGGTTTTTTACTATGGAATCTGAAATTTATAATCCGTTTTTGAGCAGCATAAGAGTTCATAATTATTTGTCTGGTAAATTGACAGCAATGTTGAATTTCCTTTCAATGCTCCATTAACTCATTACCAAACGACAATATTTTATTTAGGCTTGTCCAAATTGAAAGCATTTGCAGACGACAAAATAAAAGTGACTGAAAATTTGAAATTTGTTTTGTGAAGAGTAGAAAACATTGTGGGAAAAGGAGAAAATGCTGGTAACCAGCATTTTCTCCTTTTCCCACAATGTTTTCTAAAGGCTTCTTTCTCAGGGTCGTCAAAAGTAGGGATTGTGTGGTAATGGGTTAACCCTTTACCAGACGGCAAAATTTTAGCCCTGTCCAAATTCAGAGCATTTGCAGACGACAATAAAAGTGTGGCTCAAATGGTGCATATTTTATTTGAAAGGGTAGAAAATATTATGGGAAAAGAAGAAAATGCTGGTTACCAGCGTTTCCTCCCTTTTCTCACAATATTTTAAAGGGGCTTCTTTCCCAGGGTCGTTAAAAATCGGCTTGTGGTACAGGGTTAAGAGTTCTTACAATTACGTAACCTCGGTAATTAATTAGAACTTTGGTCTTATTTTGACGTCTGTCTTTACGAAACGACAAAATTGTAAACTGTACCAAATTGAACGGATGTGCAGACAAACAAATTTAAACTTAGTACATTTCAATGACCCACATCAATTATTTTCCATCAGAGGGTAGAAAACACTGTAGAATTATGAAAAAAATTCCTTCTTTTTTCTCAACAGTGTTTTTTAAAGCCTTTTTCTGTAGGGTTTGTTTTTTTTTTTGCTACTTCATGAGTTTGCTTAGTAAAGTTATTAATCTAGTTAATTGTTTATGTTGACTTTTTGACTTAACTCTTTACTATACGGCAAAATCTTAGACTTGTCCAAATTGAAAGCATGAGCATACAAGAAATAATTTATTATGTAGCTCATATAATGAAAGTATTTATGGATAGAAATCATAGATTACAGTCTGGGAAAAAGTCACACCACTGACTTTTTGCAACATTGGTTTTGATACATTGAACATACAGAGGGAAAGTGACCCTCCGCTAAACTTTTGTTGGCAAACCAGGAGCTAAACAGTTTGTTTCTATCAAGTAAATGTCCAGGGGCGTACACGAACAATTGTGTGTTTTGTAATACTATCTCTTACAAAGCTAACCATGAAAAAATCGCACTAAGAAAGGCCGTTCTAAGTTGAAGTGCATGATGCTTTTTATGGCCACAGACATAAATTAGTTTCTAAGAAATAACAAACCTTCATTCAGTTTCCACAGAAAAAAAGTCGACACAGGAAATATATTTTACACCATTTTTATTTCTGATTCACCTACATAGGAATTCAATAGAAATACTTGCTGTCAAATTTTGAAACGGAACTACTTTTGTCTACTGCGACCCGGAAGCAGCTTGCACCACAATACCCGGAAGCAGTTCGCAGTGGTGCGACACCGTAAATCACAGACATTGGCCATCCAAAACAGTTGTGTATTAACCCTTTACTTTTACTTTTATATGAGGTAAAAAAAACCCACACGTGTTAATTTCTGAAAGGAAGTCGCATTTTTGTGCGCAAAAATAATGTCTTTTATTAATGAAAACCAGAAGGTCATAGACCTATGAGGTGTATGAAAAACATATAATTGTATAATACAATAATGAAAATAATAATGAAAGTTTAATACCCTGAAAGCCCCGATTTGTATCGTTGTAACATTAAGGTTTTTTTTATACTTTTTGGTACCGATGTCACTTCCTATACAATATATAAATGTTCCAGAATTCAGTTGTTACGTCTACCTCCATACAAATGAAAACAATACATTTATTAGGTATTTGTCATTCCTTTTAAGATACTCATTATTACATTAGTTTCGTTTTATTTCGTTTCAGATAAGCTTCATAACGCAGGACGTGGTTATCAACATGACAAAGAGATTCCTGTGTTTTAAATTGGCTTCGTTACAAAAGCAGCTTGAAATCGGGGTATCACTGGCAACATAATGGTAGGTTTATTAACTGTCTCAATATTTTTGTTTCAATTTTGTGTCGTCATTCTGTTAAATTAGTTAAAATTAGTATCACATGGTCATGTTGGTTTACCTTCGCGCAAATATACAAAACTGATACTATCCTTACGAATATGGCCTGCAACACGGGAAGAGGGGCATTGGGACAATTGTGTAAAGTGTCGTCTCGGATCAGCCTGCGCAATCCGCGCAGGCTAATCCGAGACGGCACTTTATGACTACATTAGATTTTGTGCTACAGTAGACTTTTGCGAAACAGAAAATCACATTAGAACGGAAAGTGTCGTTTCGGATTAGCCTGCACAGACAACCCAGGCTGATCCGTGACGACACTTTACGCAGACGTCCAAATGACCCTTTTTGCGTGTTGCAGGCCATATGGAAGTTCGCAACAAATTCATTGCTGAAATTTATACAAACCGCACAATCGGGATTCGAACCCGTGTGGACAAATATCCTCGATTTTTCGATGTTTAAACACCATAACCATTGAGCTAAAGAGATATCTCTCTAAAGCAGTTGTTGGGAATCGAGACGAGACATAGTGGTGTAGAGAGACAGTGGTCGTACACTCGTCACAACTCGGTCGATTCCGTACCTACATCTAACCTAGTCCGTATCAAGGAGACTTCCATTTTGAATGAGAATCACGTGATTCTATATATAGCGCGCCACTGACAGTTGTTAGCAACGACGTAAACAACCCCGATGAAGTTATTCACATCACATCTGTCTATTTGTCGATGAAAACTTCAATCGGAATTGATAAACCACGGTCGTTAAATCAAAGCGTTTAGAACGCTGATGTGGCGTTTGTCAAGGAAGCGACTGTGTGGAATTAATAATGTGAAAACAAGATGGCCCTGGATCGCTCACCTGAGTCAATAGGCGAAACTCACTTCACGTGCGTAATTCAATTTCTGACCAACTGTCCGATCAATTGAGCTTAAAATGTGGCCTCTAGTGCGTCTACAAGGAATTTCCTTAAGTTGTCTTAGCGACTTAATTTATGACCCGACCTGACAAAATTTAGGGTGACCTGGGTCGGCACTTTTTGCATAAGAAAAAAGACCGTGGATTATATTGACCAGCCCGCATAGCTCAGTTGGTAGAGCGGAGGAGCACGTTAAAGAACCAGGCGAAACTTAGGAAGGGTTTCGTCCTGTATCTGCAATATCCCCCGTAACAGTAGGGGGCGTCGTCCATATGGGAAACCGTTGGCGACGATAAATACACGCAAATTCAATAAATCAATGGATAATATTATTTATAACTTACATAGTTACATACGAGTTACTATGTTATTCATAACTAATAGTAGAGCGCATAATTATGTCGGGATAGAATTCTTAGGAAGATTTATTAACCATTATTTGTTCGAAGTGTGGACTGAAACACAATAATATCTACAGATCTGATGTGATCTTTTGTTAAATCTTGCAGCGGACCACCTGTAAAATTATTGTGGCATAAGGAAACATTGTTTGTTCCTTCAGATACAGGTTGCTTACATAGTAAAGTTGGCCTCTATAGAGCAGGCATGAACAACGATTAGCTTCTTTTCTGGAAATGTTTTTCCCATCAAATGAAATCGCATATTATCCACTCCATATTTTTTTCTCCTTTGTGTTAAATGTAATTTTCTCTCAGTGCTTCTGAAAAAAAAAAAAGAAATAACCGTAATATTTGAATTATCACTTAATTGAACTATCGAGGTGCGTTGACTCAACACCCATCTAGAAAACGTCGGATACATACAGACACAGCCGTATATTTCAAAAGAAAATAATGAATGGGGGTCGCGGTTCATGCCAATGCAAAAGTCAATTAATCATATATCGGGAAAAAGAATGGTAGATCTGGCGCAGAAATGATATATTCCAAGGCAAAGACTGTAATCCGTTACGATAGTTTGACTCTTAGGCGCGACTCACTGACCCTTTGCATGATCAGATTGCGCAGAACGTGCAGCCTGATCTTGATTTTGCACTATCATATAAAGAAATAATTTCCCCAAAACATAACTTTGAAGTAGCAATATGTATACTGTCGAATTGAAAATTGCGTTTTAGTTATTTAACAGGATAAGCAGTAATCCTTTCCCAAACGACAAATTTTGGACTCTTCCAAACCAAAAGAGTTTGCAGATGACAATTTTAGATTTGGAGAAAATGCCAGAAAGATCTCAAACAGGCCGGTAGAAAACACTGTGGGAAAAGGAGAAATTGCTCGTAACGAGCAATTTCTCCTTTTCCCGCAGTGTTTTCAAAAGACTTTTCCTGCAGAAAAAACCAGGGCTTGTTTGTGAAAGGGTTAAGTGATATTTACATGTTATATTAGATATATGATAAATGGTATGTAGAATGCTGATGAAAAGGGTTATGGCCTTTATAGATCTACACGCACGTATTGATAGTCGTACATGTTGGACGTTCAGATTCCTGCTTTATTCCCCACTTAGATAGGGTAGATCACAAGAAGGTTACGTTTTAACCCTTTGCCTAACGATAAAGTTTTAGACTGGTCCAAATTGAAAGCACTTGCGAACGACAGAATAAATGTAACTCAAAAATTGAAATTTGTTGCCAGCAGAGAAGAAAACATTGTGAGAAAATCCTGGTGACCAGTATTTTCTCCTTTTCCCACAATGTTTTCAAAGGCCTTCTATCTCAGGGTCGTAAAAACCAGGGATTGTTTGGTAAAGGGTTAAGCAAGTATCAGAGAGAGAGAGAGAGAGAGAGAGAGATAGAGGGAGGTAGGGGCGACTTCGAGAACCAGTTTAAAAAGTGTAACCTGGGTCCGTATTCACCAACCATTCTCAAGAACATTTTTAGTCTTAAACTTCAGAATTTCGTCATTGTGAAAGTAACGTAACATCTGATTGGCTAAACCATTCGATTTAGCCAATCAGATGTTCTGTTACTTTCACTGTCAGAAAATTTTGAAGAGTAAGACTGAGAACGTTTTTGAGAATGGTTGGTGAATATGGACCCAGGTAACAACTTTTGCCAGTATCCCGCGTGTAGTTCTGGCAATATCGAAAACTTCATACAAAGAACTTAAAAAAAAAAACATAGTTTATGTTGCGAAGTTTATAAATGGTCATTGTCTTCTTTTCTGACGATATTCCTGAAAGGCTTTTTTCATCAGGGATTTTCTAGTAAAGAGTTAAGACTTCGTGGGTCACAATAAGCAAATGTACAAGTTATGTTACACCAAACCTGGATGGGCGAGAGAGGGAGACGTTAGCCAAGAGATAGTGTAAATATTTAGAAACATTCTCTTTTTAAAAAGGGATGTATTTGGATTCTGCTGTATTATTTGCATACGTGTTGGACTAAAGAAAATAGATCGAATTATCAGTGTATTGCAGTTACTCGAAACTTTAATCGATAGAAAAAGCTCAAATATTGATTTTTCAATGCTGCTTTGGTAACCCCCCTACCACAGAATCTCGAGTTTAACCCTTTACTACAAAATGAAGCCTTTAAACACCCCTGAAGGAGTAAGCTTTTGAAAACATTGTTGGAAAAGGAGAAAATGCTGGTAACCAGCATTTTCTCCTTTTCCCACAATGTTTTCTACCCTGCTGGAAACAATTTTCTATTTTGAGTTACTGTTATTTTGTAGTCTGCAAGTGCTTTCAATTTGGACCAGTCTAAGATTTTGTCGGCTGGTAAAGGGTTAATTATCTTTGAGAAATAAAAAAAGCAAATGACTATGGGTAAAAACGCTTTCTGGAAACATTGTGGGATAAAGAGTAACTGCTGATACCCGACATTTTCTCCTTTTCTCACAAAGTTTTCTGCTCTTTAACTCTTTACCAAACGACAAAATTTTAGACTTGTCCAAATTGAAAGCATTTGCAGACATTAGGGCATTTGTGTAAAGTCTCGTCTCGGATCGGCCTGCGAAGTCCGCGCAGGCTAATCCCACTTTGCGTCTGTAGTAGCTTGTCCTACAGTAGACTTTCGAAAAACAGAAAATTACATTAAAAAAAGGAAATTGTTGTTTCGGATTAGCTTACGCAGACTGCACAGGCTGATTCGTGATGACACTTTACGCAATACCCCTTTTAGTGTTCTACAGGGTATATAGTATTATAAGCAAAGTGTGCAGCAAAACGAACAAAATTGAGATGAAGACTGTGATAGAAGATTAGATGAAAAGATGATACTTTGACCTTCAGCAGGCAATCGAACAGATTCTATCATCTACATTTTCGTTTAGATTTTTATTTCTATTTTCTGCAAGACGAAAAGAAATCCATTTAATTTATCAGACTGAAAATCATGTTGATTCCTGATGGAACATCAGAAATCAATTTCAGACTTGTCACAATGGTTCTGAAATAGAATATTCTGTAATCAATCAGGAATTCTCAAACAGTTCTAACGTTAAAAATGACCCCAGAAAGAATCAGAAAAAAGCTCCAGTGCGTCTTTGAAATCTACAACGTGTGTACGTCCGCGACTTTATTGTCACGGTGCCGGAAATGTCAAAGACGTCGTTATGGTGTGCACCTCCGCGTGACAAAGAAGTATACAATACACAGAAGTTGTGTTCGTTGCAAAGAACAATTAATTTCTTTTCCAATCTCTATGCTATTTAAAGCCTTACCATCCAAAACCAGATGACAAACGGACATAAAATATGTTAGCGTTTCCCGTCTTCAGCCGTTCTGATACCACCAAAAGAGTCTCCGTGCCACTTTTTCAAACTAGATCATTGGCGTGGGTGTATATAGTGGCATAGTTTTGCCACTAGTTACGAGATAACTAACGGGATAATTTTAGAAAACTATCCCAATGAACTTCGTTATCAAGAAAATTTTATATGGTTAGGTAGATATGTAAATGCAAAATACACTGCTAAAAAAAATAAAGGTTCACATTTCCTCGACTTAGATCTCAAGATATTTTTTTCAGCACAGGTCAATGCAAATAATTTTCTGCTCATAAGTTTATTCAGTCTTAACACTGTAACATCTCAGAACAGGCAAAACAGTTTTGAATTGCACAAAAGATATATGAGATGTCCGTGTCAAAGCTTTTTTTTTTTAGATATGCAACATAGGCTTGTTAGATAATCGGTGGTGTCATTGTTTCATCTCGTCTTCTTCTTTCAAGAATATGAACAAAAGTTTGGTAAAGATAATTATGAGTTTCAGAAAACAATAAGGTAAACAAATTTATTGAGTCATTTTGTCTCTTAAGAATATACGCTGATGGTTTTCAGAGCGCAAAGACCTATTTTTAAGCAAAGTGAAAGATTTGAATTTCAACAACGGATTGATCCTTAAATTAATTCTTTTCAGCAGAGTATCTCATTTGTGCACGAAGCTGACATTCGAGATAAATTTATTGCACTATTTCAGTACCCTTTCTTGATAAATATTTTCTACTTTGATGAATTCGTTCTTTTTTACTTACCAAGATGGCGGTAATTTAAAGTTCGAATTATTCGCAATAATTATCGTAGCTTAATCGGTAAGTTTGGGTACATACTTAATCTGTTTATCACTAACAAAACCCATTAATAAATACCCCATGTTTATGTTACAGAGTGTGTAATGAAGCCATCTCACATGATTTAAATATCATCAACTCGTATTATGAGCATAAGGAAGGAGACGAAGATGTTCCGAAACCGTACCTATTTAGGCTATAATTAAACATACCGTGAGTGTCATTTGTAGGCACGAACCCTTAAAAATCACCATAAAACTAAGAATTATCACAATTTTTATCGTGAAACTTTTTAATATCTAGATTGATATTTCCAGGAAGCTTTGTATATCGCAATAATAATTTTCATAAATTATCCAGTATCTCGTAGCAGAAATATGCTGCTATAGGTGTATGTTTAATCCTTTCCCAAACAGCAAATTTTGGACCAGACCAAATTGAAAGCATTTTGCAGATGACAAATTAACAGTTGCTAAAAAGATGATTTTTCTTTATAGTTGGGTAGAAAACATTGTGGGAAAAGGAGAAAATGCTGGTTACCAGCATTTTCTCCTTTTCCCACGATGTTTTCAAAAGGCTTCTATTCCTGACCCGTAAAAACTAGGGATTGTTTGGGAAAGGGTTAAAGCGCGACCGATTTTCGTCTGCAGGACTTCCCGTTCTGATTTTGGACTGTATCATGGATATTTAACTTTGTACTGAGCGTCACAAATTTAAGACATGTTCAGATTGAAGACATTTGCAGAAGATAAAAAAAAAGACTCAGAAATTGGAATATGTTTTCTGAAGGTTAGAAAACATTGTCAGAAAAGGAGAAAAAGCCGGTTACCATCATTTTCTCCTTTTCCTATACTATGTTTTTAAAAGGCTTTTTCTTTAGGGTCGTTAAAATTTGTGATTGGATGGTAAAGATTTCAAATCTGTCTGTAAAGCCTGAAGCCATAATGGTGCCGAAATGACGGATAGGGACTGCTAATCCTTGACAAAAAATATTTCCATAAAGAAAACTGTCAAAGGAAACATAAGCCCGTTTCTGTCATTTCATTCTGTTTCAAAGACAAGCTATTGCTTCCAGTCAGATAACCCTCATCTTTTTTTTAATCATTATCTGTATATTGTCTCTTATATGCGAAAAGGGGTTCTCGGAACAGACGTTTACTCGGTAAAATGTTAAAGCTTCCTGGTTTGACTCATTCAGCTATTGTCAGCTAGCTGGTAATCTATGCACCTTTTTGGTCATTTGTCACAAGAACTCTCTTTAAAAGCATAGATGTTGTAAAGTTGTCTGCCAATTGTTCTACAAGAACCCGTACAATAAATATGTCTGTACTTTTTACCAACCACAAATTTTATTTCATTTATCCGCATATAAAACAAAAAATAGGCCAAAAGCCAAAACATTCAGCTACGCCGAAAAATAGCCCTCACAGGCTTAGGTAATAGAATCGGTATAACCCATGACACATGCTGTTGATAAGTGTGAAAAGTATTTGTAAATCTTTTTTCCGTTTAAGGAAAAAAAATAAAGAAATTTGGAGGAAGAAGAAGACTAGACTTTTCCACAGAAATATTGTTTATAGACATTTTTCCAACTGCTACTTTATAAGCGGCTAGTTTTAGTTTACACTCCGCGTATTAATATTTATCCTGTACAGGACAGTGATGCGTCATGGCAGACGCGTCAAATCTCCGAAGAATATGACATGCGCAGACAACGACCTCTTTTGACATTATCTCCCGCTAGATGGCATTCTATAAATACACGTCAAATCTTCGAAGAATATGACATGCGCAGACAACGCCTCTTCTGATCATAGACATGGCGGCGCTTATGAACAGCGTTGATCATTGACTACCCAATGCCCTACTGAGCAGACAACCTGCATTGACTTTGTATCAAACGAAAACATTTTGGACCTGTCCAATTTCAGAGAACTAGAAGATGACATTAAATGTAGCTTAAATGAAGGAAGGTCATTGACGTGCGAAAGGGTGGAAACCGTTGTGGGAAAAGGACAAAATTCTGATTACCAGCATTTCCCCCTTTCAACAATGTTTACAAAATACTCTTTCCCCATCGTCGTTTAGAACAGGGATTGTGTGTTAAAGGGCGGGTAAGCAAGCACAAAGTTATCGAAGAAGGCAAATTACTTAGAAATGCTCACCTGTAGAAAGCAATCACCTGAAGTAAAAGAGCACATTTTATCTGTGTTTTCAGGTGCTTGCCTAATGCATGTTTTCATGTATTATTCCGCACACTTCACCTCCTATATTTAAAAACTCTAATGTTAACCGGAATGTCAAAATCCGCCTTTGATTTATTTGTGGCTGCCGTTGTTGCTAAAAATAGATCGGAATCGCCATAAATGCCAAGACAATTGGAAATAAGGCGCTGGACAAATGTCTAGAGCCATCAATATGTATCACTATCAGAGTTTCTGAGTTAGTTTTGGCTCAACAAGAATGTCTCCAGAGTGTATCTTGATTTCTATTTTTCTTCCATATCGTTGTAAACTGATAGTTTTTCTGTCCTTCAGCTGTTTGTCCCATGTGTTATTTGTAATATTTCAGAGTAGAAATTATCCCAAGTTCGCGAGTACTCCAAGTTCTTGACGTAAAATCTGACGTGCTTTTTTCTGTGCTTATGTTGCCACAGCCAACTAAGAGGTGCCAAACTCTGTCCTACTGTCAACAGACACAAATGTTTTTGTTTCATCATGTGTACTTTCAAAATGCTTGTTAAACAGGCATGATATACCAGTCAGAGTTTCAGATAAGAGGGGGTGATGGTATTCTCAATCCATTATTTCTCTTTCCAATCCCCATACGTAACGCATTTGGACAATAATAAATGTTTTTAATTTTGAGATCAAATACTTGTACACTCACTCTCCCTTGAGCTCTGTGCCTTGTTCTAATCGATGCTTTGTTTTAATTTAATTTTTGTTAGAATACATTTAAAATTACCCCCCCCCCCTATAAAAAAACCCTCCTACACAAATCTTGAGTAAAGTTTTTCTTGTCAACGCTTTAGATCAGTGATTTTTTTGGAAAAAAAGCACGATGCTGAGAGAATTTTATTTTCGGTTCCAGGTAATAATTGAGTCGCCCACTTGCTTACTTTTAAGATTAAAGTTTTTGACGTATACTAACACTTGAACCAATCATACATTACGAGATTATCATTTTCACAATTATTTCCACATTCTTCTAAATGGTATGATTTAAATTGTAATGCAATTAACACCCGAATTGGTTACTTTTGGTCACAATTGGTTCTTTTTTTTACATGAAGGCCAGACGGCAACAAAAACGTGAGGCCGTATATTGCATTTTCGCTGTACACTAATTCATGGCACCATTGTAGCAAGAAACAAAAAGGCCAGGAGAACGAAAATAATTGGGACATTCCTTGCAGATGATATCCATTATGCTTATTCGATGTTCTATGGATTCTCATTAATTAAGTCCATACCGAGCGACCCCATTTTTTGACGACCCTAGTGAAGAACGCTTTAGAAAACACTGTGGGTGAGAGAGAAAGAGAGAGGCGCTATGAAAAAGTGAGGTTTAAAGTATCCTTGTTATGCATTGTATGGACTAACTCAAATAGGTCGTAGCATAACATGGGTCGGTCTTGTCTGAGAAAAATCCGACTTAATCATATAGAATCTTCAATATACACAGAAAATACATTTATAGCAAAAGTTATCGAACCGTGCAGGCTGACTTTATCCAGTACTTTTTGCAGATACATTGAACTACATTTTAACAAAGAGGACAACCCAACTGAAGTTGACCAACAATTTCTTGTTTTTCCCATGTCTTAGAAAACGTCTGAATCATTTGGTAGAATGGTCCCAATACACACAATAGATGTATCAATAGCAAAAAATATCGACCCAAGTCAGCCTGCGCGGGCAGCGCAGGCTGACTTGGGTCGATTTTTTATGAAGTTGCATCAAAACAACTTTTGAAGTTGCACCAAAACTACTCTTGAAGTTGCATCAAAGCAACTTATCATAGTGCACGACCCAAATGTGGGTAACAAATATTTTTGTGTGTTTTTTTTTATCATTTTCCCCTATCCCTTTCAAGGAAAATATCAATAATTCAAGCCACTGTTGATTTTTCATCTGGAAAATGTTTCAGAACGAATATAGATTATTTTCGCTCAGTACAGAGCTAGCAAAAAACATCATATTACAAAAGACATCATATCAAATTAGCAACGACAAGAGAAACAAGCCGATCCCTCGGTAACGGGTACTCATGTAGAAAAGGAAATCTATAAAGAGACTCATTAATTACTTTATAGCAGAAGACACTAACCTTTATCATTTACGATAAAAAGAGTTACTTCGCCGAGGTTTTCTTTTTCTTTCTTCATTTTTTTTAGGAAATTTTGTAACGAATTAATTGCCTAATGTTATCGGTTACCGTCCTTACCGTTTGGCTATTGACAGTTGTCTGTAAATGACGGTTTTTGGTTATTGACAGCTAAATGGAAAATAGCCATTTTAAAGCCTTTTTTATGGCTATTGACAGTTAACTGTAAATAGACGTCACCATGTTTTTTTTTTATCAAAAGCTAAATAGAAATAGCCATTTCAACGCCTTTTTTTTCGCATATGAAATTCAAATGTGAGTTGCGTTTTTTAATTGACATTTATCTATCAAGAGCAATATAAATTGTTTTTTGCTATTGACATTAAATGTAAATAGCCATTTCAACGCTTTTGGGCGATTGACACTTTACTGAAAATAACCACTTGAACGGTTTTTTGGCTATAGATAGTAAACTAAATCGCCATTTAAACGAATTTTTGGCTGTTGACAGTAAACTGTAAATAACAATTCAAAAATTTTTGGGCTATTGGCAGTTTGATGTAAATAGCCATTTCACTATTTTCTGACTATTCATAGTTCAATGTAAATAGACGCTGCATTTGTTATTTTCTCAGTTTTGTTTTCAATTTCCAGTTTTTAATATTTCCTTTGTCAGTATTTTCTTTGTGTTTTTGCACGAACCATTCTTAACAAAGGACTTTCCCTTCTATAAATAATTAATATATTTCCAGGCAGTATTGTTAAGTTAACAAGAGAATGGGTGTATTATATTAACTCATTACCAAACGACAATAGTTTAGACTGGTCCAAATTGAAAGTATTTACAGACGACAAAATGAAAGTGACTGAAAATTTGAAATTTGTTTTGTGAAGGATAGAAAACACTGTGGGAAAAGGAGAAAATGCTGGTTACCAGCATTTTCTCCTTTTTCCACAATGTTTTCTAAAGGCTTCTTTCTCAAGGGCGTCAAAAGTAGGGATTGTGTGGTAATGGGTTAAGGTAATGGCCACACATGTGAGACATCATATAAAATTAGCAAAAACCGGCTTTAACTCTTTACCACACGAGAAAATTTTAGACTGGTCCAAATTGAAAGCATTTGCAGAAAACAAAATAAAAAAAGACTGAAAATTTTAAAATTTTCTCAAAGTTTATGAAGTGTAAAAAACCTTGTTGGAAAAGGAGAAAATGCTGGTTACCAGCATTTTCTCCTTTTCCCACAATGTTTTCTAGAGGCTTCTTTCTCAGGGTCGTCAAAAAGTAGTGATTGTGTGGTAATGGGTTAATCGTCCTTCGTTAACTCTTTACCAAATGACAAAAATTTAGACTTGTCAAAATTTAAAAAAAAAGTAAGCGTGGCTACCTACTCAAAATTCAAAACAAATTGGGTCTGGCTAAATTGAAAAATTCCTGAGGCTCTAAAAAGGTAGAAAACGATGTGCGAAAAGGAGAAAATGCTGTTTACCATATTTCCACATTGTTTCCAGAAGGCTTCTTTCACCAGCGTCGTTAGAAATCGGAACAGTGTGGTAAAGGATAAATTAAAAGATAATTAATGTATAGGAAAAACCTTTAAGCTAACTCATTAACGTCCCTGTATAGTAGTACCAAGGCACCAACCCTTTGCGATTAACCCTTTACCACATAACTGCGAGTTTGAACGACTCTGGGAAAGAAGCCTTTTGTAAACAATGTGGGAAAAAGAATACTGGTAATCAGCATTTTCTCCTTTTACCACATTGTTTTCTATCCCTTTAAAGTCAGGTTTTTTAGTTCAGTCGCAGTGGATTTGAACGAAATCTTTTGAAAACAGTGTGCCATGGATAAAGTAGAAAATGGTGGTTTTCAACATTTTCTCCTTTGCTCACAGTGTTTTGTAACCTGTCAAAAACCACTTACTACATTTTACCCACATTTAATTTGCTGACTCCAAATGCTCTGAACTTAGAAATGTCCAAAACTGAACTTGTTTCGGAGCCATAGGTGGAATACCATAGATTTTACAGTCTTCTCAAAGCTGATAGCCGTTGAAGAATATATATTAAGCACCACCAAAAGAAATGTCTTTCAAAAGTTGGAAAACAATGTTAGGAAAAGAAAAAACTACAGTACTTGTTTTCCTCATCCGTTTGCCTTTTCCAAGAGTGGTTTCAAAAGCCTGTTACCTCATGGATTGTTAAACAACGGACTATTTGTTAAGAGGTGAACCCTCTTCAAAACATACTACTTCACAATCCGCCATTGGTTTGACGACCCTGAGAACCTGAGGAGGCTATTGAAAACATAGTGGCCAAAGGAGAAAATACTGGTAACCAATATTTTCTCCTTTTCCCATAATGTTTTCTACTGTGTCAGAAACAAATCTCATCATTTAAGCCATGTCAATAACTCTTATCCTCCTAAATAAGTTACATAAATATTTAAAGCTGATAGGAATCATACACTCGGTACACTTTGGATGATTCGAGCACCGCGAAAACTCGAGCGTTTTGCTCGTCCCTTTTAGACTTCGAATTATCGAGGTTTTACTGTAATTGTCCCAAAAAAGATACCATTGAATGGTAAGATTTCGGGTTTTACTATCGACTCAAAAATTTCATTTCATTTATTTAGCAGGATAAGGGAAAATATTTGGAGAGAGAGAGAGAGAGAGAAAAAAGACTCTTTAACGGACTGTGTAGATCCAAGATCAGACTGCACAGGATATGCAGTCTGATCTTGATCTACACTGCCCGTAAAGGCCATTAAGGTGGGCTTATCAGTTTATGCTTAACCCTTTCCCAAACGACAAATTTTAGGACTAGACCAAATTGAAAGCATTTGCAGACGACAATTCATCTCTTGCTTAAAAGATTATTTTTCTGTCTATGATAGGGTAGAAAACATTGTGGGAAAAGAAGAAAATGCTGGTTACCAGCATTTTCTCTTTTTCCCACAATGTTTTCAAAAGGCTACTATTCAAGACCCGTAAGAACCAGGGATTGGTTGGGAAAGGGTTAAGTGTCTTCTCCACATAATGCTTTCACTGTGGATGAGACACAAATTTTGTCGTTGGGGTGATGGGTTAACGGTATCAGTATCATTAGCGACCGTTGTTCTCTGAGTATAAAATCAACACGACATGATACTTCCGTAATGAACGGTATCTCTTTATAAAATGTACGAGTTTTACCAGCCCATTTCAGCGCAATACAATATTTGAACTCCGCTATGGCAAAAATGGGGGATTAACTCTTAAGTCTTTAGAAAAAAAAAAACTGTGGGAAAAGGAGAAATTACTCGTAACGAGTAATTTCTCCTTTTTCCAAAGTGTTTTCTAGCCTATCGGAAAATTTCTTGCCATTCTCATCAAATTCAAAATTGTCATCTGCAGACACTTTGAGTTTGGGATTGTCTAAAATTTGTCATTTGGGAAAGGGTTAAGGTAGTAGACCCCTAATACTTCTAGTTCAGCATGTAATGAAATTTCTTGATTGTTGATAAATACGGATTTATACAGATATAATACTTTTGCATCTTTCTAACCGACCAGAAATTTCTTTGATATCTATCTTGAAATTATAATTATGTTGATACTTTTGTTAGTTTCCAGAAAAGGGAGGTAATTATTATCTCCCTTCGTAATGAGAATATCATGGTTTTAGAGGCATTTCTATGGTATCTCTAATTGGCCCTAAATAACAGCAAGGATGAAGCTGTTTCTTACGTGTATATAACACCTTTTGATTGCGTAGAAAACATTGTGACAAAAGGTGAAATTGCTCGTCACGAGCAATTTCACCTTTTGCCACAATGTTTTCCAAAAAACTCCTACAAGCAATGTGTAGAAATGAGTATCTATGGAGTAAAGAGTTAAGTAGCCACTCAGTTGTAAAGGCCGGGTGTCTAAGGACAGATGAATGATTTGTATTCCAGATGTTGCTCTTTCTGAACCCTATACCAAAACTAATACAATATTTTACATCCCTCCGTTGTTCTGATTTTCGAAAACATTTTGGGAAAAGGACGATTTCTTCTTAGAAGTAATTATCCCTTTTCCCACAGATGTTTCTATGTCAGCGAAAAAAAAAAAACGGTTTTCATTCATCAGCAGGTTTAATTTATCTTCCTTGCGTCGTTTGGGTGTTCATCATGTTTCTTCTGAAATACGCCTTTTGTGTGATGCGTTAATTAGAACTTGACCTCTATTACCGAGTTGAAGCAAATGTTAAAAGAGCAATGGAAGGGTGGCTTCTTTACTTAGAGAAATTCTTGATTTTTGAATAGAGACCTTAACCCTTATCATACTGGATAAATTCAAATTAAACTTTCAAGTCGACAGTCGAAACCCAAGTTCTGCTATATCAGAGCTAACTCCAAAGCGGACTGGGTAGATTCATCATCAAACTGCAACAGGCGCCATGTTCTGTGCAGTCTGATCTTAATCTGCACTGTCTGCAAAGGGTCAGCGAGTCGTAGTCTAAAGGTAAATGCTTGTTTATGCGTGCTTGTTTATCGAAGACTGTTTTTTTTTTTCTTTTTTGTTTCTTGGGCTGTTCACATCGCCCTGTGTGGTTTGTTTGTCTTTTTGGCTGTGTTTGTTTTTCCTTGTCTATGTATTTTTAGTTTACCTGTCCTTGTCTGTCTATCTGCATGTCTGTTTGTTTGTCCTCGTCTGTCTACCTGTCAGTCTGCTTGCCTGTCCTATTCTGTCTATCTGCATGTATGTTTGCATATCCTGGTCTGTCTTCGTGTTTGTTTGCTTGTTCTCTTCTGTCCGTCTACATGTCTGTTTGCCTGTTCTCGTCTGTCTACCTGCATGTCTGTTTGCTGTCCTCGTCTGTCTATCTACATGTCTGTTTGCCTCTTCTCGTCTGTCTACCTGCATGTCTGTTTGCTGTCCTCGTCTGTCTATCTGCTTGTCCTCGTCTGTCTACTTGCATGTCTGTTTGCCCGTGCTCGTCTGTCTTTTTGCATGTCTGTTTGCGTGTCCTCATCTGTCTACCTGCATGTGTGTTTGCCTGTCCTCGTCTGTCTACCTGCATGTCTGTTTGCCTGTCCTCGCCTGTCCATCTGCATGTCTGTTTGCCTTTCCTTGTCTGTCTACCTGCATGCCTGTTTACTTGTCCTCGTCTATCTATGTACATGTCTATTTGCCTGTCCTCATCTGTCTATCTTCATGTCTGTTTGTCTATCCTCGTCTGTCTATGCACATACCTCTTTTCTTCTCCTCGCCTATCTATGTACATGTCATTTTGCCTGTCCTGTCTGTCTGTTTACATGTCTGTTTGTCTGTCCTCGTCTGTCTATGCACATACCTGTTTGCTTGTCCTCGCCCATCTATGTACATACCTGTGTGCCTGTCCTCGTCTGTCTATGCACATACCTGTTTGCCTGTCCTCGTCTATCTATGCACATACCTGTTTGCCTGTCCTCGTCTGTCAATCTACATGCGTGTTTGCCTGTCCTCGTCTATGTACATGTCTGTTTGCTTGTCCTCGTCTGTCTATGTACATGTCTGTTTGCCTGTCCTCGTCTTTCAATCTACATGTCTGTTTGCCTGTCCTCGTCTGTCTATGCACATACCTGTTTACCTGTCCTCGCCTATCTATGTACATGTCTATTTGCTTGTCCTCGTCTGTTTATCTACATGTCTGTTTGCCTGAACTCGTCTATCTGCATATCTGTTTGTCTGTCCTCATCTGTCTATCTGCATGTCTGTTTTACTTGTCCTCCTTTTTCTAAACGACTTTTTGCCTGCCTTTGTCTGTCTGTTCGCATTTTGTTTGTCTCTTCTCGACTATCTGTCTATCTGTTTGACTATCTTCATCTCTCTGTGTACGTGTGTCTTCAGTTTCGTCTACCTGTCTATAATATTGCTTCTTATCTAGATTTGTCAGTTTGTGTCCCTTTGCTATACCCGTGTCTGCCTTTTTTTTAACCTGTCTAGTCTGTTTATCTATAAGCTATGCATCTGTCTGTCTCTTTGTTCATCTTAATACTTATGAAAATTGCTTGATGGGAAAATTCTGTCCTACCACACTAATTTGTCGTCTGCGAAAGCTATCATTCTTGGATTAGTTTATCATTCTTATCGTCTGATTAAAAAAAGCCTTAATCATGTACTAGTATAGGAATGATAAATGGGAAAATTTCAATTTCTGCTCAATATCCATAAGTTTGTAATTTCCCAGTTATTGTATTCCTATATCAATGATTCTGTTTTCAAATTGTATATTCTGAATCCAATGAATTTTAAAGTAAGAATTAACTGTCTCTCTTCAATCATCAGTTAACCAATTACCACACAATCCCTACTTTTGACGACCCTGAGAAAGAAGCCATTAGAAAAGCTATCCTTCACAAAATAAATTTCAAATTTTCAGTGACTTTTATTTTAGCGCCTGCAAATGCTTTCGATCTGGACAAACCTAAAATTTTGTCGTTTGGTAATGAGTTTCTGCTAAACAAGATAAATGATACCCTCAAGTCAATAGTTAAAACCCAATGTTCATATTCAGGAAGTGACATGGGCAGTGCTATTTTCAGTGTCTTTAGGGTATTTTCACCGTCCTACAGTAGATTTTCGAAAAACAGAAAATTACATAAAAAAGGAAACTGTTGTTTCGGATTAGTCTACGCAGACTGCACAGGCTGATCCGTGATGACACTTTACGCAATACCCCTTTTAGTGTTCTACAGGCTATATAGTATTATAAACAAAGTGTGCAGCAAAAATGAACAAAGTTGAGATGAAAACTGTGATAGAAGATTAGATAAAAAGATAATACTTTAACCTTCAGCAGCCAATCGAACAGATTCTATCATCTACATTTTCGTTTAGATTTTCATTTCTATTTTCTGTAAGACGAAAAGAAATCCATTTATTTATCAGACTGAAAATCATGTTGATTCCTGATGGAACATCAGAAATCAATTTCAGACTTGTCACAATGGTTCTGAAATAGAATATTCTGTAATCAATCAGGAATTCTCAAACAGTTCTAACGTTAAAAATGACCCCAGAAAGAATCAGAAAAAAGCTCCAGTGCGTCTTTGAAATCTACAACGTGTGTAAGTCCGCGACTTTATTGTCGGGGTGCCGGAAATGTCAAAGACGTCATTATGGTGTGGACCTCCGCGTGACAAAGAAGTATACAATACACAGAAGTTGTTCTTTGTAAAGAACTATTAATTTCTTTTCCAGTCTCTATGCTATTTAAAGCCTTACCATCCAAAACCAGATGACAAACGGACATAAAATATGTTAACGTTTCCCGTCTTGATCCGTTCTGATACCACCAAAAGAGTCTCCGTGCCACTTTTTCAACCTGGATCATTGGCGTGGGTGAATATGGTGGCATAGTTCTGCCACTAGTCACGAGATAACTAACGGGATAATTTTAGAAAACTATCCCAATAAACTTTTTTATCAAGAAAATTTTACATGGTTAGAGAGATATTTAAATGCAGAATACACTGCTAAAAATAATTAAAGAATCACATTTCCTCGACTGTCTGCCTGTCTGCCTTTACATACTGGATTAACCCATTACCACACAATCCCTACTTTTGACGCCCCTGAGAAAAAAGGCTTTTGAAAACCCTGTGGGAAAAGGAGAAAATGCTGGTAACCAGCATTTTCTCCTTTTCCCACAGTGTTTTCTACCCTTCCCAGAACAAATTTCAATTTTTCAGTCACATTTATTTTGTCGTCTGCAAATGCTTTCAATTTGGACCAGTCTAAATTTTTCTCGTGTGGTAATGGGTTAAAAGACTGCACAAGAAAATATTGATGCATAACATCAATGGCGCCGCAAATCAGTTGTTTCATGTGGCGCCACAAAAAGTGTTGCGGTTTTTTTTTTGCCAAGGGAAATAACTCCGAAGTGTCCTGAGAATGAAATAATGGATAAGGAGTTTCACAGTGTGCACTGAAGAACCAGCATCAAAAATAACCATAAAGTAAAAAGAATACTGCATGCATGATCTTGTCTTTCTAATTTTTGCTCCAGACCTCGGAAGCGCAGTCGGTAGTGTACAGGACTCAAGAAAGGGAGTTCCTTGTTCGATCCCGGACTCGGCCAACTTCTTTCAAGGGATTGATGATAGTCATTGCGCCAGGATTCATTCCTCTCTCACTGCTGATTATTTTTCGACTATAGTGGAAAAGCAGCTAGTGGCTTCGAAAAAATATTGTGGACAGTGCTGGTAAACAAGACTCCAGGAAAGCATGGATAGGTGAACTGGCCGCCATGATATAACTGAATTAATGTTGAACCTGGCGTTAAACACCATAAAATTGATCAATCAACCAATCAATTCTTATTTTCGTGTTAGAATAGAACAGAACAGAACAGTATTTCATTGCTATAGTAAATACAATACTTCAAGCAAACATAAATGAAAAATAAAGACGTGAAAGATTAACAGCGAGAAATTAATTTGTTCAATGTACATAAATGATGTTTTGAAAATATTTTTTTAGAGATCAAAGGCTTGGATTAAAAAAAAAGACACCCCACTTGTAAGATTTATTTCTTTTAAGCGTGTTCGTTTAAAAAAAAAAGACTTCAATTATCAAATAAGACAAACATTTAGAATGGTTCTCTGTACATAATTCTGATTGCCTTTTAATTGAAACATTGCATGTTGAATTAATTCCTGAAATTACACAACATGACTGGTTTACTTATCTGCCGAAGTCATTTTCTTCCGACGGAAACATGTTAACTGTTCATAAATAGAACAAATTAACCATGTTCTATTAAAAAAGGTGAATAAAGCATTTGCAAAAGGTGTCGACTCAGGTCAGCCTGCGCAGTCCGCGCAGGCTGACCTGAGTCGACACCTTTTGCTAATTGTAAATTTTCTTCATGTCAGTTCAGTTCAATTCAATCCAGAATACTTTATTTGGCTCAAATCTTCAGTTTAAAAGATATATGAGCAATTAACAATTCATGATATTTCATTGTGACAGCGAGATGTGACAGAAGGGGAAGTTTGAATGTGCGGATAGAATAAAGTTCTTCCAAGAGATACTAATTTTTAAAACATTCTAAGTCTTTACTCATCATCCCATGTCAAAGGACCATACGACCTCATGACCCAGTCAGTTTTTTAACCAAATGCAACTTACGTACCAATAGCTATGTGATTATTTGCTTGGTTAAATGCATCACAGTGATGCATAAATCCCCTTTTTGCTAGAGTATGGTTCTAATTTGCATACGAAATTAACATAACATAACACATATTAACATAACATAATGTTATGCATACGAAATTAGTTAATCTAATCCTTTACATCACAATCCGAAGTTTAAACGACATTGGAAAATAAGGCTCTTGAAAACATTGTGGAAAAATTCATTTTCTTCTTTTCCAACATTTTTTTTTTTAATCGTATTAAAGACAAATCTGACCATATATACTTTGCGGTCTGCAAACGCTTTCAATTTCGATCATTCTATAATTTTGTCGCCTGATAAGGTTTTGAGCTGCCTTTTCTAAACTGCGCACCCAAGAAATTTTCGTTCGAAGCTAGGAAAGCACGAATCAAGTTTGAATACAAGTTTCACTAAACTTCGTTACTTTAACAGTAGATAATATTCTGCTAAATTTTACGCCAGCGTTGGGTTTTGTTTGTTTGAATGATGTTTTACGCCGCTTTCAACAGTATTTCAGTCATATCACGGCGACAGTTCAAATATGCATGTTTCCTGGGTTTCACCAGTACTAGGCTAGGCTCTGAAGTGTCTCGCCCAAGGACACTCCTGTGAAAAAAACCCAGTGGAGCCAGCGAGGCTCGAACCTGGGACCTTCAGGTTACGAGTCCTACACTTTACCACTGAGCCACACAGGGCCCCACCAGCGTTGGGTTAAAAAGGAGTCACCAGTACGTTGTACTAGTCACTAGTATTGTGTAACAATACACAATGTCAAAACTTGGGTACACGCAAATCTGCACTGTTTATTGTGCATGTATGCAGTCTTGATTATTGCATGTCGGTTCGCTGCTCATAATATCACCCCTCATCCATATTTTATAAATCTCAGCTCTCCTAAGTTATCTCCCTTGACAGAAATATATTCTCATGTTCTTGTAATCCAGTCTGTGAAGTTAGAAATGAAGGCTTTCCAGGCAATACCCTGAAGACACTGAAAAATGGCACTGCCCGCGGCACTTCTACAATATATAGGCCCGCAGGGAGTTATCACAGACAACATAAAAGGCAAGAATTCACGGGGTGTTTAACGCGGCTGGAGGAGATATATCAACTGTAAGCAGTTCATCGCCATTTGCTATTCTTAAGAACATTCTCATTCTTATTCTCAAGACATTTCTGAATTTGAAAGTTACACAAGATCTGATTGGTTAAACCAAATGGTTTAACCAATCAGAACTTGTGTTACTTTGATCTAGAATAAGACTGTGAGTGAAATTACAAAATGGCTGGTGATTACGAACCCTATCATTCAACGTTAGCCACAATTTCAATTCTGTTTTAACTCATTACCACACAAACCCGACTTTTAAAGACCCTGAGAAAGAAGCCTTCTGAAAACATTGTGGGAAAAGGAGAAAATGCTGGTGACCAGCATTTTTTCCTTTTCCCACAATGTTTTCTTCCCTTTCCAAAAGAAATTTCAAATTTTCAGTCACTTATATTTTGTCGTCTGCATGTGCTTTCAATTTGGACCAGTCTAAAATTTTGTCGTTTGGTAAAGAGTTAAAAAGAAATTTGGTCATTTACACAGTAGTATCCTTGTGTTTTTCTACCAAGAGATGTGAACCCTATGAACCACAAATCTGTAAAGGTTTTTACTCTTAACCTGTTGAATGAATTAATACTATGAATGAAACATTCAAGCCGATTGTAAAAAAACCCAAATGTCAAAGTTATTTTCAGGAGGAAATACCTCCTTTATGGACAGTAGATCCAATGTAAGACTTCACATTCTGTGCAGTCTGATCTTAATCTACACTGTACGCCAAAGGTCTTTGAGTTGCACTGAGCAGCCTAAAGGTAAACATCTGAGAGAAAAATTTATGAATTAACCCCCTTGATAATACCAACGACATCAGCTATTTCTTTAGTACAGAGGCCATTGAGTGACACAATGCAAATGGTCCACGTACATTGGGTCTGAAAAAGTAAAATTTTTCCAAATACTTGTACTTATATCATGCTTTCCGATAGGTTATCGAGAGGAAATGGTGAATGATTGTTTTATAGTCCATGATTATGGCCAAGGTCTTTAGAACCTCTTCAAATGAAGGCGTAACAGTAGTTTCTGTTATGCCTAGGTAAGCAACGCGTGCCATTCATCCAGATAGAAATATGACGTAATTTATGTGCATTTACCATACAATTCCGGCGCTTTACGTAATATTGCAATGCGTTCTTATGTGGAGAGGGGTAAGCCACGGAGAATTACTGAAAACAACTGTGTTTTGTATTTTTTATGAAAGTCCATCAAATAAATGGAATATTTGTTTTTTTGTCGGTGAAATATCGAAATTTAATTTATCGAGTGAACATAATAGGTAATTTAGTCCGGTCTGTTAGCTCAAAAATGTTTACCAACCGGACGAAAGTGTGAAAATTTTATATGGTGTAAACAATACTTTTCTAAGACGAAAAAAAGGGGTGTGCCCGATTTTAAGGCCCTAGATCAATTTTTATTGCGATTTGAAATTCGGATAACTATACCGTCCGAATACTCTTCCTTTGTAGAATAGTAATTTTGTTTCCCGTTTAGTCAAAGTGTATGATCGACAAAAAAATGGTGTGTCAGAAGTATTTTACCATTTTAAAGGCACTACTGGATTTAGGGATTGACTTTATGAATATTGTATGTGTCATTCGTATCTGTCTGTTTGTCTGTCCGTCCATTTGCGTATCATTTGCTTGCACTTTACATTCTTAAAAAGAACTGACCGAATTTCGCGCACAGGATTGCTTTGCAATAGATCGCTCGGCAGGACAAATCAAATTGCCTACAGATTTTCCGCATACAATGCATTTAACGATTTGCCTATTACATTTGATATAACGAATATTTCCTTTATATCCAAAGCATTTTTCATTGACAAATGCTGTATGTCCCGTTCGCAAATCCTTTAAATTTGGAATACCGGGATCAAAGGAGCAAAGAGTTAACCCTGCACCCATTTTTTTTAAAACTTCATTAGACACATACCTTTAAATATTCAAAATGAAACTTGAATGAATAGTTTGTGAAGAAGGTATGGAAGGTTTAAAATTTGATCTGAGACCACGTTTCTTTTGTTCATTATCTATTCACAAAGTTATTCGTCAATAGGAAAGTGCAACAAAGACGGTTTGATAATAGTGCTGTAATATCAGTAAATGGACAGTCCCTGTCTTTCTGAAGACACTGAGCAGCTTTTTAACCTTTTACAAAAGTATTTCCAGTTTTGGCGACCCGGAAAAAAATGGGGGCCGACGCTCTGATTTGTCCCACTTTTTGTTTTTTGTCTCACTTCCTCAACTTCAGCACCCCCCATAAGAAAACGAAAACAAAAAGTAATTAATATATAGTTCAGGAACATCTGTGAAAAATAAATTTTCAAAGTACGAGAGAAAATATTGGGGAAAAAAGGAATGAGATTGCAACAAGCATTTTCTCCTGTTTAAACATGTTTTACTTTTTCAAGGACAATTACTAACATCTGACTCGCCTTTATCGCCTCCATATGCTGGGTGTAGGACAAAAGCCCACTAGGACAAAAGCCCACTGGACAAAAAAACACTAGGACAAAAGCCGACTTTTAGTTCTAATCACGTATTCAATTAAAAAGTTATACATATATGATGTTACTTGTCTTTAGAAGAGTAGAAAACATTATGTGAAAAGCAGAAAATGCCGGTAAGCACCATTTTCTTATTCTCTCGCATTTTTTTCAAAAGTCCAGCATTTTCTCATTTTCTCACATTCTTTTCAAGTCTTCTTTCACATGGTTGTTATAAATATGGGAAATGTTGCAAACAAGTGAAAACTGAGAAGAAAAAAAAAGCAATTCGACCATTCTGATAATTTAATCTGTAATGTGTTTTTTTCTTCAAAATGATTAGAAAAATGATTTTCTAACTCTTTTTAGAAGCAGTGGGCTTTTGTCCTCCTTGCCAAAATTAACAGTGGCCTTTTGTCCAGTCGCCTATTGTCCTATTGGGTTTTTGTCCCAATGGCCTTTTGTCCGTTTCCCCCATATGCTAGGTATATGGACGAGTCCAAGGTTGTCGTCGGGTGAAACATTCATGGAACCTATTCAAAACCTTATACCAAGTAACCTATGCTTTTTACGACCTTAAGAAATATAGTTTTTATAAATGTTGTTGAAAAGGGATAAAGTTCTAGTAACCACTATTTTCTCCTTTTTTCATTTGCTATTCTGCCTACAGAAAACTTCGTTCTTTTAAAGTCACATTCAAGTTGTTGTTTTCAAAGGCTTGTAATTTGGGCAAGTCTCAAATTTTTGTTTGGTAGAGTTAATGAGGGTGGGGGGCAAAATTTTAAGAATCGGCTTGTCCTCCCGATTTGATATATACTGCGTTTTGCTATGCAGTGAAAAATAATCTACCTGCTAATACTAGGGACCGAAATAGATGGAAATTTGTTCAACAATGTGGTGAATTATGAGATTTGGAGAAAAATAAAGCAAAAAATCACACTGAATTAAATGTGACCTCAGAAATTGTTTGGTGTCTATCAGATAACAAAAGTAGATGAAAAATTCCAGGGCTAGCCGCCATTTGTTTAGAACTATTTTAATTTGTTTGAAATATTCTATCAGCGTATCGTCAGTAAGCTACTCTGAAACATTATTTCATCCTCTATATATACCTCTATTTTCTAGCAATATTCGGCCAAACGCCGACACAATCATTTTATTGGTGATCAAATTATTGTGTGTGTGTGTGTGGGGGGGGGGCCTCTGGCCCTTCCTGTTCCTACGGCCCTGCTGAAAAGCTGTAATGTACTTTTTAGGCACTGACTAGCACACACGTGTCATGATTGTAAAGGTTTGGAATTGTTAAAATCTGTTACAGAGGTTAAGTATGTTCTAATTACTAGCCCTAAAAGATGCATTTTTCTGCCCGAACATTTTTTTGTTTTTTGTTTTCAAATGCATTATTATGTAGCCTGGTTTAACTGGTCCCAGTTTAATTTTATATTTGCACTTATTTCTTACGTCGGAAGTGGGGGAATTTGTTTTTCAAGTTATTAAACCGCATCCTACTAAATAGATTAAATGACGCTTTTAAAGCCGATCGTAAAAACCCAAATGTTGTTTCAAAGGAATATCTCGAGGAAAAATAAAATATCTCCGTATCGGACAGTGTAGATCTAGGATCAGACATCACGTTCTTCGAAGTATGATCTTGATCTGTATTGTCTGCAAGAGGTCAATGAGTCGCGCTTGGTTACCTAACGGTTAATGCAGTCTGCATACAAAAAGTTCTATCAACACGCCCGATAGGAGACAGCGCTTATGAAACTGCTTTACTCTCTCAAGTCTACCGAAAGATTGATAAAACGACAGTTTGTTTTTTGTATGTGTCTTCTAAAAAGACAATTAATGATAAAACTACCAGCACGGCCGTTTGAGGTTCTTTGGGCATTTCAAGAATTACGAAACATAATATAAAAGTGAAAAAAAAATACTAAAAATGCCCATTCTTGGTATTATTTCGGATTTATTTCTATATAATTTCATGTTAGTAAAAATAAATCAAAATCCACATACGAAGTAAATCAAAATAAAAATTTCGATTAAAAAAAGAGAAATGAAGTTCTATTAAATATGAAAACGTTTTGATCTACATTCAGTGATCAAATCAATGTGAGATACGAATACATGTACATGTGTTCTGATAAAACGAAAGTACAAAGGAAGAGTATTCGGGCACTACATCTATCCGAATATATAATAGGCAGTAATTAATGAACTAGGCCACTGAAATCGGGCACACCAGGTGCAAATGACCCGGAATGATGTCTAGTAACTGTGTGCAAAATTTGTTGCTTTCGTCCGGAGTGTAAACATTTTGCTAAAAAATCGAGTTAACAGACCGGACTAATTATCTAATATTGTAAGATGATTTGAATCTATAGATACTGTATGCGTTTTGCATATATATGTTTTTACTTCTTAGAACTGAATATTTCTGATTACATAAAAAGAAAATGGTATTCGTTTTCAATTACAAAAATCTCTGTTTTCATGTCTTGAAAAGCGAAAGGCCCAGCTGCAGTTTCTATCATATTCTAACCCAGTCTGCAATGAACAAATGTCTGAATGACTACTATGTTTATAAGATTCTCTAAATAAGAATTGCAACAAAAATCTGTTTTCAATTTACCTTACCTATACTGTTTTGAGACCTGGAACCGTATTCACCGACCATTCTCGAGAATACTCCTAGTCTTATTCTCCAAGGTTTTCTAAATTTGTTAGTAACACAACTTCTGATTGGCTAAACCGAATGGTTTAGCCAATCAGAAGTTGTCTTACTTACAAATGTAGAAAGTTCTGGAGAATAAGACAAAGAACTTTCTTAAGAATGGTCGGTGAATATGGGCCCTGATCAATTGTTTTTTCTGGGTAGTTTTCATTGAACTTATCGCGCAATCTTTCTTTAAATAAGGATTTATAGTTCCAAGTTACTTGATCGATCAAAGCATTTCGAATATTGCGATGAATCGTTTCTTGAACATTTAGACATTTAAAAACAGTCCTCCCACCTGTTGAATTATTTTTTCCTCGAGTCTCCTTTTCTGTACCATTGTTTACAAAAACACAACTGCCTATTTTTTTTGTGTGTGTCACCAATGTATACCGTTACGAAATAGGAGTTTTTGTCTTCATAAATGACAATTATGTTTCGTATTTCACGTTACTGTTTTTCCCCTTTTATGTTTACTATTTGAATTCAATGTAAAAAGTAAATAATGATAAACAAATTTGACAGAAGTTGGGTTATAAGAACGATCAAGAGAGATAGATATAAATAGGTTTCTCCAAAGAGGACGGAAAGGTTGTTATAGTAAGCTACCCAATGTGTCCATGGTTGCTATCGTTGAAATACGTTATTCTCTTTACATCTTGCAAAGTTGCCTCGGCTCCACAAAAAAATGTATCTTAACCAATGACCACACAATCCCTTCCTTTGGCGACCTGAGAAAGAAGCCTTTAGAAAACATTGTGGGAAAAGGAGAAAATGCTGGAAACCAGCATTTTCTCCATTTCCCACAATGTTTTCTACCCTTCACAAAACAAATATTAATCTTTCAGTCACTTTTATTTTGTCGTCTGCAAATGCTTTCGATTTTGACAAGCCTAAATCTGTGTCGTTTGGTAATGAGCTAAGTCAGAAAAATAAGGATGCGACACTCAGAAGAAAAAGAAAAAAAATATATGAAAAAACAAACTTACCGTATTTTAAATTGACAAAAACGACGACAACAATCCGAAAAGTCCTACAGTTAACAGAGAGGCTTTTTATACTAGTAAACTTTGTCTGCTGGAATCCTTTCAATAAGCACAGCAACTAAGTGCGAGATATAGAGAGAAATCCGAGAAAACTCTCCACTGCGCCAGATAATATCACGTGACCAGCACCAATCATCAATAGACTTGCGCACATGTAAATGTATCAGCTATTGCAGCTCATATTTAACCCCAGTGCATATTCCCTCATTTTTTTTTTCGTTCACATTTTCATCTTTCTTCTGAAATGTAGGTACTTGACAGATAAAAGTGACGTACCACAAGCAAATAAAATTTGGCTGTTGTCCGTTATTGTGTTATGGTTGTGATTAATTTGCAGCTTTTCTCCCCTCTATTTTCCATTTGTATTCAGATACCATCGTTAGTAGTATGAGGCAATATAGATTTACAAGAAGAAACATATAACTCCGAAAGTCAACTTGAAATTATGAAAATAATGAAGAAAACACTGTGATTGATGAAGAAATTAATCATTTTTAAGAGTTCACACGAAATACTGATTGACCCTCAAATGTATTTCTGGGATTAAATTTACCAACCATTTTAAATAGTGATTTTATTCTTATTTCTAAAGACCCACCTGACAGACAGTGTAATGTATTTCAAGGTTCATATGTTCATTAACTATTCTCTTAACCCTTTCCCAAACGACAGACTTTTGGACTGGACCAAATAGAAAGCATTTGCAGACGACAATTCGACTCTTGTTGAAAAGATGATTTCTGTCTATGATAGGGTAGAAAACATTGTGGGAAAAGGAGAAAATGCTGGTTACCAGCATTTTCTCCTTTTCCCACAATGTTTTCAAAAGGCTACTATTCCAGACCCGTAAAAACCAGGGATTGTTTGGGAAAGGGTTAAGAGCAGTTTTAGTCTTTTTCTCAGGAACTTCCTAATTTTGAGAGTAACATTACTTCATAAGTTGTGTAACAATCAATCTCTTTAATTCGACTAAGAATAATCTTTAACCCTTTATCACACAATGACGACTTTCCTCGACCCTGAGGTAGACACCTTTTGAAAACATTGTGGGAAAAAGAGAAAATGCTGGTAACCAGCATTTTCTCTTTTTTCCCAAAATGTTTTCTACCCTTCCAAAATCAAATTTCGATTTTTTCAGTCACATTTATTTTGTCGTCTGTAAATGCTTTCAGCATGGACCAGTCAATAAATTTGTCGTTTGGTAAAGAGTTAAAAAATGGTTTTAAAGTAAGGTCGGTAAAAAAATACAATAATAAAACTGAGAATTTTGTACTCGGGCAATTGGGGATGTATCGTGTTGATGTATCGAAAAAGTTAAGCAAAGTTTCAGCGCTATTGTAATATTGCTAATGTGATGTTACACCGATAACTTGTGGCTACATTAGAAACAGAGTGAAAATCACTGTCCAGACCCTCTATTGCTGTTCCTTGACAAAGCTGAAGTATTGCTGCTAAGTTCTCAAGACAGCATTTTTTGTCTTATTCTACAAGAACTTAAAACTTTGAAAGTAGCATTACATCTGATTGACTAAAACCTATAATTATGCCAATCAGACGTTGTATTATATCGAAATTTATAGCATTTTGAAGAATGAGCCTGTGATCATTCTCAAGAATGGTTAGTGATTATTACAGACCCAGAAATATATTTAGACCTACCCTTTAATCTTTTCAGATTTGGTTCTCTTTTGTAATGGTAGTATGGCAATGCTCTTGTACGAGGCACTACAGAACGTTAGCCTATAACCTGTGAAACCTGTGAAGGGCGTGAGTAAGTAAGCCGTCATGAACCTGTATAACATTTTGTTGTGGCGTTGTTAAAAATTTGCTTATCATTGTTTCGATGATTGTAATGTGGAAAAGCAGCCAGTTGCTTGGAAAGAATTGTCTGGAGTACAGGTAAAAGAAACACCAATAAAGCATGGATAAGTGCATTGACCGCCGCGATACAACTAAAATAATATTGAAAACGGCGTTAAACACCATAAAATCGAGTTTCCAAATTGTACCAATACCATACAATGTCATGTTGCCACAGTCTGGTTTCCCTTTTTTTCCGAATTCCATTAACAATGCTAAGTGTATATATGGTACTAGTGCTATTTTTCATTCTGATCCACATCTCGTTGTAACTCGGCCGATTCCGTACTTATACATCTATTCTCGTCCGTGTAACGTTCGATTCTATGTATTTGAACTGCGAATCGCGTGATCTTATACATGGCGAGCCACTGTCAGTCGTTCAGCAACGATATAGACAACCTCGGTGAATTTAATCACATCTGTTTGGCTGTCGGTGAAAACTTCAATCAGAAGTTTTAGTTTAAACATATTTTATTCATGTACTGAATGGGGTCGGGCCACAAGTTCTTACAACTTAGATTCGGCCCTTCCCCTACAATCAAATTAACAATAGTTGAAAGATAATGGAAACAAAGCACATAAAGAAATAGTGTAAAAAACTAAATAAAGAAGGAAAAAAAAGAAAAGAAAATGTACACAAAAAACAAAGACAGAAATAAGGAGAAATTGATAAAGAGAGAGGGAAAATGACCAAATAGGAAAAAAAAAAGTAAAATGGAAATAGAACTAATAAGTAAAGAAAAAGGAAGAATTAGAAACTAGATGTGATGCTCTGTGATGAATGCCTGCCATTTTAGTAAAAGGCTGTATGTATTTTTAATTGAACATGTTACAGTTACTCAAAGCGGCCCGACTGTTTAATATATAAGTGAACTGATTCAAATAATAGGCAGTTTTCATCATCATTCAAGTTTTCATCGCCAAATAACAACTTCTTTATGTTTAGAGGATGAAGAGCCCTTGTTGACTGAAAAAGCGTGATTCTGATATCAGAATACCTTCGACATAGGAAAAAATAGTGTTCTGCATTCTCAACGCCATTTCTGCAGTTGCAGATCGGATTTAATATCAAGTGATTCCTAAAAAGATCATTATTTAAATTACTGCAGTTATTTCTTATTCTAGCATGAATGACAGATAATCGTCTATTTCCAATAAGGTAGATACTAGGTATCCTGTCTGGTTTTGACAAGCTACGTAATTTTAACTTAAAGGAACCAAATGTGGTGCAATTTTTAATTTCTTGCTCTAGATTATTCCAAAGAGAAATTGATGAAGGAATACAGGACTTTTGAAACAATCGTGTTCTTGCATGTACATTTTCCTAATTTTGACTGTTTCTTAGTTGGTATTGAGACCTATCGCCAACCACTGGAGGTATAAGATCATCTATATATTCAGGAACAAAATTATTTGATACTTTATACATGAAACATAGTTTTGCATTTTTCCTTCTAGAAGATAATGTTTCCCAACCACATTCTTTATACAGATTTTCAAGAGATACTGATCTTGTAAGCCCTGTTACGATACGCGCTGCTTCATTTTGAAGCTTTTCTATTGAATCAGAACAAATAACTGAACAACCATCCCATACTATCGAGGAGTACTCTAGAATCGGTCTGACATAAGATAAATAAATTTGATTTAGTGCTGCCCGTGTAAGAGTAAATTGGAGTCTTCGCATGATCTGTAATATTTTGGATGCTGCTTTTAAATTGTTGTTAATATGGTCCTTTCATTGACCTGTACTACTCAAAGTTAATCCTAAGTGTTTATGTTCATCTACTATCTTTATCTTAGTATTACGAAAAATAGTGATGGTCTATCAAAGTCTTTCCTAGTAGAAAAAATGACTGCTTCAGTTTTATCTGGATTAAAATCAACCAGCCATTGTTTGGCCCACTGTGACACTATTCTCAGATCATGATTTACAATACTCTCTATATCGCTTAATGAAGTTGCAGAGTAATACAAGGAACTGTCATCGGCATATAGTCGAGTTAGGCTTAATAAGGAATCTGTGATATCGTTTACATAAATAAGGAATAAGAGAGGCCCTAAAACAGATCCCTGGGGTACGCCAGCCCTTAACGGAGAGAGGCTCGACTCTGATGATTGAATCACTGCTTTCTGTTTTCTATTATCAAGATAACTTTTAAACCATTTAAGTAGTCCGTCACCTAAACCATGTTCTTCTAGTTTGAATTAGAGACAACTGTGCCACACCCTATCAAATGCCTTTGATATATCACAGAAAACAATACAGGAGAACTGACCATGATCCACTGCTTGACAGATACGGTGATATATATCTATAAGCTGGTAGGTTGTTGAGTGTTTTGGTAAAAAACCAGGTTGATATTTATATAACAGTCCATTTGTCATCAAGAAATTGTACATGTGTTTAAAGATAATTCGCTCAAGGATCTTTCCACAACTGCTAAGAAGAGAAACTGGCCTATAATTGGACGGAAAAGACTTATCACCTTTTTTATATAGCGGTGTAACGGTCGCTCTCTTCCATAAATCGGGAAAAGCTCCTTCAGAAATAGAACGATTAAATAAAACATAAAGTGGTTCACTAATGGCGTGTATACACCCTTTGAGCATTCTGTGACTAATATTGTCAGGACCACTGGCTTTGTTAATTTCAATCGAATGGATGATATCTTCAATTTCTGATTTAGTGACCTCATCGATTACTAATTTATTAGCCGTCTTTAGCTGAATGCCTGGAAGTACAATATTGGTATCATCTACCTTCGATATCGACGTGAAGTAATTGTTTAAACAGTCTGCCTTTTCTTGTGTAGAAGTATACCAAACTGTCTCCCCATTCGATAAAGTTTCGCATAATGGTGGAAAACAAGAAACGGATTTATCCTTTTTAAGAAAATGTTTGATAATTTTCCAAAAACCTCTTTTATCGTTGCAATTGAGGGCCAGCAAGTTTGTTTCTAAATTATTAAAGAATCTTTCTTTCGCATGTTTTTTCATATTGTTTACAGTATTCCGGAGATTTTTATATTTTGACCAATCGGTGATTTTTCCTGAAGATTTTACAGTACTTTTCATTCTGTCTCTTTTACGTGATATCCGTCTTATTGCATTATCATACATACCATGGTTGATCATCAGGCCGAACACAAACTGTTTTGTGGGGAATACATTCATTGACCATACCAATAAAAATCCTAGTAAAAGTAGCACAAGATTCGTCTATCGAACCATTAAGCAAAACATTCCAATTGTAGTCTGATATTTTTTGATTAAGTAGTTCATAATTAGCTCTACTGTATAGCCAAATAGTTCTTTCAAAGCACGATTGTGTCTGGTAAGGAAAAGGGATTGATATATACGTAGCGCTGTGGTCACTTATTGCTTGTGGCAGTAGATATGTGCCACAGTCTGAATACTCCAGGTCACTTGGAATCAAAATAGGGTCGAGTAATGAATTTCCTCTGGTTGGCACATTTATTACGTTCATCATAGAATTTACAATAATAATATCTTTTAAATTATGAAATGCGTTATTTAACAAGTCTTCATTTAAATCACCCATTATAATTACATTTTTAGATATCTGAAATGCTGCTTCAAGGTTGATATTTAAATTTCTAAAAGACAATGTCAGCCGTTTTAGGAGTGTAAAAAAAAACCGATCAGATATACTTCTGACTTTACAGCAATTTTAACCCAAATAGATTCGTTACAGTACCTTTCAAGACCAGCAACTCTAGAATGTACAAGATCCTTATTTAGATATACAAGAATACCTCCACCATGGTTCGTTCAATCAGAATTGATAAACCTCGTTCAATAGTGAATGTACCAACTGTTTTCCAACTTAACTGGAATAAAGTTAGAAAGATTTAGATAGAAATTGAAACTCAAGTGTTCTTTTTTTAACCCTTTCCTAAACAACAAAATTTTTAACTGGTCAAAAATTAAAATTAGTTTCCAGTAGGGTAGAAAACATCCAGTAGGGTAGAAAACATTGTGGGAAAAGGAGAAAATGCTGGTAACCAGCATTTTCTCCTTTTCCCACAATGTTTTCAAAAGGCTTCTTTTTCAGGGCCGTAAAAACCAGGGATTGTTTGGTACAGGGTTAAGAGGAGCCTTACAATTTTCAGAACGATTAACTGGCGTAGAGCTGGGTATGTACCGATCTGGTGCATATCAATCCGCCAGACACAGCTAGGCGAGGGATTTGATGGCTCCCGTCACCCGAGCTATGCCGAATGTCGAATCCACATGAACTTGTACGTCATTCCCGCAAGATACTTAATGATTGTTATTTGTTGTCAATAAGCGATGTTTTGACAACAACAAAGATTATTTTCGAAAGCAACCATAGATAAATGACCCTGATTAGTAACATATGTTCCAACTCTGGAAAAATATGGTGTGCTCTACTTGTTAATCAGCCATATTTATGAAATTTCTGCTTCGATCGTCGTCATTAGTGCTGTAGGTAAATCTAGATGGGAGTGATAACTGATTTTTTTATTGAAATTATTATCTTTCTACTGAAGGCAAGATTTTACACCATTCGGCAAAGCTCGGGTAATCCGGTGATCAATATCTAGGTGCGGAATCGGCTGAGCTCTGACGAGTATATTTTACACCTGTTTGGAGTTGCAGCACTAGCATACTACATATTAAGTATGATTGGGCTGCATGTGAATGCTTATTAATGATTGTGGACAATGGAGGAATGCTGGTTACCCAAATAAATACCTTTTCTCCAATAGAATTTTTTTTTTGGTTGGAAGTCTTACCCTTCTTGATTACCAAACGATATTAACTGCAGGACACATTAATGTCCGTAATAGCTGATGATTTATATAGGTAGCGGTACAGGATTTGAATTTTTCTTTGTAACAGCCAAAACCAAACCATGCAGTTTGCCAGCCCTTGACCCTTTTCCATGTTTGTGCCTTGGCGTATGTATACTACTCATGTACCATGACAAGTTCATATTCGTATTGTCATTAATTATCATATAAGTAAGCAATCACTTCTTTAATCGGGAATAATGTTCAAGCTGGAAGTTCCTACGAAAGATACCGTCTGTGAAAATCTTCACCAATAGCACAACGCACGGTTCATTTTTTGTTACTTTTTGCTGCCTTTTCTCATTTATTTACTCTAAAATTATTTTCCTCTCTGAATATTTCTATCAGTATCGTCATGTTATAAATTTTGGCCAGATTGGAGAGCTCTGTAAGTTGTAGCATTCGTTCTCGGGACTCCATTTCTTCAGTATTTCTGTATATGATTGGGTTGTCCTCTGTAAATTATCCCCTCTGCTCATGAATAAAGAAAAATTGTACTAGAATTCTGTAACATTTTTGTGGTATTTGTCGAAGACAATACCACTGTGAGTTCAAGACTGAATTTTGATAACCATGTATCTGATTTTGTGCAAAGCCGATGGAAATGAATTTTGATAACCAGGTATCTAATTTTGTGCAAAGCCGAAGGAAATAAACCCAGTTAAACTCATTTTTTCTCAGGCAAATGAGTTTTCGGTAGCACTCACTCAGTCAGATGTGTAATTTGAAATGGCATATTAAAATACATTGGGCGAGGCCATCGATCGTTGAGATACTTATTTTTTATTGAAAATAGCTTCTATCGCTCATAGCCTTTTATTGGCGCAATGATACAAATTTGCCTGCTTTTTCGTTCCAAACCAATTCGTTCCATGGTTTGTTCGTCCTATGATTGCGCGCTTCTCCATGTGATTGCTCATGAATATTTATAGATCGAAGTAATTGACTGTAATGTTGGAAATTAAATGTAAAAGGCTAAATATATTTCAAAATTATAGTTTTAAGGTACATGAGCACTCTCCCTTCGGCCGAAAAGGCATTCATTTGCTTAGTGGGTTGACTTTTAAGCCAATATTTGAACAATATATCTCTTTTTCTTTCAAACTACTAATTCCACACGATGGGTTTCCTTCACAAATACCACTTCAGCGTTCTCGACGCTTTGATTCAAAATTAGAACAAGAGTATGAATGAAATTAAGAAAATGTAAGTGAGCAAGAGAGTAATATCGGGTTATTTCAAGTAGAGACCGCTACGCCTGTAATGCTTTCACCTTTCCACGATGGTACCGATGGCTATTGGCTTTGTGACATTTCTTGTCTTTGTTTTGAGCGTTCAAGATGTTTGGGAAATAATACACGCAGATTTATGCTTGGCTCCGTAAAGGTTTAAGAGAAGAAAAAGTCATATTTGTACGATAACGGATTAGTTCTTGTTTTGTATCCAAATAAACTGTTCCGAGATTGAATTATTCATTCAACACACCATCCCACGAACTTCGGATTCTCATGAGAGATGTCTCAAAAAATTCTCCATAGATCTGTCTTATCATCAAATAATTTGGGTTGCTCTGTAGCATCACGTGACATGGCCACATGAGGATTACAGGCGACATGTCATTAATGTGAATCCATGTTCTTCAAATGAAAGGCTGTGGTTTACTGACTACTCGTATTACATACTTTATTATATACCGGAAGCATTTTCTGGCTTAATTACATGCGTCGCACGCGAATTATATATCACACGTAAAAGAAGAAAGGTCTGTCAAATACGGTTCGAAAAATGATATAATGACGTATCTCCTGCACATGACACGCATGCGCTTATTTTTTGTATAAATGGTAAGCTATATCCACTGTTCATAAAAACGGAAATATTAGTAACTTATCCATTATTTGTCCAATTTCCTAACTTTTTTTCAAATAAAATGCCAACAATGCCAATTTTATCAATGAATGTTGTATACAGATCTAGTAAAAAGAATGCCGTGTTGTACCAACTTTTCTGGTGCTTGTATTTGCTTCTCGTTGCTCAAGAAAATTTTGAAATTCCGCTCGACCTTCGGTCTCGGGCGATATAAACTTTTTTCACGCTGCTGGAATCAAATACCAAGACCAACAAAGTTACTACAACATGAGTATGCTGCAGAGCAATTTCTCTTGATCTGATTGGATTATATGCTCCGAACATTTATTTCATGTACACTGGCAAAAACCACGTAAAGCCAGTTTCCCTTTTGAGGGCACTGTAAACATCACTACACGTGCAACACAACATCCAAAATGGCGGCGTCGATAGATCACCAGACTTCACATTTATGCACCAAACTGCACGTTTTAGTGACTTCAGTTTCCAGTGACGTCAGTTTTCATTGAATTGGGGCACTCAAAAGGGAATTTCTATTTCGTCAGCATACTCGATTCGTTAGATTATAATACAGGAAAATTTCGCTTAACGCGCTTTGAAAGAGTAAAACTTTGCAGTATAATAAATTCGTTGTATTGTCGGGTGGGAGGGGACTTGGAAACTTGTTCACAGCCTTCAGGTCGGGGCGACATGATTCAACACAGCCGTGAACAAGTTTCCAAATCGCCTGCCACCTGGCCGTACAACTAATATTAAATATTGTTCAAATTTATTTTATTAATGCTAAGAAATTTCCTTCATACAGTTTGTCTGAAATAGACCCTTTCATATACAATCCTGAGATTTTAACGACCCTGAAAAAAAAGCCATTCGAAAACATCGTGGGAAACGCAGAACATACTGGTAACCAGCATTTTCTCATTTTCTCCACTATGTTTATTTATTTTAATAATATTTTATTCACAATCAAATAATAATTACAATAAAATCCGGGATACAAAATCAAATGTGTAAAATGGATTAAAACGAAAGCTGAAAGCTTATAAAGTTCTTCTCCAATATGTTTGAGAACTGATCTTTTGTAGATAAATGCTCAAAAGTTAGGATAAACGTCCACAAACCATCCTTCACAAATACAGGATTGATTCTTCGATGTGAGATAAAAAAAAAAAGTTGTAATATTTTATGGATTTTTTTGTAATTTCGTTAGTTGCTCATGAAAATATTCTGACTTTCGGCTTAGTCCCTTACTTATCTGTTCCCATGGCAATGGTCTTCAAACAAATAAACCATGCCCTGAGAAAAATGGTTTAAAATATCTCCGTTGTGTGCATGTATTATGCCAAACAAACCATTATTCAATAAGTCATAGATCTATAAAATTTGTTAAGCATGACAACTTATTGAATCACGTGGTTGGCATGCATTAAATTTACCAAAATCAAAAAGTTTCGACCCAGGTCAGCCTGCGCGATTGCGCAGGCTGACCTGGGTCGAAACTTTTTGCAAATGGTTTAAGCCTCTATTTCACAAAGCATGGCTCAAATGTAATTGTTATGAAATGTATAAGAATGGGCGCCAAGGGACCGCCTTGAAGAGTCACGATGTACGCCATAACTTCGTCAATAAACGTTAGTTATTGTATTGCCTGGCGGTTGATAATCGTTGATAAACCTCCACAGTTTAACTGTATTTACTGAATCGTTAAAACTTTTACTCCTTTGTTTAATTAAACAACTTTGCAAAACATCGTGGAAAATGCCAGGGTGTACCGGCCATTAGTTCGTGAAGGTTATATATCGCCCGACGCTTTGTAGTTAATTAGTTTAAACGTATTTATTTTACGTCGATCGAGAAACAAGTTCTTACAACTTATATCGACCAGTTTTTCTCTATTATGGTTCTTGGGAAGCACACCAGTACTAGTGCCGAATGTATGGGCCATTGAGCAATCCCAAAGCTGATATCCGCTCACGGTATCGAACTCTGGACCTTACGTTTACGAGGCCGACGCTCTATCTCACATTCACGTACACCACACAAGTTTTTAATCGTTGATGAAGTGGATCATGCGACATTACTTCGAAAATTTTGTTATTCGAAAATGATCCCTATCATCCCTAGCTCTGACCTTTAACCTAATCGTTCGAATTGTAGCTATAAATATGTTGTATATATACTCTCTCAAAAAAGAAACGCAACATACAGAAAATAGGAAATTTACTTCATATATTATTTTCATAATTTATGATATAAATAATTTACACAGGAATGCAAAAATTGGCACACTTCTTGTTCATGAGTTCTTTTACCTTGGAATATCACAGTTTGTCACATATTGTCAATAAATCACTCATAAATTGTCAATATCTGGTATAATATTTCAAAAAGATAATCTGATGTTGCGTTTCTTTTTTGAGAGAGTATGTATTGTCTGTATCTTATAAATTCGTCCCCATTTCTTGCATATAGGCCAACAGTTGGCTCGTAAAATAAACACGTTTTATCAAATCCATCGACGGAGACTAAACAGAACGCTCGAAAGAATTAGCTTACTCGTCTGCTGTCGTATCCAACCAGCCTAGTTACGTGGATGACGTAGATCAAGATCAGACTGCACAGAAAGTTGCCAACAGACTTTCTCTTTCCCGACAACCTTTTTAAGAGGCATACTTTCTAAAAATCGGGGATCTTACTTAACCCTTCACCATACAATCCCTACTTTTAGCACTCCTGTGAAAGAAGCCTTTTGAAAACATTTTCTTTTTCCCACAATGTTTTCCTACCTTCCTAAAACAAATTTCAATTCCCCACTCACATTCATTTTGTCGTCTGCAAACATCTTTTTATCATGGCATCATTCTGTGACGTGATCAGAATTATCCAATGATTATCACCTCTAATAGTTTACTAAACGGGCTTTGAAACTGAATTTTTCCCCTGTATATCCTGGCAGCCAAGTGTACCTGTGCATACACTCCTTGGTTTCACTACCAGTATTGTGCAAGATATTATTTTCAAGCCACTGGCAGCTTCCCATCATTTAGCCGCCATCAAGAAGCAACTTGTAGCAATGCCTTTCATTTCCGACAGGGATTTAGCCTAGCTGATTTTCGAACCTTCAGCCTCTTGAGCCCCGCCTGATTACCACTGACGTTTTTCAAAGAACGATAGCATTGAGTTCAATGTGAACGCATTGATCACAAATTTTTTTACTGCTAGTTGCCAAATGTGGCAGAAATCCCGAATTCCAGCAAGACTTCAATCAAAACAGAGAACCATAAAAGTAATTGAAACGACGTCACTATTGTGTGATGTGTTGGTTTATTGTTTGTCTGAGACTCGTGAAAATCAGATGATATTTTATAGATTAATCATGTATAGACACAGAGTATCATATTTTTTTCTTCCTATGTTTTTATTTGGTAAAGAAGAACAAATGATCTGATTTTCAGATCTTTGAAAGGAAGGTAAAAAGCCCCAGGAGACTTGTCACTTCCTGAATCATGGGTATAAATGAAAGAATTTTCTAAATACAGAGTAATACGAACTCTGATTAACTTAACCAATGGTTAATTGCATATGAATTCAGAGTATTGACAAACATGGGATTAATTCACATTCTTGAGGTCGTCAACAATTGCTGAGCGCTGAAAACGCCCGAGTACGAGTACGAAAGAGGTGAAATATTTTGAGGGCCTCTGCGAATGTTAACTATCGGAAAACCTTTTCAACTTGATTTCATTTATATCGCGGCAACCGTTGCAGCTATCCGTGCTTTCATTGAGTTTCTTTTTCGTACTCCGCACAGTATTCTCTCCTAGCCACTGGCTGCTTTCCCACATATTCATCGTCGAAATAACGATCAGCGGTGAAAGGGGAATGAATCCTGTCGCAATTACTATGATCAATCCTCGGGAAGAAATTGGCCGAGCCAGGGATCGAACCCATGACACCAAGTTCTCAAGTCCTGTCCACTACCGACTGAGCTACCGGAGCTCGGCACAAATGAGGTTAAGCTTTTTGACTAAGAAGAAAACATTGTTGAAAAAAAAAGTGAAAGAGCTGATCTCCAACATGTCTCATTTTCCTCGAGTGTCCGTCGAAAGCTTTCTTCCTCAGGGTCATGAAATCTCGCGCTTGTTTGTTAATAGGTAAAAATTATGCCACGTAAAACGAAGTTTTAACGACCCTAAAGAAGATGTAAGCCATTGAAAACATTTTGGGAAAAGGAGGAAATGCTGTTAACCAGCATTTTCTCTGTTTCCCCCACAATGGTTTCTACCCTTTTCAAGAGAAATTTCAACAAACGAGCTACATTTTATTCTTCGTCTGCCTAATGCTTTCAAATTGGACAAGTGTAAAAGCGTGCCGTCTGCTAGATAGATAGGCTACATGTACGACATGATATTTGTATCAATACGCAGCAATGAAGTCTTATTATACTAGCATGTAACACTCGGAAAAAAAGCATTCATACTTCTGGGTAAAGTATCGTTTAGGATCGGCCGGCGCAGTCGGCGCAGACAAGAGCCGGAACAACAGTTTCCGTTTTGATGCAGTTTTCTGTTTTACACAAGTCCACTGTAGCACAAAATCTAATGTCGTCGTAAAGTGTCGTCTCGGATAAACCTGCGCGGACTGCACAGGCTGATCCGGACAACACTTTACGCACATGTCCATCTCTTTTTGCGTTTGGCAAGCCAAACGCTCCTTAATCCTCTATCATTACCACATGACAAAGTTTTCAGACTTGTCCAAACCTAAAGCATTTGCAGATGACAAATAAACTAGATGTTGCTCAGATTATTGAAGTTGTCTTTGATTGGGTGGAAAAAAAGATATTTTTGGAAAAGGAGAAAATGCTGTTTACCAGCATTTTCTTCTTTTCCCACAATATTTTCAAATGTCTGTACATGGTCGTATCAAGTAGGGGATGTGTGGTGCAGGATTAAGTCCTATTTGCCGATAGTGATAAATCATCAGTCACTATTATAGCATTCCCATGGGAGGGTGTAAACTTTGTATGAATACTCCTACATATTGACTCGGAAAAATTTCGATGGCATTGATAATCAACATCAAATAATGTTAGATACATGGACCCATCTGAATGCAGTATGGCTACACAAGAAGAATTCGCTCGTCACAGCGCAGTGTTTTAGGAGTGTTATCTGAACGCCAAAAAGAGAAGAAATGGACAAACAAACAAGAAATATTTATATAATATTTCATGTGTCTATTTTTAGAAATGTTATGGGTAAAGAAATGTCGTAATTAAAGCGGGGGGGGGGGGGGGGGAATCATTTCCACGTCACACTGAATATATGATACAGGATGAATATTTTCCTCCTGCCGAAAATCTGGAAACTACTTTTAAGTTATCCGGTTAACAGACTTCAGATCATTACTTTTAAAAGTGGCATTCGTTGACAGATGAAAAATAATGTATAATTTATTTCATCAGCTCAAAAGTAATAATTTATAATTTATTTCATCAGCTCAAAAGGGAAAGGCACTCATGACACTCATTATTTTCGCATACCTTTCCTTTTTTCGGCAAACATATCCCCATATTAACCACAAGCTGATGAAATAAACTCTATTTGATGAAGACAGAAGGCGTAAATTAATTTGCCAGCAGATAGGCAGCGACCTTAAGAATAAACGTGTCATTTTACTACCACAGAGGCCCCTTAGAATAAACATTTCTGTAGTTTTTACCAATCACAGATTTTTATTTATTCATGTACTATCAGTACCAAAAAGTAGGTCAATAGCTAGCCCATTCAGCTACTCCGAAAAGGAGACTGGTTTTGAAATGATTTACTGGGGTTTTATATTTGGAAGTGCAGTCTGGTCTTGGATTTCCTGCAAGATATGACTTTGAAATAGTAACATTTGGGTTAAAGGCTTAAAAGTTTCTTCTAACTCAGTAGGTTAAGGGTGAAGTTGAGTGATTGTATGGAGTTTGACGCCGTTTTCAATATTGTTTCAGTAATGTTGCAGCGGCAACAGCACCTATCTGGGTCTAGGACATTTGTCCCCCGTACTTCTGCCCCCAGACTTTTGCCCCCTTAGGACACCTGCCACCTGGACGTTTGCCCTCCGGACATCTGCTAACCTAGGACGTTTGCCCCCAGACATGTGCCCCCTTAGGACATGTGCCCCCAGACATGTGTCCCCCGGACATCTGCCCTCTTAGGACATCTGCCCCCCTCGAGCTCCTTCAAGGGACAATCTCAAAAAAGCAACTTTGAGATATACACATATTTTGTAACATGGTAATTTTGACCGGCACTATGAAAAAGACTTCTCAGCTGTTGTATCGTTAAGTGCTATTTTGCTGAAAATCTTTGGCTGATTAATTGATTTCAGTTTTAATATCAAACTTCCAGTATGATAACTATAGAGTCAGTTACTCATCTGGCGCGCTTGGTGTAAACCCGATTAAAATTATTCTTTTGCATTTTAAGAAAAATAAAGCAAAATTCAGGATGTTATTAGTTCTTCAACATCATTAAGAAGAGGCTTTTGTTTCCCAGGAGGCAGTTGTCCTACCAGGGCAAATGTCTGGGGATGTCCTAAGGGGGTGAATGTCGGGGCAGATGTCCAGGGGGCAAATGTCCGGGGGCAAATGTCCTAAGGGGGCAGATGTCCTACGGGGGCAAATGTCCGGGTGGCAGATGTCCATGGGGCAGATGTCCTAAGGGGGCAGATGTACTATGGGGGCAAATGCCCGGGTGCAGATGTCCAGGGGGCAGGTGTTCTAAGGGGGGCAGGTGTCCTAATACCCACCTATCTATCCTTTCCTGGAGCTTCTCTTTTGCCAGTAACCCGCACAATATTCTTTCCAAGTAACTGGCTACTTTCCCATTTAATCATTATCGAAACTTTGTCAGTGGTGAGAATGAAACCTGTCGCAATAACTATTATAAATCCTCGGAAAGAATCAGGTTTAAGTACTTAATGAGAATATTCATAACATTTCTCAAGCACTGCAAATGTTCAGTTCAGTCGTTTACTATGGACTACATCCTATTTCTACTGGTGTCATACCTGTGTGTTTTTTCATTACCAAATTGAAAGCGAAATTGAAAATATTGGAAGCTTCGCATAATATGGCTTGTCCGCCAGTTACTCTGAAAAATGCTATCATAGGCCTGCAAAATAATGGGGAAAAAAAGGCAACCAATTGCGTTTTTCGCTAATTTCCAACCAACACAGGCACCCTAGATTTTATCCGCTCGCATGAAGACCTGTTTACCGCAATGACCCCAAGTTTTTGTTCCTCCATTGATGCAAAGTAGTCCTGTCAGTGCACAATAAAAACACATCTGAGTAGTCCCCATTGCCCAAATTTCAAGCAAATCTGAAATATATACTTGCAAGCCATCTCGGCTCCATGAAACAGTGCAACAAAATTTCATATAGGACTACTTTTGACAACTACGACCTGGAACATTATCTCCCGCTAGATGGCATTCTATAAATACTCATCTATCTAATTTAGGCATCCTAGGTACAGAACCGAACCACTTTCCTACGCGACAACCGTTACTTTGAATTTCAAACTAAAGTAAACGTTTACTCAATAAACGCTACCTCGTGCAATTCACTCAACTATGATCAGCAGTCTAGAGAAATCTGGAGCTAAAGCAGGTCTCATTTCTCCTCAAATGTATTGATAAAAGCTATTTTCTACATTACTACTTTATAGAGCATAATATTACAGTCAGCCCGCTTTTGGGGCTAGTGATGCGTCATATAAGATAGTCGAATCTTCGAAGAATATGACATGCGCAGACAACGCGACCCGGAAGCAATTTGGCAGTGGTGCGACACCTACTGTGAAAAAGTAACCCGGATTTTATTTTTTTCTAACCACTTTTTTTTTAGTTTTATTTCACTTTTTCATAGTTCTGTTTCAGATTTCACACATCCTGCCATCTGTTTCATCGCTGAAGATTTTGATACACAAATACACCCCAATCCATGTTTGTTTATATCTGTGTGACTTATCTTACGGTTTCTGGTTATCTTTCTTAACCAGCGGTTGTGGTGAACCCTTAGGCTGCCAAGCGCGACTCGATAGCCTTTTGCGGACAGTGAAGATCAAGATCAGACTGCACAGAACGTGCAGTCTGATCTTGGATCTACACGTCCGAAATGGAGGTGTTTTTTTTATAAAAAAAATAAAGAATAAGTTAAAATAACCATGTTAAATTATAGAGTTTTCCCACCGGCTTGAAGTTCGGTCCAAATTGTGTTGCAGGTTGAGAGTCGACCGATCACTGTATTTACTAATTATAGACGAACCACAGAGCCACATTTAAGCACAGGATTAATACAATATTTCAAGGAAACCAATGAAACCGTTTTCATTAATTTTGATTGACCCTTAACTCTTTACCGATCGACATAATTTTAGACTTGTGCAAATTGGAAGCATTTGCAGACGACAAAATTAATGTGACTCAAAAATTGAAATACGTTTTAGAGAGCGTAGAAAACACTGTGGGAAAAGACGAAAAATGCTGGTTACCAGCATTTTCTCATTTTCCCACAACGTTTTCAGAAGGCTTCTTTTCTCAGGGTCGTTTAAAACACGGGTTGTTCGGTAAAGAATTAAAGATATGTAATTTTCTTTATCAGTCTGTCACTTTTTGTTAGGCGTATTTCACGATTCCTCAGGATTCATGCAAATCATTCGTGCGATATCTTTGGCAAATTATAATTTTTTTTTCCTCATTTCTGATTTTTTTTAAAACATGAAAACTCATGCACTGCGATAAGAAAGTGGTAAACTTGACAACCTCGTAACAGAACATCCAAAGAAGAATATAAACGGTACTTGTTATTATGAGCAATTGAACCTGCTCCTTAAATGTTTTCGATCACTTTTACCTTAAGAGGCGTAAAAGATCAGTTTATTTTTCATGTTTAGTCCTTACCTTCTCGACAAAATTTTAGATTGGTCCAAATTCAAAGCATTTGCAGACGATCGAATAGCTATTGTACGATGATTAAAGTTGCCTAAGAAAACAATGAATAAAACATTGTGGGAAAATGAGACACTGCTGATTACCAGCATTATCTCCTTTTGCCCACAATGTTTTTTCTAAAAAAAAAAAAACTCTTTACCATACAACAAAAAATTAGACTGGTACAAATTGAAAGCACTTGCAGACAACAAAATAAACGTAACTCAAAAATTGAAATTTGTTTTCAGCAGGGTAGAAAACATTGTGGGAAAAGGAGAAAATGCTGGTTACCAGCAATTTCTCCTTTTTTCACAATGTTTTCAAAAGGCTTCTATCTCAGGGTCGTAAAAGCCAGAATTTGTTTAGTAAAGGGTTAACACAGATCTGTCTGGCTCAGTGGCAAAGTGTGGTATACTCGTAGTCTGGGAACACCGGGTTTGAGTTTCACTAGCAGCGTTGGGTTTATTTTACTATTTTAACTGAGTTTTTGGTGGGAGTACCCTTCGGCAAGGCCCATCAGAGCCCTTGCCTAGTACTTGTAAAACCGAAGACTCTGGCAAATGACGTTTTGATGCATTTGTATGATACATTATACCTGGCAACTGATCGTATAATCATGAATCCATAAAACCACAGGGACCCTCAGAATAAACATGTGTATAGTTTTGACCAATCACCGTTGTCTGCGCATGTCATATTCTTCGAAGATTCGACTGTCTTATATGACGCATCGCTAGCCCCAAAAGCGGGCTGACTGTAATATTACGCTCTATAAGGTAGTAATGTAGAAAATACCTTTTATCAATACCTGCGATGAGAAATTAGACCTGCTTTAGCTCCAGATTTCTCTAGACTGCTGATCATAGCTAAGTGAATTGCACGAGGTAGCGTTTTATTGAGTAAACGTTTATTTTAGTTTAAAAATTCAAAGTAACAGTTGTCGCGTAGGAAAGTGGTTCGGTTGTGTACCCAGGATGCCCAAATCAGATAGATGTAAGAGTATTTATAGAATGCCATCTAGCGGGAGATAATGGACCAATCACAGATTTCTATTTATTCATATACTATCAGTACCAAAATGTAGGTCAATAACTAGCACATTCAGCTACTCCTAAAAGAAGACTGGCTTTGAAATGATTTACTGTGAGGTGACTGAATATCATGAGGTAAACTGGTCGTTCGACAAACAGAAATTTGACATAAACCAAAAATCACCAACCATTCTTGAGAACATTCTTAGTCTCATTCTTCAAGATTTATTAGACTTGAAAGTTACACAAAGTCTGATTGGCTAAACCTAATGGTTTAGCCAATCAGAACTTGTGTTACTTTCAAATCTTACAAAAAAAATTGAGATGAAGACCAAGAATATTCTTAAGAATAGTAAATATGAATTCAGGTCAGCCTGCACAGAATCAATACTTTTTTTGCAGATTTATAAAGCGCCCATTTCACACATGTCTAAATTGTTGAATTTGGATTGCGAAGGATCACGGGATGGTTTGCACTTGAGTTCGACGGTGTCCGGTTACGTAAACTATCCCGCTTCATTATATTCTCGTAAAACCACTCCACTTGCTCGAGACAAAAAAAATTGCATTTTTCGGAAGTTCTTTAGTACATAGAAATAAATTGTGATTTAGTAATAAAATGTTCTTTGAATCAAAATCATAACTGCATAATCGTTGTATTTATTAAACTTTATTTCGACACGGGCAAGAGCATGGGCTTTTCAGATGGCAGAGGTCAAGATCAGACTACATAGAAACTGCAGTCCGGTCTTAGATTTATGCAAAAGACTTGTCTAGTCGAGCATTTAGATTAGATGAAAATCTGTCAGAGGTTCAGTAAGCTGCGGTGTCTGTGGTTGTGGAGTAGAGCATCGGACTTGTAACAGTAAGGTCCCGAGTTCGAATTTAGGGAGCGGATATCAACTTTGGTATTTTTCATTGACCCCAAATACTCGGTGCCAGTACTGCTTTAGTTTCCAGGAAGCGGAATCGAGAGAGATTTGTAACGTTATTATGGCCAAAACTGGTTTCTCAATCGATGTTAAATAAATATGTTTAAAGTAAAAACGCAAACTTACAAGTCATCGAAGAAGATCGTGCTCAGCAACACAGCTTCTGATTGGCTAAACCGTTCAATGGCTAAACCGAACGGTTTAGCCAATCAGAACTTTTGTTATTGCTGCTTTCAAATTCTTGCGAAGCCAATGTTTTAGCAAATCAGAGGTTGCGTTAATTTCTAAATCTAGTATGAGGCTAAAAATAGAATCAAGAATCGTTGGTACATAAATTGGTTGTGAACTATACTTATCAAAATATCCATGACTGTAAACAGCTTGTAGTTTGGTAAAAGTCGGGTGCATACATGAATCACAAGCAAATAAGCAAGTTAACTCTTCACCACACTATTCCGACTTTCAACAACCCTGAGGAAAGAGGCCTGATGAAAACATTGGTAACAAGCATTTTCTTCTTTCTTGACAATGTTTTCAACCCTTTTAAAGACAATTTCCACCATTTGAACTACTCTTAATATGGTGTTTGCAAATGCTCTGGATTTAGAAAGGTCCAACATACTGTTGTTCAGTAACGAGTTAAATCCAAGGTCGAAAATAGTTCCTCCTTAACTACGAATTGATTGCGCGGAAGAGTTCAATTAGTGTACTAGGACTAAGAACACTTCCTAAGACTTTGTATTCTTTATAATGTAATGAACATCACCTGTAGAAAAATGGTTTATTGGCCTTATAAAAAATGTAAATAGTATAATACCTTTACACTGCACAGTAGTACTTCGTCTGTTTTGTATTCATCGAACTTTCTTTTCAGCATTTTTTCGCCTTTCACCTCCGATGCTCATGAGAAAAGTATAGTCAGTGGCTTTGGAAAGGAAGTTGTGTCAGTACTGGCCAGGAAACCCATGGCTGCGTCCCTGACCGCAATGATATGACCTAAGCTGTTAAAATGGCTTTGAACTACAATACAAACCAAAGCAATGGCTTCAGTGAAGTATAGGCCATGCAACACTTTCACCGCAGCCTTGTCTTAATCTAAACTATTATGTACCTTACAAAATATTTATGGCAGAGCGATGGTTTTATTTGCAAATATGGCAGTCTTCCTTGCCGTGTTACAATGTCCATTTTATCAACCCTTAGGCTGCTAAGGGCGACTTACAGGCTCTTTACGGACAGTGTAGATCAAGATCAGACTGCAGAGAACGTGCAGTCTGATCTTGAATCTACACTTTCCGAAAGGGATAGTTGCACAGGCAGCCGCAATATAGACATGATAGTTCTAAAAACACTGATTAACAGTATAGAATCAAACAAATATACACCTCTGCATAACTGTAGGAGTATAAAATTAATTATGACAAGAAGTGTAATCATTTTAGAATCTAAATGAGTTATCGTCAATTTCATTAAAGCAAAATATCGGTTGCATGTATGAAAAGCAAAACACACTTTTGAAAAATTCCCCCATCATATGGAATACCATTAGGGCCATCGCCTATCGATAGTACGATGATGAAAGTGCGATAAAACATCGTCATATTATCATCGTACTTTCGTACGATCGCGTTATCATCATACTATCGCGTTATCACCATCGTACTATCGCGTTATCACTATCGCGCTATCACCATCGAACTATCGGGTTTACATCATCGTACTATTGCGTTAAAACCATCGTACCATTGCGTTATCATCATCATCGCACTTTTGCGTTGTTGTCATCGAACTATGGCGTTATCACCATCGAACTATCCAGCATTGCGTTTAAAATTCACCAAATTCATAGGCGATGGCCGTAATGGTATTCCGTAATATCAAGGCAATAATAGCTTATTTACGAAAAAACGATGTAGAAAAATCTTGAGCAAAGGCAAAAAAGGGTATGTAGGTATATATAATTAATCCTCTATAAATCCTACGAGCGAGATAAAATACAAGAATTTACACTTTTTACGAAATAATTTCCCCGCCTTTTCCGTATAGGTCTCTGATCTGTTACTTTGCATGAGCCTTTGATATTTTATAGTACATTTACTTGTAATAAGAAAGTACCCTAACCCTTAACCCAACAATTCCCAGTTTTAATGACCCTGGAGAAGACGGCTTTAGAAAACAGTGTAGGAAAAGGAGAAAATGCTGGAAACCAGCATTTTCTCCCTTTCCCAAAATGTTTTCTACGATGATTTTTTTTTTTTTTAATTTTCACTTGAAACATATTTTATTTACCTTCTGCATAAGCTTTCAATTTCGATGTGTCTGAAATTTTGTAGTCTGGTAAAGGATTAAACTCTTTATTAGGAAGAAAAATGTTCTACAGCCGGTTTCATCCATAATTAATGTATGTCAGACGTCATGTTAGTATGTTAGTAAAAGGATTCATGCTGAGTTCAAGCTTCTCCTTTTTCAACGATGTTTTAGAAAAAGAAAAAAAAAAAATCTTTTTGTATCAGGGTAATGAAAACACACAATTGCTTGGCTGAGGCTGATAAGGGTTGATGTATACTGAGCAAAATTATGCAGGAGTTATTAGTATACTTTGCAAAAAAAAACTTTCTCTGTTTTTACCCTTGACTTAACAATTTCAGGTTTCAACTATCCCAAAGAAGAAAGCGTTTGAAAACAATACGGAAAAAAAAACGTGCTTCCATGTTTTGATACCTTGTATCATAAGACAGAGCCAAGCCCTGTAGCCGAGTTGATAACTCGCACGGCTTGATACCAACATAAGGCGGGGGGTGCTAGTTCGAATCTCTAGCTCGTTTAAATTCATTCCGAAGACTGATGATAGTCTTACGACAGGATGTACTCCTCTCTCTCTCTCTCTCTCTCTCTCCCTCTCTCTCTCTCTCTCTCTCTCTCTCTCTCACAGCTGCTGGTTGTTTCTACGATGGTTCAGTCGGAAAGCTGGCTCTGAAAGAACATTTTGTGAAGTAATGGTAAACGCAACCCCAGGAGAGCATAAATAGATGTACTGACTGCTGCGATATAACTGAAATAATGCTAGGAGCGGCGTTAAACGCAATACAAACGAACAGACCTGGCGTATTAGGTTATAATGTAGACTTTTAGAAGGCGAACGCTGTCAGAAAACAAGTTGCTCTTAGTACATATTAACCCTTTCCCAAGTGGCAAATTTTGGACCAGACCAAATTCAAAGCATTTTGCAGATGACAAATTAACAGTTGTTAAAAAGATGATTTTTCTATATGATAGGGTAGAAAACATTGTGGGAAAAGGAGAAAATGCTGGTTACCAGCATTTTCTCCTTTTCCCACAATGTTTTCAAAAGGCTTTTATTCCTGACCCGTAAAAACCAGGGATTGTTTGGGAAAGGGTTAATCCATACATCCATAATTAAGAATATTTTAACTGGTTTTCTCAAGAATTTTCCAAATTTGAAAGTAACTCGGCTTCTGCTTAGCCAAACCACATGGTTTAGCCTATCAGAAGCTGTGTTACTTTATAGCTCAAGAAATCATTCTAAAGGACATTCTTACTGTCATTCTTCAGAGTTTTCTCCATTTGAAAATATCACAGCTTCTGGTTGGCTGAACCAAACGATTTAGCCGATCAGAAGTTGTGTTACTTTCTAGACCCAGAATTAGACGAAGAATATTCTTGAAAATGGTCGTTGAAAACAGAAATGATCAGTATTCACAAAACACTCTCGAAAATATTTTTGTCTAATTCTCAAGATGCTCTAGGTTGGAACTGAGTAATACAACTTCTGATTGGCTAACTATATGTTTTAGTCAATCAGAAATTGTGTTACTTTTAACTTCAAAAAATTCTTGGGGAAAATACTAAGGATGTTGTTAAGAACAGTGGATGAATACAGACTCAACCTGATCTCATCTCGGCCTATTTTATGATCACGTTTATATCTCGTAGACACCGAGCTATAAAAGAAACGGTAAATTGCGATGTAGGGCTGATACGATCAATTTCCCGTCTATAAATTTTAACTCCTTAGTCTTTACCAAGCGACAAAAATTTAAGATATGTCCAAATTGTCCAAACTGAAAGCATCTGCAAACTGTAAAATAAATGTTTATCAAAACTTGAAATGTGTTTAAGAAAGGTAAAAAAAAAAACAGCGGAAAAAGGAGAAAATGCTGGTTACCATCATTTCTGCCTTTCTCAAAATGTTTTTAAAAGATTTTTATTTTTCCTTGCGTTGAAGGCTGGGTTTGTTTGAAAAAACGTTAAAGTGTTCCGGAACGTCTCATTGAGTGTCTTGTAAACTTTGTAACCAGACTGATTAACAAGAAAAATATTCAACCATTGATCGATCAACTTCGGTTTTTTACAACTGAACACGCCCATTTCAGAATCATGGCGGTGAAGAAAACAAAGTGTAGATCTACACCATGGAAAAGTAGTCTTCCATTTAAAAAAAAAACCTTTTTACCAAACAACATAATTTAAGACTTGTCCAAACTGAAGCATCAGCAGACGACAAAATAAATGTGACTCATAAATTGAAATTTGTGTTGGAAAGGGTAGAAAACATTGTGGAAAAAGGAAAAAATGCTGGTTACCAGCATTTTCTCCTTTTCCCACGATGTTTTCAAAAGGCTTCCTTTTCAGGATGGTAAACACCAGGGATTGTTCTGGAAAGGGTTAACGTATATTTGAGTGGCGCAATGGCAAAATGGGTTTCTAATGCATTTTTGTTATGCATGGTACTAGGGAACTCATCATATAGGCCCCTATCTATGGACCCCTAAAAACTCTTCAGAGAAACAAACAGCTGAATCAGGGGGTAAACCCGTTCTTGGACATGCAGAAAATTTATCAATGGAGGAAAGTTTCGATTCAGGTCAACTTGTGCGGTCTGACCTGAATCGATAGTTTTTTGCAAAAGCATTAAACAAGTTTTTTACAGGGCATGGCGCATAAAGTCTTGCATTACATTAGAAGTGGTTCTATATATTTATAAGTTATAAAGTAACATTAGTGAATATTTGTTAGCTCCACTGGCCAAAGGCCAGCTGGCGTATGTCATGGCCCGTGCGTCCGTGCGAGCGTGCGTTAACTTTTATTTCAAACAGCTTCTTCTCTGAAACTACCCATCCAATTTTGATGAAACTTCACAGAAATGACCCTACAATAATCCTCTTCCGAATTCATCGAAAGAATTCGATTCCTTCAAAAACTCTGGTTGCTATGGTAACAAAACTGAAAAAAATTGAAAGTTTTTAGAAATCTTCTTCTCTGAAACAATAAGGCCTAGAGCTAGCAAATTTGGCATGTAGCTTTATCTAGTAGACCTCTACCAAGTTCCTTCAAGTAATAGCCCTGGGGTCAAATTTGGCCAAAAGTTTTATATAAGCTTATTTAGGGAAAGCTTTAAAATCCTTCTAGCACTGTACATAGCTGTATGGCCTCGGTCTACCAAATTTGGCATGTATCTTTATCAAGTGGGCGTCTACCAAGAGTGCCCAAATTGTAGCCCTGAGGTCAAATTAGGCCCAGCTCCTGGAGTCACAAGTTTTACAAGGGTTTATATACGAAAAAATTCTAACAATCTTCTTGTACCAAGCCATAAGGCCTAGGGCTCCACAATTTGGCATCTAGCTTTATCGAGTGTTTGTCTACTAAAGGTGCCCAAATTACGACCCTGGGATTAAATTTGGCCCTGCCCTGGGGGTCACGTTTTACGTGGGCTCATATTGGGAAATTTTTAAAAATCTTCCTGTACCTCGGCATAAGGCTAAGGATTACCAAATTTTGCATGTAGCAGGGGTCACAAGTTTTACATGGATTTTGTTGTGAAAACTAGTCATCTAACAAAAACAAAGACTAAATTTTTTCCCTTGGTCTCATGTTTTACAGGGCCAATATTGAGAAAACTTAACATCTTCTTGTGTAAAACCACACATTCTAGACCTGTACTATTTAGTATGGGGCTTTAACATGTGGACCATCCACCAGGATTCAAGCAATTTTAGCTTTGCAGTCAAAATTGGCTTTGCTAGGGGGGTCATAACTTTCTCGTAGGATTTTATAGAAAACATTTTGTATGTCCTCTAGTTTGAAACCAGATGGCCAAATATTGTAATGTTTCGCTTGTAGTGGTTTTAGTTATTAGCCAGTGGAGCGATACAAGGCTATCATGGCCCTCTTGTTTTTCAAATTGTTATTAGATCTATTAAAAAAAACGGCATTTGTTTAAAAAAGGCTGGTTTTCAACAATGTTGAGCAGACATGGTGACTGGATTTAAAAGCAAACAGACAACCATTTCAATCCATGTTTACCAAACGAAAAACAACAAATTTAGACCCTTCCATGATAGGATGCATTTGCAGGCGAGACGATAAGTGTGTCTCAAAATTTATGAAAGAGAAGAAAACATTGTGCGAACAAGAGAGAATTTTTTTTTTTTTCATAAATCCCCCATCTGGTTTATAAACTTTGTCATTGCGATAGGCGAAAACATGGAGTGTTGGAGACGAAATAGGTTAACTCTTATCCTGCTAAATAACTAATATGAAATTTTCAATTCGATAGTAAAAACCATAAAAATTCTTATTTCAAAGGTATGTTGTAGGGAATAAAATCTCCAGATCGGACAGCGTAGATCAAAGATCAGACTGCACGTTCTGTGCAGTCTGATCTTGATCTACGCTGTCCGCAAAACGTCTGTGAGTCGCGATAAGCAGCCAAAGGGTTAAGATCGGGGACACAACCTAAAGTCTGACCTTGGATGCAGACCATCAGATTGTTTACTCATGCGCACGAAAGTATCAGATGAGGATCGTTCTAAGGTTCAGTGGATTGCATTTGAGCTCTTTACGAAAAGACTACAATTTTAGTTGAAATTGTAAGTTTTATGCAGACGACAAAACCATTTGATTTAAGAATTGGTCTCTGAAACGATAGAAAACATTGTGGGAAAAGGGAGAAAGTCCTTGATATCAGGAATTAATTTCTCGTTTTGCCTCAGTGTCTTGTAGGAATTAAACCACATAATTTTGGCATCATGGCAGCTATCGTCTGCAAATGCTTTGAATTTAAGCAAGTTCGAAATTAAGTCATTTTGTGTTACAAAGACTTTGTGAAGGATAATCAATTAGGGAATGCATTACCGCCTATCGACCGCCACGCGATTAGTCCCCTTTACCATTAAATTGCTAGGCAAACAAATTTAATATTTTAGACCAAACGTAAAACATCTTACACGCTGCAAATTCAAAGCCCGAATATCTTGCTCAATTTCGGACAATGTACATCCAAGATCAGACTACACGATCTATGCAGTCTGATCTGAATCTACACTGTCTGCAAAAGTGCCCTGTATTTGTTCTTCCCTTGAAAAGTATCAATAGATTCCTAATGAACTCTCAGACGCTTTTATATTTGACGTTGTGTACGTGGGCGTTTATAAAGGAAAGATTAGTTGTTTGTGTTGAAAGTAATTCGTTTTATTCTTTATTTACAGACAGACAGACAGACAGACAGACAGGACGTGTGGTAGAATGGTACTTTAACCCATTACTCCATAGATACTCATTCTATGCATTGCTTGTAGGAGCCTTTGGAAAACATTGTGGCAAAAGGTGAAATTGCTCGTGACGAGCAATTTCACCTTTTGCCACAATTTTTTCTACACTATCAAAGGTGTCGTATACACATAGCAAGCGATTTCATCCTTCCTATTATTTAGGGTCAGAGATACAATAGAAATGCCTCATGGGGTAAAGGATTAACGTGTAGAAAATTTAACAATAGCAAAATGTTTCGACTCATATCAGCCTGTCCTGACTGAGGAGGCTGATCTGGGTCGACATTTTCAGGCGATGCATAAATCGCCTTTTTTTCAGAGCATGGTCCATAAATGGCCTTCAACACGTGGAAAGGGGCATTCAGATATGTTTGCGTAGAGTGTCGTCTGGAACCAGTCTAATGCGTTTTTTTGTTAATTTCTACGAAAGAGAAGGAATTGATAATTTTATTTTGAAAATGAAATTGTAATACCCATTGAATTAGCCATGGTATGTGAAAAGCTTATCGCAACCTGTGTAAGATAAGAAAATTCCAACCGGATATGTCATACTGAAAACAAGGAAGGTTATGTGATAAACATGAATTAGTCTTTTAATAAAGTTTTATTAAACGAATCTGGGAAAAAATCTTATTTAGCGAGCATTTGGCGAGCTTATTGATAGTTTTTCTTGACGAGTTGATAAATTCTTTATTTCAAACGCCAACAAATGTCAGATTCTTTTTATCACATAACGATATTTCACAAGTTATAGATCAGAAGATACAAAACCATCTATTGCTCGACGCGCGGTAATATCTATAAGATCCATTCATTTCTATGAAATACCTACAAAATGAGGTCAAAAATGGCGTCACACAATTGTGATATCAAACATATATAAGATATATAGGATCTGACATGAGTGCGCTTTTGAGATAATATTTTTACTACACTGAAAACAGGGGAGGTTATGTGATAAATTTATGGTCTGACATGAGTTAGCGTTTGAGATAAAGCTTTATTAAACGACTTTAGAGAAAATCATGATGTCATTAAGCAAGCCATCGGATTCATAACATTTTTCCTTGACGAGCTTGATAAAAGCATTTCAAACCCCAACCAATGTCAGATTCTTTTCATCACATTAAGATTTTTCGCAATACATATAGAAGAAGATGCAACAACCATCTATCTATAGATGGGCGCTCGTTAATATCCATGAAAACTATTCATTTCTACGAAATATGTAAAAATGACGTAAAAAATGACATCACACAATTGTGATATCAAACGTATATGAGATAAGAAAAATCATGATGGGTATAGATCTATTTCCTTTAAAAACAGGGAGGTTAAATGTGATAAATACCTATTTCACCATTACCAGTACCTTACCCAGACTAAATCCTGATGAATATTCCTCTAAGTAATTACAGTATGTAGTTCAAAGCAGCAATGGTGCTTTCATTACTGAGAATTACAGCCTGTATGATTATAAACGTAGACTGAACGCTGTTTAATTGCACCTGAGTGACTTTTGGCGAATTAACCCGTTACCAGTCAATCCCGACTTAAAACAGCCCCAAGGGAAAAGCCAAATTGAAAACATTGTGGCGAAAAGGAGAAAATGCTGGTAACCAGCATTTTCTCCTTTTCCCCACAATGTTTTCTATAACTTAAATGACAAATTATTACGCATTGAGTAACATTTGATTTGTCGTCTGCAGATGCTTTCAATTTGGACAAAGCTAAAATATTGTCGTCTGGAAAAGGGTGAACCTGTTATATAGCATGTTGGGATGTTTTTGAGCCAAGTGTTCTATTATATTTCGGTGCAATTTATTTCAGATTCATTGCCTATTTGATGAACATCATTTGGAATTCTGTATGTCATTAATAGTCTACCCTATCTTTGCATTTCAGTACTAATTTGCCTTGCTCAGTTCCATCCCCGGATCAGCCAATTTTTGTCCGAGGATTGATGATAGTCATTGCGACAGGATTCATTCCACTCCCACCGTTGACTAATTGTTTCGATGATGGTTATGTGGGAAAGCAGCCAGTGGCTTGGAAACATATTGTGCGGGGTACCGGTAAAAAAAGGAACTCCAGGATCGCACAGATAGGTGCACTGGCCGCCGCGATATAACTGAAATAATGATGAAAACTGCGTTAAACACCAAACAGTCAATCATTTCAATACTATAGTTTCTATTTGAAGTGCGATTTTCTTTTTCGATTGCTTTATTGTCCGATAGATCTTTTTTTTTCCAAACCGGTTCGAATGAAAACTTGGCCAAAGACTAAAACATGTAACTCATTACCAAACGACAATATTTTAGGCTTGTCCAAAATCGAAAGCATTTGCAAACAACAAAATTACGGTGACTGAAAATTTGAAATTTGTTTTGTGAAGGGTAGAAAACATTGTGGGAAAAGGAGAAAATGCTGGTTTCCATCGTTATCTCCTTTTTCTACAATGATTTCTAAAGGCTTCTTTCTCGGGGTCGTCAAAAGTGTAGGGATTGTGTGGTAAAGGGTTAAGTCATTACCAGTAATTCCCTGTTCACTTCAATCTTTCGGGTATGAACAGGTCCTTTTATAGGATAAAAGAGGTGAATTTATATTAATTTCATACATTTTATGACAAGCACTTGTTCTGGGAGCATAACCTCTCTCTGACAGCTCTTGTTCCCACAATATCTGTCAAAGCTTTTTTTTTTTCTAATTGTTTTGTTAATGGTTAACCTGTTACCAAACGACAGAATTTTGCACTCAACTAAATTAAAAGCATCGACAAATTAAAGTAGGTCAAATCATGATTTTTGTCTCTGATTGGATAGAAAACATTTCGGGAAAAGGAGAAAATGCTGGTTACCAGCATTTTCTCCTTTTCCCAAAATGTTTCCAAAAAATCTCTTCTTCAAGGTCGTTAAAACTCGAGATTGTTTTGTAAAAAGGTTAAGAAGGAAAGGAAAAGGTGGACTGATTATAATAGAAATATAATTGCTGGTCTGTATTGTTGCAAATGGCGCAGTGTGGTCTCTGGGGATTTGACGACAACATTTTAGTATCATTTATGCATTGACATGGTTCTAGTAATATACCCTAGAGTGTAGCAATTTGTATCGGCTTTCACTGTGGCACGACTCTGCGTTATTAAACCTAAATGCATTTCTAAATGAAGATGATGATGACGATGATGATGATGATGATGAGGAGGAGGAGGAGGAGGATGGTGGTGGTGGTGGTGGTAGTGGTGATGATGCGAAGGCCTTTGATAAATAAATAAATAAGTCACGCCGTGCAAAAGGGCCTTCGTGCGTGCAAAAAGTATCTACTGATGTCAGCCTGTGCATTCCGAGTAGACAGACATTTAACCTTTATCCTGCTTATCGCGACTTGCTGACCTTTTGCGAACAGCGTAGATCAAGATCAGACTGCAAAGAACGTGCAGTCTGACCTTGGATCTACACAGTCCGATATGGAGATCTTTTTCTTTTACAAAATCCATTTGAAATAGCATCGTTTGGGTTTTTACTATTGGCTTGAAAAGTTTCATTTAATTTATTCAGCAGGAGAAGTGTTAATCGAAACGTTTTGCTAACCGTCACTTTTTGCGTGTCCATGAACCATACTACCTCATAACCCAGCCAGTTGTTGAACCGAACGGATTTAATGGATCCAATCATATAATGACTTACCGAAGGCCTTATTGTAAATAAGTAACTCATCGTGCTATCATTTTCATGTATGATGCTTTCTTAATAAGCTACCTTCGTAAAATAAAATTATTATTATTATTATTATTATTATTATTATTATTATTATTAAAGCATAATGCATGATGGAGATGCATTTACCCTTCCCCAAACGACAAACTTTTGAACTAGACCAAATTGAAAGCATTTGCAGACGACAATTCATTTCTTGCTGAAATGATGATTTCTGTCTATGATAAGGTAGAAAACGTTGTGGGAAAGGGAGAAAATGCTGGTTTCCAGCATTTTCTCCTTTTCCCACAATGTTTTCAAAAGGCAACTATTCCAGACCCGTAAAAATCAGGGATTGTTTGGGAAAGGTTTAAACCCCCTTCTGCCGGAGCTTGGAATGGGGATCATTATTGTGGCAAATGGCGCAGTGTCGTCCCAGGGGACACAACGACATAATTGTAACTATGATTTATGTATTGACGTAGATTCTAGGAAATTCTCTAAGGTGCAGCAATTTCCGAAGTTTTTTTTTTTCAATGCGGCACTGTTGTCTTCGTTATTAAGTCTAATTGCATTTCGGAACGATGATGAAGATGACAATGATGATGACGACGACGATGATGATGATGATGATGATGATACGTTTGGTCTTCGGCGAATACATCATTTTCTTTTCTTTATTATATCACTATCAGTAAATAACCGGATTTCTCAGTGTAGTTGTTGTTTTCCACAGCAAATAACACTACAGATGATGACAATTGTGGAATCGTCGCTAGTGGATTTAGTTTTCGAATGTTTTGCCGTAACTACTTTTTTACGTTCATTGCTCCTATTGTCCCGTCCTTGAAAACTAAGAGAAAACAAAGGGAGGGTTTAGAATATAATAAATAGAATAAACAATTTCATTGAAATGATATCCACCGCCGAAAAAAAAAAAGACTCAAAAATCTAAGCGACCACGTAAGTTGTAGGCTAATCGCTTCGAGCTATCTTAAAATGCATCGAATGAAAAATATATTGGCGGAATAGGTTACTGCACACATGTGTAAAGTTTAACGAAATTGTGATATAAACTATTTGGGAAAAGGAGAATATGTTAATAAACATCATTTTTCCTTTTCTGATTCTACCCTTTCAAAGGCCATATGTTTACAACTTTCATCTCAGGGTCGGGAAACATTTGTGGAATTATTTCTTAAAGAATTGACAGAAAAGGAGAGGGAGATAGAGAGAGAGAGAGAGAGAGAGAGAGAGCTAGAGAGAGATGATAAAGTTTACAAAAACAGTAACGTATTCTGCTAAGACTAAAATCAACAGTAGTCCTATGTTGTAGGGCTACTTTTAATCGTTTTGTGTGATATTTATAAAATGAAACACGTCATTACCAAACGGCAATTTAACTCATTACCAACCGACAATCTTTTAGACTTGTCCAAATCGAAAGCATTTGCAGACGACAAAATAAAAGTGACTGAAAATTTGAAATTTGAAATTTGTTGTGTGTAGGGTAGAAAATATTGTGGGAAAAAGAGAAAATGCTGGTTACCAGCATTTTCTTCTTCTCTCACAATGTTTTCTAAACGCATCTTTCTCAGGGTCGTCAAAAGTAGGGATTGTTATGGTAATGGGTTTAAAGTCGACACAGCTTTCTGTAACAGTGCGGATATCCTGAGCGAAATTTGATTTAAAAAAAAAAAACGTTGATTTCATCTGTATTTTTTTTTCATGGTTACTTTGATTGTCCTACTTATTCCATTTTCGAAAAGCTGCGATTTGATAGATTGCGCAATCATGGAAGTCTCTAGAACAGTGAACGAGGACGATATGTTCCGAATTCATATACTAAAAATAGAAATGATGTCGACATGAACCAATGGACAACAATTCTATTTTAAGTATTGTGACGTTTATGCATAATTACCAAAACAAGTCAACAAAGACAAGATGGATACACGTTCATATACTCGCTAAATGTCAAGTCGTATTCACATATGAGTTCTTTCTCAGATTTTAATAAGAAGTTAGAAATAGCTGATATTCCAGAGAAGCCAGAGGAACAGGTAAGCTGTGTTTCCAAGTCAATATATTTGCTTGGATTGATATTTAGATGTATTTTTCAGGCGATAGAAATGTAAACAAACGATGGCGCCGAAATGTCAAAATTCTGTCACACAATTATGAAATTTTCTGACGAAATAACTACACAGTAATCAATATTTTTTTTCACTAACGTGTCTTTGCAAGATTTATGTATTGCTTATCTTATTCAGATTGAATTTTACACAGTATGTGACATTACGATTCATGCCTTGTTTCCTTTCTTTGTTTCTATTTTCGATATCTGATCCCTGTTTAAAACATTTCTATTCGGGGTGATTGAAATTTAGAAGTTAACGAGAATGATTATCACTCACTGAATATAATGATTAATCTATTCAGTATGAGGATTACTCATTTAATCCGAAGCGTTAGGAAGGTTAGTGTAAATGTCAGTTGAAATACAAAGGACTGTGATTTTTAAAGTGCACAAATGTTCTTTCCTTTTTCCACATTGGATATGAGCTTAATCAGGATTATTTCGGGTTACTCATCCCTTTGAAATAAATCAAAGGTGAAAAGTGTGCTGGGCGTGGGACTCAAACTCACGACTCTCGGAACACTAGTTCCACAGCTCTACTAACTGAGCTAGCCAAGCATCTTGTCTTGAGTCTACCAAACATCATATATCACAACACTCCTCCTCCTGATTTTTTTTTTTTGATACATCAGGTGGGCTGTATTTTGTTATGGTCCAGGTCGCCTGACTGTCTGTTGGTCTGCCTATCCGATAGCAATTTCTTGTGTGCACAACTCCTCTTACAGTGTTCACTTGAGCAGGGTAGAAAACAGTGTGCGTAAAGGAGAAAATGCTGGTTACTAGGATTTTCTCCGTTTCCCACAATGTTTTCTAAAAGCTTCTATCTCATGGGTCATGAAAACCAGGGAATCGTCTAGTAAAGGGCTAGATGGATCTCTCCATGATGTGTAGTTGTGCATGTGACTCTTAAAATTTGGGAATCTGCAGGTGTTCTAGATTTAACCCTTTCCCATACGACAAACTTTTGGACTAGACTAAATTGAAAGAATTTGCAGACGACAATTCAACTCTTGCTGAAAAGATGATTTCTGTCTATGACAGGGTAGAAAACATTGTGGGAAAAGGAGAAAATGCTGGTTACCAGCATTTTCTCCTTTTCCCACAATGTTTTCAAAAGGCAACTATTACAGACCCGTAAAAACCAGGGATTGGGAAAGGGTTAAACCCATGTCATTGACAAGCCCCTTTGGGTGTATATGCACCAATTTTTCATAGCTTGTGTTGAACAATATTTTCAAAAGGCTCATACCATAGGTTTGTATGGTTAAAGGCTCAAAGCATACAAACCATAATTTTATTTCCAGGAACAGCCCAGTACAAGCAGTACAATGTCTGGTGACCGCCCAAAACGAGCTGGTCGTAAACCAGGCCGTCGCAGTTCAAAGATGGATGTTCGTGCAAAGCTGGAGAGAAGCAGACAAAGTGCAAGAGAGTGTCGTGCTCGTAAAAAGATGCGATATCAGTATCTGGAAGACCTTGTAGCCAACAGGGAAAAAGCAGTGTTTGCTCTGCGAAATGAATTAGAAATGGTATGTACCTAGGTCTTACTCTTTCTGCCAACATTGATTAATTTTCATATACATTATAGATTGTTCCCATTAGATGTTATTGATTATTGTATAGTTTGTGTTAAGTTTTTCAGTCCTTTAACAAATAAGTACATGTTTTCAATGTTTCGTATGTATTCCCATCGAAGAAGAGTTTTTGAAAGATTGTGGAAAGTGAATATAATGCTGGTATCCAGCAATTTCGCGACATCCTACAGTTTGAGATACTTTTAATTGATTTTCTGTAAATGCCTTCAATTTAGACATGATTGAAACATTTGTGTCAGTTGAGAGCACAACTTTGGTTATTTTTGCAAGTCAAAATCAGACAGCAAAACGTGCTTTCTTGTCCAAGATCAACGCTGTCTATATTCTTATAAGATTGTGACATTTAAGCCAAAATTGCCATGAAGTTGTAATGTTTGACTCTCTGATAACCCTTGGTAACAAAAACATTGAACTGAGAAAAAAGCAAATGACTGGCTGAGCTAATGTCGAAATTGAAAGCATTGGCAGACGACAAAACAAACACGACTCAAAATTGAAACTTGACTTTAGAAGAATAGAAAACCTGGTGGGAAATTGAGAAAATGCTTGTTACCAGCATTAAAATGTTTCCCTTTTTCCCTTCTTCCTCTGGGATGTGAAAACCAATGATTTTTTGGTAAAGGATTAATCACAGGAATTTGACATTTTATAACCAAAATAAATGATAGAATATGAAAAAAAATCTCCCCTATATAAGTGTTTATATTATAAAGGGGAGATTTTTTTCCCTTATTTTATAATTAATTTTGGTTATAGAATGTCAAATTCCTGTGGATTAATTCATTACCAAACGACAAAATTTTAGGTTTATCAAAATTGAAAGGAATTGCAGACGACCAAATAAAAGCGACTGAAAATTTGAAATTTGTTTTATGAAGGATAGAAAACATTGTGGGAAAAGGAGAAAATGCTGGTTACCAGCATTTTCCCCTTTTCCCACAATGTTGTCTACGGGCTTCTTTCTCAGGGGTGTCAAAAGTAGGGATTGAGTGGTAATGGATTAATACAGCTACATACAAATGGGTCAGACAGTTTATTTACACTTTGCTGTCCTTATGGAATAATTGTAATCTACATGAGCCTTGCTCTGGGAAAAGGGTTCTGAATGCATTTCAGAGATGTGTGGTACCAAGTTAGTCATTTGATCATTATGGATCCATAAAATCCATTTCTTGTAGCAGCTGGTTCAATCATAAGGTAGATTGGTCCACTGCAGAAATGTAGAAAATTGACCGACAGCGAAAGTTTGGACCCATGTTAGTCCCAATAGTGTGTTTTTCAGATGCATGAAGCCCTCTTTTTACACAGCATGGCTCATAATATTGTAGTATCAACAATTTCTTGTTAATTCATCCCTCTCAAGTGAGTTCATCATAGGTTGATTGCTGGTTTTACTCATCACCAAACAATCCCTTTGTTTTTCAGACCCAAAGAAGGGGGTTTTTGAAAACATTGTTGGAAAAGAAAAAGAAATTACTGGTATTTAACAGAGCATTTTCTGTTTTTCACTGAATGTTTTCAGAGCTTTCAAAGAAAAGCCACAGGCCCTAATATGTTAGACACGTCCAATTTATGGTTTGCAAATCCCTCAGAATTTTGCCAAGTATAAAATTTTGTGATCTGTCAATTAGTTAATTGTCATGCCTCTCTTCATTTTATCCATACCACTTATGTTTACCTCTGATGTTTGGATCAAATTATGCCCCATAGCTCCAGTGGCTAATGAAAAAAATAAGTTTACCATGCTTTATGATGGTAATTTATTGTAACACAAGACTTTTTCAGCAGTTGGTTTTCTATAAGATTGCATGGAAGAATTTCAAAGTTGAACTCGACTTCGAAATGTCAATGAAAATAATGCGGAGACATATTTTTTGAAGACAAGTGTGTGAACACTAGTTTGATAATGAGGTTGGAGAAAGGTTCCAAACATGAGACATTGTTGGGAAAAAAGAGATAAAACATGCAGGTTTATTGGTACTATGTTTTCAAAAGTGACATTGTGCATTACTAGTCATATTAAGGTTAAACAATTTTGAAAAATAGTGACCCTTCAACTACACAAGCAGATCAAATAGAGAAGATTTCCAAGCCAGGAAATTGGTTTCCAAAATTCGTGTATAAGCATAGTGCGGTAAATCTAATCGTTAGTCATTTAGTAAAGAGTTACTATTGAAGCTGAAGATAATAACCTAAATTCGAGGCTTTTTGTGATGTGCAAACAGCTGTGAGCAAAATAATTAAGATAAAGGTAAGTAAGCTCACAGTTTACTTCATTTACACTCTGTAATTAAGCTGCGAATTTCTTTTATTCTTGATTTGTCAAATAAAGTACTTCGCTTTCAAATTCAGTTTTGATTTACAACTCAGTCACTGGAGCTAATCATTGTACCATACATGTCTACTCGTGGATACAAGAGACACGATCATCATGATATTCAAGAAGCTGTTTTTCCAGCATTGTTTAGCCCTTTACCATGCAATCCTGACTTTTAACAACCCAGGGGAATGAGCCATTTGAAAATGTTGTGGGAATAGGAGAAAATGCTGGTAACCAGCAATTTTTCCTTTTCCCACAACGTTTTCTACCATATCAAAGAAAAAATGTACCATTTGTGTCTTATCGAAATTGTCATCTGTAAGTGCTTTCAATTTGGACAAGGCTAAAACTTTAAAACTTTGTCATTTGGTAAACAGTTAAGAATAGGGGTTGTTTGATTATTTACATGGCTAAAAACTAGTCGTTTCGTTTGACAGATCTTATAAAACATGAATAGTGTAAGGTGAAAGTCTGTAAGAATGACCCTTCCCCCACCCCATCCACATTCCCCTAAAAAGATGGCAGGACATAAGAACTGTTGTTATATCAGGAAAATTTTGTAGACATTGAATCACTTTAAAATGTAAGATTTGCAGTATTTTAGACATTTAGACATGAGACAATTTCATCATTTCTTAATCTTGCCCTTCAGTACAAGCAGTGGTGTCTGCAAGTTGACAAAGGACTGTTGCCAGTGATGTTGCTTAAAATTTGTGAAGAAGAGATGAAAAAAGAGCTCAAAGAACAGGATGAGCAGACCGGTACCCATCTTAGTGATCAACAGTTGGCCAAACAACTATCGCACAGAATTCTGAAAGAGAATGGAATCCAGCTGACCTTCAATGGAGAGGAAGCAAATGGACTCAGCTCAGCACAATTTAATGAAGCTCAGGGAAAGAAAGAAACAGAAATTTGTGACGGTGCTACAGGTGGACCAGAGGATTTGATAAATCAGGATGTAGATGTCCTAGATGATATAATATCAGTATTAGGCACAGAAGATGAGAAAGCATTAAAAGATGAAGACAGGAAACAGTTGAAGGGAGATCACTCTTATGGTTCAAGTCATCTCAAGGGAGTTAATTCTAATGTACCCAGTCTCTTTGGAGGTTTATCAAAGGGCAATGATAATTGTAAAGAACAGGACATGAATTCTTTCACAAAAATGGACTCTAATAGTGCAGATGTAAGAAGAACTAAGCTTCCTACCATATTGGAAGAATCTGAATGAGTTAATATTGTATTTTAACATTGTGTTTCACATATCTCACACCAAGGTGAATCAAAATTAATCGTTTTAAGCCTTTCCCAAACAATCCCTGGTTTTTACAGGTCTGGAATAGTAGCCTTTTGAAAACATTGTGGGAAAAGGAGAAAATGCTGGTAACCAGCATTTTCTCCTTTTCCCACAATGTTTTCTACCCTTTCATAGACAGAAATCATCTTTTCAGCAAGAGTTGAATTGTCGTCTGCAAACGCTTTCAATTTGGTCTAGTCCAAAAGTTTGTTGTTTGGGAAAGGGTTAAATTGCAAATTAGTGTACCCAAAAGTTTTTTGGGAGTGAATTTGATTGCTTTTTATTTGGAAAAGTTTGATATCTGAACAGCCAGTAACAAATATAAAATTATGTCAGTTATTCTTATGTCTTCCTATTGTCATATACACACATGCAGAAAGGAAATGGGAGATGTTATATTAAACTGTGTGATTTAGTGATTTACATGTGTGAATTAAGGACTTTTCGTAAAAAGACTTAAAGGTATGGATACTTTTTACAAGTGTTATATGAAGACTCTTAAGATGAAGATTATTAAAGGAAGATTTTTTTGTCTTTAACCCTGTTCAACATGACAAAAAATGGACTTAGTCAGACTGAAACATTTGCAGACAACAACTCTGGCTCGGTGAAATTTTCTTTGATAGGCTAGAAAACATTTTGGGTAAAGGAGAATATGCTATAGTTACTAGCATTTTCTCCTTATCACTTAATGTTTTCAAGAGGCCGCTTTCTCAAGGCCACTAAAACTTAGGATTGTTTGGTTAACTCTTTACCATACAACAAAATTTTAGACTAGTCCAAATTGTAAGCACTTGCAGACAACAAAATAAATATGACAGAAAAATTTAGATTCATCTTGGGAAGAGTAGAAAACATTGTAGGAAAAGGAGAAAATGCTGGTTACCAGCATTTTCTCCTTTTCCAACAATGTTTTCAAAACGCTTCTTTCTTAGGGTCATTAAAAGTTGGGATTGTGTGGTAAAGGGTTAAGAGTTAACATATCCAAAGTTTTAATGTCCCTGAGAAAGAAAGCTTCTGAAAACAAATTCATGGAAAAAGCTGATGCCTCTTACTTGAAAAATATTTTATCAAAAATATGAGCTATTAGATTTTTGTATAAAATGTCTGGATAAAAGTAAATACATAAATATTTTTCAGATAGAGTCCAAGATTGATATGACTGTAGTAATCCTGTTTTACAAAGACTACTTGAAAGTGTTACATAAGGACTGTGAGAAAAAGGTTGTGTTAAAGAAAGTTTGAGTTTGAAACTATTCGGGGAAGTGTTGAATTTTGAGAATGAAGATCTGAGAAAGAAAGGTCTCAAAAAAGTATTGCTGCGGTATTGCTGCATGTTATTGATATATTTTTAGAAGTTAGTGAAAATAAGAAAGTACACTCTATAGACTGAACTGACAGTTAGTTGGTCTGATTAGGCTGTTATGTTTAGTGCCAGGGCCTAAATAAATTTTCAGAGAATTCAAATTACTGTATTAAAAACGAACACATAGTTACTTAACAATTAAGTAACAATCCTGACTTTTAACGACCCTGAGAAAGAAGCCTTTTGAAAACACTGTGGGAAAAGGAGAAAATGCTGGTAACCAGCATTTTCTCCTTTTCCCGCATTGTTTTCTACCCTTCCCAAACCAAATTTTAATTTTTCAGCCAACTTTATTTTGTTGTTTGCAAATGCTTTCAATTTGGACCAGTCTAAAACTTTCTCATGTGGTAAAGGGTTAACCTTCTAGTAAATACATGTACATGAACATGTATTTATGTATTGCAGCAAATTCAAAGAAGAAAGCTTTCAATAACATTTTGGGAAAGGAAGAAAATGCTGGAAATGGGCTTTGCCTTCTATATCCTGCTATGTTTTGAGCACTATCTGATCCCTTCATTTCTTCCACATTTAACTTGTCATCTGCTAATGCTTTAAATTTCATGCAGTTTAAAAATTTGTTCCATGGAAAAGAGTTTCCCCTTATCCTGCTTAAAGTTAAATAACATTTTTAAGCCTATTGTAAAAACCGGAATAAATTTTATTTCACAGTTATTTTTTGCAGAAAAATATGTTTTTATTGGACAGTATTTATCCAGATCATTTTGCACATTTTGTACCATCTAATTTTGATCTACACTGTCTGCAGAGGGTCACTGCATCATGCAGCTGAAGGGTTGCATCAGTGCATGTATTTTGAAAAACTTCACCAAAGGGATAAAGAAATGCAGGGTAAACTTTGCAGGTAATTCTAGATAAGATATTGGTAGAAGTTTCAATATTTTTAGACAAATCAACCCTATCCCAAACAACAAATTTTGGACCCTTCCAAACAGAAAGAGTTTGCAGACGACAATTTTTGATTTGGAGAAAATTGCAGAAAGTTCTCAAAAAGGGTAGAAAACACCTTGGGAAAAGGAGAAATTGCTCGTTATGAGCAATTTCTTCTTTTCTCACAGCATTTTCGCAGACTTTTTCTGCAGACACATAAAAACCAGGGCTTGTTTGGGAATGGGTTAATCAAATGGGTTAGATCCCACCAGAAAGTGTTGATGGACTAAGGAGCAGGAGTAGATGTTCCCTTCCACTGCCTTCTCCTTCATCAACACTTTATGCCTTGCTGTGCACATTAGCATTTTGGTAATGGCTATGCCTATTATTAGGGAACAATACTGGAGTTGGAATATTACTTTTCATCCTTATGCCTAATTGCAGTAAAATTGCCTTGTAGTACAAAAAGTGGTGAGTTTGAGTACTTTAACCACATGTTAGATTCTGCCCAACACACAATAACCAATACGTCCCAAAACTCATCTCTCTCTTCAATGCAACAGTCAGTAAAAAGAGGTCCTTAAGACTTTGGTATAGATGACATCATCTTTCTGCTGGAAACAGGGAGATTTGGAATTCAGTATACATGATTTATTTCCATCACTTTATTTTGAATATTCTGAATGCATAATAAGCAGCATGCACCACCATAGAAGCCATACCATGCTGGCAAGCAGTGGTAAGAGACGGGCAAAGATCTTGAAGAGGAGCCTTCAAGCCAACTTCTTGCAACCGATTTACAGTTTTGGCATTTATAGGATGGCTGTGAGTACCTACTGTATCAAAAACAGGTTCAATGGCAGTTAAGTTATTATTGGGTAAGTGTGCAAGCAAAGAAACTTGATCTTTGTACTGTCACATGTAGGTGGCCAGACCTTGGTCTGTTATTCACCCATCCACTTTGCCTTGGAGGTTTAACAAAAAGTTCTAAAGTGCAAACATAGACAGTAAATTTTCTAGCAATCTTTGATTGCCACTGACCTTGCATAGGAATTGCAACACCTGACCTCTTTGAACTTCTTGTAGCCATACCATTTTGGAGTGCCATCTTAAAAAAAAAAGACCTAATATCGGAAAATTTGAAAATGATATGTGTGAAACAAGACTGTGTAATGGTGTGACAGGCCGTGTGACTCAATGTCAAAATGCTGCTGGGAGGAGTTTATTTATATTTTGCACTCTCCTATAAAGAGCATGGTACACTTTTCTTTTGGGCCAGTTTCAGGCTAGGACCTAGCACTACTTTATCCAAGCTCATTGATTTTTAGGCCAGGGAATCCCTCTCAAGGGATTCCTGCCAGGGAATCCCTCTCAAGGGATTCCTTTGCCTATAGGGATCGTAAGCTGCCTATTCAGACAAAAATGTTGGACGGTGTGTCCACTCTGTATCGCTGAGTCCGCCAGGGTATTGGAATTGCAAGGGTATTACAGTCCTTTAATAACTGACGAGTGTGTGTTTTTTATCCCGTTTTTGTCATTAACACTGACCTAATAAAGGCGTAACCTAATGAACTTGGCTTTATCCGGCCGTTGTGTATTCTTACGCGCTATATACGGGTAATATCTATAACGCTCTCTCTTGCACTCCGGATCATTCACTTTCAGGTATGGTGAGATTAAGGAACGACGACTCTGTTCGGAGTTTGTCTATAACATTGTGTTGACATTTGAACATGTGTGTCACAAAACACGTCTCTAAATAAAGCAAACTACGTATAGAATATTGGCCCGTGTTATGTTTATCACTTTTTCTTTAATATGTATATCGACTAAATCTAGGGTACTTCAGCGGATTGCTGAAGAAATCGGCCCCTGGAGAAATCGTCACCAAACTGCTTGGCCCGTGTTATGCTTATCACTCCGGAGAAATTGTCCCCTGGAGACGATTTCTTTGGTGAAATCGTCCCCAAAAAAAATTTTAGAAAAATAGACCCCACCATCAAATTTCATCAATATCGTTAATCAAGTTGTCTATAAAAATATTTTTGAAATTTCGTTGTCTTTAGTATATACATAATGTGTATTAGATACCTTTATCCAAGAGTTATTTGGTAGTTTTGTCATTGTTTATAATGCCTATTTCACACTGATAGGATGTATTTCACACCTTTTACACCTGTCACAAATAGATTACACCTGTGTGATTCTTAAAAGTGTCTTTGATTGACTTTAATTTGAAACCAAATAAAAGCTTATAATTTTTTCTGTAGTCGTTCGCTTGTTATTTAATGTATTTTTTTTTCATCTCTCTCTCTCTACTGGTGTCATATGACATACCTGTGACCAATACCATATAGTAGGGGCATCAGTGTCTCTGTCAAACATATTTCTAGTGTTCACTAGGGCTTGTGTGCATCCAAATATTTCCGGTCCATAACTTCTACAATTGTGGATGGATTTCAAAATAATTTGGCACAATTGACCTCCATCATGGTTAGATGTGCCATTTGAAACATCTGTTCAAGTAGGTTCAAGAGTAAGGCCACACTGAAGGCCAATTTTTCGTCCGAACCATAACTCCTACATTTTTGGATAGATTCTGATATAAATTAGCATAATGCATTGTTCTCCATCATGAGCAGAAGTTCCCTTTGAAACATTTATTTAGGTCCAGGGTCTAGGTCAAGCTTGAGAGTCAAGTGTTCCCGGGCTTGACACAAGTTGTCCTTGGACAAAGATTATGAATTAGGATTAACGTCTTTTATATTATGTAGATATAAGTATCGAAGCTCAAGTCACTGTGACTTGTCCGTAAAATAGGCAAGTAAAATAGGAAAACCGAGCCTAATCACTTTCCTAAAAAAATCCAACCTTTTCACAGTATTTTATTGAGAAAATATTTTGGCTAAAAGAGAATTTGCTTGTAACAAGCAATTCCTCCAAATTTCCCCAAAATCTTACTTTTCAATATACATGAAGAACCACTTTGGATTTTCATCTACAACTTCCTTCAGATATGACCAGTTCAAAATTTCGTCGACTTGTGGAAGGTAGATACAACATGACCGACTGCCATATTACTCCAATCTTTATTATTCATTACATTTTACCTTGATATCTATCGTGCATGTATTTTCATTGAAATGAATAAAAATAAATATGTTCTTGCGTCATAAATGTAAAAAAATAACGTCATTCAGGACTACAAGACATCAACTGTCTCAGAAAATTTAAATAACCAAAGTTGGTATTGCGCCGATTGAATACGGTTCAATTTTGACTTGGGATTGTTTACAAGCACGACAAATTACTAAGTATTCTAAGCCATTATCAAGCACCCCATAACTGTGAGCACATGCCTAGCTCTGGCTTAATTAGTTTCTGGCTGGTGCTTTCTAGTAGCATGTAAAATTGACCTCATGTGTTGTTTCGTATCCTCAATTTCCTGGCCTTCAGTACTATCAGTACTTTGATTAAAACTGTGTTTACATGATAATGCAGGTACCGGTAATGTTACCCTGGGTTTCTCTACTCTTTAACTATAGATTCTTTTGTTTTTAAGGCCCCCTTTTTTTCAAAATCATATTATATAATTATATTTCTTTCAAAGTCATCAGTGCCAGTTGTGATTGTATCATTTTGCTACAGTGTTTCTATTAATTTTATTTTTTGTTTTCCTCATTGGTCTAGATCTATCTGTCTTTCATTTACAGTATTTTTTTTAACTTTATAAATTTTGTTTTTTATCATTATTTTTTAACTCTTCTCACTTTATACTGAATTTGGAAGTTTGATTATTAGTTTGTTATTCTCGTCAAAAACTTTAATAATGTTTTTCAGTTTTGTGTAAATGTCACTGACGTTACGTATGCTGTGTGATAAAAAGCATCTCATAATGTTCCTATGTTTTTTTGTATTCATTAGTCATAGATGTTACATATTTCGTGTGATAAGCAGCATCTTGTAATGTTCTTATATTTTGTATGTTTATTAGTGGATGACGTTACATTAATTGTGTTGTGTGATAAATGGCATCTCATGGTGTTCTTATGGTTTTTATATTGATTAGTCATTGATGTTACATCTGTCGTGTGATAAATGGTATGTAATCCTATTAACTCCTTAACAAACGACAAAATTTAGACTGGTCCAGGTTGAAAGCATTTGCAGACAACAATTCGAATGTGAATAAAAAGTTGAAATTAGTTTCAGGAAGGGTAGAAAACATGATGGGAAAAGAAATGCTATTTACCAGCATTACCAGGCCTCTTTCTCAGGGTTTTTAAAAGTCGGGATTGTGTGGTAAAGAGTTAAAGAACAAAATTTTATTCAATTCCCAATAATAATGTTATTTTGGACAGGAATATTGGAATCAGGGAAATGTGTCTGTCCAGTATTAGCTTGTAGTTGCAGATAGTGTAAATTTGAGATCAGACTGTACAGAATACACATTCTGATCTTAGTCTTGTATGACCTGAATCTGGAAAGCAAATACAACATCAAAACTGCACATATTTTGTCTTGTGTTTGAGTATTTACCAAACAGTAAAATTTTAGACTGGTCCAAATTGAAAGCACTTGCAGACGACAGAATAAACATAACTCAGAAATTAAAATTTGTTTCCAGTAGGATAAAAACATTTTGGGAAAAGGGAAAACTCTGGTTACCAGCATTTTTGTCCTTCGCCCACAATGTTTTCAATTCAAAAGGCTTCAGGTTCATAAAAACTAGGGATTGTTTGATAAAGGGTTAGTGCTCTTAACCCTCTTCCATACTACTAATTTTTGGTTGGTTGGTTGGTTGTATTGGGGTTTAACGCAACTTTAACAGCTAAGGTCATATCATGGCGGTCGATGACGCACATGACTGTGTTTCCTGGCTTTCTCACACCGGTACTTACACTATTTTCTTTCCAAAGCCACTAACTACTTTTCTCACATGCTTCAGCAGAGGTGAGAGGTGATAATACGCCTGATAGAAAATTCGCCTCAACCAGGTATCGAACTCACAACCACCAGATCATGAGTCTGACACGCTCACCACTGAGCCACCCGGGCGGGCACTAAATTTTGGACTGGACTGAAAGTTAGCATTTGCAGACCACAAAAAAATGTAGCTCAGCTGCTGATATCTGTCTATGATAGGGTAGAAAACATTGTGGGAAAAGGAGAAAAATGCTGGTTACCGGTACTCAAAAGTATTTTGCACATATTACATAGTAAATGTGATGCAAAAACTTAAAGCCTTTTGAAGCTTGGGTAAAAAACATGGTTGGGGTAGGAGATAATGCCATTAACTCTTTACCAAACGACAAAATTTTGGACTAGTCCAAATTGAAAGCATTTGCAGACGACAAAATAAATGTGAATCAAAAATTGAATTTTGAATTGGATAGGGTAGAAAACATTGTGGGAAAAGGAGAAAATGCTGGTTACCAGCATTTTCTCCTTTTCCCACAATGCTTTCAAAGGTTTTCTTTCTCAGGGTCGTTAAAAGTCGAGATTGTGTGGTAAAGAGTTAAACAATGTTTTCAAAGTCAGTTTTTCACAATAATATTTAACTGAGTTCAGAATTTTGTTAAAAAGGATTGAACATGCCTTAGCAAGATACCAATTAACCATGTGTTCTTATATAGCCATATTTCATCATTTTATCACTGTGTTTTCTGTCCATCCAAAGACCAATCAACTCATACTTTAGTTGCAATCAATTTTTATCTTCTTTTAACATGGACAAGTCAAAAAAAGTTGTTTTGAGGTACAGAGTTAACTCTTTACCATATAACAAAATTTAAAGGTGGCCCTTCAGATTTTGGGACAAAATTTTTACAAAAATACAAAAAATTCATCCTTATACTCCAAAAGCCTTTAAATTTTCATTCATAAAACCCCAGTAGTCGAAAACCATCCGACAACAAGAGAAATTAGAGATTTACTAGGTCGACACCGACAGGATCTATGGTCTATTTTTAGATGAGCAACTTGCTCATTCACATACCGCAAATACACAAATGACACTTCAAACATAGCGACCGAAGAAGAAGTTATGGAAAATAATTACATATTTGTTATGTTATGGAATTTAAGCATCATTAGTCACGTGCCAGTCACTTTACATTCCCACAATCCTTCTTTTTATTTTTGGCGCGAAATCTAAAAATACCATAAGAGGCTATGTAGCCTTTTAAGGGAATACCACCAAAAAATTTTATTTTGGTAATTTATGATTCTTAATTATTGATGATTTGTATTGTTTTCTCATATAAATTTTAATGATATATATATTTTTCTAATTTGGTGAGAGGTGAAAATTCTAAATACCCACCTATAAGAGTGGTCCAAATTGAAAGGATTAGAGTTTGATTTATCAAATTCAGCTGAAAATTAAATTTAGCTGAAATGGTAGTAATTGTCTATTAAGGTACTGAAAACCTTGTGGGAGAAGGAGAAAATGCTGGTAAAAAGCATTTTCTCCTATTTTACAAGGTTTTCAAAAGGCTTTTTTCTCAGGGACGTGAAAACTTGTAATTGTGTGGTGAAGGGTGCAGGATTAAGTTATCCTAAGTTTTACCTATATTCTACAATGACCGGTAATTTATAAACACGTATAAAGGGGTTTTTTACGTAAAATTTATATATTTTTGTATATCTTTCCGAAATTCATCTAGATTTATGTACCTTCATGTAAACACTAGTCATATAGTTATAATTATGTAGTCTATACTTGAAATGAATAAGATCTGTTTCTTGTTTTGGTTGGCTTTTTGGGGGTATCCAGATTTTTTTTAAAAAAATATTTATTGTTATTAAAATTTTATCTTTTCAAAAGTTATCTTAAATGAATAACATCTGTTTCTTTTTTTAGATGGCTTTCTTTGTATTAAGGATGTTGTTATAAAATATATATTTTTACATCTTTTCAAAAGTGATCTAAAAAAACTATGTACTTTTACATGAATAACAGTCATACACTTATATGTAGTGTATACCTTAAATGATTAAAATCTATTAATTCATAGTTTCACTTGGCATTTTTTTTTTTGTATCAAGTTTTTTTTTTTTTTTGTTTTGTTTTAAATGTTATATATTTTTATCTATCTTTTCAAAATTTATCTAGATCTATGTACTTTTACATGATTACCAGTCATATAGTAATATGTAGTGTATCACTTCGATTAATAAAATCTGTTAACTCTTTACGACACAATCCCAACTTTTAACAACCCTGAAAAAGAAAACCTTTGAAAACATTGTGGGAAAGGGAGAAGATTCTGGTAACCAGCATTTTCTCCTTTTCCCACAATATCTTCAAACCTTTCAAAATCAAATCTCAATTTTTGATTCACATTTATTTTGACGTCTGCAAATGCTTTCAACTTGGACCAGCACAAAATTTTGTCGTTTGGTAAAGAGTTAATTGTTTTATCCTTTCAAGTCATCTAGATCTACATATCCTTACATGTACACCCATCATACACTTATATTTGTATTCTTTACCTCAAATAAAAATGTTACTTGTTTTGACAGGCTTTCTTTGTTGATCCTACAGTTGGCAAACATAAAAGCCCTACTCTGGCAAAATGGGGTCTAATGCATCTCCTTCATACATGATGCTAAGCAAGTACTTGCATAATTATGCATCCATCAAATTCATTTTGTCTAACGACCAACTGAATCATGAGGTACACTGGTCCTTTGACATGCAGAAATTGTCCAATAGCAAAATGTTTGACTCAGGTCGGTCTGTGTGGACTGTGTAGAATGACCTGGCTCAATACTTTTTGTATATGCTTTAACCCATTACCAAATGACAATATTTTAGACTGGTCCAAATTGAAAGCATTTGCAGACGACAAAATAAATGTGACGGAAAATTAGAAATTTGTTTTGTGAAGGGTAGAAAACATTGTGGGTAAAGGAGAAAATGCTGGTTACCAGCATTTTCTCCTTTTCCCACAGTGTTTTCTAAAGGCTTCTTTCTCAGGGGCGTCAAAAGTAGGGATTGTGTGGTAATGGTTAAGCCCCCTTTTCATAGAGCATGGCTCATATGTGGTTGTCAAAAGTCCAGTTACTGTAGACTTTAATGAATATCTTCATTCATGTGAGGGTGTGTATGGCTGTTTGAGGGAGTCCAGGTTGTTACTTCTTCAATTAGAACTTGTATGAAACAATCCCCAATTTTACCAAACCTTTGAAAAGAGGTTTTGAAAATAGTGTGGGAAGAAAAGGAGAAAATGCTAAAAATGCAGAAAATTTCACAACAGTAAAAAGGTTTTAACCCAGGTCAGTCGTTCTGTCTGTCCAGTGCAGATCAAGATCAGTCTCCATAAAAGATGAGCTTAAACATGTGATGTAGAAATTTTTATAAAACAGTATTTTCTATGTTACAGTTGAAGCAGTTCTGCAAAGAGGTTGACGAAGGACATCCGTCGGATAATTTGAAAGAAGTGCTGCTGAAAGAGCAGATTGAAATGATCAAAACAGAGGAGGATTGAATTTGCTCAAGGGACATTTTTCATGTCTGAATTTGTTCAAAGGATGGTTTTGTTCCATGTCTGAATTTGTTCAAAGGGTAGTTTAGATTTTATCCATGTCTAAATTCATAGCATTTGCTGACAACAAATTGGATCATGACTCAGTTGAACAACTTTCTCTTTGAGAGGGTAGAAAGCATTTTGGGAAAAGGAGAAAATCCTGGTAACCAGGATTTTCTCCTTTTCCCAGACTTTTTTTTCAAAAGCTTTCTTCCTCATGGATTTGCAGTAAAGGGTCAACTGACAATTCAATTAAATGATGCAATATTTAGCCACATACCGAACAAATACTCTGTTGAAGACTTTTGAAACTTTGTTGGAAACAGGAAAGATATTATTTTATTTAGCATTTTGTCCATTTCCCACAATGTTTTCTACCCTTTAAAAATCCAAACTTTGAGCAGCATGTTTTTCATGTACATAATTTAAGTTTAGAAATGTCAGAAGTTGTTACAACTGCAAAAAAAATTTGATTACAAAATCTTAGTGTTGAAAACATTATTTTGTAGATAGCAAATTAACGGTAAGTGTCACACATTATCCTTGAATTGATCTCAGAATGGTTAAAAAGCATTGTGGGAAAATGAGAAAATTTTTCTTACCAACATTTTCTCTATTTCTAACACTCTTTGCTACCCCTTTTTCAACAAATTCCTATCACTTGTTCAACATTAAATTTTAATTTCTGGTCTGTAAATGCTTTCAATTTCAGACAAGTCCATAGTCTTTGTCTACTGATGAGTTATAAGGATTTTTATGTTTTACTTAAGAAACACTTTCATTCATTGTAAAACAAAAAAAGTCTGGATATGCTGAAATTGAGAGCATTTGCAGACAACCATTTTTAGCTGTACTGGCTTTCAGCCAGCAGAGCTTATGTCATGGCGTGGTTTCCATCGTCCGTCCGTCCGTTAGTCTTTTTCTTGTTTACGCGATAAAGTCTTCATTTCTGGTCAGATTTTCGTGAAACTTACACAGTTTGTTTATCTCATCAATAGCTTTAACCCTATTGATTTTGAAAAAAATTCGACAAACAGTATGGGAAAAGTAGCCATTTCAAGTTTAAAATTTCCATTTCTTGTTTACGCGATAAAGTCTCTATTTTTGGTCAGATTTCCATGAAACTTGCAGAGTTTGTTTATCTTATCAATAGCTTCAACCCTATTGATTTTGAAAAAAATCCAACGAACAGTATAGGAAAAGTAGCCATTTCAAGTTTAAAACTTTCATTTCTTGTTAACGCAATAAAGTCTTCATTTTTGGTCAGATTTCTGTGAAACTTACACAGTTTGTTTATCTCATCAATAGCTTTAACCCTATTGATTTTGGAAAAAATTTGATAAACAGTATGGGAAAAGTAGCCATTTCAAGTTTAAAATTTCCATTTCTTGTTTACGCGATAAAGTCTGTATTGTTTGTCAGATTTCCATGAAACTGCAGAGTTTGTTTATCTTATCAATAACTTCAGCCCTATTGATTTTGAAAAAAATCCAATGTACAGTGTGGGAAAAGTAGCCATTTCAAGTTGAAAATTTTCATTTCTTGTTTACGCGATAAAGTATTCATTTTTGGTCAGATTTCTGTGAAACTTACACAGTTTGTTTATATCATCAATAGCTTTAAGCCTATCGATTTTGAAAAAAATCTGACAAACAGAATGGGAAAAGTAGCCAATTCAAATTGAACAATTACATTGCCTGTTTACATGATAAAGTATTTATTTGTGATCAGACTTTTATGAATTTTTCAGCTTGTTTATCCCATCAATAGCTTTTTAACCCTTTTGAGTTTGAAAAAATTCAACAAACAGTAATGGAAAAGTAGCCATTTTGAGTTGAAAATGTCAACTTTTTTGTCTTTTTGCGTAATGAATTCCTTTGTATGCTTTGTTTAAAAGCAAACTCTCTGCCAGTAGAGCATATTCAGGCCCTTCAGGGCCTTCTAGTTTTTTATGGCATACTAATATATTATGAGATTTGTCCGTAGCATATTTTATGAGATTTGTCTTTGAAAGGATTTAAAACATTTCTTCTCACAATGTTTTCAAATCCCTCTCTGTCAGAGTCATTGAAACCTAGATTTGTTTGGCAGAGTGTTAAATGGAGGTAAGTAGATTATCTGTGTCAAAGTAACTTTCTAGTTTTTAGCTCCACTGGCCAAAGACCAGCGGGCTTGTCATCTGTGTGTCGGTCTGTGTGGGTGCGTGTGTGCATTCGTTAACTTTTATTTCAAACATCTTCTCTGAAACTACCCTGCCAATTTTGATTAAACTACCCTGCCAATTTTGATGAAACTTCACATAAATGATCCTCCTATGATCCTCTTCCGAATTTCTTGAAAGAATTTGATTCCCTTAAAAACTCTGGTTGTCATGGCAACAAAACTGAAAAATTTTGAAAATCTTCTGAAATCTTCTTGTCTGGAACCATAGAGCCTAGGGCTACCAAATTTGGCATGTAGCTTTATCTAGTGGCCGGCTACTAAGTTTCTTCAAATTATAGCCCTTGGGTCCAAATTTGCCATGCCCCAAGTTTTATATGGGCTTACATGAATGTAAGGAGAACTTTAAATTCTTCTTCTACCTAGCCATAGGGCCTAGGGCTACCAGATTTGGCCTGTCGCTTTATTTAGTAGACCTTTACCAAGTTTCTTCAAATTTTAGCCCTGGGGATAAAATTTGCCCACCCTGGGGGCCACAAGTTTGATATGGGCTTTTATAGGGAATTTTACCTAGCCATAGGGCGTAGGCCTTCCAAATTTGGCATGTAGCTTTATCTAGTGGACCTCTACCAATGGTGTCCAAATTATAGCCCAGAGGTCAAATTTGTCCCTGCCCCAGGGAGTCACAAGTTTTACATGGGCTTTTATAGGGAAAACTTTTAAAATCTTCTTGCACCTATCCGTAAGGCCTAGGGCTATCAAATTTTGCATGTCACTTTGTTTAGTGGGTCTCTTCCAAGGATGCCCATATTATAGCCCGGGGTCAAATTTGGCCCTGCCCCAGGAGTGACAATTTTTGCATGGGCTTATGTAGGGAAACGTTAATAATCTACTCGCACATAACCATAAAGCCTAAGGCTACCAAATTTGCATGTTGTAGCTTTATCTAGTAGGCCGCTACCAAGGGGGCCCAAATTATAACCTTGGGGGTCAAGTTTGGCCCCAACCCAGGAGTCACAAGTTTTACGTGGCTTTAATTGTGAAAACTTTATAAATCTTCTTGTGACCACCCATATGACCTAGGTCTAACCTGTCTCATGTTTTACAGAGCATTTTATTGAGCAAACTTTGAAAATCTTTGAGTTTAAAACCACACATTCTAGACCTGTTTTATTTGGTGTGGGGCTGTATCTTGTGGACCTCCAACATTATACAAGTAATTGTATCTTTGTGGCCAAAAATGGCTTTGCCTGAGGTCATAACTTTCTTGTAGGATTGTATAGAAGAAAATTTGTATATCTACTCATTTAAAACCAATGGGACAAGTATTGTAATGTTTAGCTTATGAATGTTTTTACTTATTAGCCAGTGGAGCTATACAGGGCCATCATGGCCCTCTTGTTTGATATGTTTTTCGTTAGCATGTAAATTTTATTTGGAGATGTCATTGAATAGTTTCTTTTGTCCTATACTTAATTCAGGTGAAAGAAAATAAATGAATATAGATCTAAATAAATAAATAAATTTTGTCATAAAGTATTGTCAAAAAGTTATGACAATTCTAAATACATGTACGGTTGTATCTTATATGCAAATGTACAGTACAATTAATTGACATGTTGTAAATATTTCATTAACCTATTGTAAACAATAATATTTTAATCATCAGATTGGTTTTAAACTTATTATCACATAATCACAATTTTATCGACCCCAAGAAAGGGGTCTTCTGAAAACATTGTGGGAAAAGGAGAAAATAGCCGGAGCTCAGATAAGGGGGAATGATGGTATTCTAAATCCATTATTTGTCTTCCAAACCCTATTGATGAGACAATTCTAATGAGTACCCAAAACACAGGCTTAACCATTTACCTAGTAAGCCGAGGTGTTTACGACCCTGAAAATGAAGCCTTTTAAAATCATTGTGGAAAAAGGAGAAAATGCTGGTAACCAGCATTTTCTCCTTTTCCCACAATGATTATTTACCTGCTTGAAACAAATTTCAGCTTTAGAGTTACATTTATTTTGTTGTCTGCAAGGGCTTTCAGTTTGGACAAGTCTAAAATTTTGTTGTTTGGAAAAGAGTTAAGTGGAGAATAATAAATATTTTTCATTTTGAAATCAAAATCACTCCCTCTATCTGGAGGTCTGAATACTGTTGACCAGCATTTTTCCTTTTTCCCACAATGTTTTCTGCCCTTTCAGAGCCAAATTCAATTATTTAATTTGTTTTCTGCAAAATGTTAAATTTTGTCATGTAGTAAAAGGTTAAATATATTAAAGACCTGTCAAAATCCTTTACAAAACCACAAAGTATGAGACACTTCCAAACTGACAGCATGTGCAGGCAACAAATTAAATATGAAGTGAGTGGTTGGATCTTTGCCTCAGACAAGGTAGAAAACATTGTTGAGAAAAGGAGAAAATGCTGGTTTTCACCATTTTCTCCTTTTTCCCACAATGTTTTTTGAAAGCCTACTTCTTTAACTCATTACCAAACAACAGTATTTTAGGCATGTCCAAATCGAAAAACATTTGCAGACGACAAAAGTGACTGAAAATTTGGACTTTGTTTTGTGAGGGGTAGAAAACATTGTGGGAAAAGGAGAAAATGCTGGTTACCAGCATTTTCTCATTTTCTCGCAATGTTTTCTAAGGGCCCCTTTCTCAGGGTCGTCAAAAGTAGGGATTATGTGGTAATGGGTTAACTCTTTACCAAACAACAAATTTTTGGACTAGACCAAATCTATTCAAAGCATCTGCAGACAACAAATTAAATTTTGTTATCATTTGACGATTTCTGGCTTTGATAGGATAGGAAATATTGTGGGATAAAGTAGAAAATGCTAGTTTTTAACATTTTTTCCTTTTTTTTTTTACAATGTTTTCAAAAGCCTTCTGTTCTTCTCAGGGTTGTTAAAACCTGGGATTGTGTGGTAAAGAGATAAAGTTGTTGAAAGACTAAATTTTGTGGTAATGAGTTAGATGAAAGAATTGTATATAATGCTATTTTTATGATTTAATTGGTTTTTGAATGTAAAAATCTGTATTAGTTGATGACATCATACATGTAGTAGTAGTTGTGAATGGTTATTGTATTGGTATTTTGATTGTTCATTGTATTGGGTTTTTATACATCGCAGACAGTAAGCAACAGTTACTGTGGGGACAATTATTAGCTCCGTTGCTAGCATCATGCTCTTTGAAAAGGGGGTTTAATGCACCTTTTGAAAGTTTTGACCAAGTTCAGCCTGCTTAGGCTGACAGGGGTCGAAACTTATTGCTATTGGTCTATTTTCTGTATGTAAAAGTACCAGTCTATCTCACGATTTAGTCTTTTGCTAGACAAAAAAGGTTTTACTACCGTGTTAAACAATTACATGAGCAGCAAGCCTCGATAGCTCAATGGGTAGACTTTAGAACAGGGGGTCGCTGGTTCGCTTCCTGTCTTGACAATTTGTTTGTGAGGATATTCTTATACTGACACTTAGACAGTGTTGCTTTCTTTCCAGTATTCTTGATAAAAATATTCAATTTTCCTTCATAATGAATAAGTCTGTTGTATGAAATGTTGTTAACATTGAATTAGCAAGACAGATTTATATATCACTTTTTTTCTAATGGTCAAGAAATAACAATTCAATACACAGAAAAATTGTCTTTGAAAAATCTTTACTACCAGGAATATTTGAAAGTGTTGCACATGTATATGGTTTTAGTCAAATCGGGTCCTTGGGATGTACCTGAACTAGGCTAGTAAGCAATCCTTTTATCCATTTGACCATTTTAACCCTTTCCCAAACAATTCCTGGTTTTTACGACCCTGAAATAGAAGCCTTTTGAAAACATAGTGGGAACAGGAGAAAAATTAATGCTGGTAATCAGCATTTTCTTCTTTTACCACAATGTTTTCTACCCTTTCCAAAACTAATTTCAATTTTTGAGTTATGTTTTGTTGCTGCAAGTGCTTTCAATTTGGACCAGTCTAAAATTTTGTCATTTGGTAAAGAGTTAAAGTACAAGTAGACTTTGCAAAATATGCTCTTCTATATACATACAGATAAAAAGAAATAAATCCAAAGTACCTTAGAGGAAACTTCTTTCCCATGTCAGTCTTACAGATAGATGAGCCATGCTCTGGCAGAAAGGAATTTAATGCATTTCTGTTATATATGGCTTACAACATGCGAAAAGAGGCATTTGGACATTTGCGTAAAGTGTCGTCTCGGATCAGCCTGCACAGTCCCCAATAGCTCATCTAAAACGACTCTTTGATTTTCTTTATAATCTTCTGTTTTTGCACAAGTCTACTGAAGAACAAAATCTAATATAATTGTAAAGTGCCGTCTTGGATTAGCCTGCGCGGACTGCGCATGCTAATCCGAGACGACACTTTACGCAAATGTTAGAATGCCCCTTTTCGCATATTGCAAGCCATATATGGTATTATGCAAGTCATCAGGAAATTATGCTGAATGAAGCATGAGGTACACTGGTCTTCTAAAAATGGTCCAATAGCAAAAAGTTTCAACTTAGGTCTGCCAGGGTGGAATGCGCAGGCTAACCTAGGTTGATACTTTTTTTTTTTCTTCAGATGCATTTAACCCCCTTTTCACAGGGCATGGCTCAATTATTGATTGTTCAAATTCACCGAATTAATTAATTTTTGCCTTAAAGTTTATATACAATTCATGTACGTATGTATATACTATACATAATTGATATGCATGTGTTTGAAATCAAAGGAGATAATGGAATGTATATAACAGTCATATGGATAGTAAGATTTCTTACAGGGAACTAGAGAGGGCAACAGTTGATTGTATTTGTAGGAAATTACCTCAGATATTTATAGAATGTGATTTGGTTTGTAGAGGGTGAACATAATTTATGTTACTTTTTATGATGTCATCAGCTGCACCGACGATGTCATTGTTACAGCTAGTCTGTATATAACTAGATTGAATAGATGTATTTCATTTGAAAAACACACATGTTATTCACGGTGAGATAAAAACTTGATGTGAGAAGAAAAGTCAAAATGAAGAGCCTAAAATAAGTAGGATAATAGCTTGTTTCAGTGAATGATCAAAATTACATTTCTTATTTCATGCTTTCCGGTAGGATATCGAGAAACAGCTGTGAAAATATTTTTCGATCTTACACTGGTACCACCAGTGAAAATACCGATTTTCACGTTCTTGTTGCCTAGGTAAATTGCGCGTGCCTAACAACCAGATGGGAAATATGACATCATATACCTTACATTTCTCGCGCTTGACGTAACGTTGCTATGCAGGAGGGGTACGCCACGGGGAATAAGGGAAAAGAACTGTATTGAATCTTGACAAAGCTCCTCCCTGAAAGGGATAAAAGCATAAAATAAATAGAATATTTGTTTTTTTCGATGAAAGATCGAAATTTATTTCATCTCGTGAACACCATCAGTAATATTTTCACTCGTGGCTGCACCACTCGTGAAAATATTTCCGATGGTGTCCACTCGATGAAATAAATTTTGATCTTTCACCAAAAAAATACAAATATCCTCTATATCTCCTGCAAAGCAAAGGCCATATTTTCACTCTTGGTTTTGCTATTCATGAAAATATAGCCATTGCTTTTCAATCTATAAAAGAACTTGTGATCATACAATGAAACAGACAATTATCCTTGATATCATTTTTACCATATGTACAGCAAAATGAAGTACGTGTATCATGTACAAGTGTATTCTTCTTTCATCGTTTGATGTATAGTACATTTTGTATATACCATACCCCTTGGTCTTTCATGATAATTATATCACGTTGCATTCTCTCTGTATAGTGTTTAGTTTGTTATTTTTTAGCTCACTTGAGCAAGGAGTGCTCAAAGAGAGCTTATGTTATGATGCTTTGTATGGCTTCTGTCATTTGTCTTGCATTGTGCAGTTGTCATTATTTACTTTGTGTTTACTCTGGAGGCCAAAATATCTCTTAAGCTTTATCTTCTCTAGATAACTGGCTTTATCTTCTCTAGATAACTTTACTGAGGTGAGTGCTTTTGGGCCTATTGCCATCTTGAAGTTTTTCTTTTGTGTGTGTGCAGTTTAACCACAAACAAACAAAAAATACAGCCAGAATGGGCTTTACACACAGAACCAAAATCCCTTATCCTGGTGAACAAGTCAAATAAAACTTTCAAGACAATAGTAACAACCTGAATAACAAATCTTCAAACTTTTTGTAACCCTTTACCCCATAAAGCATTTCTATGGTATCTCTAATTGACCCTGTATAACAGCAAGGATGAAGCCGTTTCTTATGTGTATATGACACCTTTTGATAGCATAGAAAACATTGTCACAAAAGGTGAAATTGCTCATCACGAGCAATTTCACCTTTTGCCACAATGTTTTCCAAATGCTCCTACAAGCAATGCGTAGAAATGAGTATCTATGGAGTAAAGGGTTGTGTAATAGAGAAAAATATCTCCTTTTCAGACAGAAAAGAATCAAGATCAGACTGCAAAGTCCACTTTATGCTCCTAGCTCCAGTTGCTCAGTCGTTAGCATGCAGGACTAGAGAATCTGGATTGTTGGTTCCATCCCTGTCTTGGCCAATTTCTTTTAACCCTTTACTCCATAGATACTCATTCCTACACATTGCTTGTAGGAGCCTTTGAAAAACATTGTGGCAAAAGGTGAAATTGCTCGTGAAGAGCAATTTCACCTTTTGCCACGATATTTTCTACACTATCAAAAGGTGTCATATACACATAAAAACGGCTTTATCCTTGCTCATATTTAGGGTCAATTAGAGATACCATAGAAATGCCTTATGGGGTAAAGGGTTAAGGGTTGGTGGTAATTATTGTGACAGGATTCACTCCTCTCACACTGCTGACCATTATTTCGACAATATTTATATAGAAAAGCAGCCAGTGACTTGGAAAGAAAATCTTGCATAGCATAAGTACGAGAAACTCCAGGAAAGTATGGAAAGGTACCCTAGGTCTTACGATTATCAACAAGATTTCTAAAGTTATTACTATGTAGGCTCTGGTAAAATTTCTGTGACTGCCAGGGTTGGACCAAACTTGACCACAGGGCCGGTATTCACCAACCATTCTTAAGAATGTTCTTTGTCTTATTCTCCAGTATTTTCTAGATTTGTAAGTAACACAACTTCTGATTGGCTAAACCGAATAAACTGTTCATTGTTCGTACCTCCTAAATATAACTGTGGCCATTGAGTAGAGTCACCAGATCGAACCTAATCGGAATTAGGGACCAGAATGGATCGTGCCAAAATAGATCGGACTAACTTACCAGATAGGACCATTTTTTTTTTCTTCAATTTTGTATGGGCTGACCAACTTTTATTTTTACTAGGGAGACTTATAAATTCCGAATCTGACCCTTGGCTGTCTTCTACCAAAACTTGACCTCCATCTTCGTCTTCTGATCCGGGTCTTTTCACTATTAATTATCATTGTTTACCAAGAGCCGAGCCCCGGTAACTCCGTCGGTAGCTGGACGGTAACTCCGTCGGTAGCTGGACTTGAGAACATGGGGTCGTGGGTTTGATCCCTGGCCGGGCCAATTTCTTTTCAAGGATAGATGATAAGCCATTGCTACAGAATTCATTCCTCTCCGACCGCTGACCATTGTTTTTACAGTAGTTATAGGTGAAAGCAGCCGGTGGCTTGCAATGAATATTGTGCGGAGTCCTGATAAAAGCATCCTCGGAACCGATGAAAGAGAATTTGGGCAGGAAAGCGTATGTAGGTGCACTGCCCGCCGCGATATAACTGAAATAATGTTGAAAACGGCGTTAAATACCATGCAATCAATCAATCAATCATTATTTCCCCATAAACTCAGTGTCGACTGCCCGACCATTCTCCCACACATCCATGGTAAGTCGGCCTCAAGGACCTTGGTATTTCGAAGTGCAATTATCCGTCGGTATACTTTGAAATTACAATATTAATTTTAAAACTCGTTATCATACGACAAAATCAATTTAGGTTTATCCAAATCGAAAGCATTAACAGACGACAAAATAAACGTGACTGGAAATTTGAAATTTGTTTGGTGAAAGGAGGAAAATATTGTTGGAAAAGGAGAAAATGCTGGTTACCAGCATTTTCTCCTTTTTCCACAATGTTTTCTTAAGGCTTCTATCCCAGGGTCGTCAACAGTAGGGATTGTGTGGTAATGGGTTAAAGGAGTCTTGCGTGGCTCAGTGGTAAAATTTAGGATTCGTGACCTGGAGGTCCCGGGCCGGAGCCCCAGTGGATCTATTAGGTTTTTCGTAAGAGTGTCCTTAGGACAGACAAGAGTATCGGAGCCCCAGCATGGTACTGGTAAAACCCATGAAATACACGAGTCTATATGCTGTCGCCGTGATATGACTGAAATAATGTTGAAAGTGGCTTACGACACCAATCAATCTATCAAATCACTAAACAGATGTGAATTCTGCAACAGAATAGGTGTACATGCCTCACTGAGCACGTTTTCCAAAGGTTTGGTCAATGATTATATTTGGAAACATCACAGGAAAGGAATTTAATACAGATCAAGATCAGATTGCAAAAGCTGAACTTGTTAAACACTTAATGTTGAATACCTCTTTACCAGACGACAATAATGTAGATTTGTCCAAATTGAAAGGATTTGCAAACGACAGTTAAAATGTGATTCAGACAGTGGAATTTGTCTTTGATAGGGAAAGGTGGGAAATGGAGATGGCATTTTCTGCTTTTCCCACACAATATTAGAAAAAAAAATCTTCCTCGGGGTCGTAAAATACCGAGATTGTACGGTAAAGACATACAAGAAATCCAGAGTTGTAGACCCCTCCCGCCCTCTCCATTCTCCGCAGACTTTCCACGTGCTTTATTCATTCGGAAATGTTTAGTATTTACCCTCTATTGAGTTTACAGTTGAGCAGTTTGTGTAAATGTGCAAAATGTTTGTTTGTAGTAACTGATGGATTATCTATTAAATTGTGGAAAATAATAAACATCCAGGTGGGTGAATATGTTGTTTTCAATATTGCCCTTTTAAATATCATTTTTGTGTTTGTGTTATCGTAATAATACCATCATCGTTTTTGTCATTTGTATTTACATCACATTATCTCCAACAAGGTTCAATGATCATGATGATGGCCGTTGTAATGGGTTCAGCTGGTAAATATGGGGGCTGTACAATTTAGGAGTTGTGAGCTCGAAGCCGAGGTTGGTAGCCCGGTTGCTCAATTCGGAAAAAACAGGGCTTGGATATTAGGTGTTGTAGGTCCTCTGGCTGAACCGAATTGTTCAGTTGGTTATAAAAGGAATCGAAACTTACGGGTTGTGGGTTCCTTATCTGAACCGTAAGGTTGATTTGATGACAACAAGAATGGAAAATTATGGGTTTTTGGGTTCGATGTCGAGTCCTCTGGCTCAGTTGCTGACGACAGAGCTTGAAAATTTTGGGTTGTTGGTTCGATTCCGAGCCCGAAGGTTCGTTTGATGAGAACAGGGCTGGAAAATTGGGGGTTGTGGGTTCAATATCAAGTCCTGTGGCTTAGTTGATGACGACCGAGCTTAGAAATTTTGGGTTGTGGGTTCGATTCCGAGCATTGTGGTTCAGTTGATGACAACATGGCTCGAAAAGTAGGGGTTTTGGGTTCGATGCTGAGTCCTGTGGGGATCTTTCAAGAACTTGATTAACCCTTTCCCAAACAATCCCTGGATTTTACGGGTCAGGAATAGAAGACTTTTGAAAACATTGTGAGAAAAGGAGAAAATGCTGGTAACCAGCATTTTCTCCTTTTCCTACAATGTTTTCTATCCTATCTTAGAGAAAAATCATCTTTTTAGAAACTGTTAATTTGTCATCGGCAAAATGCTTTCAATTTGGTCTGGTCCAAAATTTGCCGTTTGGGAAAGGGTTAATACAATTCTAGGACCGTATCACCTTACAAATGGTTATTTTGGACAAGTCTACAATTCTGTCGTCTGGTAAATATAAATAGAACCTCACAGGCCAGTTTTTTCGTTGGAGTGTCCTTTGGCAAGGCGGAGTAGCAGCCTTGTACTTGTGGTATTCAGAAAACATGTAGCAGACGTTATGAGTCAAAATCGGACAGCACATGACGTGTCGTCTGGTTATAGTCTTAAAATTCTCATACCGGTATCTATTGGGTTTAGTTGGCATTCCAGGTTTTCATACTCTATATTGATGACGCGTACTTGTCGCCTTCCTTGTAAGCACTGAACACAGTGTGGGAAAAGCAGAAAATGCTGATAACGAGCATTTTCTGATTTTCCCACATGTTTTCTTCTATTCTATAGTCAATTCCTAATTTTTGAGTCGCGTTGTTTGATCGTCTGCAAAAAACTTACAATTTGGACACATCTAGAATTTTGTCGTTTAGTAAAGAGTAAAATGTATCTCAAACAACTGTGCATTTCTATTACAGTGAATAAAACATTGCTGGAACAGAGAAAATTTTGTTTAACTTCAATTAATTTTTTTCCCCACAATGTTTTCAAATTAAATATCTATTGTTATGAAGTACTGAACTCGGCTAGCGTTTAGAGCGTGACTTCCGGTAGAACTTTTTTTTTTTGTAATGTTTTTACAAGACATTGTATTCAAATATAAACTAGAACATTAATCCTATAGGCTCCAAATTGGTCTAATGGTCAGGGGAGTCGACTTGGGTACTCGGGGACCTGAGATCGAGCCGCGCTCACTCCGAGGAAAAAAAAAATTGCACAGAGACGAGTGGGAAAAGAGAAAGACAGTTGGATAGAGAAAACAAGAGCTGGATAGAGAATGGCTCCAAAAGACACTTGGATAGGCGATGGGGGGATCCAGGGAAATTACCTTTTACTACTCTGTGTATTTGAATTTTTCTTTTCTATACTGACGATTTTATAGAAATAAGTTTTTTCTTTAATTTTAAAGTTTATAGAACTTGTATTTTTCGTAGAGATCGAGTATAAACAAGAACACAGATGTATAAAGAAAAATTTTTAATACTCAAAATGAAAAGTTTAATTAGAAAAACACAAGCATCAAATTCAACAACCCAAATAAATTGAACAGAAGGCTTTAGGAAACATTGTTTAAAAAGGAGAAAATGCTGGTCACCAGCATTTTCTCCTTTTCCAACAATGTTTTCTACCCTCTAAAGAACAAATTTCATCCTAATTGTTGCTTTTGGCCTGTTCTCTGCAGATGCTCGATCTAGGCCAGTCAAGAAATTTGTTGTATGGTAAGGACCTAAACAGAAGGCTTTCAGAAACATTGTGGGAAAAGGAGAAAATGCAATGAACTTTAAGACTTGTCTAAATTCAAAGACAATTGAATTAAGCTATGATAATACAAACAGTGTTTTAAACTCATGCCTAGTTGTAACGACCCCAGAAAAGAAGCCTTCTGAAAACACTGTGGGAAAAGGAGAAAATAGTGGTAACCAGTATTTTCTCCTTTGCCCACAATGTTTTCAGCTCTTTTAAAGTCAAGTTTAAATTTTTGAGTCGTACGTTTCTTTGTCTGCAAGAGCTTTCAATTTGGACCACCCTCAAGATTTTGTCGTTTGGTATAGTTAAGGGCCGAGAAAAAAAAATTGTACAAACTCGGAGACAATGCTGGTTAAAAGCACATTCACCATTTTCCACAATTTTTTCAGTAACTATATACATCTTCTGAAACCCTTTACCAATTGACAAACTTTTAGATCTTTCTTAACAAAAAGCACATCCTTACAAAAAATTTAACCCTTCACCAAACAACAAAATTTGAGACCAACCCAAATTGAAAGCATTTGCAGGTGACAGTTTCAATGTGGCTCATATCAAATGATTTTTCCTTGATACGGTAGAAAACATTGTGGAAAAAGGAGAAAATGCTGGTTACCAGCATTTTCTCCTTTTCCCACAATGTTTTCTTAAGCCGTCTTTCTCAGGGGCATCAAAAGTAGGGATTGTGTGGTAATGGGATAATGTTGATAAAAATTATTGAAGTTGTCTTTGATAGGGTAGAAATCTTGTGGGAAAAGGAGAAAATGCTGTTACTAACATTTTGTCCTTTTTCTACAATGTTTTCTATTTTTTCACACACAATCACCATAATCTGAACCATATTCAATTTGCTGATAGCAATTGCTTTCAATAAACACATTAATGTAAAATATTGTAATCTAATAAAGAATCAAATACAGAAGTCTTAACTCATTACCACATAACAAAATTTCAGGTTTGTCCAAATCGAAATCATTTGCAGATGACATAAAAAGTGACTGAAAATTTGAAATTTGTTTTGAGAAGGGTAGAAAACATTGTGGGAAAAGGAGAAAAATGCTGGTTACCAGCATGTTCTCCTTTTTCCCCCACAATGTTTTCCAAAGCCTTCTTTCTCAGGGTCATCAAAAGAAGGGATTGTGTGGTAATGGGTTAAATATAACCCTGAAAAAATATTAAAACAAGTATGTTATTTCTCAACCAAACAACAAGATTTAGGATTTGCTAAATTTTGAGATCTGTCTAAACCAAAAGCAAATGTAGATGCAAAAAAATTAAATGTTGAAAAAAACTGAAGTTGTCTTGGATAGGGTAGAAAACATTGTGAGAACAGGGGGAAATGCTGTTACCAAGATTTTGCCCTTTTTACTACAATGTTTTCCAGCATTTCACACCTTTCATTAGAATATTATTCTAAAACTTTGTTATCTGGAAAAGGGTCAATATATACCGGTAAACACTTCATCTTGAATAAAACACGAAATGACAAATTGAAAGACGAGGAATGAAGCTGTGACAATAAAATTAGTCTTTTAACTCATTATCAAACAACAATATTTTAGGCATGTACAAATCGAAAGCATTTGCAGAGGACAAAATAAAAGTGACTGAAAATTTGAAATTTGTTTTTTGAAGAGTAGAAAATATTGTGGGAAAAGGAGAAAATGCTGGTTACCAGCATTTTCTCCTTTTCCCACATTGTTTTCTAAAGGCGTCTTTCACAGGGTCGTCAAAAGTAGGGATTGTGTGGTAATGGGTAAAGAAGAGAGCAATGCCGAAAAGAGAAAATACAGGTTAATTCTTTACCAAATGACAAAATTGCAGGCCAGTCCAAATTGAAAGCATTAGTTGACGACAATAAATATGGCTTAAAAACTGAAAACCATTTTCAGAAGGGTAGAAAACATTGTAGGACAAGGAGAAAATGCCGGTACTAGCATTTTTTCCTTTTCCTGCAATGTTTTCAAAAAGTTTCTTTCTCAGGATCGTTAAAAGTTGGGAATGTGTGGTAAAGAGTTAAAAGCATAATCACCATTTTCCACAATTTTTTCAAGACCCTTATAGGTCTTGTGTAACCCTTTACTACATGACCAAGTTTTAGACCTGTCTAAACCAAAACCTCACTCAAAAAATTTCCAATAGATAAAATTTTGGAAATTGCCTTTGATAGGTTAGAAAACATTGTTGGAAAATGAGAAAGTGATGTTACCAGCATTTTGCCCCTCTTCTGCAATTTCTATAGGAGGAACCAAATTCAATTTGCCGGCAGCCAATCCTTTCAATGCCCAGATTATGTGTGGAAGTTTTCTTTCATGGGGTAAAAAACATTGTTGGAAAAGGAGGAAATGCTGGTTGCTTGTTATGGTAACCACAGCTGGTAACCACAATAAGCTCGAAAGTCTTCTTCCTGTAGGTCCTTAAAAGTCAGCATAGTGTGGTAAAAGGTAAAGAACACTAACAGGTTTGAAAAACCGTATAAATAAGACAACACCACAACATAATACATGTATGCAATGCATGCACTTAACCCTTTCCCAAATGACAAAATTTTAGACAGGTCTGAATTGAAAGCACTTGCAGATGACAAAATAAACAGAACTCATGAACTGAAATTTGTTTCCGGTAGGGTAGAAAACATTGTGGGAAAAGGAGAAAATGTTGGTACATGTAACCAGCATTTTCTCCTTTTCCTACAATGTTTTCAAAAGGCTTTAATCTCAGGGTCGTAAAAACCAGGTATTGTTTGGTATAGGGTTAAAATAATTCTTTACCATGTGAAATCTGGAACTTGTTTAGTTTAAAAGTATTTGCAGACTGCATAATTATAAGATATGGTTGAAATGATGTGATTTGTCTCTATGTACTATACAAGTTTGGGTTACTCATTAATTATTGTATAAGTACTACAGGTATCTTTTTTTCTCAGTATTTTTGTAAAACGGTAGAACATGGCTTTAGTTATATTCTATGGGGTTGTTATTGTACACATCACATGACCACAGATATGGTAAAATCATATATAATATTACAAGATACATGTATATGTATACGTAATAAAGTATGTCTATGTCTATGAAAAGGGTAAGAAACATGCTGAAAAAGGAGGAAATGCTGCTTACCAGCTGTTTCACCATTTCCCATGTTTACAAGACAAAATTGAACCCTTTGCCACACTATCATAACGTTTAGAAACCTTGAGAAAGAAGACTTTTGAAAACATTGCGGAAAAGGAGAAAATACTGGTAACCAGCATTTTCTCCTTTTCCCACAGTATTTGTATTTATCCTTTGTAGTAAAACTTTCAATTTCAGAGTCATATTCATCTTACTGTCTGCGAATGCTTTCAATTTCTGTACTTGTCTAAAATATCCTCATTTGGTAAAGGGTTAATAATCTTTTTTTAAATGGCTCAGGCTGGTTGGTAAAGTGTAAAACTGAGACAAACTCACCACAATGCAAACTATTTTCATGACGTAACCAAAGACAAAATTGTAGTATTTTCCAGTTCTACAATATATACAGAGACAAAGGAAAGGTACCTCAAACGATATAATTTGTCTTTTTGGAGATACAAAACACAGCGAAAAAGGAGAAAATACTCTTAACACACACTTCCAACATTTTCCACAATGTTCTTCAAAACGAAGCCTAAAACTACTTAAAAACAAAAATCAAAATTTTTACTCATAAGTAGAAAGGCCAATATTGCCTTTTCATCTTGCTTCTTTTTGATGTAAAAATCTCACTGTACTGGACACTGTTGATCAAGATCAGGCTGTCCCTATTGCATAGTCTGATCTTTGATTTACAGTGTGCACAAAAAATGCACTCTTGATTTGGGGAGCAAGATGATTCTCTGAATCCCTGGTTACGCCCTTGCTATTTGATGTGCCATCTACAATTCATTATTGTTGTGACTTTGGACTAAGATATTCTCAGCTGGTACCAAGTTAAATATTATAAACTATTCCAAAGTTTGAAATTTCTCAATGGGTAAAATGTCAACTACTCCCTTAACTCATTAACAAACAACAATATTTATGGCTTGTCCAAATCGAAAGCATTTGCAGACGACAAAAGTGACTGAAAACTTGAAATTTGTTTTGCAAAGAGTAGAAAACATAGTGGAAAAAGGAAAAAATGCTAGTTACCAGCATTTTTTTCCTTTTCCCACAATGTTTTCTAGAGGCTTCTTTGTCAGAGTTGTCAAAAGCAGGGATTGTGTGGTAATGGGTTGAAAGCCTTTACAGCCCTGACTATATGAAATGTTTCTTTAATATTATGTAAACTTAGCCATACTGTTGCTTTATCATTGTTGCTTGGGCCAGAATATGTTATGAAACATAACAGTGGATATTTAGGATCAGGCTGCAGATTGTGTGCAGTCTGATCTTGATCTTTACTGTTTGCAAAAGCAACTTAAGCTTACATCAGAGCTAAACAGGTTTACAATTTGCAGCAAATGAGTTTGGATACACTTCTCAACATGAGGGCCATGATGGTCCTGTATTGCTCCACTGCCTTAGCCTTCGTAGCATACACATGATGGTGCTCCACAAAAGGTATGAAGAGGTATATTAACCCTTTACTCCACAGATACTCATTTCTATGTATTGCTTGTAGGAGCCTTTGGAAAACATTGTGGCAAAAGGTGAAATTGCTTGTGACGAACAATTTCACCTTTTGTCACAATGTTTTCTTTGCTATCAAAAGGTGTCATATACACATAAGAAACGGCTTCATCCTTGCTGTTATTTGTACACAAGAAGATAAAAGATATTTGTACACAACAATCTAAATGTGGCTTAAATGACATTCATTTATGAAAAAACTTAAAACACTGCATGGAAAGGAGAAAATGCTGCTTTCCAGCATTTTCTCCTTTCCCCACAATGTTTCCAAAAGCTTTGTGTTGTATGGGTAATTAAAACTCACCATTATGTGGTGAAGGTTTAACATTTTCTCATATCTTCACAATGTTTTAAAAGCTGTTTTCTTCTTGCAACATGGGATTGCTTCGCAAAGGGTAACTTTAAAAGATTATTAAATATTCTATTGGTGAAATAAGCCATGCCAATAAGTTTTCTTTTTAACTCTTTACCAAATGAGCTAATTTAGACTTGTCCAAATTGGAAGCATTTGCAAATGACCAAATTAATATAACTCATTTTTTTTTTTTTTTTTTTTCGGAGAAGGAAGAAAACATTGAGGGACTAGGAGAAAGTGCTGGTTACCAGCATTTTCTCCTTTTCCCACCTTGTTTTCAGAAGGCTTCTTTCTCACCTGTTTTAACTCATTACCAGACATCAATATTTTAGGCTTGTCCAAATCGAAAGCATTTTGCAGACAACAAAATAAAAGTGACTGAAAAATTGATATTTTTGTGAAGGGTAAAAAACATTGTGAGAAAAGGAGAAAATGCTGGTTACCAGCATTTTCTCCTTTTCCCACAATGTTTCCGAAAGGTTTCTTTCTCAGGGTCAAAAGTAGGGATTTTGTCATAATGAGTTAAACTGATTATTTTACAAAATGTACTACACTGAAAGCCTGTTGTTACCACTAGCATGACTGGTAAGATTTTTGAAAAAAACATAGGAATTACACAATCACAGCTCTAACATGACATAATATGCCTAATATGACATTTAAATTTTAGTAAAATATAAAATTCATGTAACAAAGTCTTTATCATTGAACACTGAACAACTTGTTTACCTCACAAAACTCAAAAATGTAGAATTCTAACCAATTTTACTGAGTTATTTCCCTTCGACCATAAAACATGCTAGCGTATTTAGAGAAATCAAACCAACCTCACATCAACAACTATCTTTGACAGCTCAGGGTCTCCATGCAACAACCATTCTTAAGAATTTTCATAACCTTATTCTCAAGAAATTTCTAAAGTTGAAAGTAACACATATTCTGATTGGCTACATGTAAACCCCAGAACTTGTGTTACGTTCTAAACAGTTTATAAGGTAGAAAACTTTGTGGAAACAGGGAAGATGCTAGTCACCATTTTCCCCATTTCCCACAATAGTCTCTGAACTTGCTGGTATACATTTTTTTCCATTTTCCACAAAATTTTTAAATGCATATTCTGCCAGGTTTGTTAAAATTTGGGAACATGTGGTAAAGACTCAACCCTTGAATAACCAAAATGAACCAAACACACATCTACAGTCTAAAGCAAAATTCTTTAACCCTTAACCCATTACCACACAACTCCTACTTTTGATGACCCTAAGAAAGAAGCTTTGAGAAAACATTGTGGGAAAAGGAGAAAATGCTGGTAACCAGCATTTTCTCCTTTTCACAGAATGTTTTCTACCCTGATGGATACAAATTTCAGTTTTTGAGTCATATATGTTTATTTTGCTGTCTGCAACTGCTTTCAATTTTGACCATTCTAAAATTTTGTTGTTTGGTAAGGAGTTAACTTTTGATGACCCTAAGAAAGAAGCTTTGAGAAAACATTGTGGGAAAAGGAGAAAATGCTGGTAACCAGCATTTTCTCCTTTTCACAGAATGTTTTCTACCCTGATGGATACAAATTTCAGTTTTTGAGTCATATATGTTTATTTTGCTGTCTGCAACTGCTTTCAATTTGGACCATTCTAAAATTTTGTTGTTTGGTAAGGAGTTAACTCTTGCCAAACAATCCCTGGTTTTAATGGCCATGAGGAACAAGCCTTTGAAAATGCTTCAGGGTCCTTAAAAATCAGGATTATTTTGTAAAGGGTTAAAGATCAGGGATATCTTAACCCTTTACCCCATAAGGTATTTCTATGGCATCTCTAAATGAACCTTAATAACAGCAAGGATGAAGCTGTTTCTTATGTGTATACGATACCTTTTGATAGCATAGAAAACATTGTGGCAAAAGGTGAAATTGCTCGTCACGAGCAATTTCACCTTTTGCCACAATGTTTTCGAAAGGCTCCTGCAAGCATTGAATAGAAATGAGTATCTATGGAGCAAAGGGTCAACTCTTTACCAAATGACAAAATTTTAGAGTTGCCTAAATTAAAAGCTGTCTCAAAAGGCAAGTATAGCTCAATAATAGAAATTCACATATGGAAGGGTAGAAAAACATTGTGGGCAATGGAGAAAATGCTGGTAACCAGCATTTCCACCTTTTCCCACATTGTTTTCATAGGGCTTTTTCTTCAGAGTCATTGAAACTTGTGACATTGTGGTAATGGGTTAAGTCAAGACAGTGATAGCAATGTAAATCCTTGAGAATTCTGTCTGTTCTTTGCAGTCTGGTCCTAATTCACGCCTGCTAAAAATTGGGCTATTTCTTGGTACTTAATTAAAAAATTACTATATGTATCACAGACTTAACTCATTACCAAACGACAAAATTTTAGGTTTGTCCAAATTGAAAGCATTTGCAGACCACAAAATAAAAGTGACTGGAAATTTGAAATTTGTTTTGTGAAGGGTAGAAAACATTGTGGGAAAAGGAGAAAATGCTGGTTACCAGCCTTTTCTCCTTTTCCTACAATGTTTTCTAAAGACTTCTTTCTCAGGGGCGTCAAAAGTAGGGATTGTGTGGTAATGGGTTAATTCTTTTATTATAAACTCTTCAAATCGAAGTATAACTCTTTACCAAACAACATAATTTTAGACTAGTCCAAATTGAAACCATTTGCAGACAACAAAATTAATACCACTGAAAAACTGATATTCGTTTTGGGAGGGGTAGTAAACATCATGGAAAAAGAGGAAAATGCTGTTTACATTTTCTCCTTTTCGTAACCAGCATTTTCTCCTTTTGCTACAATGTTTTCGAAAGATTTTTTCTAAAAGTCGTGAAACTTAGGGGTTGTTTGATTAAGAGTTAATAGAAAAGCTAAGAAATCTGTGTACAATCTTAACTCTTTAACACACAATGATTTCTTAGACGTGTTCTAATTCAAAACATTTGCAGAATAAATGCCAATAAAATTATAAAACTTGCTACTGACAACAAGGAAAACATTCTAGGAAAAGGAGAAAATGCTGGTAACCAGCATTTTTTTTTTCGTTTTCCCACAATGTTTTGAAAAGGCTGCTTTTTCAGGGTTGTTAACACTCTGGATTGTGCTGTATAGGGTTAATTGAAGTTATGTGACACTTAATTTTTTCTTTACAAAATATATCAGTAACACAAAGCTACAAAGGTAGTTCTTCCACAAGATAAAGAGACAGTTTGTCCATAATCAAAAGTAAAGTAGCACACAGTGTAGGTCAATGATCAGACTGCACTTCCTGTGCAGTCTGATCTTGATCTAAATCTAAACTCTCAATGAAAGTCTCTTAACTCATTACCAAATGACAAAATTTTAGGCTTGTCCAAATCGAAAGCATTTGCAGACGACAAAATAAAAGTGACCCAAAATTTGAAATTTGTTTTGCGAAAGGTAGAAAACATTGTGGGGAAAGGAGAAAATGCTGGTTACCAGCATTTTCTCCTTTTCCCACAATGTTTTCTAAAGGCTTCTTTCTCAGGGCCATCAAAAGTAGGGATTGTGTGGTTCTTTACCAAATGGCAAAGTTTTAGGCTAGTCTAAAACAAAAGCAATTGCAGATGACAAAATAATTGGGACCAAAAAATTAAAACTTGCTATGGGAAGGGTATAAAACATTGTGGGAAAAGAAGAAAATGATGGTTACCAGCATTTTCTTCTTTTCCTACAGTGTTTTCAAAAGGCTTCTTTCTCAGGGTTGTTAAAACCGAATTACATGGTAAAGGGTTAAATCATCTACAGAAACGCAAGAGTTAAAGGCTCATTTATGACATTGTGGGGCACAATTGAAACTTTCTTGGCAGACGTCTTCTAGATGCTGCATTTCAGTTTGATCAAAGATTTTTTTTTTTGATTTTCACACTATTAGTCCCAATGAATATCCATTAATATGGTGAACTCCTGGACCAGGGTGCGAATTTTGTTTCTTTTCCAGATCCATGGCAATACTTTGAAAAACTCTCAGTACAGGTCTGGTAGTCCTGGCTAGAAGGATTCAGTCTGATACCAATCTCCACATACTGTTTTTCTGAAAATAGAAAGAAAACTCCTCCTCTAAAAAAACCCTCAATTTCCCTTCACAACTAAAGTTACCTTTGCAGCCAATGAAAATCCAAGATCAGGCTGCATGTTAACTGAAGACTGATCTAGCTTATTTCATGCTTTCCGGTAGGATATCGAGAAATAGCAGTGAAAATATTTTTCGATCTTACACTGGTACCACCAGTGAAAATACCGATTTTCACGTTCTTGTTGCTTAGATAAATTGCATGTGCCTCACAACCAGATGGGAAATATGACGTCATTTACCTTACATTTCTCGCGCTTGATGTAATATTGTATGCGGGAGGGGTACATCACGGGGAATAACAGAAATGAACTGTACTGGATTTTGATAAAGCTCCTCCAAGAAAGGGTTAAAAGCATGAAATAAATAGAATATTTTTTTTTTTTTTTTTTCGGTGAAAGATCAAAATTTATTTCATCTCTTGAACACCATGGGTAATATTTTCACTCGTAGCTGTGCCACTTGTGAAAATATTACTGATAGTGTTCATTTGATGAAATAAATTTTGATCTTTCACCCAAAAAAACAAATATCCTCTATATCTACGCTGGCCACTAGCAGAGATATTCTATTCAAAGACAGTTTTGAAATGGTAATTGGTTGGCTTTCTTGTTGCATTGCTAATGTTTAAAACACAAACATACCTATAAGCACGCAATAAAGTCAGCTGAGAAGTAAAAGATTAACCCTTTACCAGGGGACGAATTTTTGGTAACCAGCATTTTCTCCTTCTCTCACAAAGTTTTCTACCCTATCCTATACAGAAATCATCTTTTCAGCAAGAGTTGAATTGTTGTCTGAAAATGCTTTCAATTTGGTCTAGTCCAAAGGTTTGTCGTTTTGGAAAGGGTTAAGGACATGAATGGCCATTTCTACTGAATATACTACAATGTCGATATAAACAAAGTAGATCTACAGTGTTTAATACGGACTTTTTTCTGCTGGCTTGACTGTCCAGATCTAGCAATATAGGAATATTGTAGCATAGACTGTAAAGGTACACTACTCCAAACAACACCCACGTGTCACAACTCGACTTCCGTACCTACATCTAACCTCGTCCATATTACGATTGAAATTTTCAACAACAAAATAGACAGATGTGAATAACTTCATCGAGGTTGTTCATGTTGTTGCTAAATGACTGTCAGTGGGGCGCTATATTAGAATTATGCAATTTTCAGTTCAAATGGAAACAACTGTAATACTGAAAAAGCTACATGTAGGTACGAAATCGGCTGAGTTTTGACAGGTGGAATGTACCGATCCGCTGCATATCAAGATGCCTATTCTGCATACCTCAGGTGATGGGAGCCATCATAATCCCTCAGCTGTATCTGGTAGACTAATATGCAGCAGATTGATACATTCATCTCCAGGAAATACGCTGATTTACCGTTCTGAAAATTGCCTGGCTCCTCTTACAAAATAAAACTTGAGTTTCAATTTTCTATCAAAATCTTTCCAACTATATTTTAGTTGACAAACAGTTCTTACATTCATTTTTTTAACGTGGCTTATTAATTCTGCTTGAAGTTTTCAGCGACAAATAGACAATAGTGAATAACTTCATCGAGGTTGTTTATGTCATACACATACCCGTCAAATGTTTCTCTCCAACCAGTCACAGTTCATCTCCATCTGGTGTTTTACAACTTTCAGCAGTAAATCAGTTACATCATGGCAACTTGTTCACATTTTCTGGGCTTCACTAGGCTTGGACTAAGGCCCTGCGGTGCCATTTGACAGAATACACACATGAATACCAATGGTGCAAGTTAGGAACAAACCCAGAATCTCTCATAACAAGTCTGGAAATATGTTCACCATGTCAACTGCAAGTAATAAGATATATATAACTGTAAGTATTAAGATATTATAACAATCAATGAACTCTCTACATGACAACAGTTTTTGTTGTTATTATTTGTTCCAATTGAAAACAAAAGGGTCTAGTGTTTATTCTAGAGCAGAATAGCAGGGTGTGCCACCATGCCCCTTTTTTTGTGTTCTGTAAATGGATAGATTATGGTGAGGCTGACCTTAAAGATGGCCCTTCAGATTTTGGGATGAAAATTTTACAAGAATACAAAAAATCATTTATACCTATTTCAAGTGCGATTTTGCTTGATCGGAAACTCTGTTGTGTGAAGGCAAAATTCTGCATAAAGGCAGTCAGTCGAGTAACTCCAAACACAGAATTTTTGAAGGTCAGCCTTATAATCTGTAGCATCATCGACAAAAGTACTCATTTAAGTTTAATTTGGTACATTTTCATGACAAAATTGAATCGAAATGGACTTTGTAAATTTGGGCGTCAGCGTTCTCACTAAGATTTTGAAAGTTGGATTCCAGGAATCCAACTCTGACTAAAATTGGATTCCAAACTGGAAAATTGGATTCCAGCCTGACAAAGTTAGATTCCCATAGACAGGATAAATTGTCCTATGCGAGAAATATAACATTTAAAAACTGTTAATTTAGATTTCTGTGTCATGGACACGTGACTTTAATCACAAGAATCTAACATTCTATAACCAAAATAAATGATAAAATATGAAAAAAAAAATCCCCCCCTATATAATATAAACACAAAGAGTGCAACGTCATGTTTTACAGCTCTATCAGGACATGTTGATTTATCCGGGTGGCCATTCGCTGACGTCACAGAAAGTAGCAGGTAGCGTATTTTCGTATTACTTATTACTATTACTTTTTTCGTTTTTAGGATACTTATGGACATCACATGATACTACAGATTTTTCTAGAATCTTTAGTATCATTTGATGTCCATAAATGTCTTAAAATCGAAAAAAATAATAGCAATAAGTAATACGAAAATACGCTTCCTTGCACTTCCTTGCACTGATGTCAGCGAATGGCCACCCGGATAAATCAAAATGTCCTGATAGAGCTGTAAAACATGACGGATATCTCCTGTTGAAAGGTGTCTACTGAGGTATCGCCGGATGTCGCAGGTACATTGATGTCTTGTCTATCGCTAGGCTGAAAGAGATTATGATCAATGTTTGTTTCGTGGGTGATTTTGGTTGGGAAAGGCTGTCGGGTGCTTGCGCCAGCAATCGAGACGTTGCACTCCTTGTGTTTATATTATATAGGGGAGGATTTTTTTTTTCATATTTTATCATTTATTTTGGTTATAGAATGTCAGATTCCTGTGCTTTAATGGACACGTCTACATTTACATTAGCAGTTCAGTGTTCCCACTAGCTTTTTATTTCAAGGGTACACTTGCACCCTGGGTTGAAAAACTAGGGGTAAGATTTCATATTAGAGGTTATGAAATATGTTTCCGAACTAGAGGTGAAGCAATCAATATTCATTTATGACTTGCAGCAAAAACAAAAAAAAAAGTCTGCTAAATTAAGGTATCCATGTAAATTCATTGCTTAAAATCATTATAAAGCTGAAAAGACAGTTTAAAGCGACTCTAATCGGACAACGTCAAGGAGACATTTTGTTGCGTCATGGGTTTCCGGTTTTTTTTTTTTAACCGAACAATTTTTCATGTGTGTTAATTTCTGGATAGGTATATTCGCATGATTCGACATGAATTTCTCAATAATGATTACAGCTAGCATCAAAACCTGTTATTTTACTCAAAATAAACGGACAATGGCAATTTTTGTCCATGTTTTTTCTTACATGAGGTCTCGCATGTGATTCACATTTATTACGCAAAATTTCAAGTGTGTAAAATGATTTACACAATAATTTACTTGAGGCTGAACAATGATTTCAGATGATCTAATGGAAAAAGAGATTTGATTTTCGACCCATATTTTTCAGCAATATTAAAAGATCCACCAAAAAAAACTTCGGAGGGTTGAAAGGTCACAGACTCAATCATTTCCATCACTACCTCACAATCGTATCACGAGATGTTCAATACCTTTCTTTAACCCTTTACCCCTTAGGCATTTCTATGGTATCTCTAATTGACCCAAAATAACAGCAATGATGAAGCCGTTTCTTATGTGTATATAATACCTTTTGATAGCGTAGAAAGCATTGTGGCAAAAGGTGAAATTGCTCGTCACGAGCAATTTCACCTTTTGTCGCAATGTTTTCCAAATGCTCCTACAAGCAATGCATAGAAATGTGTATCTATGGAGTAAAGGGTTAATCAACTACTGGCATATTGACCAATCATCAGTGTAAATTCCTCTGCAATCTGTTGATTGATGCGTAATTTGCAGATTTCAAACATAACGGGGGATAAGGGTATTAACTAATTGTCATCCATATTGTGTGACGGGTACTTCACGAGTATTAAAGAACGACGCATTTTGATTGATTGTAAGTTTCCCAGCCTACCTCTTCAACTACTTGACTTTAGAGATTACCTAAATGTGTGAGAATTTTCCGCCTCGCTTAACATCTTGTAACAATCAATTGATAAACTAATCAAGCCCAGGATCATAAAATGCAAGTTATATACGATCCCTGCTCAAGCTGAGCAGCTGGTTTTGGATGTTTCCCCCAAAAAAACTTGTCGTCCAGTGGAATCATTTGTCAAGATTTTTTGTCATCTCAGACGACAGTATTGGAGTTTTCCAGAACTCTGGGCGTTAATTCAGACCCAGTAATATCTGCCTTTCCATCATGGTTGACCCCTTGACAATTAATTACTTACACAATACCAAAAAAACTACTGGATCAAGTCCCTGTGTTACAATGCAGTGTACTTGTCAAGGGAGGTAAATGGTCAGACTAAGATTTAAGTGCTGATTGAGTTATTTCCCTTGATATGAAAATATATTTATTTATAAAAAAAAAGAAAAGAAAAAATGACAATAAAAGTAGTATTTTCAACTTTACTCATCAGGGCAGTGCTTTAATGAAACAACTAACACCACTTTACATCATAGTACAACAGTTGAAATACAATTCAATTTTGGATGAACATTTCCAATGAAATCTAATTTTCCCTTGTTAATCTGGCCGAAATATTGTTATGCTTTAGCTAAATTATTAATGACAACTTCCGACCATTCATGGGAATCTGTCCATTTAAAGAGGACGTGTTCAACAAGCGATGTTTTGACTGTAACCTTTGGACGAACTTGTTTTAGAACGAACAAGCCTGGGGCCGAATCATAACAAGTCTATATTTCGGGACACAGCTTTTTTCTTTTCATCTCAATTCCCTGAATTGTTTGTCAACTTAAATTCATCAAGACGGTTTTCGCATACCTTCTGGGCTGTCTCTGTCTGATTTAGCTGATCTATTTGACTGTAGAGACAGATCTAGCCTTCTGCACGTGCACCAATGAACGTTTCCGCCAGCCTCGTTTCGGCGAGTACTCTTCAAGAGGAGTTTTCGTCCACCGACACGTTCGCACCTGCACGTTCGTCCCATCCTTTTTTTCAGCGCGATGCTGAACAAACTACAATTTTTGTCAGCCTCCTGCTAGCTCATCAAATATCATAAATGTTTCATTTCTAAAAGACTCTTGCATTTATGAATGAATTTAGATGATTATTTAACCCATTACCAAACGACAAAATTTTAGGTTTGTCAAAATTGACAGGAATTGCAGACAACAAAATAAAAGTGACTGAAAATTAAAAATTTGTTTTGTGAAGAGTAGAAAACATTGTGGGAAAAGGAGAAAATGCTGGTTATCAGCATTTTCTCCTTTTTCCACAATGTTTTCTTGAGGCTTCTTTCTCAGGGTTGTCAAAAGGAGGGTTTGAGTGGTAATGGGTTAAATCACCTTTTATCTGAATAAGATTGTCAAGGCTTTGATTTCTTCCTAGTCATTTCGTCGAGCAAAAACTTTCACATTTCCTTATATCTTTATTATATCTGTTACTACACAATCATATTCATATGAAAATTGAGCCTTGTTGTAAACTATCAAACGAGAAGCTCATAGAGATCTAGCAAGTAAACCTGTAAATGAGTGGCTCTCAAAAGATATCATATAGATCTATATAGGCCTATGTGTAAATATGATCCTTCCTCTAAGTGAAAAGGTAATATTCAGTCAAGCCGAATATCTGAAAATACATATCAGTCACAAAATTAGCGTATATGAAACAGGTAATGATCTATGAGATCTTAAAAACAAATGTTGATTTGAAAGTCTTAAACCAAACCCCTAGGCCAAAAATATTTCCTTGAGATTGCAATAATTGTTGTTTTTTTTTTCCTTTCAAATTGAAAAATTCGTTTCAGGTATTTAGCAGGATTACAGTTAACCCTTTACCAAAAAATCCCTGGTTTTTTACGATCCTTAGACGTCTTTGAAAGCATGGCGGGAAAGGGTGATAATGCTAGTAACCAGTATTTTCCCCTTTTCCCACAATTTTTTCCACCCCACTGGAAAGAAATTTCAACTTCTGAGTTGCATTTGTCCTCTGCAACTTATTTCATTTTGGACCAGTCTAAAATATCTTCGTTTGGAAAAGAGTTAATATTAATCGAATAAACTAACAAACACATGACAAACAAGCAAATTCACAGCACCAGAAACGGAATTGAACATCAGAAAGTTGATATCAGAATCCCAGTTCCAAAGGAAAAGGGTCACTTTGCTTAATCCATTACCACAGAATCTCAACTTTTAAAGACACTAGGAAAGAAGCCTTTTGAAAACATTGTCGGAAAAGGAGAAAATGCTAGTGACAAGCATGTTCTCCTTTTACCACAATGTTTTCCACCCTGCTGGAAACAAATTTTCAATTTTTGACTTACACATATTTTGTCCTCTGCAAGTGCTTTCAATTTGGACAAGTCTCAAGTTTTGTCATTTGGTATAGAGTTAAAGTGTCATGTCGGATCAGCCTGCACAGTCTGCAGGCAGGCTAATACGAAACAACGCTCTCCAATTTTTGTGTAATTTTCTGTTTTGTGCAAGTGTACTGTAGGACAAAATCTAATGTGGTCGTAAAGTGATGTCTCGGATTGGCTGCGTGTACTGCACAGGCTGATTCGAGACAAAATTTTATGCAAATGTCTGCATGTCCCTATTTACATGTTGAGGGCCATACAGGTCAAAACTTTTCGCTATTTGTAAGTTTTCTGCATGACTTGGACCAGTTTATCTGATGTCAGTTGCTAGGCAAAACAGATTTTAATGGATCCATAATTATGGGATGATTTGCGTAAAATGGATCATGGAGATGAATTAGTATTAAAGTTCCTTTTGCAAGAGTATGGCTCAAACATTTGTTCTTTATATTGTTGGAAAAAAGTGGGAAAAAGCTCACTACATACAATGCATTCAGGAGCCTGAGCAGATTTACAGAAGTGCTATTCCGTATGAATGAAGACTTCTAAACAGGTCTTAGACATGTCCATATTAACCCATTACCACACAATCCCTACTTTTGACGCCCCTGAGAAAGAAGCCTTTTGAAAACCCTGTGGGAAAAGGAGAAAATGCTGGTAACCAGCATTTTCTCCTTTTCCCACAGTATTTTCTACCCTTCCCAGAACAAATTTCAATTTTTCAGTCACATTTATTTTGTCGTCTGCAAATGCTTTCAATTTAGACCAGTCTAGATTTTTCTCGTGTGGTAATGGGTTAAAAGCATTTGCAGTGGACAAATTAAAAATAGCACAAATAAATGAGCCATGCTCAGCCAAAAGGGGGCTTAACCCATTACCACACAATCCCTACTTTTGATGCCCCTGAGACTGAAGCTTGCTCTAAACAAATTTCAGTTTTTGAGTTACGTTTATATTGTTGTCTGCAAGTGCTTTCAGTTTGGACCAGTCTAAAATTTTGTTGTTTGGTAATGAGTTGACTCATTACCAAATGACAATATTTTACACTTGTTCAAATCGAAAGCATTTGCACAACACAAAAGTGGTTGAAAATTTGTAATTTTTGTGAAGAGTAGAAAACATTGTAGGAAAAGGAGAAAATGCTGGTTACCAGCATTTTCTCCTTTTCCCACAATGTTTTCTAAAGGCTTCTTTCTCAGGGTCATCAAAAGTAGGGATTGTGTGGTAATGAGATAATGCATGTCTGTGATGAATGACATCATAGATCTATAAAACCCATTTTGTCTGACAACCTACTGTATCATAAGGTAAAGTGGTCCTTAGACATACACATAAAATTGAGTGATAGTGAAGTTTCGGCCTAGGCCAACCTGCGCGGACTGCACAGGCTGACCAGAATTGATACTGTTCACAGGTGCATTGAGCCTCCTTTTTACAGAGCACAGTTCAAATGTAATTATATTTGTCTTTGAAAGAATTGAAAACGCTATGGTAAATGGGCAAATCTGGTTAGCATTTTCTCCTTTTCCAATGGCTCTGAAGATGAAATGTTGTGATAGTCTTCCGATACCAAAAGTATTAACTTAAAAACAACTGATAAACTGATAAGCTTGGCTCTGTGCATGTCATTGGAACACTGAAGAATAGAATTGAATAGAATAGAATTGGCACTTATGTACTCCAGTCTTTAAATTTCGAAAAAAGGGAGAGTGTAATACAATGCTCTGGTCTTTCAACATGTTTTCTAAACATGGGAAGTTGTAGAATGTTTATTTAGTGTTACCTGAAACGTTTGTGCCATGGGTTGACCATAGACGAAATGATGTGCCAAGGACCTAATTTCAAACTGATAGTGCATATGAGAGTGTTTCGCTGTCCTAAAGGCATAAATTATATTTGCTGCTGGTAAGAATTGACAAGAATTGGCACAAAATTGACCAAAATAAACAGAGGCTCAGATAAAGTGAACCGGCTCTGAATTTGTGGACCTGCTCTGGCCATGTTGATTGGGGCCGATGGATTAGGGCTTCCTATCAAAGACTTTTGTGCCTGTTACTTTAGACATATGCTTTGTATTCCCATTAATACCTTCTACAGTTACAGTATCCATTTGTTCGAGAATAGGCCGTCTGCACAAATCATATGACTACTGTAAGAATGTAAAATCAATGTTTTCAAACACTTCTATTCTTCAGTGTTCCAACGACATGCACATGTCAATGCTCACCAGCATTATCTTTCCAGAGCTTCTTCTTTCCAGGCTTCTGGTTGCTTTCCTGTACAAATATTCAAAGCAGTAAACCCTTTACTCCATAGATACTCATTTCTACGCATTGCTTGTGTGAGCCTTTAGAAAACATTGTGGCAAAAGGTGAAATTGCTCGTGACAAGCAATTTCACCTTTCGCCACAATATCAAAAAGTGTCACATACACATAAGAAACGGCTTCCTCCTTGCTGTTATTTAGGATCAATTAGAAGATAACCATAGAAATGCCTTATGGGGTAAAGGGTTAACCCTTCACCACACAATCCTTATCTTAACAACCCTGAGAAAAAAGCATTTTATTGTATTTCCATCAGTCAATTATTTGGATTTCTAAGTGTATTATTTTTTCAATTTTTAACAGTGAATAACACCACAAGTGATGATACGGTAACATTACTATTGATGATAAAGTTGTAGCATGTTAAAATTTTGCAAGATACTTTTCTGTCTGTCACTTGTTTTATGTAATGAAAAGAACCTCACATTCATGTTTTTGTTTTATCATTTTTATCAAAGTCATTGACTAAAATGTATTTGACGCTTGCAAAGGCTTGTATCGTACAATTTGGTTGACTCGTTTAAAAAAAAAATGGTAATACAAAAACACTTGTGTAAGTTCCTCTATTTTAGTTTCAGCTTCTATTTTAGATTTATTCTATTTTAGTTTCATGTTCTATTTGAGTATAATGTGATAAATAGAACCTCACATTCATGTTTATGTATTATCCTTTTACCAAACAACAAAATTTTAGGTTTGTCCAAATTGAAAGCATTTGCAGACGACAAAATAAAAGTGATTAAAATTTGAAATTTGTTTTGTGAAGGGTAGAAAACATTGTGGGAAAAGGAGAAAATGCTGGTTACCAGCATTTTCTCTTTTTCCCACAATGTTTTCTAAAGGCTTCTTTCTCATGTTGTCAAAAGCAGGGATTGAGTGGTAATGGGTTAACAAACTTGTTGACTAAAATATACATGTAATGATACATAAATCATAACTTATGCGAGATCCTCTGTTTTCATAATGCTTTCTACCCAATTATTTATTATCATTATAATATTATATAAACAAATTTGATCCTTTGAGACATTTAAATTGTCATCTGCAAATGCTGTCAATTTTGACAATTCTACCTTGTTGTTGTGTGATAGAGAGTTAAAACTTTACCACACAATCCCCAGTTATACTTTGAGGGCTATAATTTTAGAAAAATTTAGTTAGATGAAGCTACATGCCCCAAATTTGTATCCAAAGGCCTTGTGGTTTCGGACAAGAAGCTTTTCAAACAACTTTTGATAATATCATTTTCCAGTTTTGTTGCCATGGTAACCAAAGTTTCTACAAAAATTAAATTCTTTCATGAAATTCTGGAGAACCATAGCAGGATCACTTTTCATCAAAATTGCATGGGTAGTTTTAGAGAAAAAGATGTTTGAAATAAAAGTCAAAGCACACAGTTGAGCTAAACAAGAGGGCCATGATGGCCCTGTATATCATGGCCCTGTATCGCTCCACTGACTAAGAAGTAAAAGCACTACAAGCCAAACATTACAATATTTGGCCAATTGGTTTCAAACTTGAGGAAAAACAAAATTATTTCCATAAAATCCTACGAGAAAGTTACGACCCCCAGGCAAAGCCAATTTTGACAGCAAAGCTATAATTACTTGAACCCTGGTGGAAGTCAACAAGATAAAGCCCCGTACAAAATGATATGGGTCTAGAATGTGTGGTTATAAACAAGAAGATTTTCAAAGTTTTCTCAATAGAAGGCCCTGTAAAACATAAGACCCATTGGACAGGGCTATATTTAGTAGCCCTAGTCTTTATTATGGTTAGTAACAAGATGACTTATAAAGTTTTCACCACAAAAGCCCTGGTGTGGAGACAAATTTAACCCCAATGCTATAATTTGGGCCCTCCTGGTAGAGGCCATCTAGATAAAGCTACATACAAAAGTTGGTAGTCCTAAGCCTTATGGCTAGGTTCAAGTAGATTTTTAAAAAAATTCCCAAAATAAGCCCATGTAAAACTTGTGACCTCAGGACAGGGTCAAATTTAATCCCAGGGCTATGATTTGTGCACCTTTGGTAGACAACTACTTGATAAAGCTAGATGCAAAATTGAATAGCCCTTGGCCTTATGGCTTGGAACGATAAGATTGTAAAGTTTTCCCTATAATAGCCCATATAAAACTTGTAAACCCAGGGCCAGGTCAAATATGACCCCAGAGCTATAATTTGGGCACTCTTGGTAGACAACAACTTGATTGAAATAAATGCCAAATTTGGTAGCCCAAGGCCCTACGGCTAGGTACCAGAAGGATTTTAAAGCTTTTCCTATATAAGCCCATATAAAACTTGTGAACCCGGTACAGGGTCAATTTTGACCCGCGGACTATTATTTGAAGGTATAAATCCACTAGATAAAGCTACATGCCAAATTTGTAGCCCTAGGCCTTATGTTTTCAGAGAAGAAGATTTTAAAAAAAAAAAATCAATATTTTTTCAGTTTTGTTGCCATGGCAACCAGAGTTTTTGAAGGAATCAAATTCTTTCAAGGAATTCTGAAGAGGACCATGGCAGGATCATTTCTGTGAAGTTTCATCAAAATTGGTTGGGCAGTTTCAGAGCAGAAGATGTTTGAAATACAAATAAAAGTTAATGCAAGGACAGACACATGGACAAACAGACACTGGGCCATGGCATAACCTCGCTGGCCTTGAGATAGTGGAGCAGCAAAGAGAGCGCACAGTGGGGTTAAAAAACAACAAAGTGACCATAGATTTTGCAATAAAATTTTCTACAATTATTAGTAAGTCAGATCTCATATACGCATTATTAGTTAAGAAAAGAAAAAATGCTCATAACATAATCATTTTAAGGTTTCTTTTAAAAAAGTATGTAAAAATATATATTTGATGTGACTCTATGCACTATTTGATTTCAATGCAGCCATTATAAAAGATGAACCTACTCTAATCTGATAACCATACAAAAATGATAGTAAAAAATATGCTATGTAAGATCCTTTCCTTCTGTAAAACTTTTTAATGGATATAAGAAAATTTTGGACTTGTTCAAGTTAAAAGCATGCACACATGACAAATAAAATGTGGTCAAAATATATATTTTTTTCTTCTGTGAAATAGTAGAATACATTGTCAGAAGGAGAAAATGCAGGTTGATCATGTTTACTCTTTTTCCCAGCAATGTTTTCACAAGCCCTTCTCCTTTGGGGCCATGATAAACAGGGATGTCTGTGAACTCTTTACCAAACAAAATTTTAGACTTGTTCAAATTCAAAGCATTTGCAGATGACATAATAAACGTGACTCAAAAATTGAAACTTGACTTTAAATAAGTATAAAAGATTGTGGGAAAGGATAAAATGCTGGTTACCAGCATTTTATCCTTTCCCCACAACATTTTCAAAACCAGGGATTGTTTGGTAATGGGTTAAAGGGATCAAACAATGGTAACTCTTTGCTTGAAAATTTTATAAACTTTCCCAATTACATGTACTTCCAAGCAGACAAAAACAGCTGAGTTGGCAAATATATTTCAGATATTCCAGTACATTTCACTGAAGTCCATGGATAGATAGATAGATATTAAGCTGTCCAAAATATTTCAGATATTCTAGTACAATATGGGCCAATACTTTTCAGCCCAATACTTTTCCCTGAAGTTCAAGTCCACATAGAAATAAAGTAGATGAAAAAAATATGGACTTTAAAGTACATTATGGGCCAATTCTTTTCACTATAGTTCAAGAACAGATACAAATAAATATTGCAAAAAAAGCTAAAATATTCAAGTATATTATGGGCCAATACTTTCCACTGAAGTGGGTAAAAAGAATTTCAGGTGATTCAAGTACAATATGGACCATTGAAATTTGAGAAGCATTTATTACAATATACTGCTCCTTTTACTATACCAGATACAAGCAGAGAGTCATATTTGGGTAAAAATACTCTAATATTCTTTATTCAGAATAGAGTTTTGGAACCAAGATTTTCAAACAAAGAGTATCATTTAAGAAACATGAAGAATTCCACTTATGTAAGTTGACATCACATTTATAGAACTACTAAAATATAAAAGACAAGTTTAATTACTTCTATGGGCAGAGTAGATCGAAGATCAGACTGCACTAACCATGCAGTCTGATCTTTGATCTTAAACACCAGATTTTTTCTGTAGTATATATAGAATGATATGCTTGTCAACCTATCTGTAAAACATCTTTCCTATGAACCTATAGTATTCAGGGCCTTCAACCTGGTAATTTCTACAACTTTGTTTAGCGACAATTAATTCAGTGTAACCCATTACCATACAACTGTGAGAAGGAAACCTTTTGAAAGCATTTTGGGAAAAGGAGAAATGCTGGTAGCCAGCATTTTTTCCTTTTCCCACCATGTTTTCTGTTCCCTAGAAGACAAATTCTGTTATCTGAGCCACATTTATTTTGCCACCTGGAAATGTTTCAATTTGGACATGTCTAAAACTTTGTTTTGTTTGTAAAAGAGTAAAGGACAGCTATTGTGGATTACAAAAAGCAAGATAACCCAAGCAAGAGTACTCATGACAAAACAAACTATGATCTATGAATGAAACTGATATTGGTTTGATACAGGTCTCTGTGAAATACAATTATTTTCAATGCATATGGACTATAAAAGCTTTGAACTATTTTTGTAGATGTAAAACACATGTGGGTGGGGAGGGGGAGGGGGAGCAAAATGCATAACTGGTAGATAATGAATTGGGGCGAGATTTATGAGCAAAAACAGGAAGAAAAAAAGGAATTGAGAACTGAAAGGTTAGAGACTGTTTTCGCCAACCATTCTTGAGAAAATTCCCAGGACTTTTCTACATTTGAAAGAAGTACAACTTCTGATTTGCAACACTGTTTTGTTCATCAAAAAAGAAATGGTTTAGCCAATCAGAATAGGTGTTACTTTCTAGATCTAAACTTCAAATAAGAATCTTCTTCTGAATGTCTGGTGGGAAGAGACCCTGGATGTATATTCATCAACCACTCTAAATAGTGCTTTCTAGTCTCATTCAGAAGAATAAACTTAATTTCAAAAGTAACACAAATTCTGATAAGTTAAAACTATTTAGTTCAGCCAATCAGAAACTGCATTACTTTCTAAAATGAGACCAAAGCCATAAATGCACTACAGAACAATTGGTAATATGATGTCCTAGTGCCATCATCACCAATCATTCTGAATTAAGTTCAAATTCAATAAATCAAAACAAGCCATTTCATTGGCCGAGACATACTATATCATACAATCAGATGGCCAGATGTTGACATTAGAATTTGAAACATAATAAGAATTATTGGTAACTACTGGTAAACATAGCTTATTTACCTAATTCTTTAACCCTTTGAAATACATTAAGTCTTAGAGCAGACCTAACTTAAATCTTTACCAAAAGAAAAAAATTTGGACTGGACCAAATTGAAAGCATTTGCAGACGACAAAAAAAATGTGACTGAAAAATTGAAATTTGGTTTGAGAAGTGAAGAAAACATTGTGGGAGAAGGACAAAATGCTGATCACCAGCATTTTCTCCTTTTTCCACTATGTTTTCAGAAGGCTTCTTTCTCAGGGTCTTTAAAAGTCGGGATTGTGTGGGAAAGAATTAATTCAAACCTCTTCCACACAATCCAATATTTTTTTGTTTTTTTTCAATATCCAAAACAAGGCTTTCTAAAACACTTGGGGAAAAGGAGACAATGCTGGTTACCAGCATTTGTTCATTTTCCCACAATGTTTCTATCCTTTCAAAGAAAAAATTCCATCATTTGAGCCACATTATTATGTGTAGTGTACAAATGCAACAGATAGCAAGAAGTTTAAGAAACCTGTTGTCTAAATAACAATTCAAGCTGCATCTCTCTAAAATGATAAACTGAAAATTAGAGGAAAATGGAGTAGGCAAAGTTGGAATATTTTCTACAAATATGAAAAGCAATACACAAGGAAAAATAAACTCTTTTCAAGTAAAAAGAAAATGGTTAAAAAAAATTATACACATTCTGTGAAATGCTTCCACAGTAAGGAAAGAAAAAAAAAAACAATTATGAGCAATATAACTAATAAAAAATAAATTATTGCATAATAACTATGCCTATAGAATGACTTTTCATTTGATAATTTCATATCAAAACTCTACTGGAATAGCCGATATACAAAGGGAAGTAACCATGCAACTAAATATACCATATTTAATACAAGGGAAGCAACTGTATCAAAACAGGAATTACATCAAGCTAAAATTATCTCGCCTATAGTACTTTCATACAACCTTCCAGCAAGCATGCGTTGTGGTAACCAGCATTTTCTCCTTTTCCTCAAATGTATTCTACCCTTTCATAAATGAACTTAAACTTTGAGAGAAATCTATTAAGATGTCTTATGTGTAAAGAATTTTTTTGTATCGAAAAGTTTTTCAGTTTTTTGTAACCCATTACCACTCAATCCCTACTTTTGACGCCCCTGGAAAAGAAGCCTTTTTCAACAATGTTTTCAACCTAATCAATTAACAATTGCACCATTTGAGCCACACTAAAATTGTCATCTGCAAATGCTTTCAATTTAGGCAGAGCTAAAATTTTGTCGGCTGTTAGAGGGTTAACCCTTTACCCCATGAGGCATTTCTATGATATATATAGTTGACCCTATATAACAGCAAGGATGAAGCCGTTTCTTATGTGTATATGACACTTTTGATAGCATAGAAAACATTGTGGCAAAAGGTGAAATTGCTCCTCACGAGCAATTTCACCTTTTGCCCTATTGTTTTCCAAAGGCTCCTCCAACCAATGCGTAGAAATGAGTATCTATGGAGTAAAGGGTTAAAACACTGTCTGGAGGGAAGAAATGTTATGAAATGGATTCCTCCACAGACATGACAGCCTAGATTCCAGTCTGATCTTTCTTTCCTTTTTCATCCTTGGACATTACTGTGTCAAACTACCTTTCAAAAATGACATTTCTGACCAAGTCCAAATATATACAAAAGGAAAACTGATCAGGACGAAACCCAAGCTAAAGAAATGATAAAATATGAGATTTCTTTATTGAAAGCTACAGAAAAATACAGAGGGAAGGGGAGAATACTTTTATGGTTATTAATGCCACCATGTACTCCCAATAGAAGGTTGCTGGGGATATAGAGCAAGGGAGGGTACAATTTCACTATCCTATCAGAAACTACTGATTAGAAAGAAAATTCACAGCAAACTCTTGATAAATAATGAACATAATGTACACCATTGAAAACTTTTTGACAAAAAAGAAAACAACCTAGTAGATATTTCCATGAACATTCCCATTAAGCTAATGATTAATGATAAGACAAGCGACATCTTTCTAACAACATTCAAACATTTATCCTTTAACCCTTTACCAAACAATCCCTGGTTTTTTACGACCCAGAGGAAGAAGCCTTCTGAAAACATTGTTGGAAAAGGAAAAATACTAGTAACTAGCATTTTCTCCTTTCCCACAATGTTGTCTACTCTTCTAAAGTCAAGTTCCAAATTTTGAGTCAAGTTTATTGTGTTGTCTGCGAATGCTTTTAATCAGGACCAGTGTAACATTTTGTCGTTTGGTAAAGAGTTGACAAATAATCACATGTTTCTACAAGCCTGATCAAAAGAGCAGATGAAAACATTGTGAGAAAAGGAGAAAAAGCTGGTTACCACCATTTTCTCCTTTTCCCATAATCTTTTCTGGAAATGGTTTCATTTCTGAAAAAAGTAAAAAATTTCAATGTCTCTTAAAGAGTTCAATCTTTCCCAAGCAACAAATTTTAAACATTCACAACTTAAAGCATCTGCAGATGACATATTTGAAATCACTTAAATCAAAACTAAAGTTGTCTGGAGTTGTAGGAAGCAATAAGCAAAAAGGAGAAAATGCTGTTTGTAGCGTTTTCTCCTTTTCCCACAATACTTTTAAAAGGATTGCAAAAACACAGGATTATTCTGTAAAGGGTTATAGGTTCATAAACCATATAGAACCTAGAAGAAAAACAAATTACATATGCCTAAACTCTATATACCAAATGAAAAATTTCAGACTGGTCCGAATTGAAAGCATTTGCAGCTGACACGGTAAGTAAGACTGAAAAATTCAAAATTTATTTTTTTGGATATAGAAAACATCATGAGGAAGAGAAAATGCTGGTTTCTCCTTTTCCCACAGTGGTTTGAATAGGCCTCTTTCACAGGATATTTACAAGTTGTGATTGTGTGGTTAAGGGTTCACTCTATAAAACAAAAGAGAATATCAAACTTGCCTTAATTGAAAATATTAAATTTTGTAGATGAAATATCTATCCTTAACTACACAATTTAGAGCTTCAACCTCTACAAAATGCTAATAACCAGCATTTTCTCCTTTTCCCACGATGTTTATTACCCTGTTGAAGACCTAAAGCTAATTGGAAGCAATTCAAATAATTTGTTGTCTGCCAATGGTCTCAGTTTGGGAGAGTCTAAAATTTCTGGATTGAGAAAGGATTAATGGCACTATCTAGAAGAGTATGGAAACATTGAGGGAAGTGTAGAAAAATGCAGTTTTTCTCATTCCCTGTAACTATGTTTTCAAATATCCAAAAGGAAAACATTCAGGTGAAAAGAGTACATTGCTTATAAAAATGCAGTAATCCTTTTTTCCTCTGTGAGTCCAAATACCTGAAGGCAAAATATTGAAGGAAGAGGAGCAAACAACCTGTAACATACAATTCACTCTGCTTCCCTAAGGCTTTAAAAACGTCACTCACTGCAATGGTGTAAACAGGTCTATCTGTGTGAAAATGATTTCTTCCCCACATTATTTACAATTATTCAAAAAGAGAATATTAGATGTATGAATTAATGAAAGAATGAATAAAGAGGAAGGAGAGAAAGAGCAATATGAAGTTTGAGCATCAGTTCAGTTCTTTGCAAAACCGAGGTATTTGAAACAAACAAATATGGACGGAAGTAAGAATAGTGTGCACACCAACATAATCTTATACAACAGAGATGCATTCCAAAATGAACTGATCAACATACACTAAAAATTTAGGGTAGTTCTACATTTCATTTGAATTCAGTATTTTTCAAATTTTAATCAACTTATTCAGTGAAGAAGGACAATTTAAATCTCTTCACCACTTAAACCATTACCACACAATCCTGATTTTAACAACCCTGATTACCAGCATTTTTCTCTGGTTCAAACAATACTTTCAATCTTTCCCTGATCAACTTTCAATTCTTTTATCACATTTTGTCATCTGCCAAGGATTTCGATTTGGACTTGACTAAAATTTTGTCATTCGGTAAAGAGTTAAAAGGAAAGCTTTTCTGTCACTTGATTGGCCAAGAAGGGTCACCTGACAAAGTAAAGCAATCCCATAGGCTGAAAGCGAGGGAAAAAGTGAGAAACCTCTCGCCCGAGATAAAACTAAAACCTTTTTCCCTCTACTGTTAACATTATAACAGATGCCAACACTTTGAATATGTTCAAAATGAAAGCTGCTGCAGATGAAAAATTAAATAAGGCACAAACTGCAGATGCAAAATTAGGTGACTGTGGCACTAATGTGAGAAATGGGTGAAAATGCTGGTAAGCAGCATTTTCTTCTATTCCCAGAATGCTTTCAAATGCTTTCTCTTTTAAAAGTGCAAAAAAATAATTATAGAATGTTTGAATTACTCATAACAGAATGACAAACTGAAAATATGGTTCTCTTAACCCTTTACTCCATAGATACTCATTTGTACGCATTGCTTGTGGGAGCCTTTGGAAAACATTGTGGCAAAAGGTGAAATTGCTCGTGATGAGCAATTTCACCTTTTACCACAATGTTTTCTGTACTATCAAAAGATGTCATATAGACATAAAAAATGGCTTCATCCTTGCTGTTATTTAGGGTCAATTAGAGATACCATAGAAATGCCTTATGTGGTAAAGGGTTAATGAGCATATTTTTCAACTTGGCACATTATTTTTGAGTCTTTTTTAACCCTTTACCACATGGCAAACTTTTAGACCTATCCAAATTGAAAGTATTTGCAGATGGCAATTTCAAAGTGGCTCAAATGGTGCCAATATGCTTTGATAGAGCAGAAAACTTTGTGGGAAAAGGAGAAAATGCTGGTTACCAGCATTTCCTCCTTTTCCCTCAATGTTTTCAAAAGACTTCTTCTTCAGGGGCGTTAAAAGTCATCATTGTGTGGTAAAGGGTTAAGGGAGATTTCAAATCTATGCGCACATAATTTTTTTCTCAATCTTGATTTTTTTTTTTTAATATGAAAGGATAATTACCATATTTCTCTTAATAAATGCTCCCAGTAGCTATGTAAAACATAAATAGGGAGCCTTTGTTTTTACCAAATTTGCAAACCAAAAAGTCTGTCCAATTTTGTATTTCTTTGTGTTTTAGTGGTTATTAAATGTAGAGGAAATATTGTCATTTCAATCAACTAATGTACTGTAGGTTATCATGATTTAAGAATTTTTCTTTTTATTCATTTATTTATTTATTTATATATATATATTTTTTTTTTTGAAAGGGGGGGGGCGCTACTATTAGGGAGGGTGCTTTTATTAGGAGAAATACTGATATTATTCCATATTATTCCATTAGAGTATGAGAGTAGAGCAGAAGATATGGTATACATTAAAACAGCTGTGACAAAATAGAAGCATTTTGAAAACATTGCACGAAAAGGAGAAAATGCTGGTAACCAGCATTTTCTCCTTTTCCCACAATGTTTTCTACCCTATCAAAGAAAAATTGCAACATTTGAACCACACTAAAATTGTACTCTTCACCTGCTTTTCAATTTTGACAGATCTAAAATTCTGTTGAATGGTAAAGGGTAAAGGGTAAAACAAAGGATTGCTTGGTAAAGAGAAATTTACAGAAAAACATTAATAAAGTTACTGCCTGGAGGCATAACAACAAACAGAGAGACCGACAGATAGACAGACGGAAAGACAGACAGCAGAGACATTATAGAACTTTGATCATACTGTGACCTCAAGCTTTGCTAGAGGTAAAAATAAGCACATACAAGAATCTTTACCAGAGATACACGATAACAGAGGGTAGGTGGTATAAGCTGCCATTCATAATCGGAAAGAGAATAAAACACGAGGTGATGGAATACAACATAAAAATGATGAACAATAATGCATTTTGTTCACAATCAAGGTTTATCAAAAATGAATCATTTACCAAATGACAAAAATTTACCAAATGACAAAAAATTTGGAGTTATCCAAATTGAACAAATTGGCAGACAACATTCAGGTAGGGTAGAGTGTGGCTGAAATTGTGAGATTTGGCTGTGAACAAGTAGAAAAGATTGTTTTACCACAATTTTTTCAAAAAACCCAGGGTCAATAAAAGTCTGGATATTTTTTGTTTAAGGATTACAATGTAACTGTTTAACCCTTCATCACATTATCCTGACTTCTAACTACCCCGGGACTATGCCTTTTGAAAATATTGTGGGAAAAGGAGGAAATGCTGGTAACCAGCATTTTCTTCTTTTCCCACGATGTTTTCTTTACCACCCAAAACATGTTTTAATTTTTCACTCACATTCATATTGTTGACTGTAGATGTTTTGAATTTGAACAAGTCTACATATTCATTGTGTGGTAAACAATTAAATGCTTCAAAAATAATCTGGAATTACCACTACATTCAGGAAAGGAGGTCAGCATTTTCTCCTCTTTCCACACTGTTTTTCCTCCTCATTCCAACCTTCAGACTTTTTTCTATGTCTGGCAGCAGATACGTTTTGAAAACATCGAATACATTTTAAAACATCGACTATGAATACAATTCTTATTGTCAAGACCAATTTTTGGGTAAGAAGGTAAGAAGCATTTTTTTTTTCGATTTGAAATTTGACTATTATGCTATGAACTCTAAGCCACACCGAAATTTTGGACTAGTCAAAATTAAAAGCAATTGCAGACAACAAAATAAATGTGACTCAAAAATTGAAATTTGACTTTGGATGGGTAGATACATTGTGGGAAAAGGAGAAAATGGTGGTTAACAGCATTTTCTCCTTTTCCTACTATGTTTTCAAAAGATTTCTTTCTTAGGGTTGTGAAAAGGCAGGATTGTGTGGTAAAGAGTTAAGCACATCTTTTTAAATAAAATCCTCTGTCCTTTCAATCATGTAAAAATTTTCATACTGATTTTGTTTGATTAGGTTGTTTTTTAAAAAAAAAAAAAATTTGTTCATTTTTAAAAATTGAATCATTGGCTTCTTAAGCTTTTATCACTCAATCTAAAATTTCCATGGCCTGGTTGTTTGCTGCAGTATGAAAAAAGCCATCTGCTAATGAAAAAATATGAATATTATGATTAACCCATTACCACACAATCCCTACTGTTGACGACCCTGAGAAAGAAGCCTTTAGAAAACATTGTGGGAAAAGCAGAAAATGCTGGTAACCAGCATTTTCTCCTTTTCCCACGATGTTTTCTACCCTTCACAAAACAAACTTCAAATCTTTAGTCGCTTTTACTTTGTCACCTGCAAATACTTTCGATTTGGACAAGCCAAAAGTATTTACGTTTGGTAATGAGTTAATGGACACCTATCATTTTCTGGCTGGGAAAAATGTGAACTGAGATGTAAATATATGTCCTACAGGAAATGCACCGAGAACAAATTGGGGTAATTCAATTCAAAAAGAGTCCATATTTACATATCAGTCCTTTTGCCACACAAGTCAAAAGACAATTTGTTGTAGTCTAACACCAGTCAAAATAATTTGTTGTAGTCCTACCTCATCATTTCGATAAATGCTAATTACCAATAAAAGTACTGAATAAATTAAAATAGGCAAATATTGTAGAACTACAACATATTTTGTATCTGTGTACTATACGACATCATTTGCGACTTTCATATCAAAAACATGTTCTATAAACAGCCCTAATTTCTACATCATGCACCTCATTAAAAAAAAAAATCAAACAACTGACTTAAAAAGAAATCTACAATCATTAACAGGTTAAAAAATACAATGCAAAAATAGGTATTTTCTATGTACAATTCTGTATGAATCAACTCTATGAAGCAACTCTACATTTTATGTTAAGTTCTTATTTATGTTAATCGCTTAAATGCAATTTTTCATGACTATTTCTATCTACTTTTAAGAAACACAAACCCTAAATCCTCTACCAGACGACAAAAGTTTTAGCCTCGTCAAAATTAAAACTTTTTGCAGATGAAAAATCAACTGTTATTTTAATAATGAAATTGGTCATTCAGAGGGTAAAAAACATGGTGGGAAACGAGAGAATGCTGGTTACCAGCATTTTCTCCATTTTCTGCAATGTTTTTAAAAGGCTTCACCGATAGTGTAATTAGAAGTTGGAATGTGTGGTAAAGATTTAACTCTTTACCATACAATCACAAGTTTTAACAACCTTGAATGAGACAGCTTGGAAAACATTCTTTGAAAAGGAGAAAATGCTAGTTACTGTGTTTTCTCAAAAATGTTATCTACCCAGTAGAAGCACTTAAAATCATTTGTATTACTTTTAACTTTGTCGTCTGCAGAAGCTTTCAATTTGGAAGAGTCTAGCATTTGTCGTCTGGCACAGAGTTAAATTAACTATGAAATATAGTCTGTTGTGTTTTCATACACATGCATATAAAATATTTTACGAAAAAAGAACACACACAATTTTTATGGTTTCATATGATGAAAGGGAGGAAATGATCACTCTCCACTAAAGTGAATGTACAAAAGGCGCAATACCAAGAGGCCAAAACCCATTCTCTTTCTGCTTAATTCTTAGCTCCTTGCCAAAACCAGTGTTGTAGGTACACAGATGAGTTGTCTCAAATTGTACCCACAACATGGGTTTGGTGAAGGGATTTCTTTTTTTAACCCTTTCCCAAACAAGCCCTTGTTTTTACGTGTCTGCAGTACAAGTCTTTTGAAAACACTGTTGGAAAAGGAGAAATTGCTTGTAACAAGCAATTTCTCCTTTTCCAACAATGTTTTCTACCCATTTAGAGAACTTTCTACCATTTTTATCAAATTTGAAATTGTCGTCTGCAATCTCTTTCAGTTTGGAAGAGTCTGAAATTTATCGTTTGGGATAGGGTTAAAAACACAATCCCAACTTTTAGGCAACCATGCGAAAGAAGCCTTTGGAAGACATTGTGAGAAAAAAGAGGAAATGCTGGTTACCAGCATTTTCTCCTTTTCACACAATATTTTCTTCTTTTCCTTACACTAATTTCAACTTTTTAGACACTGTTCATAATATTTTGTCATCTGCTAATGCTCTCCATTACTTTGGCAGACCCAGAGACCAATGGTTTCACCTTTTTACCAAGCAATCCCAAGTTTTCTGAGGAAAGGAGCTTTTGAAAATATTGTGGTAATCGGCACTTTCTCCTTTGCCCACATTGTTTTATACAACTTTCAAGACCAGTCACCTCATTGGGGTCACATTTCAAGACTTAGTCTAAACTCTTGTCATTTAGTGAATAGTTAATTAACTTTGCAAATTGTATGAATTAATTAATTTTCAATTAATAACACAGCAGAGAATTCAGAGCCTCAACCCTATACCAAACAATCCCTAGTTTTTACAGCACAAAGATAAATGTAGTTCTAAGCGTTTTACAAACATTCAGAGAAAGGGGGAGAAAGTGCTTGTAACCAACATTTTCTTCTTTTCCCAGAATGTTTTTTTAACCCTACTGGAAAGTAATTTCAGAGTTTGAGTTACTTTTGTCATCTACAAGTGCTTTAACCCATTACCACTCAATCCCTACTTTTGACGCCCCTGAGAAAGAAGCCTTTTGAAAACACTGTAGGAAAAGGAGAAAATGCTGGTAACCAGCATTTTCTCCTTTTCCCACAGTGTTTTCTACCCTTCCCAGAACAAATTCCAATTTTTCAGTCACCTTTAATTTGTCGTCTGCAAATGCTTTCAATTTGAACCAGTCCAAAATTTTGTCGTGTGGTAAAGAGTTAAGCTTAGATCTACTTTGTCTGCTGTAAAAAAATGAATCCTAGCACTCTCTTCCATATGACACAATTTTAGGCTGGTCCAAATTAATCCTTTCCCATACAACAAAATTTTACACTGGTTGAAACTGAAAGCACATGCAGACGACATAATAAATGTAACTAAAAATTTGAAACTTGTCCCCCATCAGAGTAGAAAACATTATGGGAAAAGGAGAAAATGCTGGTTACCAGCATTTTCTCCTTTTCCCACAATGTTTTCAAAAGGCTTCCATCTCAGGGTCGTAAAAACCAGGGATTGTTTGGTAAAGGGTTAAAGGCATTTGCAGATGAAAGCTTAGTACCCAAATGGCAAGATTTGTCTTTCATAGGATAGAAAAATTTGTGGGAAAAGAACAAAGTGTTAGTAACAATCATTTTCCTCTTTACCTACAATTTTTTCAGACCTTTTAACCCATTACCACACAATCCCGACTTCTGACGACCCTTGGAAAGAAGCCTTTTGAAAACATTTAACACTTTACCACACAAGAAAATTTTAGACCGGTCCAAATTGAAAGCATTTGCAGACAACAGAGTAAAGGTGACAGAAAAATTGAAATTTGTTCTGGGAAGGGTAGAAAACACTGTGGTAAAAGAAGAAGACGCTGGCTACCGGCATTTTCTCCTTTGCCCACAGTGTTTTTAATAGGCTTCTTTCTCAGGGGCGTCAAAAGTAGGGATTGTGCAGTAATGGGTTAAGGAAAAGGAGAAATGCTGGTAACCAGCATTTTCTCCTTTTCCCACAGTATTTTCTACCCCACCAAAATCAAAATTCAGTTTTTAATTCACATTTATTTTGTCGTATGCAAATGCTTTCTATTTGAACTAATCAAACATTTTGTGGTTTGGTAAAGAGTTAATGACAAACCAAATCAAATGAACCATGTTTGTCACCTGCAAATTCTGTGAATATGGTAGAGTCCAGCTTTTTCTCTTTTTCCCACTATGTTTTCAGAAGGCTTCTTTTTCAGACTCATTAAAAGTCCATATTGTGTGGTAAAGAATTAATCAGCCGCTTTTTCTTGACATAATGGACCCATATTATGTGATGACCTTACCCAATACAACCCATTTATCAATGATGCAATAACTCTTTTTATAATCAAAAAATTTCTAGACTTGTCCAAATCTGAAAGCATTTGCAGACAACAAAATAAACCCAGGTCAAACATTGAAATTTATCAATAGAAAATAGAACACACTGAGGGAAAAAGTGAAAATGCTGGTAACCAGGATTTTCTCCTTTTCCCACGGTGTTTTCAAAAGCTTTCTTTGTCTGGGTTGTTGAAACTCGGGATTGTTTGGTAAAGTATTAAACACCTTTTCCTCATAGCCCTGCTACAACTATAGAGAATCCAAATCAGGACTCTTTTCCCATGAATGAATGACCGAATGTTGCGCCAGTTCCGTCTCCGTCATGTAAATTTCCTCACACACTTTACACTCAAACATGTCCGCTTTGTGCTTTTCAAAGTGCCTCTTTAATGTGTTTTTATATCTGAAAGTTTTTCCACACATGACACACTTAAAACCTCCGCCATGGGAGTCCATGTGATTTTGTAGTAATACTGGATTTGAAAACTCCTTATTGCATATCTCACATGTCCGATGGCCTTCTTTTTTAATATTTACTGGAACTGATTCTTCTTCTTCTGAAGGATGCCCAACAATGTCTCTTTCATTGAGTCCATCTGTCTCAATGTTTGCTACAACATTACTGTCCTCCACTTTAAAAGACTTATTTCCAATACTAACAGAGTCCATGTCAACTTCCTGTGTTTGTTTATTATGCCTTGCACCACCAACTTTGTATTGTGGTTTTTGTTTATGAACCTCATCCACTTTCCATGTAGAATTTCCAGTGCTTAGTGGAAGATGTCCACTATCAATATCACCTGTTTTTTTCAATGTCTCATTCTGCATGGCGATAAATTCATTCTCTATACTTTTTTCTCTTCTTAGTCTAACTTGCTTTGTTTCACCTTCAGAACTTCCTGAATCACTATCCCACACATTCTTCTTTCTCTTTGTATCCAACGCAACTACTTTTCTCTTTGTCCCTCTACGTTCATGCCTGTTCTCTCCATGCTGCGACTGAATGTGACGGTTCAGGCTGTACTTCATTGAGAAAGGCCTGCAGCAGTAATCACAAACAAAAGGTTTCTCTTTTGTATGAACCCGCATATGGTGCACCATTGAGCTTGGACTTCCTGTTATCTCTATACCACATTCTGTACACTTTCTCTTCTTATACCCACTAGAATACATTTTCCTCACATCTTTCTCTCTTCTTTCTTCAGTTGGAGGTTCTGTTTCAATAGGTGTTGTATTTCCAGACTGTTCTAACAATTGCCTTGCAGGAGACTGAGACTCTGATCTTGGTTCCTCAGAGCTATAGGAATCTGTGTCCAATGGAAGCTTCATCCCACTCATTACATCTAAGAGCTTCTGTTTTACCATCTCACTATTTGGACGTCCATTTGGTTCAGTAGAAGAACTGCTACTTACAATGTCTGTCTCTGTTTTCAACTCTGAGCCATCTTCATTTGATAAGTAACCTCTTCCTTCTACATCTCCTGACTGTGTATTATTGTCACTGTCTTGCGGAGTAACAGTTGACACTGATCCAACCTGCTCCACCCCTTCAAAATTTGTGTCTAACTCTGGACTGTCACAGGCTGTCAGTAGTGTGTAAATTTCATGCTCATTTTGCTCCAGTTGCTCTTTTGAGAATTCTCCTGTGGATATATAATGTTTTATGCATGATTTGATATGAGTATGTGTATTACATTTCTGTGAAAAGCGCTTGTTGCATAGTTTACATCGAAAAGGTTTCTCTCCTGTATGCATTCTCATGTGATGTCTCAAACCAGCTGTACAGGACAGAACTTTGTTACACACAGAACAAGTTCGAGCTGCCAATCGCTCCTCTTCTGATAGTTTCTTTACAAGAGGTTTCTTTGGGGTCTCTGATCTGGATTGTTTGAACTGGCTGATTGCTTCAGGACCCATTGGCATTTCAGAGGACAAACTGTTTGGCATATTTGGATACACTGATGCGAGGGAATCCTGAGTGAAACCCTTAATAGCAACATTTGAATCAAGTTCTTGTATTCCTACAGCAGTACTTCTCTCAAGTTCTTTAAAAGAATCATAAACATTTGGACTAGATAAAACATTGGCTGACTGTGAAGGAAAAGGCAGGGTCATACTGTGCGAGGAATCACCTAGTTTTGAAAACGCACTGAAAAAATTTGGTAAGCTGTTGCCAGTGCTGCTTGTGGTTACTGGAGTTTCAGCCAAAGCTGTAAATTTCTTATCTAATTGAGCAGTCTCTTTGTAGTCCGCTGGATATGCCTCCAGGTTTGTCTGACCTGTGAAATTGGTAAACTGTGATCCCTCATGTTGTACTGGATACTGACTATAGTCATATCTTTGACCTGTGGCCTTGTACAATTCCATCTGAGCTTGGTGTTCTCTGAAACTTGGGGGTGGAGGGGGTGCAGAAAAAACACCACGTCCATCAGTCTGATGCAAATATTCTTGTGGCATATCAAAATTTCCTGACCCAATATCACTGTTTAGAGAGTGTGACCTTGATATAGGTCTAGCACCTGGTGGGTATGCAGCCTCAAGATGATACTGGGAATCATTGGATATCTCACTATGAACTGAACTAGCTCTAGAGTCTGCTCTAGCTTCCATCTTCTTCAAGTGAGATTTCATGTGAGTGTTCAAGTTACTTTTCTGAGCAAATGACTTATCACACAGTTCACAGGCAAATGGTTTCTCACCAGTGTGTATTCTCATATGGGATGTAAGACTGCTTGAATATGCCAACTCTTTGTGACAGATTGGGCACACTGCTTGTTTAGCTTTTGGTGATGCCTGTGGTATGTGTGAATCAGGACCTTTCAGTGGAGATTTCTCACTCTGCATTGGTAACTCTGATATGGTCTCTGGCGGTGTAGATTTTGTTTGGAGAGAATGCTGGGCTGCCAAAACTCCATAAGACTGTTGGAGATGATGAGTATCCAATAGCAATCTCTCCTTTTCTAAACTCTCAAAGCCCGAATACTCTTGTTTAGAATCTATCTCCTGCAAGGAAATCTGACGTTTAAGCTCTGTATCTTGTTGCATGCTTAGGACGGCATTTGCAATTTGTACGGGAAGTACATCAGATGAAGACGAGGCTGCATTTTCATCGTCTTGATTGTTGTTTGCAGCCTTCTCATCACCAAGATTAAAGGCAGCTTGATTTGCTTCACTTAGACTATCACCATATGCTGGTAGATTTCCAAAATTATTTGATGATGTTCCTTCAGAATATGGTCCATATTCTTCCATTTTAACATTAGCTGCAGGTTGAGAGTCATGCATTGGGGTCAAGGACTTCACAGGGCTGTTGTAACTCTGAGGGGGTGGTGTTGGGTATAGCTGTGGTGCCTGACCAGCTTGAAAGTTTGGGTTCTGGTATAGAAATCCGCCTGGATGCATGCTTGCAAAGTTTTCCTGTTCCTGCCTTGAAGCAAGCCCATTGAATGAAATATTTGAATAGCCTTTATATTCCTGATTCTTTGGTATCTCATTACATTCTGCCAATTTGGGCTTCACGTCATAAGAAAAGCTCATTCCAGGTTCTGTTTTAATTCTTTGTGCACTTCCATCAGCAATCATTTGATTCTTATTCAAGTCTGATTTGGAAGACTGAGGAGGGAGAGGTGGAGCATCACCATGATGTTTAGACAAATGTTGCTTCATGTTACCTTTAAAAGTAAAAGCCTTGTGACAGTAGGGACAGACAAATGGTTTCTCTCCAGTGTGAATTCTATGGTGGGCCTTCAATGTTGCAGCTGAAGAGTAGCTTTTATTACAAACAGTACAGAGGTGGGTACTTTTTTCCTTTTCTGCCGGTCGATGTTCACTAAAATCTTTTGGCTCTGTGTCTTCAAGAGACATCTGCTGGGACAAAAGAGGTGGATGAAGCATTTGTGGATGATTCTGGTGTTGTTGAGCCACATTTGTTGGGTAATATTGATGATGGAGAACTTGACTTGGGGGGATGGAGCCATCAGCATGCTGTGCATGTATTCCTTGAACTGCTCCTGGCATTGGCATTACTCCTACTTGCATCTGTGAGGATGGTGAGGCTTGTTGCTGCTGATGATGATGAGGACTTAAGTATGACTGTGTGGGTGGTTGTGGTGAAGGTAGGGCTGATTTTAGTGCTTGATTTGGTAACTGTGGAGACTCTACATTAATAGCAGATTTCTGACCAAGATCCCCAGGTGTACTGGAGGCTGAACTTGATGTGGAAGGCAGAGCCTCTGGTGAAGTACTTTGAGATGCATCAGGCACAGACAATCTTGGAGTTTGACAAACAGCAGACTGGCCTTCTAAACTGCCCTTATCCCCTTCTAAAGATTGCTGATCAGGCAATTCCCTGCTTTGAACCTGCTGGCTAGGATTAGATGTTGGGTTATCATTTAATTCAGGCATTTCGGTGCTTGGCTTGAGATCTTGCATAGTAATAGTTGAGCTTATGCTGCCTGTTTTGAGCTTTTTCTCCTGTCCAGGTATATCAATTCCTTTAGTTTTGTTGTGTATATTTTCCATATGCCTTGTTAGGCTGAACTTCTGAGAAAAGACTTGATTGCATATTGTGCATATATGTGGGCTAGTACCTGCATGCATTTTCATGTGGTTTGGATAGTAGCTGGCAGAAAATGCTTTATTGCATATCGTGCAGTATTTTGTTGGGTGCTTTCGATCCCCTTGATACTCCTTTGTCTTACTAAGCTGTTTCATCCCAGTGTTTGGTATATCTTGTATCAATGGATGTGGTACAACAGAGGCTTGCTGCACCGCAACAGGATCTACTCCCATTTCTGGAGCTCCGGTATATCCTTGCGAATTGGTCTGATGGCCTAACATATTTCCATATGCTGTTGCCTGAGAGGTGCCTGATGATTCTGCAAGCTGATTATGAACATACGTTTGAGAATTTAGAGAGCTGGTAGGCGGTAAAACTGAACCATCTCTCATATAGGTCTGCAATCTTCCTTGTTGATCATAATCTAAACTGTATGGATTTTGATGCATCATATGGGCTGAACTGGCACTGAAAGATTCTGGATAATTATTTTCAAACTGATGGTAATATGTAGCACTACTGGTATGAAAAGGATGGTTCTCAGGATGTGTTGCTGAATCTACTTTCTTCTCTTCCTCTCCCAACTGATTTAAGTCTTTCTGTTTGAGATCTGGAAGCATTTCTGAAGCTGGTTTATGAACTGGATTGGAATCTAACAATGGATGATTCTGATTGGATGAAAAAGTTTGCATGGGGGGTAAAGTTTGCTCTGATTCACTTGTTAAGTCATTTCCATTCCAGGAAGCATTACTTGGTCCTGTAAGAACTCCATCACTAGTTTCTTGACCAGATGCTCCTAGTGTATCCTCAATCTCGGTTCCCAGATTATTGCATGCATCCTTTTGCTTTGAATGGATTAACATGTGGCGTGTTAAATTGCTTTTATTAGAGAAAGTTTTATCACAAATAGGACACTGGCAGGATTTTGCCCCTTTGTGTTCTTTCATATGAAAGTCTAACGTTTCTTTGCTCACAAAAACTCTGCCACATTCTCTACAAGGTAGACCACTTGAATACATTGAATTATGACTACTGACACTTCCTCCGAGCATGCCAAAATTCTGGTTTAACATCATATTATCAGGGTATGGTACTCTGCTTTCTGAGTTTGCTGAATATGCATACGGAACACTGGTTTCCATTACAGCACCATTGTGAGCAGTGTTTACTGCTGAAGGTGTCCCTGAATAGTGATTAACACCATAAAGGGCCATCATTTTCTGATGTTCCTGCAATTGGTGATAATCTGGAAGACTGGACATGTTGAATTGTTGATTAGAAGTTTGGCTATTTACAGGTAAAGTGGAAGACAAATCAGAACTGGTTTCCTTTTTGACCTCTAGCTTGTCACTGTGTTCAGACCTGGATTTCACAGCTGTGTCAGATGCAGATACCGACTCATCTAAAGGAATGACTACTTCCTCCTCAGCTTTGCTTGCAACTTTTGTTATCAATTCTTCAGCTTTCTCATTACCTGTCTTGTCCATTGTAACAGTTTTTTCTCTTCCAGAAGAGCTAACAACATGTGTTTTGTTCACTTCAGTCTCAATGACTGATTTCTTACATTCAAGCCTTTCATTTTTCCTATGTTCACTGCTTGATCCTGTTTCTTTTTCACCCTCAAAAACAATAGATCTCTCATCTGCCAGCATTCTGGTACCAGCAACACTCATTTTATCATCAAAAGCCTTGTTTTGTTTATTAATGTAATTTTGTTCTTTAACATCAACAAGGCACTCATCTCCTTTTTCATTTGGATCTAAATTTATCTCTCCATTGCTTACATTGTCAATGTTATTTGCCATAATATTTGTAAGCTTTGGACCATCACTCAATACATGAACTTCACTCCCACTACTTGGATCTTCCACTGGACTTTTGTTAACCATGCTATCAATATCTACATCACTTTGCAAAATCTGTATTTCAATAAAATCATCTTCATCAAGATTAAATATATTCTCGTCATAGTCATCAAGAGCATTGATGTCTTTAAGATCTTCGAACGATTGATTCAGTTCATCTTCAAGGCTGCTCGACACAGAAACAGTACTTCCACCCTTTCTTTTTGTATCAATTAGCTTATCAAAGTCTAATGCTTCAACACAAAATTCAAGACCTTTGTAATCACTATCATGAGTATCAGTTTCGGGTCTATCCACATTTGGTGTAATTGATGCAGAAACAGTTTCACTATCAACACTGTTATCACTTAAGTTTGAAGAAGACGCTTTGTTCAGCTCTTTCTCCTGACTTTTTTCTTTCTTTAAATGCTTTCTTTTAGAGGAAATTATACCATTCCACTTATATGGACTCCTAGGTTGCAAATCATCCTTTGTGACTTTCACTTTATGTCTGTTTTCGATATGTGTCTTTAAATTCCACTGTTTTGTAAATGCATGATTACAAATGCGACAAACAAAAGGTTTTTGTCCTTCATGGACCATCAAATGATTTGTCAATCCATATGGTGTTGTGAGATGTTTCCCACATATTTTGCATTCAAATCCACTCACAGTATGTTGCTTTGGTAATATTTTTCTCCTCCTATAAATAGCGTCTTTTGACTTCAGTTTTCTATCCTTTTTGTTTAACAAACTCCTTGTCTCTTTGTCCACGCTTTCTGATTTACTAATATCATCACTTTTCTTGTCTTTCTTCTGCCTTCTTTCCTCAATCAATTCTTTGATATGTATTATATCACTTGTGACATTCTTTTTATCATCTTTATCTGTTTCTATCGGAATATCATCAAACTCATCACCAATATCTTGCTTCAATATCTCTTTGCGAATCTTTTTCAATCTCCGAAATGATTTATTTTCCCTATTTCGCAATGTCATACACCCAAGTTTATGGTCAATTATGTTTCCAGCACCACTTGGCTTTTGTGCAAAGTTCAGATTTCCAGCACCTGTATCAATCACATGATTCACATTTACAGCCTCTGAAACAGATTTTTCTCCAGGTTTTAATTCATCTTTATCAGCTTTAATCACTGGAAGATCCCCGTCCACCTCATCAAATCCAGAGTCCACAGATTTCAGAGGTGGTGGTATATCAGCTTTACAACCATTCTGGAACCAATTATTGTTTTTAAATGCGAGATGCTCCACGTTCAACTCGTAAGCAGTCTTGTGAACCGGGTGATTTATCACAATTAACCTAGACAGGGGATTTTCACATATAACACTATTATCTTTGATCTTAAATGTATCTTTGACATGTAGAAGCTGTTTTAATGCCTCTGCTTTCAAGTTTGCTATAGCTAAATTAGTACATGGATTACTTATTGTGTTCGGTACATTGTGTTGTAAATGTGCTCCTGAATAACTTAACACTCCTTTACTTGGTGGTATGACATTTACAAAATTCACATCTGCAGGTATACCAGATGAATTCACTGGATTCACTATTGCAGAATCTGCAACAACTGGAGTAATTTTCTCTTTAACTGTTTTTGGATTTTGTGAGGTATTACTTTGGTTTCCAACAAGGTCTTTACCTACAACATTTGTTAGTTTTGTTACATTGCCAACAGCAGACTGTTTAGTTTGGAATTCAAACTTGTATGGATCAGGTGTGTTTGTAAATCCATTTTTGATATGCTGTAAAGGGTCTGTATGAATGGAATGTTGGAGAAAAGGTGGCAGTCTCTCTGGACCCTGATCCAGGGCAACAGCTCCAGGCCCTATACCAGTTACTGTTGAATAATTGAGCAACTCTTTTTTAGGCAGACTGATATGGTTTTCTAACTCCAGATGCGAATCAGTTTTATTGGGAAACTCTTGTGTTTTCACGGGAAATTTTAACACACTGATAGGTCCAACTGAATCCTTCAGAACCTCTGCTGTTTCTACCACATTAGAAATCACAGGCTGTTTGATAGAAACATTCACATTTTCAGAAATAAGTTTTGGCACTGAGGGAGGCTGATCTCGTTGGTTTTTCTTCTTTAAGCAACTTTTCAAATGACAAGTATAATTCCACTTTCTGCTAAAAGCGTGTCCACAAATATCACAAGAATAAGGCTTTTCTCCTGTGTGAATGCGTCTATGAATTGTTAGGCCCTCAGACGTTGTTAAGATTTTTTCACATTCTGGACATGGGTACTCGCGTTTCTTGCGTTGCTTCTTTTCCATCTGTGGACACGTCTTGAATAAAGTTCACCATGTGAATTACACATTGGGACAACCTGACAAAGCTTGTCCCATTTTGGTCACATGACACTGATGACATAGGTGAGTGGGCATGGGATAAGCCTTTCATTACACTGTATCAAACATGGATCTGAAGGAGAAGAGAAAGTATAATTAAATACTGTTTCTTAAAGAATACAAATGTTCTAATATTTCAAAGGTAAGTTGCAGTGCTTGCTGCAGAAAGCATTGGTGAACAAAAAGCATAGCAGATGCTATGGTTGCTTACACAGACAATAAGAATTGCTGCTGCGCTGTTCTAGGTGGTAAACAACTGTCAATCTCATTTCTTTCTATACTGTCAAGGATGTGATACATGTGCATGCATTTCATTCTTTTTTGGATATATATGCACAGCTCTAGATAGGAGCGGGTGATGGCATTCTAAATCAGTTATTTATCTTCCAAACCCTATGTTGTGGGTACTCATCAGAATCATCTCGATGAGACGATTCTAATGAGTACCCGTAACATAGGGTTTAGTGTAAAATAAATAATATTTTCATTTATGAAATCAAAATCACTCCCTCTATCTGGAGCTCTGTATATATATATATATATGTATACTTTACTCAAAGCATTCAAACAATCCTGTTTTTTCACATGCCTAGTTAAGAGCCATTTTGAAAACTTTGTGGGTAAAAAGAGAAACTGCTAGTGTTCAACATTTTCTTCTTTATTCACAAGTAGTGTCAATCATTTTCTCATTTTTCCAGATTTCTTTATCCTCTTAAAAAACTTCTGCTCATTTGTACCAACAATCGTGTTTTAATGACCAAGAAGAAGAGAAAGTTTAAATATCCTTGTGATATTCAGAATGTTCTTCTTTTTAATAGAGTTTTCTACCCTAGCAAAAAAGTTCTGTTCCTTGGTATCACTTCCATATTTGTCACCTATAGATCCACTTAATTTGGAAGAGTCTATTTTAGTTTTTTTTTTTTTCATTTGGGAGGATAGGACTGGTGAAATCTGCAACATTGGCTTTCCTCTCATGTGCACAGGGTTCCGTTCACACAGTTTTTCCTAATGCCAATTTTTTTTTTTAATTTTGCCTAATAAAAAATACAAGGTGGGCCTGATTAACCCAGCAAAATTGCAATCCTGGTTTTGAATTACCTACCATGTCAGCTTTGGATTGACCCATGAACTATTTGTGTTATGAGTATAAATATCTAATTAGCATGCCAGTTCATTGATTGGCTGGTACTGACCAACGAATGGTTGGCTTAAACCATTTACCATTTCTTGTTGTGATCATATGGTTTAAGTCTTGACCAAATAGCAAATTCTTAGACAGGTCCAAATTGAAAGCATTTGTAGACTACAAATTAATTATGGATAAAACAGATAATTTATCTTTGCAAGTGCAGAAAACATTTATACGGAAAATGAGAAAATAAATTACCGGTATTGGAACTATTTTTCCTCTAATAATGTTTTCAAACTGTTTCTTTCTCAGGGTCGTTAAAACACAGACAGCTAAAGTTTCAAAATGTCATTTCTGAGTCAGCCAATTTTTTTGCCATTTAACTCATTACCAAACGACAAAATTTAAGGTTTGTCTAAATCGAAAGCATTTCCAGACAACAAAATAAAATTGAGTGAAAATTTGAAATTTGTTTTGTGAAGGGTAGAAAACATTGTTGAAAAAGGAGAAAATGCTAGATATTAGCATTTTCTCCTTGTCCAATAATGTTTTCTAAAAGCTTCTTTCTCAGGATAGCCTCCGAGAAGCATTTTCAAAAAATATCAAATGATAGAATTTCTCTTGGATAGCGTAAAAAAACATTGTGGGAAAGGGAGAAAATGCTGGTTAACAGCATTTTCTTTTTTTCCCTCATTGTTTTTAGTTGGCTTTTTTCTCAGTTTTGTACATTGGTACACTGACTTTTAACACCATTTTAACAGCTCAGGTGATATCATGAACGTCAGCAATACATGCATTTTTTTCCCTGGCTTTCTCACAGCTTTAATGATAGTTCTTTCTTTCCAAAGCCAAAGTTCTTTCTCCCATGCATCACAAGTGAGAAAGTTCGCAATAACCAGGTATCGAACCCACAACCTCCAGATCATGAGTCAGATATGCTTACCACTGAGCTTAACAGCTGCGCTTTTTTCTCAGGGTCATCAAAACTCAGAAATGTGTGGTAAAGGGTTTAAATGTGAAATTCTCCCCTTACTTACTTTTGCTTGTTTGTATTTGTATTTGTTTACATGGTAGTGGTATTTCATTTTGATATGAGTCTGTGCACCTGTAACTATGTGTCATATGTAGAACAGGCCCTCCTAGAATGGCTGAATGCCATATAGATTGGAATATCATGTTTATAATTACCTTAATCTTGATGTAAAATGGATCTGTTACAGCACACACACATGTAAAGTCAAATATCTGGTTTTGCAAGTGACCTAAAAAGGAACATTAAATGTTAGTAAATACATGTATATCAAAGATATTAAAAGAACAACTCTTCCTGAAGCTTTTTATTTTTTGTGTGTTTCTTGTTAATTCAACCTATTAATTTTTTTATCACAATATGAAATCAACTTTACTCTTCAGAAATTGGCAAAACAACAAAAGTTTACCTTGCATCTACCGGTATTTAGAAGAACTTGCAGACATTATGTAAATACAATGTACAAGGGTACAATGGAAGTTATCTCACAACAGGTAGATAACATTGTGGGGAAAGGAGAAAATGTTCATTAACACCTCATTGATTGAGGTGTCATTGTTTGGCAAAAGGTTAACACACAAACCAGTACATGAAATAATATACATGTACAAACAAAGCCTGGTACTTACAGTGACCGGGTGACCCCTTCAAGTTCAACCCTTCCCCAAACAACAAACTTTTAGACTTGTCCAAAGTAAAAGGAGTAGCAGATAGCACAATAAATGTGACTCAAAAATTGACATTTGTTTTGGGAAAACATTGTGGAAAAAGAAGAAAATGCTGGAGACCAGCATTTTCTCCTTTTTCCACGACCTTTTCCAGAGTCCTGCTTAAGGTGGTTAAGACTTAGAAAAAGGATTAAGAAAACTAGTCTAAGATTCTTAAAAGTCTGAGATAGTTATCATTTGAGACATAAACTTATCAACAACTTCACAAGTCTGACTGTCAAAACAATTCTTGATAACCAATGGTTTTAGAACAGTGTAAAACATTGCATAATCCACTATCATTCAACTTAAGAATCAGTAATAAAACATGGGATTAAGAGGGTGCTGAAATTCAACTTTTTCTCACTTTGTCAAAAGAAAAGGTTTAAAATGATGGAGGTTCTTAGATCTTTGAAACTTAAATGCAGAAAATGTCTGTGGAAGAAATATAAATAGCCTGTAGTGGACAATTTGTACTAATGCCACAATGAATGCATGATTTCAACGGTGGTTTGCTTGTGTGAGAGTCATGTTTTCAAGATAAAGTGGTCAAAGTTTAAAACTACATTTCAATATTTGACCACATTCCAAAACATGATTAAAGTCATGTGACAAAAAAAAAAATCAATTTAGATCAAAAGCCTTTATATACATGTACTTTCTACCAAATGATAAAATTCTAGACTTGTCACAATGGAAAGTAATTGCCAAAAAAATTGGTTTTTGAAGCAAAGGAAACATTGTGGGAAAAGAAGAAAATGCTGGTTATCAGCATTTTCTCCATTTCCCACAATGCTTTCAAAAGGTTTCTCTCCCATAGTCATTAAAACTTGCAAATGTGTGGTAAAGAGTTCACACAACCGCAAAGATTTGTAATAAATTTTGACAATTGTGCAAAATGTGCATGTTTTTATTCCCTAATGTATTTATTACATATTTTTTAACCACACAGTAGAGACCAAATGTAAACCCATACAAACTGAAAGCATTATTTTGCAGACAACAAATGTAGCCAAAATGATGGTTTCTGTCTTTGATAGGGCAGAAAGCACTGCAGGAAAAGGATTAAATGCTTGTTACCTGCATTTACTCCTTTTCCAAAATTGTTTTCAAACAGCTTCTTTCTCGGAGTTGTTAAAACTCAGTAAATTATCTTTACCAAACGACTAAATTTTAGACTGGTCAAAATCGAGAGCATTTGCAGACTACATACAGTATGATATGTGGCTACTTAATATATTTTTAGTGAAAGTGTACAAAACATTGTGGGAAAAGTAGAAAATTCTGGTGACCAGCATTTTCTCCTTTTCCCACAATGTTTTTCATAGGCTTCTTTCTCAGGGCTGTTTAAATTTGGAATTGTGTGGTAAAGAGTTAATTTGAATTGTTTTATACATTACCTCGGCTACTAGGCTCAGAAAGCCCTTGCTTGTGAAGGTGTAAACAATGCTCAATCTTTGATGTTGGCTACCTGTAAAATAATCAATGAATTGTACATGTAAACCCCTACAACTAATTCTTTTGCAAACTTGAAAACAATTCTGATCAAGATCAGACTTTTAACACTTTGCAGTCTGATCTTGGATCTACTGTGTTCCACGGCTGAATAAACCTTCAAACTGAAATATCCAGGTCCTTTTTTACATTCTTGACATGCCAAGTTGTAGTTTCTTTTTTCAACTCCCTAATCTTCTTCTTGGAAATCAATCCAGTTTTTCACCATTTTCAACACTACAAAAAATTAAATACCAGACTGTTTCAAATTAGTGTGACAAAATCATAATTATACAGCTGACATGAGATAAGATTTGTCTTTGATAGGATAAAAACAATTTTTCTCCTTATCCTAAAGTGTACATTGTTTTCCAAAACCTTTCAACCTACTAAAGGCTGTTCAAAGCAGAAAGACATTTTCAACAATCCATTTGCTATGCAGCCCAACCATGATGAACAATGTCTTTTAACTCATTACCAAACAACAATATTTAGGCTTGTGCAGATCAAAAGGACTTGCAGACTACAAAATAAAAATGACTGAAAATTTGAATTTTTTTTTTGTAAAGGGTAGAAAACATTGTGGGAAATGGAAAAAATGCTGGTTACCCGCATTTTCTCCTTTTTCCACAATGTTTTCTAAAGGTTTCTTTCTCAGGGTCTTCAAAAGTATGAATTGTGTGGTAATGGGTTAACCATTTATCTAACAATCCCTAGTTTTCTAAACCCTGAGGAAAAGTCCTTTTGAAAACAACTGGTAACCAGCATTTTCTCTTTTTCCCACAATTTTCTCTTCCTATAATTTTTGAGTCATATTGACTTTTTCAGCAAATGCTATCAATTTGAACAAGTCTAAGGTTTTGTTTTTAGCAAAGAGTTAAAGTACTGAAGTAGCACTTTCTCCCCTAATTCTATGTCCCCTGATTCTTGAAAATGTAATTGTCTATTTTCTACAGACTCAAATAAATACAACCCTATCAATGTACAAATAATCTACATGGGAAAAAATGTTGGAATATCTGACCTGTAATCTCATCCAGGTGTCATCACATAAAACAGTTCTTTGAAAATGAACTTTATTCATGGACATTTTCTAAGAATTTAAAATTTTCAGTCAGAGAGATGGAAATATTACCTGTTACAGCCTTTCTTTCCATATTCCAGTATTATTCAGTTGTAACATAAGTTTTGAAAACTACCAACCGCCATGGAAATGCAAAGTATAACTACAAACAATACCCAGGAACAGATCTAATCTCCGAACTAACATGTCCAAATATGTAACATGCCTAAACCTGCGACAGACGACTCATCTTTGGAAATTTGTGCATAATCTTAGAATAGTATCGGGGGCCATACACATAAAGGGCTTTGCTGTATTCGCATATGTAGGACAGATCGTCGTAATCCACGTGCTTCAGCCTGATAGCTCTTGACTACCAATGTCTTCGTCGGGAACGAAGCGTCGCCAAGATTTCTAGCCATGGCCGAAAGTAGGTCACAATTTCGGTAGCAAAGTGTGCAGAATACACTTCGAACTGCAATGAAAAAATGCATTACTACACAAGAATATAGACTAAAATACTATCTTACCGGGTTATTTATCTCCGATAATGACTATATGTTGAGGTAATTAACCATTTTATGTTTGTTTTTTCGGATTCATTTGTTGTGTGTACGAGTTTAACCTCCAACATGCAAATGGCGAAGAGTCGAAAACAAGGGAGATTACTCTGCAGTGTTCTAACAAAATGTCAGGATATCTGCTTCCCGAGTTGGAATCTTGTAGAAATAAACCTCTGGAAAAACCAGCAGAGAGAGAAGAAGCGATCAGATGCTACTCAGAGTACATCAACAATGCAGAAAATTTACTGTCACAGAAAGAGAGCAGCAAACACAGAGATGACTTGTGAGTATTCATGAAGAATGTCTACAATCAAAGTACTGCAGACATTTTTAGCCCAATCTAGATCTTGACATGGATTTTTTTTTTCAGAAATGATCACAGCAGGTTTTTTTGGTTTGGCATATTGCTTCTTGAGCCATGAAATATTCTCAGTCCCAGGTTGTTAAAAAGATATAAATAAAATGAACTTTTTGATATGGAAATTTTGTAGACCTATCAGCATGTGTGAGTGCAAGATCAGATTACACTTTCTGTGTTCTGATCTCACAAACGAAGTCTTTACAACCGGTTTTGTTTAAAAAGCATATGGGACTGAAGTTGCAGACTTCGTTTGTAAGATCAGATCACACAGAAGGTGTAATCTGATCTTGGACATACATGTGTATGCGCTTCAATGTGGTCAAGAAGATAGATCTGGATAAACATTTATCTCAATCAAATTGATCTCAGATCTTTTTTGATCTTTTCTACAGCCTGGGTAGGGGTTATTTTCTGAGTCAAGGAGCATAAGGCCAAACTGCTATGATCATTTCCAAAGGAAAATATAATCAGACTCTTAGAAGGTTTATGTTTTAACACTTTACCAAACGACAAAATTTCAGACTGGTCCAAGTTCAAAGCTCTTGCAGACGACAAATTAAACGTAACTCAAAAATTGAAAATTGTTGCCCGCAGGGTAGAAAACATTGTGGGAAAAGGAGAAAATGCTGGTTACCAGGATTTTCTCCTTTACCGGGTGTTTACCCACATGTTTTCAAAAGGCTTCTATCTCAGGGCAGGGATTCTATATACACATGTTATATATGATCCCTGCTCAGGGTCAATAAAAGTCGGGATTGTCTGGTAAAGAGTTAACCCATTACCACACAATCCCTACTTTTGACGCCCCTGAGAGAGAAGCCTTTTAAAAACACTGTGGGAAAAGGAGAAAATGCTGGTAACCAGCATTTTCTCCTTTTCCTACAGTGTTTTCTACCTTTCCCAGAACTAATTTTAATTTTTCAGTGACCTTTATTTTGTCGTCTGCAAATACTTTCAATTTGGACCAGTCTAAAATTTTCTCGTGTGGTAAAGAGTTAACTCCTTACCAAACAACAAAATTTTAGACTGGTCAAAATTGAAAGGATTTGCAGACCACAAAATAAAGGTGGCTCAAAAATTGAAATTTGTTGTGGGAAGAGTAGAAAACATTGTGGGAAAAGGAGAAAATGCTGGTTACCAGGATTTTCTCCTTTTCCCACAATGTTTTCAAAAGGCTTCCATCTCAGGGTCAATAAAAGTTGGGATTGTGTGGTAAAGAGTTAAGAGCATGTGGCTAAGCTCCAGTGGTGTTAGCCTGTTAGGGTATAGGACTTGAGAATGGGGGAGGGGGTGGGGGTAGGGGGTATGGGGGAGGGCTCACTGATTTGATCCAGAGCTTGGCCAGTTTCTTTCTGAGGACTGTTGATATAGTCATTGCAAAAGGATTCATTTTTCTCTTACTGCTGATCGTTTTCGATGATGGGTATACTGGAAACCAGCAAGTGGCTTGGAAAGAACATGGTGCTGAGTACCGGATAACCCTTTACCACACAGTCCCCAGTTTCAACAACCCTGAAAAAGGAGCCTGTACAAAATATTCTGGGTAAAGGAGAAAATGCTATTGTTGTTCTGAATAGTGTGTATTCACAAATGAAACAATATCGCTCTTCTACACAATGCCAACTTTCGACAACCTTAACCCATTACCACACAATCCCTACTTTTGACGCCCCTGAGAAAGAAGCCTTTTGAAAACACTGTGGGAAAAAGAGAAAATGCTGGTAACCAGCATTTTCTCCTTTTCCCACAGTGTTTTCTACCCTTCCCAGAACAAATTTCAATTTTTCAGTCACTTTTATTTTGTCGTCTGCAAATGCTTTCAATTTGGACCAGTCTAAAATTTCCTCGTGTGGTAAAGAGTTAAGAGGCCTTTTGAAAACATTGTGGGAAATAGAGAAAATGCTATTAACCAGCATTTTCTTCTTTTCCCAAAATGTCTTCTACCCTATAAAAGAAAAATTGCACAATTTGAGTTGTCGCCGGCAAAGGATTTCAATTTAAATGAGGCTAAATTTTTGTAGTCTGGTAAAGGGTTAACCGTTAAGTGTAATTAACAGGTGCTAAGATTTTTTTCATTATAACTTTGTACCTTCTGACAAGAATCAGACTCATCAAAATCAAAAACATTTGCAGAAAACATATTCAATATGCCTTAGACAAGGGAGAAAATACTGGTTACCAGCATTTTCTCCTTTTCCCACAATGTTTTCAAAAGACTTCTTTTCAAGGGTCAAAAGCTACCCCCACATGGTATTGTGTGGTAAAAGATTGATATATCTGGACATCCATTTCTTTTCCCAGATGTAAACAGATAGCTTTGGGATACAATGAGAGAGGGTTTGTCAAATATAAACAGGTTGACTTCGAGGAAGCTATTGAGGATTACACAAAAGCTTTGACGTACGACAGCCAACTCCATTTTACATTCTATAACAGGGGCCTTATTCATTACAGGCTAGGTTTGTAAGGCTTAAAATAGAACAAATGAGCCCTTTTTTGGGAAAAAGGGGTTTAATGCATAACAAATTTATATTGTCTACTGACTGACTCAATCCTGGGGCAGAATGAACTGAGTCCTGAGGTAGAATGGTCCTCGGTGATGTAGAAAATTTACTATGACTCAAAGGGTTAAAAAAATTTCAACCCATGTCAGCCTGGGTCCCTACTTTTTCACATTAAACCCCCTTTTCCCAGAGTATGGCTAAAGTAAATACGACCCACACTCTGGCAAAAGGGGGCTTAATACGCCTCCATGATGAATTATGCCGAGCAAACCTTCAAATATATTTAGATCCATAGTTTTTAATTGACATATTCATGTGGTAGACAGGTCCTTGAACATACATGAAATTGATGAATAGCTGAAATAAAAGTCTCAGCATAGGTCAGCCTGCACAGATTGCACAGGCTGACCCCAGTTGGTACTTTTCACACACGCATTAACCCTTTACCTCATAAGGCATTTCTATGGTATCTCTAATTGACCCTAAATAACAGCAAGAATGAAGCCGTTTCTTGTTTATATGACACCCTTTGGATAGCATAGAAAACATTGTGGCAAAAGGTGAAATTGCTCGTGACGAACAATTTCACCTTTTTGCCACAATGTTTTCCAAAGGCTCCTACAAGCAATGCATAGAAATGAGTATCTATGGAGTAAAGGATTAAGCCCCCTTTTCACGGAGTTTGGCTCATATAATTTTACCCTTGTGTACCCATTACTACATAATCTTGTGTTTTCATGGCCCTATAGAGAAAGACTTTTCAAACCACATTGTGGGAGAAGGAGGAGAAAATACTGGAAACAAATATTTTCTTGTTTTTTCCCCACAATGTTTTACACATTTTCAAAGGCAAGTTTTATCCACAATGTTTTACACATTTTAAAGACAAGTTTTATTTAGTTAGGCCAACTCAATTTTTCTTCAGCTGCTTCTTCCAGCATCTTCTTAATCTAATACAATTGATCGAAACTATGTCTCTAATCAAAGAAGCCATACATGTGTACTGGAACTGCAAAGTAACGATATCACTGTTTTCATTTCAGCCCGATTTGACCAAGCAATAGACGACATGAACAGAGCTCTTGAGTTGAAGATAGACTTTGAGCCAGCCTTGAAATGTCTCAAACAAGCTAAAATAGACATTCAATAAAGAGACAAAAGGGAGAAATAGTCAGTGGAATTTTTATTTTAACCCTTTCCCAAACAAGCCCTGGTTTTTATGTGTCTGCCATAAAAGTCTTTCGAAAACACTACATTTTCTACTGTTTTTGAGAACTTTCTGCCATTTTCTCAAAATCTAAACTTATCGTCTGCAAACTCTTTTGGTTTAGAAGAGTCCAACACTTGTTGTCTAGGAAAGGGCTAATTATTGTTATATATTTTTTTTTGCAGAATAATTTTTTTTAAACTTTTTTTTTTCATTTTTATCATTACCTATTGTTTTATGTATCACCAGTATTATGTGAGCTGTTCTCTGTGAAAAGCTTGTTGAACTCTAACTCTTTACCAAAAGACAGAATTTTAAACTGGTCCAAATTGAAATTATTTGCAGAAGACAAAATAAACATGGCTGAAAAATTAAAACTTGTTTTGGGAAGGGTAGAAAACATTGCAGGAGAAGGAGAAAATGCTGGTTACCAGCGTTTTCTCCTTGTCCTGCAATGTTTTCAAAAGACTTCTTACTCAAGGTTGTTAAAGTCAGGATTGTAACGAAAATATTACAAATGACAGATTATGGACATTTTGCATACAGAAATGTTTGCAAACTCAAGGGATTTGTAATTTGTTGATATACTTGTGGTGAAATACGTGAACAAAAAAGTTTCCAAATTCCACAGTCGCAAAGTCTCAAGAAGTTCCACTTCGCAAAAATTTCCATTTGTACAGTATAATGCTTTCAGCTTGGTTATGTCTCATGATTTTCATCACACAACATGATTTATGTATACAGAAGAATTTTAGTATGAAATTTAACATTTCAGATCTTTAGTGGACAAAAGATTGCGTGAAATGCAGTAATTGCCTACGATAAGCAACTAGGTCTATGCTACAGAACAAGAAAATTTAAGATTCATTTCATTTGAAAGCATTTCTAGATAATAAATTATGTATACCTCAAATAGTGGTATTTGTCTTTGAGAAGATACGAAACGTGATTGGATAGGCAGAAAATGCTGGTCATCCACAATGTTTTCAAAAGCTTAATTCTTTCTAGTCATTACTTGGTCAAGTCATTACCAAACAACAAAATTTTAGGTTTGTCAGAATTGAAAGTATTTGCAGACGACAAAACAAAAGTGACTGAAAATTTGAAATTTGTCTTGTGCAGGGTAGAAAATATTGTTGAAAAAGGAGAAAATGTTGGTAATGAGCATTTTCTCCTTTTCCAATAATGTTTTCTAAAGGCTTCTTTCTCAGGGTCGTCAAAAGTAGGGATTGTGTGGTAATGGGTTAAAAAACTTAGGACTGCATGGAGAAATTTTAACACTTCTTTTTTGAAACCTCGCACCTCAGATATAAAATTAATATGAAATGTACCTGCTTAACAGTCAAAAGGGGTTAAAAAAATATGGAGGACTATCATTTTCCCATTTTATATTTTTTCGTTTTTCTTTTTTTTTTTTCAAACATTCTGAAAGTATAAAATTCGACTGTAAGTTTTGGAAAGCATTAACTAATGAAAATGAAAATATTGTATGTTGTTTTTGTATCTTTAATACAATAATTCTTCCGCTGTACATTTTCAGAGTTATTGTTAAGAAAACAATAAATGACATCCAATTTGCTTTTTTATATTGCATTTTAACAGCTTACTTGTTGTTGTTGCCTGAGGCTGGGATATACGCTCACTGTACGGGACGCTTTGAGTTTGAGTGATGTATTTTGGTCCTTTCTTCTTTGAAAACAGTTATGAAAACACTGCAACAACTACATGAAGCTCTACTTCTTATAGCAAAAGTTTATACCAGCACTTCATGGTAAGATAGTGTATCTAGTACTAAACATAATGCAGTTTCAGCAAGATGGTACAACACCACCCCCAGCCCATTGCATATTGAAATAATTACAAATCAAGTTTAACAATTTATCAAACAATCCCTGGTTTTTACGACAATGAGAAAGAACCTTTTTGAAAACATTGTTAGAAAAGAAGAAAATGCTGGTAACCAGTATTATCTCCTTTTCCCACAATGCTTTCTACTCTGCTGGGAGAAAAATTTAATCTTTTAACCCTTTACCAAACGACAATATTTTAGACCGGTCCAAATTGAAAGCATTGTAGACGACGAAATAAAGGTGACTGAAAAATTGAAATTTGTTCCTGGAAGGGTAGAAAACACTGTGGGAAAAGGAGAAAATGCTGGTTACCAGCATTTTCTCCTTTTCCCACGGTGTTTTCAAAAGGCTTCTTCCTCAGGGGCGTCAAAAGTAGGGATTGTGTGGTAATGGATTAAGGTATGTTTATTTTGTCATCTGCAAGAGCTTTCAATTTGGATTAGTCTAAAATTTTGTTGTTTGGTAAAGAGTTAATTTTAGGGAATCTCAAAAACACAGTGACATCTCCTCGCCTGCCAGACAACAGATTAGCTCAATACAGCAGCTGAAGAGATGAGACTATTCATATAACCTAGATGCTGATCGATGAAAGAAAAAATTGTGAAGAAACCTGCAGTCAGATAAAACATTATCTGAGTATTTGATGCTAATCAATGTATGTTTCTGAAAGGCAGTAGCAGCCCTTATTATTCAATGTTACCTTTCATATTGTAAATGTCAATAAAAATGAATTTCTTAAACAATTCTTAACCCATTACCGAACAACAATTTTTTAGACTGGTCCAAATTGAAAGCATTTGCAGACAACATGATCAATTTATGTTTCTGAAAGGCAATAGCTGCACTTATTATTCAATGTTACCTTTCATAGTCTAAATGTCAATAAAAATGATTTTCTTAAACGAATCTTAACCCATTACCAAACGGCAATTTTTTAGACTGGTCCAAATTGAAAGCATTTGCAGACGACAAAATAAAAGTGACAGAAAATTTGAAATCTGTTTTGTGAAGAGAAGAAAACATTGTGGGAAAAGGAGAAAATGCTGGTTACCAGCATTTTCTCCTTTTCCCACAATGTTTTCTAAAGGCTTCTTTCTCAGGGGCGTCAAAAGTAGGGATTGTGTGGTAATGGGTTAAATGAATTTCTAAATGGCATAAATTTTACAGTATTATCTTTACAAACAAAACACCCTAGACATATTTGCAACTGTAACATTTTAAGACACTCTGCACAAGTGTTTTGTAAACACCACAAAACAAATTTACAAAGAGTTTGGGAAACATCCCAATAAAGTCAGGATTATAATGACCATGGAATAAGGTTCAATCCTTTATCACACACCAAAATTTTAAACTCTTCCAGATTTATAACATTTGTAGATAGGAAATCAAAGGTGGCCCAAATGATGAAGCTTACCTGTTACAGAGTAGAAAATGTGGGAAAACGGGAAAATGCTGATTCCAACAAAGTATTCAAAAGCTTTCATGCTCAATGCTATTGAAACTCTGGACTGTGTTAACCCTTTCCCAAACAATCCCTGGTTTTTACGTCCCTGACATGGAAGCCTTTGAAAACATTGTGGGAAAAGGAGAAAATGCTGGTAACCAGTATTTTTTCCTATTCCCACAATGTTTTCTACCCTGCTGGAAACAACTTTCAAAATTTTGAGTTAACATTTATATTGTTGTCTGCAAGTCCATTCAAATTGGACCAGGCTAAAATTTTATCATTTAGTACAGTTAAAACATGATGTTTAACCCTTTACTCCACAGATACTCATTTCTACGCACTGCTTGTATATAGGAGCCTTTTGAAAACATTGTGAGAAAAGGTGAAATTGCTCGTGACGAGCAATTTCACCTTTTGCCACAATGTTTTCTATGCTATCAAAAGGTGTCATATACACATAAGAAGTGGCATCATCCTTGCTGTTATTTAGGGTCAATTAGAGATACCATAGAAATGCCTTATGGAGTAAAGGGTTAATTATTTACCATACTGCAAAATTTTAGACTTGCCCCTATTGCATTCAACAAATCCAAGGTGGCTCAAATGACAAAATTTGTTCAATTGACAAAATTTGATAGAAAACATAGTCAGAAAAGGAGAAAACGCTGGCTACCAGTATTTCATCTCCTTTTCCCTTCAATGTTTTCATAAGCCTTTTTATCAGGTTTAGGATTCTGTGGGCTAATTTGGAAAAAATCAGCGGCATTATAAACTACTGCTTAGCATGTGAAATCCTGCCATCACAATCTTTTAAAAGGAAGCCAGCTGCAAAATAAAAACAAATGGTCTCTTCATGGTAAAATTGTTAAAGCTGCCATAGTTTCCTTCCAGTTTCCATGAGATCCATTTCCAGGGTTGTTTCATCACCAGTCTAACTTGTCTTCGTGATCTTCATTCTATTTCTCCAAGATAAATTTTCTTATCACTTCCACATGAGGCAACTGAAAAACAGAAGAAATGTACATATTCCAGGATTCATATTTATCTACCATTCTCTGAAACATTTTTTGTTTTATGATCAAGACTTGACAAAATCTGTAAGTGACACAAATTCAAATTGGTCCAACCAAATGGCTCAGCCATTACTGTACAGCCAATCAAAAGTTGTGTTACTTTCTAAATACAGAATAAGACTTGGAATGAAAGTAAGATTATGTACCCGGATAGCATAATGCTTTTCAAACATATAGCACAGTGGGGTTCATTTCAGTTTTAATACTTTTCAAAAGAATCACCTGATTTTAACACCCTGGAGAAGATGTCTTGAAAACAATGAGGGAAAAGGAGAAAATGCCCGTTACTTTGAATTTCTCCTTTACCTACAATGTTTTCTACCCTATTGAGAACTACGTTCGAACCACATCTAATTTGTTGTCTGAAAATGCTTTCAATTCAGACCAGTATAAAATTTTCTTTTCTGGTATAGAGATTATTAACTAGTAACTACTATGCAAGCTAATATTACACTTGCCAAAAAACTAGTTCAAGTGACAAAAAGGAGAACCTTTAGATGGATGAGAAAGAAGCTTTCTTGAAATACTCATACGGGGAAAACTCTGCAGAAAAAGAAACCTTTATGCAAGGGCTACCATAAGAACAGGGAAAATATACTTGTCTCAAATTAATCTGAGCACTGCATGTTGATGTCAAAGGAGCCAGCTACAATGGCTTTCATTGAAAACTAAGTTGAAAAAGGGGGGCAACTGAGTCCAAAGTTTTTCAAGGGTAACTTACCCTGTTGCATGTTTTCCCCTTTTGGCAGTTGCCAACTAGCAGCCAAAAATTGGCATAAATATCTCCAGTAGCCATTCATCATACAATCAATACTTTTGACAACCCTAAGGAAGAAGTCTTTATAAAACATTGAAAGGAAAAGAGAAAATGCTGGTACAGTATTAAACCAGTATTTTCCCTTTTTCCCAGAATATTTTCTACCTTATTTAGGACAAGTTCCATCATAAAGCTCCAGATAAGAGGGAGTGATGTCATTCTAAATCCATTATTTCTCTTCCAAATCTTATGTTGTGGGTACTCATTAGAATCGTTTCGGCGAGACGATTCTAATGAGTATCCACAACATCGGGTTTAGTTGAGAATAATCAATATTTTCAATTTGGAACTCAAAATCAATCCCTCTATCTGGAGCTCTGCCATCATATGAGTCATATCTAAAGTATCGTCTGCAAGTAATTTGAATTTGTACAAGTCTTCTTTTTGCTGTTTGGTAAAGAGTTTATGAAAGCCATATTATGAAATGTCACAGTATTTTGTGTAAAACCAGGGCTACTACATTTCCTCCACTTTTTTTTTGAAAACACCCAAGAATAACTTTTTATCAAACAACAAACTTTCAGACTAGTCCAAGTTGAAAGCATTTGTTGATGACAAAATAAACATAAATCAAAAACTGGAATTTGGTGTGGAAGGGTAGAAAACAAAGGCTTGCTTTCTAAGGGTCGTTAAAAGTCGGGATTGTGTGGTACAGGGTGAAAAAAAAAACCTGCAAGTTTGAAATAGAATACCACTTACTGATTGGTTCATCTGGATGAAAATTTACTTCATTAACTGATCCTGCATGTCCAGGTAATTTGTACATAATTCTACGAGAGGTTGTGTCCCATACATACACAAATCTGTCGCCTGATCCAGCTGCTACTTTGCTTCCATCTGGTGACCAGGCACATCGTAATAAATTCTGAAAGTGGATATTGGAGTGATTCATTTAACACCTTACAACGTAACAAACTTTTAGACTTTTCCAAATTGAAGGCATTTGCAGATACCAAATTAATCACTTAATCCTTTACAGAACATTCTGCAGTTTTAATGATCCTGAGGAAAGGCTTTTGAAAACAGTGTTAGAATAGCAGATAATGTCCGTAACCAGGATTTTCTCCTTTTCCAACAATGTTTCCTACTGTAAAAGACAAATTTCATCAATCAGCCCACTAGTCACTTGCAAAAGCTTTCAATATGGACCTGTCCCACACAATGCATACTTAACACTCCTGTGAAAGAAACCTTTTGAAAACACTGTGGGACAAGGAGAAAATGCTGATAACCAGCATTTTCTTCTTTTCCCACGATGTTTTTGATCCTCCCCAATATGATTTCAATTTTCAAGCCACATTTACCTTATCATCTGCAATTGCTTTCAATTTAAACAAGGTCCAAAATTTTGTCGTTTGGTAAAGAGTTAAGGAAACAATGACGAACAGAAGAATTTCATCACATCTTTAATAGAGAATGTCTATTCCATTAATTTCTCACTACAAGGGTTGAGTTTAACTCTTTGCAAGACAACAAAAGTTTTGACTCATCAAAATGAAACTTTTTGTAGATGATAAATGTGTCACCAATATTGAAAATTGTCTTAGAAATGATAGAAAACATTGTGGGAAAAGGAAAAAAGAATGCTGTTTACCAGCATTTTCTCCTTTTCTCACTATGTTTTCAAAGGCCTTCTTTCAAAAGTTCATTAAAGCGCAGGATTATTTGGTAAAAGATCATCCAATAGGAATAAGAAAAACTTCCTACCTTTTCAAATGTATGCTGATGGCCTTGCATAACTTTTACACACCTTTCCTGGGGGGCAAATGGGCGAACATCCCAAATACGTACTGAAACATAAAAGTCATGAATGAACATTTTATTGATACTTTAACCCTTTACCATTCAATCCCAATGTTTAACACTTCTGTGAAAGAAGCCTTTTGAAAACATTGCGGGAAAAGGAGAAAATGCTGGTAACAGCTTTTTCTCCTTTTCGCTCAATGTTTTCTTCTGTTCCTAAAACAAATTTTCAAATTCTTTAGTCACATTCATTTTGTCGTCTGCAATTGCTTTCAATTTGGCCCAGTCTAAAATTTTGTCGTTTGGTAAAGAGTTCAACTCCTTCCTCATGAAACAAAATTTCAGTTGCAGTTGTATTGGGGTTTAATGCCACTTCAACAGCTAAGGTCATATCATGGCGGTTGGTGATGCACATATGTTTCCTGGCTTTCTCAAACCAGTAATAACACAACTTTCTTTCCAAAGACACCGACTACTTTTCTCACATGCTTCAGCAGAGGTGAGAGGCGAAAATACAGAAAATAGCACCTTATGCTGGTGCCTATGTTCAGCAGCAGAAATAGTGTTACTTTAAGTTTCAATAAGTTGAAAAAGGAGGAATAAGCTTGTCAAAAATATTCTGATGGTTACCTGCCCCTGTTGTAGAGGTTCCTCTTTTGATAGTTAATAACTACTCCAAGTTTGAAGTAAATCTTTTCTGTGATGATGGAGACTATTACAAATTATCAAAGTTTTTTTCAAGATTGATTTCGCAGATGATAAGACCTAAATATTTTCTTTGAAAACAGTCCAGCTTAAAATTGTAACAACATGACAAGTTAAAAGTGCTTAACCCATTACCACACAATCCCTACTTTTGACAACCCTGACAAAAAAGACTTTAGAAAACAATAAGGGAAAAGGAGAAAATGCTGGTAACCAGCATTTTCTCCTTTTCCCACAATATTTTCTACCCTTTAAAAAACGAATTTCAAATTTTCAGTAACTTTTATTATGTCATCTGCAAATGCTTTTGATTTGGACAAGCCAAAAACTTCGTCGCTTGGTAATGAGTTAACAAGATATACAACCTGTATTGTCCATGGAATTGGTGAGTAGATAGGATCCATCTGGTGACAGCTGCATACCCGTCACTGTGTCGGAATGACCTCTCATTCTGTATAAAACATCATTCTTCCTCAAATCCCAAACCTGAAATGAATGACCAACATAGGCTGTTTCCAGTATTTAGGGCATAGTTATTGACATGCATAACAAAAGGAAAAAGTGTGACTAAATACATGAATTTACCCTGTATTTGGTGCATAGCATGTACAACTTAAATTGATGGTCACAAGAGCTCTAAACTTTTCCCATGTTTTGAAATAGAATTAGAAAGATTAGTAAAACTTGTACGAACTTGTTTCTCAACTGATGTAAAATAAATACATGTACATTTAACTCTTTACCACACGAGAAAATTTTTGACTAGTCCAAATTGAAAGCATTTGCAGACGACAAATCAAAATGTGACTGAAAAATTGAAATTTGTTTTGAGAAGGGTAGAAAACATTGTGGGAAAAGGAGAAAATGCTGGTTACCAGCATTTTCTCCTTTTCCCACAAAGTTTTCAAAAGGCTCCTTTCTTAGGGTCGTTAAAAGTCGGGATTGTGTGGTAAAGAGTTAACCCTTTCCCAAACAATCCCTGGTTTTTACAGCTCTGAAAAAGAACCCTTTGGAAAACATTGTGAGAAAATGCTGGTAACCAGTATTTTCTCCTTTTCCCACGATGTTTTCTACTCTTCTAAAGTCAAATTCCATCTTTTGAGTCACGTTAATTTTGTCATCTGCAAATGCTTTCAATTTGGAACAATCTAAAATCGTGTCGTTTGGTAAAGAGTTAAACTAAGACAGTTAGTTTTCATTTTCATGGCCTCATGCCAGGTTCATAATTTTTTGTCATCAATCTACATACACACATCATCATGCATCATAACAATACTTTATCAATCCTTTGCTTTATCCCATTACCACACAATCCCTACTTTTGATGCCCCCGAGAAAAGCCTTTAGAAAACATTGTGGGAAAAGGAGAAAATGCTGGTAACCAGCATTTTCTCCTTTTCCCACAATGTTTTCTACCCTTCACAAAACAAATTTCAAATTTTCAGTCACTTTTATTTTGTCATCTGCAAATGCTTTCAATTTGGACCACTCTACAATATTGTCATTTGGTAATGGGTTAAGTACACATGAACACCCAAATACCACTACTCATCATGATTTCTAAATTACTTCTTTACCTTAACTTTTTACCAAACAACAAACTTTTAGACTGGTCCAAATTGAAAGTGTTTGCAGACAACAAAATAAATGTGAATCAGAAATTGAAATTTGATTTGGAAAATGTAAAAAACATTATGGGAAAAGGACCTTTGTTTCTTTCTCAGGGTCATTAAAAGTCGGGATTGTGTGGTAAAGAGTTAATCTAAAGTGCAGTGAAATACAACACAGCCCTACCCTGCCAGATAGAAAGTTAACCCTCTCCCAAACAATCCCTGGTTTTTACGGGTCTGGAATAGAAGCCTTTTGAAAACATTGTGGGAAAAGGAGAAAATGCTGGCAATCAGCATTTTCTCCTTTTCCCACAATGTTTTCTACCCTATCATATAGGAAAATCATCTTTTTAGCAACTGTTTATTTGTCATCTGCAAAATGCTTTGAATTTGGTCTGGTCCAAAATTTGCCGTTTGAGAAAGGGTTAAATAAACACATGGCACCAAAGTCATCAACAGGCACCAAAGTCATCAACAATTCCATTTCTCACTCAAAGTTCCCAAAATGCTGGCTACCAGCATTTTCTCCTTTTCCCACAATGTTTTCTACCCTATCATATAGGAAAATCATCTTTTTAGCAACTGTTTATTTGTCATCTGCAAAATGCTTTGAATTTGGTCTGGTCCAAAATTTGCCGTTTGAGAAAGGGTTAAATAAACACATGGCACCAAAGTCATCAACAGGCACCAAAGTCATCAACAATTCCATTTCTCACTCAAAGTTCCCAAAATGCTGGCTACCAGCATTTTCTCCTTTTCCCACAATGTTTTCTACCCTATCATATAGGAAAATCATCTTTTTAGCAACTGTTTATTTGTCATCTGCAAAATGCTTTGAATTTGGTCTGGTCCAAAATTTGCTGTTTGGGAATGGGTTGAATAAATACAGGGCACCAGAGTCATCAACAGGAACCAAAGCCATCAACAATTCCATTTCTCACTCAAAGTTCCCAGAATGCTTCAACCAATCAGATGACTGGTTGTTGACTTTCAATTCAGAAACGAAAATAGACTTGTTGGTGATTACAACCTTAGATATCCTACTAACCTTTATATCATTATCAATGCCTCCTGAGAAGACCTGTTCTGCTGTATCCGAGAATGATATAGATGTCACCTGATAGGTATTTTGAAATGTTTGTAACACCCCTTTTTTTCTACAATCCCACAGCTGAAAAATGGTAAAGAAAAACAGCAGTTTAGAAAATGATGAATATTGGCCATCATTAACAGGGGAAAATAAATACATTATCTGAGATGTTTTGGGAAAGACTTCTAAAATAAACAAAAATTATAGAATCGGCCAACAATGAGAAAAAAAATATTTAAGATGTGCGCTGTCCTCTAATTTGTGTGCCATAGAAAAACATTTAACTCTTTACCACACGAGAAAAATTTAGACTGGTCCAAATTGAAAGCATTTGCATACGGCAAAATAAAAGTGACTGAAAATTTGAAATTTGTTTTGTGAAGGGTTGAAAACATTGTGGGAAAAGGAGAAAATGCTGGTTACCAGCATTTTCTCCTTTTCCCACAATGTTTTCAAAAGGCTTCTTTTCCAGGAGTGTCAAAAGTAGGGATTGTGTGGTAATGGGTTAACCCTTTACCATACACTTCCAACTTTTAACAACCCTGGAAAAGAAGCAGCAAATAGCATGCCATCACACCTCATATCCTTTGAAATGGCAGATATGCTAAACCTATACCACATAATCCCAAATTTTATATGGACCCTGAAAGACACCTACAGCTTTTGAAAAAACTGTGGGAAAAGGAGAAAATGCTGGTGAACAACAGCATTTTTTCCTTTTCCACAGTGTTTTCTACTTTACCAGAGACAGAAGTCATTAATCTAGTATATTTAACTCTTTACAAAAAATCCCTGGTTTTATGTTTACAATTCTGAGATAAAAAAAAAAAGAAACCTTTTTTAAAACACTGTTTTTTTTAACCCTCTGAGAATAAGTTTCAATTTTTGAGTCATGTCAATTTTGTCATTTGCAAAGGCTTACAATATTTGGACCAGTCTAAAATTTTGTTGGTTGGTATACACTTAATTTGTTGTCTGTAAATGCTTTCAACTTGGTTAGATCCAAAATTTTGTCCTTTGGTATGGAGTTAAAAATGGACAAGTCAAATTTTTTTGACTATTACAAATTAGCCTTTTGCCAAGTTGCCTCTTTAGTTGAATTTCCAATTCAGTGTAGAACATAACTAAGACTTTCATGTTTCAGAGAGACTGAACTGGGGCATGAAGAAAGAGAGAAAGGTGTTTGAAACATAGCCCGAAAAAAAAATGAGAGATCAAATACGGTGTGGGGGTTGAATTGAATTGATAACCCACATCCTCCGGATCTCCCACTACTAAACTGTATTTTTTGGTATATATAGATTGACAGTTTCAATATGCGTTATAAATAGGTTCTATAATTTGCATGGCATTGTTCTGCAAAACCATTTGTGTAAAATGTGTCATTCGATTTTTAAAGAGTAAGATTTCATGTTCGAAATATAAGTTGTTTCCGAAATTACTCTCAAATTATTTAAATAATGGTCAAAATATTTTTTGTGAATGACAGAGGAATAGATAGGTAAAAATCTACACAAAGAAATGTACACACCACGTCAACGTTTCTATTTTTAGAAAGGAAACGACTGATATGCTGTGTCTATTTTTAGTACACACATACCATACATGCACTGATAAATCAATATCAAAGGACTCAAGGTTCTGAAAAGCTACTCTGTGGAGCATTGTTTATCAATGATAGTGAGGTACGAAAAAGAGGCTTTCTGTCATAATTTTATGTACATAACAATGTTCCTACAGGGTTTCTTGATAAAATGAGTGAGGGTGAGGAACATCAAAGGTAAGCGGTGAGGCTTTGGAACCAAATAGAGTTGTTTTGCAAACTGTATAGATCAAGATCAGACTGTACGGAACATGCAGACTGATCTTAGATCTACACAGTCTGCTATTCCTGTGTTGCATATTCTTGCACAAGCCATAAAATAAGAATATTCGTTGCTGGTTTTCCTAATGGATCTCCATAGAACAAAGTGGCCTCTATAGCTTTTTCTCCTTTTCTCACAATGTTTTCTGCCCTTTTCAATACAAAATCCAGTTTGTCAGTCTTATTTATTGTCTTATGTTCAAATAGGTTCAATTTGGAAAACTCTCAACTTTTGGTGTTTGGTAAAAAGTTTAAGTCAGGTTCAGCACTTTAACCCTTTACCAAACAATAAAATTTTAGGTTTGTCCAAATTGAAAGCATTTGCAGACGACAAAATAAAAGTAACTAAAAATTTAATTTTTTTTTGTGAAGGGTAGAAATCATTGTGGGAAAAGGAGAAAATGCTGGTTACCAACATTTTCTCCTTTTCCCACATGCTGGTTACCAACATTTTCTCCTTTTCCCACAATGTTTTCTAAAGGCTTCTTTCCCAGGGTCACCAGAAGTAGGGATTGTGTGGTAATGGGTTAACCCTTTACCAAACTAGAAAATTTTAGACTTCCATAGTCCAAATTCATAGCATCTGCAGAGGACAAAATAAAGGTGACCCCAAAATCGAAATTCTTTTTCGGAAGAGTAGAAAACATTGTGGGAAAAGGAGATATTGCAGGTTACCAGCATTTTCTCCTTTTCCCACAGTGTTTTCAAAAGGCTTTATCATCAGGGTCGATAAAAACTAGTGATCGTGTAGTAATGGGTTAACTCTTTCCTAAACGAAAATATTTTAGGCCGGTCCAATTTGAAAGCACTTCAGATGGCAAAATTGATATTGCACAAATGATAGGGCCAGTATCTGATAGCCTAGAAAAGGCTACAAGGATTTGCTCCTTGTCCGACAATATTTTCAAAAGGCCCACCTACCTTTAAAGGTGGGTACTTAAAATTTTCACATCAAACCAAATCAAAAAATATATATATCACTGACATTTATATGAAAAAACAATACAAATCATCAACAATTAAGAATCATAAAATTACCTAAAAATTTTTCTTTGATGGTATTCCCTTATGAGGCTACGTAGCCTGTTAGGCTATTTTTTTAAATTTCGCGCCAAAAATTTAAAAAAAGCATTGTGGGAATAATAAATGACTGGCACGTGACTAATGATGCTTAAATTCCATTACATAACAAACATGTAATTATTTTTCATAATATCTTCTTCGGATGCTATGTTTGAAGCTTCGTCTGTGTATTTCCGGTACATAAATAAGCGAGTTGTTCATGTAAAAATAGAACATGTTTCCCATCGATGTCGACCTTGGCCGTAGTAAATCTCTAATTTCTCGTGTTGTCGGATGGTCTTTGACAACTGGGGTTTTATGAATGACAATTATAAGAATTTGGGAGTATAAAGATGACATTTTTGTATGTTTGTAGAATTTGTCCCAAATTCTGAAGGGCCACCTTTAAGGGTTGTTAAAACTGGGTTACCTCTTTACCAAACAAGAGGACCATGATGGTCCTATATCGCTCACCTGAGTACCAAGCAGCACAGGTCTAAACTAAAGATATATACCAAATAACAAGGTTCAAGGCCAAATGATTATGAAACAGGAGCAGCAAATTCTTGCAATCTAACTTGAGACTTTGAAGTTCCATTCCATACAAGCAAGAAATACTGTAAAAATGAAGATCAAAGTGAAATTACTCAAAATTCCTGCTATGTAGAGTTATTGTTCTTGTGCACTGTACTCTGTAATACTGTATTGCAAAAAACATGAATACCAAGTTTGAAGTCGTTCTGACTTAAGATAACAGTTATAACAGGGCAGGCACTAAATGCTGTAAAAATGACATTCAAAGTGAAATAACTTAAAGACAGCACAAGGTACAGTTACAATTCTTACGCACTGCACTCCCATATACTGCAACAAATAAGCATAGCAAATATCAAGTCATTCCTCCTTAAGATGACAAAGTTTTGCTCCTGACAAAGCAAGAAATGCTACAAAAATGAAGGGGGAATAACTCAAAATTTGTGCTAGGAAGTTATGGTTCTTGTGCAGTGCACTCCATAATTTTTCAACAATCATGCATATCAAATTTGACGATATTCAGGCTGTAGATGACAAGCAGAAAATGCTGTAAAAATTTCAATCAAAGGGAATTAACTTATAGACAGTATGAAGTAGAGTTATGGCTCTTTCACACTGCACTCTGTTTTATAGCAATAAACACAAATGCCAAGTTTCAAGTAAATTGGACTGGAAATGACAAAGTTATGCTCCAGCCTAAGAACTATTCTAAAAAAAACTTTCTAATTCAAGGGCAAATAACTCCCATTGTTCTGGTCACCCATAATCGGACTCATCTGAGATCTTAGAGTCATATTATGTTGTGACCAAGTTTGGAACTAATTGGTTGATATTTGTAGATGCTAGAGTGTAAACAAAGTGAAATACAGCAATTTTTAAATTCTAGGGCAAATAACTCCAGTTGTTCTGGTCTGAATACACCAATAATCAAACTCATCCGAGATCTTACGGTAATGTATATTTTGTCAAAGTCTGGTGTTGATTGGTTAATAAATGTAGATGCTAGAGTGAAAACAAAGTCAAACATAGCGATTTTTCTAATTCAAGGGCAAATAACTCCAGTTGTTCTGGTCCGATGAGACCCATCATCAAACTCATGCGAGATCTTATGATCATACACACTTTGTCCAAGTTTGGTGTCGATTTGTTAAAAATTGTAGATGCTAGAGTGAAAACAAAGTGAAATATTGCAACTTTCTTAATTCAAGGGCAAATAACTCCAGATGTTCTGGTCCGATTTGACCCATAATCAAACTCATCCGAGATCTTATGGTCATACACACTTTGTCCAAGTTTGGTGTCGATTCGTTAAAAATTGTAGATGCTAGAGTGAAAACAAAGTCAAATATAGCAATTTTCTTAATTCAAGGGCAAATAACTCCGGTTGTTCTGGTCCGATGAGACCCATAATCAAACCGATCCGAGATCTTATGGTCATATATATTTTGACAAAGTTTAGTGCTAATTGGTTGATATTTGTAGATGCCAGGGTATAAACAAAGTGAAATATAGCTATTTTCTTAATTCAAGGGCAAATAACTCCAGATGTTCTGGTCCGATTTGACCCATAATCAAACTCATCCGAGATCTTATGGTCATACACACTTTGTCCAAGTTTGGTGTCGATTCGTTACAAATTGTAGATGCTAGAGTGAAAACAAAGTCAAATATAGCAATTTTCTTAATTCAAGGGAAATAACTCCGGTCGTTCTGGTCCGATGAGACCCATCATCGAACTTATCCGAGATCTTATGGTCATATATATTTTGACAAAGTTTGGTGCTAATTGGTTGATATTTGTAGATGCTAGAGTGTAAACAAAGTGAAATATAGCAATTTTCTTAATTCAAGGGCAAGTAACTCCAGGTGTTCTAGTCCGATTTGACCCATAATCAAACTCATCCGAGATCTTATGGTAATACACACTTTGTCCAAGTTTGGTGTTGATTCGTTACAAATTGTAGATGCTAGAGTGAAAACAAAGTCAAATATGGCAATTTTCTTAATTCAAGGGCAAATAACTCCTGTCGTTCTGGTCCGATGAGACCCATAATCGAACTCATCCAAGGTCTTATGGTCATATATATTTTGACAAAGTTTGGTGCTAATTGGTTGATATTTGTAGATGATAGAGTGTAAACAAAGTGAAATTTGGCAATTTTCTTAATTCAAGGGCAAATAACTCCAGATGTTCTGGTCCGATTTGACCCATAATCAAACTCATCCGAGATCTTATGGTCATACACACTTTGTCCAAGTTTGGTGTCGATTCGTTAAAAATTGTAGATGCTAGAGTGAAAACAAAGTCAAATATAGCAATTTTCTTAATTCAAGGGCAAATAACTCCGGTCATTCTGGTCCAATGAGACCCATAATCAAACTGATCTGAAATCTTATGGTCATATATATTTTGACAAAGTTTGGTGCTAATTGGTTGATACTTGTAGATGCCAGGGTATAAACAAAGTGAAATATAGCTATTTTCTTAATTCAAGGGCAAATAACTCCAGATGTTCTGGTCCGATTTGACCCATAATCAAACTCATCCGAGATCTTATGGTCATACACACTTTGTCCAAGTTTGGTGTCGATTCGTTAAAAATTGTAGATGCTAGAGTGAAAACAAAGTCAAATATAGCAATTTTCTTAATTCAAGGGCAAATAACTCCGGTTGTTCTGGTCCGATGAGACCCATCATCGAACTTATCCGAGATCTTATGGTCATATATATTTTGACAAAGTTTGGTGCTAATTGGTTGATATTTGTAGATGCCAGGGTATAAACAAAGTGAAATATAGCTATTTTCTTAATTCAAGGGCAAGTAACTCCAGATGTTCTAGTCCGATTTGACCCATAATCAAACTCATCCGAGATCTTATGGTCATACACACTTTGTCCAAGTTTGGTGTTGATTCGCTACAAATTGTAGATGCTAGAGTGAAAACAAAGTCAAATATGGCAATTTTCTTAATTCAAGGGCAAATAACTCCGGTCGTTCTGGTCCGATGAGACCCATAATCGAACTCATCCAAGGTCTTATGGTCATATATATTTTGACAAAGTTTGGTGCTAATTGGTTGATATTTGTAGATGCCAGGGTATAAACAAAGTGAAATATAGCTATTTTCTTAATTCAAGGGCAAATAACTCCAGATGTTCTGGTCCGATTTGACCCATAATCAAACTCATCCGAGATCTTATGGTCATACACACTTTGTCCAAGTTTGGTGTCGATTCGTTAAAAATTGTAGATGCTAGAGTGAAAACAAAGTCAAATATAGCAATTTTCTTAATTCAAGGGCAAATAACTCCGGTCGTTCTGGTCCAATGAGACCCATAATCAAACTGATCTGAAATCTTATGGTCATATATATTTTGACAAAGTTTGGTGCTAATTGGTTGATATTTGTAGATGCCAGGGTATAAACAAAGTGAAATATAGCTATTTTCTTAATTCAAGGGCAAATAACTCCAGATGTTCTGGTCCGATTTGACCCATAATCAAACTCATCCGAGATCTTATGGTCATACACACTTTGTCCAAGTTTGGTGTCGATTCGTTAAAAATTGTAGATGCTAGAGTGAAAACAAAGTCAAATATAGCAATTTTCTCAATTCAAGGGCAAATAACTCCGGTCGTTCTGGTCCGATGAGACCCATCATCGAACTTATCCGAGATCTTATAGTCATATATATTTTGACAAAGTTTGGTGCTAATTGGTTGATATTTGTAGATGCTAGAGTGTAAACAAAGTGAAATATAGCAATTTTCTTAATTCAAGGGCAAGTAACTCCAGATGTTCTAGTCCGATTTGACCCATAATCAAACTCATCCGAGATCTTATGGTAATACACACTTTGTCCAAGTTTGGTGTCGATTCGTTAAAAATTGTAGATGCTAGAGTGAAAACAAAGTCAAATATGGCAATTTTCTTAATTCAAGGGCAAATAACTCCAGTCGTTCTGGTCCGATGAGACCCATAATCGAACTCATCCAAGGTCTTATGGTCATATATATTTTGACAAAGTTTGGTGCTAATTGGTTGATATTTGTAGATGCTAGAGTGTAAACAAAGTGAAATTTGGCAATTTTCTTAATTCAAGGGCAAATAACTCCAGATGTTCTGGTCCGATTTGACCCATAATCGAACTCATCCGAGATCTTATGGTCATACACACTTTGTCCAAGTTTGGTGCTGATTGGTTGATATTTGTAGATGCTAGAGTGTAAACAAGAAAATGTGAACGGATGACGGACGGACGGAAGGACGGACGGACGCCAAAGGACGGTGAGTGATCACAATAGCTCATTCTGAGCACTTCGTGCTCAGGTGAGCTAAAAACAACTCTGATACTTTTCCAAGTTGAAAGCTTCTAAGATGCCAATTTTCAAAATTTATACAAATAAACACAAATTCTTTGGCAGGGTAGAAAATATTGTGCATTTTCTCCTTTTACCACAATGTTTTCAAAAGCTGTCTTTCTCAGGGTTGTTAAAAGTTGGGAAAGTGTGGTATAGACTTCAAGGTTCAAAAATAGTCATTTACTGTGATAAGTCATATTTCAAATTATCTTAGGATATGATAAATCAGTTTAAATTAACTGTTTACTCAATACCAAACGACAATATTTTAAGCTTGTCCAAATCGAAAGTATTTGCAGATGACAATATAAAAGTGGCTGAAAATTTGAAATTTGTTTTGTGGAGGTTAGAAAACATTGTGGGAAAAGTTGAAAAATATTGATTAACAGCATTTCCTCCCTTTCCCACAATGTTTTCTAAAAGCTTTTTTTCTCAGGGTCATCAAAAGTAGCGATTGAGTGGTTAGGGTTAATTTTATCAATTATAGGGCATGTCCTTGTGTCACACTGTTTTTATTCAAAGGAGCACTATGAAAAATTACCGTAATAGACTCCTTCTTTGTATCATCCTCTGTATATAAATGAGCCATGCTCTGTGAAAAGGGGGCTTAATGCATCTGTGAACAGTATCAATCAAGGTCCATTGTCTGCACATGTCATATTCATAGAAGATTCGACTATCTTAGGCCTATATGATGCATCACTAGCCCCAAAAGCGGGCAGACTGTGATATTACACTCTATAAGTATAAAGTAGCAATCCAGAAGACAGCTTTTATCAAAATGTTTGAGGAGAAATGAGACATGCTTTAGGTCCAGATTTCTCTATACTGCTGATCATAGCTAAGTGAATTGCATGAGGTAGCGTTTTATTGAGTAAACGTTTATTTTAATTTGAAATTCAAAGTAGCGGTTGTCGCGTAGGAAAGTGGTTTGGTTCTGTACCCGTGATGCCCAAATTAGATAGATGAGTATTTATAGAATGCCATCTAGCGGGAGATAATGATCAAGGTCAGCCTGCGCAGAGGCTTAGCTATTGGACAATGTTCTGTATGTCAAAAGACCAGTGTATCCCATGATTGTGTTGGTTGTTTAAAAAAAGTGGATATTATGTGTACATGAGTATAAGATGGCTTTCTTGTCACCATGGATCACAGAGATGCACTAGGCCCCCTTCTTTCAGAGCATGGTTCCAATATACTTATAGTTTCACATAATTTCATTATCAGTCTATCTTATTGCATGTATGATGTCTGTATGTTGTCATATATTCTCTTCCCATCTGTCCTTCTGTCTCTCTGACTAAGGGTAATCACATACTGGTCTATTTTAACCCTTTGCCACATGATGCCAACTTTTGATGACCTTGAGAAAGAAGCCTTTAGAAAACACTGGAACAAGAGCTTCGCAGAGCGGCGCATATACGCCTGAAGGGGCTTGTCAGTGAAATGAGCAGCATTGACGGATGGGCCATGAATGAAGAGAAGTTATTCTCCATGATACGTGAAAAATATTATAGGGCAATAACTAAAAACATAAGGGTGGAAAAGTTACACATTTTGTGATTTGCTCTTATCCACAAGGTGTTCTATCAGTCTTTGAAGGTCCAAGATAATATCTTTTATATTTTAGAAATTATGGCCCAGACGAAAATTCAAATGGGAAACTAACAAAGGGCAATAACTCAAAAAGAAGGATGGCAGAGTTACGGTTCTTGTGCAATGCACTTCTTCATAATGTGTTCTATTAGTCTTTGAAGTTTCAAGATGATGGATTTTGAAGTTTGGTAGTTATAATCTTTACAAAAATTCAAACTGAAAATTAACAAATGGCAATATCTCAAAAAATAAAGGTGGCAGAGTTATGATTCATGCTATGCACTTCTTCATAATGGGTTCTATCAGTGTATGAAGTTCCAAGATAATAGCTTTTATAGTTTGGAAGTTATGGCCTAGACAAAAATTTAAACTGAAAATTAACAAAGGGCAATAACTCAAAAAATAAAGGTGGCAGAGTTATTGTTCTTGTGCAATGCACTTCTCCATAATGGGTTCTATCAGTGTATGAAGTTCCAAAATAATAGCTTTTATAATTTGGAAGTTATGGCGGGGACAAAAATTCAAACTGAAAATTAACAAAGGGCAATAACTCAAAAAATAAAATAGGCAGAGTTATGGTTCATATGCAGTGAAATTCTCCACAATGGGTTCTATCAATGTATGAAGTTCAAAGTTAATAGCTTTTCTAGTTTAGAAGTTATGGCCTGGTCAAAAATTCAAACTGAAAATTAACAAAGGACAGTAACTCAAAAAATAAAGGTGTAAGAGTTATGGTTCATGTGCACTGCACTTCTCCATAATGTGTTCTATCAGTATATGTAGTTTCAAGTTGATACCTTTTATAGTATGGAACTTATGGCCTGGACAAAAATTCAAAGTTGAAAGTCGGTTTTTTTTAGAAATCAAGGGCAGATAATTTCAGAACGCAAACAGTGATCCAAATTCAAAGACCCAGGTGTACAACTAGACATCATGGAGATTCATTGTGGCAAGTTTCAAATAATTCCAATGGAAACTGTAGGAGGAGTTTCACACACAAGAAATTGCTAACGGACGGACGGACGGACATACTGATGGACGGACGACCGGGGTATAACATGATATGACCCTTTGGGCGTATAAAAAGGAGAAAATGCTGGTTACTAGCATTTTCTCCTTTTCCCACAATGTTTTCAAAAGCTCTCTCCCTCTGGGTCATTAAAACTCTGGGTTGTTTGGTAAAGAGTAAAACTCCTGTATGTCACTACCTGAGCTACTGGCCTTAAAGGTAGGAAAGTGAGATGGCTCCTTGTTCCAAAATGTTTTTAAAAGCCTTGACCTTGAGACTGTAAATCAAAACGATTGTTTGGTCAACCCCTGAAGCACCTTTTGCTAATATAGTTATCTTACATGCCAGAGTAGATCAAGATCAGACTGCCCAAAAATTCAATCTGTTCTATGCCATCTTCTTTGCTGAAACATAATTGACACAGTATTAACCCTTTCCCAGGTAATCCCTGATTTTCATGGCTCTGATGTTGAAGGCCTTTGAAAACACTGTGGAAAGAGGAAAGAATGCTCATATCAAGCATTTTTCCCATTTTCCACAGTGTTTTCTTCCCTAACAGACAAAAGTACCACTTTTATGGCCATTCAAAATTTGTTGTCTGCAAATTCTATCAATTTCAGCAGACCAAACTCACCTCATTCCAATACTTTGAGTCTTTTTTTTTTTCAAGGTGGAAAATGTCTATTGGGTTCATTTAGCTCTCCAGGAATTTACTCTTTACCATACAACAAAATTTCAGGCTTGTCCAAATTGAAAGCATTTGCAGACGATCAGAGAAAAGTGCCTTATAATTTGAAATTTGTTCTTGGTTGGGTAGAAAACACTGTGAGAAAAGGAAAAAATGCTGGTAATCAGCATTTTTTCCTTTCTCACAATGTTTTCTGAAGGTCCCTTCCTCAGGGTCATTAAATGTCAGGATCGTTTGGTATAGGGTTGAAAATCTACGGGGAGATATGAACAAATTACCTTGATTGTACCATCATCACTACCACTACAAACTAACTGGGGACCTCTCCGTGCTATATTGCATGTGTTTACAAAACTGTTGTGACCTTTGAACTTTTTAATTCTCTCTCCCACATCTGCATCCCACAACGACAATGTTTTATCTGTGGCAGCTGTCACTATTGACCTGCAAAAGCAAAATACTAGTATCAAAAGTATATTAGTTGTCCCTTTATCAAACGATAAAATTTTAGACTTTTCCAAACAAAAAACATTTGCAGATGACAATTCAAATGTAAATCAAATGATAAAAATTTGCCTTTACCTAGTTACAAGTATTTTTTTTTTTCTAGAAATGTTTTCAGAAGCTAAACAGAAAGGTCAAACAGCCAGGCTTGTTCAGAGTAACTTAATTTCATGATATTCAACAAAGAACTAGAGTGATGAAACCCATTTTCTGTTTCATTTTATTATTTCTATTTTATTTTATTATTATATTTCATTGTCACTATATTTCTGTCATGTTTTCAATGATGCAGGCACAGACTTGCTTTAACCCTTTCCCAAATGACAAAATTTTGGACTGGTCCAAATTGAAAATACCTGCAGATGACGAAATTAGTGTTACTCAAAAAGTAAGCAGACGACAAAATTAGTGTTACTCAAAAAGCAAAATTTGTTTCCAGCAGGGAAGAAAACACTGTGGGAAAAGGAGAAAATGCTGGTTACCAGCATTTTCTCCTTTTCCCACAATGTTTTCAAAAGGCTTCTCTCTCAGGGCCGTAAAAACCAGGGATTGTTTGCTAAAGGGTTAAAGCGTTACCAGACAACGAAATTTATTACACTCCCAATATCAAAAGCACTAGCAGCAGCAAACTAAGCGGAGCCCAAATAATAAGAAATATCTGTTAACCCTCCACCACACAATGACGACACAAATCACTCCAGCCATTAAACCCCCCCCCACCCCCCACCCCCCATTGTTTACAATTGCGACCTGACATAAATTTAATCTGAAACTTCTTTTCATTGTTTGGAGTCAAAGATATTGCTAATTTATCGATTTAAAGACATTTCTATGTCTGGCTTTTAACTCTTTACCCAAACGACAAAATTTTAGACTGGTCCAAATTGAAAGCATTTGCAGACGACAAAATAAAGGTGACTGAAAAATTGAAATTCGTTCTGGAAAGGGTAGAAAGCACTGTGGGAAAAGGAGAAAATGCTGGTTACCAGCATTTTCTCCTTTTCCAACAATGTTTTCTAAATGCTACTTTCTCAAGGGTGTCAAAAGTAGGGATTGTGCATTGTCTGCGCATGTCATATTCTTCGAAGATTCGACTGTCTTATATGACGCATCACTACTAGCCCCGAAAGCGGGCTGACTGTAATATTACGCTCTATAAAGTAGCAATGTTGAAAATAGCTTTTACGTATCAATACTTTTGAGGAGAAATGAGACCTGCTTTAGCAACAGATTTCTCTAAACTGGTGATCATAGTTGAGTGAATAGCACGAGGTAGCATTTTATTGGGTAAACCTTTTTTTCTGTTTTAAATTCAAAGTAACGGTTGTCGTGTAGGCAAGTGGTTCGGTTCTGTACCCAGGATGCCCATATCAGATAGATGAGTATTTATAGAATGCCATCTAGCGGGAGATAATGAGGGATTGTGTGGTAATGGGTTAATGAACTGCACATAGTGTTGATCTAAATCATCTTACGTTCCATCAGTTGAAAACTGTAGTTCCATAATTGCACCTGCATGACCCTTCAGTATGGCGTAGTTTTCACAATCCCCATATACATTCCAGAAATCTGTTAAAACAGAAATAAATTTCTATTTCAAAAGACTGAAATTTAGAGCTAAAATGTAAACAATTAACCCTTTAGCACACTATGACAACTTTTGACGACCCTTGGAAACAAGCCTTTTGATAACATTGTGGGAGAAGGAGAAAATGCTGGTAACCAGCATTTTCTCCTTTTTCCACAATGTTTTCTATCCTATCAATAAACAGTTGCACCATTTGAGCCACATTGAAATTGTTGTCTGCAAATGCTTTCAATTTGAAAACGGTTAAAATTTTGTCATCTGGTAAAGGGTTAATGAATCAATCCATCAAAGATCAAAATCAGACTGCACAAAACATGCAGTATGATAATTGATCCACACTGTCCACTTTGCCAAGAAATCCTTTTTTTTTTTTGGAGGGGGGAGGGGGGGACTAAAAATGACTGTTGGTTCTATTTGGCCCATCAAGGGTTAACTCTTTACCAAAGACAAAATTTTAGACTGAAAGCATTTGCAGATGACAAAGTTAATGTGACCAAAAAATTGAGATTTTTTATGGTATCTCTAATTGACCCTAAATAACAGCAAGGATGAAGCCATTTCTTATGTGTATATGACACCTTTTGACAGCATAGAAAACATTGTGACAAAAGTGAAAGTGCAATTTCACCTTTTGTCACAATGTTTTCCAAAGGCTCCTACAAGCAATGCATAGAAATGAGTATCTGAAATGAGTATCTATGGAGTAAAGGGTTAAAGAATTTCATAAACAATTCTATTTGGTTGCCATGGCAAACCAGAGTTTTTGATGGTATCAAATTCTGTGAACACTTTTTAAAGAGGAAGAAGGAACAGTCCAGCCAATTTTGGTCCAAATCAGCCCAGCACTTTAGGAGTAGATGTTTAACTCTTTACCAAACTACAAAATTTTAGACTAGTCCAAATTGAAAGCATTTGCAGACGACCGAATAAAAGTGACTGAAAATTTTGAATTTGTTTTGGGAAGATGAGGAAACATTGTGGGAATAGGAGAAAATGCTGGTTACCAGCATTTTCTCCCTTTCCCACAATGTTTTCTATTGGCTTCTTTCTCAAGGTCGTAAAAAGTTGGGATAGTTTGGTAAAGATTTAAAAAAAATTGTTGAAGATTGACGACGCATGACCGACACAGAATAATCATAAAAGCTCCCCTTAACTCTAGAAAACACTGTGGGAAAAGGAGAAAATGCTGGTTACCAGCATTTTCTCCTTTTCCTACAGTGTTTTCAAAAGGCTTCTTTCTCAGGGGCATCAAAAGTAGGGATTGTGTGGTAATGGGTTAAGCATGTTGTGCCCAGGTGAGCTCAAAAATGAAATATTAATTTTTGACTTACATATAAGTCTATCAAATCCAGCAGAGGCTAACATTTTTCCATCAGGGGAAAATTTACAACAGAAGATCTCTCCTTCATGTCCGGACAACAGCATTATTGGGGCCTGGAGATTTGACAGTCTTTGTATGCCCTACGAAACAAGAGAGAATTTATTCTACATGTACTCCTTACTGCTTTGATATTTAATCATTATTAAAAACATTTACAAGCAGGTGCAAAGTCTGGAAGCAGCTAGAAAAAAGTATGTTCAATATTTAGATTGGTAAAGATTTTTTTTTCAAACAAAAGTTTGTTGCTTGGTTAGAATGTTTAAAATTTAAAAACACACTCTTATCATTTGAATTTCTGAAAGAGGACAAGCCTCTCAGAGAAGAATACTAGGCTGAGACTTGTACAGGCCAAAATTTTGTAAAGAGCTTTACTGGTCAATAAACTTCTTAGAATTTCATTGTCATGGCCTCTGAAAAAAATTTAACCTTAGCCATACTAGTTTTTGCACACACTGACAATCTTTATAGAAAATGCAGTCTTGTTATATGGATCTAAATAGTCATCTTTTATTTTGCTTGTACAAATAATTCAAGAAAAACACCCTACGCATTCAAGTTTTTCTCCTTATCAAACATCTACACATTTTTGGTCTGGTGAAGATAATAGAGACATGAGCAAGAAAAAAAAGTGACATTTTGATTGAGAAAGTTCTGATAAACATAAAACTGAAAACTGACAATCTCTAGCAAATTCTAGTAATAATTTAATGGAATTTAATGGAATCTTCCAACCAGTTTCTAAATCCACCTGTATATTTATTACGATTTGTGAACTCCCAAGTGACGAGAGAAGAAAAAAGAAAGTGTTTATCATTTCTATTTTTTTTTTTTTTTGTCTTTATTTTCAGCATGATAATTACTTTCTTTATTCCAAGGCTATGGCATCTCAAAACGTGGTATTCCTGGATAAGTTCATAACATCTTTAGGAGAGTTCATAACATCTTTAGGAGAGTTATAAGTTATTCATAGCTTGTTTTCCAATCCTACCTATCAACCTTTGAAACTCGTTATACCATGTATCATTTTCTTTATTTTACATGTTTACTTGTATCAGCATAATAAATAAAGTTTAAACTAAACTTCCAACCAGTTTGCTCTGTGAGTCCTTTTTAACACACTTCTGTTGGACAAAAACCTCTAATCTCAAGGGTACTGAGTACTGCCCTAACAAAAAATAATTTTCTAACGGTTCGCTCAGGGTCTTGAACTGTACTTCTTTTTAGATATGGACATGCCTAATGTTGTTAGTTAATATCTTAACCTTAACCTTCGTGCATATCTGTACTCTTTCGCATAAATAACTGTTGACCTACTTCACCAGAAATCAAAACATGGTGATATCATCAATGTGCATGTTTCGGCAGAAATCACAGTATCTCTGACACTCAACAGGATGGTTCATTTGGGAATCCCGCTGTTGACAAAGGCACCTTATATGAAAATGGTCGTTAGGGTTATAGAACCAGACTACAAAATTCAAATTCGATTGAGTGCGCATGTCTGTTCAACGAAAGTCGCCATGTAAGTTGTTTACAAATTACTGTGGATTTATTTACGTTGGGAAAAAAGTAGATTTTCATTGATCTAATTGGTATTTTGCAGCACAGTTTATGTGATGTTAAAGATTAATCATTCATCTAACGATCCATGCCCACTTTATTAGCTGTCATTAGAAATTGTGCCACATAGAGCCATTTGAAAAGATGATGGTAAAATGAATGTTGCTTTGAAGGCATGCAGAGACAAGTCACAAAAATAGTATTGGAGCAGGCCTTCAGACTGAAGGTACTCACAAGTCGTATTACCTTCAGTCTGAAGGTGTCTGCTCCGATGCTATTTTTGTTACTGTTCTTAGCATACACCTTCAGACCAACCTTCATTTAAAGTATCTGGAAAAGATACGATTTTACCCGCATCTTTTCGAACGGCTCTATGCGACAAAATCCCCAATGACAGCTAATAAAATGGGCATGGATCATTAGATAAATGATTAATCTTTAAAACAAAAAAGTGTGAGTTAATATCCAACTCTTACCTTTTTGCAAATCTGTACTTTTCAAAGTAAATAACCGTTGACCTACTTCACCAGAAATCAAAACATGGTGATCTTATCAATGCGCATGTCTCGGCACAAATGGCAGTATCTCTGACACGCGACAGGACGTTTTAGTTGCGAATTTTGCTGTAATCAAACGCACATTGATCGAACTTGGCTGTTTAGGGTTAAGGAACCAAACTGTACAAAATTCAAATTCCGTTGAGTGTGCATGCCTGTCTAACGGATGTCGCGTTGTTAGTTGTTTACAAATTACACTTGATTTATGTACTTTGGGAAAAAAGGTAAATTCCCATTGATTAAATTGGTATTTTGCACCACATTAATCATTTATCTAACGATCCATGCCCATTTTATTAGCTGTCACTGGAAACTTTGTTGCATAGAGCCGTTTGAAAAGATGTGGGTAAAGTCATTTTAATTCCAGATGTGTTTAAAGAGGGCTGATATGAAGGCCTGCGGAGACCACAAAAAAAAAAGCATCGGAGCAGACCTTCGGTCTGAAGGTAGAGTCCTATTTAATCGACAGTGAAAGCAAATATAAAAACACGTCACCCCATGCTGTACAAGAGCTATTTGGTTGTTGTTCACTGCTACTAGTTCATTTCTGGCACGTTTCGCAGGTACTAGCGCGCCTTCCATCGCTTTTCTCTTTGCATCCATGATTCAGTTTTGTTGACGCGAAAACACAATACAACTGAACCGGAAATGAATACGGTGCGTGCTAGTTACTCTTGTGTAAAATATACTCATTCCATACGGCCGTACAGAATGGTATGAGGAGAACTTTTGCCTTTTTCATATTAATTTGTGCGTCTTTTAGAAGTTCATGTATTTCATGAACACTTTTACTTTCTCTCCACTCTGTTTACACTGATATACGTCAATGGGATGTTATGTGTGGCACGAACCAAAAACTGGCTAAAATTAGGAGTAATTTTATGGTCAAAGGGAGAAAACTCATATTTACTGACATCACTTTTTCATGACAGAGTTACTTCCCTTACATTTGTGGACAGCATGAAACCGAAGAGGAATAAACATCATTCCAGGTTGTGAAGACGATCTGTATAAAAAAAAATGTTCGTAGGGCTGTCGATATAGTTTAAGACAGGACTGCGGATGCTGCTACGTCTGAAACATCATGACAGAAGACAAAAGAAAGAAAAACTAATTGCAGACGTAGTTTCTATTTTGTAAACAAGTAGTCTCCCTTGTATTTCGCCACATTTGTTGTAAACAAGGCGAGCGCCGAAATTTAAACCTGGAAGTAACAATTCGGTTATCAAAGTAAGACCTCACGCATAATCTAAATGTAATTTTTACAATCAAATTTATCAACTGATGAATGTATACGATAAAAAGAAAGCTTTATTATGTTAAAATATTCAAACTTAGGAACCAACGACATGTTTTCGTACAATTAGGTTTTCGAGGTTATTCATAAATATCGTTAATATGGGCTGAATTGTCACATCCGAATCATTTCTATGATCATTGACGGTAAGGAACAGGAGACAGATAGTGAAAACATACAGGTCTGAATCTTCCAAGGCAATAAATGGAGATGAAAGCTATGCTTTTTCCCGATTTTTTAAATGTTGATCCAAGTTTAGACCGCTCCCCCCTTTTTATTTTTAGTGGGAGGGGGTGTGTAAGATGGGAGGTCGTTATATATCAATTTGAACAATTAATCCCAGAAACAATAAACTGGTTTAATCAAAATATCGCAACAGCATCCTGCCTTTGACTGAAAAATACCCGCGCGGAAACCATCAGCACAGACTTAATTCCGATGTACTTATAAATGAACGTGCAGGCTGATCTTGAATCTACACGGTCCATTAAGAACATTTTTCCAAAAGAACACTCCTGTAAAATAGCTAAGATTGGGTTTCAAAATCGGCTTGCAAGTCCCATTTTACTTATTTAGCACAAAAAGTGTTAACAGAGGGTCCTGGTTTTTCGTTAGACCGTATGGGTATAAATTAACCCTGCACCGGTTCTTAAAGTTTTGGTGTGACTGTTTGTAATGGTTGAAAAAAAGACTATTCCAAGGAAGGGGGGGGGGGTAAATAAGGGAGAGTACTCTTCATAACTAATGGATAACAGATTGTTCGAGTTCTTTCCCTTTGACCATAAAAATCACAATAGAATCTGCTAATGAACGTATCCGAGAGACCCTAAACGGATCAACAACGATATTAAGGAGCGTTCTCTCCTTTACTGTCTATGTCATGGCGGAGTTTCAGCTGTCTGGCCGCCCGATTGTCTGTCCATCCATTAATCTTTTTCTTGTTTACGTGACAAATTCTGCATTTTGACAAAATTCTAACAAATAGTATGGCAAAAGTAGCCATTTCAAGTTTGAAATTTCCATTTCTTGTTTATGCCATAAAATCTACATTTGTGGTCAGATTTCAGAGAAAATTACACAGTTTCTTAATCTTATCAATAGGTTCAGCCCTATTGATTTTGAAAAAAATCCAACAAACAATGTGGGAGAAGTAGCCATTTCAAGTTGAAAATTTCCATTTCTTGTTAATGCGATAAAATCTACATTTGTTATCAGATTTTTGTAAAACTTGCACAGTTTGTTTATCTCATAAATTGCTTTAACCCTATTGATTTTGAAAAAAAATCCAACAAACAGTATGGTAAAAGTAGCCTTTTGCTGATGAAAATTTTCATTTCTTCAGTTTATGTGATGAAGTTAGTATTTGAGGTCAGATTTCACCAAACTTACATATTTGCTTTGTCTTATCAACAGCTTAAAGCTTATCAATTTTCAAAAAAAAAAAAAAAAAAAAAAATTGACAATCACTATGGGAAAAGTAGCCATTTAATTTTGAAAATTTCCATTTTTTGTTACATGATGAAGTCAGCATCTGGGGCCAGAATTTCAATTAACTTGCACAGTTGCCTTGTATCATAAATGGCTTGAACCCTATTGATTTTGGAGGAAAACAACAACTGACAATCAGTGTGGGAAAAGCAGCCATTCAAAGTTTAAAATTCCCATTTCTTATTTGGGCAATTAAGTTCACAGTACAGTGTTGATTCAATTCTGTTGAAACTTGCAAGGATTGTTTGGTTCATCTGGGGATCTTATATACATCCCTGGTTCATCAAGGAATTGAACTCTATCAAAAGTGAAGAAAATCTAGTAAACAGTCCAGAAAAGGCAGCCATTTGATGACTTACTATTGTTTACTCAACAGTCTACATTATTAGTTATATTTCCTTGAAGTTTGCTACAACTGTGTAATACAAGGTGTACTAAAATACTTTCAAATTTGGCTTGGATTCCAAACATATAATTTTGAGATACATGTATTGCACTTCATCTAATTCACTGTTTTTTCAATTCACCATACATAATTATGCTGTCTTAGTGGGTTAAAGCCCAGTTGCAAGAACACATGTTTGTGTGTATTTTACATCATAAGTTCATAATGTATGTTAGCACAAGAGTAAATCCACTGCCGGTAGAGCTATTTTAGCCCTTAAGGGCCTCTAGTTTTTATTCTTGTCCAATTTTTATCTTTTGAAATGTCATTTCCTCCCATAGATTTATTGCCTATTTATATTTGCAATTTCACTGTAATCTAGATTGATTAACCCATTACCACACAATCCCTACTTTTGACGCCCCTGAGTAAGAAGCCTTTAGAAAACATCATGAGAAAAGGAAAAAATGCTGGTAACCAGCATTTTCTCCTTTTCCCACAATGTTTTCTACCCTTAACAAAACAAATTTCAAATTTTCAGTCACTTTTATTTTGTCGTCTGCAAATGCTTTCAATTTGGACCAGTCTGAAATATTGTCGTTTGGTAATGGGTTAAAGTCTAATTTCTTATTACATGTAGTTGATTAGGACACGAGGCCCACCTTTGATTCATAGGATAGCTCTGTTGTTATTATTGTGGCTTTGTCTGAAGCGCTACGGTTTAGCCGTACTAGGGCACCTGCTTACCCTTTGCTGGTGGTGCAGGTGGTGAGGGGTTTATTAAACCTGTCTCAATGGGATTCGGGGACCTACCTTCCGGAAAAACTAAAATTTACAGCAATTAACCCATTACCACACAATCCCTACTTTTGACGACCCTGACTAAGAAGCCTTTAGAAAACATTGTGGGAAAAGGAGAAAATGCTGGTAACCAGCATTTTCTCCTTTTCCCACAATGTTTTCTACCCTTCATCAAATAAATTTAATATTTTCAGTCACTTTCGTTTTGTTGTCTGCAAATGCTTTCAATTTGGATAAACCTAAAATTTTGTTGTTTGGTAATGAGTTAAGAGGCATTCTGAGACCAGTTGTGCCATTGAAACTCAAATAAATGGATAGATTTTTTTTTTTCCTATAAATACTTGCTGAGTTACATAGATCTAGATCTACTTTAACCCATTACCACACAATCCCTACTTTTGATGCCCCTGAGAAAGAAGCCTTTAGAAAACATTGTGAGAAAAGGAGAAAATGCTGGTAACCAGCATTTTCTCCTTTTCCCACAACGTTTTCTACCCTTTACATAACAAATTTTAAATTTTCAGTCACTTTTATTTTGTCGTCTGCAAATGCTTTCGATTTGGACAAACCTAAAATTTTGTCATTTGGTAATGAGTTCAGTAATCAAAACGGTATCAGGAAAACTCACACCCTGGAGAACTTGTACCTGAATCTCAAGGGAACAAGTTATCCAGAGAAGTCATACCCCCACCAATACATGTAATAATAGTTTACCACCATGTTGTCAACTTTTATTTTTATGCCATTATAGTGATGTAGATTTGATGGTTTTTTTTTTTTTGTACATCTGTCATACCCCCACCAATACATGTAATAATAGTTTACCACCATGTTGTCAACTTTTATTTTTATGCCATTATAGTGATGTAGATTTGATGTTTTTTTTTTTTGTACATCTGTTTAAAAGACATAAATAAAGAAACTTGTGTCTTTTCTCATGCAGTGTTTATATTTTTGTGTTTGAAAAGGTGAGAAAACATGTGGAAATATAAGACCATGTTTGTTATCTGATTTTGCACCTTCTCCCACAATGCTTACAAAAGCTTCTTCGGTGTGGTTGAAACTCAAGATCATGTGATAAACATATCAGAAAACATTGTGGACATCTGTACAATGAGAGAGAGAGAGAGAGAGAGAGAGAGAAATGCAAATATTGTACAAGTATAACCTTTTTTAAACATGTAACATTAAAAGAAGAAATGTAGCTCTTTGAATCTTGATGAATCATTACTTTGCCCTTTACCAACTTGTGCTGAGTGGCTAAATATCACCCTGTGGGAGATAGCTTCTGAAAATTTTGTTGGGAAAAAAAGGGGGAGGGGTGCTTATAACAAGTATTTTTCTCATTTTCCCACAATTTTTTTCCACCCTTTCAGAGAAGTGAAGTCCATTTGTACCAAATATAAGTTTGTCGTCCTCAGATGTATAGAATTTTGAAGAGACTAAAATGCGAGTTCACATATGGCAATATTTGGGTAATCGGAAAGAAAGTATCAGGAAAAAGAGTATCGGAAAAAAAGAATCAGTTACTTTTTCCCACAATGTTTGAAGCTGTCTTTCTGAGGGTCACTAAAAGTCTCAAGATTCAGGGGTCAATGCTTAAACCCTTTATTGCACAATGCAGACTTTTAAGGACCCTAGAAAAGAGGCATTTTGAAGATACTGTGGGAAAAGGAAAAAATGCCGGTAATCAGCATTTTCTCCTTTTCATTTTCTCCTTTCTGTCCTATCAAAGGAAATTTGCACCATTTGAACCTCTAAAATTGTTGTCTATGAATGCTTTATAAGATTTAAACCAAACTATATTTTTTTTGTCTGGTAAAGGGTTAATCCTTTACCCCATAAGGCATTTCTATGGTATCTCTAATTGACCCTAAATAACAGCAAAGATGAAGTTGTTTCTTATATGTGTATATGACACCCTTTGATAGCATAGAAAACAATGTGACAAAAGGTGAAATTGCTCGTTACGAGCAATTTCACCTTTTGCCACGATGTTTTCCAAAGGCTCCTACAACCAATTCGTAGAAATTAGTATCTGGAGTAAGGGTTAAAGGAAGAAAGGGGCTAACAGCTGCTCATCCACAATTACTATATGCAAGACTACCTAGCGAGACATCTGTCTCACTGTTATAACTCTAGATCTATCGGCGTAATACATAACACAACATGAAAATAGGCCGAAAAGCCTAGAAGGGTGGAAGAGTTTTATTTTTTCATAAACATATTCAAAAACAAACATCATATAACTGATCTGTTTCAAAGTGGCTAAATGACATTGCCCTGGTTGTGTTCGCCCAGCATTTAAATTATCAGGTAAACTGGTCCTTTATCAAGCATACTTGTTTGCAGGCCTACATTTTTTACTCTGCCTCAACCCCCATTTATTTCCATGAAAGCTTTAACTTAGTAATGACATTCAAACATATGTATGGAAAATATTATTGGTGAACCCTCTCTGTCTCGTAAGCTCAAACTCAGGTTTCTGGAACTTCTATTCTTCGATATTAAAATATAATTCCACAAAGGATAAAAATAATCGATATATTTTATTTTACTTTTTCATTTTTTTTTTCTACAAGTTTATACAAATTTTACTAAAAGTTCAACAGTTTTAACCCATAACCTGCTTCATAACTAAAATAAAATTTTGCAGCCGATGGTAAATGACCAAAAACATGTATTGCTATCTTTAAGTTAAAAGTTTTTAAATGAAAAATATCTCCTTGTTCGAGAGTGTAGATCCAAGATCAGATTGCACATTCTCTGCAGTCTGATCTTAATCTACACTGTCTGCAAAAGGTCCTTAACTTGCACCTAGCAGCCAAAGGGTTAACCCTTTACTCCATAGATACTCATTTCTACGCATCAATTGTTGGAGTCTTTGGAAAACATTGTGGCAAAAGGTGAAATTGCTCGTGATGATCAGTTTCACCTTTGTTACAATGTTTTCTATGCTATCAAAAGGTCTCATATACACATAAGAAACGGCTTTATCCTTGCTGTTATTTAGGGTCAATTAACCCTTTCCCAAATGATAAATTTTGGACCCTTCCAAACCGAAAGAGTTTGCAGACGATAATTTTAGATTAGGAGAAAATGGCAGAAAGTTCTCAGAAAGGGTAGAAAACACTGTGGGAAAAGGAGAAATTGCTTGTTACGAGCAATTTCTCCTTTTCTCACAGTGTTTTCAAAACACTTTTACTGCAGACATGTAAAAAACCAGGGCTTGTTTGGGAAAAGGTTAAAGATACCATAGAAATTCCTCATGGGGTAAAGGGTTAAATGGCTGGATAGGCTGTCCCAATTTGGAGCCCAGCTTTATGGTTGATGTCATAGGTCTGAATTGAAACACTGTTGTCTTGTAAAATGAAATTGCATCTGGAGCCGGGATACAGCATGGCACAGATAGAGTACACAGCAAGGTCGAATTCAGGACTGGTTCCCAAGAAGAAAGAGCCTTTGGATTTGTATGCTCCATTCCACCAAAATGCTGCACCTTTAATGTTTGGCTGAAACCAAGAAAAAAGATTTAACTCTTTACCAAACAATCCCTGGTTTCTACGACCCTGAGATAGAAAATCTCTTGAAAAAATTGTGGGAAAAGGAGGAAATGCTGGTAACCAGCATTTTCTCCTTTTCCCTCAATGTTTTCTACCCTGTTGGAAACAAATTTCAGTATTTGAGTGCTTTCAATTTGAACCAGTCTAAAATTTTGTCGTTTGATAAACAGTTAAAGATACATGCACCTATGCACATTTCAGCCCTTTTGTTTTTCAGCCAGCTATTAACCCATTTCATTTTATTGTATTTTCATGCCAAATTTTGCCCCTAAAAACTGCAAGGATGCATGGGTTACGACCGACAGAAAACCCACTTCAAATTTTAGGGGCCTTCAAAGCTATTGCTGTCAGTCTGGTTTTAACCCTTTACCAAAAAATCCCTGGTTTTTACGACCCTGAGATATAAGCCTTTTGAAAACATTGTAGGAAAAGGAGAAAATGCTGGTAACCAGTATTTTCTCCTTTTCCTACAATGTTTTCTTCCCTTCTGGAAACAAATTTCGATTTTTGAGATGTATTTATTTTGTCGTCAGTATATATATTGGTAATCTATCTGTGTTTACACAGGTGAGCCTGCACTACACACTTTCAAGTTTTAACCCTTTACCCCATAAGGCATTTCTATGGCATCTCTAATTGACCCTAAATAACAGCAAGGATGAAGCCATTTCTTATTTGTATATGACACCTTTTGATAGTGTAGAAAACATTGTGGCAAAAGGTGAAATTGCTCGTCACGAGCAATTTCACCTTTTGCCACAATGTTTTCCAAAGGCTCCCACAAGCAATGTGTAGAAATAAGTATCTATGGAGTAAAGGGTTAACAGTGTTTTTCTCTCAAGTGGTAAGAATGTATCTTTAATGTTGATTTAGCGCCAATCAGATACAGAAAGCATACAAGAGGCATCTGGTGATAAACCCTGAACGACATAATCTTGTGGTCCTACCATTACTGAAAAACAACTTTAAAATTTATTGCAAAAATTTTGTGCTTTTTCCTTACAATATATTCTAATACTCACGCTGCAAATCCCATAATATAAGCCTACATTAATTTGTTGTCTGCAAATACTGTCAATTTGGTCTGAATATCATCATATGGTATTATCTAGTTCATTTAACCTGACTCAGGTCAAAATAATTTACATAAATTCGTATTCTTTTTTTACCCTCGGCATCGCTCAGCATAGCATATGTCCCAAATCGTCTCAGGAATATTTTGCGTGGTTTACACCAATCTTCCCTTAACCCTTTCCCAAACAACAAACTTTTGGACTAGACCAAATTGAAAGCATTTGCAGACAACAATTCAACTCTTGCTGAAAAGATGATTTCTGTCTATGATGGGGTAGAAAACATTGTGGGAAAAGGAGAAAATGCTGGTTACCAGCATTTTCTCCTTTTCCCACAATGTTTTCAAAAGGCTACTATTCCAGACCCGTAAAAACCAGGGATTGTTTGGGAAAGGGTTAACTTACTAGGTAAGTAATTAACACTTTCTGGTCAACATCGAAAAAAGCAAATATTGCAATTTTATAGTTATTTCTTGGGGGAAATAGCTGACATTGGTCAATGTAGATCTAAGATCAGAGTGCGTGTTCTGTGCAGTCTGATCTTAATCTACAAAAACCAGGTTAGGTTAAGAATTAAATTGATTACCTGTGTATAAAAGTACCTTCCTGAGTATATGTAACTATCCAAGTAATGGTCTAAGTTCTATATATCTGTCTACTTATTTTTTCACCATAAAGGTTAGGATCAAGTTAAATGAAGTAGGCAATAAAAAGTTGAATCTTTAATTTTTACCATGTAACAAAAATGTAGACTTTTCAAAATTGAAAGCTTCTGCAGACAGAAATTCAAATGTGGTTCAAATGGTGGACTTTGTCTTTGAAGGAGTACAACACAGTATCAGTTGTACTGTCAGGTGGCAGGGGACTTGGAAACTTGTTCACAGCTGTGTCAAATCATGTCACCCTGAGCCGAAGGCGAGATGGCAACATGATTCCACACAGCCGTGAACAAGTTTCCAAGTCCCCTGCCACCTGACCATGCCACCTGACCATGCAACTACTTTATTATACTTCAAAGTTTTACCCTTTCAAAGCGGCTTAAGCGAAAATTTCCTTTATTATAGTCTCAAGAATCGAGTATGCTGACGAAATAGAAATTCCCTTCTGTGTGCCCTAATTCAATGAAAACTGACATCACTGGAAACTGATGTCACTAAAACGTGCAGTTTGGTGCATAAATGTGCAGTCTGGTGATCGATCGACGCCACCATTTTGGATGTTGTGTTGCACGTGTATGATGTTTACGGGGCACTCAAAAGGGAAACTGGTTTTACGTGGTTTTTGCCAGGGAACATGATATATGTTCCCGGCATGTTAACCAATCCAATCAAGAGAAATTTCTTTGCAGTAAGCCCTGGTTTTTACAGTTCTGATGTTGAAGGTGTTTGAAAACACTGCGGAAAATGGAGAAAATGCTCATGATGAGGATTTTCTCTATTTTCCACAGTGTTTTCTTTCCTTACAGATATGAATACATACTTTTAAGCCACCCTAAATTTGTCATCTGCAAAGTCTTTCAATTTCAGCAGACAAAAATTACTTCATCTGGTAAAGAGTCAATTATTGTGGGAGAAAAGGAGAAAAATGCTGGTCACAGATTTCTTTCTCAGGATCATTAAAACTTAGCATTGTGTTGTAAAGAGTTAAACAATACTTGCATTGATTCAAATTATGTCAACTTGAACAATCTGTGGAATACCCACCTCAGACTGCGATACCATATTAACATAGGACAATCTGCCAGCTTGTTCTTCTAGGTAGAACTGAATCCAACTGTGAAAACCGGATACAGAGCTTGTATCCTGTGGATGAATAAAAATATATAACATTATAATGCATTTGGCATACCTCAGGGGATGGGAGCCTTCAAATCCCTCCGCTGTATAATATGCACCTTAACAGTACATTTCATTGCCGGAAATATGCCGGTTTACCATTCTAAAAACTGTAGGGCTCCTCTTCAGATAAAACTGGAGTCTCAATTTTCTAGCGAAATCTTACAAACTATATTTCAGCTGACAAACAGTTTGTGCATCCATTACTCGGCGCAGCTGTATGATCTCATTTTTTACCTACCTTAACCCATTACCACACAATCCGTACTTTTGACGACCCTGAGAAAGAAGCCTTTAGAAAACATTGTGGGAAAAGGAGAAAATGCTGGTAACCAGCATTTTCTCCTTTTACCACACTGTTTTCTACATTTCACAAAACGAATGTCAAATTTTCAGTCACTTTTATTTTGTCGTCTGCAAATTCTTTCAATATTGTGGTTTGGTAACAGGTTAAGTACAAGGAAGAAATGAATGGTTACTCGTTTTGTGATTGGCCAAACATATGTAAACTATTAAAAAGGTGAAGGTCACAGTAGAAATTTACTGATATTAAATAAACATGTTCATGACTAAAAAATTCATGTAATGATCTGATCACGTTTTCCTGTGTAAAGTTGTACTTTATGGCCATGCGGGTGTTTAACTACCATTTTTCCTACCATAAAACCAAACATGAACTGCGATGGTAGAATACCATCTGGTTGTCTTACACGAAAACGGCTTGTAAAACAACTTATTTCATTTCTTGTTACATGGAAAAAAAAAAGGTGTTATGTCTTGAATTTGAGAATCTATTCACAGCGTGAATAACTATGCCTACCAAGGGGAACAATAAGTTTTATTGCATTGTTAGCTAATACACTGATTTCTTACTAAATTACTCCTATTAAGAGTAGGTTGGTGTGCTCAAGCATTGAGACGGGTGATAGGACATCATTTTCCGATAATGATAAATCACCAATGTTTGAAAGGTGCTTCATTTTTGTATAAAAAAATGCTCCCCAATTCTTAAATGTTATTGATAACTCTGCTTTCAAACATGTGTAAAACAATTCAAAAGAGTCTAACTGTTTTCATCATTTTTCTACATATTAGACTATACAAACAAGTTTAAAAATCATATTCCAGCCCTCTATCTTTTTCAAAGATATTTCTTGTTTAACATGGTTTATCAATTCCAATGTTTTCACAGGCAGACAGATATAGATAGATGTGAATTACTTTATTGAGGTTGTTTATGGCGCTGCTAAACAACTTTCTGTGGCGCTGCCATGTATAAAACCACATGATTAGCATTTCAAATGGTCATGACTGTTATACAGTGGAGGTTAGATGTTGTTACGGAATCGGCAGAGTTGTGACAAGTGATTACAATACAGACAAATGGTGCAATGTAAAAGGTAAAGGAGGGAGATAGAAAGGAACAGAGTATAACAGAATGGGCTTGAGTGAACTGATTTGTGTTTGATCTGGGTGGAGTAGGGTAGTGCTATCCACAAAATGCATTAAGAAACAAGGTGTAACTTTGGACGGGAGGTCGTCTTGAATCTTGCATGATTACATACTAAAATAACTGGTAGAGTTATTGGGAAGGGGGCGTCGTACATATAAGCCATAAGTGGGAATAATATATAAACTCAAAGCAAATTACATCCTATGATTATGAACTGTGATTTTTCAGTCAGGGTAATTGCCCTGAAAATACATGTAGCTGGCTAGACCACCCCCTAGTACTTGTATGAATGTCTGTTACACTAATTACCATGAAACAGAATTTAATGCGACTTTACGTACTGTGACTTTAAAACAAGAGAAAGCATACTTCAAGGGGTCGTAAAATCAAGATGAACTTTGAAACAATCAAGTAGGTTTTTATTTATAAATTCGGTTTGTTAAACCTTAACGCTAAATTTTTTTTTATGATTTTTAGGAATTTCGGTGGAAAAAATGTGGGGAGGATAAAAAAAACTGGAAACCAGTTCCTTTCCAACAATATTTTCAATTTCTCTTTAAGACAAAGTCTGTTATTTAAGCAACACCTGAACTTTTACCACATGATGAAGTTTTAGACCCACCCGAATCGAAAGCGTGTGCAGACCATTAATATAACATTGCTAAAATTGTGGAAGATGTCTTAAATAAGGTAGAAAACATTGCGAACAAGAGGACCATGATGGTCCTCTATTGCTCACCTGTGTACTAAGCAGTAACGGTCTACAATGAAGATAATTACCAAATATTGAGGTTCAAGGGCAAATGATGATGAAACAAGAGCAGCAAATTGTCGCATGATATGCAATTCTACCGCAAGTTGTCTATGAGGTATGATAGTTGCAAAGGGCAGGCAATGAAATAACAATTTGACTTGAGGCTTCAAAATTTCACATTGGACAAGCAAAAAATACTATAAAAATGAAAATCAAAGTGGAATTACTCAAAATCCATGCTAGGTAGAGTTATTGCTCTTGAACACAGTACTCAGTAATATCGCAACAAACATGCATACCAATTTTGAAGTCGTTCTGACTTGAGATGACAAAGTTATATTCTGAACAAAGCATTAAATGCAGACTCATGTGAGATTTTATTGAGACAGACATTCTAACCAACTTTCAATTCAGTTTAGCAAGAAATGTGGTCTCTAGAGTGCTCACAAGATTTTTAAAGATGTCCCTCTTTATCTCTATGTGCAATCCAAGACCAACAACAAAGGGCTAACTTTCACACCAGGGCCATAATTTGAAGTAGTTTGGTAAAGGGCCATTAGATGATGCTACATGCCAAATATAAAAGCTCTAGCCCTTATGGTTTGGGAGAAGAAGATTTTACAAGATTTCCTTCTTTATCACTATGTGAAATCCGAGAACCCACAACATAGGGCCATTTTCAAAACCAGGGCCATAATTTGAAGAAATTTGGTAGAGGGCCACTAGATGATGCTACATGCCAAAAATGAAAGCTTTAGCCCTTACAGTTTTGGATGAGAAGATTTTTAAAGTTTTTTCTCTCGGTTGCAATGGCAACCAGAGTGGTTCATGGAATTTAAATCTTTGAAGTATTTTGAAAGTGCATCACCTAGGGATCATTTCTGTGAAGTTTGATTAAAATCTGATTGTTAGTTTAGGAGGAGAAGATTTTTTTGTAATTGTGAACGAACGGACGGACAGACGGACGATGGACACTGACCGATCACAATAGCTCATCTTGAGCACTTCCTGCTCGGGTGAGCTAAAAAGCTGGTTATCAGCATTTTCTCCTTTTTCCACAATGTTTTCAAAAGTCCTGTTTCTCAAGGTTGACAAATGTTGGCATTGTGTAGTAGTGTAGTAAAGGATTAATATGCAGTATTCCAATGCATTTCAAATGGAAACCAAGAATCTTGTCTGCTACGGAGGAAAATAAAGTAGGGGTACAATAATAAAGTTAGAGCGCAAAACCAATGGTAAAACAAATTGTTCTAATTTATCGACCACAGTAAATACCAGAAAAAGCATGTTGAACCTATACCTTCAGTTCTCCCACCATCACATGCTCAAACCCGGAACTGTCAACGATATTGTTGGACGAGGAGCGAGGGTAAAAGTTGAACCATAGTTCCATCAAGGCCTCTTTGAAATTGGCTCTGTTGGATACTTTGCCTGAATTGTTAAATGCATGTACATCTTTCTTGAGAGTTAATAATAATAGATCAGTGTAGATCAAAATCAGACTGCATAAAATTTGCAATTATTGGGTGCTACTGCTCCAGGAGTTTAACTCCTTTCCAGACGACAAAATTTACGACTTGTCCAAACTGAAAATATTTAAAGATGACATTCTGAATCCTAGTCAAAACATAAAATTTGCCTTTCAAAGGTAGAAACGTTGTGGGAAAAAATGTAAATACTGGTTTCCAACATTTTCTTTTTCCACAATGTTTTCAAAAGCTCACTTTCTCAGAGTCGTTAAAGCAAGGATTATTCTGTAATTTAAAATGATAACCATTATAATCCCCTCTTTAGATGACAATGGGGGAAAAGAAATTATAAAAACATTGTTAGAAACACGGAAAATAGTTATTATCAAAGCGAGTTTTTCTTTTTTGAAAAGGGAAAAAAGAAAAATGTTGGTTACCAGCATTTTCTCCTTTTTCTAGAATAATTTCTACTCATTTAACGATATCTCTCATTATGTAAGTCAAATTTTGTCATCTGCACAAACTTTAAATTTGGACAAATCTAAAATCTTTTTATCGAGAACACAGTAAACTGATACCTTGACTCAACAAGAACTCATATGCCAATTCCATCACCTCTGTTGCTAGAATTGCATTCAAGAAATTGTCAACTTCTTGCCTCTCAGAGGCTTCAGTCAGTTCTGCCACTCCTATGTTGTGGTTATAGTTGTCAAGCAGTTCTATAAATAGCTGATAGGTCCCCGAGGTGAGTTTTGTGGTATTTACATAGGTAAAAAGTCTTGAATAAGCAAAAGAAAATGTTAGAGTACAAGATTAATAGAGAGAGAGAGAGAGAGAGCAAGACAGAGTCTGAGAGAATGAGAAAGACAGAGTATGAGAGAGAGACAGAGAGAAAGTGCAATAGAGACAGAGGGGCAGGAAACAGAAAGAGTCAGAGACACAACGAGAAAGACACGAGGAGGGAGAGAGAGAGACGGGGGACAGGGGCAAAGAGAGAGAGAGAAAAAGAAAGAGGCAGGCAGACAAACAGACAGATAGGACAGTGTGTGAGAGAGAGGTGAGAGACAGAGGGCAAGAAAAAGAGAAAGACAGAGAGGGGGAGAGAGAGAAAAAGGGACAGAGAAAAATAGACAGATAGGCAGGCAGACAAACAGACGGGTAGGAGAGTGTGTGTGAGAGAGGTGAGAGAGAGACAGAGGGGTAGAAAACAGAGGAAGACAGAGAGGGGGAGAGAGAGAGGGGGGTGAGACAGACAGACAGACAGACAGACAGACAGACAGACAGACAGACAGAGTAGGAAAAACAGAGAGATAGCCAGAGAGGGAGAGAAAATGCTGAAAATCAACAATAATTCTTTATAGAAATTCATATGTTCAAAACTTTAAAAGACAAATTTTATTCGGACTTAAGTTCAGCTGGTAGTCTTAAACAAGAGGAGCATGATGGTCCTATATCCCTCACTTGAGTACTAAGCAGTAAAGGTCCACAATGAAGATAAATATCAAATATTGAGGTTCAAGGCCAAATGATAATGAAACAAGAGTGGCAAATTGTCGCAACATATGCCCATCCCACCTGCAGTTGTCGAAGAGGTATAATAGTTGCAAAGGGCAGGCAATACAACAAACATGTTCACCAAGTCTCAAGTCAATTTGACTTGAGACTTCAAAGTTCCATTCTGGACAAGGAAGAAATACTGTAAAAATAAATATCGAAGTGAAATTACTCAAAATTCGTGCTAGGTAGAGCTACTGTTCTTGCACACAGTTCTCAGTGATATTGCAACAAACATGCATACCAAGTCTGAAGTGGTTATGACTTGAGATGACCAAGTTATATATCTAAGACAAGCACTAAATGCAGTCGCATGTGAGATTTTATCTAGACAAACATTCTGACTAATTTTCAAGTCAGCTGAGCAAGAAAATGTGGCCTGTACAGTGCCCACAAGGTATTTCTTTAATTTAACATAGTGACCTAGTTCATGACCCAAGGTGACTCAATTTCGACCTCACTGAACATGATGTGCTTGGGAGGGTTAACAAACTTAGAATAGGTTCACTGCATACCAAATTTCAAAGCTCTCAGAAGAATTTTAAAGTTTTCCTTGTTTGTTCCTATGTTTAGAACTTGTGCCCTGAGGGCGGAGCCAGTTTTGACCCCTGGGGCATCTTATGAACAAACTTGTTAGAGGTCCACTAGTAAATGCTACATACCAAATATCAAAGCTCTACACCTTCTAGTTTCAGAGAAGAAAAACTTTAAATTTTTCCTTTTTAGTTCCCATGTTTAAACTTGTGACCCCCGAGGCTGGGCAAATTATGAGATGCTTTATACCAAATATCAAAGCTCAACACCTTCTGGTTTCAAAGAAGAAGAAATTTTAAGTTTTCCTTTTTTTCCCATGTTCAAACTTGTGACCCCTGGGGTGGGGCCAGTTTGGACCCCTGGGGCATCATATGAACAAACTTGGAAGAGGTTTACTAGAAGATGCTTCATACAAAATATCAAAGCTCTAAGCCTTCCAGTTTCAGAGAAGAAGAATTTTAAAGTTTTCCTTCTTTGTTCCTATGTTCAAACTTGTGACCCCCCCGGCAGGGCCAGTTTTGACCCCTGAGGCATCATATGAACAAATTTGGTAGAGTCCACTAGGAGATGCTACATACCAAATATCAAAGTTCTACTCCTTCCAGTTTCAGAGAAGAAGATTTTTAAAGTTTTCCTTCTTTGTTCCTATGTTTTCGAACTTGTGACCCATGGGAAGGGCAATTTTTGACCCCAGGGACATCATAGGAACAAACATTGTAAACTCCACTAGGAGATCCCACATACCAAATTTATATCGAAGCTCTACATCTTCTAGTTTCTTCAGAGAAGAATGTTAAAGTTTTCCTTTTTTCTTTCTATGTTTCAAACTAGTGACCCCTAGTGAGGGGCCAGTTTTGACCCCAGGGACATCATATGTACAATCTTGGTAGATGTCCACTAGGAGATGCTTTATACCAAATATCAAAAACCTGCACCTTACAGTTTTAGAGAACAATAATTTTAAAGTTTTCCTTCTTTGTTCCTATGTTTCAAACTTGTGATCCAAGGGCCGGGGCCAGTTTTGACCCCAGGGGCATCATATGAACAATCTTGATAGAGGTCTACTAGGAGATGCTACATACCAAATATCAAAGCTCTACGCCTACTAGTTTCAGAGAAGAAGATTTTTAAAGATTTTGCATTTTTTTTCCTTTTGGTTGCCATGGCAACCAGAGTTATGAGTGGAATTCAATCTCTTGAACAACCTTGGTAGAGCTTCACCCAAGGAACATCCCTGCCAAGTTTCATCAAAATTGGCCCAGTGGTTTAGGAGGAGAAGATGTTTAAAGAAATTGTGGACGACGCACGACACAATGACGCACAACACACGACGGATGACGGACATTGGGCGATCACAAAAGCTCACCATGAGCACTTTGTGCTCAGGTGAGCTAACAAACAAACCTTGCATCTGCAAAAAGTATGGTGCAGGCTGACTTGGGTCAAAACCTTTTGCTATCAATCATTTTTCTGCATGTCAGTAGACCAGCCCTCTTTTAAGATACCTATTTGGGGTATTTGATGACTGCCTTGGTAAAAAGCATCACGAAGGAGATGCATTAGTTTTCACAGAGCATGGCTCCATTTCAGTATAGATAAATTTTAAGTTTCGTAGTCTAGTACTGGCTACCTCAAATATGAACAATGAAATCTATATCAACATCTATATGTTGAACTTGTCCAAATTCAAGAGCTTTTCGGACAATAAATATCTAAACAATGACCGGATATGTCTTTTGAAGGTAAGAAAACATGCAGGGAAAAGGAGAAAATGCTGGTTGTCTGGATTTCTTCCTTTCCTAATAATGTCTCCAACAGTTAACTGCACCACGTTCCTCAACTCATTACCAAACGACAAAATTTTAGACTGGTTCAAATTAAAAGCATTTTCAGACGACAAAATAAAGGTGACTGAAAAATTGAAATTTGTTCTGGGAAGGGTAGAAAACACTGTGGGAAAAGGAGAAAATGCTGGTTACCAGCATTTTCTCCTTTTCCTACAGTGTTTTCAAAAGGCTTCTTTCTCAGGGGCGTCAAAAGTAGGGATTGTGTGGTAATGGGTTAACTCATTACCAAACGACAAAATTTTATGCTGGTAAAAAATGAAAGCATTTGCAGATGACAAAATAAAAGGGACTGAAAATTTGAAATTTGTTTTGTGAGGGGTAGAAAACATTGTGGGAAAAGGAGAAAATGCTGGTTACCAGCATTTTCTCCTTTTCCCACTTTTCTAAATGCTTCTTTCTCAGGGGCGTCAAAAGTAGGGATTGTGTGGTAATGGGTTAACTCATTACCAAACGACAAAATTTTATGCTGGTAAAAAATGAAAGCATTTGCAGATGGCAAAATAAAAGGGACTGAAAATTTGAAATTTGTTTTGCGAGGGGCAGAAAACACTGTGGGAAAAGGAGAAAATGCTGGTTACCAGCATTTTCTCCTTTTCCTACAGTGTTTTCAAAAGGCTTCTTTCTCAGGGGCGTCAAAAGTAGGGATTGTGTGGTAATGGGTTAACTCATTACCAAACGACAAAATTTTATGCTGGTAAAAAATGAAAGCATTTGCAGATGGCAAAATAAAAGGGACTGAAAATTTGAAATTTGTTTTGCGAGGGGTAGAAAACATTGTGGGAAAAGGAGAAAATGCTGGTTACCAGCATTTTCTCCTTTTCCCACAGTGTTTTCTAAATGCTTCTTTCTCAGGGGTGTCAAAAGTAGGGATTATGTGGTAATGGGTTAAGGATAGGGGACCATAGTGGGAATTGTGTATAATCATCGTCTTTCCAGGCCTGAAAAAAACGGTTAAGTTCAGGTAAGACTCTAGTAATCTGTAACTGATTGGTCAATAGATGCTGGTCCCTGCATTGATCACAGATTACCAAAGTCTTAACCAAATTTGTACAATTCTGGCCATGAAAGGCTGTGTTACACAAATGTTACACGAAAGTTACATGAATCCCATCAGGATACCCTCCCATCCTTAACCCTTTCCCAAACGACAAACTTTTGGACTAGACCAAATTGAAAGCATTTGCAGACGACAATTCAACTCTTGCTGAAAAGATGATTTCTATCTATGATAGGGTAGAAAACATTGTGGGAAAATGAGAAAATGCTGGTTACCAGCATTTTCTCCTTTTCCCACAATGTTTTCAAAAGGCTACTATTCCAGACCCGTAAAAAGCAGGGATTGTTTGGGAAAGGGTTAAAGCACATAACTGTTGACTAAAGGATTAGAGTAATAGTATCGTACCTGGACCCTCCTTGATTAATCTGTACCTCCGAACTTGACATTCTGTTCCCATCACTTAGCCAGAGATCTTTCATTATTCCGCTTAGTGGATCTGACCCAGGGTTACTTCCACTTCCACCTGCGCCATCTTAAACAAAATATTTTCTTAAGTCTGTACCAGTTGATAAAACTTCAGACTATATGTTTGAGGCAATAGCAGACAACATGTCATATAGACCTTCAAATGATAAAATTTGTCTTATCACTATCATTTTCTCCATTTTCTACACTGTTTTCTCATTCTTCGAGGACAAATTGCATCATCTGAGCCATCCCTAAGTTTTGTCTGCATGTCTCATAGAGTTAAGCATTCATCGGAAAGGAATTATCATAGGGTATTTGACGAAAACTTGAGTCCCAATGCTTTCAAGTATATGTGTGCTGCATTAGACTGTATGACTAAAGGTGTTCTAAATAAAACTCACCATGTAAATGAGGCCAAAAAGTCACAAAAAGAATAAGGCACCCAAATGAGATCTGTGTAACATCACCTTTCATCAGATGGATTTGGCTAGGACTCTGGTAATCTGTACTCGATGCGGGAAACCAGCATCTATAAGCCAATCGATTATGGATTACGCGAGCTTTAGCCAAATCTGTATGTTCTTCATAGATGAAAGGCGATGCTATAGGAATCTGAAGTAGGATACCCTGTCCTTAACCCTTTACTCCATAGATACTTATTTCTACGCATTGTTGGTAGGAGCCTTCGGAAAACATTATGGCAAAAGGTGAAATTGCTCATGATGAGCAATTTCACCTTTTGCCACAATGTTTTCGATGCTATCAAAAGGTGTCATATACACATAAGAAACAGCTTCACCCTTGCTGTTATTTAGGGTCAATTAGAGATACCATAGAAATGCTTTATGGGGTAAAGAGTTAAACAGCCTAGCTTATATCACTGCAGTCTGTGCACGTTTCCCAGCTTATTCCCACCAGCATTGACACAACTTTCCAAGCCACTGACAATTTTTCCTCACATATATGAGCTCATATGCTGATTTCTGTCTTTGACAGTGTAGAAGAAAATTGTGGGAGAAGGAGAAAATGCTGGTTACAAGCATTCTATTCTTTTTTTTATCAACGTTTTCCAACGTCTTCTTCTTTAGGGTTGTTAAAACTTGTGTGCTTATGGGACAAATGTCATGAAACATACTTACTTGATTGACAGAGAGAAGCGTAGTCATGGCAACAATCGCCATGAGTAGAGCATGCAGCATTGCACTGGCAGCTAGCACTGGCATCGAACCCCTGACCACAGCGAGAAGAACATGTTCCTGAAGCAAGAGGAGAGTGTGATTAACCCTTTACCACATAATCCCGACATCTAACGACCCTGAGAAAGAAGCATTTCGAAAACAGTGTGGGAAAAGGAGAAACTGCTGGAAACCAGCATTTTCTCCTTTCCCTACATTGTTTTCTATGCTTCTACAAACAAATTTCAGTATTTGAGTCACATTTATTTTGTCATCTGCAAATGCTTTCAGTTCGGAGCAGTCCAAAGTTTTGTCGTTTGGTAAACACATTGTGAAACGATTAAATATTAGTTGATTGATTGATTTTTCAGGTGTTAACAGCATTTTCAAAATTATTTCAACGATATCACAACAGCCAGTGCACGTATCCATGCCTTCTCAGAGTTTTAACCCTTTACCCCATAAGGCATTTCTATGGTATCTCTAACTGACCCTAAATAAGAGCAAGGATGAAGCATTCCTTATGTGTATATGACAACTTTTGATAGCATAGAAAACATTGTGACAAAAGGTGAAATTGCTCGTCATGAGCAATTTCACCTTTTGCCACAGTGTTTTTCAGAGGCTCCTATAAGCAATGCGTAGAAATGAGTATCTATGGAGTAAAGGGTTAACCCGTACTCCGCCCAATTGTCTTTCCAAGCCAATAGGTGCTTTCCCACCGGACAATCATTGAAACAATGGTTAGCCATGAGAGAGGAATAAATCCTGTCACAATAACTATCATCAGCTCTCAAAGAAATTGGCCAAGCCGGAACAAAATTTTAGACTGATCCGAATTGAAAGCATTTGCATACAAAATATTAAATTTAGCTGAAATGATAAAAATTGTCTGTGAAAGAGCAGAAAGCCTTGCAGGGAAAAGAGAAAAGGCTTGTTACTAGACCCATGGGCGGATCCAGAGGGGGGGACTGGGGGTCCGGACCCCCCCTGGAATTGTGGCAAAATGTGGTTATCGGATTTGTGAAATGGTACTGGTTTGATATTGCACAGCATTTATGTAAAATACAGTCATAAATTTTAAAAAAAAGGTTCTAAATGTGGAGACCTCCTCATGGTTAGAACTGGAAACCTTGACTTTTCTTTTAAACGGCTTACATCCACTGAAATCCGGAAATCAAAGTATCATATAATATTAAGAAGAGTGCTTTTTCAGTGGGACCCCCTCTGAGAAAGATATCTGGATCTGTGCATGCTAGACCTCTACATTTTCTCCCTTTCCCTCAAGGTTTTCTTAACCCATTACCACACAATCCTTACTTTTGACGACCCTGACAAAGAAGACTTTAGAAAGCATTGTGGGAAAAGGAGAAAATGCTGGTGACCAGCATTTTCTCCTTTTTCCACAATGTTTTCTACCCTTCACAAAACAAATTTAAACTTTTCAGTCACTTTTGTTTGTCGTCTGCAAATGCTTTCAATTTGGACAAGCCTAAAATACTGTTGTTTGGTAATGAGTTAAAAGACTTTTTCCCCAGGGTCATTATTCAGATCCGAGAGGACTTGCACAGAAATATTACCGTAGGTGTTGATAATATACTTGATGTAGTGTTTTGTGTTCGGACCAGAAGTTAAAAGCCACATACCCTTTTTATTTTTCAAAATAAAGACAAATAAAAATTGAATAACTTGGTATTAGCAAATGAATAATGCGCATTTGTGTTTATGGAGAATATGTTGTAAAAATAGCCCATGCCAAAAATAGAAGAGGAGAAAAGATGCGCGCACAAATCAGGAAGTTAAGAAAGTATCAAAGATGGTGTTAACATGCATTATCAAAAGGCGCAATAGAACAGTTCGGGATAAAAATATATTCTCTTGGTGTAATTCTTCAAAGAAATCCCTGCATTATGCGAACCACCCTCCTTTATTACCATTATTACAGGTCTTGCTTTGAAATATTCATTAAAGAGGTTTCATCCTGTTATTACCCTATTTATTATACTTCATGTAAGTAAACCAAAGTTTTGCTATTTTTTTCTAAAACTATTGTCTATACCTATTTAATGGCTTACTTTAACTTTTTGACCCTTTTTTTCCACCATAGAATGCCAGAATCTTTTCTGAGTCATTAAACTTGGGACTGTTTGTTAAAAGGTTGATTGTGATGCTGAAACAGTTGGTAATACACAACAGTTTATTTATAATCGTGTCTTTTTCAGTAAAGGTACCTTAATTGGCCTGTTTTCTAATACAGTGCATGATTAGCCCACTTGGTTTTCTATAATAACTTATCAAATACATTCAAATGAAATAAATTCTTCAATATTTCTTTGCTATTTGCCTCACATGTTTTTTTCTCTAATTGACCATGGGATACAGAACTCCAGATAAAGGGAGTGATTTTGTTTTCAAAATCTTGTTGAGACAATTCCAATGAGTACCCACAACATAGGGTTTGGAAGAGAAATAATGGATTTAGAATAAGATCACTTCCTCTTATCTGGAGGTCAGGGATAGTATGCTGTTCCATTCATTAATTGCACTCTCTCCACCATTTTCAGATGACAAGATTAATATAGACATTAAAAGACAAATCGTTAAACTCTTGTGTTTTTTGTAAAACATCAGGTAGCTACAAAGTAAATTCGAGAAACAAATTTCAGATAGAATTTGGATCTAAATGTTAGTTTTCATACAAACAACATGTAATATATATTACTTCTCTACCAAGATGTGAAGACAAAGATGTCTTCAAAAGTGGACTATAAATGGTAAAGAATCAAACCTAAAAAGCAAAGTTCCTGGTAGTCAGTGCAGCAGTCTCCAAAGGAATTACATGTACTGTCACATTGACAATTGAAATGCAGGTCCTCTGTATCACAACGCCCCGCACAGGTTTCTATGGCAACAAAATATTAATTATTCTTCTATAAGTGTTCCAAATCGGCATTCTCATTTTCGTAGTTCTCCATCTCTAATTTATGTCTACATGTTGAAAATATTGTCATCTGTATTACAAAATTCCTTCAATGAATGCTGTAGCATCAAAATATGAATGTTCTGTTCTTTTAATCTCACCTTCGAACCTGTCGAGAATCTATTTTCTTACTCTCTTATCTTACTTCTCTACAGTTTATGTCCATGTTGTGTTGGCTCTCAGCATTTAAAAGACCGATGCACCAGTTGCTATGGTAACAAAACCCAACTTTTTTTAAAAAAAGTTCAAATTCAACTTACCGAAACATTTGAAATACATGTAGTGGAAAGCAACGAGTAAGATCTAAGTGCCCTGGGAAGATTTTTCATTTTCCTACTTTAAAGTGACTGGCCATAAATGAGTCATCACTTGGAAAATCACTTAAATTTGTATAAGTATTTTTTCTCCAATGGTTGCAGATACAAAATTTGGACTTGGGCAAATCTTGGAATTTTTTAAACTAGCGAAATAGTCTGTAAAAATGACCCATAGTTGATAAACTTTGGAAAATCTAATCGAAAAGTCTTTAATTAGCCTTATAGTTTAGCAAATGATAGAAAATAGTGTGTATTGAGTGCAGCTGAGCAGAGTGTGACTTCATGAGAGGTCACTTACATAAATCAGTAGATCAATATAAGGAGGGCTGATTAAAACACATGACTGGATGACACAGTGTTACCTGTTACTGTGTTACCTGTATGTCTAATCTAGAGTCCAGTTACATTCATAGAGCAAGAGTCTATGGACATAATTTACGGAATTTCATTACACCATAAAGCTTACACCTTATAATTAGATCTATAGGTATCTTGCAGCAAGTATATATAAGGATCAACTGGTTCTCCAGTCAATTGGTTGTAACTGAATGTGAAATTCTCAGTTTGTTCTTGAAACCTAATAATGTGGGTACTAATTAGCATCATCCACAGACAGTTCTGATGAGTACCCACAAGATTGAACTTGGAAGAAAAACCATGGATTTAACATTCTGTTTACACCCAGTGCGCTACAACAATACAAATATGTCAGATTAAGTAACAGGTATCAAGCTGGAGAAACAAAAAAACACACTTTATCACATCTTTGCAAACCAAGGCTGACGATTCTCTATGCTACTCTACCCTTGGCGGATGGAGCTTGATTTTTACATTTACCCGATACGCCTTTTCATTGGATGCAGCCAGCTCTAGCTGCAACGAATGAAACTGCTTGTAGCATTTTATCTTTGATAAAAATAGAACAAGGTCGCTACCTTTCGAATAGAAGGTAAAACATGGAAACCCACATGGATGTCTGCTTATCGCTTCATGTGTATTCGTAAGCTGTTTGTAAAACGATATTTCATATGCTTTTAGAAATATGATGTAAAGAGGGGTAATAACCAGCGTCCAATAGAGGGCGCATCGCAGGAATCTCGAAATCGGGCTCAATCAGCCAAGGTAAAATCCACGTAGTGATCGTAAACTTGGCTCACGAAGATGACTTTATGGATGCTGGCCAGTTTCTTGTTTGCTTGTCCCAGTATCAATGTTTGTTATACAGAGTATGGCAAGGTGATGCACTACATAAAAAAAGACAAATGAAAGTGTCATTTCATATGACTGTAAACAAACACAGGCATCTCCATGCAAAGCCTTGAAAAATAATAGCAATTAATGTAGATAAAAGATGACCGTGATAAAGATTTGAAGTGACATACAACATACTAAAGCTGGAAGAAACTGCATCTGTCTACACTATGAGTGAAAAAAGTAATTGATATTGAAGCTGAATGGCTTAAGGGCATCAAAACTATAATGATTCCAGGATATTTTCTGTGTGCACCTGGAAACTCTTCTTTTTCCGTTTGTGGTGTTGATTGTAAGTCCCCCTAACTTCCCTCCTTGTGTATCAATGAAATTCTAATCAACGCCTCACAGTCCTTGAAGATAGTTGTCTAGGCACTGTCTCACTCACTAATGTGGTTAATTCTGTTACATATGCCCTTCTCTTAGTCCTAGCCAGTTTCACAACCTGACGATTGACTCTTTTCCCAGTGGCCAAACACCTTCCACTCTGATGCTTGTTTTCTAGGGTGCCCCTTGCAGAAAATCTCTTTACAAACTATGAGACTCCAGACTGAAGTAAATCAAGGGAGGAAAGTGTGCTTGATGCGGGACTCAAACCCATGACCCCCGGAACACTAGAACTGCAGCTCTACCCTCAGAACACCAGCACCACAGCTCTGAGCTAGCCGGGCATCTGGTAATGCCATATATATCACAACACTCCTCCCCCTCCTGATTTTTTTGGAGTAACCAACTCCCTTTTCAGTCCACATGGACCGCCGGTGCCGCATCCTTTGTCACCAATTTACCTTCTCACCAATGAAGTAAACCAAGGGAGAAAAGTGCCTGATGTAGGACTCGAACCCACAACCCCGGAACACTATTCTCGCAGCTCTACCCACTGAGCAAGCCAGGCAGCTGGTCTTGAGCCCACCCAGTGCCATATATATCATAACACTCCTCCCCCTCCTGATTTTTTGAGAGTAACTAACTCCCACTGCAGTCCCCATGGACAGCCGGTACCACATCCCGCATTCACCATTTTACCTCGACGCCAGTGAAGTAAATCAAGGAAGAAAAGTGTGCCAGATGCGGGACTCACCAACAACCTCCGGAACACTAGTACACTAGTACCGCAGCTCTACTGACTGAGCAAGCTGGGCAACTGGTCACGAGTCCATCCAATGCCATATACATCACAACACTCCTCCCCCTCCTGATTTTTTTGGAGTACCCAACTCCCCCTTCAGTCTGGTCCCCATGCATCCTGCGTTCACCAATTTATCTCGTCGCCAATTAAGTAAATCAAGGGAGAAAAGTGAACCCACGGCCAACGGAACACTAGAGCAATGGCGGGTATTATCGATTTTAAGAGATCAGAAATTATGGTGTCGATAACTGCCACTTTAGATAGAAAGGAAAGTTATCAGTGGTTTATTTTGTGGATACTCTACTGATCTACGTGTGTAAAATAATGGCGCCAGGTTGCGTATGGTAGCAAACAACGCCAATATTACATACGGGCATTTTGGGTGATGTTGACAGGCTTCATCTATTATTGACATAGTATTTAATTTTCAAAAATTAAACATTAAAATCCTCTTTTAACTCGTCTTTACAGGTTTTATTCCAGTACTGGTTGCTGAGTTACATCTAATATAACGCAATTAAAGTAAAACTTGGCGCATAACATAAGTAATATCATGGACTAAGAGGTCCGGATATTAGTTACCAGTTACCAGTCCTCGAGGTCATCTTTTAGGCTTCTGCCTCTGTGACCCATCTTCATTAGTCTGAACTTTTATTTCCGCTTCCAGTCCGTAAAAGTCGGGTAAAAATTTGGCTTGCTTATTGTACCAAAATTTGCTAAGTTCATGTTTAAAACTACATGTATTTACATTTTGTGCATTAATTACATTAGGTGGCAGACTATTCCACACATTGACATCTCTTTGGCTAAAACTGTATTTCCTTATATTGGTTCTACACCATGCTTTGAAGATTTTAAGACTATGACCCTGTTTGTTACTCTCTTTTATATGAAATAACCTTTTGTTATCTTCAATGTCTATATGATTTAATACTCTATAGACCTCAAACATATCAGTGCGCAACCTGCGGTACTGTAGGGTCAGGAGTCCAAGGGTCTTTAATCTTTGTTGCTAACTAAAGTTTCTAATATTAGGGAGTAGCCTTGTGGCTTGTCTTTGGACGTTTTCTAGTGTTACAGCTTCCTTTTTATAGATTACTGACCAAATTTGGCTTCCATACTCTAGATAGGGTCTAACCAGACTCTTGTACAGACAGAGGAACATATGATTGTCAAGGAAAGAGAATGAACGTCTTATAAGTCCTTACATTTTGGACAATGCACCACTGCACCCTGCTTTGGCATTTTATTTGGCGAGTATTGAACTCATTTTGGAGTTTTCAAGCCAAAATTTGTCTGTACATAGCTGTAACCGAAAAGAATAAAAGGAATTGTGGTTATGTAAGACATAATTAATTCTTATTTCTATAATTCATGTCTTAATCTGTTGATAATTAGTCTACCAATCGGACAAATTAGCATCAGCAGTCATCGACACATCAATTTATGCTGATTTATGGTGGACAAAACGTGCTCGATTTTGTTATGCGAACATTATTCTATATCTGAAACTTGTAGATCTATTTAAGGTAAGACCTGTGTAATGCACTTCCAGTGAACATTGGACAAAAATTCTAATTGGTTGTTAAATATGGATAAATAAGGATTTATGCCGAAATAGTATTTTTGCACATTTCTAACGGATCAGAAATTCTGTTTATGTCTATCTTGAAACTTTTTTTTTGATACTTTTGTTTTCTAAAAAAAGGGAGGTAATTATTATCTCTTTTTCAATTGAGAATATAGCGGTTTTATAAATGATAGATCTAATTCAAAGAAGGAAAAAATGGAAAAAATGAAAAGGTGAAAGTAGTTCAATAACACTCATTTTTAATTATAGCTAATTTTGCAGGATGATATTTTAGTGGAAATAGCTGTTTTCCATTACACAGGTCTTACCTTAAGTTTTAATTCAAGCAATCGACCACGTTTCAGTACGCCCCACGCGTTGACAAAAGACACCACCCACCTTATCGTAGACTTTAATGTTGGGAAATTTTATTAGATCTACTGTGTAATTTTATTAGACTAGTCTAACTCTTTTGGACTTACCGAGTACTATCTACTTCCGGCGCGGTGATTTGATAAAATATTGACTTTATTGATCTATGTTATATCATAAAAATGGAATTTGTTCAGCTTTCATGGAACTGAAGGACACGGTTAAGAATTGACGATAACTTTCGACGGTCTACAATACTCGACGTTGCTCTGTACCGCAGCTCTACCCACTGAGCAAGCCGGGCTGCTGGTCGTGAGTCCGACCATAGCCATATAGAGCTATATCACAACAACTTATTCCCAATATTTCTGCTGAATTTTCTTTTGAGAAATTCCATCTTTAGACATAGATATAGCAACATATTTCTGGTCTGATTACTTTTCTTTCCTTTTGATAGCCATTTTGCAGACGACAGTTTGTTATCCTATTTCAAGAACCCAATTGTCTTTATTATAATCAAATAAAAAGAAAAGATCCAAAAGGAAAAAATAACAGAAAAGGAGTCATCCAAGAAGGTAAATAAATATGCTGAACACCTTGAAAGACAAAGGGAACAGTTTACTTTATTTGTCGGTAGCCATTGTGACTCGTTTATGCCCAATCACTGCACTTTTATATTCGCTATTTGTAAACTCTTTGCATCTCAAATGACCATTCTGACCCAAGATCCGTTCGACTCGATTATAAGGATCCATAATCATTTGATGGCTGGCTTCGTGTAATGGATCCCGGAGATGCAGTACAGCTTCTTTTTGCCCGGCGTTGATCCTACTTTGCTAATGTTCCTGCACTGAATTTGATCATAATTCATTTCATCTCATTATTGAATCATTATTCTTACATGACACGTGAATTCATGCGGCTCTATTAACACAGTGCAGCTAAAGTGTGGTAAAATCTACGTTATTCCATGTAGACTTACCGCCCAAACAATAACTGGAATAGTCAGTGCAACAGTCGCCGTAGTTCTGACATGCTGTATTACACTGGCACGAGTAGGCTGGGTTAAGTCCTTGTCCACAACGACCCTGGCACGAATCTGTTTAGAAACAACACACACACAAAAACAAAACCCTATTTTGTTCCAAGTATTTATTTCAATATTTTTATTTTTCTTTCTGAAATAATTTAACACATTAACGCACAATCCCTACTTTTCAGGACCCTGCGAAAGAAGCCTTTTGAAAGCGTTGTGGGAAAATGAGAAAATGCTGGTAACCAGCATTTTCTCCTTTTCCCACAATGTTTTCTGCCCTTCTTTAAACAAATTTCAATTCTTTAGTCACATTTATTTTGTCGTCTGCAAAGGCTTTCAATTTGGACCTGTCTACAATTTTGTTGTTTGTTAAAGGGTTAAGCGAAAGACTTGCAAAGGGAAAGGTATTAATCGGTTTTTGGGTGGTGATGGTCTTCTATTGAGAGAGGTTAACCCTTAGGCTGCTATGAACGATTCAATGACCTTTTGCAAACAGCGTGGACTAAGATCATACTGCACAAAAGGTGCAGTCTGATCTTGAATCTCCACTGTCTAATATGGAGATTTTTCCCCAAAAATTATTTTTGAAATGGCAGAGGTTTGGATTTTACTACCGACTTGAAATTTTCGACTCACTTATTTAGCAGGATAAGTGGTAATCCTTTAAGTCCCATAGGCGGAACACAGGCGCCAGTGGGGATAATGTAGATCAAGATCAGACAGCACAAAACGTGCAGTCTTATCTTAGATCTATTCCATCTACTTGTTAACCCATTACCACACAATCCCTACTTTTAACGACTCTATGAAAGAATTAAGCCTGTAGAGGGGATTGCGGGAAAAAGGAGAAAATCCTGGTATGCCTAAACAGCATTTCTTTTGCCACAATGTTTTCTTATCTTCACAGTACAAATTTCGAAATTTCAGTTACTTTTACTTTGTCGTCTGCAAATGCTTTCGATTTAGACAAACCTAAAATAGTGTCGTTTGGTAGATCTAATAAGTTAAGTATCGTATCAAGTCTTTCGGGTTAGAAATTAATAGATCTACATGTAGGGCCTACGTGTTTCTGTATTTTCAACCAGTGAGAAGGTGCTGAAAGAGCTATCTCTTTACCAAACGACAAAATTTTAGCCTGGTTCAAATCGAAAAGATTTGCAGACAATTACAGTTTGACTTATACGATGAAATTTGTCTTCAAAAGAATAAAAACATTGTAGAAAACGGAGAAAAGGCTGTTTAAGGAGATTTCTACTCTAGGATTCAACGGTTGAATATCGGGAATTATTGGTACAGAGGTAATGAAGAATCTTTACATAGAATAATTTACAAGTACGTCATCGTTTTCGTCTCACAACAAACCGCAATTGAAAGCATACTGACAATGAAGAAAAAAAAAGAGCTGTTATGTGTAATGTTGTCCTTTACCGGTTGTCTGCGCATGTCATTTCTTCGAAGATTCGAGGCTTGTCTGCTATGACGCACCGCCGATCCGATAAACTAGGGAAAAGTAGGGCTTAAGACCCAAGCCTGTAGGGGCTGTTTTAATAAATGTTTGGTGCATAGGCTACCTACAAGCTGACTATGGAGTTTAATTAACCCATTACCACACAACAAAATTTTAGACTGGTCCAAATTGAAAGCATTTGCAGACGACAAAATAAAACTGAAAATTTGAAATTTGTTTTGTGAAGGGTAGAAAACATTGCGGGAAAAGGAGAAAATGCTGGTTACCAGCATTTTCTCCTTTTCCCCACAATGTGTTCTAAAGGCTTCATTCTGAGGGGTGTCAAAAGTAGGGATTGTGTGGTAATGGGTTAACTGAATCGCAACGGGTAGCGTTTCATTTAGTTAACGTCTATTTGAAAGTTAGGGTTGTCGTTCTGAAAAATAGTCCGGTTCTGTGCCTAGATTGCCCAAAATAGATAGATGTGTAATTGTAAAGTGCCATCTAGCGGGAGATAATAATCCTTTACCACATTGTTTTCTCGTATATATACATGCATTACACGTGAACCTCTCCGTCGTCAAATATATCAACGCGGCCTCTTACGACAGTCGAATTGTTTCGACGATGGTTATGTGGGAAAGCAGCCAGTGGCTTGGAAAATATACTGTACGGAGTACTGGTAAAAGAAACTCCATAACCATAGATAGGTGCGCTGGCCGCCGCAAAATAACTGAAATAATGTTGAAAACGGCTTTCAACACCATACAATCAATCAATCAATCAACGACAGCTGTCCTGAACATACAATTCACTGAAACTTAGACATATTTCTTTATCTTATCGGCTTGGCTAAACACGAGGACGATATACTGGTAGATACAAGATCAGACTGCACGCTCTGCGTAGTCTGATCTTGATCTATGCCGCTCGCGAGAGCCAGTGTCTAAGCCTATGGCGAAGAAAAGGTTTTCATTGACATTACTGATTGCCATACTTTTACAACAATGTTCCCGAACTCGACTGCGGTATGGTTGTTCAGCGAATGAAAATGATTCAAATGACCGTTCTTGTGAAGCTTAAACGGTAGTTTGCACACAAATACGGGAAGACAGAGATCAGACTGCACTTTTTTGCAGCCTGATCTTAATCAACAAGAGGGCACTTTTGATTTTTGATGCTCGGGTTTAACTCTTTCCCAAACGACAAAATTTTAGACTGGTCCAAATTGAAAGGATTTGCAGACGACAAATTAAATGTAACTGGATTGATGATTTTTGTCGTGGATTGGGTAGAAAACATTGTGGGAAAAGGAGAAAATGCTGGTTACCAGCATTTTCTCCTTTTCCCACAATGTTTTCAAACGCCTTCTTTTACAGGGTCGTTAAAACTCGGGATGGTGTGGTAAAGGGTTAAGGGCCTGGACGAAACTGACTCATAGCGGCGGCGTAAACAATGCATGTTTAACTCTTTACCAAACGATAGACTTAAGATTTGTGCAAATTGGAAGGGCTAGCAGACGACAAATAAAATATAGCTCATATGGTGATATCTGTTTTTGGTGGGATTGAAAACATTGTGGGAAAAGGAGAAAATGCTGGTTACCAGCATTTTCTCCTTTTCCCACAATGTTTTCCAAAACTTTCTTCTCCAGGGTCGTTAGCAGTCGGGATTGTGTAGTAAAGAGTTCAAGAACAGAGTGACGATGATATTTCAAACGCCAAATATAGAAATTCGACCTTTCGCATGTTTTGCTTTTCTAACAATGAGACAGTTTCGCCGTTCGACTCACACTTTTTAAGTTTGTCGCCTGCAACAACCTTTCAATTTGGACGAGTCCAAAACTTTGTTGTTTGGTAAAGATTTAATGACTGGTTTTCCTACTGGTTCAACGCACTTTTATCAAAATTTGCCAACTCGTGTCAAATTGGATATATATGTACATAAGAACCTTCCGTGAACTATTGTAATATTTCTAACGTTTTTTTTTTATGTCCCCAAAACAATACATGTAATATAGGGAAAATGAAAAGAAAAATGTAAGTTCTATATGGAGATAGATATGTATATGGTTCACAAAACATTAACCCTTTACCAAACAATCCCTAGTTTTTACGACCCTGAGATAGAAGCCGTTTGAAAACATTGTGAGAAAAGGAGAAAATGCTGGTAACCAGCATTTTTTCCTTTTCCCACAATGTTTTCCACCCTGCAGGAAACAAATTTTAATTTTTGAGTTACGTTTTATTTGTCGTCTGCAAGTGTTTTTAATTTGGACCATTCTAAACTTTTGTCGTTTGGTAGAGGGTTAAAGATAAGAAAAACAGGTTTCAACGGTTTCACATTATGAAGAAAAAAAAAATACTGTAGACCTCTTATAAAATAAAACCGAGTTTTAAAGACCTTGAGAAAAACGATTATGGAAAACAATGTAGGAAAAGGAGAAGATGCTGGTTACCAGCTTTTTCTCCTTTTCCCACAATTTTTTTTATACCCTTTCAATGGCAAATCTCATCATTTCAGACACAATTAGTCTGTCGTCTGTACATGTTACCAAAATGAAGGGCCCTAAAATTTCATGGCCTTATCAATTTAATTGAGCACGTTTGATGAAATATTTCGAGAGCAACAAACAAAAATAGTTTTGTTTTTAAACAAAATGGACCTTACCTGCTCTCACAAGAGAAAAAACAAAGAGATTCAACACTGCCAATGTAATGAAAGTTTTCATTGTCGAATTCTTAACTTCCTCCTTTGTCTGCCTGGCCTCCGCAAGCTGTAACTGACAGCTCCTCGATGACACTGATTCAAGCCTTCAAAGTGATCTATTAATACTCGTATAGACGCACTTTTCAAAGATCTCGTCATGACAACTTTCCGACTACAACGACAGTTTTTAGATTGTGTCATAAGTGTAATTGTAGCGTTTGTCCTAAAACAGCATCAAGGACCAAGTTCATTTCGTTTTTCTCTGTACTTCATAAACGGTTTGAGGAATACGATGTACTTATCCTATACATGTAGCTATTGTCCTGTGGGGCTATTGTCCTATATCGCTAATGTCCTTTTGGAATATTGGTTTATGTGGCTATCGTCCTCTTGGGCTATTGTAAAAATGGGACTATTGTTCGAAAGGAATTTCTTGGCCATGGGGTTATCGCCCTGTGGGACCATTGGCCTTTGTCTTATGTAGCTATTGTTCTTAGGGAATTGTTGGCCACAGAGCTTAATTTTGTCATGAAAAGGACGATCGTTCTATTGGGTCGGTGGTTTCTTGGCTTTTGCCCTTTGGGGGCTGTTGTCAGATTAGCTATTGTCCTAAAGGACTACATTATCATTTTGGAAATTGTTTCATGGAGCTATTTGCTTACGGGACAACAGTGTCTATGTGACTATGGTCTTATGGGACTATGATATTTCGGACTGTTGTAAGATAACGCGACTACTATCTTTACTGATGTCAAAGTCAGCCTTTGTTTTGGAACCATATACAAATACGATTGACAGCCTTTTAACTCTTTACCAAACGACAAAATTGTGGACTTGTACAAGTTGAAAGAGATTACAGAAGACATTTTTTTTTTTCAAATGATGTGATTTGCCTTTAGAAGGGTAGAAAACATTTTTGGAAACGGAAAAATGCTGGTTACCAGCATTTTCTTTTTTTCCCGCAATGCTTTCAAAAGCATTATGTATTAAAGTCGTTAAAACTACTGATAGATTCGTAAAGGGTTTCCTGGAACTTTAATTCAATGAAAATATAAGATGATGACCCAAACATTATGATCTCAGACAGTTTCTTGCCTTTACGACGCTGAGATAATAAAATCAAAGTACTGAAAGTACTTATAGTAGGTGATGGTAGAAATTTGCTACTCGGTTTTAACACTGGTTCAATTCATTAAATATTTCATTCATCTGATGGTGATAAGTTGATAACATCTTTTTCTCAAATTCTTGTCATTTTTTTGTAGAGTCTGCTCAGCAATGACCAGAATAAATGCTGATTTTTAACTTTACTGAACACAGGTTTACATATGGCTTAGGGACTGTAAAAACGCAGAAAATATAGAACATAGAGTTAAGCAGACAAAATACACAAAAAGGGTAATGGAACAGGTAATAAAACACAGCCAATATAGAAAAAGAAGAACAAAAACGTTCAAGAAGGTTTTCTGAAATGCCTGTTAAATGAGTACATAGACTTTGATGAAGTTTTCATTGATTACATCTCAATTCAGCACGTTATACCAATTAGTTCAATTGTATTTATTTACAAATTAGTGTATAAAGGGGGGTGTTGTTACTTAAGTTTCATTTCAACATACATTTTGATTTGAAGGTAGACTAAACATAAGGTGTTATTTATCTTTCGATTACTTTGACTGAAATGAATCTACCATCTCTACTTGGACCATACGAATCTTTAAACTGGATAAATCATACTGTATTTTTCACCTGGCGTAGCTTTTGAATATAGGTACCTGTTTTCATCATTTTGCCCTAGGGCAATGAATTAATAGTGTGGGGGCGCTGTTCAAATAAGTGAATGTTTCAAGAAATGAAGAGATATTTAGCCAATAACCAGGAGGAAAGTCTAGTATTTCTGAGTACCTTGAACTTATGACTTTTGCATGTAGCCCTTATAAAGTTATCTACAATGTCAGCGTTTTATCAACTGTTCCATTATCCTCCTTATTATCTGCTCAACTCTATGTTGTATATTGTCTGCTTTTTATTCCGACCCCATGGGTTGTTTGGATTGATAATGCACCAATATATCTAAAGAACTAAGTGTTTTTATTTTACTTTTTCACAGGCTTGTTTACATTTCTTAGTCCAAACTAGATGGCGCAAGAACATAACAAGGAAGCAGTTTTCAGATCCCCAATACTGAAAATTAACCAATAGAATGAAAGTAAAGGAGCAAAGCAGTGTGTAGGACCCGCAAAAGTAACCTTCTGCAAAAGTAGTTCAAGGACAAGGTGATTTTTTTTTTCATGGAGCTATGAAAAAAAAATTCCAGCCAATCAGAACTCACCAATGTTCATAAAAACAACTGATATTAAATTATTCTGATATGATGCGAAATTGTGTGTATCTGTTGGAATGCAGGTCCCCGTTTGTGCTGTAAAAAGTCATACACTTTTTCAATGCAGGTCCCCGTTTGTGCATCTTCGCAAGCCAAGGCTGACGATTCACTACGCTACTCTACCCTTGGCGGATCGACTTGATTTCTACATTCCCCCGATACGCTTTTTCATTGGATGCAGCCAGCTCTAGCTGCAACGGATGGAATCGCTCGTAGCATTTCATATTTGATAAAAATAGCATAAGGTCGCGACCGTTCGAATAGAAGGTCAACATGGAAACCCACGTGGATGTCTGCTTATTGCTTCATGTTGAATAATTGTATTCGTAAGCAGTTTGTAAAACGATACTTCATTGGCTTTCAGAAATATGATGTAAAGAGGCTAATAACCTGCAGCCAATAGAGGGCGTATCGCAGGAATCTCGAAATCGGGCTCAATCAGCCAAGGTAAGATCCGCGTAGCGATCGTAACTTTGGCTCGCGAAGACGCCGTTTGTGCTGTAAAAAATATACTTTACCGCCATTTCCAGTGGGTTAATGAACGAAAGGTTTTGAAGATAAGCAAAATGAAGACAGCATAGGTCTTTCGTAGTTTTAAATGAATCTGTTTTTTTTTTTTTAATTTTATAGTGAAACAACGTGATTTGAAAAATAGAAGGATTTCTATTTAACGACTTTGGTCAAAGTTATGCGAAAAGCAGCGATCATCTAAAGAAAGACATTCTAGAAAATATGATTATTTACTCTCTCTCTCTCTCTCTCTCTGGGAAAGGGCCATGCAAGGAGAGGGGAGCATTTCACCAAATGAAAGGAACACCACTTTTGTGGAGCTCAACTTTAAGCCAAGTATAAGGCTTAAAAGTATGCAAAATGTACAGGTTTTATTCATAATTTACAAGACGACCCTACGGTTTGTTCATTTTGAAAATGAAACAGAGGTTTGTCGACACCTCAACAGTTATTCAACAATAATAAATGTTTTACTGTACATCAGCTTGTCTTTATCTACTCTACTAAATTGATTGAATCAAACGATTAGATAGAAAGAAGTTACCTACGCCCGTCTGTCTTTGATACCAAACAAATACTTAAATTCTGTTTTAAAATTAATACAAAAAAATTCACCCGACAACTATATATAAAATCAAAACACTTAGCCCTGGAAGCCCTGTATTTTACCCAGCGTTTCATATTTCAGGTTATATTTACTCTATACGGAGGGGTTGAAATATCCTGGTCGCTACTGTTTTAGGGTCCGAATAAAGCAGTAATCAGCAATTCAACTTAATTGATCATAATCGTTATCTACTTTCGGTTTCTATCCCAGACACGTAAGCCATATTATCTCCCGCTAGATGGCACTCTCAATTAATCAAAGTACATTACTTCGAACTTAAGCGTATGAAAGATCTAAAATACTAAAATTGATATCAAAAGTTCAAGGCTGATTTCCATAAAATCGTGTATCTAAGCATTTTTAAATGTTAGATTTTTTGAGGTGTAATGGCATACTTTTGGGTAATTTTCGAGTGTTTTGGGGGTATTTTTCAGTGGTTTTGGGTATTTTAGAGTGTTTCATCTGAGACGTACTTTACAAACTAGGTCAGGTCAAAGCTGCGGAACGAGACAAATTTTTAAATTTAGAGCGAGTTCTACGAGATTTAATCTGAAATTCATTGTTTGTGTGAATGGCATACATTGATTTTTAATCCGCATATTATTTGTTCATATCAAATGACAGAGAGGCGTCTGTTCATTGATTTTTGAGGACCTATTTTTTTCGAAACTGCCCAGCCTGCAAAAATTATGGGACCAATATGGGCCCCATGTCGGATTTAAGATGGGTCCAACATGGGCTGCCGATGTGGGACTGAGCTGGTTTTTGCAACAGGATTCCACGAGGGACTCACAAGGGCAAACATATATGGGTCATATATGGGAATTATATGGGTACAATATGGGCTTTGTTTTCAACCCACACTGGACCCATATGGTTCCTAAATTTGTTATAAGGGCTGTATATGGGAACCATATGGGCCCAATATAGGCAATGTTATAACCCTTACTGGACCCATATGATACCCAAATTTCTATTATAGGGGCAGGATATGGGAACCATATAGGCCCATTGTTACTGGATGCTCTCTATAAACGGGTCATGCTCTCTATAAACGGGTCATGTGGGAATCATGTGGGTCCGATATGGGTGATGTTGTTACCCACACTGGACCTTTATGGTGCTCTGATCTCTATTATAAGGCCAGAATATGGGAATCATGTGGGTCCAATTTTATTATTTGTACATCCTGTAGATCTTGCATGGGAATTCTATGGGTTCTCGTTTGCTACTGATATACTAGTAAATAGAAAAGGCTGCATCGGAATTTGTGGGTCTGATTTCTGGTTAATGTATGAGATTGGCCTTGTTAGCCATAAAAAGATTTTAGATATTTTCAGATTGAGAGCAAGCAGCTAAGTGATCACAGTTGCTCACCTTAAGCATTTTATGCTGTGGTGAGGTAAAATTCATAATTATATGTCCACTTCAATGGATTCAAAAACAGAGGGGAGTTGATTGACTAATATGCTCCTCTAAGTAGAATGCATAATTATGAACTTGCTTAAAATGACCTAATATCTAGGTCCAACTATCATAAACCAGTGTACAATAACAAGAATTGTATTTTCAAGACAAATAATTTCAGTATTTGTTTTTGTATTTTAATTTGAAATTGCAATGGCACAAGCGTATAAAAAATATAGTACAAAACAGCAACAGTTATAAAACAACAACCATCATAATACTGCTTTGAAATAAAATTTGGATTACAAAATTATATGTGGATTACATATTTCACATATGTATATAGTTCAAAACAATAACAGTTATAAAACAAAAAACAATCATAATACTGCTTTGAAATGATACGTGGATTACAAAATGATATGTGGTACTGAAGTGGTAGGGACAAATCGTTGCTTGCAGAGTAACTTAACCCTTTCCCAAACAATCCCAGTTTTCAAAATGCCTGAGGAAAAAGGCTTTTGAAGAAATTTGGAGCGGGAATGAGAAAATGCTAATGACCAATGTGTCCCTTTCCCTTAACTCTTCACCACACGAGAAAATTTTAGACTGGTCCATATTGAAAGCATTTTCAGACAACAAAATAAAGGCAACAAAAAAATTGAAATTTGTTCAGGGAAGGGTAGAAAACTAGAAAACACTATGGGAAAAGGAGAAAATGCTGGTTACCAGCATTTTCTCCTTTTCCCACAGTGTTTTTAAAAGGCTTCTTTCTCAGGGGCGTCAAAAGTAAGGATTGTGTGGTAATGGGTTAATGCTTTCTACCCACTCAGAGACAAAAATATCTATCATTTGAGTAGCATTTACCTCACTGATGGCAAATGCTTTCAATATGCACATTTTAAATTTTGTCATCTAGTATAGGGTCAAGCTATTCGAAAAAACAAGTACACATTTTGACATTTAAGCTAAATTATAAAATAACACCATAGCAAAATTACATAGTAAACATTGACTAGTAAGTGTCCCATTATTATGACTAAAAGTAAGACTGACTCTATTTAATAGCACGTTCATCAGCCCAGTTATCCCGTTTCTGAAAAATCTATATACATGTATCTAGTATAGATTTAAACAAATCTTCAATCTAATAACAAAATCAAGAGTCCATTAAGTCATTACCAAACGACAATATTTTAGGTTTGTCCAAATCGAAAGCATTTGCAGACGACAATATAAGTGACTGGAAATTTGAAATTTGTTTTGTGAATAGCAGAAAACATTGTGGGAACAGGAGGAAATGCTGGTAACCAGCATTTTCTCCTTTTCCCACAATGTTTTCTAAAGGCTTCTTTCTCAGGGCATGAAAAGTAGGGATTGTGTGGTAATGGGTTAAGGACACTATGGTACATACTACCCAGATGCACTGCCACTAAGTACATATAGAACAAGGAAATGCTGTACTCCAGCTCAAATATTCCAGCTGAAATACTATGACAAACAGGTGATATGACTACAAAAGTAAATACTGTGACTAGAATTATTGAAATTGCACAATCAATGAATAATCTCCAGATGGCAATATCAGATTACAGACAAATCAAACATGTTTGTCATACTATTTCTTTTTTCGGTTGTCAGGAGAAACATTTAGTACTTCAAAATAACATAAAAACAGTTGAGTAATAGTGTGGTTATCTCATAAATGTGAAAAGTAAAAAGGTTATTTGAACCCCTTCAAATGGCTCAAAGAAGGCTTTATGAAAATAAACTTCCTGAGAACAAACTTAAAATTAAATCTAACAAAATTATTGACCATTACTTTTTTAGAATTACTATCAACCCATAACCAAACGACAATATTTTAGACTGGTCCAAATTGAAAGCATTTGCAGACGACAAAATAAAAGTGACTGAAAGTATGAAATTTGTTTTGTGAAGGGTAGAAAACATTGTAGGAAAGGGAGAAAATGCTGGTTACCAGCATTTTATCCTTTTCCCATAATGTTTTCTAAAGGCTTCTTTCTCAGGGGCGTCAAAAGTAGGGATTGTGTGGTAATGGGTTAAGTAGTTATCTGTCTGCCAGAGTCACAAAATTTCAGAATTGTCAAAAAATCGAAGCATCTGCAGATAAAGAAAATTGAGTTTTACTCAAAGAACGTGTGTGTGTGTGTTTTTTTTTTAAATAGAAAACATTGTGCCTACCAGCATTTTATTCTTGTCCGACAATGCCTACTTACTCCTGGTCATTTGAAAATTTTATGATTAAACGATTAACATGAACTGTTGTCTATACTGATGAAGAACTTTATGTTGGTTGGAAAATTGAAAAATTAAATTCTTGACATGCCCTTTCCACGTTAAAAATCAATTTGCATCTGCAAGATTTTCAGGTGGTATCCTCGTTCTCTCTTTCCGGCCCCCATCCCTGTCACGCGCACCACTTAACCACTTTTTCACTGCCCCCTCCATGTCACTCTTAGTTGAATAACGTGTTGCCGAGTTCACACGCAGACATCCTGTAAGTCCATAAAATGCGTAATTTGAAAAATGCTGTTTGCAGCATTTAAAAACATTGCAGTAATATCACTGCAAGAGCTATTGGTAATTTAATGGTGTTTTGCACTGCTTTCAGCATTATTTTTGTTATATTCAGTCAACAGCTCACAACTTTATGTATTTCAAGGATTTCACCAGTACTAGGCTAAGGGCTCTGCAGTGTCTTACCCAAGGACATTCCAACAAAAAACCCAGTGGATCCAGTGCGGTCAAATCCCGAGCCTCCAGGTCAAGAGCCCTGCACTTTATTACTGAGCCAAGGGTAGCCATCTAGTAGGCAGCTACTGACAATTTTGATTTCAAAACTTTTTACCAAATGGCAAACTTTTAGACTTGTCAAAATTCAAACCGTTGCCAACAAAAAATTAAATGTGGCATGCATAATTGAAAGTTGGATCTCCTTCTGGGAAAAAGGAGAAAATCTTGCTAATAAAGACGATGTTGAAAATAGTTATTTACTTAGCATTTTATGAAATATTTTTCCTCCTCTCACATTGTGTTATCATTATTACTATCACAATGTAAAAGTTAATATTTCTTTTCAATGTTGAATATAATTCAAATATTAAACAAAAGAAGAAAAAGTGAGCTAACTTCAGCTATATGTCAATACATTTATGTACATAGGAAAGGGAGAGAAAATCCTTAATACATGACCATACCAGTTAAGTAGTAAGTTCCTGATTACTGTTGTGAACCACGAGCAGGTTTTTAGTAGAATCCTAAAGGTACATGCTAAACTATAACTCATTTTAATACAGAAACAAAATTCAACTCACTGAAAATAATGGAGGTCAATCCAAGGTCTTCAAATTTCTGTTTTCCTTTTTTGCCCTTGAAATTGTACTTCCTGGCAAGGTCAGTGACAAGGACTATCTTTAGAATTCTTTCTACTGTTTCTTTGACAGTACTCCCACCATATTGAGCTAGGTACCTAACCTACAAGAGCATATATTCTTATAATAAAAGTAAACAAAACATGTTTCCATTATACCCTTAACCAGCAGAAAAATGGAACCAATCCACTAAGGAAAAAAAGCAAAGCCAGAACTCTTGTCCGATTAGACAAATCATGAAAGTTTGAGAAGCACAAGTTCTTATGGTAGAAATGGCATTAAAGGTACAAAACCTGTATTCAACACACATTTTCAAAACATTTTTTTAGTCTTATTCTCAAAAGGTTCCTGCATACCTGCTTCTTAAAGTGTGAGACTGCTAGACTGGTGCATTACTGGAAGCACTGGGTTTTTTATGGGGGTGTCCTTGGGCAACACACTTCAGGGGCCAAGCCTAGTATCGGTGATATATATGAAACAATTGAATAGGCAATCTGCTCCTGTGATATGACTGAAATAATACTGAAGTGGTGTAAAACACCATTCAATCAATATTGTAAAGAATTTTTTTTTAAAAATTCTGATAAGTAACACTACACAAGTTGTGTTACTTCTAAAATCTGGAATTCGAACTCGCAATGAAATTGAAAATGATTGGTGACAAAATACTCACAACTGCTGTTGCTGATTTATTGTCCAATATGCAGCCCTCAAACTGTGCCACATCTTCAAGGGTCTTCAGAGGAAATGATACACCCTCAGGGAGTTCCCTGGGTGCCTGTTCCTGGAACTGAGCAGATCTACCGACCAGTATATGGAGCAGCCGTGTCTGCTCTCTCATCTGTTCCTGCAGCTGTTCCAGCATACGGAACATTCTAACATCTCGAACTGAAACAGCTATGAACCAATCATGACTTAAAGGAGAGATACAATATCAGTGTTACTTTGCACAACACTATCAATATATGGACTAGTTTTACATTTAGACATTTACTTAGCTCTCCAGTGTTACAATCATAACAATTTTCATTACTGACTTCAGATTCAGTGAAAATTGTTTGTACAGAGTCACTTTAGTGCCTAGCTTGCAAACAATCTACTGGCAGTGTGATTTCAAAAGCCAAGCTGATCTAAATATTTCCCTGTAAAAAGACAAATTTTATTTCTGTGATCAATGATAGGAAACTTAAGGATACACCCTTACAGCTAGATAAAAACACATGGAATGCATATTCTATCCATCATAATCTGTGCCACCTTGCTGCCATCAGAAACAATATTTAGCATCAAGATAAAAAAACGATATAGTTTCATAAATTAAGGACGAAATGGTATCAACTGTCCGACTAAAAACTGCCTTAAAGAGAATAGGGATATATTTTTAACAGTATCTTATCTAATAAATGGTAAAATACTATGTAGCCTCTACAGTCACCACATTGAAAGCATCCAAGTTGCCTGTATTACAAGCTTTACATGGTAATCTATATGCATCTACATGTATCTGTTTAATGGGTTCATACCTGGTTCATGACCTAGAAAAACAAGAGTACTACATGTCCGGGCAACACTTGACTGTAAGTGCTTTTCAGTGAAAACTGAAAAGGTGCATATTTGTGTCAGAAATATTTTGATAGTTACCTAACCTTTTATACCAGTTTCCCTTTGAAACCCTGGAAAGTTGTGAATAAGTTGTACAGCTAAATATAAACAGCTACTGGTGATGTTGACAAAAAAATACTACACAAAACACTGAACTCAAACAAACCTTCTTCTACTCTACTTGTTCTTGAGTTCCTCAAACCTGTGGGTGGCGTTATTTCTATACGAGGAGGTGGCACGGGAAGCTGATAGGAAGTGCCCAGAGTTGGACTTGTTTCTGATTCCTGGCTTCTAGAGGGATTTTTCTTTGATGCTTGGGTTTGATATTCCTGGTCACTGTCCTCTGAGCTTTCATCAGACAGTAGCCGTCTTGGTATGCTGAAACAGAATTCCTATCAGTAAAAATTTATTTACAGAATATGTAATGTTTTAGATGTATCTATAAAATGTCTTTTGCATTATGTAAGGGATACTAAGTGTTTTATGAAGGATTAGAAAAAAGTGCAGTATTGGTCTGCATAATTAGTGAATTTGACAAGTTTAAGAAAAAGTAGTAATAAAATAACAAAGTAAGTGTTTAAGGGTCACTATCAAAGGGTTCTGTCAAAACTTATTCAATGAGTCAACTGGTACACTTACAGAAATATGGAGCATTTTCAAAAGAAATGATAAAAAAGCAAAGTGCTACATCTCATTCAGTATTATAATGAAAAGGGTACCACACTGAATTGAATGTAATGTATTGAATGGTCATCATCTTTCATCTAAAAAGTCATAACATAAATTTTACAAAATCAATGCTTGTATTTTCTGGTCTTTGGAATTCTTTCCAAGGCTGCTGTTCCACATTACAGTCAAAATAAATGCTCATTGGTGACAGGACTAAATTCGGTTGCAATATGTATCATCAATTCTTAACAGAAACCTGTCTAGCTAGGAATCAAACAAGTGACATCTGGGTTTCAAGTCCTATACATTACCAATATATGAGCTATTGGACTTTGCTAAAATTGTGTTGTTATACTAAAGCGGTGTTATAACAGATTGATGTACATTTAAGTCTTTATGTTGTGCTAAATGTTGGATAAATGAAGACTAAATAAATGGCTTCAAAATGTCAGAATGAGAAATATTACTTCTTTTGTCGTTTTGCTGGTGGTTCATCATCTGACTGAAGATCAGATGTAAGTTCAGATCTGTTAAGTTTTTCTCTGGCTCTTTCTAAAGAACCTAAAGCAAAAACAATGAGTCAAAATATTCGATAATACATGGAAACAAGATAAATATATTCATTAATTGCAGTAACCAAAACTGTCTGATTCTCAGATTTATTACAGTCTGGTATGAGCAAATACAGCTGACCTAAGGGCAGTCTGATCATAGTTAACAGCACTAAGAAAGTTTAGGCTTTTTTGACCCTTTACTAGGCCAAAATTTTAGCCTTTTCTAATTTACAGCATTTGTAGACATTATCACTTGAGTGTGGCTCAAATGGTACATTTTTTCTCTGATAGGGTAGAAAATATTGTGGAAAAAGGATAAAATGTTGGTTACCAGCATTTTCTCCTTTTCCCATAATGTTTTCAATAAACTTTTTTCCTAGGGCTGTTAAAAGTAGGCATTGTGCGATGACATATTAAAGTGAATGGATATTATTAAAAGTATGGCACATGTAAGCATGTACAATTTATACTGTACTATGAGTTTATGAATTCTGTAGTCATACCACTGTATAATATCCGAATACTATGAGATGACCAGCCATCTCCTGGGACCTCCTCCTTCTGCACGGCACTATTGATGCGGTTACTTGTTTTGTATGGTGGCCAAGAACATTCCTCCTTGCCAATTAGCCAGAGATCAGGAACTACTGCAGTTGATTTTTCATCAAGAAATTCAATAACATGAAAATCTTGGCCTGACATCGTGGCTGAAATTGTTTGGGATAACTGAACTTCAGTGGTTTGTCAAAATTAGCCAAAATTTACAATAACTGCCAAAGTGTTCATAGTTGTCAAGTAAAGATATAAGATGCATCTTGTATCTACCTTACTTGTCTTTTAAGACAATGACTGTTACATGTATATTCAGTAAAATCATTTTAAAGATATGCTGAATGAGTTTATCATTAGTAGCTATAGTTAGATATAGTATGCTTCATAGCAGAGGTAGAACTATGAAGTATGAATTATACAAATGGAGTCTTTTACAATAATTACGTCAAGAGTCAAAGTACAATATCATGCTAATCATAGGTAAGTTTCTATCTGCATATAATCGTCATTTAACTCTTTACCACACAACCCCGACTTTTAACGACTCTGAGTAAGAAACCTATGGAAAACATTGTGGGAAAAGGAGAAAATGATGATTACCAGCATTTTCTTCTTTTCCCACAATATTTTCTACCCAATCAAAGCCAGAAATCATCACATCAACAAGATTTAATTTGTTGTATGCAGAAGCTTTGAATTTGGTCCAACCCAAAAATTTGTTGTTTGGTAAAGAGTTAAACACCAAATTCTAATATTGATAGCAATTTTTGCTTTGAATGAGAACTCTGTACTTCAAGATTGTTACCCCTTTTTTGTCAAGATCTGGAGTTCAATATTCATAGATAGATTATGAACATAATCAAAACTTTGTCAAAGTTATAAAGCTGCTGGGCTTTGGGTAGTTCTTCCTTTATGCTTGCAAGGTATCTATAATCATAACAGATAATTTTACATTCTAGATGTCTTTAGTCCAGTTACTTGCATTGTAGCTTTTGAATTATTTTCCTAACTTATGTAGCTCTATCACACAATCCCCAGTTTTCATGGCCCTGAGGAAAAAGCCTTTTGAAACATTGTGGCAGAAGGAGAAAATGCTGGTAACTAGCTTTTTCTTAATTTCTCATAGTTTCTTTTTCTGCAAAGGCAAATATCATCTTTTGAGCAATATTTAGCCTGTTATCTGCAAGCACTTTCAAATTAGAAAATTTCATCAAATGTAAAGACTTAACAATTAATCATGGTAAATTTTGCTCCAGGGAAAAGTACTCTAATGAAAATCTTTCAAAAGTAATATTCAGTCAATTTCACATAAAATATTTAAAACTGCACTGGTAAAATTTCAATATGTTTTTATTCTACACTGAAGTAATATGTTACAGAAAGCTATGAATTAATGGCACAGCAACAAAATTATTTCTATGTGGTAGAAGTACATACTTGCAGATTACTTCCTTTATGTTTACAGCTACAATATCACCAGATAGGTTACCTACTTGATATATTCTTATATCAGAAGATTGTAAGGGCTCTTCATAGAAGCTGTTTTGATTTCTAAAGTTTTCAAATAATAGGACCCTCTCGTGAGACTGCTCACTTGGTGATAAAATATTCCTGATAATTCCTATTTTATCTCCAACAAGAATGCAGTTATTACCTTGCTTAGTTGATAGGAAAAACGATTTTTGTACATCAAGCTGTTCAAACTGCATATATGTGCCATATACTCTTGGTAAAGGACCATTGTGATGCTGTTTTTTAACAATGCCGGTATCTGAACCACAAACACTTAGATACAGACAATCCTTTAAGCAATCTTCTGAAAGTCTTCGAATGACCTGCTGAAGAGGAAAGTTGGGCTTTCTAACAAGTTTTTTAAGCCTTCCCAAGAAACTTTCAAACACAAATGAAGAAAACCTGTCTAGCGCACCATATCTAGAAACATCGTCAGCCAAATGAACCAAACCATGAATATTATAAACATACTGAGATACACCATACAGCTCTCCAACCTGACTCACAAATAAACAAAGAAGCTGCTTTGCGTACTCACAATAAGTCTGGCAAAATACCGGATTTATTAAACAATAAATACCTACTGACAACAGCATAAAATGCTTGTAAAAGCGGTTTGCCAATCTACCTTTCAAGATAACAGGTCCCAAATAAATCAGAAACTGGCGAAATTCAGATGCCTTCCATCTGTCAATTTCTTGCAAAGTCCTACCTTTTCTGAGAAACTCACGTGGCATGTATGCTTTCATGTCTGAAATGCACAGTGAAATTTGGGCTATAATTCCTGCTCCTTGCCTGCAATGAAGAGGTCCTCTTATCCAGAGTATCAAAAGTCTCCTTGTAACACCAAGGCACGCTAAGTGCATATTGTTACGGGAGACCACTCCTTCCTGCATGGCATATACTCCCGATTTAAATACAATACCTGGCTACTGCGTCAGGGAGATATCTCTTTGGCTCAGTGGTTAGGGTATTGACTTTGCGTCCGGGAGTTCGGAGTTTGAATCCCGCTCCGATCCTTATTTCTACCATGCATTTATTCATTTGTTTCTTTGTTACGGACTTCGTTCGTAAGATGGGGGCTCGTCCGGGATTGGCCATTGAGCCATTAATCCCATTTGTTGTCCAAAATCGGACTTTCTGCCTAATAAGGCTTTGAGTCATCAATAAATGATGACTTTAAGAGGGGGTGTGTTACGGGAGACCACTCCTTCCTGCATGGCATATACTCCCGATTTAAATACAATACCTGGCTACTGCGTCAGGGAGATATCTCTTTGGCTCAGTGGTTAGGGTATTGGCTTTGCGTCCGGGAGTTCGGAGTTCGAATCCCGCTCCGATCCTTATTTCTACCATGCATTTATTCATTTGTTTCTTTGTTACGGACTTCGTTCGTAAGAATATAGTCTATTGGAAATTGGCTTACCATGCCAATAGGAAGGTCAGAAAGAGGTGATACTCCATTGTGATGCTGACGGTTTTGAAATGTATCGAAAAGGACATCTGTTCGGAGAGGTGCATTGACCTCTGGGAATATCACTTTATTAGCCCAGTCACCTCTTTGTGAACACTTGTCACACCCGTAATAACCTGTGTGGCATTTAGTTTGCTTCACAAAGGCTCGAGCAGGAACATCACAAATAAAGCAAGAAATTTCAACTGCAAACTTGTGGTCAGTACCTGGAACTTGAATGCCATTGTGTATCAGCATATCAAGCTCAGTTCTAAATTCTTGAAGATACTCATGGACATTGCAAGGCTTCTGATTACCTGAGAACATACCAACAATGAAAGGTTTGGACTCAAACGGGTCAATAACACGACAAAGAATTGGCCAAAACTGAGTGTTTGTGCTCTTGAACAATGGAAGTCCATCAATATTAAACTGTACTAAGACAGAATTTACGTAACATGGTTCTGCATTAGGAATATTTTTAACTAGGTGCAACAAAGATGAAGCAAGTCCAAAATGGTAATATGACCCACCATCGATGCCTACAACATTATATGTTGTAGTTGTTTTTAATAATGTTCTTGGATCTTTTGGTAGAGTTGGGTGATGGACTCTGAGGACAGAAAGCAGAGATTGCAATGCAGAGTGGGATATTTGGAAGCCTGATGCCCATGTCTGTAGATCACTTTCAAGACTGGTACAAGTATCACCATCTGATTCAGAATCGCTTTCATTCTCACAATCAGATATAAATGATAAAGAATTCAAATCTTCAAAATCCGACCAAATGTGTTCTCTTTCAGCATTTTGCGCCTGAAATTGCTGCTCCAGCTCTTTTGTATTAAAACTATATGAATCGACTATATCACTAGCTGTGCTTAACAAATTGACTGTATTACACTCTTCTAAACTAAAAGCTGATTTTGAACATTCTGATGAACAAGAAGAGTTTCCATCATCCAAAATATCAGTATTCTTTTCATATATAGCAGTTATATGTGCTTGAACATTAGCACGAACTCTCCGGTAGGTTTTCCAGTAGTCATTCCTATTTTACCCATTCCGCTTTGTGGCTGGGAGTTCACTAAGAGTATCCAATAACACCCACATTGCGATTTCACACTTGACCATAATTCATAGATATATTCACACAGAAGTTCAAAATTAGAAAACTTATACCTAATTCTTGCTATAAAAATATGGAAATCTTAAAAAAACCAATTCTTGCTTTAATTACCTGCAACCCAGTGACAATTTAACCCTTTACCCCATTTCTATGGCATCTCTAACTTACCCTAAATAACAGCAAGGATGAAGCCGTTTCTTACGTGTAAATGACACCTTTTGATAGTATAGAAACATTGTGACAAAAGGTGAAATTGCTCGTCACGAGCAATTTCACCTTTTGCCACAATGTTTTCCAAAGGCTCTTACAAGCAATGTGTAGAAATGAGTATCTATGGAGTAAAGGGTTAAGTCTATATACAATCTATGGGACAAGAATGTCCCATGTTAACCCTTTACTCCATAGATACTCATTTCTACACATTGCCTATAGGAGCCTTTGGAAAACATTTTGGCAAAAGGTGAAATTGCTCGTGACGAGCAATTTCACCTTTTGCCACAATGTTTTCTGCACTATCTAACGGTGCCTTATACACATAAGAAACAGCTTCATCCTTGCTGTTACTTAGGGTCAATTAGAGATACCATAGAAAAGCCTTATGGGGTAAAGGGTTAAGCAGAAAGTATCATGTTGACAATTTGAAATATCAACACAGATACATAATGTAGTAGATAACACAGTAGCTTTAGATCAGGTATACTAATAAAAACTACAGGTTGCAAAATAGATGGTGTGCAGAAGAGAGAAATTATTATTTTTTTTTTCATTTCTATGCTACTGGATAGAAAGCTTGGACGCAAAATTCTCAGAGTTATGCTCTAGACTAAATTCTAAGCATGAAATACAACGAAGGGCAATACCTCCTACATTATGTGATCAAGAATTTAGTTTCTTATGCACTGCATTGTTTGTAGATCTATCAACGCATGAAGTTTCATGTTTATGTTTAAAATAGCTTTCGAGTTATGCTCCCAACAAGAAAGTGGGCTGGACAGACAAAATGATGAAAGGATGGGCGACTACTGCTAAAACTACCATATGCCCTGCTGGCTTTTAATGGAAAATAATATGCTGTTGGAACCATAAAAAAATTGTAAATTTTTGGCTGGGTGCATAATATGAAAGGAGGCCATGATTGTTTTAAATCACCAAAAATTCTGCTCTGTCGAGAGGAAAACACTGATTTCTCCAAAATTCAAAACCCATGGCAATGTTTCATCTTGCGTTTCAACGAATCTGTTTTGCAAATTCATCTTCAGGGAAACACCATGTGAACAATGCCCCTAATTTTTTAACAGCAATAAAATACAATTTACCAGTACTTACTTCGAATCATTGTCTCCAAAAAAACCTGCCATTCCATCATCTTCGCCACATGATGATGCATGCGCTGATAGAAAGTGACCTGGAAATGACTTCAAACAAACTGGGCATATCTCTAGATCCTCAGCATTCCTTTAACAAAAAATTCATATCAGATGTGTTGTGTGGTTTTCAAACAGTACTGTTTGTGATTTGTTGCATGGTCTTTCAAGCAATCTTCATATGATTTCAGTTATACTGAGGCGGCTTTATTTGTGGAGTTTCTTGTACCAGTGTATTGTACTGTATTTTTTCCAAGCCACTGGCTCATTCCCTACAAAATGATTATCAAAGCATCCATTAGCAGCAAGAGAGAAATTAATTCTGGCACGATGACATGATTTGAAACAAGAGTAAGACAGTACATTTATGTTCAGCAAAATATAACACAAAGAGTGCTCCACTTAGATCAGATACCAAACTGTTGTCTATGGTTGTGAAGTACAGTGTCTGCCTATACATGTTCAGGTTTAGGGTCAGGGGATTGGTTGGGGGTCAGCTTTTGAAACTTTCAATAGTCAAGACATTCAGCAGGAGTACTAGTACAGGCTTGAGATGCAGAACCAAGAAAGGATAGTGTGAAGTTGTTCTTAAAGTAGCCATGTCAGCCAAAATGAACAAGTAGGTGTAAATAATCTAGGTAAATTGAACTCTCACCATTTAAAAGTTTGGCACATAATAAGAGTATTAAAATGAGAACAAAGACTTCAAGTCTTTGTTCTAGTTTCACGACTGGCTATTCTAGCATTGGATGGTACATGGATCTAACATGCTTGAACAAATTGGCAGACTGGTAATATTTGCCAAACTTTAATGGTAGTGCACTTTTAATGCATGTTTGTTTACTTAAAGACCAATATTGGTAATTTAATCAATCTATCAATTTTAAACAAGTTTAAACAAAACTAAGATGCCATGTTGAAGATTATGACAAGGGAGAAGATCCACATTTAGGTCCATACTTAAAATTTCTGGATAACTTTAGTTTCAAACACATCTGTACAAGCCACAAAATTTATACCTTAACCCATAACCACTCAATCCCTACTTTTGACACCCCTGAGAAAGAAGCCTTTTGAAAGTCGCAAAAAAAAAAAAAATTGGTAACCAGCATTTTCTCCTTTTCCCACAGTGTTTTCAACCCTTTCCAGAGCAAATTTCTATTTTTCAGTCACCTTTTTTTTGTCGTCTGCAAATGCTTTCAATTTGAACCAGTCTAAAATTTTCTCGTGTGGTAATGAGTTAACCCATTACCACACAATCCCTTCTTTTGACGCCCCTGAGAAAGGAGCCTTTAGAAAACATTGTGGGAAAAGGAGCAAATGCTGGTAACCAGCATTTGCTCCTTTTCCCACAATGTTTTCTATCCTATACAAAACAAATTTCAAATTTTCAATCACTTTTATTTTGTTGTCTGCAAGTGCTTTCAATTTGGACCAGTCTAAAATATTGTCGTTTGGTAATGAGTTAAAAACAAGAGGGCCATGATGGCCCTGTATCGCTCCACTGGCTTTTTAACCCTTTACCACACAAATTGAAGTGTTCATGACCATGAAAAAGAGGGCCTTCAAAAACAATGAACGCTGTCAGGCAGTACAAGCAGGTTAATTCATTAGCATGAAAGGTAAAATCCTTGGAAAAAAAAGCTGAATGATAGAAACCTTACTCTGAATTTATTATTCACCTCATGTGAGCATAACTATTAGCATAAAAAAATGAATAACATTTGAAAACAGAATATTTTCTATCAAAAACCTTAATGTCTAGCACCAATCATGTATCAATGCAGTTTGATAATCAAGGGAGGTAAATAGTACCAAACTTTATCTTTCATAAAAAGAGTTATTTCCCTTGATTAATGTATAAAATTAAAGTGACTATATCTTGAGGCCCATGTTAAACTTGTGATCCCTGGATGGAGCCAATTTTGATTCCAGACCTACAATATGAAACTAGAATGTGTGGTTATAAACACGAAGAATTTTGAATCTTGCCCAATAAAAAGCCCTGTACAACAAGTTTGCTCAATAAAAGGCCCTGTAAAATATGTGACCCATGAGACAGGTTTATAAAGCCAATGTAAAACTTGTGACCCCTGGGATGGGGTCAAATTTGACCCCCAAAGTTGAAATTTTGGCCCTCTTGGTAGAAGCCTATTAGATAAAGCTACATACAAAATTTGGTAGCCCTAGGCCTTATGGCTATGTACAAGTAGATTATTAAAGTTTCCCTATATAAGCCAATGCAAAATTTGTGATCCCCTGTGACGGGGCTAAATTTAATGAATGAATGAATGAATGTTGTTTTATGGCGCATCGACAACTTGGGTCATTTAGGGCGCATATCTATGTTAAAAGATAATAAACGTGGAGTTGTTTAAACTGAATAAAGTTTGAATGACAATAAAAGAATTGAATTAAGAAAATTTAATGCATAAAGGGCATCATCGAGTTATAGGGTAATCCCTATATACTCAAATGTTGTAAATGATAAGAACTGAATTAAGAAGAATGCATAAAGGGCATTATCGAGTTACAGGGCAATCCCTATATACTCAAAAGTTTTAAATGATAAGATTTAAGAATGTGATAAAAAGGTTTAACCCATTACCACTCAATCCCTACTTTTGACGCCCCTGAGAAAGAAGCCTTTTGAAAACACTGTGGGAAAAGGAGAAAATGCTGGTAACCAGCATTTTCTCCTTTTCTCACAGTGTTTTCTACCCTTCCCAGAACAAATTTCTATTTTATAGTCACCTTTATTTTGTTGTCTGCAAATGCTTTCAATTTGGACCAGTCCAAAATTATCTCGTGTGGTAATGAGTTAAACTCAATGCTGGTTTGATAAAAAGAAGTTTTTTTTTTTTAAATGAAAAAGAAATATGTGTCATTTATAATGTGCATAAAATATGATATAGAGTGGCTGGGCATTCCCTGCCTACTCAACAGTTTTTAAATTAAAAGGTAAGACTGATAATATTGTTTTTCCTTGGAAATGAGGTTAAAACTGATAAAGATTGGAGCCTCCAATGGGATCAGATACTCCCATTAAAGAGGTCCTGTCTCCAATGAGATAAGATGTGGGCTAAATTTAACCCCAGGGCTATACTTTTGGGCACCCTTGGTAGAGACCCCCTAGATAAAGCTACATGCAAAATTTGATAGCCCTAGTCCTTATAGCTAGGTGTGACAAGATTTTGAAAGTTTTCCCTATATAAGCCAATGTAAAATTTGTTACCCCCCGGGGCGGGGCCAAATTTGACCCCTGGGCTATAAGTTGGAAACCCTTGGTAGAGGTCCACTAGATAAAGCTACATGCCAAATTTGGTAGCCCTAGGCCCTATGGCTAGGTGGAAGAAGAATTTTGAAGTTCTCCCTATATAAGCCCATGTAAAACTTGTTACCCCCAGGGTGGGGCCAATTTTGACCCCAGGGCTATAATTTAGACACACTTGGTAGAGGTCCACTAAATAAAACAACATCCCAAATTTGGTAGCCCTAGGTCCTATACCTAGGTAGAAGAGGAGTTTTAAAGTTCTCCCTAAATAAACCCATGTAAAACTTGTGACCCCCGGGGCGGGGCCAATTATGACCCCAGGGCTATAATTTGAAGAAACTTGGTAGAGGTCCACTAGTTAAAGCTACATGCCAAATTTGGTAGCTCTAGGCCTTACTGTTTCAGACAAGAAGATTTTCAAAGATTTTCAAAATTTTTCAGTTCTGTTGCCATGGCAACCAGAGTTTTTAAAGGAATTAAATTCTTTCAAGAAATTCTGAAGAGGACCATGGTAGGATCATTTCTGTGAAGTTTCATCAAAATTGGATGGGTAGTTTCAGAGAAGAAGATGTTTAAAGAAAAAGTTAACGCACGGACGGACGGACGGACGCACGACGGACAACGGGCCATGACATAAGCCCGCTGGCCTTCGGCCAGTGGAGCTAAAAATGATAGAATATATATGCTAATGAATGAAAATACAGATGGCTGGCATAATGCCAAACTACTATACCACTATGCTCTGGTATAAAAATTCTTCTTGAAGTCGAGACTGGGCTATATAGATCCTTTAAACATTTAAGATGTCACATCCAAAACATTTCTTTTTGATAAAAGAGCAAAATTCACTTGAAAAATGGGAATAATGACTTTGAGGACATGTTTCGAATTAAGCCTATATATTTGCTCCTTTAAAAAGCATACTGATGGACTTTTCAGTAATGTAGATTTTGGAGCAAATTCAAAAGCAAGTAACCTACTGTATGACGTCATCTCAACTAATTTTTAGGTATTGGCAATTGTTTGAGGGCACGATCCAAGAGCAGAACCAAGCTTAGGACACGCAACAGTACAATAAAAATGGTGCATCCAAAAGCAAAAAAATAGTTAAGTCTTTAACAGTTGACCGGATTTAGCCTTCTCCAAATTCAAAGCATTTGCATAGGACAAATTAAATGTTACTTATATTATAAAGTTTGTCTTTCAAAGGGTAGAATAGATTGTGGGCAACAAATTGCTGGTTACTAGCACTTCCTTTCCCACATTGTATTCAAAAGCAGTATCTCTTAGGTTTGTCATTGTGCAGTAATCAGCTAAAAGAACTTTGACAATTTTGGGCTTTTGTGGAAACTTAAGATGCTGGAGAAATTGCATTTTAACTATCAAGTTTTGAAGTATCAGTTTTCTTTTTTTAATAGTTTAGTTTAGTTTGAACATATTTATTTTGCACTGATTGAGAAACAAGTTCTTACAACTTATACTAATCTCTCTCAATTCTGCTTCCCGGGAACTACACCAGTACTCGCGCAAAATGTGTTGGCCAATGAAAAATCCCAAAGTTAAAACCCGCTCCTGGGTATCGAACTCCGGACCTTTAGGTTATGAGGCCGACGCTCTACCTCACAACCATGGACACCACACAATTTTTTATCAATTAAAGCCTATTATTTACGTACCTCATATGAGGCAAGTATTCTAAAGTTTAGATAACTGTTTTCATTAAGTTTGTTGCATCCACATAATCAATACCCCACAAAAGCCCAACTGTAATACATACATGCACATTAAATGACCAGAGCTGTCCATGCGCCATAACACAAAATTTGTTTATTACAAAAGCCCAAAGAACTGAAGCAACAGTTTGAAGCTATATTGTCAAATCAGGCTGCCATGTTACAACATTCAGATTCATATATCAATAAACCATCCTGCGAAGACCAAATGTTAATCATATTGTAGGTAATCTCATTTATAGTTTGTATTTCTTGATCAGTTTTTACATCTAAGAAAATTTCAAAAAAACCAAAACATATTTTTTTCACAATTTGTCAGTATTTTGGTGACAGGATATGCAGAAAACACCTTCACTACTTTGAGTGCACTGTATTTACTAAAAGCAGTTTGTGCAGGTCAAAAATGTTATGTTTTCCATTGCCTGCCCAGATGATGTGTTTTTCCTTATGCAGCATTTTTTTTTTTTGCTACTAAGAGATTAATTTATTTTCAATATAAATCAATTAAGCTTGGCAGCCAAGGAAAGTTTTTAATAGCAACATTTAATACATGTACTTAACCCATCACCACACAATCCCTACTTTTGACGCCCCTGAGAAAGAAGCCTTCTGAAAACACTGTGGGAAAAGGAGAAAATGCTGGTAACCAGCATTTTCTCCTTTTCCCACTGTGTTTTCTACCCTTCCCAGAACAAATTTCAATTTGTCAGTTACCTTTATTTTGTCGTCTGCAAATACTTTCAATTTGGACCAGTCTAAAATTTTCACGTGTGGTAAAGAGTTAATAGCTGCCACAAACTCAAAGCAGGTGTCAAAATGCATTAAAAATTAATGAATATCATTTTAAAGTATGGCAATTAATGTTAAGATGAAAACATTTATTGTGTGTGGGTGTCAAAGTATTAATCACTGCCTAGCAGAAAAATTAACAAATCAATCAGGCAAAAAGTAAACAAAAGATAGTGACCTGACTGATAAAACCTAGTTTGGACATTAATTTCTCTGCAGCTGACTAACAACAGGACCTATCGTACACTAACAGATTGTTGTTCTCATTGAATTTCCATACTTTTAAATGGCATGATTTAAACTAGGTTGCAATTTTAAAACCTGCCTTGTTCACTTCTGACAGCTATTGCTCTTATAAACAACAGAACCAAAATCTACACACATACTCCTTGTTATCATCTAATGTTCTTCTGGATCTCTGTCAAAACAAAATCAGATAAAAATGAATCAAACATAAATCAATGCCTTTGTGATTAACTCTTTACCACACAATCCCGACTTTTAACGACTCTGAGAAAGAAAGTCTTTGAAAACATTGTGGAAAAAGGAGAAAATGCTGATAACCAGCATTTATCTCCTTTTCCCACAATGTTTTCTACCCTTTCCAAATCAAATTTCAATTTTTGATTCACATTTATTTTGTCGTCTGCAAATGCCTTCAATTTGGACTAGTCCAAAATTTGTCATTTGGTAAAGAGTTAATGTTTTCGGTTGCCTTACAGAGAAAAAAACTTGGTAGCATGATGGATACAACTAGAAGTGACATAAAATCTGTGACAATAGGCATCATATCATTACAAGCCACCTAGCACATTCAAAAGAAAACATTTCAATGAGGAAAACATAATTTCTTTCACTTCCTCAATTTGATCAATGATGGTCTGTTGGTTGAGTGTGTTTTACACCTGTTTAATCCTTTCCAAAATAACAAATTTTAGACTCTTCCAAACTCAAAGAGTTTGCAGACGACAATTTCAAATTTGATAAAAATGGCAGAAAGTTCTCCAAATGGGTAGAAAACACCATGGGAAAAGGAGAAATTGCTCGTTACGAGCAATTTCTCCTTTTCCCACAGTGTTTTCAAAAGACTTGTACTGCAGACACATAAAAACAAGGGCTTGTTTGGGAAAGGGTTAAACACTCTTTCAGTCATAAATTATCATGGCAACAGCTCACATTCTCATTCATATGCCCAGATTTCATCAGTGCTAGGATAGGGCTCTGAAGTGACAAACATAATGTGGAATGAGGCATAAAACACTATTCAATCAACATTTCTCCCAACAGTTTTTGTCCGTCTTCAATTTCCAATATACATCTATTGCAACCCTGAAGCCCTTCATTTTGAAAAACACCATTATTTTTGCATCGAGTTTATCCAATGCATTGGCCTATATAATACTCGTGTCATTTGGGATAGGTTTGTTATTTTGAACATCTTTAGGAGAGGCCCATTTGGTTAAATTTACGAAGCAATTTACGAAGCAAATTAAAATCTCTTGGCCATTTCGTATGGGCCAAAAATACTTTTTTGTCAGGATTCAGTATATCAACCAATATTACACATGCAACCAAAGACACATAAATCTTAAACCTGCAATAAATATTTATTCTGTAACTAGAATATTAATTCCTTACCAAACGACAAAATTTTAGACCAGTCCAAATTGAAAGCACATGCGGACGACAAAATAAATGCAACTCAAAAATTGAAATTTGTTTCCTACAGGGTAGAAAACATTGTGGGAAAAGGAGAAAATGCTGGTTACCAGCATTTTCTCCTTTTCCCACAATGTTTTCAAAAGGTTTCTATTTCAGGGTTGTAAAAACCAGGGATTGTTTGGGAAAGGGTTAACTCTTTACCAAACATCGAAATTTTGGACTCGTCCAAATTGAAAGCATTTGCAGACAACAAAATAAATGTGAATTAAAAAATTGATTTTGATCTTGGGAGGGGAGAAAAAATTTTGGGAAAAGGAGAAAATGCTGGTTACCAGCCTTTTCTCCTTTTCCCGCAATGTTTTCAAAAGCATTTTTGATTAGGGTCGTTAAAAGTCGGGACTGTGTGGTAAAGGGTTAAAGGGTCCTCATTTCAGTTTTGGGCAAGCAAATTAGGACTTGAATTCATTTCCCTCTTTCAGCAGTGTGAAAACCAGAATTCTCCATAATCAGAAGATCCAATCGCTATTGCTCATCTCTTGCACTTCCAGCTCATTTAACTCATTACCAAACAACATTTTAGGCTTGTCCAAATTAAAAGCATTTGCAGACAACAAATAAAAGTGACTGAAAATTTGAAATTTGTTTTGTGAAGGGTAGAAAACATTGTGGGAAAAGGTGAAAATGCTGGTTAACAGCATTTTCTCCTTTTCCCACAATGTTTTCTAAAGGCTTCTCTCTTGGGGTCGTTAAAAGTAGGGATTGTGTGGTAATGGGTTAATTCAATGATGGTGATTTATGTCACTTTCAATATTTTGTTCAGTCATATCATGGAGACAGATCCTTCTTGCAAGTCCTGGGTTTTACAAGTGCTAAGCTAAGACTGACATCTTGTCCCAGGACAATACTCCAAAACCCAGAGCCTCCATGGAGTATCAAACCTAGGGTCTCCAGCTAAAAAATCCTATCCTTTACCACTATGCCATGAAGCAGCTGTACAACCCAAGCAAACAATGAAAATTTAGCAGATGCAGATACAGAAATGATACAATTAAATTTCTCTTTACTCTTTACCAAACGACAAAATTATAGAGTGTTTGAAAGCATTTGTAGACGACAAAATAAAATAGAGTGAAAATCTGAAATTTGTTTTGTGAAGGGAAGAAAAAAAATCTGGGAAAAGGAGAAAATGCTAGTTATGCTGGTTACCAGCATTTTCTCCTTCCCACAAAGTTTCTAAAGGCTTCTTTCTCAGGGTCGTCAAAAGTAGGGATTGTGTGGTAATGGGTTAAGCAAACAGTGGTGATAAGTTGCTTTTAAACGGTAAAAAATAATGTGATTTCCTACATACATAAGCATAGCCACAGATGGGCTGTTCAACAGACAGTCTTTTTTTCTTTGCTTCAATCTGTTCATCATCATCTGTTTCTCCGCTGCAAATCTATTAAAAAAAAATATTAAAAAAAAATCCCAAGGATTATTACTATGACACATAACAAAAGCATCGCATGTGGTTGCCCTCACTCGGCTGTGGGGTGCTTGATAGAGGATAAAGAGTCTAAGTCAAAAAAGGGGCATAATTCTAAAAAAGATGCATTTTGAATTGTCTCCCTTGATAGCATGGATTACTCTTTGGATAGTGAACACATACTCGGAGTTTCAAGTAGATATTTTCAGTAATAACAGAGATAATATATTACAAAATGTCTGCAGGATGACAACAACAACGATGCCAAGGCTATACATGTAGTTATACCTCGGGTTTTCTCCCAAAACAGCCAAGCTAAAAATATAGGCATAGCTTTCATTGTTGTATTCTTTAAATAGCAATACATGGAAAACAATGATCTGGGATATTCCTTACAACAAGAGGACCATGATGGTCCTTTATCCCTCACCTGAGTACCAAGCAGCAAAGGTCTAAAATAAAGATAAATACCAAATTTCAAGGTTTCAAAGCCAAATGAAAATGAAACAAGAGCAGCAAATTGTCACAAAGTGGAATTACTCAAAATCTGCCTTAGTTAGGGTCATTGTTCTTGCTCATTGTACTCCGTAATATTGCAACAAACATGCATACCAAGTTTGAAGTCATTCTGACAAAGTTATATTCCAGACAGGCACTAAATGCTGTAAAAATGACATTCAAAGGGAAATAACTCAAAGACAGCATGAGGTAGACTTACAATTCTTGTGCACTGCACTTCCAAATATTGCAAAAAATAAGCATGCCAAATTTCAAATCATTCCTACATAGGATGACAAAGTTTTGCTCTGGACAAGCAAGAAATGCAATAAAAAAATGAAGGTCAAAGGGGGATTAACTCAAAATTTGTGCTAGAAAGAGTTATGGTTCTTCTGCACTGCACTCCATAATTTTTCAATAATCATGCGATGTTCAGGCTGTAGATGACAAAGTTATATTCCAGACAAGCAGAAAATGCTGTAAAAATGACAATCAAAGGGAAATAAGTCATAGACAGTATGAAGTAGAGTTATGGTTCTTTCACACTGCACTCTGTGTTATTGCAACAAACACAAAATCCAAGTTTCAAGTTGATCGGACAGGAGATGACAAAGTTATGCTCCGGACTAAGAACTATTTTAAAGAACATTCTAATTCAAGGGTAAATAACTACAGTTGTTCTAGTCCAATTACACCCAAACCCATCCAAGATCTTAGAGTCATATATATCACTGACGGTGAGTGATCACAATAGCTCACTCTGAGCACTTCGTGGTCAAGTGAGCTAAAAATGTAACCAGAGAGAAACAAAGGAACTTACGATGCTGTACATTGGTACAAATCGAATGCTATATTAATCTTTCCTTACATGGAAAATTTATAAATGCACTTTCATACAAACAGAGAAAGGGGGCTTAAAAGCTGCAACCTCTAATATCCATGCCAAGTTTGTTACAAGCAGACACTAACCTATTTTCACACACAATCATGAATGTAAGGAAAGAGTTGACATTATAGTTTTATATACTATATACAGTGTCATTTCATTACTATAAGCTAGTGACCTAAAGAAAATCAGCAGCAGACATCAAAACATCTTTGTTACATCTTTGTCAAAGTTGACAAAATCGTAACTAATGAATGTTATCCTGAGAAACTGATGTAAAAACAAAGTGTTAAAAAGGAAGTGTACTCATTTCCTGTCATGTTTTCATGTCTACAACCTTTTTTTTTTGGAGATGGAATTGTGGTTTGCCTGTGTTAATGAATTAATCAAAACAGTCTGACTCATGGTCACTACCTGTATGAGAAAACTCAGTTGTTTTCTTGTAATCCAGTCACAATAAATTACCATGTTGGAGAAGATAGAGTCAAGCTATTTAACTTGGACATATGTAGATCATAAAACTTCAAGAAAAATAAAATGATTACTTTGTTTGTAGGATCATACTCTAAACAATGCTGCCTAAGTCCTCTTAGAGGAACCAACTTATGGCATCTGAAGCACTCTTCCTCTACACAATCATCTTCCTGTTGTAATGGAATGTTTGTCATTTTTACATTACGCTCGTATGTAGACTGTATTTGACACAAAGCAAACAGTACATGTACATCAAACAAGAAGCCTCAGGAAAAAAATCTGTCTACTTTAACTCTTTACCACACAGCAAAATTTTAGACTGGTCCATATTGGAAGCATTTGCAGACGACAAAATGAATTTGAGTAATGAATTGAAATTTATTTTAGGTAGGGAAGAAAACATTGTGGGAAAAGGATTGTGGTTACCAGCATTTTTTCCTTTTCCCACAATGTTTTCAAAAGGCTTCTTTGAAAGGGGTGTTAAAAGTCGGGATTGTGTGGTAAAGAGTTAAGCTATCGAGAGACTGGACCTTATGATTTTTATATTGATTGATTGATTGTATTAGGGTTTAACGCCACTTTAACAGCTAAGGTCATATCATGGTGTTTCCTGGCTTTCTCACACCAGTACTAACACAACTTTCTTTCCAAAGCCATCGACTACTTTTCTCATATATTTCTGATGTAAGAGACGAAAATATGCCAGAAAGAAAGTTCGCCACAACTGGGTATAACACTCACAACCACCAGGTCATGAGTCAGACATGCTCATCACTGAGCCACCAAGACGGACATGATTTTTAAAAGAACATTCAAGCCATACATTTGAGCCATACAATGTCAGGCTAAAATCTGGGTTTCATAGGGTTGTTGGTTTCTCAAGACACTTGTAAATGGACAATGAATGACAACAGACAACTAGCATATAAGAAATGGACAATGGGCTCAGTGAGGTACATCTTCTAGGCTTCTAGCCTATCAGATCATTACAATGTTTCTCCACAGACTATGATCCATATGGTCACTAGATCCATTTTCTGATCCAACATTACCAATATTTGATCTTTAAACTGAATATCTTGTTTGTTTTTTTCTCTGAATGTCATACCGCCTATGTGTGTGAATAATCAATATCATCCAGATTGCATTGAAACAATTATGATGATCATATTATTTTAAGCTTTCTGCAAAGCTACCATGCCAAAAACAAGTCAAATACTTTTTTTTCCTATTTGGTAATATGCATTAAATGACATTAAGTCATCCACCTGAGAGGAGGGGATGCAAATTGCTAAATAGATTAACATGATGGACAGAGGGTCAGGTCAGTTCAATCTGTAGTTGTCAGTGCGAAATAATCCAGTAATGCTGGAGTAAGAATTTTTAAATTTTAGATGCATCCTAACTATGAAATAAATCTTTATACCAGAAATCGACAGATTCAAGGATTTGTTGTAGTTATACATGTATGTATACTTACAGCAATTTCTTCTTCCTCACATAATGGGAGGTCTGTCTGTATTGGGCGAATATAGCAAAGTGCTTGCCCAAGAATACTGCTGTCAGCTAAAAACTTCACGCTATAACCATGTGTAGGCATTTTGATAACATCCAGTTCAGATCTACTACGTCCAATTGATCTCAGCAGCTCAAAGCCCCCAATTCCACATAATTTGGGATAACTTTCTTCCAAATGACTTTTGAAATAGGAAGGGTCGTCATTTCTCTCAAAAGTTAATTTTTTCTCACCCAAATTTGCTCTATATAGTTTTTCTTTCTCCTCCCTGGTAGGAATGATGACCTAGAAAAAAAAAAGATAGCGACTATTTTACTACACAGGAACAAATTACTAACAAATGCAAGGCACTGTTTGCCGTTTTATGAAGAGAGGTAAATGTCTAAAATATTTTAAGAAATTAACTCTTTGCAATCTAGAGATGTACAAAGGACAACAGTCAAGACTACATACTGACCCTTGAACCTCTATAGTGACTGGACTTAGGGGTCTGGTGCATGAAATCTACACTCTGGACTTCAGCTCATTTACTTTAGCCCTATGTCACATTTTGAACTTGTCCATTTGAGAACTCCTTTTAACTCTTTACCAAATGAGAAAATTTTAGACTGGTCCAAATTGAAAGCATTTGCAAATAAAAGTGACTGGAAATTTGAAATTTGATTTGTGAAGGGTAGAAAACATTGTGGGAAAAGGAGAAAATGCTGGTTACCAGCATTTTCTCCTTTACCCATGTTTTCAAAAGCCCTCTTTCCCAGGGTCGTTAAAAGTCGGGGATTGTGTGGTAAAGAGTTAATGAAATAATTATTGAAAGAGCAGAAAACACACTGCCAAATGGAAAAATGCTGCTTACAAGTTTTTTCTCCATAACACATTTTTTTTCAGAGGCCTTCCTCTCCAGGGTCATTAGATAGGGATTGTGTTACAAAGCAATATGACATCTGAGATATACATGTATCTTAATTTATACCATGTATTTAGCAACAGCAGCAGTTAAATCCCAAAGCTTCACTGGTGTGCATAATCCAAGGGTTACAACCTATGTCACAGAAAGTGATATCAGACCTGCACATTTTTCATAACTTATGTCCGCCATATTGAAAAGTAAATATGATATGAAGATAGAATGAGGCTAGCTTGGGTGAATACAAATGGACTACAAAGACTCCCATGTATCTATCAAAGACATTAGATGAATACATTTAACATTCTGATGTTTTAGACAGGAAGCAGAGGTCTATATGCACAAACACTTTGACCAAATATCAAAAAGTAACTGGGTTTTAATAGTTGGTCGAAGTCTATTCCATTATTATAAGTAGTTAACAAAAGCTTTGACAAAAAACAAAGTCCCCAGGCATTGTACGCTTTGGAGGTCTAAAGACTTTTTCAGATCATTTAAAGGAACGATTACAAAGAAAAAAACAGTCTTACCAAACACGCACACTGACTTTATAATAAGGGTCCGATATCACTACCTGTGACGTCACACTGACGTACATTGTGAGGGGTGATAATCATACACTAGTTTTGGATAAATACAAAAGATATATACGGGGTGATGAAGAAGTAATGTCTCTGAAGCTGTAATATCAATATCATCCCAAGGAAAACAACCATATTCAAAATCCAGTGATATTCATTTCAAGTAGTTCGAGAAAACATCATGAAAATAATATCGATTGATGTAATTGTGTGGGCTTTTCTTTTAATCTATCTAAAGCAAATGGTGCATGTCACAAACATCTGTGACTTTGAACTGGACCGCTCCATCAATGATGTTCTTTCTGACCGTCATGTTGACCCACCTTTCTTCAGTAGTGGTCAATTTATTTCAAGTGGGTCTATCCATCTATCTGGTAGATCTAGCACAGTCAGTAACATACAGGTCTCAGGTTTAATGCCTTGCTTGGCTAATTTCTTTGCAAGGATTTGACATTAGTCATTGCTACAGAATTCATTTCTCTGTAGCTGCTGACCATGTTTTGATGGCCATGTGAGAAAGCAGTCACTGGCTTGGAAAGAATACAGTGCTGAGTATTGGTAGAAAATACATGTAACTAAAAATACAACGGAAATAATGAAACACAGCTTAAAGACCATACAATAAACAATCGATATGCCAGGCATTTATAAAAAAAAATGTTCCTACACAATTTTGGGGCACATTTTACAACTTCTGGTAAGTGCTTGGCTTTTCTATAAATATTTTCTCGGTTAAAAATACCAAATCATGTTATGTGATATTTTTATTGTCTTCCCAAAACAATTAGAACAAGTTTTCACGTCTCATGATTTAACTTTTTCCCGAACAAGCCTTGGTTTTTACGTGTCTGCAGTACAAGTCTTTTGAAAACACTCTGGGAAAAGGAGAAATTGCTCGTAACGAGCAATTTCTCCTTTTCCCACAGTGTTTTCAACTCTTTTTGAGAACTTTCTGCCATTTTCTCAAAATCTAAAATTGTCATCTGCAAACTCTTTCTGTTTGGAAGGGTCCAAAATTTGCCGTTTGGGAAAGGGTTAATGATGATTGATGAAAGTAATTCAAGGAAACAAAAATCTTCCAAAAATGAAACACTGTGCTCTTCCCATGGTTCCTATGCAGAATGTTTATTGGTCAGATTGACTGAAATAAGATGTCTCAGTATATTCAAGCAAATTCTATATTAATTAGATAAAACAACTTACATCAGAAGCATGTGCAAGAACACAGAATTTGTGAGTCCAGAAAGACCTAACTGGTCCCACTGAAGGAGTGCGCCTGGCAATGTTTGAACGGATTCCTGTTCTGCTGTATGGTTGAAAGAGGCTCCTAACAGCAGATGTTATGGTGGTTGAGGATGGAGTTGTAGAGGTAGCACTAGTTGTACTTCCAGACATGGTAGATGATTGAGGCTGACTTTCCAAAGCAGCTGCAGCCTGCCGCAAAAGTTCTAATGCTCTCTGTTGGCTCATTGTCTACCGCATAGAAAAAGATATATTCATGTATAACAATTAATTAATATCATTTCAAGCTGACGGACTTGTCATATCTACAGTTTAACGCTTTACTCCATAGATACTCATTTCTACGCATTGCTTGTAGGAGCCTTTGGAAAACATTGTGGCAAAAGGTGAAATTGCTCATGACGAGCAATTTCACCTTTTGTCACAATGTTTTCTACACTATCAAAAGATGTCATATACACATAAGAAATGGCTTCATCCTTGCTGTTATTTAGGGTCAGTTAGAGATACCATAGAAATGCCATATGGGGTAAAGGGTTAAACAAAAATAAAAGTTATAACCCCCAGGCAAGGTCAATTCTGTTATAGATCACTCCTTAACTCTTTATCAAATGACAAAATTCTAGACTGGTCCAAATTTAAAGCATTTGCAGACAACACTTTAAATTTATCTGAAATTATTATAACTGTCTGTGAAAGTGTAGAAAAAAAAACATATTATAACTGTCTGTGAAAGTGTAGAACTTGTGGGAAAAGAAGAAAATGATAGTTACCAGCATTTACTCCTTTTCCCACAAGGTTTTCCAAAGGCTATTTCCTCAGGGTCGTTAAAACTTGGGATTATGTGGTAAAGAGTTAAATTCCTTCCTTCCTGCAAAACCTCTTCCCATTTGACTACAACACCAAACAACTGCGCTAGACGGAATTCTCTTTATCTCTGTGGTTAATGGTTAATTAACCCATTACCACACAATCCCAATTTCTATTGACCCTGAGGGTAAAAGCTCTACAAAACATTGTGGAAAAAGGAGAAAATGCTAATGACCAGCAAGCGCGGATCCAAATATCTTTCTCAGGCGGGGTCCTACCGAAAACGCACTCATGTTAATATTTGATACTTTGATTTCCGAATTTCAGTGGATGTAAGCCGTTTACAAGAAAAGTCAACGTTTCCAGTTCTAACCATGAGGAGGTCTCCACATTTAAAACCTTTTTTTTTTTAATTTATGACTGTATTTTACATAAATGCTGTGCAATATCAAACCAGTACCATTTCACGAATCCGGTACCCCATTTTTTGCCAAAATTCCAGGGGGGTCCGGACCCCCCGTCCCCCCCCTGGATCTGCCCATGACCAGCATTTTCTCCTTTTCTCAAAAGTTTTTCTACTCTATCAAAGACAGAAATGATCAATTGAGTTACATTTGATTTGTTGTCAGCAAATGCTTTTATTTTGGTCAACTCCAAGTTTTGTCATGTGGTAAAGCTTAAGATGTTAGTTATTCATTCTGGTAGCCAGGGTTCAAAATCAAATCAGTGCAGCCTGTATTTCAGCTATGTATTTATAAAGAACTTTCATATTACAAGCTTTCCATATTCGCTAGATGTGGCCTCATCGGGAATTGGCCATTGAGCTATTTGTCCGATTTTTGTCTAAAAACACTTACAGCTTAATGAATTAAGGCTTTGAGTTATCTATAAATGATGCCTATAATTTAGGGTGTGTTATGGGAGATCACTCCTTCCTGTTATTTGTGTAGATCTTTTTTTGTTATCACATATATAATTTTGATCGCGATTTCTGGTTGGGCGTTAGGCTCGTAGATGCCGATTTCAACTCGAGAATACAGTCCACTGATGGAATGCAAGTCTGGCCTGTATAAAAGATCTTTAAATATGACATATCCTCAACCCACCTCGGGATAGTTTATATCTATACCAAGAAAGTATTAGATGTAAAGAAAGTATGACTACTTACGAGGTGTGATCATAATGTTCTTGGCCTGATACGCTTCAAGGCAGTTCATTGGACAAAAATCTTGTTCAGTCCGTCATTCTATCCAGTTGAAAGTCATTTGGAGAGTAAAAAGCACATGCTTTGATTGCTTTTGTATGACAGTATTTAGAGAGCAACGTGCGTCAAACTTGCAAAATTGACTCGAGGTGTTCGACTCTTGCAGGACAATGCCCCTGCTCACACGTCGCAAGTTGCCATGACTGCTGCGACTGAATGCGGATTCGAAGTCTTTCCTCATCCCCATATTCTGGGGCTACCCTTCTGACTTCTACCCAAAATTGAAATCCAACCTTTGTGGAACACTGTTTGGAAGCAATGAAGGCGTCATAGGGGCAGTGAACGAGTACTTGGGGGACCAGGAAAAAGACTTCTATTTTGGAAGGTAGCTCGAACAGAGATGGACACTGCCTTGAAGGGGGATTATATTGAAAAGTAATGACCAGATTTTAATTCCCTGGTAATCGGAAGCACTTGGGGCTGAGAACTTTTTGATCACACCTGGTAGATAGGCATACAGAAATTCAGAATCAATATACGGACGAGATACCCGTAGTCGGCCTCGGCAGTAAGCCAGCGGTACATCGCTCACCGACATCCCATTTGCGAAATTTCTGGACTCGATTCACCTATTGATTCAACAATAATTCAAGAGAGATCTAATTCTTATTGATTGATGCTTGGAGAGCATTGTCAGTGAGATCTCGTGAAATATATATGTTAAAGACCGTTTAAAGAAATAAAAAGTCTACCGGAAGTTTAAACATCCCGCCACAACAACAGCCAGAGTAGTATTGCCTCGGTGGCGACCTCTGACTTCATAATGAGGTGTGGTTCCCTGCTTCCTATTGTGCTAGTTGACATTCTGCTAGTTTACATTATGCTTATTCACATTATGGTGATTTTCATTATGCTTGTTCGCATTTAGATTTTGCTTCTTCAACTTTTCATTATGCTAATTTTCATTATGCTTGTTCACATTTAGATTTTGCTTCTTCAACTTTTCGTATTCCTATTATGCTACTTCACATTCTGTAACTTTACATTATGCTTATTCACATAATGCTTATTTTCATTATGCTTGTTCGCATTTAGATTTTGCTTCTTCAACTTTTCATTATGCTTATTCACATTATGCTAATTTTCATTATGCTTGTTCGCATTTAGATTTTGCTTCTTCAACTTTTCATTATGCTTATTCACATTATGCTAATTTTCATTATGCTTGTTCGCATTTAGATTTTGCTTCTTCAACTTTTCATTATGCTTATTCACATTATGGTGATTTTCATTATGCTTGTTCGCATTTAGATTTTGCTTCTTCAACTTTTCATTATGGTGATTTTCATTATGCTTGTTCGCATTTAGATTTTGCTTCTTCAACTTTTCATTATGCTTATTTACATTATGCTAATTTTCATTATGCTTGTTCGCATTTAGATTTTGCTTCTTCAACTTTTCATTATGCTTATTCACATTATGGTGATTTTCATTATGCTTGTTCGCATTTAGATTTTGCTTCTTCAACTTTTCGTATTCCTATTATGCTAGTTTATATTCTGCAACTTTACATTATGCTTATTCACATTATGCTTATTTTCATTATGCTTGTTTGCATTTAAATTTTGCTTCTTCAACTTTTCATTATGCTTATTCACATTATGCTAATTTTCATTATGCTTGTTCGCATTTAGATTTTGCTTCTTCAACTTTTCATTATGCTTATTTTCATTATGCTTGTTCGCATTTAGATTTTGCTTCTTCAACTTTTCATTATGCTTATTCACATTATGGTGATTTTCATTATGCTTGTTCGCATTTAGATTTTGCTTCTTCAACTTTTCATTATGCTTATTCACATTATGCTAATTTTCATTATGCTTGTTCGCATTTAGATTTTGCTTCTTCAACTTTTCATTATGCTTATTCACATTATGGTGATTTTCATTATGCTTGTTCGCATTTAGATTTTGCTTCTTCAACTTTTCGTATTCCTATTATGCTAGTTTATATTCTGCAACTTTACATTATGCTTATTCACATTATGCTTATTTTCATTATGCTTGTTTGCATTTAAATTTTGCTTCTTCAACTTTTCATTATGCTTATTCACATTATGCTAATTTTCATTATGCTTGTTCGCATTTAGATTTTGCTTCTTCAACTTTTCATTATGCTTATTTTCATTATGCTTGTTCGCATTTAGATTTTGCTTCTTCAACTTTTCATTATGCTTATTCACATTATGCTTATTTTCATTATGCTTGTTTGCATTTAGATTTTGCTTCTTCAACTTTTCATTATGCTTATTCACATTATGCTAATTTTCATTATGCTTGTTCGCATTTAGATTTTGCTTCTTCAACTTTTCGTTTTTCCATTATGCCACTTCACATTCTGCAACTTTACATTATGCTTATTTACATTATGCTGATTTTCATTACGCTTGTTCGCATTTAGATTTTGCTTCTTCAACTTTTCGTATTCCTATTATGCTAGTTTATATTCTGCAACTTTACATTATGCTTATTCACATTATGCTTATTTTCATTATGCTTGTTCGCATTTAAATTTTGCTTCTTCAACTTTTCATTATGCTTATTCACATTATGCTAATTTTCATAATGCTTGTTCGCATTTAGATTTTGCTTCTTCAACTTTTCGTTTTTCCATTATGCTAGTTTACATTCTGCAACTTTACATTATGCTTATTCACATTATGCTTATTTTCATTATGCTTGTTCGCATTTAGATTTTGCTTCTTCAACTTTTCTTTTTTCCATTATGCCAATTAACATTCTGCAACTTTACATTATGCTTATTTACATTATGCTGATTTTCATTATGCTTGTTCGCATTTAGATTTTGCTTCTTCAACTTTTCGTATTCCTATTATGCTGGTTTACATTCTGCAACTTTACATTATGCTTATTCACATTATGCTTATTTTCATTATGCTTGTTCGCATTTAAATTTTGCTTCTTCAACTTTTCATTATGCTAGTTCACATATATATCAATACAGATATATCAAACTTTGCAGTAACAAAATCGAACGAAAGTAAACCTGACGCGAAACCATGTGACAATGGGATTTATTTTCTCTCGGTTCTAATCAACAAGATGATTGATATGGGAAAATATACCTCAGAGAGTACAAATTTCAAGAATAAAGTAGATACTTAAGATGCCTGTGACCAGCAAGAATTGTGCTTGAAAGTTACACTTTTTCTATGAATTCGCTTTCGACAGTTAAGATTCAATTTTCCCTCTCAGCCACAAACGATTTTGCGGTCCACGACATCATGTGATCGTGCGCGATGTTTTTTATTTATTTTTCCTTATTCACGTTTTATTTTACCTGAAATTTCTCCTAATATCTTTGAAATTGAGAAATATATACTGGTGTAATTGTTCACGATTTAAAGGAAAGAAATCGGTGATAATTGTAGAAAAAAAATCTCCCATACCGAACTTCATCGCTAATTTCCGTCTCCTTCCGTCATCGCTGTGAGTAAACGGGACTCAAATGGGACCTATGTAAATGTCGCGTAATGGGATTAGGATGAAAATCATCGCTGAATCGTCTTCTTCTTTCGAGAAAATGATGCGCCGGGTAACATAAATGTCGGTGGTTTTAATTTTCGTCACATGACAGGCATGTACGGGAACTGAAATAATGTGGGCCCTATGTGGTTTCTAGAAGGGCTGAAATTCCCGCAAAGGGCCCACATGGGTCCCACATAGTTATTGAGCCTAGAATTTGCCCACGTGGGGCCCAGTTTGTCATGCTTGCTGGGTGGGGTGTAATGTGTGCACGTGTGGAAAACCCCTGTCGGATGGCATAAGAAGGTGATGCTAAGTCATCACCTTCTAAAAATGGCCTGCAACACGCGGAAAGGAGTATTCGAACATTTGCGTAAAGTGTTGTCTCGGATTAGCCTGCGCAGTCCGCGCAGGCTAATCTGAGACGGCACTTTACGACTATATTCGATTTTTTTCCTACAGTAGACTTGCACAAAACATAATAACGCGATATCACGATGACGATAACGCGATTAGTACGATGATGAAAACACGATATCATATCGCACTACCATCATCGTACTATCGTATTGTATTTTTACTATCGTACTATCGCGTTATCACTATCATACTATCGCGTTTTCATTTTCGTAGTGTCGTGATTATCATCACTGATTTTGATTCATTTTTATTTTCTCCTCTGAAAATGATTTCCAAAAAGGTGAGTCTTAAATTCATGCTGAGGCAGATGAAGTAAATATATATTAGCAGGTAAAAAATAGAAATTTCGCGAGTAGACTTTTCCAGAACTTTTATTTCATTTTGGTAACAATCAAATAGAGTTTTACTGGCAGCTAAAAGTATTAACAACTTCGAACTCAGCCAATTCTTCTCGAAGCATCTCCTAATTTTGCGCCTGAAATAAAAGTATCAACAACGATAATTACTAATAAGAGGAAGAACAAAATCAATACATACGTTTGTATTTACATCTGACTTGATAACAACCAGGACAACCCGTTAAGTTAAAACTTCTATTCTTACTTTTGATCTACAGTATCTGCTTTGTTGAGACACTCTGGACAAGAAGAACAATGAAAATGCAACCACTTTGAACTTTTTACTAGGCTCAAAGTCTCTGATTGGTTTGGGTGACAATCTGATGGTTTAGGTGGTGCCTGTAACACCTGACAAATGCTTTGCCTGAAAGAACATCGGATGGTATGGATCAAAGACCAGACTTCACGTTGCAGTCTGATTTTGATCTATACTGTCCGCAAAAGGTCACAGAGTGGCGCTATGCAGTCTTAAGGTTTAATACATTAGATACAAACCTATGTGTATGGCAATCACTGGATCATCAGAATCGCCATTGATGTTAATATGCGCATGTCCATTACCCCCAACCTGCACAGTACTTCCGGTGCATGACCCATTTTCATAATTTCCAGAAATGACGTCACAGTATGTTCCAGAAGGTAAGCCTGTATTCACGTTTTGATTCATTATACCGCTTGCTCCATTTATGGCAATGAAACCTTTATTTCCTCTGGAAAATGCGATCTGAAAGTCACCGAAAGACTGCCAGTTTTCGACGTTTGTGCCCGATACAATATTTCTAAAAGCAACCATGTTGTAGATTTGACGCCATCTATGTTCGCAGACCTGAGAAAAGATAGACAACTCCTTTTCATCTGCGCTCTAACTTCTCTTACTTCCCTTCCAGGACAGCTTACAACATGAAAACTCTTGAGTGTTAGAATATTTTGAAAAATGTGTGGCTTTGGGTGACAGTAGTGTGCGGTTTAATGCTTCGGCCTGTCTCAACAATGGTTTCCGGTTCGTTACATGTAATGAGGAGAGTTGAAAAAGGGGGTTAACTCTTTACCAAACAACAAAATTTTAGTCCGGTCCAAATTAAAAGCATTGTCAGATGACAAAATGAGGGTGGCTCAAACGGTAAAACTTGTCCATGATAGGGTAGAAAACATTGTGGGAAAAGGAGAAAATGCTGGTTACCAGCATTTTCTCCTTTTCGCACAATGTTTTCATAAGGCTCCTTTCTCAGGGTCGTCAAAAGTAGGGATTGTGAGGTAATGGGTTAATGCATCTGCAAAAAGTTTCGACCCATATCAGCCTGCGCAGTCTGCGCAGGCTGATTTTGGCCAAAACGTTTTTTATTTGGTCAACTTTCTGCAAGTTAAAGGACCAGTGTAACTAATGGTTCAGTAAGTATTCAGACAAAATGGACTTTGTGGATCCATGATCACGTGATGACTTGCTCGGTATCATGTACCTTGGAGATGCACTAAGCCCCTTTTTTGCCATAGTATGGCTTACATGGTTTAGCAAGTAACAAATCTTAAAGTTAATTAAGAACATTTTTTTCAGAATAAGACTGAGAATACAGCTGGTTGATGAATACAACCCCTGATAGAGGTTTCCATGAAACATACATCGAGACAAAGATAACCTTACGAGAACTTGTTTCGTGATCGATGTATAAACTACATCTTCGCGAGCCAAGGTTACGATCACCGGGTGGATCTTACCTTGGCGGATCGAGCTCGATTTCGGGATTCCCGCGACACGCCCCCTATTGGATGCTGCTTATTATCGCCCTTTACATCATATTTCTTATAGCCAATGAAATGTCATTTCATAAACTACGAATACAATAATTCAACATGAAGCAATAACCACAAACGTACTTCGTCATTCTATGGTTAGGTGCTGGGATATAGCCTAAAACATCTGATTATTGATTGGTCACATTGAAACTTTTGGTAAATATTGTTCGTCTATGTTTTCTTCGGTAATAAATCATTACGGATCCTGCGCAGGTCCACGGAGGTATTCATGTTTACCTTCCATTTCTATCGCGACCCTGTTCTATTTTTATAGAAGATGAAATGCTAGGAGCGATTTGATTTGATGCAGTTAGAGCTAGCTGCAACCAATGAAAATGCGTATCGGGTTATTGTCGAAATCAAGCTCAATCCGCCAAGGGTAGAGTAGCGTAGTTGATCGTAACCCTTGGCATGCGAAGATGTGTAAACTAGTTATGTACTGTTCTGGCTAGTATGGTTACCTCCCCAAAATCAATGCAAATGTCAATGGCTTTACGAAAATTTTAGGGCGTTTTGTGAGCGTATATTAGCTGAGGTTGAAGCCTTATGGTTCAAGTGACTGACAGCGCCGTGTATTGGTCCACAATAAGTGTCCAAGCTGGGCGCTTTCGTCGCTCGTGCCTAATATATCTGACTTGCTCCAATGCAACACACTGGGCGATGTTATGAAAGTAAATTAAGGTGTAGTCGCCTTTAACCCCCCCCCCGGTCAGTGGTAGGCATTTAAATATTAAGGTATGCGATGTGGTTCTATTTGGCCAACAGTGTCTTGGGCTTTGTACTTTCTACCAAATAATACTATGGGTAACGAACCCTGAGGAAAATAGCTTTTAAAAACACTGTGGTAAAAGAAGGACAGGCTGATAATCATTTTAGTGCCGTATTCAATATGTGGTCACCAACTATTTTGAAGTTGGATCAGTCAATTAGTTTGTAATAAGTTTATTTATTGTAGCCATTCATCGCTAGATAAAAAAGTTCAGCATCAGGTCTGGTTGCCTTCATCATGACTGTTACCAGCACTGTCACTCTAGTATTTCCTCTATCCCTTTATCATTTGGTACTTTTGTGTCTACAACCGCCATTACCCCAATAACAATAAATACACCTTGTAGCAACCACTATATGTACCACTATTACAATTTCACTTCTGCAGTTACTTTTGCCATTATTCTACTTTCAAAACGACCACAAGAAGTGCCAACACTGCTATCACTACCCGAACTTAAACTTTTACCAACACTGCTACTGCCACCACTCTCGATCCAAACCACACATAACTTATGATAAAAAAAAGCTATTATTACGTCTGCTACTACAACTACTACCACTACTATTACTACTAATACTAATTCTATTACTACATGTATTTCTTTAACCACTGGTACCATTAAAACCAACAATATTATTACCCATTCACCGCCGCAGGACATGTCAGATTTAATTATCGGCGATTTGATACTCATGTCTGAGTTGTGGGGTGGTCCTTGCCAATTATTGCGATCTTCTCCCATGTGAATGGATCTGAAATGATTATATATTCTTGGCCTGTATTCACCATCCATTCGTGATCCCATTCTCATGTCAGGTTCTCAAAAATACTCTTATTTTTAAAGTAACAAAAATTCTGATCGGCTAAACCGTTTGGTTTGCATGGTTTAGCCAATCAGAAATTGCGTTGCTTTCTAATTCTAGTATGGGACTAAAGATCCAAATAAGACTGTTTTGAAAATTTCGGCCCTGATTTTATAATATCTGTCAGAGTTGATTCGATGGTACTTCACCTATGACCTCCCAGAATAATGTATACTGGCAGCCTGTTATCAATCTTTGTATCAGCAACAGGTAACACCTGATGCCACGAGGCAGAAATCTGCCCGGTTAGACACTTCAACGCGTTACAGGATACTAGGAAATTTAAATTAAATATCTATACACAAAGAGGCAGCGCTAATCGCAGAAGGTTAAATTCTTTATTAAGTGATGAACTGATCTTAGTCAAAGTACTTTTAGTCTGTCATAAAATTTTAACCAAAGATAGAATGTAAGGCATTCATAATGACAACTAAAAGCTGTGATCGTTAAACAGGTGTATCATGTTGGCTATCGTGCGGTAACGAGACATAAAACGGACACTGGTCTTCGAGACACAAGGAGATAAAGTCTAAGAACGAAGGTACAGAGGACGTCTTTGAGGCGGGACAGGCGATACAGTGGGTACCAGTCTAAGAGCAAAGGTACTGAGGATGTTTTCGAGCCAGGAAAGAAATAACAACGGGTACCAGTCCAAGAACAAAGGCTCAGAGGACATCCTTAAGACCGGACAGGAGATACAATGGATACAAGTCTAAAAATAAAATGCTGAGGATGTTTCGAGCCGGGAAAGAATTAACAACGGGTACAAGTCCAAAAACAAAGGTGAAGAGGATATCCTTGAGGCAGGACAGGAGATACAAGGGGTACCAGTTTGAGAACAAAGGTGCGGAGGATGTTTTTTTTAATGGAACAGGAGAAACAACGGGTATCAGGCTAAGAATAAAGATGGAGCGTCTCTCTTCGAGACGGTGTGAGAGATATAAGAAGTGCAAGTCTAAGAAAAAAGGTGCAAAGGATGTCTTCGAGACGGGACAGGAGAAGCAGCGAATACCAGCCCAAGAACAAAGGTGCAGAGGACGTATTCGAGGCGAGATAAAAGATACAGCGGGTACCATTATGAAAAAAAAATATGCAAAGGTCTTCTTAGAGACGGAACAGAAGATACAATGGGTACCAGTCCAGATACAAAGATGCAAAGGGCGTCTTTGAGACGGGTCAGGAGATACATGAACCGCGTTCCTACGTACATACATTGTCATTCAAATACATGTACCGGATAGGGAAAAAAATCTCGTCACCAGAAATTTTAACTCTTTCCACAATGTTTCTAAACAGATCCAAGAACGATTGTCCTTGCGAATGTGACAGCAAGCATTTCCCTCTTTTCCCACAATGTTTTTTTTATCCCGTCTAATACATGCGTGTTATCATTTTATTATGTTTATTAAGCCAATGGTGACGGTAGTCAAAGTTGTAAAATATGTTTTTATGTAAATACGTTTAAGTTAACCTACCTTGTCCAATAAAAACTGCTCATGACCCTAGGGAAGCCGTATGGGTGTGCCAACATGAAAGCTGTACCAATCTTTAGGGGTTTTGGGTCCCAAAAGGTGATGGGAGAACCTGTGTTGATAATAATGAATGAACTGTGTTCTGCGAAAAGGGAGATTAATGCATCTGGAAAAAGTAACGACTCATGTCAGCCTGCACAGTCCGCGAAGGCTGACATCGGACGAAACTTTTTTTTTTAATACTTTTCGCATATTGAACGACCAGGTTTCCCTTGGCAGTTGTTAGAACAGAATATATTTTCTGAATCCATAAGTATGGGATGACTTTCTCGGTATAATGCATTACGGAGATGCACTGAAACTCCCCTTTTTGCGAGAGCGCTGCTTATAGATATCGAGTTTCCGTACGGGTTAAAGATGTTGAAATGAACCATACTATAATTGGCTAGCAATACGCGAAAAGTGGGGGGGGGGGGGCATTCGGACATTTGCGCAAAGTGTCGTCTCGGATCAGCCTGTCCGCGCAGGCTTATCCGGGACGGCACTTTACGACTAAATCAGATTTTGTGCTACCGAAGACTTGTGCAAAACAGAAAATTACATAAAAATGGAAAGTGTTGTCTCGGATTAGCCTGCGCGGACAGTGCAGGCTGATCCGAGACGACACTTTACGTAAATTTTGAATGCCCTTTTTCGCGTGTTGCAAGCTATATAATATGGTCTGCATCATGCTAAAAGGGGCATTCGGACATTTCCGTAAAGTGTCGTCTCGGATCAGCCTGCGCAGTCCGCGCAGGCTAATCCGGGACGGCACTTTACGACTATATTACATTTTGTGCTACCAAGACTTGTGCAAAACAGAAAATTACATAAAAACGGAAAGTGTTGTCTCGGATTAGCCTGCGCGGACAGCACAGGCTGATCCGAGACGACACTTTACGCAAATTTTGAATGCCCCTTTTCGCGTGTTGCAAGCCATATAATATGGTCTGCATCATGCGAAAAGGGGCATTCGGACATTTGCGTGAAGTGTCGTCTCGGATCAGCCTGCGCAGTCCGCGCAGGCTAATCCGAGACGGCACTTTACGATTACATTAGATTTTGTGCTACAGTAGACTTAAGCAAAACTGAAAATTAGATGTACATATAAAGGGGAAGTGTCGTTTCGGATTAGCCTGCGAGGAGTGCGCAGGCTAATCCGAGACGACACTTTACACAAATGTCCGAATACCCCTTTTCTAATGTTGCAGGCCGATTACAAGCAAGTGCCTATTTAACCCTTTCCCAAACGACAAATTTTGAACTCTTCCAAACCGAAAGAGTTTGCAGATAACTACTTAGATTTGAAGAAATGGTAGAAAATCCTCGAAAAGGGTAAAAAACACTGTGGGAAATAGAGAAACTCCTTGTTACGAGCAATTTCTCCTTTTCCCAGGGTTTTCAAAAGACTTTTACTGCAGACACGTAAAAACCAGGGCTTGTTTGGGAAAGAATTAAAGAAGCACATGTTCAGTGTCCCTTCTAAAGGGTACTTGCATGAAAAGCATTGACCCTGTTAGAAGTTTAATTATTAAGGTATTGGTCGCCATATTGGTGCGATCTTGATCTACACTGGCTGTAGAGGTAACCAAAATACTCTTTTGCACCAGGAAACAGGACCTAAAGCCATATAGATTTATGAAGAAAAAATACAATGTCACATATTCTGTGGATCACGGCCAACGATGTCCTGAATTAAGAATTTGCACAAGAATCAACCAGCGCCAAACAGCTTTGCGGCACAGTGGAACATTCGTCTTTTTTCGAATAGTGCTTATTGCAAAGTTCTGATTGCCAAGAATTATGTTTACAAAATTAAACAAGGTTCATGTTTTAGTTAAAAACCAAGAACACAGCTTTAAGCTCTGGGCACCATTATTAGGTGAGAGCAGATTCGATCTATTGTGGCAGCAATCGAAAATTAGTATTGTAACATTGAAAACTTGGTTGAAAGTTTTACTAAAAAGACGAGAGCAGAGTGTTAGATATGTACCGTTCTTGAATTAATTTAGACAACTGTCTAACTAATTCAACTCTAGATTGTTTAGAACAAGTTAATTTTATGGGTCACTATATACTGCGTAGAAAATATACTTGGACGATGCTGTGTATTTGTATGTTTTCATTCAAGGGACTTAAAACATGTCCTTTTTGGAGCAAATTTGTCTTTGAAATTAGTTTTAAATAACTAACCTCCACCTCCGTGACCTCTCTGGTTGTCATGGTTATTCAAAAACACCACCACATCATTCGAGTTTGGCATTCCCCATGCTGAGCCCCAAGTTTTCAAATACTTTGCCTGATCAGAATGGCGAAGGAATATGTTGGCTAATTTTACGCCGTAAATAAAGTTAGTCACCCTTCCGGTATTGAAATATTCTGCCATTTTTATTGGTTCTCCGCCCTGATCAATGACTTCTTGATAAATAAATGGCTTCTTTCCAGATCCAAAAGCTGAGCTTTGCAAATCATTAAGCCGGGAAAATATATTAGCTAGATCTCCCGGCCACATGTGCTTCGCAGCATCAACCCGGAAACCAGCCACACCATAGCCAATCAGTTTGTTCAAATAATCTGCTATTTGGCCTCTCACGTATTCATGGCCGAGAGCAAGGTCAGACAGTCCAACGAGCTCGCAATTTCGAACTTCATTCGGATCGTTGTAGTTATGAATAGATCCGTCAGAGGTGTGGCAAGCTTCTTGTCCGTTACAATCGTTTGGTCCGTATGGTACACTGGGATATCTACAGGCATTTCCGTCGAAATGGTCCCCGGCAGTCCCAACGCCGGAATAACCACCAGTCATGTGATTGATGACGACGTCGGCATATATCCTGTTTAGAAAAGAAACCTGGTAATCGGCTTTAATCCTGTCAATTTTCATTGTTTACAAGCACAAGAGACGTAGTTGCTTTTTTTAAGCCTTTACTAAACAAACCTGAGTTTTGACGGACTTTGAGAAAGAAATCTTTTTGATAACAATGCGAAAAAGGAGCAAATCGTCAGTTTACATGAAAAACTTCGTAACTACAGCTTCAAACAAGCTGTAATTACGAGGTTTTTTTAAAGTAAACTGACGAAATATTGGTAACAAGAATTTTCTCTCTTTTCCACTTCGTGTTCAACCAAATAATAATAAAAAAAAACACGTTTAACTTGTAGATATCTAGTCTTCAAAGACTATCATTTTAGACGAGCCTAAAATTTTGTCTTTTGATATCAAGTGAAGATTTTAATCCTTATCCTGCTAGATTACTAAAACATTTTTTTATTTCGAAAGGTAAAACCCAAATATGGCTATTTTTCAAGTTTTGTTTTAAAGAGGCAATAATACTCATTTTAAGCCAGTTTTAACTCATTTTGTTTTTATTTTATTAAAATGTAGTCATTCTTATATATCTGTGCCAAATATTGCGCCTGACGGTTGCGAGGTTGCTTAGATTACGCCTGATAGAAAATGCATGTCGCGGATTTGCGGCCTTCAATGTAAACAAACTGGTCGTTCCCGGATTTTGAATCGAAGATTTTCGATATCCGTTATACACTCGGGTAGATTCGTATGATGATCATGCATACTGTAACGTGACTATATTTGACCTTGGCCTTGATGCGGTAAATAAAGGAAAATGGATGCTTCTCTGTTGCAGCCTCTATTTTTAGACGGAGATCGAGGCCTATATGTAAGTTACACCGTATCCGACTCTAGGCGGAAACAAACGATAAATTTCCGTGAGTCACCGCCATTGTTTACAGCTTCGATCGTCAGCCAGTTTTCTTCTGGCCAATTTTCGGTTTTTCACACAAACCCACGTGTTCCTTTTTTCATTTACACGATATATGTCAGTAATTTATCCTTGTGTACACAAAGGACAGATTTCTGTACCATTCTATTTTTCTTTTTGAAATTTAACAGCGTTTCTGCTCACCGGTTGTAGACAGGCATCTTTAAGAAATAACATCTCCTTATCGGACAGTGCAGATCAAAGATCAGACTGCACGTTTTGTGCTGTCTGATCTTGATCTAGACTATTCGTAAAAGGTCAGTGACTCATGCTTAGTAGATTAAGACTTGACCTCAGAATGATGGGGTTTAATGACCCAAGGAAACCCACATGGAAAACATTGTGGGGAAGCGAGAAATTACGAAAATACTAGTAACCAGAAAAATATGGGTAATCACTGGCTGCCCGTTATACTAAAGTAAAGTTAATGGCTGAGTTAAACACGATATAAACTCGCGGCGGCGAGAGCTCCCGTCCATACCTGCATTTTCTCTTCCTTTCCCTATAATGTTTTCAAAATCAATCTTTCCGACCACTGGTCAAAAGAACCATGAATAGAGACATATTTTCAGCATTATCTCCCGCTAGATGGCATTCTATAAATACTCTTCTATCTAATTTTGGCATCCTGGGTACAGAACCGAACCACTTTCCTACGCGACAACCGTTACTTTGAATTTCAAACTAAACTAAACGTTTACTCAATAAAACGCCACCTCGTGCAATTCACTCAGCTATGATCAGCAGTTTAGAGAAATCTGGAGCTAAAGCAGGTCTCATTTCTCCTCAAACGTATTGATAAAAGCTTTTTTCTACATTGCTACTTTGTAGAGCGTAATATTACAGTCTGCCCGCTTTTGGGGCTAGTGATGCGTCATATAAGACAGGTCGAATCTTCGAAAAATATGATATGCGCAGACAACGCTATTTTCAGCAGTTTGTCCAAAAAAAAAAGACCAAGTCACCTGACGCCATTTTTGTTGCACGTGCTGACCATATCCTGGAACTCCTCCTCATTTCCGCTACGTGTCACGAGACTGTACCCTACAGGCTGATATCGTTCCCACCATGGTCGATTCTCGGGGTTTTGCACTATTACGGCATTTTCATTGGGTGGTGATATCTTGAACAATGTGATAAAAGGAACTATAAATTGGTGTTATTTGTTTTCTTAACTCATTACCAAACGACAATATTTTTAGGCCTGTCCAAATCGAAAGCCTATCCAGACGACAAAATGAAAGTGACTGAAAATTTTATTTTTTTTTTTTGTGAAGGGTAGAAAACATTGTGGGAAAAGGAGAAAATGCTGGTTACCAGCATTTTCTCCTTTTCCCACAATGTTTTCTAAAGGCTTCTTTCTCAGGGTCGTCAGAAATTTTGTAGTAATGGGTTAAAGTCGTTAAACTCTGTATTGTTTGGTAATGGGTTGTAATAAAGAATGAATGAATAGTGTTTTTTGGCCCGTTGACAACTTAGGTCATATTGGGCGCACTTACTTAGTAAACAATAATGCGAGGTGAAAATAACATACATGTGCAACAACATAAGACAAACATGATAAATGAGGAATGGATGAAACACAAAATGATGCCCCTTTTGTCGCCTTTTACGACATGCATGCTGTCACTTTTGTTCCGCCAGATGAAATGGACGATCGCGGGACTGCAGTGGTTTATTCTTATACCCCCGATTAAACCACACGGGGTCCCACAGGCCAACTGATTCCCATTCCAAACCCTATTTACATCAAGAAAAAAAATATAGGATTTGGAATAAGAACTACCCAGCCTGCTGCAATTCTACGAATTACGAGGAAAGCAGCCGTTTGTCTCTAATTTTAGTCGCCTTCTACGACATGCCATAGAGAAAGGCCGAGGTCCTATTCTATAAAGTAAAAAAACCCCGGGACCCCACGGGGAAATGGGTTGTAATGCTTGGGGTAATCGGCTAACAGCTTCAACATAAGCCCTATACTTTCCAAAGGCATACGGGGAATGTGTGATGCGTCGTAGCAGACAGCTCGAATCTTCGAAGTAAATGATATGCTCAGACAACGAGATTACTTCAGAAAACATTATGACAAAGGAAGACACTAGTTATTATTCCTCAATGAATTTACATGTGATCTTATTTGAGCCATGTCCTATCAAAAGTGTGTGTGTGTGGGGGGGGGGGGGGGAGGAGGTGTTTAAACGCAACTCTACAATTCATTAAACAGGAAAAAATCATTTTATGGATACATGAAATCTATTTTGCGTAACAGCCTACTGAATCATGCGGTACACCGATCCTACGACACGCTGAAAATTTCCCCAAACAAGAACTTTCGACCTTCGTCAGCTCGTCAGCCTGGGCGGACTACGCAGTTGATATGAATTGATATTTTTGAAGAAGCCTTAACACTTTACCACACAATCACAAGTTTTAACTACCCTGATAGAAAAAGCTTCTTGGAAACATAGTGGTAAGAGGAGAAAATGATGGTAACTAGCATTTTCTCCTTTTCAACCTTCAAGGAACAAATTCTATCATTAGAGACATTGCTTTAATTGTCGTATGCAAAATGCTTTTAATTTGGACCAGTCTAAAATTTTGTATTGTGGTAAAGAGTTAACCCTCCTTTTCTCAGAGCATAGCTTATTTATAAATGATATTTGATTACGAACTGATCTGAGGCAACGAGCTGGAAGTATAATAAACAGAGTCTGTCTGTGTGTCTGTCTGTGTGTCGGTCGGTCGGTCGGTCGGTCGGTCGGTCTCTCTCTCTCTCTCTCTCTCTCTCTCTCTCTCTCTCTCAACTTCTAAACATCTGTTTTAACCCATTACCACACAATCCCTACTTTTGACGCCCCCGAGAAAGAAGCCGTTTAGAAAACATTGTGGGAAAAGGAGAAAATGCTGGTAACCAGCATTTTCTCCTTTTCCCACAGTGTTTTCTACCCTTCACAAAACAAATTTCAAATTTTCAGTCAATTTTATTTTGTCGTCTGCAAATGCTTTCAATTTGGACCAGTCTTAAATATTGTCGTTTGGTAATGGGTTAATACATCTACATATAACATCTACACATATTCACATCTGATTTCATACATCTAGACACATAACACTAACACAGATTCAAACATCTGATTTAACACATAGATCTACACATCTGATTTTATATATTCAATCACCTGATTTCTTACTTATACAAATATAACATCTTCACAGATTCACACATCTGATTTCAAACATCTACACATACACTTACATAAATTCACAGATCTTATAGAATACTTTTACACATACAACATATAAACAGACTCACACATCTGATTTAATAGATCTAATATAACATCTACGCAGATTCACTTATCTGATTTCAAACATCTACACATACAACACCTACACAGATCCACACATTTTTTATTTAAAAAATCAACACATATAATATCTACACAGAGTCACACATCTGATTTATCTACACATATAACATCTTCAAAGACTCATACTTCTAAACTCAAACATGTACGAAGAGGTTAACACATCTACCATACCTGCACAGCACAGTATCCGTACGGTCCTAGAAACCGTTCACATTCTTGTTTGATATCGGTCCACTTCCATTCAAATAGATGTGTAACTGTGTCCCTTCCTTGTGCACAGTGCGGATCCTGATAGAGGGCGCTTGCTGCAGTAGAAAAGAATTGAATGGAGTTTTTTAACTGATCTATTTCAGCGCTAAAGTATACAAACTGGATCTCCCTTATATGGTTCAACGAGGGGCTGTATTAAAAGTGGTGTCCGTGATTGTAAGGTACAACGTCGGCCTCGTAGCTATAAGGTCCTGGGTTCGATATTTCCCTTCTGTGTGCCCAAATTAGGTGACAACTGGCTTCACTGGGAGATGGAGTCACTGAAACTTTGGTAATTCGTACTATAAAACGTGCAGCTTTTAGCATAATCTTAATGTTAAGCTTGATCGGCGCCGCCATTTTGGATATTATGTTGGTAGTGTAGTAATGCACACGGGGCTGTCAAAGGGAAACTGCTTTTACGAAGGTTTTGCCAGTGTACATGATATATATGTTCAGGGCATATTATCCAATCAGATCGCGAGAAATTTCTTTGCAGTATAACAATAATATTATTACGCATATCCCACCAGTTGACAAAGAAGACGGCAATGGAAGGATGTGGTTTTCAATGCGGATTTAGATTTGAAAAAAATAATATGTTTAACTTTTTCCCATAGTATAGTATTTATTTAATAACCTCGAACAGGATCCGAAGCAACCTGAAATATGTCGATTTTATCGAAATAATCTTGCATTATTCTACCAAGATAATTAATGACATCTTGCGTTTGCAAAACAGTTATGAACAAATAATGGCTCTCATTCCCTCTCTGTCACTTGTCCTAGCCCGAGTTTTATAAACCTTTGACACACTTCCGGTTTTTGTATTAAGGTAAAAGCCTATTGACAGAATTAATGGAAAAGGAGGAAACAGAAGCATTCTTTTTCCTTATGCCACAATATTTTCTACCCTTCCACAACAAATTACAATCTTTTAATCACATTTATTTTGTCGTCTGAAAATGCTTTCAGTTTGGACTAGAGTGGTATTTCGTCAGTTGTTGAAGAGTTAAAAATCTCCTTCCTTTAATTGCGTAGACATGGCTGCAAAAACCATTCAAAGGTCTGTATTACGGTCCGTGATCAACGATCATTCTTAACTCACGACCCAGAGAAAGAAAGCCTTTGAAAACATCGTGGGAAAAGGAGAAAATGCTGGTAACCAGCATTTTCTCCTTTTCCCACGATGTTTTCTACCCTTTCCAAATTCCAAATCAAGGTTCATTTTTTGATTCACATTTATTTTGTCGTCTGCAAATGCTTTCAATTTGGACTAGTCCAAAATTTTGTCGTTTGGTAGAGTTAAGAACACTCTAAATCTTTATATCTTCCATTTTCTCAAATGAAAGTGATACAACCTCTGATTGGCTAAACCGAATGGTTATTATTTGTGTTACTTAAAATTAAAGAAAAACACTTAACCTTCTTAACCCTTTACTCCATAGATACTCATTTCTACGCATTGCTTGTAGAAGCCTTTGGAAAACATTGTGGCAAAAGGTGAAATTGCTCGTGACGAGCAATTTCACCTTTGTCACATTGTTTTCTATGCTATCAAAAGTTGTCATATACACATAAGAAACTGCTTCATCCAGGCTATTAATTAGGGTCAATTAGAGATACCATAGAAATGCCTTGTGGAGTAAAGGGTTAAATAGTGAAAATGAATGAAACTGTCAAGTCTATTGCAAAACCCCTAATTTTCCTGTTTCAAATCGATTTTATTTTTCTGTATGAGGGGGGAAATCTTTTTTTCCATATGAGACGAAAAAGTAACTTCTTATTGGGCAGTCCTAGATTACTGTGCAGTCTGATCTTGATCTACACTGTTCGCAAAATGGTCTGTGAGTCGCCGCATAACAAATTTTAGGTTTGAAACTTTAAAACTAGAAAGCCCTGAAGGGCCTGAATATGCTCTACTGGCAGAGAGTTTGCTTTTAAATAAAGCATACATAGGAATTCATTACGCAAAAAGACAAGAAAAAAAGACACTTTCAACTCAAAATGGCTACTTTTCCATTACTGTTTGTTGAATTTTTTTCAAACTCAACAGGGTTAAAGCTAGGTATTTAGAATTTTCACATTACACCAAATTAAAAAATATATATGTCACTAAAATTTATATGAAAAAACAATACAAATCATCAGTAATTAAGAATCATAAAGTTACAAAAAAAAACTTTTTTTGGTCGTATTCCCTTAATAGGCTACGTAGCCTCTTAAGCTATTTTTAGATTTCCCGCCAAAATCAAAAAAGCAGTGTGGGAATAGGGTCAGTAAGTCTCGTTTAGATGAAATGCACTTCCGGGGAGGCTGGTCGACATATTGAGATATTTTCCACTATTTTGCTTATGCATGTACCGACATTCGTGACGCTACACCGATGTGCATATTCTTCAAATTCTCAAAAATGGGTTTGGAGAGGAAAAACTGGAGATGAAAGATGTTGGTAAGGGTCAAAATATTGTTTAGAAATAATTTTGTGATTTAAATACAGGCCGTGGAAATCGGCGAAAATCCGTAACCCAGTTTTCGTACATCCTTGCAATGGACATGTACTCGGTCGATTTCTGATCTAAGAAGGCCAAACTAACCTAGTTATGGCAATAAAATAATGTTTTTTAGCATTTCATTCTAGAAATGCACTCATATCGCGTCTTCTGGGGCGTTTAGAAACATATTGCGGTTTTGATATGTTTCGCACCAGTGCAGTTTCGCACCCAAGTCTCCTTTGCACTATATTGAATGTTGCCTGTAATGACAGTTGGAATTATTTGGCCTCATTTTATTAATTGAATTGCCTTAGACAGCCATTCTTAAATGGTTGTGAATTATTGGCTTCAGAACCTATTTTAGCATCTTTTGTGGAATTATTTTCAGTTACAGGGCTTCCCCTGCAAGTTTTAATTTTTGCGCCATCAAATTCGCCACTTCATAAAAATTGGGGCCAGTAGGAGCCAACAGAGGTAGCCACGTAGTGCTTTAGATACTTGTTTATTGGCCAATGCTAAAGCTTCTAAATACATTGCTCAATAGTGCTCTACAAGCTTACTTATGTTTCTTTTTTCCCAATGGTTTCAAGGTTTTGAGCTGCAGGGACATAGAATTTGTATTTCAAAAGTAACACAGCCTCTTAATTCTATGACTGCCAATCTGTTAGAATTCCATCAATTTTGAAGAAATTCAGGAAGATATTTGGGATTGTGTGGTGAAGGGTTACATCATTTCTTTTGTCCTAAAAATACTTAAGTTTTAGGTCCTTTTATTCTGGTCTTTTCTCTCAGTATGATTGTCCTGTATAGTTACTTGTTCCTGTGCTATCACTAAAACAAAGTGGCCTACAAAGTGTAATCTGGTCTTTTCTCTCAGTATGATTGTCCTGTATAGTTACTTGTTCCTGTGCTATCACTAAGACAAAGTGGCCTACAAAGTGTAATCCAAAGTGAATGCCAGCCTGATAAGGTGTGATGAACAGTTATGCAGGCTTCCTTTATACTTGATACATACTGTGTATGTCAGAGGATAGTTCATAGACATTTACTTGTCGCCAATACATTCGCCAGTGCTTCATTTTTGGTGCCATTTTTTCTAAATTTTCGCATTTGGCGCCACTGGCGATCGATAGCGGGAGCCCTGAGTTAAATTCATCATTTCTAGTTCAAAACTAGGTATATAAGCTTAACCCTTTAAAGAACACGGAATAAATCAAAGACGCATTTCATTTTATAAATAAGATCTTGAGAATAATGTTGAAGTTGCCCTCGTCTGGACGGTCTTAGTAAAGCGATCAATGTAGATCAGACTGCAGACTTTGTACAGTCTAGTCCTGATGTACATTGATCACAAAAGCAACTAAAGTGGTCAAAGGCACTTTGAGGGTTATAACAAAGAATTGCAGACTATTTGAATACTCAGAATCAGTACTTGTGCTTGCCTATTTTGATGTAGCCTTTACAAGTGTAATGCTTCTTATGATGAAATATTCTGCAGAAAGTCTTTTTGAATACTTTGCTTTAGCCTTTTTTTTTTTTTTTTTGCAGGAGGGCAGATAGGCCATGAAATCCTAACAATCACAATAACTGTCCAAAACATCTGTACAGTGCCACATGAAACATCACCTACTTTAGACTCATTGGAAATGCCAAACCACTAAAACAGAAGATTAATTCATGACTGTCCAAATGACAGCAGATGCAACAGGATGTACTACACAAGATATGATTTGCAGGGCATTTTCTTCAAAAAAGCTTGTGTCAAAACAGCCAGGGGGAGGGAAGCCAGAACAATAAATGTGAGAAAATATTGGAAATCATTTTTTCTGTGGTGTTTTGCACCCATTCAAAGACAAATTTCAACAGTTCATTTGCATATCACCTGCTTATCCTCTCAGCTTGAACCAGTCGAAATTTTGTTCTGTGAGTTAACCCTTTACCAAACAATTATGTTCCTAATAAATTACCCTGAAGCAGAGGGCTTTTGAAAACATTGAAGGAAGAGGAGAGAAAAAATGGTCATCGGCTTTTTATACACTTTTCACAATGTTTCCTCTCAGTCATAAACCTAATCATTTAGGCTACAATTTTTCATCCTCCAAGTTCGCTTTCAAAATAGACACTATGAAAATTTTGTTAAATGTTAAAAGATTAAAATGGTTGCATTTCTTCTTATAAAGCCCTTGTTTAACTCATCCTTGCAAGTGTTGTTGGACCAGAGACAGCCCAGTAATTTAATACCAGCAGATAAAGGGGTCAGTGGTCTGTCTCCTGTAGACAACTTTTTATGTCTTGCAGCAGACCAATTTTAAAACATTTTGACCTAAGGACAAATTGGTCAAAATAAGTAATGTCTAATTGTGACATGATTTAACGAATACTCAAGTTTTACTCCTTGATTAATTTTTTTCGCATTCACAAGGATGCTTCTGAAGTTTTGTGCTGCAAATATGTTTCAGAAGCAATTTTATTATTTTTGATGACTTGTAAGTCTTTACCAAAAATTCCCGAGTTTTAACGACCCTGCAGAAAAATACTTTAGGAAACATTGTGTGAAAAGACAACTAATAATTTTTACTTTCAACACAATGTTTTCTACCTTTTATTAGCTAAATTGTAAAATGTGAGTCAAAATCAATCAATTGTCTGCAAATGCTTTGAATTTGAAGAAGTGCAGAGTTTTATCAGTTGGTAAAGATTAAACAAAATAAACATGAGAAGTCTTAAAAGTTTTGTAGATATTTAATTATCTTTATTACATTTGTAGTAACAAAACACTTTTGCATTATTGTCATGTTATTTGGGTCCCTTGATGGAGCAAATTTCTGCTTCAGAAAAAAAATATTGTTAAAAAATGCGAAATTGTTTATTAACCCATTACCACACAATCCATACTTTTGATGCCCCTGAGAAAGAGGCCTTTTGAAAACACTGTGGGAAAAGGAGAACATGCTGGTAACCAGCATTTTCTCCTTTTCCCACAGTGTTTTCTACCCTTCCCAGAACAAATTTCAATTTTTCAGTCACCTTTATTTTGTCGTCTGCAAATGCTTTTAATTTGGACCGGTCTAAAATTTTCTCGTGAAGTAAAGAGTTAATTTGCCATTTCTCACAATGTTTTCAAACGACTATTAATTTTGTGCAGCAAATAAGACTTCTATGCAACAAAATTTCTTTTTCTGCACAATGTCATTGAGTGAATTTTACCACATGTTTATTGCTTTCAGTCTTCAAGGAGCATTAGGGATTTTTGTTCTAAATATAAACAAGAATATTACTTTTCCTTTATTTAACAAAGTCTTGAAACCTAACTTTACTTTTAATACTAGATAGAGGCAAATGGAGAAAAATAATTGAAAGATTGAGATGAAAACATTGTCGCAAATAGATATTGCTAACTGTGAGCAATAACATATTTGGTCACAATATTTTCAAAAGCAGTCTGCTGCAATGCTGTTTTAAATTAGTGTCATTTCTCGTTAGGATTTAAATACCCTTTTAACTATTGAACTGTACCGGTAAATGTTAGCATGAACTTCTTTGTGGTGCAAAGATGGTAAACATAGAACATTAATACTATAGTACTATTTTTCTTTAATTAAATGTTTAAATGACTGCATGTCCAATTATACATATATGAGAACACCACTGCATAACATGTGGTCCCTGTAATGTGCAGTTGTCTTGCAGTCATGGTTCCTTTTTAGTGTCATTCGTCTACCAGGAGAAAACTCTGAAAGTATATTAGTAAGATATGTTGTAAATACATGTATAGTACTTCTGAATAGAAGTTTTTAGCTAACCAGAGCAAAAATGCTTAATTCTTTATCACAGGATAGATTCTAGACTTGTCCAATTGAAAACATTTGGAAACAACAATTTAAATGTGGCTGGAACTTGGAAGGATGGAATTTGTCTTTGAATGAGTAGAAAACATTGTGGGAAAGGGAGAAAATGCTGGTTACCAGTATTTTCTCCTTTACCCACAATGTTATCAAAAGGCTTCTTCCTTGAAAGCACTAGGGTAAATGACTTGTACAAATTGAAAGCACTAGTAGACAAAAAAGTAAGTGTGGCTAAAAAAATGAAATTCATTTTTGGATGGGTTGAAAATACCCTGAGAAAAGGAAGGCATGCTGGTTACCAGTATTTTCTCCTATTTCCATACTATTTTCATAAATTGTCTTCTTTACAGGTAAAGGGTTGAACATTTCATTCATGTGCCAGTTAGTGCAATTGGTCATGGGTATCTTTCCAAAGTACTATGCACAACACTAATATTCAGTGTGCATAGTGGAACAAGCATATTGCATTCTTCTTAAATAACCCTTGGCCTGTGAAGCACAATCCTTTATGACACAATCCTGATTTTTAAAGACTCGGAGGAAGCCTTATGAAAACATTGTAGGAAAAGGATTAAATGCTGGTAAGCAGCATTTTCTCCTTTTCCAATAATAGTTTCTATACCCACTCAAATAAATTTCCATCATTTAAATACTAGATCATTATTCTATAAGGCATTAATTGTCATCTGCAAACCCTTTCAATTTGGACCAGTCAAAGATTCTGTCTTGTGCTGAGAAGATAACTACACACTTTTCAGCAAAGTGATGATCGATTTCAGACTGCAATGAACATGCAGTCTGATCTTGAATCTGAACTCTCTTATGTTTGATATTTGAAAACATAATACTGGAGTGGCTGTCTTAAAAATACTCGAATGTCACCAAAGGCTGAAATTAACAGCGGCTCAACGTAGATCTGTGCGATCGCCCCCGGCAAATTGAGGATTACAACTAGATCTATAAATATCTGTTTTAAAACGTCTTGCTTCGTACTTATGCTTTCATTTTATGCCTTCACATAGCTGTAGTTTTGTGAAAGAAGCTGATTCATCTAGTTTGATTTAACTCCGTCAAAAAAGCATGATTCTTTTGAATACGAAACCGAAAGTAGGTTGAACCATCAACCTGTTTACCTGCGCTGAACACGATCTGTTCTTTACTGTGGAGTATTCATGGTCACATATCGTTCTCTGATCGATTACTGAAATTTTCAAATCGCTCGGAGTTTTTAAATCTTACTTCATCATTCGTAATTGCTTCGTGTATCTCTCCACATACTGTGATGAAAAGGCGATAAATTTACGGTGCTCCCCGGAAGTGATGAACTCTCGCGGTCACGTGACGAGACTTTCAGACCCTATATTAAGTTACTTGCACGTGACTAATGACTATTTAATCCCATAGCATAACAAACATGTAATTAAATAATGTCTAGAACTTCGGATGCTTTGTTTGAAGCTTCGTCTGTATATTTCTGATATGTAAATGAGCGAGTTGCTCAAGTAAAAATAGACCGTATTTCCCTTCAGTGTCGACCTGGGCTGTAATAAATATCTAATTTATCTAGTTGTCGGATGGTTTTAGACTGCTGTGGTTTAATGAATGAATTTTATAAGGCTTTGGGAGTACAAGGATAATTTTTTTGTATTTTTGTAATTTTTTTTGTCCCAAAATCTGAAGGGCCACCTTTAAAAAGCAATTGATGGGATAAACAAGCTGAAAAATTCATAAAAATCTGATCACTAATAAATACTTTATCATGTAAACAAGCAATGAAATTGTTCAATTTGAAATAGCTACTTTTCCCATACTGTTTGTCGTTTGTTTTTTTTTCAAAATCGATAGGGTTCAAGCTATAGATGAGATAAACAAACTGTGTAGGTTTCACAGATATCTGACCAAAAATAAATACTTTATAATAGGGTTGAAGCTGTTGATAAGATAAACAAACTCTGCAAGTTTCATCGAAATCTGACCAAAAATGAAGATTTTATCACGTAAACAAGAAATGGAAATTTCTAACTTGAAATGGCTACTTTTCCCATACTATTTGTAGGATTTTTTTCAAAATCAATAGGGTTAAAGCTATCGATGAGATAAACAAACTGTGTTTCACAAAAATCTGACCAGAAATGAAGACTTTATCGTGTAAACAAGAAAAAGACTAACGAACGGACGGACGGACAGACAGGCGGACGGACAGACGGACGACGGAAACCACGCCATGACAAAAGCTCTGCTGGCTTTCAGCCAGTAGAGCTAAAAAATGAAACGATTTATGAATAATTTATGAATCTAAAAACTATATGTAAAATAGCCAAAAAAGAAAATAATCGTATGAATAATTAAATCCAGACAACCGTTCCCCTCCCATCACCACAAGTTTGACCCTTCGCATTTCGATAGTAAGTTAAGATTGTTCAGAGGGTTAATGCCTAATCCGGATTACCTGCCCCTAACTCTATGTAACTATTAATTTTTTTACCAAACTACAAAATTTTCGACTTGTCCGAATTGAGAGCATTTGCAGACGACAAAGTACACTTGACTCAAAAATTGAAAATTGACTTTCAAAGATTGAAAAACATTGTGGGAAAAGGAGAAAATGCTAGTTGTTGATCCTGGCCGGATTGGAATCGGCTGACTTTTTAACAACAGGTGATCCATTGGTTGTCCAGAAGCTTTATATTTTATTTGCCTTTTTATAGGCTATCAGTTTCTTAACAATTTCATAATTTGATTTTGTCAGATCCTCTGAAATGAATATACGATCCTTGTTGTTTTTCAGGCGTGATTTTGCTTGAAAGACCCTGTTTTTAGTGTGATATCGATGGAATTTAACAATAATTTGCTGAGATTGTTGTAGACCTGGGCCCGTATTCACCAACCATTCTTGACAATATTCTTAATCTTAATCTCCAAGGTTTTCTAAATTTGTAAGTAACACAACTTCTGATTAGCTAAACCGAATGGTTTAGCCAATCAAAAGTTGTGTTACTTACAAATGTAGAAAATTCTGGAGAATAAGACAAAGAAAATTCTAAAGAATGGTTGGTGAATACGGGCCCTGGTCTGCCGATTGGGTGACATCTCTCAACATCAATGATGTCCAAGGGAGCACCATCGGTCAGTAATGTGTCATTCACAAGCGACACAACTTTTTGAGTGAGTTCGGCCTCTGACTGCTTCGGATCGAACTTAAAATTGGATATACGTAGGGAGTTACGCCTGCCGTGCTGCTCAAGGTCGTTTTGTGCTGATTGTACTTCATCAAATTTAAAAGAGTTAGTGATAGTGATTGAATTTGATCTTGCATGATTTTGATTGTTTCAGATTTTTCCTGTAGTTCATTTCTTTGGCCGTCTAAAGTTGTCTGTATGTAATTGATAGTCCCGATTTGTTTGTTCACAATCTCCTGCAGCTAAGTGTTTGATTCAACCATTTTGTCTAAGATTGAGTGTTTCAGTTCTCCAACTGCGGTACTAATATAGCCTCTTGAACAACAGTCTTTAGTAAAGGGGCCATCATAACTTGAATGAACGGCCCTGATTCAGCCATAAAAGAAGGGTCTTTAAACGTTGTTGTCAGCATATCATGAAATGAGGCAGCGTTATTTAATGTAGCCTTGGGAGCAGCTTTAGGCGTCGTTGTCTGCGCATGTCATATTCTTCGAAGATTTGACTGTCTTATATGACACATCACTAGCCCCAAAAGCGGGTTGACTGTAATATTACGTTCTATAAAGCAGTAATGTAGAAAATAGCTTTTATCAATACGTTTGAGGAGAAATGAGACCTGCTTTAGCTCCAAATTTCTCTAGACTGCTGATCGTAGCTGAGTGAATTGCACGAGGTAGCGTTTTATTGAGTAAACGTTTATCTTAGTTTGAAATTCAAAGAAACGGTTGTCGCGTAGCAAAGTGGTTCGGTTCTGTACCCAGGATGCCCAAATTAGATAGATGAATATTTATAGAATGCCATCTAGCGGGAGATAATGCTTTAGGTGCAGCCCTACCTCGTTTACTAACAGTTTTATATAATGGTGAAGCTCTGCGTTTCAATGGGGTTTTTGACTCACATGACTGGCTAGTAAAAGTATCCGTGCCACCCGATTCGTCCGTTCCATCCGCCATATTTATTTGTAAGTTTTTCAAAGTTTAGCCATCACAACACAAAGTCCAATTGAAGACACTGGACACTGCACGTGAGTACACGGAGTATTATAGCCGGCTCGTGAAAATCACGGTCAATTGTGTAGTGAGCCAATAAATTTCAAAAGATTCGCTAAAGAAAAGTCTTTTATTCCAAAACTGCTTTACCAAACCATACTTACTGCTTTCATATTCATAGCTTATTTGTTCATCTACATTCCTGTTAAATATTCCGTAACATTAACCATCTTAAACACCCTGAATCCTCGATTTAAACGAGAGCGACATCAACGTGTGACACAAGGTTTGGCCGCCATTTTCCTTGTATGACATACCCCTGAAATTTATATTAACCCATTACCAGACAATCCCTACTTTTTACGACCCTCAGCAAGGAGCCTTTAGAAAATATTGTGGAAAAGGAGAAAATGCTGGTAACCAGCATTTTCTCCTTTTCCCACAATTTTTTTTCTACCCTTTACAAAATAAATTTCAAATTTTCAGTCACTTTTATTTTGTCGGCTGCAAATGCTCTCGATTTAGACAAACCTAAAATTTTGTCTTTTGGTAATGAGTTAAAACCGAACAATAGAAAAAAAAACGAACCATCGAACTGTTTCGTTTACCTTGTAATATCGCGGTAAGAGCGAAAACAAATATCTCAAACGCCATTTATCGTTTGTGTCAGGATCGCCAGCCAGAGGGACATGTGACCTGAAATATTCGTCTCGATATGTGTATTTCAAAACGTGTCAATCCCAGAGATAAGCCCTAGTGTTTTAAAGGTGGATATTTAGAATTTTCACATCACACCAAATTTAAAAAATATATATATATCATTGAAATTTATATGAAAAAAAAAAACAACTTAAATTATCAGTAATTAAGAATCATAAAATTACCCAAAAAAAATTTTGATGGCATTCCCTTAAAAGGCTACGTAGCCTCTTAAGCTATTTTTAGATTTCGTGCCAAAAATCAATAAAGCATTGTGGGAATGTCAAATGACTGGCACGTGACTAATAACGCTTAAATTCCATTACATAACAAACATGTAATAATTATTTTCCATAATGTCTTCTTTGGACGGATGTTTGAAACTTTGTCTGTGTTTTCCTGTATTCAAATGAGAGAATTGATAATCTAAAAATAGAACGTGTCTCCCCTTGGTGTCAACCTGGTCCGTAATAAATCTCGAATTTCTCGTGTTATCGAATGGTTTTCGACTACTGGATTTTTATGAACGCAAATTAAAAGGCAATGGGAGTATAAGGATGATTTTTTTTGCATTTTTGTAAAATTTTCATCCCAAAATATGAAGGGCCACCTTTAACCCCTCGGCTGCTAAGCGCGGCTTATTGACCTTTTGCGGACAGTGTAGATAAAGATCAGACTGCACAGAATGTGCAGTCTGATCTTTGATCTACACTGTCCGATAAGAAGATACAATTCCTTAAAACATAACTTTGAAATAACACTGTTTAAGTATTTTTTCTATCGAATTGAAAAGTTTCTTTTAGTTATTTAGCAGGATAAAGTTTAATACTCAACTTTTAATGTATTTAATGGAGTGTATATTTCACGATCAGCCCGCACATACGTGCAGCCCGATCTTCGTCTTCAATCCCTCCGGCTCCAAGGGTGTTAGTCATGTAATTCGCCCATTGCGTCTTAACCCTTTACCATCAATCCCTGGAATTTGCGACCCTGAGATAAAAGCCTTATGAAACTAGTGCGGGAAAAGAAGAAAATGCTGGTTACCAGCATTTTTTTCCTTTTTCCACAATATTTCTACCCTGCTGGAAAAAAATCATCTTTCACTTACGTTTAAGCTGTCGTCTGCAAGTGCTTCCAATTTGGGCCAGTCTAAAATTTTGTCGTTTGGTAAAGGGTTAACTAGATAACAAACCTTGACACTGCTCCAAATCGAAAGCATTTGCAGACGACTTATTAATCGAGGTTCAAATGATGTGGTGTGTCTTGGAAAGGATACAAAACAATCTGGAAACAGGAGAAGATGTTGAATATCAGGATTTTCTCCTTTTCCCACAACGTTTTAAGAAGAGCGGATCGAGCTTGATTTGTACATTCCCCCCCGATACGCTTTTTCATTGGATGCAGCTAGCTCTAACTGCAATGAATGAAATCGCTCGTAGCATTTCACCTTTGATAAAAATAGAACAAGGTCTCTACCTTTCGAATAGAAGGTAAACATGGAAACCCACGTGGATGTCTGCTTATCGCTTCATGTGTATTCGTAAGCGGTTTATAAAACGATATTTCATTGGCTTTTAGAAATATGATGTGAAGGGGGTAATAACCAGCATCCAATAGAGGGCGCATCGCAGGAATCTCGAAATCGGGCTCAATCAGCCAAGGTAAGATCGACGTAGTGATCGTAACCTTGGCTGGCGAAGATGTCAAACCAAGCAAGCCATCACATACTTATGGACCCACAGAACCAACTTTTTTTTAACCCTTTACCCCATAAGGCATTTCTAAGGTATCTCTAATTCACTCTAAATAACAGCAAGGATGAAGCCGTTTCTTATGTGTATATGACACCTTTTGATAGCATAGAGCAATTTCATCTTTTGCCACAGTGTTTTCCAAAGGCTCCTACAAGCAATGCGTAGAAATGATTATCTGTGGAGTAAAAGGTTAAACAACCGACTTAATCGAGAGGAGGGCTGGTCCTTGGAAATACACAAAATTTATTAATGACGAAAAGTTTCGGTCCCAGGTCAGCCTGCGCGGACTGCGCAGGCTGATCTTGGTCGAATCTTTTCGCAGATGTAATAAGTCATTACCAAACGAAAATATTTTTTAGGCTTGTTCAAATCAAAAGAATTTGCAAACGACAAAATAAAAGTGACTGAAAATTTGGAAATTTGTTTTGTGAAGGATAGCATTTTCTCCTTTTCCCACAATGTTTTCTAAAGGCTTCCTTCTCAGGGTCGTCAAAAGTCGGGATTGTGTGATAATGGGTGAAGCCCCTTTTTTACAGAGCACTGCTCAAATAGATATGTGTGAATTTCTTGCAAAAGAAATAAGCCATCACATAATGTTAGGTACATGAAATACATCATGTTTAAGAGTCAAATAAGTCATTGGGTAGACTGGCCCTTTGATATGCAGAAAATAGGCACACAAAAGTGGTCCAAAGCACGAAGTTTTCCCTTAACCCTTTCCCAAACGACAAACTTTTGGACTAGACCAAATTGAAAGCATTTGCAGACGACAATTCAACTCTTGCTGAAAGGATGACTTCTCTCCATGATAGGGTAGAAAACATTGTGGGAAAAGGAGAAAATGCTGGTTACCAGCATTTTCTCCTTTTCCCACAATGTTTTCAAAAGGCTACTATTCCAGACCCGTAAAAATAAGGGACTGTTTGGGAAAAAATTAATGGGGTAGAAAATATTGTGGGGAAAGGAGAAAAATGCAGTGTATCAGATCTTCTTTCCATAACGTTTTCAAAAACCCTTTTTTCTCAAGAAAGTCAAAAAGTCAGGGTGGCCAAAATGACGAAGTTCGTCACTTGATTAGATAGAAAAGATTGTGGGAAAAATAAGAAATGCTTGTTGCCTGCATTTCGTCCTTTTCCAACAATCTTTTTAAAAGCACTTTTCTTCGGGGATCGTTTAAAGTCGGGATAGTGTTGTAAAATATTTTTTAGAAAATGCGGTTCTGGCGTACTGGATAAATCGACGAATGTTCTTTCCCTTTTCTTTTTTCGTTTACCGAAGGTTCCTATTTTTTGCTATCCAGTGCATGGAGGCTTGTTGAAAAACATTGAGGGAAAATGGAAGAAAATGTAGCATTATCTTCCTGTTCCTTTTAAAGCCAAATCGATGAGCCATATCATTGCAAATATAGACAGTCGAGTGAGTGGGTGAGCGAGCGAGGATGCAAGTCGACCGGCCGGGCGACCAGCCGTCCGGTCGGCAAGGCAGTCAGATAGAAAAGGCGCTCTTGAAAACAATATAGATAAGGGAGAAAATGCTGATACACAACATTTTCGCTTTTCCCTACAATGTTTTCTACCCATCAAAGACAAATTTAGTCATTTGGGTCACACTGACTTTAACCACCTTGAGATATAGGAACTCTGAAAACTTTGTGAAAAAAGGAGGAGAAAATGCTGCTATTTAGAATCTTCATTTCCCACATCGTTTCTTACCCCATCAAGGGACAAATTTCGTCATTTGGACCTCCCTGAGTTTTTCGTCAACAAATGCTTTCAATTTGGATCTGTCTAAATTTTTTATGTCTGACAAATACTAAATCGAAAAGTCTCGCACATTACAGAAACGTGGGAAATAAAGTACACGGTCCCAAACCTAATTCAATTCCATGTGTATAGTTTGACGCTTTGTATGTCAATTACTTTGAAACTGTGACGCGGAAAATTTAGATTTTTATTCCATTTTGTGTGACTTGTAATTCAATTTGTTGGCAGCCACGGTCATTAAACGCCCCTTCCTAGAATCAACTTGAGATAAATAGGATCTGACATGAATTCGCGTCTGAGATAAAGTCTTATTAAACGAGTCTACAAAAAAAAAATGTTTTTAACCGAGCCTTTTGCGCTTAATAATTTTTTTTTGGTGGAGAAATTAACTTAATTTTTACCTCAAAAACTAACAAGTGTCAGATTCTTGTTATCACATAACTGTGTAAAAAGAATTATAGTCCATGTTAGTGTAAATTTGATGTACGGTGGGTCACGCCCCGAGAAAAGAGTACTCATTTCATCTTCCTTGATACATTATTCTATGCAAGTCATCTCAGTATCACGAATCCATATAACCTACTAGTATTTTGTTTTGTGAAGGGTAGAATACATAGTGAGAAAAGAAGAAAATGCTGGTAACCAGCATTTTCTTCTTTTCCCGCAATGTATTCTAAAGGCTTCTTCCTCAGGATCATCAAAAGTAGGGATTGTGTGGTTATGGGTTAACTCATTACAAAACGACAATATTTTAGGCTTGTCTAAATCGAGGGCATTTGCAGACGACAAAATAAAAGAAACTGAAAACTTGAAGTTTGTTTTGTAAAGGGTAGAAAACATTGTGGGAAAGAAGAAAAATTCTGGTTACCAGCATTTCTCCTTTTCCCACAATGTTTTCCAAAGGCTTCTTTCTCAGGGTCATCAAAAGTAGGGATTGTGTGGTTATGGGTTAACTCATTACCAAACGACCATATTTTAGGCTTGTCTAAATCGAAAGCATTTGCAGGCGACAAAATAAAAGAAACTGAAAACTTAAAATTTGTTTTGTAAAGGGTAGAAAACATTGTGGGAAAAGAAGAAAATTCCGGTTACCAGCATTTTCTCCTTTTCCCACAATGTTTTCTAAAGGCTTCTTTCTCAGGGTCGTCAAAAGTAGGGATTGAGTGGTAATGGGTAAAGAACTAACTGAATCATGGGGTACACTGGTCCTTTGACGTTCAGAAAACTGATCAATTGCAAAATGTATCGGCCCAGGTCAGCCTGCGCGAATGCGCAGGCTGACCTGGATCGATATGTTTTGCTGATGCATTGAACCTTGTTTTGTAATGTTTGTTTAACCTTGTCAACGTTTTTTTTTACCACAGCCAGCCAACATTCATTCATTCATTCATTCATCATTTGTTCAATCGTTTATTCATTCTTGCATTCGTTCATTCATTCATTTGCTTCGTTCTATTATTTTTCAGTAACCCACCATTCATTTTCTATCTATGTTCTATTTATTGTTTAGGTGTTGAATTTCTTATGTATCTTATATTTGTCAAACTTAAGTATAACACATGTCACTATAATAAAAAATTTACTTACTTACTTACTTGTTTTCTGCGCGTGGCTCAAATTAGTTCATATATATATATATCCAAGTTGCCAGTTCTACGCTGATGCGCAGAATGACTTTTATGGAATACCATTTTGGCCATTGAATCTATGAATCTGTTGATTGTAGACGCCATGCTCGATAGTACGATGTTGATAACGCGAAATCACGATACTACGATGGTGATAACGCGGTAGTGTGATGGTGGTAGTGTAATATGATATCCGTTTTTTTCATCATATCATTATCGTTTATTCGTCGTCGTGCTATCGTGTTATCATCATCGTACTATCGCGTTATCAAAATCGCACCATCGCGTTATTATCATCGTACTATAGAGTGATTGATATCATACCATCACGTTATCATCATCTTACAATCGCGTCATCGTCACCTTACTATCGCGTTATTTCCATCGCACTATCGAGCATCGCGTTTAAAATCAACAAATTCATAGGCGATGACCCTAACGATATTCTATCATCATCGCGATATAACTAGCATACTTTCGCGTTTTATCGTCATCATACTATCGCGTTATCACTATCTTACTATCGAGCATCCCGTTTAAAATCAACAAATTCAAAGCCAATGGCCTTAACGGTCTTCAGTAGTTTTTGATTGATTTCTTTGCAGATGCCATCTGCAAATGCTCACAATCTTGACGTGTTTATAATGCGGTTGCTTTGTAATAGGTTCTAAAAATTATCGGGATCATAAAATTTTTGTTAATAAGGGATTCTGCTCTGTGAAGTTTGCGACATGGATGATCTCCGACCGTTCGATCTATATTTAAGTTGTCACAATGTTCTGTTGTAACTTCTGTAAATCCTAGAACTATCTGCCGGCTAGGACCTGGATCAGTCTTCATTTTTTTGTAGTCTGATCCGAGTCCTTGTCGGACGGAAATCTGTTTATTGAATATACATACAGTCTTTCTTTGACCATAATACTTAGATGCTCAGAATGCCTATTGAACAAGTTCTTTAAAGGGTACTTGACTATATTGGTTTGATGGATAGATATTGTTTATTTGCATTATGGGCCGGTGGCCTTTTGCATAAAATAAAATTGAGTTGATTTGAGTTGAGTTGCATTAAGCCCTGTGTTCTCAGTATGGCTTAAACGAATACATATATCCAGACCGTGCGCTTTGGATTGAACTTCTGTCCGATTTTCTTTCTAAAATACTTGTAGTTGCCGAGTTTGTGGAAAAGGTCAATAATTACCAATGCATGGTACATTCAAATGATCGCAGTGCAGGGAATATGGAAATGATTCGCTGTTCTGTTAGCTCCTAATTCAATTTAGTAGGTGGTCTAATCAGGTCAATTTAGGAAACAACAAGACAATAACAGTACTCAAGCTTACACGATATTCGGTTTTGACCAACTCAGACACCACTCGCGCTTTTATTTATCGTTACTCTACAAACACGAAAATAAGCCATACTCTGCTAAAAAGGTCTTAATGCATCTGCTAACACTAATTTACTAATTTCAGCCTGCCCAATTTGCGCTGGCTGTCGCCGAGTTCCGGCAGCTCAGTCAGGACTTGAGATCAGTGGGTCGTGGGCTCGATTCCTGACTCGGCCAATGATAGTCATTGCAACAGATTTCATTCTTCTCCCATCACTGGCCATTATTTCTATGATGGTTATCTGGGAAAGCAGCCAGTGGCTTTGAAAGAAGATTGCGCAGAGTACTGGTAAAACAGACTCCAGGAAAGCATGGATATGTGAACTGGCAGCAGCGATATAACGGAAATAATATTAACAAGAAGGCCATGATGGCCCTGTATCGCTCCACTGGCTTTTTACTCCTTTACCACACACACAAATTGAAGTGTTCATGACCATGAAAAAGAGGGCCTTCAAAAACAATGAACACTGTCAGGCAATACAAGCAGGTTAATTCATTTGCACGAAAGGTAAAATCCTTGGAAAAATAAGCTGAATGATAGTAACCACGGCGGGGAATCACGTGACACAACAACAACAACAGTGACCATTATTTGAAAAAATTCCCCGACTTCAGGTAAGAAAATCTTCAATAATTCCGTTAATACATGACCGATTGGAATTTGGGTTGAAGCAGAGAAGGCGGAAGGACTCTGGGGATTTGCTTGATGTGTTAGATTTTTTGAACAACACCTGATAAAAAAGTTATTGACGAGCAAACAAATTTTTTACCCTTGATAATTTGTTTGCTCGTCAATAACTTTTTTATCAGGTGTTGTTTAAAAAATCTAACACATCAAGCAAATCCCCGAAGTCCTTCCGCCTTCTCTGCTTCAAACCAAATTCCAGTCGGTCACGTATTAACGGAATTATTGAAGATTTTCTTACCTGAAGTTGGGGATTTTTTTCAAATAACGGTCATTGTTGCTGTTGTTGTGTCACGTGATTCCCCGCCGTGGTAACCTTACTCTGAATTTATCATTCAACTATGCTCATGTGAGCATAACTATTAGCATCAAAATGAATCACACTCCTTGAAAACAGAATATTTTCTATCAAAAAACTTAATGTCTAGCACAAATCATGTATCACTGTAGTTTGATAATCAAGGGAGGTAAATAGTAACAAACTTTATCTTTCATAAAAAGAGTTATTTCCCTTGATCATTGTTGAAATTGAAGTGACTATATTTTGAAGCCCAAGTTAAACTTGTGATCCCTGGAATGGAGCCAATTTTGACCCCAGACCTACAGTATGAAACTAGAATGTGTGGTTATAAACAAGAAAACTTTTTAATCTTGCCCAATAAAAAGCCCTGTAAAACAAGTTTGCTCAATAAAAGGCCCTGTAAAATATGTGACCCATGAGACAGATTTACCAAGGTTTCACTATAAAAGCCAATGTAAAACTTGTGACCCCTGGGGTGGGGTCAAACTTGACCCCAAAAGTTAAAATTTGGGCACTCTTGTTAGAGGCCCATTAGATAAAGTTACATGCAAAATTTGGTAGCCCTAGGCCTTATGGCTATGTAGGAGTAGATTATTAAAGTTTGCCTATATAAGCCCATGTAAAACTTGTGAGCCCCTTGGTCGGGGCTAAATTTGACCCCAGGGCTATAATTTGGGCTCCCTTGGTAGAGACCTCCAAGATAAAGTTACATGCCAAATTTGATTGCCCTAGCCCTGATAGCTAGGTGCGAGAAGATTTTGAAAGTTTTCCCTATATAAGCCCATGTAAAACTTGTTACCCTCCCCCATGGGCAGGGCCAAATTTGACCCCTGGGCTATAATTTCGACACCCTTGGTAGAGGTATACTAGATAAAGCTACATGACAAATTTGGTAGCCCTAGGCCCAATGGCTAGGTCGAAGAAGAATTTTAAAGTTCTGCCTACATAAGCCCATGTAAAACTTGTTACCCCCGGGGCGGGGCCAATTTCAACCCCCGGGCTATAATTTGGACACTCTTGGTAGATGTCCACTAGATAAAGCCACATGCCAAATTTGGTTGCCCTAGGCCCTATGGCTAGGTAGAAGAGGAATTTTAAAGTTCTCCTTAAATAAGCCCATGTAAAACTTGTGACACCCCCCGGGGCGGGGCCAATTTTGACCCCAGGGCTATAATTTGAAGAAACTTAATAGAGGTCCAATAGATAAAGCTTTATGCCAAATTTGGTAGCCCTAGGCCTTTAGGTTTCAGACAAGAAGATTTTCAAAGATTTTCAAATTTTTTCAGTTTTGTTGCCATGGCAACCAGAGTTTTTGAAGGAATTAAATTCTTTCAAGAAATTCTGAAGAGGACCATGGCAGGATCATTTCTGTGAAGTTTCATCAAAATTGGATGGGTAGTTTCAGAGAAGAAGATATTTTTATAAAAAGTTAACGCACGCACGGACGGACGAACGCTCGGACGGACGCACGGACGGACGCACGACGGACAACGGGCCATGACATAAGCCCGCTGGCCTTCGGCCAGTGGAGCTAAAAACGGCTTTTAACACCATATCACTAATCAATCAATCAAACACGCAGGCTGAACCGAGTCTTTGAAAAAAGATTGCGCGGAGTACTGGTGAAACAGACTCCAGGAAAGCATGGATAAGTGAACTGGCCACAGCGTTATAACGGAAATAATATTAAAAACGGCGTTTAACACCATATAACTAATCAATCAATCAAACACGCAGGCTGAACCGAGTCTTTGAAAAAAGATTGCGCGGAGTACTGGTGAAACAGACTCCAGGAAAGCATGGATAAGTGAACTGGCCACAGCGTTATAACGGAAATAATATTAAAAACGGCGTTTAACACCATATAACTAATCAATCAATCAACCGCGCTGGCTGACATGAGTGGAAACTAATTCTCTTTTGGTCGGTTCTCTATATGTCAAAAGACAAGCATACCTCATCTTTCGGTTAGTTGTTGGAAATAATGGATCCATTATCTCCCGCTAGATGGCATTCTATAAATACTCATCTATCTAATTTCCAAGGGCATCCTGGGTACAGAACCGAACCACTTTCCTACGCGACAACCGTAACATTGAATTTCAAACTAAAATAAACGTTTACTCAATAAAACGCTACCTCGCGTAAATCACTCAGCTATGATCAGCAGTTTAGAGAAATCTGGAGCTGAAGCAGGTCTCATTTCTCCTCAAACGTATTGATAAAAGCTTTTTCCAACACTGCTACTTTATAGAGCGCAATATTCACGGCGGGGAATCACGTGACACAACAACAACAACAATGACCATTATTTGAAAAAATTCCCCGACTTCAGGTAAGAAAATCTTCAATAATTCCGTTAATACATGACCAATTGGAATTTGGTTTGAAGCAGAGAAGGCGGAAGGACTCCAGGGATTTGCTTGATGTGTTAGATTTTTTAAACAACACCTGATAAAAAAGTTATTGACGAGCAAACAAATTTTTTACCCTTGATAATTTGTTTGCTCGTCAATAACTTTTTTATTAGGTGTTGTTTAAAAAATCTAACACATCAAGCAAATCCCTGGAGTCCTTCCGCCTTCTCTGCTTCAAACCAAATTCCAATCAGTCACGTATTAACGGAGTTATTGAAGATTTTCTTGCCTGAAGTTGGGGATTTTTTTCAAATAACGGTCATTGTTGTTGTTGTTGTGTCACGTGATTCCCCGCCGTGAATATTACAGTCAGCCCGCTTTCGGGGCGAGTGATGCGTCATATAAGACAGTCGAATCTTCGAAGAATATGACATGCGCAGACAACGATAATGGATTTTATAGGTCAACAATCGTGAGATGACTTCCTTGGTATCTTGTCAGAGACAAGCATTAACCCATTACCACACTATCCCTACTTTCGACGACCCTGAGAAAGAGGCCTTCAGAAAACATTGTGGGAAAAGGAGAAAATGCTGGTAACCACCATTTTCTCCTTTTCCCACAATGTCTTCTACCTTCACAAAACAAATTTCAGATTTTCTGTCACTTTTATTTTGTAGTCTGCAAATGGTTTTGATCGAACAAGCCTAAAATCTTGTCGTTTGGGAATGAGTTAATTCTTTACCAAACGACAAAATGTTCGACTGGTCCAAATTGAAAGCATTTGCAGAAGACAAAATAAAAGTGGATGAAATTTGAATTTTTTTTTTTTTTTTTTTTTTTTTTTTTTTGAGATGGGAAAAAAACATTGTGGGAAAAAGAGAAAATGCAGGGTCGTTAAAAGTCGGGATTGTGTGGTAAAGAATTAAGTCCCCTTTTGTCAGTGTATGGCTTAAATACTGATACATAGCACCATTTTTTTGTGAATTTTAAATTTTCCGGCCTGGCAAAATTCAGCCTAAATCTGTCTCTGAAGCTAAACCCTGAGATCCGACTTTCGGTCTTCACTTCGGCGACTTTTCGTACGGGTCAGGATGGATGATACCGCTGCAGAGAACGAACAGTCTGATCTTATATTTGAAACTATAGTTATAACATAAAACATCATAATCATCATCATCATCATCATCTTCATCAACAACGACAACAACAAACTTATCTAAAGAAACAAAACAATATAATTAGAACAAAATATAAATGATATATTAATACAACAATTAAACAGTTAAAAAGCTATACCATAGCGATATGCAGAAATAATTCAACTGACGTTATATATTACTTTGGTAAAATCTTAACAACTCGCGCAACCGAAAAGTAAATATGAACTTGTGGCTTTTATGCGTATTATACCAAAAGCGGCTGAGTAAGTTCAATCACAGGCCTTTGAAGCTCTTTTCGTCTATCACGGAACACTAAAGTTGTCTTTGGGCGGCCATCGAACGTTCATTGCACATTGGTGCATTGCCTGTGTATCACCGATTGAATATATTTACAAACTTTCATTAACACTGTTACTACAAATAGTATATTGGGGATTCTCTCAGTTTGTATTTAGTCAGACTTTTCCTATACAATAGAGAGGGAGTCCTCGGAGCGCTATTTATAGCAACAGTGTCCGATAATGAGAATTTCTTTATCCCTTCATAGACCAATGGAGTTTCAGAGGCCTATGGTTTAACGATAATTAAGAAACTAGCATCTCATTCTTTTATAACGATATGGTCTACCATTTAGAATACAAATGTCATTGTTTGAATTATAATTATCAAGTTATTGTCTGCAATTGCTTGCAAAATTGACATTTTTTTTTTTTTTCAAAAATGTCTTTCAATAAGGAGTGAAATTCAAAAGAAAAAACTCATTGCGACAACTGATAGAATGTTGCACAGGTTCAAAAATCAAGGTACATACATACCATAAACGTAGATCTGAGAAAAATCTATGAATTGCGTGGCGTGAAATTCATAGAGAATGTAAAATATCGTTAATAACTTAAATGCATTGGTTCCTTTTCTAGGTTTAGACTGTATTAAGACTATTTTTTTTTAAGTCGCACTGAAAGAAAAACAAAACATTAATTGAAACTATGTTAGAATTCATCCACTAAGTATTATGATGTGTGTGTTTCAGTGTGTGTTTGAGTCTGTGTGTTTTACATACCTGTATTCAAAAGAATTTAGCTTAACAAAATTATTGCATGTAAAACATCTTAACTAGTATTCAACCTTTAATACCGTTGATATGTAAATTTTGTATGTTTAAAATGTTTTTATTTATATTCATATTTAATATACAAGACAATTTTAAAGTTATTCTGATTCTAAAATGTTACCAATTATTTAGTTTAAATGCCATACTAAATGTAAAATATGCATTTTAATTCTTTATATTGGACATTACATCAGCGCCCGATGCAGTACGACCTGGGCCTGTATTCACCAACCATTCTTGAGAATATTCTTAGTCTTATTCTCCAAGGTTTTCCATATTTGTAAGTAACACAACTTCTGATTGGCTAAACCGAACGGTTTAGCCAATCAGAAGTTGTGTTATTTACAAATGTAGAAAATTCTGGAGAATAAGACAAAGAACGTTCTTAAGAATGGTTGGTGAATACAGGCCCAGTTTATCTTTCGCGTCCTCTGATTATGTTTGATAGTAAGGCAAATACAACATATGATAATCTAATACATTTTACTTTGATGTCAATCAACATATGCTGCTATTAACCCTTTACCAGACGACAAAATTTCAGCCTTGGCCAAATCAAAAGCATTTGCAGACGACAATTTCAGTATGGCTCCACATTTTTCAGTCAAAGGGTAGACAAAACCTTGTGAGAAAAGGAGAAAATGCTGGCTACCAGCATTTTCTCCTTTTCACACAATGTTTTCACGTTCGTTAAAAGTAGGAGAAAGAAAAAGTAACTTTTTAATAAAGTATTTGAACTGAATCGCCCAATGGCAGCTGACTTTTTTAAAGTAACATAAAGTTAACTTGACCTGCAATACATGTGTGTTATTTTGGAGATAAAAAAGGCATAAAAATAGTGTTGGCGCCAAATATTAATCGTTGCCTATGATATTCAAACACAAATGAGTTTCTTCAAGAAGAAATCGCGTTCTAAACCCCAAGGCGAATTTGGTGCCGCGTGCAAAATTTACAAAATAGGTTTTTGATTTTCAGTCGGAACTCTTCGTTCATAAAGCCGTATATAAACGGATTGATCATAGAATTGATAAAATAGGTCCTTAGAAATACATGGTAAAATATTTGCTCTATTTTGTTAAGTTTTGTTGGAATATCTGGATTGGAATACCTTATAGTCACGATGATTAAATAGGGTAGAAAACTTATGATGAAAGCAATCGTCACCATGCGCAGCATTAATGTATTCCTACGCAAACTGGATCGATTCAAATCTGTTAAGCGTAATTCGTCAGATATTATACGATTAAGTCTTGCCCTACTTTCGACACTTTGACTACGAAACAAAATTCCTCGAACGCTGTCAGGACTCATCGGTGTTGTCGGAATCAAACTACGGTCACTGGCTGTAGATTCTGACGAGAGACGTCCGTTCGGAAGGTTGGACACTGCCTGTGTGCCCAGAGTCAGTTGATAAGAATTTTTGTCAACGGGTTTCGGTCTTCTTTCTACCTCCGGGTCGGCATCAGATTTAGGAATTACATCAGTCGGATTAGTCGGGTGTATTTGTTGATCATTCAGATCGCAACTATCGATGGTCGCTAACGGCGCATGCGTTACTGATGTGAACACCGCCTCCTCGCGCTTCATAAACTCGTCATTGTTATGATTGACGTCATCTTGGGTCACTGTGATACTAATATTGCTTTCTCCACTCAACCTATTCATTTCTGAATTTTGCACAGTCGGTACCAAGTTTGTCTGATTGATATCAAGTCGATTTATGTTTTCAACAGATAAAGAACGGGATCCTGGGCGAGAGCCCCTATTTCCAAAATTTCTGCAATGATTTTCGGTGGGGGTATTCGGAACAGAGCCAGTTATAGCTGATGCAAGGCTAATTCCTAGATATTTGAGGCTGTGTCTTTTCTCGTTCGAAACATTTGGATCCGTTGACATGAATAAGCTTCTACCGATCAAGGAGTATACTAGTGTCAACATCAAAAACATAATTACGTGAGCACCGAACAAGAAGAAATAGAACCCCGCGGGTAATCTGTAATTTTCCACATAGTAATTCGAAATGAAACAAGTTTTTCCAACGGCCGTCGTTTCATTATTTTTCGCTCCACTGTGTCCCATCTCCACGTGATATGTATACGTTCCGTAAATAATTAGTGAAGGCCATGTAGTGAAAACTCCCAATAGGACGGCAACCAGACAGGTTCTCTTTGCGTACCGTTCACCTAGCTCTCTCCCGAGGAAAGGTCTACATACCATTAAATATCTATCGATTGAAATTGCTACAAGAACAAACGAAGAAGATGCTGAAGCTATGAACGTTGTGAACCGTGAAATTTTGCATAAAACATTGTAATCAAAGTCCATCGAGTTCCACAAAATGGCTGCTTCGGTGGGCATGTTAATTACACAGGACATAAGATCTACTCCGGCAAGGGTGAGAATAAACACCGTTGTTTTTGTCAGCTTCCATTGCATGGTGAATATGTAAATAACAATAGAATTTCCTATTAAGCCTACAGCCATATAGAATATCACAGTAACAAAAGGATAAATAAAAATTCCCCGCTGTTCGTGCTTAGCCTCTTCAATCAAATCCGCCATCGATGTTTGAGAGCTGTTGTCACCCATGCTGGTAAAGGTCAAGGCCGCGTTCTCTGTATCCGGTTGACCGCTCAATTCGTACAATATGTGACCTGACATGGTCTGTTAGCCTGGAATGAGAGAAAAATACTAACAGTTTAATGATCCCTAATTTTGCTGTGGGAGACACAATTTGAGAAATTTAACAAAATTTTCAGTCAGTTTTAAAACAGGCCAAAATAGATCTATAGCTCTTTTGAGCTTCGGATGACCGTCCTGAAAGCATTGTCAAAGATCACACTACAAGTTTGGCGAAAAATGATCTGAATCTAGATCATCCACGCAAAAATCGCGGTGAGTTATCGGGGAGTTTCTTTGCAAGTTTCTTTAGTACTGTCATCGTCCGTGATATACAAACATGTAAAAGAAGTAAATAAGCATCATGTACATTATCTCCCGCTAGATGGCATTCTATAAATACTCCTCTATCTAATTTGGGCATCCTGGGTGCAGAACCGAACCACTTTCCTTTGAATTTCAAACTAAAATACATGTAAAAGTTTACTCAATAAAACGCTACTCGTGCAATTCACTCAGCTATGATCAGTAGTCTAGAGAAATCTTGAGCTAACACAGGTCTCATTTCTCCTCAAACGTATTGATAAAAGGTATTTTCTACATTACTACTTTATAGAGCGTAATATTACAGTCAGCCCGTTTTTGGGGCTAGTGATGCGTCATATAAGACAGTCAAATCTTCGAAGAATATGACATGCGCAGACAACGGCATCATGTAACCTTCAATCCACGTGTCCATGCATGTAGCCCAGTGGTTCAATACATCATGAACTATATTTCTTGAGATATTGTCATGTGATGAAAAGAATCTGTCATTCCTTAGCTTTTGAGGTAAAATTTGTGCCGACTTTTGTCAAATCCTGTATACATGTATCTCACATGTCTTACCATGTCAGATCCTATAAAGATCTATCTCATAGGCGTTTTTACATGCGGCTTTACATTATCTCCCGCTAGATGGCATTCTATAAATACCCATCTCAATCTAATCTTGGCATCCTGGGAACAGAACCGAACCACTTTCCTACGCGACAACCGTTATTTTGAATTTCAAACTAAAATAAACTTTTACTCAATAAAACGCTACCTCGTGCAATTCACTCAGCTATGATCAGCAGTTTAGAGAAATCTGGAGCTAAAGCAGGTATCATTTCTCCTCAAACGCATTTTGCTACATTGCTACTTTACAGAGACTGAGTCTTTTGGGGCTAGTGATGCGTCATATAAGACAGTCGAATCTTCGAAGAATATGACATGGGCAGACAACGGCGGTTCTTTCGAATTTTTTGAAAGCTTAACTATCCTCTTCGGGATCGTTAAAACCAGGGGATGGTGTGGTAAATGGCTAGCTACATATCCATAAAGTAATGTGAACCCACGCTTGCTGAGGCGGATGCTTTATTTGAATGAAAGTTTAGTTTATAATGACCTTGTCAATGGTAGGTCAATAACAAAAGCGGTGTTTGGAAATGATGCCTGAGCAGTAACTATGAAAGATAACTGTGTATGTGTATGTGTGTATGTGTGGGGGGGAAGGGGAGGGAGGAGGAAATAGATACCAGAGAACTATCATGTATAACTCTTTACTAAACGACAAAATTTTAGACTGGTCCAGATTGAAAGCATTTGCAGAAGACAAAATAAGCGTAACTCAAAAATTGAAATTTTTTACAAGCAGGGTAGAAAACATTGTAGGAAAAGGAGAAAATGCTGGTTACCAGCATTTTCTCCTTTTCCTACAATGTTTTCAAAAGGGTTCCATCTCAGGGTCGTAAAAACCAGGGATTGTTTGGTAAAGGGTAAAATTATATGACATGATATGATATGAAACGATTCAATATCATAACGATATGACACCATAATATATTATATAGGTGTGATTTGATGTGATTGTATCTGGTGTTATGTGATACCATACGATATGATATGGTGTGATATGTTACGATGCAGAGCTATGTAATGCGATACGATACAATGTCAAAGCAGGAAATACAATCTTACCCAGTATCGCACGACACTATTGCTCTCAAGTCCCTTCCTTACAATATTTCCACATTTTATGTCTTTTTTACACTCTTTTCTGTATTCAAAAAGCATGAGAATTAAGTATATTAGTTCTATTGTAATTCTGGAAGTACATTTTACTAATAGTAGCTTCCGTTTGAACACAGCCCTTCACAAAATCATTCTTTAAAGATAGATACAGAGGTAACAAAGACGTAGATTAATTTACATATTGTTTTCATTCGGTTTACGTTCTTTTTATATATATTCGAAAAATATGAAAAGAGAAATGTAGGGCCATCTTGTTTTATAGGCGTTTGCTGGTTCGATTTTCCGAGGATTGATGATAGCCAGGATTCATTTCACTCTCACCACTGATCGTTGTTTCGACGAAGGTTATATGGGAAAGCAGCCAATGGCTCGGAAAAAAAATATTGTGCGGAGCACTGGTAAAAGAAACTCAAGAAAAACATGGATAGGGAAACTGGCCGCCGTGAATTAACTGAAATAATGTTGAAAATGGCGTTTTAAATACCATAAAATTTTGATGGAGGGTAAAACGATACGCTAAAAGCTAACAGACAAACTTTAGCGGTTTAAACCAATAACAAACAGCACCTTTAGCCCATGATCTTACTTTACAGGCTGCGGGGGGGCAGTTGAAAATATTGATAATTCTCGACTAAACCCTATGTTATGGGTACTCATTAGAATCGTCTCATCGAGACGATTCTAATGAGTATCCACAACATGGGGTTTGTAAGAAAAACCATGGATTTAGAATACCATCACTCCCTGTTATCTGTAGCTCTGGTCACAGACGCTAAATAATCTTTTCATGGTTAAAATATAACCGTAACAGTTTTCCTGCTAAGTAAGTGATATGAAACATTCAAACTGGTGGTAAAACCCCAAGTTTTGTTATTACAAAAACATTTTTTTAAAAAAGATATCTCCATATCGGACAATGTAGATTAAAGATCAGACTGCACATTCTGTGCAGTCTGATCTAGATCTGCACTGTCCGCATAAGGTCATTGTGTCGAACTTGGTACCTTAGATTTTACGTTTGTCAAAATTGAAAGGAAATGCAGACGACGAAATAAAAGTGACTGAAAATTTGAATTTTGTTTTGTGAAGGGTAGAAAACATTGTTGGAAAAGGAGAAAATGCTGGTTACCAGCATTTTCTCCTTTTCCCACAATGTTTCCTAATGTTTTCCCACAATGTTTTCTAAAGGCTTCTTTCTCAGGGGTGTCAAAAGTAGGGATTTTGTGGTAATGGGTTAAGACAAGTAGTCGTTTAATGCAGGTATTCTTTGACTTGAGTTTATGTGATGTCTTTCTTTATGCCAAAATGAAAGTATACTTTTCTCTACAGATCTGAGTTTTCATTACGTGATTCATTAATCCTTGAGATCCTTAGCAAGACTTTGCAGAAGGTGAGGATCAAGTTCAGACTGTATAAAAAAAAAAACCTGCAGCCTGATCTGAGATCTACCCTGTCAGGATATTCGATGAATTGCTCAAAACAAAGATATCTAAGAAGTGCAATAATTTGACATTTTTACCGACTAGATTGATCCATTTTGTGTCATTTTCTCCTTTTCCCACAATATTTTCGTTAGGAAGTCTAAACTATTTGATGACAGATTAATCGGTTGGTTTTGCTTCTGAAAGATTGGAAAATATTGTTACCAACATTTTCTCCTTTTCCCATATTGTTTTCAAACGCCTTCATCCTCAGGGTTCCGAAAACTGAGATGCTTTTTTTTTTCTTGTAAAGAGTGACGGAGATGAAGCGTGACAAAAAATTCGACTCATCTTTGTGAATGTAATACCGTACAATTTGTTTCTTCAATTAACGGTTATATCATACGTCTCGACTGATTATCTTAACAGACAGAATATGCAAGGGTCTTTATGTTTTTTTCGGCGAAGCTGGATACGCTTGCTCTTGACCTACTTCTTGGTACTAGTACAGAATGAATAAATGGTAGTTTGCAATTGGTCAAATACGAGCACATGTTTATTTGGCGGACCCCTGCTGCCATGTTTACTCTTGACCTTCTTCTTGGTGCTAGTATACAATGAATAAATGGTAGTTTGCGATTGGTCAAATATGAGCACACGTTTATTCGGCGGACCCCTGCTGCCATATTTGCTATTGACCTTCTATTTGGTGCTAGTATACAATGAATAAATCGTAGTTTGCGATTGGTCAGAAATGAGCACATGTTTATTCGGCGGGCCCCTGCTGCAATATTTGCTCGCACATTCATGAAACCGTTCTTAACAAGCGTTGCTGCTTTTATTCGATACCCTTGGGCCCGTTGATTCATACTGTAGCATTAAGCCCCCTTCTCCTTTTACAGCACATGGCTCATTGATATGAAAAACTCCTCAGTAATACATATTTAGAAGTAAGACCTTATCGTCATAATGAGTAAGGGATTATTTGGCATACAAAGCTAATGCGATTTCAAAACTCCTTCCACGAGAAAAAAAATCTTTCTTAATCGGACAGAGTAGATCCAATATCAGACTGCACGTTTTGTGCAGTCTGATCTTGATCTACTCTGTCCGCAAAAGTTAAGTGACTCTTTCATAGCAACCAAAGGAATAGAAAGAATCAATTGTCCATAGATATATAGTCCCCATTACATTTTTTTTTTTCCATTGTCTTAAAAGTTGCATCAGTTTTAGCGAGGAGGTCTTAGGCCCCAAATTAGCCTATGTGGTTAACCCATTACCACACAACCCCTACTTTTGACGCCCCTGAGAAGGAAGCCTTTAGAAAACATTGTGGGAAAAGGAGAAAATGCTGGTAACCAGCATTTTCTCCTTTTCCCACATCGTTTTCTACCCTTCGCAAAACAAATTTCAAATTTTCAGTCACTTTTATTTTGTCGTCTGCAAATGCTTTCGATTTGGACCAGCCTGAAATATTGTCGTGTTTAATGCATATTTACATGCAATATGAGATGCCCTTTGGGAAATTATCTTCTTTTTATCGTCATTCCTTTTTGAGGCATTTATCAAAGACTATCATGAGTTTAATAGGGCGTATTAAAAATCATGCATCGTAGTTTGTGCAAAACCGAAGAAAATAAACCCATTTCAACTCCGTTTTTTTTTCTAAGACAAATAAGTGTTTCGGTCGCACTCGGGTATACAATTGAAAACGGTGCATTTAAATGAACTGGATTAGGCCATCAATCGTGAAAATACTTCTGCAAGTTTTGTAAAGTCTGATGTTCATCTACACTGTCCGCAAATGTATCCTAGTCGTACTTAGCTGCATTAGGGTAAATCTTTAACCTTAACCCATTACCACACAATCCCTACATTTGACGACCCTGAGAAAGAAGCCTTTAGAAAACATTGTGGGAAAAGGAAAAAATGCTGGTAACCAGCATTTTCTCCTTTTCCCACAATGTTTTCTACCCTTCACAAAAGGAATTCAAATTTTCAGCTACTTTCGTTTTGTTGTCTGCAATTGCTTTCATTTTGGACAAATCTAAAAGTTTGTCGTTTGGTAATGAGTTAATTACAATCCATTCGTTCACAGTCAGCCCTTAAAATGGAAACGGTAAAGAAGCCTGTTGTCCATTTATGTTCTGTAAAATTGTGAATAAAGAAGCTCTGTCATGGAGGCAGCTCACTTTTTCAGATTTTTAGAAGGTGATGACTCAGCATCACCTTCTTATGCCATCCGACAGGGGTTTTCCACACGAGCACGCATTACACCCCAGTTTCGAAAAAAATAGGTCCTCAAAGATCAATGAACAGACACCTCTCTGTCATTTGATATGAACAAATAATATGCGGATTAAAAATCAGTGTATGCCATTCACACACACAATGAATTTCAGATTAAATCTCGTAGAACTCGCTCTAAATTTAAAATTTTGTCTCGTTCCGCAGCTTTGACCTGACCTGCCCCTAGCTGTGGTTCTAGGTTTCTCTTTCTTTCATTCTCTCTCTCTCTCTCTCTCTCTCTCTCTCTGTCATTCTCTGTCACTCTCTCTCTCATTCTCTGTCCCTGTCTCTCTGTTCTCTCTCATTGTCTGTCTGTCTCTCTCTCTCTCTTTCATTCTCTGTCCCTCTGTGTGTGTGTGTGTGTGTGTGTCTCTCTCTCTCTCTGTTCTCTCTCATTGTCTGTCCGTCTCTCTCTCTCTCTCATTCTCTGTCTGTCTCTCTCTGTCCGTCTCTCTCTCATTCTCTGTCTGTCTCTCTGTCTCTCTGTCTTCTCTCATTACCTGTATGAGAAAGCCAGGAAACACAATGAATGTGTACATTTGACACTTTGATGTGACCTAAGCTGTTAATGAAACGTTAAACTCCAATACAAACAAACAAACGAATTTTTTTTTAGACTAGTCCAAATCGAAAGCATTTGCTGACGACGAAATAAAAGTGACTGCTTAATTGAAATTTTGTTTGGGGAGGCAAGAAAGCAATCTGAAAAAAGAAGAAAATGCTGGTTACCAGGCATTCTCTTGGGGTGCGTTAAACGTAAGGATTGTGCGGTAAAAGGTTAGGAGCTCTTCAAAATTGCAGCTCCGCCTTTTTCTTTCCGAGAATTGATGATAATCATTGCGACAGGATTCATTCCTTTCTCGCCGAGAATCGTTGTTGATCAAAGAGGATTACATGCAAAAGCAGCCAATAGCTTGTAAAGACTTGCGCCGAGCACTAGTGATAGAAACTCAAGAAAACGATATATTGGTGCACTGCCTGTCGCAATATAGCTGAGATAATGTTGAAAATGACGTTAAACGCCATACGAACGAAAGCGGCCACTGGACTACCAGCATTTTCTCCTTTTCCCAAAATTTTTGCTAGCCTGCTGGAAACGAATTTCAATTTTTGAGTTACCTTTATTTTGTTGTCTGCAAGTGCTTTCAATTTGAACCAGTATAAAATTTTGTCGTTTGGTAAAGGGTTAAAGATATTTCTTTTTTCAAATACATTTTCGTAGACATACATACAGACAGACAACCGAACTAGAAGTGAAACAGATAGACGGACGAAAAGACACTCTAGCGGACAAGTAGCTAGACATTGCAGGCGAGGACGGAAACGATGGTGACCAAGGTTTCATGTTATTTCTTGGAAATGTCCACTTGAGATCTCCGAGACAAATTGCTACTCAAAAGAAAGTCCTGCTTTTCAATTTCTTTTCTTTTTTTTTTCTCTCCTTATATGTTATTTATTCCTTTAGTTTTGTCATAAAAAGGGACAAAAAGACAGACTCAAGGACAAACTGTCTGAAAGCCTGACCAAATGACAAACTGTTTTAGGGCACACCAACTGACGGATTGTCAGCAAAAGAGACCCAAATCCGGACTGTCATTAATACAGACAAAAATCTAAAGAGACTGAAAAATATCGGAATGCAAAATGAGATGTAGGGAAGAACTCCAACCTGTGTTCAATAAAGTTAAAAATCATAAAAATCAACATTTATTGTGGTAATTGCTGAGCAGATTCTACAAAAAAAAAATTACAAGAATTTGAGAAAAAGATGTTATCAACTCATCACCATCAGATGAAGGAAATGTTTAATGAATTGAACCAGTGTTAAAACCGAGTAGCAAATTTCTACCATCACCTTCTATTAGTACTTTCAGTACTTAGATTTCATTTCCCGTCAGAGTTTCACCACACGTAGCTGCCGCTAATCCGTGCCTTTCGCGAGGAAAATCCCAAAAGCAGACGATATAGGTCCGAGATCAGACTGCAAGTTCTGTGCAGTCTGATCTTGGACCTGTACCGTCTGCCGTGAAAGCCCCTGTTTATGCCTATACGACGAAAACGATTTACAGTTTAATGTGACAAATACTGTTGCGGAGATCGAACCAAAACTTTTACGACCACAAAACCATCGTCTTCACAACGTTGTTAAAGAGGTTGATACAACAGCTAAGTTGACCATGTTCGCCGAAAAAGAAACAACGAAATCTACGGTGCGAAAATTCCTCTCAAGTGGATCATATTTACGTTAACAAGGATTTTCCAAGAAATAGTAAGTACAAGTATTCTACTAGAATGTAATTGTCTTCCCCCCCCCCCCCCCCCCAACCGCTGAGCTCAGTAGCGCGGTCGATAGCGTACAAGACTTGAAACCCGGGGGTCGTTTGTTCGATTAACCAGCTCCACGAACTTCTTTCCAATGACTGATGAAAGTTATTGTGACAGGAATCACTTTTCTCTAACCGCTGATATTCGTTTCTAAGATGGTTATGTGGGGAAAAAAAGTTGGAAATACCACCGTTTAACAATCTCCGGGAAAGCATGGATAGGTGCACTATCCGTCGCGATATATAACTGAAATAGTATTCAAACCAGCGATAAATACCATACAAAGAAAATAACTATGAAAGAGTAAACAACTCTTCTGTCACCTTCAACCTTTTAATTCTTTCGCAACTTAATAATCATTCATTCATTTCTGATAATTATTTTACAATGGGGTCTACGACAGTCATTGCAGCAGAACTGTATGCTTCAACATCTTCGCGAGCCAAGTTTACGATAATTACGTGGATCTTACCTTGGCTGATTGAGCCCGATTTCGAGATTCCTGCGATGCTCCCTCTATTGGATGTTGGTTATTACCCCCCTTTACATCATATTTCTAAAAGCCAATGAAATATCGTTTTACAAACCGCTTACGAATACAAATGAAGCGATAAGCAGACATCCACGTGGGTTTCCATGTTTTACCTTCTATTCGAAAGGTATCGACCTTGTTCTATTTTTATCAAAGGTGAAATGCTACGAGCGATTTCATTCGTTGCAGCTAGAGCTGGCTGCATCTAATGAAAAAGCATATCGGGTGAATGTAAAAATATAGCTCGATCCGCCAAGGGTAGAGTAGCGTAGTGAATCGTCAGCCTTGGCTTGCGAAGATGTGCTTCAAGGGCTAATGAATTTTTTATCATTGATAACCATGCTTGTTTTTTTTTTTTGGAATACATTTTTTTCACAGAAAATAATTTTCATGTTTTTTCTTATTGCTTACAAAGTTCTGTACTTTATGCTTTTTTTAAAAAAACTGTTTTTGGTTGGTAGTCACCGCGCATGCGCAAACAACTGGTTTTCATTTTTTTTTTGAAAAAGAGAGTCCTTCTGTTTGCAAAATCGAGAATCTTTTTGTCACAATACCATGGTTAACGTCCAGATATATGTCACGATTTATTTTCATTAACATTTCCTTTATTTGCTCCAATTTATGGGAGAAACAAAAGTGGCCGCTTAGAAGTTCATGTCAGTGTACATTCTGTACAATGACCGACTTAATCATGAGGTATACTTGTCCTTATACACACAGAAAATTGACCAATAGCCAAAAAGTTTCGACTCAGGTCAGCCTGCGCAGACTGCTTAGGCTGACCTGAGTCGATACTTCTTGCAAATGCACCATACCCCCTTCTCATAGAGCAACCAGCTAGCCTCAGATACACCGCAGCTGTATCATTGCCTCGTAACGATAGTTAGAGTTGACAACAATTAAATCAACAAGTATTCTCAAGAACATATAAGTTGCCTTACATGACACGATTGGCGTATTTTCTACTATCAATCGCCATTAGTTCGCGGGTATGATTTACGGCATTCTTTCGTTTTTTATACAAATATTGAGGTCTGGTTTTTAGCCAGGCACTATAAAATGCTTGCATCATCAAACATGTGTACAATAAAACGCACATGTTTTCGTTATCATAAAGATACAACCTTGAACCTCTTATCATGCAATCTCGAGGGAAAAGAGTGGTTGGGCTTTTCAAAAACATATTGGGTAAAAGGATAAAATGCAAGTAACCAGCCAGTTTTCATTAGATCCCACAATGCTTATAATTTAAAGATATTTATTTCATATCGATTGAGAATCAAGTTTTCTCTTTAGAGCCAATGGGCAGTCCCAAAATTGACATACGCACAAGGGTATCGAACTCGGGACCTTATGATTACAAGGTCCACTCTCTACCTCACAACTATACGGATACCACAATCTTTATCAGCCTTTCAAAAACAGATCCCTTTGATTTATTCGACAGATGATGTCATTATGAACCAGTCTTGCGCAACTATTGTTTGTCCAATAATTTTCCGACAGTTAACAAGCTATAGGGGCCATACTTCAGTCTTTTCCCCTGATTCCTCTCATGAAGTACAAAGGTCCCCAAAAAGGGGATTACTCGGTTCTTGTCCTTGATTTCCTTGCAGTACACAAATGTATTATAGAGATAATATCTTAATTCAGTCTGGCTGGTTTGTTAAATAATTCGATGTATAAACACTTCTCTTATTTGCTTATTAGAGTTTGCTATACTATTTCATAGGCACCAAATATGATATAAACATAAACCAAATAATATTTATCGCAACATCTCCAAGGGAATCAAGGACAAAGGAATACATGTAAACGGACCAATCTGTTAATTGGTTACCCTAATCCTTATCTGACAAGGGAGATAATTTGACTCACAGGATTGGCCTTCATTGTTATTAAAACCTGTCTCGTTAAGGGAACTGTAAAGTCATATTCGTGCAATACACAGATTAAATATGATTATTATGTAGGAGTACATGGTCATGTAAATTCACTACACTGGGGGAAAGTCAAGTAAAGGTTAACATTTTCACACGACACGACTATAGACTAGTCCAAACTCAAAGCATTTGTAGAAAACTGAGACAGAAAATGATGCATCCTTCTCATGAAATAGAAAACATTGTGGGAAAAGTAGAAACTGCTGGTTATCAGCATTTTCTCCTTTTCCCATTTTTTTTCCCAACAGCGTCTCACCTCAGGGTCGTGAAAACTAGGGATTGTTTTGGCATTACAGCTATCACTCTTAAATTTCCCGTTGTAACAGTACATAGATATGTGCGCTTTTATCGGGAAGACAGACAGACAAATAAAACGAAAGTGAAACAAATAGACACATAGATAACCGGCCAGTATCAATGGATGGCAAGTTAAACCTTGGCTTTGCTTACAATTATATTGCTTGCTCGTATGCTTGAGAGTATACTACCCTTTAACCCTTTCCCAAATGGCAAATTTTGTACCAGACCAAATTCAAAGCATTTTGAAGATGACAAATTAACAGTTGCTAAAAAGATTATTTCCCAAATGGCAAATTTTGTACCAGACCAAATTCAAAGCATTTTGCAGATGACAAATTAACAGTTGCTATAAAGATTATTTCCCAAATGGCAAATTTTGTACCAGACCAAATTCAAAGCATTTTTCACATGACAAATTAACAGTTGCTAAAAAAATTATTTTTCTATATGATAGAGTAGAAAACATTGTGGGAAAAGGAGAAAATGCTGGTTACCAGCATTTTCTCCTTTTCCCACAATGTTTTCAAAAGGCTTCTATTCCTGACCCGTAAAAACCAGGGATTGTTTGGGAAAGGGTTAAATGGGGACAATTCCTGTAATTCAAATTATCTCCCTTGCTAGATAAAGACTATAGGTAACCAGACAACAGATTGGTCCTTTTATATGTATTCCCTTGTTTTCATCCTTGATTCTTTTGGGGGTGTTGAGACAGATTGAATTTGATTTATGATTATATGTAAGGTCCCAAAGTGATTTTAAAGCAAATTCTACTCTCAAATATCAGAGAAATGTATAATGTATTGATTTGGAAAACAATCTGATTAGATATATAGTTGAGATCATATCTCAAGAGCATGCCCCTGTAGTGCAAGAGAATCCAGGATAAAAACAAAGTAACCCTTTTATTAGGACCAATCTCATTATCTCCAGCTAGACAGCATTCAACAAATACACATCTATCTAATTTGGGCATCCTGTGTACATAACCGGACTACTTTTCTACGCGACAACCGTTACTTTGAATTTCAAACTAAAATAAACGTTTACTCAATAAAACGCTACATGGTGCGATTCATTCAGCTGTGATCAGCAGTTTAAAGTAATCTAGAGCTAAAACAGGCCTGACTTTTTCCTCAAACGTATTGATAAAAGCCATTTTCTCCATCGCTACTTTGTAGCGCGTATTACTACAATCCCCGAAATATTGTGGGAATCATGCGTCAAATAACACAGGTGGAATCTTTGAAGAATATGACATGCTCAGACAACGGGACCAATCTAATACTGGAGAGAAATCAAGGGAAACAACCGAAGAATGGCCCTCATTAACAGCTTATGACATATCCCGGCGGTCAGTGTACCTTATACATGTGTTTCCATGCTTCCTCACACCTGTATAATACTCACACAATTGCCTTTCCAAGTCAACGACTTCTTTATTCAAAGGCAAACAGAAAATTGCCGGTGTAATGCAGAAAAATGACCCCCATTACAAAATGACCCCCGGGTCATTTCTCGACGTAGAGGAATGACCCATGGGTCATTTTTCGACGTAGAAAAATGACCCATGGATCATTCCTCTACGTCGAGAAATGACCGTGACCCATGGGTCATTCCTCTTCGTCGAGAAATGACCGTGGGTCATTTTGTAATGGGGGTCATTTCTCTGCATTACACCGGAAAGAAAGTTTGCCACATGCGGGATTCGTACCCACAGCCATCAGGTCACAAGTCAAATATGGCAACCACTGAGCTACCCGGCAGGGTGCTTGCAAGTGCATTCTCGCATTCTCCTATATCGTCAGTTTACCTAAAAAAACCTTGTAACTACAGCTCGTTTCAAGCTGTACTTACGAGGTTTTTGAAATAAACCGACGATATAAAGTCTATATTTTTTTCACCTTTTTCGCGATAGCGAAATGTTATTTTTTTTGTGTGTACTTATGCATTATTCATGTAGAGATGAACCATGCTCTGACAAAAGAGCGCTTAATTCAGCTCCATGTTGCAGGATACCGACAAAATCATCACATGATTGTAAATCCGTAAAAACCAATTTAGGCTAACAATCAATAGAAGCATGAGGTAGACTGATCCTTTGACATACAGAAATTTGACCATTCGGGAAAAGTTTCGATCCAGGTCAGCCTGCGCGGAGTGCGCAGGCTGACATGGGTCGAAACTTTTCGCAGATGCATTAAGCCCTCTTTTAACAGAGCATAGCTAAAAATATTGTTGACAGCAAATAAATCATTAAGACACGAATTCATACCTTTACGTATGAAAAGTACATTTTCCCCATCAAAACTTTGTAACGTAACGTTAGGTGATAAACTGAGTAATAAATGTATTCGCGTTTCAATGATTTTGTAAAGAAACGAAAAAGAAATACAAACCGCGTGAAAAAAAAAGCACATGATACTGCATGTTTTACCCTTCAAGTTTCTTCTGGATGCACATGACGTCATCAACATTTGAAAGACACTGTGCTAAAAGGGGGCTTGATAGGATCTCCGTGATCAAATATATCAAGCATACGGGTAGGAAGCTTCATATTCAGAGCCAATGGCTCTAACCAGAAGATGTTGTTTTGGTCTTCCGTTTCTGAAGATGTCGGCTAAAAAACCAACCTAAAAACAGGTAAGCTAGTCATTATTTGTAATTATGTGTTGTTATATTTTTGAAATACCAAAAAAGGAGAATATCATGCAGTGCTCTAGTCTTTCAACGTGTCTTCTACACTACGGAAAGTTGTAGCAAGTGTACGATGTTGTCTGAATCATTTGTGGCGAGGGGTTGACCTTAGCTGACATAATACGTCACGGACCTAAATTCAGTCTATTATTGCCATATAATTGGCAAGGAAGAGAGAGTCTTGCTGTCCCAAAAGCGTGAAATAATGTTTTAAAATGTTACATTCCCTACTGGTAAAGAATTGAAAAGAAATAGCACAAAAATGATGAAAATAAAGAAGGGCTACGATGATGTCGGCCGGCTCTGAATATGTAAGTCATCACATAATCATGGACCAATTTAATCAATTTTGTCTTACAACCGAATAAATAAAGATTTAACTCGTTACCAAACGACATAATTTAGACTGGTCCAAATTGGAGGCATTTGCAGATGACAAGATCAATGTCACTCAGTAATTGAAATTTGCTTTGGGTAGGGTAGAAAACATTGTGAGAAAAGGAGAAAATGTTTGTTACCAGCATTTTCTCCTTTCCGCTCAATGTTTCCAGAAGGCTTCTTTCCACGGTCGTGAAACCCAGGGATTGTTTGGTAAAGGATTAACTCTTTAACACACAACAAAATTCTAGACTGGTTCAAATTGAAAGCATTTGCAGACGATAAAATAAAGGTGACTGAAAACTGAAATCTGTTCTGGGAAGGGTAGAAAACACTGTGGGAAAAGGAGAAAATGCTGGTTACCAGCATTTTCTCCTTTTCCCACAGTGTTTTCAAAAGGCTTCTTTCTTAGGGGCGTCAAAAGTAGGGACTGTGTGGTAATGGGTTAAATGGTCATTGCACATGCAGAAAATTGACTAATAGCATGTTTTGATTTTTTGGTGGGTGGGGAAGAATGCACAAGACGTCATTGATAGCTGAGACACGGTAAAAAGGGAGCTTGGTTTCATTGTACTAGGCACATTATCACATAATGATGGATCCATTAAATCTATTTTGTCTTACATCCAGCTTGATCACGTGGTAAATAGACTGCGCAGGCTGACCCATTACCTCCCGCTAGATGGCATTCTATAAATACTCATCTATCTAATTTGGGCATCCTGGGTACAGAGCCGACCCACTTTCCTATGCGACAACCGTTACTTTGAATTTCAATAAATGTTTACTCAATAAAACGCTACCTCGTGCAATTCACTCAGCTATGATCAGCAGTTTAGAGAAATCTGGGGCTAAATCAGGTCTCATTTCTCCTCAAACGTATTGATAAAAGCTATTTTCTACATTGATACTTTACAGAGCGTAATATTACAGTCAGCCCGCTTTCGGGGCTAGTGATGCATCATATAAGACAGTCGAATCTTCGAAGAATATGACATGCGCAGATAACGCAGGCTGACCTGAATCGATACTTTTTGCAGTTGCATTAAGCCCCATTTTCACAAAGCACGTCTAATCTATTTTGGAATTCCGTTTCCAGGTGACAGATCGTTAATTAACCCTTTCCCAAACAATCCCTGGTTTTCAAGGTTCTGGAATAGTAGCCTTTTGAAAAAATTGTGGGAAAAGGAGAAAATGCTGGTAACCAGCATTTTCTCCTTTTCCCACAATGTTTTCTACCCTATCATAGACAGAAATCATCTTTTCAGCAAGAGTTGAATTGTCGTCTGCAAATGCTTTCAATTTGGTCTAGTCCAAAAGTTTGTCGTTTGGGAAAGGGTTAAGTTCAATTGTCATTTAATCGCATCAATGTTCGGTCTCGTATTCAATCTTAATCACATACTTCTTTAAATCCATAATTGGCTAGGTTTTTTGCGGGGTCGTTCCAGTGCAGGGTCGTAAAGTATTACATCCGTCAAGGTCGTAAAATGCAATCCAGGGAGGAACTAAAATGTCATCCACAATCTAAAGAGTTACCCACTGCAGTGTCGTAAAAAGTTACACTTTGCAGGGTTGTAAAATGTTACCTTCTTCGACGTAATATACAAGGCATTCCAGGCAGCATCTTCGCAAGCCAAGGCTAGCGATTCACTACGCTACTCTACCCTTGGCGGATCGAGCTTGATTTTTACATTCACCCGATACGCTTTTTCATTGGATGCAGCCAGCTCTAGCTGCAACGAATGAAATCACTCGTAGCATTTCATCTTTGATACAAATAGGACAAGGTCGAAACCCACGTGGATGTCTGCTTATCGCTTCATGTGTATTCGTAAGCTGTTTGTAAAACGATATTTCATTTGATTTTAAAAAAATGATGTAAAGGGGGGTAATACCCAACAAACCAATAGAGGGAGCATCGCAGGACTCTCGAAATCGGGCTCAATCAGCCAAGGTAAGATCCACGTAGTGATCGTAAACTTGGCTCGCGAAGATGTCCAGGCATGGACTTATAGGTCGTCTACCACAGATTCGTGGAATGTTACTCTCTGTAGGGTTCTTGAAGAGTCATCAACTGCTGGGTCGTATAAAAACCACACCTTGCAGGATCGTAAAATGTCACCCTCTGGAGAGGTGTTTCATGTCATCCATTGCTGGGACAGAAAATGTCATCCACTGCAGGGTAATTAATGTCACCCATTGCAAAATCATAAAAAGTCACTCGATGCACAAGCGAAAAATGACATCTAATTAAAGATTCTAAATTATCATTCACTTAATTCTTTACCTCACGAGAAAATTTTAGACTGGTCCAAACTGAAAGCATTTGCAGACGACAAAATGAAGGTGACTGAAAAATTGAAATTTGTTCTGGGAAGGGTAGAAAACACTGTGGGAAAAGGAGAAAATGCTGGTTACCAGCATTTTCTCCTTTTCCCACAGTGTTTTCAAAAGGCTTCTTTCTCAGGGGTGTCAAAAATAGGGATTGTGTGGTAACGGGTTAAGGGACTTAAAACGTCAGAGACCACGTACAGTAACATTAAATCATCCCTTCCAGGGTAGGTCAGTCACTGCAGGGACATAATGATATTCATTGTAGGAATGAGAAATTTCACCCCGAACAAGGTCGTAAAATTCACTTTAGTCGTATGTCATCCTTTGCTAGAAAGAAACCATTGCAGGGATAAAACATGTTACCACTACAGGGATGCCAAGTTTCACTAACTGCAGGGACATTAAAAGTCACCATCCTCCGGGACGTAAAATGTCTGCATGTATGACAATGTAAAATGTCATCAAAATCTTGATCATAAAATATCACCGAATGCAGGATTATAAAATGTCGCAAAGCGCAAAATCATAAAATGACACCATCAGTTCTGACGTCTCATAAAATGACACCAAATGCATAGATATAAAATGTCTCCTATTGCAGGGCCAAACAGTGTCAACGACTGCGAGGTAAAAATGTCACTTATTCAAGGCCTGTAAAATTTCACCAAACACAGGGTCATAAAATGACACAAAATGCAGTGACACAAAATGCCACAACTGCAGGGTCAATGAATGAATACAAATACATGATCATAAAATTTCACCAAACGGATGCATACAAGATGTCACCAAACACAAGGACACACGTAGGATGTTACACAGTTTTGATGCACAAATACGAATTATGTAAGATTTAAATCATCTAAAAGCAAAAAGAGCAGTATGGCAAGAGAAGAATTACAGGATACGACCTTATGTGGCTCAGTATCAGGTCTTATTTACTCCCACCAGGATGCTGTAATTTCTCTACTGCCATATAGGAAGAAATTTACGTGTCATCTATATTTACCCCTTTTTTGACTGTCGAATACACGAAAGGAATATTTTCAGACCCTGATATGGCAACTTTACAGACCTTTCGTTCAACTAACTTGGCAAAATGTCGGTCAGTGTAGATCAAAGGTCAGACTTCACGGAACGTGCCGTCTGATTTTGATCTACCTAGACCTCAAATGTCCCCAAAGGTTTGACTTGAGCTGTTAAGCGTGGCAGAAGAAAGACAAGCCCAATTTATTTCCCAATGGTCATATTACATTACACGAAATGCTTATAATGTAATTAAAATCTTTTCCTTCATTACAAGCACTTTATTTCTTCTTTTTCCACCTTGTTTTCTATATCATTGATATAAGATGTTTGTGAGATTGCACAAAACACTCATATTCTAGGTTAGAAAATACAGAGAATAAATGATGATGATGGTGATGATGATGATGATAAAGTTGTTTACTATCATTATTTTTATTACTTTCATTATTATCATCATTACTTTTATTATTATCATTAATGTCTTTATTGTTTTATTGTTGTGATAATGAGGGTGTCCTAGAAGAAGAAGAAGAAGAAGAAGAAGAAGTAAAAAAAACGGAAGAAAACCACATACAAAAAAAAAAGAAAATTATAATCTACCTCTGTCACATGTTATTCTAATCACAAAACCTGGTACAGCATATACATCCATTTTTACGCCTCTTTTCAACGACACAGTAGGTACACCATTGAATCAACATATTTCTCGTATTTTTATTTTGTGGAGAAACGATCACATTATACTGTAAGGATTTCTAAATATCCTGAGTATCTTTAGGTAGTCTATATATATTGACACCAAACTTTTAACCCATAAAGAAAACACGACTTTACGCAAGTACTATTTTCATATATCCCTCCGCTGTTAATAAACTTTCGCGTAGGTCTTCATAATAGAAAGTGAATACGGCTGACGTGATCCGATTTTACAGGTCTGTGAGCGCTGTACAACAGATTTCATTAACTCTTTCCTTACTGTTGAGGACACCAGAAGCTTTTGTGGACAGAATAGATCAAGATCAGACTGCACAGAACGTGCAGTCTGATCTCTGATTTACACTGTCCACCATTTTATTTTGAATTAAAGCCAAACAGGCTGTCTCTTCATCTTGCAGAGGAAATATATTTATATCCAATGAAAAAATGTTATTAATTCACTGGGTAGTGAAAGAGTTAAGGTTGACTGACGTTCTATGAAAAGATGTCTCAATTTGATATAGAAGTCTGGACGTGCCATATTAAGAACGTTCTTATTCTTCAAGATTTTCTGACAGTGAAAGTAACAGACCTTCTGATTGGCTAAACCATATGGTTTAGCCAATCAGAAGGTCTGTTACTTTCACACTTAAGAAATTTTGTAGAATGAGAATAACGGAATATTCATAGGAATGGTTGGTGAGTACGGACCCTGTGCGTGCCATATATGGCTTGGCTTCTGTGAGCAGAGCCCCAGTGGCTTAGTCGATAGAGAAAAGGACTTTAAAACATGGGGTCACTGGTTCGATTCCTGGTTTGGCAAATTTCTTTCCGAGGTTGCTGATGGTCGTTGCGACAGGATTCGTCCCGCTGACAATTATTTCGACAATACAATGTAGGTATGTGAGAAATCAGCCAGTGGCTTTAATCTTTGTCCTGTTAAACTTTGTCCTGTTAAATAACTAAAATTAAATTTCCAATTTGATAACATCTTCGCGAGCCAAGTTTACGATCACTACGTGGATCTTACCTTGGCTGATTGAGCCTGATTTCGAGATTCCTGCGATGCGCCCTCTATTGGATGCTGGTTATTAAACCCCCACCCCCTTTTACATCATATTTCTAAAAGCAAATGAACTATCGTTTTACAAACCGCTTACAAATACACATGAAGCGATAAGCAGACATCCACGTGGGTCTCCATCTTTACCTTCTACTTGAAAGGTAGAGACCTTGTTCTATTTTTATCAAAGATGAAATGCTACGAGCGATTTCATTCGTTGCAGCTAGAGCTGGCTGCATCCAATGAAAAAACGTATCAGGTGAATGTAAAAATCAAGCTCGATCCGCTAAGGGTAGAGTAGCGTAGTGAATCGTCAGCCTTGGCTTGCGAAGATGCTTTGATACTAAAAACTCAAATATTACTATTTCAAAGTTATGTATAGGGGAATAATATCTCCTTATCGGGCAGTGTAGATCAAGATCAGACTGCACGTTCTGTGCAGTCTGATCTTGATCTACGCTGTCCCTTAAAGGTCAGTGAGTCGCGCTCGTCAGCCTACGGGTAAAAAAGATATTCTGTTGAGCACTGGTAAAAGTAACTCCAGGACACATGGACAGGTGCGCTGCCCGCCACGATATAACTGAAATAATGTTAAGAACGGCGTTAAACACCATACAATACAATCAATTAATTTGCCTTACTTACAGCAATCGCTTACAATCTTATAAGGCATTGTATGCCTCGGCGGTCAAATGTGGGAATCATGTCTTTGATAGCCAGATTCGAGCCTCGCAGAAAGCACCGGATTTTTGGTGAAAGGTGTCCTTGGGCAAGACACTTTAAAACTCTAGCCTAGTGTTGGGTAAAGCCCAAGACATACATGATTATGTGAGCTGTCGTTGTGATATGACGGGTTATAATGTTGAATACGGCGTAAAACAACATACAATTAATTGCAATCCTTTCAACTCTGCTATTTCAAACGGTTCATTTTTGGGAAATATTATCTTATTATCGGACAATGTAGATCCAAGATCAGGCTTCACGTTCCGTGTAGTCTGATCTTGATCTACACTGCCCGTTATAGGTCAGTGAGACGCACTTAGCAGCCAAAGTGTTAAAATGATATTTAGTTTTAGTCACTCTGACTCTGCTTCTTTATGGCAAACAAACAAACAAACAAACAAACAAAACAACCCCCACACACATTATAGAATAAAAAAAAAACAACCTGTTTTATGTATCTTCCAGTTCTTCGATACTCTAATTATGTTTCCTTTTTCATCAAATGGTTTTGGACTTTATCTGCAAATACTTGCCACAGGGAATTCAACAAATATGGAAACACACACACACGCGTGCGCACACTCACAAATTAGGTATAATTGCCGGTGTCTGTTACTTTAATCAGTACGCTGTTAAGCGGGACTCAAGGACCTTTTGCGGACAGTGTAGATCAAGATCAGACTGCACAGAACGTGCAGTCTGATCTTGGATCTACACTGTCCGATAAAGAGATATTTTTAAAAGAAAGCTATAATTAATATAGCAGAATATATATGCTTTAAGTCTTGACTGCTGGGGCGGGGGTATGGTCCAGCATGGCTCAGATGTAAAGTGTGGGACTCGTAACATGAGGGCCCTGGGTGAGAGTCGCATTAGATCTATTGGATTTTTCGTGGGAGTTTCCTTTGGAAACACACCTCAAAGCCCCAGTCCAATACTGGCATGACCCAAGAAAACATGAATACATGAGCTGTCGCCGTGATAATGTTGAAAGTGGCGTAAAACACAATTCAATCCATCCATCCATCGATCTATCAATCAATGGATGAATCCATCCATTCATCAATTAATCAATCAATCAATCAACCAATCCATTCATCCATCCACCCATCCATCCATCCATCCATCAATCAATCCATTCATTCATTCATTCATTCATTCATTCATTCATTCATTCATCCATCCATCCATCCATCCATCAATCAATCAATCAATCAATCAATCAATCAATCAATCAATCAATCAACAAATCGACAGATCAATCAATCAAGCAATCAATCAATCAGTCTGCACTGTCAAAAGTTTGATTTCACTTGTTCAGCAAGCTAAGGGTGAACATTTTAATTTTCTGACGTTCTATGTTTCCATTTGCATCTGTTGGCATTAGAAATTATCATTAAATTTCTCACCTCTGGGAATTTAAACGAGGAAGGAAGAAAAGCAAACATGTTTCTTCCAGCAAAAAATTCTCGAAAACATTGTCTAATTTTGAATTAAACCGGAGTTATTCTGGAAAAAAAAACCGTAAATGTCACGTTGCATTTCCAACTGTTTCCAACTCTTTGCGCAAAAAAAAAGACTTTGACCGTTTACCAAACTTTCAAGTCCATAGGAAAACCCGAAATGTTGCTATTTTTTAGCGGACTTTTTCGAGAAAATATCTATATAAGACAATGTAGATGTGTAGATAAAAATTCAGACGGCACGCTCTGTGCAATCTGATCTTGATCTATACTGTCCGCAAAAGATCAGTGTGTCGTGCTTGGCAGCCTAGAGGGTTAAGAGTAGCTTGGCACAAAATCGTTTCACGAAGTAAATATTTTTAAACTCCTTACCACACAAAGTCAACAAAGTGAAAAACTAAAACCTTTTAGTTTAAAACTATTTATCCAACATTGAGAAAAAATTAATACAACTTCTACTAATCTCTATCGATTCTGCTTCCTGAGAATTACACCAGTACTCGCGCCAAATGTGTGGCCCAATGAGAAACCCCATAATTCACACCCGCTTCCGTGTATTGAACTCAGGACGTTATGATTACGAAGCTGACGCTCTACTTCACAACCACTGACAACACAAGCATTTTGAAAACATTGTGGGAAAAGGAGAAAATGCTGGTAACCAGCATTTTCTCCTTTTTCCACAATGTTTTCTTCTTTGTAAAGAAAAAAAAAAAAAAAACACCGTTTGAGCAATATTGAAACTGTCGTGTGCAAATGCTTTCAATTTGAACAAGGCTCGTCTGCTAATGCTTTCAATTTGAACAAGGCTCGTCTGCTAATGCTTTCAATTTGAACAAGGCTCGTCTGCTTATGCTTTCAATTTGAACAAGGCTCGTCTGCAAATGCTTTCAATTTGAACAAGGCTCGTCTGCTATAATCCTTTCAATTTGAACAAGGCTCGTCTGCTAATGCTTTCAATTTGAACAAAGCTCGTCTGCTAATGCTTTTAATTTGAACAAGGCTAAAATTTTGTTGTCTGGTAAGGACTACATCCTTTTAGCTCTTAATATAATTATACTTTCCTCTAGCAAAAAGGGGCTTGATTACATTTTCGTGATGAATTATACCCAGCAAGTCATCACTCTACAATGGATCCATGAAATTCATGTTGTTTGACAGCCAGTTGTATCTTGACGTAGAATGGTCCTTGGATATGCAGACAATTGGCCAAAAGCTGAAAAGTTTCGACCCATGTCAGCCTGGTCGTTTTAATGCTCCATCGAATACTACATGAGTGTTGCTAAATATGGCGGTGTGGGAAAGGAAATAACGATCAAATTATGATATTTCTACGTTCTAAGAAACTAATTTAAAAGGCAATTGTCTTAGAGTATTCCCAAGAAAATATGCGCACTTCAGAAGACATGATTTTACGTTGTAGCATCAAGTTATTATTTTTTTTTGTGAATTTGCATCGGTCCTTATCATGGTTAATAACTTCAAATGAAATTTTCAATCCGACTGTAAAAAATCTAAGTTTTGCTATTTCATAGGTGTTTTGTGGGAGAGGGGGGGGGAGATATCTCGTTATCGGACAGTGTAGATCCAAGATCAGACTGCACAGAACGTGCAGTCTGATCTTGGATCTACACTGTCCGATAAAGAGATACAGCTAAACCTGTCTTAGAGACCACCTGTATTAAGAGACTACCTGCTTTAAGAGACCGCTGTTCTGATACAACAATCCTTTTTACATTAACCTAATATAACATGTATTTAAAGACCACCTGTTGAAAGAGACCATTGTTCTGATACAACAATTCTTTTTACATTAACCTAATATAACATGTATTAAAAGACCACCTGCTTTAAGAGACCATTGTTCTGATACAACAACCCTTTTTACATTAACCTAATATAACATGTATTTAAAGACCACCTGCTGTAAGAGACCAATTTCAGTACTTCCCTTGAGTGGTCTGTGAATACAGGTTGTACTGTATATTTCTTCTGAAAATACCTATGAAATAGCAAAATTTGAGTTGTTATTGTCGGCTTAGCTCTTTACCAAATGACTATGATTTTAGAATGGTCCTAAATGAAAGCATTTTCAGACGACAAAATAAATCTGATGAAAGAATTAAGATTTGTTTTAGGAAGGGAAGAAAGCATTGTGGGAAAAGGAGAAAATGCTGGTTACCAGCATTTTCTCCTTTTCCCACAATGTTTCCAAAAGGCTTTTATCTCAGGGTCGTAAAAAACAGGGATTGTCTGGTAAAGGGTTAAAAGTTGCATGTTAGTTATTTAGCAGGATAAGAGTTGAAATGCTAAATAAATCAGACAAAAATTCCCATCCAATGACTTATTCCCCAGAAATGCAATTTTATAGGGTTTTTGGCGTGGTTGAATATATTGGCTTTTGACGTACTTTTTCGTACTGATGACAAATGAATAAATAGAAATTTGTGATTGGTTAAAATTATAGATATGTTTATTCTAAGGGCCCCTACAGTAAAACATGTAGACAAAGTTTATTCCAAGCGAACCTGCCGGCAAATTTACGCTATCTTTTTTAACCGTTTCCCAAACAAGCCCTTGTTTTTACGTGTATGCAGTACAAGTCTTTTGAAAACACCGTGGGAAAAGGATAAATTGCTTGTAATGAGCAATTTCTCCTTTTCCCAAAGTGTTTTCTGCCCAATTTTCTGCCATTATTGTGAAAGTTAAAATTGTCGTCTGCAAAATCTTTCAGTTTGAAAGAGTCTAAAATTTGTCATTTGGGAAAGGGTTAAAGAAATTTCTTGTCTCTATTCAGTAAAAATATACAATCTGTGCGGTCTGATCTTGATCTACACTGTCATCTGAAATTCATTTTGTCGTGCTGAACAGCCTAAGGGTTTTGAGACCTGGGCCCGTATTCACCAACCGTTCTTGAGAATACGAGCACATATTCTTCGTCTTATTCTGCAAAGTTTTCTAAATTTGTAAGTAACACAACTTCTGATTGGCTAAACCATTCGGTTTAGCCAATCAGAATTTGTGTTACTTACAGATGTTGAAAATTCTGGAGAATAAGACAAAGAACGTTCTTAAGAATGGTTGGTGAATACGGGCCCAGGGGTCAGACTTTCTATATCGAAATTTTATGTCTAATCTAGTTTGAAAATCAAAATTCATTATGTCTTTTGAAAACATTGTTGGAAAAGGCGAAAATGCTAATTACTAGCATTTTCTCCTTTTCCCACAATGGTTCCTACCCTATCAAAGAAGAACTGTACCATTTTAGTCACTTTAAAATTGTCGTCTGCATCTGCTTTCAATTTAGAGGAGGCTAAAATTCTGCCATCTGGTAGAGGGTAAAACGAGAAACGGGGAGAAAGAAAGAGACAGAAAATATTGCAATGTGGCGAAAATAGGCAATGGCTGAAAATGGGGAAAAGGAGCAATGGCTTAAAATGGGGAAAAGGAGCGATGGCTAAAACTGAGTCTCGATTCCATTGCCAAAAAACTTTTCGAAGACGACTTCCACATTATTTGTCTATACTAGATTTTGCTTTTACAAGTCAAACAGCTGCTGTTTTCCTGTAAATTGAATTCTTTTGCAATTGCAATTACAAGCATCATGCATCGCTTCTTAAAACCCTTTCGTCATATAGGTGAAAATAGTGGTGGGGCTAAAATTGCAGAAGGTATAGATCAAGATCAGGCTGCACAGAACGTGCAATCTGATCTTGAATCTCTACTGTCCGCTTATTTTAGTCAATCCTATAAGACAAGAGTCCTTTTCAATATCGGTGGTTATTAGTTTTGTTTGTCAAAAAATGTCGAGTTTACATTTAACGTTGATAGTGTTAACCCATTATACCAAACGACAAAATTTTGGGTTTCTCCAAATCGAAAGCATTTGCAGACGACAACATAAAAGTGACTCAAACTTTGAAATTTGTTTTGTGAAGGGTAGAAAACATTGTGGGAAAAGGAGAAAATGCTGGTTACCAGCATTTTCTCCTTTTCCCGCAATGTTTTCTAAAGGCGTCAGAGACGTCAAAAGGAGGGATTGTGTGGTAATGGGTTAAGCAACTCTTTGTCAAACGAAACAAAAATGTACACGTGCCCAAATTGAAAGCATTTGCAGACGATAATTTGAATAGGGCTAAAATGATGGAATTTGTCTATAACATGGTCACCAGTATTTTCTCCTTTTCCCTACAATGTTTTCCAAAACCTTCTTCGTCAATGTCGTATGAAGTCAGGATCGTGTTAGAAAGGATTAACGAAGTATTTTAAGATGCTTCTCATCGAGAAATGCAAAGAATGCTTACATCGTAATAAAAGTGAAATAGATTCCAGATGTTTGCCAAAAAATATGCAGCACTTACAATACAATACTCTGGTTACTTTGATCTTATCAATTTACCCTTTACCAAAGGACAGACTAATGTAGAGTTTACCAAATAAAAAGTATTTGCAGACGACAAATTTGATATGGGTAAAATGATTGGATTTTTCAAGGAGTGAGAGTTTTCCTACGTAGAAGAAAAACATTCAGGAAAAAGAAGAAAAAGCTGGTCATCAGCGTTTTCCCCTTCTCCCATTATATTGTCTACCCAATCAAAGGCAGAAATCATCGTTTTAGCCACATATATTTGTCGTTTGCTATTGCTTTCGATTTGATCCAGTGAAAAGATTTGTCGCTTTGTCAAGAGTTTATACATTTTTAACGTCCAACACTTCCGATCATGTCGACATATTTCCATCTCTTCTGTCGTCCATAACCCGATTATACACCGGTGAAAATTGACAGTTGAGTACGATGAGCCGTGCTCGTTGAAAAAAGGGCTAAATGCATCTGCTCCCCACCCCAACCCACCCAGCCCCCCCCCCCCCCCAAAAAAAAAAAAAAAAGAGAAGATCGACCAATGTCAGGCTACGCGGACCACACAGGCCGACACGTTTTAAAACTTTTTGCTATATTTTTTTTTCTGCTTGTCAAAGGCCTGTTCTACCTCATCATTTATTCGATTGTTTAACAAAACGGATTTTATGAATCCAGAAGTACTGGTATGTGACGTCTTGCTTTGTATTTATATTGCATCAAGGAGATGTATTAACCCATAAAGTGCTGAATTAAAACAAGAGACATTTTTAAATAGGAAAAAACATCTAAAATATTGCGGTACCAAGGGGTTGTTTTTTTTGCCAGAATATGTGACAAAATAGTGGACAGTGTAGATCTAAGATCAGACTGCACGTTCTGTGCAGTCTGATCTTGATCTACACTGTCCACAAAAACAGGTTTAGTCGGTTCCAGCGCTTTATGGGTTAAACCCCTTTCTTCAAAGGCATGACTAGGGTTTTTATTTTCATGATGTTACACGTGTACCCTGCCATATCTTCGTATCCTGCCATTTTGTACCCTACAATATGCAACAACACTTCTTTTTTTAAAGAGTGTGCATCTGCGGAAAGTATTGACTCGGTTCAGCCTGCTATAGACAAAGATCAGCCTGTGCATATACGCGCAGGTAAATCCTAGTTTACTCTCCTACAGGATCCCGCACATGATTCAAATTCTTCCTTTCCCTGCACGAGACTTGTTAAATGCAACGCTTGGACTGTTAAGTTTTAAAGATCCGTCTCTGTCTGTCTCTCTCTCCACCATGATGTTTTTTTTTTTAACTTTTATCATTTTGGATCGTTGGCACTTGGGATTCTTAATGTTGGATTGTAAGTTTCATATAAAAACAAATCTTTGCTGATTCCCAGAAAATTGGAATTGGCAATATGTGGGCATAATGAATGGCAATTTATCGTAACAATCTTAGCAGACTGTGGGATATTGATGAAATTTGAAGACGACATTGACATTTTGATGCTATAGTATCGTGATTATTCTATAAAGAATTAGCCCCTCCCTCAAGTTCCGGGCTTCCAAACAGTGTCATACCACTTGTTTTGCTAAATTGACGTTAACCTGTTACCACACACTGTAAAAACCCTGAGGAAAAAGACGTTTGAAAACATTGTGGGAAAAGGAGGAAATGCTGGTAACCAGCATTTCCTCCTTTTCACACAATGTTGTCTAACCTTTTAAATACAAGTCTCAATTTTTTGGAGAAATTTATTTTGTCGTCTGCAAAACTTTTGAGTTTCGATAGGTCTCATTATTTTTTCGTTTGGTATGAACTGAAATAAGAGAACTCATACGACGTAGATCTTCTCAACAAGAAAGTGTCACTTTTTGATGGCGGCTGTCCATTTCGCCTCATTAGAGAAAACGGTCAATGTAAAAATGACCAGCTATTTGTAAACCGATAGTATTTTCTCCATTGTCAACCCTTCCTTCTCGAATGCAACAAGATTAATTCCTCTCTCTCACCGCAGATCATTGTTCGAAGATGGTCAACTCTTGACCTACTTTTTGGTTGTAATAACGAATGAATAAAAATACAACATCGTGATTGGTCAAAAACCGTGGACATGTTTGTTCTAAGGGTCCCCTGCATATTTGCTGGCAATTTAACGCAGTCTTTTTTCTTTATCTTAACGCTTTGCCAAACAATCCCTGTTTTTTACGGCCCTGAGATAGAAGCCTTTTGAAAACATTGTGGGAAAAGGAGAAGATGCTGGTAACCAGCATTTTCTCCCTTTCCCACAATGTTTTCTTCCCAGCTGGAAATGATTTTTGCTTTTTGAGTAACATTAATTTTGTCGTCTGAAAGTGCTTTCAATTTGGACCAGTCTAAAATTTTGTCGTTTGGGAAAAGGTTAAAGCTATTTCTTGTAACCGTAATAGGTTTGACTAGGAAGGTGGATGGTATGGATCAAAGATCAGACTGCATATTTTGTGCTGTCTGATCTATGCCATCCACAAAAGCCCACTGTTTTGGAATATGGCCCTGACAGTGGGCTATTCAAAACGAAGAAAGAGGTATAAGTATTAACGATGTATCGTCATGTATCATTAGCTTTATTTGATCGCTCTACGTCTTTTATTGGTTCTGTCAATTTTCTTCGACTCTGTTTTATTAGTCCATATATAATATGTTCCATACATGTTCGATTTTTTTTTTCTATCTGCTTACCCTAGTGTTGGAGAAAGTACGAAAAAGTCTTTGAAAACATGTGGGAAAAGGACAAAATGCTGGTAACCAGAATTTTTCTTCATTTCCCATGATGTGTCAAGGACAAATCATAGAAAAGACCAATCTTATAGCACTTAAGGCACACCTAAGTTAACATTCGCAAAAGATTAAAATCTGGACGAAATTTTCTATCTGGGTTAAAGATTTCAGTGCCTCTATTTGTTCCCAACGTATATTCCGTTTTATTCTTTATTCGTTAGTCTCTTTGCCTTTTTTTGTTGTGCTACTTCAAAGCCCATTTTGTATGGAATCAGAATACCCTTCACCCAGTGATAGAATTTTAGTACAGTTCAAATTGAAAGCAGTTCCAGATAAAGAGGCTAAAATGGTGCAAGAAATGATATTTGTCTTTGTAAAGGTAGAAAACTGTTGGAAAAGGGCACTAATAAACAGCATTTTCTCCTTTCTCGCAATGTTTTTCTTTTTGTTTTTATATTTTCATTACATACTTTCTGTTTTAATGGCTTAAAACCCTTTTTGAAAACATTGTGGGAAAAGGTGAAAATGCTGGTAACCAGCATTTTCTCCATTTCCTACAATGTTTTCTATCCTATTGAAGACAAAATCATCATTTGGGCTACATTTATTTTGTTGTTTGCAAATGCTTTCAATTTGATTAAGGTAATTGACTTAGTTGGAGACCCAAAGCTTTCAACTTTACGTGACAACAAAATTTTAGAGTTGTCCAAATAAAGAAGATTTTCAAACCGTGAAAGAAAAAAATGAAAGTGGCTTCAATAAAAAAGCACTGTCCTTCAAAGAGTAGAAAACATTGTTGGAAAAAGTAGAAAATGCTGGTCACCAGCATTTTCTCCTTTTCCCACAATGTTTTCAAAAGCCTTTTCCCCCACAGGGCTGTCGTTGAAACTCAAGCCTGTTCGATACAAGGTTAAATGATACAAAGTGTCTCTCTATCACAAATTGGTTAGATTTATTTCCTTTGGCTATTCAGTGTTTATCTTACTCTGTGTGTGGCGTATTTATTTAATCTCGGTTGTTATAACAACCTATTTAAAAGTGTGGACATGTTTTAAGCAACATCAAATACTTGGTTGGTACATTTGAGGCCTGATAATTGATTGCTTGATTTATTTATCAGAGTTTTCCTCTACTTTGTGCGTTGATAGATATCATGCTCCGCCTAAATGCTTCCCGGGGTTTCATGGTCGCAATTGCGACAGTGTTCATTCCTCGTACATAGCTCGTTAGAATAATGAAAGATACAAGAAAATATTGATGCGTAACATAAATGGCGCCGCAAATCAGTCGTTTCTTAAATAAGGCACATTACATCATTCAAAAAATGACCTATGAAAATTTATGCTGAACTCGATGAGAAATGAACTGAGAACCCCTAGATCATCTGTAGAATGCAACTTAAAACTTCAAAATTAAAGAACCAATAATTATAAGACACAATCATAGCCATTCTTCGGCGAAATTTAACATAGTTTCAATTTAAGATGTGTACAAAAGCAGTTGTAGTAAAACTAGGTTCTAAATTACCGAATTGATATTAAAAACAGGTTATGAAATGACCAAAAAGTGGTTACGAAATTATCGAAGTGAGTATAAAATGATCAAAATAAAAAGTAAACTTGGGTACGAAATGGCATAGGAACGAAAAGACCTAGTTACGAAATCGTTGGAAGCAAAGTTAACTGAGTAAGCCTAACAGTTCAGAATTCACGTTCATTTTATAATGCATGACACACTTGCTCTAATGAAGACTGCAATACGTTTTATGACAGCGCCAAATGGAATGCAACATCTCTATTACAATGGAAGCAACTATAAAATATCACTGCTGATTAAGAAAACAGCGAGGAAACCTGTCAGTTACGACCGTTTTAGAGATTTTTCGCAGCATTGTGGTCGTAAATTTTACGCTAAAAGAATCCACTTTAAACCTTTACCGCACAGTTCCGAGTTTTAATGACTGTGCAGGAAGAAGCCTTTTGAAAACATTGTGGAATAAGGAGAAAATGCCAGTAACCAGCATTTTCTTCTTATACCACAATGATTTCTATCCTATCAAGAACCGTTTTCATCATTTGAGTCAAATTTCAATTTCCTTCATTATTTTTTTTTTCAGTTTGGAAAGTCTAGATATTTTTTTACTCTTGGCAGCAGAGAGTTAACTCTTTACCACACGACAAAATTTTAGACTGGTTCGAATTGAAAGCTTTTGCAGACGACAAAATTTATGAGACTCAAAAATTGAAGTTTATTTGGGAAGGGTAGTAAACATTGTGGGAAAAGGAGAAAATGCTGGTTTCCAGCATTTTCTCCTTTTCCCACAATGTTTTCAAAAGATTTCTCCCTCAGCCTCGTGAAAACCAGGGATTGTTTGGTAAAAGGTTGACTCTTTACTGCATGACAAAATTTTAGACTAATCTAAATTAAAAGCATTTTGTGAAAGCATTTGGAGACTAAGCACTAGATGTTGCATAAATTAGGACACTTTTCTTTGAGAAGGAAAAAAAAAGAATTTCGGAAGAGAATATGCCGGTTACCAACATAATTCTCTTTTTCTTCCTCCAGTGTTATCAAAAGTCCTTTCCTTGGGGTCGTGAAAACTCCAGATTTGTTAAAGGTGGGTATTTAGAATTTTTACATCTCACCAAATTAAAAAACATATATACCACTAAAATTTATATGAAAAAATAATACGAATCATTAATAAGTAAGACTCACAAAATTACAAAAAAAAAATTTTTTTGATGGTGTTCCCTTAAAAGGCTACGTAGCCTCTTAAGGTATTTTTAGATTTCCCGCCAAAAATCAATAAAGCATTTTAGGAATGTCAAGTCACCGGCACGTGACTTACAACGCTTAAATTCCATTACATAACAAACATGTAATAATTATTTTCCATAATGTCTTCTTCGGACCCTATATTTGAAACTTTATCTGTGTATTTCTGTATATAAATGAGCGAATTGATCATCTAAAAATAGAACGTGTCTCCCGTTGGTGTCAACCTGGGCCGTAGTAAATCTCTAATTTCTCGTGCTGTCGGATGGTTTTCGACTACTGTGGTTTTATGAAGGCAAATTAGAAGGCTTGGGGAGTATAAGGATGCTTTTTTTGCATCTTTTTAAAATTTTCGTCCCAAGATCTGAAGGGCCACCTTTAAAGAATTAACCCTTTCCCTGCCAAATTTGAATTGTTGACCGTTACAAAAATTGATTTCGTTATGCACTCGGATTTTGATTGGGTTCACATGGCCGAAGGTACCATAGTGTAGCGGAGAGTGTCGAGCAAGACCAGGCTGCACTTATGCGCATGCGCAGGCTGATTTCGCTCAGGCTCGCTTTTCAAAAAGAAAATCCATTAAGGAATTTCTGTGGTATCTCTAATTGACCTTAACCCTTTCCCAAACGACAAATTTTGGACCCTTCCAAACCAAAAGAGTTTGCAGACGACAATTTTAGATTTGGAGAAAACGGCAGAAAGTTCTCAAAAAGGGTAGAAAACACTGTGGGAAAAGGAGAAATTGCTCGTTACGAGCAATTTCTCCTTTTCCCACAGTGTTTTCAAAAGACTTTTACTGCAGACACGTAAAAACCAGGGCTTGTTTGGGAAAGGGTTAAATAGCAGCAAGGATGAAGCCGTTCCTGATGTGTATATGACACCTTTTGATAGCATAGAAAACATTGTGACAAAAGGTGAAATTGCTCGTGACGAGCAATTTCACCTTTTGCCACAATGTTTTCCAAAGGCTCCTACAAGCAATGCGTAGAAATAAGTATCTATGGAGTAAAGGTTTCCATGGAGCAGAAGGGTTTACTAACATTTCTGCGTCATTTTATTTCACCGACTTATACATTTAGAATAGCTCATACATTATGCTTTTTTAGACTTTTATTACGCAACATACTGGATCTTAGAACTTTTCCCGAATGCCTGAGAGAGACAGACAGAGGGGCAGAGAGACTATAGAATTTTGTGTCGTTATTGTTTGAATGACTTAAGCTCTGTTCTCGCTAAATATCTAAAATCAGATCACCAGATAAAATGGAATGATGATATTCTAAAGTACGTACGTCTTTATTTCTTTTCGAAACCCTATATATATGTCATTATCTCCCGCTAGATGGCATTCTATAAATACTCATCTATCTAATTTGGGCATCCTGGGTACACAACCGAACCACTTTCCTACGCGACAACCGTTACTTTGAATTTCAAATTGAACTAAACGTTTACTCAATAAAACGCTACCTCGTGCAATTCACTCAGCTATGATCAGCAGTTTACAGAAATCTGGAGCTAAAGCAGGTCTCATTTCTCCTCAAACGTATTGATAAAAGCTATTTTCTACATTGCTACTTTATAGAGCGTAATATTACAGTCAGCCCGCTTTCGGGGCTAGTGATGCGTCATATAAGACAGTTGAATCTTCGAAGAATATGACATGCGCAGACAACGCTATGCATGTATATGAAAGGATGTTTGGTATCACTGGCCGCTATGCGCGACTAAAGGAACTTTTGCGGACAGTACAGATCAAGATTAGAGTGCAAAGAACGTGCAAAGCTCTGATTTTACTTATTTAGCGGGAACAGAGCTTACGGCATTCAAACAATGGCGACACAAAACTCTATAGAACAGCGGACAGATGCATTTCTTGAGGAGATTACAAACGGATGATCATTATCGTCCTTCCTAATTGAATTCTCTTGTTAAACTTAAAACTGCATATAAAGATAAAGATGATTATTTATTATTTTGACAAGTCGACGGAAGACAGGGGATTATTCCCTTGAGACATTCTGAGAGTTGCAGATAGAGAGTAAGACAGACAGACCGACAGAGATAGAGACGGACAGAGAGAGAGCGAGAGAGAGGACGAACGGACCGGGACGAACAGGTGACCGGAAGGAAGGAAAGACAGACAGATAGACAGACATACAGACAGACAAACATTAAAAAACACAGTAAGTATAGAGGAGGGATACAGAAAAGGGCTTCTTTCTTTGCAAGTTCTGTGCAGTCTGATCTTGGTCTACAGCGCCCACAAAAGCCCCTAGGGTCGGGCCTATCAGCCTAAGTGTCAAGGTCTATGCCAGAAAAAGAGATATATAGAAAGGGGCAGAGATAGAGAGAGTGAAAACAAAAGCACAAAACGAATATTCGACCACCAATCCTAACATTCCAATTTTCTCTTGTACTAACGAATATTTTCACATTTTTTCGTCTCTGTTTTGTATTGAGATCTGTGCTGCAACACCCACGCCCATTTTCACCTTATTGTGAAGACAGATAACAGAAAAAAACATGAAAAGACAGCAAACGATCTCAGTGACAAATAGATAATGCCCGATCTAAAAGTACGCTTGTTTTCTGTGTTCATACTGCAATCATCACTTTCCCCTTTCTTCATTGCGATAAGATTCACCCCCCTTTCCCCACAATGTTTTACTTATAGTCATGAGAGAAAGCAGCAAGTGGCTTGACGAGATTATTGCGCGAATAAACTGGCAGAGAAAACTCAGAGAAAGCTATACTAGGCGCACTGGCAACCGCGATATAACTGAAATTAGTTAAACTCGATATAAACAAATTCGGACTTCCAGCAAAATCAATGTGTAAAACTATATTTGAGCCATGATCTGGGAATAGGGGGCTAAATGTATCTGCGAAAAGGACCGACTGAGGTCAGCTTGCGCACTGCGCTCAGGCTGACCTGGGCCAAAACCTTTCCCTTCTTGTCAATTTTCTGTATGCCCATGGACCAGTCTATTTCATGATTAACTCTTTACCACACGACAAAATTTTAATACCGGTTCAAATTGAAAGCATTTGCAGACGACAAAATAAAGGTGACTGAAAAATCGAAATTTGTTCTGGGAAGGGTAGAAAATACTGTGGGAAAAGGAGAAAATGCTGGTTTCCAGCATTTTCTCCTTTTCCTACAGTGTTTTCAAAAGGCTTCTTTCTCAGGGGCGTCAAAATTAGGGATTGTGTGGTAATGGGTTTTAAGTTGGCTGTTTAACCCTTTCCCAAACAAGCCCTGGTTTTTACGTGTCTGCAGTGAAAGTCTTCTGAAAACACTGTGGGAAAAGGAGAAATTGCTCGTAACGAGCAATTTCTCCTTTTCCCAGTGTTTTCTACCCTTTTTGAGAACTTTCTGGCATTTTCTCCAAATCTAAAATTGTCGTCTGCAAGCCCCTTTTGGTTTGGAAGAGTCCAAAATTTGTTGTTAGGGAAAGGGTTAAGTATGTAATGGTAGGCTTAAGCCCCCTTTTCTAAGAGCTTGGCTCATAATAGAACTTACTTACCTCAAAAAGAAATTCCATATCCACTCGATACTGTTTCTCATACACAAGATCTGCTAACTGACTTGACTGTCTGCAAAGTAAGTAATTGCGTATTTGTTAGCCTTTTAATAAATAATGTTGAAAGAAAACAGACAGGAAAAATGACCCGAGACTTATAGGTAATTTCACGACAATGTACATAATGACAACAATTAGTGCAAATGATCGTAATTATTGTTATGTGTACTGAACTGCCTGTCAGTTGTCAAATAAAGTACTCGTCGTACTTTGAATTACGTAACCAATCCTTTACCACACAATCCTGCCCTTTTACGTCCCTGCTAAGGAAGATTCTTTAAAAACATTGTGGGAAAAGGAGAAAATGCTGGTGACCAGCATTTTTTCCTTTTCCCACAGTGTTTTCTACTCTTTCAGAATCAAAGTTCCACAGTTCGAACCATGTATTAATTGTCGTTTGCAAAAGCTTTCGATTTCGCCGAGGCTAAATTTTAGTCCTTTGGTAAAGTTTTGTCCCATTCTTCTCCATTGTCAATTTTAGTTGCCTTATGGCGTGGAGTTGAGAGGATATCGGTCCAAGATCAGACTGCACAAGAACCTTCTGTCTCATCTTAGATCTACTGTGTCCACTGGTTTACGTTATCCACTCTTTACCAGAAATCTGGACCGAGAGCGACGCGAGGAAAAAAAGCCTCAGAAAACAGAGTGGGAAAAGGAGAAAAAGCTGGAGACCAGCACTTTCCCTTTTTTTCAACAATATTTTCTAACCATTCAAATACTAATCTAAAAACTTAACTCATGTTCAGTATGCCGTCGGCAAAAAAAATTCAGTTTAGACAACTCTTTAATTTTTTGTCTGTGACGGGTTGAATGAGAGTCAGTGATAAGTGCACGTTCGACAGTTTTTGCTTTGAAAAGTTCTCATAGGAACGCAAGATTCGAGAACAGTTACATCGAAAAAAAAAACCTTAAGAATCTCAGTCATTTCAATAGTCACTAACCCCAGAAATATTTCTACATCAAAAAGCTGTATAAACATCATGATAAGAACATTAAGCAGGAATCTTTTCCTTGAACACTTGAACGTTTTGGGGAAAAGCAGAAAATACATATGAACACAATTTCTGGTTTGTGAATGGGTTAAAAATATTGTCAAAGAAGAAAAATGTTTTCAAAAGTAATCTGTAGCAAGACAACCGGAAAACAAGTTGTTAACCCTTTACCCCATAAGGCATTTCTATGGTATCTCTAATTGACCCTAAATAACAGCAAGGATAAAGCTGTTTCTTATGTGTATATGACACCTTTTGATAGCGTAGAAAACATTGTGGCAAAGGGTGAAATTGCTCGTCACGAGCAATTTCACCTTTTGCCACAATGTTTTCCAAAGGCTCCTTCAAGCAATGCGTAGAAATGAGTATCTATGGAGTAAAGGGTTAACAGACACTAGTTATTACCCTTTACCAAACAATCTATAACTACCCTGATCAAGAGTGCGATCGAAAACATTGTCGGAAAAAGATAAATTACTTCTAACATGCAGTTTCTCCATTTTCCACAATGTTTTCTGCCCTGTCAGAGAACTTGAACTCATTTGTATTAATTTATAATTGTCATCTGCCCAATACTTGAAATTTGGGGGTGTCTAAAAAATTCTCGTTACAGGAAAGGGGAGGTAGGGCTATGATCATTTACACGAGATATTACAGAAGCTGATTTTTACTTTAACCCTTTACTCCATAGATACTCGTTTCTACGCATTGCTTGTAGGAGCCTTTTGAAAACATTGTGACAAAAGGTGAAATTGCTCGTAACGAGCAATTTCACCTTTTGTCACAATGTTTTCTATGCTATCAAAAGGTGTCATATACACATAAGAAACGGCTTCATCCTTGCTGTTATTTAGGGTCAATTAGAGATACCATAGAAATGCCTTATGGGGTAAAGGGTTAACTCTTTACCACACATCCCTGGTTTTAAAAGACCTTAAGCAAAAGCCTTCTGAAAAAATTTTGGGTAAAGGAGAAAATGCTGGCGACATTTTCTCCTTTTCACACTAAATTTTCTATTACATAAAAAACCAATTTCATCTTTTGAGCTACATTTATATTGCACTTCAACAAATACTTTGAATTTAGACAAGTCTACATTTTTGTGGTCTGGGGAATTATTGCTGTTGATTTTTCCATTAAGGATTAGCAATAATACAGGCAAGTTAATATACTACACACGTGCTGTCAATCTTCTTTATCTGACAAGTGGTACCCTTTCTATGCTCAACTTTTTAACCAAATGACAAAATTCTGGATTTAAACAATTTGAAAAAAACAAATGCAAAGGACACAATGATGATTGCTGATTTGATTGGGTAGAAAACATTGTGGGAAAAGAGTAATTGCTGATAACAGACAAAATGCTGGTTAACAGCATTTTCCTATTTTCCCACAATGATTTCAAGAGTTGATGCTCGGGACTGTGTGATAAAGAGTCAACCCTTTGCCATACAATCCTGCTTTTCAACAACCTTGAAGAAAAAGCCTTTTGAAAACACTGGTGGAAATCGAGAAAATACCGGTAACCAGCACTTTCTCCCTTACCACCAATGTTTTAACCCATTACCAATCGACAGTATTTTAGACTGGTCCAAATTGAAAGCATTTGCAGACGACAAAATAAAAGTGACTGAAAATTTGAAATTTGTTCTGTGAAGAGTAGAAAACATTGTGGGAAAAGGAGAAAATGCTGGTTACCAGCATTTTCTCCTTTTCCCACAATGTTTTCCAAAGGCTTCTTTCTCGGGGGCGTCAAAAGTAGGGATTGTGTGGTAATGGGTTAAACTCTTCCATGGTTGAATTTCTATTTTTTTATGAGTCAATGATTTCATCCCTCTGCAAAAGCTTTGAATTCTGGCAGGTCTAAAAAATTTATGGTTTGGTAAATTGTTTACTCTTTACAAGACAAGAAACAAGAGGGCCATGATGGCCCTGTATCACTCCACTGGCTTTTTAACCCTTTACCACAAAAAATTAAAGTGTTCATGACCCTGAAAAAGAGGGCCTTTGAAAACAGTGAACACTGTCAGGTAATACAAGCAGGTTAATTCATTGGCATGAAAGGTAAAGTTCTTGGAAAAAAAAAACCTAAATTCTAGAAACCTTACTCTGGATTTAATATTCCAATCATGTGAGCATACTATTAGCATCAAAATAAATCACTCTCCCTGAAAATAGAATATTTTCTATCAAAAAACTTAATATCTAGTACCTATCATGTATCACTGCAGTTTCGTAATCAAGAGAGGTAAATAGTAACAAACTTTATCCTTTACAAAGAGTTATTTCCCTTGATTGTCTAAATTAAAATCACTTTATTTTGAAGCCCATGTTAAACTTGTGATCCCTGGAATGGAGCCAATTTTGACCCCAGGCCTATAATATGAAGAAACTTGTTAAAGATCTATCAAATAAACTACATGCCAAATTCAGTAGACCTGGGCCTTGTGCTTTCAGAAAAGAAGATTTTTAAAAATGTTAATTTTTTTTTAGTTTTGTTGCCATGGCAACCAGTTTTTGAAGGAATCATATTCATTCAAGAAATTCTGAAGGGATCCATGGCAGGATCATTTCTGTGAAGTTTCATCAAATTTGGATGGGTAGTTTCAGAGAAGATGTTTGAAATAAAAGTTAACGCACACATAGGTGGATGGACGCACGACAGACACCTGGCCATGACACAAAAATATAAACCGATTCAAATTGAACAAATTGCAGACGACAATTTTAATGTGTCTAGAACAATGAAGCTTACCTTTGATAAAGTAAAATCTATTGTAGAAAAAAAGTAGAAAATGCTCCTTACCAGCATTTTCTCCTTTTCCAAAATTGTTTTCAAAAGGCTTCTTCCCAAGGGTCTTTTAAAGTCTGTATTGTGCTGTAAAGACACTTTCTTCTTTCTTACAATGTTTCCATTTTCACAGATAACTTGTCCTGTTTCAACCACATTTCTACAGATGGTTTACTTTGAACAAGTCCAAAGTTTTGACGTTAAGAGTAAACCAAATCCTCGATGCATTTTTAGTGGGTACATAGCATTCAAGGGTATGCAAGAGCAAGGTTATTGCAAAAACAATCTGTATTCACCAGCCATTCTTAAGAACATTCTTTGTCATGCTCGTCAAGATTTCCTGACTGTGAAAGTAGCAGAACTTCTGATTGGCTAAACCAAATGGTAAATGAAAGGATTTACAGCTGACCATTAAAATGTAGCTCAAATGATGGAATTTGTCTTTGAATGGGTACAGAACACTGTGAGAAAAGGAGAAAAAGCTGGTTACCAGCATTTCCTCATTTTTATCACAATGTTTTTTGAAAAGGTTTTTCCTGTCAGGCTTGTTAAAACTCAAGATTGTATAGAATTAAAATATAACATTTATAAAGAAAGACATGTAAATTCAAAATGTTTACTAAAACTTTTACACAAGACTCACGCCATTAAGTCAGCCTATGACACAATAATAAATTCAATAATAATATATATATATACACCATCTTCTATTATAATTAAGCACATTTAAATCTATAAGACAACATTGTATAAGCAACAATCTTTAACTGATTTCCTCTTGAGAACGTCCTCCTTAGAGAACACTGACACAAGGAGAAAAGAACATAAATTCATTGCAGTTAACCCTTAAACTCTATACCAAACGACAAAGTTTTAGATTTGTCTAAATTAAAAGTACTTACAGATGACAAAGTAAAAGTGCCTTGAAAATTGAAATTTGTATTGGGTAGAGTAGAAGACATTGTGGGAAAAGGAGAAAATGCTATTTACCAGCATTTTCTCCTTCTCAAACGATGTTTTCAAAAGGCCTCTTTCTCAGGGTCGTTTAAAAATTGGGATTGTGTGGTAAAGAGTTAACCCATTACCACACAATCCCTACTTTTGACGACCCTGAGAAAGAAGACTTTAGAAAACATTGTGGGAAAAGGAGAAAATGCTGGTGACCAGCATTTTCTCCTTTTCCCACAATGTTTTCTACCCTTCACAAAACAAATTTAAAATTTTCAGTCACTTTTGTTTGTCGTCTGCAAATGCTTTCGATTTGGACAAGTCTAAAATATTGTCGTTTGGTAATGAGTTAATGGACAATCGGTAGTTTTAGTGAACCAGCTGCTGAACATATTCATAATACGGCCCATACTCTGTGAAAAGGGGGTTTAATGTATATGGCCTTTTCTCATTTCTCCGTTCATTCTCGCTTCTCCGTTCATGTACTAAAGCAAAGGAACAACAGCTCATGACGTTTTGTTCTACCCTGGTTCTATTCTACTCTGTCAGATATCATGTATAACATCCTACCCTACATCGATAGTGTTTTTCTATCAAATAAGACGCAAAAAATTGCAACAAAAGAGAGTAATTTTCAGTTTGAAAGAAAACATTCCATTAGATATAATGAAAAGCAAATTTTCAATGTTTTTCAACATTAAATACGGCTTGATGGGTTGTGTTTACCCTTTACTATGAATAAGATAGTCCGTCTGAACTAGAGTGTAGAATATTCATCAGTGTATTTTGTAAGCTTATTTATGCTTAAGTGATCAGAGAAAGGAGAACAAAATTGCATTAAATCTGCTTTTTACAGAGCATACGGCATATGTTTTTGGGCTTCACAAGTTACATTTATTTTCTCATGATTAACCCTTTACCGAACGACAAAATGTTGGATTCAACCAAATTGAAAGCATTTGCAAACAACAAAATAAATGTAGCCCAATACTCAACCAAATTGAAAGCATTTGCAAACAACAAAATAAATGTAGCCCAAATTATGACTTTGCCTGTACAGGATAGAAAACACTGTTGGAAAAGGAGAAAATACTGGTTACCAGCACCGTTTCCCACAATGTTTTCAAAAGGCCTCTTTAATAGGTCGTTAAAACTCTGGATTTTTTTGGTAAAGGGTTAAGCCATTAAAACAGAAGGTATGTAATGAAAATATAAAACCATTTTAATCCTTAAGCTGGTAAGCGTGACTCACTGACCTTTTGCGGATAGTGTAGATCAAGATCAGAATGCACAGAATGTGCCATCTGATCTTGAATCTATACTGTCCGATTCTGAGATACTTTTCTTTAAAAAAAAATAAGTTTGGAATAACATTACTGGGGTTTATGGTATCAGCCCAAAAGTTTTATTTAACCCATTACCTAATACACCATTTTGAGACCGTCCTGAATTCAAAGAAGCTGCAGACGACAACTGAAATGTGGCTACTAGTAGGTTTTAAGATACTAATTGCATAGAAAAAATTGTGAGAAAAGGTGAAACTGCTCAAAATGAGCAATTTCACCTTTTCTCACAATGCTTTCCTAAAGCTTTTGTCTTCATTGTGTTAAAACAAGTACATGTATATATAGAGGACAGGCTTAAGTTATTTAACAGGACAATGGTTAAAATTACTCTTTCCTTTGATTTAAATATGATTTGTCTTTGTCACAAGCACTGGTACATGGTTAAGTCCTGATGAAAGATAGCAACACACCAGATTATACAAGCCATCTGTGTCTATAAGAGTTTTAATTTTCCTGTTATTGAATCCACTACATCTAACTTTCCTATAATGCCAAGCACTGTCTGTGACCCGGCTGCTATCTGTAAATACACAAATAATGTAAGTGATTGATTAAATGAATGATTGATTGATTGAGTTATTAATGGTTTTTCAACTTTTTTAACTCTTTCCCAAACAAGCCCTGGTTTTTACGTGTCTGCAGTACAAGTCTTTACAAAACATTGTGGGAAAAGGAGAAACTGCTCGTAATGAGCAATTTCTCCTTTTCCCACAGTGTTTTCTAGCCTATCGGAAAACTTTCTGGCATTCTCATCAAATTCAAAATTGTCATCTGCAAACACTTTGAGTTTGAGAGTCTAAAATTTGTCGTTTAGGAAAGGGTTAAGTCACATATGACAGTGACAGGTCACACATTCATAATGTTTCTGGATTTCACTTCACTATGCTAACACTCCAAAGTATCTTTCCCAAAAACACTCCTAAAAACAACCCTGTGGTTCCTGCAAGGTTTGAACCAATGGTCTCCTGGTCACCAGTCCTACACTTTACTACTGAGCCATGCAGGACACTTATAATAAAAGTGAATGCAAGGAATTTTTCATGTTGACCCAGCACATTTATTACATTGAATACGCTGAGAATTTAGCCCATTACACAACAACCAAAAGTTTTAACAACTTGAAAAAAGACATTTGGAGAAAAAGAAGAAAATGATAGTTATAAATTAAATTTTCCTCAAATAACAGAATTTGTTAGTGAAAGGATAGAAAACATTGTGGGAAAAGGAGACAAAAATTAATGCAGGTTAACTCTTTACCAAACAATCCCGACTTTTAACGACCCTGAGAAAGAATGCCTTTAAAAACATTGTTGGAAAAGGTGAAAATGCTGGTAACCAGCATTTTCTCCTTTTCCAACAATGTTTTTTTTACCCTTTCCAAATCAAATTTCAATTTTTGATTTACATTATGTTGTTGTCTGCAAATGCTTTCAGTTTGGACTAGTCCAAAATTTTGTCTTTTGGTAAAGAGTTAAAGATTTTTTTTTCTTTTCTTCCTTTTCCAACAATATTTCCAAAGCCTTTCCTTCAGTATCATTTAAATTCTCGCTTGTGTGGCAAAGGGTTGAATTTCTAATAATCATGGTTTGTCCGTAGATGTTTGTGCCAAACAGTACTTTGTGTTGATTAACTGCAGCAGAACAAAGCAGCAACTCAATTGCTGAATAAAGTATTCTCACTCTCTTCATAAGGTATGTGTTCCTGTCTCTGTCTGACAACATGTCTTCCTCCTTCCACAGTATTTGCAGCCTAATTTAGGACAGTAAGACAGTTCCTTCGCCCTAACTTTTGGGTGGTTAAAGTAAGTTCCGGTATAAGCCAATTATCTTTCAAAGCATTAGAATAGACCATTTTATGACAGCTGTTTAAAATATTGTTGGAAAAGGAGAAATTGGTTGTTCGAAGTGTAGTTTATTGGTAAGTGGACAATGATACTGTCATACAATAGGGCTACTAGCTTTCGTAGAGACGTGGAAGGGCAAGACATCATGAGTTCAATACCCCCCCCCCCCCTCCTCCCAGGATGGGAGGATATTTATCAAAACTGTTGCACGGGGGTTCACCATAATAAAAAAAAAACACTTGGTTGAAAAATAATAGTACAGCATTTGAAGGATTTGTGGCCAAATCTTCATATGGCATAGACCAGTATATTACAGAAGCAACTTCTGTTTTCCTAAACAATGCGTTCTCCTCTATCAGAGAAATTTGACTGATTTGAAACAATTTCAAATGTCATCCGCAGATCTGATCCCCTTTGAAGCAGACAAAAATTTGTCACATGGGAAAGTTATGACATTTGGCATCTTCCCCATGTAATTTCAAATAAACTCAAACATTCTAATCTTTGTATTTTCTTATAATCAAGAGTGTATCCTTTGATCACCTGTGTTCTGCCAGCATCCTGTACAATGTAATTTGGTAACCCTTGGTTTTCTGCCTGCTTTGCCAACTCTTGTAATTGTGCTGCATTCTCTCCCTTCAATACAATCTTTGTTTCCCTGTAAAAGTGCATAAGAACATTATTAACCCTTTCCCAAACGACGAATTTTGGACTCTTCCAAACCAGAAGAGTTTGCAGACGACAATTGAATGTCACAATTCTAGAATTGGAGAAAATGGTAGAAAGTTCTCAAATAGGGTAGAAAACACTGTGGGAAAAGGAGAAATTGCTCGTTACGAGCAATTTCTCCTTTTCCCACAGTGTTTTCAAAAGACTTTTACTGCAGACACGTAAAAACCAGGGCTGGTTTGGGAAAGGGTTAATGATGATTTTTTACTTGACAAGATCAGTTTACTGTTTCACTGGCTGAAATTTCTGTCTGTATTTTATACTGCATGAAAGTATTAACCCTTTACCACACAATCCTAACTTTTCATGACCCTAATAAAGAAATCTTTTTAAAACATTGTGGAGAAAAAACTGTTAACCCTCTAAGAAACACGCCTTATAAAAACATTGTAGGAAAAGGAGAAAATGCTGGTAATCAGCATTTTCTCCTTTCCCACAATGTTTTCTACCAAATTAAAGACAGAAATCATTTTATTGGACAAGTACAATAAAATTCCTTATTGCACCTAAACATATGAACTCTCTCCCAAACTACAAAATTTTGGAATTATTCAAATCCAAAGCACTTGCAGGCAACAAATTAATCAAAGCTACAATGATAAAATTGTCTTTGACAAGCTAGAAAACATTGTGGAAAAAGGAGAAAATGTTGGTCACTACATTTTTTTTTTTCCTTTCCCTCCATGTTTTCAAGTATGAGTCATTCAGTCAGAGAATTATGTGGCATATGGCTTAGGTTGGTTTGTATTGTAGTTTAACTCCATTTTAAGCGGTTACCACAAAATCCCTGACAACCCTGAGAAAGAAGCCTTCAGGAAACAATGTGGGAAAAGGAGAAAACGCTGGTAACCAGCATTTCCTCCTTTTTCCACAATGTTTTCTACCCTTCGGAAAACAAATTTCAAATTTTCAGTCACTTTTACTTTGTGCATTTGCAAATGAGTTTGATTCACACGAGCCTAAAATACTGACATTTGGTAATGAGTTAAGAGCTTAGCTCATATCACAGCAGTCAGTGATGCACCCGTGTGTTTCCTGGCTTTCTCACACTAGTACTGACTGAAATTTTCTTTCCAAAGCCTCTAGACTACTTTTCTCATAGGAATCAGAGGTTGTGGTTAAGGGAAACACAGCTTCATAATATTTACCCAAACTGTTCCCAGCTCATCAATATGGCCCCAAATCTTTCTTGACACTCAATCATAATTCTGTGTAGAGCCACTGCAGCATGGGCACACTGGGCAGCTACTTTTCCTACACCCATATTTAGCTCCATGTTAACCACAAACACCATCTTGTGAAGATCTAACCCTTCCGGAAACTCTTCCTCCTCCTCGTCTTCAAATTCCAAATCTTCCTGGAAACAAATTAACTCTCAACCACACAATCCTGACTTTTGACTACCTTGAAGAAGATTGCTTTTGAAAATATTGTGAGAAAAGGAGAAAATACTAGTGACAAGCATTTTCTCCTTACACCACAATATTTTCTACTGAGATAATGACCGAAATTGTCAATTGCAAAACATTTGATTTCTCTTCTGCAAATGCTTTCAATTTGGTCTTGTCCTAAAAAGACAAAATTTCAGACTGGTCAAAAATGAAACCAGTTTGCAGATGACAATAGAATTATACCCAAATGATGGAATTTGTACCAGAAAGGAAAAAAAATATTGTGAGAAAATGAGATAATGCTGGTTACCATCATTTTCTTCCTTTCCCACAGCATTTTCAAAAGCTTTCTCCTTCAGGCTTGTTAAAGCTTGGAATTATGTGGTGAAGCTTTAACTCTTTACCACACAATCCCAATTTTTAACATCCCTGTGAAAGAAAGCTTTTAAAAACATTGTAGGAAAAGGAGAAAATGCTGGTAACCAGCATTTTCTCCTTTTCCTACAATGTTTTCTACCCTTCCAGAATCAAAGTTCAATTTTAGAGTCATTTATTTTGATGTCTGCAAATGCTTCCAATTCGGGCCTGTCTAAAATTTTGTCGTTTGGTAAGGAGTAAAAGGTGAAGCTTTACTGTACAGCAGATTGAGATCAGACTGTATGGTATTTTTTTACAATATTCAGACCAAAAAAGTCTAAAGATTGTAATTATTGAAACTTTTTCCAACTTACCGGTACTAATTTCTTACCTCTAGTGGTCCATCAAGATTTTTGTCCTGGTTTTCTAAAATCCAAGCGGCTGCCAGATCTGCACTGTAATTACCAGTATAGTAACAGCCCTAGAGAGAAATGAGAAGAAGAGTCAGGGTTGTGGACATTGTCCCTTTTGTAATTTGCACTAAGACATGTCCAACATTTTTTTTCAACCCTTTACTCCATAGATACTCATTTCTACGCATTGCTTGTAGGAGCCTTTGGAAAACATTGTGGTAAAAGGTGAAATTGCTCGTGACGAGCCATTTCACCTTTTGCCACAATGTTTTCTATGCTATCAAAAGGTGTCATATACACATAAGAAATAGTTTCATCCTTTATGTTATTAAGGGTCAATTACAGATACCATAGAAAAGCCTTATGGGGTAAAGGGTTAACTTACCTGGATATTTATCTAACCCATGATTCCCAGGTTTTAACAACCCTGAAGAAGAAACCTTTTGAAAACATTGTGGAAACCAGCATTTTCTCTCTTTTCCACAATGTTTTCTATTCTATCAAAGAATCAAAAAGAAGAATTCATCATCTGAGTTATATTCAATTTGTTGTTTGCCAATACCAAGCCCCGGTAGTTCAGTCAGTAGAGTGCAGGACTTGAGAACAGGCGGTTGTAGGTTCGATCCCTGGCTCGATCAATATCTTTCCGAGGACTGACGAAAGTCATTGCGACAATATTCATACCTCTTCCACTGCTGACCATTGTTTTGACAATGGTGATGTTGGAAAGCAGCCGGTAGCTTGAAAAGAAAATTGGACTGGTAAAAGAGACCTAAGGACAGCATGAATAGGTGCACTGGTTGCCGCGATATAATTGAAATAATGTTGAAAACGGCGTTATAGACTTTGCAATCAATTGTTTGCAAATGCTTTGAATTTGGTCAAGTCCAAAAGTTTGCTGTCTGATAAATTACAAACCAGTCCAAAAAAAGTTGAATTCTACTAATTAACCCTTTACCACACAATCCCAACTTATAACATCTCTGAGAAAGATGCCTTTGAAAACATTGTTGGAAAAGAGAAAATGCTGGTAACCGGCCACAGTGCAGGCTGACCTGGTTTGAAATTTTCACAGTTGCATTAACAGAGCTCCAGATAGAGGGAGTGATTTTGATTTCAAAATTGAAAATATTCATTTTTCTCCACTAAACCCTATGTTGTGGGTACTCATTAGAATCATCTTGTCACAAGGATTCTAATGAGTACCCATAACATGGGGTTTGGAAGAGAAATAACAGATTTAGAATACCATCACTCCATTTTATCTGGGGCTCTGCATTAAGCCTACTTTACCCAAAGGATGACTCAAATGAGTGCATGACAAATGAACAACAGCTGACACAGCACCACTACAAAAGCTTACCTGAACACCTGAATTTAGTTCTGAACATTACCTTTATTGCAGCATTTCTGGAAAATCCAAGATTAGCCAGCTGACTTATTATTTCTTCTTTAGCTTGAAAGAAGTTGCCAGCTTCTGCACTGTCTAAATCCATCACTAATTACATGTATTCTGAAATGAGTACCATTGTAAACTTTGATCTAGCTAGTGTTGCAGTAATAGCACAACTTAACTCCTTACTAAACGACAAAATTTGGGACTAGTCCAAATTTAAAGCAATATTGCAGACAACATAATAAATGTGAATCAAAAATTGAAATATGTTTCCAGCAGGGTAGAAAACATTGTGGTAAAAAGAGAAAATGCTGGGAACCACAATGTTTTCAAAAGATTTTTTTCTAAGGTTTGTTAAAAGTCAGGATTGTGTGGTAAAGAGTTAAACTCTTTAACAAGGTTGGGCGGTCGAAACCAGGGGCGGTTTTAACCAGCGGTTTTAACCGGTTAAAACTGCCCCGGTCAATACTCCCAAAGTGGTCAATACTGGTCAATACTGGTCGATTGGATATTTGTAGTGGTCATTTGGAAATTTTACTGGTCCGATGCATTTTAAATGGAAAGTCATGCTGTTTAGTGGATGATTTATTGTTGTTTTTTTACTTTTTTGGTTCCAAGTTTGGTTGAATTCACCAATATGAGAGTTGACTTTAGTGAAAAGAATGTTTTGTCCCTGCCAAGGCTACTTATCAGCTGGCTTCTGCCAGTTTTCCAAAACTCTATATAAGTTCCTAATAAGGTCTTTAGGTTTCTATTTTGACACTTTAAGTAACTGCCTGATGATAAGATATTAACTTGATTGCATATAAATCAGTATTTCACACTTTAGGAATAAGGCCTGGTGTCAAGTATTCTACCCCCAATAGGGATACATGATTGGTCCTTTTTGTAATTTAAGCCACGCCCATTGGGATAGAAAGGGGCAACTTTTACACCTTTTAATGTGTTTTGATAACAATATAAAGGTGTTGGTAAACACTTGAATATGCTTCAGACATTACTGTATCCCTAACTATTGTTTAGTTAAATCAGTCACAGTCTCTTTATGGGTTCTCAATATGCCTATAGATTAATGACAGGTAAATTTCACAATGGTTTAAACATGGGTGACATTTTTTTCTGCAATTTTACATGAAAATTTCAAATTAGCTGCTTTTTATGCTATCTTTGAATTTTTAAATTGTCCAAATTGTATTTATGGTGGAAGGGGGAAAGAGAGAAAGAGAAAAGATGCAGTACTATAAGTAGATATCTAACCTATATGGAATGATGATAAATAAAACTTCTAAGTTCTTTGGTTGAAAAGAGCTGACCTGCATGTAAGTTCAAAGAGGAAGGTCAATCCAGCCAACCTATTCAGTTGACCAGCAGTAATATTTTTTGAATTATGATCAAATAAAAGAGGGATCCTATTGATAAAAGCTATGATACTGATGATAATATGTAATATATCTTTAGTACAGGATTTAAGAGAGACTAGCTTAGAAACAGGACAGGTATGTAAGTCAGTTATTTAATCAACCCAATCAACCACTTCAATCGACCACCAATCGACCAGTATTGACCAGTATTGACCGGTTTTAACCGGTTAAAACCGCCGGCCTGGTCAATACTCATATTGACCGGCTTTTTGCCAACCTTGCTCTTTAACTAAAAACAAAATCTTTAACTTCTCTAAATTGAAAGCATTTGCAAATGCTGAGGACAAATAAACATCACATGAATGACAAAATTTGATTTTGACACCGTAGAAAACATTGAAAACCTTCTAGGTTCGAATCCTGGCTGTATTTCTGCTATGCAATTAATCATTCTGGCAACCAGCATTTTCTCCTTTTCCCACAATATTGTCTTCCTATCCTAAAACAAATTTCAATTCTTTAGTCACATTCATGAGGTCATCTGAAAACAATTTAAATTTGGACCAGTCTAGAATTTTGTCGTTCGATCAAAGAGTTAAGGACTTAGTTCATAAGAATGTATTTCATTAAATGCCTTTATTGTATCAGAAATAAAAACCATTTTGAACCAAAAATAAGGAAAGGAAATGCCATGCAATACCTGTTAACCCTGTGCCACACAATGACGACTTTTAATGACCCGGGAAAAGAACTCTTTTGAAAACATTGTGGGAAAAGAAGAAAATGCTGGTAACCCATCAAAGAAAAATTGCATCATTTGGGCCTCTTTGAAATTGTAGCCTGCACATGCTTTTGATTTGGTCAATGGATAGGTTTAAAATTTTGCTGCGTGGTAATGGGTTAATTTTAGTAAATCTTATTCTCCTTAAGAATTTGGTTTCTCAGGTCTGAGCCTGTATTCTACATGACCTGGTCAGATCCTTACCCTTCCAGAATCACTAACCAGCTATCTTAACCCTTTACCACACAACCCCTGGTTTTTACAACCTTGAGATGGGAGCTTTATGAAAACATTGTGGGAATATGAGAAAATGATGATAAGCAGCATTTTCACTTTTTTCCCACAATCTTTTCTATCCGGCTGGAAACAAATTTCAATTTTTTAGTTACATTTATTTTGGCGTCTGCCAGTGCTTTCAATATGGATCAGTCTAAAAATTTTGTCTTTTGATAAAGAGCTTATCACAAACAAATATCACAGAAACGCTCCCTGAGACAAAACTATTGAAAGTAATGTGTATATTTTGCCACATAAATTTATCCCTGAAGTGTTGCGTCAATAACTCGCCACTCCTTCCAAAATAGATCACAATCACAATGTTCAAAATGTGCACTTTTGCTGAGACATTTTGGACAAAAGTACCCTCATAATACTTTGGGTTAAATTTAGGGTTGACAATCTCTCTCGTTTACACATTACTCCAAGCGTTAATTATTCACTTAACCCATTACCACACAATCCCTACTTTTGACGCCCCTGAGAAAGAAGCCTTTATAAAAAATTGTGGGAAAAGGAGAAAATGCTGGTAACCAGCATTTTCTCCTTTTCCCACAATGTTTTCTACCCTTCACAAAACAAATTTCAAATTTTCAGTCACTTTTATTTTGTCGTCTGCAAATGCTTTCAATTTGGACCAGTCTAAAATATTTTCGTTTGGTAATGGGTTAAAATGAAAGGGAAACGGCCAAACTTAAAAATGGAACCCATCCTCAGAAGAATGATTTCTCATTTCATTTGGGACAAAACTTGCTACCTGCACTATAAATTCTTTACCACAAAATCTTGAGTTGAAAAGGAGTCATAGAGGTCTTGAGTCGAAGTGGTCTTGAGTCAAAAAGAGAAAACGCTATCAAGGCCTGAAATCGGTATCAGGAGAACTCGTACCCTGGAGAACTCGTACCCCAATCTCAAGGGTACGAGTTCTCCAGAGAAGTCGTACCCTGAATGATATATAGAGATACAAATTTATTCCCAAAAATATCTGTAGGGTACGAGTTCTCTGGAGAATTCGTACCCAGGGTACGAGTTCTCCAGAGAACTCGTACCCTTCAGATTGGGGTACGAGTTCTCCAGGGTACGAGTTCTCTAGCAACCCTGAAATCATCTGGGAAGCTACATGGACCATAGTTCATATCGGCTTCAAATATACTTTTATACATCTAAAATTCTGTTGTATGGTAAACGGTTAAGTAAGCACATCATCTGACCTAAAATTGCACTTCGGTACAAGTTACTTGTAAAATGTCATCAGATTTCGTGTCTTGCAGGAGCAAAACTGAAAAACCTGCACAAGTTTATTTTCGAGTTAATGGAGATGCTTTGAGTTGTCTCAATGTATATCAATGCTTCAATAGGCCATATAAAACCCCTTACTGAAGTCTCAATTTTCCGCAATAAAATATTTTCTGCAAAAATAAAAACACAGTATCATCGATTATAAAAGCGCATGGCCGCAGACATCTTTTTTTCTGAGTAGCATAGACGCTTTTCAAAATCGATTCTCATAGACGCATTGTTTTCCGGGTGGGTCTATAGGTATCACACCACCGGCTTTTTGCCTCATTGAAAATAATGTGATTTCGACTGTCTTTGAAGCTTTACAGATCGCTTAATGGCAAACCTTTGAAATTTTCGTCCTTTACTGTCTAATGTACGTCCTCACTCCTTCAAAAAAGTGCATTAAAAAAAAACAGCAGGTCAAACAATTGCATTTTTTGCTGAATTAACCCTTTACCAAACAATTCCTGTTTTTTACAACCATGAGATAGAAGCCTTTTGAAAACATTGTGGGAAAAGGAGAAAAATACCAGCATCCAGTATTTTCTCCTTCTCCCATAATATTTCTACCCTAAAAAAAAAAAAGCATCATGTGAACAAACTGAAACTTTTCTGCAACTGCTTTCTACTTGGACAATGCTATATAACTTGGCGTTTCAAACTTAAGCCACATTGAATTTGTTTTGTTATTTGAAAAATGTTTTTATAACGGAAAAAAATCTAGATTTTTGTGATCTGGTAAAGAGTTAAATTTAGTTGAGATAAGGTCGTCAGAATTAGAGGACTGTATTTTTTATGTGTTTAGTTTGTGTCTTTAGGAAGAGGGTAATTGATCATTTTATGCAAAAAACTTTTACAATTTCCTATCACTTAACCCTTTCCCCAATAATCCCTGGTTTTTACGGGTTAAGAATAGAGGTCTTTTTAAAACATTGTGGGAAAAGGAGAAAATGCTGGTAACCAGCATTTTCTCCTTTTCCCACAATGTTTTCTACCCTGTCATATAGAAAAATAATCCTTTTAGCAACTGTGAATTTTTCATCTGCAAAATGCTTTTAATTTGGTCTGGTCCAAAATTTGCCGTTTGGGAAAGGGTTAAAAAAGAGGAGAGAAGAATGCATTGGTGTATTTACACATATATTTTAAAGGTTTAATAATGGTCAAAACACAATTCAGATGTTGAGATGCGTATAAATTGGGATCATACCATTTAAAAGTATGGAAAATATTGTCAAGATAATTATCTGTTATTGCATGGTGTGTAGTGTAGTGGCTGGCAGAAAAAAATAATTTCAAAATAAGATAAAAAGTAAACAAAAGATAGTGACCTGGCAGATTGCAACCTAGTTTTGAAATATATACATTTCTCCGCCAGCTGCTAAACCTTTGACTCGACGTACTGTAACAGATTACTATCTTCACAATAACTTCAATACTTTTCAACACCCGATTTGTTTACTTTTGGATGCAGTTGTTACTTTATTTTGAAAACATGTACTTTCATAGATCACATTTTCATACGTGAAAGTCATATGCCACTCAATGCGCTCTCAAGCCTGGACTGGAAGGATGTGTAAAGAGCCAAATAGCTTAATCAGATTCACTATTTGAGAGCTGTCTGGTCTAAGCTCTTCACTGGCCACTTTCCACACAGACATTCTGAGCAAGAAAAATCTTTCAACTCAATCATTTAGGCGGCTTTTCCTGACTTGATATGTTAACCACCCAGGTATTGAGTAGAGTAACGCCGGTACCCGGATACTAAATAATTACCCAGGTACCCGATAAATAATTAGTAGGTTATTAAAAAGGGCTGTGATTGTGACATTAGTAGTGTTATGTTCAGTCATGAATAGGACTGTCAACGTTCCTGTCGCCAGTGGGAAATGTTTCTTAAAACTAGAAGTAGGTTTACGGTTTGGAACTTAAATGCTAGATGTATAATTCACATTTCTTCTAGAGACTAAAGTTTCGACAGACCGTTCTGTGACGTGAGTTTGGTGCCAGGGTAACAATGCTACAGCAACAATCTTTCTCCACAAGGACCTATTCTTCTTCTCTGTACAAGTTAAACGAATAGTGCACATTATTTGATGACGTAACATGAAACCTTGTGGAAAAATATGGCGCCCTAGTTACACGCGCATTCATTCATGAAATGTCCAACCTGAGCATTTAAACTCGGCATATTTTCTTCTACTTGAATGGACAACAATTAATATCTACGCTTACTATCATTACTTTAACTTCTATTTTAAAAGAAATAAAATAGAACGGAGCATCGAAAAAAAAAAACTATGGAACTACATTCAGCGCGAATAGTTATTTGTACAACGTAACGTCTATGACGTCATACTCGTAGCTCCATAGCAACGTGCTGCGATAGAGCAGACGAACTCCTATATACGGGACGCTATAATTCGTAAAGAGCATATATAAGTTAAAGCTTTCTGCAAAATTTGCAGTTTAAGAACATTTTGTTTCCCAACATTAATGTAACTGATAGAAGATACCTTGAAAAAAGTATGGCTTTACGATGTTTATTTCCTTGTCATAACCGCTGCGCAAGCCCTGAAAGGCCCCGCGTCATAAGTAAGTCTGTCAAACGTCTTGTTTTTTAGACATTATACACGCTTTTGTTATTTTCTTAATAAAGCTGTCAGTTTTTACTAAACAGATCAAAAAGGGGTTTTTGTTTGTTTGTTTGTTTTACACCAGTCTGTAAGATTTGAACGACGCCGGTAATAAATTAGTTGTTTGCCGCACGATCCCATGTTTTGAAAAGCCCGAAGGCTGAAGTACGTAGTAGATCTAGGTCTAGATCTTATTGCACTTTTGAAAATAAAATACCACGGGGAAATGAGAAAACAGTATTTTCTCCTTTTTCCGACAATGTTTGTAAAAAAATATCTTCCTTTCAGTCATATTTTGTTTGTCATCTGCAAATGCTTACAGTTTTAAAATTTTGTTATCTAGTAAAGAGTATGTATCATTCCAATTTTAGATCCAACTGCTGTCATTAGCGGAACGAAGAATCAGAATAGACTTCCAGGAAAGTATGCCGGCATACAGTGTACCTCCATCTGCCTGGCAGCGCTCTTTTGGTGGCACTGTGAGGGCGGTCAAGGTCGTTTTACCACTGAAACAATAGATTCTGCTCTGGATACAGGGAATCTTTTACATAAATTCTTTCGGTGAGTTTATGGTACTTTTGTTGTTTTATTCATTCATTTATTTGTCGACTTATTTATTTATCTAGATCTATTCATTTTATCATATAGATCTATTTATGTTGTAAAATATAGCATCATTACTCAGCGTTCCTTTCCTTGCTGTATTGTTTTTGGGTAGATCTAGATCTAGATCTATATGACTTAGACATTGATTAGATCTAGATCTAGTCTAATAAGAATTTGTTTCGTGAAGTGTTACGGAAACCTTTAATTTTCATTGCGACCACTGTTCAAAGATCTTATACTAGACCTTAACCTGCTGGCCCTAAACCATTTTAATTTGCACATGTAGATCTGGCATGCAAAAACGAGAAAGAAGGCATCCGGACATTTAATTTTGCGTAAAATGTCTCGGATTAGCCTGTGCAATCAGTTTCGTGTTGCAGGCCCTATAGAGTCGTCAATTAAAAAAAGACACACACATAGGCCTACAGAAGCAGAGATCTAAATATTATTTCCTGGATTGTCCTGTTATCTTTGTATAATTCTTTCAGGTGAATGAACCCCCCTTATTTTGGTGGTGACGGGAGAGGGAAGAATAATTGTTTTGTTCATATTGTTTTTGACATCTTTTAGAAGTAGGCAATGATTGCCTTTGATGATGCTTTTGTACATTTTCCTCTAGTTCACACCTGTTACTACCGGGAACTTAACAAGCTGGGTCAAACTATATTGGGTTGTATTTCCAAAAGAGGTTTAATCGACACTTAAAGCTGTTTTTATAGATCTAGATCCATCTTCTAGATCTTTATTTTTTTCGTCTACAGACTACACTAGTTAACATTTCTATGTTGAATGTTAACAGTAAGATAGATCTAGATCTATGTAGTTTGTCCCGAAATCCCAAGGATTACGCCCCCCCCCCCCCCCCCCCCCCCCTTATTAGATCTATTTTCGTGCGGTGGGGAAAGGTACTTTTTCTTTTCATTCGGCAATTCTTGGGTGATTCGTTGCTCAAATGTAAATGAGATCTACGTAATGAAGTAAATCAAGGGAGAAAAGTGTGCCCGACGCGGGACTCGAACCCACGACCCCCGGAACACTAGTACCGCAGCTCTACCAACTGAGCTAGCCGGGCATCTGGTCGTGAGTCACCCAACGTCGTATATCACAACACTCCTCCCCCTCCTGATTTTTGGGAGTAACCAACTCCCCTTTCAGTCCCCATGGACCGTCGGTGCCGCATCCCGCGTTCACCAATTTACCTCGTCGCCAATGGAGTAAATCAAGGGAGAAAAGTGTGCCCGACGCGGGACTCGAACCCACGACCCCCGGAACACTAGTACCGCAGCTCTACCAACTGAGCTAGCCGGGCATCTGGTCGTGAGTCACCCAACGTCGTAGATCTATATCACAATACAGTATAGATCTAATCTACTGGCTCAGTATTTATTGCCCGAGACCATGAGATCTAAAAGACCTTTCTGACCCCCTTGCTCTACCCTTGGGGCCTCTTTAGTGATTTTATTAATTCCCACTGAACTTGGTTTAACTTTTTGGGCATCTGCCTCTTTATGGTGCACCCCCTGAGGAGTTGCCTCCCTTACGCGCTTTGATAAACCTACTGCCTCATCGATGTCTTCAATAATCAACCCAGTGGTGCCGAGTGAGATTATTTTAAAATAGTTTTTAAATACTAGATCTAGATCTATTACCCGTCACAACTCGGCCAATTCTGCAACTACATCTGACGGATCACCAGAGGTTTGCCGAGTGCAAAACTGCAATAATTCTGACGTCAGTAAAAATGTTGTTATATAGTTGGTGACGTTTAAAATTACGTCATCAAGCGGTCATTCCGAAAGTTAGCGTTGTAAAGTTCCAGAACTAGATGAGAGATCTAGATCTATTTCTTTTTCAATCTTTACTGCTCGCAGTAAATCATTCGACGGCCACTTTTATTCTAGACAGAGTCTGCCTTGAAGAATGCAAAGGTTTATCAAAAAGTAAGTTTAGATCTAATCTACTGGCTCAGTATTTATCTTGATCAATGTAAAGCAACGTCGGGTATTGTCGACCGTCGGCAGTTATCATCAATTCTTTATTGTGTCCTTTAATTCCATGAAAGATGAACAAATTCCATTTTTGTGATGTAAAATATGACGTCAATATTTTATCTAATCACAGTGCCGGAAGTAAACTCTACTCTCAGTCTGTAAGTCCCAAATAGTCAGTAAAATTTGACAGTCATAAAATTTCCCAACGTTAACATCTACGATAAGGAAGGTGGTGGTTTTTGTCAGCGTGAAGGGCGTAATGAAACGTGTTCGATTGCTTGAATTCAAACTTAAATACGAGTTTCAGATATAAAATAGTGTTCGCATCACAAAATTGAGCGTGTTTTGCCCACCATAAAGCAGCTTATTGATATGTCAATGACTGGCGATGCTAATTTGTGTGATCGGCAATAATCGACAAATTAAGACATGAATAAAAGAAATAAGAATTAGATCTAATATGTTTTATGTAACCACAGACCCTTTTTTTTTCTATCGGGTTACAGCTATGTCCAGACAAATTTTGGCTTCAAAACTCCAAAACGAGGCCAATAGACATCATTAGATCTATTTGTAGTTTTGTAAAGTTAAATAGAAACACAGTGAAGAGGATACAATATCGCTCACGAGGGCTTTTGTTTTGAGGGCTGCAAAATTTTACATAGCCGCATAATAAACGTCTCTATAGATGGGAGTGGGCCCTGCATTGAACAAGTGGCTTCTTTAAAAAAGAAGCCAGGAGAGGTCGACATCATTATTTTCTAATACTTTTTATGCTTTTAGGTTAAATATATCTAGGTACATGTAAAGAAACAAGCAAGACAATAAACGGGTAGATCTAGTTGATATCTGTTCAGTTGTAAATACACATTCATCAAAGTGGATGGCAAAAACTGGATTCCGTATCATCCGTCCTTGTAATTTATGTAAGTCAAGTCACATGACCTTCTTTCCGCGTTTTAAGGTCACGTGATTTTTTCCGCTGTGTTCGTTTCTATTTTTAACGAAATTCTTTTTTTCTTTTTCTTCTTTTTGTTTAGATTTAAGATTGTAATACAAAATTAAAATTGTTGGAAAGGAAATATGCAAATAAATCCTTACAATTTTGTTGAAATTCGCGATATAGAAACAAACCACGTCTATTTCTTATTTCAGTTTTTAGACTTCGATTTCTTTATAAAATCATGACGAAACAGACTGTGTATCGGAACAATTCCCCTACAAAGATTGGATTTAGACAGCAATTTCTGAGGCAGTCTGCCTTTTAAACTCAACACTGTTGGAGAGGTCTGATGACCTCTCCAATGACCCGCAAATACAAGCCGGAAAACAATTATACTCTCTACAAAGGAGAATCTCGTAAAATACCAAAAGAGAATAGTACTCAAAATTTGACTCGAAAATCAAATAATTTCAGATTTTCCTGTCGATCATTTCGTCCGAATACTGCAGAAACGTATAAAACACTGCATTCGCCCTACTTGTGGGTAAAATATACTTAACACAGACTGGTAGTAAGTAAGATAAACTGCTCGAATGAGTTCGTGCTCGAAAAACTAATTTTTTATAACAATGGGTCGAAATAAAGGACGAAACGGCAAGAATAATCAAAGTCCTTTAAGCACACTTGTATTCTATGGGAAAGAAGAAGCCCTGCAATATACCACTGTTTTACTGTGCAGATCAAGATCAAACCGCAAGGTAACTCATCAAAGGAGTACGGGCCGATGCACTAGCTCCGATCACAGGAATCGGACGTTTAGTTGGCAAAAATAGCTGAATGTCAGCCGAAGTGATCACTCTCTATTATAAAATATACAAGGAATGCAACGGATTTCGGATTTCTTTTGTGATTGTTTCTCCGCTAGCCTCTGTAGCAGCCACTCCTACAACTCATCTGGAGTGAAAATTTATAACCCTGGGATCGTTTCAATTGGCCGTATGTGTCGATCTTTTCATTGTCAGTGAACAATAAGGTCCTGAATCGATAGACTCTATACAAAAAAATACCGGAAAAAAATAAAAATGATTGTGTTACCTCCATATAAATCCATTGTGTCTGAATGTAAATATCAGTCGACCAATTTCAAAGGAAATCAAAAATATAAAGCTTGACATTTAGAGCAACATCGGGTATTGTCGACCGTCGGCATTATCGTCAATTCTTTACTGTGTCCTTTAATTCCATGAAAGATGAGCAAATTCTATTTTTATGATGAAACATATGGCATCAGTATTTTATCAAATCACAGTGCTGTAAGTAAACAGTACGCTGTAAGTCCCAAAGAGTCAATAAAATTTTATAATAATAAAATGTCCCAACTTAAACGTCTACGATAAGGAGGGTGGTGGTTTTTGTCAGCATGTAGGGCCTACTGAAAAGTGCTCGATTGCTTGAATTCAAACTTAAATACAAGATTCAGATATAGAACTATGTTCACATCACTAAATCGAGCGTGTTTTGCCCGCCTATAAAGCAGCTTATTGATGTGTCAATGACTTCAGATGCTGATTTGTGCAGTTGGCAATTATTGACAGATTAACTCTTTACCAAACAACAAAATTTGAACTAGTCCAAATTGAAGGCATTTGCAGTCGACAAAAAAAAAATGTGAATCCAATATTGAAATTTGTTTTGGGAAGGGTAGAAAACATTAAGGGAAAAGGAGAAAATGCTGGTTACACACGTTGTCAAGGGCTTTCTTTCTATGGGTCGTTAAAAGTCGGGATTGTGTGGTAAAGAGTGAAGACATGAATAAAAGAAATAAAAACTAATATGTTTTATATCACCACAGTTCCTTTTTTTCTTTCGGGTTATTTCCAGACAATATAGAAATATCAACAACAACGCTGTCATTATGTATATATTTTTCTTTTAACCTCTGGTCAACGTTTCGGCACTGAAGCCTTCATCAGGACATATTAAAAAATACTGATGGAAATGATGTTTCGATGTAGCTACGACGCTAACAACTTCCACTAGACCAATGTCAGCTGATTTCTCGGGATGAGTCAACTTCACGCAAAAAAATGCGGAAAAGAGCAAAAGTGTATCCAGAGGGCGCTATAGGATTTGCTAGTTCTAAAAGTTCCTATAGTATTATATTTTATATAAAAAGACTAATAGGAACAAAGTATAACACACTCTTAGTCTAGATACGTCTGCAATATCATGTTCAGAATACAATATATACAAATTAATTTTAACCCTTAGTCCCTCATAGAAGCAAGTATAGATGGATATGTTTTGTAATCTCTAAAACATTGTCTGAAAATGAGGAAGCGTTTGTTATGAACAATGTCCACATTTACCACAATGCTTTTTTCTCCATCAGAAAGTAAATGCATTGCTTATCCATGGTTGATATACTAGTATTTCACACAAGATTCTTTCGAATGGGAAGGCAATTAAAATGTATATGAGGGAAAGGGTTTACTTATTCTATTTTAAAAAACACTTTTGAATTCATACTGCCGGGATGAACAGTCCCAAGCCTACGAGGTGTGATCAGAATGTTCTTGGCCTGATACGCCTCGAGGCATTTCATTGGACAAAAATCTTGTTCAGTCTGTCATTCTATTTAATTGAAAGTCATTTGGAGAGTAAAAAGCATTTGGTTATGCTTGATTACTTTTGTATGACAGTATTTAGAGAGGACAGTGTGTCAAACTTGCAAAATTGACTCGAGGTGTTCTGCTCTTGCAGGACAATGCTCCTACTCACATGTCGCAAGTTGCCATGACTGCTGCGACTAAATGCGTATTCCAAGTCCTTCCTCACCCCCCATATTCTCCTGATATAGCCCCTTCTGACTTCTATCTGTTCCAAAAATTGAAATCCAACCTGCGTGGAACACAGTTTGGAAGCAATCAAGGCGTCATAGAGGCAGTGAAAGAGTACTTGGGGGACCAGGAGAAAGACTTCTATTTGGAAGGGATAAACAAGCTCGAACAGAGATGGACTAAGTGCATTGCCTTGAAGAGGGATTATATTGAAAAGTAATGACCAGATTTTCATTCCCTGGTAATCAGAAGCACTTTGCGCCAAGAACTTTTTTATCACACCTCGTATGTATCCAATATGTTTCTTTACACAATCTTTCAAAAGTATTATCAATGACATCAATCAGCATAAAGGAAAAATCATTTATACCATGATTATCTAAATTAAAATGAGTCGCAACAAGTGAAGAAAATGACGGGTCAGTATAGTTGCTGATGACAAACCTTTGGCTATGGTATTTAGACACAGGCTGCGACGTCTGTCCAACATACTGTATCTTACATTTTTTACAAGTTATTAATTAAATGACATTGTTTGTTTTACAATAAGCATCTTGACGTATGTTAACCCTTTCCCAAACAATCTCTAATTTTTATGGATCAGGAATTTAAGCCTTTTGAAAACATTGTGGGAAAGGAGAAAATGCTGGTTACCAGCATTTTCTCCTTTTCCCACAATGTTTCCTACCCTATCATATAGAAAAATCATCTTTTTTGCAACTGTTAATTTGTCATCTGCAAAATGCTTTCAATTTGGTCTGGTCCAAAATTTGCCGTTTGGGAAAGGGTTCAAGGTTTCTCACATATATGTGACTTGAAAACTGACTTCTGTTGATGATAGAAAAACAATGAGAACACCGTCATCTGTTACAACAGCTAATCACATCTTTACCAAATGGTTAAGCCAATCAGAATGAGATGTTAAGTTACTTTCGCAGTGACAAATTCGAAGAATAAGACTTAAGAGTGGTCTTTAGAATAGTAAATAGGAACCCAGTTGTTGGATTTTATTGATCAGTGGTTACATAATGATGTGTCAGGTATAATGGTCAGTATAAAACGTCACTGAAATGCATTGAGCTCTCTTTTATCCGAGCATGACTTATTTGTTCATTTTATTTTCCATAATAGAGAGGATCTGAGAGTTAGCAGCAATGAGGATTTGCGTGTATCCTTGGAAGACTTGCCAGAGTGCTTCTTGCTGGACAACCATACTTTTGTCCGAGATCATGACGAAGAAAAATTTGCACTACTGTATCCACCAGCTGGAGATACTGGGGATTTCCTTACGTTAGAGGTATTTACTAAATACATGTATCACGTTTTATATTTCTGATATTACTAGTAAATGTTCTGTCATGCGGAAACATAGGGTAGGACAAAAGGGGAAATGGCTTGTAAAAGCTTAGAAACTTCTTCTTTTGTAATAACTAACTGTTGTACCATCCCTTGTGAAAATACTACCAATGTTCAAATAAAGTTTGATCTTTCACCAAAAACTAAATTAAATATCCTCCAATAATTACTGTTTGGCAGAAGGTTATTTTTGTACCACACAACACAGTATTACGTTTTTCAAAATTAAAGGAATTTGAAGACGAGACATTATATAGCTTGCTACATATGAAAAGGGGCATTTGGACATTTGCCTATTAGGGCTCCGTATCGGTCAGTTTGATCGATACGATATTTGTATCGATACAAAATGATCGATATTCGATATATCATATGATATTTCAATTTTCAAGAAAAGACAGAAAAAAATGCGAAAATTGTGTTTATTCTTTTTTCAGCATACCTAAAAAACAAAATACCGCAAATTTAACACTTCTAGATTGTATTGAAATTTCATAATTATGTAGGCCTAAATTAATATGAACTCTAACTAGATCTACATTTACTACTCATTAAAAAGCTGAAAAGACAGTCTAAGAGGACTCTGATCGGACAATGTCAAGGAGACATTTTGTTGTGTCATGGGTTTCCGTGTTTTTTTTTTCACCGAACAATTTTTCATGCGTGTTAATTTCTGGATAGGTATGTTCGCATGATTCGACATAGATTTCTCAATAAGGATTAGAACTAGCATCAAAACCTGTTATTTTACTCACGATAAACAGATAATGGCCTTTTTTGTCCATGTTTTTTCTTACGTGAGGTCTCGCGTGTGATTAACATTTGTTATGCAAATTTCAAGTCTATAAAATGATTTACACAATAATTTACGCGAGTCGGAACACTGATTTCAGATAATCTAATGGAAAAAGAGATTTGATTTTCGAGCCACATTTTTCGGCAATATTAAAAGATCGACCAAATAAAATCTTAGGAAGGTTGAAAGGTCACGTCTTCAATTATTTCCATCGCTACCTCTCGATCATATCACGAGATGTTCATTACCTTTCTTTAATCAACTATATTGACCAATTATCAGCGTAAATTTCTCTGCAATCTGCTGATTGATGCATAATTTGCAGATTTCAAACAACATGACGGGGGAACGAGAATAGGGGTATTAGCTAATTGTCATCCATTGTGTAACGGGTACAGGGCGAGTAATAAAGAATGACGCATTTCGATTGGTTGTAAGTTTCCCAGGTAGCCACACCTACCTCTACGACTACTCGACTTTAGAGATTACCTACAGTAAACTCGTAATGAATTTCGCCGTTAAAAACAACTAAACTGGGTATTTATATGCTTTACTTTTATTTTCTTTTGATGATCGATATTTTGTTCGATACAGAAACGTTCGATCCGATATATCTATCGAACGTAAAATACCGGTTTTCGATATATATCGAGTACCGGTACGGAGCCCTATTGCCTATGGTGCCATCTTGGCTCAGTTTGTGCAGTCAGGGCAGGCTAATCCAAGATGGCACTTTACTACTACATTAGATTTTGTCTTTTAGTAGACATGTGCAAAACAGAAAATTACATAAAAACGGAAAGTGTCAGCTCAGATTAGCCTGTGCGGACTGCGCAGCCTGATAGGAGATGACGCTTTACTCAAATTTCTAATGTCCCTTTTCGGTATTGCAGGCTATAATGTGGCTCACATTATTGGAATAACCTTTGAAGCTGTTGAAAACCTTGTGGTAAAGGAAAATTATGTTGCAACCGGCATTTTTTTCACTTTCCCAAGATGTTCTCTAAAGCCATGTTCTTCAGGGTCATTAAATACTGAAGATTTTCTGGTTGGTTCACCCTCAGAGTAACAAATTTAACCTTTTACCAAAAGACAAAATTTCAGACTAGTCAAAATTGATAGCACTTGCAGATAACAAAATAAATGTAACTCAAAAATTGAAATTTGTTTCCAACAGGGTAGAAAACATTGTGGGAAAAAGGAGAAAATGCTGGTTACCAGCATTTTCTCCTTTTCCCACAATGTTTTCAAAAGGCTTCTATCTCAGGATCATAAAAAAACAGGGATTGTTTGGTAAAGGGTTAACCTCAGGTGCATTGTCAGATTTCTTTATTCTTTTTCAGCTAGTTTAACCAATTGCATTTTCATTTCATGTTTGAAATCACTCATATTTCTTCATACTAAAGTTTGCGCCTGGCAGTTGTAAGGTGGCATTAATACAACTGATACAAAATGCATTTCATTCCCTTTGGGTCTTCACAGGAAGCACTAGCTGCTGTCATTTCTTTGTTTAGAAATCAGAGACAAATCCACAGATTATCTTTATCCAGTACCCACATTTATAAATTATTTATGTATGTTTACGCAGCTGATCAATATCTGAAACATTCTTCACACTACAATGTTTAAACCTTTTCCCCCATAAGGCATTTCTATAGTATCTCTAATTGACCCTAAATAACAGCAAGGATGAAGCCGTTTTTTATGTGTATACTACACCTTGACGAGCAGTTTCACCTTTTGCCACAATGTTTTCCAAAGGCTCCTACAAGCAATGCATAGAAATGTGTATCTATGGATTAAAGGGTTAATATTGGTTCTTCTCTTTGGTTGTAAAGATATATCTTTAACCCTTGACCAAATGACAAAATTTTAGACTGGTCCGAACTGAAAAGCACTTGCAGGTGACAAAGTAAACATAATTCAAAAATTGAAATTTGTTTCCAGCAGGGTAGAAAACATTGCGGGAAGAGAAGAAAATTCTGTTTACCAGCATTTTCTTCTTTTCCCAGAAGGTTTTCAAAAGGCTTCTATCTTGGCGTTGTAAAAACCAGGGATTGTATGGTAAAGGGTTAAAAGTGTTTTCTTTCCATTTCAGACATTTCTAACTGAGCATTCAGGGTCACCATTTGGGGTACTTATCACTGTTGGGGAGTACACGCATGCTATATTCCACAACAGTCAAAACAAGTGGGCAGTGTTTGACTCCCATGGCCATTTAAAGTTTAAATGCCGTGGGAGAAAGCCAAATGCATCGGTGTGGGAGTTTGACAGTATTCAGGGTGTTCTTGGATTTCTCTCGGAAATCCACAGCAGCGAATATTACTGCCAAGTGTCCAAACCCAAGTTTGAGAGGGTCATGCCGGAACCCATTGATAACTCTGTTGAATTGGTTGAAGTACTGGAGGCAGAGTCTAAGATAGATGTCGAGAGTACAATCATTGGCTCTGATTATAGTTCTGAATATTTTGCGAGTGAGGAAGATTCACAAGGCAGTGAGGTATCAACTTTAAGGATAACTGTGTCTCCTGCACCTACAGAGCCTCTTGATCTGGATACTGAGTTTCATGATTACGCATATTTATTTCTTATTGATGATGAAGATGAAGGTTATGTGTCCTTCTTGAGCGGGTTTTGGTAGGAATACAGCAATAATTTATTGTTTTTTTATTTTCTATCTCAAGCAAAATACAAGTATTTTTTTTTTTACGATTTGTACTGATTTTTCTTTATTTCTATTTTGTAATTTTTTTGCAATCAAGGTCTTTTTCTTTATCTACAGATTATAGATTTGTTTCCAAGATGTACCTGTAAAACTGTACCTTTTTTTTTTCCATGAACTCTTTGCAAGATGATAAAACTTCAGACTTGTCCAAATTTAAAGCTTTTGCAGACGACAAAACGAATGTGATTAAATTGATGAGATTTTTTTCTTTCAAATGGTTTTCAGACAAGAAATAAAATATGAAGGTAAATATGAGGGTTTTCAGACGAGATTAAATGTGACGTCTATTGAAAAAATTTTTCTTTAACCCTTTACCACACGACAAAATTTTAGCTCTGTCCAAATTGAAAGCATTTGCAGACGACAATTTCAGTGTGTCTCAAATGGCGCAATCGTTTACTGATGGGATAGAAAACATTGTGGAAAAAGGAGAAAATGCTGGTTACCAGCATTTTCTCCTTTTCCCACAATGTTTTCTAAAGGATTCTTTCTCAGGGTCTTCAAAAGTAGGGATTGTGTGGTAATGGGTTAAAAGGGTAAAAACTATTCCCGGCATCTTCTCATGATCTCACACTGTTCTCAAGTCTTCTTCATTTGGAGCCTATAAACATGGGATGTCTTCATGTCTTGTGAACGGTAAGGGAAAGGCTGGTTTTTCAAAAGTGTTTCTTTCTCGGGATCATTAGAACATGGATTGTAAAGGCTTTAGCTATTTGTAGGCTGTTCTATTTATTTGTTTCTCAACTTATTAAAAATTTTGTGGTCAGAATCACTACAATATCTGAGATGACACTTTACCCAAACCTCCAAATGCCCCTTTGTGCATGGTGCAGGTCATACAGCACTGTAAGGGTCAGTACATTATTTGACACATAGAAATGTTTCTCAAGTATATGGTCAGTGAAATTTCAGCTGTAGCATATGGCAGTTTCTTACATTTTTGTTGAAATTTTGTATCTAAAGCAATCATATTCATTTGCAGTTCATTGATACACAGACTAAATTCAACTGTAACTTGTTCATAACCATCACTCTCTCTGTCTATACTTTCAATCTCCTCATTGTCCTGCCTGACTTCTTCTCCATTCAACCACCATCTTTCAATTCTCCCTCAGTCTCTTCCATTGTATCATTCCCGGCATCTGTTTGTCTTATCTTGGCTATATCTGTGACTACTCTGTGTCTTTGGATTGCTATTATATTTGTGGATAGTTTATAAAATGCAGCTGTGTGATTGCTTGATGTATGTATGTGTATGTATGAATGATGTGTGTGTGGGGATTGATGTGTGTTTGTGTTAATGATATGTGTGTCATTGATATCTTTGTGATTGATGTATGAATGCGTGACTGATGTATACATATGATTGATGTATGTATGACTGACATATGAATGTATGTGTAATTGATATATGTATGAATGATGTCTGTATAAGTGTATGTATGAATTTATATGTGATTGATATATACATGATTGATGTATGAATGTATGTCTGTTTGATGAATGAATGTATATGTGACTGATATATGGGTGATTGACACATGAATATGTATGTGTTTGATGTATATGTGATTGACATATAAATGTAAGTGTAATTGATGTATGTGTGATTGATGTACGAGTTTGCATGTGATTGATACATTTGTATTTGACAGATAGATGAATGTGATTGATTGATATGCGAGTGATGTCTGTGTGATCAGTGTCTGTATGTATTCGTGATTTATGAATGAATGCATTTGTGTTTGGTGCATAAATGTATGTATAGATAATGATATGTGTGATTTCATGTTTATGTGATTAATGTATGGCAGATGTATGAAAGTGTGTATGATTTAATGTATGGCAGATGTATGAAAGTGTGTTTGATTTATGTATTAATGTAATGTGTGATTGATATGTGAATGAATGGTGAATGACACAATTCATGGTTGGTGTATATGTGTCCACACTTTGTAATTTTTTTGTATGTGTGCTTTATTGTATATATTCTGGTATGATGTATGTTTGCATAAATGTGATTGATGATTATTTGTTTATTTGTTTATATGTAAATATCTCATCTTAGAAGAGCAAGTACATATAAGACATGTTCTGGCATAAGGGGGCTTAATTCATCTCTGTAAGGCATAATAACAAATCAGCCATGATATAATTAAGAATAAAAAAAAAATCATTTTGTATAACAAGTGACTAAATGATGAGGTACACTGGTTTAGCATGCAAAAAAGTGACATGATAATAAAAAGTTTTGACCTAGGTCAGCCTGCACTGTCCGCACAGGCTGACCAAGATCAATACTTTTTGCAGATGAATGAAGCGATCTTTTCACAGGGAATGCCACATATCGATAGGTGAGTGCAACATTATTCTAAGGGCCTGTACAATGTACAGGCACTTAGAATAGTGTTGCACTTGCCTGTCGATATATGAGCCATACTCTGTGAAAGGGGGGCTTAACGTATCTCTATGACATGTGAATGGGAATATTATTACAGATCCATAAAGTGTATTTCGTCGAACAACTTGACTGTGCAGGCTGACTTGAGTCAAGACTTTTCGCAGATGCATTAAGCCACCTTTTCACAGAGCTTGGCTCATACTGTATGCATGGATATATACATGGTACAAAAATTTTGTGAATTACAGAGTATGGACATTTTGCATAATCATATGAACATTGGAACAGGAGTTGATCTCAGCAGAGACTGGCAATCAAGAGGCCACAAAATTTTGGAGGGAAGACCCAAGATCTTGCTCAATGATGGCTTTGGGATAACGTCTCTTAATTATTGAAGTCCTTAATTGTAATTGCCTTCGGGGATAGTGTAGATCAAGATCCGGCTGCACAAAATGTGCAGCCTGATCTTTGATCTACACTGTCTGATTTGCTGACACAATACAGACAAAAAGCAGGGATGAAATTGCCATAATCTGGGTCTTATTCAAGACTGAAAAGCCAAGTGGTTTTTTTTTGGCCCTCACAAGATTAAACTTAGTATCAATCCCTGCAGAAGCAAGCAGACAGGTGCAGTGGCTGCATTGACATCACTGAAAAAGTGTCAAAAAAATTATATTACATGTACAAACTAGAGCTATCACTAAACGTGATCATACCCCCCAACAGCTCCTTGTCACAAAACAGATTAATGTCACAGGAATGCAAAATAAGTGACTGGAGAGTCAATTATACCAGAGCTATCACTGAAGGTGATGAATATCCTGCAATGGCTTCTTGAAGCTGTGTTAAAAGTATTCTATCAAAAGTATTATTTATTTTCATCAATTCAGCAAGGGCACCGTCATACAGAGAACGACAAAAAAGGGCTAAGCTCTTGGAAATTTTATTGAATTAACTAAGAACAATTTATGATATGCATATCTTTACTGAGTGCAAAGCCTATCCATGAAGTTTGAAAGAAATTTGTCCAGAATCATCAAAGGGCCATAACTCCATGAAACCTAAATAAACCATAACCAAAATAGGATATGCACATCTCTGCTTGATACTGAGTCTATTTGTGTAGTTTGAACCAAATCTGTCCAATAGTTGATGAGAAAAAGAGCGGACAAGAAATTTCATGAAAGGGCCATAACTCAGTGAAAAATCAATGAACCATAACCAACATTTCATATGCACATCTCTGTTTGATACTGAGTCTACCTGTGAAATTTGAATAAAATTCGTCCAATAGTTTATGAGAAATAGAGCGGACAAAAAGGTACAGACCAACCGACGGACGGACAGCTGTGTTAAAAGTATTCTATCAAAAGTATAATTTATTTTCATCAATTCAGCAAGGGCACCGTCACAAAGAGAACGACAAAAAAGGGCTTAGCTCTTGGAAATTTTATTTAATTAACTAAGAACAATTTATGATATGCACATCTTTGCTGAGTGCAAAGTCTATCCATGAAGTTTGAAAGAAATTTGTCCAGAATCATCAAAGGGCCATAACTCCATGAAACCTAAATAAACCATAACCAAAATAGGATATGCACATCTCTGCTTGATACTGAGTCTATTTGTGTAGTTTGAACCAAATCTGTCCAATAGTTGATGAGAAAAAGAGCGGACAAGAAATTTCATGAAAGGGCCATAACTCAGTGAAAAATCAATGAACCATAACCAACATTTCATATGCACATCTCTGCTTGATACTGAGTTTACCTGTGAAGTTTGAATAAAATTCGTCCAGTAGTTTATGAGAAATAGAGCGGACAAAAAGCTACAGACTGACCAACGGACGGACAGACCGACCGACAAGTTGACTCCTATATAACCCCCCCAAACAGAGTTTTGGGGGGTATAATAAGTCCATACCAGATAACAGAATTCTTGACAGTTCCAAATTGAAAGCTTTTTCAGATGATTAAATGTTACATGGCTTGAATGGTGTAATTTGTCTCTGACAGAGTGAAAAAACATTGTTGGAAAAGGAGAAAATGTGTGTAACCAGTATTTTCTCCTATTCCCACAATGTTTTCAAAAGCCTCCTTTTTAGGGTAATTACAACATGAAATTGTTTGGTGAAATTTTTCAACACCAAACAAAATTAATGTGCTTGTACAACTACCATTAGTATAATGGATATTTCAGCTATTAGTTTGACTTATATATTTTTTACATTTTTTTCACTGAAATATGTACTAGATAACTACTTTGTTACTAGATGTATAATCAAATGTAAGACATAATTATATGGTACATGTAATATGAATAATATGAATACTTATAAGGATACTTCAGTTTTTAACAAGGAAAGCTTTTTATGAAACCCCTGTATAATTACTAGTAAAGTATGATATACTTTATTTAAAAAAAATTCAATTTTGTTAAAGTATACTTAATCCCTAACCAATGGACAAAATTTTAGACTGATCCAAATTGAAGGCACTTGCAGATGAAAAAATAAGCGTAACTCAAAAAATGAAATTTTTTTCCAGCAGAGTAGAAAACATTGTGGGAAAAGGAGAAAATGCTGTTTACCAGCATTTTCTCCTTTTCCCACAATGTTTCCAAAAGGCTTTTATCTCAGGGTCGTAAAAAACCAGAGATTGTTTGGTAAAGGGTTAAGCCTATTTAATGTTCAGATTGACCTGAGACAATTAAATTAATACTGATTTCTGTCTTTATAGTTTAAATATAATTGTGCATACATGAGCAATGCACTGTGAAATGGAGACTTAATGCATTTGCAAAATGTATCACTCCAGGTCAGCCTGGGTTGATACTTTTTGCTTTCGTCAATTTTCTGCATGTCCAAAGACTGTTCTACCTCCTGGTTCAATGTCGGTGTAAGACAAAATGAATTTTATGTATCCATGACCCTGTGATATCTTGCTTGGTATGATGCATCACAGAGATGCAACAAAACCCCTTTTGTCAGAGCATGGCAAAAATATTATGCTTGTATTTAAATTCAAAATAGAGCTGATGAAAATGTACAAGTTCTTAACTCTTTACCACACAGTCCCGACTTTTAACGATCCTGAAAGAAGACTCTTGAAAACATTGTGGGAAAAGGAGAAAATGCTGGTTACTAGCATTTTCTCCTTTTCCCACATTGTTTTCTACTCTTCTCAAAACAAATTTCACTTTTTGAGCCGCGTCATCCGCAAATGCTTTCAATGTGAACAAGTCTACAATTATTTTGTTTGAAAAAGGGTGAATAGATGAATGGATAACAATTCCTAGAGGTCCAGAGATTCAGTTGGCAGCAAATCACTTCATTTTTGGATCCAAAAATGGACAAAGAAAGGTCGCAGATTATGTACCTGTCTCAGGTCAATCTTAAAAATGAATATGAATGAAATATTCATTGATCTGCTTATGTGATGCATTGGTTAAAGCTTTTCTGTGCTCCAGCCGTTGGAAAAAAAATCATAATCAGTCAATTTCATTTACATGTGGTGCTCTTGTTATTACCTTGAAAAAGCAAAACAAAGTCATCACAATGTAGTTTGTTGTTTGTATGTGCGTAAGTACATGTTTGCATAGGTACATGCTTGTTTGAGCCATAATTTCTTCATGCAGGGATGGATCATGGATAGAATTCAAATAAGTTTTTACAATTTTTCTTCTTTATTAGAAGAAATGACATTTGAATTAGTCATTCAGGTAAGTCCAAGGTCAAGGTCCCATTTGAAGCTCAAGTTATATAACTGTCGTAGAAATTTTCTGAGCTGTAAGTTTTACATTTATGGATGGACTTAGTTCAGAATACTTTAGCCCTATTGTACTTGTACTCCTTCATAAGTTTATTGGCAGTTTCAAACAATGATTAAAATACATCCAAGACCAAGGTCATAGTTGAAGGTCAAATGATAAAACTTTTTACATATCTATAACTCTTGCATGTATGGATGGAATTCCTAATAGTTTGGCACAATGCTTTTCCTTCATGAGTAGAAGTGCTATATGAAATATTTTGGTCTAGTATCAAGGTCAAATGTGAGGGTCAAATGATCAAATGCTTGAAATTGTTCCACTTTGTGAGTAGAAGTGTCTGTGAATTATTCACTTCAGTAGGTGCAAGGTCTAGGTCATACTTGAAGGTCATAAATTGATCTTCTATTTATTCATAACAAAGGAATACTCTGATCCTCATGTGAAGTTTCAAAACTAAGGATTTGGAATGACTAGTTACTTTTTTTAAGGCTAAACTTATCAAGTCTTTTGCTTTTCCCCCACAGTGGGCTTGGCACTTTACCTCTGGGCAACCTGCTTGTAGTTTAAAATAAACTGATCAATAAGTATTGGACAAAATGTCCAAACTATTTTTATGTCAACAAATTAAGGCTTGTGTAACCCTTTCCCAAACAAGCCCTGGTTTATACATGTCTGCAGTAAAAGTCTTTTGAAAACACTGTGGGAAAAGGAGAAATTGCTCATAACATGCAATTTCTCCTTTTCCCACAGTGTTTTCTACCTTTTTTGAGAACTTTCTGCCATTTTCTCAAAATCTAAAATTGTCGTCTGAAAACTCTTTCAGTTTGGAAGAGTCCAAAATTTGTTGTTTGGGAAAGGGTTAAAAGACTATATTCAAGTACTGTATGTATTATTAGTCTAACTTATAATAAACATGGTCAAAATCTTTGTCAAGATACCAAGGATAAGTTTGAAATGGGTTCCCCCCCCCCCCCCCCCCCCCCCCCCCCCCCCCCCATATCCAAAGAAAGCTCTCCAGGTCAGACACCACACAATGTTTATCATAAGTGATCAGAATATTTGTCTTGATAGTTTTTTCAGATCAGTTTGATTTTGGTTCTCTTTTGATGAGGAAGTATTTCACAAGGTTTGTTTAATTAACCCTTTCCCAAACGACAGATTTTAGACTCTTCCAAACTGACAGAGTTTGCAGACAACAATTTTAAATTTGATGAATATGGTAGGAAGTTCTCTTAAAGGGTAGAAAACACTGTGGGAAAAGGAGAAATTGCTCGTTACGAGCATATTCTCCTTTTCCCCTAGTGTTTTCAAAAGACTTGTAATGCAGACACGTAAAAACCAGGGCTTTTTTGGGAAAGGGTTAAGATTGAGTTGCCTCAGAGCACAAGGTTCAATCAGAAAAAGCTTGTGTGTCTTCTGAAGGTTACATTTTTAGATCAATGTTACGTAAACATGGTTAGAATATTTTGCTCTATCATTTTTTATAAGTTGAAAATAGGTCATCATATGTCTAAAAACTGATTACAAGGTAAAATCTCTGAAAAACTTTGTTTGCAGTCTAGACACAAACCTCAGTCTGGTGTTCATGAGACATTGTCAAAATATTAGTTTCAATAGTATCTTTGCCATGTTCAAAAAAAGGCCATTTTGTGTAAAAAAAAGATGATGGTCGTACCAAATCTAAGAAAATCTTAAGAATGCTTTAAATGCAACATTTACAGTAAAATTTTAAGAAATTGGGTGGGACTGACTGCAGGAATAGTCCTCTTAGTGAATGAGCCACTCTGGGTCAAAAGGTAGGCAACATCGTCAAATTTCTGATAAGCTTTATTTGGATTCTGAGTGTCTATTTATTGTTGTGTTTAATGAGTATGAAACATGGATAGAATATGGCTTACCTTGATTTTGTTTGTGACGAGATTGAGTGAGGGTGATGCTGGATTAAAAAGCAGGTATGTACCTATGGCCAAATGTAAATCAGCATTTTTTATTGGCCCATGTTACTCATGTTTTCTGCACTATTTTCATGAAACTTATTCAGAACACATTCCTTTAAAATATCTTTCTAATTGCGCTTGTATTAACCCTTTACTCCATAGATACTCATTTCTACGCATTGCTTGTGGGAGCCTTTAGAAAACATTGTGGCAAAAGGTGAAATTGCTCGTGACGAGCAATTTCACCTTTTGTCACAATGCTTTCTATGCTATCAAAAGGTGTCAAATACACATAAGAAACCGCTTCATCGTTGCTGTTATTTAGGGTCAATCAGAGATACCATAGAAATGCCTTATGGGGTAAAGGTTAATATCCTAAAAGAAACGAAGACTCTGGTGAGCTCCTAAGAGTCATTATGGCCTGCTTGCTGTCAGTGAAGAATTGCTCTAATCATGGCATCACATTAGCAATCATGATTATAAATAGATTTTTAACTCTTTACCAAACAAAAAAATATCACAGGGTTTGCAGACAACAAAATTGTATGTGGCAAAATTATCATTATCCCCCGCCAAAGGCGGAGGAATATAGTTTTAGCGTTATCCATCCTTCCATCTGTCTGTCTGTCTGTCCTGGTTAATATCTCCAATACCATTGGGTAGAATTTCATGAAACTTCATACATGTGTACAATAACTCATTCTGTAGCGAATCTTATTTTGTTTTTTTTTTATTCAATGCAAAATGGCCAACTGGGAGTGATTTTAAGTTATACACGGTCAAGCACATTTTTGATGTACCTTGAAAACCATACAGAGATTTTACATTGAACTTGTCACATCTGTCCGCCTCCATTAGGAAATGCAGGGAAAAAAGTTTACCCAGACTGACCTTGCAACACTAAGAAAATATACCTTTGTTTTTGTAATGCTGCGTCATGGAAAAAGAAGGCTTAATGTTACCTTTCATTCTATTTCTTGTGAATGCAACTCCTCCCACATTTCTTGATGAATTTGGATAGAATTTTCATGAAATGTTTCTCATCATGTGACCTATGGCATATTGCCAAGGTCTTGCAATTTGTAGCTGCATCATGGAAAAATGGGGCTTTGTGTTATATTTCATTTTTCACTAATATCTCTTTAATTGCAAGACATATCTCAACAGATTTGGATGAGAATTTCACAGATCATGTGACCTAGCACATGTTGCCGGAGGTTTAGAATTTATCGCTATATCATGGAAAAAGGGTGCTTCATGTCAAATTTAACTTTTCATTAATGTATCTCTAACTTGTGGACATAGTTTCATAACCATATGTATATTGTGACAATGACACTCTTGTTTTTGCTGTTTTGATATTCAATAAGGTATCATAGAAAAGGGGGGCTTCACATATATTGTAGTGAGGGATGAAGTTAATATTTTAACTCAAAATCCAACACGAAAGTTATGACCACTTCATACATGTGTTTCTTATGATAGTCTGCCCATGTCAGTATTTTACCTTTTTTCATTAAATGTCACGTTAAGTGTCGTTGAAATCAGGAATTGATGTATATTTTCATTATGGACCAATATCTCTAACTACTGGACGAAATTATATGAAACTTCATCTATATGTTGTTTATCAAAAGCTACAGACATTATTTATTTGTTTTTATTTCATGACATGCCATGTCAAGAAACAAGGGGGCTAAATGTATAACTTCATTATAAACTAAAAACAGTCTGTTTGCCCATCTGTCCACCCAGAGGGATATCTTCTAAATTCCTTGACAAAAATTGATGACACATCATGCTTGTCTTCCATTAGATAGCCATTTAATACAAATTCTTTCTCTCTCTCTCTCTGTTTGATGTTTATTTTCTTTATTTGTTTTCATTTAATGAATTAACATGTGCTGGAAAAAGGAGACTTAATGTATAATGCTGTTATGGACCTCTTATATATTTTTCATGTAATAAAATGCTGTGCCATGGAAAAAGGGAGCATAATGTATAATTTCATCATGGACCAATAACAAAAAGGAAACATGTACATGCAAAACACAACGTCTAATATGTTTGTATAAAAAAAAGTCTTTTTTGGCGGGGGATATCATTTCAACGAAATTGCTTGCTAGACTTGTATCTCAAAAGGTAGAAAACATTGTGAGTAAAGGGGGAAATGCTGGTTACCAGTAGTCTACTTTTCCCACAATGTTTTCAAAAGCCTACTTTCTTATTGTGGGTTTAAACTTTGAAGTGTTTGGTAAGGGGTTAATTCTAATTATGTGTTCTGTAGTGAATGTAAGTTGATCTTATTTTTCTGTTAGTGTTTGACCAGTGTGTAAGAAGGTATAAGTGGCTGGAAATGAATGGGTGCATGCTTTGTTCGCTGCTTTTGATGTGCGTGTATGTTGTCATCTGCATATAACGCATATTGTCATCTGCTCCTGGTGCGCAAATACTTTGTCATCTGCAAAGTGTGCGTAATTGTCATCTGCTTGGTCATTTGTGGAAGTCATCGGTCTCTCGTTTCAAAATGTATGTGTGTGAATAACAAGTCAAAAACAGAGATGAATTAGACATAGATATATGGCTTATGGATTTGGCAGACAGATGAACTGGGGATGAGAGTGCAAGGAAGAGATTGAGAGGGTAAAAGGAGAGATGGAGGGTGAAGTAGGATTCAATTTGAGGGGGTTTTGTTTAGCCCAGATTGTGGCAAATGATTGCAATATTGGAGAGATGAACAGCATTGTGCATTGTCACAACATTTTGGCATGTTCACTTATTTTTTACCTTCATTCAATGTTTCCAATGACAGCAAGAAAAATCTTACGGTCGTTTCATGTGTATTCATTTCCAAGAAAAATCTAACATGTATTCTATCTTCTGTTCAAATTAACCTAATCAGTGTCATGTTTTGATAAAAAAAACTCTTACATGTATTTCCAGTTTTAGAAAAACCCTTTACCCCTAATCCCAAGTTTTAATGACTTTTAGGAAGAAGGCTTTTGAAAACATTGTGGGGTAAGGAGAAAATGCTGGTAACCAGTAACCTTTCCCCAATGTGTTATCTACCCTTTTCAAAACAACTTGAAGATTAGACTGCAGTCTGATTGTTGACCTAAACTGTCCCTTTATTTACTCATGCCTTTTCTATAAGAACTACCCAGATTTCATTGAGTGGTACTTTCAGCTGTTGAAAGAAATGAAGCTTTAATATTTGTCTCAGTAATACATGTAGTTATAAGCATGATCCCATCATTTGAGCTAAATCTAGTTTGTCGTCTGCATTTGCCTTCAATTTTGGAAAGTCTAAAAGTTTACCGTCCTGAAAATAGTTGAATTCCTGGTACTAGCTAATAAAATACAAAATGATTTTCTATCATTTATATCATCCTTTATTTTAAGTTTACAGGTATGTTACATTTCCACCAGCAAAAATCAAATGAAAATTTAATGCTTTCTCAATCATTCCTCTTTTATTCCATGTACATGTAGAAGACATTGTTTTATATTTCCTATTCTATTTATTTTCTTTCTTTCTTTTCATTTTTTCCCTTCTTTTTTTGCCCACTTGTGTAATTATAAACATGAAATTTGTGGTTTTCAGACCTTAATAGCATGTTCAGTTCCCTTTCCAGAAGAAAAAAATTACCACTGGAAATTTAAGGCCAATCAAATAGAATTTAATCCTCGATTTTTGAAGATTAACTATATGTGTAATCGTGTAACATTCCAGTTATATATTGGGATTTTTAATGGACTCAAAAAGATCATCTTAAATAACATGATATCCAATTGCAAAGTTTGTTGATGAATAAAGTACTTGCATGAGCTATACCAAACAATCCTTGGTTTTACCTGAAATAGAAACCTTTTGAAAACATTGTGGAAAAAGGAGAAAATGCTGGTAACCAGCATTTTCTCCTTTTCCCACAATGTTTTCTAGCCTGCTGCAAACAAATTTCAATTTTTGAGTTAGGTTTAATGTTTCAGATGCAAGTGCTTTCAATTTGTACCAGTCTAACATTTTGTCATTTGGTAAAGAGTTAACCCATTACCACTCAATCCCTACTTTTGACGCCCCTGAGAAAGAAGCCTTTTGAAAACACTGTGGGAAAAGGAGAAAATGCTGGTAACCAGCATTTTCTCCTTTTCCCACAGTGTTTTCTACCCTTTCCAGAACAAATTTCTATTTTTCAGTCACCTTTATTTTGTCGTCTGCAAATGCTCTCAATTTGGATCAGTCCAAAATTGTCTCGTGTGGTAATGGGTTAACATTGTGCTACTGTGCTAGTCCTAAACCATCTTCCTATATATAATGTAACACAATTACATGATGTATGTTGTTTTTGACGAAAAGGTACATGTTTCAAATTTAAGATGGTGGTAGAAACCTAATTATTTGAATATTTGAGTCCTTAAGTTGATCTCCTCACTGTGAATGTGAGTTGTGATGAAGCATCAAGTGGGCTCTAAGTTCCCAGAGAAATCCAAGTACATGTACTCCCTAATAAGTCTCACACACATTGTGTTTTTGTATTTTTGACAACACTTAACATGTGTACATGTTGTATTGAGTGCGAGACAAGGTCTGTTAAACTCCCAGAAGTACCTCAAAATAGAAGAAAGGAAACCCCTGATTTGCTCAGTTGGTGAAAGTGCTGAGACAAACCTGACAGTGGCGTGCAAGCTGAAACAGTTATCACAATGGCAAGGTTGGTTTTCAAAAATTTACTGGTCTTTCATCTTTTTCAACTTTTTTATGTGTCATGGGGTGAAAGTGTATTTCACAGACTGCAAAGATCAAGATCAGACTGCACAAAAACATGGGGTCTTATCTTGGATCTATACCGTCTGCTGTTTTGGTCATGATAGCCTATAAGTATAAGCTGACCTGAGTCTAACATTTTGCTACTTGTACAATTTCTGCATGTCCTAGGACCATGCCACCCCATGATCAATTCAGTTGTTGGACATAATGTTATTTAACTCATTACCAAATGACAATATTTTAGACTGGTCCAATTGAAAGCATTTGCAGATGACAAAATAGAATTGACTAAAACTGAAATTTGTAGATCTATTGGGGAGGGTAGAAAACATTGTGGGACAAGGAAAAAATGCTGGTTACCAGCCTTTTCCCACAATGTTTTCAAAAGGCTTCTTTAACAGGTTCGTAAAAAGTCGAGATTGTGTGGTAAAGAGTTAACTCTGTACCACACAATCCCGAATTTTAACGATGCTGAGAAAGAAGCCTATAGAAAAAAGTGTTTGAAAAGGAGAAAATGCTGGTAACAAGCATTTTCTCCTTTTCCCACAATTTTTTCTACCCTGCAGGAAACACATTTAAATTTTTGAGTTATGTTTATTTTGTCGTCTGCAAATGCTTTCAATTTGGACCAGTCTAAAATTTTTGTCATTTCGTAAAGCGTTAATATTGTTAAGGATCCACAATATTAGTTGACAATTTGCTTGGAATAACATATCACAGAGATTTACTGGTAGTAAACCTGTTTTTGCTAAAGCGCCTATCATTCGCAAACAGCAAATGAAATATGGGGTCAGATTTTGGGATTTTTTTCCTTGAAGGGATAGGAAATACTGTTGGAAAAAGAGAAAATGCTGGTCACCAATATTGTCTCCATTTTATCTGAAATGTTTTCACAAAGTCACTTCCTCACCGTCTAAAACCCTTTACCAAACAATCCCAACTTTTCATGACCCTAAGAAAGTAACCTTCAAATTTCAGTTTTTGAGTCACATTAATTTTTGTTATGTGCAAATGCTTTTAATTTGGACAAGGATAAAATTTTGTCATTTGGTAAAGAGTTAAGACTGAATTGTTCTCGGCAGTGCATTGATACAGATGACATGGAGAAAGTTTCGAGAAAATGGGAAAAGTGCACTTTTTTTTATGAATGTCTCATCTTCATTCCTGAATCTTTTATTGGACAGATATCAAATAAAGAACTAAATCTATAAAGATAAAGAGGGTTAATTCTCTACAAAATAATAAAATTTTAGGCTTATCCAAATGTAAATCATTTGCAGATGACAATATTGACTCATATGACTGAATTTATGGTGAGGTAGAAAACATCGTGGGGTAAAAGGAGAAAATACTGGTAATACCAACATTTTCTCCTTTTCCCAGTGTTTTTCCAAAAGGTCTCTTATTCAGGGTCATCAAACTTATGATTGCCATTACCACACAATATTTTAGGCTTGTCCAAATCGAAAGCATTTGCAGAAGACAAAATAAAAGTGACTGAAAATTTGAAATTTGTTTTGTGAAGGATAGAAAACATTGTGGGAAAAGGAGAAAATGCAGGTTACCAGCATTTTCTCCTTTTTCCACAATGTTTTCTAAAGGTTTTTTTCTCACGGGCATCAAAAGTAGGGATCGTGTGGTAATGGGTTGAGATTCGTATCTTCAGAGAGGAGAAATACCATGTTTGAATATGAGCAAACTTCAGATGTGTAAAGAAATATGCAATGCTCTGTGGAAAGGGGGAGCTTGATGCATTTGCACTAAGCACAACCCAGGTCAGCCTGGGTAGTTGCAGGCTGACCTGAGCCAAGACATTTTGCTATTGGTCAATTTCCTGTATGTCCACAGACCAGCGTATCTCATTAACAAGTTGTTAAAAGTAAAGGAAGTGTATATTATAGATTCATAAGTATGCGATTGCTTGCTTGGTAGAATGGATCATGATTTATCAACTCTCTCCCAAACAATCCCTGGCTTTTATGGGTCTGGAATAGTAGCCTTTTGAAAACATTGTGGAAAAAAGGAGAAAATGCTGATAACCAGCATTTTCTCCTTTTCCCACAATGTTTTCTACCCTATCATAGACAGAAATAATCTTTTCAGCAAGAGTTGGATTGTCGTCTGCAATTGCTTTCAATTTGATCTAGTCCAAAAGTTTGCCGTTTTGGGAAAGGGTTAAGCCCCCTTTTGTCAGAGCTTAGCTCAAATACAGAAAAGCATTTGTCACAATGTTTGAAAATGTTTTTCGATAGCAAAGAATGTTTTAAAAAGCATTCAGGGTCCTTAAAATTCAAGATTGTGTGGTAAAGGGTTTAAAGTAGGGTAAAAAGTGCTGATGAACTAATTTAAAAGCTCAGTTTTTTACAAAATACATGATCTTCTTTCAGGCATTCAAAGAAAGGGCTATTCACCTGTTTAACACGAAAGCCATTTTGACAAAATTTGTGGATTGCTTTAAAAGTGTTACACTTTTCCATACCTAGACATCTATCTTTGGAGCAGTAGAGTCAATGGTTCCATCAGGAAGAAAGTTTACCAGCTCGGATCAAAAGATTGGTCACTGGTGTTCCTACAAAAAAAGATTGATTTCAACCCAATGTCAAAACATCAGTGTTTCCTGTAACGGATGGGATCTCAGATTAACTTTCAGAATCAACCATTCCTTGCAAGGGATTCTTCCACCATTTCGTACAATATCAAAGTAATATCTGGAGAAGAGAGTCTTCTGATTTTGCAAGGTTGAATACATTCCTTCAGAAAACAGTTTGTCACTTTAATAGAAATGATCAGTTATACGTGGAAAATGAGTGTACTTCACATCAGTGCAGACTAATTATTCCAAGAAAACTGTGTTTAGTTGTTTCAGTCAAATATATGTAGTTCTTGCTCATATTGAAAGCTAAACACTTCTGACCTAAAAGTATATGCTTGAGGAAAGTTAATTTTTCCATAACACTACATGAGCCAAGTATCACTTGAAAAATTTATCGAGAGCAAACTCAAAAGTGAGCCAAGGCAAAGAGTCAGTCAAAGAAGAGAGTGTTCCGCTCAAAAAGTCAGGAAACTCGGAGGGGGACAGCACAAGATACCAGTAGCAGGTGGAAAAGCAAGTTTTTCTCTTTAGATAAAAAGACCAGTTCCATGGAGAATACAAGCATCAGTCACAGAATCAAAGGACAGGATCTGATACATGTACTCCTGAAAAAAAAATCTTTACTTGTATGGAGCAAAAGTTACTTTTGAATAACATAGTTTTCTATTCAGTGCAAATTTCAGTTACTGTTAATCAAATGAAATCATGGAGTTGGGAACTTCTCATTTCTATCCTCTTGTAATGACAAACAGGCATGGATCTAATAAAAAGATCATTGAAATGTAAAATGAAATTTCCCATTTTCAGAAATCAGCAGAACTTGATGACTGTATGTTTTGCTTTGACAGGCATTTTATAAATTGGTATTTTGTTGAAATCCCTTTTGTTATATGACATTTAAACAACGTGTAAAAAGATTCTTAAAGAATTATTTCCAGTGTTTTACACAATAAAACTTAGTAAAATTTTACTGGTTTTTGTTTGACCCTTTCATACACAGCAAAAAAACTGACATGCTCAGTTTAGAAACAATTCAAATGTGACTCAAACAATGCAATTGGTGTTGGTTTTCCAGATTTGATTCATTGCAGGAAAAAGGATGTAGTTATTTCTTAAAACTTTTTTGAATGGTTTTCCACATATTTTCCAGGTCTTACTGTTTTCATAGGTCTTTGAAGTCTTTGACCTGGGCTATTCACCAGCCATTCTTGAGAATATTCTTAGTCTTATTCTCCAAGGTTTTCTAAATTTGTAAGTAACACAACCTCTGATTGGCTAAACCAAATGGTTTAGCCAATCAGAAGTTGTGTCACTTACAAATGTGGGAAATTCTGGAGAATAAGGCAGAGAACGTTCTTAAGAATGGTTGGTGAATACTAGCCCAGTTTACTAATTTATGACCCGTCTTGCAAAAAAGGACTATCTAGGAACTGCAATAAGTGTAGACCATGGTCAGACTGCGGGTTGTGCGGATTGACTGGGGTCAACACTTTTGGCTTTGATAATATTTTCTGTATGAAAAGTAGTCATTCTACCATACTAAACAATCATTTTTTAGCTATCAAAGTTGACCCACACAGTCTTTGATTTATCTTCATTTGAATGATGTGTAGAATTCAATTCGCAGATTGTCCCTTTTTGTGTGACAGTTCACATCTGTTTTCATCTCTTTGATCCAGAGTGTTTCCTTTGTGTATTTCAACCAGTAAAGCAGTTTTCATGTTTAACAGTGTCTTACCTTTCCACATCTTTTATCTATTTGAGTTATGCTCTGGCAAAACAGGGCTTACAGCATCTCGATATGTGGGCTAAATGACTAAAGCTGTCGATGCAACATAAAAACCATTCATTTATTAACTCTTTACCACACGTCAAAATTTATGACTTTGTCCAAATTGAAAGCACTTGCAGGAGATAAAATAAAGGTGACTGAAATATTGAAATTTGGTCTGGGAAGGGTAGAAAACATTGTGGGAAAAGGAGAAAATGCTGGTAACCAGCATTTTCTCCTTTTCCCATAATGTTTTCTAAAGGCTTCTTTCTCAGGGTCGTTAAGAGTCTGGAGTGTTTGGTAAAGAGTTAAAGCATCTCTGAGAGCATGATACATTTAGCAAGTGATCCGGATAAATCTACACATGTAATACACACATTTTTTAATTAACTCATTACCACACAAGACAATTTTGGACTGGTCCAAATTGAGAGCATTTGCAGACGACAAAAAAAAGGTGATTGAAAAATAGAAATTTGTTCTGGAAAGGATAGAAAACACTGTGGGAAAAGGAGAAAATGCTGGTTACCAGCATTTTCTCCTTTTCCCACAGTGTTTTTTTTAAAGGCTTCTTTCTCAGGGGCGTCAAAAGTAGGGATTGAGTGGTAATGGGTTAAGAACTGATCTAACTCTTTACCAAACGAAAAAAATTTCGACTTCAAATTGAAAGCATTTGCCGACGACAAATTGAGGTGAATACAATCAACAAAATTTGTCTTTGGTAGGGTAGAAAACAGTTTTGGAAAAGAAGACAATGATGGTTACCAGCATGTTACCAGCATTTTCTTCCTCTCCCACAATATTTTTAAAAGCTTTCTTCCATAGGGTCGTCAAAAGTTGGCATTTTGTGGTAAAAGGGTTAATCATGAGGTAGACTGGTCCTGTAAAATACAGAATATTGTCCATTACCAAAAAGTTTTAGCCCAGGTCGGCTTCCACTGTCCTGGGAGGTTGACTGAGTTGATAATTTCAACAGATGCATTAACTCTTTACCCCATAGGGCATTTCTATGGTATCTTTAATTGACCCTAAATAACAGCAAGGATGAAACCGTTTCTTATGTGTATATGACACCTTTTGATAGCAAAGAAAAAATATTGTGACAAAGGGTGAAATTGCTCGTCATGAGCAATTTCACCTTTTGCCACAATGTTTTCCAAAGGCTCCTACAAGCAATCCATAGAAATGAGTATGTATGGAGTAAAGGGTTAATTACTAGACAATGACAACTTTTAACAACCCTGAGGAAGATGTCTTTTGAAAACATTGTGATAAAAGGAGGAAATAATCGTATTCTCGCAAGGTTTACTACTATCAAAGAAAAATTGTGTAATTTTGGCCACTATGAAACTCTTCTGCAAATGCTTTCAATTGTGTAAAGGATTAAGCCCCCTTTTCACAGAGTATGGCTCATAAATACATGTGTATATATATATAAATTTCAGGGTAAAAATATTAGACATGCTCACACAAAAGGGGGCTTACCTCATTACTTAAAGACAATATTTTAGGCTTGTCCAAATTGAAAGCATTTGCAGACTACAAAATAAAAGTGACTAAAAATTTAAAATTTGTTTTGTGAAGAGTAGAAAACATTGCGGGAAAAGGAGAAAATGCTGGTTACCAGCATTTTTCTCCTTTTCCCACAATGTTTTCTAAAGGCTTCTTTCTCAGGGTTGTTAAAAGTAGGGATTGTGTGGTAATGGGTTAATGCGTCTCTGTGATCCGTAGTCCAAGCAATCCATCACATGTATACGTACAGATCCATAATATCCGTTTTTTAATGACTAACTAAACACGAGATAGACTGGTCCTTGGGCATACAGAAAATTGCCCAATAGCGAAAAGTTTCAGCACGGACTGCGCAGGCTGACCTTGGTTGACATTTTTCGCAGAAAATTTATTGCGACACGCTAAACATGAAATCTTCTCTCTTTCATAAAAAATACACCTTTGTTTATACACATACTGACATAGCTCTCACTCTCACTCTCACTCTCTCTCTCTCTCTCTCACACACACACACACACAGACACACATTACGTTAGATTTTAGTTTAACTCTTTACCACACTTTAAAATTTTAGGCCTATCCATACTGAAAGCATTTGCAGACGACAATTTCAGGCGAAAAAATTTCAGTGTGGCTCAATTAGAGACGTGACGCAATTTTTCTTTCATAGGGCAGAAAACTGTGGGAAAGGGGAAAATGCTAGCTACCAGTATTTTCTTCTTTTCCCACAATGTTTTCAAAAGGCCTCTTCCTTAGGGTCGTTGAAAGGTGTCATAGTGTGGTAAAGGGTTAACTCGGTGTTACGGAAAATTTCTTCTAAAATCAAAATCACACCTAAGCGTTTACTAGATGATGGAATGTAAGAATCGAAGGAAGCATGACAAATTTAATGCGACTTATTTATGAGATGTATTAGATCTTACATGAGTTGGTGTTTGAGATAAGATGTTGCTAAACAAGTCCAGGGAAAATGTTATAAACCCATTACCACACAATCCCTACTTTTGATGACCCTGAGAAAGAAGCCTGTAGAAATCTTTGTGGGAAAAGGAGAAAATGCTGGTAACCAGCATTTTCTCCTTTTCCCACAAAGTTTTCTACTCTTCACAAAACAAATTTCAAATTTCTAGCTACTTTTATTTTGTCGCCTGAAAATGCTTTCAGTTAGGACAAACCTAAAATTCTATCGTTTGGTAATGAGTTAAGCGAGCCTTTGGAGAACATAATAACATTTGATCTAGATGAGTTTAATAAAATTCTATTTCAAATGCCAACAAATGTCAGTCTTTTTTTTAAACCTTTACCCGATAAAGCATTTCTATGGTATCTCTAATTGACCCTAAATAACAGCAAGGATGAAGCTGTTTCGTATGTTAAAATATTTGACACCTTTTGATAGCATAGAAAACATTGTGGCAAAAGGTGAAATTGCTCGTGATGAGCGATTTCACCTTTGCCACAATGTTTTCCAAAGGCTCCTACAAGCAATGCATAGAAATTGAGTATCTATCAAGTATAGGGTTAAGATAGAAAATTCATAGTGGGTATATTACTCTGAAACAAGGGATGTTATGTGATAAATATACGAGCTGTGCTCTGTACAAAGGGGGCTTAACCCTTTACTCCATATATACTCATTTCTACGCATTGCTTGTAGTAGTCCTTGGAAAACATTGTGGCAAAAGGTGAAATTGCTCGTAACAAGCAATTTCACCTTTTGTCACAATATTTTGTATGCTATCAAAAGGTGTCATATACACATAAGAAATGACTTCATTCTTGCTGTTATTTAAGGTCAATTAGAGATACCATAGAAATGCATTATGGGGTAAAGGGTTAACTCATTACCAAACGACAAAATTTTAGGTTTGTCCAAATCGAAAGCATTTGCAGACTACAAAATAAAAGGAACTGAAAATTTGAAATTGTTCTGTGAAGGGTAGAAAACATTGTGGGAAATAGAGAAAATGTTGGTTATCAGCATTTTCTCCTTTTCCCACGATGTTTTCTAAAGGTTTCTTTCTCAGGGTCGTCAAAAGTAGGGATTGTGCAGTAATGGGTTAATGCATCTGCGAAATGTAACAATTCGGGTCAGCCTATGCAGTCCTTGCTTTTTGCTGTCGGTCAGTTCTCTGTATGTCCAAGGACTTGTCTACCTGATGATGCCGGTTGTTTAATGCTTTACCACACAACCCCGACTTTTAATGACCCTGAGAAAGAAGCCTATAGAAAATATTGTGAGAAAAGGAGAAAATGCTGGTTACCAGCATTTTCTCCTTTTCCCACTATATTTTGTACCCTATTAAAGTCAGAAATCATCATATAAACAAGATTTAATTTGTTGTCTGCAGATGCTTTGAACTTGGTCCAGTCCAAAAATTTGTTGTTTGGTAAAGAGTTAAAAATGTGGATATAATGGACCTATAATTACAATATGCCATAATCATGTGATTCAGAAAATTCTGGGCAAAAAAGAAGTGTTTGATGAAATTAAAAATAAGTTTAACTGAAAAAAAAAAATGAGCTGAAAATGGGTAGATTCTATATTTTCAATAAATTTCAAAAGAATATTACACAAACTTTTTGTATTTGGTCTTTTTTGTTTGAACTCGATTTAAACTTTGATACGAAATAGATGAAATGAAAATCAATGGAAGAAATCAGGGATCATGATATATATGTCGTAGTCCAAACTGGAATCCAGGCAGATCCGGAATCTGGCTAGACCAAACTGGAATTTGTCTATAACAAATCAGGATTCCAGTTTAGCTAAGCAGCTCTACAATCTGCCTAAACCGAATTTTAATAATTTCTCGTTGAATACAGGGCGTCTACATATGAATCATATTACTTTTAAACGTAAACCCCAAAATAAAAGAAGTTTTAGTCAGAAATTCAGAATAAATATAAATGTTGAATGTTTTGAAAACAGAGCGATTGTGGAAAAATCATATAAAATGCTTTAATTGAAAATACCTCTCAATTGTAAACATAATTAAATCAATATGTTTACAAAAATATTAGAAAACAATGCAATTTGATCCACACAAAATATGAATCCTAATTTGGTCTAGGCGCATTCCGGATCTGCCTAGATTCCAATCTGGCCTACAACATATACATATAGATCCCTAACGAAATGGAAATCGTCACATCCCGAATTCCATATTTACTTGAGGTCAAAATAATCTTTTAACAACATTATTTCAATATCTTTTTAAGGAATACTACAAGACATATGCAATTTTCCACTCAATGTTCATAGTTTAGAATCAAAACTGTCTATTATCCAATGGAAATTTGGCTACCAAATGGTTATAGTTTGACAAAATGGAAATTACAGACTTCAATCAGAGGTAGGCACTGTTAAAATTGGGCTAAAAAGGATAGGCTACATTGCATAAAGTACAACATTCTGGATCAAGAGTGTTTAGTTTCCATGTTCAAACTAGAGCTATCACTAAACGTGATGATACCCCCCTCCTTGTCACAAAATCAGGTCTTTGTTACAGAATGGTTTAGTACAAAAGTAAGAGTTGAAAAAAGTTCAAGGGGAGATAATTCCATAACAAATCGCAGCAGCGTTACATGAAAATCGTACATGCACAACTCCATAATATATATAGAAACACAGTTTGTAAATTTGACTTCAGTACGTGAAGAACTGTAGAGGTATTGCTCCGGACGAAATTGTGTCTATGGACAGACGGATGGACAGATGGACAGACAGTCATGGTGATTCAAGTATACCTTTAATAATAAATAAAAAACAAGAGGGCATGATGGCCCTACATTTCTCCACTGGCTAGTAAGTTAAAACACTATAAACCAAACATTACAATATTTGGCCAATTGGTTTCAAACTTGAGGACATACAATTTTTTTCTATAAAATCCCACAAGAAAGTTGTGACCCCTGTGCAAAGCCAATTTTGACCGCAAAGCTATAATTACATGTATTTAAATCCTGCTGGAGGTCCACAAAATAAAGCCTCGTAGCAAATAATACAGGTCTAGAATGTGTGGTTATAAACAAGATTTTCAAAGTTTTCTCAATAAAAGACCCTATAAAACATGAGACTCATGAGACAGGGCTGAATTTAGTAGCCCTAGTCTTTACTATGGTTAGTAACAAGATGATTTATAAAGTTTTCACCACAAAAGCCCATGTAAAACTTGTGGCCCCTTGTGTGGGGACAAACTTGACCCCATGGCTATAATTTGGGCCCTCCTGGTAGAGGCCCACTAGATAAAGCTACATTCAAAACTTGGTAGTCCTAGGCCTTATAGCTAGGTACAAGTAGATTTTTGAAGTTTTCCTAATATGAGCCTCTGTAAAATTTGCCCCGCACCCCCACCCAGGGCGGGGCCAAATTTAAGCCCAGGGCTATAATTTGGGCACCCTTGGTAGACAACCACTTGATAAAGCAGATGCAAAATTGAGTAGCCCTAGGCCTTATGGCTTGGTTGGAAAAGATTTTTGAAATTTTCCCTATATAAACCCACTGGGGCGGGGCCAAATTTGACCCAAGGGCTATAATTTGGGCACTCTTGATAGATACCCACTTGATAAAGATACATGCCAAATTTGGTAGCCCAAGGCCATATGGCTAGGTACCAAAAGGATTTTAAAGTTTTCCCTGTATAAACCCATATAAAATTTGTGACCCCGCAGGACAGGGCCAAATTTGATCCCCAGGGCTATTATTTGAACAAAAATGGTAGAGGTCCATTAGATAGAGCTACATGCCAAATTTGGTAGCCCTAGGCCTTATGGTTTCAGAGAAGAAGATCTTTAAAAATTTTCAATACATCTCAGTTGTGTTGCCATGGCAACCAGAGTTTTTGAAGGAATCAAATTCTTTCAAGGAATTCTGAAGAGGATCATTTCTGTGAAGTTTCATCAAAATTGAGTGGGTAGTTTCAGAGATGTTTGAAATAAAAGTTAACACACTCATTGCAAGCACAGACGGACACACGACAGACAACAGGCCATGACATAAACCCACTGGCCAGTGGAGCTGATAATATTTGTTGCTTGACAGTTTTCCATATTTTGAAATGGCAATCCATGCCACACTACGTAGATGCCCTCTTGACCATGGCCCTTTTTTTTTTTTCCTTCTCCGCACACATTTTTATTCAGTCTATTATAATAATGTTTTTACAAAATGGGGTTAATGGCAATGAATTTCAATCAATGTGCACAGATAAAAAGTTGTTAAAACTCTGAACCAAACAACAAAATTTAAGAGTTTTCCAAATTGAAGGAATTGTTGCAAATGACAAACTAACTGTTACTCTTTTATTGAAATTAGTTTGAGGAAAAATAGAAAACATTTTGAAAAGGAAAAATAGAGAAATTTTGTTAACCAGAATTTTCTCCTTCTTCCTCAATATATTCAAGAGAATCTTTCTTTGGGCTCATAAAAACTTGGGATTATGAATACTCACATACTGATTAATACTGTAGTGCATGAAGGAAACATTAACAAATCAATGAACTTACGCAGGTAAAAATCTTTACCAAACAACAAAATGTAAGATTTTTCCAAGTTAAAAGCTGTTTCAGGCAACAAAATTAAACAAGTATTTCTCTAATATTGAAATTTGCTGAAAGGTAGAAAACATTGTGGAAAAGGAGAAATTGCTTGTTATTTTCTTCTTGTTCAATGTTCCAAGATGGTCCCTTTTTGTGTGACAGGTCACAATTAACCTATTACCACACAATCCCTACCTTTGACGCCCCTGAGTTAGAAACCTTTTGAAAACATTGTGGGAAAAGGAGAAAATGCTGGTTACCTGCATTTTCTCCTTTTCCCACAGTGTTTTCTACCCTTCCCAGAACATTTCAAATTTTCAGTCACCTTTATTTTGTCGTCTGCAAATGCATTGAATTTGGACTAGTCTAAAATTTTCCCGTGTGGTAAAGGATTAATTCAATTAACCAAGTGTTGCCGCTTTGATTTACGGAACATGTAAGCCACTTACCTTATTAACTCTATTACAAACTAGTAACACTTTGGACTTTCCAAAATTAAAAGCATATGCAGAGAAAAATGAAAATCAGACAAATAAGCTTCTTACCAGCATTTTCTATTTTTCCCACAATGTTCACAATAGTTTTTACAGGGCCGTGAAAACTCGTATTGAAACTTATATTGAAAAGGGGTTAAGGTTCTTCTTAACAGATATTAGAGTAGATCTTTGTAAATAATAAGCTTATCGTGATATTTTTTTCAGGAAACATTTCACTCGATCTAGTCTATGTAAATAAAATTTCCAGGAAACACAAATATATATCCCGACAGATAACTAGAAGCATCATGATAGCTACTTTGTATCTCGTAGCAGAATTTTAACGCCATAACATCCCGTTCATTCTTTCATTAATCTAAAGATTTGTGCGACTTTTAGTAGATCTAGTTTTTGTGTTTCACGAACACTTTTCCGGTCTTACTACTTTGTTTACTGCTTTCCGTCCTTCGAGAGTTCTGTGATGCATCAACCGGGAACCGGCTGAATTTAGGAAAAATTTTATGGTCGAAGGGAGAAAACTCGTACAAATCGACATCACTTTCTTAATGACAGAGTTACGTCCCTTATATTTGTGGACAGCATAAAACCAAAGACGAATAAACATCATTACAGTTTGTGAAAACGATCTGTATCGGGAAAAAAATGACCTGTCATTATTTATTGTTACAAAGTTAATGACAGGGGTCTTGTGCTGCTACTTCTGAAAATAACATGTCAGCCGACAAAAGCAAGAAAAGCCGATTTCAGTCGTAGTTAATATTTTGTAAATTTAGGCAGTAGTCTCCCTTGTGTTTCGTCACATTTGTAAACAAGGCGACCGCTAAAATTTAAACTTGGAGGTAACAATTCAGTTATCAAAGTACGAGCTTATGCAGAACATAAATATAACTTTTATATTAAAATTCATCAATTGATGAATGTTCACAATGAACAAGCTTTCTTATTGTTAAAAACTTATTTATTAACGACGTTATCTTCGTCCAATTAGGTTTTCGAGGTTTTTAACAAATACCTTTAATATGGGTTGAATTGTCAAATTTAAATCAATTCTTTGATCATCGGCCGCAAGGAACAGGGGACAGAGAGTGAAAGCCTATCTGAATATTCTTATGTGATAAATGGAGATGAAAGCTGTGTTTTTTCCCGGTATCATTGATGTTCATTTCAGGTTAGATCCCCACTTTTTTTTTTTTTTTCAATCTCCGAGCGGAATTGTCAGTCGTTACTCTTACCATACATAAATGGGAATGATCCGTAGTGCAAGAGAGTCTCTTTTTTTAAGTTGAAGGGGATTATAAGAGGTTAGATCACTCTCTATTAATTTGAATACTTAATCTTATTTAAATCAACGCAACACTATCTGCTGCCTTGGCTGAATAATACCAGTAGGGAAACGATGACATTAAGAATTAGCACAGAACAAACTCGGGTTTACTTATGAAAGTGCAGTACGTCTGATGTTGAATCTACTGGGTCCTTTCAGAATAGATTTCAAAAAGAAAACTCCTGTAAAATAGCAAATATATGATTTCTAAAATCGGCTTTCAGAACGTTTCATTTTTTAAGGTTAACATAGGGTCCCTGGGTATAAATTAACTTCGCACCGGTTCTTAAACTTACGGGGGTCACAATAAGGGAGACTACTCTTCATAAATAGAGGTTAAATAGATGTACGAGTTTTCTCCCTTTGACCATAAAATCACAACGGATTTGACGGTAACGATTTCATGACCCGATACCGATCCACAATAATATTAAGGAGCATTAAGTTCTCTCATTTTCTTTATTCCAGACCACTTTTGATCTATTAAAACGTCTATATCTTCCCCTAGATCTATTGCCTACTACCTCTATTCACAACTTTGCTGTAGATTCAGATCAATGAATTTGATTATCTTATTACATGTAGTTGGCTGGTAAGGACAGGAAGCCTAACTTCGATTCGGTGGGTCGTTTTTTTTTTTTCCTGGCTCTGTCTCTTCTAGAGCGCCTTATGCTCAAGTTCATAGAGGATAAACAGTTATAATTATAATGTGTTATAGGGTAACCCTTTGTCATGGCGGTGGAGAAGGGTTTGTCAACCTTCTCGAAAGTGGAATTCGGGGGCCTTCCTCCGAAAAAAAAAAATCAAATTTACAGCGATTCTGCCGCAATTTGAGACAACTTGTGCTAGTGAACCTTAAATAAATAGACTAGATCTTTCTTCAATAAATCTTTGCTGAGTAACATAGATCTAGATCTACTGTAAGCGGTCAAAATAGTGGTCCAGTCGGATTGCCGAGAGAACAGCCTTGACGGCAGCCTTGATCGGAAAACCGGACTGAAATTATTTTGCACTAGTTATTACTCTCTATTTCCTCCATACAAAAGAATTACAAACAATTTCACAAAAGAGGTCAATGAATGCCAATTAACAGTAAATATAATATAAGAATGATTAAGGGTTAAAGAGGGCCTGGTTTTCCGATACACCGTATGGTTATAAATTACCTTTGCACCGGTTCTTGAAGTTACTGTGTGACTGCCTGTAATAGATGAAAAAAAGAGTATTCCGAGGAAGGGGGGGGTCACAATAAGGGTGACTACTCTTCATAACTAAAGATAAACAGATTGTAGGAGTTTTCTCCCTTTGACCATAAAATCGCAAAGGATTTGACGGTAACCGTTTCATGACCCGAGACCGATCCACAATAATATTAATGAGCATTAGTTCTCTCGCTTTTTTTTTTTTATTCCAGTCCAATTTCGATCTATTAAAACGTCTATTTCTTCCCTCTTATCTAAATTGCCTACTATCTTTGAACTTTCTTCGCAATTTTGCTGTAGATTCAGATACGTTTCTCTAAACATTGATTTTCTTATTAGAGGTAGATCTAGATGGCTGTTTTGACAACTTTGATCAGAAAACCCTTTTTAGTTATTTAATTTCACTGTTGCACACAAGGATGATGCGGGATGGATACTCTATTTCCATTTCGTTAAAAAAAAAACCAGACAATAAAGATCCAAGATCAGACAGTACGTTCCGTGAAGTCTGATCTGAATCTACTATAAGTAAGAGGTCAGTGAATTGCGATTAGCAGCCTCAGAGTAAAAAAATACAGGAAAGGGAGCGCTTCAACAAAATATTTAAACTCTTCCAGGGCCTCAGAAAAATTAACATAAATAGTTGTATGAGTGATCTTCCTTGAAATGTACACAGCGCCACTTCTATAATTTTAAACATGGCGTCGTGTAAGGACCTTCACGGCTGAGAAAAATAACAGTAACTTTCCTCACATGTCCTTCTATCTTAACCAGCCGACTTGAATAGCTGTCATTTAACTGATTAACAGTAGAAAACATGTAAGTACAGAAAAGAATTTGGCCTACATTTTAGTATAAAGCAAAGGTTAACTTCCGGCGTGCACGGCAAAATTTGGCAACTATTCGTTCCCAGGAGCCCTCATCCCTAAACTAAATCGATCGTTCAATAAGTAAATGCTACATATGCCAAAAACCCAAAGACAGAAAATGACAACTTTCAACATCATTGGATGAGTTAAACCCTATTGCATCAAAATCGGTCTTGTCAGTGCTGTAAAATAGTCATGCTGTAATCGGATAACTTTCGCGCCGTTTCTTAACAAAGGCTTTGTTGAAATGTGCGTGCCCAATCTGTTAAGATTAATTAATTAAAGAAGATATCACAATATATTGTATACACATGCATTATCTAAATTACTTCCTTTTATTGTGGAACAGGGTGTTAATAGTTATTCAATGTTACCCTCCCTTTTGTGGACTAGCTCCAATGTAATTGTTTGTGACTGTTTCTCTGCTAGACCCCCGCAGCAAGCACTCTCACAAGGGTCTCCCTAAAAAGCGTCTACAAGTGTCTACAAGCGTCTACAAGTGTCTACAAGCGTCTACAAGCCTCTAGAATGTTTTTCAAACCAAATTTTCATTAAAAGTATAAAAAATACATGACTTTCTTCAGTTTCTGTCCACTTCCAAATTATAAATTTACATTTAAATGGGCATTGTTCGTAAGATTATTGGCCGGTGTGCGTACGTTTTACTAAGAAGCAAAAACTACAAGCGTCTACCAGCGTCTACAAACGCTTGAATGCCTCTATTACATTTCCAAATGTGCATTCAAAAATATAAAGATACAAAATTTAAAAAAAAAATCTTAATTTTAACTCCGCCTACTTCCACATTAAACTTCGACACTTAAATGTCGACATAATTCGTAGCAATATTGGCTGGTGTGCGTACGTTTTACTATAAAGCAAAAATCACGAGCGTCTACAAATACTTGCAAGGGTTACAAGTCTACAAAGCTGATTTTTTTTTTTTTAGTACATGTACCTGGGAATTTCGAATACTGCCTTCCCACCCATATTAACCCATGGCCACACAATCCCTACTTTCGACGAAAGTAACCAGCATCTTCTCCTTTTCCCACAATGTTTTCTACCCTTCACTGGACAAATTTCAAATTTTCAGTCACTTTTATTTTGTTGTGTACAAATGCTTTAAACTTGGACCAGTCCAAAATATTGTCGTTTGGTAATGGGTTAATAACGAAATTGGCCTGCAGCGATTTATCTTACAGGAGACAGGATTTGAAATAACTCACTCGATCGTATCTTCCAAGGTACATATAGGCTTACTTCAAGAAATTTGTACACCTCTAGACGCTTGCAGGTATTTGTAGACGCTGGAAGACATTGGTATTTTTGCTTCATTGACAAACGTACTTATACCGGCCAATATTGCTACTATAAATGCTAATTTAAGTGTCGAAATATACGGAGAAAGAGGGCAAAATTTGACTTCGGTCATGCACTTTTGTATTTTTATGTACATTTGGGTTAGAAAACTATAGGCTTTGTAGATGTTGTGCACGTTGGTAGACGCTCGTAGTTTTTGCTTCATAGTAAAACGTACGCACACCAGCCAATATCGTTATGAATTATTACTATTTAAGTGTCGAAATATACAGTGGAAGTGGACAGAATTTAATAATTTTTTATTTTTATTTTTATACTTTTTATGAGAATTTGGTTTAAAAACCTACTAGATGCTTGTGGAAGCTTGTAGACAGTTATAGACACTTGGAGACGCTCGTAGTTTTTGCTTCATAGTAAAACGAACGCACAGCAGCCAGTAATCTTACGAACAATGCCCATTTAAATGTAAAATTATAATTTGGAAGTGGACAGAAACTGATTAAAGTCATGTATTTTTATATATTTAATGAATATTTGGTTTAAAAAAACATTTTAGAGGCTTGTAGACGCTTGTAGACAGTTGTAGACACTTGTAGACGCTTTTTAGGGAGACCGCTCTCACAACCAACTGGAGTTGCCATCATTCTAAAGGTGTCTGCTCAGCTGCTATTTTTGTTGCTGGTTTTCACATTCAAAGACCAGTCACAAAAATAGCATCTGACCAGACACCTTCAGACTAAAGGCAGTCTGGAGTAAACAATCAAAATACCAGCATTGTTTCAAATAGCCATATGCATTGATCTTTTGTTTGTCAGTGAGCAGTAAGGTCCTTAATCGGTAGATCAATGATTAATCTTTAAAAAAGACCATATTGCCTCCTTATTTCGGAATGCAAATATCCGAAGACCTCCTCTTGAAATGTAGACTAGGCTTGATACATACTGCTCCTGTTTCGGAAGTCACTCCCACTGCATTAAAAGTCTTTTTTTTTTACAATTTATCGGCTTCTGTGTTATCAGATTGGGCATAGAAAGGGAAGCTGAAAGTACTGGAATTATTTCATTTATGAGAAGCCGTAATTATAACCTAATTTGCCTAATGCTTTTTCAGCCACTTGTAAGACGAGTATCCGTGCCATCAGAAGTTAAGAAGAAAGCTGTGATCATTTTGAAAAAATAAATATTATCGAGTTTCAACAAAGTAAAAAGCTACAGGACCAAAAGTTTGTCAAACATGGCAGCTCCAGATATGGATGTGATTAAGGAAATTCCCGGCTACAAGGTCATACTGAAAGCCGTGCTCAAGAGCCAGATTCAGCAGCTGGTAGGTTCAAGTTGCTTTATTAGTGTTCGCTGTTAACTCTTTACCAAAAGACAAAATTTTAGACTGGTCCAAATTGAAAGCATTTGCGGACGTCAAAATAAATGTTAATGAAAATTTTAAATTTGTCTTGTCTTCGGTAGAAAACATTGTGGGAAAAGGAGAAAATGCTGGTTACCAGCATTTTCTCCTTTTTCCACAATGCTTTCTAAAGGCTTCTTTCTCAGGGGCGTCAAAAGTAGGGATTGAGTGGTAATGGGTTAATTATTGTTCGCTGTTAACTCTTGACCAAACGACAAAATTTTAGACTGGTCCAAATTGAAAGCATGTGCAGATAACAAAATAAAAGTGACTGAAAATTTTAAACTCGTTTTGTGAAGAGTAGAAAACATTGTGGGAAAAGGAGAAAATGCTGGTTTATACCGACAACAAAGAGGAAGGGGAGGGATCTTTTTTTTTTTTCTGTAGAAGAACAAGTTCTAGTTTGATTGTTTACCAAATGCCATAAAGAAGCCTACATTAAACATTGTGGAAAAAGGAGTAAATGCTGGTAATCAGCATTTTCTCCTTTTCCCACAATATTTTCTACCCTAACATAGTCAGAAATCATCATATTGGTAAGATATAACTTGTCGTCTGCAAATGCTTTGAATTTGGTAAAAAAATTTGACGTTTGATAAAGAATTAACTCTTTACTGAACAACAAAAGTTTAGTGCTGGTCCAAAATGGTCAAAATGGAAGCAGTCACTGACGACAAAATAAACATAACTCAAAAATTGAAATTTGTATCTAGCAGGGTAGGAAACATCGTGTGGGAAAAGAAGAAAATGCTGGTCACCAACATTTTCTCCGTTTCCCCAATGTTTTCAATAGGCCTCTATCTCAGGGCTGTAAAACTAGGAATCGTTTGGTAAAGGGTTCAATGGATGTATTTTTGTGTTTGATCCAGGTTGAGCAGCTTGCCTCCCACACAGACGAAGAATCTGTCATTTTAACTGCCAGTGTGTCAGATGGTACATTGAGTCACTTAGGCTCTGACTCGGGGAAATTCTTCTTACAAGATCATGAAGATATCAAATCACAGTTCCTCGGCTTTTGTTTGAAACGTAAGTGAATTTATGGGTGGGAGATATAGAGGATATTTGCTTTTTTCTGTGAAAGATCGAAATTTATTTCATCGAGTGAACACCATCAGTAATATTTTCATGAGTGGCACAGCCACAAGTGAAAATATTACCAATGGTGTTCATGAGATGAAATAAATTTCGATCTTTCACCAAAAAAAAAGCACAATAATAACCCCAAATATTCTATTTATTTCATGCTTTTAACCCTTTCTGGGAGGAGCTTTATCAAAATCCAGTACAGTTCTTTTCCGTTGTTCACCGTGGTGTACCCCTCCCGCATAGCAACGCATAACAATATTACATTGAGCGTGAGAAATGTAAGGTATATGACGTCATATTTCCCATCTGGTTGATAGGCATGCGCAATTTACCTAGGCAACAAGAGCATGAAAATCGGTATTTTCACTGGTGGTACCAGTGTAAGATCGAAAAATATTTTCAGTGCTATTTCTGGATATCCTACCAGAAAGCATGAAATAAATGAAAAGATTTATAATAAGTGTTAAATGGGAGAAGGGTCCAGAGCCCCAGATAGAGGGAGTGAATTCAATTTCAAAATTGAAAATATTAATAATTCTCCACTAAACCCTATGATGTGGGTACTCATTAGAATCGTCTCATTGAGACGATTCTAATAAGTACCCACAACATAGGGTTTGGAAAAGAAATAATGGATTTAGAACCCCATCATTCCTTTTGGGGTCACAGTTATTTAGCTAGAGGTACTGCATCATTCAGAATATCATATTGCGACCTGAAGATGTCAATTAACTCTTTCCCAAAGAACAAAACTTTGGACCAGTCCAAATTGAAAGCATTTGCAGACAACAAAAAGAAATGTAAATAAGATTGAAATTTGATTTGGAAAGGGTGGAAAACATTGTGGGAAAAGGAGAAAATGCTGGTTACCAGCATTTTCTCCTTTTCCCCCAATGTTTTCAAAGGCTTTCTTTCTCGGGGTCATCAAAAGTCAGGATTGTGTGGTGAAAGGTTAAACGATGCTCTGGCAAAAGGGATTGAGTGCATTGCAGCATTAACTCTTTACCAAACGACAACATTTTAGACTGGTCCAAATTGAAAGCATTTGCAGACGACAAAATAAAATTGACTGAAAATTTGAATTTTTTTTTGTGAAGGGTAGAAAACATTGTGGGAAAAGTAGAAAATGCTGGTTACCAGCATTTTCTCCTTTTCCCACAATGTTTTCTAAAGGCCTCTTTCTCAGGGGTGTCAAAAGTAGGGATTGTGTGGTAATGGGTTAACTCTTGACCAAACAACAAAATTTTAGACCAGTCCAAATTGAAAATAGTTGCAGACGAGAAATTAAATGTGAATCAAAACATGAAATGTGATTTAGAAAGGGTAAAAAGTGTTATGGGAAAAGGAGAAAATGCTGGTAACCAGCATTTTCTCCTTTTCCCACAATGTTTTCAAAGGCTTTCTTTCTCAGGGTCGTTAAAAGTTGGGATTGTGTGGTAAAGAGTTAAACCAATCAAGTCTTCTTATAACTGGACCAGTAAAGTCCATTTTATCTGACAACAAATAAACTACTTAGTAGAATGGTCTCTAGGCATGCAGAAAATTCACTAACTGCAGAAAGTTTCAACAGAAGTCAGCCGTCGTTCATTCATTCTAAAAGATTGCAATTTGGCAAAGGAATAAATATGAAGTCCCCTCCAGTATTAATCAAACCAGGTACTGGGTGACAAATCCCAAGCCTAAACTATTGAGCTGCATAGAATTTCAAGAGAAATAGATTTCATTTTAACCCTCTACTAAAAATCTCGGGTTACATTGACATTTAACAGTAAAGTTTCTTGATAGCATTCTGGAAAAATTGTTGGTTATCAGATATTTCTCCTTTTGCCAGAATGTTTTATACCTTTCCAACAACAAATTTCAGTATTCCAGTTGTATTTAATTTTTTCATCCGGAAATGGTATTTAATTAGAACAAGTCTAAAATTTTGTCATTTGATTAAAGAGTTTATGTGTGAAATGAGAGGGAAGAAATGAAGATTAGAGAAGGTTTTCAAAATACTAAGACACGTTATTTCATTTCTGACACCAGGGCCGGTATTTACCAACCCTTCTTAAGAACTTCCTTTGTCTTATTCTCCAGAATTTTTGCCATTAGTAAGTAGCACATCTTCGGTTTTTCCAATCAGAAGTTGTCTTTCTTACAAAGTTAGAAAACCTTGGAAAATAAGACTAAAAAATATTCTCGAGAATTGTTGGTGAATATGGGCCCAGGTGTTTTTGATACTGTTTAGAATTGTCTGAATAGGATGGTTCAAATGAGTGCCCACAACAATGGCTACAGTGATGAAATTAACCCATTCCCAAACAAGCACTGGTTTTTACGTATCTGCAGTACAGGTCTTTTGAAAAAACTGTGGGAAAAGGAGAAATTGCTTGTAACAAGCAATTTCTCCTTTTCCCACAGTGTTTTCTACCCTTTTTGAGAACTTTCTGCCATTTTCTCAAAATTTAGAATTGTTGTCTGCAAACACTTTCAGTTTGAAAGAGTCCAAAATTTATCGTTTGGGAAAGGGTTAAGAGATATATTACCCTCTTGGTATGTAAACACTTCTTTGCTTTTTAACCCTTTACCAAACGACAAAATGTTAGACTAGTCCAAATTCAAGGCATTTGCAGATGAAAGATTAAATGTGCCTGAAATAATGGCATTTGTAACAGAAAGGGTTGAAAACATTGTGGGGAAAGAAGAAAATGTTGGTATAAAGCAGCATTTTCTTCTTTTCACAAAGTTTTTTTCAAAGGCCTATTCTCAGGGTTGTTAAAACCCGGATTTGTGTGGTAAAGAGTTTAACCCTTTACCCCATAAGGCACTTCTATGGCATCTCTAATTAACCCTAAATGACAGCAAGGATAAAGCCGTTTCTTATGTGTAAATGACACCTTTTGATAGCATAGGAAACATTGTGACAAAAGGTGAAATTGCTCGTGACGAGCAATTTCACCTTTTGTCACAATGTTTTCCAAAGGCTCCTACAGGCCGTGCGTCAAAATGAGTATCTATGGAGTAAAGGGTTAACTTTGATCTGTAATTGATGCCCTTACAGGTCACCATCGAAAGAAACAAGAAAAGGATAGGGAGGAAGAGCTTCAAAGGCTACAGTTTTCTCCGAGACACATGGCTGCACAACCGTCCAGATATCCTCCAGCACGGCAAGGAGTTCACCCTGTCAGCCTTGCAAGAGCTTCACCAGGTTCCCATGTTCGCTCACCTGGTGCACGACATGAACCGTACTCTGTTCCAAGACCAAGGCGGTCGTTAAATCAGAACCTGTCAAATCAAAGCCCTGCTGATTCTCCAAAAACTATGACATTACCAACAAATAATCAAGTGATCAAGATTGAGCCACAAGATGAGGGGTCAAATCAGAGCGCTGGTGATATAAATAACCAGAGACAGTCAGAGAAGAGTTCTAGTCCACCATCATCCCCATTACATGGTCAAGGATCTATTGTTAAAACAGACAATGCAGATGAATCTTCCACCTCAGCTACTGCCAATGAAGCCTCAGAACTGACGTTTAGTGAAACACAACCTGCTGAAGGACTTGGATTAGATTCGGATTTATCAAACCTGATCTCTGGTGAACAATCTGTGAAAACACCTTCAACAAGTTCTGGTCAGACATCAGAAATAGATCCAGATGTGAATGTTAAACTTGAGTCTATCTCAGAAAGTGATATGGAATTAGAAATAACAGGCGTTGAGCCTGGTCCAGGCTCTGTCAGCTCACAGGATACGAGCTGGGCCCAGAATACTTCAGTGGGCTATGACTCCTCAGGTGCTACAGGGAACCAGGCTGATCTCCAGGGACAAGAAGGATTCAGTAAGTGGAATTTCCTTATTTATGGATTTCAACTATCTCTCAACATTATTTATGGAACTGGTTACATGCCTTCAAAACCAGGATAATTATCTGTTAAATGAATACCATGTACCGTACGACTGCTTACAGAGAGAAAAGTCTAGTACACCTGACAGCGCGGAAATGGTAGAACTAAAGAAATATATTTTTTGAAAATTGTTTAACATTTTACTACGTAATTTGAAGTAATGACTAGCCTTTGTTAGGGGACCTTGGAAAACATTGTGGGAAGAGGAGAAAATGCTAGAAACCAGCACTTTGTGCTTTTCCCACAATTTTTTTCTACCCTTTCAAAGAAATTTCATTGGAGCAGGGCTCCCGCTGTCGATCGCCAATGGCGCCAAATGCGAAAATTTAGAAAAAATGGCACCAAAAATGAAGCACTGGCGAATGTATTGGCGACAAGCAAATGTCTATAAACTATTTTCTGACATACACAGTATTGTATCAAGTGTAAAGGAAGCCCGTGTAACTGTTTATCACACCTTATCAGGCTGGCATTCATTAACGGTCTCGTCTAAATTGCACACCATGCAAGTTTGCATACACACCACTGCTAAACAATCAAAAATCAATACTTCGTCACGCCCCTTTCAGCACCTGTATCAAAGCAATCAGTCATCAGATACAAGATTTAGTCGCCGCCCATAATTTGTCTAAAGCCACGCCTTCAGTGTGCCTTACCTGGTCTACATCCTTTCACTGGCTAGAAATTTGTAGTGTGTATTTATCGATGTTTATGAAAAACATGATAATGGTATAGATCTGCTTATCTAGCGTAAAAATGACAGATTATGGAATTAGTTGCTACATATACTGAAATTTTTAAGCACAAAAAAGCCAAAAACAATTTCTGAAAATTAACTGATAAAATTAACTGATATGAAAAAATGGATGATCGAAAAGGCGTGAAAACCCATGACAAAACAACATGTCGGTTTGACTTTGTCCGATCAAAAGCATTTCAGGTTGTCTTTAGCTTTGATGATGACTTTAAACAGTAAGTTTACACAAATAAATGTATAAAACTCTAAAATAGGTGCTAAAATATGCCTTATACTGAGGAAAAACAGGGATGATTTTATGATGTGAAAATGCTAAATGAATGGAGGGGGGGATTACACTTTGTAGGCCACTTTGTCTTAGTGATAGTACAGAAACAAGTAACTATATAGGACACTCATACTGAGAGAAAAGATCAGAATAAAAGGAACTTTTAAAAAATAAACTTTAAAAGTATTTTTTAGGATAAAAGAAATGATGTTGTAACCCTTCACCACACAATCCCAAATTTCTTCCTGAATTTCTTAAAAAGTGACGGAATTCTAACAGATTGGCAGTCATAGAATTAAGGAGCTGTATTACTTTTAAAATAGAAATTCTATGCCCCTGCAGCTCAAAACTTTGAAACCATTGAGAAAAAAGAAACATAAATAAGCTTGTACAGCACTATTCAGCAATGTATTTAGAAGCTTTAGCATTGGCCAATAAACTGAAGTATCTTAAAGCACTATGTGGCTACCTCTGTTGGCTCCTACTGGCCCCAATTTTTATGAAGTGGCGATTTTGATGGCGCAAAAATTAAAACTTGCAGGGGAAGCCCTGTGGAGCCATATTGAAATGTTTGTGAGCAGATGCTTTCACTTTGCTTAAGTCTGCATTTTTGTTGTGTGGTAAAGGTTTATGATATATAAGGTGAAAAGTGAAAATTGGTCGTGACAAGTAATTAACCCTTTTTCTTGCAATATTTCTGGAAATGTCAACCACGTGGAATTTACATTGCATGCATTTGAGAAAAGAAGTTAGTGGCTGTGAAAGAAAATAAGTGTCAGTACTGATGTATGAAATCCAGGAAACCCACAAGTAGGTGCTATGACCATTGTGGTATGACTTGACCCTTGATGAAACAATCACTGGTTTTTACCATGCTGAGAAAAAAGCCTTTTGTAAACATTGTGGGAAAAGGAGAAAATGCTGGTAACCAGCATTTTCTCCTTTTCCCACAATGTTTCCACCCTTCCGAGAACAAAATTCAATTTTCGATTCGCATTAATTTTGTCGTCTGCCAGTGCTTCCGATTTGGAATAGTCTAAATATTTTGCCGTGTGGTAAAGAGTTAAGTTGTTACAATGGTGTTAACTTCATTCCAAACAACCAATCACTGACTGTTGTAAAGGATCAGTAATAGGCCATTTCTCTTGGCAATTGAATGACTGCACAATAAACTTATCGTGTGGCCAAAGTTTGTCGCAAATACATGGAGCAACTCCGAAGTTGATGAAAACTTCGTGAAAGCAATTAGGTCAGAAAACCAGGTTTTAAGGAATGGGGGTCATTGTCATTAACTTAGGGGTCAAAATAAATGGATATCTTCATCGTCAACTTCAAGCAATTCACAATGCATTTCACCTTTAAACTCAGAGATAGAAAATTACTTTATAGCAGTTATGCCTAAACCAGTCTTATTCTATTATAAATAGATTACCGAAAAACCATTTTCATCTGAAATAAACCCTTTGTTGAAAAAAGAGCGATGTTTGTCTGACATCGAAACAAGAACATACATGTACTTGTAGGATTTATGACCCTTTATTGAATTTCGTACATGATTTAGATTTTGGAAAATTGTGTCACTGATGACACACTGTCATTTATTTTGGGGGTCATTTGAATCAAAATTGCGTCTATGATGCAGGATTTGTGTGTCATGGAAAACAAAGTGTCGACAGGAATCTATATTGTACTTATCACATATCTTGTAATAGGTATTACATCTATCCATAATACATGTACGATGAAAATATTATTAAAGTGTTAAAACCAGCCAAGTTAAAAATAAAAAAGCCAGGACAGTCTAAATTGATTTTAAGCTGCAATTTTCATGGAGTTAACTGCATTAAACAACAATGTTTTAGATCTGTCTGTATTTAAAGATTTGCAGATGACTTTAAAGGTGACTTAAACAAAATAATTTAACTGATATAGTAGTAAACATTGTGTAAAAAGGAGAAAATATTGTCACCAGCATTTCCTCCATTTCTCAAAATGTTTTCAATGTTTTTGGGGGGTAATTAAAACTCGGAATTGTATGATAAAGGGTTAAGTACACAAGCTGATTATCATAATAATATTGATGACGATCTTTTTTTTTTGTTTGAAACAGTGAAATTTCTAGTTAATAAATGCAGAATTAAAGGTGAAGAAGGCATGTACACAGTTTCATTTGTAATTATATTGAGAGATAGTTCAACAGTGCTCAACAGGTCAATGTTTAATTCTGGCTCAGAATAAACTATAGATAATTTTTACCTCCTGGGCATTTATTCAATGATCACTTGCTTGCTGTTTATTTTGCTTTCTACTGAAGTTTTTTAGACCTATCTCTCGGTGTCTGTTCCTGAGCGCAGGGTTGCAAGAAATTGCCTAACTTTGTCATCATTCAAGCACATTTTCAAAACCAATGCACGACAATTGTGTGCAAAAGATAATTAGGCAATTAATGTTTAACTCTTTACCACACGAGAAAATTTTAGACTGGTCCAAATTGAAAGCATTTGCAGACAACAAAACAAAGGTGACTGAAAAATTGAAATTTGTTCTGGGATGGGTAGAAAACACTGTGGGAAAAGGAGAAAATGCTGGTTTCCAGCATTTTCTCCTTTTCCCACAGTGTTTTCAAAAGGCTTCTTCATCAGGGGCGTCAAAAGTAGGGATTGTGTGGTAATGGGTTAAAATTAATATTATACTTCTTAACTTAATGCTAAAATGTTGACGTAAAAATCAATTTCACAGTAAGCACAGCTTCATCAACCCCAGTCATCACAATTTGGCTGATTCCATAGGCCTGCCTACATCTAACCTTGCCTGTATAATGGTTCTTTCCATTTGAACTGCCAGTCACATGATCTTATACATGGCGGCACCACCGTTGGAGCCTCACTGGATGCACTGTTTTTTTTTTTAGTGGGAGTGTCTTTGATCAAGACGCTTCAGAGTTCTAGCCTTGTTCTGTTGAAATCCATACCATACATGAATACCTGAGCTAATGCTGTGATAATGACTGAAATAATGTTGAAAGAGGTTTTGTAAACACTTTTCAATTAATCAGCCTGATTGAAATTATCCATTTCATCAACCCTTCACCAAACAATCTTTACCTTTACTTTTGACGATCCTGAGAAAGAATACTTTAGAAAACATTGTGGGAAAAGGAGAAAATGCTGGTAACCAGCATTTTCTCCTTTTCCCACAATGTTTTCTTCCCTCCAAGAGCAAATTTCAATATTTGAGTCACGTTAATTTTGTCGTCTGCAAATGCTCTCAATTTGGACCAGTCTAAAATTTTGTCGTTTGGTGAAGAGTTAATACAGTGTTTTAGGGGTGAACATCAGTATCTAAATTGCTTAACTCTTTACCACACAATCCCGACTTTTAACGACCCTGAGAAAGTTAGCCTTTGAAAACATTGTGGGAAAAGGAGAAAATGCTGGTCACCAGCATTTTCTCCTTTTCCCACAATGTTTTCTGTCCTTTTCAAATCAATTTACAATTTTGGAGTCACATCTATTTTGTCGTCTGCAAGTGCTTTCAATTTGGACAAGTCCAAAATTTTGTCGTTTGGTAAAGATTTAAGTCTGAAAGTGATCATGGAATCAGTGTTTTCAGGAAATGATGCCTTAGCATATAAACTGAAATAATAAAAGAAAAAAAAGTATTCAATCTGCCTTCTGGTTTAAACATTGACTATTAGTTGAGCTCTGTCTTGTTGGAATAGACTTGCAGAATGGTCAGCACTATGATTCTTCCATCACTGTGGTCCACTGGACAAGAAAGATACTATTTTGTTAAGAAAAAGTTAAATTCTTATTGTGAAGTAAGCTTTTGTTTTGCATTCATAAACAATTTGATTTGCAAACGAGGAACAGAGGAAAGATAAATAGATGCAGCTACCCTAAGGGTGCCATTGACACCTTTTTGTATTTGTTTGGACAGCACAGAAGTTGCAATTGAAAACACTTTGAATTTACAAATGTGACCTGTCACCCAAGGAGGGACCATCTGGGAACTGCCAAAAGTGTAAATCCTGGTCAGCCTGTGCAGTTCGCACAGTCTGACCAGAGTCAACACCTTTTAGCTTTTATGATATTTTCTGTATGAAATGTGGTCATTCTACCTTGTTTTACTATCATTTTTGAACCATCAACTTAAATTGACATGCACCATCATTGATCTGTTTTCATTTAATTCATTACAGGACGACAATATTTTGGGCTTCTCCGAATCGAAAGCATTTGCAGACGAAAAAGTAAGAGTGACTGAAAATTTGAAATTTGTATTGTGAAAGGTAGAAAACATTGTGAGAAAAGGAGAAAATGCCGATAACCAGCATTTTTCCTTTCCCCGCAATGTTCTCTACCCTTTCATAGACATAAATAATCTTTTCAGCAAGAATTGAATTGTCGTCTGCAAATGCTTTCAATTTGGTCTAGTCCAAAAGTTTGTCGTTTGGAAAAAGGTTAAGATGACATTCGGCACCATAATCCTTATCTTGCCAAATTGGCCTGCAACACACAAAAAAGGGCATGTGGTGTCCGTGGTAGTTAGATAGAGCGTTGGCCTCATAACCTAAAGGTCCTGAGTTCCATACCCGGGAGTGGGTTTTAACTTTGGGATTTTTCATCGGCCCACACATTCGGCGCGACTACTGGTGTAGTTCCCAGGAAGCAGAATCGAGAGAGATTAGTATAAGTTGTAAGATCTTGTTTCTCAATCAGTGTAAAATAAATATTTTTAAACTAAAAGGGCATATTTAACCCATTACCAAACGACAATATTTTAGACTGGTCCAAATTGAAAGGATTTGCAGACGACAAAATAAAAGCAACTGAAAATTTGAAATTTGTTTTGTGAAGGGTAGAAAACATTGTGGGAAAAGGAGAAAATGCTGGTTACCAGCATTTTCTCCTTTTCCCACAATGTTTTCTAAAGGTTTCTTTCTCAGAGGCGTCAAAAGTAGGGATTGTGTGGTAATGGGTTAAGTAAGTTGTCTTGGATCAGCCAGTGCAGTCCACGCAGGACAATCCGACTTGGCACTCTCCGTTATCATGTAATTTCTGTGCTAGTCTACTGTAGCACAAATTCTAATCAAGTTGTAAAGGTCATCTCGGATTAGGCAAAACTTTTAGCGCTTTCATTTTAACCTTTTCCCAAACGACAAACTTTTGGACTAGACCAAATTGAAAGCATTTGCAGACGACAATTCAACTCTTGCTGAAAAGATGATTACTGTCTATGATAGGGTAGAAAACATTGTGGGAAAAGGAGAAAATGCTGGTTACCAGCACTTTCTCCTTTTCCCACAATGTTTTCAAAAGGCTACTATTACAGACCCGTAAAAACCAGGGATTGTTTGGGAAAGGGTTAAGTGTAAGATTAAGTTGTGCATCCATTCTGCAGGCTTGTTTCACAATGTTTTATTGACAATCTTGAATTAGGACTGTTCAGCATTGTATGAACTTGATGAGAAAGAAATGTTATATATAACTCTTTGCTACACAATCCTTAATGACCCTAAAGAAGCCTTTCTAAAACATTAAGGGGATAGGAGAAAATGCTGATGAACAGCATTAATCTTTCATCTTTTCCCTTCATGTTTTCTACCTTTTTAAAGATACAACCAATCATTAGGCCATTTTCAATTATGTCCCCTGATTTAAAAAAAAAAGAAACTCTGGAATTTATTTAACCCTTTACTCCATAGATACTCATTTCTACGCATTGCATGTAGGAGCCCTTAGAAAACATAGTGGCAAAAGGTGAAATTGCTCGTGACGAGCAATTTCACCTTTTGCCATAATGTTTTCTATGCTATGTCATACACACATAAGAAACAGCTTAATCCTTGCTGTTATTTAGGGTCAATTAGAGATACCATAGAAATGCCCTATGAGTTAAAGGGTTAACTTTTTACCAAAGACAAAATTTTAGACTAGTTCAAATTGAAAGCATTTGCAGACGACAAAGTGAATGCTGCCCTAAAAGTAAAATTTGTTTTGGGACAGGTAGAAAACACTGTGGGAAAAGGAGAAAATGCGGGGTACCAGCATTTTCTCCTTTTCCCATAATATTTTCAAAAGGCTTTTTCCTCAGGGTCGTTAAAACTCAGGTAAACAGTAAAGAACCAGTTTCAGAGAAGTAAAAGTTGCAGGAAACCAGCAATTTTTCTCGCTTTCCTTTTTTTTTTTTTAATCCCTTTTTATACAACGAACAACTTCTGTTAAGTCCCATATAATTTGTCATTTGCAGACTCTGAATTTGGACAAATACAAAATTTTTTGATGTGGTAAGCCTTAACTGAAGAGTTCAACATGTTAATAAATCTGTATGGTATGTGAGAGACTTAAATTGGCTAAAGAAGATTGTGTTTGTTATGAGCATTATTTCCATTGTATGATTGTTTTTTTTCACTTGTAGAACTGCAAAACTCATCTGAATTTTTCATTATTTGGTAAAGGATTTTTTTGAATGATACGTGTAATTTGTAGATGTATACTGACTTAAGTCTCTGCATTTTAGTGAAAGATTCAAGTAATGCATAAACGATTAAATTTCACATGAAGAGAGAATGACAACTTTGAACCGATATTTTTTAGCTACTTTTTCTCTTTTACCATCTTTTTGATAGTAGGACATTATGATAGCAAATTAGAGAGCAGTTCTGAAAAGTATGTTTTCTTCTAATGAACATCAAGAACAAGTTCATTCAGTGCTGAGCAGTCTTTTTTTGTGAATGTGTTATTTTCCCCATATTCCAGAGCAAATTTCAGGCAAAATAGCCATTATCAAAAATATGTTGCCCTCCATGTCCCATTGACCAGGTTATTTTACTTGGGGCGCATAATAACTGACTATTAACCTTACTAAATATATTTTTCTCTTTAAATTACATGACAAACCATCTGATTGGACATGGCTCAAATAACCTTGGCCAATCAGACGGCTTGTTGGTAAATTCAGAATTATGATAATATTTAGAAAGGTTTGTTAATATGACCTTGTTTGATGCATGCATTGGAGAAAACCTTGATGCAGTGTCCTTGATACCAAAAAGATGCTTGTAGACTTTGATGATGCAAGATTAAGAAATGTTTGGAGCCCAATTTGGCCAAATTCAAAGCAATGAGGGATAAGGGAAAGCCCTATCCTCCAATTTGAGAAGCTTGACGATAAATGAAGAGGTTACTGAACTAACTGTGCAGTGGTGGCTTTACCCGTAACCAAACAATCCCTGGTTTTTACCATCCCAGAGGAACAAGCTCTCTGAAAACATTGGTGGAAAAAACAGATAATGCTGGTAACCAGGATTTTTTCCTTTTTCTAGAATGTTTTCTACTCTTCTAAAGTCAATTTTCAACTTTTGAGACATGTTTATTTTGTTGTCTGCAAATGTTTTCAATTTGGTCAAGTCTAAAATATTTGCTGTTTGATAAAAAGTTGACATCAAAGAGTCGAAAAAATGAAAGAAACACCTGAAAGAGGGGCTTGGTCCATTTTGATTTTCAAGGAAATGTTCAAAGTTTTCTCCAAGTGTACATATTATTTCATTCCTGTTGAATTTGAAACAGTGTTTAACCCTTTACCAAATAATACTGTTAGATTCAGTGGCCCTGAGAAAAAAGGCTTGAAAAGACTTGTGGAAAAAGGAGAAAATGCTGGTAACCCACATTGAATTCCACCCTTCCATACATAGCTAAATCTCATCACTTGAGCCATGTTTGTCACCTGCCAACACTTTCAATTTTACCAAAGCTGAATTTTGTTGTTGGTTGAAAGAGAAATTATTACATGGCTGATTTATACAAAGAAGCAATCCATGTTAAAGGAAAATTTGTACATAAGATAATTTGCTCCATGTTTGGTTGATTGCGCATAAAAGATTGTGTAGACTGTGATTCAATAGAGCTTCAAACCATATGTTTGATCAACAAGATGGTACACGTAAGCCTACAGATTCATCCCCAGAACTTTGTATTTTTATTCAATTCTTGCAGTCCTTCTCCCATTCAGAATTTTAAGACCTAAGTAGAAGACATGTTTTGCCTATTGTTTCTTGCTCCAGTGACATCTTCTAGATTTTACCATCTGAGCTATGTTTGAAAAATCCAATATAAAATCTGCTGAAAGAAAAAAAAAAAGATTTCCAATAAAAATCATTATGTGTAGACCAACAAGTTTGGTTAAAAGTATTTTGTCATGGGCCATAGTGGCCTTAGTAGCTTTTAATTGAAAAAACATCATAAAGGGGCATGTTGAGTTACAACCCTGAAGATACAGTAGGTACTTCAGCCGGCAATATAGATGAAGATCAGATGGCACTGTTGAGATATTTTGGTCAAATCTGTCGTTAAGTTGCAAATTTTTGGCTTTCAGTACTACCTGATAATTTGTGGTCAAGGGATTGACTGTGTATTTTAAAATGTCTTAAGGCGTTCAAAACACCAAATATTCTCTCTATCCTGGCTTTTCCAATTGACACCTTCTTTCCCATCTTTTGGCTTTTGGTAAATGCAAGTGCTGAACACTATACACCATACAGTGAAATAACTGCAATACTTAAAATACTATTGATGAAGACTTTGTTACAGTCATGGCACAAATTGGTATCATTTACATCTGACTGTTTTCACACACATGATGCTTCAGATTCTGATGCTTCAACATTTAATCATCAAACCAGTATTTGTTTGGCATGTTACTTTATACCCTGGACAATCATGGCACTTGCTTGAAGAATCCAGAATAGTATTGGTTTCGCATGTTACTTTACACCCTGGACAATCATGGACCTCACTTGATGATAAACAAAAAAACCCTCCAACTGTTCAACTGAGAAAAAAGAAATGGACATGTTGCAATTGCAAAGGCAGTCTTGTCCAGAATATCTTGAAAATGGAAAGAGTAGATTTAAAGATATGACTGCTTATTTTGTGCAATCTGATCTCTGATCTTTATAGTTTGCAAAAGCAAATTAGGTTGTGTCTGGAAGCATTTACTCCTTTTCCCCAATGTTTTCTACCCTGGCAACCTTAAGTTTTCTGTCTGTAAATGCTTTCAATATCCAAAGGTCTAAAATGTCCTGGCGTCACAGAGTCAAGTGACTTCGTACGGTAATTACCTCCATGGGAAAACACGATATGTCATGGTTAAACAAAAACTTTGCTACAAGATTTGTCAAGACTTCTTCACCTTTTGTTGAGTACCAGCAGATATTCGTAAGGAACTACATAATTATATTTGGTCAATGAGGGTTACTTAAATGCTTCATTCATAGCAGTTATACAACTAAACAAAACCATGTATTTTTTTGTGTGAATTGTGTTATAAAGTAGTAAATAATTTAAGAAAGTTTCCACATGTTGAGTTGTCATTATGAGAAGTCTTTGAATTTCAGATTGTATGAAAAATGTTTGCTAGATTTGTGAAATATTTATGGATGCTAACAAAACTAATGTATTAGTAAAAAAGCTGATTCCTTATGACAGGGATGTATCACAATTGTTTTCTGTGTGATTTGTCGAAAAGTGAGAGGGGGAGTTTAGAAAATGGTGTGTAAGCTTTTAAGGGCTATTTTAAGAAATTAAAGAAAGCAAAACAAATAAAATTGAAGTCAAAGTGGATAAAGGAGAAGAAATTTAGCTTCAGAGATTTTACTGTGCACAATTACAGCAAAGGATTGGATACGATCAGCCAGCTCATTAAGGTATGATAAAGTGTTTCTTCTATACATAGTTTGTGTAATTGAAATTGATGGTAAAGTTATTATTGTGTATGAATAAGCCTAAATCATACTTTTCATGACTAAAGTTGCCTTCGCGGCAGGTGGGTCAAGATCATAAAACAATCAATGTGATCATTGATCTTTGATTTTTTTTTGCTGAGACGTTCTGGAAAATAGCATCAGTGAACCTGCCCTTTTTTGGGTCTTACTTTTAGAATAAAAACGTCATATGATTATTCATTACCGGAAGAGATTTTATCGTGCAATTTCGTAGTGTTTCGTGATGTTGAACAGGTTGTGTGTGCAGCAAATCCAAATATAATTATATGTTTAAATTTAATGAGGTAAGACCAATCCAGTCTCTTCATTGCTTTCATTTTACTGTTGCCATTGTTGGTATGTAGCATTTCAATATTGAAATAGAAACTACAAGTCTTACAGCTACTGGATTTACACTGAAGTCTCAACAAAATATCTTGTATGAGAATATAAAGAAAGGTGAAGAATTCAAATCTGTGTCATCTATCATTAGTTATATTTACTCTGCGCATGTTGCTAAGTAATGCTTTGTCATTATGACTTGTAGTGTCTGAGACGAGTAATCTTACAAATAATTTTATCAAGAATTGAGGTCATGCTCTGTTCTTCAAAATCATTCACTATTCAATCAAGGATTTTTCATCAAAGACATTTTCAAACAAACTTTTTTAGCAAAACAGGTATGCTCATGGACATCTAGAATATCATTTAGAATTAATGTTCATTGCTTTTCGCAATTGCTAAAAAGCAAACAGTTTGATGTCAGTTAATCTTGAACTAGACATGTTGATTTGATGGAAGAAGAAGCTTTTGAAAATACATTGTGTACCGTATACAACAACTTGGAAGGAAAGTACATGTACATCCGTAAAGGTTTAGTATGGGGGTGATCATATAAATTGATGAAGCTGTCTATTGTCAAAACAAGCTCTATTTTTCAGTCCTATTTTAATTAACTTATTACCAAACAACAATATTTATACTTGTCCAAAATGAAAGCATTTGCAGACGACATAATAAAAGAGACTGAAATTTTGAAAATTGTTTTGTGAAGATTAGAAAACATTTTGGGAAAAGGAGAAAATACTGGTTAGCATTTTCTCCTTTTCCCACAATGTTTTCTAAAGGCTTCTTTCTCAGGATCGTCAAAAGTAGGGATTATGTGGTAATGGGTTAACACTGGGAGACTATGAAGTGAAACATTTATGGTGTTTAGAGAGAATAATATCGACATTGTAAGTCACCTGCTGGATTGGGGGAGGTGAACGTAAGAATTGTAATTTGGAGTTTATTTCCAAACAGCTTTTCTATCTTCAGCATACCATATTTGAAAACATAATGGCACAGAAATTCCGTGTAATAAGTAATTTCTCCTTGTGCCACAATGTTTTCTGAAGGCTTCTCTCTTGAGATTGTCAAGGGATTGTGTGGTAGTGGGTTAACACTGGCAGACTATGAGGTGAAACATTTATGGTGTTTAGAGAGAATAATATCGACACTGTTTGTCACCTGCTAAGGGGACAACACTTGTAAGAATTGTAATTTGGAGTTTATTTCCAAACAGTTTTTCTCTCTTCAGCATACCATATTTGAAAACATTAGGGCACAGAAATTCCTTGTAATAAGTAATTTCTCCTTGTGCCACATTGCTTTCAATGCATTTGCCTGTGATTTATATTGACTGTTCATCGTTTTAATTCATTATTTCAAAGTTGTCTCTTGCAAAATTGTTGCAGAAGGTACATACTCTAAGACAGTTGAAGTTTGTTTGAGTTGTCCATTACTGAAAAGTGATGCGTAAACCAGTCAATTTTCTCACATCCTGCGACTAACAGTATTCCACCATGCATTAAGTGGAAGGGAAAAAAATCCAAAGCCAATTCACAATGTATTTCTTGCCCAAGTTACTTACAACCCTGTTGCACATACTTACTGAGCCAAACACCGAAACTTAAGAAAAACATTTTAACAAGACCAACAGCCCGCATACCGCTAATATGAGTATGGCCAATCAGCAAAAAGTATCAAATTAGTAACTATCAGAGCAAGGATACAACTCCAATGGTTGTACATAATGTTGTACAATGGTTGTATATCCAGTATGAATCACTTACCGTATTCCGTGAGCGTCACAGAGAAAATCATATGCTAATGTATTTGGGAATTAAACATTATTTGATGTTTATTTAATATTTCCCTAATACTCCAGCATTCTTTTCACTTTGTGTTGGATGAGACGGATATTTTATTGGTTTAAATCACAGGACAAAATGGCCTGACTATGTCTGCATTTAAAAGACAGTATGGAGTGAAGGCAGAAACTAATCCATTAGACATCGATGGAAAAAAGTTGAATGCATATGATTTTTACTCTCCAATGGTCCATGTCTTAAGGTAAGATTCATCCTAAATCAAAATACAAAATTGAAAAAAAAAAACAATATTTGTATTAGAATATATTCAGTTATGGAAAAGCTAGATGAAAAGTTAATTGATGAAGGACCAACAGATATTTTGTCCTCTGGCTTTTCATTGGATGGGATAACAATCCCCTATTTAACCCATTACCACTCAATCTCTACTTTTGATGCCCCTGAGAAAGAAGCCTTTTGAAAACACTGTGGGAAAAGGAGAAAATGCTGGTAACCAGCATTTTCTCCTTTTCCCACAGTGTTTTATAATACCCTTCCCAGAACAAATTTCAATTTTTCAGTCACTTTTATTTTGTTGTCTGCAAACGCTGTCAATTTGGACAAACCTAAAATTTTGTCGTTTGGTAATGAGTTAAACTCTTTCATGCAAGGGTGGCAGTTCCATAGTAATTGTCAGTGTCACCTCTGTACTGGTTATGCCTCTGCCAGTTGCTTGCATGTAGTATAGCACAAAATTTACTAAACTTTTTCTTACAGATACAGGTATTCTGCCTGCCAGAGAAGCAGTTTATGTAATAGAGCTCTTAACTCTTTACCAAACAATGAAATATTGACAAGTCCAAATTGAAAGAATTTGCAGATGACAAAAATTTAATATGAATCAGAAATTGAAATTCTATTTGGGGAGGATAGAAAACATTGTGGGAAAAGGAAAAAAAATACTGGTAACCAGCATTTTTTTTTCCCCATGTTTTCAAAAGCTTTCTTTCTCGGTAAAAGTAGGGATTGTGTGGTAAAGAGTTAAAACACATGTACTCATCCCATTGTAACCCGACACTAATGCAAAGATTTTCCTTGCAGATTCAAATGACATGAGTTATTATGTAGAAGATTTTGACCAGAAGAGCACTGAAGATGCACAACATATCAGTTTACCTATGAAAGGACACTGGAATAGTTTTTATTCTCCTGGAGCAGAATATAGTAAAATGTTTACTGCGGATGAAATGCTAGCAAAGAAGGTACTGCGAGGAGCACCAACTGGGGCACAGTCATATTTTACTGGATTGATAAGAGATGCAGCGGAGTCAGTGGGCATTTGGAAAGATCCACCACCAGCATTAAACTGTATGACGGAAAAGCAAAAGTCTAGGTTCTTCGACCTCGTGTTGTATTCGGCTCCGCAGCTCAAATCTCGTTCAAGAGAGGTTTGGGCAAGATTTCGTCAAGCTTTGCAGAACAGAAGGAAATATGTACTGGATAAACGTTTGGGTAAAAGGACTTTAAAGGGAAGCAAAACGATAGATGCATAAGAATTTCTTGACAATTCTGAAGAACTTTTAGTTGAATGAGGAATGTTTGTAAAGCTGCCTATAAAAGTTTTCTCTTGATTTGTCTCCATGCGTTCTCCCTTCATTTTCTCAAAACCTCCAGATATACATGGGTAATCAGCCTGAATTAACCCTTTATACTATGAATCTGAGTTTGAAAACCCCTAGCCTAAAGCGCAGGACTTTGAAAACATTGTGAAAAAAAGGAAAAAGTGCTGGAACCAACAATATTTCCATTACCTCACAATGTTTTACTCCCAGTTGACTCTTTACCAAACGACAAATCTATGGACTACACTCTAGAGGCCACAATTCAAATGCAATAACTTACGAACGAGTCAGAAAATGGGTCATGTCCGGTGAAAAACCAAGTCAGATCTTTGAGAAACCTTGTGTATGCTCTTGAGGCCACATTTTCAGTCAAATACCCCAGAAAGTTGGTGATATCTTGGAAGACAATGACACCTAATTCCTTAAAACACTGTGAAAAATTAAAACTCTGATGTTCAGTATTTCGGCTCTTGAAAAAGGCAATAGCCTAAATATTGAACATTAGAGTGCTGTTTTTCATAGTATCTTGGAAGAGTTTGAAAATTAGTCATGTTGGGTCATACACAAAAAAAAACCTGTATCACACTCTAGAGGTGACATTGTCATTCCTGTACATAATATGACTGTTGGTCAGAATTTTAGTCTTGATGATGTCTTGATCCAGTTTGAAAGTGGGTAACACGAGGTCAAAAACTTTTTGACTCCAACTGTGGAAAAAATTGTGGCTGACAAACAACACCAAAACAAATTTCTCCTATTTTGGTTGGAAGATAAGGTTTATAACTTAACCCTTACCAAACAATCCTTGATTTTTACAACCCGGAGGAAGAAGGCTTCTGAAAACATTGTGGGAAAAGGAAGAAATACTGGTAACAAGCATTTCTCCTTTTCCCACAATGTTTTCTTCTGTTTTGATGTCAAGGTTAAATTTTTGAATCACTTATTTTGTTGTTTGCAATTGCTTTCAGTTTGGACAAGTATAAAATTTTGTAGTCTGGTACAGAGTTGATAATAGATCATTTGGATAACATTTTCTTATACTATTCAAATAGTGATATTTTGATTTTGGTAGATTACAATTTGTCCAGTTCGGTGCAAGATGTGAAATGCACACCGCTAGCAATTATAGATTCAGTGACCGAATACACACCCATATGATACAGTCATGGGTATCAAAGCGTGGCTTTAGAAATTATGGTCAGTAACTACATTCTCCAATATTTCAGACTGGTTTGGCAGTAGATCTCGAACACTTGATTGATTAGCATTAGATACATGTAGTGTGTATACACGTATGATGTGTAATTAGACATAACCAACAAGTGCTTAGAAAGCGTGTGTAAAACGCTGTGTTTTATTTAAATGGTGCAAAAGTAATTTTTTGATTTTCGGGTGAAGCTTGACAGTCAGGTGGATACAAGGTTCGCACAGGCTTGAAAATGAGGGGTAGTCTTGAAAAGTCCTTGAAACTGAGTTTTGTCTGGAAAAGTACTTGAAAATTCATATCTAGCCTTGAAAAGTACTTGAATTTCAGGCTTTTTGCATAACGATTAGTAAATACTACTAAAAATTGCTTTAGCAATGACAAAACATGAAAATTACATCAAAAAATGGAGTCCAATACATCTACGTCACTTCCGAGTACGAAAATGCGTGAGACAGTTTTATCAGGTACTAAAGTATTATGGTACGAAACGACTGCATTAACACCGGTTCCCTGCTTTTAGGTGCTATCCCTACTTTATATGGTAATCGAACGGGGTCTAGTAGTATTGTAAGCGTTATCTCCCTTTGGGTGATTTATCTTTTCGTAAAGTTATTGTCTGCAAGGTTTAGTGATTTACTTGCGTTTCAATTCCGGATTTCTAGAAATTAGAGTAAGGAAATGTGTTTTCCGTAGTGATTAGTCCAGAAAACACCCTTAGGTCAACGAAACAAACAATATTTATAAAGCCCTTTGTAGTAGAACTTTGGCTTTTGCAGAAAAGAAATCGATATTGCTTGCATGTGTGAAAGCGCGCTCCGGTCTCATTCCAAAAGCGAGTTGCATTAAGAAAGTGGAAAGTCCATGACTGGAATGTTTTCAGACTATTTTGTAAAATGTTCAGTTATAAAAACAAGTCTGAGTGTAAAAAAGAAAATGAAAGTACAACTACGGCGTCGCCGTCAGGGGCAGAACTGACCATTCCTAATCTCATTGTGTTTAAGAAAATCAAAGAAAACCTGTCTTAAACTTAAAAAAGGTAGATATTATGTTAAAAAAAAGGTCCTTGAAAATGAGTTTTATGTACTTGAAAAGTCCTTGAAAAGTCCTTGAATTTAGTCGGTATTTGCCTGTATGAACCCTGGGATATTTTAGTCAGTCTTTCTGTAAGTATGAAGGTCATGGCTGTTAACATAATAAATTCTTAGTAGAAGATCAGATTTTTGGACTTTACAAGATCGAACATATTTGCACAGGCAAAATGTTTCTGTGAATTTGACAGTTACCATCTAACCCGTTACCTACTTTTGATGCCCCTGAGAAAAAAGTGTTTAGAAAACATTGTGGGAAAGGAGAAAATGCTGGTAACCAGCATTTTCTCCTTTTCCCACAATGTTTTCTACCCTTCACAAAACAAATTTCAAATTTTCAGTCACATTTATTGTCGTCTGCAACTGCTTTCAATTTGAACCAGTCTAAAATATTGTCGTTTGGTAATGAGTTAAAAGGAGTTTATTTCATCAGCTTGTGGTTAATATGGGGAAATATTTGCCAAAAAAAGGGAAATGTGTGCGAAAATAACAAGTGCTGTAAGGCACTAGTTATTTTTGCTGACCTTTCCCTTTTGAGCCAAATATTTCCTTGTATTAACCACAAGCTCATGAAATAAATTACATATTTCCTCTGATTATTTTGTCAACAAATGACACTTTTAAAACTAGTGATCTCAAGTAGAGCAAAAAAAGTAGCTCCAGATTTTTGGCAGGAGGAAAATATTCACTGTGACGGGGAAATAATTCCCTCGTAGATCAGATTATAACATCTCTTTACCCATAACATTTCTAAAAATTGACACATGAAATATAATATAATTTTTATGGGGTTATCAGTATTCTTTCCGTTTGCCAATACTTTTTCTACAGGATGGTTAATCCTTTACAGAGCTCCAGATAAGTGGGAGTGATAGTATTCTAATTCCGTTATTTCTCTTCCAAACCCTATATTGTGGGTACTCATTAGAATCGTCTCGATGAGACGATTCCAATGAGTACCCACAACATAGGATTTAGAGGAGAATAGTTAATATTTTCAATATTGAAACCAAGATCACTCCCTCTATCTGGAGCTCTGCCTTTACCCTAAAATTTTAGACTTGGCCATTTTCAGAGAAACTAGATATGACTCAAATTATGAGATTTGTTCTGTACAAACTAGAAAATATTGTGGATAAAGGGAGAAAATTCTGGTTACCATCATTCTCTCCTTTTCTGACATTGTTTTCTAAGGGCTTTTAAACCAGGGTTTTCAAAACTTTGGATTGTGTAGTAAAGGGAAAAATTAAAGGACAGTTTGGTAAAGAGTTCATACAAAACTTAATTATGCATACTTAATATGCTCCTACCTTAGACAACTCTAGAAAGCATTAGTAGATTTTAAAAAAAAAAAATGTGTTGTCTGTGATTGTGAAGTAGTCTCGGCCTTGATGAAAAGGTCCTGATTTGAAACATAGAAGGTGGCGTCAACTTACGGATTTTTCAGTGGCCCACACATTCATCGCGAGTACTGGTGTAGTTCCCTGGAAGCAGAATCGAGAGAGATTGGTATAAGTTTTAAGCTCATGTTTCTCAATCAATATAAAATGAATATGTTTAACCCTTTCTCAAACAACAAAATTTTAGACTGGTCCAAAGTTAAAGCAGTTGCAGATGACAAAGGCAGTCATAAATTAAAATTTGTTTCCAGTAGGGTAGAAAACATTGTGGAAAAAAGAGAAAATGCTGGTTACCAGCATTTTCTCCTTTTCCCACAATGTTTTCAAAAGGCTTCTTTTTCAGGGCTGTAAAAACCAGGGATTGTTTGGTAAAGGGTTAAACTGAAATAAATACAGCCGCAAAGATAATTTTTGTCTTTGACAGGATAGAAAATCTTGCAGGAAAATGAATAAGTGCAAGTTACCAGCATTTTCTTCTTTATCTATGAGCTTTCTTTAAATTTATCTTCAGGGTAATGAACATGAGATGTGGTAAGAGTTATATGTTAGTCTTGTATGGCTGGGGGGCAGTAACGGGACCTTTTGCACTGAGTGTGCAGTCTGACTTCAGATTTATGTTGTCCATTTGTGTAATTAAGCCTAAAATACAAACTTATTTTTAAGGATTCTGTATTTTGCAATCACAAAAACACAAAACAGAGTTTATATATTTTGCGTTGAAAGAGTTGAAATACCATTGGTGTATGTTGAAATATGGCCATTCCAATTAGATGTCCTTGCTTGCCTAGCATCGCAATATACCCATATCGCAGTACCTTTTTGGACTACCCTGGAACAAACAAAACTTCTTCACTTGTAAGAGTGATATTTCTGGTTTTAACCGTCTTTATTGATGTTTGAGAAATTGGCTGTTTGCATTTTAATGGGCAAGCCTATGTGTTATCATATTATGCTAGCGTAAGTTTAACCTTCACTTACATTTCTCTACATTTCAGAGGATCTGTCAAGAAATTTTGATTTCAACAGGACCTGCAAGTATTGCAACAAGATGTTTCATAGTAAAACCAACTTGCAGCGGCACATGAGAATACACAATGGAATTTTCCCATATTCCTGTGACATTTGTCATAAAAAATTTTCTGATGCCAGTAACTACAAGAAACATAAAATTGTGCACCTGGTTGATTTAATAACATAGACAATAAACTGTTTAACAAATTCCATTCTCTTCAGCTATTGTCTGGATTGAGCCTCAGTGATACTTTGAGACGCTGCGCAATCTTTAACCAAACAAAAATATTTTAGACTGGTCCAAATTGAAATCATTTGAAGACGACAAAATACAAGTGACTGAAAATTTGAAATTTGTTTTGTGAAGGGTAGAAATGATTGTGGGAAAAGGAGAAAATGCTGGTTAACACCAATTTCTCCTTTTCCCACAATGTTTTCTAAGAGCTTCTTTATCAGGGGCGTCAAAAGTAGGGATTGTGCGGTAATGGGTTAAAGCGTTTTCTGATGACATAGTAAATTTTGCTGAAATGTTTTAACATTTTCTTTTAAAAGTATAGAAAATCTTGTCAAAAAAGTAAAAAATTTGCTGGTAATGTTCTTTCTAAGCCCAAGTAGGGGATTGTGTGGTAATGGGTTAATTGGAATTTTTGCTTCTTGCCTTCAAATATGTATTATGCCATTGAAATGATTTATAGAATGTGAAAAATATGTAATAATCTGTGATGGAATGTATTGAGTTACGTGGTTTTTTGTTAAATCTTTGTCAGAAGACAAAATTTTAGGCTGGTCCTAGTTTAACTCCTTACCACACAACAAAATTTTAAACTGGTTCAAATTGAAAGCATTTTCAGACGACAAATAAAGGTGACTGAAAAACTGAAATTTGTTCTGAGAAGGGTAGAAAACACTGTAGGAAAAGGAAAAAATGCTGGTTACCATCATTTTCTCCTTTTCCCTCAGTGTTTTCAAAAGGCTTCTTTTTCAGGGGCGTCAAAAGTACGGATTGTGCGGTAATGGGTTAAAGCGTTTTCTGATGACATAGTAAATTTTGCTGAAATGTTTTAACATTTTCTTTTAAAAGTATAGAAAATCTTGTCAAAAAAGTAAAAAATTTGCTGGTAATGTTCTTTCTAAGCCCAAGTAGGTTTTCAAAAGGCATTTTCCACAGGGTCATTAAAACTTAGGATTGTCAGGGCTCGAAATTAACTTCTTTTGCCACTATCAAATTTTTGCTAGTGGACAAAATTTTTACTAGCAAAAATTGATGCTCACTAACAAATTTGGCTAAATTTTTAACATTCATTAAAATGAATGCCATAAAGATAGAATGTTTTGTTGATGCCCAGTGGGATGATGATGTATTACTGTAAACTGAGCAGGTTCTCTTGATGTTATTTATGAAAAGAAATTTAACCACATTTCATTTTTCTATTGACTTTATCGTTACAAATTCATAATTGTTATACTGTTTCTTTTTCATGAATAAATTGTTTACCATGATAACAAAGTTCAGAGCTAGGATTAGGATTGTTGGCATGATATAAAAGGAAGCCAGTCACAACTGGGAGGGTCATTACGGTCGGCAAACCAGGGTCCAAAAAAGGCACTCATCCTGTTGGACAAGTGACTTTGAAAAACACTTGCCCTGCTTCAATCTACACTCATCCGACAAGAAATACCCCTTCAAAATCGAACCGCTTACGTTACAACAAACCATAAATACCGGGTCTTAACAACCGGTATAAGTTATCTGGCAAAGTTACAGAAATCATTAAAGCCTAAACTACACAGTTTTTTGAAGTGGTATCGAGAAAGTATTTGCATTAATCTTAATATTGTTTGTGTCAATAATTAGCAAAGTAGCTCATATTGAATTAGGTCCACCCAAAGCATATTCTAAGATTTTTGTTTGCAATGAAAAGTCCCAGGTTATATCATTAGGCGGACTTGAATCCGGTCTTTATTTGGGGATTGGAACCAGCACATTTTATGTTCTGTTTCAGTATTTGATTTCCTGAATACCCTTGATTTGCTTATTCAATAATTGAATGGCGGTTTTGTTTTGTTTAAGTTAAATATTCATCTGAAAAACTTCTTTTATTATATGCTATTCACCCTTTGTCCTACCGAGTATGGCAGATATTTCTCCGTGTTCATGCATTTCTTACTCGTAAATATGAGTGGACTTTTTTGACCCTGCAAACATTTTTTCATTTGCACTCGCAAAAAAATGCTAGTGGTTGTAAAATCTACTTGCAAAATCAATTTTCCACTCGCATTTTGCGAGTTTGCTAGTGTTAATTTCGAGCCCTGATTGTGTGGTAAAAGGTTGAATTTAAGACGAGTGTTTTGTCAGTGCTGATACATTGACATCATGTTGCTAGAATATCATTATAACATGGTAGTTTGGAGGCACAATTGCCAACCCTGAGTAAAAAAAAATTTTTTTCAATTTTAGAGATTTGTGAAGGGTTAATTGCGTTTACTGTCAAATGGAATCCGTTATACACCATAATTGATAGTGAATCATTTGCAATCAGACTAATTAGTAATTTGGTGTAAAACAAAAACGACAGTTTTTCACACCAACCCTGGTCTCTCTGTTTATGCATTTCAATATGGTTATTGACTTATTAATCAGACATAATATGGTATAACTGACAGACAAGCAAGAATTAAAGATTGTCATCTTTCATAGTGGATCATTTCAGATTCTAAGTGTAACCTTGACTTTTGGTATAGTTGATGTTGCATGTAAATATTAGGCATTTGTTGCTACATGTAGGTAAATATCCTGGATCACTCACATGTACATTTAATAATTAGGTAAATGAAGCTTTTATAGCATGTGTCATTTGATATTTCTTTCAAATATCCACTCTTATATCACCCACCCCACACTCTATTTAGATCCAGCCTGTTGATGTACATTGGTAATATTAGATCTAGTACGAACTTCTCAATGGTGACTTGAAAATATTCGGACAAATTTCCATATTTCCTTTCGCTTACTTGTTCGAAAGAGCCCCTGAATAATTGATTACTCAAATTAATGATCGTTCCAGTCCCTGATAGAAAGCATTGAAGATACTATCAGCATTTATAAACATTTTCTCCTTTTTCAACTTCGGTTCCTGTGGCTTTCTCTCACAGGGTCATTGAGACTTGGGGCTTTCTTATTATGGCTAGCAACACCCAAACGTGTAAAGCCTCACCTCATATCAGCCTGCACAGTCTTTCCAGGCTAATCCACGACGACACCTTATGGCTAGAGTAGATTTTGTGCTACAGTAGACTTGCATGAAAACAGAAAATGACAAAAAAACAGAAAGTGTCATTTCTGGTTAGCCTATGCAGACTGATCTGTGTGGACACTATACACTAATGTCCAAATGTCTGTGAGGACACTATACACTAATGTCCAAATGTCTGCGTGGACTCTACACTAATGTCCAAATGTCTGCGTGGACACTATACACTAAAGTCCAAATGTCTTTGAGGACACTATACACTAATGTCCAAGTGTCTGTGAGGACACTATACACTAATGTCCAAATATTTGTGTGGACACTATACACAAATTTCCTAATGTCCCTTTCCGAGTGTTGCAATCCATATAGAGTTACCTTTTACTCCATAGATACTCATTTCTGCGCATTGCTTGTAGGAGCCTTTGGAAAACATTGTGGCAAAAGGTGAAATTGCTCATCACGAGCAATTTCACCTTTTGCCACAATGTTTTCAATGCTATCAAAAGATGTCATATACACAAGAAATGGCTTCATCCTTGATGTTATTTAGGGTCAGTTAGAGGTACCATAGAAATGCCTTATGGGGTAAAGGGTTAATCATTGCTTTTTCTCTTCTTTTCAGAAGACAACAATTCATTAAATATGTTAACAAAGGAACATGATAATGGAGGGGACCCCTTAATGGATTTTGTGTTTGAGAGGACTTGCAAGTATTGCAATAAATTGTTCCATAGTAAAGCAAACATGCAGCGACACATGAGGATACACGAAGGAATATTCCCCTATTCCTGTAAAATTTGCCATAAGAAATTTTCTGATGCCAGTAACTACAAGAAACATCACCTTGTGCACCTGAATGATGTGCTTCCATAGAATTTAACTTCAGCGTAAACTTCTATCCAGCAGTATAAATTCATAGCTACAGTGATACTTAATTTTTACTTGGCAGAAAGAGTTGTTGCTGTACACTAGTAACCTTGGTAGAATATGCATGTCCCACAGCCAGGTGGAAATACTTTGTACTGAATTTACCTTTAAATTTTCACGCTTGTTGTAGTATTGTAATGCCTTGCTAAGCGAAGGGGGTACTCCACAAGGAATAACTTAATAGAACTTTACTGTTAAACATATGAAATTAAAGGAGTATTCGGGGGTTTTTTTGGTGAAAGATTGAAATTTATTTCATGGAGTGAACACCATTAGCTCAGCCACTTGTGAAAATATTATCGATGATGTTCACTTGATGAAATAGAATTCTTTCTTTCTCTGTAAAAACAAATATCCTCTATACAATGTATTGTCATATTTGGGTTGTTTCTTTGATTTGTTAGTGCAAAAATTGACCTTTTTGCAATATCTCTGTCATTTTTTATGACATTTTTTTTTTTAAACTTGGGATAACTATAAACGTGCCAAACAACCCTTCATGCATATAAACCGTCCTAGGAAGGAGCCTCTTAAAAAGATCAGTAGAATGGGAGAAAATGCTAGTAATCGCCATTTTCTCCATTTCCTGCAATGTTTTCTTTTTCATTGTGAGAATAATTTTATATTTGTTATCTGCAAATGTTCCAGTCTGGATGGCTTTCAGATTTTATCATTTGGTAAAGATTGAGCTAGGCAGAGAGAGAAACATATACCACAAGGGCAGGTAACTGCAACTCTTTTTTTTTACACATATGCCCCATTTTTGACTTAACCATTTTTTGACAAACAACAAAATTCTAGACTGGTCCTAATCGAAAGCACCTGCAGACGACAAAATAGACATAACTCAAAAATTGAAATTTGTTTCCAGCAGGGTTGAAAACATTGTGGGAAAAGGAGAAAATGCTGGTTACCAGCATTTTCTCCTTTTCCCACAATGTTTTCAAAAGCTTCAATCTCAGGGTCGTTAAAACCAGGGATTGTTTGGTAAAGGATTAATTTTTTTCTGAAAAAAGCTACTGCAGCCAAGTGTTGGCTCCTGAATGTGGTGCTCTTGATTGCTTTCTGAGGTATAACTCTTCATGGAATGACAAATTCTAGACCCTCCAAAGCAGAATGCACCTGCAGACAGAAAATTCCTATGGGCTTCAATGACTTGAAGTTCTTTTAACCCATTACCTGATCCCACTCAAAATTTCAGAGTGGTCAAAATTGAAAGCATTTATTGACAAGGGTGTCAAAAGATGAAAAGTTTTTGAACGGGTAGAATGCTTTATGTAATTAGTGGAAAATGCTGGTGATAATCATATTCTCCTTTCTCACAATGTTTTCAAAATCTCTTCCTCACTGCTATTAAACAGAGCTCCAGATAAGAGGGAGTGATGGTTGTCTAACTCCATTATTTCTCTTCCAAAACCTATGTTATGGGTACTCATTAGAATCGTCTCATCCAGATGATTCTAATGAGTACCCACAACATAGGGTTTAGTGAAGATTTATTAATATTTTCAGTTTTGATATCAAAATGGCTCCCTCTATTTGGAGCTCTGTATTTACCCTTTACCCCATAAGGCATTCCTAAGGCATCTCTAACTGACCCTAAATAATAGTAAGATGAAGCCATTTCTTATGTGTAAATGACACCTTTTGATAGCTTAGAAAACAATGTTACAAAAGGTGAAATTGCTCATCACGAGCAATTTCACCTTTTGCCACAATGTTTTCCAAAGGCTCCTACAAGTAATGTGTAGAAATGAGTATCTATGCAGTAAAGGGTTGAACCAAAACTTAGTGATTGTTTGGTGAAAATTGAAATTGTATGGACTTAACACTTTCAAAATTTAGTTTGATAGTCTAAACTACAGACTTCAGCAATCTTTTGTGGATTTACACTAACCAAGAAATCAAATTTTACTACCCATGCATGCTTAGTAACTTAGGCTTTAAAAAGCAGCTAGCGGTCAAAGTCACAATGTGCTTGGCTTTCTTTGCAGGCACGCTCTCCAGTATGAAAGAAAGCATAAATGGCTCCCAGCTAAGTTTTGATGGACAACCAGTCCCAGATCTCACTTGCCAGATTTGTTATAAAACTTTTTGTAGTCCAGCAAGTCGTAGAAGACATATGATTGCACATACAGGGGAGAAGCGATTCCGATGTGGAAAATGTAAAAGGCCCTTTGGATCAAAATATAACATGCAGCGACATCTCTTGACTGTGTGTAGTAAAGATTGGAGCGACCAAATGTTGAGCAGCAGTCAATGATAAACAGTTATTCCATCTTACTCGCTCAAATAAACTGGATCTCATACTCGGGAAGTGAAAATGGGATTTTCTTATAATTCCTAAGATTCTGACAAAGCAATATCTAATCCAATAATGGCTGCTTCTCATGAAATGGACAATAACAAACTTATGGATTCAAATGTTGTTTTAAATTGTTTGCATTTTGAATTGGTTATATTTTGGTTTTCATAGTGATAATCTTGAAATTTCATTATTGTTATAAAGGATAAACTTTATCCTTTATAACAATAGTTAATTCCCTTGATTAAAGGTGGGTACTGTAAATCACAATATTTCTGTGTGAGATTTATTTCACGAAAATCACCATTCCAAGGATTTGTGAATTTGCGTATGATGATTTGTAATGTTTAATTTGCGTGACCCAAATACCGAAAGTATGATTACTGAGGACGTATTCCTAGAACATTCCGAACATGTTCTAGGTCAATGAAGTACTTCGGAACACTGTGCTGTGTTCTTCAGAACATGTTCTGACTGTTCTAATCCAATCGAGGTGTAGCACACCAGCTGTACAATTGCTAGGTGATACAAGATAGCTGAAAGACTGACACTTCGTCATGGCAAAATTTGTAATTGTTCATTTTTACGACATGAATACCATAAATAGGGGCATAGTAGACTCGTCTCTACTCTCTCTCTGCAGCTAATCATTTCCTTAACTAACACAGCTATGACAGGAGCTCTTGCAATAGCCACCATGCCAATGTACTTTCATTTCGATATGGTTTAGAACAATGTTAGGATAAAGTTTATTAATATTTACCTCCTTTAATTATTAAACTGCAGTGATACATGATTGATGCCAGGTATTTAAGTTTGTTTGTTTTTTAATAGAAAATATTCTTTTTTCAGAGAGAGTGATTCATTTTGATGTTAATAGTTATGGTCACATGTGTGGAATTTTAAATTCAAAGTAAGGTTTCTGTCATTCAGGTTTTTTTTTTTCAAGAACTTTAACTTTCATGCCAATGAATAAACCTGCTTGTATTTCTTGACAGTGTTCATTGTTTTCAAAAGCCCTCTTTTTCCAGGTCATGAACACTTCAATTTGTGTGGTAAAGGGTTAAAAAGCCAGCGGAGCAATACAGGGCTAAATTGGCCCTCTTGTCTTTAGTTCCTATGGCTCCGATGCTAAAGATTGAGAGAGAGGTAGGTAAAGAAAGATTGAGAGAGAGGCCAATAAAGAAAGATTGAAGAAGTTGCACAAGCTAAATATAGACAGTAATGAATAACTGCAGACTGCTACACACTCTCAAGCTCCCATCTGTGTCCCTGTACTGTATTAACCCATTACCACACAATCCCTACTTTTGACGCCCCTGAGAAAGAAGCCTTTTGAAAACACTGTGGGAAAACGAGAAAATGCTGGTAACCAACATTTTCTCTTTTTCCCCCAGTGTTTTCTAACCTTTCCAGAACAAATTTCAATTTTTCAGTCACCTTTATTTTGTCATCTGCAAATGCTTTCAATTTGGACCAGTCTAAATTTTTCTCATGTGGTAATGGGTTAACTCTTTACCAAACGACAAAATTTTAGACTGGTTCAAATTGAAAGCACTTGCAGACGACAAAATAAACATAACTCAAGAAGTGAACTTTGTTTCCAGAAGGGTAGAAAACATTGTGGGAAAAGGAGAAAATGCTGGTTACCAGCATTTTCTCCTTTTCCCACAATGTTTTCAAAAAGCTTCTTTCTCATGGTCATTAAAAGTAGGGATTGTGTGGTAAAGAGTTAACTACTGAAAGAAAATGCTGAAGGGGGCTCTTGCAAGATGTTTTTTACATCTTGCAGTTTATCGCTGGAAAAGTATTTCCCATTTACATTCAGCTGATGCTCACCTGTCTCTTATTTTCATGGCAGCCAGCATTTTTAGCTCGCCTGAGCACAAAGTACTCAGAGTGAGCTGTTGTGATCACTCACCAACCGTCTGTTCACGTTTCCTAGTTTGTACTCTAGCATCTACAAATATCAACCAATCAACACCAAACTTGGTCAAAATATATCTGACCATAAGATCTCAGATAAGTTCAATTATGGGTGTAATTGGATTAGAACAACTGGAGTTATTTGCCCTTGAATTAGAAAGTTAGCTATTGTGATCACTCACTGTCCGTCTGTTCAGATTTCCTTGTTTACACTCTAGCATCTACAAATATCAACCAATCAACACCAAACTTGGTCAAAATATATCTGACCATAAGATCTCAGATGAGTTCAATTATGGGTGTATTTGGATTAGAACAACTGGAGTTATTTGCCCTTGAATTAGAAAGTTAGCTATTGTGATCACTCACTGTCCGTCTGTTCAGATTTCCTTGTTTACACTCTAGCAGCTACAAATATCAACCAATTAACACCAAACTTGGTCAAAATATATCTGACCATAAGATCTCAGATGAGTTCAAGTATGGGTGTAATTGGATTAGAACAACTAGAGTTATTTGCCCTTGAATTAGAAAGTTCCTTAGAATAGTTTTTAATATGGAACATAACTTGTCATCTCCAGTCCGATTGACTTGAAACTTGGCATTTGTGTTTGTAGGAATAGTGCAGGATGAAAGAACCATAACTCTTCCTCACACTGTCTATGAGTTAATTCCCTTTGTCATTTTTACAGCATTTGCTGCACATCTAGAATGTAACTTTGTCAACTACAGCCTGAATATCTTCAAATTTGATATGCATGATAGAAAATTTATGGAATGCAGTGCACAAGAACCATAACTCATCCTAGCATGAATTTTGAGTTATTTCCCCTTTGAACATCATTTTTATAGCATTTCTTGCTTGTCCAGAGAAAAACTTTGTCATCTTAAGTAGGTATGACTTGAAATTTGGTATGCTTACTTGTTGCAACATTTTCAAGTGCAGTGCACAAGAATTGTAACTCTACCGCATGCTGTCTTTGATTTATTACCCTTTGAATGTTATTTTTACAGTATTTAATGCTTGTCCAGAATATAACTGTCATCTCAAGTCAGAACGACTTCAAACTTGCTATACATGTTTGTTGCAATATTACGGAGTACATTGTGCAAGAACAATAACTGGACCATGTGCGAATTTTGAGTAATTCCACTTTGATCTCCAGTTTTACAGCAATGCTTGCTTGTCCGGAACTGAACTTCGCAGTCTCTTTTGTCATTATCATTTGGCTTTGAACCTTGATATTTGGTAATTATCCTGTTTTAGACCTTTGCTGCTTGGTACTCAGGTGAGCGATAAAGGACCATCATGGTTCTCTGGTCTTCATTTCCCACTTTCAACAAACTTGTGAAAGAGAGCTTTTGAAAATATTGTGGGAAAAGGAGAAAATGCTGGTAATAAGCATTTTCTTCTTTCCCCTCAATGTTGCCACATTTACTAATCCTTTGGAAATGCTTTCAATTAAGATCTAAATTTTTGTCATGTGGTAAAAAGTTCAGGAACTTTAGAAAGAAGGCATTTGAAAACGTAATGGGGAAAGGAGAAAATGTTGGTATTAACCTGTATTTTCTCCTTTTCCCACATTTTTTTCTGCTACATCAAAGATAGAATTCTTCGTTCTGAGACATGTTTGTAACTTGCAAATGCTTCCAAGTTTGGTCAAGTTTTATTAAATGGTAAGGAGTTTGGCCTCCTTTATCTGTTTACCAAACCACAATCAAAAGCATTTGCAGACGACAAATAAATGGGACTCATAAAATGCTGGAAAGGGTAGAAAACATTGTGGGATAAGGAGAAAATGCTGGTTATCAATATTTTCTCCTTTTCCTTCAATGTTTTCACAGGGTCTTTTTTTCATGGGGATGTTTAAAATTGGGATTGTGTGGTAAAGAGTTAACTCATTACAAAATAGAGAAATTAAATCTTTATCAAACAAAAAAATATTAGACTCGTCTAAACTGCAAGTATTTGCAGATGACAAAATGAATGTGACTCAAAAATTGAAACTTTACTTTAGAAGAGTAGAAATATTGAGATAAAAAAAAAAATGCTGATAACTAGCATTTTTTCCTTTTCCCACAATATTTGAACCCATTACCACACAATCCCTACTTTTGACGCCCCTGAGAAAGAAGCATTTAGAAAAAATTGTGGGAAAAGGAGGAAATGCTGATAACCAGCATTTTCTCTTTTTCCCACAATTTTTTCTACCCTTCCCAAAACAAATTTCAAATCTTCAGTCACTTTTATTTTGTCATCTGCAAATGCTTTCAATTTGGACCAGTCTAAAATATTGTCATGTGGTAATGGGTTAAGAAGGCTTCTTCCTCCGGGTTGTAAAAATCAGTTGTTTGGAAAAGATTGAACTCATTACCAAATGACAAAATTTTAGGTTTGTACAATTCAAAAGCATTTGCAGAAGACAAAATAAAAGTGACCGAAAATTTGAAATTTGTTTTGTGAAGGATAGAAAACCTTGTGGGAAAAGGAGAAAATGCTGGTGCATTATAAGTAGGGATTGTGTGGTAATGGGTCAATCAGTGTTGGAGATTGTGGTGTAGAAATTATGTCTTTGCCTGTGTCGTTAAGAGTTTAAAACTTCGGAACTTACTACATCACAGTATGTACAAGTAACTATGTTCTTGACTCTTTACCATACAATCATGACTTTTAAAGACCCAGAGAAAGAATGTTTCTGAAATAATTGTAGGAAAAAGAGAAAATAATGGTTTTTCTACCCATTACCAAACAAATTTCAGTTCTTCAGTCACTTTCATTTTGTCGTCTGCTAATGCTTTCAATTTCAACCAGTCTAAATTTTGCCATTTGCACGGCGGGGAATCACGTGACACAACAACAACAACAATGACCGTTATTTGAAAAAATTCCCCAACTTCAGGTAAGAAAATCTTCAATAATTCCGTTAATACATGACCGATTGGAATTTGATTTGAAGCAGAGAAGGCGGAAGGACTCCAGGGATTTGCTTGATGTGTTAGATTTTTTAAACAACACCCGATAAAAAAGTTATTGACGAGCAAACAAATTTTTTACCCTGGATAATTTGTTTGCTCGTCAATAACTTTTTTATCAGGTGTTGTTTAAAAAATCTAACACATCAAGCAAATCCCCAGAGTCCTACCACCTTCTCTGCTTTTTTACCCTGGATAATTTGTTTGCTCGTCAATAACTTTTTTATCAGGTGTTGTTTAAAAAATCAATTATAAATAGTTAAGTTTGAAAAAAAAAACTTTGCACTTACGAAAATCCAGATTCCATACTTATTTTCAGATTTAGATATCTACCTGAACAACTTACAGAACTCAGTAGTGCCAACACCAGAAACAGAACTGTTGAAAACAGCCAAGCAAAGTTCCTATGACACCTATAAAACATGTAACATTTGTGGGAAGGTATTTAGTCAGACTGGAACACTGCGCCGTCACATGACATTACATACGGGTGAAAAAAGATACAAGTGCACCCAGTGTGACTACCAGTCCTATCGTAAAGATTCATTGAGGATACACTACATAAAACATTTGAAAAAAGGAGAGAGTGGGTCTCAAGAGTAGAGGGAATTAAGATGATAAAGTATATTAGATATAATTGTAAGATCCATCAGCAAAACCTCAGCAAGCTTATGTCGTGGCCCTGTGTTGGTGCTGCGTGTATGTTGCATTAGCATTTCTTTAAACGTCTTATTTTCTGAAACTGACCATCCAATTCTAACCAAACTTAACAGAAATGTTCCTGCTATGCTGCTCTTAAGAAACAATTTTGATACATCAAATCCATTTTGTCTTAAAACCAAGCTATAAGGTAGAATGGGCCTTGGACATACTGAAAATTTACAATAGGCAAAAAGTTCCATCACAAATCCGCATGCAGGCTGACGTCTAACGAGCAGGGTACCAGTATTTCTCCTTTTCACTCAGTATTTTTGAAAAAATTCTACTTTTTCTTCAGGAGGATTAAAACGCAGAATTGTTTGGTGGGTCAAACAACATAATTCACTCTTTTATCACACAATCCCAACTTTCAAGGACACTGAGAAAAAAGCCTTTTGAAAACATCATTGGAGAAGGAGAAAATGCTGGTAACCAGTATTTTCTTCTTTTCCTACTATTCTATCCTTTCCAAATCAAATTTCAGTCTTTGATTCACATTTATTTTGTTGTGTGCAAAATAATGCTTTTAACTCTCTATCACACAAGCAAATAATGGACTTGTCCAAATTCAAAGCATTTGCAGACGATAAAATAAATGTGAATCAAAAATTGAAAATTGATTTGAAAAGAGTAGAAAACATTGTGGGAAAAGGAGAAAATGCTGGTTACCAGCATTTTCTCCTTTTCCCACAATGTTTTCTAAAGGGTTCTTTCCCAGGTTGCTAAAATTAGGGATTGTGTGGTAATGGGTTAAGTTTGATTTGTCCGAAATTTTGTTGTTTGGTAAAGGGTTAACATGGTACGTTTTGTATTTACCTTTTACTGAATAATCCAGGGTAAAGCAATTCAAATGCAAAAGTTGAATGCTGTATTTTCTACTTCTCAGATGTTAACAGACAGTTGGAAATAGAGGCAGAATACTCTGTAAATATTGAACAGCAAACAAACACTAGGAATGACAACCCAAATATGTGTCCAATATGTGGAAAAGTATACACGGCTGTTTCCACTATGCGTAGGCATATGGTCATACACACGGGTGAAAAGCCGTTTAAATGTGACTACTGTGATTATAGAACAGCGAGGAAAGACAATTTAAAGTGTCATACAATCCAGCATATGAAAATAGACTGGTCACAGAAGTGAGACGTGTAATTGAATCGTCTGATAGGTTTTTACATGCAAGTCATGATTTGAAAACCAGTGAGCTTTATCCCTTTCCCCAAAGATTTCATCCATATAAGATTTCAGACTGGTACAAATTGGAACTGTTGCAGATAACAATTTAATGTGATTGGTATAACTTTACCAAATGACAGAATTTTAGACTGGTTCAGTTATTAGCATGCATGGACAAAAACTCAAAGGTGGACCAAGTGACAAAGTTTGTTCTTGATTAAGTAGAAACTTTGGGTAAAAAGGAGAAAACATAAAATTAGCAATTTCTCCTTTTCCCACAATGTCTTAATAAAGCATTCTTTCTCAGGGTCACTAAAAGTAGCTTTTGGTGGTACGGATTTTGTTTTAAGAGGGTGAAAAGACTCATTTAGCTGTTAAACTCTCCCATGAGGCCCTCTGAAAAAAAAAGTTAAAATTGTACAGTTAAAACAAGGGGTCAAGATATCCATTGTGAGCAATAAAGGTAGGTACTGATTTGTGGTACCTATAACTTTGAGATGAAATGTTGGAAGCATTTGTCTTTGAATGTGGGGTGATAAGGTTTTGTGCTTTGTAAATCATGATGCATCTTAAGTACTGTACTCTTTTACCAAAGGGAAGCCAATTAAGTTGTTTGAACATATCAACTGATGGTGTCATTAATTTTGCATCTGATATAATCCAGGCTGCCCTTTTTAGCTCACCTGAGTACAACATGCTCAAGGGGAGCTTTAAGGATCACCCGGTGTCCCATCGTGTGTTGTCGACAATTCTTTAAACATGTACTCCTCCTAAACAGCCAGGCCAATTTGGACCAAACTTGGCTGGAATGTTCCTTGGGAGGTCCTCTTTTAAAAACTATTCAGAGAATTTGATTCTGTCCAAAACTCTGGTTGTCATGGCAACCAATGGAATTTTCTAACAAATTCTTTAAAAATCTTACCTGAAACCGCTTTCGCCAGATTTTAAAATAATTTCACAGAAATGTTCCTTGAATGACCCTTTTCAAAACCTGTTCGCGAAATTTTGATAGGTCAAGAAACATGGCTCTGGTGAATGGGGGCGCTACTTGCATTATATGGAAATTAAGAAACTCTTAAAATTCTTCTTTTCTGAAACTGCTGGTCAGATTTTGAAATGACTTTTACAGGTGACCTTTTGAAAATTGCTTGGCAAAATAATGATTCATTGCCTCAAAAAAAAATAGGCTATGGTCCTCTAAAAGATTCAGGTGAGCGATCCAGGGCCATCTTAGCCCTATTCAACTAAATTGAAGACTCCATTACTATTTTTATTTTGCGTTCTTTTGACCAATGTATCATTTTTTCAAATTCATGTTATCAGGTTTATCATCTGCTTTTTTAGGCAATTTGTGTTCAGATGCACAATTTTCATTCACTCAAATATTCAGAAGTAAGATGAAAATGGTGAATAATATGACTAATTAATTATTAAACAGAGAGCAGAAAACTAGGACTTGACATACCGGTACTTGCTGCATGGTTATTTTTTATTTAACCTAAATGCTGACCATAAGCAAAAGCAGTTTATTTCATCTGTTTCTGCAGTTTTTTACGTTCCTGAAAACACACAAAATGGCCGCATTGAGGAATAACTTTTGTCTATTTTTTTTTCCCCATGTTATGAACGACTTTGCAAGCTCTTGTCATCATTCTGCGCCCTCATCTTAGTTGTATTATATTCTGTCATTTCTTGATTCTTTACCAAATGAAATTTTATAATCTTGTTCAGGTTGAAATCAATTGTAGACAAGGAAATAAATGTGACTCAAGAATTGGAAATTATTTTTGGAAGGGTAGGTCTAGAAAACATTGTGGAAAAAAGAAAAAAAAAAATGACGGTTACCACCAGTTTCTCTTTTTCCAACAGTGTTTTCATAAACCCCCTCTATCAGGGTCATGGTGGATCATGTGGTGAAGGCCTAAGATATTTACTTCAAACTTGGACTAGTCATTAACCCATTACCACACAATCCCTAATTTTGATGCCCCTGAGAAAGAAGCCTTTAGAAAACATAGTGGGAAAAGGAGAAAATGCTGTTAACCAGCATTTTCTTTTTTCCTAAACTGTTTTTCTACCCTTCAAAAAACAAATTTCAAATTTTCAGTCACTTTCATTTTGTCGTCTGCAAATGCTTTAGATTCGGACAATCCCAAAATTTTGTTGTTTGGTAATTAGTTATTTCACGAAATTTTGACATGGTAATGGTTGTATGCCCCCTTTGAGACTGAGACTCTTCTCTTCAATGCAACTGCAGCCAAATGTTTGTATCCACATGCTGTTCTGTTTTCTAAAAAATTTCACACTGATATCATGTATACAGGTATTTTTTGAGCATGTTGCAAGTTAACCCATTACCACACAATCCCTACTTTTGACGCCCATGAGAAAGAAGCCTTTTGAAAACACTGTGGGTAAAGGAGAAAATGCTGGTAACCAGCATTTTCTCCTTTTCCCACAGTGTTTTCTACTCTTCACAACAAAAATTTCAAATTTTAAGTCACTGTTATTTTGTCGTCTGCAAATCCTTTCAATTTGGACCAGTCTAAAATTTTCTCGTGTGGTAAAGAGTTAACAATGCAAAGAAATTACCAATTTTTAACAGATAGGCAGTTGCCATAATTCATTACCAAACAACAAAATTTTAGGTTTTTCCAAATCGAAAGTATTTGGAAGGCAACAAAATTAAGTGACTGTAAATTTGAAATCTGTTTTTGTGAAGGGTAGAAAACACTGTAGGGAAAGGAGAAAACGCTGGTTACCAGCGTTTTCTCCTTTTCCCACAATGTTTTCCAAAGGCTTCTTTCTTGGGGTCATCAAAAGTATGGATTGTGTGGTAATGGGTTAATTTTTGGTAACTTATTTATTAAGTATTATATTGCTCCTCTATAAATTTGGTATGAGCGATCACTGTGAAGAAAGATCTATCGAGATAAATTATTTTTGCATACTTTTCCTTACTTTTTACATACTGGTTTTGTTAACTTTCACCAATACTTTGTCAAGCTGACCTCTATAAATAAATCTTGACAAAACTCTGTACAGTTATATTTTACTTTACAGAATTTAGCCGCCAGACAGAAATCGAGGCATCTTATGTTGCAAACTTTGAACAGCTATATTCGCACAAAGAAATGGACAACCACATTATGTGCCCCATATGTGGAAAACAATACACAACTGTTGGAACTATGCGTAGACATATGGCTATACACGGAGGTGAAAAACCACTGAAGTGTGACTACTGTAATTATCGAACCACCAGGAAAGACAATTTAAGAAGGCATAGTTTCCAACATAGGAATTTGAACAAGTTTCTTCAGTGAAATAATTTTTTGTCCTCCTTTGACGGTCTTGAAAAAACATGCTGGCAAGAGTGCAACACATGGAAGTTATACAACTCTGTACCAAACATCAAAATGTTGGAATGGTCCAAAGTCAACGTATTTGAAACCTATAAATAAAATGATGGGCTTTGTATCGGAAAGGGTTGAAAGTGGGAAATGAAAAAAATGCTGGTTATCAGGACTTCCAAAAAATGTGGGTTTTTTATGTCTTTTAATCTCAGGGGAGGTTAGAATTCAAGATTGTGTAGTAAAGAGTTATTTTTTACAGGATGACAAAATTTTATAATTGTTCCAATTGAAAACATTTGCAGAGAGCGAAATAAACATGACTCGGATGATGGTATTTGGCTCTAAAAGAGCAGAATACACTGTGGTAAATAAAGAAAGTGCTAATAATCAACATTTTTTTTTTCTTTTCCATCATTGTTTTCTACCTTTCAATACGACAAATATCCATTTTGATAGTCACATTTATTTTGTCATCTGCAAAATGCTTTGAATTTGAACAAATCTGAAATTTTATCGTTTGGTAGAGAGTTGACTCTTTACCACACAACCCAGAGTTTGAATAATTCTGAGAGACAGCTTTTGAAAACATTGTTGGAAAGGAGAAAATGCTGGTAACCAGCATTTTCTCCTTTTCCAACAAAGTTTTCTTTCCGTGTGGAAACAATTTTTGCAGAAGAGCCACACTTTATTTGCTGCTTGCGACTTCGTGTACTTTCAGTTTGGATTAGTCTAAAACTTGTTTGGTAAAGACTGGAGACATAGTATGGAGAACACTAGATAATATATTGAATTTGGTATTTAATATTTTCTTCTGTACAGACTTAAACCAACAGATAGAAATAGATGCATCAAATGCAGCACACTCCAAACTACGTTCATGCAGAAGAAATTCCAGCAGAATGTGTCTCCTATGTGGAAAACGTTGTGCAAATAGTTCAAATTTGCACAGACATATAAGGGCTGTGCACCAAGATGAAAAGCCATTGAATTGTGACCATTGTGGTTATAGGACCTCAAGACTAGACAATTTGAAAAGACATATATTTCATCATAGGAACCTGAACTTGTTGCTATGAAGAAATTTTTTTCCTTTTTTTTACAGACTAGAAAGGAAATAGTAATCACAAGAAACTTATGTCATGCTTTCTGGTATTTTATCGAGAAATGATGCGAAATATTTTGAATAATTCATGGTTACCACCATAGCTTAATATAGACTCTGTAGGAGCCTATGTTGTGATTGGTCACCCACATGTCTGTGTACGCAGTTGGAAGTTTCAAAGTATTCAAGGGCGTGGTATTATAGAAGAGAAAGCACACAAGGAACACTAGCTTTTCGACTTGGATTTTCAGCCTAAACACATCAAAAACTCTGAAACTTTAGTTATTACAAAATTTCTGATTTTTCTTTAGTTTTAAATTTTTCTACAATAATAGTAGATCTGAATAGTATCTTAGACAACATTAATAGATCTAGGATCAAGGACCCAGGACAACTGAACACAGCCACCCTACTGGGATGGAATAACAGAAAGAAAGGATTAAAATGTAAATGACAACACTGAACTCTAAATATCTAAGAAATCTTTAAAATCGTTTAAACGTGATCTGAACTGTCCATGTACAATAGTAAAGCTTGATTATAGATTTTTATTCATTACCACACAATCCCTACTTTTGACGCTCCTGAGAAAGAAGCCTTTTGAAAACACTGTTGGAAAAGGAGAAAATGCTGGTAACCAGCATTTTCTCCTTTTCCCACAGTGTTTTCTATCCTTCCCAGAACAAATTTCAATTTTTCAGGCACCTTTATTTTGTCGTCTGCAAATGCTTTCAATTTGAACCAGTCTAAAATTTTGTTGTGTGGTAAAGGGTTAAGATTCATTTTCTTAATCTTATTCAATAAGTCTGTCATCCCAGCCCTCCCCCCTTTATTTTTGTCAATCAATTTCTTTTGTCTGCTCACTGAAGTCATAGATTTTCATCCGTTTCTTAATAATCTCGGATTGGGCGAGGGATCGGAGGTTTCAGTATACAAGAAGGATAGTTACAAGAAAGAACGGCCCTATATTCCTGTTACAAATAGGGTAGAAAACATTGTCAGTAAAGTATTTTCCCATTTCCCTCAGCAATTTTAACCCTTTCCCAAACAATCCCTGGTTTTTACGGGTCTAGAATAGTAGCCTTTTGAAAACATTGTGGGAAAAGGAGAAAATGCTGGTAACCAGCATTTTCTCCTTTTCCCACAATGTTTTCTACCCTATCATGGACAGAAATTATCTTTTCAGCAAGAGTTGAATTGTTGTCTGCAAATGCTTTCAATTTGGTCTAGTCCAAAAGTTTGTCGTTTGGGAAAGGGTTAAAGGGCTTATTTCCCAGGGTCTTTAAAAGTTGCCTGTGTGAAGTAAAGGGTTGAAACATAGATGGTGTTAGTGGTACTGAAATGAATAGAGACCGTCTTTTCTTGCTCAATATGAATCTATGGAAAAAGGGGGCTTAACTCTATGCCAAACGACAAAATTTTAGACTTGTCCAATTGAAAGCATAATTATGAAGACAACAAAATATTAAAAAATTGAAACTTGACTTTAACCCATTACCAAACAACAAAATTTTAGACTGGTCCAAATGATAGCATTTGCAGATGACAAAATAAAAGTGACTGAAAATTTGAAATTTGTTTTGTGAAGGGTAGAAAACATTGTGGGATAAGGAGAAAATGCTGGTTACCAGCATTTTCTCCTTTTCTCACAAAGTTTTCTAAAGGCTTCTTTGTCAGGGGCATCAAAAGTAGGGATTGTATGGTAATGGGTTAACAGAATAGAAAACATCGTGGGAAAAGGAGAAAATGCTGGTAATCAGCATATTCTCCTTTTCCTACAGTGTTTTCAGAGGCTTCTTCCTCTGGGTTGTTTGAACCAGGGATTGTTTGGACAAGGATTATACCCTATACTATACAATCCTCACTTTTAATGACTCTGATAGAGAAGGCTTTTGAAGACATTGCAAGAAAAGGTGGAAATGTTTGAAACCAGTATTTTGCCTTTTGCCACAATGTTTTTTGTTCAACTTTGTCTAGCTCTATCTACAACTCGTTCAGAGAAATGTAATGTCATTCTGTGTATTCTTCAAAAATTGGGTAGTAGTGGCCATTAGTATACAAGTTGAATACAGCCTGGACTCCAAACTGTATTATGATGTGGTGCAAATTATGTGCCCTCTGTAAACATTGTGAACTCTTTACCACAAAATTTTAGACTAGTCCAAATTCAAAGCATTGCAGATGAATGATATTTGATTTGGAAAGGGTAGAAAACATTGTGGTGACTAGCATTTTCTCCTTTTCCCACAATGTCTTCAAAAGGCTTGTTTCTCAGGGTTGTTAAAAGTCGGGATTATGTGGTAAAGAGTGAAATGTAGAATTTTTCTGTAGGTCTGTTTTGAAGCAGGGTATTGGCTGACAGACTACAAGATCAAGAGATTATTAAGCTCTTTACTTGTATTTGGGTCCACATTTAGTTAACAGCCTTGAGTGAGCATTTTGAATGGATGAAGCGTTTCACTTGTATTTGGGTCCACATTTAGTTAACAGCCTTGAGTGAGCATTTTGAATGGATGAAGCTTTTTACTTGTATTTGGATCCACATTTAAGTAGCAGGCTTGAGTGAGCATTTTGAATGGATGAAGCTATTTACTTACATTTTGGTCCACATTTTGTTAACAGTCTTGAGTGAGCATTGTGAATGGTGCTGAATCTAGTGATTAAATGGTTGGGAAACTGTTCATGCAGTGTTAAATTTGGATTGCTCTTTTGCATTTACTAGCAAATTTATGTTACTTTACAGGTTCTAGCAGACAGACAGAGACTGAGGCATCAATTAAAGCAAGTTTTCAACAAACGTCTTTGGTAACGAAAATAAAACACCCCAATATGTGTCCTATATGTGGAAAATATTACAGAACTTCTACAACGATGCGCAGACATCTGGCTATACACAGAGGTGAAAAGCCGCTTAAGTGTAACCTCTGTGATTACAGAACCTTCAGGAAAGACTGTTTAAAAAGGCATAGTTCTACGCATATGAATTTGGAATGGTTGCTTCAGTGAAGAATATTTTTGTTATGTTTCTACTAGGCCTAGTTTCTACACATTTCTTTACACTTGAAAGGGATTCCTATCCAGTATCAGAGATCATGTCAGTTTCAACATGAAATTGAAAAACTGATATGAAATTGACTTGGACTATAACCAAACAGTCCTAACCTTAAATGCCCTTGTCAAAGAGATTTTCAAAAACATTGTGAGATACAAAAAAACAACAACACTAGTAACCAGAATTTATTCCTTTTCATGCAGTGTTTTAGAAACTATCAAAGAAAAATACCTTCATTTGATTCACATTAACTGACTCTAAATAACAGCAAGGATGAAGCCATTTCTTTTGTGTATATGACACTTTTTGATAGTGTAGAAAACATTGTTGCAAAAGGTGAAATTGCTCGTGACGAGCAATTTCACCTTTTGCCACAATGTTTTCCAAAGGCTCCTAAAAGCAATGCTTAGAAATGAGTATCTATGGAGTAAAGGGTTAATGAACTCTTTACGAAACAGTCCGGTGTTTTCAATTTGAAACAGTCTTAAGATTTTGTTTATATCTGGTAAAGAGTTAACTTTTGCCAACATCCCAAGAATCCTAACCAAGTGAAGAAATAGTCAAACAACAAAATTTGAATTGACCCAAATTCAAAACATTTACAGACACCTTTGGAGTCCTAATGATTATATTGATAGGATAGAAAACATGGTTGGAAAAGGAGAAAATACTGGTATCCAGCATTTTCTTTTCTTCCAAGAATGTTTTCAAATGCTTGCTTCTCAGGTCAGTCAAACTCGGGTTTGAGTGTTGATGGATTAGAATGATTGCTCTGATACTGCAAAACAACAAAATTATACACTTACCCAAATTGAAAGCAATTGCAGAATACAAAATAAACATGACTTAAAAATTGAAACTTGAATTTGGAAGAGAAAAAACATTGTGGAAAAGGGAGAAATGCTGGTAAACAACCATTTTCTCCATTTCCCGCAATGTTATCAGCCTTTCCTAAAAGAAACTTCAATTTTTCAGTCGCATTAATTTTGTTGTCTGCAAATACTTTCAATTCAGAAGAGTCCCAAGTTTTGCTGTTTGGAAAAGAGTTGAATAAACCAAAATGGTGCAATTCTTTGGTTCTTTTGCAAACAGCTTTGGAATCCTGACCTGGGAAAGAGTAGGACCTGTGAGCAAAAATTTGTTGTGCAAATGTTATGCCAAATTTGTATATAATGACTATTTTTTATGTAAACAAGCAAGTCAGCTGTTGTAAGATATGATTCATGATACTTTTTTTGTGGTATTTGTCAAAGACAATACCACTATGAGTTCAATATTGCATTTTGAAGACCATGTATCATATTTTGTGCAAAGCGGAACAAAATAAGCCAGATTAAGTTCAATTTTTACCAGACAAATGAGTTTTTCAGCTGCTCTGTAATTGCAAATGGCATGTTAAAATACAGTGGGTGAGGTCATCTATCATAAAAATACTAATTTTTCAATGAAAATAGCTCCACTGGCTCATAGCCTTCTTTTGGTGCAATGATACAAAATTTGTCTACCGATTATTAGGTCTTGGGCATTTTCATGCCAAAACCAGTTTGTTCCATGGCTTCTTCATTCTATGATTGCCCTATTCAAATTTCTAGGCATGAATATTTGTAGATCGAAATAATTGATTGTAACGTTGGGAATATAATGTTAATGGCCAAAATATGTTTCGAAATCATACTTTTCAGGTACAAAACTTAATTCTATTCAATATATTTACATGGTTTTCTCTCTACCCATCATGCATCCTACTGTCAAGGGACGTAAGTCCTGACTCCTCCTTATGATCAAAGGGATACCACCAATACACAAGTAACCCGTACTTTGTCATGAGTATTCTCCCTTCAACCAAAAAGGTATTCATTTGCTTAGTAGGTTAACTTTCAAGCCAATATTTGAATAATATTATTCTTTTTCCTTCAAACTATTAATTCCACACAATTACTTCATTGACAAATACTACTTCAGCATTCTCAATGCTTTGATTATGTAAGCAAGCAAGTCAGCAGTTGTAAGATTATGTGATTGATTTATGATAATTTCTTTGAGAGGCATCAGTAAAAAGTTAACACTATTGCAGGTGACAAAGATTTTGTCCAAAGCAAAAGCACTTATAATAAAGAATAAACCATTTACCACAAAACACAATTTTGAACTTGTCCAAATCACAAGCAATTGCATCTGCTCATATTGATGAGTAACATTTGGCTTTGAGCGAGTAAAAAAATTGCTAAGCTTAACCTGTAGGACGAGTACATTTTAAAACTAGGGAATTTTAAATTTGTCCAGTAAAATTCAAATTGCAAGTTATTTCATGGCGAACACAAAACGAAAGTAAAACTGAAATTACAGAGCGTCTCTTCGATCACGATACAGGATGTTTATGTTTATTATGCTCGCGCATCTGTTAAGTGCTTGACGGGTTTTCTGTTCACGGCGATGGGTAGAGCAGTATACTTTATTATAAGATCGGAACAGGTTTACCAGTCGAGCCACCGGAAAAAAATACTGCTTTGTTTATATGGACACCGTAGTATCGTTGATTCTAATTACTTCGCGAATACATGTACTTGTACTTTCATGAATCTATGTTTGCTATCAATGTTTTTTCCTCGGTGCTATTTTTTTTGGCCGCTGTGAATCCTTTTACAGACGTAAACATTCCTGAGAAGCTCTCTAAGCCGAAGAAATGGTTCTAAATCATAATTGAAAATAAAAAAGGTCATATTTTTATCGAAAACCATCATTTCCCCCCCTCCAAATAATTCGTAAGTCGTGTGTACAACACATTTATATACACTTTGTGCCCATAATTTTAAAGTACGATACAGAAAATGTATTTGTGATAAGTTTAGAGGCTGTGACCTTTAGGAATACTCCTTGAATGACATCATTTGACTACATTTGGAATGACTCTGTTTTTCCAAAATGATTCACAAATATATGGGTAAACACGGTCCAGGAAATTGTTCTGTAAATTTAAGTGGTCATAAGCATGAAATGTAGATAAGTATTTCACTGATATTTCTCAAAAACTTACTGGATGGCATGAAATGAATCTAGATAAATCATAAAATGTGCTTATGCTGACTTCTTTATACATTTTTCGGCCGAAAGGCATAATGGCAGTGAAGAGCGTTTCAGGCCTGAAAGGAAAATTAAGTCAAGTTCCAAAACATATGAATGCAATCAGTGTGGGAAAGTATTTACCCCTTTACCAAACAACAAGATTTTAGACTGGTCCAAATTGAAAGCATTTGCAGACGACAAAATAAATGTAACTCAATAATTGAAATTTGTTTCCAGCAGGGTAGAAAACACTGCGGGAAAAGGACAAAATGCTGGTTACCTTTATTTTCGTTACCAGCATTTTCTCCTTTTCCCACAGTGTTTTTAAAAAGCTTCTCAGGGTTGTAAAAACCAGAGATTGTTTGGTAAAGGGTTACTAGAAAAGATAAATTATTTTGGCATCTAGCTTTACACACTGGCAAAAAACCCGTCAAGTGTGACCTTTGTGAATGTAAAATTTTGAGAAAAGACCATCTGAAAAGACATTCTACAAAACATTTACTCTTTACCACAGGACAAAATTTTAGACTGGTTCAGATTGAAAGCATTTGCAGACGACAAAATAAAGGTGACTGAAAAATTGAAATTTGTTCTGGGAAGGGTAGAAAACACTGTGAGAAAATAGAAAATGCTGGTTACCAGCATTTTCTTCTTTTCCTACAGTGTTTTCACAAGACTTTTTTCTCAGGGCGTCAAAAGTAGGGATTGTGTGGTAATGGGTTAAAATGATAAAAAGATGTAGAAAAAGGCATTTGGCTATGTGTAAGATTGTGCAGGTTTCTTCCTAACCCTTTATCAAACAAACCCAAGTTTTCATGACCCTTGGAAAGAAGCCTTTTGAAAGCACTGTTGAAAACGGAGAAAATGCTGGTTACCAGCATTTTCTCCATTTCCCACAATATTTTCTACTCTATGAAGGACAAATTCCAGCATTTGAGCCCTCCTTAACCCTTTCCCAAACAACAAATTTTGGACTCTTCCAAACTGAAAGAGTTTGCAGACGACAATTTTAGATTTTGAGAAAATGGCAGAAAGTTCTCAAAAAGGGTAGAAAACACTGTGGGAAAAGGAGAAATTGCTCGTTACGAGCAATTTCTCCTTTTTCCACAGTGTTCTCAAAAGACTTTCTGTAGACACATAAAAACCAGGGCTTGTTTTTTGGAAAGGGTTAATTTGTCATCTACAAAATTAATGCTTTTAATCTGGACCAGTCTTGACTTATGTTGTTTGGTAAAGTGTTAATTATATTGTTGTTTTCGCTCTTGAGTTTGTGAAATATTTTTGGAATAAAAATTACATGGATTCTAGATGACTGTCTATGCGTTGAAATGGTACATATTTCTTTCCCTTCCCAGAAACTACCTTCCTCTTTGTTATATGTCAGAATGGTCACATTGGGCTTATTTCCTTTCACCTGTTCTGGCACAATGTTCTGTGTTCTGAAATGCTGTTCAGGAATGTGCGAAAGGAATATTTCAGAACATATACACTGATCTGGAAGCATGTTCTGAATGGGGCATTTTCGGAACATTGTCCTAAACCATATCGAAATGAAAATACATTGCCATGATGGCTGTTCCAAGAGCTACTGTCATAGCTGTTAAATAGTGGAGGATACGATAAGCTCTCAGATAAGACCAAAAGATCAAATTAGATACGAACCTCATTATACACGTAAGGAGACCTTTTGTTTATTGGTCGCATTAGTCAAAGGTTAAGGTAACTGGTGAGATTTGTTTTGGAAATGGATTCTATTCTCACAATCTCACGGCAGGGAATCATGTGACACAACAACAACAACAAGCCCGACATTTGAGGAAATCCCCCCACTTACAGGTGGCCCTTCAGATGTTGGGACGAAAATTTTACAAAAATACAAAAAACTCATCCTTATACTCCCAAAGTCTTAAATTTTCATTCATTAAACCCCAGTAGTCGAAAACCATCCAACAACCAGATAAATTAGAGATTTACTACAGCCCAGGTCGACACTGAAGGGAAACAACACGGTCTATTTTTACATGAACAACTCGCTCATTTACGTACTGGAAATAAACAGACGAAGCTTCAAAAATAGCACCCTAAGTTCTAGACATTATGGAAAATAATTACATGTTTGTTATGTTATGGAATTTAATAGTCATTAGTTACGTGCAAGTCACTTAACATTTCCACATTGCTTTTTTGATTTTGGCGGGAAATCTTAAAATAGCTTAGAGGCTACGTAACCTTTTAACCCATTACCACACAATCCCTACTTTTGACGACCCTGAGAAAGAAGCCTTTAGAAAACATTGTGGGTAAAGGAGAAAATGATGGTAACCATCATTTTCTCCTTTTCCCACAAAGTTTTCTTTCCATCCTAAAACAAATTTCAATTCTTTAGTCACATTCATTTTGTCGTCTGCAAATGCTTTGAATTTCGACCTGTCTGAAATTTTGTCGTTTGCTAACGAGTTAAGGGAATACCACCAAAAAAATTTTTTTTTATTGATTTTATGATTCTTAATTACTGATGCTTTGTATTGTTTTTTCATAAAAATTTCAGTGACATATATATTTTTTAATTTGGTGTGATGTGAAAATTCTAAATACCCACCTTTAAGGTAAGAAAATCTTCAATAATTCTGTCAATATGTGACCGATTTGAATTCGGTTTGAAGCAGAGAAGGCACAAAAACACCAGGAATTTGCTGGATGTGGTAGATCTTTTAAACAACACTTTATGAAAAAGTTGACGAGATAAGGTTCACGTCGAAAATGAATAATACAAACAGGCCACTTTTCTTGTTTTAGTGCATTTATTGTGTTCCCGTATGAATAAAATGAGGAGAGCATGAATGAAAAGTCTTGTCACTGTCAATATTCTTTATTAGAATACAATTTTCTAGGTAAACAACATTTTTTTTCTAAAATGATACAGTTCACGTTGGGAAATTTTTTATGATAACGTTCACATCATAAGTAGAATATAGAATATACATATTTAATCATCTTGGTTGCGCCATGCTGTCTTGAATATCATGTTAATATATACTTGAAATTATGAAATTGTCTTGATTTTAAGCATTTTTTAATTGTGTTGCGTGTCGGTCAGTGTCATATGTAGCTGTTTAACCCTTTCCCAAACAAGCCCTGGTTTTTACATGTCTGCAGTAAAAGTCTTTGAAAATACTGTGGGAAAAGGAGAAATTGCTCATGACGAGAAATTTCTCCTTTTCCCACAGTGTTTTCTACCCTTTTTGAGAACTTTATGCCATTTTCTCAAAATCTAAAATTGTTGTCTGCAAACTCTTTCAGTTTGGAAGAATCCAAAATTTGTCGTTTGGGAAAGGTTTAACTCTTTACCACACAATCCCGACTTTTAATGACCCTGAAAAGAAGCCTTATGAAAACATTTGTGGGAAAAGCAGAAAATGCGGGTGTTCCTTTTCCCAGTATTTTCTCCTTTTCCCACAGTGTTTTCTACCCTTCCTAGAACAAATTTTAATATTTCAGCCACCTTTATTTTGTCGTCTGCAAATGCTTTCAATTTGAACCAGTCTATAATGTTGTCGCTTGGTAATGGGTTAAACACATTTGGTCAGTGTAATTGCAGTAAAGTTAGCCTACTCGTATATATCCTTGTTATTAAGAACACAAGGCTTTGGCTGTAAAATTACACATTCAATGATATTCCTGGCGTTGAACATGGAATAAGAATTTTTTAGAGCAGACATCTTTTACGATACAAGTTTGGCACCACCGCACCATGCGTGACCTATCTCCTAAAACTGCTCTACTACAGATTTACAAAAAATGACCCGGTGCATGGAAATACACAGGAAGTCTGTTTGAAAATTAGATGCACAATAAATTTGTTCACAAACAGAGGAAACATACAAGTTACGATTCCATAAGATTTTTTGTCTATTTCTTATTTCAGAAATCGCTTCCGATGCTCATATATGTAAGTTTTGTGGTGCCCTTTTGAAAAGCCAACGTAATCTTAACCCATTACCACACAATCCCTACTTTTGACGCCCCTGAGAAAGAAGCCTTCTGAAAACACTGTAGGAAAAGGAGAAAATGCTGGTAACCAGCATTTTCTCCTTTTCCCACAGTGTTTTTTACCCTTCCCAGAACAATTTTCAATTTTTCAGTCACCTCTATTTTGTCGTCTGCAAATGCTTTCAATTTGGACCAGTCTAAAATTTTCTCGTGTGGTAAAGAGTTAAGGAGCATGAAAGAAGGCACGAGGGTACAGGGCCCTACCAATGCTGCGGTAAGCCCTATTACTCCAAGGCCAACTTTATGAGGCACAGGTGCAACAAGCATGGCTTGCGGAAGACATTCAAGTGTGGTACGTGCAAGAAGTCATTTGCGACGAACACGGATTTGAAGCGCCATAAAAAGCGTGAACAAGGGGATTGGCTCTTCCAGTGTGACACTTGTGAACAGAAATTTTTTTCAAAGGGAGAATTGAACGACCACTTGGACAAACATACAGTAAATAAAAGACACCATTGTAATAAATGTGGTCAAACTTTTCGGTATAAAGGCAACCTTAGTCGCCATATGAGGGTTTACAAACATAAGTAATTGTTTAGACACATGAAAATTGAAGCTGAAAAAAACGAGCTATATGCAAAACTTTCTGTCTTTTTTTATCTCACCAGCAAGAATTCCATTGGTCCTTATAAAGGTTGGGAAATAGTTTTCCTGTAAACTTGGTGAAGGAGCTGAAGTGTGCAGTTTTTGAGATTGTACAGTCGACTGGGATTCTTTATAGTGGGAATTGTCACTTGACAAAAGAATCATATGAGCATGTGTAGTAAAACTGCATATATTTTTATACGCCCGAAGGGTCATATTATGTTATACCCTCGGTCGTCCATCCGTCCATCCATCCGTCCGTCTGTTAGCAATTTCTTGTGTGTGCAACTCCTCCTAGAGTTTTCATCAAAATTAGTTGAAACTTGCCACAATGAATCTCCATGATGTCTAGTTGTGCACCTGGGTCTTAGAATTTTGATCGCTGTTTGCATTCTAAAATTATCTGCCCTCGATTTCTGAAATAACCAACTTTTCACTTTGAATTTTTGTTCAGGCCATAACTTCCATACCATAAAAGGTATCAAATTGAAACTACATACACTGATAAAACACATTATGGAGAAATGCAGTGCACATGAAACATAACTCTGCCACTTTTATTTTTTGAGTTACTGCCCTTTGTTAATTTTCAGTTTGAATTTTTGTCCAGGTCATAATTTCCAAACTGTAAAAGCTAATAACTTGCAACTTTATACGCTGATAGAACACATTATGGAGAAGTGCATTGCACATGAACCATAACTCTGCAACCTTTATTGTTTTAGTTATTGCCCTTTGTTAATTTTCAGTTCGAATTTTTGTCCAGGCCATAACTTCCAAACTTTAAAACCTATCAACTTGAAACTTCAAAGACTAATAGAACACATTATGAAGAAGTGCACTGAACAAGAATCATAACTCTGCCATCCTTCTTTTTGAGTTATTGCCCTTTGTGAGTTTTCTCTTTAAATTTTTGTCTGGGCCATAATTTCTAAAATATAAAAGCTATGATCTTGAACCTTTCAAGACTGATAGAACACCTTGTGGAGAACAGAAATTCACAAAATTTGTAACTGTGCCACCCTTCTTTTTTTAGCTATTGCCCTTTCATATTTTTCACATATCATGGAGATTAACTACTATTCATTCATGGCCCATACGTCATTTCAACTCATTTCACTGACAAGCCCCTTCAGGTGTATATGCGCCGCTTTACGAAGCTCTTGTTATTCATTTTAGTTACTATTGTCCTATAATCGTATTCAGGTATTTATTCGATAAGTCAACACTATATCAAAACATACAGTATAGGCTGAAGGGGTTGCTAAAGTCAATTTTGATGCCTTAATCTCTTAGCTGTGATGAAAATGCAGATAATTTTGTCCTAACCAAATGTTTTCTATTTACTGAAATGTAATATCATTGCGAAAACTGCGCTCTCATCCGAAAGACTGGAGTGGAGGGGGATGGAACCAGTGACCTCCAAGTTACAAGTCTGTCACGGAAATTTAAAAGTCTCATGTAAATGATACGATTCAGGGTTGATATCAACATAACATTCAGGCTATCGAACCATTTTACTACAGTCCAAAGTTGAAAGGCAATGTTGCGGAGAGGAAAGGAATCTGAATGTACCTGCCTGTAAAATCTAAGCATAACATCTCCCATGTTATGTTCTTTTAATTTATCAATGACAGCAGTTGTAAGTTCAAGCATTTGCTGAAGTATTAAATCCTCAGATGGTTTATCTATGTTTCGTTCAGCTTCAGATATCTTACTCAGTTGAAGACTTTGTTGACTTTGTTTCGGCATATTGTGACACCCATTTGTGCATTTAGGGGGAAGGGAGTTATCTGCAGCTTTGAGATCTGTAAAAAAAAACATCATGGCTTTTGGTCAAACGACAAAATTTTAAACCCTTCCAAATTGAAGCATTGACAGATGACAAAATGAATGTTATCGATAAATAAAAACTTGACTTTAGAAGAGTAGAAAACATTGTGGGAAAAAGAGAAAATGCTGGTTACCAGCATTTTCTTCTTTTCCCACAATGTTTTCAGAAGGCGTATTCCTCTAAGTCGTAAAAATCAGGGATAGTTTGGGAAAGAGTTAAAATATCAGAATCATCAGAGCCAAATAAAGACCTCGTATAGTTTTTCTTGGTCCTTTTCTTTAAAGGTGAGTGTCTATATATAGGCGACATTTTGACTGTGACTTTAGTCAAAGGGGATTTTTAAGGTGACCACTTCCGCTTTTTGGATGTTTCGAACTTTACTCTTGTCAACAGAGATCTTAATGGTGAATGGTTAGGTTTATTTGCAGTAAATGGCAATATAGGAAATGGTGATTTAGTAACTGTATATACAAAGTTTTTTTCTTTTTCTCTTTCGCCATTTTCTTCTGTTAAGAGTCAAAATAGACCTTTTCTTGTACCTCATGATGTATCTGAAATTGGTGAGGAAAAAACCAATAAAATCTCATTTTACAATAAAAATAAAGCTTTTGAAAAAAAAAAACCATCAAACATTTTCTCATGTTCGAATAAGGCTTTCTCACCATCCTTTAGAACATGATATTTTTTCATCGTCGTACACATATCTTTCCAATGTGGACCAACTTTAACTTTTTCCACCACAAAAAAAGTTTAATTCTTTACAGCTTTAATACTAAAATATGTGCCATTATCTGGAAGCATATAATTATATTTGGAAAAAGCCGTGCATAATCAAAATTTCACTAAATATACATACTCATTAATCAATTTCTTAACTGTTTGATTAAGGTCAGGGGATTTTCCATAGAGACTAATCGAAAAATAAACATGTCCAATTTATTGGCTTTATTTCTTAATGTTATAGTTAATAAATGCATATTGATTTATATCTGGTTATCTAAATCATTTCTGCAGGTTATATGATTCTGCAAGTTATACGGCATAATATTATATGATTTACTCTGTCTGTGTCTCTCTCTCCCCCCCCCCCCCCCCCCCATCCTTCTCTCTCTGTGTGTGTGTGTCTCTCTCTCTTTCCTTTAAAACCACACCAGTAATCATGATATAATAGGAAATTATACTTATGAAGTGAACATTATCATAAAAAGAATTTCCTGGCGTGAACTGTATCATTTTAGAAATTAACATTGTTTACCTAGAAAATCATATTCTAATAAAGAATATTGATAGTGACAAGACTTCTCATTTATGCTCTCCTTATATTGTGCATACGGGAACACAATAAATGCACTAAAACAAGAAAAGTGGCCTGTTTGTGTATTTTATTTATTTTCGACGTGAACGTTATCCAGGGTAAAAGTTTGTTTGCTCGTCAATAACCTTTTCATCAGGTGTTGTTTAAAATATCTACCACATCCAGCAAATTGCTGGTGTTTTTGCACCTTCTCTGCTTCAAACCATTTGATTTCCTCAAATGTCGGCCATTGTTGTTGTTGTTTCGTCACGTGATTCCCCGCCGTGGATTGTGCTGCTTCTTGTTTAATGTACGACAGAATTTTGGACATGCCCAAATGGATAGCATGTGCAGACAACAAATTAAGTTTGGTGCAAATGATATGTGTCTCAGTGAAAGTGTAGAAAACTTTTGGGGAAAATGAGAAATACTGTATTTTCTCTTTTCTGCTTTTCACTCTTAGATTTTAAAAAGTTAAAAGTGGGAATTGTGTGGGAAAGGGTTAAACTCAGCAGGCAGCCATTGTCCCATGGGAGTGGCCTTTATCAAGGCACTACTAAGCAGGCACATAGGAAGCAATTCAAAATTGGAGGGGGGGGGGGATGCTAACTTGTATTTCATATTAGCATGATTATCAAAATTAGCCCCCCCCCCCCCCCCCCCCCTTCCCTCCGTCCCTGTTCCTACAGGCCTGCTAAGTCCAAAATTAGTCATGATAAAATGCAGTAAAAGTTATTCTATAGGTGAGCCGTTGCAGAAAAAGACAGACATAATGTTGAAAGTACTTCTACACTAAGTGCCAGATGACAAATTTCGACACTGACCCAAATTGAAAGCACTTGCAGACAACAAAATAAATGTAACTCAAAAGATTAAATTTGTTTTGAGCAGGGTCTACAGAAAACATTAAAGGGTTACCAGCATTTTCTCCTTTTTCCACAATGTTTTCAGATGGCTTCTATCTCAGGGTCGTATAAACCAGGAATTGTGTGGTAAAGGGTTAAAAACATTTTCTTCTCTCCCCATGTTGTCTCCAAATTCCTTCTTCATCAGGGTTGTTTAACCTATTACCACACAATCCCTACTTTTGACGCCCCTGAGAAAGAAGCCTTAAGAAAACATTGTGGGAAAAGGAGAAAATGCTGGTAACCAGCATTTTCTCCTTTTTCCCACAATGTTTTCTATCCTTCACAAAACAAATTTCTATCCTTCACAAAACAAATTTCAAATTTTCAGTCACTTTCATTTTGTTGTCTGCAAATGCTTTCAATTTGGACCAGTCTAAAATTTTATCGTTTGGTAAAGGGTTAAACATTCCAATGTATAGTAAAGGGTTACCACACAATCCCGACTTTTAACAACCCCCCAGAAAGAAGTCTTTTGAAAACACTGTGGAAAAAGGAGAAGATGCTGGTACCCAGCATCTTCTCCTTTTCCCACAGGGTTTTCTACCCTTCCCATCCCAAATTTTAATTTTTCAGTCACCTTTATTTTGTCGTCTGCAAATGCTCTCAATTTGGACCAGTCTAAAATTTTCTTGTGTGGTAAAGAGTTAAACACCGTTCCCAAAACCCAAGCAATAATTGGAAAAAAGTAAAGCTGTACCTTATCATTGTAGAAACTGTTGGAAAAAGGAACAACTACGAACATCGCAGAGCTAGTGACAGAGACCCTACAGTACCGCGGGAACAGTCATATAAATGTGACCAGTGCGAGAAGACGTTTTCCTTCAAATCAAAGTTTGAGATGCACTATATAAAACATACTGGGTACAAGCCTTTTGAATGTCACATATGTGGGTTTAAATGTAACAGGAAAGATAATTTGAGAACCCACGTGATGATTAAACATTATTTTAACTCATTACCACACGAGAAAATTTTGTACTGCTCCAAATTGAAAGCATTTGCAGATGACAAAATAAAGGTGATTGAAAAATAGAAATTTGTTCTGGAAAGGGTAGAAAACACTGTGGGAAAAGGAGAAAATGCTGGTTACCAGCATTTTCTCCTTTTCCCACAGTGTTTTCAAAAGGCTTCTTTCTCAGGGGCGTCAAAAGTAGGGATTGAGTGGTAATGGGTTAAAAGATAATGAAATGTAACTCAAAAGCCTTTTAACTCGTTACCAGACGACAAAGTTTTAGACTTGTCTAAATTGAAGCACTTGCAGACAAAATAAATGTGATCCAATAATTGAAATTTGTTTCCAGCTGGATGGAAAACATTGTGGGAAAACAGCATTTTCTCCTTTTCCTACAATCTTTTTTAAAAGTGCATCTATCTTGGGGTCGTAAAAACCAGGGATTGTTTGGTTAAGGGTGAAAAAACAATAACGTGTAACTCAAAAACATTTTAACTCTCTACCAAACGACAAAATTTTAGACTGGTCCAAATCAAAAACATTTGCAGATGACAAAAGTAACTGTAAATTTGAAATTTGTATCAAAGAGGAGAGAAAACATTTTGGGAAAAGGAGAAAATGCTGGTTACCAGCATTTTCTCCTTTTCCATGATGTTTTTTTGAAAAGGCCTCTTTCGCAGGGTCATCAAAAGTCATCATTGAGTGGTAAAGGGTTAACTCTTTACCAAACAGTTCCGACTTATAACAACCTTCAGAAAGAGGCCTTTTGAAGACATTACTGTGAAAGGCAAAAATGCTGGTAACCAGCAATTTCTCCCTTTCCCACATTGATTTCTACCCATCACAAAACAAATTTCAATTTTTCAGTCTCTTTCATTTTATCGTCTGCAAATGTTTTCAATTTTGACCAGTCGAACATTTTGTCATTTGGTAAAGTGTTAACACTTTATGACAAACCACAATTTGTACTGAGCCAGATTAAAGTCATTTTGCAGACAGCATATCAAAGGAAGCTAAAACTATGGTTCCCGTCTTTGATAGGGTAGAAAACATTGTGGAAAAAAGAGAAAATGTTGTTTATCAGCATTTTCTTCATTTTCTCTCAATGTTTTCAAATGCTATGTTTTCCAGGGTCGCTAAATTTGGGGAATGTGTGGTAAAGATTAAATGTCATGGGTTTAAGACTCATTTAAAAGACTCATTATTTAGCAGTCTGTTTGATAATTTAACATTGTTCTAGAGGATAAACAGTGACAGTTGGGGTGTTTTGAATCCCACAACTTTTGGTCTAGATGTTATAGAAAAAACATTTTGAAACCCCCTGTGATCGACCAATATTATCTTGAAGGATTGAAAGTGACAATTGGGTACAAGCCATAGGAATGTTATTTGGAATAAAATGGTACCAGAAAGGTAGTTTGAAAACCCATATGATAGAATGCCATTTTAAAGATAATAACATTTTGGGAACAAACCAACATTTTGGGAACAAACCTTTGAAATGCCACATAATTTGTGACTTTAGTTTTGATGGGGAAGATAATTCAAACAACAATATCTTAATTCTTTACCAAAAGACAAAATATAACGGTCCAAATTGAAAGCATTTGCAGACAACAAAATAAATGTGACTCACACATTGAAACTTGACTTCAGAAGAGTAGAAAAGATTATGGGTAAAGGAGAAAATGCTGGTTACAAGCATTTTCTCCTTTTCCCCACAATGTTTTCAGAAAGTTCTTCCTCTGGGTCATAAAAACAAGGGATTGTTTGGTAATCATTTGTAGGATAGGCGTTGCCATTTTGGGCCAAAACCTTTTGAATGTCACCTATACAGGTGTAAATGAGGTAAAAATCATAGCTTGAAGACTCATGTGATTGTGCTAAATTTTACCAAGGGATATACAGTAGTTTTTGAGGTTAAATTCTTACAAATATTACATGATATTATGCTGCTTGAAACTGTGTGATTGTGTTGTATTATAGTAAATAGGAAATAAAGTAGTAATTGAGGTTAAAGGCGGGTATTTAGATTTTTTGTATCTCACCAAATTAAAAAATACATTCGAGGGTTGATCAATAAATTCATGGATAATGCAAAAAAGGCTTTGTTTTGCATTTAAAAACGAAGCAAAAATTGTAGAAAATATCTCTGATCTTTTATGAACATGGTGTAAAACTTTTACATAAGAATTACAGTACATTTACACGAAAACAAGAATTTACTACACTCATATCAATGAGATGACTGCAGAACAAGTGCAAAATTAGGTCTAAAATAGCACCAAAATTAGTCTTAATTCTTATGATGTGCCATTCTCGAGAATATATAATTATGAGCTGCATTGGCCTTACTGCACTAGGTTGCCATGGTGATTCGTAGCGTCCATTTACCAAATGAAATGATGTAAACGTGACAGGAAAGATGGTGTGAAAACCAATGATAATGCTTAAGTTTTCATAAAGGATATACATTGGCATTGTAGGGTAACATTATCTTAACTCACTACCAAATGACAAAACTTTAGCTTTGTCCAAATCAAAAGCATTTACAGACCACAAATTAAAAGGACTGAAAATTTTAAATTTGTTTCGTAAAGGGTAGAAAACAATATGGAAAAAGGAGAAAATGCTGGTTACCAGCATTTTCTCCTTTTTATACGCCCGTCGAAGACGGGACGTATTATGGGATCACCCGTGACGGGCGGGCGGGCGGCGTCCAGTTCTTTGTCCGGAGCATATCTCCAAAACTATTCTACCTAGGGTTATGAAATTTCATGGGTGGATAGATCTCATCAAGGGGAAGTGCAGTGCACAGGAACCATAACTCTTGCTTGCTTAATTTTTGAGTTATTGCCCTTTGTCGTTTTTCATACTTGAATTTTGTCCGGAGCATATCTCCAAAACTATACTACCTAGGGTTATGAAATTTCTTGGGTGGATAGATCTCACCAAGGGGGAGTGCAGTGCAGAGGAACCATAACTCTTGCTTGCTTAATTTTTGAGTTACTGCCCTTTGTCGTTTTTCATACTTGAATTTTGTCCGGAGCATATCTCCAAAACTATACTAGCTAGGGTTGTGAAATTTCTTGGGTGAATAGATCTCACTAAGGGGGAGTGCAGTGCGCAGGAACCATAACTCTTGCTTGCCTAATTTTTGAGTTATTGCCCTTTGTCCTTTTTTCATACTTGAATTTTGTCCGGTGAATAGCTCCAAAACTATACCACCTAGGGTTATGAAATTTCATGGGTGGATAGATCTTATCAAGGGGGAGTGCAGTGCACAGAAATCATAACTCTTGCTTGCTTAATTTTTGAGTTATTGCCCTTTGTTGTTTTTCATACTTGAATTTTGTCCGGAGCATATCTCCAAAATTATACTAGCTAGGGTTATGAAATTTCATGGGTGGATAGATCTTATCAAGGGGGAGTGCAGTGCACAGAAATCATAACTCTTGCTTGCTTAATTTTTGAGTTATTGCCCTTTGTCGTTTTTCATACTTGAATTTTGTTCAGTGAATATCTCCAAAACTATACTAGCTACGGTTATGAAATTTCATGGGTGGATAGATCTCATCAAGGGGGAGTGCAGTGCATAAGAACCATAACTCTTGCTTGCTTAACCCATTACCACACAATGCCTACTTTTGACGCCCCTGAAGAAAGAAGCCTTTTGAAAACACTATGGGAAAAGGAGAAAATGCTGGTAAACAGCATTTTCTCCTTTTCCCACAGTGTTTTCTACCCTTCCCAGAACAACTTACTATTTTTTAGTCACCTTTATTTTGTCATCTGCAAATGCTTTCAATTTGGACCAGTCTAAAATTTTCTTGTGTGGTAAAGAGTTAATTTTTGAGTTATTGCCCTTTGTCATTTTTCATACTTGATTTTTGTCCGGAGCATATCTCCAAAACTATACTAGCTAGGGTTATGAAATTTCATGGGTGGATAGATCTCATCAAGGGGGAGTGCAATGCATAGGAATCATAACTCTTGCATGCTTAATTTTTGAGTTATTGCCCTTTGTTGTTTTTCAAACTTGATTTTTGTCTGGTGAATATCTCCAAAACTATACTAGCTAGGGTTATGAAATTTCATGGGTGGATAGATCTCATCAAGGGGGAGTGCAGTGCACAGGAATCATAACTCTTGCTCGCTTAATTTTTGAGTTACTGCCCTTTGTCGTTTTTCATACTTGAATTTAGTCTGGTGCATGCCCCAGCTTTACAACTTGGGGTAAGACGGGCGTATCTTGCGACAGTTTGCCGCTCTTGTCCCACAATGTTTTCTAAAGGCTTCTTTCGCAGGGTCTTTAAAAGTAGGAATTGTGTGGTATTAGATTTAAGGATGCCCCCGTGAATGTCACATACACTGGGTTTAACTTGAAATAAAACTTTTGAAAAAAATGTTACTTTGATTTCATAATTATGAGATAGAAAAAGAAGATAATTTTGAAACCCAGGTGATGGTGCAACAATATCTTCAAGGATAGATAATGACATGGTCTACTTGCCTGGGTTTAACATGGAAAATATTTTGTATATTCATTGTTATGGTGCATAATTAGTAAAGGATAAACATTGATATTGGAGATAAAACTTTTTTTCTAAAGTCACATCTATACCTCTATAATATAGGTTCAAATTTTCATAATTTAAACCATATTGCAACTTTTTGGGTTCAAGAAAACTTGTGAAAAACATTATCGCATAAAGAAGACCGTTCTTTTGCATTGATGTTTTCAAATGTGAGCAGGCCTTTTTGTGTATCATTTATCCACATTAACTTTTGTTTTAGACTCCCTTTCTAAAAGTTATGGCCTACCTTGACTTAATGATAAGATTTCATACGAGTCTTCGAATATTGGTCCTTCGTCAGATTTCTGTGATATGCGTGTCGTATTCCAGGGAAGTTGGTAACCTCTGCTATACCATCAAATCTTCAAGACTTCTTTTTTTTTGTCATCTTCAAAACATTCATGGAAGAAGAGGTAGAGGTAAGTTTGATGCAAAAAGATGAAAGAGGCAATCTGGTTGAAGCAATTCAATTTTTTTTTTGCATCCCTGCCCCTCAAGAGCTACACACCTTTAACCATTGCTTTCAGAGGGCACTTAACTCACTCCCTTTTCTTACAGGGAGTACTTCTTTGGCATCACTGGCTTTTGACCTAGTTTTTGGTTTTGATACTAGATGAATAAATAGATATTTTTTATTGGTCAAAAGCGTTGAAATTTTATTTAAAGGGTCCTTACCCTAGTTGCTGGCAAATTTTGGGCTGTCTATCATTTGGTGCATATGTTCCTTTTAAATCGTATGTGTGCTCTTGTCCTGCTAACGAACATTGTACAATTTGATTAAATAACACTAATATTTCTATTTACAGGACGCAATTCTGAAGGATTGCTGACGAAAAAAGTACAGAATGACATGTACTCTGATAGGGTTCAGCACACACTACTTTACAAATGCGATTTTTGCGACAAGATCTTTGGATCAAAAACTTTTTTGGTTAGACATCATCGTAGTCATACTGGTGATAAACCATATAAATGTCAGTTTTGTGGTGTGGCATCTTCTAGAAAGGACAATTTATACACTCATATTAGACGGAAGCATCCAGAGGAAGTGAATTTCAACCAAACATTCTAAGAACATGGATACTTACGATATGAATGCATGACTTTGTTTGTGAATTACCAATATTCTGTATTACTGATAATTTACACTTGACAAGAGGATAAAATTTTAGACTGGTCTAATTTGAAATAAGCAGACAAATAAAATGTGACAAAAATTTGACTACCTGATCTTTTGTGCCACATAATTATGTTGTCTGCAAACGCCTTAACTTTTTACCAAACAACAAAATTTTGGACTCAACCAAATTAAAGATGACAAATACAGATTGATAATTTCTGTTTATGATAGGTTAGAAGGCATTTTAGAAAAAGAAGAAAATGCTGGTAACTGGCATTTTCTCCTTTTCACACAAGGTTTTTTAAGCTTTCTTTCTCAGGGTAGATGAAAGTCATGATTGTGTGGTAAAGAATTAAATCTGGTCCACTCTAAAGATTGTACACAAGTCAACAGTAAATTTACTGGTACAGTAGGAATACAGCAATATCATTTGTTGCAAGTGAAGTGAGGAAATGACTTTCAAATTTAAAAACAAGATTTTGTGTTTAATACAAACAAGACTAAGGCACGATACTATGGAATTGAAGTGGTGTAATAGCATTTATCGATCGAGCTGGTATGATCTAAAAATAGATGTCAATGTTGCGCATGCGCGATCTCGGTAGGACAACATTCGGAGGACAAAACATTGTCTGACATGGAGAACGAGAAGGAAAATCCAAAGAAAAAACGAGGATCAACGCGCCACTGCTCTTATGGGCTATGCAGGAGCGATACACGGTACAAGGAGAGAGAATATATGCAAGGCGTAACATGGATACCATTTCCAAAACCCCATAAAGACATCGACAAATGCAAAAGATGGGTGCGTGCTTGTGGTCGAATGAACTTCACACACGAAAATGTCAAGAAATGGACATACTTATGTAGCAAGCACTTCGTGAACCAAATGGGACCAACTGAAGAGCACCCGGATCCCATTCCTGCTAGTTTTACCCCTTTACAGGTACTAATTTTATTTAAAAGAAAAAAAAAAATAAACTCGTTCGTCCTTTTACCTATTCGACCAAACTGACGCATTGCATCACGGAAGAAATGAGCATGGATAGTTTACGTACGATAAAGGACGATTAATACTATTTCATATAACTGCCTGTTTATGACATTAAATTTATTCATTTCTAAACATGTGTAAAAAAAAAAAAAACACGCACACACAGAGGCCAGTAAATGTTTGTTATTATTTTGTATATAATTTTGCACTGTGTTCATCACCAAATCCCACAAGTTTCAGATGTATTTGAAGGATTTTCGGCTGTCCTGAGCCCACTACCGTATTTAAATTTACATCCCCAAACCATTTGCAGGTGCAAGAAATTAAGCTTTCAGGAATAAATGTTGAGAATGAAGTATTAGATTGCCATTATAAAAATACTTAATCAACGTGACTGTGACTGATTTAAACATTTTGTTTTACAGGTTACCAAGCTTTGTAACAAGCGAAAAGCACCAACACCAAGAGCTAACCCAGTTTCAAAGAAACTAATTCTGGAAGCATCAGAAGCACTTGTGTCGCTTCAATATACAAAGTCAGCAACTGATGAACAACCTTGTGCCTCAGAAAAGGAAAGACAGCAGGTGATAGTTCTCTTAAATTTTGTTACTACATAGAACATCAAGAGTTATAAAATGGGGATTAAAAAAATCGGTGTGTTTTTCTAAAGAAAGAAAAGAGGCGTATTATTTTCCTGCCAAAACAGGGATAAAAAATCGACTGCTTTTTCTATGCTCCTCCCCCACCCCCCTCCCCCCACAAGTCGAAAGGAATGAGGTGTTTTATTTTCTTGTTGCAATTATTCTCTGTGTGTTTTCTTGTGCAATTAATAATTAAAAAAATTGCCTCTAATAACTTTAGAACAGTCCAGTTATGATGCTCATATTTAGTGTAAATGTAGGTTTTTCTTATTCACATCCTTCTGCTGATTACTTATCCTGGGTTATTTGACAATATTTTTTTTCTTTCTTTCAGACAGTGAAGGTAACTTTTGTCAAAAGTTATTGTTCATAGCAGATTTTTTCCACATAAAATTATGGTCATTCTGTCTTGGGACAGGTATTTTTAAATTGTAGACAGAATACCAAATAGCTGTTGCAATAGATTAGATCTTGTGTCTGGGGTAGTAATTCTTACTGTCTGGGGCCCTTCTATTGATTAACAACAAAATGTAGCATGAAGCTAGTTCAAACAATTTGTCATTTGCCTTTACCATACCCAAAAGTATTTCCCAAAGTAAACAGCGTCTTTTGAAAACACTGTGGGTGAAGGAGAAAAAAGATTAACCATCATTTCTTCATTTTCCCATAATGTTTTCATGTTATTTTACACAGATTCCATACTTTTAGCTATATCTAATTTATAGTCCGCAGATGCTTTTAATTAGGACTAGTATATTTTCCTCTATGGATGTCTGGTATGGCTCAGTAGTACACTGCAGCATAGGACTCCTGAACTGAAGGTCCTGGGTTCGAGCCTCAATGGCTCAACTGGGCTTTTCACTGGATTGTCCATGGGTAAGACACTTCTGAGCCTCAGCATAGTTCTTGTGAAACCAAGGAAATACATGAATATGTGAGCTGTTGCCGTTTGATGACTGATATGTTGAAAGCAGCATATAACTTCCAAAAAATCTTTTGTTTATATTAAAGGATGAATCACCAGAAGATCAAAGACCCTCAAAAGTTCTTGTTGATACATCTACCAATACATGCCAAGAAACACTGACACAAGGCACACAGACCACATTCATTTGCAAGAATGAGCTGGCCAGTAAAATCAATTTGATGGTTCAGAAGAGAAAGGAGGTTGAAGTGGACAAGCCTTTGCAAAGCAGTTTCTCATTTGAGAAAATTTCAGAAAATAAAAAAATGTTTAAGTTCTACACGGGCCTCACAATTCTTCAATTTACCCACTTGTTTAGCTGTTTTGGTAAGGAGCCCTTGAACTTGAATTACTGGCGTGGGAATAAGACAACACCTAGCCTGAACAGAAAGGTTGAAGAGAGGAAGCTGTCACCTATTAACCAGTTTTTTCTGACATTGGTAAAACTTAGGCAGGCATTTCCTCATCAGGATCTTGCATACAGATTTGAAGTTAGTGTTAGCACCGTGTCTGTAGTTATCAACACATGGATACAGTACTTATACAAAAAAACGGAACGAATAAGGAAAAGACAATTCCCATCAAAGCATATGATTAAACGGAATTTGCTGCCCTGTTTCAATTCATTCAAAAATGTGAGAGCCATAATTGATTGCTTTGAAATTTTTATTCAGTCAGCAAGAAATTTTGAAGAGCAGGGGAATATGTATTCAACTTACAAGAATCACACTACCTTGAAGTGTTTAGTTGCTATTTCCCCTTGTGGAGGCATCTCATTTCTATCAGATACATTTGAAGGTGGAATTTCAGACAGAGAAATTTTTGTTAAATCACAGATGGTGACCTTTATGGAGCCTGGGGATTTAGTCATTGCTGATAGGGGGTTCTTGATCAAAGACATTTTACAGCAGCACAACATAGAATTGAATATACCACCTTTTTTGAATGGAAGAACAAGACTGACTGCTGCAGAAGAAATTCTTACTAAGAGAATAGCACGAGTTAGGATCCATGTTGAAAGGGCAATTGAGAGAATGAAGAAGTTCAAAATTATTGGTAAAAAAGTCCCTCTTGTCTTCAAACCGGTCGTTTCTCAAATGGTTCATGTAATAGGGTTTTTGGTAAATTACCAAGATCCAATTGTAAAATAATCAGAAACTGTTCTATAGGTTGTTGCACTATTTGACAATGGAATGTACAGTAGCTTGTGGAATTTCTCTCGTCTTGCAGTGAACCTCTGATGGAAAAGTTTGGGCCACAAATACTGTCGCATAATCCCGACTTTTAACGACCCTAAGAAAGAAGCTTTTTGAGAACATTGGGGAAAAAGGAGAAAATTATAGTAGCCAGCATTTTCTCCTTTTCCCGCAATGTTTTCTTTGTTGTTTGGCAAAGAGTTAACTCTTTACCATACAATCCCGACTTTTAACGACCCTGAGAAAAAAACCTTTTGAAAACACTGTGGGAAAAGGAGAAAATGCTGGTAACCAGCATTTTCTCCTTTTCCCTCAATGTTTTTTACCCTTCACAAACCAAATTTCAATTTATTCTGTTGCATTAATTTTGTTGTCTGCAAGTGCTTTCAATTTAGACCGGTCTAAAATTTTCCCATATGGTAGAGAGTTAAAGGATATTAGATTATCAGAAAATAAAATATAATATCGGTACTTGTCCGAATTCAAGTGCAGACATTATCACTCACAAATATGAATATTTTTTAGTTAGGGTAGAAGACATTGTGGCAAAAGGAGAAAATGCTGGTTAGCAACATTTTCCTCCTTTTATAACAGTGTTTTCATTAGCTTGAAAAGTACCATAAGTGAAAGTTACCTTTTTTCCAGACAAATTTCATTTCAAACATGTCCTTCAAAAGGCACTAACTTATCAGAATACTAAATAATACTCATGTATTGTTGTTTTGAAATCTGTTTATCTTGACCATTTGTAAATATATGTACTGAATGATTACAATAAAGACAAGCTATGAAAAGATAGTATTTTAATAACAATCTCTTTTTATTTCCTTGAAAGAAATCCATTTCTGCCTATTTATATAATGAACACTTGAACATAATGGCTGCATCATTGCAGAGCTCCAAAAAAAGAATGATAGTGGTCTATATCCATTATTTCTCTTCCAAACCCTATGTTGTGTGTACACATTAGATTGGTCTCAGTGAGGTGATTGTAATGGGTACCCATAACATAGGGTTTAGTGGATAATAACTAATATTTTTTTTCAATTCCAAAATAACGTCTGGGCTCTGATCATTGTATTTGTAAGCCTGAGTTTCATGACATATTGAAAAAATGTCTTTTAACCCTTTACTCCATAGGTACTCATTTCTACGCATTGCTTGTTGGAGCCTTTGGAAAAAATTGTGGCAAATGGTGAAATTGCTTGTGACGAGCAATTTCACCTTTTACCACAATGTTTTCTATGCTATCAAAAGGTGTCATGTACACATAAGCTTCATCCTTGCTGTTATTTAGGGTCAATTTGAGATACCAAGAAATGCCTTATGGGGTAAAGGGTTAAACATTGTGGCAAAACGAGAAAATGTACATATATCAGGATTTTCTCACAATGTTTTTTTTTCATTTGAAAAAGGGAATTTCATTTTTTTGATAATGAATTTCTTGTTTGCAGTTGCTTGAAAGAAAATTGAAAAACATTGTGAAAAAAAGGAGAAAATGCTGATCACCAAGCATTTTCTTGTCTTTCATATGGTTTTCAAAATTGAAAGCACTTGCAGACGACAAAACAACTCAAAAATTGAAAAATTGTATCCAGCAGGGTAGAAAACAATGTGGGAATATGAGAAAATGCTGGTTACCAGCATTTTGTCCTTTTCCCAAAATGATTTCAAAAGGCTTCTATCTCGGGGTTGTAAAAACTAGGGATTGTTTGGTAATGAGTTAACCACACAATCCCTACTTTTGATGACCCTGAGAAAGAGGCCTTTAGAAAACATCGTGGGAAAAGGAGAAAATGCTGGTAACCAGCATTTTCTCCTTATCCCACACTGTTTTCTATTCTTCACAAACAAATTTCAAATTTTAAGTCACATTTATTTTGTCGCATGCAAATGCTTTCAGTCTGGACCAGTCTATAATTTTGTCGTTTGATAATAAGCTACAGTACAGTTGAAAACATTGTGGAGGAAAATGAGAAAATACTGGTTAACCGTTATTAGCATTTTCTCCTTTTCCAGCAAGTGTAAACACTTTGCCAAACAGCAAAATTGACTTGTCAAAATCGAAAGCATTTTCTGATGATAAAATAAAACATGGCTGAAAATTTGAAATTTGTTTTGGGATAGGAAGACCACATTGTGGGGAAAGAAGAAACAGCTGGTTACCAGCATTTCCTCCTTTTCTGACAATGGAAATTGGAAATTCCATTCTGACTTGAAAATTTGGGCCAAAGACTCGATGACTATTAGGATTCTGGACCTAGTGAGAACCCTGCTAATAGCATACATTTGTATATGTGCAACTGGGTTTAATCAATATTACTTGGTGTTGTCTCTACTGTAAAGACACGGGCAACAGTCTACGTGGTACTCGCATTTCAAAATATTCAGGCAGCAGAGTTTCTTTATAAAAAGCTTCAAGCTTAGGATACAAAGAGTCCCAGAATTTCCTGTCTCTCCTTATTCTTTCTATGGCAATTCCTTTCGGTGACCAAATAACAAAGTCACAAAAGTCTACATCACATACTGCCATCTGCATTTGCACTTGGTACATATACTTGTGTGTCTTCTTTAGTCTACATTCACCTTTTTCAATTGTGTAGCATAAATTTTTCCTCTGATTTGGCTTCAAGTTTTCAATATTGAATGGAGAAGTGTTTTCTAGCACATGAGGGCATTTAATCTCAATCACCCCAACAATATCATCAACGTTGTTTCTCAGGATACCATCTGGGCTGCATCCCAATCCCACATACTGTTGATTTATCCAAAAACCAGTTTTTGACTTCTTTTCTCCCCCAGGTGGCAAGTATAATTTAAATGCATCCTCTTCATCGCTTTCTCCCATATTTCATTGCAGCAGTGTCGATTCTGTCTAGACCCCAAAGGTTGTTGTTTAGAAGGTTAAAAACGCCACGTCTTGAATTTGTCACTGCTACATCTTTCGCTACTGATGCTGTAACTCTATACCACCTGGCTTGCTGCCATAATTCAGCATCTGCCCCAGTGCCTGGTACTTCCACAGGGACTTGATCTGTCATTTCAGACTGTTGCTTCAGGGCCCATTCCACCTTTCCCTTTAAATACTCTGTGTCCACCTCATAGTCCTCGTAAATTATTTCCAACATTTTTTCGAACATAGACTGGTTTCCACAGTTGGGCAAAGTTGAAATAAACAAGTTAATAAAGTTTTCCTCTTCCTTTTCAGTCTTGCCTTCCTCAGGCCTTGGGTCATGCTTCAATATGCGGTCTGGAGCAGCCTTTTTGCTATACCTTTGCTTGAAGGCAGGTTGAGGATTCTTTCTTTTTTTCCGGCCTAAATTCCAAGTGCATATTTGGCTAGTACATGACGGTATATCATATCCAAATTGAATCACATAGTCCTCAATTGCAAACAACAGTGCAGCAACATGACTACATCTTCCCATGGCCGATGCTTTACAATCACATGATGCGTCAAGCACTTTAGCATTGTCAATAGCCAAGGTAATACTCACATGGTACTGTTTATTCTGTGTGAAGGATGCCATCACAAATGCTTTGAAGAATTGAAAATTTTCTTTACGCTGATCCATTACTTGGGTCACATGTCCACTGACAAAATACTGACGGCCCTTATTCATTGGTTTTGTTGTATTAAAATCTGTACACATGTCTGCATCTGCCTTACCAGTTTCTGGATTAACTAATCTAGCCGTTGTAATAATGTGCTCATAGATAATACCGTAACAGAACGAGCTTGGTATTGGCCCAGAAGGAAATTTCTTCCATCCATTGACAGGCAGCACTGGAATTTCGATATTATTGTCATTGCTGCTAGACTCTTGAATAACTCTCTGGACCTTTAGAGCATACCATTTACCTCCATCAATTGCCACATGAATGTCCCCGTCCTCGCCAGCTTTTAAACAAGAATGGCACCTGAAAATATATGGAGTAATTTTGAAAATCTTAATTCTAAAAAGATTTACAAAAATAAGCTTGGAGAGCAATTGTAAGCAGATTAAATTATCAGCTAGATAAAATTTGTCCAACAGTAAAAAATTGTTATAAATGCCAGCTGAACCTGGCAAAGTAGTGGAGAAGTAGCAAAGGTAATACCCCACCCACATTCGTCTTGACATTTCTGTATGTTTAGGATCGATAATCTGACACTTTTTAATCGCAGCCTTGCAACAAAGCCCAAGTGACTAGTATTTTTATCAGGATTTGAAACTTGGCACTAGGGCAAGACGTACATGGTTAAATAACCGTCAAAGTAGGATATATTTCTGTCATCATGCGAGGATACATTTCTTAGGTCGCGTAGGTCCGTTGACCTTTAGGGCCGTTGATTGCAAGGCTAAAAGCCGGAGAGCGATGTTAAACATCGCGAACTAATTATCTTAATTTGGCTAGTGTCATAGTTGTTCCATATATAAGATAAAATACGCACACACCGAAAAACGTACGTAAAAAAGAAGTCTACAGAAAAAAACAACAAAAATGGCGTAGCGTGTTTGGGCCTACCTTTCCAAAAGCTGGTCCTTGTTTCCAGTTGTCGGAAGAGCTCGACAGGCTAGCCATCGTTTGAGTTCAAGCATCGAGTGTTCATTCAAGTTTGACGACCTAAATTTTGCCCCTGGCACGTCGTCCTCCGATAATTTAACACTTAAAATTGGCTTGCTCGCAGCCATTGTCGATATCTAGTGACCCGAAACAATGTCCTACTTGTAAATCGTGTGGGTATCACGTGATACGCAACGCGTTATCGATGACGTCACGGCCGATAAATGCTATTAATACAAAATAGGTTAGTTCTGCTTCCAGCGTTCGTTGTTAATTTTGATCTCCCCATGCATTTTAGAAATCCCCCATACCTTTCAGGAGGGTGTTGGACAAACCCCCCCCCCCTTTATTTTTAAATCTTGGATCAAACACTGCAAACATTTAAATTTTATTGATCACCAAAGACAGATCACCAATACAAAAATGATCCTGAATTTGTAATGAGGACTCTTCCTCCAACCAAAAATGCACTCATTTATAAGTAGGTTGACTTTCAAGTAAATATATGAATATTATTTCTCTTTTTCTTCCAAATTATTAGTTCCATACAATGGCTTCCCTGACAAACACCACTCCAGTACTTTCAACACTTTGATTATTTTCTGCAGTACTTTTTATGGTACTTTCCATTTTTTGTGTGGCTAGTATTATTTACCAATGAATATATAGAAATTTGTGACTGTTTAAAAGTGTAGACATCTTATTTAAAGTGTAGCTGCCTATTTGCTGGCAAATTTATTCCATCTATTGTTTGTTAAATATATTCATTTTCTTTTTCATCGTATGTGTGCTCCTGTCCAGCACACCAACATGTAAAAATTTCAATAAATAACATAATATTTCTATTACCTCATTACCAAACGACAAAATTTTAGACTTGCCCAAATTGAAATCATTTGCAAATGACAAAATAAAAGTGACTGAAAATTTGAAATTTGTGTTGTGAAGGGTAGAAAACATTGTGGGAAAAGGAGAAAATGCTGGTTACCAGCATTTTCTCCCTTTCCTGCAATGTTTTCTAAAGGCTTCATTCTCAGAGGCGTCAAAAGTAGGGATTGTGTGGTAATGGGATAACATAATATTTCTATTAACAGGACGCAATTCTGAAGGCTTGTTGACCAAGGAAGTGCCAAATTACACAGATGGGGCTCATAACACACGACTTTACAAATGTGATTATTGTGATAAGATGTTTGGAACGAAATTTTATTTGGTTAGACATCATCGTAGTCACACTGGTGATAAACCATATAAATGTCAGTTTTGTGGTCTGGCATCATCTAGAAGGGACAATTTGTACACTCATATAAGACGGAAGCATCCAGAACATGTGAATTTCAGCCAAACATTCTAAACACATCAATACTTACAAATGAATGTGTTTCCTCTTTGTGAATAACCCTGATTCTATATTTTAGAGGAGTAGCTACAAGATGAAATGTTAGACAAGTTTTTGTTCAAAGCATTAGCATTCAACAAATAAAATGTGACAAGAAAATGGATTTTGACTACCCAATCTTTTGTGCCACATTAATTTTACTGTCTGTAAATGTGTCAAAAAGCTGAAAATTCGCCCACAGGTCAAGGGTAAACTGACTGATAAAAAAGGAATGCAGCTACATGTATATCAGGCAATGCAAGTGAAGTGAGGAAACCGTCTAGAAATTTATGTGACACATGTAGATCATGCTGTTGAATATATTTTGCTCAGAAAACTTATAAAAATCTGTTTTACATGCAATTTGGAGTATTTCTATGAAAACACTAGAATTTTATAGATTAGTTGGGGGGAACTGTTGAATTTTGTTTCTTAATTGGCAGTATTGAAAAAATATTGTCGGTATTGTCACAGTCTTTTTTTCATCATTTGTATCGTCATTGTGCAAAAACTTTGAATTTTTGATACAAGGAAAACATGAATAATTATGTGAACTGTCATGATGATTTGACTGAAATAATGTTGAAAGTGGCATAAAACACCATTCAATCAATCATTATCCCTTTAACCCATTACCACAGAATCCCTACTTTTGACGCCCCTGAGAAAGAAGCTTTCTGAAAACACTGCGGGAAAAGGAGAAAATGCTGGTAACCAGCATTTTCTCCTTTTCCCACAGTGTTTTCTACCCTTCCAAGAACAAATGTCTATTTTTCAGTCACCTTTATTTTGTCGTCTGCAAATGCTTTCAATTTGGACCAGTCTAAAATTTTCTCGTGTGGTAAAGAGTTAACCTCATTCGTATGCACAAAACTTATTCAGTTTTAATTTACTATAACAAGTTGCACATGCACAAAAAAACCCAACCTGGTGCTAGTTTGGAACTGTGTATGCTCATGAGAAAGATTCATTAACTCTTTACCTCACAATCCTGAGAAAGAAGCCTTTTGAAAACATTGTGGGAAAAGGAGAACATGCTGGAAACCAGCATTTTCACCTTTTCCCACAATGTTTTCTACCCTTCAGGAAACAAAATTCAAATTTCCAGTCACTTCTATTTTGTCGTCTGAAAATGGTTTCGATTTGGACAAACCTAAAATATTGTTGTTTGGTAATGAGTTAAGTAAAACTTATTTTGTTGATTGAAGAAAAAGACTTACCAAAAGGCGGTGTGCAGTTGGCGAATTCCAGAACATTAGAAGGTAAAGCTTGGAGCCATGTTCTAGGCCCCTTTTGATATATCCGAATATGTATTATCTTTACCAAACGACAAAGATTTAGACTGGTCCAAATTGAAAGAACTTGCAAACGACAAAATAAACATAACTCAAAAAAAAATGAAATTCTTTTCCAGCAGGGTTGAAAACATTGTGAGAAAGGGAGAAAATGCTGGTTAATAGCACTTTCTCTCATTTTCCAACAATGTTTACAATTGGCTTCTATCTCGGGGTTGTAGAAACCAGGAATTGTTTGGTATAGAGTTAAATTCATGTTTTGTTTTAACACTTTATCACACACCAGAATTTTGTACTGTTTCAAACAGCCGAATTTTGTACTGGTCCAAACTGAAAGCATTTGCCGAAAACAAATGTTGCTAAATTGATGATTTCTGTCTTAACCCTTTACCCCATAAATGAGTATCTATGGAGTAAAGGGTTAACTCATTACCAAATGACAATATTTTAGGCTTGTCCAAATCGAAAGCATTTGCAGACGACAAAATAAAAGTGACTAAAAATTTGAAATTTGTTTTGTGAATGGTAGAAAACATTGTGGGAAAAGGAGAAAATGCTGGTTACCAGCATTTTCTCCTTTTCCCACAATGTTTTCTAAAGGCTTCTTTCTCAGGGTTGTCAAAAGTAAGGATCGAGTAGTAATGGATTAAATAGATTAGAAAACAAAGTCTTTTGACAATGTCTTCAAAAACCTTCTCTTTCAGGGTCATTAAAACTTGGGATTGTGTTGTAAAGAGTAAATAAGTGTTTGTTTTTTGCCCACTGCAATAGTACTGCAGCAAGTTAATATGCCATTATGAAAAAGAAAAATACAAGCCTGAAACAGCATACTCCACCATAGCTTAAGCTCTGGTATAATGGTATTCTGAATTCTTCATATTTATAATTCTAGATGAAAATGATGGTTTCACCAGAGAACATGTGGGATTCTTCGGCAGCATGGACTCGCCAAAAGGCGTGATATACAGATGTAACTTTTGCCCAAAAATATTTCCAACCCGCCAGGTGATCCAACGTCATGTGCGAACACACACAGGGGCGAAGCCATTTAAGTGTTATGTTTGTGGCCACCAGTCATCAAGAAAAGATTCTCTCCAACTCCATATGAGGAAAAAACATCCAGAAGTGCATTTGGAAGTAAATGTCTTTTTCCCGATAGATTTCATGATGACGAGATGTAAAGATGTTTTTCATTTTAACTTAGACCTTTGTCAAACAACCCTAAAAAAAGAGGTTTATGAAAACATTGTGGGAAAAAGAGAAAATGCTGGTCCTCTTCGTACAATATTTTCTACCCTTAAACAAACAAATCCCATAATTCAAGTCATCTGCAGATACTTACAATATAGTTGAGTACATTTTTGTCATGTAGGAATCCCTACTTTTAACAACTTTTTAAGATAGATGGATTTTGAAAACATTGTGGGAAAAATAGAAAATGCTGGTAACCAGCATTTTCTCCTTTTCCCACAATGATTTCTACTTCCCAGAATAATTTCAGTTGTTGAGTTGTGATTGTTTTGTTGTCTGTAATTGAACTTAATTTGGACTTGTCCAAAATTTTGATGTTTGGTAGAGGGTTTATGAGGTGCTGCCTTCATCAGTACCAATTTACTGACAGTTGATAGAAGAACATCTTCGCAAGCCTCGGCTGACGATTCACTATGCTACTCTACCCTTGGCGGATCAAGTTCGAATTTTACATTCCCCCGATACGCCTTTTCATTGGATGCAGCCATCTCTAACTGCAATGAATGAAATTGCTCGTAGCATTTCATCTTTGATAAAAATAGACTGAGGTCGCTACCTTTCGAATAAAAGGTAAACATGGAAACCCATGTGCATATCTGCTTATCGCTTCGTGTGTATTCGTAAGCAGTTTGCAAAAAAACAATATTTCAATAGCTTTTAGAAATATGATATAAAGGGGGGTAATAACCAGCATCCAATAGATGACGCATCGCAGGAATCGCGAAATCGGGCTCAATCAGCCAAGGTAAGATCCACATAGTGATCATTACACTGGCTGGCGAAGATGATATATGAAAGGAACAATATACAGCTCCAATTAGGGAGGGCACTTTTATTTGGTGAAATAAGGTATATGGAAAAAAATCATCATCATTAATCTAAATTGAAGTGTAGGAAGCCATGTCTGTCTGTATTTGATGGCCCAGCCAGGTGTATATTTAGTATTTGTATGTTTTATTTCTTCACCTTGCTGAACTCTTTACCACACAATCCTGAGTTTTATCAACTCAAACAAAGACAGCTTTTGAAAATATTGTGGGAAAAGGAGAAAATGCTGGTAACCAGCATTTTCTCCTTTTCCCACTATTTTTTCTACCCTTTCTAATACAAATGCAATCTATTTCTATATCATTTTATTTGTTGTCTGTAAATGCTTAGAATTTAGACCCCAGTCCAAAATTTAGTTGTTTGATAAAAAGCTAAAAGAATTGTGCTGAAGTTTCAGTGAGGTGTCTTTATCAAACTACAAAATTTTGGCTGGGACCAAATTTAAAGCATTTGCAGAGAACAAATCAAATGCTGATTAACCCTTACCCAAACGAAAAGTTTTAGACTCTTCCAAAATGAAAGAGTTTGCAGAAGACAATTTCAAATTGGATAAAAATGGCAGAAAGTTCTCTAAATGGGTAGAAAACCAGTGGGAAAAGGAGAAGTTGCTTGTTACGAGCAATCTTTTCCTTTTCCCACAGTGTTTTCAAAAGACTTGTACTGCAGAAACATAAAAACAAGGGCTTGTTTGGGAAAGGGTTAAATCAATTGACCATTTTTGTCTTTATTTGGGTAGAAAAGATGTAGGACAAAAGAGAATTTTCTCTTTTCCTTTAGTATTTTCAAAAGCCTTCTCTTTCAGTCAGGATTGTGTGGAAAAGAGTTAAAGTGTTTGGGGGACAGTAATATTAAGCATACAATAATTATGGATCAATGAAATCCATTCTGTCCACCAATTTGCTGAATCTACAGGTAGAATGGTCCATGTTCATTCTGAAAATTTACCACAATAAAGAAGAATTAATGAAGGCCAGCATCTACATGTATGTACTTTGCAGGCTGACCTAGGTCGATACTTACTGCCGATGCATTTATCCCTCTTTCCACAGAGTATTGCTAATTTGTCCTTGGGGATATCTTGCATTTTCATCGAAAAGCTTGCAAAGACTTGATATTATCTACTTTACTCTTTACCAAACCAAATGAGTTTAGTCTACTCCAGTTTGAAAGAATTTGCCTTTGAAAAAAAATAGTGTGCCTGAAATGATGAATTTCGGCTTTGAAATGGAATAAATGATCCAGTAGCATAGAGGATTTTAGACTAAGGGATAGGTGGTTTCTAACTGTAAAAGTAACACAACATATGATTGGTTAAACCATTTGGTTCAGCCAATCAGAGGTTGTGTTATGTTCAAATTTAGAAAATTTTGGAGATCTGGAGAATAAGACTGAGCATACTTTTGAAAAATGATTTGTGAATACAGTCCTCAGATTCTTTCTTCTCTGACCAATGTACAGTATTTAGACAATATATCTGTGGGAAAGCAGCCATTGTTTTGCAAAGAATGTTGTGTGAGGTACTGATAAAAAGAAACTTGTGTAGATATACACTTCGTTTTTCAGAAACTTAATAGAGCATAGATATAGGTGCACTTGCCTCAAGAATAAAACTCTAAATACTATTTAACTCTTCACCAGTCAATAAAATTCTGTACGTATCCAAATTGAAAGCAATTGCAGACGACAAAGTAACTGTGAATCAAACACTTGATTTTTCCTTTTGGTTCGATAGGGGTAGAAAACATTTGGTTACTAGTATTTTCTCCTTTTCCCATACTGTTGTCAAAAGCTTTCTTTGATTATCAGAGTCCTTGTAAGTTAGTTCTGCATAATGAAAGGTTAATATGGTTTTAACTCTTTCCAGATAATCCCTTAACAACCATGAGAAAGAAGCCTTTTGAAAGAAACCTTTTGAAAACATTATGGATAAAGCATTTTCTCCTTTTCCCACAATGTTTTCTCCCCTATCACAGACAAATTTCCTCATTTGAGTCACATTTAAATTGGCATCTGGCCTCTGCAAATGCTTTCATCTTTGACAATTCTATATTTTTGCAGAGTGGTAAAGAGTTAACCCTTTACCAAACAATGATCCTGGGAAAGAAACCACCTGAAAACATTGTAGGAAAAGGAGAAAATGCTGGTAACCAGCATTTTCTCCTTTTCCCACAATGTTTTCTACCCTTCCCAAACCAAATTTCAAGAGTCATTAATTTTGTCATCTGCAAATGCTTCCAATTTGGACTAGTCTTAAATTATGTCGTACGGTAAAGAGCCAAACAATCAGGCATACAAGCTAACATCATAATTATTTTTTGTTTTCCTTTTAGGGCTTTCCGAAATAGAAAATCTACCCCTATTACCAACTACCTACCTGCTACCTAGCGTTTCAAGTGGAAGCCACATGTTTGAAGCATCGATGCTAGAAGGTCCTCCTGGTCAAGGAAGATCAGGAAGTACTGTGGGTAGAGGAAGTTCCCAGTCAAAGTCTAGGCAGGACAGATCTAAAAGCTCAGACTACAAACCATTCGAGTGCCATGTCTGTGGGTTTAAATGTAGCAGAAAAGATAATCTTAAGACACACATTTTTGTGAGACATTATATGAAGGACAAATAAAACAGTTTCACAAGAAATATGCTTGACTAACCCTTTACCACACAATCCCAAGTTTAAGAAACACGGAGGAAGATGGCTTTTGAAAACATTCTGGGATAAGGAGATAATGCTGCTAATCAGCATTATCTCCTTATCCCACATTGTTTTCTATTATTTCAAAAACAATTTCGATATTTGAGTCACATTTATTTTGTCATCTGCAAATGCTTTGAATTTGGACAAGTCTAAAATTTTGTTGAAAGCCTTTGCAAACATCAACTCAATTACTCTTTACCAAACAACAAAATGAGGGCTTCTTCAAATTTGTATTTGCAAACAACAAGTTGAACACTGCTATAATTCTGCAATATGCCTTTGTAAGGCTAGAAAAAAATTGCGGGAAACCATTTTTTTTTTCCTTCCCACAGCTTTTTCGAAAGCATTCTTTCTTGGGATTGTAAAAGTCTTGAATGTTTGGTAAAAAGTTAGGACATTTTCTGAAAAAAAAAAAAAAAATGACTTTCCTTTCCCAAACAGCAAATGTTAGACTCCCCAAAATTAAAACCATTAACAGGCAACAAAACTAAAAGTGGCAAATAAAAATACAAGTTTAATTAAAGGTTAAGACTTGACCAAACATTGCCACCTTTTCATGACCCTGAAGAACCAAGCTTTAACCCATTACCACACAATCCCTACTTTTGACGCCCCTGAGAAAGAAGCTTTTAGAAAACATTGTGGGAAAAGGAGAAAATGCTGGTAACCAGCATTTTCTCCTTTTCCCACGATGTTTTCTATCCTTCACATAACAAATTTCAAATTTTCAGTCACTTTTATTTTGTTGTCTGCAAATGCTTTCAATTTGGACTGGTCCAAAATTTTGTTGTTTGGTAATGAGTTAAGAATTTTATCGTTTAACTCTACCAAAAGGCAAAATTTTGGACTGGAGCAACTTGAAAGCATTCACAGATAACAAATTGAATCTTGCTAAAATGATGGTTACCAGCATTCTCTCTTTTTCCCCCATGATGTTTTCAAAAGCTTTCTCCTTCAGGGCCATTAAAACAAGGGATTGTTTGGTAAAGTGTTAAGGACGAAATTGCGGAGTCAAAAGTTTTATCCCTTTGTAAAAATGTTGCAATGATACTATGTAGTATAGAATTTCAATAATGTTACAGACATTGTCAATATGTTAAAGACATTATCATCAGTGTCTTTACAGACATTGTCAAAAATGTTACAGACATTATATGTAAGACATTGTCACTGATGTTACATTGTCATTAATGTAGCAGATATTGCTAGTGATGTTATAGACACTGTCAATGATGTTATAGATATTGTCAATAATAATACATAGTCAATAGTGTTACAGACATTGTCAGAAATATTAGATTATGTCAATACATTTACAGATATTGTCAATATTATTTCACTGTCAATAGTATTACAGGCATTGTCAGTAATGTTAAAGACATGGTTATTAGTGCTTCAGACATTGTCAGTAATATTACAAACATTGTCAGTGATGTAACTTGTTACTGTGTTCATCTGTTATGAATGTTTAACAGATTTGTCTGTCCTTTTGATATTATAATACCATCTTATATGTTACAATCCCTAGTAAGAAGGCTTTTTAAAAAAATTAGGAATGAGAAAAAATGCATTAAACAGCATTTTGTCCATTTTCCACATGCTTTCTCTCCTTTTCTGTATAAATTCCTCCACTTGAGCTCTCTTGAAATTTGTCATTTGCAATGCTGTCAAAATAATACTTGTAAATTGCCAGAAATAAAAAAAGAAAATTTGTCATATTCTTTTGTTTGAAATAAATGATATCAATAACAATATGTCTTTGGGTGTGATTTAACCATCAAGGTAGGAAAGTTTTCTTTCTCCTGAATTATAGAGAACAAAAAGTTGAGTTGCGATTCACCAACCACTCTAAGGAACAGTTTCTGTCTGATTCTCCAGAATTTTCTAAATTTGAATGAAACACAATTTCTAATTCGCTAAACCATTTTTGGCCGAACCAAATGCTTTAGCCAATCAGAAATTGTGTTATTATAAAATTCTGGAAAAGAAGACAACATAGAACTAAATATGGGCCCTTGTGTTCTGTCCACTCATAAAGCAATTTTCTGTTTCTATGTTCCCAGGTTTGAACTTTAGGGGAAAGCAGAGAAAAGGAAACTATGTATGCCAAGTTTGTAATGCCAGTTTTACACGGCCCTCTCAGCTGAGGATTCACCACCGAATACATACAGGAGAAAAACCATACCATTGTCAATATTGTGGCAAATCCTTTGCGCAGAAAAACAACTGGAAATCCCATCTTCTTGTCCATTATTCCTTGAAGTGATTGCATAGCAAAGTCGTACAAAGCTAACCCTTTACCAAACAATTCCTTGTTTTCACGGCCCTGGGAATACCCTGGAAAGAAGGCTTTTGAAAATACTGTGGGAAAAGGAGAAAATGCTGATAATCGGCATTTTCTCCTTTTCCCACAATGTTTTCTAACTTAGCGGAGACCCTGAAGCTTTTAACTCTTTACCACACAATCCCGACTTTTAACGACCCTGAGAAAGAAGCCTTTTGAAAACACTGTGGGAAAAGGAGAAAATGCTGGTAACCAGCATTTTCTCCTTTTCCCAAAGTGTTTTCTACCCTTCCCAAACCAAATTTCAATATTTCAGTTACCTTTATTTTGTCGTCTGCAAATGCTTTCATTTTGGACCAGTCTAAAATTTTCTCGTGTGGTAAAGAGTTAAGTACCCATTCGAATTTGTCTGTGGATGCTTTCAGTTTTGAAGATTGTATAGCAAAGTCTTACAAAGCTAACTCTTCACCCAACAATTCCTTGTTTTCACAACCCTGGAAAGATTTGTCGTCTGTGGATGCTGTCAGTTTGGAAGAGTTTAAAACTTGTTGTCATGGAAAGGGTTAACATGAGTTTGCTCTCTGAGAAAAAATGGTTGGACTCTGTGCCGAACAACGCATTTTTGACTGGACTGAACTGAAAGCTTTTTAAGACTACAAATTTATTGTAGCTGAAGTGATATATTCTGAGTAGACCAAGATAACATTTGTGGGCCAGGAGAAAATGTTAGTGACTGGCATTTTCTCTCTTTACCACAGTGTTTTCAAAAGCCTTTTCTGTCAGGATGCATAAAACTGAGATTGTTTCATAACCAGTTAATACATTGCATGTTTCTCAATTTTTATTTCAAAACTTCCGAGTTGTAAGCCGGAATCAAAGCACTGAAAGCACCGAGAAGGACAACACTGAAATGTTACCATATGCAGTTAAGGAACTGAATTCATAAATGTTGAATGTGTGAATTGAATGATACAATAGTGAAAATTAAACCATTATTTCTGTGAGGTTCATTTGCTTTATTTGGAAAGTGTAATGAAAAACAGAGTCAGTACAATGTAGGTAGATAATCTTTCAATCATTATTTTAACTCTTAAATCATTACCAAATGACCTAAATTTTCAACTGGTCCAAATTGAAAGCATTTGCAGACAACAACATAAACATGACTGAAAATTTGAAATTTTGTTTGGGAAAGGAAGGATACATTGTGGGAAAAGGAGAAAATGCTGGTAACCAGCATTTTCTACTTTTCCCACAATGTTTTCAGAAGGCTTCTTTCTCAGGGTCATTAAAAGTCGGGATTGTGTAGTAAAGAGATAAAGTGCAGAGTAAACCCAAGAGAAAATTTTAAACAAGAATGAGATCAAGTTTATTGCAACTTTGTGGTTGCTTTTTGTCTGTCGTGTTTCAGCAAAGTGGAAGGTGTAGATCAAAGATCAGACAGCATGTTTTGTGTAGTCTGGTCTTGATCTACACTGGCCACAAAGGTAATTGAAATAGTGAAAGGAGCTTTAGTGGATAAAATGGATTAAACATGAAACTTTTCCTAGTACTAAAAGTCTGACATGGTGTCATTAGAAAATGTTCATTGCTACCTTTAAATAAAGGGTATTTTGTATGACATAGAAAAACTTTGTGGAAAGAAGAGATACATTTATTGCCGATCGCAAGCAGTTTTTCTTTCATCCACATTTTTTTCATACCTTTGCTTTGTACCAAGCAACAAAATAGAATAGAACTAGTCCAACAGGGATTGGTATATAAAATGTAAACAGGAATTGATGTATAAAGTCTTAACAGGGATTGGTATATAATGTGTAAACAGGGATTAATGTATAAAGTCTTAACAGGAATGGTAGAAGGAGGAAGCTGACATTGTGTTGCACTTTCTCCTTTTCCCACAATGTTTACAACCCTTCCCAAAGCAAATGAGAAGAAAAGGTTGAGTTATTGTCATAGCTCTGACTTTGATATCTGCGTCTTCATGCAAAAATTTTGACACTGTACTATAGCTCTGTTATTACTGCATTGTCATGCAAAAAAATGTTGATACTTCTTATTATGATTATGGAGGACATTTACTGCAAATGCAGACAAATTATTCACTATCAAAGGGGAATTTATACAATAAGGGCAGATAACCATCAAAGTATTTTTGAAATAGTTATGCCCCTTGTTTAAACTAGAATTTTCACTAAAAGTCAAGCAACTGCAGCCAATCATTGGCAGCCACATGGGGGTGCTTATGTTATTGGTGAATTTAATCCTTTACTCCATAGATACTCCTTTCTACGCATTGCTTGTAGGAGCTTTTGGAAAACATTGTGACAAAAGGTGAAATTGCTTTTTATGAGCAATTTCACCTTCGTCACACAGTTTTCTATGCTATCACAAGGTGTCATATACACATAAGAAACGGCTTCATCCTTGCTGTTATTAAGGGTCAATTAGAGATACCATAGAAATGCCTTATGGGGTAAAGGGTTATATTTTCATATTTGAGGTGGAATTTCAACATGCAGTCACAGACAGACCTTAAAAAAAGGAGGTTTACATGTCATTTATGTAGTAAAATGTTCAACTATAATTCGAAGCTGAAAAGACATATCAGATCACACACTGGTGAAAAACCGTTTGTGTGCCAAATCTGTGGTGCATCCTTTTCACAGAAATGTCATCTAAAGATACGTACGTACGCTCATTTTCGAGACAAAGTGTAGGCTGTAATTCGTATTAAAAAGGCATTTTTACAGCCAGAGAGTAAAGAAATACTGTTTAACTCTTTACCACAAGACAGAATTTTAGACTGGTCCGAATTGAAGACATTTGCAGACTATAAAATAAATATGGATCAAAAATTGAAATTTATTTGGAAAGGGTTGAATACGTGGGAAAAGGAGAAAATGCTGGTTACCAGCATTTTCTCCTTTTCCCATAATGTTTTCTGAAGGCTTCTTTCCCAGGGTCGTCAAAAGTAGAGATTGTGTGGTAATGGGTTAAACTTAATGGTGTTATGATCTAGTCAGCTGTGTAAAAGTAGATAAAAAATCAATATAAGGTGTATGGGGTATCATGAAAGTTTTGGGATTTGTCTTCAACTTAACCCATTGCCACACGATCCCTACTTTTGACGCCCTTGAGAAAGACAGCCTTTAGAAAACATTGTGGGAAAAGGAGAAAATGCTGGTAACAAGCATTTTCTCATTTTCCCACAATATTTTCTACCTTTCACAAATCAAATTTCACATACTCAGTCACTTTTATTTTGTCATCTGCAAATGCTTTCGATTTGGACAAGCCGAAAATGTTGTCGTCTGGTAATGAGTTAATTAAATGAAGGGAAAAAAATGGTCAAAAAGTGGATGAAAGAGTGAAGATATGTGTTTTTAACCCTTTACCCCATAGATACTTATTTCTATGCATTGCTTGTAGGAGCCTTTGGAAAACATTCTGGCAAAAGGTGAAATTGCTCTTGACAATGTTTTCTATGCTATCAAAAGGTGTCATATACACATGAGAAACGGCTTCATCCTTGCTGTTATTTAGGGTCAATTAGAGATACCAAAGAAATGCCTTATGGGGTAAAGGATTAAGGTTTGCAGATATGACAATCCGGTTTTGTCTGTTGTCTGTTATCAAAATGGTCAAAGATCTAGTGTGACATTAAAGTAGTAAGCAAATAATTTATAAACTCTAGCTTCTTTTTTTTGTGTCCATAAAAACCCATTTGGTTAGATTTTGGTCATCTTTGTGAGCCAAGGTTACGATCACTACGTGGATCTTACCTTGGCTGATTGAGCCCCATTTCAAGATTCCTGCGATGCGCCCTCTATTGAATGCTGGTTATTACCCCCCTTTACATTATATTTAAAGCCAATGAAATATCGTTTTACAAACCGCTTACGAATACACATGAAGCGATAAGCAGATATCCACGTGGGTTTCCATGTTTACCTTCTATTGTATTTTTATCAAAGATGAAATGCTACGAGCAATTTTATTTGTTGCAGTTAGAGCTGGCTGCATCCAATGAAAAAGTGTATCGGTGGGAATGTAAAAATCAAGCTCGATCCACCAAGGGTAGAATAGGGTAGTGAATCAACAGCCTTGGCTTGCGAAGATAGATTTTGGTAAAAACACAAGGCCTTACCACACAATTCCCAGTTGTAAAAACCCTATGAGGGAAGGCTTTTGAAAACATCGTGGGTAAAAGGAAAAAATGCTGGTAATCAGGGTTTTCTCCTTTTCACACAATGCTTTCCAACCAATCAGACAGAAATCATCTTTCGATCTACCTTTCATTTGTCGTCTTTAAATGTTTCACAAATTTTGGCCCAGTCAAAAGTTTTGTTGTTTGTTAACCCTTTACCATACAATCTGGAGTTTTCACAACCCTGAGAAAGAAGCCTTCTTAAAGGTGGGTGTTAAGATTTTTCACATCTCGCCAAATTAATATATATGTATAAATATATCACTGAAATTTATATGAAAAAACATAAAGGCCACATAGCCTCTTAAGATATTTTTAGATTTTGAACCAAAAATCAAAAAACATTTTAGGAATGTTAAGTGATTGGTTTGTGACTAATGATGCTTAAATTTCATAACAAAGATGTAATTATTTTCCATAATGTCTTCTTCAAACACTTTGTTTGAAGCTTCGTCTGTGTATTTTCTGTATGTAAATGAGCCAGTTACTCTGGTATAAAAAGGCCATATTTCCAGTCTGTATTGACCTCTATTTTCTGTCAGATGGTTTTCCGCAAATCTGTTTTAATGAATGAAAATTAAAAGGCTTTGGGAGCATAAGGATGATTTATTTTTTGTATTTTTATAAAAATTTTCCTTCCAAAATCTGAAGGACCACCTTTTAAACATTGTGGGAAAAGGAGAAAATGCTGGTAACTAGCATTTTCTCCTTTTTCCACAATTTTTTCTACATTTTCCAAATCAAATTTCAATTTTTGAGTCACATTAATCTTGTCATCTGCAATTTTTACCCGCATTTATTTTGTTGCCTGCAGTTGATTTCAGTTTGGACAAGTTTAGAATTTAGCCATATGGTAAAGAGTTAAAGTAATTCAGGGATGGTAAAATGTGAAAGCTGCCATTGGTGTGCCATCTTCTCGAGCCAAGGTTACGATCACTGCATGGATCTTACCTTGGCTGATTGAGCCCGATTTTGAGATTCCTGCAATGTGCCCTCTCTTGGATGCTGGTTATTACCTCCCTTTACATCATACTTCTGAAAGCCAATGAAGTATTGATTTTACAAACCGCTAAAGAATACAATTATTCAACATGAAGCAATAAGCAGACATCCACATGGGTTTCCATGTTTACCTTCTATTCGAACAGTTGCAACCTTATTCTATTTTTATCAAAGATGAAAATGCTATGAGCAATTTCATTCGTTGCAGCTAGAGCTGGCTGCATCCAATAAAAAAGCGTATCGGGGTAATGTAAAAATCAAGCTTGATCGGCCAAGGGTAGAGTAGCGTAGTGAATCGTTAACCTTGGCTTGCGAAGATGTTGGTGTGCTTGTATTCAAAAACCTACTCATGAGAACTTTAACTGTTTACTATTTTTATTTTTCAATAATTATATTTCATGCTTTCAGGTGGCATTTTTAGTACACTATCACAGAAGGACTATAAAAACGGGAGACTTGTATGTGGTTTATGCAGCAAAAGATTTACATGCAATTCCAAGCTGGAACGACATTTCAGATCGCATACTGGTGAAAAACCTTTTGAATGCAAGATCTGTGGGACATTTTTCTCTCAGAAAGCTCATTTAAAAACACACATGAATATTCATTCTCGAGAGAAGTCATAGGCTGTGCTTTTTTGTAAGGTTTGTAGACTGATGTTTGTCTTAGTGTTGTCTGTTGATCTTCAAAATGATTACGTAGATCAAGTGTAGGGATGTAGATGCCTTTACACAAAAGTCCAGTTGCCTACACTTTGAACAAAAAAAAAGAAAAATGATAATTGCCTTAAACATCACTAGAGAATACCCAACAGCTTCCAAAATTCAAAAAATATCTGAGGAGGGCCCTTCAGACACTCTTGGGAAATCCCCTCCATCACTGTCTATGAACTCCCTATATCGTATAATACTTTTGGTATTTCTTTTGCGTATATATTTATTTTTAGGTAGCTTGATGCAAAGTTTGGCATTGCAGAAGTATAATATACTTTGGTATACTCTTCATGCTCTTGTAGGTTTTGGTAAATATTGTGGGCAAAGGAGAAAATAATCCTGTATACAATCATTTTCTTCTTTTCCCACAAGGTTATTAAAAGCTTTCCTTTGTAGGGTCATGAACTCTTTACTAGACGAAAAAATTCTAGTCTTGTCCTAATTGAAAGCATTTACAATTTAGATGTGGCACAAATAATAGAATTTGATCTTGATAGGTGGAAAACATTTTCGGAAAAGGAGAAAATGCTGGTTACCAGTATTTTTTTTCCTTTTTCCCACCATGTTTTCAAAAGGCTTCTTTCCTAAAGGGTGTTGAAAGTTGTCATTGTGTGGTAAATGGTTAAACAGGATTGTTTGGTCAGAGGGGTAAAGATTACTGTAAAATATTTGAGAATGCAGTTGTGAACATATTATTGCATGTTTCAAATGCAGAAATTTCACTGTAGTTCCTAGTTAACCCTTTTCCACATACTTCCTTTCCCACATTATTTTTGCTTGAATTTATAACCTTATTTCAGGATTTTTCCTGGACTTACAGGTATCATTTGACCCTCTTGAAATGAATAAAAGATTGCAGAGAAAAAATTAGAGACGTTTCAAAATTTAGGGGATCAAATTCAAAGAAGCATACCTAATTTTTTACAAAATTTTGTCATTTGGTATTGTTTTAGCCTAAAACAATACCAAATGACAAAATTTTGTAAAGAAAGCATTTTGAGAAGAGGAGAAATTGCAGGTTGCCAGCATTTTCTCCCTTTCCCACAGTGTTGCCAGAGCCTTTTTCCCCAGGGCCGTTAAAGTTTGGGATTATTAATGAAAGGTTAAATGAAAAGTTAACACTGAAGTTTGGTTTCAGGGTCACTTTGCGGGTTGTTTTTTTTGTCATCACAAAATACCATCTTCTATTCAACTCACTTTTTTTTTTTCAGGGAAACCAATCCGAAGCAGGGCCAAAGGTAGCGGACCAACGATATACACATGTGAAATATGCGGCAAACTTTCGCCATGTCGTTCAAGTTCTATCATTCACAAGCGTACGCATACTGGTGAAAAACCATTCAAATGTAGAATTTGTGGCCGGGGATTTGCTCAAAACAGTAATTTGTTGAAACACTTGGTGGTGCATCAAGAACTCTTGCTGGGAAACAATTATTGATCCGGGGTTTTAGATGATACCCACCCGCAGTACACCCCCACCCCTCTTCCCTCCCGGATTCTTTGACTTTGAACCCCTAAATTTTCTAAATGACTGTCAAATTTTTATGTTTGCCTTCTTTTATCCTGTTAACTCTTTACCAAACGACATATTTATAGACTGGTCCAAATTAAATGCAATCGTAGACATCAAAATAAATTGACTGAAAAATCGATATTTTATTTGGGAAGGGTAAAAACCATTGTGTAAAAAGGAGAAAATGCTGGTTATCAGCATTTTCTCTTTTTCCCACAATGTTTTCAATATTGGGGTTGTCAAAAGTCGTCACTGTGTGGTAAAGGGTTAACCCTTTCCCAACAAGCCCTGGTTTTTACGTGTCTGCAGTTAAAGTCTTTGAAAACACTGTGAGAAAAGGAGAAATTGCCCGTTACGAGCAATTTCTCCTTTTCCCACAGTGTTTTCTACCCTTTTTGAGAACTTTCTGCAGTTTTCTCCAAATCTAAAATTGTAGTCTGCAAACTCTTTTGGTTTGGAAGGATCCAAAATTTGTTGTTTGGGAAAGGGTTAAGGGAGGTCAAATGACCTCCATGTGAGATTGTCCAGGGAGAGCTCTTGCAACTTTTCTATGCAGTCCCATATTTTTGTAACCCGGAGAAAAAGACGTTTAACCATTTACCAAACAATCTTGAGTTTCAACGTGCCTGAAGGAGAAAGTGCTTTCGAAACCAATTTAGGGAAAAAAATATGCTGGTAACCTGCATTTTCTCCTTTTTCCCTGGTTTTATACTTACCAAAGACAAACAGTAAATCATCATTTGAACTATATTTATCAGCTGCACATGCTTTCAATTTTATTTTTTAGTTTTTTGTTTGGTGAAGAGTTAAAACCATTGTAGGAAAAGACAGAATACCATAAGAAAGCTATTGCTACTTTTCCTACCACGTTTTCTACTCTTTTATAGCCAAGCTCATCATTTGAACAATGATTGAACCTTGAAGTGCTGAATAAGCCAAATATATTTTCTGTATATGAATAAGAATCACAATTTTGAGGTTGCTCTCTCTCATCAAGAGTGTTTCAGCAAAGTGGACTTTCTGGTTCGAAGATCAGGTGGCACATTTTCTGCAGCCTGATCTTTGATCTACCCTGGCAGCATAGGAAGATCTAGCTAGAGCTTTAGGGGTTAATTTGAAAACCCCATTTTTATGAACAAGTCTAAATTTTTGTCTTCTGGTCAATGTTGTAACTATCAGATGAAGACATTGAAGAATCATCCATTTGGAAAGCATTATCAGAAAGTAACTAAAACACCACTTAAACAATAGAATTTTTCATTGTTTAGCATTTTCTCTTTTTCCAAAAAAAAATTTAAAAGCCCACATTTTATTCTTTACAACATGTATTTTCTACTCTGAAAACAGAAAAGTGTGTGTATTATAGTACTTGCATAATAGTGTTCATATAAAGCTGTTATTTGAAAATGTTTATAACCACTCCACAGTATTTTTCTCAGAAATCTAACACTTCTACAATTTGTCATTTCAAAATACGATGTAATATGTGTAAATAAATTGCACGGTAAGACAAAATCTATCTTTGTGTACGTTTTTAGATTTTACATACGCACCAAACAGACTTACAATATACTGTGCAAATAGAGCACATTTTTGTTCTTCATTGAAAGATCAAAATTTATTTCTTCAAATGAACATCATCCCTAGTTATGGAACTCCTGAAAATATTACCAATGATGTTCACCCGTTGAAATTAGCCCTTTACCCCATAAGGCCTTTCTATGGTATCTCTAATTGACCCTAATTAACAGCAAGGATGAAGCTGTTTCTTATGTGTATATGATACCTTTTGATAGCATAGAAAACATCGTGGCAAAAGGTGAAATTGCTTGTCACAAAGGCTTGTAGGAGCCTTTGGAAAACATTGTTGCAAAAGGTGAAATTGCTCGTGACGAGCAATTTCACCTTTTGGCACAATGTTTTCTATGCTATCAAAAGGTGTCATATACCCTTAAAAAAAGGCTTCATCCTTGCTGATATTTAGGGTAATTTAGAGAGATACCATAGAAATGCCCTAAGAGATAAAGCGTTAAATATATCATCTGTGTAACTGTGCTTTCAATTTAGATGAGTCTGAAACTTTGTCAAGACATTGTGAAGAATTCATTGATTTTAACTCATTACCAAACAACAATATTTTAGGCTTGTCCATATCGAAAGCATTTGCAGACGACAAAATAAAAGTGACAGAAAATTTGAAATTTGTTTTGTGAAGGGTAGAAAACAATGTGGGAAAAGGAGAAAATGTTGATTATCAGCATATTCTCCTTTTTCCACAATGTTTTCCAAAACTTTCTTTCTCAGGGCATCAAAAGTAGCGATTGTGTGGTAATGGGTTAAAGATTTAAGAATTGTACAGGGTCATTGTAAAAGTAACAGAACTTCGGAGTGGCTAAACCAAATGGTTTAGCCAAGCAGAAGTTATGTACCTTTCACAGTCGGAAAATCTTGAAGAATAAGACCAAGAATATTCTTAAAAATGGTTGTTGGTAACAGACCCTATGGTGCTCAACCTCAAAATTTGGATGATGCTTGAATGTTCAAGGATAAGAAATTGTTCTTTTTGAAGAAAAGATTTATGATGGAAATTTTGCATTCATCAATGCTCAACCTCAGAGATCTGTTTGTAATACAGTTGGTTTCCTCACTTAACTTGTACTATCTCCTGTAACACAACTAACAACCGTCTTGGGATGTTGCTCATACGGGCAACTGGTGGTGGATATGAATAACTGAAAAATTCAAATCAAATCCTTTTGTGCCTAGAATTAAGAAAATTTCATGTTCTCAACATAAGAAATCGTTTAATTTTTGAAAATGGAGCAGGGTGAAGTGCCTAAACAGCACTGGTGCATGATTTTACCTTACCTATGCTATAGTTCAAACTTAATGGTTTTTTAAAATGCTCGAAATTTTGCATGTTTAGTCTGAAAATTTAATTTGTTCTTATCCAGAAAGATATATATGTTTCGTGTGAGTCATTCTCTGTGAAAAAGGGGTTTAATGCATCTGTAAAAATTTCTGACTCAGATCAGCATGCAGGTACTCTGGGTCAAATTTTCTTTCTATGTTGCTCAAATGATCAGTTTACCTCATGATTCTGTAAGGCTTTATACGAAATACAATGTATGGATCAAGAACTGTGGTAACCCACTTGTAGATGGATGCAATATTTCCTTACCATATGATAAAATATCTGACTCAATGATATGCAATGAAAAGGGTATGCAGACGACAAACCAAGATGACTTCTGTATTTGATAGGATGGAAAACATTGTAGGAAAAGGAGCAAATGTTGGTTTCCAGTTTTATCTTTCATTCCTACAATATTTTCAAGTCTTCTTCAGGGTCATTTGATTTTGGGGATGTGTGGTAAAGAGTTTAACCCATTACCACACAATCCTTACGTTTGATGACCCTGAGAAAGAAGCCTTTAGAAAACAATGTGGGAAAAGGAGAAAATGCTGGTACCCAGCATTTTCTCCTTTTCCAACAATGTTTTCTACCCTTCACAAAACCAATTACAAATTTTCAGTTACTTTTATTTTGTTGTCCGCAAATAATTTTGATTTGAGCAAACCTAAAATTCTGTTGTTTGGTAATGAGTGCACCCTTTAGACCATAAGGCATTTTTGTAGTATCTCTAATTAACCCTAAATGACAGTAAGGAGGAAGCTGTTTCTTATGTGAAAATGACACCTTTTTTATAGCATAGAAAACATTGTGACAAAAGGTAAAATTGCTTGTCACGAGCAATTTCACCTTTTGCCACAATGTTTTCGAAAGGCTCCCACAAGCAATGTGTAGAAATGAGTATCTATGGAGTAAAGGGTTGAACTTCCTGGGCAAGGCTCATACTATGCACACTGTCTTTTTTTTCAGGACGTGTACCAGTTTCAGTTATGAGGATAGAAAACAGAATGATTAAACCTTTTCATTGCCCATACTGTCCAAGAATGATGAACTTTAAATCTGAATATGACCGGCATCTGAGAATCCATACCGACGAACGGCCATTTGCATGCAAGAAATGTGGAAAACGATTCAGATTGAAAGCCCATGTTAAATCTCATATACTAGTACATGCAAATGATCAGCTGTAAATTAAGTGGGAGAATTTCATACTTTTACGGTAGGACAGATTTTTGGACTTGACCAAAGTCAAAGCATTTGCAGATGACAAAGGAAATGGTTCTATATGATGATTTCTATTCAGTAGAGAAGAAAAATATGTGGGAAAGGAGAAAATGCTGGTTACCAGCATTTTCTCCTTTGCTCTTAATGCATTCAAAAGCATTTTCTTTCAGATTCATTAAAAGTGTGGATTATGTCGTAAAGGGGTAACAGTGATAAACTTTTTTATGGTTGAAGCTAAGACACTTTGCAAATTCTGCATGAATTCTACAAAAAAAAAAGATTGGATCAGTTATCTCCCTTGACTGTTCTCCGTCGTAATCTGAAACTAAATCTTTTCAATGAGATTTTTTCCCAACGTCTGAATGTTCTCTTTGTGTGTCTGTATTATAATGTGTTTGAGGACAGAAATCCCTAGAAGATTGATAGGAGGTGCATTCTTTCTACGAGTCTCACAGTAAACCTGAGATATGAATTGAGAGATTTGAACCCATTACCACACAGCCCCTGAGACAGAAGCCTTTTGAAAACACAGTAGGAAAAGGAGAAAATGCTGGTAACCAGCATTTTCTCCTTTTCCCACAGTGTTTTCTACCCTTCCCAGAACAAATTTAAATTTTTCAGGCACCTTTATTTTGTCGTCTGCAAATGCTTTCAATTTGAACCAGTCTAAAATTTTGTCGTGTGGTAAAGAGTTAACCAAACAACATGTTACAGATCACACTTTGGTACTCATTCATTGGACAATAGGCAGGACCAAAAAAATCCATATTCCTCCCACTGTACATGCTCACTGTCATGAATATACTAGTAGTTAGAATAAGTCCGTATCTCTCCCACTGTACATGCTCACTGTCATGAATATAGCTCCAGTAAGTTCATCTCACTCCGACTGTACATGCTCACTGTCATGAATATAGTTCCAGTAAGTCCATATCTCTCCCACTGCACATGCTCACTTTCATAAATATATAGTTAGAATAAGTCTGTATGTCTCCCACTGTACATGCTCACTGTCATGAATATAGTTAGAATAAGTCCATATCTCTCCCACTGTACATGCTAACTGTCATATGTACAGTTCCAGGATGAATAAAGTTCAAGTAAGTCCATATCTCTCCCACTGTAAATGCTCAATGTCATGATTATAGTTCCAGTAAGTCCATATCTCTCCCATCACACATGTTCACTGTTATGAATATAGCTCCTGTAAGTCCATATCTCTCCCACTGCACATGCTCACTGCTATGAATATAGTTCCAGTAAGTCCATATTTATTTCTCCCACTGTACATGCTCACTGTAATAAATATAGTTCCACTAGTAAGACCTATCTCTCCCATTGTACATGCTCACTGTCATGAATATAGTTCCAGTAAGTCTATATCTCTCCCAATGTACATGCTCACTGTCATGAATATAGTCCCAGTAAGTCCATATATCTCTCACTACACATGCTCACTGTTATAAATATAGTTCCAGTAAGTCTATATCTCTCCCACTGTACATAAAGATTGTTTTGATAGTTTTATTGGTCCAGATTGAAAGCAGACTGCAAAATAAAAGTGACCCAAAAAGTGAAACTTGACTCTGGAAGAGTAGAAAACATTGTGGGAAAGGGAGAAAATGCTGGTTACCAGCATTTCCTTCTCGTCCCACAGTGTTTCATAGTGCTTCTTCCTCAGGTGCATTAAGACCAGGGCTAGTTTTGGTAAAGGGATAGAATAATTTAAGTTGTTTTTCCTATGAATGATCTTTTTGTATTATATTAGGTGCATTGAAATTTAAAAAAATCACCGGTGTTCACCAAGTTTTGCTCTTATTTATTTGGTATTTATGTTCACAATATTACATTGTGTCGCACCCCTCTTCTCCAGGACCCAGTTTTATAACTATAATTAGGAACAAAATTTGCGTAAGTTATACATAGCTATAGTATGTCGGCATATTTCTGCCATGACATACAAGATAACAATAAAGTTTCCTGGAAAATTCATCCAGATAAAATGAAAAGATGAAATTTCCAGGAAACTCTGATTTATCGCAATATCTTAAATAACCATGATAGTTATATAGTAGCTCATGTCAGAAATACGTCACTTTACTATAGTTACATAAATTTTGGCAAATTATGTTTGAAACCACGGTGAAATGGGGCTATGACGTACAGTTTGTATCAGACAGAGATATTTTGGACTTGTTAAATTTTAAAGCACTTGCTAGCAACATTAAGCCTGAAATCCCTTAACTCTTTCCAGAACAAACCTGTGTCTGCAGTACGAGTCTTTTGAAAACACTGTGGGAAAAGGAGAAATTGCTTGTAACAAGCAATTTCTCCTTTTCCCACAGTATTTTCTACCTATTTGGGGAACTTTCTGCCATTTTTATCAAATTCGAAATTGTCGTCTGCAAACTCTTTGAGTTTGGAAGAGTCCAAAATTTGCCGTATGGGAAAGGGTTAATAAACCCAATGTATATTTTCATTCTAGAATAGGATAATCTGTAGTATTAGCATAGCAGACAGTGTAGATCAAAAATCAGAATGCATGTTTTATGTGTGCAGTCTGATCTTGATCTATGCTAGCCAAAAGGGCAACTCTATCAGCAGAAGGCAAAGGTTTACCTTAAATAATATTGCAAGGGTGAAATGCACCAATCAATCAACATTCAATTTTATCCCTTTCTTCTTGTTAGTATGCCAACAGGAATGTGTGTATTGATTGTAGTTAAATTCTATACATGTATACAGTTCAATTTTATTTCTATGTATTTTTTCAGATTATGAACAGCCTACAGATATAATTAACAGAGAGGAAATGGGCAAGTTTGGGCAAGCCAAACAGCCAAAATTAATTTCATGTCCTTATTGCCCACGACTGGTTGCCAGACAGTCAGAACTGATACGTCATCTTCGAGTGCACACTGGCGAAAAACCTTTCAGATGTGAAAGATGTGGGAAGCACTTTAGACTGAAAGCGCATTTAAAATCCCATTCGATAACTCATATGGATAAAATATACCTGTGAAAAAAATGTTCCAGTGCACCATGTGCTAAAAGCAGCGTAAAGAGAGTTTACAAATTTGATTATGCATTTGTGGAAAATCTGTTTGAATACGTTTCAAACTGAAGTCAAAAATTGGAAACTGCTAGACTAAAAAAATGTTAAGTGGGTAGTGGTGAAAAACTCTTCTTAAAACCCATTACCACACAATCCCTACTTTTGACGACCCTGAGGAAGAAGCCTTAAGAAAACATTTTGGGAAAAGGAGAAAATCCTTGTAACCAGCATTTTCTCCTTTTCCCATAATGTTTTCTACCCTTCACAGGCCCGTAGGAACAGGGGGGGCTCAGCCCCCCCAATAATTTTGAAAATCATAGTAACTAAAATATGAGGTTTTAGCGCAATGCAATTACCACGCAAAAAATCTCAGTATTTCGAAGTTAGCCCACCCAATCTTGAAATGCTTCCTACGTGGCTGCTTCACAAAACAAATTTCAAATTTTCAGTTACTTTTATTTTGTCATCTGCAAATGCTTTCGATTTGGACAAGCCTAAAATGTTGTTGTTTGGTAATGAGTTAATGGTCCAAATGTAGGAAAAAAGTCACACTTTTAGACATTTTGTAGAAAAGGATTCAGCATGAGGAATTGTGTCAAGTTTTCTGAACTTGTACTAGATGTGACAAACATGATAATACATGTAAGTTTAACCTATTACCACACAATCCCTACTTTTGATGACCCTTGGCAAGAAAACTTTAGAAAACATTGTGGGAAAAGGAGAAAATGCTGGTATCCAGCATTTTCTCCATTTCCTACAATGTTTTCTACCCTTCAAAAAAACAGATTTCAAATTTTTAGTCACTTTTATGTTGCCGTCTGCAAATACTTCCAATTTGGACAAACCTTAAATTTTGTCCTTTGGTAATGAGTTAAAGTGCAGAAGTGAAGCCATTCTGATCTTGATTGATAGAGGTCCATTAAGTTACCTCTTTACCACACAGTCTCCAGGTTTAACAAGCCTTTAGAACACACTGTGTGAAAAGTAGAAATGCTGGTAACCAGCATTTTCTCTTTTTCCCATAATGTTTTCTACCCCAAAGAAGACAGCATTTAGAAAGCACTGTGTGAAAAGGAGAAAGTTCTGGTAACCGTCATTTCTCCTTTTTCCCACAATTTTTTTTACCCTTACTTAGACAATTTTTTTTCCACTTTATCCACATTCAAGTTGTCATCTGCAACTGATTTCAATTTGGATAAAACATTTTGGCATTTTGTAAAGAGTTAATGAAAAAGAAATAACAGCAAGTACCACAAAATTACCATAAATAAAGAAAAAGGAGAAAATAGATTTTGGTTTTGAGGAAATTTGAGGAAATTATAAGAAATACGTCAACTTCCACGGTTTTTGAAAAAAAGCTTTGGGTTACCTTTATCAACTCCTTACCAAATGACAAAAACTTGGACTGGTCCAAATTGAAACGATTTGCAGATGACAAATTAAATGTAATTGAAATGATGATTTTTGTTTCGGATGGGGAAGAAAACGTGAGAAAAGGAGAAAATGCTGGTTACCTACGCTGTTTTCAAAAACTTTATTTTCAAAACCATTCAAACTCTGAATTGTGTAGTAAAGGATTAGTCAACCCTTTACCACACAATTCCTACTTTTGACGACCCTGAGAAAGAAGCCTTTAGAAAACATAGTGGGAAAAGGAGAAAATGCTCGTAACCAGCATTTTCTCCTTTTCCCACAAAGTTTTCTACCTTTCACAAAACAAATTTTCAGTCACTTTTATTTTGTCAAGAATGCTTTCAATTTTGACAAATCTAAAATTTTATCATTTGGTTGCGAGTTAAAGGAAGCAGAATGAAGAGAGATTGGTGCAAGTTGTTAGAACTTGTTTCTCAATTGATGTGAAATAAATATGTTCCAAATAGATTAATGAAAATAAGCTGCGTTTGTGATGTATCTAACTCTTTGCCAAGCATTCCTTGTGTTTCACCCTTTACCAAACAATCCCTGGTTTTTACAACCCAGAGGAAGAAGCCTTCTGAAAACATTGTGGGAAAAGGAGAAAATGGTGGTAACCAATTAGCATCAAACTTAATAAAAATTCTTATGACTATAAGATCTCGCATGATTTCAATTAAAGGTTTAATCGGACCAGAATGACTGGAGTTATTTGCCCTTGAATTAGAAAATTCTTTTGAATAGTTCTTTGTCTGCAGCATAATTTCGTCATCTCCAAATTGATTGACTTGAAACATGGCATTTGTGTTTGTTGCAATAATACGGAGTGCAGTGTGAAGGAACCATAACTCTATCTTGTCCTGTCTAAGAGTTATTTCCCTTTGTCATTTTTACAGCATTTTATGCTTGTTCAGAATATGACTTTGTCATCTCTAGCCTGAACATCATGAAATTTAGTATGCATGATTGTTGAAAAATTATGGAGTGCAGTGCACAGAACCACTTCTCTTCCTAGCATGAATTTTGAAGTTATTCCCACTTTGACCTTAAGTTTCATAGCATTTCTTGCTTTTGAGATGCAAAACTTTGTCATCTTAAGTAGGAATGACTTGAAATATGGTATGCTTATTTGTTGCAATATTTGGAAGTGCAGTGCACAAGAATTGACAGTATTTCTTGCTTGTCCGGAACAGAATTTGTCACCTTGAGTCAAATTGACTGCAGACTTGTTAAACATGTTTGTTGCATTACCTGCTCTTTGCAATTACTATACTTCCTCGACAACTGGTGATGGGATGGGCGTGTCTTGCGACAATTTGCCGCTCTTGCTTCATTACCAATTTGCTCTGAACCTTAATATTTGGTATTATAGTCAATGTAGACCTTTACTGCGTAGAACTCAGGTGAGCGATATAGGACCATCAGGGTCCTCTTGTTTGTGTTGTTGTTTTGGACTTTTCCTGTGTATACAAGAGATACAATAAAGATATTTTACTGTTATATGACACAATCTTGACTTTTTACAAACCTAGGTAAGAGAGAGAAATGGCCTTTGAAAAAAACGCTGGTAACCTGCATTTCTCCTTTTCCGGCCCAGGTGCATATCTCGGTGATAAGTGAATCTGATTTGTGACCTGATAGTTGTGAGTTCAATATCTAATTGAGGCAAATTTTCTTTTAGGTGATTATTTGCCTCCCACCTCTGATGCATATGAGAAAAGTAGTAGGTGACTTCAAAAACGAAAGTTGTGTCAGTACCAGTGTGAAAAAGCCAGGAAAAGCCTGCATAGGTGCACTGACTGCCATGATGTGACAGTTTTAACTCTTTAACGACAATATTTTAGACTGGTCCAAATTGAAAGCATTTGCAGACGACAAAATAAAAGTGACTAAAAATTTCAAATTGTTTTGTGAAGGGTAGAAAACATTGTGGAAAAAGGAGAAAATGCTGGTTACCAGCATTTTCTCCTTTTCCCACCATGTTTTCTAAAGGCTTCTTTCTCAGGGGGCATCAAAAGTAGGGATTGTGTGGTAATGGGTTAAAAACTGTTAAAATAGTCTTTTCTTCCAACAATATTTTCTACCCTTTCAAAAAATGAATCCAGTCTTTGTAGTCACCTTTAATCTGTGGTCTGCAAATGCTTTCAAATTCAAGTCTAAAATGTTTTTGTCTGGTACAGTGAATTAAGCTATGATAAACAAGTTTAGATGTTTGTAAACCTACTTTTCAGACTATGGAGCACCTGAAGATGGGAGCTTTAGGATGGCAACAAACAGTAATGGGAAACAAAAACGCAAGAAATGCATACCTTGTCCCTATTGCCCACAACAGGTTTCCAACCAGTCTGATTTAGTGAAGCATTTGCGTGTGCATACTGGTGAAAAACCATTTGAATGTCCAGTTTGTGGAAAGTGTTTTAAAAGAAAGTCACATGTAAAGTCGCATTTAGTGATACACATGAATCATTAGTTTAAGTCATTACCAAACAACAAAATTCTAAGCATGTCGAAATTGAAAGCATTTGCAGACGACGAAATAAAAGTGACTGAAAATTTGAAATTTGTTTTGTGAAGGGTAGGAAACATTGTGGAAAAAGGAGAAAATGCTGGTTACAGCATTTTCTCCTTTTCCCACTATGTTTTCTAAGGGCTTCTTTCTCAGGGGCGTCAAAACTAGGGATTGTGTGGTAATGGGTTAATAGACTTATCTCCCTGCGAGCACTCTTCTCCTTATATGGTAAGGAAATGGGCCTGTCTGGTGGGACAGCTAGATGTTTCTAGGTAAGAATTGCTGCCTGCAATTAACTCATTACCCAATGACAAAATTTTATACAGGTCCAAATTGAAAGCATTTGCAGATGACAAAATAAACATAATTAAAAATTTGAAATTTGCTTCCAGCAGGATAGAAAGCATTGTTGGTAAAGAAGAAAATGCTGGTTACCAGCATTTTCTCCCTTTCCTACAATGTTTTCAAAAGCCCCCTTTCTCAGGGTTGTCAAAAGTCGGGATTGTGTGGTAAATGGTTAAAACAATAAAAAACTAGGAACGAGAAAAACAAGTTAGAAATTAAAGTCTTATTTTCCTTAATTCTTATTTCACATTACATGCACTTCCATTGGTAAATATAGTTGCATTTTTGGTATTTATATATATAGGTATATAATCATTGATTTTTGCTTACGCTTGGTCCAATTAACTCTTTACCACACGACAAAATTTTAGACTGGTTCAAATTGAAAGCATTTGCAGACAACAAAATAAAAGTGACTGAAAAATTGAAATATGTTCTGGGAAGGGTAAAAAACACTGTGGGAAAAGGAGAAAATGCTGGTTACCAGCATTTTCTCCTTTTCCTACAGTGTTTTCAAAAGGATTCTTTCTCAGGGGTGTCAAAAGTAGACAAAATTTTAGACTGGTTCAAATTGAAAGCATTTGCAGACAACAAAATAAAAGTGACTGAAAAATTGAAATTTGTTCTGGGAAGGGTAAAAAACACTGTGGGAAAAGGAGAAAATGCTGGTTACCAGCATTTTCTCCTTTTCCTACAGTGTTTTCAAAAGGATTCTTTCTCGGGGGCGTCAAAAGAAGGGATATTGTGGTAATGGGTTAATAGGACTCCAAACACTCGTTTAACCCATTACCACACAATCCCTACTTTTGACGACCCTGAGAAAGAAGCCTTTAGAAAACATTGTGGGAAAAGGAAATGCTGGTGACCAGCATTTTCTCCTTTTCCCACAATGTTTTCTACCCTTCACAGAACAATTTTCAAATTTTCAGTCCTTTTTATTTTGTCGTCTGCACATGTTTTCGATTTGGACGAGCCTAAAATTTTGTCATTTGGTAATGACTTAAAGACCCGTTTACACATTCACGATTTTCTCTACGATTCACCACGATTCACCCAGATTTCTCATGGTCAGAAAAATCAGGATGGATCAGGATGAATCGTGGCGAAAAGTAGAAATATTCAGTGTCACTACGATTCCAGTAAGAATGTCCATGATATAAGTACGGTGTCTGTAAGGTATCGCTACGAATCAATGACGATTCATGACGGCAACGCTACGGTCAATGAGGATTGACCACGGTGGCGCAACGAATGCTCCAGTGCTTGTATGGTTCAATACGGTACTAGTACGATTCACGGTGGTAGTGACACGAGCTGGTCGTGGCCAATCGTGGAGCTCCGTAGCGAAACCGTGGATGATTTGTAGGACAACCATACACAATTCATGGTGAATCGTGAGAATTCGTGGTGTCAAAGATTCCACGACTGGCTACGATCTCTCACGAATAGCCGCAAATATAGCTACGGTGTCAGTACGAATAAGCACGATTCCGCTAGGGTTGCGCTACTAATTAGGCCACGCCCAATAACCACCACGATTCGCCACAAATGTTTTAAACTGTTTAAAACTTCCGTAGCGCTACCGTGGAGTTTCCCGAATCATCACGATTCATCAAGATGCACCACGGTTCTACTACGAATCACCACGGTACACGACGATTTTACAAATCATGGCGAATCATAGCGGCACCGTAGCCAAAAATCGTGAATGTGTAAACAGGCCTTAACTCTTTACCAAATGACAAAATTTTAGACAAAAGGAACTGAAAAATTGAAAATAATTCGTTTTCAGAATGCCAGAAACATTGTTGGAAAAGGAGAAAATGCTAGTTAATCAGCATTTTCTCCTTTACCCATAATATTTTCAAAAGGATTCTTCTGCTCAGGGTCGTTAAAATAAGAGATTGTGAAGTAAAGATCGAGTTTACTTGAAGAGTGCCCCCTATGAAAATAAGAAAAGTTTCATGTTGGACATTCTGTCCATTTATATGTGTCCATAGGTCTTTCCCATCATTGGCTTTAAACTTGTTTCACAATACAAAGTTGTATGTTGTGTGCCCCCCTTTTGCAGGGGTAATGGCTTTAACCCTTTCCCAAACAGCAAAATCTTGGGCTAGCCCAAATTGAAAGCATTTGCAGACGACAAAATAAATCTGAATCAAAAATTGAATTTTGTATTGGAAAAGGTAGAAAGCATTGTAGGAAAAGGAGAAAATGCTGGTTACCAGCATTTTCTCCTTTTCTCACAATGGTTTTCAAAGGCTTTCCTTCTCAGGGTCGTTAAAAGTCGGGATTGTGTGGTAAAGAGTTAAACTCACTTCACTGTACATAGTTGTATGTAGTATGCCCCCCCTTCTGCAGGGGTAATGGTAGCCTGGCAATCAGGCCCTGCATTTGAGTCATTCTCATAAACAAGGCACACAACCACATAAACTCACAGAAATAGGAGTTGTTACTTGCCCTTCTTCTGAAATACGTTAAATCAGGCAGTCAGACCAAAATGTTAAAGTATTTGTTGTGCAGTTTTATTTGATGGTCTTTTTTTTACTGAAAATACTCTATTTAACGGACTGATACCAGTCTAGGGTAATGGCTTTAAACTCATTTCCCTGCACAAAGTTGTTTGTTGTATGCCCCCTTTTTGTGGGGGTAGTGGCTTTAACCCATTACCACACAATCCCTGGTTTGTACGACCCTGAGATAGAAGCCTTTTGAAAACCTTGTGGGAAAAGGAGAAAATGCTGGTAACCAGCATTTTCTCCTTTTCCCACAATGTTTTCTACCCTTCCCAAAACAAATTTCAGTGTTTGAGTTAACGTTGATTTTGTCATCTGCAAGTGCCTTCAATTTGGACCAGTCTGAAATTTTGTTGTTTGGTAAAGAGTTAAACTCATTTCACTGTTCAAAGTTATATGCCCCCCTTTTGCAGGGGTAATGGCTTTAAAGACATTTCACTGTGCAAAGTTTTATGTTGTATGCCCCCCTGTTGCAGGGGTAATGGCTTTAAAGTCATTTCACTGTTCAAAGTTATATGCCCCCCTTTTGCAGGGGTAATGGCTTTAAAGACATTTCACAGTGCAAAATTGTATGTTGTATGCCCCCCTGTTGCAGGGGTAATGGCTTTAAAGTCATTTCACTGTTCAAAGTTATATGCCCCCCTTTTGCAGGGGTAATGGCTTTAAAGACATTTCACTGTGCAAAATTGTATGTTGTATGCCCCCCTGTTGCAGGGGTAATGGCTTTAAAGTCATTTCACTGTTCAAAGTTATATGCCCCCCTTTTGCAGGGGTAATGGCTTTAAAGACATTTCACTGTACAAAGTTGTATGTTGTATGCCCCCCTGTTGCAGGGGTAATGGCTTTAAAGTCATTTCACTGTTCAAAGTTATATGCCCCCCTTTTGCAGGGGTAATGGCTTTAAAGACATTTCACTGTACAAAGTTGTATGTTGTATGCCCCCCTGTTACAGGGGTAATGGCTCAACACAATGTAACAGGCTGTGTTAACCCTTATCTCGCAAAAAAAAATAAACCTTTCAACCTCATTTTTTCAATGGCATTTTTTATCCTTAGTCAATCTACTAGTATCTTTTGGTGGGTGGAGTAAACATTTTAAGTGCTTTATAAATATGGTGTATCTTGAAAAAACTCCATATTGTTCTAATTTCAGACTTCCCGTACTATTGAAAAGAAATCTCATTGTCACACCAAATTAATATGAATGTTGAAAATATTTATAATTATATTTATGCAATGTAAATAATTATATTGACATCATTAACACGACATGTGTTATGTTGATACGTGTATCATGTACTGTAAATGCTTATATATTGACGGTAAATAAGTAAATTGACATAATTAACACTACATGTGTTATGCTGATACGTGTATCATACACTGTACATGCTTATATATTGACGGTAAATAAGTAAATTGACATAATTAACACTATATGTGTTATGCTGATACGTGTATCATACACTGTACATGCTTATATATTGACGGTAAATAAGTATATTGACACCATTAACACTACATGTGTTATGCTGATACGTGTATCATACACTGTACATGCTTATATATTGACGGTAAATAAGTATATTGACATCATTAACACTACATGTGCTATAGTGATACATGTATCATATACTGTACATGCTTATATAATGATGCTATATACATGTTTATATTGGTGCCATGTACATTATTTTGTGGATGCCTTGTACATAGTTACATACTGATTTCATGTACATGTAAACTATGTACTTATTATTGATGTCACATACATAATTATATTGATTTTAAGTACATGTATGTTTTTTTTTTTTTTTTTAATAACTTTATTAGCCACGTATATTGGATAGAGGAGGTCGTGGCCATCCTCCTCTATCCTTACAACAATCATTTAAATTCCAAGATAAGAATTAATCAAATACATGAACTGTTCAGAGATCCAGATAAGGTTTTGTTGTTCAATTTTATATACAGCCTAAATCATAAGTTGACAATAATTTTTAACATACTATTTTAAAACAATTTTAAACTGAAAGAACTTGCAGACGACAATTCTGAACTAGCTGAAATATGATTATAAGTTATTGGTTTTATGGGAAAAAAAGTACGGAAAAGTGTGAAATTTATCTTTATGAGCTCTTTCACCCCTTACTACAATGTTTTTCTTTTTACATTTTATCATTTTCTCCTTTTTTTCCATTGTGTTAAATAGAGTAGAATGGGAAAGTGTCAAACAACGACCTATTCAGTTCACCGAATCTGGATCAACGAATAATTAGAATAGACTAATAAAGTTATACAAAACTAGTGAGAGAAAAACAAAAACAAGAAGTGAAAAAAAATAAAAAAGGTGAAAAACAGGAATAACTTACCACATAATAGCAAAAAATGGAATGTACATGTATGTTAAATTTATGTCACATACATAATTATGTGTATTATCTAGATGATAAAATTATGTTGATGTCATATTCATAAACATAGTTTAATATCATGTACATAATTACTTGTATTTTGATTTCATATTGATATCATTTATACAATTCCATAATTTTGATTTTATGTACATTTATGATATGATACTGGTGTGATTTGTCTTAGTTCATAAAAGTAAACAATTAAAAGTTATCCATTTTCCATGACTTATTTGCAATGCATCACAATTCTTTCCAATCCTAATGTGTTTCTCTTTCCTCTCTGCTGTTAATGTTTAACTCTTCACCAAGCAATCCTTCTTTTAACTCATTACCAAACGACAATACTTTAGGCTTGTCGGAAACGAAAGCATTTGCAGATGACAAAATAAAAGTGACTGAAAATTTGAAATTTGTTTTGTGAAGGGTAGAATACATTGTGGGAAAAGAAGAAAATGCTGTTAACCAGCATTTCTTCTTTTCCCACAATGTATTCTAAAGGCTCCTTCCTCAGGATCATCAAAAGTAGGGATTGTGTGGTAATGGGTTAATGGCCTCACTTTCAATTACATTGTGAGAAAATGGGAAAATGGTTGTAAAACAAACATTTTTCTGGGGTAAACTTTGATATGATACCTTCAAATACCGGTAGTTTAAAAGAGACAGCTGTAAAACACAGGTGGTGGTTTTCCAGGAGCCAATCCCTCTTCCATAGTAAATAACATAACTGACCCACCTAGTTATTAACATATCAATATGCACGTATTTTTCAGATGTATTTATGGTAAAGAACACAGAAGCCCCTTCAAAATCAGGAGAGCAATCAGAAAACATTGACACGGTAACTGATGGAACACAAGGTCCCCCATACAACTGCTTCTGCGGAAAAGTTTTTAAATGGAAGAACGACTATAGACGGCATTATCGTGTACACACTGGTGAACGACCTTTTGCTTGCCACCTTTGTGGAAAACGCTTCTCTTTGAAAGGGAATTTGACAAAACATATGTTTGTGCATATCAGCGTGTAAAAGATCACATGACTTAACCCATTACCACACAATCCCTTTTCTCCTTTTCACACAATGTTTTCTACTCTCCACAAATTTTAATTTCAAATTTGCAGTCACTTTTATTTTGTGTCTGCAAATGCTTTGGATTTGGACAAGCCTTGAATATTGTCGTTTGGTAATTAGTTAAAGTGCCGTATCAGTTTATACCAAACAATGGCAAAAAGTTAATTTTTCGAGCCAGAATACATTGAAATTTGGCATGAATAATAGAAGTAGTGGTTGTACAAGGTATGTAGAAGATTCATCTCTTCACCTGTCCACAATCCTGAAGTAGATGGCTACTGAAAACATATTGGGAACAGGAGAAAATGCTGGTAACCAGCATTTTCTCCTTTTCCCACTATGCATATACCCTATCGAAAACGGAAATCATTTGAGCAACATTTAACTCTTTACCAAGCGACAAAATTTTAGAATGGTCCAAATTGAAAGCAGTTGCTGAAGGCAAAATAAACATAACTCAAAAATTGAAATTTGTTTCCAGCAATGTGGGAAAAGGAGAAAATTCTGGTTACAATGTTTTCAAAGGCCTTTTTAATCAGTGTCATAAAACCACTTAATTGTTGGGTAAAGAACTGAAGATCCTGAAAATAACAAATACCAAAAATATGTTTTCATGTTGAGTGCAACAGTATTTTGTATTGTAATAAAACTTTTTAATATATATTTATTGTAGTTAATTCTTTACCTAATGACAAAATTTTACACTGTTCCATATTGAAAGCATTTGCAGAAGACAAAATGAATGTAACTAAAGATTTGAAATTGTTTTTGGAATGGAAGAAAACATTGTGAGAAAATGCTGGTTACTAGCATTTTCTTGTTTCCCCACAATGTTTTCAAAAAGCTTCTTTCACAGAGGTGTTAAAAGTTTTCCATATGACAAAATTACTAGACTCGTACCAATGGAAAGAAGTAGAGGACTGAAATAAAGCATAGAAAACATTATTGATAAAGGAGAGTGACCGGCATTGTTTTTCTTTTCACACATTGTTTTCTAAAGCCTTTCTCCCTACAGTCGTTAAAACAAAAGGTTGTGTAGCAAAGGATTAAATAAAGGATAACTCTATATTATTGTATTTCACGTGTCTATTTTTAGAAATGTAAAAGCTCAAGGGGAGCTTTTAGGATCACCCGGTGTGCGTCGTGCGTTTTCAACAATTCTTTAAACATCAACTCCTCTTAAACCACTGGGCCAATTTGGACCAAACTTGGCTGGAATGTTCTTTGGGAGGTCCTCTTTAAAAATTGTCCATAGAATTATTTGATTCTGTCAAAAACTCTGGTTGCCATGGCAACGAAATGGAATTTTTTAGGAAAATCTTTAAAAATCTTCTCTGAAACCGCTGGCCAGATTTTAAAATAATTTCACAGAGATGTTCTTTGGGTGACCCTTTTCAAAATTGTTCACAAAATTTTGATCCGTCAAGAAACATGGCTCTGGTGAATGGGGGCTTCTTGCACTATACAGAAATGAAGGAATTCTTAAAAATTCTTCTTCTCTGAAACTGCTGGCCAGATTTTGAAATAATTTCACAGAGATGTTCTTTGGATGACCCTTTTCAAAAAATTGTTCGTGAGAGGGATATCTTCTAAAGTCCTTGATGAAACTTCATGCATGTTTTCCATTGGATAATCCATTGATACATTTTTTTCCCCCCCCACATATATGAAATCCTGAAATGGATACTTAATGTATAATCCTGTTATGGACCCCTTTTTTATTTTTAGCTCACCTGAACATGAAGTGCTCATGGTGAGCTATTGTGATCGTGCTGTGTCCGTCGTCCGTCTTAAACTTTTTACCTTGTGTACGCTCTAGAGGCCACATTTTCGGTCCGATACTCATGAAAGTTGGTCAGGATGTTTTCCTCGATGAACTCTCAGACGAGTTCGAAAATGGGCCATGCGGGGTCAAAAACTAGGTCACTACGTCAAATCTTAGAAAAACCTTGTATACGCTCTAGAGGCCACATTTTCTGTTGGATGCACATGAAAGTTGGTCAGGATGTTTGTCTTGATGATATCTCGGACGAGTGAGAAAATGGGTCATGTTGGGGCAAAAACTAGGTCACTAGGCCAAATTTTAGAAAAACCTTGTGTACGCTCTAGAGGCCACGTTTTCAGTCTGATACTCATGAAAGTTGGTCAGGATGTTTGCCTGGATGATATCTCTGACGAGTTCGAAAATGAATCATGTGGGGTCAAAAACTAGGTCACTAGGTCAAATCTTAGGAAAACCTTGTGTATGCTTTAGAAGCCACATTTTCAGTCCAAAACTCTTGGATGTTCTTCGGAATATTTGTCTTGATGATATCTCGGACAAGTGTGAAAATATGTCATGTCGGGTCAAAAACTAGGTCACTAGGTCAAATCTTAGAAAAACCTTGTGTACGCTCTAGAGGCCACATTTTCAGTCCGATACTCATGAAAGTTGGTCAGGATGTTTGCCTAGATGATATCTTGGACAAGTTTGAAAATGGGTCATGTCAGGTCAAAAACTAGGTCACTAGGTCAAATCTTGTGTACGCTCCAGAGGCCACATTTTCAGACAAAAACTCTTGAAAGTTGGTCAGAATGTTTGTCTTCATGATAGAAAGTTTGTCTTGATGATATCTCGGACAAGTCCAAAAATAGTTCATGTCGGGTCAAAAACTAGGTCACTAGGTCAAATCTTAGAAAAACCTTGTGTATGCTCTAGAAGCCACATTTTCAGTCCGATACGCATGGAAGTTGGTCAGGATGTTTGCTTTGATGAAATCTAGGATGGTTTTGAAAATGGGTCATGCCAGGTCAAAAACTAGGTCACTAGGTCAAATCTTAGAAAAACCTTGTGTAAGCTCTAAAGGCCACATTTTCAGTTGGATACTCATGAAAATTGGTCAGGATGTTTGCCTGGATTATATCTTGGACAAGATCGAAAGTGGGTCATGTGGGGTCAAAAACTAGGTCACTAGGTCAAATTTTAGAAAAACCTTGTGTACGCTCTAGAGACAGCATTTTCTGTCAAAAACTCTTGAAAGTTGGTCAGAATATTTGCCTTTATAATATCTTGGACGAGTTTGAAAATGGGTCATGTGGAGTCAAAAACTAGGTCTTCAGGTCAAATGTTAGAAAAACCTTTTGTAGGCTCAAGAGGCCACATTTTCAGTCCAAAACTCTTGTAAGAAGGTCAGAATGTTTGCCTTGATGATATATTAGACGAGTTTGAAAGGGGATCATTGGGGGTTAAAAACTAGGTCACCAGGTCAAATCTTAGAAAAACCTTGTATATGCTCTGGATACCACATTTTCAGTCTAACACTCTTGAAAATTAGTCTGAATGTTTGCCTTTATAATATCTTGGATAAGTTTGAAAATGGGTCTTGTTGGGTCAAAAACTGGGTCAATAGGTCAAATGTTATAAACACCTTTTGTATGCTCTGGAGGACACATTTTCAATCTGATACTCCTAAAACTTGTTCATAATATTTGTCCTAGTGATACCTTGAATGAGTTTGAAAATGAGTCATGTGGAATCAAAAACTAGGTCAATGGGTCAAATATTAGAAAAACCTTGTGTACACTCTAGAGGCTACATTTTCTGCCTGATACTCTTCAGACTTGGTCAGAATGTTTGTTTTGGTGATGTCTCAAAAGAGTTTGATAATGGGTAATTGTCGGGTCCAAAACTAGGTCACTTTGTGAAATCTTAGAGACACCTTTTGTACGCTGTAGAGGCCACATTTGCAGTCCAATACTCATGAAACTTGGTCGGAATGTTTGTCTTATTGATATCTCAAAAGTATTTGATGATGGGTAATGTCTGATAAAAGACTAGGTCACTGGAAAACTAGATGGTTCATGTTTGGTCAATAGACTCAGGTGAGCGATTTCAGGGCCATCATGGCCCTCTTGTTTTATGTAATGAAATGCTGTGCCATGGAACAAGGGAGCTTAATGTATAATTTCATCATGGACTAGTAACAAAAAGGCCACATGCAAGAAGCCTTTAGAAAACATTGTGGGAAAAGGAGAAAATGCTGGTAACTAGTATTTTCTCCTTTTCCTACAATGTTTTCTACTCTTCAAAAAACAGATTTCAAATTTTTAGTCACTTTTATGATGCCGTCTGCAAATACTTTCAATTTGGACAAACCTTAAATTTTATAGTTTGGTAATGAGTTAAAGTGCAGAAGTGAAGCCATTCTGATCTTGATGGATAAAAGTCCATTAAATTACCTCTTTACCACACAGTCCCGAGGTTTAACAACCCTGAAGAAAGCCTTTAGAACACACTGTGTGAAAAGTAGAAATGCTGCTAACCAGCATTTTCTCTTTTTCCCATAATTTTTCCTACCCCTTTAGAAAGCACTGTGTGAAAAGGAGAAATTTCTGCTAACCGTCATTTTCTCCTTTTCCACAATTTTTTCTACCCTTACTTTTTCTTTCCATTTTATCCACATTCAAGTTGTCATCTGCAACTGATTTCAATTTGGATAAAACATTTTGCCATTTTGTAAAGAGTTTATGAAAAAGAAATAACAGCAAGTACCACAAAATTACCATAAATAAAGAAAAAAGAAAAAAATAGATTTTGGTTTTGTTTTTCATTTTGGCTACAGTAGTGTCTTTATATTTTCTGTGGAAAAAGTTGAGGAAATTATGAGAAATACGTCAACTTCCACGGTTTTCGAAAAAAAAGCTTTGGGTTACCTTTATCAACTCCTTACCAATACCAAATGACAAAAACTTGGACTGGTCCAAATTGAAAGGATTGGAGGATGACAAATTAAATGTAATTGAAATGATGATTTTTGTTTTGGAAGGGAAAGAAAATGTTGTGGGAAAAGGAGAAAATGCTTGTTACCCACACTGTTTTTAAAAACTGTGTTTTCAAAACCTTTCAAACTCTGGATTGTGTGGTAAAGGATTCGTCAGCCCATTACCACACAATCCCTACTTTTGACAACCCTGAGAAAGAAGCCTTTAGAAAACAGAGTGGGAAAAGGAGAAAATGCTGGTAACCAGCATTTTCTTTTTTTCCCAGAATGTTTTCTACCCTTCACAAAACAAATTCCAAATTTTTAGTCATTTTATCGTCTGCAAATGCTTTCAATTTGGACAAACCTAAAATTTTGTCATTTGGTAATGAGTTAACTCTTTACCACATAATCCCGACTTTTAACGACCCTGAGAAAGAAGCCTTTTGAAAACATTATGAGAAAAGGAGAAAATGCTGGTAATCAGCATTTTCTCCTTTTCCCACAATGTATTCTAATCTATCAAGGACAAATTTTGCCATTTGAACCACATTGAAATTGTTATAGATTTGCAAATGCTTTCAGTTTGGACCTGTCTATTATTTTGTCATGTGGAAGAGTTAAAGGAAGCTGAATGAAGGGAGATGGGTGCAAGTTGTTAGAACTCATTTCTCCCTTGATGTAAAATAGATACAATGTAACTATGTTCAAATTAAATTAATGAAAAAAAGCTGCGTTTGTGATATATCTAACTCTTTGTCATGCATTCATGTGTGTTTAACCCTTTACCAAACCATCCCTGGTTTTTATGACCCTGAGCAAGAAGCCTTCTGAAAACATTATGGAAAAAGGAGAAAATGCTGGTAACCAGCATTTTCTCGCTTTCCCACAATTTTTTCTACTCTTCTGAAGTCAAGTTTCAGTTTTTGAGACATATTTATTCTGTTGTTTACAAAGGTTTTTAACTCTTTACTCCATAGATACTCCTTTCTATGCATTGCTTGTAGGAGCCTTTGGAAAACATTGTGGCAAAAGGTGAAATTGCTTGTGACGAGCAATTTCACCTTTTGCCACAATTTTTTCTATGCTATTAAAAGGTGCTGATATACACATAAGAAACTGCTTCATCCTTGCTGTTATTTAGGGTCAATTGGAGATACCATAGAAATGCCTTATGGGTTAAAGGGTTAAACTGGACAAGTCTAAAATTTTGTCTTTTGGTAAAGAGTTAAGGATAATTAGGCTCTTTAACCCTTTACCCAGCTTTTAAAAACAATGTGGGAAAAAGTAGAAAATGCTGGTAACTAGCATTTTCTCCTTTTCCCCCACAATGTTTTCTATCCTTTTAAAATCAAAATCTACAGTATTAACCACATTAAATTATGGTATCATGTCTGCAGATGCTTTGAATTAGAAAAGTCCAAAATTATTCCAGGAGGATGATGGTAAACAAATATCTACATGTTTTACAATAATTCTTAATCCTTTACCAAACAATCCCTGGTTTCCCACAATGTTTTCTACCCTGCAAGAAGCAAATTTATTTTTTGAGCTATGGTTATTTTGTCGTCTGCAAGTGCTTTGAATATGGACCATTCTAAAATTTTGTCATTTGGTAAAGTGTTAATTTCATTGTGCATTTTTAGCTCACCTGAATTAGAAAATTTGCTTTATTTGACTGTTTAAACTCAAAAATCTACAATTTTTAAGCAATCAGCATCAAACTTATTAAAGATACTTATGACTATAAGATCTCGCATGATTTGAATTATAGGTCTAATTGGATCAGAACGACTAGAGTTATATGCCCTTGAATATTAGAAAATTCTTTCGAATAGTTCTTTGTCTGCAGCATAACTTTTTCATCTCCAAACTGATTGACTTGGAACTTGACATTTGTGTTTGTTGCAATAATACGGAGTGCAGTGTGAAAGAACCATAACTCTACCTCATGCTGTCAAATGACTTATTTCCCTTTGTCATTTTTACAGCATTTTCTGCTTGTCTGGAATATAACTTTGTCATCTCTAGCCTGAACATCGTAAAATTTGGTATGCATGACTGTTGAAAAATTATGGAGTGCAATGCACAGAACCACTACTCTTCCTGGCATAAATTTTGAAGCTATTCCCGCTTTGACCTGAAGTATTATAGCATTTCTTGCTTGTGCGGATTAAAGCTCTGTCATCTTAAGTAGGAATGACTTGAAAATATGGTATGCTTATTTGTTGCAATATTTGGAAGTGCAGTGCACAAGAATTGACAGTATTTCTTGATTGTCCGGAACAGACTTTGTCACTTGAGTCAAATTGACTCGAGATTTGGTAAACATGTTTGTTGCATAACCTGCTCTTTGCAATTATTATACCTCCTCAACAACTGGTGATAAGATGGGGGTGTCGTGAGACAATTTGCCACTCCTGTTTCATTACCATTTTGCTTTGAGCCTTAATATTTGGTAATTATTGTCATTGTAGACCTTTAGCACGTAGTACACAGGTGAGCGATATAGGACCATCATGGTCCTCTTGTGTTATTGTTTTGGACTTTTCCTGTGTATACAAGAGATACAATAAAGATATATTACTGTTTATGACACAATCTCGATTCTTTACAAACCTGGGTAATAAAAGAAAGATGGCTTTTGAAAACATCGCTGGTAACGTGCATTTCTCCTTTTCCAGCCCAGGCGCTTATCCCTTGGACCAAGTGGTAAGTGAATCTCTCATTGTGAGTTCAATACCTAATTGAGGCAAATTTTCCTTTCCGCGATTTTTTGCCTCCTACCTGATGCATGAGAAAAGTAGTCGGTGACTTCAAAAAAAAAAAATCGTGTCAGTATTGAAAGCATTTGCAGACGACAAAATGAAAGTGACATAAAATTTGAAATTTGTTTTGTGAAGGGTAGAAAACATTGTATGAAAAGGAGAAAATGCTGGTTACCAGCATTTTCTCTTTTACCCACAATATTTTCAAAAGGCTTCTTTCACATAGGTGTTACCAGCATTTTCTCCTTTTCTCACAATGTTTTCTAAAGGTTTCTTTCTCAGGAGGCATCAAAAGTAGGGATTGTGTGGTAATGGGTTAAAAGCTGTTAAGGTTCATGTAAAGTGTTTATTTTGCATAATTTCATACGTCAATAATTCTGTAATTATTAAAATTTGTTCAGGAAAACCATATATCAAATTAAAGCTCTATATGAGTACAAGCTGTTTTACATAATTATACCTACTGGCCTTACATAATAAAACTAAAACATTGCATAAAAAGATGACATCGTTTAAAACCTACAAAATAATAATGACAAAACAAAATTGCTTAAGTTTTGGAGAAAACACAGGCTATGGTACATACCAGGTACTGCTACTACCAAAAATCGTATAGTTTCTTTAAAAAGGCACATATTTAAGTCAGAAAGTTTGACATTTTCCCTTATTGAATTGTCAACCATGTTTGACCTACTTTTTTTAGTAACAGATATGGTGTCTCCACAGGATCAAAATGTACAAGTGGTTGTGCGTAATAAACTTTCATTAGTATTACCTGAACAAATTGACATGAAATAAATGACTTCAATTACCATATATTACACGCTTGATTTATTGTTCTAACTTGGCTCGGGCTTATGTCATCTGCATGCAGAACTATGTGCAGGTTTCTAAACTCTTTATGCTGCTAATAGATTTATAGTGTTTTCAAAGAATACTTGAAATACCTGATAGAACCATTATATTGTTGGTTTAAATTGGTAATACATGGTGGGTGACTTAGATCTATGATGCACTTTCTGTGCAGCCTGATTTTAATTTATGCCATCCGCAAAATCGTTTTATTTTGACTAAGGGGCAGTAAGGCTCAAACCCGACATTTACCAGTAACAGAGTTTCCGTACAGTCCGATTATACCCGATGGTTTAAATATTCACGTTTTAATTACTCTTTGCATAAAGGTCAATTTCAGGTCAATTTATTCCAGTAATAATTTTAGATAAGAAAATAAAAATGACCTGTACAAGTGAAATTTCCATGTCCACTTCCAAACCCTTTCTCAAAAACAGCACCCCGATCACACACATAAAAAGAACAATGAAAAAAATGCTTATGTCAAAAATTGATTCTAAATCCTATCTACCAGACTGGTAACACCTTTTGTAACTGCTGTTTTTGAGAAGGGGTTTGGACGTAGACATAGAAATTTCACTTGTACAGGTCATTTTTATTTGTTTGATTATCTAAAATTACTAATGAAAGTTTATTACGCACAACCACTTGTACATTTTGATCCTGTGGAGACACCATACCTGTTACTAAAACAAAAGTAGTTCAAACATGGCTGACAATTTAATAAGGGAAAAATGTCAAACTTTCTGACTTAAATATGTGCCTTCTTAAAGAAGAAATAGGATTTTTGGTAGTAGCAGTACCTGGTATGTACCATAGCCTGTGTTTTCTCCAAAACTTAAGCAATTTTGTTATGTCATTATTATTTTGTAGGTTTTAAACGATGTTATCTTTTTCTGCAATGTTTTAGTTTTATTATGTAAGGCCAGTAGGTATAATTATGTAAAACAGCTTGTACTCATCAAGAGCTTTAATTTGATATATGGTTTCCCTGGACAAATTTTAATAATTACAGAATTATTGACGTATGAAATTAAGCAAAATAAACACTTTACATGAACCTTAAAATGGCTTTAAACTCCAATACAGTCAGTCTTTTCTTCCGACAATATTTTCTACGCTTTCAAAAAATGAATCCAGTCTTCGTAGTCACCTTTAATCTGTGGTTTACAGTGCTTTCAAATTCGAGTCTAAAATGTTTTTGTCTGGTAAAATGAATTAAGCTATGATAAATGAGTTTAGAGGTTTGTAAACCTTCTTTTCAGACTACGGAGCACCTGAAGATGGGAGCTTTAGGATGGCAACAGACAGCAATGGGAAACAAAAACGCAAGAAATGTATACCTTGTCCCTATTGCCCACAACAGGTTTCCAAACCGTCTGATTTGGTGAAGCATTTGCGTGTTCACACTGGTGAAAAACCATTTGAATGTCCAGTTTGTGGAAAGTGTTTTAAAAGAAAGTCACATGTAAAGTCGCATTTAGTGATACACATGAATCATTAGTTCAAATCAATAGAGTTATCTCTCTGCGAATACTCTTCTCCTTATATGGGAAGGAAATAGGCCTGTCTGGTGGGACAGCTAGATGTTTCTAGGTAAGAAATGCTGCCTGCAAGTAACTCATTACTAAACAACAAAATTTTAGACTTGTCCAAGTTGTAAGCATTTGCAGACGACAAAAGTATTTAAAGATTTTAAATTTGCTCCCAGCAGGGTAGACAGCATTGAGGGAAAAGGAGAAAATGCTGGTTACCAGCATTTTTCTCCTTTTCCTACGATGTTTTCAAAAGCTCTCTTTCTAAGGGTCGTCAAAAGTAAGGATTGTGTGGTAAATGGTTAAAATAATAAAAAACTAATAACAAGAATAACAAAATAGAAATTAAACCCATAATTTCCTTAACTCTTTACCACACAATCCCGACTTTTTAACGACCTCTGAGAAAGAAGCCTTTTGAAAACAATGCGGGAAAAGGAGAAAATGCTGGTAACCACCCTTTTCTCCTTTTCCCACAATGTTTTCTACCCTTCTCAAACCAATTTTCAATTTTTCAGTCACATTTATTTTGTCGTCTGCAAATGCTTTCAACATGGACCAGTCTAAAACTTTCTTGTGTGGTAAAGAGTTAATTTATTACTAAAAAACAATATTTTAGGCTTGCCCAAATAGAGAGGATTTGCAGACGACAAAGTAAAAGTGATTCAAAATTTGAAATTTGTTTTGTAAAGGGTAGAAAACATTGTGGGAAAAGGAGAAAATGCTGGTTACCAGCATTTTCTCATTTTCCCACAGTATTTTCTAAAGGCTTCTTTTTACAGGGTCATTAAAAGCAGGGATTGTGTGGTAATGGGTTACTGGTGATTCTTATTTCACATTACATGCACTTCCATTGGTAAATATAGTTGCATCGTTGGTATTTTGTATATAGGTATATAACAACTGATTTTTGCTTACACTTGGTCCAAGTAACAGGACTCCAAACGCTCCTTTGACTCTACCAAATTATATTTTGGACAAAATAAAAGGAACTAAAAAATTGAAATTTGTTTTCAGAATGCCAGAAAACATTGTTGGAAAAGGAGAAATTGCTAGTCATCAGTCATTTCTCCTTTACCCATAATATTTTCAAAAGGCTTCTGCTCAGGGTCATTAAAATAAGGGATTTTGAGGTAAAGAGTTAACTACAAGAGTGCCCCCTATGAAAATAAAAAAAAGTTTCATGTTGGACATCTGTCCATCTATATATGCGTCCATAGGTCTTTCCCAACAATGGCTTTAAACACATTTCACTGTACATTGTATGTTTTATGCCCCCCTTTTGCAGGGGTAATGGCTCAACCCAATGTAACAGGCTGTGTTAACCCTTGTCTTTCAAAAAAAAGATAAAACTTTCAACCTTATTTAGCATTTTTGTATCCTTAGTCCATCTACTAGTATCTTTTAGTGGGTGGAGTAAAAATTTTAAATGCTTTATAATTATGGTGTCTCCTTGAAAAACTCTATATTGTTTGCCTACCGGTATTCAGACCTCCCCTACTATTGAAAAGCTACTTGTCCTTGTCACACCAACTTAATATGGATGTTGAAAATATTTATAATTATATTTGTGCAATGTAAATAATTATATTGACATTGATACTACATATATTATGTTGATACATGTATCATGTACTGTACATGCTTAATATGTTGGTGCCATGTACATGTTTATATTGGTGCCATGTACATTATTTTGTGGATGCCTTGTACATAGTTACATACTGATTTCATGTACATATTTATTATTGATGTCACATACATAGAGGATATTTGTTTTTTCCCGGTGAAAGATCGAAATATATTTCATTGAGTGAACATCATCAGTAATATTTTCACGAGTGGCACAGCCACGAGTGAAAATATTACAGATGGTGTTCAAGAGATGAAATAAATTTCGATCTTCTGAAAAAAACAAATATTCTATTTATTTCATGCTTTTAACCCTTTCCGGGAGAAGCTTTATCAAAATCCAGTACAGTTCTTTTCCATTATTCCCCATGGCGTACCCCTCCCGCATAGCAACGCATTACAATATTACGTCAAGCGCAAGAAATCTAAGGTGTATGACGTCATATTTTCCATCTGGTTGTTAGGCATGCGCAATTCACCTAGGCAACAAGAACATGAAAATCGGTATTTTCACTGGTGGTACTAGTGTAAGATCGAAAAATATTTTCACTGCTATATCTCGATATCCTACCGGAAAGCATGAAATAAAGAATTATATTGATTTTAAGTACATGTACATGTATGTTAAAATTAATGTCACATAGATAATTATGTTTATCGTGTACATGATAAAATTATGTTGATGTCATATTCATAAATATATTTTTATATCATGTACATCATTGCTTGTATTTTGATTTCATGTTGATGCCATTTATACAGTTCTATAATTTTGATGTTATGTACATTTATAACATGGTACTGTTGTGAGTTACTGTAGTTTATAAAAATAAAACTAATAAAACTTGTCCATTTTCCATGACTTATTTTCACTGCATCACAATTCTTTCCAATCCTAATGTGTTTCTCTTTCCCCTCTGCTGTTAATGTTTAACTCTTCACCGAGCAATCCTTCTTTTAACTCATTACCAAACGACAATACTTTAGGCTTGTCCGAAACAAAAGCCTTTGCAGACGACAAAATAAAAGTGACTGAAAATTTGAAATTTGTTTTGTGAAGGGTAGAATACATTGTGGGTAACCGGCATTTTCTTCTTTCCCCACAATGTATTCTAAAGGCTTCTTTCTCAGGATTGTCAAAAGTAGGGATTGTGTGGTAATGGATTAATGGCCTCGCTTTCAGTTACATTGTGAGAAAATTGGCAAGCAGTGGTAAAACAAACATTAACATTCTGTTGTAAACTTTGATATGATACCATGAAATCCCAGTAGGTTGAAAGAGACAGCTTTAAAACACAGGTGATGGTTTTCCAGGAGCTAATGCACCCCTCTTCCATAGTAAATAACATAACTGACCCACCTTGTTATTAACATATCAGTATGCATGTTTTTTTCAGATGTATTTATGGTAAAGAACACAGAAGCCCCTTCAAAATCAGGAGAGCAATCAGAAAACATTGACATGGTAACTGATGGAACACCAGGTCCCCCATACAAGTGCTTCTGCGGAAAAGTTTTTAAAAGGAAGAACGACTATAGACGCCATTACCGTGTACACACTGGTGAACAACCGTTTGCTTGCCACCTTTGTGGAAAACGCTTCTCTTTGAAAGGGAATTTGACAAAACATATGTTTGTACATATCAGCATGTGAAAGGTCATGTGACTTAAAGTGCTGTATCAGTTTATACCAAACAATGGCGAAAAGCTAATTTTTCAAGCCAGAATGCATTGAAATTTGGCATGAATGATAGAAGTAATGGTTGTACATCGGATGTGACAACATTCATCTCTTCACCTCTCACAAGTTTTAACAATCCTGAAGTAGAAGGCTCCTGAAAACATACTGGGAACAGGAGAAAATGCTGGTAACCGTGTAAAAGGTCTCGTGATTTAAAGTGCTGTATCAGTTTATACCAAACAACATCTTCGTGAGCCAAGGTTACGATCACTACATGGATCTTACTTGGCAGATTGAGCCAGATTTCGAGATTTCCTTGATACGCTCCCTATTGGATGTTGGTTACTATCCCCCTTTACATCATATTTCTGGTAGCCAATGAAATATCGCTGTACAAACCGCTCTACGAATACAATAATTCAACATGAATCAATTAACACAAACATACTTTGACATTCCATCATAAGGTTCTGGAATATAGCCTTAAACCTCTGATAATTGATTGGTCACACTGAAACTTTCTGTAAATATTGTTTGTCTATGTTTATTTGGGAATAAATCATATCCACCATGTAATACCATCGAAAAGTTGTGACTTTATTCTATTTTTATCTAAAATGAAATGCTACAAGCAATTTGATTCGTGCAGTAAGAGCTGGTTGCAACCAATGAAAATGTGTATTGTGTGAATGTAAAAATCAAGTGCTTGATCTGTCAAGGGTAAAATAGCATAGTGGATTGACAACCTTGGCTTGCGAAGATGACCAAGCAATGGCAAAAAGCCAATTTTTCAAGCAAGAATGCATTGAAATTTGGCATGAATAATAGAAATATGTGACAACATTCTTCGCTTCACCTCTCACAAGTGTTAACAACCCTGAAGTAGAAGGCTACAGAAAACTTATAGGGAACAGGAGAAAATGCTGGTTCTCCTTTTCCCACTATGCCATTTACCCCCTGGAAAACAGAAATCATCATTTGAGCTACACTTAATTCACTGTCTGCAAATAATCTTAATTTGGTCAGGTCTAAAATTTTGTGCAGTAAAGAGTAACTCAGTTATCATGAAGTGACCCCTAGAAAAAGTAATTTTTGTATTCCCAAAATGTTTTCTACCAGAAAAGTTTCAATCATTTGAATCATATCTAAATAGTCATCTGCTGGGGCTTTCAATTTTAGATGAGTATGTTATCATGTAGTTTGGTAAAGAGTTAAATCTTTACCACCCAATCCTAAGTTTTTAGCTCTATTGGCTGAAAGCCAGCAGAGCTTATGTCATGACGGGGTTTCCGTCATCCGTCTGTTAGTGTTTTTCTTGTTTACGCGATTAAGTCTGCATTTGTTGTCAGATTTTCGTGAAACTTGCAAAGATTGTTTATCTTATCAATAGCTTCAACCCTATTAATTTTGAAAAAAATCCAACAAACAATATGGGAAAAGTAGCCATTTCAAGTTGAAAATTTCCAATTCTTGTTTACGCGATAAAGTCTGCATTTCTCGTCAGATTTTCGTGAAACTTGCACAGTTTATTTATCTGATCAGTAGCTTCAACCCTATTGATTTTGAGAAAAATTTAACAAATAGTATGGGAAAAGTACTCATTTCCAGTTGAAAATTTCCAATTCTTGTTTACACAATAAAGTCTGCATTTGTTACTAGATTTAAGTGAAACATGCACACTTTGTTTATCTCATCAATAGCTTCAACCCTATGGATTTTGAAAAAAATCCAACAGTATGGGAAAAGTTGCCATTTTAAGTTGGCTGCCAGTAGAGCATATTCAGGACCTTCTAGTCTACCCTCTAGTCAACCCTATTGATTTTGAAAAAATCCAGCAAACAGTATGGGAAAAGTAGCCGTTTCAGATTGAAAATTTCAAATTCTTGTTTACATGATAAAGTCTGCATTTCTTGTCAGATTTTCATGAAAACCACACAGTTTGTTTTATCACATCAGTAGCTTCAACCCTTGAGAAAAGTAGCCATCTCAAGTTGAAAATTTCATATTCTTGTTTACGCCATAAAATGTGCATTGTAATCAGATTTTTGTGAAACTTGCACACTTTGTTTATCTCATCAATAGCTTCAATCCTATGGATTTTGAAAAAAATCCAACAGACAGTATGGGAAAAGTTGCCATTTCAAGTTAGCTGCCAGTAGAGCATATTCAGGGCCTTCTAGTCTACCCTTGGGAAGATGCCCTTTGAAGACATTGTGGGAAATGGAGAAAAGGCTACAAACCAGAATTTTCCGTCTTTGCACTAGAACCCTTTCTACGTTTTCAAAATGAATCCCATCATTAATGGAATATTTAAATTTTGTCCACAATTGCTTTGAATTTGGAATGAATTAAAGTTTGATGTCATCTCACCAGTTTACCTCGTGGCTAATGACAGACTTTTAGACTTGTCCAGTATTATAGTATTTCCAAGCAACAAATTAACTATTGCTCAAATGATAGTATTTATCATTGAAAGGGTTAACAAAATCATGGAAAGAGGAGAAATGCTGGTTACAATGTTTTCAAAAACCTTTTTAATCAGTGTCACAAAACCACTTTATTGTTGGGTAAAGAACTGAAGATCCTGATAATAACAAATACCTAAAATATGGTGTGTTTTCATGTTAAGTGCAACAGTATTTTGTATTGTAATAAAGCTTTTTAATATATATTTATTGTAGTTAATTCTTTTTCCCAAATTGAAAGCATTTGCAGACGACAAAATGAATGTGACCCAATATTTGAAATTGTTTTTGGAATGGAAGAAAACCTTGTGAGTAAAGGAGAAAATGCTGGTTACCAAAATAAATGTGACTAAAGATTTGATATTGATTTTGGAAGGGAAGAAAGCATTGTGAGAAAAGGAAAAATGCTGGTTACCAGCATTTTTTCCTTTTCCCACAATGTTTTCAAAAGTCGTCTTGTTAGAAGTTGGGATTGTGTGGTAAAGGGCTAATTCTTTTCCATAAGACAAAATTATTAGACTCATGCAAATTGAAAGAAGTATAGTGTTGAAATAAGGCATAGAATACATAATGGAGAAAGGAGAGTGACCTGCATTGTTTTCCTTTTCACACAATGTTTTCTAAAGCCTTTCTCCCTACAGTTGTTAAAACAAAAGGTTGTGTAGCAAAGGGTTAAATAAAGGATAACTCTATATTATTATACATGTGTATTTAATGTGTCTGTTTTTAGAAAAGTTATGGGTAAAGAAATGCCGTAATTTAAGCAGGGGGAATTATTTCCCTTTCACAGTGGTTATTTTCCTCCTGCTGAAAATCTGAAACTACTTTTTAGTTATCAGGTTACCTGACTTGAGATTAGTAATTTTAAAGTGGCATTCATTGACAAAATAATGAGAAGAAATATAATATAATTATAATTTCATCAGCTTGTGGTTAATATGGGGAAATATTTGCCAAAAAATGGAAAGGTCTGTGAAAATAACTTGTGCCTTATGGGTTATGGCACTGGTTATTTTTGCAAACCTTTCCCTTTTTCCGTAAATATATCCCCATATTAATCACAAGCTGATGAAATAAGCTCTATTTATTTTGTCCAAGATCCAAGTGTAAACACACTGAGAGAGTAGTACTCAACAAAATTGATCTGTTCACTCATTCACTTTCGATAATACTCTGTGAATTGCGTGGTGTTCAACTCAAACTTTTGTAATACTATTTCATATTGGATTATCTTGAGCACAGAATAATGACCCTGCAAAACATGCAGAGTAATGACATAAGTAATTAATGTGTAACATGTCAATTTTACTTTTTTGAAAGATAAAAAGATATTTAAAAGAAAAAATGAAAGAATATTAACCCAAGCCAGATTTGAAACCTATGACTCCAGAATCAAGAACCAAACACCTCACCAGAATAGTTATTTATCTGTATGTTTGGAAAGGTGTAAGTTTTGCAAATTATTATTTGAACATCTATATTTAGATAGTTCGAACTGACGGGTGACTGCTAATGAGGGTTAAAAGGAATATCAATGAGCAACAGATTACTTCCGTTCAATATTGATATTTGCGCTAAGGCAATACCAAGAGTGAAAAAAATGAATTTGAGTGTTTTGGAAAGAAGCAGACTGGATGGAATGTGGTCATAAACTGATCTTGTTTATTTCCAAAGATAGTCTTTATGCCTCATGCAGAAGCATCTGTTGTGGCTTCATATTCTTAACGCATTGTTTATAATCTGCATGATCAAATAATGGAAAGTGGAAAGAAATTCAATAACAAATCAAAGCACTGACAGTCCTGAGTGGGAATCATTGTCTTCTCCCAACATAACATTTATCTATATCAAAGCATGTACAATATATACAGCATATAAAAAACATTATCTCAAGAAACAACTAAAAAAAAATTTATGCAGTCAGTGTAAAGAAAATACACATAATTATATGCCTGCAAACTTCCGCATAAACTCGCATATAAATGTCAAAAATGAATATACACAAGTCGTGTAAGGTTATGGTCTAATTTACCACACAATCCTGACTGTTAATGACTCTGTGAAAGAAATCTTTTAAAAACATTGTGGGAAAAGGAGATAATGCTGGTAAACAACATTTTCTCCTTTTTCCAGAATGTTTTCTACCCTATCAAACAAAAATCACATCATTAAGCCACTTGATATTGTCATCTGAAAAATATTTTCAATTTTGACTACCCAAAAATTTGTCATTTGGTAAAGATTTAAAGAAAACAGATCACTTTTATGATTTGTTATATTCAGAAAGGGAATGAAGTAACAAGGAAAGAGACAGAATTACGATAAATGGGATGTAATAGAGAAGAAGACAATATATTTTCAAAAACCAGAGGAAGAGGACATGAAAACGTAATGAGAAAAAAATACAAAAGTGCCAACCAGCATTGTATTGTTTTCCCAGTATGTTTTCCTTTCATACATAGATTCTGTACTTCATACCATATTTAGTTCTAAACATTATTATGGATGAGTCAAAAAATAAAATTCTATGTAAAGGAGTTAACCCATTACCACACAATCCCTACTTTTGATGCCCCTGAGAAAGAAGCTTTTTGAAAACACTGTGGGAAAAGGAGAAAATGCTGGTAACCAGCATTTTCTCCTTTCCCCACAGTGTTTTCTACCCTTCCCAGAACAAATTTCAATTTTTCAGTCACCTTTATTTCGTCATCTGCAAATGCTTTTAATTTGGACCAGTCTAAATTTTTCTCGTGTGGTAAAGAGTTAAGTTGTGGGTTTCCTTTTCATTTGTTTAGTACATATGAATTAACTGCAAAACTTCTGTAACTGCCATTGAATACTTTAAAAAGGAGCTAGCTTGATTGTTCCTGAAAAATTAAGAATGACTGATAATAATTACATACATGTATACCGGTGTGTGAAATACATGCGAGTTCAGAAATAGTTTCACTAAAATTGGTTGTAAACAGTTTTGCTGAATTCTAGTAATATTATTGCTCTAATGTTATGTGTAAAATCTCTACATTCCTACATTCTACATGACTGCAAACCTTATCCAACTATGTTTTTATACTTTTCCAGAGACAATTTCCAATAACTGAACCACATTTAGCTTGTTGTTTTAGTGAATTTTAAGCCCGGTTACATTCCCTCGATTTATGTGTGTGTGTGTGTGTGCGGGAGTGTGTATTTTTCCTTTTTTGCATAGTGAATTGATGATATATGCCACAGAAAAAAGAAAAATCTCAGCCAGTAGCATGATTTCAGGCCCACAATGGCCTTTAACTCTTTACCAAACGACAAAATTTTAGACTGGTCCAAACTGAAAGCATTTGCAGACGACAAAATAAAAGTGACAGGAAAATTGAAAATTCTTTTGGGAAGGGAAGAAAACATTGTGGGAAAAGGAGAAAATGCTGGTTACCAGCATTTTCTCCATTTCCCACAATGTTTTCAGAAGGCTTCTTTCTCAGGGTCGTCAAAAGTAGGGATTGTGTGGTAATGGGTTAATTTAATATTTATGATATGTATCATATTTCAGGATCAAGACTGGTACAGTATCCGGACATTCAACAGCAGTTCAATCTGTTTTTTAAATTCAAATGTGAGTTTTGTCAGAGACCCTTCAACAATAAGTGGAAGTATGAATGTCATCGAAGAACACACACTGGGGAAAAACCTTACAAATGTGACAAATGTGGCAAAGCTTTCAGCATTAAAGGGAATCTAAAGAAGCATGGGGCTACACATCTTGCTGGAGACATCTTGGACTTAAACTAGAAAGATTGTTATCAAAGTTTAGTATATCGCAAGGCAGACGACTCATATAATTATGTTTCCTGTTAACTGACAAATAATCCTGTATTGAATTTTAGTAGATGTAAAAATAACAGTGACATAATATTATTTTAAAGTGTTCAGAAAGCATGTACTTTTTAACTCATTACTAAACAACAACGTTTTAGGTTCGTCCAAATCTTAAGCATTTGCAGATGACAAAATAAAAGTGACTGAAAATTTGAAATTTGTTTTGTGAAGGGAAGAAAACATTGTGGGAAAAGGAGAAAATGCTAGTTACCAGCATTTTCTCCCTTTCCCACAATGTTTTCTAAAGGCCTCTTTCTCAGGGTCGTCAAAAGTAGGGATTGTGTGGTAATGGGTTAACTGAAAAATAATCCTGAACTGAATTTTGGTTGGTGTAAAAATATCAGTGACATAATATTATTTTAAAGTGTTCAGAAAGCATGTACATTGTACTTTGTAAAGCATTATAATTATCAGTTATATTAACCCATGGAATGTGCTTGTTGTTGGACAAAGTGGACTTCAGTGACCCTTAACCCTTTCCCAAACAAGCCCTTGTTTTTATGTGTCTGCAGTACAAGTCTTTTAAAAACGACTGTGGGAAAAGGAGAAATTGCTCGTAACAAGCAATTTCTCCTTTTCCCACAGTGTTTTCTGCCCGTTTCGAGAACTTTCTGCCATTTTTATCAAATTTGAAATTGTCGTCTGCAAAGAGGAAGAGTCTAAAATTTGTCGTTTGGGAAAGGGTTAAGTATGTGATACTTGCTTGATATAAAGGAGATGCATTTACCAGACAACAAAATTTTAGCCATGTCCAAATTGAAAGCATTTGCAGACGACAATTTGAAATGTGACTCAAATAATGGAGTTTGACCTTGATATGGTAGAAAACATTGTGGGAAAAGGAGAAAATGCTGGTTACCAGCATTAACTCCCTTTTTTCACAATGTTTTTAAAAGGTTTCATCCTCATTGGTGATAAAAGTCGTCATTGAGTGGTAAAGAGTTAAACTCATATATTCTGTATCCCTTGGTTGAAAATAGAAAGTTGTATGCTATTATCACAATTAAATAGATTTATTAAAATCTTTTTTTTTTTCTTATTCATGTTGTATGCATCCCCTTACACAGGCAGATCTACTGCTAGTCATCACAAATAGGTACATGCCTATTCTGTATAAAGTGCCCCACCTTGGCAACAGTGTCAAATTTGTCTAGTTTCTTACATGTGTTGTCAAATAATGTTGGCATCAGTTAAGGGCTGATTTGTTGCACCCATTTTAAGTTTGGTTCTTACTCTAGGTTTAGAAAGTAACATAATTTCCGATTGGCTAAAACATTTGGTTTAGCCAGTCAAAAGTTTTGTTACTTTGAAATGTAGGAAATGTTTAGGAATAAGACTGACTGTTCTCGGGAATGGTTTGTGAATGCAAACCTTTGATGGAATCATCTTTTTCAAACAGACATATATGCCAAACTAACTTCATGTCTTCAAAAGGACAACTTCTCAATATAATGCCACAAAAGACTGGATCAATTTTAGGACTGAGGGCTATATAATTTTCTCTCTTTGAGGGAAGTGTTAGGATTCTTGTGTGATTAAATCATACAATTACAACAAAAGTTAGGACTCCTCCAAATTGAAACCATTTGCAGACCAGAAACTGAATGTGGCTCAAATTTAAGTCAGTTTTATAATATTTTGTCTGTTATTAACATTGAGGTAAACAGGAGAAATGCCAGTTGCCCTATTTTCCAGAGGGCTGAAAAGAGTCTGGATTATTTGGTAAAGGGTTCAAATGTTTGATGCCTGACACTGTTAGTCTATGTGCTGAAACGATGTGCCTTTGCAGTAAGTTGAGCTAGAACAGTCACATCAGTGCTTTGATTTTTTTATATTTCTCTCTCTTCCAGAAGGTAAATATCGGTGTGAATTCTGCAACCGAGGGTTCATCGACAAGTCAAAATTTACAAGTCACAGGCGTACACATACGGGGGAAAAGCCTTTCAAGTGTGAGATCTGTGGAAAAGGAGTAGCCAGGAAAGATAACCTGCGATCCCACCTAGCAGTGCATTATAAACATCTCACGAATCCAAAGAACCAGTAATCATTACTATGGAATTTTAGCCTTAATCCGTTACCATACGATCCAGAATTTCAATGACCATTGAAGCCGTCTGAAAACATTGTTAGAAAAGAAGAAAATGCTGGTAATGAGCATTTACTTTTTTTCCTGCTATGCTTTCTACCCTGTCAAAGACAGAAATCACCAAATGAACTGTATTTGATATTAATTTTCTGCAAATACTTTTGATTTGGATATGTCTAGATTTTTGTAGTATGGTAAAGAGTTAAGAAATATGTACAGTCTGTAGAACTATATCACTTGTATTGACTTCTGTAAGTAATATACTTTCCTATCATAAACTACTTTTCTCTTACAAACTACTTTTCCATCATAAACTATCATTATGTATCTTCTCTTTCTTTTATATTCCTTAACACATTAACAAACGACAATATTTTAGACTGGTACAAATCGAAAGTATTTGCAGATGACAAAATAAAAGTGACTGAAAATTTGAAATTTGTTTTGTGAAGGGTAGAAAACATTGTGGGAAAAGGAGAAAATGCTGGTGACCAGCATTTTCTAAACTTTTTTTTTCCCTAAATTCTTTTTAATCAGGGTTTTTAACATTTAGCCTTGTATGATAAAGAGTTTGCATTCATGTTTGTATTGTTTATTCCGTAGTTATACAGGAAATGTTACTTGTACATGTCCTATAAAATCCTCTGTTCTGTAAAATATAGATTTAGAAGTACTTTGCCAGAAATTAATTCAACTGACAGACAAAATGCATGTAGATCTACATGTATGTGTATTTGTCCATTCATACATTAGTTTTATTTTTGTGACACAGATTTTCCTAAATTTTGTGACAAACATTTTTCCAAATTTTTATGACAAGAGTTTTCCTTATTTCTATGACAAGAATTTCCCTAATTTTTGTGACAATTTACCTAATTTTTATGTCCTTATTTTCATGACAGGAATTTTCCTAATTGTTATGGCAATTTCCCTAATTTTTGTGACAATTTACCTAATTTTTATGGCAAGAATTTTCCTCATTTTTACAACAGGAATTTTCCCAACTTTTAGGACAAGAATTAACCTATTTATATCCTCACCAAAAGGCAAGCATATAGTTGCTGCTTCTTCTATCGGTTTATCTGTTTTCTTCTGTCTGTCCGTCCATCCAAAACCATTTCTCCACAGTCTCTGGGCCAAATTGGATGAAAATGAATCGGCAATATGTTGGTTTTACTAGCTCTTTTCCAACAAAGATATCAGTGAAAAATAGAATACAGGTTATGCACTTTCAGAATATAATAAAAACAGTATCAAATTGTTTCTGTATTATATTATCTGACAAAATTATGCTTCGGAGAATAATATCTTCATATCGGGCAGTGTAGATCAAAGATTAGACTGCATGTTCAGATTTTGATCTACATTGTCCACAAGTGGTCTGTGAGTTGAACTTAACAGCCTGTGGGTTAAATCTGACTCAATTGACGGAAGTTATCTTTGGTAGGGTAGAAAACATTGTGGGAAAAGTAGATAATGCTATTTACCAGCATTTTGTCCTCCTCTTACTATGCTTTCAAAAGGCTCCTTCCTCAGAGTGTCAAAAATTGGAAGTGCAGGGTAAAGGGTTAGTTAACTCATTACCAAATGACAATATTTTAGGCTTGTCCAAATCGAAAGCATTTGCAGATGGTAAAATAAAATAAAAGTGACTGAATATTTGAAATTTGTTTTATGAAGAGTAGAAAACATTGTGGGAAAAGGAGAAAATGCTGGTTACCAGCATTTTCTCCTTTTCCCACAATGTTTTCAAAAGGCTTCTTTCTCAGGATCGTCAAAAGTAGGAATTGTGTGGTAATGGGTTAATTGTTTATCCAAAGCAATTTTGATCCCCAGGTTTAACACCCCCTAAGAAAATGGCATTTCAAGACAATGTCAGATATTTCAATAGGAGATCCAAGTTGATTACTAAGATACTTTGAAATTGGCATGTATTTACATTCTTGTAAACAAATTTACAATTTTTAATTTTTGTAATTTCAGACCTCCGTGAACCGTCAGGCCTACTAAATAATCCAAGTCCCATTCCATTCGAGATCAAGTACCGTTGTGAGTTTTGTGGCAAACCATGCAAGGATCGCTGGAGCTTTGAAACACATCGCAGATCACATACTGGAGAAAAACCGTTTGTTTGCAAAGTTTGCGGAAAATGCTTTAGTAGAAGTTATAACTTGAAAATCCACACAGTATCCCACTTTAAGTAGTTGTGAAGAGACTGTTTTTAATCTTTTCCAGTACAATTTAATTTTGAATGTAACCAAAGTGTAAGCATTTGCAGACAAACTTAGTATACTTTAACCCTTTACCGACCTGGTGGTTGTGAGTTCGATACCCGGTTGAGGTGTACTTTCTTTCCAGCGTATTTTCGCCTCTCACCTCTGTTGAAGCATGTGAGAAAAGTAGTCGGTGACTTTCAAAAGAAAGTTGTGTTAGTACTGGTATGAGAAAGCCTATGAGAAAGCCAGGAAACACATTTGTGTCACCAACCGCCATGATATGACCTTAGCTGGTAAAGTGGCGTTAAATCCCAATACAACCAACTAACCAATTTAACCCTTTACAAAACGACAAATTTGGGACTCTTCTAAACCAAAAGAGATTGTACATAACAATTTTAGATTTGGACAAAATGGCAAAAGAAAACATAGTGGGAAAAGGAGAAAATGATGGGTAGCATTTTCTCCTTTTCCAACAATTTTTTTGAAAGCCTTCTCTTATAGAGATGTAAGAACTCAAAATTATGTGATAAATGATTAACGTCATAATAGTATTGTATGTAATGTGACACGTCACAGGAAAAGGGTCTCTGTGGGAATTCTATTACATCAATTTGATGTAAACAGATGAAAGATAGTGCAGGTCAATTTAACTGTTTACCAAACAACAAAATTTTAGACCAGTCCAAATTGAAAGCCGCTGCAGACAATAAGATAAACATAACTCATAAATTGAAATTAGTTTTTCGCAGGGCAGAAAAACATTGTAGGAAAAGGGAAAAAATACTGATCACCAGCATTTCCTCTTTTTCCCACTTTGTTTTCGAAAGGCTTCTATCTCAGGGTCGTGAAAACCAGGGGTTGATTGGTAAAGGATTAGGTTGATAATTCTACGATGGTTATGTGGGAAAGCAGCCAGTGGCTTAGAAAGAATATTGTGCAGAGTACCGGTAACAGGAACTCCAGAAAAGCATGGATATATGCACTAGCTGCTGATATATAATTGAAGTAATGTTGAAAACAGCGTTAAACAACATTCAGTCAACTAAATGTTGAAAATACAATCCAATCAATCAATCAATCAATCAGTCAATCAGTCAATCAGTCAATCAAAAATAATTGTACAGTAAGGTGGAATGACCACTTTTCATACAAAAAATATCATAAATGTGTCAAGCCTGGTCAGTGTGCACATCCACGCAGTCTGATCTGAATTGACACTTTTCACAGTTCCCAGAAGGTTCCTTTTTGCATGACTGGTCACATATATTTTTGAATTGGCTATATTTCACAGAGATGCTTTAAATTTTTTTTCAGAGCATGGCAAATACATTTGAAAAAGGTTTAGATTTTTCTAAATGGAAAATTGACAATTATAAGTTCTCTGATGAGAAAGAAAACATTTTGGGGAAAGGAGAAAATGCTGCTTTCCAGCATTTTTCTCCTTTTCCCATAATGTTTTCAACATTTGTCTCCCTCATAGACATCAAACTTTGGATTTCATTGTAGAGGGTATACAAACTTTTTCGTGTGTTGGGTCTGACATGAAAAGCAGCCCTATTTTTGTGCATATTGATTTTGCTTGTATGTTATCAACTATTTCAATAAAGCTGTACAAACTACAATGAAATATATAATTTTAGTGTATCTATTTTTCCCTCACCATTTTTGGCTTTGCTGTACTCTAAGACAACACCAAGGTTTTGTCATATCCCATCTTCACAAGCCAAGGGTGATGCTACTCTACCCTTGGCGGATCAAGCTTGATTTCGACAGTCCCACTATACGCATTTTCATTGGTTGCAGGTAGCTCTAACTGCACTGTATCAAATCGTTCGTAGCATTTCATCTTTGATAAAAATAGAACAAGGTCACGACCTTTTGGATGAAAATAGGAGGTAAGCAGGATACCTCTGTGGATGTGTGCAGGATCTGTAATGATTTATTACAGAAAAAACACAGACAAACAATATTTACAGAAAGTTTCAGTGTGACCAATAAATTATCAGAGGTTTTAGGCTATATCCCAGCACCTGACTATGGAATGTCGAAGTATGTTTGTGGTTATTGGTTCATGTTGAATTATTGTATTCATAAGCAGTTTGTAAAATGATATTCCATTAGCTATAAGAAATATGATGTAAAGGGGGATAACCAACATCCAATAGAAGCGTGTTGCAGGAATATCGAAATCGAGCTCAATCCGCCAAGGTAAGATCCACATAGTGATGGTAACTTTGGCTTGCGAAGATGGTCATATCCCTGTTTTTGTTGCATAAAGATATTTTCTACAAATTCAGACTAGTTGTTACTATCAAAACAGAAACCCATACAACAGGGTCAGTAAACCATCAATATTTTTGACAGTTATGCCCTTTTTTCAGCATAGAATTTTCAATGAAAAGCACACTGTTGGCACCAACGTATAGTACTCTTTTTTTTTTTAAATTGGCAATTGGACTGGAATGATGCAAGAAATAGAGGATCTTACCTGAGCATTAATGTATTATCATTTTTATCAAAAGATTTGACTAAAATTGTATGACACGAGGCTTGACAAGCGTCAAATATATTTTAGTTAACAAGTTTGATAAAAGTGATAATACATAAACACAACTGTGAGATCTATTTATCACATGAAATAATGGACAGAAAAATATCCTACATCATCACCTTTACCCTCTGTATACTGTTCACATGTTCATGTTTACAGCTGTCGTTTGGTTTCAAACGTGTACATACACAAGTCGATAGTTCTGTGACACTTGTTTACATAGAAGGAAGAGGGAAATAGTTTATGATTAAGTCCTCTTTTTTTCGTCAATGATACCGATTTTAAAAGACTTTTGCTACATGTCTTGGTAATTATTAAACATGAAAATCAAAAACTTTCCGTGCATATACATCTTGGCAACATTGACATGATTTTTCACCAAAATGACTTAACAGTACAAATTCCCACACTAACTGTGGTTTGTTTCTCAAGCTTCAGGTTTTTGTGACTGAAAATTGATCAGAACCAGGGCCCTAAAATCAATAATACACTAGTGTATTATCAAAAAAAATAAGTCGTGGTTTCAATTCACTGCTGGAGGAGATGATAAACGATATTTTATACCTCTTTACTAAACAGCCAAATCTAAGACCCCTCCAAATTGAAAACATTTGCAGGACACTAATAAAATGTTCCTCAAAGATGAAGCTTGTCTTTGGAACATGAAATCCATTAGTTTGAGTCTCTTGCAAGGCTTATTAATTTCATGCTTCCCTTATGGACATATCATATTTTTTGTAGTCTGTTTTCTCTTTACCAAGTTAGAAAATTGTAGACTTGAAAGCTTGTACAGATGATTAATATATCTCAAAAATTGTTTATTGAAAGGTGGATAACAGTTAATGAAAAGGGGAAAATGCTAGTCACCAGTATTTTCTCCTTTTTCCATAAAGTTTTAAAGACTTAATTCTCAGGGTCAAAAAACTTTATTATTTGGAAAAGGATTATGCATACATATCCCTTTTTCTTTAAATATTTCTCCTTTGTGCCTGTTCAGTGATTCAGTTGATTCTGTAAAATGTTTTAGATTATTCTTAACACTCTACTTACCTTTTTTGTTCCAGTTCGGGTATACACATGCGATATTTGTGGAAAAGTGTTTAGTGCTCGATCAGCCATGTCAATCCACATGCGTATACACACAGGAGAAAAACCATACCATTGCAGTGTCTGTGCCAAGAGATTCAACGTCAAAGGCAATCTCAAAGCTCACATGCTTACACACATGCAGAAGAAGTAGAAATAAATGTCCTCAAAACCGGAGTTGCAGGCACTGTATCTGACCTAAAGATAGCATGCTGTTTCACCATCTTCGCAAGCCAAGGCTGACGTTTCACTACGCTACTCTACCCTTGGTGGATTGAGCTTGATTTTCACATTCCCCCGATACGCTTTTTCATTGGATGCAGCCAGTTCTAACTGCAACGAATGAAATCACTTAAAGCATTTCATCTTTGATAAAAATAGAAGGTAAACATGGAAACCCATGTGGATATCTGCTTATCGCTTCATGTTGAATAATTGTATTCCTAAGTGGTTTGTAAAAGGATATTTCATTGGCTTTCAGAAATATGATGTAAAGGGGGGTAATAACCAGCAACCAATAGAGGGCGCATCGCAGGAATCTCGAAATTTGGCTCAATCAGCCAAGATAAGATCCACGTAGTACTCGTAACCTTGGCTCGCGAAGATGGCTGTTTCACAAGACTTGTTCATTTTCTTAACAAATATACATGAGAGCGCTCAGAGAGGGTTAACTCTATCAGACTGGCTGTAAGGAGTTTTATAGATGTTGGAAGAGTTGTTGTAATACATTACTTAACTCATTACCAAGCAACACTATTTCAGGCTTGTCCAAATCGAAAGCATTTGCAGACGACAAAATAAATGTGACTGAAAATTTGAAATTTGTTTTGTGAAGGGTAGAAAGCATTGTGGGAAAAGGAGAAAAAGCTGGTCACCTGGTATCCTTTTCCCACAATGTTTTCTAAAGGCTTCTTTCTCAGGGTTGTCAAAAGTAGGGATTTTGTGGTAATGGGTTAATTCTTCTAACAAATTATGACATTTTAGACTTGTCAAAACTGAAAGCATGTGCAGATGAAAAATTCAGAGTCACTCCAAAAAAATCAGTCTTTTGAAGTGTAGAAAACAAATGTGAGAAAAGGAAAAAATGCGGGTTACAAGTGTTTTCTCCTTCTCCCACAGTATTTTCAAAAGCCCTTTTTCATAGGATCATTAAAAGTCTGGATTATGTGATATAGGGTTAATTTTTTAACACAAGGCAAAAGGTAAGACTACTTTAATTCAAAGTAGACAAAAATTCAAATTTGGTACATATGATAGGGTAGAAAGCACAGTGGGATAAGAAGAAAATGCTGCTTACCAGCATTTTCTCCTTTTTTTTGAAAAAAACTAAAGCCATTTTTTGTCAAGGTTGTAAAATCTGGGACTACTAGTAAAGTGTTATCAAATAAATCATGTAATGAATATATTTCATTCCAAAATGTAGATTTTATGTTTATTCTGAATTTTATAGCACTTATTTTATGTTATTTTATTTGAAATTTGTGTATATTTGAGTAACATGTATTAGCCATTTAACCCTTTACCACACAATCCCGATTTTTTTAATGACCCCTGCAGAAGAGGCCTTTTGAAAACATTGTAGGAAAAGGAGAAAATGCTGGTAACCAGCATTTTCTCCTTTTCCCACAATGTTTTCTACCCTTCCCAGAACTATTTTCTATTTTTTAGTCACTTTTATTTTGTCGTCTGCAAATGCTTTCAATTTGGACCAGTCTAAAATTTTCTTGTGAGGTAAAGAGTTAAGTATATAACTACACTTCTAGTCCACAACTATTTGAATCACTTTATGTACTCAGGTGAGCATAGTGGGGCCAATGGCTCCCAATTTGAAAGCTAAGAGACTACACCAATAGACAAAAAGTAACTGCTTTTGTAGATGGCATGGATTAAGATCAGACTGCATGAAATGTTTTGTCTTATCTTGGATCTATGCCTTATGAAATTCAGCCCGCAAATAGCCCTGGAAAATGAGTCTAAATGTTACAACTGTACCAAAATGTTTGTAAAATGTGTTGATTGTGATAACATGTTTATTTTAACAGACTTGTTTGAAATTGTATAAATATATGTAAGCAAATTTTGCAGTTTTTAATAATATTTGTAGCCAAATTGTGTAGTTTTGAAATACTTGTATGCTTATTGTATAGTTTTGTATATTTGTATGCCAAATGTGTAATTTTGAATATCTATCCTGTTCATATTTTGACTGATACATTTCATAATGATTCAGCAACTTTAGCTATATAGTAAAGTGGAGTAATATATGAACCTTTTGAAGGGTTTTTTTTTTCTGAGGCTTGCAACATTTGCTAGAATAAAGAGTTGTGTATACACTTTAATGAGATTACTGTTATCATTTTATATGTTACAACCATGACATTAATCTTTTTCTGAACAACAAAATTCAAATTTCGGCAATTTGAAAGCACTTGCATACAACATTTCAAATGTGACCCAAAAGAAAACTTCTGTTTTTGAAAACATAGGGCTAAAAGGAGGGCTTGCTAGTTTTCGCAAAATGCCTTTAAAACTCTGCTTCTACAGGGTTGTTAAACATCCTATCCTGTTAACCACACTAACTCTGCCAAACAACAAAATTTTAGACTGGGAATTCCAAACTTAAGAACATTTTGTAGATGACAAATTAATTTTGGATCAAAATAATTGAGTTTGTCTTTGAAGAGGTAGTAAACATTGGGGGAAAAGGAACAATCACTGGCTTTTATGATGCAGGGAAGGAAGGCTTTTGACAACACTGTGGGAAAAGGAGAAAATGCTGGAATCCAGCATTTTCTCCTTTTCCCACAAAGTTTTATACTCCTTCATACACAAAAATCATTATTTGCATTACATTTAATTTGTCGTCTGCAAATGCTTTCAATTTGGTCCAGTCCAAACTTTTGTTGTTTGGGAAAGGTTTAAAAAAATAAAAATCTAAAAATTCTGAAACACCATAAACCTACTAGGATCCCCATCAAAAAACTTTCCATCCCCTAAACATTACAGAAAATGTTTACTGTAATTTTACGAAGTAGAATTATGAACAAATTATGCAATTGTAAAATACATATAGAACAATTAAATACATCAATCACCTAGCTATTCAAATGAAACTGTACTAAAGTAAGAGCTTTTAGTCCCATACCAACCTGTCCCTTGCCTTTAGGACCATGAGAAAGGATCCAAAAGAAAGCAAGAAAATTTAGTGTTTTCTGTCCTATCAAAGAGAAAATGCCTCATTTGTAGCATCATTTTATGTTCTGCAAATGCTTTCATTATTGACTTATCTAGAGTTTTGTGAGTCTGAAAAAGAGACCAAATTCAAAGCATTTGCAGACGACAAAATAAATGTAACTCAAAAATTGAAATTTGATTTTGGAAGGGTAGAAAACATTGTGGGAAAAGGAGAAAATGCTGGTTACCAGCATTTTCTCCTTTTCCTACAATGTTTTCAAAAGCTTTCTTTTTCAGGGTTGTGAAAAGTCGGGATTGTGTGGTAAAGAGTTACCCTGTTACTACCATCTTCGCAAGCCAAGGGTTACGATCCACTATGGTACTCTACCCTTGCCGGATTGAGCTTGATTTCAACAATCACTCAATACACATTTTTATTGGTTGCAGCTAGCTCTAACTGCATCAAATCAAATGGCTCATATCATTTTATCTTTAATAAAAATAGAACAGTGTAAAATAGAATGTAAACATGAATACCTCCGTGGATGTGTGCAGGGTCTGTAATGATTTATTACCAAAGAAAACATAGACAAACAATATTTACATAAAGTTTCAATGTGACCAATCAATTATCAGATGTTTTCGGCTATATCTCGGCACCTGACCATGGAATGTCGAAATATGTTTATGGTTATTGCTTCATGTTGAATTATTGTATTCGTAAGCGGTTTGTAAAACAATATTTCATTGGCTATAAGAAATATGATGTAAAGGTAGATAATAAGCAGCATTCAATAGGGGGCGTGTTGTGGGAATCTCAAAGTCAGGCTCATTCTGCCAAGGTAAGATCCACGTAGTGATCGTAACCTTGGCTCGTGAATATGTGTTACTACTGAAGAAGTAAATTACATTTTCTCAAAGGCTGAAAATAGATTTCCTATGCTAGCAGACAACATAAACATAACCCCAAAATAGAAATTTATTCCAAGCAGGGTCGAAAACATTGTGGGAAAAGGAGAAAATGCTGTTTACCAGCATTTTCTCATTTTCCCACTATGTTTTCAGAATGCTTTTTTCTCAGGATTGTTACAAGTTGGGATTGTGTGGTAAAGAGTTTAAAGACAACAAATTTTGAACTGACTTCAAAGGTAAGAATGGCTTACATGGTGGGATTTGTCTTTGAATGACAACATTGTTGGAAAAAGAAATAAAAATGCTGGTTACCAGTATTTTCTCCTTTTCCCAAAATTATTTCAGAAGCTTTCTTCAGGTTTGTTAATACTCTGGTTTCCATGGTAAAAGTTTAAGGGTAAATTCGGATTTTATTGAAAGAAACTCATTTCATTTTCCTTTTTTAGGCCTTGAAGAACAAGCCCGCAGATTGTTTCTTGAAAGGAAGAGGTTTGCCTGTGAATGGTGTGAAATGAGATTTGACCGCCCCTCCAAGTTGGATCAGCACGTCAGAATACATACGGGAGAAAAACCCTATGCCTGTGAGATATGTGGCAAGACCTTTAATCACAAGGGAAATCTGAAGAAACACTTAGTTGTGCACCTTTTTAATAAGAAGGACCCCATTCAATAAATTCTGTGTCTTGATCGTGGGCGTATTCCTTTCACCTGTTCTGGCACAATGTTCTGTGATCTGGAATACTGTTCTTTTCAAAACAAAATACACTGTTCTGGAAGCATGTTCTGAATGAAGCACGTTCGGAACATTATTCTAAACCATATCGAAATTAAAGGTAATTGGTATGATGGCTGTTGCAAGAGCTACTGACTTAGCTGTGTTAGTTGATGATAAGATTAGCTGTAGAGAGAGAGTCTACTTTGCCCCTATTTATGGCATTCATATCGTAAAAAAGGACAATTGCAAATTGTGCCATGAAGAATTGTCCGTCTTTTGGCCATCTTGAATCGCCTAGCAACTGTTCAGCAGGTGTGCTACACCTCGATTGGATGAGAACAGTCATAACATGTTCTGAAGAACACGGCACAGTGTTCCGAAATACTCCATTGACCTAGAACATGTTCGAAGAGTTCGGAGTAGCGAATATGCCCAGTGTTTCATCTTATCTTATACCATAGGACAAAATTTCACTCTTTTCCAAACAACATTTTGGACGGGTTCAATTTGAAAGCACTTGCAGATGCCAAAATTTAGATGGCACAAAATTTAATGATATGATTTGTATCAGATAGTCTAAAAAACATTGTTGGAAAAGGAGAAAATGCTGGTTACCTGCATTTTCTCCTTTTCCAACCACATTTTCCAATGGGCTACTTCTCAAGGTTGTTGTAACTTGGGATTGTGTTGGAAAGGTTTCAGACATGTCCGAATTAAAAGTGTTTTCGAAAGATGAATTAGAAGTGAACTAAATGAGGAGATTTGTCTTTAAAATTGTAGAAGGCAATATGGAAAACGGAGAAAATGCTGGTAACCAGTATTTCCTCCTTTTCCCATTATACTTTCTACAATATATGAGAGTTTAGACTCAAATACCCTTATTTCAAATTTGTCGTCTGCAGCTGTTTCAAGTTTGGAACAGTCTAAATTTTGTTCCTTGTGAAAGATTTAACTCTTTACCACACAACAATATTTTAGACTGGTCCATATTTAAAGAACATCATGAAGACAAATTGAATGCAGCTCAGATGTTGGTATCTGTGTCTGAGAGAGAAGAAAAAATTGTGGGAAAAGGAGAAAATGCTGGTTACCAGTATTTTCTCATTTTCCCACAATATTTTCTTAACTCTTTACCAAACAATCCTGACTTTTAACGACCCTGAGTAAAAAGCCTTTTGAAAACATTGAGGGAAAAGGAGAAAATGCTGGTAACCAGCATTTTCTCCTTTTCCCACAATGTTTTCTATCCTTCCCATATCAAATTTAAATTTTTCAGTCACATTTATTTTGTCGTCTGCAAATGCTTTCAATTTGGACCAGTCTATAAATTTATCGTTTGGTAAAGAGTTAAGGCCTCTTTCTCAGGGTCTTTAAAAGTCATCATTGTGTGGTAAAGAGTTAAAAGACTGGCATGGGGAGAAAGCATTAATTTAGAGCTTGACAGCCAGTGTCGAGCTTTGACCTTGATGAAGTTGTTGAATGCACTGAAAGAAATATGTGAAATAGTAATGTGGACTATATTACATGTATAATTAAGAGGAATGTATATGTATTTTTTTTTTTTATTGTACAAAGAGAATGTTTATTAAACTTTTTACGTTATTTCTGTTTTTTTTTTTTTTTTTCAGTTCTTTCAAAGTTTGAAATAGATTCAATTTAGTAGCAAGAGATGAAAAAAAAAGTAATGTCAAATGCTGAGAAAGAGGTTTTGAATGCTTGTAATGTTCATCAGGGTTGTGGCTGCCTGTACCACATACACTTTAAAAAACAAGAGGGCCATGATGGCCCTGAAATCGCTCACCTGAGTTTATTGACCAAACATGCACCATCTAGTTTCCCAGTGACCTAGTTTTTTATCAGACATTACCCATCATCAAACACTTTTGAGATATCAATAAGACAAACATTCTGGCCAAGTTTCATGAGTATTGGACTGAAAATGTGGCCTCTACAGTGTACAAAAGGTTTTTCTAAGATTTCATCAAGTGACCTAGTTTTGGATCCGACAATTACCCATTATCAAACTCTTTTGAGACATCACCAAAACAAACATTCTGACCAAGTCTGAAGAGTATCAGGCAGAAAATGTAGCCTCTAGAGTGTACACAAGGTTTTTCTAATATTTGACCCATTGACCTAGTTTTTGACTCCACATGACCCATTTTCAAACTCATTCAAGGTATCACCAGGACAAATATTATGGCCAAGTTTTAGGAGTATCAGACTGAAAATGTGTCCTCCAGAGCATACAAAAGGTGTTTATAACATTTGACCTATTGACCCAGTTTTTGACCCAACATGACCCATTTTCAAACTCATCCAAGATATTATAAAGGCAAACATTCTGACTAATTTTCAAGAGTGTTGGACTGAAAATGTGGCATCCAGAGCATATACAAGGTTTTTCTAAGATTTGACCTGGTGATCTAGTTTTTAACCCCCAATGACCCATTTTCAAACCTGTCTGAGATATCATCAAGACAAACATTCTGACCAACTTACAAGAGTTTCGGACTGAAAATGTGGCTTTTAGAGCCTACAAAAGGTTTTTCTAACATTTGACCTAGTGACCTAGTTTTTGACCCCACATGACCCATTTTCGATCTTGTCTGAGATATCATCAAGGCAAACATCCTGACCAACTTTCATGAGTATCCAACTGGAAATGTGGCCTCTAGAGCGTACAAAAGGTTTTTCTAAGATTTGACCTAGTGACCTAGTTTTTGACCCCACATGACCCATTTTCGAACTCGTCCGAGATATCATCCAGACAAACATCCTGACCAACTTTCATGAGTATCCGACTGAAAATGTGGCCTCTAGAGCCTACAAAAGGTTTTTCTAACATTTGACCTAGTGACCTAGTTTTTAACCCCACATGACCCATTTTCGAACTCGTCCGAGATATCATCCAGACAAACATCCTGACCAACTTTCATGAGTATCCGACTGAAAATGTGTCCTCTAGAGCATACACGAGGTTTTTCTAAGATTTGACCTGGTGACCTAGTTTTTGACCCCATGTGACCCATTTTCGAACTCGTCCGAGATATCATCGAGACAAACATCCTGACCAACTTTCATGAGTATCTGACTGAAAATGTGTCCTCTAGAGCGTACACAAGGTTTTCCTAAGATTTGACCTGGTGACCTAGTTTTTGACCCCACGTGATCCATTTTCGAACTCGTCCGAGATATAATCCAGAAAAACATCCTGACCAACTTTCATGAGTATGCGACTGAAAATGTGGCCTCTAGAGCGTACACAAGGTTTTTCTAAGATTTGACCTGGTGACCTAGTTTTTGACCCCACGTGACCCATTTTTGAACTCGTCCGAGATATCATCCAGACAAACATCCTGACCAACTTTCATGAGTATCTGACTGAAAATGTGGCCTCTAGAGCGTACACAAGGTTTTTCTAAGATTTGACCTGGTGACCTAGTTTTTGACCCCACGTGACCCATTTTCGAACTCGTCCGAGATATCGTCCAGACAAACATCCTGACCAACTTTCATGAGTATCCGACTGAAAATGTGGCCTCTAGAGCGTACACAAGGTTTTTCTAAGATTTGACCTGGTGACCTAGTTTTTGACCCCACATGACCCATTTTCGAACTCGTTCGAGATATCATCGAGACAAACATCCTGACCAACTTTCATGAGTATCCGACTGAAAATGTGGCCTCTAGAGCGTACACAAGTTTTTCCTAAGATTTGACCTGGTGACCTAGTTTTTGACCCCACATGACCCATTTTCGAACTCGTCCGAGATTTTATCGAGACAAACATCCTGACCAATTTTCATGAGTATCCGACCAAAACTGTGGCCTCTAGAGCGTACACAAGGTAAAAAGTTGACGACGGACGACGCACGCCGCACGACGGACGACGGACGCCGGACACAGCACGATCACAATAGCTCACCATGAGCACTTCGTGCTCAGGTGAGCTAAAAATGACGGAAAATTTTTCCAAAAGATGTCACTAGAGGCCATCAAATAGCTTCTACAACATCTTCGCAAGCCAAGGGTTATGATCCACAACGTTACTCTACCCTTGGCGGCTCGAGCTTGATTTCGACAATCACTCGATACGCATTTTCATTTGCTGCAGCTAGCTCTAACTGCATCAAATCAAATTGCTCATAGCATTTCATCTTTGAGATAAATAGAACAGGGTCGTGATAAAAATAGAAGGTAAACATGAATACCTCCATGGATGTGTGCAGGAACTGTAATGATTTATTACTGAAGAAAACATAGACGGACAATATTTACATAAAGTTTCAATGTGACCAATCAATTATCAGATGTTTTAGGCTGTATCCCGAGCATAGAATGTCGAAGTGTGTTTTTGGTTATTGCTTCATGTTGAATTATTGTATTCGTAAGCGGTTTGTAAAACGACATTTCATTGGCTATAAGAAATATGATGTAAAGGGAGATAATAAGCAGCATGCAATGGGGGCGTGTCTTGGGAATCTCGAAATCGGGCTTGATTTGCCAAGGTAAGATCCATGTAGTAATCGTAACCTTGGCTCGCGAAGATACTTCTACAATTGAAAACTTTACTGGGGGAGGGCCCCCACTCTTTCATGGGAAACCCCCTCTCTCTTTTCAACACATCATGCATTGGGTAATACTTGCATACTGATCATGATCTTTTCCAGTTTAATCCCATATCAACTAGTCCAGTGTTTGAATCACAGCCATGGAAAAGTGTCTTTTGAGTACACTGTGTAGTAAATGGAGAACATGTTTGTAACTTGCATATTCTTCTTTGCCCAAAATGTGATGTGTTTTTCAAAAACAAATCTAGGTCAGCCATCATTTGCACTTCATATGGTCTGCAACATGCAAAAAGGGGTCTTCAGACATTTGTGTAAAGTGTTGTTTCAGATCAGCCTGTGCAGTTGGCAGAAGCTGATCTGATATGACACTTTTCGACACTGTTCTATTTTTTTTCCTGCAGTAGATTTGTTGAAAACAGAAAAATTATATAAGTGTGGAATGTGTAGTCTCGGGTTAGCCTGCACAGTTCGCGCAGGCAAATCCGAGACTACACTTAAGGCAAATGTCAGAATACCCATTTTGGCATGTTGCAGGCCATATATCATCAATTTGCTTCCAAACCTCATAACTACAGCTTGTAACAAGCTGTAGTTATAAGGTTTTGGAAGCGAACCGACGATATATAAATCTGCAATCTGAAAGTGCTTTCATTTTCATCAAGCCTTTACCCTTTACCAAACAACAAAATAAGACTTGTTCAAATTTAAAGCATGATTCAAAAACTGAAACTTGACTTTGAAAGAGTAGAAAACATTGTGGGAAAAGGAGAAATGCTGGTAACCAGCATTTTCTCCTTTTCCCACAATGTTTTCAGAAGGTTTCTCCCTCTGGATCCTAAAAATCAGGGATTTAGGGTTAAGTTTTGCTGTCTAATTGAGAGTGATCAAGTTATATATAATTGAGCCGTGCTCTATGAAAGGTGCTACATGCATCTGGAAATTAAAGTATCAATGCAGGTCAATCCTTTTTATTTTTTGGTAAATTTTGTACTCATCTAATGACCATTCTAACATGACACGCGAATTCTGCTCTATAAACACAGTGCAAGGAAAGGGTGGTAAAATTAAGAAATAATCTTCTTTCTATCGTGGTATATCGTTCAATAAACCACAGTTGTGAGTTATGAGGCACAATAAATAATCCACGAGGGCGATAGCCCTAGTGGTTTATTCATTGTGCCTCATAACTCACAACGTGGTTTATTGAACGATATACCACGATAGAAAGAAGATTATTTCGATTCTAACATGGTCAATTCTTAATTACAGGAAAACAAGTTCAAACTTAAGAGTAAAAACGCGGATGAAGATATGAATAACACACTCAGTGATTGACGTCACTCGATAAAGAATGACGTCACTCAGCGTGGATTGTCGCAGATTTTACCACGTTTTCCTTGTACTGTGTTTATAGAGCCAAAGTCGCGTGTCATGTTAGAATCTGCAACAATTCACACAGAGTGACTAACCAGCATTTTCTCCTTTTCCCACAATGGAACATAATCTTCATCCGTGTTCTTACTCCAAGTTTGAACTTTCCTTTTCATTAATCATTGGCCATGTTAGGATCGAAATAATCTTCTTTCTATCGTTGTTTATCTTTCAATAAACCATGTTGTGAGTTATGAGGCGCAATGAATAAACCACTCCAACTACCACCCTTGTGGATTATTTATTATGCCTCATAACTCACAACTATGGTTTATTAAATGATAAACCATGAAAAGAAGAAGATTATATCTTAATTCTACAATAGGATTAAGTCTGATGTTAGACAAGGTGGATTTTATTCATCCATAATCATGTGATGACTTGCTAGGTATGATGCATCATGGAGATACATTTAATACCTTTTTTTCCCAGAAGTTGGCCTAACCCTTTACCAAACAATCCCTGAAGTTTTTTATGATCCTGAGAAGGAAGCCTTCTGAAAACATTGTGGGAAAAGGAGAAAATGCTTGTAACTGACAATTTCTTCATTTCCCACAATGCTTTCCAGCAGATCAAAAGGAATCAAAGTGTTGAGAACGCTGAAGTGTTATTTGTGAAGGAAACCCATTGTGTGGAATTAATAGTTGGAAAGAAGCAGAGACATATTGTTCAAATATTGGCTTAAAAGTCAACCAACTAAGCAAACAAATATCTTTTTGGTTGAAGGGAGAGTACTCATGACAAAGTTTGGTTTATTTTTGTATATGTGGTCTCCTTTTGATCATTAGGAGGAAGCAGGAGTAACGCCCCTAGACAGTAGGATGCATGACGAATAGAGAGAAAAATGCTGTTGATATATCAAACAAAATTAAGTTTGTTCCTGAAAACAATAATTTTGAAATACTAGTATCTCTAGCCTTTAACATTTAATTTCCAACATTACAGTCAATTACCTCGATCTATAAATATTCATGAGCAATGAAATGGAGTAGCGCGCAGTCATAGGACAAACAAGCAATGGAACGAATTGGTTTTGGAACGAAAAAGCCCAGGGTCAGTAGGCAAATTTGTATCATTGCGCCAATAAAAGGCAATGAGCGAGAGAAGCTATTTTCAGTCAAAAATAAGTATATAGATGATCGATGGCCTCGCCCAATATATTTTAATATGCCATTTCAAATTACATATCTGAGTGCCACCAAAAAAACTCATTTGTCTGAGAAAAAATGAGTTTAACTGGATTTATTTCCTTCGGCTTTGCACAAAATAAGATACATGGTTATCAAAATTCAATCTTGAACTCATAGTGGTATTGTCTTGCCCGATTCGTGAAACTTGCACAGTTTGTTTATCTCATCAATAGCTTTAACCCTATTGATTTTGAAGAAAATCCAACAAACAGTATGGGAAAAGTAGCCATTTCAAGTTGAAAATTTCAAATTCTTGATTACGCGATAAAGTCTGCATTTGTTGCCCGATTTTCGTGAAACTTGCACAGTTTGTTTATCTCATCAATAGCTTCAACCCTATTGATTTTGAAAAAAATCCAACAAACAGTATAGGAAAAGTAGCCATTTCAAGTTGAAAATTTCAAATTCTTGTTTACGCGATAAAGTCTGCATTTGTTGCCCGATTTTCGTGAAACTTGCACAGTTCGTTTATCTTATCAATAGCTTCAACCCTAATGATTTTGAAAAAAATCCAACGAACAGTATAGGAAAAGTAGCCATTTCAAGTTGAAAATTTCCAATTCTTGTTTACGCAATAAGGTCTGCATTTGTTGCCTGATTTTCATGAAAATCACACAGTTTGTTTATCTTATCAGTAGCTCCAACCCTATGGATTTTGAGAAAAATCCAACAAACAGTATGGGAAAAGTAGCCATTTCAACTTGAAAATTTTAAATTCTTGTTGAGGCGATAAAGTCTGCATTTGCTGCCTGATTTTCGTGAAACTTGCACAGTTTGTTTATCTCATCAATAGCTTCAGCCCTATTGAGTTTGAAAAAAAATCCAACAAACAGTATGGGAAAAGTAGCCATTTCAAGTTGAAAATTTCAAATCATTGTTTACGCAATAAAGTCTGCATTTGTTTCCTGATTTTCATGAAAATCACACAGTTTGTTTATCTTATCAGTAGCTTCATTCCTATTTTGATTTTGAGAAAAATCCAACAAACAGTATGGAAAAAGTAGCCATTTCAAGTTGAAAACTTTGAATTCTTGTTTAGGGGAAAAAATGTGCATTTGTAATTAGATTTTTGTGAAACTTGCACAATTTGTTTATCTCAATTATAGCTTTAACCCTATCTATTTTGAAATAAATCCAACAAACAGTATGGGAAAAGAAACCATTTCAAGTTGAAAATTACCGATTCTTGTGTTCGTGACAAAGTATGCATTTCTTGTCAGATTTTCATGAAAAAGCAAAATCGAATTCTCTGCCAGTAGAGCATATTCAGGCCCTTCAGGGCCTTCTAGTTAAAAGTTGGGATTGTGTAGTAAAGAGTTAAATTGAGTAAATTGTCCCACACCCCACACCACAATGCTCAACACCAAAAATGAACCAAATATTCTACAGCAAGCTTGATCCAGATTTCCTAACCAATGTTTTGACATAACAAATAATGTGAAACAACAAGAAAAACCAACAAGAAACTATTGGTAAATACTACTGTATGTTGCTGAATTTATGTAAAATAGCCCAGAGACAATTTGACTGAAATTTGGACAGTGTTTCAAAGATTTAGGAAACAAGCCATGTTGTACTAAAACCATTTAAAACTTCAAACAAGCCATATTGTACTAAAACCAGTTAACCCTTTACTCCTAAGATAGTCATTTCTACGAACTGCTTGTAGGAGCCTTTGGAAAACATTGTGACAAAAGGTGAAATTGCTCGTCACGAGCAATTTCACCTTTTGTCACAATGTTTTCTGTGCTATCAAAAGGTGTAATATACACATAAGAAACGGCTTCATTCTTGCTGTTATTTACTGTCCATAAGAGATACCATAGAAATGCCTTATGGGGTAAAGGGTTAAAACTTCAATGTTAGCAGCAGGGAGATTACCATCAACAGAGAATTCTAACTTTATGTCAAAGATTTTATTACTCTTGGCCTGTTTTATGTTAATTTGCTTGAATGGTGAAAAACTTTCAATCGATTTAACATGATAACATAATTGATTGTAGTAAAGTTATTTTTGTATATTTTACTTTTCAGCTGATGACCAACAGTCCACGTCCAGTGATAAGAATAATGATAAGAAAAGGTTTTCGTGCTACTGGTGTGGAATGAGATTTGATCGCCCATCCAAGTTGGACCTGCATGTTCGAATACATACGGGAGAAAAACCTTTTGTCTGTGAGGTCTGTGGCAAGGCATTCAACCGAAAGGGAAACCTGAAAGCCCATTCAGTCACACATCTTGGCAACATAAAGAAACTGATTGGATAGTGTTTACTGCTCAGCTATTATATAGCCTCTCAAGGGAGGCAACTCTGTTTTCTAAGACGGACAAGTCAATCTATACAGTGGCTTAAAACTGCTAAGTTGTTATATAATTCATAAATGCATATTCATGGCATGTGGACTACCACAATGTACCAGAGGCTGAAAATATGAACATGTGTGGAAAAATATGAAAATGTGTGGAAAAATATGAATATGTGTGGAAAAATATGAACATGTGTGGAAAATCAAGGAAGCCATATCTCTATGTTACGCAGTGTTTCTTGATTATGGCTACAACCAAATTTTATGTGTACATTATTTTTCTCTTTTTACAAGAAACCCTGATATTAACCCCTTATCACACAATCTCAACTTTTAACCACCTTAAAAAAAGAATTCCTTTTGAAAACTCTGTGGGAAAAAGAGAAAATGCTGGTAACCAGCATTTTCTCCTTTTCCCACAATGTTTTCTACCCTTCCCACTGCCCAAAACAATCTTTGAAATTTGAGTCGCGCTTATTTTGTTGTCTGAAAGTGCTTTTATTTTAGCATAGTCTTAAATTTTGCCATTTAATTGTGTGATTCAAAATTGCAGAATTACCCTTTAGCAGATGAAAAATATTGACTTTTCTGAATTAAAAGCATTTGCAGGTGGCAAATTAACCCATTACCACACAATCCCTACTTTTGATGCCCCTGAGAAAGAAGCCTTTTGAAAATACTTTGGGAAAAGGAGAAAATGCTGGTAACCAGCATTTTCTCCTTTTTCCAGTGTTTTCTACCCTTCCCAAAGAAATTTCAATTTTTCTGTCACCTTTATTTTGTCGTCTGCAAATGCTTTCAGTTTGAACCAGTCTAAAATTTTCTTGTGTGGTAAAGAGTTAAAGGCCCAATAAAGGCCAAAATATTGAAGCAGGTGCCATAATGCATTAAAATTTAAATCATACTATTTTTTAAAGTACGGAAAATATTCTGGAGATGACTGTCATATTATAGTGTGGTCAGGCCATTATGTTAGTTGATGGCAGAAAGAAATTTTAAAACCAGACAAAATGTAAACAAAGACACAGCTACCCAGCTACCTTGCTCCATAGATACTCATTTCTACACATTGCTTGTAGGAGCCTTTGGAAAACATTGTGGCAAAAGGTTTCTACACTATCAAAAGGTGTCATATACACATAAGAAACAGCTTCATCCTTTCTATTATTTAGGGTCAATTAGAGATACCTTAGAAATGTCTTATGGGGTAATGGGTTAACTTAGTTTTGAAATTAATTTATTGTTGCTTTAAAATTTGACTCGAATGAATTGATTGGAAGGAAAACATTATTGAAAATGTAGAAAATGCCATTTACCGGTATTAATTTGTTTCCTACAATGTTTTCAAAAGCCTTTTTCCTCGAGATCTTTCAAAGTGTGAATTGTTTGGTGAGGTGTGATTACAAATTGCTGAGTTCTGGAAAAAAAAAGCCCTGATTGTATTAGGTAACTAGAATATGGTAAATACGTTTTTGCTCATTCAATGTAGCTGAATCTGCTTGCTTTTGATCTACTGTTTGGAACTAATAACAAATGAAATCATAGAAATTTGTGATTACTTTAACTCATTACCAAACGAAAAATTGATAGACTGGTCCAAATTGAAAGCATTAAAAATGCAGACGACAAAATGAATTTTGTTTTGTGAAGGAAAGAAAACAATGTGGGAAAAGGAGAAAATGCTGGTTAGCAGCATTTTCTCCTTTTCCACAATGTTTTCATAAAGCTTCTTTCCCAGGGTCGTTAAAAGTTGGGATTGTGTGGTAAAGAGTTAAAGTGTAGACATGTTAATGAGCCCTCATCTTCGCAAGCCAAGGCTGACGATTCTCTACACTACTCTACCATTGGCGGATCGAGCTTGATTTTTACATTCCCCTTGATACGCTTTTCCATTGGATGTAGCAAGCTCTAACTGCAACAAATGAAATCGCTTGTAGCATTTCATCTTTGATAAAAATAGAATAAGGGTGTGACCTTTCGAGTAGAAGGCAAACATGAAAACCCACGTGAATGTCTGCTTATTGCTGCATGTTGAATAATTGTATTCGTAAATGGCACAAAAAGAGTGTGCCTTTGCTATGCCATTGCTAACCCTCAAAGCACCTATAGTTGTACATGTACTTTGAGGGTTAGCAAAGACACAGCAAAGTAATGCTCTTTTTGTCATTACAACCACAGTTGCTTTGGTGGCCAGTGTAGATGAGCATCTGCTTCTAATGTTTGAAATATCAAATTCCTGAGGAGGCCATTGTTTCCAATGTTAAACATACCAAATTCCTGAGGGGGGGCCATTGTTTTCCATATTCAAATTATCGAATTCCAGAAGAGACCATCGTATTCTGAGTTTAGAACATCGAATTCCTGAGGAAGCCATTGTTTCCAATATTAAAATATCAAATTCCTGAGGAACCAGTGGTTTTCAATGTTTACAATACATGTATCAAGTTTCTGAGGTGGCCATTGTTTCCAATGTTAAAAAATGCAAAATTCCGGAATATTCAATTGTTTCCAATGTTTAAGGTATCAGAGTCCTGATAAGGCAATTGTATCTGATGTTAAAAATATTAAATTCTTGAGAATGCCATTGTCTCCAATTTTTGATATATCAAAATCAAATTCCTGGGGAGGCATACCAGTAATACTCCCTGTCAATTATGTAGGTGCTGCTATAAAGAAAGAAAGAAAGCAACTCGCCTCGTCTTGTTAACTCGTTGCCAATCAACAAAATTTTTGACAAATCTAACTTGGAAGTGTTTCCAAAGGAGGTAGTAAATGTTGCACAGGTAATGGGATTTGACAATAAAAGAAAAGAAAATATAGGGGGAAAAGAAAAAATCATTGTGGGAAAAGAAGAAAATGCTGGTTACCAGCATTTTCTACTTTTCTCACAATGTTTTCAAAAGCACTCTCCCTAATAGAAGCTCCCCCCAAGAAAAAAAACTTAAATCATGATGAACTAATAGACATAAGTTGATTAAAACTGACAGTATTAAAAAATTTGAAGAATTTGGTGAATATTTCCTCTAATTTGATTAATATTTCCTGTTAACAATCACTAAAAAATAAAGAAATACAAAAATGGACAGACTTCTGGCTTGGCAAATTGGTAAGAATTAAAGGTGTTTTGCATAGCTCTGGGAGTTCTTTTCAGAAGTCCAGTAACTTGGGTTTTTTTTACAGGAAACTTGAATTTGATTTGCTGTACATAATAGTGTTTTATAATACCTGTATTTCACTTCCAGCTCCTCTGGTAAAAACAAGTACTTTTTGATTGCAGTTTAGACCAGGATCAGAATTCACACTATGTGTAGTCTGATCTTGTTTTTTTACCAATCAACATAATTTTAGACTTGTCATGATTGAGAGTATCAGCAGACAACAAAGAGGATGTGAATCAGAACTTGAAATTTGTTTTGCGAAGAGTAGAAAACATAGTTAGAAAAGGAGAAAATACTGGTTACCAGCATTTTTTCCTTTTTCCACAATGTCTTTAAGGGGCTTTTTCCTCAGGGAGGGTAGAAATCAGGATCTTGCAGTAAAAGATTACTTTGAATTTTTCTAGGGTCTGTGGATTGTGTTTTCAGGTGTTGGAAAAGATGAATATCATTAGCTCACCTGATCATGAAGTGCTCAGAGTGAGCTATTGTGATCACTTACCGTCAGTTGTCCGTCCATCATCCGTCCGTTCACATTTCTTTATTTACACTCTAGCATCTAAAAAATATTAACCATTCAGCACCAAACTTCTTCAAAGTATATATGACCATCTCAGATGATTTTGATTATGGGTTTAATCGGACCAGAACAACTGGAGTTATTTGCCCTTGAATTAGAAAAATTGCTATATTTGACTTTGTTTACACTCTAGCATCTACAAATATCAACCAATCAACACTAAACTTGGTCAAAATATAAACGATCATAAGATCTTTGATTATGGGTTTAATCGGACCAGAACAACTTCAATTTTTTGCCCTTGAATTAGAAAAATTGCTATATTTGACTTTGTTTACTTTATAGCATCTACAAATATCAACACCAAACTTGGTCAAAATATAAATGACCATATGATCTCCTCATGCTGTCTTTGAGTTATTTCCCTCTGAATGTCATTTTTTAGAGAATATAACTTAGTCATACAAGAACAATAACTCTACCTAGTGCGGATTTTGAGTAATTTCACTTCGATCTTCATTTTATAATATTTCTTACTTGTTCAGAACAGAACTGTGAAATCTCAACTCAAATTGCGACAATTTGCTACTCTTGTTTCATTATCAATTGGCCTTGAACCTTGATATTTGGTATTTATCTTTATTGCAGACCTTTACTGATTTGTACTCAGGTGAGCGATATAGGACCATCATGGTCCTCTTGTTATTATATTAGGCTTGGGGAGAGCCAAATGTAGTTTAGTTCTGCTCTAGCAAAAAGGGGTTTTGATTCATCTCTGTGATGCAATTTGACAAGCAAGTTGCAGTATGATTAACCCTTTATCAAATAATCCCTGGTTTTTACAACCCAGAAAAAGAAGCCTTTTGAAAACATTGTGGGAAAAGGAGAAAATGCTGGTAACCAGCATTTTCTCCTTTTCCCACAATGTTTTCTACCCTTCACAAAACAAATTTCAAATTTTCAGTCACTTTTATTTTGTTGTCTGCAAATGCTTTCAATTTGAACAAGTCTAAAATGTTGTCGTTTGGTAATGAGTTAAGGGTCAATAAAATCCATTTTGTCTAATAATTTACTGAATCATGAAGTAGAATGGTCCTCTGACATGCAGTTAATTAACAAAATGGCAAAAGGTTTTAACCGATTTCAACCTGTGGGGATTGCGTAGGTTGACATTGATAGATACTTTTTGCAGAAAAATTTAACCCCCCTTTTCACAGAGCATAGCTCAGTTAGTTTAGCTCTTTATCAAACGACAAAATTTTATGTTTGTCCATATCGAAAGCATTTGCAGACAACAAAATAAAAGAGACTGAAAATTTGAAATTTGTTTTTTGAATGGTAGAAAACATTGTGGGAAAAGGAGAAAATGCTGTTTACCAGCATTTTCTCCTTTAAACACAATGTTTTCTTAAGAATTCTTTCTCAGGGTCGTCAAAAGTAGGGATTGTGCGGTAATGGGTTAAAACTTTTTTGTATGTTTTACTTTAGTTTTTAGGCACTCATTCAAATAAACAAGGGTGTTTTGAAATGGTGGGTTTCTTCTTTTTCATTTCATCAATTGTTTTTATTTTGGATCTCATTTATTATCAAACTTGAGATTGCCAATCAAGATGAGACTGCACAAAATGTCAAGGACCATCCTGTTATGTTCCCCCTTCCCCCACAGTCCTTCTTCCCAGCAGATTTCATTTTGTTCATTTGCCTTCAATTTCTTGTCCAAAATTAGTGACATAACATCTAACCTTACCTTTGTTGTACATAAATTTCCCACATCCAAACTTACCATTGTCTTACTTAACTCTTTACCACACGACAAAATTTTACACTGGTTCAAATTGAAAGCATTTGCAGACGACAAAATAAAGTTGACTGAAAAATTGAAATTTGTTCTGGGAAGGGTAGAAAACACTGTTGGAAAAGGAGAAAATGCTGATTACCAGCATTTTCTCCTTTTCCTACAGTGTTTTCAAAAGGCTTCTTTCTCAGGGGTGTCTAAAGTAAGGATTGTGTGGTAATGGGTTAAATTTTTCACATGTTGCTAACCATTGTTAAATTTACATTTCTCACATCTATCTCAACCATTTTGTACTTATATCTCTCACATCTAACCGTAACATCATTGTACTTAGATTTTTTACGCCAAACCTAACTGTTGCTGAACTAAATTTCCATTTTCCATTACAGAGGAGAAACTGGAGCAGTGCTTTTCCATTGCAGATACGCAAAAAATGAAGCAATGTCATTTCTGTTTCAAGCTGTTCTCGTGCCATTCCCAGGTAACAAAAAATTTTGACCAATTTTTGACTAATTTTTTGCTTGAAGAATGGGTCTATTTCATGACACTTCCAAGAGTTTTTCGGTCTTGTGGCATGGACTGCTTACCCTTTGTACTTCCTCAATTTCAGTTATACTCGGCTGTGGCTGCAATGCCTTGATAAATAACACTTTACCCGATGGCAAAATTTGACCTGCAGGATTTGAAAGCATTTGCAGATGACTTAATAAATCTTTCTTGTGTGATATGGTTTGTCTTTCAAAATTTAGAAAACACTGGAGGAAAAATGACAAGATGCGGGGTAGCAGCATTGTACCTGTACTCCTTGTCCAATAACTTTTTTTCCAAGCTTTCTTCTTTATTTAACAGCATGAATTTTCCCCAGGTAAGCAACTTTCAATGACCCTAATAAACGAGGATTTTGAAAATGCAGTTGGAAAAGGAGATTGGACCTTACACAAACTTGTTGTAGATATTTTTTAAACCTTTTTGTCGTATTTGGAATATTTTATTTTCATTACCATAAACCTTTTTTATTTTATTTACATTATCATCATTTCATAACACATCTTTCATCATAATCATTCTCATGACTCACATTCTTTAAACATCCTGTTCTTTGCTATCACTGCTTCTTCATTGCGCACTTAATGACTTTAGATGTCAATGCTCCATAAAACACCGTACATTCATTTGAGCCACAATAAAATTGTCGTCTACAGAGGGTTTCAATTCGGACAAGACGAAGATTTTGTGATAATGAGTTAAGTGGAGCATGGCCATTGACATAGTGATATTGTGTATGAACCATTCTACATCTTCGCGAGCCAAGGTTACAATCACTATGTGGATCTTACCTTGGCTGACTGAGCCCGATTTCGATATTCCTGTGATGCGCCCTCTATTGGATGCTGGTTATTACCCCCCTTTACATCATATTTCTGAAAGCCAATGAAGTATTGTTTTACAAACTGCTTACAAACATGAAGCGATAAGCAGACATCCACGTGGGTTTCCATGTTTACCTTCTATTTGAACGGTCGCAATCTTATTCTATTTTTATCAAAGATGAAATGCTATGAGCGATTTCATTCGTTGCAGCTAGAGCTGGCTGCATCCAATGAAAAAGCGTATCGGGGGAACGTAAAAATGAAGCTCAATCTGCCAAGGGTATAGTAGTGAATTGTCAGCCTTGGCTTGCGAAGATGACCATTCTACGGCAAAAGAGGGTTTGACACACCTCCATTACGCATTTTACCAAGTAGGACATCATTATAATAATTATTGTACAACCATAAAATCTATTTTGTCTCTTTGTCCCACAACAAACTGAATCATTAGACAGAATGGTCCTTGGACATACAGAAAATCTTCCAAAACAACAGAAATGTGCGAGCTGATCTGAATTGACACTTTTTTCATTCTTCTTGCAGATATCTTAAACCTTTACCCCGTAGGGCATTTCTATGGTATCTCTAATTGACCCTAAATAACAGCAAGGATGAAGCTGTTTTTAATGTGTATATGACACCTTTTGATAGCATAAAAAACATTGTGACAAAAGGTGAAATTGCTCATCACGAGCAATTTCACCTTTTGCCACAATGTTTTCCAAAGGCTCCTACAAGCGATGCGTAGAAATGAGTATCTATAGAGTAAAGGGTTAACTTCCATTTCAACTAGGATGGCGCATACGTATATAATCGAGGTTTTACTGTATTTGTAGATGATGAAGCACCTCCGTTCACACACTGGGGAGAAACCATTTATATGCTCTTGCGGCAAAGCCTTCAGCCAGTCCAGTCATTTATATCGGCATCAACGATCCTCTCCTGGTTGCTATGGAGAAGCATCGAAATGATTCTATGTAATTCTTGATAGTAATAATAATCGAGCCGTAATTTGGCATAAGGGGGCTTAGGGATACATGATACCAAGGGAAGGGTTAAAAGAGATAAATAATAGGTGTTAGAACTTGTTTCTTAATGGATGTTCAAATTAAGCAAAGAGTCACTTCCTTATGAATCCATAATTGCCACATTTTTATAACAAATTAACTCTTATTACCAAATGACAATATTTTAGGCTTGTCCAGTTCGAAATCATTTGCAGACGACAAAATAAATGTGACTGAAAATTTGAAATTTGTTTTGTGAAGATTAGAAAACATTGTGGGAAAAGAGAAAATGCTGGTTACCAGCATTTTCTTCTTTTTCCACAATGTTTTCTAAAGGCTTCTTTCTCAGGGGCGTCAAAAGTAGGGATTGTGTGGTAATGGGTTAACTCTTTACGAAATGACAAAATTTTTGTCAAGTCCAAATTGAAGGCATAAGCAGAAAACAAAAGAAATTAACTAAAAAATTAGAATTCTTTTCCAGCAGGGGTAGAAAACATTGTAGGAAACGGAGAAAATGCTGGTAACCAGCTTTTTCTCATAATGTTTTCATAAGGCGTCTATCTCTGGGTCGTAAAAAAACAGGGATTGTTTGGTAAAGGATTAATCAAGGGAAAGGCTCGGCCTTGGACATATAGAAAATCAACCTACTGAGAAAAAGTAAGGCCAACCCAACATACGTTGATACTTTTCGCATATATATGATTATTAACCCTCTAACAAACAGAAAAATTTTGGATTAGTCCAAATTGAAAGCATTTGTAGACAAAAAAATAAATGTGAATCAAAAATTGAAATAAATTGTAATAATTGATTTGGGAAGGGTAAAAAACATGGGAAAAGGAGAAAATGCTGGCTACAACCATTTTCTGCTTTTCCCGCAGTAATTTCAAAGATTTTCTCCTCAGGTTTGTTAAGTTGGGATTGTGTGATAAAGAGTTAAGCCCCCTTTTCACACAGCATGGCTCAATTGTAATTTAATAAGCATCTTGTGACATGATATAGATCTATTTTGTGTGATTATAAATAGAATGGTCCTCTGACATGCAGAAAATTTACTTATTGCCAAAAATTTTCGACCCTTGTCATTCTGGTTCAGTACTTTTTAAAGATGCATTTAATTACTGTTTTAAACTGAGTATGACTTATATATACTGCTGTCAATTTCTAAAAGTTTTAAAAACTTATAGACAATTTTGTTTGCATACAAAGAATTCTTTACAAATTTGGATACTTTTGTCTGAAACAACAAGGGCTTGGCAAGTAAAATTTTTAATTATAATCTAAACTTTTCAGAAGATTGAATAATTCTTCCATATGCATATATGTAATGGTCATAGTATGTTTTACGCTGGGCAATATGTCACAGAATAATTCATAAGTCTTCTTAAACCACAGAGTTTGAAGTTTTTATGTTTGCCTTTAACATTTTCCATATATTTTTTATCTATATCAAACCATTCCTGGGGTTTTATGACCTGGAGATAGAAGGCTTTTGAAACATTGTGGGTAACCAGCATTTTCTCCTTTTCGCACAATGTTTTTTATCCTCATGGAAACAAATTTCAATTTTTGGGTTGGATTAATTTTATCGCCTGCAAGTGCTTTGAATTTAGACCAGTCTAAAATTTCGTCATGTGATTTGGTTGACACTATACCAAACCAAAATTATTACCGAAAAAAATTGATTGGTATTCAAAGTATAAAAATTCTGTTTTGTAGAGTGGAAAACATTGTGAGAAAAGGAGAAAATGCTGGTCTCCTTTTCCCAGAATTTTTTCAGAAGTCTCCTTCTTCAGAGTAATTAAAAGTAGGAAATGTGTGGTAAAAGGTTAATACATTTTCATGGGTCCATCATACTAAGCAAGTTGTCATAATTATAATTGTAGAGAAATAAACCCATTTTATTCAAGATGTAGACTGCTCCTTTGACATGCAGAAAATCAACTGATACCAAAAACTGATGAGCCAGGTCAGCTTGCACACTCGTTGCAGATGCATTAAACCCCCTTTTTGCAGAGCAGAGCTCATATGTCTCTTTGTCTACAATCCATTTCAGCTACAGCAGCATGTAATAACACATACTGGTGAAAAACCGTTTGTTTGCCATTGTGGAAAAGCATTTGGCCGATCCAGTCATATGTACCGTCATCAACGTTTATCTTGTGTCCTGGGACCATATATCTGGTGAGGACTTGGAAGTCTGATTATACCATCATCAACGTTTATCATGTATCCTGGGAACTTAAATCTAGCGAGGACATGGCACTCTGATTATACCATCATCAACTTTTATCCTGTGTCCTGGGAACTTAAATCTAGCGAGGACATGGCACTCTGACTATACCATCATCAGCGTTTATCCTGTGTCCTGGGAACTTAAATCTAGCGAGGACATGGCACTCTGACTATACCATCATCAGCATTTATCCTGTGTCCTGGGAACTTAAATCTAGCGAGGCCATGGCACTCTGACTATACCATCATCAGCATTTATCCTGTGTCCTGGGAACTTAAATCTAGCGAGGCCATGGCACTCTGACTATACCATCATCAACATTTATCCTGTGTCCAGGGAACTTAAATCTAGCGAGGCCATGGCACTCTGACTATACCATCATCAACATTTATCCTGTGTCCAGGGAACTTATATCTAGCGAGGCCATGGCACTCTGACTATACCATCATCAACATTTATCCTGTGTCCTGGGAACTTATATCTAGCGAGGACATGGCACTCTGACTATACCATCATCAACATTTATCCTGTGTCCTGGGAACTTAAATCTAGCGAGGATATGGCAGTCTGATTATACTGTCGTAAATGTTAATCCTGTGTCCTGGGACCTTATATCTAGTGAGGACCTGGCACTCTGATTATACCGTCCTGGGACCTTATATCTAGTGAGGACGTGGCAGTCTGATTATGGCATCATGAACATTTATCCTGTGTCCTGGAAACTTAAATCAAGTGAGGATATGGCACTCTGATTATACCATTATCAACATTTATCCTGTGTCCTATGACCTTATATCTAGTGAGGACATGGCACTCTGATTATACCATCATCAATGTTTATCTTGTGTCCAGGGAACTTAAATCTAGTGAGGATATGGCAGTCTGATTATACTGTTATCAATGTTTATCCTGTGTCCTGGGACCTTATTAACTCATTACCAAACGACAATATTTTAGGCTTGTCCAAATTGAAAGCATTTGCAGATGACAAGATAAAAGTGACTGGGAATTCGAAATTGGTTTTGTGAAGGGTAGAAAACATTGTGGGAAAAGGAGAAAATGCTGGTTACCAGCATTTTCTCCTTTTCCTACAATGTTTTCTTAAGGCTTCTTTCTCAGGGGCGTCAAAAGTAGGGATTGTGTAGTAATGGGTTAAGTGAGGACTTGGCAGTCTGATTATACTGTCATAAATGTTTATCTTGTGTCCTGGGACCTTATATCTAGTGAGGGCATGGCAGTCTGATTATAGCATCATCAACATTTATCTTGTGTCCTGGAAACTTAAATCTAGTGAGAACATGGCAGTCTGATTATAGCATCATCAACATTTATCCTGTGTCCTAGGACCTAATATCTAGTGAGGACATGGCAGTCTGATTATAGTGTCATCAATGTTTATCTTGTGTCCAGGGACCTAATATCTGATGAGGACATGGCACTCTGATTATACTGTCATCAACATTTATCTTGTGTCTTGGGGCCTTACATCTAGTGAGGTCTTGGTAGTCTGATTATACCTTCATCAACTTTTATCTTGGGACGTGGGAACTTATATCTATTGAGGACACTGCAGACTGATTATTCAGTCATCAATGTTTATCCTATGTCCCAGGACCTTATATCTAGTGAGGACAGGGTTATATTTAGTAATTCTTGGAGATGCAGAAAAATTAGTGTTAATTATCAGAGCTGCAGACAGAGGGATTGATTTTGATTTCAAAATTGCAAATGTTAATTATTCTCCATTCAACCCTATCCTATGGATTCTCTTTAGAACTGACTCATCCAGATGATTTAACCCATTACCACACAATCCCTACTTTTGACGCACCTGAGAAAGAAGCCTTTTGAAAACCAGGTAACCAGCATTTTCTCCTTTTCCCACAGTGTTTTCTACCCTTCCGAAAACAAATCTCAATTTTTCAGTCACCTTTTTTTTGTCTTCTGCAAATGCTTTCAATTTGGACCAGTCTAAAACTTTCTTGTGTGGTAAAGAGTTAATGGAATACCCATGACATAGGGTTAGGAAGAGAAGTACTGGAGCAGTGTAGAAAACATTGTGGTAAAAGGTGAAATTGCTCGTGATGAGCAATTTCACCTTTTGTCACAATGTTTTCAAAAGGCTCCAACAAGCAATGCGTACAAATGAGGATCTATTTTGTGTAACATCCTGCAAAATCATTAGGTCTCTACAATGATTATTATAATTAGTATTATCTTTTAAGCCATGTAAGCCACTGTTTACTCCAAAATGCTTCTATGATTTTAAGTTTTATAATTATTGCTATAAAAATGCTTGTTTTAATACAATAAAGGTAATTTACTCTGACATGAATCTAAGTCTTTACCACACAATCCTGACTTTTAAAGATCCTTCCAAACTGAAAGAGTTTGCAGTCGACAATTTTAACTTTCATAACAATGGCAGAAAATTATCCGAACAGGCAGAAAACACTGTGGGAAAAGGAGAAATTGCTCGTTATGAGCAATTTCTCCTTTTCCCACAGTGTTTTCAAAAGACTTGTACTGCAGACACATTAAAACAAGGTCTTGTTTTGGAAAGGGTTAATTGTCATCTGCAAATGCTTTCAATTTGGACAAGCCTAGAATATTGTAGTTTGGTAAAAAGCTAAGTGACTGAAATATTTTAGACTATCCAATAGAAAAAAGAATATTATTTTGGTTATGGGAGGAAAAAATGATATTTTTTCTACTTTCCAATAGGGTTGGAGATGTTTAAAATGTGTAATTATCATTTTTTCTTTATTATTATTTTGCATAATTAAGTGGGTTTTTTTCTTCATTATTATTTTGCATAATTAAGTATAACTGCTTTTATTTATATATCTTATGTTGTACAAGTGCTGAAACCTGATGAAATATTTAATCTTTACATGCATACATGGTGAACACTTTTAAAACTCTTAGCCCTTTCCCAAACAATCCCTGGTTTCTACGGGTCTGGAATAGTAGCCTTTTGAAAACATTGTGGGAAAAGGAGAAAATGCTGGTAACCAGCATTTTCTCCTTTTCCCACAATGTTTTCTACCCTATCATAGACAGAAATAATCTTTTCAGCAAGAGTTGAATTGTCGTCTGCAAATGCTTTCGATTCGGTCTAGTCCAAAAGTTTGTCAAAAGTTGACAAAATTTAAGACTGTACCAAACCAAAAACATTAGAAGAGTACAAATTAAAGTGACTCAATAATAATTGAAATTTGCTTTGGGAAGTGAGAAAATATCGTGGGAAGAGGAGAAAATGCTGGTTACCAGCATTTTCTCCTTTTCCCCCAATTTATTCAAAAGGCTATTGTCACAAAGACATGAAAACCAGGGATTGTTTGGTAAAGAGTTAAATAACTATATATACATGTTAATTTTATTCTTTTAATCTTTATTAATCCTTTACTCCATAGATACTCATTTCTACGCATGGCTTGCAGGAGCCTTTGGAAAACATTGTGGCAAAAGATGAAATTGCTCGTGACGAGCAATTTCACCTTTTGTCATGATGTTTTCTATGCTATCAAAAGGTGCCATATACACATAAGGAACGGCTTCATCCTTGCTGTTATTTAGGGTCAATTAGAGATACCATAGAAATGCCTTATGGGGTAAAGTGTTAAACGTACATGGATGCTAAAAGTATAGGCCTGCACTCACAGCTTGAATATTTGTGCCATTTATCTTTTCTTACAAGTTATATAATTCATGAACATAGATTCGTCTCATATACGGTGAGGTCTACCATACACATTCTAGGGCTGAATAAGGGATGAAATCATACTCAAAGTTTTTCTATGGTTTTTTTTTTGTATTTTATTTTGTTATAGTTATTCAAGAATTGAACACTAGATGATGATACACTAAACTAAAAAGGGATTATTACCTAAATACATCATTTCATCTACAGATAAATGTAATTGATGATAAGAATACATAATAATGAAAGGGAGAAAAGCTATAAACCCGTAGGCTACTATGTGCCGCTCATTGACCTTTTGCAGACTATGTATATCAAGATAAAACTGCACAAAAGGTGCAGTCTGATCTTTGATCTACACATACAATATGGAGAAAATATATTGGTAAAAATAGAAGGTTTAGTGGCACACCTCATCAGGTTTTGTGGCACACCTCATCAGGTTTTGTGGCACACCTCGTCAGGTTTTGTTGCACACCTCATCAGGTTTTGTGGCACCCCCCAGATTGTTTTTGTGGCACACCTAGTGAAACTCACTTTAAGTGTCAAGTTTAAGTTCCCTAAATCATTTCCCAAATGGAAAGTGTGGTGGCCACCTTGAACAAAAAAATAATGGTATTTATATTTGCGAAAATCATATCAGATTTCATGCTATTTAATGCTCATGTAACCAATTTCATGTTAATTTTTATCATGTGCTGATAACAGATAAATAACTTGACTTGAGTTTGTCCATATAAGGGATGTTACTGCCACCCCATATCTTTTTTTTTTTAAAAGACCATCTGGAAAAAACTACTTTTATTTATATGACAAAAAAACGACAGGCAGACATGTTTTCATGACATCAGAATTATATTAGTTTAGACTCGGGTTGAATTGATAAAAATCTGCACAGGATGATTCCGAAGAATGTCCAAACCATTTTCAATTTCCTGTATCATAAAAATAAGAAAAAGAGTGTGTGCAGTTCAGATGAGTAACAAGGAAAAAAAATCCTGGTAAAATTAAAGTATTAAATAAATTTGTTTTAAAAAGAAAAGTGTAATCGCCCTTTCTTTTTTTTTTCAAAACATTCCCAATTCATTCAGCAATTGGTGGCTGTTCTATAAAACCATATAAAGGAAAGCATTCACAGAAATATTTTTTTTGTGATTGCTTTTACCGTTGTAACTTGATTCCTAGCATTGTTGACATTAAAGGATTCACTCCGTGTAGGTCTGGAAATGATGATAAAGCATTTTATAGAATCTCACAGTTTAAGTGTCATTTAAATTGAGTTACTCTTAACTCATTACCACACGAGACAATTTTGGACTGGTCCAAATTGAGAGCATTTGCAGACGACAAAATAAAGGTGACTGAAAAATAGAAATTTGTTCTGGAAAGGGTAGAAAACACTGTGGGAAAAGGAGAAAATGCTGGTTACCAGCATTTTCTCCTTTTCCCACAGCGTTTTCAAAAGGCTTCTTTCTCAGGGGCGTCAAAAGTAGGGATTGAGTGGTAATGGGTTAATAACAGACAGGCAGACATTAAACAACCAATATAATCATCTTACAGACAAAAAAAACTATTATCTTTCGTCCATAACAGATACTCCCAAACTTTTTTTTTTGCATGGGCAAAAAATTTATCGTCTTGTGATAATAAAAATAATGTCATATAGTAAGTTTTTGATGTATTAGTAATATTTTGAGTATTTTTTAGAGGGTCTTGGGAACCTTTTTCCAGCGTACATTCCACTTGGTCCAGCCAAACCTGCAGTTCCTGTCCCTGGAGCAACACCAGCCATTCCAGAAGGGGCCACAACTCTTCGAATGATTGGACGAACGATTCTGCGTACGATAGGTCGTACTATTCTGTTGACAATTGGTCGAACGACTCTGTTGATGATTGGACGACGGATGATTGGGCGTACCACTCTATTTATAACTGGTCTAACGATTGGTCGGACAACACGTCGTATAACTGGGCGCTGTATTACTGGCCTTACCACCTATCAATCAAAGCACAATGTAAATTCATTTGAACCATGCTGTGAAAAAGAAGTTAACCCTTTCCCAAACAAATCTGGGTTTTTACGTGTTTGCACTACAAGTCTTTTAAAAACACTGTGTGAAAAGGAGAAATTGCTCGTAACGAGCAATTTCTCCTTTTCCCACATTGTTTTCTACCCTTTAGGAGAACTTTCTACCATTTTCATCAAATTTAAAATTGTTAAAGTGGGAAAAGGAGAAAATGCTGGTTACCAGCATTTTCTCCTTTTCCTACAATGTTTTCAACAGGCTTGTTAAAAGTCAGGATTGTGTGGTAAAGAGTTAAATAGTTATGATATGGCCTGCAAATTGAAGACAATCGTACATTTACGTAAAGTGTCGTCTTTGATCAGCCTGCACAGTCCGTGCAGGCTAATCCGAGATGACACTTTACGACTATGTTAGATTTCGTACTACAGAGGACTTGTGCAAAACAGAAAATCACATAAAAAATGGACAGTTTCATTTCGGATTACTTTGTGCAGACTGCACAAGCTAATCCGAGACGGCACTTCACGCATATGTCCGAATGCCCCCTTTGGCATGTTGTAAGCCATATTGTACAAGGTTTTCAAAATAAATCAAATTTATTATGTTGATTAGTGTAGGCTACATATACATACTTCTATAGGCTTCTCTTTGTCCAAACGGGTGGGTCCTGTGTGGCTCAGTGGTAAAGTGCAGGACTCATGATCTGGAGGTCACGGGTTTGAGACTCACTAGCTCCACTGGGTTTTTTCACAGGACTGTCTTTTGGCAAGACACTTCAGAGCCTAACCTAGTACTGGTGAAACCCAGGAAACATGAATATGTGATCTGTCGCCATGATATGACTTAATTAATGTTGAAAGCGGCATAAAACACCATTCAAACAAACAAATTGTCCAAACGGTTAAGGTGCAAGATTTGAACTTTTGATAGAGTGGTGCATGGCTTTGAGGTGAGAGTGCAGTATTTGTAATCGGAAAGCCCTGGGTTCGATCCTTGCTTAAGGCACTTGATCTTTCATTGTTTTTTCCTGAGGTAATTTAGACATTTCAGAGCCCTGGTCTAAAAGTGATGCACACAATGCACAAGGGTGTGTTTTGAACGACCATTCACTCAATCACTTAACTCTTTACCACATGAGAAAATTTTAGACCAGTCTAAATTGAAAGCATTTGAAGACGATCAAATGAATGTGACTGAAAAATTGAAATTTGCTGTGGGAAGGGTAGAAAACATTGTGGGAAAAGGAGAAAATGCTGGTTACCAGTATTTTCTCTTTTTCCACAATGTTTTCTAAAGGCTTCTTTCTCAGGGTCGTCGAAAGTAGGGATTGTGTGGTAATGGGTTAATTGAAATTCTGATTACCAAAGGTTGATCATGGTCATTTTCACCAGAATTTCTAAACTCTAAAATTGCACAACTTCTAAACAGCTTAACAATTTGGTTTAGCTGATTGGAAGCTTTGTTACTTTCAAATCTATAAAATTTTCGAGAATAAGACTGAATGCTCTTAAGAATGGTTGGTGAATGGAGGTACGTACCCATATGAAGCCTTACATCATATTTTTTATATAGTGGATTTAACCCTTTACCACACGAGAAAATTTTAGACTGGTCCGAATTGAACGCATTTGCAGATGACAAAATAAATGTGACTGAAAAATTGAAAGTTGTTCTGAGAAGGGTAGAAAACACTGTGGGAAAAGGAGAAAATGCTGGTTACCAGCATTTTCTCCTTTTCCCACAGTGTTTTCAAAAGGCTTCTTTCTCAGGGGCGTCAAAAGTAGGGATTGTGTGGTAATGGCTTAATTCAAATACTTACCCTTTTTGTGATATTATCTGAAACATTTGCACCGGCGTAAACTAATGTCAAACAAAGAAATTTCGCCAAAATGGTCATTTTATATGTTTCATCTCAATGTAGCGTTGTCGCCATACTTACCCTCTGTATAACTGGGCGGATCACAGGACGAATCACAGGTCTAATGACAGGTCTAACTACGGTAGTAACATGTGAATGGTGTCTTGTTAGACTTGGTTTTACGCCCATCACACTCTCGGTTGAGCCCACCACCGGCTCTGGGATAGATACAGGTGTATGGAACATGGCACCACCTCCCATCACAGACGCGTCTGGAACAGATACACCCCCTGCAATTTGGCCGGTTCCAACCCCCTTTCCGCCAAAGAAGCCATTATCCTGGGGCCCACCATCAATGAATCCACCACTAACTGGACCTCCACCAACGACTCCCCCGCCTATTGGACCAGAGTTGACCACACCTCCATCAATAGGCCCTCCACCTCCAATAAAACCACCATCGATTGGTCCACCATTGACTAAGCCTGGGTCACCACCTACCAGTCCTTCCCCTCCAAAACCAACACCTCCTCCATTGTTAAAACCACCGTTATTAAACCCATTACTGAAACCAGCATCATTTATACCGCCACCAATGAACCCAGGCCCGCCTCCTATGTTCAAACCAGGGGCACCAACTCCGCCCCCAATGAACCCTGGGCCACCTCCAATATTTAAATCACCTGGTCCGACTCCGCCTCCATTAGCTAAACCAAGATCCATTCGATTTGATCCGCCGCCTATCGGTCCACCAACAAAGCCACCACTGACACCATTGTCGTTTAACCCGATACCAGGCCCTCCATTTACAATTCCTCCACTTCCGCCATTTATTATACCACCATTTCCACTACCGATGAAACCACCTGCATTAACTCCGCCTTGTGGTCCGAACCCACCGTCTCCGCCTACTGCGCCAAACCCGCCCCCATTGGCACCAAATCCATCGTCTACAAAGCCATTATTCCCGTCAATAAATCCTCCAACACCTACAGAAGGAAAGTGACAGGGAACTAGAGAGAGGCATAGTATACATTTCTTTTCCTGTTGACTTTTTTCATCAAGGCCATAAACATCATTAACTCCTTCAGCGCCGAATAAACTAAGTTTAACCCTTTCCCAAACGACAAACTTTTGGACTAGACCAAACTGAAAGCATTTGCAGACGACAATTCAACTCTTGCTGAAAAGATGATTTCTGTCTATGACAGGGTAGAAAACATTGTGGGAAAAGGAGAAATTTCTGATGTTACCAGTCCATTTGGCTTCCATATAGCATGCTTTTATATTCATGTTGCATACTGCATTGACTGTGCCCACATAATGCTCTGCTTGATACTAGAGTCAATATTGGTACCACTGAGTTTTCAAACCAAGCCAAATGCTAGTACTTTCTAAATAATGAAAGTTTCTAACATGACAATTTTAACCCTCTCAAAGACAAACTCCACAATTTGAGCTACATTCAAACTGTTATGTGTAAATGTTTTTCTTTTAATTTTCCCCACATCTACATTTTTGTCAAGTGGTGAAAAGGTTAAAATGATTGTTGCAAAGAGAAATTTGCCTTAAAAAAAAGGACTTGTTGCTATAGCAACAATTGTAATTGTTTTTAAACACTGCATTTTGCTCTGATTTTGTAACCCTGACAACTTCAATATTTGCTTTCATAATAAGTGTTACCAGCATTTTCTCCTTTTCCCATAATGTTTTCAAAAGGCTACGATTCCAGACCCGTAAAAACCAGGGATTGTTTGGAAAAGGGTTAAAGCCCAATAGTTGCCCCCTTTCCCCCCCCCCCCCAAAAAAAAAACCAAGTGATAAAAGGCGTTTAAATATAAATCAAATTATTTAAAAGTATGGAGGATATGATAAAGATGACAATCTGTTATTGTGTGGTAGAGGTGTAAGTCGCTTGCAGAAAATGAATTTTAAAAGCAGATGAAATGTTTACAACACTAGATAAAGTGACCTGGCAGGTTTTCACCTAGACTTGAAATTAATTTCTTTGTCAGCGATTAACCCTTTCCCAAACAATCCCTGGTTTTTACGGGCCAGGAATAGAAGCCTTTTGAAAACATTGTGGGAAAAGGAGAAAATGCTGGTAACCAGCATTTTCTCCTTTTCCCACAATGTTTTCCACCCTGTCATATATTACCTATTATAAACTATTAATTTGTCACCTGCAAATTCCTTTCCATTTGGTCTGGTCCAAAATTTGCCGTCTGGGAAAGGGTTAACACTTGTACCGACCCTACTGTTACAGATTGTCATATCTACAGTAATTTCTATACATTTAAATGGTATGGTTTAAATTTTAATACATTTTAACAACCACTTTATCAACTTCTAAGAAATAATAGTTTGCGGAATACTCGTGAAAGAAACCCCAGGTGCTCTAGCCGCCGTGATATAACTGAAATCAGGTTGAACATAGCTTCAACCACAATTCAATCAATCAGTTATTGCCTACTTTTTGCAGTTATTATTACTTTACCTATATCAAAAGCTACAAGTGCCATTTAAGCCATTACCACACAATCCCTACATTTGAAGACCCCGAGAAATAAGCCTTTAGAAAACATTGTGGGAAAGGAGAAAATGCTGATAACCAGCATTTTCTCCTTTTCCCACAATGTTTTCTACCCTTCACAAAACAAAATTCAAATTTTCAGTCACTTTTATTTTGTAATCTGCCAATGCTTTCGATTTGGACGCGCCAATTATTCTGTCGTTTGGTAATGAGGTCAGAAAAACATAGACTTTTATCTTATAGGCTTGCCTAATCGAGCGAATGGTATGAATTCAAGGTTAGATCGCACGTTCCGACTGAAAATTTGAAATTTGTTTTGTGAAGGGTAGAAAACATTATGGGAAAAGGAGAAGATGCTGGTTATCAGCATTTTCTCCTTTTCCCACAATGTTTTCTTAAGGCTTCTTTCCTAGGGTCGTAAAAAGTAGGAATTGTGTGGTAATGGGTTAAAGACATGTTTACAATTTTGACCAATCAGAAGTTTCTACTTATTCATATGTGATCAGTACCAGAAAGTAGGTCAAAAGCCAGCAAATTTAGCTACCTCGAAAAAAAAACAAGCGCTATTTCACTGCCCCTTGCGTATTTCCCAATACAAAAAGGAGTACATACTATCTAAGTCACTGGCTGTTTTTCCAATCAACTTTTTACCAAAGGACGAAATTTTAGACAGGAATAAGTTGAAAACATTTCCAGACGACAGATAACGCGTCGCTTAAATTATGGTATCCGTCTTTTGTTAAGTAGAAAACATTGTGGGAAAAAAACATTGCAGGCGTAACTTAGGATGGGTTTCGTTCTGTATCTTGTACTATCCCCTCTGTAACATGCACGGGGCGTCGATCTCCAATATGGGCAACCGGCGGCAAAATTTATAAATTTCTGGATATTTATAACCTTTTGGCAACATGTTGGCAAACATGGTAAAATACATGATAACAAAGGCTTTTCCCTCACCGCTAAAACTTAAAAAAATCAACCCTGTGAAAAAGAAACAAGCATACCTGGAGCTGATCCTGGCACTCTGCCACCCTTGCCGCCCACATCCACACCGAACCCTGGATCTACCGGAAGTCCGCCGGCACCTCCGTTAAATCCTCCATCGATGATGCCACCTGACTTCTTGGCACCATGTATGTCTGTAAGATACCAATAAGGTACATGTCAAATAAACTTGGTTTAATCCTAAGGATGCTAGGCGCGACTTAAAGACCTTTTGCAGACAATGTGGATCCAAGATCCATCTGCAAAGAACGTGCAGTCTAATTTTGAATCTACAATGCGCGATAATGATATATATTTGGGAAAAAAAATTGATTTCAAATATCAATGTTTGGGTTTTAGCTATCGGCCTGACAGTTTCATTAACTCTTTGCCAAACGACAAAGTTGTAGACTTGTCCAAATTGAAAGCATTTGCACACGACAAAATAAACGTGACACGAAACGTGATTTTAGAAGAGCAGAAAACATTTTGGGAAAAGGAGAAAATGCTGGTTACCAGCATTTTCTCCTTTTCCCACAATGTTTTCAGAAGCCTTTTTCCTCTGGGTTGTAAAAAAGCAGGGATTGTTTGGTAAAGGGTTAAACCTAAATAGCGAGTTAAGAGTTAATTACATGTATTTACCAAACATTCTTAAAACAGTCTAAAATTTTGTCCTTTGGTAAAGATTTAATTAAGCGCAATTTTCTGTCTTGGCGTTCATTACATATTCGCTAAATACTTGTTTAATAGTGAATGAGTAGGGCGGTGTAATGCAGAGAAATGACCCTCCCCTACAAAATGACCAATGGTTTACAGCGACATTAACTCCATTATCTCCCGCTAGATGGCATTCTATAAATACTCATCTATCTGATATGGGCATCCTGGGTACAGAACCGAACCACTTTCCTACGCGACAACCGTTACTTTGAATTTAAAACAAAAAAAAAGGTTTACCCAATAAAACGCTACCTTGTGCAATTCACTCAACTTGATCACCACTTTAGAGAAATCTGTTGCTAAAGCAGGTCTCATTTCTCCTCAAATGTATTGATACGTAAAGACTGTTTTCAACATTGCTACTTTATAGACCGTAATTTATTACAGTTAGCCCGCTTTCGAGGCTAGTAGTGATGCGTCATATAAGACAGTCGAATCTTCGAAGAATATGACATGCGCAGACAACGACATTAACTCTTTACCAAACGACAAAGTTTTAGACCATTCCAACTTGAGAGCATATCTGCATACGAGAACTTTAATGTGGTCAAAATGATGATTGAAATCTTTGAAAGAATTTTTAAAAAATACATCGAGGGAGAAGGAGAAAATGCCGGTTTCCAGCATTTTTCATTTCCCGTTGTTTTATAAAAGCTTTTTCCTCGGGGTCGTTTACTCTTCGGATTGGGTGCGGAAGGGTTAAATGGAATTCATAAGACTGATACTAATTTACCTGTAAAAAGTCCAAACAGCAACATATGAGATATCAGGGCTCGAGTTTGCAGGAAACGCATTTTTCTTTTCGCCTCGATCTACCACAATGTCTCTGGAGGGAAACTGAAATTGTATAGAACAACATCGACTGCAATGCCTCGTTGTCAGTATTTTTATTATTTAACCCTTTACCACACAATGACGACTTTTAACGACCCTAAGAAGGAAGCCTTTTGAAAACATTGTGGGAAAAGGAGCGTTAACCTTTTACCACACATTCCCTACTTTTAACGACTCTGAAGAAGGAAGCCTTTGAAAACATTGTGGGAAAAGGAGAAAATGCTGGTTACCAGCATTTTCTCCTTTTTCCCACAATGTTTTCTACCCTATCAACGAGAAATCATTTCATATGGGCCATAATGAAACTGTCACCTGCAAATGCTTTCAATTCGGTCAGGTCTAAAATTCTGTAGTGTACAGTAAAGGATTAAGTAATGCTCTGGCAAAAGGGGGCTTAATGCATCCCCGTGTTCCATGATCATCACATGGCTTGCGACACGCGAAAAGGGGCATTTAGACATTTGCGTAAAGTGACGTCTAGGATCATCCTGCACAGTACGCGCAGGCTAATCCGAGACGGCACTTTACGATTACCTTAGATTTTGTGCTACAGTAGACTTGCGCAAAATAGAAAATAACATGAAAACGGAAAGTGCCGTCTCGGATTAGCCTGTGCGGACTGTGCAGGCTGATCCGAGACGACACTTTACGCAAATGTCCGAATGCCCCTTTTCGCGTGTTTCAGGCAATATAATTGTGGGTTCCTTTAGATCCAACTTGTCTAAAAATTGAGTGAAACCACGAGGTACACTGGTCCTTTGTTCGGCTCAGATCAGACTGGGCGGTATGCGCAGGCTTAGCTGAATCCATGCTTTTTGCAAATGTGTTAAGCCCCCCTTTTAACAAAGCATAATTTATGCCATTTAATCCTACTTCCAAAACACTATAATACTCTACACCAGCTAAGCTCATGTGCATAATAAAAAAAAGACTTAACGTGTTAGTTCCTATAAGTCATTTAGGAAAAACTTTATAAAATGCATTTCAACAAATTTCAAATTAACCCTTTACTTCACAATTCCGAGTTTAACCCTTTACCAAACATTCCCTGGTTTATACGACCATGAGATAATAACTTTTCGAAAACATTTTGTGAAAAGGAGAAAATGCTGGTAACCAGCATTTTCACCTTTTCCTACTATGTTTTATACCCTGTTGGAAACAAATTTCAAATTTTGAGTTACGTTTATTTTGTCGTCTGCAAGTGTTTTCAATTTGGACCAGTCTAAATTTTTGTCGTTTGGTAAATAGTTAAATGACCCTGACAATGAAAGCTTCCGAAAATATTGTGGGGAAAATGATAAAATGCTTGTAACCAGCATTTTCTCCTACCCCTAATATTTTATGAATTCAATCCACACTTCATCCATGGTCAGTTTGCAAAAGTCTAAAATTTTATTTCCTAACAAAGAGTTCACTCATTCTCTACTCAATAAATAAATATCATTTTCTCAAAAACTATAAATACATTTCCTCTACAAGATCAACAGACAGTTTGGTCATAATATACATTACAGAATTAGACAATGTAGATAAGTGATCAGACTGCACATTCTGAGCAGTCTGACCTTGATCTGCACTGTACACAAAAGCTTCTGGAGCCGTCTATGGTATATAGAAATAGTTAATTCAGATAAAAATTCTACAGCATTGGACAGTGTAGATTAGAGATCAGACTGCACATTCTGTGCAGTCTGATCTTGATCTACTCTGCCCACAAAAACCTTCTGGAAGTGTCTATGGTATAGAAATAGTTAATTAAGATAAAAATACTACAGCATTGGACAGTGTAGATTAGAGATCAGACTGCACATTCTGTGCAGTCTGATCTCGATCTACTCTGCCCACAAAACCTTCTGGAAGTGTTTATGGTATAGAAATTGTTAATTAAGATAAGAATATTACAGCATTGGACAGTGTTGATCTGAGATCAGACTGCACATTCTGTGCAGTCTGATCTCGATCTACTCTGTCCACAAAAGCCTCTGGTGCCGTCTGTGGTATAGAAATAGTAAATTCAGATAAAAAATATTTACACCTTTTATTCCTATTGCTTACACAGCAACATGAACTCGTCACAGACCGGAATGCGAAACGCAAAATGACTTCGACTGCCATGGTCGTCCAGTTTTTAAAGACCGGGCAGGTAATTAGACATGTGGCCTAATTATTGTTAATGATTGACCCTCTGTAAAAAGATCCAGTCGTTTTAAGACACTGTGGAAGACTGGAAACATCATGGGAAAAAAAGGAGAAAATGCTTGTTGCAAATATTTTACGTCTTTTTCTGAAATGTCTTACCTAGCTAAATAGCTTAAACGAAATTTTCAATTTGATAGTAAAACCTAAATATTGGCTATTTTTAAGTTATGTTTTGGGAAATAATATCTCCTTATCGGATCAAGGATCAGATTGCACATTCTGTGCAGTCTGATCTGAATCTACACTGTCCGGAAAAGGTTACTGAGTCGCGCTCAGCAGCCTAGGGGTTAACGCGAAATCACATTAAATCAGCTTCAATTAATTTGTTACTGCACGAGAAAATTTTAGACGTGTCCAAATTGAAAGCATTTGCAGACGACAAAAATAAAATGCTGATTACCAGCATTTTCTCCTTTTCCCATAGTGTTTTCAAAATGCTTCTTTTTCAGTGGCGTCAAAAGTAGGGATTGTGTGGTAATGGGTTAATTTGTTACCTTCAAGTACTTTTACCATATACTAGTGCAGGTATCTCCTTTATCGTTTGTTAAAAAAGTTAATCTTCTACGACAAAACCTCGTGTTTTATTTGAAAAAATTATGAAGAAAGAAAATCAAAGCGTTGAGAACGCTGAAGTGGTATTTGTCAAGGAAACCCATTGTGTGGAATTAATAGTTTGAAAGAAAAAGAGACATATTGTTCAAATATTGGCTTAAAAGTCAATCCAGTAAGCAAATGAATACCTTATCGGTTGAAAGGAGAGTAGAGTCTACTAATGTACCTTAAAACTATAATTTTGAAATATCTTTGGCCTTTTACATTTAATTTCCAATATTACAATCAATTACTTCGATCTATAAATATTCATGAGCAATCAATTGGAGTAGCGCGCAACCATAGGACGAACAAGCCATGAACGAATTGGTTTTGGAACGAAAAAGCCCAGGGTCAGTTTGCAAATGTGTATCATTGCACTAATGAAAGGCTATGAGCGAGAGAAGCTATTTTCAATCAAAAATAAGTACATGTATATTACGACAACATTAAATTTTGTCCTTCAGTAGACATGCACAAAGCGTAAAATAACATAAATACGAAAAGGTCGTTTTAGATTAGCCTGCGCAGTCCGCGCATACTAATCCGAGACGACACTTTACGCAAATGTCCGAATGCCCCCTTTTACCGTGTTGAAATCAATGTGTCATTATAGACTAGTCGACAACAAGTACAACAACAAAACATTCATTTTGGACGTTCCGAAATTGAAGCATGAATTTACATGGAGACATTTGCAAACTAATATCTATATGTCAAGAACACTTACTTGAAAAAAGAAATGTGAAAAATGAAACGAAATCATGACTAGAAATTCATGTTATCCACGCCCTGGCAAAAGGTGGCTATTGTATCTCAGTGATCACAGTATGAAAGCACTGGTAACCAGCATTTTCTCCCTTTCACACATTGCTTTCTTTTTCAGAGTTGTTAAAACCCATTATTGAATGGAAAAGGGTTAATGACACATGCAAAACTCTTGTTACAATGTGAGCCTAGATTGCAGGCGGAATGATAAAGCGCAAACAATGGCCTAATGACCACACAGCGCGGCGGTATACATTGACAGGTCACGTGCATGTTTAACCTTACGATGTCGATGTCAATATGTACGTAGAAGCTCATTTTGTAATTCCGAACAATTTGATCTGTCAAAATTCAGACTTCTTCAACCCATTATAGGCTGATCATAATATCTGTTACAACAAGAAATGGTGCAGATGAAGATCAGACAGCACAAAACATGAATTCCGATCTTTCATCCACTCTGTTTAATTATTCAGATAAAGTATTCTTGCAAATCAGCATTGTAACTGCAACATCTTGATTTATACTTGGTAAAGTCATTTTTTGTGGTATTTGTCGAAGACAATACCACAATGAGTTCAAGATTGAATTTTGATAACCATGTATCTTATTTTGTACCATATATATATAGCCTGTCTCTTTTCCTCTCCCCATAATTTTTTACGAGGCAAATACCGGTATCTTATTTAACTCCTTTTTTTTGTAATTTAAAGACTGAGGAGGGCAAAATTTGAAACGCGAGTAGCCTCAGTTTTCGAATCTGTTTATTTTGCAGATACTCCGAAAATGTTTCTGATTTTAATTTATGTATTCCACGACATGCTTTAACTTTGTAGGCTTAAAACTGTCACACTGGTAAATTTTTGGTTTACCGAAGATATAAAGTAGAATCACTTTTTGATACCATGCTGCTTTTTTCCAGAACGATTTCCTGTTAATTTGCTACAAAAGTATGTACATTTACAATGACTTAAATAGTTCATACTAATCTATCTGATTAGGGAATTCTGGATTCAGAAGAGGACTATTTTTTCCAAACAACAAGCGTTACTTTGAATTTCAAAATGAAATGAACGTTTACTCAATAAAACGCTACATGGTGTGAATCATTCAGCTATGATCGGCTTGCATGTAAACTGTGTGCATCGACCATTTATTAAAACAGCCTACATGATTGGGTAATAGGCTATTAGATTCGGTATAAGCCCTACTTTTTTTTTGGTATTTCGGGGCTGGGGACCTCTACACAGGACCGGACTACATTTCTACGCGACAACCGTACTTTGAATTTCAAACTAAAACAAACATTTACTCAATAAAACGCTACCTTGTGCAATTCACTCAGCTATGATCATCAGTTTAGAGAAATCGGGAGCTAAATCATGCCTGATTTTTCATCAAACGTATTGATTAAAGCAATTTTCTCTATTGCTACTTTATAGCCCGTAATATTACAGTCTCCCCGATAGCGGGGAAAGTGATGCGTCATACATAAGACAGGTCGAATCTTCGAAGAATACGACATGCGCAGACAACGAGCAGCCAGGTCGAATCTTCGAAGAATGTGACATGCGCAGACAACGAGCAGCCAGGTCGAATCTTCGAAGAATGTGACATGCGCAGACAACGAGCAGCCAGGTCGAATCTTCGAAGAATGTGACATGCGCAGACAACGAGCAGCCAGGTCGAATCTTCGAAGAATGTGACAAGCGCAGACAACCAGCAGCCAGGTCGAATCTTTGAAGAATGTGACATGCGCAGACAACGCTTGCAATAGAAACGAACCATGCTCTGTGAAAACGGGGCTTAATGCATCTGCAAAACGTTTCGATTCAGCTCAGCCTGAATCGAAACGTTTTGCTATTGGTCTATTTTATGCTTGTCAAGGGACCAGTCTGCCTGATGATTAATACATGCGGGTCGTCAGATAAATAGATTTAACCCTTTACCCCATAAGGCATTTCTATGGTATCTCTAACTGACCCTAAATAATAGCAAGCATAAAGCCATTTCTTATGTGTTCATGAAACCTTTTGATAGTGTAGAAAACATTGTGGCAAAAGGTGAAATTGCTCGTCACGAGCAATTTCAGCTTTTGCCACAATGTTTTCCAAAGGCTCCTAGAAGCAATGCGTAGAAACGAGTATTTATGGAGTAAAGGGTTAACGGATCTATAGTTATCACATGCTTGTCATCATGTATCTCGTTGATACAACAAACACCCTTTTGCCGGAGCATGTTCATTGATGATTGTGATACTACTTTGACCTTCATTATAACATTTCTGATGTATCGTAGGTCAACCCACTTACAGATCTTGTAAATGACCTAAACAACATTATCGGCGATTGTTAACTCTTTACCTGGCCAGAAAAATTCTAGACATCCATATTAATTAATACAAATTAAAAGTATGACCATTAAAGTGTGGTTGTAATTTTTTGATTCATGTTTCTTATGGTACAATTTCTGGTAACGCAGAAAATCATGCTGGGAACCAGCACTTTATTCTTTTTTTATCACACTTGTTTTATAAAGTTCTTATAAGGGGTTGGGAAATCCCCTTTATTGTTTGGTAAGGGGTTAACCTTTAGACTCATAAGCACGGCCCGATGACCTTTTGCAGACAGTGTAGATTAATATGAGACTACACAGAACGTGCAGTCTGATCTTGGATCTACATTGTCTGTTAACCCATTACCACACAATCCCTACTTTTGACGCCCCTGAGAAAGAAAACTTTTGAAAACACTGTAGGAAAAGGAGAAAATGCTGGTAACCAGCATTTTCTCCTTTTCCCACAGTGTTTTCTACCCTTCCCAGAACAAATTTCAATTTTTCATTCACCTCTATTTTGTCGTCTGCAAAAGCTTTCAATTTGAACCAGTCTAAAATTTTGTCGCGTGGTAAAGAGTTAAGTAGATATGTTTCCTCCGAAATAACTTTGAAGCAAGACTGTCGGCTTGAAAGTTTCGTTCAACCCATTACCACACAATCCCTACTTTTGACGACCCTGATGAAGAAGCCTTTGGGAAACATTGTGGGAAAAGGAGAAAATACTGGTGGTAACCAGCATTTTCTCCTTTTCCCACAATGTTTTCTACCCTTCACATAACAAATTTCAAATTTTCTGTCACTTTTATTCTGTCGTCTGCAAATGCTTCCAATTTTGACAAGTCTAAAGTTTTGTCGTTTGGTAATGAGTTTTATTCAGCGGGTAAAGAATTAAGTTAAATCAGACGAACCACAAAGAATTGTTTTTTACTCATTTTTTCTATATTTTTTGTGCGCGATGCTAAGGTCACCATGTCAACCATAGCATGTTAACAATCGAGCAAGCGGCCACTTTGTACTAGTATTTCCGTCGGTTTACTTCAAAAACCTCGTAACAAGCTATAGTTACGAGGTTTTTTAAGTAAACCGACGGTATACGCTTCTTCAGTGGCGATGAATATTTCTTTTAATTTCAAATTATCGTTGACTTAAGTTTTTGAATGACGACGCAAAAGAAAGCGCTCGAAATGTTGAAAATCAAAATTCCAATAATCAGGGATCATACATGTTATATAAAATCCCTGCAATAATAGACTAGATCTAATCATCCTAGTGAAACAAATAATGATTTATTTTCAAATCATATCAAAGACATCCATTTAAAATTTCAATATTTGTGAAGTTGGACGAGATAGTAGAAAGCTGACAAATTTTTTTTTTTCGATATTGTTGTACCAAAGTGTTGGGACGTAAAAGTAAGTGCGAACATGATCCGGGCGAAAAAGACCGCAGTAAACCGAAAGCATGCAAGCGGAAACTTAGTCTGGATTACCTGCCCCTATTACTATGTTACTCTTAAGGTAGCAGTACACGGTTGTCGGCTAAACTCGTCTCGGTCCGCCGTATGCCGACCTGAACTCCCTCAAACAAAGGTCTATTTAGTCAGCCTGAAATTATAAGGAGCACTTAAATGCAACAGCACAATCCTAATTCTTTAGATTTTATCAATAAATCATGTTCAACTTGTGAAATATTGATATCAATGATCAATATAAGCAAGTGACATGGTCGGAAAAAAACTGAAAAAAATTGCCATTTTAGCCTATATTCCAAAATTCACAAAATCCAAACCCAGGAAGCTAGCCTGAAAATGCCAAGCTGAATTGAAACTCCAAACAACACATAATCTGGGGATGAAATCCAAAATAGCACATTACCATGCCGTTTTTCCGCAATCTTTCGTGCCCTGACCCTACCCTTGTTTTCTCCGCTAAAAACAGCCGCTTGCTCCATGACCCCTCACTTTCGCATTTGGGGTCAAAACTATAGAACAAAGAAGGAAAGGTCATGACCCCCTGTATCGCATACAAAGCAATGCTTCTTTTCCTTAATCTAACACAATTCATGGGTGTAATAACTACTCTTCTTATCAAAATTGCATTAAAAACCTACCTTACTCACTTATTTCTATTTTTGACCTGGCCAATTCGAAGCAAACTGTTTACTTGTGCCTAAGTACGGAGGGGTACCAGACTAGCGGAAACTCTCCTAACCTGCACCGTGGATCTAATAATCTATAGCGTGAAGGTACACAGCGGTAGAATGAGCGAGGGTTAAAGTAGTTCCGGCTTAAATTTTGCCGGAATATCCCGTATGTTTGTAGCTTGAAACTGATTCAAACGCTTTGGAATTTTAGTTCAACTCACACGAGAACGACTTGTCCAAATCAAAAGGATTCGCAGACGACAATTTAATTCAGGTTAAAATGACAGAATTTGTATGATAGGCTAGAAAACATAGTGAGAAAACGAGACAATGCCGTTTCTTGTATTTTCTCTTTTTTCCACGATGTTTTCAAACAGACTTTTTCATCGGTTTGCTAAATGCGAAAACTCGAAATTGTCTGCTAAAGAGTTAATTGACTAGTCTTCAAAAATAGTAAAAATCCCAAATGTAGCAATTGTCATTTTCTAAGCTTTTTAAGTCTTTGGATTTCAAACTCATTATAGATCTACATGTATGCTTTTAATTAAATGACTGGAATCTACATGGGCAGAAAAAGGACATGTAGTATACATATATAAAGTCATTGCCAACAAGTTTTCTAATTCTATACAAACCATACCGTGGGTCGACTCTTAACGATCCCGAAAAAGAAGGTTTTTAAAAACAGTGTGGGAAAAGAATAAAATGCTGGTAACCAGCATTTTTTTTTCTTTTCCCGCAATGTTTTCTACCTTTTGAAAGACAAATTTAAAAAAAAAATTGAACAACATTTCAAATGTCACTTGCAAATTTATGCTTTCGATGTCGACATGTCTTAAATTTTCTCGTTTTGAAGAAAATTAACTCGTTACCTGATGCAGGCCCGTAGGAACAGAGGGGGGGGGGGGGGGAGGGGGTAAGCCCCCCCCCCCCCCCCCCAAATGATTTTGACAATCATGGTAATTCAAATTACACTTTGTCGCGGATAGTTTCAATCGACGCAAAATTTTCCATAAAATACGAGTTCGCATCCCCCCCATCTTGAATTGCTTCCTACGTCCCTGTGATGGTCACATTTTATATTTATCTATACTGAAAGCATTTGCAGATGACAAATTATGATAGATGTATATCAAATGGCAGGATTGTCTTTGAAGTGTAGTAAACGTTATGGAAAAGGAGAAACTGTTGGTTACCAGCACTGTCTTCTTTTCCCGCAATGATTTTGCGATTTTCACGCTTCTTCCTCTTGGTTATCAGAACTAAAAAACTCAGACTTGTTTGGTAAAGAGTTATATTGGGACATATTAATACGACATGAAAACATTACAAAAACATTAATAATGGCAAGCCTTATACACATTTAAAATTTCGAAAAATTAAAGGTGTAAAAATTGATTCAAATTTGAATCAGAAAGACTAGAAAACACTGTTGTCTATGTGCCTAATCGGCATTATGGTTAACTATGTACCTAATCTCTTTAGAATAATTTCTGTTTTGTATGTACCTAAACTCTTTAGAGTCTTCTTCACAAACTAAAGAGTTAAGGTACATACAAAACAGAAATGAAGACTCGAAAGAGTTAAGGTACAAACACAACAGCTGTGAGGACTCTAAAGAGTTAAGGTGCATACAAAACAGAAATGAAGACTCTAAAGAGTTAAGGTACATACAAAACAGAAATGAAGACTCTAAAGAGTTAAGGTACATACACATCAGACTTGACGACTTAAAAGAAATTCGGTGCGTACACAACAATGATAAAGACTGTAATGAGATTAGGTTCCTATCAACAATGATGACAACTCTAAAGGGAATAGGTACATCAAAACAGAAATGAAGACTCTAAAGCGATTAGGTACATATAAAACCGAAGTGAAGACTCTAAAGAGTTTAGGTACATACACAACAGATATGACGATCCTAAAGAGTAAAGGTACATATAGAAAAGAAATGAAGACTCTAAAGAGTTAAGGGACATACACAACAGATATGAAGATCTTAAAGAGTAAAGGTACATAAAAAACAGAAATGAAGACTCTAATGAGTTAAGGTACATACATAACAGATATGACGATCTTAAAGAGTAAAGGTACATATAAAACAGAAATGAAGACTCTAAAGAGTTAAGGTACATACACAACAGCTGAGAGGACTCTAAAGAGTAAAGGTACATACGCAACGGATATGACGATCCTAAAGAGTAAGGGTACATACAGAACAGAACTGAAGACTCCAAAGAGTAAAGGTACATACGCAGCGGATATGACGATCCTTAAGAGTAAAGGTACATACAGAACAGAACTGAAGACTCCAAAGAGTAAAGGTACATACCCAATGGATATGACGATCCTAAAGAGTAAAGGTACATACAGAACAGAACTGAAGACTCCAAAGAGTAAAGGTACATACCCAATGGATATGACGATCCTAAAGAGTAAAGGTACATACAGAACAGAACTGAAGACTCCAAAGAGTTAAGGTACATACGCAACGGATATGACGATCCTAAAGAGTAAAGGTACATACAAAACAGAAATGAAGACTCTAAAGAGCTAAGGTACAAACACAACAGATATGACGATCCTAAAGAGTTAAGGTACATACAAAACAGAAATGAAAACTCTAAAGAGTTAAGGTACAAACACAAAAGCTGTGAGGACTCTAAAGAGTTAAGGTACATACGCAACTGATATGACGATCCCAAAGAGTAAAGGTACATACAGAACAGAAATGAAGACTCTAAAGAGTAAACGTACATACGCAACGGATATGACGATCCTAAAGAGTAAAGGTACATACAGAACAGGAAAGAAGACTCTAAAGAGTAAAGGTACATACGCAACGGATATGACGATCCCAAAGAGTTAAGGTACATACAAAACAGAACTGAAGACTCTAAAGAGTAAAGGTACATACGCAACGGATATGACGATCCTAAAGAGTAAGGGTACATACAGAACAGAAATGAAGTGTCTAAAGAGTAAAGGTACATACGCAGCAGATATGACGATCCTTAAGAGTAAAGGTACATACAGAACAGAAATGAAGACTCTAAAGAGTTAAGGTACATACGCAACGGATATGACGATCCTAAAGAGTAAAGGTACATACAGAACAGAAAAGAAGACTCTAAAGAGTATGTACCTATACTCTTTAGAGTCTTCATTTCGATTTTGTATGTACCTTCACTCTTTAGGATCGTCATATCTGCTGTGTATGTACCTTAACTCTTTAGAGTCTTCCTTTCTGTTTTGTATGTACCTTTACTCTTTAGGATCGTCATATCTGCTGTGTATGTACCTTTACTCTTTAGAGTCTTCATTTCTGTTCTGTATGTACCTTTACTCTTTAGGATCGTCATTTCCGTTGCGTATGTACCTTTTCTCTTTAGAGTCTTCTTTTCTGTTCTGTATGTACCTTTACTCTTTAGGATCGTCATTTCCGTTGCGTATGTACCCTAACTCTTTAGAGTCTTCATTTCTTTTCTGTATGTACCTTTACTCTTTAGGTTCGTCATATCTGCTGTGTATGTACCTTTACTCTTTAGAGTTTTCTTTTCTGTTCTGTATGTACCTTTACTCTTTAGGATCGTCATATCCGTTGCGTATGTACCTTTACTCTTTAGACTTTCCTTTCTGTTCTGTATGTACCTTTACTCTTTAGGATCGTAATTTCCGTTGCGTATGTAGCTTAACTCTTTAGAGTCTTCATTTCCTTTCTGTATGTACCTTTACTCTTTAGGATCATCATTTCCGTTGCGTATGTACCCTTACTCTTTAGAGTCTTCAATTCGGTTCTGTATGTACCTTTTCTCTTTAGGATCGTCATATCTGCTGTGTATGTACCTTTACTCTTTAGAGTCTTCTTTTCTGTTCTGTCTGTACCTTTACTCTTTAGGATCGTCATATCCGTTGCGTATGTACCTTTACTCTTTAGACTATTCATTTCTGTTCTGTATGTACCTTTACTCTTTAGGATCGTCATATCCGCTGTGTATGTACCTTTACCTTTTAGAGTCTTCAATTCTGTTCTGTATGTACCTATACTCTTTAGGATCGTCATATCCGTTGCGAATGTACCTTAACTCTTTACACTCTTCATTTCTGTTCTGTATGTACCTTCACTCTTTAGGATCGTCATATCTGCTGTGTATGTACCTTAACTCTTTGGAGTCTTCATTTCTGTTCTGTATGTACCTTTGCTCTTTAGAGTCTTCTTTTCTGTTCTGTATGTACCTTTACTCTTTGGAGTCTTCATTTCTGTTCTGTATGTACCTTCACTCTTTAGGATCGTCATATCTGCTGTGTATGTACCTTTACTCTTTGGAGTCTTCATTTCTTTTCTGTATGTACCTTCACTCTTTAGAATCGTCATATCTGCTGTGTATGTACCTTAACTCTTTGGAGTCTTCATTTCTGTTCTGTATGTACCTTTGCTCTTTGGAGTCTTCATTTCTGTTCTGTATGTACCTTTACTCTTTGGAGTCTTCATTTCTGTTCTGTATGTACCTTCACTCTTTAGAGTCTTCTTTTCTGTTCTGTATGTACCTTCACTCTTTAGGATCGTCATATCTGCTGTGTATGTACCTTCACTCTTTGGAGTCTTCATTTCTGTTCTGTATGTACCTTCACTCTTTAGAGTCTTCTTTTCTGTTCTGTATGTACCTTCACTCTTCGGAGTCTACATTTCTGTTCTGTATGTACCTTCACTCTTCGGAGTCTTCTTTTCCGTTCTGTATGTACCTTTACTCTTCGGAGTCTTCATTTCTGTTCTGTATGTACCTTCACTCTTTAGAGTCTTCTTTTCTGTTCTGTATGTACCTTAACTCTTCGGAGTCTTCATTTCCGTTCTGTATGTACCTTTACTCTTTAGGATCGTCATATCTGCTGTCTATGTACCTTTACTCTTTAGAGTCTTCATTTCTGTTCTGTATGTACCTTTACTCTTTATAGTCTTCATTTCTGTTCTGTATGTACCTTTAATCTTTAGGATCGTCATATCTGCTGTGTATGTACCTTTACTCTTTGGAGTCTTCATTTCTGTTCTGTATGTACTTTTGCTCTTTGGAGTCTTCTTTTCTGTTCTGTATGTACCTTTACTCTTTGGAGTCTTCATTTCTGTTGTGTATGTACCTTCACTCTTTAGAGTCTTCTTTTCTGTTCTGTATGTACCTTCACTCTTTGAAGTCTTCATTTCTGTTCTGTATGTACCTTCACTCTTTAGGATCGTCATATCTGCTGTGTATGTACCTTTACTCTTTGGAGTCTTCATTTCCGTTCTGTATGTACCTTCGCTCTTTAGGATCGTCATATCTGCTGTGTATGTACCTTTACTCTTTGGAGTCTTCATTTCCGTTCTGTATGTACCTTTGCTCTTTAGGATCGTCATATCTGCTGTGTTTGTACCTTAACTCTTTGGAGTCTTCATTTCTGTTCTGTATGTACCTTTACTCTTTTGAGTCTTCATTTCTGTTCTGTATGTACCTTCACTCTTTAGAGTCTTCTTTTCTGTTCTGTATGTACCTTTACTCTTTGGAGTCTTCATTTCTGTTCTGTATGTACCTTCACTCTTTAGGATCGTCATATATGCTGTGTATGTACCTTTACTCTTTGGAGTCCTCATTTTTGTTCTGTATGTACCTTCACTCTTTAGAATCGTCATAACTGCTGTGTATGTACCTTTACTCTTTGGAGTCCTCATTTCTGTTCTGTATGTACCTTCACTCTTTAGAATCGTCATATCTGCTGTGTATGTACCTTAACTCTTTGGAGTACTCATTTCTGTTCTGTATGTACCTTTGCTCTTTAGAGTCTTCTTTTCTGTTCTGTATGTACCTTTACTCTTTGGAGTCTTAATTTCTGTTCTGTATGTACCTTCACTCTTTAGAGTCTTCTTTTCTGATCTGTATGTACCTTTACTCTTTGGAGTCTTCATTTCTGTTCTGCATGTACCTTCACTCTTTAGGATCGTCATATCTGCTGTGTATGTACCTTTACTCTTTGGAGTCTTCATTTCTGTTCTGCATGTACCTTCACTCTTTAGGATCGTCATATCTGCTGTGTATGTACCTTTACTCTTTGGAGTCTTCATTTCTGTTCTGCATGTACCTTCACTCTTTAGGATCGTCATATCTGCTGTGTTTGTACCTTAACTCTTTGGAGTCTTCTTTTCTGTTCTGTATGTACCTTTACTCTTTGGAGTCTTCATTTCTGTTCTGTATGTACCTTCACTCTTTAGAGTCTTCTTTTCTGTATGTACCTTTACTCTTTGGAGTTTTCATTTCTGTTCTGTATGTACCTTCACTCTTTAGGATCGTCATATCTGCTGTGTATGTACCTTTACTCTTTGGAGTCCTCATTTCTGTTCTGTATGTACCTTCACTCTTTAGAGTCTTCTTTTCTGTTCTGTATGTACCTTTACTCTTTGGAGTCTTCATTTCTGTTCTGTATGTACCTTCACTCTTTAGGATCGTCATATCTGCTGTGTATGTACCTTTACTCTTTGGAGTCCTCATTTCTGTTCTGTATGTTCCTTCACTCTTTAGGATCGTCATAACTGCTGTGTATGTACCTTTACTCTTTGGAGTCTTCATTTCTGTTCTGTATGTACCTTCACTCTTTAGAATCGTCATATCTGCTGTGTATGTACCTTAACTCTTTGGAGTCTCCATTTCCGTTCTGTATGTACCTTTACTCTTTAGGATCGTCATATCTGCTGTCTATGTACCTTTACTCTTTAGAGTCTTCATTTCTGTTCTGTATGTACCTTTACTCTTTATAGTCTTCATTTCTGTTCTGTATGTACCTTTAATCTTTAGGATCGTCATATCTGCTGTGTATGTACCTTTACTCTTTAGAGTCTTCATTTCTGTTGTGTATGTACCTAAACTCTTTAGAGTCTTCATGTGGGAACGAGAAAAATTGCTTGTTACCATCATTTTCTCCTTTTCCCACAATGTTTTCTAACGTCTTCTTTATCAGGGTCATCAGAAGTAGGTAGTGTGTGGTAATGGGTTAAAGCGCATGTTAAACATATTTCGGTCATAAAACAACTAAACATATATATTTATCAGCGATTTAAAAACAAATTTCTACAAATTATCCAAATCTCTCTTGATTCTGCTTCCTGGGAACTACACCAGTACTTAACCCGGATATGTTGATCAATGAAAGATCCCAAACTTAAAAAACCCCGCTCCTGTGTCTTGAACTCCAGTCCCTTTGGTTATGTGGCAGACGCTCTATCTCTCAACCATGGACACTATCAATTAAGCTTTAGCCGATTTATTTTGTCGCTGTCAAAAGGGAAACATGCATTTTTTTTTAAATTTTAAACATGCTTATATTGTTTATGTACCTAAACGCTTTACAGTTTATACTGCTTTCTAGATACCTTAACACGTTGGAGTAGACTACATCATCACTACGTTCTCTGTCCTAACCACATACAAACAGACAAAGCAATCTTTATATGCTCTTTTATCGCAAAAAACGCCAGACGGGCTGAAAAACGTAATTTCAAGTGTATTAACAGTCCTTTTCAGAAGAAGACGCCTGTCAATGAAATTGATAAATTAATCTACTTCCGAAAGGTCCCGGGCTTTAGCGCAATGATATTAAAGTTGGCATAAAGTAGTTCAATTTTAATAACTTGAATATTGGCATTTTCTTCTTAATTTGCAGATATCTAGGACGATATTTAAATTTTAATTTTGATCTGCAGATCATCTATATGATACATATTTCTACATATGCCAGCGTTTCCATTTTGTCATACCGTACCCTCGCTCTTTAGAGTCTATACCGAGTCTATATCAAAACAGCGTACCCTCACTCTATAGAATATTAGTTCAACCAACCTGCACGTGATACTGCTGTAAACGATAATTTTTGGCCAATTTTTCATTTCTTAAGTCAAAGGAAGTCAAGCCGAAAGGTATGAAAACCGTTCTCATAATTCGAGAGCTAATTAAAGACGGAGGCAAACAACAAAGGTCATTTGCGTTTTTCCCTTCCCGCATTTTTCGTTCACTTGTTTCTTCCCTAAACCTGTTCGTACCTAGGACTACATCCTTGCTCTCGTTCGCCAGGGCTTGCTCGTCCAGCATTTTGAAAGACTGAAATAAATGTGAAGTACATCATGAAGTACATTATGAATCAGATAACCAAGCTACAATTTGTTCTTAATTTGAAGTATGTGATAGATCTAGTCTATCATTTTTTTACAGACTAGTCACTACTGTTTGATATTGTATCATTGATGTTTTTATGCTTCGCAAATTGTAACAGGCATACAGTGAGGGATTCATTGCCATTATTGGGTGCTTGTCTATTCTCTAAGTACACATAATTCAAAATCTGAATAAGGAAAACCATTGGATTTGCTTTTGCCACTTGTCTGTTGGTGCCATATCTTGTAACAAAACCTTTGCACCGAGCTAGTATTGTGAGGTAATATTTCTCTTACACTACCACTGATTGAGGTGGTTGTGCTGGGTGTGAAAAATTGCTTTTGAGTTGTAACGCAGTTTATCCTTAACCAGTAAACATTAACAAAAAAAAAAAAGTCTGATTACCAGCATTTTCTCCTTTTCTCACAATGTTTTCAAAATACTTTAATCTCAGGATCATAAAATCAGGGATTGTTTGATAAAGGGTTAAAAGATTGTTAAAAAGAAGAATATGCAAGCTATTTTCTTTTCCTGCTATGTTTTTTTAAAAGCCTTGGGAAAAGCATTCACATCTTTAGTAGGTGACTACTAATTTCTGAATGTTCTGTTAACTCTACTACCAAATGACAAAATTATAGACGGGTTGAAATTGAAAGCTTTTACAGACAAAATTATTGTGACTCAAAAATGAAATTTGGTTTGAGAAGGATAGAAAACATTGTGGGAAAAGGAGAAAATGCTGGTTACCAATGTTTTCAAAAGGCTTTTTTCTTGGGGTCATCAAAAGTCGGGATCAAGTGGTAAGGAGTTTAGTATAACTGTCATGATAGAGCTCAACAGTTGTGCTCAGCCAGAGAAAATTTAGTACTATTAATGAAATAGTTCTGTTTTAACCCTTTACTCCATAGATACTCATTTCTACACATTGTTTATAGGAACCTTTGGGAAACATAGTGGCAAAAGGTGAAATTGCTCGCGATGAGCAATTTCACCTTTTGCCACAATGTTTTCTATGCTATCAAAAGGTGTCATATACACATAAACAGCTTCATCCTTGCTGTTATTTAGGATCAATTAGAGATACCATAGAAATGCCTTATGGGGTAAAGGGTTAAGACCCTTAGGAAGAAAACAATCATTAACATTGTAACCAGTATTCTCCCCTTTCCCTATGTTTTTTTTTTTCAGTCCCATATTTGAGTAACATTAGTTTTCCAAAAATTCTTTAGATTAGAACAATAATTTATTGTAAGAACAATAATTTTTGTCTGGTAGAGAAATTATTTTCTGTTATGTGTCCTATTTACTTACAGGTCACCTGGTGCACATCCTTCCAGATTGGTTATGGCAGGTTCTGGGTTTGTTCCTCACTTGCAGCAGTAGTCTTAGCCTAGTCTGTGCCTGATGAGACCCAGAAAACAGATGAACAAGTTAACTTCTGCCATGATGTAACTGCTATGACAGTGGTGTAAAACACCTGATGGAGACAAATCTGGGGCTGGTTGTAAATGACAGAGGTTGTCTTAGGTACTTATACAAACATTCTGTGGAATGGTTAACCCTTTACTCCATAAGGCATTTCTAATGTATCTCTAATTGACCCTAAATAACAGTAAGGATGAAGTCGTTTCTTATGTGTATATGACACCTTTGATAGCGTAGAAAACATTGTCACGAGCAATTTCACCTTTTGTCACAATGTTTTCCAAAGGCTCCTAAAAGCAATGCATCAAAATGAGTATCTATGGAGTAAAGAGTTAAAAGACTTGATGCTACTGCTGATTCAAATGCAGATGGCAGTTAGTATCCCAGCAGTCTGTAGATATGTCATGGGCATCATGTTAAAACTAGAAAAGTTGTGTCTTTTTGGCATCTTTGAATAGATTTTTAACTCTTTACCAAATGACAAAATTTTGGACCAGTCCATATTGAAAGCATTTGTAGAAGACAAATAAATGCAACTCAGAAATTTGGAAGGCTAGAAAACATTGTGGGAAAAGGAGAAAATGCTGGTTACCAGCATTTTCTCCTTTTCCTACAGTGTTTTCAAAAGCTTTCTTTCTCTAGGTCGTTAAAAGTCGGGATTTTGTGGTAATGAGTTAATGGGGTTGATATTCTAAACACAGTCATGTTTATCATGACAAAGTATTGATCATAGATCATAAATCTGGACTTTGATCCCTGTAGCACATTTGATAGCACACAGGACTTAACCCATTACCACCCTACTTTTGACGCCCCTGAGATTAAAGCCTTTAGAAAACATTGTGGGAAAAGGAGAAAATGCTGGTAACCAGCATTTTCTCCTTTTCCCACAATGTTTTCTACCCTTCACAAAACAAATTCCAAATTTCCAGTCACTTTTATTTTGTCGTCTGAAAATGCTTTCAATTTGGACCAGTTTAAAATATTGTTGTTTGGTAATGGGTTAAAGTAAGAAAAGTGGTGTCTGTTTGGCATCTTCGAATATAAAAATTTTAATGGGATTGATATTTTAAAACAAGTCATGTTAATCATGACAAAGTATTGATCATAGGTCAGAAAGCTGGAGTTTGATCCCTGTAGCACATTTGATAGCACACAGGACTTGAGAACATGAGATCGCTGGTTTGATACCTGGCTAGGACAATTTCTGTCCAAGACTTGATGATAGTCATTGCAACAGGATTCATTCTTCTCTCACTGCTGACTATTGTTTTGGTATATTAGCCCTTAAAGTGCTGGAACCAAGTTAACTTGGTTTTGCGGACAGTGCAGATCAAGATCAGACTGCACAGAATGTGCAGTCTGATCTTAGATCTACACTGTCCACTACCTTATTCCATGTTATGGCTGAAATAATCTTGAAATAAGAATATTAGGGCTGCTTTTCCTACTTGAAAAGGTTTAACTCATTTATTCAGCGCTTTAAGTGTTAGGTATGTTGGAAAACAGCCTGTTTCTTTGAAAGAATACTGTAAAGCATACTGGTAAAGAACTTACAAGTAAGCACGGATAAGTGAGCTGAACGCCACAATTTAACTTGAAGTAATGTTGAAAATGGCATTCAACACCATACCATCAATCAGTCAAGCTTGATGTATGAAAAAGTCTACCAATTATTGAGTGAGTAAAGGCTATTTTCCTATTTCATTCAATTAGAGCAATGGAACATTAATATTTGTTGTCTGGTGGAGAGCTCATTTACTGTTATATCTTACTTACTAACAGATGACATGGTAAACATATTTCCAGATTTGTTGTGAGAGGTTCTGGGTTCATTCCTCACCCGCAGAGCTGGTATTCATGGGTGTATCCGGGGGAATGGCACTGCAGATTCCTCGTCAAAGCCTGATGAAACCCAGATGAACATGCTAGCTGTTGTCATAGTCAGGGTTCCCGCTGGGCTTCGCATTTGACGCCATTTGCGATAGATTTTTAAATTTGGCGCAAGAAAATGCTGATTGGCGAAAATGACTGGCGCCAATATTTCTCCTATCGGGGTGCCGTACATTTTGATATTAGTTCCCTTCACCAAATTGCATGGATGAATGACCGCTAATTCATCGATAAAGTTAAGTTAGCAGGAATAAATTACGGCATCGACGTAATTCATATTAATTTACAGATCGGTAACATTTACACCCGGATATCCGAATATACGTACACTTCCGATAACATAAACTTCCGGCTATTCCAGGTTACTTTGGGAAAACTCTAAGAAAGTGAAAGTATCGAAGACCTGAGTCCCATATAACTCGTGAAAATTTCTCAACGTCAAAATTAATCATAATCGCAGTAGAATCGATAGATTCTGTATTAAATTAATATACAGCGATTCCGAAATGCCGACCGGGTCGGCACTGACTAAAACCCGGATGGTCATGTTATCGTCGTCCTCGAAGTTTTCTATACATGTCTTTTCCAGCATTAATTGCCCAATTTTCGAAAAACTTGTTTGGTTTTTAACATTTTAACTTACGAATGTTTCAAAATGTAAAAAAGTTCCCTCATGGACATTTTTTCTAGATCTAGAAATTTCTCTAAAAAAAGATATCTACTTTTGTAACATTTTTTCTCATGTTGACATTGTTGTTTGATTTGTACTATTTAGACCTCTATCTGTTTCATAAAAGTCTCTCTTTAAAACTCTGTTACAACAGGAGAAATGGTCATCAATGACCTATTTCTCCTTTTGACACAGTGGTTTTTCAAATTTCAAAGTCAGATCTACCAGTACTTAAACTTAATACATAATGATTTGTCACTGTTAACAAAACTAAGTTTTGGAATTTTGGAATATTATATTTACACAATCAACATAGATACAAGTAATTAAATCAGATAAAAACAAATGTTTTCTTGTTTATATTATTGCTCCTGACACAACCATGCAATGACAACTTAAAGACCAATCCTTTGTGATTGTCTATTTTCATGGAGTAAAATTCTCATTGACAGTTTGAACAGACGTAGATAGGACTGCATATTGGCGTCTTCTGATCTAGATCTGTTACAACTGTCAATCATGTAATTGTTACAAATACGCACTGAAACACACAACGAGTTGATGATAAGCAAACAAAAAGTAAACTAGACTCTGTTTTAATTTATCATAAGAATGTCACTCATTATACAAAAATTGAATATTTTGTAAGTGTATATGGGTCAGAGGCCTAAATACTTGAATAAAGATATTCATTAATTCATTTCAAGATTGGCACCAACTGGCTCCAATAATTTCAATTTGGCGCAAACTTTTCTCATTTGGCGAAAGTGATGGCCCAAGAAAAAAAGGAGCCAGAGGGAACCCTGATAGTAACTAGTATACTGCTGAAAATGGTGTAAAATACTAGATGGAAAGAAATCTGTGACTGGTCGGAGATGAACATTGGACAGAGGTACATGTACAAACTTTGCTGTAAATAATCAATTTGCTTTTGATGCTTTAGCCACTTTACATGCAGGTGGCATAGAGCATCCCTGTTGTCTGTAGGTATGTCATGGATATCCTGTTAGCCCTTTCCCAAACAATCCCTGGTTTTTACTGGTCAGGAATAGAAGCCTTTTGAAAACATTGTGTGAAAAGGAGAAAATGCCGGTAACCAGCATTTTGTACTTTTACCACAATGTTTTCTACCCTATCATATAGAAAATTCATCTTTTAAGCAACAGTTAATTTGTCAGCTGCAAAATCCTTTGAATTCATTCAGGTCCAAATTTTGGGAAAGGGTTAAAATAAGGAATATCATTTCTGCTTGTCAACCTTGAATACGTTCTGAATAGGCTTGTTATTTTAACTCTTTATCAAATGACAAAATTTTAGACTGGTCCAAATTGAAAGCAATTGCAGACCACAAAATGAATATAACTAAAGAATTGGAATTTGTTTTAGGAAGGATAGATAACAATGCGGGAAATGGAGGAAATGCTGTTTTCCAGCATTTTCTCCTTTTCCCACAATGTTTTCAAAAGACTTCTTTCACAAGGTCGTTAAAAGTTGGGATTGTGGGGTAAAGGGTTAAACACAGGTAAATTCTGATTGAAGTATGTGAAGTACATAAAGTATATGTCCGATCTGATGTGAGATAGGGTTTATCATGGGAGGGTCCTTGAGCAAGGCACTACAGAGCCCAGATTTATTAATTTTGAAACCTATGACATACTGGAATGAGCTGTGACTGTTATTATGCCTGAAATAATGATGAAAGCAGTCTGAAACTAAATGTGATTAACTCTTTACCAAACAATCCTGACTTTACCACCTTGTGAAAGAAAGCTTTTGAAAACACTGTAGGAAAAGGAGAAAATGCTGGTTTCCAGCATTTTCTCCTTTTCCCGCAATGTTTTCTATCCTTCCAAAATCAAATTTTAATTTTTGAGTCACATTTATTTTGTCGTCTGCAAATGCTTTCAATTTGGACTAGCCCAAAATTTTGTTGTAAAGAGTTAACACAAAAAATCAATTACACCTAATCTTTTGCTTCTCAGCAGACTTCTTTTTGTTACAGGTTTGTTTACATTGTATGCATTAGTAATGCATTTACCGTAAAAGTAAAAAGTGAACAACAGTGGAATTTTCAGCCAGAAAAAAACACCTAATTGCCATTTCTAAACTGCCTTTGGACAGATTATCTTTGCATAGTGGTCTGTGTAAATATCAGGGCCTGTATTCACCAAGCATTCTTGAGAATATTCTTAGTCTTATACCCCAAGGTTTTCTACATTTGCAAGTAACACAACTTGTGATTGGCTAAACCAAATGGTTTAGCCAATCAGAAGTTGTGTGACTTGCAAATGTAGAAAATTCTGGAGAATAAGACAAAGAACGTTGTTCAGAATGGTTGGTGAGTATGGACCCAGGTCAGTTTGCAGTCTGATCTCGGATCCTCACTGGCTGGTAAGGTAACTATAGTTGTAAAACGATCTTCAACAAAACACAATCCTTGTGTAGATCTAAGGTCAGTCTACAGTAAACATGCACTGGCTTCAAAGGCAAACTACAGTTGCCAAAGGCACTGAAAGGGTCTTGATAAAATATTTGAAATCAATGGGATTTTCACTTTCTATTTTCAGGAAGTCAATGTGATGTGGAGATGGGTATCAGACTGAATCTTTCCAGCCAGGAGTATTGGACTATGGAATGGAGAGTCAGCTTGTTACTGCCTGAAACAAAGAGTTAAAGAGTGAAGATTTTAACCAATTACATTGCTATATCTCTGTCTAAACCCTAAACTACACCCTGAAAGAGAAAGCTTTTGAAAACATAGTGGGAAAAGGAGAAAATGCTGGCAACCAGCATTTTCTCCTTTTTGCCCGCAATGTTTTCTATCCCATCAAAGACAATGAACTTTAGTCATGCTCTGACGAAAGAGTGCTTAACCCATTACAACACAATCCCTACTTTTGATGACCCTGAGAAAGAAGCCTTTAGAAAACATTGTGGGAAAGGAGAAAATGCTGGTAACCAGCATTTTCTCCTTTTCCCACAATGTTTTCTACTCTTCATTAAAAAAATTTTAAATTTACAGTCACTTTTATGTTGTCTTCTGCAAATGCTTTTGATTTGCATAAGTTCAAGATTTACCATTTGGTAAAGAGTTAACCCTTTTCTCCATAGATACTCATTTCTACGCATTGCTTGTAGGGGCCTATGGAAAACATAGTGGCAAAAGGTGAAATTGCTCGTAATTTCACCTTTTGCCACAATGTTTTCTATGCTATCAAAAGGTGTCATATACCCATAAAAAATGGCTTCATCCTTGCTGATATTTAGGGTCAATTAGAGATACCATAGAAATGCCCTATGGGGTAAAGGGTTAATGCATGTATGTAATCCATTATACCATGCAAGTAAACACATAATATGTATCCATTGATCCATTTTTTTCTATCAACTGTCTGGATCTAGAGGTAGACTGGTTCTCTTCCATACAGAAAATTCACAGATAGCTAAAAAGTTTTGGCTCAAGTCAGCCCGCGCAGACAGGATCGGCTGACCTGAGGTGATACTTGTTCGCTGTGGCATTAAGCCCCCTTTTTATAGTGCATGCCTCATTTGTCGACTGCAAATACTTTTGATTTGAAACAGTTTTAATCTTTTTTTTTTGTTTGTTCAGTAAAGAGTTTAATACAAATGTTCTTCATCTGCTTATGGGAACCAAAATTTGAAGTTGTAAGTGTCATTTTTTCTTAAGTTCCTTTTTCCCAACAATATTTTCAAGTTTTTAACCCTTAATCACACAATCCCTAGTTTTATTCACTTTGATAAAGAAGTATTAAAGATATTTTTGGAAAAGGACAAAATGCTGGTAACTAGCAATTTCTTCTTTTCCCACAGTGCATTCTACTGATTTGTAGAACTTTCTGCCATTTTTATCAAATTTGAAATTGTCATCTCGAAGAGTCTAAAATTTGTTGTTTGGGAAAGGGTTAAAATGTGTACTTGATAAAGGGCTAAAGTTATCCAGCTTTCAAGTATCTTTTCCTTGTAGCTACCAACATTCGAGTGACAAATAACTAAACTGAACATTTATAGTCTATGGAAAAAGAGACAGTGCCATTTCAAATGCTGTTTGGTCTAAATGTCTGTCTAAAGCTTGAAACAGGATGGTGTTGATGAAAATTAGATTACTTATACAGTGTGATCTTCATCTACACAAAGATACACTTTTTGGTGAAAGGGAGATCAAAAATTTTTTTACCAAATTTTCAAATTGCAATATTGTAGATTGTTTCTTTTTTTGCAATTAGAGTACCTCTAACAACATAAGTTGCCTTTTGTAGCTTTGTGTGTACAAAATCAGATTGCACAAAGCACGCATTCAGATTTTCATCTGCTTTCTGCATTGCCGAGGTTTCCCGGTAAAAACAACCTTGGTAATGGATTTATAAAGATTTTTGCTTAAGACTGTAGATGTGTGTTTGGTTTATTTAGCAATTTACCACACAATATGGCTTACAACACGCAAAAAAGGGTATGTGGACATTTGCTTAAGGTGTCGTCTTGGATCAGCCTGTGCATTCTGCACAGGCTATATTCAAGTTCACGCTTTCCATTTTTATGCAATTTTCTGTTTCGCACAAGTCTAATAAAGAACAAAATATAATATTCGTAAAGTGCAGTCTCGATTTAGCCTGTGCAGACTGCGCAGACTGATACGAGTCAGCACTTTATGCATATGTCCAAATGCCCCTTTTCGCAAAATTATAACAACCCTGACAGAGTATGCTTTACAAAGTATTGTGGGAAAAGGAGAAAAAAGTCACAGCCTTTCTCCTTTTCCCACATTGTTGCCTTTCATGTCAAAGACATTACCTTGATTTGTGCCATATTTGTTTTTATGCAAATGTGTTCATCTTGGACAAGTCAAAAACATAGTCTTGTGCTAGAAATTTAAGGTATTGATCGCCTTTTAGTTAACTCTTTACCAAACTACAAAATTTTAGACTGGTCCAAATTAAAAGCACTTGCAGACAACAAAATAAACATAACTCAAAAGTTTAAATTTGTTTCCAACAGGGTAGAAAACATTGTAGGAAAAGGAGAAAAAACTGGTTACCAGCATTTTCTCCTTTTCCCACAATGTTTTCAAAGGCTTTCTTTCTCAGGGTCCTTAAAAGTCGGGATTGTGTGGTAAAGAGTTAAATGTATTAGAAGGTTTGTAAATACATACTGACGTGATTTTTAAAGTTATAATACTTTTTTGCAATATTTACTGTTGATAATGAAGGTTATAAGCTTGTCACTTTATCTCTTTGCAAGACAATAGAATTTTAGCCTTGTCCAAATTGAAAGCACTTGCAAGACACCAATTTCATCATGGCTTCAATGGAGCATTTTTTCTTTGATAGAGTAGAAAATATTGTGTAAAAGGAGAAAATGCTGGTTTTCAGCATTTTTTTCTTTTCTCACAATATTTTCAAAAGGCTTCTTTCCCAGGTTTGTTAAAGTCGGCATTGTAGACTTTTAACAAACAAGGATTAAGAAGCATATGCTGTAATTTTAGCCCAATCAATGGGGATATTTTTTTGTTTAGTAAAATGTTACTTGATCTATCAATGTGTCAAAGCTCCAGACAGAGGGAATTTGAATTCAAACTTGAAAATATTAGTTATTCTCCATTAAACCCTATGTTATAGGTACTCATTAGGATTGTCTCATCAAAACAATTGTAATGACTACCCACAACATAGAGTTTAGAAGAGAAATAATGGATTTAGAATACTATCACTCCCTCCTATCTGGAGCTCTAAAGTTATGTTTTATATGTACATTTTTTTTTTCAGTAATTCTAATCTGAGGCAATGGCTGCGGTGAGATTTAACTGTTCTGAATAAGCTATGATAAATGATTGTCAAAGGGAAATAACTCCTTGCAACACGTTTAGTATTATACACTTATGAGTTTTATAGGTTAAACTGATAATGTTCAATTTTCACTCATTATGATTTGTTTTCCTGTATTGTATTTTAGATTTTACTGACATAATCTTGGTGTGTTTAAAACACAACTTAATAGCCTTGGCTTATTTTTCCTATAAAATGTTATAGAAGCTTTCCTATGAACCCTTTACCCCATAAGGCATTTCTATGGTATCTCTAACTGACCTTAAATAACAGCAAGGATGAAGCCGTTTCTTATGTGTATATGACACCTTTTGATAGTGTAGAAAACATTGTGGCAAAAGGTGAAATTGCTCGTCACGAGCAATTTCACCTTTTGTAAAATCGTTTTCCAAAGGCTCCTAAAAGCAATGCGTTGAAATGAGTATCTATGGAGTAAAGGGTTAACTCAGTACAAAGCTTTCCCATGTTTCAACAAGACTGAAGAAGACTCTTTTTGAAAACATTGTGGGGATATGAGAAACCAATGTTGATCCTTTACCATTCAATCCTTATGACAGCGAAAGCTTCTGAAAACATTTTAGGAACAGAAGAAAGTAACATTAGTTACCAGTATTTTCTCCTTTTTCTGCAATTTTTTTGAGTCCTACACAAACAAATGTCCTCATTTTCAAAAGCATTATTGTTCTGTACAATATCTTTGATTTGGACTTGCCTGAAATGTTGTCCTCTTTTAATTCGCCAAACGACAAAATTTTGGACTAGTCCAAATTGAAAGCATTTGCAGACGACAAAATAAATGTGAATCAAAAATTGATTTTTAACTTTTGGAGGGTAGAAAAAACTGTGGGAAAAGGAGAAAATGCTGGTTACCAGCATTTTTCTCCTTTTCCCACAATATTTTCAAAAGGCTTCTATCTCAGGGTCATTAAAAGTCGGGATTGTGTGGTAAAGTGTCAAAGACTGAACCAGCATTTTCTCCTTTTTCCACAATGTTTTTCCACCGGTTCAAACCAGATACTACGGTATATTTGGTTGCTTAGAAAATTTAACTGTTAGGTCAAGATTCGTTGCCCCTCTTCATGCCATTTATTGATCACCTACATGAAGAAAACATTGTGGGAAAAGGAGAAAATGCTGGTTAGCAGCATTTTCTCCTTTTCCAACAATGATTACTTAAGGCTTCTTCTCTCTGAGGGTCGTCAAAAGTAGGGATTGTGTGGTAATGGGTTAATAGGCTTTTAAAAACATTGTGGAAAATGTTGGGAATGATCCTACTCAGCAATTTCTCCTTTTTTCCCTGTCTCATGAAAGATAGATTCTATTTTTTGAGCCGCATTCCATGCCCTCTGCAGGTGCTTTCTCAAAAAATTCTGAAGTTTTGTCTTTTGTTAAAAAAGCTAAGATTTCCTGTATTGTGATGAGTTTTGTCATAGTTTTAATGCTGTAGAAAACCAGCCATTTTAACTCTTTACCGAACAACAAAACTTTGGACAAGTCCAAATTGAAAGCATTTGCAGTCGACAAATAAAATGTGAATCAAAAATTGAAATTTGATTTGGGAAGAGTTGAAAACATTGTGAGAAAAGGAGAAAATGCTGGTTACCAGCATTTTCTCCTTTTCCCACAATGTTTTCAAAAGCTTTCTTTCGCAGGGGTGTCAAAAGTAGTGATTGTGTGATAATGGGTTCAAAAAGCTACATTGTCCTGTATCGTGATGAGTTTTGTCATAGTTTTAATGCTGTAGAAAACCAGCCATTTTAATCCTTTACCACACTGTAAAATTTTAGACCTATCCAAATTGAAAGCATTTGTAGATGACAATTTCATAGTGGCTCAAATGGGACAATTTTCTTTTCACTGGCTAGAAAACTTTGTGGGAAAGGGAGAAAATGCTGGTTACCAGCATTTTCTCCCTTTTCCACAATGTTTTCAAAATACATATTCATTGGGGTTGTTAAAAGGCGTCATTGTGTGGTAAAGGGTTAAGTCTTTGCCACACATAACACAAAGTCTTGTCATTTTATGACCCTGAAAAAGTAAATATTGAGGAAAAAGGAGAAAATGCTGGTAACCAGCACTTTTTCCCTTCCAATATTTTCTTCTCTCTCAGAAAAAATCTGATCATTTGAGCAACACATGATTTGCTATCAGCAAAAGCTTTCAACTTGGACAAGTCTGTTGCTTTTTTCTGTGGTAAACATAAACTTTAGAGCTAAAGATAGAGGGAGTGGTTTTGATTTCAAAATTGAAAATATCAGTAATTCTCAACCAAACCCTGTATAATCGGTACTCATTGAATTGTCTCATTAACCCTTTCCCAAACGACAAACTTTTGGACTAAACCAAATTGAAAGTATTTGCAGACGACAATTCAACTCTTGCTGTAAAGATGATTTCAATCTATGATAGGGTAGAAAACATTGTGGGAAAAGAAGAAAATGCTGGTTACCAGCATTTTCTTCTTTTCCCACAATGTTTTCAAAAGGCTACTATTCCAGACCAGTGAAAACCCTGGATTTTTTGGGAAAGGGTTAAAACGATTCTGATGAGTAGCCACAATGTATGGTTTAGAAGAGAAAAAATGGATTTAGAATACTATCATTTCCTTTATCTGAAGCTCTATATAGGAAGGTTCTGAATTTCATCTTTTGGAAAAGAATTATTTGAAATGCTTGCATTGTATAATTATGTTTTAGTGAGGCTATTGTCTTAGTTTTATTGTTTCCTCAAACCAGTAACTGTTTCTGACCCTTTACCACACAATGCTGACTTTAACCTTTTACCAAACGACAAAATTTTTAGACTTGGCCGAATTGGAAGCTTGTGCAGACGACAAAATGAATGTTACAAAAGAATTAGAATTTGTTTTAGGAAGGGAAGAAAACATTGTGGCAAAAGGAGAAAATGCTGGTTACCGTCATTTCCCCCTTGCCCACAATATTTTTAAAAGGCTTAATTCACAGGGGTGTTAAAAGTCGAAATTGTGTGTTAAAGGGTTAAGGAATCAAAGAAAGAAGACTTTGAAAACATTTTGGGAAATGGAGAAAGTGCTGGTAACCAGCATTTTCTCCTTTTCCCGCAATGTTTTCTACCTTATCAAAGACAACTTCCTCAATTTTAATCCATATTAAATTTTTTTGTATATACCGGTACTTTGGGTTTAGACAGGTCTTAAAGTTTGTTATGTGGTAAAAGGTTACAGAAGATGTAAAAGGTTTATTGGAAAACAATGTGGAAAAAGATGTATGTGCTTTTAATCAGCATGTTCTCCTTTCTCCACCGTATTTTCTATCCCTTGAAAAATAAATTGTATAGTCATAGCTTCGTTCGTCATTCAGTTCGAACAAATTTAAATTTTTTTGTTTGGTAGATAAAATATTGGGCTTGTTTCAGTCTTTCTAATGATTGTTTGTACAACTTTTAACCTATTACCACAAAATCCATACTTTTTACAACCCTGAGAAAGAAGCCTTTAGAAAACATTGTGGGAAAAGGAGAAAATGCTGGTAACCAGCATTTCTCCTTTTCCCACAACGTTTTCTACCGTTTACAAAACAAATTTCAAATTTTTAGTCAATTTTATTTTGTTGTCTGCAAATGCTTTCGATTTGGACAAGTCTAAAATATTGTTGTTTGGTAATGAGTTAAGTTTGTGTATTTAACCTTTTTCAGATGACAAAATATTATATTAAGTTCGTGTATTTAACTTAACCCTTTCCCAAACAATCCCTGGATTTCTTGAGTCTGACAAAGAAGCCTTCTGAAAACATTTTGGGCAAAGGAGAAAATGCTAGTAACCAGCATTTCCTTCTTTTCCCACAATGTTTTCTTCCCTTTCTTAATCAAGTTTCAATTTTTTAGTCACATTGATTTTGTCGTCTGCAAATGCTTCTAATTTGGACTAGTCTAAAATTATGTCATTTGGTAAAGAGGTTATCTGTGAATTGAAAGAATTTGCTGACAACAAGTTGAATATTGTTCAGATAATTGTAATTGAGAGTGAAATGGTAGGTAACATCGTAGAAAAGGGACAATATGTTGGTAACCAGCATTTTCTCCCCTTTTCCTACAATGTTTCCTTAACCCTTTACCAAACAATCCCTGGTTTTTACGAACCTGAGATAGAAAGCTTTTGGAAACATTGTGGGAAAAAAGGAGAAAATGCTGGTAACCAGCATTTTCTCCTTTTCCCACAATGTTTTCTAAACTTTAACAGTCAAGTTTCAATTTTTCAGTTTTGTTTATTTTGTTGTCTGCAAGTGCTGTCAATTTGGACCAGTCCAAAATTTTGTCGTTTGGTAAAGAGTTAACCCATTACCACACAATCCCTACTTTTGACGCCCCTGAGAAAGAAACCTTTTGAAAACACTGTGAGAAAAGGAGAAAATGCTGGTAACCAGCATTTTCTCCTTTTCCCACAGTGTTTTCTACCCTTCCCAGAACAAATTTCAATTTTTCAGTCACCTTTATTTTGTCGTCTGCAAATGCTTTGAATTTGAACCAGTCTAAATTTTGTCGTTTGGTAAAGAGTTAAGCCTTCTTTTTAATTTATTAAGGTTGTCGAATTTGATGTATGTTTGTGTTTTATGAATGAAATATTTCATTTTGAGTAATAAACAATTGTCACTTTATACTTTGGTGTTGTTAAGTTAATCTCTGCAAAAAGAAAATAAAGTTAGAAAAACCGAAATAAATATTAATCCTCTATTAAAGACCTCTGTATTAATATTGATAAGTTCAAATACACAGAGTAGTAAAAGGTAATTTCCCTGGATCTCCCCATCGCCTATCCAAGTGTCTTTTGGAGCCGTTCACTATACAGCTGTTTCTTTCTCTATCCAAGTGTCTTTCTCTTTCACCCCCCTTTTCTGAGGTATTTTTTTTCACGGAGCTGGCGCGTCTCGAACGTCGGTTCTCTGCCATCCGAGTCGAGTTCCCTGACCACTGCGCCACTTTGGAGCCTATTAGATATAGGTGGTTGTTTATATTTGAATACAATGTCTTGTGAAAACATTAAAAAAAAAAGTTCTACCGGAAGTCTCGCTATAAACACCTGATGAGTAAAGATCTTCAATCCAAACTTTCTACCATACTGACCCTTCTTTAAATAACCAGAGAGAATTCCTTTGAAAATATCGTGGAAAAATGAGAAAATGCTTGCAGCCAATCTCATTCCCCTCAATGATAACTTTCAAAAGAAAAAAAAAAAAATCTTATTTAAGGCACAATTAATTTGTCGTCTGCACACAGGGTTATTATGGACGATCCTAATTTGTCGTCTGCACATTAGGTATGGACGATCCTAATTTTTTTTTTGTCGGGTGGTCGAGCATAGGCTATGTTTCAATTTTAAACATACATGTGTTTATTTTACATCGACTGAGAAACAAGTTCTCTCCCGATCCTGCGACAAAATTTTAGACTGGCCCAAACTGAAAGCATGTGCAGAAGACAAATTGAACAGAACTCAAAAATTGAAATTTGTTTCCAGCAGGGTAGAAAACATTGTGGGAAAAGGAGAAAATGCTGGTTACCAGCATTTTCTCCTTTTCTCACAATGTTTTCAAAAGGCTTCTATCTCAGGGTCGTAAAAACCAGTGATTGTTTGGTAAAGGGTTAACTGAAAATACTTAACTCTGCACTTTTACAATCTAACACGTATGCAGCAGATATCTGTAACTCTACCAGACGACAAAACTTACGACATCCAAATTGAAAGCACTTGCAGACGACAAAATTAACCCTTCCCAAACAAGCCCTGGTTTTTACATGTCTGCAGTAAAAGTCTTTTGAAAACATTGTGGGAAAAGGAGAAATTGCTCGTAACGAGCAATTTCTCCTTTTCCCACAGTGTTTTCTACCCTTTTTGAGAACTTTCTGCCATTTTCTCCAAATCTAAAATTGTCATCTGCAAACTTTTTTGGTTTGGGAGAGTCAAAAAATATGTCGTTTGGGAAAGGGTTAACTCTACCAGACGACAAAACTTAAGACATCCAAATTGAAAGCACCTGCAGACGACAAAATTAAAGTGACTCAAAATGAGAAATTTGTTCTGGGAAAGTTAGAAAACATTGTGGTGAAAAAGGAGAAAACGCTGGTAAACAGCATGCATTTTCTCCTTTTTCCACAATGTTTTCAAAACGCATCTTTCACCGAGTCGTGAAAACCAGGGACTGTTTGATAGAGGGTTCAAATGTAAAATGCTGATGATGACGATACCAAACATAAATGCATGTTAAAAGATTGTGACAAATGGAGCTGTTCCGGCCTGGGTTCAGGCACCAAAAATTTCTAAACTCTACCAAACAACGGACATGTCGACATCGAAAGAATTTGCAGGGACTCAAAATTTTAAATTTGCTTTTGGGAAGAGTAGAAAACATTGCGTGAAAAAGTTCTTATCATGGTCTACATAGATCTTGATATTAAGCAATATGGAAATCTCTGTCGCTTTTTTTTTCATGTCGATTTTCAACAAAGTAACGTCAAAATAAATGACACATGCTCTAGCGAAAGGGGGATAAATGCAATTCTAAGAAACATTACATCAAACAAGTCATTTCATAAATATAGATCCATAAAGTCCAATTTGTCCAACAAGCGACCGAATCATGGGATAGACTGGCCCTTTACACTTTGCGTAAAATAGACGGAAAGCAAAAAGATTCGACCCAGATCAGCCTGCGCGTACTGCGCAGGCTGATCTGGGTCGATACTTTTTGCAGATGCATTAAGCCCCCTTTTTATGGCTCAAATGGAAAGGTGATCAGACTAGAACCAAGGCCGTCGTTAACATGATTAACCCATTACCACACAATCCCTACAATTGACGCCCCTGAGAAAGAGGCCTTTAGAAAACATTGTGGGAAAAGGAGAAAATGCTGGTAACCAGCATTTTCTCACAATGTTTTCTTCCCTTCCCTAAAGAAATTTCGAATTTCTAGTCACTTTTACTTTGTCATCTGCAAATGCATTCGATTCGGACAAACCTAACATTTTGTCGTGTGGTATTAATGGGTTAGGTCGCTTTCAACAGTCTGTGTATGTCAACACGACTTCGCTTATTCATAACATTGTTTACTTGGAAGAAAACCGCGTTAACCACAAGTTTGTATAGCTTACAATGGAAGTTAACGACAAGTACGAGTCAACATGCATGGAGAAAACATATCTACATAGGTTGTCATTAACTGAGAAGTATGAAAAAAATAAACAATTTCAACACAAGAAGCTACGTTTTGCAATAAATATGGTGTATCAAAACATTGAGAGCCAAAACAAAATCCAAAGACGAGGAAATGAGATTGATGAAGACTACAATCAGACTACTCGTCATGTACGGTCTGATCTCGATCTATCTCTGCTATGTTTTTCCTGAATAAGAAGAGTACTTGGCCATTCTGTGCAGTCTGATCTTAAGCTACACTGACCGCAAAAGTTCATTGAGTCTCGCCTAGTAGTTTATGGCTTGACCTGGTTGGCGACTGGATGAAAACAAATGAAGAAGACGACGATAGTTGAGTCGACATGACGATGAATTTACAAAAAAATGACATTAAAAAAGAAGACAAGGGAAAAACACAACAATAAATTCACCCACCTGGATGTTTATCATTTTCCAGAATTTATCATTTAATGAAATAATCCATCAAATTAAAAAAAAAGTAATAAATAGACATTTTACACAAGTGACGAACGCACTAAACAGTGAATACAAAAACATGTCCGAAATTTAGCACGTGAAAAGCCTGCAAATCTTGTGAGGGGCACAGGGGGCGTTTGACGGGGTATATGTATAATAATGTACAGTTTTCCTGTCCTAAATTCGACAGTGTTTACCAAGATCAGCCTTAGCAGTCTGATCTTGGTCTATGTTATTCTTTTCTGGTGATGTTTGAAGATTGTACATAATTATTAATTATTGACGAAAACTGTTTTATCTCATTACCAAACGGCAAAATAATAGGTGTGTGACAGTGTCCAAATTGAGAGCGTTTGCAGATTACAAAACAAAAGTGACCGAAAATTTGAAATTTGTTCGGTGAAGGGTAGAAAACATTGTGGGAAAAGTAGAAAATGCTGGTTACCAGCATTTTCTCCTTTTCCCACAATGTTTTCTAAAGGCATCTTTCTTAGGGTCGTCAAAAGTAGGGATTGTGTGGTACATATGAAATCAACAGGAAATATTGTAGGCTATAAACATTGTTCAACGAGGCATATAACCAACCTATCGCAATGTCTTGTTTGTGATTCGAAGTTAATTCGGAGACCATAAAGCACCTTATCATTCTAGTTCATTGATTGATTGATTATATGGTGTTTAATGCCATTTTCAACATTATTTCAGTCATTTATATTTCGGCGGCTAGCGCACCTATCCATGCTTTCCTGGAGTCTCTTTGACCAGTATTCTGCGCATTTTTTCTTTCCAAGCCACTTGCTGCTTTCACACATAACCATCGTCGAGACAGTGGCCAGCTGTGGGAGAGGAATGAATCCTTTCCATGCCGCAAAAATTCTTCAAGCAGTCTTTAAATTACGGTAACCTTTTTATTGCCCTACATTGTCTTCCTCTTTTCAAATGCAATTCCTATCATGTTAGCTACTAAACTTAATGATACAACTGCTGACCGAAATTAGTATTCTGTTTTGCAGCTAAATATTTTTTTATAATCTTCTGGGCCAATTCACCAACCCTTCTTTAAGAAAATTCTTCATTAGACGAACGAAGCTAGTCTACAGACACCCAGATTGACTTTGATTCCATGTGAACAATCAATGCGTTGAAAAACTGGTGTTTGATACGTCAAGGAAGCCATAGTTTAGAATTAATAACATGAGGAAATAGAGAGAGAGAGAGAGAGAGAGAGAGAGAGAGAGATTATGCAAATGTTAGCTTGAAAGTCAACCTTAGCAAATCAATATTTTTTTTTTTTCAGTTTGAAGGGAGAGCACACATGCCAAAGATGGATTATTTATGTATTGGTGGTCTCCCTTTGATCATTCAGACAGGGTCTTGTGTAACCCCCTCCTCCCCGACGGTGGGATGCATGATGGGTAAAGAGAATTCATATGAATATATCGAAATTACGGTTGTACCTGAAAACTGTAATTCTGAAATTTTGGGATATCTCTGTCAAGATCAAATTCCCAACATCACAATCAATTATTTCGACCTGTAAATATACATACACAATCATGTGGAGTTGTGTGCAATCATGGAATGAACAAGTCCAGGGTCAACTTGGTATTGGAACTAACAGACCCAGAATCAAGTGGTCAGGTGACATACTTTATGTATATCGCTGACCAAGGGTTGTGTGATACAGGGTTTACTCTTTACCAACTGACAATTTTGGACTAGTCCAAATTGAAAGCATTTGCAGACAACAAAATAGATGTGAATCAAATATTGAAATTTGATTTGGGAAAGGTAGAAAACGTGGGAAAAGGAGAAAATGCTGGTTACCAACATTTTCTCCTTTTTCCACAATGTTTTCAAAAGCTTTCTTTCTCAGGGTCATTAAAGGTCGGGATTGTGTGGTAAAGAGTTAAACATCACAAAATCAACCGAAGGCCATCTAAGACCTTCAAGTGTGAAGGAACAAGATTAATTGGTTGTATGGTGTTTCATGCCATTTTCAACATTATTTCAGTTATATCACTGTGGTTAGTGCACTCATCCTGGAATTTTTTTTTACTAGTACCCTGCAAAATATTCTTTCCAAGCCACTGGCGACTCTCCTACATAACCATCGTCAAAACAACTTTCAGTGGTGGGAGAAGAACCATTCTTGCTGCAATGATCCTCGGAAAGAAATTGGCTGGGCCAGGGATTGAACCAGCAACATCCTATTCTCAAGTCCTGTACGCTACCTACTGAGCTACAGTGGCTTGACAGCCATCTGAGGGGAAGGGGAATGGTGTTTTACGCTGCTTTCAATGTTATTTCAGTCATATCACGGCGACAGATCACATATTCATGTTTCCTGGCTTTCACCAGTACTAGGCTAGGCTCTGAAGTGTCTTGCACAAGGACACTCCTGAGAAAAAACCCAGTGGAGCTAGTGAGGCTCGAACATGGGACCTCCAGATCGTGAGTCCTGCACTTTACCACTGAGCCACACAGGACCCGACAGCCATCTGAAGGAACACAAACTAACAAAGAAATAATATATTATATATCAGGTTTATTCCTGTAAAAACGTCAGTATATGTCCATTTCAAACTGCTCAGTACAACCAACATAGAAATTCCGAATGTTGTTTATAACACAACTACTAAATTCAGACTTACACAGAAAGCTAGGGGAAGTGAACAGATCTAGAAAATATTCTTGTAAGTGAAATGTCAGTCATTCTATACTGATACAATGATATACAGTAACTGCTCCTTGTCCTACAATGTTTTCAACAAGTAACATGGGACTAAAGACAGCATATAACAGCAAAAGATACAATCATAACCAATTAGACTAAGAAATAAATTAAAGACTCATCCAAAATGAAAGCACTTTCTCCTTTTCCAAAAAATGTCTTCAGTAGCCTCATTGCTAAGAATTATTGAAACACTTTGTTTGGTACAGAGTCAGTATTCTGAAAGATTAACCTCTACAAATCAGCTAAAGTTACATAAATACAAACCGAGTAAGAAAACATACACCTTTTCTTTGTATAAGTCAAAATGACAGCATGGTATCAAACAAACTAAACCGATTCAACAAACAAACAAACAAACAAACAGATATAAGTTAATGACAATGTATGGAAGTGAGCAAACACAAAATTATAATTGATTCTTGCTCTGACAAAAGCAGGCTTAATGCATCTCCGTGATCCATGGTACCAAGCAAGCCATCACATTTATAAATCCATAATATCCACTTTTCTTTTAAACAACCAACCCTTTACTCCATAAATATTCATTTCTTTGCATTGCTTGTAGGATCCTTTGTAAAACATTGTGGCAAAAGGTGAAATTGCTCGTGACGAGCAATTTCACCTTTTGTCACAATGTTTTCTACACTATCAAAAGGTGTCATAAATACACAAGAAACGGCTTCATCCTTGCTGTTATTTAGGGTCAATTAGAGATACCATAGAAATGCTTTATGTGGTAAAGGGTTAATTATGAAAAAGACTGATCCTTGAGCATATAGAAAATTGACCAACAGAGGAAAGTTTTGGCCCAGATCAGCCTGCGCAGACTTTGCAGGCTGACCTGGGTCAAAATTTTTCGCAAATGCACTAAGCCCCCTTTTAACACAGCAAGGTTCATGTATGGGCCATGCTCTGGGAACAGAGGGTTAAATCCATCTGCAGAAAGTTTCAACTCATGTCAGCCTTGCTCATACAGTGCAGGCTGACATGGGTTGAAAATTTTTTGCAATGAGTAAAATTTCTGAGAGACCATTTTGGCTTAAGGTTCATCTGCTGGTATTCAAAATAGAATTTAAAGCTTGCTTAAACAAAATGGATTTCATGGGTTGTTATCGTGGAGATGTATTAACTCTTTACCACACAAAACCAACTTTTAACGAATGCGAGACAAAAACCTTTTTGAAAGAATTGTGGGAAAAGGAGAAAATGCTGGTAACCAGCATTTTCTCCTTTTCCCACAATATTTTCTACTTTATTGAAGACATATTCCATCATTTGGGCCACATTAGAATTGTTGTCTGCAAAATGCTTTCAATCTGAACCAGTCTAAAATTTTGTCATGTGGTAAAGAGTTAGGCCCCCTTTTGCCAGAGAGTGGTTTATTCATTTTCACATTCATTGGGGTGAATAAAACACACCCACATTACAAAAAGAAAATGTAAAAATGTGGTTTTACTACAATACTTTCATGGGCACTCCAACAGTTTATCTGTAGGTTCAAGTATAGGGTCAAGGCATACTCTCAAAACCATAGGTTTACGGAGTCACAGCTTATTTATGGGAGAGTCGGGGCTCAGTCCAAGACATAGAACTAACCTGTCAGCTGGCAGAATTTTTTTGTGTCATACTTTCTCTCCATCATTCTTACTTCCAAATACACACTCCTCTCTTTATGCACCAAAATAGGTATGCTGGATTTCGATCAAGAACTGAAAATACGTCCAAATGAAACCTTCCAAAATTTTCCATCTAGTAGACTTGGCAAAAAGCCTCCCAAAAAGACGATAAAGATCTGTGCAATCTGATCTTGACCTATGCCATCCACACAAGACTCACTGGTGCTGTAAGGGTTAAACACAACTTTCAAACACATAAAACCATAAAACTTCACTCCCTATGACTCACCAAGGCTCAATAAGCCTCATACTTTCAGAAAAATATCCATTTCATACAGTAACTATTGACACATATCCATGCATGTCTGATATGAACAATAAATCAAATTAAGTTCAGTAGGACGAAGTTAGCAAAGGCCATTCTTCATGTCTTTCCTCTGTACAGTATTGCACGCATAGTTTTGAAAAAACACACACAAACACTCACATAGTAAGTATAACTATGTTAACCCATTACCATACGACAATATTTTAGACTGGTCCAAATTGAAAGCATTTGCAGACATCAAAATAAAAGTGACTGAAAATTTGAAATTTGTTTTGTGAAGGATAGAAAACATTGTGGGAAAAGGAGAAAATGCTGGTTACCAGCATTTTCTCTTTTTCCCACAATGTTTTCTAAAGGCTTCTTTCCCAGGGGCATCAAAAGTAGGGATTGTGTGGTAATGGGTTAAGGTCTAGGATCCCTAACTTATTGTTAAATATCGGCGTTTTCACAGAGGCTGTTTACCCAATCTTGGCAGCTTCTGTATTTTAACCTTTTACCACACAATCCCTACTTTTGACGCCCCAGAGAAAGAAGCCTTTTGAAAACGCTGTGGGAAAAGGAGAAAATGCTGGTAACCAGCATTTTCTCCTTTTCCCACAGTGTTTTCTACCCTTTCCAGAACAGATTTCAATTTTTCAGTCATCTTTATTTTGACGTCTGCAGGTGCTTTCGATTTGGACCAGTCTAAAATTTTTTCGTGTGGTAAAGAGTTAATATGGTAGAAAGTACACATTAACCCTTTGCCACACAATGACGACTTTTACCGACCCTGAGAAAGAGGCCTTTTGCAAACTTTGTGGGAAAGGGAGAAAATGCTGGTAACCAGCATTTTCTCCTTTTCCCACAAAGTTTTCCTCTCTATCCAAGAAAAATTGCGTCATTTGAGTGGCTGTCAAATTATCGCCTACAAATGCTTTCGATTTGGATAGGTCTAAAATTTTGCTGTGTGGTAAAAGGTTAACACACTGGTAAATATTGTGTAACACCGACATTTCCTTTAAGGTTGTTTGGCCAATTTCCGCAGATTCTATCTTTTAACATGACAGTAAGGGGGCGTAGACCTTAACCCATTACCACACAATCCCTACTTTTGACGCCCCTGAGAGAGAAGCCTTAAGAAAACATTATGGGAAAAGGAGAAAATGCTGGTAACCAGCATTTTCTCCTTTTCCCACAATGTTTTCTATCCTTTCCAAATCAATTTTCAATTTTTGATTCACATTTATTTTGTCGTCTGCAAATGCTTTCAATTTGGACAAGTCCAAAATTTTGTCATTTGGTAAAGGGTTAAACCATTGTCCTTATGACTGATGCTTTATGTGAGAATTCCACTGAAAACCCATTTTACGCAATTGTAAACCGACCATTACTTTCTTACATCTTTACTCTTTTAAGAAAATATCAAAAGTCTTGCAGTTGCATTTTTTCATCGGATGAAAAGGAGTAATTTATAAATTTCACGAGAATTTTCAAAATTTTAAAGTGATCCAACTCCTGACTGGCTTCATAATTTACGGAATAACTCTGTTTGAAGTGCTCTGAGGATGACAGTTTTGGGAAACATTTTGGGAAAATTTATTCTGTTGACCAACATTTTCTCCTTTTTCAAAAATGTTTCCAGAAGCCTTCTCTATTAACCCTTTACCATAGGCCAAAATTTTAGACCTACCCAAATTGAATGAATTTGCAGGCACCAGCTTCATAGTGGCTCACATGATGCATTTTTTTTGATAGGGTAGAAAACTTTGTGGGAAAAGTAGAAAATGCTTTTTCTCCTTTTCCCACAATGTCTTCAAGAAGTTTCTTAATAGGGGTCATTAAAAGCTGTTGTTGCGAGGTAAAGGGTTAAGGTATCTTAAGACAGTAGAATGTTTGTAAAAGGTTTCATTATATCTTGAATTAGCCTACTAATATAATAACCATTTCAACAGTTTCCAGGTAGAATGGTAAAATATATTGGTTAAAACGGCAAAGAGCAAAACTGAACACAATTTTGGGAAAGGAAAAATATCAAAAGAATGCCACTATGAATTGCTCATTTATCAACAATACATGGCAGGGAAATAAAGCACAAACTATCGATTCACACTGGAAGCACTTCGTTCATCGTCTTTTAAGAGCTCTGATCTGTCTCGTGTCGAGACATAGTATTGAGACAAAAATGGGTGACGTAAGGCCTGTTTTAGCGTTATTCTCTCTTTGGGGTCGTAGTTTAACATCAGCGCAATAAGGTCAAAGAGTTCAGAGTGATTGCAGCTCTCCGGTTCCTTTAAGTACCGCTGTAATGAAACAGAAAAAGAAAATACATATTCATTATTTTTTTGATAAACAACTCTTTTTTGTGAAGCAAATACTAAGACCCATCCATTACTTCTTTACCAAATTTCAGACTAGTAGAAACTGAAAGCATTAGTTGATGACAAAATAAAAGTGACTGAAAAATTTAGTTGTTTTGGGAAGGGTAGAAAACATTGTGGAAAATGCTGGTTATCAGCCACTGATTTCCAGCATTTTCTTCCTTTTCCTCAATGTTTTTTCACGTGATATACAAATTCCTGGGTCCACATTCATCAGCCATTCTAAATTCTGATCTGATCCAAGCTTCTAGTACTAGCAATCTGACCAGCCGAGACAAAACATATTGGCCAATAATAATGGGTAATTTTTAACGTAATTCTTTGGCAAAACAATATGGTCTCGGACCCCTTGAAATGTTTTCAACAGTTTTCAATACTGCTGCAGTATTCCCTGGTCCTGAGGACACCAAAATTAAAGACATGCTCATGAAATTCTGAACAGTTTTTTGTCCAAAATTTTGCTGATTTAACAGCCTTAGAACACCAACACCAAAATTTAGTCCTGCAAGCTGTACATGTATCCATATACATGTAATCCATGCTTATCGATGAAGTAAAGTAAGACTTAGTGGGTATTAAAACATCAAGTGCATCTTGCCCATAAAAATAGACAACTGCAAAAATTCATAGGTCAGATCAGACACAAACTACAGTTGCAGGTGCATAAGTTTCCGGCAGGACTGTTTTCACCCTTTCTTGCACAATTCCCAGCATTTTCTCCTCTTCCCACAATGTTTTCTATCCTTCTAAGACCAAATTTCAATATTTCAGTCATACTTATTTTGTTGTCTGCAAATGCTTACAATTTGGACCAGTCTAAAATTTTCTTGTGTGGTAAAGAGTTAAGCAAATTGCTACAGCTATTGTTGATTCACAAGAGTTGCAACAACTGTAGAGAAAATAATTATAGCAGCATTTGATAGGCAGTAACTTGTGGTTTTCTCCCTTTATAAACCAAATCAGTGATATTACGATCCTTGGGAATATCTATTTTCACCATAATTTGGGTAAAGGAGAATATGCTGTTATAAGTATTTTCTCCTTTTTCTTCACAATGTTTTATGCTTATTAATAAGACAAAATTATTAATATAAATTGTTGTGTAAGAAACATAAATTGTTGTCTACCATTCCCCTATCATGAAAGCAACTAAACTTTTGTCATCAAGTAAAGACTAAAACTTTCAGCGGCAAGAAAAGAAAATCTAGACAAGAAGAAAACAAGCAAAACAAAATAGAGTAAATACAAAAAAGATTTCTTTACTGCTGAAAGCATTTATAAATTCAGATTTGAAGAATGGCTTTTTGATTGGCTGAGAAGCTCAAGTTTGAGCCAATAAGAAAGCTAGTGATGGAAATCAGCATTTTTAATCCTTTACCAAACTATCCTGTGTTTTCTTAGAACATTGTGGGAAAAGGAGAAAATGCTGGAAACCAGCATTTTCTCCTTTTTTCCATAACGTTCTAATCATCCAAGGACACATTTTATTTATTTAGACATATCAATTGTACTGTCTGCAAATGCTTTGAATTTGTACAAGTATATAACTTTGTCTTTGGTAAAGAGTTAAACTGGCAAGTATGGCATCTTAACCCATTACCACACAATCCCTACTTTTGACGCCCCAGAGAAAGAAGCCTTTGGAAAACATTGTGAGAAAAGGAGAAAATGCTGGTAACCATTTTCTCCTTTTCCCACAATGTTTTCTACTCTTTATAAAACAAATTTAAAATTTTCAGTCACTTTTATTTTGTCGTCTGCAAATACTTTCAATTTGGACCAGTCTAAAATACTGTCGATTGGTAATGGGTTAAAGCAAAACTGCTAAAGCTCTACAAATGAAAACAAAATTCACTGCTCAGCAAGAGTAATAAGCCCTAAGGAAACCAAATAAACAAATATTGTTTGTTCTTCTAAAGCTTGGCCATGCAAAAAGATAATGGCGCTAATGATGTTGACAATGGTTTTCACTTACATTATACAGTCAAATCTGAGTTAGCGGTCATACGTGCGTAGCGGCCAATCTGTGATTAACGGTCAGTTCAGGCCCGCCCGTGCAAATTAACTCTTTAAAGTCCTTTAATTAACGGTAAACTGTGATATGTGGTCAGCGGTCACATTTGAAGATCTTAATTGCACTTAAAGCATATCCCATAAAGTGGTCACGCGAGCCGACCAATTGCTAACAGGTGGTGTGAAAAATTAATTAACACGTCTGGCTCCGTGTGCATACACCGCGACGCTATACCAATCAAAATGTGTGATAAACAGTTGAACTTCATAGTGTAGGTGTACACTTTGCATAAACTGTGTAATAGCGGGCTGTTCTTCGCTATTCGATCGGCAGATAGACGATGCTTCCCCGCAATGCTTTACATTACTATTGAAAACGAGGTTACCAATTTCCGAAATGGCGTCGAGTACCGCAATTTGCGTAAATTTTGGGACAGTAAAAAATAATTATTATGTTTTCGTGTCCCAATACTGTGGTCTATAAAGAAAAAATATGATCAAACAAGACAATCTGTGATACTGAAAGTCACTGGCTAACCACGTCGAATATTGCCGACGTTGAACGTCAGTGATGTCAGGTTTGCAGATTGTCTATTTTTAGAATGATTGGAATTCCACCGATCAGTTTGAGCACAAGAGTTTAAAACTTCGCTTTTTCTCATCGTTTTCGTTGATTGTTAACTTTTCGCTCATTATTGTCTGCATCTTGGGATCGCGATGAATATGTTATTTTGCGTTTGTTGATAAAATTCACAACATAATTTACCTGCTTACATCTACGTGAGGTGAACAACGTTTAATTCCACTCTGACGAGTAGCCTACCTGTTCGGACCGTTTTCAAAAATCGATTGACCTTGGGTAAAATTGTGTACCTTTATTTCTATTTATAAACAATGAACTCGATTGACCTAAAGTACACGCGCGTCAACTCTGTCAACTTCGGATGTACACATGATACACGTTATGGGTCTTGGATAACGAAGGCAATCTACTGATTACAAGAAAAAATGTATAGCAGAGAAAGACCGGAACAGGTGAAAGTGCTCGTGAAGAATGATTTCTATTTTCATTCCACAATGTTTCCAACAGTTATCATCGGCAGTGGAATTAAAAAAAAAAAGTTGGACTTGTCCAAATTGAAAGCTTTTGCAGACAACAATGTAAATCATAAATGTGATTGAAAGTTTTAAATTTGTTGTGAAAGAATGGAAAATATTTTTGCTAATCTGATCTGTGTTAAGCAGCCAACTGTTGTATGCAGCCACTTTTGGCTTGTCCCTTGGTTGGCTGCTTAAGACAGTTTCGACTGTACATCAGACTAACAGATAAAACAAAACATTGCAGAACTTTCGTAATTCAACAATTTGAGCATTTATCTCAAAACAAAATTTACTGCTCAGGCAAAGGTCATGAGTCCTAAAAAAACAACTAAACAAATACAACACACTATTCATAAAGCTTTGCCATGCACATGATGGATGGTGGGGATAATGATGGTTTTCACTTATATTGTACATTACATTAACCCTTTACCAAACGATCCCTGGTTTTCACGACCCTGAGATAGAAGCCTTTTGAAAACATTGTAGGAAAAGGAGAAAATGCTGGTAGCCAGCATTTTTTTCCCTTTTTCCACAGAGTTTTTTACCCTGCTTAAAAAATTTCAATTTTTGAAGTACCTTTTTTTTGTCTTCTGCAAATTTGGATCTAAAATTTTGTTGTTTGGCAAAGACTTCACTCTTTACCATACAAAAAACTCTGTACACAACCAAATTGAAACCATTTTCAGACGACAAAATAAAAGTAGCTCTAATTACAACTTTGATAGAGGTGAAAACATTATGGGAAAAGGAGAAAATGCTGATCATCAGCATTTACTCCTTTTCCCACAATTTTTTCAAAAGACCTTTTCCACTAGGTCATTAAATATCAGGACTGTGTGGTAAAGGGGTAGACTGCAACAAAACGTAAAACCTTGGATTTTCATTAATCCTGTAATGACCTTGCATATGAACGACCTTCAGAACAAGGACTTTTGAAAACTATTGTGAGTATAACCACCTTGTTTTCTATCTAATCAAAGACAGACGCCACTGCTTCAACCAGAGTAGTAACCAGCATTTTCTCCTTTTCCGACAATATTTTCTACCCTTCACAAAACAAATTTAAAATTTTCAGTCACTTTTATTTTGTTGTCTGCAAATGCTTTTGATTTGGACAAGCAAAAAATTTTGTCGCTTGGGGATGAGTTAATGGTATTAAACAATGTTTTCAACTGTACATGAATATAAATTTGATGGCACACTAATCCATGTGATTTCCTGGTTTCAATGGTGCCAGACTGGGTCCACCAAACATTTTTGAGAAGATTCTTGGTCTTATTCTCCAGGATTTCTATATCTGAAAGTAACAAAACTTCTAATTGGCTTAACCAAACCAGTTGGTTTAGCCAATCAGACCAATCAAACGTTTGTGATATTTCAAAAATAGAAAATCTCAGAGAATAGGACAAAGAACATTCTTACCAATGGTTAGTGAATATGGACTCAGCAGTCTACTGGGCCTTGCTCAAACACAATTTTACAGCACCAGAAGTGAGAATTAAACCTGCAACTCCCTGAATAAAAATTTAACAGCTTAACCATACAGCTTCTAGGGAGCTCTTGAAATATGACAGAGCCAAAGGATTCAACTTCAGTTCCCCAGGGGAGCATCCTGGGGCAAGACATTACCGGGCCAAAACTATTACTGCTGAAATCCGGCACACTGATGAAAAAGAAAACTGTTGCGGAGATATGACTGAAATAAAGACATGCATATTCTGTACAATCTTTTGATCTACACTAGCAATATCCAACACTCTTCCTTCTATTCCGATATTCTATGATCTTTTCTATTCTGCCTGCCAATGAAACCTTAAGCCCCTGTCACATCAAACTTGATCTTCGAATGTTTAACCCTGTATTTACTCTTTCACACACAACAAAATTTTGGACTTGTCCAAATTCAAAGCTTTTGCAGACGACAAAATAAATGTGAATCAAAAATTGATTTGGAAAGGGTAGAAAACATTGTGGGAAAAGGAGAAAATGCTGGTTACCAGCATTTTCTCCTTTTCCCACAATGTTTTCAAAGGCTTTCTTCCTCCGGGTTGTTAAAAGTCGGGATTGTGTGGTAAAGAGTTATCAAAGTAGTTTAACAGGTTGCATTTGGGGTGGAAGGTGCAATCTTGACATGATAATGCCTGAAGCCCCTATCACTTGTAACAAAATCCTAAAACAGAGTAGAACATATATTATTGGTTGGTTTGCACACATACTGTCAATTACTGTCCACCGCACCACCCACATGGTAACATATCCCTTATTGGATTGAAGTACAGCAGTTACGATTGCAGCAGATCCGTTTCATTTTACGTATGGGAAAACATTGTGAGAAAAGGAGAGAAATTTTGAGTAAGCTTAAAGTTCTGGAGCACCCTGCCGATCCTAGTCCATCCATAAAGTTTGTGAACGATGATAAAACATAGCCACTACAGCTGTGGAAAACAGTTTTAGTCTGTTTAGCAGTAGTTTACTGAACACAGTGAGAATGAGTTCCATGTGACAGGGGTATACATTTGTCTTCTTTGACAACAATTTATGACAGCAATAAACTTACAATAGTTATAGTTACATTTGTGTTAGTAAAATACAATATTCATTCACACGTCACCTCATTGCCTCTCAAAAGATATTTGCTGCAGATAATGCTTTGATCCCTTAGCCCTTTACCACACAATCTAGAGTTTAACCCTTTCCCAAACGGCAAATTTTTGGACTAGACCAAATTGAAAGCATTTGCAGACGACAATTCAACTCTTGGTGAAAAGATGATTTTTGTCTATGATAGGGTAGAAATCATTGTGGGAAAAGGAGAAAATGCTGGTTACCAGCATTTTCTCCTTTTCCCACAATGTTTTCAAAAGGCTACTATTCCAGACCCGTAAAAACCAGGTATTGTTTGGGAAAGGGTTAACTCGTTACCAAACGACAATACTATAGGCTCGTCCCAATTAAAAGCTGTTGCAGACAGCAAAATAAAAGTGGTTGAAAATTTGAAATTTGTTTTATGAAGAGAAGAAAACATTGTGGGAAAAGGAGAAAATGCTGGTTACCAGCATTTTCTCAGCATTTTCTCCTTTTCGCACAAAGTTTTCTAAAGGCTTCTTTCTCAGGGTCGTCAAAAGTAGGGATTGTGTAGTAATGTGTTAAACAACTGTGAGGTAAAAGGCCATAGAGAACATTATGGGAAAAGGACTAAATGCAGGTAACAAACATCTTTTCCTTTTCCAACACTGTTTTCTACTGTGTCAAAAAAAGTACTTTTGCGATATTGTTAGTATTCCCATGACAATCTCTTTTACTACGGATGAGTCTAAAATTTTGTTTTGTGGTAAACAGTTTATCCCTTTTCCAAACAATCCCAAGTTTTCGTGGCTCTGAAAATGGAGCCTTGTGTGAAAGGGAAAAAATTGTGGTAACTAGCATTTTTTCCTTTTCCCATAATATTTTCTACACGTCCCAAAACCAATTTCAGTATTTGACTTCCACTTATTTTTAAGTGCTTTCAATTTGGACGAGTCTAGAATTTTGTTGTTTGGTAAAGAGTTAACTCTTAATTCGATGAATTGGCCAAATTGAAAGCATTTGCAGCCCACCCAGTAAATGTTGCAGAAATTACAAAATTTATCTTTGAAAGGTTAGAAAACATTGCAAGAAAAGGAGAAATGCTGGTAACCGGCATTTTCTCCTTTTGCCACAATATTCTCTACTCTACGTCTTCTGCAAATGCATTAAAATTGGAATAATCTATAGATTTTGTTTTGAGCTCCAAAGAAATTAGGTAGATTTTGGCTCAGACCATCATGCAAGTTGGATGACATGTACTAACAAACAGTAAAATGTGTGAAAATATTATCATCTTGTGATACATGACAATCTAGGAAAAAAAAAATAAACATAAAAATGAAGAAAAAAAAAATCTAAGTACACACATGGACAAACAGATGCATGGATAGATGGATGGATGGTCGGATAAATGGATGGAGGATGGTGTGTAAAAACTAAGTCTGCAATGTTTCATTTCTCATTTGTGCAAGAATGGATATTCACAACAAATACGGCTCACAACAAAATCAGGCTTCAGATCATTTCGAAACTATCTAATACAAAGAAACCAGTGAATGTATTACTCTCTGTTAAACGTCGGACACAGGTGATAAGCACTTTACAAAACAGTCCTGCATCATAGCAACACTGTGGAAGATACCTACAGAAAAACATTGTTGAAAAAGGAGAAAATGTTGGTCACCAGCATTTTCTCCTTTTCCAACAATGTTTTCTTTCATTTCAAAGACAAATAACATTATTAGAACCATATTTAATTGGTCTCCTGCCAAGGCTTTCAAGTAAGTTTTGTCTACAGTTTTGTTGCCTAGTGAAAGGTTAACTCATTACTACACGACAAAATTTTTGGCTTGTCCAAATCAAAAGCATTTGCAGACGACAAAATGAAAGTGTGTGAAAATTTGAACTTTGTTTTGTGAAGGGTAAAAAGCATTGTGGGAAAAGGAGAAAATGCTGGTATCAAGCATTTTCTCCTTTTCCCACAAGGATTTCTAGAGGCTTCTTTCTCAGGGTCGTCAAAAGGAGGGATTGTGTGGTAATTGGTTAACCAACAAAACCTTTCAAAAACAATCCCCCGTTTTCTTAACTCTGAATAAGCTGGTAGCCAATCTTTTTTATGCTTTTCTCACAATGTTTCCAAAAAGCTGTCTTGTTCACCGACGAAAAAACCTTTGACTGACTGGCAGAAGGTTACTGCGTCTTCGTTAGAGAGCAACCATTCACTGTTTCACGAGGAAGGCTCAAGCTGACGATCATAGACAGTCACCTTTTGGAGGAATCACCGTTAGCACCAAGTGTCGCCTTTTCTGAATCGCATGAGCTTTCGTCAATAACAATGGGGTCTGATGATTTGCTCCCGTGAGCCATTAGACTTGAGTTCCCATTGACGTTATTTTTAGCCAACGAGGCAGCGAGAGCCAAAGCAGCCTCTTCCGCCTCGTCCTCGGCTTTGTTGTGTAGCGATTGGAAGAACTGATGTCGCTTTCCCTCTTTCAAGGTTACACGACTGGAAGGGTCATACTCGAGCATTTTTTCTGTAAGGTCAAAGAGCAGGAGATGCTCAGGTCCCTTGTCTTTAAGATAGTGCTGAAAGAGGAGTTACAAAGCCATTCAAAGTCAAGTACATTGATCAGTACAGAATGACATAATCTCTAATTTACTGAAAAAATAGAAGCCATGCTCTGTCAAACATGGGGCTTAATGCATCTCCTTAATGCTTCATCCCCTTCCCACACAATTTCGAGTTTTAACAACCCTGGGGAAGATGCCTTCTGAAAACATTGTAGGAAAAGGAGAAAATGCTGGTAATCAGCATTTTCCCCTTTTCCCACAATGTTTTTTTCCCCATCAAAGAAAAATTTAACCCTATACCCCATAAGGCATTTCTATGCTATCTCCAACTGACCCCAAATAACAGCAAGGATGAAGCCATTTCTTATGTGTATATGACACCTTCTGATAGTGTGGAAAACATTGTGGCAAAAGGTGAAATTGCTCGTCACAAGTAATGAATTTCACCTTTTGCCACAATGTTTTCAAAAGACTCTTACAAGCAAAACGTAGAAATGAATATCTACGGAGTAAAGGGTTAATCTTTAAAGCCACATTTAGATTGTCGTCTGCTAGGGCTTTCAATAGTGACAAGTCTACAAGTTTGTTGTTTGGTAAGGACTTATACCAAGCAAGTCATCACTTAACTCATTACCAAACAACAATATTTTACCGATAGGTTTGTTCAAATCGAAAGCACTTGCAGAAAACAAAAAAAATAAACACGACTCAAGAATTGAAATTTGTTTCCAGCAGGCTAGAAAAAATTGTGGGAAAAGGAGAAAATGCTGGTTACCAGCAGTTTCTCCTTTTCCCACAATGTTTTCAAAAGGCTTTGTTGTTTGGTAAAGAGTTAACTCATTACCAAACAACAATATTGTAGGCTTGACCAAATCAAAAACTTTTGCAGAAGACAAAATAACAGTGACTTAAAACTGGAAATTTGTTTTGTGAAGGGTAGAAAACATTGTGGGAAAAGGAGAAAATGCTGGTTACCAGAATTTTCTCCTTTTCCCACAATGTTTTCGCAAGGCTTCTTTCTCACAGTCATCAAAAGTAGGGATTGTGTGGTAATGGGATAACTATAGATCCATAAAATCCAGTGTCTAACATCTAGCTGAATCCTAAGGTAAAATGGTGCTTGGACAAGCATATAATTATTTACAAGAATTATTTGCTTGATTGAATGGTGTTTTAAGCTGCTTCAACATTATTTCAGTTATATCATGGCAACAGCTCACATATTCATGTTATGGGTATCACAAGTACTAGGCAGGGGCTCTGCCCTGGGACACTCTTGTGAAAAAACCCTGTGGAGGCGAGCTAGCGAGGGTCGAAACCGAGGCCTCCAGGTCACGAGTCCTACACTTAACCCTTTACTGCATAGATACTCATTTCTACGCATTGCTTGTAGGAGCCTTTGGAAAACATTGTGGCAAAAGGTGAAATTGCTCGTGACGAGCAATTTCACCTTTTGCCACAATGTTTTCTATGCTATCAAAAGGTGTCATATACACATAAGAAACAGCTTCATCATTGATGTTATTTAGGGTCAATTAGAGATACCATAGAAATGCCTTATGTGGTAATGGGTTAACTACTAAGCCACACAGGACCCCTATAGTTACATGAAGCAGAAAGTTCTCATCCAGGTCAGCTTGGGCAGATTACTCAGGCTGACCTGTGTTGATATCTTAAGCAAATGCACTAGACCCATTTTCACAGAGCATGGCTGATAAACATAAAACAAACAGAATATCTAATGACAGATAAGCAAGTACAGAATAGGCAAAACATCAATATCTAAATATGAGCTATGCTCTGACAAAAGGGGCTTAACTCTTTACCGAACAATCCTGACTTTTAACATCCCTGGGAAAGAAGCCTTTTGAAAACATTATGGGAAAAGGAGAAAATGGTGGTAAACAATGTTTTCTTCCCTTCTCAAAACAAATTTCAATTTTTGAGCCACGTTTATTTTGTCGTCTACAAATGCTTTCAATTTGGATCAGTCTAAAATTTTGTTGATTGGTAAAGATGTAACCCTTTACCACATGATCCCTACTTTTAACGACCATGAGAAGGAAGCCTTTTAAAAACATTGTGGGAAGAGGAGAAAATGCTGGTAATCGACACTTTCTCCTTTTCCCACAATGTTTTCTACCTTTTCCAAAACAAATTTTAAATCTTCAGCAACTTCCATTTTGTTGTCGGCAAATGCTTTCAATTTGGACAAGCCTAAAATTATGTCATTTGGTAAAGAGTTAACTCATTACCAAATGACAAAATGTTAGACAGGTCCAACTTGAAAGCATTTGTAGATGACAAAATAAAAGTGACTTACAATTTGAAATCTTTATCGAAGAGGAGAGAAAACATTGCGGTAAAAAGGAGAAAATGCTCCTTTTCCCACAATGTTTTCAAAAGGCTTCTTTCTCATGGTCGTCAAAAGTCAGCATTGTGTGGTAAAGGGTTAATGCATCTCCGTGATATGATACCAGAACAAGTCATGATAAAATGCCAGATTCCTTCAGATCTGTTTTGTATAACAAACTGCCGATTCAAGAAGCACACCCGTCTCTTGGCACGCACAGAAAATTGACCAGAAGCAAAAAGTGTTGGCACTGGTCAGCCTGCCCAGACTGGGCAAGCTGACCTTGGTCTATACCTTGCTGAACTGCATTAAGCATCCTTTCCCAAGAGCATGGCTATTATATTTTTCAAATGAAAATTGATGTTCAACCCTTCGCCAAATGAAAAAAAATTGGACTCATCCAGATTGATACCACTTGTTGACAACGGATAAAAAAGTGGTTCACATGGCGATTTGATTATGAAAGAGTGAAAAAAAGAAACTTAAAGAAGAAAAATTTGTGGGAAAAGAGAAAATGTCTGAAACTGGTATTTCTCTTTTTCCTACATCGTTTCTGGATCTTCTGTTCTCATTTCAGTCTTAATTGTTTGGTTAAGGGTTAAACCTCTATGAGCAAGATAAATAGAAGAGACTTGACTCTTTACCAAACGACAAAATTTTAGACTAGTTCCAAATCAAAGCAATTGCAGACAACAACAAAAAAGTAACTGAAAATTTGAAATTTGTTTTTGGAAGGGTAGAAAACGTTGTGGGAAAAGGAGAAAATGCTGGTTACCAGCATTTTCTCCTTTTCCCATGATGTTTTCCAAAGGCTTCTTTTTCAGGGTCATAAAAGTCGGGATTGTGTGGTAAAGGGTTAAGTAAACAGAAATGTTCAAATCATAGTAATTTCAAAGTTGATTTGACTAAAATAATTTTACTGATACATAAATCTAAAAACATTTAGCTGAAAACCTCGTATCAAAAATTATCAAATAAATTGAATAGTGAGTTACATGTGATAATTGTTAAGAATAAAAAGGGCGTTACGAATTAGATTCTGAAACAATTTAGATAGTCTTTGAAAAAAGACTTAACAATTTAACCCTATACCATGCAATCCGAAGTTTCAACAATTCTGAGGAAAGCTTTTAAAAACATTGTGGGAAAAGGAGAAAATGCTGATTATCAGCATTTTCTCCTTTTCACACAATATTTTTTGCCTGTTCACTCCAACATTCCATCAGTTAAGCCACATTTATTTTGTCATCTGCAAATGCTATGAAAATGGACAAGTCCAAAACTTTGTTGTTTGGTAAAGGGTCAACCCATTACCACACAATCACTACTTTTGACGCCCCTGAGAAAGAAGCCTTTAGAAAACATTGTGAAACCAGCTGGTAACCAGCATTTTCTCCTTTTCCCATACTGTTTTCTACCCTTCACAAAACAAATTTCAAATTTTCTGTCACTTTTATTTTGTCGTCTGCAAATGTTTTCAACTTGGACCAGTCTAAAATATTGTTGTTTGGTAAAGGTTTAATTATTATTTGATCATCCATATGTAAGATAAATGGATTAGTAGTTGTCTGCTGTTACAATATATTTCAAAAGAAAAGGCAGAAACACTACTTATCATTTTTCCACAAAGATAATGCAGAAATACTACCTAGATAATCACTTTTCTACAACCAATGATGATTATATGATATTCATAGAAGCAAGCACTACTAACATTTTACTTGAAGCATCAACAATTATAACTTATGCCAAAAATCAAATAAACACTCCAAGCAATGAACCCAAAGAGCACTGATCCAAACTTTTCTAGCTGTTGCAGACAGTCTTAACCCATTACCACACAATCCCTACTTTTGACGACCCTGAGAAAGAAGCCTTTAGAAAACATTGTGGGAAAAGGAGAAAATGCTGGTAACCAGCATTTTCTCCTTTTCCCACAATGTTTTCTACCCTCCACAAAACAAATTTCAAATTTTCAGTCACTTTTATTTTGTCGTCTGCAAATGCTTTCAATTTGGACCAGTCTAGAATATTGTGGTTAAGTAATGGATTAATCATGATTAGACTGCACAGAAGGTTTAGGTTGATCATCTAGACCACCAGCTTCTTGGCATTTGCAAGATATTCTGGCAAATACTACCTAGAAATACAGTTGTCATAATAAGGCCGTTTTGAACCTAGTAGAAAACAAGAGGGCCATGATGGCCCTGAAATCGCTCACCTGAGTTTATTGACCAAACATGCACCATCTAGTTTCCCAGTGACCTAGTTTTTTATCAGACATTACCCATCATCAAACACTTTTGAGATATCAATAAGACAAACATTCTGGCCAAGTTTCATGAGTATTGGACTGAAAATGTGGCCTCTACAGTGTACAAAAGGTTTTTCTAAGATTTCATCAAGTGACCTAGTTTTGGACCCGACAATTACCCATTATCAAACTCTTTTGAGACATCACCAAAACAAACATTCTGACCAAGTCTGAAGAATATCAGGCAGAAAATGTAGCCTCTAGAGTGTACACAAGGTTTTTCTAATATTTGACCCATTGACCTAGTTTTTGACTCCACATGACCCATTTTCAATCTCATTCAAGGTATCACCAGGACAAATATAATGAACAAGTTTTAGGAGTATCAGACTGAAAATGTGTCCTCCAGAGCATACAAAAGGTGTTTATAACATTTGACCTATTGACCCAGTTTTTGACCCAACATGACCCATTTTCAAACTCATCCAAGATATTATAAAGGCAAACATTCTGACTAATTTTCAAGAGTGTTGGACTGAAAATGTGGCATCCAGAGCATATACAAGGTTTTTCTAAGATTTGACCTGGTGACCTAGTTTTTAACCCCCAATGACCCATTTTCAAACCTGTCTGAGATATCATCAAGACAAACATTCTGACCAACTTACAAGAGTTTCGGACTGAAAATGTGGCCTTTAGAGCCTACAAAAGGTTTTTCTAACATTTGACCTAGTGACCTAGTTTTTGACCCCACATGACCCATTTTCGATCTTGTCCGAGATATCATCCAGACAAATATCCTGACCAACTTTCATGAGTATCCAACTGAAAATGTGGCCTCTAGAGCGTACAAAAGGTTTTTCTAAGATTTGACCTAGTGACCTAGTTTTTGACCCCACGTGACCCATTTTCGAACTCGTCCGAGATATCATCCAGACAAACATCCTGACCAACTTTCATGAGTATCCATCTGGAAATGTGGCCTCTAGAGCGTACAAAAGGTTTTTCTAAGATTTGACCTAGTGACCTAGTTTTTGACCCCACGTGACCCATTTTCAAACTCGTCCGAGATATCATCCAGACAAACATCCTGACCAACTTTCATGAGTATCCGACTGAAAATGTGGCCTCTAGAGCGTACAAAAGGTTTTTCTAAGATTTGACCTGGTGACCTAGTTTTTGACCCCACGTGACCCATTTTCGAACTCGTCCGAGATATCATCCAGACAAACATCCTGACCAACTTTCATGAGTATCCGACTGAAAATGTGGCCTCTAGAGCGTACAAAAGGTTTTTCTAAGATTTGACCTGGTGACCTAGTTTTTGACCCCACGTGACCCATTTTCGAACTCGTCCGAGATATCATCCAGACAAACATCCTGACCAACTTTCATGAGTATCCGACTGAAAATGTGGCCTCTAGAGCGTACACAAGGTTTTTCTAAGATTTGACCTGGTGACCTAGTTTTTGACCCCACGTGACCCATTTTCAAACTCGTCCGAGATATCATCGAGACAAACATCCTGACCAACTTTCATGAGTATCCGACTCAAAATGTGGCCTCTAGAGCGTACACAAGGTTTTTCTAAGATTTGACCTAGTGACCTAGTTTTTGACCCCACATGACCCATTTTCGAACTCGTCCGAGATTTCATCGAGACAAACATCCTGACCAATTTTCATGAGTATCCGACTAAAACTGTGGCCTCTAGAGCGTACACAAGGTAAAAAGTTGACGACGGACGACGCACGACGCACGCCGCACGCCGCACGACGGACGACGGACGACGGACGCCGGACACAGCACGATCACAATAGCTCACCATGAGCACTTCGTGCTCAGGTGAGCTAAAAAAGGCCAGTTTCATTAATTCAGCGCTCAATGGGTTAATAAAACATCAATAGTTTCACACAAGATTATCTACATGCTAAAAAATTCCATGTTTCAACAGCCATACACACAAACAAAATAAATAATGGCCAGCATAGGAGCAAATCAACTAAAGGGGAAAGCTTACATTGCTTTCAATCTTATACCTCAAACCTATCAACCCTTAACCACACAATCAACAGCTTTCATGGCCAATAGAAAAATTCTTTTGAAAGCTGAGAAGGTACGGGACAAAATGCTGGTAACCAGCGTTTTCTCCTTTCCCCACTATGTTTTCTTCACCTTTTAACTCTTTACCACACAGTCCCACTTTTAACAACCATGGAGAAGAAAGCTTTTGAAAGATTTTGCAAGAAAAGGACAAAAATACTGGTAACCAGCATTCTCTCCATTTCCCGCATTCTCTCCATTCCCCACAAAGTTTTCTACTCTTCCCAAAAAAAAAATTTCAGTTTCTGACTCACATTTGTTTTGTCATTTGCAAAGCTTTCAATTTGGTGCAGTCTATGATTTTGCCGTGTAGTGAGAGTTAACTCTTTACCACACAATCCCGACTTTTAACGACCCTGAGAGAGAAGGTCTTTGAAAACATTGTGTGAAAAGGAGAGAATGCTGGTAACCAGCATTTTCTCCTTTTCCCACAATGTTTTCTACCTTTTCAAAATCATATTACAATTTTGGATTCACATATATTTTGTCGTCTGCAAATGCCCTAAATTGTCGGGACTAGTACAAAATTTTGTCGTTTGGTAAAGAGTTAAAGGAAAATTCAATCATCTTAACTCATTACCAAACAACAAAATTTTACACGGGTCCAAATTACAAGCATTTGCTGAAGACAAAATTAATGTGACTGAGAAATTGAAATTTGGTTTGGGAAGAGTAGAAAATATTCTGGGAAAAGGAGAAAATGCTGGTTACCAGCATTTTCTCCTTTTCTCACAATGTTTTCAAAAGGTTTCTTTCTCAGGGTCGTTAAAAGTCGGGATTGTGTGGTAAAGAGTTAATCACATTACCAAACAACAATATTTTAGGCTTGTCAAAATCGAAAACATTTGGAGACGACATAATAAAAGTGACAGAAAATTTGATATTTGTTTTGTGAAGAGTCGAAAACATTGTGGGAAAAGGAGAAAATGCTGGTTACCAGCATTTTCTCCTTTTCCCACAATGTTTTCTACTTTATTAAGGACATAGACTATCATTTGATCTCCATTTATCAAAGCGCAAAGACGTTCAATTCAGTTGGGGCAAAAAAGAGGCTTCTATCTCAGGGTCATCAAAAGTAGGGATGTGTGGTAATGGCTTAATTACGTTAAATCTTATCATCTGCAAATGCATTCAACTCTGAAAACTTAAATTTTTTTTTCTGTATTGTAAAGATTTACTAATGCTATAGCATATTAAGAGACTTTGGTACCATTTTGTGACTTACTTCCAATTACTTCTGAAATGCAGCACCTTTTCTTTTCAGTTACTCCTGAAATATGGCACCTTTTTTCCCCTTTTTAAATGCTATTCTGAATACGCAATAACAGTTACAAAATGTTATAATAACAGAAATTTTGGCAAGCTGAACACCTCAACACTGTTTCAAATATTACAAATTGGGTCCAATAAAACTTTCAGATATTTTAAACCTATAAATTCAACCAAAACAATTGCAATGTCATCGTTGCTTTTGTGTTCAATGTTTCAACAAGAAAGACAGTGCAGATCAAAGATAATGCTGCATATTTAATGCAGCCTGATCTTAATCTACACTGGCTGCAAAAGCAAATCGAGTTGTGAAAGGCCCTTTAGGGTATAACCCTATACCTAAAAATCATCTGTTTCAATGATGCTGAGAAAGAATGCTTTTGAAAACATTACGGTAAAAGAGGAGAAAGCCAGATGCCAACATTTTGCCCAGAGGCAAAGTTAGGCATAGGAATTCTACACCCGTTTGCAAGTCTGTGATTGCAAATAAAATTAACTGTTCCAAACTTTGCAATCAAAAAGATTTTTTCTTTTCATGTGTTTCAGATCTTTATCTCAATAATGTTGTTCTTAAATATTTCGATAATCAAATCAGAAAAAAATTAGAAGTAATAGACAAACCATAATAATGTTTAAGGCTAAACACGATACATACACAGTACAATATGTAATAGTCATACAAGGGAGGTAATACACAGCATACAATTTGAAACACATAAACGAAAAAGGGGCGAGTTAAAATGAAAAATTATTTACTTTTGTGATCTTACTTCACACACACAGTTTGAAGTGAATTTCTATTTGTATATTTATTGGGGTTAAGACCTTGTTTCTAAAGTTTCAAAAATATTGACTTTACATCAACTTTTATCTTCTTCCAATCCTGTGGAATTACTCTCAGCACACAATTTCTCCTTTTGCCACATTGGTTTCCATTATATTCATGTACTAAAACTACATTAATTTGACTTTCAATACTTTGAAATGATACTTTGAAAGTTTTACAATTGATGTGTCTTAGATTCTAATCAAGATAATACAAAATATGCCTTGCCAAAGGGCATCCTGCAGCAAAATTTGAATCTGTCATCAGTTCAAGTTGAAAAGACTTGGAGGAACAAGGCTTTAGAAAATATTATATAATTTGTCAAAGATTCAACAATGCCAGCAAAAAGTTTGAGGTAGACATCATCATGAAAACATCCACATAATTATATAAACATATTCAACCTAAATACAAGTGAAAATAATGTGGCAAAAGGAGAAGCTGTTCAGTGTTTCCAAAAGAAAGGCTGCTGCCAGATAAGGCCATCTGCAATGGGTCATGTCCCATGTGAGAGAGAATGATTTCAAGGAAACAAAACCCACTTACCTTCAGTGGTTTACAATTCTCCCTAACGTAGCGGCCTGCAGAGCTTTTTTCATCCCAGTTTAGCCGTTTCTCATTGTGCGAATCATAGTAGAAGTAGCGTTTTCTTCATCACAAAAATAAACAACAAAAAGCCAAAATCAACAACCATGCATTCACAGAGAGAGTCAAGATGTTCAGTTCTATATGTATAATAGCATGCCATGCTTTTTAACTGCAAGTTTAGTTTATCTTTAACCCTTTACCATACAATCCAAAGTTTTAACCCATTACCAAAGAATCCCTACTTTTGACGACCCTGAGAAAGAAGCCTTCTGAAAACATTGCGGGAAAAAGAGAAAATGCTGGTAAGCAGCATTTTCTCCTTTTCTCTCAATGTTTTCTACCCTTCACAGAACAAATTTCAAATTTTCAGTGACTTTTATTTTGTCATCTGCAAATGCTTCCGATTTAGACCAGTATAAAATTTTGTTGTTTGGTAAGGTGTTAATGACCCTGAGGAAAAGAGCTTTTGAAAATGCCATCTATTCTTCCCGAAAGGAAAGTTTCAAGTTTTGAGTAATACTCATTCTATAGCCAGCAAAATAATGGTGTAAGTTTGGACAGGTCCAAAATTTTGTTGGTTGATAAAAGACTTGACCTTATTATACTGCAAAGAAATTTTTTTGTGATCTGATTGGATAATATGCCCCAAACATATATATCATGTACACTGGCAAAACTAGCGTAAAACCAGTTTCTCTTTCGGGAGCTTCGTATACCAGTACATGACTACAGCATCGACACAACATCCAAAATGGTTGCATCAATCAAAATTAACTCTTTACCACACAATCCCGACTTTTAATGACCCCGAGAAAGAAGCCTTTTGAAAACACTGTGGGAAAAGGAGAAAATGCTGGTAACCAGCATTTTCTCCTTTTCCCACAGTGTTTTTTACCATTCCCAAACCAACTTTTAATTCTTCAGTCACCTTTATTTTGTCGTCTGCTAATGCTTTCAATTTGGACCAGTCTAAAATTTTCTCGTGTGGGAAAGAGTTAACATCAAGATTATGCACCAAGCTGCATGTTTTAGAACTTATTACCAAGGTTTGAGTGACGTCATTTCCAAGTGACATAAGTTTTCACTGAATTGGGGCACTCAGAAGGGAAATTCTACTTTTTCAGGGTATCAATTTTTTTTTTAAACCAAAAAAACAGGTAAAACTTGCTTAACCCATTACCCCACAATCCCTACTCTTGATGACCCTGAGAAAGAAGTCTTTAGAAAACATTGTGGGAAAAGGAGAAAATGCTGGTAACCAGCATTTTCTCCTTTTCCCACAATGTTTTCTACCCTTTACAAAACAAATTTCAAATTTTCAGTCACTTTTATTCTGTCGTCTGCAAATGCTTTTGATTTGGACAAACCTAAAATTATGTTGTTTGGTAATGAGTTAACCAACATTGGAATGGTCAAACTTTGCAGTATAATAAACTTTTTGTACAGTCAGGGCAACATGATTCACCAGAGCCATGAACAAGTTTTCAAGTCCCCTGCCACCTGATAGCACAACTAATACTGTACCACACCACCAAAATGTAGACTTATGCAAGTTGAAAGCATTGTCTGGGTACAATTTAAATGAATTTCACATCATGGACTTTGACTTGGATTGAAACCAAAAGGAGCATTTTCTCTTTTTATAACAAAACTTAATGTTTTCCAAAGCTTCATTCTCAGGGTTGTTTAAATAGTAAGGTAAAGGGATAAAGTGTTACTACCAACATATCAAAACAAAAAGCAAATGAGATAAGCCGAATTCAAAAATACCCTAGCTTGCACATTTAATTCTTAACAACACAACGAAATTTTCACTTGTCCACACTCTAAGCATTTGCAGACAACTCATTGGAGTTTTCAAAAACGTTTTTCCTTCTTTCTTAGGATCATTAAAATTCACAAAATGGTCTATCTCATTTGCATTCATTAATGGGAGGTAATAAGGCTAAACATAACAACAGGTACAATATATACATAATGCAGAAATACAGATTTCACCTCTTTACGAGACAGTGAAAGTTAAATCCCTAGCAAAAACCTTTGTGGGAAGAGGAGAAAATGCAAACAAGAGGAACTTCCTCCTTTTTCCAGTATGTTTTTCCAAGCTTATCATCAACCTATCTGTTCATTTTAAAACATCTGAAATACTGTCTGCAGATGCTCTCCCTTTGAACAAAATTTATATGTTGTGGTTTGGTGAAGAGATACATTGGTTTAGCAAAATAGACCACATCCTCGACTACATAAAGAGCATCCAGTTTTTGATTCTTTGAAAGATCTTCTTGTGGGTATCATGTCCTTTATGCCTTTTAGATGCCAACAGCTGATTTTTGGGACAACAGAAATCAAGATCAGACAACCCAGAAAATGCAGTTACATCTTGGATCTAACATGTCCAATATTTTACAAAATTCTTTGAACAGATACAGCACTAAAGTTATAACATTCAGGTCTATCATATATCTATTTTTCCATACAGCTGATTTTGTTGTATTTCTACATTTTGCTTTTTTCCATCATCATTTTTATTTTACATAATAAAGCTATTCCAATGTAGAGCAACAAACATTATTGGAATAATTACACTTATTCCCTCAAATACCTTATATTTGGATGACATGCAGAAAAGAACAAAAACATTTGGCAAGTAGACTTTTCCCTCGATACTTTCAAAGGGTTTCTTTCTCAGGGTCATTAAAAAAGGATTCTTCAGTAAAAAGTTTACACTTCTCACAATCAATTTGGATTTGGTAGCCTCCCTCTTTATATCTTAAATAACTATTAAAATGAGTTTGCTCCTGTTATTGGCATTCTCTTTGTTTTGTGGGAAAGAAACCTAAGAAAGTGATGATAGAAAACTAATGTTTTAATTGAAATAGATGCAAGATAGACAAGTAAACTTTCTGCGTATCATATGATATACATCAATTGGAGTAAATGCAGATAATCTGAACTTCATGAGCCCAATGCTTCACTTTTTACAAACAATTTACTTTTCAATAAATTTCTTATGTTACCAGTCCTTTTGGCTTCCATTTAGCATGCTTTTATATTCATGTTGCATACTGCATTGACTGTGCTTATATAATGCTCTGCTTGATACTAGAGTCAATATTGGTACCACGGAGTTTTCAAACCAAGCCAAAGCTAGTACTTTCAAAATGATGAAATTTTGTAACATGATAATTTTAACCCTGTCAAACTGCATAATTTGAGCTACATTCAAACTGTTACCTGCATTTCTTTTTTTTTTTAAATTTTGCCCATGTCTACATTTTTGTCAAGTGGTGAAAAGGTTAAAATGATTGTTGCAAAGAGAAATTTGCCTGAAAAAAGCAGTTGTTGCTATAGCAACAATTGTAAATGTTTTTATACACTGCATTTTGCTCGGATTTTGTAACCGTGACAACTTCAATAGTTGCTTTCATAATAAGTGTTTGGTAACAAATCCAGCTGAATTCCTTTGAATACAATACATAATCCAATTCTTCTGCAAAAAGCAACATAATGGTACCTTCAATTCTGATCTATTTCCCACAATAAAATTTTGAGATTATTGAAAGTAAAAAATGAGGTAAACAATTTCTTTAGCACTACTCTTCAAGATCTGCACACACAGAGACTTAACTCTTTACCTAATGAAAAAATTTTAGACTGGTCCAAATTGAAAGCATTTGCAGACGACAATTCAACTCTTGCTGAAAAGATGATTTCTGTCTATGATAGGGTAGAAAACATAGTGGGAAAAAGAGAAAATGCTGGTTACCAGCATTTTCTCCTTTTCCCACAATGTTTTCAAAAGGCTACTATTCCAGACCCGTAAAAAGCAGGGATTGTTTAGGAAAGGGTTAAAGCATTTGGAGAATCTCTTTACCACATGAAAAATTCTTTGACTTCTCCTCTTTCAAAACATTTACAGGCAACAAAATACATTTAGTTCAAAAGTAGAAACTTGTATATAGAAGGGTAGAAGACATGTTGGAAAAGGGGAAAATGCTTGTTACCATTACTTTCCCCTTTTCCAACAATGTTTTCAAAAAGTCCTCTCCTTAGTGTTGTCAAATTTTGGAATTGTTTGGTAAAGAGTTCAAGGTAAGTAAACAATTTAAGACTAACAGTCAACAAGTAATGTTGTGTTGCCAAACTTTTGTCCTTTGATCAAGAGAAAACAGATAGATTGCCTACTTTTCATTTTAAAAACTCATATTTTAACCTCTTGACAAAATCTGGTTGCTCCTTGTCACTAAGGCAGGTTTTAATGTATTATGAAAGGTGGTGTATATAATTTGTATGATACTTGTATCAAAGGATACATTAACTTGCTCAGTGGACAGAACACATCATGAGCAAGTTTACCATATACTATATGTTACACATCTAAAAGTTATATTGTCACATACTAAAGCCATTGTTATACTTCTGTGAATCTTGTATTAGAGCTCTGCCTTATCATAATAGCAGCAGCTCCAGTTACTTGCGATTTAGTGATCCAAATCTTGCCCCCAAAAAATTTGATACAACTGTTGTTGGATTTGAAAGGCTATAAGCAAATAATGTCCATTTAGTTTTAGCATTCAACAGGTTTGAGTAGACTTTGGGAGTGATCAAATAAATTTTTGAAAAATCTCAAAGATAAACATTACAATGTTGTGAGGGTTCAAGAATCAAATTATATCATAAATAGTATCATAGAAGTATTACAATGGTTTTCTGACCAACATATAACTTTGTTTTGTCATGCAAAATAATGGTAATAATAAAATTAATAAAATAAGCCTATCAAGACTGTATGCAGTCAAAAGCCTCAACACTATCAAATACACAACAACAAACAAAGGGGCATCCACAGAGGTCAAGTTAAAAAATGCCACATTTTGCATCACAGAAGAACGCCAGGGACACTGTTGCTTTGGACTCAACAGTCATACTTACATACAGTGGGCGACAGTTTTCTCGAACATATCGCCCGGATGAAGAGGTGGGATCCCATTCCAGTCGCCCATGCCAGAAATAATTGGTTCTTTTTATGAAGGAAGAGTAACACGAGGTAAAAAGACAGGAGTGCAACAGTTCCACATGTACAAGTACAAAGGACCTTTCACACTTTCATCCCCTCAATAAACAAAAAGCATTTCAGAGGTACAAAGTTCTTTGGGTTTCAAAAAGTGATATCATCTTAGTTGCTCAATAAAACATAACTATACTGTTGATACTTATCAAAATCATCTAAATGTGTACCCAAAAACATACTTTTTACAATTCAAATGTGGACCCATAAAGAGATGTTTTACAATTCTAATGTGTACCCAACAAGATACTTTTTACAATTCTAATGTGTACCCAACAAGATACTTTTTACAATTCTAATATGTATCCAACAACATGCTTTTTACTTTAAACTTCCAGGATTTTATTTCACCAAAATAACTAGACCTCCGATTTTTAATATCTTACAGGTGTTGTGTGCAACTTAGGGCCTTCTATGGACAGTGCAGATCAAAATAAGACACCACAGAGTATGCAGTCAAATTTTCAATTTGCACCATCTAATACTTTCCAAAATATCTTGGCAAATATTCCAATAACCCTTCACCAAACAATCCCGGGTTTTCACGGCCCTGACGAAGAAGCCTTCTGAAAACATTGTGGGAAAAGGAGAAAATGCTGGTAACCAGAATTTCCTCCTTTTCCCACAATGTTTCTACCTTTCCAACCCAAATTTCAACTCTTGAGTCACAATGATTTTGTTGTCTGCAAATGCTTCCATTTTGGACTAGTCTTAAATTGTGTTGTTTGGTAAAGAGATAATTGACTTTATTCCTGCCAACTCAATACATGTACTAGTTTCATGTTGTTCTTTTAGTAGCCTAATTTAAGAAGCAAGTGCAGCAAGCAGCTTCAAACAATTTAACACATTCATGTACTGTGTGTTTAGGATTTAAGGCCATTTTCAACATTTTTTCAGTAACATCTTACATCTCCATGCATATATCCATACTCTCCTGGAGTTTCACCAGTACTTCACACAACCATCTGTCCAAGCCACAGGCGTTTGTGTTATGACAAACTTTGCCTGTGGTCCAAGCTACTGGCTACTTTCCCATCAAAATATTGTCGAAACAACGTTTAGTCTTCAGAGAGGAATGAATTCTGTACAATTACCATCAATTGTTGAAAAAAATTAGGCCTAGGTGGGGAAATGAATATAGTTGTCCGCAGACAATAAGAAAACGGGGGAAAAATTTGAAACAAGTATTTCTTGTAAACATTACCAAATGAAATACAAATTTTCACTCTTTGTAAAAAATGACACTTCAAATGATAAACAGCTTGGGATGATCCCCAAATTCTGTAAAGCCAAAATACACATCTTTGCCAAACAATCCCTGGTTTTTACGACCCAGAAAGAAGCCTCTGAAAACATTATGGCTTACAATGTTTTCTCTCTTCTAAAGTCAATTTTCAATTTTTGACTCAAGTTAATTTCGTTGTCTGCAAATGCTATTAATTTGGAAATGTCTTCAATTTCGTCGTTTGGTAAAGAGTTAATGAAACTCTCCATTTACCAAATATGTTATGATCAGTATATTATGCAGCTGTTTTTGCAAGTTGACTTTTTTGCTTCAGAAAATGTTCAAATACTTTCAAGATCAACACTGTGGATAGAAATATTTTTATTTTCATCATTTAAGAACTGACTAAGAGATCTTTTGTAACAATGCTGCACATGTGAATATTTAGCCTTTAGCTTTTTACCAAATGACAAAAGTTTAGACTGGTCCAATTGAAAGTCCTGGTCCAATTGAAAGTCCTTACACACAAAAAGATAAACATAAATCTAAAAGTGAAATATGTTTCCAGCTGGGAAATGTTTTCTACCCTTTCCAAATCAAACTTCAATTTTTGATTCACAGTTATTTTCTCATCTGCAAATACTTTATTTTACTAGTCCAAAATTTTGTCATTTGGTAAAGAATTGTAACGGCTGAAATCATTTTTTTTCCATCTATCCCCCAAAACCCCCTTGAAAAATAATACAATCTACCATATATTAACACTCTTTGTTATATCACTACAGCGATAAAATAGTTCATAAACCAAGAGGAAATATCTGTATACTTACTTAGTTTTCTTTGTCATTCTGTAGGGCAAGTTGCCCAGTATTCTTTCCATCATTGCTAAATGTTCTTTGTTATCGTGTGTCTGAAATATAAAGAGACAGGCATCTTTGTTACACTTTTACCACACAATCTTCGAGTTATACCCAGTAACCTAAAAAAAGAAGGCTTTTGAAAACATTGCAGGAAAAGGAGAAAATGCTGGTAACCAGCATTTTCTCCTTTTCCCACAATGTTTTCTAATTTATGAGGTACATAGACTATCATTTTATCTCCATTTATCATAGTGCAAAGGCCTTCAATTCAGTTGGGGCAAAAATTTTACTGTTTAGTGTAGGGTTACCATGTGTCTGTCTGAAACACTAAAGACAGGGAATAAAGTGCTCAAGTAACAAGAAATTTCTCTGTTGCTGTATTACCTGTATCATTTTCATATTTTACCCTTTACAACACACTCCCTAGTGTAACAATCTGAGGAAAAAAAGCTTATGAAAATGTTGTGGGAAAAGGCGAAAATACTGGTTCAAGCATTTTCTCCTTTTCCTACAACATTTTCTGTTCAATCAGTTTTCAAATCTACATAAGTATCATGATTTCAATAACCTTCAGCTTATCATCTACAAATGATTTCAAAATTGGCAAGTTCAGAATCATGCCATCCAGTAAAGGGTTAACCCTGCACCACACGATTCGAAGTTTAGCCCTTTACCAAACAACAAAATTCTAGACTGATCCAAATTAAAAACACTTCCAGACGACAAAATGAACATAACTAAAATATTGAAATTTGTTTCCAGTACGGTAGAAAACACCAGCATTTTCACCTTTTCCCACAATGTTTTTTAAAAGGGCTCTATCTCAGGGTTGTAAAAACCAGGGATTGTTTGGTAAAGGGTTAACCCATTACCACACAATCCCTACTTTTGACACCCCTGAGGAAGAAGCATTTAGAAAACATTGTGGGAAAAGGAGAAAATGCTGGTAACCAGCATTTTCTCCTTTTCCAACAATGTTTTCTACCCTTCACAAAACAAATTTAAAATTGTCAGTCACTTTTATTTTGTCATCTGCAAATGCTTTCAATTTGGACCAGTCTAAAGTATTGTTGTTTGGTAAAGGGTTAAATATCATTTGGTGGTGCTGAAGGAGTTAGGTTTCTCAACTTATCAACATACTTGATAATACCATGAGGCAGTAAGGGTATTGACATTATTCATTGCTTTTCTCTACTGTTTTTTCACTTGTAAGCTACCTGTAGGTTTTTTTTCCTTATGATTGTACTAAAGATGATTATGTGAAAGGTGAATAAGCAGCTACAAGGCCCCAGGAGATATATACTTGTAAACTAAAGTTTCTTAACCATTTACCCCATGAGGCATTTCTATGGTATCTCTAATTGACCGTAAATAACAGCAAGGGTGAGGCTGTTTCTTAAGTGTATATGATACCTTTTGATAGCAAAGTAAACATTGTGGCAAAAGGTGAAATTGCTCGTCACGAGCAATTTCACCTTTTGCCACAATGTTTTCCAAACGCTCCTGCAAGCAATACGTAGAAATGAGTATCTATGGAGTAAGGGGTTTACTCTTTACCAAACGACAAAATTTTTGAACGGTCCAAATTGAAAGCATTTGCAGATGACAATATAAATGTCACTGAAAAATGGAAATTTGCTTTGGGAAGAGAAGAAAACATTATTGGAAAAAAAAAGAAAATGCTGGTAACTCATTTTCCCACAATGTTTTCAGAAGGCTTCTCTCCTAGGGTCGTTAAAAGTCAGGAATGTGTGGTAATGGGTTAACTTAAGCATTATTTTATAGTACCATAGAGCAGTGAATGTACTGACATTATTCAATGCTTTCCTTAGTGTTTTTGCACTAGCAAGTTTCTTGTATGTATTTTTTCTAATGACTGTTCCAAACAGGAATGAGTGAAAAGCCCCTGGTGTTACATTCTTGTACACTCAAATTTTGTGCATTAAAGTTTCTCAATTCATCCATTTATTTGAGCATACTGTAGGGCAGAAAGGGCATGGACATTATACAATGCTTTTCTCGTTATTTTTGCATTTGTAAGTTACTTGTATATTTTTTATTAACCCTTTACCATGCAGTGACGACTTTTAACGTCCCTGAAAGAGAATGCTTCTTCTGAAAACATTGTGGGAAAAGGAGAAAATGCTGGTTACCAGCATTTTCTCCTTTTCCCACAATGCTTTCTACCTGTGACTTACGAATATGATAAACAGGATAAACAACTGGCTTTATATGATAATAAAAATAGGTTTGATGTGCTAAAAAAACCTGACTTCTTACAGATTTTTTAAACTGCATCACATACCCATTCTTGAGACAGATCAATATCACAAACCATCAGTTGATTGTCCTCTATGTAACTTGTTTCTAAACTTCATTCTGGACTGATAATGTCTATTGGGGGTTTAAACTGCTTTCTAAAGCTAAAGCTATCTATCCCTTTTGAGGCTTAAATGTTTTACAGCTCTGAGGAAGAGGCCTTTATCATAACATTATGGCAATAAGACAAGAGCAGGCCTGTAAAGTTTGGTTGATTGATAAATTGATTGTATGGCATTTAAACATCCTAACTAATCAGTAAATATCGGTATTTTTATAGTGAAACATCAAGATTTTCCTATAGGCTATTCGGTCAATCTTGGAAGCTTCTTTTAATATGAAAGTTAGGGACTGTAGACCTTAATGCCACTTTCAACATTATTTCAGTTACATCGCGGCTGCCAGAGCACCTATTTGTACTTTACTGGAGTTTTTATACCAGCACAATATTTTTTCTGAGCCACTGGCTGCTTTCTTGCATATCCATCTTCCCAACAATGGACAGGGGTCAGACAGGAATGAATCCTGTCCCAATGACTCTCATCAATCCCTGCTACCCACTGAACTAAGGTTGCTATCCCAACTCATTTGATAAAAAGATAATGCACTGGCGGTAGGGAAGCAAAGGGTATTGGATTCCAGGGTACACACCTAAATTCCTAATAATGGGATTTCACTGACCTTTTGGTCAATGACCATGGTAAACTTTGTTCCTTACTGATAAGCCTCCTTACAGATGTACTTATTAACACCTGTTACTGATCACATGGAGATCAAATGTTTTGAAAGACAGGAAAGTAGCTTTTCATAACACTTAGATAGAATTCTGTATGGAATTCAAATAAAATATTAAATGGTAGTTAGAAGGGAAAGCAGCCAGTGACTTAAAAAGAATATTGTGCAGAGTACCAGTAAAAAGAACTCAAGGAAAGCATGGATAAGTGTTCTGGCTGACATGATTTAGTGCTAACTGAAATAATGTTGATAATGGCATTAAACACCATACAATCAATCAATCAATCAAAACAATCAATCAATCAATCAATCAAATACAATATATCAGATAACAATCGGAAAAGCTACATTTTTCTTTGCAGTTAACCCCTTACCCTATAAGGCATTTCTACGGTATCTCTAATTGACCCTAAACAACAGCAATGATGAAGCCTTTTCTTATGTGTATATGACACCTTTTGATGGCACAGAAAACATTGTGGCAAAAGGTGAAATTGCTCGTCACGAGCAATTTCACCTTTTGCCACAATGTTTTCCAAAGGCTTCTACAAGCAATGCATAGAAATGAGTATCTGTGGAGTAAAGGGTTAAAGCTCTTGGCCGAATTCTTTTTGAAAAACATAGGGCTATGTGTGTAATTCAATTTCTGACCAATTGTTTGGTCATTTGAGCTTAGAATGTGGCCTAAAGGAGAGTCCACAAGGCTTTATTTAACCCATTAACTCTTTACCTAACGACTAATTTTTGCTCTTGTCAAAATTCAATGGTGGTCGCTCAAGTCTAAACGGGCAGAAAACATTGTGGGAAAAAGGAGAAAAAAAGCTGGTTACCAGCTTTTTCTTCTTTTTCCACAATGTCTGCAAAAGGCTTCTTTCTCCGAGTTTTTACAACCCTTATGGTACAGACTAAGTGAAACAAGAGCACAGCAGGTGCCAAAGCTTGGCTGTGATTATTTTCTAGTAAAGAGTTCAACAAGTGTTCACAATATGAACAAGTTTTGATGTCTGGTATTCTTGTTTACCTTTGTATGTCTATGGTACCCTGTTTTCATCCATTCTATTACTTTCTCACAAAGATGCAATAAACATAGTATTATTGCAAAACAGACAAATGCCAAACAATAGATGTACAATTTTCCCCCATATATCTGTTGTTAATGCTAGCCTGAAGACAATTAATTTACTTTTGGGAATTATTGCTATCGTTTTGAACATGTTCCAAAACCGGATTTGTTAAGACTGATGGAACTTCATGTTTCATAAACCAATTACCACACAACCCCTACTTTTGACGCCCCTGAGAAAGAAGACTTTTGAAAACACTGTGGGAAAAGGAGAAAATGCTGGTAACCAGCATTTTCTCCTTATTCCACAGTGTTTTCTATCCTTCCTAGAGCAAATTTCAATATTTTTCAGTCACCTTTACTTTGTCGTCTGCAAATGCTTTCAATTTGGACCAGTCTAAATTTTTCTTGTGTGGTAAAGAGTTGTTTTTGTTTAGGTTTTTTGATCTACATCATACTGCACTGAACACTGACTCTTTACCACACAATCCCAAGTGTTCGAGAAACTTAGAGCGCTTTTGAAAACAATGTGGAAAAAAGAGAAAATTTATCTAACTAGCTTATTCAATGAAAAAAAAAAAACAGGACTCTCTGCTTTGAGCAAAACGATGGCATTAGCAAAATTTGATGAATAATGCTGAAACATTATCTCTTCATCATTCTATTGGGGCTGATTACCTGCATCTGAATATTAGTTTTTCTCCCTCCCACAATGTTTACAAGGTTCTATAAGACATGAAGCCAAAAACACAGGTCCAATTAGCTAGGGATAGACTCCAGACAACAACATTTAAACTTGGCCATTTACAAAATAAAAAATGCTGTGAAGAAATGATTTCCTGTTTAGGGTAGAAAACACAGTGGGAAATGGAGAAAATGCTGTTTACCAGCATTTTCTCCTTTTCCAACAGTGTTTTCAAAAGCCTTTTCCTTCATGGTCTTTAAAACTTGGAAGTGTAGTAAAGGGTTAAAGGTAAATAGAAGCAGGAACCATGTACTTACCTGGAAAAGTGTGTAACCTGTGTACAGTTCAAACATTATACAGCCAATACTCCATACATCACAAGGCTGGGACCATCCCAATTCTGAAATGAGAAATAGCTGATGCTTTTAAATTGGTTCCATGACAGTATCACTACAATCTTTGCAAGAGGAAAAAATAAGAAACATGTTTTCTCAAATGGTAAAATTTGTCCATTTGCTATTATATTTTCCACAAACATTCTATAATAGAGATATACCAAACGACAGAAATCTTGAAAACATCAAAACTGAAAGCATCTGCAGACAACGAATCAAGTACGGCTCAAATGATGAAATAGATCTGGGGAAGATCAGAAAACATTGTGAGAAATCTTGAGAAATCTATCTTTTCATAATTTGTTTCCCATAGGGTCATTAAAACTACACAATTTTTGGCCCTGTCAATATCGAAAGCATTGGTTGGCATAACATTAAACTAGAGCTATCACTAAACATGATCATACTCACAGCCCCCCCCCCCCCCCCCCCCAGCTCCTTATCACAAAACAGGTCTTTATCACAGAATGCAGAATGGTTTAGTACAAAAAAGTTCAAAGGGGAGATAATTCAAAAACAAACTGCATCAGGCTCATGGAAATCGCACATGCACAATTTCATATATTTAGGAACACTGTGTGTAAATTTGAGTTCAGTACCTGAAATCTGTTGACTATTTCCCCAGACAAATTTGTGTCTACAGACAGACGGATGAACAGCCATGTTGTTTCCATTATACCCCCTCCACTTTAGTGTGCGGAGGGTACAATTAGGCTTAAATGACTCTAATTCTCTAAGAAAAGTTCCATAAACAAAGTGAAAGAAGGAGAAAATGCCTGTAATGTGTAGTGGGGAAAAGGGGGAACCTATGACATAATGGCATATTAGCTCATAAATGAGTCAGTGAAGCCAGACTGGCTTATAATATGCTCCAGACTGCCAGGAGTAATTGTTTAATTAATGTCAGTATGCATTCACACTCCCCTGGTAAGCACATGTATCACTTCACCTTATCTGCAACTCTTCACCACACTTTGCCCAGTTCAACCAACCTCTAGGCTAAAGGCTGTTGAAAACATCATGGGAAAAGGAGAAAATGCTGGTAACTAGCATTTTCTCCTTTTCCCACAATGTTTTGACCCTTCAAAAGGCAAATTTGATCTCGAGTCATATTTGTCATCTTTCTACCTGGACCCATTAAAAATCTTGTCATGTGGTAAAGAGTGACAATAATCCTTTGGTACTGAGCAAAAGCTCTTGTGCTTAGCAATATCTTTGCTCTTGTAAACAGTGTAGGTCAAGATCAGGCTACAGAGACTGGTGTCTGATCTTTAATCTAATTTTTGTGGACAGCATGTGTCAAGATTAGACTGCAAAGGCCGAGGTTGTTATCCTAGATTTTTATTGCTAGTCACTGCGCCACATATTCTGACCTAAAGAGGGCTGAAATTTGATACTAATGCTTTCGTTTTTTTTTCCAATTTCTTTTGCCTGACTGATTCATTCACACTCTATAGGCAAGGTCAATTTCAGTATGTCCATCTTGAGTGCAATTTTAGGCAACAAAATTCATCAATGTGGCTCAAATGACAGATTTTGTCTTTAACCCTTTACCCCATAAGGCATGTCTATTGTATCTCTAATTGACCCTGAATAACAGCAAGGATGATGTTTTGATAGCATAGAAAACATTGTGACAAAACATGAAATTGCTCGTCACGAGCAATTTAACCTTTTGCTTTGATGTTTTCCAAAGGCTCCTACAAGCAATGTGTAGAAATGATTATCTAACAGGGTTGAAAACATTTTAGAAAAAGGAAATAAATGCTGGTTATCAGAATTTCTTCATCTAGCAGAGACTTAATATAACCATACAATAATTATGAGCAGTTTCCCCGTCATTCCAAATAATTTTCCTCATTACTGTAATATTCAACGTTTTAACTACCGCAAAGAGAATTTTTGAGGACATTGCTTGAAGAAGGAGAGAAAAGGAGAGAATGCTGGTAACCAGCATTTCTTTCAGTCCCCACAATATTTTCTACCCTTTTGATTTTCTCCGTTTCTGCCACCTTTAATTTATCTTCTTTAAATCCATCAGATTTAGGCCTGTCCAAACTTTAATCAAAACTTGGGTAAAGGGTAAACAGTAATAATACCAGCAGAATATATAAACATCATTTCACAGCTCTGTAAATAGAGTAACATAAACAACCAGACACATAATGAGAGGCTGGAGCAATCTAACCCTTTATCAAACCACAAAATTTTAGACAAGTCAGAACTGAAAGCTTTTAACAGACAACAAATTAAAAGTATCTTGTATGACATCATTATTTTGTTTTTGAAAATATAGAAAACAATTCATTAATTCAGCTCTTGAAATTTTTTTTTGTATTGAAGTTAAATACTTTTTCAACAGCTTAGATAATATCACTGCGGTCAGTGCACATGTGATTCCTAGCTTTCACACACCAATACTGACAAGCCATTAACTACTTTTCTCTTGTGCATCAGAGGAGAGAGGCCAAAATCTGCCATAATGAAACTTCCTCAACTGGCTACTAAACTTGCAATCACCAGGTCACCAGTTTGGTATGCTACCCACTGAGCTACCCATGTGGGCTTCAGTTTCCCCGAAGGTTTATAGAAATGTAAACCTTCCTCAACCCCAAAACTCTTTACAACACAATCCGAGTTTTTTACCTCCGAGAAAGAAACTTTTGAAAACATTGTGGGAAAGGGAGTAAATGCTGGTAAGAAGCATCTTCTTTTCAAAAGTTTAGTGTCCGCCCAAAATCAAATATCAATTTTTGAGTCACATTTACTTCATCATCTGTTAAATTAATGCTTTTAATCTTGACAAATCTAAAATTTTGTCATTTGGTAATGATAAAATAAGCTTTACATTGAGAAAATGAAAGCAAGGGTACCAACAGAGGAGAGATTGTATCAGACCTATTTATTATAATGTAAACATCAAAAAGGAAGAAGGTGAAAGATGGCATCCATATGTTCCAATCAGCCTTTAATCTTTTGATCTATGGCCTCAGTCTGTGTATTGGTTGCCTTACATAAAACTTCCCCTTACCCCATAGACTTCTTGAGTTTATGACAAGCATGTGAAAATTGAGTTTAACCCTTTACCACACAATCCAGAGTTTTTACGACCCTGAGGAAAAAGCCTTTTGAAAACATTGTGGGAAAAGGAGAAATGCTGGTAACCAGCATTTTCTCCTATTCCCACAATGTTTTCTATCCTTCTGGAAACAAGTTTCAATTTTGAGTTATGTTTGTTTTGTTGTCTGCCAATGCTTTCAATTTGGACCAATTTAAAATTTTGTCATTTGGTATAAAGTTAACACTGTACATCTTACGGATTCAATTCTATACCAAACAAAAAAATCAAAGACTTTTAGATACTAATAGGCTGAGTCGGGTAAGTCAAAAGTTAGTATATGTATATCTGACTAGTAACCTGGTGAAGTCTGATCTTGATCTACATGGCCCCTTAACCCTTTACCAAATGAGAAAATCAGAGACTTGTCCAAATTCAAAGCATTTGCATTAGACTACATAAACGTGACTCAAAAGTTGAAACTTGACTTAAGAAGAGTAGAAAACATTGTGAGAAAAGAAGAAAATGCATGTGACCCGCATTTTCTCCTTTTTCCTCAATGTTTCCAGAAGGTGTCTTCCTCTGGGTCATAAAAACCTGAGATTGTTACGTAAAGGGTTCAGGGTTACAGACCCTGATTCATTAACCCTTTACCCCATAAGGCATTTCTATGTTATCTCTAATTAATCCTATATAACAGCAAGGATGAAGCAGTTTCTTATGTGTATATGACATCTTTTAATAGCACAGAAAACATTGTGACAAAAGGTGAAATTGCTCGTCACGAGCAATTTCACCTTTTGCCACATTGTTTTCCAAAGGTTCATACAAGCAATGCGTAGAAATGAATATCTATGGAGTGAAGGGTTGAAATATTTTTCTGTAAATTTGACAAGGTTATTTTGGAGACCTGAACTTTGGTTTCAGACAGTAGTTGCTTTGAGAAGGTCTGAGATGGAGTTTCTAAGAAATAAACGGGCCATGGTCTGGTAAAAGAAGGCTTAATGCAACTCTTCAATGGCAATGTAACATAAATACAATGTAATTATGGATCATAAAATCTACTTTTTCTTACAATCAACTGAACAATCGTCCTTTGACAAGCAGAAACTAGAGCTGTCACTCAATGTGACTTAGTACCCCCGCCAGTGCTTTGACAGAAAAAAAAAAATGTCAAGTTCAAGGGGAGATAATTCCTCAACCAGGAAGAGTTGACACTTGAAAATTGCATCTTGCAAATCTTCAATATATGATTAATATTATGTCCAAAGTTTCAATACATTTGAAGAAAAACCGTAGGAGGAAATTGCAACAGAACATTTCTAATATTTTGTTCACAGATAGACATACAGATGGACACACGGACAGACACACGTACAGACAGGCCGATTCCAGTAGCCCCCAAAACATTCTTTTTTTGGGGGCATAAATATAACAAGCGACATCTTTTGACCCATGCAGGCTGACTTGAGTCAACATTTTTTGCAGATACATTAAGCCATTACCACACAATCCCTACTTTTGACGACCCTGAGGAAAAAGCCTTTAGAAAACATTGTGGGAAAAGGAGAAAATGCTGGTAACCAGCATTTTCTCCTTTTTCTACAATGTTTCTACCCTTCACAAAACAAATTTTTAATTTTCAGTTACTTTGTCATCTGCAAATGCTATTGATTTGGACAAGCCTAAAATATTGTCGTTTAGTAACAAGTTAAGCCCCCTGCTTACAGAATATGGCTCAAATCCAGAAAAACTTGACAAACAAAAGTTGCTTGCGTAAGACCTGACTTGTTCATGAGTGAAAAACGACAGAAGCAGTCTATTTATAGCCCCCACATTTGACAGTTCTTTAAGATAATACTGTGCCAGCCTTTGGCATGCATGCAAGCCAAAATATGCCGAACGGAATGCTACATATTTCTGTAGGAAGTAAAACTTATTTGTTGGGAGAATTGTGCATCTGTGGAAACCATTTCTTCTCTGGTTTCATAACCCTTTATCAATGAATCCTGTAGTTCTATAACCTTGAGGTATAAAACTTTAACTCATTACAAAACACCAAAATATCAGGCTTGCAGAAAACAAAATAAAAGGGACTGAAAATTTTAAATTAGTTTTGTTAAAGGTAGAAAATGGAGAAAATGCTGGTTACCAGCATTTTCTCCTTTTCCCACAATATTTTCAAAAGGCTTCTTTCCAGTTTCTTTAACTCATTACCAAACAACAAAATTTTATATTTGACCAAATTGAAAACATTTGCAGGTGACAAAATAAAAGTGACTGAAAATTTGAAATTTGTTTTGTGAAGGGTAGAAAACATTGTGGGAAAAGGAGAAAATGCTGGTTACCAGCATTTTCTCCTTTTCCCATGATGTTTTCTAAAGGCTTCTTTTTCAGGGGTGTCAAAAGTAGGAATTGTGTCGTAATGCTTTAAATCAAGGATTATTCGGTGAAGAGTTAAAGCAAAAAATTCCATGTCTGAACAACCAAAGAGAGAAAAAGTTTTGAGATATTTATGATAAAACACAAAATAGGGCTAAGCATCTGTATTTTCTCCATTTCCCAAAACGTATTGGACCATTTCAACTACAATTTCTATCACAATTTTTTTGAATTTCCTAAAGATCATCCCCCAGAAATTTGGGGTGCCATCAGACACATGTGTCTTAACTCATTACCAAACAAAAAAGTTCTAGGCTTGTCTAATTTGAAAGCATTTGCAGACGACAAAATAAAAGTGACTGAAAATTTGAAGTTTGTTTTGTAAAGGCTAGAAAAGATTGTGGGAATGGGAGAAAAGGCTGGTTACCAGCATTTTCTCCTTTTCCCACAATTTCTTCTAAAGGCTTCTTTCTCAGGGTCGTCAAAAGTAGGGATTGTGTGGTAATGGGTTAATAGGGTCAGTGCTATCGTGAAGTTTGTTCTTATGGGGTCCCCCTGTATTTCCACTTTTTTTAACTCATTACCAAACGAAATATTTTTAGGTTTGTCCAAATCAAAAGCATTTGCAGACAACAACAAAAAAGTGACTGAAAATTTGAAATTTGTTTTGTGAAGGGTAGAAAACACTGTGGGAAAAGGAGAAAATGCTGCTTACCAGCATTTTCTCCTTTTACCACAATGTTTTCTAAAGGCTTCTTTCTCAGGGTCGTCAAAAGCAGGAATTGTGTGGTAGTGGGTTAAGCCATATTCTGACAAGTCAAAAGATTTTGCAGTTTGGTAGAGTTAATGTATCTGTATTTGTTATAACATCCAACCTTAACACTTTACCACACAATCCTGACTTTTAACGACCCTGTGAAAGAAGCCTTTTGAAAACATTGTGGGAAAAAGATAAAATACTGATAACCAGCATTTTCTCCTTTTCCCACAATGTTTTCTTCCCTTCCTAAAACAAATTTCTATTTTTGAGTCACATTTACTTTGTCGTCTGCAATTGCTCTCAGTTTTGGCCAGTGTTGTCATTTGGTAAAGAGTTAACCCTTTACCAATCAATCCCTGGTTTTTACGACCATGAGATAGAAGCCTTTGAAAACACTGTGGGAAAAGGAGAAAATGCTGGTAACCAGCATTTTCTCCTTTTCCCACAAGTTTTTTTTTCAATGTTTTAGTTACCTTTATGTTGTTGTCTGCAAGTGCTTTCAATTTGGACCAGTCTAAAATTTTGTCTTTTGGTAAAGGGTTAAGTGAAAGGTTATTACTGGGTACCAAGGTATAATAAGTAAGATGAAAAGTCTTCCCAAATCACTGTTTTCCAACAGCGCTTGTCTTTTATGAGTTTTCCCATGTTATGAAGCTATCTAGAACCAAACCTTGTAAAACCTGTGTTCCGTTTAGTTATGTTTATGTTGTTGTCTGCAAATGCTTTCAATTTGGACCAGTTTAAAATTTTGTCATTTTGGTAAAGAGTTAAGTAAAAGGTTACTACTGGGTACAAAGGTATAATAACTAAGATGAAAAGTCTTCCCAAATCACTGTTTTCCAACAGCGCTTGTCTTTTATGAGTTTTTCCATGTTATGAAGCTATCTAGAACCAAACCTTGTAAAACCTGTGTTCCAAAATAAATTCTAAACTGCGCATTACATTGACTTCACCTGAACATATCCAACCCTTTACCACACAACATAAGTTTAGATTCATTAATATTAAAAGCATTTATAAAACAGAAACTAAATATGACTCAAGTGATGTCCTAGAGAACATTGTGGAAAAAGGAGAAATGCCCTGTCAGTATTTTCATTTTCTCCTTATCCCGCAATGTTTTCAAAAACCCCTTCCCTCTGGACTGTAAAAACTTCTGAAAGGGTTAGAAGCGATTAATAATAGTTCTTTGTGTAATACATCCTATATTAAATATCTGCCTCTCAGCAGTGATTAGATAATAATTTCCGCTCTAACGAAGAAGCTAACAGCTTATGCACTCTTTGTGTAGAATATAGAATCTCTAGACATTGGCATTAGATTAACAGGTCTTTCACAATTAAAATCACAAAGAAATGGAAACATCAACACTTGGACTGTTAAATACTGGAAATTGAAAATTGGGGTTTTTTTTAACACTTTACTCCATAAATAGTCATTTCTACGCATTGCTTGTAGGAGCCTTTGGAAAACATTGTGGCAAAAGGTGAAATTGCTCGTGACGAGCAATTTTACGTTTTGCCACAGTGTTTTCTACACTATCAAAAGGTGTCATGTACACATAAGAAATGGCTTCATCCTTGCTGTTATATAGGGTCAATTAGAGATACCAAAGAAATACCTTATGGGGTAAAAGGTTAACCCTGGACCAAACAATTCCTATTTTTTTGGTGACCTAAAGATAAAGGCATTTGAATACATTATGGGAATACAATGTTTGCTATTCTATGGCGTGTCATCTGGTGTGTCATTGAAGCTCAATAATGTATCAGCTATTTTTTATTCTTTATCACACAATCCAAACTTTAAACTACAGCTGTCACTGAATGTGACTTAATATCACAGCCAGCCCTTTGACAGAAAGAGGCAATTACAAGTATTTTGTACAGATAGATACATGGACAGACACATGGATGGACAGACAGGCTAATTCCAGTATACCCCGGAAAACATTCGTTCTGTGGGAAGGGGGGTATAATGACCCATCTGAAAATGGCTTTTGAAAACATAGTGGGAACAGGAAAAAATGCTTGTAAATAAGCATTTTCTCCATTCAGAATGTTTTCTACCATTCCAAAAATAAATTTCAGATTTTCAATGCTTAATTTGTCGTTTGCAATCGCTTCCAATTTGGCTCAGTCTAAAACATTTGTTATGTGGTAGTGTTGACACACTGTAAACTTTAACAAGTGATACAGGGCAGAATGTTTTAAGGACAAGAAAAATCTTATTAGTATTCAATGACAAAAGAAAAAGGAACTGTTCATTGCTACAAGGAATTGTTACCTTTTCAAATATCTAAAGTTTTGGTATGAGCTGTTGTACAAGTATGGTAAATATATAAAGTTTATGAAGAAAAGCCTACATCTGTAATCCTAAGTCATTGACAAATCTCCATCATTTCCCAGATTTTTGGGGAAGCAGCCAGTATCTTATATCTAACCTATTAGTAGGTATCCAAGAAATGTTGAGGACATACCAGTACAGCTGTCTCAATTAAATGGAATGACAAAACGACAAAAAACAAAAAGCACCCTTATTCCTCACAGCACACCCAGCGCATTCACTAACTCTTTACCAAATAATCCCTGGTTTGTATGACCTTGAGATAGAAGCCTTTTGAAATCATTGCCAGAAAAGGAGAAAGTGCTGCATCTTCTCCTTTTCCCACACTTTTTCAAAAGTTCTTTTCTTCAGGGTTATTAAAATATAGGATGGATGGTAAAAGATTAACTATCATCATGTGAAAAACTTACCTAATATCACTTCTGGCGCCCTGTAATGTCTGGTTGACACAATAGTACTGTGGTGTTCATGGTCAAAAGTAGCGGAACCAAAATCTATTAACCGAATGTCAGTATTTTTTATGTATCGTTCATCACGTTTCTGAAAACAGACAGACATAACCAAGTAATACAACATGGAATTTTTCAAAAGTTCTGGTTTCAAAGCTGCCTATCACTGAAATGTTTTGGAACCCGATCAAAGTTTAACACAATCAGAAACTTCAGAATAACTCTTTACCACACAATCCCGACTTTAAACGACCCTAGTAAAAAAGCCTTTTGAACACATTGTAGGAAAAGGAGAAAATGCTGGTAACCATGTTTTCTACCCTTCCCAAACTAAATTTTAATATCACATTTAATAAAATTTTGTCATCTGCACATGCTTTTAATTTGGACCAGTTTATTGATTTGTCGTTTGTTAAAGAGTTAAATTATTACACAATGGCAAAATTTAGAATCCTTTTTATTGAAAGCATTTAGGTCAATGAAAAATGAAGCAGCTAAAACTTATAATGATACACCTTTACTTGTTTTCATCTAGTTATTTTTTCAAGAAATTTCATCTCTATCTTATGGAACTATAATCATTCCTGCATTTCCAAACCAAATGTTTCCCCTGACAGTTGCGAGATTGCCCAAATTATGATGGATAGCAAATGCATTCCACCCTCTGAAGGCTATCGAAGACATCATTGTGGTTGTTTCACGTTTAAATGCCCGGACCAAGCCCTTGAGTTTCTTCCATCTCATAAACCTTATATTATATGGCTTGCAACACACGAAAAGGGGCATTCAGACATCTGCCTAAAGTGTCATTTCGGATCAGCCTGCGCATTCTGCTCAGGCTAATCCGAGACGACATTTTCCGTTTATATGTAATTTTCTGTTTTGCACAAGTCTACTGTAGCACAAAATCTGATCCGAGACAACACTTTATGCAAATGTCCAAATGCCTCTTTTCGCATATTGCAAGCCATATGGTTTATGGGATAAAGAAACTCAACTTTTTAATCTTTGCTGACAAACTTTACACAGCTGACTAGATGCTACACACTTTCACATTTAGCAGTATTTATTTACTCTCTGGCTGTAAAGATGTCTCTTCAACCCTTTAATCCACAGATAATCATTTCTACGCATTGCTTGTAGGAGCCTTTGGAAAACATTGTGGCAAAAGGTGAAATTGCTCATGATGAGCAATTCTACCTTTTGCAGCAATGTTTTCTATGCTATCAAAAGGTGTTATATACACATAAGAAATGGCTTCATCGTTGCTGTTTTTTAGGTATACCATAGAAATACCTTATGGGGCAAAGGGTTATATGGAGGGATTCACAACAGGAAACTGGACAAAAATGTTGGTAGTCACCATTTACATTTGCAGACGACAGATTATATGTGACCATGATGGAATTAGTCTTTGATAGAATAGAAAATATTGTGGGAAGAGGAGAAAATGCTGTTGACCATCATTTTCTACTTTTCCCACAATGTCTTTGAAAGGCTTCTTTCTCAGGATCATAAAAACTCGGTATCATATGTTACAGGGTTAACCCTTTACCACACAATCCAGCATTTTTAACGACCCTGTGAATGAAAGCCTTTGAAAACATTGTTGGAAAAGGAGAAAATGCTGGTAACTAGCATTTTCTCCTTTTTCCACAATGTTTTCTACCCTTTTCAAATCAAATTCCAATTTTTGATTCACATTTATTTTGTTGTCTGCAAATGCTTTCAATTTGGACTTGTCCAAAATTTTGTTGTTTGGTAAAGAGTTAAAGAGTACACTATCCATTGGCTGAGCACTTACCTTTTTAGAATTGTATACAACTTCAAATTCTGAGTTGACAAATAAAATATTTTCTGGTTTAAGATCTGTATGAGTGAGATGGTTTCTATGAAGAACTGAAAAAAAAAGAAGAAACAACATTACAACCGACAAATCTGTTCATCAGCTGCTTTCTATAGATAGGATAGACCTAGATCTGACTGTACAAAGCATTCTGTCTTATCTTAGACCTACACTTTTCACTTGCAATAATTCTTAATGAATCATCCTTGATATTGCAAAGAGTTGATTGACCAATCAAATAAGCTAATTATAAAGCCATATTAATCCGCAATCCCTTTTTTAAACTCATGTTAAGCACTGATGGGGGGATACCTTAGCTGAATTGTGTTTTATTTACCCATCCAAACAAAGATGGATGTTAAATTTTCACATGATATACAATATAACCACAAAACTTTTAAATTTTAGATTTGAGTCACTTTTTCCTTTTTCTAGCATACATATATCAATAATATGAGTTATGGGGTCCAGTCCCTAGATAAAGAGCAAATTCCAGACATACCAAAGAAAAAGTAGTTCTACGGCGATTGGGTTAAAAGCAGAGTAACTGCACCTCGTTTATGAAGTATATACGACGTTTTTGATCCAATTTTTAGCATGATTCTTCAACCCACTATAGACACCCCCCCCCCCCCCCCCCCCAACTCACCCTGAGCTCACTGCTAAAAGTCGAACGTTTTGACAAACGTGCGACTTAAAAACATTGTGGGAAAAGGAGAAAATGCTGGTAACCAGCATTTTCTCCTTTTCCCACAACCTTTTTAAACTTTTTCCCTTCCCAAACATAATTTCTATTTTTCAGTCACATTTGCTGTCTGCAAATGCTTTCAATTTAGACCAGTCTTTAACTCATTACCAAATGAGAAAATTTTAGGTTTGTCCAAATCAACAGCATTTGCAGACGACAATATAAAAGACTAAAAATTTGAAAATTGTTTTGTGAAAGGTAGAAAACATTGTGGGAAAAGTAGAAAATGCTGGTTACCAGCATCTTCTACTTTTCCCACAATGTTTTCTTAAGGCTTTTTTCTCAGGGGCGTCAAAAGTAGGGATTGTGTGGTAATGGGTTAAATGTGAGTTAAAGTGATCGGTCTATACTTTCTGCAGCAGGATTGATCCCCCTTTTCACACAACAAGACTCAAATACTTACATTCTACAGCGTAGCAAAGTTGATATGATATATGGCGTACTTGATCTATGTCATAGGGAAGGTAATTGTTTTCTTTCTGCAGAATAAAAAAAGAACAAATATAACAAGGGGACCTCTGGTATAGGGGAGTTCAAATAAAAGCAAATTCTTCTTTAACCCTTTACCCCATAAGGCATTTCTATTGTATCTCTAACTGACCCTAAATAACAGCAAGGATGAAGCCATTTATTTCTCCTACAAGCAATGGATAGAAATGAGTATCTATGGAGTAAAAAGATAATATGGATTCAGTCTTGTCAAGATAGAGGCTAAATCCAGATCTACAACAGTCCTTTGACATTGTGACGCTGATAATTTACCAACAGAAGAAAGTTTTAACTGAACTCAGTTAGTACAAACTGTGCGGGCAGATCTGGACCACTACTTTTGCATTACAGCCCATTTCAACTGAGCAGGACTCAAAAAATGTTCATGACAAAGAAAAAAGAAAGTGTGAAATTTCACAAGCATAAGGAAAAGAACAAGGTGAAAAAGCAAAAACTTTCATCTAAAATTATACAAGTTCGAAACTACTTCAACCTGACCCCTTACTATAGAAAGCACAATTTACCTTGCTTTTGCAGGCAGTGTAGAAAATACCAGCCGATATAGCTCAGTAGGTAGAGCGTAGGACTCGTGAACACAATGTTTCGGGCCACTAGATAATGGGTTCAAAGCTTTTACAGATGATAAATATTGCAAAAATTATTTGCTTTGAAAGGGTAGAAAACATGGTGGTGAAAGGAGAAAATGCTGGTTACCAACATTTTCTCCTTTTACCCACAATGTTTCAAAGGCTGGACAACTAAAGTTACTAATAGTCTTTTGGATGAGACGCTAAACCGAGGTCTCGTGTGACGGTGCTGTATGCCGAGCACGTTAAAGAACCAGGCGAAGCTTTCAGTAGTTTCAACCTGTATCCTTGCACAATCCCTTGTATTAACTAACCGTTTTTTGGGGGCGTCGCTCAGATGGGCAATTGGTAGTGATGATAAATAAACGGAAATAACAAACAAGCATGACATTAGTGTAAATAATATTGTCTACATATTTATAGGGCTGTTTTGGCCTGTTTTTGTGCAAAATAGCAATGTGGATCTAAGATCAGACTACATTTATTTTCCTCTTTTGAATTTTTCTCATTCAGATAAAAAATATACCAAAGCATTACGTTTCTAAGTATAATAAGTTAACTCATTACCAAACAGCAATATTTTAGGCTTGTCCAAATTGAAAGCATTTGCAGACGACAAAATAAAAGTGACTGAAAATTTGAAATATGTTTTGTGAAGTGTAGAAAACACTGTGGGAAAAGGAGAAAATGCTGATTACCAGCATTTTTTCCTTTTCCCACCGGGTTTTCAAAAGGGTTCTTTCTCAGGGTCGTTAAAAGTCGGGATTGTGTGGTAAAGAGTTAATTTTCCTCTTTTGACTTTTCCTAATTCGGATAGACCTTTTAAAAACATCTGTTGCAATTATGATTCAAAATATAATAATTTAACTCATTACCAAACAGCAATACCTTAGGCTTGTCCAAATTGAAAGCATTTGCAGTTGCCAAAATAAAAGTGACTGAAAATTTGAAATTTGTTTTGTGAAGCGTAGAAAACATTGTGGGAAAACGAGAAAATGCTGGTAATCAGCATTTTCTCCTTTTCCCATAATGTTTATTTAAAGGCTTCATTCTCAGGGTTGTCAGAAGTAGGGATTGTGTGGTAATAGATTAACATTTTTTAAAAAATGCAATTCACTAAATAATCATACTTACAAGAAAATCAAACACACTGAGACCTAGAATGTCGAAGGCTAAACACATGTGACCATGGTAATCAAACCAGTCCAGCATTCGTACACATAATCTGCAAATATGCAACAAGACTTAAAGGCCCCTGGCAGCCACAAGTAAACAATACAGGTTAGAAGTTGTAGGCAAATATAATTTATAACATTTTACCATTCACCACACAATACAGAGTGTTAACTGCCTGAGAGGGCCAGCATTTTCTCCTTTTTAGCACAATGTTTTCAATAGGCTTCTTTTTCAGGATTGTTAAAAACACGGGTTGTGTAAAGATTTAAATGTTAAAGTTTCTGCATGACAACAATAATGACGTAGATTCCAAGGTCATGACAACCCCTCCATGTTTTCTTCATAAACTGAAAACTTAAAATCAAACACATTTAAAAGTGAATAAGTCTTAACTCATTCCCAAAAGACAAAATTTTAGGTTTGTCCAAATTGACAGCATAAGAGTGACTAAAAATTTTGAAATTTGTTCTGTGAAGGATAGAAAACATTGTGGGAACAGGAGAAAATGCTGGTTACCAGCATTTTCTCCTTTTCCCACAATGTTTTTTTTTAAAGGCATCTTTCTCAGGGTCATCAAAAGTAGGGATTGTCTGGTAATGGATTAAATTCAGTCCGCTAACTAGTAACGATTTACATCACAACTATTTCACTAAACTTACTTTTTGCCATCGGGATCTTTTTCTTTTAACTTTTCTAACACAGCAATCTCTAGCTTAGCTGCCTCTCTGTACTTTTCTATATTTTTGATTATCTTCAGGGCAACTGCCAAGCCATCCCTAAAAATAAATTTATACATAAATTTATAATTTGTTAACAATTTACCAAACAATATCCAAATTAAATGCATTGATGTTGTGGAGGACAATGTCCATGTTGCACAAATAATTGGAATTCTCTTTTATGAGTTCAAAAACATTGCTGGAAAAGGAGAAAATGCTAGTTACTTATATGCTCTCTTTCTCATGCAATGTTTTAAAACCGTTGACCAAAAACCAAAAAATACAGACAAACTTTAAAACATTTGCAGAACACAAATAAAATGTGTCTAAAACCATGCACTTGATCTCCAATTGGGTAGGAAACTTTGTGGGAAAAGGAAGAAATGCTGGTTACCAGCATATTTTCCTTTTCCCACAATGTTTTCAAAAGGCTTGTTCTTCAGGGTCATTAAGAAGAGAATAGATCAGCGCAGGTCTACGTATCTATTGCTATCATGTAAAGGGGAAGGGGAAAAAGGGGGGAGGGCAAAGTCTGATAGAATAGAGATGGTATAGCCATCAGAAACATTTATCTTATCTCCATAATTTGGAAACTCAGCAGCCTTATCTAGAAACTATTTCCATGGAAATACCTATTTTACAGTTTCTCAGAATATTACCAGACTGATAAGCCTCTACAAAGAAGTGGTGAATGTAGTTCCCATCATACCTAAACACTTTACCAGATGAGGTTATTTTGGTTTGCTGAAATTGAAAGAATTTGCAGACGACAAATTTAGAGTGCCGTAACTCTTTACCAAATGACAAAATTTTGGACTAGTCTAAATTGAGAGCATTTGCAGATGACAAAATAACTGCGAATCAAAAATTAAAAGTTGATTTGGAAGGGATAAAAAACATTGTGGGAAAAGGAGAAAATGCTGGTCACCAGCATTTTCTCCTTTTCCCACAATGTTTTCAAAAGGCTCCTACCACAGGGTTGTAAAAAACAGTGATTGTTTGGGAAAGGTAGTATTTTTATCTGTAAAGGAAGAAAACACTATGGAAAAAGGAGAAAATGCTAAGAATGAGCATTTTCTCCTTTTTCCACGGTGTTTTCAAATGCATACAACCTCAGAGCCCAAATCCCAGGGCTTATCTGAGACAGGGTTAACTCTTTCACTACTAAACAAATAAATGGCATTTTCTAAGGGCTAAAAATACAATTCCTCTGCTAGATCAAGAGTCATTTCGATCATAATCTAGAGTAAAGCTGTGGACAGTGTAGGTCAGAGATCAGACTGCAAGTTCTATGCCATCTGATCTTGATCTAAACTGTCCAAGAAAGCTTCTGGTGTCCATGAAAGCTTCTGATCTTGTCTATAGTAAGCGAAAAGTTAACCCATAACCACACAATCCTTCGGTCTAATTGCTCTGAGAAATAAAACTTGAAAACATTGTGGGAAAAGGAGAAATCATGCCAATAACCAGCATTTTCTCCTTTTCTCACTTGTTTTGTGCTCTATCTAATACAGTTTTATCATTTGAGCCACATTTGAATTTTAGTCTGCAAACTATATTAATTTGGACAGATCTAATAAGTTGTCATATGGTACAAAGTTAACTCTCGAGACTGCTGTGCACAGCTCCAAATAAACATTTTTGACCTCACTTCGGCCTAAAACACTGCGACATTTAGAAGTTGCATCTTCAACATCTTTTTTATTCGCCATGACATATCGCTGCTTCATAAAATTTGGGCATCTAATCCCTGACCATTCTTAAAAACATTCTTAGTCTTTTTTTCTAAAGAAATATCTAAATATTAAAGTATTACAACTTCTGACTGGCTAATTGGTTAAGCCAATAACAAGTTGCATTACTTTTTAACCCATTACCAAACGACAACATTTTAGACTGGTCCAAATTGAAAGCACTTGCAGACGACAAAATAAAAGTGACTGAAAATTTGAAATTTGATTTGTGAAGGGTAGAAAACATTGTGGGAAAAGGAGAAAATGCTGGTAACCAGCATTTTCTCCTTTTCCCACAATGTTTTCTAAAGGCGACTTTCTCAAGGGCGTCAAAAGTAGGGATTGTGTGGTAATGGGTTAAATCAAGAAATACAGTAAGAATGAAATTAACTGTTTACCAAAAGACAAAATTTTGGACTTGTCCAAATTTAAAGTATTTGCAGACGAAATAAATGTGAATCAAAAATTGGAAATCGATTTGAGAAGGGTAGAAAACATTGTGGGAAAAGGAGAAAATGCTGGTTACCAGCATTTTCCCCTTTTCCCACTGTTTTCAAAGGCTTTCTTTCTCCGGGTTGCCAAAAGTCAGGATTGTGTGGAAAAGAGTCAAGAATGGTTGCTGAATCTAGACCCCGGCTTTTCTTTAATTCTATTTGCATTATATGATTAGTTGATTATTATGGCGTGTACAGCAATTTGCAACATTATTTCAGTACTACTGCAGCGGCCAGTGCACATGTCAAAGCTTTCCTGGTGTTTTTTTTTAACCAATACTACCAACAACTTTCTTTCCATACCACAGACTGCTGTCCCACATAACCATTGTCAGCGGTAACAGAAGAATGAATCATGAAAGCTGACTTTTCATCAATACTCGGAAAGAAATTGGCAAAGCCAGGATTGAACCCACCACCCTTCGATATCTTACAAAGGGTTTATCAAGAGAGGCAGAGGAGTAAACTGAAAACAGAAATAAAACAAGACAAGTTTTTGCCATTTTCTCATGATGATTTCAGTCTCAGTTCAATCCTTAATCATACAATCATATGTTTAAGCAACTTATAGAAAGACAGATTTTGAAAAGGTTGGCGTAAAAGGAGAAAATGCTGATATAACAATATTTTCTGCCTTTTTAAAGATAAAATCTATAATTATTGCCACTATTATTCTTCCATCCTATGCAAATTCTTTAAATTGAGAACAGTCTGACAATTCCTTATTTAGTTAAGAATTAACTCGTCGCTGAACCAGTATTTTAAACTTGTCAAATTTGTAAGTAATTGGCAAGGAAAAAATTTCACAAACTACTAAAAATATGTCTTTGAAAAGGTAGAAAAGCTTGTAGGAAAAGAAGAAAATGCTAGTTTATACCAGCATTTTCTACTTTCCCACAATGTTTTCAAAAGCCCTGTTGAAATCAAACCATGGATTCAATTAGTTAAGGGTTGAAACCACTTGGGGAATAAAAAAGAATTGGTGTGAATTTCTTAATGGAATAACACAAAAATTGCCTCCATGTTCAATTAACGCTTTCCCAAACGACAAATTTTAGACTCTTCCAAACTAAAAGAGTTTGCTGACGATAGTTTTAATTTTCATAACAATGGCAGAAAATTATCCAAACAGGCAGAAAACACTGTGGGAAAAGGAGAAATTGCTCATTACCGGCACAGTGTTTTCAAAAGACTTTGTACTGCAGACATGTAAAAACAAGGGCTTGTTTGGGAAAGGGTTGAAGGCAATTGTCTTAATTTTTCACCAGTCCCAAGAACTGAGATAGACAGCTTTTGAAAACATTGTGGGAAAAGGAGACAGATCACCAGTAATTTTTCCTTTCCAACTAATTATTTCTTATCTTACATCAAATATCCAATCATTTGACCCAGAAATTGTTGTCAGCAAAAACTATCAATTCAGGTGAGTCTGAAGTTTAGTTATCTTGAAAAGAGTAAACTCTTGACTTGACAATTCTGTATAGTTTGATGGTTTGGATGATACTGAAAGCAGTCTTCAGTTGCCAAACCCCCCCTAGCTCAGTTGGTAGAAAGCAGGACTTGAGAACAGGGGGTCCTGGGTTCAATCCCTGGCTCGGTCCATTTGTTTACTGGGATTGAGGATAGTCATTGCAGCAAGATTCATTCCTCTCCCACTGCTGACCATTGTTTCTACAATGGTTCAGTGGGAAAGCAGCCAATGGCTTGGAAAGAATATTGCAAAGAGTATTGGTAGAAGAGATTCCCAATAAGCATGAATATGTGCACTGGCGGCTGCAATACGACACAAATAATATTGAAAGTAGCATTAACCCATTACCATACAATCCCTACTTTTGACAACCTTGAGAATGAAGCCTTTTAGAAAACATTGTGGGAAAAGGAGAAAATGCCAGCATTTTCTCCTTTTCCCAAAATGTTTTCTATCCTTCACGAACCAAATTTTAAATTTTAAGTCACTTTTATTTTATCTTCTTCAAATATTTTTGATTTAGAAAAATAAAATAATTTTGTCATTTGGAAATGAGTTAAGCACCATACAATAAATCAGTTTTCAGCATTTTACCAGTTATATTGTGGTAGACAATGAACCTATCAATACTCTTCTAGAGTTACTTTTACCAGTTCTTGGTAAAATACTCTTCAAAAGCAACTGGATGCTTTCTTACATAATCACTGAAACATTGATTTTCAGAAACAAATGGCTGTTTTCAAAGAAATTATGTTCAGCTGAAACAGCAATAAATAATACCACAATAACATATTTCTACACAATCCAGGATAGTGTGTTTTTCTGTGTGTGTTTTTTTAAATATGCCTTAAATTTTCATAAACTCTTTCCCAAACGGCAAACTTAGGACCAGACCAAATTGACAGCATTTTGCTGGTGACAAATTAAACAGTTTCTAAAAAAATGATTTTTCTATATAACAGGGTATAAAACATTGTGGGAAAAGGAAAAAATGCTGGTTAAGTTACGAGCTTGTTTTCAATGTTTTCAAAAGGCTTCTATTCCTGGCCCGTAAAAACCAGGGATTGTTTGGGAAAAGGTTAAATTTATTTAGCCAGATAAAAATTAATGCAATTAAACCTGTGATCTACAATGACCAACAATGGCCACTAAAGCATTGGAAGACAGCCCTGAAGGTTAAGGGTCAAAGGATCGTGCTGCAAAGATACCAAGATTTTTCGGCAAAGCGAAATGTTGAGAAATTTACATCAGCATATTGCCATGGCAACACAGATGGTTCATAGAGATAACAGCCTATGATTTTTTTTTACATATGTTTGTTTTACAAGTTCCAGTGCTGGATGTGTAATGAGCAGACACCATAGATCAGAATGAACACATTCCTAAACCCTTTTTATCGACCCTTGTAGTGCTTGAACCTGGATATAACTGCTTGTGCAGCCAGAGTAGATAAAGATAAGACTGCCGAGAGTATTCTGAGAATGTCTGAAACTGAATTATCTACCCTGTCCGCTCTATTAACTCATTAACCCTTTCCCAAACAACAAATTTTGAACTCTTCCAAACCAAAAGAGTTTGCAGATGACAATATTATATTTGAAGAAAATTGCAGAAAGTTCTCAAACAGGGTACAAAACACTGTGAGAAAAGGAGAAATTGCTTGTTACGAGCAATTTCTCCTTTTCCCACACAGTTTTCAAAGACTTTTACTGCAGACACATAAAAACCAGGGCTTGTCTGGGAAAGGGTTAATAAACAATATTTTACGCTCGCCCAAAGTGAAAGCATTTGCAGACGTTAAAATAAAAGTAACAGAAAATTTTGATATTTGTTTTTTGAAGAGTAGGAAACATTCTGGGAAAAGGAGAAAATGCTGGTTGCCAGCATTTTCTCCTGTTCCTGTAAGGTTTTCTTCAGGCTTATTTCTCAGGGTCATCAAAGTAGGGATTGTGTGGTGAAGGGTTAACAAATATTTTATTAAAACAGCCTTCAACCTGCAATATAATAATTATCTGCATTTTTAGAACTGAAAAGGAATGTTCCATTTCATTTAATTAGCAGTACAATGGTGTAAGCTCTTCGGCATTATTGGCCAAGACAGGTACCATAGGCCAAAACAACACTAAGCGCTTTTTCTGTTGGGATAAATCAAGATTCAGACGGCGTGGAACTTGCAGCCCAAATCTATCACGCCTCCTTCTTCATTGAAGCTTACAAAACGTTTCTTTGACTCAGTGGATTGTATTTCAATCCTTCATCAGACAACAAAATTTTGGACTAGTTCAAATTGAAAGCATTTGCGGATGACATATAAATGTGAATTAAAAAATTTAAATTTGATTAGGAAAGCATGATATAAGTTGTACCATCGAAAGCTTGTGTTCATTTTAAGATTAGGAAAGGGTAGAAAACATTGTGGGAAAAGGAGAAAATACTGGTTACCAGTATTTTCTCCTTTTCCCACTATGTTTTTAAAGGCTTTCCCTTTCATGGCCATTAAAAGTCGGGATTGTGTGGTAAAGAGTTACATATGAAAGAAGCTCAGGTTTATTTTAGTTCACAATTATGAGCCAGAACTTTTTACCAGTCCAACTGAATTTTTTTTACACAAGTCAATACTGAAAACATTAATTTTTCTGGTGACAAGTGTAGTTCCAAAATTGGTATTTACCTTTGAAAGGGGTATGAGAAAAATATTACAAGTAAAGAAGAAAATGCTGCAAAATTATCTGCATTTTCTCCTTTTCAAAAGGGGTCTCTCTCAGAGACTCAAAACAAAAGGATTATAATGTGAAAGGTTAAACCCAACAATGCTGAGTACGTATTTAAGTATTACTGTATAGACTGCACCATACGACCTTAAAATTTTAAAGTCTGTTTCATTTAGTATGGTACCTGAACTCTGAACAAAATGACAAAATTTTAGACTTGTACAAATTGAAAGCATTTGCAGACAACAAAATAAAAGTGACTGAAAATTTGGAATTGGTTTTATGAAGGGTAGAAAACATTGTGGAAAAAGCAGAAAATGCTGGTTACCAGCATTTTCTCCTTTTCCCTCAACATTTTCCAAAGGCTTCTTTCTAAGGGTCATCAAAAGTAGGGATTGTGTGGTAATAGGTTAACTCTGAACAAAACGACAAAATTTTAGACTTGTCCAAATCGAAAGCATTTGCAGCCAACATTATAAATGTGACTCAAAAATTTAAACTTGACTTTAGAAGAGAAGAAAATCTTGTGGGAAAAGAAGAAAATGCTGGCTACTAGAATTTTCTCCTTTTCCAACAATGTTTTCAAAAAGCTTCTTTCTAGGGATCCTTAAAAGTCTGGATTGTTTGGTGCAGGGTTAAATACTTTAAAAGCATTATCGTTTTTCCACAATTTCATTCGCTCAAATTAACTCTTTACGCAACGACAAAATGTCAGACGACAAAATGTCAGACTAGTCCAAATTGAAAGCATTTGCAGACGACAAAAAGAATATGAATCTAAAATTGAATTTTGCTTTTGGAAGGGTAGAAAACATTGTGGGAAAAGGAGAAAATGCTGGTTACCAGCATTTTCTCCTTTTCCCTCAATGTTTTCAAAAGGCTTCTATTCCAGGGTCATCAAAAGTCGTGATTATGTGGTAATGGGTTAACCACACAGTCCCTACTTTTGACGCCCCTGAGAAAGAAGCCTTCTGAAAACACTGTAGGAAAAGGAGAAAATGCTGGTAACATTTTCCCACGGTGTTTTCTACCCTTCTCAGAAAAGAATTCAATTTTTCAGTCGCCTTTATTTTGTCGTATGCAAATGCTTTCAATTTGAACCAGTCTAAAATTTTGTTGTTTGGTAATGAGTTAAGCACAAATTATGCTATTTGATTGCCAAGTTTTTCAATGGTTTCATTGCAAATGTTTTCAGAGCCAGAAACTGAGTCTAGTTTTGAAACTAGGGTTGTTACGACTATGGCTAGCTTCAATAGAATGAAATGCACTTCTATCCGTCGTAATCCGTGCCACCTTGGAAACATCAACATTTGGCTCGGAGGTACAAGAATGATTACAATGACTGTCATCAACCTAAGGACAGAATTTGACAAGCTAGATAGAATTGGCATCTTTTGGCTCTCAAGCCCTGTATGTTACTATAATTAATCCTTCGGCTGCCAAGTGCAACTCACTGACCTTTTGCAGACTGTGTACATCAAGTGTACACCAGGAATCAGAATCTATGTAGATTGGTATAAGTTGTAAGAACTTGTTTCTCAATCAATGTAAAATAAATAGGTTTAATTCTTTACCACACGACAAAATCTAGACTTGTCCAAATTGAAAGCATTTACAGACGATAATATAAACATAACTCAAAAAATTATATTCATTTCAAGCAGGTTAGAAAGTATTATGGGAAAAGGAGAGAATGCTGGTTATCGGCATTTTCTCCTTTTCCCACTATGTTTTCAATACGCTTTTACCTCGGGGTCATAAAAACCAGGGATTGTTTGGTAAAGGGTTAATTCTTTAGGACACGACAAAATTCTGGACTTGTCCAAATTGAAAGCATATGCAGACAACAAATTAAACATAACCAAAACTTAAAGTTTGTTCAGGGAAGTGTAGAGAACATTGCCGATTACCAGCACTTTCTCTTTTTCCTACAATGTGTTCAAAAGGCTTCTTTCTCAAAGAAGTCTGGATTGTGTGGTAAAGGATTAACTCTTTTCCAAACAACAATATTTCAGACCTGTCCAAATTGAAAGCATTTGCAGACAACAAAATAAACACGACTTGATAACTGAAATTTGTTTCAGAAAGAGTAGACAACATCGTGGGAAAAGGAGAAAATGCTGGTTACCAGCATTTTCTCCTTTTCCCACAATGTTTTCAAAAGTCTTCTCCTACAGGGTCGTTAAAACTCGGGATTGTGTGGTAATGGGTGAAACAATCAAGTTCCAACCAGTGAACCAATGTCAGTCTGCTTCGGCTTCCCTGGCTGACATTGGTCATTACTTTTTGAAGATGCATCAAGTCAATCTTTCACTCATTACCACACAAGAAAATTTTGGACCGGTCCAAATTGAAAGCATTTGCAGACGACAAAAAAAAGGTGACTGAAAAATAGAAATTTGTTTTTGGAAGGGTAGACAACATCGTGGGAAAAGGAGAAAATGCTGGTTACCAGCATTTTCTCCTTTTCCCACAATGTTTTCAAAAGTCTTCTCCTACAGGGTCGTTAAAACTCGGGATTGTGTGGTATTGGGTTAAACAATCAAGCTCCAACCAGTGTACCAATGTCAATCTGCTTTGGCTTCGCAGGCTGACATTGGTCAACAGTTTTTGCTGATGCATTAACTCTTTACCACATGAAAAATTTTTAGACTGGTTCACATTGACAGCATTTGCAGACAACAAAATAAAGGTGACTGAAAAATAGAAATTTGTTTTTGGAAGGGTAGAAAACACTGTGGGAAAAGGAGAAAATGCTGGTTACCAGCATTTTCTCCTTTTCCCACAGTGTTTTCAAAAGGCTTCTTTCTCAGGGGTGTCAAAAGTAGGGATTGTGTGGTAATGGGTTAACAAACCACGACTCATATCAAAGCGCTGACCCACCTTTGTCTGTCCTTGACCTTGATTACCTTTCCAAATGTTCCCTCTCCAAGAGTGCATACAACATCATCTAAAATAAACAAAATACAACTCTTATTAGTGCCACTCTTTGTTGTTATTTTGGTCCCTATATAAATACAAACTAAGTTATATGATAGTAATTTAACACTATAATGCCCATACCATGACATTAAATAGCTTTCCCCAGTTTTATTGAATGACCTTTAAAATTCCTAGTTTGACCTTTAGAAGTCAAAATTACAATACAAATCTAATGGCATTTTTTACAGCCTTGAAAGTGAAAACATTGTGGTATAAGAAGCAATTGTTTGTTACAGGCAATTCTTAATCTTCCAGGACACTTTTCTATACTGAAAGCTAAAAAAAAACACTCCCCCACCCCTTTCCTTCACACATTGTTTTTTTTCAGTCAACTGCATCAGTGAGTGGTAAGCACCCAATGACTTAACCCGTATTTCTTTACCTAACATCAAAATTTTCAATGGACCCATAAATTGAAAGCTTTTACAGATGATAAATATTGCAAAAATTATTTGCTTTGAAAGGGTAGAAAACATGGTGGTGAAAGGAGAAAATGCTGGTAACCAGCATTTTCTCCTTTTACCCACAATGTTTCAAAGGCTTCTCTCCCAAAGGGTCATTCAAACTTGACACTGTATTGTGCAGGCTTAGAAACCCAACAAAAACTGCAGTTGCTTTTAGCAGATGACAGAGATCATGATCAGATGGCAGAGAACAAATCACAGGATGAATCCTGTAACAAACTTGTGCTCCAACAAAACCTGACTACAGCCCATCATATTTTGTATAGATTTCTGTCAGAGAAACAGGAGATTCTAGTTCTCTAGAGTTTGTCTCAAGAGATTCAACCCTTCATGTGTGCTTTGAACAACTTAAGTTGCCTCTGCAGCCAGTGCAGATCAAGATCAGGTTGCACATCTGTTCCTTGAGCTACACTGTCCGCGTTGTTGACATTCCACTCAAGAGCAACCTTTGAAGTAAAATAATTTGGGGTTAAATGGCGAGACTGAAGACATCTGCAGGGTTTATTTGGCGCTCTTACTTCAGTGGACGTACTTGAAAGGAAACAGTCTACAAATATTCAGTCCACTTACTCAACTTAGCCCTTACCCTTTGCAAATTGATGATCCCATGTTTCTATGACCCTTATAAAATGACGCCTTTTTTTTAAGAAAAGATCATGGAAAAAGGAGAAAATGCTGGTAACCAGCATTTTCTCCCTGAACTCATTACCACACAATCCCTAATTTTGATGACCCTAAGAAAGAAGCCTTTTGAAAACATTGCAGGAAAAGGAGAAAATGCTGGTAACCAGCATTTTCTCCTTTTCCCACAATTTTTTGTACACTTCACAAAACAAATTTCAAACTTTCAGTCACTTTTATTTAGTCATCTGCCAATGCTTTCGATTTGGACAAACCTAAAATTTTGTTGTTTGGTAAAGAGTTAACAAAAGGAAATCCTATTATTTCAGCACACTTAAATAGTTTTCTTGATTATTTTGCTCACATGGATGACCCTTGTAATAAATATTTCCAGTAAGTCATTGATAACACAAAAAACACCTGCTTGTCATATTGTGATAAAACGTTTTCAAGGGATTTGTGTGGGACAGAGTTAACAATCATGTTGGAAAAAGAGAAAATGCTGGTTACCAGCATCATTTCCTTCATCCACCCTGTTTTCAAGTGTCATTTTCCTTTGAGGTCATTAAAATATGGGATCACCTGCAAAGAGCCAACAGATCAATTTGGAAGAACAATGCTTGAATCACCAGAATTTTACACTATTCGTTACATCATCTATCAGACACCTTTTAACATATTTCTTTTCCAAGAAAACATTGTGGGAAACTATCAATATCTCCTTTTGCCAAATACTATTCACTTTTGTTCATGTACATAATAATTCAAATTTCACTCTTCTTCTAAAACCTTTATTTTACAAGGTTATTTTCAAAGTTCATCTGCTGCCAATCTGTTGCATGAGGTACCAAAGAGCTACATACACATGGAACTTATTTCAAGTTGCTGCAAGATAATTTACCCATGTATCCTACATATGGGAAATTAACCCTTGGAACACCTTTCACAGTTACAGTTGCCTTTCAGACCTGAGCAGATCAATATCAGACTGCAAAGAACATGCAGTCCAATCTTTGACCTACTCTGTCTGCAGTGATAAAAACACTTACAACAAAAGCAACTGAGAATTGCATTTTATTTTGTCTTCTAGACAGAAACTATGTGTTACATTTTGTTCTACATTGTAAAGGTTAACTGCTAATCTAAACATTATACAGTATGTTTGAATCATGGTATAGGCATTATGTTTACGAATTAAGTACTGCCTGAATATTAGCAAAATTGTATCTACAAAATATTATAGTGAGAGTACAAAAAACCCCACAGATTTTCCTTGTATTAAATGATGACTTACTTACATTTTTGAAAAAGAAGAGCAAAAAAATAGAAAAAAATCAAACAAACAAAAAAAAAAGAAAAAAAAAAAACACCCCCGTTTAAAAAAAAACCTAAACTATCATTTTCATATCAATGCAAAGGAGTCAAGAGGACTTAAAGGGAGGAAATGCAAAAGTGCAAAAGCACTTCCTGTTCATACGGGCCACCCGGGACAATGACAAAATATATAGATAAGAATAATCCTAGACTAAACATTACGAAATGCAAGTACATCTAGCTTGTAGCACATCTCCTTCTTGATAAATTAGATGTCCGTCTTTATCATCCTCTACTTTCTGTCCTTCTCCCCCACCTACATCCTGTAGTAGCAGCCATTGGTCATTGCAAAAGGTACCATTAACCAATCAACCAGTTCGTTTGTTCCATAGTAGTCGTTTGTTCGATAGTAGTCGATTGTTCATCAAGTCGATAGTGGATCGTTTGTTTGTGTAGTATGGAGCGTTCGTTGTGGTACGGGGGGTTGACGAGGATGTGAGGTGATGTGAATTTCGTACAATTGGCCAATTCAATCGTGACGGCAATTTATTCAAGCCACAAGCCAAGTTCGGGACATATGTGATAAAAATAGGGGAAAGAGGCCCCAGTAAAGATAATGTCATCACATAGCATTTTGCATAAAACAAATGATCAAACAATATTTAAATTCAATATGACGGAGGAAAAATAGCTGTTAAAGGTCTCATTGATGGAAAAGCACTCCCTTAAAGTAAAACGGTTATTAACCCTGTAAGATTTTTTATGCCATAACACCTGACGTTACCATGTTTCAGTTGCTGGACAACAGGTTTTCATGTTTTCATTTTGTAAAATAAGTATTTCTTCACATCTAAAAGTTCATCCCATGATCCATTGTTACCCTATCCCCCTCCTATTTCTCTTTTCCTATCTTAACTGTTGCATTAACTGTAAACGTGTTTTTATATATATACAAAAATAATATTTTCTAAACACCATTTTTACCAGAGGAATGCAGTTTTGTTGGCATCATAATCACTTCATTTCTCTGTTCTGCTTTCAAACAGAACATAATGGTAGCTTCCGAGTTGAAGATTAACTTAGTAGAAAAGCAATTCCCTGATTTATTCAGAAGAATCACTGGTCTGACTACAATGCTTTCAAAACTTGTAATATGTGCAAATATCAGAATTGCTTATATTTTAACTATGTTATCAGATAAAATGCTGTTGTACTAAAACGTACTTGACTGTAAACATTTTTGGTCAGAAGAAAAACTCAGTTTTATGCAGTTCTAACACGCAATATATCCAACAGTTGGATGTGCTATCAGACTGCAGTCACACAGTCTGAGATACTTGTCCTAAGCATCAATGGTCCATTTCATTTCCCTAATATGAAAGTTTTGACCCAACCCAACCCTGTAGCATACACCCAAAAAAACCCCAAGAAATCTGACATCTACAGTGCATTTTCATCAGTGAGAAAACCTTTCAATTCCTGTCTCACACTGATCAACGTGAGCCGCGGACACCATGTGTTCTCGGTACACCAGATCGGATTTTCCATGGAAGAACCGGAGGTGGTGTAAGTATTTTCATTTTTATGGACCTGATTTGCATAGATAGAAATGTTGATTTACAGCAATGTCAAGACGAATGATTGGTCTGTTTCAATACACACAAGGGAATAATAATTCCATCATCTATGCGAGCTGTGGCTTTATGAGCAACTGGGGTCTTATTGTTTTGAAGTTTATTGCCGAATTTTGGACAAAATCCGAAACCATTGTTCATTTTACAAGTTTGTATGATAAGAGAAATGTATTCCCTAAAGGGACACAAAATTTCACTTAGAAATGTCCACCCAAAGCGAAGATATACGCTTTTGAATGGACCTGGGTGGAGGAAAATATGCTAACAAGACACCAATTTTATTTTCAATGTATGCACATGGACACCAGATCAGAAGACGCTTGCGGTAACTGGACACCAACCTTTAAATCATCAATATTTCTGCCTGAAACTCGATGCATGGGCTGTATACGAAGACTATTTTTGTAAACATTATGTCACTACGGTCCATTACCTGATAAAGAGCATGTTCAATCCAATTTCATTACTTCTAGCACTTGCTTTTTTGAAATATTTGCAATATTACGGCAATTTAGGAAGTAGACCTACGATGCTTGATCACAATTGACCGGTCATTGCCTCCAATATTGGTGCAAGACATGTTCCTTGCTTACAGCGTTTCAGTTTTATGAATGGCGTGTTAACCCATTACCAGGCAATCACAAGCTTTAATGTCCCTGGGAAAGATGGCTTAGAAAAACATTGTCCATAAAGAAAAACCCTATTAACTAATACAGTTTGTACATTATTTACCACATTTGGCCTGATTCTTAGTTTAAATAATTTTCAAATCCGCTTGGCCAACTGTTAGAATGGCGTTGTACCCTTCGTACATTTACATGCACGTGCGTTTGTTCGTCTACGTGTTTATTTCTAAAATTTTTATTAAATAGACTTCTCTTCAGAAACCACTGAGTGGAAATAAAAAAAAATCAACGTGGATCATTCCATAGATTTTTTTCGTGATACTTCGATCCTTTAAAAAACATGGCTTATGTGAAAGAAGCTTATTTTCCGTGTACGGCGCGTTGTGAAAATTGTAAAATTTGTCCTCTCTAAAGAACTCAATCACGAGATTGGCATTGGGTAGTTTTCTATCACACTCCTTCAATAAATTCTGATCTGTTGAAAAACATGGCTTTATGTTGGTGGGGCTTATTTTCTTTTAGTGTCATAAAGCGGAAGTACTTGCAGCTCTTTAAATTCATTGATAATAAATGTATTTACATGTATTTAATGACACAGATGATCTCTGATAATGTTACATTTTATCCAATATGCTGGGTGATCATGATATATGAGATATTAATCTTTATTGTTACAAACTTACATAGTTCTTGGAAATGCAGCATTATAGTGCTCATATATAGTTACAGTTAAGCCTATATTAATCAATTACCAAAGGGACGGTCGAAAGAGCTTGCCAAAGGCAGGTGCTTGCTTGATATAGATGAATGTGCATTGCTATTTGTCGGGAACTACATGTATGCTTGTTTATTTAGGTTACTTGCTTAATATAGGTGGCCAACATGTCAGGTTTTACTGTATTTCGTATCGCTGAAATTTATTGGAGAGGTCATCAGACCCTCCAACAGTGGTGATTTTAACATTCAGACTGCCAGAGAATTTGCTAATTCTATAACTTCGAGCGTATAATTATTCTGATACACAGTCTGTTTCGTCATAGTTTTGTAAATGAAGCGAAATAAAAAAAAAAAAAAACGAAACAGGAAATAGACGTGCTTTATTTTTATAAATGACGAATTTCAGAAAAGATTTAATTTAGTAATTTGCCATGGCTGCAATTAACATCTCTAATAATTTCCTAGCACACTACGTACCTTTGAGCGATATAATTTAACCTGATTCTGTTCCCTATTTTTATCCATGCAGAAATCTTTAGTCGGTTCTAGAGCAGCGAGAGGTAGTATCAAACTCAAAGTGAAAGTTGCTCAAGTGAAAAAAATGTCAGTTAATCAAGTTGCTGAGAAATTTCAAAAACAAACTCACCTCTTTATCAGTACTCGAATGTTTCACAAATATGTCTATATGTGTTATGCATTACCTTGAAGATAATTAATTTTCATAGTCCAATTCGGCATGTAGCGTGTTCTACAAAAAAGTTTTTAATACCATCAAGAATGAAAGAATTGAACATTTTCGGTGTATATGTACAATCTAACGCCAAAGCCGGCAATCCAACGGATACATACGTTGGCCAATGTGACCAATTCTTACACTCAAAGTAATGAACACGAATTACAAATTCTTTGGATTAGTTAATAGGGAAAATGTTTTTCTATGCCATCTTTCCCAAGGACATTATAGCTCGTGATTGCCTGGTAATGGGTTAACACGACATTCGTAAAACTGAAACGTTGTAAACAAGGAACATGTATTGCACCAACATTGGAGGCAATGACCGGTCAATTGTGATCAAGCATCGTAGGTCTACTTCGTAAATTGCCGTAATATTGCAAATATTTCAAAAAAGCAAGTGCTAGAAGTAATGAAATTGGATTGAACATGCTCTTTATCAGGTAATGGACCGTAGTGACATAATGTTCACAAAAATAGTCTTCGCATACGGCCCATGCATCGAGTTTCAGGCAGAAATATTGATGATTTAAAGGTTGGTGTCCAGTTACCGCAAGCGTCTTCTGATCTGGTGTCCATGTGCATACATTGAAAATAAAATTGGTGTCTTGTTAGCATATTTTCCTCTACCCAGGTCCATTCAAAAACGTATTTCTTCGCTTTGGATGGACATTTCTAAGTGAAATTTTGTGTCCCTTTAGGGAATACATTTATCTTATCATACAAACTTGTAAAATGAACAATGGTTTCGGATTTTGTCCAAAATTCGGCAATAAACTACAAAACAATAAGACCCCAGTTGCTCATAAAGCCACAGCTCGCTTAGATGATGGAATTATTATTCCCTAGTATGTATGTAATCAGATCAATCATTCGTCTTGACATTGCTGTAAATCAACATTTCTATCTATGTAAATCAGGTCCATAAAAATGAAAATACTTGCACCACCTCCGGTTCTTCCATGGAAAATCCGATCTGGTGTACCGAGAACACATGGTGTCCGCGGCTCACGTTGATCAGTGTGTGTCTGACTTTTGAAAGTTCATTTAGGCTAATCTATGTACATGTAAACTTTTAGAGCACAAACAAACAAACCAAAAGAACATTTTCAGTCCAGTAATAAGACCCAAACAACTGCAATTTAACTCCTTCCCAAACAAGACTTGGTTTTTACGTGTCTGCGGTACAAGTCTTTAGAAAACACTGTTGGAAAAGGAGAAATTGCTTGAAAAGAGCAATTTCTCCTTTTCCCCCAGTGTTTTCTGGCCTATCGGAAAACTTTCTGCCATTCTCGTCAAATTCAAAATTGTCATCTGCAAACACTTTGAATTTGGGACAGTCTAAAATTTGTCATTTGGGAAAGGGTTAAACTTTCTCTTGTCCAAAATGTTTTAGCAAAGCCAACTATGTTGATCACAGGTCAGTTTGTACGCTTGCTCGTGCAATCTAACCTTGATCTACAGAGAAAGGGCAAATGGTTTGTAAGAGGCACTTTAAGAGTTTTTGTAAAAATTATATTTATGTAACGTCTTGGGAACGTTTTAACCCTTTACCATAAAATCCGACTTTTAACGACCCTATGAAAGAAGCCTTTTGAAAACATTGTGGGAAAAGGAGAAAATGCTGGTAACCTGCATTTTCTCCCTTTCCCACAATGTTTTCTACCCTTCCTAATTTCGTTTTTACAGTCACATTTACATTTTCGTCTGCAAGTGCTTTCAATTTGGACCAGTCTGTATTTTTGTCGTTTGGTAAGGAGTCAAAACAGATATAATCTAGAATTCAATTCAGCTGCCCTAAACTAGTTCATAATATACTTCTGATTTAAGTATTAAGAAATGCGTGAAAATGTAACTCAAATTTTAAACTTCATGTAATTCTTTTATAGTAGACTGCTTCAGAAATTAGAGCAATTAGCAAAAGCTTAGAAATATCACATTACTGAAGAGTATTAAATCACTTATGAGTAAAATTTGATTTTCATTAAGTTATCATTTGAAGTAAATATAGAAACTTATTAATTAAGTGAAGTAAATATAGAAACTTATTAATTAAGTGAATCACTGAAGTTTAATTTTTTTCTATCCTGAACTTATTTTTAAGCACTTCCACACATCCTTCCATTCTCCATTCCGTCAATGATCTAAAATTCAATCCTCCATGAAGCAAGACCATTACTCTAAACTATTTTCCAACTTTTCCTCTATTTACAGAAACTAAGGAGAAATTAAACATTTCAAAATTATGATTTCTTCTTTCTCTTATCCCTTACCTCTTTACCAAACAACATAATTTCAGATTTTTCCAAATTGGAAGCATTTGCAGATGACAAAATTAATGTGACTCATGAATTAAAATTTGTTTTGGGTAGGGTAGAAAACACTGTGGGAAATGGAGAAAATCCTGGTTACCAGCATTTTCTCTTCTTCCCACTATGTTTTCAGAAGGCTTCTTTCTCAGGGTCATGAAAACCCATGATTATTTGGTATAGAGATAATGAAACACCTTCCTTTTTTTTAACCCATGGTGAGGAATACTTTTGAAAATATTGAAAGGAAAAAGAGAAAATGCTGGTAATTTACATTTTATCCTGTTTCTAAAATCTGTATTATAGGTAACATTCATAGACAGATCCGATATTCTTTGAGTACTAGTATTTAATATTAGGTCTTCCAATTCAAGCTTATATGTTGGGCAATTCTATAAAAGTCTTGTACACTGTTATATGCTTCAACTAGTTGTCTTTACAAAAAACAACACAAAAAACACATCATCAGACTGCAGCTTGATCTTGATCCAATATGGCCCTGAAAGGTAGAATTTGTGTCCTGAAGGGTCAAAGACAATGATGAACCATAAACGGTTTGCAGCACATTTTGCCTAAAGTGTCATCTAGGATCAGTCTGCCCAAAATCCAAATCCACATGTTATGACTACATTCGATTTTTTGATACAACACATTTGCCAAAAACATAAAGTTATATGAAACAGAAAGTATTGTTTTGGATCAGCCTGTGCAGTCTGCACAGGCTGATCCGAGAAAACACTTTACACAAATTTCCCAATGCTCCCTTCCAGATGTCGTAGGCCGTATGATAGCATTGGGACCTCCCAGATGAAGAATTACAAAAACTAAGAAATAAATGACCCAGAAATATATATTTGGGCTGTTTGTTACTGTTGGAATCAATAACATCACAGTCCCATTTCAGATATTTCCCAATTTTGACTTTTATCCCACAGCCATTCAGACCAGACTGTCTTCAGATAATGGAAAAACATGAATGAATTTTTAACCCATCTGCTGAGCCAAACACTTGCATCATAACGCTATATCAAGAAACGCTAGGCGGGAGGAGCTTTTTGGACAGCCAGCATTTCTTCTATTTCCCAGTGCTTTTCTCAGCTTTTAACCCTTTACCACTCAACAAAATTTTCAACTCGAGTTCAATAAATGCATTTGTAGGGAGAAACTAACATGGATCAAATGATCAGATTTGTTACTGAAAGGGTGGAAAACATTTTAGGATAAGGGGAAAATGCTGGTTACCAGCACTTTCTCCTTTTCCCAAAAAGGTTTTCAAAAGTCTCCTTCCATAAAACTTTGGATTGTGTGGTAAAGAGTTAAGAAAATAAATTCCTTCATTTGAGACACTGAATTAGGTGTCCCCTTTAACTCATTACCAAACGACAGTATTTTAGGTTTGTTAAATTCGAAAGCATTTGCAAACAACACAATAAAAGTGACTGAAAATTTTAAATTTGTTTCGTGAAAGGTTGAAAACATTGTGGGAAACGGAGAAAATGCTGGTTACCAGAATTTTCTCCTTTTCCCACTATGTTTTCTAAAGGCTTCTTTCTCTGGGTCATCAAAAGTAGGGATTGTGTGGTAATGGGTTCAGACTTCGGAGGAGTCTAAAACAGAACATATGCCATATTGATTGATTGATTGATTGATTGATTGCATGATGTATAAGACTATTTTCAACTTTACTTCAGTTATATACTGGCAGCTAGCACACCTATCCATGCTTGCCTGGAATCTATCTTACAAGTATGCCATACAATTTTCTTTCCAAGCCACCAGCTGCTTTCCCACACAACCATTGTCAAAATAATGGTCAGTACTAGGAAAGGAATAATTTCTATCACAATGACTATCATCAGTCTTCGGAAAGAAATTGGCCCGAGCCAGGGATTGAACCCACAGCCCCATTCTGAAAGTCCTGCATGCAACATACTGTGCTACCAGGGCTCGGCAAACATCACTCATAACCTTCCAGTAACACGAACAAGTTCCGACAGCTAGTCCTTATTAACCCTTTACCCCATAAGGCATTTCTATGGTATCTCTAATTGACCTATATAACAGCAAGGATGAAGCCGTTCCTTATGTGTATATGACACCTTTTGATAGCATAGAAAACATTGTTGCAAAAGGGGAAATTGCTCGTCACAAGCAATTTCACCTTTTGACACCATGTTTTCCAAAGGCTCTTACAAGCAATGCGTAGAAATGAGTATCTATGGAGTAAAGGGTTAACACCAAGCTGCACAGAATCTGAAGCCTGATCTTTGACCTATAGCAATAGTGTCCTCAATTTTGGGAGATATCCCTACTATAAAGACTATGCATTCATGAAATCTGGTCCTTTTTACTGGTTCCAAAGGTAAGTTTCAAGAAGTTGGTGTTCTAAGAGAAGTTCAATGTGTTGTATCTATACCCAAAATATTTTGAGAGTAACACCCACCATGTTTAATCAATTCATTATGTTACCATGGTAACAATTTGCTAGGTAAATTAGGTTTTAATAGATCACTTCCAGAAAATGGGTTTGTTTTTATTACCTTAATTATTTGAGCAGTGTGGAAAAAACAGAATGAAAAGTGCATAGGTTGAATTTCTATTATTAGACTAATTAAAAGTCCTTAGAGAAGAGTTAACTCATTACCACACAAAAATATTTTGAACTAGTCCAAATTGCAAGCATTTGCAGACGACAACATAAAAGTGTATCACAATTTGAAATTTGATTTGGGAGGGGAAGAAAACATTGTGGAAACCAGCATTTTCTCCTTTTTCCACAATGTTTTCAATATGCGACTTTTTTAGGGTCGTTAAAAGTCGGGATTGTGTGGTAAAGAGTTAATTGTTTACAAGACCAGAAAATTTGACTTTCTCTAATTACCAGTAAAAGCATCTGCATAACGACAGATGTGATTCGAATGATTGGGTTTGTCTACATGTAGACAACATTGGTTACCAGCATTTTCTTCTTTTACCACAATGTTTTCAAAAGCCTTTTTCTCAGGGTTGTTAAATCTCTGGGATTAAGGGTTATCTGGAAACAAATTGGATATAAATTTCTGCTATGCCACTTTAACTATCAAGTCCGACTACAACAGATAGCAGAGGTTTCAGTCAGATGACTTTTTCTCCAGGTCCTTTCGACAATGTCAAAACTTTTGGTCAGCTTGTATACAATTTGGGAGTCCCATACTGGGTATGTTTTATTGAACCCTTTACCACACAGTCCCTACTTTTGACGACCCTAAGAATGAAGCCTTAACCCATTACCACACGAGAAAAATTTAGACTGGTCCAAATTGAAAGCATTTGCAGACGACAAAATAAAGGTGACTGAAAAATTGAAATTTGTTCTGGGAAGGGTAGAAAACAGTGTGGGAAAAGGAGAAAATGCTGGTTACCAGCATTTTCTCCTTTTCCCACACTGTTTTCAAAAGTCTTCTTTCTCAGGGGCGTCAAAAGTAGGGATTGTGTGGTAATGGGTTAAGAAAACATTGTGGGAAAAGGAGAAAATGCTGGTAACCAGCATTTTTTCCTTTTCTCACAATGTTTTCTACTCTTCACAAAACAAATTTCAAATTTTCAGTCACTTTTATTTTTTGTCTGCAAATGCTTTTGATTCGGACAAGCCTAAAATATTGTCGTGTGGTAATGAGTTAATTTCAATCCCTTACCACAGATTCCCATGACCCTGGGGAAGAAGGCCTTTGAATACACTTGGAGTGGGAGAAATGCTGCTAACCTCTCCTGTATTCACCGACCACTTTTACAAACATCCTTTGTCTAACTATGATTTATAAAGTAACACAACTTCTGATAGGCTAAACCATTCATGCTAAACCGAATGGTTTAGCCAATATTTGGTTTAGCCAATCAGAAGTTTTGTTACTTACAAATGTAGAAAATTCTTGATAGCGGTTTGTGAATACGGACTCTCACAATTAATTTCGCCTTCTGCAAATGTTTCAAATTTGCAAGTCTAAATTTATGGTTTTTCTAGAGTAAAGGGACAATTATATTTAGCCTGAAAACTTTCCAACAGAAATATTCCTAACAAAAGCAGCACTGTTCTTCATTTGCAATTCAAGGCATGATAAATTTTATTTCCTAAAATACCATTCATTGAGGATTGAATTTTATCGAATCACTGATGATCATTCCGACCCACACTCTCAAACTTTCTCCCTTATTACTTAACAAACTTTATACCTGCTCCACACCATTTCTTAGCTTCTCACTAGTACTGTTTTTTAACCTGTTATGACTTTTCACACCCTCGGACACCCCATTAGACTCCCCCTCTGCATTATCGCGGCGTTCTAGATCAGTGGCAGGCATTGTTCCCCATGCTTTGATACCAGCAGTACTTAAAAGGTCTACTCGCATCTTACGCAACAAACTCCGCTAATTTCTACTCATCAACCACACTGCAGGATCCAGTTGTGATTGACACAGATAATAAATATAACCTCCCTCCTCTTAAAAATGAAAATATTGCAAAATTCTTATTTAAAATTTGCTGTTTGATACATGTGTTATCAATCGGAAAATAATGTTCTTGTAATTCTTCAATAAATCGTTGTTTTCAAACTATAGCACCAAGTACAATCTCCTGAGATGTTGTGTGGGTAAAAAAATCACAGTTCTTGGTAAAATCCAGGACAAAAACATTCAGACCATTCCTATCACAGACTTGCTGAATTAGAAATACAAAGTAACTTCTGGGTTTAATTTTCTCCTTGTTGCATCCCCTCACAACTATTGCACTTGTCCCAACTTATTTTCCGTGTTTTCCTACACCTTTCTTTTTCTTTAATTGTATTCCAAAAATAGCTGAATTTTACATTGCAATTCCCTTTTTTCAAAAACCTTCCGCAAATTTCTTCAAACAGTTTCCAGAACTTGTGTAATTTTAACTATTTCCAGTGTGTTGATCATCAAATGCGAATAATTCTAAACCGTATCTCCACTACAATGTTTCAGTATTAATCCAACAAATTCATTCAGAAATTATACATATATATGCACAATCAATGAATCACTATTCCAAATTCATAACAAATGTAAAAAAAACTTCCACTGGGATTTCGTAAAACTGAAGTCTAGATGTTTCTAGCTGGCATCACAGAGCCAATTTTCAGCCTACGTAAACCTACATGTACCTAGGTAAAAACCTGGCATCAGTTCATAAACCACATGTACATAGTTCTGAGAGTTCCTAACTCTCTACAGGTAGATTCTACCTAACCCATGATAGAATGTTCATAAGCTGGTCCCAGGCAACAACCAAAAATACATCCTTAGCTGGGCTGCAGCCACATGCTAAAACAGTATCAATCTGGTTCTCTGTAGAATTATCCCCCAGGCAATAAAAGAATGACATAAAGCAGGGAATAAGTAACCAAACTTCTTCTATGCCAACAAAAATCAACAGCTGGTACCCATTCCATACAAATATTGGATTACTTTAACATTCACAGCAGGAGGGAACCACTGATAACACCCTTCCCAGAAAATCTTAGACTGCATCAGTCAGAAAATGGATTAAAACACATATTAGAAACAATACATTAGAAGTCAATAAAAACAATTTTCCCATAATGCCTTATGTGGCCATGTTCAGCTTTGTGCTCCATACACACAAACACATTTTTCACCAGATAACAAGACGGGTTTTATTAGGACAGCTGAGGCCATCATAAGTATATAAGAAAGGGTTTTCTCTTCAGAGTTCTGCTTCCAGTATTCTACACACATATGGTACATGTGTGAACTATACACTCCTGTGTATTGGTATACTTTGACTTAATGCTTCTAACTCTTTTCTAAACAACCGCAAGTTTCATAGAAAACTTAAAACGAACATTTGTACAAAACATGGAAAAAAATGCTGGCATTTCCTCTTCTTCCAACATCTTATCCATCTTTCAAACAAGAAGGCCCTGAAGGGCCTGAATATGCTCTACTGGCAGTCAACTTGAAATGGCTACTTTTCCCATACTGTTTGTTGGATTTTTTTCAAAATCCATAGGGCTGAAGCTATTGATGAGATAAACAAACTGTACAAGTTTCACACAAATCTGATAACAAATGCACTTTTATCGTGTAAACAAGAATTCGAAAATTCAACTTGAGATGGCTACTTTTCCCATATTGTTTATTGGATTTTTTTAGAGATCAATAGTGTTGAAGCTACTGATGTGATAAACAAACTGTGATTTTCATGAGAATCTGACAAGAAATGCAGACTTTACCGTATAAACAAGAATTTCAAGTTTTCAACTTGAAATGGCTACTTTTCCCATACTGTTTGTTGGGTTTTTTCAAAATCAATAGAGTTGAAGCTATTGATGAGATAAACAAACTGTGCAAGTTTCACTTGAATCTAGCGATAAATGCAGACTTTATCGCATAAACAAGAATTTGACATTTTCAACTGGAAATGGCTACTTTTCCCATATAATTTGTTGGATTTTTCTCAAAATCAATGCGGTTGAAGCTATTGTTCAGATAAACAAACTGTAAGTTTCATGAAAATCCAACAAGAAATGCAGATTTTATCGCGTAAACAATAATTTGAAATTTTCAACTTCAAATGGCTACTTTTCCCATATTGTTTGTTGGATTTTTCTCAAAATCAATAGGGTTGAAGCTATTGATAAGATAAACAATCTGTGCAAGTTTCATGAAAATCTGACAACAAATGCAGACGTTATCGCGTAAACAAGAAAAAGACTAACGGACGGACAGACAGACGGACGATGGAAACCCTGCCATGACTTAAGCTCTGCTGGCTTTCAGCCAGTAGAGCTGAAAAAAACACTTCAGTTTTGTATTATATTTATTTCGTCCTCTCCCAGACTTGGGAAAGTAAGACCTGTCCAAATAGGAAGTATAATAAATGTTGCTTAACTCTTTACCACACAAGAAAATTGTAGACTGGTCCAAATTGAAAGCATTTTGCAGACGACAAAATGAATGTGACTGAAACATTGAAATTTGTTCTGGGAAGGATAGAAAAGACTGTGGGAAAAGGAGAAAATGCTGGTCACCAGCATTTTCTCCTTTTCTCACAGTGTTTTCTACAGGCTTCTTTGGCGGGGCGTCAAAAGTAGGGATTGTGTGGTAATGGGTTAACAAAATACTAGAACAGCCTATGGATAAGCCCTGCAAGCAAGTCATCAGCCTCCTGCTTGTGACTGCTCCAATAGACTTGCTTATTTTGAGCAATTTTCACTCAATTGCAGAAAAATTCACTTGATGTCTGTAAGGATAGAAAGTGTAAGGCCACAAAATGTGAATGTAAACTCCTACATTAAAGTGACAATAAAGGCCAAAAGTGCACAAAGCTGGTTTTTAAATGCTTTTGAATTTATTAAACAATACCATTTAAAGGTATGGGAATCATTGTGGAGATGGCAATGTGTCATTGTGCAGTAGGTCCAGGTATTAACCGTATTATTCCAGACAGAGGAATTAATTTCAAAACTGTTAAAACCTGCAAGGTAGTTGTATTTTGTTTACTTTTTGCCCAATCTTAATATCAATTTTTCTGCCAGTGACCATACAATAACAGACTGTCAACTCCACAATATTTTCCATACTTTAAATAGTATGATTTAAATTAAAATGTATTATGACACCTGCTTTTATGTTTTGGCCTTTACTGGACCTTTAACTCTTTACCAAATGACAATATTTAAGGCTTGTCCAAATCAAAAGCATTTTGCAGACAACAAAATAAAAGTGACTGAAAATTTGAAATCTGTTTTGTAAAGGGTAGAAAACATTGTGGGAAAAGGAGAAAATGCTGGTTACCAGCATTTTCTCCTTTTACCACAAAGTTTTCTAAATGCTTCTTTCCCAGGGTCGTCAAAAGTAGGGATTGTAGGTATTGGGTTAATCAAACTGCAGAAGAACCACTAGGGTCCTCCATGATGGAGAGTATAGGCCACAAGAGCTTGGAACTATATAAAGCCACTGGCTGCTTTAAAACAGCCCATGAATCAGTCCTGCATTAGCAGACTATTGCTTGTTAACTGTTCCAACAGATTAGCTTATTTCTAGCAATTTCCATTCAATAGCAGAATTCACTTGATGCCTGCATGATAGGAAGTTTTGAGCCACATAACTGTAAGTATGTATACATTCCTGCATTAACCCTTTACCTCACAATCCCACAAGGAAAAGGGCTTTTGAAACAGGAGAAAATGCTGGTCGCCATCATTTTCTCCTTTTCAGTTTTCATATGATAGTTCTACCTTTCAAGAAAAAAAATTTCACAAATCTTTTGATTAACTGTCATTTGCAAAATCCAATGCACTTGATTTGATCATAACTCATTACAACTATAGTTGTTTTTGCCAGCAATTGCTGATCAAGATCAGACTGCACAAAATGTGCAGTCTGATCTCTGATTTACTCCACCTCCTGACCTTAAACACCCAAGACAAAAGTAACCATCAAATTTCAATTTATTTGGTCTTAATTCTTGGTCTGTTGGGTTTATTCTGTCCTGTAAGTGTTGAATTTTGCCTTTTGGTAAAGAGTTAGAATTATTTATTCCACTATGTATGGGTCTGTATGTAAACCAGCAGTAATGCCGGAAAAACTCTCCAACATGAAAGCTCTCCCTCTCTACTTAACCCATTACCACACAGTCCCTGGTTTTTACAAGTCTAGAATAGTAGCCTTTTGAAAACATTGTGGGAAAAGGAGAAAATGCTGGTAACCAGCATTTTCTCCTTTTCCCACAGTGTTTTCTACCCTATCATAGACAGAAATCATCTTTTCAGCAAGAGTTGAATTGACGTCTGCAAATGCTTTCAACTTGGTCTAGTGCAAAAGTTTGTCATATGGGAAAGGGTTAACCCATTACCACACGTTCCCTACTTTTGACGACCCGGAAAAAGAAGCCTTTAGAAAACATTGTGAGAAAAGGAGAAAATACTGGTAACCAGCATTTTCTGCTGGTAACCAGCATTTTCTTCCTTTTCCCACAATGTTTTCTACCTTTTGCAAGAAAAAAAATAAAATTTTCAGTCACTTTTAATTTGTCATCTGCAAATGCTTTCAATTTGGACCAGTACAAAATTTTTGTTGTCTGGTAAAGAGTTAGTCTGGTATAGAGTTAACCTTTCAGACACCTCTCACTACTATAGTTCCCAAAATGTGCAGCCTGATCTCTGGTCTACACTGTCTGCTTTGCTGATACACTGTAGACAAAAGCTTCCATGAAGTTGCAATCATTTGGACTATAGTTCATTTCTGTTTTTGGTTTTATTCTTCACGCTTCCTGTTAACATGACCTCTTATTGAAAATTTTGCTTCTTGCAGCTGTTTATGTATGAAGTAAGAATGGAAAAAAAATCAATCAGGTATAGCACACTTCTCCTTTTGCCACAACACTTTCAAGAAAATAGTCAGTGTTTCATTTACCTGTGCGTCCCGCGTCAGGGACGCAAAGAAATTACCGAGGACGCAACACTTCGAGATTTGTGCATTTTCGAGACGCACTGATTTTGATATCAATGCCTTTTGCAAAATTTCGTTTGATCCCGATCAATTAAAGTCTTTACATTTTCTATCGAAGCCACCGTAATTTTTCTACTTTAGACTGGTACCTTCATTTTCCGGTCTATTTTTAGCCTAAGTAATCTAGTCTATGGCATGGTTTCCGGTTTTCTTTTTATTCGAGTACACGGAATATCAACATCCAGCACGTACGTTATAGGTCCTCTTCAAGGCATAGCCTACTCTTTCTTTCTTAATTGCAGAAAACTGTAGACAATAATGATTGAACAACTATCATTTCATGTCCTCATCGGCAAATAATTACTTTCTGAATCTTTTTTATACCCGGGTGATTTTGATATCCTCAAACGATTTCCATTTCGTTGAATAAATTCCAGTGCGTATATCTTAACGATATAAAGTGTAAGCAATGCCACCAAAAAAGAAGGCAAAATCCGATCACAAATAACAAACTTTAACTAGTTTGTTTACGAAATCACAAGAGTCTGACCGGCCGACTCATAGAGACTTACATACCGATAAAAATGTCGAGAATAATGAGAAATCATCGGCTTGTTCAATCGGCGTGGATTCAGCCCCGGCCGATTCGAAACCGAGAGAATTCAATTCACACTGGCTTAAACTTTTCAGTTGGCTAACTTACGAAAGTGAAGAGAATTCATGACAGAAAATTAATAAATCAGAACATACAGATTTTTTAACAATTTGAACATTTTTTTTCAATGGGGTTTAAAAGGTGGGACTCATACAGTTGGTTTCAGACTCGTAGTTTTTCATCCAAGCGAGTCCCAGGACTCACTTAAAGCAAATTGTAAAAAAATCACTGAATAGTATATGTTTATTAAACCTTTATCAAACCTTTAGTAATGAAGGGAGTACTATTTTATCACACAATACAAATCAAGATCAGACTGCCCATTTCTGGCTGCAAGCTTTTAATCTAATCTGAATCAGCACATTGCATCATGCTCGGGATCTGAAAGGATCTGAATTTTCTGTATTTGTAAGTAACACAACTTCTGATTGGCTAAACCATTCGGTTTAGCCAATCACAAATGTAGAAAACTTTGGAGAATAAGACCAAGAATATTCTCAAGAATGGTTGGTGAATACAGGCCAAGGCTGATCTGTTCTCATAACATCATCTATATTTGGAAATTTTGGACAACTTTTGTTTGGAGACGAACATGGTTTTCAACAGCATGCCAGATATTACTGCAGCAAATGCAGCTATCCATGCATTCCTGGAGTTTCTCTAATGCAGGACTTTGCACAAGAGTCTTTTGATCCCTATACGAACGTAATCCTCTAAAGAAGAAAGATCTGTGCTGGAAACCAGCATTCTTCTCTTTTACAATGTTTTTTATCCTTCAGGGGTGCGCAAATCTTGTGTCAGACTCGGGAAAATTTGGTGCCAGACAAGTGACTTTTTTATGAACTATGTGTCTCGGGACAAGAAATAGGGAAAAATGTTGAAACAACTATTTATTGTAAACATTTAGTAGTAAAATACAAATGTTCACCCCTTGTTCAAAATGAAAATTCTGATGATAAACAGTGGCTCAAGATGATCCCTGAATTCTGGTATTGGTATACCTCCACATTCACCCCATACGATAGGGTCTGTATGATATGTGGCTGTTTCTGCACATCAACTTTTTTACTTTGCTACATGTCTGAATTCCTTTAAAGAGATCACAATTGCGGATTAATTAAAACATTTTTATTTCCATCATTTTTGCACTAATCCAAAGATCTTTTATGACAATCTGACATACGGAAATTTTAGCCTTTAGTCTGATGGTGCAACTCGAGAGCAAATTGGCAGTGGTTTAGGCATTATCTCCTCTGCCGGAAAATATCTCAAACTGAAACAATTTGTGATTCAGTGATCAATTGATACATAAAATTGGAGAGAATGGATGGTTCTTTCATCATTAAATCTTCATAGCAAATTCTTTCATCATTAAATCTAAATAGCAAACAGATTGTGAGAGGTCTTAAGACATCAAAAGCATCCTGCCGCTCCAAATGTAAATATAAAACATACCAGGACACAGGATATGACAAACAAGACAGTGTCTTTTTGAGATGGTAACCATAATTATGATTAAATGCAATTGAAAACAGTACTGTTTTGGACAAGTAAGCAGTATTGGCAGACAAGTGACTTTTTTCAATCTACTTGTATAAGGACAAATAGAAATATCTTAAGATTTCCACATCCCTGTCCTTTCAAAAACAAACTAGCCATGCTCCTGTAAATAGGATTTAATTGATCTCTGATGCATCATATCAGGCAAGTAATCATTTCTCTTCATCTGTCTCTCTCTCTCTCTCTGACTCTCTCCCCCCCTTCTCTCTCTCTGTCTTCCTCTCTTCTTCTCTCTATCGGTCTCTGACTCTCTTCTCTCCTCTTCCTTTCTCCCTCCCTCCCTTTCTCTCTCTCCCCCTGCCTCTCTTTGTCTCCCCCCCCTCTCTCTCTCTCTCTTAGTATTTTGGGTTATTCCATTTATAATTTAAGTACTCATTTTCAGTGTAAACATCCAACTCATTATTTATCAAACCGGATCCTTTGTATTTTTTATAATGCAGAATAGCTATTTTTTTAAAAAATTTACAACATAATCACCTGTTTTCATAGCCCTAAAGGAGAAAGCTTCTTTCAAATATTGTAAAGGAATGAGAAAATGTTGGTAATCAGCATTTCCAACAATGTTTTCCATCCTTTCAAATGCAAGTCTGTTAAATTGAATCATACTGTCATGGGCAAATGCTTTCAACTTGGACCAGTCTATAATTGCCATATGTTGTTCGTAAAGAGTAAAAGTCACTGCTTTTTGAAAATCTCTTCAGTAACCAAATTTGAAAACATCCTGGTGAAACATGGGAAGTTATAATTACCGTAAGTTTGTCTAGATGAAAACTAGTACACACAAAAATGAAAATATGTTTAAATGTGGTGTATAAATAATGATGTGAAAAATATTAGGAGAAAAGGCGAAGTACATTATCTTGAGTTATGCTTAGACATAAATTATTGAATTTATTAAAATTAGGATATTGTGTAAATGTTTGTGCACATTTTCATCTTTTCAGATAATATCTAATTACAAGTGTTAAGTATCTATTCCATAATGACTAAGTCTTAAGTGTTTTTTTTTCCAATTTTTATTTTTTTCATAATTGATTTTTGTTTTCAGTCATTAGAACTTCAGTTTTATAACATTTATTTTGTAACTCTTTCTGATTTTTTAAGCTAAAAAAAATTATTTGCGTATATTTAACAGCTCTTTCAAAACAAAGAAAAACAAAGTGTGTCTTTGATAAATATTATTACAATGGGTAATGTCTCATTTTTTAATGCACTTGAATGGAAGGTAAATTTGTACAGTCAAAATGACAACTAACTTGCACTTATTGTACAGTCATTCTGACTTGTTTTTATGGAAGTTTCCTCCCCAATAAAAATGCACGATACATTTGTAAACCACTGTAGAATTTGTTCAATAAGTTTCTTGCAATCTCTCATACAGATAATCATATATTTTCATCTCTTTATTTAGTTCTTTAAGATAACAAAAATTCTGTAAATTGAATCAGTCCCAGATAGGTCAAATCTACCCACTACCTATATATATTTGTGTTGTCTAAACACCCTAGCTCCCATACCATAGAAATGAAATGGACCTTAAACAAGCATTAAAATGAATGATTTAGGACCTGTACTTACCCAGCTTGTCTGTAATAGAGAAAACAGATATATAGCAAAGGGAGTGAGTTTTCTTTGTATAAGGGAGGTAACTCCTGCACCAGGTTCATTAATATTAGAAACATTCACAACAGACCAGTTATCTCCCATATCTGTAGTCAGAATTTTACAGGAATTTGAGAAAAAAAATCCAGTTCCTGTTTTTATATGATCATGATCCAAGTTTATGAAAGGCCATAACAAACCATTTTCCCCAAAAAAGTCTGAGCACCTGTGCACAGAATTTTGATGGAGTGAATCATCCTGTCTACAGTTTTCCAGCATGATATTGCATCACAACTAGTGGACTGACCGGCATCTAACTCATCAGAATGAGGTAAATAACTGAGGATAATTAAGAAAATAGTTGACAAACTCTTACAACAAAATTCCACCCCAAACTACCACAACCTTACAAATAGAAATACCATTTTTCCAAAAATACAAGTATCCAAGTCCGGAAAACCCACCCTTATTCCTTTTATTGAACATTTTTTCTTATTTTGTCAATGTCACACTAACAAAGCATTGGGCACAGGTCATAAAAAGCTAAAATTAATTGATCTATGACGGTAACATCTTGACAAAAATCAGCAGTCAAAGATCCTTATTCTTGTTTGTTTATAAAGGTAACAAGCATATTTCAAGGTTTCTGGAACAACTTCCCAAAAACAACTTCAGGCAAACATTTTAATCCTTCCCTAGATGACAACCTTTGGAACTGTCCACATCAAAAGCATTTTCAGACCCTATCTTGTGGCAAAAGAAGTCAACTGTCTCTGAAGGGATAGAAAACATTTTGGGAAAAGGCAAAAAGAAGCATTTCCACATTTTCCAATGGTGTTTTCAGCAGCTTTCTTTCACAGGATTGTTAAAATTTAAGATTGTATGATAAAGACTTGCCTCTTGCTTTGAGTACTTTTTTTCTCTTTTTTTTTTCCAAAATATTTTTTAACTTTTGTCTGATGTAGGGAATTTGCATCTAGACATGATAATTACGTCAGATCAAAATGTTCCTTCCAGGTAACACAAACCATCAACACCTCACAGAGCGAAGCATATACGAGAGAAAAAACAGGGCTTGCTTTACTGGTCTGTCTATGCTTGTTATCATTGCATTAGTGTTGCTTTTTCAGAGCTACAGATAAGAAGGAGTGATTTTAATTTCAAAATTGAAATTATTAACTCTTTACCATACAAAAAATTGAAATCTGTTCTGGGAAGGGTAGAAAACACTGTGGGAAAAGGAGAAAATGCTGGTTACCAGCATTTTCTCCTTTTCCCACATTGTTTTCAAAAGGCATCTTTCTCAGGGGCATCAAAAGTAGGGATTGTGTGGTAATGTGTTAATTATTCTCCATTAAACCCTTTGTTGTGGGTACTCAGGAGAATTGTGTTATCACGACAATTCTAATGAGAAATAATTACTTTAGAATACCATCAACCCCTCCTATCTGGAGCTCTGTATGAGAATGTGTAATTGTATGGCTACTTTCCCATACTTGCAAAAAATGAACCTGGTTACAGAATTACCACCCTATACAAGGAGAGACATGTCCTGTCATGATCTGAAAAGATCCTTTGTACTCAGAAATATGTCTCTAGACATGATGGGCCACGGATTCCGTAATCTACAACACAATACTTTCCACTCACCTGACTGTCTCTCGACCCGTATGTTGTTCTCTGCCTGTGCCTGTAGCTCCTCCGTCTGTGTTTCCGCCGGTGGCGTCGGCTGCTACTGCTATGGCTGGTATGTCTGGAATGATAATGGCTGCTATGGTCACTGTCATACCTATGACGACTGTAGCTTCCTCTGTGACGCTCTGGACTTACAGATCTGTCTCTGTAGTAGTCGGGACTGTGATTGTCTCGAGATCTTCTGCGCTTGTATCTATCATGGCTGTAAGGAAAATAATTAACTCTTTACAACATGACAAGATAAGAAACTTGTCCAAATTTAACCTAGAAAATGGTACAGTGAAATTCCACTTAACCCATTACCACACGATCCCTACTTTTCAGAAAGAACCCTTTTGAAAACACTGTTCGAAAAGGAGAAAATGCTGGTAACCAGCCTTTTCTCCTTTTCCCGTAGTGTTTTCTACCTTTCCCAGAACAAATTTCAATTTTTCAGTCACCTTTATATTGTTGTCTACAAATGCTTTCAATTTGAACCAGTCTAAAATTTTGTCATTTGGTAGTGAACTGTTAATCACAACTGTTAATTGGAATTTTCAGGTATTAGCAAGAATAAGTTCAGCACTGATCTATAACCTAATTCAATAGGGTAAATTTCAACGCTCAGTCAGGATCCAATAAATGAAGAATTCGGGTTTTTTGCAACAAAAACTTTGCAAAAGATTCTAAATTCTAGTGTGAATCAGCGATAAAGTGGTGTGAGACAAAGAAATATTGCAATCTGGTTGCAAAAAATAATTTTCATTTGTAGACAAAAAGTCAAATTTCAAAGCATACAGAGAATCATTGAAGTTATTTAACCCATTACCACACAATCCCTACTTATGACGCACCTGAGAAAGAAGACTTTTGAAAACACTGTTGGAAAAGGAGAAAATGCTGGTAACCAGCATTTTCTCCTTTTCCCACAGTGTTTTCTACCTTTCCCAGAACAAATTTCTATTTTTCAGTCACCTTTATTTTGTCGTCTGCAAATGCTTTCAATTTGGACCAGTCTTAAATTTTCTCGTGTGGTAAAGAGTTAAACCATTGCAGCTGCTTAAAAATGGACAACTCAGTGTTGACCTAGAATTACCATTCTCATAATTTAACCATTAAAAATTCTTGCCTTGTATCATATTATCCTTTTTATTTTATAAAGTGCATTATGATGGTTACAAAATGTCTCCAATTTGCCAACACATTTTAAACAGGAGCTTGTTTAATCAGATGCTTTCAGACAGCATTGCTTCAGTGCATTCAAATCCAGACAACCGATCAAAATTTGAAAGGGGAAAAAAACTAGAATAACTATCACTAAAGGTTATAAATACCCCCGCCCCTATATTTCATGTCACATGGCCAATAACTCATTAATTCTTCATAGAATTTTCACGAAAGTTGCATCTTGCGCATCTACAACTCCTAATGAACACTTCTGCCAAGTTTAAAGTGTATCAGACAGAAACTGTAGGAGGAGTTGTCTGGACAAGCATTTTCAAGTCAAATCAGGGGCAATAACTCAGTAATTATTGATGGAATTTTCACAAAATTTGCGTTTTCCACATCTACAACTCCACATGAACACTTCTGCCAAGTATAAAGCGAATCAGACTGAAATTGTAGGAGTTATCCGGACAAGCATTTTAAATGTGAATCAGGGGCAATAACTCATTAATTCTTCATAGAATTTTCACGAAGGTTGCGTCTTCACATCTACAACTAATGCACACTTCTGCCAAGTTTAAAGTGAATCAGACAGAAAATGTAGGAGGAGTTGTCCAGACAAGCATTTTAAATGTGAATCAGGGGCAATAACTCATTATTTCTTCATAGAATTTTTTATGAAAATTGCGTTTTGCACATCTAAAACTCCTAATGAACACTTCTGCCAAGTTTAAAGTGAATCAGACAGAAACTGTAGTAGGAGTTGTCCAGACAAGCATTTTTCAGTCAAATCAGGGGCAATAACTCAGTAATTATTGATGGAATTTTCACAAAATTTGCGTTTTCCACATCTACAACTCCAAATGGACAATTCTGCCAAGTATAAAGCGAATCGAACTGAAATTGTAGGAGATGTCCGGACAAGCATTTTAAATGTGAATCAGGGGCAATAACTCATTAATTCTTCATAGAATTTTCACGAAAGTTGCGTCTTGCACATCTACAACTCTTAACTCCTTACCACACGACAAAATTTTAGACTGGTCCAAATTGAAAGCATTTGCAGACGACAACATAAAAGTGACTGAAAATTTGAAATTTGTTCTGGGAAGGGTAGAAAAAACTGTGGGAAAAGGAGAAAATGCTGGTTACCAGCATTTTCTCCTTTTCCCACAGTGTTTTCAAAAGGCTTCTTTCTCAGGGGCGTCAAAAGTAGGGATTGTGTGGTAATGGGTTAAGGAACACTTCTGCCAAGTTTAATGTGAATCGGACAGAAACTGTAGGAGGAGTTGTCAGGACAAGCATTTTTAAGTCAAATCAGGGGCAATAACTCAGTAATTCTTGATGGAATTTTTACAAAATGTGCGTCTTGCACATCTACAGCTCCTAATGAACACTTCTGCCAAGTATCGAGCGAACTGGATTAAAACTGTAGGAGGAGTTGTCCGGACAAGCTTTTGCGACAAGACCGCCCAACCAACCAACCTGATTCAGGACTATCAATTATTTATGAGCTGGGCTCTTTATTTTTGCCTGATGAAACTCTGCTTCACTGCAATATATACTTGATGATTCCTAAGAAGTTTACATCCAGATAATCGAGTCAATGCATGAATCGGTTGAAAGTATACCGACGCTGTCAGTAGTTAATTCGACTCAAAATATTTTCATTACCTACAATACGTCTGTCAATTTCCTGTTTGAACTGTGGTAAATGCCCTCAAATTTGTGTAACCGCTCAAGACAACCGAACGAAATTTGAAAGGGAAAAAAAAAAAAAATCATAGTCAAGATTCACCAGGTATTTTTCATATTTCATAACTTGTTCCTGATTCAGGACTATCAATTATTTAGAGCTGGGCTCTTTATTTTTGCCTGATGAAACTTCGCTTCTCTGCAATATATATGCGATGGTTGCCAAAAACAGTTTACAGCCAGATAATCAAGCCAATGCATGAATCGGTTGAAAATAATTATACGTACGCTGTCTTTAGTTAATTTGCCCAAAAATATTTTCATACCTACAATGACGTCTGTCAATTTCCTGCTTGAACTGTGGTCAATCCCCACAAATTTGTGTGTCAATGAAAACCCTGGCTGATACATCTGACTATTTCCTTTCTCTAGCATCTAACTGGGAATTTTATTCTATGGAACTTGGAAAAAAACACAGTTTGAAATTGGGAATGGGGGCCGAAATTCGGCCCCGCAAGAAAGGAAAAAAAATCCTCTGTACCTTCAATTATTTTTCACATCCCTTTCGACTTCTTTTGAATTAAAACCCAGCCTTTGTGTGCATGTGTAAAAACTTCATTTGTACCAGTGACAATCTCCATTCTTACTTGGCACCTATGTTATGAAGCAGGATGAACTTTCTCTTCTAAATAAGTATCTATTAGTTAACCAATATATTTTGAATTAATCAAAGGACCCTTTTCAAATAGGCAAAATGCTCCTATGAACATTCCTAGTGTACTCGGCTACAAAACTTGTGGTTCGTTGCAAAAGGTTTTAATCAACTAACAGACCAACCTTCTAGATCTATCCCTGGATCTGTCTCTAGATCTATCCCTGGATCTATCTCGGCTTCTTTCTCTCTCCATCTTCCGCCTTTTTCTGTGTCTGTAGTTGTCCTCATCGTATGGAGAATCATAGCTGTAGGACCGATGTCTGTGAGATCTTGGCATCTGAAGAAAAAGATACAGTCATGTGTAACCCTTTACCAGAGAAATAGATTCATCTTATTTTGTAGCACTGGCAGAGAAAATAAAGGTTAAACTCTTTACCAAATGACAAAATTTTGGACTACTCCAAATCGAAAGCATTTGCAGACGACAAAATAAATGTGAATCAAAAATTGTTTTTTGATTTTGGGAGTGTAGAAAACATTGTGGGAAAAGGAGAAAAAGCTGGTTACCAGCATTTTCTCCTTTTCCCACAATGTTTTCAAAAGGCTTCTATCTCAGGGTCATTAAAAGTCGGGATTGTGTGGTAAAGAGTTAAAAGATGCAACTAAAAAAGAGTGTGCAAAAAATTACTGATGGCTAACAGATTCACAAAGATATGGGTATTCACAAATAAGGAAGACAAAAAACCGTATTTTGTCAACTACATCTTCACATATTTTGTAACCAATACCGACACATGAGACATGGGACTATTAACAAAAATAAAACAAGGGCAGTAGCCCCCTTGTACATGTAGTAATCAAGTATTGTCGACTGTCCTTATTCCGTGAGTGTCCTTGAACCAGGGATTTTTGTGTACATCTCGTAGAACACATATTTTGATGACATCATACGGTATTTCTGCTCGTAACCCTTACCAATATTCAAATGTTTCATTGCCCTTGAATTTCAAATACAAGACAAATACACCAGAAAATAAACTAATGGTCACATGTTAAAGCAATCTACGTATTTTTTCTTGGGTGTTTAAGTAGTGTTTCTTCTCAAAAATTGTAAAGATCATCCACTTCCTGCTGTACAAACTAACTAACTACCGAAACTAGGTAACATCATGTTTGTACATGAAGGCCGACGGTGTGTTTTTTATTTAAATGCAGATTGGACATGAAAATAGTTATCTACATGTAAGTTATTCTTTAATTTCTTTTCATATGACAGTGATCAGAGATGGTTTTTTTATGAAGGCAAGTAATTTCTAGGTCATATTCTGGTCTCAATTCTTAATTTCATCAAGTTGTTTCCTTATCATCACGGAATACTGACACTCGAGGCTACTGATTTATAAGCATCTTTTTGTCTCAGTATCAGTACTTATGTGCCTGCTAAAGTGCAGGTGACCCAAAGATTAAAAGTGACTTCCGAAACATGCACAGTAAATGTCAAGCTTAATTTTGATTTCCATGGAAGTGGGTCAATGGATTAAAACGATCTATGTCCACTTTATTAGCTGTCACTGGAAATTTTGTCACAGAGCCATTCGAAAAGATGCGGGTAAAAACATATGAATTCCAGACGTGTTTGATGAACATTGCTTTGAAGATTTGCAGACACCAATAACAAAAAAGGCATCGGTGCAAACCTTCAGACTGAAGGTATACTCACGCCTCGTATTTCCGCGCTACCTCTATTTCCGCGGCATTCCGAATTTCACTTGTAAACATATCGCAACGCCACCTACTGTCTGTGTGACGTCACCGACTTTCAATTTCACTCTCGTCCTTTACTCCAAGCAAGAAAAAATCCAGAAAAAAATGTTTAAAATTCGGGTAAGTGGTTCATTTTTATTGCAAACCTTAGAAAAACTAAAGGACTTCAATATGCAATCAGGTAATGCTGCAAATGTTGTCAGATTTCACTGTTTTGCTCTTTTTTTCCTTCGACAAATCTCTGTCTTCTGCGCGTAGGATTTTCATGACGTCACTAAATATGTGGATTGTATTAAAGGTACATTTCCACTTGCGAATTTATATTTATCCCTCACTCTTTGATAAGGAAATAATTTTGACAGTTTCAAGATGTTAACTAATGATTATGATTCAGATAACAGATATGATGTTTTTTTAATAACATGAGGTTATCTCACTCTATTATTTACTTGTATGTACCGAAAATTTTGTCTTTTGACATGGTCAAATACTGTGGAGAAGAGAGAAATTCCTTTTTTTAAGCATTTTCTCCTTTCACAACTTTTTTTTCTATGAGGCTAAAAAAAAATAAACAAGCTTGAACCAGGTTTATCTTTTTATAATCTGTAGGAGGCACTCACTTGTTGAACTGCATTGAGGGTGGGTTGGAAAGTGGGGTGTTCATTGGAAAATAGAATTAAAAAGCAAAAATATCATACTTTAATTTGAAACATTTATAAGAAAAATAAATAATTGCAAAAAATTATATACAGAGAATAAATACACATTGACAGATTCCCTTATTTTTGTTTTCAAAACAGTATTCACATTTCAGGATCCCAAAAAGCCCAAGTCATACAATAAAGAAAACTTAATACGAGCATATGAAGCCACCCGGTCTGGGACATCGGTCTACAGGGCAGCACGTTTATTTAATGTTCCAGAGTCAACCCTGCGGGACAGGACAAGAAACTTGGTAGATCTTGATGCTACTCGTGGACCATCCACTTTATTTTCACGAAGTGAGGAAAGGCAACTGGTAGATTTCATACAGTACATGGCCTCAATTGGGTATGGATATTCCAAGACAAATATCCAGTACATTGCTGCAGATCTGGCTGTATCTATGGGGAAGGAAGTAGGAAATTGTCTCAGTCACAATTGGTTCTATGGATTCATCAGGAGATGGCCCGAACTGAAGGTTTTGAAGCCCCAAAAATTACATCTGGCTCGTGCAAAGGGTGCCTCTGAGGAAGCAATAGAAAATTACTTTAAGGAGTTGGGTGATATCATCCAAAAGAACAATTTGTCTGAAACACCACAACATATATATAATATTGATGAAACTAGTGTCAGCACAGAACATAACCCGCCAAAAGTTGTTTGTGGACCTGAGGCCAAAGCTCAGGCTGCCACCTCACCCAGGTCTGCAAACATCACCATTATTGCAGGAGTTAATGCCCTTGGAAATTTTGTCCCTCCTTATTATGTATTTCCAGGAAAGCGTTGGAGTAGTTCTTTGTTGGATGGGTCACCTGCTGGGGCCAGTGGTACTATGTCTGACAAGGGTTGGTCCAACTCGGCAGTCTTTGAGGAATACTTGACGAGTCACTTTGCAAAATATATGTCAGTCTCAAATGGTCCAACAAAGCCCGTTTCCTTGATTCTATTTGATGGTCACAAGTCACATATCTCTTTGACTCTGTCTGAGTGGGCAAAACAAAATAATGTTATTCTCTTTGTTTTGCCCCCTCATACAAGTCATTTGACTCAACCACTGGATGTTGGGTTGTTTGGTCCTTTTAAAAGTTATTATTACCAGGAATGTCAGTTGTACCTTCAGAAGAATCCAGGAATATCTATTACCCGGTATGAAATAGCCCGGTTGACAGCCAAACCATATCTGAAAGCAATGTCCCCTCATAATATATCCTCAGCATTTTGTAAAGCAGGTATTTTTCCCTTTGACAAAGAAAAAATTAAATCAGTTGATATGGCTCCTGCGGTCATTTATGAAAAGTCCATTCCAGATGAAGACACCAAGGAAAAGAATGTTTCATCAGGTAAGCCGTCATCAGACATCAGCAGTTTCTTAGAAAGTAGGAAAATCACAGCTGTTATTTCTCAAAAAACAAAAAAACACTTTGTCCCTCCTTTCAAAGTTTCTGGGGATTTGTCCAATGAATTTAACAAGTTGAAGTATCTTCAAGATCTATCTGTAAAAAAAGAAAGTCAAATTGCAAAATTAAAACTAAATAAAACCAACGAAAAAACATCCCTTCAACATCTGGTGTAAGTGGAGGAAAAGGTGGTCCACTTCCAATTGAAGACACTTCAGATTCCTCAGATGAAGAAATGGACGAGTCTGAAGTTTGTTGTGTATGTAAAAAATTTTACCCAGACCAAAAACGTGGGTGTGAAAATATTATTATTGTCAACTGGGGCCAGTGTGAGATTTGCTCTCACTGGACACATTTGGCCTTTTGTTCTCCAATAAGAGTCCTGAGACGAGGAAGTTCCTTCAAGTGCCCCCACTGTCATTAGAAATTTTAGCATATTAAATGATTTTGAAAGTAATAAATAATTTGAAAGTGCTTTATTAAAGCTTTTGATGGTGTATTCTTACCCCGTCTTGCATAATAAATCCATATTCCAGTATTTAAATCATTAGTATTTCTTATAGTGGTATTACTGAATACCGCGGAAATACGGTAACGTCCCTTTAAAAAATGGCGAACCGGTTGAGAACAAAAACAACTCTAAACATCGACTTCTTTCATGTTTCATCGATAGATCTTCATGATGGACATCTTTCTCAGTAAAGAATGATAACGTTGGTGTATAATTTCCAGGCTTGTAAGTATTTAAAATTATATTTTATTTTAACGAAACATTAAGTACCGCGGAAATACGAGGCGACAGTATACCCCGGAATTCGTTTTGCGGGGGTATAAATATAATATTGGAGCTAGTCCCAGAATCTCGGGCAGGAATAACTGTAACGACTCTGATTTAACATAAAGAGAATAAAGCAGAATATCATTTACACTATGCATATACCAAACAGCAAAAGTGTACACTTGTCTAGTTTGAAAGCATTGGCAATCGACAAATAAGACCTTAATGGCGAATTTTGTATCTTTGATTGAAGAAGTAGACTAGAAAAAAATTGTGAGAAGAGCAGAAAATGCTGGTAACCAGTATTTTCTCCTAATTTCACAATGTTTTGAAATGGGCATATACAGCTCGTTGGAACTGAGAATTACGTGGAAAAGGTCTAATTTACTCGTGATCATGCAAGGAATCCGTGATGTTCCGCGCTCGTTTACTGAATGGCGTGGTGTTTTTTCTCATCATGTTTTTTGATAACCTCACTAGGTTTCCGAACTTAAGTCTGTGTACTTTGAACAACTAATATGTAGAAATTTTTCCAACAATATTCCACTTACAGTCATAGGTGTGTTTGGCCCCGAACTTCCCCACAAAAAATCAAATTTAAGTCGATCTTTACAGTGCTTGACGAACGAATTAATAACGTCCATTAAACTCTCTGCGATGTGATTGGTTAATTTTTGAAACATAAAACGCTGAACGAATATAACAGCGGTACAATATTGTTGTCGTGTTTAAAGTTTTACGATATTAAAGTAGGTAATTTACACATTATGAATAAATGGGATCAATAAGCCTGAAAGACTGGAAGATTTAGCAACAATGTGTTAATCATCATTGGTGCGTTGATGTTATGCACCCGTATAGTTAACTCGGTATCATAACCTCCATGATATAACCGAAGTCCGATATAAATTTACGGATTGTGTCTTCTTTTACCAAAATATCTGCCATCCTTTTTAGGTTTATCCATTGAAAAAATTTGAACAAACTAATCTACATCTTAATATACACAAAAACACTCACAAACTCTGCTAATTTTTAACCCTTAACACTTTACCAGACGAGAAAATTTTACACTGGTCCAAATTGAAAGCATTTGCAGACGACAAAATAAAGGTGACTGAAAAATTGAAATTCCTTCTAGGAAGGGTAGAAAACACTGTGGGAAAAGGAGAAAATGCTGGTCACCAGCATTTTCTCCTTTTCCCACAGTGTTTTCAAAAGGCTTCTTTCTCAGGGGCGTCAAAAGTAGGGATTGTGTGGTAATGGGTTAACCTATTAATCTTTGTCTTTACCATGCAAACTAGATTTAGTTTATAACTTCATTTAACCAGGGATCTTGTATACATGTATATACATTCCCTGTTTTAACCAATTACCACACAATCCCTACTTTTGATGAACCTGAGAAAGAAGCCTTTAGAAAACATTGTGGGAAAGGGAGAAAATGCTGGTAACCAGCATTTTCTCCTTTTCCCGCAATGTTTGATGATGATGCTGACTTTGTAGGATTAAGGTCGATCCCTCCATGCTCTTAGCATATTTGGTATAGGCCATTAGAGAGAAAGAATTGGATACAAGGAAATCCAGGTACAAGCCCCTTGCTCTACTTTGAATAGATCTCGACCTCCTTGGTTCTTTAACTTGCCCGGTGTAAAGTACCGATACACGCGAGGCTACCTCTGGGTTCCAAACTAGTTCACCTCTAGTTGTTTTATACTGTTCACAAAACAAATTTCAAATTTTCAGACACTTTTATTTTGTCGTCTGCAAATATTTACGATTTGGACCAGTCTAAGGTTTTGTAGTTTGGTAAAGAGTTAATATATGTCTATGCATCGGTCCTCGCTCATTGTGACCCTGAAATCTTGTAACTGTTTGACTACTACAGGGATCATGTAGGTATGAAAAAAGGGGGCTTAATGCATTTCAGTGGTGCATGATACTGCATGGCCAGCCATTACATACCCATGGATCCATTACAGTCACTTTCTTTTAACAAAGTTCTGACTTAACCATGAGGCAAACCGGGCCTTGGACAAGCAGAAAATGAACCAATAACAAAAAGTTGCAGTGAATGTCACCCAGGCTTAACTGGGTTGATACCTTTCGCAGATGCATTAAGCCCCTTTCCACACAGCACTACTATTATCCTTACTCGATGTCAACTAATAAGTAACTTACTCTGAATTTTGCCTGTACCCATCAATTTAAGGTCAAAGGGAAAAAACTCTTACAGTTTGTTTATTACATATGAGTGACCTCCCTTATTGAAGTGGACAACCTAAACCGAAAAGCAAATAAAACAGAAATGTTGTTCCGGGACGATCGGTGCTGAATATTTTCGTTCCAGATATAATCAGTCCTAAAATCTTTTTATTATATAATTTTTTACAGACTTAGAGATAACAGTGAGAAAAAAGGACCGTTCAATATACATGTTTAAATAGGATATAGGCCTACTAAATTTCCTTACCAAAGGGTTGCCTCCCTTTTATTTCATTTTTCTAACATAACCGCCAAAATTTTAAGTGGAAAATAACGATTTGGTTATCATATTACGGTAAGAATTAACACTGTGCCCTAGATCCACATGCGATTTATAGAATCGTTGTTGGCGATAATATGCCCCGAAAACTGCTTCAAACTGAGGTCGAAGCTTTACATATATTTTCATTTTATCCACATATGTATAGCACCTGATCTTGGAAATGTTTTGAGTAATTCTTGTCAATACTCACGCATAAATTTTTTAATTATGAATAGTCTATTATTTGACAGCTCTCTTTTCATAGAAAAGAATTTTAAAACGTTTTATCTAAAATGGGGGGGGGGGGGGGCCGCGAATATATTGTAAAATAAGGGAGATCACTCTTCATAATGTATAATGAAATGTGAGTTTTCTCCCTTGGACCATGATATAATTGAAAGATGCCTTGACCAGTTGGAATCTATACACAACTTACTCAACTTTAAAAATTGATAAACACGTTTTAAAAAAAAAAGTTATCTAGGAAAGAAATGTTACAACTGTTATTTTTGTGTGAACCCCATGGGTTTTGAAGAAACTCTGAAATCCAAAAATGGGACCTTTTTATTCCAAAAAAAAAGAGATATTTTTCATTTATGGCTTAGAACTGAATCTCTACCCTTAACTGTTTACCACATGACAAGATTTAAGGCCTGTCCGAATTGAAAGCATTTGCTGATGACAGTTTCAATGCAGTTCATTTGAAATTTATTTTTCTTTGATAATGTAGCAAACATTATGGGAAAAGAAGAAAATGCTGGTATCCAGCATTTTCTCCTTTTCCCACAATGTTTTCAAAAGCTTTTTCTTTCAGGGGTGTTGAAAGTCGTCATTGTGTGGTAAAGGGTTAATCCCATGGATTTTTTCATGACTCTTTCTTAACCTTTTACCACATGATGAAATTTTTAGCCTTGTCCAACTTGAAAGCATTTGCAGACAATTTCAATGTGGCTCAAATGGTGCAATTTTTCTTTGGTAGGGAGAAAAACATTGTGGGAAAAGGATAAAATGCTGGTTACCATCACTTCTCCTTTTCGCAAAATGTTTTGTACCTTGCTGCAAAAAAAATCCAAGTTTTGTGCTATGTTTAATTTGGTGTCTGCAAATGCTTTCAATTTGGATCAGTTTAAAATTTTGGTGTTTGGTAAAGCATTGAGAATGGTTGGGGATCTGACCCTGACAAGCTTATATCTGGCATGGTGTTTATTGTCCATCTGCTTGTCCATCTGTTCTTTGAAATAGCTTAATAACAGGTGATTTGTATCATCAAGAGGCTGAATTTTTTGAAAATAAGAAAATCCCATTTTAAGTTTAGGAAAAGCAGCCATTTTAAGAGAGATTTTTCAATCACCTTAGAGCTGCTAGGTGAAAGGGACATTTGTTTCTTTTACGTAGTCACACCTTTCAGTTAGTAGAATGATTCCATTCCTAATGGGCCTTTTGTTATTTTTAAAGATACCAGATATTAACCCTTTACCAAACTGCAAAATTTTAGATTGGTCCAAATTGAAAGCAATTGAAGACAACAAAATAAATGAGACTAAAGAATTAAAAATGATAATAATTAAAAAATACAACCACTGATGCAGGATTTTGGACTTGTCTCAATTTGCAGACAAAGAATTAACACTTTATCGCGGAATCCCAATCATGGGAATAAGACAAGAAAGAGGGCTTGTTTGTCTGCAGAATGACACATAGCTTTTTTCTTGATGTGTTCTAAATAATAAAGTTTGGCTGAAAGATAATTTTTATAAACAATTTCGCTCTTTTTTCAGCCCTTAATGTCATCACATATGATGCCTTTTATTGCCAATATGGGACTACTAGTGATTCAAACCACAGTATTGGAAAAGGTTTAATTTGTGAATGCAGTCCCTGCGGTTAATTGCCACTCTGTATCGGACACTTTTCTTCTTTTTTTCGTTTATCAAAATGTCTGTTCAAATGTCTATTTCTTCATTCAAAACTAGGAAGATTCTTTGGTAAAAGTTGTAAATGGATTAATTCAAGGCCTTATCCTGCTAAAAAATGAAAATGAAACATTTTAACCCTTTCCCAAACAACAAACTTTTGGACTAGACCAAATTGAAAGCATTTGCAGACGACAATTCAACTCCTGCTGAAAAGATGATTTCTGTCTATGATAGGGTAGAAAACATTGTGGGAAAAGGAGAAAATGCTGGTTTTACCAGCATTTTCTCCTTTTCCCACAATGTTTTCAAAAGGCTACTATATATTCCAGATCCGTAAAAACAGGGATTGTTTGGGAAAGGATTAAATTGATGGTAAAAGAACCCAAATGTTGCTATTTCAATGTTATGTTTTGAGTACTGAAATCTCTATATCAGACAGTCTGGATCCAAGATCAGACTGCACATTCTGTGGAAATCCGTAGTGGTGGCAAATCTATTTCACCTTACGTAAGCCTACATTAAATTTCCGCCTGGAAAATTCACCAGAGTTAGCAAAATCATAAATAATATAACCAGACTACACCTTAAAAACCATTTTTTTTGCGGAAGTAGATGCCAATTTGTTGGTTATTTGATATTCATATGGATGATTCAAATGGATAAAAGAAATCTGTATTTCTGCAGAAAATCTGTTGGAGTCCGCCTAAGCAGCTGGAGCTGAAATTTCCTAGGAGCACTTGCATTCCTGTTGTTCTTGCCTAAGGGTTGAATCTGAGTGCAAGTCTGTATCATTTTAATCCTTCTGTTATGTAAATGTCTGAATGAAGACATATATATAAAAAGGGCAAAAATTGGTGGAAAAGCATAAAAGAGGGTGTAGGGGGGTGGAGAATTCCGGTTATTCATTTAGACCCGGTCTGAACCTGTGAAGTAACCCGACTGTGGTTTCCATAAATTATTACCGGTTCCCTAATGACTTCATGAGTAACGGACCAAAATCTGGAGATCTGTTAGAGGAGAAACTCAGAAAGTCAGGCGTAGTGTGACTTAAACGGGTTGCACCTAAAGAGATCAAATATTTTCCCCATATCGAACGAAAATTAGTTGGTATATGTGTATGAAAATTTAATCTGAATGAAATTAATTCGGTGGTCTGTAGGTGTGGCGTTCGCTCCCAAGGCGCTTCGGCCCTCGTCAAACACGATCCCTGAAAATTTAATGATAATTCCGGTCGTTTCAGCACAATTTCAATGTTGTACTATTTCAACTTCGTGCTGAGTAATTTCTGATGGAAAATTCTAAAGTAATAGCTTCTAATATAAACCTTTATTAACTCTTTACCAAACTACAAAACTTCAGAGTGGTCCAAATTGAAAGCACTTGCAGACAACAAAATAAACGTGACTCAAAATTAAAATTAATTCTAGCAGGATAGAAATCATTGTGCCGAAAAGTAGGAAATGCTGATTACCAGCATTTTCTCCTTCCTCCCAATGTTTTCAAAAGGCTTCTATTTCGGGGGTCATCGTTAAACCAGGGACTCTTTGCCTTTGGTAAAGTTTAAACAAGAAAGTCTAGCTTGTCAGTTGTTTGAATCAAACTCACACCTTCAATAATCAATTATTTGTCAACTATTGTTTATAAATCATATCCTGTAGTAGTTGATCATATCTTGCTGGTAATATCTGGAAGGGTCTACCTACTTGATGCTTATTGTTCTGAAACTTACCTTCAGATGATAAAATTTTAATCCTTTCCAGACTGAAAGATATTAACAAACAGATTTCACCTGAGTTATGAATATGATACTTCATTTTCAAGAGATAGAAAATATTGTTGGATATGGAGAAAATGCTTCTTAACTCTTTACCAAACGACAAAATTTTAGACTGGTCCAAATTGAAAGCATTAATTTGTAGACCACAAAATAGAAGTGACTAAAAATCTGAAATTTGTAATTGGGAGGGTAGAAAACATTGTGGCAAAGGGAGAAAATGCTGTTACCAGCATTTTCTCCTTTTCCTACAATGTTTTCAAAAGGCTACTTCGACAGGGTCGTTAAAAGTCGGGATTGTGTAGTAAAGGGTTAAGAGCATTTACTCCAAATCCTGTGATGTTTTCAAAAGTTTTTTTTCCTCAGGGTAATTAAAATATGAGAGATATTTTACAAACATGACAGTTCACAACAAATATATAGGTGAAATACAAACTGCCTCAGGTGGGATTCGAACCTGGGTGTCAAGATTCTTGTTTTTCGAGGTTGAAAAGACTAATACTCAAACCACTACTAAGCTAAAGAGAATTCTTCACCATGCAATTGTGAAATATTGATTCTTTACTGAAAGAAGCTATAGATGCTGTAAGGAAGGAGTGATATTTCCATGATAATAGTAAAGGATGAAAGAATTATGTTCTGTATTTTTTCAGGAAAATAGAATGGAGTTTGTCGAGTTCATCAAAACCCCCATGTTAGATGGTGTTAAACTAAGACGACCATTCTGTAAAGCTGTAGAAGGAACGCTGTGTATAACAGGTCATCATTTGATTTTGTCTTCCAGAAAAACAAATAAGGAAGAACTATGGGTTAGTAATTCTTTTTTTAACCCTTTACCCAAAGACAAAGTTTTAGGCTAGTCCAAACTGAAAGTACTTGCAGACTACAAAATAAACATAACTCAAAAATTGAAATTTGTTTTCAGTAGGGTAGAAAACAGTGTGGGAAAAGGAGAAAATGCTGGTAACCAGCATTTTCTCCTTTTCCCACAATGTTTTCTACAGACTTCTTTTCTCAGGGGTGTTAAAAGTCGGGATTGTGTGGTAAAGAGTTAAACAATCCTGAGAAAAATCTGTTGAAAACATTGTATGAAAAGGGATGAGATGCTGGTGCCAATATTTTCTTCCCTTTCAAACAAAAATATCCTTATTTCAGTAGCATTATCATTTTAGATTGAATTTGGCAACTGAAAATGCCTTTAATTTGGATACATGTAAGTCTTACATTTGATCTTGTCCATATTAATCCTTTACTCCATAGATACTCATTTCTACGCATTGCCTTATAGAGCCTTTTGTCACAATATTTTCTATGCTATCAAAAAGTGTCATATATACGTAAGAAATGGCTTCATCCATGCTATTATTTAGGGTCTATAAGAGATACTAAAGAAATGCCTTATGGGGTAAATGGTTGAAGCATTTGTAGATGACAAGTTAAATATGGCTCATAATTATGCTGGTTTTCGATAGAAGATAGAAGAGTTTTGAAGATAGAAGACTTTTGAAAACATTGTGGGAAAAGGAGAAAATGCTGGTAACCTGCATTTTCTCCTTTTCCCACAATGTTTTCTACCCTGCTGGAAACAAATTTCAATTTTTGGGTTATGTTTATTTTGTCGACTGCTAGTGCTTTCAATTTGGACAAGCCTAAAATTTTGTCGTTTGGTAAAGAGTTAAGGTTGAAAAGTTTTGATCTGGGTCAGTCTTTGCAGAGTGTGCAGGCTGTCAGGGGAAGATACTTTTTGGCAGAAGTACTAGGCTTCCTTTTCACAGAGCATGAATTATTTAAGAAATGATCTTCTCTCTATCGTGGTATATCGTTCAATACACCACAGTTGTGAGTTATGAGGTGCAAAAAATAATCCATGAGGGTGATAGCCCAAGTTGGTTATTCATTATGCCTCGTAACTCACAACATGGTTTATTGAATGATAAACCACGATAGAAAGAAGATTATTTTGATTCTAATATGGTCAATTCTTAATGAAAGGAAAACAAGTTCAAACTTAGGGTAAAAACCCGGATGAAGATTATGTTCCATTGAATAACTTAATCATTGAATTACGTCACTCGATATAGGATGACGTCACTCTACATGGATTGTCGCAGATTTTACCACGCTCTCCTTGCAACGTGTTTATAGAGCCAAATTCATGTGTCATGTTAGAAAGATATTTTTATTGTAATATCATTTATATTACAGTTGCTTCACAGTAACATAGACAGTGTGGAAAAACGGCTGGTTGGAGCAGGGGGGACCCTCACAATCAAATGTAAAGACTTCACATTTCTGTATTTAGATATTCTTCAAGCAGAGGACTGCCTGAATGCTGCATCTTCCATAGAACAACTGTCAAATATAGGTAAAGTGTTTGTTCACACAGAACATTGTGGATTGTCATTTCCATTTCTTGTTAACCCTTTACCAAACAACAAAATTTTGGGCTTGTCCAAATTAAACATCAGCAGACGACTGAATAAATATGAATCAAAAATTGAAAATTGATTTGGGTTGGGTAGAAAACATTGTGGGAAAAAGAGAAAATGCTGATTACCAGCATTTTCACCTTTTCCCACAATGTTTTTAATGGCTTTCTTTCTCGGGTCGTTAAAAGTCGGGATTGTGTGGTAAAGAGTTAACCCTTTCCCACTCAGTCGGTAGCGTACAGGACTTGAGAACAGGGAGTCGTGAGTTCTATCCCCAGCGTGGCCAACTTCTGTCCGAGGATTGATGATAGTCATTGCAACAGGATTCATTCCTCTCTCACTGCTGACCATTGTTTTGATGGTGGCTTATGTGGGAAAGCAGCCAGTGGCTTGGAAAGAAAATTGTGCGGAATACTGGTAAAAAAGACTCCAGGAAAGCATGGATAGGTGCACTGGCTGCCGCGATATAACTGAAATTATGTTGAAAATGGCATTATCCACCCTACAATCCTAATCATGGCAGAATTTTAAACCTATCCAAATTGAAAACATTTGCGGACAAAAATGTCATAGTGGCTGAAATAACACAACTTTGCTTTGATAGGGTAGGAAATTTTGTGGAAAAAGGAGAAAATGCAGGTTACCAGCATTTTCTCCTTTTCCCACAAAATTTTCAAAAGGCTTCTTCCTCAGGGTAGTTATAAGTTGTCATTATGTGGTAAAGGGTTAAAGGTGGCCCTACAGATTTTGGGACGAAAAATTTACAAGACTACAAAAAAGTCATCCTTTTACTCCCAAAGCCTTATAATTTTCATTCATAAAAACCCAGTAGTTGAAAACGGTTTCAAGACAGTTCCCCGACAAGACAGTTCCCCGACACAAGTTTTGGAGACAGTTCCCCGACAGATTTGGAGACAGTTCCCCGACACTTTTGAAGACAGTTCCCCGACACTTTTGTTCGATGTCAAACAACAAAATAGATCGTTATCGTATATAAAAACAATTTTTTATAAGGGATTATATGGATAAATGATCTTTTGTGACTTATTGAAGTCTTTGTTCATGTATGTGATTGGCGAGTACATTTGATCATGGTGGTAACGTCTATAACTGGATAACTATATGACGGAACAATTTGACAGCCAATCGTCTCAAAATATCAAGACATTATCGAAATACATGTACATTCTCCCAAATGCTGTGCATATAAAGAGAGAACCACAATATACATGTAGGCCTATGTAAAATTGTTCGAGTGTACAAGATAAACAGAAAAGGCATTCACTCAGTAACACTCTTCTTCACAGGGTAGATAATTCGATCACAACATCAATTATCCACGAATATTTCAATTTCTCGTGACTATCAATTATAACTGTGTTAATTCTACAGTATAAAAGGTCATTTTCAATGAAACAAAAGTGTCGAGGAACTGTCTTCAAAAGTGTCGGGGAACTGTCTCCAAAACTTGTGTCGGGGAACTGTCTTGTCGGGGAACTGTCTTGTTCCCGTTGAAAACCATCCGACAACAAGAGAAATTAGAGATTTACTACAGCCCAGATCGACACTGATGGGAAACACGGTCTATTTTTACATGAGCAACTCGCTGATCTACATACCGGAAATATATAGATGAAGCTTCAAACATAGCATCCGAAAAAGACATTATGGAAAATAATTACATATTTGTTATGTTGTGGAATTTCAGCATCATTAGTCACATGCCAGTCACTTAACATTCCCACAATGCTTTTTTTATTTTTGGCAGGAAATCTAAAAATAGCTTAAGAGGCTACGTAGCCTTTTAGGGGAATACCATGAAAAAAAATTGTTTTTGTAATTTTATGATTCTTAATTATTGATGATTTGTATTTTTTTTTCATAAAAATTTCAGTGATATATATATTTTTTTTAATTTGGTGGGATGTGAAAATTCTAAATACCCTCCTTTAACTCTTCACCAGACAGACGAGCCACTGTAGTACGGTCTGTAGCGTACAGGATCTGAGGACTTGAGGTTCCTGGTTCAAATCCTCAGCTTTGCCAATTTCTTTGCTAGGATTGATGATAATCATTGTTGACAGGATCCATTCTTCTGTCAATGCTGATCATTGTTTTGAAGATGGTAACATGGGAATATGGCCAGTGGCTTTGGAAAAATATTATGGACAGTACTGGAAAAAGAAACTCCAGGAAGGCATTGAAAGATTCACTGGCTGCTGCAATATACTACTCAACATTGGCAAGGGATCATTTAGATATTTCAATGTATTTTACACTAACTCAGTTTTGCATGCAAAAACTTTCTGTGTGATAGATGGCTGATTTCATTGGTTTGTCTATGTAGCAAATTGAAATATCTGATGCATATTGTGTGTTGTATTGGATGATCCTTGTGTCAAAATATTTTTTCTAAAGTTCAGGATAAACATGGTGATCCCTAGCAAATGTTGAGTAGTATATATCTGAAATATACTGAAAATGGTGGCAAACATGATACAGTCAGTCAGATATACTAACGAATAAAATTTTAAGCTTCACCAAATTAAAAATAATTATATGCAGATGACAAAATTCTTAGCTCAGCCGAATTTCTTTTGAGGATTGATGATAGTTCTAGCAGCTGATTGCTGTCTTATGGAATGTTGGTACCCATTTTTTTCTCTTTGTTACAATGTTTTCTTTCCTTGCAAAGACAAATTCTGTCACGTGCATGACATCTTATTTGTGCTCTGCAAATTCTTATGATATTTTCAGGGCCAAAATGTTGTTTGAGAAAAAGTTAAGCCTTTAGCAAAGAGCTAACTTTTAACTCAATACCAAACGACAAAATTTTAGACTGGTTCAGATTGAAAGCATTTGCAAACGACAAAATAAAGGTGACTGAAAAATTGAAATTTATTCTGGGAAGGGTAGAAAACACTGTGGGAAAAGGAGAAAATGCTGGTTACCAGCGTTTTCTCCTTTTCCTACAGTGTTTTCAAAGGCTTCTTTCTCAGGGATGTCAAAAGTAGGGATTGTGTGGTAATGGGTTAACCAAACAAAATTTTAGCTTTGTCCAAATTGAAGGCATTTGCAGATGACAATTTCAGTTTGGTTCAAATTGCAAAATTTGTCCTTGATAGATTAAAGTGAAAGCAAATGCAGACAACAAATGAAATATGTGGTAAAAAAAAAAAAATACTTAAAAGATGAGAAAAGATACTATGAAACACCCTCTGTACTTCTGTGTATGTTTTATTTTACAACATTACTGCAATTATTTATTCATTTCCAATTTATCAAAAAGATATCTATATAAGTGTGCTTAGTGTTTCCTGACCCTACCTTGAAAATGCTTTCGACCCTGAACTTTTTTTGCTACAATTGAAAGAGAAAAAATCTGTTGGACATGGTCCATGCAAAATGTTTCTGGGAAAAATATAAAATCCCTACTTACCCTACCTACAGTATCATGGACCGAAACCCTAAACAGAGATTTTTTTTTTTGTTAGGCCTTTTTCTTTTTTTTTTTTCCAGATGACATTACCCTAAGCTATCCATTTTTCTACCGCCCCACATTTGACATACTAGAGGATGGTTGGCAAGCATTTAAAATTGAAAATGAGCTGAATAGATACAAGGAATGCTCTGAAGAATGGAGAATTTCTACTGTGAATAAAGATTACAAGGTAATTCTGTATCCTGTGCCTTTTAAGCATTAGTTTTTACAACCCTGAGAAAGAGGCCTAAAAAAAAACATTGTGAAAAGAGGAGAAAATGTTTGTAACCAGCATTTTCTCCTATTCCTACAATGTTTCCTACCCTGCTCAAAACAAATTTCAATTTTTCAGTTACATTTATTTTTGTCGTCTGTAAGTGCTTTGAATTTTTGGACAGGTATAAAATATTTTGTCTAGTAAAGATTTAACTAAGCAATGCTGTGTATTCATGGGCATTCAGCAAAGCCTTCTGAAAAAATTGTCGCTTAATCCCACAATATATCTACCTTTCATAGTCACGTTACAACATTTGATTGGATATCTGGAAATGCTTCCATTTTAGACAAGTATAATACTTTGTTGTCTGGTACAGAGTTAACTGTACCATAAGACAAAACTTTAGCCTTGTTCAAATGAAAGAATTTAATGGCATATAATGAATTCTTTTCCAAAGGGTAAATAAAATACATTGTTGGTAAAGGAGAAAATGCTTGCTAGCAGCATTTTCTCCTTTTCCATTAATGTTTTCTACCCATCCAGCAACAAGTAATTTTCTTCTTCTCCACAACATTCTTTTTTTATAAAGAAAAGTTTTGCTGAGGATTGTCAAAAGTTTGGATTATTCGGTCACTTTTTATTTTCTTTACCATGCTTTTCACTGCTTACATTGCCAGGTGTGTCCCTCATATCCACAGTCAGTGTTTGTACCCAAGTCTGTAACAGATGAAATGCTTCTTAAATCAGCTGGGTTCAGACAAGGTGGACGGTTCCCTACTTTAGCCTACTACCATAGAGACAGCCAGGTGTGTGCTCAGGACTTAATATTTTACAGCATTGCTTCAGCCACAGGTCTATCTTGGTCACAAGTCTAGGGGGTATAATGGAGAAATATAGGAAGGAATTTGCTTCTATCTTTACTTCAAGTTCTTGCCCCCCAGGTGGCTCAGTGGTGAGCTTGTTGGACTCATGATCTGGTGGTTGTTAGTTCAATACTCAGTTGAGGCGAACTTTCTTTCCGGCATATTTCCACCTCTCACCTCTGTTGAAGCATGTGAGAAAAGTAGTCAGTGGCTTTGGAAAGAAAGTTGTGTAAGTACCGGTGTGAGAAAGCCAGGAAACACATGTGCGTCACCGACCGCCATGATATGACCTTAGCTGTTAAAGTGGCGTTAAACCTCAGTGCAACCAACCAACCAACTTCAAGTTCTGTGCAAAGCTCCACTAAGCTTTGATCAACTTGAGGAAAACATACGGCAGTTGGAAATTTGCTGGCAGCCATAATTTTACAGTTTTTTTTTTTTTGTATGAAAAAATTAACAGCAGATTTTCTTTAAAAATGGATTAAGTCAAGAGATTGAATTCAATAATGGACATATGAACCTTAGTCAAAGAGATCAATTTAATTCAGTGACATTAAGATTCCTTCATCTTTTAAATGCAGTAGTTGAATATCATACATTTAGTAAAAATTCAGTCAGTGTTCTTAACTCTTTACCAAACGACAAAATTTTGGACTGGTCCGAATTGAAAGCATTTGCAGATGACAAAATGAATGTGACTAAAGAATTAAGATTTGTTTATGGAAGGGAAGAAAACATTGTGGGAAAAGGAGAAAATGCTGGTTACCAGCATTTTCTCCTTTTCCCACAATGTTTTCAAAAGGCATCTTTCATAGAGGTGTTAAAAGCCAGGATTCTGTGTTAAAGGGTGAAACCTTTTGTTCAGTCCTGAAACAGTTTCAGACTACTTCTTTTTCTCTCTGCTTTCACTTTATTTCCACCTTCAAGCTTGAAAGTGGCATATCATAACAGTTACTAAATGAAATTTCCTGATTCATTATATTTCAACACTCCTTGTTGAGAAATATTACATTATTTCTATAGGCTGTCCTGATGCGGTGTAGTCAGCCTCTCACAGGAACAGGTGGAAAGAGGTGTAAAGAGGACGAAAAACTCGTAAATGCTGTCCTGAAAATAGGGCGTAGAGGATATATTGTAGACACAAGGTCCTTGAACACTGCAAAAGCTGAGTTTAAAAATGGTATGTTTTCTTTGACATTATATTGAATACAGATTAAATTTTATTACCCCTTAACCTTTTACCACACAATCCCGACTTTTAACACCTTTGGGAAAGAAGTCTTCTGAAAACATTGTGGGAAAAGGAGAAAATGCTGGTAACCAGCATTCTCTCCTTTTCCCACAGTGTTTTCATCCCTTTCTGAGACAAATTTCCATTCTTTAGTCACATTTATTTTGTCGTCTGCAAATGCTTTCAATTTTGACCAATCTAAAATTTTGTCGTTTGGTAAAGGGTTAAGCTATTAATAGCAACTCAAACTCCTTTTGCAGACAGTGTAGCTCTAAGATCAGAAAGACAGAACATGCAGTCTGATCTGAGACCTCGACTGTCCATTAAAGAGATAGCTTTCCCTCAAAAATACCTGTGAAACAGCAGCGTTTAGGTTTTTACTATCCGCTTGAAAGTTTCATTTCTCTACTTAAGCATGATAAGGGTTAAATTTAACTCATTACCACATAATCCCTACTTTTGACGACCCCGAAAAAAAAAGCTTTTTTAATACATTGTGGGAAAATGGTGACCAGTATTTTCTCCTTTTTCCACAATGTTTTATACCCTTCCAAGTAAGAATTTCAAATTTCCAGTCACTTTTATTTTGTCGTCTTCAAATGCTTTTAATTTGTATCAGTCTGAAATTTTGTCGTTGGTAAAGAAACAAATATGACCTGTAAACTCCCTCGATGTAGATGTGAATAGATGTAGATGTGAACAGTTTGAATTTTACGTAAAACAAGTTTATTACTTACAATAATTGCTTTCATGAAACCTTAAAGGTGGCCCTTCAGATTTTGAGACGAAAATTGTACAAAAGTGCAAAAAAATCACCCTTATACTCCCAAAGCCCTTTAATTTTTATTTATAAAACCCCAGCAGTCGAAAACCGTCCGACAACATGAGAAATTAGATATTTACTAAGGCCCAGGTTGAGACCTACGGGAGACATATTCTATTTTTAGATGATCAATTCCCTCATTTACTTACAGGAATAGACAGAAGAAGCTTCAAACATAGCGTTCGAAGAAGACATTATGGAATATAATTATTACATGTTTGGTATGATAGGGAATTTAAGCGTTATGAGTCACGTGCCAGTCACTTGACATTCCCACGATGCTTTATTGATTTTTGGCGCGAAATCTAAAAATACCTTCAGAGGCTATGTAGCCTTTTAAGGGAATACCATCAAAAAAATTTTTTTTTGTAATTTTATGTTAACTATCAAAAGGAGAACCTATACAATAAGACAAGTATGATAACTAGGAAAGCATTTTTGAGCCTGAGAAAGAAGCCCTTAGAAAACTTTGTGGGAAAAGTAGAAAATGCTGGTAACCATCATTTTCTCCTTTTCCAACAATGTTTTCTACCCTTCAGAAAACAAATTTCAAATTTTCAGTCACTTTTATTTTGTCGTCGACAAATGCTTCGATTTGGATAAGGCAAAAATTTTGCCATTTGGTAATGAGTTCAGGTAATTTGACATTGAAGGACTTATTTTTTTTCCTGTAGGTGGAGGGTTTGAACCTGAGGCACACTATTCCCAATGGAAGAGGATTCACCAAGCTATAGAAAGGAGAAATGTATTTCATGAGTCACTGATTAAACTGATAGAAGGTGAGAAATTGGATTCTGACGCTTGTGCGTGTAGGTTTTCTTGGTAAATTTGAAGGAATGATGCTAGATTTCAGGATTAGTTTTGAATCTCTACAAGTTGGCAGAATTATGGACTCATATATATTGAAAGGACTTGCTTACATCAACTTTTGTCTCCATTAGTCTTTTGACTCTTTGACATACAAAAAAATTCTAGGCAGATTAATAAAATTAAAAGCACTTGCATACCACAAATTAAATATTGACCTTATTGTAAGATTTGTCTGTCATAGTATAGAAAACATTATGGTAAAAGTAGAAAATGCTGGTACCCAGCATTTTCTGTTGTTCCCACAATGTTTTTAAAGGGGAGGTGGAAACCTTTGATTGTGTGGTAAAGGGTAAAAAAAAACACTGTGGGAAATAGTGAAATACTTGCTGTCATCATTTCTGCTTTACCTTCAATGTTTTTTGAAAGCTTGACATATGTCAAGCTTTCTTGATAAATAGATAAATCAGTTTAAAAAAAAAAATTAATTTTTGTAAAGAGTTTAGAACAAATTGTAAAAGTTAGGAAAAAAAAAAGAACAGAAGAGTGTAATTCTGTTAGCATTATAGTTTTAAATTTCAATTTACTTTAAGCATGACATGTTTTGAAATCAAATTACAAATTGAATCAAATGTCAAAGGCAAACAGAGACAGATTTTCAAAATAACAAATGTCTGATTGGCCACAGCAAAACTTATTAATGATGTATCCAATCAGAAATTATCTTACTTTATAAGTATAGAATAAGATTAGGATACAGTTAAGAATGATAAGTTAACCCTTTACCAAACAATCCCTGGTTTTTACGACCCCAAGATAGAAGCCTTTTGAAAATATTGTGGGAAAAGGAGAAAATGCTGGTAACCAGCATTTTCTCCTTTTACCACAATGTTTTCTTCCCTTGTGGAAACAAAGTTCATTTTTCGAGTTACATCTATTTTGTTGTCTGCAAGTGCTTCCAATTTGGACCAGTTTAAAAAAGTTTTCGTTTGGTAAAGGGTTAAACCTTTATGATTTGAGTGCCACTTTTTCCAACACTGAGAAAGAAAGCTTTTGAAAACATTCTCAAAAAAGGAGAAAATGCTGGTAACCAACATTTTCTCCTTTTCCCGTAATGTTTTCTACCCTTTTAAAAACAATTTTAAAGTTTTGAGACCAAGCAATGTTTTTGTTTGTAAAGATTTAGAATAGCCTCTGGTTCCTATTTCAGCCTGTTCTGATGTTGGAGCCACAGTAGACAAATGGTTATCAAAGCTGGATACCAGTGGATGGATGTCTCATATCAAAGATATTCTAACATGTTCCTGCCTGGTTGCCCAGTGTATTGATAAGGATTGTAAGTAAAGTATTTATAAACTTCACAGTCCGTAGTTTTAACAAACAGTCTATGGGAAGAAGCCTTTTGAAAACATTGTGAGAAAAGGAGAAATGCTGGTCATCAGCATTTTCTCCTTTCCCCATATTGTTTTTTTACCTTTTCAAATACAAACACTACAATTTGAACCTAAACTACATGTCATATATTACCTGCAAATGCTTTAGATTTAGATCAATTCGAAATCTTGTTATCGGTAACATGATAACTTTTATCTGAAAGCAAAACTATTGAAAAAATCTAAGAATGAAGAGCAAGAAGTTTACTTCTGCCACATTGTTTCAAAAGGTTTTATGGTCCAGGTAGGAAGAAGAGGGTGATGATTGTCATTTCCAAGTCATGTTGTTAATTTTGTGTGTGTGTTTACAGCCGCATGTGTGTTGGTCCATGGATCAGAGAGTATTGACTCAACTTTACAAGTTACGTCTCTGGTACAAGTTATACTGGATCACGACTGCCGCACATTTACTGGGTAAGGCACTTATCTGATACCTTATTGTTCCCTTTCTGCAGAGAAAAGGAGCTGGTGGCTATGTTGACCTAATGATAATATATTTTTTACAACAACCGAAAAAAACATAGTTTCATTGACCTTAGAGAAAGAAGCTTATAAAATTGGAAAAGAGAAATTTGCTGAGAGAGGCAACTGATCATTATTATTGATATTTGTTATATACCTAGCAGTGAAATCCTGGAATTTCCCAGTGTAATAAATTTTGATATCATCACTAGTGACAATATCAACTTTCACTTTCACTTCCTGCCATGATTTAGGAACTACTTTTTCATTAAGCACTTATAGATATTGTTAATTGTAAGTTCTATATTTTCAACCAGTAGTCTCATTTTGTTCTTTTAAATTATGTATTCATCCGCACTATGTTCCTGATTTCTTCTCTCTATCCAAAGTATTGATTTTGACTTTCAAACGAAAAATTAAAAATAATAATGTTTATAAGGTATTATAATAAATAGAATAATCAACTGGTTATTTTTGATATGAAAAATATCTCACTCGGATGCGTTGTAAAGTGTTAAAAAAAACTTGTGCTGTGCACTCATTTTTTCAATGCCCAACAATGCTCTCGCAAGATTTTTTTTTCATATCAAAAATAACCAGTTGATTATCCTCTATGTAATCCATGCTGTGTCAAAAGGGGGTCTGATGGATCTCTATGATGCACTTTACCCAGCAAATCATCATTTAACTCTTTACCAAATGACCTGATTTTAGACTAGTCCAAACTGGAAGTCTTTGCAGACAACAAAATTAATGTGGCTAAAACTTTGTTTTCAGAAGGGAAGAAAATATTGCGGGAAAAGGAGAAAATGCTGTTTACCAGCATTTTCTCCTTTTCCCACAATGTTTTCAGAGGGCTTCTTTCTCAGGGTAGTGAAAACCAGGGTTTATTTGGGAAAGGGATAATTCTGGAGCCATAAAGTCCATTTTGTGTAACAACGTACTGAATCATGAGGTAGACTGGTCCTTTAACATGCAGAAAATTAACCATTAGCAAAATGTTTTGACGCAGATTAGCCTGCAGGAACTGTGCAAGCTGATCTCACCCGATACAGTTTGCAAGTGTATTTAAACCCTGATTTACAGAACATGGCTCTAATATATTGAGAGTTTTTTTTAAATCATCCTGGACAAGAAGGACTTTCACCATTTGCCAAACAATCCCTGGTTTTTATGACCCTGAGATAGAAGCCTTTTGAAAACATTGTGGGAAAAGGAGAAAATGCTGGTAACCAGCATTTTCCCCTTTTCCCACTATGTTTTCTACCCTGCTGGAAAGAAATTTCAATTTTTAAGTTACGTTTACCGGTATATTGTCATCTGCAAGTGCTTTTAATTTGGACCAGTCTAAAATTTGTTTGGTGAAGAGTTAAAAATATCATTGGAAAAGGAGGAAACGCTGGAAATAGCATTTTCTCTGTTTCCCATGATGTTTATAACCATTTTAGTGATAAATTCCACTACATGACCTGCTTTATATTTGTGATCTGAAAATAGTTTCCATCTGAATAGATCCAAAATTTTGTCATCTGGTAAAGAATTAACTGTTTACCACACAATCCCTAGTTTTAACGACCTGGGGAAGTAGTCCTTTGAAAACATTGTAGGAAAAGGAGAAAATGCTGGTAACCAGCATTTTCTCCTTTTCCCACAATGTTTTCAACCATATCACATACAGAAATTGCTTGTTTAGCTACATTCAATATGTTGCCTGCAATTACTTTGAATTTGTTCTAGGCCTGAGTTTTGTCGTTTGGTAAAGAGTTAAGATGACAATTCTTTGCACATTTTGTCAGGTTCGAAGCCCTTATTGAGAGAGAATGGCTACAAGCAGGGCATCCATTTGTGGACAGATGTGCCAAATCAGCCTATGCTATTTCCAAGCAGAGGCAAGAGGCCCCTGTCTTTCTACTGTTCTTAGACTGTGTGTGGCAGGTAAGCATTTATCACTTGCGCAGAAAATGCTTTTTGAAACAAGCGATTTTCTGGCAAAAGGGGGCTTAACCCTGTACTCCATAGAAACTCATTTCTAGGCATTACTTGTAAGAGCCTTTGGAAAACATTGTGGCAAAAGATGAAATTGCTCGTGACGAGCAATTTCACCTTTTGCCAAAATGTTTTCTACGCTATCAAAAGGTGTCATATACACATAAGAAACGGCTTCATCTTTGCTGTTATTTAGGGTCAATTAGAGATACCATAGAAATGCCTTATGGGGTAAAGGGTTAATGTATCTCAGTAATGAATTGTACTAAGCAAGACATCACACTATTAGGGATCCATAAAATCCAAAGTTTTGGTTCAGGTCAGCCTGTGCGGACTGCACTGGCTGACCTGAATCGATACTTTCTGCAAATGCATTGTGCCCCCTTTTCATAGACAATAGCTCATATAGAATGACAGAGGAGTAAGTGGTATAGGAGGTAGAGCACTGTTGTCTCAAGACACATTTAAAATGTCTTTTGCACATGCTTCTAATTTTGACAGGAAGGATCATGCATTTATCTATCTCAGGTTGCACATGCTTTCAATTTTGACTGTGTCATGTGATAAAGAGATCATGCATTTACATATCTCAGGTTGCACATGCTTCCAATTTTGACTGTCATGTGATAAAGAGATCATGCGTACATCTATCTCGGGTTGCACATGCTTCCAATTTTGACTGTGTCATGTGATAAAGAGATCATGCGTACATCTATCTCAGGTTGCACATGCTTCCAATTTTGACTGTGTCATGTGATAAAGAGATCATGCATTTACATATCTCAGGTTGCACATGCTACCAAATTTGACTGTGTCATGTGATAAAGAGATCATGCATACATCTATCTCAGGTTGCACATGCTTCCAATTTTGACTGTGTCATGTGAAAGAGATCATGCATTTATATATCTCAGGTTGCACATGCTTCCAATTTTGACTGTCTTATGGTAAAGAAATCATGCATGCATCTATCTTAGGTTGCACAGGCTTCCAATTTTGACTGTGTTGTGTGATAAAGAGTTCATGCATTTGTCTATCTCAGTGGATCATGAATTTTTATGCATGAAAATTTATTTATCAAAAATTTAAAATAAAGGTAAAACAGACATTTTATTTTTTGACATCTTTTTTCTACTGTTACTTTCTTTGTTATTCAGATTTGGCAACAGTTTCCATGCTCTTTTGAGTTTACAGAAGATTTTCTGATCCTGCTGTTTGAACATGCCTACTCTTCCCAGTTTGGTAAATATGAATTCAGTAGCAATAAGTCTTACAAGTTTTGCCTTTTTCTTATATTGATGAACTCAGAGACTTTCCTATCTTATGTTGTCTTTGCAGATGGAGTAGATCAAGATCAGATAGCAGACTTACTTTTGTCTGCAATCTTCTATTTGTAAAACACTCACTCATTTCTCAGCCTTTAGATTGCAATAATTGAGGCTTGTCTAAGCCTTTTATTAAGTAATCTTATGTTTTAATGACTTTAGAGAGAAAGGCTTTCAAGAACTGTTGGAAAAGGAGACAAGCATTTTCTCCTTTCCCTACACGATTTACTATTCTGTTAAAGACAGATCTCACCACTTGAGCCATATCTAATTAACTCTTTACCAAACTACAAAATTTTAGACTTGTCCAAATTGAAGGCATTTGCAGATAACAAAATAAATGTGAAATTTGTTCTGGGAAAGGTAGAAAACATTGTGGGAAAAGGAGAAATGCTGGTTACCAGCATTTTCTTCTTTTCCCACAATGTTTTCTAAAGGCATCTTTCTCAGGGTTGTCAAAAGTAGGGTAATAGACTAATTGTCTGCAAATGCTTTCAGTTTGAACAAGTTATTTCTTTGGTAAAGAGTTATTGATTGAAAGCTATTTTTTTTTTCCCTAAGGAGGAAGGAGGGACACAGGAGCTGTATAGAAAATGAAGAACTCACCATAAAATGTTATCTACAACTATCAAATAACAAAGTCTGTTTCAGTTTTACTAAAAATATTGCACAATATTCCATGCTTTCTGGTAGGATATCAAGAAATAGCAGTGAAAATATTTTTTTCACCACCAGTGAAAATATGGATTTTCGAGTTCTTGCTTTGTAGGTAAATTGCGTGTGCCTCATAACCAGATGGGAAATATGATGTTATTTACCTTACATTTCTCGCGCTTGACGCAATATTGTAATGCGTTGCTATGAGGGAGGGGTACGCCACGGGGAATAATGGAAAAGAACTGTACTGAAAGGGTTAAAAGCATGAAATAAATGGAATATAAATTTTGTTTTTTTCGGTGAAAGATCGAAATAATGTTGAAAACACCATTCATTTAATTGTAAGAGACAATCAACATTGCGCCCAAAATCATTGTTGAGCATTTTATATCTCTTTTACAGGAACATTTCTGTGTAATAATGACAGAGAGAGAAAACAAAACTGTCTAGACAAAAGGACAGTGTCATTATGGTAGGTGTTTTATTCTTTACCCATTACCAAACGACAATATTTTAGACTGGTCCAAATTGAAAGCATTTGCTAACAACATAATCAAAGTGACTGAAAATTTGAAATTTGTTTTGTGAAGTGTAGAAAACATTGTGGGAATAGGAGAAAATGCTGGTTACCAGCATTTTCTCCTTTTCCCACAGTGTTATCTAAAGGCTTCTTTCTCAGGGGTGTCAAAAGTAGGGATTGTGTGGTAATGGGTTAACCACACCATCCTGACATTTAATGACCCTGAGAAAGAAGCCTTTTGAAAACATTATGGGAAAATGAGAAAATGCATATGGTCCAAATAATAGGATGTGACTTGTTCTTTGCCCTTTTATTTCCTTTTTCCACAATATTTCCTTATCTTTTCATAGATAAATGGTGTTGTATGCGCCACAGTTTTTTTTGTTTTCTATAAAAATTGTCAGTTTTGTAATTTAGTAAATGATTAAATGTAGCATAAATAATTAGGCTGAAATACACAATGACAAAAGAACAATCCATGACAAATGGATCACCTTTTGTTCAATAAGTAGTTTTGAATATGGGTAAAGTTACTTGGCAAGTTATGGTTTGTTTTTCAGAATTTACACCTGGGTCTCAATACGTTTTTGTTTTCCTCACAGAGTTCGTGAAAAACAATGTCGGTTTGAAAACATTGGAAAGGGAGAAAATGATGGTCACTATATGTTTCTTAACCCTCTCCCAAACAATCCCTAGTTTTTACGACCCCGAGATAGAAGCCTTTTGAAAACATTGTAGTGGGGAAAGGAGAAAATGCTGGTAACCTTTTTCCACATTGTTTTCAACCCTGCTGGAAACAAATTTCAACTTTTGAGTTACGTTTATTTTGTCGTCTGCAAGTGCTTTAAATTTCGACCAGTCTAAAATTTTGTCATTTGGTAAAGAGTTAAAGCCCTCTTCTACAAGGCGTAATGGTTTGGCAAAGGACTGATCATTATCGTACTTTCCTGCCAACTTTCTGCCCATAGGTCCTACATCAACAGACCTGAAGTGTTGGCTAACTACATCAACCCCATGTATGACCCGAACCCAGCTGTCATCTGGCCCTCTGTGGCCCCGCAGAGTCTGGTAAGGATCTGATCCCTTTTCTTTATCCCTGTAATAGAGGACAGAATTTTGGACTTGTCTGTGGTGAAAGAACTTGCAGACTAAAAGTTAATGTAAATCAAAAACCTAGATTTTTTCTTGTGAAGGGAAGAAAGCATTGAGTGAATAGGATAAAATACTGGTTACTCAAAGATTTTCAAGTTTTCAAAAACCTTTAAGCCTCTAAAGTCTTTAAGACTTTATAGTTTGTTTCTAAAGAGTTTCTAAGAGTGGTGTCTGTGGTCGTGAGGTAGAGCGTTGGCCTCATAACCTAAAGGTCTTTAGTTTGATACCTGGGAGTGGATGTCAACTTTGGCAGTTTTCATTGGCCCACACATTCAGTGTGAGTACTGGTGTAGTTCCCAGGAAGCAAAATCAAGAGAGATTAGTATAAGTTGTAAGAACTTGTTTCTCAATCGATGTAAAATAAATATGTTTAAAGAGTTAAGACTGATGCGCTGGACCAAAATGTCAAAAGAACTTTTTTATAACAATCCTTGAAAAATTTTCCCTATAACAAACAATCATAGGGTTTCATGATCCAGAGGTAAAGGCCTTTTGAAAACATCATGGGAAGAGGAGAAAATGATGGTAACCAGCAGCATCTCCTTTTCCCACAATGTTTTCTACCTTGTAAGAAATCTTTAGTTTTTTGGTACCACTTTCAAATTTATACTCTGCAGTTGCTTTCAATTTGGAAGGGCCTAGATTTTGTTGTTTGGGAATAACCAGCATTTTCTCCTTTTCCCACAATATTTTCAAAAGGCTTCTTTCTTATGGTCTTCAAAAGTAGGGATTGTTTGGTAATGGGTTAACTTGTATTACCATTATTCTCTCTCATACAGAGTTTGTGGAGTTCACTCTATCAAAGGTGCCAGATCAATCAGAATAAACAGAAAGAAGCCTGGACGGAGATATTCAAAATCAGAGAGACAGACAAGGAGCTCCGATCAAAAGTTGGAAAGTTACGCAGGTAGATATGACAGTACAAACCTTCAGTCAAAAATTGCATGATTGATGTCGTTGTGATGTACTTTTATGTATAGGTTTCTCAGAACATTTTAACCATGCTCTGGCAAAAGGGAGCTTAATGTATTTCAGTGATACATGGTATTAAGCAAGCCATCACACACACATTGATGCATAGTTACTTTTTTAGCACAACATGCTCAAGGGGAGCTTTTAGGATCACCCGGTGTCCATCATGCATCGTCTGTCATCAACAATTCTTTAAACATCAATTCCTCCTAAACCGCTTGGCCAATTTGGACCAAACTTGGCTGGAATGTTCCTTGGGAGGTGCAGAATTTGATTCTGTCAAAAACTCTGGTTGCCATAATGGAATTTTTTAGGAAATTCTTTAAAAATTGTTTTCTCTGAAACCGCAGGCCAGATTTTAAAATAATTTCACAGAGATGTTCCTTGGGTGACCCTTTTCAAAAATTGTTCGTGAAATTTTGATCCGTCAAGAAACATGGCTATTCTTAAAAATTCTTCTTCTCTGTAACAGCTGCTTAGATTTTAAAATAATTTCACAGAGGTGTTCCTTGGATGACCCTTTTCAAAAATTGTTCGTGAAATTTTGATTCGTCAAGAAGCATGGCTCTGGAGAATGGGGGCTACTTGCACTATAGGGAAATGAAGAAATTCTTAAAAATTCTTCTTCTTTGAAACGGCTGGTCAGAAACCTCTGAAACCGCTGGTCAGATTTTGAAATAATTTCACAGAGATGTTTCTTGGTTGACCCTTTTCAAAAACTGTTCGTGAAATTTTTATTTGTTTGATTTGTCAGGAAACATTGCTCTGGTGAATGGGGGCTACTTGCACTATAGGGAAATGAAGAAATTTTTAAAAATTCTTCTTCTCTGGAACGGCTGGTCAGATTTTAAAATAATTTCACAAAGATATTCCTTGGGTGACCCATTTCAAAAGTTGTTCGTGAAATTTTGATTCGTCAAGAAACATTGCTCTTGTGAATGGGGGCTACTTGCACTTTATGGAAATAAGAAATTCCTGAAAATTCTTCTTCTCTGAAACTGCTGATCAGATTTTGAAAGGACTTTTACAGGTGAACTTTTGGAAAGTGCTTGGCAAAATAATGATTTTGTTTCCAGTGTTTCAATACCTTTAAAAAAAAAATGGCTATGGTCCTCTCAAAAATTCAGGTGAGCGATCCAGGGCCATCTTGGCTCTCTTGTTTTAGCTCACCTGAGCACAACACAAATGGAATTTTCTTGGAAATTCTTGAAAAATCTTCTCCTCTGAAACCACAGATCAGATTTTAAAGTAATTTCACAGAGATGTTCCTTGGGTGACCCTTTTTAGCTCACCTGAGCACAGCTTTTTTTTTTCTTTAAAAATCTTCTCCTCTGAAACTTCTGGTCGAATTTTGAAATAATTTCACAGATATGTTCCTTGGGTGACCCTTTTCAAAATTTGTTTGTGAAATTTTGATCCGTCAAAAATTGTGGCTCTGGTGAATGAGGGCTACTTGCACTATACAGAAATGAAGGAATTCTTTAAAAATCTTCTCCTCTGAAACCGCTGGTCAGATTTTGAAATAATTTCACAGATATGTTCCTTTGGTGACCCTTTTCAAAAATTGTTCGTGAAATTTTGATCCGTCAAAAAATGTGGCTCTTGTGAATGGGGGCTACTTGCACTATACAGAAATGAAGGAATTCTTAAAAAATCTTCTTCTCTGAAACCGCTGGTCAGATTTTGAAATAATTTCACAGAGTTGCTCCTTGGGTGACCCTTTTTAAAACTTGTTCGTGAAATTTTGATTGGTCAAGAAACATGGCTCTGGTGAATGGGGGCTTCTTGCACTATACAGAAATGAAGAAATTCTTAAAAATTTTTCTTCTCTGAAACAGCTGCTTAGATTTTGAAATAATTTCACAGAGTTGTTCCTTGGGTGACCCTTTTCAAAAATTGTTCGCAAAATTTTGATTGGTCAAGAAACATGGCTTTGGTGAATGGGGGCTACTTGCACTATAGGGAAATGAAGAAATTCTTAAAAATTCTTCTTCTCTGAAACAGCTGGTTAGATTTTGAAATAATTTCACAGAGTTGTTCCTTGGGTGACTCTTTTCAAAATTTGTTTGCGAAATTTTGATTGGTCAAGAAACATGGCTCTGGTGAATGGGGGCTACTTGCACTATACAGAAATGAAGAAATTCTTGAAAATTCTTCTTCTCTGAAATGGCTGGACAGATTTTGAAATAATTTCACAGAGATGTTCCTTGGGTGATCCTGTTCTAAAAGTGTTCACGAAATTTTGATTGGCCAAGAAACATGGCTATGGTAAATGGAGGCTACTTGCACTATATGGAAATGAAGAAATTCTTGAAAATTCTTCTTCTCTGAAACCCGTCGTCAGATTTTAAAATAATCTTACAGAGATGTTCCTTGGGTGACCCTTTTCAAAAGCTGTACATATAATTTTGATCCATCAAGAAACATGGCTTTTTTGAATGGGGGCTACTTGCACTATACAGACATGATGAAATTCTTGAAAATTCTCTTTCTCTGAAACCCCTGGTCAGATTTTAAAAGAAATTTTATGAAATGTTCCTTGGGTGACCCTTTTCAAAACTTGTTCGTAAATTTTGATCCATCAAGAAACATGGCTCTTGTGGATGGGGGCTACTTGCTCTTACACAGAAATGAAGAATTCTAAAAATTCTTCTTTTTGAAACTGATGGTCAAATTTCGAAATGACTTTTACAGGTGACCTTTTGAAAATTGCTTGGCAAAATTATAAATTTGGTTCCAATGTTTCAATACCTCAAAAAAAAATAGACTATGGTCATCTCAAAAATTCAGGTGAGCGATCCAGGGCCATCTTGGCCCTTTTGTTGAAAATTGTTAGTGAAATTTTGATCCGTCAAGAAACGTGGCTCTGGTGAATGGGGGCTACTTGCACTATACAAAAATGAAGGAATTCTTTAAAATTCTTCTTCTCTGAAACTGCTGGTCAGATTTTGAAATAATTTCACAGAGATGTTCCTTGCGTGACCCTTTTCAAAAGGTATTCACGAAATTTTGATCCATTAAGAATCATAGCTCTGGTGAATGGAGGCTACTTGCACTATACAGAAATGAAGAAATTCTTAAAAATTCATGTTTTGGGCAGCCTTATCTTGATCTATATTGGCTGCAACTTTAGGAATAAAAAAAAAGCATTTATCCCTTTACCATACAATCCCAACTTTTAACCACCCTTGAAATAAAGGCTTCTGAAAACATTGTGGGAAAAGGAGAAACTGCTTGTAACCAGCATTTTCTCCTTTTGGTCACATTTATTTTGTCGTCTGCAAACTTTTTCAATTTGGACATGTCCAAAATTTTGTTGTTTGGTAAAGAGTTAAGCCATTACCGCACAATCTCGCCTTTTAACGACCCTTAGAAAGAAGGCTTTTGAAAACATAGTGGGAAAAGGAGAAAATGCTGGTAACCAGCATTTTCTCCATTTCCCACAATGTTTTCTACCCTGCTGGAAACAATTTGCAATTTGGTCTTCAATTTGGACCAGTCTAAAATTCTGTCGTCTGGTAAAGAGTTAAGGGGTTTATCTCATGCTTTTATTCATTATCTATTTACAGACAACTGGCAAGTTTAGAGAAAGAGGCCCTGTCTGCAGGTGTAATACTCCCTTCAACCCTGGATGGTGAAGTCAATGAATAGAACATTATAAAGCTGGACTGTAATAAATCACATGACTTCCCACAGAAGACTATCTCTTATGGGTCTTCGAATCTTTCAGTGGGCCACTATTTTTGAGAGACAGGCAACTTGACTTTATTTTCCCTATAAGTGGATAGGTATTCATACTTTCTGATCCTTTACAAATCAATCCCATATTTTCAGGACCCTTGAGAAGAGGCCGTTTGAAAACATAGTGATAAAAGGAGAAAATGCTGTTTACCAGCATTTTCTTCTTTTCCCGCTATATTGTCTACCCAGTCTAAAAACTAAGTACTTTGCATTACCTTCAAAAATTATGTCTGCCAATGCTTTAACCCTTTCCCAAACAAGAAATTTTGAACCATTCCAAACTGAAGGAGTTTGCAGATGACAATTTTATATTTGGAAAAAAATTGCAGAAAGTTCTCAAAAAGGATAGAAAACACTGAGGGAAAAGGAGAAATTGCTCGTAACGAGCAATTTCTCCTTTTCCCACAGTGTTTTCAAAGACTTTTACTGCAGACACGTAAAACCAGGGCTTGTTTGGGAAAGGGTTAAAAAAGAGATGGTCAAAAGGTTCTTGTTGGAAAAGAGTTAAAATGCTGGGTCAAAAGCATTTTTAGCTGGCTATTTTCAAAGAGAACAATAAGTTGCTGTTGTCGTTGCTGTGTGTGGGTTCATACTCACCAAGCGTTCTTAAGAACGTCCTTTGTCTTAGAATTTCTTCAATATGAAAGTAACAGAACTTCTGATTGGCTAAACCACTTGGTTTAGCCAATTAGAAGTTCTGTTACTTTCTTAATCAAAGGCATTTTTAGCTTGGCTGTTTTTAACCCTTTCCCAAACAATCCCTGGTTTTCATGACCCTGAGAAAGAAGCCTTCTGAAAACATTATGGGAAAAGGAGAAAATGCTGGTAACCAGCATTTTCTCCTTTTCCCACACTGTTTTCAACCCTTTCCAAAACAAGTTTCAATTTTTTAGTAACTTTCATTTTGTCGTCTGCAATAGCTTTCAATTTGGACCAGTCTAAAATTTTGTCGTTTGGTAAACGGTTACAGCAAACAAGTTACTTTAACAGTTCTGGTGTCATCTTCTGCTTCATTGTCTTCCTAAAATTTTGACTTTTTTTGATATCTCTGTGGTTGCTGAAGATATTGACTTCAAACTTGGACATGTTATTTACTGTCAAATGAAGAGCTCATGCAACAAGGGCAGGTAACTCTCAAAATATTTTTTGACACAGTTGTGCCCTTTTTTTGTTTTGACAGAATTTTCACTGAAAATAAAGCACATGCAGCCAAGTGTTGGCACCTTCGTGTGGTGCTTGTGGTTTTTTTTTTTTTTTTTTTTGTGGGGGGGGGGGGGGGGGGTGGAAAGGGGATTTAGTCAGGCTATTGTTTTCTGAAGGATTAGAAAACCGTAGAGATATCTAGATCAGATTACCTGCTTAGTGCTTTCTGATCTCTGGTCAATACAGTCCAATTTTTACCTGCTTGGTGCTTTCTGATCTATGGTCATTACAATCCAGTTTGTAGAAAGATATTCTGACCCCGGAAAGACTTGAAACATGCATGATTATGTGATTCAGCAATGGAATTTTTTTTCTTTGCGCTTTTTGCTATTTGTGTATAAGCATTCCAGTGTATGTAATTTACTATTGTCTAATTGTTTTACTTTGTTAAATTTGTGTGTAAATCTACTATTTGGGCTTGTGCAATAAAAAATAGAATCAGAGTTCAGTTGTCATTGTTTTCTTTAACTCTTTATCAAACAATGAAATTCTTGAACATTTTCATCGATTGTTTACACGATAAAGTTTTTATTTGTGATCGGATGTATGTGAATTTTTCACAGTTTGTTTATCTCGTCAATAGCTTTAAAGTCCGTTGATTTTGAAAAAATCCAAAAAACAGTAGTTGAAAAATAGCAATTTCAAATTGAAAATTTCGATTTTGAATTTACATGATGAAGTTGGCATTTGTGGTCTGATTTTCATGAAACTTGCACAGTTGCTTTGTCTCAACAACAGCTTGAACCCTATTGATTTTGGCAAATTATGCCAATCTGTATGGGAAAAGTAGTGATTCCAAGTTGGAAATTTCCATTTCTTGTTTAGGCAATAAGTTTACGGTGTTGATTAGATTCTTTTGAAACTTTCAAAAATTCATCACAGGATTGAACTCTATTAAAAGTGAGGAAAATCTAGTGAACTGTTCAGGAAAAGTAGCCTTTTGATGACTTAGTATCGTTTTCTCCACAAAGTCTACATTATTAGTCAAATTTCTTTGAAATTTACTAGGATTGTTTCCTGCAAGGCGTACTGAAATGCTATCAAATTTGCCTAGATTCTAAACACTTTGCTTCAATTTTTTTTAACTGTTTGTTTAATTCACCAAGCCAACATAATTATGCTGTCATAACGGGTTCAAGCCAGTTGCAAGAACACATTTCTGTGTTTTTTGTTTTCTTTTATATCATGAATTCATAATGTATGCTAGCATAAGACCAAGTCTCTGCCAGTAGAGCGATTTCAAGGCCTCTAGTTAACTCTTTACCACACGACAAAATTCTAGACTGGTCCAAATCAAAAGCATTTGTAGATGACAAAAGTGACTGAAAATTTGAAATTAGTTTTGTGAAAGGTAGAAAACATTGTGGGAAAAGGAGAAAATGCTGGTTACCAGTATTTTCTCCTTTTCCCACAATGTTTTCTAAAGGCTTCTTATTTAGGGTCGTCAAAACTAGGAATTGTGTGGTAATGGGTTAAAGATTATGTAGGCTTAATCATGAAGATGGAGCTGTTTTATAAAGAGATAAAGGAATATTTCACCTGATCCCATTTTGTCTACATTAACCACTTGCGTATTGCGCGTTACGGATAATATGACTTCGTTATTATTTGAAAATGTCTAAACGAGGAGCCTGGATAGTTATTACGAAGCATAGAATTATAAAGCTTAACCCATTACCAGACGACAAAATATTTACCTCGTATAGATTGGAAGTTTCAACATGGCTCAAATGGTGCATTCTTTCTTTAATAGGGTAGAAAATATTGTGGGAAAAGGTGAAAATGCTGGTTACCAGCATTTTCTCCTTTTCCAACAATGTTTTCAAAAGGCTTCTTTTTTAGGGTCATTAACCCCTACCCCTACCCACACAATCCCTACTTTTGACTCCCCTGAGAAAGAAGCTTTCAGAAAACATTGTAGGAAAAGGAGAAAATGCTGGTAACCAGCATTTTCTCCTTTTTTCCATAATGTTTTCTACTCTTCACAAAACAAATTTCAAATTTTCAGTCACTTTTAATTTTGTCGTCTGCAATTGCTTTCAATTTGGACTAGTCTAAAATATTGTCGTTTGGTAATGGATTAAAAGGCGTCATTCTGTGGCAAAGGGTCAAAGGACTTTTCACAGCTATAGTTGCTTTTGCAGCCAGAAAAGATCAAGATCAGCCAGATTAAAACATGCAGCCTGATCTTAGATCTGTATTGTCCACCTTGTATTACCAAACAACAATATTATAGGCTTGTCCAAATTGAAAGCATTTGCAGACAACAAAATAAAAGTGACTGAAAATTTGAAATTCATTTTGTGAAGGGCAGAAAACATTGTGGGAAAAGGAGAAAATGCTGGTTACCAGCATTTTCTCCTTTTCCCACAATGTTTTCTAAAGGTTTCTTTCTCAGGGATGTCAAAAGTAGGGATTGTGTGGTAATGGGCTAAAACACTTCAGACAAAAGGAAGCCATTAATTTGCAAGTACTTTGGCCTTATTTTTATAAATGAAACTACCCACTTAGTTTATTTGGCACTTTAGGGTTTAATCCTTTACCAAACAATGCCGACTTTTACCAACCCCGCAAAAAAAGCCTTTTGAAAACATTGTGGGAAAAGGAGAAAACTCTGGTAACCAGCATTTTCTCTTTTTTACCCACAATGTTTTGTACCCTATCAAAGAAAAATTGCTGCATTTTAGCCACATGGAAATTGTCGTCTGCAAAAGTCGAACAAGGCTATGATTTGTTATCTGGTAAAGAGTTAAGGTTCTAGCAATATCCATGTACAAAATTTTAAACTTGTCCATATTTAAAGGATTTTTAAATGACAAAAAAAAATGAGACACAAAAATTGATTTTCTTTTGGAGGGGGGGGGTTAAAAAAAATTGCAAAAAGGTGAAATTGATGGTTACCAGCACTTTCTCCCTTTCCAACAATATTTTCAGAAAGGTTTCTTTTTCAGGGTCATTAAAAGAATTGTTTGATAAAGTGTTTATCTCTGTATGAAGTAAACAAAATAATAACCATGTGGAATTTTGTGTGGAAAAATTATTTTTTCATGGAATGCCGTTAACCCATTACCACACAATCCCTACTTTTGACGCCCCTGAGAAAGAAACCTTTAGAAAACATTGTGGGAAAAGGAGAAAATGCTGATAACCAGCATTTTCTCCTTTTTCCAAAATGTTTTCTACCCTTCACAAAACAAATTTCAAATTTTTAGTCACTTTTATTCTATCATCTGCAAATGCTTTCAATTTGGACCAGTCTAAAATATTGTCGTTTGGTAAAGGGTTAAATGGCTGGATCAGGTGCGAGGAAGACTTTAAGTGTAATAATTTTACAATTTTAAATATCAGTGTTAAATATTATCCCTTTGCCTTTTATTTCTCTGTCTTGATGACTCTCGGGAAGAAGTCTTTTTAACTCTTTACCACACGACAAAATTTTAGACTGGTCCAAATTGAAAGCATTTGCAGACGACAAAATAAAGGTGACTGAAAAATTGGAATTTGTTCTGGAAAGGGTAGAAAACACTGTGGGAAAAGGAGAAAATGCTGGTTACCAGCATTTTCTCCTTTTCCCACAGTGTTTTCAAAAGGCTTCTTTCTCAGGGGCATCAAAAGTAGGGATTGAGTGGTAATGGGTTAACTATTTACAGAACAAAAAAATTCTATATTTTTCCAAATTAAAAGCATCTGTAGTCGACAAACAATGACTCAAAAATTGAAATTTGACTTTGGAAGAGTAGAAAACATCGTGGGAAACTGGATCTTTTTTGGCATTCTTGATTCTAATCCATCTCACTGACAAGCCCTTTCGAGCACATATGTGCCACTCTGCAAAGTTCTTGTTCCACAATGTTTTCTAGCCTATCAAAAAGAAATTGTGCATCATTTGAGCCACATTTAAAGTGCCATCTGCAAATGCTTTCAGTTTGGACATTTCTGAAATACTGGGTCATGTGGTAATGAGTTATGAAGGACTCTTCAGATTTTAGTTTATGCTTCAACAGACAACAAAAAAATTGTGTTAGGCATTCATAAAAACAAACTACACAGGTCTCGAATGATGGTTTTTTTTTTTTATGGAAGGGCAGATAACATTGTGGAAATAGGAAAAGATGCTGTTTATCAACATTAGCTCCTTTTTCAAAAGAGTATTTTCTTAACCCATTACTACACGACCCTGGGAAAGAAGCCTTTTGAAAACATTGAGGGAAAAGGAGAAAATGCTGGTAACCAGCATTTTCTCATTTTCCCACAATGTTTTCTACCCTTCCAAAATCAGAATTCGATTTTTGATTCACATTTATTTTGTCATCTGCAAATGCTTTCAATTTGGTCTAGTCCAAAAGTTTGTCGTTTGGTAAAGAGTTAAGTTTAATACAACACTTCAATATTTGTAAATAATGAAAATGCAAGACAAAAATAAAATACAAATTCAGTATTAAATATTAACTTCCTACAGTTTATTGTGATTTTTTTGGACTAAAAAAAAAAGTCGTTATCTAGCATAACCCTTAAACATGCAGTCCTGATTTAACCACCCTAAAGGTTATAGCTTCTGAAAACATTTCCTTTACTGGTGGGGTTTCCGTCATCCTTCTGTCCGTCCGTCCGTCTATTAGTCTTTTTCGTGTTTACACAATAAAGTCTGCATTTTCTTGTCAGATTTTTGTGACACTTGCATTCTTTGATTATCTCATCAATAGCTTCAACCCGGCTGATTTTGAAAAATTCTAACAAACAGTATGGGAAAAGTAGCCATTTCAAGTTGAAAATTTCTATTTTTAGCTTACCTTAGCACAAAGTGCTAAAGTTGAGCTATTGTGATTGCCCAATGTCCGGCGTCCGTCAACAATTTCTTTAAACATCTTTTCCTCCTAAACCACTGGGCCAATCTTTATGAAACTTGGCAGGAATGTTCCTTGGGTGAAGCTCTACCAAAATTGTTCAAAGAATTTAATTCCACCCATAACTCTGGTTGCCATGGCAACAAAACGAAAAAAAAAAAAACCCAATCTTTGAAAATCTTCTCTGAAACTAGAAGGGGTAGAGCTTTGATATTTGGTATGTAGCATCTCCCAATGGACCTCTACCAAATTGTTCAAATTATGCCCCTAGAGTCAAAACTGGCCCCGCCCCGGGGGATAACGCGTTTTAGCGCGTTTGTTACCAGCATTTTCTCCTTTTCCCACAATGTTTTCAAATGGATTCTACCTAAGAGTTGTAAAGGGTTTATAAAGTTGAGCTATCAGTAAACTGATAATACACCTCCACTAGCTCCATCTCCCATAACAGATCTTTGTCACTGAATGCAGAAAGGCTACTAAGTACAAAAAAAAGAGTTGAAAAAATTTCAAGGGGAGATAATTTCACAATAAATCACAAAATGGTCATGGAAATTAACATGCACAGCTTCATACATAATAGGCACACTGTTTATAAATTTGAGTTTTGAGTTCAGTACCTGAAAAACTGTTGGTGTATTTGGCCAGACAAATTTATGTCTACAGACAGACAGACAGATAGCCATTGTGATTCCTGAGAGGGGCGGGGGGGTGGGGGGGGGGGGAGCTGCGTATAACTATATTAAGTTTTAATGATTTGCAGGAAGAAGTCTTCTAAAAGCAATATGGGAAATGGAAACAATAGTGGTAACCAGCATTTTCTCCTTGTCCAACAGGGTGTCCTTCCAATTTTTTGAATCCCATTTATTGCATGACATTTGTCATCCAGAAATGCATTCAATTTGGACATATCTGGTATATGGTTAAAAATGAAAATCGAACAAATTGAAAGCAACAACAACTTTATAAGGCAAAACTACTAGTGTACAGCAGATAGAAATGCTATACTGTTTATAAAACAACAAAGTTATGATTTGTCGGTATTGACTCATTACCAAACAACAACATTTTTGACACCACCAAATTGAGAGCATAAGCAGACGAGAAATTAGATGCAGCTAAAATGATGATTTGTCATAGATACCAAGGAAAACATCTGAAAAGAAGAAAATGCTGGATACCATCATTTTCTCCTTTTCCAATAATTGTTTTCAAAAGACCTCTTCTTCATGGTCATTAAAACTCAGGATTGTGAGGTAAAGGGTTAATTCTTTACCAGTGACGGAATCTTGGTCTCAATCAAATTTAGAGTATTTGCAGAAGCAAAAATAAAGGTGGCTAAAGTGATGATTTCTGTTTTTGAAATTGTAGAAAACACTCTGGGAAAAGGAGTAGATGCTGGTAACAAGCATTTTCTTCTTTTTTAACAATGTTTTCAATGTTTCCTTTATCCCATAAGGCATTTCTATGGTATCTCTGATTGGCCCTAAATAACAGCAAGGATGAAGCCGTTTCATACGTGCAGATGACACCTTTTGATAGCATAGAAAACATTATGACAAAAGATGAAATTGCATGTCATGAGCAATTTCACCTTTTGCCACAATGTTTTCCAAAGGCTCCTACAAGCAATGCGTAGAAATTAGTATCTGTGGAGTAAAGAGTTAAAACTTGGAATTGTTTGGTAAACAGTTACAAGCATTGGTTCCTTATGAAAAGTTAATTAGATAAATACTGTGAAAATAGGAGAAAATGCTTGTTGTCAGCATTTTCTTCTTTTCCTGCGATATTTTCAATACACTTACGCTCTTATTGCACAATGCTTTCAAACCAGCATTTTCTCCTTTTTCAACAATGATCTCTAAACTTCCATTGACAAAACTAATCAGGTGAGCCATATTCCATTTGTTGTTTTCAAATGCTTTCCTCTCTCTGTGAAACTGTATCAATAAGTCAAGACTTGAAGAAGTCTCAAAGATTACCGGTATTCTTAAATAGTTTTGAAGAATCCTCAAAGATTATTCTTAAATAGTTTTGAAGGATCCTCAAAGATTACTCTTAAATAGTTTTCACAGGACTCTATACAGGAAAAAGTAACGATTATCAATTAAACACAAAAGGCATACAATAGCCTAAACTGGTCGACTAACAGTTACTGGCCATTACATTTTAACGTGATGGCAATTGCATGTATCTAACATGAGCTATGGTATTTTCAATTCTTATATTCTCATCAATCTTACGAAAATGATTTTTTAATGAATTCAGAAATGCAACAGTTCTGTGATCAATATTGTGCATCAGTTACACGACTTGTATTCAAATCTATACAATGAAACCATACTGTATTTAGTAAAAAAATAGACGCAGTTACTCAATACAAAACAACCATCTCTTTATGTAAAGCCCAAAATTGAACCTTTTTACTAAATGTAAAACATTATTAAATGTGAATTACTCATTCAGAATCAAAGCAGCCACATATTTTGTAAAACACAGTAAAAAATGTTCAATAAGATAAAAGGTGGTTTTTTTTTGTAAGAAAAATATGGATGTAATTTAAAGATATGACTAATAGCAATGATGAAGTATATAAATATGAGCCATGCTCTAGCAAAAGGGGGTTTAATGACTCTTGTGATGCATCATCTTACAAGTCATCGCTACGGATTTTATCTAAAAAACAAATGAATAATGAAGTACACTGTCCTTTGCCATGTAGAGAACTGAACCATAGCAATAACTTTGTACCCCTATCAACCTGTTTGGGTTGCACAAGCTGACATGGGTTGATACTTCCAACTAATGCATGAAACTGCATTTATATTAGAACTTGGCTCATATTAGATTTTATTATTATAAATGTATTAATTTGGATGTACATTTAAATACTTATGCATAAATAACCCCATTAACCATACACCACACAATCCCTACTTTACATGACCCTAAGAGAGAAAAGCCTTAGAAAACATTGTGGGAAAAGAAGAAAATGTTGGGTACCAATTTGTCATTTGATAAAGAGTTAAAAAAAAAAAAATCACATCTTAACTCTTCACCAAACGACAAATTTGTAGACATGTCCAAATTGAAAGCATTTGCAGACGACAAAATAAGTGTGGCTCAAAAATTGAAATTCCTTATGGAAAGGGTAGAAAACATTGTTAGAAAAGGAGAAAATGCTGGTTTCCAGCATTTTCTCCTTTTCTCACAATGTTTTCAAAAGGCTTCTTTCTCAGGGTCGTTAAAAGTCGGGATTGAGTGGTAAAGAGTTAAATGACCCACATTCAATTCAACTGTAAAAACATTGCATGAAAAAAAGAAAACACTGGTGACCATCATTTTATATTTTTCCTATGATGTTTTTTGTCAAGAACAACTACCATCATTTGAGCCTGTTATTTTGCAATGGCTCTCAATTTGGGCGAGTCTAAAATTTTGTTTTCTGGTACAGAATTAATATTAATATTAAGAATTAAAGGTTATTAGGCTTGTCCTCAGCCAATCAACATCTCCTCAAGATGTAGGAGGTGTGGCTTGACTGACGACATGCTAACATACGAAAAATGTGCTCGATTCCCAATTCATTGATTGCCACTCTTCCCCTTTCAGTCACATGTACTTATTTTGCTACTTATGTTTGAAAGTGACATATAGGCCATGGGGCCGGGTGTTTATATGTATTTGTTATCAGTTATACTTTGGTAACTCTTTACCACATGATCGAATTTTAGACTGGTCCAAATTGAAAGCATTTGCAGACGACAAAATGAAGGTGACTGAAAATTTGAAATTTGTTCTGGGAAGGGTAGAAAACACTGTGGGAAAAGGAGAAAATGCTGGTTACCAGCATTTTCTCCTTTTCCCTCAATGTTTTCAAAAGGCTTCTTTCTCAGGGGTGTCAAAATTAGGGATTGTGTGGTAATGGGTTAATTCATTTACATGTCACTATAATAAAATATTTACTTACTTACATACTTATATTGTCTGATTATTATCAATACCAGGGTGCTTTTAATAATACTTGGATTCATAGTTATGCAATCTGTATTTTTATACGTTATTAAAAAAAAACATGTTTAAATACATGAAAATTTAAAAGCAACACAACTTTTGTGTGTTATAGTCAAATAAATATTTTAACATTTTAACTTTATGCAATTGTAAATAGCATTACAGATGCAGTAAGATGTGAACCAGAACTAGAGAGATACAGCTCTTTATTTTCTTCTGTCGTAACAATTTTCTATGTAAATTTCCTACACTTTTCTAGAATGATGTTTTATCTTGAATTTTTACATATTTTTCTATGTTTTTTGACTTCTTATGCAATTTTTCCATGTTCTTTATCTCTTATACATTTTTCTATGTTCTTGATTTCTTATACACTTTTCTATGTTTTTGATTTCTTATACGCTTTCCTATGTTCTTGATTACTTGGTCTTTCACACAATATACAATATGTATGTTCCTAATTTTTTACATGCTTTTCTATGTGGGTTTCTTACAGTTTTCTATGATCTTGAATTCTTGTACACTTTTCTATGTTCTTGAATTCTTGCACACTTTTTGATGTTCTTGATTTCTTAGACAATTTTCCTATGTTCTTGAATTCCTACACACTTTTCCATGCACCCTTTTGTTCTTTATTTCAACTATCAGGCATAGAAACTTCCCATTTAGTCAAAACTTACCAATTCAATAGTGAAAAATTGAGTTACTAACTATCTAACAGCACATTTTCTAGTTTCATCCCTTTTTTTGTCAAAGTTCAAAGTATTTTTTTTCATGCTGAATTTTCCAGTAGTTGTTATGTGTGTAAATTCCCCTACAAAATTTCCAAAGATATAAAATACATAATACATATAATAACAATATATAAAAAATATAATTTTCATCTAGCATATAACACTTTCATTTCAATGATTTGGTACACAACTTTCATTCCATACAACACAACTTTCATTAAGCATACTTCAATTTTCTACTGGTACACAAAATCATTTCATATACCGGTACATGTACAAGTACTATAATTTCGATCAGAAAATGTCAAATTTTCTTTATCATATGACAACTTTTATCCCATAAACAACACTTATTACGAAGTGAGAAGAGAACTTTCATTTTGCACAGAATAAAATTTCATTCATTATATATCAAATCTTTTTCATTATGCATAAAATTTCATTTAGTATATATAAAATTTAATTCAGTGTATATAAAATTTCATGCAGTCTACATAAAACTTTGTTTACAACAAAATCCAATAAAACTATTCAATTTATGAACTACGCTCTGGTATAAAAAGACTTAATGCATCTCTGAAATGTACAATACCAAGTAAGCCATCACAGAATGATGGATCAAACAAGGACTACTTTTTTTAATCAACCTACTAACCTTGAGGTACACTGGTCCTAGTATATACAGAAAATCGACCAACAGCGAAAAGATTCAGCCCAGGTCAGCCTGCACAGTCCACACAGGCTTATCTGGGTCGATACTCTTTGCAGACAAATTAAATCCCCATTTTCCAGAGTACAGTTCATATATAAAATTTCTTTCCATATACAAGTGAATTTCATTCAGTATACATGTCCATTTAATTTCATTCAGATTATAACATTATGTGAACAAACATGTATTTTGATATAGTTATCTTATCTTTTTTTCAAGATTTTATGAATTTGAAAAAAATCTTATCACAAAACATGGAATTATTTTGCCAACATGTGACATTGCTAGCAAGATATTCTTTTAACCCATTACCACACAATCCCTACTTTTGACGCCCCTAAGAAAGAAGCCTTTTGAAAACACTATGGGAAAAGGAGAAAATGCTGGTTACCAGCATTTTCTCCTTTTCCCACAATGTTTTCTAGAGGCTTCTTTTAAATTAAAAATTTGTTTTGTGAAGGGTAGAAACATTGTGGAAAAAGGAGAAAATGCTGGTTACCAGCATTTTCTCCTTTTCCCACAATGTTTTCTGAAGGCTTTTTCCTCAGGGTCGTCAAAAGTAGGGATTGTGTGGTAATGGCTTAACCCATTACCACACAATCCCTACTTTTGACGCCCCTGAGAAAGAAGCCTTTTGAAAACACTGTGGGAAAAGGAGAAAATGCTGGTAACCAGCATTTTCTCCTTTTCCCACAGTGTTTTCTACCCTTTCCAGAACAAATTTCGATTTTTCAGTCACCTTTATTTTGTCGTCTGCAAATGCTTTCAATTTGGACCAGTTTAAAATTTTGTCGTTTGGTAAAGAGTTAAACTATTGTTATACAAATAGACTACAACAAATTAATGTCATTCAATGTACACAACAAATATCATCTCCAAGGTTCACAGCTATTAACGTTTAAAAATATGTGACTCGTCACGCAGAAAGGGACCCTTCTGGGAACTGCGAAAAGTGTCAACCTGGTTTGCATGAATTGTGCAGGCTGCCCAGGGTTGACACTTTTCGCTTTTATCATATTTTCTGTATGAAAAGTGGTCATTCTACCTTGTTTAACAATTGTTCTTAAATAATCAACTTTAACTGACCTGCACTATCTTTAGTCTGTTTTCATCTAATTGGTGTATAGAATTTCCAGGTTGTCTCTTTTCGTGTGATGGGTCACAACTGTACTTAAAGAGAATCAACTCCGAAACAAGTGCTGTTTTCTATACTAAGTGATGGAGAGTAAACTGACAATGACTTCTTTCAAAGCCACAAAACTTCAGACCTCCCAGTGTGAAAGCATTCGCAGACTGCAAATGAAATTTAACTCAAATAATGCAGTTTGTCTTTGAAAGGGAAGAATGCAAGGTGGAACTGAAAGCCCTGAAAGAGGGGCTAAATTGCTCTACTGGCAGTCATTTTGCTCTTTTACCAGCAAACATTATGAATTCATGATGTGAAAAGGAAAAAAAGACAAATGTGTAAATGCAAAAACAAGAGGGCCATGATTGCTCTGGATTGCTCACCTGCGTGAATAGGCCAAATTTCAATCCAAATTAAATTTCAGACCAATTGTCAGGTCAATTGAGCTTGAAATGTGGCCTATAAAGCATCCACATTCTGACTAAATTTCAGGTCATTTGGATGTGCCCACATAGTATTTCTTTAATTTGACCAAGTGACCTACTTTATGACCCCAGTTAACCCAATTTTAAACTCACTGAACTCATTGTGCTCATGTAGGCTAACAAAAATTAGAATAGGTTCAATACATACCAAATATATAAGCTCTACACCTTCCAGTTTCAGAGAAGAAGAATTCTTATAGTCCCCCCCCCCTCCCCCACCTCCCTGGGTTGGGCCAGTTTTGACCCAAGCAGAGTCATCTTCATCTGAGCAAACTTTGTAGAGGTCCACAAGGAGACGCTACATACCAAATATCAACTCTATGCTTTCCATTTTCAGAGAAGAAGAATTTCAAAGTTTTCCTTCTTTACACTTTGTTCTTTTATGTGACCCCCAGGGTTGGGCCAGTTTTGACCCAAGCAGCATCATTTGAACAAGCCTGGTAGAGGTCCACTAGGAGATGCTCATACCAAATATCAAAGCTCTACACCTTCTAGTTTCAGAGGAGAAGATGTTGCTTTATTTTTTTCCTTTTTGTTGCCATGGTAACCAGAGTTAAGGGTGGAATTCAACTGTTTGAACAACTTTAGTAGAGCTTCACCCAAGGAACATCCCTGCCAAGTTTAATCGAGATTGGCCTACTAGTTTTGGAAAATGGATGTTTAAAGAAATTGTTGTCGGATGACAGATGACGAACGACAGACATTGTTTCCAACACAATAGCTCACCTTGAGCACTTTGTGCTCAGGTGAGCTAAAAATGAAAGGGATGGGGTATTGAAACCCAAGTGTAAATTTTTAACTTAAAATACCTACCTTTTTGTAAATTATTGTTGTATGTTTTTCCAAAATGGATAGTATTTCAGGTATTAACAATATAAGAATACTGTGCAAGTTTCAAGAAAAATAGACATGCAAGAAAATGACTTACAGAAAGACAGATGGAAACCATGCTATGATTGACATAAACTCGGCTGGACTTCAGCCAGAAGAGCTGGTTTCCAGCATTTTCTCCTTTACCTACAATGTTTTCTATCTTTTCACAAACAAAGACTTTCATTTGATCAAAATTTACTTTGTTGTCTGCATATACACGTACTTTCAATTTGGGCCAGTCTACAATTTTTCTGTGTGGCAAACAGTTGATAACTTTTTTACAACTTTTAACTGACAACAACATTTACGATTCTTCCAAATCAAAAGCATTTGCAGCTGTTAAATTATATCTGGTTAAACTCTTTGTGGCTCAAATGACAAAGTTTACTTTTGATAAGGTAAAAAATATTGTAGGAAAAAGGAGAAAATATAGGTTACCTGCATTTATTCCTTTTTCACAATGTTTTGTTTGTGTCATTAAAACTTGGGATAAAGTAGTATAGGGTTAAATGACTGGATCTGTCTTTGAAGGTTTAGAAGATATTAATTGAAATTGAAGGAAATACTGATTACCAGTATTTTCTCCCCTTTCCTGCAGTATTTTTTAACTCTTTACCAAACTATCCTGACTTTTTACCGGGCCTGTAAAAGAATCCTTTTGAAAAACATTGTAGGAAAAGGAGAAAATGCTGGTAACCAGCATTTTCCCCTTTTCCCACAATGTTTTCATTCCTATCAAAGAAAAATGAAATTGTCGTCTGCAAGCGCTTTCAATTTGGACATGGCTAAAATTTTGTCGTCTGGTAAAGAGTGAAAAAAACCTTCTTTTACCTTCTTTGGATTATTAGCTGAAGGGTTAAACAAATTTTACTCCTCACAGCCGTGTTTATCTAAGTCAGTACCCATTAACACTAGAACCTTTCACAATTTCAGTTTCGGATCAGACAGCACAAGACATCCAGTCCATAAGACATCCAGTCTGATCTTTGATCTACATCATCTTCTTTGTTGCCATATTCTACACAAGGGCAAACTTGAAATAGCTCTTAATCTTTGGGTCATAAATTACTTAATTTGTTTATTAGTGCAATGTAGATCAAGATCAGACTGCACAAATGTTCAGTCTCATCTTTAATCTACACTGTCTGCTTTGCACAAACATTCTAGACAGGAGCAACCTTTAAGTCATTACCAGACGTCAATATTTTAGGCTTGTCCAAATCGAAAGCATTTACAGACGACAAAATAAAAGTGACTGAAAATTTGAAATTTGTTTTGTGAAGGGTAGAAAACATTGTGGGAAAAGGAGAAAATACTGGTCACCAGCATTTTCTCCTTTTCCTACAATATGTTTCCAACAGGCTTCTTTCTCAGGGTCCTCAAAAGTAGGGCTTGTGTGGTAATGGGTTAAGTAGCTCTTGTTAGGGTCTATTTTTTAGAATGAGAATGTCACTTAGGTTTATTCGGTAATCTTCAGGTTAACTTCCTGCTTTTAACTCTTTACCACATGACAAAAGTATAGACTTGTCCAAATTGAAAGCCTTTGCAGATAACAATTCAAATATGGCTCAAGAATATGTATATGAAAGGATAGAAAAACATTGTGGGAAAAGGAGAAAATGCTGGTTACCAGCATTTTCTCCTTTTCCTATAATGTTTTCAAAGGCTCTTTTTTTAAGGGGGGTCGTCAAAACTAGGTATTGTGTGGTAAAGCGTTAAAGCGGTAAATCTTTACCAAATGACAAAAACCTCAGACTTGTCCACTTTCAAAGTACATGTACATGTATTTGCAGATAGCAAGGTTGATTGTGGCTTTATACAGGAAATTTGTGGGATATCAAAAATTGTTGGAAAAGGAGAAAATGACGATAACCAGCATTTTTACCTTTTCCCAAAATTTTTTCAAAAGTCTTTTTGTCCGGGTTGTTAAAACTCAGGACTGTGTGGTGGACGGTTTAAAGATATCTAGTCAATCTTGAAGTTAAAAACCACATGAACTCTTCAACCCTTTCCCAAACAATCCCTGGTTTTTACGGGTCTGGAATAGTAGCCTTTTGAAAACATTGTGGGAAAAGGAGAAAATGCTGATAACCAGCATTTTCTCCATTTCCCACAATGTTTTCTACCCTATCATAGACAGAAATCATCTTTTCAGCAGGATTTGAATTGTTGTCTGCAAATGCTTTCAATTTGGTCTAGTCCAAAAGTTTGTCATTTGGGAAAGGGTTAACAATTCTAAAGGACAAAATTTTAGGCAGGTCCAAACTGAAATCACTTGCAGATGACAAAATAAACATTTTTCAAAAATTGGAATTTGTTTCCAGCAGAGCAGAAAACATTGTGGTTACCAGGATTTTCTCCTTTGCACGCCATGTTTTTAATAGGCTTCTATCATAGGGTTGTAAAAACAGAGATTGTTTGGTAAAAGGTTAACCCATAAAGCCCTCCAAAAATCCCCAAACAGATAGTTTCATTCTTGCGATAAGATTCTTGTACCAGCAATTAATCCTCTCCAAAACGACAAACTTTTTGACTAGACCAAATTGAAAGCATTTGCAGACCACAATTCAACTCTTGCTGAAAAGATGATTTCTGTCTATGATAGGGTATAAAACATTGTGGGAAAAGGAGAAAATGCTGGTTACCAGCATTTTCTCCTTTTCCAACAATGTTTTCAAAAGGCTAATATTCCAGACCCGTAAAAACCAGGGATTGTTTGGTTAAGGGTTAAGTTTTCTATGGTCTACAATGCTTAACACATTACCAAACGAAAATGTTTTAGGCTTGTCCAAATCGAAAGCATTTGCAGACAACAAAATTAAAGTGACTGAAAATTTGAAATTTGTTTTGTTAAGGGTAGAAAACATTGTGAGAAAAGGAGAAAATGGCTGTTTACTAGCATTTTCTCCTTTTCCCAAAATGTTTTCTAAAGGCTTCTTTCTCAGGGTCGTTTAACCCTTTACTCCATAGATACTCATTTCTACACATTGCTTGTAGGAGCCTTTGGAAAACATTGTAGCAAAAGGTGAAATTGCTCATGACGAGCAATTTCACCTTTTGCCACAATGTTTTCTACGCTATCAAAAGATGTCATATACACATAAGAAACGGCATCATCCTTGCTGTTGTTTAGGGTCGATTAGAGATACCACAGAAATGCCTTATAGGGTAAACGGTTAAAGTAGGGATTGTGTGGTAATGGATTAAGCAAATCAAATGATGTTGATAAAAGATCATACTGCACATTTTGTGTAGTCTGATCTTGATTCACAATAGCGTCAGTCTTACCTTGATTTGCACTGGCTTCAATATACGAAATGATTTATGAAAGGTAACACATGTGGGGTACAAATATTTAAGGAATGAAGAGAATTTTTTTTGTTTTCATGGAGGTATGAAAAAAAAAAAACTAATCACACTGTTTCATACATAAGTGTGATTAGGTGTTTTTTTTCATACCTCCATGAAAACAAAAAAAAAATTCTCTTCATTCCTTATAATTCAATATCACAGACAACAAATATATAGACTTGAAAATTACTAACTGCTTTTTTCATTGAAAATCTAACATTGCGTATTTATATAATGTCCATTTCATTCATAATTCATAGCGCGGTAAAACTGCTGGTTCATGACATAACAATGACGTATACGTGACGTCACTATAGTATTGAACATTCGAAGGTTCGGTAGCTTTATAGCTAGAAGTGCAATATGCTAGAACTAAACTGAAAATGAGATTGTTAGAACCCAGCAAAATGACAATGAGTTTTCAGCTGTCTCTTTGAATTTGCTGTTGGATATTTCTATCAATATTCAGAGAAAATAAATTCAGCAAGCAAGTTGAACTTCGGACTCAATAAAGATCTGAAAGAAGACCATTATGAAATCTCGTATGTTTGTTTACATTACTTTGCAAAAGTGGTCCCGGCACTGCAAAATTTCTTTTTCATGGAGCTATGAAAAAAATTTTTCAGCCAATCAGAACTCGCCAATGTCCATGAAAACAACTAATATTGAACTATTAAATAATGGTATCTAAAAGCAGGTTGTCTTTTTATGCAGGTTCTCAAGAATAATAATGATCTTGATTATAATGATGGTAAGCAGACATATACCTCCTTACCACCACAGTATATCTGGTAGCCAGCACTTTCTCCTTTTCCCACAATGTTTTCTATCCTATCACAGACTAATTTGAAGAATATTAAAATTGCCAACTTGGTCAAGGCTGGTTTTTGTCATGTAGAAAAGAGTTAACTCTTTACCAAACGCCAAAATTTTAGACTGGTCCAAATTAACCCATTACCAAACGACAATATTTTAGACTGGTCCAAACTGAAAGCATTTGCAGACAACAAAATAAAGGTGACTGAAAAATTGAAATTTGATCTGGGAAGGATAGAAATCACTGCGGGAAAAGGAGAAAATGCTGGTTACCAGCATTTTCTCCTTTTCCAACAGTGTTTTCAGAAGGCTTCTTTCTCAGAGGCATCAAAAGTAGAGATTGTGTGGTAATGGGCTAAAAGTATTTGCAGACGTCAAAATCAAAGTGACTGGAAATTTGAAATTCATATCAAAGAGGAGAGAAAACATTGTGGGAAAAGGGGAAAATGCTGATTACCAGCATTTTCTCCTTAACATGATTGCAAAATAAGTTGAACAGCTACAACCAGTAAAATTTGCATAATTATAGGCTATCTTTCAACTCTTCTTTCCAAATTTTGTTTCTGAGCCCACATCTAGTTTTCACTCAAATCTCAAAATTTTAAATTTTCATACGGACTACTTTTTTCAACCTTTCTTGACCTATCAGTGTTCTTTTTAAAAACTGCAGAATTTTCATAATCTTCCAAAACACTATCATCAGCAATATCCATTCCTGTCTGCTCCTCTTCAACATTCACATCTCTACCTTGCTTAGCTGCACTTGTATCTGTGGATACTTTTCCAGCACTATGTTGCACTTTTTGTGTACAAAAATCCATGTCTTCATATGATTCTTGCATATCAGTTTTTTCAGAGTCAACTGTGTCAGGCTTCTTCTGCCTCTTTAATGTACTGATATTTTCATAATCTTCCTTTTCAGTCTCAGTCTCCTCCGATTCCAATTTGAACTTAACATTTTCATAGTCTTCTTGCCCATTATTGTCCTGATCTTCTTTCTTTCTTCTGGGCTCTTTGACTTCTTGCTTTAACTGTGAAGCACTATTCATATCCATATATTCCTGTTCCTTTGGCTCCACTTGTTTTTGGGTACCTGGATATCAATCAAACAAAAATCTTTGTTAGAGTATTTTTTTTTTCCCCAAGAAAAATTACAGTGTATAATTTCTATACATTATCAAAGATGGAGAAATTGATTATACTGAGCAATGATTTCATTTGACACTGGGTTGCTTGAAAAAAAGAAGTATCTACATTGTATTTGTCAATATTTTCAGCCAAATATTTATACCCCATAAGGCATTTCTATGGTATCTCTAATTGACCCTAAATAACAGCAAGGATGAAGCCGTTTCTTATGTGTATATGACACCTTTTGATAGCACAGAAAACATTGTGACAAAAGGTGAAATTGCTCTTAACGAGCAATTTCACCTTTTGCCACAATGTTTTCCAAAGGCTCCTACAAGCAATGCGTAAAAATGAGTATCTATGGAGTAGAGGGTTAAATTTATGAAAAGTATGACAAACCATTTGATGTTCTGTATGAAATCCAACAAAATCACTCAAAAGCATAGTACATGCTCAAGTGAGGCATAACAGTATTTGTCCTGTTCAAATGAATCTACTTAGTTCAAATTTTTTGCTACCAGCATTTTCTCCTTTTTTCTTACAATGTTTTTAAAAGCGTATCTCTCCACGGTTATAAAAAGTCAGGATCTTAACCCTTTCCCAGACGACAAACTTTTGGACTAGACCGAATTGAAAGTATTTGCAGACGACAATTCAATTCTTGCTGAAAAGATGAGTTCTGTCTATGATAGGGTAGAAAACCTTTTCCCACAATGTTTTCAAAAGGTTTCTATTGTAGACCCGTAAAAACCAGGGATTGTTTGGGAAAGAGTTAAGGGTTAAACAAGAGCACCAGAGGTCCGGCACGGCTCAGTTGGTCTGGGAAGGGAAGAAAACATTATGGGAACAGGAGAAAATGCTGGTTATCAGCTTTTTCTTCAAGGTCGTTGAAACTTGTGATAGTGTGATAATGGATTAACTCCAAATTTTCCATAGCAACAAAACTATGCACTCGCTTATTGTGATAGCAACAAATGAAATGTGGCTCTACTGATGAAATCTGTCCATAAAAAGGTAGAAAATATGAGAATATGAGAACATGCTAGATGCCAGTATTTTTGCTTTTGCACAAAACAGTTAACTCAAAAGTCAACCTCTTAAGAGTTTTTTCTTCTTCACACGACATTTGCAGAAGCCTTCTTTCTCAAGGTTGTTAAAAGTTTAGATTATGTGGTATTGGGCTAAATGTCATCTAGAAGTGGAGAAACTTTGTTTCTATGGTGATAGTTTTAATTCTGCAAATGAAATTCTATCAGACGGCAGGAATAACAAAAAATTCTGCCACTGGAAAAAAAAAATGATGTGATAGTTTGGTTAACTTTTTACCAAACAACAAAATTTTAGACCGGTCCAAATCAAAAGCATTTGCAGACGTCAAAATAGAAGTGACTGAAAATTTTGAAATTTGCTTTGTGAAGGATAGAAAACATTGTGGGAAATGGATAAAATGCTGGTTACGAGCATTTTCTCTTTTTCCCACAATGTTTTCAAAAGGCTTCTTTCAGAGGGTAGTTAATGGTCGGGTTTGTGTGGTAAAGAGTTAAAGGTTTAGATAATATTAGAACAGAAAATTCTTGACTCTTTTCAATGTAGTTCTTGAGACAAAGCAGACTTGAAAATCTTATATTATAAGAAAAGGAGAAAATTCTGGCATTGGAAAAGACTGTTAGCAATGGTTATCAGCATTTTCTCCATTTTCCAAAAATGCAAAAAAATCATCCATTTTCCACATTGTTTTCCAATGCTTTTCTTCTCAAGTACATTAAAACTTCAGCTTATGAGGTAGAAAGTTGACTCTAATAATTTACCAAACAACAAATTTATAGAGTAGTCCAAATTGAAAGCATTTGCAGACAACAAAGTCAGTGTGACTGAAAAATCAAAATATGATTTGGGAAGGGTAGAAACATTGTGGGAAAAGGAGAAAATGCTGGTTACCAGCATTTTCTCCTTTTCCCACAAAGTTTTCAGAAGGCTTCCAACACAGGGTCATGAAAAGTTGTTATTAGGGTTAAGCAGCCCCTAAATTGCCTGCTGCAACCAATATTTTCTCATTTTACCTGCAATAATTTCTACATTTGTTACCCTTATCACACAATCCCGACTTTAAATGACCCTGAGAAAAAAAAGGGTTTTGAAAACATTGTAAGAAAGGGAGAAAATGCCGGTGACCAGCATTTTCTCCTTTTCCCACCCTGTTTTCTTCCCTTCCTGAATCAAATTTCAACTTTTGATTCACATTTATTTTTTCGTCTGCAAATGCTTTCATTTTGGACTGGTCCAAATTTTTGTCGTTTGTTACAGAGCTAAAGACAAATCCTATGGCTGTGACAATATTTAACCCATTACCACACAATCCCTACTTTTGACGCCCCTGAGAAAGAAACCTTTAGAAAACATTGTAGGAAAAGGAGAAAATGCTGGTAACCAGCATTTTCTCCTTTTCCCACAAAGTTTTCTTCCCTATGAAGGTAAAATTGCACCATTTGAGCCACTCTGAAATTGTCGTCTGCAAATGCTTTCAATTTCGATAGGTCTGAAATTTTTCCATGTGGGAATGGGTTAACTTGTCATCTGCAACTGCTTTGAAATTCTAAGCATCTAAAATTTCATCATTTGGTAGGGAGTTAAATATGAAATCTTTTGTTGCAGACTGAAAATATTAAGTTAGTTTATTTGGCATTCTTAAGGTGTTCTATGAATCATAATACAGGGACAAGAAAATCAACTCACTTTTCTTGCCTTTCATTATACTCTTTGAAAAACGTTTATAAGCCATACTTATTCTTTTCTTTGCTGATGGGAGGGCAGGGGCCACTGGAAGCTGTTTAACCTCCTCTTTGTCTAATTCTTCCTGCAATTTTTCTTGTGATACTTTTTTGCCTTGAAACGTTCTATGAGTTCGGATCATTGCAGCATTGGCGTAGGTATCGGTGTCATCAGCGGTGGATGTCTGAGAAAAGTAAAAATTTCAAACTGTACCAGAAGACAAGGTTTTGGGCTAAATCAAATCGGAAGTATATGTAGATGAAAACTGAATATGGCTCAAGGGGCAGGATTTATTTTTTGAATAGTTAGAAACAGTGTGGGAAAATGAGAAAATGCTGGTTATCAGCATTTTCTCGTTTTCCCCTTGACGTTTTCTATTAGCCTTCTTCATCAGGGTTGTTCAACCCTTTACCAAACAATTCCTGTTTTTTACGACCCTGAGATAGAAGCCTTTTGAAAACATTATGAGAAAAGGAGAAAATTCTGGTAACTAGCATTTTCTCCTTTTCCTACCATGTTTTCCACCCTGCTGGCAAAAATTTCAATTTTTCATTTATGTCTATTTGTAGTCTGCGGGTGCTTTTCAATTTTGATCAGTCTGAGGCATAGCCACTTGTGAAAATATTACCAATGATGTTTCCTCCAAATAAATTTTATCTTTCAATGGAAAATCAAACATCCTATATATAATGCGGTAGATTATCTTACACTAGATTTTTCTGCCGTCTTTTTTCTAGTTGGATCCTTTGTGTAGCGGAATATATTTTCCCCATGTTCCTGAATATCCCTTGAAAATGTTGCTCCGGGGTCAGGCTGGTTTTCATAATTTCGTCTCTTTTTGGTCGGTTTGCTTGTTGTTTGTCTGTTGTCTGGCTTCGCTTCTTCATTCCGTTCCTGAGAAAAAAAGCATGAGCACATGATTCTTGACTTAGCTACAAAGCTTTGGACTTTTTCAAAGTATTTGCAGTTGAAAAATCAAAAGTCTAAAAAGATGAAATTTGTGCATGAAATGGCAGAAAACTTTGTCTGAAAAGGAGAAAATGCTGGTCACCAGCATATTTTCCTTTTACCATAATGTTTTCTAGAGCCTCATGCTGTAGGGTCGTTAAGACTTGGGATTGTGTTGTAAAGGATTATAATACAAATACAGAAGTTCATTTAGCAAATATAATCCTGAGTTGTAAAAACCCTGCTAAAGAAAAATCTTTTTAAAAGCATAGTTGGAAAAAGGAAAAATGTTCATAACTAGCATTTTCTCTTATTCCTATGGAGTTTTCTACTGTTTTAAGGTTTTACCAAACAACAAAAGTGTAGACTGGCCCAAACTGAATGCACTGCAGACATAATGAGGAGACCGAAAAAAAGAAACTTGATTTGGGATGGGTTGAAAACTTTGTAGGAAAAGGAGAAAATGCTGGTTACCAGCATTTTCTCCTTTTCCCACACTGTTTTCAAAAGGCTTCTTTATCAGGTTTGTAAAAAGTCGGAATTGTGTGGTAAAGACTTAAAAATGAATCCCATTATTTCAGTCAAATCCAATTTCTCATTCTGTAAATGCTTTCCATCATGTACAAATATAAAATCTTATGGTATAGAGTTATTCTTGGCTCTCCCTTTACTGAGAAATTCATTTTTTACTATAAAATAACTGATAAAATGTTGATCAGGGAAATCAAACGATCTTTATTTTAACTTTTAACCGAAGGACAAAACTGTAGACTGGACCAAAAAATTAGCAGACGACAAAATTTAATGGTATGTTAATTGCTAAGAATTTGATTTCTGTCTGTGATAGGGTCGAAAACATAATGCTGAAATAGAAAATGCTTGTGACAAGAACATTCTTAAAAACCTTCTCCTGAAATGTCATGAAAAGTTGGGATTGTGAGGTTAACCCTTTACCAAACGACAAAATTTGGGATGTGACTAAATTGAGAGCATTTGCAGACGACAAATTAAACATTGATGAAATGATGATTTTTCTCTTTGATACAGTAGAAAACACTGAGAGAGAAGGAGAAAATGCTGATTACCAGCATTTTCTCCTTTTTCCACAGTGTTTTCCAAAGACTTATTCTTTAGGGTCATTAATTGCGTGGTAAAGACTTTAGGGTTAAAAGAGGTTCACCTAAGGTCGACAGTTTGTTCATACAGACGTGTGCACAATTATAATGGCTTTTTGACTTTTGAGAAGAGGATTTGACTGTCTCTTTTCTGTCCATTTACTGCAAAAAATTATTAAAATGTGTCTTGATAATAAACCAAAGATAATAAAGGCTAAAGTAGGCCATCCAGGGCCATCATGGCCCTCTTGTCTTGTTTTAATGCTAACAGAATCACTTAGAACTGTGTATTTTACTAACCCTTTACCACACAATTCTGACTTTTGATGACCCAGAGATAGAAGCCTTTGGAAAAATTTGTGGGAAGAGTAGAAAATGCTGATAACAAGCACTTTTTCCTTTTCCCACAATGTTATTTACCATGCTGGAAACAGTTTTCAATTTTTGAGTTATGTTTAATTTGTCGTCTCTGGTTTAACTCTTTATCAAACAACCCCGGGTTTTTACGACCCCGGAAAAGAAGCCCTCTGAAAACATTGTTGGAAAAGGAGAAAATGCTGGTAACCAGCATTTCTATCCTTTTCCCACAATGTTTTCTACCCTTCCCAAAACAAATTTCAATTTTTGAGTCGCCTTAATTTTGTCGTCTGCAAGTGCTTTCAATTTGGACTGACCTAAAATTTTGTCGTTCGGTAAAGAGTTAAGTATATACAATTTTAAACACTATAATTATACCAAACAAATCCAAGATAAATATAGTTTACTTTCAGGTTATTCACTTCCAGCCAATAGTAGACATCGAATTAATGAAAGTCTTAATTAGTTTCATTTTACAGTAAACCAAGAAATACCATTAGTACTGACCTTTTCAAGGAGTACTGGTATAAGCTATAATGGATTCAATTAAACCTTTACCCAAAGATCAACAGCTTTAACAGCACATAGAAAACACTTTTGAAAACACTTTGGGAAAAGGGGGAGATGCAGATTACCAGCATTTCCTCTTTTTCCGACAGTATTTTCCACCATTTTAAAATAAATCTCCTTGACTGAGCCAGTTCTTATTTGTCATCAGCAAATGCTTTCAAATAGGACTAGTTAGACTTTTGTAGTTTCACAGAAAGATAAATCTTTAACCCATTACCACACGAGAAAAATTTAGACTGGTCCAAACTGAAAGCATTTGCAGACGACAAAATAAAGGTGACTGAAAAATTGAAATTTGTTCTGGGAAGGGTAGAAAACACTGTGGGAAAAGGAGAAAATGCTGGTTACCAGCATTTTCTCCTTTTCCCACAGTGTTTTCAAAAGGCTTCTTTCTCAGGGGCGTCAAAAGTAGGGATTGTGTGGTAATGGGTTAACAAACAATCCCGAGTTTTAATTGCATTGAGACAACAAAAGGTTTTGAAAACATTGAATAAAAAAGAAAAAAATGCTGATAAGTAGAATTTTCTTCTTTTTCCAAAACTATTTTCTACCCTTTTGAAAACAAATACTATCATTTGACTTAGGCGCAATTCACTGTTTGCATATTTCAATTGGGAAACATGTTAAGTGTTTGCAGTCTGGTAAATAGGTAATGTTCCTCCATTCCAAAAAACATAAATCAATCATTTTAAACCCTTTAGCACGCAGAAAAGTGTTGACTAACCCAAATTCAAAGCATTTTGCAAGACACCATTCATCATGTTGCTCAATAGAAAACAATGTTGAAAAAGGAGAATATGATGGTTACCAACATTTTCACTTTATTCCACAATGTTCTCTAAAGGCTTTTAAATGCCAATCCAAAGAAAATTCCGTTTAGATCATAATTCTGAATCAAGTAGCCAGTGTAATGCTGACAAATGACCCCCATTACAAAATGACCCACGGTCATTCCTCTACATCGAGAAATGACCTGTGGGTCATTTTGTAAAGGGGGTCATTTCTTTGCATTACACCGGCAGAGTGGATTCAAGACCATTTTTGATGCTGACCATTGTTTCGATGATGGTTACATGGAAAAGCAGCCAGATGTTTGGAAAGAATATTCTGTGGAGTGCTGGTTAAAGAAACTCTAAGAAAGCATGAACAGGTGCACTAGCTGCAGCGATATAACTGAATAATGTTGAAAACAGCATTAAACATCATACTATCAATCAATCAGCAATATGCAAAACAATATCCTGCAGTGATATACATGTTTGAGCAATCTCTTAACTCTTTTGAAACTCTTAACGATAAAATTATGGACTTGTCCAAATAGAGAGCATATGCAGACAAAAATTTAAGTAAGCTTGGATAGAAAGGATAGAACACATTGTGGGAAAAGGAGAAAATGCAGGTTACCCTTGGCAGTATTTTCACCTTTTCCGTCAATGTTTTCAAAAGCTTTGTGCTGCTAGGTTGTTTCAAGTTAGGATTATGTATTATTATGTATAAACATCAGAGCTCCAGATAAGAGGGAGTGATGATATTCTTAGTCCATTATCTCTCTTCCAAACCCTATGTTGTGGGTACTCATTAGAATTGTCTTGATGAGAAGATTCTAATGAATACCCTTAACATAGGGTTTATTGGAGAATAATTAATATTTTTCAAATTTGAAATAAAAATCACTCCCTCTGTCTGTAGCTCTGGTTTAACTCTTTATCAAAGAATCCCAGGTTTTCACGACCCCAAGAAAGAAGACTTCCGAAAACATTGTTGGAAAAGGAGAAAATGCTGGTAACCTTTTCCCACAATGTTTTCTACCCTTCCCAAAACAAATTTCAATTTTTGAGTCACCTTAAATTTGTCGCCTGCAAATATATCTGATTTGGACTAGTCTAAAATTTTGTCGTTTGGTAAAGTGTTAATGCTCCTGAGAAAGAAAGGTTTTACAGAAATTATGGGAAAAAGATTGCTTGTGTTAGTCTTTTCTCCTCTTCCCACAAGGTTTTCTTAATCACTCAAACAAGTCCCCGTATTTAGCCAAAACTCAATTTGCCGTCTTCAAAATTTAATGCTTTCTGTTTGGCCAAGTCTATTTTTTTTCTTTTTTTGGATAAATAAATAGTACAGCGTTTATTAATTTAAATCTCTACCTTACACGAGAGAGACATTTCTTTCAGACAGACAATCAGGACAGAAATCCAAGATATATGACTCTTTTTTACTAAATACCAGTATTGCTTAACCCTTTACCACACAATAAAAGGCCAGAGCTCCTGATAAGAAGGACTGATGGTATTCTAAATGTGTTATTTCTCTTCCAAACCCTATGTTGTGGGTACTCATTAGAATCGTCTCGATGAGACGATTCTAATGAGTACCCATAACATAGGGTTTTAAGTGGAGAATAATTAATATTTTCAATTTTGAAATCAAAATCCCTCCCTCTATCTGGAGCTCTGAAATGCTTTTGAAGATATTGTGGGAAAAGGAGAAAATACTAGTAACCACCATTTTCTTTTTTTCCCAAAATGTTTTCTAAATTATCACAAACAGAAAATGGAGAGATAAATTCTAAGATTGCACCTGAAAGGTTGAATATTCACTATGACTATGATAGAAGTTTTACAATTTTCCAAGTAAGGTATCATTTGAAGAGCTTAATCATAATCCAATCACAATTTGGCTAAAACGACGGAATTTCATTTTTCTAAAAATAGGAGACATAGTGGGAAAAGGATAAAAACTCTGGACTGTGTAATAAAAGGTTAACTCTTTACCAAACGACAAAATCTTACACTGTTCAAAATTGAAAGCACTTGCAGACGACAAAATAAATGTAACTCAAAAATTAAAATTTGTTTCCAGCAGGGTAGAAAACATTGTGGGAAAAGGAGAAAATGCTGGTTACCAGCATTTTCTCCTTTTTCCACAATGTTTTCAAAAGGCTTCTTTCTCTTGGTCGTACAAACCAGGGATTGTTTGGTAAAGAGATAAGCAATTTTTTAACATAGAATGACATAAAGCTGACTATTTCTGTGTTCTGCTTTCTCAGAGCTTCTAGAACTTGAAGCTGTGTGTGGAACAGAGTAAGGGTTCAAGTATACCACTATAATTAATTCAGTCAAAAGACTGATATTGTATTTCTAACTAGTATTATATTACAATCTACAGCAAATCCTTGGCTCCATCAAGTTTAAAGGAAACTGGGAAGGCAACCCAATTACAATGACATGGAAAGTAAGTCTTGCTAGAGTAATACATCTTCGCAAGCCAAGGTTACGATCACTACATAGATCTTACCTTGGCTGAATGAGCCCGAATTCGCGATTACTGCGATGTGCCCTCTATTGAATGCTGATTATTACCCCCCTTTACATCATATTTCTAAATATTGTTTTACAAACCATGTACGAATACACATGAAGTGATAAGCAGACATCCACGTGGGTTTCCATGTTTACCTTCTATTCGAAAGGTAGCGACCTTGTTCTATTTTTATCAAAGATGAAATGCTACGAGCGATTTCATTCGTTGCAGTTAGAGCTGGCTGCATCCAATGAAAAAGCGTATCGGGGGAATGTAAAAATCAAGCTCGATCCACCAAGGGTTGAGTAGTGTAGTGAATCGTCAGCCTTGGCTTGCAAAGATGGAGTAATAAAGCAATAGCTATTGGATGCCGTCTTAACTCTTTACCAAAAGACAAAATTTTGGACTAACCTAAATTGTAAGCATTTGCAGAGAACAAAATAATGAATGAAGTGATAAGCAGACATCCACGTGGGTTTCCATGTTTACCTTCTATTCGAAAGGTAGCGACCTTGTTCTATTTTTATCAAAGATGAAATGCTACGAGCGATTTCATTCGTTGCAGTTAGAGCTGGCTGCATCCAATGAAAAAGCGTATCGGGGGAATGTAAAAATCAAGCTCGATCCACCAAGGGTTGAGTAGTGTAGTGAATCGTCAGCCTTGGCTTGCAAAGATGGAGTAATAAAGCAATAGCTATTGGATGCCGTCTTAACTCTTTACCAAAAGACAAAATTTTGGACTAACCTAAATTGTAAGCATTTGCAGAGAACAAAATAAATGAGATTCAAAACTTGAAATTTGATTTGGAAGGGAAGAAAACATTGAAGGAAAAGGAGATAATGGTGGTTACCAGCATTTTCTCCTTTTCCCACAAAGTTTTCAAGAGGTTTCTTTCGTTAGGGTAATCAAAAATAGGGATTGTGTGGTAAAGGATTAAACTTCTACCATACAAAGATATTTCTAACTAAGCCAAACTCTGGCAAAAGGGGGCTTAACCCATTACCACACAATCCCTACTTTTGACACCCCTGAGAAAGAAGCCTTTAGAAAACGTTGTGGGAAAAGGAGAAAATGCTGGTAACCAGCATTTTCTCCTTTTCCCACAATGTTTTCTACCCCTCACATAACAAATTTCAAATTTTCAGTCACTTTTATTTTGTCGTCTGCAAATGGTTTCAATTTGGACCAGTCTAAAATATTGTTGTTTGGTAATGGGTTAATGCATCTCCACAATCCATCATACCAAATAAGCCATCCATACCTATTGATCCATAATAGCTACTTTTTTAACCCTTTTCCCAAATGACGAATTTTAGACTGTCCAAAATTCCAAGTGTTTGCAGATGACAATTTTGAATTTGATGAGAATGGCAGAAAGTTTCCGATAGGCTAGAAAACACTGTGGAAAAAGGATAAATTGCTCTTTACGAGCAATTTCTCCTTTTTCAACAGTGTTTTCTGAAGACTTGTTAAAACCAGGGCTATTTTGGGAAGAGTTAACAACTGATTTAACTCTTTACCACACAATTCCGACATTTGGCGACTCTGAGAAAGAAACCTTTTGAAAACATTGTGAGAAAAGGAGAAAATGCTGGTAACCAGCATTTTCTCCTTCTCCCAAAATGTTTTCTACCCTTTCCAAACCAAATTTCAATTTTTCAGTCACAGTTATAATTTTGTCATCTGCAAATGCTTTCAGTTTGGACCAGTCTAAAATTTTGTTGTTTGGTAATGAGTTAATCATGATGGAGACTGGTCCTTGGACATTCAGAAAACTGAACAGTAGCGAAAAGTTTTGGCCCAGGTCAGCCTGCACAGTGCCGATTGTGCAGGCTGACCTGAGCTGAAAGTTTTTGCAGATGCATAAAGCCCCCTTTTCACAGAGCATGGCTAAATTAAAATTTTCTCTAATTCTTTTACCAAACAACAAAATTTCAAATTAGTTAGTTGAAAGCATTTTCAGAATACAAGAAGAGTGTTACAGATGTGTTAAGGTTTGTCTTTGGAAGAGAAGAAAGCATTGTGACAAATGAGGAAAGTTGAAAGATCACTAGAAATATGACCCAAAGACTTTGGAATGAAAACTGATACATTGTAACAAGTCTTACTATATAAAAGAAACGGGTGAATTTTCTCCTTTAATCACAGTGTTTTCAAAAGCTTTTTTTTTAAACTCTTTACCAAATGACATAATTTCAGGTTTGTCCAAATCGAAATCATTTGCAGATGACAAAGTAAAAGTGACCGAAAAATTGAAATTTGTTTCGTGAAGGGTAGAAAACACTGTGGGAAAAGGAGAGGCTTCTTTCTCAGGGTCGTCGAAAGTAGGGATTGTGTGGTAATGGGATAAAAGGCTGTTGCTAGTTAGAATAGCTAAAATTAATTGTCACACTTTTCCTTACCAAAATGATTGTACTCATTCTACTTCTACCCTTAGGTTGACGTCTTCTCATCAAAATGATGACAACTATTACAACCACGATTAAAACCAAAGCACCTCCCACAGCACCTGCCACAATTGCAACGGGAAACCCTGAGTCATCTTTAGAGTGGACAGAAGGGCTGTTACACAGTATTGCTTGACTATTTTCTACGCTTTTATTCACAGTATCATGTGGACATTCACTGACACAAGATCCATTATAGGAGTAGCGACACTGTCTGCATTCTTCCAAACTTGGTCCGACACACTGCAGGCATAAACGATGACAAGACATGCACTGCTTTCCGTCGAAATATTCATCATTTCCACACTTGTAACAAAGATTGCCAGCATTGTTGGAAATAACATTTTCTGCTGTTTGACCTTCATTTACGTTTTCTGTTGATGAAACTTGTGTGGTATATTCTGTGCTTGTTGTTGCTCCTGGAACTTCTGTGCTGGTTTCCTGTACACAGATGTCTGATGTAAGATTGTGAAGCTGGAAACCATCTGGGCATGTGACATTTTCCCTGCAATCATCTAGATTGGAACACAGACAACAAACTCCGGTAGAATTCTCCGGAACTTCTGTACAGCTTGTAGGGGAAGAGGTGCCCTGAAATAATAAACAATAATAAACCAGGATAGAAAGAAAATTATTTCTTAACCCATTACCACACAATCCCTACTTTTGACACCCCTGAGAAAGAGGCCTTTTGAAAACATTGTGGGAAAAGGAGAAAATGCTGGTAACCAGCATTTTCTCCTTTTCCCACAATGTTTTCTACCCTTCACAAAACAAATTCCATATGTTCAGTCACTTTTATTTTGTCGTCAGCAAATGCTTTCAATTTTGACCTGTCTAAAATATTGTCGTTTGATAATGGGTTAAATGTGCATTGCACTATACATGTACCTGTCATAAACCTTTACCAAACAATAAGGACTTTAGCCCTGTACATTTTGCACTAAGCATGAACCTATCATAAACTTTTAACTCTTTACCAAACTACAAAATTTTAGACTGGTCCAAATTTAAAGCATTTGCAGACCACACTTTAAATTTATCTGAAATGATTATAAATGTCTGTGAAAGTGTAGAAAACCTTGTTGGAAAAGGAGAAAATGCTGGTTACCAGCATTTTCTCCTTTTCCCACGAGGTTTTTCAAAGGCTATTTCCTCAGGGTCGTTAAAACTTGGGTTTTATGTGGTAAAGAGTTAAGGAGTTTAGCCCTTACCAAACAACCCAAGCTCAAAAATGAAATTTGCCTATGGACAGAATAGAAAATGTTGGAAAAGGAGAAAATGCTGGTTTTTACTACCATTTTTTCCTTTTCCAACCATATTTTCTGATGCATGTTCCCTTAAAGGTGGCCCTTCAGAATTTGGGAAGAAAATTTAACAAGAATAGAAAAAAATCACCCTTATACTCCAAAAGCTTTATAATTTTCATTCATAACACCCCAGCAGTCGAAAACCATCCGATAACATGAGAAATTAGAGATTTACTACAGCCCAGTTCGATACCGACGGGAAACACGGTCTATTTTAAGATAAGCAACTCGCTCATTTACACACCGAAAATATACAGACGAAGCTTCAAACATAGCGTCCGAAGAAGACATTATGGAAAATAATTACATATTTGTCATTTTATGGAATTTCAGAGTCATTAGTGACGTGCTAGTCACTTAACATTCCCATAATGCTTTTTGTTTATTTTTGGCGGGAAATCTAAAAATAGCTTAAGAGGCTATGTAGCATTTTAAGGGAATACCATCAGAAAAAAAATTATTGTAATTTTATGATTCTTAATTATTGATGATTTGTATTGTTTTTTCATATAAATTTCAGTGATATATAATTTTTTTTATTTGGTGGGATGTGAAAATTCTAGATACCTACCTTTAACTCATTACCAAACGACAAAATTTTAGGTTTGTCCAAATCGAGAGCATTTGCAGACGACAAAATATGAGTGTCTGAAAATTTGAAATCTGGTTACCAGCATTTTCTCCTTTTCCCACAGTGTTTTCAAAAGTCTTCTTTCTCAGGGGCGTCAAAAGTAGGGATTGTGTGGTAATGGGTTAATGTCATTAAAACATCGGATTATGTGGAAAAGGATTTAGATTTGTTTAACTCATTACCAAAAGACAAAATTTTGGACTAGTCTAAATTGGAAGTACTTGCAGACTAAAAAATTAAATATGACTCAAACATTTAAAATCGTTCTGGGAGGGAAGAAAACATTGTGGGGAAAGGGGAAAGTGCTGGTTACCAGCATTTTCTCTTTTTCCCACAATGTTTTCTATAGGCTTAATCGGGGTCATTAATACCAGGGATCGTTACGGGAAGGATTAAGGTGCTCGCTTAGCAAAGGTATGAGTATATTCCTATACAAATCTGCCATCTGTGGGAACTTAGTACTTGCCAGCTTCACTCTACTAGACAATAAAGACATGTAAACAACAGAACAAAAACAAATGTCCATCAACTTATCAATTACCCAGACACATAATGCTCAATCTTTACAAGTTACTTTTGGAAAATTAAAGAATATAGAAAAATTAAACTATTAATATTGAACCAGAATACTGTATAATGTTGTTCATGGGGTTCAAAAAGTCAATTCATTCAGAACAACAACTCTATTTTTACCTTACCTCAAGTTTCCTTACCCTGACACACCCAATACTGATGCTAAATGACCCTGAGGAAGACAGGTTTTAAAAACATTGTGATAAAAGGAGAAAATGCAGGTAACCAGCATTTTCTCCTTTTCTCACAATGTATTCTATCCTTCCACAAACATTTGTCAATTTTTGAGTCACATTATAAATTGCAAATGCCGTCAATTTCCACGTCTAAAATGTTGTCATAGATGAAGGGCCAAAGGTACCAAGTACATCAATTCTTGTGATAATCATGAATAAATTAAATAATGAATAAGAATAAAAAAGTTATTTCTGTTGTAAAGTATTAATATTTCAAAGTTTTTGTTTTGAGGAAAAAAATCTCCTTCTTGGACTGTATAGATCCAAGATCAGACTGCATGTTGTGTGCAGTCTGATCTTAATCTACAATAACCTCAAAAGGTTAGTGAGTCAGGCTTAGCAGTATTTTACCCAAGCATGTTAAATAATCTAATGTTGATATTACAGGTTTTCTGGATCTGAAAGTAACACAAGTTCTGACTGGCTAAACCATGGTTTAGCCAATCAGAATTTGTGTTACTTTTAAATTTAGAAAACTCTGCAGAATACAATTAAGAATGTTCTGAAGAATGGTTGGTTGGTAGTTTAATAGGAACTCTGGTGACATACTGGTATTTATGTATGTCATGGCTTTCACCAGCTCTAGACTAAGGCTCTGAAGTATCTTGCCCTAGGGCACTCCTTAAAAAACGCCTGATGCTACTAGTGAGGATTGGACTAGAAGCGGCCAGGTTTTGAGTCCCACACTGAGCTAAGAACCCCTCCCAGCCTGTCTAAATCTACATTGCTTGAGAAACAAGCTTTTACAACCTATACTAATCTCTTGGGAACTACACCACTACTCACACAAATGAACAACCCAAAATGGTGAATTTGCAGTGTTGTGCCTTGGCTGCACCATCGCTGGATTCCTGCAATATTTTTGAAAATGTTCCCCCAAAAAATACAATAGCACGGGCCATTGGTCTCAAATTGGGCACTATCACATTCTTAACTCTTATCCTGCTATAGAACTAAAATGACATTTTCAATTAAATGGTGATAACCCAAATATTGTTATTTCAAGGTTATGTTTTAGGGAATAATATCTCCTTATCGGACAGTGTAGATCCAAGATCAGACTGCACGTTCTGTGCAGTCTGATCTTGATCTACCCTTGGCAGATCGAGCTTGATTTCGACGTTCCCCAGATATGCATTTTCATTGGTTGCAGCTAGCGCTAGCTCTAACTGCAAGAAATCAAATAGCTCGTAGCATTTCATCTTTGATAAAAATAGGACAATGTCGCAACCTTTCGGATAAAAATAAAAGGTAAACATGAATACCTCCATGGATGTGTGCATGATCTGTAATGATTTATTACCGAAAAAGACATAGACGAAGAATATTTACAGAAAGTTTCAGTGTGACCAATCAATTATCAGAGGTTTTAGGCTGTATCCCAGCACTTGACCATGGAATGTCAAAGTAAGTTTGTGGTAATTGCTTCATGTTGAATTATTGTATTCGTAAGCGGTTTGATAAACGATATTTCATTGGCTATAAGAAATATCATGTAAAGGGCGATAATAAGCAGTATCCAATAGGGGGCATATCACGGAAATCTAGAAATTGGGCTTGATCCGCCAAGGTAAGATCCACATAGTGATCGTAACCTTGGCTCGCGAAGATGCGATGGTTATAGTAGTTTGCATTCAAGTATACTTTACGTGCATGAAGTCTGTTTTATTTGAAGTGGTCTTTGTCACTCTGTTTTACAGAATGTCCCCCGAAAATTTTACCCACCAGGACACCAGTGTCTCCCAGTGTTTTTGGCCTAGAGACAACACTGGATTTGTGTTAGAAATGCTAGAAAACATTGTGAGTAAAAAACAAAATGCTAGCAGCATTTTCTCTGTTTTCTACAAAGTATACAAAAGGCTCAAGATTACTCCGGTTCATTAAACCTAATATTATGAAGTAAATATTTAACTCTTTAAAAGTACTTAAAACCCAATCTTTGCATAGTTCGATGTATTAATGGATAGTAATAAAGGAAAACTTGGCTTTTTGACAAATTTGAATAGATAATGAAAGTAAAGTGTGCTAAATGTATATGTATAAATAGAAGGTGAAATCATGAATAAGATTTAGTCATATGGATCCAATTGCAGATAGTAGTATATCATTGGTTTACTTCCAAAACCTTGTAACTACAGCTTGTTACAAGCTGTAGTTACGAGGTTTTGGAAGTAAACCGACGATATGTATCCTTTTACTAAGCAATAAAATTTTAAACTTGTCCAATTTCAAAGCTGTTGCATATGAAAAAAAAATTAGACGTGGCGCAGTAGATGAATTGTGTTTCTGAATGGGTAGAAAAATATTGTGGGTAAAGGAGAAAATGCTGGTTACCAGCATTTTCTCCTTTTCCCACAATTTTTGCAAAAGCCACCTGTTTTCAGGGGCGTGTAACTGGTATTAAATGTATATAACCCAAACCAAATATTGTGAAATATCACATTCAGGAAGTGAAATAAGTTAGTCACACTGTACTGTATCAAGGTTCCTTCCATCCCACATAGTTATATCATAACTTAACCCTATCAGATACTTTAACCCTTTGCCAAACAATCCCTTGTTTTCACGACCCTGGGAAAGAAGACTTTTGAAAGTATTGTGGGGAAAAAGGAGAAAATGCTAGTAATTAGCAATTTCTCCTTCTCCCCACAATATTTTTTTCATCCATATAAGAGAGCTGAAGTTCATTTGCACAATTGTGAATATATTGCCTTCAGATGTTTTGAAAAAGAAAAGAATCCAAAATTTGATGTTTAAGAAAGGGTTAAACCTAGAAGCACGACCAAAAGAATGGCAGTCAAAAGCCCCTCCAGTCATTATCCCCTACCCCCAAAACAAATGGCGGTAAAAAGCTCCTCCGGTCATAATCCCCTACCCCCAAAACAGGTATGGCAGTCAAAAGCCCCTTCACGATTTTGCACGGGCAGTCATTATCCCCTTCATCAAATTATAAAGACTATCAAAATCCCTTCGCAATTTAGCAAGGGTGGTCATTTCCGCTTCATCCAATCTTAAAGGCGGTCAAAAGCCCCTTTAAACACGCTAGCATTTTCCGTTGTGATTTCTAACGAAGAAATAAAATGCCAGAGTGTCTTAACTGTGCTGTGCTTCCCTATCCTTCCCTTGTTTTTGCTCGATGGTGATTTACTAATTAAAATTGTTTCCTGTCGGTCTTGTGGATTGATGTATTTATTTCTAGGATCACGCAGGGCTCAGTGGTAAAGTGTGGGACTTGTCACTTAAAGGCTCCAGGCTAAAATCTAGAGACCTAATTCCAAAAGCCGTAATTCATTGAATGCCTTTAGAACATGTTGGTCTGTTTATGGAAGCCAAGCTCCAGTATCCCAGTCGGTAACATACAGGACTTGGGAACAGGGTGTCACTGGTTTCTATCCCCTGCTAGGATAACAATTTGGAGGATTGATGAAATTCACTGCAACAGGATCAATACCTGTCACCGCTGACCATCGGCAAAAATTATTATGTTAGAAAGCAACCAGTAGCTTAGAAATAAATTTGCGGACTAATGGATAAAAAAGCACACTGGGAAAGCATTGATAGGTGCACTAGCTGCCGTGATATATGTCAAATAATGTTGAAAAATGGCATTAAACACCATATAATCAGTCAACAAACATCAGTTCTAGATCCAAATCAGACAATTTCACTCATTAGGAATTTGTATAGAACCTATTGTATATTTTACAAGTGTACCATTTCAAAGCGATTATCAGACTTCAGGTCTTCGGAGGGGATAATGTCGAGATAGTTACGATTCATAGGGACTATTGTCTGCTACTGATAGAGTGGCTTTTGACCGCCTTTAAGATTGGATGAAGGGGATAATGATTGCCTTTGTGAAACTGCGAAAGGGCTTTTGACTGTCTTTTTAATTTGATGAGAGGGATAATGACCGCCCTTGCAAAATAGCAAAAGGGCTTTTGATCATTTTTATATTTTGATGAGGGGGATAATTAACTGCCCTTGCAAAATTGCGAAAGGGCTTTTGACCATCTTTAGATTTTGATGAGGGGGATAATAACCGCCCTTGCAAAATTGTGAAAGGGCTTTTGACCATCTTTATATTTTGATGAGAGGGATAATGACCGCCCTTGCAAAATTGCAAAAGGGCTTTTGACCATCTTTATATTTTGATGAGAGGGATAATGACCGCCCTTGCAAAATTGTGAAGGGGCTTTTGACCATCTTTATATTTTGATGAGAGGGATAATGACCGCCCTTGCAAAATCGCATAAGGGCTTTTGACCATCTTTATATTTTGATGAGGGGGATAATTGACCGCCCTTGCAAAATTGCGAAAGGGCTTTTGACCATCTTTATACTTTGATGAGAGGGATAATGACCACCCTTGCAAAATTGAGAAAGGGTCTTTGACCATCTTTAGATTTTGATGAAGGGGATAATTACTGCCCTTGCAAAATCGCAAAAGGGCTTTTGACCATCTTTATATTTTGATGAAGGGGATAATGACCGCCCTTGCAAAATTGTGAAGGGGCTTTTGACCATATTTAGATTTTGATGAGAGGGATAATGACCACCCTTGCAAAATCGCATAAGGGCTTTTGACCATCTTTATATTTTGATGAAGGGGATAATGACCGCCCTTGCAAAATTGCATAAGGGCTTTTGACCATCTTTATATTTTGATGAGAGGGATAATTGACCGCCCTTGCAAAATTGCGAAAGGGCTTTTGACCATCTTTATATTTTGATGAGAGGGATAATGACCGCCCTTGCAAAATTGAGAAAGGGCCTTTGACCATCTTTAGATTTTGATGAAGGGGATAATTACTGCCCTTGCAAAATCGCAAAAGGGCTTTTGACCATCTTTATATTTTGATGAAGGGGATAATGACCGCCCTTGCAAAATTGAGAAAGGGCCTTTGACCATCTTTAGATTTTGATGAAGGGGATAATTACTGCCCTTGCAAAATCGCAAAAGGGCTTTTGACCATCTTTATATTTTGATGAAGGGGATAATGACCGCCCTTGCAAAATTGTGAAGGGGCTTTTGACCATCTTTATATTTTGATGAGAGGGATAATGACCGCCCTTGCAAAATCGCAAAAGGGCTTTTGACCATCTTTATATTTTGATGAGAGGGATAATGACCGCCCTTGCAAAATTGTGAAGGGGCTTTTGACCATCTTTATATTTTGATGAGAGGGATAATGACCGCCCTTGCAAAATCGCATAAGGGCTTTTGACCATCTTTATATTTTGATGAGAGGGATAATGACCGCCCTTGCAAAATCGCATAAGGGCTTTTGACCATCTTTATATTTTGATGAAGGGGATAATGACCGCCCTTGCAAAATTGCATAAGGGCTTTTGACCATCTTATATTTTGATGAGGGGGATAATACACCGCCCTTGCAAAATCGCGAAAGGGCTTTTGACCATCTTTATATTTTGATGAAGGGGATAATGACCGCCCTTGCAAAATAAAGAAAGGGCTTTTGACCGCCTTACCTCTTTTGGGGGTAGGGGATAATGACCGGAGGGGCTTTTGACCGTTTACCCCATTTTCTATCTGTCTATCTGTGCAGCCTAGCACCCGTCAGGGGTAACATTTGGTATGAAAACTTGGTGACGATTATTATGTCATAAAAAATAAAGATGAAATAGGTTAACCCATTATCACCCAATTCCTACTTTTGAAGACCCTTAAAAAGAAGCCTTTAGAAAACATTGTGGGAAAAGGAGAAAATGCTGGTAACCAGCATTTTCTCCTTTTCCCACAATGTTTTCTACCCTTCACAAAGCAAATTTCAAATTTTCAGTCACTTTTATTTTGTCGTCTGCAAATGCTTCCAATTGGGACAAGCCTAAAACTTTGTCATTTGGTAATGGGTGACAGACTGGCTGAAACAAGGCTAAGTAGAGATTGTGTCTCTAAATGAAGTACAGGTACACAAGAGTACTGTTTCTCAAATCAAACTATATTTTTTTCCTTCTTCAGTAAAATGAGGAAGGGAAATGCCAGTGATGTCAACTCTACAGGAATATTAACCTTTAGAACAAGAGGAAATATTACAACTCTTTTGCTGATAGTATTGATCAAGATTAGACCTCACAGAATATAGAGTTTAATCTTGGATTTACAGAGGTTGATGTTTTTTTTTTCTCAAAACAACTTTAAAACAGTAGAATTTTGCCAATATTTCTAAATTGATAAGATCCATTCCATTAATTCAGCGCTCTAAGTGTGAAGAATTCTGGGTAAAACCATCCCAAACAAAGAACTTCCCTTTATGATAAATCAAATAATCCCAAGATTTAACAACCCTTAGAGAAAAAACTGTTACAAATAATGTGAGAAAAAGCTGAAACTGTTACTAGCATTTTCTCCTTTTTCCACACTGTTTTTTTTTAGCCATTTAGAAACTTATTCTCCCACAATTATTGAAGCACTAAAGCTTATTTTTCACCAGATTCATTCTTTTTTTCTGCTGATATTTTGAAATGAGAGCCATCAAAATTTTACACTGGTCCAATTCAAAGGCATTTTCTGACGACCAGTTTAATGTAGCTTAAATACATGTAACAGGGTTTATATCAGAGTAAGTAGAAAACTTCATGGGTAAAGGAGAAAATGCTGGTTAACAAAAATATTTTCAAAGGACTTTTTCCTCAAGGTCCTTAAAACTCGGGATTATGTGGTAAAAGGTTAACCCATTACCACACGAGAAAAATTTAGACTGGTCCAAATTGAAAGCATTTGCAGACGACAAAATAAAGGTGACTGAAAAACCAAAATTTGTTCTGGAAAGGGTAGAAAACACTGTGGGAAAAGGAGAACCAGCATTTTCTCTTTTTCCCACAGTGTTTTCAAAAGGCTTTTTTCTCAGGGATGTCAAAAGTAGGGATTGTGTGGTAATGGGTTAATCACACTTCCTGAATCAACACGTGAAAAAAACTTGGTTTACAGTTCCATCCTATGGTATTTGGCAACAGATATACAGAATGATGGCTTGACAAAAGCTGCATCAATCAACAAACTTGCAGTGATACAGGTGATTCTTTGATCAAATCTGTTTAACCCAAAAAGCCAGAGTTTTAATTACCCTGAGAAAAGCTTTTGAAAACAGGGTGGGGAAAGGAGAAAATGCTGGCAACCACATTTTCTCCTTTTCCAACTATGTTTTCTACCTTATGAAAGACAAATTTTATGTTTTGAGTTTTATCTATTTTGTCATCTGCAAATGCTTTCATTTGGATAAGGCTAAAATTTTGTCATATGGTAAAGAGTTAACCCAGTACCAAACAATCCCTGGTTTTTGCGACCAAGAGGATGAAGACTTCTGAAAATATTGCATGAAAAGGAGGAAATTCTGGTAACTAGCATTTTCTCCTTTTCCCACTATGTTTTCTAATCTTCTAACCTCAAGTTTCAATTCTGAATTTACTGTGAAATCTCAAGTTTAACAACTCTGAGGGAGACAGAAAATACAGCCCTTTTGAAAACATTGTGGGAAAAGAAGAAAGAGCTGGATAGCATTTTCTTCTTTTTTTGCAATATTTTCTGTCCTACAAGAAAACTTAAGCTCATCTGTGCCAGTCTTTAAACTGTCATCAGCAAACATTCAGAATTTGCACAAATCTAGATTCTTGTTTATTGGTAAAAAAGTTAAAAAGCAAAATCTAAAGAAGCCATGCTCTGTGAAAAGAGGTCTTAATGCATCTGCGAAAAGTTTCAGCCCAGGTCAGCCTGCGCAATCTGCGCAGGCTGACCTGGGTCAAAACTTTTCGGTCCAATTCAATTTTCTGTATGTCCAAGGACCACTCTGCCTTCAGTCACTGATTAGGCAAAGTGGATTATTATGGATTTCTATGTGATGACTTGCTTGGTGTGATGATTCAAGATAATGCATTAACCCATTACCAAACAACAATATTTTAGACAGGTCCGAATTGAAAGCATTTGCAGACGACAAAATGAAAGTGACTGAAAATTTGAAATTTGTTTTGTGAAGGGTAGAAAACATTGTGGGAAAAGGAGAAAATGCTGGTAACTAGCATTTTCTCCTTTTCCCACAATGTTTTCTAAAGGCTTCTTTCTCAGGGGCGTAAAAAGTAGGGATTGTGTGGTAATGGGTTAAGGTAAGACCTGTGTAATGCACTTCCGGTGAAAATTCTAATTGGTTGATAACTAAAAATAAATAAGGATTTGTGCAGAAATAATATCTTTGCAAATTTCTAACAGATCAGAAATTCCATTTATGTCTATCTTGAAATTATTTTTTGATACTTTTGTTAATTTTCTGAAAAGGGAGGTAATTATTATCTCTTTTTGAATTGAGAATATGTGGTTTTAGATTTATAAAATAAAATGGTAATTCAAAGAAGGAAAAAAAATGGAGAAAAAAATGAATCAGTGAAAGTAGATCTAGTACAATAATACTCATTTTTAATTATAGCTAATTTTGCAGGATGATATTTTAGTGGAAATAGCTGTTTTCCATTACACAGGTCTTACCTTAAGCCCCTTTTTGCCAGAGCATGGCTCAAATGTTTCTTTTTTTATTTCATGCTTTTCTATAGCTTATCCAGAAATAACAGTGAATTATGGTTTGATATTTTATGGCTACCACATGTTAAAAATACACATTTTCATGTTTTCTCATCAATTACAGGTGGAAACAGTTCATGTTCACTAGTTACCTGGGTTAACACTTACAAAGGGCATTTGTTGTTGTTTTTCAGTGGATGATTAAAATTTAGTTCACAGTGAACATCATCTTTAATATTTTCACTAGTGGAACATCTGTGTACTGGTCTAATTGCAAATGTCCATTTCAGTTTTTTGTACTAAATGTGGTAAGAGACATGAAATTTGTTTTCTGAAGGACTGTATACATTGTTATAAAAGGAGAAAATGCTGTCTGCCAAAATTTTCTCCTTTTTCCATAATCTTTTAAAGCCATTTTTCTCAGTTCATATTTTAAACATTGGGTAGATCTATTCTTGTAAAAATTTAATCTTTTTCATTTGAAGGCAACATAAACAGTTGGATGAAGATCACACTGTCAGACCAGAAGCAACCCGGTCTTTGACTTTGTATACTTCATAACACCAAAAATACATCTTCATTTCCCAGAGAACTGTATTTTCACACCGCGAAAAAAAGCACCCACGAATATCTATACCTCAAACGACAAGCGAGTGCAGCGTCAGTGGTTTATCAAAATCATATAACGGTAAGAGACCTACCCCCACATGGTCAATATCGCCGCAAAACCACAGTGCGGTCACAACAAACACAATTTTCTTAGGAAAATGCTCGATGTCCCTCATCATTCACAGTTCCTATAGGGTCACATCATTTAATCACCATTTTCATATGATATCCTGGTTAAATCTCGGTTTAGACGGTATCTGTTGATAGACTAACTGATTATATTTTCCTTCTAAACCAGGAAGTTTTAAAAACTTTACAAAGTTTACGCGTCGCTTATGCTATGAAAGACTTAACTCGCGTAATCACGGCGGGGAATCACGTGACACAACAACAACAACAATGACCGTTATTTGAAAAAAATCCCCGACTTCAGGTAAGAAAATCTTCAATAATTCCGTTAATACATGACCGATTGGAATTTGATTTGAAGCAGAGAAGGCGGAAGGACTCCAGGGATTTGCTTGATGTGTTAGATTTTTTAAACAACACCTGATAAAAAAGTTATTGACGAGCAAACAAATTTTTTACCCTGGATAATTTGTTTGCTCGTCAATAACTTTTTTATCGGGTGTTATTTAAAAAATCTAACACATCAAACAAATCCCCGGACTCCTTTCGCCTTCTCTGCTTCAAACCAAATTCCAATCGGTCACGTATTGACGGAATTATTGAAGATTTTCTTACCTGAAGTCGGGGAATTTTTTCAAATAACGGTCATTGTTGTTGTTGTTGTGTCACGTGATTCCCCGCCGTGGTAATACTTGGGTCGCTTAAACATATGTAAATTAGGGAAAATACGTATATATGAACTTGCTTTGTGAAAAGAGGGCTTACTGCATTTGCAAGAAAAGAATCGACTCATGTCAGCCTGCGCATTCCGCACAGGCTGATCCGTGCCGAAACCTTTTGCAATATGTTATTTTTTTGCATGTCCAAGGACCAGTGTACTCAATGATTCCATCTGTTGTCAGACAATATGTAATTTATGTATTCATGATCAGGTGATGTCACGAAGATGCATTTACCCCCCTTATGCCTGAGCATGGCTCATATTTGGCCTTCAACACGCGAAAAGGGACATTCGGACATTTGCGTAATGTATCGTTTCGGATCAGTCTGCGCAGTCCACACAGGCTGATCCGAAACAACACTTTCCGTTTTCATGATGTAATTTTCTGTTTTGAACAAGTCTACTGTAGCACAAAATCTAATGTAATCGTAAAGTGCCGTCTCGGATTAGCCTGCGCGGAATGCCCCTTTTCGCGTGTTGCAAGACAAACGTGGGCGGTTGTGGTATATCTGTTTCGCTCGCCTGTGCTTTTCGCCAATTTCGGACAGTTCCCTGTCCGTCTAGCATTGTGAGACATGCGTCACTCTTCTAAACTTTTCATTTAACCCTTTCCCAAACGACAAATTTTGGACTCTTTCAAACTGCAGACGTTAATTTTAGATTTTGAGAAAATGGCAGAAAGTTCTCGAAAAAGGGTAGAAAACACTGTTGGAAAAGGAGAAATTGCTCGTTATGAGCAATTAATCGTTTTCCCAAAGTGTTTTCAAAAGACTTTTACTGCAGACGTGTAAAAACCAGGGCTTGCTTGGGAAAGGGTTAACTCTTTACCACACGAGACAATTTTGGACTGGTCCAAATTGAGAGCATTTGCAGACGACAAAATAAAGGTGACTGAAAAATAGAAATTTGTTCTGCAAAGGGTAGAAAACACTGTGGGAAAAGGAGAAAATGCTGGTTACCAGCATTTTCTCCTTTTCCCACAGTGTTTTCAAAAGGCTTCTTTCTCAAGGGCGTCAAAAGTAGGGATTGAGTGGTAAAGGGTTAAACACTGTCCCAGGTCTTATAACAGCCATCTTCAATCTTCCTTTTCTTCCTGCACATGACATATTGATTAGTTTTCTCGGATTTAAGGTAGTGGACCCGTAATACTTCTAATGCAGAATGGCATAAGTTTTCTTGACAGTTGACAAAGACAGATTTATACAGTTATAATACTTTTGCACATTTTTAACCGACCAGAAATTCCTTAGGTGTCTATCTTCAAATTATTTGTTGATACTTTTGTTAGTTTCCAGAAAAGGGAGGTAATTATCATATCTCTTTGTAATGAGAATGAATATAGCGGTTTTATATCTATAAATGATAATTCCAGGAAGGACAAAAATGAAAAAGTGGCTCGGTGAAAGTAGCAAATTTTGTAGGATAATAATATAGTGGAAATAGCTGTTTTTTATTACGGATCCACTACGTTAATTCCAGTTACATAAATCTGACTTGAGTCATTATGGTAAGATATGTGTAATGCAAAACAGCTATTTCCACTAAAATATCATCCTGCAAAATTAGCTATAATTAAAAATTAGTATTATTGAACTACTTTCACCTTTTCATTTTTTCCATTTTTTCCTTCTTTGAATTATCATTTATAAATCTAAAACCGCTATATTCTCAATTGAAAAACAGATAATAATTACCTCCCTTTTTAAAAAACAAACAAAAGTATAAAAAAAAATGTTCAATATAGACATAAACGGAATTTCTGATCCGTTAGAAATGTGCAAAAATATTATTTCGGCATAAATCCTTATTTATCCTCATTTAACAACCAATTATAATTTTTCGCCCAATGTTCACCGGAAGTGCATTACACAGGTCTTACCTTATTCTATTTCATATTTGGCCGTATATAGGCTGCTGTCGACAACTCACGATGCTTTACCAGCCGACATAGCTCAGTAGGTAGAGCGTAGGACTTGTGAATACAATGTCCTACAGGTTGTGGGTTTGGCCAACTAAAAATTATTATTAGTCTTTCGGATGAGACGTTAAACCGAGGTCCCGTGTGACGGAGCTACACACCGAGCACGTTAAAGAACCAGGCGGAATTCTCAGTAGTTTCGTCCTGTATCCTTGCACTATCCCCCGTAACAACTAACCGTCTTCTGGGGGCGTCGCTCAGATGGGCAACCGGTAGCGACGATAAATAAACGAAAATAATCAATCAAACAATCACGATGTTTTTGGAGAGAGTGTAGATTAAGATCAGACTGCACAGACCTTGAATTTTGGATACAGATCAAGTTCTGGTGAGATTTTCATCCGCAACATAGGTTTTAAATAGCTACATATGAAAGCAAACTCTTATTCGAAATGTTAATTTCTTTAGTGTTTAACCCTTTACCTAACAATCCCTGGTTTTTAAAACCCTGAGATAGAAGCCTTTTGAAAACATTGTGGGAAAAGGAGACAATGCTGGTAACCAGCATTGTCTCCTTTTCCCACACAGTGTTTTCTGTCCCGCTGGAAACAAATTGAAATTTTTGAGTTACGTTTATTTTGTCACCTGCAAGTGCTTTCAACTTGGACCAGTCTTAAATTTTGTCGTTTGGGAATGGGTTAAACCGAGTATATAAAGTAAATGGACCTTCTAAAGCCAATGACACGATTTCAAAGCATTTTTGTCATTATGATTATCATTAAACGGGCAGTGTAGATCAAGATCAAACTGCACCTTTGTGCAGTCTGATCCTGATTTATACTGGCTTCAAAGGGTCCTATAGAGAATCTTAGCATTAAAAGGATTAAGTGTTCGCGGTTTACAAATAATATTCACATGAGATGTGCCAAAGCACGTCTATACCAGGAAAAACAGCGAACTTTGGAGCATGTGATTTGTACCATGTCACATTAACAAGTGCACTTTGTTCAACCGCTTACATCCGGATTCGACTTTTACACGCAACAATATTGTAGACTCGTCCATATTCAAAGCAGTTGCAGACGACACAGGAATCCGACATACCTCAGATATTTTGAACTTGTTTTGTTTTTGATATTTTGGAAGTAATGATTTACCGGAAAAGGAAAGGAGGCTTACAAACATAATTTTGTCTCATCCCTCGCCAACCCCCCCCCCCCCTCCGGCCCAAGCCCCCCACATCGCCCAACGATATTTTCAAAAGCATTTTTCACCAAGATCGTTACAGAAAGGGATTGTACGTTACTAGTTAGTCACTGTGGAAAACTAGAAGGGGAAAAGCAGACGTAAGATTCTCGCCCACGAGACGCCGAGCCCAGGATTCATACAGTATACGCTAACCATTCTAACTTAAAATTGTCCTTATTACATTCTTAGTCTTGATATAGATTTAGAATGAATAACAGAGCTCCAGACAGAGGGAGTTATTTTGACTTCAAGGTTGAAAATATTAATTATTCACCACTGAACCCTATGTTATGGGTACTCATTAGAATCGTCTCATCGAGACGATTCTAATGAGTACCCACAACATAGGGTTTGGAAGAAAAATAACGAGTTTAGAATACTATCACTTCCTCTTATCTGGAGCTCTGATTAACATTTCTGATTGGCTGAGCCACTTGGTTAGTTCAGTCACATATTTCGTGACTTTGAAGTTCAGAGAATTAAAAGAAAAAGGCAGCTATATCTGCACTACTTCTTGAAGTCATGCTCTCTGATAAGCCGGTGTAATGCAGAGAAATGACCCTCCCCTTTGTTGAACCATAGGCCTCTGAAATTCCATTGGTTTATCAAGGGATAAAGGAATTTTTGCCTGTCAAAAGAGCATTCTATTCAATAATTCGGTTGGATTTAGAACAAAATGGATCGATTTATGAATCAATGATTTGCCAGGTATAGTGCATCACAAAGATACACTAAATCCTCCAGCACCACCACCCCTCCCCTAACCCCCCAACCCCTCAAAGAGGAACACTGAAATACATGAGCCACGCTCTGGTAAAAGGGGGCTTAACTCATTACCAAACGACAAAATTTTAGACTGGTCCAAATCAAAAGCATTTGCAGACGACAAAATAAAAGTGACTGAAAATTTGAAATTTGTTTTGTGAAGGGTAAAAGACATTGTGGGGAAAAAGGAGAAAATGCTACTTACCAGCATGACCCGGATCATTATTCTACGTAGAGAAATGACCCTCGGAAAGTAAGAAATCTTATTATAGAAGCCTTTTTCCACATTATTTTCAATAAAAATGTGAACAATATAGTGTCCAAGTCGTAAAAGCCTAGTCTTAAAGCCCACTGGCGACCAAAACTAAACAATTCGGGGATCAAAACGCAGGCAAGTTTAATTCATAATGTCAAAAAGTATGGTCATGTCTGGCTAGGTGCATGTTACAGTGCATTCCGTTAAAGTGCCAGTCGCTGACAGAAGAAAACCCCCTAGAATTAGATGTTTGAAAATAACACCTTTAGAAGTAGAAAATAAACTTGATCTTTATACACTGGTTTTATATTTGGATTTATTTAGCATTTTCTGCTGTGGTGTATATAAATCTAAAGTTAACCAAAATCATTGCCGGGCAAAAAGGGAATTTATCTATTCATAAATGAACTAAGGTTTATGAAAAGGGAGTCAGTGTGTCTGCAAAAAATATTGACCCAGGTCAGCCTGCAGAGTCCGCGCAGGCTGACCTGGGTCGAAACTTTTTGCCATAATCAATTTTTTGTGCATGTAAAAGGACCGCTGTACCTCTAGATTCAATGTTTTTTTTTTTGACACAATAGATTTTTAAGATCCATAATGGCAAGCCAAATGGGATAATACATAATGGAGAATCATTGAACCCCGTTTTCCCAGAGCATACCTCATACACATTTCTGATAAAGTATCTTCTTTCACAGAGGTCGTCAAATCACGTGGAAACGCGCCATGTGGTTAGATCGTTTTTTTCACCTATTATAACATTATCCGGGTGTTGTTGTTTCTGCACCATTTAATGACATACGAACCCGCCAATACTTGAAACTGGAAGCTTATTTCGCAGCAAGGTGCGTTTTTTTGTTCATCCACGTCTCTGTTTACCGGCGAAGTGTACTGAACATTCCTTTTGTCTGATAGATATTTCATCACAGAATCCAAACTTAGGTGTCAACCTGACGCACACCCAATGTGACACTGCCTAAACCCTTTCCCAGATGGCAGAACTTTAAACCTGTCCAAATTGGAAGCAATTGCAGACAAAAATGCCATAGTGGCTGATATGACACATGTTTTCGTTGATAGGGCAGAAAACACTGTGGTAAAAGGAGACAATGCTGGTTACCAGCATTGTCTCCTTTTCCTACAATGTTTTCAAAAGGCTTCTTCATCAGGGTCGTTAAAAGTGGTCATTATGTGGTAAGGGGTTAGAACTTATCGTGTTAAATAACTGAAATGAAACTTTCAAGCCGAGGATCAAATTCTGAATGTGTTCATTTCATAGTTTTGAGGCAAAAATATCGGACAGTGTAGATTTAAGATCAGACTCCACGTTCTATCCTCATCACAAAATGTCGATCACAGCTTTTGAAAGCATTACGGGAAAATGAGAAAACCAGTGTAACGCACACTGTTTTATACCTCTTCAAGCCGCATACTATCACTAGAGCCATGTCCTAGTTGTATGCTAGAACTATTTAATATGGCAAAGTCTTTCATTCTGTAGCAGTCTGGGCCCGTATTCACCAACCATTCTTAAGAACGTTCTTTGTCTTGTTCACAAGAGTTTTCCATATTTGTAAATAACACAACTTCTGATTGGCTAAACCATTCGGTTGAGCCAATCGGAAGTTGTGTTACTTACAAATTTAGAAAACCTTGGAGAATAAGACAAAGAATATTCTCAAGAAAGGTTGGTGAATACGGGCCCAGACAGCTACAAAATGAAAGACTTTGCCATATTAAAAAGTAGAAGTAAAAACTAGATTTTTAAGAAAAACATCTTTGATGATTATTTATCTAGAATTTAAAATAAATATCTCTTTGACAAAATTTGAAATTAATGAGTTAGTGAGGTTATGAATTCAGTAGAACTGCCTAGTTAGTATTCCCAAACGACAAAACTTCAAGCCTTTTAATTTTAAAGGCATTGGCAGATATCCAATCAAAAAAGCTCAAACGAAAGGATTTTTACTTTCTCATTTATTAATAAAAAAAAAATAGCTTCTTCAAGCTTAGTAACAAACATAACTAACGAAGTAAGAAAATTCAAAGAAAATAAACAAATTAACAGAAATCTTTTCTTTTATAAAAGAAAATCTCATTTGTATGGCAGTCTTTGTTAGCAAGAAAAGAATATCGATTTTTTTCAGGTGTAATTTCAGGTGCTACGTAAGCAAAATCTTGTTTCGTAGATTTTGAAGGAAAGCCACACAACTGCGTCTCAACTGCGTCTTTTGGTCTTGATCATAAAATAGTGCTCATATTTTCAACCCTTTACTCCATAGATACTCATTTCTACGCATTGCTTGTAGGAGCCTTTGGAAAACATTGTGGCAAAAGGTGAAATTGCTCGTCACGAGCAATTTCACCTTTTGCCACAATCTTTTCTATGCTATCAAAAGGTGTCATATACACATAAAAAAGGGCTTCATCCTTGCTGTTATTTAGGGTCAATTAGAGATACCATAGAAATGCCTTATGGGGTAAAGAGTTTAAACCTTTAAGCTGCTACGGAATGGAAACGAAAATTTCCACCAAAGAGTAAAAAATCAAAGTATCGCGACTTCAAAGTTGATTGCACCGGAAATAGATACCGTATCGGACAGCGTAGGTCAAAGATCAGACTGCACGTTTTGTGCAGTCTGATCTTGATCTGCACTGTCCGCAAAAGGTCAGTGAGCCGCTCCTAGCAGCCAATGGAATAAGAACAAATAATTATTCCTATTGTAAATCTAAACTCTGTTTCACCTCTCTCCTTTGACAGGAAAACAAACCTATGGAAAGAGGACACGTTTCATTCAACTGTTAAAGGAAGGTGCTTCTTTTAATCCTGTTCCACACAGTCCTTTGTTTTAACCCATTACCACACAATCCCTACTGTTGACACCCCTGAGAAAGAAGCCTTTGGAAAACACTGTGGGAAAAGGAGAAAATGCTGGTAACCAGCATTTTCTCCTTTTCCCTCAGTGTTTTCAACCTTTCCCAGAACAAATTTCAATTTTTCAGTTGGCTTTATTTTGTCGTCTGCAAATGCTTTCAATTTGGACCAGTCTAAAATTTTCTCGTGTGGTAAAGAGTTAACCCATTACCACACAATCCCTACTGTTGACGCCCCTGAGAAAGAAGCCTTTGGAAAACACTGTGGGAAAAGGAGAAAATGCTGGTAACCAGCATTTTCTCCTTTTCCCACAGTGTTTTCTACCTTTCCAAGAAGAAATTTCAATTTTTCAGTTGGCTTTATTTTGTCGTCTGCAAATGCTTTCAATTTGGACCAGTCTAAAATTTTCTCGTGTGGTAAAGAGTTAACCCATTACCACACAATCCCTACTGTTGATGCCCCTGAGAAAGAAGCCTTTGGAAAACACTGTGGGAAAAGGAGAAAATGCTGGTAACCAGCATTTTCTCCTTTTCCCACAGTGTTTTCTACCTTTCCCAGAACAAATTTCAATTTTTCAGTTGGCTTTATTTTGTCGTCTGCAAATGCTTTCAATTTGGACCAGTCTAAAATTTTCTCGTGTGGTAATGGGTTAAAGAGAGCAAGGAAGAAGTCTTTTGAAAACATCGTAGAAAATTGAGTAAAATGCTGATAACCAGCATTTTCTCATTTTCCTTACAATGTTTCTCCATTTTCAAAATCAAAGCCAACTATTTAAGTCAGATTTATTCTGTCCTTTGTAAGATTTTTGAGTTTTGACAGGTCAAAATTTTGTTGTGAGGTAGAATTTTAACGATATGCTGCAATACCAAAAATATTGTTGCAAACGAATAAAGCGCTCGAATAGAACAATTAAACCCTTCGCAACATTTTTTTTGACATTAAATTTTAGTCATGTATTTACATGAACGATAAAATCCGAGACTCAGCCAAATTGAAAGCATAAAAAAATTGTATACAAAATATTGAATGTGGCTCAGATTTGTCTTGAATAGGATAAAAAGCATTGTGGTTACCAGCATTTTCAAAAGTTTTCTTTTTATGGATGTTGAACATATTTTGAAGAAAAAGGAATACAAATGTAATATGATGATAAGTATTTTAAAATGATATTTTCGAAGTTGTCTTCCTCCAAGTTGTTTCAGGTGGTAAAGTGTTATACGACCTGAATTTTCCATATATGGGTATACTGGGAATTCTGGGAAATGAGAACCCCTGACAACTCCAGTAGGAACGCTTCCTTCCACAAGAGAACACGTGCCCGTCTACCTGCCCTAGGTAATTTGGCTCGACGATAAATATCGCAATGGTGAGTATTGAATCATTTCGTTTACCAGAACTTACAGTTATCATTATCTGTAAATTTGTTGTACGCAATGGTATCTTATATTAGAATTAATCATATAACAATTTTCTTTGTCATCTTCCCCCCGATTTTTGTTACATTTAATAATAATGATACTAAATAAACAAATAAACAAATAAAAAAATTAATAATAGTTATTATTATTATTATCATCATTCCTGCGGTTGATTTCCTTTTTTTTTTTTTTTTTCTTTCTTAATTTCTTTTCAATTTTCTTATCTTTTTTAGTTTTTTTATTCAAAACTGATGGCTTCGCGTGTATTAATAAACTAAACACTTTTTTAAATTCATTTATCTGAAGTTATTATTAAGAAATTCAAAATATTCAGAACCTCTTTGATAAAAGTATTCATTTGTTGTTACCACTTATCATCATGTTTGTTCTCATTCGTCATTTACTGACCATTTATTGTCGTTATAAAAAAATTCAGTTTTATTGTTGTTGTCAAAATATTTAGTTTTATTACTATTACTGTCAAATATTATCCTTGCACATTTTTATTGTTATTTTAAAGAGTAGCATCCTTTCCTGTCGAAACATTTTTAAGCTACCCATAAAAAAGGGTAGTATGTATGTATGTAGGCCTATGTATGTATGTATAGAATTCGTCTTTTCTACCATTCAGGACAACAGTGCAGCAAGCAGGAAGGATTTGGAAGCCAACGGCCATGTGGGTATGTACACTCTAAAACTTCAGTCGCTTATTTTTTATCCAAGTGAATAAACGCTCTGCGCGTTGTCTGCGCATGTCACATTTGTCGAAGACCGGACCTGTCCGCCATGACGCATCACCGACCCCATATACTAGGGAAAAAGAAGGGCTTATACCGAAGCTATTACCCAAGCCTGTAGGGCTTGTTTTAACTCATTACCAAACGACAATATTTTAGGATTGTCCAAATCGAAAGCATTTGCAGACGACAAACAAAAGTGACTGAAATTTCGAAATTTGTTTGTGAAGGGCAGAAAACATTGTGGGAAAAGGAGAAAATGCTGGTTACCAGCATTTTCTCCTTTTCCCACAATGTTTTCTAAAGGCATCTTTCTCAGGGGCGTCAAAAGTAGGGATTGTGTGGTAATGGGTTCATATGCAAAGAAACGGTTGTCGTGTTGAAAAGTAGTCCGGTTCTGTCCCCAGAATGCCCAAATTAGATAGATGAGTATTTGTTGAATGCCATTTACGGGAGATAATGTAACGCTCTCATGCTGGACCGAAAACTACAAAATTGTAAAGCTTCCAGTATCGTAAACACGTACAGTAATGAAAATCGACTTTAGTCATCAGTCTTTCTATCTTGTTCTTAATTTGAAATGGGAATATATCATTTTTAATGACGAAAAGGAACTTTGAATATCCCTCTAAACAGTAATTAAGTCTAGTGTACAAAGTTTCTGAAAATCTTGACAGACGTCAATTAGGCTACCCTTTATCGAGTAATTCCGTGTTTTGTCGGCCCTGGACCACGGCGGAAGTGAATTTTAAATAGCAAACAGCGCAAAGCAAATTTGTTCATCACGAAAAATCTGTTACAGGTCTTGTAGACATGAATTAGACAGAAGGTAAATGCTTATATTAAAAATTTAATATCCATTTAATAATAAAAAATTACACAAAAATGCGGGATATCACCAATGTTGGCGAGATTGGTTTCTCTTGATGTTCAAGTCGGATTCAAATATGCAGTACAAAAGACACTGTTCAAAACAAGACAAGTTTGTAAAGGCCAGTTCCAACAGATTGATTTTCTGTAATACCGAAGTATTGCAAGACGGGTCGGTCAAGGTGAACAATTTCATATTTTGTTCAGTTTATTTCAAAGCAACGAATTTCGAAGCAGAATAGCTATTTTAATGTAACAAGTTGATAACACCTGAACATTGTATGAAATGGAAGAATTTTCAATCAGTGCCAACCGCCGAGTGTAGCAAATCTGGACTAGACTAGAATTTTTTATGGTAGGTGTCAGTAATATAAAATGTTTGAACTAAAGGTCGACAGCCTTTATTTTAATATTTTAGTATAATAATTTTCAATGTAATAATTTATTACATTTTGAACATTGGGGTAACCCTTTACCACATAATCCCAACTTTTAACGACCTTCCTTGAGAGAGAAGGCTCTGGACAGCATTGGGGGCAAAGGAGAAAACGCTGTAACCAGCGTTTTCTCCTTTTCTCACAATGTTTTGTCTCCATCCAAGGACTAACTTCATCATCTGAGTTATGCTAAAATTGTCATCTGCATGCGCTTTCCGTTTGAACATACTCGAAACGTTGTCGTTTGGTAAAGAGATAACTCATTACCACACAATCCCTACTCTGAGACCCTGAGAAAGAAACCTCAAGAGGGCGTTTTGGGAAAAGGAGAAAATGCTGGTAACCTGCGTTCTCTCCTTTTCTTATATTGTTTTCTACCCTTCATAAAACAAATTTCCAATTTTCAGTTCCTTAATTTATCGTCTGCAAATGCTTTTGATTTGGACAAGCCTAGGGTGTTGTCGTTTGGTAATAGGTTAAATGGAGGAAATGTACGCTGATGGCATTTTCTCCGTTTCGAGCAATGTCGACTGCAGATGTTTTACTTTTGGACAAGGCTAAAATCTGATAAAGTGCAAAGACGAAAACAGTTTAATAATTGTTAACTTAAGCATCTCCTATAGGTAATAGACTATATTTTGTGAGGGAATGCATGGTAAAATTGTTTATATATTATGGGCCGGTGGCCTATATATTTGAATAAAATATTTTGAATCTTTGAATCGTTGAAACAAAACCATAAAGTCTAAGCTGTTCAAGTATTTCTTATTCAAAGTAGCCTATTCTTATATCTATTTTTACAAAATAAACTGGAAAACAAAGTTCTCAGAATAGCTTTGAGTCCCTTCTCCAGTGTTATACTTTAACCCATTACCACACAATCCCTACTTTTGACGCCCCTAAGAAAGAAACCTTTTGAAAACACTGTAGGAAAAGGAGAAAATGCTGGTAACCGGCATTTTCTCCTTTTCCCACAGTGTTTTCTACCCTTCCCAGAACAAATTTCAATTTTTCAGTCCGACTTTTATTTTATCTTCTGCAAATGCTTTCAATTTGAACCAATCTAAAATTTTGTCATGTGGTAAAGAGTTAAACAACATGCTCGTAAACTTCAATGGCACAAAAAAAAATAAATAGCTTCAAATCTAATAAATTTAATTCAAAGATTAAATTTCTGCAACGAAAACGTTGAATCTAATAAAGTATTAGTTTATTTGTATACGTGGAATCTGGAATATTCACAATAACAAGAGTTGAATAAAGATCAGTTGAATACAATGGTGAAAAAGAATAGATTGTCTATCCTACAAAATGGAACGGTTATTTACTATCCTCATGTATTTTTCCAAACTTTGCTTCGTTGTATCTTGTTGGTTAATTAAAGAATACCACAATCTAACTTATTGCATAGTACTGTCCCCTTGAAAAAAGTTGCCGTTATTGTATACTTGTACACAATCGAATGAACTTTTTATCTCGACAAAACTGGTCAGCTGGGTCCGTATTCACCAACCATTCTTAAGAACGTTCTTTGTCTTAATCTTCGAGATTTTCTGACTGTGAAAGTAACAGAACTTCTGATTGGCAAAACCAATTAGTTTAGCTAATCAGAAGTTCTGTTGCTTTAACATTGACAAAATTCTGAAGAATAAACCTAAGAATGTTTTTAAGAATGGTTGGTGAATACGGGCCCGGGTTGGCGTGAATACAATACTGCCGTTTTAAAATTAATTCTAAGATCTCTTTATAAACCTTTTATCAAGAAAACCCGGTGAATTTATTTCATTTTGGTGAAGGTCTTATAGTGAGCTGCTTAGAAACATGGTTTTACTTCAAGATACGAGACTGCCTACGAAAAAAGTATACGGAGTATGGAACAAATTTTCTTATTTCCGTCAGGGAAGCAAAGTCATTACCGCAAATATTTATAAGACAATGAAAAATATTTATCATATTTTTTTTCCACCAAGAAATTGCGTCTTGAAACATGCGTAGACCTGTCCATATTATTATCTTTTTACTTATAACTGGGGTTACTAAGCTATTTTCATCTCCTCGAAAGAATCGTCAGTTTATCATTTTCATTGACGATGTTTTTCCCAAGAGTTGCATTACATTCATTATCGTCTGCTATGTTACTTTTTTTAAATACATACCTATCTGATTTGGGCATTCTGGTTATAGAACCGGACTACTTTTAACCCATTACCACACAATCCCTACTTTTGACGCCCCCTAAGAAAGAAGCTTTTAGAAAACATTGTGGCAAAAGGAGAAAATGCTGGTAACCAGCATTTTCTCCTTTTCCCACAATGTTTTCTACCCCTCACAAAACAAATTTCAAATTTTCAGTCACTTTTATTTTGTCGTCTGCAATTCCATTCAATTTGGACAAGCCTAAAATTTTGTCGTTTGGTAATGAGTTAAACTGACAATAAGTGACAGAACGTGCGTGATAAAATTCCCTTGTTGCTCTGTGTTTTGTAGAGGATACACCATCTGAGGGTTCCAGTGAACAACTGAACCCATACCAGAAAAGATCCCGTCGTATGGAGTATGTCTATATCTCTATTGCTGTTGTTTTGGGTGCAGCTCTGATTGCTGTACTGGTCTACTACTCTGGTAAGTCTTTCCAGATCTAAAGCTACACAAAGATAAAATTACATGTACGATTATTTCTTATTTCCTTTGACACATTGAACGAAACTTGTAAACTTGAACAAACGAAGAAACTAAAACCGTACACGGGACGAATTAATCTTTGAGGGATCTATTTAGCCAGTAAAGTGCCTCAGTTTCATAACCAACGTTGCCTTTGCCGCCAGTGTAAAATAAGATAAGACTGCACAAAACACGCAGTCAGATCTTTACCTACACTGTCTTGCTGAGACATTCTCGGAATTAGTGACCTTTTAATTGCAATTCTTAAAGTCTAAATTTCGAGGTTGAAAACGTCCTCGTGCGTTATTCTGCTTTTTTAAAGTAAGAAACTTGGCTTGCATTTGTAATATAATTATTTATTTATGCAGGATGTTTTAAAAGCGATCTGCTTCCATGTGATTTCTTTTCCGACTTATCGCTTTTATTTTCCTTTCAATTATAGTGACAAATGCCCAAAAGGATGACCCTGTAGCTGTATCGAGTACGGGTATGTATACACAAATCGTTTTTCTCCGCATAGTTTGTACAATGCAATGGAATCCCCGGATTCGTTGAATAGGTTCGATGTCATTTTCATGATGGTGTACGCCATCATGAAAATGACATCGAAGCTTTATTCAAGCTACACAGAGGAGACATAGGCCAATCTCACGAAAATGGCTTTGAAGCTAGCCACTGGACCGGGGTAAAGAATGGGTAGTCTGTTTAGGTTTCTTTTCTGTCCTGTCAAGGTAATCACTTGTTCTATCATTGCTTGAAGCAGCATGTTCATTCACGCAAAACCACTGAAAATATATACGTGTCTGTTAAAAAAAAATGAACGGTAGGGTACCTGTAAGTAACTAAAATCAGGATAAAAGGAAGAAAATCCCATGTAAGATTTTACAAGGTGTAAGATATACATATTTTCTCGGGACTGTGGTGCCCCTGAATTTGTTCTCTTGATATCCCACAATCCAGCGCCTTTCATCATCTCAAATTCCGAATCATCGGTTAAATTATAAAGTACTTATGTAAATAAAAGCAGTCTCTATCAGCATGTTGTCCTTCAGATGAATTCTTTGTCATGACTGTGTTATAGACAGCGTTTTTTCCCCCAAGATTTTGCAAATGAAGTGGAAGCGCAGCCTATGTTGCTTGTTTATCTTTGAAATTAGACCTTCCATTCGCCTATATCTTTTTCAATTTAATCCACCTGAGCTACTAAGAATTTTTTGAAAAGTTTGAATTGCTACAATTTATGAGGTTAACCACGTGTGTAATCCATTTTCTCGTCCAAGCGCTGTGTTGTGCGTACTCGAACTGTCTGATATTTAAACATGCATGTAGAAATAAATACTAATACACCGGGTTTTAAAACAAATAAAGAATTTAACATACAAAATTTTACTCTTTGTCTAGAGCACTCAATTATCCGTAACTTGTAGTTTCGATTCAAAATTTTCATACAATATATAAATCTCTAGAGGCTGTATGGTGTAAGCCTACGCGTTACAGTTACATGATGAAACTATATTGATGTCAATCGACCACATGGCTTCAGAGAACAAGATACAGATGACACTATTCTGGCAGTTCGTTTTGATCTCAAGAGTACCTGCACATTTTTGAGGTCTGTTCAGCTTCCAAAATGATTCCGCACTAAAAAATAGTTCGTCTTTCAGCCATCTTGTAACATGTGATTACACGCTGTACCGTTGCCTGCGCATGTCACATTCTTCGAAGATTCGACCTATGTTATATGACGCATCACTCTCCCCGATATTCGGGAGACTGTAGTATTATGCGCTATAAAGCAGCAATGGAGAAAATGGCTGATATTATCAATACCTTTGAGGAGAAATCGGGCCTGTTTTGGCTCCTGGGCCCGTATACACCAACCATTCTTGAGAATATTCTTAGTCTTATTCTCCAAGATTTTCTATATTTGTAAGTAACACAACTTCTGATTGGCTAAACCGAATGGTTTAGCCAATCAGAAGTTATGTTACTTACAAATGTAGAAAACTCTGGAGAACAAGACAAAGAACGTTCTTAAGAATGGTTGGTGAATACGGGCCCAGATTTCTCTAAACTGCTGATCATAGCTGAATGAATCGTACAAGGTGCCGTTTTATTGAGTAAACGTTTATTTTAGTTTGAAATTCAAAGTAACGGTTGCCGCGTAGAAAAGTGGTCCGGTTCTGTAGCCAGGGTGCCTAAATTAGATAGACGAGTATTTGTAGATTGCCATCTAGCGGGAGATAATGTGTGCTGTACCCGTTGTCTGCGCATGTCATATTCTTTGAAGATTCGACCTGTCTTATATGATACATCACCCCCCCCCCCCCCCCCCCCCCCCAGTTTCGGGGGATTGTAGTAATACACTCTAATAAAGTAGCAATGGAGAAAATGGCTATTATCAATATGTTTGATGAGAAATTAGGCCTGTTTTAGTTCTAAATTTCTTAAAACTATCATAATTTTTACTGGCAAAAATAATTTGATAAAAAAGTACGAAAGAATACTGCAAATATTTGTACATGTATATAGGATCTACAGTATCTAAAAATAGATCAACACGGTACACCGAGTACACATGCATTACCCAAGCCTGTTGGGCTTGTTTTGATAAATGGCCGGTGCATAGATTACATGCTAGCTGATCCGTAATTCCCCCCCCCCCCCCGGACAATCCCCCCGGACAATTGCCCCCTGAGGACAATTCCACCCCCCCCGACCATTGCCCCCTGAGTACAATCCCCCCCCCGGACTATTGCCTCTGAGGACAATTCCTTGTCCTTGGGAGGCAATGGTCCGGGTGGGAATTGTCCTCGGGGGCAATAGTCCGGGGGGGATTGTCCTCGGGGGGCAATGGTCGGGGGGGATTGTCCGGGGGGCAATTGTCCTAGAATCAGCTGATCATAGCTGAATGAATTGCACCGGGTAGCGTTTTATTGTTTAAACGTTTTAGTTTGAAATTGAAAGATGTTTTATTGAAAAATTACTCCGCTTCTGTACCCAGAAAGCCCAAATTAGATAGATGAGCGTTGTCTGCACATATCATATTCTTCGAAGATTCGACCTGTCTTATATGGCGCATCATCCATTCCCCGATACTTGCGAAAAGTAGGGCTTAAAATACCGAAGCTAAACCCAAGCCTTTAGGGACTGCTTTATAAATGGCCGGTGTATAGGTTACCTCCTAGCTGATCTAACTGAACAAATCGCACCAGGTAGCGTTTTACTAAGTAAACTTTTGTTTTGTTTTGAAATTCAAAGTAACGGTTGTCGTATTGAAATATTAGTCCTCTTATGTACCCAGGAAGCCCATAGATAGATGTGTATTTGTAGAATGCCACCTACCGGGAGATAATGGGGTATTTGTAGAATGCCATCTAGCGGGAGTTAATGCATAGATTTGTTGAATGCGCCATCGGTTTCAAGACAGTTCCCCGACAAGACAGATCCCCGACACAGTTTTGGAGACAGTTCCCCGACACTTTTGAAGACAGTTCCTCTACACTTTTGTCAAACAACAAAATAGATCGTTATCGTATATAAAAAGAATTTTTTGATGAGGGATTATATGGACAAATGATCTTTTGTGACTAATTGAAGTCTTTGTTCATGTATGTGATTGGCGAGTACATTTGATCATCGTGCATGATGGTAACTTGGTAACTATATGACAGAACAATTTGACAGCCTATCGTCTCGAAATATCAAGACATTATGGAAATGCATGTACATTCTCCCATGTGCTGTGCATATAAAGGGAGAACTACAATATACATACATATAAAATTGTTCGAGTGTACAAGATTATAAACAGAAAAAGTATTTCACAAAGTACCCCCCCCCCCCCCACCTCGCCCTCTCTGCTGTAGGCCTATTTCTATAAATAAAACAGGGGAAAGCATATAGGCCTGCATACATGTAACTAAACTACAACACAAAATACTCGATCTCTTTTCTTTTATCATTTTTGATAAAAGTCCCCTTAAAATTCTCTTATGTTCAATACAGCCGTGATTTGTTGTGAATTCATCCATGAGACAATAACTACCCATCAATTTATATAAAATTACAGCAATTAATCTTCTTCGCAGGGTACAGATAATTCAATCAAAACATCAATTGTCAACGAATAGATCTATTTCAATTTTTCATGATTATCAATGATAATTGTGTTAATTCTACAGTATAAAAGGTCATTTTCCATGAAACAAAAGTGTCGGGGAACTGTCTCCAAATCTGTCGGGGAACTGTCTTGTCGGAGAACTGTACGTCTTGCTCGCGCGCCATCTAGCAGGAGATAAAGAAGCCCAGAGTGTTCGTCTGCACTCATGTTAAATAAGATAATTTTCGCGTTTTTCAAAAGAAAAGCGGATAGTGAAGTCAATATCTGGTTGTGAAAATGAAAATATTTGTCGACCCGACCTGAAAAGATATTTATCATGCACAAATTGCAACAAGATCAATGTAGGAAGCTGTGGATTCGAAAGAGCAGTTATCGGGCGTGCAGATATTCGGATGGGTGACGACAAAGTAGGCCTACAGATCTACAACTGTCCCCAAAGGCGATGTTACTTTTTCATTAGTTGCCTCTGGTTACAGAGACAACCATGACAAAACCAGTTGAAAGTTCCGCACGGATGTTGCGCTCAAGTTTGAACTCCACTACTAAATTTCGCAAATAGTGCACAAAACTAGGATTTAAACATAACTGTTGCTTCTGTATACAATAATTCCTCGTTTGAAATACAAATATTTTCAGTTTAAATGCCGAACATAGGATTTAAACTTACCTGTTGCATGTTTATCTAATAATTTCCTTCGTTTGAAATACAAAATAAAATTAATATTTTCAATTTAGCCTTGCCGTTTGTTTGTTCACGGCAGTTAGAGTCGATCCGGGTAATTCCGTACACCTTCGGACAAAGTTGAAATTTGTATCATCAGCATTAAAACAGTGATCATGAAAATGTAGTTATCATGAAAATCAAAGTTTCCTCTTTCGAATACAGCCACTAGAATACGTTGATATGATTGGTTTTCATAACAGGAGCGGGGAAAAGGCTGGATAGTGAGGTTGGCTTATTCGGTACACCTAGCGGGTAAATCCGTACACTCTTTCGGGTAATTTCGTACGCTTGTTTTAATCACCTCTCAGAACTTGTATTACATGTTTACCCAAAATGTATGATTGTTTATATGCAGATATAGCAGTCGAGAATGAGAAGTTGTGGTCTTTTTTCTCCACAAAATATCAGAAAATAGTTTTGAAACCAAAGTTCACAAAGCACACCAAACACCCAGGCCTCCCACTGATAAGTTAGTTATGCTCACTTTTGTATTGGGCATGCATACTGCGTTAAGATCAATAAAATATCAATTTTTGTACGGAAAAGGTCTATTAATGAAAAACTCAAAGACATTCAAATACAATACTGATGCTTGTAGATCTATACGGTAATCTGCTTTCACAGTTTTATACATGTACGGAATTACCCGCATCTGAAACAAGCCTCTATTTTCACCTTAGGCTAAATCCGTACAGTTTAAAAAAAATAAAATGATTACTTTACGATCTTTTTTTAATAAAAAACAATCAAGGAATTGTGAAATTAAGTGTCAATTCTTTACATCCATTACAGTTTAGAAATGATTTTTAAACGATCCTTAATAAAATCATAACGCCTAGATGTGTAAGTCGCTACGAGTGACCTTGTGCTAATCTTGTTGGAGATGTTATGCCAAAGTTCATTAGGTACAGTGTCTTGTCCAATCAGCATCCAGAAAAAAATTGCGTCACTGTATAAAGTTATTTTTCTAAAGCAGGATTTTCCAAAGGGACAGCTTCGTCAATAGAGGGCTATATTTAGAAGGAGGGGGTTACGGTTTGCGTGAAGGACGTCATTTCGTTATGTGTACGGAGTTTGCCGCATGTACGGAATTAGCCGGATCGACTCTACTGTCTGATTAGAAAAAGTCAAAATTTTAACAGAGTATAGGATAAATCATGACATTCCATAGGGTTTGTTTTATTTGTTTGAATCCTTTATAAAATTAGTGTTGCAATACCAAATTTTATATTTCAGATACGATTTCAACAACGACAGGTAAACAAATATGTATTGAATATTTCTCTGAAATTTAACTCTACTGGCAGAAGGCTAGCCAGCTTTTGTCATGGCCCTGTGTCTGTCTTGAGTCTATGGGTGCCTTTTTGTGATAACTTTTATTTCAAACAAAAAAAACTTCCTCAGAAACTTTGATCTACTCCATAACTCTGGTTGCAATGAGAACTGTAAACAAAACTGAAAAATTGAAAATCTTTTTAAATCAGATGCTTCTTCTCAAAGATGGAAAGTTGGTTTATCATTCTTTACAAATTGTATAAATAAACTTATCTTCTTTAAAGATATTCCTTGATTGGGCTTTTTTTTTTTCCCTTTAAATAGTATGGCCATATAATACATGATACCTTTTACCACACACTGACGACTTTTAACAACCCTGAGGAAGATACCTTTTGAAAACATTGTGGGAAAAGGAGAAAATGCTGGTAACCAGCATTTTCTCCTTTTCCCACAAGGTTTTCTACCCTATCAAAGAGAAATTGCATCATTTGAGCCACAAGGAAATTGACATCTGCAAATGCTTTATTTTGGATAGGTCTTGAAATTTGTTGTGTGGTAAAGGGTTAACCTTTTACAACAGAATCCAATGTTTTAATCATACTGAGTAAGAGGCTTTTTGAAGATACTGTCATCCGGCATTTATCCCTTTTCACACACTGATTCCAACCCTTTCAAAGGATGCCTACAATCAGTGGAACCACATGCAGTTTGTAGTCTGCAAATGTCTACTGATTGGACAAGACAAGAATTTTGTCCACCGGTAACACACTATTGTGTCTGTTTGCTAGACAAAATAAATTTTACCGACCCATGATCATGTGATGACCTGCCTGGTAGCATGCACCATGGAGACATATAAATCCTCCCAAACCAGAGCATAAGTCTTTTGTTTTTGTTTCACAGCTGATAGCGTGTGAAAACTTTTGCTCTGTATTACAATTCTTCTTTTGCCGCATTTTTGCATGACTGTGTGGCCATGTGGTCAACATATCTATAATCTATACAGTGCTTATATATGAACCATAGTTACTTTAACCCTTTACCACACAGTGTCAACTTTAACGACCCTGAGGAAGAAGCCTTTTGAAAACATAGTGGGAAAAGGAGAAAATGCTGGTAACCAGCATTTTCTCCTTTTCCCACTATGTTTTCTACCATATCAAAGCAAAATTGCACCATTTGAGCCACTATGAAATTGTTGTCTGCAAACGCTCTCAATTTGGATAGGTCTAAAATTTTACCATGTGGTAAAGGGCTAATGCATCTCTATAATGCTTTATACCATGCAAGTTACCACATATGGTAATTACAGATTCATAAAGTATATTTTGTCTAACAACTATCTGAATCCTGAGGTAGAATGGTCCTTGGACATACAGAAAATTGACCAAAAGCAAATAGTTTGACTCCGGTCAGCCTGCATGGATTGTGCAGGCTGACCTTGGTCTAGACTTTCTGCAGATAAATTAAGCTCCCTTTTTACAGTGTATGGCTCATATATACTTGACATTTTAAAAATTTGTCTGTTTCAAATTTCTTTTCCCACAGGAAATTAATTAGTTACATGAGGAATAATTTACGACCTTTTTGTTTTGTAGATTATGATGACCTGTTTGGAAATATAGGAGGAGAAGATGGTAATGGTGACTCACAAGGTACGTACATATAAATGTTTTGGTAATTACCCTCACCACACTAGCCTGAATATGTCCTTGGAAAGACTGTTATTGCAAGCAGTATTTGAAGAGCAGAAATTGCTGGTCGTTGTCTGTGCATGCCATATTCTTCGAAGATTCGAATGTCTTATATGACACATCACTAGCCCCAAAAGCGGGCTGACTGTAATATTATGCGCTATGAAGTAGTAATGTAGAAAATAGCTTAAATTTTATCAATATGTTTGAAGAGAAATGAGACCTGCTTTAGCTTTTCTCTAGACAGCTGATCATAGCTGTGTGAACTGCGAGGTAGCGTTTTATTGAGTAAACGTTTATTTTAGTTTGAAATTCAAAGTAATGGTTGTCGCGTAGGAAAGTGGTTCGGTTCTGTACCCATGAAGCCCAAATTAGACGGATGAGTATTTATAGAATGCCATCTAGCGGGAGATAATGATTGCTGGTAACCAGCATTTTCTCCTTTTCCACATGTTTTCTACCATTCATAAGGTAATTCATATCATTCAAATGAAATTAAATTCATTGTCTGCAAGTATTTTAAATTTGGACAAATGTAAAATTTTGTAATTTAGAGGTAAATCTGTTTCTTTGTGTTGGTCTGCCGATATTACCTGTTTCCAATTTGTTTTGGACCGTAGATGAAATTTTTTTGTTTGAGCTTTTTATCAATAACTACTCAACAGATTTCAATGAAACTTCAAAGGAAGTTTTGATATGAAGCAAGGATGTGCATATCTCATTTTGTTTATGGTTGAATGATTTTCCAATGAGGAATACTCTTTCATAATTTTCTTTTTGTCTGCTCTACTGTTCAATAACTACTCAACAGATTTCAAACTTGGGCCATGATGATTGTTTTGTCTGCCCTATTTCTAAATAATGAAAAGACTGATGGGTTTCAGTCAGTCTTTTTAGGTTTGGCATATAAAAGCAATAATACAGTTTGTTAAAAATAGAAATTTTTAAAGGCTAAATTATATGTATCTGATCTATGATTTTTTAGGATTGGACGGACTTTTACCTGGAGACATGACAAGAGGTAAATTTCTATCTCTATATCTTTCCATTAAAGATTAAATGCAGTTTGTGTGTGTGTGTTTTTACCCTTTTCCACAGAAATTTAGTTTTGCCAGTGCACATACATTTGCATACTTCGTGATTCTTTACCAAGTTTCTTTGCCAGTTAAGTTAAGCCACTGGTTGGTTTCTTCAGTCATCCTCTTTGTTCAATCACACACACAAAAGAGAAAGTGTTAAAGCCCAGTATAATTACAGAACAGTGTCTGCCTAAATAACTTGCAGTATAGTCCTCTGAAATGAAATATGGTATGGCAGGGAATAAAACTCATTGCCATATATCAGTACTTTTCATATTGATACAAAAATTGGTATTTTGAGGGTATCAATGGAGAGACAGAGATAGTAGAATTGATAAAAATACTTGTCAAATGCCTTTTGTCTATTTATGTCTGTTTCCTATCTGTCTGTCTCTATGTGTCTCCCTTTCTCTATCTCTCGCTCTCTTGATACATGCCGGTTTCATTTTAGATAAGGCTTAACTCCTTTATTTTTTTCTTTTCTACAGCTGCAAACCGTAAGTAACATTTTACATGTATTTTGTACTAAGCTGCTCATGGATTTTTTTTGTTTTAAGTCTTTACAAAACAACCCAGTCGTTTGATGACCTTGAGGATAAAAGCTTTGAAAATTATGGTGGAGGTCAGCATGCTTCTCCTACTTGTACAGTGTTTTCTTGCCTTTCATAGTACAACTCCAATCATTTGAGCAACAGTCAACCCTTTACTTAACTCTTAACCACACAATCCCGACTTTCAAAGAACCTGAAAAAGAAGACTGCTGAAAACATTGTGGGAAAAGGAGAAAATGCTGGTAACCAGCATTTTCTCCTTTTCCCAAAATGATTTGTACTCTATCAAAGAAAAATTATACCATTTAAGCCACAAGGAAATCGCCATCTGCAAATGCTTCCAGTTTGGACATGGCTAAAATTTTGTCGTTTGGTAAAGGGGTAATGACAAATTTAAGACGGGACCAAACTGAAAGCTTTTTCAGTGAACAAATTAAATGTAATGATGATTTTTATCTCTGATAGAGAAGAAACATGCGGGAAAAGGAGAAAATGCAGGTTACCAGCATTTTCTCCTTTTGTCACGATGTTTTCAAAAGCCTTCTCTTTCAGGGTCATTTAAACCTGGGTTTGTGTAGTATAGGGCTTTAATAATGTTTTCAAAACAATTGGGTATGGTCTAGTCTAAAATTAAACTCTTACTCTTTAACCCATTACCAAACGACAAAATTTTGGACTGGTCCAAATTGAAAGCATTTGCAGACGACAAAATAAAAGTGAATGAAAATTTGAAATTTGTTTAGTGATAGGTTGAAAACATTGTGGGAAATGGAAAAAATGCTGCTTACCAGCAATTTCTCCTTTTTCCACAATCTTCTTTAAAGGCTTCTTTCTCAGGGTCGTCAAACGTAGGGATTGTGTGGTAATGGGTTAAGTCTTAACCAAACAATTCCTTGTGTTTACCACCCTGAGATAGAAGCCTTATGAAAACCTTGCTGGAAAAGGAGAAAATGTTGGTAACCAGCATTTTCTCCTTTTTCCACAATGCTTTCTACCCTGCTAGAAACAAACTTCAAGTTTTGAGTCAAGTTTATTTTGTCGTCTGCAAGTGCTTTCAATTTGGACCAGTCTAAAATTTTGTTGTTTGGTAAAGGGTTAACATGTGGCAGTATTTTGGACAGGACCAAATTAAAAGCAAGTGCAGATGACAAAATAAATGTAACTCAAATGATGATTCCTGTCACATGTATGTGTATGATTATGATGATAAGATTGATGATAATGCTGATCATTCATCACCATCATCATTTTTCTTGCTGTTACTACTGTTATCAATTATTCTTTCAGGTGTTCCCAGTGCTAGAAATATTGGACAGAGTAAGTATTTGTCAGTCTTTATGTGATGTTTTCAAATTATTGGATCATGACAACAGAATAATGAACCAAGCTCTACGCATTGCTGGTAGGAGCCTTTGGAAAACATTGTGGCAAAAGGTGAAATTGCTTGTGATGAGCAATTTCACCTTTTGTCACAATGTTTTCTATGCTATCAAAAGGTGTCATTATACACGTAAGAAACAGTTTCATCCTTGCTGTTATTTAGGGTCAATTAGAGATACCATAGAAATGCCTTATGGGGTAAAGGGTTAACTGAACATTTCCGTCTTACAAAAAAAAAAAAGTTGAAGAAAATAAAATGCAGCTCTAGGAATACAAAATCGACAATTGAGAAATTTTTTGTGTAATTATTTCTTATGGAATTCTGAAATATTACAGTCTAAATCAGGATGACAGTGTTGGGTATAGACAGGCTGTAAATCCAAAACTGATAACTTTTTTTAGCTCACAGAAAAAGGATATTATGTCTTTATAGTGATTTTTGTACCTGATTCAGTATTTTTTCCTGGGAAGAAATCAATAAGGACCCCTTTGAAATTCACATATTTCCTGTTAGGTTCCCCATATAAAACTTTGGCTATCAAGGTTCAAAAGATGTCTTGTCAAATCAAAAATAGACCAAACAAATAAGTTCAAAACCTAAAGAATCTTTTTAAAATTTGGATATAAAAGAGACACCTAAAAAGTGATAACAAAATGGTGGGGAAAAGCATGTGATAGGTTGCTTATAAACTTTTTCCATATTGATAGGTGTTTTTCTGTCTTCAGATTCAAATGACATATCAAAACACCTTTACTGCCATGATATGACTAATTTTATGAATGGATAATGTTACAGATAGGAAAATATTGCCTCAGAACAGGGTTGGCGAAATTAGATTACGAGGGAAAATCACTTAAGCTCCTTTACCATTTAAAAGAATGGAAAATGTTGTGGAAATTGCAGAAAAGCAGAATTTTAGAATCCGACTAAAAGTAAATGAAAGAAACAGCCACCTGGCAGGTTTTGAATCAATTTTGAAATTAATTTCTCTGTCAGCGACTAAACTTGGACCCATAGTACAATGACAGATTTTCGTCTGCACAAAAATTTCCATACTTTTAAATAGTGTGATATGATTTCATTTATATCATAAATGCATTTCATCACCACTTTGTTTACAGTTGGTTTTTAATATTGCTTTAATGCATCTGCCAAAATTTTTTATCCAGATCAGACTATCCAATCTGCACAGGCTGACCTGTGGAGAATGAAGTAGGACATTTCGACCAAGGACAGTTTTACCACATTGTTATTACTTTTGTTTACAACTACTTCTGCTACAACTTCTACAGATATCATTATCACATTCTTTATTTTCATATCATCAGCAGCAACAACTGAATCCCCAGGAAGTAAGTGTATATTTTCAAACATATTTCATTATTTTTCCCATTTTTGGTTGATTCTTTTTATCACTATGTAAAACAATTTCAATGACCTTCAGCCATTTCTTGTGGCAGTTTCTCAGTCTAGAGTTTTCATGTGGTTTAAAAACAGATTTTTCAGGTTGATTTTTTAACTTGTTACCAAACAGCAAAAATTAATATCAGTCCAAATTTAAAGCGTTTGCAGACAACAAATTAAATGTTGATCAGATGGTTAGTTTTCTCAGAAGACATCCTTGGAAAATCCATTTGTTTCACAACTGACATAATCCTGAGGTAGAGTGAGTCTTAGATATGCAGAAAACTAGCAAAAAGATTTTGACCAATGACAGCCTATAGCTTCATTTTAATATTTTAATTTGAAGACAATGAGCTGGAATAAAATCATGGCATACTAAATTAGGATTTTGATTTTCATCTTATAAAAATTCTATACCATAATCATAAAAGGTGAACCTGTTCAAAAACAACCTACATATAGGCTTGGAATTGACCTGGTCGGGAGGACCTATGTAACTGTTCACTGCAATTCAGATTTAGGTAAAATAGATAACTTGGAAATCTTTGAGAGTCCCCATATGAAATGCAATATATAGATAAAAAAAAATATGAGAATTAACCCTTTACCAAACAATCCCTGGTTTTTACAGCCCTGAGATGGAAGCCTTTTGAAAACACTGTGGGAAAAGGAGAAAATGCTGGTAACCAGCATTTTCTCCTTTTCCCCCGCAATGTTTTCTACCTTGCTGGAGACGAATTTCAATTTTTGAGTTACATTAATTTTGTTGTCTGCAAGTGCTTTCAATTTGGACCAGTCTAAAATTTTGTCGTTTGGTAAAGGGTTAAACAACATGGGTATGAAACACCTGTTTTCAGATGGTACAAGAGTATGGACTTCATGTGTACAATAAGCAAGGGACTTTACGTAAATTTAAGACAGAAATTTCGGAACTGGCTTGAAGCCACTAAAATGAAAAATAGGCTAATGAAGGTTAGCTACACCCTGCCAGTTCAATTCTATCAGCCTGTACAATTATGTAGTGTTTGCATTTTTTTTCTACTACGCGTATATGCAACTAAAAACCATCATATGGCTTGCAACATGCAAGAAGGGGCATTTGGACTGTTGTGTAAAGTGTCATCTCAGATTAGCCTGTGCAGTCTGTGCAGGCTAATCCGAGATGGCACTTTATGATTAAATTAGATTTTGTGCTACAGCCGACTTGTGCAAAACAGAAAATGCCGAGTGCACAGGCTAATTCAGGACATATTTTTTAAGCAAATGTCTGAAAGCCTTTTTTAGCTCACCTGAGCACAACGTGCTCAAGGGGAGCTTTTAGGATCACTGGGTGTCCGTTGTCTGAAACCGCTAGTCAGATTTTGAAATAATTTCACAGAGATGTTCCTTAGGTGACCCTTTTCAAAAATTGTTCATGAAATTTTGATCCGTCAAGAAACATGGCTCTGATTATGGGGGCTTCTTGCACTGTACAGAAATAAAGGAATTCTTAAAAATTCTTCTTCTCTGAAACGGCAGGTCAGATTTAGAAATAATGCCACAGAGATCTTCCTTGGATGACCATTTTCAAAACCTGTTTGCAAAATTCTGATCCGTCAAGAATCATGGCTCTGATAGTGGGGGCTACTTGCACTATACAGAAATGAAGAAATTCTTAAAAATTCTTCTTCTCTGTAACCGCTAGTCAGAATTTGAAATAATTTTACAGAGATGTTCCTTGGATGACCCTTTTCAAAAATTGTTCGCGAAATTTTGATCCGTAAAGGGGGGCTACTTGCACTATAGGGAAATGAAGAAATTCTTTAAAACTCTTCTTCTCTGAAACCGCTGGTCAGATTTTGAAATAATTTCACAGAGATATTCCTTGGATGACCCTTTTCAAAAAGTGTTCGTGAAATTTTGATCCGTCAAGAACCATTGCTCTGGTGAATGGAGGCTACTTGCACTATGGGGAAATGAAGAAATTCTTTAAAACTCTTCTTCTATGAAACCGCTGCTCAGAATTTGAAATAATTTCTCAGAGATGTTCCTTGGATGACCCTTTTCAAAAATTGTTCACAAAATTTTGATCCATAAAGAACCATGGCTCTGGTGAATTGGGGCTACTTGCACTATGGGGTAATGAAGAAATTCTTTAAAACTCTTCTTCTCTGAAACCGCTGGTCAGATTTTGAAATAATTTCACAGAAATGTTCCTTGGGTGACCCTTTTCAAAAGGTGTTCATGAAAGTTTGATTCGTCAATAAATATGGCTCTAGTGAATGGGGGCTACTTACACTATATGGCCATGAAGGAATGTTTTAAAATTCTTCTCTGAAACAGCTGATCAGATTCTGAAATAATTTCACAGAAATGTTCCTTAGTTGACCCTTTTCAAAAATTGCTCAAAATATTTTGATCCATCAAGAAACATGGCTCTGATGGCTGTGGGCTATTTACACTATACAAACATGAAGAAATTCTTAAAAATTCTTCTTCTCTGAAATGGCTGTTTAGATTTTGAAAAAATTGGCTATGGTCCTCTCAAAAATTCAGGTGAGCGATCCAGGGCCATCTTGGCCCTCTTGTTTGTATGTTGCAGGTCATATATCTTCAGATCAGTAGAGTTTTAATCACTGATACTTCCATTTTCATATTTGTAACCACATGTGTGTCTCAAATCATGTATCAAATCTAATTTATCAGTGTGTAATACATGATTTGAGACACTGTGGCTCGCCGTTCACCTGTGGTCATTGACATGTTTTTTTTCGATTTCTTTAACTCTTTATCACATAATCTTGACTAACGACCCTAATGAAGAAGCCGTCTGAAAACATTGTAGGAAAAGGAGAAACCAGCATTTTCTCCTTTTCCCACAATGTTTTCTTCCCTTCCTAAAAGAAATTTAATTTCTTTTAGTCACATTCATTTTGTCATCTGTAAATGCTTTCAATTCAGACCAGTCTAAAATGTTGTTGTTTGGTAAAGAGTTAAGACTCAATAATACTCAACTTCGCTCTACATGTTACTCTGTCTGTCTTTTTGTTTTAAAGATATTTTTTGTTTTTCATGCAGCCACTGCTTCAACAAAGGAACCCACAAGTAAGTATTACTGATAGTGTTTGTTTTTAACTCTTTGAACTTTTACCAAAAAATTTTTTTGACTGGTCCAGATTCTAAGCATTTGCTGACCACAAAATAAAAACTACTCAAAAATTGAAATTCTGTTGGAATACATGTAGCAGAAGATACTGGTTGCCAGCATTTTCTCCTTTTCCTACAATGATTTCTACCATTTTAGTGAGCTTAACCTCATTTTCTATCAATTTTAATTGGTCATCTGCAGATGTTTTTAATTTGAAAGAGCATAGAAATTGTTGTATGGGAAACACTTTACCACATGGCAAAAAATATTGATAATTCCTAATTGAAAGCATTTGCAGATGACAACATGAAATAGAATCAGAAATTGAAAGCCTAGTACTGGTGAAACCCAGGAAACATGAATATGTGAACTGTCGCCGTGATATGACTGAAATACTGTTGAAAGCGGCGTAAAACACCATTCAAACAAACAAAATCAGAAATTGAAATTTGCCTTTGGAAGGATAGAAAACATTGTGGTGAACAGCATTTTCTCCTTTTACCACAATGTTTTCTACCCTTCACAAAAGAGCTTTCAAATTGTCAGTCTCTTTTATCTTGTCGTCTGCAAATGCTTTCAATTTGGAGAAACCTAAATTTTTTTCGTTTGGTAAAGAGTTAAACTACATGCATTCATGGTAAAGAGTTAAACTACATGCATTCATCTATCAACATATTTATGTAAGGGATAGAAAACGAGTGCCGTGGTATATGGGAAATATACAACGAGCGTTAGCGAGTGTATATTTCCCATATATCACGGCACGAGATTTTCTATCTTACTTAGACCACGTGACTATTTATTCATGCTTTTTACGTCATATGCTCATATTTATAGTAGATAAAAAGCTTGTTACAAAATTGAGTCGTTGTAATTGTTAAAATGAAAGTTTTGCACCTGGTTCAAAAGAGGCATAAGTAAGGTACTTATCAAAATGTTAAATTATTCATTATGATTTTAATGAAAGTTAATGAAAGTTAACCTATTTGTGAATTGTTAAGATCGAAATTGTATTTGTCGGCAAAATTTTGCAAACGTTATGTTTCGATAGATGTAGATTGTCAAAGACAATAGGGTCGTTCATCGTTTAGAACTTACTATGTGTCTCTTGTAATTAGACAGAACTAGTCTATTTTATTACAAAACATTATGGAATGTTGCTGAGAAATATTGTTTTGCAATTATGTTTAATACGTAAATTTCGATCAATTTTTGTAAGCAATGTCAACATGAAAACCTTGTAAACTTTGTAGAGCCATTGAACTTAACCTGTGGGCTGCTAAACGCGACTCAAGGACTTTTAATGGACAATGTAGATGCAGATCAGAAAGCACAGAACGTGTGTAATCTGATCTTGGATGTACACTGTCCGATATTAAAGCGATATGTTTTCCAAAAATATCTTTGAAATAGCCAAAATTGGGCTTTTATTATTGACTTGAAGGTTTCTTTTCACTTATTAAGCAGGTTAAGGGTTAAACATTACTAAACCAACCTATTCATGTGTACAGGTGCACTGACACGTTTAACGCCAATGCAAACTAAAGAGCTGTCGAATTTACTGTAATTTCTTAGCGAAAACAAGAGTTTAATCCTTCTCAGATTGAAGTTTTAGAAAAATGGTTGTAAAGGCAATGGCAAGTTTTAAAGCCAAAATGTGAACATTGCACTTTTAACCAGACTGGAGCCTTATTTTTCTAACGCCTAAAGCACACCCCATTCAAGAGGTTGCTGTAGTTAATCGCTAGTTGAGGGCAATACTATTTTAAGTGATTGTACGTTGTATAGACTTTGAATAGTATTGCACTCACACATGAAAATGTTATACCCAGTTCAAATCTTACTTTAAAGTTGTTTTACCGCGGAGGGTACATTTTGCCCCGACTCGACATCGAAAACAAAAATTGTCGGAATTCACGTGCAGGATATACTAGCATATTATATCCAGATATACAACTGTGGGAGTTGTATCTTCGATATATACCATGGAAATACTGAACGCTGATTGGTCAAGTCCCTACAAGCGTGGTCTAATGTATTTTATAGGGTCTATTTTATCATGCTGTATTCTTGAATTCATTCTTTTTCTGTTTTTAGCACGTGATTTTGTGATTCTACGTGGTGGTAAGTCAGATTTGATAGTTTAATATTAAACATTTACTGCATAATTTTTTTCCAACTGGACCAATTTGATGGCATTTGCTGGCAACAAATCAAGTGTTGATAACATGCTGATCTATGTCTTTGATTGGATAGAAAACAGTATGGGAAAAGGAGAAAATCTGGTTACAAACATTTTCATACTTTCCCCACTATGAGTTGAAAAAGTTCTCTCCCTTAGTCTTTTTAGCTCGCCTGAGCACAAAGTGCTCATGGTGAGCTTTTGTAATCGCCCAATGTCCGTCGTGCTTCGTGCGTCATCCACAATTTCTTTAACCATCTTCTCCTCCTAAATCACTAGGCCAATCTTGCTGAAACTTGGCAGAGGTGTTCCTTGGGTGAAGCTCTACCAAAGTTGTTCAAGAGATTGAATTCCAGGTGTAATTCTGGTTGCCATGGCAACCAAAAGAAAAAAAAATAGCAGAATCTTTGAAAATCTTCTTCTCTCAAACTAGAAGGCGTACAGCTTTGATATTTGGTATGTAGCATCTCCTAGTGGACCTCTACCAAGATTGTTCATATGATGCCCCTTGGGTCAAAACTGGCCCCACCCCAGGGGTCACAATTTTGAAACATAGGAACAAAGAAAGAAAACTTTAAAATTCTTCTTCTCTGAAACTAGGTAGTGCAGAGCTTTGATATTTGATATGTAGCATTTCCTTGTGGACGTCTACCAAGATTGTTCATATGATGTCCCTGGGGTCAAAACTGGCCCCGCCCCGGGGGTCACAAGTTTGTATTATAGGAACAAAGAAGGAAAACTTTAAGATTTTTCTTCTCGAAAACTAGAAGGCGTAGAGCTTTGATATTTGGTATGTAGCATCTCCTAGTAGACCTCTACCAAGATTGTTCATATGATGCCCCTGGGGTCAAAACGGGCCCCGCCCCGTGGGTCACAAGTTTGAAGCATAGGATCAAAGAAGGAAAACTTTAAATTTCTTCTTCTCTGAAACTAGAAAGTGCAGAGCTTTGATATTTGGTATGTAGCATCTCCTAGTGGACCTCTAATAAGATTGTTCATATGATGCCCCTTGGGCCAAAACTGGCCCTGCCCCTGGGGGTCACAAGTTTGAAACCTAAGAACAAAGAAGGAAAACTTGAAAAATCTTCTTCTCTGAACTGGACAGTGCAGAGCTTTGATATTTGGTATGTTACATCTGCCAGTTGACCTCTACCAAGATTGTTCATATGATGTCCCTGGGGTCAAAACTGGCCCCTCCCTGGGGGGTCACAAGTTTGAAACTTAGGAACAAATAAGGAAAACTTTAAAAATCGTCTTCTCTGAAATTAGAAAGTGCAGAGCTTTGATATTTGGTATGTAGCATCTCCTAGTGGACCTCTGCCAAGGTTGTTCATATGATGTCCCTGGGGTCAAAACTGGCCTCGCCCCGGGTGTCACAAGTTTGAATCATAGGAACAAAGGAAGAAAACTTTAAAATTCTTCTTCTCTGAAACTAGGTAGTGCAGAGCTTTGATATTTGGTATGTAGCATCTCCTTGTGGGCCTCTACCAAGATTGTCCATAGGATGTCCTTGGGGGTCAAAACTGGCCCCGCCCCGATGGTCACAAGTTTGAAACATAGAAATAAAGAAGGAAAACTTTAAAATTCTTCTTGTCTGAAACTAGGTGGTGATGAGATTCAATATTTGGTATGTAGCATCTCCTAGTGAACCTCTTCCAAGATTGTTCATATGATGCCCCTTGGGTCAAAAGTGTTCCCACCACCGGGGGTCACAAGTTTTAAACATAGGACCAAAGAAGGAAAACTTTAAATTTCTTATTCTCTGAAACTAGAAGGCGTTGAGCTTAAATAGTTGGTATGTAGCATCTCTTAGTGGAATTCTACAAAGTCTCTTCATACTATGCCCCTGGGGTCAAAACTTGCCCTGCCCCAGGGGCCACAAGTTCGAAACATAGGAACAAAGAATGAAAATTTTAAAATTCTACTTCCCTGAAACTAGAAGGCGCAGAGCTGTGATATTTTATAAGAAGCATCTCCTAGTATACCTCTACCAAGTTTTTCTTAGGATGCCCCTGGGTCAAAACTGGCCCTGCCCATGAGTCACAAGTTTGATTTTACAGCTTGGTACTCAGGTTAGTGATATAGGACCATCATGCTCCTCTTGTTTAACTCTTTACCAAACAACACAATTTTACACTTGTCCTTATTGAAAGCATTCGCAGATGCCAAAATAAATGTGACTCAAAAATTGAAACCTGACTTTTGAAGAGTAGAAAACATTTTGGGAAAAGGAGAAAATGCTGGTTACCATCATTTTCTTCTTTTCTCATATTGTTTTCAGAGCCTTTCTTCCTCAGGGTCGTTAAAACTAGGGATTGTGTGGTAAAATATTAAAGTCGGGATTGTGAGGTAAAAAGTTAATAAGCAAAGAAACTGATAACATTTGCAGACAAGTTGAACATGGCACAAACTGTGCATTTATCTTTCATTTTGGAGGAAAACGTGGTTGAAGGAGAAAATGCTTGTTACTAGTGTTTCCTCCTTTTCCTACAGTTTTTAACAGTCCTTTACTTTAGGATCCTTCAAACACAGGATTGTGTAATAAACAGTTAACCCTTAACCCATTACCTTACAATCCCTACTTATGACGCCCCTGAGAAAGAAGCCTGTAGAAAACATTGTGGGAAAAGGAGAAAATGCTGGTAACCAGCATTTTCTCCTTTTCCCACAATGTTTTCTACCCTTTCCAAATCTATTTTCAATTTTTGATTCACATTTAATTATTTTGTCGTATGTAAATGCAAATTATCCAGGGTAAAAAATTTGTTTGCTCGTCAATAACTTTTTTATCGGGTGTTGTTTAAAAAATCTAACACATCAAGCAAATCCCTGGAGTCCTTCCGCCTTCTCTGCTTCAAACCAAATTCCAATCGGTCATGTATTAACGGAATTACTGAAGATTTTCTTACCTCAAGTTGGGGAATTTTTTCAAATGTCGGGTCATTTTTGTTGTTGTTGTGTCACATGATTCCCCGCCGTGATAATGTATCTATAAAATACATTTTCTGTAACAACCAAGTGAATTATCAGGTAACCTGGTTCTTTGAGGGGCAGAAAATTGACCAGTAGAGACATTTTACGGGCCAAGATCATGCAGCTTGTACCAACTGTGCAGGCAGACCTGAGTCAATACTTTTGAGTTTTGACAGATGTATCAAGCCATCTTTTCACAGAGTATAGCCCATATTAATTCTATAAAATAGTCATGTCATTTGGTCTTAACCCTTTCCCAAACGACAAATTTTGGACTCTTCCAAACTGAAAGCGTTTGCAGATGACAATTATATATTTTGAGAAAATGGCAGAAAGTTCTCAAAAAAGATAAAAAACACTGTGGGAAAAGGAGAAATTGCTCGTTACGAGCAATTTCTCCTTTTCCCGCAGTTTTTTTCGAAAGACTTTTACTGCAGACACGTAAAAACCAGGGCTTGTTTGGGAAAGGGTTAAGGCTTTGTGAAATTAATATTATTGTATGTGAACTAATGATTTTTTTTTTTCTTTCTTTTCTGAAGGAAACCCTGCCTTAAGAAGTAAGTACAGTCACACTTCATTATTATCCTAAAACTGTTTGTCCTTTACCAAATGACCACAGTGTAGACAATAAAGTGGATAAGTTGATAGGTCAAAAGTTATTGTATAAGAAGATTTAATTTGGTTGTATTGGCGTTTAACGCCACTTTAACAGCTAAGGTCATATCATTGCGGTCGGTGACACACATGTGTCTCCTGGCTTTTTCATACCAGTGCTAACACAACTTTCTTTCCAAAGCCACTTACTACTTTTCTCACATGTCTCAGCAGAGGTGAGAGGCGAAAATACGCCTAAAAGAAAGTTCGCCTCAAGTGGTTATCGAACTCACAACCACCAGGTAATGAGTCAGACATGCTCTCCAGTGAGCCATGGGGTGGGCTGTATAAGAAGATAGAATGACCACTTTTCATATAGAAAATTTCGTAAAAGCGAGAAGTGTTCACCCAAATTGGTCGGGCTGACCAGGGTCAACACTTTTTGCAGTTCCCAGGTGGTCCCTTTTTGCATGACTGGTCACATTTTCTTCTTATATAAAAATGGTTTAAAATTGATCTACTAAGGTGAAGCAGGAGGCAGTGTTGACAACAGTGATCAAGGTAAGACTTTGATCTGTTGTACAGGTACAGAAATCTCATGGTAAAAATGCAGGTTATGTTTGAGAAAACTTACCTTTATTACTTTAATATTCATTACTTAAAATATGGAAGCCTTTTGAAAAAATTGTAGGAAAAGAAAACATTGTGAACATTCAAAACATTTTGAAAACATTATGGGAAAAGAAGAAAATGCTGGTAACCAGCTATTTATACTTTTCCCGCAATGCTTTTTACCATGCTTCAAACAAACTTCAGTTTTTTAGTTGCCTTTATTTTGTCTTCAATAAGTGTTTTGAATTTGGACCAATCTAAAATTTTGTTGTTTGGTAAAGAGTTAACCCTTTCCCAAACAACAAAATTTAAGTCTGGTCCAAGTTGAAAGAACTTGCAGGCAGCAAAATAAACGCAACTCAAAAATTGAAATTTGTTTCCAGCGGGGCAGAAAACATTGTGGGAAAAAGAGACAATGCTGTTTACCAGCATTGTCTCCTTTTCCCACATTGTTTTTAAAAGGCTTCTGTCTCAGGGTCGTTAAAACCAGGGATTGTTTGGTAAAGGGTTAAAAGTGTAGATTGTTTGGTGAAGGTAAAGGGTAAAATCATTCAGACTAGTCCAAGTTGAAATATTTTGCAGGTAACAAATTAAAGGTGGATCAAATTAAAGGATCTGTCTTGAAAAGGGTAGGAAACATTGTATGTAAAGGAGAGAATGCTGGTCATTAGTATTTTTCTCCTTTTGCCACATTATTTTCTGAAGCCTTTTTTCATCGTGGACAGATGTTGTGGACATGGATGTTTTGGCCAGGATGTTTCAGCCAGGACATTTTGGCCTGCTAAATGTGCAAAGTAGGATATGTTTGCCAATTTTTTTTTAAAACAGAAAAGTGCAATAAATGTACTTTCTTTTGCTTTAGAATTACTTTTGGTCAAGACGAAATTTGACTTTGATTTGCAATCTTCTACGATATAAAATGCTTGGATTTTTATGCTCCTGAAAAATTTCGGGGGAGCATACAGTCACTATGCTGTGTGTACGTCCGTCCGAAGGCATTTCTCCACAACCCCTGGATCAAATTTTATGGAAACTTCATATCTGAACTCCTTAGACAATGTGGAAATACCTCTTTCCCGGTTTCTGAATTTGAGGCTGCGTCACGGAAAAGGGGGGCTTTATTTTTCACTAATATCGTCAGTTCATTTGTTTGTACGTCTGAAGCCATTTCTCCACAACCCTTGGACTAAATTTTATGAAAAAATTTCATATTTATGACACTTCATATCCGAACTCCTTGGAACAATGCCCAAATACCTCTTTCCCAGTTTCTTAATTGGAGGCTGCGTAATGGAAAAAGGGGGCTTCATGTAAAAAATTATTTTTCACTAATATCTCCTACATCAGTGCTCAAAACTTTGTGAAAATTTAAATCAGAACTCATTAGAACGTTGCCCAGGTACATCTTTCCCGGTTTCTTGAGTTGAGGCTGCATCACGGAAAAAAGGGGGCTTCATGTAAAAAATTGTTTTTCTTTAATACCTTCAACATTAGTGCTAAAAAATTCAAATCTGAACTTGTTAGAACATTGCACATATACCTCTTCTCCGGTTTCTCAATTTCAGGCTGCATCACGGAAAAAGGGGGGATTCATGTATTGAATTGTTTTCTGATACCTCTTTCCCGGTTTCTCAATGACAGGCTGCGTCATAGAAAAAGGAGGCTTCATTTAAAAAATTGTTTTTCTCTAATATCTCCTACATTAATGATCAAAAGTTGATGAAATTTCAAATCTGAACTCGATGGAACATTGCCAAGATACCTCTTTCGTGGTTTCTCAATTTCAGGCTGCGTCACAGAAAAGGGGGGGGGGGTCATATAAAAAATTGGTTTATGTGATATCTCCTACATTACTGCTATAAAATTCATGAAATTTGAATTATTATTCAAAAATGCCACAAACCACACACCCTTTGTATGGTTCCAATTATGCAATATTGTCTTACGGGAGGCTTAAAGGAGGCTTAGTGTCCCCTACAAGTTTGTGATGGCTATCACTCCAAAAGTATTACAGCTATTAATGTCAAATTCATAAACAGATAGATCTTATTGATTAATAGAAAATGTAATTTTTCAATGTTTCAAGACATTTTAGAGGAAAAGGCGGCTTCATTGTAGAGTTAGAGTCAGTTTTTCTCCATTATCTTGCTGGTCAAAATTTCACATTTCAGTTACTATCCTCCCCAAAAGAATTTTGCTGTCAGTCTGTCCATTCATTTGTCGAGCTATAGTTCAGTTTGTGGTTGCACATTTTTCTCCTGGTAGATATATCATCAATTATTATCATTGTAACATTTGCCTTTGGATTATTTTTTCCAATTTCATACATTTTATGACAAGCACTTGTTCGGGGAGCATAATCCATCTCTGACGGCTCTTGTCATAATTTGTTGCAAAAAATTGTTGAAAATACAAATTTCTATTTATTACTACATCAGTTTTAATTGATAGAGTTGATGATTAGCAATTAAAGCAATACAGTTTCGTCCTTAGTTAAGTATCAAAGTGAAATAATACTTGAAAGTTAGTAATTCTATTCATTAAGCCCAATCAATCAAAAAATGAAGAAGTTAACTATTTTGTGACATCAGTGATAAATTTTTAAAAAGAAATTAACCAAATATGCCATTTATTGCAAATATAACAATTTATCATTTTGCTACAATGTTTTTACAATCATGTTTCCAGGAGCAAAAATTCACAAAATTAACATTTGGCCAGAACGTTCTCCGTTGAATGTTAAGCTGGCCAATACGTCCTTGGCCAAAACGTCATGGTCAAAACATCCTGGCCAAAACGTCCATGGCCAAAACATCCTACATTCCTTTTTTATAGGGTCATGAAAAAATCAAAATTGAAATTGTCATTAAAACTGTAGATTATGACTGTCCAAATTCAAAGCTTTTGCAGGTAACAAATTAAAGGAGGCTCTAATCAAAGGAGCTGTTCATGAAAGGGTAGGAAACATTATGGGAAAAGGAGAAAATATTGGTTACAAGCATTTTCTCCTTTTCCCTTAATGTTTTCAAAAGACCATCTCTTAGCGATATTAAAAGAGGTATTTGGTAAAGAGTTAAAGTAGTATCTATCCCAAATACTTAGATTTCAGAATTCTTTCTGCAAGGTAAAAATCTTTGTGTAAGACCAAGTATGTGTATGTGGATCCCAGATCAGACTGCAATGCTCTGTGGAAGGGGTGTCTGCAAAAAGAATCTAACCAGGTCAATGTGGACAGTCATCGCAGGCTTACCTGGGCTGAAACCATATACTATAGGTCAATTTCCTACATGCCATAAGACCAGTCTAACCCAAAACCAGTTGTTTAGTTGGTAGACAAAATGGATTTATAGGTCCATAATCACATGATGACTTGCTTGGTTTGATGATCCTGTGGGGTTCCGTTTTTTTTTTTACTGTATAGAATAAGACCTCTGCCTTTCTCTATGCATGTCGTAGAAGGCGACTAAAATTAGAGACAAACAGGTGCTTTCCCCGTAATTCGTAGAATTGCAGCAGGCTGGGTAGTTCTTATTCCAAATCCTATATTTTTTCTCGGTGTAAATAGGATTTGGAATGGGAATCAATTGGCCTGTGGGACCCCGTGTGGTTTAATCGGGGGTATAAGAATAAACCACTGCACTCCCGTGATCGTCACATCTGCCATTTCATCTGGCAGAACAAACGTGACAGCATGCATGTTGTAAAAGACAACAAAAGGGGCATCATTTTGTGTTTCGTCCATTCCTCATTTATCATGTTTGTCTTATGTTGTCGCACATGTATGTTATATTCACCTCGCATTATTGTTTACTAAGTAAATGCGCCCAATATGACCTAAGTTGTCGATGGGCCTTAAAACGCTATTCATTCATTCATTGGTTTGATGAATGATGCAATAAGCTCCCTTTTTGCCAGAGCATGGCTTAACCCTTTCCCAAACAAGCCCTGGTTTTTATGTGTCTGCAGTAAAAGTCTTTTGAAAACACTGTGGGAAAAGGAGAAATTGCTCGTAACGAGCAATTTCTCCTTTTCCCACAGTGTTTTCTACCCTGTTTGAGAACTTTCTGGCATTTCGTCCAAGTCTAAAATTGTCGTCTGCAAACTCTTTTGGTTTAAAAAGAGTCCAAAATGTGTCGTTGTGAAAAGGGTTAATTTGAGAACATAACAAGTCCTATCATCATTATGAATCCATGAAATCCATCCATTTTATCTCACAAATCTTAACTCGTTACCAAACGATAAAATTTTAGTCTGGTCCAAATTGAAAGCATTTGCAGACGACAGAAGTACTTCAACTCAAAAATGGAAATTTGTTTCAAGAAAGGTAGAAAACATGGTGGGAAAAGGAGAAAGTGCTGGTTACCAGCATTTTCTCCTTTTCCCACAATGTTTTCAAAAGGCCTCTTTCTCAGGGTCGTTAAAAGTCGGGATTGTGTGGTAAAAAGTTAACTTAGTCTGGTCTTTTGCCACACAGAAAATTGACTGAAAAGCAAACATTTTCAATCCATGTTAGCCTCTGCATACAGTGCAAGCATACCAGAGTTGATACTTGTAGCAGATGCATGAAACTAAGTGTTTACAGCACAACTCATTTGCATATGTTTTATCTGTGTTTTATAGGAAGCATCCCAGCAACTGAAAACACTGCTGGCAACAGTACAAACACAAATCAGAATGGTAGGTAGTTTGAATGATTTTATCCTTTACTTTCACCAAACAATCTACACTTTTAACAACCTTAACGCTTTACCAAACCAGCATTTTTTTCTTTTCCCACAATGTTTTCAAAATGTTTTGAATGTTCACAATGTTTTCTTTTCCACCAATGTTTTCGAAAGGCTTCTATCTTAGAATGTAAAAACCAGGGATTGTTTGGTAAAGGGTTAAATAATATTTTTGAAAACATTGTGAAAAAACAAAGAGAAAATGCTGGTAGCCAGTATTTTTTTTCCTTTTCTCACAATTTTTTTTCTCCTTACAAAAAGTAGATTTTAATTTTTGAGGCACTGTAACACTTTATCAAACAACAAAACTTTGGAATAGTTAAAATTTAAAGCATTTGCAGATGACAATATTAATGTGACTCAAAAATTGAATTTTGATTTTGGAAGGATAGAAAATGTTGTGGGAAAAAGAGAAAATACTGGTTTCCTGCATTTTCTCCTTTTCTAACGCTTTCGTTCTCAAAGTTGTTAAAAGTGGTGATTGTGTGGTAAAGTGTTTATCCTTTAACCCATGACCACACAATCCCTATTTTTGACAACCCTGAGAAAGAAGCCTTTAGCAAACATGGTGGGAAAAGGAGAAAATGCTGGTTACCAGCATTTTCTCCTTTTCTCACAGTGTTTTCTACCCTTCACGATACAAATTTCAAATTTTCAGTTAATTTTATTTTTGTCGTATGCAAATGCTTTCAATTTGGACAAACCTAAAATTTTGTTGTTTGGTAATGAGTTAACACAAATATAAATCTAGACTGGTCTTAACCCATTAACACTCAATCCCTACTTTTGACGCCCCTGAGAAAGAAGCCTTTTGAAAACACTGTGGGAAAAGGAGAAAATGCTGGTAACCAGCATTTTCTCCTTTTCCCACAGTGTTTTCTACCCTTTCCAGAACAAATTTCTATTTTTCACTCACCTTTATTTTTTCGTCTGCAAATGCTTTCAATTTGGACCAGTCTAAAATTTTCTCGTGTGGTAATGAGTTAACTGAAAGTATCTGCAGAGTAAACAGTAAAGATAACTTAGTCTAAATCTGATCTGGGACAGCTTGACACCAGCATTTTCTAACAATGTTTTCAAAAGGCTTCTCTCTTGTGGTTGTAAAGAGTCAGTATTGTTTGGTAAAGGATTAACTTTGTTGTCTACAAATGCTTTAATTTTGGACAAGTCTAAACTTTTGTGTGTTTGGTTTATTCTGTACATGACAATGATATTGTAGATTGACTGAAATTTAAGGCATTTGTAGATGACAAATGAATGTTGCCTATGTGCTGGGATATGTTCACAATAGGGTAGAAAATATTGTTGGGGAAGCAGCATTTTCACCTTTTCCCACAATGTTCCAAAAGCCTTCATTCTTGGATTTTGTTAAAACTAGAGGGGTTGTATTAATCCTTTAGTGCACAATGCCTACCTTTAATGAACCTAGGGAAAAAGCTTTTTGAAAACATTTTGGGAAAAAGAGGAAATGCTGGTAATCAGCATTTTTTCCTTTTTCCATGTTGTTTTCTACCTTTTAAAGAAGTTAAGTTCACTTTATATGAGAAGAAATTATTTCGTCTGCAGGTACTCTCAGTTTGGATTTCTTAAATTTATTGTTTAAATTTTTCCTGTACCCACAATGTTTTGAAAAGCTTTCTGCAACATGATTGTTTAACCCATTACCACACAATCCCTACTTTTGACGCCCCTGAGAAAGAAGCATTTAGAAAACATTGTGGGAAAAGGAGAAAATGCTGGTAACCAGCATTTTCTCCTTTTCCCACAATGTTTTCTACCCTTCACAAAACAAATTTCAAATTTTCAGTCACTTTTATTTTGTCGTCTGCAAATGCTTTCAATTTGGGCAAGCCTAAAATATTGTCGTTTGGTAACGAGTTAAACTCGTTATTATATTGTGAAGGAAAGGTAGATTTTTCTGTCAAACACTTACAGAAAAAACGCTTGGAAAAGCTACAGTTGTTAAAATAATTTGTGACCTGTCGCGCAAAAAGGGACAATCTGGGAATTCCATACATCAGGTAAATGAAAACAGATCAACGATAGTGCAGGTCAATTTAAGTCGGTAGTTCAAACATTTTTGTATATAAGGTAGAATGACCACTTTTCATACAGAAAATATCATAAAAGCAAAAAATGTTCACCCTGATCAAACCGTGCAAATTGGGCAGGCTGACCAGGATCAACAGTTTCTGCAGTTCCCAGGTGGTCCCTTTTTGCCTGACTGGTCACATTTTCTTCTTATATGAAAATGGTTAAAAATTGGTCTACTTCAGGGGAAGATGAAGCAGGAGACAATGTTGACAACAGTGATCAAGGTAAGACTTTGATTTTTTGTACTGGTACAGAAATCTAATGGTAAAAATGCAGGCTTTGTATGAGAAAACTTACCTTTAATACTATAATATTCATTACTAAAAATACTGAGTGATCAGCCATAAATTACACAATCTTTCTGATGGTGTGTTTGTTAATCACATGCTAAATGGCAATGAGATTGTTCAGTTAAAAGGAACATATCACTAACTGGTACCCTTTGTAATTTTGTAGGTTATCACTTGTTCACAAACTTTCTATTGTTAAACTCTAATAGAATTTGTAAACAGATGGCCTTTCAACTGAAACACACAATTTTTGTATATATGTATAAAGATAGAATGACCACTTTTTATAAAAAATAAAAAAAATTGATCACCTTGGTCAGACTGTGCGAATCAGCAGGCTGACCAGGATCAACAGTTTCTGCAGTTCCCAGCTGGTCCCTTTTTGCATAGCTGGTCACATTTTCTTCTGATATGAAAAAGGTTTAAAAATTGATCTACTTCAGGGGAAGGTGAAGCAGGAGGCAATGTTGACAACAATGATCAAGGTAAGTCTTTGATTTTTTGTACTGGTACAGAAATCTAATGGTAAAAATGCAGGCTTTGTATGAGAAAACTTACCTTTAATACTATAATATTTATTATTAAAAATACTGTGTGATCTGCCATAAATTACACAATCTTTCTGACAGTGTGTTTGTTAATCACATGCTAAATGGCAATGAGATTTTTCAGTTAAAAGGAACATATCACTAACTGGTACCCTTCGTATTTTGTAGGTTATCACTTGTTCACAAACTTTCTGTTGTTAAATTTCAATAGAATTTGTAAACAGATAGCCTTTCAATTGAAACACACAATTTTTGTATATATAAAGATAGAATGACCACTTTTTATAACAAAAAAAAATTGATCACCTTAATCAGACTGTGCGAATTGAACAGGCTGACCAGGATCAACAGTTCCTGCAGTTCCCAGGTGGTCTTTTTTTGCATAACTGGTCACATTTTCTTCTTATATGAAAATAGTTTAAAATTGATCTACTTCAGGGGAAGGTGAAACAGGAGGCAATGTTGACAACAATGGTCAAGGTAAGACTTTGATCTTTTGTACTGGTACAGAAATTTCATGGTAAAAGTGCAAGTTTTATATGAAAGAACTTACCTTACTTAGTAATTTAATATTCATTACTAAAAATACTGTGTGATCAGCCATAAATTACACAATCTTTCTGACGGTGTGTTTGTTAATCACATGCTAAATGGCAATGAGATTTTTCAGTTAAAAGGAACATATCACTAACTGGTACCCTTCGTATTTTGTAGGTTATCACTTGTTCGCAAACTTTCTGTCGTTTAATTTTAACCCATTACCACACAATCCCTACTTTTGAAGCCCCTAAGAAAGAAGCCTTTAGAAAACATTGTGGGAAAAGGAGAAAATGCTGGTAACCAGCATTTTCTCCTTTTCCCACAATGTTTTCTACCTTTCACAAAACAAATTTCAAATTTTGGGTCACTTTTATTTTGTCGTCTGCAAATGCTTTCGATTTGGACAAGCCAAAAATATTGTTGTTTGGTAATGGGTTAATAGAATTTGTAAACAGATAGCCTTGTAATTGAAACACACAATTTTTGTATATATAAAGGTAGAATGACCACTTTTTATATAAAGCAAGAAATTGATCACCTTGGTCAGACTGTGCGAATTGCGCAGGCTGACCAGGATCAACAGTTCCTGCAGTTCCCAGGTGGTCCCTTTTTGCATAACTGAGCACATTTTCTTCATATATGAAAATAGTTTAAAAATTGATCTCCTTCAGGGGAAGGTGAAATAGGAGGCAATGTTGACAACAATGATCAAGGTAAGAAATATATAGAAATTTGTACAGATAAAGCAGACCTTTAGCCAAGGGTGTGCCAAGCCTTATATAGTCTACAAGTGGCAAAGACATTTTCAGAGGGAAGAATGTCTTTAGAGGATGATACACGACCTTTCCAACGGTATAAACATGAGCCTTCATCTCCATATAGGTTTGAACTTTTAGTCATTTCAGTAGTCATTTCAATAGAGCTAGTCGTTGACCACTGTTGTAAAAATGGTTGGGAAATGGATTAAGAACACTGAAGAAATTAGAGCTTATATAAAAGTGCATAACTTGGCCATTCGGTAATGCAGATTTTTAATGAATTAGGGGAAGTTTATGGGTCTGATAAGGTATCTTTAGAGACAGTTTGTATGTGGAGAAATTTCTGACTGGCACAGAGTCCGTCAAAGATGCAGCAAAATCTGGCTGACCTGTGACAGTAACAGGCAAGGCAAATATCTCAAAAGTCAGGGAAATAAATGAAAATGATGGCAGATACACAATTTATGATATTGACAATGCTGTTGGCATATTGCCGGTGCATTTCATTTTGAAGCGTATTTTGAAAGTACGAACGATTTCTGCCAGAAAGATACCGCATATATTGACAGATTACCAAAAATGGGCATGAATACAAACTGCTCTGCAATTACTCAAAATGTTTCCCAAATTCAATCAAAGACAATTTGCAAACATTGTTACTAGTGAAGAAATATGGGTTCACTATTTCGAACCAGTAAGAAAACTTGGGAACATGAAATGGAGAGCTAGTTAATCACCATGTTAACCCTTTACTCCATAGATACTTGTTTCTATGCATTGCTTATAGGAGCCTTTAGAAAACATTGTGGCAAAAGGTGAAATTGCTCATCACTAGCTTTCACCTTTTGTCACAATGTTTTCTATGCTATCAAAAGGTGTCATATACGTATAACACCCCTCACAACGTATATCAGTGTGACGTCACAGGTAGTGATATCGGACCCTTGTTATAAAGTCAGTGTGCGTGTTTGGTAAGACTGTTTTTTCTTTGTAATCATTCTTTTAAATGATCTGGAAAAAGTCTTTAGACCTCCAAAGCGTACAATGCCTGGGGACTTTGTTTTTTGTCAAAGCTTTTGTTAACTACTGATAATAATGGAATAGACTTCGACCAACTATTAAAACCCAATCACTTTTTGATATTGGGTCAAAGTGTATGTGCATATAGACATCTGCTTCCTGTCTGTAACATCAGAAAATTAAATGTATTCATCTAATGTCTTTGATAAATACATGAGAGTCTTTGTAGTCCGTTTGTATCCACCCAAGCTAGCCTCATTCTATCTTCATATCGTATTTACTTTTCAATATGGTAGCCATAAGTTATGAAAATGTGCAGGTCTGATATCACTTCCTGTGATGTAGCTGTTGCCCTTGTATAAGAAACGGTTTCATCCTTGCTGTTATTTAGGGTCAATTACAGAAACCATAGAAATGCCTGATCGGGTAAAGGGTTAATAAACTGATATGTCTAAAAATTGGAGCTTATCATAAGATTACCTAGGAATAATAAAATATATGTCTGACTTCAGGCAGTGATAGTCATGTATGTGTATTGTTCATTTAGTTAGAAAAGTAAATATGTGACTAGGCCATACTTTTCATACTTTGTTGTGGCAGGTTAAATATTTAGTAATTTGATTGTATTGACTGAGCTTAAAGCATAAAAATTTGGCACTTTGAGTACCTTGATTTGCACTAAACACCTTTGTACTTTATATCAAATAAAACGAGATATTTTTATGCAAGTTTATTTCATTAATGTTGATTTAAAATATTTCTTTGCCTTTTTATAGGAAGAGATGATTTTATATTAGTACGTTCAAATAGGCGAATAGGTAGGAGTCTGTCTGTCTATCTGTCTGTCTTTCCATTCTGTCTGTGTTTGTCTGTGTCTGTCCGCCTGTTTGTCTCTGACTCACTGTCTGTCTGTCTGCTTGTCTCTGACTCACTGTCTGTCTGTCTGATTGTCTTTGACTCACTGTCTGTCTCTGTCTATCTATCTGGCTTCTTGTCTGTAACTCCCTGTCTCTGCATGGCTCTGTCTGTCTGTCTGTCTGTCTGTCTGTCTGTCTCCAGTCTCTGCCTGTCTGTCTGTCTGTGTATCTGTCTGTCGCCCATCTTTCTGTCTGTCTGTTTGTCTATGTCTCCTTGTCTCTGTCTATCTGTCTTCCTGTTTCTGTCTGTCTATCTCTCTATTTCTCTTATTTATCTTGATTTATTACCATGCAGTGCTGGGTTTTAAAGACCTTGATGAAGGAGCTTTCGATAACAAGGGGTTCCTGATTTGAATCCCCTTCAGACCAAATTTCATTTTGAGGATTGATGATAGTCATTGCAACAGGATTTATTTTTGTCTAAGCCTTTATCAGTGTTTTGTTAATGGTGTTGAGGGAAAGCAAGCAGTTGTTTTTTCAAGAATATTTTGCATAGAAACTGCTGGAAAATCTACACCATACAAATAAATAGAAGTTATTTCATCAGCTTGTGGTTAATGTGCGGAAATATTTGCTGAAAAAGGGAAATGTATGCGGAAATAGCGGGTGCCTTATAGTGTGCAGTCTGTGCAAACTGATCCAAGACAGCACTATACGACTACAAGAGATTTTGTCCTACAGTAAATTTTTCAACAACAAAACATTACTTGAAAATGGAAAGTGTCACTTTAGATTAGTCTGTGTGGACTGCGCAGGCTTATTCAGGACAACACTTAATGCAAATGTCCGAATGTCCCATATCAGTCATTGAATGCTCACATAATCCTGAGTTTAACATATACTTGACAGATATGACTTTTGAACAGGAGGCTACTGGTTTGATCTCTGGCTTTCTAATTTCTTTCTGAGCCTTGATGATAGTCATCTTAACCCTTTACCCAATAAGGCATTTCTAAGGCATCTCAAATTGACCCTAAATAACAGCAAGAATGGAGCCGTTTCTTATGTGTATATGACACCTTTTGATAGCATAGAAAACATTGTGACAAAAGGTGAAATTGCTCGTTATGAGCAATTTCACTTTTTGCCACAATGTTTTCAAAAGGCTCCTACAAGCAATGCGTAGAAATGAGTATCTATGGAGTAAAGGGTTAACAGGATTCATTCCTCTCTCACTGCTGATCATTGTTTCTATGATACACATAGTTATGTGGGAAAGCAGCCAGTGGTTTGGATAGAAAATTATGCAGACTACTTGTGGAGGAAACGCCAGGAGATCATGGCTAGATGCACTGGCTGCTGTAATAGAACTTGCATAATATTGAAAATGATGTTGAATACCATAAAATCAATCAATAAATCATTTGTTTTTTTTTTTTCAGTTCAAGACAACAATGCCATTTCTACCACTACCGCAGCAAATGAAGGGGGTAAAACTTTTAGCTTTTTCCTATTTGATTTTATCCATGACCTTTTACCATTTTATGAGCACCACCAGCCTGAGGCTAGGGGGCTTATGTCATGGCCCTGTGTCTGTCACGCATCCATGTGTGAGTCCATATTGTGTTAACTTTTATTTCAACCATCTTCTTCTCTGAAGCTATCCATCTAATTTTGACCACACTTGACTAAAATGATATGGCTATGGTCCCCTTCAGAAATTCCTAAAACAATCTGATTACTTAAAGAACTGGTTACCATGGCAACAGAATTGATAAGTATTTAAAATCTTTGAAAATATTCTTGTGCAAAGCCATTAGGCCTTGGGCTACAAAGTTATGCATGTAACTTCAATCAACGGACGTCAACCGACCAAGTGGCTTCAAGTTATAGCACTGGAGCCAAAACTGGCCCAGCCAGGGGTGGTTATAAGTTTTACATAGGCTAACAAATTGAAAACTTACAAAAAATCTGGTTTTGAAACATACAGCCTGGGGTTGCTCATAACTTCATCAAATAGACCTCTTGTAAATTTCATGAAATTAAACCCTGGAGTCAAAGTTGGCCTGCCCTGGGGTTACAAGTTTTAAATTGGCTTATATCATGACAACTTTTAAAGTCTTTTCATTCTTGACTACAAGGCCTAAGATGACCTAATTTTTTGGGTTAGTTTTATCTAGTGCACCTCTATCAGGTACCACATTGGAGCCCTGAGGTCAAATCTTGCTCAACTATTGCAGTAACAAATTTTACATGGGCCTACATAGTGAAAACATTTAAAGTCTTCTTGTTCTGACTCATAAGACCTGGAGCCACCGAAGTTTGTATGTGTATAATTATATGGAATCAAGTACATTTAATACCAAAATTGTTCAAATTATAGCCTTACGGTCAAATTTGGCCCCAACCAAGACGTCACAATTTTTACGTAGGCTTATATACAGTTGTAAATAATTATAAATGAATACACGTCGAAAATCAGATGTTTTGCGTATCCTGGGAAGCATTTACATATTTGATACGCTTCAAAATAAATTTTGTTGCATATTCCCCATTTGAACTTGTATGAAACAAGCAAATACGCAGCTTATCTGGCTCTCTGAAATGCAAATTCATGTTTTCCTTGTGTATTGCTCCATGAGCAAAGTGGTCTGTATAGATCAAAGATCAGACTTCACATTTTGTGCAGTCAGATCTTGATCTAGACTGGCAGTGAAAAGCAACCAAATTATTGATAGGTGCTTTTAGAGTCTACAACATTTTCAGCCCAATACTCTTGCAAGTTGGTCAGAATGTTTGTTTTGATGATATATTTGACAAATTTGAAAACAGGCCATGTTGGGTAAAAAACTAGGTCACTAGGTCAAATCTTAGAAACCTTTGCGTAAGCCGCATCATTTGTCCAGTACTGTTGAAATTTGGTCAGAATGTTTGTCTTGATAATATCACAGACAAGGTCAAAAGTGGGCCATGTGCGGTCAAAGACTAGGGCACCAGGTCAAATCTTTTTGAAAAACCTTGCATACGCTCCAGAAGCCACATTTTCTATCCAGTACTCTTCGAAGTTGGTCAGAATGGTTGTCATGATATTAGCTTGGATGAGTTTGAAAATGGGTTGTGTCAAGTGAAAAACTAGGTCACCATATCAAATCTTAGAAAAACCTTATGTAAGCTCTAGAGGCCACATTTTCAGTCCAATTACCTTGAAATTTGGTCAGAATGTTTGTCCGCATAATTTCTTAGACTAGTTTGAAAATGGGTTATGTTCGAACTAGGTCACAAGGTCAAATCTGAAAAAAAAGTTTTGTACTATAACCAAAGTCCAACATTCTTTAAACTTTGGTAGAATGTTTGTCTTGATGATATCCTGCATGAGTTTGAAAATGGGTCCGGTGGAATAAAACTAGGTCAACAAGTTTCATCCTTGAAAAACTGTGTGTATGGTCTAGAGGCCACATTTTCAGTCCAATAGTCTTGAAATTTGCTTTGAATGTTTGTCTTGATAATATCTTAGGCCAGTATGTTGGATAAGAAACTAGGTCAAATCTGGGAAAAACCTTTTAAACACCCCACGGGACACATTTCTATGCTTCCCGAAGGGGGGAGCATAATAAATTACAGTTACTGCTTCATCTGTCCATCTGCAGCCATTTCTACACAACCCCTGCATCAAATTGGATGAAACTTCATATATGAACTCTTTAGGATATTGTGCCTATGTCTTTTTCTCAATTTTCCAATATGACACTGTGTCATGGAAAAAGGGGGTTTCTTGTAAAATTCCAATTCTTTACTAATGTTTCCTTCAATTTTTTGTCAAAATTTCATGAAACTTCACGATTATATTGTTTATCAAAAGTTTCACCATGTGCCCTTGTGTTTTTATTTACTCAAAACCATGTTACGGGAAAAGGGTGCTTAATTTTTGATAAGTTATTGCCCTTTTTAAATTTTATGTTTGCCTTTTCTTGTCCAGAGCATAACTTAGAAAGTATAGAAGGTAGTAACTGCAAACTTCACACTCAGATAGATCACACATCAAGGACAACTGCAGTGTACAAGAACCATAACTTTTTGCCATTTATTTTTGAGGTTATTGCCCTTTTTAAATTTCAACTTGAAATTTTTGCCCAGCGAAAACATCCAAAGTAAAAAAATTTAGTAACTTCAAACTTCTTATACAGACAGATCACATTAACCCATTACCACTCAATCCCTACTTTTGACGCCCCTGGAAAAGAAGCCTTTTGAAAACCCTGTGGGAAAAGGAGACAATGCTGGTAACCAGCATTTTCTCCTTTTCCCACAGTGTTTTCTAGCCTTCCCAAAACAAATTTCAATTTTTCAGTTACATTTATTTTGTCCTCTGCAAATGATTTGAATTTGGACCAGTCTAATTTTTTCTCGTGTGGTAATGGGTTAAGGAGAAGTGCAGTGCACATGAACCATAAACTCTATTCTAACTGTTTTTAGAGTTATTGCCCTTTGTAAATTTTAATTTTAGATTTTTGTCCAGGGCATAACTTCAAAAGTATAGAAGCTAGTAACTTCAAACTTCATTTACAGATCACAACAGAGAAGTGCAGTGTACAAGAACTATAACTCTATCCCAACTACTTTTGGGGTTATTACCCTTTGTACATTTTAACTTTAAATTTTTGTCCGAGGCGTAACTTCCAAAATAAGAAAGCTATTATTTTCAAAAATTATATACAGATAGGCCATATTCAGAAAAAGTGCAGTGTAGAAGAACCTTTACTCTTTTCCCATTATATTTAGTGTTATTGCTGCTCTTTGTAAGTTATAACTTTGTTTATTTTGTCCAGGGCAAAACTTTTGGTGTTAACTTTAGATTTTTGTTTGTGGCATAACTTTCAAAGTATAAAACCTTGTGGCTTCAGACTTCACATACAGATAGACCACATTTAAGAGTATAGTGCAGTGTACAGGAAACATAACTATATTCCCACTAGTTTTAGAGTCATTTTACTCTGCAAATTTTAAATTTTGTGTTTGGTTTGGAGCATAACAGTTACTTATAAAATGATACCTGTTCTGTGACAAGGCACTTTGTGGGGGTATGCGGCACTTGTGTGACAGTACTAGTTTCATTTTTTCCTATTTACACTAAGATGTGTTGTAGAAAAAGAGGGCACAATGACAATCTCAAACATGACGTTTATAAATGTATAATCCGATTTTGACAATAGTAATGTTTGATTTACAGATTGTTCACATAGACAGGAAGTTTAACTCCACTGTTCAATGTGTTATGCCTCTTCTTTATTTAATTATTTGAACATCAGCAAATGCAGTTTGGCAGATGGGACCAAACACAAGTAGCCTGTTTCACCCCCACCCTTCTCTCGTGTGACCAACCATTTACCGACAGCCTTCATTTTCCTATACAGAGACCTGTTCTGGGAGCATAATCCGTCTATGATGGCTCTTGTCACTCAGATACTCATGAAAATTTGTCTGAATGTATGTCTACTTGTCAAGTAGGCTGTGGAGACAAATTCTAGAAAAAGTTTATGTGCACTCTAGGGGCCTTATTTGTAAGCCCAATACTACAGAGTGTTTGCCATAATGTTTGTCTTAGTATCTCTGAAGAGATTGGAAATGGGTCATGTTTGATCAAAAGGCTCAGGTGAGCGGCCTCATACCCATAGTGATCCTCTTGTTATATCTCACTAGAGCTATGGTCTCATGCCATTTAAATTTTTCTCACTGTCCTCTAATCAAATACAAGCACCAGAAAAGTTACTGCAAGACATGTGAACATAAATTTTTATGTGTGTGAATGGGGCTGAGAGTAATTAAAATGCCTTATCTCATTACCACACAATCCTTACTTTTGACACCTCTGAGAAAGAAGCCTTTTGAAAATACTGTGGGAAAAGGAGAAAATACTGGTAACCAGCATTTTCTCCTTTTCCCACAGTGTTTTCTACCCTTTACAGAACAAATTTCAATATTTCAGTCACCTTTATGTCATCTGCAAATGCTTTCAATTTGGACCAGTCTAAAATTTTCTCGTGTGGTAATGAGTTTTGTTTTTGGTTTTATTTTACAGGAGGTGAGGCAGATACAGTAGGGGACAACTCGGACAACTCAGCAACAAATTAGGGTAAAACTTCTAATTCAACAAATTGAATTGAGCCATTATCTGTGAGGAAGAGATTTAACTCTTTACTAAACAACAGAATTATAGATTGGTCCAAATTCAAAGCATTTACAGACGACAAAATAAATGTGACTGGAAAAATGAAATTCAGTTTGGGAAGGGTAGAAAACATTGTGGGAAAAGGAGAAAATGCTGGTTACCAGCATTTTCTCCTTTTCCCATAATGTTTTCAAAAGGCTTCTTTCCCAGGGTCGTTAAAAGTCGGGATTGTGTGGTAAAGAGTTAATGCATTTGCAGGAAATTATAAATGATCAAAATCTATTGCATTGAAACTTTCTGCTCTTGGTAAATTTTCTGCATGTCCAAGGCCCATTTTAGCTCATGATTTTGTAGGTGTTGCAAGCACTCAAAATACATCTTATGAATCAATTAATGATTATGTGACAACTGTGTTGGTATAATGATACATTATGGAGATGCATTTGACTACTTCCTTTGCCAGAGCATGACTTATCCCTTTCCCAAATGACAAATTTTAGACTGTCCCATACTCAAAGTGTTTGCAGAATGACAATTTTGACTTTGATGAGAATGGCAGAAAGTTTTCCGATAGGCTAGAAAACACTGTGGGAAAAGGAGAAATTGCTCGTTATGAGCAATTTCTCCTTTTTCCACAGTGTTTTCTAAAGACTTGTACTTCAGACCATGTAAAAACCATGGCTTGTTTGGAAGAGTTAAGTACATCTGAATATCTGATTATTTCACTTCTTTGACAAATGAATTGCTTTTGTGGATTGGCCATTTGTCACAGAACTTCCTTTGTTTTCAGTCTAACGAAATAACACATTTTCATATCTTATACAAGCTTGATGCCATTTTTGTGTGACATCAGTTTTGGCATCATTTTTGTCATATTTCATAGAGGTTGTATGGATATTATGGCGGGTAAATCTATGGGTGGTTTTGCATCATCTAATCTATATTTCATGAAATATCATTATGTGATAACAAGAATCTGACATTTGAGATAAAATTTTATTGAACTTGGCAAGGAAAAATGTTACTTAGCTCACCAAAGGCTCACTTAATCCTTTGGCTGCTTATTGCAACTCGCTGACCTTCTGCGGACAGCGTAGATCAAGATCAGACTGCACAGAACGTGCAGTCTGATCTTGGATCTAAGCTGTCCGATCCGGAGATATTTTTCCCTGAAATATTCCTTTGAAATAAAAATTTTTGGGTTTTTACTATCGAATTGAACATTTAATTTTAGTTCTGTAGCAGATAAGGATTAATAACATTTCTCTAGTCTCGTTTAATAAAATCTTATCTCAAATGCAAACTCATGTCATACTCTTTATATCTTTGGAACAAGTTTGATCACATTATCTCTTTGCTCACTCACATTTGAGCTTTTTACCAACTGACAAAATTGAAGACTTCAAAATTTATTGCATTTACAGGCAACAAAAAATTATCATTCAAGTCCCGGGGTCTGGTTTTTAAAGAATGGAAAATATTATGTGAAAATGCTGGTAACGGGCAATTTATCCTTTTCCCTCAATGTTTTTAAAGGCCTACTCTGTCAGGATTGTCTAAAGATCAGATTGAGTAGAAAAAGGGCCAACTGAATGCCTTTTGAGTTGAGAATTTCACATACCTGTCCTTAACCCATTACCACACAATCCCTACTTTTGACGCCCCTGAGAAAGAAGCCTTTAGAAAACATTGTAGGAAAAGGAGAAAATGCTGGTAACCAGCATTTTCTCCTTTTCCCACAATGTTTTCTACCCTCCACAAAACAAATTTCAAATTCTCAGTCACTTTTATTTTGTCGTCTGCAAATGCTTTAAATTTGGCCAAGCCTGAAATATTGTCGTTTGGTAATGAGTTAAGACATGAATTTAATTTGTTGTCAGTTTGGTCATACAAAGCCAATGTTTATGCAATCACTGCTAATGTAATAAGAAATAGTGTTATCAGACAGTATAGAGGTTGTATTCTGATCTTTAACCCTTTACCGCACAATCCCGACTTTTGACGCCCCTGAGAAGGAAGCATTGTGGGAAAAGGAGAAAATGCTGGTAACCAGTATTTTCTCATTTTCCCACTATGTTTTCTACCCTTTCCAAATCAAATTTTAATTTTTTATTCACATTTTTTTTTGTTGTCTGCAAATGCTTTCAATTTGGACCAGTCTAAAAATTTGTCGTTTGGTAAAGAGTTAATCTACATGTTTGTTGATATATTTGAAAAAATCAACATGGTCATCTACACTGTTGAACACCATGAGTGCCACAGATTTGGTTGTCAAAAAACAAACTTGGCAAAGCCAACTACATATACAGTTAAACCTCTCCTGCTAACCACCCAGACAATACAAGCAACTCGCTTTTACGAATGATTTTGCCTGAACGGAACTTTTCCTTCTCAAAGATCAATGATCATAAACCCGGAATTACAAGCACAAATTTCAGTACCAATATGAAGATACCTGTGGATTATTTTCCCCAGAAATGACTGCTCGAATTCAATAACTTCTTTACAACCAGCAAATTTTCATGCATCCATAACCGTGAACCACAGACTATGCCACATGTACAAATATCCTTGGGTCCGATGGAATTGACAATCAATTATTAGTTTGTTGTTTGTCCATTGACCATTGATTGTAACATAATCATATTAATTACTTAGGAAGTTGTGTAACATAATCAAATGACCTGTAAATTGATATTTTGCAAACCATCGATTTGGCTTTCACAAGGCAATCAAGCGTTTATCACATGTAGCTGACCCAGATGACCAGGATTTATTATTTATAGCTGACTGATGTAATTTAAGACGTTTGGGTTTAGTGGTTATCGAGATGGGATTATCATTTTGTTTTTGGCACTTTACTTTGGCTGTTTGAATAATCAACTTGGAAGAAAAGGAAAAAAAGAAAAGGAGGGGGGCTGTAGATGTCATACATTCAAAGATCAGCACATATTCGAAAATCTTTGTTTTAGAATGTAATTCGGCAGTTAGAGTATGAATTCTTAAGACTATAGAAGTGAATAAGCAGAAATTCTATCAGTACCAACATTATAGATCCTTTAGACTTAAGATGTATTTAGTTAATTAATGTACATACCTCATTATGATTATCTTAAACAGACAATTATGATTTGACATGCTTTTACAGGTGGTTTCATTTAACAAATTCAAGAAAAAATACAACTTTTCAATGAACATGAAAATGTTGTTGTCATTTACTTTTGTGTATTTAGGCTTCTTTCAGTGAAATGCATTTACTCTTCACATCACCCTGAACAAGTCTACTCATAGACTGGTGACAGACCTTTAAATAGAGCCTTTTCATTAGAACAAAATCATCATGTAAAACTGCAAATCAAAAACTCTGTGTTCTCAATGTTCTGATTGTCTGATCTAACATATTTCAGAAGAAGGGCAGGTAACAACACATATTTCTGTGACTTTGCTATAGTTGTGTACCTTGTTTATTAGAATGAATTAAATGCAGGGCCTGAATGCCAGGCTAGTCTACTCAGAGCTTGGGTTTATATCAAAATGTATAGGCATGTAAAACCCGGAAATCAGACCACCCCACCAATAAGACCGTTTTTTTCAGTTGTTTGGATGTCTGATGGCTAGTTGAACTTATTTTCAGTAGTTTGGATGGAGTTGTTATTCTATTTTCTTTATTTCAGATCAGTGATGTTTCCAAGTTCTTTTGGACCAGTGTTTTGTGTTTGCCATGTTTTGTAAAAGTATTGGTTTGTTTTCATTGGTAAATCATATACTTGGCCATGTTATCAACCACCTATCCACCTGACTGGTTCCACATTAAATTTTCATTTTTTTCCAATATGTGTATTTAATCCTTCTGATGCTGTTAAGTGAAAGGGACAACCTCAGTCAGTAATGAGAGACAAATATTGTGACGTCAAAGTAGCTTTTTTGCATCATAAGAAGTGGCAAAATAGAAGACAGTCTAGATACAAGACCAGACTCTCTGTGCACTTAACTCATTACCTGATATGCCAATTTGAGGCTCTTACATTTCAGCAGCAAATAAAGATATGATGTCAAAAATATGGACAAATGAGGATACAAATATCTGATTGAGTGGAAAACATTGTGGGAAAAGGAGAAATTGCTTGTTACGAGAAATTTCTCCTTTTCCTACAATGTTTTCAAAAGCTCTGTTGTTGATACGTCAAAATGAGTATCTATGGAGTAAAGGGTTAATAAACCTGGGAAAAAAGCCTTTCACATGTATCACAGCCATGAGTGAAAATAATGTGTTGCACCATAGAACCATTTCACTAGGTCAAATATCGAGATTACAGAAAGGTCAAATTTAAAACACAGAAAAACTTTTTTTTTGTGGGGGTAGGGGTGGGGGTGGGGTTTAAGGGGAGTTGTGTTCATCACCAGCATGTTTAACCCTTTACTGCATAGATACTCATTTCAATGCATCGCTTGCAGGAGCCTTTGGAAAACATTGTGGCTAAAGGTGAAATTGCTCATGACGAGCAATTTCACCTTTTGCCACAATGTTTTCTTTATCAAAAGGTGTCATATACACATAAGAAACGGCTTCATCTTTGCTGTTATTTAGGGTCAATTAGAGATACCATAGAAATGCCGTATGGGGTAAATGGTTAACCGTTTGATTATGAGTGAAATTCAGCAACTGCACAAAAGTGTCAACCACATAAATACTATGTGTTGCATGTAAGAATCGTGTTTTTTGGTCAAAGGTCAAGAAAGGTCAAGGCAGGTCTAACGTGTCAGAAAGGCAATGGGAACTTTCGGCAGTTATGTTTGTATTCTGCCTTTAACGTTTTTGACAAGTCCAAAAATATTTAAACAGAAAAGTCAACCGCATAAAGACAGTGTATCATTTTTAAGAATTATATGTATTGGTCAATGGACAAGGTAAGAAGTGTTTGTAAGAGTTGTGTTCATATATATTCAACATTCATGGTCACAACTCACAGGAGAGAGTTCTATTTAACTTTCGGGGCATAAGTCACTTCTCAATGACAGAATCATATTTTCTTTTGTTTTTGTGTGTCTCTTGAAAAAAGAAACGGTACACTTTTTACATGCATATCCTTTTTAAAACAATCCCCAGTCTCACAACCCTTAGGAGGGAGAGTTTTGAAAATATGGGGAAGAGGAGAAAATGTTGGTGACCAACATTTTTCTCCTTTTGCCACTATGTTTTCTATCCTATCAAAGACTGGTATCATTTACTTTGTTGTCTACAAATGCTTGCAACTTGGTAGTGTACATTTTGTAGTTTGGTAAAGAAAGGTACTTTTTAAATCTCTGTTTCTAGGTCTGCCTGTCTGTGTGTTTCTTTGGTTTTCTGTGTGTGTCTTTCTCTGAGTGATTGCTCAAGCAGGGGATTATATTAGGCTGGATGTGGGCTAAAGGAGGAATAACTCTTTACCAGACAGCAAAAATTTGGACTTGTCCAAATCAAAATGCTGGTTACATGCATTTTCTTCCTTTCTCACAGAGTTCATGGCTATTTAAATGGCATATCCTAAAATATAGCCACATTTGTCATTCACAAATACATGTACTTTCAATATGGACAAATCCGTTTTTCTAAAAATCTTGTGAAGAATAAAGTGTGACATTGGTTACACCCTTTCCCAAATGACAAACTTTTGGACAAGACCAAATTGAAAGCATTTGCAGACGACAATTCAACTCTTGCTGAAAAGATGATTTCTGTCTATGATAGGGTAGAAAACAAAGTGGGAAAAGGAGAAAATGCTGGTTACCAGCATTTTCGAAAAGGAGAAAATGCTGGTTACCAGCATTTTCTCCTTTTCCCACAATGTTTCAAAAGGCTACTATTCTAGACCCGTAAAAACCAGGGATTGTTTGGGAAAGGGTTAATAGTTATTTATTTTGTGCTTTTTGGAATGTTTTTTTTTTTAAAATAGAGGATTGTAAGGTTTGATAATTCACCTTAAATGTTTCATGAGACTCGTCGATTGAAGGCAGAAACCTCAGTTATTTCCTAATTATTACCTAACAGTGTGTGCCATTCAACCAGACAGAAATATGCCGTAATTCAGGGAATTTACTCTACATTTCTAGCACTTCATGTAGGCTTGTAATGCATTATTACATTGTGGGTGGGGGGGGGGGGGGGAAGGTGTTATTCCATAAGGAATTACTAACAACAACTGTTATAGGTTTTGATGCAAGTCTCAGCAAAACAGATTAGTAGTATGAAATAAATAGAACTTTAGGGGTTTTTCTTTTTAGAGAAAGATCAAAATTTATTTCTTGTAAACAAATCATTAATATTTTCACTCATGGCTGTGATACTTGTGAAAATATTACTGATGTTTTGTGAATGAAATTAATTTCTACAGTTCACCAGAAAATCCCTAAGATTAATATCCTTTGTTGCTTGGTAAAAACAACCGAGGCAACATGAAGAAGAGTTTTTCTCTGATAGTTCTTGGGCATTTAGAACAGAAAAACCTTTAACTCCTTACCAAACGACAATATTTAAGACTGGTTCAAATTGAAATCATTTGCAGGTGACAAAATTAAAGTGACTGAAAATTTGAAATTTTTGTGAAGGGTAGAAAACACTGTGGGAAAAGGAGAAAATGCTGGTTACCAGCATTTTCTCCTTTTCCCACAATGTTTTCTAAAGGCTTCTTTCTCAGGGGCGTCAAAAGTAGGGATTGTGTGGGAATGGGGTAAATGTTTGAGCGTGTTTCTCAAAGATCAGACAGACTCATTTTAATCTTACACTGTTTGCAAAAATAGTAAGCTTATATGGTTGGTTCTTTGATGTTGACTTTGATGTTCAAATGGTGATGTAGCAAACTTTGTTACAATTTGGTCTCTTGTTGTGCTCAGAAAACATTGTTGAAAAATGAGAAAATTGAATCAGCCTATTACAGACATGTGATACACATATTAAGTTTCATAAGTAGGTAAATGTTTTATTTGATAAATTCTACTTATTTTTGTTGTTTTGTCTCTGTATTTGTAAGCTACTATGACTTTGGTCTTGATTCTTTCAATGTTTTATTACTTGGTTATCTGTTAAAGTATCTCATATATCATTATCATAATAAATGTTGTTAAAAAGAAAATGGTGCAGTTTCATGTGTATAAATTCATGTATAATGCACATATAGTGTTGTTGTATATTAAAAATATCTAACGTAGTTGGGAAAATTGATAATTGTTGGATTTTGGTGAGACAATTATCAATTCTCACAACCAAGTTGGATATTTTTGATGCAAGGTAAGTTCATAACACCATGTTTGTGTTATATTTATCTTTTAACCCTTTACTACACAATCCCGACTTTTAACACCCCTGTGAAATAAGCCTTTTGATAACATCGTTGGAAAGGGAGGAAATGCTGGTAACCAGCATTTTCTCCTTTTCCCACTATGCTTTCTTCCGGTCCTAAAACAAATTTTGATTCTTTAGTCTCATCCATTTTGTCGTCTGCAAGCGCTTCTAATTTGGACCTGTCAAAAATTTTGATGTTTGGTTAAGGGTTAAACATCAGATTTTTTTGCTTGTTGTTTTTCACCAGTATCATTTTTTCAATGAAAATCATCACTTCAGCAGTATTTGGTATTTGCATATGAAATGGAAATGGATAAATTGTAAAAGCAATGACATGAATTATGTCATAAAATGTGATGTTTACTGCAGAAAATCCATTCATATTCTTAAAATATCCATGGTATATCAACACATGTTCTGTAAATATCCGGTATATACAAAAAAAAAGATATTGCAAATGTATTATTGTATGGATATATGCTTAGTTGAAAGATGGAATTCTTCATTTCATGACTACTTTTGTGACACAAATTCTCATAACCATGTAAAATTTCTTTTTCCCCCTTTGTAGCCAAAAAGCTAGCTTCTGTTAACCCTTTCCCAAACGGCAAATTTTGGACCACACCAAACTGAAAGCATTCTGCAGATGACAACATAACAGTTGCTAAAAAAGATTATTTCTCTATATGTTGGGGTAGAAAACATTGTGGGAAAAGGAGAAAATGCTGGTTACCAGCATTTTCTCCTTTTCCCTCAATGTTTTCAAAAGGCTTCTATTCCTGACCCGTAAAAACCATGGATTGTTTGGGAAAGGGTTAAGCGTAAAATTATAAAAGCTCAGATATTGAACAAGTTAGGGTTCAAAGTCATTCCATCTCTTTCCATTCTGACAATCCAAACATACCAAACTGGTGATTTATCTCCTTAACACAGAAGAAAAATGTGGATTTGTCCGTACTTAAAACTCTTGTTGATGACGACATAATATATGTTGCTGAAATCATAGATTATTTTTGAAGAGCTGAAACATTTTGAGACTTAGAGAAAATGCTGGTAACCCGAATGTTTCTAAAAGCTTCTCCCTCATGGTTGTTAAAATTTGGGGATATGTCATAAAGGATTACAGAAAACTAATTTGAAATCTTAATTATTATCATCATCTGCAGATGATCGTCATCTGCAGATGATCAAATCTATGTGTCTCAAATAAAAGAATTTGTTCTTGAAAGCCAGCTCTTTCTCCTTTTTCCATATTGTTACCAAAAGCCTTTTATTTCAAGGTCATGAAAAGATGGGATTGTAAGGAAATGGCCTTCAGAGTATTCTCCTTAATACTGCTTAGCACTACTCGGTACTCTTTTGCAAAAACCGGTGTAGAACAGATCAGATGGAATGTGCAATCTGATCTTGAGTCTACACTGCTGACTACAGTATGACTCTTCTGGCAAAAGAACTTTGAAACAGGGATCTTCCCATTGGCTGGAAATGATCTACCACAAAACAAAACATGACATGAGGACCTTTTGCAGATAGTGCAGATCAAGAAACCTGTGGTCTGATCCTGAACTTACATTATCTGATAAGGAGATACTTTGATATAACATATTTGGGTTTTCACTATTCAAACCTTTACCAAACAATCCCTGGTTTTTACGACCCTGAGTTAGAAGCCTTTTGAAAACAATGTGGGGAAAAGGAGAAAATGCTGGTAACCAGCATTTTCTCCTTTTCCCACAATGTTTTCTACCCTTCACAAAACAAATTTCAAATTTTGAGTTAAGTTTATTTTGTCATCTGCAAATGCTTTCGATTTGGACCAGTCTAAAATTTTGTCGTTTGGTAAAGAGTTAACTTATGTAGCAGCTTAAGAGTTACATTTGTCAAAGCTAAATGCTTGTAAAGACAGCAACCTACACGTACATAAAATAAAGGAACATATCTTTAACCTGTAAGCAAATGACAAAATTCTAAACTTGTCCAGATACATGTTGAAAGAATTTGTAGGCGAAAAAATTATAGTGACTTAAAACAGCAACACATGCTTTCTGGACAGTTAGAAACAAAGTAAAAACATAGCTGCATTTTATTTCCTTAATGTTTTAAAAAAGCTGTCTTTTTCAGGGTTATTTAAACCTTTACTACAAAATCACAACTTGTAACGCACCCGAAAGAGATGGCTTTTGAAAACATGGTGGGAAAAGGAGAAAATGCTGCTTACCAGCATTTTCTCCTTTTCCCACCATGTTTTCTACCCTATTAAAGAAAACTCATCTCATATGAAACACACTGAGACTGTCATCAGCAAATGCTTTCAATTCAGACAGGTTTTAAATCAGCATTATCTGCTACAGGATTAAAGTGTAAAGAAAAACTGGAAAGGGGGGGGGGGGTGTGGAAAGAGAGAGGATGGTTTCCATTGCATTATTTCATGGGATCATTTTCACTCTCAAATGACTGGTAAACAGCTATGCAATGGGTTAAAATTAAATAGACAATAACATTAGAAATCCTTAATTTGTACATGATATTTTTTTTAATTCCAGTTAATACCATGAACAAGTTCAGAATTATTTGATAAACCAGAACATTTTAGACATAAAAATATCATTTTAGTGTACAGACCTTATTCATTGAGGGGCCCCATAGTGGCCTAAAATAAACATGCTGGGAGTCAAAATGCAGGCAAATAAAATTAATTATATACATAAGTGTGTATTATGAGTCTAACAATGTGATACTGCAAGGCATGTCAAATGCACTTTTGCTTGTTACTGTGCCTTTAACTCTTTACTCTACAGATACTCATCTCTACACATTGCTTGTACGAGCCTTTGGAAAACATTGTGGCAAAAGGTGAAATTGCACGTTGAGAGCAATTTCACCTTTTGACACAATGATTTCTATGCTTTCAAAAGGTGTCATATACACATAAGAAACGGCTTCATCCTTGCTGTTATTTAGTGTCAAGAAATGCCTTAGGGGTAAAGGTTCTTTTTACCACTAGACAAATTTTGAACTTGACCAACTTGAAAGCATTTGCAGACAACAAATCAAATGCAGCTCAAATGATCATTTCTGACTGATGGGAAACAAAACATACTGGGAGAAGGAGAATAATATTATGCTGGGTACCAGCATATTGTCCTTTTCCCACAATGTTTTCAAAAGCCTTCTCTTTCAAAGTTGCTAAAATTGTGTGGTAAGGAGTTGACTATCAAATCAAGTAAGCCTTTTAACCCTTACCCAAACGATAAATTTTAGACTTTACCAAACAAAGAGTTTGCAGACGACAATTTCATATTTGATTAACTCTTTACCAAACAACAAAATTTTAGACTTGTCCAAATTGAAAGCATTTGCAGACAACAAAATAAAAGCGACTGAAAATTTGAAATTTGTTTTGTGAAGGGTAGAAAACCTTGTGGGAAAAGGAGAAAATGCTGGTTACCAGCATTTTCTCCTTTTACCACAAGGTTTTCTAAATGCTTCTTTCTAAGGGTCATTAAAAGTAGGGATTGTGTGGTAATGGGTTAAAATAGCAAAAGGGTAGAAAACTCTGTGGGAAAAGGAAAAATTGCCTGTAACGAGCAATTTTTCCTTTTCCAACAGTGTTTTCTATTGGCTTGTACTGCAGACATGTAAAAACCAGGGCTTATTTGGGAAAGAGCTAAACTGAAAGTATGAAAAATAATTGAAAACTTCAATCAAGCATGGTTTGCTTTTGCCTTGCATGCATCGAGAACAAATCTTATCCAATTTTATATACACTATTATCATTTAATCATCTAATATCATTTATCAGCTTGAACCAATATTGTGGGTACTCAAAACTTAAACCAGACAATTCTATTGAATAACCACTAAATAGCTTGCAAGATGTGAGAACAGGCATTCAGACATTTGCATAAAGTAACCTCTTGGATCAGCCTGCGCAGTCCGCTCAGGCTAATCCAAGATGGCACATTCCAAGTAGAATATAATTTCTTTTTCAGTAGACATGCGAAAGAGAGAAAATTGCACAATAATGGTAATTGTTTCTGATTAGCCTGCGCGGACCGCACAGGCAAATTTCTACACAAATTTCCAAATGTCCTTTTCTGAATGTTGCCAGCCATATAGATTTTAGTGGAGGAAAAAAATTTTTTTTTAAAGCCTCAAAAAATTTTTCTTATCCAATGAAAACAGGGAAAAAAGATTAGATGAATACATATGTATTATCAAAATACAAAAATACAGCAATGTATCCATGACAACGATTCTGTCCAAGGAAAGATCTGTTTCAAGTTGTGAGGCAGCATAATCGGTGTGTCTGAAAGAAAAAAAAAAAAGACCTTTCTAACAAAGTGGCTTGCCTCCTCACCACATGCTCTGTGAAGAAGGGGTTCAATTCTTTACCACACAATCCCGACTTTTAACGACCCCAAGAAAGAAGCTTTTAGAAAACATTGTGGGAAAAGTAGAAAATGCTGGTAACCAGCATTTTCTCCTTTTCCCAGAATGTTTTCTACCTTTCCTAAAGCAAATTTCCATTTTTGAGTCGAAGTACTTTTGTCATCTGCAAATGCTTTGAATTTGTACCAGCCCCTCTTGTCTGGTAAAGAGCCAAGTCTTTACCACACAATCCCGACTTTTAACGACCCTGAGAAAGAAGCTTTTAGAAAACATTGTGGGAAAAGTAGAAAATGCTGGTAACCAGCATTTTCCCCTTTTCCCACAATGTTTTCTTGCCTTCCCAAAACAAATTTCATTTTTTTAGCCAAATTTATTTGGTGTCTGCAAATGTTTTCAATCTAGCCAATAGTACAATTACATGTATGTCGTTTTGTAAACAGTTCACTCATTAATTAATAAACCCATTACGACACAATCCCTACTTTTGACACCCCTGAGAAAGAAGCCTTTAGAAAACATCGTAGGAAAAGGAGAAAATGCTGGTAACTAGCATTTTCTCCTTTTCCCACAATGTTTTCTACCCTGCACAAAACAAATTTCAAATTTTCAGCCACTTTTATTTTGTCGTCTGCAAATGCTTTTGATTTGGACAAGCCTAAAATATTGTTGTTTGGTAACAAGCTAAATGGGTAACACCCAATGATGGAAAAGAAGAAAATAGTGGTTACCAGCATCATCTCCTTACCAAACAATCTTCTCAAAAGCAACTTCTTTAAGGTCATTAAAACAAAGGCATGTTTGGCAAAAGGTTAAGCAAAATAATTCAGATTTTAGAAGTAAATCAATTTCTAAACCATTACTATTCACCAAAGGATAAGATTTTAACCCTTTCCCAAACAAGCCCTGGTTTTTATGTATCTGCAGTGAAAGTCTTCTGAAAACATTGTAACGAGCAATTTCTCCTTTTCCCATAGTGTTATCTACTCTTCATGAGAACTTTCTGCCATTTTCTCCAAATCTAAAATTGTTGTCTGCAAAGTCTTTCGAATTGGAAGAGTCTAAAATTTCTTGTTTGGGAAAGGGTTAGACCCATCCAGGTGAAAGGCTGCTGCAGATAAATATGACTGAAATGATGAGATGAATTTTGTTTCTGAAAGGGTAAAAATACTGTTTTATGAAGAAATGAGAAAATACTTATTTTAGTCATTTTTTTTCCTTTTCCCACAATGTTTTCAAAGTCTTTGTTCTCAAGGTGGTTAAAAGTCTGAAAGTCTCTAAGCTTTAAAACTATTATTCCTTACCTAAATTATATTTCTTTAAGCTCTGCAGGTAACTCGAGTTTCGGATGTTTATTTTCAAAATGCTGTTTGTATGTTTTTGGGTCTGGCATTTGTGACTGGAAAGAAATAAACATTTACATACACATACCAAAAAATACACTCCTCGTATTTGTATTTTCTTCTTGTTGCGTAAGAAAATTTCACACTTCATTCAATCCAACTTTAAATTTTCCCTAGTAGCTGGAGGCAAATACAAGTATCAGAAAAGTTCCTACATGTATTAACTCATTACCAAACGACAATATTTTAGGCTTGTCCAAATCCAAAGCATTTGTAGACGACAAAATAAAAGTGACTGAAAATTTGAAATTTGTTTTGTGAAGGGTAGAAAACATTGTTGGAAAAGGAGAAAATGCTGGTTACCAGCATTTTGTCCTTTTCCCACAGTGTTTTCTAAAGGCTTCTTTCTCAGGGGCGTCAAAAGTAGGGATTGTGTGGTAATGGGTTGACTCTTTACAACCGACAAAATTTCAGACTGGTCCAAATTCAAAGCACTTGCAGACAACAAATTAAATGTAACTCAAAAATTAGAATTTGTTTCCCACCGGATAGAAAACATTGTGGGAAAGAGAGAAAATGCTGGTTACCAGCATTTTCTCCTTTTCCAACAATGTTTTCAAAAGGCTTCTACCTCAGAGACTCAGAGTCATTAAAAGTCGGGACTGTGTGGTAAAGAGTTAACATATCATTTCATGCTTTCCGTAGTTACTCCTGAAATAATGCAGGATTATGGTATTCTAACTTTTGTATTCTAACCCTAAAAGGCAGAAACAGTAGTTCGCACCCACAGGTCGCCTAGGTAAAGAGCAAGTGCTATTCAACCCGAGTGAAATAATAATAATGATGTAATTTATGTGTAGTTGTATTCATTTATGATTTAACCATTACTACACAATCCCTACTTTTGACGCCCCTGAGAAAGATGCCTTTAGAAAACATTGTGGGAAAAAGAGAAAATGCTGGTAACCAGCATTTTCTCCTTTTCCCATAATGTTTTCTACCCTTCACAAAACAAATCTCAAATTTTCAGTCACTTTTATTTTGTCGTCTGAAAAAGCTTTCCATTTGGACAAGCCTAAAATATTGTCGTTTGGTAATGAGTTAAAAACTGACTGAATACGATTAGTGATGTATCTTTAACTTTTTACCATTCGACAAAAAATTTGACTAGTCCAAATTGAGAGAATTTGCAGATGACAAATTAAATGTAACTCAAAATAAACTGTGATGATGATTTCTGTTTTGGATGGGGAAGAAAACGTTCTGGAAAAAAGGAGAAAATGCTGGCAACCAGCAGTTTCTCCTTTTCACACAATGGTTTCAAAAGCCGTCTCTTACAGGATTGTTAAAACTTGGGATTGTGTGGTAATGGGTTAACACATGTACATGTGCAATTTACACAAAGGGTATCACGTAACTTTGGACAAGATCTCTCATTCTCAGTCATGTCACAACATCTGCTTACTCACATCATCGTCACCAGCAAGCCAGCACTGAGCTGGGATTCGACAGCGCCTTGCCCAAGGACACTCCAAAGTGACTGCCACTACCAGCAAGGATCAAACCAAAGTTTCAAATTCCCAAATCCAGCACCTTAACCAAAAATAAAAAAAAAATCTAGGGCTTTCCTAACCTTTATTCATGTCTAAATATTGACCCATGATATCCAAACTAGAGTATACATGTAGTACTACAGAAAATAAGTATTTCCACACAATATTTCTGTTTGAAACCATCAATTTATGACAAAATTTGATGTACATGTATTTCAAAAGTCTGGGCAACAACATTTGCACTTTTTGTTATTATCTTCTTTTAGAATAACTTTGTGGCAATAAATCATAGAATTCAAAATATTTATGATATACTAAATAACATGTACTATCAAAATTAGGTAAATAGCCCTTCAGCACCGGCAAAAAAATCTTTTATTGTTAACTGTCATTATTTTATGGTCTACTGATGCTTTCATTTTGAACAGGTCTTAAACTTTGCAGTATGGCAAAGAGTTATTGCCCTGGATTTTCAAATGAAGCAACCATATGATTTTCCCACATTATTTTTCAAAGCTGTGAACTGAAGTAAGGTGTCAAACTTGTAAGGTATTCTATTCCTTTAACACATTACCAACTACAATATTCTAGGCTTGTCCAAATCGAAAGCATTTGCAGATGACAAAATTTACGTGACTGAAAATTTGAAATTTGTTTTGTTTGTGAAGGGCAGAAAACATTGAGGGAAAAGGAGAAAATGCTGGTTACCAGCATTTTCTCCTTTTCCCACAATGTTTTCTAAAGGCTTCTTTCTCAGGGTCATCAAAAGTAGGGATTGTGTGGTAATAAGTTAACAAGCAAGTCCATACCTAACTCTTAACCAAGAAAGAATATTTTAGACATGTCTAAATTCAAAGCATTTGCAGACAACAATGAACATATTCAATTTGCCCAAAGTGATGTCCAAAAAAGAGTAGAAAACAAAGTGGTTATGGGCATTTACTCCTTTACCAACAGTATGTTCAAAAGCCGTCTTTCTCAGTGCCATTAAAACACTAAATTGTCTGGTAAATGTTTAGGTTAATAACTCTGACAAAGAAGGATTTTGAAAGCATTTTGGGAAAAGAAAAGGTTGGCTAGCCATGATTTTCTTTATTTCACGTATTTTTTCCATCATTCTATAGACGGAAATCATCTTTTAGGTTATATTTAATCTGTCACCTGCAAATACTTTGGATTGGTAATTTGGTATACTATTCTGTCATTTGGTACAGAGTTTAAGAGGTAGGTGTATACACAAAGCACTGTATGATACCAACCTTGCAGCTTGCACATGAATATTTAAGACCTGCCTGTGCTGCCTTCTTTTGATCATGACTTTGTGCCTTCTTCATTTTTTCCATTTTCTCTTTGTTCTTTTGTTGTGACTGTATCTTTTGTTGACCCCTGGCCATGTTTATACTGGAAAAAAAAAAAACGCACTGCATGTGGATGCTAACACTAGGCAGCAGTTGGTTGACTTAACCCTTTACCAAACGACAAAATTTTCGGCTGGTCCAAATTCAAAGCATTTGCAGACGTCAAAATAAATGTAACTCAACAATTGATTTTTTTTCCAGCAGGGTAGAAAACATTGTGGGAAAAGGAGAAAATGCTGGTTACCAGCATTTTCTCCTTTTCCCACAATTTTTTCTAAAGGCTTCTATCTCAGCGTCGTAAAAACCAGTGATTGTTTGGTAAAGGGTTAAGTAAAGTTCTACATCAAAAAACGAAAACAAGTGCTCACGTCTCAACGTGAGATTAAAGTGAGACTGAAATCCCAGGGAATGTATCAACACTATAGGAAATATGTATGCGTATTCTTTCACTAGCCAATGATTTGAGTGAGAATTGCAGAAACACTTAGCCCTACACAACACAATCTGGATTTTTTTTCAACTAACCTGAGAAAGTATGCTTTTGAAAATATTGAGAGAAAAGGAGTAAATGTTTTCCGGCATATTCTCCTTTTTCTACAATGATGTACCATTCCCAAAACAAAATTCTTGAATCACATTTAAATTTTGTTGTCTGCAAAACCTATAAAGTGGGTTCAAAATTTTATCGTTTGATAAAGAGCAAACCATTTTTTTCTGTTTTACAGATACAAGAACAATAGAATACTTAATGTGGTTTTGTATGCAACAAACAAGGAAACACTCTCCACGTTGGTATGTAAAAAAGGGGGAAGGCACTCTGATATTGCAATTATGATTTTTGAAAATAAAAATCGCCTGATTAATTTTACACATACAACGCTCATATTGTGAATGGGTAAGTTTTGAGTTATCTTAGGAACCTGTAGAGACATCAGGTGATATAAATGATTTGATGTCTACTTTCGGAAACTTTGGGAAGCTTTTTTCTTATTTAAGCACTTAATTCGAAAGTATCTGTATTTCAAACTAAAGATAATGGAATATGAAGGTAAAACGTATATCTAAATCCTAGTTCTGTGCTTTATTTGTGAAATTATAGGAGTTTGAACTTGTGCACAATTTCTATGCGGAACTTTTAACTGATTTTGTCTTGGGTCGTCTTTGTACCCTGAGGCGATCAGTCAGAAAGTAACATTGCCTTTTAGGAGAGTTATCTGTACTCTAACTAGGTTTTTCCCTATTTATACAAGTAACGTATGTTTTCTTTAAAAAAGAATATCTACAACTAATTTTACTAGGAGTCTCTAAAAATATGGTAACATGCGATACACATAAATATAGTTTAGAATGAAAATAGAAATGAAAACGTAACAACTGTTTTCTGCAGGCCTTGAAAGATTTACGGTAACAGACCAGTTAAGCAACATAGACTTAAAGAGGAAATCCATTGGATATTTCAAACATTTGTTATTTATAACTTTAATTTGTAAATCCCACTATGTTTCATAAATAATATTTTTATTATGTACCTCATTCCATGCTATGCATGTATTAATCGTGTGGATTGCCTATCTATCAAGGGAAAAAGGGCGAAAAAGTGAAAAAATAAATGGTTTGAGCCTATCTATCAAGGTATAAAAGGGTGAATAGATGTATTCATGTAAAGAACGTCACAGAATCAAGGTTGGGCGGTCGAAACCAGGGGTGGTTTTAACCGGTTAAAACCGCCCCGGTCAATACTCCCAAAGTGGTCAATACTGGTCAATACTGGTCGATTGGATATTTGTAGTGGTCATTTGGAAATTTTACTGGTCAGATGCATTTTAAGTAGATAGTGATGCTATTTAGTGGATATTTATTGTGGGTTTTTTTCCTATTTTGGTTCCAAGGTTGGTTGAATTCACCCATATGAGAGTTGACTTCAGTGGAAAGAATGTTTTGTCCTTGCCAAAGACTACCTATCAGCTGGCTTTTGTCAGTTTTCCAAAACTCTATATAAGTTCCTAGTAAGGTCTTTAGGTTTCATTTTTGACACCTTGAATAACTGCGTGATGATACGATATTAACTTGATTGCACACAAGTCGGTTTTTCACACTGTAGGAATAAGGTCTGGTGTCAAGTATTCTACCCCAAATAGGGATACATGGTTGGTCCTTTTTGAAATTTTAACCACGCCCATTGGGATAGAAAGGGGCAACTTTCACACCTTTTAATGTGTTTTGACAACAATGTAAAGGTGTAGGTAGACACTTGAATATGCTTCAGACATTAACCCTTTACTCCATAGATATTCATTTTGACTTATCAACAACAGACAGCTTTTGAAAACATCGTAGGAAAACTCATAACAAACAATTTCTCCTTTTCCCACAATGTTTTCCACTCAATCAGATATTTGTTTCCTCATTTGGCCATATATTTATTTGCTGCTGAAATGGAAGAGCCTCAAATTGGCATATCAGGTAAAGGGTTAATGTATCCCTAACTATTGTTTAGTTAATCAGTCCCAGCCTCTTTATGGGTACTTAATATGCTTATAGATAAGTGACAGGTAAATTTCACAATGGTTTACACATGGGTGACACTTTTTTCTGCAATTTTACATGAAAGTTTCAAATTAGCTGCTTTTTTATGCTATCTTTGAACTTTTAAATAATCTAAAACCTAAGTATATTTTTGGTGGTAGTGGGGAAGAGAAAAGATGCAGTTTTATAAATAGATTATATCTAACCTATAAGGAATGATGATAAATAAAACTTCTGAAGTTCTTTGGTTGAAAAGAACTGACCTGCATGTAAGTTCAAAGAGGAAGGTCAATCCAAACAACCTCTTCAGTTGACCAGCAGTAATGTCTTTTGAATTATGATCAAATAAAAAAGGGACCTTACTGATAAAATGATACTGATGATAATACATATGTAATATATCTTCAGTACAGGATTTAGGAGAGATTTTAAGACAAGCTTAGAAAGAGGACAGGTATCTAAATCAGTGATTCAATCGACCCAATCAACCACTTGAATATGACCACCAATCGACCAGTATTGACCGGTTAAAACCGCCGACCCGGTCAATACTCATATTGACCAGCTTTTTGCCAACCTTGCACAGAATGTAAACACTATATAATCGCTTTAAAATCAAGTCTATTTACTCTATAAGTCTATACACAGGAATCAGACGTTTAGTTGATGAAAATAGCTAAATGTCAGCCGAAGTGGTCACTCTCAACTATAAAATATATCAAGAATTCAACGGATTTCAGATCAATATTTGACACAACTGTCACCGAAAATCATCTCTGAAAATGTGGTCAAATCAATATTAGCTGACATAAACACACATCTACCATGCTCTTAAATATCTAATCTGCAGATTTATTAAGTCCCTACCTGCCGTGAATCACTCTTTCCACGTCATTCATCCGATTTCCCTTGGGCGATATTTATCAAGAATCAGCCTCCTGGTGAAGCTTCCAATTTGCACCAACTTCTGGTTAAAAGATTAGATATTTAAGAGCACGGTAGGTGTGTGTTTATGTCAGCTAATATTGATTTGACCAGATTTTCAGAAATGATTTTGTGTCAAATTCTGATCCGAAATCTGTTGCATTCCTTGTATATTTCATCATAGAGAGTGACCACTTCGGCTCACATTTAGCTACTTTCACCAACTAAACGTCCGATTCCTGTGATACCAAACTTGTCTGTTGCCGAAACATCTGTCACCCCCCCCCCCCCGTTTTTTGCCCCTTGAAAAATGCCAAGATATCTCTGGTGAAAAGGTGTCTACTAAAATATCGCTAAAGTCACAGATAAATTATGGTGTTATCTGTTATAAGAGTGAAGGAAATTGTGGTCACTCTTCGTTTTGTTGGTGAATTTGGGTGGGTAGGGCATTTTTGTGATGTCGCTGGTAGCCTGTGGACCCATACATTCGTTACTCTAACACCATATTTTTGCGCATGCGAGTTATCACTTGGTAGCTGATTTGATCAAACTTTATAAAAATATGACATTGAACATATTTACAGATCTCAAACGCGAAAAAATCTGACAAAAACAACTTAACAACAACTTAAACTTTTTTTTTACTTGTGTATGTTTTGAGCTGAATCACTCGAGCGAAGGACTCATACATTCGTTCCCTCTGATTGGTCAGACTACAACATCAAACTGACGTCATTTCCCGGGTAAATTTTCATGCTACAGTTAGGTTCATCAAATGTCTTCCACCTAATCCAACTGAGAAAGTAGATGGAAACTCGGCATACGTTTATTTATACTGTTTTTCCAAAGTGGTAAGAAAAAAAAGCAAACTCGATTAGATCAAAGATACTTTATATAAAGATAGGGTTAAGCGAAACGTCAATCAGACATACACTCGCCAGATTGATTTGTTGCGTGGTGGATCAAAACTGGTGAACTTAACCGTATTTTATTCCAGTATCTTTGGCCCGTGTGCAAAAGAATGTAGACAAGAGCACCTAAAATGGTTACGTCATGTTTTGGTATTGGCAAATGAGTTATTTTACCATAAAATAACACGTTTCTCAATAAAAAAGAGAAATATTGAAATAAGGTACGATTTTAAAACCACACTGTATCTATTTTTTACGCATTTCAGCTTTCTTCTTCAATGTAAATACATATTTCATCATTTGGCAAAAACTGTATCGATACTCAGATGGAAAAATAGTCGGGTGCGCGAAAAAATTTATTAATATACAACGTAACGAATGTATGGGACGTAACGAATGTATGAGTCTTGGGCATAATCGAAATTTAACCATACTGAGCCAGGCAAGTACACTGTAGTGTTGGAGGACGTAAAGTAGAACACAAACAATCTGTTTGTAGACCTCAACATAAAGATTCCTAACTTCATCCTCTAAATATAAATTCAAAAATATCGATATACAAAACTTACGCTTGTCTGAGAGACCAAACACAGATGAAATACGGCTGAAACAGAAGATGAACAAACCGGAAGTTACTCAACCCAAATCATTGACTGGTATCCTTTATATGGTTCCGGGCTTGTTCGTCCCAAAACCAGTCCGTCCCTCGGCTTGTTCGTCCGTGGGCTTTTTCGCCCCGGCTCGTTCGTCCGGGCTTTTTCGTGCCACACCACCTTTTGGATCTTATTGGAACATAATCGCTATGTGCCCTCTGAAATGCATCGTTATTTTACGCGTTAAAGTACTTTGAATAAAACTTATTTTATTTTTAGTCTTTTGAAGTCGTATTCTTAACAGAACAGAACTTTATTAATGATTCAAGATTTGAACACACAATGTCTCTGCCCCGCCTCTTGTCAGGCTAGCCGCCTTAAAGCATACTATAAATTGAAGATCCGTATGTACATGTATCTTTATATGATTTTTAGATAAATGTCTTTCCTAAATACCAGGATGGTGATAACTTCATTGACATTTTTCATTTACTTTAGTTTCGTCTCTAAACATTAGGATGGGAAGGATACCATTGATATTTTTTCTTTTACTTTGGTTTCTTCTATAAAAAGTGATGAGGATCTTTTTTGAATAGTTATATAATATTTGATTGAGTACTATGGACGGTCTAATTCGGGAATTTTGGGTACAGAAGCGGATTAATCTTTGAAAACAAAAACAGTTACTTTGAATTTCAAATGAAAAAAAAAAAAAAAAAAAACGTTTACTCAATAAGCCACTACCTACTGCCATTCATCAGCTAGCATGTAACCTCTGCACCGAGATACGGGTCCATCTTAGTTGCGCTTTTCTTTTACGTGCTCGGTGTATAGCACTGTCACATGGGACCTCACCCGAAGGAGTTATGATTAGTAATTTTAGATGAACAGCCGTGGGGCTCAAACCCATACCGTCGAGAGACTTAATCGTCACGTTCATGAGCCCTACCACAGGAATTTGACATTCTATAACCAAAATATATGATAAAATATGAAAAGAAAAATTCCCTGTACAATATAAACACAAGGAATGCAACAGCCTTTCCCACCCCAAATCACCCACGAAACAAACCTCGGTCATAATTTCCTTTAGCATAGCGATAGACAACACAAAAATGTACCTACGACATTCGGCGATACCTCAGTGGAAACCTTTTAAAGGTGGCCCTTCAGACTTTGGGACGGAAATTTTACAAAAATGCAAAAAAGTCATCCTTATACTCCAGAAGCCTTTAAATTTCTGTTCATAAAACCCCAGTAGTCAAAAACCATCCGACAACACGAGAAATTAGAGATTTACTACGGCCCAGGTTGACACCAACGGGAGACACGTTCTTTTATTAGATGATCAATTTTCTCATTTATATACAGGAATACACAGACGAAGTTTCAAACATAGCGTTCGAAGAAGACATTATGGAAAATAATTATTACACGTTTGTTATGTAACATTTGGAATTTAAGCGTTATTAGTCACATACCAGTCACTTGACATTCCCACAATGCTTTATTGATTTTTGGAGAGAAATCTAAAAATACATTAAGAGGCTACGTAGCCTTTTAAGGCAACACCATCGATTTTTTTTATTTATTTATTTATTTATTTTTTTTTGTAATTCTTATGAGTCTTAATTATTGATGATTTGTATTATTATTTTCATATAAATTTCAGTGATATATACATATATACATATATCAATTTGGTGAGATGTAAACATTCTAAATACCCACCTTTAACCGGAGATATATATCCGTCATGTTTTACATTTTTTTTTATTGACAATTTCGATTCATCGAGGAAGCCAACCGCCCAATGTCGCAGGTACATTTTTGAGTTGTCTATCGCTAGGCTAAAGGCAATTATGATCAATGTTTGTTTCGTGGGTGATTTTGGGTGGGAAAGGCTGTCTTGCGCTAGCGTCGGCAATCGAGACGTTGCATTCCTTGTGTTTATATTATATAGGGGGGGATTCTTTTTTCATATTTTATCATTTATTTTGGTTATAGAATGTCAAATTCCTGTTGCCCTAAGCTTTGCCTACTGAGCTATGCGGCCTGGCTATACTAAAATGAACGGAACTTCAACACCTAAAATGTAATATAATTACATTACCGGTGGCGAAGTCGGCTACATCCTTTAACAAAGGGATCTTATACATGATAGGATCCCTGTTTAACACGAACGCCTGATGGTGGGAAACACAAAGTGTCTCTGCCTAGCCTTGCTAGCTTAGTACTGGATTTCAGAACAGGGGGTCGTGGGTTCTATTTCCTGTTCGGCCAAGTTTCTAGCCGCGGAAATCTGTAGATCTGCCAAGCAGGGACAGAAGGCCTATGATTGAAGGCATGATACTTGATCTGTCCCGCTCGAATTTCTTGCAATGTTAGATTCGTCCTTGCATGATATCTATATCATTTACCTACGGAATGCTGTTTCTGCCATCCACTTTTCGACCTACGATGAACTAGAAAAGTAGAAATTAAGCACACTAATTTCCACTTTTCTGGCAAAAAAGTTACTCCGAAAAGTAAAAAAGTTGAAGTTTTTGACCTGGAAATTGTCAAAAAAACTTTCCACGTTTCGACCTCACGTTTGTCTAGGAAAGTAGAAATTAGGAAGCACTAACTTCAACTTTTCGCGTTAAAATGCTAGGTAGAAGAGTAGAAAAGTCAAGTTTTTCACATGACAATTGTCATTAAAACTTCCACCTTTCGACCTAGAAAAGACAAAGTTGAAAAGTGGAAGTTAGCCGATTAAAACTTCCACTTTTCTGGTTAGGACTAATTTTTCGCAGGATAAATTGGCTCCGTTATTTTTCTAAATGAACACCGGACAAACATCACTGTCTGGGCATGTCATATTCTTCGAAGATTCGACCTGTCTTACATGACGCATCACTATCCCCGATATCGGGCAGACTAGTAATACGCGCTATAAAATAGCGATGGAGACAATGGTTTTTACCAATACGTTTGAGGAAAAATCAGGCCTGTTTTAGCCCCAGATTTCTCTAATCTGCTGGTCTAAGCTGAGTGAATCGCACGATCGAGGTAGCGTTTAAATAATGAGAAAACACTTCTTTTAATTTAAAATTCAAAGTAACGGTTGTCGCGAGGCGTTCGATACCCAGATTAGATAGATGAGTATTTATAGAATGCCATCTAGCGGGAGATAATGTCCGTGATAATGAGTCCTAACTAGAAAAGTGGAAGTTTTATTCGGTTAACTTCCACTTTTCTACATTTCGACTTGTCTTTTTCTAGGTCGAAAAGTGGAAGTTTTATAGACTGACAATTGTCATGTGAAAAGTTTAGTTTAGTTTAAACATATTTTAAAATATTGTCAATTGTATACATAGTTATCTATATATAACAAAGACAGTATTCATCCAAATAAGGCAAAAGGGTCTGGTCCCACGTTCTCACTACTTAGCTTCGGCCATTCCCTTTTGTTTAACGTACACAGAATAAGGTCTTCAATAATACCAGAAATATTAAAAAAAAAAACATACAATAAATAAATTTTGGGCTTGTATGAAGAGAAGACCTGTCTTTCCGGTCATGAACGGAAACAACATGCATACAAATGAAAATTTGGTAAAGAAACAGTCAATCAAAAGGAACAAAGGTCAAAAAAAAAATGATGAAAGTTAATTATATGTCATGTGAAAAACTTCCACTTTTCTACTTTTCGACCTAGCATTTTAAATAACGCGAAAAGTTGAAGTTATAGTGCTTCCTAATTTCTACTTTTCTAGACAAACGTGAGGTCGAAAAGTGAAAAGTTTTTTGACAGTTAGATCTATTAGGTCAAAAACTTCAACTTCTCTACTTTTCGGGCTAACATTCTTGCTAGAAAAGTGGAAGTTATATATAGATCTAGTGTGCCTGATTTCTACTTTCTTAGATCTAGTTACCTCATAGACTTGTCGAAAAGTGGATGGCGGAAACAGGATTCCGTATAAATTTACCGACGGTAGATCAAGAGTTGTTAAAATGATTTTTTTGCCTTAGAATGGATAAAATAACATTGTAAAAATGGACTTTCGTTCTTTCCTTTTCACACATATACATGTAGATCTAGACCTATCTTTTTTTCCCAAAAAATCTAGCCAGGCTCAATGATCCACAGAGGTTGATCCACAAGGGTTGATTGGTCAAGTCTGTGCCAGGTCTTTATCGTTTTGGAAAGTGTGAAACTCAATGGGCAGTTTTTTACAAAAAATGAATTTAGTCGTTAAACGGCAAATTTCGTTTGGATTTGCTCCTTTGAAGGAGAAGGGAATGTGTTGCCATGACAACCATGACGTCATTTTGCGCCCCGGGAATTCAGGAGGAACGCCTTCGTTTTCTAGACTCAAGAAAGATAACTCTGGTTTTTACAGGAGAAAAGTAGTACTTCACTTGTACATTGTTACATATCGAGATTGCTTATGAAGCTTACCAGTTGATAGAAACAGAAAAATTAATGATGTAAAGCCTACTATTTTGGTATTGTTCATTCAAAAATGATATCCCTTCCTTTAACCGGCAACTTCATGCATTTCTCGTATTAATACATATTTAGCATTACAGGTAGTCGCCATCTTGGTTCCGACGGAAGAAGAAATTCTAACAATATTTACACATTGATTCTGCCATAATGGAAACTCAGATAGAGAAGCAAGGCAGTAGGGAAGAATTGACTCAGAAAGCAAAACTAAGTGAGCAGGCTGAGCGATATGATGACATGGCCGAATCGATGAAAGCACTAGTCAAACTCGGTGAACCGCTTAGTAACGAGGAAAGAAATCTTCTGTCTGTGGCTTACAAAAATGTTGTTGGTGCTCGAAGATCGTCTTGGCGCGTTATATCTAGTATTGAGGCAAAGTGTCAAGCGGGTGACAAGAAATCAACCATGGCCAAAGAATATAAAGAAAAGATAGAAAAGGAACTTAAAGATATCTGCAACGTAGTGTTGGTAAGTGATGCATTGTCAACATCGAGTCGCACATTGTTTACCTTCGGTTACCTCCAGTCTGAAGGTGTCTGCTCCGATGCAATTTTTGTGACTGGTCTTTGCATTCACCTTCATATCAGCCCTCATTAAACACATCTGGAATAAATTTGATTTTACCTGCATCTTTTCAAATGGCTCTACGAGACAAAATTTCCAATGACGGCTAATTAAATGGGCATGAGTCGTTAGATAAATGATTAATCTTTAACATCTCACAAACTGTGCTGCAAAATACCAATTAAATCGATGGAAATTCACCTTTTTCTCAACATCAATAGATCCAGTGTAATTTGTATACTAGTAACACAGCAACTTACGTTAACTTACTGTAACTTAACTTACTGTAACTTACTGTATGTAGGCCCGTCTGTTTGTGTTCGTCTCACTTCATTAGTGTAGCATTCTGCAGACATGTGCACTCAACAGAATCAGAATATTGTACATTCTGGTTCTCTAACCCTAATAATCATTCCGGCACAAGGTGCAGTTGTCAATAGCAAAATACAAACTAAACGGTCCTGTAGCGTGTCAAAGATACTGTGATTTCGGCCGAGATGTGTGCATTGATGATATCACCATGATTTGATTTCTGGTGAAGTAGGTCAACAGTTATTTACGTTCGAAAGTAGAGATTTGTACGAAGGTAAGATTTAGATATTAACGAACAGTCTTTTTGTAAAGATTAATAATTCATCTAATGATCCATGTCCATTTCATTAGCTGTCACTTGAAATTTTGTCGCAGAGAGCTGTTTGAAAAGATGCGGGTAAAATTGTATTTATTCCAGATGTGATTAATGAGGGCTGATATGGAGGTGAATGCAAAGACCAGTCACAAAAATAGCATCGGAGCAGATATCTTCAGACTGAAGTTAACCTTAAGTCTGAAGGTTTGCTCCGATCCTATTTTTGTTACTCTTCTCTGCATACCCTCAAAGCAGCCCTCTTTAAAGATATCTGGAAATAATTCAATTGTACCCGCATCTTTTCAAATAGTACAGATAACTGTCCTCAAAGGCGATGTTGGTTTTTGACTGGTTGCCTCTGGGTACAGAGACAATCCGGACAAACTCAGTTGAAAGTTCCGCACAGATTTTGTGCGCGAATTTGAACTCTTATAATTTCGCCAATAGAGCACAAAACTAGGATTTAAACATACCTGTTGCTTGTGTGTTCAATATTCCTTCGTTTGAAATATAAATACTTTGATTTAAAGGCTAAACGTGAGAAAAAAATGTGTATTTCATCAGTTACTCGAGTTGTTTATGTTCTCGAAAACATACAGAATGGCCGCCACGCATTAGAAATTTCATGAGTGATTTTTAGGAGATAAACATGTTATAAAACGACTTCTGCAAGCTCTTTATGTAATGAATTGTTTAACAATTTATTTTTGGTCATGTTTATTACCAAAAATTAACTGCATTTCGCTGCAATACGGATAAAACTGATGAAACAGGAAGTCGGTATACCGCTCTATATTTGCTACCGGAAAATTTACCACGGACTTGAGACGGTACGGTGTACAGTAGATGTCCAAATATGAAAAAGATCACTGGAGTGTCTCATTATTGAGACCACTTTTCAAACAGCTCTCGTTGTGACAAAATTTCCAATGACAGCTAATAAAATGGGTATAGATAGTTAGATAAATGATAAATCTTTACTACAAAACTGATGTTAGTTAATATCTAAATCTTACCTTCGCCAAATTTGTATTTTTCAACATAAATAACCATTGACCGACTTGACCAGAAATCAAAACATGGTGATATCAATTTGCATGTCTTGGCAGAAATCGCAGTATCACTGACACGCTACAGGACAATTTAGTTGCCAATTTCACTACTGACAAAGGCACCTTGTGCGAAAATGGCTATTAATAGTGTTAGAGAACCTGACTGTACAAAATTCAAATTCCGTTGAGTGTGCATGCCTGTTTAATGAAAGTCACCATGTAAGTTCTTTACAAATTACACTATAATTATTTATGTTGAAGAAAAAAAGGTAAATTTCCATTAATTTAATTGGTATTTTGCAGAACAGTTTATGTGACATTAAAGATGAAATCATTTGTATAACGATCCATCCCCACTTTATTAGCTGTCATTTGAAATTTCGTCACATAGAGCCGTTTGACTAGATGGGGGTAAAATCATATTAATTTCAGACATGTCAGATGAAGGTTGTTTTGACTATTTGTGGAGAAGAGTAGCAAAAATAGCATCGGAGCAGACCATCAAACTGAAGGTATGCCTTGTTTTGCTCAATGGTAAACCAAGGAAGAAAGGTATACCCAACGTGAGACTCGAATGCATGACCCCCAGAACATTAGTACCACAGCTCAACCAACAATGCTAGCAGGGCAAATGGTTGTGAGTCTATCTTCAGTCTGAAGGGTGGCTTTGATGTTATTTTTGTGACTGGGTCTCTGCGGAACAAGACAGTTCCCCAGACAAGACAGTTCCCAACACAAGTTTTCAAACAGTTCCCCGACACATTTGAAGACAATTCCTTGACACTTTTGTTTGATGTCAAACAACAAAATAAATCTTATCATAGATAAAAAAAAAAGGATGTTGGATAACAGATTTTACGGATAAAGGATCTTTTGTAACTGATGAAGTGTTTGTACATTTGATTGGCGAGTACATTTGGTCATTGTGGTAAAATCTATAAGCTTAGTTTGACAGAACAATTTGACGGCCTATCGTCACAAAGTATCAAATAATGTCTGAAGAGGCTTGCATGTGTTGCATGCTTAATATGAGTAATTATTACACCTGATCATTTTAATTAACACACTGTTGAGCAACTAAGATATGTCTCGTCGGCATGCTTGAACATGAAAGTGGCATGATCGGCGATATTGTAATGTATCGCTGATCATGCCGCTTTCATGTTTTGTGATTATTTCTCTGCTAGTCTCCGCAACAGCCGCTCTCATGATCCATTTGGGATAAAAGATTATAATACCAGCAGCTTTCACATTGGAGCAAAAAAATGCGTCTGGGACGCAATTCAACCAATGATGGTTGTGAAAAAGTTATGGTCTGCATCCGCAGGACTAAAAGCACCCTTTGTAATGTAGGGGTGTAACGATACATTGATGCATTGCGATTGTGACTGTCCCAATAGCAGTGTATCAATTGCTTCATCCAACATCGATAATAATTGCCGATATTTTGTTCAACAATCGATAGTTTCGATGGTCAATACTAGAAATTATTGTTAGCTTGATCTAATCTGCTGTTTGGGGTTCTTTTTGAAAGAATAAAATAGTGAATTAAGACCCATTTGAACAACGCTATGCACTTTCTTTGTTACTATAAGGCATGCTCAATTTCAGTTTTTAGTATACGCCTTATGGACATTAAAGATCGATTCCATATGTTCGAGAAGACAAAAAAATTTCCCTCTTATCTTTTTCACGTGTGTTAATCATTTTCTTGAATTTGAATTCATTTTCATATTTACATATTCAATAGCTGGAATAATCGGCAAATTACTGAAATTGTTATTTATTGTCCATGATCGATTCTGCATGATTTTTTCGTACTTACTAATTGAGCACGACTACATACGTGTTTATAAAATGTCGTCTGTGTTGGCTGCTAATTTTGAGATCATGAAGTTGGAAAGGTCACTGTTTGAGCCCAGGATTTCGGATACTGACACACGATGGAAATAGACAACTTTCCATCGTAAACATCTGACATTTGCTGTTGAGCCCCGCAAACAGCCGGGTATTAAGGAAGATCTTATATAGCCTGATAGTATCGTGATGCATCACAATATGGTTGTCTGGATAGTGATAGTATCATGATATTAATGCTGCGATAGTAAAAATATCGTGATAGTCATTTTTCAGGCCGATAGTCAGCCCTAGTGATAAAAGAATTTCTATTTGCCTATCATGATGCAAAAACAGTTGAATTTTGTATTTGATTTGAGAAAAAAAATGAAAGGATTCTTATCTCCTTGTTGACTCAAATGGACATTATTTGACAATTGGGTCTTGACTGCCTTTAATGTATGACCCTATTGAATCGATGCAGAGTCAAGCTTGGCTTCAAATCCTGATATTTCTCGATAAGGCAAAGCGAAGCCAAAGAAGGCCTCCTCTTTGCCCTTGTAGCCTTGAATCTTGGTCCTTGACAACACAAACATTCAAGAAGTAAACACTAAAGTCATAAAGATGAAGTTTTTATCTGGCATAGAACTGTCTGTAATCCTGTGCACTTTTATCAAATAACGTCCATGCAAAGAATTTCTATATTATTTGTGGCTCATAAAAAGAATTATTGTAGAAAAGAAACATTTTTGCTTGATTTGGACCTTTGACAAAATGGCCGCAAATTGGAAATAATTTGTTGTCGGACAAAGGTTGCCTGTAATAAAAAAAAAAAAAAGTGTTAAAACTGTTTCTTACTATATTAGGAAGTTGTAAAGTATGTATTTTACCATCCATAATTATGACTGTTAACTCATTACCACACGATGAAAATTTAGACTTGACTAAATTGAAAGTATTTGCAGACGACAATTCAAATGTGTCTCAATTAACAGTATTTGTCTTTGATAGGTAAGAAAACATTAAGGGAAAAGGAGAAAATGCTGGTTACCAGCATTTTCTCCTTTTCCCTTAATGTTTTCAAAAGGCTTTTTCCTCAGGGGTCGTTAAAACTCGGGATTGTGTGGTAAAGAGTTAAGGCATTACATTAACCAAAGCATATTTTGTTTTGTATGGAGTTTTTAGCTCCACTGGCCGAAGGTCAGCGGGCTTATGTCATGGCCCGGTGTCGGTGCGGCCTTCCATCCATGTGTGTATTAACTTTTATTTCAAACATCTTCTTCTCTGAAACTACTCATCCAGATTTGATGAAACTTTACAGAAATGATCCTGCCATGGTCCTTTTTAGAATTTCTTGAAAGAATTCGATTCCTTTAAAAACTCTGATTGCCATGGCAACAAAACTGAAAAAAAAAAAAAACCTTCTCTGAAACCACAAGGCCCAGGGCTACTGAATTTGGCATATAGCTTTATCTAACGGACCTTTAACAAGTCTCTTCATAGTGATAGGCCTGGGGTCAAAATTGGCTCCATTCCAGGGATCACAAGTTTAACATGAATTTGTATATACAGTCACTTCAATTTAAACATTAATCAACGGAAATTACTCACTTTATATACAGTAGAATAAAGTTTGTTACTACATGTATTCACCTTCCTTGATTATCAAACTGCAATGATCCAAAGTTCATTTCTCAATCTATAACAGAGTTTTTTTGAAAACAGACACCTGAATCTTGCTTTGGAATGGGTTGATAATGCAATGAGAAACACAGTTCCATTTGGAATTTTCATGTGCGATTTTGGGAAAAATGATTTTTGAACTGGGAATGGACCCATTCAAAGAAGGGGAAAACAGCTCTTTTTTCTTTTTTCCAGACGCTGCTAGATGATAAACTGATCATGAAAAATGAATCGGATGACAAAGATGAACAGGTCCAAACAAAAGACGGCCATGGCTCGGATAAAAATGAAAGTCAAGTGTTTTACCTGAAGATGAAAGGTGACTATTATAGGTACCTAGCTGAAGTGAGTAGTGGAGAGCCTCGACAAAGTAAGTGATAAATCAATTTACATTATACAAAATAAGTCTTTTCCATATAACAAAATTGTACTTACCTAAATCGAGGGCCATAGCAGACAGCATATTAAATAAGATGATTGAGCAGGGTTTTACAGAGCTTTTGAAAAACGGGGATCCAATAGATGCAAATTTCGGGGGTCCCATATTACAAGGCCTGACCAGTGCTTTTGGGAATATTAATGTAATAATGATTGGGAATTCAAAAAACCTTAAGTAAAGGGGTTCGAAGAAACTTTCACTGATCATGCAATCTTTCTCAAGCCAGTGGTATTTTTTCCAACCAAAGTTGTTGTCATTTGCGATCTTTCTTCACAACTGACATACTTAACCCTTTACCTGATATGCCAATCTGAGACTCTTCTATTTCAGCAACAAATAAAGATATGATGTCAAAAATATAGACAAATGAGGATACAAATATCTGATTGAGTGGAAAACATTGTGGGAAAAGGAGAAATTGCTCGTTATGAGCAATTTTTCCTTTCCCCACAAAGTTTTCAAAAGCTGTCTGTTGTTGATACGTCAAAATGAGTATCTATGGAGTAAAGAGTTAATGTAGAGTTAGAGGAGGATTGCCTAAATAGCCTTCATCTTCGTCTTCATCACCCAGCGGTTTCTTTTAGTCTTGAAATTAGAGCCAAATGATCACAATTTCAAGATTACATTTTTGTCCAGAATGCCTTAGAAAGTGGACAGTGTAGATCAAAGATCAGACTTGAGAGTTTTCACTGACCCCAATTTCTTTGAATTTAATTTAATAACTCATTACCCAACAATAAGATTAAATACTTGTCCAAATTTAAAAATTTTTAGATGACATAATAAAAGTGACTCAAATTTTGAAGATTTTTTAGGGAAGTGTAGAAAGGTACTGAAAGAGTTAAAGTTGAAAATTTTATGTCGGTGATAATTGTAGGTGACTTCTACTTTTTTCTTTTGCAGAAAATGTTGAGAATTCAGAATTTGCATACAAGAGGGCTACAGAGCTAGCAAACAAGAAACTTCATCCTACTCATCCTATTCGACTTGGACTAGCATTGAACTTCTCAGTATTTCACTATGAAATTAAAAATATGCCAGATGAAGCCTGTAAACTAGCTAAATTAGTAAGCCTGCATTCTTTTCTCTATACCATAACATTTTTAGCTTACCTTAGGACAAAGTGCTAAAGGTGAGCTATTGTGATCGCCCTATGTCTGTCGTCCATCATCCATCAACAATTTCTTTAAACATCATCTTCTCCTAAATCACTGTACCAATCTTGATATTCCTGGGGTGAAGCTCTACCAAAATTGTTTAAAAAATTGAATTCTACCCGTATCTCTGGCAACAAAAAGGAAAAAAAAAGTCTTTAGAAAAAACTTCTTCTCAGAAACTAGAAGGCATAGAGCTTTGATATTTGGTATGTGACATCTCCTAATGGACCTCTACCAAGTAAGTTTGTTCAAATTATGCTCCTGGGGTCAAAACTGGCCCCAACCCAGGCGTCACAAGTTTCAGCATAGAAACAAAGAAGAAAAACTTCAAAAATCTTTTCCTCTGAAACTTGAAAGCATAGATCTTTGATATTTAGTATGTAGCATCTCTTAGTGGACCTCTACTAAGTTTGTTCAAATGATGCCCCTGGGGTCAAAACTGGCCCCACCCACATTTTTTGTCTCTGACCTCTGAAGCATGTGAGAAAAGTGGTCAGTGGCTGGGAAAGAAAGTTGTTCCAGTACTGATGTAACTAAGCTAGGAAACAAGGGTAAGTGCAGTGTCTGCCATGATACGACTTGAGTTTTGAAAACATTGTGGAAAAAGGAGAAAAAGCTGGTACCTAGCATTTTCTCTTCCCCCACAATGTTTTCTTCCCTGCTTCAAACAAAATTTAATGTCAATTTTTGAGTTAGTTTATTTTGTTATCTGCAAGTGTTTTCATTTTGTACCAGTCTAAAATTTTGTTGTTTGGTAAGTGGATAATGTTATACTTGCAGGCTTTTGATGATGCTATAGCTCAACTTGACACCCTCCATGAAGATTCTTACAAAGATAGCACCTTGATAATGCAGCTTCTAAGAGATAATCTTACAGTAAGTTACGTGTTTCTTCATATATGCATTTGGGATCGTATTCACCAACCGTCCCTGACAATGTTTCTGGTCATACTTGATTCAGCCAATGAGAAGTTGTGTTACTTTCACATTTAGAAAATCAAATGGAACAAGTCAAAATATATACTTCATGATGACAAACCTTTGTCTTTCTTGTTTACCTTTACAATGTTGACTTGGCTCTGGAATAGATAGATTCAGCTTTTTTATGAGGCTAACTTCTGAGCCATGCACTGTGAAAAGGGGGATTAATGCATCTGGGACAAGTATCTACCCAGGTCAGTATGCACAATCCACACAGGCTGACCTGTGCTGAAGCTTTTCACTGTGGGTTAATTTTCTGTTTATCCAAAGACAAGTCTACCTTGTGATAAAGTCAGTCGTTAAAAAATTGTAGATACTATGGATCCATAATAATGGGCTTTCTTGCTTGATACCATGGATTACATTGAGCCCCCTTTTACCAGAGTATGGCTCATTTAACCCTTTACTCCATAGATACTCATTTTGACGTATCAACAACAGACAGCTTTTGAAAACATTGTGGGAAAAGGAGAAATTGCCCCTAACGAGCAATTTCTCTTTTTCCCACAATTTTTTCCACTCAATCAGATATTTATATCGTCATTTGCCCATATTTTTGACATATATCTTTATGTGCTGCTTAAATGGAAGAGCCTCAAATTGGCATATCAGGTAAAGGGTTAAAATATTCAGCTGTCCAATTTGAAAACATTTGCAGATAAAGATGAAAAATTAGATAAAAGGATTTGTCTGTGAAGGAAGAAAACATCCATAATATTTTTTTCAAAAGCCTTATTTTCCATGGTTGTAAAGATACATGACTTTTAGCTCCACTGGCTGTAGGCCAGTGTTCTTATGTCATGGCCTTGTGTCTGTTCTGCATACATCTGTGCGTGTATTTACTTTTATTTCAGCGATCTCTGAAACTACCCAATCAATTCTTACCAAACTTCAGAAAAATGATCCTACAGTGGTCCTCTTCAGAATCTTTTGTAGAAAGATTTTGATTTCTTAACCCTTTCCCAAACAAGCCCTGGTTTATATGTGTCTGCAGTAAAAGTCTTTTGAAAACAGTGTCGGAAAAGGAGAAATTGCTCATAACTAGCAATTTCTCCTTTTCCCACAATGTTTTCTTCCCTTTATGAGAACTTTCTGCTATTTTCTCCAAGCCTAAAATTGTCTACTGTAAACTCTTTTAGTTTGGAAGACTCCAAAATTTGTTGTTCGGGAAAAGGTTAAAACAATATGGTTGCCTTTGCAAAAAAACTCTGAAAAATACTCTTCTGAAAAATATTGAAAATGTCTGGAAATCTTCTTGTCCAAAACCAGCCCAGCACAGTAGCTCAGTGGGTCGTGTACCTGACTCGTGACCTTGGGGGTTGCAAGTTTGATACCCAGATGTGGAGAACTCTTTTTTTTGGCGATTTTTCCTCTCTCACCTCTTTAACCCTGTCCCAAACAATCCCTGGTTTTTACAAGTCAGGAAAAGAAGCCTTTTTAAAACATTGTGGAAAAAGGAGAAACTGCTGGTAACCAGCATTTTCTCCTTTTCCCAGAATGTTTTCTACCCTATCATATAGAAAAATCATCTTTTTAGCAACTGTTAATTTGTCATCTGCAAAATGCTTTCAGTTTAGTCTGGTCCAAAATTTGTGTTATGGAAAGGGTTAACTAAAATCTGTCATTTTACACTACACTACATGTGAGGATTTACTTCACTTAAGTTTTCAGAGTGACTTCCCAGCTTGATTACATGTGAAAAACAGAGCCAGAGCCACTTGTAACCTTCATATTTGATACTGATTGTGTTTATTCAAGTCCATATTTCTGCAGTATGCATGCGAGCTAAGTTAAAGGAAGACATAGACAATAATTTCATGTGTCAGATTGACATTTAGGAAGATATTTTGAGCGTCAAAGATGGATCATATCAAATTTCCAAGCATCAGAACGTGGGGTCGGGGGTCAAATGAGAAGTTGTCAAGTTTTGTCCAGACTGCAATGGACAAAAATTGTTTGCTCATTATGGCTAATTTTCATGTTTCTTATTTACAGTGTGAAACAGATTGTGATTGATATTAGTCAGAAAACTAAGCACTTAAGACCAGTATTCATGCACCAGGACTGAGGGAGTTGGTTTACCGACTGCAATTGATTCCAAGATTTCTCAATCAGTTATTACAATCTGAAGCCCAAACCAACTGACTTTTGACTGTAGTTGGTCATAGACCCACCACTAATTGCTTATACGCATTATACCATGATGTTCAGAATGGCATTGTAGGTCTGCTTCAAAATTATTTTCAGAAGCATTATTTTTAAGGGTTGGCAAAACATGGGATAGTATGGGAGGGAAACCAAGACACTGTTATCTGAAAATTTAAGGAAAGTTTGCTCATATGAAGCAGAAAGAACAAAATATGATTTACAGATTATTTTGGAATCACATATGTCAAAGGTCAAGTTAATAATTAAAAAAAAAAATTTTTTTTTGTTCTCTGATAATGCTGCTACAGTGAGAAGGTGATGCTGAGGATATTTGTTTGCTGAACATGTAACACTTCTAGTTTCTTTTACAGTGACTGACATGAAAATAAGTTGGTACATTTGTACTTATTTATTTTTGCAGTTATGGACGTCAGATAGCCAAGCAGAGGAGCAACAGGAAGATAACTGAATCTGTAGACTTTAATCAGAAATGTTGTTAGCTGTATGACATATTATGTGTTGTTCTATGAGCATCTTGGAAACGCTTTGGTGTACAACTCCCCATCACCCCGCCACCCCTCCTATGTAACGGGACTCGCGCGCAATGACTGTCTTCTACAGCCAGCTGCACATCATTTGTTATAGTTGTAGTGCTGATTTATACATACTTTCTTCCAGACAGCAACATTATAGATAATTGAATTGTTTAATCCTTTACCATATAATTCCAACATAAGGTTTTAATTCTTGAGTCCCATTTATTTTGTTGTCTGCAAATGCTTTCAATTTGGGCCAGTCTAAGATTTTGTCATTTGGTGATTTACAGCATTTTATATTGAAAGCATTTGTAGCCGATAAAAAAAATTACTTTTATAAATGAAATTGTCTTTTGTACGTTAATAAATGTTGTCAGCAAAGGAGATAATGCAGGTGAAATTTTTCCCGCGTTTTCTATCCTTTCAAAAACAGATCCCATCATTTTAGAGGCATTTTGATTTGTCATCTTCAACTACATTGAATTTGGCAGGGTCTTTAAATTTGGTGTCCAGGTGACTCATTACCAAACGACAAAATTTTAGACTGGTCCAAATTGAAAGCATTTGCAGACGAGAAAATAAAAGTGACTGAAAATTCAAAATTTGTTCTGTGAAGGGTAGAAAACATTGTGGTAAATGGAGAAAATGCTGGTTACCAGCATTTTCTCCTTTTCCCACAATATTTTCTAAAAGCTTCTTTCTTAGGGGCGTCAGTAGTAGGGATAGTGTGGTAATGGGTTAAGGGCTGGACAAATTATTTATCTCTCAAAGCTGTATGAGAGGGTCAGAGTGCTAATAACAAAATGAATAATGTGCTACATATTCTTCATGTTTTCTTTAATTCTTTACCACATAATTCCATGTGAGAACTAATGAAAACATGGTGGGAAGAGGAGGGACTGATAACCCACAATTTCTTTCTTTCCCACAATGTTTTCCTTCCTTTCATAGACAAATCTCGTCATTTTACCAACATTCATCTTGTGTGCAAATGCTTTCAAACTTGACAAGTCTAAAATTTTGTGGTTGGTATAGAGTTAATCCTTTACCATACAATGCTGATGCTCTCAGGTTGGACAGGCCTTTGATTTGTTTGCCTGGTAAAATGTTAACCCTTTCCCAAACGACAAATTTTGGACTCTTCCAACCAAAAGGGTTGCAGACGACAGTTTTAGATTTGGAGAAATGGCTGAAAGTTCTCAAAAAGGGTAGAAAACACTGGGGGAAAATGAGAAATTGTTCGTTACAAGCAATTTCTCCTTTTCCCACAGTGTTTTCAAAAGACTTTTACTGCAGACACGTAAAAAACAGGGCTTGTTTGGGAAAAGGTTAATCAGTATGTTATTAAGTTAACTTTGTCTGTATTTTTTAATTCTCAATCTATCAGTTTTGTGTATTGTTGCAACTGTTTTCATGCCATCTTGCTTGTTCGGATGAATGTATTATGTTAAGTGAGTAACCCTCTACCAATCCATCCCTTGTTTAATCCTCACAACAAAGTAAGATTTTTAAGTCGGCAGAACAAGCTTTTCAGAACAGTGTAGGAAAAGAAGAAATCGCTGCATCAAGCGTTGCCCTCTTTTCCCTTTTCTATCCTTTCAGAGAATTGTAGTTATCTGTACCAATAAACAATTTATTGTCTGTAGATGCTTTTCATTTTGAAAAGTCTAATAATGGATGTCCTCTTATAAAAATTGCTAGCAGCTTTCAGATGTTTAGTAGAAAGTGGAGCTAAAATCAGACCTTTCGCAACATGCATTCTGATCGTCAGTCACCAACTTGGACTGTTTCGAGATATTCTAGGGTAAAACAAATTTAGCCCTGCTTACGCAAAAAGGTGATAAGTACATCTCAGTGCTGCAAGATACTAAGCAGGTCATCACATAATTAGGGATACATTCAAACGGTTTAACTCATTACCAAATGACAAAATTTTAGGCTTGTCCAAATTGAAAGCATTTGCAGACGACAAAATAAAAGTGGTTGGAAACTTGAAATTTGTTTTGTGAAGGGTAGAAAATATTGTGGGAAATGGAGAAAATGCTGGTCACCAGCATTTCCTCCTTTCCCACAATGTTTTCTAAAGGCTTCTTTCTAAGGGTCATCAAAAGTAGGGATTGTGTGGTAATGGGTTAATCTATCAACTAAATGTATCATTAGGTAAACTTATCCTTTGACATGCAAAGAATTGACCAGTCGTAAAAAGTTCCAACCCGTATCAGTCAGAATGTACTGTGAGGCTGACCTGTGTTGATGCTTATTGCAGCACCCTTTTCACTGCTCATGGTCCATATTGAAAGTACAGTGTGTGAAATAAGATACTAACTAATTTTATGTGTCATAGTGTATGCCATCCCCTCTTCAAAAGGAATCTTCAGCTGTTTGCTTGGATAACAAACTTGTAAAGGGCAGTAACTCTTTAATTTTTTACCATATGACCAGATTTAGAACTCGTCCAAAATCAAAACTTTTGCAGACTGAAAATTTAATTCTGCTTAAATGGAGAAACTGAAAGAGTAGAAAAGATTATTGGAAAATGACAAAATGCTTGTAACCTGTCTTTTGTCCTTCGCCTACAATTTTTTTTGCCTTTCGTTAAATCTCCAATTTGAGTGGGAAAGAATGAACAGACAACACAATTTTGAGACTTATTCTTTACCGAAAACATTTGCAACCATACATTTAATGGAACCATAATATTTTGATGTCTTTGAAATGGTTGAAAACATGGTGAAAAAAGGGAGTTGATATTGGTTAACCTGCATTTTCTCCTCTCCCTATGATGTTCCTAAAAGCCCTCCTCCTTGGGTCACTTAAACTTCCGAATTTATAGCATAGGGTTAGGATTTTATGGTAAAGGGTTAATGAGACTGGCAATAGTTAGTCTTTGACAAATGTGTACACAAGCCTTGTCCATTTTAAATGTATCCAAAAAGAAATAAATAATGGTAGAAGTTCACCATAATAATTGTTTTTATTATTTTGTATTTGTTTCTCAGTTTAATGTTATAGTTGTATTCACTGCCAAACAAACCCATTGTTTAACCCTTTACCCCATAGGGAATTTCTATGGTATCTCTAATTGACCCTAAATAACAGCAAGGATGAAGCTGTTTCTTATATATATATGACACCTTTTGATAGCATAGAAAACATTGTGACAAAAGGTGAAATTGCTTGTGACGAGCAATTTCACCTTCCACAATGTATTCCGAAGGCTCCTACAAGCAATGCGCAGAAATGAGTACCTGTGGAGTAAAGGGTTTACAACTGTAAAGACTTTTGAAAATGTTGATAAAAAAGGGGGAAATATTGTTTACACAAATCCAACTTTAACAACCCCTAGGAAGAAACCTGTTGAAAACATTGTGGGGAAAAGGAGAAAATACTGGTATTCAGCATTTACTCTTTTTCCACAAAGTTTTCTACCCTTCCCGGAATTAATTTCCATTTTCGAGTTGCAATTAGTTTGTGATCTTCAAATGCTTTCAAATTGGAAGCACTTTGTCATCTAGCAAGGGTTAGGCATTATGTCTGCCCTTTCCCAATTTGCTTAAAACCCATTCATAAACAAATCCCAGACATGAAGCCATATCTAATTTGTTGTGTACAATTGCTTTTAAATGTCCTTTAAGTTACAAAATAAGATATTGTATGGCAGTCTTGTATTTTATATTTTTCCGACAGTATGACAACAGTATTCCAAGATATTGAGAGACTTGCCTGAAAGAACTGAATAAACATAATATCAGATAATCCTGAGTAATAAATAACAACACTGAGGAAAATGTACTTCTATAAAGGAAGAAAGGAGCAGTACTTTATGACCTACAAGTTGCTTCTTTTTCTTTCCACTATATTACATTGAACTGTGGATAAATAAATTTCAGCTGTTGTGGAAATCTGCTGTGATATCTTAGAAAAAGTCTGAATCGGTCACATGGCAGTGTAACAGAAAATCATGTAACCCATTAACACAAAATCCCTACTTTTGACGACCCTGAGAAAGAAGCCTTTAGAAAACATTCTGGGAAAAGGAGAAAATGCTGGTAACCAGCATTTTCTCTTTTTCCCCACTATGTTTTCTGCTCTTCCGAAAACAGATTTCAAATTTTCAGTCACTTTTATTGCATCGTCTGCAAATGCATTGGATTTGGACAAGCCTAAAATATTTTCGTTTAGTAATGAGTTAAGCCATCAAATATCGATTGTATTAATAGAAATGCATGTTAGACATCACACACTGATTGTATGGAAACTTGACACAGACTGGTTCTATAGATAACGACTCGTGCAAGCTATCACATTACTGATTCTATGAATAGAAATTCATATGAGCCATTTCAAACTGGTTCCATAAATAGAAATTCATATTAGCTGATAACTGATATCACAAACTGATAATATTTATAGAAATTTGTATTAGCAGTTACTAACAAATTCTATAAAAAGAAATTCATATTAGTTACCACAAACTGATACTACAAATTTACAAAGTCATATAATTATGCTATCACCAACTTATTCTAGAAGATAGTTTTTGCTGTGTACAAGTATTAGTTTGCAGTCTTGATGTGCTGAGTTCTAAATGGTGTAGGAGGTAACCCTCTACCCCACAATCCACAAAGTTTAAAGACTTCTGACAGAGCAGGCTAATGTAAACATTGTGGGTAAAGGAGGCAATAATGGTAATCATCATTTTCTGCTTGTCTCGCTATGTTTTCTACCCTTTTGGAAACTATGGCATCATTTGAGCCACATACAATGTCCTTAACCTTTTACTCCATTGATACTCGTTTCTATGCATATCTTGTAGGAGCCTTTGGAAAACATTGTGGCAAAAGGTGAAATTGCTCGTCACGAGCAATTTCACCTTTTGTCACAATGTTTTCTATGCTATGAAAAGGTGTCATTTACACATAAGAAATGGCTTCATCCTTGCTGTTATTTAGGGTCAATTAGAGATACCATAGCAATACCTTAAAGGGTTATGGGTTAAAAACTTCTCTCTTTAGACAGGTCTGAATAAGCATCCCATTTTAATGAGTTGACTCATTAGCAAACAACAATGTCTCAGGCTTGGTCCAAATTGAAAGCATTTGCAGACGATAACACAAAAGTGACTGAAAATTTAAAATTTGTTTTGTGAAGGGTAGAAAACATTGTGGGAAAAGGAGAATCTCTTTTTCCCATAATGTTTTCTAAGGCCTCTTCATTAGGGTCATCAAAAGTAGGCATTGTGTGGTAATGGGTTAATTCCTGACTAGTTTTAAAGTTCGAGACTTGGTTCAAATTAAAAGCACTTGTAGATGATAAATCTTGCCCCAAAGAATTCATCCCGATGTTTGATATTGTCGAAAACATTGTGAGAGGGAGAAATGCTGGTAACCAGCATGTTTTTAAAAGCTTTCTTTTATTGGCAAAACATGGGATTCTTTGTCAAAGTGTGAAGCTGTTGGTTTAGTTATCCCTACATCCTTGGAAATGGTGCTCACTATGTTTGTATGGCTGTTAGAAAGAAGCTCCAGCAAAGAAATGCTGAAGCTCAGGATTTGTGCTAGTAATTTAGCTGTCACAGAGGTATAACTTTGATATGGTGTACTATTTTTGAAGCACTATGAAATACTAGTGAAAACTCCATGTGGCGTATTCTTAGAAGAGCTCACTGCCAAGGGTCACTTTTTGCTGTAGCTACAAATTCAGAAACCTGGCATCAGAATTTCTTTCCTGGACAAAAGCATTCAACTTGATTCATTTGATTGACCAGATGACGAAATTTTAGACCAGACAAAATGGAAAGCTTTTTACTCTACCAAACAAGCCCTTATTTTCACAATCTTGGGAAGGAAACCTTTTGGATAAACTAGAAAATGCTTCTTTTTTTCTTTTCTCCAATTTCCGCAAGGTTTTATTTCTTTTCAGACAAATTTCATTAATCCAGACACTTAATTTGTCGTCTGCATATGCTTTCAATATTGACCAGTCTAAAATTTTGTTGTTTGATTAAGAGTTAAAGTGTTCAGATTTCTTTTTGGAAAGGGTAGAAAAGGCTGTGAGAAAAGGAGAAAATGCCAGTGCCAGCATTTTCTCTTTTCCTCATAACTTATTACAAGGCTTCTTTCTTAGGGTTGTCAGACATGGGATTATTTTGCAAAGGGTTCACCTGTTAAGAAATTCATATTTGTTTGTTATAATCCAACTTGATCTATTTTCATAATCTATATGATCGGTCTCAAAATGTATTTCTCTTTTTTTTTTATGCAGGGTTTTCTACCTAACTTCATGTATGAAATGATAAAAGGAAAAAGAAAACATTTGATAGATTATAAAAGGGGTAATGTCACACTAAGTTTAACTCTTTACCATACAATCCCGACTTTTAACTCCAAAACCAGGGATTGTTTGGTAAAGGGTTAAAGGATTTCTCTTTGTATGTGTGTGTGGTGGGGGGGAATATTACACAGGGTAGATCATATATCAGACTGCTCGTTATTTTGCAGACTGATCTTGATCTACGCTTTTCGTAAAAGGTCAGTGTGTCATGCTTAGCTGCTTGAGTGTTAAAATGATGATGAGCAAGTGGTGGAAAATGGTTGGTCACATGAATGATTGGGTCTCTTTTAGTATGAATTGGTTCGGATTGAATTTGAAATGAACATAATTATATATATGTGTAATCATTATTGTTCCTTTTCAATGTTTTTTTATTGTCCCCCATTACTGTTTATTTTGTGTTGGAAAAAAAAGTTGTGTTAAGTCTTGTAGCTTATCTAGCATAGATATATAATGATACTTGTACATGCACAATGCCACCCAGCTTTTTTATTTTCGGCATCCATTTTTAACCCTCTTCCAAATGACTTGATTTTAGACCTTTTAGAATTGAAGCCACTGCTAATGACAAATTAAGAAATGATAATGATTAAAAAAAATTTCTTTGGCAGAGTAGAAAAAGCTGGTAACCAGCGATTTCTCCTTTTCCCACAATGTTTTCAAAAGGCTTCTTCCTGAGGGTTGTTACAACTTGTTTACCCTTTGGCTTTCCCAAACAATCCTTGGTTTTCAGGACTCCTAGAAAGAAGCATTCTGAAAATATTGTGGGAAAAGAAGATACTGGTAACAAACATTTTCTCCTTTTCCCACAATTTTTTTCCCTTCATAAAACAAATTTCAGTTTTAAGTCACATTGATATTGTCGTCTGTAAATGCTTCCATTTTCGACTAGCTAAAAATTAGGTTGTTTGGTAAAGTTAAATTGTGGTTCATATATGAGATAGGTATTTCATCTTTAAGCATTTGGTATAGATGTTGCACATTAACATTTTCTGGAAATGCATTCCTTCTTCCAGGGAATCATTTTGAAAACGTGATGGAAAAAAGAAGAAAATGTTGTTTACTAGTGTTATGTCCTTTTCTGATATATAGATCTAGGATCTGACATAAGTTGGATTTTGAGATAAGATTTTATTAAATGAGTCAAGGGAAATGTTACTGAGCAAGCCCTTGGCGAGCTTAATAATATTTTTTCTTGATGAGTTGAATAAAATCTTATCTCAGACGTCCACAGATGTCAGATTCTTTTTATCACATAATGACATTTCAAAAAATATAGATTAAATGATATAAAAACATTCATAAAAGCACCTGCGGTAATATCCATAAGACCCATTCACGTCTATGTAAATACATACAAAATGATGCCAAAAATGACGTCACACAAATGTGATACCAAACGTGTATAAGATAAGAAAATTTGTAATGGGTATATTATGCTGAAAACAAGTGATGTTATGTGATAAAATATTTTCTGCCTATCACAGGATAAGCTCAAATGTTAAGTTCATTTTTATATTCTGTGCAAATGTTTTCAGTTTGGACAGGTATAAAATTTCGTTCTATATAGAAGAGTTACATAGAAATAATAACAACATCGGTTTCTTACAAATTCAAAAGCTTGCAGACATTAAATTCAAAATAGGTTTTATTTGTCATTTAGCGAAGGTTTAGTTCCAGAGACAGCTAAGGTACAAACTAGCCATCAGTTGCTTCCAAATTCATTTTGTAAGATGGTGTTTAGTGATACAGTATAGTAATTGTGTCTATGTTTGCTTGTAACATTTATCCTTGCATAGTAGCAATATTTTTTACCTATTTGCCATATAAATCCTTTTAAAACATTGTTAAAAATAGGGAAATTTGTTTATGGAGCATTTTTTTCCAATCGACACAATGTTTTCTGTGGTGGATCTGCAACCAAACTGAATTTTTCCGTTTTGTTATTCTTGTTTTTTTCCACAAATTTTCATTGCTGAAGAAATTAAATTTTGTTTGAGGAAAAACTGGTTAAAGAAATACAACAGTGTTCAATTGAAAATAAAGTTACTGAAATAAAGACAAGCATGTATTGCGACCCATGATCAGCTTTCTGTTACTTGTTTGTTGCATCCTTTACTGCACAATCTAGAGTTAACAACTTTGAGACACTAAGTTTCGGAAAACAGTATGACAAAGGGGAGAAGTTATTTGTTAGCAGCATTTTCTCCTTTTTATATGCCCGTCGAAGACGGGACGTATTATGGGATCACCCGTGGCAGGCGGGCGGGCGGCGTCCAGTTCTTTGTCCGGAGCATATCTCCAAAACTATTCTACCTAGGGTTATGAAATTTCATGGGTGGATAGATCTCATTGAGGGGGAGTGCAGTGTACAGGAATCGTAACTCTTGCTCGCTTAATTTTTGAGTTATTGCCCTTTGTTGTTTTTCATACTTGAATTTTGTCCGGAGCATATCTCCAAAACTATACTAGCTAGGGTTATGAAATTTCATGGGTGGATAGATCTCATTGAGGGGGAGTGCAGTGCACAAGAATCATAACTCTTGCTTGCTTAATTTTTGAGTTATTGCCCTTTCTTGTTTTTCATACTTGAATTTTGTCCGGAGCATATCTCCAAAACTATACTAGCTAGGGTTATGATATTTCGTGGGTGGATAGATCTCATCGATGGGGAGTGCAGTGCATAGGAATCATAACTCTTGCTTGCTTAATTTTTGAGTTATTGCCCTTTGTTGTTTTTCATACTTGAATTTTGTCCGGAGCATATCTCCAAAACTATACTACCTACGGTTATGAAATTTTATGGGTGGATAGGTCTCATCGAGGGAGAGTGCAGTGCACAAGAATCATAACTCTTGCTTTTTTAATTTTTGAGTTATTGCCCTTTGTCGTTTTTCATACTTGATTTTTGTCCGAAGCATTTCTCCAAATTATACTACCTACGGTTATGAAATTTTATGGGTGGATAGATTTCATCGAGGGGAGTGCAGTGCACAAGAATCATAACTCTTGCTTACTTAATTTTTGAGTGATTGCCCTTTGTCGTTTTTTATACTTGAATTTTGTCCGGAGCATATCTTCAGAACTATACTAGCTAGGGTTATGAAATTTCATGGGTGGATAGATCTCACCGAGGGGGAGTGCAGTGCATAAGAATCATAACTCTTGCTTGCTTATTTTGAGTTATTGCCCATTGTCGTTTTTTATACTTGAATTTTGTCCGGTGAATATCTCCAAAACTATACTAGCTAGGGTTATGAAATTTCATGGGTGGATAGATCACATCGATGGGGAGTGCAGTGCACAGGAATCACAAGTCTTGCTTGCTTAATTTTTATACGCCCGTCGAAGACGGGACGTATTATGGGATCACTCGTGGCGGGCGGGCGGGCGGGCGGGTGGGCGGCGTCCAGTTCTTTGTCCGGAGCATATCTCCAAAACTATACAAGCTAGGGTTATGAAATTTCATGGGTGGATAGATCTCATCGAGGCGGAGTGCAGTGCACAGGAATCATAACTCTTGCTCGCTTAATTTTTGAGTTATTGCCCTTTGTTGTTTTTCATACTTGAATTTTGTCCGGAGCATATCTCCAAAACTATACTAGCTAGGGTTATGAAATTTCATGGGTGGATAGATCTCATCGAGGGGGAGTGCAGTGCACAAGAATCACAACTCTTGCTTGCTTAATTTTTGAGTTATTGCCCTTTGTTGTTTTTCATACTTGAATTTTGTCCGGAGCATATCTCCAAAACTATACTAGCTAGGGTTATGAAATTTCATGGGTGGATAGATCTCATTCAGGGGAGTGCAGTGCACAAGAATCATAACTCTTGCTTGCTTAATTTTTGAGTTATTGCCCTTTGTTGTTTTTCATACTTGAATTTTGTCCGGAGCATATCTCCAAAACTATACTAGCTAGGGTTATGAAATTTCATGGGTGGATAGATCTCACTGAGGGGGAGTGCAGTGCACAAGAATCATAACTCTTGCTCGCTTAATTTTTGAGTTATTGCCCTTTGTCGTTTTTTATACTTGAATTTTGTCCGGTGAATATCTCCAAAACTATACTACCTAGGGTTATGAAATTTCATGGGTGGATAGATCTCACCGAGGCTGGGTGCAGTGCACAGGAATCATAACTCTTGCTTGCTTAATTTTTGAGTTATTGCCCTTTGTCGTTTTCCATACTTGATTTTTGTCCGAAGCATATCACCAATACTATACTACCTAGGGTTATGAAATTTCATGGGTGGATAGATCTCATGAATGGGGGGTGCAGTGCACACAAATCACAACTCTTGCTCGCTTAATTTTTGAGTTATTGCCCTTTGTTGTTTTTCATACTTGAATTTTGTCCGGAGCATATCTCCAAAACTATACTAGCTAGGGTTATGAAATTTCATGGGTGGATAGATCTCACTGAGGGGGAGTGCAGTGCACAAGAATCATAACTCTTGCTTTCTTAATTTTTCAGTTATTGCCCTTTGTCATTTTTTATACTTGAATTTTGTCCGGTGAATATCTCCAAAACTATACTAGCTAGGGTTATGAAATTTCATGGGTGGATAGATCTCACCGAGGCGGAGTGCAGTGCACAGGAATCATAACTCTTGCTTGCTTAATTTTTGAGTTATTGCCCTTTGTCGTTTTTCATACTTGATTTTTGTCCGAAGCATATCTCTAAAACTATACTACCTAGGGTTATGAAATTTCATTGGTGGATAGATCTCATCAAGGGGGAGTGCAGTGCACCGAAATCACAACTCTTGCTTGCTTAATATTTGAGTTATTGCCCTTTGTTGTTTTTCATACTTGAATTTTGTCTGGTGCATGCCCCAGCTTTACAACTTGGGGTAAGACGGGCGTATCTTGCGACAATTTGCCGCTCTTGTTGAGTTATTGCCCTTTGTTGTTTTTCATACTTGAACTTTGTTGGGTGCATGCCCCAGCTTTACAACTTGGGATAAGACGGGCGTATAATGCGACAATTTGCCGTTCTTGTTCCACAATGTTTTTCTACCTCTCCCTTAACAAATCTCGAGTTTTGGTTTACATTTACTGTAGGCAAATGCTTTAAAAACGACAAGTCAGAGGAGTTGTTATCCTATAATTGGAAATTTAAGATACAAAACTCTTAAATATCTGCTGAAAATCAAATACATGTATTTTTTTAAGAATATGTATACAGTCAGACATAAGTTAAGCATCACCAAAGCGGACCAGCAATAGCCCATGTGCTTAAACCGGCATTACCATTCCCACAATTTGCCATTTCTGGGCTTCAGAAAGTTTTCTCGTAGCCATCCTTTCACTTGGGTCATAAAGCAGCCTGTTACTTGTCTAGTGGGTCCGTGCATAGCTTGAAAATATACCGAATAAAAGGTTATCCATTAAAAAAAAAAATATGACTAAATTTGTTCGGTTGATGCTTAACTTATGTATGACTGTATATATAGAAAGGTGGAGGAGGTCAGAGCATCTTCCTACCTTCGCATATTTTATTTGTTACACCCTTGCATTTACTTTTACATCTGTATCTGCTTTGAAATTGGACTCGTCCATAAAATTTGTTGCCTTTGTGTACAGGAGAAAGAGCTCTAGATAGAGGGGGTGACTTTATTTTCAAAATTGAAGATACTAATAATTCTCCACTGGTACTGATTAGAATCGTCTAATCGAGACGATTCTAATGAGTACCCACAAAAAAGGGCTTCGACGAAAAAAGTAACGACCTTTAGAATGCCGTCACTCCCTCGTATCTGGAGCTGTGATGGAGTTAAAACACTACTTTACACTTGTTGCTTTGGGAGGACGTGCTTGCAACATGGTGGCTCATTTGTGATGTAGTAATTGTAACCTTGAAGCCCTTGGATCAATCCTCACATAAGCTGGGGTTTACTTTGGAATGTCAGTTGCCAAGTCACTTCAGAGCCCTTGGCTAGTGCTGGTTCAGTAAAGCTTTTGTGCCGATATGACTGAAAGAATCTAACTCCCATCCTTTGAACACATTATCACACTGTGACACAATCCCCACTTTTGACGACCCTGAGAAAGAAGCCTTTAGAAAACATTGTGGGAAAAGGAGAAAATGCTGGTAACTAGCATTTTCTCCTTTTCCCACTATGTTTTCTACCCTTCACAAAACAAGTTTCAAATTTTCAGTCACTTTTATTCTGTCGTCTGCAAATGCTTTCGATTTGGACAAATCTAAAATTTTCTTGTTTCGTAATGAGTTAAAGATAAATTCGCCAGGCCAGGTAGCTCAGTAGTCAGCGAATTAGTGACTTTTGATTTGTCATCTGAAAACGCTTCTTACAAAAGATTGTAACCAAACACGCTATTAGAAAGGAGCAGCTGCTGCCAGATATGGTGTGTTTAAAAAACAGATGGACATTTAAACTGTACCGTAATATAGGGGCAACATATGAAAAATAATGAAAAGCAAATTACACGTATATGTTTCAGTTAGTGCAAGTACAGGATAAGTTCCTTTCAAATGAACCACGCTCTGGTAAATGGGGGCTAAATACATCCTTGTGATCCTTGATACCAAGCAAGTCATCACATGGCTTTATCACTTTCACATTGACGATATTATATTTTGTTGGAACTACTTTTGCTTCAGTAAAATAACCCATAAGCTTCTTATTATTTGAAGATTTCCATCTGGTAATAAAAACCCCAAATGCTGCAAGTTCACAATGCTTTTTGCAGGGGAAAGCCAGCGTATCAGTATTGATCCACAATCAGACTTCGCTTTCTTCTCAGTCTGATCGGAATCTAAACTTTCAATGATTGAATGTTAAGTAACGCCCAGCAATTTGACAATCTGTCAAGTCAACATAAACAGAAAAGCTCAACGTTTAGGGTACTGAAATATAAATACTGGTATATTAATACACAACTTTATGTTTAAATAATAAATATACATAAATTTAATTTGTAATAGATTTCATTAGGAAAAAACGATCAAACTCAAGTTTTATTCTTCCTTTTCTTCCTCCTCTCTGCGCCTCTTTTTCTCCAGGATTTCTCTGTACATGCGCCTCTTTTCAGCTATTTTACTCTTATAATAGCCAGACATGAGAAAGGTTAGGCCCAGTATAAGGAAGGCATAAACGTGTAAATTATGCAGAAAATCCATGTAGTATTCCACGGCTCCTTTCTTTTTCAAGGACACAAGCTCCGTATAAATCTCTAATGTGGCATCCCCTAAAATGAAATAATAAATAGTTGTAGGCCTACTTTATGGTTCCCAGGCAAAGGTGATGATTGCGTGATTGAATCAAAGCGTTGTAAACGCTGGAGTGGCATTTGTCAAGGAAGTCATTTTGTGAATTCTTAATTTGAAATAAAAAAGTGTTACCAGTCGAAAAGTAACATCGCCTTTGGGGACAGTTATCTGTACTGGTGGGGCGGGGGGGGGGGGGGGGGGGGGGAGGGACGGGTTAATACATCTCCGTAATACATTATGCCAAGGAAGTCAGCATATGATTATGAATCTATAAAATCCATTTTGTATAAATGACTGAGCCATGAGGTGTACAGCCTCTTTGACATGCAAAACTGCACGCTGACGTTGGTCGATATTTTTCAACAATTGCATTAATTCACCTTTCCACACAGCATAATATAATTCATATGCTTTGAGAGCGAGTTAACTTTTGGAGTGGAGAGAACGGGAGAAGAGAGAGAGAGAGAGAACTCGGAACTCAAAATATTTTATTGTCATACATAGGCCTACATTGTGTGTTAACCTTTATCCTGGTAAATAACTAAAATGAACTTTTCGACTCGAGAGTAAAATCCCAAATGACATCTTTTCGAAGATATGATTTGCTGAATAATATCAATTTTTCTGAAGAGTAGATTCAAGATCAGACTGCACGTTCTGTGAAGTCTGATCTTGATCTACACTGTCCACAAGTGGTCAGAGAGTTGCGCTTAGCAGCCTAAGGGTTAACTAGTGAATTGTAAATGAATCAAATGAACGGAAGACACCGGTTACACGTGATGTGTGTGACGGAATAAATGCACAGCTATTTTTATTGATACACTTCCGGGCATAATATTTACCGTTTTAACGCCCAGCTATAAATCGCGAAAACACATGAAAATCAAAATTATGTGTCAAAAATTGCAACTGGTTTATGGATTCATTTCGTATAAATCAAATACAATATTTTTCAACGGAATGAAGATGAAAATTTCATTAAATTTCTTCTTTTAACTCAAAAAAACAATGCCACATGTAAGCATTAACTGTATATCAGAGAGGCGTTTTACGGTATTATTCCATCTCTGCTGTTCCGTGTTAACAGACAGTTCGACCGAGCGATTTCAAATTCAGGACTATGAAAGAATACACATACATATGTCATTCTCAAGTAAAATCATAAACAACATAAAAAATATTGTACTTGAATCAATAGTGATGTAAAGTGTTTATAAAAATCACATCCTGTCTAGCCATTTATGGAAGAATGCCATTTTTGGTTCGCACAATCTCTAAGTCAGAGGCAGATGGACAGACCGACAGACGGACGGACGGATGGACCGACTGACAAACAGACAGACAGATAGATAGAGAGAGGGAAATTACCTGGTACATTCTTTGGCTTGTATCCCTTGGAGCCGTATGCAAGCTGGGGCGGGATGGTTATTTTACGCTTCTCGCTGAAACATACAGACATCAAACATAAATAAGCTACGATGTGGTAAAAGGAGGTTTAATGCATCTCCATAACGAATTATACCAAGCCAGTGTAATGCAGAGAAATGACCCTACAAATTAATGACCCCGGTCGTTTTTCAACGTAGGGAAATGAACCCAGAAGTCATTTCACTACGTAGAGGAATGACCCGGGTCATTATTTAACGTAGAGAAATGACCCTCTTGGGTCATTTCTCTACATAGAATAATGACCCAGGTCATTCCTTTGCGTAGAGAAACGACCCATGGATCATTTTGTAGGGGAAGGTCATTTCTCTGCATCAAACTGGCCATTACATTATTGTGGATCCGTAAGGTTCATTTTATCTATCAGTGACCGACTTAATCATAAGGCATCAGGCTGATATGCAGAAAATTGACCAATAGCAAGAAGTTTCGGCCCAGGTCAGCCTGCGCGACCTGCGCAGGCTGATCTGTGTCGATACTTTTTGCAGACGTCATATTATCATCCAAATGAACTTATATGATCTATACTCTGGTAAAAGGGGAGTTTAGTGTACTTCCACGATGTATTGCCTTGCTAGTCATATGTCGAAAAACCGACTGAATCGTGACGTTCACTGGTCCTTTGACATGCAGACGATCATTATCTCCCGCTAGATCGCATTCAATAAATACACATCTATCTAATTTGGGCATCCTGGGTACAGAACCAAACTACTTTTCTACGCGACAACCGTTACTTTGAATTTCAAGCTAAAATAAACGTTTACTCAGTAAAACACAACAGTTTGTACGATTTGATTCAGCTATGATCAGTTATTAACTTATTATTATAGTTTAGAGAAATCTGGAGCTAAAATAGGCCTAATTTCTCCTCAAACGTATTGACAATAGCCTTTTTGCCATCGCTACTTTATTAACGCGTATTCCTACAATCACCCCAATATTGGGGGAAGTGATGCCTCAGCAGACAGTTCGAATCTTCGAAGAATATGACATGCGCAGACAACGCGCAGAAGATAGCTTAAAGTAACCCGGCCCCATAGCCTGGATACTAAGCGTAGGCTAATAGAGGTCGATTTTTTTCAAATGCAATAGCCTAACCACACTTTTCACAGAGCATGAATTATTTATAGACGATTATGATGAAAAATATAGCTGAAAACGATAATGTTACAAACTACTACGTTGATTATGATTTCAAAAGATAATGAATAGATCTACATCTTAGCATAGCAGATAGGACATATTACGGTACTATGTTACACGTGCAGGTTCTCGTCTTGACCAAACTTCGCTTTATAGAGAGCGTAGGAAGATGTATTTGCTATGTTCCGGTGTAATGCAGAGAAATGACCCCCATTACAAAATGACCCACGGTCATTTCTCGACGTAGTGGAATGACCCACGGGTCATTTCTCTACGTCGAGAAATGACCCATGGGTCATTCCTCTACGTCGAGAAATGACCCGGGGGTCATTTTGTAATGGGGGGTCATTTTTCTGCATTACACCGGCACATAACTACAAATGGTGATTGATATAACACAAAATGGTCCCATACGTACCCAATGCACATTCCATTGACTCCTATCTCCCAGCCTGGAATAATCATACCATAGCCAAGCGTAAAAATTGTTGGGGTTAAAATATCCTCACCACCGAGTTCCTCGGATTCATGAACGGACTTGTCCAAAATAGTTCCGTCCGATTCTAATTTTACCTGTTCACAAGATAATGTGAGTATAGTTATATTATATCAAATTTTAAATTTTACCTCAGTTCACCTCTCAAACCTCTACCACACGAGGGAAGGTCTTTAAAAACATTGTGGGAAATATAGAAAAAATGCTGTTCGACAGCATTTTCTACTTTTCACACAATGTTTTCTAAACTTACTAAGACAATTTCAATAAGTTTAGTAGGTTTATTTTGTTCTCAACAAATGATTTCTGTTTGGACCCATCTTATATCGCTTTTTTTGTTGAATGAATTTGCAACGGATGAGCCTTGGAAACATCACAGCAAAATGGCGATAATCAGCAAGAATTATGGGAAGTGCATAAATTTCACGAGCAAAGATTGTTGTCATTTTGCCATAGTGTTTTCATAAAGGTCTGTTACATTTAGAATGGCCCGGCCGGGTAGCTCAGTGGTTAAATTATCCGACTCGTTCGACATCCGGTTTAGGCAAACCTTCTCTCTGACGATTTTTCGCCCCTCATCTCTGATGCATGTCATGATGATGTGAGAAAGGAAGTGTTTGACTTGAAAGAAAAGTTGTGTCAGTGTTGTTGTGAGAAAGCCAGGAAACACATGCGTAGGTGCATCGACCACCGTGATATGACCTAAGCTGTTAAAACGGCGTTCAGTTCTATTACACTCGATCAATCAATACAATTAGAAATCTGACTTGGTATGTTTCAGTTTAATGCATCTTCGTAAAGTATTAAAAAAGCAAGTCATTGTCTTTGTCCAGGAAGAATACATTTCTGAACCTACTGAATCATGGTGTAGAATGGTCCTTGATCTACAGAAAATTTACTTAAAGCAAAAAGTTTCGACCAAGGTCAGCCTGAGCAGACTTTACTATATAACTTACCGTTACAAACCAGTTTCGAGTTTATTGACACACAAAAAAAGAAGCAGATTGTATGACTGGAATAATAGACATACGAACGAAAAGTGCAGATGAAGACCAAAGAAGAGTTTTGTTGGCTTATCTAGGTATATACTCTCACAAACTTTATCCTTCATCATATATAACATAGCAAAAGAATGGTTAACAAAACTCGAAAATAAGCGGTACGAAACTTACTGTATAATGAAGAGTGAGGGTGTCGCCCTCTTCCGCCGTTATCAGGCGTAATTTATATTTTTCAAATGCAATTTCTTCTGCCCTATCTTCAAATAAATCGTCTTCATTGATAGGTCCACATTCTTCGGGTAAGAACTGAAACAAAAACAAACACCGTAACAACTGGTAAAGTTTTAACTTTTTAAAACAGATTGCAAATAGATCTACTGGTCAATCTGATTTAACATGAAAAGAATTAGAAACAAGTAGGCCTAAGCCTAGTTCTTAGATCTACCTATACTGGTATACCCGGATAGAATATTTCCATTCAAAGTTTTGACATTATAGTAGACTCTATTTGAGCCATCTGTCATCTCAAAAGGTGTTTAAATAATGCATCTGCAAAAAGGATCGATTTATAACGCCTGGAAAGGCGCCCTGAGTCGTATCCAGTCGTTTCGACACCTGGTCATTTCGACACCTAGTCATTTAGAAATGACTGTCATTCTAGCTTTAGTGAGTAGCTTAGCAGCATAGTTGTTAAAAGTAATATTTTAGTTCATTCAGATCTCTAACTATTTAAATCTAAGCAGCGACTGTTTTTTCCGATTTCTTTTTTCTGTACTGGAAAATCTTCGTATAAACTTCTGACGAAGTAGGCCTAATGCTTAAGATTTGGTAAACTTTGCATGGTTATACCCTGTCGTGTTGAGAACAAAGTTGTAATGTTGCTGAAAAGTGGAAATTTCTAAAAGAAGCATTTAAACCTCCAAGGCTGCCAAGCGCGACTTTCAAACCTTTTTCGGACAATGTTGATCAAGATCAGACTGCACGTTCTGTGCAGTCTGATCTTGGGCCTCCAGTGTCCGATAACGATATATTTTCCCTCAAAATTACTTTTTTTTTTTTAAACAGCAACATTTGGGTTTTTGCCATCGACTTGAACGTTTGATGTTAGTTTTTTTCCAGGATAACTTGTGTTAACATTTCCCTTATTGAAATGGTCCTGGAGAATATTAAAGCGTTTCTTCGCTGTCAAACAATTAGTAAAGAGTTAAACTTTATACCTCTGTTTCGACTTTAAGTTCTGTATCAATCAGGTTCTTCTTCACAGTATTGGCACCACTTTTCATGTGGTCATATATCGTCGGCCTTTTGTCGAACATCTGGCAGGAAATGAGGGGAAATAAACATAGTGCCACAATAATCCATAACGTGCTCTTTCGGTCCAAATCTCTCATAATGGCCGCAGCCATGTCAGAAGCAGATCCAACTGTTATTCAGGTGTTTTTACTGTTTTAATATTTCAACTTGTAATTCCGTTAATTCCAATTGTTTGGAAAAGCAAGATTAGATCTTGATCTTCAATTATCTCATTTTCTTTTCTTGCATAGATCTTAAATGATTATTACTTCCCCCCTGCAAAGAAATCGTACTGATGCTCCTAAAGCAAAATTTTCACTATAGTCTTTACACTTTTGGTTAAGTCTGTCAACCCTAACAATTATGATATATTTTGATGTTAGATTGATGTTGCAGGTTAGGAAGAAACTAACAAACTAAACTGAATCCACCAAAAAAATAATTACGAAGAAAGTACACGTGTTCAATATTGCATTTCCGCAACCCTTGGTTCGTTCGGGGAGGAAAGAAAACCTATTTCGCGAAAAGGGACTCATTTCATCTCTCTAACTCAGACATATATCCTGTTTTGATAGATAGCAGTTGCTTGTGATACCAAACATTAAACGTTTTCTTTTTTTATAAAAATTAAAAAAAACTTAATTGCAATAAAGATTAAACAATCTCGTTTGAAATAAACGAAGCAACAAAGGTGAAGGGTTCATATTGCTAAACGTAAAGAGGAAATGAAAAAGAAAATTTTGTCGCCTGGAGGTAAATTTATCTATTGATAACTATTGCTTGTGTATCAAAATTAACGTTTTTTGACAAAAATAATAAGATGTATTACGAAATACCATAATTAATGTCGGTCTTTTGTCGTTTATTTATGAAAAAAAAAAAATCAAGAGAGAGAGAGAGAGAGAGAGAGAGAGATGAAAAAGACTAAAATCATGGAAGAAAACGGGTGATGATGATGATGTTGACAATTTTTATCATAGAAATAGGTAAAAAAATAATAGATAGATAGATAGATAGATAGAAATTAGTAAGAATGATAATGATAGTGAAAATAATAACGATAATAATAAAAAGAATGATAAACTGATGCTCGTCATTTTCATGATTATTAATATTAATGTTAAAAGATAAAATTTATTATTCAATTTAATAGAGTATTGCATTCTCTTACTTAACTCATTATCAAACGACAAAATTTTATGGCTTGTCCAAATCGAAAGCATTGCAGACGACATAATAAAAGTGATTAAAAATTTGAAATTTGTTTTGTACAGGATAGAAAACATTGTGGGAAAAGGAGAAAATGCTGGTTACCATCATTTTCTCCTTTTCCCACAATGTTTTTTTTAAAGCCTTCTTTCTCGGGACGTCAAAAGTAGGGATTGTGTGGTAATGGGTTAAAAAAGAAATACATCAGGTAAGATTCATATTTCAATAAATTTGTTCTACGTTTATCTTTCCTGGTAAAGATTTCTATGAGCTATACTCTGTAAAAAAGGGTGTTTTAATGCGTCTCCTGGTTTCACTGCACCAAGCAATTCGCACTACACAATTCTTGATCCATCGACTGAATTTTGTCTGACATACGACTTAATCATCAGAAAGACTTTTCCTTTGACATGCAGAAAGTTGAGCAAAACCAAATAGTTTCGACCCAGGTAAGCCTGGGTAGCTACTTTTTGCAGATGCATTAAGCCCCCTTTTCACAGGGGGTGGCTTAACCCTGTCCCAAACAGCAAAGTTTAGACCAGACCAAATCGAAAGCATTTTTCAAATGACAGTTAAATTAACAGTTGCTAAAAAGATGATATTTCTATATGGTACAGGTAGGGTAGAAAACATTGCGGGAAATGGAGAAAATGCTGGTTACCAGCATTTTCTCTTTTTTCCACAATGTTTTCGAAAGGCTTCTATTCCTGACCCAGGGACCAGGGATTGTTTGGGAAAGGGTTAAATGATTATATCATCGGTAGAGTATAATCGGTATTAAGCCAGTTTCCGCATGGACAGAGCACGAGTACAAAAAAGAGTCTGTTTTTCTGAGGTAGCCTAACGGGTAAAAAGCTTTTCACAAGCAAGAAATTTTGGGCTCTTCCAAATTCAACGAATTTCAGATGACAGTCTCGGAAAGGACTCAAGAACAGGAGGTCATGTGTTTGATCCTTAAAATCTTTCCGAGAATTGATGAAAGTCGTTTCGACAGGATTTATTCCTCCATGTCTCACCCCTGATCATTGTGGGAAAGCAGCCAATAGCTTGGAAAGAATATTGTGTGAAGAACTGTTTAAAGAAACTCCAGGAAAGCATGGGTAGGTGTATTGGCCGCCGCGATTTAACTGATATAATGTTGAAATGGCATCAATCAATCAATCAATTAATCAATCCAAAAGAAAATCGTCGTATAAGAATAAACCACATCTATTTCCTGTTTTGTTTTTCTTTTGAAGTTTGTTTACTAAACCACGACGAAACAGACTGTGTATCAGAACAATTTCACAAGAAAAATGGATTTAGACAGCAAATTCTGTGGCAGTCTGCCTTACAACTCATCACTATTGGAGAGGTCCGATAAGATCACGTACTTGGCAGTTCAAATAGAAACGACCGTTATATAGACGATTGCAATTTAGAAATGGTAAATATTCTGAATTTTTCCACAAAAACGGGTACAGTATAAACTCTTGATCAAATTGCACGTTCCGTGCAGTCTTATCTAATTATACTCTGTCTGCAGAATTAAGTTTGGTCAAGATGTACTTATTCTGTAACAACAACAACAGGAAGTTCTGTTTAGCCCAGTAAGGGTTAAAAACTGTGCCTGTTATGTATGAACCATGCTCTGTGACAAGGGGCATTAATGAATTTCCAAAAAGTATCGATTCAGGTCAGCCTGTGCATTCCACGCAGGTTAACCTGGGCCGAAATTGTTTGCTATAAGACTAATAAATTTACTGCATGGTTAAGGACTGGTTTACCTCATGATTCAGTTGTTGTTAGACAAAACGGATCAAAGATCATGTATCGATTTGTTATCAAGCATCATGGTGATGCATTAGGCCTCCTTTTGCCAGAGCATGGTTCATATAGATAAGCAAACTATGCTCTATGAAAACCGGGCTTAATTTAGTCATTACCAAACGACAATATTTTAGCCTTGTCCAACATCGAAAGCCATTTGCAAACGACAAAAAAAGAAAAGTGACTGAAAATTTGTTTTGTGTGAAAGGTAGAAAACATTGTGGTAAAAGGAGAAAATGCTGGTTCACCAGCATTTTCTCCTTTTCCCACAATGTTTTCTAAAGGCTTCTTTCCCAGGGTCGTCAAAAGTAAGGATTGTGTGATAATGGGTTCATGCATTTGTGATATTCTATACCAAGCAAATTATCACATAATTATGGATTCAGAAAATCCACTTTGTCTAATTACCGACGAAATCCTGAGGTAGACTGGTCCCTGGACATACAGAAATTTAACGCTAGCAAAACTGTTTCGACAGGGTATAACCGGTGTAATGCAGAGAAATGACCCCCATTACAAAATGACTCATGGGTCATTTCACTACGTAGAGGAATGACCCAGGGCACTATTCTACGTAGAGAAATGACCCCAGTGGGTTATTTCTCTACGTAAAGTAATGACCCGGGTCATTTCTCTATGAAGTGAAATGACCCATGGGTCATTTCTCTTCCTAGTGAAGTGACCCATGGGTCATTTTGTAATGGGGGGGGGTCACTTCTCTGCGTAGAATAATGACCTGGGTTATTTCTCTACGAAGTGAAATGACCCATGGGTCATTTTGTAATGGAGGTCATTTCTGTACGTAGAATAATGACCCGGGTTATTTCTCTATGAAGTGAAATGACCCATCTCTTCGTAGTGAAATGACCCATGGGTCATTTTGTAATGGAGGTCATTTCTGTACGTAGAATAATGACCCGGGTTATTTCCCTATGAAGTGAAATTATCCATGGGTCATTTTGTAATGGAGGTCATTTCTGTACGTAGAATAATGACCCGGGTTATTTCTCTATGAAGTGAAATGATCCATCTCTTCGTAGTGAAATGACCCATGGGTCATTTTGTAATGGGGGTCATTTCTCTGCGTAGAATAATAATGACCCGGGGTATTTCTCTATGAAGTGAAATGACCCATGGGTCACTTCTCTTCGTAGTGAAATGACCAATGGGTCATTTTGTAATGGGGGTCATTTCTCTGCGTAGAATAATGACCCGGGTCATTTTTCTACGAAGTAAAATGACTTCTTGGGTCATTTCTCTACGTAGAATAATGACCCGGTCATTTTGTAGGGGAGGGCCATTTCTCTGCATTACGCCGGTGTAATGCAGAGAAATGACCCCCATTACAAAATGACCTACGACTCATTTCTCGGCGTAGAGGAATGACCCATGGGTCATTTCTCGACGTAGAGAAATGACCCATGGGTCATTCCTCTACGTCGAGAAATGACCGTGGGTCATTTTGTAGGGGAGGGTCATTTTTCTGCGTTACACTGGCGCAGACTGTGCAGGCTGACACGAGTCTTTTCGCAGATGTATTGAGCCCCCTTTCACCAGAGTGTGACTTACATGCAAAAAAAAATTAAATAAATTATTGGAGTGCATAGTTTACACTATTAACTCTTTAACAAACGACAAAATTTTAGGCTTGTCCAAATTGAAAACATTTGCAGACGACAACATTAAGTGACTAAAGAATTGAAATTTGTTTTGTGAAGAGTAGAAAACATTGTTGGAAAAGGAGAAAATGGTGGTTACCAGCATTTTCTCCTTTTTTCGACAATGTTTTCTAAAAGCTTCTTTCTCAGGATCGTCAAAAGTAGGGATTGTGTGGTAATGGGTTTTATCATTATCCTGCTAAATACTAAACTGAAAATTTGAATTCGATAGCAAAATCCAAAAATTAATATTGATATTTCAAAGTTATGTTTTGGGAAATGAATATTTCCTTATCGTACAGTGTGGATCCAAGATCAGACTGCACCTTCTGTGCAGTCTGATCTTGATCTACAATGTCCGCAAATTGTCAGCCGGTCGCGCTTAACAGCTAAAGAATTAACCCATTACCACACAATCCCTACTTTGGACGCCCCTGAAAAAGAAACCTTTTGAAAACAATGTGGGTAAAGGAGAAAATGCTGGTAACCAGCATTTTCTCCTTTTCCTACAATGTTTTCTACCTGTCACAAAATTAATTTCAAATTTCCAGTCACTTTCATTTTGTCTTCTGCAAATGCTTTCGATTTTGACAAGCCTAAAATATTGTCGTTTGGTAATGAGTTAAAACGAAGACAGGACTAGATAACAGGAGGCAAAAATACAGTTAGCAAACATTCGCCGGTTTCATAGTCTGACAAGAAAATCATTATATAAAGGCTCATACTGTGCAGTGTCATTATTTGCCACGATATTTTCAGGTTGTTATTATAGATTAACCAAAACCGACGGGTATGAAAAAATGGGGAGGGATTAATCCAAATAACTGTCGGAGGATCAAGGTTAAACTACCCTAAAACCCTTTGCCAAACAATCCCGACTTTGAACGATCCTGGGAAAGAAGTCTTTTGAAAACATCGTGGGAAAAATTAGAAAATGCTGGTAAACCAGCATTTTCTCATTTTTCTCACAATGTTTTCTACCTTTTCAGAGATTTTCGGAGACAAATTTCATAATTTTAACCACATATATATTGTCATTTTTTTTTTTCAATATTGGTGAGTCTAGATTTTTTTCGTATTGACAAGAGTTAACCCTTTACCAAATAATCCTAAGTCTGCCGAGTTTGAACGATACGGATGAAGAAGTGATTTCAAAACAAATGTGGGAAAAGGAGAAAATGCTGGTAACCAGTATTTTCTTCTTTTTCCACAACCTTTCTTATACCCTCACATAGACGAATTCCCGATATTTTAGACACATTCAGTCTATCGTCTGCAATTCGTTTTAATATCGACCTGTGTACAGTTTGTCGCCTGGTTAGAAAGATGAGGGATATAGATGAACTTGGGGTGGTTTACAAATAGTGTGCATCAAGATCAGACTACCACAGAATGTATAGTCTGATTTTTGTTCTATAATTATGGGGGGGAAATCGCTAAAATTGCTGCAAAAATTGTATTAACAGCTCTTGCAGACTGTTCTCGTTTGAGAGAATGAAGGCGCCAATCCTTGAGCCGCTTTGCGCGATTCAATACCCTTTTTCAGACAGTGTAGATCAAGATCAGACTGCACGTTCCGTTCAGTCTGATCTTCGATCAACACTGTCCAGGGCTATTTGGATTCCTCGGCGCAAATAATCGTTTGATATCGAAATAGTGTAGAATTTTACGGTCGGTTGGAAGCGATGTTTTTTTCCAGCAATATACGGGTAAAGGGGGTGCATTTGGATATTGTTCAAGGACAGGGTGAATTCATGTCTGTGTGCATTGCACTGCCATTAAAAACTTCACGTGAAATCAATATTGCACGTTATTTATCGGTTGATAAAAACGTCCATATCATTTCCTACTGTTTATTATTCACATGTGGATATTTTTTCAAGATGGCGACGATGACGCCCCTAGTTCTGCTATTTCACATCTTCACCGCCGGTTTTTATATATTTGGATTAATGTACGATATTCTCTATATTGAGGTTACCGGGAATCAGTATGGAGGAAAGTTCAAGTTCTTAACATTCATAAATTTGGTAAGTTTTTTTTTTATTTCTATATTTCAATTTCTTATTCTAGACAGGCTTTAACCTGCGTATGGTTACACTGTCAGACGGAAGTTCAGGGCGAATTGCTGCCAAGAAAATGTATTGCTGGGCGATACGAATTATATGGCCGTGTTGTAGCAAAAGGGGGTTTAATGTCTCTCCTTGATGCATTACACGAAGTTATCATACAATTATTGGTAATTGACAACAATTTGTCTAACAAACGACCGAATCATGATGTAGTATGGCCCTTGCAGTTGGACATGCAAAAATTTACGAATCATTTTTGAACTATTAACCCTTTATTTGGTTAAGGCATTTCTATGGTATATCTACTTGACCCTAAATAACAGTAAGGATGAAGCAATTTCTTATGTGTATATGACACCTTTTGATAGCATAAAAAAAACAACATTGTGACAAAAGGTAAAATTGCTCGTCACGAGCAATTTCACCTTTTGCCACAATGTTTTCCAAAGGCTCCTACAAGCAATGCGTAGAAATGAGTATCTATGGAGTAAAGAGTTAACTTAAATTGACCTGCACTATCTTTGATCTGTTTACATGTGATTGATATATGGAATTCTGAGATTGTCTCTTTTTGCGTGGTGGGTCGCAATTTAATTTTCGTATTTGTCCGTATTTTGTAAAGCTTTATTCATTCCGCTTAAGCAGACATCGTAAAACAAGGTTAGACTGTGCAGAAGCTGTAGTTTGATCTTTGAGCTACACTTTCTATGATCATCGAAATTGCAGAACAGGAGTTTTTTTGTAATATCATTATAGATTTTTATCTGATTAGTAGAAGAAACTCATATTCAAAATCAGCTATTTCTACAAAATTTTCAAAACTTGTTTATACAAGGACGTAGAAGCATGACTTGTGCACACAGAGCAGCTTCCTTGCCCCCTTATCCCGACCTACAGTTTTTTTAGAGATGGAAGAAGGGGATATTGCCCACAGAGGGATTCAGGCCCGTCGGAAGGAAATTTCATTTGGTCCGGCCAGTTAGGCGAGCGACGAAGTCGCGAAGCCATGCTAGGGGGATCCGGGGGCATGCTCCCCCGGAAAAAATTGTGAAAATAAGAAGCTCTCTGGTGCATTTTGGTGCATTTTTTGGGGTTTATATGACGCATTTTTTTTTTTTTTCGAAAATTGGTCCGGCCATTTTTCATTTTTGGCCGAAAATTTGGTCCGGCCATGGCCGGACTGGCCGGACCGCTACCGACGGCCTTGGTACTATTGAATGATTTTTCTCTTTCCCTCTACTCTAAAACTGTATGGTTAGGCAAGTGCAGACATGTACACAATATTTTCAACTTATTTTTTTCTAATGACATATTAAATGGTTGTCAACTTACTGTAAGAGCAGACGACAATCCTTTACGAAACAGCAGAATTTTAGACCTATCCAAATCGAAAGGTTTTGCAGACGATAATTTCATAGTGGCTCAAATGATTCAAGTTTTCTTTGATAGAGTGAAAAACTTTGTGGGAAAGGGAGAAAATGCTGGTTACCAGCATTTTCTCCTTTTCCCACAAAGTTTTCAAAAGGCTTCTTCCTCAGGGTCGTTGAAAGTCGTCATTGTGTGGTATAGGGTTAAATTCGGATCATGTAATTATAATCATTTATAGTATTTTTTCCTGAGGAAGAACGGAAAAAAATGGGGGAAGAAAACTATGGCTCGGCCAATTTCTTTCTGAGGATTTATGCGTTGTCTGCGCATGTCATATTCTTCGAAGATTCGACTGTCTTAGGCTGACTTCGTTTGGGGCTATAGCCACGGCTACAGAAGCAATGGCTTCAATCGAACATCAAAAGCCAGGACTATAATGATGTCATTTGACCTTTAACCTCGGCTATTGTCGGACCGCGCTCGCACCCACGGTCGGTTTAGTTCCAAGATGGCGACTGGGGTAGGAAATGAAATGTAAGTTATGTTGAAAAGGTAGAAGTACAAACCGTATTCGTTCCATATTATTTATTTGATCAGACCTATATGCCAGCCAATAGTTATGCATCGAAATGGAGTATATGTGTTATTTCAAACGAACCGATGGCTTCAGCCGATGATATTTTTCATTATGATTGATGGAGAGGATGTCAGAAGATTCGGACCCAAGAAGATTCGGCCCAGGGCCTTCCAGCGATTTTCGAGAAGATTAGGCCCAGCAGGTGAGAAGATTCGGCCCCGAGGGTGAGAAGATTCGGCCCAAGTTGTATTATATTGTTTGTACCAGTAAAATTACCTGATTGAACTAATTATTCTTAAACGTTAGAGTAATCTTAATCGTCCACGATATTGTTTTGCAGAACGTAACGTTTTTTAAATAAAAAACTAAAATTATTTCTATTCAAAATCACTATTGTACTGTAGAAGAGCAGCAATATGATATTTACACTTGTTTCTTCTTTCAGGATTATGGTGCAGGTGAACAAAAATGGCACAATGTACTTGGCAAGAATTAGCCAATCTTTATTTGATATGATCAGTTCACCAGAATGTGGTATGTATAATTTGGGAGAAATGTTAAAAAAAAAAAACGTTGCTAGGTTGGGGTATCAAACACCAGTCTTCTAGCTTGTGTCAGATTAGTACCATGCAGGCAGGTTTTTTGAAGTTTCATAAGCTTTATCAGTACCCTTTACACTCCTATTATGGAGAAATAAGATTGATAATTGCTTATTGGGGTTCATGCCACATTAGCAAATTTTCAGTTATACATGTATATCAACACTCAACCTAACCAGACTCTACTGAATAGGCAGTTAACCAGTACTAAGTCAGATACTGGCATCTGCCTACTTCAGAAAGAATCTTACCTGTCCTGTACCAAAAATAGTAATAACATGGGAGTTATATCACTTCTCCAAAGAGATAATTGTGTAATCTTATGAAATCATATATTGACTTCTATATTGGCAAGTAAACTGAAACTTAATTTGGCCTCAGCAGAACTGGAAAGATCATTTATTTTCTAGAGCCGTGAAAGTAAGTGCTCAGGCCAAATCAAAATTCTGTTCCTTGGCAGAAATGTTTGTCATCACAAGATACAGTGGCTTTGAATGATTTTAGTGGTTGAAAAAGAACTAGGATAGGCTATCTTTTCCTGACAGCACAGGAGGAGTCCTGCAGGGCTCAGTGGTAAAGTGTGGGTCTCATAAGCTGGAGGCTCTGGGTTCAAGCTGCACTGCATTCATTGGAGTTTTCATTGGAGTGCCCTTGGGCAAGACACTTCAAAGCCCTTACCTAGTACTACTAAAACCCAGAAAATACATGAATATACCAGCTGCTGCAGTGATATGACTGAAATAATGTTGAAGCGGCATAAAACAGTCGTTAAATATATCCCTTTTTTTTTATTTTTTATAGCTTATACACCTATGGACATCAAGTGAAGAGAAAGCTCTAATAAGTGTGAGAGGAGAGGTTGATGAGGAGTTTAATAAAAATCAACGCCATGATGTCCTGGTTTACTGGTCCAACTTTTCCATAATTTTAACATTTTCGGACTTTTGAGTGCTTCTTTGCAGAGGATCATTTTTTCTGTTTCTTTGATAACTCTAAAAAGGCAGAGTGGCTGTATGTGTCAGAAGTCAGTGGCCATTTGTTACCAGTGTCATACACTACCATAGGTTTGGTTGAAGCCCTGTTTCAATAGATTATGTTGAAATCTTCAACGTACTTGAATTTAGTTGGATTATTCCCTGTACTGTTGTTCTCAAGACTGCTTTCCGATAATCTTTTTTAAGTTTGTTCCATTTATTTTTCACCTGCACATTTGTCACATTTATGTCCTAACAATATGGGAAAAGTAGCCAGTTAACCCATTACCACACAATCCCTACTTTTGATGCCCCTGAGAAAGAAGCCTTTAGAAAACATTGTGGGAAAAGGAGAAAATGCTGGTTACCAGCATTTTCTCATTTTCCCACAATGTTTTCTACCCTTTACAAAACAAATTTCAAATTTTCAGTCACTTTTATTCTGTCGTCTGTAAATGCTTTCAATTTGAACAAGTCTATAAATTAAATATTATTGTTTGGTAATGAGTTAAAATTTAAAATTTCCATTTCGTATTTACATGATTTGGTTTGCATTTTTGGTTGGATTTTCGTGAAACTTGCACAATTTGTTTATCTCATCAACAGCTTCAAGCTGATTGATTTTGAAAAAAAAACAAACAAACAAACAGTAAGGGAAAAGTAGCCACTTTAATTTTAAAATAGCTATTTCTTGTTTACTTGATAAAGAATGCATTATCTGTCAGATTTCTGTGTACTTGCAAAGTTTGTTTTATCAATAGCTTTAACCATATTGGTTTTGAAAAAAAAAATGAAACAAACAATATCGGAAAAGTAGCCATTTCAAGTTGAAAATTTCCATTTCTTGTTTACATGATGAAAATTTCATTTGTTTTTATGTTTTTTTTTTTAACTTTGACAGTTTGCAAGAAAATAAGTAGATACACTGCAAGTAGAGCAGTTCAGGCTCTTAAGGGCCACTAGTTCTTTATACTCTACCACAGGAAGTGATGGGATATTTATATGTTATATTGTCTAATGCCTGTTGCCTCAATTTAAAACAGGACAAGGCTTTTACCCTAATTCTGCTTTAACTTGAAGCAGCATACAAAGAAACTTTGGTGGCTGCATTTGATTTCACAAGTTTTTATGAACAACCTTAGACATTTTTTTCTCCACTGGCCTAAGGCCAGCAGGCTTATGTCATGGCCTGGTGCCCGTTGTACATGTGTGTCTGTGTGTTAACTTTTTTTTCAAACTTCTTCACTGAAACTACCCATTCATTTGATGAAACCTCACAGAAACGATCTTGCTATTGTCTTCTCCAGAAATTCTTGAAGGAATTAAAAAGCTGGTTGCCATAGCAACAAAACCGAAAAATTTTGATCGTCTTCTTCTTGTCTGAAACCATATCTAGTTTTATCTTATGGACCTCAATCACTTCAAATTTGTATGGTTAAAAAGCCAGTGGAGCAATGTACAGAGGCATAATGGGCCTCTTGTTAGATTTATCTGACACTTTGATTTTCATGTTAGTTTTCAAACTTTATTAAAATGATGTTAACTGTTGTTGGCATATCTCATTTATTTTCCAAACTTCTGCTTTTATGACTTAAATATACCGGTACCCTTCAAATGATCAATTTTGTAAGACCTACTTTATAGTAAAAGTTTGGCTTTACAGTTATAAATGTCGTAGGCTAGACAGGAATTCAGCTAGATTCAGAATCTGGCTAGACCAGATAGGCATTCGATCTTATCAGGACTAGGACAGATAAAAATTCTTAATTGGTCTGGACTTATTCAGGATCTGGCTAAACAATTTTTAGCAAGATAGAAATTGTTATTCAATTCCTGATCTGCCTTACACCAAAAAAGGATTTTTATCAAGACTTCAACTAGGCCTACACTGTATGAGTCTTGGTCATAGCCCTGGGAATCTTTGTATTTAACTCTTTAGCAAATAGCAAAATTTTGGACTTGTCCAAATTGAAAGCATTTGCAGATGATAAAATGAATGTGAATAAAAAATAGAAAATTGATTTGGAAACGGTAGAAAACATTGTGGAAAATGGAGAAAATGCTGGTTACTTCATTCTGGTTACCAGCATTTTCTCCTTTTCCAACAGTGTTTTCAAAGGTTGAAATTAAATGCATATGCAGAAATCAAATGTAGCTGGAATTATGGTAGAGCTAATTGTCTCCAAAAGTTTTGAAAACCTTTGGGGTGAAAGAAAAATACCAAAAATTTTCATTGAAATTTGCGATTTTTCGGAAGAAAAACAGATCTGTGTCCTCAATACCACCACTATGGTCCTGGCTTGTAAGAAAAAGGCCGATAATCCTTAGAACCTCCTCACACATCCCTTTATCAATTCGAAAATGGTACCTTAACCCTTACCCAAACGACAAACTTTTGCACTAGACCAAATTGAAAGCATTTGCAGACGACAATTCAACTCTTGCTAAAAAGATTTCTGTCTATGATTGGGTAGAAAACATTGTGGGAAAAGGAGAAAATGCTGGTTACCAGCATTTTCTCCTTTTTCCACAATGTTTTCAAAAGGCTACTATTCAAGACCCGTAAAAACCAGGGATTGTTTGAGAAAGGGTTAAGTCAAAGTCTATAAACTGCGGAATTATATTCTCTGAATAACCCTGCACCCGCGGAATACTAGTATGCTGTCCACGGAGTCTGAGTAAGAGACCAATCAAAACAGTCAGCTTTTTTTAATTAATTCAATTATGACTCTAATTTTTAAATTATCTTTCTATCTGATAGCAACGACAAAATGTACATGTCCCTAACGATCAATGCATGTAGGAAAGTGAAATAACTATGCAAACATTTCTGTTTATTTGTGTAAAAACAAAAAACAAACTAACTTGAAATATATATATATCATTAATTATCAAATTTTCAAGTAGATTAATCTGGGAAAAAAAGGTTAATTGCTCTTATAAAACTAATATTAGGCACCGAATTAGGTGCAGGATGGCGTCCGCTTTTTCCCTCTATATTTCATATAGTCCGCTTTTTTCCTCTTTGTCTATATGGTCCGCTTATCGCGTCCGCGTTTTAGTCACACCCGTTGCAAAGGCTATGTGTGTTCGCTTCATGACATGCGTACTTGACAGCTTCCCGTTTATTTATAGTTTTCTGACGTCACTTTAGCTGTGGCTATAGCCCCAAACGAAGTCAGCCTTATATGACGCATCACTAGCCCCGAAAGCGGGCTGACTGTAATATTACGCTGTATAAAGTAGCAATGTTGAAAATAGATTTTTATCAATACGTTTGAGGATAAATGAGACCTGATTTAGCTCCAGATTTCTCTAAACTGCTGATCACAGCTGAGTGAATTGCACAAAGTAGCGTTTTATCGAGTAAACGTTTCTTTTAGTTTGAAATTCAAAGTAACGGTTGTCGCGTAGGAAAGTGGTTCGGTTCTGTACCCAGGATGCCCAAATTAGATAGATGAGTATTTATAGAATGCCATCTAGCGGGAGATAATGAGGATTAATGATAGTCATTGCGACTGGATTCATTCCTCTCGCAGCGCTGACAATTGTCTCGTCGAAAGCAGCCAGTGGCTTGGAAAGAATTTTGTGCTGAGAACTGCTAAAAGAGACTCCAGGAAAGCATGGACAGGTGCGCTGGCCGCCGCGATATAACTGAAATAATCCGAATTTAAGGGTTGGCAAACCCCGGACTTCTGGAAGGATAAAAAGCATCGTGGGAAAATGATGGTTACCAGCATTTCCTCCTTCTTTTTCCACAATGTTTTCCAAAATCTTTTTTAGGGTCGATTAAATGTCCGGATGTGTACTGAATAGTTAACCCTTTACAAAACAATCCCCGGTATTTACGACCAAAAGGAAGAAGCCTTCTGAAAACATTGTGGGGAAAGGAGAAAATGCTGGTAAACAGCATTTTCTCCTTTTCCCACAATGTTTTCTACTCTTCCAACGTCAAGTTTCAATTTTTTGAGTCACATTTATTTTTGTCGTCGGCAAATACTTTTGAATTTGGAAAAAACTGATTTTTTTTTCGTTAGGTAAAGAGTTAATCAAAGTTGATAATGAACACAATGTTATCAATTAAGGACGAGGTCAAAATCTTTGCCTTTCACATAGCAATGATATCAGTAGATCTAAATCTAATACTTTCCTTTTGGAAACGTTGTGTGACAAGGAGAAAAATTAATAATATCGTCGTTTGTTTGTTTCGTGTTTAGATAAGCACGTTATCAGCATTATTTCAGTCAGTTACGTGCTGCAGCCAGTGTACCTATTCATGCGTTTACAGAGTTTATTTTCTGATATTTCCTTCAACATTTGCTTTAGAGCTGCTTACTGTATTCTGACAGAAAGTCGACAGAACTATATTTGCCTTTTACCATACAATTCTGAGTTTTAACGACCCGCTAAAAGAGTGTTTTCGAAAACACCTTTTGAAAAAGGAGAAGATGCCGGTAACCAGCATTTTTTTCTTTCTTTTCTTTTTTCCTCAGTGTGTTTACCCGTTCAAAGACAAATCATGTCATTTAACCCATTACCCTACTTTTCTCTGAGAAAGAAGCCTTTTGAAAACACTGTGGGAAAAGGAGAAAATGCTGGTAACCAGCATTTTCTCCTTTTCCCACAGTGTTTTCCACCCTTCCCAGAACAAATTTCAATTTTTCAGTCACCTTTATTTTGTCATCTGCAAATGCTTTCAATTTGAACCAGTCTAAAATTTTGTCGTTTGGTAAAGAGTTAAGCTACACGAGTAGTCGTCTTCTGTAAATGCATTCACGGACTGGCCTGCAACAAGCCAAAAGGGGGCATTCAGACATTTGCGTAAAGTGTCGTCACGGATCAGCATGCGCAGTCCACAGAGACTGATCCGAAACGACACTTTCCGTTTTTACGTAAATTTTCTGTTTTGCACAAGTCTGCTGTAGCACAAAATCTAGTGTGGTCGTAAAGTGCAGTCTGCGCAGGCTGATCCGAGACGACACTTTACACAAATTTCCAAATACCCTTTTCGCGTGTTAAAGGTCATAGTGGAATGGTCGAATCTTTTGTCGTTTGGTAACCAATTCAGCTCTGAGAGTGAAAAAAGTCAAGTCTATGAGATATATAGGATTTGACATGAGTTTATGTTTGAGATAAATTTTATTGCACGAGTCAAGAGAAAATGTTACTAAGCAAGCCCTTGAAAGCGCTAAAAATAATAATACAGTATAAAGTTCACTTCATATAACACTAAACCACAGTAACTTGAATTGTCCTTTCTATTACAAAACATAAAGCATAAAGCTTTCTATCACTGAGGAGTAAATTATCCAAAACGCCTAAGCCGTACAGGAGCCATTATCTCCCGCTAGATGGCATTCTGTAAATACTCATCTATCTAATATGGGCATCCTGGGTACAGATCTAAACTGCTGATCATAGCCGAGTGAATTGTACAAGGTAGCGTTCTATTGAGTAAACCTTTATTTTCGTTTGAAATTCAAAGTAACGGTTGTCGCGTAGGAAAGTGGTTCGGTTCTGTACCCAGGATGTCCAAGTTAGATAGATGAGTATTTGTAGAATGCCATCTAGCGGGAGATAATGCGACTGAACGCTTCTTGATACGGCCGAGTTAGATGTAGTTACGCAAGCGGCCAAGTTGTGACGAGTACCTCTCGAACAAGGACGGAATGTTGGGGAATAAAAGGTAAGAAGTAAGAAGAGTAAGTGTATCTAAAGATATGGCTATTAAATGTCTTCTTCATCTGGGTTCAACCTCCGGAACAAGATCGGAAAATCAAACTTATCTATCCCTTTTTCTGGTATCAGGATATTTATCTTAGGTACACCACCTTCTGCACCATTGGCAACGACTTCCGAAGGGTTGGCTTGTCTGGCCTCTATGTCATTGATGACCACGTTCTGTCGATCCTCGCTTTGTATTCTTTGCGTTACGTTTTCAGGGACAGCGTTTGTGTCGGCCATGTCGATATCATGTATTGGCCATGTTTGACTGAAACTGTTCAAGAGATCGTGCATAGCTACCTTGAAATTGATGTCCTTCTCTGGGTCGATTTCCTGCGGCGTGTAGGATCTAAAGATAAAATTTCTTAGCAAAAATGGCAAAATACCACCTGCGATTGTAGCCAAAAGCTGATTGGTGGCTGAAATTTTTCCTGTCTCACCAAAAGTCATGACAACCAGAAAAACAAAGAGAAGAAAAGCAACAATCCACGAAAAATGCACGCAGGCGATGAGGTACCGATGAAGCAGTCTGCCGGGCCTGTTTCCATATGGCATTACACTGGCATCAAACAGAAGCTTCGTGGGTATCTTTTGTGTATCATCTTTGGTAAGGAAGAACACGACCTTGTTGACCTCCCATGCTAAGGACCATATAGGGTCAAGGACCATCTTGACTTCACTATGATCTTGCCGGAGGCATTTCTTTCGATCACAAGCGTCATATGTACCGTCACATAGATTAACAGCAAACGCTGTATTTCTTTGCATAGTCTCGTCCTGGAACAATACTGGTAGCACATTGTGCTCACATCTTGCCAGTATATATTTGTTTATCGTGGCGCTGTACTCTCTGTATTGATTAGAGACGCTGCCGAAGCAATCCTTTCCGTAGACAAGAAGCAATACTGCAAGTGAAATATATGTCATGGTAAATTCAGCATATAAAATGAAACCGATGAGGGTGTACATGAAAGCATCCAAAAAGAAAGTAACCAGCTCAAATAGAAGAAAAATTGTGGAATACATTGTTACCAAACAGAAGAAGATCACCAGTAGCTGTAAAGCGCGCCCCTGACACGTTCCCAAAGCTCTTTCGTTCTGTAAGAAAGAAATTTGTTTTACTAAATCTTTAAGCTCGAAATTATTTGGTCGTAATCTTCTTTTGATGCGTCGAATCCAAGTCTTGCTCTCTGGTTGGTTTTCAATTGCGGAAGGATCAAAAAGGACCCCAGATTGTTCTCGGTCGTCCCCTGAACTACTATGGACCCATCTTGTAGGTAAAGCATAAACAACGACGTGTGCGAAGAGACGTACAGTTAAGTTTATAGTAGGGAACATATAGAAGGCAAAAAAGATAAACGCAATTGGAATAAGCACGATCCACATAAACACTCCTCCGAATATAACCCAGCAACCAAGGCTTGTACAGGGTATTAACAACAACTGTACAAAACCGCCGAAGGCTTTCGTTCTGCTAGCCGCATGCATATCCAGAAAACATTGTCGGAATATGAATTCGAACTTTTCCTTAGTGATCTTGTTTAAGTTCCCGAAGATGAAAGACTCCACCAACAGGAACAAATACACAAAGATAAAAATAGCGTGTAGAGGCGTTAAAAACAAGGCGAAGTTTCCTTGGAATGGAAAATTGTATCCTTTCTCGTAAGCCGCCTCTTTGCGCAGGGTCATCTCCTCGTGCTCGTAGCGATAGTACACCATCATTCTGATACACCATGGCATTATGGCAACTAGGCCAAGAACGATGGTCGTGAGTGCCCTCGAGCATTGATACCAAGTGTAAACAATTGGTATCTTTTGGCATATGTTTGCATTACAGCATTCATTGACTGAAGGTAGTTCTCGAATCCTACAATTGACCAAAAACTCGTAAAGAGTTTGGAAAATTCGTGTCGGAGCTTCTCCAGGGTTCACGAGTCGAGAATCTTCGGTACGCAGATCGGCTTCTGAAATTGTGTGTTCTACAGGGGTATCAAACGGAAGTTTTTGTACAACATCTTTGAACTTTTTCATATTCGTGACTTGAGATAGTTTAATGTCTATTGTGCCACCATCTTGCTGACTGGCTGACACGTCCCTCCCTTTCATATTTTTCTTCCTTTTCAACAGCTGAAGTGAAATTCTATATGGCCTTTCCAGCGGGTACACAAAACTTTCTGTGTCTTCCGTTTTGCGGAATACACGGGCGGGTAATAGAAGAGGACAAAATAGGATAAAGAAAAGTTTCACCAGTCTGATAGCATTGCGCATAAGCTGGAACCAAATGTCGGTCTCGAGGTATTGGCAAATCATCTTCATGTCTTTATCACGCTTACAGCAATGGTAAGTATAATCTGCACCATGGATATCGCGAATATGAACATTGCAGACATTGTCAGTCGGATCTAATTGCTCAGCTTTGCCCGCCGTGAAACTTTGAAAATCGTTCATCACTAATTCTCGTATGATTTTCTCTACGTCATCGTAGGTTAAATGGTCTAAACAACCGGGAGGGTTTTCTTCTAGTGGAATCTTTTTGAATTTCTTCACTTTGAGCTCGAGACTTTTGAACGACATTACATCGTAGTTTGGCTTCAACAGAAGAAGTCTCGTACCAAATCTACCTTTGGTCCTAACCCAGAAGAACGGCTTAAACATTCTGCTAGTATCTCTACCACTTAGGTTTGCCGGTAAGAAATCCTTCCCACGAAACTTGACTTTAAATTCTATCATTGACGGCCCTGTTTTTAGAACACGTTTTATGTTAGCTGTAAGAGTTGCGTCATTAGGAGCTAATGAGCAGTTCTTGAGAACTGAGGTGGGTGTGTACAGTTCTTTGTTTGTTCCCTTCGTGGTCACGTCACCAGAATCTTCAGCATTATACTGTATATTCAGTGCTGTGGTGTTTGTCGTGTTGTAAATTGGGAACACCGACACACAGGTAAGTATGCATATACAACACATCAGTGCGAACGACAACCTTGGTGATGTCATCTTCAGGTTTCATCACCTTTGAAAAGAATAGAACAATTTACAAATCATATGTCATGAAGATATCCTAAATTATATGACGCGACGATGTTTTTACTACACAATATCCGTGTGTTCACTTTAGTATAGCCAATGCAAATTATCCTTTATTTTATTCTTTTCGGTAGTTTATCAGGGAATTATGGTGGATAATGGTGTTTGATGACTTCACCCTACCAACCAGTGAACTTTATCGAGTCGATAATTCATTGGTACGAAACTACATAGATTCTTTAACAATGTTTATAACTTCACCTTTTTCAAAGATATATTTCAGAGAGTGATTTAATCTAGTAATCTTTAAAAAAAATACCTTTTAAATATGGATATAAATCCTGTTAAATTCAGTTTTGTAGTTCTGTTGATTTGTTTGATCACTGCAAATGAAAATAAATGGCGGAAAATGACAGTTACGGGGAAGGTTATGTGTGGCAATCTGAAGGGTATTAACAGGAATTCAATTTGATTTTTGTCTTTCAGCTCTCATAAACACGAACTGCTAAAGGTGAACTTATCTTATTGTGCTGAGTTAATCGTGTGTCATCAACCTATACCTTGTTGTCAGGATATTTTTGGCGATATCACGAACGAGTTCAAAAATGGCCAGATTGTTTGTCTTGATATCTTGAAAGTGTTTAAGGTAAGACCTGTGTAATGCACTTCCGGTGAACATTGGGCAAAAATTCTAATTGGTTGTTAAATAAGGATAAATAAGGATTTATGCCGAAATAATATTTTTGCACATTCCTAACGGATCAGAAATTCCGTTTATGTCTATCTTGAATTTTTTTTTTATACATGTACTTTTGTTTGTTTTCTTAAAAGGGAGGTAATTATTATCTCTTTTTCATTTGAGAATATAGCGGTTTTAGATTTATAAATGATAATTCAAAGAAGGAAAAAAATGGAAAAAATGAAAAGGTGAAAGTATTTTAATAACACTCATTTTTATTTAGGCTATAGCTTATTTTGCAGGATGATATTTTAGTGGAAATAGCTGTTTTCCATTACACAGGTCTTACCTTAAGAATTGGTTGTGTCAGATTAAAAAAAAAAAAAAAAAAAAACACAGGATGAGGTCTTTGAAAAAATAGAAAACCCTGTGTACACTCTAAAGGCCACATTTTCAGTCTAGTATTCATAAATGTTTTTCAGAATGTTCGTTTTGTGCGAGAAGAATTCTTTGAAGGGAAATCCTAGATAAGTTCACTTTTCGCCGAAAAATAGAATTACAAAATTTTTTTAGATATCCGAGTAACGGTTTATGTTTACAAGTATTTCCGTCCGTTGTTGTAATGAAAAACATCCGGGTGCAATAGCAGTTTCAAAAACATGCACGCGTTCATCCTGTGTGACATCACTTGTACATAATAGACATAAATGAGTCGTGCGTTATGAAAAGACGGTCTGATACATCTTTGAAGCACAGCGTAGCAGTAGTAGTAGTAGTCGTAAACAAGCAAGTTGTCGTATTGGGTATAATGAATGAATTAACTCATTACCACACGAGAAAATTTTGGACTGGTCCGAAATGAAAGCATTTGCAGACGACAAAATAAAGGTGACTAAAAAATAAAAAAAATAAAAATTTGTTCTGGGGAGGGTAGAAAACACTGTGGGAAAAGGAGAAAATGCTGGTTACCAGCATTTTCTCCTTTTCCCACTGTGTTTTCTAAAGGCTTCTTTCTCAGGGGTGTCAAAAGTAGGGATTGTGTGGTAATGGGTTAACGAATGAATAACTTAAATGACTTATAAATCTTTTACATAGTCATTTACGAATAAAATATTTTTCAGTCTGTTTCACGTGATACAATTCTCTCTCCCTCTTTCTCTCTATCTTTTTCTCTCTCATGTCAAATACTAGTTTATTTGAATGGTATATCTAGAATAAGATATAAGTACACAAGTGCTCTCTGTCTGTCTATCTGTCTGTCTGTCTTTCAAACACTATCCATGTTTCCTCTTTTCTTTCCTATATCACTCTAGATGTAGTGAAAGTGTACATCTTGTAATGATTCGACCAGACCTCCAGATAAAGGGGGGGAGGGGGGGTTGATGATTTTCTAAATCCATTATTTCTCTTCGAAACCCAATGTTGTGTGTACTCATTAGAATCGTCTCATCCAGACTATTCTAATGAGTACCCACAAGATAGGGTTGAGCAGAGAATAATTAATATTTTCATTTTTGAAATCAAAATCACTCTTTCTATCTGGAGCTATGTTCGAGTTTAACCCATTACCACACAATCCCTACTTTTGACGACCCTGAGAAAGAAGCCTGTAGAAAGCATTGTGGGAAAAGGAGAAAATGCTGGTAACCAGCACTTTCTCCTTTTCCCACAATGTTTTCTACGCTTCACAAAACAAATATCAAATTTTCAGTCACTTTTATTTTTGTCGTCTGCAAATGCTTTCAATTTGGACTAGTCCAAAATTTTGTCGTTTGGTAATGATTTAATGATTTTATTTCATAAGAAGGATTTCCTAAGCTGCTAATCACGACTCACTTACCTTTTTTGTAGGTCCAGATTAGACTGCGCGTTCTGTGCAGTATGATCTTTGATTTATACTGCCCGATAAAGAGATATAAATCACTTAACCCATTACCACTCAATCCCTACTTTTGACGCCCCTGAGAAAGAAGCCTTTTGAAAACACTATGGGAAAAGGAGAAAATGCTGGTAACCAGCATTTTCTCCTTTTCCCACAGTGTTTTCTACCCTTCCCAGAACAAATTTTTTATTTTTTAGTCACCTTTTATTTGTCGTCTGCAAATGCTTTGAATTTGGACCAGTCTAAAATTTTCTCGTGTGGTAATGATTTAATGATTTTATTTCATAAGAAGGATTTCCTAAGCTGCTAATCACGACTCACTGACCTTTTTTGTAGGTTCAGATTAGACTGCGCGTTCTGTGCAGTATGATCTTTGATTTATACTGCCCGATAAAGAGATATAAATCACTTAAACATAAATTTGAATTAGCAATATTAAATTTTTGGGTTTTAATTATTGAAATAAAAATTTCGTCTTAGTTATTTGGCAAATAAGGGTTAAAACCGAATGAACCAGGAGGTAGAAGGCGGTAAAATGGTACTTTATCATGCAGAAATGTTTGCCAAGAGCCAAAAGTTTCGACCCACATCTGCCCTCCTTTCACAAAAATGGTTAAAATATAATAAGTATACTTACAATATATATCCGACTCTCATTCACTTAAGGCCTCGTCACTTGCTAATGACTTGATGTTATAATTGTATATTATGGCCTCGTTTTGATCCAGTCACGTAGGAAACATTTCAAGATGTGGGGGCGCTAACTTCGAAATACTGAGATTTTTTGCTTGCTTGTTGCATTGCGATAAAAACTCATATTTTAGTTACTATGATTTTCAAAATAATTGGGGGGGGGGGGGGTCCAGAGCTCCCCCTAGCCCCCCCCCCCCCCTCCCTTTTCCCTGTTTTTAGGGGCCTGTGATCCATAAATCGGACAAAAATACAACGGGTCTCCCATTAAAGGTTTTCCTTCTTTGTTCATTTGCTTGAAATTGTGATCCCCGGGGCGGTACCAGTTTTGACCCGAACAACATTATTTGAACAAACTTGGTAGAGGTAAGGCATACCAAATATAAAAGCTCAACACCTTCCAGTTTTAAAGAAGGAGAATTTTAAGTTGTTCAAATTATGCCCCTGGGGTCAAAACTGCCCCCACCCCGGGGCTCACAAGTTTGAGCATAGGAAAAAAGACGGAAAACTTTAAAATTCTTTTCCTCTAAAACTCGAAGGCGTAGAGCTTTGATATTTAATATGTGGCATCTCCTAGTGGACCTCTACCAAGTTTGTTCAAATCATGCCCGTGGGTTCAAGACTGGCCCTGCCCCGGGGGTCACAAGTTCGAACATAGGAACAATGAAAGAAAATTTTAAGATTCTTATTCTCTATAACTAGAAGGCATAGAGCTATGATATTTGGCATGTAGCTGTTCCTAGTGGATCTGTACCAAGTTTGTTCATATTGTGCCCTTGGGGACTGGCCCTGCCTTGGGAGGTCACAGGTTCAAACATAGCAACAAAGAAGGAAAACTTTAGAAATCTTCTCTGACACTTGAAGGTGCGGAGCTTTGATATTTGGTATGCAGAATCTTTTAGTGGACCTCTACCAAGTTTGGTCATATGATGTCCCTGGCGTTTAAACCGGCCCTGCCCCAGAGGTCACAGGTTGGAACATAGGAACAAAGAAGGAAAATTTTAAATTTCTTTTTCTCTTAAACAGGAAGGTGTAGAGACTTGGTACTTGGTATGTAGCATCTTTGAGAGGACCTCTACCAAGTTTGTTCCAAGGATGCTGCTTTGGTTAAAACTGACCCAGCCCCGGGGACCACAAGTTTGAACATAGGACAAAAAAGGAAAATGTAAAATTCTTCTTTGAAACTGGAAGGTGTAGAGCTTTATGATATTTGATTGTCCTATGTCCGGCGTCTGTCGCCCGTCAACAATTTCTTTAAACATCTTCTTCTCCAAACCTACTGGGCCAATCTTGATGCAACTTAGCAGGGATGTTCCTTGGGTGAAGCTTTACCAAAGTTGCTCAAAGAATTGAATTTCACTCATGAGCTATAGTCTGAGGTGAGCGTTCCAGGGCCAATGGCCCTCTTGTTTGTTCCTATGTTTGAACTTGTGACCTCTGAGCCTAGGCCACTTTTGATCCCAAGGGCATTATATGAACAATGTTGGTAGAAGTCCACTATAGGAGATGCTACGTGCCAAATATCAAAGCTCTACGCCTTCTAGTCAACATTTAATCCTAGTTACGTGACCATACTGGAATAATGTGATATGAGTCTGATCTTTATTTAGACCGGAGAATTTGGTGACCATTTTGTTTTGTCACTCACGACGAAACAACTTTCCAGAACATTCACTGTTACTGAGGGTAAATGTTTCCAACCCTTGTTTAAATAAGTGAATATTTTCAGACGTTTTATGAATAAAGTTTACAAAAGAAATCCTAATCTGTCCTCATAGGTGCAGATAATCAGACAGAAGGAAGCAAAATGCAATAGCCTTTGTGTTTCCACTATTCTAGTGCCGCGGTCAAGAGAGGGCCAAAGGCTGCCAGGACATTCATGTCCTGTTAATCGCGCTTTACCCCATTACCACACAATCCCTACTTTTGACGCCCCTGAGAAAGAAGCCTTTTGAAAACACTGTGGGAAAAGGAGAAAATGCTGGTAACCAGCATTTTCTCCTTTTCCCACAGTGTTTTCTACCCTTCCCAGAACAAATTTCAAATTTTCAGTCACTTTTATTTTGTCGTCTGCCAATGCTTTCACTTTGGACCAGTCTAAAATATTGTCGTTTGGTAATAAGTTAAAAGCTGAAGATGATTGACTGGGCCTATTCATTACTTAAAACATTTCCTTCTAGTGATGGGAAACTTTTAGTTTAGTTTTGGTATACATTATGTTTTTCAGTCCTCTATTCATGAACTGTTCAATGGATATTTATTATATACCTAGCAGTGAAATCCTGGAATTTCCCAGTGTAATAAATTTTGATATCATCACTAGTGACGTTATCAACTTTCACTTTCACTTCCTGTCGTAATTTGGGAACTACTTTTTTTTTCGACTACATTTTTTTTTTTCGACTTTCAAACGCAAAATTACAAATAATTATGTTAATAAGGTATATAATAAATAAAACAATCAACTGGTTATTTTTGATATGAAAAATATCTCACTCGGACGCGTCGTAAGGCGTTAAAAAAAACTCGTGCTGCGCACTCGTTTTTTCAACGCCTAACAACGCATCCTCGTGAGATATTTTTCATATCAAAAACAACCAGTTGATTATCTTCTATTTAAAGCCACGAAATGAGAGCAGGTTTCCCATATACCCAAAATCAGCATCCGGCACAAGATTGAAGGGTGAAATAATTATGTTGTTTTCGTTGAATTTGCATGTATCAAGCAAATATTATAGTTATGAAGGCATTCAACATTGATCGTTTGGGTTTCAAAAAAAATGTTGTATAAAAAAAAAAGAAAAGAACAAAACAACCCCCCCACGAAAAAAAACCCCAAAGGATATTAAAAAAATATATATATACATAAGGACAGCATTGTTGTTGGTATTTCTATTTTGTTTAAAAAAATGGTAATCAGAACTCAATTTAAATATGCGTGAAGTAGAAAAATGTAAAAAAAATAAGCCCCTCAAAAATACGTTGGTCCACGTTAGATCCAGATCTCTGCATTCGTTCGGGGTAGATTTCAAGGCAAAAAGAAAAGCAGTCAGATCAAGTGCCATTTTTTCCAGTTTCTTGTGTGTTTCACTGGACAGTTGATAGAAAGGAACCAAAGGTCTATAACCAATTACACCCTACACCTCTCTGTTCTTTTGTTATTTTTCCCATACGCCTTTTTTTTTTTTTTTTTTTATTAAATTGACTTATGTTTCTGTGATTAGTAATGGTATGATAATTAATTTCTAGTAACCGTTACCCGAAATTTGGAGAACAACTTTATAAGCCTATGCTTTCGTTCTATTCCTTTTCTTCAGTATATTTGTCTCATTATTGTATTGTAATGTCTTTTGTAAGCTTATATATATTACTGTTTAATAAAATATGTTTAAATTTAAATTAAGGCCTTCGTTTGCACTTGAAAATTTAACAAAGGATCAAATACAAATTATACTACGATGTAGAACAAAATGCATGGTGTGACACCTTGTATGATTCATTTTACGGCGATGCCGTCAAATATACCTCGCTAGATCAATCCTGATTGGCAAGATGGGGCACAAAACGTGTGTGATCGTACACTTGGCCTTTTTTGCAATTGATTTTTATTGTTTGGTGTACAATTCTCTGTACATTGGTACGGGTGATGATCCCCGAACATTCTGGATGTCCTGGAAAAGTTACGGTGGGAAACTAAAATTTCTTACCTACATAAATAAGGTAAACAAATCGAGTGTTGCGGTACATTTCTACCCGGGGACAAAGTCCAGATTCCAGAGATGTTCAATTCCTGGCGTACATAAGCATAGTTCTCGAATAGATAAAATCAATAAAAAGTAATAAAACACTTTTATTAAAAAAAAAAAGTCTAAAAAGTAATCAACCATGGTCTCTATACCTTCAATCTGAAGGTCTGGTAGCGTTTTCTAAAGGCATCTTTCTCCGGGTCGTCAAAAGTACGGGTCGTCAAAAGTACGGATTGTGGAGTAATGGGTTAACCGTTTACCACACAATCACTACTTTCAACGCCGCTGAAGGAGAAGGTTTTTGAAAACATTGTGGGAAAAAGAGAAAATGCTGGTTACCAGCATTTTCTCCTTTTCCCACAATGTTTTATACCATATAAAAGATAATTTCACATGGGCTGCATTGAAACTGTCATCTGCAAATGCTTTCAATTCGGACAGGTCTAAAATTTTGTTGTGCAGTAAAGGGTTAATAAGTGAAATGAAACTTTCAAGCCAACAGTAAAAAACGAATTCTAGGGAGTAAGGCTTAGTGGACATTGTGGTAAATAGAGAAATGTTTGTAACCGTCAATCTCTTCTTTTTCCACATTGCTTTATGGTTTCAAAAGTAGAACCAGTCCTTTGATTAACACTAAGGTTTATTACCTGCCAATACAATGGACCTTGATTGCAGACAACTAGAAAGTTTTGTTGTAAAGTAAAGACTTAAAATGATTTTATTACAAAATAGTATTTCTACCCACAGGTTCTACAGACACTGTATTTCGCACTGGCTCTTGGAAACGACTTTTTAGGGTCACATACGAAACCATCAGATAAAGGTCAAAAGAAGACAAAACTTGAGAGTTTTCTGAATACGTTTTATGCTTCTGTAGCATTTCCAGTTGGCACAGTGAGTAAAATGACATGATTATTATTTTCAGGTGACTTGTTAACTCTTTTACCACACAATCCCGCCTTTAAATGACCCTGAAGGAAACTCTTTTGAAAACACCGTGGGAAAAGGAGAAAATGCTGGTAACCAGCATTTCCTCCTTTTCCCACAATGTTTTTCACCCTATCTTGGACAAAGTCCATCATTTGAGCCGCATTGAAAATGTGGTCTACAAATGCTTTCAATTTGGACTGGTCTGAAATTTTATTGTTTGGTAAAGAGTTACCCCATTACCAAAAGACAAAATTTTAGCTTTGTCCAAATCGAAAGCATTTGCAGGCGACAAAATAAAAGTGACTTGAAAATTTGAAATTTGTTTTGTGAAATGTAGAAAACAATGTGGGAAAAGGAGAAAATGCTGGCTAACAGCATTTTCTCATTTTCCCACAATGTTTTCCAAATGCTTCTTTCTCAGGGTTGTCAAAAGTAGGGATTGTGTGGTAATGGGTTAAACCACCTCTTCACAGTGCAGGACTCATATATTAACTCTTTACCAAACTACAAATTTTTGGACAAGACCAAATTCAAAGCATCTATAGGCAACAAAATCAATCTTAGTAATATTATGATTTCTGACTTTGATAGGGTAGAAAATATTGTGAGAAAAGGAGAAAATGCTGGTTACCACTTACCAGCATTTTCTCCTTTTCCCACAATGTTTTCTATAGGCTTCTTTCTCGGGGTCGTTAGAAGTCGGGATTGCGTGGTAAAGAGTTAATTCTTTGAACTTGACAGAATTTTAGACTGGTCCAAATATTGAAAGCATTTGTAGACAGTAGAATCTGTCCGTGATCGAGTAGAAAATGTTGTGGGAAAATGAGAAATTGCTGGTCACCTGAGATTTTCTTCTTTTCCCGCAATATTTTCAAAAGCTTCTCTCCAAGGGTTGTTAAGAAATTGGATTGGTCAGTGAAGAGTTACACACAGAATGGGTATTATATACATGCATTTCATTTTCTAACATGGCATATCAATTCTATAAATTCAGTGCATTATGAAAGTCACTTGACATTAAAAAATTGTTTCCTTCAAGACCAAGGAGGATGGAACAACTCAGGGATTCACTAAATTTACTGTTATTGATCAAAATTGGCATGAATTTGATTTTATAACTGTATAATTATATTATGGCTTGCTTAGTAAAATGGGTCAAGGAAGCGCATTAACTCTTTACCAAACAACAAAATTTTAGACTTTTCCAAATTGAAAGCATTTGCAGACAACAAAATACAAATGACTCAATAATTGAAACTTGACTTTTGAAGGGTAGAAAACATTGTGGGAAAAGAAGAAAATGCTGGTTGCCAGCACTTTCTCCTTTTCCCACAATGTTTTCAAAAGGCTTCTTCCTCAGGGTCATTAAAACCAGGGATTGTTTGGTAAAGGATTAATTATTAAATCTATTTTTGTCAAAGCTCAAATTTTTCTGAGTCTGAACTGAATGTACTTTCAGCCCCAATAAAAGGTCAGCTTTATACATGTATATACATGTATCTGGAGAGTTTCTCTGAGAAAGTATGAAGAATCAGGGCAGTGGATGGTTGTTAACCCTTTACCACACAATGACGACTTTTTGACTACCAAGTGTCGTATTCTCCTTTTTCCCACAAAGTTTTCTACCCTAGCAAAGCAAAATTGCACCATTTCAGCCATTTTGAAATTGTCGCCTGCAATGCTTTCAATTTGGTTAGGTCTAAAATTTTGCCGTGTGGTAATGGGTAACTGGTTGACTCATTATCAGATGACAAAATTTTAGGTTTGTCCAAATCGAAAGCATTTGCAAACAACAAAATAAAAGCATTTTCTCCTTTTCCCACTATGTTTTCTAAAGGCTTCTTTCAAGGTCGTCAAAAGTAGGGATTGTGTGGTAATGGGTGACAGAGTTAATTTTTGGACATATAGAAATTTATATAACAATTTTGTTTTTTTTTTGCTCACCTTAGCACAAAGTGCTAAAGGTGAGCTATTGTGATCGCCCAATGTCTGTCGTACGTCGTCCGTCGTCCGTCGTCCGTCAACAATTTCTTTAAACATCTTCTCCTCCTAAACCACTTGGCCAATCTTCATGAAACTTGGCAGGAATGTTCCTTGGGTGAAGCTCTAACAAAATTGTTCAAAGAATTTAATTCTACCCATAACTCTGGTTGCCATGGCAACAAAACGAAAAAAAAAACGAAATCTTTGAAAATCTTCTTATCTGAAACTAGAAGGAGTAGAGCTTTGATATTTGGTATGTAGCATTTCCCAATGGACCTCTACCAAGTTTGTTCAAATTATGCCCCTAGGGTCAAAACTGGCCCCGCCCCGGGGGATAACGCGTTTGAGCACAGGAACAAAGAAGGAAAACTTTAAAAATCTTCTCCTCTGAAACCTGAAGGGGTAGAGCTTTGATATTTAGTATGTAGCATCTCCTAGTGGACCTCTACCAAGTATGTCCAAATTATGTCCCTGGGGTCAAAACTGGCCCCACCCCAGGGGTCACAAGTTTGAGCATAGGACAGGGTTCCCACGCTGTCGGGAAAACGGGAAAAAGTCGGGAATTTCGTAAAACCCGTTCCCGGTCTTGAAAAAGTCTTGAATTTTGTTATATCTATGAAAAGTCGGGAAAAACCCGGGAAAAGTACGAAACGTTTTGGGTATGAAACAAGAATTCAGGACCACATTAATCTGCGGTCTGCGTCCTCCATTTTTTGGATAAAGGTCCAATATTTTCTACAAAAGATATATAGACCGAAGAAGGTGAATTTCCCAAATACATACGGTCTTTTTGTAGGTTCACTGGTCCCGGAATAGTTATTCTAACATTTAAACAAACCGGGATCCAGCGTATTGATTTCGGAGAACTCGGTACTTATCCTAAAATACAATGCAGCTGTGCTTTGTATTTTCTGGGAGACGAGCTGAAGTGAATTGACGTGAAAATGAGCTACAACAGTAAATATTACTGAACATTTAAATCCATAGGGGTCTAAAAGGTTAAAAGACTATATCTTTATGAAGCCACGTTATGATTGTAGTCGGAATGAGGTTGACGAGTGTCACGAGTCAGAGGAAACTGAAAGTAAGCGCTCGTCTGCAATCATGGATCAAAACACTTCAAGTATTAAATCTAACAAAGTTACGATTATTAGTATTTTCAGAAACTTTAAAAGTAGGGATATTGCCCTTTGAAACGACCAATTTATTTATTCATGTATTTCAGGTCATGAAAACTGAACTATTAAAGTGAAAGTAAAACATGGTACTTTTGAATTAGGTTTTAGTTTGATTGACTGAAGAGGGAAAAGAACCTCTATTTGAAGGCTTACAACAAAACTGTCCTGCACTATGGTAGTAAATGATATGAAAATACTTGATTCTGTGTCTTAAATCATAAGAAAACAATGCCCAATATTAGAAAAAACAACACATTTTTAGCTCACCTGAGCACAAAGTGCTCAAGGTGAGCTTTTGTGATCGCCCTATGTCTGTCGTGCATCGCCCACGATTTCTTAACATCTTCTCCTCCTAAACCACTAGGCCAGTTGTGATGAAACTTGGCAGGGATGTCCCTTATTTGAATCTCTGCCAAAGTTATTCCACCCATAACTCTGGTTGCCATGGCAACCAAAGAAAAAAAAGAGCAAAGTCTTTGAAAATCTTCTCTGAAACTAGAAGGCATAGGGCTGTGATAATTGGTATGTAGCATCTCCTAGTGGACTTCTACAAAGATTATTCATAAAATGCCCCTGGGGTTCAAAACTGGCCCTACAGCGGGGGTCACAAGTTTGAACATGGGAATAATAAAAGAAAACTTTGAAAAATCTATTTTCTGAAACACAAAGTTGTAGAGCTTTGATATTTGGTATGCAATATCTGCTATTAGACCTCTACCAAGATTGCTCATATGATGCCCCCGGGCTTCAAACTGGTCCCGCCCCAGGGGTCACAAATTTGAAACATTGGAACAAAGACGGAAAACTTTTTTTCTCTGAAACTGGAAGTCCTAGAGCTTTGATATTTTGTATGTCCTATCTTCTAGAGGACCTCTACCAAGTTTGTTCATATGATGCCCCAGCATCAAACTGGCCCAGCCCTGGTGGTCACAAGTTTGAGCATGGGAACAAAGAAGGAAAACTTTAAAATTCTTCTGCACTGAAACAAGATGGAATTTATATACATGTGTTCCTTATGATAGTTTGCCACTAACAATGTTTTACATTTTTTCATTAAATGTCATGTCATGGAAAAAGGGGGCTTGGTGTATATTTCTACTGTGGACCAATATCTCTTTCATTACAGGACAGAATGTAAAGTTCATCTTGTTAAGCCACAGACAATAGTTATTTGATTTTATTTCATGAAAAAACATGTTATCAAAAAAGGGAACTAAATGTATAATTTCATTACGGACCAATTACAGTCAGTTGGCCCATCCATCCACGTTGACGGTTATCTTCTAAAGTCCTTGGCATACATGTCTTTTGTGTCTTAACAATGAGCGAGTGATGTTTTTTAATCTGTCATTCGACCACCATTTTGACCAAGAAATGAATGCCTTGCCTCTGAAAGTTAATTCAATCCCTTACTATACAATCCTGACTTTCAATGACCTTGAAGAAGAAGGGTTGTGAAAGCATTTTGGGAAAAGAAGAAAATGCTTTTTGCAGTTACATACCCTGTCAGAATTATTTGGCCTTGAACTTTGATATTTGGTATTTACCTTCACTGTAGACCTTTACTGCTTAGTACTCAGGTGAGTGATAGAGGACCATCATGGTCCTATTGTTCCCAATTTGCCTGGTTATGTAGTCTTATAAGGTTCTATACTATTTGCCTTCAAACTCTTCATTACTTGTAGGAACTGTAAGAGAACAGCATGGATCCTTATTAAACTGCCTGTATGGATAGGCTGGTCTGAATCTATATTCGGTCACTTGTAGTTTTGTAACTGGACTAGTAAAGAAATGAAATAACTGTCATGCTGTTAGAATGTTCTTTAAATCTCAATTTTTCATTAAAACAAGGAATGTATGTAAGAAAGTAACTTTCAAAAGATTTTGCAGTTCCAGTTCTTCTATCGCAAAAAACCTTGAATTTTGAAAAAAAATCCTGGAAAAAGTCTGGAATTTTGCAAGCAGAAAGTTGTGGGAACCCTGATAGGAACAAAGAAGGAAAATTTTAAAAATCTTCGCCTCTGAAACTTGAAGGCGTAGAGCTTTGATATTTAGTATGTGACATCTCTTAGTGGACCTCTACCAAGTGTGTTCAAATTATGCCCCTGGGGTCAAAACTGGCCCCACCCCGGGGGTCACAAGTTTGAGCATAGGAACAAAGAAGGAAAACTTTTAAAATCGTCTCCTCTGAAACTTGAAGGCGTAGAGCTTTGATATTTAATATGTGGCATCTCCTAGTGGACCTCTACCAAGTGTGTTCAAATAATGTCCCTGGGGTCAAAACTGGCCCCACCTCAGGGATCACAAGTTTGAGCATAGGAACAAAGACGGAAAACTTTAAAATTCTTTTCCTCAGAAACTAGAAAGCATAGAGCTTTGATATTTGGTCTGTTGTATCTCCTAGTGGACCTCTACCAAGTTTATTCAAATAATGTCGCTGGGGTCAAATCTGGCCCCACCCCGGGGGTCACTAGTTTGAGCATAGGAACAAAGAAGGAAAACTTTAAATTTCTTCTTCTCTGAAACTAGATGGCATAGAGCTTTGATATTTGGCATGTGGCATCTCCTAGTAGACCTCTACCAAGTTTGTTCAAATCATGCTCGTTGGGTCAAAACTGGCCCCACCCTGAGGGTCACAAGTTCAAACATAGGAACAATGAAAGAAAATTTTAAGATTCTTCTTCTCTATAACTAGAAGGCATAGAGCTATGATATTTGGCATGTAGCAATTCCTAGTGGATCTCTACCAAGTTTGTTCATATTGTGCCCTTGGGGTCAAAACTGGCCCTGCCTCGGGAGGTCACAGGTTCGAACATAGCAACAAAGAAGGAAAACTTTAGAAATCTTCTCTGAAACTTGAAGGTGCAGAGCTTTGATATTTGGTATGCAGAATGTTCTAGTGGACCTCTACTAAGTTTGGTCATATGATGCCCTGGCGTTTAAATCGGCCCTGCCCTGGAGGTCACAGGTTGGAACATAGGAACAAAGATGGAAAATTTTAAATTTCTTTTTCTCTTAAATGGGAAGGTGTAGAGCCTTGATACTTGGTATGTAGCATCTTTGAGTAGACCGCTACCAAGTTTGTTCCAAGGATGCTGCTTTGGTTAAAACTGACCCAGCCCCGGGGACCACAAGTTCGAACATAGGACAAAAAAGGAAAATGTAAAATTCTTCTTTGAAACTGGAAGCTGTAGAGCTTTATGATATTTGATTGCCCTATGTCTGGCGTCTGTCGCCCGTCAACAATTTCTTTAAACATCTTCTTCTCCTAACTCACTGTGCCAATCTTGATGCAACTTGGCAGGGATGTTCCTTGGGTGAAGCTTTACCAAAGTTGCTCAAAGAATTGAATTTCACTCATAAGCTATAGTCTAAGGTGAGCGTTCCAGGCCAATGGCCCTCTTGTTTGATTTGGGAAAAAATGGAATTTCTAAACTTTGACTCATAAATCTTTTTGTTTCAGTTTGTAGTGGCAACATTTTGGTGTATATATGCAGTAGATAGAGAACTTGTGTACCCCAAGAGGCTGGATGGAGTTATACCTCCCTGGATGAACCATGTCATGGTAAGAACAGAGCTGCTTATTAGCTGCTTCAAATACACATCTATCTACTTTGGGCATTCTGGGTACAGAACCGGACTACTTTTTTACACGACAACCATTACTTCGAATTTTGAAACAAACCACATGTTTAGTCAATGAAACGCTACCTTGTGTGGCTCAGTTCAGCTATGATCAGCTAGCATATAACCTCTGCACTGGCCATTTATTAGAACAGCCCCTATAAGCTTGGGTAATAGCAAATCATCATTTGCATCAAAATAACACATTCTCCAGGAAATTAGGTAATATGCAATCACCTGTTAACCCTTTCCCAAACAATCCCTGGTTTTTACGGGTCTGGAATAGTAGCCTTTTGAAAACATTGTGGGAAAAGGAGAAAATGCTGGTAACCAGCATTTTCTCCTTTTCCCACAATGCTTTCTACCCTATCATAGACAGAAATCATCTTTTCAGCAGGAGTTAAATTGTTGTCTGCAAATACTTCCAATTCGGTCTAGTCCAAAAATTTGTCGTTTGGGAAAGGGTTAATTGGTGACATGTGTATATGATTGTTCGATTTTGACACTTTAGTTGTTCATCTGAAAACGGTTGGAAGCGAGAAGTACACTTAGCGTGAAATTTTAACTTGGCTGTCCGTTGGTTATTGGCCGCTACTTAACAGCATGTTTTGAAAAACGGGACACATTTTCGGCGGCCGTTGTGTGCATTTTAAAGGTGCTTGTTGAAAAAGGATTCAATATAGAGTGAAATTGATTGGGGGGACATTAAACTGTCCGTTTAATGGAGGTTCATGCTGAATGGAGGTGGACTGATCACCAGGTGTGACTGTATTATTATTAAACATGAATATTTTTTTTTTTATAGCATACAACTGTGTTACCTTTTCTTCTTGTGGAGAAATACATATGTTTCCATGAATTCCCATCCAAAAAGAAAGGATTAAGTATACTGCTAGGTTTTGCTTTGGGCTACCTATTATGGTAAGTTAACATTTAAGATATAGAGGATAATTTTTTTCTTTTCGGTGAAAGCTTGAAATTTATTTCCTTGAGTGGACACCATCGGTAATATTTTCATGAGTGGCGCAGCCATGAGTGAAAATATTACTGATGGTGTTCAAGAGATGAAATAAATTTCAATCTTTCACTGAAAAAAACAAATATTTTATTTATTTCATGCTTTTAACCCTTTCTGGGAGGAGCTTTATGAAAATCCAGTACAGTTCTTTTCCATTATTCCCCGTGGCATACCCCTCCTGCATAGCAATGCATTACAATACTACGTCAAGCATGAGAAATGTAAGGTAAATGACATCATATTTCCATCTGGTTGTTAGGCACATGCAATTAACCTAGGTAACAAGAACATGAAAATCGGTATTTTCACTGGAGGTATCAGTGTAAGATCGAAAAATATTTCCTCTGTTATTTCTCGATATCCTACCTGAAAGCATGAAATAACACTGTAGTTGCACTGAGATTTTTGTTTTTTACTCTATCACTACTGAATAAATTAATGGCATTTTTTGGCTGAAAATACCATACCTCTGCAAGATCAAGAGACAGTTCAGTCATAATCTATAATGTGTCCGTGGACAGTGTAGATCAGAGATCAGACTGCACATTCTGTGCAGTCTGATCTTAACCTGCACTGTCCTCAAAAGGTTAAGTTGTCATCTACAGCTTGGAAAGGGTTAAGGTCACTTTGTATTTGCCCAAAGGTTTTCATTAATGTTACAGATAATTACCCATTTTTTCTCCCATAATGTTTCTGAAAGCTTTCAGCGGTCTTGAGATTTCACTTTGTACGAGGGTCATCCTGAAAGTTTGGAGACTTCTTCAATAAAATGAAATGTACACATCTGATTTTATCAAGAGTTTTGATCTTAAAAACACATTTTGTGAATATGTTTGGAGAATTTCATTAACATTGGACAAGCTGCTTTATCACTGCAAACTTTTGATTACATGTTAATAAGTAAATATGGAGCAATTTGACAACATTAACCCATTACCACAGGATCCCTACTTTTAACGACCCTGAAAAAGAAGCCTTTAGGAAACATTGTAGGAAAAGGAGAAAATGCTGGTAACCAGCATTTTCTCCTTTTCCCACAATGTTTTCTACTCTTCACAAAACAAATTTCAAATTTTCTGTCACTTTTATTTTGTCATCTGCTAATGCTTTCAATTTGGACACGTCTAAAATATTGCTGTTTGGGTTAGTGTAATGCAATGCAATATCATAACACTATACTAAACCATGAAATTTTTGGGCTTGCACAAATCCAGAATATTTGCAGATGACAGATACAGTGTGGCTAAAATAATGAAAATCTTCCATAAAAGAGTATAATACCCCTGTTCCACTAGGCTGGGATCTATGGCGCTCTGTGCACTCATACAGAGCCCCGTAGATCGTGCCAGATCGCTGCCGAGTCACACAGGAGCGCGATGACTAGTGTACTGGCAAACATTTGTCCTCTTTGAGAGGTTTTGATAGCGCTCAAGTTAAGATGTTTATGTTCAAGTTGCATTTTGATAGCAATGTGACAGCGTTTTGAACTGATCGCTGCGGATCCTTGTGCAAGGGAGTAGACCAATGGTGACCAATGGTGATCTTGGCAGTCTTGGCGATCTGCTAAAGATCTGTTAGGGTTCTGCATGGGTCTGTAAGAGCGCTGTAGATCATGGCCTAATGGAATGGGGATTTAGAACATTATGGATAAATAAGAAAATGCTGTTTGCCAGCATTTTCTCCATTTTACCACAATGTTTTCTAAAGCTTTTGTTTGGGTTCTTTAAACCCATAAATGTATGCTAAAGGGTTAATATAGTTATGCCCCCCTTTCGAAGAAATGGGGGTATATTGCTTTGCACTTGTTGGTCGGTCCGTCGGTCGGTCGTCCGTCGGTCGGTCGGTCCGTAGACCAAGTTTGTCCGGAGCATAACTCAAAAACTATTTAAGGTATCATCTTGAAACTTCATAGGTGGATAGATCTCATTAAGGAGAAGTGCAGTGCACAAGAACCATAACTCTGCCCATCATATTTTTGGAGTTATTGCCCTTTGTTGATTTTCATACTTAATTTTTGTCCGGAGCATAACTCAAAAACTATTTAAGGTATCATCTTGAAACTACATAGGTGGATAGATCTCATTAAAGGTGGGTATTTAGAATTTTTTCATCTCACCAAATTAAAAAATATATATATCACTGAAATTCATATGAAAAAATAATACAAATCATCAATAATTAAGATTCATGAAATTACAAAAAAAAATTTTTTTGATGGTATTCCCTTAAAAGGCTACGTAGCCACTTAAGATATTTTTAGATTTCGCGCCAAAAATCAATAAAGCATTTCGGGAATGCCTAGTGACTGGCACGTGACTCATAACGCTTTAATTCCATTACATAACAAACATGTAATAAGTATTTTCCATAAAGTCTTCTTCAAACGCTATGTTTGAAACTTTGTCTATATATACCTGTTTGTAAATGAGCGAATTGATAATCTAAAAATAGAACGTGTCTCCCCTCGGTGTCGACCTGGGCTGTAGTAAATCTCTAATTTCTCGTGTTGTTGGACGGTGTTCGACTACTGGGGTTTTATTAATGAAAATTAAAAGGCTTTGGGAGTGTAAGGATGATTTTTTTGCATTTTTGTACAATTTTCATCCCAAGACCTGAAGGGCCACCTTTAAGGAGAAGTGCAGTGCACAATAACAACAACTCTGCCCATCATATTTCTGGAGTTATTGCCCTTTGTTGATTTTCATACTTAATTTTTGTCCGGAGCATAACTCAAAAACTATTTCAGGTATCATCTTGAAATTACATAGGTGGATAGATCTTATTAAGGAGAAGTGCAGTGTACAAGAACCATAACTCTGCCCATCATATTTTTGGAGTTATTGCCCTTTGTTGATTTTCATACTTAATTTTTGTCCAGAGCATAACTCAAAAAGTATTTTAGGTATCACCTTGAAACTTCATAGGTGGATAGATCTCATTAAGGAGAAGTGCAGTGCACAAGTACCATAACTCTGCCCATCATATTTTTGGAGTTATTGCCCTTTGTTGATTTTCATATTTAATTTTTGTCCGTAGCATAACTCTAAAAGTATTTCAGGTATCACCTTGAAACCTTATATGTGAAAAGATCTTATTAAGGAGAAGTGCAGTGCACAAGAACCATAACTCTGCCTATCATATTTTTGGAGTTATTGCTCTTTGTTGATTTTCATAGTTAATTTTTGTCCAGAGCATAACTCAAAAAGTATTTCAGGTATCATCTTGAAACTACAAAGGTGGATAGATCTCATTAAGGAGAAGTGCAGTGCACAAGAACAACAACTCTGCCCATCATATTTATGGAGTTATTGCCCTTTGTTGATTTTCATACTTAATTTTTGTCCGGAGCATAACTCTAAAAGTATTTCAGGTATTATCCTAAAACCTCATAGGTGGATAGATTATACTAAGGAAAAGTGCAGTGCACAAGTACCATAACTCTGCCCATCATATTTTAGGAGTTATTGCCCTTTGTTGATTTTCATAGTTAATTTTTGTCTGGAGCATAACTCAAAAACTATTTCAGGTATCACCTTGAAACCTTATAGGTGGATTAACCTTATTAAGGAGAAGTGCAGTGCACAAGAACTATAACTCTGCCCATTATATTTTTGGAGCTTTTGCCCTTTGTTGATTTTCTTACTTAATTTTTGTCCAGAGCATTACTCAAAAGGTTTTTCAGGTATCATCTTGAAACCATATATGTGGATAGATCTTATTCAGGAGAAGTGCATTGCACAAGAACCATAACTCTGCCCATTATATTTTTGCAATTACTGCCCTTTGTTGATTTTGGTACTAATTTTTTTTCCAGAGCATAACTCAAAAAGTATGTGAGGTAAAATCATGAAACTTTAAAAGTTGATAGTTCACTTAAATGGGAAGTACAGTGCCCAAGAATTGTTAATTTATCATTAATAATTTTTGAGTAATTACCCTTTGTTCATTTTTACATTTTGAACGTAAGAGTTTATAATCACATTGGATGCCATTAGGGGGGCATACATGTTTTACAAACATCTCTTGTTAATGTACATGTACTCTCCAGTAGCATCCATATTTGTGTTGGTAAAGGGCTAACACTTTACCTAACAAGAACACTGGTACCAGCATTTTCTCCTTTTCCAACAATGCTTTTAAAAGGCTTCTTCCTCTAGGTTGTAAAAATCTAGGAGTTGATTGGTGAAGGGTTAACCCTTTACTCCATAGATACTCATTTCTACTCAATGCTTGTAGCTTTTGAAAACATTGTGGCAAAAGGTGAAATTGCTCGTGAAGAGCAATTTCACCTTTTGTCACAATGTTTTCTATACTACCAGAAGGTGTCATATGCATGTAAGAAACAGTGTCATCATTGCTGTTATTAAGGTTCATTTAGAGATACCATAGAAATGCCTTATGGGGTAAAAGGTTAAGTATTTGGACTGAGCCATTTTTATATTTTTTTTGTTCCAGGATACTGTGGGTGGCATACTATGCAGATTTTTGGGTGTACCCAATTTTACAAGTTATGGAGGCTCATCAGAGAGTTATATTCATTGTGGTTTTAATGGCGTTCTTCATTAGTATTTATATCCTTGGGGAGGCAATCAATTCATTTTTATGGAGTAAGTTGAGGTTTCTTTTTGTTCCTTGTATAACACAGCTTGCAACTTCACTTTACGACTACATTAGATTTTGTGCTGCAGTCCACTTTCCGGAAACAGAAAATTACGTAAAAAACGGGGAGTGTCGTCTCGGATTAGCCTGTGGGGACTGTGTAGGCTGACCTAAGACAACTCTTTATGCAAATTACAAAAATGGAAGCGTACTCGCCTGTGTCTTTGATGAAACAATCTTCATAGAACTGGTAAAGAAACCTGGACACTTTTTATCCTCCCTGCTGAAGGTGGAGAGATATACATTTAGCATTGTCTGTCCGTCCTTGTGTCAGTCCAGGTGAATATTTCCAATACCATTGGACGAAATTTCCCGAAACTTCATACATGTGTACAATAACCCATTCTGCCGAGTCTATTTTTCTTTTATTCAATACAAAATGGCGGGCTGGGAGTGATTGCTTGTTTATCAAAAGATCTTAATTTATGGAAATTATTGACATGTTAAATATGACAAACACCAAACTAACAAATTGAGCCATGCTCTTGCAAAAGGAGGCCTAATGCATCTCAGTAAAGCAATTTGTTGTATAATTATGGATCCATAAAACAAGGTGTATTCCTTTCACCAGTTCTGGCACAATGTTCTGTGTTCTTGATTGCTGTTCTGGAATGTGTGAAAGGAATATTTCAGAACACATTGCACTGTTCTGGAAGTATGTTCTGAATGGTGCATGTTCGGAACATTGTTCTGAAACCATATTGAAATGAAAGTACATTGGCATGATGGCTGATGCAAGAGCTACTGTCACAACTGTGTTAGTTAAGGAAATGATTAGCTGCAGAGAAAGTGTAGAGACTAGTCTACTATACCCCTATTTATGGTATTCATGTCGTAAAAAAAGAACAATTGCAAATTTTGCCATGACAAATTGTCCGTCTCTCAGCCATCTTGTATCACCTAGCAACTGTTCAGCAGGTGCGCTAAACCTCGATTGGATTAGAACAGTCAGAACATGATCTAAAGAACATGGCACAGTGTTTCGAAATACTCCATTGACCTAGAACATGTTCGGGGTGTTCGGAGTAGCGAAAGGAATATGCCCACAGTTTTGAATAGCAACCAATTGAATCTTGAGGTACTCTGGTCCCTTTACATGCGGAATTTGATCAATAGCAAAAAGTTTTGACTCTGATGAGCCTGCACAGACTGTACAGGCTGATCTGGGTTGATACTTTTTGCAGATGCATTAACTCTTTACCAAACAATCCCTTATTTTCACTACTCTGTGCAAGAAGCCTTTTGAAAACGTTGTGGGAAAAGGAGAAAATGCTGGTAACCAGCATTTTCTCCTTTTCCCACCATGTTTTCTACTCTTCTCAAAATAAGATTCAATTTTTGAGCTTCTTCAATTTTGTCTTCTGCTAATGCTTTCAATTTGGACCTGTCTGAAATTTGATGTTTCGAAAAGGGTTAAGTTCCCTCTAACCCTTTACCACACAAGAAAATTTTAGACTGGTCCAAATTCAAAGCATTTGCAGACGACAACATAAGTATGGCTCAAAAATTGAAATTTGTCGTGGGAAGAGTAGAAAACATTGTGGGAAAAGGAGAAAATGCTGGTTACCAGCATTTTCTCCTTTTCCCACAGTGTTTTCAAAAGGCTTCTTTCTCAGGGTCATTAAAAGTCGGGATTGTGTGGTAAAAAGGTAATAGATTATGACTGTCTTATATTTTCATAGGGAAAGAGATGGCTATATTGAGACAGAGGGGTAGATCTCAAAAACAAGGTAAACAGAATGGCAAATCTATGAAGAACAATGGGAAAGCGGGGAACAGTCCGAAAGCTGGAAAACAAAATGTAAAAGTAGACAATCAGAACAGCCATGTGGAGAAGTCGCCAGGGAAGGCCAAGAAGCGTGCAAAGAAATCTACTTAGTCTTAGTAGTTATATAGTTTTTGTCATTGTCATTTCCTTAACCCTTTACCACACTGTGATGACTTTTAACGCCCCTGAAAGAGAAGGCTTCTGAAAACATTGTGGGGAAGAGGAGAAAATGCTGGTTACCAGCATTTTCTCCTTTTGCCCACAATGTTTTCTAATTTCTACCCTATCAAAGAAAAATCATTTCATATGAACCACATTGAAACTGTCATCAGCAAATGCTTTCAATTCGGACAGGTCTAAAATCTTGTCATGTGGTAATGGATTAACCCTTCACCAGCCAACAAAATCTGAGACTTATCCAACTTGAAATATCATTTGCTGAGAACAAATGGAATGCCACTAAAATGATTGAATCTGCTTTTGAAAAAAAAGAAAATATTTTTTATAAATGAGAAAATGCTGGGTGCGAAAAGGGGCATTTGACCATTTTCGTAAAGTGCCGTCTCGGATCAACCTGTGCAGTCCGCACAGCCTAATCCTAGACGGCACTTTATGACTACATTAGATTTTGTGCTACAGTAGAACTCGCGTTGGACAAAAAAATACATAAAAAAGGAATGTGTTGTCTCGGATTAGCTGGCATGGGCACAGATTGATCTGAGACGGCACTTTACGTATGTGTCTGAATGCCTCTTTTTGCGTGTTACAAGCTATGGCGTTTTTCATCTGCAGATACTTTCAGTTAAAAGGTTTATTAACCCTCTACCACACAATCCCGACTTTTAATGACCCTGAGAAAGAAGCCTTTAGAAAACATTGTGGGAAAAGGAGAAAATGCTGGTAACCAGCATTTTCTCCTTTTCCCACAATGTTTTCTACTCTTCACAAAACAAATTTTTAATTTTCAATGTTTTCTGCTCTCTCCAATACAAATTTCAGATTTTCAATCACTTCTATTTTGACGTCTGCAAATGCTTTCAATTTGGACCAGTCTAAAATTTTGTCATTTGGTTAAGAGTTAAGTAAGCATGAACTTTCATGACCCTGAAAAAGAAAGTTTTGGAAAACATTGTGAGAAAAAGAGAAAATGCTTGTAGCCAAGACAGTGGGAAAAGGAGAAGATGCTGGTAGCCAGCATTTTCTCCTTTTCCCATGATGTTTTCTGCTCAACTAAGATTTTATCCTAATATAATTTGTTGTCTTATCATTCCCTCAGTTTGGGCAGTCTCACCTTTTGTTTTGTGGGAAAGAGTTAAGACAGGTCTTAAAGTTTTGTCACCTGGTCTAGGGTGAACCTTGCAACTGAAACGTGTTTTTACCCTTTACCAAAAAATCCCGACTTTTAGTGACCCTGAGAAGAAAGTCTTTTGAAAACATTCTAGGAAAAGGAGAAAATGCTGGTAACCAGCATTTTCTCCTTTCCCCACAATGTTTTCTACTCTTTCTTAACCCTTTACCCAGTAAGGCATTTCTATGGTATCTCTAATTGACCCTAAATAACAACAAGGATGAAGCTATTTCTTATGTGTATATGACACCTTTTGATAACATAGAAAACATTGTGGAAAAAGGTGAAATTGCTAGTCATGAGCTGTTTCACCTTTTTCCACGATGTTTTCCAAAGGCCCCTACAAGCAATGCATAGAAATGAGTATCTATGGAGTAAAGGGTTAAACAAATTTCATTTGCTCAGTCATAGTTATTTTGTCGTCTGCAAGTGCTTTCCATCAGGACTAGTCTAACATTTTGTTGTTTTGTAAAATTTTAATATAAAAATTACATAGTGTTTACGTAAAAAAGTTTCATATGAATGGTGTAACGTCCCTGTGATGGTATCATTGTCATTCCATCGTTGACCTTTGTAAGTCATTGAATTGTATCCAGTGTTACATCCAGGCTTTTCATTTGACGGAAAATATTGGGTGCTCCAGAAATTCTCTCAAGACAGTATACATTTTTGAGGAACGTTACTGTATACGTAAATATACAATGTACAAGGGCAATTCAAAAATAACATAGACAATCCATATTACCAAGCCGTTTTACTTGATATTTTTATGACTATCGAACACATTGTGGCCAAACATTTTTACAGCTTAGGTCTAAAATATCTCGAATAATTTCCCTGAATAAACTTCAATTTTTGAGCCACATTTATTTCATTATCTGCAAATGCTTTCTATTTGGACGAGTCTTAAATTTTGCCATGTGGTAAAGAAGTGATGAATCCGTATCAGACGAAAAATTATTAGATTTGGCGAAATCCAAGTTGTGGTTGATACATTAACCCTTTTACTCCATAGATACTCATTTCTACGCATTGCTTGTAAGAGCCTTTGGAAAACATTGTGGCAAAAGGTGAAATTGCTCGTCACGAGCAATTTCACCTTTGGTCACAATGTTTTCTATGCTATCAAACGGTGTAATATACACATAAGAAACGGCTTCATCCTTGCTGTTATTTAGCGTCAATTAGAGATACCATAGAAATGTCTTATAGGGTAAGGGGTTAAATATGCATCAAATGATTGGATTTGTCTGGGGGGGGGGTACAAAACATTAAGGGAAAAGGACAAAATGCCACTTACCAGCATTTTCTCCTCTTCCCACAATCATTTTAATAGCCATCTTTCTCAGGACTCTTAGAATTTAGGATTGTGTGATGAAGGATTTATAAATGGAGTTCTATAGTTTGTCCTTGTGTGTTTTTAATCAGAATTCATATAACATTTGTTGTAAATTTGTTTTGCACAATTTTTATACCCCCGCAAAATAAATGTTTTCAGGGGTATACAGGAATCGGCCTGTCTGTCTGTGTGTCCATCAGTGCGTCCCTACGTCCATCCGTGTGTCCGTCTGTATACAAAATACTAGTAATTTTGTTTTGTAAACTCCTACAGTTTTCCTTCAATTGTATTGAAACTTTGCACATATACTGATCATATATTAAAGATTTGTAAGACGCAATTTTCAAGTGTCAGCTTTTCCTGGTTGAGGAATTACCTCCCCTTAGCTTGACACTTTTTCTGTCCAAGTGCTGGTGGGGGTATTCAGTGACAGCTCTAGTTTGTCTAGTTTTGTGCACCATTGTCCGACCATGCTCTGTGAAAAGAGGGTTTAACTCTTTACCAAACGACAAAATTTTAGACTGGTCCAATTCAAAAGCATTTGCAGACGACAAAATGAGTCACTGAAAATTTGAAATTTGATTTCGAAAGGGTGGAAGCCAGAGTCTGATATTTTGTCATTTGGCAAGAAGTTAATTCAAGGTCTTGCACTTTATTTGAAATAGCTCTTAGATATGGTAGGAAATTATTTTTGCATTACTATCCTACATATGGCAGTGTAGATCTAATGTTGGAGTGAACATTCTCTGTAATTCGATCTTAACCCATTACCACACAATCCCTACTTTTGATGCCCTTGAGAAAGAAGGCTTTAGAAAACATTGTGGGAAAAGGAGAAAATGCTGGTAACCAGCATTTTCTCCTTTTCCCACAATGTTTTCTACTCTTCACAAAACAAATTTTTAATTTTCAGTCACTTTTATTTTGTCGTCTTCAAATGCTTTCTATTTGGACAAGCCTAAAATTTTGTCGTTTGGTTATGAGTTAATCCACACTACATATAAGAAGGAAAACTTTAGAAATCTTCTTCTCTGAAACTTGAAGGTGCAGAGCTTTGATATTTGGTATGCAATCTTTGTTGTGAAACTGAAAGAAAGAATTTGTACTTGAACATTTTACAATAGTACCTATTTTTACAAATTTTTTGAAAGGTCAGTTACAGAGTAACAATTTTATCCTTTTTTATTTAGTATAGACAAAAGATATTGTAGCCCTCTGTTTTTCAACTGAATTTGATAGTGTTTTTGTCTCTGTGATTTTATACATTTCTCTATTGATTATACCTCTTTAGCCTTTGAACAAACTCTTATAAAAATGACTCCGTGGAATGAGAGAGAGTTTTGTAGTTTGTTTACTCCCAATTTCATTAGGATAATTATCTTTGATACATCTTCTACATATATATTCTTTCACCGAAAAAAAACAACAACAAATATTCTATTTATTTCATGCTTTTAACCCTTTCCGGGAGGAGCTTTATCAAAATCCAGTACAGTTCTTTTCCGTTATTCCCCGTAGCGTACCCCTTCCGCATAGCAGCGCATTACAAAATTACGTCAAGCGTGAGAAACGTAAGGTATATGACGTCATATTTCCCATCTGGTTTTGAGGCACGCGCAATTTACCTAGGCAGCAAGAACGTGAAAATCGGTATTTTCACTGTTGGTACCAGTTTAAGATCGAAAAATATTTTTACTACTATTTCTCGATATCCTACCGTAAAGCATGAAATAATACGGAATATATTCACAGTTTCATTGACACTGTTTTTAATATTAGCACTCCGGCATCTCCCTCTATGTCTTATATAGTAAGGCTTTTTATATAAAATAGTATTACCATATAAAACAAAGAGGACATGAGAATTTATTATGCTGCAGAGAAATTTCTCTTGATCTGATTGGTTAACATGCCGGGAACATATATAGACATTTTCTGCACTGTGAAAAAGAGGCTTAATTCCCCTGCGAACACTATGGATCCAGGTCAGCCTGCAAATTCCGCGCAGACTGACGTGTGCCGAAACTTTTCGCTATCTGTCAATTTTCTGTATGTCCAAATACCAGTCTATATAATTATTAAGATTTTTTTTTTTGAAGTGGATTTTAGGGATCCTCAAGAATGTGATGGCTTGCTTGGTAACCTGGTACCATGGATCGAGGAAATGCACTAAGCCCCCTCTTGTCAGAACAGGGCTCATTTTGTCAACAACTGGTCTGGTGCGTGTTGCTTTTACCGTGGTATTGCTAAAAGTTCTTTGAGAGTTGTCTTGCATGCCAGCTTTCATGAAAAAGCAGCCTTTTGACAAAAAAAAAGGGATACTGAAAACAAATTACATGTACTTCACAAACCTCCAACAGATTCGAGTGATAACAGCAAAGGGCCCCGTTAACATAACGATGGGTACCCTCTTGCTTCCTCGATGTCATCTATCAAGATAAAGTGACGATTGGAAACCTTACACATCTGGGTTTGTATAATATGGTCTATAACATGCGAAAAGAGGCATTCGGACATTTGCGTAAAGTACCGTCTCGGATCAGCCTGCGTAGCCCTCGCAGGCTGATCCGAGACGGTACTTTACGTCAACATTAGAGTTTATCCTATAGTAGACCTGCGTAAAATGGAAAATCACGCACAATCGGAAAGTGTCATCTTGGATTAGCCTGGGTGGACTGCGCCGGCTGATCCGAGAAGACACTTTACACAAAAGTCTGAATGTCCCTTTTCACGTGTTGCAGGCTATGTAGAACAACAAAATACCGGAACTGGCTTAGTGGTGAAAACCTATATGAAATACCGGAACTCCTGCACGGCTTAGTTGTGAAAACCTATATAAAATACCGGAACTCCTGCATGGCTTAGTGGTGAAAACCAAGCACCAGAAAACTTGGGTCATAGGTTAAATCCTCCCTCGAAAGGCTACTTTTTGTGAGGGTGTCCTTCGGCGATACTCTATGTACAGAGCCCCAAAGATAGCGAAAAGCTTCGGCCTATGTCAGCATGCGACGACTGCGCAGCCCGATATTATTCGATACCTTTCGTGAATTCATTACGCCCCCTTTTTACAGAGCAAGGTTCATATTTACTTTCAATTCGGCAGGCGTAGAACAGAGAACATGCAGACGATTCATTAGACGATCGGACAGCGAACCTGGGTCTAATTCTATCAGGCATATTGACGGCTATTGTATTGTCTTTCGTTTCACTCAGACAAATAAAAAATATTTACTCGTATGTTCTATTGCATGGACTTATTTATGGAATAATAAACAACAGAAGTCGTGTAAAAAGGAGTAGCAGCCTAGACTACGCATTGTAATAAAAAAAAATATTGTACATATATCAACCTCTTAGCATACAATCTAATTTGCTAGGGATCACCCTAAAAGATTCACTCTAAATATATATGTGGCATGTATCATGTATGATTTTACAATAAGTTACATTGCAACACTGAGCAATAAAATGACCGGTGGAAATGGATCTTTAAGCCTTTACTTCACAATGCCTACTCCTAAAGACGCCGAGAAAAAAGCCTTTGGAAAACATTCTTGGAAAAGGAGAAAATGCTAGATACCAGTGTTTTCTCTTTTTTCAACAATGTTTTCTACCTTATCAGGGACAGTATAGTGCACGTTGCATTTAGTTTTTGGTCAGCAAATGCTTTCAGCTTGGACAAATCGAGAGTTTTACAGTATGATAAAGAGTTTATGCAAAACTGTTGTAACTTATAAACCTATACAGAAATATGTAAGTGATCCCTTTCAAAGTTTGAGTCGTATATGATTAGCGAATCAGAAGTATTTTTATTCATCATGCTTAAAAAGCAATACAGAACTGTATGCAATATAATTATGGGGTAAACTGGACCATCTGAATATACAGACAATTTGAGTAACAGCGAAAACTTTCGCCGGCTGACCTGGGCAGTCGATACCTTTCCCAGATGTATCAACCCTTTACCCCATAAGACATTTCTATGGCATCTCTAATTGACCCTAAATAACAGCAAGGATGAAGCCGTTTCTTATGTGTATATGACACCTTTTGATAGCCTAGAAAACATTGTGACAAAAGGTGAAATTGCTCGTCACGAGCAATTTCACCTTTTGCCACAATGTTTTCAAAAGGCCCCTACAAGCAATGCGTAGAAATGAGTATCTATGGAGTAAAGTGTTAAGCTTCCTTTTCACAGAGCATTACTCGCTTTCAAAGATATGAAAAAATATTTTGCTATAGGTTTTAAAAATGCCTCATTTATAAGCGCCTGATCTCCAGGTAAACCATTTCCTATCAACTTTATGAAAAAAAAAAAGTTTCAGTCAATAATTATATTTTCAAACATCACCAAAACAGCATTGTGTTGACTAAGATCAGACTGCACGGTCTGTTTAGGACTTTCTATGGACATGGAACCCTGTGCAGTAATACATGTACATATCCCCTGCCAAACAGACACGCCCCCAGTCACCTAATTTGCAGACTTTCCACGTGCTTCATTTGGATATCTTTTGTTTTCACCGTTTGGTATGTAATTTATGATACGATGTGAGTGTAATTCTTTAATGTGATGTTTTATTTGATTAATAAATAAATTATGGAATATGGACAATAACAAACGTCGAGGTGGGTGAATTAATTGCTGTGTTTTTTTTCCTCTGCTCCATTTTAAATATCACTTTTTTGTAAAATCATCATACTCACTATCATTGTTTTCGACTTAAGTCATTTGTCTTCTCCCCATACTCTCCCAACCGTGTCTAAGTTACGATGCTCGTCTTGATGTGCTCTATCAGTAATAAACGGGGCTAGAAAATTTAGGACTTGTGAGCTCAGTGGCCGAGCCCGGTACCTTATGCACTTGATTACAAAAAGGGCTTGAAAATTCGGGGTTGTGGATTCGATTACCAGCGCGGTAGCTCAGTTTGTGACAACAGAGCACTTCAGAGACTGGCCAAGGACTGGTGAAACCCAGGAAATACAGGTGCTGCTGTAATTATCAAAATGAACGATCCCCACTTGCAGCTCGAGATCTATCTTTATTGGAGTGTCCCCGGGCAAAGCACTGCAAAAGTAACCAGTCATGATTTTCTCCTTTGTCCACAATATTTAAAAGTCATTCTTAGACAAAAAATCTATCGTCTGCTCATGTTTTCACTTCGGATAAAACTAAAATTTTGTTGTATGATAGAAAATGTAAAATGATGTCTATGGCGATAAAGTTATCGGCTACTTTCCCATGACTAAATGTTAGGGTTAGAAGAAACCATTTCTGTCAAAATGACAATCGTTTCACCTTGTGATTAATTTAACGCCAGTTATTTCGGTCATATTACGGCAACATCCCACTTCATTAATTTTGTAATGATAATACACTGAAGACATTGTCGAGCAAGATCAAGTTACGTGTAATTTCTTCAATCGTATTTGTTTATTTTTTCATACTTAAAAGATAATGACAATATACACTGTATGTTGGTTTTTGTTTTCCATTTCGTTTGATTTCGTTTAGTGTATAAGCCAAAAAAAAAATAAATAACAAGTGCAGTTTTATGCTTATTAATTAACCCTTTGCCAAACATTCCCTGGTTTTTACGGGTCTGGAATAGTAGCCTTTTGAAAACATTGTGGGAAAAGGAGAAAATGCTGGTAACCAGTATTTTCTTCTTTTCCCACAATGTTTTCTATCCTATCATAGACAGAAACAATCTTTTTAGCAAGAGTTGATTTGTCGTCTGCAAATGCTTTCAATTTGGTCTAGTCCAAAAGTTTACGTTTGGGAAAGGGTTAAAAAATGTTATGAACAAGCTAAGTTGCCTTGTATACGCTCGTAATTTTGAAAGCGATATAACGAAGGCTAGATCTCCAGTCTGATCATTTTTTTTAAAATTTTATTCAAGCCCCGCTCTTGCAAAAGGGGCTTTCACCCATAACCAAACGACAATATTTTAGACTCGCCCAAATCAGGGATTCTATATAACAGGGATAAGAAACGTTTCTCAAAGATGCAAAAACGATACCGATTATTTTTGAAAATCTTTGTAGATCGTAACTAGGACTAGTTGAGAAATTTCTGGTGCCTTGACCCAGTTTAAACAGCTCCTTTTGTCACAGTCTTTCTCAGTGCATTTATATTTCGGTAACCTTACCATCAGAATGTTACAGGGACATTTTCAAAGTTAAATTCATCATACATGTTTTATATACTCCCGTTAACTCGTAAGCGCGACTTATTGATCTCTTCCGGATAATGTAGATCAAGATCAGACTGCACAAAACGTGTCGTCTAATCTTTGATCTACACTACCCGGTACGGTATCTGAATTGCTGTGAAAAGATCTCTGAAACTGCAATATTTGGGTTTTGCTATTGAGTGGAAATTTTCGTTTCATTTACTGAGCATCTTCAGGATTAACCCTTGACCAAATGGCAAATTTTGGACCAGACCAAATTGAAAGTATTTTGCACATGAGAAATTAACAGTTGCTAAAAATATGATTTTTCTATATGATAGGGTAGAAAACATTGTGGGAAAAGGAGAAAATGCTGGTTACCAGCATTTTCTCCTTTTCCCACAATGTTTTCAAAAGGCTTCTATTCCTTACCATTAAAAACCAGGGATTGTTTGGAAAGGATTATTAAAGCGTATGCTTTACAGCTGACAAAAATTAGGGATCGTTCGTGATGAAAAATGTGGTCAAAATAATGAGATTTTTCTTTGATGTGAAGAAACCATTGAGAATAGAGAAAATCTGTCTTCTTTTTTTTTTCTCATGATGTTTTCTAAAACATTGTAGCAGTGTTTGTTAAAACACGGGCCAGTATAGTGGAAAGTTTTAAAAAACTTTACGCACGTGGCGTCTATAGCGAGACTTCCGGTAGAACTTGTTTTTTTTTTAAATGTTTTTACAAGAACATTGTATTCAAATATAAACTACCACCTATATCTAATAGGCTCCAAAGTGGCGCAGTGGTCAGGGAACTCGACTCGGATGGCAGAGAACCGAGGATCGAGACGCGCCAGCTACGTGAAAAAAATTCCTTCAGAAAAGGGGGGTGAAAGAGAAAGACACTTGGATAGAGAAAGAAACAGCTGGATAGTGAACGGCTCCAAAAGACACTTGGATAGGCGATGGGGGGATCCAGGGAAATTACCTTTTACTACTCTGTGTATTTGGAATTATGAATTTTAATAAAGAGGTCTTTAATACAAGATGAAACTTTATTTCAGTTTTTTCTTTATTGCTTTATAGAAGAACACAAAATAACAAAGAAAAAATATTTTAATATTCAAAAGACAAAATGCTGCTGTATATAACAAACATTACCCAAACATCAAATTTAACCCTTTCCCAAATTACGAACTTTTGGACTAGACCAAATTGAAAGCATTTACAGATGACAATTCAACTCTTGCTGAAAAAACGATTTCTGTCTATGATTGGGTAGAAAACATTGTGGGAAAAGGAGAAAATGCTGGTCACCAGCATTTTCTCCTTTTCCCACAATGTTTTCAAAAGGCTACTATTCTAGACCTGTAAAAAACAGGGATTGTTTGGGAAAGGGTTAACAAAATTAAAATGAATGCCATAGAAAAATTCGTGGAAAAAGGAGAAAAAGCTGGTTAGCAACATTTTCTCCCTTCCCCACAATGTTTTCTTTCCTTTCACACACTATTACCATAATTTGAAACATATTTAACTCGTTACCAAACAAATTTTGCGGACGACAAATTAAAGTGGACTCAAAAATTGAAAATTGTTTACGGAGGGTAGAAAACATTGTGAGAAAAGGAGAAAGTGTTGGTTTCCACCATTTTCTCCCTTTCTCAGGATGTTTTCAAAAGGTTTCTTTTTCAGGTCAGTGGAAACCAGTGATTGTTCGCGAAAGGGTTAAATCTTACCAAACAATTCCTGGTTTTTTCAAACCCGAGATAGAAGCCTTTTTTAAACATGGTTGGAAAAGGATAAAATGCTAGTAAACAGCATTTTCTCCTTTTCCTACAAGGTTTTCTACCCTGCTGGAAACAACTTTCAATTTTTGAGTTCCAATTATTCTTTCGTCTGCAAGGGCTTTGATTTTGGACCAGTCTAAAATTTTGTCATTTGATAAAGGGTTAATCTGTCAACAGCAATTGCCTTCCTAACTGTTTTATTCTTAACCCTTTACCAAACAACAAAATTTTACACTGGTCCAAATTGAAAGCATTTGCAGATGACAATATAAAAGTGATTGAAAATTTGAAATTTCTTACGTGAAGGGTAGAAAACACTGTGGGAAAAGGAGAAAATGATGGTAACCAGCATTTTCTCCTTTTCCCACAATGTTTTCTAAAGACTTTTTGCTCAGGCGCATCAAAAGCAGGGATTGTGTGGTAATGGGTTAACTGAACAATGCCTTTATGCAACCCTGGGAAGCCTGTAGAAAACATTGTGGGAAAAGGAGATAATGCTTGTAACCAGCATTTTCTACTTTTTCTACCATGTTTTCTACCAGATCAAAACAATTGGATCAATGGAGACAAATTGAAATTGTCATCTGCAAATGCTTTTAATTTGGTTTGTCTGGTAAAAGGTTAACTTAAAATTGCATCATCTAAAAAAAAAAAGTTCAATACACAAATACAGGTCTTAACTCTTTATCAAACGACAACATTTTAGACTTGTCCAAACTGAAAGCATTAAATTTTGCAGACAACAAAATAAATGTAAATACAAAAATTGAAATTTCTTTCCAGCAGTGTAGAAAACACTGTGGCGAAAAAGAGAAAATGCTGGTTTCCAGCATTTTCTCCCTTTCCCACAATGTTTTCAAAAGGCTCCTATCTCAGGGTCATAAAAACAAGGAATTGTCTGGTAAAGGGTTAACCCTTTACCACACAGTCCCTTAGTATACGGCCCTGAAAAAGAAGCCTTTTAAAAGCGCTGTGTGAAAAGGAGAAAATGCTGGTATTAAGCATTTTCTCCTTTTCACACAATGTTTTCTACTCTATCAGAAACAAATTTCACCACATTAGCGACATTTGATTTGTTTCAAGGGGTAGAAAACAAAGTGGAAAAGAGAAAATGTGTGTTACAAGCACATTCACCATTTTTCACAATGTTTTCAAGAACCTTATATATCCTATTATTAAAGAATAATGGCAGATTTGATAAAAGCTTAACCCTTTACCCCACAAGGCATTTCTATGGTATCTCTAATTGACCCTAAATAACAGCAAGGATGGAGCTGTTTCTTATATGTATATCACACCTTTTGATAGCATAGAAAACATTGTGACTAAAGGTGAAATTGCTCGTCACGAGCAATTTCACCTTTTGCCACAATGTTTTCCAAAGGCTCCCACAAGCGATGTGTAGAAATGAGTACCTACGGAGTAAAGGGTTAAAATCAAGACAATAATTTCATCACAATAGTCTACAAAACTTTTGAAAAAAACTCTTTATCAAATGACTATATTTTGGACTTTGCCATATCGAAAGTATTTTGCAGACAACAAATTTCATGCCACTGAAATGATGCGATTTGTCCATAAAAAGGTAGAAAACATGGAGGAACAGGAGTAAATAATGCTTATCAGCAGTTTCACTGTTTTCCACAATGTTTTCAGTAGCCTATTTAATCTATTTTTTTTAACCCTTTATGACACAGTCCTGAATTTTAACAACCCTTGGAAAAAAAAGGCTCATGAAAACATTGTGGAAAAAGGAAAAAATGGTGGTAACCATCGTTTTCTCCTTTTCCCAAAGTGTTTTCACACATTTCGAGAACACACCTAATCAATTTGGGCACAAAAATTGTCATCTGCAAAAACTTTTAGACTATACTTGAATTTTGTTTTGTAATAAAGAATTAAAACTATGACAAACTCATCACAATAGAGGCTATTTAAACTTCATAACAAATGACAAAATTTTGTTACCCTTCAATTTAAAAGTACAGTATCTGCAGAGGACATACAAGATGCAGTTCATATGATAAAACTTTTCTCACTACAGATACAAAATACTCTGGAAAAGGAGGAAATGCTGGTCTCAAGCACTTTCACCATTTTCCACAATGTTTTGAAAAGTCTACAAAATATGGCCGACAAGCGAAAAGGGGCATTTGGGATCAGTCTGAGCAGGCAAATCAGAAACAACAAAATCCATTTTTATGTCATTCTCTGTTTTGTGAGTGCAAGTCTACTGTAGTACAAAATCTGGTGTAGTCATAAAGTGCAATCTTGGATTAGTCTGCATGCAATACGCAGACTGATCCAACACTTCTTTACCCAAATGTCCAAATGCCCTAATTCGCATGTTGCAGGGCATATGACAGTGCAAAAAAAGTGGTGAGATAAAGAACTGAAATCTATACAATAAACTCATCACAATACAGAGTGTTTTAACTCATTACCAAACGAAAATATTTTTGGTTTATCCAAATGGATATCATTTGCAGACAACAAAGTAAAAGTAGCTGAAAATTTTAAATTTGTTTTGCAAAGGGTAGAAAACATTGTGGAAAAAGGAGAAAATGCTGCTTACAACTTGACACACTGGAAATGATTATTCTAAATTATAGGCTACGGTAGACCCATGACTCAAACACTTTGTAAGATACTACCATATCAAAAGATAAATTAATTCACAAAAATTTCATACTGTTTTCAAAAGCTGCAAAATTGGCTATTTAAATGTTAAAACTGTTGTCACTCTTACAGCAAAATCTATACCCATTAACCCATAACCACACAATCCCTATTTTTGACGACCCTGAGAAAGAAGCCTTTAGAAAACATTGTCGGAAAAAGCTGATAACCAGCATTTTCTCTCTCTCTCTCACAATGTTTTCTACACTTCACAAAATGAATTCCAATTTTTCAGTCACTTTTACTTTGTCGTCTGCAAATGCTTTTGATTTGGATGAACATAAAATTTTGTCATTTGGTAACGAGTTAAACAATAATCCCTTGTTTAACCCTTTACCAAACCACAATTTTTTGGGCTGGACCAAATTCAAATCATCTGTAGATAACAACTTAAATCTTAATATGATGATTTCTGACTTTGATGAAGTAGTTACCAGCATTTTCTCCTTTTCCAACTATGTTTTCTATAGACTTTTTTTCTGTGGGAAAAGGAGAAAAATGCTGGTTACCAGCATTTTCTCCTTTACCAACTATGTTTTCTATAGACTTTTTTTCTGGGTCATTAAAAGTCAGGATGGTGTGGTAAAGAGATAACCCTTTCCCAAACAATCCCTGGTTTTCATGACCATGGGAAAGAATCCATCTGAAAAAATAGTGGGAAATGGAGAAAATGCTGGACACCAGTATTTTCTCCTTTTCCAATAATGATTTCCTCCCTTCCCAAACAAATTTCAATTTCTTAGCAACATAATATTGTCATCTGCAAATACTTCCAATTTAGACAAGTCTAAAATTGAGTTGTTTGGTAGAGAGTTAACCCATTACTACACAATGCCGACTTAAATGACCCTGTGAAAGAAGCCTTTTGAAAACACTGTGAAAAAAGGTGAAAATACTGATAACCAGCATTTTCTCCTTTTCCCACAATGTTTTCTACCCTTCCGAACCTAAGTTTAATTTTTTCAGTTACATTTCTTTTGTCGTCTGCATATGCCTTCAATTTGGATTAGTATAAAATTTTGTCGTTCAGTACAGAATTAAAAACATCTGGAGAGGAAGGCTTCTGAAAACATTGTAGAGAAAGAAGAAAGGGGTTGTAACAAGCATGTTCTGCAATAATACAAATTTTTCTATCCCTTTTGGGCAAAATTCCACAATTGACAATCTAACACTTTGTAAGTTGGAAAAGAGTTAAACAAAGATAAAGTTTAAACAATATTATTGACATCCTGAGCCTTGTCATCTTGAATCTTCACTAAATCCAAAGAATCATCCATGAAATCCAACTTATAACGACCATAGAAAACTTTCTGGAAAAAGGAGAAAATGCTGGTTACTAGCATTTTCTCCTGTTCCAGCCATGTTTTCCATACGCTTGTTTTTTCAGGCTCGTTACAAGTCGGGATTAAGTGGTAAAGATGCATTTAGCACTTAGACATGAAAATTCAGCTTTTTTTTGTCCAAAATAAAAGAATCTACTGCCGACAAATCAACTGTGGCTCAGTTGGGTTGAAATTGTTTCTCCAATAGTAGAAGCTATTGTTTGAAAGGAGAAGAGGCTCGTCCTGAGTATTTTCTCCTTTTCCAACAATTCTCTCACTGCTTACAATTTTTTCTTACCATTCATTCAAAAATTTTTTTTCGAAAAACATAGACTACCAGTCAATTATAATATTTTTATAAGACGTTTCCTTACTAGAACATTACCATTTACAAACTTTAACCCTTTACAAAACAATCCCTGGTTTTCACGACCCTGAGATAGAAGCCTTTTGAAAACATTGTGGAAAAAGGAGAAAACCAGCATTTTCTCCTTTATCCACAATCTTTTCTACCCTAATGGAAACAAATTTCAATTCCTGACTTCTGTTTATTTTGCCGTCTCCAAGTGCTTTGAATTTGGACCAGTCTAAAATTTTGTTGTTTGGTAAAGGGTTAAACATCTACAGACACTTATCATATGAGAAAATTATGGTCTTGTCCAAACTAAAAGCACCTGAGGGCTACAAATCAACAGTGCCTGCTTTCAACTTGACAAAGTGGAAAATATAGTCTACAGGCTCACGATTCAAACACTTTGTAAGATACTTCCCTACAGAAAAATACATTTTTTCATACCTCCCTAAAGAAAAAAATCTCTTCATTCCTTGTAATGTAATATTACAGAAACATACACCACCAAAATAACTCAAACTGCATTCATTTTCTTTATTTTTAAATCCAACTCCTATTTGATTGGCGCATGAATACAATAGGAAGCAGTTTCAGATCCCCAATACTGAAAATTAACCAATAACATGCAAGTAAATGAACATGGCATTGTGTTGGACCCGCCCTGAGTAACTTCCAGCAAAAATAGTTCTGGCACAAGTGGTTTTTCTTTTTCATTAAGCTATGAATTTTTTTTTCAGCTCATCAGAACTACCCAATATTCATCAAAACAACTGATGTTGAATTATAATGTTTTCAAAAGCTGCAAAACTGGAATGGCTTAATTTTTGTTTTTGTCCTGATATATTGTAAAACTAGGGTATGTACAAGCTTCTCTACACTTATTTAACCCTATATATTGTGTGAAAAGGAGAAAATGCCGGTAACCAGCATTTTCTCTTTTTCCCATAATATTTTCTACCCTGCTGGAAACAAATTTCAATCCTTGAGTTACATTCATTTTGTCATCTGCAAGTGCTTTCAATTTGGACCTGTCTAAAATTTTGTCGTTTGGTAGAGTTAACCCATTACCAAATGACAATATTTTAGACTGGTTCAAACTGAAAGCATTTACAGACGACAAAATAAAAGTGACTGAAAATTTAAAATTTGTTCTGTGAAGGATAGAAAACATTGTGGGAAAAGGTTACCAGCATTTTCTCCTTTTCCCACAATGTTTTCTGAAGGCTTCTTTCTCAGGGGCGTCAAAAGTAAGGATTGTGTGGTAATGGGTTAAACAACCTTGAAATTACAATTCTCTTTGTTTTAGGCAGTTACAGGGTAAATCTTCACTCGTTAGTCCAGTACTCCTCAATGGAAAGATTCAGTTTGATACCATCCCTACATCACATTGTCTTCCTGAAAATAGAAAGCAAAATTTCTGTTGATTTCAACTCTCCTTTAACCCTTTCCCAAACGACAAACTCTTGGACTAGACCAAATTGAAAGCATTTGCAGACGACAATTCAACTCTTGCTGAAAAGATGATTTCCGTCTATGATAGGGTAGAAAACATTGTGGGAAAAGGAGAAAATGCTGGTTACCAGCATTTTCTCCTTTTCCCACAATGTTTTCAAAAGGCTACTATTCCAGACCCGTAAAAACCAGGGATTGTGTGGGAAAGGGTTAAAACCCTTCAAGTGTCAATCACATCTACATGTTACCTTTGCAGCCAGTGAAAATCCAAGATCAGACTGCATGTTTACAGCAGACTGACCTCGGACCTGTCTATTTCGATCCTACAGGGATGTTTCACCATGTGTTGCAGTTAGACATCAATGGCAGCAAGACTTTGTTATGCAATGTTTTGTGAAATTGTTCTCTCCAAATGCTTTCAATTTGGACAAGGCTTGCATTTTGTCATTTGGTTAACTCTTTACCAAACGAATAAAATTCAGGCCTGGACCAAATTCAAACCATTTGCAGACAACATATTGAATGTAGCTAACAGACAATTTCTGTATGTGATAGGGTAGAAAACATTGTGGGAAAAGGAGAAAATGCTGGTTACCAGCATTTTCTCCTTTTCCTACAATGTTTTCAAAGGACTTCTTCCTCAGGGTCGTTAAAACTTGGGATTGTGTTGTAGAGAGTTAAGGGTTAACTTAAGAAATATGTCTTGAAAAAGCCCTAAACATTGTTACAACAAGGGACAGTGTGATAGCGGACTAAACACTTGATGGCTTTCTGTGATACACATATCTTAACCTTTTAACCACACAATCTTGAGCTCAATCGTCCCTCTAGAAGAAGCCTTTTGAAGAAGCCATTTATTACATTTTCCCACATAATCCCGACTTTTGACGACCCTAAAAAGGAAACCCTCTGAAAACACTGTAGGAAAAGGAGAAAATGCTGGTAACCAGCATTTTCTCCTTTTCCCACAATGTTTTCTACCCTTTTCAGAACAATGTTCAGAATTTTGGACACATTAAATTTGTCATCTGCAAATGCTTTCAATTTGGACTAGTCTAAAAATTTTGTCGTTTTGTAGAGAGCTACAGCTATAACTATCTTAACATGTAAAAAGCAAAGAAAAGCTCTTATGCTGTGGATACAAACTAGATTTGCCTATGGATCCTAAAAAGTAAAATCAACGTAGGGGTAACCCTTATCCACAAGAAAACTAATTCAAATCAAGATTTACTAGGCATGAGCTGTTTGAAAAGCATTTTTCACTTGTGATTTTCTATTTTATTGTGGACATGCGCAGTCGCAAAATGACCATTGGTATTAACATTGAAGATACAACACTTGGGAATTTCTGCCTTGTGCCACAAAATTTAATAAAAAGTATAGACGAGACGTGGCCCACACAATTTTCTTTACTGCCTTATACAAATTATACAAACATAATTTTACCACCCACTTAACCCAGGTCCCTTTACCACATAATGCCAATTTTTAACGAATATGAGAAAGAAGCCTTTTGAAAACATTGCAGGAAAAGGAGAAAATGCTGGTTTCTACCCTTCCCAAAAGAAATTTCAAATTTTCAGTCACCTTTATTTTGTCGTCTGCAAATCCTTGCAATTTGGACCAGTCTAAACTTTTGACATTTGGTAAAGGGTCAGTTCAACTCTGTTACTATATGCCACCTACATTGAAAATAGTAAGAGCATCAAAAGGACTTCAGATTAAAGTTTATTCATATACCTCTCTGTCCAATGTTCATCACCAGCAAGTCACAGCTTTGGTTCCATCTGGTGTTTTATACCACTTTCAGCAGCATATCAATTGGATTATCGTAACAGCTAACTTGATCATCTGTTTTCTGGGTTACATACAGTCTCGAATGGGAATCTGCAGTGTTATTATGGATACGTCCATGAATACCAACACTGCATGTGAGGAATAAGCCTAGAAACTCTACATAACAGATCTGGAAAAATGTTCATCCTGTCACCTATAAGTAAAGAAGATATACAATAGTAATGATTTCTCAAAAAGACACCAATTACATGGAGTTACAATAGTTCTTATTGAAACAATTTGTGGAAAATAAATGCTGACAAAAATATAGTTTTTTTCCTAAAGAAGTTTCTGAAAAAAATTGTTGGAGTAGGAGAAAATGCTGGCCATGATTATCATTTTATCTTCTTAGCACAATATGTTATGAAACATCTTTCAATCTTTAGGTTTTAGAACTTTTTTCATAAATGGTTATTACTTATTCTAGATACGCAAAAAGCATCTTTTTTTAGGTATTGTTACGGTAGAATAACTGTACAAAAAGCAATCTGGAGAAAATTGTGGTCTTCTTACGTCTACTGAATAAATGCATGTGACAAGACTTATTAAATGTACCCTTCACAAAATTTATCTATGCTTATCCTTTGGCTGAAAAAATTACACAAGACAAGGGCTTCTCAAAGCAGCGCATAAATGCCCAAAGGAGCATGACAATAAAATGGGTTAAAATCTAGAACCCCTGCAGGTATCCAAATTTTAAAAGTCACATGCACAACTGCACATCATAGAGATTCAGTGTGGCAAGTTTGAACTTATTCCAATGACAAATATAAGAGGGGTTTGGCACACAAGAAACTGCTAACCGACCAACCGACTGACTGACTGACCCAACGACTGACTGACAGACAGACAAGGACAAACAACTTGGGCTATAACATTATATGACCCTTTGAGTGTATAAAAAGACATCAGCTAGCATTTTCTCCTTTCCAATACTATATTAACCATTTACTACACAATCCTAGCCCTGGGAAAGAAGCCTTCTGAAAACAGCATTTTCTCCATTTCCCACAATTTCTTCTCTCCTTCCAAAAAAAACAAGTGTAAATTTTTGAGTCATATTTATTTTGTTGTCTGGAAATGCTTACAAATTGGACAAGTCTAAAATATTTGTCGTTTGGCAGAGCTATATACATTTTCAATGACGAATTCTAACATTTGAATCATAATTTTTTGTTTGAACTCTTTACCAAACAACAAAATTTCGCACAAGTCTAAATTGAATGCATTTGCAGACAAAAAAATAAATGTGAATCAAAAATAGAAATCTGTTTTGGAAAGGGTAGAAAACAATGTGGGAAAAGGAGAAAATGCTGGTTACCAGCATTTCCTCCTTTTCCAACAATGTATTCAAAAGGCTTCTTTCACAGGGTTATTAAAAGTCGGGATTGTGTGGTAAAAAGTTAAAAATCTGTCATTAAAGGCCCAGTAAAGGCCAAATCATCAAAGAAGGTATCATAATACATATAAATATAGATAATACTATTTAAAAGTATGGAAAACATTGCAGAGATGTCAGTCTGCCATTGTGTGGTTAGGCCATATGTTAGTCCGGTCAGAAAAGAAGCATTTTAAATTTGGACAAGTAAACAAATTAAAGACAAAGCTACCTGACAGATTTCAACCTAGTTCTAAAACTAATCTCCCTCATCAGCAACTATCACTTGGACCAAACATACAATGACTGATTACCATCTTCACAATAATTTCTCTGCATTTAAACGCCCACATTTCAGATGTGATTAAAGAGGGCTGCTGTGAAGGTTTGTAGAGACAAATAGCAAAAATAGCATCAGAGCAAGCCTTCAGACTGAAGGTAATTGTATATGTATCTGCCAATCAAAGCTGTTAGGATTCACGAAAAATAGTCCCTCAGTGATTTGGCAAAGTGTGTGATGGTTCGAACTGAAGAAAATGTTCAAAACTGTATCATAATTACAGTGCATGTTCATGTATTTAATTATGGAAATATAAAGCCTTTGTTCTAATTAATGAATCTCAGTTGATCGTACAGCCGAACTAGCCCAGGCGAAAGTGCCCTGGACGAACAATCCTATGGACGCACTATCTTAGGGTCGAAAAAGCCTGGGACAGATTTGTCAACTAAGAAGGATTTTCACTTTCTATTTTACATTTTATGCATTGTATGTCATCTGTAATCATAATCGTTTCATCAGATAGTTTTGTATACCTTTCGGACAATCTTTATTTGGCCTTTTAGATCTTTTTTGACGTTAGACACGTTCTAGTGTAAGAAAATGCACGTGCCGCTCTACTTGTTTCCGGCAGGCTGGTTACCGAATATGCGGGTGCCGTATTTTTGAATGGAGTTTTTCGTCCGTGTAGCTGTTCGCACTTATTCGTACTTGTTCGTCATTCTTTTTAGTCAGCCTCCTCCTTGCTCGTAAAAGTAATAAATTATCAATAGTTTACGTGGATTAAAATTGAATAGCTATATTCCTCACAGTCTATTGTTTCTGTCGTTGCTTCAAACATCCTTAGTAAACAATGGCACAATGAAGTGATTTTCGGTAGTCTTTGCAAACAAACCTGACTGTACGGCTTTGTGTCTTTTGAAAGCATCTTGATAAAAGAAGACAGATTTTGTGGGAGAGAGCTCTTAGAAAATATTGTGGAAAATGGGAAAATACTACCAACCAGCATTTTCTCCTTTTCCGTCATGATTTCTATCCTATTAGAAAACCGAAGATCTTTTATAGCAATTTAGTATTTGCTATCTGGGGATTTCTTTAATTCAGGAAAGTCTTCACAAAAGAAACAGTTGTTTTGTCTTCTGCTTTGATAAGGATGGGTTTAAATTGTAAAGGTGAAAGACAATGCATGCCTTCAAACAGAAAGATGGCTGATGTAACATGCCCCTGATCTTTATGTCAATGCCGCTTATTCCACAGTTCATCAATACTTTCTGTACTTTGATTAACAGTCATAAACGAAAAATTCAATCATCATTGACCATTTACCAAACACTCCTATGAATTAAAGACATCAGAAAAAAAAAACTGCAAAAATATGCGGAAAGGAGAATATAAATGTTACTATAAATACCAGTACTGTCTCCTTTTCCGGGATGTTTTTCGCCGAGCCCCAGTAGCAAACATCACTTGAGAGCAGGTGGTCCTGGGTTCGATCCATGGCTATGCCAATTTCGTTCCGAGGATTGATGATAGTCATTGCGACAGGATTCATTCCTCTTCCACCGCTGACCAATGTCTTGACGATGGTTTTGTGAGAAAGCAGCCAGTGGCTTGGAAAGAAAGCTGTACGTAGTACCAGTAGGAGACACCTTGAGAGCATGGATAAGTGCATTGGCCCCCATGATACGCCTAATGCTAAAAACGGCGTTAACCCTTTCCCAAACAATCCCTGGATTTTACGGGTCAGGAATAGAAACCTTTTGAAAACATTGTGGTAACCAGCATTTTCTCCTTTTCCCACGTTTTCTACCCTATCATATAGAAAAATAATCTTTTTAGTAACTGTTAATTTGTCATCTGCAAAATGCTTTCAATTTGGTCTGGTCCAAACTTTGCCGTTTGAGAAAGTGTTAAACAAGATACCAACAATCAATCTAGGGTGTTTTCTTTCCATTCTAGGAAAAATCTCATTATTCGTGCCATTTTTTTTTTTTGTCTGCTAAAGCTTCCTTTAAGTTAATTTTTTCCCCCACTAAGTTCTCTTTACCAAAATCATTATTTAACCCTTTACTCCATAGATACTCATTCTACACATTGCTTGTAGGAGCCTTTGGAGAACATTGTGGCAAAAGATGAAATTGCTTGTGACGAGCAATTTCACCTTTTGCCACAATGTTTTCCATGCTATCAAAAGGTGTAATATACACATAAGAAACGCCTTCATCCCTGCTGTTATTTAGGGTCAGTTAGAGATGCCATAGAAATGCCTTCTGGCGTAAAGAGTCAAGCAAAAATTATGGTCTGCGAATGCTTTTGATAATGAACGAGTCTCACATGTCTTCTGATAAGGGTTAGAGTCCTTATACCACGTGACTAAGTAATGCAAAACTCAAGATATATTTATTTCTCATCCTTTATTTAAAAACAACGAGACAAAAGAGTAACAGCTCCTCCGTTTCTTGTCCTTTGCAAGATAAATACATTTTACTATAAGTTTTGAAAGAACAAGTTTTTTTTACAAAAACTTAGTTTCATGCAAACAAGAGTCCACTTAACAGTTTTATTCCTCCATCACAAAATCCTAAGTTTAAGAATCGTATGGAAGAAGCTTTTTTGGAAAAGTAAATGCTGCCTACCAACTTTTTCATCTATGCCCAAAGATGTTTTTATCTTGTCATTCTAAATGTTCTCCTTTTCCCACAAAGTTTTCTACCCTCCCTAAACCAAAAATCAATTTTTGATTCACATTTATTTTGTCGTCTGCAAATGCTTTCAAGTTGGAGTAGTCCAAAATTTTAAAGTTTTGTAAAGAGTTCGGTCAATTCCAACCTCTGATTTCTTATTGATATTCAACATAATGCACTGTTGCAAGTATAGATACAAGCACAAACATTGTGGCAAGGAGAGAAACTGCTCCTATTTTAAACCTTTCAATTGCAGACCCTACCATTTGTGAATCACAAGTAATTTGCCATGTGCACAGAATGTTCTATAATTTTCCATAAGTGGGAGAATTAATTCATTTTATAATAGTGACTGTTTATTTACACTACTTTCTTGGTCATTAACTCTCTACTATACAATCCTGAGTTTGAAGAAGAAAATGCTGGTTACCATTAATTTCTTCTTTTCAACCATGTCTACTACTCATTCAGTGACTTTAGCCATATTTAGTATTAGTATCACTTGTAAAATTCTTTTAAACGGGAAAGACAAAAATTTTGTCCTTTTGGAAATAATTGCCAATGCCTCAAGATGCACTTTCACAATTTTACACTACTTTAAGTTGTTCATTTTATGAAATTAAACACACTTCTAACACCTGCACAAACAGAATTAGGTGACATATTTCATCAAAGTCCTAAGTCATCTGAGTCCTTTAAACGGCTCAATGTATCTCACCACACAGCTCACTCTAGGCTGTTGCCGATTGTTTCTGATACTGTTCCATTCTCTCTAACATGACTGGTCGGAAATGTCGAATCAACCCCTGGAATTTGAAAAAGAAACGTACAAAGGTAAGAGAATCTCTTTACAATAGTTATCACTTCATCATAATTTGAATACCACAGTTAAGACAATCTTTTAGAAGAGTAGCTTAATCCTTAGAGGGCTTTTAACTTTCACAGTTGCCTTCACAATGTGAAGCCTGGTCCTGAATCATTGCTGAAACATGGCTAAAGGATACCCAGTAATTTACCAATGTGTGGGACTCATTCTGGGACGAAAATGTCCATTGGGTGCACAGGTGCCTGACGTGTCTGGTATCATACCATCCCTCTATATAGATATAATAGTATTTGAAGCTTTAACTCTTTACCACACAATGCAGACTTTTGACGACCCTGAGAAAGAAGCCTTTTGAAAACATCGTGGGAAAAGGAGAAAATGCTGGTAACCAGCATTTTCTCCTTTTCCCACAATGTTTTCTACTCTGCTGGAAACTAATTTCAGTTTTTGAGGCATGTTAATTTTGTCGTCTGCAACACAGGTGCCTGACATGTCTGGTATTGTAGTATTATACCATCCCTCTATATAGATATAATAAAGACTTTATTATATCTATATAGAGGGATGGCATGATACCAGACATGTCAGGCACCTGTGGTCTGCAAATGCTTTCAATTTAGACCAGTCTAAAATTTTGTCGTTTGGAAAAGAGCTAAAAGTTAAGATTAGTACTGACTCACTATCAAAAGGTCATAAAGAATCTCCATATGCTGGTCATAACTTCCCCAATTGGAAACAATCCCCTATTCTACCCTTTTCCAACCAATCCCTGGTTTTTCATGACCCTGGAAGAGACACCTTTTGAAAACCTTGTGGGAAAAGGAGAAAATGCTGGTAATCCTTTTCCCACAATGTTTTCTACCCTCAAAAGACATATTTCCATTTCTGAGTCAAGTTCATTTTCTTGTCTGTAAATACTTTCAATTTGGACCAGTCCAAAATTATGTCGTTGGGAAAGAGTTAAACAACCCTGCATAAAAAGCCCTTTGAAAACATTGCTGAAAAATTTGAAAATGCTGGTTAGCAGTATTTTCTTCTTTCTCTCACTGTTTTTCATCCTTCCAAAGATGAATTTCATTGGTTGTGTCACATTTAAATTGCTGTTTGCCTTAGAATTCAATTTGTAAAGGTCTATAATTTTGTATTGGGTTAATGAGTGAACAATTACCTGCACAGGCCAGGCAGCACCATCTCCTAAAGCACAGATTGTGTGGCCTTCTATCTGTTTACTCAGCTCCCATAACATGTCAATTTCTTCTGGCTGAGCCTTCCCTTCAACTGTTGATAAAGACAGACGTTTCTGAGAACATTGCAAGAGTTACTGAACCAGCAAACTTTGACATACTACCCTCTGGAACCAACCTATTCAGTCATGAGGGTGGTAATATTACAACACAAGTCAACCAATCTTGGATCACAACAATTAATCCTATATGTTGATTACAAGACAGATGAACTCTTTTGAAAATATTGTCTGAAAAGGGAAGGAATGAGTTTTGGCTACAAGCACTGTCCCCACATTTTTTTCCCAAAAGTCTTAATCCTCTAGTCGTAAAAAATGTGTTTCATTGTACAGGGTTAACTCTAAAACCTTCATATTTGCATCAAAGGAGCAGAAAGTTTACAAGAAGTCCTTGTACAAGGAAACTTTTGTCATCCTGATCCCTTCAGACTGTTTGACATGACAGGACAGTGATATCTGGTGAGTATACAAGATCTTGATCAGAACACTGACCAATCAAACACACAATTGTACTGTATATTTATTCTTTATCACACAACAAAATTGTAGAATGGTCCAAAATGAAAGCATTTGCAAACGACAAATCAAATGGGAATCAAAAATGGAAATTAGTTTTAGGAAGGGTAAAAAACATTACGGGAAAAGAAGAAAATGCTGGTCACCAGCATTTTCTTCTTTTCCCATGATGTTTTCAAAAGCTTTCTCCGTCAGGTTGTTTAAAGTCGGGATTGTGTGGTAAAGATTGCTCACTGAATCCGGCTGGATATCCAGTAAAAACGTGGACAAGTCAGAAAAAAAAAAACTAGTTTCTTTTGCAAAAATGGTCTGACTCTTTACCACTCAAAGCAATTCTAGAGTTGGCTGCATTGACAGTGCTTTCAGACATCAAATACAAAGTGTCTAAATGTATAATCTATAATAGGGTAGAAAACAGTATGGGAAAACTAGAAAATATTAGTTGCCATCATTTTCCCCTCTCCTCACAATTTTTTTCAAAAGACTTTGCAAACAAGGTCTTTAAAATTCTAGATTGTGTGGTAAAGGATTGTTCTATTTTCATGCATCAACTCTTAGTACAAAGCACATGTTTTCATAATCTTATTAAGCCTCCGTCACAATGATACATACATGTAACCAGTCACGTGCAAGGGGACAACCCGGGAATTCCATACATCAATAGGATAAAAACAGATCAAAGATAATGCAGGCTGATTTTCAAATATTGATTGTATATTAAGGTAGAATGACCACTATTATACAGAAAATATCATAAAAGCCAAAAGTGTCCACCCTGGTCGGCCTGCCCAAACGCCTCTGACCGGGTCGACACTTCTTGCAGCTCCCAGATGGTCACTTTCTCATGTGATAATGCAGGCTGATTTTTCAAATATGATTGTATAGTAAGGTAGAAAGACCACTATAACACAGAAAATATCATAAAAGCCAAAAGTGTCCACCCTGGTCAGCCTGCGCAATCCACACACTCTGACCAGGTTGACACTTGTAGCAGTTCCTAGATGGTAAATTTTTATGTGACAGGTCACAATTTATCCTTGTCATGTGATTTTATAATGTTGTGATTTTTATCAAAAGAGACAAATGAAAAAACAATTACCGAATCTGTGCATCATCTTTTTCATCCATCCTGTTCCTTCCCTACAAGGCGTACACTGCAAAATACAAATAATGTCATGTAATAATCAATTTCTTTCCAAATCATAGGATAACATTTTAACTCATTACCAAACGACAATATATTAGGCTTGTCTAAATCAAAAGCATTTGCAGACGACAAAATAAAAGTGACTGAAAATTTGAAATTTGCTTTGTGAAGGGTAGAAAACAATGTGGGAAAAGGAGAAAATGCTGGTTACCAGCATTTTCTCCTTTTCCCACAATGTTTTCTAAAGGCTTCTTTCTCAGGCTCGCCAAAAGTAGGGATTGTGTGGTAATGGGTTAAACTTGTTCAGTTTGATAACATTCAGAGAAAACAGATCAAAGGTGACCCAGATGGATTTGTTCATAAAGAGGGTAGAAATTATGGAGTAAGCAGCAGACACTTGATCCCAGCAAAATTGTTGTATACCAGTTATTTCTCCTTGTCCCATGACATTTTCCATCTTCCTTCAATTGGTGGGCTACTCATAGAAACAAGAGAAGGCTATTCAATCTTGACCCTTTACTACATAGATATTCATTTCTAAGCATTGCTATTAGGAGCCTTTGGAAGACGTGGAAAAAGGTGAAATTGCTCATGAAGAGCAATTTCACCTTTTGTCACAATGTTTTGTATGCTATAAAAAGGTATCCTATACACATAAGAAACGGCTTCATCCTTGCTGTTATTTAGGGTCAATTAGAGATACCATAGAAATGCCTTATGGGGTAAAGGGTTAAAGCTAAAAGCCCAAATGAAGCAACCCATATTTTCAGCTGCAATTAAATATCTTCATAAGGGCACCATCAAGTTTGATTATCTGCACTTTGCCTCAACACAGTGAGCATCTTAGCTTATAAATTGTCAAGTTCTGTTTAAGCTGTTGAGAACCTATCACTACAATAATAAATTTACAAGCTACTGTTTATCAACATCAGAGTGTCCCTTTTGTGCAGTTTGATCTTGATCCTCACCTGCTTCAGAGACAACAGTAAAGATTTAAACAGATTCATGCTCTATGTTCCTTGGCTTATTTAGGAAAGAACCAAAACCATCAATGTGCTAGTCGACTGCCCTCGAGGTGATTAATCAGACTGAAAGTAGCCTCTCACAAATTCCAACTGCAGGAAAATTTCAACTGAACTTTTTGCCAAAAGGACAATCAATACAAATTTGCATCAAAAGACATATAACTGGTCCAAAACGTTGTGGTAGATATAACGAAAAATATTTTACCTGTCCACAGCTTTCATGTTTATAAAAGTCAATTAGTCTGGCAATGCAGCGGATAACATCTGAGTTCTTGTCAATAACAGTGATAGCTGCTGTTCCAAGAGCTGAGTGAGCCTCTACGAGGGCATCAAAGTCCATTAATACATCGTCACATACTCTGGAAAATATAACAATACAAGCAATACAGTCAAATGTTGTTTGTTTGACAAATTCTCTTGGAAACAGAATTCATCCTTGTATGATTTTCTTACATTTGAATCTTAACCAAACAACAAAAATTAACCCTTTACCCCATAAGGTATTTCTATGGTATATCGAATTGACCCTTATTAACAGCAAGGATGAAGCTGTTTCTTATGTGTATATGACACCTCTTGATAGCATAGAAAACATTGTGGCAGAAGGTGAAATTGCTCGTCACGAGTAATTTCACCTTTTGCAACAATGTTTTCCAAAGGCTCCTACAAGCAATGCGTAGAAATGAGTATCTATGGAGTAAAGGGTTAAGACATCAAAATACTTCTTACTTCCATAACACAACTTATAAAGTTACAGGCATATTCAGACATATTACCCGGGCCACACATGAGCAAAAATCAATGGCAAAATATACCAAATACAATTTTATCACATAATCTCTCTTGTTTTCAGTGTAATGTACCAATCACAAATTTTCTCATATTATACATGCTTTATTATCACAATCATGTGATGGGATTGTTGTCATAACTTTGTATGCATGTTATAGAAGTAAATGTGTTTACTGGATATAACAATATACTATACATTGTTTCGCATGTTTTAATTTGGATCTGTCATTTGTGAAATAATGTTATGTGATAGAATCTGACAGTTGTTGGTGTTTGATATAAAACTTTATCAAACTGATCAACGAAATTTATTATTAAGCTTACCAAAGTCTCCTTAACCCTTTCCCAAACGACAACATTTTAGACTGGTCCAATTTCAAAGCACTTGTTGACAACAAAATAAACGCAACCCAAAAATTGAAAAAAAGAAAACATTGTGGGAAAAGGAAAAAATGCTGGTTACCAGCATTTTCTCCTTTTCCCACAATGTTTTCAAAAGGCTCTTATCTCAGGGTCGTAAAAACCAGGGATTGTTTGGTAAAGAGTTAAATAAAAGTTTATCCTGATCACTAACCAATGTCAGATTCTATATATCTTAACAAAAGAAGGCATATTTCATTGCATTACAGTGTCTAATAAGTATATTCATGCCTTTATTTCTTCTTCTTATCCTTGTCAAGGGTCTAGATTTTCAATACCAAAATCTGAGTCCTACTATCAACCAGTGTTAAATACCTAAGTACAAATGAGAATATAGTGGTGAATTTGCTTGTGACCGAACTTTTTTTATTTTTAGTGTTTTCAAAACTAATGTTACATGATAACAGTGTGCAGGAAGGCAATGAAAAAAGGTGCCATGAGTCTTTTTGAGATTCCATTTCACTTACGATTTTGGAATAATGGGGGTAGAAGATCCTCCAGGGATGACACACAATAAATTATCCCAACCACCTCTAACACCACCAGCATGTCTCTCAATGATCTCACGGAGGGGCATTGACATTTCCTCCTCTACAGTGCAAGGATTGTTGACACACCCAGATATGTTGAAAAGCTTAAATCAGACAGAATATCAACCCTTCACCACGCAATCCTTTAGCAGAGCTCCAGATAGAGGGAGTGATTTTGATTTCAAAATTAAAAATATTCATTACTCTCAACTAAACCCTATGTTGTGGGTTTAGAGATATCCACAACATAGGGTTTGGAGATTTAGACAAGTCTAATGAGTACCCCAAACATAGGGTTTGGAAGAGAAATAATGGATTTAGTAGGGTTTGGAAGAGAAATAATGGATTTAGCATACAATCACTCCTTCCTATCTGGAGATCTGCTTTGACTATCAACACTGTCCAAAAAGAATTTTGAAAACACTGCTAACCAGAATTTTCTCTTTCTTTATGATTAAAAACTACATCATTGCATGAAGGGTTAAAATTTTACGTCCTTTTCCAACTCAAGCCAGGAAACATCTTCATCTTAAGCTTGATGGCTTCTTCTACCTTCCATATTTGACCTACCCAACATTCCAGTGTTTTCATAATCCTAGGCGTTTGTGAGAGAATGATACAAATGCTGGTTGCCACAAAATTTTTAAACGCCTTCTTTATTATGTTTGTTAAAACACATGATTATTTTAAAGAAGGGTAAAGCAAAGTGCACCATTTCTGACAATAAGAAATTCTTGAGAGATATTAATGCTTTACCACACAGTAACAAGTCTTAACTAGTCTGGGAAGGCAATGTTTTGAAAACATTGTGGGAAAAAGGAGAAAATGCTGATCACCAGCATTTTCTCCTTTTTCCCCCACAATGTTTTCTACCATCTCAAAGACAGAAATCACCATTTAGAAACTAATAATTTGTCATCTGCAAATGCTTTCAATTTGGTCCAGTCCAAAATTTTGTTGTTTGGCAAAGAGTAAACTCTTTTCCACACAATCCCGACTTTTAACGACCCTGATAAAAAATTGAAAACATTGTAGGAAAAGGAGAAAATGCTGGTTACCAGCATTTTCTTCTCTTCCCACAATGTTTTCTACCATTTCCAAAATAATTTTCGATTTTGGAGTCATGTTTGATTTGACGTCTGCAGATGCTCTCTATTTGGATCAGTTCAAAATTTTGTTGTTTGGTAAAGAGTTAAATGATTATGTAAATGCACAACCTAGCATGAAATGACGCTTTACAATGGTGCAGTATGTTATCAGCAATTCATACATAAGTATCTCCTAAACTTAATTACCTTTGTGCCGCGATTCCTGTCTCTACCAAAGCTTGCAAACCATTCTCCACCTCTTCTGCAAATGGCCTAGATAAGAAAAAAAACATGGCATTTGTAAAATATTTTATCATTCACACAAGCCAGTGTAAACAAACTCAGGAACAAGCCTGAATTGAAACTTTCTATTATCAATCTTCTTATGACAAATATGGCCACTGGGCAATCAAACAGTAGGCTCTAATGTATGTAATACAACACAAATCCATAAAAGGTCTCTCTTCACTAAAAACAATCTTGCTTCTGCAATCCTCAAAGAAACTATTTCTTAAATGTTACTCTATGACAACAAATACAAGCACATGCCTGTAATTATCATAGGGTACAGCGTCTTAACATTTTTATTTTCTATTCTATGATAATATGAGAAAATTAAGCAATTAACTTGGTATCTACAATAATTGCTAGGAACCAGGGAGAAGGGCTTTGACAGCATGCTCAGACAGGTAAAAAATGTTTTCTATTACAGCATCTATAAAATAATTAATGACTGCTTAGTATGAGGAAAGAAGGCTTTACAACATTGTGAGGAAAGGAGAAAATGCCAGTAACCAGCAATTTCTCCTTTTCCAACAATACACAATTTTTCACTGCAAAATAATACAAACTTTTATCAATTTGTGCAAAATTTAGTCTGCTGAAAAATAAACAAAAGCTCTCTATGTTTACCTACCCAGCTAACTATCCTAGTTATAATAAGTTGTGTATGTTTAGTAAAGTGATAAAGAAAGCGAGGAGCAATTCTTACAGGGGCTACAGCAACTGTTTCCACATTAGCCACAGTTGTTGGACAACCAAACACACCAATATCTGCTGGGAATGGAGGCTTCAGTCTTGGTTTGCCTTGTTTCCCTTCTAGAGATTCTATAAGAGCCTGAAAAATGTCAAGCATATGTGAGTCATTCTTATCTACAAAGTGGCTTCATTCATCAATAGTTAGGGATGTAACGATACATCAAACTATATGGATCCCAATGGCAAGAATGTAGACTCTACAGCATCGATTGCTCAGTTGAAAATTGATAACTATCACTGATATTTACCTCAATGACCCATAGTTTCACTGTCAAGAAAGAGAAAAAAACAAGAGGGCCAAGATGGCCCTGGACCGCTCACCTGAATTTTTGAGATGACCATAGTCTATTTTTTTTTTTTTTTGAGGTATTGAAACATTGGAACCAAATTTATAATTTTGCCAAGCAATTTTCAAAAGGTCACCTGTAAAAGTCATTTCGAAATCTGACCATCAGTTTCAAAAAGAAGAATTTTTAAGAATTCTTAATTTTTGTATAAGAGCAAGTAGCCCCCATCCACGAGAGCCATGTTTCTTGATGGATCAAAATTTACGAACAAGTTTTGAAAAGGGTCACCCAAGGAACATCTCTCTGAAATTATTTCAAAATCTGACCAGGGGTTTCAGCGAAGAGAGAATTTTAAAGAATTTCATCATGTCCGTATAGTGCAAGTAGCCCCCAATCACAAGAGCCATGTTTCTTGACGGATCAAAATTATATGTACAGCTTTTGGAAAGGGTCACCCAAGGAACATCTCTGTCAGATTATTTTAAAATCTGACCACGGGTTTCAGAGAAGAAGAATTTTCAAGAATTTCTTCATTTCCATATAGTGCAAGTAGCCCCCATTCACTAGAGCCATGTTTCTTGGCCAATCAAAATTTCGCAAACAATTTTAGAAAAGGGTCACCCAAGGAACATCTCTGTGAAATTATTTCAAAATCTGTCCAGCCATTTCAGAGAAGAAGAATTTTTAAGAATTTCTTCATTTCTGTATAGTGCAAGTAGCCCCCATTCACCAGAGCCATGTTTCTTGACGGATCAAAATTTCGCGAACAATTTTTGAAAAGGGTCACCCAAGGAACAAGTCTGTGAAATTATTTCAAAATCTAACCAGCTGTTTCAGAGAAGAAGAATTTTTAAGAATTTCTTCATTTCTGTATAGTGCAAGAAGCCCCCATTCACCAGAGCCATGTTTCTTGACCAATCAAAATTTCGCGAACAATTTTTTAAAAGGGTCACCCAAGGAACAACTCTGTGAAATTATTTCAAAATCTGACCAGCAGTTTCAGAGAAGAAGATTTTTTAAGAATTCCTTCATTTCTGTATAGTGCAAGAAGCCCCCATTCACCAGAGCCACATTTTTTGACGGATCAAAATTTCACGAACAATTTTTGAAAAGGGTCACCCAAGGAACAACTCTGTGAAATTATTTCAAAATCCGACCAGCAGTTTCAGAGGAGAAGATTTTTAAAGAATTCCTTCATTTCTGTATAGTGCAAGAAGCCCCCATTCACCAGAGCCATGTTTCTTGACCAATCAAAATTTCGCAAACAATTTTTGAAAAGGGTAACCCAAGGAACAACTCTGTGAAATTATTTTAAAATCTGACCAGCGGTTTCAGAGAAGAAGATTTTTTAAGAATTCCGTCATTTCTGTATAGTGCAAGAAGCCCCCATTCACCAGAGCCACATTTTTTGACGGATCAAAATTTCACGCACAATTTTTGAAAAGGGTCACCCAAGGAACATATCTGTGAAATTATTTCAAAATCCAACCAGCGGTTTCAGAGGAGAAGATTTTTAAAGAATTCCTTCATTTCTGTATAGTGCAAGAAGCCCCCATTCACCAGAGCCACATTTTTTGACGAATCAAAATTTCACGAACAATTTTTGAAAAGGGTCACCCAAGGAACATATCTGTGAAATTATTTCAAAATCCGACCAGCGGTTTCAGAGGAGAAGATTTTTAAAGAATTTGCTAAAAAATTCCATTTCGTTGCCATGGCAACCAGAGTTTTTGATGGAATCAAATTCTGTGAACAATTTTCAAAGAGGACCTCCCAAGGAACATTCCTGCCAAGTTTGGTCCAAATCCGCCCAGCGGTTTAGGAGGAGTTGATGTTTAAAGAATTGTTGACGACGCACGACGGACGACGGACGACGCACGACGCACGACGGACGACGGACGACGGACACCGGGTGATCCTAAAAGCTCCCCTTGAGCACGTTGTGCTCAGGTGAGCTAAAAAACCCTTGATTTGCCTCCATATTTGGACGCCCTAAATGTCCCAACCCTTTACTCCATAGATACTCATTTCTGCGCATTGCTTGTAGGAGCCTTTGGAAAACACTGTGGCAAAATGTGAAATTGCTCGTTATGAGCAATTTCACCTTTTGTCACAATGTTTTCTATGCTATCAAAAGGTGTCATATACACATAAGAAACGGCATCATCCTTGCTGTTATTTAGGGTCAATTAGAGATACAATAGAAATGCCTGATGGGGTAAAGGGTTAAATCATGGTCCAAATTGAAAACATTGCACACAGCAAATTGAAAGTAGCTCAAATGATGATCTCTGTCTATGATATGCTGGATTCAAATATCAATTTTTGATTCTCATTTATTTTTTTCGTCTGCAAATGCTTTCAATTTTATCTGGTGAAAATTTTTTTGTTTGGTAAAGAGTTTACCCATGGGACTTAGTCTGAAAAGGTAGAAAATAACAAGAGGGCCAAGATGGCCCTGGATCGCTCACCTGAATTTTTGAGATGACCATAGCCTATTTTTTTCTTGAGGTATTGAAACATTGGAAAAAAAAATTATAATTTTGCCAAGCAATTTTCAAAAGGTCACCTGTAAAAGTCATTTCGAAATCTGACCATCGGTTTCAAAAAGAAGAATTTTTAAGAATTCTTCATTTCTGTATATGAGCAAGTAGCCCCCATCCATAAGAGCCATGTTTCTTGATGGATCAAAATTTACGAACAAGTTTTGAAAAGGGTCACCCAAGGAACATTTCGGAAAATTTCTTTTAAAATCTGACAGAGAAAGAGAATTTTCAAGAATTTCATCATGTCCATATAGTGCAAGTAACCCCCATTCACAAGAGCCATGTTTCATGACAGATCAAAATTATATGAACAGTTTTTGAAAAGGGTCACCCAAGGAACATCTCTGTCAAATTATTTTAAAATCTGACGAGGGGTTTCAGAGAAGAAGAATTTTCAAGAATTTCTTCATTTCCATATAGTGCAAGAAGCCCCCATTCACCAGAGCCATGTTTCTTGATGGATCAAAATTTCATGAACACTTTTTGAAAAGGGGCACCCAAGGATTATCTTTGTGAAATCATTTCAAAATCTCTCCAGCTGTTTCAGAGAAGAAGAATTTTCAAGAATTTCTTCATTTCCATAGAGTGCAAGAAGCCCCCATTCATCAGAGCCATGTTTCTTGACCAATCAAAATTTCACGAACAATTTTTGAAAAGGGTCACCCAAAGAACATCCCTGAGAAATTATTTCAAAATCCGACTAGCAGTTTCAGAGAAGAAGATTTTTTTCCTTTATTTCTGTATACACTCATTCTATGCAAAATGTATTAATTATCTATTCGATATGAGAAAAAATAAACTTAGGCTTTAAATCGATACTCTTTGATAAATGAATAGAGTAACATGTCCTTTTCAATGTTCCAATAATGGGGGACACAAACATGCCTTCTTTTTTCTAAAACAACATCCGGAATAATGCCACTAAAATTTCATGCGTCAGATACGTTAAGTTACAGATTTGCTTTTTAAAGCAGTATACAGCTTTTACCGTACAAAATATTACTTTCGTATTTAATACATTTTGATTATGTGACATTTCTTGGTAGAAATAAATGAAATTGAAGTCAAAAGTTAGGAGGACAAAACAACGCAACACAATTAAAAAAACGACTGAACTTGTTTCATTTCCTATTACTTCAAAATCATTAAGAACTTTGATTTAAAATGATAATTGTCATCAGTAATCATCATCATATATACAAAAGTTTTTGGAAAAATGATTAATCTCTCTGTCTCTTGAGTTCTTTGTATGCTTTCCGGTATTCCGCAGGCGTTTTACCCATGTTTCCGAAAAAAGAAGATTGCATCAGATACGTTAAATAGAAAACAAATAGTTTCAGGTTTCATGGATATTTTACAATTTGATCAACAAATATTGGTTAAACTGTAGGGTATATACCTGTGTTTGAAAGAAGCACAGGGGAAAACATGGTATATTTGCAAAACAACAATGATCTTCGTGCAGAACCTTTCAGAATCAGATACGTTAAATTTATGCATCAGATACGTTAAATATCTTTTAAATACTTCTTGTTTTGGCATATTCTATTTTTCACATTCAAGTGGGTTTAATATAGCAAAGGGAATTACTAAACAAAGACAACGGATGCTAATCATTGAAAAAAATCTCCACTCGACCCCTTTTTATGCAGAAAAACAGCAACTACATTATTTTCAACCTGACATGACAGTAAACAATCAATGCACGTGATCACGAGGTCATAGCTGTGAGTAGAAAAATGTCGTATATCACTACGTCATAATACGACAAAATTAGACATTTGGGGCATCAAACGGGGATAAAAAGACAAGACAAAATGTTATATATAACGTATTTGACACTAACGTATTTGATGATAATATAAACAAAATAAGTTCTAGAGCTAAGTACCTTACAAACTTTGAATAAGCAATGCATTTCGCACAAAACATATTTACCCATGATACTATTTCTTTCAGATTTTTACTTGTAAAACGAAGTCTGAACTACAGGGCATTGAAAAACCTATTTAACGTATTTGACGATTTCAGCGTATATTTTTGCAAAGTTTGACTTTTGATAACGGAATTTATTAAATTCTTGACAGTAACAGATTTTTATTATTTTTTCAGGTTTGATACAGGTCATACTTACATTCTAGTGTATAGTGTGTTTCTAATCTGTTTATTGTTTATAGATTACCACCCTTTAAATGGTTTAACATATCTGACCTTTCTAAAGAGGACAATTTTATTTGGCGGATGCTAAATGACACTGACCTGGATGGATAAAAACTCACAATGTTATGACTACCACGTTTCATCTGCTTTTTAAAACATCTTGAAAACAGCATTTGATTCTTCAACTAAACTCCAGAATTTACACAATTCAGAAAGTAAACCGCGGTGAGACAAAGAAATTTCAGACTTAATTGGTGTTTCCTGTGAGAACTAAAAGTCGGTATGTGTACATAAGTAAAATATTTCAGTTGTAACAGTTGGACAGAATGTCCAAGTCAACAAAAAACGTATCTAAATGCAGGTATGTCGACTTTCTTCAATGAGCATATAAAAAGACAATCATAACACAGAAATTGTCTGTTTAGCGTAGAATGAATGTATAGTGCATGTAGCCCCCATTCACTAGAGCCACATTTTTTGACGGATCAAAATTTCACAAACAAAGTTTAAAAGGGTCATCCAAGAAACAACTCTGTGAAATTATTTCAAAATCTGACCAGCGGTTTCAGAGAAGAAGATTTTTTTAAGAATTCCTTCATTTCTGTATAGTGCAAGTAGCCCCCATTCACCAGAGCCACATTTTTTGACAGATCAAAATTTCACGAACATTTTTTGAAAAAGGTCACCCAAAGAACATCTCTGTGAAATTATTTCAAAATCCGACCAGCGGTTTCAGAGAAGAAGAATTTTAAAGAATTCCTTCATTTCTGTATAGTGCAAGTAACCCCCATTCACCAGAGCCACATTTTTGGATGGATCAAAATTTCACGAACAATTTTTGAAAAGGGTCACCAAAGGAACATATCTGTGAAATTATTTTAAAATCCGACCAGCGGTTTCAGAGGAGAAGATTTTTAAAGAATTTGCTAAAAAATTCCATTTGGTTGCCATGGCAACCAGAGTTTTTGATGGAATCAAATTCTGTGAACAGTTTTTAAAGAGGACCTCCCAAGGTACATTCCTGCCAAGTTTGGTCCAAATCCGCCCTGCGGTTTAGGAGGAGTTGATGTTTAAAGAATTGTTGACAACGCACGACGGACGACGGACACCGGGTGATCCTAAAAGCTCCCCTTGAGCATGTTGTGCTCAGGTGAGCTAAAAAGCGAAAAGGAGAAATGCTATTATTTCTCTGCTTCAAACAATGCTTTCAAAAGCTATCTATCTTTAACTCTCTGAGAGCCAAATAAATAAACTAGACGTCTTTCCACGACCATAAATACAATTCAATGAAATTTACAAAGATTTTAATTGTATAGGCTTGACTAAACAAGCAGACAGTATAAGTTAAAGATCAGACTGCATGGTCTGTGCAGTCCGATCTGGGTATATGCCATATGAAAAAGTCACTGTTTTCCCCTATGGCACCAAAAAGGCTGTGTGTATGGGATCATAAGATGAATGGGTCAGGGGTTACAACACTTACTGTCTCCTCTCCACAGATATAAGCCCCGGCACCTCTGTGTACATATACATCAAAGTCATATCCTGAACCACACGCATTCTTGCCTATCAAACCATTGGCATAGGCCTGGATAAAAACAGAAACACAAAGACATTAGCGTGGGCTACTGTCTAATGAAACATTTCTTCAGCTCCACTTAGTCTAGAGTGCATAGAATTTCAAAGTTCAGAAGAATATAATTCTGTTACATACATCTCTCAGTTCTGCGTGAAATCTACCGAATCGTTGTAAGAAAATTCACTTTTAACCCATTACCACACAATCCCTACTTTTGACGCCCCTGAGAAAGAAGCCTTTAGAAAACTTTGTGGGAAAAGGAGAAAATGCTGGTAACCAGCATTTTCTCCTTTTCCCACAATGTTTTCTACCCTTCATAAAAGAAATTTCAAATTTTCAGTCACTTTTATTTTGTTGTCTGCAAATCCTTTCAATTTGGACAAGCCTAAAATTTTGTTGTTTGGTAAAGAGTTAAGATGTACCTGTACAGCAAGAGAGTAAATAGACACTGTTACAACTTAACAATGTGTAGAATCTAGATAGCCATGTAAACATAGATAAAAAATTGATTTAAGGTGTATACGACATAGAGACACCAGGGATTTGTCTTCGAGCAATTTCATCTTTTGCCACAATGTTTTCTATGCTATAAAAAGGTGTCATATACACATAAGAAATGGCTTCATCCTTGCTGTTGTTCAGTGTCAATTAGAGAAACCATAAAAATTCCTTATGGGGTAAAGGGTTAATACCAAAGCATGGATCAGTGTTTTAACTACCAATTTAATCATGAGGTAGACTTGTCCTTTGACATACAGAAAATTGTCCGGTATCAAAAAATATTGGCTCAGATCTGCCTGCACGTTCTAAAGCATGGGTCGTTTTATGTTAAGTAGATGCAAAAAGATATAAATTAGAGTCTAGTTACTACCTCATTGATAGCAATCTGCAGCTGTGAAGCCTCATTGTAGAATTCTCCTCTCACATAGATATAGGCTAGAAGAAAACAAAAGTTGAAACAAAGGATTAATTTATGACAATTTCATGTCATTGTATGATGGGCAAAAATAACTTAACTCTTCACCAAACGACAAATTCATACAATGATCCAAATTGAAAGCATTTGCACATAACATGATAAATGTGAATGAAAAATTGAAATTTGATTTGGGAATGGTAGAAAACATAGTGGGAAAAGGAGAAAATGCTGGTTACCAGCAATTTCTCCTTTTCCCTCTATGTTTTCAAAAGGCTTCTACATAAGGGTCATCCAAAGTCATCACCTGTGGTAAAGGGTTAACCCCAAACAGACAAAAAAAGCTTGGGCTAAAAAGGAATTGACAAACATCAATTTAATGAATTAAACCTTCGCATAACTTCCAACAAATTAACAAGCCTTGAACTTTGGGGGTTAGAATTTTTCCCTTTACCCATGTTATTTTTATCTTTTCAGAGATTCATGCCAAATTTTTTGGCCATCTAGTAACTTCTCAATTTTGAAAACGAGCTAAAATTTCCCATACCTGCTCTTGCACCCATGGCTCTTCCTGCCACCAAACAACCTTCAATCAGGATGTGGGGGTCATGTCGCATGATCTCCCTATCTTTACAGGTACCTGGCTCACTCTCGTCAGCATTGACAACAAGATACTTGGGTCTGAAATGTTAAGATCTATCTAGTTAAGTATTTTTCAGGAAATTGATAGCTTCATGTGTTTTATGGTGAGGAAAAAATTGCTTGTAATAAATTGGCTCTCATCCAACAAAATTTTCAATGTACTGGTGAAGGACTTTGTAGTTTGGTGAAGGACTTTGTAGTTATACAATGTATTTTTCTGTTGTACTTAACATAGTGGACCCGTAATAGAAAAAAGCTGTTTCCACTATAACATTATCCTACAGAATTTGCTAAGATTAAAAATGAGTATTATTGTACTACTTTCACCGAGCCACTTTTTCCTTTTTGCCCATCCTAGAATTATCATTTATAAATCTAAAACCACTATATTCTCATTACAAAGGGACATGACAATTACCTCCCTTTTTCTGGAAACTAACAAAAGTATCAACAAATAATTTCAAGATAGACATCAAAGGAATTTCTAGTCGGTTAAAAATGTGCAAAAGTATTATATCTGCATAAATCTATCTTTAGCAGCTGTCACGAAATTTTATGCCATGCTGCACTAGAAGTATTACGAGTCCACTGCCTTAAAGATAATTTGTAACAGTTTTTGATGCCAGGGGTAAAATATGGCCCTCAGTATGCAGGGTAAACATTTCAATCTCATATCCTAAACCCTTTGTAAATGTGTTATTTTAAGAAATTTTAATATTACAGTTACAACCAGAGAAAAAAATATACTGTTAAAATTTGATGGGCTGTGGAATGGTTCAGAATTCAGTCAGCTATCTAATATAGATGAATTACCAATATTCATGGTGTAAGGAATAATTAGATCTGTTAGAAATCTTTGATTTCACTCTTTACCACATAACCCTGACGTATGATCCTGAGAAAGAACACTTTTGAAAACATTGTGAGAAAAGGAGAAAATGCTGGTAATCAGCATTTTCTCCTGTTCCCACATTTTTTTCATCCTTCCTAAACCAATTTCAATTTTTCAGACACATTCACTTTGACGGCTGCAAATGCTTGCATTTTGGACAAGTCTATAATTTTGTCACTTGGTAAAAAGTTCAGCTTAAATGTCAGAACAGTGATATCTTTGATGACCCAAGAAAATAAAATACATCTTCTACTAAACATACCCATATCTACCTTGAAACCATCAGGGGCCACATTTGGTATGAAAGTTTGCTTACATGCAGATAAAACAGGTTAACCCATTACCACACAATCCCTACTTTTGACGACCCTGAGAGAGAAGCCTTTAGAAAACATTGTGGGAAAAGGAGAAAATGCTGGTAACCAGCATTTTCTCCTTTTCCCACAATGTTTTCTATCACTCACAAAACAAATTTCAAATTTTCAGTCACTTTTATTTTGTCGTCTGCAAACGCTTTCGATTTAGAAAAGACTAAAATATTGTCGTTTGGTAATGAGTTAAAAACTTACTAAAAATGATTATAGATGTTACCTAAAAACAAAGTAATAATAAACAAGAAGTTTCCTTAAAATGATATCCCCCGCCGAAAAACACCTTTTCAAAAATTCATGCAACGACTTAACCCAAAATCTCTCCCAGTCAGCCACAATACAAAGTTTCAGGAAATTCTGTCCAATGGTATTGGAGATATTGTCCCAGAATGACGGGCAATGCTAAACCTATATCCCTCCGCCTTTGGCGCAGGATAACATAAAGCTCACCTTCCATCACTTGGTTTATTCATAAATCCCCACTTCATGCCCGTGGGAAATCCTGCCCCACCTCGTCCACGGAGACCAGATTTTACAATCTCTTTCAAAATCCAATCATTTCCTTTGAGTATGATTTCCTTTGTCTTGTACCATATTCCCTGGTTAAAATAAAATAATATTAATATTGATGATATAACATTAACCCATTACCACACGATCCCTACTTTTGACACCACACGATCCCTACTTTTGATGCCCCTAAGAAAGAAGCCTTTTGAAAACACTATGGGAAAAGCAGAAAATGCTGGTAACCAGCATTTTCTCATTTTCCCACAGTGTTTTCTACCCTTCCCAGAACAAATTTCTATATTTTAGTCACCTTTATTTTGTCGTCTGCAAATGCTTTCAATTTGGACCAGTCTAAAATTTTCTCGTGTGGTAAATAGTTAATGCAGAGCTCTAGGTAGAGGTATTGATCACTCCCTCTCATCTGGAGCTCTGCCAATGGGCCCACATGAGTGGGCAGTAGTTTAACCCATTACCACACAATCCATACTTTTGACGACCCTGAGAAAGAAGTCTTTAGAAAACATTGTGGGAAAAGGAGAAAATGCTGGTTACCAGCATTTTCTCCTTTTCCCACAATGTTTTCTACCCTTCACAAAACAAATTTCAAATTTTCTGTCACTTTTATTTTGTCGTCTGCAAATGCTTTCAATTTGGACCAGTCTAAAATATTGTCGTTTGGTAATGGGTGAACCCTTTCCCAAACAATCCCTGGTTTTATGGGTCAGGAATAGAAGCCTTTTAAAAACATTGTGGGAAAAGGAGAAAATGCTGGTAACCAGCATTTTCTCCTTTTCTCACAATGTTTTCTACCCTGTCATATAGAAAAATCATCTTTTTAGCAACTGTTAATTTGTCACCAGCAAAATGCTTTCAATTTGGTCTGGTCCAAAATTTGCCGTTTGGGAACGGGTTAAAACTCATTATGTTGGTCAATCCCTTTAATCTCAAACATTTTTTCTTCTAGGACTATCTTTAACTCTCTATTGAACAACAAAATTTTAAACTTAATCAAATTGAAAGCTTCTGCAATCAACCAAAAAAATAACTTTCAAATGTTTCCATTTGTCTTTGATAAGGTAGAAAACCTTGTTGGAAAAGGAGAAAATTCTAGTGACCTGCATTTTCTCCTTGTCTTGCAATGTTTTCTGAAGACTTCTTCCCTAGGGTCCTTAACACCTGGGATTGTTTAATAAAGGGTTGATTGATGGTAGGATGTCAAAAACACAGAACATTGCAGAAAATGGAGAAAATATTGGGGGGGGGGGGGCAAAATCTACATGGGTAAAAATGTTCTTTTTTTTTAAATCCAAATCAAACAGAAAAGTTATTCATCCAAATTTTGTGCAAGATTGAAACATTGATGTACATGAGAAATATACAAGAATAATAGCTTAGAAGCATAAAATTATACTTCTTTTTCAAGCATTCTTTATATCCTAAACACTGGACACAAAAATTATGGTGAGCAAGTAGCAAATCAAGGCTATCAGCTTCTGTAATATATTCCAATACAATCACCTGTTTTTGAAAAAAAAAGTTTTATTTGATTTGTCACATAAACTTAAGCAAATAATTAACACCCAGGGATTAAGTGTATATGCTGAACTATAGGACCCCCCCCCCCCCCCCCCCACCATGAAATGTAGCCCTTTTGCATTCTTCAAGTTAAGATAATAGGGAAAAAAATGCATTTCAAACCCGAATATAGGCAGTGATTCAGTAACTATAGTTATGTCCTTCACTCTATTACGAAATGACAAATTTATGGACTAGCTGAAACTGAAAGCAGGTATAGACAAGAAAGTAGATGATGCTCAAATGATTGACTCTGTACCACATGGCAAAATTTTAGACCTATCCAAATTGAAAGCTTTTGCAGATGACAATTTCATAGTGGCTGAAATGACGCAATTTTTCTTTGATAGGGTAGAAAACTTTGTGGGAAAGGGAGAAAATGCTGGTCACCAGCATTTTCTCCTTTTCCCACAATGTTTTCAAAAGGCCTCTTCCTTAGGGTTGTTAAAAGGCGTCATTGTGTGGTAAAGGGTTAAATCTGTCTTTGACTGAGTAAAGGACATTTTGCTGGTTACAGGCATTTTTTTCCCTTTCCTTGTCAAGACTGTAATAACTTGGAGCCGTCTCATGAGCTTTTACAAAAAATAGAAAAAATGTTTTATTTCTCATCAGCAAAAAGGAGGAAGAAGCCACAAAATAAATACCCTTTGTAGAGCTCCTTTAAGCCGAAAGTCGTGTCTGCCATAAACATTCTGGAAAATCCTGTCGTCATCAGAAAGGGGTCCATATTTGGTCTGTAATAAAAACAAAATGAATATTGAAAAGTAGTCATCTTTTTACCGAATGACAAAAGACTTCTGTAAATGAAAGCATTTGCAGATGCCATATTCATTGAGACTAAATTGATGGTATTCATCTTTAACCCTTTCCCAAACGACGAACTTTTGGACTAGATCAAATTGAAAGCATTTGCAGACGACAATTCAACTCTTGCTGAAAAGATGATTTCTGTCTATGATAGGGTAGAAAACATTGTGGGAAAAGGAGAAAATGCTGGTTACCAGCATTTTCTCCTTTTCCCACAATATTTTCAAAAGGCTAGTATTCTAGACCCGTAAAAACCAGGGATTGTTTAGGAAAGGGTTAAATAAACTGTTGAAAGAGGAGAAAATCTGGCTGCTAAAAAGCCTGTTGAAACAGTAAATTGCTGCATTCAAGGGCTAGGGAATTTTGATAACAGAGAATCAATCATATAAAAAAGATTATTTCTTCTTTACGAAACAAAAAGAGTTACCAAGTTACCAAACGACAATATTTTAGGCATGTCCAAATCAAAAGCATTTGCAGACGACAAAATGAAAGTGACAGAAAATTTGAAATTTGTTTTGTGAACAGTAGAAAACATTGTGGGAAAAGGAGAAAATGCTGGTAACCAGCATTTCCTCCTGTACCCACAATGTTTTCTAAAGTCGTCTTTCTCAGGGGCGTCAAAAGTAGGGATTGTATGGTAATGGGTTAAAATACCATCACCCCCTCCTATCTGGAGCTCCGGCACAAGGTTTTCTTCTCCATTCAAAACTACCCTTTTTATATCTATAGCATTACTCAGAATCGTCACAGACCTTTTCAGGTTTCTTTGCCTCTGTTGTATTCCATCTCACAGCAACTGTTGTTTGAGGTGCAACATTGTTGACAATACCTGAAAAAAAGATAAATAAAATCTCAGAAGGAACAGATCAAGTAAAGTTATTTTAACCCTTTACCCCATAAGGCATTTCTATGGTATCTCTAATTGACCCTAAATAACAGCAAGGATGAAGCCATTTCTTATGTGTACAGTACATGTATATGACACCTTTTGATAGTGTAGAAAAAATTTTGGCGAAAGGTGAAATTGCTCGTCACGAGCAATTTCACCTTTTGCCACAATGTTTTCCAAAGGCTTCTACACGCAAAGCGTAGAAATGAGTACTCTATGGAGTAAAGGGTTAAGAAGGTAAAATTCATCAACTATTTCTTATCCTACAATGATCCATTACCTCTTACAGTATTGTTAAGAATTCCTCATCAGATCTTATACACACACAACCTTCATGTGACCTTTTGATCGTATGGGTGATTACCCTTGCACAACTGCAGAATCTTACCATGAGCAATTTCACCAATTGCTGTGATGCTTTTACTTGAATCATCAGTGTTTCCATTCACATACATAGAATAAGTAATACAGTGCACTCTGGATACAGCGAGATCGCGGGGACAAGACATATTACCTCGTTGTAACCGGGTTTCGTTATAACCAAATCAGAAATTAAACATCGTAAGGATACGTAAGGATACAGACTTTCAAACTGTTTAGTTAATTAACTTCTTTTTAAAGAGCATACAAAGGAAGATAACTCTATCGATTTACTGTACAGTGTATTATATGTATTTACGAGATATTTACATGAATGTTAGCATTTTAAAAATTAAATATACACTTAATAATTTGAAGAATGCTATTATTTTAGATTGTCTTTTTTGTTTTTGACTTTATTCTCCAGTAATTGTTCAATACTCGCTAAGTTTGAAAATGTGCTCTGATCAATGTCCGACTCACACTCAAAGAAATGGCGTTAAGTTTTCAATTCATCCATCAGAAATGGTCAGTAATAAGCTACATGTATAAACTGCTAAAAAAATGTGTGATAACATTTAATCACCTACGGATCAATTTAGCCCGTAGCGCAAACATATCCAAAACGCGACAATACTTTAATGTTAGAGAGTTAATCCGATAATTATTCGATAATTGCCTTGCATGGTGACAAACTAATGCAGATGACGTATTTTATCAATGGACCTCGTTGTAAGGTGGGAAATTTACGTTGGGGCCTGGACTATTTTTACGTTATAGCCGATATCTCGCCGTAACAGATCTCGTTCTACGTGGTATAAAATAAAAGAAAAAAAGAAGGGATTCTGCCGGGACTCAGCAAGATTTACGTTATAAGCGGTATCTCGTTGAAACCGATCTCGTAATATGTGGAGCGGACTGTACATGTATATTGAAGGCAATTCACTCCAGTGCTCTCAATAAGGGCCCATTTCAGGAATCTTTATAATTCAATGATAAAATTTTAGGATTTCTTTTTTAAACTAGAGGCCCTGAAGGGCCTGAAATCGCCCTCCTAGCAGAGATTTTTCTTTTATGCTACCAGACACTATGAATTTGTGATTAAAAAAAATACAAAGATTAAAAGAAGAAATGCTGACTTTATTGCTTAAACAAGAAATAAACTTTTCAACATGAAATGGCTACTTTTCCCAAACTGTTTATTGGATTTACTTTCAAAGTCAATAGGGTTAAAGCTATTGATAAGATTATTAACAAACTGCAAGTTTCACAAAAATCGGTCCCCAAATGCAGACAGGCTAATCTGATTTCGTTCAAAAATCGTTCTGAGATTCGGTTTTATATTTAACCCGAAATATGCTTGTAAACATGGCGGCTTTTGTGTTGAAAAAGTTACATGATTGAACTCAAGATGAATATATCATGAATGTACCCCTTTTTCAGAAACAAAAAAATAAATTTGTATCCAGTTAAGTTATCTATCATGTTTAGTTGAGTGCTTTTTCAACATTATCCCGGATTTAGGAAATCAAATTTGCTACACGGAATTAAGAAGGGCCCATTTAGACGTTACATGCAAAAGAAAAGTAAAATGTGAAATGTTCGAAAAATAAGTGTTGAACGTCAAACAAGCATGTGTATGTCTAAATATTTGGACTAAAGGCTGACTTGACCCGAATTCCATAACATCAGGGACATGACCCTATCTTCAGTCTGAAGGTGTGTGCTCCAATACTTTTTTTGAGACTGGTCTTTGCATTCACCTTCATATTAGCCCTTATTAAACATGTCTGGAATAAACAGAACAGAACAGAACAGAAGTTTATTTCCAATGACTTGAACTAAGTTCATCGTCATTACAAAGCTAATATAAATACATGAATATCATGTACATACATGTAACAATAGCTGACATTGAATAAAAAAAAGACACAGTACATTACATTTGCGGAAATCACGCTTTGGTGCAGTAATATGCTTTTGTCACAATGATCAGTCTGTAGAGATCAAGATCAACAAACAGCTTAGTGTAGATCATCTTAATCTATGCACACCGAAAACGTTATGGGTATTCGAATGTTGAAACAATATTTTTCTTACTGATTGCATTAATTTTAGACCTGTCTCGGAAAGAAGTAATAGCATCAGAGAATAATCGCAGGTTTTTTTTTTTTTTAATTTCGACTAAGCTGAAAAAAGATTGCAAGATACATGCTGTAGTGTCATTTGTTATTCATCATCCCTATAAATATATAAAAGGGGATAAAAGCAGGTAACAGATCCGAAGGATGAATATGCTAGACATTTACATTTCACATAATGATAATAATAATGATGATAATAATAGTAACAATAATAATGGTATAATACTGATATTTTTGTGAAAAAAAAAAATACACAGAATGGGAAAAAAAAAACGATACATACTAACACATTTATTAATACATTAAATGTACATGTATTATAAATCGAAAAATCGAAAGCTTATAAATGGTTCAGTATATAGGAAAAAATCGTAAAGGGTTAAAAAAAACATCGAAACATAATAGATACGAAAACTCTCAATGGACAAGATCACGAAAAGCGAAATGAAAACTGGATGTAGTCAACTAAAGCGAAAGCGATGTTAAACCCTTTACCAAACGACATAGTTATAGACTGGTCTATATTTAAAGCACTAGCAGACAACAAAATAAACATAACACTAAAATTGAAATTTGTTTCCAGCAGGGTAGAAAACATTGTGGGAAAAAGAGAAAAATCTTGTTATCAGCATTTTCTCCTGTTACCACAATGCATTCAGAAGGCTTCTCTCTCAGGTTCGTAAAATCCAGGGTTTGTTTGGCAAAGGATTAGAGAATAATAACCCTTCATAACTATCGTTCAGGAGGACGATCAGTAACCAACCGCACAAAACCACGCAGTCTGATCCTAATTATCCCTAATTATTGGAAGCAAAAGGGAAAAAAAAAAAATGTACATGTATACAATGTGCAACCAGCGACAAAAACTTTTTTTTTTCTCTCGAACAAACTGAAAACTAAAAAAAATAAATACATTTTTACCCGCATCTTCACGGCTCTGTGCGACAAAATTTCAAATGACAGCTAATAAAATGGCCATGGATCTTTAGATAAATGATTAATCCTTACAAAAAGACCGATGTTTGTTAATATCCAAATCTTACCTTCGTGTAAATATATACTTTTCAATGTAAATAATCATTGACCTACATCACCAGAAGTCAAATCATAGTGACATCATGAATGCGCATGTCTCTGCAGATATTGCGGTATCTCTGACATGCTACAGGACGGTTTAGTTGCGAACTTAGCAGTTCACAAAGGCACCTTGAGCGGAAATGATTATTACGGTTAAAGAAACAGACTGCACTATATTGCATTCTGCTGAATGTGCATGCCTGTTAACGGAAGTTGTAATGTAAACTGTTTACAAGTTATACTGGATTTATTTAAATTGGGAAAAACAGGTGAATTTCTACTGATTTAACTGGTTTTTAGCAGCACAGTTTGTGTGATGTTAAAGATTAATCATTTATCTTACGCTATATATCCCCATTTTATTAGTACAGATAACTGGCCCCAAAGGCGATGTTACTTTTCGATTGGTCGCCTCTGGATACAGAGACAATCAAGACAAAATCAGTTGAGAGCTCAGCACAGATTTTGTGCACAAGTTTGAACTCTTATAATTTCCAAAACAGAGCACAAAACTATGATTTAAATATACCTGTGGCTTGCGTATTCAATATTCTTTCGCTTGAAACACAAATATTTTCAATTTAATTGCTGATCATAAGAAAAAACGTGCATTTCATCAAGTAGTAGAGTTGTTTACATTCATATTTGGACATTTACTGTGCACTGTACCATCTCAAGTCCATCATAAATTTTCCGGTAGCAAATATAGAGCGCTATACTGACTTTCTGTTTCTAGTGATTATTCTAGACCAAGCAAAAGGGCAGGGAGGCAGGAAAAAGGGGCAGGGAGGCAGGAAAAAGGGGCAGGGAGGAACATTGCCTTGTTGAATGACTTCTCATATCGGATAAAGGCAAATCAGTGTCCTTCACTCTTTTCTAAACAAGTTCTAACTAGAACTTTGGATATGAACTGCATATTAAAGAAAAGAATAAGAAAAGATTCTTATCAACTCATAGACTCAAAGTAACACAATCTGACTATACAGGTTTTGATTGCCATGTAATTTATGATCCCATGATGCACAGTCACACTTAGCTTTAATGTAGTAGACCCGTAACACTTCTGGTGCAGCATGGAATAAAAGTTCTAGATAGTTGATAAATACAGATTTATACAGATAAAATACTTATGCATATTTTTGACCCGCTAGAAATGCCTTTGATGTCTCTTTAAAAAATTGTTGATACTTTTGTTAGTTTTCAGAAAAGGGAGGTAATTATTAATTTGCTTTGTAATGAGAATACAATGGTTTTGGATTAATAAATAATAATTCTAGGAAGGAAAAAAAGGAAAAATTGGCTCGGTTAAAGTAGTACAATAATACTCATTTTAGCAAATTTTGTAGGATAATAATATTGTGGAAATAGCTGTTTTCTATTACAGGTCCACATACCTAACGTCTCGTCAGATAACAAAAAAATGTCCAGAGTAATTATAAAAAAAAAAAACCCCTTCTTCTCAGCTGTTTTACGAAATTACATTAATTTTGATTCAAAAAGAAATAAAAAAAAAAACTTAATTATTACATAGAAAGAATTACAAAATGTGTAGGCCTACTGATGGAGTAGTGTACTACTGCATAGCAATTCTATAAATAGACTGCTAAAAATAGAACACTGCAATGCAGATTTTGCTTTAAGAAAATTGCCGATGCTTGAATAGCAAAGATCGAATACTTTCAAGATAGTTCGCAACTTTGGTTTACCATCCATACTTGTAATTTGTGCAAAAAATATATGATATGATAATCTCCACCTGCAATAAGAGTTAATTCGGCTTTATTTTAAGACTATTCAAGTATTGATAAATTTCACTGACTGTGTGACGTCATTTAAAGAAATTAGCAGACGTTAAAGTACATGTGGGACAAAAAAGGCAGGGCTTCGAGGGATAAAGGGATGGTTTAGCAAGTTAATGACAGAGAAAGATTATAACACCCTGCTGTCCTGTCTTAACTGACGAAGTTGATAAAAGATAATTAGTGTCACCCTTAGTCTTAGACTGGCTGTATTTCATGAATAAAGTCAGGTCGGAAGAAATTTATGGCGACTTTTTGTGACTGTGCAAGCTTGATAAGACAGAGCCGAGACATTGAAGATGAGTTTTTTGCTCATGTAGCCCGGTGGTTTGTTCTGAAACCAGAACAATACACAAAAAAGTTTTGTATACATTTGATAAGGGCAGCAGGGCGGGTTTTTTACAGATTCGAAGGCAGAAGGGCGGAGTGAAAAAGGGGCAGGGCGGCGCGCCCTGCTATTCCGCTCTAGAATAAACACTAGTTTCATCACTTTTATTCATATTGCAGCGAAATGCAAATAACTTTTAGTAAAAATACATGACTAAAACTAAATTGTTAAATTATTCCTTACATACAGAGCTTGTAGAAGTCATTTATAACATGCTTATCTCCGAAAATCACTGACGAAATTTGTAGTGCATGGTAGCCATTTTGAATGTTTTCGGGAACGTAAACAATTCCAGTAACTGATGAAATACATGTTTTTTTCTCACGTTCAGCGTTTAAATTAAAAGTATTTGTATTTCAAACGAAGGAATATTGAATACACAAGCAACAGGTATGTTTAAATCCAAGTTTTGTGCTCTATTTGTAAAATTATAAAATCTGTGCGGAACTTTCAACTGATTTTGTCCGGATTGTTTCTGTACCCAGAGGCGACCAATCAAAAAGTAACATCGCTTTTGGGGACATTTATCTGTACTACTGTCATTTGTTGCATAGAGCCGTTTGAAAAGATGGGGGTAAAGTTGTATTTATTCCAGACGTGTTTTATGAGAGCTGATATGAAGGTGAATGTGAAAACCAATCATAAATATAATACGAGCAGACACCTTCAGACTGAAGCTAATGACCTCCAAGTCCCAAGATTTATCTAGACTACAATAATAATTTATAAAACTCAGCATTCCGATTTCAAACATATTGACAAGTAAGCATACACCTGGGAGGAAAACAAACTAAATACTTACAATTCGCAAGTCGGACGCTTGGTGTTATTCTGTACAGACTGGCCATGATCGAAACTGTTTATGAAACTAAAATTACATAAACAGATTTTCTCCAAAAAGGCAAACTTCCAAATGACCGGCGTTACGTTTTATTCACCCAATCGTGATGTTTACACAGCCTGTGACTTACTGGTCATTTTCTGTCATTATTTTGGATACCAGACACGTTTTCTCGAATCCTGACCATTCTTGGCTTGCTTAGATTTATCGAAATTAATTGGCTTTACAATAACATGCCTGTTGCATAAAATTACAATAGCTTGAAATTAAGGACGATTTTTATGGTCTAAGGGAGAAAACTCGTACAAAACAGTCGCCATTTTTTAAAGGCAGTTACCTCCCTTAGAAATTGAACATGCCTAAAACCCAAGACGAATAAACCCGACGCAGTAATGAAAGACACTTGGTATCAAAATCATCACGGTCTTTGATACAGTTAAATATTGGATCGTAGCTGTCTACAGTTCTGAAAATAGTGCCATCGGAAGCAAAAAGAGAAAAATGAAAGACTAAATACATCTGAGCCATGCTCTGGCAAAAGGGGGCTTTATGGTCTAAAAAAAAAGCCAGTTTGTCTAATGATCGGTAGAATAATCGGGTCGACTGGACTACGGACATGCAGAAAATAGATCGATAGTGAAAAGTTTCGGCCCAGGACAACCTCCGCGAACTGGGCAGGCTGACCTATTTCGATACTTTCCCAAATACATGGCTCATTTTTGTAAACAGAAGGTATCTCCGTTGTATTTAATCACATTTGCAAACACAGTGACCGCGGCAGTAAACTGTTTTAATTCTTTACCAAACGACAGAATTTTAGACTTGTCCAAATTGAAAGCATTTGCAGACGACAAAATAAACGTAAGTCCAAAATTGAAATTTGTTCCCAGCAGGATAGAAAACATTGTGGGAAAAGGAGAAAATGCTGGTTACCAGCATTTTCTCCTTTTCCCACAATGTTTTCAAAAGGCTTCTATCTCAGGGTCGTAAAAACCAGGGATTGTTTTGTAAAGGGTCAATAAACGATCTAGTGATCGAGGTAAGAGCTTAGCAAGAATATAATTATCAAGATAATATAAGTTAATTGAAAGGTGAATTTCATAGATTTACATACATGTATGTGATGGATGAAATAACTTCTCGTTCCGTAGCGCTTAGAAACAGGGTTGATTTTTTTTCATCTCCATTCCACAAAGCAACTTTGGATTCCGATGGGCTCCTCGTCGGGTTAAAAAAAAAATCATTGAGGTGATAAACGAAAAAATCTTAAAACCAGCTGCATTGTTGAATCATTAGGTTTTTACCCTTATCCTAATAAAACAGCAAAATGAAAGTTTCAAGCTGACAGTAAAAAACCAAATGTTGCTATTGCATCGTTTAGATAGTGTATATAAAGATCAGACTGCACGCTCTGTGCAGTATGATCTTGATCAAGACTGTCCGCCAAAGGTCCTTGTGGCACGCTTAATAGCCTACGGGGTTAGAGGGATATGAATGATAAGAAAACGATGAAGGAATTTATAAACAAGATTCTTCCTTATTCAAAAGCGGCCTATGTGGGGTAAATCAGCCCGTTCATTAATCTATTTATCAATAATTTTTGCAATTTTTGGATGTTTTTGTATTTCAAGAGTGCTTTAACTTTCTTTCCATTCAGTTTATGTCGAAATTCGTCCGTGGGAAGTTTTTTTTGGCATGAGCCGGAAACCGGCTACAAGTTAGAAAAAATTATGGTCAAAGGGAGAAAACTCTTATAATACTGGGGCCTCTTTAAACGCAGAGTTACTTCCCTTATATTTGTGGACCTGCCTAAAACCACAGGCGAATAAACATCGATGAGGTTTGTGAAAACGACCTGTATCGAAAAATACAAAAAAGAAAAAGATACTCGAAGAGCTGTCATTTTTTCTGGTATAGCTTGTGACAGAAATGCAGATGCTACCTCTTAAAAAGTATCATGACAGGTGATAAAGAAAGAAAAACTAATACTGCAGACGTGGCTATTATTTCGTAAAGAGGCGGTAGTCTCCCTTGTTTTCTGTAACAGTTGTAAACAAGGCGACCGCCAAAATTTTAACTTGCATAGAACCAAGTTTTGTTATCAAAGTAAGAGCTCACTTAGATTATTAAATTGGATTTTGAAAAATCAATTCATCAACTGATGATGTTTAAGATAAATAAGCTTCTTATGTTACGAAGAACTCATAAATCATGGACACGTTTTCGTTCAACAACGTTTTCGAGGTTATCAACAAATATCCGTAACTTGGGCTGAATTGTCGAATTCCAATCATTTCTCTGATTGTCTACCTTATGGAAACGGGAACGGAAAGCGAAAACATACCTGAATTTTCCAAGCAAATATTGTCTAGAGATACATCCTATGTTTTTCCCGAAATTGTAAAGATTACCTTCCCCTCCCATTTTCTTTTTATTTTATTTTATTTTTTTTGTATAATAGGTAATAAAAGGGGAATCGTTCTCTTTTAACTTGAACACGTAATCTCTACGGCAATAATTTGATTAAATTAAGGCTAAATAGCATCCTCTCTTTGACAACTTAGGGCCATTTGTGGACAGTGTAGATTGTTTTTTAGACTGCACCGAGCATGAAGTCTGATCTTGGATTTATATACGGTCCAATCATACCATTTTCCAATTTAAAAAACAATAAAAAATATATATGAAATAGCAAAATATCCTTTATTTACTACAATCGGCATGGCATGTAAGTTACATTTCATTAATTTAGCAGGAAAGGGTAAATAGGGGGGTCCGGTTTATTAATAGACCGTATGGGCGTAACCTTGGATCGGTTCTTACAGTTCCGGTGTGACTGCTTGTTATGGTTGAAAAAAAGACCATTCCAAAAGGGGGGGGGCTTAAATAAGGGAGAGAACTCTTCATACCTTATTGAAAGAAGATTGTACGAGTTTTCTCCCTTTGACCATAAAATTACAATGAAATCTGGCGGTGACAGGGTCCAGACCCGCGGGCGATTTATAATGATCTAAATGATATATTTCTCTCGTTTTCTTTATTCTAATCTAAATTTGATCTAGAATTTCTGCCTAGATCTATTGCTTATTGTCCTTATTCTTCACCTAAATTTAATTTTCTTATTAGTCTACATATATGGAGATGAGCGGTTAGGGCAGGAGCCCTACCTTTGATTCGGAGGGTAGCTCTGATGTTCTTTTTGTGGTTTTATCTCTGCTAGAGAGCTCTTAGCTCTAGCCTTTTAGCGGAGAAACAACCACTAGCATAACTTTATCTAGAGTTAACCTATGGTTGAAGGTGTAGAGTGGTTTGTCAACATTGTCTCCAGAAAATGGGATGTGGGGGGGGGGGGACTTTCCTCCTAAAAAAAAAATTCAAATTTGCAGCGATTCTCAGGCACTTTCAGACCAACTTTGCCGTGAAACTAAACTAGATAGAACTAGATCTATCTGTCAATTAAACTTACTGTGTTACATAGATTTAGATCTATTGTAAGCGGTCGAAACACTTTCAGTGGTCCGGAGATTGCCGGACTGCCGACGAAGGCCTTGATAAAAGAAAAGGTTTTTGCACTGGTTTTATTGTATACGTTAATTTTGATGGTGATTTCTCTTGTAGAGAAAAAGGATGAAACGCAGTTGACACCTATTTCGGGTACCAGTGTCAACAACGAAACAGGAAACAGAGGAAACCGGTCAATCGTAGGTCACCGGCTGTTGGCGAGTAAATAGATTGTGATAATTCCGAATTTGCGACGGTTCCTCACCATGGCACCCGTTCTAAAGAAAGCTGCCAAAGATTCTGATGGCCCAGGAGTGCCAGGAATCAATGCCATTCTTCTGGGACCTCCAGGGTCGGGCAAAGGAACCCAGGTAACCTTGCTAATTGACATGTGTACATACAAGGGAGGTAATTCAGTGTAGTTGCCATATATTCGGATAGCATATAATAAAGTGCAATATTAATTAAGCTACTTAACCCATTACCAAACGACAAAATTTTCGGTTTGTAATTGAAAGGAATTGCAGACGACAAAACAAAACAAAAGTGACAGAAAATTTGAAATTTGTTTTGTGAAGGGTAGAAAACATTGTGGGAAAAGGAGAAAATGCTGGTTACCAGCATTTTCTCCTTTTCCCACAATGTTTTCTAAAGGCCTCTTTCTCAGGGGTGTCAGAAGTAGGGATTGTGTGGTAACTGGTTAAATGCCATGCGATGACTGATGGAATAATTGTTCCTTTGTCCCGTGAGTCTGGCATAAAGTCGTAACTCTATGAATAATTGGGAATATCTGAAAACATTGTGTGCCATACTCTTACCTTCAGTCTGAAGGTGTCTGCTCCGATGCTATTTTTGTGACTGGTCTTTGCATTCACCTTCATATCAGCCCTCATTAAACACCATTGGAATAAATATGATTTTACCGACATCTTTTCAAACGGCTCTATGTGACGAAATTTCCAATGACAGCTAATGAAATGGGAAAGTATTTTTTTCTTTTTCCACAATATTTTCAAAATATTTTTTCCTTGAAACTGGGTGGTAAAGGGTTAATTCTTAACCACACAATCCCAACTTTTAATGACCCTTGAAAAGAAGCCTTTTAAAAACATTATAAGGCGTAAAAAAAAAAATGGTTTGTTTAGGGTAACGTCTCCAAAAATGTTAGGTAGGGTAGGGGCAAAATTATTTTTTTTTATTATTATTTTTTTTTAATACCCCCCTCCCACCCCAAGCATTTTGAAAGCGCTTAAAATCTCAACTAAAATGAAAAAGTGTAGACTTGTCCAAACCTAAGCATTTGTAGAAAACATATTTAATAAGGATCAAAAGGTGGTATTTGCTTTTGAGAATGGAAAAAAAAAAACTTAAGGAAAAAAGAGAAAATGGTAGCTAATACCTGCTCCGAGTCCATTTCTCATTATGTGTTCAAAAGACCTCATGTCTGTCACTAATTTTCTTATTGTGTGTTAAATGCTCAAATTCTATGTTCATTTACATAATACTTATAATACTTCTATATTTGCATCTTTCCCCCACTCCCCTACCCCCACCCCCTCAAGTCCTGTCAACTTTTGTTTAACTCTTTTCTTAATTGAAATTTTTACAAGTATTTGCAGACGACAAAACAAATGTTACTCACAAACTGAAATTTGTTTTGGGAAGGGTAGAAAACATTATGGCAAACAAAGAGAATGATTTATAGCATTTTCTCCTTTTCCCACAATGTTTTCAAAAGTTTTTTTTTAAAGGTTGTTAAAAGTGTGGATTGTGTAGTAAAAAGCTAAAAAGCATGAAAAAGTTAAAATATTTATTTCCAAGTTTCTAAATAGACTGATGAATACTAGAATGTTTCGTTTGTTTTTATATTTAATACCCTCCCCCTCCAGAACACTTTAAAGTGACTATATAACTTACTGATTTAACTGTAGAAAAGTTAGGTTAACAAAGGATGTGCATGTTTCTTTTTTTATCTAGAACACACATTCCCGACACAACTGTAAAATTACAAGTGTCCACTTTTGTTGTCTTTTAGAGTTAAAAAGTGAAACAAGAGTGCTGTCATCACAATATATGCCACCACAAGTTGCTATTTCAAGCAGCTAGCTTTAACAGACTAAAGTTTTGGAATTTCTAGCACCTGCCTGGGTAGCTCAATGGGTATATTGAGCTACTTATAATCTAAAAGGTTTACGGATGGTCTGATGGGTGGAGAGACGCATGCACAACAGACTCAATGGTCATTAGCTTTGATTAAGCAATAAAAACATGAAGTTTCATGAAATTTTGTCAAATAGCTTTAGGTACAAAGATGAAAATTTGCATTTGACATGAAGCCCCCTTTTTCCATGACACAGCAATAAATTCTAAAACTCTGACAATATGCACAAGGTCAAACAATCTGTGAGATATCACCCATATCTGTTGAGATACACCCAGTAATTAGAGAGATTGATAAAAATTAAATATAAAATGAAGACCCCTTTATCCATGACACACACATCCTTGACAATCTGCGCTGGGTCACATGATGAGAAACATTCTGTAAAAATTCCATCCAAATCCGTCTAGAAATGTGAGAGGGGTTGCGTTCACAAGAAGTGGACGTACGAAAGGACAGATGCAATTTAAATTTTACATGAAGCCCCTTTTTCCATGACAGTGTCATAAATTAAAAAACCTTGACAGTATATGCTAGGTTACATGATTTGAGAATATTTCATCCAAATCCCTTCAAATATGTCCAATATTAATTAGAAATATCATTCAAGTATCAGTGAAAAATGAAATATAACATGAAGCCCCCTTTTCCATGATGCTGCTATGAATTGCAAACTTAAAAACCTTGACAATATGTGCTAGGTCACAAAGAAGAAGAGAAATTTTGTGAAATTTTATCCAAATCCGTCAAGAAAATTGGGAGGAGTACTGCTGCCCCTCAATTTCATATAGATCAGACACATTTTAACATTAGATGTTCTACTTTATTCATTATCATTCATTTTGTCCCATATATTTTTATTTCCAATTAAGTTAGAAAGAAGCAGACATATTTCAAGCATTTGCAGACGACCCTTTTTCTCCTCCCTCACCCCCACCCCGTCTGCTATAGATCTATTATTTTCATTTCATAAAACATTTTTTTTCCACTCACGAATAGAATTTTAGCTTCCACTTACTGTTTTAATCATAGATTTGTGTAAATTCACTGGTTGAATTAATTATTAAATATGAGAAGATGGTTTGAAGTCCATCTGATCGGACGATGCCACGCTGATCACGGTAGTGTCATGGGTTTTCACGGTTTTTTGTCGATCTATTTTTTCTTGACAATCAATTTTTGGAGAAGTATTACTACATAATTTGACATCATTAAGTCAGTTTGAATATTAGGTAACCTTAAAATCCGTCACTTTACACAAGATAAGAGGATGAACGCCTTTCTTACTTTGTCATAAATGACTCGCCAGCTTCATTGTCGTCCGCGTGTCTTTCGCATTTTATACTGATCGTGATTAGCACATATTGTGCCGGTGGCGTGCAAGCTAGGTTAAATGAAGCTCTAGACGATAATTTCAGGTGTCAGATTGACATTTAGGCAGATATTTTTCAGCGTCAAAGATCATTTCAAAATTCCAAATTTTAAAACCCGGGCACAGGGATCAAATGAGAAGCTTGCCGATTCGTCGAGTTTTGTCAAGACATCCGTGGACAAAAAATTATTTGTCTTTTTACCGGCCAATTTTTTCGTGTTATTTATCCACTATGTTGAATCCAAGAGTTTGATTGATATTAGTCACAAAACCAAGCGCTAAAAACCAGATTTCAAGTTTTGGGAGCGAGCGAGTTCCAGAACCGACTACAGTCGATTCCAGAATTTCTCAATCGATTAAGAAAAGTGAAAATCAAAAGTAAAAGCAGGAGCTGGGGCGATATCATCGACGCATCAGAACATCGTGATATTTTTGCTGGCGATAGTATATCGCGATTCTTACTCGTCGTATCGATACTTGGCGATACATTTACGTCGTGTGCAGAGTGTGTGCAATCACGTATAAATGTATGTGGTTCACGTATGAAATAAGAAAATTTCACAGTTTTTCATTGCCTCTGCTGTATACGTACATGAACGTAAAAAAAAAACAACAGCCCTAATAACGATGAAATTTTTAAAACTTTGCAATTTGGGGAATGATTTGCAGCGAAATGTTGACAGTCACTTACTCTAGCTTAGGGTTTTCCCCGTTTTAAATATAGATGCCAATTCGGAACGTTCTAAGGTGATCATATGATTTTATTATGTTCGTACCCAAAAAGTTGAGACTGTGTTTTGATCGGTTTGCCGCCTATAACATTTTTGTCACTAGGATTGTAAAATAAGATAAAGCATTAACAAGGTCGTTTGGTTTAGCGGACGAATTCTGGCTGCAATTTGAGTATTTGCTAGCGAAAGATGGCTCAGTTTAAATTGTCTTTGTTCTTTACAAATCGGTAATCGCAGATTGGCAACGGTCTTCCGAAGTTGACAATTGTGCGGGTTTTGGCGCTGGAAAATTGAAATGACATGTCTTTGACGCTGCAAAGTATCTGACGCAGGAATTTATGGTCTAGAGCTTCATATAACCTAGTTTTCGTGCATCCAGCAGAAATATGGGCTAAACACGTAAACACATCAGTATAAAATGCGAACGACACGCGCATGATCATGAAGCTGGAAAGTCATTTATGACAGGGTAATAACGGTGTTAATCCTCTTATCTAGAGTAAAGTGACATATTTTCAAGCTACCTGCAATTCAAAATGACAAACTGATGTCAAATCATGTAGTAATACTTCTAAAAAACTTAATTGTCATGAAAAAAAAGATCGCCGAAAAAACGCGAAAACCCATGACACTACAATGATCAGCGTGGCATCGTCCGATCAGAGGGACTTCAAACTATCTTCTCATCTTTAATAATTAATTAAAGCATCTTCTCATCTTCAATAATGAATTTTAACACTGTATGTATGTAGTAGTACATGACAGATGTGTTCTGTGACACAATAAGATAAAAGGCCGATTTTTTCTTATCGGAAGAAAAAAAAAATAGGGTCGGGGCTAAATCGCTAGGTAGGGTCGGGTTACCCGAAACAAACTCTTTTTTTTTTTAGGCCTAAGGAGAAAATGCTGGTGACCAGCATTTTCGCCCTTTCCCACATTATTTTCTAACCTATCTAAGAAAGATTGCACCATCTGAGCTTGATCAAAATTGTCATCTGCAAATGTTTTCAATTTGGACAAGTCTAGAACATTGTCATATAGTAAAGAATTAACCCATTATCACACAATCCCGAGATTTAATTAACCTGTAGAAGGCTTTTGAAAACATTGTGAGGAAAGGAGAAAATGCTGGTAACCAGCATTTTCTCCTTTTCTCACAATGTTTTCTACCCTTTCCAAATTAAATTTCAATTTTTGATTCACATTTATTTTGTCGTCTGCAAATGCTTTCAATTAGGACTAGTCCATAATATTGTCGTGTGGTAAAGAGCTAAGTAACAGTATTATCTTTTCAGGCTCCGTTGCTGGCTGAGAGGTACCAAGCATGTCATCTATCAACAGGTATCTATTATCTGGTCTATTTGTCATATGTTCTTGTACACATGACAATATTAGTTGTACGGTCAGGCGCCAGGGGACTTGGAAACTTGTTCACAGCGAGTCAAACAAGTTTCCAAGTTCCCTGCCACCTGACGGTACAACAAATTTATTATACTGCAAAGTTTTACCCTTTCAAAGCGCGTTAAGCAAAATTTTCCTGTCTAATAATTTCACGAATCAAGTATGCTGACGAAATAGAAATTCCCTTCTGAGTGCCCCACTTCAATGAAAACTGACGTCACTGGAAACTGACGTCAGTAAAACGTGCAGTTTGGTGCATAAATGTGCAGTCTGGTGATTGATGGACTCAGCAATTTTGGATGTTGTGTTGCAGGTGTAGTGATGTTTACGGGACACTCAAAAGGGAAACTGGTTTTACGTGGTTTTTGCCAGGGAACATGATATAATTATGTTCCTGGCATGTTAACCAATCAGATCACAAGAAATTTCTTTGCAGTATAATAATAAATTTTCACCTTTTTGAATGGGTGTATACTGGTGTTTGTATTAGCCAGTCCAGCTGCTGCCCTGATGTGACTGATTGATTTATTTATCATTGCCACCAGTTTCCCATATGGGCAACACCCCTTGAAGGCTGTTAGTATTGTAATGTGGGATAGTGTAGATGCAGTATTAAACCCATGCTAAGATTCGCTTACCTAACAGCGAAATTCTAGACTGGTCCAAATTGAAAGCAGTTGCAGACGGCAAAATAAATATAATTAAAAATTTGAAATTTGTTTCCAGCAAGGTAGAAAACATTGTCGGAAAAGGAGAAAATGCTGGTAACCAGCATTTTCTCCTTTTCCTGCAATGTTTTCAGAAGGTTTCTTCCGCTGGGTTGTAAAAAGCAGGGATTGTTTGGTAAAGGGTTAATATGCTAGTGGCAGGGGACCTCGGTTTAATGTCTCATATGAAAGACTAAATAGTAAATTAGCCCCCCCTTTCATGTTGAAACTTACATTCTGAATACTTATGTGGTTTTGAATACTTCTATAGTTTTGAATGTTTCTATGATTTTTCTCGCCAAAAGCAGGGCAATGAGGGTACCCGGTATACATATATCAGGGTCTCGTAGTGCCTATACAGTCATCTTAAACTTTCTTGGTTTTATTTTAGGGGACATGTTAAGGGCAGTGGTATCATCAGGATCAGAATTAGGGCAAAGATGTAAAAAGATTATGGATGCAGGTCAGAAAAATTTTACATTTGTGACCCATCACGCCAAAAGGGGCCATCTGGGAACTCTGACAAATGTCGACCCTGATCAGACTCAGGATTGCTCAGGCTGACCAGGATCGACACTTTTTGTATGTTATTAAATATGCCATTTTCTGTATGAAAAGTGGTCATTCTACCTTACTATACAATCCTTTTTGAACTATCTTCTTAAATTGACTTTGATCTATTTTCATCAAATTGATGTACAGAATTCCCTGATTGTCTGTTTTTGTGTGATGGGTCACATTTGTCATCAGTGGATAGTATCTGTTATCCAATATTTGTATTGTATGACTGTATGAAAGAAAGCTCACAAGTTGCTAAATAAAACCAACATTTTTAATCGTGAGAAAAGGCACAAATAATGGCAATTTCAGTATTTTCGTGTCCAGAACAGTCAAGCAAAGTGGACAGTGTATATTCAAGATCAGACTGCATGTTTTGTGCATTCTGATCTTGATCCATGCTGACCACTGGGGCAACTAAAGTTTTAAAGGTCTGCGAGGCGATATAACTGAGATACATGCACTGTTAAAAACAGCATAAAACTTTGTTCTTACAACAGTGATAAAGATTTGGCTTGGCTGTTTTTGAATAAGATGTAGAAGTATTGGTTGTCATCTGTGCGGTCCAAAAACTTTGACATTTTATAATGGCTGTGTTATTAGTGAAGATATCTACTTCTAACTTAGACTAGACTTGTTGTTAACCCTTTACCAAACAATCCCTGGTTTTTATGTTTCTGAGAAAGAAAACTGATGAAAACAATGTGGGAAAAGGAGAAAATGCTGGTAACCAGCATTTTCTCCTTTTCCCACATTGTTTTCCATCCTTCCAAAGTCAATTTCATCATTTGAGTCAAGTTTATTTTTGTTGTCTGCAAGTGCTTTGTACAAGTCTAGAATTTTGTCAATGCATTGGTTAACCCATTACCACACAATCCCTACTTTTGACGACCCTGAGAAACAAGTTTTTAGAAAACATTGTTTTCTATCATACTTGAAACAAATTTCAATTTTTTAGGCATATTAATTTTGTGGTCTGCAGATGCAGTCAATTTGGACGAATCTAAGATTTCGTCGTTTGGTAATGAGTTAACCCATTACCACACAATCCCTACTTTTGACGCCCCTGAAAAAGAGGCCTTTTGAAAACACTGTAGGAAAAGGAGAAAATGCTGGTAACCAGCATTTTCTCCTTTTCCTACAGTGTTTTCTACCCTTCCCAGAACAAATTTCAATTTTTCAGTCACCTTTATTTTGTCGTCTGCAAATGCTTTCAATTTGAACCAGTCTAAAATTTTGTCATGTGGTAAAGAGTTAAGTGTTAACTATCAAAAGGAAAACCCATACAACAGGGCAGGTAAGCATCAAAATATTTTGGACACAGTTATGCACCTTGTTTCAACTTATAATTTCCAATGAAAATCGAGCAATAGCAGCCGAGTGTTGGTACCAGCATACCATGCTCTTCTGTGTCCATTCCTCTTGTTTGTCCATTTCTATAGGTCAGTTGGTATCGGATGAGCTGGTTGTGGAAATGATCGACCAAAACTTAAATAAACCTGAATGTAAAAAAGGATTTTTATTGGATGGGTTTCCTAGAACGGTCAAGCAGGCAGAGGCCGTAAGTAAAACTATACATGAAAATCTGTTTTAAAAACTGTATTTACTGAACAAGCCTTCGTTTTAGACCTTGTGGAAGAAAGCTTTTGTTGGGAAAAGAAGGAAATGCTGGTAACTTTTCCACTTCCCACAATATTTTCTTCTCTTTTAGAATGATTTGATCATTGACGAAAATTTTGTCATTTGGTAAAGAATTGCCTTGCATAGGTATTCTCGTAGTCCAAAGTGCTGATACTTTGTTGAACTCTTTACCACACAACAAAATTCTAGACTAGTCGTAATTCGAACCATTCACAGATGACAACATAAACATGACTCAAAAGTTGAAAGTCATTTTGGGAAGGGTAGAAAATATTGTGAGAAAAAGAGAAAATGCTGGTTACCAGCATTTTCTCCTTTTCCCACAATTTTTTTAAAAGCCTTTTCTTTCAGAGTTGTTAAAAGTCTGGATTGTGTGGTAAAGAATTAAAGCATTATCCACAATAGTCTTATCAAAAGTATTGAAATGTTTTTTTTGAGGGAGAGTGGGTTGAGTGGAGAGCATCAGTAATTCTTTATTTGCAGATGATAAATGTGCTACAAAAAATAGGATTTGTCTGTTAAATGTTAGAAAACATTGTAGGAAAAGGAGAAAATGCATTTGAAAACATTGTGGGAAAAGGAGAAAATGCATTTGAAATTCATTTTCCTGCCATAGACTAACACTTGGACTGACTCTACAGTAACAGATTGTCATCTTTAGAATAATTTCTTTACTTTTAACTAAGTACCAAACAACAATATTTTAGGCTTGTCCAAATTGAAAGCATTTTGCAGACAACAAATAAAAGTGACTGAAAATGCGTAATTTTGTTTTGTGAAGGGTAGAAAACATTGTGGAAAAAGGAGAAAATACTACATCTTTTCCTTTTCCCACAAAGTTTTTCTAGAGGCTTCTTTCTCAGGGTCATCAGAAGTAAGGATTGTGTGGTAATGGGTTAAATGGTATGAATTAGATTTAGATGCACTTTAACAACCCATTGTTTACTTCTGGTGGTTATTGTGAGTTGAATTTACTTGTTCACATCATTATTTTGAGTTCTTAAGTTCAGAAATAACATTGTTATGATGGGAATGGGGTATGTTTTTATATTTTTTCATGTTGTTTTTTCTGTGACTAGAACTTTAAGGTTAATTGGGAAATTGTCAAGAGTCTACGCTGCAGATCGCTACGTTAACTGTACCAAAGAGCATAATGTTAGACTAGCACAAATTGGAAGCATTTGCATTAGACAAAATTTATGTGACTCAAAAATAGAAATTGATTTTGGGAAGGGTAGAAAACATTGTGGGAAAAGGAGAAAATGCTGGTTACCAGCATTTTCTCCTTTTCCCACTATGTTTTCAGACGGTTTTTTTTCTCAGGGTTGTGAAAAAGGGATTGTTTGTTGGAGGGTAAAAAAAGTTAGTCTGTGATTGGAAAAATTTTTATTTGTGTTAATGAGTTCACATATTAGCAATATAGAACCATCATGGCCCATTTGCTCTACAAAACCTACTTGTTAACAGATTGCCTTTTCTTTTTTAGCTGGACCAACTTCTTGAGAAAAGGAAAACAAAGCTACATTCCGTCGTGGAGTTTGCTATTGCGGATTCTTTGCTGGTCAGAAGAATCTGTGGTCGTTTGATTCACAAGCCTAGTGGACGCTCGTATCATGTAGAATTTAATCCTCCAAAAGTCCCTCTTACAGATGATGTGAGTACCTTTCATGAATTAAAAAAAGAAAATTATTCATTACAAAGCAAAAGTTAACGATTTTCTACTTTGAACCCGTTATTGTTGAATTATATAGATAATGCACATTGGTTTAATTCATTACCAAATCACAAAACTTAAGGCTTGTCCAAATTGAAAGCATTTGGGTACCAGCATTTTCTCCTTTTCCCACTATGTTTTCTTCCCTTTCAAAGAAAAATCATTTCATATGAGCCACATTGAAACTGTCACCAGCAAATGCTTTCAAGTGGGACAGGTCTAAAATCTTGTCTTGTGTTAAAGGGTTAAATGATAAGATTTATCTGTGAAAGAGTATAAAACATTGTTGGAAATGGAGAAAACTGCTGGTTACTTGCAAGTTTTACATTTCTCAATATATTTTCTGTGGTGCCCTTTCTCACAATCATAAAACACAGGAATATTTTGTAAACAATGAATATCTCTATTAAAGATTACTGGAGAACCACTAATTCGAAGATCAGATGATAACGAAGAAGCCTTGAAGAAGAGACTCGAATCCTATCATGCTCAAACCAAGCCGTTAGTCCAATATTACGGCAAGAAAGGAATTCACACTGCAGTCGATGCGTCTCAAAAGCCTACTCAAGTTTTTGCAGCAATTAAAGCAGCCTTTGAGAAGGCTACTGGATATTGTTTAAGAGAGTGAACTCATGTGTTCAAAGGATGGTGTTCACTTTTATATATCTTTTCCTGCTCCCTCGTATCATTACCTTTTCTGTTCTTGATTTTTTTATTCAGAGATTTACAATGTATTGTATTGTTATTGGCCCTTTACTAGATGACAGAATTTTACAATAGTTCAAACTGAAAGCTTTTGCAGACAACAAAGTAAATAACACTCAAACACTGAAATTGTTAAATGCTTGGAAAAGTGGAAAAAAATTGTTGGAAAAGGAGAAAATGCTGGTTACCAGCATAATTATTTTCCTTTCCCACAGTTTTTAGAAGGCGAGATTTTCATTCTCGCCTTCATATGTCAACGCTCAGCAGCTTGCTGAAAATGCCTCTGAACAGCATTATCAAAACGCCTTTCAAATAGTTCGATAGTTCTCGAGTACATTAGAACAAAATAATGTCGAGATCGTTGTTAATTTAATCAGAACAGCAAGAAAAAACTTCAAGTTTCTAGAAGGAATGAAATCGAATTCGTAAAAAGCATCGTTTTTGACAGATGCAAAATACTTTGGATCAGTTCATTGATACAATCATGTTGCTACAGCAACAAATAAATCGTAGCTATATTATAAGCCAATCGAAAGCTACTAACATGACGTCATTCTGACCTACTTCCACTTCACAACGCATAAACAACTAACCAGTGGGATCGTATATGTAAATTTACGATCCCAGAACTAACCAATCGGATAGCTTCTTTGAATGACGTATCGCTGATAGACCCCTTTCCTCTGTTGGCAACCTTATTCTGGCTTTGTGAGAAGTAAAATTTCAATGAAATAAATTCCTTTGAGTCATCAAGTGTTTAAACTAAATTTTCTCTTTCAAAGAAATAGTAATTTTCTTTTATCAAAGTTGTGCCTGTCTTTATGATTAATGACTAGGTTATTGTTACGCGTCGGCGTGGCCGAGTTTTGATTCCGAAGACCCGTGAAAAGAAAAAGGTAAATCTGCTGGCCAGTATAATGTACCGGTGTATAGCCTGGGTTCCAGTCGCTTCTTTCGTTATATACGAGTATGATCGGATTTTACTGCGTCAAAAATGACAATAACATTATCCGTAACCGTTTTAACACGCAAAAAGATTTAACTTCTTCATTTGGTCGTCACGTTGCTTAACGTTCAGCAAGTATTCATAAATATTTAACCCTTTACCACTCACTTGAAACGACTCTGAAAATCAAGCTTTTAAAAACATCGAGAGGAGAGGGGAAATTGCAACCGGAAACTGGCATTTTTTTTTTTATTTTACAACAATGTTTCTACCCTACCAAGAACAAATTTCGTCGCTAATTTGGGACACCCTGAATTTGTCATCTGCATGATTCATTGCTTTCACTTTTAACTTAGTCTGAAATTTCTTTGTCAGGTACAGAATAAACGCTTATCGCAATGAATTGTTATCATAATCACTTACCTTCGTCATTATTAGGACTGAAATCTTTACGTTATATATCCCATTTATTTTCCTCGAAAGAATTTCCTTCAACTATACACTTTTTTCCAAAATTGAATATCACAATGAAAAAATTATCTTGACACGGAGAATCCCACTGTCCTAGAGTGCATCGGACGTGTGAACTCATGATTTGTCTAAGAACACGGACCAAGGGCCTGTATCTGTGTAACTGTGAACGATATATTTATGTTGAACAAAGGAATAGGATGTATCTCAATATTGAGGAATTGGCAATTATTTTGCTTTCATGTTTGCCGACAAGCTGAACATACATGTATATTCAGGTTACGCGGGATTAATGAAAGACAAGCGTTAATGTTAATGAACCCTTAAATCGTTTATTACGCCTATCTCTTTTGAAGACAAGGCAGATGATTCTATAGTCTGCACAGAATATCCAATCTTATGTCGGATTAGCTACATTGTAATAACCCGACTAAAACAGCCCTGGTGGAGTTGCAATAATTAAGCATTTTCCCGAGATGTAAAATGCCAATTTCATCAATCCAGCACTCTTGTATAAGGGTTAACAGAGCCATAGATTACAAGAATCGTATAAACGAAGAACACCTTCCGATGTTCCTTATAGGATCTAAGAAGTTAACCGTCAAATGATGTTGGTTGGTTATCCTTAATAGGATGGTAAACATTGCGCAAAACGGAGAAAATATTCGTTGCCAGTATAAATTTTCTAATGTTCCTGCATGCTTTCAAAATACCCTTCCCTTTCTAAAAAGTCCCATTCTTTAAGGTCATTAAAACTCAGCACACGTATTGTAATCTAACATTGAAAGTTGTTTGTTTTGAAACTCTTTTTCAGTCTTGATAAAGTACATTTCAAATAAAATGGTAAACAAATGAAAAAAGCCTTTTAACTGAACGACAAAAGTTTGACAACCTCAAGGGAAAAAAAGTTTCAAAATACTTTTGGAAAAAGAGAAAACGCTAGTCACCAGTATTTTCTCTTTTTACCACAACGTTTTGTACTTTTCCCATCCAAACGGCACATTTTCAGCTGCTCTTAACTTATTATCCGCTAATTGCTTAATGTAGATGGCCCTAATTTTTTGTTATTTTCTGAAGGATTTTGTAAAGGGTACTAAGATGGAAAACATTGTGGGAAAGTCAAATAAAAGGTTGATTATCATTATTTGCTACTTTTCCTACAGTGCTTTGAAAAGCCTCTTCTTCAACATTTTTGAAAGTCAGTATTGTGATCTAAAAGGCTGAATCTCAGTTTCTGTACTCTAAAATGTACCTTTCTAGAAACTCTTTGCTCTCTCAATAAAATTGTCCATGGAATAAAATGGTAAAGACTTTCAAAAAATTAATCATCTCATTACAGAGTTACAGTTTTAGACCTATCAAAATTGATTGCATTTTCAAACAAAAACTATTCTTTAATCCTTTACCATACCCTATCAAGTAAAGTTTTAACAACCCTGAGAAAGAGGACATTTAAAAACTTAATTTTGAAAAGGAGAAACTTTCTTGACTCCTTACACGAAGAAAAAATTTTAGACTTTCCAACATTGAGTGCATTTTCAGGTAGCAACTTTCTGATCTAGCAGCATTGATGGAACCTGTATGAAATAGGATGGAAGACATTTTAGGAAAAGAAAAAAATGTCAATTAGCACCGTATTCTCCTTTTCAGACCTAAAGTTCTCAAGCCTTCTTCCTAGACCTTTTAAACTCATTATTGGGGTAATAGAAGGTTAAATCTAAGTTTCTATACAACGTAAAAACATATACGCGTAACAGTAAATCAAAACTCTTTGCTATCACATAAAACTTTTCCTTCAAATGAAATGGAAAGGAGTTTCAGAAAAGTCCATTTGTTTTGATTTTTTTCAAGTTCAACATAAGCCTTCTTCAAGTTTGTTAAAACTCAGGATGGTAAACTGTTCTTCTTTGCACAGGAACATTGCACAACTCTATAGACTTTGATGTATCAGGAGAGGTGATTTAAGTACAGGAAAATGTATTGCAATATGTTATACCTATATTCTAAACTCGCCTTCTAACAGTACTTTCAATACTTTGATTTAAAAGAGCTGTTTCCTTTGGCAGTTAAGTCAGAATTGGTGGTAAAGAGTTAACCCTTTACCAAACAATCCGTGGTTTTTACAACCCAGAGATAGAAGCCTTTTAAAAACATTGTGGGAAAAGGAGAAAATGCTGGTAACCAGCATTTACTCCTTTTCCTACAATGTTTTCTACCCTGCTGGAAACAAGTTTTACTTTTTGAGTTACGTTTATTTTGTCATCTGCAAGTGCTTTCAATTTGGACCAGCCTAAAATTTTTTCGTTTGGTAAAGAGTTATTTCTTTACCACACGAGAAAATTTTAGACTGGTCCAAATTGAAAGCATCTGCAGACGACAAAATAAAGGTGAATGAAAAATTGAAATTTGTTCTGGGAAGGGTAGAAAACACTCTGGGAAAAGGAGAAAATGCTGGTTACCAGCATTTTCTCCTTTTCCCATAGTGTTTTCAAAAGGCCTTTTTCTCAGGGGCGTCAAAAGTAGGGATTGTGTGGTAATGGGTTAAATGATAGTATGTCATAAGAAACTTGAGCTATGCTGGTTCACAATGTAGATAGAATATTAACTCTTTACCAAACGACAAAGTTTTGGACCAAACCAAATTGAAAGCAATGGCAGACGACAAAATAAATGTGACTGAAAAATGGAAATTTGTTTTGGAAAGTGTAGAAAACATTGTAGGAAAAGGAGAAAATGCTGGTTACCAGCATTTTCTCCTTTTCCCACAATGTTTTCTAAAGGCTTCTCTATCAGGGTCGTTAAAAGTTGGGATTGTGTGGTACAGAGTTGAACTCTTATCAAGATTGAAAGGATTTGCAGATGAAACACAAAGTGTGGCTGAAATGAAGTTGTAGAAAATATTGTGGGAGAAGGAGAAAATGCTGGTGACCTTGCTTGTCAGGCTAGCTCTGTGATAAGCGTATATGACTTGCGAATTGGAGGTAGTGGCAAACTTTCTTTCTGGCAATTTTTCGCTTCTCACCTCTGATGCATGTGAGAAAAGTAGTCATTGGCTTTGGAAAGAAAGTTGTGTCAGTTCTAGTGTGGGAAAGCCAGGAAACACATAGGTGTGTCACTGACTGCCGTGATATGACCTAAGCTGTTAAATTGGCATTAACTCTTTCCCAAACAACATATTTTAGATCATCCCAAACTGACAGCATTTGCTGAAGACAAATCTGAAATTAGTACAAATGAACTTTAGTTTTTTGACAGGGTAGAAAACATTGTGGGAAAAGGAGAAAATGCTGGTTACCAGCATTTTCTCCTTTTCCAACGGTGTTTTCAAAGGGCTTCTATCCCAGGGTCGTTAAAATCAGGGACTGTTTGGTAAAGGGTTAAACTCCAATAGAAACCCAACAAAGCTGGTGACTTGCACTTTATCTTTTTCCCCGCAATAGTTTCAAAACTTCCTTCTTCAGGGTCGTTAAAACTTAGGATTGTTTTGTAAATGGGCAATATCAAAATGCATAAGATTTTAAACAAAAATTTTGAACATGATTTTAGGTTTACACTGTCTATAAATCTGTTTAAATGATGTTATCGAAATAAAACTTCAAAATATAACATTTTGAGCTCTTTTGACTAAACATATTTAGTTTCCTTTTTTAGCACTGTTAACATTACTAAAAATTTATATATTTGTATATTTCCTATGTGGCAAACATTTTAGTGTTTTAGGAGAAGTAAAATCAAATGAATTAAGAAGATAAGAAAAAGCTTTGATATGAGGGAAAAGATCGCTATAATGAAATTGTTATATCTCTGTTTTATCTGGGGTGAACTGTTCAGTATGAGCTGTTTTGATTGCCCCGTGTCTGGTGTTCACTGTGCATTGTCAGAATTTGCTGTGTATTATTACTTTTACCCTTTCCCAAATGACAAATGTCGACCCTACCAAACTAAAAGGATCTGCAGACAACAAATTTGTAAGCAGTACAAACAATCTTTAGTTCTTTGACAGGTCCGAAAACATTGCAGAAAAAGGAGAAAATGCTAGTCACCAGCATTTTCTCCTTTTCCAACAATGTTTTCTAAAGGCTTCAGGGTCATGAAACTGTAGGATTGTTTGGTAAAGGGTTAACCCTTTACTGCACTATGCTGACTTTTAAAAACCCTTGGAAAGAAGCCTTCAGAAAACATTGTTGGAAAAGGAGAAAATGCTGGTTACCAGCATTTTCTCCTTTTCCCACAATGTTTCTTACCCAAAGAAAAATTGCACCATTTGAGCCAGATTGAAATTGTTGTCTATAATTGCTTTAAATTTGGACAAGGCTAAAAATTTGTTGTTTATATGTGTGTACAATAACTTATTCCACTGATATACTTTTTTTTAAGTCGCACGTTTGTCAAAACGTTCGACTTTTTGCGATGAGCTCGAGGAGCTCAGGGTGGGTTGGGGGGTGTCTATAGTGGGTTGAAGAATCATGAAAAAAATTGGATCAAAAACGTCGTATATACTTCATAAACGAGGTGCAGTTACTCTGCTTTAAACCCAATCGCTGTAGAACTACTTTTTCTTTGGTATGTCTGGAATTTGTTCTTTATGATGGGACTGGACCCGGTAACTCATATAACTCATATACCTACGCTAGAAAAAGGAGAACGTGACTCAAATTTTAAATTAAAAAAAAAAAATGCGGTTATTTTGTATATCATGTGAAAATTTAACATCTATCTTTGTTTAGATGGGTAAAGAAAACACAATTCAGCTAAGATATCCCCCATCAGTGCTTAATGTGAGTTTAAAAGGGATCGCGGATTAATATGGCTTATCGAGAGCACCTTACTGTAAATATTCATGTATTATCGAGACCGGTAGAGCTTCGCTTATAAGGGTGGAATTTCGGACTCGAGTGACGTCATTTGAAATCAACTCTTTTAAACCATGCAAACCATGAATTCAGGTTAAATATCGTAAAACTCGCTCTAAATTTGAAAATTTGTTTCGTTCCGCAGCTTTGACCTAGTTTGTAACGTACGTCTCGGATGAAACACCCCAAACCACTCGAATACCCCAAAACACCCAAAAACTATTCCATTACACATCAAAAAACTTCTGTAACATAAAACTGCATGCGAAACGCTTACATACACGATTTTATGGAAATCAGACATGAACTTTTGCTATCAATTCTAGTATTTTAGGTCTTTGATCAGCTTAAGTTTGAAGTACAAAATTGTACTTTGATTAAGAAAATGCAAATGCGGACGGGATAGAAAACAAACGCACATAACGATTACACCAGTAAAGTTAAAATGTTGATTACTGCATTTGTTCGGACCCCAAAAGAGTGGCGACAAGGATATTGCATCCCCTCCGTATACAGTAAATACAACTTGAAATATGGAACGCAAAGTAAAATACAGCAATTACGACCGTACATTGACAGTTGCACTATTGAGGGGTTTACAGTCAAAACGTACTCAAACCAAAACGTACCCAAGTCAAAACGTACCCGAATGGAGTCAAAACTTACCCAAATGAAGTCTAAACCTACCCAAGTGGAGTCAAAACGTACCCAATGTGTAGTCAAAATGAACACATGATTTTTATAGTATTTCTAACTTCAATTTGTGTAAAAATTAATAGAAATTACGTATTCGTCATCATGACGATTTATAACTCTTGCTTTATTTTGAATTTGCCTTACATGATTAAAACCAATGATGAAACTTATTTAACAATAAACAAAGCGAAGTCAATCAAATGCTTAGTGATAAAATCACTTTTTTCTTTCTATTTTTTTTTTAAGGAAGATAAAGTTACTATTAATGAAAAAAAAAAAGCATATTGGATACTTCAAAAATATTTATCCATCATTATAAAAATACTTTTTATATATGAAAAAAAAAAAACATAAGCATCAGCACATTTAAAGAAATGATATAACAGAGAAATGTGATACATTAATTACATTGTTTGGATAGCAAAGATACAATTTCAACACTCAAAAAGAGTGTAACAAATTTAATGTGGTGATTAACCCATTACCACACAATCCCTAGTTTCGACTACCCTGAGAAAGAAGCCTTTAGAACACATTGTGGGAAAGGGAAAAAAATGCATTTTCTCCTTTTCCCACAATTTTTTCTAACCTTCACAAAACAAATTTCAAATTTTCTGTCACTTTTATTTTGTCGTCTGCAAATGCTTTCAATTTGGACAAGCCTAAAATTGGGCTGGTCTGGTAATGAGTTAAACTAATTATTCACAATAGTCTTTAACCTGTTGTAGATTGCATAGTTATTAATTACTTTGCAGATATTTTTTGTAATTTGAGAGTCAGTTTGGTTGAGATGAAAAACCTTCGGACTGTTTTTTCAGCTAACCTGAGCACAACATGCTCAAGGGAAGCTTTTAGGATCACCTGGTGTCTGTCATCCGTCATGCGTCATCAACAATTCTTTAAACATCAACTCCTCCAAAACCGCTGGGCCAATATGGACCAAACTTGGCTGGAATGTTCCTTGGGAGGTCCTCTTTGAAAATTGTTCACAGAATTTGATTACGTCAAAAGTTTTGGTTGCCATGGCAACCAAACAGTTTTCTAAGAAATTCTTTAAAAATCTTCTTCTCTGAAACAGCTGGCCAGATTTTAAAATAATTTCACAGAGATGTTCCTTAAGTGACCCTTTCCAAAACTTTTTCGTGAAATTTTGATCAGTCAAGAAACATGACTCTGGTGAATGGGGGCTATTTGCACTATACAGGAATGAAGAAATTCTAAAAAATTCTTCTTCTCAGAAACCACTGGTCATATTTTGAAATAATTTCTCAGGGATGTTCTATGGGTGACCCTTTTCAAAAATTGTTTGCGAAATTTCAATCCGTCAAGAAACATGGCTCTGGTGAATGGGGGCTACTTGTACTTATATGGACATACAGAAATTCTTGAAAATTCTTACTTCTCTGAAACGGCTGATCAGATATTGAAAAAAGTTCACAGAGATGTTCCTTGGGTGACCCTTTTAAAAACTTGTTCGCGAAATTTTGATTTGCCAAGAAACATGGCTCAGGTGAATTGGGGCTACTATATGGAAATGAAGAATTTCTTGAAAATTCACCTTCTCTGAAACCCATGATCAGATTTTAAAATAATTTCAAAGCAATCTTCCTTGGGTGACCATTTTCAAAAATGTTTTCGAAATTCTGATCCATCAAGAAACATGGCTCTGGTAAATGGAGTCCACTTGCACTATTCGGACATGAAGAAATTCTTGAAAATTCTTCTTCACTGAAATGGTTGGTCAGATTTTGAAATGATTTCACAGAGATGTCCCTTATGTGTCCCTTTTCAAAAATTGTCAAGTGCTAGCATCTGTATGCAGTGGCACTGTTTCAGTAAGTTCCAAGTAATAGAGGTGACCAATGACATACATTTAATATTGTTTTGGGTATATTATGTCAGGCTATATGCCAACATGGATATATTAAAGAAAAAGAAAAATGAAAAGATCTAACTTGGTGGGAAGCTGCCTATTACAAGTAACTGCATTTGCTCATGTAAATTGCAGACTAGTCAAAATCGAAGAATTGCTGAAAACTAATCAAATTTGACTACACCATTAAGTTTGAGTCTAATTGGAAGAAAACCTTGAGTAAAAAAAAATGAGTTTTTCTTTCTTTCAGCTCTGTTTTCCAAAGCTGTTTGAATTACGTAAAAGCAAGATTGTCCTGTAAAAGGGTGATGACCATCTATCAGTCCCAAAATATCAAGGTTTCACCATTAGTGCGACTTTCAGGACCTTCAGTCCTTTGATTTTTACATGTATTTGATGCAAAAATGGTCGACTTGGAGCAATTTTGACTTAATGAGATAAAAATTTTGAAGTTAATATTTGAAAAGGTCTTTTTTGGCAGGGGATATCATTTCAAGGAAATTGCATGTTCAACTTGAAAATTTCAATGTGACTCAAATGGAGTAGGTTTTCTTCTTTTTTATGGTAGAAAACATTGTTTTAGAAAAACGAATTTTCTACCCTATCAAGGACTATTTTTATCATTGTAGACACCTTTAATTTGTTGTTTGCCTAATTATGCTTTCATTTTGGACAGGTCTAAAATTTTGTAGTTTGGTAACCAAAGAGTTAACTCTTTACCACACAATCCCGACTTTTAATGACCCTGAGAAATAAGCCTTTTGAAAACATTGTGGGAAAAGGAGAAAATGCTGGTTACCAGCATTTTCTTATTTTCCCACAATGTTTTCTACCTTTCCCAAACCAAATTCCAATTTTTTAGTCACATTTATTTTGTCGTCTGCAAATGCTTTCAGTTTGGACCAGTGTATAATTTTGTCATTTGAGTTAAAGGCTAGATAACTGTCTAAACATAATACAAAGAATCAAATAATTTATTTTTATTCCTTTGTTTAGCTTTCATCAGTTTCAGCCACAAACTAGGTCTAATGGCCATTGTGAAGAACAGTCTTGCATTTGTTCATTATGCTTTAGTTTGGGCCTGATCTTTATGAATTATCTTTGACTGTTAGCTTTAAAATGTTTCCAGTTTTAATAGGTCATGTACAGGATATAAGTATCTAAAGCAAGGTCACCAAAGTGTGAGAAACTTCTAGATCTACGCAAGTCCCAAAAAGATCTACAAGTTTCTCAGGTACATGTACAAACATCAAACATGAATATTATTCATCTCAGGCGGGCAATTTGTAGGGATCACTTTTTTGAATATATAGAGGATATCTGTTATTTTTTGTGGATCGAAATTTATTTCATCAAGTGAACATTATCAGTAATATATTCATGAGTGTTACATTTTATTTATTTCATGTTTTTAACCCTTTCTCAAATGACAAATAATTAATAATTAAAATATTGGACTCTTCCAGACCAAAAGAATTTACAGACGATAATGTTAGATTTGGAGAAAATGGCAGAAAGTTCTCAAAAAGGGTAGAAAACAATGTGGGAAAAGGAGAAATTGCTTGTAAACGAGCAATTTCTCCTTTTCCCATAGTGTTTTCAAGAGAATTTTACTGCAGACATGTAAAAACCCGGGCTTGTTTGGAAAAGGGTTAACCTCTTTTTTTTTGGTGGAACTTCTGTCAAAATCTATTGCATCTGTTTTCAGTTATTCCCAGTAATTTCTCCATTATTTCTTGATAAACTACACAAAAGCATGAAATAAATAAATTCAGATCATTTGCATTTGATTTGTCAAAATTTTGCCCTTGTTAACCTAAAATATAAGACAAGGTGTCAAAATGTATAAGCTATTAAACATAACTTCCAGTCATTTGTACGTATGTTGCATATATATGTACACTAGAATGAAAAAAGTTGTTACTTTAGTCATTTCCTGTGGTATTTTATCTTCAATCTAGTACAAAGGCAGGAATAAATGGATAGATATTAACCACAAAATCCTGACTTTTCATACAAACATGAACTTTTACAGAAAATACATAGCTCAAATACAGATCAGTGTGACTGTGATTTGAACTTGTTTTGCAAAGATCCTTGTTTTCAAGGTTTAACCCATTACCACACAGTCCCTACTTGACGTCCCTGAGAAAGAAGCCTTTTGAAAACACTGTAGGAAAAGGAGAAAATGCTGGTAACCAGCATTTCCTCCTTTTCCCACAGTGTTTTCTACCCTTCCCAGAACCAATTTCAATTTTTCAGTCACCTTTACTTTGTCGTCTGCAAATGCTTTCAATTTGAACCAGTCTAAAATTTTGTCGTTTGGTAATGGGTTAAAAGACAAACACCTGAGTCAAGTGAAAGAGAACTCTCCTCAACACTGTCAGATATAGATTTTATACAGAGAAGCTGTGTAGTAAGAAAGGAGAGATATCTCATAACACAGTTTATCAGTTTTCAACATTATTTCAGTTATATCTTGACAGCCATAGCACCTATCCATGCTTTCCTGGAGTCTCTTTTGCAAGTAGCTGACACAATTTTCTTTCCAAGCCACTGGCTAGTCCCCTACATGACCGTTATCAAAACAATGCTCAGTGGGCAGAAGAGAATGAACATTGTCACAATGACTAGCATAAACCTTTGGAAAGAAATTGGCTGAGCCAAGGATCGAACCCACGATCCCCTGATCGCAAGCCCTGTATGCTATTTGCTGAGCTACTGGGACTCGGCTTCATGAATGAGAAAAAACTTTGCTGTTTCTGGACTTCACCACAAATATACCAAAAGAAGCTACTGTCTTGAATTTGCAAACATTTCCAAACAAAATGTCTGTTACAGGTAATTCGCAATTTCTGATTTTCAACATGTGCATTGTATGTATGTGTACAGTGTCTTTGATTACAACAGATTCCAACATAAGGGCTGCTTGAAACTTGTCTACTAAAAATGCTTTCAAATTAGCAATTTCTTCTTTTCCTACAATGTTTTCAAAGGCCTATAACACCTTGGTGCATGTCTGAATCTTGCGCAGTTCACTCAAATTTTCATTAATACCATTATTATAAACAGCACATTTGCAACTCCCTTTATATCATATATATGGTAAGGCGAACTTGTCTTACTTCGTCTATTTACAATACAGAGGAGATAGCCAGTGTGTTATTTATAGTAACGGTGTTAATGAAAATTTCATTAGCCTTTTATAGATCAGTGGAGTTTCAGATGCCTATGGATTTTATGGGTCCAGAGTAAAGGTGTTATCAAGCATCACACGGATGCAGTGATTAAGCCCCCTTTTGTCAGAGCATGGCTCAAATATTTGTGGTTTTGCAGAATGTTTACATTGTATGCAAATTCAGGTTGTCACTGATGTAGAATGTCATAAATTTAGGTAGCACATAATTACCTGGTAGATTTAGACAATATGCATCTGGCAAACATGATGGTGCTAAACCCATTACCACACAATCCCTACTTTTGACGACCCCGAGAAAGATGCCTTTAGAAAACATTGTTGGAAAAGGAGAAAGTGCTGCTTGCCAGCATTTTCTCCTTTTCCCACAATGTTTTCTACTCTTTCACAAAACAAATTTGAAATTTTCAGTCACTTTTATTTTGTCATCTGCAAATGCTTTCAATTTGGACAAGCCTAAAATATTGTAGTTTGGTAATGAGTTAATCCCTCATATACCACATAGTTCCGAGTTTTGACAACTTTAAAGGGGAGAGCTTTTGAAAACATTGTGGGAAAAGAAGGAAATGCTGGTAACCAGCATTTTGTCCTTTTTCCGAAATGTTTTCTGTCCTATCCAAAGGAAATTCCATACATCTGTATTGTCTTTTACTACTGTTTTGAGTTTGAATGCATCTAAAGTTTTGTTGTTTGGCGGTTAAAAAAGATCTTCTTCAACCCTTTACCAAAAAATCCTTAGTTTTAACAACCCAGTGGAAGAAACCTGAAAACGTCGGAAAAAGAGAAAATACTGGTAACCAGCATTTTCTCCTTTTTCCACAATATTCTTTATACTCTTCTAAAGTCAGAGTTTCAATTTTTACACACGTTTATTTTGTCATCTGCAAATGATTTTAATTTGGACAAGTCTAGAATTTTGTTGTTTGGTGAAGAGTTAAATCTGACTTCTTTTACATTGATTGTTTAACAAGCTATTTAACAAGTCAAGTTGTGTAACAACGCCCAATAGTAACCAAAAACAAACAATGGGGTGTTTAATCCTTTGCCCCGTAAGGCATTTCTATGGTATCTCTAATTGACCCTAAATAACAGCAAGGATGAAGCCGTTTCTTATGTGTATATGACACCTTTTGATAGTGTAGAAAACACTGTGGCAAAAGGTGAAATTGCTCGTGACGAGCAATTTCACCTTTTGCCACAATGTTTTCTGAAGGCTCCTACAACCAATGCGTAGAAATGAGTATCTATGGAGTAAAGGGTTAAATGCATTTGAATTTTAATCATACCATTTTAAAGTTTAGAAATTGTTGTTGCAATTACAATCTGTTATTCTTTGTTTGGTCCAAGTTCTGACCCAAGTCAGTTTTTGGTATCAGTAAATTTTCAGCTCCACTGGCCAAAGGCCAGCAAGCTTATGTCCTAGCCTGGTGCACATCATGGTGCTTGCATGTGTTAACTTTGCTTTTTCACTGTATCTACCTACCTAATTTTGATGAAACTTCACAGAAATGATCCTGCCATGATGTTTTTTTAAGTTCTTTCAAAGAACTTGATTCTATTAAAAACTCTAGATACCATGGCAACGAAACTGGACAATATTGAAAACCTTGTCTGAAACCTCAAAGTATGGAAATTATTATTGCAATTACAATCTGCTATTCTCTGTTTGGTCCAAGAGTTCGTTTCGGGCAGAAAAGTGAATTTTAAAATCAAGTAGAAAGTAAACAAAAGTTAGCTTGACCTGGCAATTTTTGACCCACTTTTAAAACTCATTTTTCTGCAAGCGACATACGCTTTCACTGATAATGATGATTATAAATTGTAATCTTCACAATAACTTCAATATTTTTAACTCGTTACTAAAGGACAAAATTTTAGGATTGTCCAAATCGAAAGCATTTGCAGGCGACAAAATAAAATTGACTGAAAATTTGAAATTTGTTTTATGAAGGGTAGATAAAATTGTGGGAAAAGGAGAAAATGCTAGCTACCAGCATTTTCTCCTTTTTCCACAATGTTTTCTAAAGGTTTCTTTCTCAAAAGTAGGGATTATGTGGTAATGGGTTAAATGATATGATTTACATGTAAATGCATATATACACACACACATAATTTAGTTTTGGATACGAGTTGGGGCATTGAGTTAATCACTCAAAATAATCAGAAAAAATGGAGAAATGGAATTCCTGACATGCGCAAATATCAATTTTGAATCCGTGACCTTCAATTTGTACAGAGCGCCAGAGTAGAAGGAGTGACTTTAATTTCTAAATTGAAAATATTAATTATTCTCAACCAAACCCTATGTTGTGGGTACTCATTAGAACCGTCTTGTCGAGACGATTCTAATGAGTACCCACAACATAGGGTTTGGAAGAGAAACAATGGAATTAGAATACCATCACCCCCTCTTATCTGCTGCTGTGTTTTGTAGTTTTATCCACTGTCCTGGAGAGATTTTGCTTTACACAAGATGTAAATTTGTCTCACCCTAGGTTATAATTACGAATTGCAAACGTTGTCTCACGAATATTTTTGTATAATAAGCAAGCGCAATTAAATAGTTATCTACGTATCCCAGGGGGAAAACTTGGCCTTTTTGTGTTGATTTCTTGAAAATGTATGCAACCCTCGTCCCTTTAACTTATTACCAAATGACAAAATTTTAGGCTTGCCCAAATTGAAAGCATTTGCAAACGACAAAATGAAAGTGACGGAAAAGTTGAAATTTGTTTTGTGAGGGGTAGAAAACATTGTGGGAAATTGAGAAAATGCTGGTTACCAGCATTTTCTCCTTTTCCCACAATGTTTTCTAAAGTCTTCTTTCTCAGGGTCGTCAAAAGTAGAGATTGTGTGGCAATGGGTTTAAACACGACAACAAAATGTAGACATGTCGACGTTTTAATCTTTTACCAAAAGGTCTCGGGTTTTCACGACTCTGAGAGAAAAGCCTTTTGAAAACATTATGGGAAAATGAGAAAATGCTGGTAACCAGCATTTTTTCCTTTTCCCATAATATTTTCTACCCTTCCAAAAAACAAATTTCAAATTTTGAGTGACATTAATCTTGGACTAGTCTAAAATTATGTCTTTTGGTAAAGAGTTAACCCTTTACCACACAATGACGACTTTTGACGCTCCACGAAAAGAAGCATTTTGAAAACTTTGTGGGAAAAGGAGAAAATGCTGGTAACCAGCATTTTCTACTTTTACCACAATGTTTTCTACACTATCAAAGAAAAAAATACACCATTTGAGCCACACTGAAATTGTGTTCTGCAAATGCTTTCAATTTCGACAAAGCTAAATTTTTGTCGTATGGTAAAGAGATAAATTATTTGCAGACGACAGTTTCAATAAGGCTCAAATGAAAGAGCATGTCTCTGTTGTATGATCCAGTGACAAAGCCCAGGGTCCGTAACCAACCATTCTTAAGAACAGTCTTTGTCTTGCTCTTCAAGATTTTCTGACTGTGAAATTAACAGAACTTCTGATTGGCTGAACCACTCGGTTTAGCCAGAGTGGTTTAGCCAATCACGAGTGGTTTAGTCAATAAGTGGGAAAAGGAGAAAATGCTGGTTACCAGCATTTCTTCTTTTACTACAATGTTTTTTAAATGCCTCTTTTTCAAGGTTGTAAAAAGCAGGGATTGTGTGGTAATGGGTTAAAGTGTAAAATTTTAATGTATGAATCTAGTTATGAAACCAGTGTTGCAAAGGAAACAAAAAATATTTAAAAAAAAAATCGGAAGACGTAAATTTCTCTTGAGAAGACTTCAGAGTCCCTTAGAATAAACATGTCTACATTTTTGACCAATCAGAAACTTCTATTTATTCATTTCTAATTAGTACCAAACGGTAAATATAAAGCCAGCACATTCAGCAACACAAAAAAACCCTGCTCGTCAACAGCGTGTTTTCCTTTATTGTCATAGTGCACTTAAAAGTGTTTGTTTACTTGTTAAATGCCAAATAAATTAAATTTGACATTTACATTCGGTGGAATGTACATCGGGAACAAAGTGTAGCCTTTGTTTGTGACGCAATTAGTTAGAAAAAAAAGATTGCAACTTCAAGTGTTGATGTCCGTATATAGGTAGGTAAAGCTACGTTTTGTCGCGACCATGTGCAGTCTAATCTTGGATTTACGCTGTCTGATAAGGGTATATCTTTTCCTCAAAATGTACATGTGCTCTGTAAAAAAGGGGGCTTAATGCATCTTAGTGATACATGATACCGTTGTTTGCGCATGTCATATTCTGATTGATTGATAGAATTTGCGTTTATTTATCGTCGCTACCGGTTGCCCATCTGAGCGACGCCCCCAGAAGACGGTTAGTTGTTACAGGGGATGGTGCAAGGATACAGGTCGAAACTACTGAGAAAAAAAAAGATTGCAACTTCAAGGGTTCTTTAGCGTGCTCGGCGTATAGCACCGTCACACGGGACCTCGTTTTAACGTCTCATCCGAAAGACTATTAGTAATTTTAATTGGCCAGTCGGGGATTCGAACCCACAACCTGTAGTGACCCGAAACATTGTGTTCACGAGTCCTACGTTCTATCTACTGAGCTATATCAGCTGGTTGGTGTGTCATATTCTTCGAAGATTCGACTGTCTTATATGACGCATCACTAGCCCCAAAAGCGGGCAGACTGTAATATTACGCTCTATAAAGTAGCAATGTAGAAAATAGCTTTTATCAATATATTTGAGGAGAAATGAGACCTGCTTTAGCTCTAGATTTCTCTAAACTGCTGATCATAGCTGAGTGAATTGCACGAGGAAGCGTTTTATTGAGTAAACGTTTATTTTAGTTTGAAATTCAAAGTAACGGTTGTCGCGTAGGAAAGTAGTTCGGTTTAATACTCAGGATGTCCAACTTAGATAGATGAGTATTTATAGTGTCATCTAGCGGGAGATAATGTACATGATACCAAACCCAAATCATCACATAATTATGGATCTAGAATAGTCACTTTTTGAACATCTGACTTGATCATGAGCTATACTGGTCATTTGACTTACAGAAAATTTCCTAATAGAGAAAAGTTTCGGCCCAGGTCAGCCTGCGCAGCCTGGGCCGATACTTTTTGGAGATGCATTTACCATCCTTTTCACAGGGTACGGCTCAAGTACTTTTGAAATAGCATTTTTCTTTTTCGATCGGTTGAAAGTTTCATTTCACTTAAAGAGCGGGACAAGGGTTAAAAGATGATACAGTCTTGTTCTCTGCCGCCTGTATTTGTAGGATAGTAGGGTATCCTCATATGGCGCACACATTTAGACAGATAATATATGGTTTCCCTATGCGGGGGACCCACATTCAGACAGAGGTATCCCTCATCCTGTTGTGACGCCCACATTTAGAAGGATAGTATTATTTTCTGTCATGGCACCCACATTTAGAAGGATAGTTTTGTTTTCTGTCGTGGCGCCCACATTTAGAAGGATAGTATTGTTTTCTCTCGTGGCACCCACATTTAGAAGGACAGTATTGTTTTCTGTCGTGGCACCCACATTTAGAAGGATAATATTGTATCTGTCTTGGCACCCACATTTAGAAGGACAGTATTGTTTTCTGTCGTGGCACCCACATTTAAAGGGATTATATTGTTTTCTGTCGTGGCACCCACATCTAGAATATTTGTATTGTTTTCTGTCGTGGCACCCACATTTAGAAGGATAGTATTGTTTTCTGTCGTGGCACCCACATTTAGAATATTTGTATTGTTTTCCCTCGTGGCGTCCACATTTAGAATATTTGTATTGTTTTCTGTCGTGGCACCCACATCTAGAATATTTGTATTGTTTTCTGTCGTGGCACCCACATTTAGAAGGATAGTATTGTTTTCTGTCGTGGCACCCACATTTAGAAGAATAGTATTGTTTTCTGTCGTGGCACCCACATTTAGAATATTTGTATTGTTTTCTGTCGTGGCACCCACATCTAGAATATTTGTATTGTTTTCTGTCGTGGCACCCACATCTAGAATATTTGTATTGTTTTCTGTCGTGGCACCCACATTTAGAAGGATAGTATTGTTTTCTGTCGTGGCACCCACATTTAGAATTATAATATTGTTTTCCCTCGTGGCGTCCACATTTAGAAGGATAGTATTGTTTTCTGTCGTGGCACCCACATTTAGAATTATAATATTGTTTTCCCTCGTGGCGTCCACATTTAGAAGGATAGTATTGTTTTCTGTCGTGGCACCCACATTTAGAAGGATAATATTGTTTCTGTCTTGGCACCCACATTTAGAAGGACAGTATTGTTTTCTGTCGTGGCACCCACATTTAAAGGGATTATATTGTTTTCTGTCGTGGCACCCACATCTAGAATATTTGTATTGTTTTCTGTCGTGGCACCCACATTTAGAAGGATAGTATTGTTTTCTGTCGTGGCACCCACATCTAGAATATTTGTATTGTTTTCTGTCGTGGCACCCACATTTAGAAGGATAGTATTGTTTTCTCTCGTGGCATCCACATTTAGAAGGATAGTATTGTTTTCTGTCGTGGCACCCACATTTAGAATTATAGTATTGTTTTCCCTCGTGGCGTCCACATTTAGAAGGATAGTATTGTTTTCTGTCGTGGCACCCACATTTAGAATATTTGTATAGTTTTCTGTCGTGGCACCCACATTTAGAAGGATAGTATTGTTTTCTGTCGTGGCACCCACATTTAGAAGGATAATATTGTTTCTGTCTTGGCACCCACATTTAGAAGGATAAAATTGTTTCTGTCGTGGCACCCACATTTAGAAGGATAGTATTGTTTTCTGTCGTGGCACCCACATTTAGAAGGATAGTATTGTTTTCTGTCGTGGCACCCACATTTAGAAGGATAATATTGTTTCTGTCGTGCCACCCACATTTAGAAGGATAGTATTGTTTTCTGTCGTGCCACCCACATTTAGAAGGATAATATTGTTTTCTGTCGTGCCACCCACATTTAGAAGGATAGTATTGTTTTCTGTCGTGGCACCCACATTTAGAAGGATAGCAGGTTTCCTGTAGTCGTGTTTACATTCAGAAGATGATATGGTTTCTCATCGAAATGTGCATATTCAGAAGCATAGCACGGCCTCCCGTCGTGACGTCAACATTTATGGTTTTCGTCGTGGCGTTTGAATTTAGAAGGGTATTATCGTTTCCCGTTGTGGCGTTCATATTCAGAAGGATACTATAGTTTCCAGTTGCGGCTCCCATATTTAGAAGAAAGTATTGTCTCTTGTTGTGGAGCTCGCACTCACAGGGATGGTATTGGTTCCAGTAATGACGTTCATACTCACAAGAAAGTATGGTTCCCATTGTGGTGTTAGAAGGACAGTATGGTTTCCCGTCGTGTCACTCGCACACAGAAGGATGATATTGGTTCCCGTTGTGGCGTCAATAATTAAAGGGTTATTATGGGTTCCCGTCCCTGAGATCCATACTTTAAGGGAAATTATGGTTCCCGTCGTAGCGGCGTCTGTATTTGAAAAGAAAATACGATTTCCCGTCGTGGCGTCCACATTTAGAAGGAAACTATGGTTCATGACGTCAGGCCCATACGTAGAAGGATAGTTTGATTTTCCGTCGTGCCGTCCATGACATTTAGCGAGAAAGTATGGTTTCCCCTTATGTCACGGCGTCTACATCAGTTTAGAACGGTGGTACAATTCCCCGTTGTGGTTTCCAAAGTAATAAGGTAGTATGGTTTCCTGTCGTGGCTCCCACATTTAGAAAAGAGTCGTTTTTGTCGTAGCGTACTGATTCAGAAGGTAGTATGGTTTCCGATTTGGCATCCACATTAATTTTGTGGAAGGATAGTTCGGTTTTCCATTGGATTGACAAAATCTTAATGGCAGTAGCACGTCTCGCCGTGGGCCCACATTTAGAAGGATGGTTTAGTTGATCCCACCGCTAGATGATTGTACAACTTTTCGCGCCTATATTTAGAGGTTAATTTGCGTTCCTTTGTGGCGTCCATAGTGAAAAAGACAATGTGGCTTCCCGGTACGGATTCTCTGTTTCAGCGCCCACATTTAAAATCAGTATGAGTTCCAGAAGGGTCATAGGGCTTCGAGCTTCCATATCTGGAAGGATAGATCACGGTCCCTTCTGCATTCCACAACCAAAGTGATAACGCTGTCCCGCTTTGGCGCCCATACCTACACATGGGGAGGGTGGACAAGGTTCTCCATGAAGTGATCCTAGCTGGCCTTAAGGCGAACACTGAGGCTTTTGCAGATAACACAGAACGCGTAGTCTTATCTTAGATCAATTTTGTGCACTTCTTGTAAGATAGAAAATAAAACTTTCAGAGCTGCACTGGATTGTATTTTCAGCTGTCGACAGAGATCTAGTCTATATTTGGCGCTTAATATGCTCGATGAAACTGATTACAACATTGGTGATCTTGTCCTGTGAAAAGGGAGCTTAATGTATCTACGAAAAGTATCTACCTAGCTCAGCCTGCCCAGTCCGCGCAGGGTGCCCTGGACCGAAACTTTTCGCCATTGGTCAGTTTTCCTTACGTCCAAAGATCAGTCTACCTTACGCCTTTACTATCCGAAAGAATTCTGGACATATCCAAATAGAAAGCGTTTACAGACGATAATTCATTATTGACTCAAATGATGCATTTTTTTTTTCTTCGGCACAGTAGAAAACTTTGTGGGAAAAGGAGAAAATGCTGGTTACCAGCATTTTCTCATTTTCCCACGAAGTTTTCAAAAGGCTTCTTCGTCATGGTCGTTGAAACTCGTCATTGTGTGGTAAACGGTTAAGATTAAGTCGAAGAAGTCTCGTGAACACAATATTTAGGGTCACTACAGGTTGTGGGTTCGAATCTCGGCTGGTCAACTAAAATTACTTATAGTCTTTCGGATGAAACATTAAACCGAGGTCCCGTGTGAAGGTGCTATACGCCGAGCACATTAACCTTTTCCCAAACGACAAATTTTAGAATCTTCCAAACTCAAAGAGTTTGCTGACGACAATTTCAAATTTGATAAAAATGGCAGAAAGTTCTCCCAATGGGTAGAAAACACTGTGGGAAAAGGAGAAATTGCTCGTTATGAGCAATTTCTCCTTTTCCCACAGTGTTTTCAAAAGACTTGTACTGCAGACACATAAAAACAAGGGCTTGTTTGGGAAAGGGTTAAATTAAAGAACCCGGTGAACCTCTCAGTAGTTTCGACCCGTATCCTTGCACTATCCCCCCCGTAACAACTAACCGTCTTCTGGGGGCGTCGCTCAGATGGGCAACAAGTAGCGACGATAAATAAACGGAAATAACCAAACCAAACGGGGTTGCATCAAGGCCCTCTTTTCCAGAGCATGGCTCCCTTACATGCAGTAAGGCTGGATCTCAAAATAAACTTTTCATCGTGTAATTTGCACTAATCGACTTCCTTTGAAATACGTATATACAAGATAAATAGAGACTGAATCAGATGGTTGCTTAGCAAAACATTATAAAACGAGTTATTTCCTTGAAAAAAATACTCCATCGAAAATGAACTTATTTGGTGGAGTTATAAGAGGAACTGTGTTTTATATGTGCATATTATGTCCTTCCGTTTTTGGTCCATAAGGAAATTACGCAATAAGTCCTATTTTTGCATAACATTGCATTTCATTCAATAAAAACAAATAATGAATGTCTGTGGTTTATAATATTCATAATTAAGATGAAGTTTCATAAAATGTTAGTCTAGTGCTCAAAGATATTGGTCCCGAAATGGAAATATACATCTATCCTTCTTTTTCCATTATAGAACGTGGAATGAAAAAAAAAAATTAGTTCGATGCACTTTCTTAAGGAACACATGTATCAATTTTCGTCATGGATTTTAGAAGATATCTTTCCGGTCGGACGGAGGCATGAACAGGTGGTCTCTTTATTATTGGAACATAATGAAGTTTAACTTTTAGCGCCTTTTTCCATGACGTTGCATTTCATGGAATAAAAACAAAGAATGTTTTTCTGTCGTTTCTTATAATTAATATATAAATGTAAAGTTTCATAAAATTGTGTCCAGGGCCCGAGTATTCACCAACCATTCTTAAGAACGTTCTTTGTCTTATATTTCAAGATTTTCTGACAGTGAAAGTAACAGAACTTCTGATTGGCTAAACCATATGGTTTAGCCAATCAGAAGTTCTGTTACTTTCACACTGACGAAATTCTGAAGAATAAGACTAGAAATGTTCTTAAGAATGGTTGGTGAATACGGACCCTGCAGTAGTCGGAGATATAATGGTCCATAATGGAAAATACACCACGCCCCTTTCCCATGACACAGCATCTAATTATAAAAATAATAGAAGTGTGATACCGGTGGACTATCATAAGGAACAGATGTTTGAAGTTTCATCAATTTTTCGTCAAGAATTTTAGATTATACATGTGTGGACGTGCCGGCGGGCGAACGGATGGATGAACGGACGGATAACACACACACACACACAAAAAAAACTTCATAGGGAGAAATTGTCCGTTATGTGCAATTTCTCCTTATGCCGCAATTTATCAGAAATATTCTGTTGCAAGACTCAAAAAAAAGGTTTCAGCAACAGAAAGTGTATTAAATCTTAACCAGATGAGACAATTAGACGCTCATTTAACCCTTTCCCAAACAATCGCTGGTTTTTACGGGTCTGGAATAGTAGCCTTTTGAAAAAATTGTGGGAAAAGGAGAAAATGCTGGTAACCAGCATTTTCTCCTTTTCCCACAATGTTTTCTACCCTATCATAGACAGAAATCATCTTTTCAGCAAGAGTTGAATTGTCGTCTGCAAATGTTTTCAATTTGGTCTAGTCCAAAAATTTGTCGTTTGGGAAAGGGTTAAATAGGAAGCAGATGCAGACGACAAGTAAAATACAACTCGAATGATAAACTTTTGTCTTTTGTTATAGGTGTAAAGACATAGTTTGAAAGAGGGAAAACTTTTTGTAAAGGTTTTTTAAACCACACAGTCCTCGATTTTGAGGACCATGAGAGAGAAACCTTTTGAAAACATTGTTGAAAGAAGGAGAAGCAAAATCGAGAGAAATTATAAGTTGTCAGAACTTGTTTTCTCAATCGATGTAAAATAAATACGTTTAAGCCTTTTCCAAAACCATAAATTTTGGACCCTTCCAAACCGAAAGAGTTTGCAGACGACAATTTTCGATTTGGAGAAAATGGCAGAAAGTTCTCAATAAAGGAAGAAAACACTGTGGGAAAAGGAGAAATTGCTCGTTACGAGCAATTTCTCCTTTTCCCACAGTGTTTTCAAAAGACTTTTACTGCAGACACGTAAAAACCAGGGCTTGTTTGTTGGGGAAGGTTTAAACTGCTAAGAGGGAGAAAATGTCCTCCTTCTCCCTCAATGTTTTCTTCTCTATCGAAGACAGAAATCATTTTTTGTTGTACCTTCGTTTAATTTGTCTACTGCAAATGCTCTCAGTGTGGTTGAGTCCAAATTGTATCGTTGTGTAAAGGATAAAATCGAAAGGTAATTTGGAAAGGAGTTAAACAGAACATAAATTTAGCTCTCTGTACTGTTCACACACGCACTCACGGAGCCAATCGGGTATTACCGGAAATATGACGTAACTTAACGAGCGGACAGCTACAGGAAGCCGATGAAAGGTAGCGTTGTGTGTTGAAAGGCTGTACTCATCATTGTGAGTGGATAATAAGCAAAGTAACTTGAGTGGTACGTATCCTTGTTTACTTAACGATTTTTTTTAAAAACCAGCCTTGCTCTCATACTTTTATTATCTATAAACTATATTTTTATTTCCTGGATCGGGCAATTTTATTAAATTTGTGGAAGAAAAAGTAGATCTAGCTTTGCAAACTCAGTCATTGTACTTCCAGAACAGTGAAACGTCTAAGATAATTAAATTTCGGCGGCTCGCTGCTTTATTTATTGAAACGTTTTACAAAATATCGGATAGTGCACATCCCAGATCAGACTGTACGTTCTTCATAGACTGACCTGGAACTAAAACACGGCTAATTATGTTATGGTGCTTTTGATGAAGTAATCGCTTTTTGTTCCTGTTTCAACATTCCAAGTTACTCACATGTACACACATAAAGTATTTCTTCCCTTCGCCCTGGTGGAGGACAGGATTAGACTGCACAAAATATGGTGGTTTCTGGTATTTTTCTCTTTTCCCACAATGTTGTTAAAGGGCTTCTTCCTCTGGGCCACTAATCCCTTATTTATTAACCACATTACCACACAGTCCCTACTTTTGACGACCCTGAGAAAGAAGCCTTTAGAAAACACTGTGGGAAAAGGAGAAAATGCTGGTAACCAGCATTTTCTCCTCTTCCCACAATGTTTTCTACCATTCACAAAACAAATTTCAAATTATTGGTCACTTTTATTTTGTCGTTTGCCAATGCTTTAAATTTGGGCAAAACTAAAATTTTGTCGTGTGGGAATGAGTTAAGCAACACAAAATATATGACCTATCCCAAAAATCAAAAGCATCTGCAGACGCAAAAAATTATATGTCACTCAAAGCAAGAAATTTATCTTTCATTTTGTAAGAAAAAAAAAAACCATTGTTGGAAGAGGAGAAACTGCTTTTTACCAGCATTTTCTTCTTTTCCCACACTGTTTTCAAAGGGCTTCTTCCTCGGGGATCGTTTAAATGTGGGATCGTATGAAAATAAAAAAGAAAAAAAAACCATTATGGGAAAAGGAGAAAATGCTGTTTACCAGCTTTTTCTTCTTTTCCAAAAATGTTTTCAAAAGGTTTCTTTCTTCCTCGGGTTCGTTTAAACGCGTGATCGTGTGATAGCGGCTAAAATCAGGGGATTATATGGTAAGGGGCGAAAAGTTTTCCAATGTTTGGTACAGACCTTAAGTACCAATACACATCGAGAAAGCGTGTACAAAATAATGCATTTATAGAACACAGGTATAGTGCCTGGGCTTATCAGTTCACCTCTTGTCGGCGTTTCTTTAACCCGCTACACCTAATCACACGAACATTTTTACACAGTTCCAATTTGGAAGAATTTTCCAAAAGACATTAAGAAATGTGACACTAATAATGTTAATAGAATTCGTTTGTAAAATGATACAAAAACGATCTTGGAAAAGGAGAAAATGCTGGCAACCAGCATTTTCTCCTTTTCTCACATTGTTTTCAAAGGCTTTCTTTCATCAATTGGAATTATGTGGTAAAAGGTTAAGCAGCTAAATAAATAAAAGGAAATTTTCAAGCAGATTGTAAAATTCAGAATGATGCCATTTAGATTTTTTATTTTACAGAAATATAGCTCCTTATCGGACAGTGTAGATCCAAGATCAGAATGCACCTTCTGTGCAGTCTGATCTTGATCCACACAGTCCGCGCAAGGACAGTAAGTCATGCATAGCAATCGTAGAGTTAACTCCTTTAGCGTCCAACATGGCCTGCAACGCACGAAACGGGGCATTCGGACATTTCCGCAAAGTGTCGTCTCGGATCAGCCTGCGCAGCCCGCGCAGGTTAATCCGAAACGACATTTTCCGTTTTTATGTAATTTTCTGCTTTGCGCATGTCTACTGAAGGACAAAACCTATTGTAGTCGTAAAGAGCCGTCTCGGATCAGCCTGCGCGGACTGCTCAGGCTGATCCGAGACGACACTTTACGCAAATGTCCGAAGGTCCCTTTTCGCGTGTTGCAAGCCATATATGAGCCATCCTCTGTGAAAGGGCGGTTTAACCCTTTACCAAACGACAAAATTTTATACTGGTCCAAATTGAAGGCACTTGCAGAAGACAAAAGAAATGTAACTTAAAAATTGAAATTTGTTTCCAGCAGGGTAGAAAACATTGTGGGAAAAGGAGAAAATGCTGGTAACCAGCATTTTCTCCTTTTCCCACAATGTTTCCCAAAGGCTTCTATCCCAGGGACGTAAAAACCAGAGATTGTTTGGTAAAGGGTTAATTAATACATCTTCCGAAAAGTACCGAATCATGTCAGCCTGCGCAACCCGCGCTGGCTGACATGAACCGAAACCTTCAGCTTTTTCATGAATATAACTTTGCAAAAAAAAAAAATGACTATAAAAAATAGGATTCTATAATGTTAGAGAAAGTTATACCCTTATTTAGCGCTAACTTTACATAAATTAAAAAAAAAAAAACCCAAAGCTGTCTGAATATTATCATTTTCAAGCAAAAAAGACACAAGGTTTAGATGTTGTTGTATTGGTTGTATTGGGGTTTAAAGCCACGTTAACAGCTAAGGTCATATCATGGCGGTCGGTGACGCATATGTGTTTCCTGGCTTTCTTACACCGGTACTTACACAACTTTCTTTCCAAAGCTACCGACTACTTTTCTCACATGCTTCAGCAGAGGTGAGTGGCGAAAATACGCCGGAAAGAAAGTTTGCCTCAACCGGATATTGAACTCGCATCCACAAGGTCATGAGTCCGACACGCTTATCACTGAGCCACCCGGGCGGGCCACAAGGGTAAGAATATGAGGGTGCAATGTTACAGGCATTTAATATTAAAAGGGTGGTATGTCAACATATCAAATTTCGTTACTGTATTCAGAGTAAAGATTCACACAGCATAACGTGAACACAGTAATTTTTTTTAATGGGCAATTCAAACTTTAGAAAAAATATGTATGAATAAGTATGAATAGCTGTGTTAGAGATAATTTGAGCCCTTGTAATGGTCATCCATTCTTACCCTCGTATTGACAACTGAAATGCAAATCTCACTAGGAAATAAACTGTTTTATGCTGAATCATAATGAACGTTTTTGTAGACGATTATTTAGATGAGGCTCAGAATTGTGGCATTTGTTGAAGACTATGACACTATGAGATCAATAACAAAAGGTTCAATATTGAATTTTGAAGACCATTTATGGTATTTTCTGCAAAACCGAAGGAAATACGCCCAATTAAACTAAATTTTTCTCAGACAAATGACGGATTTTCAATAGCACTCGGATATATAATTGGAAGTGCCGTATTGAAATAAACTGCAATAAGGCCTTTGATCTCGGAAATACTTCTTTTTAATTGAAAATAGCTTCATCTCTTCGTAGTCTTCTACTGGCCCAATGATATGCACAAAAATTGTCTTCTGACTATTTTGCTTCCGTGGTTGTTCGTTCCAAAAGAAGTTCGTCCGTGGGCTTCTTCGTGCCTTGATTGCACACTACCATTTGATTGTGCTTGCTTATTTACAGGTAGAAAACTTTATTGTAATGTTGGGAATTAGATCCTGACGGCCAAAGATGTATCAAAATCATGGTATTGAGGTAAAAACTTAATTGAATTCAATATATTCACATGGATTCTCTCTCTAGTATCTACCCATCATGCATCATTCAAGGGACGTTACTCGTTACTCCTCTTGAAAGATCAAAGGGAGACCACCAATACATAAATAACGCAAACTAAGGCGCCAGTAACCTCCTTTTAACGAAAGAGGCGTATTAATTTGCTTTGGAGGTTGATTTTCACGTTAATGTTGAAATGATATTTTTAATCTTTTTTTTCTAGCTCACCTGAGCACGACGTGCCTAGGTGAGATATAGTGATCGGTCATTGTCCGGCGTCCATCTGTCTGTCTGTCTGTCCATAATTCCTATAAACATCTCCTCCTAATCCGCTGGGCCAATCTTGATGAAACTTTGTAGGGATGTTCTTGGGTGAAGCTCTACCAAAGTTTTTCAAGAATTTGAATTCCAGTTGCAACAGAAAGGAAAAAAAAAAGATAGCAAAATCTTTTAAAATCTTCTTCTATGCAACTAGAAGGCGTAGAGCTTTGACATTTGGTATGTAGCATCGTCTAGTGGACCTCTACCAAGTTTGTTCATATGATGCCCCTGGGGTAAAAAACTGACCCCACTCCTAGGGTCACAAGTTCGAACAGCATCTCCTAGTAGACCAAGTTCGTTCATATGATGCCCCTGGGGTCAAAATTGGCCCCGCCGAGGGGTCACAAGTTCCAACATAAGAACAAATAAGGAAAACTTTAAAATTCTTCTTCTCTGAAACTTGAAGGCATGGAGCTTTAATATTTGGCATCTAGCATATCCTAGTGAACCTCTACCAATTTTGTTCAAACGGTGCTCCTGGGGTCAAAACTGGCCCTGCCCCAAACATAGGATGAAAGAAGATAAACTTAAAAAATTCTTCCTCTCTATAACTAGAAGGTGTGGAACTTTGATATTTGGTATGGATCTCTACCAAGGTTGTTCAAACGATGTCGCTGGGGTCAAAACTGGTCCCACTACTGAGGTCACCAGTTCGAACAAAGGAACAAAGAAAGAAAACTTTATTTTTTTTCTAAAACTGGAAAGCATAGAGCTTTGTTATTTGGTATGTAGTGAACTGGAAGGTGTGGAGCTTTGATATTTGGTATGGGCCTTTACACATTTTATTCAAACGATGCTGCTGGGGTCATAACTGGCACTACCCCTGAGGTCTACAGTTCGAACAAAGGAACAAAGTAGGAAAACTTTAAAACTCTTCTTTTCTAAAACTGGAAAGCATAGAGCTTTGTTATTTGGTATGTAGGGAACATGTTCAAAGTTTGTTAGCCAACTTGAGCACACGTATGCAGTCAGTTTAAAATTTGGTCACCTTGGGCCATAAACTAGGTATCAAGGTCAAATTCAAGTAATGTCTTGTGGACACTCTAGAGGTCATATCTTTTGCTCAAATGACTTGAAAATTTGTCAGAATGTCTGTCTTTATAAAATCTAGGATGAGTTTAAAATTGGGTCACATGGGATCATGATTTAGGTCAATATGTCAAATTAAAGAAATACCTCGTGGGCAATCTAGAGGCAACATTTCTTGCTCAGTTGATTAAAAAGTTTGTCAGAATTGTTGCATAGACGAAATACTGGGTGAGTATGGCATTGGGTCACCTGGGGTCATGGACTAGTTCACTTCGTCAAATTTAATAAATATCTTGTGGAAACTCTAAAGGCCTTATCTGTCGCTCAATTAACTTGAAAACTGTTCAGAATGATGTCTTGATCGATTTTTTGATGAGTTCTAAATTGGGTCACGTCGGGTGATATATTAGGTCACTAGGTCAACTTCAGGAAATTCCTTTTGGACGCTCTAGAAGCCACATGTAAAGCTCAATTGACAGGATAATTGGTTACAAATTGAATTACGCACGTTGAAATAATTTTGCATATTGACTCAGGTGAGCGATCCAGGGCAATCATGGCCTTTCTTGTTTTCAAATCATTAATTCCACACAGTGACTTCCTTGACAAATGCCACATCAGCGTTCTCAACGCTTTGATTTTCGCTAAAGAATCAATTTTTTTATCACTCCGTACCGAACTGTAAAGATCCTGAAAAAGCTTTTGAATTTGTAAAAAAGTGTAAAATATTTGCTAAGGTTTCAATCTTTTATCACACCGTACCAAATTGTAAAGATCTGAATAAAGAAGTTTTCGAATTTGAAAACACTGTACAACCAGCATTTTCTCCTTTTCCCACAACGTTTTCTAAAGGCTGCTTTCTCAGGGTCGTGAAAAGCAGGGATTGTGTGGTAATGGGTTAAGTAAGCAACCTACCATGGATTGATTGACTGATAGATTAATTCAGGCCTGTAGGAAGCAATTTTGGATGGGGGGGGGGGGGAACATCATTTTAGAATCGGCTTGTCCTGATTTTACATATATTGCGTTTGGTTATGCAGAGAGAAATAACCCACCTACTAATACTAATGACCGAAAAGGAAGGAACTATGTTCAACAATCTGGTGAATTATGAGATTTGGAGAAAAAATAAAGCAGAAAATCGTACTGAATGAAATGTGACATCAGAAATTGTTTGGTGTCTGTCAGATAACAAAAGTAGAAGAAAAGTTTCCATTGCTCGCCGCCGTTAGAACTATTTTAAATCGTGAGGAATTTTCTATTATTTCACACACCATGAATGTCTAGCAATGCTCAGCGAAATACTGACAGTCATTTTATAGGTAATCGAATTATTGGCTGGGGGCGGGGAGGGGAGGGGGGGGGGGCGGCTCCCCCTGCCCTCCCCCTCCTCCCCATGTTCCTACGACTCTGTGATTGACTGATGCTTTACGCCATTTTCAACATTGTTCTAGTCATATCACTATAGCTCACATATTCATGTATTTCCTGGGTTTCGCCAGGCTAGGGCTCTAAAGTGTCTGGACGATCCCACGAAAAACTTGCCGTCTGTAAATCGTTTAAAATTGGCAAAAATTGTCATCTGGTTAAGAGCCAACCCACTGCCCCGTGAAACAAATTTTGTCTCTGATATTTTTTAAAACAATTAAGTGATAGAAGAAAAATCAACATGAATATGCTGATCGATACATGTATGAATAAAACGGAAACATTGTGGTGAAAAAAAAGATGTCTAATCGGATAGGGTGATTTCCTCTTATTGCCACCATATCTTCTGAAAGTTGTTCACTACAATAGTTTTTATTCATCAAACACTTTACCATATACAATTCTGATTTATAACGATCGTAAAAGAATCCCCTTGAAAACATTCTTTTAAAAAGGAGAAAATGCTGGTAACCAGCATTATTGTCCTTTTCTCACAATGTTTTCTATCCTATCAAAGACAATTTAAATCATTTGAGCCACATTTTAACTCTTTAGCAGACGACAAAATTTAAGCCTTGTCCATTTTGAAAGCATTTGCAGACGAGAATTTCAGTGTGGCTCAAATGGCGCATTTTTTCTGTGACAGAGGAGAAAACATTGTGGGAAAAGGAGAAAATGCTGGTAACCAGCATTTTCTCCTTTTCCTACAACGTTTTCAAAACGCTTCTTTCCCAGGGTGTTGTCTGCGCATGTCATATTCTTCGAAGATTCGACTGTCTTATATGACGCATCACTAGCCCCGAAAGCGGGCTGACTGTAATATTACGCTCTATAAAGTAGCAATGTTGAAAATAGCTTTTATCAATACGTTTGAGGAGAAATGAGACCTGCTTTAGCTCCAGATTTCTCTAAACTGCTAATCATAGCTGAGTGAATTGCACGAGGTAGCGTTTTATCGAGTAAACGTGTATTTTAGTTTGAAATTCAAAGTAACGGTTTTCGCGTAGGAAAGTGGTTCGGTTCTGTACCCAGGATGCCCAAATTAGATAGATGAGTATTTATAGAATGCACATCTAGCGGGAGATAATGGAATACAAGTTTGTCGTGTGGCAACCGGGAGTAAACTCTCTACTCTTAACAAACGTAAAAAATTAGATCTGTCAAAATTGAACTTATTTGCAGACGTTCAAAATGTAACGCAAGAATTAACATTTATTTTTGAAGGAGAGAAAACATAGTGGGAAAAGTAAAAAAAAAACATATCGTACCAACATTTTCTTCTCTTCCCACAATTTTTTCAAAAGCCGTCTTTCTGTAGGACGTTAAAACTCGGGATTGTCTGGTAACAAGGAAACAGACGACGTTTTAGACTTGTCCATTGTAGGGATCTTATATCCTATATATCGTCGGTTTTACTTCAAAAACCTCGTAACTATAGCTTGTTTCAAGCTGTAGTTACGAGGTTTTTGAAGTAAACCGACGATATATAAGGAGATAAGATCCCTGTCCATATTGGAAAGCATTTGTAGACGACAATCGATGGATTTTTATCCTGACTAGGTCAGGAAATATTGTGGGAAAACGAAAAATATCCTGATACCAGCCTTGCCTCCTTTTCCCATTACGTTTTATGTATTTCAGCTCGTTATGGTATTAAAAACACGAGATTGTATGGTACGGACGTAACGCTTTCACAAACGAATCACGGAATCTGATCTTCCTTTATGTATTGTCTAAAGATAAATTTCCGCTTCTATCGATGATAAATTGGGTCAAAGTCTAGCATCAGGTAGCGAGAGTTGTAGATCCAAGTTCAGACCGCACGTTCTGTAATCTCCGCCGTCTTCAGAAACTATTTAACCCTTTACCAGACGACAAAATTTAAGCCTTGTCCAAATTGAAACCGTTTGCAGACGACAATTTCAATGTGGCACAAATGGAGCAATTTTTCTTTGAAACGGAAGAAAACATTGTGGGAAAAGGAGAAAATGCTGGTTCCCAGCATTTTCCCCTTTTTTCCACAGTGTTTTCCTAAGGCTTCTTTCCCAGGGTCGTTTAAGGGGGGGCATTGTATGGTGAAGGGTTAAGGCGTCATTGGTATATAGTTAAGAGGCAATGCTTAGAGTAAAGGGTTGTGACATTTATGAACAATTTACATTATTTCCCGGCGGTCGTTTGGTCGAATTGTTTTTCCCACCAAAATTGCCTAACCTCATTCCCAACAATCAGAATGCATAATAAAGTTGGTGAATCAACCCTTTGTTCATTCACTTGATTGAATGTTGTATTACTCCGCTTTCAACATTATTGCATTTCATATCATAGTGACAGCTCGCTTATTGGAGAGGTCATTATTCGAGCTCTCCAGTAGTGGTGAACTTTAAAGGCAGACTGTCACAAAATTTGCTGTCTAAATCCAGTTTTCTTACGAAATTGTTCTGATATACAGTCTGTTTCGTCATGGTTTTGTAAAGAAAGCGAAATCAAACCAAAGCGTTGAGAACGCTGATGTGGCATTTGTCAAGGAAGCAACTGTGTGGAATTAAAAAACTGAAAACAAGAGGGCCATGATGGCCTTGGATCGCTCACCTAGTCAATAGGGAAAATTTGCTTTACGTGCGTAATTCAATTTCTGACAATTGTCCGACCAATTGAGCTTAAAATGTGGCCCCTAGAGCATCCACAAGGAATTTTCTTAAATGACTTAGTGACATAATTTATCACCCGATGTGACCCAATTTAGAACTCGTAGAAATTTCACGTTTTCAAGTTAATTGAGCTATAAATGTTGCCTCTAAAGTGCCCACAAGGTATTTCTTGAATTTGACCTAGTGACCTAGTTCATGACCCCAGGTGACCCAGTTCTAAACTCACCCAATATTTCAGCAAGACAAACATTCTGACCAATCTTCAAGTCAACTGAGCAAGAATTGTAGCCTCAGGAGTGCACACAAGGTATTTCTTTGATATGACCCAGTGACCTAGATTTTGACCCTAGGTGACCAATTTTGGACTCATCATATGTCTTATCAAGACAAATATTCTGACCAATTTTCAAGCCGATTTAGCAAAATATGTGGACTCTAGAGAGCCCACAAAGTATCACTTTAATTTTACCTTTAGACCTAGTTTATGACCCCCAATTTTGAATTGACTGAACACGTTGTGCTCAGATTGGCTACTACACTTAGAATAGGTTCACTACATACCAAATAACAAAGCTCTATGCTTTCCAGTTTTAGAAAAGAAGAATTTTAAAGTTTTCCTGCTTTGTTCGAAATTGTGACCTCCACGGCGGGGTTAGTTTTAACCCCCAGCGGCATCATTTGAACAAACTTTGTAGAGGTCCAATAGCAATTGCTACGCACCAAAATTAATAGCAAATCTCTACAACTTCCAGTTTTAGAGAGGAAGAATTGTAAAGTGTTACGTCTTTGTTCCTATGTTCAAACTCGTGACCCCTGGGGCGGGGCTAGTTTTGACCCCAGGGGCATCATGTGAACAAAATTGGTAGAAGTCCTCTAGGAGATACTTGATGCCAAATATCAAAGCTCCATGCCTTTCAGTTTCAGAGGAGAATAATTTTAAAGTTTTTTCTTCTATTTTGTTCCTATGTTCGAACTGGTGACTCCCAGGATGGGGCCAGTTTTTACCCCAGGGGTATCATATGAAAAAAACTTGGTAGAGGTCCATTAGGAGATGCTACATATCAGATGTGAAAGCTCTATGCCTTCTAGTTTCAGAAATGAAGATTTTCAAATATTTTGCTAATGATTTCCTTTCTATTGCCATAGCATTCAGAGTTAAGGGGTTGAAGTCAATCCCTTGAACAACTTTGGTTGAGATTCACCCAAGGAACATCCCTGCCAAGTTTCTATAAGACTAGCCCAGCGGTTTAGGAGAAGACGATGTTTACAGAAATTGTGGACAGACGAACAGATGGACGCCGGACAATGACAGATCACAATACTCCACCTTAGCACTTCGTGCTCAGGTGAGATTTAAAAAAAAGGAGAGAAATATTATTTAAATATTAACTTGAAATGAACCTCCTAAGCAAATTATTTGGTTAAAGGGAGATTACTGGTGCCTAAGTTTGCGTTATTTGTGTATAAGTGGTCTCCCTTTGGTCTTCGAGAGAGGTCCGGAGTAACGTCCTGTGACGGAATGATGCATGAGGGGTAAAGAGAGAGAGAAGCCATGTAAATATATTGAATTCAGATAAGTTTATACCTGAAAAACTATGATTTTGAGATATTTTTGGCCGCCAGGATCTAATTTCCAATACTACAATAAAGTCTTTTACCTGTAAATAATCATATACAATCAAATGAGTAGCGTGCAATCATGGCCCGAACAAGCACAGTCACGAACTGGCTTTGGAACGAACAACCCCGGAAGCAAAGCAGTCAGAAGACAAATTTTGTGCATATCATAACGCCAATAGAAGACTATGAAGAGGTGAAACTATTTTCAATCAAAAAGAAGTATTTCCACGATTGATGGCCTCTTACAGTATATTTCAACACGCCATTTCAAATTATATATCTGAGTGCTATTGAAAAACTCAACTGTCTAGAAAAAATGAGTTTAATTGGGTTTATTTCCTTCGGTTTTGCATAAAATACCATACATGGTCTTCAAAATTCAATATTGAACATTTGTTATCGATCTCATAGTGGAATTGTCTTCGACAAATGCCACAATAAGTGATGCCCTTTGCTGAATCAGGGGAGGTGATCAAATCTATTACTGTACTTTACTTTAGGTGTAACCTTCAATAGTCGATAGAACACAACTTATGACAGGTAGTTTGTCATTAAGGGACATAATATAATTATTAATAATTACCGATACCCAATATTAACTAACCACGATCACTCCCTCATTTATTATCATTCCATCTACAGTTTTCAAAGTACTGAAGAGTTCGGATACTTTTAAAAGCCCCCTCCCCCATACCCCCTCCCCCCGTCACGAAAGTATAAATAGCTGATTACAGTATATAGAGTTGGTTGAAAAGGCGTTTTCGAATCATAGCATAGTTTCGTCCCCTGTCTATACTTTGTGTAGATGCATTAAAACCCGTTTTTACAGAGCGTCAGTTACAAATTAATTTGGGCAGATAATAAGACAATGATTATCACCCTTGTTATTACCCATGTTATTACAAGTTACCCTTTGACTCTACCGATACGACAAGATTTTACCCTTAGTTCACCAAATAAACCCAACGGACGTGTTTAGCCTATAAATAAGAGCTTTGTACCGTATTCACCAACTATTCTCAGGACTGTTCTTAGCCTTATTCTGCAAGGTTTTATTTTCTAAACTTTGAAAGTATAGCAACTTCTGATTGGCTAAACCAGATGGTTTAGCCAATCAGAAGTTGTTTTACTTTCAAATTTAGAAAATCTTGGAGAATAAGACTAGAAAAGTTCTTTTGAATGGTTGCTGAATTCTGACTATGGCAGGATTCCTTTTGCCAAAGCGGGTAATGTTGATCAAAGTCCATACTGCTCGTTTAGTCCAGTCTATTTTTATCTCCACTGGTCTCAAATACATCTATAGTTATGGAAACCGTTTCAAGTTTTAAGACTCATCAATTTAACCTTTTCCCAAACGACAAATTTCAGACTCTCCCAAACTCAAACAGTTTGTAGACGATAATTTCAAATTTGATGAAAATGGCAGAAAGTTGTCCTAATGGGTAGAAAACACAGTGGGAAAAGGAGAAATTGCTCGTTACGAGCAATTTCTCCTTTTCGCATAGTGTTTTCAAAAAGCTTGTACTGCAGACACACAAAAACAAGGGCTTGTTTGGGAAAGGATTAAAATGCATTAGCCACGCACAAAATTTTCTAACCTTGATGGGAAGAGAAGAAAATGCAGGTTAAAAACAGTTTCTTCTATTCCCCAAATGTTTTCAGAAGCCGTTTTCATCTGGGTTGTTCAAACTTGAGTTTCGTCTGAATACTACGTGTAATTTACTGCAAACATATCGAACATACATGACTCTACAACCAAAAGTATTGAACCAAGCATCAATCATTCAAAGTTCTTTCTTCTGAGGAAAAAGCATCACCATATCGGACCAACCGCCGATCAAAGATTACAATACAAATTTCGTGTAATCTGATCTTGATCTACACTGTCCGCAAAGAGCATTGTGTCTTGTTAAGCAGCCTAAGGGTTAATGGACATATTAACGTCTTTTTTACAGGACAAAAACCGTCAAAATGGTGTTAACGTGTGAGGCAATAAAATGGACATGATTGTAAGTATAATTTGCCCAGGATAACTTGATACTATTATTTTGTCTGGGCCCGTTAGGCTATATGTGCTATGTCCGTCAAAAGCCATAGCCATTACTGGAGAGGTCATCAAACCTCTCCAATAGTTTAACTCGTTACCAAACGACAATATTTTAGGCTTGTTCAAATCGAAAGCATTTGCAGACGACAACATAAAAGTGACTGAAAATTTGAAATTTGTTTTGTTTAGGGTAGAAAACATTGTCGGGAAAAGGAGAAAATGCTGGTTACCAGCATTTTCTACTTTTCCCCCAATGTTTTCGAAAGGCTTCTTTCTCAGGGGCGTCAAAAGTAGGGATTGTGTGGTAATGGGTTAAATGGCAGACATGTACCAGATATATATTGAAATTAAAAGCCAATAAACTATTTGAAAACACTGATGGTAACCTAGCTCTCCTGGCTTCTTTTGTAAAGAAGCCAACTTGTACATGTGTGGTGTAAAAATTTCCAAAGGAACAGCACAAAACGAGTATTATTGTAGGTCTAATTGATAGATTGAGATAGTTCTAAAATAAAAGTACAAACACTTGTCATCCGAAATTCCGAATGTCTTAAGAAAGATTCTCAAGGAAAACATGTCACTAGAACATGTATGCTCTTTAAGTAGAGTTTTAAGATTTTAAGCTCGCTGAAGCGGTGTACTTCCAGCGAAAAAAAAAGAATGTACGTTCAGATATGGCAAACAGCCGAGACACTAGATAAACGGATCTCCCCGGACTTGCCTTGACTAGCCGAATGCAAGTCCTACGTGGCACTCATTCGGCATACCTCGGATGATGGGAGCCATCAAATCAGATGTAGGTACGGAATCGGCCGAGTTGTGAAGAGCGACGAGACAGCGCGATACTGTAAAAATCAAACATGGTGCACCTTAAGAGGATAAAACATTAATTAACTAATTATGAGAATGATAAATGAGGGGAAAAAAAAACCATGAAAATACTTACAATGAAGTGTATCTCAGTTTGTCCCTGTAGATAGATGCATTTTATTGTACTTCGTGAACATTGTCATTGGTTTTAGCTCACCTGAGCACAACGTGCTAAAGGGGAGCTTTTAGGATCACCCGGTGTCCGTCTTTAAACATCAACTCCTCCTAAACCGCTGGGCCAATTTGGACCAAACTTGGTTGGAGTGTTCCGTTGGAGGTCGTCTTTAAAAACTGGTCACATAATTTGATTGGGTCAAAAACTCTGGTTGCCATGGCAACCAAATGGAATTTTCTAAGAAATTCTTTAAAAATCTACTTCTCTGAAACCGCAGGCCAGATTTTAAAATAATTTCACAGAGAGGTTCCTTGGGTGACTCTTTTCAAAAAAAGTTCGTGAAATTTTGATCCGTCAAGAAACATGGCTCTGGTTAATGGGGGCTACTTGCACTACTATGGAAATGAAGAAATTCTTTAAGATTCTTCTTCTCTGAAACTGCTGGTCAGATTTTGAAATAATTTCACGGATATGTTCCTTGGGTGACCATCTTAAAAATGTTTGTAAAATTTTGATTCGTCAAGAAAGATAGCTCTGGTGAATGGGGGCTACTTGCACTATAGGGAAATATAGAAATTCTTAAAAATTCTTCCTCTCTCGAACGGCTTGTCAGATTTTGAAATAATTTCACAGAGATGTTCCTTGGGTGACCCTTTTAAAATTTTGGTCGTGAAATTTTGATTTGTCAAAGAATATGGCCTGGTGAATGGGGGCTACTTGCACTATTATGGAAATGAAGAAATTCATGAAAATTCTTCTTCTTTGAAACCCCTAGTCAGATCTCTGAAACTCGACATGAAGAAATGCTTGAAAATTCTTCTTCTCTTAAACGGCTTGTCAGATTTTAAAATAAGTTCAAAGAAATGTTCCTTGAGTTACCCTTTTCAAAAATTTGTTCGAGAAATTTTGATATGTCAAGAAACCTGGTCACGGTCAGTCTACGCAGCCCGGGCTGGCTGACCTAGGCTGAAACTGAACTGTTCGCTATTGGTCTTTTTTTTTTAATGTAGTAGTATCTTTATTTCCCACTTGCACATACAAGTACATTGTGATTATAACATCATAACAATAACACAATATACGTGAAAAAATATAAAGAAATATTTGTATCAATTCATACATAGAAAATAGGCAATTCGTCGCTATCGGTTTTACGGAGGAATGTGAGATTATATATTAAACGTTATGAATTAGTGTATTCCTTTTTTCAAATGCTAGTTTTATGAACTTGCAAAGATTAAACAAAACATCATAATCATTACTTTTAATGTCAAAGGACTAGTGTTTCACATAACTCAGTAGTTTGTCGTAAAAAACAGATTTTAGTGATGTATGATAATAGTGTGATGACTTTCTTGGTATCATGCATCGTGGCATTATCTCCCGCTAGATGGCATTCTGTAAATACTCATCCATCTAATTTGGGCATCCTGGGTGCAGAACCGAACCACTTTCCTACGCGACAACCGTTACTTTGAATTTCAAACTAAAATAAACGTTTACTCAATAAAACGCTACCTCGTGCAATTCACTCAGCTATGATCAGCAGTTTAGAGAAATCTGGAGCTGAAAGAGGTCTCGTTGCTCCTCAAACGTATTGATAATTTAAGCTATTTTCTACGATGCTACTTTATAGAGCGTAATATTACAGTCTGTCCGCTTTCGGGGCTAGTGATGCGTCATATAAGACAGGTCAAATCGTCGAAGAATTTGACCTGCGCAGACAACGTCAAAGACCGGTGTACCTGTAGACTTTGTAGTTTGTCGTAAAAAACGGATTTTAGTGATGTATGATAATACTGTGACGACTTCCTCGGTATCATGAATCATGGAGATGCATTAAGCCCCCCTTTGCCAGAGCATGGCTCATATTATTGGCTTGCAACACGCGAAAAGGGGCATTCGGACATTTGCTTAAAGTGTCGTCCCGGATCAGCCTGCGCAGTCCGCGCAGGCTGATCCGGGACGGCACTTTACGACTGAATTACATTTTGTGCTACAATAGACTTGCGTAAAACAGAAAATTACATAAAAACGGAAAGTATCGTTTCGGATCAGCTTGCGCGGACTGTGCAGGCTGATCCCAAACGAAACTTTACGCAAATGTCTGAATGCCAGTTTTCACGTTTTGTAGGCCATTTCATTTGCCTGCATTCGGAGATTTGCTTAACCCTTTACCAAAAGACAAAATTTAAGATTGGTCCAAATTGAAAGCGCTTGCAGACGACTAAATAAACATTACTCAAAAATTGAAATATGTTTCCAGCAGGGTAGAAAACCTTGTGGGAAAACGAGAAAATGCTGGTTACCAGCATTTTCTCCTTTTCCCACAACTGCGCAGGCTGATCCGAGACTACATTTTACGTAAAGGTCCGAAAGCCCCTATTCGCGTATTGTAAGCCAATAAATTCGCTCGACAGATCAAGTATATCTTTGCTCATTGATTTCGTCATTGAATTTTTCGACTTTTTAAGTCGCACGTTTGTCAAAACGTTCGACTTTTTGCGATGAGCTCGAGGAGCTCAGGGTGGGTTGGGGGGTGTCTATAGTGGGTTGAAGAATCATGAAAAAAATTGGATCAAAAACGTCGTATATACTTCATAAACGAGGTGCAGTTACTCTGCTTTAAACCCAATCGCAGTAGAACTACTTTTTCTTTGGTATGTCTGGAATTTGTTCTTTATGATGGGACTGGACCCGGTAACTCATATAACTCATATACCTACGCTAGAAAAAGGAGAACGTGACTCAAATTTTAAATTAAAAAAAAAATGCGGTTATTTTGTATATCATGTGAAAATTTAACATCTATCTTTGTTTAGATGGGTAAAGAAAACACAATTCAGCTAAGATATCCCCCATCAGTGCTTAATGTGAGTTTAAAAGGGATCGCGGATTAATATGGCTTATCGAGAGCACCTTACTGTAAATATTCGTGTATTATCGAGACCGGTAGAGCTTCGATTATAAGGGTGGAATTTCGGACTCGAGTGATGTCATTTGAAATCAACTCTTTTAAACCATGCAAACCATGAATTCAGGGTTAAATATCGTAAAACTCGCTCTAAATTTGAAAATTTGTTTCGTTCCGCAGCTTTGACCTAGTTTGTAACGTACGTCTCGGATGAAACACCCCAAACCACTCGAATACCCCAAAACACCCAAAAACTATTCCATTACACATCAAAAAACTTCTGTAACATATAAAACTGCATGCGAAACGCTTACATACACGATTTTATGGAAATCAGACATGAACTTTTGCTATCAATTCTAGTATTTTAGGTCTTTGATCAGCTTAAGTTTGAAGTACAAAATTGTACTTTGATTAAGAAAATGCAAATGGCGGACGGGATAGAAAACAAACGCACATAACGATTAACACCAGTAAAGTTAAAATGTTGATTACTGCATTTGTTCGGACCCCAAAAGAGTGGCGACAAGGATATTGCGTCCCCTCCGTATACAGTAAATACAACATGAAATATGGAACGCAAGGTAAAATACAGCAATTACGACCGTACATTGACAGTTGCACTGTTGAGGGGTTTACAGTCAAAACGTACTCGAACCAAAACGTACCCAAGTCAAAACGTACCCGAATGGAGTCAAAACTTACCCAAATGAAGTCTAAACCTACCCAAGTGGAGTCAAAACGTACCCAATGTGTAGTCAAAATGAACACATGATTTTTATAGTATTTCTAACTTCAATTTGTGTAAAAAATAATAGAAATTACGTATTCGTCATCATGACGATTTATAACTCTTGCTTTATTTTGAATTTGCCTTACATAATTAAAACCAATGATGAAACTTATTTAACAATAAACATAGCGAAGTCAATCAAATGCTTAGTGATAAAATCACTTTTTTCTTTCTATTTTTTTTTTTTTAAGGAAGATAAAGTTACTATTAATGAAAAAAAAAGCATATTGGATACTTCAAAAATATTTATCCATCATTATAAAAATATGTTTTATATATGAAAAAAAAAAACATAAGCATCAGCACATTTAAAGAAATGATATAACTGAGAAATGTGGTACATTAATTACATTGTTTGGATAGCAAAGATACAATTTCAACACTCAAAAAGAGTGTAACAAATTTAATGTGGTGATTAACCCATTACCACACAATCCCTAGTTTCGACTACCCTGAGAAAGAATTTGATACAATAATTACATTGTTTGGATAGCAAAGATACAATTTCAAAACTCAAAAAGAGTGTAACAAATTTAATGTGGTGATTAACCCATTACCACACAATCCCTAGTTTCGACTACCCTGAGAAAGAAGCCTTTAGAACACATTGTGGGAAAGGGAAAAAAATGCATTTTCTCCTTTTCCAACAATTTTTTCTAACCTTCACAAAACAAATTTCAAATTTTCTGTCACTTTTATTTTGTCGTGGGCAAATGCTTTCAATTTGGACAAGCCTAAAATTGGGCTGGTCTGGTAATGAGTTAAACTAATTATTCACAATGGTCTTTACCTGTTGTAGATTGCATAGTTATTAATTACTTTGCAAATATTTTTTATAATTTGAGAGTCAGTTTTGTTGAGATGAAAAACCTTCGGACTGTTTTTTCAGCTAACCTGAGCACAACATGCTCAAGGGAAGCTTTTAGGATCACCTGGTGTCTGTCATCAGTCATGCGTCATCAACAATTCTTTAAACATCAACTCCTCCAAAACCGCTGGGCCAATATGGACCAAACTTGGCTGGAATGTTCCTTGGGAGGTCCTCTTTGAAATTGTTCACAGAATTTGATTACGTCAAAAGTTTTGGTTGCCATGGCAACCAAACAGTTTTCTAAGAAATTCTTTAAAAATCTTCTTCTCTGAAACAGCTGGCCAGATTTTAAAATAATTTCACAGAGATGTTCCTTAACGTAGTGGACCCGTAATAGAAAACAGCTATTTCCACTATAATATTACCCTAGAAAATTTGCTAAGATTAAAAATGAGCACTATTGTACTACTTTCACCGAGCCACTTTTTCTTTTTTGTCCTTCCTAGAATTATCATTTATAAATCTATAACTACTATAATTTCATTACAAATGGATATGATAATTACCTCCCTTTTCTGGAAACTAACAAAATTATCAACAAATAATTTCAAGACGGACACCGAAGGAATTTCTGTTCGGTCAAAAATGTGCAATAGTATCATATCTGTACAAAATATGTCTTATCAACTGTCCAGAAATTTTATGCCATGCTGCACTATGCTTATTACAGGTCCACTACCTTAAGTGACCCTTTCCAAAACTTTTTCGTGAAATTTTGATCAGTCAAGAAACATGACTCTGGTGAATGGGGGCTATTTGCACTATACAGGAATGAAGAAATTCTAAAAAATTCTTCTTCTCAGAAACCACTGGTCATATTTTGAAATAATTTCTCAGGGATGTTCTATGGGTGACCCTTTTCAAAAATTGTTTGCGAAATTTCAATCCGTCAAGAAACATGGCTCTGGTGAATGGGGGCTACTTGTACTTATATGGACATGCAGAAATTCTTGAAAATTCTTACTTCTCTGAAATGGCTGATCAGATATTGAAAAAGGTTCACAGAGATGTTCCTTGGGTGACCCATTTAAAAACTTGTTCGCGAAATTTTGATTTGCCAAGAAACATGGCTCAGGTGAATTGGGGCTACTATATGGAAATGAAGAATTTCTTGAAAATTCATCTTCTCTGAAACCCATGATCAGATTTTAAAATAATTTCAAAGCAATCTTCCTTGGGTGACCATTTTCAAAAATGTTTTCGAAATTCTGATCCATCAAGAAACATGGCTCTGGTAAATGGGGTCCACTTGCACTATTCGGACATGAAGAAATTCTTGAAAATTCTTCTTCACTGAAATGGTTGGTCAGATTTTGAAATGATTTCACAGAGATGTCCCTTATGTGTCCCTTTTCAAAAATTGTCAAGTGCTAGCATCGGTATGCAGTGGCACTGTTTCAGTAAGTTCCAAGTAATAGAGGTGACCAATGACATACATTTAATATTGTTTTGGGTATATTATGTCAGGCTATATGCCAACATGGATATATTAAAGAAAAAGAAAAATGAAAAGATCTAACTTGGTGGGAAGCTGCCTATTACAAGTAACTGCATTTGCTCAAGTAAATTGCAGACTAGTCAAAATCGAAGAATTGCTGAAAACTAATCAAATTTGACTACACCATTAAATTTGAGTCTAATTGGAAGAAAACCTTGAGTAAAAACAAATGAGTTTTTCTTTCTTTCAGCTCTGTTTTCCAAAGCTGTTTGAATTACGTAAAAGCAAGATTGTCCTGTAAAAGGGTGATGACCATCTATCAGTCCCAAAATATCAAGGTTTCACCATTAGTGCGACTTTCAGGACCTTCAGTCCTTTGATTTCTTTTTGCTATTAAACATTTTCATAAAGAATCATGATCAAAAACGTTAATTTCTTTCCGTCTCTTGAACAAATGAAAACAAAAGAAGATCCGTTACCATGGCAAATCATGACGTATGGTGTGAAAGGTCATGATCGATGTACTAAGTCACTAGTATTGCTGTCTTACTATATTTACGTGACTTACACTTCATTTTTCATACTGACTGATATGCTATAGTATTTTATATACTGCCAACCGCAATGTGCAGAGGTCAGTTTTATTATTGTAATGCTAATGGTGAAGTGCATTTGGTACAAGGCATAACCGTAGGCGTTTTGGTAAGTGACTATGTATTTGTCTCTTGCGATAACTTGCTTCGCCTAAGAGATAGTTAGCCTTTAACCCTTTCCCAAACGACAAATTTTGGACTCTTCCAGGCTAAAAGAGTTTGCAGACGACAATTTTAGATTTTGAGAAAATGGCAAAAAGTTCTCAAAAAGGGTAGAAAACACGGTGGGAAAAGGAGAAATTGCTCGTTACGAGCAATTTCCCCTTTTCCCATCGTGTTTTCAAAAGACGTCTACTGCAGACACGTAAAAACCAAGGCTTGTTTGGGAAAAGGTTAAGGTAAGACCTGTGTAATGCACTTTCGGTGAAAATTCTAATTGATTGATAGATAATGATAAATAAAGATTTATGCAGAAATAATATTTCTGCACATTTCTAACGGATCAGAAATTCCGTTTATGTCTATCTTGAAATTAATTTTTGTTACTTTTGTTAGTTTTCTGAAAAGGAAGGTAATTGTTATCTCTTTTTTAATTGAGAATATATTGGTTTTAGATTGATAAATGATAATTCAAAGAAGGTAAAAATGGAAAAAAATGAACAGGTGAAAATAGTTCAATAACACTTTTTTTTTTTTAGCTTTATTTACCACGTCAATAGGTATGCGGGGGTCGTGGTCATCCCCCAGCATACCTTACATAATCTGTTAGTATAGTGATGAAGAAAGAAAAAAACATTTTCCTATAAAAACATACAAATATATATATATATGAGACATTCTCCGGCAAAAAGGTGCTTAATGCTCCTACGTCACGCCCAAGCAAGCTATCATATACTTTTGAATCTACAACAGCCTTTTTTTTCTCGAAATTGACTTAATTACGAGGTAGAATGGTCCTTGGACATACAGGAAACTAAGCTTTAGCGAAATGTTTCGGTCCAGGTTAGCCTGCGCAGAGTGCGCAGGCCAACCTGGGTCGATACCTTCGCGCAGATGCATTAAGCACCCCTTTCACGGAGCACATCACATATATATATATATATATATATATATATATATATATATATATATATATATATATATATATATCTCTCTCTCTCTCTCTCTCTCTCTCTCTCTCTCTCTCTCTTCAAAAAGGTAGCATTATGAAAAATGAAATCATTTCAGTTTAATATCTGTGGCAATAAAGCGTGTGTGTGTGGGTGTGTGGGTGTGTGTGTGGGTGTGTGTGAGGGGATGTGGGTGTGTGTGTGTGAAAAAAGAAAAGATATAATGAAACAGATTGGTGTAAAAAAAATGGCATTATTGATTGTGTGTTTAACCCATTACCACACAATCCCTTATTTCGACAACTTTGAGAAAGAATTATTTAGAAAAACAATGTGTGGAAAAGAGAAAATGCTGTTAACCAACATTTTATCATTTCCCACAATGCTCGTCACTCTTCACAAAACAATTTTCAAATTTTCAGTCGTTTTTATTTTGTGATTTGCGAATATTTTCGATTTGGACAAGCCTAAACTACTGTTGTTTGGTAATGAGATTAAAAAAAACTATGCTTATTCTGAAATCGATAGTGATTATGGAAGGTGTTCTAAAATATGTTCTACAATTGTCATGTTATAGTTTCCAAGCGGAGTCGTTTTCCTATTGCTATGGATATTCACAGCAGTAGTAAGAAAATTCTTCATACCAATAAGTGACGGTTTATAAGATCTATTTCTACAAAAGTAAATATATTTTTTAACTTCTAAAAGCAAACAGTCTAACAAAAAGTTTGGTTTATATGTGCCCAAAAGAAAAATTCTACTATTTATTTGTAAATTGCGGTCTAAATTATTCAATATTGTTGTAATTTTATTTATCAAAGGCGTTATGTACTCACAATTATAAAACAAATGTAAAAGTGTTTCTTCATGTGTTCCACAGAAAGTGCATGAATTAATATCAATTAGGTTCATTTTGAAAAGTAGTGCATTTGTTGGGAGGATCCTATGAACTATTCTTGTCTGGAACCATTGTGTATAAGTATCATGAGTACATTTAAAAACACTTCCGTGAACTAGATTCCAATCAATTTCTAAATCATTGTATATTGAGTTCCACTTGACTCTACATGACGGAGTCTCTCTATTCTCAATCAATTTGTTGTAAATATGTTTATTTATCTCTTTTTTAGTTAATATTTGAAAGAAATAACAGTTAATGCTAGGGTTATGGCATTCATTTAGAAATTTCTTTTGAATTAGTATATGATGCTTTGACAAGAAGCTCTTAACCGAGTTTAATAAACTGTAGTACCTTAAGAAATTTATTTTATTATTAGTAAGTTTATTGATTTCATTCCAAATTTTAAAATTACCATTTTCATTCAATAGGTCTTTAATATATCTTATACCTGCAGTGTACATTATTGAGTCATAGACATAATTTGACTCAATAATAATATTATCATTATAAAACAATGGCATATCAATTATATCTACCCAATTTGTAAATTTACATTTCGATATATAGGTAGTAAAAGACTGTAGGACATCAATCCAAAAATCGTTTTTAATAGTTTTCACAATTTGTTTACAATACGAAATACCTAAATTGAATAATTTTTGTGTATCAAATATTCCATTAATAAATATGTAACAGTCACCGTTGCCACTAGCTACAAGTTTCTTTAACCATTTAATTTTCATACTCATGTTATAGCTATTTACATATACCATTTTTAGGCCCCCTTCTGTGTTATTCTTTATAAAAATACTCTTTTTCATTTTTGCTGTGCCATCCCATACAAATTTATATAGCATATCATTTTAACTTTTCAAGTATTCATTCGATGGTGACGGTAAACTAATCAACAGGTCGGTAAGTAAGGAGATTAAAATGCTTTTAACTACAGTTATTTTTCCAATAGGGGTTAGTTTTCTCCTATTCCAGTAGGATATACTATTTCTAATGCTTTTTAGTTTTGGTTCGAAATTGCTTTTTATCATTTTTTTCAGATCAACATTGAAATGTATCCCAAGTAATTTAAATTGTGTTTCCCCCCAAGATAGTTTCCATTTTGTTTTAATAGATCTTGAACTATATTTCATGCATCCTATCCATATTAGCTTCGTTTTATCGAAATTGACCTTCAAGCCTGAAATATGTGAAAATTTTCAAGTAATTGTAATGTATTTTTGAGTGACTTTTCTGAACCATCTAAAAAAAGAGTCGTGTCGTCTGCAAATTGTGATATTATGTATTCTCGTTGTTTAACTTTTATTCCTGTGATATTTTTTTCATTTTTAACTGCACTGGCCGAAGGCCAGCGGGCTTATGTCATGGCCCGGTGTCCGTCGTGCGTCCGTCCGTCTGTGCGTGCGTGCGTGCGTGCGTCCGTGCGTGCATTAACTTTTATTTCAAACATCTTCTTCTCTGAAACTACCCATACAATTTTGAGGAAACTTCACAGAAATGATCCTGCCATGGTCCTCTTCAGAATTTCTTGAAAGAATTTTATTCCTTCAAAAACACTGGTTGCCATGGCAACAAAACTGAAAAATATTGAAAATTTTAAAAAATCTTCTTCTCTGAAACCATAAGGCCTAGGGCTACCAAATTTGGCATGTAGCTTTATCTAGTGGACCTCTACCAAGTTCCTTCAAATAATTGCCCTTGGGTCAAAATTGGCCCCGCCCCGGGGGTCACAAGTTTTATATGGGCTTATATAGGGAAAACTTTAAAATCCTTCTGGTACCTAGCCATAGGGCCTAGGGCTACCAAATTTGGCATGTAGCTTTATCTAATAGACCTCTACCCAGAGTGCCCAAATGATAGCCCAGAGGTCAAATTTGGCCCGGCCCTGGGGGTCACAAGTTTTATATGGGCTTATATAGTGAAAACTATAAAAATCTGTTCATACCAAGCCATAAGGCCTAGGGCTACTCAATTTTGCATCTGGCTTTATCAAGTGGTTGTCTAACAAAGGTGCCCAAATTGTAGCCCTGGGGTCAAATTTGGTCCTGTCCTGGGGGGGTCACAAGTTTTATATAGGCTTATATAATGAAAACTATAAAAATCTGTTCGTACCAAGCCATAAGGCCTAGGGCTACTCAATTTTGCATCTAGCCTTATCAAGTGGTTGTCTACCAAAGGTGCCCAAATTGTAGCCCTGGGGTCAAATTTGGTCCTGTCCTGGGGGTCACAAGTTTTACATGGGCTCATATTGGGAATTTTTTAAAAATCTACTTGTACCTAGCCATAAGGCCTAGGGCTACCAAATTTTGCATGTAGCTTTATCTAGTGGGCCTCTACCAAGAGGGCCCAAATTATATCCTTAGGGTCAAGTTGGTCCCCACACCAGGGGTCACAAGTTTTACATGGGCTTTTGCGGTGAAAACTTTCTAAGTCATCTTGTTACTAACCTTAATAAAGACTATGACCACTACATTTAGCCCTGTCTCATGGGTTTTATGTTTTACAGGGCCTTTTATTGAGAAAACTTTGAAAATCTTCTTGTTTATAACCACACATTCTAAACTTGTATTATTTGGTATGGGTCTTTATCTTGTAGACTTCCACCAGGATTCAAGTAATTATAGCTTTGTGGTCAAAACTGGATTTGCCCAGGGGTCACAACTTTTTTGTAGGTTTTTGTGGAAAAAAATTGTATGCCTTCAAGTTAGAAACCAATTGGCCAAATAATGTAATGTTTGGCTTGTAGTGTTTTTACGAATTAGCCAGTGGAGCGATACAGGGCCATCATGGCCCTCTTGTTTATTTTGATGTTAAGAATTTCTGTACAAAGAATAAAAATGTATGCTGAAATTGGATCTCCTTGTCTGCAGCCCCTTTTAACCATGAAGTAATCCGATAGAAAACCATTAACTTGAACACATACTTCCGTATCATACAAAAATAACTTAATCCATTCTCGAATCATTTCACCAAAGTTAAAAAAAAAGATAATGTTTTTTCAATAAAGTTAAAGGATAAGGAGTCAAAAGCTTTCTCAAAATCAATTAACATTAACAATCCAGGTATCCTATGTTCTTCACAATATTGCATGATATCATACACTAATCTAGTATTTTCCCCTATGAATCTATCTTGTAAGAAACCTGTTTGATCACTTGAAATTATATCATTTAAAACATTCTTAATTCTTTTAGCAATACTTCCAGATGCAAGTTTATATAAAACATTTAAAAGCGTAATTGGTCTCCAATTTTTTAAAAATTGCCTTTCTTTATTTTCTTTCGGAATACAAGTTATTGTTCCCAGTTTAACATTCCGTGAAAATGATTTAGATATAAACGCGGGGTTTAAAGCTTTTACTACAAAATGACCCATCTTATTCCAAAAAAACTTATAAAAATTTGAAGTAAATCCGTCATTTCCAGGGCTCTTATCATTTTTCATATTCTTTAGGGTATCTGTGACCTCATTGTATTGTAGCAATCCTTCAATATCTTTTTTCTGATTTTCATTTAATTTTTTTACAGAACACCCTGCTAATTTTTCAGAAAGATCGAAATCAACAACGTTATTTGGTTCAGTATATAAATTTTCATAAAATCGTTTAGTTTCTTTTAAAATTTCTTTTTGATCAAAAATGTGAATTCCATCTTCTTTTTCTATATAATGCATAGTTTTTGAAGCTACATGCTGTTTCTCTAAATTACAAAAATAATTAGTTACTTTTTCCCCGTTATCAATCCAATTTGATCTTGATCTAATGAAAGAACCATTTAGCCTTTCCTTCCTTAAAGTTTCCAATTCTAATTGTAGTGAACTTAGCCTGTCTTTGTTCGTTTCATTCAGATTATTTTCTATATAGGAAATTTCTTTTTTAATGGAGTCTTCTCGTATGCATTTTGTCTTTGCTTTATAAGTAGAAAATGAAATAGTTTCCCCACGTATTTCCATCAATAATGTTTCCAAAAAAAGTTGATCGTCTATTATAAATTGTAACTGTGATTTATCAATGTTTAGGACATTTTCAGTATTGTATACTGGCAAACAATATTGCAAAATTACGCTATCTATTTTTTTGTTTATACAATCTACATATTCTTTATCTTTTAATAATGAATTATTGAATTTCCAAAATCCTTTTCCATGCTCCTGCTTTGAAAACTGAAGTTCAAGCACTATCATTGAGTGGTCAGATCTGTAACTTATATCGATATCACAGTTTCTAACAAATGAAAGAAGGTTGTGATCAATTAAGAAAAAATCTAACCTTCCTTTTTGTAATGGTGATAACCTTTTCCAAGTATACTTTCTTGTAGCCCCATGTAAATGTCTAAAAGGGTCAACAAGCTCATTATCATTAATTTGCGTTATTAAAATTTTCTTGATTTTTCATTGTGGTTATTGTACTTGTAATTTTCATAATCTATTGATGGATCTAAAACTAGATTAAAGTCTCCACAAATTATGAAACTATGAACGTTATCAAAAGTTTTCATTTTATCAAACACGTTTTTAAAAAAATCAGGTTTATCGGAATTAGGTGCATATATATTTGCAAGGATAAATGAGTTGTTTTCATAAGAAATATTAAGCGCAATAAATTGCCCATTATTATCTTTTTTGCATTCCGCTACTTTAATATCTAATCCTTTCCTAAGTAGAATAGCTACGCCTTTCGAGTTCGAAGAACCGTGAGAATAAAAGCATACTCCTTCCCACTGTTGATAAATTTTGTGTTCAATTTCTTCAGTAAAGTGTGTTTCCTGCAAGCATAAAACATCAACTTTCTTTTCTTTAAAAAGTGTAAATAAATCAAATCGTTTTTTAGTGCTACTCAAACCACGACAATTGTAGGAACATATCTTCAATTTATCCACAGCCTTTAATAAAAAACAACAATTTTACTGATATGTCATTATTTTCAAAACCTTCCAATGAAACAGTATCGATAATTGATGAAATAGTAATAAACACAAAAATACTATTCTTGTTTGATGTGTGCTTTATGTTAAAAAGAAATAGAAAGTATAAAAAAAGTGTAATGTTGATTGTGCAAGAGAGGATATATATACGTGTTTTGATTATATACAATACATGGTAAAACGCCATGAAAAATCGCAGCAACTGGAGCATGAAATGATTAAAACCAGGCCGCCACCCATTAAATGGGCTTGACCTTCGGTTGTAATTCTTTTTGATATATACACAAATGGGGGTAGAGGGATATAGGTTAAAGGATCAAGTGTGACTTTTCTTGAAGACATATTCTATATATAAAGAGGAAAATAGACAGTATTTACTGAACCGATGTCTGGGAATTATGAGATCCCACGGCACATGGTGCAGCCCGGTCTCATTCTTCACCTTAATCGGTCTTTAACCCTTTCCCAAACAGTCCCTGGTTTTTACGGGTCTAGAATAGTAGCCTTTTGAAAACATTGTGGGAAAAGGAGAAAATACTGGTAACCAGCATTTTCTCCTTTTCCCACAATGCCCTCCTCCCTATCATAGACAGAAATCATCTTCTCAGCAAGAGTTGAATTGTCGTCTGCAAATGCTTTCAATTTGGTCTAGTCTAAAAGTTTGTCGTTTGGGAAAGGGTTAATCGTGGGATAATCGTTCATAGACATACAAATATATATTGCGCCTTATATCATCAAAACCAAATATTTTTTACCTATCGGCGAAGATATATAGGCATCTGAGACAAGATTCCGTCAAAAGAGTCAAGGAAGATGCTACCAAGCGAGTCTTTGGCGAACTTAACAACATTTTTCCCTGACGACCTTAACAAAGTTCTATCTCAAACGCCCACGACTAGCAGATTCTTTTTATCACATAACATTTCACAAAACACAGATCAAATAATATATATATTAAAAAAACGCGGTATTTTCCATGGGATCCGATCACTGGTATGTAATGCGTCAAAAATGACGTGATACAAATTTGTTATTACATTCTGTTACTAATAATAGTAACATTTTCCACCGAAAATGGTGTAATATCAGTGTCACGCGAGGGCAGATATGACGGGGCAACGGGCTGATATCTGATATCCTGCCCGTTGATAAGATATTTGTTCTATATCTATAGCAACAGAACACTCGCTCGTAAACTAACGTTCTCTAAACATCCATTTATCGGTCTGTCAATCGCTAGCGGACAAAACTTCAAAACTACAGGCAACGTTGAATTGTTAAACCTACAATGACGTGATAAATAGAGAATAGATTGCTGTTGTCTTGGATTGGGAAACTTATCAGGCAGTGTGTAGTGTCTATAGACTAGTAGATCTAGTTCTACGATTTTTACCCTAGAGCCGGATGAACCGAGTCTGATTAAGTTACATAATTCGAAGCAATAACCATCTATTTATCCTGTTTCTTAGTTTTGATCCGTATCACAGTAAATTGAATAATTTATTTAGATTGAGAAACAATAATGTAAACATCTTTTTAACAATGAACAAACATTAAGAACTGTTTATTTAAAACGTCCTATACTGCACATATGCAGCTCTACGATAGTGATGATGAATGACGTCATGAACGTGACGTTTTCCCGCGGAAAAAAGTTGTGTCGAATGGAGACAAGATATTTTTGTTTTAAGTTTTAAACATGCTAGAAAACAAAACAAAACAACAAAAAAAAAAAACTCGAGCAATTGATCCATGAATGTAATAAAGAGGTTATTACACGGCTGATGAGGGCAGGAGAGTGATATCGGCCCTCCACCTCGAAATCTGCCCTCGGGCTAAAGCCCTCGAGGCAGATATCAAGGTGGCGGGCCGATATCACTCTCCTGCCCTCATCAGTCGTGTAATAACCTCTAAATATCAAACGTTATTTGTAATGGGTATATTACAGTGAAAACAAGGGAGGTTATGTGATAAAATAATAAGACAACATTTGCTTCAATTAACGGATCCCAGTCTTCCCTGTATATAATGAGAAAAAAGTGAGATATATACACACAAGGAATGAGACACAATAAAATAAAAAATAATTAAAAAAACAAAAGTTTTACTATTGTTATAAAAATACCCTTCTAATTCTCAACACTCTTGACAATATCTAATCAGTGGAGACTGGGATCAGACTGCATGAAATGCGAAGACCGATCTTCAATAATACTCATTTTTAATTATAGCAATTTTGCAGAGTGATATTTTAGTGGAAATAGCTGTTTTCCATTACACAGGTCTTACCTTAAGTATTTACTACTGGACCAAAACTTAACACTTTCTTATAATTAAATCGTTTACAGACTACAAATAAAAGAAGCTTAAAAGAAAGTATACATGTAAATATATTTTTTTTTTTAATGATTGAAAAACATGGTGTGGAAAAGGAGAAAATGCTGGTTAACCAGCATCTTCTCCTTTTACCCACAATGTTTTTTAAAAGCTTTTTATATCAGGGTAGTAACAATATCGGGTTGTTTAGTAGATCGCAGGGTTATTTAACTCTTTACCAAACGACAATATTTTAGACTGGTCCAAATTGAAAGCATTTGCAGACGACAAAATAAAAGTGACTGAAAATTTTAAATTTGTTTTGTGAAGTGTAGAAAACATTGTGGGAAAAGGAGAAAATGCTGGTTACCAGCATTTTCTCCTTTTCCCACAATGTTTTCTAAAGGCTTCTTTCTCAGTGGCGTCAAAAGTAGGGATTGTGTGGTAATGGGTTAAAGCGCATTTCGCCACTTTAATGGCCTTTCTAATCAGTAAAGATCAAGATCGGATTTCACCAAAGTACGCTGTCAGCTTTACCGAGACTCTCTGGACAACGCAACCCTTCAAAGTAAAAGTAATATATTTCATAATATTTTTTTTAGATTGAAAAGACTGAAAGAGTTTGCACACGACAATTTCAAACTCGATGAAAATGGTAGAAAGTTCTCCAAGTGGGAAGAAAACACTGTGGGAAAAGGAGAAATTGCTCGTTACGAGCAATTTCTCCTTTTTCCACAGTGTTTTCAAAAGACTTGTACTGCAGACACGTAAAAACCAGGGTTTGTTTGGGAAAGGGTTAAGGTAAGACCTGTGTAATGGAAAACATGTATTTCCACTAAAATATCATCGTGCATAATTAGCTATAATTAAAAATGAGTATTGTTTACTTCTTTCATCTTTTTATTTTTTCTATTTTTTTCCTTCTTTGAATTATCATTTATAAATCTAAAACCACTATATTCTCAATTCAAAAAGAGATAATAATTACCTCCCTTTTCAGAAAACTTACAAAAAGTATCAAAAAATAATTTCAAGATAGACATAAACGGAATTTCTGATCCGTTAGAAATGTGCAAAAATATTATTTCTGCATAAATCCTTATCTGTCCTTATTTATCAACCATTTAGAATTTTCACCGGAAGTGCATTACACAGGTCTTACCTTAATCATAAGGTAGACTGGGCCCTGACAATTCAGGAAAATGTTTCGGCACGTGCTGCACAGGCTGATCTGAATCTATACTATTTGCAGATGCATTAAGCCCCCTTTTTCACGAAGCACAGCTAAGTTTTAAACGGCCGTTTAAATCAATACGGTTATTTAACTCTTTACCACACGAGAAAATTTTAGACTGGACCAAGTTGAAAGCATTTGCAGATGACAAAATAAAGGTGACTGAAACATTGAAATTTGTTCTGGGAAGGGTAGAATACACTATGGGAAAAGGAGAAAATGCTGGTTACCAGCATTTTTTCCTTTTCCCACAGTGTTTTCTAAAGGTTTCTTTCTCAGGGGTGTCAAAAGTAGGGATTGTGAGGTAATGGGTTAAACACGATCTTAGTACAATAAATGCTGTCTACGTTTCAACTTACTCGCTTCTGTCTTATTCATTCCTTAGTTTGTTTTTTACACGGCCCTAGATCTTAAATTACTTCAAATTCTTTCTAGAACTTGAAGGAGAGATCAATTTAAGGTAAGGACTTTTCTTTTTAAACTGCAGGATTAAAAAAAAAAAATACTAGAAAATCCCTGCTTTTACGACACTGGGAAAGAAGGCTTTTGAAAACGGTGGAAAAAGGAGAAAATGCTGGTAATCAGCATTTTCTCCTTTTCCCACAATGTTTTCAATCCTATCAGAGAATTTTAGGCCATTTTTTTATCTATTTTGATGAATTTATTGTCTGCACATGTTTTGAATTTATAAGAGTCTAAAACGTGTAGTTTGGGAAAGGGTTAAGAAAGTTGAAAAATTACTTCTTCAAACAGCACTTTCAGCAGGCGCCAACTGCATAGGCTTAAAATTCGTTTTTGTATTGATGTACCTGTACATCTATTACCTTTGGATTTCACATAGATCTGTAAAAAAAAAATCTCATCAATAGCTTCAACCCTATTGATTTTGAGAAAAATCCAACAAACAGTACGGGAAAAGTAGCTATTTCAAGTTGAAAATTTCAAATTCTTGTTTACGCGATAAAGTCTGCATTTGTGGCCTGATTTTCGTGAAACTTGCACAGTTTGTTTATGTAATCAATAGCTTCAACCCTATTGATTTTGAGAAAAATCCAATTAACAGTATGGGAAAAGTAGCCATTTCAATTTGAAAATTTCAAATTCTTGTTTACGCGATAGAGTCTGCATTTGTGGCCTGATTTTCGTGAAACTTGCACAGTTTGTTTATGTAATCAATAGCTTCAACCCTATTGATTTTGAGAAAAATCCAACAAACAGTATGGGAAGAGTAGCTATTTCAAGTTGAAAACTTCAAATTCTTGTTTACGCGATAAAATGTGCATTTGTTGCCCGATTTTCGTGAAACTTGCACAGTTTGTGTATCTCATCAATAGCTTCAACCCTATTGATTTTGAGAAAAAATCCAACAAACAGTATGGGAAGAGTAGCTATTTCTAGTTGAAATTTAAAATTCTTGTTTACGCGATAAAGTCTGCATTTTTGGCCTGATTTTCGTGAAACTTGCACAGTTTGTTTATGTAATCAATTTGTTTATGTAATCAATAGCTTCAACCCTATTGATTTTGAAAAAAAATCCAACAAACAGTATGGGAAAAGTAGCCATTTCAAGTTGAAAATTTCAAATTCTTGTTTACGCGATAAAATCTGCATTTGTTGCCTGATTTTCGTGAAACTTGCTCAGTTTGTTTATGTAATCAATAGCTTCAACCCTATCGATTTTGAGAAAAATCCAACAAACAGTATGGAAAAAGTAGCCATTTGAAGTTGAAAATTTCTAATTCTTGTTTACGCAATAAAGTCTGCATTTGTTGCCAGATTTTCATGAAAATCACACAGTTTGTTTATCTTATCAGTAGCTTCAACCCTATTGATTTTGAGAAAAATCCAACAAACAGAATGGGAAAAGTAGCCATTTCAAGTTGAAAATTTCCAATTCTTGTTTTCGTGACAAAGTATGCATTTCTTGTCAGATCTTCATGCAAAAGGAAAATTGAATTCTCTGCCAGTAGAGCGTATTCAGGCCCTTCAGGGCCTTCTAGTATAGTAGTATACGTTCAGTATAGAAATAGTTCCATTGAGCTCGTATAGAATAAAAGAAATTCTATGCTGTAGTGCCTTTCCTGGCGACAGTATATACATCTCCCCGCGCAAGAAAATTTTGACATGTCGCTTGACTTTTGGTCTCGCGCGATATCAAAGTTTGTTACGCTGTCCCACCAGGAAAGTTAATACAACATAATATTTCATCATTATCTCCCGCTAGATGGCATGCTGCAAATACATATTTATCTAATTTGGGTATTCTGGGTACAGAATCAGACTACTTTTCAAAACAACAACCGTTACTTTGAATTTCAAATAGAATAAACGTTTACTCAGTAAAACGCTACCTGGTGCAATTCATTTAGCTTTGTTCAGCTAGCATACAACCTATGCATCGGTCATTTATTAAAATATCCTGCACAGGCTTCGGTGTAAGCGCTACTTCTCTCATGAATAGGGGATGGGTGATACGTCATAGCAGACAGGTCGCATCTTCGAAGATTATGACATACGTAGACAATGGATATTTCAACTATAATATTTACTGAGAGGTAGATCCACTTGTAAATCTTTCACTCTTTACCAGAGAATGGCAATTCGGTCTTGCAGTCAACAAAGTCTAAATAGATTATGCTCAAAAGATAGGATTTGCCTTTGTAAACGTAGCTCTAGATCTTTGATGTTACGATCTTATACGGAGTTTACCGACAGAATCTTAGCGAGGAAACAGGCCGAGAAGTACCGATTGTTTTGAGCTCCGGTCCCTTATTTCTGTAACCAAACCACAAAATTTAAGGCATGTTCAAATTGAAAGCATTTGCATATATACGACAAAGTAGACGAGACACAAAACCGAAATTGCTCTTTTGAATCGTTGAAAAACATTGTGAGAAAAGGGGAATGCTAGCCATCAGCATTTTTTCCTTTATCACCACCATGTCTTCAAGAGGTTTCTTTCATGGGGTTCTTAAAATTCAGAATTCTGTGGTAAATGGTTAACTCTTAACCAAACGACAAAATTTCTGGCTGATCCAAATTCAAAGCATTTGCAGACGACAAAATAAACATCGCTCAAAAAATGAAATTTGTTTTGGGACGGGAAGAAAACGTTGTGGGAAAAGGAGAAAATGCTGGTTACCAGCATTTTCTTCTTTTCCAACAATGTTTTGAAAAGGCTTTTTCTTCAATGTCGTTAAAACTAGGGATAATGTGGTAACGAGTTAAACCAATATTGAACATTGCAAATAGAAGCTGTGACAATTTTCTCTTGTAATTTTTGCCCAGAATAGCTGTGTGTAAACAAACATTGTGAGGGAAAGTTTGTAATCGATCATCTGTGGTCGATGAGTTCGCTTGCCACCAAGGTTCCATGCATGAAAACTTGTAGCCAAAGGAAAAGGTCTGCTTTCAAATTAGACCACATCTTCGCGAGCCAAGTTTACGATTACTACGTGGATCTCACCTTGGCTGATTGAGCCCGATTTCGAGATTCCTGCGATGCGCCCTCTATTGAATGCTGGTTATTACTCCCACTTACATCATGTTTCTAAAAGCAAATGAAATATCGTTTTACAAACCGCTTACGAATACACATGACGCGATAAGCAGACATCCACGTGGGTCTCCATGTTTTACCTTTAATTCGAAAGGTAGAGACCTTGTTCTATTTTTATCAAAGATGAAATGCTACTAGCTAGAGCTGGCTGCATCCAATGAAAAAGCGTATCGGGTGAACGTAAAAATCAAGCTCGATCCGCCAAAGGTAGAGTAACGTAGTGAATCGTCGGCCTTGGCTTGCGAAGATTAGACCAGTGTAGGATTTTGTTGTTGGGCACAGGGTTAATAACACTAAAGAAAAAAAGCTTTGAAAACTGTTGTTGGTAAATATGCAAATGCTACTTAGCAGCATTTTGTTTCTGTACAATGGTTTATCCTTTTGCCAAGATAAGATAAGATCTGTTCGCAAGGGACTGTCATCGCATGACTTGGAAAATTGTTGACAAAGTAACACCTGGGCCCGTATTCACCAACCATTCCTGAGAATATTCTTAGTCTTATTCTCCAAGGTTTTCCAAATTTGTAAGTAACACAACTTCTGATTGGCTAAACCGAATGGTTTAGCCAATCAGAAGTTGCGTTACTTACAAATGTAGAAAATTCTGGAGAATAAGACCAAGAACGTTCTTAAGAATGGTTGGTGAATACGGGCCCTGGATGCATTAAAAGATGCATGGATGCATTAAAAGAAAATCGGACATTGATCCCAGGCTAGTATAACAGCACTTCAGTAGTCTACCTTTTACACTGTAAGTCTTTACTGGCCACATATATTCATCTTCGCAAGCCAAGGCTGATGATTCACTACGCTACTCTACCCTTGGCGGATCGAGCGTGATTTTTACATTCCCTCGATACGCTTTTTCATTGGATGCAGCCAGCTCTAACAAGGGTGACAACCTACGTCATAGCAGAGGTGTCGGAATAGCCGCCATTTTGTGCGCAAAGTGCAGATTAATTACTTTAAAAAGATATATGTATCTAAAATTTACTTAAAATTCCTATTTCATCTGGTGACGGTAAATATATTTGTTCTATTCGTGAAACCAAAATGCCATGACACAATGTTGTAGCTCTAAACACTCATTATCTGCCGCTAGATGGCATTCTATAAATACTCATCTATCTGATATGGGCATCCTGGGTACAGAGCCGAACCACTTTCCTACGCGACAACCGTTACTTTGAATTTAAAACAAAAAAAGGTTTACCCAATAAAACGCTACCTCGTGCAATTCACTCAACTATGATCATCAGTTTAGAGAAATCTGTTGCTAAAGCAGGTCTCATTTCTCCTCAAACGTGTTGATACGTAAAAGCTATTTTCAACATTGCTACTTTATAGAGCGTAATATTACAGTCAGCCCGCTTTCGGGGCTAGTAGTGATGCGTCATATAAGACAGTCGAATCTTCAAAGAATATGACATGCGCAGACAACGCTAAACACTTCAACTCAATTATTCTTAACGGCATTGTATACGACATCTATATTTAAATCGCACATGTGTCACCGGCTTCGAAAATTGCGCGGAGGTAATTGCAAAATCAACGAAACTAATGAACAAAATATTAATGTATACTAACGAAGATAGTTTAGGTACCATATGCACTGCTTTGTTTGGACAGATCTTCAATAAAAATAATGTACAAGCTGAAAAACTTACCTTTTTAAAACGAAAATGGCGGATTTAAAATGTCTCCGATGACGTATGCTATATATGACGTAGGTTGTTACCCCTGGTATGTATTCATCTTCGCAAGCCAAGGGGGGTAATAACCAGCATCCAATAAAGGGCGCATCGGAGGAATCTTGAAATAGTGCTCAGTCAGCCAAGGTAAGATCCACGTGGTGATCGTAACCTAGGCTCACGAAGATGCGTACACATGTATTAGATAGGGGAGGTCGTAGCCATCCTCCCCCTATACTTACAATAATCTTTATTTTAACTCTTTACAACACAATCCCCAATTCTAACGATCTTGAGGGAGAAGCCTTCTGAAAACATTGTGGGAAATGGAGAAAATGCTGGTTACCAGCATTTTCTCCTTTTCTAACGATGTTTTCAACTCCGCTGGAAACAAATTTCAATTCTTGAGTCACATTAATCTCAACTTCCAAGTTTATGACAGATCCCGTGTTTATACAGCGTTAACCCTTTACCAAACAATCCCTGTTTTTTTTTTTCCGACCCTGAGATAGAAGCCTTTTGAAAACATTGTGGGAAAAGGAGAAAATGCTGGTAACCAGCATTTTCTCCTTTTTCCACAATGTTTTCTACTCTTCTGGAAAGAAATTTCAATTTTTTAGCCATGTTTATTTTGTTGTCTGCCAATGCTTGCAATTTCGACAAGTCTAAAATTGTGTCGTTTGGCAAAGAGTTAATTAATTTTGGCCTTCCCTTCATCTATGTTTCTCCTTTTATTACTTAGGTATGAATACCAGTCAAAGTATAGAAGCACACATAACTGACGACTTCGAAAGTCACGTAAGTGAAGATTAGACCAAATCACGAAATGAAATGGATTACAAATTAATATGAGATATTCGGTGAGTATGATACGAGAGCTCTTTATCGGAGAGGTCATCGTACCTCTCCAATAAAGATGTGAGTTTAAAAGGCAGATTGCCACAGAATTTGCTGTCTAAATCTATTTTTCTTGCGACATTGTACTGATACACAGTCTGTTTTGTCATGGTTTTGTAAATAAAGCGAAATAAAAAAAACCGAAACAGGAAATAGGCGTGGTTTATTTTTATATGACGAATATCATAAAAATATTTAAATCAATTTGCCATGTCTGAAAATGGCCCCTCAAATAAATGTAAATTTTCATTAAGCATATAAATCTAAGCAGCAGAAAAAAGGAGAATAATTTCGTTAAAAAAGAGAAAGAAGACTGCTGAACAAGCGACTTCAAAAAGCGACAAGAAGGCCAAATGACCGTCATGTAAAGCATAATGATGAGATTTCTACGCGGCGGCTTTTTTACGTGTTGGTCTACATGTACCAAAATGTATATTTGAATTAAAAGCCAATAAACTATTTGAAAACATTGATGCTGAGTCTCCTAGCTGGCTTCTTTTTTACAGAAGTCAGCTGGTATAAGTTCATAGAGTGGAGCGGTTTTCACAGTTATGTTTGCGATATTAAGATTTTATATATTCGAGCCCTTCACAGTCATTATCTCCCGCTAGATGGCCTTCTATAAATACTCATCTATCTAATATGGGCATCCTGGGTACAGAACCGAACCACTTTCCTACGCGACAACCGTTACTTTGAATTTAAATCTAAAATAAACGTGTACTCAATAAAACGCTACCTCGTGCAATTCACTCAGCTATGATCAGCAGTTTAGAGAAATCTGGAGCTAAAGCAGGTCTCATGGCTCCTCAAACGTATTGATAAAAGCTATTTTCAACATTGCTACTTTATAGAGCGTAATATTACAGTCAGCCCGCTTTCGGGGCTAGTGATGCGTCATATAAGACAGTCGAATCTTCGAAGAATATGACATGCGCAGACAACGCCTTCACAATATGCCCCATCTGCCCCCTCCCCACTCCCACACTTTTTACAACGATCCATCCACTTCCGCCATGCCAAACATGTACCTATTTTAGTTAAGGGATGTTGAAGACACTGACAGATCTAGGCCAAACTTCTTCGGCCGGTGTAATGCAGAAAAATGACCCCCAAATGACCCACGGGTAAGAGGAATGACCCATGGGTCATTTTTCGACGTAGAGAAATGACCCGGGTCATTATTCTACGTCGAGAAATGACCGTGGGTCATTTTGTAATGGGGGCCATTTCTCTGTATTACACCGTCGTCCGGATTCAAACCGGCGTTCTGAAACTTTTTTCTTTTGCCTTGGGAACAACTAAAAATCAAAAGGTGACAGACCAGGACTGTATTGAGCCCATCAAGCCCTTATTCTTTACCTCAGTACCAAACGACAATATTTTAGGCTTGTTCATACCGAAAGCATTTGCAGACGACTAAATAAAAGTAACTGAAATGACAATTTGAAATTCGTTTTATGAAGGGTAGAAAGCATTGTAGGAAAAGGGGAAAATGCTGGTTACCAGCATTTTCTCCTTTTCCCACAATGTTTTCTAAAGGCTTCTTTCTCAGGGCCGTCAAAAGTAAGGATTGAGTACTATGTCGAATTCCGTTGTGGATTTATCTCTAATCCTGCTGAATGACCAAAAAAAAAAAAGATCAGTTCGATAGTAAAATCCCAAATATTGCTGTTTCTAAGTTATATTCAGGGGAATAGAATCTCCTTATCGGACAGTGTAGATCCAAGATCAGACTGCACGTTCTGTGCAGTCTGATCTTGATCTACACTGTCCGCAATAGGGTAAGAAAGTCAGGCTTTGCAGCCTAAGGGTTAAGTGCAAGTTTATGCCTCTCTTTCTCCAAACACGAATCTTTCCGTCAGCATAGGACACTGATTTGTCAGTAAAAAAGGCGTCGTTCCCTTGCCTGCACGTCCAGTGACGATGGGATGCCTTTTTTCTCTCCAAACACGAACCTTACCGTCAACATATAGGACACAACAAAACGAGATTTGTTCGTAAGAAAGACGTCATTCCCTTGTCTGCACGTCCAGTGACGATGGGTTGAACCGACTGTAGCCTTGCCTGTCTGTGACTTAAGGTAGTGGACCCGTCGAAGACAATACCACTATGAGTTCAAGATTGAATTTTGATAACCATGTATCTTATTTTGTGCAAAGCCGAAGGAAATAAACCCAGTTAAACTCATTTTTTCTCAGGCAAATGAATTTTTCGGTAGCACTCAGATATGTAATTTGAAATGGCATATTAAAATACATTGGGCGAGGCCATCGATCGTTGAGATACTTATTTTTTTTATTGAAAATAGCTTCTATCGCTCATAGCCTTTTATTGGCGCAATGATACAAATTTGCCTGCTTTTTCGTTCCAAACCAATTCGTTCCATGGCTTGTTCGTCCTATGATTGCACGCTTCTCCATGTGATTGCTCATGAATATTTATAGATCGAAGTAATTGATTGTAATGTTGGAGATTAAATGTAAAAGGCTAAAGATATTTCAAAATTATGGTTTTAAGGTACATGAGCACTCTTCCCTCAACCGAAAAGGTATTCATTTGCTCAGTGGGTTGACTTTTAAGCCAATATTTGAACAATATGTCTCTTTTTCTTTCAAACTATTATTCCACACAATGGGTTTCCTTGACAGATACCACTTCAGCGTTCTCAACGCTTTGATTCCACAATGTTTTCTACCCTATCAAAGCAAAATGCCACATTTTAGCCACTTTGAGAGTGTCGTCTGCTAATACTTTCAATTTGGATAGGTCTAAAACGTTGTCGTTATCTCTACTGGAAATATGCGTTTATCTGTTTCAGTCTCTTTCTTCGGTCCATCCGCCTTTTTTCAACATTTTTTTTTCTTTTTTAAAACAGCTGTCTTCAAGAAAACTCGTCTTCTTGACATGCCTGATTTCTTCAACGGTCTTTCTTTTTTATGTGACTTTTACGGAACCAAACAGAAGTTATCTGTTAGGGGATAGTGAAAAGAGTTTCGTTCCCAATGTGACAACACCCTCTGGGAACGCCAGGCTCGGGTTATCGGTGGTGACAACCAGAAAGCCGAAAGTCGACATTCTGAACCAAATCCATAACAAATGGCTTTTACGAAAAATAAAGATTCGGACTGGAATAGTGAAACCCGAGGATCTCATGAAATCTGTGAGTATAATTAAGCCTCCAGTAGTCTTTTATATATATAAAAAAAAACATCGTATACCCCCCCCCCCCATTTGTTTTGGCATAATCGGGCGAACGCCCCGCCGCTATTATACAGTCAATGCATACATGTGGCATTATTTTTTAGATATAAGAAGACATTATTCCATCGACAAATATTGTATTTGATGTAAAAGAAATGAATCCATGAAACGATTATGCAGTCTGATCTTAATCTGTACACTGTCCGCAAAAGGTCGGATAGTCGCGCTTAGTAGCCAATGGGTTAAGACCGATCTTATTCTCAGAGATTTTCTATGTTCGAAAGTAGCGCTCTTTCTGATTGGCTAAACGACATACTCTTGCATACCGTTACTAGTCTCTTTCAAATGATCTGTACATGGAAAATTGGGGACCATTCCTGTCAATTAAATTATGTCCCTTGCCAGATAAAGACTGAATGTAACCAAATAACGCAGTGATCCTTTCACCTGTATTCCTTTGTTTTTATCCTTGGTTCCCTTGGGGATGTTGCGATAATTATAACAACGATTTATGATGTATGTTTAAGGTCCGCATGTATTTCAAATCAAATTCTTTTCTTAATCATCAGGAACTCCATATATATCGATTGGTAAAACAGTCTAGCTATATTTACTTGAAATATTGTCTCGGAAATATAGCTCTTCAGTGCAAGGAAATCAAGGATAAAATCCAAGTAATTTCCTTATCAGGACCAATGTAGGACTGGAGGAGAATCAAGGGAAATAACTGAAGAATGGTCCTCATTGCCCAATAGCGAAAAGTATCGACCTGCGCAGTCGGCGCAGGCTGACCTGGGTCGATACTTTTCGCAGATGCATTTAGCACCCTTTGTGAAAATGTGGTTTAACCCATTAATTACCACACAATCCCTACTCTTGACGCCCCTGAGAAAGAAGCCTTTAGAAAACATTGTGGGAAAGGAGAAAATGCTGGTAACCAGCATTTTCTCCCTTTCCCACAATGTTTTCTACCCTTCACAAAACAAATTTCAATTTTTCAGTCAACTTTATTTTGTCGTCAGCAAATGCTTTCTTCAATTTGGACCATTCTAAAATATTGTCGTTTGGTAATGGGTCAATGCATTCAGAGTTCCCACTTAGGCAAATTCTTGTGTAAATCGCTATACAGAATTGAAATTCACGTAACAAATGCTGATTACATCCTAGACCTAACGCAAGAAAATACAGGGACAACATGACAACGACATGTCCACTTATCTCGGGTTATATGACAGGTTTTGAAGTTGAGCTTGTTATTCTCATTGACAAATCTATATCCAGTCGTGCAGGAATACTTATCCGGAAATTGCCAAATATGAAAATTCGATCGGAACAAAAACCGCGGAAACCCATGACACAACAAAATGTCTCTTTAGACACTGTTCGATCAGAGTCACTTCTGATAGCTGCAATGGTTATTACGCGGTAGGCGATGGCCCTATCGGTATTCTGTTATTAGCACTTTACCACACAATCCCGACTTTTAAGACCCCCTGAGAAAGAAGCGTTTTGAAAACATTGTTGGGAAAATGAGAAAATGCTGATAACCAGCATTTTCTCCCTTTTTCCCACATTGTTTTCTTCCCTTCCTAAAACAAAATCAGGGCTTTAGTCACATTTATTTTGTCGTCTGCAAGTGCTTTCAATTTGAACCAGTCTAAAATTTTGTCGTTTGGTAAAGAGTTAAAGGGTTGAAACTTCCCTTTTATATCACAGCTCAGTTAAATTATTATTCAATAACATTTTACTTATTTTCAGGGGCCTTTCGATTTTTTACCCAATTACCGTAATCCCTGCTGGAATGCTGAACACGGAACCGACGTCCCAATAAAATGTCTACCGTACTTTTACCTTGTGGGCGCGCCCAAAGCTGGAACCACAGACTTATACTACCGTATTATTCAACACCCGTCAGTGTCAAGATTGACGAGAAAAGAACCGCACTGGCTACCAAGAAATCATTATTGTATGTCCTTGCTAATTTTTTTTTTGTCTTCGGAGGTCAACATACGAGGGAATATTAACCCTTTATTCCACGACAAAACTTTCGACTGGTCCGATTTCAAAAGCATTTTGCAGACAACGAATTAAATGTAGCATGAATAATTTGATTTGTCACAAAAAGGACAGAAAACATTGTGGGAAAAAAGAGAAAATGCTGGTTACCAGGTTATAAGGTTTTCGAAATTCCTATAGCATAGGGGGTCGTTAAAACTCATGTTTATTATGATAAAAAGTTGAATTTCGAAAGTTTAAAATCAGTTGCTACATGACAAAGTTGAGGCTCAGCAGTGTTCCCACTGAAAATTTTATTTGGGGGTTTTGTATCCCTACAATTGAAAAATGGGGGTATAAGAAAAAAATGTGGGTACAGATTGAGAGAAAAACTAGTATGCCCCAAATTCTAAATTGTTTACTTAATGCCTCATTTTCGATTATATGCAGAACAATCATATAGATCTACTATGTGAATGTACATTTTTAAATGTAACTGACACTTAATTGCTTGGTAAAGTGTTAACTAGTAGTCTTTATGCTTATCTTTTCACATGCCTTATCTACATTAACTATCGTCGAAGTCTCTGACTGAAGACTGCTGTATTCAATAATAGACAATAATGATTCGCAAAGCAATCCATACTGATGATTAGCAGTAAAAAGGTTTGTTATATAAAGGTATTTGTGGAAAATTACAGCTTAAACCCATTAAAAGCTGAAAAGACAGTATGAAGTGACTGTGATCGGACAATGTAAAAAGGAGCATTGTGTTGTGTCATGGGTTTCTGCGTTTTTGGACAGATCAATTTTTCATGTCCGTTTATTTATGGATAAGTATTCCTGCATGAAATTAATTCTGTTTTCTAGGCTTTGAATGCTTCTACAACTAGTGTACCTTGCTTGTCTACGGGAACCCGAATTCTGAAACCTGAAAGCATCAAAAGTATATTTCTGAGCTATTCCCAATGTAGGTTTACAAACGAAAGATGTTGACGTCGACAAAACGCTGTTTTATCGACTGCGTTAAAGAAAAGAGAGCAGAAATATGGATTTTTTTTAAACAAATGAGTCCCAGTCTGCAATATTACTGATCGCGATAATAAAGACCGAGTACGCCGACCATGTAAATGTTCTAAAAATAGAAAGCTGGAAATCCAATTTTTTTTTTTATGATTTATGCTTTCCGAAAATCGCACACGTTACGTGAGCCGTTCTATGCAAGTGTTTCCTACTTTTTTTTGTTCGATCTTCCTATGTATAGGTTTGTAATTTGGAGCGTATTTTATTTCATTTATACGTGTTTCACGCACGATTTTGCGTGATCGGGAACTCTGCAGGCTCGTCAAATTTCAAAGCACGAGCAGAGAACAGTTTAATGTACATGAATGATGACACTTGGCTTTAATTCTTTGCCACACAATCCCAACTTTTAAAGACTCTGAGAAAGAAGCCTTTCTAAAACATTGTGAGAAAAGGAGAAAATGCTGATAACCAGCATTTTCTCATTTTCCCACAATGTTTTGCGCTACATGTATATCAAGAAAAAAATGTGCCATTTTCGCCATCTTTAATTTGGTGCCTGCAATTGCTTTCAATTTAGACAAGTCTAAAATTTTGTTGTTTGGTAAAGGGCGGCCAACAAAATGGGGAACGAGGACAAAACTGTTTACAGGCTTTCTGCTTCTTTTTCAATAATATTTTTGGCAGCCCTGTACACCAGGGTCGTTAAAACACAAAACTATTTACGACACAGATTTTAGAAAACAATTGATACGAGCACGACGTGTACAAGTATGACGGATACTCATTGGTTTCCCTCGCAATAAGCTTGTACACTAAACGGGTCTGTCTATAGGACATTCGGTCACGAAGGCTCCTCTAGTTTAAATGGGACCAAGAAACTTTGGGCTACAGAATAAATACCTTAACCCATTACCACACAATCCCTACTTTTGACGCCCCTGAGAAAGAAGCCTTTTGAAAACACTGTGGGAAAAGGAGAAAATGCTGGTAACCAGCATTTTCTCCTTTTCCCACAGCGTTTTCTACCCTTCCCAGAACAAATCTCAATTTTTCCGTCACCTTTATTTTGTCATCTGCAAATGGTTTAAATTTGAAACAGTCTAAAATTTTCACGTGTGGTAAAGAGTTAACTTTCCCAAACAAGCCCTGGTTTTTACGTGTCTGCAGTAAAAGTCTTTTGAAAACACTATGGGAAAATGAGAAATTGCTCGTAACGAGCAATTTCTCTTTTTCCCACAGTGTTTTCTACCCTTTTTGAGAACTTTCTGCCATTTTCTCCAAATCTAAAATTGTCGTCTGCAAACTCGTGCGGTTTGGAAGGGTCCAAAATTTGTCGTTTGGGAAAGGGTTAAGCACGAAGTGCGCTATGAAGAACCACCTGTATGCCAGATAGTCTCAACTCTTTGATGGTCCCTAATGGATAAACAAGCTTCTTTGACGCCAAAAATATGCAATGGACTGAAGTTTAGAAAGCATTTTATCCTATTGGCGTAACTAACAACGGGGGCGGTGCGGACCAGAATTCAGACTTTGCCATTCGCCAAAAGGCCCTTCTTTCGTGGTTGGCGCTTTAAAAGAGTCACTCTATGAGAAAAAAATGTAGACGTATCCAGACTAAGAGCAATTTGAGAGTACAATTGTGACTTAACCTGTTACCACACAATCCTTACTTTTGACGACCCTGAGAAAGAAGCCTTGAGAAAACATTGTGGGAAAAGGAGAAAATGCTGGTTACCAGCATTATGTCCTTTTCCCACAATGTTTTCTATCCTGCTGGAAACAAATTGCAATATTTGAGTTATGTTTATTTTGTCGTCTGCAAGTGCTTTCAATTTGAACCAGTCTAAAATTTTGTCGTTTGGTAAAGTGGTAAGTCTGTACCAAACGACAAAATTTTCCCCCAATGTTTTTTACCCTTCACAAGACAAATTTCAAAATTTCAGTCACATTAATTTTGTCGTCTGCAAATACTTTCAATTTGGACCAGTCTGTAATTTTGTCGTTTGGTAAAGAGTTAAACGATGAAATTTGTCATTGATAGGATAGAAAACATTGCTTGAAAGAGAGAAAACGCTAGTCGTCCGCATTTTCACAAATCATCATCATAATCATCATCTTCTTCTTTTTCTTCCTCTTCTTCTTCTTCTCCTTTTATTCCTCGTCCTCCTTTTTCTTCTTTTTCTCTAATTTTAAGTAACCTTTAGTCTTTAAATTTCCTTTGGCAGATGCTGACCGTGGTCGTACGGTTCACCCAGATTTGGATTATTATATCTCAATCTTTAAACAGTCGATTCAGGAAGTGTATCGAATGAGGGACCACAATAACTGGCACATGAAAGTCTTTGGTAAGACAGTGAATTTAACTCTTTCCCAAACAAGCCCTGGTTTTTACGTGTCTGCAGTACTTGTCTTCAGAAAACACTGTGGGAAAAGGAGAAATTGCTCGTAACGAGCAATTTCTCCTTTTCCCACAGTGTTTTCTAGCCTATCAGAAAACTTTCTGCCATTCTCATCAAATGCAAAATCGTCATCCACAAACACTTCGAGTTTGGGACCGTCTAAAATTTGTCATTTGAGAAAGGGTTAAGGGGTATGAATTCTTTACCAAACAATCCCTAGTTTTTACGACCCTAAGATAGAAGCCTTTTGAAAACATTGTGGGAAGAGGAGAAAATGCTGGTAACCAGCATTTTCTCCTTTTCCCACAATGTTTTCTACCCTGCTGGAAACAAATTGCAATATTTGAGTTATGTTTATTTTGTCGTCTGCAAGTGCTTTCAATTTGAACCAGTCTAAAATTTTGTCGTTTGGTAAAGAGGTAACTCTGTACCAAACGACAAAATTTTCTGATGGGGTATAATAAGAAATTTACTACAATCTTTGCATGCGAATGAAAGTTAACCCATTACCACACAATCCCTACTTTTGACGTCTCTGAGAAAGAAGCCTTTAGAAAACATTGTGGGAAAAGGAGAAAATGCTGGTAACCAGCATTTTCTCCTTTTCCCACAGTGTTTTCTACCCATCCCAGAACAAATTTCAATTTTTCAGTCACCTTTATTTTGTCGTCTGCAAATGCTTTCAATTTGGACCAGTCTAAAATTTTCTCGTGTGGTAAAGATATTCTTACAATTTGGGTCACAAAAGTAATCCTTCACAACACTATGAAAACGACCCCGATGGAAACGGGTTTTGAAAAAAGAAAATGTGGGAAAAAGGGAAAAATTCTGGTAGAAATAGAACTTTAAGTACTTACCAGTAGAAAGATAATCCCAAAAACACTTGTCCCTTTCGAAAACTTTCATTCAGAAGCGTTACACTACGGATTCTACAGAAGACTGAAATTCTTTAAACATACACGACTAGAACTTGCACGCTTTGACCGCACGTGATGTAGTTTATTGGCCTGGTCAGGCACGGTGTGGGGCGCGCACCACGTGCAAGGTGTTTTTAGCTCAACTGAGCACAGCGTGTTCAAGGGGAGCTTTTAGGATCACCCGCCGGTGTCCGTCGTGCGTCGTCAACAATTCTTTAAACATCAACTCCTCCTAAACCGCTGGGCCAATTTGGACAAACTTGGCTGGAATGTTCCTTGGGAGGTCCTCTTTAAAACATGTTCACATAATTTGATTCGGTCAAAAACTCTGGTTGCCATGGCAACCAAATGGAATTTTCTAAGAAATTCTTTAAAAATCCTCTCTGAAACCGCTGGCCAGATTGTTCACGAAATGTTGATCCGTCAAGAAACATGGCTCTGGTGAATGGGGGCCATTTACACTATACAGAAATGAAGAAATTCTTAAAAATTCTTCTGCTCTGAAACCCCAGGTCAGATTTTGAAATAATTTCTCAGGGATGTTCTTTGGGTGACCCTTTTCAAAAATTGTTCGTAAATTTTGATCCGTTAAGAAACATGGCTCTGGTGAAAGGGGGCTACATGCACTAGACGAACATGAAGAAATTCTTGAAAATTCTTTGTCTCTGAAACGGCTGGTCAGATTTTGAAATAATTTCACAGAGATGTTCCTTGGGTGAACCTTTTCAAAAACTGTTCGCAAAATGATGATCCATCAAGAAACATGGCTCTGATGAATGGGGACTACTTGCACTATATGGAAATGAAGAAATTCTTGAAAATTCTTCTTCTCTGAAACAGCTGGTCAGATTTTAAAATAATTTCACAGAAATGTTCCTTGAATGAACTTTTTTAAAAACTGTTTGCGAAATTTCGATCTGTTAAGAAACATGGCTCTGGTGAATGGGGGCTACTTGCACTACAAGGAAATTAAGAAATTCTTAAAAAAATCTTCTTTTCCGAAACTGATGGTCAGATTTTGAACTTATATTTGGGTTAATAATGTAATGTTCTGTTCTGTTCATATCTGCCACCTTTTACCTAATCGACAAAATTTTGACTCTTTCAAAATGAAAGCACCTGCAGGCGATAAATCGAAAGCGGTGGTAAAATAAACCAAAGTTCTTTAACCCATTACCACACAATCCCTACTTTTGAAGCCCCTGAGAAAGAAGCCTTTAGAAAACATTGAGGGAAAAGGAGAAAATGCTGGTAACCAGCATTTTCTCCTTTTCCCACAAGGTTTTCTACCCTTCACAAAACAAATTTCAAATTTTCAATCACTTTTATTTTGTCGTCTGCAAATGCTTTCAATTTTGACTAGTCTAAAATATTGTTGTTTGGTAATGAGTTAACAGTAGAAAACATTGTAGGAAAAGGAGAAAATGCTGGTAACCAGCATTTTATCCTTTTCCCACATTGTTTTCAAATACCATCTTCCTCATTGTCTTTAATACTCGAGGTGTTGTGCTGAAAGAGTTTCAAAAAAAAAACATTGCTTTCTTTTCTATAGGAGATGGAAGTGCCTCGACTCTCTGGGACAATAATTACTGGACCTTGCTACCCGAGTTCGATAACCTGACGGAACCACGATACACAAATGCAGACTATATCCACCATCTTAATCCCAACACCAAATTTATTGCGATTTTACGAAATCCGATTGATAGGTAATGGCGTAATTGTCTGCTTGATTTGATCGACTAATTAATTGACAGATTGATTGAATACAATTTCTGAAGTTTCTTGGATATAAAAACAAAAAATTAGAAGGACATGATTACAAAAAATATGTCTTATCATCCCAAATTTGAAAATAAAGATTCACAAAAATTCGACAGTTGATTTCAGCTTGACAATTGATTGATTGATTGATTGATTGGTTGATTGGTTGGTTGGTTGGTTAGTTGGTTAGTTGGTTGATTGATTGATCGATTGATTGATTGATTGATCGCCCGGTCGGTCGGTAGATTGGAAAAGCAGTGTTCACCCAAACAATCAAATGGCTTGGTATTCTATTTTCTATGGAAATTTATTTTTGTTTTTTTTTGCGTGTGGCATATTTTAAATCAAAAGGTAATTCACAACTTAATGATTTGTTGCAAATGTTTGGAAACTAGATTTGATGGTTTGAAACATACAAGAAAAGAAATAGCACGAAACTGATTATACATTATGAACATAATGAAAAATATCTATTTATAACTTGAAATCTTTTTTAACTTGTGAAACCATTTATAAAACAGATTTATTCTGCAGTAAAATACATTTTTCATAGCCTTTATTGATAAGAATCTAGATATTTTTATACAGATTGTATTAATTTAACCAATTACCACACAATCCCTACTTTTGACGATCCTGCGAGAGAAGCCTATAGAAAACATTGTGGGAAAAGGAGAAAATGCTGGTAACCAGCATTTTCTCCTTTTCCCACAATGTTTTCTACCTTTCCTTAGGTATATTTCAATTTTTCATTCACATTTATATTTTCGTCAGCAAATACTTTCAATGTGGACCAAGTCTAAAATTTTCTCGTGTGGTAAAGAATTAATGAAGGAGTGTATTTTCATGCAAGGACTATATATCATCCCTTGTCCTACTAAATAAACTAAATGAAATTTTTTCTAGCCGGTAGTAAAACGCATCATTTTAAATGTATTTTCGGGGGAAAATCTGCTTATCAGACAGTGAAGATCCAAGATAAGACTGCACATATGTGCAGTCTGATCTTGATCGACCTGTTCGCGAAAGATCAGGGAGTCGCACTAAGTAGCCTACCTGTCATCCTCGGATACCCCGTGGTCTCCCTATTTGCTACGCTACATCGACGATGTAGCGTAGCAAATGGGGAGACCCCGGGGTATCCGAGGATGCCTACCTGTTAATTTGTAAAGGAATTTCTCTTTTTTTCCCAGGCTGTATTCTGATTACCTTTATTTTGGTAAGGAGAAAAATACGAAAGATTTTCACGAGGACGTAAAGGTTACTACAGAATATATGAACAGCTGCTTCAAAAATCAAACTATACGACATTGTGTTTATCACGTGCCACCTCAAGGTTGTGTGAAGGTAGGGAACAGGGTACCATCTATTTTTTCTACATGATACATGATTGGTGCCTGATATTTAAGTTTTTTTGATAGAAAATATTCTGTTTTCAGAGAGAGTGATTCATTTTGATGTTAATAATTATGCTTATATGAGTAGAATTTTAATTTCAAAGTAAGATTTCTGTCATTCAGCTTTTTTTTCCAAGAACTTTACCTTTAAAGCCAATGAATAAACCTTCTTGTTCTGCCTGACAGTGTTCATTGTTTTCAAAAGCCCTCTATTTCATGATTATGAACACTTCAATTTGTGTAGTGAATGGTTAAAAAGCCAGTGGAGCGATACAGGGCCATCATGGCCCTCTTGTCTTCGACGAAGTGCTATTTTTCAATTACATACTATGGTGGCATATTTCTGCCATGAGATACGCGATAGCTATCATGATAATTTCAGAAAACTATCGCAATAAATCAAAGTTTGTAACTGCAGACTTGCGATTATGAATTGTATTTTTCTAAAAAAAAAAAACAACAGTTTTTCACCTTTGTAAATGCTTTCCGTTGTTATGAGGTAGATAGGTAACCTGGAGGTTCCGAGTTTGATACTCGGGAGCGTGTCTAAACTTTAGGATTTTTTATTTGCCTGCACAGTCGGCGCGAGTACTGGTGTAGTTCCTATGATGTAGAACCGAGAGAGATAAGTATAATTTGCAAGAGCTTATTTCTCAATCGATGTAAAATAACAATGTTTGAACCATAGGCCTTTGAATTTCCATTCATCTATAACAGAATAATAAAATTTTCCCTGGTCGATCTTTGAACACTTATGAAAGCATATTGGTGCATCGCCTGTATGTATTACGGAATAAGGAAATTTTCAACACCGTTACTATATATAGCAACTGCTTCTTTGCTATAGAATAAAGAGGGAATCACCAATGTGCTATTTATAGTAACGTTGTCTGATGATAAAAAAAATCTTCTTTAATGCCTTGAAAGACCAATGATATTCTTTATCCCGTAATAGACCAATAGAATTTCAGAGGCCTGAGGTTTGAACTAAATGGAAATGCATTAAACCCCATTTTCGTAGAGCACTGCTCACCTATAAGTTTTATCCTTTCTTTTCCAGGTTCGAATTCAAATTGGTATTTATTTCCAACACTTGAAAGAATTCTTTAGAGTGTTTCCAAAGAGACAGATACTGGTTTTAAAATTAGAAGAGTATTCGAACAACGTGTCTTCGTACATGCAGAAAGTTTTCGAATTTCTTGAACTTGGTATGTTTTTATTTTGATCTTGATGAATTAAATATCCCCTTAACCCTAATTGTGAATAAAAATTGAAACTTGATTTGGGAAGAGGAGAAAACATTGTGAGAAAAGGAGAAAATTGGTATGTTGCTATTTTGATCTTGATGAATTTAATATCCCCTTAACCCTTTACCGAACATCAAAGTTTTGGACTAGTCCAAATTAAAAGCGTTTGCAGAAAACAAAATAATTGTGAACCAGAAATTGAAATTTGATTTGGGAAGGGGAGAAAACATTGTGAGAAAAGGAGAAAATGCTGGTAACCAGCATTTTCTCCTTTTCCCACAATGTTTTAAAAGGGTTTCTTTCTCAGGGATGTTAAAGATTGGTATTTAGAATTTTCACATCTCACCAAATTAAAAAAAAATATATCACTGAAATTTATATGAAAAAAATAACACAAATCATCAATAACTAATAATCATAATTATAGCCATAAAGTTTTTGGATGGTATTCCCTTAAATGGCTACATAGTTTTTTTAAGGTATTTTTAGATTTCGCGCCCAAAATAAAGAAAAGCATTGTGGGAATGTAAAGTGACTGGCACGTGACTAATGACGCTTAAATTCCATAACATATCAAATAGGTAATTATTTTCCATAATTTCTTCTTCGGACGCTATGTTTGAAGCGTCATTTGTAATTTCCGGTATGTAAATGAGCAAGTTGCTCATCTAAAAATAGACCATGGTTCCCGTCGGTGTCGACCTGGGCCGTTGTAAATCTGTAATTTCTCTTGTTGTCGGATGGTTTTCGACTACTGGGGTTTACTGAATGAAAATTAAAAGGCATAACTTTTTTAGCTTCCCACACGAAACCATGTTGTTTTTCTCACCATTTTTCAAAGGAACTTTTTTTTTTTACTGGTTTAATCAAACGATGAAACTGATTAGAAAGTTAGAATTTGTCTTACTGTGACTTTTATGAAATAAGAGTGCAAACCTTAACCGCATAACCCTGACGTTTAATGGCCTTCACTTTAAAAAAGAATTAGGGGACAAGGAAAAAATGCTGGGTACCAACTTTTTGTTCCTTCTTACCGTCCATGTTTTCAACTCTTTCAAAGTCAAATTTTACCGTGATAGCCATATTTAAATAGTCATCTGAAAATGCTTTCAATGTTGTCAAGTCTACATTTTTGTCACGTGAAGAAGAGTTAACATTTTACTCTATACTCATTTCTACGCATAGCTTGTAGGAGCCTTTGGAAAACATTGTGGCAAAAGGTGAAATTGCTCGTGACGAGCAATTTCACCTTTTGTCACAATGTTTTCTATGCTATCAAAATGTGTCATATACCCATAAAAAAGGCTTCATCCTTGATGTTATTTAATTAGAGATACCATAGAAATTTCCTGTGGGGTAAAGGGTTAAGAACACTGAATTCGGATTTAAAACCCCTTACCATACGACAAAATTTAAGCATGTTCCAAATGAAAGGGTGTGAAGACGACAATTTCAGTGTGGCTCAGATGGTGCAATCTCGCTTTGATACGATAGAAAACATTGTGGGGAAAAGGAGAAAATGCAGGTTACCAGCATTTTCTCCTTTTTTCCTCAGAGTATTTTCCAGAAGGCTTCTTTCCCAGGGCCGTTAACAATCGGCAATAATCCGTAAATGGTTAGATTGCAATACAGACTGATTGATACTCATCCTTATCTCAATGTTTATCTTTCTGTTGCAGAGCCAATGGAAAATAGGACGTTGGAAGAAATAAGCCAGATGCATCAGAGAAACACTCGCCGAGAAAAGGACAGGGCTGTAGGTGAAATGTTGCCCGAGACCAGAAGACTATTGCGCTCATTTTACCATCCATTTAATGAAGAACTCGCTAAATTGATAGGGGAAAAATTTAATTACAATAACGACGAGTGATTTTAGGCTTACCTGAAAACAAAGTAGTCTGTATTTGCCGTCCATCGTGCATAGTCGGTCATGTGTCATACAACAGTTACCTTTTGTTGACCCAGACAGCCACATATTCACATTTTCAGCCACTTTTGTCTTGATGATATCTCGGACAAGTTCGATATTGGGCTATGCTTGGCGATAAAGACGGCCACCATGTCAAATCTCAGAAAAATCTTGTGTGCATTCTTGAGGCCACATTTTCAGTCTGATACTCATGAAACATAGTCAGAATGTTTGTCGTGATGAAATGTTGGACAACTGAGATATTGAATCATGTTTGGCGAAAAAGTATATCACCAAGTTAAAAGTTTAACCCTTTATCCCACAAGGCATTTCTATGGTATCGCTAATTGACCCTAAATAACAGCAAGGATGAAGCTGTTTCTTATGTATATATGACACCTTTTGATAGTGTAGAAAACTTTGTGACAAAGGTGGAATTGCTCGTAACGAGCAATTTCACCTTTTGCCACAATGTTTTCAAAAGGCTCCTACAAGCAATGCCTAGAAATGAGTATCTATGGAGTAAAGGGTTTAAAAAAAAAAACATTGTGTGCACTCTAAAAGCAATATTCAGTCTGATATTCGTGAAACCTAGCCAGAATATTTGTTCTGATGATGTCTCAGTTAAATCTGAAATCAGTTCATGTTGTGCATAAAAGTTGGTCACAAAAATCAAATAAATCATTATTATTATTCATCAAGTAAATGTGGCAAAAATCTATTTTGTCTGTCATCTATTTCATCTAATAATCGACGGAATCGTGAGGTAAAATGGTCCTTTTACATGCAGAAAATTTATCATTAGCAATACTTTTTTGATACTAAAATCCCCTTTTTCACGTAGGGTGGCTTAAGTATTTATCTTGTCAGGTGACCCAGGTCGGCCAGTGTGATCCTTACTCGAAACAACTAACCCTTTAGATATCTTATACATCTTGTTTTAACTCATTACCAAACGACAATATTTTAGGTTTGTCCAAATCGAAAGCATTTGCAGACGACAAAATAAAAGTGACTGAAAATTTGAAATCTGTTTTGTGTGAAGGATAGAAAACATGATTGTTACCAGCATTTTCTCCTTTTCCAACAACGTTTTCTAGGGACTTCTTTCTCAGGGTCGTCGAAAGTAGGGATTTTGTGGTAATGGGTTAATCAATTCTTAACCGAATGACACAATTTTCGATTAGTCTAAATTGGAAGAAGTTGTAGAAGCCTAAATAAATGTAACTGAAAATTACATCATGTTGTGATAAGGCTAGAAAACATTGTGAAATAAGGAGAAAATGATGGTTACCAGCAATTTCTCCTTTTCCCACAATGTTTTCAAAAGTCTTTTTTCTCATGGTTGTTAAAAAGTAGGGATTGTGTGGTAAAGGGTTAACTCACGATAATTAGGCATGAAAGGGATCAATGATTTTTTTCACAAATTTGGTAGAGCAGCTTTACCCTATTTAATTTTAGAGTTGATTTGTATCACAATTTATTTCGTAATCTTTTTCAAATAGTCATTCACTGTTTCTATGCCACACAGATAGGCAATTAATTGTCTGGCTGTCTTTTGCATGCCAACTTGTAAACGTTGGGACAAAGGGACAAACTTCCAAAGGGAACAGTGGTCACGTACATGTATATCAAAAGGTTCTGGGACAGACTAGGCCAGTGGATTGATTTATTGTATCATATTTATCGCCTTTTTCAGCATTGACTCAATTATATCGCGGTGGCCAGTGCAGCTATCCATGCTTTCCTGAAGTTTCTGCATACTAGTACTCTGAATATATATATTCTTTCCAAGCCACCGCCTAACCATCGTGGACTAGGCCGGTGGATGGTTCTTCCTTGACTTATTAGTCCAGAGTTAAGCTTCAGTTCTAACATCTAACATCTCGGATCATAATTTTGTATCTTTTTGAGGACACCATAAGACAGTAACAGATGAAAACAAAAGCACCAGGCTTACATTTTACTAAAGTATCCAATATGAATACATTCATTATCTGTGACAATTCCAGATGAACATGATTTTGAAATGAGAAAACACATTAACTTTAGCAAAAGATTATGGTGCCCTTATTCACAAAATACGTATAACATGTTGGCTAAGAGCTAGACCGGAAATCATCTTATTATCAGAATAACCACTTGCAAAGTTTCTGCATTGAAGCATAAACACAACAGCTACCTCTTTGAAAACAGCTGGTGCATTGAAGAGACCAAATGGTATTACATTGAACTTTATTAACCCGTTATGACAGGTAAATGCTGTCTATGCTTTGACTCTGAAGCTTAATTGTTTTACCCCAAATTCTGCTAAATAACTAACCTTAAATTTTCAAGGTGATTGTGAAAACCCAAACGTTGCTTCTTCAAAGGCGTTTTAAAGGAAATAATATATCCTTCGCCGATGTGTAGATCCAAGATCAGACTACATAGAAAGTGCAGTTTGATCTTGATCTGCACCGTCAGCAAAAGGTCAGTATGTTGGTTTCGCACCCTTTAAGTAAATGCCAGCAAACATTTCTAGAATTTCAATACCCAACTGAATATCCAAATACTATCCTTTTGTAAGTTAGAACCTGTATATCAATTCTTGATTTATACCGCTTAATCATAGTCTGGCTGTATTTACTACTACAAGACAGCAACACCCTCTGTAAAGAGTAGTCGAAGCATCTGCAAAAAATTTAAGGTTAGACCTGTGTGATTGAAAACAGCTATTTCCACTAGAATATCATCCTGCAAAATTAGCTATAATTAAAAATGGGTTGTATTGAACTTCTTTCACCGATTCATTTTTTGCCTTCTTTGAATTATCAATTATAAAACCACTATATTCTCAATTCAAAAAGAGATAATAATTACCTCCATTTTCAAAAAAAAAAACTAACAAAAGTATCAAGAAATTAATTTCAAGATAGACATAAACGGAATTTCCGATCCGTTAGAAATGTGCAAAAATATTATTTCTGAAGAATCCTTATTTATCAACCAATTAGATTTTTTGCCCCATGTTCACCGGAAGTGCATTACACAGGTCTTACCTTACACTCTGATTAGTCTGTGCAGTGCATGCAATCTGACCTGGTTTCAAACATTTTCACTAAAGGTTAATTTTCTGCACTTCTTAAGGCTGCAGTCTATATACCTCATGAGTCTGCTGTTTGTTTAACCAATGCATTTTTAAGACCAATAGTTATGTGATGACTTACATGTACTTAGTATCATGCATCATAGAGATACATTCAGTCCCTTTTTTCAGAGCGAGGCTAATTTGTGTTTGGCATCCGCATGTGAAGAGTCATTCATAAAATTGTTAATTCATAATGATGACAGGCTCTTGTATTATGAAAAATTGGGTGTTGGACATATATCAAATCATCTTTCCTCAATGATAATCAAGTCCACATTGAAGTTCATTTGTGCTTTACCCTTTACCAAACAATCCAAGATTTTAACATCCCCAAGGAAGAAGGTTTTTGAAAAAAAAAAAAAAAAAAGAAATTGGGAAAGGAGAACTGCTGGTAACCATGTCTTTTTTATCTTTTCTCAGAATGTTTTCTGTCCAATTTAAGAAAGAAATCATCATTTAAACATTTGATTTGTTGTCTGCAAATGCTTTCAATTTGGATGAGTCCAAAATTTGTCGTTTGGGCAAGGTCTAAGTCTATCCTAGTCAACTTCCATCTGTTCAGGTATTTCAAAACATCAATCAATATCTTCACACAAGAGCACACAAAGATGAATTCTATAAACTCTGTATTACTTTCAAAACAACATTTTAATAGAAATAATTCAAACTAAAAATAGAATAGCACAAAACAATTAGAGTAAAAATAAAAATACTGTAAAAGATGTATATTTTTAAAATAGCTTTGACTGGAAAAAATATCATAAAGCAACATATTCATGCTTTTCTTTTCTTCACCAAATATGGCATTTCAAACATTTACTTGTGCATAATAATGATACATGTAACAATAATAACATTGTTTACATCAGCATTCTGTAAACACATACAAACATTTACTTGTGAATAATAATGATAAAAAAATAACATTGTTTATATCAGCATTCTGCAAACGCATATGTATATTGCCCAGGAAAGATTTTGCTTAGTCCAATACAAGAAGGAATAAAAATTGTAAATTAATATGAAAGACTAAAAAATGTAAATGAAACAAGTACATGTAATAAGTATTGAAAAACTTGTAGATAACTACATGTTCACACTAAACCCAAAAGAAAATGCTCCTATGTATAAAAGTATTTTGTCAGTTCAGTTACACATTACACCCTCAAATTTTGTTGACTCAAATAAAAGGGAGCTCGAAAAATATTTAGACTTGATAGGAAAAATAATGAAAGATATGACAAAAAGTGACCAATGCCCTAACAAATTGTAGTAAAAAAACACATTTTTCAGAACATGCGACAAAATTTAATTTTAGGCAATTAAAATTAAATATAAGTACTTCAATATTTTCACAAGTGTTTAAATGTGTAACCAGTATGCTATTACATTAAAATATATAAATCATATACTAGTATATCTAATGAACTTTGGAGAATTAAACATGATTAGGCTTGCTGTGCTATGGCTATTTTTTAACACAAACATAATCTTCCTTTTATTTTGCAAATGAAAATGGGTCAAAGAAAACTTGGTTGCTATATTTTGTATTATATATATTCAATACATTCATAGCATGTTAACAAAACGACATCTTTCACAACTATTAGTAATAAAGTTGCAAGATTTTCATTATTGTTCATGAATGTATGATTTTACGTAAGAATATTTTTGTGGATATCTTAGTAAAAGCCAAGAGGGTCCTAACAACAAAAATGCTAAATAATTTATCTTTCTCTGTAAGTCAAAGATAAACGTACAAGATATTGCAAGAAGAAAACAATTAAAGAAAAATGATGCAAAAAAATTCTGTGTCAACAGTATCTCTATCTTATCAGTCATCTTCAGAACAACATTTTTATCATCATCCTTTCAAGAAAAGTAGCAGTTGTATAACTGTTATTTTTTCCCTTCAACACTGTTAATACCAATCCAGAGCAGTTTCCTTTAGGGAATTTTCTGCTTTGTAAAACTAGATTTATGAGTAACAGTATTTGTTAAACTAGATTTATAAGTAACAGTAAAAAAGCTAAATAAATTAAATTAAAAGTTCTAGCAGTGAGTAATATACAAATTACAGCCATTTCAAAGTTCTTTTCAAGAAAAAAAAAAAGAGAAATCTGACCATACAAGACAGTGTAGATCCAAGATCAGACTCCATACCTGTGCAATCTGATTTTGATTTAACCCTTTAAAAAGATGCAGATTTGTCATCACTGAATGCATTTGCAGATGACACTACTATAGCGGTGCATGTTTTCAAATAAGGGGATTTGTCTTTGATAATTTAGAAAACATGGTGGGAAATGGGGAAAATGCTGGTAACCAGCATTTTCTCCTTTTCCCACCATGTTATCATAACCTTCCTCGTTAAGGTCACTAAACTCATCATTATGTGGTAAAGGGTTAAACAGTCTACAAAATCGTCATAAGTTTTGCTGAGCACAAGTACGTAGCCTATGATAGTGTAACAAGAAATTGCTTCCTGTCCTGCACTGTTTTTGAAAGCTATATGCAGAGTAACATGCCATAGTATAAGGTAATGGAAGACTGGTTACCTAGTATACATGTACATGGAATATCCTCATTGTGACAAAAATATAAAACACGGTACATAAAGTTCTAAAATCTAAAAAAATGTCTAATCTCATCAGTTAGACAAGAGGTCCTTGCAAGCCTGAATCCCCCTTCACACTGTTAATAGCAAATTTACAAGTACGAGAAGCATGTTTGCTCTTAAATACAGGCCTCGAATTTCACTCAATGGTCTTCAATATCTGTAATTGAGTAAAATATCAAACCTCTCACAGAAAAAAATATTTTGATCTCCAGCTCTGTCCTAAAGGAACTAGAAATTCATTAATTAAAAAAAAAAAAAGCAAAAAAAAAAAATAGGCAAGGAGGCATACAAAAACATAAAAAAATCCTTTATCTATAATGAAAATCCTATTTACATTACCCTTACATTAGAAAGCATTTTGCAATTGCAAAATAGCTTTATGGTTCTAGCCCCATCACCAAACAATTTTGGTTGAAAAAGCCTTCAGGAAGACGGCTTTTGAAATCATTGTGGGTAATAAGCATTTTCTCTTATTCCACAATAATTTATTCCTTGTAAAAGAAAAATCAAATCAAGATTGAGACAATTCTCATTTGCCATCTGCAAAATGCAAATGCTTTGGAAATGGACAAGCAATTATTTCTGTGATCTGCTAAATGGTTAATCCTTTGCGAAACAATGCTGTGTTTTAATGATGCTGAGGATGAGGCTTTTTGAAAACAATTTTAGGAAAGGAAAAAATAAGACAAAACTAATTTTTCTCCTTTTCCTATATTGCTTTCTACTCGGTCAAAAAACTTACATTCAAATTGGATCTATATTAACCCATTACCACACAATCCCTACTTTTAACGACCCTGAGAAAGAAGCCTTTAGAAAACATTTTGGGAAAAGGAGAAAATGCTGGTAACCAGCATTTTCTCCTTTTCCCAAAATGTTTTCTACCCTTCACAAAACAAATTTCAAATTTTCAATCCTTTTTTTTGTCGTCTGCAAATGCTTTCGATTTGGACAAGCCTAAAATATTGCTGTTTGGTAAAGAGTTAATGCAGATCCTCCCAATTTGAAAAAGTCTAAAACTTTTCATTTGGGAAAGGGTTTAAGATGGAGAGAGTATGCTGTTCAAATGCAAAATTAACACAACTTTCTGTCCAAGTCACCGACTAATTTTCTCACATGCATCAGAGGTGAGAGGTGAAAAAAGGCTGGAAAGAAAGTTTGCCTCAAATGGGTATTGAACTCACAAGCACCAGGTCACCAGTCCACTATGCTAACCACTGAGCTACCACATGGGTACAGTTGCCCTAGAAGTTGCTTGCTAAACTTTTATGATGTAAATTTTTCAGTCTAGAAATATGACTCAAAAAAATTCAATTTTGGGTTCCTTAGGTAAAAAATGTCAAAGAAAAATGGACAGTGCAGATCAAATCAGACTGCACATCTTGTGCAGGCTGATCTTAACCCATTACCAAACGACAATATTTTAGGCGTGTCCAAATTGAAAGCATTTGCAGACGACAAAATAAAAGTGCCGGAAAATTTGAAATTTGTTTTGTGAAGAGTAGAAAACATTGTGGGAAAAGGAGAAAATGCTGGTTACCAGCATTTTCTCCTTTTCCCACAATGTTTTCTAAAAGCTTCTTTCCCAGGGGCGTCAAAAGTAGGGATTGTGTGGTAATGGGTTAATCTACATTGACCTCAAAGGCTACAAAGATGTGAAAGGCGCATTAACCTTTTACCAAACAATGAAATGTTGGAACTGACCCAATAGAAAGCATTTGCAGTCAACAATTTAATTGTAACTTAAATGATGACTTCTGTCTTTGATAGGGTTGAAAGCATTGTGGGAGAAGGGGAATATGCTGGTTACTAGCATTTTCCTCTTTTCCCACAATGTTTTCAAATGCCTTCCTTGTCATGGTCGTGCAAACCAAGGATTATTTGTTAAAGGGTTAACTCTCTAGCAAACGGCAAAATTTTGGGCCAGTCCAAGTTGACAGCATTTGCAGATGACAAATCAAATGTGAATCAAAATTTGAAATTTGATTTGGGAAGGGTAGAAAACATTGTGAGAAAAGGAGAAAATGCTGGTTACCAGCATTTTCTTCTTTTCCCACAATGTTTTCAAAAGATTTCTTTCTCAGGGTTGTTAAAAGTCTGGATTGTGTAGTAAAGAGTTAAAAGATAATACAGGGACATTTTCATATATTCACATATTTTGTGAAATGTTAAAAACCATTGTGAGAGTAGAGGAATATGCTAGTTACCAGCATTTCCTTCTTTTCCTACAATGTTTTCACAAGGCTTTTTCTTCAAAGATGTTAAAACTCTCTACTGTGTGGTACAGAATTAATAGAGGTAGCCACCATGACAGATTGCACTGGAACAGACTAGTCGATAAGAAAAAACTCTTCGTCGAGGTAAGTTCCCACGTTTTCGTTTTTTTCCTCCGGCTCATCTTCGTGTGGAGTTGACGAGGTAAAAAAATCTGATGGAAATGACTTTGACCTAGTTCTGAAAGAAAAAAGGGGAATGGCAATCAGCGTATGAATGTGCAGTAAGTATCTACACATATCAGTACATGCAGTCTGCGCAGACTGACCTGGGTTAACATTTTTTGCCGTTAATGAGCAATTTCTCCTTTTCCCACAGTGTTTTCAAAAGACTAGTACTGCAGACACGTAAAAACAAGGGCTTGTTTGGGAAAGGGTTAAAACATTGTTGGAAAAGGAGAAAATGCTGGTAACCAGAATTTCTTCCTTATCCAACTATGTTTAGTTTGTCATCTGCAAATGCTTTAAATTTGGACTGGTTTAAAATTTCCTTGTGTGGCAATGAGATAATACCCGGTACATCACAGAAATGCTTTTAGCAACAAGGTAGCTCATTTTTATTACTGCACGCAGCTGTCAACCTTTAAAAACACTGTGGGAGAAGGTGAATGTGCTTATCAACCCTTTCCCAAATGACAATGTTTTGGACTGGACCAAACTGAAAGAGTTAGCAGAGGACAAACCAAATAAATTGCAAATGATGATTTTTGTTTACGAAAGGGTAGAAAAGCATTTTCTCCTTTTCCTGGAGTGTTTTCAAAAGCCTTCTTTCCCAGCATTGTAAAAATCAGGGTTTCTTTGGGAAAGGGCTAAAACTACAAATCTCATTCCTACCTAGTGTTTGATAGAGATGACAGTCTTTCACGTCTCAAACGGAAATATTAACAGAAATACAATGTAATTACAAATCTAAAAAGTTTGCTTCTGGCATATCTATAGTATCTTATCAGTTCTATCTGTCCTGTGTGGCTTAGTAGTACAGCTCAGGACTTGTAGCTTGGCCTTGGTACGAGTCCACTGGAAGCACTTGATTTTTCATGGGTGCGTCTTTAGGCAAGACATCTCTGAATCCTAGCTTAACAATGGTGAAATATTGGCCATAATGTAAACATGTGAGCTGTTGCTGCGAAATGACTAAAACTAAAAGGTCACTGAATGTGATTTAATATCCCCCCTGGCGCTTTTTATAGAAACAAAAAATTATTGGTCCACAGTCGGACACATGGATGGACAGACACACGCACAGGCAGACACCTGGACAGACCCGCTGATTCCAGTATACCCCCGAAAACATTCGTTTTACAGGGGTATGATTATGTTGAAAGCATCCCTCAATCTGATTAAACCCCCCAAAAAAATCAAACAATCCCTGGTTTTTGACCTTACCCTAGTATGGAAGCCTTTTGGAAACATTGTGGGAAAAGGGAAAAATGCTGGTAACCAGCATTTTCTCCTATTCCAACAATGTTTTCTACCATGCTGTAAACAAATTTCAATTTTTGACAATTTTTGAGTCACAGTCATTTTGTTGTCTGCAAGTGCTTTCAATTTGGACCAGTCTAAAATTTTGTCATTTGGTCAAAATTTAATTCCAAACCAAATGACAAAATTTCAGACTTAACTCTTTCCCAAACAAGCCCTGGCTTTTACATGTCTGCAGTACAAGTCTTTAGAAAACACTGTGGGAAAAGAAGAAATTGTTCGTAACAAGAAAATTTCTCCATTTCCTACAGTATATTCTTGCCTATCGGCAAACTTTCTGCCATTCTCATCAAATTCAAAATTGTCATCTGCAAACACCTTGAGTTTGGGACAGTCTAAAATTTGTCATTTAGGAAAGGGTTAAAGCATTTGCAGATGAGAGACTACGGCTGCTTCAAACAAAGACATTTGTTTTTAACCCTTTACTCCATAGATACTCATTTTGACATATCAACAACAGACAGCTTTTGAAAACATTGTGGGAAAAGGAGAAATTGCTCGTAATGAGCAATTTCTCCTTTTCCCACAATTTTTTCCACTCAATCAGATATTTGTATCCTCATTTGACCATATTTTTGACATCATATCTTTATTTGCTGCTGAAATGGAAGAGCCTCAAATTGGCATATCAGGTAAAGGGTTAAAAGAGCACAAAACATTTTGAGAAAAAGCTGGGAACCAGCATTTTCCCTTTCTTCCATAACATTCGAAAGAGCTTCATTTTACAGGTCCTTTCAAATATGAAGTTGTTTGGTAAAGGGTTACAATTTGCAATGAGTTTTGAACTTTCAATAAAAATAACTTTTAACTCATTACCAAACAACAAAATTTTAGCTAAGTCCAAATCGAAGGCATTTGCAGACAACAAAATAAAAGTGACTGAAAATTTGAAATTTGTTCTGTGAAGGGTAGAAAACATTGTGGGAAAAGGAGAAAGAACTGATTACCAGCATTTTCTCTTTTTCCCACAATGTTTTCCAAAGGCCTCTTTCTCAGGGTTGTCAAAAGTAGGGATTTTGCTTTCAATTTAACCCTTTACCAAACAGTCCCTGGTTTTTACGACCCCAAGGAAGGAGCGTTTTGAAAATATTGTGGGAAAAGGAGAAAATGCTGGTAACCAGCATTTTCTCCTTTTCCCACAATGTTTTCCATTCTTCTAAAGTCAGGTTTCATTATTTGAGTCATGTTTATTATGTCGTCTGCAAATGCTTTCATTTTGGACCAGTCTAAAATTTTGTCGTTTGGTAAAGAGTTAAATAGGCTTAAATTTTGTCAACCAGTATAGAGTTAAACAAGTAGCATACTTGATTTGAGATTGATTTGGCCAATAGATATGTTTGTCACTAAAGCTAAAAGTTTCATCCCCGATCAGTTGCTTTGCCCAGTATTCATTATTATATGGGGGTTCAGTTCCACCCAGTTCTGCAGGTAAAACTTCTTTATGAATGGATGTATGAAGAGTACCCAGGTTTATTCCATGGAAGTGTATCTGAAAAAATAGAATCAGATAGTTTTCACCAATCACGGTTCATATTCACTAACAATTCATTGGAACATTCTGAGTTTTATACAGTTTTATAATTTATGTGAATACAGACCCAGGCTGCTAGTTTTGGAGCCAGTAACGTCAGCTAAATTAACCCTTTCCCAAACGACAAACTTTTGGACTAGACCAAATTGAAAGCATTTGCAGACGACAATTCAACTCTTGCTGAAAAGATGATTTCTGTCTATGATAGGGTAGAAAACATTGTGGGAAAAGGAGAAAATGCTGGTTACCAGCATTTTCTCCTTTTCCCACAATGTTTTCAAAAGGCTACTATTCAAGACCCATAAAAACCAGGGATTGTTTGGGAAAGGGTTAAAATTGGTTTATTCATAGTGCCCTAGTAGGGATCAGTTTGTTCATTCGTTTCATTCATTAAAATTCTTTAAAATTCTGATTTTGATGAAGAATTCTCATTTTGATGATGAATTTTAATGAATGCTTTAATTCTACATCATGTTGTGGACAGTCATCTGAATTATTGTAGTGTGACGATCATTAACTTGAGCTGTTATGATAGTCATTATATTGGCTTCATCCAGTGCTTTAATAGAGAAGATAAAGTTTGGAAAACTAACTGAAACTATATGTACAAAAGCCATCAGCTTGTGGTTAATATGGGGAAATATTTGCCGAAAAAGGGAAAGGTATGCGAACCTTTCGCTTTTGAGGTAAATATTTCCCCATATTAACCACAAGCTGATGAAATAAATCGTATATTATATTTCCTTTGATTATTTTATCAATGAATGCCACTTTTAAAACTAGTGATCTCTTGTCAATTAACCAGATTTTCGGCTGGAGGAAAATATTCACTGTGATGGGGAAACAATTCCCCCAGCTTAAAAGATGTCATTTATTTACCCATAAAATATCTAAAAATAGACACATGAAATGTGATATATTGGATTAACAAATTAATAAAAAATTACAAACCTTGTTTCTATTTTTCTCCTTCAGAAAAGGTTTCAACATCTTACATACAGCCTCAATGTACCATGGTTGGTTGACAAAGTGCACTGCAGAAAACCGTGCCGGGAAACAGTCCTACAAATAGTAATAAAGGTTAACCCTTTACCAAACAATCCCTGGTTTTTACAACCCTAAGATAGAAGAATTTTGAAAACATTGCGGGAAAAGGAGAAAGTGCTGGTAACCAGCATTTTGTCCTTTTCCCACGATGTTTTCTAACCGGCTGGAAAGAAATTTCAATTTTTGAGTAATGTTTATTTTGTAGTCTGCAAGTGCTTTCTATTTGGACTAGTCTAAGATTTTGTTGTTTGGTAAAGGGTTAAATACAAAAGAAACTAGAACTGTCACAGATAGTGACATTATTCTTTACGAAACAAGTCATAGTTTAACTCATTACCAAATGACAAAATTTTAGGCTGGTCCCAAATCAAAGCATTTGCAGACGACAAAATAATAATAACTGAAAATTTAAAATTTGTTTTGTGAAGGGTAGAAAACATTGTGGGAAAAGGAGAAAATGCTGGTTACCAGCCTTTTATCCTTTTCCCACAATGTTTTCTAAAGGCTCCTTTCTCAGGGTCGTCAAAAGTAGAGATTGTGTGGTAATGGGTTAAATGGCTCAGACCAAAAGGCTTCTGAAAACTTTAACCCATTACCACTCAATCCCTACTTTTGACGCCCCTGAGAAAGAAGCGTTTAGAAAACATTGTGGGAAAAGGAAAAAATGCTGGTAACAAGCATTTTCTCCTTTTCCCACAACAAATTTCAAATTTTCAGTCACTTTTATTTTGTCATCTGCAAATGCTTTCAATTTGGACCAGCCTAAAATATTGTCATTTGGTAATGAGTTAAAGGAAAGGGAGAAAATGCTGATAACAAGATCTTTAAGGATTCTTAAAACATGAGACTATTTAATAAAGAGTTAACACCCTTAACCCTAAAGCAGATCACTGTACCCAAAGGTGATGTTACTTTTTGACTGGTTGCCTCTGTACAGTGGTCCGAATACGAAAAAGATCACTGTAGCATCTCATTATTGAGACTACTCTTAACCTTTGACCAAACAATCCTGGGTTTTCAACACCCTGTAAAAACTTTTTGAACCTGTAAAAGAAACTTTTTGAAAACACTGTAAGACAAGGAGAAAATGCTGATAACCGGCATTTTCTCCGTCTTTTTTTACATTGTTTTCTACCCTATCAGAGAGTTACAGTGTATTTATACTACTTTTAAATTTGTCATCTGCAGTTGTTTTGAATTTGATAGAATCTAAAATTTTCAATACCAGTGGGTAATGTTTTAACCCATTACCACACAATCCCTACTACTGATGCCCCTAAGAAAGAAGCCTTTAGAAAACACTGTGGGAAAAGGAGAAAATACTGGTAACCAGCATTTTCTCCTTTTCCCACAATGTTTTCTACCCTTCACAAAACAAATTTCAAAATTTCAGTCACTTTTATGTTGTTGTCATCAAATGTTTTCAATTTGGACAAGCCTAAAATATTGTTGTTTGGTACTGAGTTAATCCTTTATCTAATGAATCAATGTTTTAACAATCCTGGTAACCTTCACAAAACATATTTCAAATTTTCAGTCACAAATTTTCAGTCACTTTTATTTTGTCGTCTGCAAATGCTTTCAGTTTGGACTAGTTTATAAATTTGTCATTTGGTAATGTTTTAATAAACAGAAGAGGTTTCTTACCTGCAACCCTTCAATCATCAAGCGGAGGATTTTCGGGTTAAGCCATGTTGATTGTCTAAATGTAAACTGAGACCAATCCACAATAATAACAAAACCATTGATTTGATTTTCCTCAATGTCTATCAGTTTTTCTAACGTAAGTAATACAGCCCTATAAATGGCAGCCAAACCGTATCGAGAATTGTCCCAGTTGGCTGAGTAAAACACCAGAATTTTACGCCCATAATGGTCACTTTTTTCCAAAACTGCTGGTATACCATCATACAATGCCTCTTTTATACTCGGTTCTGATGCGGTGAAATCTCGAAATATTGTAGAATTGTTCTGTCTGTATTCAAAATATCTGCCAAGTAATTTGAATGCTTCGAATGTATCAAACTTTCTGGCACGCAGAAACCTTAAAATGAATGCATCATCAGTTCTTAGAAAATCTGAAATTGACCAAAGAAGACTTTTTATCCGTCTTGAAAACAAATATAACATTCAATCCTTTATCCAATGATTAAATGTTTTAACTCTTTACTCCATAGATACTCATTTCTACACATTGTTTGTAGGAGCCTTTGGAAAACATTGTGGCAAAAGGTGAAATTGCTCGTGACGAGCAATTTTACCTTTTGCCACAATGTTTTCTATGCTATCAAAAGGTGTCCTATACACATAAAAAATGGCTTCATCCTTGCTGTTATTTAGGGTCAATTAGAAACACCTTAGCAATGTCTTATGGGGTAAAGGGTTAACAATCCTGATATTGACATTTTAGACACTTTATGGATGAATATTTGGTAATTTTTTGCCTGCAAAATCAATGCTTTTCATTTGGACAAGTTCAACATTTTATCACCAAGTTGACACCTTTTAAAAAAGCTGTAGAATTGACTGCTAATAAAATGCATTTGATAATTTTCTACAATGGTTTTCTAACAACTGACAAGATGTTTTTATTCAATTTCCTTTACCAGGCTGGGTAGCTCCGTGCTTAGTGTATCTGACTCATGACTTAGAGGTAGCAGGTTTGATACTCGGTTTCAATGAACTTTCTTTATGAGAATTTTTCATCTCTGACCTCTCAAGCATGGAGATAAGTAGTCAGTGGCTTTGGGAAGAAAGCTGTGTCAGTACTTGTGTGAGAAAGCCAGGCAACACATGGATGTATCACTGACCACCATGATATCACCTCAGCTGTAACAATGGCATTAACTCTTTACCACACGACAAAATCTTAGACTGGTTCAAGTTGAAAGCATTTGCAGACGACAAAATAAAGCTGACTGAAAAATTGAAAATTTGTTCTGGGAAGGGTAGAAAACACTGTGAGAAAAGGAGAAAATGCTGGTTACCAGCATTTTCTCTTTTTCCTACAGTGTTTTCAAAAGGCTTCTTTCTCGGAGGCGTCAAAAGTAGGAATTGCGTGGTAATGGGTTAAACTCCAGTACAAACCAAAACCAAACCAATCATTTTCCTTTCCTTTGTGAAACCTGTTGTGCTTTTGGCAAATCAGTAAATTGCTTCAAAACCTTCAAAGCTCAGTTTTACCTACAAATTAGTTACAAAGGTATGAATCTTTATCTTATAAAAACAAATTAGACTCCTGAGAATTGTGACAAATTACAGACAAAATATAAAATGTGATGTGTCCTTGAAAAATCTGAAAACATCCATATCAAACACAGTATCTTCCAAAGTCTTTTTCCTCAGGGTTGTTAAATGATGTAAAACCTTGAATTATGAGGTAAAGAATTAAATCAATAGATTGCAACATAAAATTCATCTTTTAACCCATTACCACACAATCCCTACTTTTGACGACCCTGAGAAGAAAAAACATTGTGGGCAAAAGGAGAAAATGCTGGTAACCAGCATTTTTCTCCTTAACCCACAATGTTATCTACTCTTCACAAAATATATTTCATATTTTCAGTCACTTTTAATTTGTTGTCTGCAAATCCTTTCAATTTGGATAAACCAAAAATTTTGTCTGCAAATCCTTTCGATTTGGATAAACCAAAAATTTTGTTGTTTAGTAATCGATAGGTGAGTCCAACAATATTCTAAGTGCCTGTACATTGTGCAGGCATTTAGAATAGTGTTGCAATCCCCTATCGTAATGAGTTCAGACCATGTCATAGTCCAATGTGCAACACATTGGGCGTAATTGAGCAGCTGCTCATTATATATAATTGTTACTTCTATACAATTTTGAAAAAAAAAATGAGTAGTGCACTTTGTAAATGGGGCATAACTCATTACCAAACGACAGAATTTTAGGCTTGCCCAAATTAAAAGCATTTGCAGACGGCAAAATGAAATTGAATTAAAATTTGAAATTTGTTTTGTGAAGAGTAGAAAACATTGTGGGAAAGAAGCCTTTAGAAAACATTGTGGGAAAAGGAGAAAATGCTGGTTACCAGCATTTTCTCCTTTTCCCACAATGTTTTCTACCCTTCACAAAACAAATTTCAAATTTTCAGTCACTTTTATTTTGTCGTCTGCAAATGCTTTCAATTTGGGCCAGCCTAAAATATTGTCGTTTAGTAATGAGTTAACCCTTTCCCAAACGACAAACATTTGGACTAGACCAAATTGAAAGCATTTGCAGACGACAATTCAACTCTTGCTGAAAAGATGATTTCTGTCTATGACAGGGTAGAAAACATTGTGTGAAAAGGAGAAAATGCTGGTTACCAGCATTTTCTCCTTTTCCCACAATGTTTACAAAAGGCTACTATTCCAGACCCGTAAAAACCAGGGATTGTTTGGGGAAGGGTTAAGCTCTCTTTTTGCAGAGCACGGCTCAATTACTATTTCCTCTTCCTTGTGCATTTGTTCTAATTCACTTGCCTTTGTATAATAGTGATGGTTTAACCCTTTCCCAAACAAGCCCTTGTTTTTACGTGTCTGCAGTACAATCTTTTGAAAACACTGTGGGAAAAGGAGAAATTGCTTGTAACGAGCAATTTCTCCTTTTCCCACAGTGTTTTCTACCCGTTTGGAGAACTTTCTGCCATTATTATCAAATTTGAAATTGTCGTCTGCAAACTCTTTGAGTTTGGAAGAGTCTAAAATTTGTCGTTTGGGAAAGGGTTAAGGATCAAACTTACTAATATCAGGTCTTGTGATGATTTGGTCTCTGACAACTTCAATAGATTGGGCAATGTGTTCATGATCTTCATGTAACTCTCTTTGGGCTTTCATCAACAGTTCTTGGGAGAGTCCCCACCCATATTCTGCCATTGTTGGTGTCTTACAGATCTAGATGAGTCCTGTTAGATTATTTTATTACTTCATTTCAACATAGCAAAATTTTAGATACATCAAAATGGATTTGCAGACAACTTTTAATGTGGCTCAACAGATTATTTCCGTCTTTGATTTGGAGGAAGACATTGTCAGAAAAGGAGGAAAACATTGTTATCAGTTTTCATGTAGTGGTTTTAAACTTTTCAAAAATACATATTTAAACCTTTACCAAACAATACCTGGTTTTTATGACCCTGTGGCAGAAGCCCTTTGAAAACATTGTGAGAAAAGGAGAAAAGGAGAAAATGATGGTAACCAGCATTTTCTCCTTTTCCCACACTGTTTTCTATCCTGCTGGAAACAAAGTTCAATTTTTGAGTTATGTTTATTTTGTCATCTGCATGTGCTTTCAATTTGGACCAGTCTAAAATTTTGTCATTTCATAAAGATTTGAACCCTTTACCAAACAATGTTTTACTGGTATTTTACAAGTTTTCTGCCAAAATTCCAAATACAAACTTGCAACTCAATCAAATTTATGTGGTCGTATACAAATGTTTCGATTGTAGACTTCCCTTAAATTTACTGTCTAGTAGAGTTAAATTATTCTTTACATTTCCAACAAAGATTTGACCACAGAAATTTGACATTCTATAATAAAAAATATATGATAAAATATGTTAAAAAAAAAAAAAAAAAAACTTCCCCTATAAACCACTTTTATATATGGGGGTATGTTTTTTTTTTTAAATATCTTATCATTTTTTTCATTATAGAATATCAGATTCCTGTGATTTGACATAAGAATGGAAGGGTCGTCTGCATTGTGAAAAGAGAGCGAGACGGAGAGTAAACACTTGCAGTCGCAATTCTGAACACAAACCATCTATCATTCGCATGCATCAATCATTTTAATGATTTTGAGTAGTTCTCTTACCACATTTCATCGCAAACACATCTTAAAAGCGCTTCTATTAGCAAAGAATGGCTTGAAAGTCCTAATCTATCGTTGCTTCTGCTAATGTATTGACATATTGGTTCTCGTTCTGTGCGTAAATTTGAAGCCGGTAGCCAACTTCCTGGTACAGAAGCTGGTTGCGAAGATGTTAGTTCAAAACAGAAAAATCTTGTAATTTCTTGAAAGTTATTGTTTGATAGATAAGCAATAGCAAAGCTGAAACTGTGTTTAATTCGACGATGTTAATCCGCTTTGCATCGAATTTCGTTTTGTTTTGTTTTTAAAACGAGAAAGAAATAATTTTGTATTAATTATTGGTTTGTGTTTCTTACGACATGAAACATGGCAGCGCCCATGTTAGAACTTAATACGAACCCGATGACAAACGCTCTACTGAAAAGTCGCACAGTAAATAGTAATTCAATCACCCAGTTGGTTTTACACATTAACATGATTACAATACTTTGGTTTTCATTGCTTGGTTTATATGGAATTATCCGAATAATCCAAAAACTAGGTAGAATCTTGGGATTTCGCGAGCTGCTAAATTACGAGATGCGTGTTTATTTTTTGTTGCATGATTCAGGATTTAGATTTGAGAACAGTTCACCAGTTTTATAGGCTGCAATCAAATCTATCACCATTACCCCTCAACCCCTCTCTCTTTCTCTCTCTCACTCCCTCCCCCATCCCCTCTCCCTCTGTCCCCATTTCATCTCTTTTAAACTCTATTTGACTATTTGTCTATCTCTTCCTCAATTTTAACAATTTTAAACTCTTTCAATCTCTCTGTTACTCTGTCTCAGACACTCTCTCCCGCCCTTTAACAAAACCATGCAGTGCCGTATAGTTCATTCAATAATATACTGTAATTCATTTGGGTGCTGATTTACCAAGTGTGAATACAAGTTATATTTGTAAATTGTAGATAAACACAATAAGTACAGTAATTAGTTTCATTTTTATTCTGATGACATAAAGATTTATTTTCAAACATGAATCAAGTGACTAACAAAATTGAAGAAAGAAGTCAAGAGTCAGACTTCCAAAGTGATAGACAGACTTACAGACATATGGAAAAATAGACTAGATAGTTTAGAGTTAAAATTGAATTTCACCATCTGTGTAATAAGGTAAAGAGGCAATTTAATAGAAAAGTTATTGTGGTTCCATTTTTGCATAAAGCACCAATATGATTTAGGTTTAGTAAGAAATAGTACTTAACTCTTTACCAAACAACATAATTTTAGACAGCTCGAAATTGAAAACATTTGCAGATGACAAATTTAACAGATCTTAAAAATTGAAATTTGCTTCCAGAAGGGTAGAAAACATTGTGGGAAAAGGAGAAAATGCTGGTTACCAGCACTCTCCTTTTCCTAAAATGTTTTCAGAAGGCGACTCTTTCAGGATCGTAAAAACCAGGCATTGTTTGGGAAAGGGTTAACTTTGCTGTGCTATGCACAAGTTTCTTTTTTGCCTATTCTGCAGATAAAGACCAGGTACAGTGGAATGTGAATGTAGATAAAGATAAAAGGGCACAGAGGGTAAAGTCTTCATTTTTTTTTTTTTGTTATTTTGTAAAATATAGTTTTACAAAGACACTCTATACATAACAATGCAATGGTCTGTTTTTTCTGATCAGTTTTATGAAGTCCATTTCTTTTATTTATGTGCTGTGTTAACCCTTTACCCCATAATGCATTTCTATTGTATCTCTAATTGACCCTAAATAACAGCAAGGATGAAGCTGTTTCTTACATGTATATGACACCATTTGATAGCATTGAAAACATTGTGGCAAAAGGTGAAATTGCTCATCACAAGCAATTTCACCTTTTACCACAATGTTTTCCAAAGGCTCCTACAAGCAATGCATCTGGAAATGACTATCTATGGAATAAAGGGTTAAGGAGCTATGACAAAAATTTAAATTTAACATCTGTAAATCACATTAATTAACCTTTTACTACATGACTACAATTTTGACTGTTCTGAATTGGAAAGATTTGCAGATGACACATAAAAAGTGTCTCAAATGATGACAATCATCTGGGTAAAAGCAGAAAACAGTGTGGAAATGGGAGAAAATGTTTGTTACTGGCATTGTCTGTGATTTTTCTCCTATTCCAACAATTTTTGTTAAAACTTGGGATTGTGTAGTAACAGACTATTGAGTAGATTTCTTGAAAATTCATTTAGGAACAATACAGATAACAAAAACTATTTTGTTGCCCTTATGGATTAAAACTTTATCAATTACAGGATCCATTTAACCATGGCTGGTAAACAAGACCCAGAATACAGAAAGAAGAAACGAGTGAAAGTGCAGAAAGATGCACCATTCCCAGTTCCAATTGCCTCCATAACCAGAGTGCCTTGTGATGAAAATTTCTGGTTTAACTTCACTGGATATTTAGAAAATGATTCTGTCATTGTCAGCTGCTCCGGAGATATTAAGTATTTGTACAAAATGGTAATGTTACTGTCATGTACAAACCCTCAGTCCATTTCCAATCTTTATCAACATCTTTCACTGAAACTTACTGCAATTATTCAAAGACTACAATATTGTTTGAACTTGCTTCTAGAAGAGTGACAAAAATTGTGAGAGGAGGAAATGCTGCGAAATGCATTTTTACCTTTTCCTAGAAACACCTTGGCTGAGGTTGAGATTTTTTTGTTACATTGTCTTTAACAGCTGTCAACTATTGGGGAACAAAAAGTTTTTTACTCGTAATGATTTAAACAGGATCAGAAATGAAGGCTGAATTCCTGTGCTTAATCAGTAGGATTTGTTTATGATGATATTTTAGTTTAATATTTCTCTTTCCCATGAGCAAGATTTATGTGGGAAAAACATGTATCAGAGCTAAATAGATTACATACACATTATTGAATTTGCAAAGCAATCTAATGAATACTTTAATTTCAACTGTTTAACCCATTAACCACACAATCCCTACTTTTGATGCCCGTGAGAAAGATGCCTTTTGAAAACACTGTGGGAAAAGGAGAAAATGCTGGTAACCAGCATTTTCTCCTTTTCCCACAGTGTTTTCTACCCTTCCCAGAACAAATTTCAAATTTTCAGTCACCTTTATTTTGTCGTCTGCAAATGCTTTCAATTTGGACCAGTCCAAAATTTTCTCATGTGGTAATGGGTTAAATGCTTTTCACAGTTGACACTGATGCATTGAAAAGGTATAAGAAAGAATGAAGCATATAAAATAAAACTTAACATACCTTCAAACCTGGACAAGGAGATAAGTGTCTGGACAAGTGGAAATTCATGGGAAATTTATATCTGGAAAAGTGAGAAAAACTGGCATTTCTTTTATCCCACAGGGTGTATTAATCAAACACTATTCATTGCATGCAACAAAGATGATCATGATTTTAACCTGTTACATGTCTATATTATTTACAGGGCTTTTTTGGGCGTGGATTGCTGTCAAGAGGCGCTGTGGAATTTCATCAATCCAGCCCATATGTTTATTTACCCACAGACCCAGGGAGTGAACCTAGTACTGTCAATGTTATGAGGAGAAGAATGTAAGTATTGCCTCCTTCCTTTAACCCTTTACTACTAGAGAAAATTTTAGACTGGTCCAAATTGAAAGCATTTGGTGCATAAAGCATAAAGGTGACTAAAAAATAGAAATTTGTTCTGGGAAGGGTAGAAAACACTGTGGGAAAAAAAGGAATTGCTGGTTACCAGCATTTTCTCCTTTTCCCATAGTGTTTTCAAAAGGCTTCTTTCTCAGGGGCGTCAAAAATAGGGATTGTGTGGTAAAGGGTTAACCTGATCCTGGCCTTTAAAATATTGTCATTTGGTAATGAGTTAATACTTACTTACCCCTTCAAAGACAAATCCATCTTTTGAGCCATATTTGAGTTTGTTTTCTGCATATGCTTTCAATTTGACAAATCTAGAAGTATATTGTTTGCTATTTTCATCATCCAAACACAACAATCACAATCACAGACAGTGACTAGATTTTGTTAATAAGCACTAATTCCCTTATTTGTTGTAAAAAGAACTAACCAGCATTTTCTCGTTTTTCCACCATGTTTTCAAACGCTTAATTTTATAGACTGTCACTGTGTAGGTTCAAACACTAATATCATAGTACAAAGCTTAGATGAAAAGCAAGAAAATCATGTATGTAATAATGTTGGTACCCTTGTGTGGGGTATAATCCGGTGTTTAAATCTTGCAGGTATTTGAGACACAAACAATGGCAAAAGCTTCAGGAGGGAAATAACCCAGATGTGGATGATAAGTCACAGCTAGATGTGGAATTTGATAGTGACAATGAATGTTTTCAGGACACAGTTATGCCTCATGGTATTTAATTGTCACATGATATTCCTCTCATTACTGATAGATTAACCCATTACCACACAATCCCTACTTTTGATGACCCTGAGATAGAAACCTTAAAAAAAGAAAACATTGTGGGAAAAGGAGAAAAGCATTTTATCCTTTTCCCACAATGTTTTCTACCCTTCCCACAGCAAATTTTAACTTTTCAGTCACATTTATTTTGTCATCTGCAAATGCTTTTAATTTGGACCAGTTCAAAAATTTGTTGTGTGGTAAAGAGTTAAGTTTTTGAGATATAAGTCAACTAGTAGAGAAACATTTTGTTACATTTGACACATGATCTGGCAAAAGCTTCTTAACCCTTTCCCAAACAACAAATTTTGGACTCTTCCAAAGCAAAAGAGTTTGCAGACCACAATTTTAGATTCAGAGGAAATAGCAGAAAGTTCTCAAAAAGGGTAGAAAACACTGTGGGAAAAGGAGAAATTGCTCGTTTTCGAAAGACTTTTACAGCAGACACGTAAAAACCAGGGTTTGTTTGGGAAAGGGTTAACCCATCAGCACACAATCCCTAATTTTGACGCCCTTGAGAAAGACCTCTTTAGAAAACATTGTGGGAAAAGGAGAAAATGCAGGTAACCAGCATATTCCCCGTTTCCCACAATGTTTTCTACCCTTCACAAATCAAATTTCAAATTTTCAGTGACTTTTATTTTGTCGTCTGCAAATGCTTTCGATCTGGGGAAACCTAAAATTTTGTCGTTTGGGAAAGGGTTAATGTATCTCTGTGATCTTTGATACCAAGCAGGCCATCACATAATTCTGCATCCACAAAATCCATTTTGTCTTACAACCAAGTAAATCATCAGTTACACCATCTTCGTGAGCCAGGGTTACGATCACTACATGGATCTTACCCTGGCTGATTGAGCCGAATTTCGAGATTCCCTCTATTGAATGCTGGTTATTACCCCCCTTTACATCATATTTCTAAAAGCCAATGAAATATTGTTTTACAAATCGCGTACGAATACACATAAAGCGATAAGCAGACATGTGTTTCCATGTTTACCTTCTATTCGAAAGGTAGCAACCTTGTTCTATTTTTATCAAAGATGAAATGCTACGAGCGATTTCATTCGTTGCAGTTAGAGCTTGCAGCATCCAATGAAAAAGCGTATCAAGGGAATGTAAAAATCAAGCTCGATCCGCCAAGGGTAGAGTAGCATAGTGAATCGTCAACCTTGGCTTGCGAAGATGCAGGTACACTGGTCTATTGACATGCAGAGAATTTGTTAGAAGCAAAATGTGTAGACCAAGTTCAGCCTGCATAAATTGCGCAGGCTGACCTGGGTCGCTACTTTTTGCAGAAGTATTGATTAACTTTCCCGAACGACAAGCTTTTTAGAACAAATTGAAAGCATTTGCAGACGATAATTCAACTCTTGCTGAAAAGATGATTTCTGTCTATGATAGAGTAGAAACTGAAAACATTGTGGGAAAAGGAGAAAATGCTGGTTACCAGCATTTTCTCCTTTTCCCACAATGTTTCCAAAAGGCTACTATTCTAGACCTGTAAAAACCAGGGATTGTTTGGGAAAGGGTTAAGCCCCCTTTTTACAGAGCATGGCTCAGTTACTTTGTAGCTTGAAGTTGGTCTCTCTCTCTTCTACAATTACTATATGTGCTGCTTATTTTAACACATAAGTACAGTGGAGTTTCAAAATCTGTCATCATGTCAAAGAGATGTGGTTGTTTTCATTTATTGGCAGATTTTACCCAAGTTTTTTTATGTCGCATTAAGAGGATTGAAATAAGTTATTTATGGAAAAAATTACCGAAGAATATTAGTTGGGGAAAAAAGTGGCATCATTTGTTTTTAAAGATTTCAATAATTACTCCCCTTTGCTAGGGCGATGCTCTTTAATATCACAAGATGTTTTTTTTTTTTCTTTCAGATTGGAAAACATATGAAAATGATAAAGAATCTCAAGAAGAAGAAAATAGTGATGAAACAGAGACTTCAAAGCACAAAGCCCTAAACATAGGGACAGGTGCTTGTGTACAAGACATTCCAGATAGCAAAAAGGAATCATGGGATATCTCTGATTCACCCAAAGGGCCATTTGTAAAGAATGGGAACAATTTAAGTGTGAATGAAGTTTCAAAAACATTGTCAGGAATGGATAATTATTTGAAGAATGACTGGAATAATTCTGAAGCTGACCTAGAGTTCTGGAATAAACATCCAGACAGCTGGAATGAAGGTAAACCAATTGTTGGTTTAACTGTTCACCACACAATACCCACTTTTAATGACCGTAAGAGAGAGGCCCTTTGAAAACATTGTTGGAAAAGTAGAAAATGCTGGTAACCAGCATTTTCTCCTTTTCCCACAGTGTTTTCTACCCCTCCCAAAACAAATTGTAATTTACCAGTCACTTTTATTTTGTTATCTGCAATTGGTTTCAATTCAGACAGGTTTAAAATTTTGTCGTTTGGTAAAGAGTTAACCCTTTCCCAAACAATCCCTCGTTATTACGGGTAAGGAATAGAAGCCTTTTGAAAACATTGTGGGAAAAGGAGAAAATGCTGGTACAAAACATTGTGGGAAAAAGAGAAAATGCTGGTAACCAGCATTTTCTCCTTTTCCCACAATGTTTTCTACCCAACCATATAGAAAAATGATCTTTTTAGCAACTGTTAATTTTTCATTTGCAAAATGCTTTCAATTTGGTCTGGTCCAAAATTTGCTGTTTGGGAAAGGGGTTTTTTTTATCCATAGAGAGAAGACCTTGGAAATCAACTAGGGACATGGAGAATAGGGTTTTTTCCCTTTACCAAGTGTTATCTACTCTTTGAGCCACATTTAGTCTGTTGTGTACAAGTGTTTTCAATTTGGATTTGCCTTAACCCTTTCCCAAACAACAAAATTTTAGACTGGTCCAAATTGAAAGCACTTGCAGATGACAAAATAAACTTAACTCAAAAATTGAAATTTGTTTCTAGCAGGATAGAAAACATCGTGGGAAAAGGAGAAAATGCTGGTAACCAGCATTTTCTCCTTTTCCCACAATGTTTTTAAAAGGTGATAATGCTGGTTACCAGCATTTTCTCCTTTTCCCACAATGTTTTCAAAAGGCAATAATGCCGGTTACCAGCATTTTCTCCTTTTCCCACAATGTTTTCAAAAGGCGTCTATCTCAGGGTCGTAAAAACCAGGGATTGTTTGGTAAAGGGTTAAAGTTTATTGTCTGATAAATGGTTAACTAATTACAGAGGTCTTTTTGTCATGCTGTAGTTGGCAGTGGCTTCTTTCTCAGGTTCGTTAAAAGTAGGTATTGAGTGGTAATGGGTTAAAAGTATTGACCCAGTTCTTACAGGCAAACACGGGTTGAAACTTTTTAATATTAGTTACTTTTCTGCATGCCAAAGGACTCATCGTCTGGATGCATTGATTCCTGTTTGTAAATACTGAAACCTGCTTTAAATTCTTTGCAGAAGATAAAATGTCAAACAAAGATGGAGTATCAAGTGATTGGGACAATTGTGAGGCTGATGAAGAATTCTGGAGCGCAGCAGTTCCATCCACATCCAGTAGTCATGGAAACCAACATAAAAATGACAACCAGGACTTTAAAAATATTTGTCAAAGTGAGGGTCATGGAGACCAACATGGAGATTCTTGGGGAACAGCAGTGCTGTCCTCTCCCAGTAGTCATGGATATGAACATAAACTTGACAGAGTTGGTTTTGAAAATAGTTGTCAAGGTGATGAATTTAAAGATAATGATGATTGCTCTCCCTCAAAGAAAAGAAAAGTCAGTGCAATAAAAGGTTCTGTCCTGAATAGTAGAACTTGTGAAAATGTGTATGATACAAACATTAAGGATATAAACACAAATTTTAATGAAAACCAGAAAAGTGTTAGAAAGAAAGAAAGTAGAAAGGAAGAAAGTATACTAGATTTTGAAGCAGCTTCTCATTTTGAAGGTGAAAATTGTTTACTAGACAGCCAAGAAAAAGATGGGAGTGTGCTACATCTAAGTGATCCAACTGTTAATGGAGAAACTGTAGATTCCTGTGAAGGTTAATCAGATTCACTTAACCCTTTCCCAAATGGCAAATTTTGGACAATACCAATTTGAAAGCATTTTGCAGACGACAAACTAACAGTTGCTAAAAAGATGATTTTTCCATATGATAGGGTAGAAAACATTGTGGGAAAAGGAGAAAATGCTGGTTACCAGCATTTTCTTCTTTTCCCACAATGTTTTCAAAAGGCTTCTATTCCTGACCTGTGAAAACCAGGGATTGTTTGGGAAAGGGTTTTAATAACAAATATGACATTGTAGATAAAGAGTGCAATGAAACATTTCAGAATGAAAATGTTGAAATTTGTGATAAAAAAAGCAAAATTATTTTATGTAATAACGACCAAAGAAATGACATGAATATAACTTCATTAGATGATCTGCAGAACAAAAATGTGGTGGCAAATTTAAGTGAAAGTGAAATGGAAGTCAGTGGAAATGACAATTCAAATGATAACAAGTTGAAAGGTGTTATATCAAATGAACAAGAGATCCATCCATATTGTGAGGTTGACGATGATGATGGTGATTATCTTGTCATTGGTGATTCTGATTTTGAGGATCACATGACTTTTGAGTCAAATAAAAGAGGTTACCATTGGAAACCAGTGTTAAAAAAGGATCCATTTCCATACACAGAACCTTTGGTATTATCTTCTGAAGAGGTAAGGTTGTAACAACAAGTTTTCTCATTTTGATGGACATTGATTTTATCCATTTACAAAACAGCAAAATTGGAGATTTGAACTAATTGAAAAATATGCAGACAACAAAATTTGGCCAAAACAGAATGATAAAAACATTGTAGGAAAAGGCAAAAATGCTGATTACCGACATTTTCTCTTCTTTTCACCTTGCTTTCCAAACCCTCCCTCTTCAAGGTACCGTTAATTTAGACACAAGATTGTGTGGTAAGAGGCTTAACTCTTCACCAAAGGACATAAATTTAGACTTGTCCAAATTAAAGGGGGTTGTGAGTTCGATCCCTGGCTCGGCCAATTTCTCTCCTAGGATTGATGATAGTCAATACGACAGGATTCATTCCTCTCTCTCTGCTGATCATTGTTGCAACCGTGGTTATGTGGGAAAGCAGCCAGCGGCTTGGAAAGAAAATTATGCGGAGTACTGCTAAGAGAGAGTCCAGGAAAGCATGGATAGGTGCACTGGCCATCGCGATATAACTGAAATAATGTTGAAAACGGCGTTAAAAACTATAAAAACAATGAATCAATTTTATGACCCTGAGATAGATGCCTTTTGAAAATATTGTAGGATAAGGAGAAAATGCTGGTAGGCAGCATTTTCTCCTTTTTCTCACAATGTTTCTACTCTGCTGGAAAGTGGAAACAAATTTCAATTTTTGAGTTACCATTATTTTGTCGTCTGCAAGTGCTTTCGATTTGGACCAGTCTAAAATTTTGTCATTTGGTAAGGAATCAAACCTTCCTTTTCAGGGTTCTTTAAAACACAGGATTGTTTGATGATAATGATAAAGGATTACACTGTATTTAAATTTTTATTTCAGGCATTTTTTCTATCTTTTGGCCTGGGTTGTCTTAGTGTAATGGATGAGGACAGGCGAACGGCTCTTACCCTTGAAGATTTATGGCACAGATTTTGTCAGCAACCCAGATTTCTACCATGCTATGCAGCATATCACTATTTCCGAAGTCGTGGTTGGGTTCCGAAACCAGGGGTGATATTTGGAACTGATTTTTGTGAGATATTTTTGTTATGCATTTATAGAGTTTGCACTGTTATAGAGTTGTCTGTTGGCAAGACAATGTACATTCCCAGCCCAGTACTATTTAACCCATTACCACACAATCCATACTTTTGATGACCTTGAGAAAAAAGCCTGTAGCAAACATTGTGGGAAAAGGAGAAAATGCTGGTAACCAGCATTTTCTCCTTTTCCATCAATGTTTTCTATCCTTCACAAAACAAATTTCAAATTTTCAATCATATTTATTTTGTCGCCTGCAAATGCTTTTGATTTGGACAAACATAAAATTTTGTTGTTTGGTAATGAGTTAAAGTATTTTCCTTTGAGACTAAGAATATAATAAAACTAAACATTATGATAAACAAGTAAATACATGGTAAGTTTTCTCTATATTACAGTGTTATACAAGGAGGGACCTCCATTTTTCCATGGCAGCTACTCGGTTATTGTGAAGGCAGTCCATTCAGGTATTATCATGGTTTTTTATGTCCACTGGGCAAAAGAAAGTAAGCTAATGTCATAACTTGGGGTCATCATGTGTCTGTCTATCCAAGCATCTGTGAACTTTAACATCAAACATCTTCTCTGACACTTAATAACTTATTTTGATCAAATTCACAGAAATGATCCCATTATGTTCCTGTTTAGACTTCCAGGAAAGAATCTCTACAGTAAAACTGAAAAATCCTATCAAAAAGCACATATTGACATAATATGATTTTTGAATGAACCCCTTTTAGATTTGTTGAAAACACAGCTACTGTTGTGTTTGGCTTGAATGACTAAGTGTTATCGTGTTAGAAGGGAAATGAATTATGTTTTTTTTTTAATGAAATAGTATCATTTATCCCCCTTGATTCATGCATATGTATTTCTTTTCACAGCCGCATTGTATGCTTTCAGGTCTATAGTGTAGATCATGTTCAGTTCTGAACTACTAGACCATCATAAGTGAGCCATGCTCTTGCAAAAGGGGGCTTGATGCATCTCTGTTATACAAGGTACATATATGTACTAGCCAAAGTCATCACATATCTATGGGTCAACAGGAACCACTTTTCTCAATAACCAACTTTTTCCCAAACAAGCCCTGGTTTTTAGGTGTCTGCAGTAAAAGTCTTTGAAAACACTATGGGAAAAGGAGAAATTGCTCGTAACGAGCAATTTCTCCTTTTCCCACAGTGTTTTCTACCCTTTTTGAGAACTTTCTGCCTTTTTCTCAAAATCTAAAATTGTCGTCTGCAAACTCTTTCAGTTTGGAAGAGTCCAAAATTTGTCGTTTGGGAAAGGGTTAATCATAGGGTAGATTTGTCCTTTGACAAACAGAAAATTGACCAGTAGTGAAAAGTTACAGCACAGGTCAGCCTGCACGGACTGTGCAGGCTAACCTTGGTCGATACTTTTCGCAGACGCATTATGTCCCCTTTTCACACAGCATGGCTCAATTTATTTTGATGTTCAAGGTTATGCACAGATGTGTTCGATAATGAGTATTGGAGCAATGTTTTATAATTCTACTTTCAAAGCTTCACTATTTCTGTCAGATCAAGAAAAGATAAATTCAGCAACCAAGTTATTAAACATTTGAATTTAACATTTTTTAAAGAATTTAAGACCCTTTGAATTGTTTTCTTGATCCAATGATAAGGAAGGGCTGTTCAGTCATCAGCCAGGGGCAATTAAAGTTTGATCATACGGTGGAGAAGCCACTGGTTTGGAGATATTGTTGTACACTAGTGCTTGAGTTGTCAAGAAAATATGAAGGGCTGATCTAGCCATTTGCTAGAGAGTTTATAAACTAGCCACAACATTTTTTAGTTGACAACAGCATTTGTTCATAATACTTAATATATTTAGTGAAATAGGTCTTCACCCAATCTCAGAAAAACGTGAATGTCAAATGAAAATTTTCACCAAGATCAATAAGTTCTGTACTCTTTGCATGGGTTGCTTCTCTGTCTACAGTAAAATAACCTATTACTACTTTATTCAATTCTCAACAATAAATCACTTTTTCAATATTTACAATGCCTGACTACTGGTATATGGTTTGCAACACGTGAAAAGGGGCATTTAACTCTTTACCACACGACAAAATTTTAGACTGGTTCAAATTGAAAGCATTTGCAGACGACAAAACAAAGGTGACTGAAAAATTGAAATTTGTTCTGGGAAGGATAGAAAACACTGTGGGAAAAGGAGAAAATGCTGGTTACCAGCATTTTCTCATTTTCCTACAGTGTTTTCAAAAGGCTTCTTTCTCAGGGGCGTCAAAAGTAGGGATTTTGTGGTAATGGGTTAAACGCTTGTGTAAAGTGTCATCTCGGATCAGCCTGCACAGTCCACGCAGTCCATACAGGCCAATCCAAGAGGGCACTTTAGAGCTACATTAGATTTTGTGCTACAGTAGATGTCATCAAGACAGAAAATTACATAAAAAATGGGAAGTGTTGTTTCAGAGACGACTCTTTACGCAAATGTCCAAATGCTTCTTTCCGCAATTTGCCATCTTCGCAAGCCAAGGCTGATGATTCACTACGCTACTCTACCCTTGGCGGATCGAGCTTGATTTTTACATTTAACTGATACGCTTTTTCATTGGGTGCAGCCAGCTCTAGCTGCAACGAATGAAATCTCTTGTAGCATTTCATCTTTGATAAAAATGGAACAAGGTCGCTACCTTTCGAATAGAAGGTAAACATGGAAACCCACATGGATGTCTGCTATCGCTTCATGTGTGTATTCGTAAGCGGTTTGTAAAACAGTATTTCATTTGCTTTTAGAAATATGATGTAAAGGGGGGTAATAACCAGCATCCAATAGAGGGCGCATTTCAGGAATCTCAAAATCGGGCTCAATCAGCCAAGTTAAGATCCACGTAGTGATCGTAAACTTGGCTCGCGAAGATGCATTTTGCAGGCCATATGATTTTATTCTTCAGGAACTTATAAAGGGGTGGAAGAATATGGTAACAGGGCTTTTACATGGACTTCTTTCTCAGGTCTACAGAGAATTACAGAGCATGTTGCTAAGGTAATCTGATCACAGAATTATTTCGGCTTTGCTTTTCTTCCTTTTGAATTTATCAAAGATTATAACTTGAAAGCTAGAATTGATAAATTTTATGTTTATACATACTAGCAAAGGCAAGAACGGCTAATTCTTGCCTTAAAATAACAGTATCATATGTGAAAAAGAACTGTTTTGAGAAATCTTTAACCCATTACCACACAGTCCCTACTTTTGACGACCCTGTGAAAAAAGCCTTTTGAAAACATTGTGGGAAAAGGAAAAAATGCTGGTAACCAGCATTTTCTCCTTTTCCCACAATGTTTTCTTCCCTTCCTAAAGCGAATTTCAATTCTTTAGTCATATACATTTTGTCTTCTGCAAATGCTTTCAATTTGGACCAGTCTAAAATTTTGTGGTCGGGAAAGAGTTAAAGAAATACTATGACAACCTTTCACTTATGTCCATTTTCACTGCCTCTTTTGGTCAACATTATAATTATTAAGGTCCAATTTTCTTAAAAATGCTGAACTATGTAGGGATCATATTAGATAGTAAGTAACACTCGCAGCATTATTATTGGAGAGGTCATCAGACCTCTCCTACAGTGGTGAGTTTAAAAGGCAGACTGCCACAGAATTTGCAGTCTAATTCTATTTCTTCTAGGGTAATTGTTCTGATACACAGTCCGTTTCATCATGGTTTGTAAATAAAGTGAAATAAAAAGACCGAAACAGGAAATAGACATGGTTTATTTTTATAAATGACGAATTTCAGAAAAGATTTAATTTTGTAATTTGCCATGGCTGCAAATAACCTTTCTGATAATTGTAGTTTTTTTATTAAGCAATATTCCAAGCAGAAGAAAAAATAAGAAGAATTTCATTAAAAAGAGAAAGAAGACCCTGGACAAGAACATGCAACTTTGAAAACGGGACCAGAAGGTCAAATTACCGTTATGTAAAGAATATGAGCCCGTTGAGGTTTCTACGTGGCAGCTTTTTAGCTCACCTGAGCACAACGTGCTCAAGGGGAGCTTTTAGGATCACCCGGTGTCCGTCGTCCATCGTGCGTCAGTGCGTCGTGCGTCGTGCGTCGTCAACAATTCTTTAAACATCAACTCCTAAACCGCTGGGTGGATTTGGACCAAACTTGGCTGGAATGTTCCTTGGGAGGTCCTCTTTAAAAATTGTTCACAGAATTTGATTCCGTCAAAAACTCTGGTTGCCATGGCCACGAAATAGAATTTCTTAGGAAATTCTTTAAAAATCTTCTTCTCTGAAACCGCTGGCCAGATTTTAGAATAATTTCACACAGATGTTCCTTGGGTGACCCTTTTCAAAAATTGTTCGCGAAATTTTGATCCGTCAAGAAACATGGCTCTGGTGAATGGGGGCTTCTTGCACTATACAGAAATGATGAAATTCTTAAAAATTCTTCTTCTCTGAAACCGCTGGCCAGATTTTAAAATAATTTCACAGAGATGTTCCTTAGGTGACCCTTTTCAAAAATTGTTCGCGAAATTTTGATCCGTCAAGAAACATGGCTCTGGTGAATGGGGGCTTCTTGCACTATACAGAAATGAAGAAATTCTTAAAAATTCTTCTTCTCTGAAACCGCTGGCCAGATTTTAAAATAATTTGACAGAGATGTTCCTTGGGTGACCCTTTTCAAAAAGTGTTCGCGAAATTTTGATCCATCAAGAAACATGGCTCTGGTGAATGGGGGCTTCTTGCACTATACAGAAATGAAGAAATTCTTTAAAATTCTTCTTCTCTGAAACTGCTGGTCAGATTTTGAAATAATTTCACAGAGATGTTCCCTGGATGAACCTTTCCAAAAAATGTTTGTGAAATTTTGATAGGTCAAGAAACCTGGCTCTTGGGAATGAGGGCTACTTGCGCTATAGGGAAATGAAGAAATTCTTAAAAATTCTTTTTCTCTCGAGCGGCTGGTCAGATTTTAAAATAAAAAATTCACAGAGATGTTCCTTGGGTGACCCTTTTCAAAAATTGTTCGTGAAATTTTGATTCATCAAGAAAGATGGCTCTGGTGAATGGGGGCTACTTGCACTAAAGGGCAATGAAGAAATTCTTAAGAATTCTTCTACCGGTACTCTGAAACGGCTTGTCAGATTTTTGAAAATTTTCACAGAGATATTCCTTGGGTGACCCTTTTCAAAAGTTGTTCGTGAAAGTTTGATTTGTCGGGAAACATTGCTCTGGTGAATGGGGGCTACTTGCACTACATGTATATGGAAATTCTTCTTCTCTGAAACTGCTGGTCAGATTTTGAAAGGACTTTCACAGGTGACCTTTTAAAAATTGCTTGTCAAAATGATGATTTTGTTTCCAGTGTTTCAATACATGTACTTTCAAAAAAAAAAAAGGCTATGGTCCTCTCAAAAATTCAGGTGAGCGATCCAGGGCCATTTTGGCCCTCTTGTTTACTCGTTTGTTTACATGTACCAAAATATATTGAAAATTAAAGCCAATAAACTATTTGAAAACATTGATGTTGACCTCTCCTGGCTTCTTTTTCAAAGAAGCCCACTTGTATTAAGGCTTTTGTTATGAAATGAAATGGTTTCTGTACATACATCCTTTGTTGTTCAACTTACTCATGCACATGATTTATTCCATATTATGAAGGCATTGCATTTCATGTATTTCATCAGTTTCTGGTAATTAATGCATGTGGTACCAAGGTATAAGTTTTACCACACATCCCTGAATTTGAATAAACTTTAGTAAAGTAGAATAGCTTGTGGGGAAAGGAAAAAAGGAAGATGATCATCATTTTCTCCTTATTCTACAACATTTTCTAATCTTTCTAAAGCAAATTCCATTGTTAGATTCACATTGAATTTTTTGTGGACAATTTTTTTCAATTTTGATTCGTCTAAAATTTTGTCAGTTGGTAAAGAGTTAAGACATCATGTTTAACCCTTTACTCCATAGATACTCATTTCTATGCATTGCTTGTAGGAGCTTTTGTAAAACATTGTAGCAAAAGGTGAAATTGCTTGTGACGAGCAATTTCACCTTTTGTCACAATGTTTTCTATGCTATCAAAAGGTGTCATATACACATAAGAAACTGCTTCATCCTTGTTGTTATTTAGGGTCAATTAGAGATACCATAGGAATGCCTTATGGGGTAAAGGGTTAATTAAGAAATAATCTACTTCCTATTGTGGTTTATCGTTCAATAAACCACAGTTGTGAGTTATGAGGCACAATAAATAATCCACAAGGGCGATAGCCCGAGTGGTTTATTCATTGCGCCTCATAACTCACAACGTGGTTTATTGAACAATATACCACGATGGAAAGAAGATTATTTCGATTCTTACATGGTCAATTCTTAATTGCAGGAAAACAAGTTCAAATGTAGAGTACAAACGCGGATAAAGATTATGTTCCATTGAATAACCCACTCACTGATTGACATCACTCGATAAAGAATTACGTCACTCGGCGTTGATTGTCGCAGATTTTACCACATTGTCCTTGCACTGAGCGGAATTTGTGTGTCATGTTAGAATATTATTTCTCTTTTCAGTCCCTGCTAGTGTGTTATGTGATCATACCTTCAAGTCTTACAAAGGATGAGAAGTTGTCACCAGCTTGTCTGTCAAAACTACGCATACATGTGAGTTGATTTTGTAATCTTTATTTTGTTTTCTTTTCTTTAAAAAAATATATTTGAACCTTTCCCGTTGAAAACAGGGCTTAACTCTTTACCACGCAATCCAGACTTTTAACGACCCTGAGAAAGGAGCCTTCTGAAAACATTGAGAGAAAAGGAGAAAATGCTGGTTATCAGCATTTTCTCCTTTTCTCTCAATGTTTTCAGAATGTTTTCTTCCCCTTCCCAGAACAAAATTTGAATTTTCAGTAACTTTTAGTTTGTCACCTTCCAATGCTTTAAATTTGGACCTGTCTAAAATTTTGTTGTTTGGTAAAGAGTTAAGGCATCTGCAAAAAGCCTGCTTAGTTGGCGCAGGCTAACCTGTGTCAAAACTTTTTACTTTTTTGTAAACTTTCTACATGTGTAAGGACAATTCTACCTCACGATTAAAACTGTTGTTAGACAGAATGCTTTTTATGATATATGTTGACCTGCTTGATATAATACACCATGGAATTGCATTAAACCCCTTTTTACGAGAGCATGCCTCATTTGTAAAGTTATGTCATGTGAGCAAACTTTGTTATCTGCTGCACTTATCAGGTGATAGACTGCTTGAGTACATGATTGTGTCGTAAAATAAATTTGACTCAAAAAATGAAATTTGATTTAGGATGGGTAGAAAACATTGTGGGACATGGAGAAAATGCTGGTTACCAGCATTTTCTCCTTTTCCTACAATGTTTTCAAAAGCTTTCTTTCTCTGGGTCGTTAAAAGTCAGGATTTTGTTGTAATGAGTTAACTTTTTACCACACAACAAAAACTTGATCCTGGAACAAATTGAAAGTATTAAAGGATGACAGCTTACTGGTATATACATTTAAACCTCATATCTTCTGTCTATGATAGGGTAGAAATGATTGTGGGAAAAGGAGAAAATACTTGTCACTAATAAGGCCTCTTCTTCAGGGTGATTAAAATTCTGTGTTGTGTGGTAAATAGTTGTTAATCCTATCATGTTAGGAACACTTTCAATGTTGTTTTCTTCAAATTTCTTTAGGTGGGTTATGGATGAAAGTCCTACTGCATCGTGACATGTTTTTATTTTCAGCTACAGAAATACAGCAGATGGGTCTCCTCACAAGAAAGAGAAGCAGACAAAGTGACTGATATGCCTTGAAGTCTGACCTGACCTATAAAAACAGGGAATTTATGACATCTATAGACAATGATGATAGAATAGGGGTACTATTAACCCTGTACCACACAATGATGACTTTTTGATGACCCTCAGGCAGAAGTCTATTGAAAACATTGTGGGAAAAGGAGAAAATGCTGGTAAGCAGCATTTTCTCCTTTTCCCACAATGTTTTCTACCCTTCCCAAATCAAATTTCGATTTTTCAGTTACATTTAATTTGTCGCCTGCAAATGCTTTCAATTTGGATCACTCTATAAATTTGTCGTTTGGTAAAGACTTAAAGAATGGATGGATAGTGCTACTAGAGAGGTTGCTTATTTTTATACCCCCTGCAAAACAAATATTTTCGGAGGTATACTGGAATCATCCTGTCTGCCTGTGTGTCTGTCTGTCTGTATGTGTCCATCTGTTTAGAAAATACTGTCAAAGCGCTGGCGGGGGTGTAAAGTCACATTCAGAGACAGCTCTAGTTAGCTCAATTTCTAGTACATGAACTACTCACACAGTGAGTGCGTCTCAGGGCAAGACCCTGCAGAACCCCAGCCTAATACTTGGTTCATGCCAGGAGAGACTTCAGGCTCATTTCTATTCCATTGCACAAAATTGTGGTGGAGGATTTTAACCCTGTATGTTGTTATTTTGTCATTTTGTTTTAAACTAACCATCTTTCATCAATATAAACATAAGTTTGTGTTAAAAACAAAACAGACAAATTTTTCGCACTTATATTAGTTATTTGACTTAATTGTAAAAAAAGGGGGTATTTCGGTGTTTCGATGATATTTTTGTGATTCGTCGGACCCGTCATGAACCCCACAATTTGTGTGATAAAGGGTTAACTCTTTACCAACTTTACCAAACGATAAAATTTTAGGCTTGTCTAAATCGAAAGCATTTGCAGACGACAAAATAAAAGTGACTGAAAATTTGAAATTTGTCTTGTGAAGGGTAGAAAACATTGTGGGAAAAGGAGAAAATGCTGGTTACCAGCATTTTCTCCTTTTCTCACAATGTTTTCCAAAGGCTTCTTTCTCAGGGTCGTCAAAAGTAGGGATCGTGTGGTAATGGGTTAAAAAGCCAGTGGAGCGATACAGGGCCATCATGGCCCTCTTGTTTTCTACCAACTGAAACACATATACTATCAAAAGAGCTACATTTATACATGTAATGTGAGGTATGCTCCTGAAAAGAGGGGCTTAACCCATGTTCATGATACTTTATACCAAACAGATCATCATAATAATTATGGATTCGTGATTGTTCAACAATCGATTGTATCATGAGATAATCTGGTCCTTTGACATGCAGAAAATTCACCAATAGCAAAAAGTTTCTTCACAGACTGCGCAGGTTGACCTGGTCTGGATAAGTTTTCCACATACATTAAGTCACCTTTTTACAGGGAATTGCTTATATCTAATCGTCCACGTATGCCTTTAGTTCTTACAAGTCTATCATTGTTTGTCCGGTAAAAAGTCAAAACACTTGACTGTATGGTAAAGGATTAAAAAGGTTATGTTTTAGACAAAAACTTAGTTGTAACTATTTTCATTCAGTCACGATATTCCCTCTTAAACAGTACCGAGTTTTGACGACCCTATGTGACAACTTTTGAAAACAGTCTGGGAAAAGGAGAAAATGCTGGAAACCAGCATTTTCTCCTTTTCCCAGACTGTTTTCTTCCCTTCATAAGACCTTTTTTTTAAATTTTAGAATCATATTTATTGTGTCGTTCACAAATACTTTGAATTTGTGTAAATCTTAAAATGTATTGTAGTGGTAAAGAATTACATGTGCCCTGACATGGTGAATATCGGTTTACTTTAGGAATAATAGTGCATTGTCTTTCGTTTTAACTCTTTACCAAACGACAAAATTTAGTCTAGTCCAAATGGAAAGCACTTGCAGGCTATAAAATAAATGCAACTAAAAAATTGAAATTTGTTTCCAGCAGGGTAGAAAACACTGTGGGAAAAGGAGAAAATGCTGATTACCAGCATTTTCTCCTTTTCCCACAATGCTTTCAAAAGGCTTTTATTTCAGGGTCGTAAAAAAACTAGGGATTGTTTAGTAAAGGGTTAATTATAAGGTTCAATAGTTACTATATCTTGTTATGGTTCGTCTAAACATCTACAAATTTAAAGGGGTCCTCGAAAGGGGGGGGGGGAATCGACATTCTTTATTTCTGATTATTTCTGACTTTTTTTTTTTCTGTGTGTCATATATCCTTCTAATGATCTTCTCTTTGTCTGTCTGCCTGTCTGTTTGTCTCTGTCTGTTTGTAGCTAGCAAGCAAGCAAGCTAGCTAGCAAAATTAATCCAAGTTTTGACAACGTGTTCCAGGATCGATGTTAAATAAGGATTAGGCAAAGACACTTTTTTTTTCTGTGTTTTATATATCCTTCTAATGATCTTCTCTTTGTCTGTCTGCCTGTCTGTCGGTCTCTGTCTGTCTAGCTAGCTAGCTATCAAGGAAGCTAGCTAGCAAAATTAATCCAAGTTTTGACAACGTGTTCCAGGCTCGATGTTAAATAAGGATTAGGCAAAGACACTTTTTTTTTTGTGTGTGTCATATATCCTTCTAATGAGCTTCTCTCTGTCTGTCTGTCTGTAGCTAGCCAGCTAGCAAGCAAGCAAGCTAGCTAGCAAAATTAATCCAAGTTTTGACAACGTGTTCTAGGATCGATGTGAAATAGGATTAGGTGAAGACACATTTCACCGCTACAAAAAGACATTTGATACAGAAAAATTGGTTTAACCCTTTACCATACAACCCCTGGTTGTAACGAAGAAGCCTTCTGAAAACACTTCGGAGAAAAGGAGAAAATTATTGTAAACAGAATTTTCTCCTTTTCCAACAATGTTTTCAACCCTTCTAAAAACAAATTTCAAATTTTCAGTCACTTTTATTTTGTCATCTGCAAATGCTTTCAATTTGTACCAGTCTAAGATTTTCTTGTGTGGTAAGAAATGTAGTCCATTGGTAACGCGGAATGCTAGGTAGCCGGGTGTTAGAGTAAAATGGTCCTTAGACTTGCAGAAAATTAACTCATGGCAAAAAAAATTCAACCCATGTCGCGGATCGCGCAGGCTGACATGGGTAGATACTTTTTGCAGATGCATTAAGCCCCCTTTTCACAGAACACGGCTCATTTATAAAAACTAATCGTAAGTAATGACCTATCTTTTTTGCGTATCTTTATAAACCTTTCACGAAACAGTTCAATGTTTTAACATCCCGACCCCCGACAAATACATTCGAAAACACGACGGTAACAGCAGAATAGACCTGTAACTATTATTTTCTCCATTCCCCCATATGTTTTTTTTTTCCTTTTCCCCCATATGTTTTTCTTCCCTCTCAAAGACAAATCCCACCGTTCGATTCATAATAAATTGTCGTCTGCAAATGCTTTCAATTTTGACCAGTCACAAATTCTGTCGTTTGCTAAAGATTTATCTCTTAACTCTTTACCACATGACAAAATTTTAGATTGGTCCAAATTGAAAGCACTTGCAGTTAACACAATACGACGTAACTCAAAAATTGAAATTTATTTCCTGCAAGGTAGAAAACATTGTGGGAAAAGGAGAAAATGCTGGTAACCAGCATTTTCTCCTTTTCCTACAATGTTTTCTAAAGCCTTCTCTTTCTGGGTCGTTAAAAGTCGATATTGTGTGGTAAAGATTTAAACACGTTTAGCGCTGGCTGACGTGGGACGATACTTTCTACCATTTCACAAAACACGACCCATTTATAAAACTTGTAGCAGATGCATTGATCTCCCTTTTCAAACAACACGTTTTATTTATAATACTATTCGTATCTAATAACCTTTAATAATCTCTCCGTAAATTAACCTGTTACGAACCAATTAAATGTATTGCCAACGCGACGAACTCGTACTTTTGAAAACATGCCGGGAAAAGCAGGAAAGACTGATAACCAGCATTTTCTCCTCCTTCCGATATGTTTTCTACCCCCTCAAAGACAAATCCCACCATTCGATTCATACTGAATTTGTCGTCTGCAAATTCTTTCAATTTTGGCATGTCTCAAAATTCTGTCGTTTGGTAAAGAGTTACCCATTACCGCACTATCCCTACTTTTGACGCCCCTGAGAAAGAAGCTTTTTACTACGGAAAACATTGTGGGAAAAGGAGAAAATGCTGGTAACCAGCATTTTCTCCTTTTCCCACAATGTTTTCTACCCTTCACAAAACAAATTTCAAATTTTCAGTCACTTTTAATTTGTCGTCTGCAAATGCTTTCAATTTGGACCAATCTAAAATATTGTCGTTTGGTAATGGGTTAACTTGCCAGGGAACCCAAACAAAACTTTTAATTCGATAGTAGAACCCAAATTTGTTATTTTAATGATTTCGTGTTTTTTTTTTTTTATTTTTGTCTTTTCAAATACCTCCTCATCGGACAGTGTAGATCTAAGATCAGACTGCACGTTCTGTGCAGTCTGATCTTAATCTACACTGTCCGCAAAAGGTGTCTGGGTCGGGCTTAGCAGCGATAAGTGTTAAATGTAACTGAGTGGAAGGCTGAACGAATACGCTATCGACTTTTATAGCTCGTCATCTCTCTTAACCCTTTAGCAGACCACAAAATTTTAAACTGGTCCAAATTGAAAGCATTTGCAGACAACATATTGAATTTGGCTGAAATCGTCAGTGAAAGTGTAGAAAACCTTGTGGGAAAAGAAGAAAATGCTGGTAACCAGCATTTTCTCCTTTTCCCACAAGGTTTTCAAAGACTTCTTTTTCAGGGTCGTTAAAATCCATGGACTGTTAGGTAAAGGGTTAATATAAATGCTCGGCGATATTCAATAAATTGTAATGATCAGCGCTGATTCGTTAACATGAATAGAAGAATATGAAGTTGAAGAAGAAAAAAAAAAGTGATGTAGGGCAGGTCTAATATAAATAGTATCCTTTACCTCGGTCACGAGACGGGATGTATACCCTGTTCCATGGTTTTACGAACTGTAAAACTTTACCAAACGACAAATTGTAGGCCTATCCAAATTGAAAGCACTTGCAGATAACAAGTTTTATGTGACACACATAAAAGAATGTGGCTTTTATACGATAGAAAACACGACGAGAAAAGGGGAAAATGGTGATTACCAGAATTTCCTCCTTTTGCTAAAAGGTTCTTAAAAGTTTTTTTTTTTTTTCATGTTCGTTGAAACTCCATATTCTGTTTTAAAGAATTAGACCCTGTTCAAACTAGGCCTATTTACGATCCTTACAGGATTTATTTTGAAAACATAGTGGGAAAAATTGTGGACGCGCTGTTCACCAGCATTTTATTGAAACCCCCACCCCCCCACCCCATTGCCCCACTCTAAAAGTTTTTTACCCTTAATCCCAAAGAAAAATCAGATCATTTCAGCAACATTGGATTTTCTCAAGATACTTTAAATACTGATGTATCTACAATTTTGCCGTTAGGTTAAGTGTTGGTTGGGAAAATATCTCATATCTGTTACATCTATTCCTCCATTTGATCGTGTAAACTTAGGTGCATTTCGACCAGCCTCTTACATGGGAGCGGAATGTTTCTAAGATAATTACGAAAAATGGAATAACTTGCTCATTCAAAAGAATTTCTCCATTGTCTGTAAAGTCGATTGGTTTTGACAAGTTTTATATTTCTTCTATATTTTGCTCATGTCTTTTAACAGTTTAACTCATTACCAAACGACAATATTTTAGGTTTGTCCAAATCGAAAGCGTTTGCAGGCGACAAAATAAAAGTGACTGAAAATTTGAAATTTGTTATGTGAAGGGTAGAAAACATTGTGGAAAAAGGAGAAAATGCTGGTTACCAGCATTTTCTCCTTTTCCCACAATGTTTTCTAAAGGCTTCTTTCTCAGGGGCGTCAAAAGTAGGGATTGTGTGGTAATGGGTTAACTCTTTCGCAGGAATTTACAGGCCTGTAAAATCGACTTTTGTCTATGGCTGAAAAATTACTATCCCCAGCGAAACTCAGAAAGCTTTAAATTGTCTGACAGAGCTGATTAAACAAGCGGACGGTATACATTCAAGATTAGACTGCACATTCTGTGCATTCTAATCTTGATCTATACTGTTCGAAAAGGCTCTTGTTGTGGTCTACAGCCCTGAAAAGGATTGATGATCTCAATCAACTAGATCCAAATGCCATGTCCAAAACATGCTCTAGGCTAGGCCTTTTCCACCATGGCAATAGACTGTTTGTCCTTTTTTTTGTTAGAAAGATTATTAATTTTTCTTAACCCATTATCACACAATACCTACTTTTGACGCCCTTGAGAAAGAAGCCTTTTGAAAACACTGTAGGAAAAGGAGAAAATGCTGGTGAACCAGCATTTTCTCCTTTTCCCACAGTGTTTTCTATCCTTCCCAGAACAAATTTCAATTTTTGAGTCACCTTTATTTTGTCTTCTGCAAATGCTTTCAAGTTGAACCAGTCTAAAATTTTGTCGTGTGGTAAAGAGTTAAATGGACATTGCAGAAGAAGCACTAATTTGATCTCGAATAGATCTATATCTATGTCCTTGTACATAGGTCTGGACAGGTTAAAATGGGGGCTGTTTTTCCCCAAATAGATCGATCTAACAGGTCATTTTTGTGCTGACATATTTGAGCGTAAATCTTTTCAGCTTATCGGATAATTTGTCTAGAGGAATGATACGCTGTCAAAAGATGAGAAGAGTTTTGAAATGGACTTAAAAATCCAACACCAGCGTGCATAGCAACGGTGTACACATCCCCTTAACAACGGTGTCTTTTGAAAAAAAAAATCATCACTTGGCCGCGTTCGATTTGTGTACTCAAGTTTACTTTAGATAAATGTTTACTTGTTTGAAGTGTACTAAACCGATCACTATATAAAAGTCACAGCAAGGACTTAATTAGAGGGTGTGCGTAAAGTATGTGCTAATATTCGTCCATCTTTATAGAATTCTATATAGATCTAATGTATATTTGTCAGTGAGAAGTGGGGAGAGGTTTACAGAGTCAATATTCACGCATAATAAATCGAATCAAAAAGGATTTCATTTACATGTTACAGGTTAGTGGCGCTACATTTTAAACAACGTTCTGTAGTCGTAAGTTCTCTGTATTAACATGTAGGATATGTTTCTAAATATGCAGTCTCCGAGATATAGATTTAATTTTTTTTTTTTCAAAATGTAGACTTAGATCTAGATATTCTTGAAGCAACAGGTGACATTTTGAAAAAAAGTTTTCGAATTGTCCGCAATCCTTCAAAATTCCTGTCATGCTTTTGCTATAAAAAGGATGTATTTATAAAAAAAAGGTGGTATTGGATATTGATATGGAAATATGTTCTCCCAAGTAACCTCGAACAATCGAACGCACCATAATGGATGCAATTAGCAGCTTCCCGATGCATATTAGAGATAGGAAAATGTTTGATTTTTTTTCAGAGTTTTATATAAGCTGCATTTTCTACTATTGGCGACTGTTTTCGACAGGCGGTACATCACTAGGCCTATTCAAAAGGCTGCGGGCGAAAGTTGCTTGTAACCAGAAATGTTGATCGAGCATAATACCGCCCATTCTCTAAAAACTGCTGTTTATATATATAATTATACATTTACCGCAAAATCGTCATTTAGTCATTAACGTCAAGATGACGAAAAAAAAAAAAACGCAGAAAGGGGCATTCTGATATTTAGAACTCTGCAAGCTAATCCGACAATAAGAATACAGTTATGTTATACAGGCTTAAGATACCGTTTAAAAGATAACTATACTGTACAATGTATGCAGCTTAGAAAGCAGCAAAAAAGGCAATGAAAACAGAGGAACTTATAGTTTGACCAAAAATATCGGGCTATTTCCCTTTAATAAATAAACATTGTCCGTGCTGTTTATCCATATTCCATAAGGATTTTTCTCAAAATTGTCTTGTAAATTTGCTCGAGGAGACACAGAGAGAGTATATAAATTTCTATGTGTTGAAAATAGGGCTAAACAGGCATGTAAAGAATAAATAGGCGCTGGTTTTTAAATTAAACGTACCGTATTTTTATTTAAGAATATACATGTACATGCACTTCAGCATAGGAACTTATGGATCTGGGCCCGTATTCACCTACCATTCATAAGAAGGTTCTTTGTCTTATCCTTCAGAATTTTCTACATTTGTAAGTAACACAACTTCTGATTGGCTAAACCATTCGGTTTAGCCAATCAGAAGTTGTGTTACTTACAAAATTAGAAAACCTTGGAGGATAAGACTAAGAATATTCTCAAGAATGGTTGGTGAATACGGGCCCTCATTTTTTTTCATGGATGGTGCGGATCAAGATCAGACTAGACATAACGTGCAATCTGACTTTTGGTGTGCAGCGTCCAGTATTTGCTTCTAAATTTTTACACCACAGTCACAAGTTACACATTCCCTTACAAACAAATATCGAGTTGACTGATTCGCTTTTTTAGAGAAAAAATTACATACTAAGGCCTACAAACGGCCATATTTCGTCTTATAGCACTGTGTACATTAATTTTATGTATCTGTTTATTCATTCACTCATTTAAGATTTGCACCGAGAAAGTACAGAGGGGGCTTGATTGAAACATTTTGATTGAATCGACTAAGATTTCACAGGAAAAGAACTGGTAAACATACAAAACAGACAGATAAGACTAAAACGAACGTAAAATACAGTGCAAGAAAAGTTTAACTTGAATATTATCTGTTTTTATACAAACAACAGACACTTGGATTTTATATTTCATACAAGAACTATTTAAGAAAGATACGACAGTAGATCCAGTATTATCATATTCGACCTAAGATGATGACGACAATTTGAGATACTATGTCCACGGATTTTGAAATGGAGCAGAAACGAGGCGGGCATCGTGCACACGGGGGCCATGACCCCTACGAAATGCATGACAGTTACCAGTCATCCCCGGCGGCCTACCAGCAACCCGCTCCGAGAGCATTTAACGTCATTGTACACAACAATGGAGACGGCGACGAGCCGGGAAAGCAGTTTTTGGTGAAGTCTAATGCATTGAAAACTTTCGACATATTTCTGGATGAACTGAGTTTGAAAATGAAACCGCGCTTTTTATGCGGGCGACGTTTATATACAGCCAGGGGCAGACATAAAATTCAGGCAATAAAAGATTTAACACCCGGGGCCACCTATGTCTTAACTGGGACGGAGCAGTACAAAGATTGCAGGTGAGAGTGCTTTTAACATTGTTTTTATTTATTTTATTTTCAAAATCAGCTGGGTCTGTCTTCAACCGTTCTTGAAAAGATTCATTGTCTTATACTTAAATTTTCCAATTTTGAAAGTAACACAACTTCTGATTGGCTAAACCAAATGGTTTAGCCAATCAGAAGTTATGTTACTTTCAAACGTAAAATACTCATGAGAATAAGTCTGTAAACGTTCTGTAGAGTTGTTGGTGAATACAGGCCCTATTGAAGAAAAGATTTTCTTACAAGTGAATTTATTGGTCAAAAGTTCAGCAATGTGTTATCCCGGAGCCAATAAAATACCCCTTTCGTTACTTATTCGTAAATGATTCGTGAGAACGAAATTTTGAGGGTCGAGTGTTCCACCAATCGGCACTAGTCGGCAAACCGGATCCGTAGGTCAAATCCCTCACAGTGTGGGATATGTACCTTCATCTTACATTTGTAGAGTCCATGGACGTGAGGAAGAGTGTTGGCCTCGTAAGTAGACGGCCCTAAGTTCGATTCTCCGGGGAGCGGGTTGAAACGTACAATCTGGCTTTAACCGATGCCGTCTCCAAAAGCTTCTGTTTTTCCCGAAGCTTTAACACTTTATACTAAAACATTTTACAAGACGGCAAAATTTTAGAATGGTCAAATTGGAAAGCATTTCAGCCACGTAGGAAGCATTTCAAGATTGGGGGGGGGGGGGCTAACTTCGAAATACTGAGATTTTTTGCTTGGTTGTTGCATTGCCCTAAGGACTCATATTTTAGTTACTATGATTTTCAAAATTATTGGGTGGGCTGAGCCCCCCTTAGCCCCCCTGTTCCTACGGGCCTGCATTTGCAAACGACCGTTAAGTTAAAGGTGACCCAAATTCTGAAAACATGGTGGGAAAAGGAGAAAATGCTGGTTACCAGCATTTTCTCCTTTTCCCACCATGTTTTCAAAAGTTTTCTTTCTCAGGGTCGCTAAAAGTAGGGAATGTATGGTAATTACTAAGGAGTTGATTTAGAGGACAGAAAACAATTAGGCTATTGAGTAAATAGGTGTCTTTTCAGTTGCCCCAAACTTATAAAGTGTAACAATAAAAGATTTGTGTATTCAATTCTTGCTCCGAGTATAATTCACGTTATCTCCTTATTTGGCCAGAGATAAATCGGCCTGATTTATCTAGTATGAGACGTGTGTGTGTGTGTGTGGGGGGGGGGGGGGAGGAGAAATGGGTTTTGTTTGTTAGTTTGAATGGTGCTTTACGCCGCTTTCAACGTTATTTCAGTCATATCACGGCGACAGTTCACATATTCATGTTCCCTGGGTTTCACCAGTACTAGGCTAGGCTCTGAAGTGTCTTGCCCAAGGATACTCCTGTGAAAAAAACCCAGTGGAGCTAGTGAGGCTCAAACCCGGGACCCCCAGATCACGAGTCCTGCACCTTACCACTGAGCCACACAGGACCCAGGAATGGGTTTAACCCTTTACCAAACACCATACGACAAAAATCAAAATGTTAGATTGGTTCAAATCCAAAACTTATGAACGGATGGTAAATAAGATTGGCTCACGCGATGAAATTTGCCTGTAAGTGGTTAGGATTGTATGAAAAGATTACCAGAATTTTCACCTTTTCCCACAATGTTTTCAGATGATTTTCTTTCTCAACGTCGTTAAAACATGGGATCGCGTGATAAAGTGTTAAACGCCTCACAGTCTACCCTTAATGCACAATGCCAAATTTTAACGGCCCTAACGAAAAGACCTTTTAACTCTATACCAAACGAAAAAATTTTAGACTGGTCCAAATTGAAAGCATTTGCAGAAGACGAATTAAAGGTGGCTGAAAATTTGAAATTTGTTATGTGAAGGGTAGAAAACATCGTGAAAAAAGCAGAAAATGCTGGTTACCAGCATTTTCTCCTTTTCCCACAATGTTTTCTAAAGGCTCCTTTCTCAGGGTCGTCAAAAGTAGGGATTGTGTGGTAATGGATTTACTCTATATACCAATTGACAAAATTTTAAACTGGTCCAAATTGAAAGCATTTGCAGAAGACAAATTAAAGGTGACCTAAATGATGAAATATGTACTTCATAGGGTGGAAAATATTGTGGGAAAAGGAGAAAATGCTGGCTACCAGCATTTTATCCTTTTCCCACAATGTTTTCAAAGGGTTTCTTCCTCAGGGTCGTTAAAAGTCGGGATTGTGTAGTGAAGGGTTAAAAACATTATAAGAAAGGAGAAAATGCTGTTTACCGGCAATGCTTCTATCATTCCAGGAGTAAAGTTCTCTTTTTTTGTATATTATAACATTATAATGTTTTATTGCCTTATGAAAAGGCAGTACATGAATATACATAGTATTTCGTCTGCAAAAGCTCTCGATTTGGCATGTCTAAAATTTCGTCGTTAGTTAAAGGGCTATTTAGTGGTCTTTGTCGGTTTGTTTGATGTTTTATGCTGTCTTCCAAAGTATTTCAAGCTTCACCAAACACCAGGGCCCGTATTCACCAACCATTCTTAAGATCGTTCTTTGTCTTATTCTCCAGAATTTTCTACATTTTTAAGTAACACAACTTCTGATTGGCTAAACCATTCGGTTTAGCCACTGAAAAGTTGTGCTTCTTACAAATATAGAAAACCTTAGAGAATAAGACTAAGAATATTCTCAAGAATGGTTGATGAACACGGGCCCAGATTTTTAGACTAGTCTATATTTAAACCAACGGTCTAACGACAGATTAGATGTGGTTCAAATCATAGGATAGATCATTGAGAGGGAAGAAAACTTTTGGAAAATGCTGGTAATCAGCATTTTCTCCTTTTCCCACGATGTTTTCTACCCTTCACAAAACAAATTTCAAATTTTCAGTCACTTTTATTTTGTTGTCTGCAAATGCTTTCGATTTAGACAAGCCTAAAATATTGTCGTTTGGTAATGAGTTAAAGGTCGTAACTCGTTGCTGAAAATATGTTTCAGACATAGATCTGTACCATGTAAATGGTTGAAAAACATGTTCATTTTAAAGGGAAAATGTCATTATCTTCCGCTAGGTGGCATTCTATAAATACTCATCTATCTAATTTGGGCATTCTGGATACAGAACCGAACCACTGTCCTACGCGACAACCGTTACTTTGAATTTCAAACTAAAATAAACGTTTACTCAATAAAACGCTACCTCGTGCAATTCAGTCAGCTATGATCAGCAGTCTAGAGAAATCTGGAGCTAAAGCAGGTCTCATTTCTCCTCAAACGTATTGATAAAAGCTATTTTCTACATTACTACTTTATAGAGCGTAATATTACAGTCAGCCCGCTTTTGGGGCTAGTGATGCGTCATATAAGACAGTCGAATCTTCGAAGAATATGACTTGCGCAGACAACGGGGAAAATTGTTTAAACTAAACTTTTTCCAGACCTGTTCTATTTAAAAGCATTAAATTTTGCGGTCGACAAATATATTGGGACTTGTTGGTGATTGGACTCCACTTTTAACTCTTTACCAAACGACAAAATTTTAGACTGGTTCAAATTGAAAGCATTTGCAGACGACAAAATAAAGGTGACTGAAAAAATGAAATTTGTTCTGGGAAGGGTAGAAAACACTGTGGGAAAAGGAGAAAATGCTGGTTACCAGCATTTTCTCCTTTTCCCACAACGTTTTCTAAAGGCTTCTTTCTCAGGGGCGTCAAAAGTAGGGATTGTGTGGTAATGGGTTAAAGGTTAGAAAATATTGTGGATAAATGAGAAAATGTTAGTAACCGGAATTTTCTCCTTTTTCCTACGATATTTTCAAAGGTTTTCGTCGTCAGTTTCGTTTAAACTCGGGGCTGTGTGCCCACTTGTTAAACGCAAAATGATTTCGCATAGCGAAAAACACTCAATTTCCTGTATTGACAATTTTCTGCGAGGAAATTCCCTTATTGAAAACAAGAGGCAATTTAATCAGGTTGCACTAAGCTCTTAGCATGTACCAAAAACGATAAATTGTAGACTTTCCCAAAATTGAAAACTTTAAAGGGGGGGGGCGGTAAACCCTGAGGAAAAGTAGAAAATGCTGGTTACCAGAATTTTCTCCTCTCTTTCCCACAATGTTTTCAGCATGATTCTTCTTCAGGGACGTCAAACTGAGGATTTTGCCTGCTAAGTGTTCAAAACAAGAGTTCTGTTTCGATGTTCAATTTTATCTTTATAGTCAATTTGATTCGGTTACAATAGAAATCAATGTGGCGGCTGCAATTATGTAGTGGGGTTCGATTTGTCATCGGTACGCATGATTCGCCAGACAAACGTGTATGTATTCCTATACCTGAAGAAGATAAATGAATAAAAAGAGATTAAACTCCAAATATCATTTTGAAAAGATATTTCAATTAAAAGATATTTTAATATTAATATATGTTACACCTGAAGAAGAGCTTTTTTAACCTTTTACTCCATAGATACTCATTTCCACACGTTGCTTGTAGGAGCCTTTGGAAAACATTGTGGCAAAAGGTGAAATTGCTCGTGACGAGCAATTTCACCTTTTGTCACAATGTTTTCTATGCTATCAAAAGGTGTCATTTACACATAAGAAACGGCTTCATCCTTGCTGTTATTTAGGGTCAATTAGGGATGCCATAGAAATGCCTTATGGGGTAAAGGGTTAAGAGGCTTTATGAAAACTTAGTTGGAAAAGGAGAAAATACTGGCAAGCAGCATTTTCTACCTATCCCAACATATTATTTTTTCTATTTATTTATTCATAGACAATGAGAATCATCGTGACACACTTTTCAAATATTTGTCGTCCTATTAAAAATGCTATCAAGATGGAAGAATCCAAAATTTTGCCACGTGTAAAGAAAAAAAAAAAAACATCTCGGAAGCTCAGTCGTTAGCGTGCAGGACTTGAGAACAATGGGTCGTATAGGTTCCATCCTTGGCTCCGCCAATTTCTTTTCGAGGATTGATGATAATCAATTCGACAGAATTCATTTATCTCCCACCGTTGACCATTGTTACGATGATAGTTATGTGGGAAAGCAGCCAGTGGCTTGGAAAGAAAATCTTGCGGAGCACTGATAAAAAGAGACCCCAGGAAAGCATTGATAGGTGCACTAGCCAGTGCTTTATATATTATTGAAAACGGTATGAAACACCATGTAATGAATCGATCGACATTTGAACACATGTTTTGAAAATTGGAAAATGCAGGTAGCTAGCATTTTCTCATTTCCCGATATTGTTTTCGACTCTTTTCAAGATAAATTCCAAATATTCGGCTACGTTTTATTGTCTTGGCTATCATCTTCTTTGCTACGTTTAATCGTCTTGGTTATGTTTAATCGTCTTGGCTATGTTTCATCGTCTTGGCTATGTTTAATCGTCTTGGTTATGTTTCATCGTCTTGGTTTATTCCATAGTCTTGGCTATGTTTCATCGTCTTGGCTATGTTAAATCGTCTTTGCTATGTTTCATCGTCTTGGTTATGTTTAATCGTCTTGATTATGTTTAACCATCTTGGCTATGTTAAATCGTCTCGATAACTAACATTTTCTCCTAAACCCAAATTGTTTTTCATCCATTTGGACGACTCATTTTTTTTCTGATTGAAAAAAGTGACGAACAAAGGGTCTGATAAAATGAACTTATGTCCCCGAGTTAATCCTTTCATACCGTAATTAGCATTTGATATCCTGTATAATTAGAGATGGGGAAAATTTCTCTAATAATGAAGATCGAAATATTTTGTCATGGTTACTATGGTAACAAATATACACGGAAGTTGTCGTGGAGACGGTTGAAAATATCGCAACGGTATAGCCGGTTTGTTACGGTGCGATTATAATGACAGATTAAATCAACGAACATTCTCAAGAAAATAATTGAAAATTTGAGGTCAGCAAGTACTCACTCACTCACTCACTCACTCACTCACTCACTCTTCACTCACTCGCTCGCTCGCTGGCTCACTCACTCACTCACTCACTCTCTCACTCACTCTCTCACTCACTCGCTCACTCAGTCGGTAGCGTGCATTCAAGAAAGAATGTTGCAGGTTCGACCTCTGGGTCTGCCAATTTCTTTCAGTGCATCAGCATTCATTTCTCTCCCATCGCGGACCATTGTTTCTATGATAGTCATGTGGGTAGGTCGCCAGTGGCTTGGAAAGCACATTATGCCAAATACTGGAAAAGAACCTATAGGAGAGCATAGGAGTGCACTGGGCGACACGTAGTCGCTGAAATAATGTTGAAGCGGCATTAAACACCATACAATCAATTAACGCTTTACCAAACAATCCCTGGTTTTACGACACTGAGATAGAAGTCTTTTGAAAACATTGTGGAAAAAGGAGAAAATGCTGGTAACCAGCATTTTCTCCTTTTTTCCACAATGTTTTCTTCTCTGCTGGAAACAAATTTCAATTTTTGAGTTATGTTTATTTTGTCGTCTGCAGGTGCTTTGAATTTGGACCAGTCTTAAATTTTGTCGTATGCGAAAGGGTTAAACCTTTCCCAAACGACAAATTTTAGACTCTTCGAAACTGAAAGAGTTTGCAGATGATAATTTCAAATTTGATAAAGATGGCAGAAAGTTCTCCAAATGAGTAGAAAACACTGTGGGAAAAGGAGAAATTTCTCGTTACGAGCAATTTCTTCTTTTCCCACAGTGTTTTCAAAAGACTTGCACTGCAGACACGTAAAAACAAGGGCTTGTTTGGGAAAGGTCTCTTACCATGTTTTCTATCTTTTTGCTTGCTTACCGTACCCTCCTACATTGATGAAAACACAAGTAGTTTAATTATTTTTTTCGCAACTTTTTCTTGAAATTATCTTTCTTTGTCAATAACTAGTAAAGATACATATATTAATGTAATAACCGTAAGCTGCAATTTGGAGAAGCATAGTTTCCTTTCTTATCCTTCCCTTAGTATACTTATCACGTGATTCTATTGCCTTTCTTTTTTATTCAACTTGCATCTAATATGCCATTACCACACAATTTCTACTTTTGACGACCCGTAGAAAGAAGCCTTTAGAAAAACATTGTGGGACAAGGAGAAAATGCTGGTAACCAGATTTAGACACCTCCAGGGCAAAATATGATTAGACTTTCGACCAAAATATTGGTTGGTTGGAAATTGTAACGTTTCAGTATATTCACAAAACAAATTTCAAATTTTCAGTCACTTTTATTTTGTCGTCTGCAAATGCCTTTTACTTGGACAGACCTAAAATTTTGTCGTTTGGTAATGAGTTAAACTAAAAATACAAGTATTAACCCTTTTCTGTTCGGAGTTTCTGCGACCTCTGGGAAAGTATTTGAAGTTAGGAAATATAGGAAAACGAGAAAAGGCTGTTTACCATAGACAAATCCCATCAATTAAGCCACAATTAAACTGTCGTCTGCAAATTAGGAAAATCAAATACAGTCGAACCAATAAATAGTCATTAGGCTTTCATTATTTTGAGTTTCCAGGGCTCATGTTGAATGTAATTTAGTCAGTGCGTCAGAAAGTCAACTTCTTTTACCTCCATATCGAACAATCCCTGTTTTTCACGACTCTGGGGAACAAACCGTCTGAAAACATTGTGGGGAAAAGGAAAAAATGCTGGTAACCAGCATTTTCTCCTTTTCCCACAATGTTTTCTATCCTGCTGGAAACAAATTTCAATTTTTGAATTATGATGTTTGTTTTTTTTTTGTCGTCTTCAAGTGCTTTCAATTTGGACTAGCCTAAAATTTTGTTGTTTCGGAAAGAGTTAACTCTTTTAACCAACAAAATTTTAGACTTATCAAAATTAAAAGCATTTGCATACGACGTGTTGAATGCTGTTTACACCGAGTTTCAGTCTTTTGAGTTGGCTGAAAACATCATGGAAAAAGAAGGAAATGGTGATGACCATAAATTGCTCCTTTTCCCACTATGCTTTCCAATGCAATTTGCCGTTTAACGGTTCTAAATACATGAGACTGTTTGACAAAGGGTTAAAAAAGCTTGAGTGGTTTTTTTTTTTGACTGACCGCAGAAGCTATTGAATGGATAACGAAATCATTGTAGGAAAATCAGTTGCACTTCCCTTTTTTTCAGTAACTGTTTACGGTTTAAATACAAGGTACAGTAAAGTAAATTTTAGAATAATCCAGAGCTTCAGACAGAAGGGAGTGATGGCATTTTAACCCATTACCACTCAATCCCTCCCTTTGACGACCCTGAGAAAGAAGCCTTAAGAAAACATTGTGGAAAAAGGAGAAAATGCTGATAACCAGCATTTTCTCCTTTTCCCACAAGATTTTCTACTCTTCACAATGCAAATTTTTAATTCTCAGTCACTATTATATTGTCGTCTGCAAATGCTTTCGATTTGGACAAGCCTAAAATAATGTCGTTTGGTAATGAGTTAAAGCCGTTATTTTTCTTTCAAATCCTATGTTGTGGGTACTCATTAGAATTGTCTGCGTGGACTGCATGCGCAGGCTGATCTGAGACGATACTTTACACAAATGTCCGAAAGCCCCTTTTCGCGTGTTGTAAACCATTCAATCTACATGTACATGTAGCGCCAGGTCAGCTATACGGTGATAATATACCTGAATGTCATCAATGTCTATATATTAGAAAAGCAAAAAAAACGTTACCATGGAAATCAGACGGACAAGCGAAATAATTTTTCTAATAATTAATGGAATCAGATAATATTCACGGAGAAGATTACCCCTCAAAGCCACACAGATGGGAATTTCGTTTCTGGCTTTTCCTGAAAAATCTTATACAGACAGCTATATAATTCGAAAATTGCCTGCTAAGATGGCCTTTGAAAGGCAATGGAAGAAAAAAAATGTCGAAGTGAGACGCACTTTTTTTTAAAAATCTGTCTGTAAAAAAATTATCAGGTTATTCACAAGGAAGCTGCTTGACAGTTTACACGTGCATATTAACTCTTTACCAAACAATAAAATTTATGACCCACATGTATCCAAATTGAAAGCATTTGTAGACAACAATTTCATAGTGGCGCAAGTGACACAATATTTCTTTGATATGGTCGAAAACTTCGTAGGTAAAGGAGAAAATGCTGGTTGCCAGCATTTTCTCCTTTTCCTACAATGTTTTTAAAAGGCTTCTTCCTCAGGGTCGTTAGAAGGCGTCATTGTGTGGTAAAGGGCTAAACACACCCGATTGGTGCATCACCGGTTCGCAACACGCGAAAGGGGACATTCGGATGTTTGCGTAAAGTGTTGTCCTGGATCAGCCTGCGCGGTTCGTACAGGCCAATCCAAGACGGCACTTTACGACGACATTAGTTTTTATGCTACTATAGACTTGTGCAAAACAGATCATTACATGAAAACGGAAAGTGCCGCCTCGGATCAGCCTGCGCGGACTGCGCCATCAGCCTAGGCTGATTCGAGACGGCACTTTACGCAGATGTCCGAACGTCCCTTTTCACGAGTTGCAGGCCGACTCGATTGGCAAATTGTACAGTGTCTCTGTCCATGAGATGCCCTCTCTTAATATTGAAGTTGTGGGTAAGTGTCGTGTGCCTGCAACAGTGTGTCTGCGTACTTTAGGTTTCATTTTTTCCTAAACTAGGAGTAAACAGTCAATCGAAAGAGTTCGGGCTAGCTCGGACCCAATTTGGCAACCGTATTAGCTTCTGTTTAAGAGGACAAAAGTTTAGACTTTAGACCGAACAGAAACCATTTGCAGACGGTAAACTATTGGTACCCCAAAAACGGAACTGGTTTTTGAAATAGTAGAAAACTTTGTGAGAAAACAAGGAAATGCCACCTTTGTGTAATGTTATCAAAAGGTTTTTAATTCGTGGTCGTTCTGGCACGGATTGTTTGGTACATGGTGAAACAAATCTAAAAAATGCAAATCTCTGAGGTTTACAACCAAAACAGGAAATTTTCTTTTTTTTTTTGGACAAGGATAATAAATGCCATTAGAAGGTAACTAACTTCAATAAAGTTAATTCCAATATTCAATTTTAAGTTCAAAGACTACTTTGAAAAAGCCCATTCACGACTTACGGAGTTAAAGTTTTGCCAATATAGAGATGATAAAGAATAGATAAATAGAATCAGCGAGCCCCCAAACAGTCTAAAGTTTATCCAAAAGATTGGGATATTGAGATACGGGCCTGATTTAAAGGAATTTTAAGCACACGAAACAACGGGTCACTAAAATTATGAGCTATCCGCATACCGAGTCATCCGAAATAATGGCCTTTTTATGTTTATGTTTATAAATAAAAAGTCGTTTTTCTATAAGTGCTTGCCCATCGTGAACAAAACAAAAAGATATAATACAAAACCTATATATCTTTGAACAGCACCTTTGTGTAGTCTACAGTACATTAACTAAATGGTGTGTGCAAATGAACAAACTTGCCATCACGTTCCCAATGTGGTATGGAGTATTTTTATGCGCCATTTCTTTTTTTTTTACAAGATCGATGAGGATTTAGACACCTACAGGGCAAAAATGAGATTAGACTTTCGACCAAAATATCGATTGGTTGGAAATTGTAGTGTTTCAATACATATTTCAAATCTTTACAAGACGACAAAAAAATTTATGTTCTCTCATAATAAAGGTAAAAGACTACAGGTGACAAATTTGATCTGGTTCAAATAATGGTCGTCAAAACTGCGTGATGTGGATCCTTTTAAATTGCCGCAAAATGACGATTTAATTTACTTGGCACCCTTAGGATTAAAATTGCCCATTTACACGTCGATACACCGCAGTATTCTTTTTGTAAATCAAACAAACCTGCCCAAATTTCAATACCGATAAGTCACTTTAGAAAAGTAAAACAAACACACCCTATAGGACAGCAAACAAAAATTTATAAATGAGCCCCGTTCTGGCAAAGGGGGACTCAATGCATCTGTGTAATGCATTATACTTAGCAAGTTTTTAAACAGTTATCGACCCTTTGAATCCACTATTGAATCATAAGGTAGACTGGTCTTTTCTCACCCAGAAAATTGTCCAATAGCGAAAAGATTCGGCCAAGGACAGCCTGCGCGGACTGCGCAGGCTGTCTTTGGTCGATACTTTTCGCATATGCACGATGCCCCATTTTCGCAGAGCACGTCTCAAATATACCTTTGGCGTTGAAAGTTTTCTGCAAACACTTCAAGACCGAATGACATGTTGAGCGCCGTGCGATAAAAATTTAAAGATCAAATGATGGTGACAGTGGACATTGACGTGTATTTACATTTTGACCTTTGATTATCCACATAAAAAGTTCCCCTAAGCTAGACGTCAAAAAATTAGCTATGTCCATAATGAAAGAATATGTATCCGGCTAATTAAAACCACAAAAGTAGCCACTTTTTTGTGGTATTTGTCGAAGACCGTTTGAAGACCATGTATCATAATTACATGTATTTTGTGCAAAGCCGAAGAAAATAAACCCAATTAAACTCAATTTTTCTCAGAAAAATAATTATGTTTCTCGGTAGCACTCTGATAAGTATTTGGAAATTGCAAGTTAATAGGTACTAGATGAGGCCATCGATCACGAAAAAAAACCACTAATTTTTGGTTAAAAATACCTCCAGCAGCTCACAGCCTTCTATTGGCTCCATGATATACACAATGTCTTCTTCTGATCGCTAATTGGTCCAAGGCTTTTTCGTTGCAAAACCATTTCATCCCTTGGCTTGTTCAACCCATGTATGTGCTGTAATGTATTTGATTGTGCATGAATATTTATAGAAATGATTGTTTTTAATGTTTGCAATTAAATCTTTACGCCCAAAGATATCTCAAGATCAAAGTTTTCAGGTAGAAATTTGATTTCATTCGATATATTTTCATATACATCGTGCATCCTTCTGTCAAGGGACGTTACACCTGACTCCTCCTAATCATCAAAGGGCGAACACTAATACACAAATAACCTTAACTTTGTCATGAGTACTCATGGATGCGTTGTCTGCGCATGTCATATTCTTCGAAGATTCGACTGTCTTATATGACGCATCGATCACTTGCCCCGAAAGCGGGCTGACTGTAATATTACGCTCTATAAAGTAGTAATGTAGAAAATAGCTTTTATCAATACGTTTGAGGAGAAATGAGACCTGCTTTAGCTCCAGATCTCTCTAGACTGCTTATCATAGCTGAGTGAATTGCACGAGGTAGCGTTTTATTGAGTAAACGTTTATTTTATTTTGAAATTCAAAGTAACGGTTGTCGCGTAGGAAAGTGGTTCGGTTCTATACCTAGGATGCCCAAAGTAGATAGATGAGTATATATAGAATGCCATCTAGCGGGAGATAATGCTCATGGATGCCATGTCGAAACTTTCATGCCAAACTTAAAAATACTTTTGGGGCGCTACACGTTCGCAATCATATTTTTGAAGGAAATGCCTTTATTGTTATCACCATAAGATGTACCGGAAGCATTGGTTTTAGCAGTAGTATCGTCTTGCAATTCACATTCTTATCTGTTGATTGTTAGCAAATTCTTGATTTACCTAAATTAAACGATGAACATTTTTATGCTTGATATATTGACAGAAATGTGCATAGCTTCCCTCTAATAAATTGAGTTGCGGTATATATGATTTTATGTGACCCGTCACTCAAAAAGGGACCTTCTGAGAATTGTGAAAAATGTCAACCCTGGTCAGACTGCGCGAATCGCGCAGTCTGACCAGGGTTGACACTTTTCGCCATCATGATATTTTCTGTTTGAAAAATTGTCATTCTACTTTGTTATACAATTATTTTTGAACTATCAACTCAAACTGACCTGCACTCGTAGATGTGTTTTTATCAAATTGATGCATGAAATTCATAGATGGTCTCTTTTGGCGTGAAGGGTCACATATAATTCGAATGGGAAATTACATAAGGGAACACCGTATTACCCCATTACCACACAATCCCTACTTTTGACGCCCCTGAGAAAGAAGCCTTTAGAAAACATTGCGGGAAAAGGAGAAAATGCTGGTAACCAGCATTTTCTCCTTTTTCCCACAATGTTTCCTACCCTTCACAAAACAAATTTCAAATTTTCAGTCACTTTTATTTTGTCGTCTGCAAATGCTTTCGATTTGGACCAGTCTAAAATTTGTCGTTTGGTAATGAGTTAAGTGATGCATGTGTATCATTATGTCCATACAATGTTTCATAATGTATATTGTTACTAGGCTACAAATTGTGCTACTTTGATGCTATATTACATTTCTTTATTTCCTGGTTCAGATAATCAACTCAAGTTAAATCTGTTATTTGGCGAAAAAGATTGTGCAAGGGCATAGAGCCAATACCGCACAATACTCCAATTCGTAATGTACAAATCGAGATCAAGAAGGGCTTTGTCACTCTAAAGAATAATGCCTTTCACATTGGTAATTTTCAATCGACTATGGATAGAGGACCTTTTAAACACTGTAGGGGAAGGAGAAAATGCCTGAAACGAGCATATATATCCTTTTCCAATAGTATTTTCTATCCTTTCGAAGACATGTTACAGTCATTGTTTTATCTACAATTAATTAGTCCCTTACAGATGCTGGATGATTTAGAGAGAGAGAGAGATGATTTTATTACGGACGTGTCTATAGTTTTGTGAAACTACTCAAGTCTTAATTCGGAATGCGTAATGATTCAATAAATGTGGTCATGCCCCTGTTTTGTCTTGATGTATTGCCAGGATTTTCACACCACAAAAAGCAATTTTTATAATACTTGAGGCACGTTGGGCCCAGTTAATTTTTAGAGGAACGGTAATCAGAATGGCTGTGAATGATGTATGACAGACAGACAAACAGACGCTCTGACGGTCAGACATGCAGACGGACAGACAAACAGAGAGAATAGGCCTCCAATGGCATGAGATTTGGTTACAGACATCAACAGATATTAATTTCATTTCATGAAAATAGGACTTTAAATCAGAGCTAGTAAAAGTGTTTTTTGCTAAAAGTAATTTTTTCATGACCAGTAAGATCTATACACATCCAGGATTCCTACTTTGACAATTCAAGATTACGTTGTTATTTGTATTGGCTAGGGTAAATGGGTAATTTGAAGGGTGCTTGGATATTTATATACTATGTTACACATTCGTCTCGCTGATAAATATTTGTTTTAATCCACCCGCACAAATATAAACCTTTTCACAGCCGGGACAACTCTCTCTCTCTCTGTTGTATAAAATTAGCTATATAGGATCTTCAGTCATTTCTCACCGTTAGATTGAAATCAATCAACCTAGTTTGATTTCTTCGGCGCAACTCTGCCAAATATCTTTACGTCTTGTTTTCATGTTTTGATGCTGGTTATATAGGCAAGCCGCAGTTGTTTGCAAAGAGACATGTGTGTGTAGGACTGGTATAGGAACCTAAGGGGCGCTGCATGGTCAGCGCCGAGTGAAACTTGTCTGGCATTTTTCGTAGATTCGTTGAACAAGTTTCATCTCAAATGCCAAGATAGGTCAGATCCTAAAACTTCGTCCCTCAGTATAAGATTTCCTTCATTTTTTTATTCAGAAGGCACTAAATGAAGTACATGTTTACGAATGTTAGAGATAAATATCAACGAGCAAAGATAAGCAACAACGAGCCACTTATACACGTGTACATTTATGGTATCTTTTATTACGGAAGCCAAGTATTGCCACTATAGATCTTGCTGTTGCAAAACACGACATTTAGAAGATTATCGCTCTGTTGGCCTTTTATAAAAGTTTTACTTACGCAACATCTAAAATTTTCGCTCGAAATTTTGGACTTCCATGTGACTCTTCTCTGCGCTCTGGTTCACTAATAATTACCCAGTCTGTACTTCGCATTTTTTATCTAATTTTGATCCATTCTGCTATGATCAGCAGTTTAGAGAAATCTGGAGCTAAAACAGGTCTGAATTTGATAAAAGGCATTTTCTGTATTGCTACTTTATGCGTGTATAACTTCAACCGTCCCCCCCCCCCATTAACGGACACTGTTACTATAAATAAAGAATTCCCTCTGCAATGCAGATATACATTGTCAGTCTTACAAATCAAAGCGTTGAGAACGCTGAAGTGGTATTTGTCAAGGAAACCCATTTTGTGGAATTAATAGTTTGAAAGAAAAAGAGACATATTGTTCAAATATTGGCTTAAAAGTCAACCCACTAAGCCAATTAATACTTTTTCGGTTTAAGGGAGAGTGCTCATGTACCTTCAAACTATAATTTTGAAATATCTTTAGCCATTTACATTTAATTTCCAACATTACAATTAATTACTTCCATCTATAAATATTCATGAGCAATCACATGGAGAAGTGCGCAATCATAGAACGAAAAGCCATGGAACGAATTGGTTTGGAACGAAAAAGCAGGCAAATTTGTATCATTGCGCCAATAAAAGGCTGTGAGCGATAGAAGCTATTTTCGATAAAAAAAAGTAAGTATCTCAACGATCGATGGCCTCGCCCAATGTATTTTAATATGCCATTTCAAATTACATATATGAGTGCTACCGAAAAACTCATTGGCCTGAGAAAAAAAGAGTTTAACTGGGTTTATTTCCTTCGGCTTTGCACAAAATAAGATACATGGTTATTAAAATTCAGTTTTGAACTCATAGTGGTATTGTCTTCGACAAATACCACATAAACAGTAAAGAGGGAGTCACCTATGTGCTATTTATAAAAACGGTGTTATTGAAAATTGGATTATATATATTCCGTGATATACAGGCGATGCACCAATATCCTGTAAGTGTTCGATGATCGACCTAGTACAATTTCAGTGTTTCATGATAGACCAAAAGAGCTTCAATGGCCTGTTATTCGCACCTACAACTTTTTGGTCACAAGCCGTGGGTATATCTATAAAGCTCATTAATCCTAGGCTCTAACGACCATGAATAGTTATGCATTGAAGCAAAAAGTAATTAAATACTGAGGTTTTAGTTTCATCCTAATTAAAGATTAATCTAGTTCGATAACGTATTATCCGTTATTCTTAATAGAGTTAATTAAAATACTATATGCTGACTAGGTTTAATGTATACTGTCTATGAATTGTCATCAGTGAGTTTCATGCTTAATAAAGCTTAGTTATTTCATCTTTTTTTTTTTGTACTTTCATGATATGGCCTGCCACACGCGGAAAGGGGCTAGGGACATTTGCGTAAAGTGTCGTCTAGGATTAGCCTGCGCAATCAGCGCAGGCTAATCCTAGACGATACTTTCCGTTTTTATGTAGTTTTCTGTTTTGTGCATGTCTACTGAAGGACAAAGTCCAATGTTGTCGTAAAGTGTTGTCTTGGAGTAGCATGCGCGGACTGCACAGGCTGATCCGATACGCAAATGTCCCAATGCCCTTTTTTGCGTGTTGTAGGCCATTGTTTTGTTATGGTATGTTATGGCATGACACGGTATGATACAATCTCCTAGCAGAGTTGTCGTTCTTTGCTCTCACCATACATCTCTGCAATGGGCTAAATGACAAGAATCTTGTCAAAACGATGAAAACATGTTTTGTTACTGTTGAACTATTTTATGTGTAACATTATAAAGTAGACAAAAAAAATATGATTCTGGATACATTATAGTTGCATTTAAACTGATGAATTTACCTGTATACAATGGAACTTTTTTTTTTGGAGTTTCTTTACTGATTAGAATCTTACACCAATTGTAACAAAAATGGATGCGCCCATGAATGATGACAACAGTTTTGACACACCGATGGATCTAAGTTTGTAAGATTACAAAAACGAGTTATCGTCCTTTAAAAGACATTTAAGTTTTTCAGAAAATCATTTTTTACATTTTCTACCACTAAGTCTGATGTTTGAACACCACACAATCGATATTGGTCTTTCTTTAACCGACGTTTGTATCGCCATTTTGAGTTATGGTCATGTGACGAAAATATCAAGCGATGACGCACTACTTCCTGAGCCCACTACAGATGTGAATGGAATGATCCGTAGAGTAAGAGAGTAGGTATGATATGGTACGGATTGGGATGGTATGATAATAATTATGGTGTAGTATGTATATGCCTACATGTGGTGTATACTGTGCTGTTGATGAATCAGAATTTGATTCAGGGCTCATATTAACCAATCATTCTTAAGAACATTCTTTGTCTTATTTTATAGAATTTTCTACATTTGTAAGTAACACAACTTCCGATTGGCTAAACCATTCGGTTTAGCCAATCAGAAGTTGTGCTACTTACAAATTTAGGGAGCCTGGGATAATAAGACTGAGAATATTCTCAAGAATGGTTGGTGAATACGGGCCGTGGTTTTGATGGTATGATATGGTATTGCATGGTATGACTTGGAGTGGGGTGGAAAGGTATGCTTCAGTGTTACGGTAGACCACGGTAAGGTCTTGTATTCAAAGGTATTAGAAATAAAAAATGTTACGAACTCTATATCTACATAAAAATATCACAAATAACGGAAAGACGGTTAAATAAAAAGGGAATATCATTCCCCCTTGTTTCTTTCAAGAAAGACGAGAAAAGAAATATTACGAAAAATGTTACTTTACCAACAGTGTTTTCCAGATCTGTTATGGGGTGGGGAGGGAGGTAAAATGGTTGAGCAGAAATGTGTTTTTAGAAGCTCCACGGTGTTCTTGAAATGTTATTCTTTAAATACGACGAGGTCGATTACAATGTATTGCTTTGTTTTATTGATAAAATAAGGAATATATTTATTGTCTATTCATAAATGAAATTGATATACATCCACAAACGCTAAATTTAGTAGAATTAATCGACCGAATTATCGAATTATCTATAAACAAAATAAAAAAAGATAAACAAAGATTATTATTTTATAATTTGGACTGCAACACGCGAAAAGGGACTCTCGGACATTTGCGTAAAATGTAGTCTCGGATCAGCCTGCGAAGTCCGTTCTTATATAATTTTCTGTTTTACGCAAGTCTTCTGTAGCACAAAATGTAATGAAGTCGTAAAGTGCCGTCTCGGATTAGCCTGCACGGACTGCGCAGGCTGATCCGAGACAGCACTTCACGCAAATGTCCGAATGCCCCTATTCGCTGTTCGAAAGACAAATTGAAGCTAGAACATCAATAACTACACGAAATGAGTCAAGACGTTTTTCTTACAAGGTTATGTTTGAACTGACCCCTCTTGAAAGACATTAATATACTGCCCTATCTTTTCTTTTTGTGTGTGTGTGTTTTTTTTTCGCATTACCAACGGAGATTTAAATAACTCCCGCGAACATTATTAAGATCAGACTGCATAATCCTTCCCTGCTTATTGCCCCCCACCCCTTCCCCCCCCCCCCCCACACACACACACAAACGATTATATATGATGTCAGAAGGGAGATTAATGCTAATTAACTCTTTACCACACAAGAAAAATTTAGACTGGTCCAAATTCAAAGCATTTGCAGACAACAAAATAAAGGTGTCTGAAAATTTGAAATTTGTTTTGTAAAGGGTAGAAAACATTGTGGGAAAAGGAGAAAATGCTGGTTACCAGCATTTTCTCCTTTTCCCATAGTGTTTTCAAAAGGCTTCTTTCTCAGGGGTGTCAAAAGTAGGGACTGTGTGGTAATGGGTTAAACCATGTAAGTCATCACTACATTTTGGATACATAGATTCCGTGTTGTCGAAGAATAGGCTGAATATTTAGGTAGAACGGTCCTTAATCATTCATGAAATTTACTTAAAGCAAAAAAATTTCGACACAGGTCAGCCTGCGCGCACTGTGTAGGCTGACCTGGGTCGATATTTTTTGTAGATGCGATAAACTCCCTTTTCACAGAGAATGGTGGCTCATATTTAGCTAATAGCGAAAGATCTAATACTGATGAACAAAGTTCCAGATAAAGGGACTGATTCTCTTCTAGATTCGTTATTTCTATCCCAAACCCTATGTTGTGGGTACTCATTAGAATCGTCTCGATGAGACGATTCTAATGAGTACCCACAACATAGGGTTTAGTGGAGAATAATGAAATATTTTCAATTTTGAAAACCACTCCCTCTATCTCTTGATGAATTTCTACCTGCGACTTTTTCTTTCATATCACCACCGTATGGGTGTAGTTGGCTTTGATGTCAATAAACAAAGAGTCAAGAAGCCTTAAAATATGCTTGAACTACAATAAAACGTTTTATGATACAAGGTTATGTTTGAATTAGCCCAGTCTTGAGCTATGCACCTTGTTATACGTTCCTCTGACATTTTTATGTTGACTTGCATATAAAACTTATGTGAACAACCCTCTTTAAGCAAAACGCTGTTGCCATACAGGATACTAGTAAATGCCAATGCATTAACTCTTTGCGAAACGACAAAATTGTAGACTTGTCCAAATTGAAAACATTTGCAGGCAACGAAATAAATGTGTTTGAAAAAAATTGAAATTTATTTTGGGAAGTGTAGAAAGCAATGTGGCAAAAGGAGAAAATGTTGCGGTTACCAGCATTTTCTCCTCTTCCTACAGTGTTTCCAAAAGGCTTCTTTCTCAGGGTCGTTCAAAGTCGGGATTGTGTGGACAAGAGTTAAAGTATTAATTCTACGAAGACCCAAAAATATGCATAAACGGCTCATGCTGACCAAAGTTGTCCAGCTGGGACATTGTATCAAGTTAACTTATTGCCAAACAATCCCAGAGTAAATAGCAAGGGCCGTATTCACCTATTTAGAACACCCCCCCCCCCTCCCCCTTTCTTATTCACAAGAATTTTTTGAACTTGGAAGTAACACAATTTCTGATTGGCTAGACCATTTGGTTTAGGCAATCAGAAGTTGTGTTACTTTCTGAACTTGAAAGCAACATAATTTCTGTCTGGCTAGACCATTTGGTTTAGCCAAACAGAAGTTGTATTACTTTCTGAAATTGAAAGTAACATAATTTCTTTCTGGCTAAACAGAAACTGAAGAATGAAGCTGAGAATGTAGGGTAAAAAAAAATTCCCATTCTTATTAATTTTTCAAACTTGAAAGTAACACAATTATCTGATTGGCTAAACCATTTGGTTTAGGCAATCAGAAGTTGTGATACTTTCTAAACTTGAAAGTAACAAAATTTCTGTCTGGCTAAACCAGTTGGTTTTGCAAATCAGAAGTTGTGTTACTTTCTTAACCTCGATAAAGACCAAGCATGAAGCTAAGAATGTAGGGTAGAAAAAAAAAAAACATTATTATTAATTTTTAAAATTTGAAAGTAACACTATTATCTGATTGGCTAAACCAGTTTGTTTAGCCTATCAGAAAATGTGTTACTTTCTGAATTTGAAAGTAACATAATTTCTGTCTGGCTAAACCAGTGGGTTAAGCCAATCAGAAGTTGTGTTACTTTCTTAACCTGGATAAAGACCGAGAATGAAGCTAGAATGTAACAGCTGAAAAATAGTTGGTAATTACTTTCCCCAATTCTCACGGAACCTTCCTAGCCTTCCAATGATAAATGCCAAGATTTCAGCCATCTTTACTTTGATTTGTCGTCTGAAAACGCCTTCCAATTTTGACACGTCTTAGCCCTTTCCCAAACAAGCCCTTGTTTTTAAGTGTCTGCAGTACAAGTGTTTTGAAAACACTGTGGGAAAAGGAGAAATTGCTCGTAACGAGCAATTTTTCCTTTTCCCACAGTGTTTTCTGCCCCTTCGGATAATTTTCTTCCATTGTTATGAAAGTTAAAATTGTCGTCTGCAAACTCTTTGAGTTTGGAAGAGTTAAAATTTGTCGTTTGGGAAAGGGTTAATTTTGTTACCTGGAAAAGTGTTTACACAGACGTCAAAATTCTTGAATTGTCCAAAATTGACCCTTTACCACACAATGACTACTTCTAACGCCCCTGAGGAAGAAGCCTTTTGAAAACATTGTGGGAAAAGGAGAAAATGCTGGTTACCAGCATTTTCTCCTTTTCCCACAAAGTTTTCTACCCTATCAAAGCAAAATTGTACCATTGGAGCCACGTTGAAATTGTCGTCTGCAAATGCCTTCAATTTGCATAGGTCTAAAATTTTGCTGTATGGTAACGGATTAAAGCATTTTCCGCTTACAAATTAATTATGGGTAAGAAGGCGTTATTTGTATTTTAGAAGTAACAAGCACTTTCTCCTTTCCTTATTTTTTTTCCATTTGTTTGTTTGTTTTTATTTTCGTCGTCGATAAATTGAGGATCGTTCGGAGAATAATTAACCCTTTGGGTGCTTATCGCGACTCACAGACGTTTTGCGGACAGCGTAGATCAAGATCAGACTGCACAGAACGTTTAGTCTGATCTTGGATCTACGCTGTCCGATCTGGAGAGTTTATTCCCTAAAACATACCTTTGAAGTAACATTTCTTGGGGTTTTATTATCGAATCGAAAATTTCATTTTAGTTTTTTAGCAGGATAAGGGTTAAGGGTTGAAATATTTGTTTTCCCGCACGACTGTCATTTTTGTTATGTGGATTATGAATATTTCATCTGCCATCTAATGATACAGTCTTCATCATTTTCCTGGAATTACTAGTCTGGAACTTGCGTAACACTGGCAACGCGTTATATATTAATATTAATACTGTAATACAAAAAGTGGTTTGTGAGTGCTTGTGATATACATTTTGTTTCATTACCAAACGACAAAATTTTAGAATTGTCCAAATTGAAAGCATTTGCAGACGACAAAAAAAAGTGACTAAAAAATTGAAATGTGTCTTGTGAAGGGTAGAAAACATTGTGGGAAAAGGAGAAAATGCTGGTTACCAGCATTTTCTCCTTTTCCCACAATGTTTTCTAAAGGCTTCTTTCTCAGGGGCGTCAAAAGTAGGGATTGTGTGGTAATGGGTTAATAACACATTTCTTTAGATACATGTATCATCAGTAGTGGAAGTAGTAGCAGTGATTGTTGCGTCGATGATGTTGGATGATGTTCTGATGATGGTGTCATTGCCAAGTATTAACCCATTACCACCCAAAATCCCTACTTTTGACGCCCCTGAGAAAGACGCCTTTAGAAAACATTGTGGGAAAAGGAGAAAATGCTGGTAACCAGCATTTTCTCCTTTTCCCACAATGTTTTCTACCCTTCACAAAACAAATTTCAAATTTTCAGTCACTTTTATTTTGTCGTTTGCAAATGCTTTCAATTTGGACCAGTCTAAAATATTGTCGTTTGGTAATGGGTTAAATCTCAAGCATTAATTTTGTCGTCTCAATTTGCTGTCCACTTTTGACAGGTCTAAAGTATTTTCGCTAGCAATGAGTATACCTGATTTGTACCGGAGTTTAACGCCATTTTAATAGCTCAGGTAATATCATGGCGGTCAGTGACCTATCCACGTGTTTCCTGGCTTTCTCACACCAGTACTGACATAACTTTCTTTCCAAAGTCACTGACTGCTTTTCTCATGTGCAACAGAGGTGAGAGGCGAAAAAGTCGCCAGAGACAAAGTTCGCCGCAACTTGGTATCGACCTGTAGGTCACAAGTCAGATACGCTAACCATTGGGCTCCACGGGCGGGCTATGAGTTTACCAAGACGACAAAACTTTAGCCTTTTTATAAAATAATACCATCTTAATGATGGTTGTAGCCGTAATAGAGGTAGTAGTAATAGTTGTTGTTGTTGACGAGGTTGTGGTGTCGGAGATGATACTGGTCATGGGATGTTGAAACAGCTATTGTGTAAGAGCAGTGATATAATTCCGTAACTCTTCACCAAACAGTTCCTTGTGTTCACGACTCTGTGAAAGAAGCCTCTTAAAAACATTGTGGGAAAAGGAGAAAATGCTGGTGACCAGCATTTTCTCCTTTTCCCACAATGTTTTCTACCCTTCCCAAAACAAGTTTCAAGTCACTCTAATTTTGTCGTCAATTTTATGCTTTCAGTTTGGAATAATCCGAAATTGTGATGTCTGGTTAAAAGTTAAATACCATAGTGTTCATGATGGTTATAGTAGAGGTGGTGATTTGGACGGTATAGTCCATGGTGCTAATGATGGTACAGAAGTAGTAGTAGTAGTAGTAGAATTTTTTGTTGTTGTCTTGGTTGTGTTGAAGGAGATGATGATGGTCATGGGTGGTAGAAATTATTATTTTCTACATTTTATGGAAGAAGTAGTAGTTGAAGAAGAAGACGGAGAAGAAGAAGAAGAAGAAGAAGAAGAAATCTGAATACAAATTCCACGTCTAAACAATCTCAATCGCAACCATTGAGATGTTGTTTTATTACTTTTTTGAAGAATTTAGATAGCTTAAGGATAAGTTAGTAAGCGTAAAAACTAGTAGGGGAAAAGGAAAAGTGACAAAAAAGACAGAAAGAAAGAAAATTAGACTAAAAAAGAAATAAGCCTAAAATTATACTGATTGCTACACGATAGAGAGAAAAATACATCTAATCAGCACCGGCCGAGAGAATGTATACCCAGTCACAGCGGCTACGCATGCAGGCCCGAGGTCGTCCTGACAAAGTCATTGGAATTGATAGAACCAGGTATTTCATTAAAACGCCTTTAATTAAGAATTGCATCGTTATCATCATAATATTAGTGACGATCTTTTTCATCATCATCATCATCATCATCATCATCTTTTTCGTTTATATTTTAACGAGACAATGTCCCTTGGCTTCGGTAAAAACATCTTTCGCATACCGATGATAAATGTAAACAATTAAAAAGGTTAGAGGAAGAAAATGTGGCGGTGACTAAATACACTAGTATCAAAGGGAAGTAACTATACTTATTATTGTGTCTCAAAATCCAATATGGATTGTGTCCCTTTTAAGAAATTTTGTGCTCGTCTTCCATTTGACGCTGAACCCTTTCCCAAACGGCAAATTTTGGAACAGATCAAATTGAAAGCATTTTGCAGATGACAATTTAACAGTTGCTAAAAAGATGATTTGTCTATATCGAGGGGTCAACGCAAAACTATTCTAACTCACTTTTTGTCAAAAATTGTTTTTTTGCATTTATTGGATTAAAATGGTATGATACACGTTATGTTAAAATATGGCAGTAATACGCCAAGTAGTTTTGGAGATATTCAATTTTTTAGAAGATATTCTATCTTCAAATTGGGATACTCTTGGTGCAAAACTATTCTAACTCAAGTTAGCATAGTATTGCTCTAAAATCAAGCATGAAAAGTTCAAATTCAAAGTGCAAGACTATTCTATCTTGATTTTTAGGTTTTGATTACATCTTAAATCTTGCTTCTGATTTCATAATACTTTTCTTAAACTGTGTAGCTATTCTATTTGACCTTTATCTAAGCCTATGGTGAGAAAGATTTAACAACTTTAATGGAAAAAAGTTGTACACTTTGATACTCTGTGCTTTGACTTCAACTTATTTAACAAAGTGGCCATTTTGAATTACTTTAAGATTAATTTTATGATCAACATTAGGTAAAGATCCTCTACTAGATGTGTTTCACTCCTTTTCATTTATCCCATTCAGCCATATTTATTAATATGGCCCTTGAACATCACTTAAAAGTTTGGAAAACCACTAAATCTTAGGTTGTCAAAATGCGGCACAAGCAATGAAATGATGGATATAGGTTGGCCACACTCTTGTCTGGCTGAAAAGGAATCAGTTTGTGAGTAAAGATGTCTCAGATCAATTTTTCTGCATGTGCAGACTATTCCCAGTCTTTACGTTGTCAAACCATGCTGTTATTTCATAATTAAATATGTGAACAGTCATTGATACTGTTCTGCAGCTCGTATGTTTAATTATGTCTAATAAATATCAGTTGAATTCATTAAACTGATGCTACTGAAATCCCTGCATACATTTATTCCCACCTGAAATGTTTATTTAAAAACTTTGAAACATTTGATTTGATGATCACTATAGAATGTCACAATTTGCTTTTAATTCTATGAATACTAACACACAAAAATATTCTTAAGAAAATCATCAAGGAAATACTAATATCCACTTTATCCACTTTCTGGTACATCTTACAAATACATCAACTCTTAAAAATGTTAAAGCCAAAATTATTTTTTTATCTTGAAATGGTTAAATTTGATGCAAGTTACATATGTTTCAAATAATATATACATGACCTATGTGGCTGAATTGGAATCTCTAATAGTGCAGTACAACTCTATGAGGTCTATGAGGACCAAAACTTAAAGCTCTTTAAGCTTCCTGTATTCTCTTTTATTACAAAATATAATATTTAAAAAAGTGTTAAAGTATTCAATATCGACAGGTACTTTTCAGTCCTTTCCATCTGATTATGTTGGGAAAAGTGATCACCAAACAATTACTTGAAGTGATGCTTGTATCTAAAATGATGTAAATTTGTATAAAGGAAACTTGGCACTTTGACTTGCACAGTCTTTTGCTATATCAGCACTGCATTCTTTTAGATACTAATATAGAAAAATTCAGTTCGGTAGACCTAAACAAAAAAACCTGGATCGTGATGCACCAATTAATTAGCTTAGTTTATAGGAGCTAATTTGAAAATGGAGCCATTTTCAAAAAGCATGGGCAGCATTTGAATCTATTGTTTCATGGTGATGGTATCTAAAGGTATCAAATGCTTGATCTAAGCATAGTCGACTGCTGAAGGTGAACCCATTTTCATCAGTTAAACATGTGATCACCAAAGGCTGGGTCTGGAAAGTGCTCATATTTGACCTGATGGAACACAGTTTGAGCACTTTTGATCATCTGACATTTGACAATGATTCATACACATATTTTCACTATAAGTATGGACCTTACAATTCCATGAAAAGAAACGAGGCTACAACAGATCTAGAACATAGGACTCTCATGTTAGGACTGTTTTTGAAATACCATAATATGACATACTCCTGACTGAAAGCATTTGCAGATGACAAATGGTGTTCTCTTGACGGGATGTCTGTAAAAGGTTGGAATACTGTATTGGAAAAGTAGACGATTGTTTTCTACAGCATTCTGCATCAAGGGTACTAAATTATGAAAATGTTTGGCAGAGGGCTACTAAAGACATGCTACATACAGCTACATACATGTATCAAAGCTGTAGGTCTGGTGGTTAGGGACAAGGTACCCAAGTTTTTAAATACTGAACTCTTAAACAACTGAATCCAGGACCAGGCCATCCTTGGAATTATTTTGGACAATATAATTTGAGGACAGTGAGATGATATTACAGGACTTATAAGAACTAACTAGGCTTCTTGGCTTCAGCAAAGTGTTAGATTAACTTTGGTTTGGGCCAAAAAGAATACTTTTTCAAAATGTTAGCTGTCCCCATGGACACACTTTGGACAACACTCAAATAATACTATTTGATAATACTAGTAATAAAAAATATTCTCAAATATCATATATTTCAATGGTTTCAGAAAAGAAGATATATAATTTATAAACTTTCTGAAACATAATTATGACCATAGGGCAGGGCCATGTCTACCCCAGAAGACTCACTTTGAACTGTGTTGGGTTCCACAAGCATTTGCTAAATACAGGACATTGAATGTCTAGGTTTCTTCTCTGAAACTAGAAGGTGCTGAGCTTTGATATCTGGTTTAATACATGGGCATCTTTAAATTTCTCTATGTGTATCTATAATTTATCCCTTCCCTCACTTAAAAAAAAAGGTCAATTTAATTCTGATTCTGATCATTCGAACAATCTTAATACTATTACTGGTGCTGTTTATGCCTCTGCTTTTGGGTGATTTCTTGAGTTAGCTTGTAACTTTTGGTAATGTTGATCACATTCAGGTGGCACTGCCCAGACCTTTCCAGAAATCTATTGCTCCTAAATATAGGGAAGATAATGAAATTTGATTCTTGATCTTTGAAAACAACTAACTTTGGGAGATCATAATAGCTCAGTTTGAGCAGTTTTTGCTATGTTACGCTTGAGACCATAACCATGTTGTTATGATGGATGTTTCAGATTTCCGAGATCTTTAAAAGATAGGAATAAAAAGCCATCATTTTAAATTCTCATGATGTGGATACAGAAAAGCAAAAGCTTTTCGAGGAAGAGCTCAGAACACTCTGTATAAATCACAAAGATTTGAATGATATTGTTTTACAGTATAACAATTATATTTTAAACATATTTATTTTACATCGATTGAGAAACAAGTTCTTACAACTTATACTAATCTCTCTCAATTCTGCTTCCTGGGAACTACACCAGTACTTGCACAGAATGTGTAGGCCAATGAAAATCCCAAAGTTGACACCTGCTCCCTGGAATCAAACTCAGGACCTTTAGGTTATGAGGCCGACGCTCTACCTCATGACCACAGACACAACAACAATTACATAGCTCTGTCTAAAACATTCACTTGGTTCAGTGTCTTAGAATTATCCAGTCTGTTGTGAATCCAAAAAAGCAGTATAAAACAGCTTTCTGATGATCAGCCACCTATCATTAGTGGGAAGTACAATGATTAAATATCCATCTGCAAAAATGGTCATTCAAAGAGTCCACCTAGTATTTCATTTTCTTTTATATCAGTAAGATGTTTATGGGACAATTTGACAATACAGGTGGAAAAACTTTAACTGCTCACAAGTATACACATAAGATTTACCAAGTATTACTATAAACAAAGAATTTCATAATTGTGTCATTTGTTCATCATGATTGGTAGCAATCATGGGAGGTGATCATGATTCCAAAACCTGACTGGCTCAGGGGAAGATATTAACTACATAATATTCTAAGAAAACTACTTTATGGCAAAGTATTTTTCTTATTACCATTTCAGATATTTTTTTCTTGAAACTGTTGTGATTAGAGTGCTTTGAAAATCTAATTTTGCTTATGTTTCAAACAATGCATGTATGTGTTCCACTCAGGAAAATAGTTGGCTTTATAATTTTACAGTTAAGAAAGACTCGGCATACATGCAGTATTGTCATATCACCTCAAAGGTCAAAGTATAGACCTAAGAGTCATCAGAAAAGTAGCCTAGAACTGAAAATTTAAGTTGGAATAGTTTTGCCATCACCCTTTTTGGGTTTTTGTTTGTTTTTGTATTGCAAAACTATTCCAACTTAAGATAGAATAGTCTTGCAAAACAAATCCCATAACATTTTTCGTGATTTCAAGTGCAAAACTATTCTAAGTTGAAAAATGTGCTATAAAATCAAAATAAAATTTTTTTCATTAAAACTTTCAAGTATTTGTTGTTTCCCAAGTGATTTCAGGTATGTTGGTGGATAAAATGGTTTAAAAAAGCCAATACAAGAAAAATGAATCAGTTTTTTCCCTCTCCTGAAAAATTTGTCAAAACACAGAATAGTTTTGCGTTGAGCCCTCGATATGATAGGGTAGAAAATATTGTGGGAAAAGGAGAAAATGCTGGTTACCAGCATTTTCTCCTTTTCCCACAATGTTTTTTCAAAAGGCTTCTATTCCTGACCTGTAAAAACCAGGGATTGTTTGGAATAGGGTTAACCCGTTACCACACAATCCCTACTTTTGACGCGCCTGAGAAAAAAGCCTTTTGAAAACACTATGGGAAAAGGAGAAAATGCTGGTAACCAGCATTTTTTCCTTTTCCCACAATGTTTTGAAAAGGCTTCTTTCTCAGGGTCGTCAAAAGTAGGGATTATGTGGTAATGGGTTAAGCCAGGTTGATCAGTTTAACGATTTGAGAAATCATCATGGTTATGCCTTTTTTTCCTTTTTCCCACAATGTATAATCTAGTCATTGATTCACAAGATCGGAGCCAAAGGCTAAAACGGCCCTCTTGCAGACGGCAAAGACCAAGATCAGACTGCCCAGAACGTCCAGTGTAACCTTAGATCTATACCTTCCGTGATAAAAATGACAGTATGGCTTCAAGAAAAAAAAAATATGTAAGGTGAAAAAAGGCACTTGTTTTTGTTTTAGTTAAATTGTTTGACTGTCAATTGTAACAATACCGAACCGTTTTATTTCACACTGTGTTAAACATAATGAAAGAAAAATATTTTGTGTGTGTGTGTGTGTTTAGAATGATATGTTCTGATTTTTTTTCTATTTCAAAGAATGTGTATCTGACTAGTTGTACTTTCTTTTATTTCCTTCCTTCCTTCCTCTTCACTACCTACTGCCAGACGGCATGAATGATGAGCTGACGCACTATAGAAATGATAAATAAAAAGATTTTAAAAATAAATCTTAACCGTGAAATTTCAGACATTGTCCTATAGATTTTAAATCTTTATGGCAGTCACAAGTACCTAAGATCATAAGGTTGTGCCTTTGTCAGTTTAGTTTAAACATATTTATTTTACATCGATTGAGAAACAAGTTCTAACAAATTATACTAGTCTCTCTCGATTCTGCTTCCTGGGAACTACTACAGTACTCGCGCCGAATGTGTGGGCCCATGAAAAATCCCCAATTTAACACCCGCTCCCGGGTATCGAACTCAGGACCTTTTGGTTATGAGGCCGACGCTCTACCTCACGACCACAGATACCACATGTTAGACAGGACTCTCAGCACAAACTGATCATGATCTTTGTTGCTTGTAAAGCTTTCTTTAGTATTCCCTCAAAAGACGACGATTAATTTCTTATTTCGTCACTATGCTTTAAAAAAATGTCATATTCTGCGAAGCGCAAAAAAGTCGTTTGTCGACTATTTTAGTCTTGGGCTGTCAGACGATACCTGGTACCCTTTTTCGGACAGTGTAGATCGACTCTTATTCACCAAGGACGTTTTATGGGGTATTTCTCCAGGGTCCGTATTCACCGACCGTTTTTAAGAACATTCATTGTCTTACTCTTCAAGATTTTCTGACCATTCGGTTTAGCCAATCAGAAGTTCTGTTACTTTCATATTTGGACAATTTTGAAGGATAAGACTAAGATTGTTCTTAAGAATGTTTGGTGACTACGGACTCAGATATACATGTATCTTCATGTGAAAGTAACACAACCTCTGAATGGCTGAGCCATTTCGTTTAGCCAATCGGAGGTTGTATTACATTCACATTTAGAAAAAAACTGTATTATAAGACTAAAAACATTCTTAACCCTTTGCAAAATAATCCCTGGTTTTTACTATTCTGAGATGAAAGCCTTTTGAAAACATTGTGGTCACCAGCAATCTCTCCTTTTCCCCGCACTGTTTTCTATCCCTTTATATCAAATTATATCACTTGAGTCATATACAGTTTGCCGTCTGTAAAAGCTATCAGTTTGGACCAGTTTAAGATTTTGTCGTCTGATATAGAGTTCAGGGTTTAATCATTTCCACAGACTGGTCTCGACACTACAGTCTAACGTTCGTGGAGGCCGCTTATGTCAACTTTCGAGGGCCTTTCAAGTCTTTGGCAAACATTGAAGAATATTGCAGTTATTTAGCAATTCAAATTTTGTTAGCTTTAATGGCAGAATGGAATTGGGCGGACTTAATCATACTTATAAATAATTATTGCATATGCAGTTATATAAAGATAACATGTACATGTATAATGGATAAACATTACATGAATAATGAATAAAACAATAAATGAATAAAAAATGATGGAATGCATTAATTTTAGACTAATCCAAATTGAAAACACTTGCAGACGACAATTTAAAACGTAACTCAAAAATTGAAATTTGTTTCCGGCTAGGTAGAAAACATTGTAGGAAAAAGAAAAAAAAATGCTGGTTACCAGCATTTTCTCCTTTTCCCACAATGTTTTCAAAAAGTCAGCCTGCGCGGAGTGCAGTTGTATTAAGCCCCCCCCCCCCCTCCTTTGCCAAACGCATAGCTCAAAGATGATTGAAAACGATGAGTATAATCAAAATATATAAGTGAGTACTTGTTGACTTTTAAAGCTCTTTACCCTTCACCAAAGAACGAAATTTTAGAATATGTCTATTCAAACCATTTACATGCTAGGCTGTTCAAATGATAAGATTTGTCTTTGTAAAAGCAGAAAACATTGTGGAAAAAAGGTAGAAAATGCAGTATACCAGCAATTTCTCCTTTTCCCACGAAGTTTTCAAAAGCATTCTATCTCACTGTTGTTAAACCTAGGGATTTTGTGATTCAGGTATAAAACTTGAAATGAATGAGTAAATAGAAAGTGGACTTCATATTATCAACGAATCGAGATCAAAATCACAAAACTATATTGCCCATAGTCTTTCTTACGAGGTACGAGCTCTAAGATCAGACTGCACTTTTTGAACAGCCTGATCTTTGATCTATTCTTTTGGCACTGAGTCTTCGTTTTGGAGTTCTTAGCATTTTAGCTCTATAGAAGACACCTATATTTTAGACTTTTCATAATTGAAGGTACTGTACAGGTCTTAAACAGTATCAAATGTTTCCCAAAACATAAAATTTGTCGTCAATGGAGTAAAAAAGACTGTGGGACAGGGGAAAATGCTGGCTACCAGCATTTTCTCCTTTTTTCATAATGTTTTCAAAAGCCTTCTTTCTCATGGTCATTAACCCTTTACCAAACAGTCCCTTGTTTTTCCGATCCTGAGATAGAAGCCTTTTGAAAACATTGTGGGAAAAGGAGAAAATGGTGGTAAACAGCATTTTCTCCTTTTCCCACAATGTTTTCTACCCTGCTAGAAACAACCTGGTTTTTCCGACCCTGAGATAGAAGCCTTTTAAAAACATTGTGGGAAAAGGAGAAAATGCTGGTAAACAGCATTTTCTCCTTTTCCCACAATGTTATCTACCCTGCTAGAAACAAATTTCAATTTTTTGAGTTATGTTTATTTTGTCGTCTGCAAGTGCTTTGAATTTGGACCAGTCTAAAATTTTGTCGCTTGGTAAAGGGTTAAAACTCTGGATTACATGTATTTGGTGAAGAGTTAACCCTTTCCCAAACGACAAATTTTAGACTCTTCCAAACTGAAAGACTTTGAAGATGATAATTTGAAATTTAATAAACATGGCTGAAAGATATCCAAGAGGTTAGAAAAAAACTGTGGGAAAAGGAGAAATTGCTCATTATGAGCAATTTCTCCTTTTCACACAGTGTTTTCAAAAGACTTGTACGCCAGACACGTAAAAACCAGGGCTTGTTTCAGAAAGAGTTAAGGGCTGTAAATACGGTATTCATCTATTATGTGTGACTTTATTTATCTGATTAATAATACTGTTTGAGATTCGGCGTCAGATTTATAAAATACCCCAATTCATTGGTTTCTCTATTTCCAAACGAAATTTTTAACCCTTCCAAACTAATCTTTGAAAAAATATTAAAATGAGACGGAAGTGGCCCTTCAAAAGTGATAAAAATACTTCACAAGTGACTTGAATAATGAAATTTGCCTTCGGAAGCTTAGAAAACGTTGTGGAAGAAAAAAAAAGGCGAAAATGCTCATTGTCAGCATTTTGTTCTATTTTTCCATAACGTTTTCAAAATCTTTATTCCGTAGGGTCGTCATAACTGCGGACTTTTTGGCAAAGAGTTAACCCTTTCCCACACATCGAATTTTTGGACACTTTGTATTCAGAAACATCTGCAGACAATAGATTCAAAACTGCAAAGGAACTTGAACTCTCAGATAGGATAGAAAACATTGTGGGAAAAGGAGAAAATGCTGGTTACCAGCATTTTCTCCCTTTCCCACAGTGTTTTCAAAAGCCTTCTTTCCCACTGTCGTAAAAACAAGGGATTGATTGGTAAAGGGTTAAACCACAGATGGTATACAACATATTTGAAATCAATCCAATCAATACATCCATAAATAATTCAAAATATTCTCTCTTAATTACATCTAAATGAATACTATGAGCAGCTTTTGTTACTTTAATGGAGAGTGTAGATTAAGATCAAACGGCACAGAACGGGTTGCCTGATCTTTGCTCTACAATAGAACCATGGCTCTAAAGCATCCGTGTTTAATCTACTGTAAGCTTGACAGAGCTGTGTCAACTGGCGTTTGACTTTCTTATTGGTCTCGAATGAATAGATAGTAATTTGGGATTGGTAAAATATTTTGGTACGTTTAGTCTGCGGGCCTTTGCGGATCTATTTTAGGGTCCATTCATGCCACCAATATACAAGGGTTGCCACCGATTACCAATACCCCGTGGTGCTTATTAGCAATGGATGTGATTGGGGACTACTCTTTTCTCGTATACATATTAATAATTTATCATATTTTCCCACGTTTCCCGGTAAGCCATTATTGTACAGTCGATGTGTATGTCCAGACTCTCAATTTTTAGTGGCATCTACTCTTTTTCCAACGATGTGTTGGATTCTTATCAATTCTTATCAAATCATGAAAAATATATCCAATTGAAATTTCAATTCTTAAACCATATGCAAAACAACAAGGAAAAAGTGGCATTTGCTGGTGTGGTTACTTTTCATTTTTCTCCTGAACTTGACCCAGAAGAGAGCTTGAATAGCCATTATGTTCCAATAATTTTTCTTGTTAGTTTGACGATTCCTAAAAAAGACATCTCTCTCTGCCTCTGTCTCTGTCTGTCTGTCTGTCTGTCTCTCTCTCTCTATTTCGCTCTCTCTCTGTCTCTCTGTCTGTCTGTCTGTCTCTCTCTCTCTCTATTTCGCTCTCTCTCTGTCTCTCTGTCTGTCTGTCTCTCTCTCTCTCTCTCTCTCTCTCTCTCTCTCTCTGTCTCTCTCTCGCTTTGCTTTTCCCCGCGCTTACGATCCAAAATCCACTACCAAGACCCTAGCAATTCTACAAGATACATATACATCCAGTGGACATGGCGAATATTACCGATCACCTAATCACCTCATAGATAATTTAGAAGATCGATTATCGATTCCCGATCCATGTCCTTTTGAACGAAATCTTTTTTAATCCTTATCACAACACAAAACTAGGCAATTACTGTATCTTAAATCCATGAATTTAAACTGTTCTTGTATTATGCATTTATTTTTTGATCCATTTGCAAAACTCTCCCTTGTTTTAACCCTTTCCAAAACGACAAACTTTTGGACTAGACCAAATTGAAAGCATTTGCAGATGAAAATTCAACTCTTGCTGAAAAAGATGATTTCTGTCTATGATAGGGTAGAATACATTGTGGGAAAAGGAGAAAATGCTGGTTACCAGCATTTTCTCCTTTTCCCACAATGTTTTCAAAAGGCTACTATTCCAGACCCGTAAAAAGCAGTGATTGTTTGGGAAAGGGTTAACGAACATGGGGAGGGAGACTTTTGAAAACATTATGGGAAAAGAAGAAAATGCTGGTAACCAGCATTTTCTCCTTTTCCCACAATGTTTTCTACCCGTTCAGAGCCAAGTCTCATCAGTACCGCCACAGTTGATGTGTTGTCTGTAAAATGCTTTCACTATATATAAACAAATCTAAAAGTCTGTTGTCTTGTAAGGTAAGACCAACTCTTTACCAAACGATCCAGTGGTCTCGGATTCTAAGGAAGAAGGTTTTGAAAACAGTGTGCGAAAAGGAGAAAATGAATGCTGGTAACCAACATTCTCTCCTTTTCCCTCAATATCTTCTGTTCTTTCAAAGAAAAAATCACGTCCATTCAGCCACGTAAGTCTTGTTGTCAGCATTTGCTTTCAATTTGGACCAATTCTTATCATCTTGTATCGAGCACTTCGCAAATTATAAGTATTTTTTATTTGTCCCACGCCGTTTTCTTCCATCTTTCAACTTGTCTTTAACTATTTACAATAAATTTTGAACTCGTCAAAATTTAAAGCATTTGCAGACGTGTGATAAAACGTGGCTTAAATGACGGACTTTGTGCGTGGGAGGGTAGAAACTTTATAGGAAAAGGAGAACATGGTTATAAATATGACTCGCGAATGCTCGAAATCCGCATGGGTCTGTATAATACAAGAAGACAAAATTTTAGAAGCCTATCCAAATTGAAAGCACCAGCTGACAACGAGACTAATGTGGCTTAGTTGATAGAACGCTGGTTAGCATCTTCTGCTTTTTCTACACTTGATTCATTGCACCCCCTCCGTTAAGGCCCTTAACCCATTAGCAAACAACAATATTTTAAGTTTGTCCAAATCGAAAGCATTTGCAGACAACTAAATAAAAGTGACTGAAAATTTGAATTTTGTTTTGTGAAGGGTAGAAAACATAGTGGAAAAAGGAGAAAATGCTGGAAACCAGCATTTACTCCTTTTCCCACAATGTTTTCTACCCTTCACAAAACAAATTTCAATTTTTCAGTCACTTTTTTTTTTTTGACGTCTGCAAATTTTGTCGTTTGGTAATGAGTTAAAACAATGGATTTTCATTTACTATTGGTTCATCTTTCCACAATATTTCAAAGAACTTTCGTCCCCCCGAAGTCGTGAAAAGTACGCTTTCGTTTTAGTCCATTTCTTCAGGTTCATCTTTGTTTGGTTATCTTGATTCTTATGTATATTTTACTTTTGTTGAATAAATTACATGTGTATTTATCCCTTCACCAAACAATCCCAAGTTCGATCGACTCTGAGGATAAAAAGCTTTTGAAAAGTTTGTGGGAAAGGGGGAAAGTGCTGGTAACCGTGCGGCATGTTCTCTTATTCCACAATGTTTCCTACTATCTTAACTCTTAATCCTTTACTCCAAAGATACTCATTTTTACGCATTGCTTGTAGGAGCCTTTGGAAAACATTGTGGCAAAAGGTGAAATTGCTCGTGACGAGCAATTTCACCTTTTGTCACAATGTTTTCTATGCTATCAAAAGGTGTCATATATACATAAGAAACGGCTTCATCCTCACTGTTATTTAGGGTCAATTAGAGATACCATAGAAATGCCTTATGGGGTAAAGGGTTAACCAAACGACAAAATTTTAGACTCGTCCAAATTGAAAGCATTTGCAGACGACACAATTTATGTGACTCAAATACCGAAATTTGTTTTAATAAAGATAGAAAACATTGTGGGAAAAGGAGAAAATGCTGATTATCAGCACGTTCTCCTTTCCCCACAATGTTTTCAAAAGGCTTCCATCTCAGTGTCGTGAAACCAGGGATTGTTTGGTCAAAGGTTAACAGCAGAAATCATTTAACAGTATGACGAAAGTGCCTTCTACAAAAGCTAACGTTATCAATTTGGACAAGTCGAAAATGTTATCCTTTAGTAAAGAGTGAAAGGAAACCTGGAGGTGTTTGGTTCTGGGTTAACTCATTACCAAACGACAAAATTTTAGGTTTTTCCAAATCGAAGGCACTTGCAGACGACTAAATAAATGTGACTGAAAATTTGAAATTTGTTTTATGAAGGGTAGAAGACATTGTGGGAAACGGAGAAAATGCTGGTTACCAGCATTTTCTCCCTTTCCCACAATGTTTTCCAAAGGCTCTTTTTCTCAGGGTCGTCAAAAGTAGGGATTGTGTGGTAATGGGTTAAACAGTGCAATTTTAAAACATGCATACACTCACGCAAGAAGATTAGAATGATAGAACGTAGTGTACGTTCTTATCTGACAAGCCCACAGAGGTATTGAACAAATATTGGGCTTATAATCATTGAATGTGTCCGAGAGACGCGAAGCGAGCTTAAAGAAGATATAGACGAATCACTCGAGTTTCTTTTCGGATTTGATTACTTACCGCTAAACATAATCAAGACATTTATTTAGAATTCGAAAGAAAAGAAGCACTGTCGCAGAACGCTTCCCGCTTAAAAGCGTCTAAATGAAACAGATGTCGTTGGTAGGGCGACGACGTCATTAACAAAAGGACTCCCAGAGTTCTTTGCGCTCTTGAAATGCGAAGCTTACAGTTACCGTTTGAAAAATAACGTTTCTACTCTTTAGGTTTAATTCAAATTAAAAATGAAAGATATGGATTAGCATTCAGGTTGAAATTGTGGTGTTGCTGCACGGAAAAATATCGCAATTTTGAGTGGATATTTTGCGAATTTCTGCCGCCGCAAAAAATGACAACAAGTCCGGCGCCGGACTACCGGGGAAAACGGGTGACAGTATTTAGAAATGGGGACTACAACCCCTCCGGGAAAACTATCACTGTGACTACACGTAAATATCCGAATATAGACAAGTTATGTGACTATGTTGGGGATATCCTCAATGGATACACAAAAGGATCCTGTATACGACGTCTATGTTCAGCGGGTGGGACTCGAGTTGAAAAAGTGGAAGATATAGTCGCTGGACGCGAATACTTTGCCTGCGAAGACACTTATTCAAAACTAAGGTATGCCATTACTTCAATTATCACTTTTATTTTTGGCAAGATCTACCTCACCTATTGATCATAATGATATTTACATGTATACTGAAATTTTTTTATGCAATAAGGCCTTTTGCAGGTCTAGAAGCAGGTGACATACCTAAAGGTAGCTTAAACAAGAGAATTCTATTTTGGAATTACAGGAAAAAGGAAAAGGCACGCAAAAAAGGATAATCTGGGGATTCCGAACATCAGTAAAATGAAAACGGATAAAAAATAATGCAGGTCAATATAATTGATAGCTCAATAATGATTAGTTAGTTTAAACATAATTATTTTATTGCCATACATATGTACATGTCAACAAAAGCAATACATAAACACAATTTCTAGTACATGGAATGACAAACGTACATTGGCAAAGGGGTCTGGCCACAAGTCGGCCATTCCCCTCCTCCAATTACATGTTTAGGAAACAACAGTCTTAATGGCAGCTGAAAAAATTTCAAACTTTTCAGTAGTTAGGGATAATAAAAAAAACAGATAATGAAACATCTGAACACCAAAGACTAATGTACTAGACAACATCAAAGTGATAAAGATTAAAGAAAAAAAATGATTGTATAGTAAGGCAGAATAACTACTTTTCATTCAGAAAATATTATGGCCGCGCTCTCTGACCACGGTCGACATTTGTCACAGTTCCCAGATGGTTCCTTTTTCCGTAACGGATCATATAAATAACGGGTTAGAGACGTTTCCTGACAAATTAACAGAAAAGCCTATCTTTGTCATTAATTTTTGGGACTGTGCAGACTGATATCTGTCACCCCCTTTCCTATGTTCATGATGTCATCATTTGGGGGTGGGATTGCAACTAAAATTCCCATAACCTGTGTGTATGGGATTTCATATAATCGAGAGGGAAAAAATGTCACACACAGGTCTACGCAACAACAGCATCATCAACGGTGGAAAATACAGGGTGACACACACACAAAAAAAAACCGGTCATCACCTAAACTTGAATAACTTTTGAAATAATAAATCAATTCTTGGTCGACGGAGAGGGGTCGTCAGGGTCCTCCAGTGGTTCCAGCAGGATGGTGCCACCCCCACACCTCAAACGAATCATTGGCATGGCTACAGCAGCGTTTTCCTGACCGACTGATCAGCCGCAGGTGTGACCCGCAGTGGTCGCCGCATTCACCGGACTTAACCCTCCAGATTTTTATCTGTGGGGATACCTTAAGGACAGGGTGTATGGCAACAACCCCCAGACTATCCCTGACCTGAAGGCAGCAATCACAGCAGAAATAAGAGCGATCCCAAGGGAAGAATGCCGGAGGGTCATCGAGAACTTTCCCCGCAGCGCCGGGGAGCTCATTTGGAGCACATTTTTTGAGCGCCAGTGAAACAAAGAAATGGTTTTGCTGGAGATTTGCAACCACCTTAAAACGTTTTTTACACAAATTTTGCTGTCAACATTTTGGTAAAAATTTACTGTTAAACATGTTTTAGTAAAAGAAGCGCACCAAGGATCGATCACTGAACATTGCGGCCGAAAGTCGCGACCCAGAAGTAAGCATCAACTTCCTTGCTAGACCTATAGTATATCGGCTGTCTTACCTGTTTGATACGCTTGTGTTAGGTATCTTAACCCTTTACGACAAAATTGCGACAAAATTATAGACTTGTCCAAATTGAAAACAATTGCAGACGACAAAATAAGCATTGCTCAAAATTTGAAATTTGTTTCCAGCAGGGTATAAAACATTATAGGAAAGAGGAGAAAATGCTGTCTCCTTTTCCCATAATGATTTCAGAAAGCACATTCCCCTGGGTCGTCAAAACCAGGGATTGTTTGATAAAGGATTAAGCAAGGAACAAAGTGGCGTTGCAAATCGTTCAGTTTTTACTTTATATTATATGACAATGTCAGCTATTACTAATTCTAGCATGTACATGTATGTATTTGGCCTATGGGAAGGATCCTTGGGATTGATAGACCCCCTTCTCCTCGCACTCCTGTGAAATGAATTCATCATGAAATGGAGTTTCAGAATTGACTTATTTGTAGTTTAGAACTCCGGTTAATTCTAAGTTCAAACAGGGCCCGTATTCACCAACCATTCTTTAAGAACGTTCTTTGTCTTATTCTCCATAAATTTCTACATTTGTAAATAACACAACTTCTGATTGGCTAAACCATTCGGTTCAGCCAATCAGAAGTAGTGTTACTTACACATTTAGAAAACCTTCGAGAATAAGACTATGAATATTCTCAAGAATGGTTTGTGAATACGGGCCCTGCAGATCTTGTTATGTTTCATGTTACGATAGACCCTAGCACGGCAGCTCCGTCAGTAAAAACTAGGGTATTTGAAATCCTGGGTTCGTAATCACTAGCCATTCTCCCAGATTTAAAAGAAATGCAATCCTCGATTGGCTAAGCCAAATAGTTAACTCTTTACCACACAATCTATACTTTTAACGACCCTGAGTTAGAAGCCTTCTGAAAACATTGTAGGAAAAGGAGAAAATGCTTGTTACCAGCATGTTTTCTTCCCTTCCCAAAACAAATTTCAAATTTCCAGTCACTTTTATTTTGTCGTCTGCAAATGCTTTCTATTTGGACCAGTCTAAAATTTTGTCGTTTGGTATAGAGTTAAGCCAATCAAATGTTGTGTAACTTTATAATATTAGAATAGGCCTAAGAATGAGATTAAGAAATGTTGGTGAGAACGAATCGAGGAGTCACGGTTCGATTGGTATCTCTGTATGTTATCAGCTGTGGTAGAAGACTCATCTTCGCGAGCCAAGTTTACGATCACTATGTGGATCTTACCTTGGCTGATTGAGCCCGATTTCGAGATTCCTGCGATGCGCCCTCTATTGGTTGCTGGTTATTACTCCCCTTTACATCATGTTTCTAAAAGCAAATGAAATATCGTTTTACAAACCGCTTACGAATACACATGAAGCGATAAGCAGACATCCACGTGGGATTCCATGTTTACCTTCTATTCGAAAGGTAAACACTTTGTTCTATTTTTATCAAATATGAAATGCTACGAGCGATCTCATTCGTTGCCGCTAGAGCTGGCTGCATCCAATGAAAAAGCGTATCGGGTGAACGTAAAAATCAAGCTCGATCCGCCAAGGGCAGAGTAACGTAGTGAATCGTCGGCCTTGGCTTGCGAAGATGTACTGGACTTGGCTTGTTGAGTTTCGGAAGGAGAATAAGAATGGTTGAACTTGTGTGGTGCCCGAACGGTTTGTATTCAACAAAATCATTCTTAGTCTTATTACCCAGATTTTTCTTACGTTGAAAGTAAGACAACTCCTGATTGGCTAAACCATGTGGTTTAGCCAATCAGAAGTTGTTCTACATTCAAATTTAGAACATCTTGGAGAATATGATTATGAACGTTCTTTAAAAAAGTTGGTGAATACGGACTCTGAATGCCTTGTAATCATTCATTCACACTTGTAAACATGTGGATTACTTTACATTCCAATATTTGCCAATTGTTTAGGACATTTGCCAAACGATCTCGTATTTTTACGATCCCGGATAGAAAGCTTTTGAAAGCATTATTGGAAATGGAGAAAATGGTGGTAAGCACAATTTTTTCTACCCCTTTGGCGACACGTCTCATCATTGGAGCCAAATAAGTATTGTCTTCAGAAGGTTATTTTTTTCTTTTAAGTTGTAGGAGTACGTATAAAAAATTGGCATATAGTAAAGAGTTAAAGCCAATAATATCGTTTTCATTGACCTAGAACGTTTCGAGTGATTGAGTTACTATTAAATACGATAGTAAAGTGGAATTTACCTCTTGACAGTAAGCGACCTATACAATAAACGACATGCCAAAAAAAGTTTATATAGCGGGCTAATTTTATAATTTTGAAACTGCGGGGAATCCAAATAAAAAAAAAAAACCTTGTTTTAAAACCTTGAAAACTTTGATTGCAAGAATTTTTTTTTTTTTTTTTTTTTTTCTAAATGCATTCAGTTAGTCGGAACATAAGAATCAGGCTGAAGAATCTTTGAGAAAGAGGAAGGTGAAGTTTACCTTTTATGCAGAAAATCGCCGTAAAATAGACCAATTTTGGAAAAGAAAAATGTTTAATCTACGGCTCATGATGTGCATTTGATACTTTCAGTTTTAGAAATAAAAGGCAGTGGGAAAAATCATGGCAAAATTTGGATTTCTCTGAGTGAACTGTACGATGTTGAACTAATATGTTACTATGAATTTAGAAAGGTTCTAGCACTGCGTCGAATAGTCTTCGAGAAAATAGAAAATGGCACCACGGACCGTTCACTCACTGTGGACAATAAAAAGTTTGCAAGTGATATTGTTTTACTAGGCACTTGATCGAGTTACAATCGATCTCACTGGGAATTATTGAAGACATTGTAGTTAACATATACATGTACTATTACCGGCAACAATTTTACTACTGAATACTAGTCAATAAATTGCGTTTTCTCAAAATCTAAAATACATTTTCTCTCCAATATCAAGAGAGTTTGGACATAATCCAATGTATATATATATATGTTAGTGGACAGTGTAGTGCAGAGATCAGACTACACGTTTTGTGCGGTCTCATCTTGGTATGCACTGTCCACAACGGCTTTTGGTGTCGTCAGTGGTATAGACAGACTTTACCCATATCCTGCTAAATGCGCGAAATGAAACTTACAAACCGAAAGTAAAAACCCACTTTTTTTCTATATCAGAGGTCTTTTAGCTTTTGAAAAGATATGTCCCCGTGTGCAGTCTGATCTGTGATCTACACTAACCGTAAAGGCAAATTTGCTCGTGAAAGACGCGATAAGCATCAACTGTACAAACACATCCTTTGAGAAAATATATTTTTCAAAACATTAAGGGAATGGAAAACTTGCTTGGTTCAGTTAGTTCGATAAGTGAGTTCGATAAGAATATTTTCCTTGTCTTTAATACCTTCTCCTTTTTGTTACTTTACTATATTGCGATTGGTCCTACATGAGTTTGAGCCGTAGCCAAATGAATAAAGCAGTCACTATATGATAACTCGTACGTACGTCTTTCAGTTCCCAAACGTCGACAGGTTTAGAAATACTGAGGAACACGACTAATCTTTATATAAAAAAGATAGAAGGCGTCCATTTACCAGCAAATAGGTAGGGGCCCTTGGATGAAACAAGTCTACATTTTTACCACAGGGGCCCTTAGAATTAAACATTTTTACATTTTTGACCAATCACAAATTCTTATTCATTCATTTGTTATCAGTACCACAAAGTATGTCAAAAGCCAGTACGTTTAGTTTCGTAGAAAAAATGCATCTGATCGGAAAACACAATAGAAGGGATCGGCCCTGGCCATTGTCAGCTTGAAAGGATAGGTCGGCTGCTTTGCCTGTGTAAATTTTGTGTCACCCAATCATATTGTCCATCCTAAAAGACGCGAAAATGACTTTACTATCTGGCTGTGTGGACAGATCGTTGGCACAGTCAAATTCTTTTTAACATTCGGAGTCCAATTCTGGAAATTTTTGTTCATTTCTAAGTAAAGCATTGTCTGTCCGTATTCACCAACAATTCTTCAAGAACGTACCTTTTTTTTTTTTTTTTTTTTCTCCAGGATTTGCCAAATTTGAAAGGAACACAAATCATTGTTTTCAAATATAGACAGTTCCTGACATAAAGACAAAGAATGTTCTGAAGAACTGTTGTCTAAACAAGGTGGCAGTGCCAATGAGAAACTGCTTTACGTTCCAAATATGGAATTAGACAAAGACTGCAATTTGGAATGGTTTCTATAGACTGACCCCATGTATCACTTAGGACAGGGTGTTGAAGAAATAAACATTTGATTCATTAATTATTTCAGGCGGAGAAATAAGATCACTGTTACATCTCAGTACACTCAATTAGCCGCACCATTTAACCTATTTCAGTTCTATAAAATTTTAATTAATGAAAAGATACCGACTTGAAAATTGATGTACTTTTTTTCCTATTTAACCCTTTACCAAACAATCCCTGGTTTTCACGACTCTGAAATAGAAGCCTTTGGAAAACATTGTGGGAAAAGGAGAAAATGCTGGTTACCAGCATTTTCTCCTTTTCCCACAATGTTTTCTACCCTACTGGTAACAAATTTCAATTTATGAGTTACGTTTATTTTGTCGTCTGCAATTTGAACTAGTCTAAAATTTTGTCGTTTGGTAAAGAGTTAAATTATGGCGATAATGTATGTTTCAACAGTCTCTTTTTTCTGCATAGCTGATAACACTAGCTTTTGACCTACTTCTTCGTACTGATACACGATGAGTGAATAATTCGTAAGGCGCGATTGGTCATAAACGTAGAAATGTTTATTCTGCAGGCCCTCTGCAGAAGGGTCTATTTTCGAGCAAATTTATGTCAACAATATACCAGTGTTGCTACTGCTACGAATCACAGCCTCAAATTATTTTAGAACGATTATCGGAATAAAAATATGAATTAGAGAAAAAAATCTAATTGAAGAAATGACCTATCAACAATATATGAAGCAATGAGGAAAAAGAGGGAAATGCCGGTGTGGTTACTTTTCATTATTTCTCTTCATATTAAACCACAAAAGAGTTCAACATTCATATTCAAATAAAATTATCCCTTGTGCTGAATATTTTAAGGTATTTTTTGTTAAACCTTTCTGTAGGCCTCTGTAGAAATTATTCTAGTGTGAGATTAAATAAGCAGAAAAGAGCAGATTTTCCCAAACATGTACCTTAACCCATTACCACACAATTCCTACTTTAGATGCCCCTTGAAAAGAAGCCCTTTAAAAACATTGTGGGAAAAGGAGAAAATGCTGGTAACCAGCATTTTCTCCTTTTCCCACAATGTTTTCTACCCTTCGCAAAACAAATTCAAATTTTCAGTCACTTTTATTTCGTCATCTGCATATGCTTTCAATTTGGACAAGCCTAGAATATTGTCGTTTGGTAATGAGTTAATGCAGGTTGATTGCTGTCTTTTCCCACAATTTCAAAGTCACGAATATGTCGCCTTCTATTCGAGATTGTATAATAATAAGTGGCCTGCTACACGCAAAAAAGGGGCATTCAGACATTTGCGTAAAGTGTCGTCCCGGATTAGCCAACGCAGTCCGTGCAGGCTGATCCGAGACGACACTTTCCGATCGTGTATGATTTTCTATTCTACGCAAGTCTACTGTAGGTCAAAATCTATTGTTGACGGAAAGTGCCGTTTAGGATCAGACTGCGCGGACTGCGCAGTCTGGTCCTAGGCGATACTTTACGAAAATGTCCGTGTTTTTCACATGTTGCGGGTCATATCGTAAATGATAACCCTGACGTCTTACTTAACTCTTTCCCACACAACCCCTACTTTTCACGACTCTAAGAAAGAAGTTTTTTTGAAAACATAGTTAGAAACGGAGAAAATGCATGGTAACCAACATGTTCTCCTTTTCACACAATGTTTTCTACCCTTACCAAAAAACAAATTTCAATTTCTGAACCATGCTTATTTTGTCGTCTGTGAATTCTATCAATTTTTACTAAGTAGTCTATTCAATTTTGTCGTTTTGAAAAAAGTAGAAGAATGCAATCTCTATCAAACGACAGAATTTAAAACTTTTCAATACTTAATTAAAAGCCGAATTGGAGACGGCAAATTGTATGATGACTTACCTGTCGGGATTTGTCTTTGAAAGGGTAGAAGGCATTGTGAGAAAAGGAGAAAAAGCTGATTACCACAATTTCTCTCTGTCCCGTGCTATTTAACCCATTACCACACAATCCCTACTTTTGACACCCCTGAGAAAGAAGCCTTTTGAAAACACTGTGGGAAAAGGAGAAAATGCTGGTGACCAGCATTTTCTCCTTTTCCCACAGTGTTTTCTAACCTTCCCAAAACAAATTTCAATTTTTCAGTCACCTTTATTTTGTCGTCTGCAAATGCTTTCAATTTGAACCAGTGTAAAATTTTGTGGTGTGGTAAAGGGTTAAAATCTGCATTCCAAGGATGATTGGTACTCCAGATCGTCTTGTAATGGGTAAAAAAATCGATCATTTTTATAATGTATTTGGTATTTAAAATGCATTACTAAATTTGTACAATGGTACAAGCGTAAAAACGTCCATTTATCATTTATAAAGGGAACAATACTTCATGATTAGAATGAATAGGATTGACGAACTGCTAGACTTAAATATGTGAATATGCATTTTAATAAATATGTTAATGACCGTTGTGCTTTGAGAGAGAGAGAGAGTGAGTGAGTGAGTGAGTGAGTGAGTCGGGGAAGGGAAGGGATCACCAAAAGGTAGGCCTATACTGAGTAGCATTCGTTTTTTTACTTCTAATGTTATAAACTAAGCGTGTTTATCTTTTTCCTATCAAAATGTCGAAGTAGATAGATATATAAACAATGAGACAAAGAAACATCCCACTTCATAAAGATAATGTCAAATGGCCTTTCATATGTATATAATTTACAAGTTTTACTGATCAGTAAGTAGGCTATAATAAATATTGTGACTTGCAAAAAAATTAAATGTCCTATTTAAAAGCAATTCTGAAAATTAGATAAGTAACAAGATCAAACTGCATACTGCACATTGCAGTCTGATCTTAATCTGCAATCTCCACAAACATATATTGATTTATCCCCGTCTTAAAAGATTTATAGGCGATCGACAGTGGATCTTTTTCTCTAATTCTGTTTGGATCAGGCGCACATTGCCCCGCCCACATCTCATTAACGGACAAAGCCTATTTAATTTAATATAGTGTGGTATATACACACCTTTAGAGGGTTTATGAGTTACAAAATAATTAGACAGCTAACAAATGAAGGAATTAGTTAAACACATGTACTTATTAGGGGAAGATAATAATGGTACTAATGAAATAATTGAGGAATGTTCTTTTCTTGTTTACATTTCGCACGTGGTTACTAGGTACGCTTTTAAAGGTCAAAGGTTGAAAAGAACTACCCACAATTCTATATCCGTAATGGAGGACAGTGTGTGCGACGAGTTGTTTACATCTTCATAGAAACGGAAATAGCGGTTTATTTGAGTTTGACAGGTCGAGAACTGAACGACTGAGCTCTTGATTGGACAAATTTTGATTCTTAAGGGGATTAGATTTTAGTGAAACAATGTCGGATTCTTATTCGCCGCGCTACCAGCCGGTGGAAACCCGATACAAACGCAGCCTGAACTGCTACTTTTACATGAATGGCGATGAAAAAAGCGATGCTTCAAAGGTCTGTCTGTCGAACCGAATTCGAACTCTCGATGGCATGATGGAGGAACTGACCCGGGTTTTGCCCAGAAATAATCGCCCTGGCGGCGTAAGGAATATTTTCACACCAAGAGGGGGGCACCCTGTGAGAGATTTGAACCAATTTATTGACGGCGAATGTTACGTCGCTGCTCTTGGTTCTGATAGATTTAAGCCTATTACGTAAGTTCATTTCACACCCTTAAAACTTTTAACCTTATACTAAACAATTTTTAAGACTACTACAGAGAAGGCAACTGAAAACAGTTTTGTTGTAACCAGTATTTTCTATTTGTCACAATGTTTTCTTCCTCACCAAAGGCAAGTCATGATTGCATTTGTCATCTAAAACTTAGAATTATAGAACTATTAAAAGTACAAATTGGCAGGAAACTGATGACATGGCTACAAAAAATAAATATGCGCTAATATGCCCTTCCCTGTATTGCATGACTCTTCCAACTGCAAAACATAGATCTGCATATAGCAGTCATAGCCAGTAGAAATGGGGCTAAGTTCTCTAGATAGGTAAGAAAACACTGTGGGAAAAGGGGGAAATAATGGCCACCAAAATATTAACCTTTTTCTCCTAATCTTTTTTAAAGCTATGGGGAGGGGACTGAAAAGCTGAATAGTGTGGTAAAGGGTTAATGGCGGGTTTCAATGTTTGACAAGGAGAAAATGCTAGTAACCAGAAGTTTTTCTCCCTTTCTCATGATGTATTTAAACCAATCATCCTCTGGGGTAAATAAACACTGGATAGCCTGGTTTAACGTTTATACCCTTTATAAAACAATCCTAAATTTAAATCTTTACCAAACAATTCCGGCTTTTCATGATCAGAAAGTAGCCTTTCGCAAACCTTGTGAAAAAAAGAGAAAATGCTGGTAACCAGGATTTTCTCCTTTTCCACACTGTTTTCACCCTTCCCAGACTAAATTTCAATTTTTGAGGCGCATGAATTTTTTGAATGATATTCTTTATCTTATTCTCCAGGAATTTCAAAATTTGATAGTAACACCACATGTTATTGGCTAATCCAAATGGTTTAGCTAGTGGAAAGAAGAGTTACTTTAAAATTTTGAAAATTCAGGAGAATAAGTAAAGTTATTTTTCAGAATGGTTGGTTAATACATCACATAACATAACATAACATTTTATTTTTCGACTTGAAGCATATAGCTCATTATCAAATAATACAAATAAATTCAATACAGGCGTGGAAGCAATATAAAGACATAAAGGTGTTGGGTTGATTCGTAAACAAAATAAATAGACAAATAAATTTTTAACAATCTTTTCATGTTTCTCTACTATTTCAGATGATATAGATGCAATTTCGTTAAAAGTTAATTCAAATGGTAGATGATCATAGATGTTCATAGATACAGACCAAGGCTGCACATTTTGTACAAAGTCTGATCTTGATCTAAATTATGAGTACAAGTAGTTAAATCCAGGTGTAGCTCTTCTAGTGTTAATTGATATTGAATCCAAGTGTAGTTGTGTCTTTCCCTCTGTACAGACATAAATTGTGAATGATTCTTTAAATACCTGTTTACGGCACCTTTGAGAGTATTGGATAAATATTTCTTTTGCTAGAGATTACACATTTCTATTTCCAATAAGTTCAATTCTTTCCCTTACTCTAAGAGTGCCGAAAAAATTCATATAGACACTTTCATTCTAGGAATAAGACTGAAGTATTTTAGATTTCAAGGTTTCTCTCAAAGTGCTTCAGCAATGCAGACAGTGTAGATGATACTGCAAAGGTCATGCTGCATGTTTTATGCAGTATAATCTTATCTATATCAGTCGCAAAACAACTGTAGTTGTGAAAGGTCATCTAAGAGTTAACTCTTAACCCTTTCCCAAACCAGCCCTGGTTTTTACGTGTCTGAAGTAAAAGTCTTTTGAAAACACTGTGGGAAAAGGAGAAATTGCTTGTAATGAGCAATTTCTCTTTTTCCCACAGTGTTTTCTACCCTTTTTGAGAACTTTCTGCCATTTTCTCCAAATCTAAAATTGTCATCTGCAAACTCTTTCGGTTTGGAAGGGTCTAAAATTTATCGTTTGGGAAAGGGTTAACCCCATGACCAAAATTGAAACTTTTGGAGTTCAAAAATTTTGTAGAACAAAATTAATGTAGTTTAGAAAAAGAAAATTATTGAAAAAAGAGAAAAACAATTAACTTCTTCCAGTATTTTCGCCTTTTTCAACAATCAGTTTCTGAAAATGATCATCTACAGGTTTGTCAAAAATAGGGATTGTTTGGTAAAGGGCTAACATTTTCCTAAATGAAGATGAATATCGTGACTTATTCTGCTTGCTGCCAACCCTTTTCTTGAAATATTCTGGTAAAAGGAAAAAATGCTTTATCAAACTGCAAGATGTCTTCGTTTAGTAAAGAAATACTTATTTCTCTATCATAACTCATGGTTATTGTCCATATCCTTATATAAATCTTTATAGAAAAAGCTTCAACTCCAGTTTGTTTCTGCAGGTAAGGAGTTACAAATACAACTCTAATAGCTTTCAGCTCTCATACCTTTAACCCATTACCACACAATCCCTAGTTTTGATGACCCTGAGAACGAAGCCTTTTGAAAACATTGTGGGAAAAGGAGAAAATGCTGGTAACCAGCATTTTCTCCATTTCCCACAATTTTTTCTACCCTTCACAAAACAAATTTCAAATTTTCAGTTGCTTTTATTTTGTTGTCTGCAGATGCTTTTGATTTGGACAAGCCTAAAATATTGTTGTTTGGTAATGAGTTAAGCATAACTTAGTCTGCTTTTTAGACAGGGTAGACTAAGATGAGACTTACAGATTATGCAATCTGATCTGAGATTCATACTGTTGCTGCTTAGATATTTTAGCCAGTACAGGTATGAAAAAAAAAATTTCTGGGCCGAGTGTCCAAAATTCAAAGGCCAATTAATTCAGGGCTATTATGGTAAACCTTTTACAATACAATCCCGAGTTTTAATGCCCTTTAAGCCTAAAGTCTCTCCACTACAATAGTTACTTTTGTGACCATTATAGATCAAGATGAGACTGCACAAAACATGTAGTTTGATCTTTGATCTACACCATCCACTTTCTACTTTATAAAACACTCTGGACAAGAGAGACCATGGAAATAGCAAGTATCTGAGTCATATTTTTAGACAGACTGAGAATGTCAGTTTAGCTTATTGAGCCTGTTAAGGAGCCGTCATACCATGACGTTCTAGTTAACATTTTTTATCGTTTGAGGAAATGTTGTTAGTCGCCCATGGTTGCTGGGATTGCGCCAGAAGAGTGTTGTGTGAACGCTAGTGAATGTCGGTGATCGTCAGTGATCGCCGGGAATCGGCGGAGAACGCTAGTCCAGAAAAAAGTTTTGAACATGCACAAAAGTTCTCACTGACACCACATTCTTAAACGTTTAACGTTAAACACTGAAGATCGTTAAAGAATGTTTGTGGAACGTTTTACTAACGTTCATCCAGCATTGCATGCGTTCCGCTATTGCTAGTCAGTCGTTATGCTAGCGTTACTTGGTTGTTACTAATCGTTTGCTTTGCAGTGAATGACTCACTGGCGACCTGTCAGCGACCGCTGAACAGTCTCCTAGCGCACGCAGCGTGTGACTAAAGTGAAACAAACATCCTTTTGGCGTCCATTGAGCTTCATTCGAGCGTTTCCCGACGTCCTTGCATTATGGAGGTTTCAGAGGTATCTTACTTGGTCGCTGTTACACGCTTCTCGTGTATTAGATACACGCTAGTCATGCGTAAGGCACAGGTTAATAACACGCCAGATATGAAATCCTCATTCTAGAACGCTAAAAAATTGAACGATTGAAATGCTCAGAACATTGACCAGAACGCATGGTGTGATGGCTCCTTTACAGTTTGAAGAGGAAACAATGAAGGTATGAGCATTTTCTCCTTTTAACACAATGTTTTCAAAAAGCCTACCTCAACAAAAAAGTTTTTGAAGAATATAAATCATTCTCTCTATAATTATCACATGGTGTTGATATTATGGAATGAGGATATTTGCAATAAAGAAGTCTATAGTGAAAAAGCTGTAAAACATGATATATGGGGATTTTCCTCCAGCATGGTATTATTTTTTTGATAAACCATTTTCAGTATTCGATAATGTCTTCATGTCTTCATAATGCTCTTTGTTGAAGAAAAGTGTTGAATAGTCACCCTAATCTTTGTGTACTTGTACCCTTTGAGTTTGGAATTAACTCTTTACCACACAATCCTGACTTTTAACGACCCTGAGCAAGAAAGCTTTTGAAAACATTGTGGGAAAAGGAAAAAATGCTGGTAACCAGCATTTTCTCCTTTTCCCAAAATGTTTTCTACCCTTTCCAAATCAAATTTCAATTTTTGATTCATATTTATTTTGTCGTCTGCAAATGCTTTCAATTTGGACCAGTCTAAAATTTTGTCATTTGGTAATGAGTTAAGTCATTGTGGACATTTTGCAGTCTAGAGAAAAGATCCAATAATCTTGAAAATTTGATGTGCTTATTATATTATTTCCACAATGTCTCATCAGAGTAAAAAGTGTAGATCAAAGATCAGTCAACACTTTTTATGTAGTTTTATCTTAGTCTACTCTGGCTGCAAAGACAACTAAAGTTGTTGACCCTGAGATATAAGCCTTTTGAAAACATTGTTGGAAAAGGAGACAATGCTGTTAACCAGCATTGTCTCCTTTTCCCACAATGTTTTCTGCCCTGCTGGAAACAAATTTCACTTCTTCAGTTACGTTTATTTTGTCATCTGCAAGTGCTTTCAATTTTGACTAGTCTAAAATTTTGCCGTTTGGGAAAGGGTTAACTTAAAGGTGCTTTAGCCCATTTACCACACAGCCAATGCTTTAATAGCCCTGAAGAAGAAGGCTTATTAAATATTGTGAAAAAATTAAAAAAAAAAAATGCTGGAAAATCATTGCTTTCCCCTTTTCACTCAAGTTTTCCTACTCTTTGGCAGGCAGATTATCATCCTTTTAGCAACTGGTACATTGAATCTTTTGTTTGCAAATGCTTTCATTTTGGTAGAGTTTGAAATTTCGTTGTTTGTTGGGGTTAAGGATTAAGCTTAAGATTAAGCTTGTACTTGAACAAAAAATAGAATTGACTTCTTTAGGTATTTGTAATATTGAATTGAAATCCATATTCAACCCTTTACCAGACGACAGAATTTCAGCCTTTTCCAAAATGAGAGTATTTGCAGACATCAATTTCAATGTGACTCCCATTGAGGAAATTTTTCTCTGATCAATTAGAAAACATTGTGGGAAAAGGAGAAAATGCTGGTAACCAGCATTTTCTCCTTTTCCCACAATGCTTTTAAAAGGCCTGTTTCCCAGCGTCTTTAAAAGTTGACGGTGTGCAGTAAAGGGTAATTCCTTAGAGTCACATTCAACTGAAAGTGGAAGTGCAGACTTCATAGATTAGGATCAGACAGCAGGTAATATGCTATCAGATCTTGAATCTACACGCCTGGCCAGGTAGTTCAGTGCTTAGTGTATCCAATTTTTAACCTGATGGCTGTGAGTTAATGATACCTGGTTGAGGCAAACTGTCATTTTTGGCGATTTTTTTGCCTCTCACCCCGATGCATGTGAGAAACGAAATCAGTGAGTCAGAAAGAAAGTTTTCGGTACTAGTTTGTGAAAGCCAGGATGCACTTACCCGTTGTGATATTACCTAGGCTGTTAATATTAGAGCAACCAATGCAGATTTTTGTAACATTCAAGCTCAAAAACATATAGGTTCGGCTAAGACGTGCATAATCCATAATTGATTGACCATTATATGCTGGTTTCCCACATTGATTGGAGATTTCCAAAGTTTTAGCTTATTCTGTACCATGAAAGCCGATGTTACAAGAATCCCATTAGGGTACTGTGTCCATAAAAGGGCATTGAACTTTGTTATAATCAATTTAATATTAGATTTAAGCTTTCCAATATAATGAGATATTTTGGTCTAAATGTGGTTCTCAAAATGGCATATCCTAGGGTCAACAAATGCATATCAAAATGGCATATCCGAGGGTCAACAATGCAGTTCTCAAAATGGCATATCAAAGGGTCAACAAATGCAGTTCTGAAAATGGCATATCCGAGGGTCAACAATGCAGTTCTCAAATGGCATATCCTAGGATCAGCAAATGCAGTTGTCAAAATGGCATATCAAAGGGTCAACAAATGCAGTTGTCAAAATGGAATATCATAGGGTCAACAAATGCAGTTCTCAAAATGGCATATCCGAGGGTCAACAATGCAGTTCTCAAAATGGCATATCCGAGGGTCAACAAAATTCGGTACAAGGGTGTATTGGTAGCAGTCTAAATCAGACTGCATATTAATGTTTTATCAAAGAATCCCATGTTTATACATGGAAAAGAAAAAAAAAGGATTTTAGAAAACCCATTTGGAAAAGTGCTGGTTCTCCTTTTCCAACAATATTTGCTATCCTTTCCGTGACATTTTTTTTCATTTGAGCCACATTTAATTTTGTTTACAAAAGCTTGGAATTTGGACCAGTCAAAACATTTTTCTTATAGTAAAAGACTAGTAAAGACTAAAAAGTTAAACTGGACTCAGATGATCAGATTTCTCTTTGAAAGAATGAAAACATTATGGAAAAAAAGAAAATGCTCCTTTTCCCATAATGTTTTTTCCATGGTTTTCTCTGACAGTTTCATTAAATGATGAGACTTGATAGAAAAAGGTTAATTTTATTGATTAGTTATCCAAGTTTGGTGCTAATTATAGAGTCTGGCAGCGCTAATTGGACATGGATATTCAGGATGATGCTATTGGCAGGAATTAGAGAATGTTGATAAATATTTGATTTACAGCTCTCGTAAATGTTTTAGAAGATTTTCCCTCCCTCTCTTTCTTTTCCTATAAATTGACTGGAACAGTGTCCTTAATGAACTCTCTTATAATCTAGCTAAAAGTTTCAAATACTAAATAATTACATAATGTAATTCAGAGTGCTGTAAAAATGTTAAATAATGAATTTTTTGTGATCTTTAAATGAAATGTAACATAATAATAATGAAACATAATGAATTGTTTGTGATCTCTAAATGAAAAGAAACATAATTTTTTCAAGTATTCCCATACAATGCAAACAGATAAAAAATCTGTGTATAAATCATACATAGAAATCTTCCGGTGCAAAATAATTTGTTGCTCGCTAATGAAATTTATATACACAATATGGTAAAAAATGGGCATCAACCTAGTGATAAAAACAGTTCCATATATGTTACGATACATAGCCCAGGCACTGAATAATTATATTCAAATTGATTTCGGACTTGATTTGTCAAATAATGGTATGACATACTATTTATGCGCCAATCATTAATTAGAGTTTATTTTATCAGCTTGTAGTTAATATGGGGAAATATTTGCCGAAAAAGGGAAAGGTTTGCGAAAATAATGAGTGCCATAAGGCATGAGTTATTTTCGCGGACCTTTCCCTTTTGAGGCAAATATTTCCACATATTAACCACACGCTGATGAAACAAATTATGAATTTAATAATACTTCACTGATTATTTTGTCAAAACTAGTGATCTCAAGTCAATAAATATGATTTTCGGTAGGAGGAAATTATTCACTGTGACAGGGAAATAATTCCCCCAGCTTAAATTACGTTGTTTCTTTACCCATAAAATTTCTAAAAATAGACACATGAAATATAATGTAAAAAGTTACATACCCAATAAACCTAAATCTATTTTATTCTGTTTACAGATTTTGAATGAAATTGTTAATAATTGTAAGTTGTTGGTATGATATATTGATAATAAAACAGTTGTTATGTTGTAGTACAGTACTTAACTTTCCTTGTGCATATTTTGTATTTGCCCTCGCCATGTGAGAAATTTTGACATCCTACTTAACACACAGTCTTGCAGTTTTTCCAATTTACTCATGGTGCTGGAAGCAAGCACAAGCAGCAGCGTTGTCTGTACATGTCATAATTCTTCGAAGATTCGACTGTCTTATAATGACGCATCACTAGCCTCGAAAGTGGGCAGACTGTAATATTACGCTCTATAATGTAGCATTGTAGAAAATAACTTTTATCAATAGGTTTGAGGAGAAATGAGATCTGCTTTAGCTTCAGATTTCACTAAACTGCTGATCATGGCTGAGTGAACTGCACGAGGTGGCGTTTTATTGAGTAAACGTTTGTTTTAGTTTGAAATTCAAAGTAACGGTTGTTGCGTAGGAAAGTGGTTCAGTTCTGTACCCAGGATGCCCAAATTAGATAGATGAGTATTTATAGAATGCCATCTAGTGGGAGATAATACAGGCACCAGGAAAGAAACTACAACATGATGTGGCCTGCAACATCCAAAACGGGGCATTCAGAAATTTTGCTTAACTCTTTACCACACGAGAAAATTTTAGACTGGTCCAAATTGAAAGCATTTGCAGACGACAAAATAAAGGTGACTGAAAAATAGAAATTTGTTCTGGGAAGGGTAGAAAACACTGTGGGAAAAGGAGAAAATGCTGGTTACCAGCATTTTCTCCTTTTCCCACAGTGTTTTCAAAAGGCTTCTTTCTTAGGGGCGTCAAAAGTAGGGATTGTGTGGTAACGGGTTAAAGTGTTATCTCATCAGCCTGTCTCATCATCTGCACATGCTCTGTAAAAAGGAGGTTTAACCCATTACCACTCAATCCCTACTTTTGACGCCCCTGAGAAAGAAGCCTTTTGAAAACACTGTGGGAAAAGGAGAAAATGCTGGTAACCAGCATTTTCTCCTTTTCCCACAGTGTTTTCTACCCTTTCCAGAACAAATTTCAATTTTTCAGTCACCTTTATTTTGTCGTCTGCAAATGCTTTCAATTTGGACCAGTCCAAAATATTGTCGTTTGGTAATGGGTTAATCCAGCGGAGTCTGAGCAGGCTGACCTGGGTCTGTATTCACCAACCATTCTTAAGAACATTCTTAGTTTTATTCTTCAGAATTTCGTCAGTGTGAAAGTAACAGAACTTCTGATTGGCTAAACCATATGGTTTAGCCAATCAGAAGTTCTGTTACTTTCACTGTTAGAAAATCATGAAGAATAAGACAAAGAACGTTCTTAAGAATGGTTGGTGAATACGGGCCATGTGTCAGTACCTTTGACCTGTTCAACTGGTCAATTTCCTGATAAAGGACCAGTCTACCAAGTGATTTGGTTGGATGTAAGTCAAAATAGCTTGTATGTATCCACAACTATATGAGGACCTGCGTGCTATAATTAATGCACTTGTCTGGAATGGATTTGTCTTTGAAAGGATAGAAAGGATTGCTAGAAAAGGAGGAAGTGCCAATAACCTCGGACATTTCCTACCTGTTCACACATTTCTTGAAAGGCCTTTTAGCCAAGTTCATAAACACACAGAATTGTTTAGCAAAGATTTAAATCATGATGACCCTTGAAAACAGAGTGGCAAAAGATAAATTATGTGATGAAGGATAGATGTTTTGTCTAACACAAAGCAGAATGGTAATGAGGAGTTACTAGGCAATTGCATGTTTGTATTTGCACATTCTTGTGATCGTCTTCTTTTGAAGCATTATATTTAGGATTTAATCCTTTACAGCGCTATCCCGAATTAGCCTGAGAAAAAAATCTTTTTGAAAACATTGTGGAAAAAGGAGAAAATGCTGGTTACCAGCATTTTCTCCTTTTTCCACAATGTTTTCTTACTCTCACATCAGAATTTCATAATTTCCACAGCATTTATATTGTCATTTGCAAATGCTTTTGATTTGGATGACTCCCAAAGTCTTGTGATTTGGTAAAGCTTTATAGAGCTAAATTTTTTGTATTGTTTCCTTTTATTGTTCCCAATCCCCCCTGCTTGACAGTAATGTGAGAATATAGATCAATGTAATTTATCTAAGATGAGAAGAAAAGAACTATAACTGTATCTTGTGAACAAAAAATAACTTTAACCTGTTACCAGTCAATCCCTCCTTTTGACGACCCTTAGAAAGAAGCCTTAAGACAACATTGTGGAAAAAGGAGAAAATGCTGATTACCAGAATTTTCTCCTTTTCCCACAATATTTTCTACTCTTCACAAAACAAATTTTTAATTTTCTAGTTTTACCCTTTCCACACAATTCTGTGAATTATCGACCCTGATAAAAAATACTTTTGAAAACATTGTCTTCTTTTCCCACAATGTTTTTTTGTCTTTCAAGGGAAATTCCACCATTTGAGCCACATGATGTGCCGAGGTCAAGTGCTTTCACTGGACAAGACTCAAATTTTATCATCTAGCAAGCCATTTTTAGGAATATTATTAGTTCTACTGTTCAAGATTTTCTGAATTTGCAAGTCGCCAAACTTCTGATTCACGTAACAAAAAAATTAATTGTTTACTTTCATATTTATTGAGTTCCAAAGAATAAGGATCAGGGCCCGTATCCACCAACCATTCTTTGTCTTATTCTTCAAGATTATCTGACAGTGAAAGTAACAGGACTTCTGATTGGCTAAAACCATATGGTTTAGCCAATCAGAAGTTCTGTTACTTTCACACTGACGAGATACTGAACGGTAAGACTAAGAATGTTCTTAAGAATGTTTGGTGAATACAGGCCCAGGTCTGTAAATTTGGACCTAAATTTTTGTCTTCAGATAAAAAGTAAATGGTTGGTGAATTCCGACTTGATATTCGTATTGAAAAGAGCTATCTGCAGATAAGAAATTAATTATGACCCAAAATGATCTGAATGGTACGATACTAAAGAGCACTCTGGGAAATAAAAAAAATCACTGTTCACCAGTATTTTTCTTCCTATTGCTAGGATGTTTTGCAAAAGCCATTTTCCACAGGGTATGCTATTTTTCCCCACTTTGCCTGGTTGTTTTTTCCTCCTGGCTGTTAAATTTCAGGTGAATCATTGTCTGCAAATGCTTTAACGCTTTCCCAAACAAGCCCTGGTTTTTATGTGTCTGCAGTAATAGTCTTTGGAAAACACTGTGGGAAAAGGAGAAATTGCTCATAACGAGCAATTTCTCCTTTTTCCACAGTGTTTTCTACCCTTTTTGAGAACTTTCTGCCATTTTCTCCAAATTGAAAATTGTCGTCTGCAAACTCTTTCAGTTTGGAAGAGTCCTGAATTTGTCGTTTTGGAAAGGGTTAAAGTTGAATTATGGCTTAATTTTGTTGCCTGTTAAAATAATTTTTGTTTGCTTAATATGCCAGAAGCCAATAAGATCAAGTTATCATGGCTAGAGGTGTATTTTAGAATCTGTAAAGTATGAACCAAGATTTTTAGTCATCCATTCCAGACCTACCATGTTAAACGGTTATTGAATGCTGTGATGCAACAGAACATGAAATCACAGTGTTTCACTATTGTCATTTTTACGACATTCATCAAATGCTGTGATACCTTAAAATTTTGAAAACAATGAAATATTGTAACAGAAAGGTATGGTCTTTTTACCCACATCATTAGGCGAATTTTGGAATGATATTTCAAAAGGAAAGCCATGTGGTTTAGCATCTGCCCACTAGCAAGTTTCAAAATGATTGAAAAATTCTCTGTGTGGTAAAAAGTTTTTTGGCAAATGCCAAAGTGTGTATCCTGTCAGGGAGAATTTCTCCTATTGCTGCAGTGTTTTTGAAAATAGTCTGCTGTGAGGAAACATTAATGGTTTCCAGAGGGTACATTATGATTTTTTAGGTGGCCACTGACTGTGAAAAGGCTAGAGGTAAAAGTTAATTTAGTAGTAGAATAATCGTACAACTCCAAGATATTTGGTAGAATAATAGAACACTCTCATGTTATTGTGGTCTCATAATAAATGTTCACTTTTCACCATTCTGTCAATGGGATCCAAAGATCTTTGAGTTGCGTCAGAAAATTTGATAATGCTTTAATCAGAGTTGTCAAAATTCTCTTATGCAGCGATAGGTGCAATAGCGAAGATAGAGCCATGTTATATAGAACATGGGAAAATGATGGACACAAGAATTTTTTCCTTTTTCATCAATGTTTTTAAAAGCCTTATTAGATTGGATTTTGTGGTAAAGGTAATATCCCTGAAAAAGACATGAACAGCTCAAATTGTGGGAAAATGAGAACATGCTGGTACTTGTAATTAATATTTTCTCCTGTCTCCATGTTTTTCTGTTTTTAACAGATTATTGATAATTTGATTGATTGATTGATTGATTGAATGAATGAATGAATGAATGAATGAATGAATGAATGAATGAATGAATGAATGAATGAATAGTGTTTTCACCACTTTCAACATTATTTCTTACTTGGTGGCAGCTCCCATATTCATGCATGTTCTACTGGTGTCACCAATACCAGGCTAAAGTTCTGAAGTGTACTGCTCAAGGACATCCATCCTGTAAAAACTCAGTGCTTTTATTGAGTCTCAGACCTGTGGTCTCTGGGTTGTTATTACATACACTTAAAGCTATGACCTCTGATGGTTAATGACTTGAAGTCAAATAGAATTACAAAATATATATATACCGGGTACCTGTATTTAGGTAATAGAAGGTTGAATTAACTCAACAAAAGGCTAAAATTGTGTCTTCACTTAAACTCTTTACAGGACAAAAAAACTATAGACTTACATAGATTGAATATATTTACAGATAAAAACAATTAAAAGATTGCTCAAATAATTGGAAAACTTTTGGAAAAGAGTAAAAAACACTGTGGGAAAAGGAGAAAATGCTGGTAACCAGCATTTTCTCCTTTTCCAACAATGTTTTCAAAAAGCCCCTTTTCCTCAGGGTTGTCGAATATGGGATTATCTGGTAAAGGTTCAAGAGTTAAAAACCATTTTCAATAATACAAACGTGAAAAATTGTTCGGTGAAATGAAAAACTATATTGTTAAGACTTTCAACCATATTATATTGCTTTATCCTTTTTTTCAAAAAAATGTTTTTATACTCCTGAAGAATTGGAGGTTCTATTGATATGATTGCTGTGAAAGAAAATGTGAAGAAATAGAATATATGTACAGCTTTTAGTTTAACTCATTACCAAACGACAATATTTTAGGCTTGTCCAACTCGAAAGCATTTGCAGATGACAAAATAAAAGTGACTGAAAATCTGTTTTGTGAAGCGTAGAAAACATTGTGGGAAAAGAAGAAAATGCTGGTTACCATCATTTTCTCCTTTTCCAAAAATGTTTACTAAAGGCTTCTTTCTCAGGGGCGTCAAAAGTAGGGATTGTGTGGTAATGGGTTAACTCATTACCAAACGACAAAATAAAAGTGACTGAAAATTTGAAATTTGGTTTGTGAAGGGTAGAAAACATTGTTGGAAAAAGAGAAAATGCTGGTTACCAGCATTTTCTCCTTTTCCAACAATGTTTCCTAAAGGCTACTTTCTCAGGGGCTTCAACAGTAGGGATTGTGTGGTAATGGGTTAAGGTTCCTAGAAAGTAAAGCTTATCATTAATAACTTTAGTTGCTTAGGCAGGCAGGTGTAGATAATGATAAAAAAGATCACATTAAGGATCTGTGCTGGCTGATTTAGATCTACATTGGATGAAAAAGGTACTTTTGTTGAGTCATGGTCTAGAAAAGAGGTTTTAATGCATCTGTTGAAAAAACAGAAATGTACCATTTTTAGATCAGCCTGTTCAGTCAAAGCAGGCTGGCAATTAATTGACTGGTTAAGGTTTGAAACTTTGTGCTATTGGCCAGGTTCCTGCATATTCAAGGACCATTCTACCTCAAGATTCATTCAGTTGTGAGAGAAAAAGGATTATATGAATCCATACTTATGTGACACCAGGTGACAAAGATGACTGTTAAACCGCAGCCCTGTTATCAGAGCTATAATAGATACAGGAAGTGATTTTGATTTCAAAATTGAAAATAGTAATGATCGTTCTTCACTAAACCCTATTTTGTGGGTTTTCATTAGAATTGTCTCATGGAGACAATTCTAATGAGTACACACAATATAGGGTTTGGAAGAGAAATAATGGATGCAATATACCATCACTCCCTTTTATCTGGAGCTCTGGTTATAATTGTGAAAGGCATTGTTACAGCTATCAGTATTTATGTAACTTTTCCTTTGCCAAAATGTTAGTGCTGGTATTTTTGTAGATTTGCATCTCTACCAAAAAATCATGAAAGACCCAGACTGAAATCAATTTTAGATGGTGAAAGAATTTGAGCCTTGCTTTATCAAAACTGAAATCAATTTTAGATGGTGAAAGAATTTGAGCCTTGTTTTATCAAAACTGAAATCAATTTTTGATGGTAAAATAATTTGAGCCTTGCTTTGTCAAAACTGAAATCAATTTTAGATGGTGAAAGAATTTGAGCCTTGCTTTGTCAAAAGGGGGTTTAATGCAATGAGGGCCATTCTTCAGTTATTTCCCTTGATTCTTCTCTAGTGCTATATTGGTCCTGATAAGAGGATTACTTGGATTTTATCCTTTATTTTTTTGCACTGAGCAGCTATGTTCTTGAGTTAAATATTGCGAATAAATCTTGTTAGATTGTTTTACAAATCATTGTATGCATAGTTCCTGATGATTTAGAACAGAATTACATGCCGGCCTTACACAAACATAATAAATCGTTGTTATATTTATCACAACATCCCCAACGGAACCAAGGATAAAAACAAAGGGATACAGGTAAAAGGACCAATCTGTTAACTGGATACCTTTAGTGTTTATCTGGCAAGGGAGATAATTTAATTTCCAAGAATGGCCCCCATTGCAACAAGTAATGACCCAGCTCAGCCTGTGCAGACTGACCTAGGTCTATTATTTTTTTCTAGTGATCAATTTTCTGCAGGTTAAAGCACTATTCAGCCTCATTACCGGTACTCAATTGATTGTTAGACAAAATTTGTGATGACCATGCAATGCTTGGTAATGCATCACAAATATACCATTATCTCCCACTAGATGGCATTCTATAAATACTCATCTATCTAATTTGGGCATTCTGGGTACAGAACCGAACCACTATTCTTGTGACAACCGTTACTTTGAATTTCAAACTAAAATAAACGTTCCAATAATATGCTACCTCGTGCAATTCACTCAGATATGATCAGCAGTTTTGCAAAATCTGGGGCTAAATAGGTCACATTTCTCCTCAAACGTATTGATAAAAGCTATTTTCTACATTGCTACTTTATAGCGCGTAATACTACCGTTTCCTGATATAGGGGATAGTGATGCGTCATATAAGACAGGTCAAATCTTCAAAGAATATCACAGTCGTACGCAGATAATGCAAATATGCAGTAAGCTCACTTTTTGCTGCATTGCTGATAATTATTTATTTTAAGGTGCACATTTTAAAACGTGCAGCGAGGAATAAATGCTGGTTAGCAGCATTGAAACTTCTTTCTTTCAGTTAACTCTTTACTATACATACCCTACTTTTAACGACCCTGAGAAAGAATCCTTTTGAAGACATTATGAGAAAAGGAGAAAATGCTGGTAACCAGCATTTTCTCCTTTTCCCATACTGTTTTCTAACCTTTCAAAAACTGAATTTCAATTTTTGAGTCACATTTATGTTGTTCATCTGTTAAGGCTTTCAATTAGGACAAGTCTAAAATTTTGTTGTGTGGTAAAGAGTTAAGAACCTTGCAAGCATTTGTTAGACAAATGGGTGTTACTCTTGAGTCCTTTAGAAATTTCCAATTTTTCTGAAGGGTTTTTGAAGGTCTGTTTCTATTATATCTGTCTAAAAGCCATGACTTTCTAAATGAGAGTGAGACATGTGATTATGTTGTGGTATAATTGGACCCATAGCTGTTCTTTTAGCTTACCCAATATTAACTCTTTACAAAACGACAAAATTATAGACTTTAAATTTAAAGCATTTGCAGACGGCAAAGTAAATTGTCTGTCTCAAATAATGGAATCGGTCCTCTGAAATTATGGAATAATGGTCCATAAAGCTAGGAAAACTGGGGAAACTAGAAGATGCTGTGGGTAGCCAGCGTTTTTTTCTTTTCCCAAAATATTTTCAGAAGTCTTCTTCCTGTGGGGATCGTGAAAACATAGGATGATTGTGTAATAAAGGGTTTACTGACTTTTTTACTCAACGACAAATTTTAGGCTAGTCCAAATTCAAAGTGTTTGAAGAAGACGAAATAATTGTGACTGAAAAATTAAAACTGGTTGTGGGAAGGATAGAAAACATTTTCAAAACTGGAGAAAATGCTGGTTACCAGCATTTTCTCCTTTATATACCCACAATGTCTTCAAAAGGCTTTCTTCTCATGAGTTGATAAAAGTTCGGATGGTGTAGAAAAGGGTTAAGTGAACCCTGAAAGTGCCTATCTTTACCATACTTAGTTTTGCTGCAAGTGTAGGTCAAGATCATACTACACAAAATGATGTAGCCTGATCTTTGATCTTCACTGTCAGACTTTTTTGAAGACATTCTGGACAATGGTAACTTCAAAATAAAATGTTTTGGGTCCTACAGTTACTCTTTTACTCATCCAAATTTAAAGAGTGTCTGCAGATGACAGATTTTAAAAGTTTTGGAACAATTGAGCAGAACATTCTCTGATGCGGTAGACAGCATTGTTGGAACAGGAGGACAATTGATTCTCTTTTTCACATAACATTTTCAAAATGTTTTCACAACAGGCAACATTTCCACTAACCGAAATAAGAAGGAGTAGACTAGGACTGCAATTTAGAGTGGTCTAATATAGACCCAGGGCTCATATTCACCAACCATTCTTAAGAACGTTCTTAGTCTTGTTATCCAACTTGTTCTACATTTGAATGTAACACAACTTCTGATTGGCTAAACCATTTGGTTCTACATTTGAATGTTACACAACTTCCGATTGTAGCAAAACCATTTGGTTTAGTCAGTCGAAAGTTCTCTTACTTTCAAATTTACAAAATTATGGAGAGTGAGATTGAAAATGTTCTTAAAAATGGTTGGTGAATAACGGCTGTGGAGTTTTTACCAGACTTGTGTTTAACTCATTACCAAATGACAATATTTTAGACTGGTCCAAATTGAAAGCATTTGCAGACGACAAAATAAAAGTGACTGAAAATTTGAAATTTGTTTTGGAAAGGGTAGAAAACATTGTGGGAAAAGGCTTCTTTCTCAGGGGCGTCAAAAGTAGGGATTGTGTGGTAATGGGTTAAAAAGATAGCAATACCTCTGTAGCTTCGTTTAGTTAGCAAGTAGGATGATCCAGGCCCTCCTGGTTCCCGTCTATTTGTCACAATATTTTCAAATGCCTTGATTGACAGAGGTGTGAAAAAGCACTCATGGTTCCCAATGTCAAGAGTGGGAACATTAAGTAACTGTTTGCTTAACGGCATGTTGTATTATTCCAGACAATTTATTGAGGACCATTTTGTGAATAGATACAGTGTTTGCTCTACAACAGATTTTCTGCTTGAGAAGTTTGTTTCTCACTAAACTTTAAAAAAAAATGGAACCAACTTCAGATAGTTTGGTGGAGAGTGAAGATCAAGATTGGACTGCACAGAGTGTGAAGTCTGATCTTAGATCCAATCGAACAATGTGTACTTTATTTATTTGCTCTATGGGTAAACCCTGTACCACACGATCCCGCTTTAAATGACCCTGAAGAAGACAGCTATTGAAAATATTGTGGGAAAAGGAAAAAAATATTGGTAACCTTTGACTTGTTCAAATTCAAAGCATTTGTGAAGCACAAATTGATTGCTTAGTTTTACTCAAATATTGGGAGTTGTCTTTGAACAGGACAGAAAACACTGTGGGAAAAGGAGAAAAATGCTGGTAAACAGCATTTTTTTCCTTTTCCCACAATATTTTCAAATGCCATCTTCCTCAAGATCATTTAACCAATTACCACTCAATCCCTACTTTTGACGCCCCTGGAGAAAAAAGCCTTTTGAAAACACTGTGGGAAAAGGAGAAAATGCTGGTAACCAGCATTTTCTCCTTTTCCCACAATGTTTTCTACCCTTCACCGAACAAATTTCTATTTTTCAGTCACCTTTATTTTGTCGTCTGCAAATGCTTTCAATTTGGACCAGTCTAAAATTTTCTTGTGTGGTAATGGGTTAAAGAGGGGATTGTGTGGTAATAAGTATGATCATGAAACTCTTCAGAGGTGAAGTAATTTATAAATGCTGTCAGTTGAATATCTGAGTGTCTCGCAGAAAGATACCTACTTTCCAAACAATTCAGTGCCTCAACAACTTACAGAAAGGAGACTCTTAAAAACATTCGAGAAAAAGGAGAAAATACTGATAATCAACATAATTTTCTCTTTGTCTCAATGTTTTTGATCCTTTCACAGATTACTTACCTGCCAAGCCTTGGTAGCTCAGTCGGTAGGATACAGAACCTGAGAACACGGGTTCTAAGGTTCGATCCCTGGCTTTGTTCCCTGCCTCGGCCAATTTCTTTCTGAGGATTGATGGTAGTCACTGCGACAGGATTCATTCCTCTCCCACCGCTGACCATTGTTTTGAAGATGATCATGTGGGAAAGCAGCCAGTGGCTTGGAAAGAAAATTGTTCGAAGTAATGGTAAAAGAAATTCCTGGAAAGCATGGATAGGTGCGGTGGCCACCATGATATAACTGAAATAATGTTGAAAACGGCGTTAAACACCATACAACAATTTTATAATAGATTACTTACCTTCTTCAACCAACATGTAACATGTGTGCAAGTGCTTTAAATGTAGACTAGTCAAATAATTACATTTTAATGTAAACTTTGTGGTGTGGTCAAAAGTTATTTAACTCATTACCACACGATAAAAGTTAAGGTTTGGACAAATGGAAAGCATTTGCAAAAGTGACCTGAAAATTTGAAAATTTGTTTTGTGAAGGGTAGAAAACATTGTGGGAATAGGAGAAAATGCTGGTTACCAGCATTTTCTCCTTGTCCCACAATGTTTTCAACAGGCTTCTTCTTCAGGGTGTTTAAAAGTCTGTCCTGTCTGGTAGAGGGTTAAAAGATGAATTTAACCATTGAGCCAAGAAAGATCTTGACAAGAATTTTATATTTTTTGACAGAAAAATCTACCTACATGTTTTTTTGTCTGTTTGGTGAACTTACCATGACAGTTTTGTTTGCATTTGGATTTAAGTATCTCATTTACAACACTTGAAGGATTTGATAAATTGCTTTAGTGCTGTTTAAAAGATCCCTAACTGTTTACCAAATGACAAAAGTTTAAACCTCCAAAAACCGAAATAAGGGTTAACTTACACTCAATTTCATGTTCTTCGGAGAATTTCTCTTAGCCCATTACCACACAATCCCGACTTTTAACGAATCTGAGAAAGAAGCCTTATGAAAACATTGTGGGAAAAGTAGAAATTGCTGGTAACCACCCTTTACTCCTTTTCCCACAATGTTTTGACCCCTTCCCAAAAGAAATTTTAAATTTTCAGTCATTTTTATTTTGTGGTCTGCAAATACTTTCAATTTGGACCAGTCTAAAATTTTGTCGTTTGGTAAAGAGTTAATGTGCAGTGCGTAAAAAAGGGCCACCAGATGCAGAAGTGGAAAAAGCTATGGATCCAAGCCTCTTTACCAGACAAACCTGAGGTTTAACAACCTATGGGAAGAAGCCCTTTGGAAAAACTTTGTGGGAAATGGAGAAAATGCAGGTAACCAGCATTTTCTCCTTTTAATTCCCACAATGTTTTCTATCATGTCAAAGACCAATTGCGTCATTTGAGCCCCATTGGTATTGTCGCCTGCACATACTTTCAACATGGACAAGGCTAAAATTTTGTCGTCTGGTGAAAAGTTACAGGGTCCAACACCATACTGAATGTTTATATTTGGATTTTTCGAAAAAATCAAGGCTGTTGAATTTTTCAAAACTTACACTTGTAATAGAGGTGTGGAAAGCCAGGTGACAGTCTAAAAGCAAGAATAATGCTGTTTTCAAGCAAGAATTAGAAATGTGTGTTAACATGAAATTCGTAAAAAAGATTGGATTTCTATTATGCAGGATGGCACATGACTCAAAACCATGCTGTTGTATTAAAATGTACTGAATAAGGTTCTAGCCAAAGTGACAAGAATTTTAGCTTTCTTATCACCCATAGAGCTCCCATTACCTGTAAGAGACATTTTCAGTCCAGAAATAAAACCAAAATAATTTCCAACCTAGCTTCACAAATTTTAGAAAAGATCAAAATTGACAAAACTTTAGAAATTAAACACTTCATGATGGTTTGCATGAGTTCTACAGTGAAATGAAATATCATGTACATCTGACAGCTCTATATTTTTGTTGTTTCTGTTTACAGATATGGAGAAATTCATGGCAAAAAACCACCTTTTTATAGACAAAAGGATTTTAACAAACCTTACTTCGCTAAGCCAGTAAGTATTCATGTTTCTATGAGTTTGATACATATGGTGTTTGACCTTGTTTTTATCCTATATTTTCAGTTATAGTGATATTCGAACTAAACCGAGGCACCGTAGTAATAAAAGTGATAGCAAAAAAGGAGAGGTATGTAAAAATACTGCAAAATTGCTGCAGACCTGAGGTTTACAATCAGAACATAGTTTGGCCTTTTGTAATCCAAGTTTTCCATTTGATCAGGGCCCATAACTCATTACTACACTATTTATTTTTTTTCCTTTTGTTTAGGTTTTATGATGGAGGATAGGAAAGAATGTTTGCTTTAAGCCTTTGCCAAAAGATCCTATTTTTATGACCCTGAGGGAGAAGATGTTGTTAAATACATCATTGAGAAGGAGAAAATGCTATTAACTAGTATTTTTCCTTTTTCTTCCATGGTTTGTAGTTTTTAAAAGGGATATTTTATTACGTGTATTTTGTTTGACCAAATTTGGATTGTCATCTGCATGTTTACAAATTAAACCAGTCTAAAATTATTATGTTATCTGGTATAGACATAAACTCCATTTATCTTTAACCCTTTACCAAACGACAAAATTTTGGACTTGTCCGAATTGAAAGCATTTGCAGACGACAAAATAGATGAGACTCAAAAATTGTAAATTGATTTGAAAAGGGTAGAAAACATTGTGGGAAAAGGAGAAAATGCTGGTTACCAGCATTTTCTCCTTTTCCCACAATGTTTTCAAAGGCTATCTTTCTCAGGGCGTTAAAAGTCGGGACTGTGTGGCAAAGAGTTAATTACACCTTTTCATAAGTTTGGCACAATTGAGAATTTTGTAGATGTCATCTTTCAGACATGAATTATTAATTATTTATTAATGATAACATATTTCATACTTCAACCATATTTCACAAACAATGAAGAATTCTCTGGCATATAAAATATTTGTACACTTTCATTAAAGTAATTGGTTCTAAGTTACTTGATTGATTTTTTTATCTGTTTATAAAGAAGCATAGTGCATAAATTTGGAAGAAATTATTATTTTTCTTTATTTAAAAGTAAGTGATTCCTTGAGTTAACCCTTTACTCCATAGATACTCATTTCTACGCATTGCTTGTAGGAGCCTTTGGAAAACATTGTGGCAAAAGGTGAAATTGCTCGTGACGAGCAATTTCACCTTTTGTCACAATGTTTTCTACACTATCAAAAGATGTCATATACACATAAGAAATGGCTTCATCCTTGCTGTTATTTAGGGTCAGTTAGAGATACCATAGAAATGCCATATGGGGTAAAGGGTTAAGTTTGCTTGAAAAAAGGAAAAGTAAAGGGAGAATGAATAGAAATATGAAAAAAAAAATCCTTGTAGACACATCTGAATTTTGTGGGATTCTTTTGTGATTAAATCAACATTTTAACACTCAAGAAGAATGAATGATAAATATATTCTATTTGTCAAAAATTGTCTCTAAAAAAACTCAAAGTGAAGGAATCTGATGTACATGTACATCTGTCAGATTTCATCAGCTTAGATTAATTTGTGGCCTCATGGAATAACCAGATTTGTAGAGGATGCCTTTGAAAACATCCTTATGAAATGTGACATTTAATCAGTAGGTTTTACAATACATGTATATCTTAGCTGCAATCCAGTGTTTAACAACCCCTGGGGAAAGATAGCTTTTGAAAAAAATTTGGAAATAGAGAAAATATAGGAAACTATATTTTACACCATTTCCTCAAATATTTTGTACTAGAGAACTACAGCTTTAGGTATCAATTTTGAAACTGCATAATAGATATAATCATATTGATCACCTTTTGTCATAAGGATTTACACTTTGATGCAGAAAACCACATTTATTATCACATTCATTTTTCATGATTCTTTACCCACCATTTTAATCAATTCATGCCTTCATGCAGAAGTCAAGATTAATACCCATTTTTGTTTATGTTACTCACAAGCCATCAATTTTTATATCAAGAATTCACATTTTCATGAAGAAGATCAAGTTATACTACATGTATCATACTTTTTTCATAATTCATTTCTCATCACTATCATTACAAAGAATGTACAGCTTGATAATTGATCTACACTGTCGGCATTGCAGAAACACTGTAGACAAAAGTGACTGTGAAAATGCATAATAGGTTTATTCATAGCTCAAAAGGGTTTATAAAAAAAAAAAAATCAAGATTTATTACTGAGACTTTTCATGATTCATTTAGTCATTTCTCATGAACAAAAGGCCAAACTTGAGTTCTGATTGTCCATTGAGGGAATGAAGCTATGTATTTATTGTAGATGTGCCCCCTATAATGTAATTATACAGTGTTTACCCCACCCACCTTTTGTTGTTAAGATCTTTTTTAGCATAAATTTTTCAGCTGGCAGTTTCCTTCATTAACTATTTATTTTGATTGTGCCAACCCATGAATTACACTTTCATTTTACTCACTGATTTATCTGATCTCACATTGTTTTGGCAATACATAGTAAAATCTAGAAAATACATAAACCTTGATAAAAAGTATGAAAGTTACAAAACAGATTTTTGAATCTAGATATATTCAAAATTCAAGAATAACAGTTTGTAGGCATATTTCTGAGTTCAGGACCACCAAAAAGTCTATTTTGGTTGTTCCGAAGAAAACCTTTCAGTAGCACAATAGGGCTTTTGGACATTTGCAATCAGCACAGACAAATCTGAGACGGCACTTTACAACTGCATTAGAATTTGTGCTACAGTAGATAAAAGTGTTGCTTTTGACCCAAGGTGGCAGCACTATGACCCAAGGAGGTGCTGTATTGGTTTTTGGTCACATTGGTCGAAGGTCAAGGTCACATGTGCGTAGTGTTTGAAAATTGTTTTCATGCACTGACTAAATAAATTTTTAACATAGAAACTTTATACAAGTGCTGCTGAGGACCTAAGGAGGGCCCTATTGTTTTTTGGTCACATGGGTCAAAGGTCAATGTCACTGATCATCTTTGGTTGGTTCTCTGATTGTGCTGCTTTAGTGACAACATGCTGGTGGGGGGAGGAGGTATTTGTCCACTTTATGAAGGTTCTAGTTGTGTTTAAAATGATTGGGTTTGTTTTGGATTGAGTAGAAAATATTATTGGAAAAAAGAAATTGAGAAAATTTCCTATAATGCTTTTAACCCATTACCAAACGACAATATTTTAGACTGGTCCAAATTGAAAGCATTTGCAGACGACAAAATAAAAGTGACTGAAAATTTGAAACTTGTTTTGTGAAGGGTAGAAAACATTGTGGGAAAAGGAGAAAATGCTGGTTACCAGCATTTTCTCAGTTTCCCACAATGTTTTCTAAAGGCTTCTTTCTCAGGGGCGTCAAAAGTAGGGATTGGTGGTAATGGGTTAACCCTTTAACAAGAACAAAGTTTTAGACTGGTCCGAATTGCACTTGGCTGAAATGATAGGACCTTCAATTTTCATAAGGTAGAAAATAATCACTTCATTGAAGACAAAGAGACAGATGCTTAAATGTGTCTGTCTGCAATAGAGTAGTCATGCAGGAGGCCTTTTTCTGTATATATCTGGCTAGTCTTGTTTGTTCATTGTCCTGGCCGGTCATTACTATTGGAAGTTCATGTTGGACTAGTCTTATTTATATCTGATAGACTTATTTTAATTTCATACCAAAATAGTTCTATGTCATGAAAGCACAGCTTTTTTTACAGGCTTTACATCAACAAAATATTGACATCTTCAAGGACAGAAAACATTATTAGTAGAATAATTATCTCCCTTCAATGCAAATTTGAAAGACTATACAGTGTGTTCGTGTACATTGTGTAAATATAAAATCGGAGGCTGAAACAATTACTTCAAATGGTAAGATGTCAATCTGTTTGCACAAGGTGCCCTAACTTGGTGCCTTTGCCAGATTAATCTGGCTTTTGTAATAGACTTTTGCTGTGTGTTTCCACCTGCTTGTTTTAACACTTAGAAATATGTATTTAGCCAAGTTCAAATGGTTTTGTTGCTGTACATTTTTGTATTTAGACTAGCTGAATTGGTTAACTCTTCACCAAACAATCCTGACTTTTAAAGACCCTTAGGAACAAGCCTTTGAGTCACTTTTATGATGTCTGCAAATGCTTTGAATTTCGACTTGTCTAAAATATTGTTGTTTTGTAAGGAAAATGTCTTATTTTTACCAAATAAAAAAAGTTACAATTAACCTAATTCAAGGCAACTGCAGATAACATATCAGTGCAAATCAAACCATGAAATATGTCTTTCAAAGCTTAGAAAACGTCGTGAGAGAAAGACAAAAAGCTTGTTGCTAGCATTTCCTCTTTTTCCTACAATGTTTTTTCAATACCGTTCTCTTTCAGGTTTGTAAAAAATCAGGATTGTTTGTTAAAGAATGAAGTTTTTGCACTTAGATTATTTCAAATGGGTGAGGTGTTTTAACCCATTACTATACAATCCAGACTTTTGACGACCCTAAAAAAGTAGCCTTACAAAAATATCATGGGAAAAGGATAAAATTCTGGCAAGCAGTATTTTCTCCTTTTCCCACAATGTTTCCTACCCTATCTTAGACAATTCTCTTCATTTTAGGAAGATCCGAAGTTGTTGTCCACAACTATTTTCAATTTGGAACAGACTAACATTTTGTCATTTGGTACAGGGTTAAACCTTTGTATTAGGCCTTTTTCAAATGATCCTGGGTCTGTATTCACCAAGCATTCATATCTCTTTACAAAACAACAAAATTTCAGACTGGTTCAAATTGAACGCAGTTGCAGATGACAAAATAAATATGACTGAAAAATTGAAATTTCATTTGGGAAGGGTTGAAAACGTTTTGGGAAAAGGAGAAAATGCTGGTTACCAGCATTTTCTCCTTTTCCCAAAATGTTTTCTATAGGCTTCTTTCTCAGGGTTTTTTAAAGTCGAGATTGGATGGTAAAGAGTTAAGAATGTTCTTAGTCTTTTTCTCTAGAATTTTAGATGATCACGAATTGTGTTACTTTTAACCCTTTACTCAATGGATACTCACTTCTACGCATGAAACAGTTTAGATGATCTCGAATTGTGTTACTTTTAACCCTTTACTCCATGGATACTCACTTCTATGCATTGCTTCTAGGAGCCTTTGGAAAACATTGTGGCAAAAGGTTAAATTGCTTGTGACGAGCAATTTCACCTTTTGTCACAATGTTTTCTGTGCTATCAAAAGGTGTCATGTACACATAAGAAATGGCTTCATCCTTACTGTTATTTAGGGTCAATTAGAGATACTATAGAAATGCCTCATAGGGTAAAGGGTTAAGCGTTGAAAATCTTGGAAAATAATACATGTACTATAAATGTTTTCTGAAATAACCCCAGGTTCAATTTTGGAAAGGTGTTGTTTTTTTTATTGACGCATAAGACCTAGCATCTCAAGTAGAGACTAGTCGAAAAAGTTTGTGATTTCTATTTTGATATATTGTCAGTTTACTTGCAAAATCTTGTAACTACAGCTTGTTACAAGCTGTAGTTACAAGGTTTTGCAAGTAAATTGACAATATGGGGTTGAATAATCATTTGCAACTTTTATCTCACTTATAGGGGGCCAAAAAGATAAAATTTATTAGATCATTTTTTTCTTCACAATAAAAAATCCAACTTAATGTTTTTTTTAATGTTCCTTTCAGCCTGAATTCATAGCATTGCATAGCAGACATTTTATATCCAAGATCAGACTGCAAGAGTGCAGTCTGAACTTGATCTACACTATCAGTAGTGGATAGAAGTGAAAGGCTTTTTTACTGTTTTCATATGGCAACATTTTGGATGAGTCTACTTTAGACTAAATGTGGTTCAAAAGATTTGATTTAGCTTTGAAAATAGCTTGAAAATATTGTGGGAAAAGAAGAAAATGCTGTAACCATCTTTTCGAAAGCCTTCAGCATTTTTGGGGGAATTAAAATGTTGGATTGTTTGGCAAGGATTAAATATTGTGTTCAGAACTTTTGATATTGATTCTGAAATGCAGACTTTAGGTAAGATACAGGCAATTGGTATGTTCGTGTTTTCCGCTATTTTGCAAAGAATCTGTTATTAGTTACCATCATTTTGCGCCATAGTGTTCCTATGCAATTGTCTGCTTTCTCGCACAACAATCAGTGAACAAAGTTCAGCGTTGAAAGAGGAATGAATCTTGTAGCTGAATGATAATCGTCAGTTCTTGGAAAGAAATTGGTAGAGCTGAGGGTCCTAATGAGAGGGGAAGAATGAATCCTGTAATAATCTCTGTTATAAATTGTTATAAGAATTAGAAACAGGTAGGGATCAAATTAAGAACCCCTGTATAATTATACTGGGGACCCCTTGATTTCAAGCTCTTTATGTACTTTGTTATAAGAATTACAATCAGGGATTGAATTAAGAACCCCTGTACAATTATACCGGGGACCCTTTGATTTCATGTCCTTTATGTTGCAAATTGAGGCACACAGCTTTGTCTCTGTTTTTAAATTGCACTTGACTGTATTTTGTTATATTTTCTTTAACTTATTATCAAACGACAAATTTTTTGGAATGGCCCAAATTCAAAGCATTTACAGACGACAAAATTAAAGTGTGTGAAAATTTGAAATTTGTTCTATGAAGGGTAGAAAACATTGTTGGAATGGAGAAAATGCTGGTAACCAGCATTTTCTTCTATTCCAACAATGTTTTCGAAAGGCCTCTTTCTCAGGGTCGTCAAAAAAAGGGATTGTATGGTAAGGAGTTAACCTAACCTGGGATAGACGCATTTTGAAAACATTGCGGGGAAAAGGAGAAAATGCTGGTAACCAGCATTTTCTCCTTTCCCACAATGTTTTCTATCCTGCTGGATTCCATTCAATTTTTGATTCATGCTTAATTTGTTGTTTGCTACAGCTTTCAATTTGGACCAGTCTAAATTTTGCTGTTTAGTAAAGGGTTAACCGGATGACAAAATATTAGACAAGTCTTAATTGAAAGTCCTTGCAAGCTTGAAATACTTCAAAATTGATTATGACAAACCAGTGTTCATAAAACAATAGTGTTTAAGTCCTAATTACCTCCATCTTCACAAGCCATGGCTGACAATTCACTACTCTTCTCTACCCTTGGTGGATCGAGCTTGATTTTTACATTCGCCCAAACGCTTTTTCATTGGATGCAGCCAGTTCTAACTGCAACGAATGAAATCACTCGTAGCATTTCATCTTTGATAAAAATAGAACAAGGTTGCTACCTTTCGAATAGAAGGTAAACATGGAAACCCACGTGGATGTCTGCTTATTGCTTCCTGTGTATTCGTAAGCGGTTTGTAAAACGATATTTCATTGGCTTTTAGAAATATGATGTTAAAGGGGTTAATGACCAGCATCCAATAGAGGGCGCATTTCAGGAATCAGGAAATTGGACTCAATCAGCCAAGGTAAGATCCACATAGTGATCATAACCTTGGCTCGCGAAGATGAATTACCTCATGAATTGCTCTATGTTGCTCCTGTTTCTTATCCTTTCAACTACAATTTCCAATATTTGAGACACTTTTTATTTTTTTTGCAAAAAATACTGCATTCAACTTGGACAAGTCTATAAAATTTTGTTGTTTGATAAAGAGTTAAAAGTGTTCCTTGAGTGGTCTTTCATTGTTATCAGTGGCTTCTTTTTCCAACCAATAATCTGTCTCTTTTTCAGTTACTGTAATTATTGACTTTTATGGTTCCATACATGGTAAGAATCTATTATGAATGTCTTGAAAAAAAGATGGCTACCATGGTCTATATTCTCCGACAATTCTTAACCCATTATCACACAATCCCTACTTTTGACGACCCTGAAAAAGAAGCATTTAGAAAACATTGTGGGAAAAGGAGAAAATGCTGGTGACCAGCATTTTCTCCTTCTCCTGCAATATTTTCTACCCTTCACAAAACAAATTTCCAATTGTCAGTCACTTTTATTTTGTTGTCTGCAAATGCTTTTGATTTAGACAGGCCTAAATATTGTTGTTTGGTAATGTGTTAAGAGTATTCTTTGTCTTTTTCTCTATATTTCCTAATGCTGAAAGTAACAAAAATTCTGATTGGCTATACCAATTCAGTTTAGCTAATCAGAAGTTGTGTTACCTTAAGTTTGGAAACACTTGGAGAATAAGACTGAGAATATTCTTAAGAATGGTTGGTAAATAATGGACCATAGTTTCTGTGGCTGGTTTAGAGGGAAGGTTGAGGTCAGAGAAAAGTGTTGATTGATTATTGCATTTTATCCTCTCATTTCAGATCAGACCAGTACTTCATGCCAGGGATGAGCACTTAAGGAAAAAATCAGGCAGAGCTAGATATCTAAATGAACATTGTCATGGATTACGACTGCGGTTAGTTGCTAGCTTCTGGATAGATATTGTTGCAGGAAGACAGATATTGGTTTATTCTTTAACAGCCCAAAAAATCATAGACCTATTCCTTTTGAAAGCATTTTAATTTCTTACCAAACAATCCTGGGTTTCCACTACTCTTAGACAGAAGCCTTTCAAAAATATTGTTAGAAAAAGGAGAAAATGCAGGTAAGCAGCTTTTTCTCCTTTTCCCACAATGTTTTGCCCTCTCCCCATAACAAATTTCAATTTTTGAGTCACATTAATTTTTGTCCTCTGCAAATGCTTTCAATTTAGACCAGCCCTAAAATTTACTTTTAGTAATGAGTTAGAAGGACGAATCGTATGTTGCCAACTCTTTACAAAAAAGGAAAAGAAAAGAACTTTTGACTTGTCTAAATGTTAGCCATTTGCAGACATTGGCAAAAATTGAATGCTCCTAGAAAAAATTGTGGGAAATAATGAAAATTAACCCATTACCACACAATCCCTACTTTTAACGCCCCTGAGAAAGAGGCATTTTGAAAACGCTGTGGGAAAAGGAGAAAATGCTGGTAACCAGCATTTTCTCCTTTTCCCACAATGTTTTCTACCCTTCCCAGAACAAATTTCTATTTTCAGTCACCTTTATTTTGTCGTCTGCAAATGCTTTTAATTTGGACCAGTCCAAAATTTTCTCATGTGGTAATGGGTTAATGCTAGTTATCAGCATTTTCTCATTTTCCAAAAATATTTTCTAAAGCTATTTTCCTCATAGTCCACAGCAAAATTTTACACCAGTTAAAACCACCAATTAAACAGTCGCAGATGGCAGAATGGTTTGTCTTAAACGATGGGATATGGCTGTAGAAAGATAGAAAAAACATGTTAGAAAATTGAGAATATTTTTGTAACCAGCATTAGCATTTTCTCATTTCTCACAATGTTTTTCAAAGTTGTCTATGCAAGGGTAAATAAAATCTGGATTGGTTGTTTAAGGGTTAACCCAATACCACACAATCCCTACGTTTGACGCCCCTGTGAAAAAAGCCTTCGGAAAACATTGTGGGAAAAGGAGAAAATGCTGGTAACTGGTATTTTCTCCTTTTCCCACAATGTTTTCTACCCTTCACAAAACAAATTTCAATTTTTCAGTCACTTTTACTTTGTCATCTGCAAATGCTTTCGATTTGGATAAGTCTAATTTTTTGCCGTTTGGTAAAGAGTTAGTTAATTGTTTTTACTACTTAAAAAGTAGAAAATGATCATTAGAACACAATAGGAAACACTGATAGATTACCAATATCTTTTCTCTTTTGCCCACAATGTCAGCGCACCTATACCTTCTTAGAGTTTCTTTCTACAAGTATTTGACACAACATTCTTCCCAAGCCAGCAGCTGCTTTCCTACAAAACCATAATCAAAAAGATGAGAGCAATCAATCTTGTCACATTGACTATCATTAATCCTTGGAAAGAAATGTGCGGACCTAATGACTTGAACAAGCCACCCCCTGTACTTAAGTCATGTGCACTAGCAGCACTACCAACTGGGTTGCTGGGGCTTGTCAAAACATTGTGGAAAGAAATGAAAATCAGTGTAACAAACTGCTAGGTTTTTCAATTGACACGGTGTGGCATAAGCCTTTTCTCAATGGGTGTCTAAAACCACCATAGTTTCAGGCTTTTGTGAAACAATCTCTTGTTTTTTGTCCGTTGTTATAACGTGATCTGTTTTTGTGTTTCAGGGTTCATTCACAAAAGAGATCCAATCCATGTCAACCAGTCGCTGTTCCACATTTCCAGACGAAAAATTTCGACAAAATTAGAGAGATAATAAGTGAGGCTGTTGGTATTAATGAAAAATCTCTCTTGTAAGTAGAATACTATTGATGTTCTATATCAGATAACAAAAATTTAGATTTGTACAAAGTTAAGTTGTAAAGTTAAGGAGCCTGCCCCTGGTGATTCAGTGGTGAGCGTGTTGGACTCATAACCTGGTGGTTGTGAGTTGGATACCCGGTTGAGGCAAACTTTCTTTCTGGCGTATTTTCGCCTCTCACCTCTGCTGAAGCAAATGAGAAAAGTAGTCGGTGGCTTTGGAAAGAAGGTAGTGTTAGTACTGGTATGAGAAAGCAAGGAAACAAATGTGCGTCACCGACCGCCATGATATGACCATAGCTGTTGAAGTGGCGTTAAACCCAATACAACCAACCAACCAACAAAGTTAAGGCTTTACCATCCTCGTTGACCCAATTTCGATTCATACTGTAATCGACGCTTGGTTATTTGGGTGGCGTTTCGTCGTTCTCATGAATTATTCATGAAGCATTTTGATTGGTAATGTCAGTTTTTCTTTGAGAAAATTTAAACTATTTTTATCACAAAATTAATATGCCATCATTTCTACTTTTAGTAACTGACAAAATGAAATTGCTCTCCCTACAAGAGAGAATGACCGCTTTTCCCTCCTATTGATACATTGATACTGTACACTATATTTCCGAGGGTCATTAAAACATTGGGTTGATGAATGGTAGCCTGAGTTCCAGTCTGTTTATTTTTTTCCTTTTCTATTACATTGTCAAAAATGATGGCCTGCAGACTATAGAAAATTGATCGCAGCAACATTTATTTTATTCCATCTCACAGTGGGGTAAATTGACAACAAAATTTCAAACTGACTATTATACCCCCCAAAACTCTGTTTGGGGGGTATATAGGAGTCAGCTTGTAGGTCGGTCGGTCCGTCCGTCGGTCTGTAGCTTTTTGTCTGCTCTATTTCTCATAAACTACTGGACGAATTTTATTCAAACTTCACAGGTAAACTCAGTATCAAGCAGAGATATGCATATGAAATGTTGGTTATGGTTCATTGATTTTTCACTGAGTTATGGCCCTTTCATGAAATTTCTTGTCTGCTCTTTTTCTCATCAACTATTGGACAGATTTGGTTCAAACTACACAAATAGACTCAGTATCAAGCAGAGATGTGCATATCCTATTTTGGTTATGGTTTATTTAGGTTTCATGGAGTTATGGCCCTTTGATGATTCTGGACAAATTTCTTTCAAACTTCATGGATAGACTTTGCACTCATCAAAGATGTGCATATCATGAATTGTTCTTAGTTAATTAAATAAAATTTCCAAGAGCTAAGCCTTTTTTTGTCGTTCTCTGTATGACGGTGCCCTTGCTCAATTGATGAAAATAAATTATACTTTTGATAGAATACTTTTAACACAGCTGTCCGTCCGTCGGTCGATCTGTAGCTTTTTGTCCGCTCTATTTCTCATAAACTACTGTTTTGTGACAAGGAGCTGTTGGGGGATATGATCACGTTTAGTGATAGCTCTAGTTCACAGTGACTTTAGAAGATAGTTTAACTACAACAAGGGTTGTTGAAGGGTACAACATATTTTGACGGCACTGACCATTTTAGGAAAGTCACTCCTCTTGTATATGGAATCACTCTTGTCATTTTTTGAACCACGTTTATTCTGTTGCCTGCCATGGCTTTTAATTTGGACCATTCTAAAAGTTTTGCCGTTTGTTAAAAAGAGTTAACCCTTTCCCAAACGATAGATTTTGGACCCTTCCAAACCGAAAGAGTTTACAGACGACAATTTTAGATTTGGAGAAAACACTGTGGGAAAAGGAATTGCTCATTACGAGCAATTTCTCCTTTTCCCACAGTGTTTTCAAAAGACTTTTACTACAGACACGTAAAAACCAGGGCTTGTTTGGGAAAAGGTTAAAGCCCTTTTGACTGAACATGGCTCATTTTGATTTCAGAATCTACAAGTTCTCGTACGGTGGAGAGGGATGCCAACTTGTAAACAGAGCTGAAGAGTTACAGACTGATGATGCTATCCTGGCTGTTTACAAGCATAATTACAGAGGCAAACCTTATACTCCGAAAGATCTTGAAATTGATAAGTACCAGCCAGGGGGATATGCAAATTTTACCACACAAATCAGTGGATCACCAAGAAAGGATGACCAAATATCACCAAGACCTTACAGACACAAGAAATCTTTAAACAAGTAAGCTTACAGTTACATTTGTCAGGGTGGTGATAGGCGTAACCAGGCAAAAGTAAATTATACGCACGCCAAAGTTGGCCATTTTTGAGGCAGGTGACAAGAGCAATTCGGAATCAGCTGAATGGAATCGGAGCCGAAAAAATCAAGATATTTCTGATCTTGGCTATTTCAGAAAATGTCCAAACTGAAAAATACGCAAAAAGAGGCAATCTGCGACCTGTTCTTGATATTTTTACATTACGCGCTTACGTGATGCGCGTACTAGAAGTTACACCTATGATGGTCAAGTCTGTTATGCCCTGAAGTGTTTGGCTAAACCCTTTATTCCATAGATACTTATTTTGACGTATCAACAACAGATAGCTTTTGAAAACATTGTGGGAAAAGGAGAAATTGCTCCTAATGAGCAATTTTTCCTTTTCCAACAATGTTTTCCACTCAATCAGATATTTGTATCCTCATTTGTCCATATTTTTGACATCATATCTTTATTTGCTGCTGAAGTGGAAGAACCTCAAATTGGCATATCAGCTAAAGGGTTAACTTATATTGCTGATTTTATCATTCTTTCAACTTAAAATTAGGTAGGTAACAGTGTATACCATAGTGTACATCACAGATGATTTACAAATATTAAATTTTTATGCTCCCCAAAGGGCGAGCATATAGTCGCCGCTTCGTCTGTCCGTCTGTCCGTCCGTCATTCCTTCCGTCCGTCCTTCCGTCCGTCCGTCCATCCGAAGCCATTTCTCCACAACCCCTGGACCAAATTGGGTAAAACTTCATATATGAACTCCTTAGGGTAAGGCGCCGACTTACCTTTCCCGGTTTTTCCATTTGACCCCGTGTCATGGAAAAAAGGGGCTTAATGCAAAATTGCATTTTTTACCAATATTTCATTCAGTTTTTGTCGAAATTTCATGAAGCTTCATGGATATATTGTTTATGGACAGTTTCAGCATGTGCCGTTGCTATTTTTATTCTAGGCGTTTTTTAAGTTGATGTTTTGTCACAGAAAAAGGGGGTTTCTTGCAAAATCCCATTTTAACTAATGTCTCATTCATTTTTGATCAAAATTTCATTAAACGTCATCGTTATGTTGTTTTTTCAAAGTTTCACCATGTTTCATGCTCTTGTAACTTTATCTATGTGTTTTTCAATTTGACCCTCTGTCATGGAAAAAGGGCGTTTCTTGTAAAATGCCAAGGAAAAAGGGGCCTTAATGCAAAATTGCAATTTTTACTAATATCTCGTTCAGTTTTTGTCAAAATTTCGTGAAACTTCATGGTTATATCTTGTTTTACAAGTTTCAACATGTGTCCTTGTTATTTTCAATCTACGAATTATTAATGCGCAAATACCTCTTTCCTGGTTTCTCAATTTGAGGCTGCATCACGGATAAAGGGGACTTCATGGAAAAAATTGTTTTTCACTTGTATCTCCTACATCAGTGCTCAAAACTTTGTGAAATTTCAAATCTGAACTTGTTGGAACGTTGCCCAGGTACCTCTCCTCCGGTTTCTCAATTTCAGGCTGTGTCACGGAAAAAAGGGGCTTCATGTAAAAAATTGTTTTATGTACTATTTACTATATGACCGCTCAAAATTTTATGAAATTTCCAATTTTGAATTATTATTAAAAATGCCACAAATCACACACCAGTTGTATTTATTTCAATGATGAAATATTGCCTTATGGGAAAAGAGGGCTTAAAGGGGGCTTAGTGGGCTTATTGTCCTCTACAAGTTTGTGTTGGCTATCTCTAAGATAGTAATTGCCTTTTCACTTCAATTTTTGGAGAGCATGAACAGGTCCTTTTAGGGTAAAAGAAGTAAATTTATATCAATTTCATATATTTTATGACAAGCACTTGTTCGGGGAGCATAACCCATCTATGACAGCTCTTGTTTCTCTTTGCGGTCTAATCTAACCCTAAACATTTGCTGAGTAACTTTTCAGCAGGGCTTGCATTGGCTACTAAAAGTTGTATTGCCATTGAACACTTTTGGCATTCTTGAAAGTGTAAGGCACAAGTTACAGGGAGACCAAGAGGAGGGGAATCTGTACTCTGGTAGAACAGGATCTGTCCGTCAAACATTTTGGGAATTTAACCCATTACCACATGATCCGTACTTTTGATGACTCTGAGAAAGAGATCTTTAGACAGCATTGTGAGAAAAGGAGAAAATGCTGGTAACCAGCATTTTCTCCTTTTCCCACAATGTTTTCTACCCTTCACAAAACAAATTTCAAATTTTTAGTCACTTTTGTCATCTGCAAATGCTTTCAATTTGGACAAACCTAAAATTTTGTTGTTTGGTAAAGAATAAAGGTGTCTCTAGAGCCGATTTCAGTGCATTTTAGACCATCTTTACGTATGAAAAATCAAAAGTGGTAGAAATAAAAATTGTGATGCAGCCAATATTGCAATGAGCCAAGAAAAGTAGCAGAAGCATGACTGGACTGACTGGACTGCCAATAATGGCTTTGTCAGTTGAACACCAAATTTTTCAGACTGGATACTGTTGTTTCTCTTTTAACTCTTTACCACACAATCCCGACTTTTAACGACCCCTAGAAAGAAGCCATTTGAAAACATTGTGAGAAAAGGAGAAAATGCTGGTAAGCAGCATTTTCTCCTTTTCCCACAATGTTTTCTACTCTATCAAAGACAAATTCCATCTTTTGAGCTATGTTCAAATTGTTATCTGCAAAATTTTAATGCTTTCAATTTGGACAAATCTATTATTTGCTTATGTGGTAAAGAGTTAACAAAAAAAGAAGTTCTCAAAATATCTTCCTTGGCATTGCAAAGCCAGAGGATTACTTGGTATAGGATGAATTTTCTTAAATGTATTTCAGGTGGAAAGATCCATTGCCCAGTATTGGATCAAGCAGTAAGCAAAGTGGACCAATTTCTCCTTATTCCAACCCACCGTCGCAAGGCGGAAGGTAAGAGCGGAATTATTTCATCATGGTACCAACTGTCTGTTTTGTGTTGAATGGTGTTTAACACTATTTTCAACATTATTTTAGTAATATTGGAGTGGCCAGTGCACCTATCCAGAGTTTTCAAACATCTGGCTGCTTTCCCACATAACCATCATTGAAACAGCAATCAGGGCCCATATTCACCAACCATTCTTGAGAATATTCTCAGTCTTATTCTCCGAGGTTTTTGTACATTTGTAAGTAACACAACTTCTGATTGGCTAAACCGAATGGTTTAGCCAATCAGAAGGTGTGTTACTTACAAATGTAGAAAATTCTGGAGAATAAGACAAAGAACTTTCTTAAGAATGGTTGGTGAATACAGAGCCAGGGGTTAGAGAAGAATGAATCTTGTTTCAATTACTACCATCAGTCCTTGGAAAGACATTGGCGAAGCTTGAGAAGGCTTTTGAAAAAAGCAGGAAAAAGAGAAAATACGGCATTGGATTAGTCTAAAATTTTTGCCTTTGGAAGAGAATTAACCCTTTACCATACAAATCCGACTTTCAACGACCCTGAAGAAGGAGGCTTCTGAAAACATTGAGGGAAAAGGAGAAAATGCTGGTAACCAGCATTTTCTCCTTTTCCCACAATGTTTTCCACCCTTCCCAAAATAGATTTTAATTTTTGAGTCACTATGATTTTGTCCTCTGGTAATGCTTTTAACTTGGAACAGTCTAAAATTTTGTCGTCTGGTAAAGAGTTAAACAAAATATACAAATGTGACCTAAAATTGAAAGTGGTTTTAAGAAGGGAAGAAAACATTGTTGAAAAAAGAGAAAATGCTGGTGACCAGCATTTTCCTTTTTCCCCCACAATGTTTTTGAAAGTTTTTTTTCTTTAGGATCATTAAAACTTATGATTCAGAGTTAACCCTTTACCAAACAACCCCTGGTTTTTATGACACTGAGATTTTTCTCCTTTACCCACAATACTTTCTACCCTGTTTAGTTTTTTGCCTGCAAATGCTTTGGATCAGTCTAAAAGTTCTGTTGTTTAGTAAAGGGTTAAAGGGCCTAGATGTTAATTTTTATTGTTAAATTCTATTTCAGGACACAGCATTCAAACAGGAGCAGACCCTCCAGACAAGTTGACTATGACGCTGGTATTGCTTTATATTTCTTATGTTGTTAAGTTCTGAAAATCATACCATATTACAAAAATTTAGACTGATCTATTGTGAAAGCATATGAAGAGGACAATCGAAATATTGGAATTGAATGGATATGGATATTTAATGAAATAAACAATATTAGTTTTATAAGATATATGGGAAAAAGAGAAAAATGATGTTTCAGAGATGATTATGTAAGCAACATGTAGTAAAGCAAGATTGGAATGAACATTGTTCAAGGTTTTAAGTTGATTGAATGGTGTTTAACGCCATTTTCAACATTATTTCAGTTATAACCTCGGCGGACAGTGCACCTTTCCATGCATTCTGGGAGTTTCTTTCACCTGTGCATCGCACAATTTTCTTTCCAAGCTACTGGCAGCTTTCCCACATGATCATCGTCAAAAGAATGGTCAGCGGTGGGAGAGTAATGAATCCAGTTGCAGTGACTATCATCAATCCTTGGAAAGAAATTGGCTGAGCCAGGGGTTGTAGTCGGGGATTGAACCCTGACCCAGTGTTTCAAGTCCTGCAGGCTACCGGCTGAGCTACTTGGCATTGTTCAAGGTACTGGTAAAAGAAACTCCAGGAATCGATAGATAGGTACATTGGCCTTTGAGATATAGCTGAAACAATAAGGAAAACTGACTTAACTCATTACCAAACGACAATATTTTAGGTTTGTCCTAATCGAAAGCATTTGCAGACGACAAAATAAAAGTGGCTGAAAATTTGAAATTTGTTTTGTGAAGGGTAGAAAACATTGTGGGAAAAGGAGAAAATGCTGATTAACTCATTACCAAACGACAATATTTTAGGTTTGTCCTAATCAAAAGCATTTGCAGACGAAAAAATAAAAGTGACCAAAAATTTGAAATTTGTTTTGTGAAGGGTAGAAAACATTGTGGGAAAAGGAGAAAATGCTGGTTACCAGCATTTTCTCCTTTTCCCACAATGTTTTCTAAAGGCCTCTTTTTCAGGGTTGTCAAAAGTAGGGATTGTGTGGTGAAGAGTTAAGGAAAGATGATCAGGCTGCACAGATGCTTTATGCAAACATGTACATGATGAAATGAGGGATTTTTTTTTAATGGAAAGAGAATATTGTTGTGGGAAAAAAAAAAGGGAATGATTTTTTTCCCTGGTAACCAGCATTTTTTTCTTTCCTACCCGCCTCAGAAAATTTTTAATATGTGTCTTTCTTGAGGTCATTAAAAATCTGGACTACATTTCTCTTGACAATATCCACACAATCCAGAGGTTTTAGAAAACCCGAGAAAGAATTTTGTGAACATTATTGGAAATGGAGAAATGTTGGATACAAGCATTTTAACTTTTTTTTCCAACTCTGTACCCGAGGTTATTCTTCTCAGTAGTATGTAGAACATGGACTAATTCTTTACCACACAATTCCGACTTTTAATGACCCTGAGAAAGAAGCCTTTTGAAAACATTGTGGGAATAGAAGAAAATGCTGGTAACCAGCATTTTCTCCTTTTCTCACAATGTTTTCTGTCCTCTTCCAAACAAATTTCAAATTTTTAGTAACTTTTATTTTTGGCGTCTGCAAGTGCTTTCAATTTGTACCAGTCTAAATTTTTGTCATTTGGTAAAGAGTGAATAAGACATTTTCTTACTCTCCTTTATCTTTTTGATAGATCAAAGTGGAATCTACAGAGCAAAAGGTCAGGACAACTCTCGTGGAGCCAAACAGGTAAATGAGACACACGATACTCGCACTGAACGCCCAATTGATCAAATGGAAGCAGAGGAGGTTGCAGAGGTAGGCCATGACATGTTAGTGACCTTGACATAGACACCAGTTGACCTTTCAACAACTTTATTTGGAATTGAAAGGTTAACCTGTTACAGTCGGGTACTAACAGAAGCATGCATACCTGTTGTTGTAATGTAGTAGTTAAATTTCATGTTTCCATGGTAAATTTGCATGTGTAGCCATGGCAATTCTTAACTCATGCTGACCATTTTTAATAGCTTATTCATCCTCCTCTCTGTTTCCTATCTGGGTAAAACTGTGATTATTTCAGACATTTTTTTCCTACTTCTGTGTGCACCTTTTGATCCATACTCAGTGAAAAAGGGGGCTTTATGTATTTGCAAGAGGTATTAACCAGGGTCGGCCAGTCCATGTAGGCTGACCTGGGTTAACCCTTAGGCTGCTAAGCGTAACCCACTGACCTTTTGTGGACAGTGTAGATCAAGATCAGACTGCACAGAATGTTGCTATTTGTAATTTTCTGGATATCAAAAGACCATTTTACCTCAGGATTCAGTATGTTGTTATACAATATGGAGTTCAACACGCGAAAAGGTGCATTCGGACATTTGCGTAAAGTGTCATCCCGGATTAGCCTGCGCAGTCCGCGCAGGCTAATCCGAGACGGCACTTTACGACTACATTAGATTTTGTGTTACAGTAGACTTGCATAAAACAGAAAATCACATAAAATCGGAAAGTGTCGTTTTGGATTAGCCTGTGCGGACTGCACACGCTGATCAGAGACGACACTTTACGCAAATGTCCGAATGACCCTTTTCGCGTGTTGCACTCCATATGGATTTTATGGATCCATATTTATGTGCAGACTTGAATGTTTAGTGAGATTCATTTAGCCCCTATTGCCAGAGTGTGGTGCAGTTGTAACTCATTTCCTGTTACCAGTGAAAAGCTATCGCACTCGAATCAGGAGAACCTTTGAAGATTAATCTTACTAACTTTTATTAATTTTAAACTCTTCACCAATTGACAGAATTAAGGACTAGACTGAAAGCATTTGCATTGAAAGCAGTAAATTAAACCTAACTCAGATGGTGGAATCTGTGTCAGAGGAGTAAAAAAAACATTCTGGTCTCCAGCATATTTTTACATTTTCCACAATGGTTTCAAAAGTGATGTTTTTTCAGGATTTTTGAAACCTTTTAACACTTTACCAAATGACAAAATTTTAGGCTCTTTCAAATTGAAAACACTTGCAAAAAAAACCCCCAAAGTTAATGTGACTCAAAAATTAAAGTTTGTTTTGGGTAGGATAGAAAACATTGTGGGAAATGGGAAAAATGCTGGTTTACCCCCATTTTCTCCTATTCCCACAATATTTTCAAAAGGATTATTCATCAGGTTCTTGAAAACCAGGTTTTGTTTGGTAAAAGGTTAATGGAGGGTTTTGAGAGTTTCACTTTTCTTTCTTGTTGTCAACATGTGTGAAGGCATATAACTCTTCTAGTATTGTCTTTGTGTATCACACTGCTCCTGCTTTTGTCTCCACACATCCTTGGGTGCAAAACACGACTTAAATTGTATTAGCAGAAACTGTAAATCAAGATGAGACTGCTAAAAATATGCAGTTTGATCTTTAATCTGCAATTTCTGTAAACATTTTTAGCTCACCTGAGCACAACATGCTCAAGGTGAGCTTTTAGGATCACCTTGTGTCCGTCGTCCCTCGTGTGTTGTGCATCGTCAACAATTCTTTAAACATCAACTCCTCCTAAACCGCTGGGCCAGTCTGGACCAAACTTGGCTGGAATGTTCCTTGGGAGGTCCTCTTTAAAATTGTTCACAGAATGTGATTTCGTCAAAAACTCTGGTTGCCATGGCAACCAAATGGAATTTTATAAGAAATTCTTTAAAAATCTTCTTCCCTGAAACCCCTGGCCAGATTTTAAAATAATTTCACAGAGATGTTCCTTAAGTGATCCTTTTAAAAGATTTGCTTGCAAAATTTTGATCTGTCAAGAAACATGGCTCTGGTGAATGGGGGCTACTTGCACTATACAGAAATGTAGAAATTCTTAAAATTTCTTCTCCTTTGAAACCGCTAATCAGATTTTGAAATAATTTCACAGCAATGTGGTTTGGGTGACTCTCTTCAAAAACTGTTTGTGAAATTTTGATCTGTCAAGAAACATGGCTCTGGTGAATGGGGGCTACTTGCTCTATAGGGAAATGAAGAAATTCTTAAAAATTCTTCTTCTCTCAAACGGCCGGTCAGATTTTGTAATAATTTTACAGAAATGTTCCTTGGGTGACTCTTTTAAAAAATTGTTCGTGAAATTTTGATTCGTCATGGCTCTGGTGAAGGTGGGCTACTTGCACTAAATGGAAATGAAGAAATTCTTGAAAATTCTTCTTCTCTGAAACCAGTTGTCAAATTTTGAAATAATTTCACAGAGATGTTCCTTGCATGACCCTCTTCACCACTTGTTCGTGAAATTTTGATACGTTGAGAAACATGGCTCTGGTGAATTGGGGCTACTTGTACTATACAGACATGAAGAAATTCTTGAAAATTCTTCTTCTCTGAAACCGCTGGTCAGATTTTGAAAGGACTTTTACAGGTGACCTTTTGAAAATTGCTTGGAAAAATAATGATTTTGCTTCCAGTGTTTCAATACCTCAAAAAAAAAAAAAAATTGGCTATTGTCCTCTGAAAAATTCAGGTGAGCAATCCAGGGCCATCTTGGCCCTCTTGTTATAGTTATTCTTGCTAGAACAACTGTAAATTCCAGTATTCAAGATCTTTTTTTTTTCAGTCTGAAATTGCAATTTTCATTTGTGTAGCACCTTATTCTTGTACTGTGTATTCTTATAATCTTTTGTTTAAATCCTTGATTTGCAAAAAGAATTCTACAGCCAAACGGAAAACCTGACTGGTAATACAAAATGTAAAATTTCGATTACTCAATTTTAATACTTGTTGATGATGAAACCAGTACTAACAACAAAAATATAAGTAAACAAAATCTGTTGATAAAGAACATGATAATCATAATCTGCCACATAGAGCACAGGCGGGTAAAAAAATTGCAACACAAGACCCAAGACTTAGCAATATCAGTCAACTCAACTTGAGCATTCAATGCTCAGGTAAATTAAAAGTATTGGAGCAGTTTTTATTTGTCTATGCTCTGATTAAAAGAAAAAAAAAAAGATTTGCTATTCCTGTCTGTACCTGTGCATGTTTGACTAATCGAGATTTTACCATACATAACTAAGCCAGTCAAGTATTTTAGTTGCTTCTTATTTAGTCAATATATGTAATTTGTTTCCATTTGTTTCTTGCTTTGTTGTGTTACCTTCTACTCATTTCTTTGCCCTTTGAAACAAGTGTGCAGCTGACAACTTTTGTAACCTTGTCTGTGAAGTTTAGTTATATTTAATCTTTGACTATGTGGTCAAAATGCTGGAAACCAGTATTTCCTACTTTTCTTACAGTGTTATTAAAATCTTTTCACCCCACGGTTTTTAATAGATGGAATTGTTTGGTATAGAGTTGAGGTTTGCTATGAATGCCTTTCTGTTGCTATTGAAACTAAATCATGACTGTTTGCCCTTAACCAAATCTTCTGAGCGAAAGAGACATAAAAAAAAAGCATTTAATTGAGAAAAAAGTTTTGTTGAACAAGGAAAAATTGCTTGTTAATTTTTCACAAGCAATTGTTTTACCACACTGTGTTTAAAAGCTGCCTATGTCTGTGGTGTGAAATACATGTCTTTGTGTTTTAATGGCGTAGAGTACAGCTTTTGTGTGTGTTGGTGCACTCATTATTGTCACAGATCTTTCTTTAACAAATCAATAGGGCTCAGGGAAAATAAGATGTCATTTTTATTATGTGCTGTACTAAGTAAGTGACCTCATAATTTTGATCCGTTTGTCTTAACTCATTACCACACAATCCCTACTTTTGACACCCTTGAGAAAGACGCCTTTAGAAAACATTGTGGGAAAAGGAGAAAATGCTGGTAACCAGCATTTTCTCCTTTTCCCACAATGTTTTCTACCCTTCACAAATCAAATTTCAAATATTCAGTCACTCTTATTTTGTCGTCTGTAAATGCTTTCAATTTGGGCAAACCTAAAATTTTGTTGGTTGGTAATGAGTTAAGCCACCTGTTCACAGAGAATGACTCAAACACAATTTCAGAAGGTAGTTTTGTTTCAACAGAGAAAAGGAAACTCTTGCACTGTTTTCAGTTCACATGAGTATGAAGTGCTCAAATAGAGCTCTTGTGCTGGGTAAGGTGTCTGTTATATACTACTCACCACTTGATAGGGATCACTTACATATTTCAGTAGGGGTGTATATGTTGCAGCAGTTTTGCAGAAACTGTTTACCACTATATAAAATTCTAGAATTGTCTAAGTTGAAAGCATTTTCTGACTAAAAACCAAATACAACATACAAATTGTTGTCTGTCATAGGGTAGAAAACATTGTTGGAAAAGGAGAAAATGCTGGTATCCAGCATTTTCTCCTTTTCCAACAATGTTTTCCAACGGCTTCTTTCTCTGTGTATGCAACAGTCAGCATTATGAAGTAAAGGGTTAAAGATCCATTTCCACTGGTGATTTTATTAATCAGTGTGGCAATGTAACATATTATAAAACCATACATGATACATGCCACATATAGAACTAGAGTGAATCTAATATGGTGATCCCTAGCAAATGTTGAGTAGTATATATTGTGTATTCTAACATGACGTGCGAATTCGATCCTATAAACACAGTGCAAGGAAAGCGTGGTAAAATCTGCGACAATCCACGTAGGGTAATGTCATTCTATATCTAGTGACGTCATTCAATGAGTGGGTTATTCAATGGAACATAATCTTCATCCGTGTTTTGACTCCAAGTTTGAGCTTGTTTTCCTTTCATTAAGAATTGGCCATGTTAGAATTGAAATAATCTTCTTTCTATTGTGGTTTATCGTTCAATAAACCACATTGTGAGTTATGAGGTGCAATGAATAAACCACTCGGGCTATCGCCCTTGTGGGTTATTCATTGTGCCTCATAACTCATAGCTGTGGTTTATTGAACGATAAACCATGATAGGAAGAAGATTATTTCCTAAATATAAAATTATGTTTTCAATGAACTGTTAGTAAATTTCAAATAATCTATACAAATAGAGTCTGCGAATGGTACAGTGAAAATTTACATTGAAAGATCTGGTCATGTGACAAACTTTGCTTGAGTAATCTCGACATAGTTCTTGTTTACTCATATGAGAGTTACATTACCAGTATGGTTCTCTTGCTTCATAATGCTTTTGCAACATAAATGGTGCAAGGAAGAATAGGTGGGGTTCAAGTAATATCATTAAGGGAGAAGGCTTTTGAAAACATTATGAAAACATTCTAGGAAAAAGAGAAATGCTGGTAAGTAGCATTTTCTCCTCTTCACACAATAATTATGGTTTTGACACTTCCAAAGACAAACTTCAGCGTTTTAGTCACATTCAAATTTGTTGTCTGTAAATGCTGAATTTGGACAAGTCTAAATGTTTTTTGCCTGTTTAAGAGTGAAACGTTGTATATTAAGATTGGATAGTGCTTTTATTAATGGGAAGTTAAGAAAGATTTTTTGATAACTAGTTATCAGCAACTTTTGCACTAATAAAAAATGGAGCATGTAATTTGGCTCCATTTGTTCCTTTTATTGTTACATTTGTTGGATGAAGACTTGACTTAGGCAACCAGTCAAAACCACTGGTAGTGCTTCTTTGTCTGCAGAAATGTTCAGTGGTGGCAAAGCCGTCTGAATAAGAATCTGAAATAAAGACAGATTTTATTGTGAAAATTTATTAGTGCAAGATAAATACTTGATGTACATGTAAGTGATAGTATAGATGATAGAATTTTTCTTTGGATGTATATTTGCTAAATATAATCACTTCACAATCCTTCTTTTCCTTCTTTTCCTCCTCTCTCTGCTTGCCGTGACTTATATAGGAAGAATTTCTATCTAAAGAAAAGACTACACCTATCCCATCTGGCACAGAACTAAATAAAAAACCATCTGCAGAACAGAAGAAAGACCAGGATGTAGAGACAAAGAAAAAATCAGAGGTAAAAAAGAATAACAAAACCAATGGTAAAGACAAACTCTATGTCAGTGAAATTCCTCCTGTTGTTGATGAGGAAAAAGGTATTAAGGTCAATAAAGATGTTAAGATTAAAACAGAAAAGACGGAAGATAAAGAGAGCCAAGTTGGAGAAGACACATTCGAAAATTATAAGGAGAAGAACACTCCTAAAGAGTTGCAAACAAACACTGTGTCTCCAAACAAACCCCCTCTCTCAACTTCCCCACCAGATTCCTCGAAAGGAGTTGATGCGAAGGTATCTGCAGTCAGTGTTTGGCATTTAAGTGTTTTTATGTCAGCTTTGCTTTTAGTGATGCCAAAGTTGTCAAAGTCTAATATGCAGTCTGTTTCATTGATTAACTTGATTGGCTTTATTGGCTAATTTAAAGGAGCATGTTTTTCTGGTAATATTCAAGGAACTTTCAAAGGAGAGAGTCCATGAGAAACAATGGAGGGCTATAGTAAAACCTAACAGCACCTAATTCCTAAATGTTTCTTGTCAGTCTAATTGACAACATTTTTTTTGCTTTGGGTGAAACTCATAAGATACAAGACATTGAAGCCCAAAGACAGGACCAAACATTCTGGACAGATATTACTTTGGGATCATGTAATTATACTTTTTCACGAACAAAATTAATGTAGGAATAAGCTTGACCTCTTTCAGTGGCATAGAATACAATCAACTGGAACTGAGAACAAATTGTAACTGGTTTTATTGGCTAACCAAGGTGATGCCATAGATCAAAGATTATTCTGTGCATTTTGATCTTGATCTATACCATCTACAAAGCCCAAGTGAACTTATATTTTTGCTATGTCTTCATATCTGGAAAAAAAGATAAATCAATTTCCTGTAGATTCTTCAAACTTTGTCTGTCTAAAGAGTCTATAGTAACGATAATAATTCACTGTATTTCTCATAAAGTCAATGGTGGATTCATTTATTCATTCTCTATTGTTTTGTGATATGTGTTACTTAATTAACTATCACTGCTTGTGGACAATGGTTTACCATTTGTGTATTGAATTCATAATGGTGATACAGCATACAGCTGTGGTGGTTTTTCTGGTTTAAGTTGATTTTTTTTTCATAGTATATTGCAGAAAAAAAAATGTATATGAGGTTATGCTTGTACTATCATGTCCTGATGTGTGCTTATCATTGTCCTAAGAATTTTTACTGAAATGATTGCACCTCCAAAACACAAGAAAAATAATCTTAATTGTTACTAACAACTGTGGTAAAAAACAAGCATATTTAGTGGAAAGTGTTTTTTTCTTTTCCTAAAAAATGAATTGTGTGTTTGTTTCCGTCTGTAAGTAAATACCACCTATGCAGAATATATGTGTTTGAGGTCATAGAACAACAGTTTTTACTGTTATTTTAGTATTATGATATTTTCGTCAATTTAAATAGGATATTTTTATATGAATAGTTCTGCAATTTCAGTAATTCAAGTCATTCTTTCTGATTGAATAAATCCTTATCTTTTTTATTTCAAAGTAAAGGTGAGGTTTATTTGTTCTGACTTGGATAGAAATGTATTTCAAAGATCACAAATTCAAAATGTTTCTAAAACTTTAAATGCACTTTAGATTGCATCTCCCTTGATATTTTGAAAAATGGTATTACATGAAGATGTTAGGGCGCTGACATATATTAAGATATATTTTATTGCACCTGTTTTCAAATTCAGCCATATGTAATCTTTTCAACAACATGTCCACATGCATATATATACAAATAATATGAAAGGGAAGAGCAATAGAGTTTTTAAAATGAAAAGATTAATTTGCTCAAATGGATTTACCAACTTTTAAGGCAGAATACTTATTAACTCATTATCAAACGACAAAATTTTAGACTGGTCCAAATTGAAAGCACTTGCAGACGACAAAATAATTGTAACTCAAAAATTAAAATTTGTTTCCAGTAGGGTAGAAAACATTGTGGGAAAAGGAGAAAATGCTGGTTACCAGCATTTTCTCCTTTTCCCACAATGTTTTCAAAAGGCTTCTATCTCAGGATCGTAAAAACCAGGGATTGTTTGGTAAAGGGTTAAAAGCATTGCTGATTATGTGTATCATTTTGAAGAATTCTTAACATGAAGAGTATTTGTAGTATAGTCATTGCTTTTTTCTCAATTTGCAGGAAAAGATAAATGAAGATATGGTAAGTTGATTTTTTCCTCTTTGTAATGAAGACATTAGTAATAAGACACTGTCTAAGTGAAAGTCTTTGAAAATATAAGCATAGAATATTGTCAGTTTTACAGACAGATTGTGATCTAGACAGAGTTTGATTGATTAGGTTCTAAAGTTAAAAATTGATCGAGATACCAAGGAAGAGCTGTAAATGCAAAAAAAAAAAATTGAGTTCACCTGCGCACAAAGTGCCCACGTTGAAATTTTGACAGTGTACCATGTCAGTAGTGTATCAAGCATAATGTGGTCGTCAAGAATTACATTGTGGTCACATTTTTCGTTGGATACTCATGAAACTTAGTGAGGATGATTGTCCTGATAAAACGTTGGACGAGTTTCACATTAGGTCACATCAAGTCAAATGAGTGATCAGTGGGCCGATCACTTTAGAGGCCACATGATAATTTCTAAATGATATTTCTGATAGGTTAGAATTTGGGTTACTTGAAAATAAGTCACTAGTCCTGGCCAAATCTGAAAGAAGGAAAAAAAAAACTTGTATGCATTCCAGGGGCCAACATTTTCATCCAAACAGCCATAAAAGATTATCAGAATGTTTGTCTTAATGATATCTTGGACAAGTTCAATTTTATGGGGGTCATATTGTGTCTTAAAAATAAGTCACTGGGCCAAATCTTAGAAAAACCTTGTGTGCATGTTCGAGGGAACATATTCAGTCCAGCACTCCTGTAATTTGTCAGAATGTTTGTCTTGATGATATCTTGGGCAAGTAAGAAATTGGGTCATTTCAGGTCATAGAGTAGGTTACTGGGCTGAATCTAGAAAAAAAAACATTTTGTGCACTCATGAGGCCACATTTTCAGACTGATACTTGTCAGAATATTTGTCTTGGTCATATTTGGGTCACAATAGTTCAAAAAGGTCAGTTGGCCAAAACTTACACATTTTGTTCACTCTAGAGGCAAAATTTTTAGCTTGATTCTCATATCATTGTCAGAATATTATTCTTCATAAAATTTAGTACAAGTTCAGGTCAAGCAGTAGGGATTTTGGGCTATATATTGGAAACAAACTTGTGTGCACTATAGAGAATACACTTTTAGTTTGGCTATAGAGCTATTCGCCCTCTCATTTTTCTGGTGTACTGGTATTTGAATTTTGAAAATGAAGATTGTACTGTAGGAAATACGAGATGGATTCTTAACTAGAAGAAAATACAATTCACAGGCAATTCACTTTTGTAGGTTTTTCTGAAGAAATATTCTATAAACTATAACTATGATGTAATACCTTAACAAATCAGAGAATTTAGTGAAAAAATGGTAATCTTGATACTCTGGACTTGACATTCTATTTTATAACATACAGTACCGGTACTCTAGCTGATTGCAAATGAAAAATATTTGACAAATCTAACAGTAACTCTTTTTTTTTTAGTGTGATATGAAAACCATTTCTTATAAGGATAAGTTGCTTTTAACCAGAGGTTGCCCTGTTTTCTACTCAGTTGTAAAAAGTTGAATTTGTCTAGAGTCATAAATTTGTATGTCAATGAGTTACAAACTGCTCGATTTGTTTTCCTGTATAGATAAAATGAAAATATGACCCCTTTCCTCTTAAAGTCTTTGAACCAAACTATTGAAAATGTATTATCCTTTTGATAGAGAAATGATATGGGTAATGTAGACATACAACATGAAAACCATAACGAAACATTACATGAGCAAGATGAGGGGTAAGATATATTTGTAAATGAGAATTTAAGTCCGTATGATTTAATCTTCCCTTCACCACTATTTTTTATGAAGTTTGAAAATATTGTATAGGAAAAATATCCATGAGTATATTTTTTTCAATTGATGATAGTGGATAAATCTCAATTTTTTGTCTCAGTATTATAGATTTTTGGGATTACTATTTTGGTTTTCATGTGTGAAGGATTGAAAAGGGATGCACATTCAAGATCATGCACTACATTGCACTGAAAAAAAACAAACATGTATTTTTATTAACAGGAATAGGGCATCTTTTTAAATGTCATGAGAACAGTGAATAGTAAAATGAAATAGAAAAGTATGGCAAGTGATTTTTTTCCTTACATGAATTGATCTACATACACAACAAAGTAAAAACCATGATGAAATATTGGAAAGTTATGGTTTTCCATTTTAATTTTTCAACTTCTATTTTGGTTTTAAGGTTAGCTTGAGATAAGTTAACCCATTACCACACAATCCCTACTTTTGACGCCCCTGAGAAAGAAGCCTTTTGAAAACACTGTGGGAAAAGGAGAAAATGCTGGTAACCCGCATTTTCTCCTTTTACCCACAGTGTTTTCTACCCTTCCCAGAACAAATTTCAATTTTTCAGTCACCTTTATTTTGTTGTCTGCAAATGCTTTCAATTTGGACCAGTCTAATTTTTTCTCGTGTGGTAAAGAGTTAAACAGCATACCGTCTAAAAATAGTTTAAGTTAAGTTTGAATTGATACATGGTGTATGAAGAAAATGGTTTCCAATGTCTTTTTGTTTTATGCTATATTTATATGTTTACCATTTAGATTAGATTCTTTTGTGACATAACATTTGTATGGCATGTTACAATTTATGCATGTAAAACTTCTATTAGTCACTTTATTGCATGTAGAATGATACAATTGTATCTTAAGAAATAAGTTTTCTTTTTATTGTGGCTTTTCATTCAATAAAAAGTGAGTTATAAGGCACAAGAAGTAAGCCATGAGTGCAATAGCCAGAGTGGATTGTTAATTTTGCCTCGTAACACACAACCATGGTTTATTGAACACCATCCACAATAGAAAGAAGATTATTTGGATTCTAACATGACCAACACTTGATTAAAGGATAACAAGTTCAAAAGAGAAATTTTGTATTCATTTGACACAGCTTTTTTCCATGGGCTCATGTTCATGACATATTCATACATCATTTATGATGTCACTATTGCAGCTGCAATCAGAGTGTAAGAAAGTTTAAAAAAAAAAGTTCTTTATCTTTATTCAAAGTTGTTTTATTTTTTCCCTTTTGCACAACAAGGAGGAATAAATTTAGATGTAACCATGAATTGACATAATGGCTTTCATTGATTAATATCTGAGAGCAGACTTTCACTGAAAAAATATCTCAGGGCAGAGACATTTAACAGCAACAGTTGACTTACTAATTCATATAGAATGACATTGATTTAACCACACTTTCAATTGCATTGTGATTATAGAACTGAATTAATGTGTCATGTTAGAATTATGTTTGTCACATGTACATGATATTCTTTATACAAGAGTGTTACACATGTTTGGAAAAAAAGGCTTATTTTGTCAGGAAAGATGAAAGGAAGAATAAAACACTAATTTCAATTACATCTGTAAAAATTAAAAGTTGTTGTCCTTTTGTCAGATTTCCAACAGTTGTTTGAAATTACTTGCTTGAAAGAGAAAAAAAGAAAAAGAACAAAGAACCTGGACTTTGAGTCCATTGAAATTTGATTATTAGGGATAAATGGTCACATTGCAGTCACCCAAATAATTGCAATGGTTCGTTTTCATATAAAGTGTCTGATGAATATAAATTCAAATATGTTATATTGGCATAAACTGTATTCATATGATAGGCATTGGTATACATTTACTGGCATAAATTGCTAAATACTTGTGACAATTATTGCCTTTTGCTTTACACATGTGTAGATATTACTGAAATGAATTATTTTATGTAGGAGTACCTTTGTATTGCACATTTGTAGTATTGTTGTTGTACTTGTGACTAACACCCGTTAATGTCAGGAAAATTATGCCTTTGTTGTTTAGGAGTATGTTATGGGATCTGTTAAGCTATTGAAGGGTAAAAGTCATTTAGCATGGCATGGGATGAACAAATATGACATGGATTCATCGAGTTTTATCTTTAAAGATATACATGTGACAGGCAGATACATCAAACTTACGAGATGGCAAAAGGATTTTCCCTGGATTTTTAGAGACAACTGCTACAACATTGTTTTTTAGAGAGTTTCAACACCTTGTGAAGTCAGCAGTTTTCAACATGGAATTTGAAACATTTGGCAATGACAATATTTTACACAACTTTTTTTTTTTTTAAACGAGCTACCTTCAAATTTTGTTAAAGCATTTTACCATTACATTGTGACTAAGTTTTTTAAAAAATCTATTAGTGGTTGAATATGTTATTAATGGATAATTAGAAAAACAGCTAATTAATATCAAAAGGAAGAAAAAAAACATTATTTATTACTGAGTCCTTTTCAGCTTCAAAATACATGCATTTGACTTTTTCCAAACTGAAGTATTTGAAAAGAAATAATTTTTTACTTCATATGCAAGATTTAAATGACTCTTGTCAGTGCCTTGTGTGATTAAATGAAATCAGCTGAGTTTATAAAATTCAATACATTTAAAATGATTCCATACAGTAAGCAAGTACAGTCTAAGTTACATTGATAAGCAATGATTATCGTAGATATAGTGGCTGGAAATACATTTGACAAAAATTACAGAAATGATTTACAGGTAATTTAACATAATTAATATTGATTGATAGTAAATATGAAAAGAAATATTTTGAAGTCTTAGTACAACTATCCAATAATGTAAAAATAACCAGAATTTATAAAGACAGGGTAGCATTGAAAAAAAATGCCGTTCTAAACAAGATTCATGACTTTATATGTGTAAGGTAAATAGCATTTCGGGGATTGCTCAGTGTGAAAATATACTTTCATTGTTAGCTTTGTATTTACTGCAACATCTATTCTTTTGCAGTTTACACTTTAGCTATATGCTAGGTTCGCTCAATTCATCCATCAAAAAATAAAAAAGGACTCTCTGCCCAAGTGAAATATAGACCCTATTACATAGGCTTTAACCCATTACCACACAATCCCTACTTTTGACGCCTCTGAGAAAGAAGCCTTTAGAAAACATTGTGGGAAAAGGAGAAAATGCTGGTAACCAGCATTTTCTCCTTTTCCCACAATGTTTTCTACCCTTCACAAAACAAATTTCAAATTTTCAGTCACTTTTATTTTGTCGTCTGCAAATGCTTTGAATTTGGACCAGTCTAAAATATTGTCGTTTGGTAATGGGTTAAACTGCTAAGCTATAATCAATGAAGAGGAATCAGCTCCAATATAACTTTTGCTGGTGTGTATGATTATAAAGAATCAGGAAACAACAAAACTAACACACTAAAAAACAGGCAAATGTTCTGGTCTTGAACATGTCTGATTTTTCTAAACATATAACTGATAACTATATTTTATATGAAAAATATGTACACGTCCATGAGGTTCCCTCTAAACAGTACAATTTAGTGGCACCCTGCAAAATGTAGGTCTAATGCGTTCTTATGGTGTATTATACGAAGGAAGTCAATCCCTAAAAAAGATCATTTAACACTGAAATGAATCAGAAGGTAGATTAGCCCTGTGGCATGCAGAAAATTTACCAATAGTACAAACATTCAACCCAGGTCAGCTTGGACATACTGCATATGTTGACATCTGTTGTTACGGGTGACCACTCCTTCCTGCATGGCATACTCCCGATTTAAATACAATACCTGGCTACTGCGTCAGGGAGATATCTCTTTGGCTCAGTGGTTAGGGTATTGGCTTTGCGTCCGGGAGTTCGGAGTTCGAATCCCGCTCCGACCCTTATTTCTGCCATGCATTTATTCATTTGTTTCTTTGTTACGGACTTCGTTCGTAAGATGGGGGCTCGTCCGGAATTGGCCATTGAGCCATTAATCCCATTTGTTGTCCAAAATCGGACTTCCTGCCTAATAAGGCTTTGAGTCATCAATAAATGATGACTTTAAGAGGGGGTGTGTTACGGGTGACCACTCCTTCCTGCATGGCATACTCCCGATTTAAATACAATACCTGGCTACTGCGTCAGGGAGATATCTCTTTGGCTCAGTGGTTAGGGTATTGGCTTTGCGTCCGGGAGTTCGGAGTTCGAATCCCGCTCCGACCCTTATTTCTGCCATGCATTTATTCATTTGTTTCTTTGTTACGGACTTCGTTCGTAAGACTGTCGATACTGTTTGGTGATTCATTAAAACCCCTTTTTACAGAGCATGGCTCAATTAAAAATGAAACATCAAAAGTTTTATACTTGACCACTTTATTCCCATTCTTTGTGCACATTTACATATACATGTACATGTAGTTGGTGTTAGAGCTAAATGTTCGGTTTTGGGTTTAATTGTTGAATTGATGTGAAATTCTATACAAAAGCGCCAAATGGGTAGAAGTTGTCATTGTCAAATTACAGTAATTACGGCTTGTTTTTCTTTAAAGCAAAAATAAAACTGCATTCTATATGTTTAAAGCTGGTATCACCAAGAGAACAAGTTACCTAAAAAAAACCCCTTAATAGAACAAGGAAAGTTTTGCAAATCATATCTATTTATAGAAGTGTAACCTTTCATAATTTCTTGTTCCATTTGTGTGAAAAATTGATACTTTATATCATAGAAAAAAGTGCATGATTTTCCTGAACTCGCTTTTGTAGTGTTTCACTTTTTCCCTCTATAACCTCTTCACTTCTTAGTTCAACAGGATGATTGGTTACTAACATTGATTTTCTAACTTTACCATTTCTGTTACTTGATGTTGGTAAGCATGTCAAAAATGTTCAAATCCCGAAAGTCTGTGAAATGAACTTTAATGAATCATCACAAGAGCTAATAATTATTATCTAATTACATAGCTAACCAACTAGTTTAACTATTTTATTATTCATTCATTTTATTTCAATTCGCCTCAAATCAACATTTTCAAAAATGACTAAAAAGATTTTTATGAACATGGAGGAAAAACTCTTTGCAGAACATGTGTGATGACAAAATGAAAAATTGCACAGTTTGTAGTTCTTTTAATATGCACCAAAGCTTAAAAAAATATAGGATTCCTTTGCAATGTTTTAGAGGGGGAAAATAATTACTAGATGATAACAGTTATTCAATAGCGGAGTTCACTTGTAATTATAATCATCATTATTGTTACTTTATGAATCAGACAAAGTGAACGAAAGAGAAACTTTTACACGTTATTCAAAAGGTACAAAAGGGATTTAAGCTGTTGGATTAGTTACCAACCTGATCCATTCAGTAAATATTTAGATCACTTAGAGAGAAGAAGTAGAAATGAAAGAAGAATTGCTTGTAACAGAGGTTTGTTTATCATTAGAAAGAACATTTTCCTTTCCTTAATATCTTATTGCCAGGCATAGTAACAAAGTCAATAGCATACTGGGCCTGAAACCCAGAATTACTGCTTTTGTTCGGTGCTCAGCCAATTTTTTTTCAAACAATTGTAAATAATGATTTCAATAGGATTCATTTATCACTCGTCACTATTATTTTGAGAACGACTTTTGTTGGGAGAGCAGCCAGTGTCTTTTGAAGAATTATTCTAGTGAAGGGAACTCCAGAGACGCATGTAGAGGTGCACTGGCAGCAGCAAAATTGCTGAAATGATTTGTAAATCATAATGTTACACACCAAAGAAACAGTCAGCTATTACCTCTTTGTGTGAGATGGTCTTATATTCTTATATTTTCTATAATTCCCTCTATAGTAATTAGTAAAACCATTTTATTTTTCATGTGACGACTGTTTCTTTCTTTTATTAGTGTAAGGTTTGGTAGACTTTTTATCTGAGTAATAAATGAACTTTGAAGACCAGCTTGATTATCATGTATGCTAGCACTAAGAGTCTCCTAAAATGGTGGGGCTGACAAAGCCTTTTTTCATATCTAGTTAAGAGTTAAGAGGCTGAACAGTATTCTGAAAAGACGTCAAGATTGTTTGTCATGATGACGTCTTAGCCAAGCCTGGAAATTGGTCATGTTGGGTCAAAAACAAGGTCTGTATGTCCAAATTTAGAAAAACATAGTATAAGCTCTAATGGCCATATTTTCAGTCCAGTACTATTGAAAGTTTGTCAAAATGTGTGTCTTGGTGACATGTTAGACAAGTTTGAAACTGGGTTATATTGAATAAAAAAACCAAGTCAGTTGGCCAAATCTCTGGAAAACCTTGTATATGCTCTGGATGCCGTATTTTCAGTCCAAAACTCATGAAACTTGGTCAGAATGTATGTTTTGATTACATCTTGGGCTTGTTTGAAAAGTGGTTAGGTTTTAGTTAAAAATTGGGTCACTGGATCAAATCTTAGAAAAATAATTTTTATGCTTTAAGGGCCAGACTTTCAGTCCAATACTCTTGAGGGCTTGTCAGAATATTTTTTTTGATGTTATCTTGAAAGATTTTGAAACTGGATCATGTCAGGTCAAGAAGTAGGTCACTAGCAAAAACTAGGTCAGTTTACCTGGATTGAATATGTGATTTATTTGATACTGAGGGTGTAATGATTCCAGTTTGAAAATAGGATGGAAAATTAAATCTGAAAAGAAATAATCTGATAGTTTGTCTACAAGGTTATACATGTATTTTGAATATTTTTCAGTGTGTATTTCTGAAAATGTTAATTGTATAAGAAAAAAAATATTAACAAGTATAGCTAGGAGAAGCATTAAAGAGGCTTCAGATTTTGAGCAGTTCAGAAGCATCAGGTCTAGTTTTCTGGCTGTAGATCTTAGAGAGAAGTGTTTTATGATTCTTATTTGAAAATGATGCTCTGATAGATTATTATAAAAGTAAATTATTTAGGTATGTTGATCTGTAACCCAGGTGTGCCAGGCTTCCACTTGCTAAACATGTTAATACTATACCATGAATAAGTTGGTCTTCAAAAGCACCTGCATTTACACAGAATATGGAGATTACGGGAGTGTTGCTTTCAACTATACAGATTGACATTGTTAAGTTTCTTCTTCAAAAGCAGCATTGCAGGTATTCATTTGAAAATTCCATTCCAGATTTATCCAATGATACCTTGAACAAAAAAGAGAAAAAAAGAATAATAATTTTATTTATGTCAACTCCTGAAATAAACTTTTAAGTAAAACATTCTATTTAGATTCGATAATTTAATTATGATCTTTGATGAATTCTGAAGGTATGTGTTGCAACTGGAGAAACTCATCCTAAAAGCAGTTTCTGCATTTGCCAATATGGTTTCTCAAACAATGCGCCAGAAGTTAATAAGTGATTGGATTAATAAAAGCTCTACCTCCCCGAATCTCTTGCACCACTTAATTCTGCATGGGTTATTTAGATATTGTGCTTCATGCTTAGCCTACTTTACTTATGTGTCTCCTTGCCTGTTTTCTCTTTTTCATCTATATAATTTTGTGTGTTGTCGAAGTTCCATTGTTTCTGTTGTGTGCAGTCCTAATGGGACCTAGCTCAGCTTGCATGAATCTCTCTTATCATCCTGTATAAAGAAGCCTCTCTCTCTTTCTCTCTCCAGCTTCCCTGTCTTTTCCTCTCCAATCTCAAAGACTGATGGCTTGAATTAATAAGGATGAAATGAAATTTCTTGTGGCAAGGAAAATTTTTATTGGCAATCTCTGGTGAAAATTAAGGGGCATAAAGTCAAATTCTTTGATATCAAAAGTGCTTTCAATAAAGTTTAAGAAGGGATCTTTCATTCTGAATTGCAGTCTTTTTCAATCTGAAGCAACAACCACATATGGGCTAAATATGAAAGTAACTATTTTAGTTGACAGTCAAAAAAGTCAGTGACCAAAGTCCAAATATGAATTTTGTTACCTTTATTATGTCACTAAAATATAACAGAAAGAAGTTTTGTCAGTAATGTTGAGATATCTTACCTTTGTTCTTCTTTCTTTAGAATATTTTTGGTGTTGTTAAAATTTAAAGCTTTCTGTTGGTTTGAGAGAGGGCTATTTGGGTATTTGTCTCAAAGTTTTTATTTTTTAATATTTTACTCTTGTTATGTTTCCTATTGCTATCTTGATCACTTGAATGGATCTTAAAGCACTAATTTCTTTTCACAATTTTGTTATCTCCCCCCCCTCACCTTTCTTTAACAACTAGCTTCTCCCCTATTAGTTTCCTCAATATATATAGCCACCATATATCACCAAAGCAAAAACACTAAAATAAGATATATATATATCCTCCCTTCATCAGAGAGAGGGACAACAACACGATCCATGGGATGATCCTTATGAACAAACTGAGCGCTCAAACAATCCAAGGAACTCCACCCCTGCCTCCACTCGTGAGGCTCGACTAAGGGATGAACAAAGGCAAACTCAGGTATAATAATCAAATGGTTTTCTAGATTTGGTTTATGTTAAAGTATATCAGAAACATTTCTGATTTCAGAATCAACTTGGTGCTAAGAATTACCCTGAATATCCATATATACATAAAAGTCAAATTGAAAGATAATGTAAGAACCAAATAGCACACTTCTTGTGTCACTTGAATCCAAAAACTCTTAAGGAAATCATTATTATTGGAGTTGTTGCATTTCTGTTTACATTATTATTAGATAACCTTTGTTTTATCAGCCCAAAAGTTTACTTTTCGTCACATGTGTTCTCTGACTGGAATTTTCTCAGATACTAAGTTTCTATTGACCCATTAATGTGTTAGGATTTTTGTAATTTCTAACCTTAAAAATCTTGGCTTCTAATTTCACATCAAACAGCTTATGCAGCAAGGAAGAAAACAAAAACTTTAAAGATGAGCCTAGTTAAAAATCAATTTCAACATTTTCTCCACTTGCAAAAATGTTGTGAAAGGCTTTTAATGCAAAAGTACCTTAAGCCGTGAACAGCGTATTGCTTGAAATGTGCAAAGCATACCAGAGACATTTTATATATGGTATTATGTCATATTAAACCTTCTGTCAAAGAGTCAATTCTGTAGAATGTTCAGGAATTTAACACTATTTTCGGCTTTTGTTTGGTGTACGTCCATCATCTTTCTACACTTTTGCTAGGCTTTTTTCTTGATTACTGTTTTGTCAGTAGTAGTGGTCAGGCTTTCCTGAAACCTACAGTTTTGTTAGCTCATCTATGGCTTGAACTTTTTGAAAAACAAGAGCATGGTATATAAGGGCCAACTATCTGCTAAAAGTGCTGCAAGTACTTGATTTTCATTGCAAATTCAAAATACAAAAAGGGCATAACTGTGTCAAAAATACTTTGATCATAACCTGCCCTTGTTGTATGGGTTCCCCTTTTGATAATTAACAATTTTCCAAGTTTGAAGTAAGTTTCTTCAGTAATATAGATACCGGTAGTACAAAATGTCAAAGAGTTCTCAAGTGTGATGCTGTATTATCTTGTTTTGCAGATTGTTCAAGCTGATTTTTCTCTTTGTCTAACAGAAGCTGTAATAATTGTAAGAACGTTACAAAGTCGTCTTGGAAATAAGTTTCAAATTGTTGTTTTTCCCAAATCTGTTTTTATCTATTATGGCAACATGCAAGTTCACTGTTTTACATCAAAGAGAATTTTAATTGAAGTTCGAAATATGTTACATTAATCATCCAGTTATATGGAATCATATTGTTTAGTTTGGGGAATGTTTTAAAATGGTTTCCTTTGCATGTAGGTATTTTTTATATCCCAGTTACTAACAAGGTCCAGTAATTCCATCATTTCCAACCCTCATGGACATATTGATGATTCTATTAAAAATTCTTATTTCAAAAAATACTTCAAAAAAACAACAACAACAACAATTATATCAAATTTATAAACCCTTGAAAATCACAACAGTCCACATTAAAACATCTTTTAGAGTTAGAGGTAATCATTGAATTGTGGTTTATTGCAAACATACTAAAAGATGTAAAAAGGGCAAAATGCAAAAAAAAAATTGTCATTTACAATCAAATTTATATTTCTAAAACACAGTTCAATCTGTGGCCGGTTACCTCACAAAAACATTTTTGTTCTCCTTTCAAAGACAAATTTTGAAAATATTATAGAATAAATTAACAGTCAGTAACTACTTTAAGCATGTGTTTCTCATCCAATGAAAATTATTGTTCTCTACTTCAAAAAATTGATTGATGACATTTCTGCAAGTATCCATTATGGAAATATATTGATCAAGAGGTAAATAAAGTATTTATATATTTATGAATGGAATAATTTTGGCATACAAGAAGTTATCAAATTAAACCTAGCTCTTTTTGCATCACAGAATACTTTGGTTGTGAGCAAATTCCTTACATGGTAGACAAGTGAAGTCATGCTGAATATTTATTAAGATAAGACCTAGCAGTTATACAATTATTTTAGAAACTCATTATTAATCTTCAACTTTATATGGCTGAAGTTTTTTTTGTTGTATACCAGTAAGTATTGTGTTGACTATGGCTCTCAAAGGTGGCCTTTTAGATTTTTGGATGAAAATATTACAAATATACAAAAAAAAAACATCCTTATACTCCGAAAGCCTTAAAAAAGCAATTTTTATTCATAAAACCCCAGTAGTCGAAAAACAATCCAACAGCATGAGAAATTAGAGATTTACCATGGCCCAGGTCGACATCGACGGGAAACACATTCTATTTATACATGAGCAACTTGCTCATTTACATAACAGAAATACACAGACAAAGCTTCAAACATAGTGTTCGAAAAAGACATTATAGAAAATAATTACATGTTTGTTTATGTTATGGAATTTAAGCATCATTAGTCATGTGCCAGTCACTTGACATTCCTGCAATGCTATTTTTTTTATATCTGGCATGAAACCTAAGAATACCTTAAGAGGCTATGTAGCCTTTTAAGTAAACACCATCAGAATTTTTATTTTGTAATTTTGATTCTTAATTATTGATGAATTTTAATGTTTTTTTCTTCATATAAATTTCAATGATATATATTTTTTTATGTTGGAGGGATGTGAAAAAAATCTAAATACCTACCTTTAAAGATCTACCAATAAATTACCTTGGCCTTATTTAAAACATATCTAAACTTGTCGAAGTATTTTTGATGCAATGTAAATCATGTTATGCCAAATGTTTCATCTTTTTTATTTGAAATACTGCCTAGGCTGCTACCAAGTTACAAGCAGGGGCCAGGGGCTGGAAGGCAAGGAGAGACTTCAAGGCTAAAAAACAACAGCAGGAAGACAACAGAAGACAAGAAGAAGAGATGAGAAGACACGAAGATGACATGAGAAAGCGTGATGAAGATAGTAAACGTCAGGATCTTGCTGCCACCAAAATCCAGGCTGGATTTAAGGGCTACAAAGTTCGGAAAGCAAGACGAGACAAACTTCAGGTTAGTGAAAATCATAGAAAGCGAGAGAAAGAAAGAAATGAAGCAGCTGTTAAAATTCAGAGTGGATTTAGAGGTTATATGACTAGAAAATATACTCATAAAAAGTTAGAAAAACAGAATATTGATATGAATGCAAATGATAGCAGGAAAGATGAAGAAAAGGTGAGAAAGCAACATGAAGCAGCTGTTAAAATTCAAAGTAGCTTTAGAGGTTATCAAGTAAGAAAGAATGCGGCTCGTTCTCAAGAACAGAGTTATGACAAGCAAAAAGAAGAAGCTGCCAAGAAAATTCAAGCATCATTCAAAGGTTATCATGTCAGAAAAGATATTGCCAAACAGATGGAAGAAAAGAGGGAGCAAGAAGAGTCAAAAAGGGCAATTCAAGAGGAACGACAGAATGCAGCTGCAACAAAAATTCAGGCAGGATTTAGAGGTTACAGAGTAAGAAAACAGTCCCAAATGAACAGAGGTGCCCAAAACAAGCAAAGGGATGATGAGGCAGCGACTAAAATTCAAGCTGCCGCAAGGGGATACCAAACTAGAAAGTCATACAAACAAAATCATGAACCGCAGCTACCAGATTCCACCCCTAAAAGAAATAACAGAGATGAAAATGATCTAAACATGGCTGCAACAAAAATCCAGAGTGCGTTTAAAGGTTATCAAACAAGAAAAGCAATTAAATCCCAGGTAACCAGTAATGTTTTTGATATTTCAGATTTAAAGGCTATTGATATTGATCAGTTACCTGAATCTACTGTTTCTAGACTGACTCACAGAAAAGGCCATTCAGTTGTTCAAAAACGACTTTACTTAGTTACATACATTCAGACTGCTTTTAGAGCTTACCATTCAAGAAAACTCTGCAACAATGTCTCTAAAGATCCGCATTTTAACAGGTCGTTGATTATTTTAAAAGCTGCATGGGAGGGTTATGCAATTAGGAAAAGGTATCGAGAAAAAATTGTCAAGAAACAAGCACTACTCGAATCTCATGGTTTCACACAACATACAAACAACTTAAAACCAAAGGCTAAGGAAATTTATTCAAAAAGCAATTACAAACTTCAAGCAGCAATAAGGGGGTATTTAACACGAAAGCATGCAGTCACAATAATGCGAACAAGATCCAAAATGATGTCTGTTGATAATGCTGACCACTTTGCTACTTTTATTCAAGCTTTGTGTAAGGGTTATCTTGTCAGACATGACTTAACTACACCAAAACCAATGTCTGCGGGCTCGCTACAGGGTCCCACTTCTCCAAAGACCCCCAAAAAAGTTTCACCACAAACATCTTACTGGGAAGATTCCAACGTAAAAATGCATTCTGACAAAACATTAAGGTTAGCAGCTACTAAGATCCAGGCTGTTTACTATATGCATAGAACCCGTGCTAGAATTTGTGCATGGAAGCTAGAACAGTCAGTTTATGCCGAACAAACTCCTTATAAATCTGATGAACTTGAAAAGGCCACTTCAATTATAAAAGGTCACTTTTTACAGTATGTTGAAAGAAAATCACAAAATAGTGGGAAAGCTAGTCAAAGAGAGAAGGCGAATGAAAGATCGTTAAGTAGTGAAAATGTCTGTTCTGTCAGAAATAGAAAGAGAGACTCGTCAGGGAAATTTAAAAGAGAAAGAGGAGAGGATAAAGAGAGACTAAAGTCAATTCTTTGGTCTTCAAGGTTAGGCGAGAATGAGATTGGACTGAGGGCAGATACAAATATAACTTTGATTGAAAGTCAGTCACTAAGCAAGGTTGTCTCTCCAAGAAGTTCATTACCTTCAAGCAGAGATAGATATTCCTGTCAGGAGGTTGAAAAAGAGGGTGAGAGTTTAAAAGAAGTTGAAGACGATGAGGGAGAAATGAGCTCCATGGAAAAGAATGTTAATGCTGTAAGCCAACTCCAAGCAGCTTTCTGGGCATATAAACTTAGGAGAGAAATATCGGAGCTGATTAGTGGGGGTGGTGAATTAATAGATATAAAGAAAATTGACAGAGAAGTTTCTGCATTAAGGAGAGATTTCTCATTACGTAGTGCTAAGATCAGAAGACTTGGGTTTGACAAGAGTAGGTCAGGTAAGAAGATATTGTTGGATGAGGACCAGGGTAAATTTAAAAAAGAAAAAGGGGTTCCTATTATTAAAAGAGCTTTTAAAGACTTTCAACTGCATAGGGGAGCTAAAAAGGCTTTAGATTTTAATCGCAGTGTATCCAACTCACATTACATGAAGGGAAGCATTGAAGTCATTGAAAGTAATTATGAAGGGCATGAGGATAGCTCGAATGCCATTTATAAAAAGAAGCATATTGATGCGAACTACAAAAGGTTTCTTGAGAGGCTTAAAGCCAGGGATGAGACAATCAAAATGAAGAATGTGGCAAAAATTGCTGCTGCAATGTCTCGTTATGCAAATCAAAAGAAAGAGAATGAAATGGTTTTGAAGAAGAAACACAGTGTTTATCAGATCACTCCAGCTATTAAAGATTTTCAAGCAAGAAAGTCTAGTTTTCCCAACAGGAAAACGACTGAAAGAGAAGACAATTTATCTAAAATACACACAGCTTTCACGGTTTATAAATCATGGAGAGATGGAGTGCAAAAGAGAAATAAAGAGCAAAATCTTAAGAAAATTAAGAATGCATTTGTTTCTTACAAACACAATAAATCTAAAAGTGAGAATGAAGAGAGAGAGAAGAATGAAAAAGGGGGTATTTTAAGACAGTCAGAGAATACAGAGCCTGTTTACAAGGAAAATCAATCTTTAAAATTGGGTTCAGAAGGACCAGTGCATGTGAAAGCAACAGAAGAATTCAGTCACAGTCAACTCAAGAAGAGAAAGAAGGCAGGGACAACTTTAATTAAAGTTGCTTTTGAAAGATTCGCTTCTAGAAAGAATGCAATTCCATATAAGCATGAAAGTAGTCAAAGACAAAGAATGCGAAAGAGAAATAAAGAGCAAAATCTTCAGAAAATTAAGAATGCATTTGTTTCTTACAAACACAATAAATCTAAATTTAAAAGTGAGAAAGAAGAGAGAGAGAAGAATGAAAAGGAGAGTATTTTAAGACAGTCAGAGAATACAGACCCTGTTTACAAGGAAAATCAATCTTTTAAATTGGGTTCAGAAGGACCAGTGCATGTGAAAGAAGAGAAAGCAACAGAAGAATTCAGTCACAGTCAACTCAATGAGAGAAAGAAGGCAGGGGCAACTTTAATTAAAGTTGCTTTTGAAAGATTCGTCTCTAGAAAGAATGTGATTCCAAATAAGCATAAAAGTAGTCAAAGACAGAAAAGTGCCAGAAGCTGCAGAAGCAATAAATCTCTCCATGTTGAGATGCATAGTAGTATTCTAACAGAGCGAGCTACAGAGTTGCAAGCTGCTTTTGCAGGGTATCAGGTCAGACGTGTATTTTTATCACTGTCTAAAATGGTAGAATCTGATACCAACACATTTGACCGAAAGGGTCCACAGCTGGAAAGGATGGGTTCCCTGTCAGAAACAGATGACTTTAAACTGAGACATAAATCTATTGTAAAGCTTAGAGCATTTAATAAACAACATGAATTAGAAACTTTGGGAGAAAAACAGTTGAAGGAAGAAGCTGATACCAATTCAGCTAAACCAACAAACTTGCCCTTGATACCGTACATTGGCAAGTCACCTATTCATTTAACAAGGGCAAAAACAGGCATTACTGTGGTTACGGCAAGAAACGACCAATTTATTAGTAAATCATACACACAACCAGATTTTTATGCCAGCGAGCAGTCTAACCAAAAGGGAAGTAGGATAGAAGCCTATATAAAGCAAAAAGCAGCAGCAACTTGCATTCAAGCTGCTCTCAGAGGCTATTTAGTAAGAAAGAAATACAAAAAGCAAAATTCAGCAAAAAAGAAGCAAAGACCAAAATCAAGTGACAGGATATCAAAATCTGCAAAATCAAATAAAGTTTCTTTTACTTTGACTCAAGTGGAAGAAAATAACATCAGAAAACAGGAACAATTTGATATGGTAAGGGTTCGAACATCATCTGTCAAACTGGAAGCCGAAAGAAGGAAAGTGGTAGCAAGTGCTTTGAAACTGAAGAAACAAGCAAACGAAGCAAAGCAAGCAACAAGTTTTGTCAAAATTCAAGCTCAAAAAAAGAAAGAGGTAATAATTTCATATCAGAAGAATGCAGAGCAAGAAAACAAGAGTGCTTTGTGTATACAGAAAAATTACAGAGGTTACAAGGTCAGGAAAGAGTTGAAGGATAGAAGGTTGCTTATGTATGAGGCTGAGTATGAACAATGGAAGTTCAAGCGAATAAATGCAGCAGTTGCCATTCAAAGTGGATGGAGGGGGTACATTGTGAGAAAGGATTTGAAGGATAAAGAAGATGAGCTGATGAAAGAGCTTCATCCACAATCAGTTCGGAGTGAGACATCCCAATCGGTATCACCAGCTGAATTACCACAGTTGATTGTTATAAACATTGGCAGAACTAAGTCAGAGATTGAAAGAGCTGAAAAAAGATATGAAAATTCAAGTATGCTACAGATGGTAGTAAGAGCGAGCAAGATGCGAAGAAAGATGCAAGTAAGACTTACACGACGAAGATTGACAAACAAAGTAGCTGCAAGTAAGATACAGGCCCTATACTTGGGTTTTGTTACAAAGAGAATGGTAAAGGTAAATGGATGTTCAACCAGACTGCAGTCAATGGTGAAGGCATACTGGACAAGAGAAAAGAAGTATGAAGCCATTATGGAGAAAAAAAGGCAAAAACAAAAAGCTGCCTCTTTACTACAAGCAGTTTACTATGGACAAATGAAAAAGGCAAACATATTGATAGCCAAAGAAAAAAGACTTCAAAACAAGGCTGCAACAGATATTAAAGTAGGGTTTAAGGGATATGCTGTTCGTGAAGAATTGTGTGAGAGAAAAAAAGCAATTGATTCTGTAGCAATAAGTGAAATACATGCTTGTGTGAGAGGTTGGAAAGAAAGGATGAAAGCAACTGAGAAAAAGAGAGCTTCTACATTAATCACATCTGTCATCAAATCTTATATGAAGAGGCATCTTATGAAGCAAATTAAAGAAAAGCTCGAAAGAGAGAAAAAGCAAGCAAGCAGGATACAAGCAGGATATAAAGCAATCATTTGTAGGAAATCATTCAAGGTGTATTTAGATAAGAGAGTGAGAGAGTTTAAGTTGCTATCACAGTTACAAGCAGCTTATAGAGGATGTAGTCACAGAACAGCATTTAGAAAGCATTTTCAGAAAGTAAAGAGAAACCGTGAACAGTCAGCTATAAAAATACAAGCAATGTACCGTGGATATATTGGTAGAAAGATAGCATTGGACAGACAAAATGCAAAACAGATTCATAATCATGCCAAGTTTATCATTGATCTACTTTTAAACAGTGCTTTTGAATATATTGGAAAGAGGGCAGATTCGGCAGAGAGAATACAGGCAACTGCCAAAGGACATCAGATAAGAAACAAAGTTACAAGTAAACTTAGACTGATAGCGGATAAAAGATACAAAGAAAAACATACCACTGCTAGCACAATACAAACAATGTTTTGTGTCAGGCAAGCCAGGAACAGAATACATAAAAGAAAAGTACTTGCAGTCCAGATTAAAGCTTTGATAAAGGTCCAGGCTGCCATCCGTGGCCGGCAGTCTAGAGCTTATTTCCGTAAAAAAAGGCAGCTAGCTGTCCTAAATATGGCAGCATCACTTGTACAGACTGTGGTTAGAGTGCAGCAACAGCGCACCAAGATGAAAGATGTAAAGGAATTACAAATACAACATGAAGCTGCAACCAAAATTCAGGCTTTATATAGGGGATACAGTGTGAGGTTAGATTTTGAGAGGGAAAGAAAATTTGTTGCAAACTTGATAGCCCCTGTATTGAGCCCTAGAACAAGATCTGGACGACAGTTATCACTTAAAGTTGATGAAGTTTTGATGCATAATGCGGGAGCAATGATACTGTTTCACAGGAAAGCATCTGAGTTGCAGGCAGCTTTTAAAGCACATTTGGTGCGGAAGGAATTGACAAGAAGACTTGCAATAAAAACACAGGTTGATAAAAAGACACCCAGAAAAGTTATAAGCAGCAGAAGCCCCTCTGTTGAAGACAAAGCTGCTATGGTAGTACAAAAAACTTTTAGAGGTTACTCTGATAGAAAAGCATTTAAAAGATTAATTGTTGAAAAAAGGAAAGTTTGGTATTCAGCTTCAAGTAGAATCCAAGCATCTTTACATGGATACAGGGTGAGAATGGAAGAGAAAATTAGAAAGAAAAGATTAGAAAGGGAAGGTGTACATGAAATGTTGAAAAGAAAGCGCAAAGTTGCTAATATGATTGTGTATGCTTATAGGGGATTGAAATATAAACAATTTAAAATTGCAAAAAGGTATGAAATGTAAATTTCTGTCAGATGAGTAAGTTACAATTTTTATAAAACTGAGTTTCAGAATTAAAAATTTTTAGAAAGTATCAATGTTTAGAAATTGTCAGCCACCATGAAAGATGAAAGTTCTACTAGATCTAACTCAGTTTTTCTGTATACCATAGGCTAAAAGACAAAATGTACTTGTCATTTTGATATTTCATTTTGAATCTTTTCTAAAGAACTGAATGATGTTTAAAGCTTGACTTGAAATTTACGGATCTTACATGTTTAGCTCACCTGAGCAAGAAGTGCTCAAGGTGAGCTTTTTGTGGTCATTTTGTGTCCAGCATGCATAGTCTGTTGTTCATTTTCTGCATTGTGTCATGCAGGCATCAACAATTACCTTGTGTGCATTCTAAAAGCCACATTATATTCAGATACTCAACGAACTTCGTCAAAATGTTTGTATTGGTATAATGTTAGACATGCTTGAAATTTGGTCACATTTGGTCAGAGAGGAAGTCATGATACTTGTGAAACTTGGTTGGAATTTTTGTCCCTGTGCTTTTACAAGTAAAGAAATAGGGCATGGACATAGAAGGTAAAAAAAAAAAAACCCACTTCTTTTGTAATGCAGAGATCACATTTCAGCTTGATACTCACCAAACTTTGCCAGAAGGTTCTCGTGATGATATGGAAAATATGTTTGAAAGCGGGTCATAACATAAACAAGGAGGTCACAAGGTACAATCTCAAAAGAGATCTTACGTGAACAATATAGACCATATTTTTATTCTGATAGTTATGAATCATTTGTATTAGCATCTAGTACATGTGTAGAATATTTGTCTTGATATCTTTAAAAATAGGTAAAGTTGGTAAAAAATTGTGTCAGTAGGAAAATCTAAGAAAAGTTTTGTGTGTACTCTAGAGGCTACATGTTCAGCTGCATACTCTTGAAACTTGGTCAGATTGTTTGTCTCAGTAAAATCTAGAACAAGGTTTGGTCATGCGAGGTCAAAAGGTAGGTCATTTGAACAAATCCTAGAAAACCTTGTGTGCTTTCTAGCAGCCATATTTTCAGCCCAAGTTATTTGAAAATGGGGCACAACACTTTTCTTGATATCAGACAAGGTTCAGATTTGCTCATGTCGGATAAAAAAATAGGTAACCGAGATCAATTTTAGGCAAAAATTGTGTTCAGTATAGAGGCCACATTTTCTGTCTGATACTAACGAAACATTATCAGAATATTTGTCTTGATGAAATCTTTAAAAATAGGGCAAGTCCTTAAAAAAAAAAAGCAAAAGGTAATTTTCATGCATATTTTACATCACCACAAACATGATCTCTTCAGATTTATCAATCCTATATTACTTTACTCAGGTGAGCACTGTAGGGCCTATGACCCTCTTGTGTCCATTTAGAATCAATTGAGTAATTTCATGGTATGGTCCTTTTACTAAATGCTGATGTGTCATTACAGTGTTTGAGTTTAACCCATTACCACACAATCCCTACTTTTGCGACCATGAGAAAGAAGCCTTTAGAAAACATTGTGGGAAAAGGAGAAAATGCTGGTAACCAGCAATTTCTCCTTTTTCCCCACAATGTTTTCTACCCTTCACAAAACAAATTTCAAATTTTCAGTCACTTTTATTTTATTGTCTGCAACTGCTTTCCATTTGGATAAGCCCTAAAAAATTGTTGTTTGGTAATGAGTTAAAACAACTGGTATTGAGTCATATTGAGTTTGAGCAAGGCATCATAATGCTCAATTAGTTATATTGATGAAATCCTTCATAGACATGACCAAAAAGGCTGCTGCAACAACTAAAGCTATGCTACTAGGCTCATAAAAATGTGACTGACTATATAAGTACTCGGTTTAGTGGGGATTAATTTGACATGCAATTTAAAAAAAAACTCATCTCATTAGTTTACATTTACAGTTTTTTTTTTTCGTTTTCTCCATCCTCTTTCAAATTGGTCTTGAAACATGATTTCTTTTAGGTAAAGGAGTATGTTAAATAGGTTTCCAGGTAGTTTTTAATTCAGCAGATATGGCCTTTTCAAAATGAGCAGTGTCTTTTTTTTTCTAGTATGCATTTATTGTAAAGAGAATTCAAACACTTTATTATCAAAACTTCTTTTAGAACTTAGGATATTGAGGTAGCTTGCCACCTCCTGAAACAAATTTTCTGCAAACAACTTCAAAAGAACTCCTTTTTAATGAGTATTGTCAACATTAACTGAGGTTTAGTAACCTGAATGCATGTAAGAACATGTGGAAAAACAAAAAAAAATGCTAGTTTTGATGTTACAGAAATGTCATCTGCAGGAATTAATGACTCAAAATTTGTGCTCTAACTTAATTGCAATTTTGCTATAAGTTATGCCATTATCTACTATAGTTAGAATAATATATCCTTATGCCACAATGTCTTCACTTATAGCAATGTAAACTCAAGTTGCTTTTCTATAGTTTCGAAACAAACCTTTGTTAAGTCTTCCTGTAGAAATTTGTTTCAGAAGGTAAGTCGAGGTACAAAATTTTTGATTATCATAAAGATTATTCAGGTAAGCTAGTATTTATGCATGGCTTACACCATCAGTTTTTAAAGCTAGTTTGATATGTAAAAATCTGACTTTCTTATCATTTTTGCTACCTGTGACATAAACTTGAGGGAAAATGAGGCCGATTTCAGAGTTATTACCTACTGGAACGTTTGAATTCTTTTTTAGTCAATATCTAAATATCCTGCATAATGTCTGTCTGTTCATATATCGACCACTGCTTGTAATCCTGTAGTAAAATAATAAGCATCTATATAGTGAGTTTCTATGTGAGTAACATATTAGAATTAAAAAAAACAAAAAAAACAGGGTTTTAGCTGTATCATTAATGGAATCTTTTCTTCAAAGATATTAGTCTCATTTAGTGTTCTCACAAGAATGGTATAATTTCAGAAACTCATATTTTTGTATTTGTCTGAAACTCTGAAATTAAATGCATTTTAATACTGAAAAAAGGAACAGTTGTCTTTACTCTTATTGGCTAAGGTTTTGCTTACATAATTATTTTTCTTTCATGATTTTTTTTAGATTTTAAGACTAATTTTCTGGTCAGCTAAAATTGGTTCTGTTTGATTTATGAAGGTGTCTTTAATTTTTGGTAATAGTTCATAGTAATTGTTTTTGGTGGCCTAGGTCTCATCAAATTATGCAGGCAGTGGTGTTTAGAACAGGCATCAATGTTTAGGGGCAAACTGAGCAAGTATTTGAACACTGAAACAGAACAAAGGGATTGTGTCCTTTTCAAAGAAGATGAAAAGAGAATAAAAACAGAAGTTATCATAGAAAATATTAATGTGTTTATCTTTTTCAATGATATGTTGTTTCAGTATTCACTGTATTTGCTTAGTTGTGTCGCATAAATGCAGGCAAACAGATAGTGAACATTGGTAAACAATTACAGACATATCAAATCAGTTTTTTTTTATGACTTTGTCTGTATTCTTACCTGTGGATGTTCCTTTCTTCTCTTATGTTACACATGTACATGTATGACGAAATGTACAGACAAGCATGAATGCATGAACTTATCCCATGTTTTATAATTTCATTGTATTTTGTTTTCTCAGCAAGAACATTTCTGTATCAAAAACTCTATGAATGATGTTATGTCTCTTTATTTTCTGACAAAAAGTTGGGGTATACTTTTGGTCCAGCCCTATGACAGCATATTGTAAAATGAAATTCATGCATGATAAAAATATTTTAGCAGAAAATATACATGCTGTCTATGCTTTTGTCTGTTGGTTTCCAATGCCACTAAGCATCATTTGAAAAATTGTATGACAGCATTAGTTATAAATTATATAAATTATACCATTCTTGTGTATGTAGCAAGATTAAATTTTCATTGTGTATGATAATCATAGTTATCCCTTTTTATTATAACAAATATTTGGATTATTACATTTAGAACATGAAATCTCCAAACTTTGCCAGCGAGGTTATAATCATAGATCTATGAGTAGGATTGAAATACTGTGCTAGAAAATAGATTGCATCATGCTTGCCTAAGTTGAAATATGTCACGCTTTTTTTTTTTTCTCAAAGTTGAATACACATCTGGGAAAGTGGAATATTGCATGATTTGTCATACTTCGTTGCTAGTTATTTTATTGTAAAAAGCATGTTTATAAGTCTCTTTCCCTTTTCCTTCTTACAAGTCCCTACTAGAAAGTGAATAGCTTATTCTATCATCATCAAAATTATATTAAACTTGTTTGTTAGCCCTAGAGCAAACTTTTGTATCATTTAAAAAAATATCTTCTTTTTTTTTCTTTTTGTTAGTAATTATCTTCAGATCTAAGCTTTACTTATTACATGCAGCATCAGAGTTAGTGCAACTCTATCATACTATTTTCATATATTTTGATGTATTTTACTAACATATTTCCTTTTTTTTTTATTTTCTCACTCATGACACAGAGTAAACAATTGATCAAATTATCATTTTGATTTGATATAAAAATGAGAGAGAGTAGGTATCGTTTTTAGTTTCACTTTGCTTGTTGTGTACATTTTTCCATATTCTTCAATATATACTGTTATCACTTTGTTTTTGTTGTTCATACCTTTTGTCGGTAAGGAACTGTCACTTTTTTTAACAGGGTTTATGGATATGACATTTCCAGTTTCTTTTTTTGCTTTATTTTGGAGGGACGATTTTTGTAATGTAAGTTCAAACGTTTTCCATGAAGAGCAAGAATCATCCAAAATAATTATGTTTAAGTTCCTTTTTCCCTTGCAAGCTTACATTCTGCTGAATATCTGCACCTTTTTATATTGAACGGATTTGCTATTTTCATTACATGTATTTGATATTACTAAGTATGCCTATAATTATGTGTATCAACATGGTCAGTGCTGCTGAAAAGGATTCATGTTTCAAATGGGAATTAATTCTAAGCAGAACCATGATTATCATAAAATGAAGGTTGGTTGTATTTGATATGCCATAGATCTTCAGTAATGTAGAGTCCCAGCCTAGTACTGGTGAAACCCAGGACATACATGTACATGAATAAGGGAGCTTATTCCATGATATTCCATGAAGCGGACCAAAACACGATTCATTAAAGGGATGCCACAACCATCACTATGGTAGAAATTTGATATTTATGTAAACTGCATGTTATCATTTTTACTTACAATTTATACTGTTATATCTAAGTTTTAGCACTTTTATATAAGTTAATGACATGCAATAGTCTTTTAATGTGTTATAGATATGCAGTAGTGTAACAGATTACTGTAGCCATGTATTAAGATTTCAATCATGTATTTTATCATGTTTTATACTTTGTGTATCGATATGAATTTTACTTGTTGCCTAAATTTGCCATACTATTTATAAGGTCATCTGTCTTGCAGTGATTTAATGGTTTTCATGGACAATGACATCATTATACTGTTATGTAATTATTCTTTTGTTATTATCAAAAGAGTAGGTTGTGGTAAGCGTCGGCTTGTATATTTAAAAGTATCAGTTTTTGAGATTCTGCAAAGATAGATGTTTAACATATACTGCAAAGATAGATGTTTAACATATACAAATTATTGATGAAAAGTTTAAATAAGATGGTGTTGAAAAAGATAGTATGAGACAATTAAATGCTAGAGAAATTCTACAAAAGTTTGCACTGGTGATGGCACCAAAGTTTTTGTATCTTGGACCATGTTCATCAACCAAGCTTAATTTGATACTAATTGCTAGCCAACAGACTGACAAGCTGAAACAGAATGTCCCTGTCAGTTAGACTTTAAACCTTGAAATTTAGAATTAGAACAATATTTGGGCTAGTTGATGAATATTTACCCTGCTCTTTTTTGAAGTGTGTTTACTAATCTTCTTTTGAAAAGTTATTGAAATTAGAGTTCCTTGCAAAACTTAAGATCTGGCTGGTTTTATCTAATCCTTGTAAACCCTCAACTGGGGTTTGGTCGGAATGTTTTACCTGAAAAGTTAGTCAAACATATAATCTGATGGTCTATGCTGAGCTTTAAGATCAGATTGTTAGAATTTAAGTAATGCCTGATTTAAGTCCTGTGAACATATTGGTCTTTGGGAAATCTGTAAGGAAGCAGGTTATTGCTTTTATCGGACAGGATCCAGAAAAAAGATACATAAAACTCTAGCAAATATCCATAGATAAATGTATGCACTATTTAATGCATTACCTCACAATCCTTACTTTTGACGCCCCTGAGAAAGACGCCTTCAGAAAACATTGTGGGAAAAGGAGAAAATGCTTGTAACCAGCATTTTCTCCTTTTCCCACAATGTTTTCTACCCCATCACAAAACAAATTTCAAATTTTCAGTCACTTTTATTTTGTGGCTGCAAATGCTTTAGATTTGGACAAGCCTAAAATACTGTCATTTGGTAATGAGTAAAGCCGTTTAGTCACAGTAAATATCCTTATCATAATAATTTTATTGTCTGGAAAGAATTTTTTAAAAAAAGAGACCAATATGTTCCACCCAGTGCTGTAAATGGACAGATGTACAGTAAATGCAATTTTGCATGTGTGATAAATTGAGATTTCATTTAAGCAACAGGTATGAAGCTCTGTCCCAGTTTTTTGTGGGTAAAAGTGAAATTGTGCAGTGATTATGCACTGACAGAAATGTAAGGTTTTGTGAGATATTTGTTGAAAAAAAAAATATTGTTTGCCTTTCTGTTTGTTGTCTGGTTCAAAACTGAAAATCACTCATTTTTTCAGTGAGCAGATAGTATGAATGATAATAACAACGAAAGTCTGGAATACAATTTTCATAACTTTATTTACAATCACTTTGGAACGTGGATTATCTAAATGTATTACATGATGTAATGTCTCATTGAAATGTCTGTTTTACAAATAGAGCTTCATCTGTTCTATCATTAACCCTTTACCCTTAAAGGCATTTCTGTGGTATCTCTAATTGACCATAAATATCAGCAAGGATGATGCCGTTTCTTATGTGTATATGACACCTTTTGATAGCATAGAAAACATTGTGACAGAAGGTGAAATTGCTCATCACGAGCAATTTCACCTTTTGCCACAATGCTTTCCATAGACTCCTACAAGCAATGCGTGGAAATGAGTATCTATGGAGTAAAGGGTTGAATGTCACCGATAACAGGACTTGTGCAAATATAGAAAGGCTAATGATATTTTAGGGGAAGGAGCCCTGAAGTCTAGGTATGGACAAAATGGGTTTTACTTTGCACTTTGCTGCATGCACACTAGGGGTGTTCTCGTGGTGTTTTTATAGCTGCAATAGTTGTAAATATGTAGGGCTTCCAATAGATTGGCTACCAAAGATTGTAGATTTGGCCATGAATTTTGGAGAGGTAAAACATTGTACGAAAGAGAAATCTGGCTATAATAACGGTACAAAACAGAACTCTGGCCATAGTTATTCTGGGTGAAGTTAGTCTGCAGTTTAGTAGCTTTTTAGGAAAAGTACAAGTCTAATGGAAGCTACTCTTTAAAAAAGATTCATTACATGTAGAAAAAATTATATTATCAGACATTTATTGGAACACTCTTTGAAACATGTATTGGAATTATGTAAATGTAGTACTTTTCATTTAATTTTTTCCACAGTGTTACTTTAGTAGAACTGTTCAAAATGTAATGCTTGCTTTTAAATTTCTATTGCTTTGTTCAAATAATGCAACTTTTATGACATGATAATTATGAGACTGCCTTTTGTCTTATTCATTCAATTTTAATAATAATTCAAACATATGGGAAAACCCCTCATTTCTAAATCACAAACTTTGCTGTGAATGGTTGACTGTCTGTCTTACACCCTTTTTTTTTTCTCCTTTTCTCAGGGACAGAAATGAGTGAAACGCACATGAACAGTCTGGAATAGGTGGGAGAACTGAGACTTCAATTGGAGATGGATGAAATGAAGATGTTTGAAATCAGATAGACTTAATAATAATTATCCTAGATATCTTTCAGTGACTTTGTTCATATAAGTAATTTGTTGTTTTGATCATCCTTGTCTATTTATTTTCGCAGGTGAGGTAGTAACTTCATTCTGGTAATTAAAACCAGCAGAAAATACCTGGTTGTTTCATATTTTCATTGCAAAGGTTAATTTTCGAATTAATCTCTTCTGAAAAGTGTTAAAAATAAAAAAACTTAGCACCTTGAAGAGGTGACAAATGAATCTGATAGTGCTCTAAATACCTGTTCTTAGCAATAACTAATTTTATGAATTCAAAAAATGCATTTTTCTCCTCGGTCAATGACCTAAGTGTGAATAGGTTTTCTTTTTATGTATGAGGTGGAAGGGTCAGTAGTTTTAATGCTATCTACACGTTTGGGCAAATGTTGATCAACTTGCACTCGTAAAACTATCAGAAACCTATGGGTGCTGGGCTTTAAACTTTGCTGTAAGCACTGTAAGTGGATTTCATATAATGTAGAGTACCAGTTATGTGTCAAAAAATTCAAGTTCACAGGCGGTTGTTTGATAAGTACTTGAATAATTTTTATAGGAACAAAATTAGACTCCTTGAACACTTGTAGACATTTTAATCATTCAGTATTCTAAAGAACCACATAAAGCACGTTTACCTTGTACTGTAATATTTGCATTACCATAGAAATTTTATTGGAAGATTTAAAAGTCATTTGAGTGTTGCTCTGGCAAAAGAGGGTTTAACCGTTTACCACATGACAAAATTTTAGGCTGGTCCAAATTGAAAGCACATGCAGACCACAAAATAGACGTAACTCAAAAATTGAAATTTGTTTCCAGCAGGATAGAAAACATTCCCACAATGTTTTCAAAGGGCTTCTGTCTCTGAGTCGTAAAAACCAGGGATTGTTTGATAAAGGGTTAATATAGTTCTGTGACTTTATATACATATACCAAGCAAGTCATCCTATAATTATGCAGACTTAACCCTTTCCCAAACAACAAACTTTTGGACTGAACCAAATTGAAAGCAATTGCAGACGACAATTCAACCAGATGATTTCTGCCTATGATAGGGTAGAAAACATTGTGGGAAAAGGAGAAAATGCTGGTTACCAGCATTTTCTCCTTTTCTCACAATGTTTTCAAAAGGCTACTATTCCAGACCCGTAAAAACCAGGGATTGTTTGGGAAATGTTTAAGATCTGTATTATCTGATAACCAGCTGAACCCTAAGGTAAACCTAGCCTTAGACATGCATAAGATTCACCAAAAGCAAAGCTTTTTCGACAGAGGTCAGACTGTGCGGGTTGGCCTGGGTCGATACTCTTAACACCCTTTTCTCAGAGTATGGCTCCCTTTAACTCTTTACCAAACGATAATATTTTGGGCTCCTCCAAATCCAAAGCATTTGAAGACTACAAAAGAATTTAATGTAACCAAAAATTTGAAACTTCTTTTGTGAAGTTATAGAAAATTGTGAGAAAAGGAGAAAATGCTGGTTACCAGCATTTTCTCTTTTACCCACAGGGTCGTCAAAAGTAGGGATTGTGTGGAAATGGGTTAACGTAAAATAACAGATTCATCATGCAGGAAATGTGTGTTTACTGGTAATCTTTTTTATGTATGATATATAAAAGACATTGTGTCAGAAATGAGGGAACAAACTTAAGGTGATCTGTAGAAATCTACTTACTTAAGCCTTTCCCAAACAATCCCTGGTTTTTACAACTCTGAGATAGAAGCCTTTTGAAAACATTGTGGGAAAAGGATAAAATGCTGGTAACCAATACTTCCTCCTTTTCCCACAATTTTTTTCTACCCTGCTGGAAACATTTCAATTGTTGAGTTACGTTTATTTTGTTGTCTGCAAGTGCTTTCAATTTGGACCAGTCTCAAAATTTCGTCCTTTGGTAAAGTAATGAAAGTAATGAATTTGTACTCATTGTATCATCGTAAATGTCTTAGTGTTGGAAATGTTAATGCTTAATTGTTGTGGCTGGTCAAAGTGTCATTGTTAAAAAATTGACCACTGGTGCAGTACACGTCCTATATTTGATGAGTGGATTATTTTCTTGTTGAAGTTATTGATTAAAAGATAAAGAAAAACTCATTGAGTATTTGAAAGCACAAACTGTTTTGAGAGCTTATTGGTCAAATAACCACATACATGCCAGGTGTGTTTTTTTGTTGTTTTTTTTTTTTCAATATCTTTTAGATATATAAGGAGAAAGAAAAGTCTCAAACTTTATTGCTTTTTCCACAATATTTACCAAACTGTGCAAATGATTTTTTTTTTCCTATTCATGTAATTTTTGTAACCCAATTGAACATTATATTGAGTACATGATTTCATACAGTTTTATTCAAATTTGCTGGAAAAGACTATTCAAATAAGCGTAGAGTATTGTCTTTTAGGACAGATGGCATATTCATGCAGCTAGGCATATTGAAGAGAATGCAATACAAAATGGTACATGTACATAATTGATGACAAAAAGCAGGTGTCCCACAGACAAGTTTGGATTATATAATGGATTATATAGAAAAAGAAACCTTTGCACAGTATACTTCATTTGTAAAAAGACAAATATAAAATGATACATTTGAGAAAGTTTCAAAACATCCTAATACATAACGTGGTTTTGCAAGAAAGATGTGTTTTTATACGCTTGGGATTTGTCAGAATTATATTATCATCTAGATTTTGTTTTTCATATTTGTTCATAAAGTGATACTATCTGTGATATTTTTATTGTTATGAATTTTCAGTTAAGTAATAAGTAAGTAATATACATGATTGATGCTTGAATATTGGTATGGAAATTATCTGTTAGTAATTGCTATGAATATTCAAATGAATACAGTCAAAGATTTCTTTGAATATGCTGGTCAATATATTTAATGATATCTTTGAATATTCATTTGGAAGAATGTAAATGATTGCTTGTGAATATTCATATTGCAATGATTCTTTGAATATTCATAGAACATTTTTGTTTTTTAATGTTCATCATCAATCATTTAAATGAATTCATTTCATATTGATGTTTATATTTGCAGACATGATATTTGTCTACAGTGTATTGTTTCTTTTTGAGTGTCTGAAATATGATAACAGGAGTAGGAAGTAGGTTTTCATATTTTAACTAACTTGTAGCTGATTGAGGGCATATTTTGTGCACTTTTACCTCATTTTAGAATTTACTGACGACTTTTGATGACCCTGAGGAAGAAGCCTTTTGAAAACATTGTAGGAAAAGGAGCAAATGCTGGTGACCAGCATTTTCTCCGTTTCCCCCCAATTCTCTACCCTATCAAAGGAAAGTTGTGTCATGTGAATCACTATGAAATTATTGTCTGCGAAATTTAATACTTTCAATTTGATTAGGTCTAAAATTTTGCCATGTGATAAAGGGTCAACTCATCCAAGTTAAAAGCAATGAGGAATGACAAGAAATATATAGAATGAACAGTGATCATAAATAAAAGTTTGTTAGGGTGGGAAGTGGGGGTTCACCTTTGGACTATGTTTTACATTCATAATGGCAGATAGTTATTTTTATTTGAAATTTTCCCCTGTAAAAATCAGTTCTGCACTGTATCTATTGTCTCAAACATCTAGATAAGATGTCGGTTCTTATGTATCAGCTAAAGGTAGTTTTGAAGTCTTAATATTAATCTGCAGATTTTTCGTACTAGTGAGATATATTTGCCAAAACAGCCTTAATTAAATGTTTTTTACTTTGTTTAGTTCAATGTATGTGATATTCTTTTGATTGCTTCCTTTTAGCTCCATTCTCCATTTAACCCTTTACCAAACAATCCTATGTTCTGATGACTCCGAGGTAGAGGCTATATGAAACCAATGTTGGAAAACGAAGAAACGCTGTAAACTAGCGTTTTCTCCCCTTTCACAATGTTTGTACTCTGTCAAACAATGACCGCTCATTTGTACATTGTTTTAGACTTGTCGTTTGCAGATTATTTCAACTTTTTCCTTTTCTCTATCACTTTACCAAACAATCCCTGGTTTTTATGACCCAGACATAGAAACGTTTAGAAAACATTGTGGGAAAAGGGAAAAATGCTGGTAACCAACATTTTCTCCCTTTTCCCACAATGTTTTCTGCCATGCTGGAACCAAAATTCAATTTTTGAGTCACATTTAATTTGTTGTCACAAGTGCTTTCAGTTTGGACCAGTCTAAAATTTAATCATTTGATAAAGAGTTATAAGGACTATGTGGTTAAAGGTTACTTTCTTGGCCGTAAATGCTTTCAATCGGGAAAAATCTTAACAATTCACCGGTTTTAATGGCACTGAGAAGAAAACTTTTGAAAACAATGGGAGAAAATTTGGTAACCAGCATTTTCTCACGTTTCTGTCATTTATTCTTGGAGCCTGCCAAATTGCTTTCCTTTAGGATACGTATAGGATTTTGTCCTTTTGTAAAGAGTTAATTTTGTATATTGGTAAACAATTAAACTGTGACTATTGGGAAGCACAAGTTATGGCCATTGAAGGTAGGTGACTTCATCGCACAGCTGAAATGTACAAATCTATAAATTTTGGGACAACATCTCATGTTGCTAAATACAAGTTGCTGGCTTGATAGAGATGATTACTTAACCCTTTACCAAACAGTCCCTGGTTTTTACGACCCTGCAAAAGAAGCCTTTAGAAAACAATGTGGGAAAAGTAGAAAATGCTGGTAACCAGCATTTTCTCCTTTTCTCATAATGTTTTCTAACCTGCAGAGAACAAGTCTCAATTTTTGAGTTAACTTTATGTTGATATCTGCAATTACTTTCAATTTGAACCTGTGTAAAATTTTGTCTTTCGGTAAAGAATTAAGTAGTTTACTGTATGCAAATGATGCAGGATTTTCTTTTTTCATGTCGAAGTATGCCACTCTTTTAAAAGTTAGAGGTTTTTGTTAGGAACTTTGTTTAACTTTACTGGTTTTTCTTATTTATTTCATTTAACTTTTTAACTGTAGTAAAATCTGTCAGTGAATATGAATGACTGTGCTTTGAAAATTTAAGTTTGTATGTATATTTAAGAGATATACTTTATTCATGACCAGCACACATATGGTGACAAAAATATGCAAAAAAATGTTACCATGTGTATTGGAGAATAATTGTTTGTGTCAGAGCTTTGTTTGCGTCAAGCTTCTGTGTAAACACATAAGGAGTGCAACACGCGAAAAGGTACATTCGGACATTTGCGTAAAGTGTCGTCCCGGATTAGCCTGCGCAGTCTGCGCAGGCTAATCCGAGACGGCACTTTACGACTGCATTAGATTTTGTGCTACAGTAGACTTGCGTAAAACAGAAAATCACATAAAATCGGAAAGTGTCGTATCACATTAGCCTGTTAGGACTGCACACGCTGATCCGAGACGACACTTTACGCAAATGTCCGAATGCACCTTTTCGTGTGTTGCACGCCATATATGCTAAAGGCTATGAAAATAGATGGAAGAGCCATGATTAACTCTTTACCACATGACAAAATTTTAGACTGGTTCAAATTGAAAGCGTTTGCAGACAATAAAATAAAGGTGACTGAAAATTTGAAATTTGTTCTGGGAAGGGTTGAAAACACTGTGGGAAAAGAAGAAAATGCTGGTTACCAGCATTTTCTCCTTTTCCCACAGTGTTTTCAAAAGGCTTCTTTCTCAGGGGCGTCAAAAGTAGGGATTGTGTGGTAGTGGGTTAAAGCCCAAGTTCCTTGTGGTTCAGCTCTTTACCAAACAATTCTGAATTTTTGCGACCATAACACTGAATGCCTTTGGTGCATTGTGGGAAATTAAAATGGGTTACTAGCAACCTTTGTGACAAGCCATTTGTTCTATTTTTCAGAATGTTTCCTACCCTGTCAAAGATGAATCCTATTGTTAAAGAGAACCTTAACTCTTTACCACACAAAAAGATTTTAGACTGGTCCAAATTGGAAGCATTTGCAGACGACAAAATAAATGTGTTTAAAAAAATTGAAATTTGTTCTGGGAAAAGTAGAAAACACTGTGGGAAAAGGAGAAAATGCTGGTTACCAGCATTTTCTCCTTTTCCCACAGTGTTTTCAAAAGGCTTCTTTCTCAGGGGCGTCAAAAGTAGGGATTGTGTGGTAATGGGTTAATTTGTTTTCTGCCAATATTTTGAATTTGTACTGTTGAAAAATTTTGATGCCTGGTAAAGAGCGACAATAGTTTGTTTATAACCCAACACTGGTCAATAGGTGAGTGCAACACTATTCTAAGTGCCTTTACATTGTACAGGGACTTAGAATAGTGTTGCACTCACCTAGAGTGGTGTTGTTGGAGTTTCTTCAGGCAAGGTATCACATATTCCGGTACCTAGTACTGACAAAGCTAGGGAGAGCCACATTCAAGACACAGCTAGAAAAGCCAAATTGTACAAGCTGTTTCAATGCTATAGGCAGGCATAAACAAATTCTCAAACTAGAAAGAAACAGTAAATAATCTTCTTGAAAGCTAATAGATAGAGTTTATTTCATCAGCTTGTGGTTAATATGGGGAAATATTTGCTGAAAAAGGGAAAGGTATGCGAAAATAACGAATGCCGTAAGGCATGAGTTATTTTCGCGGACCTTGCCCTTTTGAGGCAAATATTTCCCCATATTAATCACAAGCTGATGAAATAAATTATGTATTATATTTCCTCTGATTATTTTGTCAACGAATGCTACTTTTGAAACTAGTGATCTCAAGTCAATTGACCAGGTTTTCGGCAGGAGGAAAATATTCACTGTGACAGAGAAATAATTCCCTCCAGCTTAAACGACATCATTTCTTTACCCATAACATTTCTAAAAATAGACATAGTGGCTAAAATGTTGCAATTTCTCTTTGATAGGGTAGAAAACTTTGTGGAAATAGGAGAAAATGCTGGTTACCAGCATTTTCTCCTTTACCCACAACGTTTTCAAAAGGCCTCTATCTTAGGGTCGTTAAAAGGCATCATAGTAATGTAGGGTATATGGTTAAGTGGCTGCATCTTTCTTCGGCAATGGTTTCTTTTTCGGCAATGGTTTCTAAAGCTGTCAACACCATCAAGGATGAAACGTGTTGTTATTGTGTGTTATTTGGTTAAATAATATCTCTTAAATTACATGTTAAACAGAAAATAGAATGTGTTGAATTGTATTTCTCTTCATGGAGTTACTCAATAAATGTATCCAATTTAATAATGTAAACTCTTTTTTATTTGACCTTTTATTCCTGTTTATCTTTAGCTCACCTGACCGCTTAGCACCCAGGTAGAGCTCTTTTTATTGTTGGTCAGTTGGCATCTTCTAGTGTCCTAACTCTACCAAACGACAAAATGTTGGAAACATTTGCATATGACAGAGTATAGGTTGCTCAATGATGATTTCTGTTTTTGGTAGGATAGAAGACATTATGAGAAATGAGGAAAATGCATGTTGACTAGCATTTTCTCCCATCTTGCAATGGTTCATTAGAGTGCTTCTTTCTCGAGATCATTGCAAGTCGTGATTGTATGGTAAGGGATTGTAATTAATACAATACTTCCTAATCGACGGAAAATCTGATATAAGCAAAGATCAGTCACAAAGGTTACATACAACTGCTTGTAAATATGTGGAGTAGATTTCAATTCCTGACATCAATATAAATAGAAAATCAAACTGAAAGGGTTACATAAAGTGCTTTAAACTAAGGGTTTGTTGGTTCAATCTTCGAGCTCGGCTTAATTTTATCTTGACGATTTATAATTGTCCTGCAACAGGATTCATTCCTCACTGGATGCTAAATTTTATTTAGATTATTTTTATCAGGAAAAGTAGCCAGTGACTTGGGAGGAATGGTGTATGTTATACTGGTAAACAAAACTCCAGATGAGCATGGACAGTTTCACAGGCTGCCATATGGCAACTGAAATAGTCCTTAAAACCGAATTAATAGTGATACAAACAGAAATTTAATATAGCAAGCATTTGGTGTAATTTTAATCCAACAAAAAAGGGGCATTCTGATCCTTGATCTACACTTTCTGCTTTGCTGAAATACTTTAGGAAACAAAAACTATGATGTTAGAATTCATTGCATCATATTTTCAGGATGAAAATTCATTGTGTCATGTTTCAAGGATGAAAATTCATTGTGTCATATTTCCAGGATGAAAATTCATTGTGTCATATTTCCAGATGATTTTGTCTGGTTTAACTCTTTACCACAAAATCCAGACTTTTAACGACCCTGAGAAAGAAAGCTTTTTGAAAACTCTGTGGAAATAAGAAAAAAGGCTGGTAACCAGCATTTTCTCCTTTTCCCACTGTGTTTTCTACCCTTCCAAAACCAAATTATGATTGTTCAGTTACCTTTTATTTTGTGATCTGCAAATGCTTTCAATTTGGACCAGTCTAAATTTTCTCTTGTGTTAAATGACACTCCAGGGGTTCAGGAGAAACTGAACAACATGTAGACTGATTTTGGATCTATACACAACACCATATTAGGCCAACCATTTTGACATCGAGAACAAGTAGAATATGACAACAGTCTCCATTTCTATGTGGTTAAATCAGGTTAAGTTGCTTGTGCAAAGACATCCAAATTGGATGATAGTGACCGTCGAATCAGATGCAAACCTATGCGCACACATGCTACAAGAACCAATCCAACCATAAAGATATACAGACTGTTTTAATGCTCCGTTAAACATTACAGTGTTATTTAATTGTAAGATGACATCAAAATCTAGTGCTGCATGGCTACCTCTTTCTAACGCCCCGTTTAGCATTTTATTTTGACTGCATAAGTATGTGGTTAGGCATTTATTGAGTGTTATCAATTGTATATTTACATCAATTTCAAATAGTTCCATGAAGCCCGACACAGGTTGTCTTGGCAACCATTTTCTGTTTCAGTGTTACCTTATCGAATGTCATTTACACTAGTCTCTCTTTACAGCTATAAATTTTTTATTGATCTATTTTAAATGAGCCAAGCTCTGTGAAGAGGGGGCTTAATGCATCTGCAAAAAGTATCGACCCAATTCAGCCTCTGCAGTCCACGCAGGCTGACCTAGGTCAAAACTTTAAGCTATTGGTTAATTTTCAATATATATGGGTTGCCACATATTAAAAGGGGCATTTGGACATTTGCGTAAAGTGTCGTTCCGGATTAGTCTGCGAAGCCCATGCAGGCTTATCCGAAACGGCACTTTACGACTGCATTAGATTTTGTGCTATAGTAGACTTGAGAAAAATAGAAAATGACATAAAAATGGAAAGTGTCATTTCGGATTAGCCTGGGCGGACTGCGCTGGCTGATCCGAGACAACACTTTACGCAAATGTCCGAATGCTCCCTTCGGCATGTTGCACACCGTATCTAAGGAAGAGTTTTACTCATAATGAAGTCGTTTATTACAAAAAGTGGATACTATGGACCCATAAGCATCTGATAGCTTTTTAAGTATCATGCCTACAAATCATGTAGGGGGTAAATCATGCCTACAAATCATGTAGGGGGTAAACCATGCCTACAAATCATGTAGCGGGTAAACCATGCCTACAAATCATGGAGTAAACCATGCCTACAAACCATGTAGGGGGTAAACCATGCCTATAAATTGTAAAGGGGGTAAACCATGCCTACAAATTATGTAGAGGGTAAACCATGCCTACAAATTATGTAGGGCGTAAATCAAGCCTACAAATTATGTAGGGGGTAAATCATGCCTACAAATCATATAGGGGGTAAATCATGCCTACAAATTATATAGGGAGTAAATCATGCCTAAAAATTATATAGGGGGTAAATCTATATCTATCCTGCAATATCTGAGATTTCATATTATCTCCCTGATGTTAGAAATAATGAATCTCATAATTAAGCATCTGATAGCTTTCTTAGTACCATGCCTACAAATTATATTGGGGGTAAATCTAGATCTATCCTACGATATCTGAGATTTTATATTATCTCACTGATGTTAAAAATTGTGAATCTCATAATCAAGCAAAGCAACTGCAGGTGAACCACCAGGAAAAAAGAAAGACAAATGATTAGAATATTTAGAATCCCCTCTCCCTCACCACCCCCCCCCACCCTCCCTTGCTAAATTTCTTTCAACCTATTGATAACTTTTCTCAAATGCACCAGAAATGAGAGTCTAATAGTTGCTGGAAATATAGTATGCCTGAACTGGGTATTGAGCCAAGTCAATAATTAGGTACATTACAAACCACCAAGCTACCTGACCAGGATAGTTTCATTTCAGATATTTGGCAAAGGTTATAAGAAATGTAAAGTGAATGTATTTGTATCCAAATTAGTATGATGATGTTGTATTTTGCTTTCAAAACAGTAAACAGAGTAACATATTTTACTTTCAAAACAGTAAACAGAGTAACATATTGCAAATCCATCGATCTATTATTTGAACCAAAATTTGCACCTTTTTCTTGTATTTAACCATGTGGTGGCATATTTCTGCTGCAAGATGCAAGGTAACTATTGTGATAGTTTGAGAGAACTACTGCCATAAAACTTTCCTGGAAATACTATCTAAATAATAAAAACTTTCACGTAAAAAATAGCTGATAATCACGGCGGGGAATCACGTGACACAACAACAATGACCGACATTTGAAGAAATTCCCCGACTTCAGGTAAGAAAATCTTCAATAATTCCATTAATACGTGACCGATTGGAATTTGGTTTGAAGCAGAGAAGGCGGAAGGACTCCATGGATTTGCTTGATGGTTAGATTTTTTAAACAACACCTGATAAAAAAAAGTTATTGACGAGCAAACAAATTATCCAGGGTAAAAAATTTGTTTGCTCGTCAATAACTTTTTTATCAGGTGTTGTTTGAAAAATCTAACACATCAAGCAAATCCCTGGAGTCCTTCCGCCTTCTCTGCTTCAAACCAAATTTCCAATCGGTCAAAAAAAAGTTATTGACGTGCAAACAAATTATCCAGGGTAAAAAATTTGTTTGCCCGTCAATAACTTTTTTTATCAGGTGTTGTTTGAAAAATCTAACACACCAAGCAAATCCCTGGAGTCCTTCCGCCTTCTCTGCTTCAAACCAAATTTCCAATCGGTCATGTATTAACGGAATTATTGAAGATTTTCTTACCTGAAGTCGGGGAATTTCTTCAAATGTCGGTCATCGTTGTTATTGTTGTGTCACGTGATTCCCCACCGTGATAATTCTCACTGTGAACTTATCACGATTATTTTTTTTGTATTCGTGCCTACAACTGACATTCATGATATTTATTATTAGATGCGGTTTTAGAATATCTTGGTTTCCAATCTGATGAATTCTCCTTTTCCCTGAATGGTTTTAAAGGTGGCCTTTCAGATTTTTGGACGAAAATTTTACAAAAAAGCAAAAAAATCATCCTTATACTCCCATAGCCTTTTAATTTGCCTTCATAAAACCCCAGTAGTCGAAAACCATCCGATAACACGAGAAATTAGAGATCTATTACGGACCAGTATGACACCAACGGGAGACACGTTCTATTTTAAGATTATCAATTCTCTCATTTAAATACAGGAAAACACAGACAAAATTTCAAACATCCGTCCGAAGAAGACATTATAGAAAACAATTATTACATGTTTGTTATGTAATGGAATTAAAGCGTTATCAGTCACGTGCCAGTCATTTGACATTCCCACAATGCTTTATTGATTTTTGGCGCGAAATCTAAAAATAGCTTAAGAGGCTACGTAGCCTTTTAAGCGAATACCATCAAAAAAATTTTTTTTTTTTTGTAATTTTATGATTCTTACTTATTGATGATTTGTATTGTTTTTTTATATAAATTTCAATGATACAGTGTATATATACGTGATGTGAAAATTCTAAATACCCTGCTTTAAAGTTCTTCATAAGAGGCATTTCAAGTTGTCTTTGTGTTTAACAGACCAGCTCATTTCATGACTTGTGTATTCTAAATTTAACAATTAAGCTTCAACTGTAAATGATTCAAATTATAACTGCCTTCATACTGCCATCTTCTTTTAAGTAAAAATCTACCAAGTTCATTCAAATTGTGACTTAAGTTTTTACAGATATCGAGAAATAGTAAGAATTATCATGATAATTTCATCTTGAATATCACCATTTGCACAAAATTTGAGAAATTCTGTGTAAAAATATGATCTGATCAATGTAAAACTTTCTTGATACCAAATATCAGGATTTTTTTTTTTCCAGAAAACTTTTCACTGTCCAAATAAATATTCTAGGAAATGTACACCCGCCTCCAAAGAGATTGGAGTTGTCTTGGATAGCTTAGTGCTAAGGGTGTTGAGTCAGTAATCTTGAGTTCCTGTGTTAGATCCTAAGCCAAGATAATGTTTTACTTGTATAACAGTTTCTATGGGTAAGGACAGCCACATCCCAAACATGGACTGCTTCTAAAACCAAGGAAAATAATTATATGAACCTCAAGCTTTCAGACAAAACTGAAATGACTTTGAAATGGAAGTACAACAACAATTGATCAATCAAAAAAACTCTTACTTTCAAGAAGGTTTAGGCCAAAAGAGGCTGGTTAAATAAATATCTTTGGCCTGATCATTGTCTGAAACTGGCATTTAACCCTACACCACACAATGATGACTTTTGACAACCGTGAGGTAGAAGCCTTTTGAAAAAATTGTGGGAAAAGGAGAAAATGCTGGTAACCAGCATTTTCTTCTTTTCCCACAATGTTTTCTACCCTTCCAAAATCAAATTTTGATTCTTCAACCACATTTATTTTGTTATCTGTAAATGCTTCCAATCTGAACCAGTCTATAAATTTGACGTTTGGTAAAGAGTTAAACAGAATTCATATCCATTTAGTTTTCGTATTTCTCAATTAAAGCTATGAACAACAAATGGTTCACATTCATGGATAAAGGGACATAGATCTAGGAAAGATTAAGAATTTTCAGAGATTTAGATTTGTAGATCTGAAACTTTGTAATTGTTTGTTTAAATGGAGTTTTATGTTACTTTCCATTGCAATTCAGCTTAGGTAATGTCATTCACATCTTTACTTAGTATAAATCATAGGCGTAACTTCTATTACGCACACCACGCACGTGCGTAATGTAAAAAAAAAAATCGAAAATAGGTCGTAGGTTGCCTCTTTTCGCATATTTTTCAGTTCGGATGTTTTCTAAAACAGCCAAGATCAGAAATATCTTGATTTTACGGCTCCGATTCCATTCGGCTGATTCCGAATTGCTCTCGTCACCTGCCTCAAAAATGGCAAACTTCGGCGTGCGTATAATTTACTTTTATAATTTACTTTTTCCTGGTTACGCCTATGGTATAAATGTTTCAACCAGTGCTGGCCTCTGGCTATGGCATGCCTTGCTCAATGATACTCCTACATGAACGGCAGGGCCATCAGGGTTTTAAACAGGATTTCAAGAGAACAAGCCCTTTACCTTGACCTAGAAATAAATTTAATTCAAAAACAGACCTGCATAAAAGATATTTCAGTGCCTCCCAAGTCTTTGCCATTGCTTTGCCATAAATTCACTCTTAACAGTCAGGTCATTAAGCTGGTATGGTTTTTTGTGACCATGCAGCTGCATGATGGTTTTGTCAGAATGAAATAAGCTGAAATTTGTTAAAAGCAGAGGGTGAAAATGGTTGGTAGTATTGGGGGTTTAACCACTTTAACAGCTAAGGTCATATCATGGCAGTCGAAACGCACACGTTTCCTCGCTTGCTCCTACCAGTACTAACACAACTTTCTTTCCAAAATTACCAACTACTTTAACCCTTTCCCAAACAATCCCTGGTTTTTACGGGTCTGGAATAGTAGCCTTTTGAAAATATCAGGGTCTCGTAGTGCCTATACAGTCGTATATCAGGGTCTCGTAGTGCCTATACAGTCGTATATCAGGGTCTCGTAGTGCCTATACAGTCGTATATCAGGGTCTCGTAGTGCCTATACAGTCGTATATCAGGGTCTCGTAGTGCTTATACATCTTAAACTTTCTTGGTTTTATTTTAGGGGACATGTTAAGGGCAGTGGTATCATCAGGATCAGAATTGGGGCAAAGATGTAAAAAGATTATGGATGCAGGTCAGAAAAAGTTTACATTTGTGACCCATCATGCAAAAAGGGGCCATCTGGGAACTGTAACAAGTGTCGACCCTGATCAGACTCAGGATTGCTCAGGCTGACCAGGATCGACACTTTTTGTATATTATTATATATGCCATTTTCTGTATGAAAAGTAGTCATTCTACATTACTATACATTCATTTTTGAACTATCATCTTAAACAGACTTTGATCTATTTTCGTCTAATTGGTGTATAGAATTCCCCAATTGTCCAGCATTTTCTCCTTTTCCCACAATGTTTTCTACCCTATTATAGACAAAAATCATCTTTTCAGCAAGAGTTGAATTCTTGTCTGCAAATGCTTTCAATTTGGTCTAGTCCAAAAGTTTGTTGTTTGGGAAAGGGTTAATCACATGCTTCAGCAGAGGTGAAAGGCGAAAATACGCTGGAAAGAAAGTTTGCCTCAGCCGGGTATCGAACTCACAACCACCAGGTCATGAGCCCGACACGCTAACCACTGAGCCACCAGGGCGGGCAGAGGGTGAAAAAAGAAAGCATCAGATTTTGTTTCGGGAAGTCAGAAATAACTTTAGAAAATTGATAAGCAATTTATCATTCTACAAAAAGAAGCCTTTAGACCACTTGAGATATCATTGCTAGAGAAAATACAAAGGGAAATATCCTTTTGTTTTTTCATTTGAATATTTAAAATCCTGACTTCATGTAACACGATACATGTAGTTCTAAATACAAATAGATCTACATTTCAACATGCCCAGCATATACCATAAATCGGATGATTGGGAATGGTTCAGTCGATGAAAGCATAATGTAGAAGCAATCATTTGATTGGTAATTAGTTTGAGCCCAGCCCTGGAGCAGACAATCTTTGGTGTCTTTTTGCTCATCCTTACCACTGTTGTTTCAAGGTTACCCAACAATGCAGGTTCCAATTTTTACAGAATATTATGTGTGTGGGTACAAAACCAGGTTGCACACACACACGCACAAAAAAAAATATTCCTTGCAAATAGAAATCTAGATCTATCGATCTACCTTCAAAACAACAATGATTATTATGTCATCTAGATCCAATTCAGAACAAAACAAGTAGGATAAACGAAACCAAATTCCCTCTGTTAAAAGAAAACGAAGAAAAATCATTGCTGCGAGTAGACCATTTTTTTAACAGAAAAAATATAACCTTTATAACAGTTGTAATCTAAATTTCGATGATAAAAGTTTTTTGTTGCGATCTGTTCAGAGTAAAAAACACACTCGTAAATCCATCAATATAGATCTACGTATGCATGCCGTACAATTCTTAGATTAACAAACCTTGCTCAGGACATGTTGACTTGGGGACGAGTTCCAAATGTCCTCGCCGATTTGTTTCTCTATCTTTACCGAACAAGACATTAAAAGTTGGGGAAAACGTCTGATTAAAACATGAACAAAGTTTTCAAAAGCAAGAGCGCGAAAACACTTGCAAGCACATTCTATTGGCTCATCCGAAATTATTCAGCTGCTTTATTAATTCCCGCAATGTTTATTTCTGTATTCGGAATTTTCCGTAACTCAGAAAGATAACGGAAAAGAGCGAGTTCCATCGTAATTTACCAGATCTCGCGAGGGTCTCGTTTGTAGACTGGGGGCACTGTTTCAAATTATGTGAATCAAGGGTGTAGGCATAAGGTTTATAAGTAGGCGTAACTGTTATGCTTCAGACTAGTATTTGTGGCTCTGAGAGAATTATAGGTTTAACCCTTCTCCAAACAATCTTAAATTTTCATCAATTCTAAGGAAGAAGGGTTTTGAGGACGTGGTGGAAAAATGAAAATAAAATGTCAGCGGCCAGCCCTTTTTCGTATCGCCAAAATGTTTCTTACCTTTTTCAAATACAAGCAAATGTTATATCAATTTTACCACATTCAATTTGTTCCCTGGAAATACTTTCAATTTATACAAGTAATGTTTGTTGTTCTCTTTCTGGTCAAAATTAGGTCTATCAATACCAATGATCCACCAAGCTTTCATTAATTGAGCATTGCACAGAAAACGTAGTCTGTATGAATGAGCAATGAATTGAGTAATCTATATGTAGAAGCCTATAATATGAATTTAAGCGACATGCTAATTTAATTTGAAAAGCCCTGGACCATTTGCACAAGATTTATTTTTTTCACAGATTTCAATTTTTTTTTCAGGTTTTTTTTTTCGTGGAAACTGGAGTTTTAACCTGAATCACATTCTTTGGTAAAATTCTGAAAAAGGTCACAGAAGGATAATTTTTATGAAGTTTAGTCAATATTGGAAGAGTTGTTTTCCGGAAGATGTTGAGAAATAAGGTAATTAAAGCACAGACACAGGCACACACGGAAAGACAGATGGACTTGGGGCCTTGATATACGCAGGCTGGCCTTCACTCAGTGGAGCTAATAAATCTGGTATTCATGAAAACAGACCAAGAGTATGCCGAAGTTGATTTGTCTCAGGTTTGATGATGCCACATGGAAGGCCGAGGTAATGTATTTGTTGCAGCCAAATTAAGTTAAGGGTAAAGGTGACTAGTTTTTACCTGTGCTATATAACCTTGATGTTTTTACAGGACAAATCCATATATGTTTTTATTAGAAACCGTTTTAGTTTGTCCCTGGGCGTTGTAGGCGCAAGATGTAAGAAATGCTGAATGAAAGAAAAGAGAAGTGCCTAAATAGTTGGTATGTTAAATTCCTTGTTTTTTGAATTAATACTAAAGCATTGTTGATATAATTTTATTATGTAGCCAAAACAGAAGCATTTCTTTTCTCACAATGTTCTTCAAGAAAGTTTTAAGCAATATTTAGAAATTTCACGAATTTGATATTTCAACATTTACTAAATGCAGTTTTCAACAGTCCCAACTATTCATGTATGCAAATTCTATTACTGTAAGAGTTTTGAGTCTATTGCATAGTTATGGAGAATTTGACCATATTAGTCCACAAGCATTTAATTTAAACTGTTTTTCTTTTTGTAAACTCATGCGCGGATCCAGATATCTTTCTCAAGGGGGTCCCACCGAAAACGCACTCATCTTATTACATGATATATACTTTGATTTCCGGATTTCAGTGGATGTAAGCCATTTACAAGAAAAGTCAACGTTTCCAGTTCTAACCATGAGGAGGCCTCTACATTTTGAACCCTTTTTAGATTTATGACTGTATTTTACATAAATGCTGTGCAATATCAAACCAGTCCCAGTCACGAATCCGATAACCACTTTTTTGCCAAAATTCCAGGAGAGGTCCAGACCCCTGGCGGCCCCCCCCCGTCTGGATCCGCCCTTGAAACTTGTTGTAATTTTGTAATTTTAGTTTAAACATAGTTTATTCATATAATTTACAAAGACTAGATTGACATAAATTTAAATAAGAAAAGGATTAGAACGTAAGCTTATAGCTTATATAGTTCCTCTCCAGTTGACGGTTACATCATTAAATGAAGTCTTTTTGTACTATTTTGACATACATATGAACAGTTAAAGGTAAGTAATAGAATTAACTATATGAAATTAACAAGGAGGGAAATAAACAGTTTATTTAGATTGTAAACATTTAGTAGGGTGGTGGAGATGGGTATGTGGCGACTTTTAAAAAGTTTTTTTTTTCAGTACAGCATCAAGTTTAATTAAAGGTCAAACATACTAGAAACAATATAGTTACTGACTTTAGTTACATGGTTATAAATAATCAAAAGCGTCCACTTTCCTTTATGAATTCGTGTACTGCTGTAAATATATTTTTGTTTTCTTCAAATGATAAATCCTCAACACCAAACAGAATAGTTCTAAGATTAAATGTCGCAATTTCAGTAGTAGCTCTTCTCAGTATTTGTCTTGTGCGTTGGTACAATCCACATTCGAGAAAAAAATGCTTATTAGATTTTATCTTTCCACAATGACAAAGTGGTGAGTCAACGATATTTTTGAAGAAAAGATGTTGATTTAATGAACTACAGTTGTTTCTAAGTTGGGTATGAATAATTTGGATTCTCCTCTCGCCAAATTGAAACAGTTTGTTGGAAACTGGTTTATCAATGTTAATTTGACGTTTAAAACAGGATAAGGATTCAGCATTTCTTACGTTTTGTGGTAGATTATTCCATTCATTCGTTGTTGCAGGTAAAAAAGAATTCTTATACAGATTTGTCCTACAAGCAATATTTTGTAAGTTTTGAGTATTCCGTAAATTGTATACTGGGCGATTAGCCACCGGGACGAGAGAAGATAGATATTCTGGAGCAAGGCCATTCACCATTTTGTAGATTATAAGTCTGTGTTTAGGCCTACGTCTTCTTTCACCCAGTGATTCCCATCCCGATTCTTTATTAAGATCTACAATAGAAACAGTAGTTGTAATTTTGTATTGAAAATGCTTTTTCTGCCTATTTCTAACTGTTCTTTGTCTTGCAATAATGTAATGCATCTGTAGAGCAGACGAATTTTTGAAAGCTTTGTACATAGTCAATTGAGAAATTGCTCTAAAAAGCAATTTCTCCATTTGGTACAATGTTTTCAATATAATTTCAGGAGACAACAAATTATTAATTTTCCTAGAGAATGTTTCCAGACTAGTCTGTCAATGAAGAGTTAATTTGCTATTCTTGGTTATTGTTTTTGAATACTGTACAACTTATTGTTTATAAAAATTTGAACAGTAAATCGTGTCAAGTTGTGTGGAAGTTTGACTCAATCATTTATCTCGGTAACAGCATGCATTTCCTATTGGTAACTTATTTCACTGGTACTCTGGTCAGCATAGTATTGATCTGTTTGTTTTTTCATGTATTGATTGTTTTCATAAAAGATGGGATGCTTGTTGTTTGTTAGTTGTGTATTTATCCTTCAAAGTTGAACTAAAACAAAATCGATTTCTGACTTTATCATCCTCGGATACCCCGGGTTCCCTATTTGCTACGCTACATCGACCCCTGGGACAATTAGTTGAATTTCCTTCGCTTTACCGCTGGCCGAATGCTGGCTTTTCATTGGTTCCATCATCATTTTGTGATGGGCGAGTGTACTGTACGCTATGACGTTTCGTATTTTCGGCGGCTCGCTTTCCCGCTGGCCGAATGCTGGCTTTTCATTGGTTCTATCATCATTTTGTGATGGGCGAGTGTACTGTACGGTATGACGTTTAGTATCGATTTTCGGCGGCTGATTCAAAGTTTTATCAGTCAATTGTCCCAGGGTCGATGTAGCGTAGCAAATAGGGAGACCCTGGGGTATCCGAGGATGTGACTTTATTATCTAGAGTAGAATTTTGATATGCAAGATTGCTTAGCTATAGAGATCTTGAGAACGAGTGGGCTGCAGATACCTCTGTTTTCGGAAACCGAAAAAAGTGAGGAACGGTTACAGACTATGCATGATATTATGTTTTATGTTTATTGAAATAGAGGAGTAACAAGGTCTGTATTTATAAGTTTGTCATCTGCATTGTTTTTTAATCATTTCCCAAATAACTTAACATGTGAAATAACACGTACCATCTGAGAAAATGATTTATTAATTAACAAAATGTAATGAACACCTACGTACATACATGTATTTTGATAGTTATACCCACACAAAGAGGGTTTGAACAGCAGAAAGTAAGAACTGCAGAATGTAAGAACTAAGACACGATAGGATTTAAAGAAGTAATATTGTTGATTTGCAATGGCTGCTTTCAGCAGAAAGTAAGAACTGCAGAAAGTAAGAACTAAGACACGATAGGATTTAACCCTTCCCATGCCATATACAAAAACAAGTCCCATGAAAACCGGGGCATTCACGGAGGGCAAAGTTCAAGATCAGACTACACAGAACGTGCAGTCTGATTAATATATAACTCTTTTCCAAACGACAAAATTTTAGACTGGTCCAAATGGAAAGCATTTGCAGACAACAAATTAGATGTGGCAGAAATAATAGGGTTTGTCTGTGAAAGGTTAGAAAACATTGCGGGAAAAGGAGAAAATGCTGATTACCAGCATTTTTTCTTTTTCCCACAATGTTTTCAAAGGCTCTCTTCCCAGAGTCATAAAAACCAGGGATTGTTTGGTAAAGGATTTAGCTGTCATCCACTCAGCTCCTAGTCAAACTTTATAATATATATATTTTTTCTGTGGGTTAATGGGGCAGTTTTTTGGTAGCTGTTGAAAGAGTTGGAGTTTATGTCCTTGGTGTTTGAAGATGTGTATATCGTCAGGTACAGGCTGAATGATTCATTCAAAATTTTCTTAAATACTTTGTACAGATCAAGAACTAGTTGTTGGCTTGGCAATATCATTGATTGTCATTTTCAAAAATATCTGCAAAAATATTATGTAATGTCAACGTTTAACTCCTTACCACACAATCCCTACTTTTGACTCCAGCATTTCTCCTTTTTCCACAGAGTTTTCTACACTTCCCACAACAAATTTCAATTTTTCAGTCCCCTTTATTTTGTCGTCTTCAATTGCTTTCATTTTGAACCAATCTAAAATTTTGTTGTTTGGTAAAGAGTTAAAGAAGCACATGTAGATTCTCCTGTTACCCCACAGTTTTCTGAAATGCATTTAATCAATCCATTATTTAATTCAATTACCCAGTGTTTGACAGAGATGCAATATAATGTATGACATAGACTTTGGATCTTGTTTATATTTCTCAGAATGAAACGTACAGCTTCAAAAGTAGTGACTCGGTCTACATTCTTTGTTGCAATGTGTCTGTGCGGTCTTGTGTACATGTATTTTGGAGGATTTTTAGGTTGGAGGAGCCAGCTTGGATTGCAAAAAAGCCTGAAATTTGAAAGAGAGGAAAAAGAACCTGTACGTATACCAAACCCTTTACCATCATCAACCCTAAGATAAAAGGTTTTTAACTCATTACCAAACAACAGAATTTTAGGTTTGTCCCATCTTCGCAAGCCAAGGCTGACGATTCACTACGCTACCCTACCCTTGGCAGATCGAGCTTAATTTTTACATTCCCCCGATATGTTGTTTCATTGGATGCAGCCAGCTCTAACTGCAACGAATGAAATTGCTCATAGCGTTTCATCTTTGATAAAAATAGAACAAACATTGTGACAAAAGGTGAAATGGCTCGCGACGAGCAATTTTACCTTTTGTCACAATGTTTTCCAAAGGCTCCCACAAGCAATGCGTGGAAATGAGTATCTTTTGAATAAAGGGTTAAATAAAAGGTAAAAATGGAAACCCACATGGATGTCTGCTTATTGCTTCATGTGTATTCGTACGCGGTTTGTAAAACAATATTTTATTAGCTTTTAGAAATATGATATAAAGGTGGGTAATAGTCAGCATCCAATAGAGGGCATCGCAGGAATCTCGAAATTGGGCTCAATCAGCCAAGGTAAGATCCACGCACTGATTGTAACCTCAATGGCTTGCAAATAAGGGTTTGTCCAAATCGAAAACATTTGTGGACGACAAAATAAAAGCGAATGAAATTTTGAAATTTGTTTTGTGAAGAGAAAAAGAAAAACATTGTCGGAAAAGGATACAATGCTGGTTACAAGCATTTTCTCCTTTTCCCACAATGTTTTCTTAAGGCTTCTTTATCAGGGTCATCAAAAGTAGGGATTGTGCTTACCTCAACCTACTGAGTAACTGACATGAAACCTTCAAGTCGATGATGAAAACTCAAATGCTGCTATTTGAGACATCTTCTTTTGAGAAAATATCTCCTTATTGGACGGTGTAGGTCCAAGATCAGACTGCACATTCTGTGCAATCTGATGTTGATCTACCTGTCTGCAAAGTGGGTCAGTGAGTTGAGCTTATCATCCTAAGGATTAACCCTTTCCCAAACAAGCCCTGGTTTTCATGTGTCTGCAGTAAAAGTCTTTTGAAAACACTGTGGGAAAAGGAGAAATTGCTCATAACGAGCAATTTCTCCTTTTCCCACAGTGTTTTTTACCCTTTTTGAGAACTTTTCTGCCATTTCGTCAAAATCTAAAATTGTCATCTGCAAACTCTTTCAGTTTGGAAGAGTCCAAAATTTATCGTTTGGGATAGGGTTAATAGTATCCTGTGAAAAGGACAATAGTTATAACCATTTTTTTTTTTCTCCTTTCCTAACAATGTTTTCTACACTATCAGACAAATGAGTCATGCTCTGTAAAAAGGGAGTTTAACCCTTACCAAACAACAACATTTTAGGCTTGTCCAAATCAAAAGCATTTGCAGACGACAAAATAAAAGTGACTGAAAATTTGAAATTTGTTTTGTGAAGGTTAGAAAACATTGTGGGAAAAGGAGAAAATGCTGGTTACCAGCATTTTCTCCTTTTCTCACAATGTTTTCTAAAGGCTTCTTTCTCAGGGGCGTCAAAAGTAGGGATTTGGTTGTAATGGGTAAAGGTAAGACCTGTGTAATGCACTTCCAGTGAAAATACTAATTGGTTGATAAATAAATAAGGATAAATAAAGATCTAAGCAGAAATAATATTTTTGCACATTTCTAACGGATCGGAAATTCCTTTTATGTCTATCTTGAAATTAGTTTTTGATACTTTTGTTAGTTTCCTGAAAAGGGAGGTAATTAGTATCTCTTTTTGAATTGCGAATATAGTGGTTTTAGATTTATAAATGATAATTCAGAGAAGGAAAAAATGGAAAAAATGAATTGGTGAAAGTAGTTCAAAGATATTCATTTTTAGTTATAGCTAATTTTGCAGGATGACATTTTAGTTGAATAGCTGTTTTCTATTACACAGGTCTTACCTTAATGCATCTACAAACTGCAATGACACAGGTCAGCCAAACCACATTGCTTTAAAAGCTATCCAAATGTAAGGCAGGTTTGAAACGCTTAAAGGATATTTAACGGCTCTAAATGACATTACTCCCCCGTTCGATGAAAGTTTCGGCCTAGGTCAGCCTGCACAGACTCCTCATGTCCATACAGGCTGACCTGGACAGAAACTTTTCACTATTAGTGAATTTCTGCTTGTGAAAGGGCCATTATACTTCATGATTCAACTGGTTGTTATATAAAATAGATTTTATATATCCATAGCCATATGATTTTTTGCTTGGTATACATCAAGGAGATGCCCTATTTTGCCAGAGCAAGGCCCATAATGTTTTTTTACGGAGAGAGATATGTATTAATTAGCATGTCAAACCCCTGCCTTGCTGTTAAGTAATTACCAAACGACAAAATTTTAGGTTTGTCCAAATCAATAGCATTTGCAGACGACAAAATAGAAGTGAATGAAAATTTGAAATTTGTTTTGTGAAAGGTAGAAAACATTGTGGGAAAAGGAGAAAATGCTGGTTACCAGCATTTTCTCCTTTTCCCACAATATTTTCTAAAGGCTTCTTTCTCAAGGGCGTCAAAAGTAGGGATTGTGTGGTAATGAGTTAAGCTTAAGTTTTTACAGCGATGCCTGTTGGTGAATGTCTATCAATGCAAGGTAACCCATTACCACACAATCCCTAATTTTGACGACCCTGAGAAAGAAGCCAGGGTAGGAAACATTATGGGAAAAGGAGAAAATGCTGGTAACCAGCATTTTCTCCTATTCCCACAATGTTATCAACCCTTCAAAGAACAAATTCAGATATTCAGTCACTGGTATTTTGTTGTCTGCAAATGCTTTTGATTCGGACAAACCTTAAAGTTTTGTCGTTTGGTAATGAGCTAAGCAAGGGTGTTGTGTTTAATATCTGCATGGGTGACCAGACTGTTGCACTTTAAATTTGATGGCGGCGATGGGATTATGAAAACTGCTGGACTGGAGTTGTTTCATCCTCGGATACCCCCGGGTCTCCCCATTTGCTACGCTACATCGACCCCTGGGACAATTAATTGAATTTCCCTCGCTTTACCGCTGGCCGAATGCTGGCTTTTCATTGGTTCCATCATCATTTTGTGATGGGCGAGTGGACTGTACACTATGACGTTTCGTATCGATTTTCTGTGGCTGATTCAAAGTTTTATTAGTCAATTGTCCCAGGGTCGATGTAGCGTAGCAAATAGGGAAACCCTGGGGTATCCGAGGATGGTGTTGTTTTATCCTTGTAAATTAATCCCCTGCGTCATCTGTATACCAGTGACTGTGTCCAGACTTGTCCAAATGGGGAGTAATTTACAGGGGTTAAATACACTGTAAGCATTTCATTTCAACCTGCCTTATAGTTGACCTAGCTTTTACGTGTTGGGCCCGCCCGGGTGGCTCAGTGGTGAGTGTGTCGGACTCATGACCTGGTAGTTGTGAGTTCGATACCCGGTTGAGGCGAACTTTCTTTCCGGCGTATTTTCGCCTCTCACCTCTGCTAAAGCACGTGAGAAAAGTAGTCGGTGGCTTTGGAAAGAAAGTAGTGCAAGTACCGGTGTGAGAAAGCCAGGAAACACATGCGCGTCACCGACCGCCATGATATGACCTTAGCTGTTAAAGTGGCGTTAAACCCCAATACAACCAACAATTTTACGTGTTGGGGTTTAAAATTTGTTTCTGGATGGGTGACCAGGCTGTTTCACGTTTTGGGGTGTAACAAAAAGAAAAATATCTGTATCAACCAAATGGAAAACAAACATATTTGGTTGCACATCAGACTCCAAATGGATTAGTACACCTGCTCGTTCACTTCAGATTGCTTGTAAAGCTTGTATCTTATTTGCTCCATTTACTCAAGCTCCGACATTTTGAGGCAACTTCAAGTCCGCCATTTTTGATCCCAAATGATGAGGTACTTCAAACCATGACGGAACAAGATTTAATGAAAATTTATTGGAGGTAGGAACCATTTTACTCAGATAATGTAACGCTTTTTCCTTTTGGTTATAGATGTATTTATGCAGATGAGTTTAGCTTAGAGTATGTTGTAACTAGTCCTTTAAAACCTCTGGGCAGACACACTTGGATATTTACAAACTTTACCATCTACAACCCAATAAATAATACCACAGGAATCTGACATTCTATAACCAAAATAAATGATAAAATATGGAAAAAAAATCCCCCCATATAATATAAACACAAGGAACGCAACGTCTCGATTGCTGGCGCGAGCACCCGACAGCCTTTCCCAACCAAAATCACCCACGAAACAAACATTGATCATAATCTCCTTCAGCCTAGCGATAGACAAGACATTCATGTACCTGCGACATCCGGCGATACCTCAGTAGACACCTTTCAACCGGAGATATCCGTCATGTTTTACAGCTCTATCAGGACATTTTGATTTATCCGGGTGGCCATTCGCTGACGTCACAGAAATTAGCATGTACCGTATTTTCGGATTACTTATTACTATTATTTTTTTCGTTTTTAAGATACTTATGGACATCACATGATACTACAGATTTTTCTAGAATCTTTAGTATCATTTGATGTCCATAAATGTCTTAAAATAAAAAAAAAAATAATAGTAAATTAGCATGTACCGTATTTTCGTATTACTTATTACTATTTTTTTTTTAATTTTATTTCTTGTCTATCGCTAGGCTGAAGGAGATTATGATCAATGTTTGCTTCGTGGGTGATTTTGGTTGGGAAGGGCTGGCGGGTGCTCGCGCCAGCAGTCGAGACGTTGCGTTCCTTGTGTTTATATTATATAGGGGGGATTTTTTTTTCCATATTTTATCATTTATTTTGGTTATAGAATGTCAGATTCCTGTGATAATACACAAGGTGCAACTACAAAATGCTGACTTGCTGGAAAAGCTGGAAAAGAAGCCTTTTGAAAACATTGTGGGAAAAGAAGAAAATGCTGGTAACCATTTGAATCACAATGAAATCGTCTTCTAAAAATGCTTTCAATTTGCAAAAGGCTAAAATTTTGTTATCTGGTAAAGGGTTAAGCATGTATTTCAGGTCGAAATCCTAGAAGTGGAAATTTTGTTCTCTTACCACTGTGAGGTGGAAATTTTAGTTGTTATCCTGCTGACAGAGATGAACTTTTAAAGCCGTTAGTTAACCCATTACCACACAATCCCTACACAATCCCTACTTTTGACACCCCTGATAAAGAAGCCTTTTGAAAACCCTGTGGGAAAAGGAGAAAATGCTGGTAACCAGCATTTTCTCCTTTTCCCACAGTGTTTTCTACCCTTGCCAGAACAAATTTCAATTTTTCAGTCACATTTATTTTGTCGTCTGCAAATGCTTTCAATGTAGCGTTTTATTGAGTAAACGTTTATTTTAGTTTTAAATTCGCGTAGGAAAGTAGTTTGGTTCTGTACCCAGGATGCCCAAATTAGATAGATGAGTATTTATAGAATGCCATCTAGCGGGAGATAATGGGTGTTCTGCAGGTAACAGATTTTGAGACTTTGTCTTGTATATAAGGTTATAGAGGATGAAGTTTGTCAAAAAGAAACAAAAAGAGTGTACATCAGGGACATTTAACTCTTTACCACACAATCCTGAGTTTTAACGACCCTGAGAAAGAAGCCTCTGGAAAACATTGTAGGAAAAGAAGAAAATGCTGGTAACCAGCATTTTCTTCTTTTCCTACAATGTTTTCTGCCCTATCAAAGACAAATGCTGCCATCTGAGCCACAGTTGATTTGTTGTCTGCAAATGCTTTCAATTTGGACAAGTCTAAAATTTTGTTGTCTGGTAAAGAGTTAAGCGAAATAAAAGTGGCTGTTGTGGGTGGCCTGTATTCATGAACCATTCTTAAGATCATTCTTATTATTTCATGCTTTCCAGTAGGATATCGAGAAATAGCAGTGAAAATATTTTTCGATCTTACACCAGTGAAAATACCAATTTTCATGTTATTGTTGCCTAGGTTAATTGCGTGTGCCTCACAATCAAATGGAAATATGATGTCATTTACCTTACATATCTTGTGCTTGATGTAATATTGTAATGAGCTGCTATGCGGGATGGGTACGCCACGGGAATAACGGAAAAGATCTGTTCTGGATTTTGATAAAGCTCATCCCAGAAAGGGTTAAAAGCATGAAACAAATAGAATTATTTGTTTTTTTTTCGGTGAAAGATCGAAATTTATTTCATCTGATCACCATCGATAATATTTTCACTCATGGCTGCACCATTTGTGAATATTCAAGCCAAAAAATCTGCAAATAGAATTTTTTCTGCAACTGTGTATCGAACCGGCAACCGCCAGGCCATGTATCAGATATACTATCCAATCAGCTACCCAGCCAGTTGAAGAGTTAAGTTGAGAATGGTTTTATTAGATATTGTTTAAATATTTATTTTGCATCTATTGAGAAACAAATTCTGGAAACTTATACTACTCCATCTCTCACTCCTTCTCTGTCTCTGTCTCTCTTTCTCTCTCTCTCTCGATTTTGTTTCCTTCCTGCTACCCAAGTACTCATGTGGAACGTGTGGGACAATCAAAGATTCCCAGAGTTAACACCCATTCCTGGAAATCAGACTTGGGACCTTATGGTTAGGAGGCTGACACTCAACTTAACTCGTTACCAAACGACAATATTTTAGACTGGTCCAAATTGAAAGTATTTGCAGACGACATATTGAAAGTGACTGAAAATTAGAAATTTGTTTTGTGAAGAATAGAAAACAATGTTGGAAAAGGAGAAAATGCTGGTTACAAGCATTTTTTCCTTTTCCCACAATGTTTTCTAAAGGCTTATTTCTCAGGGGCGTCAAAAGTAGGGATTGTGTGCTAATGGGTTAACAACCACAGACACCACAATGGTTTTATTGTCTTTAACAGGTACGTCAACACATTTCAGATACTTTGCAGAAACCAGACTAGATTTGGAGGGATGGCTGGTGGTGGGAAAGAAGTATGTTTGGATGGAACATACAAGCCATCCGCACCATGCATTGTTTACTCTTTTGGGTAAGGTATATACTTTAATTCATTAAATGACTTTCTTGTCTTAGCTTACTTGTAGAGCTAACCAGCAGTTTCTCCATTTGTCAACTTGTTTAGTGCCTATTAACCCTTTACCACAGAATGACGACTTTTATCGACCCTCAGGATGAAGCTTTTTGAAAACATTGTCGGAAAAGGAGAAAATGCTGGTAACCAGCATTTTCTCGTTTTCCGACAATGTTTTCTTTCCTTTCAGAAACAAGTTGAACTATTTGAGGTATTTGTAGAATTTGTTATCTGCAAATGCTATGAATTTGGACTGATCTAAAATTTCCTTGCGTGGTAATGAGTTGATTTACTGATGAAAGTTCATGGAGAAAATTATTCAATGTTACAAAAAAGTCTTCAAATACATGTATGATAGCCTACAGGTCAAAAAAAAAGTTCTGCATTTAGTTAATATGCTTCTGTTGTTCATATTCATACTTTCTCCCCAAATGGAACCAGGCAGAGTTTCAATATTCATATTCAAGTATCTTTTATACTTTTTTTTTCTATCTGACATTTCATTTATACCTTTTTTTTTTTCTATCTTTTTTAGCTTGACTTTTTATAAGAAAACAAACATAGGGCTGACTGCTTAACTATCTACTCATCTGCATTGTTGTTGCGCAGAAACTTTTGACATTTCATAGTTTCTCAGTATTTTCTTAAAGTTTCTGACTGACTGTTAATCCATTACCAATCAATCCCTACTTTTGACGCCCCTGAGAAAGAAGCCTTTTGAAAACACTGTGGGAAAAGGAGAAAATGCTGGTAACCAGCATTTTCTCCTTTTCCCACAGTGTTTTCTACCCTTCCCATAACAAATTTCTACATTTCAGTCACCTTTATTTTGTCGTCTGCAAATGCTTTCAATTTGGACCAGTCCAAAATTTTCTAGTGTGGTAATGAGTTAAGTATCAAAAACAGAACCTATACAACAGGGGCAAGTAGCAATCAAATTATTTTCGACTTGGTCATGCCAATTTCTCGACTAAGATTTTTCAGAAAAAAATTGCGGGAGAGGATGAAATTGCTAGTAACTAGCTTTTTTTTTCCTGTAGCCGTTATATTTTTCTATCCTATCTAGCAAATTCCATCATTTGAATCACATTTAACCCTTTACCACATGACAAAATTTTTGTTAACTCTAATATGGAAGCATTTGCAGACAACAAAATAAGTGTGACTGAAGAATCCAAATTTGATTTGGGAAAGGTACAAAACATTGTGCGAAAAGGAGAAAATGCTGGTTACCAGCATTTTCTCCTTTTTCCACAATGTTTTCAAAAGGCTTCTACCTAAGGGTTGTCAAAAGTCATCATTGTGTGGTAAAGGATTAATGTGTTTTCTGCATACACTTTGGATTTGAAAGAGGCAAAAATTTTGTGGCTAGTTTAACTCTTTACCAAACAACTAACTTTTACACTGGTCCAAATTGAAAGCACTTGCAGACGACAAAATAAACATACTTCAAAAATTGAACTTTGTTTCCAGCAGGGTAGAAAACATTGTGGGAACAGGAGAAAATGCTGGTTACCAGCATTTTCTTCTTTTCCCACAATGTTTTCAAAAGGCTTCTATCTCAGGGTCATAAAAACCATGGGTTGTTTGGGAAAGGGTTTAGAGTAAATTAAAGTTTGTAACCTGTATTTCTTCCTTTTCCAAAGGTGTTTTCTAGTATTTATACAACAAGTTTCAAGCTTTGAGTATCATTTTTCCCTACAAAATTTAATGCTTCTGGTTGAAGCATTTTGATTGGTAATCTCAGTTTTTCTTTCAGAAAATTTAAACTACTTTTATCACAAATATGACGTCATTTCTATTTTCAGTTACTGATGAAATGAAATCGCCCCCCCCCCCCCCCCCCCTACAAGAGAGAATGATTATTTAATCGATCTTTCGATTGGCTATTAGGGTACTTTCCGACCATATGAATATTCATAGGAAACGAAGATTTGATAGTCAATTTTCCCAGGGGTAATGCATGGAGAGTAACGTAATGCTTAAACATGGGTTCCAAGGATTCTGGTTGTAAAAGACTGAAATTTTGCCATCTAGTAAAGAACTAAAGGAAATTGTAAATCAGCAGATGTTATCAAATTGGACAAGACTAAACCTTTTTTGTCTGATAAAAAGCTGATATTCAATGCCCCCTTCCCACTAAAATAACTGGTCAGTAACTATTAGTAGTGTTATCCATATTCTTATGGCATTCTTGTCATTTTGATTTGCATAATAATGATTTCTTCTCTTTTCTTAGGTCCAATTTTAATTTTGGTTTTGACTTGGATGCACATAATTATCTGGGTTGTGATGTTTACACGTATGACCCTTCGTAAGTTATTACAATTTATTCCAATTTCTTACATGCAATTCTATAGATTATTCCTTTAACCCATTACCACACAATCCCTACTTTTGATGCCCCTGAGAAAAAAGCCTTTAGAAAACATTAAAGGAAAAGGAGAAAATGCTGGTATCCAGCATTTCCTCCCTTTCCCACAATGTTTTCTACCCTTCACAAAACAAATTTCAAATTGTCAGTCACTTTTATTTTGTCGTCTGCAAATGCTTTCAATTTGGACCAGTCTAAAATATTGTCGTTTGGTAATGGGTTAAATTTGTTTGAGCAGTGTATGTATTATTGTTGTACAGATTATTTCACAAGTGTTAACCTTTTACCCCATAAGGCATTTCTATGGGATCTCAAATTGACCCTAAATAAGAGCAAGGATAAAGCCATTTCTTATGTGTATATGACACCTTTTGATAGTGTAGAAACCATTGTGGCAAAAGGTGAAATTGCTCGTCGCGAGCAATTTCACTTTTTGCCACAATGTTTTCCAAACGCATGGAGTAAAGGGTTAAATTGGTCACAAGTTCTAAAAATAGGTCTAAAGTTGCCAGTTATACCTTTTTTTCACTTTTAACAATCTTCGCAAACCAAGGATACTAAGGTAGTACCCTTGGCCGCTTGCCTCTTTAAAAACCGAAGCTCCCGCTGCGCCATTTCATTGAATGCGATCAAAACCGATCACATCCATTCAAACCATCCGTAACAAGAAATCTTTCGCAAAACAGAATTCAATAATGGAGGTCCTGTCAAAAATGAACGTTATCATGTTTGTGACAAAAATTTGCCAAAAAAGCATAGACAATAGGTTTTTTAATAAGTTTTTAATAGTTCACGACCAGTTATGTTAAATATTAGGACGGGTCCACAGCCAAATGATTGCGAAACATCGTATGTCTGTTCGTCTTGTTTTTGATGTGATGAATCCGAAAGCGCAGCCACATTTGATGCATAGCCTAACAAATTTTATTACGAGCATTTTGATTGGTCAGAAATAACATCAGCAAAGGTTACGCAACTTGTGATATCGATAGGTGGTGCAGCGGGAGTTTCGATTTTTAAAGAGGCGAGCAGCCAAGGATACGTAATGAACAAGGTAGAGTTAGTATCCTTGACTTGCGAAGATGACTTTTAACTTGATTTTGAAATTCATTTTTCTGCCAGCAACTAACACTCATGCTGATCACACAGTAACATCCCTCTGATTACCTTTTGCAGCTATGGAGGCTTTAAACCAGTACCTATTTTACATTGTAGTATAACTATGCCTTTACATATGCATCAGGGAAGGTAACCAATTTATTGATTTAGTCACAATTTGGGTGTGAATTCACATTCCAGGGAAAGAAAATTATCTTTGCATTTTCTCTCCTTTAACTCATTACCAAACGACAATATTTCAGGCTTGTCCAAATCGAAAGCATTTGCAGACGACATATTAAAAGTGACTGAAAATTTCGAAATTTGTTTTGTGAAGGGTAGAAAACATTGTGGGAAAAGGAGAAAATGCTGGTTACCAGACTATTTTCTCCTTTGCCCAAAATGTTTTCAACAGGCTTCTTTCTTAGGGCCATCAAAAGTAGTGATTGTGTAGTAATGGATTAACTCTACATAATTTGATTGCAGACATTACAGTCATGCTTCATATTCCTTTTTCTATTTCAGCATGGATGCCAAGTCAGAACGGATACCAACTGAAGTTAAATTCTTCAGTATAGGATTGGCTGGTAGGGATTATGTAACAGAAAAGCAATGGCCAATGAAAAGTTTAGAGTCTATATTGAAGGATAACAACCATACAAATGTGAGTTGGTTGCTATTGTTATTTTACAACTTTTTTCCTTTTCCCACTTTGTTTTCTGCCCTCCCAGAATAAATTTCAATTTTTGAGTCACATTGATTTTGTCATCTGCAAAGTAATGGTTTCAATTTGGATCAGTCTAAAATTTTGTTGTTTAATAAAGAGTAAATATTTTATCACATTGTAGTGTTATGGTTATTGTCAGAAAATTCAGAGAACTCTATGTTGTAACACCTCTGTCAATCCTCCCCAGAATGTGTTGAAAAAAAGATAATAAATATAATTTTCCCATCTACCCACCCTAATTCTAAAAATTTGCATTATCGCCCACTAGATGGATTCTACAAATACGCATCTTCCTAATATGGGCATTCTTGATACACAAGCAGACTAATTTTTCAAAATGACAACCGCTGCTTTGAATTTTAAAATAAAATAAACATTTACTCAGTAAAATGCTACCTGTTGTGACTTATTCAGTTATGATCAGCTGGCAAATAACCTATTAACTGGCCATTTTTTAAAACAGTCCCTATGGGCTTGGGTTTAGCTTTGGTATAAGCTCTAGTTTTCCCAAGTATCGGGGAATGGGTGATGCGTCATATAAGACAAGTCGAATCTTCAAAGAATATGACATGCGCAGAGAACGCAAAATTTCATATATTTGTTTTGACCATATCACACAATCCCATCTTTAACAACCTCGTGAAAGTATTCTTTTTGATGCACTTTGGAAAAGGGAGAAAATGCTGAACATTAACAAAATGAAACAATTTGAGTAACATTTAATTTGTCACCTGCTAAACTTTTTGATTTTAACCAATTACCACACAATCCCTACTTTTGACGCCCCTGAGAAAGATGCATTTAGAAAACATTGTGGGAAAAGGAGAAAATGCTGATTACCAGCATTTTCTCCTTTCCCCACAATGTTTTCTATCCTTCAAATTTTCAGTCACTTTTATTTTGTCATCTGCATATGCTTTCAATTTGGGCAAGTCTATAATATTGTCATTTGGTAATGAGTTAATAAGTGTAAGATTTTATTATATGGTAAAGGACTGAACTTGCATGACAAGGTTTTTGATAGTGTTGATTTTTAAGTCGCACGTTTGTCAAAACGTTCGACTTTTTGCGATGAGCTCGAGGAGCTCAGGGTGGGTTGGGGGGTGTCTATAGTGGGTTGAAGAATCATGCAAAAAATTGGATCAAAAACGTCGTATATACTTCATAAACGAGGTGCAGTTACTCTGCTTTTAACCCAATCGCTGTAGAACTACTTTTTCTTTGGTATGTCTGGAATTTGTTCTTTATGATGGGACTGGACCCGGTAACTCATATAACTCATATACCTACGCTAGAAAAAGGAGAACGTGACTCAAATTTTAAATTGAAAAAAATGCGGTTATTATGTATATCATGTGAAAATTTAACATCTATCTTTGTTTATATGGGCAAAGAAAACACAATTCAGCTAAGATATCCCCCATCAATGCTTAATGTGAGTTTAAAAGGGATCGCGGATTAATATGGCTTATCGAGAGCACCTTACTGTAAAATTTCATGTATTATCGAGACCGGTAGAGCTTCGCTTATAAGGGTGGAATTTCGGACTCGAGTGATGTCATTTGAAATCAACTCTTTTAAACCATGCAAACCATGAATTCAGGGTTAAATATCGTAAAACTCGCTCTAAATTTGAAAATTTGTTTCGTTCCGCAGCTTTGACCTAGTTTGTAACGCACGTCTCGGATGAAACACCCCAAACCACTCGAATACCCCAAAACACCCAAAAACTATTCCATTACACATCAAAAAACTTTTGTAACACATAAAACTGCATGCGAAACGCTTACATACACGATTTTATGGAAATCAGACATGAACTTTTGCTATCAATTCTAGTATTTTAGGTCTTTGATCAGCTTAAGTTTGAAGTACAAAATTGTACTTTGATTAAGAAAATGCAAATGGCGGACGGGATAGAAAACAAACGCACATGTATATAACGATTAACACCAGTAAAGTTAAAATGTTGATTACTGCATTTGTTCGGACCCCAAAAGAGTGGCGACAAGGATATTTCATCCCCTCCGTATACAGTAAATACAACATGAAATATGAAACGCAAGGTAAAGTACAGCAATTACGACCGTACATTGACAGTTGCACTGTTGAGGGGTTTACAGTCAAAACGTACTCAAACCAAAACGTACCCAAGTCAAAACGTACCCGAATGGAGTCAAAACTTACCCAAATGAAGTCTAAACCTACCCAAGTGGAGTCAAAACGTACCCAATGTGTAGTCAAAATGAACACATGATTTTTATAGTATTTCTAACTTCAATTTATGTAAAAATTAATAGAAATTACGTATTCGTCATCAAGACGATTTATAAGTATAACTCTTGCTTTATTTTAAATTTGCCTTACATGATTAAAACCAATGATGAAACTTATTTAACAATAAACATAGCGAAGTGAATCAAATGCTTAGTGATAAAATCACGTTTTTCTTTCTATTTTTTTTTAAGGAAGATAAAGTTACTATTAATGAAAAAAAAAAGCATATTGGATACTTTAAAAATATTTATCCATCATTATAAAAATATGTTTTATATATGAAAAAAAAAAAACATAAGCATCAGCACATTTAACTCTTTACCACACAAGAAAATTTGGACTGGTCTAAATTGAAAGCATTTGCAGACGACAAAATAAAGGTGACTGAAAAACCGAAATTTGTACTGGGAAGGATAGAAAACACTGTGGGAAAAGGAGAAAATTCTGGTTACCAGCATTTTCTCCTTTTCCCACAGTGTTTTCAAAAGGCTTCTTTCTCAGGGGCGTCAAAAGTAGGGATTGTGTGGTAATGGGTTAAAGAAATGATATAACAGAAATGTGATACATTAATTACATTGTTTGGATAGCAAAGATACAATTTCAGCACTCAAAAAGAGTGTAACAAATTTAATGTGGTGATTAACCCATTACCACACAATCCCTAATTTCGACTACCCTGAGAAAGAAGCCTTTAGAACACATTGTGGGAAAAGGGAAAAAAATGCATTTTCTCCTTTTCCCACAATTTTTTCTAACCTTCACTAAACAAATTTCAAATTTTCTGTCTTTTATTTTGTCGTCTGCAAATGCTTTCAATTTGGACAAGCCTAAAATTGGGCTGGTCTGGTAATGAGTTAAACTAATTATTCACAATGGTCTTTAACCTTTTGTAGATTGCATAGTTATTAATTACTTTGCAAATATATTTTATAGTTTGAGAGTCAGTTTGGTTGAGATGAAAAACCTCAGGACTGTTTTTTCAGCTAACCTGAGCACAACATGCTCAAGGTAAGCTTTTAGGATCACCTGGTGTCTGTCATCCGTCATGCGTCATCAACAATTCTTTAAACATCAACTCCTCCAAAACCGCTGGGCCAATATGGACCAAACTTGGCTGGAATGTTCCTTGGGAGGTCCTCTTTGAAAATTGTTCACAGAATTTGATTACGTCAAAAGTTTTGGCTGCCATGGCAACTAAACAATTTTCTAAGAAATTCTTTAAAAATCTTCTTCTCTGAAACAGCTGGCCAGATTTTAAAATAATTTCACAGAGTTGTTCCTTAACGTAGTGGACCCGTAATAGAACACAGCTATTTCCACTATAATATTACCCTAGAAAATTTGCTAAGATTAAAATTGAGCACTATTGTACTACTTTCACCGAGCCACTTTTTCTTTTTTGTCCTTCCTAGAATAATCATTTATAAATCTATAACTACTATAATTTCATTACAAATGGATATGATAATTACCTCCCTTTTCTGGAAACTAACAAAATTATCAACAAATAATTTCAAGACGGACCCCGAAGGAATTTCTGTTCGGTCAAAAATGTGCAACAGTATCATATCTGTACAAAATATGTCTTATCAACTGTCCAGAAATTTTATGCCATGCTGCACTATGCTTATTACGGGTCCACTACCTTAAGTGACCCTTTCCAAAACTTTTTTGTGAAATTTTGATCTGTCAAGAAACATGACTCTGGTGAATGGGGGCTATTTGCACTATACAGGAATGAAGAAATTCTAAAAAATTCTTCTTCTCAGAAACCACTGGTCAGATTTTGAAATAATTTCTCAGGGATGTTCTATGGGTGACCCTTTTCAAAAATTGTTTGCGAAATTTCAATCCATCAAGAAACATGGCTCTGGTGAATGGGGGCTACTTGTACTTATATGGACATGCAGAAATTCTTGAATATTCTTACTTCTCTGAAACGGCTGATCAGATATTGAAAAAAGTTCACAGAGATGTTCCTTGGGTGACCCTTTTAAAAACTTGTTCGCGAAATTTTGATTTGCCAAGAAACATGGCTCAGCTGAATTGGGGCTACAATATGGAAATGAAGAATTTCTTGAAAATTCACCTTCTCTGAAACCCATGATCAGATTTTAAAATAATTTCAAAGCAATCTTCCTTGGGTGACCATTTTCAAAAATGTTTTCGAAATTCTGATCCATCAAGAAGCATGGCTCTGGTAAATGGGGTCCACTTGCACTATTCGGACATGAAGAAATTCTTGAAAATTCTTCTTCACTGAAATGGTTGGTCAGATTTTGAAATGATTTCACAGAGATGTCCCTTATGTGTCCCTTTTCAAAAATTGTCAAGTGCTAGCATCGGTATGCAGTGGCACTGTTTCAGTAAGTTCCAAGTAATAGAGGTGACCAATGACATACATTTAATATTGTTTTGGGTATATTATGTCAGGCTATATGCCAACATGGATATATTAAAGAAAAAGAAAAATGAAAAGATCCAACTTGGTGGGAAGCTGCCTATTACAAGTAACTGCATTTGCTCAACTAAATTGCAGACTAGTCAAAATCGAAGAATTGCTGAAAACTAATCAAATTTGACTTACGGTAAACCATTAAATTTGAGTCTAATTGGAAGAAAACCTTGAGTAAAAAAAAATTAGTTTTTCTTTCTTTCAGCTCTGTTTTCCAAAGCTGTTTGAATTACGTAAAAGCAAGATTGTCCTGTAAAAGGGTGATGACCACCTATCAGTCCCAAAATATCAAGGTTTCACCATTAGTGCGACTTTCAGGACCTTCAGTCCTTTGATTTTTTTCTTTAAGACATAGTAATGGTAAGGCACTGGTGATTGAAAATTTCTCTGCAATTCTGTATAAATAGAATGGCATTCTCAAAAATTTCATACTATTGAAATATGGAAACATTGCATTAACATAACCAAGCCCCATTTTTGTGTTCGGCTGTATATAACCCTTTTCCCACACAATTCTGAGTTTTAACAATCCTAAAAGGCTTTTGATAATGTTGTAGGAAACTGCTTGTAACCTGCATTTACTCCTTTTCCTACAATAAATGTGACTCAAAATCGAAATTTGATTTCGGAAGGGTAATAAACATTGTGGGAAAAGGAGAAAATGCTGGTTACCAGCATTTTCTCTTTTTCCTACAATGTTTCCAAAAGCTGTCTTTCTCAGGGTGGTTAAAAGTCAGGATTGTGTGGTAAAGGGTTAATCATTATTGCTTCACCACATGATAACCCTTTAAAGAAAAAAAAGGTTTATTTAGGTAGCTTCACATTTATATTCAGTTGGCTGCACATTTACTTTTGTTACGATACCTTGAGACCACTCCTTTATGCATAGATTTGTGCTGAAGAAAGAATTGTGTAGGCCTACTGCTGGTATCAAGCGCTTTCTCCTTTTTTCTTAACATTTTTCTGTCCTTTTAAGATAAATCCCACCATTATAGCCTTGTTTAACCCTTTCCCAAACAACTCTTGGTTTTTATGACCCCAAGATAGAAGCCTTTTGAAAACATTGTGAGAAAAGGAGAAAATGTTGGTAACCAGCATTTTCTGCTTTTCCCACATTGTTTTCTACCTTGCTCGAAACAAATTTCAATTTTTGATTTACGTTTAATTTGTCACCTGTAAGAGCTTTCAATTTGGACCTGTCTAAAATTTTGTTGTTAGGTAAAGAGTCAATTTGTAGTTTTCATTATGCTTTAAATTTTGTCCAAATCATTATTGTGGTGCAGGTGACAAAACTTTCAGCATGGTGCAGATGACAAAAACAACAGTACTACTGTATGTTGAGATTTTTTGTCTTAAGAGGACGGAAAATGTCATTTAAATTTAGATTTTTTTTTTCACCCAGTAAAGAGTAAAGCAAGAAAGGATGTCATCATAATCATCATTTCCACCACAACCATCATTGTCATTATCATTTTGTTTTCTTTTTCAGAAAATCGTTGATATTTTGAAAATGGATATTGAGGGATCCGAGTGGGACTCCATCCCAAACATAATGGAGTCTGGCCTCCACAAACAAATTAAGCAAATGCTTATTGAAGTCCATGCTGGACATAGGTTTGGAAATCCTGAAGGGCCCTACTGGGGAAATGTTGATGTTGCTAAGCAACTGCGTGCATTACGATTACTCTACGAGTATGGGTTTCGTCTATTTATGAGGGAACATGTGCTTTGCAGTCTGCTTAAGATAAGTGTTCCTCCCTCCAGACAAGTAGCCCCTCAAAATGAAATTTCTTTAATAAATGTGGAATTCTTACAGCGTAAGTAGTGGCATAAATGGATCCCCAACAAATAGAGTAAAGTGTGAATACTTGGTGTTCGCTGAATTTTACAAAGATACAGGGTTTTACACTTTTCCGGATTTAAGGTGTTTCCTGATTTAAGGTGTTTCCATGACAAATCACCTGTGGTTCCAGTTGTGAGAGTTACACTTGAAAGGGTAGAAAACATTGTAGGAAAATGAGAAAATGCTGGTTACCAGCATTTGCTCATTCTTCCATAATGTTTTCAAAAATGTCATTGTTATGGTCTTCCAAAGTTAGGATATTGTTTGATAAAGAGACACTTATTTAATAAATTAGAATTTCTCAAATAAGAATTGATATCTCGATCATCTTATTTGATGGGCATATTATTAGTTGTACGGTGTGGTGGCAGGGAACTTGGAAACTTGTTCATGGCGTGGTGAATCATGTTGCCACAAGCCGAAGGCAAGGTGGCAACATGACTCACCACAGCCGTGAACAAGTTCCAAAATCCCCTGCCACTTGACCACACAATGATTTTACTATAGACTACTGCAAAGTTTTACCATTTCGACATTTTTTAAGCAAATTTTACCTGTGTTTTGGTTTAGGTAGTCATGCATATTGGGCTCCCGAAAGAGAAACTGCTTTTATGTTGGTTTTGCCAGTGTACATGATATACTAGTATATGCTCGGAGCATATTATCCAATCAGGTCACGAGAAATTTCTTTGCAGTATAATAAATTTATTTGTCTGAAGTTCGGAAAGGAAATACATACAGTTTCACGCATTAACCCTTTCCCAAACAATCCCTGGTTTTTACGGGTCAGGAACAAAAGCATTTTGAAAACATTGTGGGAAAAGGAGAAAATGCTGGTAACCAGCATTTTCTCCTTTTCCCACAATGTTTTCTACCCTATCATATAGAAAAATCATCTTTTTAGCAACTGTTAATTAGTCATCTGCAAAATGCTTTGAATTTGGTCTGGTCCAAAATTTGCCGTTTGGGAAAGGGTTAAAACATAATCAAAGCACCGAAAGTTCTGAAAAGCAGGTTTGTGCAGCATATATAGCCATATGATATAGAGGAATGATAATATGAGCTTTTTATCACATGTAAAGCCTTTTTATTAAAGTCCTTGGTTGAACAAGCAGAAATTGCAAAAGAATATAAACAACTCATAGTTTGCCAGCCCAGGGGGCACACCGTGATTCTATTCCTTATATTTAACTCTTTACCACACAATCCTGAGTTTTAACGACCTTAACTAAGAAAGCTTTTGAAAATAAAGTGGGAAAAGGAGAAAATGCTGGTAACAACCCTACAAAGTGTTTACAGCATAAACATACATTGACAGTTGAATGCATGGAGCAAACGCACGAGTAGAAAATGTTTTGTTCCAGTTGGATCAATCACAGTTACAAGCAAATTCATTACAAAAATCCTCTGATAAACCCTTTGCAAGATGCCTACTATTTAGGTTTGTCTACCATATATGGACTTCCAGAAGACAAATTGAATGATATAAAGTTGTGTTTGCAGGGTAGAAAACATCATTAGGAAAGCTGAACATACGGGTTACCAGTGACTCAAAGGAGTCTTTGATAGCGTAGAAAACAAGCTGGATCCCACAGTTTTGTCCTGAAATTCCCCACAGTGTTTTCAAAAAGCTTCTTCCTATGGGTCATTAAACTGGGCATTGTGTGGTAAAGGGTTAAATAGTACAAAACATCACAGGTAAAGGAGAAATTGCCGATTACTAGCTGGGTTGTTAGAGTCAAGATTGTTTGGTAAAGCTTACCATGGATATGGATACGCAAGTTGATAATTGTCAATATCGGGTACGAAAATTTTAATTGTTGAAAATCATTATGAATCTTGATATTTGAATTGGTCATGTAACTACATGGTGAATAAATGAGGGAACAAGATATTTTGATAAAGTGTTCTTTTTTATTCATCTTCCTAGAAAAGAGGATCTTATCTTTACCACATGACAAATTTTTAGACTTGACCATAGTAGAGGCATTTGCACACAACATATTGATGGTAGCTCAAAGATGTTTACTTAACTCTTTACCCCATATGGCATTTCTATAGTATCTCTAACGGAGGACGGACGTTTTGGCCACGGACGTTTTGGCCAGGACGTTTTGGCCACGGACGTTTTGGCCACCTATATTGAAAAAACGGATGTTTTGGCCAAATCTATTATATATGTACTTATTATAGATATTAAAGCTACAAACATATTTAATTTACTTATTTGATCAACATTTTAGACCTTTATTGCAATTTTTTATTATAACAGATGGTTTCAAGACTTTGTATCTGTGTCTTTTCAATCTTTAATAAGTACTTATATACTGATGGCCATGGACAATTGTGTAGAAGGTTTGGTAGTACATTATAAAAATATAAAATGAGACAAAAGAAATAAAACACGAACCTAAATTTATTTTACAACTCAGACACAATTTTAAGCTTTAAAATAAAGATGTTTAATTTCAAATGAAGTGTTTAATTCTTTTTCTTATATGATAGAAAACATTGGAGGAAAAAGAGAAATCCTCATTCTGAGCAATTTCTTTTTTTCTTACAATGATTTCATAATACAGTTAATCAAACAAATATATTAATTCTATACTAGCAACTTTGATCTTTCTTAACAGTTTTTCAAACAAATTAATTAATCACATATTTCTTTAATTGAAATAGATGATTAAAGTGTGGTGTGATCTACAGATTCATTAGTGTTAAAAGACAAGAACAATGAAACTCTTTACACTTCTAATAATAACAACATTAAATGCAAGAAAGTATCATTAATAAGCAATTAGTCAATCAAACTGTTTGTCAATCAAAAGACAAAACTTGAAAATTGAAGATAATTTAAAAACATTAAATTGTTGATGTTTTCCTTTACTTCAAAGGAATAAATAAAACTCTAAAACTCTAAAATTTATTACCAAATTTCAACAAAAGTTCAACAAAAGTCTAAACAATTGATCAAATAAAAAAAAAAAAATTTTTAGCTTTATTTTACATAAAAAGTACATATAAAATTATTTTGGCCAAAACGTCCATTTTTTCACTATATGTGGCCAAAACGTCCGTGGCCAAAACGTCCTGGCCAAAACGTCCTGGCCAAAACGTCTGTGGCCAAAACGTCCTACATTCGTATCTATGGAGTAAAGGCTTAATATGCAAATTTCAGCTGGAAATTTCTTTTTTTTTTTGGACAATATTTTTTTTTTACCATTATGGTAATAATTTCCTGCTGAAATTTTCTATTTTCGAGTCAAATTTATTTTGTGGTCTGTAAATGCATTCAGTGTGGAAAAGTCTTAACCCTTCACCCCATAAGGCATTTCTATGGTATCTCTAATTGACCCTAAATAACAGCAAGGTTAAAGCAGTTTCTTATGTATATATGACACCTTTTGATAGCATAGAAAACATTGTGACAAAAGGTGAAATTGCTTGTGACGAGCAATTTTCATTTTTTGTCGCAATGTTTTCCAAAGGTTCCTACCAGCAATGCGTAGAAATGAGTATGGAGTACTATGGAGTAAAGGGTTAAATATGTGATGTGTTTAGGTGTTAGAAACAGGACTATATGGCCTACAACATGCAAACAGGGACATTCAGACATTTGCGTAAATTGTGATATTTGGATCAGCCTGCATTCCACACATGCCAATCCAAAACAGCACTTTCCATTTTTAACCCATTACCACACAATCCCTACTTTTGACGCCCCTGAGAAAGAAGCCTTTAGAAAACATTATGGGAAAAGGAGAAAATGCTGGTAACCAGCATTTTCTCCTTTTCCCACAATGTTTTCTACCCCTTACAAAACAAATTTCAAATTTTCGATCAGTTTTATTTTGTCGTCTGTAAATGCTTTGAATTTGGACAAACCTAAAATCTTGTCGTTTGGTAAGTAATTTTCTGTTTTATGCAATTCTACTGTAGCCCAAAGTCTAATGTCATCATAAAGTGCCTTCTTGGATTAGCCTGCGCAGACAGCACAAGCTGATCCGAGACGACACTTTATGCAAATGTCTGGATGCCCTGTTTCATTTGTTATTAGCTATATGGAGTATATGGGCTAACGTGTCTAGTGACTCACTTCATCTTGTTTAAAAGTTAAAATCTCGAATTTTCCTCTTTGCAATGATATCAAATGCAAGTATCGCCTAGTTTTTATGAACTATATATATAAATGCACCATTGCAGGCAGTGTAGATGAAGATCAGACTGCACGAAATGTGCAGTCTGATCTTTCTTTGATCTACAATACCCTGGCCCTTTGTTTAGCATTTCTGTACAGGGGCAACAATAAAACTTTAAAAAGGTCTTAATGAGTCTATACCAAAATGTTTGTTGGATGCACATATATTGTGTCTCAATTAACCCTTTCCCAAACAAGCCCTGGTTTTTATGTGTCTGCAGTAAAAGTCTTTTGAAAACACTGTGGGAGAAGGAGAAATTGCTCGTAACAAGCAAATTCTCCTTTTTCACAGTGTTTTCTACCCTTTTTGAGAACTTTCTGCTAATTTCTCTAAATCTAAAATTGTCATCTGCAAACTCCTTCGGTTTGGAAGGGTTCAAAATTTGTCATTTGGGAAAGGGCTAAGGGTAAAAACCAGAGTCTAAAAATATGCTGTGCTCTCATACGCTAGTTACTAGAATTAAAAATCTTTTTTAACATTATTTCAGTCATACCTCACATGCAGTCTACTCAGCTACTATCACATGCATGTCCCCGAGTTTCACCAAAATAAGCCTATATATAGGGCTGGTTTCGAGTACGTGCCTTGCCCATAAAATACCATTGGTTTAACCCTTTACTAAACGACAACATTTTAGACTGTCAAAAATTGAAAGCAATTGCAGAGGACAAAATAAATGTATTAACTCAAAATGAAAATTTGTTTCCAGCGGATTAGAAAACATCTTGGGAAAAAGGAAAAAATGCTGGTTATCAGCATCTTCTCCTTTGCCCACAATGTTTTCAAAAGGCTTCTTCCACAAGGTTGGTAAGTATTTTTTGGTAAAGTGTTAAAGGTGGGTATTTAGGTTTTGCACTTGTCATCAAATTAAACAAGAGCGGCAAACTGTCGCAAGATACGCCCGTCTTACCCCAAGTTGTAAAGCTGGGGCATGCACCAGACTAAATTCAAGTATGAAAAACGACAAAGGGCAATAACTCAAAAATTAAGCGAGCAAGAGTTATGATTCCTGTGCACTGCACTCCCCCTTGATGAGATCTATCCACCCATGAAATTTCATAACCCAAGGTAGTATAGTTTTGGAGATATGCTCCGGACAAAAATCAAGTATGAAAAACGACAAAGGGCAATAACTCAAAAATTAAGCAAGCAAGAGTTATGGTTCTTATGCACTGCACTCCCCCTTGATGAGATCTATCCACCTATCAAATTTCATAACCGTAGCTAGTATAGTTTTGGAGATATTCACCGGACAAAATTCAAGTATGAAAAACGACAAAGGGCAATAAGTAAAAAATTAAACAAGCAAGAGTTATGATTTCTGTGCACTGCACTCCCCCTTGATAAGATCTATCCACCCATGAAATTTCATAACCCTAGTTTTGGAAATATGCTCCGGACAAAATTCAAGTATGAAAAACAACAAAGGGCAATAACTCAAAAATAAAGCAAGCTAGAGTTATGGTTCCTGTGCACTGCACTCCTCCTTGATAAGATCTATCCACCCATGAAATTTCATAACCCTAGCTAGTATAGTTTTGGAGATATTCACCGGACAAAATTCAAGTATGAAAAACAACAAAGGGCAATAACTCAAAAATTAAGCAAGCAAGAGTTATGGTTCCTGTGCACTGCACTCCCCCTTAGTGAGATCTATTCACCAAAGAAATTTCATAACCCTAGCTAGTATAGTTTTGGAAATATGCTCCGGACAAAATTCAAGTATGAAAAACGACAAAGGGCAATAACTCAAAAATTAAGCAAGCAAGAGTTATGGTTCCTCTGCACTGCACTCCCCCTTGGTGAGATCTATCCACCCAAGAAATTTCATAACCCTAGCTAGTATAGTTTTGGAGATATGCTCCGGACAAAATTCAAGTATGAAAAACGACAAAGGGCAATAACTCAAAAATTAAGCAAGCAAGAGTTATGGTTCCTGTGCACTGCACTCCCCCTTGATGAGATCTATCCACCCATGAAATTTCATAACCCTAGGTAGAATAGTTTTGGAGATATGCTCCGGACAAAGAACTGGACGCCGCCCACCCGCCCGCCCGCCCGTCACGGGTGATCCCATAATACGTCCCGTCTTCGACGGGCGTATAAAAATATATGTATCGGTGAAATTTATATGGATAAACAATACAAATCATCAATAATTAGGAATCATAAAATCACACACAATTTTTTTTTTTATGGTATTCCCTCAAAAGGCTACGTAGCCTCTTAAGGTATTTTTTAGATTTCGCACCAAAATTTAAAAAAAAAAAAAGCATTGTGGTGATGTCAAGTGACTGGCATGTGCATGACTAATGAGGCTTAAATTCCATATCATAAACATGTAATTATTTTCCATAAAGTCTTCTTCAGAGGCTATGCTGAACTGGCCACCGTTGACCTGTACACGTACGTAGTAGTATCAGGAGCGGTAACCAGTCTAACGCTATGCTTGAAGCTTCGTCTGTGTATTTCCGGTATGTAAATGAGCAAGTTGCTCATGTTAAAATAGAACGTGTTTCCCGTCGATGTCAACCTAGGCCTTAGTAAATCTATAATTTCTCTTCTTGTTGGATGGTTTTCGACTACTGGGTTTTATAAATGAAAATTAAAAGGCTTTGGGACTAGTATAAGGATGATTTTTGTATTTCTAGAAATTGTTTGTCCCAAGATCTGAAGGGCCACCTTTAAGACTGAACTTTGTTTTATTTATTTACTTTTAGATTTTTTTTTTTCGTTCTTTTTTTTTTAAATCATGGAAAAAAAGGGGGGGGGTCTAAATGTATGATTTACGGCTTGTGTGAATCTAACAAAGATACTGGTACACTGCATAGGCTATATAATTTTTAATACGAAAATTAAAAGCGGGGTAGCAGGAAACGGGAGTTTGCGCACCAAGCTAGAAAGAAGTTGAAATTTCCCGGAGACATCCAATAATATGTTGACAGAACAAATTGTGAGAGGTATGTTTCAGTTAATCATTTGAATATTTGATAGAAATCAAGCTTGTGTTGAAACTGAATGTTTTCTGTCAGTTTGGCAGAGCTAGAGTAAGTGTTAACATACTGTACCACAGTCTGAAGGTGTCTGCTCCGAGGGTCCCCCTAAACACAGAACCTAACCGAACCTTAGCTATTTTTACCGAACCTAAGTTGTTTTTGGGCCATACAGTGTTTGCATGATCTTAAAAAGTATATTTTCTATTTCAGAAACAGTTTGATAGTTATAATTCGAAAGAAAATGCAGCCCTTTGTGATATATAACGATATATTAGGACCTTATTGTTCAACGAACCTAAAAATCTCGCAGAACTGTCCGCCATATTGGAGGCTATTATAACCCGGGAATGCTATACACCGGTACCATCCGGTCTTTGCGTGATATTTGTCTACGATATCCGGATTACCTTCTTAATAAAGACTTATTGTGAATTTTTAGTTTGTTTTATGTCCCCATATTAATTTCCTCGTGTCTGTTTATATTTTTGCTTTTATTGAAAATATGGAAATGTAGAACTTGAAGGATATCAGACATCTGGACCACAGACCATCTAGACCGCTTAAATTTTGGACCCTGCGATCTATAAAACCCATGTTTCGCTGAGACTAATAGACCCCTTATTTCAAGAAAATATAACTAATTGTGTTGTTGAAATGTGACAAAATGTTCTTTTGTTCTTAACATAAAATAACCGTTACCACAGCTGAAAAGACAGCATTTTGGAAAACATTGTAGGAAAAGGCTAAAAAATGGTAACCGGCTTTTTCACATTTTCCTACAATGTTTTTTCATTTATCCAATGAAAAAGACAACACGTTAAGTCACAGGTAGGGCTATTTTGTTGTCAGCAAATGCTTTCAATGTGAGGAGCGAAAAAATTCTGTCCAGAGGTAATCTCTAAATTAATGCTATGTGCAGATGGTAATGAGTTAAGGGGTGTTTTGGAAGATGTTTCATAAGCTCCCAGAGTTCCTCTTCTCTTAACCCTTATCCTGCCGTTCTTGACTATGGACTAATTTTGCGGAGAGTGTGGATCAAGATCAGCATGCACATACGTGCAGTCTGACCTTGCTCCACACTCCTCGATGCTCTTTCAATAGTTTACGGCAGCGAAATCACACCCAATGCCATTTAAATAATTGAACTCAGGTTTTATGTCCGTCAAATATTTCGATTCGGCAAGAAAAGGGTGATCCCCATACTGACTAGAAAAGGACCATAAACGATATTACAGGGATAATATTTGGATCATTTCAATTTCAAACCATGTCTGTCCATTCTTGGTTATCGGTCATTTTGACTACCCATCCAATTACCAACCTATCCATCTTTCCTTCCTTGCGTTCCTTCCTCCCTGACAAAATTTTGACATTGTCCTAATTTAACCCATTACCACATAATCCCTACTTTTGACGCTCCTGAGAAAGACGCCTTCAGAAAACATTGTGGGAAAAGGAGAAAATGCTGGTAACCAACATTGTCTTTTCCCACAGTGTTTTCTACCCTTCACAAAACAAATTGTCGTCTGCTAATGCTTTCGTTTTGGTCGTTTTGGTCGTTCGATAATGAGTTAACTCTCTCTCAAACAAGCCCTGATTTTTACGTGTCTGCAGTAAAAGTGTATTGAAAACACTGTGGGAAAAGGAGAAATTGCTCGTAACGAGTGTTTTGTACCCTTTTTGAGAATTTTCTACCATTTTCTCCAAATCTAAAATAGTTGTCTGCAAACTCTTTTGGGTCCAAAATTTGTCGTTTGGGAAAGGGTTAAAGCATTTGAAGACGACGACTGAAGACCATGTATAACATGATAAATGGATCAATTATCACTTCCCTCCACAGTTTTCAACCCTATGAGTAAAACATGTTCAATTTGTTGGTACACACAAAACATTGTTTGAAATTAAGTGGTGGCATTCTTTTGAAAATCATTGTGCAAATACTCGTGTTTGTTGATACCTACAAAGGACTGGGGAATAACAACAGTCATTGAAATATTTTTGACTTGTGCAAATTGATTATTATATGATACAATACAGTATACTGTATTGTTTATAAATTAATTGATAGCAATTGATAGCAATAAAAGTTGCAGGAAATGCCCTTATTACATCAAACTGTTATTGACTGATTGCATAATCATGATTAAAACTTTGACTCGTAAAAAAACAGTATGCACAAAAATGATTGCATGACGGAATTTCTCATTTTTCCACAATGTCTTCTACACTAAGATATTTATTCTTCAATTCAAACTCAACTCGTCTTGTCCAGACATCTTTCAAACTGGAAAATTGTGTTGTATGGGACAGGGTTAAATATTTAGAGAACCTGCATACAACACACTCAAGATAGCATATGGAACAGTGTGGGAAAACAAGAAATTGCCTGTTTTCCGTCTCCTAAAATGTGTTCAAGAGTCAGCAGCTGAAGACTTGGAACGTTGTATTACGATCATTTCCCCTTATCAAAGAACTAATTTAAGAGTCTTGCAACGATTGCGTGGGAAAAGAATTACTAGACTTTCAAACCCATCTTTTCGTACAATGTTTCTACTTTATATTTTTTGGGGGAGTTTCGTACCTCTGGTTTTGTAACCCATGTTCAGAATGGAAGGCATAATCGTGCAAAAGATTTTTCATGAATACAACTAACTTTTCTTTTCTTTGTACGATAAAAATGAACAAATACTTCTTTTTCAACATTGTTTTCTAAGCACCATAGGCATGTGTATGGAAAGATCAAGGGTTTAATATAAATTTAGGTTGATTCAACTCTTGTGCCAAGTATTGTTATCAAACAGCGTTGCAAATCTGTCTTGCAGCGGGTACTGTGTTTTCCGCGATAACGTGTTACTTAAAGAAACAATTAGAATTACAGTGATATACTGTATCTCCCTTGTTTCCGTTGAATGAATTATGATTATGCGATCTGAATTGACACCTTGCATATATATACATACGTACAATTTACAAGCTAGCCAAAAATGATGGAAACGTTATCCAGAAGGATAATCTTCTACCTCACACATGATTCGTCTGCTCCTTTTGATAATTACGGTTACGTTAGAGTACAGCATATTTTGGATATATTCAATATAACAAAACGCCAGCTATCGGATGTCATCAAACAAAGACTAAGAGTCTGATCAGAAGTTGTTATATCCCTGAACGTGAAGAATTATTTGAAAGCCGGCCTTAAGCTTTACAGCCATTTTTTTTTTTTTTTTTTTCAAATTTGAAGTTTTTGTCTACAAACTCGTCCTTTTTGGAAGAGTGTAAAATTTGACGTTTGGGAAAGGGTTAGAATTAATGATACTCCTTTTAAGTTGACCTTGACATGAAACACTCATGACCACATTGTGAGAAAGGAGAAATTGCTCAACAATACCAACTTCTCAAATTTCCATCAGACTCTTATTCCTATACTCTATATAAAACTGATTTGTATAAGCGTAAATATTGTCTTCTGCAAATACTTTCAAATTCTATGAGCATTAAATTAACGTTGTCATCTGCAAATACTTTAAATTTTGGACAACATTGTGAGAAGAGGAGAAAATGCTCAACTATAAGACCTTCTAAATTTCCCATACTCCACATAAAACTGCATGGTTTCTACCATAATAAACATTGTTGTCTGCAAATACTTTCGATTTCGGACGGTGTAGAAATTGGTGTTTGGAAATGGGTTAGAAAATTAAAGAATTCATTCAGATTTAGAAATTTCACAATTTCATCAAGATGCATTGTATGTAGTGAATTCGACTGCTACTCTGATAAAAAAAGACTGAAAATTTGAAGTGGATGGAAACAATGCAATATACAATATCCGGGAAAAACGGGCTGTTACCGGTGTATATAGCATTCCCGGGTTATAATAGCCTCCAATATGGCGGACAGTCCTGCGAGTTTTTAGGTTCGTTGAACGATATGGTCCAAATATATCGTTATATATCACAAAAGGCTGCATTTTCTTTCGAATTATAACTATCAAACTGTTTCTGAAATAGAAAATATACTTGTTAAGGTTATACAAACACTGTATGGCCCAAAAACAACTTAGGTTCGGCAAAAATAGCTAAGGTTCGGTTAGGTTCTGTGTTTAGGGGGACCGCTGCTCCGATGCTAGTTTTGTGACTGGTCTTCGCATTCCCCTTCAGGCCAACGTTCATTAAAAGTATCTGGAACAAATACGATTTTACCCGCATCTTTTCAAACGGCTCTATGCGACATAATTTCCAATGACAGCTTATAAAATGGGCATGGATCGTTAGATAAATGATTAATCTTTACCATCAAACAAACTGTGCTACGAAATACCAATTAAATCAATAGAAATTTACCTTTTTTCCCAACGTAAATAAATCCAGTGTAATTTGTAAATAACTATCACAGCTACTTCCGTAAAACAGGCATGCGCACTCAACGGAATTTGAATTTTGAACAGTCTGGTTCCCCAACCCAAACAAACATTTTCGCTCTTTCAACAGCGAAATTCGCAACTAAACCGTCCTGCAGCCTGTCAGAGATACTGCGATTTTTGCCGAGACATGCGCATTGATGATATAACCATGTTTTGATTTCTAGTGATGTAGGTCAGCGGTTATTTACAGATACAGATTTGCGCAAAGGTAAGATTTGGATATTAACAAACATCAGTCTTTTTGTAAAGATTAATCATTTATCTATCGATCCATGCCCATTTTATTAGTTGTCATTGGAAATTCTGTCGCATAGAGCCGTTCGAAAAGATGCGGGTAAAATCGTATTTGTTCCCGATACTTTTAATGAACGTGGGCAGGAAGGTGAATTCGAAGACCAGTCACAAAAATAAAATCGGAGCAGACACCTTCAGACTGAAGGTGGTGTTAACACTGATTGAGCATCGCCATCGTCCCTTGGAGAAACCGCCCTTAGACTGAAGAAGTTGGTTGTTATGTTTTCTTACTCAAGGTAATAGATTCATAGGGATGATCTCTGACCTCCAGGTTAGAGTACAATTTCTCCTTTTTCTGTAATGCTTTCAAAAGCCTTTTACTTCTGGTTCACCAAAGATCGTTTGATGAAGAGGGAAGGAACCCTTTGCCAAATAACAAAATTTTGGACTGATCCCATAGGAAGCATTTAATCTTATATCAAATTGGATGCACTATAGTTCAAAATTAATGATGATTTCTGTCTTTGATTAGGTAAAAAATATTATGAGGAAAGGAAAACAGACTCGCCAGATATATGTATGTTTCTTTAATGGCAGTGGCTAGAGATACGGTACCGTACATCTAGCCCCGATATTTTGTAGATACATGCAAGAAATTAGAAATTTACTTGGAAACTCATTGCAGTGTCCGAGTTTGCATCGATGCGCGAAAATAATAATCGCGTTGATGAGCTAGGTGAGCGTAATTGCTAAAGATGTATGCAGATGTGCGAACAACAAACACAGCTTTAACAAGGTCGAGGGAATGATGGCATTGTTTAATTTACTAATTACTCGCACTCACTGCAAAAAGATCTAACATTATTTTAACTTTTGTTGTTCTTTAATTGATTATGGAAAACGACATAATTAACTTCTATTACTAAATCACAGAACATTTTCTGAGGATTGTAGGACTGTACAAAAAGCCCAGCCTCGCGTAAAAAAAAATAAACGAAAGAATAAAGTATTACAAGATATATAGCTGTACTGTAGTCATGGTGGCATGAATTTCAAAGCCAGAGGGACAGGAGTGAGAAAACAAAGGTTATCTATCTATCTATCTATCTAACGATCTTATCTATCTTATATCTATCTTATCTATCTGTCTATCTTACAGGCCTCGGCCGAGTGGGCGACTTGGGCGAAGAAGTCGCCTGATTTCAAAAAACTTCGCTCATTTTGCCAAGTAAAGCGAAGTCCAAGTCGCCTGAAAAAATCGGGAAGTCGCCTCGCGTATATTGACAAAGCGTCCTGTGTCTAATCTACCAAATCAGCGTGTGCCGTACCCGATTTACAGTTACTGCCCAATCAGCCAGTTTAATTAGTTTACAGCATACCAAGAGTCTGATTGACAAGTCATTGTTAATTAACTTTACGACACCATGGTATAATCCCGTATTATTGACAAATATCAACGCTGCCTATCGATGTTTGTCGGACCTCTATTTTTGGAACACGGTTTGCTAAATTTAGTAACTATATGGAAGTCCTACCCCGGATATCAGTCTTTCGTCGTCAACTTTTATTGCCAAAGTTTTAAATGGATTGAAATATTCCAGTTTTTAAAACGATGGAATCGGTACCTACTTGCTTATCACCATTTACCCCATCCTTTAAAATTTGTTATTACTTGCAGTTTTCCATACGAACAGATATGATGACGTACTTGGATCATCTCCTAGATCATGTGGCACTATATTTTCAAAGCATGTGACTATAATTTGGCGCCAATAAAGTATTTTAGCGAAGTCACATGATTCAACTTCAAAAATGGTAGCTCGTCGCCGCAACAGCGTTTGGATAAAATCGAATGTATTCTATGACGCTAACTAAAAGATAAAATAAAAAAAAAAAAATGTTATTGTCTTTGATTCTAGATAGATTTAGTATTCCGTTGATTTATAGTATTTCCTTGATTGGGCCACGAACCGCCGATCTACAAGGCTTTGATACTATGCTAAATTAGGTGTTAGTTGTGATGGTTTTATTTACGATTTATCCGAGGACAAACGGTAATCAGACAGCTATATTTTCGATGTCTTTCGCACTCTGAAACTGGGTCTAACTTACCAATAGAAAGGTGAAAACATCGTGGCAATATGAGAAAATGCTGGAAGTAAGCTTTTCTACATTTGACAGACTAGATCTATATTTTTTTATATCTTTTTAAAACATTAGTTACACATTGATTCTACGCAGTAGGGGAAACTTTTCAAGGCATAAATGTTAAAAAATGAACGATGGTGAATCAACATTTATATGGGATTATATAATAGTTTGACACGAAAATAAACAAGGGCGCCTTTCCTAACTTGTCAGTTTTGCACATTTTGGGTTCGAAAAGGACATGTACATTTTGAGAAAACCAGATACGTTACCATACACATACCCTGTTAACATCATATCAGCATGGTAATACAATGTTTTTATCGCAAATGCTATACGCGAACCTGACAGTGAGATACTGTAGTGCCATTTAGGACAATTTGATAATGGCAAAGCAGAACAGACCCGTCATACAAGGATGGGAACTAAATCACTGCAATTGACATCTAGAAAAATCTATTATAACCAAAAGTATTTTTCTAAATTGTATAAAGGAAAGCCATCATGTGCGGCACCTCTGTTCCTTTCGTGACAACATTTAATTATCCTTTCCACAAAAATGAAGTGTCTTATCAAAATATACATGTGCAACAGTGTCAAATTGACATGTAAATTGACTGAGTAACGTATCTGGTCAAAAAATCATGGATCAGATTTCTGGTAAGTATTGCATATTTGAGCTATCTACTATCATACATATGCATGTACTTTTACTATAATGTAAAGCGTATCAAAAACAGTAAAATATGGAGTAACTGAGATGGTTGCTTTATTGAAATATTAAAAAAAAAAAAAACAGTACATTAAAACAGTTTGAACTGGATTTTATGGCCAGATCCCCCCCCTTTCCTGTGTTATTTTAACTATGCAAAGCAAAATTGAATGCTGGTAAACTTTAAAACATTTCATAACAGTCTTTATATGTAACGAATACCATTTTCGAATTAAAACAGTGGGCCTTTTGAATTTCCGACCTTGTTTTTCCCATTCCCTGCAAACATCATGGAAGTGTGTTAGTCAAATGTATTAGACATTATATGATATGCATTTGTAGCACTGTTTAAACCATTAGGCATGAAAGCTAATCGCATGCTTGGTGCAATGCAGTTGTAACTAGATCTGTATATAATATGGAGATCTCGTCACAAATGTATTGCATGAACCTGCCGAATTACTGCGGCATACATGCACATTTAGACATGCATAATGTGTAATTACCAATCATACACCACACTACTATTTCATGCCGATGTAATATAAAGTATGCTTGACAAACGTGTGAAAGGGTCCATGGAGCAGGTTAGTACTGTGGTTTACACTGTTTGCATACACCTTTTGGAAAAATGAGATCATACAATGGGATCAGATACGTTACCATACGTGACCAGATACGTTACCATTGTTTCTACAGGAAAGTATACAGACTGATATGTGAAAAATATTACTGAATTTGTATTTTCTGACAAGCTAAATATAATCGTTTACTGAAGTCAACAGAAAACTTGACTAAATGCGTCGATGATTGGTAAAACGGACAAAATTACAGCATACCTTTTATATAAAGGGTGATTACACTTGATTATACTTGATTACATGACAAAGAAAATGGCGAGAACATTGGATTCATTTCCAGGAGAGAAAACGAGGCATATGACGTAGTTTGAGTACAATGACGTTAATAAGAAAGTGCAAAAAGCGGTCCTAACATCAGAGTTAAAATGTCACAGTAACGTATCTGGTTGGGTCACGTATCTGGTTCCAAAAACGGTTTTCAGTGCATATTTTCTTAATATTGAACATCAGTCAACCCAATTGCAATTAATAGTTACACTTTTCAGGCTAAGTTATAAGGCATACGTTTAAGTTGTTACATTGATTTCATATCGTCCGAAATAAGAACTAATGTTGGTAACGTATCTGGTTATTTTTAGCGTAACATGTCAGCACAGAGGATTCATGACCATGGGGAATTTTTGTTATAGATCCAGCTTATCCAGATTTTATATGTTGATACAAGCATATATAATTGTTTAAAATTACTGACATATTACTTCCCCATTCCATCTGTATCGATCTGTTTTCCTTGCACCTTTTGACTGTAACGTATCTGGTCTGATTTTGGCGACATCCCCTTTGCGAAAATGGCCAAGGCATTCGACCATTGTCGGTGTAATTTTACTCTTCTTATGTTTATACAATGTTTGTAGAAACAAAACAATGTGTAAATTGTGTTGCCATATGTGAAAATAAAATAATGTGCATACTCGAAACAGCAATGGTGCGCTGGCGACAGGTAAAATCACCAGGGACAGAGGTATATTAGGTGATACAGCTTGGGTATTACATTGTTTCCAATAATTTTTAAGGTTTTATGTGATGACTTGAATGATGTCTTGTTTGGAAAATATGTTTAAACATGATTTTACCCTACCACCTTTATGCATTTGGCTGGCGACATCGTATTCGTAAATATTGCCCCTACTGCGTAGAATCAATGTACAGCCTTTGAGCGCTTATCTACCGGTATTTGCCTGCTGCAAATGCTGTCAATTTGATAGGTATATATGTTAAATTTATATTATAATGTATATTAAAATTGGTAATGAGAATGATTTTTAGCAATAAACTATATTCACTAACACTAGAAACAAATAGTCTAGTGTTTGGAAGATTTTGCAAAGAAAAATGTGCCAGGAGAAACTATTTAATACTCAAACTAGCACTGCTTTCTCTTTCCATTATCATTTCTTTCCATAATATTTTAATCCTAAAGGTACGTGTACATGAATTTAGCAAACTATGAATAAATATGTTTTGAGTAGTTTCCAAAAGGAATAAGTATACTGATCATGAAAAAGATAAAAAGCATAAAATAATTTGATTCCATTTAGATTCACATGATTTTCAATTTTATTAATTTGTTATAGTCTTAACGTTTGATTTCGGCCCACATCTATTTTTTGATATCCGTCTGAACTTCTCCCCAAAGTCTGACCACTTCTCCCCATTTTGAAAAACTTCTCCCCATTCTCAGACTAGGGAGAAGTCACTTCTCCCCATTTTCTGAGGGTTGGCAGAGGCCTGATCTTATCTATCTATCTAATCTATCTAATCTATCTATCTATCTAATCTATCTCATCTATCTATCTATCTAATAGATATCTATCTATCTACATGTATCAATCTATCTATCTATCTATTCTTTCTGAGGATTGGTGATATTCATTGTGACAGGATTCATTTCTCTCTCACCGCTGTCAAATATCTGGAGAATGGTTACGTGGGAAAGCAGCCAGTGGCTTGAAGTGAATATTGTGCTGAGTACTCGATAAGGCCGTATTTGTTGTAAAAATCTGTGTAAAAATCTTAACCTTTTCCCAAATAAGCTCTTTTTTACGTTTTGTGGTTACGAGCAATTTCTCATTTTCCAACAGCGTTTTCTACCCTTTTGGTTAACCTTCTGCCATTTTGTCATCAAAAATTAAATTGTTTACAAATTCTTTGAGTTTGGAAAAGTGTAAAATTTACCTTTTTGGAAATGGTTAAGTAATCAATTTAAGTTCATCTAATAATCAACGCAATTATTACTTTCGCCTATCAGTGCAAACTCGCACACTGCAACTTGACGAGTTTCTGTCCTTTGATGTCGAGATTGATGCTAAGCCATACTAATAACGATAATATCAAAACTGAAGTAAATTTATGATTTCTTACATGTACATGTATCTACAAAATACCGTACCTCTAGCCTATAATATAGGCTATTCTATCATAAGAATGACTAGAGATACGGTACCGTATCTTTAGACTCTGGGGCTAGAGGTACGGTACCATGTCTCTGGCCTTTTCTTTAATATAGGCTAGAGGTACGGTACCGTATCTCAAGCCACGGCCTTCTTTGATAAACAGTTTGATAAAGGGAGGACCTTTTAACACATGACAATATTCTGAACCTGTCTATTTTGAAAGCACTTGTGGACAACAAGTAAAATTTAGCCAAAATGTAGCTAAAATTATGATTTCTGACTTTGATTAGGTAGTAAACATTGTGGGAAAAGGACAAAATGCTGGATACTAGCCTTTTTTCCTTTTCCCTGAATGTTTTCCAAAGCCTAATTTTTCAGAGTTGTTAGAATTTGGGATTGTGTGGTAAAGGGTTAAATAATAAACACACAGTAGCTCTGAGCTTTTTGCTGAAAAACTAAGCCTAGGCATGGATCATGTTACATCCATAGGCTAGCGAAGTCGCAAATGTTCTAAAGTTAATTGTTTATTACTTAACTCTTTACCTCTTATGACAATTTTAGGCTTTTCCGATTCAGCAGCAAATAAACATATGATGTCAAAAACATGGACAAAATGGGGAAACAATTATCTGATTGAGTGAAAAACATTGTGGGAAAAGGAGAAATTGCTCGTTACGAGCAATTTCTCCTTTTCCCACAATGTTTTCAAAAGCTGTCTGTTGTTGATGAGTCAAAATGAGTATCTTTGGAGTAAAGGGTTAACTCTTTACCACACAATCCCTACTTTTAACGACCATGAGAAAGAAGCCTTCTTAAAGGTGTGTATTTAGAATTTTTACATCTCACCAAATTAAAAAATATATATATCACTGAAATTTATTTGAAAAAAATAATACAAATCATCAATAATTAAGTATCATAAAATTACAAATAAAAATTTTTGTGATGGTATTCCCTTAACCCTTTACTCCATAGATACTCATTTCTACGCATTGCTTGTATGAGCCTTTGAAAAACATGTGGCAAAAGGTGAAATTGCTCATCACGAGCAATATCACCTTTTGCCAAAATGTTTTCTTCACCATCAAAAGGTGTATTTAGGGTCAATTAGAGATACCATAGAAATGCCTTATGGGGTAAAGGGTTATAAGGCTATGTAGCCTCTTAAGCTATTTTTAGATTTCGCGCCAAAAATCAAAATAGCATTGTGGGAATGTCAAGTGACTGGCACATGATTAATAAAACTTACAAAACAAACATGTAATAATTATTTTCCATAATGTCTTCTTCGGAAGCTATGTTTAAACTTCGTCTGTGTATTCCTGTATGTAAATGAGAGAATTGATCATCTAAAAATAGAATGGTCTCCCGTTGGTGTCAATCTGGGCTGTAGTAAATCTCTAATTTCTCGTGTTGTCGGATGGTTTTGGACTACTCGGGTTTTATGAACGCAAATTAAAAGGCTTTGGGAGTATAAGGATGATTTTTTTGCATTTTTGTAAAATTTTCGTCCCAAAATCTGAAGGGCCACCTTTAAAACGTTGTAGGAAAAGGAGAAAATGCTGGTAACCAGCATTTTCTCTTTTACCCACAATGTATTCTTTCCTTCCCTAAAGAAATTTCAAATTTCCAGTCACTTTTGTTTTGTCATCTGCAAATGCTTTCAATTTGGACCAGTCTGAATTTTTGTCGTTTGCTAAAGAGTTAACTCTTTACCAAACGACAAAATTTTAGTCTTCAAATTGAAAGCACTCGCAGATGACAAAATAAATGTGAATCGAAGATAGAAATTTGTGCAAGGAAGGGTAGAAAACATTGTAGGAAAAGGAAAAAACTCTGGTTGCCCGCATTTTCTCATTTTCCTACAATATTTTCAAAGGCTTTTTTGTCAGTGTTGTTAAAAGTCAAGATTGTGTGGTACAGAATTAACTGTTACAATTGTAATTACAGATATAGGCGAGATACATGGGAGACTTTTTGACCACAGACCAATTTTACAAGGCCACATCCGGGCTTTTGTGAAAGAATTCGAGGTAATACTTAGTGTAAATTGTACCATTTTAACCCATTACCACACGATCCCTACTTTTGATGCCCCTGAGAAAGAAGCCTTTTGAAAACACCGTGGGAAAAGGAGAAAATGCTGGTAACCAGCATTTTCTCCTTTTCCCACAGTGTTTTCTACCCTTCCCAGAACAAATTTCAATTTTTCAGTCACCTTTATTTTGTCGTCTGCAAATGCTTTCAATTTGAACCAGTCTAAAATTTTGTTGTGTGGTAAAGAGTTAACCTATTAACAACACATGCCTTAATTTTAAGAAGCCAGAGAAGGACAGCCTTTTAAAACATCATGTAAAAAGGAGAAAATGTGGGTATCCAGTATTTTGTCCTTTTCCACAGTGTTACATACAGTGAAAAGAAGAACCCCTTTTCAGCCACTTTTGATTTATTGTGTTCAAATGATTTCAATTTGGGCAAATCTACATTTTGTATAATAGAGAGTTAACACGGAGTCTTGGCTCAGAGGTTAAAGTTTATACTTCACCATATAACCCATTACCAAACAATCCCTGGTCTTTACGACCCTGAGATAAAATCCTTTAGAAAACATTGTTGAAAAAGGAGAACATGCTGATTACCAGCATTTTCTCCTTTTCCCACAATGTTTTCTACTCTTCACAAAACAAATTTCAAATTTTCTGCTATTTTGTCGTCTGCAAATGCTTTCAATTTGGACCAGTTTAAAATTTTGTCGTTTGGTACAGAGATAAACAAGATTTGCAGATTACAAAAATAAAATGTGGCTATAAAGAGTTGTCGTTAATGTAGTAAAATATTGTGAGCAAAAGCAAACTTGACTATTTCTAGCATTGTGTCGGACTCCTATTGTTGATTTTTTCTGAAGCCTTTTATTAACATTTGCACAACAGAATTCATGTGTAAAATGCCTGTTACACTCTTCATTCAGGAGGAGTTTGGTTTTGGGTGGCTACATTACTAACTTGTCATTTGGATGCCACAATTGAGCCTCTATAGTGGATATAAATGCCCTTTACATTTACAGGGAAAAGTATATTATGAAGTACATGTATTCGTCAGTGTTTAACCAAAAATTTAAATTTGGTGCAAAAAATAAGAAAATGCCTCTTTAACCCATTACCATACAGCAAAATTTTAGACCTCTCTAAATTGAAAGCATTTTGCAGACAACGATTTCAGAGTGGCTCTGATGGTGCAATTTTGCTTTGATAGGGTAGTAAACTTTGTTGGAAAAAGAAAATGATGGTTACCAGCATATTCTCCTTTTCCCACAATGTTTTAAAAGGCCTCTTCCCCAAGGGCGTTAAAAGGTGTCATTGATTGGTAATGGCAGTAAGTAGTTTATTTTGTTGTTGATAAAATTGTGATAATGGTTCACTTCCGTACTAAACAATCCAGTATCTTCACAACCCTGAGGAAAAGATTTTTTTCAGAAACATTGTGGTATAAGGAGAAAGTGCTGGTGACTAGTAGCATTGTCCTGTTTCTCTTTTTCAAGAAAAATCTCATCAGTCAAACTGGGTTTGATACTTGAAAGTGCCTTGAAAGTAAGCAAGTCAAAACTGGTTAAGCCTTTACCAAACAATTCCTGGTTTTGTTGACAGATCTCTGAGGAAGAAGCCTTCTGAAAACACTTGGAAAAGGAGAAAATGCTTGTAACCAGCATTTTCTCCTTTTCCCACAATATTTTCTACTCTTCCATTTAGTCAAGTTTTAACTTTTTGAGTCACATTCTTTTTGTCCTCTGCAAATGCTTTCAATTTTGACCAATCTAAGATTTTGTCATTTGGTAAAGAGTTAACCCTTTACCACACAATGACGACTTTTGACGACCCTGAGGTAGAAGCCTTTCGAAAACATTGTGGGAAAACGAGAAAATGCTGGTAAACAGTCCAGCATTTTCTCCTTTTCTCACAATGTTTTCTACCCTTCTCATAGCAAATTTTAACTTTTCAGTCACATTATTATGCTCCCCGAAGGGCGAGCATATAGTCGCCGCTTCGTCTGTCCGTCCGTCCTTCCGTCCGTCAGTCCTTCCGTCCATCTGTCTGTCCGTCCGTCCGAAGCGATTTCTCCACAACCCTTGGACCAAATTGGATAAAACTTCATATATGAACTCCTTGGGGTAATGCGCCGATATACTTTTCCCGGATTTTCAATTCGACCCGGTGTCATGGAAAAAAGGGGCTTAATGCAAAATTGCAATTTTTACCAATATCTCATTCAGGTTTTATCAGAATGTCATGAAACTTCATGGTTATATTGTTTATGGAAAGTCTTAGCATGTGCCCTTGCTATTTTTAATCTGGGCATTTTTTAAGTTGACGTTCTGTCATGGAAAAAGGGGGCTTCTTGCAAGATTCCAATTTTTACTAATATTTCATTCAGTTTTGGTCAAAATTTCATTAAACTTCATGGTTATATTGTTTTTTCAGAGTTTCACCATGTGCTCTTGTTTCTTTATCTATGTGTTTTTCAATTTGACCCTCTGTCATGGAAAAAGGGGGTTTCTTGTAAAATGAAAAAGGGGCCCTAATGCAAAATTGCAATTTTTACTAATATCTTGTTCAGTTTTTGTCAACATTTCATGGTTATATCTTGTTTTACAAGTTTCAACATGAGCCCTTTGTTTTTGCAATCTATGAATTATTAATGCGCAAATACGTCTTTCCTGGTTTCTCAAATTAAGGCTGCATCACAGAAAAAGGGGACTTCATGGAAAAAATTGTTTTTCACCAGGTTCTCCTTTATCAGTGCTCAAACCTTTGTGAAATTTCAAATCTGAACTTGTTGGAACGTTGCCCAGGTACCTCTCTTCCTTTTTCTCAATTTCAGGCTGCGTCTCGGAAAAAGGGGGCTTCATGTAAAAAATTGTTTTATGTAATATTTAATACATGACTGCTCAAAATTTTATGAAATTTCGAATTTTTAATTATTATTAAAAAATACCACACACCCATTGAATTTATTGCAATGATCCAGTACTGTCTTATGGGAAAAGGAGGCTAAAAGGGGGCTTATTGGGCTTATTGTCCTCTACAAGTTTATGTTGGCTATCTCTAAGATAGTAATTGCCTTTTCACTTCAAATTTTGGGGGGCATGAACAGGTTCTTCTAGGATAAAAGAAGTGAATTTATATCAATTTCTTATATTTTATGACAAGCACTTGTTCGGGGAGCATAACCCGTATCTGACGCCTCTTGTTTTATAGTCTGCAAATAGTTCCAATTTGGACCAGTCTAAGATTTTGTCATTTGGTGAAGAATTTGAGAGTGAAGCATTAGATAGGGTAAAGAGTTTTGTGAATATTTGTTTGTTTTCTTTACAGGAGAAAAGAGGAGACAGAGAGATAGAAAGACTGGAGAAGTTAAAAGATACAGTAACAGCCATGAAAGACCAGTATATTGATGAAACACAGGGTGCCTTGGATACATTTTTGTTCAACACACATGCTAAATGTAACTTTTTGTTTTAATCCTTTACCAAACAAAATTTTTTACTGGTCTAAATTGAAAGTATTTGCAGATAACACAACAAACATAACTCAGTAATTGACATTTGTGTCCTACAGGATAGAAAACAATGTGGGAAAAGGAGAAAATGCTGGTTACCAGCATTTTCTCCTTTTCCCACAATGTTTTCAAAAAGCTTCTTTCAAAGGGGTCGTTAAAGAGTTAAACAAAGGGAACTTTCAATACATTTCATTCAACTATCATGTTAAATGCAGCAAAAATATTGGATATGTCCAAATTAAGACTATTTGCAGATGTCAAATTGAATGCACTTCAGTTAATGTGAGTATGCCTCAAAAAAATATCTAACAATGTTTTAGAAGTTCTTATGCTCAAGGTTTTTAAATCGGTGAAGTTTTTTTTTTTTTTTTTTCTTTATTTTTTCAGTAAAAGTAGCTCTGGAAGTTTGTCGAAAGATTGAAGAGAAGGAAAACAATGTAGAGGTAAATTTTTTATGCTTCTTGAAACATTTCTAGGGGAGCATGTAGTCGCCAAGCTTTGCGTTTCTCCTTTTGTCCGTGCATCCATTCATCCGTCTTTCCGAAGCCTTTTCTCCACAACCCCTGGACCAAATTTTATGAAACTTCATCCCGGTTTCTCAGTTTGAGGCTGTGTCACGGAAAAATGGGGCTTCATGGAAAAAAATTGTTTTTCACTGATATCTCCTACATCAGTGCTCAAAACTTTGTGAAATTTCAAATCTGAAGTAGCTGGAACATTGCTCAGATACCTCTTTCCTGGTTTCTCAAGTACAGGCTGCATCACGGAAAAAGGGGGCTTCATGTAAAAAAAACTGCTTTATGATACCTCTCTCCCGTTTTTCTCAATTACAGGCTGTGTCGCTGAAAAAGGAGGCTTTATGTAAAAAATTGTTTTTCTCTAATATCTCCTACATTAGTGCTCAAAAGTTCATGAAATTTCAAATCTTAACTCTTTGGAACATTGCCTAGATACCTCTTCCCTGGTTTCTCAATTTCAGGCTGCGTCGCTCAAAAGGGGGGGCTTCATGTAAAAAATCATTTTATGTAATATCTCGTACATTACTGCTCAAAATTTCATGAAATTTCGAATCTTTTATGCAGCCTGGTCTTAATCTCAAGTGGTGGCAAAGACAACTCCCTTAAAGAGAAGACTTTGTAAAACATTGTGGGAAAAGGAGAAAATGCTGGTTACCAGCATTTTCTCCTTTTCCCACACCGTTTTCTACCATATCATAGAAAACTCATTTCATATGAGCCACATTGAAACTATCATCAGCAAATGCTTTCATCAGACAGGTCTAAAATCTTGTTGTGTGGTAACAGGTTAAAGTTGGACTAAAAATGCAGTCTAGAACTGTTAATGAGTACTAGCCCTAAACTTTGCATTGTCTATAATTACATATAAAAGTAACAGACTTAAACTTTTGCCAAACAATCCCTGATTTTGACAATCCAGAGGAAGAAGACTTCTGAAAAAATTGTGAGAAAAGGAGAAAACGCTGGTGACCAGCATTTTCTCCTCTCCACAATGTTTTCTACTCTTCAAAACTCAAGTTTCAAATTTTTTATTCACATTTATTTTGTTGACTGTAAATGCTTTCAATTTGGATAAGTTGAAAATTCTCCTACTTGGATAAAGAGATAAACCATACATCTTTCTTTTACCACAGGTAGGATTTCTCCAGCTGGAGAGAGTGAAAAGAAGAGAAAATTGGGATTTATTTATGCAGGAACAGTTTGATAAAAGTGCCCAAGTAGACCAACATATGGATGAGGAAATGAAAAGACTTTCCACAGAGTATGCTGAATTAGAAGCCAAGCTTGCTGCCTTTGTGCCCAGCACACCAAAATGATGATGCCAAATATCTCATGTTTACTCTTTACCTAACAACGACTTGTCCTAATTCAAAGCATATTTTTAACAACGACTTGTCCTAATTCAAAGCATGTACAGTTAACCCATTACCACAGAATCCCTACTTTTGACGACCCTGCAAAAGTAGCCTTTAGAAAACATTGTAGAAAAAGGAGAAAATGCTGGTAACCAGCATTTTCTCCTTTTTCCACAATGTTTTCTAGCCTTCACAAAACAAAATTTCAAATTTTCAGTCACTTTTAATTTGTCGTCTGCAAATGCTTTCAATTTGGACAAGCCTAAAATCTTGTCGTCTGGTAATGAGTTAAAGATATAAATATTGCTCATATGATGAGATTTGTCTTTGAAATAGTTAAAAATCTTGCCAGAAAAAGGGGAAAATGCTGGTTACTAGCATCAGCTTCTCTTTCTAAAATTGTTCTTGAAAGCTCTTTCCTACAGAGTTGTTAAAACATTGTTCTTGAAAGCTCTTTCCCACAGGGGTGTTAAATCTTTACCACACAATCCCGACTTTTCACGACCCTTACAAAGAAGACTTCTGAAAACATTGTGGGAAAGGAGAAAATCCTGGTAACCAGTATTTTCTTCTTTTCCCACAGTGTTTTCTTCCCGTTCCAAAAGAAATTTCAAATTTTCAATAACTTTGATTTTGTCATCTGCCATATATGCTTTCAATTTGGAAGAGTCTAAAATTTTGGCCTTTGGTAAAGGGTTAAAACATGGGATCTTTTTGTAAAGGGTAAACTGATCAGGAAATGCCAAAAATGTAGATTTGTCTGCGTTTAACTGTAGATATCTCCATTTTGAAAGTGCTTCCAAAAAAAAAGTACACATATATGTTTCTGTTAACTCATTCCCAAACAAGCCCTGGTTTTTACGTGTCTGCAGTGCAAGTCTTTAGAAAACACTGTGGGAAAAGGAGAAATTGCTCATAACGAGCAATTTCTCCTTTTCCCACAGTGTTTTCTACCCTTTTTAAGAGCTTTCTGCCATTTTGTTAAAATCTAAAATTTTCGTCTGCAAACTCTTTCAGTTTGGAAGAGTCCAAAATTTGTCGTTTGGGAAAGGATTAAATGGTGGTCTTTGTCTTTGAAAGAGTAGAAAGCATTATGGGGAAAAAAGATTGATTGGTTGAGTGGTGTTTTACTCTTCTTTATATATATTTTATTCATATCACAGTGACAGCTCACATATTCATATGCTATGTTCTGTGTTTTACAAGTACTTGGCTCAGGCTTTGAACTGTCTTACCCAAAGACACTCCCATGAAAACCCCAAGGAAAATAAAGTCAGCTTTTTTCTCCTTCATTGTGCTGTAGAATGTTGTCTAATCTGTTAAAGATGAATTCTGTTATTATACCCCCCAAAATTCTGTTGGGAGGTTTATAGGAGTCAGCTTGTCGGTCGGACCGTCCGTCCGTCGGTCGGTCTGTAGCTTTTTGTCCGCTCTATTTCTCATAAACTACTGGACGAATTTTATTCAAACTTCACAGGTAAACTCAGTATCAAGCAGAGATGTGCATATGAAATGTTGGTTATGGTTCATTGATTTTTCACTGAGTTATGGCCCTTTCATGAAATTTCTTGTCCGCTCTTTTTCTCATCAACTATTGGACAGATTTGGTTCAAACTACACAGATAGACTCAGTATAAAGCAAAGATGTGCATATCCTATTTTGGTTATGGTTTATATAGGTTTCATGGAGTTATGGCCCTTTGATGATTTTGGACAAATTTCTTTTTCATACTTGAATTTTGTCCGGAGCAAATCTCCAAAACTATACTAGCTAGGGTTATGAAATTTCATGGGTGGATAGATCTCATCGAGGGGGAGTGCAGTGCACAGGAATCATAACTCTTGCTCGCTTAATTTTTGAGTTATTGCCCTTTGTTGTTTTTTTTATACTTGAATTTGGTCTGGAGCGTATCTCCAAAACTATACTAGCTTGGGTTATGAAATTTCATGGGTGTCTAGATCTCACCAAGGGGGAGTGCAGTGCATAGGAATTATAACTCTTGCTTGCTTAATTTTGGAGTTATTGCCCTTTGTCATTTTTAATACTTGAATTTGGTCCGGAGTGTATCTCCAAAACTATCCTAGCTAGAGTATGAAATTTCATGGCTGGATAGATCTCACCAAGGGGAGTGCAGTGCACAGGAATCATAACTCCTGCTCACTTAATTTTTGAGTTATTGCCCTTTGTCGTTTCTAATACTTGAATTTGGTCCGGTGAATATCTCCAAAACTATACTAGCTAGGGTTATGAAATTTCATGGGTGGATAGATCTCATCAAGGGGGGGGCGGTGCAGTGCATAGGAATCATAACTCCTGCTCCCTTAATTTTTGAGTTATTGCCCTTTGTTGTTTTTCATACTTGAATTTTGTCCGGAGCGTATCTCCAAAAGTATACTAGCTAGGGTTATGAAATTTCATGGATGGATAGATCTCATCAAGGGGGAGTGCAGTGCACAGGAATCATAACTCTTGTTCGTTTAATTTTTGAGTTATTGCCCTTTGTCATTTTTCATACTTTAATTTGGTCCGGTGTATGCCCCAGCTTAGCAACTTGGGGTAAGACGGGCGTATCTTGTGACAATTTGCCGCTCATGTTCAACTCTTACTTTTGTACTCAACCATTCTGCATTCTGTGACAAAGACCTGTGTGGTGGCAAGGAGCTGGTGGGGGGGTATGATCACGTTGAGTGATAGCTCTAGTTTGAGCCAGTTTTAACCTTTAACCCTTTAACAAACAATCCCTGGTTTTATGACTCTTGAGATAGAAGCCTTTTGAAAACATTGTGGGAAAAGGAGAAAATGCTGGTAACCAGCATTTTCTCCTTTTCCCACAATGTTTTCTACACTGGTGGAAACAAATATCAATTTTTGAGTTATGTTTACTTTGTTGCCAGCAAGTGCTTTCAATTTGGACCAGTCTAAAATTTTGTCATTTGGTAAAGGGTTAACGCTGCTTTCACAACTTTAGCTGTCTTTGTGGGGACTGTAGATCAAGATCAAACTGCACAAAACACGTAGTTTAGTCTTTGATCTACACACGTTTTTCTTGGCTGTGATATTCTGGACAAGGATTATCTTTAAAGTGCTCTTGTTCGAGTCTTATGTGTAGAATTGAAAATGCCTTTTGGGTTTATAGGGTGCTCTACATCTTTGCAAGCCAAGGCTGACAATTCACTACGTTACTCTACCCTTGGCAGATCAAGCTTGATGTTTACATTCCCTCGATATGCTTTTTCATTGGATGCAGCCAGCTCTAACTGCAACGAATGAAATCTCTCGTAGCATTTCATCTTTGATAAAAATAGGTCGCTATATATAGGTAAACATGGAAACCCACGTGGATGTCTGCTTATCACTTCATGTGTATTCATGTGTATTCGTAAGCAGTTTGTAAAATGATATTTCATTGGCTTTTAGAAATATGATGTAAAGGGGGGTAATAACCAGCATCCAATAGAGGGTGCATCGAAGGAATCTCGAAATCGGGCTCAATCAGCCAAGGTAAGATCCACGTAGTGATCGTAACCTTGGCTCGCGAAGATGAGTGCTCTAGGGCTTGTTGGAAATATAAATGTGCTTTTAACCCTTTACCTGATATGCCAATTTGAGGCTCTTACATGTCAGCAGCAAAAAAAGATATGATGTCAAAAATATGGAAAAATGAGGATACAAATATCTGATTGAGTGGAAAACATTATAGGAAAAGGAGAAATTGCTCGTTACGAGCAATTTCTCCTTTTCCCACAATGTTTTCAGACGCTGTCTGTTGTTGATACGTCAAAATGAGTATCTATAGAGTAAAGGGTTAAATATTGGAGGAGCCTTAAATGTTGATGTCTACTAAAAAAGAGACTGTAAGTGCAATATTACAATATTATGACAATTAAAATCATAACCAGTGGAGTGCCGTTATTGGCATCTTCTCTTTTTCAGACAGTGTTTTTGGGGCCTTCTTTGTCCGAGTCACCATTTTTAGGTTTGAGTGGAAAAGGGTTAAAATATACTCACTTATATTTTAAATTTAAAATAGCATTTTCTCCTTTTTCAACATGTTTTCAATTTTTCGATGTAAAATTTCTCCAGGCTGTTGAGGGTTGGGTCTGTTTAATAAGGGGTTAAAATAATACATGTACTTACCTGTTTATGTACATTCTATTATGTTTCTTTACATTATATACTGTAACACTATGCTTGATGGTTGAAACTTGTGATTAGTCTGTGCTTGCTTCAGAAGTCGTCTCCTGTTGAAAGAAAGATTACACAAAGAATCAAATTCATAAAGATCTAGTGAACCTTTTGTCATTCAATTCAGTATTATTGTACATAGAATTAATGTAAGCAGGGACTATGGACGGGGAGGGTGAGTTTGCATGTTATATGTAAATTCACTTTTTCAATTGGTGTCATGCCACATGTTGTTGATACAATCAAGCTGCATAACATATTATCATGTGTCATTGTTATTTTGCATACAATTGTAGTTCAAATATTTTATGAACATTGTCTGTGGACTGGAAATGGATTTAACTCACTTGCTGAACCATATTTGCAGATTGCCAAGCAGTAACACTATTAACTGGTTAACCTGTTAACTCTCTGCAAAATAATAAATGTTGGACTAGTCTAAATTGAAAGCATTTACAAACAACAAAATAAATTAAAATTTAATAAATTGAAATTTGTTTTTAGCAGGGAGGAGGGCATTGTTGGAAAGGGAGAGAATACTGGTTACCAGTATTGTCTCCTTTTCCCACAATGTTTTCAATAATGTTTTCAATAGGCCTCTATTTCAGGGTCGTAAAAAGTCAAAGATGGTTTAGTAAGGGGTAAATATCTTAATATCTTATACATAATTACTGAAAAAGTATAAACAAAGATTGCCAAGCAGTAACATTTTTAACTGGTTAACCTGTTAACTCTTTGCAAACAATAAAATTTTGGACTAGTCCAAATTAAAAGCATCTGCAGATGACAAAAAAAAAAAAAAAAAAAAAAAAATTGTTTCCAGCAAAGTGGAGAGCATTGTTGGAAAGGGAGAAAATTCTGGTTACCGGTGTTGTCTCCTTTTCACACAATGTTTTCAACAGGCTCCTATCAGGGTCGCAAAAATCAGAGATTGTTTGGTAAAGGGTTAATATCACATACATAATTACTGAAAAAATATAATCAAAGATTAGCTTGTACATCCTTGCAGCCTGATCATGGTGCATACAGGATATACTGATGGCTCCAATAAAATTAAAAAATCCATAGAGAATTTTAAAATGTACTTATCTGAATCTGTGGGGGCTGTCTTTTTTTTCTCTCTCTCGTTGTTCAAAAGGCGTCTGAATAATCTCCATAAAATGCAATATCTGGATGTAAAGTGTTCAGGCACAGTGAACGAGGAATCACTACTTTCACTTTCGGTTTAGACAACAAGAATTAATTGAATTTTCAATTGGAACTGTAGTTGCGCGTATAGTACACTGACATGAACTAGAATTCACAAATATTTCGAATAAATTGTATTTCCCAAATGAATAGCACAAATAATTTAGAGAACGAAAGACACTCTCTCCTTGCTGAAATGGTTTTCCACGTGAGGCAGGAACTGGTACCCGGTCTAATGAGACTAGTTCCCTATATACGGGGACCTATTATTGTTTCAGGTGGAAACTGTTTATTTTACGGCTTTCTATTGCCAGATGGGTTTTTTTTTTTTGTTGTTGAATAGTTATATTGAACTACATTTTATTGTATTTCAAACTGTGAGAAATTGAATGTTTAATAGATGCAAATTATAATGGGATACTAACACATTATGAAATGATTTAATAATCTGAAATTACATGATTAAATACTGCAATTACGCCAGTTCATCCTCAGAATTGAACTAACTTGACAACGAGCAGTTTTGAATGTATATGTTTATATATTAGTTAAATATCGATCAATGTTTAACTGAAATATGTTTATTGAGAATTTTTTTGTTGCATTGATTTTATCGCTCTCTCTCTCTCTCTCTCTCTCTCTCTCTCTCTTTCACCTCCAATAGGTGAGCATCCTATAATAGAAATTAGATGTACTTTTTTTCCGATCTAGTTGAGCAAACACATGTATATATTTAATGAAAACAACTTTGTATTTTGACGATGTACATTGTACAAGTCTGATGAATAAACTAAGCATCTTCGCAAGCCAAGGCTGACGATTCATAACGCTACTCTACCCTTTGCGGATCGAGCTTGGTTTTTACATTCCCCCGATACGCTTTTTCATTGGATGCAGCCAGATCTAGCTGCTACGAATGAAATCGCTCGTTGCATTTTATCTTTGATAAAAATAGAACAAGGTTGCTACCTTTCGAATTGAAGGTAAACATGGAAACCCACGTGGATGTCTGCTTATCGCTTCATGTGTATTCGTAAGCGGTTTGTAAAACGATATTTCATTTGCTTTTAGAAATATGATGTAAAGGGGGTAATAACCAGCATCCAATAGAGGGTGCATCGCAGGAATCTCGAAATCGGGCTCGTAGTGATCGTATATCCTTGGCTCGTGAAGATGAGCACTGTTAGAAAAAAACTATTTTACATAATGATATGTGACATTTTGTACCCTTAAAATACAATTTTTACCATTATAAAAAATCATGGTATAAGACAGGAGAAAAGACGTAATTGCACTCGAGTCTTGACATCCATGTGTTACTCTTTATTGTGGTTGGTCTGTACATTCATAGGTTAACCTTTTCCTAGACAACAAATTATTAACCCATTATCACACAATCCCTACTTTAGATGACCCTGAGAAAGAAGCCTTTAGAAATCATTGTGGGAAAAAGAGAAAATGCTGGTATCCAGCATTTTCTCCTTTTCCCACAATGTTTCTACCCTTCACAGAACAAATTTAAAATTTTCAGTGACTTTTATTTTGTCGTCTGCAAATGCTTTCAGTTTGGATAAACTTAAAATTTTGTTGTTTGTAAGAGTTAACTTGAACAAACTAACCCTTCACCGGACAATCCCTGGTTCTTACAAACGTGAGATAGAAGCTTTTACAAACATTTTGGGAAAAGGAAAAATGTTGATCACCAGCATTTTTCATTTTTCCTGTTTTTTACCCTGCTGGAAATGAATTTCAATTTTTAGTTACATTTATTTTGTTGTCTGCAAGTACTTTGAATTTGGACCAGTCAAGAATTTTGTTGGTTGGTAAAAGGTTGAAAGAAATTGCAGACAACAGAATAAATGTGAATTTAGAAACCTTTTTTTTTTTTTTTTTTAAGAAGAAGAAAAAATGTGGGAAAAGGAGAAAATGTCTTAACCCATTACCACACAATCCCTACTTTTGACGGCTTTAGAAAACATTGTTGGAAAAAGAGAAAATGCTGGTAACCAGCATTTTCTCCTTTTCCAACAATGTTTTTCTATCCTTCACAAAACAGATTTCAAATTTCTATAACTTTTATTTCGTCGCCTGCAAATGCTTTTGATTTGTACAGACCTAAAATTTTGTTGCTTGGTAAGGAGTTAAACGCATTTTCTCAAAGTTTTTTTAACAACTTTTTATCTGAAGGTCGTTGAAACCCGGGGTTGCATGGTATAAAAAGATTAACCCTTAAGCTGCTAAGCGGATCTCACTGACCTTTTGCAGACAGTGTAGATCAAGATCAGACTGCACAGAACGTGCAGTCTGATCTTTGATCTACACTCTCTGGTAAGGAGGAATTATTCTACTAAAACTGACTTTGAGATAGCAATATTTGGGTTTTTACTATCGAATTAGAAAATTCATTTTAGTTCTATAGCAGGATAAGGGAAAACTCTTTAGCAAACGACAACATTTTAGACTTGCCCAAATTAAAAGAATTTCGTTTAACCCATTACCACACAGTCCTTACTTTTGACACTCCTGAGAAAGAAGCCTTTTGAAAACACCGTAGGAAAAGGAGAAAATGCTGGTAACCAGCATTTTCTCCTTTTCCCACAGTGTTTTCTACCCTTCCCAGAGCAAATTTCAGTTTTGCAGTCACCTTTATTTTGTCGTCTGCAAATGCTTTCAATTTCAACCAGTCTATAATTTTGTCGTTTGGTAATGAGTTAAACATATTTATTTTACATCGATTGAGAAACAAGTTCTAACAACTTATACTGATCTCTCTCCATTCTGCTTCCTGGAAACTACACCAGTTCTCGTGCCGAATGTGTTGGCCTGTGAAAAATCCCAAAGTTATGAAAGCATTTGCAGACAACAAAACAAATGTGGTTGAAAAATTGAAATTTGTTTTGAGAAGGATAGAAAACATTGTAGGAAAAAAGGAGAATATGTTGGTTTTCCCACAATGTTTTCAGAAGGCTTCTTGCATAGGGGCGTTAAAAGTCGGGATTGTGTGGTAAGGGGTAAAACTAGTACTTAAAGTATATACACTGTAACACATTGATGGTTTGATCTCTTCTGCGGCAAAAGGGAGTTTATTGCCTCTTCTTAACCCTTTACCAAATGACAAAATTTTAGACTGGTCCAAATTGAAAGCACTTGCAGACGACAAAACAAATGTAACTCAAAAGTTGAAATTTGTTTCCAGCAGGGTAGAAAAAATTGTGGAAAAGGAGAAAATGCTGGTTACCAGCATTTTCTTCTTTTCCCACAAGGTTTTAAAAAGACTTCTATCTTGGAGTTGTAAAAACCAGGGATTGTTTGGGAAAGGGTTAATACATTATCCCAAGTAAGTTGTCTCATAAATATTGATCAGTCATGAAGTAGAATGGTCTTTTGACATGAAGAAAATTGACAAACAGCGAAAACTGTCAAGTCATGTCAGCCTGGGCAGACTGATGCAGACTGACATGGGTTGATACTTTTCGGAGATGATTGAACTCTCTTTTCACAGAGCATTTGTTTATTGATTCTATTATTTGAATTAAAGTTGGATAAAAAATTTTCTGTTGGTTGTCTTGTATTCATTTACCTTACATGTCTAAATTCTTACTGTTTTCAGCTCAAAATAATCAATAGAAATTGCGTACTTGGTCACATAAAGAGAAATATTTATATATATTCAATTATACATGGCCAGTTTCTTAAGTGATGGTCAGGTTTTCATTTATTTATGAAAAGAAGTCTATTTTTAAAATACAACCGCTATAGAATGCATGTGATGGGCTGTGTGGCAAGATTTTCAAAAGGTGGCTGGGGTAGTGGGGTCAAAATTACTTTTACCCCTGTAAGCAATTATTTTCCTGTGTCTGCTTTCTACCTTTTACATAATTATGCCAAATTTAAGAACACTTTCAATAATAATTCTGAAATAAATAAGTGACTTACCTTTTGTGAATAGAGGTGTTATATCAATTCATTTGCTTGTCTTCAGATTTATCATCGCTACAGGTTGTCCAAATGGGCAACACACCAAGAAAAGTTAGCGCCTCAAGAGAGCTGTAAAACAGATTTTAGAGAGCTACAGAGCAGGACGCTGGATGAAACCTGTTCTACATCATGCCTTGTTCTTTAATCGGGACTTTTGATTCCCCTGGGAAAGCCTTTTGAAAACATTGTGAGAAAAGGAGAAAATGCTGATAACCAGCATTTTCTCCTTTTCCCACAATTTTTTCTACCCTTTTCAGTTTTTTAGTGACATTAATTTTGTCAGCTGCAAATGCTTTCAATTTGGCCCAGTCTAAAATTTTCTTGTGTGGTAAAGAGTTACTGTGCGTGATGTATGACATAATAAACCTCAGTTATCCCCTTGCCATACATTCCAAAGTTTTAACTACCTTGGGGGTAAAAAGCTTTTGAAAACATTGTGGGAGAAGGAGAAAATGCTAGTGGCCTGCATGTTATTCCTTTTCCACAATGTTTTTGACCCTTTTAACCCTTTACCAAACAATCCCTGGTTTTTATGGCCCAGAGATAGAAGCCTTTTGAAAACATTGTGGGAAAAGAAGAAAATGCTGGTAACCAGCATTTTCTCCTTTTCCCACGATGTTTTCTATCCTGCTGGAAACAAATTTCAACTTTTGAGTTACATTTGTTTTGTTGTCTGCAAGTGCTTTCAATTTGGACTAGTCTAAAATTTTGTCGTTTGGTAAAAGGTTATAAAGACCAAAATTTCATCATGTGAGACATTTTAACTTGGGCAACTATTGAAATCAAACCTGCTCCATAAAGTATCTGAAGATTTGAAATCTCGTGCTCTTCTACTTGAGGTTAACCAGCTGACACCAATCTGTAAAACAATGGCTTAAAATCTAGAATTCATGCAGATATCCAAATTTTAAAAGTCAAGTGCACAACTACACTCTACACATCATAAAGATTCATTGTGGTAAGTTTGAATTTATTCTAATGAAAACTTTAGGAGGCGTTGAGTGCACAAGAAATTACTTGGATAGACGACCTGCAGGGCAATAACATAACATAACCCTTCGTGCATATAAAGAAAATGTAGAAGAACTGATAACGATTTAACCCTTTCCCAAACAAGCCCTGGTTTTTACGTGTCTGCTGTAAAAGACTTGAAAACACTGTGGGAAAAGGAGAAATTGCTTGAACGAGCAATTTCTCCTTTACCCACAGTGTTTTCTACCCTTTATGAGAACTTTCTGCCATTTTCTCCAAATCTAAAATTGTCCTCTGCAAACTCTTTTGGTTTGGAAGAGGGATTATTGAACTCTTGGTCAAACGATAAAATCTTAAACTTGGCCAAATTGAAAGCATTTTCAGATGAAATTGTAATTTGACTTTGGAAGAGTAAAAGATATTGTAGGGAAAGGAGGAAATGATGGTTACTAGCATTTTCTACTTTCCCACAGCGTTTTCAAAAGGCTTCTTCCTTGGGGTCATTAAAACCAGGGATTATTTGGTAGAGTGACAAGTCTACATCAAACTACAGACCGTAGGTTTTGCAGATTGTTTAGTTGAATTTTAACCCTTTACCAGGTAAACTGGTGTTTTTCGACCCTTAATTTATTTGGAATAAATATATTTAAAAAATCCGAGCCAGTCATTTTTAACTTTTTACCAAAAAGCAAAATTTCACACTTGTCCAAAATTGAAGCATACTAGTATGTGGACAACATCAGAGGTTACTTAAATGATGCCATCAGAACGCAATAGAAAATATCGCTAGAATAGGAGAAAACGTTGATTACTAATCGATATACTTTCTCCTTCAGAAAAATTATATTCGCGTATATATAGCAGGCTAAATATAAAGCAACCCCCCCCCCCTCCATTTTGATAGATATTCATTGGTCTAAGGGAGGAAACTCGTACCGTCCTCTCAATCTTGTATGAATTAGCTCCCTTGTTTCCCGCCATAAAGCAGAACGAATGACGTGCAATGTAGTCAACAGTCAATCCTGGATGAGTAGATGAGGCCTTATAATTTTAAAACGCAGCCGGTGCCGCATTATCATCTGAAATAAGCGGCACTGATACATTTATGTTACGGTAGAATCGAAACATCGTTACAACAGGATTGTGTATAGATCTCTATGATCCCTGATTGCAGCTGCAAATTTTAGAAATCGCAAAATAGATTGGCCTTAATTAAAGGGCTAAAGTTTTAACTAGATCCTAAATAGTAAACTTATGTTAACTTGACCAAGCTTGTTCCTGGCTTTTCAAAGAATTATTACAGTTGATTTATTATATGTTTACCACAACACTTATTCATCCCGGTTTTTGACCGGATGTTCGCGGGTATACAAGGGAGACCACTCATGCAATTAGAAAAAACTGGTACGAGTTTTTTCCCTTAGACCATTAATTTTGGGTAAGCATCGCCAGTCTCGAAACATACATGGGTGTTTTTATGATGAGCGTTAGGTATATCTTTATCTTATATATTTATTTACTGACGCAAATATCAGATATGAATACAGCCGTATTATAGGAAACAAGTGGAGATCTACCCGACAATATACGAAGAGCTCCAGTTTCAAGTTCTTTTTTTATTTTTTTATTAGAAATAAAACCATGAAAGGCAAGTTATACATGATGATGTTGCATTGTCTACATGTTGCATTGAACTCCAATAAGATGAAACGGAATGACAAAGTTTAAAATATACATAAAATATACATAGGAAAATGATTGGTTTTAAGTTGCATGAAGATTCCCACTTTGTCAATTCCGGCAATAAATCTAGATCTACCTATGCGGTTATTTGATTTAAAAAAAAAACATGCACAAAATCTGAACTGGCAGACGTTTGTAAACTAAAAAGAAATGCATCCCTTGAATATCTATCAGACGTCAAAATGTTGTATCCGATCAAAATAATATCATTTGCAGACGACAAATTATATTTGTCTGAAAATAGAATAGTCTGAATAGAAAACGTGGAAAAAGAAGGAAGTGCTGGTAACCAGCAATTTCTCCTTTTCCCATATTGTTTTCAAATTTGCTATTTCGGGCTCGTAAAATTCGTGATTATGTGGTCAAGGATAAAATAGCATGTACATGTCACATCCAGATGTACTAATAGACTCTGGGAGGATTATCTCCCCTGGTAATCAATAAGTTAATGACAGGAGAAACAGCCACACACAATGCCTTATTTATCGATTTTTAGGGAAGCTGATCGACATATACAATGATACAGAGGGTGATGAACATTTCAGAGCTGTTTTGTCTACATATGGTTGTGTTTGCTCAGTAAATATTTGCCTTGATTGGATATTTCCATAGGATTTTCATTAGAAAAGCAAGTAAACTCTTACTATTCTTCCATCTGTAATACGCCGACAGTAGCATTAAACTTTTTATTAGTCCACAAAATTTTAGACTTGTCCAATGTCCATATTGAATGAATCTGCAGACGACAACTAAACATGGCTAAAACAATCTAACTTGCCAGGCTACCCTTGGGGTAATAATGAGTCTTAAAAAAGCAAAAAAAGATAGACTCTTCCATCTTCAACGCATTTGCAGACGACAAATTGACTGTGGTTTAAATGGATTGAGTGAACCTGTTTTCACCATCACCAACTGTCAATTTATATGAAGAATGTCATATAGAATCCTTTACCAAATATTGTGCGTATTTTAAAGGAAATCCTGGTAACCAGCAATTTCTCCTTTTCCCAGAATGTTTTCAGTTTTTCTTTTTCTAGCATTTGAACCATTTTTTTTCTGCAGTAGATCTACTATGTTCATATAGATCTAGATGTAGATCTATTTGTGTGGTACAGTTGGGTTAACCCATTACCAAACCACAAAATTTTAGACTGGACCAATTGAAATCACTTGCAAACGACAAAATAAACTTAATTCAAAAATTGAAATTGGATTCCAGGTGGGCAGAAAACATTGTGGGAAAAGGAGAAAATGCTGGTAACCAGCATTTTCTCCTTTTCCCACAATGTTTTCAAAAGGCTTCTATCTCGGGGTCGTAAAAAACAAGGTTTGTTTGGTAAAGGGTTACAGTAGAGCTATGCTTAGGGTAACATTTCTGACTAAATTGATGTTCAAAATGCTGTTTTAACAGCCATAGGCGTAACTTCTATCACAAGAATTTGACATTCTATAACCAAAATAAATAATAAGATATGAAAAAAAAAATCTCCCCTATATAATATAAATATATTATAAAGGGGATTTTTTTTTTTCATATTTCATCAGTTATTTTGGTTATAGAATGTCAAATTCCTGCACTTCTATTACACACACCACGCACATAATTATGTAATGTGAAAAAATCGAGAATAGGTCGATAGCTGAGGCATAATCAAACCTGTCTTTGAAAACCCAATTTCTACCTCAGTAAAGGCTCGAACTTGTTCTACAGTCACCTTGAATATCGAATATCTTGGGGGAACCCCCAATCACCCCCCAACGAGAGGGGTCGACTCGCGCCTACGGGGCACAAGAACGCCTGCGGCCTTCATGCACACATTCGGCGTGCATATAATTTACTTTTTCTTGGTTACGCCCCTGACAGCTTAGGTCACATCACAGCAGTCGGTGCAATTACTCATGTATTTCCTGGCTTTCTCACAGTAGATCTAGATCTACTGACTCAAGTTTCTTTCCTTGTCACTGACTGTAACTTTCTCAGATGCATTAGAGAGAGAGAGAAGTTCAAAATTGCTGGAAAAGAAGTTTGCCTCAACAAGGTATTGAACTCGCAACCACCAGCTCACAAGTTGGGTACGCTAACCACTGAGCTACTGTAGCAGGCAAGGCTAGCATTAACTCAATCTTTTACCAGATTACAAATGTAGGATTGTCTTAGTAACCCTTTACCAAACAATCCCGACTTTTAACGGCCCTGAGAAAGAGGCCTTTAATAGAAAACATTGTGGAAAAAGGAGAAAATGCTGGAATTTTCTCCTTTTCCCACAATGATTTCTACCCTTCACAAAATAAATTTTTAGATTTTCATCCACTTTTATTTTGTCATCTGCAAATGCTTTCATTTTGGACCAGTCCAAAATATTGTCGTTTGGTAATGGGTTAACGAGCCTGAGAAAGAGGTCCTTAGAAAACATTGTGGGAAAAGGAGAAAATGCTAGTAGCCAGCATTTTCTCCTTTTCCCACAATGTTTTCTACCCTTCACAAAATAAATTTTTAGATTTTCATCCACTTTTATTTTGTCATCTGCAAATGCTTTCAATTTTGACATGCCTTAAATATTGTCGTTTGGTAATGAGTTAACCCATTACCTCACAATCCCGACTTTTAATGACCCCGACATAGAAGCCTTCTGAAAACATTGTGGGAAAAGGAGAAAATGCTGGTAACCAGCATTTTCTCCTTTTCCCACAATGTTTTCTACACTCACAGAATCAAAAATCAATTTTTGATTCACATTTATTTTGTCGTCTGCAAATGCTTTCAATTTGGACCAGTCAAAAATATTGTCGTTTGGTAATGAGTTAAACCTTATCCTGCTAAATAACTACAATGAAATTTTCCATTCGATCTTAAAAACCCAGATATTGATTTTAAATAGTTATGTTTTTTGGAATGACATCTCCTTGTTGGACAGTGTAGATCCAAGATCAGATTGTACATTCTGTGCAGTCTGATCTTGATCTACACTATCCACAAAAGGTCAGTGAGTCATGCTTGGCAGTCTAAGGGTTAAAAGTATTTTGCAATCAACTACTTACGGGTGACTTATAGCAATGGAGTTAACCTTTGAAAGGATAGAAAAACATTGTAGGGTCGGAAAAAGAGGCAGTGTGGGTGTGTAGCATTTTCTCTTTTTTTTTTGTAGATGCCTTTTTAAAAATTTTCTTCCCTCATGTTTTTAAATTTCAGGATTCATCTGATTGTTCGATAAGAGAAAATTGACTTGAAAGATAGTGGAAATAAAGAGAAGACTGCTTGACTCTGTAACAAACGGCAAAATTTTCTCCTTTATAAATTGAAAACATTCGCAGAAGACAAAGTAAAGGTAGCTAAAGTTAACCCTTTACCCCATAAGGCATTTCTATGGTATCTCTAATTGACCCTAAATAACAGCACGGATGAAGCCATTTCTTATGTGTATATGACACCTTTTGATAGTGCAGAAAACATTGTAGCAAAAGGTGAAATTGCTTGTCACAAGCAATTTCACCTTTTGCAACAATGTTTTCCAAAGGCTCCTACATGCAAATTGTAGAAATGAGTATCTATGGAGTAAAGGGTTAACTGATGATTTCTGGCTTTGACAGAGTAGAAAATATGTTATGAAAAGGAGAAAATGCTGGTTACGAGCATTTTCCTCTGTTCAACAATGTTTTTGCAAGAGAAAATGTTGGTTTTTTGCAAGAAAAAATGTAGGTTACCAGCATTTATCTGTTTTCACAAATTGTTTTTATTGGGATAATGTAGTATAGGGTGAAATTATTGTACATAAAAAGATTTAACCCATTACCACACAATCCCTACTTTTGATGACCCTGAGAAAGAAGCCTTTAGAAAACATTGTTGGAAAAGGAGAAAATGCTGGTTACCAGCATTTTCTCCTTTTCCCACAATGCTTTTTACCCTTCACAAAACATATTTCGAATTTTCAGTCACTTTTATTTTGTCGTCTGCAAATGCTTTCAATTTGGACCAGTCTAAAATTTTGTAGTTTGGTAAAGAGTTAAGTCATTTATAGATCCATTGAAAGCTTTTGCAGCCAACATATTACATGTACCTGAATGATGAGATTTGTTTGTGAAAGATTTGATATAATTGCACTTGGAAATAGCAGAAATATTCAATCATTTTCTTTGCTTTTGCCTCATTGTTTTAAAAGTACATTATATTTTTTTCCTCAGGTTTGTTAAAACACAGGATTATGTGATAAAGGGGTAAGTAAGATTAAAGGGTGTGGAAAACAAGTCTAGATCTGGAACCTAAATTCCTGTTAAAATATTTTGGTTAAAGGGGAAATTGCTCATTTGAGCAATATTTCCTTTTGCCACTTTTTTACACCCCCGCAGCAGTTCAAATAGAATCACCAGCAAGAGATAGAGAATGAAGAATCAACACTGTGTGGAGTCCATGGCTGTGAGGTATAGAGCACCGGCCTCGTAACCATGAGATTCTGAGTTTGATACCCAGAAGCAGGTGTCAACTTAGGGATTTTTCATTGGCCCACACATTCGGCGCAAGTACTGGTGTAGTTCCCAGGAAGCAGAATCGAGAGAGATTAGTATAAGTTGTAAGAACTTTGTTTCTCAATTGATGTAAAATAAATATGGTTAACCCTTTCCCAAACGATAAATTTTGGACCCTTCCAAACCGAAAGAGTTTGCAGACGACAGTTTTCGATTTGGAGAGAAAGTTCTCAAAAAAAAGGTAGAAAACATTGTGGGAAAAGGAGAAATTGCTCATTACGAGCAATTTCTCCTTTTCCCACAGTGTTTTCAAAAGACTTTTACTGCAGGCACATAAAAAGCAGGGTTTGTTTGGGAAAGGGTTAAACTAAAGAGTCAACATTTATCAAACAAGAAAATTTTAGACTGGTCCAAGTTAGGAAGATTTGCAGAATGATAAATCAAACAAGGCTCAAGATTTAATATTTGCATTTGAAAGGATAGAAAGCATTGTGGTTACCAGCATTTTCTTCTTTTCCCATAATGTTTTTTAAAAGCCTACTTCCTTGGGATCACTATATATGGGGATAGTTTGATAAAGATCTTGAGTTAACACATTGAACACAGGGACAAAAACAAAACTCATCTGTGCACTACATCTATTATTGTGAAGTGAAGTGTGACAGAAATGAAAATGTGGATCGACTGCTTTACTTTAATAATTTGACTGTACTTGAGCAGAAAGATTATAGTGTATACTAGTTTATAGTGTTCCTAATTTTTTTCGAAAAGGAATTTTACCATTTTCATGGGAAATAAGATTTGCAGTTATGGTGGATTTTTTATTCTTTAAAAGCTATTTTCTACAGGTATAGATCCACTGGCAAATTTATACATGTATTAAGTTTATGTAAAATTTACAGTAAGTTTAGATATTTGGCTGCAAAATTTAAAGTTCTTTGCAGATGACAACATTAACCCTTTACCACACAGCAGAATTTCAGACTGGTTCACATTGGTGAAATTTAAAGAGGACAATTTACATGTTTTTAATATGATAATCCTTGTCTTGAACAGGTAGAAAACATTGTTGGAAAAGGAGAAAATGCTGGTTACCAGCATTTTCTCCTTTTCCCACAATGTTTTCTGAAAGCCATTTTCTCAGGGTCGTTAAAGGTAGGGATTGTGTGGTAAAGGGTTAAAGACTAGTCAATATTGAAAACAAAAGCAGACAATTAGAATACGACTGAAATCATGATATTGAATTGTGAAAATATTCAAAACACTATGGGTAAAGGAAACAAATGCTGGTTATCAGCATTTTCTTCTTTTTCTACTTTTGTTTTCAAAAGACTTCTTCCCTGGGGCAATTTAAACACAGTCCCGAGTGTTTGTAAATGTTTAATGAAATGATATTTGTTGCCAGGAGTAACTTTTTAGAACATTGCAAGAAATGAAGCAGTGGCTCATTGCATGCGGTATGTATCTCTCTTCCCACACTGTTTAAAAAAAAAAATGGATCATTAGTAAGGCAGTGAAAAGAATGAATTAAAAGCATACAGGGTACAGTAAAATTTATATACAATGTGTATTCAAAAAAGGGGTAAAAGTCACAACTATAGATCTATACCTGCATAATTTCACATCTTACCCATAAAATACACCTTTAACTCTTTACCACATAATGCCGACTTTTAAAAAGGCTTTTTGAAAACATTTTGGAAAAAGGCGTAACCAGCATTTTCTCCTTTTCCCACAATGTTTTCTACACATCCCAATACAATGTTCAATTTTCAAGTCACATTTACCTTGTCATCTGCAAATGCTTTCAATTTGGACTGGACTACAATTTTGTCGTTTTGGTAAAGAGTTAACCCTTTCCCAAACAAACACTTGTTTTCACGGCACTGAAAAAGAAGCCTTTTGAAAACATTCTGGGAAAATTTGAAAATGCTGGTAACCAGCATTTTCTCCTTTTCCCACAATGTTTTCTACCCTACCTGTAACCATATAGAAAAGTCATCTTTTTAGCAACTGTTAATTTGTCATTTGCAAAATGCTTTCAATTTGGCCAGGTCCAAAATTTGCTGTTTGGGAAATTGTTAACCCTTTACCAAACAACAAAATTTTATAGAGCACTACTCCTCCAAATTGAAAGCATTTGTAGACGATAATATAAACATGACTAAAACACCGAAACTTGACTTCAGAAATGTAAAAAACTTTGTGGGAAAAGGAGAAAACGCTGGTTACCAGCATTTTCTCCTTTTCCCACAATGTTTTCAAAAGGCTTCTATTCCTGACCCGTAAAAACCAGGGATTGTTTGGGAAAGGGTAAACCTTTTACCAAGCAATCATTGGTTTAACAACCATTAACTGTTAAGGTGTCAGGTGTGTGACTGACATCTGATAGAAAAACGAGTAAAAATTACTTTTTGTAACCCAATGGTCATTTAAATTCTAGCATTGACTTCCGGCCATGCGACACTCAACAGGCTCCCATTTCACACCTGACTCAGTTCAAGCCCCTGTAAACCAGAAACCACAATTGGTTCAGAGCTGTAATTAGAGACATAAATCATTACACATGCAAAAATTCAGCTAGATCAGACAACTGGAAGTGGGTCTGGGGCATTACTTATTGAACACCCCTAGTAGCTATCAAAACCCATTGGCCAGGGAGAAGTAAGCACCAAAATATTTTGACACAATTATGCCCCTTTTTAAGAAGTAGAGTTTGTCATGCAAAAAGTTTAACATTTTATGATATCATTGCCTTTTACTGAAGAAATTTTCTTCATAATTGGACTAGATCATCCTCGGATACCCCGGGGTCTCCCTATTTGCTACGCTACATCGACCCCTGGGACAATTAGTTGAATTTCCTTCGCTTTACCGCTGGCCGAATGCTGGCTTTTCATTGGTTCCATCATCATTTTGTGATGGGAGAGTGTACTGTACGCTATGACGTTTCGTATCGATTTTCGGCGGCTCGCTTTACCGCTGGCCGAATGCTGGCTTTTCATTGGTTCTATCATCATTTTGTGATGGGCGAGTGGACTGTACGGTATGACGTTTCGTATCGATTTTCGGCGGCTGATTCAAAGTTTTATTAGTCAATTGTCCCAGGGTCGATGTAGCGTAGCAAATAGGGAGACCCTGGGGTATCCGAGGATGGGACTAGATGTAGACAGTCGAAAGAAAAATTAAGGAACCCATAGACATGTACAACTGGCAGGTCACCATGGAAATATTTTTGAAACACCTATGCCCCTTTTACAACTCGGAATTGTTTACTGAAAATCAATTCCTTAGAGTATCTGCCACCTAGCATCAATACCCGCATGCAGCACTCTTTTGAAGATTTGGTTAATTAGGTCTATCCAAAACTATCTGTGTTCAGGATTTCCTAATCCTTCCAAGAAAATGCTGCAGACCTTTGTGCTATGAATCAAGAAAAAAAATTATCTGTTGCTTTCAGTACATGGTCAAATTTTGTGGAAAAAAAATGTGTACCTACAGCATCTTTGACCGAAACCCTTAACCCTTTACTCCATAGATACGCATTTGTATGCATTGCTTGTAGGAGCCTTTGGAAAACATTGTGGAAAAACGTGAAATTGCTTGTGACGAGCAATGTCACCTTTTGCCACAATGTTTTCTATGGTGTCAAATGGTGTCATATACACTTAAGAAACAGCTTTATCCTTGCTGTTTTATTTAGGGTTAATTAGAGATACCATAGAAATGCCTTATGGGGTAAAGGGTTAACAGAGGCATTTTTTGTCAGGTTTTATAAAAATCTGAATACCCCCCTCTAAGGTTGATACTTGTAGGCCCAATATCACTTTCAAAAATCTGACTCAGTTAAAAGCATTGTACTATTTTTCAAAGTCATTCTGTGGATGTCATTGTAAACCTGTCAGCCTCACATGTGATAAGATTGTTGGAGAAAAATTAATGATAGGTGTGTTAGAGAAAAATGTAATTTGCAAACACAGATCTGTTAAAGATGCCCGTCTACAGCCGGTGAGCAAAACACTGTTAAATTTCAAACAATTCATAATGGTATAGAAATCAATCCTTTGTGTAAACATGGATAAATTACTGACATATGTGGTGTAATTGAAAAAAGGAAACATGAAGATTTGTTTTAGAAACCGAACAGTGGTCAGAAGAAAACTGGCTGATGATCGAAGCTGCAAACAATGGCGGTGCTTCACAGAAATTTTTTGTTGGTTTCCGCCGAGAGTCGGATACGTTGTAATTTGCATATATAGGCCGAGACCTCCGTCTGAAAATCGAGGCTGCAAAAGAGAAGCATTCATTTTCCTTTATTTACCGCATCAGACGCAGGGCCAAGGTCAAATATAGTCACGTGAGAGAATGCGTGATCATCATACGAATATACCCGAGTGTATAACGATTATCGAAAATCTTCGATTCAAAAATCGGAAACGACGAGTCTGTTTACATTGAAGGCCGCAACTCAGCGAAATGCATTTTCTATCGACCGTAATCTAAGAAACCTTGCAACCGTCAGGCGCAATATTTGGCATGAAGATATAAGAATGACTATATTTTGATAAGATAATGATAAAATGAGTTAAAACTGGTTGAAAATGAGTATTAGTGCCTCTTTAAATTAAATTGTGTAGGTTTCACCCGTTATCAAACAATCAGGGTTTAACGACCCTCCTTTTCTCACAATTTAATCATTTGTGCCATATTTTCAAATTGTGATATGCAAATGTGTCTAATGTGGGAAAGCAGCCAGTGATTTGGAAAAAAAATGTTATGCGAAGTTCTGGTGAAAAGAACTATGAGAAAACATGGACAGGATGACTGCCTGCTGTAGTATGAAAAATTAGAAATTAGATTGAAAACACAATTTTAACGCTGGAAACATACTACAGAACTTAGTCAGTTGCAAATAACATGAGAAAGAACATTGACAATTAATAGAAGCAGCTGCTGTCGCCAGCATATCAATGGAATGTGGGATGATATAATAGAAGCTATTATTTATGTTTATATCTGGGCCCGTCACACGAAAAGGGACAATTTGTGAATTCTGCACATCGATTGTATAAAAACAGATCAAAGACAGAGCAGGTCAATTTAATTTGATAGTTCAAAATGATTGTATAGTGAAGTAAAATGGCCTCTTTTAACCCTTTCCCAAACAATCCCTGGTTTTTAAGGGTCAGGAATAGAAGCCTTTTGAAAACATTGTGGGAATAGGAGAAAATGCTGGTATCCAGCATTTTCTCCTTTTCCCACAATGTTTTCTACCCTACCATATAGAAAAACCATCCTTTTAGCAACTGTTAATTTGTCATCTGCAAAATGCTTTCAATTTGGTCTGGTCCAAAATTTGCCGTTTGGGAAAGGGTTAATACAGAAAATATCATTACAGCAAAATTGTCTATTCTGATCAGCCTGTGCAGTCTGCGCAGTCTGACCAGTCAACACTTGTTACACTACACAGATGGTCCCTTTTTGCATGAAGGGTCACAACTGTGGTTTGTACATTCATCCTTATACCAAGGTACCATTATTTTTCTTGAGAAGAAGCCTTTTTGAAACATTGTTGGAAAAGGAAAAATGCTGGTAACCAGCATTTTCTCCTTTTCCCCCCACTAAGTTTTCTGTAAAAGCAGGGAACTTATCTTCGTTTGTTCCATTTTCAAATTTTATGTCTACAGAGTGATGCCATGAAGTATGGTTAGTTAAGACTTTTTCATTTTGAAAGGGTTAACTCTTTAGCATATAACAAAATTGTAGACTTCGTTGTTTATAGGGAAAATATTGCAGATCTATCTAGATGACAATTTAAATGTGAGTCATAATGATGGAATTTGTATTTGATAGGGTAAGAAATGATTGTGGAAATGGAGTTTACTACATTTTTTTTCTTCAAAAGCTTTTTTTCTCATGGTCATTAAGAGTCAGAATTGTGGGGTAAAGGATTCAGAATGAGCCTATTCAAACCATTGTAGACAGAGGAAAAAATGGTGGTAGCCAGCATCTTCTCCGTTTTCCCACAATCTTTTTTAATCTGTCAGGGTACTTCGCTTCATTTTACTAATTTCAAATTGTACGTCCACAGAACTGATGCTTTCAATATTGGAGAGTAGAAGATTTAATTATTTGAGAAAGGGTTACCTCTTTAGCTGACAACAAAATTTTGTTTTTTCCCACATCAAAAGCCATAATGCATATTAACTCTTTAGCAAGCAACAAATTTTTAGACTCGTTCAAATTGAAAGCATTTGCAGGTGACAAAATAAATGCGACTCAAAGATTGAAATTTGTTTCCAACAGGGTAGAAAACATTGTGGGAAAAGGAGAAAATGCTGGTTACCAGCATTTTCTCCTTTTCCACAATGTTTTCAAAAGGCTTCTATCACAGGGTTGTTAAAAGCAGGGATTGTTTTTAAAGGGTTACTGGTATATGGCAAATTTGATATGGTTGAGTGATGGTTTTGCTTAAGAAAGGGTAGAAAACATTGTTTGATAGAGAGAATATGCTGGTTAGCACATTTTCTCCTTTTCCCACCATGTTTTCTAGTCCCTATCAGAGACATGTTTCAATGTTAAAGCTGGATTTAATTTGTGACTATTAAAATGAAAATGCTTTCAAATTAAATTTTATAGTCAAATAGTTTGTTATCATGTTATCTGGAAAAGAGTTTTAACCTTTTCCCAAACAACCCTGGTTTTTACAGGTCTGGAATAGGAGCCTTTTAAAAAAAACCTTGTGGAAAAAGGAGAAAATGCTGGTAACCAGCTTTTTCTCCTTTTCCCACAATGTTTTCTACCCCATAATAGACAGAAAACATCTTTTAAGCAAGAGTTGAATTGTCGTCTGCAAATGCATTTAATTTGGTCTAGTCCAAAAGTTTGTCGTTTGGGAAAGGGTTAAATGTGCACCAGAGATCCTGATGAGAAGGGGGGGGGGGGAAATAGGGTAACAGGGGGGGAGGGGGCATGTGCATTGGAGATCCTGATGGGAAAAAAAAGGGTGGGGGAATGTGCATCAGAGATCCTGATGAGAAAAGGGGGAGGGATGTGCATCAGAGATCCTGATTAGAAAGGGGGGATGTTTATCAGAGATCCTGATGAGAAAAAAAAGGGGAGGAGGGAATGTGCATTAGAGATCCTGATGAGGGAAAAAAAAGGGGGGATGTGCATTAGAGATCCTGATGAGAAAAGGGGGGGATGTGCATCAGAGATCCTGATGACAAAAAAAAGGGGGAGGGGGGAATGTGCATCAGAGATCCTGATGACAAAAAAAAGGGGGAGGGGGGAATGTGCATCAGAGATCCTGATGAGAAAAGAAAACAAAAGGGGGGGGTGCGTTAGAGATCCTGATAAGAAAAATGGGGGGGGGATGGAAAGGAGGGGAGGAGAAAATATGCATCAAGGTTCCTGATGAGAAAAAAGTGTGTGTGTGTGTGTGTTGGGGGGGGGGGAGAAGAATTTTTGAAAACTTTGTAGGTAAAGGAGAAAATGCTGATAAACCAGCATTTCCTCCTTTTCTCACAATGTTTTCTATCCTATCAAAGGTAATTTTACCATTTGAACAGTATTCAAATGGTCCTGACAAATGCTTTCAATTTCGACTTGTCTAAAATTTTGTCATTTGGTAAAGAGTTGGATAAAGAACTAAAGAGAAGAGACATTCATGTTTGAATCTGAAAATGTCCCTCAGGTATATATATATATATGTCACACTCTGACAACATCTTGCAAAACTATTATTCTATAATATTTCATCATACTGTTTTTTTTTTTACAAACTATGCTCTTGCAAAATGATAAGCAATGATCTCATATTAACTGTTAACCCATTACTACACAATCCCTACTTTTGACGCCCCTGAGAAAGAAGCCTTTGAAAACACTGTAGGAAAAGGAGAAAATGCAGGTAACCAGCATTTTCTCCTTTTCCCACAGTGTTTTCTTCCCTTCCCAGTAGCTTTGGTAGTTTCTGTGAGACACTAGCAAGTGGCTTTGGTAGTTTCTGTGGGGCACTAGCCAGTGGCTTTGGTAGTTTCTGTGGGGCACTAGCCAGTGGCTTTGGTAGTTTCTGTGGGGCACTAGCCAGTGGCTTTGGTAGTTTCTGTGGGGCACTAGCTGGTGGCTTTGGATAGATACTGTGCTCTCTTACAGTATAAGAAACTCTAGGAAAGCATGATTAGGTTGACTGGCCACTGCGATATTGCTGAAATGGTGTTGAAAACTGATGGTTTTTGTACTGCCTAAATATAGTTTGATTTATCCAACAGTTTGGTTGCCTTATAAACCCAAGAGACAATTTTGAAATAGACTGAAATTGCATTATCCCCCGCTAGATGGCATTCTATAAATACTCATCTATCTAATTTGGGCATCCTGGGTACAGAGCCGAACCACCTTCCTACGCAACAACCGTTACTTTTAATTTCAAACTAAAATAAGCGTTTACTCAATAAAACGCTACCTCGTGCAATTCACTCTGCTATGATCAGCAGTTTAGAGAAATCTGGAGCTAAAGCAGGTCTCATTTCTCCTCAAATGTACTGATAAAAGCTATTTTCTACATCGCTACTTTATAGGGCGTAATATTATAGTCAGCCTGCTTTTAGGGCTAGTGATGCGTCATATAAGACAGTCGAATCTTCCAAGAATATGACATGCGCAGACAACGACCGAAATTGATACAATTTTAAAGTCAAATTTGTCTAGAATGTCTTAGCAAAGCAAAAAGTGCAGGTCAGAGATCAGGCTGTATGTTTTGTGCAGTCTTATCTTGATCTGGCTGAAAAAGCAACTTTGGTCGTCAAAGGCACTTCGAGGGGTAAGGGTTAACCTTGCCTTTTATTTATTCAAGGCCTTAAAAGTTATTTTCTTTCGGGCTTAGATCTTTGATAGGCTAGAGAAGAATAATGGACAATTGAAAATACAAACAAATTTCTTACTAAACCTCTGACCTCCTTTACCCAGTTTCCATAGAATCCCAACTCTTGTTCCTTGAGAAGATGGCTTTTGAAAACATTGAAAAACATTATAGTAAATAAATAAATTGCTTGTTACACACAGTCTTTCTTCCCCTTGCCATGGTATTTTTACTGTGATCAGCTTTGAGATGAAAAATAGTGGTGTGTTGGTTTTATTGTGTTCAGTTTCCTTAGGTTTTATTGTGTTCAGTTACCTTAGGTTTTATTGTGTTCAGTTTCCTTAGGTTTTTATTGTGTTCAGTTTCCTTACCTTAAACAAGAAATTCTAACAATACATTTAGTCTCATACAAGGATTTGATTAATATTTCATAGGTATACAAAGGAAAAATCTTTTAAGATTAGCAAGTTCTCAATTTCCCACAATACTTTCAAAACTCTATCAGTTTGCAAAGAAAGGTATCAAGGTATACTATGTGAAAGATAGCTCAAGGGACATCAGGGTTTTTTACAATGTTGATATAAGTTGTAATAGTCTACCTTTACTATAGATCTTGTTTTATATCATGTGCATTGTAAAAAGTGAAAAATATCCTTGACATTAATTTTGCTCTAAACCCTTTAACTCTTTACCACACAACAAAATTTTAGACTTGTTCAAATTGAAAGCAATTGCAGACGACAGAATAAAGGTAATTGAAAAATAGAAATTTGTTCTGGGAAGGGTAGAAAACGCTGTAGGAAAAGGAGAAAATGCTAGAAACCAGCATTTTCTCCTTTCCCTACAGCGTTTTCAAAAGGCTTCTTTCTCAGGGGCGCTATAAGTAGGGATAGTGTGGTAATGGGTTAAAACAACTGAATTTTTAAGGCCATATTCATAATGAAAGCATTTGCAGGCGAAAAATAAATGTGACACTGAAACTGTAATTTCTTTTCAAGAAGGTTATAAAACATTTTGAGAAAATGCAAGTTTCCAGCTTTTTCTCCTTTTGTAAAGTCTTTTTCAAAAGCTGCCTCTGTCAGGGTTATCAAAACTTGGGACTGTTTATGGGTTAGGGCTTTACAAGACTGTAACAAATGGAGGTCAGAGGTTCAAATCCTTGACCTTGGTGAATTTCTTATTATGGATTGTTGTTAGTCAGTACTACAGGATTCATTCCTTTCTCACTGCTGATCATTGTTTCAGTGATGGTTAGTTAGGAAAGCAGCCAGTGGCTTGGAAAGAATATAGCGCAAATTACTGTTAACCCTTTACCAGCATTTTCTCCTTTTCCCACACTTTACTTAAGACATCAAAATTTAGATTCTTTCATTTGAAAAGCTCCTTCTTCAGTGTTTTTATCTGTTAACAGTATATTCAGTTAATTAATCTCAATATGGGGAAATTAAAGAAGGGACAAATATTCAAAGGAAAGGAAAATGCTGTTATTCAAAAATTGGAAATTTTTGTTGGAAAAGGATGAATAGCTTCTTACAAGCATCATTTTTCCCCATCATGATTACCAATTAGAAGTACATGTAAACATGAAATCATCTGGGAAAAATTTTAGCATTAAAGGTGGCCCTTCAGATTTTGTGACGAAAAGTTCACAAAAATGCAAAAAAATCATCCTTGTACTCCCAAAGCCTTTTAATTTGCGTTCATAAAACCCCAGTAGTCGAAACCATCCGATAACACGAGGAATTAGAGATTTATTACCAACCAAGTAGATACCAACGGGAGACACGTTTTATTTTTAGATTATCAATTCTCTCATTTAAATACAGGAAAACACAGACGAAGTTTCAAACATCCGTCCGAAGAAGACATTATGGAAAATAATTATTACATGTTTGTTATGTAATGGAATTTAAGCTTTATTAGTCACGTGCCAGCCACTTGAAATTCCCACAATGCTTTATTGATTTTTGGCGCGAAATCTAAAAATAGCTTAAGAGGCTACGTAGCCTTTCAGGGAAATACCATCAAAAAAAATTTTTTTAATAATTTTATGATTCTTAATTATTGATGATTTGTATTGTTTCTTCATATAAATTTCAATGATATATATATTTTTTAATTTGGTGTGATGTGAAAATTCTAAATACCCACCTTTAAGTTCTCAGAACTTATATATTATAAATTAACCCCTAGGGCACCAATATATGGTAATTTCAATCTAGAAATACATTTGAGTGGCACTCTGACAAAAGGAGGTTTAATATATCTGGTGTTATACATTCATCACTTAACTCATTACCAAACAACAACATTTTAGGCTTGTCCAAATCCAAAGCATTTGCAGACGACAAAATAAAAGTCACTGAAAATTTGAAATTTGTTTTGAGAAGGGTAGAAAACATTTTGGGAATAGGAGAAAATGCTGGTTACCAGCATTTTCTCCTTTTCCCACAATGTTTTCTACAGGTTTCTTTCTCAGGGTCATCAAAAGTAGGGATTGTGTGGTAATGGGTTTAACTATGTATAAATAAAATTCATGGTGTCTCACAACCATCCGAGTTGTGAGCTAGAGCTGTCTTTATACAGATAGAAAGTTTCAGACATATAGCAAAATGTTTGGACTAAGACTGACCTTGGTACATACTTTTTGCAGATGTATTAACTCTTTACCAAACGACAAAACTGTAGACTTGTCTGAACTAAAAGCATGTGCAGTCGACAAAATAAAAGTGGCTCAAAAATTGAAATTTGTGTTGGGAAGGGTAGAAAACATTACGGGAAAAGGAGAAAAATGCTGGTTACAAGTATTTTCTCCTTTTCCCACAATGTCTTCAAAAGGCTTCTTTCTTAGGGTCGTTAAAAGTAGGGATTGTGTGGTAATGGGTTTAAGTATGTATTAATAGAATTCATGCTGTCTCACAACCATCCGAGTTGTGAGCTAGAGCTGTACGTCTTTATACAGATAGAAAGTTTCAGACACATATAGCAAAATGTTTGGACTAAGGCCAACCTTGGTACATACTTTTTGCAGATGTATTAAAACCCCATTTCATAGAGCATGACTCCTGTATCTTAGCCAAACATGTAACTGCACCTTTAACCCTTTCCCAAACAATCCCTCGTTTTTACAGGTCAGGAATAGAAGCCTTTTGAAAACATTGTGGGAAAAGGAGAAAATGCTGGTAACCAGCATTTTCTCCTTTTTCCCGCAATGTTTTCTACCCTATCATAGAGAAAAACCATCTTTTTAGCAACTGTTAATTTGTCATCTGCAAAATGCTTTGAATTTGGCCTGGTCCAAATTCTGCTGTTTGGGAAAGGGTTAATGTTGCTTTTCTTTAGAATGTCTTGGCACGAAGGTCAGTGGAAAAACAAATCAGACTCCCAGTTTTGTTGTCTTATCAAACTCTGCACTGTCTGCCAAGGCAACTTAAGTTATGAAAGTCGTTTTGTAGGATAGACTTTGCAGCATAATGAGTTTAGGCCTAACACAGTTGAATTATTCCAAAATTTCAACTTTTTCCATTAACTGTCAACTACATGACAAAATTTTAAACTTGAAAGCATTTGCAAGCAACATTAGAGGTTGCTCAAATGACCAGGTTTGTTTTGCATAGCATGAGATACACTGTGGGAAAAGGAGAAAATAGTGATTAACAGCATTTTTTCCTTTTCCCAAATTGATTTTAAAAGTTTTCCTTGTCAGGGCAGTTTATAGCTGAGGTTGTGTTGTAAAGGATAATGGTTATACTACACAAACCTAGTAGTCTGATCCTGAGTTATGTTAGCTTCAAAGGCATTGTTGAACTGGCCACCGTTGTATACCATGTATTACAACAGGCACAAGCTAAACGTACCGTGCCCTGTGATTGGATTATTGATACGGCCAATGAAACAGCTCGATACATATATCGAGTAACCTGACAATGTTATATTATAAATATAATAATCAAATAATACTCTTATAATCATAACATTTTTTCTATTAAATTTTAGACATCAGCTGTTGTTTGTTGAAATGATTCCATGCATTTATAGCAAATCAGCTAAATATGTCAAGTCAAGAGACACTACTCCAAGTTACCTCTTGCACAGTTACCTCGCCTAATACGGGCAGAATTTGAACCGTATCGATTAGCCTGTACCGGTCCCTATTCACGTAGTAATATCAGAGGTGATAACCAGTCTAAGGCATTGTAGGTTGTGAAATGCTCTTTTATCACATGATAAGTTATACTACTCAAAATTTGCTAGGGATCACCCTAAAAGATTCACTCTAAATATATATATGTGGCATGTATCATGTATGGGTTTACATTATGTTTCATTGCCACACTGAGCAATAAAATGACCGGTGGAAATAGATCTTTAAGCCTTTAACTCACAATGCAGACTGTTAAAGACACTGAGAAACAAGCCTTTGGAAAACATTGTTGGAAAAGGAGAAAATGCTGGATACCAGCATTTTCTCCTTTTTCAACAACGTTTTCTACCCTTTTACAGACAGCATAGTGCACGTTGTATTTAGGTTTTGGTCAGCAAATACTTTCAACTTGGACAAATCTAGAGTTTTACAGTATGGTAAAGAGTTTATGCAAAACTGTTGTGACATATAAACCCATACAGAAATACGTAAGTGATCCCTATCAAAGTTTGAGTAGTATATTAGGTTTGTCATCAACGAAAGCATCTGTTGATGGTAAAATAATTCCTGATAAAATGATGGAATTTGCCTTTGAAAATAGAAAAAAAAATTGTGGGACAAGGAGAAAATGCTGGTCACAAGCATTTTCTCCTTGTGCCACAGTGTTTTCAAAAGGTTTCTTTCTAAGGTTAAAAGGCATGGTTGCACGGTGAATAAGGGTTAATTTTCTGAAGTAAAGAGGATTTGAAATACTTAGTTGGACTTTTCTGAGCTTCATCTTCTTCAACTTGGCATATAGAAAGACTATTTTTGCATTTCAGTTAAAGATGCAGTAGAAACAATATCCTGCTCAAAACATTGAGGATCCTGGATGATGTCCGACTCAGAAAATACCAGCTTGATGTCGGACAAGGCAAAAGATGGAGACTTCAGTAAAAAGAAATTGCCACCACCTGACTGGGGCAAGTTTGGGTTGAGCCAGGAACCAATAAAGGCATCTGATAGTGGTCCTTTTGAAACAAAAAATGAAGAAGGGTACCAGCACACTGATAGCAATAACAAAAATGAATTGTTCCAAGAAGATCAGGTATTTTTGAATTTTCTTTTACTCTTTAGTTAATCCTTAGGCTACTAAGTGGGATCAACTCAAGGAGCTTTTGCAGACAACTTAAATCAAGATCAGACTGCACAGAATGTGCAGTCTGATCCTCTATCCACAGTGTCCAAAAAGGAGATATTTTCCATGAAGAAACAGTATATACACCTCTGAAATTGCAAAATCTGAGTTTTTACCATCTAGCCTATTTTAAAGTTTAATTGATTTTAATCATTTAGTAGGTTGAGAGTTATATGGAAAAAAGTTTAGATTTTGCTCTGTACTTAACTCTTTACCAAACAAGCCCTAGTTTTTATGACCCTATATAGGCAAATAAGCCTTTGAAAACCTTGTGGGAAAAGGAGAAAATGCTGGTTACCATTATTTTCTCCTTTTCCAACAAAGTTTTCTATCATTTCATAAACCGAGACACTTTTAATTTGTCATCTGCAAATGCTTTCAATATGGACCAGTCTAATGTTTTATCATTTGATATAAGAGTTAATGTTCAGTAAATTGAAAGCATTATTTGTTGCAGACCATACATTGAATATGACTCTGTTGATTAGATTTAATCCTGAAAAGCCCACCCGGGTGGCTCGGTGGTGAGTGTTTCAGATTCGTGACCTGGTGGTTGTGAGTTCGATACCCGGTTGAGGCGAACCTTCTTTCCGGCGTATTTTCGCCTCTTACTTCAGCTGAAGCATATGAGAAAAGTAGTCGGTGTGTTAGTACTGAGAAAGCTAGGAAACACCTGTGGGTCACTGACCGCCGTCATTATATGATCTTAGCTGTTAAAGTGGCGTTCTCCCCTAATACAACCAATACAACCAAATAATCCTGAAAAGGTTGAAAGCATTATGGGTCAAGGAGAAACTGATGTGGTTACAATAATGTATTCTATAATGTATTCTAAAGGCCTTCTCCTTTGCATTGTTAAACCTAAGTATTCCTTTCAGCACCAAACTTATAAATACAACCTCTTTCTGTATCTGAAAAAACAATCTGATCAAATTTACAAGGGTAACATTGTCTATATTCTCAAAGATATTTTATTGTTTCATTTACATGTTTGTGCTGTGTACAACTTGTAATACTGGTACATGTGCCCCCTGTTGTGTCTAGAAATAGCCTGTCATGTAAAAGTTATTTTTTTCTCCATTTCAGAATTATTTCCAATCCAAAGTGTGGTGGAAGGCCAACTTCTTTATAAGTGAGCCTATACTGTTTGGAACCTGGGACGGAGTTTTTACGTCATGTATGATCAGTTTACTAGGAGTCGTCATTTTTCTTCGAATGGGATGGATTGTGGTAAAAAGATGTTTTATATTAAAATCATTCAAATATTTGTAAACCCTTTACCCCATAAGGCATTTCTTTGGTACATGTATCTCTAATTGACAGCAAGGATGAAGCTATTTCTTGTGTGTATTTGACACCTTTTGATAGCATAGAAAACATTGTGACAAAAGGTGAAATTGCTCTTCATGAGCAATTTCACCTTTTGCCACAATGTTTTCTAAAGGCTCCTACAAGCAAAGCGTAGAAACGAGTATCTATGGAGTAAAGGGTTAATTCGATACAAGTGGTTGACTCTAAGCAAATTGACTAAATTTTTAATTAACAGACTTGTAGGTAGGTAGAGGCGTTGAAGTCCATGCAGGCTTTAACATTTAACCCATTACCAAACGACAAAATTTTAGGTTTGTCCAAATCGAAAGCATTTGCAGACGACAAGATAAAAGTGACTGAAAATTTAAAATTTGTTTTGGAAAGAGAAGAAAACATTGTGGGAAAAGGAGAAAATGCTGGTTACCAGCATTTTCTCCTTTTCCCACAATGTTTTCAAAAGGCTTCTACTTCAGGGTCGTCAAAAGTACGGATTGTGTGGTACTGGGTTAACAGGTTTAAACCACCAAAGGATCAGATTAACTTTTTACCACACAACAGTTTTTTAGACTTGTCCAAATCGAAAGCATTTGCAGACTATAATCTCAATGTGACTCAAATGAGGCAATTTGTCTTTGATTGTGGGACAAGAAGAAAATGCTAGTAACCAGCATTTTGTCCATATCCCACAATGTTTTCAAAGGCCTTCTTCCCAGGGTCGTTAAAAGTCTGCATTGTGTGGTGAAGAGTTAACTCTTTTAACCCTTTACCAAACGACAATATTTTAGACTGGTCCAAATTGAAAGCATTTGCAGACGACAAAATAAAAGTGACTGAAAATTTGAAGTTCGTTTTGTGAAGGATGGAAAACATTGTAGGAAAAGGAGAAAATTCTGGTTACCAGCATTTTATCCCTTTTCCACAATGTTATCTAAAGGCTTCTTTCTCAGGGGTGTCAAAAGTAGGGATTGTGTGGTAATCGGTTAACTCCCCTCAATTTTTTAGACTTGTCCAAATTAAAGCATAAAATAAATAAAATAAAAGGATAAAATAAATGCCAATCAAATGATGAATATTTGTACAGAAAATAGAGAAAACATTGTACCCTAATGTTTTCAAAAGGCTGGTTTTTCAGGGTCTTTAAGTTTGGGATTGTGTGGTAAAGGGTTAATTAAATTGGCTCTTTTAATCAGAAAAAGAGACCAAATTCATTTTTTTCTTTGGTAACTGTCCAAATTTTTAGCATGAGAAATTATTATTTATCATCAGTATGACTAGTAAACTATTAAGTGTCCGTGGTCGTGAGGTAGAGCGTCGGCCTCATAACCTAAGGATCCTGAGTTCGATACCTGGGAGTGGGTGTCAACTTTGGGATTTTTCATTGGCCCACACATTCGGCGCGAGTATTCCCAGGAAGGAGAATCGAGAGAGATTAGTATAAGTTGTAAGAACTTGTTTCTCAATCGATGTAAAATAAATATGTTTAAACTAACACGGGAAAAGGGGCATTCGGACATTTGCGTAAAGTGTCATCTCGGATCAGCCTGCGCAGTCCGCGCAGGCTAATCCAAGATGGCACTTTATGACTACATTGGATTTTTGTGCTACAGTAGACTTGTGCGAAACAGAAAATTACATAAAAACGGGAAGTGTCTTCTCGGATTAGCCTGCGCGGACTGCCCAGACTGATCCGAGACGACACTTTACGCAAATGTCCGAATGTCCCTTTTCGCATGCTGTAGGCGAAGTATGATCATTTATACTTCAAGCTTTATGAAGCAATCTCATGTTTTAGCAAGCTGGATGAAAAAGTTGTCAAAGGAACAGAAAACTCTGGTAACCAACATTTTTTCTCCTGTTCCAAGAATGTCCTTCAAAGGAAAATACATTATTTGTGCCACATTTAATGCTTTCAAGACGAATTTTACATTTTGTTGTCTGTTTTTCCTTTTTTAGCATAACTAATGCAGGTTTAACCCTTTCCTAAATGACAAAACTTTGACAATATTGTCCAAATCCAAATTATTTGAAGTTGACAAACATAATTCATATTGTTTAATTTGTTGAATTTGTCTTTGAAAGGGTTTGAAACATTGTGGTAAAAGGAGAAAATGCTGGTTACTAGCATTTTCTTCTTTTCCCACAATGTTTGCAAAAGCCGTCTTTTTCATTGTCCTCATTATATTCAATATAAGGTAATGGTTCTACTGACATATATTTATTTTCCAGGGCAATGCAGGTATCAGCTTGACAATTCTAACGATCATCTTGGCAGTTTTCATTGTGCTCATTGTCGCTTTAAGTGGTATAGGAGTTTGTGAGCGATGTCGGATGGAAAGTGGTGGGGTCTACTTCCTCATTTCTCATGTATTAGGGGCCAGAATAGGGGGCAGCGTTGGCATCATCTATTGCTTTGCACAGGTAATTGAACAACTGAAACACAAACCATTTATAGATCCCATCTTTTTCTGACTTTAGCTCTACTTGCACAATCTCTGGTTTCAACAGCCTTAAGGCAGAAGGCTTTTAAAAAGATTGTAGGGAAAAGGAGAAAATGCTGATTACCAATGTTTTCGACCCTTAAAACAAACCTTGCATGAACAAACAAATTTCAATTTTTGAGACATGTATTATGTTGTCATTTGCAAAAATTTGCAAAAAAGTCCAAAGTTTTGTCTTTTGGTAGAGTTGAAGATGAAGTCTCTGGAATATGTCATGGAAAAGGGAGAAATCATTGGTTAACAGCGATTTCTCCATTTCCATTAATGTTTTCTATGCTTTCATAGAAAACGCCACCAGTGTATGTAAAATAATATGATAAAAGATTTTTTTATTTTATCATTCAGTCTGTAAGCTGCTCCCTCTCTGTTATGGGTTTTGGTGAGTCCATAGCCGGACTTGCTGGAAAAGAGGATAATCCATGGATAGCCAAAGCTGTGGCATTTGGTCTTGTTCTCTTATTGTTAGGTAAGTGCAGACCATGTTGACTCTGTAGCATACGTCAACAATTTTTGGGCTCATGCAAGTTGAGAGAACTTGAAGATGACATACATGTAATAACTTTTTAATAACCTTCTGTGAATGTGTTTAAAACCCCATGGGAAAAGGAGAAAATGCTGGTTACCAGCATTTTCTCCTTTTCTCATAAGGTTTTAAAAAGGTTTTCCTAAAGTCATTAAAACTCAGGATTGTGTGGTAAAGGGTTAAAAGTGACTAAATTAATGAGATTTATCTAACAAATTGTTGAAAACATTGTTGGAAAAGAAGTAAGCAGTATTTTTTTTCTTTTCACACAATTTTTATAAAAGTCCTCTCTCTCAGGATTGTTAAAACATAGGATTGCTTGACAAATGGTTAAGTAATTCCATGTATATTGGAATTTCTGTCTATACCACAGGTGCCTGACATATCTGATATCATACAACCCCTCTATATATATATAGAGGAAAACTGTTGTTTTTGGTGAAAGATCGAAATTTATTTCATCGAGTGAACACCATCAGTAATATTTTCAAAAATGGTGCAGCCATGAGTGAAAATATTGCCGATGATTTTCACAAGATGAAATAAATTTCGATCTTTCACCGAAAACAACAAATATTCTTTTTCTTTCATGCTTTTAACCCTTTCTCGGAGGAGCTTTATCAAAATCCAGTACAGTTCTTTTCCATTGTACCCCATGGTGCATTGCAACGCATAACAATATTACATCAAGCGCAAGAAATGTAAGTTAAATGACATCATATTTCCATCTGGTTGTGAGGTACTTGCAATTTACCTGGGCAACAAGAACATGAAAATTGATATTTTGACTGGTCCTACCCATGTAATGTCAAAAAATATTTTAACCTCTATTTCTCGATATCCTACCGAAAAGCATGAAATAAATATATCATATCTGTATAAAGGAGTTGTATGATACCAGACATGTCACACATCTGTGGTCTAGACTAACTGAGAAACACAAATTCTGAAGGGCAGGAAAATAATATTTTTTTTTTCTAAAAGTAAGTTGGAAAAGTATATCAAAAAAGGAGCAAATGCTTGCTACAAGATTTCCTTCCTTCATACAGACTGTTCTAAATCCTTACCCAGATAAGCTCTGGTCTTTACAGCTCTGAGGTTGAAGCTATTTGAAAATACTTGGGAAGCAACCAGTGACTTGGGAAGTATATTTTGCAAAGTAATGTAAATTAAACTTAAGGAAACCATGGATTGGTGCACTGGCTGGTGTGATATAACTGAAATGATGTTAAAAAATGGCTATAACAAAATATTACTGTTAGAAAAATCTTAAGACCTAAGCTGTAAGCCTTGCAGCCCTAAGCACAGTTCTGGTTTTTGTTGTAGACATTCTAGGTGAAGAATTTGGCTTTTTTTTTTAATCAACTATTCTTTCATTCATTCAAAGTGTAATTCTCAACAATTTCCTAACACAATTTTTGATTGGCTTAACTTCATATAGAAATATTATTATGCATCAGTGTGGCTATTTTATTAGCACTTTACCAGACAACAAAATTTTATACTTGTCCAAAGTGAGAGCACTTGCAGACAAAAAATTAACATAACTCAAAAACTGAAATTTGTTTCTGGACAGCAGAGTAGAAAACATTGTTGGGAAAGGAGAAAATGCTGGTTACCAGCATTTTCTCCTTTTCCTACAATGTTTTCAGAAGGCTTCTTCCTCTGGGTTTTAAAAACCAGGGATTGTTTGGTAAAGGGCTAAAGCCTGTGTTACTATTTAAATCTAGAATAATACCCAAAATACAAATTAGAACTGATGATGAATACCAGCGTAGGTTTATTAAAAGTTTTCAAAGGTCATATGCAGCACAGGCATGTGAGAGTAAAACATTGTGGTATATTTCAGGAATCAATGTTGCTGGAGTAAAGTGGGTCATAAGACTTCAACTACTACTACTGTTTGTCCTTTTTCTATCAGTCATGGATTTCCTGGTGGGTTCATTTGTCCACACTGACATAGGTATGTACATACACAAGTGAGCCATGTCCTATGAAAAGTGTTTTATTTACTCTTCACCAAACAACAAAATTTTAAACTGGTCAAAATTGAAAGCATTTGCAGATGACAAAATTAATGTTACTTAAAACATAAAATTTGTTGTGGGAGGGTAGAAAACATTGTGGGAAAAGGTGGGTTCATTTGCTCACACTGACAGTGGTATGTAGGTATGTGTGAGCCATGTCCCGTGAAAAGTTAACATTGCTAAGTCTGTTACTAAATGTGAAATATGTTTCAACATCCTTTTCATGAGAATACCCTACAGAATGATAAAACCAATTCAACACAGTCTAATATTATAATGACAGACTTTTGAAAACATGAAACCACAATTTTTTCCACCCTTTTTGTGATAAATTCTATAATTCCAGTTTTATCTTATTTCTTGACATCTTCGCAAGCCAAGGGTGACAATTCACTATGCTACTCTACCCTTGGTGGATCGAGCTTGATTTCCACATTCTCGCGATTCGCATTTTCATTGGTTGCAGCTAGCTCTAACTGCAGGAATCAAATTGCTTGTAGCATTTTTATCTTTGATGAAAATAGAACAAGGTCGCGATCTTTCATATAAAAATAGAAGGTAAACATGGATACCTCCATGGATGTTTGCAGGATCTGTAATGATTCATTACTGAAAAAAAAAACATAGATGAACAATATTTACAGAAAGTTTCAGTATGACCAATCGATAATCAGAGGTTTTAGGCTATATCAAAGCACCTGGCAATGGAATGTTGAAGCACATGTGTGGTTATTGCTTCATGTTGAATTATTATATTTGTAATCGGTTTGTAAAACAATATTCATTGGCTATAAGAAAATGATGTAAAGGGGGATAATAAACAGCATCCAATAGGGGGCGTATTGCGGGAATCTCTGAATCGGGCTCAATTTGCCAAGGTAAGATCCACATAGTGATCATAACCTTGGCTCGGGAAGATGATTTCTTGACTGCAAATCCTTTTAATTTTGACAAGTATAAAGCCTTTCCATCTTGTAAAATGCTAACACTATTTGACATCTTGTCTATGATGAAATCCTATGGAAAAGATCTGCTAATAGTGTGTACGCATTTGTCCTTGCAATGCTTTTAAAGTGTTTGAGTATGTTTTGAAGTTTCAGATACTCTGGAAACTTTATATGAATTATATATTAATCTCTTGGTTTTGAATTATGGAGACTTTATTCTGTTGAATCTTTCAGAACATGGTGTGACAGGGTACCGACAAATAAATTTCCGCCTAAATTCTGGGCCCAGCTTTCTGCCTGGTGAAAGCTTCTTTACCATATTTGGGCTGTTTTTCTCTACAGTAACGGGTATTTTAGCAGGCATTAATATGAGTGGAGATTTGAGGGATCCCTTCGTCAACATACCAAGGGGCACGCTGTCTGCTTTGGGTGTATCGTAAGTATATTTTACAAGATACATGTATATGTACCGTGCTCTGGCAAAAGGGGGCTTTTTGCATCTCTGTGATCCATGCTACCAGGCAAGCCAATGACTTAACCCATTTCCACACAATCCCTACTTTTGATGACCCTGGGAAAGAAGCCGTTAGAAAACATTGTGGGAAAAGGAGAAAATGCATAAAGTTTTGAACTTTTGTAAGCAATAATAAAAAACATGAAATTATTTTCAGTGAAAAAATGTAATCTGAAAAAAAGAAGCATGAAGTTATCATACACTTGATTTTTCAATTCTCCCTGTTGAATGAATGAAGAACAAAACATTTCTTCTGCGATAAAAATTGATTCAAATCCCTTCAGAATTTTGCTCGGGTATGTTTTCAGACCAGTCAAATATTCTGCAAAAATTGAAACCAAATAGTCTGTCCCTTTTATAGTCAGTTGACGGGAGAAAAGCTCTACAGGAAATTACAGCATAAAAGTGGACGTTTAGAAGTTTGCTTCAGTGTATTGTCAGGAGAAGGCAAAATATGTTGAAATATATCTGGACCAACAATACGATAGGTGAGTGCAACACTATTCTAAGTGCCTGTACATTGTACAGGCACTTAGAATAGTGTTGCACTCACCTATCAAATAGCTGCTGATAAAAGCTACTAATATCTAAGTAGATCTGTGCTTGCTTATTGCATGATAAAATTAATTAACATGAAAAACTTTAACCCCTTTACTCCAAAGATACTCATTTCTACATATTGCTTGTCGGAGCCTTTGGAAAACATTGTGGCAAAAGGTGGAATAGCTCGTGACGAGCAATTTCACATTCTGTCACAGTGTTTCCGATGCTATCAAAAGGTGTCATATACACATAAGAAACAGCTTTATTATGTTATTTAGGGTCAAATAGAGATACCAGAGAAATGCCTTATGGGGTAAAGGGTTAAATATGATCCTATGTTATACCGCCCTGAAGAAGAAGGTTTTTGAATGCACTGTTGGAAAAGGATAAAGCACTGGTAACTAGTGTTTTCTCCTTTTCAAACAGTGTTGAGTACCTGAGTCTCCACATGTTACAAATCCGTTCATTTTTAACAAAATCTTATTCTTATACCTTGCAAATGCTTTTACTTATGAATGACTTTAGAATGTTGTCACTTTGTCTGTTTTCCAGAACTTGCCTCTACATTTCCTTTGCCCTTGTCCTTGGTGCCACATGTGTAAGAAATTTTCTCCATACAGAATATATGATATCAGAAAAGGTAAGATATTTGCATTATTACCTATTAATGCAGTACCACAATTTTTTTTATCATTCAACATCATTGCACAAGAGAGCCTTGGAAATAATAATGACTTGATCTCTAGGTGTTTCATTTTCATTTTCTTGCTTGTACAAAATCCCTATGAGAAAAGATAATAGTCATTGTAACAGAATTCATTACTTTCTCACACTGACTCTTTTTTTGATGATATTTATGTTGGAAAACAGCCAATCATATGAAAAGAATATTATTACACTGCAAAGAAGTTACTCATGATCTGATTGGATAATATGCCTGAACATATATATCATCATTTATTTCATGCTTTCCGGTAGGATATCGAGAAACAGCAGTGAAAATATTTTTCGATCTTACACTGGTACCACCAGTGAAAATACCGATTTTCATGTTCTTGTTGTCTAGGTTAATTGCAAGTGCCTCGCAACCAGATGGCAAATATGATGTCATTTACCTTACATTTCTCGCACTTGACGTAATATTGTAATGCGTTGCTATGCAGGAGGGGCATGCCACGGGGAATAACGGAAAAGAGCTGTACTGGATTTTGATAAAGCTTCTCCCAGAAAGATTTAAGAGCATGAAATAAATAGAATATTTGTTTTTTTTTCCGTGAAAGATCTTTCACCGAAAACAACAAATATCCTCTATATCATCTTATTAACATGAAAATGTGCAACAAATGCATAACTGAAATCCAAACTGCACCTGGTGGGATTCGAACCCATGCAGACAAAAACCCTCGATTTTTCCAGTTTAACCCTTTACCAAACATCAAAATTTTAGACTGGTCAAAATTGAAAGCACTTGCAGATGACAAATTACATGTATATGTAATTCAAAAATTGAAATTTGTTTCCAGCAAGGTAGAAAACATTGTGGGAAAAGGAGAAAATGCTGGTTACCAGCATTTTCTCCTTTTCCAACAATGTTTTCAAAAGGCTTCTATCTCAGGGTTGTTAAAAGTCGGGATTGTGTGGTAAAGAGTTAAAAGATTGTCGTTTGGTAATGAGTTAGAGATGTATTAATTGAGTAATATTTTATTGTCATCTGCAAATGCCTTTGGACAGGTCTTAAATTTTTTCATTGGGTAAAAACTTCATTCTTTTATTCAGTTTGATTAAATTTGTGATCTGTAGGACTGTATTCAGTTATTCTAAATTCATATTCTAAACTAGCAAGTTAGACAGCCATTAGCATAAGCATTCTTCTTCGGGGTGGTTAGAACCAAAGAATGTTTGATAAAGCTTTCGAACATATATTATATATTACAGGTATCCATTATTGGTGTATTATGGCTAGCTGGTCTCTACATATCATCTGTGTCCGCATGTATGGGAAGTCTGTATGGACCACCAAGGGTTCTTCAGACCATAGCCAATGAAAATGTCATCCCAATCATACGAGCACTGGGACATGGGGTAAGTTCTAATATGAAGTACTTCTATAATGCTGATTGTTTGATTAAATATATCAGACATGTTCTGTGAACAAGTGGTTTAACTCATTACCAAATGACAATATTTTAGGCTTAACCACACAATCCTGACTTTTAACAACCCTGAGAAAGAAAGCCTCTGAAAACATTGCGGGAAAAGAAGAATATGCTGGTAACCAGCATTTTTTCCTTTTCCCACAATGTTTTCTGCCCTTTCCAAATCAAATGTCGGTTTTTGATTCATATTTATTTTCTTGTCCACAAATGCTTTTAAGTTGGACTGTTCTATAATTTTGTTGATTGGTAAAATGTTAATAATAGAATGTCAGTATCTATTCTAGGACACTTAATTGCAGGATTCATGCTGATGTTTTTTCAGATCCTGCATAAATTCAGACCCAGTGTGTGACAGTCCTGCATAAAAAAAAAAAACACGGAACATCACACAATGAAGAATTAACTCTCACCTCACTCAAAATGATGTTGTTTTAAAGAAAAGGGCATCATTTCAGAAGCTGTTTCCTCCTCCCTTGATGGGAAGCTGGTCAAAATGGCCCACTACCAAAACAACCAGGACCAAAATGGCCCAGTTTACGTAGTCTTAACAGTTTACCAAACAATAAAATTTTAGACTTGCCCAAATTTCAAAGTAATTATGGATGTTAAAAAAAAGGTGGCTCAAATGATGAAACTTGCATTTAATAGAGTAGAAAACATTTTTTGAAAAGGAGAAAATGCTGATTACTAGCATTTTCTTCTTTTCCCACATTGTTTTCAAACTCGTCTTCCTCAGGGTTGTTCTGACTAGGGATTGTGTGGTATTGGGTAAAGCAAACACATTTTATATGCCCCTTACATTCTTGCTTGTGAGACTGTAACTCATTTTCTGTCCAAAATAAAGTAAGTGACTTTCCATTACAGAGAGGCCCAAACAAGGTTCCTGTCTATGCCCTGATAGTCATTATACTAATAGTATTGTTATTTGTGTTGGTGGGTGATGTCAACACACTGGCTCCCATCGTAACAACGGCCTTTATGATGTCATACATGGCTGTCAATTACGCCTATTTTGCACTTGCCATGACCTACGATAAGCGTCAACAACGAGACTTGCGGTTCGGGGTAAAATCATCACAGGTCAAGTCACCGGATTTTTCAAATGGGAAAATGGGCTATGGATCTACTAAAACTTCCGAAAGCTTTAAAGATTCTTTCCAAAATATCCGCAGTGACCTAGATAAATTATTTCCTGAAAGATTAAGCCATCGAGGTCAGCACCATGTAATGCAGGAACAGGGTGCCGTCTCGCCTACAGAACCAGATTTTGACGCCACAAAGAGGTCCAAGTCGCTGGATAACATTTCAGAACACAGCGATGCATCGCAAGTTCTGTTAGGAAAAGAAGGAGGTACTCATTTTATCACAATATTTACCTTAATCCATTACCACACAATCCCTACTTTTGATGCCCCTGGGAAGAAGCCTTTAGAAAACATTGTGGGAAAAGGAGAAAATGCTGGTAACCAGCATTTTCTCCTTTTCCCACTATGTTTTCTACCCTTCACAAAACAAATTTCAAATTTTCAGTCACTTTTAGTTTGTTGTCTGCAAATGCTGTCAATGTGGACCAGTCTTAAATATTGTTGTTTGGTAATGGGTTAACCAGGTGAAAAAATCACAGCTTGGAACAAATTTGCTCCAGATGACACAGCAAACATTATTTTTGAAATATCTGTGATTAACAGGAATACGGATAAACTCTTTGCAAATAACAAAATTTTAGACATGTCCAAATCAAAAGCATTTGTAACAGAAATGTGAAACATGTCAGAAATAAACAGTAGAATACACTATGGGAAAAGGAGAAAATATTACCGATGGTGTCCACTCGATGAAATAAATTTCGATCTTTCACCGAAGAAAACAAATATCCTCTATGTATTAGTATCTAAAACCAGGAGGTGTTGGTTTGAGCCCCAGGTCTGCTAATTTCTTTCCAAGGATTGATGATAGTCATTGCAACAGAATTCATTACTGTCTCACTACTGATGAATTTTCTTCAACGATTATAGAAGAAAGCATGTTTTAAAGAATATTTAGAGCAATGGTAAGAGAAAAGTAAGGAAAGCATTGAGGGTACAAAGGCTGCCATCATTTATCTCTTTACCACACGAGAAAATTTTAGACTGGTCCAAATTGAAAGTATTTGCAGACGACAAAATAAAGGTGACTGAAAAATTAAAATTTGGTTTGGGAAGAATAGAAAACACTGGGAAAAGGAGAAAATGCTGGTTACCAGCATTTTCTCCTTTTTCCACAGTGTTTTCAAAAGGCTTCTTTCTCAGGGTCGTTAAAAGTCGGGACTGTGTGGTAAAGAGTTAAGGGCAAAGAACAGGTGAGAGAAACTCAAGGAAAGTATTAAAGGTGCACTTGCCATCATGATAGAACTGAAATAATGTTGAATATGAAGTCAAACACAATAGAGAGTTTCTGTAGTAATTCTTGGCATAAATATGTTATAGATCCAAGACGACCACCCAATATGGAAATAACCAAACAGCCCAGATCTTGGTATTCCTTTCTTTGTAACAGATGGCTGTCTTTATTTGGGGTAAGTTGGTTTTTATTACCTATTACTTAACCCATTACCAAATGACAAAATTTTGGACTGATCCAGATTGAAAGTATTTGCAGACGACAAAATAAGTTTGAATCAAAAATTGAATTTTGAATTGGAAAGGGTAGAAAACATTGTGGGAAAAGGAGAAAATGCTGGTTACCAGCATTTTGTCCTTTTCCCACAATGTTTTCTAAAGGCTTCTTTCTCAGGGGCGTCAAAACTAGGGATTGTGTGGTAATGGGTTAATATACAATTTTTAATGAATTTCTTAAGATCTCAAGTCCTTACCAAACAACAATTTTAGACTTACCCAAATTAGAAGCATTTGTAGATGACAAAATTAATGTGACTCAGTAGTTTAAATTTTGGTTGAGAAGGACAGAAACATTGTGGGAAATGGAGAAAATCCTGGTTACCTGCATGTTATCCTTTTCCCATAATGTTTCAGATGGCTTCTTCCTCAGGGTCATGAAAACTCTGGGTTATTTGGGAAAAGGGTTGATGTCCTAGTATTAAAATAGAAGAAAATTGTGTGAAGTACTGATAAAATAAGTATAGAAAAGTATAGATTCAGGGGAACTAATGGGCGCGATATTAACTGAAATATTTTTGACAGCAGTGGCTTAGAATCCTGACCAGAGTATGAAATTTCTTTAAATTTTAATGAACTAATATCAGAATAAAAGAACATTGTGTGAAGCACTGGTAAAAGAAGTATAGGAAAGCATAGATAGGCAAAGTAGTGGCCACAATGTAACTGAAATTTTGTTGAAAACTGGTTTAACTCATTACCAAACGACAATATTTTAGGCTTGTCCAAATTGAAAGCATTTGCAGATGACTAAATAAAAGTGACTGAAAATTTGAAATGTGTTTTGTTAAGGGTAGAAAACATTGTGGGAAAAGGAGAAAATGCTGGTTACCAGCATTTTCTCGTTTTCCCACAATGTTTTCTAAAGGCTTCTTTCACAGGGTCGTCAAAATTAGGGATTGTGTGGTAATGTGTTAAACTTTTTACCAAACAACAAAATTTTAGACTGGTCCAAATTGAAAGCATTTGCAGACGACAAAATAAAGGTGACTGAAAAATAGAAATTTGTTCTGGGAAGGGTAGAAAACACTGTGGGGAAAAGGAGAAAATGCTGGTAACCAGCATTTTCTCCTTTTCCCACAGTGTTTTCAAAAGGTGTCTTTCTCAGGGGCGTCAAAAGTAGGGATTGTGCGGTAATGGGTTAAGATCTCAAATCTTTACCAAACAACGTAATTTTAGACTTATCCAAATTAGAAGTATTTGCAGATGACAAAATTAATGCAACTCACTAGTCGAAATTTTGGTTGAGAAGTACAAAAACATTGTGGGAAAAGGAGAAAATGCTGTTTACCTACATGTTATCCTTTTCCCACAATGTTTCAGATGGCTTCTTCCTCAGGGTCATGAAAACTCTGGGTTATTTGGGGAAAGGGTTGATGTCCTAGTATTAAAATAGAAGAAAATTGTGTGAAGTACTGATGAAATAAGTATAGAAAAGTATAGATCGGGGAACTAATGGACCCAATATTAAGTGAAATATTTTTGAAAGCAGTCCCTTAGAATCCTGACCAGAGTATGAAATTTCTTTAAATTTTAATGAACTAATATCAGAATAAAAGAATTTTGTGTGAAGCACTGGTAAAAAAGTATAGGAAAGCATCCATATGCAAAGTAGTGACCACAATGTGACTGAAATTTTGTTGAAAACTGGTTTAACTCATTACCAAACAACAAAATTTTAGGCTTGTCCAAATCAAAAGCATTTGCAGACGACAAAAAAAAAGTGACTGAAAATTTGAAATTTGTTTTGTTAAAGGTAGAAAACATAGTGGGAAAAGGAGAAAATGCTGGTTACCAGCATTTTCTCCTTTTCCCCATAATGTTTGCAAAAGGCTTCTATCTCAAGGTTGTAAAAACCAGGGATTGTTTGGTAGAGGGTTAAAGTCTTTATCAGAGTTTGAAATTTTATACCTTTTCAAATTGAAAGCATTTACAGATGACATATTAACACTTTACCCCATAAGGCATTTCTATGGTTATCTCTAATTGACCCTAAATAACAGCAAGGATGAAGCCGTTTCTTATGTGTAAATGACACCTTTTGATAGCATAGAAAACATTGTGGCAAAAGATGAAATTGCTCGTCACGAGCAATTTCATCTTTTGCCATAATGTTTTCCAAAGGCTCCTCCAAGCAATGTGTAGAAATGAGTATCTATGGAGTAAAGGGTTAAATGTGCCTTAACTCTTTACCAAATGACAAAATTCTAGACTTGTCCAAATTGAAAGCACTCGCAGACGACAAAATAAATTGGACTCAAAAATTGAAATTTGTTTTTGAAAGGGTAGAAAACATTGTTGGCAAAAGAGAAAATGCTGGTAACCAGCATTTTCTATGTTGCCCGCAATGTTTTCAAAAGCCTTCTCTTTCAGAGGTGTTAAAACTCTTGATTGTGTGGAAAAGAGTTAAATGGTGGAATTTGTTTTTGAAAGGGTAGCAAATGTTGAGGGAAAAGGAGAAAATGCTTCAATTACCAGCATTTTTGTTCCTTTTTCCTTACCCCCCAGTCTCACAGACCCCGATTTAATCCCAATTTCGAAAATTTCAAAATCGGCGCGAAATCGGCTAGCTTCGGGAGCGTCGTAGTGCCTCCTGACTCAAATCGGCATCAATTCGGGATCAAAAATAAATTGGGACAAAAATTTCAACATGCGCAAATTTTTCTCCCGATTTGGAAAATCGTGCCGAAATCGGCGCACCTCGGTGTACCTCGTACTAAGTCGTCGTTGTTCGAACTGCTAAGATATCATCCCATAGTACTACGAAGTACCCCGAATTCTGATTGGTATAAAAAGGCAAATCAACTTTGAAAACAATTTATTTGCAGATTTTTTCCAAACCTTTAAATGAGACGCTTCCCTATACTTCGATACAATGAAACCAAAAAGGGGGCTTTTGAAGAAAAAGCAGTCATCTACAACAGATATGCCTCCTCCATCCAGCACCTAAGCTCCACCATTAAGCACAGAGAACTAACCTGACCCTGATTTTATGCCGGATCAGCCAGTTGTCCTGCAAAATGAGTTTGAGGATGACGTCTTATGTCCATATGATAATTGATTTTTTTGTTGTTAATCACGGAATTTATATAACCAGTATACGAAATCAGGGCATAATCCTGAAAAAAGACTTGAAACTCGTAGTCGATTCGGATCTGTCGGCGTATGTCGCAGTAAATCTTTGTGCATCGTAGTCCATCGTAGTAAGAAATCGGGACAATCGGTCTAGATCATACTGTTTTGTAGTAACTCGGCTCCTAAACTCGGCGTACTTCGGAACAAAATCGGGGCAAAAGTGTAGTAAATCGTATCGCATTGTAGTTTTTCGCAGCCCATCGGGAACACACCGATGTATGTCTAACAATACCCCTCGTCCAAGTATGATCGGAGAAAAACGGCTTGAATTCGTGGTAAAATCGGAGGAAATGCGCTCTCCCGAAGCACTACGATTATTTTGGAAATCGGGGTCTGTGAGACCGTGGGGTTAGGATTTTCAGAAGCCTTCGTGCAAGGGGTCACGAAAATTAGATAATTCAAAACAAGGTTAAATACTAAACAAAATAAAAAAAACTTTTCATTCATATTTCAGACTGTTATATGTGTAGTGATTATGTTTGGCACACAATGGCTGTACAGTCTCATAGAGGTTATAGCTGCCATTATAGTCTATATCTATATCGGCCAGGCCAATCCGGGATATTTTCCAGGTATGCGACAGTGTTTTACTCATTTAGCTCTGTAACAAATTAACAGCAGACAAATTAGGACTTTTTTGTTGTAAAAATGTAAGAGTAAGTACATGTTTTCAGATTAAATAGACCTACATGTTTACATTTGAAAACATTGTTGCAAAAGGAGAAAGTGTCTGCAATGAGCACCTTCTGTCTCATCTGTTCTTGTTCAGCTCAATCTAGTGTGGTGAGTTGCAATTGCCAAGTTAATTCACCCATTATCACTCAATCCCTACTTTTGACGCCCCTGGAAAAGAAGCCTTTTGAAAACATTGTGGGAAAAGGAGAAAATGCTGGTAACCAGCATTTTCTTGTTTTCCCACAATGTTTTTTACCTGATCAATAAACATTTGCATCATTTGAGGACACTGAAATTGTCGTCTGCAAATGCTTTCAATTTGGACAGAGCTAAAATTTTGTCGTCTTGTAAAGAGTTACTTATTAGACTGTTGAAAGTACCAAATGAAAATTTTCCATCATTACATTTTTTTTAACCCATTACCACACAATCCCTACTTTTGACGCCCCTGAGAAAGAAGCCTTTTGAAAACACTGTGGGAAAAGGAGAAAATGCTGGAAACCAGCATTTTCTCCTTTTCCCACAGTGTTTTCTACCCTTCCCAGAACTGATTTTAATTTTTCAGTCACCTTTATTTAGTCGTCTGCAAATACTTTTAATTTGGACCAGTCTAAAATTTGCTCGTGTGGTAAAGAGTTAAAACCTTTGTTATAGTCGAATTTTTTGTCATAACAACCTTGAAAGTTGTATTAAGCTTGTAGCTACAGGAATCACTTTCTGTCTCACCTTTATCATTGTTTTGATAATGGGTATGTGGATAAAAAAGTAGTAAGTAGCTATGAAGAATATTGTGCAATGTAGTGGTAAGAGAAATTCAAGGAAAGCATAAAAAGGTGCACTAGCTGCCACAATATGTAACTGAACTAATGTTGAAAATAGCATCAGTAAGATACAAACATTCATAAGTTAGCTTGTGCACTGGTCCAATTTTTTGTCGGAACAACCTTGAAAGTTGTACTAAGCTTATAAGCATTAATAGGTGCACTAGCTGCCACCATATTTAACCCTTTCCCAAACGACAAACTTTTGGACTAGACCAAATTGAAAGCATTTGCAGATAACAATTCAACTCTTACTGAAAAGATGATTTCTATCTATGATAGGGTAGAAAACATTTAGGGAAAAGGAGAAAATGCTGGTTACCAGCATTTTCTCCTTTTCTCACAATGTTTTCAAAAGGCTACTATTCCAAAAAAAACAGGGATTGTTTGGAACTAATGTTGAAAATAGCATCGGTGAGATACAAACATTCAAAAGTTAATTTGTGTATCATAACATGAAGTATTTTCCTCATTCATATATTATCACCAGGTATTGCCGAGTTTAACTTTTACGAGTGGATCAAATCTGGGATACTGCGCTGTGTAAGGTAAGAATTATGGCATGGTTAACTGAATGTCGGCATACACTACATTTTTTAAACTCTTTACCGAATCACAAATTTATAGACTGGTCCAAATTGAAAGCATTTGCAGAAGACAAAATAAATGTGACGGAAAAATTGAAATTTGATTTGGGAGGGGTAGAAAACATTGTGGGAAAAGGATATAATGCTGGTTACCAGCATTTTCTCCTTTTCCCTCAATGTTTTCAAAAAGCTTTTTACTCAGCTTCGTTAAAAGTCAGGGTTGTTTGGTAAAGAGTTAAATAATAGAATGAATAGATACATACTTTGCTTAAAGACCTAAGTATTTCAATTTAACTCTTTACCAAATGACATAATTTTATACTGGGCCTAATTTAAAGCATTTGCAGACGATAAAATTAATGTGACTCAAAAATTGAAATTTGTTTTCGGAAGGGAAGAAAATGTTGTGGAAAAGGGAGAAAATGCTGGTTACCAGCATTTCTCCTTTTACCACAATATTTTAACCCATTACCACACAATCCCTATTTTTGACGACCCTGAGAAAGAAGCCTTTTGAAAACACTGTGGGAAAAGGAGAAAATGCTGGTAACCAGCATTTTCTCCTTTTCTCACGATGTTTTCTTCCCTTCCCTAAAGAAATTTCTAATTTTCCGTCACCTTTATTTTTCTGACGGAAAGGTCGATGTCACTTTTTGACTGACCAAACATTTTTGTCTGAATCGCTGCTTGACGTGGCTTGATCGGCAGTTGTAGGAAGCAGACAATAGAAGAATGCTACAGTTTTCTTTGTCATTACATTACTTTGCAGCTAACAGCACAGACCAGTAATGTGTACATTTATTTACTGGAAGTTGTGTTAAATATGCTATGAAATACAGAGAACCCAACCATGACTTTGACTGGGCCCATATTTACGACATGTGTCCAATATACATTTTGGCAATAATGCGTAAACCAGTCTTTTTCTATAAATAAATTACAGGAAAACCACTTTTATCTAAAATAAACCCTGTAGTTAAAAAGGAGAATGGTGTGCGTCTGACATTGAAGCAAGAACAGACTCGGAATTATGACGCTTCATTCAACTTCGTACATTATTTAGATTTTGGAAAGCCGCGTCACCGATGACGCACTTTCATTTATTATGGGGGTCATTTGAATTAAAATTGCGTCAATGAAGCAGGATTTGTGCGTCATGGAAAACCCTGACAAAATTTATGAATGAGCAATGTTTTTTGTAAAGGGTGTTTCAAGCATCTCTGTAATGCATTATATACATACATTTACCAGTTATAACACTATTGTGGATCCATAGAGTTTTGTTTTGTCTAACAAACCACAGAATCTTGAGGTAAAAAAATTCTTGGTTATGCAAAACTTTACAATTAGCGAAACATTTCCAGCCAAGTCAGGTCATTTTGCACAGGCTGACATGGGTTAACCCTTTCCCAAACAACAAATTTTGGACCCTTCCAAACCGAAAGAGTTTGCAGATGACAATTTTAGATTTGGAGAAAATTGCAGAAAGTTCTCAAAAAAAGGTAGAAAACACTGTGGGAAAAGGAGAAATTGCTCGTTACAAGTCTGATTTTGATTTTGAAATAATTTCTCAGGGATGTTCCTTGGGCGACCCTTAGAAAACACTGTGGGAAAAGGAGAAATTGCTCGTTACAAGCAATTTCTCCTTTCCCCACAGTGTTTTCAAAGACTTTTACTGCAGACACGTAAAAACCAGGGCTTGTTTGGGAAAGGGTTAATATTCTTTGGAGATGCATTGAACCCCCTTTTCACAGAGAATGGATTATTACTGAGTTATATGAAAATTGAGGGGAATGACTTTTTAGCTCACCTGAGCTCAACGTGCTCAAGGGGAGCTTTTAGGGTCACTGGGTGTCCGTTGTCCGTCGTGCGTCATCCGTCGTGCATCGTCAACAATTCTTTAAACATCAACTCCTCCCAAACCGCTGGGCCAATTTGGACCAAACTTGGCAGGAATGTTCCTTGGGAGGTCCTCTTTTAAAATTGTTCACAGAATTTGATTCCATCAAAAACTCTGGTTGCCATGGCAACGAAATGGAATTTTTTAGCAAATTCTTTAAAAATCTTCTCTGAAACCACTGGTCGGATTTTGAAATAATTTCACAGATATGTTCCTTGGGTGACCCTTTTCAAAAATTGTTTGTGAAATTTTGATCCGTCAAAAATTCTGGCCCTGGTGAATGGGGGCTACTTGCACTATACCGAAATCAAGGAATTCTTTAAAAATCTTCTCCTCTGAAACCGTTGGTCGGATTTTAAAATAATTTCACAGAGATGTTCCTTGGGTGACCCTTTTCAAAACTTGTTCGTGAAATTTTGTTCCGTTAAAAAATGTGGCTCTGGTGAATGGGGGCTACTTGCACTATACAGAAATCAAGGAATTCTTTAAAAATCTTCTCCTCTGAAACCGCTGGTCGGATTTTGAAATAATTTCACAGATATGTTCCTTGGGTGACCCTTTTCAAAAATTTTTCGTGAAATTTTGATCCGTCAAAAAATGTGGCTCTGATGAATGGGGGCTACTTGCGCTATACAGAAATGAAGGAATTCTTAAAAAAATCTTCTTCTCTGAAACCGCTGGTCAGACTTTGAAATAATTCCACAGAATTGTTCCTTGGGTGACCCTTTTCAAAAAGCGTTCGCGAAATTTCGACCCGTCAAGAAACATGGCTCTGGTGAATGGGGGCTACTTGCACTATAGGGAAATGAGGAAATTCTTAAAAATTTTTCTTCTCTGAAACAGCTGGTCTGATTTTGAAATAATTTCTCAGGGATGTTCCTTGGGTGACCCTTTTCAAAAATTGTCCATGAAATTTTGATCTGTCAAAAAACGTGGCTCTGGTGAATGGGGGCTACTTGCGCTATACAGAAATGAAGGTCAGATTTTGAAATAATTTCACAGAATTGTTCCTTGGGTGACCCTTTTCAAAAATTGTACACAAAATTTTGATTGGTCAAGAAACATGGCTCTGGTGAATGGGGCTACTTGCACTATATGGAAATGAAGAAATTCTTGAAAATTCTTTTTCTCTGAAACCCCAAGTCAGATTTTTAAAAATAATTTGACAGAGATGTTCCTTGGGTGATCCTTGCTCTTGTGAATGGGAGCTACTTGCACTATACGGACATGATGAAATTCTTGAAAATTCTCTTTTCTCTGAAACCCCTGGTCAGATTTTAAAAGAAATTTTCCGAAATGTTCCTTGGGTGACCCTTTTCAAAACCTGTTTGTAAATTTTGATCCATCAAGGAACATGGCTCTCGTGGATGGGGGATACTTGCTCTTATACAGAAATGAAGAATTCTTAAAAATTCTTCTTTTTGAAACTGATAGTCAGATTTCGAAATGAATTTTACAGGTGACCTTTTGAAAATTGCTTAGCAAAATTATAAATTTGGTTCCAATGTTTCAATACCTCAAAAAAAAAATAGGCTATGGTCATCTCAAAAATTCAGGTGAGCGATCCAGGGCCATCTTGGCCCTCTTGTTTTGTTTTCCAGTGGGAAGAGTGCTAAAGAGGAGATCATTGTGGCTCCAAGTACTCCAGCAGTTACTACCCTTGCTGCCCAACTGACTGAAGATAATGAAGATTTTGCTAACAGGGGGCGCTACCATCAGTCAGAAGTTGTTCAGGGAGAAAATTTTGATGATTATGACAGTGAAGATTGATTTTTGTATAAAAGTTGTTTAGGTTTTGTGATAATTAAATGAATTATGTCCCCGTGTATTTCATAGCTGATACAAGCTTATTCTGTTTCTGGTCATAAGTGAAAGAGCTTAAGCTCGTATATTAGTCTTATTAGAAGCTTTACGCTTAAATGTTTTAAGCTGTTAAGCCATTCTCACTTTCAAAAATATGTGTTTAACATCTTTAATACCAATATATAGACAATCAAAATAAATTAATCTTTAACGCTTTATCAAAAGACAAACTTTTAGACTGGTCCAAATTGAAAGCATTTGCAGACGACAAATTGAAGTTTGCTCAAATGGTAGAATTTGTCTGTGATAGAGTAGAAAACATTGTGTAAAAAGGAGAAAATGCTGGTAACCAACATTTTCTCCTTTTTGCACAATGTTTTAACAAAAGCTTCATATCTTGGGTTGTTAAAACTCAAGATTGTTTGTTAAAGGGTTAACCAAACGACCCTTAGTTGTAATGACCTAGAAGAAAAAAGCTTTTTGAAAACACTGTTGAAAAAATAAGAAAATGCTGAGAAAATGCTGGCAGCCTGATTTTCTCTTTTTCCCAAAATGTTTCTTATCTTTCAAGAAACAATTACCAAAACTTGAACAACAGATGATTTGTCATCTTTCAGTGCTCTGAAATTGAACAATGCTAACTTTTTGATGCTTTGTGTTACCTGAAGATTTCATTTATGAACAGTTGCAAAAACACAAGCAAGTACTATTTTTGCTACACTAGCTGTTTCCAAAAAGGGTCTGTTGTAGAACAAAAATAATCCCTGTCCCACTGGAAGTAATGCATTAACTCTTAACCAAACCAGCATTTTCTTCTATTCCCGCAATGTTTTCTATGCTTGTTAGACACCTTCCATCATTTGAGCCATATCCTAGGTGCATTCAAAATGGAAAAATAAAAAATGTTTTTAAGTAGTTTTAAAAGTTAACCCATTACCACACAATCCCTACTTTTGACGCCCCTGTGAAAGAAGCCTTTTGAAAACCCTGTGGGAAAAGGAGAAAATGCTGGTAACCAGCATTTCCTCCTTTTCCCACAGTGTTTTCTACCCTTCACAGAACAAATTTCAATTTTTCAGTCACATTTATGTAGTCGTCTGCAAATGCTTTGAATTTGGACCAGTCTAAATTTTTCTCATGTGGTAATGGGTTAAACAATCTTATTTTGATAATGTAAAGAAAACGACATACATATCACTCAGTTATGAAGTTTATTGTTGTGGGCATTTTATAGGGAGACATTTCAGCAAAGCTCAACTTCAGGACACAGAAAAATGCTGTGACAATGGAAAAAATGTTCAGCGGTTCTGCTGATCAGCTATGGACTTTGAGGCTGACATCTTTATTAGTGCAATAGTTGTTTATTTTTGTGCATATCTACATGTATTTATTTTACATAAATGTGATCATCATGATGTGTTATTTCAAATGTTTGTTGGTCTCTTTTTACTAGCAAATGATATCATTTACAATTTGCATCTGACATATCTGTCTACAGTCTTACAAAGGTTTTCAGTCACATTTTGCTGATCAGAAGATTCAATTATCAAAAATGACTTATCATTTTTCAGCCTTTCACTAAAAAATGTTGGACCAAAAGTTAACAGAAACATCACAAAAGGTAGAAAAGATGAATTTGAAGTCTTATTACAAATTGAAGAGGGGTTGGATTGTGGAACAGTATTTGTAAAAGTGACTGTTTCTGACAAACTTTTTGACCTCACTGTTTTCCTTCAATATTTACACCACTAGTTAACTCTTTCCCCAATGACAAAATTATAAAACTGGTCCAAATTTAAAGCATTTACAGACGACAAAATAAATGTGATTGAAAATGAAATTTATGTTTGGAGAGGAAGAAAGCATTTTGAGAAAAGGAGAAAATACCAGCATTTTCTCCTTTTCCGACAATGTTTTCAAAAGGCTTCTTATTCAGGTTCGTTAAAAGTTGGGTAAAGAGTTAATATTCAGGGATATATACCTGTTTATTTCATGCTTTCTGGTAGGTTATGAAGAAATATCAGAGAAATATTTTTCTGGTTATGACCAGTGAAAATACTGATTTCTGTATTCTAATTAACTCTTCAGTTGCGGGCGAAAAAAGTTGTTCCCGTGTTCTAGTTACCTTGATTAACCCATTACCACACAATCCCGACTTTTAACACCCCTGAGAAAGAAGCCTTTTGAAAACCCTGTGGGAAAAGGAGAAAATGCTGGTAACCAGCATTTTCTCCTTTTCCCACAGTGTTTTCTTCCCTTCAAAGAACAAATTTCAATTTTTCAGTCGCTTTTATTTTGTCGTCTGCAAATGCTTTCAATTCGAATCAGTCTAAAACTTTGTCGTGTGGTAAAGAGTTAAGTGTGTGTGTGCTTCACAACCAGATGGAAATATGACATAATTTACCTTACATTTCTTGCGCTTGACGTAATATTGTGATGTGTCACTATGCGCCACGGGGAATAACTGTGTATAAGCATGGAATGAATAGAATATTTGTGTATTACGGTGAAAGATCGAAATTTATTTCATTGAGTGAACATCATCGGTAATACATGTACTTTCACTATTCATATTGTTTGAATCCTAAAGTGAACAGAAACATAAAAAGTGTAAAAAATGTAAAAAATGAGTTTGAAACGTTATTATAGAATGCTGGTATAGAATGGAGCATTTTTCAAGATTTTCCATCAATTCTGCATTTTTTAACACATGACATACTTTTTGATGATTTGTGTAAATATCAGAATTTGGGTTTTTTGTTGGTTTGTATTTAATATTATCAACTTGCATGCCAGGTCATATCTGATGATCAATGCATTACTTCCTGAAAGAAATCTGAAGCGGAGAAGTTAAAATATTTTACTAAACATTCCCCTGTTTCGATGACCTTGGGAAGGCTTTTTGAAAACATTGTGGGGAGAAAAGAAACTGCTATTTTAAAGATACGCCTTGACTCGTTTTCCTTCACTCTTTAACCCTTTACCAAACAATCCCTGGTTTTTACGACACTGAGATAGAAGCCTTTTGAAAACATTGTGGGAAAAGGAGAAAATGCTGGTAACCAGCATTTTCTTCTTTCCCACAATGTTTTCTACCCTGCTGGAAACAAATTTCAATTTTTGTCGTCTGCAAGTGCTTTCAATTTGGACCTGTCTAAAATTTTGTTGTTTGGTAAAGGGTTAATCAATTTCTTCTTTATTATGAAAGTATAATCATTTTTGTATCCTCAAGCCAACTGTTTCCTCAGATGGTTGCGCAAATTATGATGGTTAGATAATACATTTAGTCTCTTTAGGCACGCCAAGACACCACTGTTGTTGTGTCTTGTTATAAATCGAAGGCAAATAGCAAGTGTCTGTTTATGCCTTACACCTTATATATCTGTTATGTATATGTTTACAACATCTGACTAGATCCTACACAAAATCAAGTTTATCAGCGTTTTTCTCTCTGGCTGCAAAGCTATATCTCTATTTTGTCTGTACATGCTTTCAGTATGGACCATTGTTGAATTTGGCCTTTCTGTATGTTATTAAAACCATCTATGTAAAACAACAGCTGAGCACTTGGCATGAAGTTAAGTTAGATATGTAAAACATGCCTATGACGTAGTGCTTGTAGATACAATTTTACTTTTTGCACAGAGTTTTCTGATCAGAAGGAGGACTGCTGCAAGAATCAAAACGTCTGCCAATTTCTTTCCGAGGGTATTGTGTTAGATTATATCATTTTGCAGTCATCGCTTGGTGACCCCAAGTTTTGCTTGTTTTACTATAGTCATTGTTATTTCGTCCATGTTGTAGTGCCATTTGCCAAATAAAGATGTATATTATGAGACCTTAGTTTAACCTGTTACCTGACGACATTATTTTAGACTCCACTAAATTAAATGTACATGTGTGTATATGTATTTGCAGACTTCAGTGGCTCAAATGAAGAGATCTGTCTTTGAGAGGTTGTGCAACATTGTTAGTGAAGGAGAAAGCGATGGTTGTCTGCATTTTCTCTCCCTTTTGCACATTTCCTTTTCATTTTGGACCTTGAACCTTGGGGGAGTATTCCTTTCACCTGTTCTGGCACAATGTTCTGTGTTCTGAAATGCTGTTCTGGAATGTGCAAAAGGAATATATCAGAACACAATAAAATATTCTGGAAGTATGTTCTGAATGCAGCGTGTTCGGAACATTATTGTAAACCATATCAAAATGAAAGTACATTGGCATGATGGCTGTTGCAAGAGCTACTGTCTTAGCTGTGTTAGTTGAGGATATTATTAGCTGCAGAGAGAGAGAGAGTAGAGCTGAGTCTACAATGCCCCTATTTATGGCATTAATGACTTAAAAAAAGACAATTACAAATTTGGCCATGAAGAATTGTCCGTCTTTCAGCCATCTTGTATCACCTAGCAACCGTTCAGAAATACTCCATCAACCTAGAACATGCAGTTTTTTTTTTGATGGGGTAGAAAAAATTGTGGGAAAAGGAGAAAATGCTGGTTACTAGCATTTTCTCCTTTTCCCACAATGTTTTCAAAAGGTTTCTTTCCTAGGGTCGTTAAAAGTCATCATTGTGTGGTATAGGGTTAAGAAGCTAAAGATCTTTGCAAAATACTTCTGAACAACCACAGAGTACTGAACTTGAAAATCATTTGTTTTTGATTGAAAGCTACAACTACATACTTTTAACAGGATAGCAGCAGTTCATTCAACAATTTTTCAAGAATATACATAGCTCCAAATAAGGGAGAGTGATGGTATTCGCAAGTCATTATTTCTCTTCTAAACCCTATGTTGTGGGTTCTCATTAAAATTGTCTCCATGAGACAATTCTGATAAGTATAGATCTATAACATAGTGTTTAGTGGCGAATGATTAATATTTTGTATTTTGAAGGCAAATTCACTCCCTCTTTCTTGGGCTCTGATATATACCTAATAGTATAGAGATTTATTTTCTAAACCCTAAGTTGTGGGTACTCATTAGAATTGTCTCGATGAGAGATTTATATTGTTAATTATTGATATATTGTTACTATTGTCACTTTGTTGTCCTGTATCTCTGTGTTGTATGAAGATACACAAAGTCTTTTGTAAACAAGTAATTCAACATCTTTCTTTTAATTTCCAAAAGTTTTTTTTTTCTGTAGAGTTGTGCAAAACACAAATATGTGTGGGCCAAAGATAACTTCCCCAAATCTGCATATATATTGTATTCAGAGGTATTGAAACATCTTTGGCATGCATGACTGCTCAAAAAAATTGAAAAGACATTTTTGGGAACAAAACTGTGTTTTGCTGTAATCAGCAAGCTTTCATAATCATATTCAAATTTTAGCTCTCAAAATCTGGCACCAAACTGGCTTAAAAAGACGGTATCATTTTGCCATAATGTTTTTAACCCTTTACTCCATAGATACTCATTTCTACACTTTGCTTGTAGGAGCCTTTGGAAAACATTGTGGCAAAAGGTGAAATGGCTCGTGACAAGCAATTTCACCTTTTGCCACAATGTTTTCTATGCTATCAAAAGGTGTCATATACACATAAAAAACTGCTTCATCCTTTCTGTTATTTAGGGTCAATTAGAGATACCATAGAAATGCCTTATGGGGTAAAGGGTTAACCCTAAAGCTGCCTTTGCAGCCAATATGGATCAAGATCAGACTGCACGAAATCTGAAGTCTGATATTTTGTCTGCACTGTCCGCTTTGCTGAAAAACCACAGGAAAAAATGTGACAAGTTTGCAATCATCTACATGTTATTCTAGAATAAATATGTCCATGGGATTTATCCTGCACTCTAAGGGTTGTAACTTGGTCTGTCTGAGATAAGATTTAACTCATTACCAAACGACAATATTTTAGGCTTGTCCAAATCGAAAGCATATGCAGACGACAAAATAAAAATGACTGAAAATTTGAAATTTGTTTTGTGAAGGGTAGAAAACATTGTGGGAAGAGGAGAAAATGCTGGTTACCAGCATTTTCTCCTTTTCCCACAATGTTTTCTAAAGGCATCTTTCTCAGGGGCGCCAAAGTAGAGATTGTGTGGTAATGAGTTAAAAAAATCTGTCTACAGGTAGTATTGACAAGATCAAAGATGAAACATTGGCTTAATTGTAATTTTTTATCAGTAAAAAAAAAACTCTTATTATTTCCTGGGCATGTACTCATGAACAGTTCAGTCTTATTCTCCAGAGTTTTCAATATTTGAATGTAACATTACTTCTGATTGGCTTAACCATTTGGTTTAGCCAATCAGAAGTTGTGTTACATACAAACTTAAAGATTTTGGTAACATATGAGCCATACTCTGGTAAGATGGTATCAAGGAAGTCAAATAATATTTATGGATCCTTAAAAACCCCTTTTTTCCCAAAGAACCAGCTGAATCATGAGGTAAAATGGTTTTTTGACATTCAGGAAATTTACCAAAAGCAACAAGAGCTTCACAAAGCAGAGCGTATATGCCAGCAGGGGCTTGTCAGTGAAACTGGTTAAAATCTAGAACACCTGCAGATATTCTAATCCAAAAGTCAATTTCACAACTAGACATCATAAGAGATTCATTGTGGTTAAGTTTGAACTAAGTTTAAACTAATTCAAATGAAAACTGTGGGAGTTGCGAGCACAAGAAATTTTTAATGGGCAGACAGCCATCAGATGACGGGGGCCATAATATAATACCACCCTTTGGGCATATAAAAAGTTGCAACATAGGTCAAGCTGAATGGTTTGAGTAGTCTGATCTAAGTCGATACTTTCTGTACATGCATTAAGCCCCCTTTTCACAGTGCATGGCTTGTATAATATGGACACAAAGTCTTAGTTATTTTTAATGATGGACACTTAAGCTGTTGGAAAATATTATTTTTAACTAAATAAAAGTTAACAAAAAATGCTTTCTTACGGTAATTTTTATTATGACTATTCTTTTATTATTTTATAGCAATGTGTATTCTCTCTCTCTCTCTCTCCCTCCCTCCCCCCCTCATCCTCTTTTTCATGTAGTACAAAATATCAATACTAAAATTTCACCTGTATTTCATACCTTCAAACGAATGATTCAGAAATAGGATAAACTCTAATAAACAATACTTGTTTTTAGACAACAGGCATAAGCAAACTGTCATTTAAATTGGAAAAGCTGTCATGAAGAAAAGAGAAAATTAATCCAAAAGAGTTGGAACCCTCACTTTAATACTCTCTTTTAACCATTTTACCACACAATAAGCTTTTAGACCTGGTTACAGCAGTTTCCCACATTACTCCCAAAAGCCCTCTCTCTGATGGTCGTTTTAACAGCTTTGTTTGGTAAAAGGTTAAACAGCCATCAAAGTAAAACAAAACTTTCTTTTTTATATGAGACAACCAAACTGTGTCAATTCTATGACACTTTTTACCATGATTATTTCACAGAAAGGCAAACTATAGATCCTATATCAGACTAGGCCTTCATCTAACTTGTCTACAGAAAATATCTTAACTCTTTACCATATAACATAACTTTAGACTTGTCTAAATTAAAAGCATCTTCAGTCATATTGCATGTTGCTCAAATTAAGAGATTTGCTAATAATAAGGTAGAAAACATTGTGGGAGAAGAAGAAAATGCTGGAAACCAGCATTTTCTCCTTTTCCTGCGATAATTTCTAAGACATTTTCCCTCACAGTTGATAAAACTCGGGATTGTTCGATAAAGGGTCAAGTAACTGTCAGCCAGTAAAGTCTCAAAACCCTAAAAATTATGTTCATGCTGCAATGAGATTTTCACTTGTCCTTTTCTACACTTTCTGTACTTTCTGTCTGTTCTACCGAGTCTGTTTCTACTGGGGCTTCTTGTGATTTCCCTTTTACTAGACTTATTACTGTAAAGATAAAATACATATGGTCACTTCAAGATTCTTTATTTCTTCTACAGTAAAAAGTAACAACATAAGTCAAGTCCTATAGGGTATTTTATCACATATTCAAGTAAAAAACTTAAAGTTCATCAAAGATTTGATACAGTGAACCAAGTTGATACAAATCTTTACCATATGACAAAACTATTAACTTTTTTTTCAAAAGTACATGTATTTGCAAACGAAATATTCAGTTTATTTGATAGGAATTGCCTTTGAAAAGGCCAGGAGATAGTCAGTATTTTCTATTTTTCCTACCATGCTTTCTTAAGATTTCTTCCTCAGGGTGGTAAAAATGTGGAACTGTCTCTTAACAGTCTAAAATTTTGACTAAATATGATAAATGACTGCATCCTGTACAAGATGACAATATTTTAGACCTGTCCAACCTGAAATCGTTTGCAGACAACACAATAAATGAGACTCAAAAATTGAAACTGTTTTCAGGAGGAAAAGAAAAAATTGCATAAATACTCTAAAAACATTGCGGGAAAAGGAAAAAATGCTGGTAACCAACCAGCATTTTTTCCTTTTCCCACAATGTTTTTAGAGTACTTATTCCTCAAGGTCGTTAAAACTTGGGACTCTGAGATAAAAGGTTAACTTTACCTGATTCTTTCACATCATTTAATGTGCCAACCCCCAAGTCTGCTGTTTTTCTTGGATAACAGTAAATAGCTGTAGTAACAGCAAACACAGACCCATACAGACTTCTTTTCACAATACCTCCTGAAATGAATAACCAACCAATCAATCACTGATAAATTCAATCCAGTAAATAAAATCAGTTTGTTTTTTAGACCAATCAATAATTCCACCATTGATTCAGAAAGATGAATTATCAACTTAAACCCCTACACAGCTAGGCCAGACTATGTATGCATTGTGGAAAATGTGGGTCAAAATCAGACTACACAGAATATGCATTCTGATCTAAGATCTACATAGTCTGATTAGCAGATTTTTTTCAGCCAAAATGAACTTTGAATTCACATTATTTTTGTCTTAACTCTTTCCCAAACAAGCCCTGGTTTTTACGAGTCCGCAGTACAAGTCTTTAGAAAACACTGTGGGAAAAGGAGAAATTGCTCTTAGTGAGCAATTTCTCCTTTTCCCAGAGTGTTTTCCAGCCTATCTGAAAACTTTCTACCATTCTCATCAAATTCAAAATTGTCATCTGTGAACACTTTGAGTTTGGGACAGTCTAAAATTTGTCATTTGGAAAAAGGTTAACTCTAAAATGCACCTTTTACTACTAAAGCTATTTTTTTGGTCAGAGTAGATCAAGGTCAGACTACACAAAACATGTCATGTGATCTCTGATCTACACTTGCTGATTGCTTTGCTGAGACAATATGAACAACAGCAAACCTTGAAGTCAGTCTTATCAGTGTCTTACATCTAGAATGAATTTGTCCCCTGGATTTTATTCTGCGTTCTAAGGGTAAAGAGTATTTGTTTGTCAGATAGTAAACATTACTTCACTTATATCTTGACAGCCAGGATCCGTATTCACCAACCATTCTTAACTCTATCCCATACAATCCCGACTTTTAAGGACCCTGAGAAGCCTACAGAAAGCATTGTGGGATAACCAGCATCTTCTCCTTTTTCCAGAGTATTTTCTACCTTATTAAGTCAGAAAGTATCATATTAAAAAGATTTAATTTGTTGTTCGCAGATGCCTCGAATTTGGTCCAGCCCAATAATTTGTCATTAAGTAAAGAGTTAAAAATATTCCCAGTCTTAGTCTCCATAATTTTCTAAATTTGAAAGTAACACAATTTCTGACTGGCTAAACCAAATTGATTGGCTAAACCATTTGGTTCAGCCAATCAGATGTTGTGTTACTTTCAAATGTAATGGTTAGTAAAAAAGGACCCAGAGTACCAACCCATGTTGATCTTGAAATAATATCATCTGATACCAATCCTATATATTGAGAGATGTTTGGGCTAAATTAGTGGACAAAGCAAAGATCAGACTGCATGTTCTGTACAGTATGACTCAATCCACAATGCCAGCTAAAGGCAGTCTGATCCTAATCTAAACGGTCTACAAAAAACAAATCATAGCCATACTGTGCACTGTATGGTATTGAAAAAACTAGAGGCACTTGAGCGCCTGTATCTCTCCACAGGCCTGATTTTTCTGTAACGGTGAAGAGAAGTTTTTAACAATTACCATTCATTCCTGCATTTTAGGTCACTAAAGAAAAAAAGCTATGAATAACATTGTGAGAAAAGAAGAAAATAAAAGTAACCTGCATTTTCTTAGTTTTACACAATAATTTCTACCCTTTTTGATACAAGTTTTACTAATTTGAAGATTTATTATGTTGTCTGCAACATCTTTCAATTATGGCCAGTTATAAAAATTTTGTCTTCTGTTTATAGTTAACTCATTACTAAACCACAACATTTTAGGGTTGTCCAAATGGAAAGCATTTGTAGATGAAAAAAATAAAAGTGACTGAAAGTTTGAAAGTTGTTTTGTGAAGGGTAGATAAGATTGTGGGAAAAGGTTACCAGCATTTTCTCCTTTTCCCACAATGTTTTCTAAAGTCTTCTTTGTCAGGGATCAGTTTGATTGGATAACAAAATGCCTTATCACAACAGTAAAGCCCTGTCCCTCTTTGTACCAGGTCACCAGTAGGTCAACAAACCTTTACCCAGAACTAATCAAAGTGCAGGGGTTCTCTTGTTTTATATGAAAAGGATTATAGATTATGTAAAGCAACCATCTTTAACTCTTTAGCAAACGACAAAATTTGGGATGTGACCAAACTGAAAGCATTTGCAGACAACAAATTAAACATTGATGAAATGATGATTTCTCTCTTTGATAGAGTAGAAAACACTGAGGGAAAAGGAGAAAATGCTGATTACCAGCATTTTCTCCTTTTCCAAGAGTGTTTTCCAAAAACTTCTTCTTTAGGGTAGTTAACAGTCAGGATCGTATGGTAAAGACTTACCACCATAGGAACTAACCTGCAATACAACAATGAAATCAAAACAAGTAGTTTGAGAGAAGAAACTTTTCAAAGATTTTACTTTATACCATAAAAGGAAAATGAGTCTCCCATAAAAGCCACGTTTTTTGACGGATTTTATTTTTTTTAAGGAATTCTGTAGACCTCTATCTAAGGAACATTCCTGCAAAAAAATAATGCTATCCAATCAGCGGTTTGGGAGGAGAAGATTTTTTAAGGTTTTTTACTTTGGTTGCCATGGCAACCAGAATTATTCATGGAACTCAATTATTTGAAGGAATTTGAAAGAGGACCACCTAAGGAACATTCCTGTGAAATTTGATAAAAATCCAGTCAATAGTTTCTGAGGAGAAGTTTTTTAAAGAAAAAGTTTACGGACGCACGAACGGACGAACGCATGACGGCCTTTGGCCAGTGGAGCTAACAATTATCTGTAAACCTACCTCTGTAACCTAGAACCCAGCCAACAGCTCCAGCACCTGTAATAGCCCCCACTTTCACCACTGTACCTGGGTTATCTTTAATCATGTCAACAGTCACTGTAATCAATATGCTAAGAAATTACTACAACCAAATAAGTATGTACTATCTCTTTGTTACTTTATCATTATTGTAATATAAATGATATAAAGATCAAGCAAATGCTTGCATAAACTGTTCAAGTAGCTGGGTATAAAATTAACTCTTTACCAAACAACAAAATTTCTGACTCCTCCAAATTGAAAGCATTTGCAGACGACAAACTAAAGGTGACTGGAACTTGAAATTCATCTTGTGAAGGGTAGAAAACATTGTGGGAAAAGAAGAAAATGCTGGTTACCAGCATTTTCTCCTTTTCCCACAATGTTTTCTAAAGGCTTCTATATCAGGGCTGTCAAAACTAGGGATTGTGTGGTAATGGGTTAAGCAGTAAGTAAATATGGAACAAGATACTCTTTTAGAAAACAACTTCTCTAAAAGAACTGTGAATGAAATTTGAGGTACAACATAATTATATTGTTCAAATACAAAAACTCAAAAGGGAAAAAAAATCTTTCTGTCTCATTAATTCCAAATATCGACAAGAATAATTACATCATGGTATTTATACAAGAGAAGGATCAATCAGAATAGAAGTATACACAATCTATTGAAAACAGAAACTGAAATGGCCTTACTTTGTGTATGTGCTTTGCCAGTATCAATTTTTTCTTTTAATTTGGTGGTGGTGCCCTGAAAACAAAAATCAAACATACTGTTTATTATAGATGACAACAACTAATTGCCAAACATAGCATATGATAGATAAATTACACAGTGCAGAGACTATACAGCCTGATCTTGTTTTTTCCTTGTCTGTTTTATGCTTCTGCCAAAAATATTTCAAGAATGTACCAGTACTTTAAATGTTTAACTTTTTTATGTTCATTATTTCACCTGTAAATGGCTGAATCTAAGAAAAGCCTTGCCCAAGGCAAGTTAAACATAACCAGTTTCACCCTCTGAACTCAAAATTTAAATATCAGCATTAACCTTTTTCTAAAACATCCTGATTTTCGATGAATCTAGGGGGAAAAAAACCTAGCTTTTTTATGCTGTGTAAAAAAAGACACCCCCCCCCTTTTTTTTAACTAAAGATGTTTTAAACCTAACCAAACAATTGGTTTCAGTGACCCTGGGAAAAAAATCCTTTAGAAAACACTGTGGGACATGGACAAAATGCCATTAACCAGCATTTTCTCATTTTCTTATAATGTTTTCCATACCACTAATAACCAATGTCAATTCAAGAGTCACACTCAACTCAACTTGTCATCTGCAAATGATTTGAATTTGGACATGTATGTCTTAAATTTTCTTGTTTGTTAAAGAGTTAAGCAGCTTTCAAGATTGATTTTTGGTCATGTTATGATGACAGCTCACCTATTCATGTATGTGGATGGTTACACAGTACTGGTCTAGGATTAAGTGTTTTGATAAATACTCCCATAACAAATCTAGCACCTTGAGATGTGACCAATTCAAGGGCTTCAAAGTATCCAGTCCTACGCTTTCACCATTGATCTATTCACAAACCCATCTTACACAAAGACAACTAACTGCTCAACAACAACATACATGTATATCATGCTGCATGTAAACCAACCTGATAAATGAATAACATTGTCTTGTTTCATAAATATTCTCTTTTCCACCACATAATTATGTGTTCTAATTTTCAAATAAAACTGCATATTTCTGAGCTTGTTTAATTTCTCTACACATATTTTTGACTTAGAAGAGGCTTTTATTTTCAATTTTATAATCAATAATTGAATAAAGCAGCATTAACCCTTTACCAAACAATCCCTGGCTTTTATGGCCCAGAGGTAGAAGCCTTCTGAAAACATTGTGGGCAAAGGAGAAAATGCTGGTAGCCAGCATTTTCTCCTTTTCCCACATTTTTTTTCTACTCAGCTGAAGCCAAGTTTGATTTTCTGAGTCACGTTTATATTGTCATCTGCAAATGCTTTCAATTCAGACAAGTCTAAAATTTAGTTGTTTGGAAAAGAGTTAATACCTCAACTGAATCAAGCCAGTCCCATATCACAATCCTCACTGACTTAATTGACTGTCTTAGGGGGTTGATTTTTTCTGGAAGAACTTTCACCACTGCCTCGGGATTACCATACACGGGTAACTGTAAATAAAAACCATTAAAGGTAAAGAGCAGGGGAAATATTTGAATCAGAAAAACATCGGGTTTGTTTAGTTACATTATCATTTCATATCAATGAGATAACTCGAATGAGTATCATAAATGGAAAGAAAAAAGGTTGTTCCATAAATGGAAAGAAAAAATGTCAAAGTGAAAAACATAGTTGATACTTTGCATTGCCCTATTTTAAACAAATATAGTTAACCCATTACCACACAATCCATACTTTTGTCGCCCCCAAGAAAGAAACCTTTAGAAAACATTGTGGGAAAAGGAGAAAATGCTCGTAACCAGCATTTTCTCCTTTTCCCACAATGTTTTTTTCTATCCTTAACATAACAAATTTCAAATTTACAATCACTTTTATTTTGTCGTCTGCAAATGCTTTCGATTTGGACAAGCCTAAAAATTTTGTCGTTTGGTAATGAGTTAAGACCCTAAAAAGGGCTAAAGGAGAAGTAAGTGCAACTTGTATCTACAGAAACTAACTGACATTCAGTACTTTCATCATGGGTTTTAGCTCTAAATTTACCTCTGAGACTTTCACCATCCTTGGCTCTCGAACAATTTGTTCTGGAGCTGTACCATAGATCTCATATGCAGCTACACCAACACCTGTGCCAACCAGTGCAACTGTTGCTATTCCAATATTCCGCAAACTTAACATACTCTACAAATCAACAGAGATCATGATTATACAGGGTTTTCCTTCAGCTTTAACTCATTACCAAAAGACAACATTTTAGGTTTGTCCAAATTGAAGACATTTGCAGATGACAAAATAAAAGTGACTGAAAATTTGAAATTTGTACTGTGAAGGGTAGGAAATATTGTGGAAAAAGGAGAAATTGCTGTTTACCAGCATTTTCTCCTTTTCCCATAATCCCCTCTACAGGCTTCTTTCACAGGATCATCAAAAGTAGGGATTTTGTGGTAATGAGTTAAAAAATGGGAGTCATAGTGACCCCTTGCCACATTCTCCTTTTCCCAAAGCGTTTCTCACCAAGTGACCTTCATATCAGCCCTCATTAAACATGTCTGGAATAAATACAAGTTTACCTGCATATTTTGGCATAATACCATAAAACGCCCCACCATAAATCGCGAAAATCCATGAAAATCAAAATTATGTGTCAAAAAATTGCAACTGGTCTATAGATTAATTTCGTATACATAAAATACAATCTTTTTCAACTGAATGAAGCTGAAAATTTCATTTTCTTCTTTACACTCAAAACAGCGATGCCATATGTAAGCATTGACTGTATAGCAGAGGGGCGTTTTACGGTATTATGCCCATATTTTCATATGGCTCTATGCGACAAAAGTTCAAATGACAGCTAATAAAATGGGCATGGATCGCTAAATAAATGATTATACTGTGTTCTCCTTTCTCCGTTCACCTAAGCCTAAATAAGCTCACAAAATTCACATTTTCAGTCAAGGAATCAAAATTTTCGTGTAGTGATCAAATACAAAATCTAAATCAAACTTGTTACTAAAAAAAAGTCACTACAACTTGCATCAAAAGGTTCGATCCGAGGATTTTTTCAAACCTACCTCACCAACCTGGGTGGTATGGCCACTTTCTCATTTTTCCATTCATTTGATTGAAAGTCAAGGCTGGTCGCTAAAGACCGATAAATATTCTATACTCTTGTTCAGAGGGACTAGCTTATTCATAGTAAAGGGTAAACACAACCCTTTTAGGCGTATTTAATGTTGAAAAACATTGAAAATTTGCTTTTTATTGTATCTAACGAAATTTTTTCTTTCAAGCTGTGAAAATTACTCTCTTTTGTTGCATTTTTGTGTCTTATTCGATAGAAAAATAGTATTGGTGTAGGATAGGTTGTTATTCATAATATCTGACAGAGTAGAATAGAACCAGGGTGGAACAAAACGTCACGAGCGCTTATTCCTTCCGCTTTAGTACATGAACGGAGAAGCGAGAAAGAACGGAGAAATGAGAAAAGGCCATATCTGTATAAATTAGAAAAAGCTGGTCACAGCATTTTACAAAGCTTTCTTCAAAAGTAAATCTAAAAGAGAGAATTGTTTGTTTAAAGTTAGATCTGACTATATTGTTTCAGGGTTTATTTCGGCTACATTCCACCGAAACAGAGGAGATTATACGAAAAATGAGTTTTATCCGGTCAAAAAGATTCACCTTGGCCGCCATGTTGACGGTCTTTAGTAAACTGACCTCAGCATAAGAAATACACGGTAAGTACGCAATCGACATATTATCGAGCAATAGCCGCAATGGAAAAGAAAATACGCAGTGGAAATGTATTATGCATAGTCACATAATATATTTCCATTGCATACTTTTCTTTTCCAAATGTTGCATCGGTCATGCGCATATGGAATGAAAAGGTTTGGCATTTTCTTTTCCATTGCGCCATTCCAGTGCAATGGAAATTTACAAGGAATTTTCGACATCTGAATGCGTAGATGCAGCTTTAAAAAATTCACGTTTCTAATAATTATCTATCAACACCCCCTCCCCCCCCCCACACACACACAAGCACGCACACACACCAAGACATACACTTGGCGCGCCCGGACGCAGAATGGGGTAACACTGTATCCCCCATCCCTCGATCATTTCATGGCGAGGCCATAAAATTGAACGTTTTTCTTTGCTGAAAGTTTACCCCCGTCTGGTTCCTGTCCAACCCCAAGGAGCAACTGTTTTCTCCTTCTCCAACAATATTTTTTATACCCTTTTATTGACAGAGTTCGCTTTTTGTCGTCTGCAAATGCTTCCTATTCCGACAAGCCGTAAATTTTGTTACCCGGAAGAGTTTATAAATCTGTGAGAGTGCTGTAATATTGGTTTGGCAGACCAGGCCCCGTATTCACCAACCATTCTGAAGAATGTTCTTTGTCTTATTCTGCAGAATTGTCTACATTTGTAAGTAACACAACTTCTGATTGGCTAAACCATTCGGTTTAGCCAATCAGAGGTTGTGTTACTTACAAATTTAGAAAACCTTGGAGAATAAGACAGAGAATATTCTAAGAATGGTTGGTGAATACGGGCCCTGGTCGATAAAAATTAGACTTTACAGCTTTTGCAGACTGATCTTTGGAGAACACTTCTGGCTGCTTTATAATATTCATGGAACAATTAACCCTTTACTCCACAGATACTCACTTCTACTCATTGCTTGTAGGAGCCTTTGGAAAACATTGTGGCAAAAGGTGAAATTGCTCGTCACGAGCAATTTCACCTTTTGCCACAATGTTTTCTATGCTATCAAAAGCTGTCATATACACATAAGAAACAGCTTCATCCTTGCTGTTATTTAGGGTCAATTAGAGATACCACAGAAAAGCCTTATGGGGTAAAGGGTTAAGAAAGCAGCCTCAATATCGCGATAATAGAAGACGTTCCACTCATGTAGGGTAATCCTTAACCCTTAGGATGCCAAGGGCGACTTACTGACCTCTTGCGGACAATGTAGATCAGACTGCACAGAGCGTGCAGTCTGATCCTAAATCTAAATTCGTTGTCCGATAAGGTGATTTTTTTTCCACAAGAAAATGAATTTATTTGGCATTGATCTATATTTCTGTTTTTACCAACGATTTGGAAGTTTCATTTAACCAACTTATTCAGGCGCCACTTAAACCAATTAAATATTAAGTCACGAAAAACTCCTAAATAATTGGTGTGTTAAATTTGTTAGTGGTCAGAATGGCTGTGGAAAGTGGCCAGTGAAGATCGAGCTTAGACTAGACAGCACTATCTGTGAAGTCGGATCTCTATTTACACTGGCAGCTGATATCAAACTTGTAGTCTAAATTGAAAGCACTTGCAGACAACAAAATAAACGTAACTCAAAAGTTGAAATTCGTTCCCAGCAATTAAGGTAGAAAACATCGTGGGAAAAGGAGAAAATGCTGGTTACTAGCATTTTCTCCTCTTCCCTTATTGTTTGCAAAAGTGCTACTTTCCCAAGGTCATTAAAAGTCGGGATTGTGCTGTAAAGAGTGAAAATGTTTATTTTTTTTTTACCTAAATAGATAGACAAAATTATTGGAAAATGATAAATTGCTGATGAAACAGGAATTTTTCACAAGAATTTTAATGATGCAGTTTCAAAATGTTCCTAAAAGTAAGAGTGTAAAAATAAAGCAATATATACAAAATATTTAGCCTAGAGGGACTGTGGAATAAATCTATACTGGTGCTACTAGTTCTTCTAACGAAGCCGCAAAATATACTTTTTTTAAATGTTGGGCCCGTCTTAGCCCGTGCGCAAATACAGGCCGGAAAATATTAATACTCTCTACAAAGGAGAACTAGAAGAAAATATCAAAGATTTTGATGACCATGTTGCAGACGAATTCTCATTTTGTTGTCAACAGTTTTTAATGACTATTACAAGACAATTTTATTCGCCCTTTCACAGATAAAAACAACTCAGTGGTAGGCCTGCATACGGTAACCTGTGCAATTTAATCCATGCGCAAAAAACTGTCTCGTTAATAACAGTATTGTAAACTCGGGCGGGGGGGGATGCGGTCAAAACGTACCCAAACCAAAACGTACCCAAAAAATAAGTCAAAACATACCCAAAATTCAAGTCAAAACGTTTCCAAAGTAAAATTTTCATTGAAATAATTTCAATGTTAGTTATAGATTAAAAACTTCATGTATCTTACCTTTTAAGGATGTTTTAACTCCAAACTCACTTTAGATCCTTTTAATTTTTAAAAAAATGACCAATGATTTCAATCCTACCTTACATTCAATTATTGGTGATGTGTTTATGTCAGGACTAATCAGGTGTAACAAACTGGTTGTCAATAACATTTTTATTTTCATAAAAAATGATTAATAAACATTTGTACACAATGCTACATCACATTAATTATATCCCCCAGCCCCTTTTCAAAGTTAACAAAAAATAAGTTAGATCTAGTCAATTTAAGTTTACGAGTAAAATAAAAATGTTCAATGATATTTAGTTGAACATGTTTTTTTTTTCACCCACAAAAAGCACAGGTTACCTTTAATTACACAATCTATAGTATTTACAATCCTTATGAAAAATAGCTTTTTACAACCTTGTAACAACTTCCTCTCCTTTCTCACAATGTTTTTTACCCTTCGAAGCCTTACATTATAATGGTTGTTTGCAAATGTTTTCAATCTGGAAGAGTCCAAGTTTTACTGATTGGTAAAAGCTAAGTTTACAATATTTTCAGTGCAGAATATATCCTAAAATATTCGCCCTCTAAAAAATTGTTAATATACTCAATTAACTGAAAAGTTGTGTAAATATTTATACTTGTGATGATAAGAAGGTGTAACCGAGTCACCACTCATAGACAACAAAATCTTTTACTTATCCATGTTTAGGGAATTTCCTGGTGATAAAAATGTCACAAAGGAAAACTTTCAAAGAAGAAAAGGAAAATATGAGAAAAATTTCCATTAGAGCATTTAATGAATTTAAAAAAAATTAACCCTTCAGTTTTTCATCTGAAGCAAACTGTGTCTCAAATCATCAATATTTACAAAGCAATCAAGTACATATATAATCAGGTAATATACAGCAGCTTTAATACCACTGTGAATAATTGATTTATTCACCACATAATTATAGTTTATTACACCCTTTTTGGGTGTGAAAATTGCACCTTTTTGTTGTCCAAACAATCTTATTAATGTATCTCATTTTTATAAAAGTGCTAATTCTTACGAAGATTTTTTTCTTGATTTTTTGTTATGGATAAATTATATATTAATAATGATACTTAACGACATCAAGGTACCTGATGCTTTTTCCCTAATGTCAATTGTATTTGTCTAAAAAGAGAGATACACACTCTCTAATTTTATCATGAAGCGTTTGATAGACTTAACTACATGTTCTGTGATATGCTTCATTATTTGTTTTAATCATGTAAGGCAAATTTGAAATAAAGCAGAATTAAAAATTATCATCATCAAGATTGTGTAAACAAGAATATTTATATTAATTTGTGGAAAGATTGAAGATAAAAACACTATAAAAATTATGGGTACATTTTCACTTCATATTGGGTACGTTTTGACTCCACTTGGGTACGTTTTGACTTCAGTTGGGTACGTTTTGACTCCACTTGGGTACGTTTTGACTTGGGTACGTTTTGGTTTGGGTATGTTTTGACTGTGAACCAACTCAGGGCGAACACTGCACCATTCTTAAAGTAGTAACAACATCCTTTTAGTCTGAAGACTTGCTCCAATGTTATTTTTGTAGTTGGGTCTTAGAAAGAACCACAAAAATAATATCGGATCTAGTGTATCGAAAACACAGGGTGTTTACAGTGTATTATCAAAGTGCTGCAAGCACACTCTACAAGTATTCATTAGGATGTTGTTAAGACGTTTTACCCTTGAGTTGAAGGTGTGAAACAGTCCAAATTTTAGATGGGGTTACGAATGGTTGGTAAAATATCTAGAGTTAGTAAAGAAGAGGTTGTGAGCCTGCTCACAGCCTCACCAAACTATGGTGGAAGATTGGTGATCTAATCAGACTTGTTTTTCTCTCGCACTTGCATAGAAAATGTGATGTTGTGCAAAATTATGGAAAAGAAAAGTTTCTGAATTGCATGGACAACATGTGTACTGCTTCCTGAGTTAAATTGTATGAAATAATGCTGAAAATAGCGTTATCTACACAAGCAACTGAAAATGACCTATCCATTTATTTTGCAAAGCCGCTGTGCAGACGAAACACTTTTTATTAAATTTTTGGAGTTTTATAATGGAAAAAATAAAATGGCTGCAGCCGAGCTGTACATTTCTCATGGTCTCTCTGCCACTTTTTCTGTCTGTCTATGTACCTACCTACCCCCATCCCTCTCCCCCTCTCTCTCACTGGGGAGTATCTATCTATATAGATGTAGAATTATACCATCAATTGTGTGGTGTCATGGGCCTTGCATCCATAAGGCCCTAAGTTCATTTCCAGGGAGTACCAGTGGGTACCAACCTTGGGACCCTTCATTGGGCCACACATTCCGTGTTAGTGCTATTGTAGTTGCCAGGTAGCAGAATCGAGTGAGATTAGGTTAAGTTGCATGAACTTGTTTCTCATTCAGTGTAAAATAAATATACTTAAACTTATCAATTTTAATGAACAGTTTATTTAGACAGGAGAGTGCAGATGTTTATAAATGCAGGAATATTTTGCATACAGATTTTAGATCTAGATGGATGACTCCCTCCTTGAACAGACGGAAAGAAAAGTAAAAATGAAATGGAGAAAAAACACGAAACATTATTCAAATATTTAATTAGAATATGTGAATAACAACAACAATACCTCCCAAAAGATCTATGTGCAATCCATTTACAAATTAGCCAATGATTTCAATTCCTGCAGATTTAGTCTTCCTAAAGAATAGATGAAATAGATTTGTTTTTTTCTTAAAAATTTAAAAGTGGATTAGAAATATGCGGTGACAGTATTTGGTATACCAATTTCTTTGAAACAGATTCTACATACCATGTTTCACCAGAAGTACAAGCTGCTATTAATATAAAATATGCTGCGGCCATTAAATATAGAAAGTGTTTCTCCAGGATAAGATTATGGAAACAAACATCATAAAAGAGCATTTATTGTATGATCAATGATTTTGAAACCATGTAAACTGTAATTGATAAGTAGGCTTATTACATGTATTGTTAAGTGTGTGAAAACTTATGGCATCTAGGGAGAAACTGCTTGTCACAAGCAGTTTGTCCATATGTCACAATTTTGTCACATGTGGTCAGCAAGGCAACATAAGACTCCTATAGGCGGTGATGTAGTCATGAATTGAGAATTTCCAATGAGATGATTTCAGTACATGTATATCATGCCGACCATTGTGCTAAGAATAGTACCTTATTGTATTCTCGCATTCACTGAAATTTACCCTCAAAAAAGTATAACTTTTCAGTACAAGTTTATAGTTTGCAACTAAGAATAAAGGGGTGTGTTTTTTTCTCAGGCTATGTGTTAATCCTATCAAAGTTACATGTATGTCTGCTTCCTCTTCAAAGAAGAATCTTAGTAGTTTATTTAAGACCTTTTTTGAGGTTGCTGACAAACCTTCAAACAGTTGATGACAACATACCAAGCAAATTATTCCTCCTTTGCTCAAGAAGTACCTAGTCACATACTAAGCATAAATTTGACTTCTAAACAAGTGGCCGAATTCTATGACTGTTGTCAACTTGTCATTTGCTGCAAATCTGTAAATAGGTAAGCTTGGGAAAAAAAGAAGAAAAAAAAATACTGATTTCTTACTCTTTTTCGCAGATGGCATGAAGTTTTTGGGAACAACCATAGTCATACCATTGAAAGTCTGATTGATGGGCAAAGTATGCACAATCTTCTGTGTGGCCAAAGTCATTCGGCTGACCGGGAAACCAATCTGCAACATAGACTTGATTGACTCATTACAGGGCAGTACAGGTATCAGTGTTCACACCCTTGATTTGTTCGTTTGATGTCAGCTCATATAGGCAGAAATATAAGTTTTTGTGAAACAAAGTGTTAGAGTTTTCATGGTGCTTGAATCATCCAAAATGTCCTTGGAAAAAAATGCACTGTGTTCGAGATTGGGATCAAAGTCTTCTTCCTATTTGATTCATTTATTTACAGCATTTGAAAAATATAGTATCGAAAGAGTTAGTTTTGGCGAAATTTCCTGTTTTGATCATACTAGTATGAATGAGTATTGATTTTAATTTACATGTATTCATATATTTGGCATTGAAAGTCGGAATATCTTAACCCTTAACCCTTTACCAAACAATCCCTGGTTTTTATGGCCCTGAGATGGAGGGCTTTTTGAAAACATTGTGGGTAAAGGAGAAAATGCTGGTAACCATCATTTTCTCCTTTTCACACAATGTTTTCTACCCTTCTAAAGTCAAGTTTCAATTTTTGAGTCATGTTTATTGTGTCGTCTGCAGATGCTTTCAATTTGGACTAGTCTAAAATTTTGTCATGAAGAGTTAAACTGCCACGCACGAATTAATGACCTTTTGCAGACAGTGTAGATCAAGATCAGACTGCACAGAACATGCAATGTGATCATGTATCTACACTGTCTGATAAGAAGATATTCTTCTCCAAAAACTAAGTTTGAAATAACATTATTCGGGGTTTTCAATTATCATTTCGAAAGTTTTATTAAATCTGTTCTGTAGGATATGAGTTAATCATTTCATCTCAGCAGCAAAACTGTCAAACAATAGTTGATGAGGAGCTTGCAATGCCAGGAAAAAGTCTTAATCCAAGATCAGACTTCAACTTAAGTGTAGTCTGATACTGAGCTATACACTGTTACTCAGTAACAGCACAGAAAAAGATCCTCATAGATTTGAGATATACCTGAGAATGATACAAGTTCGCCCGAGTCACTCCACACCCACCGACCTTCTACAAGTTCATCAGAGAGTCCCATCCACCAATTTGTAGCTGTATAAATTAAAGGTACATGTACGTCTTTACTCATTTTCATCAAGGTTTGTTAACTCTTTACCACACTATCCCGACTTTTAATGACCCTGAGAAAGAAGCCTTTTGTAAACATTGTTGGAAAAGGAGAAAATGCTGGTAACCAGTATTTTTTTTCTTTTCCCACAATTTTTTCTACCCTTCCCAAACCAAATTTCAATTTTTCAGTCACATTTGTTTTGTTGTCTGTAGATGCTTTCAATTTGGACCTGAATCTAGAATTTTGTTGTTCGGTAAAGAGTTAAACCAATTTCATCTTTATTTTATGAAAATATAAAAACTCATATATCTTTGTGCCAAATTTTGCCCCAGATTGTTGACTAAAGACCTTTGCACATGGGAAGAGGGACCTGCACATGATCATAAACTCTTGACTCTTTCCATAACACAAAGTTTTACACTTGTACAAGTTGAAAGCATTTTGCAGTTTTCATTCTTAAGAAGACACATTAGTAATGATTTGAATAATAAGTTTGTCTCTGACAGGATACAAAACATTGTGGGAAAAGGAGAAAATGCTGGTAACCAGCATTTTCTCCTCTTCCCACAGTGTTTTCAAAATCTTTCACCGTCAGGATCATTAAAACTCAGAATTGTGTGACGAAGCGTCAAAGCGCCTGTTAAAGATCTAGCTGCCTTTGTGACGTACATGTATGTAGATCAAGACCAGAGTGCTAAAAATGGCCAGTAGGTTGCTGAGTATTCTGTCAGAACAGGCTGGCTAGCAATGGTTTTAGTTTTTTTTCACAACATTTAGGATAAACTTTTGCTGTTTGAGATTTGTTGAGTTGACCAAATAATTACTTATAATGTCTACATATTTTCTGGTTTACCTTTAAATTTGCGTAGCCAGTCTTTAACAAAAGCATTTTCCATGACACCATTTACATGGACAAGATGGCTGCCATGCTGAATGCAGTATTGCTGAAAAAGAAAAAAATATCCTGCTTAACTCTTTACCACATAATCCTCACTTTTAACAACCCTGAGAAAAAACCCTTTTGAAAACATCGTTGGAAAAGGAGAAAATGCTGGTAACCACAATGTTTTCTACCCGGCTGGAAATGAGTTTCATTTCTTGAGTTACGTTTATTTTGTCGTCTGCCAGTGCTCTCAATGAACTTGTCTAAAATTTTGTCATTTGATAAAGAGTTAACCCTTTCCCAAACAAGCCCTGGCTTTTACATGTCTGCAGTAAAAGTCTTTTGAAAACACTGTGGGAAAAGGAGAAATAGCTCGTAACGAGCAATTTCTCCTTTTCCCACTGTGTTTTCTACCTTTTTTGAGAACTTTGTGGCTTTTTCTCCAAATCTAAAATTGTCGTCTGCAAACTTTTTTGGTTTGGAAGAGTCTAAAATTTGTCGTTTGGGAAAGGGTTAAAGAAACACCTCTACAGCAAGAGAGAAAAAAAAAGGAAGTATTACTTTATAGTGTGTATGATGATTCAGGTATTGATCAGCAGAGTAGATATAGGTAAATGATCTGTAAATTTGGTGTACGGAATAAAAAACCTCAAGGAATTTGTCGTCTTTTAGAACCAGAAACAGTAACAAGGATAGCTTGCGAGGTTGCAGAAGTATGAAATGCATTTTCTAATGGTTGTTAAATGTGCGACCTTGCATCCTTCAGGGCAACATTTGGCTTGAAGACACAAGAATGATTATAGTTTCTTGGAATAAGGATGAAAATTTGATGAAAACTGGCTGAAAACAAGTAAAGATGTATCTTACACTCTCTCACTACCAACTCTGGAAATTCTACATGACGACGGATAGACTTTCACTATTTTTAGAGATGATTGTTGCATTTAAGTGCTACTTAATGGCTGGTGTAGATCAAGATCAGACTGCACATTCTGGATTCTGATCTTGATCTATGATGTTTGCAAAAGCTACATAAGTCGTCATATCTGTTTTCCTCTTTTGAAAATTCAAGTGTGTTGTGTAACTTACCTGCTTTCTGTAATTACAGTCAAATGTATATTACCATTTTTGATGTACGCAAAAAGAGCAAAAAATGAAGCAAGTATGTGTCAAATAAAGGGCTGGGTAAAAGGGGCTGTGTGAAAAGGACAGAGGTCAAGTTTTGTCTCAAACGAACCAAAGGACAGAGAGAGAGAGAGAGAGATAGAGAGAGAACTATTTTTTTGTTTGTTTACCTCAGCCACAACGAATTCCTGCTGCTCCTCGCCAAAATGATAACAAGAATCAAGGAATGGGATCCAGTTGTCTTCACAGTCAGCTGCTGCACTGGCTTCAAAAATCACTGAAACGAAACCAGCCAAGAAAAGGATATGAGGATCAAAGAACAGGATCCAGTTGTTGATGCACCAAGCTTATAAAATGGAAACAACCAGAAAAGAGCTACAAGATGAGTCGCAAAGGTACAAAAATAAACCCATTTCTAGGCAGTGGCTATGTATTACAACTAACTGGCTAAAAGTTAAGTTTGAAAATAAAGTCCTTTCCTGGTAACACCTTTCACAAACTGTTTTCAAAGGTTGTCATGGTAAAAGAACGTGAAAATAGTTCTTCTTAAGAAGTAAAAGAGTCAGAAGACTGTGGAAAGATCGTATTAACCCATTACCACACCATCCGGGCCTACTTTTGACTACCCTAAGAAAGAAGCCTGTAGAAAACATTGTGGGAAAAGGAGAAAATGCTGGTCACCAGCATTTTCTCTTTTTCCCACAATGCTTTCTGACCTTCACAAAACAAATTTAAAATTTCAATTTTATATTTTCGTCTGCAAATGCTTTCGATTTGGACAAGCCAAATATTTTGTCGTTTGGTAATGAGTTAACCCTTTCCCAAACGACAAACTTTTGGACTAGACCAAATTGAAACCATTTGCAGACGACAATTCAACTCTTGCTGAAAAAATGATTTCTGTCTATGATAGGGTCGAAAAGATTGTGGGAAAAGGAGAAAATGCTGGTTACCAGCATTTTCTCCTCTTCCCACAATGTTTTCAGAAGGCTACTTTTCCAGACCCGTATAAACCAGGGATTGTTCAGGAAAGGGTTTTAAAGTAATGCTATCGAAAGACGACGTTTTTCTTTATCCATGTAATGATTGTCAGTTCTTTTTAAAGATAATAAAGATAAAAACGATTCAAAACATAAAAAAAAAAAACATTGACGTGACTCTTCTAGATTGTATCTTACCCCCTTTAAACGTTAACTGATGTCCAGTCAAAAAATGAGGCAAGCAGTTTTAGAGAAAACAATAATCTAAAGAATGGAAGAATCCTCATGTTTTCACTATTTTTGTTTAACTGGTTACCAGCATTTTCTCCTTTTCCCACATTGTTTTCAAAAGGCTTCTTCTGCAGGAGCGTCAAAAGTAGGGATTGTGTGGTAATGGGTTAAGTTAGTTTTTGCCAGCATACAATTATTTTTTCTTAAGATTGTCTCAAAATTTATATACCGAGACGAAAGCTCTTTGTATGCAACTTTAACTCTTTACCTAAATGACAAAATTTTACACTGGTCTAATTGAAAGAATTTGTAGACCATAAATGTCACTCAAAAAAAAGAAAATTATTTTTTTAAAAGGTAGAAAATATTGTGGGAAAAGGAGAAAATGCTGGTTACCAGCATTTTCTCCTTTTCCCACTATGTTTTCAAAAAGGCTTCCTTCTTAGAATTGTTAATGTCGGGATTGTATTGTAAAGGGTAGAAAAAAAACATTAAGATTTAACTTGCAGGAGATATTTACTTGCAAGGAATATAACTCCAACGACCGCCATTTCTCAATTTTATTTGCTAGAATAAATCAACGACCGATTTAAATTTCTTATCTTTATCTGGTATAAACGTATTTAGAAACTATTACATGCAAGTTCTACAAATATCTTGACAGATGGATAAATTTCTAAGATGAGTAATTCAGCTCCTAACTAGACAACAAAAATCGAGAATGTAGATAATAGATTACAATGTAAGAGTAGCTCAAATAAGGACACATGTCTTAGAAAGGGTTGAAAACATTGATGGGGAAAGAAGAAAATTGTGGTTCTCAACACTTTTTCCTTTTCAGACAAGATCTTATAAAATCTCTCTTCTTTAGGGTAGTTAAAACTCGCCGCGTGTACAGGAAAAAGTGAAACATTTCCTAAATATTTTAATCACTTTTTTTTTTTCAGTATTCGCCTGGCCTTATAATTGCGACAAGGTAGCTGTGTTCCTCTTGCAGTTTTAATCATTTGTATTCTGATGTCCGATGATATTCTATTATTTTTTATTCTTTTTTTCCCCACACAAGCCAGGACTCGCCGCCATCTCGAACTAGTTTTAAATCCCTAAATGTCGTCAGCTACGGTCTTTATGCGGAGCAATATTAGATGGCCTTAAAATAATAATGTCATTTTTGCACTTACCTTTTTTTTTTTAACTCTTTACCAAACGACATATTTTAGACTTGTCCAAATTGAAAGCACTTGCAGACGACAAAATAAACGTAACTCAAAAATTAAAATTTGTTTCCAGCAGGGTAGTCTATAAAACATTGTGGGAAAAGGAGAAAATGCTGGTTACCAGCATTTTCTCCTTTCCCCACAATGTTTCAAAAGGACTCTTTCTTAGGGTCGTAAAAACCAAGGATTGTTTGGGAAAGGGTTAAAACTTCAACAGAAGGGTTATGGTTTGTTAAAATGCGTAGATTTATGCATTTTTTTTTTTTTAATCTTTTTTTTTTTGGAGGAGGGGGGCTGAATATACATGTACAAGCATACGATCCCAGAATGGTAAGCTTTCTGTGAAAGGTACTACCGGGCTATAACATGAATAATGGCGGCACCTAGAGATTTTTTAGCAGATGGTTCTTCTGAAAACTAATCAAAGTAATCATGGCGGGTCCTTACTTGGATGGGATGAAAAAGAAACAGATATCAGGCGTTGTCTGCGCATGTCATATTCTTCGAAGATTCGACATGTCATATATGGCGCATCACTAGCCCCGAAAGCGGGCAGACTGTAATATTACGCTCTATAAAGTAGCAATGTAGAAAATAGCTTTTATTAGTTCGCTTGAGGAGAAAAAGAGACCTGCTTTAGCTCCAGATTTCTCTAAACTACTGAGTGAATTGCACGAGGTAGCGTTTTATTCAGTAAACGTTTATTTTAGTTTGAAATTCAAAGTAACGGTTGTCGCGTAGGAAAGTGGTTCGGTTCTATACCCAGGATGCCCAAATTAGATAGATGAGTATTTTATAGAATGCCACCTGGCGGGAGATAATGAGATATCAGGTGCATCAACTACGAAAATAAAGATACTTGAAGATTTTGAAGCATTTCTCCCTGAAAACAAGGTGGCATTGGGTCAGAGTTCGTTTAGGATTTGAACACCTAATATTGTCTACTATGAATAATGGAAATACAAACTTTTGAAGTTGATCTCCCTGAAAACAAGGGTGGCATTGGGTAAGAACTCGTATAGTATTTGAACACGAGATATTGTCTACTATGAATAATGGAAATACAAGCTTTTGAAGTTGTTCTCCCTGAAAACAAGGTGGCATTGTGGAAGAGCTCATGTAGGATTTGAACACGAGGTATTGTCTTCTATGAATAATAGAAATGCAAGCTTTTAAAGCTGATCTCCCTGAAAACAAGATGGTATTGTGTAAGAGCTCGTGTAGGATTTGAACACGAGATATTGTCTACTATGAATAATGGAAATGCAAGCTTTTGAAATTTTCTCCCTGAAAACCAGATGGCGGTGGGTTGGTGCGCGAGCCGTATAATTCGGAAAAAAAATGAGAGAGAATTTCCGAGTGTGTATTAATATGTACATACAGCTTTTGAAGTAGTTGTCTCTGAAAACAACATGGTGGTGGGTTCATGCTCGTGTGGAATTTGAAAAATGAGAAATTGTATACTATAAATAACGGTAGATTCTTAATACTTTAAAATACAGAAATTTGACTAATAGCGAATTGTTTTCTACCAGAGCCAGCCTGCACAGGCTGACCAGGGCTCGTATTCACCAACCATTCTTGAGAATATTCTCAGTCTTATTATCCAAGATTTTCTATATTTGTAAGTAACACAACTTCTGATTGGCTAAACCATTCGGTTTAGCCAATCAGAAGTTGTGTTACTTTCAAACACTGAAAATTCTGGAGAATAAGATAAAGAACGCTCTTAAGAATGGTTGGTGAATACGGGCCCAGGATCTGTAATCACCAACCATTCTCAAGAACATCCTTAGTCTCATTCTTCAAAATTTGGTCATTGTGAAACTGTAACAGAACTTCTGATTGGCTAAACCAAATGGTTCAGCCAATCAGAAGTTCTGCTACTTTCACAGTCAGGAAATCTTGAAGAATAAGACCAAGAACATTCTTAAGAATGGTTGGTGAATACGGGCCCTGGATCGATACTTTTCGCAAATGCATGGACCTTTTACCACACAATGACGCCTTTTAACGACCTTAAGGAAGAGGCCCTTTAAAAACATTGTGCGAAAAGGAGAAAATGCTGGTAGCATTTTCTCCTTTTCCCCCCACATAGTTTTTCTCTCATATCAAAGAAAAATTGCGTCATTTGAGCCGCTATGAAATTGTCGTCTGCAAATGCTTTCAATTTGGATTGGTCTAAATTTTTACCGTGAGGTAAAGGGTTATTCCGCCTTATGATTTATCATTTAGCATGACTCGATTTAGTTCATCTTGATTTTTCTACGTAAGACAAGGTTTGGGTAAATCTAAAGCTTTCAGATAACTTTTGTTTTCTGCTCTATCATCTGTTTATACTAATAAAGCAATCTTTGTGTTGCAGTATAGGTCGCCAAGATAAAGTTGACCTTTATGTATAGTGTAACGGTGATACTGCATCACCTGGTTAAAACCCATAACCACACAATTCCAACTTTTGACAAGCCTGAGACAACAACAACAAACAACAACAACAGCAACAAAACTCACATCATCCGGGCATCTTTTCAAATAGGTAAGCCTTTAGAAAACATTGTGGGAAAAGGAGAAAATACTGGTTACTAGATAAAAGGTCACCAAGATAAAGTTGACCTTTATGTATAGTGTAACGGTGATATTGTGTGACCTGGTTGAAACCCATTACCACACAATCCCTACTTTTGACGAGCCTGAGAAAAAAACCTTTAGAAAATATTGTGGGAAAAGGAGAAAATGCTGGTAACTAGATTAAAGTTGACCTTTATGTATACTGTAACGGTGATACTGTGTCACCTGGTTAAAACCCATTACCACACAATCCCTACTTTTGACGAGCCTGAGAAAGAAGCCTTTAGAAAACATTGTGGGAAAAGGAGAAAATGCTGGTAACCAGCATTTTCTCCTTTTCCCACAATGTTTTCTACCCTTCACAGAAACAAATTTCAAAAATTTCCAGTCACTTTTATTTTGTCGTCTGCAAATGCTTTGGATTTGGACAAGCCTGAAAAATATTTTGTCGTTTGGTAATGGGTAAAACTCTTTACCAAACAATCCTGTGTGTCATCGACACCTTGAAGGAAGTCTCTGAAATCATGGTGGGGAAGGAGGATACTGGTAACAAGCACGTTCTCCTTTTCCAGCAATGTCTCTTACTCTGTCGGAGACAAAAATCTGTCTTCGGAGCCATATTGGATCTACCGTCTTGAAATGCTCTAACTCTACCAAACAACAAAATTTTCTACCGATCCAAATTGAAAGCATTTGCAGACAACGAAATAAATGGTGACTGAAAAACTGAACTTTGCGTATAGAAGAGATGAAAACATTGTGGGAAAAGGAGAAAATGCTGTTTTTCCTTCAATGTTTTCAGGAGTCTGCTTCCTCGGGTCTTAAATTTTAGTGTAGAGTTTAGCTAGTTATCTCCAAATAGAATAGATATTTCTATAATAAAAATAATGTTCAAAATGTATCTTATAAATGATATAGTTACCTGCAACACGTGACAATGGACATTCGGACTTTTGCGTAAAGTGTCGTCTCGGATCAGCCGTACGCAGTTCACTCAGGCAGATCCGAGACTACCTTTTCCGACTGCATTTTCTACATGTATTTTGTCCCACAGTAGGCTCGCTCAAATCAGAAAACAACACAAAAGCGAAAAGTGTCGTTTCGAATTAGTCAGCGCGGAGTGCGCAGGCTGATGCAAGACGACACTTCACGCAAATGTTCGAAAGACCCTTTTTGCGTGTTGAAGGCCATATAAGATTCCATATTATTGATCGGTCATGTGCATTGCCTTTTCCATGTTTTTTTTTAATCTATTGTTTGTGAACAAGGGACAAAAGATTGCCGTTAAAGTGTAGTCATAGCAATGGTTTTCTTGTTGATTCTCTTTCTTTAATCATAAATAAGGCAAGGCTCTGTGTAAAGGGGGTTTAAGCCTTTCCCAAACAATCCCTGTTTTTTACTGGTCTGGAATAGTAGCCTTTTGAAAACATTGTGGGAAAAGGAGAAAATGCTGGTAACCAACATTTTCTCCTTTTCCCACAATGTTTTCTACCCTATCATAGACAGAAATCCTCTTTTCAGCAAGAATTGAATTGTCTGCAAATGCTTTCAATTTGGTTTAGTCCAAAAGTTTGTCGTTTGGGAAAGGGTTAATGCATCTTTAAAAATTATGGGCTAATGTCAGCTTGCGCAGTTCGCACAGGCTGACTTCCGGGTCATATCTCTTTACCGGAAGCACTGATTTTACTGTGTCCTTGGGCAGGACGCTTCACACTCCTAACTAAGTGTTGGTGAAACCCAGGACATGCATGACTATGTGAGCTGTCGCAGTGATATAACCGAAATGAGGTTGAAATAACTGCGTATTCGAAACGCTATTTAGATAACCAATCAACTTTAACGCATTACCATTAATCCCTACTTTTGACGACTCTGTGGAAGAAGCATTTTGGTAAATTTCCTCGGCTTGTCTTAATACCATTATACCCCACCATTTGAATTGTCGGCTGTTGGACAGAATAAGGTTGGAACACAAGTGCCTATGGGAGGTGCACTGGATCAATGAAGGTCTTATCAACCATTGATGACGTAACCAGTACAGGGCCCGTTTAACCCTTTCCCAAACAAGCCCTTGTTTTTACGTGCCTGCCGCGTACGTCTTTGGAAAACGCCGAGGGAAAAGGAGAAATTGCTCGTAACGAGCAATTTCTCCTTTTCCCACAGTATTTTCTACCCATTTGGAGAACTTTCTGCCATTTTTATCAAATTTGAAAATGTCGTCTGCAAACTCCTTGAGTTTGGAAGAGTCTAAAATTTGTCGTTTGGGAAAGGGTTAACTCAGTACCAAAGCACAAAATTAAAGACTGGTCCAAATTGAAAGCAGTGGCAGACGACAAAATGTTACTGAAAAGTTGAAATTTGGTGTGGTTATGGTAGAAAACATTGTGTGAAAAGGAGAAAATGCTGGTTACCAGCATTTTCTCCTTTTCTCACAATGTTTTGAAAAGGCTTCTTTCTCGGGGTTGTTAAAAGTCGGGATTGTGCTGTAAAGAGTTAACACTTTCCCTAACAACCAATAGAGGACCTTATCAAATTGAATATATGTGAAAACGACAAAGTGAAAATGTAAAAGTAACATTGCTCTCTGACTGGATAGAAAGCATTGTGGGACAGGGAGAAAATCCAGGTAATCAGCATTTTCTTCCTCTCCCATAATGTTTTTTCTTCCTCAGAGATCGATAAAACGTGATCCTTCGATGGGAAGGATATATCTTAATTGTTAAATTTTGAGACTGCTGCCAACATATTAACAGCGACCTATACATATATACACGTGTGATTGTTGTTCGTTTTGTATTGATGTGATCATTCGTTAGATAGCTAGAGTTACAGACATGGTGAGGAAAAACCGGATGAAACATTCTGTAGAAAAAACAAAACTTTTTTTAGATTTAAGTTGGTTTTAAGGTTAGTAATGTATTTCGTCTCTTTATTTTGTAGAACTGAGTTCTATATCTGAGTCGGAATTGTGGAGGTGCTGAAACCTGTAAACAGGTAGTTAGTTGACGATTTGAATTCCCTAGATAGGCCAATTTTTTTACCAAGAATTGTAGATGATAAATTTCAGAATACTGCGGACCTGTGTTGAAACTTTACAGTTGATAAATTGTTTGTATCTCCCCAGACCACTCTGCCTCATAATTTAGATGGTCGTATGACAAAATAATTATATCTTATGAATCCATAATCAAATGATGACTTGACTTAATGCATTACTCCAGATGCATTAGTTTAAACATATTTTAGTTTTACCCTTTACCAAACGACAAAATTTTAGACTGGTCCAAATTGAAAGCTCTTGCAGACGGCAAACTAAATGTTCTTCAAAAAATTAAATAGGGTAGAAAACGATGTGGGAAAAGGAGAAAATGCTGGTCACCAGCATTTTCTCCTTTTCCCACATTGTTTTCATAAGGCTTCTAACTCAGGGTCGTAAAAGCCAGGGATTGTTTGGGAAAGGGTTAAACATATTTTATTCATTATCATAACATATATCAATCACTTACAACAACAATTTACGAAAAGGATCGAAACGAAAGCATCAACGCTTATATAGTTCCTCTCCCTAAAAGGATCGAAACGAAAGCATCAAAGCTTATATGGTTCCTCTCCCTGGAAGGATCGAAACGAAAGCATCAAAGCTTGTATGGCTCCTCTCCCTAGAAGGGTCGAAACGAAAGCATCAAAGCTTATATAGTTCCTCTCCCTAAAAGGGTCGAAACGAAAGCATCATAGCTTATATAGTTCCTCTCCCTGAAAGGATCGAAAGGAAAGCATCAAATTTAAGCTTATATGGTTCCTCTCCCTAAAAGGATCAAAACGAAAGCATCAAAGCTTGTATAGTTCCTCTCCCTAAAAGGGTCGAAACGAAAGCATCAAAGCTTATATAGTTCCTCTCCCTAGAAGGATCAAAACAAAAACATCAAAGCTTATATAGTTCCTCTCCCTAAAAGGGTCGAAACTAAAGCATCAAATTTAAGCTTATATGGTTCCTTTCCCTAAAAGGATCTAAACGAAAGCATCAAAGCTTGTATAGTTCCTCTCCCTAAAAGGATCGAAACGAAAGCATCAAAGCTTATACAGTTCCTCTCCCTAGAAGGATCGAAACGAAAGCATCAAAGCTTATACAGTTCCTCTCCCTAGAAGGATCGAAACGAAAGCATCAAAGCTTATACAGTTCCTCTCCCTAGAAGGATCGAAACGAAAGCATCAAAGCTTATATGGTTCTTCTTCAGATACATTGGTCATTTCAAAGTGTCTAAGATTCTGATTCCCACGCTACTGTAGAATATGACATGCCTGAAGTCGCGTATTTAGAGTTATTCAGGGCCAGCTATAGCATGAACTTAATTTGTCTTTTTCATTTTATGATTCTTCGTTTCTTCATGGCTCGGTGGTAATGTGTAATACTTATAACCTGATCTGCGCCGGTTCAAGACTTACCGGAAGCACTGATTTTATTGTGTCCTTGGGCAAGACACTTCACACCCCTAACCGAGTGTTGGTGAAACCCAGGACATGCATGACTATGTGTGCTGTCGCACACATATAACTGAAATGAAGTATATATAATGCGTATTCGAAACGCTATTTAGATAACCAATCAACTTTAAGCTGCTAAGCGCGACTCACTGACCTTTTGTGGACAGTGTAGATCAAAATCAGACTGCACAGAACGTGCTGTCTGATCTTGGATCTACACTGTCCGAGGTGGAGATATTATTCCCTAGAACAAAAACTTTGTAATATCCATATTTTAGTTTCCACTGTATAGAAATAAACATTTTATTCTAGTTATTTCGCTGGATAAAGATGAACTTGTTCTTTTTTCCTCCCCCAGAATGAATGTCTCCAAAAGATGCAACGAACAAGGGTGCACGTGTTGTGGAAGTTATTTGTGATCCTCAGTTTTGTTTGCCTCGCCGTGTGGTATTTCTCACCAAGTCTTGATCCTATAACTTTACTGAGAGGCGATCCGGAGGGTACGGGTATTATATTTTACTTTTACAAAACGACAAAATTTTAGACTGGTTCAAATTAAGAGCACTTCAAGACGACAAAATAAACGTAAAATCAAAAACTGAAATTTGTTTCCAGTATATACATGTATATGTTTAGTTGTCTGATAACGGGCGAACTCTATACTACACGAAGAAAAAAGCTTCATGACCGACCATATAATAGAACTTAACAGAACATCTTAACTCATTACCAAATGACAATATTTTAGGCTTGTCCAAATCGAAAGCATTTGCATATGACAAAATAAAAGTGACTAAAAATTTGAAATTTGTTTTGACAAGAGTGGAAAACATTGTGGAAAAAGGAAAAAATGCTGGTCACCAGCATTTTCTCCTTTTCCCACAATGTTTTCTAAAAGCTGCTTTCTCAGGGTCGTCAGAAGTAGGGATTGTGTGGTAATGGGTTAACTGATAGAAGAAACTACGAAGATCCCCGGATTATTGGTGTAGGAAAAACTTGAAAAAGTATAAGTTGTATACACGTAAATGTATGCCGTAAAAGCACAATGCGAGTAAGCCTTTATGACTGGATTATTTGCCTTTTAATAATTATGTATACAAAGGTTTGATAAAAAGATGCAAACATGTCCAAATATTGGATGTTGCGATAGGAAAGGTTTGACCCTTTCCCAAATGACAAATTTTAGACTGTCCCAAACTGTAAGTGTTTGCAGATGACAGTTTCGAATTTGATGAGAATGGCAGAAAGTATTCTGATAGGCGAGAAAACACTGTGGGAAAAGGAGTAATTGCTCGTTACGAGCAATTTCTCCTTTTCCCACAGTGTTTTCTAAAGTCTTGTACTGCAGACACGTAAAAACCAGGGCTTGTTTGGGACAGAGTTAAATTACATCAGCCCATTGTCAGCTACCCCTCGGCATATTCCATACAGTATTATATTCTTTCCCTTGAAAGTATTGCGACAATTTTGAGAAAATATGACCAAAAATTACAAATTGATCGTCGAACCATGCTTTTGGGATATTCAAAGCACAAAAATAAACTAAAACTAAATATGCTGTCCTTAGAAATAAAAAAAAACCTCATTTATTACTGCAGAAATAAAGCAAATGCACCTTCCGTAAATAGATTGAAAAACAGATTGAATTTTAATAAAAATGTTTATAGATCAACAGAGTGTTCAGAGATTGACAGAAATAACTTGACAAGTTGTAGAATACGTGCTACAGAACCTCCCTTGAGTGAAAAGATACACGTGTATCTCGTTAAAAAAAAACCAACGCTTAACTGTATTTTCTGTTTCAGTTTCATTTTTGTTATTTTATTTTAACTCTTCACTACAATCCCCTTCCCCTACCCCCTTGCCCCCCCAAAAAAAGAAAAGGGAGAAAAAAAACAACCTTTATTGCCATCGCTACATAATATTAAAATGTATTCTATAATCGCTATTATTTCCTTCTGCTTGTGAATATAATTATATACGTATGTTTTGTTTATTTTGATAGGCATTAACTCATTACCAAACGACAATATTATAGACTTGTCCAAAATGAAAGCATTTGCAGACGACAAAATAAAAGTGACTGGAAATTTGAAATTTGTTTTGTGAAGGGTAGAAAACATTGTGGGAAAAGGAGAAAATGCTGGTTACCAGCATTTTCTCCTTTTCCCACAATGTTTTCTAAAGGCTTCTTTCTCAGGGGCGTCAAAAGTAGGGATTGTGTGGTAATGGGCTAATGTAATTCTATGATTACAGAGCTCCAGATAAGATGCAATGATGGTACTCTAAAATCATTATTTCTCTCCGAAATCCTATGTTGTGGGTATTCATTAGAATCGTCTCGAAAAGACGATTCAAATGAGTACCCACAACATAGTGTTTGGTGGAGGATAATTAATACTTAAAACTTTGAAATCAAAATCACTCCCTTTATCTTGAGCTCTGGATTATGTGCGTTTATTCATTGTACGGTAATGAAGGATGACCACGACCCTCATTAACCAATGGACTTGGCAAATAGAGATTTAAGAAAAAAATCTTTTCTTTACCATAATGTTTTCTCAAAGCATCATCGTCGGAGTCGTCAAAAAAAGGAATAGTGTGGTAAAAGCTCAATGCATCACCATCATGCATTAGTACTAGTATACTGAAGCGACTATATAGAGTTCCAGATAGAGGGAATGGTTTGGATTTGAAAGTTGAAAAAAGTAATTATTATCTACTAAACCCTACGTTGTGGGTACTCATTAGAATCGTCTCATCGAGACGATTCTAATGAGTACCCACAACATAGGGTTTCAAAGAGAAATAATGGATTTAGAATATCATTACTCCCTCTTATCTACATCTTCGCAAGCCAACGTTACGATCACTACGTGTAATTAATTCCATGGTCAGGTGCTGTGATATAGCCTAAAACATCTGATAATTGATTGGTCACATTGAAACTTTATGAAAATATTGTTCGTCTATGTTTGCTTCGGTAATAAATCATTACAGATATTGAACACATCCACGGAGGTATTCGTGTTTACCTTCTACATGTATTTTTATCGCTACCCTGTTCTATTTTTTCAAAGATGAAATGCTACGAGCGATTTGATTTGATGCAGTTAGAGCCAGCTGCAACCAATGAAAATGCGTATTGAGTGATTGTCGAAATCAAGCTCAATCCGCCAAGGGTAGAGTAGCGTAGTGGATCGTAACCCTTGGCTTGCGAAGATGTCTTATTTATAGAGTTCTGATCATATCTTCATAGATCCTCAAAAATGTATTTTGACTACCAACCAGCTGAATCAGTAGGTAGACTGGTCCTTTGAAATGAAAAAGGTTTCGATCTAGATCAGCCTGCGCGGAATGCGCAGTCTGACCTAGGTCGAAACTTTCTGCAGATGCAATTTAGCCCCCTTTTCACAGGGTATGGCCTATATTAAATCTTGAGGTCATGGGGCCATATAACATGTCTAGGTTATCATTATTTTTATCGCTCAAATTGAGAAGTATTCCTACAGTGACAAATGTCACAACAAATTCAACCTTCATCAACGGCCTTGCTGCTTTGAAAACCTTGGTGTGTGTACGTGTGTGTGTGTGTTTGGGGGGGGGGGGGGGGAGGGGGTGAAGGTGAAAAGGGGGGGAGGGGTTTGAAGGGAGAGCATTTGCAGACGACGTAGTAAGTGCAACTGAAATGCTCGTCATTATACGTGAAAGTGTAGAAAAAAATTTTGGAAAAAGGTTTCTCCTGATTACCAGCATTATTCTCCTTTTCCCGTAAGTTTTTTTAAAAGGATTCTTTCTTAGGGTCGTTTAAATTCCGGATTATATGGTAAAGGGTTAACTCTTTGAGCACGTAAGGCGAAAACACAGGCTTTCTGGACGGCATAGATCGAGATCAGACTGCACACAACGCATTATTTAGGATAAGAGAGTTTAACCCTTTACCACACAATCCCTACTTTTGACGACCTTGAGAAAGAAGCCTTTTGAAAGCATTGAGGGAAAAGGAGAAAATGCTGGTAACCAGCATTTTCTCCTTTTCCCACAATGTTTTCTACCCTTCACAAAACAAGTTTCAAAATTTGAACCACTTTTATTTCTTTGTCTGCAAAAGCTTTCGATTTGGACAAGCCTAAAATATTGTTGTTTGGTATTGAGTTAAAGCATCTTCTTGGTACTCAGCGAATCGTCGCATACCAAAGACAAAACTGTCTCCGTACAGCCACTGAATCATGAGGAAGAAGGGTACTTTGACATGTAGAAACTCATAGCGAATTGTTTCCACCCATGTTAGCCTGTTGAACAGATTTTCTCCTTTTCCCACAATAATTTCTTTTTTTTCAGTCAAATCCAACCGTTTGAGCCATATTGAAGTTGTGGCAAGGCTGTAAAATTTGAACAGGTCCAAAAATGTAATTTTTGAATTAGAGTGAGTCTTTACAAAAATAAAATCCACGTGATCTTGTTTGACGGATGAGAATACAATCTGCACAATCTTATAGGCATTATCAACAAGCAGATACATGTAGTATAAAGCCAGTATTATCCTTGATCTTTGTCTTCTTCAGAAGCGCCGGTGTTTACCTATGGCACTGAAAGAGTTACAACATTGTTGCAGTAATCAAAGAAATGAAAGTTTTGTATCTCAGTATCGCACTGACCTAGTTTTCTTTCCATTTCAAATTCATTTGAACTTCAAGTTCAAACTAAAGTCAAAGTAGATTGCATTCTAACGTTTTATCTCAGAAATTCTTTCTGGCAGGGCAACTATTAAGTGTGCCCGAGATACCATTTGTTTGTTGATTTTTATGTTGGTTGGTTGGTTAGTTTGCTGGCTAGCTAGTTTGTAGGTTGGTTGGTTTGTTGACTTGTTAGTAGGTCAGTTGGTTAGTTTGGTGGTTGGTAAGTTAGTTGGTTGGTTGATTGGTCTGTCGATCGGTTGATTGGTTTGTTGGTTGACTGGTTGGTCAGTTGTTGGTTTGTTGGTAGATCAGTTGGTTTGTTGGCAGGTTTGTAAGTTGGTTGGTTGGTTGTTTAGTTGGCTGGTTAGTTAGTTGGATTACTAGATGTCTGGTTGCGTGGTTGGATAGATGGTTTGTTGAATAGTTTGGTGTCTTGGTAGTTTTCTTGATCGGTAGGGTAAGTGATTGGGTGATTGAATAGCGGGATAATAGTTCATTTGCTCGGTTGGTTTTAGCACCGTTGGTTTTACGACTGGTGCTCACAGACAAGTGTCCCAGAATTCACTGCCCGTCATAAACATTCTCTCTAAGCATCGGCTGCTTTCCCAAATGAAGAAGTCAAAACCATGTTCAGGGATAAGAGGAATGAATCTTATCACAATGAGTCTCGTTATACCTGAGAAAGCACTGGCAATGAAACTTGCAATGGATTGTCTTAATGATGAATTGTATTTTCAGGTCAACATGTCTTATCGTTAAAGTACAGACGGACAGACAGAGAAACAGAGAGAAACACAGACAGACTTATGAATTTGACACGATTTTTGGCATGACGATTTTCATCAATCAGCTATCCCTATTTTAATTCGTAACCAAACGACAAAATTTTAGCTTTGTCCAAATCGAAAGTATTTGCAGACGACAAAATAAAAGTGACTGAAAATTTGAAATTTGTTTTTGGGAAGGGTAGAAAACATTGTGGGAAAAGGAGAAAATGCTGGTTATCAGCATTTTCTCCTTTTCCCACAATGTTTTCTAAAAGCTTTTTCAGGGTCTTCAAAAGTAGGAACTGTAACGAAAATTGCTCAGCACAACTGCAACTAAATGAAAAACAGCAGGATCAAAGGATTGACGTTCTCGAACTTGTACGAATATGAAAATAAGTATGTCAACCCTTTCGGAAAGCGGCCATCTTCCCTTTCAGAGTGTCTTAGGTTAACGTTATTAAATACAAAAAAAAATCCAACGTTCTGCATCAGAAAATCTCAGTACATTCTTGTAAAATAGTCCCATCAGCAATGTCGAACATAGGCGAAGTGTGGCGAAAGAATCGAGGGTTAGACCCGTAACACCTCTAGGGCAACATGGAATAAAATTTCATGATTGTTGAGAAATACGGATTTATTTTTGCACATTTTTAACCAACCAGAAATTTCTTTGATGTCCATCTTGAAATTATTTTTGATACTTTTTTAGTTTCCAGTAAAGGGAGGTAATTATTATCTCCCTTTTTAATGAGAATATAACAGTTTTATGTTTATAACTTATAATTGAAAGAAGTTTAAAAAAAAGGAGAATATGTTTCTACCGGTATGATCGTAAGGATATTCACAGATTTTTTGTCGGTCTAAAATTACGCCATGATTACGCCGATTTGATATTAACCCATTACCACACAATCCCTACTTTTGACGCCCCTGAGAAAGAGGCCTTTTGAAAACACTGTAGGAAAAAGGAGAAAATGCTGGTAACCAGCATTTTCTCCTTTTCCCCCAGTGTTTTCTATCCTTCCCAGAACAAATTTTAATTTTTCGGTCACCTTTATTTTGTAATCTGCAAATGCTTTCAATTTAGACTGGTCTAAAATTTTCTCGTGTGGTAATGAGTTAATCTTCATTATTCAAAAGAACCTGAGAGATTGGGGTAATTGTAGTGAACAACGTAACAGATCTTAACGCGGCACACGAGACCTTGATGGTACATTGTAGTTGATTTCGGTAAACTGGGAAACACATAGCCAAACTACACGTTACTGTATTAACTCTTTACCACACGACAAAATTTTAGACTGGTTCAAATTGAAAGCATTTGCAGACGACAAAATAAAGGTGACTGAAAAATTGAAATTTGTTCTGGGAAGGGTAGAAAACACTGTGGGAAAAGGAGAAAATGCTGGTTACCAGCATTTTCTTCTTTTCCTACAGTGTTTTCAAAAGGCCTCTTTCTCAGGGGCGTCAAAAGTAGGGATTGTTTGGTAATGGGTTAATTTTCCTTCTCCTAATATAGACTATTGCAGCCACATTTTATCTACGAGCACTTACTTGTAGACAACCCTAAAATTTTGCCGTCTCGTAAAGCATTAATTTGAAAACATGAGTATATGATTTCATCTAAAAACGAAACGATTTCCCCATTTTTTCCAGGGCTACTTCCGTCTGGAATTCGATCATACTTGAGAGAGCTCCGATCCTTGGCTAGGAACACTGCACGTGAGTACATTACAATTCTTTGAAAATTAAGGAAAGTAAATATAATTTAACCCTTTGCCTGCTTATCGCGACTCGCTGACCTTTTGCGGACAGCGTAGATCAAGATCAGACTGCACAGAACGTGCAGTCTGATCTTGGATCTACGCTGTCCGATCTGGAGATATTATTCCCCGAAACATAACTTTGAAATAACAATTTTTGGGTATTTACTATCGAATTGAAAATTTAATTTTAGTTCCGAAGCAGGATAAGGGTTAAAACTCCACATCAACTATATGAGTTGACTTTAGTTAGGTCTAAAATTTACGCTGGAAGGTAATTTTTCATTGTATAGACTATGTAGTATAGGTTTAGGAAATTTTCATCGCTAAATCATCGGACACCGTTACTGAAAATAGTACATTAGCCCGTCGTCTCAATGTCATATTTAATATTTGTATATGATTGCATTACATCAATGTCATATATAATCTCTACATATTATGTCATAATGATACAAATATTTTATTACGTCATTATATTGTGATATAAAGGGGGTGCCCAGATGCAGTATTTTAGTAACAGTTTTTGACGATCGAGTAATGGAAATTTCAGTGTTTTGTGATGGAGCAATGGTGCAAAGGCCTGTGGTATATCCAAGATCAAATCTCACATTCTGTGTAGTCTAATCTAGATCTATTTCTTCTGCAACTAAGCTTCGTAAATCGTCACTGGCAGTAACAGGGTTGAAAAATACCCTTGAGGATCGCTATTTAATATTCTGCATGCACAAAGATCATTTTATCTCCTGATTTTGTATGTTTTTAGACAGTTTTTATAGATCCATAATTCTTGTGGCTATTTTCTTGGTTTAATGCATTATAAAGATACATTACACCTACTGGACCAGATCGTGGCTCTTTTCTTTTTATGATTGTAATTTTTTTTCGGTATGTTTTATTGCACAATGAAATCATTTATATCTGTTTTGTACGCTTTCAGCGACCGTTCATTACATGTCACTTTCCGTTTTAATGCAATTTCCGTTTTAATGCAGTTTTCTGTTTTGCGCAAGTCTAATGTAGCACAAGATCTAATATAGTCGTAAAGTGGCGTCTCGGATCAGCCTGCGTGGACTGCGCAGGCTGATCCGAGACGACACTTTACGCAAATGTCCGAATGCCCCCTTTTCTCGTGTTGAAGGTCATATTATGAGATCTGAAACACTGTCATTTGTATACTGTTTGCGACAAAACCTTCATCTATGCGATGTCATGTTGTAGGGCTATAAAAATCTCACTGCAGTAGGGATGTATTTTCTTTTTATTTAATTCAAGAAAAACCAGCGAAAGTCCCAAAGAAGACACGCATATTATGCCTCATCTTAACAAAACCTGGAAATTTAAACACCAATGCTGCAGTATTGAACTCAACCTGGGTGTCAAGATGCCACAAGCATTTTTTCATATTGAATAAAGCAGGTGATGCGCATGCGCATGACATTATTAACACGCCTTTCGTTGAAAGCAGGTCAAACCTAGTGCATAAGGTTAGATATGCTTTCAATCATCTTTACACCTATCACATCGACGAATTCGATTGGATATTAAAAGCTGACGACGACACTTACGTCATCATGGAAAATTTACAATTTCTGCTGAGTCATTATGACAGCTCTGAGCCGGGATACCTCGGTTTTCATTTTGCCAAAATGGCGGGGAAGAATGGATTCATGAGTGGAGGTGCGGGCTATGTCATTAGTAATCGTGCTCTACGTAGACTCATGGAGTTTGGTATCCTTAAAGACGCTTGTCCGATAATACCGACCATTGAAGATCCGGAAAATAGTGAAGACATAGAAATAGGACGGTGTTTAGAAATATCCGGAGTGCATGTGTTTAGTTCTGTAGATTCTCTTGATAAAGAAACATTCCATCCATATCCACTTCAACAGTACGTCATCAGCAACCACTTGCCAGCCTATTTGTATGACAGAGCGGTGAATTTTCCAAAATTGGTGGGTATAGCTATTACCTCCCTTTATACCTGCTTAAATGAATATATGTCTGTTCTGATCATTCTTTTACTATAGGCTGTAAGAATTGGCCTTGTAGGGAGGAGTCATGTAACAGTCCACTGCATTTTAGATTGGGGTAAAATAGGTTACTCGGAAACCATCGTGAGTAGAGGTATATGAAATGCATTTGTAAAGACAAAGAACGCGAGAATTATAACCAAAATGAATGACACTCTTCTTTTTTCTCTGGGTTTTCCTTATGATGGTAAAAGAGTAAGTTTTTCTTCTGTCCATAGAGCAAAGAATAGATAAAGCACTGTTATGATGCATGCGTTCAGCCAACGTAAATTTACAACGAACTACTTATTTCGAACTGGTCAGGGGCCACTAAAACGAAAAATAAAATGATCGACTAAGGTCAAAACTACCAAGCCCTGCTGGGTCAATATTCTTACATCGGATCAATGAATATATAATTTTGTATTTCTAATGAACTGGATTAAGTATGTTTTAAAAAAAACTTTGTGTAAAGAAAGTCCTTCCTTCCACAAAAACTGAGACTAATTTAGAGAGGGTGGTTGGGCAAGACAGTTCAGAACACTAGCCAAGTATTGGTGAAATCTAGGGCATACTTGAGTAAATGAATCGTCGCTTTGCTAAGACAGAAATCGGAGACTGACTCAACTGAAATACTTATGTGAGATTTGAATGCAACACAACTTCTGATAGGCTAAACCATTTGGCTAAACCAAATGATTTAGCCTGTCAGAAGTTGTGTTACACTCAGATTTTAAGAATAGATAGTGAATACGGACAGTGATCAAAAGCAGCGAACACAACATATCGTAACTTTACATGTCTAGTAAATGTTTGTTAGTTATGGACCGTAAAAGATCATTCGGATTTTTCCCTATTTTAGCGATGCAGTAGAGATTAAATTTTCTTTTCGGTATACATTTTTTCCAGGGCCTGGACTGTTGTAGCGAATACAGCATCTCGTTTCATTACATGTCCAACGAGGCCATGTTAGTCATGGATCATCTGTTATACAGGACCTCGGTCTACGGTAGAAACGAACAACCTTCCAGGGATAAGAATGCACGAGTGTTCAAAATTGGAAAGGTGAACATTGCTGAAAAAGTAAAACAATTACAAAATAGATCTGTGTATGGTTATTTCAAATAATTAGGTTCTGGTACAGGTGGGTTTTTGTGGTATTTGTCGAAGACAATACCACTATGAGTTCAAGATTGAATTTTGATAACCTTGTATCTTATTTTGTGCAAAGCCGAAAGACATAAACCCTGTTGAACTCATTTTTTCTCAGGCAAATGAGTTTTACGGTGGCACTCAGATATGTAATATGAAATGGCATATTAAAATACATTGGGCGAGGGCATCTATCGTTGAGATCCTTTTTTTTTATTGAAAATAGCTTCTCTCGCTCATAGCCTTTTATTGGCGCAATGATACAAATTTGCCAACTGACCTTGGGATTTTTGGTTCCAAAACCATTTCGTTCCATGGCTTGTTCGTCCTATGATTGCACGCTACTCCATTTTATTGCTCATGAATACCGAGATAATTGATTGAAATGTTAGAAATTAAATGTAAAAGGCTAGAGATATTTCAAAATTATAGTTTTCAGGAAAAGCTTAATTGTAATCGATATATCAACAGGATTTTTCTCTCTATTCGTCATGCATCCTTCTATCAAGGGGCCTTACATCTGCTTCCTCCTAATGATCAAAGGGAGACCACTTATACAAAAATAAACCAAACTTTGTCATGAGTATTCTCCTTTCAAACGAAAAGGTATTCATTTGCTTAGTGGGTTGACTTTTAAGGCAATATTTGAACAATATGTCTCTGTTTCTTTCAAACTATTAATTCCACACAATGGGTTTCCTTGACAAATACCACTTCAGCGTTCTCAACGCTTTGATTGTATGTGTATTTAGAAGTATTGAAAATACCTGATAATTGGAGAGGGTCGTCAGACCTCTCAGACAGTGGTGAGTTTAAAATGCAGACTGCCCCAGAAATTGCTGTCTATAGCCATTTTCCTTGCAAAATAGTTCTGAAACACAGTGTTTTGCCATTATATATATTTTATAAGATAAACCGAAATAAAAAAGAATTAAATTCAATTAGTAAAAAGACGTGGTTTGTTTTTATATGACGAAAATTTAAAAGATTTGTTCTGATGATTTCATTGCATATGACATCTCCCATAATTGTAGTTTTCTATTTATGAAAGTGAAAAGAAAACAAAAAAAAAAAAGAGTAAAAAAAAAAAAGGAAAAACAACCGTGGGATAAGACAACGCGACTTGAAAATGCGGAGGTCGTGTGATTGTCATGTAATACATAGGTTTCTTCGCAGCTTTTTTTTCCTGTATTAACCCATTACCACACAATCCCTACTTTTGACGGCCCCGAGAAAGAAACCTTTAGAAAACATTGTGGGAAAAGGAGAAAATGCTGGTAACCAGCATTTTCTCCTTTTCCCACAATGTTTTCTACCCTTCACAAAACAGATTTCAAATTTTCAGTCACTTTTATTTTGTCGTCTGCAAATGCTTTTGATTGAGATAAGCCTAAAATATTGCCGATTGGTAATGAGTTCATTGAATGCCTCAGTTGTTTGTTGGCATGTACCAAACTATATTGAAATTTAAAAAAAAGAAACTATTTGAAAACATTAATGCTGACCTCTCCTGGCTTCTTTTTTAGAAGAAGCCAACTTGTTTTGTGAATGATTTTAAGTGATCGAGAAATTTATATAGTTGCTTGCAAAAGTTTCGTTAGATATCGTTGTTCTAATTGTGTTACCCATTATCTCCCGCTAGATGGCATTATACAATACACATCTATCTAAGTTGGGCATTCTAGGTACAGACTGGGACTACTTTTTTACGCGACAACCGTTCCTTTGAATTTCAAACTAAAATAAACGTTTGTTCAATAAAACGCTACCTCATGCGATTCATTCAGCTATGGTCAGCAGTTTAGAGAAATCTGGAGCTAAAACGGGTTTGATTTCTCTTCGAATTGATAAAAGCTATTTTCTACATTGCTACTTTATAGGGCGTATTACTACAATTCCCCCAACTTTGAGGGGACAGTGATGCGTCATATCAGACAGGTCGGATCTTCGAAGAATATGACATGCGCAGACAACGTGTGTCACCGTAAAGATAGTGGAGTATGTTCCTGTTACAATGTATTACAATGTATTATGGAGGCATTATAAATTAGGTCGAAGTAGGATCAGCATAAGTTAAAAAAATGGCAAAAGTGAGAAGGGCCATGCTGTGGCAAGAAGGGGTTAAAAACCCCTCCCCCTCGCCCCTCCCCCCTTCCCCCCCCCCCCCGAAGCTTCAAACTAAGCAAGCCTTCACATTATTATGGATCTATAAAAGCCATTCTGTTGATAACTTTTTGAATCACAAGCCACTCTGACCCTGTGATATGCAGAAAATTAACCCTTTACGAAATAATCCCTGGTTTTTATGACCCTGATATGCAAGCCTTTTTGAAAACATTGTGGGAAAAGGAGAAAATGCTGGTAACCAGCATTTTCTCCTTTTCCCACAATGTTTTCTATCCTGCTGGAAACAAGTTTCGATTTTTGAGTTAAGTTTCTTTTGTCGTCTGCAACTGCTTTCAATTTGGATTAGTCTAAAGTTTTGTCGTTTGGTATAGGATTAAATGGTTGCAAAAAGTTTCAGCCTTTGTACACACTAGAGGTCAAGTAGGCTATTGAGACAAGTTTCAGGAAAACTTTGAGGCCCTAAGTTCAGTCTCAAAAGTAAAAACAATGAAAGGTTGGTAAAATATTCGTTTTACCAACATTCTACAACGAGTTTGACTTTTGCTTATGTTGGGTCATATATCGGTCACTGCGACAAACCACGAAAAAAAAAAAGCTTTTGTAAAATCTAAAGGCCATTATCGGTTTAACCCATTACCACACAATCCCTACTTTTGACGCCCCTGAGAAAGAAGGCTTTAGAAAACATTGTGGGAAAAGGAGAAATTGCTGGTAACCAGCATTTTCTCCTTTTCCCACAATGTTTTCTACCCTTCATAAAACAAATTTCAAATTTTCAGTCACTTTTATTTTGTCGTCTGCAAATGCTTTCAATTTGGATTAGTCTAAAATTTAGTCGTTTGGTATAGGATTAAATGGTTACAAAAAGTTTCAGCCTTTGCAAGCACTGGAGTTCAAGTAGGCTATTGAGACAAGTTTCAGGAAAACTTTGTGTATACTTTTGAGACCGTAAGTTCAGTCTCAAAAGTAAAAACAATGAAAGGTTGGTAAAATATTCGTTTTGCCAACTTTCTACGACGAGTTTAAATTTTGCTTATGTGGGGTCGTATATCGGTCACTGCGACAAATCATGAAAAAAAAAAGCTTTTGTAAAATCTAAAGGCCATTATCGGTTTAATACCCATCAAAGTCTGTTAGAACGTTTGTCTTGATATACAGTCAGACATAAGTTAAGCATCGATCACCCGAACAAATTTAGTTATTAATATTTTTAATGGATAACCTTTTATTTGGTATATTTTCAAGCTATGCACGGACCCACTGGACAAGTAACAGGCTGCTTTATAAGCCAAATGAAAGGATGGCTACAAGAAAACTTTCCGAAGTCCAGAAATGGCAAATTGTGGGCATGAGTAATGCTGGTCTAAGCACATGGGCTATTGCTGGTCAGTTTTTGGTGATGCTTAACTTACGTTTGTCTTGATATTTCGAAGGATTTTAGAAATGGATCGTTTTGGGTCAAAAAGGCTCACGTGAGAGTTTCAGGGCCATCATGGCCCTCTTGCATATTAGTACGGATGTTACCACGTGGAAATGATAATCTCCAGGATTGTATTTACCAACCATAGCGTTCTTAGTCTATACCTAGAAAGTAACTCAATTTATGATTGGCTAAACCATTCAGAAATTGTGTTAAAGAGGCCATAATACTCATTTTAAGCCAGTTTTAACTCATTTTGTTTTTATTTTATCAAAATATAGTCATTCTTATATATCTATGCCAAATATTGCGCCTGACGGTTGCAAGGTTGCTTAGATTACGCCTGATAGAAAATGCATTTCGCGGACTTGCGGCCTTCAATGTAAACAGACTGGTCGTTTCCGGATTTTGAATCGAAGATTTTCGATATGCGTTATACACTCGGGTAGATTCGTATGATGATCATGCATTCTGTAACCTGGCTATACTTGACCTTGGCCTTGATGCGGTAAATAAAGGAAAATGGATGCTTCTCTGTTGCAGACTCTATTTTTAGACGGAGATCGAGGCCTATATGTAAGTTACACCGTATCCGACTCTAGGCGGAAACCAACGATAAATTTCCGTGAGTCACCGCCTTTGTTTACAGCTTCGATCGTCAGCCAGTTTTCTTCTGGCCAATTTTCGGTTTTTCACACTAACCCCCGCGTTTCTTTTTTCATTTACACGATATAGGCCTACGTCAGTAATTTATCCTTGTGTACACAAAGGACAGATTTCTGTACCATTCTATTTTTCTTTCTTAAATTTAACAGCGTTTCTGCACACCGGCTGTAGACAGGCATCTTTAAGCGTACACTGTACTTTCAAATTTAGAAAATACTTGAGAATTCGACTTTTTATCAAGAATGGTTGGTGAAAATGGTTTTGAACTATGTAAACTTAACCAATGAACTCATAAAGTATGTATACAGTTTTAATAGTCCTTTCTTTCCGGCGTATTTTCGCCTCTCACCTCTGCTGAAGCATGTGAGAAAAGAAGACGGTGGCTTTGGAAAGAAAGTTGTGTTAATACTGGTGTGAGAAAGCCAGGAAACACATGTGCATCACCGACCGCCATGATATGACCTTAGCTGTTAAAGTGGCGTTAACCCATTACCACACAATCCCTTCTTTTGAAGCCCCTGAGAGAGAGGCCTTTTGAAAACACTGTGGGAAAAGGAGAAAATGCTGGTAACCAGCATTTTCTCCTTTTCCCACAATGTTTTCTACCCACTGCAAAACAAATAACAATTTTTCGGCCACCTTTATTTTGTCGTCTGCAAATGCTTTTAATTTGAACCAGTCTAAAATTTTGTCGTTTGGTAAAGAGTTAAACCCCAATACATCTTTGCGAGCCAAGTTTACGATAACTACGTGGATCTTACCTTGGCTGAGTGAGCCCGATTTCTGGATTCCTTCGATGCGCCCTCTATTGGATGCTGGTTATTTCCCCCCTTTATATCATACTTCTAAAAGCCAATGAAATATCGTTTTACAAACCGCTTACGAATACACATGAAGCGATAAGCAGACATCCACGTGGGTTTTCATGTTTACCTTCTATTCGAAAGGTAACGACCTTATTCTATTTTTGTCAAAGATGAAATGCTACGTGCGATTTCATTGGTTGCAGTTAGAGCTGGCTGCATCCAATGAAAATGCGTATCGGGGGGAATGTAAAAATCAAGCTCGATCCGCCAAGGGTAGAGCAGCGTAGTGAATCATCAGCCTTGGCTTGCGAAGATGACCCCAATACAACCATTTAATAGTCCGATAGTTGAATACTTTTTATTCATTACAAGTCAATTAGACATCATAGCCCAGTTTTTCAGTCTTCATTATTATCTACCTTGTCAAATGCCAGACAGTGGCACTCCCCGTCTATGCAGTGTCCATTCTGATGATTACCGCGGTTACAAACCAGTGCATTGCAGTCGTCCCCCAAAAGGCAGCCTGTGAAAGAAATGATCCGTTCTCGGTGAAAAAGCGGCTTAACCCTTTCCCAAACGACAAATTTTGGACTCCTCCAAACTGAAAAAGTTTGCAGACGACAATTTTACATTTTGAGAAAATGGCAGAAAGTTCTCAAAAAGGGTAGAAAACACTGTGGGAAAAGGAGAAATTGCTCGTTACGAGCAATTTCTCCTTTTCCCTAAATGTTTTCAAAGGCTTTTACTGCAGACACGTTAAAAACCAGGGCTTGTTAGGGAAAGGGTTAATGTATTTGCCCGGAGACGTATCAAACCCAGGTCAGCCTTCGCAGTCCTGGGCCGAAACTTTTCGCAGTCCCTCAATTTTTTGTATGTCAGAGGACCTGTCTACCTCACGATTAATTCGGTTGTTAAGGTAGGACCTGTGTAATGCACTTCCGGTGAAAATTCTAATTGGTTGATAAATAAGGATAAATAAGGATTTATGCAGAAATGATATTTTTGCACATTTCCAACAGATCAGAAATTCCGATAATGTCTATATTGAAATTATTTTTTGATACTTTTGTTAGTTTTCTGAAAAGGGAGGTAATTATTATCTCTTTTTGAAATGAGAATATAGTGGTTTTAATGATAATTCAAAGAAGGAAAAAAATGGAAAAAATGAATCGGTGAAAGTAGTTCAATAATACTCATTTTTAATTAAAGCTAACTTTGCAGGATGATATTTTAGTGGAAATAGCTGTTTTCCATTACACAGGTCTTACCTTAAGAAAAATGAGGCTAATTATGGATCCACTTGCCTGGTATCACGGAGATGCATTAAGCCTCCTTTTGCCAGAGCACGGTTCAAATGTGACCCCCCCCCCCACCCTTTTCACCCGAAAAGGGACAACCTGGGAATTCCATTCATCAGTTATATGAAAACAGATCAACGATAGTGTTGGTCAATTTAACTTGGTAGTCCAGAAATGATTGTATAGTAAGGTAGAGTGACCACTTCTCATACAGAATATATTAAAAAAAGCAAAAACGTGTCGACCCTGGTCAGCCTGCGCAATCCGCGCAGTCTGACCAGGGTCGAAACTTTTCGCAGATCCCACATGGTCCCCTTCTTTTGTGTAACGTGCCACTTGTGTATAATATCTTAGTAGGAGCTTTGCACTTTGAAAAAGATGTTTAACCCTTTACCAAACAATCCCTGGTTTTTAGGACCTTAAGATAGAAGTCTTTTGAAAACATTGTGGGAAAAAGAGAAAATGCTGGTAACCAGCATTTTCTCTTTTTCCCTCAATGTTTTCTTCTCTGCTGGAAACAAGTTTGAATTTTTTAGTTACGTTTATTTTGTTGATTGCAAGTGTTTTCAATTTGGACTAGTCTAAATTTTTGTCGATTGGTAAAGGGTTAACTCTTTACCAAACAACAAAATTTTAGACTTGTCCAAATTGAAAGCATTTGCACACGGCAAAATAAACGCGACTCAAAAATTGAAGCTTGCCTTTAGAAGAGTATAAAACATTGTGGGAAAAGGAGAAAATGCTGGTTAGAAGTATTTTCTCCTTTTCCCACAGTGTTTTCAGAAGGTTTCTTCCTCTGGGTCGTAAAAACCAGGGGTTGTTTGGTAAAGAGTTAAATCAATACTATAGATCTGTAAAAAGGTATCGACCCGAATCAGCTAGCGTGGACTGCGCAGGCCGACCTGGGTTGAAACGTCGTGTGATTGTTTGACTTTTCCAATGTCTAAAGACCGTTTTGCTGTTGAATTAAGTCTGTCAAGAAAACAAAATTACATCTATTACTTTTACTTTTATTACTTTTAATCGGTCACCATCGGATAATTTGAGAAAAGAATGTATAATTTGCCATTGAAAAAAAAAATGGGGCTGAACGCAACTGCAAAAAGATCGACCTAGATCAGTCTGCGCAGGCTGACCTGGATTGATTTTTTTTGAGGAATTGTAAATTTTGGTGTGCCAAAGGACTGTTTACCACAGGAATCAATCAGTTATAAGACAAAAATAGTTTCATGGACAGGAATCGGTCAGCATTCGCGATCCAGCTCTAAAACCCCATGATGGCGAGGGCTTTTGAAAACACCGTGGGAAATGGAGAAAATGCTGGTAACCAGCATTTTCTCCATTTCCCACAGTGTTTTACCCCACATGATAGAAAAAAAATCTCATATTTTTAGCGACATTTTAAAAATCTCATACATGTACTTGTAGCGACATTTTACTTGGTAACGGTATTCAAGCTTTTACGTTACCGACTGAAGTATCGAGCTCGACAGGTGTTGGACGGTACTTCATGATGCTGTATGGTGCGGTATGGGACAGTGCAGAACGTTGTCTCGATAATTGTGAAGATGGTCATCATCGTCTTCATCATCAGTAACATCATCGTCATCATCAACTACGTAATCAATTATTTACAATACTTACGCTTTCCGGGTTTACAATAACATCTTTCATTTCGACAAGCGTGCACTTGATTTATCGGGCATAGATTGTGACAAGCCAGGGGGTCTTTGTCTATACATCTCTCACTTTGCACCAGTGCTACAACGGCAAAAAATATGGAGGCTATTTGCCAGTTCTCTACCTTTGGAATTTCATTGATAAAAAAAATACAATCGTCACAACTCGTCCGTTTCCTTGATACAAAGTCCGTGACTTAAAAGTTTTCATTAAACCATTTAGCGAACCTCAAGCAATTGGTTGATTAAAAACTCTTTGGCCATATCGTGATGCATGTTATGCATCCCTGTGCAGTCTGATTTTGATCTACATTGTCCGCGAAAGGTCATTGCTTAGCTGCCTGAGGGTTAAACACCAGAAAAACAATTAAAAACCGAAGTTTCACTGATAAAGTGCAGCAGAAGATCCTGCAAATTTTGCAATGACAAATTCGAACCAACCAAACACGATACCTCAAACGATGGATACATAAACGTTATTTGTGTTCTTAGTTTGGTTACCTCCCTGATATGGTTGATCGCGTATATGTATTATGTGCGCTTCGTAAAATTAGGTTTAATCAACACATCTTTGGAACGTATCATATCAAGTAAGAATAGCTTTCTCGGCCAATCAGGTGTGATCTTTTAGGAATTTAGAATAAGAATTCAAATGTATAATAGACTGGTGAATACGGGCCTTTGACGTGTATTCTGTATGCATGATAAAAGGATCGTGCATTTGACTTGATTGCAGTTTTCAACAATTATCTCAATTATTTTTCGGTGGCATATGTACCAATCTGTGCTTTTCTGGAGTCTCTTTTTCGTGTTACAAGTACTTCGCAGGTTTTTGTTCCCCAAGCCACCAGCTGCTTTTCCACACTGGCATTGTAGAATTAATGTACAGCAGTGGAAGATGAGAGGAAAGAATCTTGGAGGAATGACTACTACCAATCTTTCATTATCTCCCACTAGATGGCATTCTATAAATACGCATCTAATTTTGGCATCCTGGGTACACAACCGAACCACTTTTCTACGCGACAACAGTAACTTTGAATTTCAAACTAAAATAAAGGATTACTCAATGAAACGCTACCTGGTGCGATTCACTCGGCTATGATCAGTAGTTTAGAGAAATCTAAAGCTAGAACAGGCCTGATTTACCTCAAACGTATTGATAAAAGCCATTTTCTCCGTTGCTACTTTATAGCGCGCAATACTACATTCTCCCCGATAGCGGGGAGAGTGATGCGTCATAAAAGACAGGTGGAATCTTCAAAGAATAAGACATGCGCAGACAACGGAATAAAATGAACACAACGGAAAAGGACAGATTCTTACAGCATGGCTGGTGATTTTACCCCCCCCCCCCAAAAAAAAAAAATCAAAATATGTATAGAAAACAATTGTTGACAGGACTATTTATAAAATTTGGGCAAAAATAAATTGGGCCATCTTCTGTGAAAAAGGGTCTTAGTGCATCGCCGTTATGCTTTAACCCTTATCCTGCTGTATAACAAAAAGCAAATCGTCGGTGTACATCCAAAACCTCGTAACTACAGCTTGTTACAAGCTTTAGTTAGGAGGTTTTGGAAGTACACCGACGAAATTTTCAATTCGATATCAAATTGATAACCCAAATATTGCTGTTTCAATGTAATGTTTCGGGGAGTGATATCTCTCTTTATCGGACAGTGTAGATCAAAGATCAGACTGCACGTTCTGTGCAGTCTGATCTTGATGTACAATGTCCGCAGAAGGTCAGCTAGTCCAGCTTAGCAGCCAAAGGGTTGAACCGGGCAAGTCATCACATGATAATCGACCGCTTAATACCTATTTCGTCATACAACCTACAGAATCACAGAGTAGAATGGTTCTTTGACCAGCAGAAAATTTATAAAGGTAGCAAAAAGTTTCGGTCTGTGTCAGCGTAGCTAACATGGGTCGATAAGTTTTGCTGATGCATTAATTCTTTACCAAACGACGAAATTTTGGACTAAAAAACATTTGCAGACGACAAAATAAATGTGAATCAAAAATTGAATTTTTGAATTGGAAAGGGGTAGAAAACATTGTGGGGAAAAGGAGAAAATGCTGGTTACCAGCATTTTCTCCTTTTCCCACAATGTTTTCAAAAGATCTCTTTCTCAGGAACGTTTAAAGTCGGGTTTGTGTGGCAAAGAGTTAAGTCCCCATCAATCTTTGTAATGTCTAAAAGTACAGTTTTACTTACCAACCAAAATAAGAAGGCCCAGAAGAACAGAAAGTTTCATCTTCTATTACGTCTGATTATCGTTCGGTTTCTTGTCTGAATCCTAATGGAATGTCTCCCGGCGTTTAATATAATCCCAAGAAGGTCGAGGTCATTTGACGTTTAAAGTGTCATTGAAAAAGGCGTGAAGATTGTGGCCTGATCTTAAAGGGAGATATTCACTTTTTACAAAAAATTAATATCCAGTCTTCAAAAATGTTTCGCCAAACAGAGCTTGATAAGGCAATAGAATTCAAACAACCAACAATAAGAAAAAGAATTGTGTGAAAAAAAAAATGGTGAGGTTTTTGTCAATGGGATACGTATCCTCTTAAGATTATACGCAAGAATTACATAAGGGCTTGTTAGCGTCACTTGATCAGTGACAGTCGTCGATTATATGTGTTGTGGTATTCAAATCGTTACGATGGCGTTATATTTTGTCTTTTCCGATTGCAAAATGTCAATCTAGTGACTTAAACTCCAAAATAGTATTGTCTATGCTGGATGTAACGGTTAAGTTTCCAGTACTTTTGACAAGACTAAAGATTTGTCGTCTGGAAAAGAGTTAACTCTTTACCAAACATCAATATTGTAGACTAGTCCAAAATGAAAGCATTTGCAGACAACAAAATAAATGTGAATGAAAAAATTAAACATGGGTTGGGAAGGGTAGAAAACATTGTGGGAAAAGGAGAAAATGCTGGTAACCAGCATTTTCTCCTTTTCCCACAATGTTTTCTAAAGGCCTGTTTCTCAAGGTCGTCAAAAGTAGGGATTGTGTGGTAATGGGTTAATGCACCTTTAACTCTTTACTAAATATCACAATGTTGGTATAGACCAAATTCGAAGCATTAATTTTGCAGGTGACATATTAAATATAGCTCAGATGGTGATTACCCTATTTCATTAGGTAGAAAAGATTGTGGGAAAAGGAGAAAATCCTATGTTGATTTCCGAAGCCTCCGCCATCAGGGCCTTCAAAGAAATATTTGGTAAATGGTTAGGGAAATAGGACTGTCGTTCTGCGATTGAAAGTCTACTTTTTTTGACATTGGATATGACGTCATCTGTACTTATTTGAATATACGGTGTTACACGTTGTCTGCGCATGTAATATTCTTCGAAGATTCGAATGTCTTATATGACGCATCACTAGCCCCGAAAGCGGGCTGACTGTAATATTACGCTCTATAAAGTAGTAATATAGAAAATAGCTTTAATCAATACGTTTGAGTAGAAATGAAACCTGCTTTAGCTCCAGATTTCTCTAAACTGATGATCATAGCTGAGTGAATTGCACGAGGTAGCGTTTTATTGAGTAAACGTTTATTTTAGTTTTAAATTCAAAGTAACGGTTGTCGCGTAGGAAAGTGGTTCGGTTCTGTACTCAGGATGCCCATATTAGATAGATGAGTATTTATAGAATGCCATCTAGCGGGAGATAATGCGGTGTTACAGTTTTGATAATGTAACATTCGTTCGAGCATTTACGAAATTCTATATCAATTAAGGGAAATACTTTTGACTCTTTACCAAACGAAAAAATGCCAAAAAGTGTCTTTTTGTGATGTTACATAACAATGTAAGAAAAGGAGAAAATCCTTGATAATGGGGTTACTTCCAATTCGCTTGATTTTTTTCAAAGACCCTTTTCCCCAGGGTCATTTAACCTCGACTTTTAGTGGTAAAGGGCTAAACTGTTTGGGTTTTACTCCCATTTCTATTTTTTCGAAACCTTTCTTGGTCACAGATGCATGGTTTGCAAACTAGAGTCCGTTGCTAAGTTTATTAAACCGGAATAGGCCCCTTTAAACCCTTGCAAATTTGTGATAATATGAAGTACATTGCAAGAAAGGCTTCTTTTAGGCCACATTGCTAGAGAAATGGCACTAAGATGGTTGTGCAGCGGTAAAAGGACCTAAGTATGTTTTTATTATTATTTCAAGAATGGGTCCAGCTTATATATCTTGAATAACTGGACGAGGCAAGGGAGCTAAAAGATCAGGCTGCATCTTGTGTGTAGTCTGGTCTTGATCTAGCTTATCTCCAAAAAGAAACTAAAGTCGTTCACTTCGAGACGAAGGGTCAAACCATGTTACTAAAAGATTCAAACATGCCGTTTTGGAAACTTTATCAGTAAGTTTTCGAGTCAATGACCTGAATCAATGTGTTGGACAGCGGACATCTTACGTTTTAACACTCCACCAAATAATTATACGTGGTTTAAAGACCACAAGAAAAGAGCTTCTGAAAATATTGTGCAAAAGGAAAAAATGCTGGTCACCAGCATTTTCTCCTTTTTGCACAATATTTTCAATCCTTCCTCAAGGTAGTTTCTATTATTTAAACTTTATCAAATTTGTCGCCTATAAACGCTTTCAGTTAGAGCTAGTCCAAAATTTAGTCGTTTGTATAGAATTAATCAGCTTTTTGTGACTCTGAAACTGTCGGCTACTAAATCAATAATACAAGAAAAATTAGGTCTAGCCATACACCCATATTTCAATATAAAAAGCTCTTTCGCCGGAAGAATATCGAGATCAATTTGGCAGTGTGAACTCAAGAGCAAAATGCAGTCTGTGCAGTCTGATCTTGATCTACAGTGTCCGGAAGAGCACACAGAGCCATCCTTAGCCGCCTTAGTGTTTAACCGGAAATGTAGGAAAAATTCCGCCAACTAGTATGACATCAAAGCGGACTGCTTCCGGGTCGAAATCGTGAAAAGTAATCCCGCTTGAAAATTTGATTGGAGAGGTCATCAGACCTCTCCAACAGTGTTGAGTTTAAAAGGCAGACTGCCTCAGAAATTGCTGTCTAAATCCAATCTTTGTAGGGGAATCGTTCCGATACACAGTCTGATTCGTCATGATTTTATAAAGAAATCGAAGTCTAAAAACTGAAATAGGAAATAGACGTGGTTTGTTTCTATATCACGAATTTCAACAAAATTGTAAGGTTTAATTGCATATTCCCTTTCCAACAATTTTAATTTTATATTACAATCTTAAATCTTAACAAAAAGAAGAAAAAGAAAAAAGAATTTCGTTAAAAATAGAAACGAACACAGCGGAAAAAATCACGTGACCTTAAAACGCGTGAAGAAGGTCGTGTGACTTACATAAATTACAAGGACGGATGAATACGGAATCCAATTTTTGCCATCCACTTTGATGAATGTGTATTTACAATTGAACAGATTTCAACTACCCGTTTATTGTCTTGCTTGTTTCTTTACATGTACCTAGATTATATTTAACCTAAAAGCATAAAAAGTATTAGAAAAAAATGATGTCGACCTCTCCTGGCTTCTTTTTTAAAGAAGCCACTTGTATTAAACAGATTCGGGTCGAGCCCGGTAGCTCAGTCTATAGCATACGGGACTTGAGAACAAGGAGTCACGATTCGATCCCTACCCCCCGCCCCCCGGCCAGTATGTTTCCGAGTATTGATGATAGTAAACGTAAAGGCGGCATGAGTAACTATTCTCTCAACGCTGAATATTTGAATGACAGTTATGTGAAATAGCCAGTGGCTCGGAAAGTATACTGTGTGGAGCACTGATAGAAGAAACTCCAGGAAAGCATGGATAGGTGCACTGGCCGCCAAGATATTGCTGAAATGATGTTAAAAACACCATACAATCAATCAATCAATCAATCAATCAATCGAACAATCAATCAAATAACTAACCAATCAGTTAAACAGATTTGGTGCAAAGTTTTATCGCAAAAGATTCTCTGAAACGTGTTGTCGACGAGAATAAGGTCATATCTTGAAAAGTTAGCGTGACTTTGCTACAGGGAACATTTTCTAGAACTAGACTGGGCTTGTTTTTCACTATGATTTTTCCGGAAACGCTCACGATGGAACTTTTTCAACTTTCTGGTAAATACTGTGAGACTTTCTTTCCAGAAAAATACCACGCGAAACATCCGCTGACAAAGAGGAAAGGGCAAATGATTAAAAAGGGTGATTTTCGCTTTGATTTAACTCTTTACCAAACGACAAAATGGTAAACTTCTCCAAATTGAAAGCATCTGCAGATGACAATTCAAAAGTTGCACAAGTGCATTTAAGTCTTTTGACAGGGTAGGAAACGTTGTGGGAAATGGAGAAAATGCTGGTTACCAGCATTTTCTCCATTTCCCACAAGGTTTTCAAAAGGCCTCCTCCACAGGGTCGTGAAAACAAGGGATTGTTTGGTAAAGAGTTAAATTTAAATACCTCAAAATTACTGATGTGACTCTCAGGATGAGTTACCTTTTTCGGCGTAGCTGAATGTACTGGATTTTGACCTACGTTTTTAGTACTGATGCAAAAAGAATAAATAGAAATTTGTGATTGGTCAAAAAAGTTGACGTGTTTATTTTAAGGCCCCCTTCCTAATACCGGGCAACTTTACGACGAAAACTAGTACCTTTTTTGAAGATTGTTATTGTTTCGATTGGTGTTTAGCGCCGTTTAATGTGTCATTTTCGTTTCATTACTCTACGAAAAAGGGGGTTGCAAAAAGTATTTCGCGGCTGAAAATCGAAGCAGAAATCACTGGGTTTTGTGTGCCTACAATACCGACTGGACAACCCGGGTCGGCTACTCTGGGTGGTAACTGGTAAGAAAGAAAATAAGGTGCAGATTTGCAAGTCTGCAATATTTTAATATCTTGGAACAATAACAAGCCATCGTCAATCAAAAGGCGATGTACGATATTAGTCATTTTTATCAACTTCGTCCATTTTTAAACAGTGGCACTCCCCGTCAATACAGTGTAGATGCTGATCGTTGGTACAATGTGCGCTGCAGTCAGTATTCATGAGGCAACCTGTGGAAATATGAAAAGTAAGTAAATATTGTATTATAGTGACATGCCTGTAAGCATTTCAGTTTTACAAATAAATGGTGAAATCAAAAACACCCGGCCTCATGGGCTTATGTGTAACTTTTGAAAGCAATTACAGTATATACATGTGTATACAGCTTTTACATTTCATGAATAATGGCGGATATCAAAGATTTAGACAGTCTAATGGATGGATGAATGGGCGGATGGATGGATGGGTGGATGGATGGGTGAAAGGATGGATAGATGGAAGGATGGATGCTGAAAATTTATGTACGGTATGTTTTTTTTAACCTTTTACCAGACAACAAAATTAAAACCTTTTCCGAATTGAAAGCATTTGTAGACAACAATTTGAGTGTTGCTCAAACAGTCCAATCATTTTTTGATGGAGTAGAAAACATTTTTGGAAAAGGAGAAAATGTTGGTTACCAGCATTTTCTCCTTTTTTTCCAAAATGTTTTCAAAAGGCTATTCAAAGACAATTTCAGTGTGGCTTAAACAGTCAAATCATTTTATTTTATTTTATTTTATTTTATTTTATTTTATTTTTTTATTTTTATTTATTTTATTTTATTTTATTTATTTATTTATTTATTTATTTATTTATTTATTTTTTTTTTTTATGGAATAGAAAACATTTTGGGAAAAGGAGAAAATGCTGGTTACCAGCATTTTCTCCTTTTCCCAAAATGTTTTCAAAAGCCTACTTTTCCGGTGTCGTTAAAAGTCGTCATTATGAGGTAAAGGGTTAATTAAATCATCCTTCATCAGATATCACCCATCAGATATCACCCATCAGATATCAACCATGCTCTGTGAAAAGGCGATTTAATGCAAATACAAAAAGTACCCGTTCCTGTCAGCCAGGGCCGAAACTTTTTGTTTTTGGTGAATTTTCTGCCTGCTCAAGAGCCAAAAGATTTTATATATCCATGGTTATCAGTTGACTTTTGCACTAGTTGGTTGGCTATTTCCGTTTATTTATCGTCGCTACCGGTTGCCCATCTGAGCGACGCCCCCAGAAGACGGTTAGTTGTAACGGGGGATAGTGCAAGGATACAGGTCGAAACTACTGAGAGCTTCGCCTGGTTCTTTAGCGTCCTCGGCGTATAGCATCGTCTCACAGGACCTCGGTTTACTGTCTCATCCGTGTTCGGTGGGGGGGGGGGGGAGGGGGGGGGAAGTATCGACATATATCAGCAGTCCTAGTTGTGTAACATGGATCGAAACTTTTTGCTATTGGTCAAGCCAAAGGACCACTCTTTGTCTCTTTGTCCAGATTTTAGTCAATCGGTACACTTAATGGACTTTATTAATCTATAGTTGTATGATGAAATGATTGGTATAGTGCAATATGGAGAAGCATTAAGTCCCATGGTGTCAGAGCATGGCTCTAGCTCATCTTCGCAAGCCAAGGCTGACGATTCTCTATGCTATTCTACCCTTGGCGGATCGAGCTTGACTTTTACATTCCATCGATACGCTTTTTCATTGGATGTAGCCAGCTCTAACTGCAACGAATGAAATCGCTCGTAGTATTTCATCTTTGATAAAAATAGAACAATATCGCTACCTTTCGAATAGAAGGTAAACATGGAAACCAACTTGGATGTCTGCTTATCGATTCATGTGTATTCGTAAGCAGTTTGTAAAACGATATCTCATTGGCTTTTAGAAATATGATGTAAGGGGGGGGTTAATAACCAGCATCCAATAGAGGGCGCATCGTAGGAATCTCGAAATCGGGCTCAATCAGTCAAGGTAAGATCCACGTAGTGATCGTAACCTTGGCTCGCGAAGATGGTCAGAGCTTTAACTATTACTTGTGTGTCCCCAATGTGTCAGTACTCACTCTGGCCAGGCATACAGTAACATCGGTCATCTCGACAAGCGTGTACTTGGTTAGGTCCGCAAGGCGTCGTGCATGTCAGGGGATCCTTGTCGCGACATCTCTCACTTTGTACCACAACTGGTAATAAAAGAAAAAAAAAACACTGAAGGAGTGCATTTAACCCTTTATCATACAAAAGAAGAAATTACTGATGCGCAACATCAATGGCGCTGCAAATCAGTTGTTTCTGAAGTAAGGTACATTACATTATTCCAAAAATGACCAATGAAAATTTATGCAGCGCTCGATGAGAAATGAACTGATAACCCCTAGATAATCTGTAGCATACAAAAGCAGTTGTAGTAAAACTAGGTTCTAAATTACCGAATTGATATTAAAAACATGTTATGAAATGACCAAAGTGAGTACAAAATGATCAAAATAAAACGTAAACTTGGGTACGAAATGGCTCAGGAACGAAAAGACCTGTAACGAAATCGCTGGAAGCGAGGTTAACAATATGGCTGCCTCCATAGGTACTTTTCAAAATTGAATAAATAGAGAATAATCAACTGGTTATTTTTGATATGAAAAATATCTCACGAGGATGCGTTGTTAGGCGTTGAAAAAACGAGTGCGCAGCACGAGTTTTTTTAACGCCTTACGACGCGTCCGAGTGAGATATTTTTCATATCAAAAATAACCAGTTGATTATTCTATTTATCATATACCTTATTAACATCATTATTTGTAATTTTGCGTTTGAAAGTCGAAAAAAATGTAGTCGAAAAAAAGGTAGTTCTCAAATGACGTCAGGAAGTGAAAGTTGATAACGTCACTAGTGATGATATCAAAATTTATTACACTGGGAAATTCCAGGATTTCACTGCTAGGTATATAATAAACATAATTATAGTGCCACAGCTCAAGCGGCGCCACAAAACATCTGGACTTGTCCCATGTTAAAGCATTCGAAGACCACGATCTTAATGTAGATCAAATAATGGGTTTTGCATTAAATCTGGAAGGGTAAAAATTGTGAGAAAAGGAGAAATGCTGTTCACCAGTATTTTCTCCTTTTCCCACGATGTTTTCATGCGGCTTTTCATAACACGGAATGGGACGGTAATGTAATTAAACTTGTTAATGCTTTAGATCTGGACAAATCCAACATTTTTTTTTGTTTAACCCATTACCAAACAATATTTTAGGCTTGTCCAAATCGAAGGTATTTGCAGACGTCAAAATAAAAGTGACTGAAAATATGAAATTTGTTTTGCGAAAGGTAAAAAACATTGTGGGAAAAGGAGAAAATGCTGGTTACCACAATGTTTTCTTCTTTCCCATGGTCGTCAAAAGTAGGGATTGTGTGGTAATGGATTAATGAAAATTTAAATCGATGGTATTTATAAAAAGTTGGTTTTTTTTAATCTATGAATGAGGTAACAGATTTTACTTCTCATTATGAGTTGGGGGTCTTGTATGTCTCACTGGTAAAGTGTAGGACTGGTAACCTGGAGACTCGGGTTTCGAGCTTCAATAGAAGCGTTCGGCTTTTCTTGGAAGTGTGCTTTGGCAAGACATCCCAGAACCCATTCCTATATATTACTCGTACCAGAACCTATGTGAACAGGCAAGCTGTCACCGCGATATGACTAGAATAATGATGAACATGACGTAAAAACACCGTTCAGTCAATCATCCAATCAATGATCGTGGGCTCATACAAATTTTGGACCCCGTGACGTGAGCTAGAAACCATTCCACAGAATACCCAAAGATTTGAACAGTCAACTTACCGATGGCTATTAGAAGGCACGACAGAATTAAAACTTTCATTTTGTCTCTTCTGATTCCTTTTCTTCTCTAAGTCCGGATAGGGCCATCTCAAGGTTTTTATACGGACAAACAGGTCAAGCACAACTGACCTTGCGATTTCCATTGATAAAAGAAGTGTGATTTTAATGTTCTTATCTTAACTTTTAATGACCTTTCTTTAAAGAAGGGTATTTAGATTTTTCATATCACACCAAATTAAAAAAATATATATACATATATCACTGAAATTTATATGAAAAAGCAATACAAATTATCAATAATTAAGAACCATAAATTTACAACAAAAAAATCTGATGGTATTTCCTTAAAAGGCTACATAGCCTCTTAAGCTATTTTTAGATTTCGCGCCAGATATCAAAAAAAGCATTGTTGGTATATTAAGTGACTGGCACTTGACTAATGATACTTAAATTCCATTACATAACAAAATTGTAATTATCTTCCATAATGTCTTCTTCGGATGCTATGTTTGAAGCTTCGTATGTGTATTTCCGGTATATAAATGAGCGAGTTGCTCATGTAAAAACAGATTGTGTTTCCCGTTGGTATCGATCTGGGCTGTACTTAATCTCTAATTTCTCTTGTCGTCGGATGGTTTTCGACTACTAGGGTTTCATGAAAGAAAATTATAGGGCTTTGGGAGTATAAGGATGATTTTTTGTACATTTGTAAAATTTTCGTCCCAGAATCTGAAGGGCCACTTTTAAAGATAAATCTGCGCTAGTTTTCCGCCATTTTTTTTTTTTTTTAACCTATCCCATCCTTGCTGTATGAAACTATATATGGAGTGCAACACGCGAAAAGGTGCATTCGGACATTTGCGTAAAGTGTCGTCTCGGATTAGCCTGCGCAGTCCGCGCAGGCTAATCCGAGACGGCACTTTACGACTACATTAGATTTTGTGCTACAGTAGACATGTGCAAAACAGAAAATGACATAAAAACAGAAAGTGTCGTCTTGGATTAGCCTGTGCGGGCTGCGCAGGCTGATCCGAGACGACACTTTACGCAGATGTCCGAATGTCCCTTTTTGCGTGTTGCAGGCCATATTATTTTGTACAATCCTGCGTAATGACGGCTGCAAGGTTGCACAGATTACGAAGGATAGAAATTGCATTTCATGTTTTGGAGGCGATCAAAGCACCCCCTGTTGTTGTTTCCGGTTTTAAGGTAGTAGACCCCTAATACCTCTAGTGCTGCATTGCATAAAGTTTTCTTGATAGTTGATAAATACGGATTTAAACAGGTATAATACTTTTGCACTTTTTTAACCGACCGGAAATTTCTTTATGCCTTAGTATCTTGAAATTATTTGTTGATACTTTTGTTAGTTTCCAGAAAAGGGAGGTAATTACTATCTCTCTTTGTAATGAAAATATAGTGGTTTTAGATTCATAAATGATAATTCTAGAAAAGAATAAAAGGGAAAAGTGGCTTCGTTAAAGCAGTAAAAAAACACTTTTTTTATCATAGCAAATATTGCAGGGTACTATTATTGAGAAAATAGCTTTTTTCTATTAGGGGTCTACTACGTTAAATGGTGATAAACCCGTTGAGTTTTTCTATTCATTACACCATGTATACATGTATTGGTAATTCAACTATTTTTAAATAGCTAAGCCAGTTTAACCATTTACTACGTAATCCCGGCTTTTAATGACCCTGAGAAAAAAGGCCTTTTACAACATTGTGGGAAAAGGACAAAATACTGGTAACCAGCATTTTCTCCTTTTCTCACAATGTTTTCTACCCTGCTGCAAACAAATTTCATTTTTTGTTTATTCACTCTTTATCTGTGTAAAACTTTGCCGTTTGGTATAGAGTTGGTAAACAGACTGTTTTTCTCTTTCTGTCTGAAAGGATATATGTCTTTAATACTTTTGTTTGGTTGTATGGTGTTTCAACATCACCTCAGTTACATCGCGGGGGTGTCTGCTCCTATTCATGCTTTCCTGGAGATTCTTTATCCGTTAATACAGCTCTCGAAGAGCTGGTCCTTAAATCTCCCAATCAACACAATCAGCGTATGAATATAATCAGGAAATAAAGGAACAAGCTAAATGCAATTTGAAGATTGATCTTAGCTTCTGAAAAGCGGCTATTGCAGAGCCAATGCCATACTACATGTTCATTGTGGTCTGATCTTAATCTACGCTGTCTGCGAAAGGTCAGTAAGTCGTCCTTAACAACCTATGAGTTAACCCTTTACCCCATAAGGCATTTCTATGGTATCTCTAAATGACCCTAAATGACAGCAATGATGAAGCCGTTTCTTATGTGTAAATGACACCTTTTGATAGCATAGAAAAAATTGTGGCAAAAGGTGAAATTGCTCGTCACGAGCAATTTCACCTTTTGCCACAATGCTTTCCAAAGGCTCCTACAGGCAATGTGTAGAAATGAATATGTATGGAGTAAAGGGTTAAGAGACGTTCTGGCAACAGAACTACACCCAGTTCAACAAAACCTCTCCAGTAATTTCAACCTTTATGGGATTTGTCTCAGATGAGTAAAAACCGTTGTGGGGATGGAGAAAATGCCGGAATCATTAATTTTCTGTTTTTTCCAACATGTTTCCAAAAACATATTTCCTTGGATGAGACTTGACTTGATTGTCTGGTAAAGTGCGGAGGCTGCAGATTTGCAAATGATAAAGGAATGTTTAATTTGATCCCTATGTTTCACTGCGCTGGTCAGAAGGTTGTATCCTAGGGTAAGGTACACGGTTCCAATCCCTACCCCCTGTAATACTGGTGTAACTTCAGAAAACCTAGTATGAATGACCTGTTGCTGTGACAATGAAAATATTGTTCAAACATAAGAGTTGATCCGGGATTTCATAACTTTTCAGATGTCAGCATGGACGATGCTATGTAAAACAGCGTGATGATAGAGATGAGTTGAAATAATCATATAGAATGGGTTCCTTGACAAATACCACTTCAGCGTTCTCAATGCTTTGATTAGTCGTTAGGATCAGGTTTATAAACGCTTCAGTCAAACCATGCTTTGACGTTGCTTTAACTCATATTTGTTTTATCTAAAAGAAAATTATTGTCTTTATGTTTATAATTATGTGTATAATATTGCATTGTTGTTGCTGAATCTGATGTGTGCATTTGTCTTAAAAATATCCCGACATTTTCAGTTCATGATTGCCTTTAATTGCTTTAACCATATAGCTTTATCACTGTGTATCCTTTTTCTCATGTATATATGTTACATGATATATTGTAACCAGTATAAGTTCCTCCTTTTCCGACAATGCTTTCTATTCTGTCAAAGACAAGTTCCGAAATTTTCATTGTATTCATTTGTCGTCTGTATATGCTTTGACAGGTCTGGAAAAGTTTTATTTTTTTTATTTCGTATCGTAAATGGGTTAAAAGCCACGATAAAATAGTCACGACGCTGACCGACATGTTTCCTTGATTGAATCAAAGATTACAATGGTTTTACATAGTGCTGTAACCAAATCACGGACATGTCTTTGACGCCTTATCATACAATTCCCGATTTTAACGACCCTGAGGAAGAAGGCCTTTGAAAACGTTGTGGGAAAAGGAGAAAATGCTGGTAACCAGCATTTTCTCCTTTTCCCACAACGTTTTCTTCTCTGCTGGAAACACGGACCTGTCTTTCACGCCTTATCATACAATTCCCGATTTTAACGACCCTGAGGAAGAAGGCCTTTGAAAACGTAACCAGCATTTTCTCCTTTTCCCACAACGTTTTCTTCTCTGCTGGAAACAAATTTTAAAGTTAGACAAGGTAACTTCTTTTTCACGTCTGCAAATGTTTTCAATTTGGACCTGTCTAAAACCTTGTCGTTTGGTAAGATTATATTCCAGAAAAGCTGTTGTCAAAAGATTAAGGGACAACTACATATTAACTCTTTACCACACAAGAAAATTATAGACTGGTCAAAATTGAAAGCATTTGCAGACGACAAAATAAAGGTGCCTGAAAAATTAAAATTTGTTCTGGGAAGGGTAGAAAACACTGTGGGAAAAGGAGAAAATGCTGGTCACCAGCATTTTCTCCTTTTCCCAAAGTGTTTTCAAAAGGCTTCTTTCTCAGGGGCGTCAAAAGTAGGGATTGTGTGGTAATGGGTTAAGTCAAGGCAAAATTTTAGACCTTTCCAAATTGGAAGCGATTGCAGTCGACAAATTGGGTGCATTTGAGTTAACTCTTTACCACACAATCCCGACTTTTAACGACCCCATGAAAATATTGTAGGAAAAGGAGAAAATGCTGGTAACCAGCATTTTCTCCTTTTCCCACAATGTTTTCTACCCTTCCTTAATCGAATTCTATTTTTAAGGCTCATAAATTTTGTCGTCTGCAAATGCTTTCAATTTGGACCAGTCTATAAATTGGTTGTTTAGTAATGAGTTAAAGAAACTAGTCTCCTAGATGATAGAAAACATTGTCGAAAAAGGAGAAAATGTTGGTAACCAGCATTTCCTCCTTTTTCCATGATGTTTTCTTAAAGAATTCTTTCTTGCAGGGCTGTTAAAAGTAAGTTGTATGGTAGAGGATTAAAGAGAAATTAACACATTTTTATAGGGCTTGAGTGGAAATTAATCTATAATCTTTGTTATTCCTTACCGCATTTTGCAATGCATGCTTTAGTCGATTGGAATGACCTTTCTAGACCAAGATCAGACTGGATAGGGTATAGGATCCTCACGTTCTGACCAAAGGAGATTGGCATTTTAGATATATTTTAGATTTTCTTTTCTATTATGGGGAAATGTACATTACACATTCTGCACACTTTATTACTGTAAGCTGGCCAAGCTGTATTTCCTGATTTTATCGCAATGTTTTCCACACTTTCAAAGACAGAGATCTCGTCATATGGGTCCCATATGACCTTTCTTCTGCAAATGATTAAGCTCTTACAAGACGACAAAATTGTGGATTCAACCAAATTGAAAATATTTGCAGGTAACAAGTTATTTGTAGCTCAAATGATAACTTCTGTCTTTGACAATGTTTAAAACAAAGATAAAGTAAGAAAAATACTGGTTACCAGCATCGTTTTCTTATTCAGGGTCATCATGAGCCGGAATTTTGTGAAAAAGAGTTGGTACAGAAGAGTCAAAAAAATGTTGTCGTCTGTTATGCGAATATAGTATTGGACCGCTTTTAGGACGGATTTCCAAGTACGAGTATTGTTTAAAGCTTTTTCTCTATACTCAATTTACCTTTCTCTTTGAACCTTTTACCAAAAAGTCCCTGATTTTACTACCCTGAGATAGAAGCTTTTTGAAATCATAGTGGGAAAAGGAAAAAAATACTGGTAACCACAATGTTCTCTTCCCTGCTGGAAACACATTTTAAATTTTGATTTAGGCCTATATTAATTTTGTTGTCTATATGTGCTTTCAAATTGGACTAATTCAAAGTTTTGTCGTTTGGTAAAGTGTTGCATAGCTTTACCAAATGAAACAACTGTAGACTTATCCAAATTGAAAGAACAAGCAGGCGAAAAAAAAATGAATTGGGATTCAATGATGACTGTGAAAGGCTAGAAAACAGTTTGAGAAAAGCAGAAACCCTTTTTAGGAAACTAACTAAAGTATCAAAAACAGTTTCAAGAAACTCCAGGAAAGCATGGATAGGTGCACTGGCCGCCAAGATGGCACTGACGTAATGTTGAAAGCGGCATTAAATATGAAACAATCAATCAATCAGTCAATTTTCAAAAATCAAAAGGGGGTCCCGTACAGCTAACCGTCTTGAAAGTATTTTTAACACGGTTCTGCCCCTTTTTCGACTTGGAAATCTTCACGCAACTTAAACGGGGATTGAATCAAAGCGTTGAGAACGCTGAAGTGGTATTTGTCAAGGAAGCCCTTTGTGTGGAATTAATAGTTTGAAAGAAAAAGAGACATGTTGTTCAAATAATGGCTTAAAAGCCAACCCAATAAGCAAATGAATACCTTTTTGGTTGAAGGGAGAGTACTCATGTAACTTAAAACTATAATTTTGAAATATCTTTAGCCTTTTACATTAAATTTCCAACATTACAATTAATTACTTCGATCTATAAATATTCATGAGCAATCAAATGGAATAGTGCGAAATCATAGGACGAACAAGCCATGGAACGAATTTGTTTTGGAACGAAAAAGCCCAAGGTCAGTAGGCAAATTTGTATCATTGCGCCAAAAAAAGGCTAAGAGCGAGAGAAGCTATTTTCAATCAAAAATAAGTATCTCATCGATCGATGGCTTCGAACAATGTATTTCAATATGCTATTTCAAATTACATATCTGAGTGCCACAGAACAACTCATTTGCCGGAGAAAAAAGATGAGTTTAACTGGGTTTATTTCCTTCAGGTTTGCACAAAATAAGATACATGATTATCAAAATTCAATCTTGAACTCTTAGTGGTATTGTCTTCGACAAATACCACAAAAAATATTTCTCTTGTCGTGTGTTTCGGTAAATATATCCTTGATTCAGAATAAACATCGAAACAGCTGGATACATATACATATATAGCATTACTGAATAACCTTTTGCGGACCGTGTAGATCGAGATCAGACTGCACAGACGGTGCTGTCTGATCTTGGATATGCACTGTCCGATAAGGAGATTAATATTTCCTAAAGATAAGAGAAAAAAGGAACCGTCGGGTTTATACTAAAGGCTTTGAAATTTCATTTTACTTTCTTAGCACGTTAACGGCAAAAAAGACTTATTCAGTTCGAAACTTGGTTGGGGTCTTTTTCTCATCTAGCCGTGAGATGGAAATTTTAATTCATAGTGAATATAATGAACAAATCTTATTGGTCAATATTACTTTTAGCACGTGTATGCTATACATGGCTATTCTTATGATGGTGTCATTCAAAGATTCTGTGAATTAACCCTCTCCCAAACAATCCCTGGTTTTTATGGGTCTGGAATAGTAGCCTTTTGAAAACATTGCGGGAAAAGGAGAAAATGCTGGTAACCAGCATTTTCTCCTTTTCCCACAATGTTTTCTAACCCTATCATAGACAGAAATCATCTTTTCAGCACGAGTTGAATTATCATCTGCAAATGCTTTCAATTTTGTCTAGTCCAAAAGTTTGTTGTTTGGGAAAGGGTTAAATCTGGTTACTACTGCAGAAATGTTTGAAGTCGAGATCAAGATTAGGTTGCAGGCTTTGATATTCTTTTTAGTCTGATCTTAAATCTAGACTTTCTGTTGTGTTGTGATGTTCAAATTAGCCGAAAATGTTAGGTATTACAATACAATACAATACTTTATTCAATACTACGGCCATCGGCACATTGTACAATAGCACGAAATATATATACATACAGTGACAAATACAATTAAAGCTTTTAGACATTTAGAAGATAGTGTTGGCTGAGATCGATATATGAAATCAACACATCGATCTGAGTCAGCACTCTCTTACGAACGAAGTCCGTAACAAAGAAACAAATGAATAAATGCATGGCAGAAATAAGGGTCGGAGCGGGATTCGAACTCCGGAACTCCCGGACACAAGACCAATACCCTAACCACTGAGCCAAAGAGATATCTCCCTGACGCAGTAGTCAGGTATTGTATTTAAATCGGGAGAATGCCATGCAGGAAGGAGTGGTCTCCCATAACACACCCCCTCTTAAAGTCATCATTTATTGATGACTCAAAGCCTTATTAGGCAGGAAGTCCGATTTTTGGACAACAAATGGGATTAATGGCTCAATGGCCAATCCCGGACGAGCCCCCATCTTACGAACGAAGTCCGTAACAAAGAAACAAATGAATAAATGCATGGCAGAAATAAGGGTCGGAGCGGGATTCGAACTCCGGAACTCCCGGACACAAGACCAATACCCTAACCACTGAGCCAAAGAGATATCTCCCTGACGCAGTAGTCAGGTATTGTATTTAAATCGGGAGAATGCCATGCAGGAAGGAGTGGTCTCCCATAACAACTCTCTGAAGGTTTTAATATTGCAGTCGTGCTATTGTACAATGGGCCGATGGCCTTAGTATTGAATAAAGTAGGGGAGGTCAATAAGTTCGTAGAACTCGGTATTTTTCTATACAATTCAAAATTTTTACTTTTATATTTTGGCAGTATAAACCTTTGTCAGTTGAATTATAACAGCCATTTAGTCAGCTCTGACTTTTTTTGTTTACTTTTTGTTGGAAAACCTATACCCATCGGCAAAAATGGAAAGTCAGAAGGCACTGTGTAGCAGACTTGAGCTCATTATCATCCGGAAATCTCGCTCCAAGCAAGTGGAATATCAAATTTCAAAACAGACAATAATCACTTGGGGACAGGTCTGGACTGTATGGTGGGTGATTTAACTGCTTGAGCTTGCATTCATGAATAGCTTCTTGTGTAACTCTCGACTTGTGCTCTGAACTCAATATTCTTACTTTTCATTTTTGTCTATGGGTATAGGTTTTCCAACAAAAAGTAAGAGCAAAAACTGCAAAGTGTTGACTGAATGGCTTTTATCATTCAACTGGCAAAGGTTAATACTGCATAAAAATAAAAGAAAAACATTTGAACTGTAAAGAAAAATACCGAGTTCTACGAACTTATCGACCTCCCCTCGTATATGGTATTACATACCTAAGTAAGTGTCGAGTTCATTTATATATCCAGGATTAACCCTTTACCAAACAACTTAATGTTTTTACACCCCTATGGAGTAAACTTTCGAAAAAAAAAAACATGTGAAGTGTATTTCCCCTTTTACCACATTGTTTTCTTCCGTTGAAAGACTAAAACCCAATAATTTGAGCCACGTGTACTTTGTTGTCTGTAAACACGTTACGTATAGATGTACCTAAAGTTTTTTTTTAACCGTTATGTATAAATATTTTACCCCCCTCCTTCCCAAAAAAAGGGCATATCTAGTTAGCTTTAACCCTTTACCCCATAAGGCATTTTTATGGTATCTCTAAATGACCCTAAATAACAGCAAGGATGAAGGCGTTTCTTATGTGTATATTACACCTTTTGATAGCATAGAAAACATTGTGACAAAAGGTGAAATTGCTCGTCACGAGCAATTTCACCTTTTGTCACAATGTTTTCCAAAGGCTCCTACAGGCAATGTGTAGAAATGAGTATCTATGGAGTACAGGGTTAAAAAAACTCTTGATATTCCATTTTTTCTACGGTTTAGGTCAGAATATATCACAGAACATCATGGATTACATATCTGACTCTCCTTTCTGTGCAGACTGATTTAGATGTGCACCGCCTAAAGAAAAAAAGAAAACATATACAAATCCGTCTTAGTGAGGAAAGGGTTGAATGAAATCCCGACAAAATCAACCATTGAAAGATTTAACACTAATCCGTGTTGCGTGTTCAAAATGGAGGCCCAAGACGGAATTACTGAAAAAGATCTACAAGGTAGATTGTCTGTCTGTCTGTCTGTCTGTCTGTCTGTCTGTTTCTCTCTCTGTCTCTCTCTGTCTCTCTGTCTTTCTCTGTCTCTCTGTCTCTCTGTCTCTCTCTTTCTCTCTCTTTGTCTTCTCCCTCTTTTCCTTCTGTCTGTCTGTCTCTTTCTCCCTGTCTGTCTGTCTGTCTCTCTCTCTCTCTCTCTCTCGCTCTCTCTCTCGCTCGATCTCTCTCTCTCTCTCTCTCTCTCTCTCTCTCTCTCTAATTCTCTTTGTTTCTGTCTCTCTCTTTGTCTTCTCCCTCTTTTCCTTCTGTCTGTCTGTCTCTTTCTCTCTGTCTGTCTGTCTCTGTGTCTGTCTCTGTCTCTCTCTGTCTCTCTCTCTCTCTCTCTCTCTTTCTGCTATACATGTCATAATCGCCATTCTACCCTTTTATTTAAGACAAAAGACGGCTTATTACATTTCCCTGAAGTAATCAATTACGGATCCATTAATACAATGTCATCATGTCTAACGATTGAATCGCAGAAAATTGACAAGTAACAAGAAATATTGACACATATCATCCTACTGTTACTTGCGGGCAAATTTCAGCTGTCTTTCTTTTTAATGATTTTTTTTTAATTATTTACTTATTTAAACATGAGTCGCTACTGAACCGTTATGATAAAAGGAGAAACTGTTCGTTGCTCGTTATGAGCATTTTCTCCTTTTGCGCAATTGTTTTCAAAAATGGTAAAAAAAGTGTAAGTCTGTATAGTAGTAGAAATTTGGAAACTGATAATGGAAATCTCCGTGACAAAAATTGTTTCTTCCTTATCACTGTGCACTGTTTATGATAAGGCTGTGTTCGTGTGGAATCGTGACAGGTGGCAAAAAATCAGACCATTGTTTGTAAAATTAGATAAAAGAAAACGACGAGATTACATAGCAAGATGCACTTGCTTGCAATATAAGCAAAATAAACCCTTTACCAAAGAATCCCTGGGTTTTACGGCCCTGAGAGAGAAGCCTTTTGAAAACATTGTGGGAAAAGGAGAAAATGCTGGTAACCAGCATTTTCTCCTTTTCCCACAATGTTTTCTTTCCTGCTGGAAACAAATTTTGCTTTTTGAGTAACATTGATTTTGTCGTCTGCAAGAGCTTTCAGGTGGATTAGTCTAAAATTTTGTTTGCTGGAAACAAATTTTGCTTTTTGAGTAACATTAATTTTGTCGTCTGCAAGTGCTTTCATTTGGATCAGTCTAAAATTTTGTTTGCTGGAAACAATTTTTGCTTTTTGAGTAACATTAATTTTGTCGTCTGCAAGTGCTTTCAATTTGGATCAGTCTAAAATTTTGTCGTTTGGGAAAGAGTTAACCTTTTATCCTTCTAAATAGGTGACATGAGATTTTACAAACTACATGTAGTAGCAAAAATCCAAATTTCGCCATTTCATACGTATTTTGGAAAAAACAACAACCATATGTCCTTATTGGACAATGTAGATCGAGATCAGACTGCTCGTTCTGTGCAGTCTGATCTTGATCTACACTGTCCACTAAAGCTCAGTGATTTGTGCTTAGTAGCCTAGGGTTTAACCCATTACCACACAATCCCTACTTTTGATGCCCCTGAGAAAGAAACCTTTAGAAAACATTGTGGGAAAAGGAGAAAATGCTGGTAACCAGCATTTTCTCCTTTTCCCACAGTATTTTCTACCCTTCCAAGAACAAATTTCTATTTTTTTTTAGTCACCTTTATTTTGTCGTCTGCAAATGCCTTCATTTTGGACCAGTCTAAAATTTTCTCGTGTGGTAATGAGTTTAAAGGGTCGTGGACCAGGCTGGTCTCAACAATGATCAGCGGTGAGAGGGGGATGAATTCTCCGGCAACAAATCTTGTCAGTTCACGGAAGAATTTTGTCCAGCTCAGGATTTAAACCACCCACATCTTCCCTACCCCACCTCCCTTCTGATTTCAAGTCCTTTACGCTAACCGCGGCATTGTAATTCTGCTGGTTTGGCGTTTAACCCTTTACCACACAATGACGACTTTTGACGACTCTGGGAAAGAAGCCTTTTTGAAAACATTGTGGGAAAAGGAGAAAATGCTGGTAACCAGCATTTTCTCCTTTTCCCACAGTGTTTTCTACCCTTTCAAGAACAAATTTCTATTTTTCAGTCACCTTTATTTTGTTGTCTGCAAATGATTTGAATTTGGACCAGTCTAAATTTTCTCGTTTGGTAAAGAGTTAAGACCGTTAAGATATTTGCGGAAAAATTGAAACTTATGCAGCGATACGTGATTGGCCCAGGTAAGGATTCAAATCACCCATATCTTCCCCTCCCCCTCCCCCTCCCCCTCCCCCTTCCCCCACCCGCTTCTGATTTCAAGTCTTTTACGCTACAAACCGCGCCACCGCAGTTCTGCTGGGTTTGGCGTATAAGACTGTTAAGACATTTGCGTAAATATTGAAACTTATTCGGCGATACGTGATATGGAAAAAGTTTGCAAATACTGTGAAGGATAGGAATCAGCCGGTATCTATTAGCAATCTGATCTTTTTCAACACTCTTTGCTATTCTAATAAGAGTCCTGCCATTTCATTTAATACTAAACTATTTTTTGTTGCAATAATCGGTTACAAGTTCAGCAAAATAAAAGTTGATGATAATACATATGGTGGTGATGATGTTGTTGATGAGGTATTATATCCCGCTAGATGGCATTCTACAAATACACGTCTATGTAATTTGGGCATTCTAGGTACAGAACTGGACTACTTTCCTACGCGACAACCGTTACTTTGAATTTCAAACTAAAGTAAACGTTTACTCAATAAAACGCTACCTTGTACGACTCATTCAGCTATGATCAGCTAAATTATTATATAGTTTACAGAAATCTGGAGCTAAAACAGGCATAATTTCTCCTCACACGTATTGATAATAACCATTTTCTCCAATGATATATTATTGGCGCGTATTACTACAATCCTCTTCCCCCCCCCCAACATTGGGGAAAGTGGTGCGTCATAGCAGACAGGTCGAATCTGCGAAAAAAAATGGCACTCGCAGAGAACGGTTGATGATGATGATGATGACGATGATGATGGTGATGATGATGATGATGATGTATTTTCAGAGCTGAAGGAAGCTTTTGACCTGTTTGATCAAAATGGGGACGCTCGAATCAGTATGAAGGAGCTCGGCAGTGTACTACGTGCATTAGGGCAGAACCCTACAGACCAGCTTATCAAGGAGGTTATGAAGAAAGCAGATAAAAATGGTACGAATCATGCTGGGACAAAAAGGGGGCTAAACCCATTACCACACAATCCCTAATTTTGATTGATTTCGACCCTGAGAAAGGAGCCTTTAGAAAACATTGTGGGAGAAGGAGAAAATGCTGGTAACCAGCATTTTCTCCTTTTTCCCACAATGTTTTCTACCCTTTACAAAACAAATTTCAAACTTCCAGTAACTGAGCACCAGCATTTTCTTCTTTTCCCACGATGTTTTTCAAAAGGCTTCCTTTTGATGGTCGTGAAAACCAGGAATTGTTTGGGAAAGGTTTAATAATGTCTACTCCTTTGCGTCACCAGTGCCGGTCTTCTGTCCAAGATTACTCCCAAGACAAAATCTGAGGATAAAACGTTGAACCTCCAAGTCTTAAGCGCTACGTCTGCACCAGTGAGTCCGACTTGATCCCACTGTAGGGAATATTATTTGAAGGGGACAAGGCAAGACTTGCTAACTCCCTTGATGATGCACATTGTTGTTGTACGAACAGTTGGGATCAGTTAATCCATTACCACACAATCCCTTTTGACGACCCCGAGATAGAAGCCTTTAGAAAACATTGTGGGAAAAGGAGAAAATGCTGGTAACCAGCATTTTCTCCTTTTCCCACAATGTTTTCTACCCTTCACAAAACAAATTTCAAATTTTCAGTCGCTTTTATCTTGTTTGCAAATGCTTTCGATTTGACAAACCAAAAATTTTGTTGTTTGGTAATAAGTTAAGCTCTACATCTGCACCAGTGAGTCCCACTAGAGGACTGTAAGGAATATTACATGAAGGGAGTAAGACAAGATCGGTTAACTCCCTTGATGCTGCACATTGTCACTGTATGACCAACTGGGATCAGTTTAGGAAAAAACATGGGTGCAGTGAGCGAATGGATGGAGTGATTGGTGGACAATTTGATGAATAGATTGGTACATGGATGGATGGACGGACGGATTGATGGATGGAAATTTGTCTTTCTATATGAAGGATTAAAATAGAATTTACCTTTCGTTGTCATCTCCATTTTCTCGTAGCTTAATATCTATCGTTTTTCTGTTTGTCTTTCCCAACACTAATCAATTGGCCATATTTCCCATATTTTACAGGTGACGAATTTTTAGAGTACAGTGAGTACGTCGAATTACTTAAAGGTTACTTAAAAGATCCGGCGGTGGTGGAGATTGAACTTCGGGAAGCTTTTCGGGTGTTCGACAAAGATCGGAACAATAATTTAAACTTCGTAGAACTCCGTAAAGCACTGACTCATCTCGGCGAGCCTCTTTCTGATTCCGAGGCCATTGAGCTTTGTAACTTGATGGACGCAGACGGTGACAAGAAAGTTGATGTTGATGGTTTGTTTATTTATTTGTCTGTTTGTCTGTCCGTATTTCTTTCTACGTGTGTGTTTGTCTGCCTTGTAGGTATGTCTGTTTGTCTGTGTGTCTGACTATTTATGTGGTAAAATTTACAATGCAAAATAAACTTAACAGAGATGTTCCTTCCAGTAATACCACATCAAAAGATAAAATTCAAGGTTGCCCTTGTTTAGGATGCCTCTGTAAAGCCGACACTGTATATCAAAAGTCAGACTTCTGTTTTTGTGCTTTTTTGGCCTTTGTAGATTTAAATAGTTCGCAAGTCTGTTGGCAGATTTGCGTGTTTCTTGGTATGTTTGTCTTTCGACAACATTTGTTTTAGTTTTACCATATACTTTTCTAGCTAGAAGCTGCAATTTTAAGAGATTGCTCAGACACAGATTATCAGTCCCATGACAATTTTAATATCTTTACAGGGTATATTGCTTGTATCGCTCGAAAAGGGGCATTAGGACATTTGCGTAAAGTTTCGTCTTGGATCAGCTTGCACAGTCCGCACAGGCTAATCCGAGACGACACTTTCCGTTTTCATGTAATATTCTGTTTTATACTAGTCTACTGTAGCACAAATTGTTATGTAATCGTAAAGTTCCGTCTCGGATTAGCCTGCGCGGATTGCGCAGGCTGATCCGAGACGACAATTTACGAATATGACCGAATGCCCCTTTTAGCGTGTTGTAAACCAATTATAACATAGATGACTGCATCTGGACTCCTGCGTTATTTATTTTTGGCTGCTAATGTGCCTTTAACTTATGTTTATTTATACACCATTTATCTTTATTCATTGATTTCAAAGTTGTCTGCTGTAACATTTTTCATAAGCTATGAGTAATCTGTTACCTCTCAGTTACCAGACAACAACATTTCGCGCTTCTCCAAATTGCAAGCATTTACAGACAAAAAGTTAGACTAAGTGTGGTTCGAAATAAAATTTTTATTGTATTTGTAAATGTAGAAAAACATCGTGGAAGAAAGAGAAATGCTGGTCACCAGCATTTTCTCCTTTTTCCCACGATGTTCTAAAAAGCGGTCTTTTCCAGGGTTTAGTTAAATGAGGGAATTTTTCAGTTAAGGATTAATCCATAGTCCAGCCAACCACGAATCATTTCACATAAGATTAATAATTCCACTAAAGAACTGCAAATTATGGTCAAAAAGAAATGAACCAGCCAGTTTCAATTTATCACACTTTTCTTTCAGGTCATTTTTTCTATCTTTCTTTCTTTTCCAGAATTCGTGAAGTACATGTGTCAACGGATATGAAAATTTATCGCTTTTTCACTCGGATTTCGCCTTACATTACGTATTACTCCTGGGAAATCGAAGATGATATACAGTTTCTTGTCATCTGTTGGACTGTTCGCATAATGGAGGCTTGATGGAGTCTACATGACATATTAACCTTCATGTGATGCTGTTTTAGTTACTCGTCTTCCAGGGACACTTTATTGTTTTACTCAATCATGTTCCAGGGCCTTTAAAATGAAGCATTAGTTTACATTTGTCGATTTCTGGGGTTATGTTGAATAGAAAATCTAAATAGTGCAGTTATTCTTTAGAAATTTCAAATGTAGTTACATATTTTTTTTTTTAAAAAGAATGTCCGAGCCATAAGGGTGACTTGTCTGGGACTCATAATATGAGTTTGAATTCAGGATGGTTGGTTGAGAATCGGCTCTTGCTCTATGTAATGTCAATAATAGTAACATTGTCATAGAACAAGTAACGACAGAACCAACGGTTTGCAAATCATTTCCCCAAGAAGATAGCAAATGATTTACACTACTTGTCAACTATATTTTCGTTGGGAGCTTTTCAGTGGGTATCTGCATCAGAACATTGGAGAAAAAGAACGTGTTTGAACTGTGAAAATGTCCATCAATACTAATGTGTGACTTACTTTGATGAAATTATTGATGGACATAATGGTAGTGTTTGTGTTTGCGTGAGAGAGAGAGAATGAGAGAGAGAGAGAGGGGGTGGGGGAAGAGATCTCAAACTTTCTTGACCTTCGACATTTGTAGCTAATACCATGATAATGTATTAAAATTTAGAATAAATGAAGAATCTGAATCTGAATTTTACTTTAGATAATGTATCAAGTCACAGAGCCGTATGGTATGAGAAACTCAGTCTAGCGCAGACCTAAAAATATTGTTTAGTGAAAAGAAATAGAGCAATTGTATCTTTTCATTTTTCCAACCGAAGAATATGCTTATTCCTTGCCCACATTAAAAAATAAATTTAGACTTTTCCAAATTGGAAGCATTTGCAGAAGATACATTCAAATGAGGCTCAACCCTCGGGCTGCTAGGCGATACTTGGAGACCTTTTGGGAGTCACTTGCAAATGAGCTGCGCTCTTACACAAGGGGGGGGGGGGGGTTAATGTGTCTTCGTGACAGTCCCCGCAGGCTAATCCGAGACGACACTTTACTGCTACATTAGATTTTGTACTACAGTAGACTTGTGCAAAACAGAAAATTACATAGAAACGAAAAATGTCGTTTAGAATTAGCATGTGCGAACTGTGCAGGCTGATCCGAAACGAGACTTTGCGCAAATGTCTGAATTCCCATTTTCTTGTGTTGAAAGCCATAACGTATCATTCTAAGCAAGTCATCATTTAATTATATACTTGCATGCAATGAAAACGCACCACACAAAAAGTATACTTAACCTTTTCCCAAACAAGCCCTGGTTTTTACGTGTCTGCAGTAAAGGTCTTTTGAAAACACTGTGGGAAAAGGAGAAATTGCTCATAGCGAGCAATTTCTCCTTTTCCCACAGTGTTTCCTACCCTTTTTAAGAACTTTCTGCCATTTTCTCCAAATCTGAAATTGTCATCTGCAAATTCTTTCAGTTTGGAAGAGTCTAAAACTTGTCGTTTGGGAAAGGGTTAAATAATTTTCCGACTAACAGTCGGAGTTCTATTTATATGCCTTTTATATATTCAGTATAAAGTTCAGGATATAGGTTAGATGCAGTAAGCAAGATAACTTACATATGTACCATGTGATCATGTTTTTTATGGTCTACTTAATAACACAATGCCGAGCACGTGCCGCTCGTGCAAATGGCTCTTTCTTATACGGCTTTGTGTGTGAGATGTATGTGTATAGATTGATCTAAACGATAAAGGAATTGATTATTAAATAAAGAATAAAAATACAGTATAACTTTTTGCACATGTGACAATTGCAGGACGTTTGAGTACCGTGCAACGTCACGAAGTCGTTGGTTTGATAGCCAGCAGTCTGTCATATCGCGAAGTTGAGCGTAGAAACAATTGTGCTTATTCCACTTCGTTTGATTCAAAGACGTGTAACGTAACAGGCTCATCGAATGACAGGCCTCGCCCAGGACGTCAAAAGGCGACGATGGCGGTGGAAGAACCGATAAATAGTGTTACTGCATCTTCGTGATCGGTTTCAAACTGCAACAGAAACTGCACGAGAGCACCATGGTTATGGTCAGCGCCCTACCAGTCGGGATACAGTTCGGAGACGCCTCGTAGAACGCGATCTACAACCTCATTATTTACATCGTTGCAACATATCGACAGCGGAGAGATGACGTAATCGGGTTGCGTGGTGCCAGTGGCATACTAGGTGGACTCTTAACCCTTTCCCAAACAATCCCTTTATTTTACGGGTCTAGAATAGTAGCCTTTTGAAAACATTGTGGGAAAAGGAGAAAATGTTGGTAGCATTTTGAAAACATTGTGGGAAAAGGAGAAAATGCTGGGAACCAGCATTTTCTCCTTTTCTCACAATGTTTTCTACCCAATCAGAGACAGAAATCATGTTTGCAGCAAAATATGAGTTGTCACCTGCAGATGTTTTCAATTTGGTATAGTCCAAAAGTTTGTCTTTTGGGAAAGGGTTAATCAGTAGAAAGAAGTCCTCTTCATAGACAAGTCACGTTTCTGTTAAGACATTCCGGATAGGAGAGCCAAAGTATGGCGACGTCGAAGGGGACGATACGAAGACTGCTGCGTAAGATTAGCATCTTGTTGGGGCTGTATCTCTTGGAGTCATAAGACTGAATTATTGGTTGTGGATGGGAGTCTATTAGCCTGGCGATACAACGACAAGGTTCCGGAGCCTAGTGTAGTGCCTTTTCTGTAACGTCCTCAGGATGTTACGACGTTACAAGAAGATAACGCAAGGCCTCGTTCAACTAGACTAACTAGGACATTTGTAGCCCAACAAGACTTCAATGGTCTCCAATGGCCGGCGTTTTCTCCTGATTTAAAAATGATAGAGCACCTTTGGGACCAACTGGGACGTCTTGTGTACAAAAAGCTCAGAAAATTTACAATTGTCAGGATCTGATCAGCGCCTTTGTGAAGGAGTGGGACGCCATTCCGCAATACTGCATCCAGCGCCTGATCCGGAGTATGCACCGACGTTGCCAGGCTGTTGTCAACGCAAGGGCAGGGCATTCCAAATACTGAGGTGTGTGACTTTTTAATTTCTACTTACTTTTTAACCCTTTACTCCATAGATACTCATTCCTACGCATTGCTTGTAGGAGCCTTTGGAAAACATTGTGGCAAAAGGTGAAATTGCTCGTGACGAGCAATTTCACCTTTTGCTACAATGTTATCTATGCTATCAAAAGATGTCATATACACATAAGAAACAGCTTCATCCTTGCTGTTATTTAGGGTCAATTAGAGATACCATAGAAATGCCTTATGGAGTAAAGGGTTAAGACAATATTTTGCTGAACTTAGTAGTAGACCCCTAATACCTCAAGAGTTGCATTGCAAAATGTTTTCTTGACAGTTGCTAAATACGGATTTATACTTTTGCACATTTTTATCGGACCAGAAATTTCTTTATACCTATCTTGAAATTATTTGTAGATACCGTTGTTAGTTTCCAGAAAAGGGAGGTAATTACTATCTCTCTTTGTAATGAAAATACAGTGGTTTTAGATTTATAAATGATAATTCTAGAAAAGACAAAAAGGGAAAAGTGGCTTGGTTAAAGAAGTACAATAACACTCTTTTTTAATCATAGCAAAATTTTGTAGGATAATATTATTGTGGAAATACCCGTTTTCTATTGGGGTCTACTACGTAAGACGATTTCAGGGCTATCCTTATGGTTGTGTGTGGTAAAATAGTCCATCATTATACTTTTATGGTGAAATTGTAAATCTTTCACATATTTAACCCTTTACCAAACAACAAAATTTTAGACTTGACCAAAGTGTAAACATTTGCAGACAGTGTGGAAAAAGGTAACCAGCATTTGCTCCTTTTCTCACAATGTTTTCTACTCTCTATTTTTGAGTCACATTTTTTTTTGTCGTCTGCAAATGCTTTCAATTTGGACCAGACGAAGATGTTGCCGTTTGTTAAAGAGTTAAATGACCTTGAGGAAAACGGCTTTGGAAAACATTGATGGAAAAAGGAGAAAATAATGATTACCAGCTTTTTCTGCTTTAACCCTATAGTCCTGCTATATAACTTAACTCAATACCAAACGACAATATTTTAGGCTGTGTCCAAATCGACACCATTTGCAGATGACAAAATAAAAGTGACTAAAATTTTGAATTTTTTTTTATTTTGTGAAGGGACGAAAACATGGTGGGGAAAGGAGAAAATCCTGGTTACCAGCATTTTCTCCTTTTCCTACAATGTTTTTTTCTACAGGCTTCTTTCTCAGGGTCGTCAAAAGTAGGGACTATGTGGTAATGGATTGAATGAAACTTTCTAGCCATTTGTAAAAAATCAAACAATTCTACTTCAAATTTAATTTTTGAAGAAAAAAATAATTCCTTCTCGGACAGTGTAGATCCAAGATCAGACTGCACGTTTTGTGCAGTCTGATCTCGATCTACAGTGATCCCAAAATGTCAATGAGACGCGCTTGGCAAGCCTATATACGAGTTTTAACACTATGTTTTGCATCCATTCGAAGATAAATCTCTTCATTTGGGTTGCATTTAATCTATCGCGCCCTCGAAGTTGACAAGTATTAATCTTTCATCCCGCTAAATAACTACAATAAAATTTTCAATGCGATGGTAAAAACCCAAATATTGCATTTTCAGAGGTATGTTTTGGGGTTTAATATAACTCTAAGGGGACAATGTAGATCCAAGATCAGACTGCACATTCTGTGCAGTCTGATCTTGATCTACACTGTCCGCAAAACGTCAGTCAGTCCTGCTGTCCGGCCCAAGGGATGCCGTTTTTGTCATGTGATAGAGGGTTCGGAACTTCGGAGTGCGTCATTTCGTGCGTTTCAATACAGTTTAATACACGATATTAGTTGATACATATGGATGAATACTAAATAACATTCCCCTTTACAAATCGTAAATTCCCCTAGAGATCTGCTTTATGAACACGATTCTCATAACAAAATTGAACTTTTTTCTTGTATGTGTGAACAGGGAAAAGAAGAAGGAAAGGGGGCGAGAAAAAAAAATCTAAAATGAGGCTTGAAAGAAGCGCAGAATTGTCAATGCGCCTGCTTTGCTGATTGAAAATTAGTTTTGCAAGAATTTCGTCTAGACATGGGTCATAAACATGATTCAGGCCTTTCATGGTACTAGAAATTATTTTTGTTTTCTTCCAGCCGGAAAGGGGGAGGGGATAAATTTATCGACTGCACAAAGTAGCAAGTATTCAGGGCGCTCATTGGTGTGGTTTACTTGGTTGCAGTTTAACCTTCAAACAGCACACTTAAATTGGTTTCCTACACGCGAAAAGGGGCATTGGGATATTTGCGTGAAGTGTCGTCTTGGATCAGCCTGCGCAATCTGCGCAGGCTTATCAATGACTGCACTTTACGACAACATTAGATTTTGTGATACGGTAGACTTGCGCAAAACAGAAAATTACATTAAAACAGAGAGTGTCGTTTCGGATTAGCGTGTGAGGACTGCGCATTTCTCCGACAATCTGACCAAAGTAAATTCAAGATCAGAGAGTAAGTTGTATGCAGTGTGATCTTGATCCACATGGTTTACAAAACATGGTAACCTTTCACCAAACGACAAATATTCAGACAGGTCGAAGATGACAGGTAACGCAAATTGTCCCTTAACCCTTTCCCAAACAAGCCCTGGTTTTTTACATGTCTGCAGTACAAGTCTTTTGAAAACACTGTGGGAAAAGGAGAAATTGCTCGTAACGAGCAATTTCTCCTTTTCCTACAGTGTTTTCTACCCTTTAGAAGAACATTCTATCATTTTCATCAAATTTAAAAGTGTTGTGTGCAGACTCTTTCAGTTTGGAAGAGTCTAACTTGAATATGTCGTTTGGGAAAGAGTTAACCCTTTACTCCATAGATACTCATTTCTACGCATTGCTTGTAGGAGCCTTTGGAAAACATTGTGGCAAAAGGTGAAATTGCTCGTCACGAGCAATTTCACCTTTTGTCACAATGTTTTCTATGCTATCAAAAGGTGTCATATACACATACGAAACAGCTTCATCCTTGCTGTTATTTAGGGTCAATTAAAGATACCATAGAAATGCCTTATGGGGTAAAGGTTAAAATTAGTTTTAAAAAAAAAAGCTGTTGGGAATGGATGAGATCTTGGTAAATTTTAGATCGTTTGGTAAAGGAGTTTAAGTTGTGGTTAGTTTGGTATAAGGGTTCAGATTGATAATTTTCTCATTAGTTCATCATGTTTACCAAATACTTTAGACATAAATCATTTAATTTATCCTATCATATTATCTATTCACCGTGAAGAAAATGGGTCCTGTCCTGCCTTCTCTTACTTTTTATCGCTATTTCTAGACATTTGTGACCCATTGCGCAAAGGTTGAGGCTAATTTTCTTTCCGGCGTATTTTCGCCTCTCACCTCTGCTGAAGCATGTGAGAAAAGTAGTCGGTGGCTTTGGAAAGAAAGTAGTGTAAGTACCGGTGTGAGAAAGCCAGGAAACACATGTGCGTCACCGACTGCCATGATATGACCTTAGCTGTTAAAGTGGCGTTAAACCCCAACACAAGCAACCAACCATCGTGCAAAGATAGACATAGACATATTTTATTCGACATAAGCTTGTACAGCTTCTAGTCTATACATATAAATTGTTACAATACTTATACAGACAAAAATGACAATGAACTAATTTACAAATAAATTCGTAACATGTTACTTGTAGGCTGACATTAGGAAGAGAGTTAGATAAGTGACACTGGTAAAAAGTAATTACTTAAACAAATATTAACAAATCTGGTATAACTATTTACGAATGAAGACTTGTCCAAATTGAAAGTATTTGCGGGTTGCAGTTCAATTGTGACTCCAACATTTGGAGTCGACAATTTAATATGGTTGAAGAGCAAATTGTTTTCATGAGATAAAAAAAAAAACTGATAATAATTATAATTATAATGGAAGAGAGAAGTAAAAGTGAAGGAAAAGTAAAATGCTGGCCGCCAGCAAATTCTTTCCATTCACAATGTCATACACATTAAAACATTGGAAATTAGCTCTTTTCCACGCTGGAAAATGTGGACTTGTCCGAAACTGAAAGCTTTTGCAGTGGACGAATTAAAGATGGATCAAATGATTGGGTTTCTTTTAATGATATATCAAACACTGCGGGAAATGGAGAAAATGCTGGCTGCCAACACTTTCTCCATGAATGGATCTTCTGGGAACTGCGAAAAGTGTCAACCCTGGTCAGACTGCGCGAATTGCGCAGGCTGACCAGGGTTGACACTTTTCGCTTTTATCATATTTTTCTGCATGAAAAGTGGTCATTCTACCTTGTTTTACAATCATTTCTTATCTTATTAACTTAAATTGAGACTGCACTACCTTTGGTCTGCTTTCATCTAATAAATGTACAGAATTCCCAAATTGTCTCCGTTTCGCATGACGGGGCACATTTTGATTAGTCTTGTGCCAAACAAAAAAAATATTAGAACTGTCGAAAATCGAAAGCGTTTTGCAGGCGATAATTTGAATATATACTAATGATGGACCTTGACTTTGATGTGGTAGAAATCATTGTTGGAAAAGGAGAAAATGCTGGTTAACGGCATTTTCTCCTTTTCGCTTGAAGTTTTCTAAAGGCCTTTTCCTTATGGTCGTTAAAACCCGCGACTGTGCGGTAAAGGGTTAAAATGACAAAATAGAACACTTAGATAAATCACCATTATACCGTAAAGACTGCATTAAAGTATAACTATTCCACTGCAATCCTCTGTTTTTACTTATTCTAACGAAGGATGAATGTGTGCATTGAGAATCAAAGTACTGAAAGTACTGTTGGAAGACGACTTTAGAATATAGGCACAACATATTGCAATACATTTTTTCTGTACGTAAATCGCCTCTCCTGATACAGCAAAGTCTATTGAGTTGTGCAATGTTCCTGTGCAATGAAGACCAGTAGTAGGTAGTGGATATTCAGTCACAGGAAGGGGAGGGTAATGGAATTATATGAGGGATGTCCAGTCCCTGTCAAGAAAGGGGATTGTAATACTAATCCTGTTGAACAACTAAAATGAATTTTTTTTTCAGATAGTATAGACCAAAACATTGCTATTTCAAAGTTATGTTCTGGGGAATTACACCTGCTTATCGGACTGTGTAGATCCAAGATCAGACTGCACGTTCTGTGCAGTCTGATCTTGATCTGCACTGTCTGCAAAAGGTCAGCCAGTCATGTCAAGCAGCCTAAGGTTAAGCCAAAAGCGGATAACTCTTGATCAAAATCAGGGGGAAGATTCTTAGTGAAAATTAGTGGTTTCTCAGTCAAAGATACCGGATGTGACGTCAAAGAATGGAGATTCTCAATAAAAAAAGATTATCAGTTAAAGAGAAAAGTTTCACTGAACAGATATAATATTTTCAGTCAAATATGGGGGATTCTAAGACAAAGGAAGAGAATTCTCAGTAAGATGGATAAAATCCTCAGTCCAAGGGAAGGGATTCTTAAAGGGAGATGATTCTCATTCAAACTGTGAGATTTCTAAGTCAAAGAGAGGATTTTAAGTCAAGAGATGAGGATTCCAAGTCAAAGGGAAGAGGATTCCAAATCAAATTGAAGAGAATTCAGAGTCAGATGAAGAGTATTCTAAGTCTAATGGAAGAGGATTCTAAGTCAATATAGAGGATTCTAGTCAATATAGAGGATTCTAGTCAAAGGGAGAGGATTCTAAGTCGAAAAAGAGGAATCCAGTTAAAGGGAGATGATTCTAAGTCAAAGAGAGAGGATTCCATGTCAAATGAAGAGGATTCGAAGTCAAATGGAGATGGTTCTGAATAAAAAGAGGATTCTTAGTGAAAGAGAGAGGGTTCAAAGTAAAAGGGGATGGTATTCCAAGTCAGAGGTAGAGGATTCTGAGTTAGTGGAAAGGATAATTGTGCAAAAAAAGAGGATTCTTAGTCATAAGGAGAGGATTCTAAGTCAAAGAAAGGATATTCAGTAAAATGGTGATGATTCTATGTCAAACGGAGAGAATTCCAAATCAAAGGGATAGGATTTTACGTCGAAGAAAGAAAATTCTAATTAGATTGAGGAAATTCTAAGTCAAAGAGAGGTGATTCTTAGCCACATGGGGAGGATTCTCAGTAAAATATAGAGGATTTTGTTTCAAAGGGAGCCAATTTCAAGTCAAATGGAGGGGAATCTAAGTCAGACAAAGAGGGTTTTAAGTACAATGGATAGGATTCAAATTCACAAGGAGAGCATTGTACATCAGAGATAGGGGGTTATTTGTCAAAGGGATAGGATTCCAAGTCAAATAAGTCGGACAGAGAGGATTCCAAGTCAAAGGGAGAAGATTTCAGTAAGATTGAGAGAGTTCTGTGTCGAGCAGAAAGGAATCTCAAAGCAGGTGATTCTTAGTCAAAATGGAGTGGATTCTAAGTAGATGGAGAGAATTGTCAGTCGAAGGGAAGGAATTCTCACAGGAAGATGACTCCGAGTCAAATGGAGAGGATTTTCTATAAGATTGAGAAGATTTTATGTAAAAAGGAGTATGAATCTAAGTCAAGCGGAGAGGATTTCAGGTCAAAGGAAGAGAATTCTAAAAGTCAAATGGAAAGGATTCTAGGTTTCATAAAGATAATTTTTAGTCTATGATGGAGTATTATAGGTCAAATGGAAAGGATTCAAAGTCAAAAGGAAGAAGATTCCAAGTCAAAGAGAGAGGGTTTCAAGTCAAATAGAGAGGATTCAATGTAAAAGGAGGAAGATTCCAGGTCGAAGGGAGAGGGTTCAAGTCAAAGGTTGAGGATTTCTAGTCAAAGAGAGAAGCTTTTGAGTCAAAGAGAAAGGGTTCACAGTTAACGAGAGAAGATAGCAAGTCAAAGATAGAGGATCCTTGGTCAAATGGAAAGGATTCTAAGTCAAAGCGAGATGATTTTAGTCAAAGATGGAGGATTCTAAGTCAAATGCTTAGGATTCTGAGTCAAAGATAGAGGATTCTTTCTCACATGGAAAGAAAAACATAGTGAATGAATTCTTAGTAAAAGGGAGAGTATTTTCTGTCACGGGGTCCAAAGAGTTGTATTCTCTTTCAAAAACTGGTGATTTTTAATAAGTTAATTACTAGTATTTATCATATACCTAGCAGTGAAATCTTGGAATTTCCCAGTGTAATAAATTTTGATATCACTAGTGACGATATCAACTTTCACTTTCACTTCCTGTCGTAATTTATGTATTCATCCGCACTATGTCCCTGATTTCTTCTCTCTATCCAAAGTATTGATTTCGACTTTCAAACGAAAAATTAAGAATAATAATGTTAATAAGGTATATAATAAATAGAATAATCAGCTGGTTATTTTTGATATGAAAAATATCTCACTAGGATGCGTCGTAGGGCGTTTAAAAAACTAGTACTGCGCACTCGTTTTTTTTTAACGCCGAACAGCGCATCCTCGTGAGATATTTTTCATATCAAAAATAACCAGTTGATTATCCTCTATTTGTTCTACAGAGATGGACTCGTCATTTGACACACAGAAAATAGACAAATAACAAAATGTTTCCACTCAGATCAGCTTTTGGCAGACTGCGCAGACTGACCTGGTTTCGAGCTTTTTGCAAGTGCATAAAATTCCTTTATCACGAAGCATTTTTATACGGTATTTAACGCCATTTTCAACATGATGTTACTGAATTCTCGGCCTCCAAAGCGCATGTCCATGATTTCCTAGGGTTTCCTTACTAGTTCTGCTTAACCCATTACCACTCAATCCCTACTTTTGACGCCCCTGTGAAAGAAGCCTTTAGAAAGCATCGTGAGAAAAGGAGAAAATGCTGGTAACCAGCATTTTCTCCTTTTCCCACAATGTTTTCTACCCTTCTCAAAACAAATTTCAAATTTTCAGTCACTTTTATTTTGTTGTCTGCAAATGCTTTCGATTTGGACAAACCTAAGTCCTCCCCACCCAATGGCTGCCTTCCCTCATGACAATCGTCAAAACAATGATGGGCGATGAGAGAGGAATGAATCCTGTCGCAAAAACAGTTATCAAGCTGGGGAAAATGCTCCTAGTATCAGGGGAAAATTAAAGGTTCTGAAAAGACATATGTTTGAAATAAAGGTCAAAGTTCAAATGGCCTATTTTGAATGCTGGGATATAATCACGTGATTTGAAGGAAGAAGAAAAGCGCGGGTGGGACAGGCATAAACCAAATCGAAAAGAAAAAATCGTAAAAGACAAGAAGAAACTTGTAAAGACTTAAATGTGGGTCGATCTAATTTATTCTGACACTATTTCGTTAAATCATTAGTTAATGCAATTAAATTCTTCGAACAGAAGATTTCTTCTTCGTGCACTTATCAATAATTCAAGATGTCACTTTGGCTTTTAGTATTTATTTCTCTTTTAATTCACTACCCTTACTAGAAAACTTGCTGGTGACAATTTGTAAATGAGAAATCTATTTAATTATGAATATATCTGAAAACATTGTGGCGAAAGGAAAAATTGTCGTGACGAGCAATTTTTCCCCCATAGGCTTTTTTTTAAAATCCCTTTACAACACATTCCTGGGTATTAACGATCCTGGAAGAGTTGGCTTTTGAAAACATCGCAGAAAAAGGAGAAGAGGCCGGTACCAGAATTTGCTCCCTTTTCCAAAATGTTTCCAACTTTATCTGAAAAAAAGAAAAGTCCACCATTTAACCCATTACCACACAATCCCTACTTTTGACGCCGCTGAGAAAAAAGCCTTTAGAAAACATTGTGGGAAAAGGAGAAAATGCTGGTAACCAGCATTTTCTCCTTTTCCCACAACGTTTTCTACCCTTCACAAACCAAATTTTAAATTTTCAGTCACTTTTATTTTGTCGTCTGCAAATGCTTTCAATTTGAACCAGTCTAAAGTATTGTCGTTTGGTAATGAGTTAAGCCACAGTTATAAAGTGTCTGCTGCAAATGCTTTCAACTCGAAAAAGTCTAAGATCTTGTCGTTGAGTAAAAGAGTTATCCTATGCTGTTATGCGTGACTCAAGAACTCTAGGCAGACAGTGTGAAGAAAAATCAGGGCCTGTATTCACCAACCATTCTTGAGAATATTCTTAGTCTTATTCTGCAAGGGCAGTATTCTAAATTTGTAAGTAGCACAACCTCTGATTGGCTAAACCATTCGGTTTAGCCAATCAGAAGTTGTGTTTCTTACAAATGTAGAAAATTCTGGAGAATAAGACAGAGAACGTTCTTAAGAATGGTTGGTGAATACGGGCCTGGCCTGGCTGCACAAAACTTGCAATCTGACCTTAGATCTACAATGTTCGATAAGGAGATTTTGTTTGTCCTAAATATAAGTTTTACATAGCAAAATTTTGGTGTTTGTAATTGACTTGACACCAAATTAGCAGGTTAACTCTATCTGATCGTGGCACTAACAATAACAACTTGGGTAAAAAGATTGGGCAGATATCGTAGATCAAAGATCAGACCGCAAAAAAAAGGCCGGTCTGATCCGGGTCTACATCATCAGCTACCTGGTACTGGACCATGACAAAAGCGATCTCCACTAGTAGTGAATATTACTTAAACCCTATCCTGCTAGACGAATTTAAAAAAAAAACCTTTCAACCCGATTAACCCATTACCACACAATCCCTACTTTTGACACCCCTGAGAAAGAAGCCTTTAGAAAACATTGTGGGAAAAGGAGAAAATGCTGGTAACCAGCATTTTCTCCTTTTCCCATAATGTTTTCTACCCTTCTCAAAACCAATTTCAAACTTTCAGTCGCTTTTATTTTGTCGTCTGCAAATGCTTTCAATTTGGACCAGTCTAAAATATTGTCGTTTGGTAATGGGTTAAAAAGAACCCAAATATTGGTTTTTCAAACTTAATTTTTTTAGAAAAAATGTCTTCTATCGGACAGTGCAGATCCAAGATCAGACTGCACGTTCTGTGCTGTCTGATCTTGATCTACACAGCCCGCAAAAGGTCAACAGCTTTAGGCTTGAGACCTCAAAAAGAAGACGCAAATTTCTAGATTTGGTAGTGAACGAGTTAATCCTTTCCCTAACAATCCCCGGTTGTCACGGCCCTGAGAAAGAAGCCTTTAGAAAACATTGTGGGAAAAGGAGAAAATGCTGGTAACCAGCATTTTCTCCTTTTCCCATAATGTTTTCTACCTTTCTCAAAACAAATTTCAAATTTTCAGTCACACTTATTTTGTCGTCTGCAAATGCTTTCAATTTGGACCATTCTAAAATATTGTCGTTTGGTAATGGGTTAAAAAGAACCCAAATACTGGCTTTTCAAACTTATTTTTTTTTTTTAGAAAAATGTCTTCTTATCGGACAGTGTAGATCCAAGATCAGACTGCACGTTCTGTGCAGTCTGATCTTGATCTACACAGTCCGCAAAAGGTCAGCAGCTTTAAGCTTAAGACCTAAAAAAGAAGACGCACATTTCTAGATTTGGTAGTAAACGAGTTAAAAGTTGAAGCTGTCTTGTATGATTAAAAGGAAGTCCTATGCAGGAGAGAATTGCGTCAAAACAATTAAGAGTATCGATGTACAAGAAAAAGAGACGTTTGTCACATCCAACCCTTAGCTCATTTGTGCCTTTTAAATTAGAGACAAACGGCTGCTTTCCTCGTAATTCGTAGGATTGCAGGAGGCTGGGTAGTTCTTATTCCAAATCCTACATTTTTTTCCTCGATGTAAATAGGGTTTGAAATGGGAATCAATTGGCCTGTGGGACCCTGTGTGGTTTAATCGGGGGTATAAGAATAAACCACTGCAGTCCCGCGATCGTCACATCGGCCATTTCATCTGGCGGAACAAAAGTGACAACATGCATGTCGTAAAAGGCGACAAAAGGGGCATCATTTTGTGTATCGTCCATTCCTCGTTTATCATGTTTGTCTTATGTTGTTGCATATGTATGTTATTTTCACCTTGCGTTATTGTTTTCTAAGTAAGTGCGCCCAATATGACCTGAGTTGTCGACGGGCCTTAAAACGCTATTTATTCATTCATTCATTCATTCATTCATTCATGTCTTTTAAAACTTTAGTTGTGTTTTTGGCCAATGAAAGATCAAAGATCAGACTGCACGAAAACATGCAGTCAGATCTTTGACTTGCATTATCAGCATTGATAGGACAATATAAACTTTGTTATGCCCTTTAACCCTTTACCAAACGACAAAATTATAGACTGGTCCAAATTGAAAGCATTAGCAGACGACAAAATTAATGCGACTCAAAATTTGAAATTTGTTATGGGAAGGGAAGAAAACATCGTGGGAAAAGGAGAAAATTTTTCTCCTTTTCCCACAAGGTTTTCAGAAGGCTTCTTTTAGGGTTAAAATCAATGTGACTCAAAATTTGAAATTTGTTTTGGGACGGGAAGAAATCGTTGTGGGAAAAGGAGAAAATGCTGGTAACCAGCATTTTCTCCTTTTCCCACGATGTTTTCAGAAGGCTTCTTTAGGGTTAAAACGTTCCTAGCATAGCCCTTGTAGCTCAATCAATTGCGTACAGGACTTGAGAACAGAGAGGTCGTGAGTTCGATCCCCGGCTCGGCTAATTTTTTTCCGACGGTTGATCATGTTCATTGCGACAAGATTCATTCCTCTCCAAACTGATGATCATTCTTTCGTCGATGGTTTTGTGGAAAAGCAGCCGGTGGCTTGGAAAGAATATTGTGCAGAGTAACGATGGTTGACACTCCAGGAAAGCATGGATAGGTGCACCGGCCGCCGCGATATAACCGAACTGATGTTGAAAACGGCGTTTAACACTATACAATCTATCAATTAATCAATTATGGTACGTTTCTCTATCAGGAATAAAACTGTCTTGTGGTTAACTCTGCTCTTAACACTATTCCAAACAATTCTGGCTTTCAACACCCCTGGGGAAAAGCCTTATAAAATCATTGTGGGAAAATGAGAAAATACTAGTAACCAGTATTTTCCTCTATTCCCACAGCGTTTTCTACCCTGTCGAATACATGATCAATTAATCCTTTACTAAACAATCCCTTTGAAAACACTGTGGGAAAAGGAAAAAATCCTGGTGACCAGCATTTTCTCCTTTCCCCACAATGTTTTCTACCTTGCTGAAAACAAATTTCATTTTTTGAGTTACGTTTATTTTGTCGTCTGCAAGTGCTTTCAATTTGGACCATTCTAAAATTTGGTCGTTTGGTAAAGAGTTAAACCATCTTGCAGTTGTCGTCTGTTAATGCATCTTTCAACATGGAAGGGTGTGAAATTTTATCATATGCTGTAGAATCAAGTTTTAGGTGAAACTTCGGGTGTTTTTATACTAGCTCTGTACAACTCTCCTTCCATGTCAACGACTGCTTTCTCAGTTGACACTTATCAATCTTCAAGCGTCTTTTTTTTTCCTGACAGCAATTCAATTTCTGATTAAAGAACATATCCCATATTGTTCTTCGGCCGCAGTGTTTTTACTTGCACGTGTCTATATAGATTTAACGTTTATTTATAATCAAAAATGGCTCGAGCAACTTTGATTTCGAAATTGCAAGCTGAAATTTGTGTGGCAACTTAGAGATTTTTCATCGGCCCACACACTCGGCGCGAGTATTGGTCACAAAATTGACGTTTTACGCCAAATACGTTCTCAGAAAAAAATGCGAGTCACGATTAAACAAATTTCGCTGCATATTTCATGAAAATATTTATGTATAGAAGACGGACGGATTCCCAAATGGATTTCAATCATTGAATTGGAAAAAGTGCAAAATACATAATTAAAAAATGTGTCTATATATTCCGAGTGGGACGCCATTTTTGTTGTTGCTGCAGTGGAAATAGTCCGAGGGATAGAAATGGTGGATGTGGTCCGTAGGACTGAATCCACCGAGCCATGCAAAATCAGTGACGTCATGTCTAGGAAAAAGGGAAACAAAAAGCCCCACCTTTACGTCAAAAAACCAGGAGTGTCCGTGATGCGACAAATTGAGAGCTAATGTATTTCCTCCGGTAAGCTCCGGTGTTTTTTTACCAAGTAAATGTGTTCTTTATCCATCCCTTCCTGCACTATTGGGAACTTCAGTAATTCTTGGGGACGGTGTAGATATCAGAGAATACAAAACTTGCAGTCTGATCATGTGTGTACACTGCTTGACCTTCAGTAAGATGTTTTTGTCAGAGTAATGTATGGAAAAATATATCAGCTCTCCCACAAATACTCATTCTGAACTACGCAAAGTGAGAAAGGAAAGCATCTTGGTGCAATGACTACCGTCAATATAATAACCAAGTTTTCTCAAGTCTTCACATTTGCTACGATCAAAGGTTGCCAAATCTTGGATTTTAGAACTAGATCATCAGTTTAGATCTATTGGCGGATACAATTCTACTATATATCTATTGACCTATCGTAGCTCAATTCGAATATGAAACAGCTCAGCATTCTTAATTCTTTACCAAACACCAAAATTTTGGACCAGTCAAAATTGAAAGCATTTGCAGACGACAAAATAAATGTGAATCAAAAATTGAAATTTGATTCGGAAAGGGTAGAAAAGATTGTGGGAAAAAGGAGAAAATGCTGGTTTCCAGCATTTTCTCGTTTTCCCACAATGTTTTCAAAGGCTTTCTTCCTCAGGGTCGTTAAAAGTCGGGATTGTGTGGAAAAGGGTGAAACTGATGATCAGTTTGACTAATGTATTTCACGAACATTTCTTATGAGCATCACCAAAAGCGTTTCTGCGGAAGGCGTAGACTAAGATCAGACTGTATAGAATGTGCAGACTGATCATGATCTGCAGCACTGCCCATACATTTTGGTCAATGACCTACATGGTTCTTTATTTGAAATGAAAAATACATGTAATAAATGTGTTTAAAGCATTTTTTTTGTAAAACAGAAAGAGTTTGCTCTTCTCAAAAAGACAAACGTTTTTGACTCGTCCATATTGAAATCATTTTCAGTTGAAAAATTAAATGTAATCAAACTGGTTTTATTTTTTTCTTTGATGTGGTAGAAAACATTGAGGGAAAAGGAGAAAATGCTGGTTACCAGCATTTTTTCCTTTGCCCACAATGTTTTCAAAATCCTTTTCTATTACGGGAGTAAAACACGATATAGCTTAGTGAAGGGTTGAACCGTAGGAGAAGCCTTAGCGCGATTGGAGTCAGGGAGGAAGGAACGGTGTTAATGCATAAATGTCTGATGAAATATCCGATTCATAACGGACTACTTTCAACCGCTCAGTGATATCGTGTCGGCACTGCGGCGTGCGTGATTATCGACCTTTGGTTGACTTCGACGGGAAGACGTGCAAAATCTTTTAAATTGACCTTTGATAGCGGAGTCTAATTTGGTAGCCAGGTACTTTTCGATGTTGTATAATCAGAGTAGAAAAAACTGGTTTGAAAATTGCTTACTTTCCTGTTTTGCTGGCGAGAGAATATAAGTGTTACTTGCGGTTGATCTAAAGAGCAGGAAGAAACTTGGACGTTTAGAAAAAGAACAAAATAAACCATAAACCATCCGAATTGAACTATTGTTGTAAGAAAAAGGATCAAACCAAGACAGGAAGCCTAAAACCTGCAAAAAAAACTTAGATAATCTATATAAATCCGGGATTTATTAAGTAACAGGTAAGGATGTTTTTATTACTACATATATCATTACCGTCTCTACATTTTTCGATTTTTTTTATTTTCATTTCCCCTTATTCATGTTTAATAAAGAAAAAATTAATAAAGATTAAATATGTAAGTGTATTCGTGACCATTTGAAATATTTTTACTCTAACTTTTGTATTACCAGTATATTGTATTAACTTCTGTCTCATTATATCAATGACGACCACTTACCCAAATGAAAGGAGCTTCTAAAAAAAAATAATAATAATAAATAAATAAAGTCTGAAACTTTTGCCTCGTCAAATTGTAAGAGACAAAGTACGAATTGTAAAAGTAAAACAAAATAAAAAAAAAAATCAAGTAAACACAATTAACTCATTACCAATCGACAAAAATTTGGATCATTCCAAATTGAGAGCACTCGCAGACGATAAATTAAATGCAAGTCAAAAATGGAAATTTGATTTGGGAAGGTTAGAAAACATTGTGGGAAAAGGTGAAAATGTTGGTTACCAGCATTTCCTCCTTTTCCCACAATGTTTTCAAAAGCTTTCTTTCTTAGGGTTGTTAAAAGTAGGGATTGTGTGGTAAAGGGTTAAGAAAATGGAAAATAATTTATCTAACAAAAAGAAAGTGATATTATTATTATTATTATTATTGAAAAAACGGCAGAATGAGTAGGAACAGTTTACATGTGTAGTATTTATCGCTTAAGAAAAATATAAAATTACCAGTGCCAAATGACGCGTACAAAAATTGTACTGTGAGCTAAAACACGAATAAAACTAAATTCAAACCAAAAAAGTATTCAGATGAAAGTTTGTATTTTATAGGGAAAAGGACGTTAATATTTACCCTTGTTGGGATTGAAAACAAAAAAATACCGAAAAAAGTTGTGCCTTTATTTAAAATCGAATCACAAACTTTAAATATTATAAATAAAATTCTTTTGACCGAATCACATATCAATTTGCACCCAAGTACTTCTTGTGTTTAAAATGTATTAATGCTCTTGAAACGCAATATTGAATACCCCGTGCGCACAATTGGAGAATTTTTATAGATAGTAAAAAATTAATTCTTTCGCCATCTTTTGCTTTTTTCGGACGACATAGATCACGACTAGACTGCCGTATGAAAGTGGTCGAGTTTATATATTTGATACTGAAACTTTAGCAATTTTACCATTGGCTTGAAAAGTTTCATTCAACTTATTCAGCAGGATTAACATAGTAACCTGTCAGTTGGCAGGTAGGGTCGCCGACTGAGATTTTGAAGGCCGTTTGTTCGATTCCCACCGGAAATATTATTTCACCACAGAAAAATACTTTGACCAATACCTTGTTCAATGACCCCTTTTTGAATCGTCTGCTGTATTTTGAATTCAGCAGGCGATGACCTCAGATAAAAGAATTACTAAAACGGCCCAACAGATTTACTTTTCATAGCGCAATCATTCAGACATCGCGTTGACGGTGGTCCGTCCTTCACTTCCGACTTTCAGTTTTACGCCGAAACAAATCAAGGTTCAAGTTCAAGGCAACATTGATTAACTCCAAAACTACAAAATTTTAGACTTGTCCAAATTGAAAACACTTGGAGACGACAAAATAAATGTAACTCAAAAATTGAAATTTGTTTCCAGCAGCGTAGAAAACAAAGCGGGAAAAGGAGAAAATGCTGGTTACCAGCATTTTCTCCTTTTCCCACTATGTTTCAAAAGGCTTCTATTTCAGGGTCGTAAAAACCAGGGATTGTTTGGTAAAGGGTTAACTCTTTACCAAACGACAAATTTACTGACTCAACAAAATTGAAAGCATTTGCAGACGACAAATTAAATTTCACTCAAATGCTTAAACTTGTCTTTGATAGGATAAAAAACATTGTGGAAAAAGCAAAAAATGCTGGTCACCAGCATTTTCTCCTTTTCCCACAATGTTTTCATAAGGTTTCTTCACCAGGATCGTATGGTAAAGGGTTAAGATCAAAGCAGTTTTAGCACTTCATGCATCTCTCTTTTTTATAGCTCTTTTTTTAGCAACGTCAAAAATTAGTTGTCCCCTCATCTTACCCCTATACAAGTTAATTTCTCGTTGCAACGTGCAACATGATGAGTTGAAGAAAATAGCTTTTGATAATTAGGTGGTAGCTAGCATTTTCTCTGTTTTCACCGATAATGGTTTCTTCCCTCCGAAAGACAAAGGTTGTCACTTTATTATATAATTTTGCGCTAAAGTACAGATATAGTAAACATCACGGGAATGCATTACTCACGCACCGGTTGTTAATGTTGACATGTCGAGCAGGTACCTTTATCTTAATTGTTTTTACATGGTCGTTCGGTTAACCGGTTAACCGATCGAAAGATTGAACGGTTAACCGGTTAGCAAATTTACTAATTGTTGCCATCCCTAAGTGACTTTATATAAACTTAATTTGTCGTATGAAAAGCTTTCAATCTGGAAGTGTTGTTTAGTCTACTTAAAAGTTTTTAAAAAATCACAACAAATGAAGATATATTCGTCATAATTTTATCATCAGCATATTAATAATTAGGTTGCACGTTCGAGCCAGTCTGATCTTGATCCACGTTTTCCATTACAAAAGTTATGGTATTATTATTATTATTTCTTTTTATTCCTCCATTTTCTGAAGAGTTCATGTACAGTACAAACAAAATTTAGAGAAAAAGAAAAGAGAATTAACAATAGCAATCTTTGAATGAAGTTAGAAAAGTGTTTGAAAAAAAGAGGGGGTGGGGGGCGAGAAAGACAACGAGAGACAGACAGACAGAAACAAAGATACAGACAGACAGACAGACTGACTGACCGACAGGCCGACAGCCAGGGCAGATGAAAAAAAAAGGGGGGGGGGAAGGTAGAAAGCACATGGAAGAGGGAGAATATAGGATAGTGTGAACAGAAGGGTTGCCATACATTTACCAAAACATTTATAATTACAGAAAGGAAAAAAATCTTTGTACAAAATATAACACTTGATGTTCAAATATGTTAGATTATATCTATGGAGAGATGTTCCAGCGATATCGAAATGGGACCGCTCTAGTAGCCAAAATCTCAGTCTAAATAACCATTTATTATTATTTTTGCAGTAAAAAGAATGAATAAAAACCTGTAGTCATTTAGTGACAAATATTTTTCTTGTTGTTTTGCGTCGGAATTAAAACGTGAAAATATTTTTGTTCACTTACCGGCTAGAGATTATCGAGAGTTTTCTCAATATGTTAATGGGAAAAAAAATGCAGAAGACACATTTCAGCGAAATAATACTTCTCTTTACGATCACTTTAGCTTTTTCGAATACAGAGTATTTGCAGACGATAAATCAAATGTCTCTCAGTTGAATTTGTTTTTAATCCTTTACCAAACGATAGAATTTCAGACTGGTCCAAATTGGGAGCGTTTGCAGACGACAAAATGAATGTGACTAAAGAATTAAAAGTTGTTTTAGGAAGGGAAGAAAACATTGTGTGAAAAGCAGAAAATGCTGGTAACCAGCATTTTCTATCCCATATTCCAGTCAAAGGTGTTCATTGGAACATGAAGCCTTTTGAAAACATTTTGGGAAAAGGAGAAAATGCTGGTAATCAGCATTTTCTCCTTTTCCCACAATGTTTTCAAAAGGCTTCTTACACAAGGATGTCAAAAGTCGGGATTGTGTGGTAAAGGGTATAAACCGATTTAAAAAAAAAAGGAATCTATCCGAAAAAGAAGAAAATGATTGTTAGTTGCTTTTTTTTCCCTCTAAATTCTTTTCTAGATTATTATCAAAACTCAGAGAATTCGTAAGAAGTGACCTCTTGCTCATAGTTAGGAAAAAACATATCACCATAGAAATAATTTATTTTCCATTTTTTGGAACTCAAACATGCAGCTTTAAAAAAAAAAAGAACAATGCAAAGTAAAGCCCTTACATACATAAAACAGGATCATCGCATGTGTGAACTGCAGTAGCTTAATTTCAGTCAAACTTAAATGTCTGAAAAGGGGAATAACTGTGTCAAAATAGTTTGCTGGTTACACGCTCTTGTTGTGTGGGTTTTCCTTTTATTTGTGAACAACTTCGTGAAAGTTTTGGGTAAATATTTTCAGTAATGACCGAGATATGGCCTACAATACGTGAATTACGTGATATTGCTACATATGCATGTTTAAACCACCATTTTTTTTTATGTTTAATCAAAATGTATGTCCATGTGTGTGATGGGGGATGTATGTGTGAGTGAGTGAGTATGTGTGGACAAAAATGTTGCGTGGAGTATGTGTGGACAAAAATGTTGCGTGGAGTATGTGTGGACAAATATGATGCGTGGGGTATGTGTAGACAAAAAATGTTACGTGGAGTATGTGTGGACAAAAATATTACGTGGAGTACGTGTGGACAAAAATGTTGCGTGGAGTACGTGTGGACAAAAATCTTGCGTGGAGTATGTCTGGACAAAAATGATGCGTGGAGTATGCGTGGACAAAAATGTTGCGTGGAGTATGCGTGGACAAAAATGTTGCGTGGAGTATGTGTAGACAAAAAATGTTACGTGGAGTATGTGTGGACAAAAATGTTGCGTGGAGTATGTGTGGACAAAAAATATTACGTGGAGTACGTGTGGACAAAAATCTTGCGTGGAGTATGTCTGGACAAAAATGTTGCGTGGAGTATGTGTGGACAAAAATGATGCGTGGAGTATGTCTGGACAAAAATGTTGCGTGAAGTATGCGTGGACAAAAAATGTTGCGTGGAGTATGCGTGGACAAAAATGTTGCGTTGAGTATGCGTGGACAAAAATGTTGCTTGGAGTATATGTGGACAAAAATGTTGCGTGGAGTATGCGTGGACAAAAATGTTGCGTGGAGTATGCGTGGACAAAAATGTTGCGTGCATGGTCTTTTTATCGAAGGCCATATTGCAAATAAGTAAATCATTATGCTGTTTTTATAATGTGTAACGATGGCTTAATAAGCTACCTTCATTAAATAAAGATATTATCATTATTATTATTATTATTATTTGTTATTATTATTATTAAAAGAGGCATTCGGACTATTACATAAAGTGTCGTCTCGGATCAGCCTGCGCAGTCCGCGCAGGCTAATCCGAGACACCACTTTTAGACTACATTAGATTTCGTGTTACTTGTGCAAAACAAATAATTACATAAAAAAGTAAAGTGTCCGAATGCCCCTTCTCGTGTGTTGCAGGTCATATGATTAAATGTTAAAGTTATTGCCGATAAGTACATATATAACGACGTCGACGAAAACGACGATGACGCCAGGACAATCGGACAGTATCGCAACGTTTTCCTCGAAAACATCCAAGTTAAAAAGTGAAGAAAAAAAATACTTCTAGAATTCTGTTTACCATCAAAATCTCACAGAGGTTTCAATCTGAATAACAATTAAATTAAATATGACAGTATCTCATAATACAAAATGCAAATAACGAATTGATCAGCGATAAAAATCAATTTGAATATACAATATTGTCATAATGTTCGTTTAATAATGTAGAAGGGCATTTTATGGCGATCTGGCGTGGGGCCGAGTGTTTGAATTCAAAATGATTTAACCCTTTCAATGCTTTTAAAAACGAAAAGAAAAAAAAAAAAGACATTTGCTAACGAAATAGATCAAGATCAGACTACAAAGAGTGCGCAGTCTGAACTTGTATCTATGTCGTCCGCTAACAGATTTCTGATCTTGTATCTATATCGTCCGCTTGCATATTTCAGCCGATATGAGATAAATAAGTTTCTGTAAGTTTCAGGGGATTTTACCTTTCAGCCGTCGACAGACATCGACATAATATATTTTCCGTTGAAAGAGTTAACCCATTACCGAACGACAATATCTTAGGCTTGTCAAAATCGAAAGCATTTGCAGACGACAAAATGAAAGTGACTGAAAACTTGAAATTCGTTCTGTGAAGAGTAAAAAACATTGTGGGAAAAGGAGAAAATGCTGGTTATATTCTACCTATCTGGAAACAAATTTCAATTTTTAAGTTAACACTTATTTTGTCGTCTGCAAGTGCTTTCAATTTGAACCAGTCTAAAATTTAGTCGTTTAGTCGTTTGGTAAAGAATTAAAAGATATTTCTGGTTTTACAAGTATTTAAGAGTGTTAAACTTTTAATTCTGAGGCGAGAATCCGAAGTAGGTGTGAACGTTTTGAGATTCGTCTGCTGCAAATTTGTCTGACGAGATGACGAGTTAACTATCGAGACGAATCGCTTTTCCCCAGACAATGTATTCAATTTGCGGTCGAATTACTTTTTGTATTTACGTTTAAGTATTTAAGGATAGAACATTTAAATTTCTGACTATGAGCCATTCCTCAGCAAAAGAGGGCTTTGACGCATCTCCATGGGCCCATATTCACCAATTATTCTTTAACCCATTACCAAACGACAAAATTTTAGAATGGTCCAAATTGAAAGCATTTGCAGACGACAAAATAAAAAAGATTAAAAATTTGAAATTTGTTTTGTGAAGGGTAGAAAACTTGTGGGAAAAGGAGAAATTGCTGGTTACCAGCATTTTCTCCTTTTCGCACAATGTTCTCCAAAGGCTTCTTTCTCAGGGGCGCCAAAAGTAGGGATTGTGTGGTAATGGGTTAAAAAAGTTCTTTGTCCTATTCTCCAGAATTTTCTACATTTGTAAGTAACACAACTTCTGATTGGCTAAACCATTCGGTTTAGCCAATCAGAAGCTGTGTTACTTACAAATTTGAAAAAAAAACCTTGGAGACTAAGACAAAGGAGATTCTCAAGAATGGTTGGTGGATATGGCCCCTGATGCATGTTACAAAGGAATTCGTCACACGGCCATGGATCTGTGAAATACATTTTGTGGCACAACTGGGTGAATCATGAGGTAAACTGGCCCTTTGACATGCCGAAAATTGACCGATAGTGAAAAGTTTAGGTCGAACTGTGCAGGCTGATCTTTGTCGATACTATTCACAGGTGCATTAACTCCTTACCACACGAGAAAATTTTAAACTGGTTCAAATTGAAAGCATTCGCAGACGACAAAATAAAGGTGACTCAAAAACAGAAATTTGTTCTGATATGGGTAGAAAACACTATGGGAAAAGGAGAAAATGCTGGTTACCAGCATTTTCTCCTTTTCCCACACTGTTTTCAAAAGGCTTCTTTCCCAGGGGCGTCAAAAGTAGGTATTGTGTGGTAATGGGTTAAGCTTTCTTTTCATATCTTTTTCTAACTTTTAGGCCGCTAATCGTGACCAAGTGATCTTTCGCGGACTGCGTAGATCAAGATCAGACTACACAGAACGTGCAGTCTGATCTTGGATGTACTTAACTGTCTTTTCACAGAGCACGTTCTAGGTTCGAATCCTACCTGGTCGTTACATTTCTGCCATGCACTTGTTAATTCGTTTCTTTATTGCAGAATTTGTTCATAGAGTCAAACAATATACTAATTCGTGCGATACTTACCCTTTTAGCGCAATATGCTAAGACTGGGATCGGTGCGAACGCCGTAAATCAAAATGAGGCTAAAAGAAGCGTGCAGTCTGATCTTGGATGTACACGCAGTAGATTGTGTTTTCAGATAAAGAGATCGAGTTTATATGTTTGGTACTGAATGAGCACCACATAATGATCTCGCGTTTCATGGCCTTGAGGGGAAAAAAGGTTTGAAAACAAGTGGGAAAAGGAGAAAATGCTGGTAACCAGCATTTTCTCCTTTTTCCACATTGTTTTTCAACATTTCAATATTCGAGTCAAATCATTTGAGCAATATTTAAATTGTCATCTTCCGGTATTTTCGAAATAGACGAACCTAAAACTGAATTTGTCATTTGGTGAAGTGTTAACCCTTGACCTCATAAGGCATTTCTATGGTATCTCTAATTGACCCTAAATAACAGCAAGGATGAAGCCATTTCTTATGTGTATATGACACCTTTTGATAGCATAGAAAACATTGTGGCAAAAGGTGAAATTGCTCGTCACGAGCAATTTCACCTTTTGTCACAATGTTTTCCAAAGGCTCCTACAAGCAATGCGTAGAAATGAGTATCTATGGAGTAAAGTGTTAACCCATTACCACACAATCCCTACTTTTGACGCCCCTGAGAAAGAAGACCTTTAGAAAACATTGTGGGAAAAGGAGAAAATGCTGGTAACCAGCATTTTATCCTTTTCCCAGTGTTTTCTATCCTTCACAAAACAGATTTCAAATTTTCAGTCACTTTTATTTGGTCGTCTGCAAATGCTTTCGGTTTGGACAAGCCTAAAAACTTGTCGTTTGGTAATGAGTTAAATAAGAAACCTAAATCGGCTGTAACACTATACATACCCATAGAGAAGTACACTTCCTGAGCGGGAAATCAGAATGAAAGCTGACAGCAGTCATTATGGAGAGTTTCCTGGTTTTCGCCCAAACACTCAAAACTAAACATTTGTATCAATTAAACCTTTAACAAGCGATGTCGTACCCTTGCGACCCTGCTAAAGGAAACCATCAGTGAGAAAGGAGAAGAACGCTAGAAAACTAAAATGGTGTCCCCTTTTCTTTTTTACAATGTTTCTTCTTTTTTCTAGGTTATTATTTACTATTTAAGCCAAATAATATTTGTCGTCTGCTAATGCCTTCAAAATTGACGAGTCTCAAATTTGTCGTCTGGTAAAGAGTTAACTTATCACCAAACGACAATATTATAGACTTGCCCAAACTGAAAGCATTTGCAGACGACAAAATAAAAGTGACTGGAAATTTGAAATTTGTTTTATGAAGGGTAGAAAATATTGTGGGAAAAGATTATTATTTTCCCACAATGTTTTCTAAAGGCTTCTTTCTCAGGGGCGTCAAAAGTTGGAATTGTGTGGTAATGGGTTAAGACGACGTGAATGAACCACGCTATCTTCAACAAGGAATTGTGGGATATATCTTAATTCGGCCTCAGACTGTGTCACAAAAACTTACGCGGAGGAAAATATAAAATTTGATGACAATTGTAAATTTTTACGATGTTGTGAATATTATAATTTATCGATTGGTTTGCAGACGAATATTCTTTTTTAGTTTTTTTGTCAAATTTATCGTTTTTATGACTAGATCTGTTATCTAAATATTGACATCTTTAAATTCATTACAAAACAACAATATTTTAGGCTTGTCCAAATCGAAAGCATTTGCAGACGACAAAATAAAAGTGACTGAAAATTTAAAATTTGTTCTGTGAAGGATAGAAAACATGGTGAGAAAAGGAGAAAATGCTGGTTACCAGCATTTCCTCCATTTCCCACAATGTTTTCTAAAGGCTTCTTTCTCAGGGTCGTCAAAAGAAGGGATTGTGTGGTAATGGGTTAATGAAAAAATATAGATGTGCGTCTGCTGGTATCGTATACATATTTTTACGGTCCCTGGTCTTTGTGGTTACCAGCATTTCCTCCTTTTCCCACAATGTTTTCTAAAGGCTTCTTTCTCAGGGTCGTCAAAAGAAGGGATTGTGTGGTAATGGATTAACCAAAATATAGATGTGCGTCCGCTGGTATCGTATATATTTTTACGGTCCCCGGTCTTTGTGACCATAGTGTTTTTTCATGGAGTTAATCTTGCTCTTAAACTCAGGAGGAAAAATGTCTGACACAACTAATCCTTAGAGATCAGATCTGGAAGACATTTTCTAAAGTTCACCATCCATATGAAATATGTAGGCCCTGTCGTATATACCTGCCCTACATTCTACCATCTGATTGGAGGGGCGGAACTGGATTTGGTAATAACCCTTTACTCCATAGATACTGATTTCTAAGCATTGCTTGTAGGAGCCTTTTGAAAACATTGTGACAAAAGGTGAAATTGCTCGTGACAAGCAATTCCACCTTTTGTCACAATGTTTTCTATGCTGTCAAAACGTGTCATATACACATAAAAAACGGCTTCATCATTGCTGTTATTTAGGGTCAATTTGAGATACCTTAGAAATGCCTTGTTGGGTAAAGGGATGAACATGTTTTTTTTTTAAGACAAAAAAATAAACTTTACAGGCCAGATTGAAACCCAGCTTATGTTGGTCATATTACAACAAGAGCGCCGTATGCGGGCGCTAACGCTTTGCTGCAAGTTCTCTATTTTAAATGAAAATTTTGAGTCGTAAAAAGGACAAAAAGTCATTTTGATGCTTACCTGCCCCTGATTTATGAGTAGGCCTATGTTTGATACTTTATTAGTTGTACGGTCAGTTGGCAGGGGACTTGGAAACTTGTTCATGGCTGCATTTCAACATGGTTAATCATGTCGCCCAGAGCCGAAGGCGAGGTGGCGACATGATTCACCACAGCCGTGAACAAGTTTCAAATCCCCTGCCACCTGACCGTACAACAAATTTATTATACTGCAAAGTTTTACCCTTTCAAAGTGCGTTAAGCGAAATTTTCCTGTTTTATAATTTCACGAATCGAGTATGCTGACAAAATAGAAATTCCCTTCTGTGTGCCCCAATTCAATGGAAACTGACGTCACTGGAAACTGACGTCACTAAAACGTGCAGTTTGGTGCAGAAATGTGCAGTCGATCGACGCCGCCATTTTGGATGTTGTGTTGCATGTGTAGTGATGTTTACGGGGCACTCAAAAGGGAAAGTAGTTTTGCGTGGTTTTTGCTAGGGAACATGATATATATGTTCCCGGCATGTTAACCAATCAGATTCTTTGCAATATAATAAAACAACTTGTCCAAATTTGAGGTTTATATTCTCAGTAATAACAGAGATATTACAAAACGTCCAAGTTTTTGCATATCGGTTGCATACCGACGATTCAATCCATAGCCAACTTTCGTGGACATGGAAAAATCGATATCGGCCAATTTTACCTGCATTTTTTTATATAGAATTATGAAGGGCCTAGGTAAATAAACGCTTATAACTTCATCAATTTTCAGAATTGAAAATTATCTCAAGTGAGGTAAGAAAATTCAATTTATTCTCTTTCAAATGAACTTAGTTTGAAAAATTTCGGAAAAGAAACTTTTGGTCCTTTTTTAACTTAAAAATTGTAGGTATGGATTATATAGAATAAAGAGGAAAAATGCATTTTCCGAGGTCAAAAACTGTAATATTTGTTTAATTTTCTTTTTTTGTGTTGAAAAGTCAAAATTATCTCAAGTGGAGTGAGTTACATTATTCATTTCTCTTTCAAATGGTATAAGTTTGAGTCATGTAAAAAAATAAACTTTTGGTCCTTTTTACAGTTTTTTAATGCCACTATCCTATTTTTTTCTTTTTCCGTGGACATTCGGATTATGCCGGACTTTGCCGATACTGGCCGAGTCTTACTGTTAGATAAGCCAGCCGGGTATCTTTATTGTGTTACGTAATGTTTCATTGACAAACGGACCCCCTGCTATGTTTATGATATACATATATCCACATGATTATAAACTGGAATTTATACCCGGATTGTTTTCAGATCGAATACCGTTTGATCCCGACAGTATCCTTATGTTTTATTATGTATCCTATTTATCTAAAAGACCAGAATTCAATACTTATGAGATAATTTCCTTTTACAATCGTCAAGATTGAGATCTGAAATAAGAAAATGTACGTCTGATGATTTTTTTTTTTTCAACTTTTTGAAATTAATGCCGTATCATTTTTTGTCTGGTGACTACTCACAAACTCATGTTTCCTTCCTTTTTTTCACATCAGTCTTTGATCTGTCATGTCATATAGAAGGCCTTTGAAAACATTGAAGAAAAAGATTTCAACGCTGGTTACCAACATTTTCTCCTTTTCTTGCACTATTTTTAACTCGATAAAAGATAAGTTCCATTTTTTTTAATGTTTTATTTGTCTTAAGAAAATTACTTCATTTTGAACGAGTCTGAATTTTTGTCTTTTGGTAAAGATTCAAATAACAAGCTTAACCTGTTTCTGTGTAAATACGGCATCTAACGACGCTGCTGTTGATTATTTAGGATAAAATATGGAAACAGGCGCATTATCTTTTACAAGTTATCTTCTACTTTTCAAACAATATTGTCTGCATCACTCAGTCGGTTTCTCCTGCAAAGAGTATATAGCATTCAAAGAATGACAATGCTAGATCAAAATTGACAACTTTTTTTCCTCATCAAACAGTTTCTCTCTTCTTTCAAATATTCCCCTTCCCTTTAACATCTTTAATATTTTAATTGTTCATTGGAAGAATTAGCCTAAACAGTAAGGTTCTTCCATCTTAAAAACGACGCAACTTGCAAAAAGCATAACCGCTAAGAGTGAATAAAAGATGAAAAAAAAAAAAAATTGACATAGACTATGCATGTACATGCAAATGGAAATAATACAAGTTACTTCTCCTTTACCAGTAACCTAAAAAGTTACCTTCTGCGTAATCATTATTTATTATTTCAAGAGATTGTATTTAATCAACATTGTATTAAGAATGATCTACATGTATCTTGGTTTGAAACCGGTTTTACCACAGCTTGCCAGTGATTAGTTGAAATGACACCATATACATAACTTCTTTAGAGGAAGAAATACCTTTTTATCTTTATCATGCCTGTTTAGCGGCGCTAGAGTTTAGCATCGGATCAGTTCACGAGTGGTGATCTGTTATGATACTTCCAACACGAACCTTCAGTAACTTTCTGTTGCATCTCGAGCACAATTTTCCCCTCCATTTCGGATGCAATAAAAAGAATCTTAAATAGTAACATATAATACATCGGCAGCGTTTTTAAACTTGTATGATGATAATAGCTTGGACCTACTTTTATGTATAAAGATATAGTTTAGTGCATAGATAGACCTTAGTTGTTCCGAAAAACTAATACTTAAACAGCTTTTAGACTCGCTCAGAATGGAAACATTTCAATACATTTATTGATAGTAGTAGACATTGTAAGTAAATGCAACATCGCTCATTAAGCCAAAATACAAATCGGCGCCACATAGTACATGGAGTAGTGTTCGGAACGAACCATTTTCTTTTATTTGTTCGGTGAAAACCAGCTTTGAATGAATACTTTTTATATGCCAAATCTGTAACTTTTCGTGTGCATAAAACCATGTAAATTTACTCTAATGGTTCTTGGCAGCCGTTGAAATTATTTTATGCGCTGTAACAGTTTTATTTCTCCGCTTTCCCAACCTTTTTTTTTTTAAATCGTAGAAAGTGGAAATGATAAAAATCAAAACCATCAAACCACACATGCACACAAAAGACAAAGTTTACCCAATTAAGATATAACCATTAGCTACTTACTAAACGACAAAATATATTATGATTTTTTTTTTTTCAAGTTGAAAGCACTTGCAGACGAAAAATGCGGCACATAATGAAACTTGCTTTTGAAAGGTTAGAAACCATAGTGGGAAAACAGGAATCGTAGATAACATACGACCACAAGTACTTTCTCCTTTCCTTGCTTGCTTTTTCAAGGTCGGATTGGTCTTTCTTTCTCAGGGTCGGATTGGTAATGTAACTGCCACATAAAGCAAATTTTCTCATAAAAAAACCGAATGATGAAATTTTGGACACCACCAAGTTAAAAACATATGCAGACAACAAATCAAATGATAATGTCTGTCTTTGAAAAGGTAGAACATTTTAGGAACAGAAGAAAAAAATCTCCCTTTCCAGCAAAGTTTACAAAAGCCTTTTCTCTCAGGTCCGTTAGACTCAGGAAGGTATGATTACTGTAGTGTTAAACTGGTACTCTCAAAATGCCGAATTTTCTGCTGAATTTTGCCGTGAATATCAAAGATCTTTTTAACCAAAATAATTTTCGACTTATATAATCGATCAGACAGCTTGTTTTGTGCAGCCTGATATAAATCTACAATGCCATCAAAAGTGCATTTGGAAGGATTAGATTTCAGGATCAGACTACAAAAAATGCATTTGTCGAGAGCAGTTTTAGGACCGATCAGTTTATGTCTCAGAGAATCAAAACTTAACCCTTAATACGAGGATAAATGAATTACAAACCGACAAATAAAGCTGACATATAACAATTTCAATAGTCTTTCCTCAAGACAAATCTCGCTTTATCTCTGGGTGTAATTCCAGTATGCTGTCCAGTCTAATAAGGGTGCGCATTATGTGCAGTCTGATACTGATATTCAAGAGCCACACTGGCAGTACCAGACAAAGGGTTTAGGTTTAAATCAGAACAAAATGCCAGGACAGATATACCGTCTAGGCAAGGATTGTGAATTTGAAGCAGGCTACTGTTACGTAATGTTACGTTTCTCATATCTTTTATCGCTGCAGGCTATTGAATATCAATTACTTGTATACACGATGTAAGTTCGCCAAACTCCGGAAACTCCCGGACCTTTACGTATGATATCGATTTTTTTCATCGATTTGTTGATATGCGAGACTGCTGATAAGGCATGTCCGTGAAAGTTGGCTATGCGATGGCTGAAAATGGAAATGAAATACAAAAAATAAGCAAACAAATAAAATTATTAATGGTAGTGAAAACAGTTCAAGAATTTATTGTCTTTTGTGGAAGTTTTTTCCCCCTCAGTGGTTCTGAACACCAGGCATATACAGATAAAACGAATGATATTATTTACCATAGGTCGACAGAGTCAGACGAGCACTAATATACATGTAGGTTACATACAATCTTTGTTTAATTCTCAAGATCTTTTTTTTTTTTTTGACTATTTGAAAGTAACGAAGTTTTCTACTGGCTTATATAAACGTTTGGATCCGTATTCAATAACCATTCTTTGTTTAGTTCTCAAAAATTTTCTAAATTTGAAAGCAACACAACTTTCGATTGGCTAAACCGAATGGTTTAGCCAATCGAAACTTATGTTACTTTCAAATTTAGAAAATGAATCAGCAAAAGACTGAAGAATATTTTTTTTAAAAACTGTTCGTGAATCCGAAACCCTGATCTTAACCAAGCTTGTCTTGATAAACAGACACACAACATTTTCGTCGTGCAGTAGTCAACTTTTTAAACATTAACCGTTTCCCAAACAACAAAATGTTGGACTAAACCAAATTGAGAAGGTCTGCAGAACAGAAATTAAATGTACCACTCATGATGATTTGTGTTTGATAGGGTTGAAAACATACCAGCATTTTAGTTTAAACATATTTTATTCAATATAATAACGTATATCAATCATTTACAACGACATATTGCGAAAAGGATTGAAATTGGTTTGGTTATTTTCGTTTATTTATCGTCGCTACCGGTTGCCCATCTGAGCGACGCCCCCAGAAGACGGTTAGTTGTTACGGGGGATGGTGCAAGAATACAGGTCGAAACTACTGAGAGCTTCGCCTGGTTCTTTAACGTGCTCGGCGTATAGCAACGTCACACGGGACCTCGGTTTAAAGTCTCATCCGAAAGACTCTTAGTAATTTTTAGTTGGCCAGTCGGGGATTCGAACCCACAACCTGTAGAGACCCGAAACATTGTGTTCACGAGTCCTACGCTCTACCTACTGAGCTATATCGGCTGGTAAAAGGATTGAAGCGAAAGCATTAAAGCTTATATAGTTTCTCTCCCAAAAAGAAAGTCACGTGGTATAGGAATTACAGTAAGCAAAAAATAAATAAAATATAGACACCAAAATAATGAACTGATAGTGAAAGATTTAGAGAATGACAGTGAAAAAATGAGGAATAAAAAAAGGAATAATGATCCTTTTCCCACCATGTTTTCAAAAGCACTCTTCTGCAGGGTCGTAGAAACCAGGGATTGTTTGAGGGTTAAATCAAAAGAAGAAAACAGCTCTTTCACAATACTTTTACATACTTTCCCTTATCCAACCTGAATTCATCGGTAAACATCAATAGAATCAAACCTGAATTCCGGTCCATTATTGATTATGACAAAAGTATGTTTTCAGGCTCGTCTCCTGCAAATTTGTTTCTAGGTTATGAGTTAATGAAAATAAACGAGTTAGAAAGGTTAACCATTAAACATGTAGTCTCTGTCAGTATTGAACAATTTACCATGTACCAGTCTGCTTCAACCCTTTCTCCCGGGGTCCTACGTGGCTCGGTGGTAAAATGTGGAACTTGTATTCTGGAGGCCCCAGGTTCGAGCCGCACAGGATCCACTGAGCTTTTGGATGGAGCGTCCTTGGGCAAGACAATTCAGAGCCCTAGCCTAGTACTGGTAAAACCCAGGAAATGTTTGAGTTTTTGATCTGTTGCCGTGATATAACTGAAATAATGTTGAAGATGGCGTATAGCACCATTCAATCCATTGTTATTTCAGGCAATCAATCAATCAATCAAACAATCAATTCAGTCCTTTCCAAAACGACTGTTCTGAACTCCTTCAGATGGAAAGCATCCATAGAAAACAAAGCCAAAAGTTTTAACCATTATTCTGAAGTGCTTGGACAGGATTAGAAGCATTTATCCCATTCTCCACATTGTTTTCGAAAGGTCTCTTCATCGGATAGTTACAGCAATGAATTCAGTCAAACTTCATAGGCAGTTTCAATATGAAGTCGTGATATTGTCGGTTTACTTCCAAAACCTCGTAACTACAGCTTATAACAAGCTGTAGTTACGAGGGTTTGGAAGTAAACCAACGATATGCATGTTACACTTTGGTTATGGTTGAATGAGTTTCCAATGAGATACTGCCCTCTCTTATATTTTTTCCTCTCCATTTCTCAATATCATTGGACTGATTTCAGTTAAATGTCAGTGGAAGTTTTAATATGAAGCCAAGATGTGCATAGTATAATTTTGTTATGGTCTAATGATATTTGAATTAGTAATTCAGTCCTCTAATGAATTTTCTTGTCCATTCTATTTCTCAGTAACTACATGGTGGATTTTACTCAGACTTCATAAAAAGTTTCAATATAAAGCAAAGATGTGCATGTTATTATTTGGTTATGGTTCAATTATTCTCTAATGAGTTATGGGCCTGTCTGATTTTTTCCGCTCTATTTTTCAATAGATATACTATGGATTTCTATCAAACTGCTTGGGAAGTTTAAAAAAAAAGTAAAGATGTTCATGTTGTAATTTGATTATAATTATGGCTGAATGGCTTTCCAATGAGTTTTGCCCTTATTATTTTAAGTTATTGTTAAGTTCTACAGGACAGGCTTTTATCAAACCTTTTTTCTGTGACAAAAAAGAGTTATTACTTGACTTGCAGCCGGCGGGGAAACTCTCACTTTTGCACTATACCATTTTGCATTCTGTGACATAGAGCTGTTTTATGACAAAGAGCTAGTGAGGGTTATGGTCACATTTTGTAAAACAAAGAAAACAAAATGGCACGAAAGAGCAGTATTTGGAGGAAAGAAATATATTACCCTCAGCATGATGCAAAGATATAGTTTGAAAAGGGATAGTTTAAAAAAAAATGTATGAAGTGCCTCATTTGCAAAATACATTCTCTGAAAGTGTATATTATGTATAATTTAATGTTCGATCGATTTTGAAATACGCTTTCACCGTCATAACTTTGAATCGAACCTTTTTTTCTGTGTTCGTCAGGCATTCAGAACTTGAATTTGTTTCTCAAATAAAAGACTTGTTATATAATTGGCATGGTTGATGTTTTATCATTGACAACAAGATAGCTACTCTTTAAACTTAGAAATGAAAGTAAACAAAAGAATAACTTTAGAGTGATCAGGAATTGGCCCCAGGTCTCTACAATGGCTCGAACACTTTTAATTCAAGAACAATACCTACTCGGTTCGATGTTTTAGACAGGTTTTTTTATAATAGTCGATAGTGCACCAGTCAAACTACTCGATGACGTAGTATGTCGATTCGGAATATCCTTTGTGAATTTCGCCTGAAATTCCGGAAGGATGAAAAATAAAGCTGTAAACAAAAGGGATGATAACTTGCATATGCGCACATTGATTTAATATTTCTTTTGCTCCGAGGAACCCTTTTGATTTACTATGATTGAAGAATCAAGTTCAAAAAGCTTTATTGACGGTTGATCTGAATTCTCGGCATTGTTGACTGAATGACATATTGACGGGGAGTGGCACAAATTAAGCCATAAGTCCGCTGAATAAATATAACAGAACAGAACAGGGCAATAAATTGGCTCAGTTTTACATGTTTTTTTTTTTCTGTCATTTTCAGTCTAAATTATGAAAAAGCCGAGCTGTGTGAAAATGGGGCTTGATGCATACATAAAAGAATCGTCACATTTTAGCCTATGCAGTCCATATTGAATGCTATTACTTGAAACTGTTCGCCATGTGTAAATTTTCTGCATGTCAAAATTCCATTCTATGTCAAGATCCATTCAATTGTCAGAGTAAATGAATTTCATGAATCCCTAATTGTATGATGACTTACTTGGTAAAATGCATAACGGAAATGCATTGAACTCCCATTTGCCAGAGTAGGTTTTTTTTAATTTTATTTTTATCGTTTGCTACATAAAAAGTATATATTACAAGACAATATTCAGCTATAATTAACTTACAGACTTAAATTTTTATTTTCATTTCTAACTTCCCTATGGAGTTGTCTGGGTTTTTCTCATCTTTTAATAGTAATGCGCTCTGTATTGAAAGTTGAAATGAGTTGTACTCTATCAAAGGCGGTATTGTGCATTAAATTTAACACAAACATTCAAATATTTAAGACCATGCACACGGCTGATTGAAGCACCCAGTATTTACGATGAATTAGCTTCGACCCCTCTTAATCTTTTCGCAGTGACTTAAATCTTCTCCTCGGTTAACATTTTCTCTGCTATATAAGTTAAGTGAAACTTTCCAGTTTATACAGTATTGCAACTTCAAAGTTATATCAATGGAAAGGTCTCTCCATATATCATAATGGACAAGCTGCAAATGAAGTCTGTGAGGTCTGATCTTGATCTACACACTCCACAAGAGGCTCTCGGGTCGTATTTATCACTCTAAGGTTTAAATATTTGGCCTAGCCTGGAATTCAAGCATGTGTATCATGGTTTACTAGCAGCGAAGAATAATGAATTACGAAAGAATGACTAAGCCATACAGTACTGTCAGTGCTTTGATTTACCAGTTTGGTAACTGATTATAGCTTTTAAAAAGTGATTTCTAATTACATTTTATAACGAAACGGTCTCTAAAATTGAGTTATCGTAACGTTTATCAGTTTTGTTTGAAGAATAGCGCCTGATCTGTCGGTAGTAATCGAAAATTCCATTTATCAATTACAATTTTTAGCTCTAAACTTTTTCTTCTCTCCGATCCCCCAGTGTAAAAGTTATCACTTGAAGAGGCCGACAAAGGATGACAAATTACTGAAATCATTTTCACTTATTGTAATTGTCTAATTGTTCCAAATGATGGATTCTTCAATTCTTTACAAAACGGCAAAATTTGAGACCAGTCCACACTCAAAGCAGACGACAATATAGATATTTATTTCAGAAAGGATAGACAAAAAATGGGAAAAGAAGTGAAATGCCGGTTACCTGCATTTTCTCCTTTTCCCGCAATATTTTCTATCCTTCTCAAAACATGCTTTATTTTTTCAGCTATATCTATTTTTTTTGGCGCCTGCAAATGCTTTCAATTTGGTTGGTTGGTTGGCTGTATTGGGGTTTAACACCACTTTAACAGTTATGGTCCTATCATGGCGGTCGGTGACGCACATGTGTTTCCTGGCTTTCTGATGCCAGTACTAACACACCTTGCTTTCCAAAGCCACCGACTACTTTTCTCACATGCTTCAGCAGAGGTGAGAGGCGAAAATACGCCGGAAAGAAAGTTTGCCTCAACCGGGTATCGAACTCGCAACCACCGGGTCATGAGTCCGACAGAGGCGGGCGCTTTCAATTTGGATCAGCCTTATATTTTGTCTTTTTGTAAAGGATCATAGAAGTTTTTGAGAGAGAGCAGGCGGCAAAAATCCGAAATTTCGCTGGAAATTTTATTAAGTCACCCAGATAATACACATGATTGCACACTGTATCATCTTAATTGAGCAGAATTCTGGGGGCAAAATAAGCTGTCATTAACGAGTATAGAATTTCGTATTGTGAAAGGTGACTTAACAAACGATCCTTAATAAAGGTCATTTTTTTTGCAGTTTGTTATTTGATTTGTACCGGACTACTTTTATGTAATGTCTATCCCTCCGCGCGAGAGACGCAGTAATTGGACATGTAAAGATTGACATAAATCAGACGACTTGTCGCTATGACCCTATCTTTAAGCCTAACCAAACAGTCCTATGTTAAACCCATTACCGTACAATCCCGACTTTCGACGACCCTGAGAAATAAAACTTTTGAAAATATAGGGAGAAAAGGAGAAAATGCTGGTATCCAGCATTTTCTCCTTTTCCTACAAAGTTTTCTACTCTTCACAAAAAAAAAAATCAAATTTTCCGTCACTTTTATTTTGTCGTCTGCAAATGCTTTCGATTCGGACAAGCCTAAAATATTGTCGTTCGGTAATGAGTTAACTCTTTACCAAACGACAATATTTCAAACTGTTCCAAATTGAAAGCACTTACAGACGACTACAATAAATGTAACTTAAAAGTTGAAGTTTGTTTCCAGCAGGGTAGAAAACATTGTAGGAAAAGGAGAAAATGCTGGTTACCAGCATTTTCTCCTTTTCCCACAATGTTTTCAAAAGGCTTCTATCTCAGGGTCGTAAAAACCAGGGATTGTTTGGTAAAGGGTTGACCACTCTGGCGAATTAAGCCTTTGAGTAAAATGTACGAAAAGGAAAGAATGATTTTAGTCACCATTTCTTCATTTCCATTTCACTCTTTTCATACATTCAACTTTATTTTCTTTTTATGCAAATTGTTCTAAATTTGGCTGAGAGTAAAAAAATTGTCTGCAGGAAAGACATTTATTGTTGTATAAAATATCGGAAACGACTATAATTCAAATTTCCTTCTGTTTGTTGTTGTTGTTGTTGTTGTTGTTGTTGTTTACAGCAAGGCATGGCGATTATTTTTAGCATCGAGGTGCTTTACGAAATACATGCAACTTAATTTTCAGGGAAAAAACGATTTGAAATTACTCCAGACAAATTGTGCATTGAAGGTTATATTTTTAGCAATACCCTCGGTCGCTCTTCATGGTTCTTAATTTAACCCATTACCACACAATGCCTACTTTTGACGCCCCTGCGAAAGAAGCCTTTTGAAAACACTTTGGGAAAAGGAGAAAATGCTGGTAACCAGCATTTTCTCCTTTTCCCACAGTGTTTTCTACCCTTCCCAGAACAAATTTCAATTTTTCAGTCACATTTATTTTGTCGTCTGCAAATGCTTTCAATTTGGACCAGTCTAAATTTTTGTCGTTTGGTAAATAGTTAACAAGAAATAGTAATTGTGATTATAATAATAATAATAAAAGTGATGATGACGGTGATGATAATTAATTTAGTAACCGAATCATCGACAAAAGACAATTAATGCTAGTGATTAACCCATTACCACACAATCCCAACTTTTGACGACCCTGATAAAGATGCCTTTAGAAAACACTGTGGGAAAAGGAGAAAATGCTGGTAACCAGCATTTTCTCCTTTTCCCACAATGTTTTCGACCCTTTCCAAAACAAATTTCATTTTTTGAGTCACTTTAATTTTGTCGTCTGCAAATGCTTTCAATTTGGACCAGTCTAAAATTTTGTCGTCTGGTAATGAGTTAAGAAAACAAATGAAATATTGAGGAATGGCAACACGGCGGCCATCGCAGTTATCTATGTTTTCCTATAATTTTTTAGCAGTATTTTGATTTATACTTTCACCAAGCAACTGGCTTTCTTCTAGAATAAACATTTTTTAGAACCATGTTTAGCTATGAGAGGGGTATATCCACTGGCTTAATGACCATCATCAATACACCGAAAGATTTGGGCCGATCTGAGAAATCGAACTAACAATCCCTGGGATTAAAGTCCTGTGCGTTATAGACTAAGCCAACGGGTTCGCAAACCATAGCAGAAGAGAAAGATCACCTCAAGCAAATGAGAGGAAAAATAAAACGGAGAATTGTGACTATGATTTTAAAAAAAAAAACTTTGGCTGCTAAATAACCCAAATAAAAGATATTTAGACAATAGCGAGTAATCGAATCAACAACCCCTGGGATTAAAGTTCTGTGCGTTATAGACTGGGCCAAAGGGCTTGCAAACCATAGTAGAAGAGACAGATCACCTCAAGCAAACGAGGGGAAAAATAAAACGGAGGATCGTGACTATATATTTTTAAAAAAAACCCTTTTCGCTTCTAAATAACTCAAACGAAAAATATTTAGACAATAGCGAAAACGTGATTTTACAATTTTAAAACTTTGCTCGTCGGAGATATGTATCATATCGGACAGTGTAGATTCAAGATCAGACTGCACGTTTTGTGCAATCTGATCTTGATCTACACTGGCCGCAAACAGATCCTTTACTCGCTGTTAGCAGCATAAGGGTTGAGAAATTACAAAAACTGCACCGACATTTTATAACTAAGGGCTTTCTATGGTTTCGTTTCGAAGATATGTATCTGGTTAATAAGATATAGCACTGAAATAGAATTTACTCTTAACCATTCAATCCATGTTTAATCCCGACTTGGAGTGAAAAAATGCCTCTAAAAACACCATATTAAAAGGAGAAAGTACTCGTCACTAGCATCAAGTCACCCGAACATTCCTAGATTATTTTCAAAATTTTTAAGTTGCAAGAATTTAAAAAAAAAACGTCCGAACCTGGCGATGCACCTCAATGAAATAAATTGCGAAGTTGATTAAATAAAACTTTCCTGCGTATAAATATTAGAAATCTCGAAACATGAGCGTATTGCAAATTGAAACTCTTGTTAGAAATCAAGACCTCCCCATATCAGACATCTTCGCTAGCCATGTTTACGATCATTACGTGGATCTTACCTTGGCTGATTGAGCCCGATTTCGAGATACCTGCGATGCGCCCTCTATTGGATGCTGGTTATTACACCCCCTTACATCATATTCCTAAAAGCAAATGAAATATCGTTTTACAAACCGCATACGAATAGCCTACACACGAAGCGATAAGCAGACATCCACGTGGGTTTCCATGTTTTACCTTCTATTCGAAAGGTATCGACCTTGTTCTATTTTTATCAAAGATGAAATGCTACGAGCGATTTCATTCGTTGCAGCTAGAGCTGGCTGCATCCAATGAAAAAAGCGTATCGGGTGAACGTAAAAATCAAGTTCGATCGGCCAAGTGTACAGTAGCGTAGTGAATCGTCAGCCTTGGCTTGGGAAGATGCATGTCAGACAGCAAAGATCCAAAAGTAGGGCCTGTATTTTTTGAGAATATTCTTGGTCTTAATCCCCAAGATTTTCTATATTTGTAAGTAGCACAACTTCGAATTGGCTAAACCGAATGGTTTAGCCAATCAGAAGTTGTGTTATTGTCAAATATAGACAATTCTGGAGGATAAGACAAATACTGTTCTTAAGAATGGTTGGTTAATACGAGCCTAGGGTCTGTATTTACCAACCATTCTTAAGAACATTCTTAGTCGAATTTTTCAGAATTTTGTCATTGTGAAAGTAACAGAACTTCTAATTGGTTAAACCATTCGGTTTAGCCAATCAGAAGTTCTGTTACTTTCACACAGTTAGAAAATTTTGAAGAGCAAGACAAAGACTGTTCCTCAGAATGGTTGGTGAATACGAGCCTAGATTGTATGTTCTGTGCAGTTTGATCTTAGTCTACACCGTCTACATCGAATCCCGCTTATAGTACGGTCACAAATCAGTAAATGCCGCCTGCCGGCGTGGTAACTGCCAGTTTTCACTCAAATTCGGCCGGTTGCAGCTCGACGGCAGGCACAAGCGGCAGGCGGCAGGCAGCATTTTAGACGCCGCTAGGACGCCGCTGAAGTTTTAAGAAAAAGTTAAAATTCTGACTGCCACCGGCCGATTTTTTCCTATTGTGGCTGTCGTCAGGGCGCCAGCCGGGCGCATTTGGTGGTCGCGCGGTGGCTGTCAAGAGGCAGACGGGCGGTAGCGCGATTTTTACTCGGTCGTCACGGGGTTCGAGGGCCTTCAATCTTCGGCTGGCGATCGGTAGGAACTAACTGCCACTCTCCAGCATCCGGCCTGCTACCGTTATGCTACCGACATGCCACCGTGCGATTTGAAAATATCTGCCGACGGCAGGGCGGAGATCGAAAAGCAGATGGAAGGCGGCTGTCGGTGTTGGTAGGTGGCAGGACAGCGATCTGCCGAGTGCAGACTCCCGGGCCCCTGAATATAAATTCGAGGCTATTCACAGTAAGAAATTGTCGTCATGGTGATTCTAACAGCACCATAGCGACTCAGAGACTTGAGTATTGCTGGGTTGGGCTCTGGTCTCTTGCGCTTCGGTGCTTGCGCTTTGTCCTGCCCCTTGCCTTTAGGAGGCAACTTGTTGGAAGGAAAAATTTCTTAAAAATTAGATCTATTTATCGTGTGTTTGATAATAATGATGAACACTTTGTAGTGATACGAGAGGAATCTAGCTAGATATATCCCCCGTAAACCAGCTTGCCGCCGTCAGATTATCGGGCGGGCGCCTGTCGGTGATAGTTCGAACGCCTGATTGCCGGGCGGTTGCAGGTAAAATCTGACAGCTGCCCGCCTGTCGCCTAACTGCCACCGGCCGATGACGCCCCCCACTCCTCGAACTTAAAAAACTGCCTGGCGCTGCCCGGAACCCGCCAGGTGGTCTTTTACTGGCAGTTATTTATGGCCACTCTCACCGATTTGTAAAAAATCGGCCGGTGGCATGTAATTTTAAGAATCCACCGATGTCTAAAAATCGGCAGGCGGCAGTTTCACATTGTGACCGTCGTGTTAGCAACCTACAAGTTAATCCAGATGATTAATATATTGATACACATTAACGCTGAAAAGTTGGGATAGGCGCGGAATCATGCGCCACTGAATTATCCTTGTCTTTGATAGCGTTTTGTTTACCGCATGGATATTCTTTTAGTAAATTATCCGATGTGTAATATAAAATTCAGGACCAGTGTTTCATTTTTTTCAAGCCATGCTCATGCGTAATATTTATCTACCGAAAGTCGTAGCTTAACCGGAAGAGTGCGGTGCAGTTAACCGGAAGAGTACGGTGCAGTGCGCCACACAAGATAATCTGCCGCAAAGGAAAGTAGATCTAGTATTGCTATTTTCGGAATTGATTTTTAGCAAAAGCTTAATAAAAGAGAAACGTTTCTTATTAAATTTCACTAACTCTGTGACATAAATATTTTTCAGATGAATAAAAAGACTAAACATTCTGTATGGTGAATACTTTCTCAAATTATATAATCAGCGAAACGAACGAATGAAACGACAATTATTTAATAAGTCAATAAGTCAATCGATAAACAAACTAACAACTGACCGAACGAAAGAATGAATGAACCAAAAATGAATGAAGTAAGAACATAGAAAATTGTGTCTTAACTCTTTACCAAACGACAAAATTACAGACTAGTCCAAATTGAAAGCATTTGCAGACGACAAAATTAATCTGACTGAAAGTTTGAAATTTGTTTTGGGAAGGGTAGAAAACGTTGTGGGAAAAGGTTTCTTTCCAAGGGTCGTTAAAAGTCGGAATTGTACATGTGGTAAAGAGTTAAACAGTTGAAAACAATGTTTTCAAAAGCTTCCTTTCTCAAGAGAGAGAAAATGGAGTACTTTAGTTAAATGACTTAAAGAAAGATTTACGATAAAGTGGGTTTTACGTTTTAACCCTTTACCCCATAAGACATTTCTATGGTATTTCTAATTGACCCTAAATAACAGCAAGGATGAAGCCGTTTTTTCATGTGTATATGACACCTTTTGATAGCATAGAAAACATTGTGACAAAAGGTGAAATTGCTCGTCACGAGCAATTTCACCTTTTGCCACAATGTTTTCCAACGGCTCCTACAAGCGATGCGTAGAAATGAGTATCTATGGAGTAAAGGGTTAAGAGTGGAAATGACATCAAGAGTCAGCATGTCAACTTTTTTCATTGAAAAGATCGTGGGGTTTTTTTTTTATTATTTACTTTTTCACAGCCATTCCAAGCTTTTGATAACAGTGTAGATCAAGATCAGACAGCAAAGAACGTTCAGTCAGATGTATGATCCACGCGGTCTATCACTGCAATCTATAATGGGGTCAAAACCTTTGGTCTTTACCAAACAACAAAATTTTAAACTGGTCCAAATGGAAAGCATTTGCAGACGACAAAATGAATGTGACTAAAGAATTAAAATATGTTTTAGGAAGGGAAGAAAACATTGTGGGAAAAGGAGAAAATGCTGGTTACCAGTATTTTCTCCTTTTTCCGCAATGTTTACAAAAGGCTTCTTTCACAGGGGTGTTAAAAGTCGGGATTGTGATGTAAAGGGTTAAAACAGAAAGGAGTGGGTTGAAAACTCTTGGTTTTTCTTTTCATTTGGTACGAGTAGTAAAATAGTTAAAGTGTCACATACATGAAAAAACAATTTCGGTCAATCACCCTTAAGCTGCGACTTACTGACATTTTGCGGACACTGTCGATCAAGATCATACTACACAAAAGGTGAAGCCTGATCTTCGATCTACAATGTCCAATAAGGACACATTTTTCGCAAGAAAAGAACAATTTTGGTCATTAATCCACTGGTGCGTGTTTTTACTAACTACGCCCTCTATAACCTATTATGAACAGAAGACTTCCAACTTTAATACATGAAGTGCTGGAGCCAAGTTAAGTTGTTTTTGCAGACAGTGCAGATCAAGATCAGACTGCACAGAACGTGCAGTCTGATCTTGGATCTACACTGTCTGCTCTTTTCTTGCATATTCTGGTCATAACAACAATGTAAATTTGGTACTTTGGATTCTTTTCATACTTAACCCTTTACCCCATAAGGCATTTCTATGGTATCTCTAATTGACCCTAAATAACAGCAAGGATGAAGCCGTTTCTTGTGTGTATATGACACCTTTTGATGGTGTGGAAAACATTGTGGCAAAAGGTGAAATTGCTCGTCACGAGCAATTTCACCTTTTGCCACAATGTTTTCCAAAGGCTCCAACAAGCAATGCGTAGAAATGAGTATCTATGGAGTAAGGGGTTAAAGCTGTCCATTATATTAATTCAGCACTGTAAGTGTAAATACCTGCAGACAACCGCCATCCATAGGCATTCTTTAGTAATTTTCATAATATTTCTAAACTGGAATGGGGAAAAATTCATAACTTTTATCTTGTTTTGGAGTAATTCATCTTCGATCGGGGGAAAAAGGAACCAATGGATGAAATTTAAAAGTTATTATTGAGGTTAAAGCTTTGGAGGCGGACAATATTTATTTCCATCCCACCATGAGATAGAAATGTTAATACCGTGGTGAATATATTGAGGGTTTTGATTTGGTGGTGGGCTGTTGGTGGGTGGGAGAGGCGAGTGGTGAGGTAGTCTGCGCATGTCATATTCTTCGAAGATTCGACTCTCTTATATGACGCATCACTAGCCCCAAAAGCGGGCAGACTGTAATATTACGCTCTATAAAGTAGCAATGTAGAAAATAGCTTTAATCAATACGTTTGAAGAGAAATGAGACCTGCTTTAGCTCCAGATTTCTCTGAACTGCTGATCATAGCTGAATGAATTTCACAAGGTAGCGTTTTATTGAGTAAACGTTTATTTTAGTTTGAAATTCAAGGTAAGGATTGTCGCGTAGGAAAGTGGTTCGGTTCTGTACCCGGGATGCCCAAATGAGATAGATGAGTATTTATAGAATGCCATCTAGCGGGAGATAATGGGTAGTGAGTAACCAGCATTTTCTCCTCCACATTTTTTCCCACCTTTTCTGATATAAATGCTGTTAATATACATGTATCAGTATACACGTTTTTTTGTCGTCTGCAAACGCTTTGAATGTGGATCATCTAAAATATTTTGGTTTAGTATAAAGTTAAGCGTTTATTCCGGCTTTAAGTGCTTTAGATGCAGACATTGTAGAGCAAGATCAGACTGAACTCAGATCTTTGATATACACTGCCCGCTTCTCTTAGAGATCGTCTGCCTTAAACAATTTCGAAATTACGACATCTGCATATTTAGTATTGACAGATAATGCCAATTTTATAATATGATATAATTAGCTAAGTTTTTATTTAGTGTGTTATTCAAATATCAGTGTATAAATACAATCACTGTTTTGTCTCCACTTGAAGCAATATTTGCAAGGTGAACCTGCAGTAACTTTTATGAAAAAAGAAGACAAAAAAAAAACCGATGTGAACTGTTGGAAGCTACTCTTGTCAGATTCGAAAATAGTTGAAACCTGACGGTTTAAAATGAAATATAGAAAATTATACAGACGATTTCGAATCTCAATTCATCATTCTGCCGAATTACCATATTCGTCCTTTAAAGTGCACGTAAAATGATCATAAGTCACGAGAATCAAAGCAGTGAAGGTACTTGACTTTAGACCTTTTTTTAAGCCATTATAAATTAGACAGGAGGACTTTACATATGGAAACAGCATGGCATGACCGACAACAGGGTTGTCAGCACGCAATACAGATATTGTCTTATTCACTTTACCACCTGCAAACGATTTCTTCTTCTTCTTCTTCTTCTTCTTCTTCTTCTTCTTCTTCTTCAAAGATTTAAGCGAGAAGAAAAATCACTTGTATAGAACAATTTTCACAAGTTATCTGTTGTAAGCCTTATTGCTTAATTCTTTACCTAACGACAAAATCATAGACTGGTCAAAATTGAAAGCATTTGCAGACAACAAAATGAATGTGACTTAAGAATTGAAATTTGGTTTGGGAAGGGTAGAAAACATTGTGGGAAAAGGAGAAAATGCTGGTTACCAGCATTTTCTCCTTTTCCCACAATGTTTTCAAAAGCTTCTTATCTCAGGGTCGTTAAAATCGGGATTGTGTGGTAAATTGTTAATCTACCCTGTCAGCATTGGGTAGCAACTATCAGCTTAATGGTTGATCAAAATTTTCATTCGGTTAGGAGGGAAAAAATATCTTCATATTTACAAGTTTATCGGTGCAACAATATCATTTCAGAATTTTAGACACATTTGATTGACATAATTCAGGTAGTATACATACACAATTCATAACTACTATTGGAAAGGCGTCAGTTGTTACGAAACACGATTAGCCTGCATTCTCTGCAGTCTGATCTTGATATACGCTGCCCGCAAAGACATGTTATATAATTACCTTTATTCCCGAAAAGGGTAAACGAAAGAAAAACAAACGCCATTAATTATGTGGCACCTGTTATATCATTACCTTTATTTTCGAAAAGGGTAAACGAAAGAAAAACAAACGCCATTAATTATGTGGCACTTGTTATATCATTACCTTTATTTTCGAAAAGGGTAAACGAAAGAAAAACAAACGCCATTAATTATGTGGCACTTGTTATATCATTACCTTTATTTCCGAAAAGGGTAAACGAAAGAAAAACAAACGCCATTAATTATGTGGCACTTGTGTATTCGAAATGGTGGCCTGCAGGAGTTTCAGGCCTTTGATACCGCATCTTTCCCTCAAGATATTTTATAGCTACTGATATCTTATTCCTTAACCTTTGTCCAAACAAGCCCTGCTTTTTACGTGTGTGCAGTAAAAGTCTTTTGAAAACAGTGTGGGAAAAGGAGAAACTGCTCGTAACGAGCAGTTTCTCCTTTTCCCATACTGTTTTCTACCCTTTTTGAGAACTTTCTGCCACTTTTTCTCCTAACCTAAAATAGTTGTCTGCAAACTCTTTCGGTTTGGAAGAGTCCAAAATTTGTCGTTTGGGAAAGTTTAACCCTTTTTGTCCAGCTATATAACTACATGTATTTTTTTTTTTAATTCGATATTAATAACCCAAAATTTAATATTGCTGTTTCAAACTTAGGTTTTCGGAAATGACATCTCCCTTATCGGACAATGTAGATCAAAGATCAGACTGCACATTCTATGCAGTCTGATCTTGATCTACACTGTCCGCAAAAGGTCAGCTAGTCGCGCTTAGCAGACAAGATGTCAATGTCAGATCCAGTTTTTTAACCTTTTCATCGCTATAGACTGAAAACGATGTTTTTTTTTTCGGAAAGCATAGATCAAGATCAGACAGCACAAAACGTACGGTCTGATCTCGGATCAATACCACCCGCTTCTAATATCAACCATTTAACTCTTTACCACACAATCCCAGCTTTTAATGACCCTGAGAGAGAAAGCTTTTGAAAACATTGCGGGAAAAAAGGGAGAAAATGCTGGTAACCAGCATTTTCTCCTTTTCCCACAATCTTTTCTAACCTACCTATACAGAAATTCAAAAAAAGTGAACTACATTTAAATTGTTGTCTGCAAATGCTTTCAATTTAGACCGGTCAAAAAATTCTGTCTTCTGGTAAAGAATTCAGAAAAATAATTTCACTTTTCGTGGATTGTATGTTCAGCAACAGAAAGGGGTCGAATACATATTTTTACAATTGGCGTTACTTTTGCCCATTTAGGTGCTTATCAAACGAAAGAAATTTGGACTCCACCACATTGCAAGCATGGCCAGACTATGTAAAAGAAAAAAAAAGCCATGCTCCGACAAAAAGGGGCATAATGCATGTCAGTGATTCATGATATCAAGGGAGCCATTACATACTTCTGGAACCATAATATATAGTCAGACATAAGTTAAGCATCAGCGGAACAAATTTAGTCATTTTTTTTTTCCAATGGATATCCATTTATTAGGTATATTTTCAAGCTATACTAGGACGAAAAAGAAACGCAGGGTACCTAAACTAAGCAAATAAAATAATATTGCTTGTTCTAAATGGATGAAATTCAGTCAGGTCAAAATATCGGTAAATGCCTACAATATCACATGCCTAAAATTTCCTGCTGACCACAATGAAATGAAATTTCGTCAAAATATTCAAAACTGATCAGTGGTAAATATAAAGTCATAATTTAGAATTCTCAATCAAGTTATACACCTCTAAAATTCCTTGAAAGGTTACCTAGACTGGTGTCAGTCAGTTAAATATAGTCTTTTCATTAAAACAAAATCATCAAGTAAAACTGCAAAACGAAAACTCTGTGTTCTCAATGTTCTGAATGTCTGTATTTCAGAAGAAGGGCAAGTAACAACACATATTTCTGTGAGTTGCTGTAGTTGTGTACCTTGTTAATTAGAATGACTTAAATGCAGGGCCTGAATGCCAGGCTAAAGGTTACCCTGCTTTTCATTTTCGTCCTAGTATATAAATATATACACGGACCCACTAGACAAGTAACAGGCTACCTTATGAGCCAAATGAAAGAATGGCTACGAGAAAACTTTCCGAAGCCCAGAAATGGCAAATTGTAGACATGGGTAATGCTGGTCTAAGCACAAGGGCTATTGCTGGTCAGTTTTTGGTGATGCTTAACTTATGTCTGACTGTATGTAATCTTTTTTAAGATTGGAGTTAGTCATCAGATAGATAGGCAACTCAAAGGATAGCTTATGTAGGGCATAAAACATTGTGGAAACAGAAAAAATGCTGTTTACCAGCATTTCCTCCTCTTCCAATAATTTTTTCAAACCTTTCTTTCATAAGAACTGTTATAAATCATTATTGTGTTGGAAAAGGGTAAATCGCTCTGGAGTTATAGGATAGCCTCTTTACGAAGTCTGACTGAAAGATCCGAATATCTTTTCTTATTTGTTCCACAAATTTATTCTTCAGAGAGTTTTAAATTCGGATAAAAAAAAAAATCTTGCCGGGTTGAACTTGAAATACATCTTCTACAGCTATTTGAGTTTTTTGGAGTACTTGTTCGCCGACGCACAATCATGAATAATTAAATCTCTGTTAACCATTGACTAAACAATCCTGAATTTAAACGATTTGGACGGAAACAGATTTTTGAAAACATGGTGGAAAAACACGAAAATGCTTGTAAGCGACTTTTTATCCTTTTCTTACTATGTTCTCTGACCTATTCATCAGGTAAGCTTTCTTTAGTTTGTCGTCAGCAGATGTTTTTCATTTGATTGAGTCAAGAATCGTGCTATTTTGTAAAGAGTTAACTCTTTACCAAACGACAAAATTTTAGGCCGGTCCAAATTGAAAGCACTTGCAGAAGACAATATAAACATAACTCAAACAGTGAAATTTGTCTAGAGCAAGGTAGAAAATATTGTGGGAAAAGGAGAAAATGCTGGTTACCAGCATTTTCTCATTTTCCTACAATGTTTAAAATGGCTTCTTTCTTAGGATCGTTAAAAGTCGGAATTGTGTGGTGAAGAGTTAAACGAAGTTAACACGTCTGCGTAGGTACATTGCTTGGTCTATTGAACTGATTTAATATATTGTTCTGGAAGATCGTTGCCTTGCATGGCTAGATTTTTTTTCTTTTGTGACACAGATCATTCTTTTCTCATGGCTCAACTATATTCTGGTCGCAGCTGACCTACAGGCGGACGGAGAGACATACCGAGAAAACGAGAAAGCAGAGATAGAGACCGAGAGAAGCAGACGAGAGAGAGAGAGGGGGGGGGGGGCAGAAAGACAGAGAGTGCGAAAGAGAGAGTGAGAGAGAAAGACAGAGAGAGAAACAGGTAAGAGAGAGAGCGAGACACAAGACAGAGAGAGACAGACAGACAGACAGACAGACAAGAGAGAGAGAGACAGAGAGAGAGAAAGACAGAAACATAAATACACCGATACAAAGAAAGAGGCAGAAAAATCGAGGAAATTCGACAGACAAACGTTGCGTACGGACATACAGATTTATAAAAAAGAGATTTTTCAAACACAAGAAAAAAGGACAACTTTGACCCTTGTCCTATTGAATCAGTGAAATAAAACGTTCAAACCGATATTAAACACCCAAATTTTGCTTTTTCAAAGTTAATCTATTTTTGGGTAAAAATATCTCCACATTGGACAGTGTAGATTCAAGATCGGAATGCACGTTTTGTGCAGTCTGATCTTGATGCACAGTCTCTGCTAAAGGTGATTGGGTCGCGCCTAGCAGCCTAAGGGTTGAAGGTCGGCAAATTGCCCAAGATCTTGAAAAATCATAGAATGTTAGTATTTGCAATATACCAGAGGGAGCGATACAATTACCATAAACAGACGTAACACGGTTTTGGCCGAAATGAACGCTACTTTCCTTGATTTACACTGGTAATTATATCGCTTCAATGAAAACCTACTGTTTCGACCTTTTTACCGACAATGTCCCCGATTCTTGTACTATCTAAAAAAGTCTTTTGGAAAACATTGTGGAAAAAGGAGAAAATGCTGGTGACCAGCATTTTCTCCTTTTCCTACGATGTTTTCGATCTGTGATTGACAAATCATATAAATTAAGTACCAATCAGCATGATTGGCTTATGCAAATGGTTTTAATATGAGAGGGTCTAAAGAGAGAATCCAAAGAGTGTAACTGGCTAAAATACGCAAGTTCAGTCACTAGAAAAGAACCAATTACTACAGTTTAACCCATTATCACACAATCCCTACTTTTGACACCCCTGAGAAAGAAGCCTTTTGAAAACACTATGGAAAAAGGAGAAAATGCTGGTAACCAGCGTTTTCTCCTTTTCCCACAATGTTTTCTATCCTTCACAAAACAAATTTCAATTTTTCAGTGATTTTTATTTTGTCGTTTGCAAATGCTTTCAATTTGGACCAGTCTAAAATTTTCTCGTGTGGTAAAGACTTAACCCTTTATTAAACAATCCGAGTTTTAAATGATTCCAGCGGAAGGCTTTGAGCAAAAAGTGCTGGAAAAGAAGAAAATTCTGGTCTTGCAAGACTTTACTCATTTCCCCGATAAGAGTATCTGCAATCTGAAAGACACTTTCCAAGAAAGATATGAAATGCTCTTAACCCTTTACCAAACAATCCCTGGTTTTTACGACCTTGAGATAGAAGCCGTTTGAAAACATTGACGGAAAAGGAGAAAATGCTGGTAACCTGCTAATCAGCATTTCCTTCTTTTCCTACAATATCTTTTACCCTACCGGAAACAATTTTCAATTTTCGAGGTACTTTTATTTTGTCGTTTGCAAGTGCGTTCAATTTGGACCAGTCTAACATTTCGTGCTTTGGTAATGAGGTAAGGCGTCGATGTATCTGCATATGGTATCGACCCAGATCTACTCAGGCTGCCCTACGTCGAAATCTTTTGATATTGTTCAATATTTTTATGCGTGTCACAGGACTGGTGTACCTCATGATTCAGGTGGAAATGTTTTCTTTATGGTTCCCTAATTATATAAGGACTTGCTTGGTACCATGCATCACAAGGATGCTTTAAAATTTTCTCAAATGACAAATTTTAGACTGTTCCAAACTCAAAGTGTTTGCGGATGACAATTTTGAATTTGATTAGAATGGCAGAAAGTTTTCCGATAGACTAGAAAACACTGTGGAAAAAGGAGAAATTGCTCGTTACGAGCAATTTCTCCTTTTCCCACAGTGTTTTCTGAAGACTTGTACCGCAGACACGTAAAAACCAGGGCTTGTCTGGGAAAAGAGTTGAAACCCCTTTTTCCACAGCGTAGCTATTGTAAGGCTTGCAACATGCGAAAAGGGGCATTCGGACATTTGCGTAAAGTGTCGTCTCGGATCAGCCTGCGCAGTCCGCGCAGGCTAATCCGAGACGGCACTTTACGTCTACAATAGATTTTGTTCTTGAATAGACTTGCGCAAAACAGAAATTTACATGAAAAACGAAAAATGTCGTTTCCGATTAGCCTGCGCGGACTGCCTTTTCGCGTGTTGCAAATCATATTATTTGCTGTGTTTAAATTGTTGTATACAAACAAGTTTTGATTTTTTTCTTTGTCTGCTAAAGTGCATTTTAAAAGAACGTGAGAAGTGCAGAGCGAATGTAGGAATGTCGAAAAACTTATTTTTATTTTCGTTTTGACTGCAAAAAAAACCCAAGCCGAAAAGGGGCATTCGGACATTTTTGCAAAAGTTAAAGGTTCACGGGTATCTAATCCACGGCAAAGACTTAGAACAGGGCTACGTATTCACCGACTACTCTGAAGGACAATCGTGTTCTTCTACTCGTTTTTTTTTTTTAAATTGAAAGTAAAGCCGAGTCTGATTGACTAAATCATGTTGAATACGTTTTAGCAGTAAGAAAAAAAAATGTTTGCAAGAAAAAAAAAACACTGATAACTAGTACAAAGTCGCTAATTATCTTGAGACTAAAACATTATAAAGACAAGCATATCTCCTCTGTTTATTTGTGAAATTTCGTATCCCGCTAGTAACGGGGAGGCTGTGATGTTATCTTTTAATCAAAGTACTGAAAGTACTGTTAGAAGGCGAGTTTAGAATATAGTCATAACATATTGCAATACATTTTCCTGTACTTAAATCGCCTCTCCTGATACAGCAAAGTCTATAAAGTTGTGCAATGTTCCTGTGCAATGAAGACCAGTTTACCATCCTGAGTTTTAACAAACTTGAAGAAGGCTTGTGAAAATATGTTGAAAAAAATTAAAACGAATGGACTTTTCTGAAACTCCTTTCCATTTCATTTGAAGGAAAAGTTTTATGTGATAGCAAAGAGTTTTGACTTACCGTTACCCGTATATGTTTTTACGTTGTATAGAAACTTAGATCTGACCCTCTATTACCCCAATAATGAGTTTAAAAGGTCTAGGAAGAAGGCTTGAGAACTTTTGGTCTGAAAAGGAGAATACGGTGCTAATTGACATTTTTTCCTTTTCCTAAAATGTCTTCCATTCTATTTCATACATGTTCCATCAAAATTATTCTTTAGTCCTTTACCATACCCTATCAACGCTGAGAAAGAGGCCATTTAAAAACTTAATTTTGAAAAGGAAAAACTTAATTTCTTGACTCTTTACACGAAGAAAAAATTTCAGACTTTCCAAAATTGAATGCATTTTCAGGTAGCAAGGAAAATTGAAAGCACCTGGTTACCAGCATTTTCTCCTTTTCCGACAGTGTTTTCAAAAGTCTTCTATCTTAGGGTCGTAAAAATCAAGGATTGTGGGGAAAAGGTTAAGTCTTGAAACTTTAACATTTTACAATGCGACCGACCAAAATGTCGATAGAATTACATTCAAGACTTTCAGTCCTTCCTTTGATTGCTAAACTAAAATTAAGAGGAAGGGCTTGCCCAGATTGAAAGCATTTGCAGATGACAAAATAAAAGTGACTGGAAATTTGAAATTTGTTTAGTGAAGGATAGAAAACATTGTGGGAAAAGGAGAAAATGCTTGTTACCAGCATTTTCTCCTTTTCCCATAGTACATGTATTTTCAAAAGGCTTCTATCTCAGAGTCGTAAAAACCAGGGATTGTTTGGGAAAGGGTTACAAGGTTTCGTGCGCTAGTAACGCAAAAAAAACCCCACACAAACCGTGAAAGCAGACGGAACAAAAATACGGTCTTATTTTTGTTAATTAATGGCTATCAGAACGTATTGACAAAATGGCCGCGTTTTTGTAGTATTTATTGTCGGTTATACGCCGTAAATATTCGTGCTTTGGGAAATCGAAATGTTTATCTACCACCCTTGTCCTCTAACGCACGCCAACATATACTACTCAAAATTTGCTAGGGATCACCCTAAAAGATTCACATTAAATATATATGTGGCGTGCATTATGTATGGTTTTACAGTAAATTACATTGCCACACTGACCAATAAAATGACTGGTGGAAATGGATCTGTAAGCCTTTACCTCACAATGCAGACTGTGAAAGACACTGAGAAAGAAGCCTTTGGAAAACATTATTGGAAAAGGAGAAAATGCTGGATAGCAGCATTTTCCCCTTTTTCATCAATGTTTTCTACCCTATTACAAACAGCAAAGTGCACTTTTTATCAAGTTTTTGGTCCGCAACTACTTTTTATCTTGGACAAATCTGCAGTTTTACAGTATGGTAAAGAGTTTATGCAAAACTCTTGTAACTTATAAACACATACAGAAATATGTAAATGATCCCTTTCAAAATTTGAGTAGTATATATAGATATGAGCCGTGCACTGTGAAAAGGAGGCTTAGTGTACCAGCGAAAAATATCCACCAGGTAAGCCTGCGCACTCCGCGCAGGCTGACCTGAGCCGAAACTTTTCGCTATCGGTCAATTTTCTGTTTGTTAAAGGACATTCTACCTCCTGATTAAATCGGTTATTTAACCCATTACCACACAATCCCTACTTTTGACGCCCCTGAGAAAGAAGCCTTTAGAAAAGATTGTGAGAAAAGGAGGAAATGCTGGTAACCAGCATTTTCTCCTTTTCTCACAATGTTTTCTACCCTTCACAAAACAAATTTCAAATTTTCAGTCACTTTTATTGTGTCGTCTGCAAATGCTTTCAATTTGGGCAAGCCTAAAATATTGTCGTTTGGTAATGAGTTTTTAAAAAAAATGGCACTGATGGGTCCATAACTAAGCGATTACTTAGGCTAGTTACATGTATAGCTGTCATACATTTACTCGTTACCAAACGAAAAAAATTTAGACTGGTCCAAATTGAAAGCACCTGCAGACGGAAAAATAAACGTAACTCAAAAATTTAAACTTTTTCCAACAGGGTGAAAAACATTGTGGGAAAAGGAGAAAATGCTGGTTACCAGCATTTTCTCCTTTTCCCACAATATTTTCCACCCTTCCGGAAACAAATTTCAATTTTTGAGCTGTGGTTTTTTTGTCATCTGCGAGTGCTTTCAATTTGGACTAGCATTTTCTTCTTTTCCCACAATGTTTTCAAAAGGCTTCTATCTCAGGGTGGTAAAAACCAGGGATTATTTGGTAAAGGTTTAAGCCCTCTTTTGCTGGAGAAAGGCCCATACGTATTTACATAGAGTGTAGATCGAGGTAAGCATTCATATAAGTGCAGTCTAATCTTATGCTACACCCTTCACTCTCCTGTTCAAAGTTTCTGTCAAAAATATCAGTTGACTCTTAACCCGCTGTTTTGCCAGTTCTGAGAAAAGCACATTTTGGAAAACACTGTGTGAAAAGGGGAACATGCTGTAACCGTTCTTTTTTTTTTCAATATACCTCCAGAATCGTTAAAGCTCGGGGTTACAAGGTTCAGGGTTCAGGGTTTATAGATTGTGGGTTCAGCAGAGGTCAGTTATTCCCTTTAATCGACTTGTTTACTTTATAATAAAGTAGACATGTGGAGAACCTGTAATTCTAATGAATTTATGAACTACTAATGTTCCTTTTGTAACACTCACTAATACCAGGGCGTTAGATTCATAAACATATTTTTTTAAATGTCAACGACTGCTATGCCAAATCTTCCCCATGGTTATTCTTCAAAACTTTTTTTTATTTTTTGTACTAGCGACACAGGAGGGCCAGGGCCAAGTGCTTTTTTCCGGATTGTGCAACCAAATAAGAAAAAGAAAAGTAACGAAATCTCAGAAATCTGACACGCACAATTTACTCTTTAAGGTTTTCTTCGTATTCTAAAACTTTTGACCCGTGATCTACTGTAATATTGATATATAAGCCTAACTGGCAAGAAAAGGAAGTTTGACAATAATGTTTAACCCTTCTCCAAACGACAAAATTTTAGATTGGTCCGAATTAAAAGCACTTGCAGCTGACAAAATAAACGTAACTCAAAAATTGAAATTTGCTTCCAGCAGGGTTACCAGCATACAAAATAAACGTAACTCAAAAATTGAAATTTGCTTCCAGCAGGGTTACCAGCATTTTCTCCTTTTCCCACAATGTATTCGAAAGGCGTCTTTCTCAGGGTCATAAAAACCAGGGATGGTTTGGGAAAGGGTTAATTAATGTCGGAAAAATAAGTTCTTGCATTCTGTCAGACTGTACATGTAAGAGTGAGGTTGTTACCAGGTTTATTTCTTTCTGTCTGTTCTTTCCTTTTAACATTTCTATGTTACATCATATCCGTGGTGAAAAAGTTGTTTTTTATCTGTTAATATCATTGCAAAACGCTACTTCGTCAATTTATTTTCGGGACTTTCAGTCCTTTGAATTTCTGTTATAAATCGTTTGGTGCCAAATATGTAAATATGATCTCTTTTGACGGCCGACATCTCAATTCAGTGCAGTTCAGAAAGATATTTTTATGTTATAGGCGTGAATGAACAAAGGGACGGCATGAATCAAGATCAGACTGCACTTTCGGGGGTGAAAAGTTAAGTACGCGGACGAAGTAGAATTTCCCTTTCGAGTGCCACAATTCAATGAAAACTGACGTCGCTGAAACCTAGGTATGACGTGCTAAAACGTGCAGATTGACCCATAATCTTTACGTTAATCTTGCTCGACGCCGCCATTTTGGATGTTGTGTTGAAAGTGTGGTCATGTATACGGGGCTCCCGAAAGGGAAACTGCTTTTACGTTGATTTTGCCGGTGCACATGATATAAACGTTCTTGGATGATATCATCCAATCAGATCGTGAGAAATTTCTTTGAAGTAGATCTATAATAAAAAAATATTTTGGCCCGACCCTAAAATGTTTGCAGTAATGCACTTAAGTCCTTAATCTTTAACATTTCACATCTGCGACCTATCAAAATGTCGATAGATTACATTCAATACTTTCAGTGCTTTGATTGGAAATCTAATATTTAGAGGGATGGTCTCTGTCGCCACCTGCTTGTTTATGCTCTGCTGTGTGAAAAAGAGGTTTCGTGATGATCTTATAGGATTGACGTAACGAGCAGACGGCATAGATCAAGATCAGACTGCACGTTATGTGCAGTCTGATCTTGATATATGCCGTCCGAAAAAGCGCCTGCTTTCACAAATGGCACCGACAGGGTAAATATGTTGAGAGATATCAAACTGTTTACCGGATGACCTGAGTAAATGAACATTACTAATCATTTCTCTGATAATAACAGTGTACAAGAGTCCATTACATATCAAAGAACGTAATGGAAGGAAATGAAAACAAACACCCAAACAAATAAAAACAATAGGTGTCAGAGTATTGACATACAACTGACGATATTTTTGTAACAAATGTGGGTTGAGATTTATATTTTAATCGGAAATATATTTCCACCATTTTGTTAAAATGTGTTCGTTAGTAGGTATAGGCATATATTTTTCCTTGTTTCGTAAATCATTTTTTTTTTTTTTTGTAAAACACTGTAAAAATTCTTCTAAATATATTTTCTTTGAAAGCATTCAAAGCTACTGCTCGATTAAAATCAGAGAGAAAACGCAAATCTGAAGAACTATAACGGTTTCGGCGTGGGTGGGGGTCTATCTTTATGAGACAAGATATGATGTCATAATATATACGTAGATCTATTTCAATACGACTCACAAGCCTTTGCGAAACTGTGGTGCGAATTCTAAAAATTCTGGAAAAATTACATGTTTATTACCTAATAAAAATACCAATTAAATTCGTTTTTCCCTTATATTTCGTGTTTGTGTTCGTTACTGACTTGCAAACTATTGCTTCACGATAAAGTATTTTCAAGGTCTGATATTATTAAATATTTCAAGGGGGAAGGAGCATATTTTGCAAAATCTTAAACTCTGGTCTGTTTTCCGTATTTTCATGGTAATTTTATGTATTTTGTCATAGAAGACATAAAACAAGACTGGGTCTCCCTTTATTTAAAGCGATTCGACACTCGAATGTGGCGGAAAGGTCGTAATACTATCCCATAATTCCGAGCCCTCAGGACGGAAGTCAATGGATTAGTAATATGTGACTATTGACTCTTTATCCAATAATTCCGTATTGTAACGACTCTGTTACGGAAATGGACATTCGAAAAAATTGTGAGAAAAGGATAAAATGCTTGACACCGACATTTTCTCCTTTTCCCACAAAGCTTTCTTCCCAGTCAAAGATGTACAATACTGTATGAAATACGTTTTGCTTAGGTCCCCACTAACCGCTTTAACCTTTTCCCAAACAATCCCTGGCTTTTACGACGCTGAGATAGTTCTCTAAGCCTTTTGAAAACATTGTGGGAAAAGGAGAAAATGCTGGTAACCAGCATTTTCTCCTTTTCCCACAATGTTTTCTACCCTTCTGAAAACAAATTTCAATTTTTGACTTGTGGAGTTTGTTGTAGTTGTTGTTGTTGTTGTTGTTGTTTCCATCTGCAAGTGCTTTCAACATGGACCAATCTAAAATGTTGTTGTTTGGTACAGAGTTAAGTATGAACATGTCTGGATTTCCGTCGTTTGATCATGAAGAACTTGAGTCTAGTCTTTATTACACAACCTCTGAGCCTTGGTGTTGTTGTTTGGTACAGAGTTAAGTACGAACATGTCTGGATTTCCGACGTTTGATCATGAAGAACTTGAGTCTAGTCTTTATTACACAACCTCTGAGCCTTGGTGTTGTTGTTTGGTACAGAGTTAAGTACGAACATGTCTGGATTTCCGTCGTTTGATCATGAAGAACTTGAGTCTAGTCTTTATTACACAACCTCTGAGCCTTGGTGTTGTTGTTTGGTACAGAGTTAAGTACGAACATGTCTGGATTTCCGTCGTTTGATCATGAAGAACTTGAGTCTAGTCTTTATTACACAACCTCTGAGCCTTGGGCGGATTGATAGTTTTTACCCTTCACAAAAACGATCCTTCGTATTGCGACCTCAGAAAAAAGGAAGTCCTTTGAAAAAAAATATGGAAAAAAGGAGAGAAACTGATTCCCAGGTTGCTTTCTATCCCCCTTCTACCATTTCAAAAACAAGCCTCATCAGTTAATCCACGTCTTATTTGTAGTCTGCAAAAAAGTTTAACCCATTACCACACAATCCCTACTTTTGACGCCCCTGAGAAAGTAGCTTTTAGAAAACGTTGTGGGAAAAGGCGAAAATGCTGGTAACCAGCATTTTCTCCTTTTCCCGCAATGTTTTCTACTCTTCACAAAACAAATTTCAAAATTTCAGTCACTTATTTTTGTCGTCTGCAATTGCTTTCAATTTGGACCAGTCTAAAGTATTGTCGTTTGGTAATGGGTTAATTTCGGATACCCTCGCACTATTTCGTTAATATTTCTGGTAGGATTAATTTATTTTCCTATGCTGATGACTTTTTTACGTCTTCAAGCAGACTACTAGTATATTATATCACATCGGGAAAAGTTTGCTTGTTTCTAGTCTTTATTATGTTTTCATTTCCCGTAATATTTTTGACATATTCATGCACTGAACATTAATTTTTTTTTACATTTTGGATATTTTTGAAGGATTCCGAGGTGCTTTTAAAGGTGGGTATTTAGAATTTTTACATCTCACCAAATTAAAAAATATATATATCACTGAAATTCATATGAAAAAATAATACAAATCATCAATAATTAAGATTCATCAATTTACACAAAAAAAGATTTTTTGATGGTATTCCCTTAAAAGGCTACGTAGCCTATTAAGCTATTTTTAGATTTCGCGCCAAAAATCATTAAAGCATTCTGGGAATGTCAGGTGACTGGCACGTGACTCATAACGCTTAAATTCCCTATCATAACAAACATGTAATAATTATTTTCCATAATGTCTTTTTCGGACGCTATGTTTGAAGCTTCTTCTGTGTATTCCTGTAAGTAAATGAGCGAATTGATCATCTAAAAATAGAATGTGTCTCCCGTTGGTGTCAACCTGGGCCATAGTAAATCTCTAATTTCTCGTGTTGTCGGACGGTTTTCGACTACTGGGGTTTTATGAATGAAAAGTGAAAAGGGTTTGGGAGTATAAGGATGATTTTTTTGCACTTTTTTAAAATTTTCTTCCCAAAATCTGAAGGGCCACCTTTAAAGTCGCCCGCTGCCTAATTCTTTCATGAGACAATAATGGAATAAATACAAACTACAGACGGTGACACACTATACAGCGATGATATTCTTCATCTACATCACAAAATAAGCAGTGTGGACACGAAGGTGTAATTCTTATGCATGTTTAGTGTAATATTAGATTTCTTTCTAAGACAATTATTTGGAAAAGAAGTATGTGGCTGGGAAAGAATGTTGATCGAAGCACTGGTCAAAGAAACTCGTGTTTTTGAGCATTATTAGATTATTAAGCGGTCTGGTCACTGTACACAATGCAGCTGATATAATGTTGACATGGTGTTAAACACCAAAACAGACAAGCAACATCAGATGATTTTCATGGGCCGTTTAAGATCAGTCTCCGACTTCACAGAGTGTGCAACCTTATTTTACATAGGACTCCACATATTATCTTACAAGATATTATTGTTGTTTGAAAAAATAGATTTAAGCGTTAGCCTTTACCAGACATCTTCGCAAGCCAGGGCCGACGATTCACTTCGCTACTCTACCCTTGGCGGATCGAGCTTGATTTTTACGTTCACCTGATACGCTTTTTCATTGGATGCAGCAGCTCTAGCTGCAACGAATGAAATCGCTCGTAGCATTTCATCTTTGATAAAAGTAGAACAAGGTCTCTACCTTTCGAATATAAGGTAAACATGGAAACCCACGTGGATGTCTGTTTATCGCTTCATGAGTATGCGTAAGCGGTTTGTAAAACGATATTTCATTTGCTTTTAGAAATATGATGTAAAGGGGGTAATAACCAGCATCCAATAGAGGGCGCATACGAGGAGAAAACGCTGGTTACCAGCATTTTCTCCTTTTCCAAGAATGTTTTCAAATGCTTATTTCCACAGAGTCTACGAGGACAAAACGCTGGTTCCCAGCATTTTCTCCTTTTACAATAAAGTTTTCAAAAGCTTACTTCCTCAGAGCCTACGAGGAGAAAACGCTGGTTACCAGCATTTTCTCCTTTTCCAAGACTGTTTTTCCTCAGAGTCGACACGATTTTGCGCTCTTTTTGTACCGACCGATTGATATATAATTGCATGATACTCGCGGTCTCCTAAAGTCTATCAAATAATTAAGAACACTTTTACATAGGTCCTGTCCATAAAAATGACAAAATTGTCGCTCATTGTCGTCTATTAAAACCGAACACAGCTGAGCTATGGGGCACGACAGAGCTGTTTGGAGGAATTTATAGACATTATAGCCCGTTTTAATGACGTTATTTCGCTGGTGTTAATGATTGCTGTATATACTGTTAATTCTATAAGACATAGTAACAACGCTTGTGGGATACCATTACAAAACTATTGGCGGTAGAATTTGGACGGCCAATGATGGTGGTCGCATGTGTTTCTTGTTTTAGTATCGAATATTACGATTTCGTTGCATAATCTCAAAATGAGTCAAATTATTGAAGTCATACCCTGAGAAAAGTAGTTTAACCCTTTCCCAAACAATTCCTGGTTTTTACGACCCTGAGATAGTTCTAAGCCTTTTGAAAACAATGTTTTCTACCCTTCTGGAAACAAATTTCAATTTTTGAGTTGTGTGTGTGTTTTTAGCTCACCTTAGCACGAAATGCTACAGGTGGGCTATTGTGATCGCCCCATGTCCGTCAAAAATTTCTTTAAACATCTTCTTCTCCTAAACTACTTGGCCAATCTTCATGAAACTTGGCAGGAATGTTACTTGGGTAAAGCTCTACCAAAACTGTTCAAAGAATTTAATTCCACCCATATCTCTGGTTGCCATGGCAACTTAAGAAAAAAAAAAAACGAAATCTTTGAAAATCTTCTCTGAAACTAGAAGGCGTAGAGCTTTGATATTTGGTACGTAGCATCTCCTAATGGACCTCTACCAAGTTTGTTCAAATTATGCCCCTGGGGTCAAAACTGGCCCCACCCCGGGGGATAACAAGTTTTAGCCTACGAACAAAGAAGGGAAACTTTAAAAATCTTCTCCTCTGAAATTTGAAGGCGTAAAGCTTTGATATTTGGTATGTGGCATCTCCTAGTAGACCTCTACCAAGTTGGTTCACATTACGCCCCCCACCCCGGGGGTCACAAGTTTGAGCATAGGAACAAAGAAGGAAAACTTTAAAAATCTTTTCCTCAGAAACTAGGAAGCGTAGAGCTTTGATATTTGGTCTCTTGCATCTCCTAGTGTACCTCTACCTAGTTTGTTCAAATGATGCCCCTGGGGTCAAAACTGGCCCTACCCCGGGGGTCACAAGTTTGAGCATAGGAACAAAGAAGGAAAACTTTAAAATTCTTCTCCTCTGAAACTAGATGGCATAGAGCTTTGATATTTTGTATGTATCTCCTAATAGACCTCTATCAAGTTTGTTTAAATCATGCCCGTGGGGTCAAAACTGGCCCCGCCCCGGGGTTCACAAGTTCGAACATAGGAACAAAGAAAGAACATTTTAAAATTCTTCTTCTCTAAAACTAGGAGGCACAGAGCTATAATATTTGGCATGTAGCAGTTCCTAGTGGACCTCTACCAATTTTGTTCACATTATGCCCTTGGTGTCAAAACTGGCCCTGCCGCGGGGGTCACAGGTTCGAACATAGCAACAAAGAAGGAAAACTTTAGAAATCTTCTTCTCTGAAACTTGAAGGTGTAGAGCTTTGATATTTGGTATGCAGAATCTTCTAGTGGAGCGCTACCAAGTTAGGTCATATGATGTCCCTGGCGTCAAAACTGGCCCTGCCCGGAAGTCACAGGTTGGAACATAGGAACAAAGAAGGAAAATTTTAAATTCCTTTTTCTCTTAAACGGGAAGATGTAGAGCTTTGATATTTGGTGTGAAGCATCTTTGAGTGAACCTCTACCAAGTTTGTTCCAAGGATGCTGCTTTAGTCAAAAATGGCCCAGCCCCGGGGACTACAAGTTCGAACATAGGACAAAAAAGGAAAATTCAAAATTCTTCTTTGAAACTGGAAGGTGTAGAGCTTTGATATTTGATTGCCCTGTGTCCGGCGTCTGTCGCCCGTCGTCCGTCAATAATTTCTTTAAACATCTTTTTCTCCTAACCCATTCGGCCAGTCTTGATGAAACTTGGCAGGGATGTTCCTTGGGGAAAGCTTTACCAAAGTTGTTCAAAGAATTGAATTTCATTCTTTCATCGCCGAACCTGACCTTCTTAATAGTTCGGGTGGCGTAGCATGACATTTATAAACTTCAAATCTTGGGTCACGTGAGGGTATGGGTTTGATGCTTGTGGATGGCCAACTAAAATTACTGAAACGTGTTTTGGATGAGAAATGAGGGCAATATATACTAGGAATGTAAAAGGAACCACGTGAAACTTTAGATGGGGGCCAGTCCCGTATCTTGCAGTCTTCCACGTAACATAACTGACAATACTGTACAGTATTCCGGAGGCGTTTTGCCCATATGGGCAACCGGTGGCGACGATAAATAACCAAGAATCATCCAATCAATCCTTTGCCAACCGGATTCGTTCTGTAGACTGCACAACTTATATATTATGAACAAAAATTCCATTTAGAGATAGAATGAGAAATGATCTGTCTGTTTCCAAAGTTTCGACCTCTGTACCTCTTTTATTATTTACCCATTTCTTCCGTCTCGTGTAACAGGCTATAGATGAATCATTGCAGCAGACGATAGAATTATGTGCCTTTTTTTCGTTCTAGTCTTTTATGAAAAATAGTGGGATTGACGTCTGCTCGTGTGAAATAGGAAAAAGTTGGTCAAGTTATGTTAATAACTCTTTATAAAACGAAAAAAAAAAAATGTCCAAACTGAAAGCTTTCGCAGACTACAGATTAAAAATGGTGTAAATGGCAGGATTCCTCCTTTAACTCCTGTTTTGACGACCCTGAGAAAGAAGCCTTTAGAAAACATTGTGGGAAAAGGAGAAAATGCTGGTAACCAGCATTTTCTCCTTTTCCCACAATATTTTCTACTCTTCACAAAACAAATTTCATAATTTCAGTCCGTGACTTTTATTGTGTCGTCTGCAAATGCTTTCAATTTAGACAAGTCAGAAATTTTGGTTTTTTTGGTAAAGAGTTAAAATGGTTGAAAACATTAAACAGGGTTAGTATTTTTTTCCCTTTGCGACAATAATATGAAAAGCAATCCAGGAATTATTGGTGCAATTGGCACAGAAAGCCGTGCTCTCTTATTGGAGTGCCTACAGGCACTGTAGACTTTTAACCTTATACTAGCAAAATCAAGTTCATAGCGCAATATGACGAACATGTTCTGATTTTTTACTTAAAAAGCGGCATGGAAATCCATTAAAAGAAATTATTGCAATTATTGTTTTCTTTCCAACTACTAATATAGAAATAATAAAACTCCAGTGCCCATAAAAATTAGCCATGCTCTGTGACAATGTGGTTCAATTTTCAGCACTGGAGGTGCTTTCACAGCAACTTGAAAAGGTGACTAGCTTTCATACTGCGTTCTGGGCCCGTATTCACCAACCATTCTTAAGAAAGTTCCTTTTTGTTTTATTCTCCAAAATTTTCTACATTGTAAGTAACACAACTTCTGATTGGCTAAACCATTCGGTTCAGCCAATTGGCCAAGCCATTCGGTTCAGCCAATCAGAAGATGTGTTACTTACAAATTTAGAAAACCTTGGAGAATAAGACCAAGAATATTCTCAAGAAAGTTCCCTGGAGAAAAATACTTAACCTATGGGTTGCTGAGGGCGCCTCACTGACCTTTTTGCAGATAGTATAGATCAAGATCAGATTACACAGAAAGTGCACTCTTATCTTTGATCTACGTTCTCCGAGAAGGACAAAAAAATGCCTGTGATTATAGCAAAAATTCGGTTTTTACTATTGACTTAAAAGTTTCATTTCAATTATATTGCAAGATTAGGATTTCTTCGTATTTCACATTACCAAGTAATTTATGACCTAACACTGACCCATTTTGTTTAAAACTGGCCAAACCAAAAGATATTATTATCCTTTGACATACAGAAAAAAAAATACAAATAACAAGAAGTTTCAAACAGGTTAGTCTGCACAGGCTGACAAGGTTTGATACTTTTTACAGAATCACAAAACCATTTTTTTCACAGAGTCTGAGCCAAGAGCACAATGTACAGCCCAACGTTTTTAGAACTGTGCAAAAGGAGGGAAAGGGAGTAATAAGGGATTCTCAGTGCACCAGTGCTATCATAGCACTCAATTCTGAATCGTTTCAAAATGGACGACCGGAAGTGTCTTCGCGTGAGCGTCTATTAACAGAGATTTACATGATCGGGATTTTATAGCAGCTCATCATTCAATGCATTGTGCCCTTTACACTACCGAAAAAGCTTAATACGTGTATGTTGAAATATTACGTTCTTGTAAACACTTTGGAAACTTCCGTGTGAAATACCGATACTTATTGCTGCTTGGTGCATCAGAGCATTTGTAAATAATGTTTCAAAAGTACAAATTACACTTTACGAGCAATACTTCTTTTGTTTTCATGTGTTTCAAAGTGGTATTTTGCAAGACGAGGAAAGTCGTTTCCCAAGGGTGCCTGTTGATTTATACCAAAGAATAGCTCTGAGTTATCGTACCTCTGTTTGCTATTTGCTGCACGTGTGTCTGAACTGTTCCGAATTTCAACGAAAGAGGAACTTAGTTGGTATCTAACACAACGCGGTGGTCATTCTGGAAGTAACTTGCCATCCATATTCGCAAGCCTGATTTTTTGTTTGGCCGGAATATCTGGGGTCGACTAAGGGTTACGGAATGAACGGAAATCTAAGCCATAATAGGTTATGCATCCTTTCTATTCTAACATTTTGGCGTAGGAAGAAAGGAAACCTTTTCATGATGTTTTCTCGGTAGTTCTTGACATTCAAAGACTTAATCTTTTGTCCGAGTGCGAGGTGCTATTACTTCTACATCGTCGGAGAGTAAGGCATACTCCACGGTATATTTATAACCTCAATATTGAAGGTATTGAAGTGTCAACCGTTCTTATTTTTTAGTAAAAGCTCCCGACTACATCAAGGGTTTGGATAATCTGAGGTGTCAAGCATTGTTATGAGTGTCAGTATATCTACATCTAAGGTTGCTAGAGCATCAAGAATTATTACTTTATAGAATGTTTTTCACCTACGCTTGCTGGAGCGTCAGGCGTTGTTTATTCTTAATATAACACTAAATACGAAGGTTTTGGAGTTTCAGGCGCTGTTATTCTTTAGTACTATGAATACACCCGAGCTTGTTAGATCGTTAGGCTAGTATCTCTCAACTAAAAACAACGGTTCTAGGGTTTCAGGCCTTGTTACTCTTACAGTCGATGAAGTTGGGTGCCAGGCATTGCTATTTTTAACATCTGAGATTTTTTGAGTGTCCGGCGTTGAAACCTTTTTGTTTATCTCCATCTGATGGTGTTGGAGTGTCAGGCTTTGTTCCGTCTGAGTATGTCTTACATCTGCAGGTGTTTGAGTGTCAGGGTCTGTTCCGTCTGAGTATGTCCTACACTGGATGGTGTTGGAGTGCCAGGCTTTGTTCTGTCTGATTATGTCTTACATCTAATGGTGTTGGAGTGTCAGGCTTTGTTCCGTCTGAGTATATTTTACATCTGATGGTGTTGGAGTGTCAGACATTGTTCCTTCTGAGTATGTCTTACATCTGATGGCGTTGGAGTGTCAGGCTTTGTTCCGTACGAGTATGTCTTACATCTGATGGTGTTGGAGTGTCAGGCTTTGTTCTGTCTGATTATGTCTTACATCCGATGGCGTTGGAGTGTCACGCTTTGTTCCGTCTGAGTATGTCTACATCCGATGGTGTTGGAGTGACAGGCTTTATTCCGTCCGAGTATGTCTACATCCGATGGCGTTGGAGTGTCAGGCTTTGTTCCGTCTGAGTATGTCTACATCTAATGGTGTTGGAGTGTCAGGCTTTGTTACTTCCGAGTGTGTCTTACATCCGATGGTGTTGGAGTGTCTAGCTTTGTTCCGTCTGAGTATGTCTACATCTGATGGTGTTGGAGTGTTAGGCGTTGTTCCGTCTGAGTATGTCTACATCTGATGGTGTTGGAGTGTCAGGCTTTGTTCCGTCTGAGTATGTCTACATCTAATGGTGTTGGAGTGTTAGGCGTTGTTCCGTCTGAGTATGTCTACATCTAATGGTGTTGGAGTGTTAGGCGTTGTTTCGTCTGAGTATGTCTACATATGATGGTGTTGGAGTGTCTGGCTTTCTTCCGTCTGAGTATGTCTACAACTATTAGTGTTGGAGTGTTAGGCGTTGTTCCGTCTTACTATGTCTACATCTGATGGTGTTGGAGTGCCAGGCGTTGTTCCGTCTGAGTATGTCTACATCTGATGGTGTTGGAGTGCCAGGCTTTGTTCCGTCTGAGTATGTCTACATCTGATGGTGTTTGAGTGCCAGGCTTTGTTCCGTCTGAGTATGTCTACATCTGATGGTGTTGGAGTGTCTGGCTTTGTTCCGACCGAGTATGTCTACATATGGTGGTGTTTGAGTGGCAGGCGTTGCTATAATGTAGGTGTTAGCTGGCATAAATTTACCAAAAAATGTGTCACAGGTCACCAACACTAGTTCGACTAGGTCGATAACCTGTTGGAAAACATGGCGATCAGTTTATTTGATCGTGGAAGAATCGAGTAACGAAGAGAAAAATCTATGCCAATCTTTGTCGTAATGAATCTTATTTGATGCATTGAAAATTTGCATGTTCGCATTAATCTTTGTGTAAACCATCTGAACGACATCTTTAGTTATGCTTCTCGCTACGAAGGTCAAGGTCACAGGTGCTGCGTCGGGTTGACAATCTACTAGAGTTCAAAGCTGGATAGTGGCTAACTAAATGTGCCATGCTCTGGCAAAAAGGGCTTTAAATGTGGCCCTTCAGATTTTGGGACGAAAATTTTACAAAAATAAAAAAAAAATCATCCTTATACTCCCATAGCCTTTTAATTTGCGTACATAAAACCCCAGTAGTCGAAAATCATCCGATAACACGAGAAATCAGAGATTTATTACGGACCAGGTTGACAGCAACGGAAGATACGTTCTATTTTTAGATTATCAATTCTCTCATCTAAATAAAGGAAAACACAGAAAAGGTTTCAAACATCCGTCCGAAGAATACAAGGGAAAATAATTATTACATGTTTGTTTTGTAATGGAATTTAAGCGTTATTAGTCACGTGCCAGTCACTTTACATTCCCACAATGCTTTATTGATTTTTGGCGCGAAATCTAAAAATAGCTTAAGAGGCTACGTAGCCTTCTAAGGGAATACCATCAAAAAAAATTTTTTTGTAATTTTATGATTCTTAATTATTGATGATTTGTATTATTTTTTTTTCATATAAATTTCAATGATATATATATTTTTTAATTTGGTGTCATGTGAAAATTCTAAATACCCACCTTTAACACATCTGCGTCATGCGTTGCATTAAACAAGCCATCGCATGCTTGTAGATTCATAAAATTCTACTTATTTTCCTACCAATCGACTAGATCTAAAGGTAGAATGTTCCTTTGCCAAGCAGATAATAGATTAATGCCAGAAAGTTTCGATCACATGTGTTGAAACATTTTGCAGATGCATTAAGCCTCCATCTCACAGACCATGGTTCAAATATAAAATTGCATGTGTCAGAGCTCCAGATGGAGGGAGTGATTTTGATTTAAAAATTGAAAATATTATTTGTTCTCGACTAAACCCTATGCTATGGGTACTCATTAGAATCGTCTCATCGAGACGATTCTAATGAGTACCCACAACATAGGGTTTAGAAGAGAAATAAGGGATTTAGAATACCTTCACTCCCTCTTATCTGGAGCTCTGATGTGTGGTTTAACCTTTCTCTTCACTGTTCACAATAACCATGTGATTCTCTACCAAAAGGTCAAGGCCAGTACAATACGTTCATTTGAAAAATCTGCCAGAGTTCAAGGCTGGTCAGTTAACTTGCACGTGGACGATTGTAATGGCCAAAAGACGCTCTGTTCCATTCTGTCTCGGACATAATTGATAAATAGAAAATTTGCATGAGTGGATTGACCAAGTTCGTTAATGGTTATTCTAGAATCATTTTGTATCATATTGTAACCCTTTTAGAGATACGCCGGGTAAATGGGCATTTTCATTGGGTAAAGGAAAGTTCCAATGCTATGCATCTGATTGGCTGGGACGTTCGTCCCAACCAATCAGATGCATAGTATTGGAATTAAAAGTCCTAGTAGCCACCAAAAATCAACAAAGCGGGTATTGAAATAAATATGGACCTAAATCACACCATTTAAAAGTAGATAAATGATTACGATGATGGGATTTTCTTTCCTTCGCGTCGGTACAACTGGTAGTCGCAGGCAGAAAAAGAAAATGTTTTTAAATCAGAAAAAAAAAGAAAATAAAAAAACACGGAAGGCGTATTCCTTTCGCTACTCCGAACACTCCGAACATGTTCTAGGTCAATGGAGTATTTCGGAACACTATGGCGTGTTCCTCAGAACGTGTTCTGACTGTTCTAATCCAATCGAGGTGTAGCGCACCTGCTGAACCGTTGCTAGGTGATACAAGATGGCTGAAAGATGGACAAAATTTGCAATTGTCCTTTTTTACGATATGAATGCCATAAATAGGGGCATAGCAGACTCATCTCTACTCTTTCTGTCTCTCTCTCTGCAGCTAATCATTTCCTCAACTAACACAGCTAAGACAGTAGCTCTTGCAACAGGCATCATGCCAATGTACTTTCATTTCGATATGGTTTAGAATAATGTTCCGAACGTGTTTCATTCAGAACATACTTCCGGAACAGTGTATTGTGTTTTGAAATATTCCTTTCGCACGTTCCAGAACAGCATTCCAGAACACAGAACATTGTTCCAGAACAGGTAAAAGGAATACGCCCGGAGCAACTTGGCAATTTTTTACCTATTTTTGAAATTCATTTTGCTGCCAAAAGCTAAAACATGGACTGACTGTACAGTAAGAGATTATCATTTTCGCAATATCTTCCATTTTTTTAAATGGTGTAGTTTGAATTTCAATATATTTTAACACCACATCGTTTACTTTTCGCCATTACTGGGCTCTCGGTGAACTTAAGGAAAAAGTTTTAACATTTAGAGAATACTACAATAGGCTAATTTCAGTACTTCAGAACTCAGAACTTTAAGTCGGGTGTCAGGGGAAAAAAGGACCATGAAAACATAAAACTGCATTTTCTGGGTTGAACTGTCAGCAGCAATTTTAACGGAAGAATAGTTTTTTGGGAGAATAGCCATGTCAAACATGGTTTCAGGGCTCATGGACCCATGGCTTTTGCCCAGGGTCAATTAAAAAAGAGAATTATGACAGCTTATGACTGCATTCATAGAGATGCGCTGTCAGCGGCCATTTTAGAGGATGAGCCGTTTCCCTATGGTCAGGCGGTGTGCTACAAGTCTTTTGCTCCTTTCCCCATCCCCTCCTTCTCGTTCATATACGATTCATCATATTTTGGCCATGCTTTGTGCAAAGGGGGCTTGATAGATGGGCAAAAAGTATCAACTCAGGTCAGCCTGCGCAGTCCGCGCAGGCTGACCTGGGTCGAAATTTCTTGCTATCTGCCAATTTTATACATGTCAACGGACCATCTTTTATCACATAACCTCCCTTGTTTTCAGTGTAATATACCCATCACGATTTTTCTTATCTTACACACGTGTAATATCACTATCGTGTGACGTCACTTTGAACTTTTTTCATAGAAGTGAACGGGTTTTACAGATATTACTGCATCTATAGATGTTTTTGCATCTTCTGATCTATAATTTGTGAAATATCGTTATGTTATAAAAAGAATATGACACTCGGTGGTATTTAAGAAGAAATTTTATTAAACTCGTAAAGAAAAAAATGTTATTAAGCTCGCCAAAGGCTCGCTTAATAACATCTTTCTCTAGACTCGTTTCATAAATATTATCTCAAAAGCCAACTCATGTCAGATCCTATATATCTTATAACTCTGTTGGTAATAAGACAAAACGCATTTTTATGGACCCATGTGATGACTTGCTTGATATAATAGATCGCGGAGGTGCATTAGTCCTCTCTTGTCAGAGCATGGCACATTTGAATGCATAAAGCTTCGTGCATTATTTCTAGATGTTTTGCCCAACAGAAATTAACAAAGATATTATCTTTCCAATGATTTCTTGACGTCTTTCTTGTCGAATAAGCAAGTTAATTATAAAGTTACGTGCTGGTATGAGGTTCAAGTTCTTCCAATGCCATTTTCCTCATGTCCCTTTATTTTTCATCTGCTTATATATTGTTGATGATAGCTTAGTTCGAAAGCAGAGACAAGTAGATCTTTCTCGGTATCTTTGGCTCCTTGGGTTGCATTTCAAGAAACTGCGTAGATTTACGGAAAATATTTGGAACTGTATACATTTTTCGCTAGATGGCATTCTATAAATACTCATCTGTCTAATTTGGGCATCCTGGGTACAGAACCAAACCACTTTCCTACGCGACAACCGTTACTTTGAATTTCAAACTAAAATAAACGTTTACTCAATAAAACGCTACCTCGTGCAATTCACTCAGCTATGATCAGCAGTTTAGAGAAATCTGGAGCTAAATCAGGTCTCATTTCTCCTCAAACGTATTGATAAAAGCCGTTTTTGTGGTATTTGTCGAAGACAATACCACGATGAGTTCAAGATTGAATTTTGATAACCATGCTTCTTATTTTGTACCGTGAATCTAATACTCCATCGCGTTTAGGTACACAGCAGTAGAAAGACATTGAGTTCAAATAGTTCCCGCTTAAATTTTGCCGGAATATCCCGGATGTTTGTAGCTTGGAAATGCTTCAAACACTTTGGAATATCAATACTACGTTCTCTGTCCTAACCTCATACAAACAGACAAAGCAATGATTATATGCTCTTTTATCGCAAAAAAAGCCAGACGGGCTGAAAAACGTAATTTCAAGTGTAATAGCTCAGCCCTTTTCAAAAAAAGTCGGTCGTCCATGACACTGATAAATTAATCAACCTCCGAAAGGTCCCGGGCTTTAGAGCAAGAATATAAAACTTGGCATAAAGTAGTTCAATTTAAATACATGAATATTGCCATTTTCTTCATAATTTGCAGCTATCTAGGACGGCATTTCAATTTAAATTTTGATTTGCAGATTTTCTATATGATACATATTTCTACATATGCCAGCGTATCCATTTTGTCATAGCGTACCCAAACTCTTTAGAGTCTATACTGAGTCTATACCGACACAGCTTACCCAAACTTTGTAGAGTTTTAGTTCAACCATTTTGTGCAAAACCGAAGGAAATAAACCCAGTTAAACTCATATTTTCTCAGGCAAATGACTTTTACGGTGTTACTCAAATATGTAATTTGAAATGGCATATTAAAATACATTGGGCGAGGCTATCGATCTTTGACATACTTATTTTTGATTGAAACTAGCTTCTCGCGAAATGATACAAATTTGCCAACTGACCTTGGGCTTTTTCGTTCCAAAACCAATTCGTTCCATGGCTTGTTGGTCCTATGATAGCACGCTACTCCATTTGATTGCTCATGAATATTTATAGATCGAGGTAATAGACCATTTGCCGAATACCGTTACTGACGCGTCACCACGAGTTACTTCCCTTTCCACCCGACAATTTTTCCCAATCCTGTATATATACCTGAATAGTGAAAGTGTCATATTTTTTAAATGGATTACACACTAAATGCGATAAATAAACAACCTAAAATGGCCGTGCCGTTAGTTTCATCAATTATCTTTTTCGAAGACACACACAAAAAAGAACTATTGTTTTATCAATTTTTCGGTAGACTTCAGAGAGTAAAGCGGTATCATTTATAAGCGCTGTCTCCTGCCGGGCGTGTTGATAGAGCTTTTTGTATGCAGACTGCATTAACCCTTTGGCTACCAAGTGCGACTCAATGACCTTTTGCAGACAATATAGATTCAGATCACACCAGGAAGATCGTGCAGTCTGATCCTAGATCTACTCTATCCGATACGAAGATATTTTTCGTCGAGATATTCCTTTGAAATAACTTTTGATGTTTTACTATCGGCTTTAAAAGAGGCATTTGATATATTTAGTAAGATAAGGTTTAACTTAAATTAAAACAAATACCCCCTCCATTCCTAAAGAAATTAGTGCAAATATACCGTTTAAACTGAGACCTGTTAACCCAGGTTACATATTGCATTTGAAAAAAAATTCAGGCAGAAAAATGCATCTTTTGGCACTAGTAATTAGAACAGACTTACCCTCCGTTACAGCTTTTAACAATTCCAAACCTTTACAAGTGATCAACGTAAGACTAAACGGGATAAACACTTAATTATGACACGTGTGTGTTAACTAGTCGGTGCCTAAAAAGAACACAACAGCTTTTCAAATAGATCATCCATTTTGACGGTGAAACACCGAGATCAAACGTACACCCAGCTAACCATTGACTAGCTTTTCAATGAAAATAAGTATAGCACGTATTCGCTTCCTGAAAATGAATCTGTAACATGTTTTCTTCTAGAGGGAATGGAAGGTTTGAAATTTGAATTAAACTTTGTCATTACGATAGTCAACTTCTAAGGTAATTCAAACAGGAACATGGCAAACATGCAACTATTTTTAAAAATGTTATTTCAAAGTCAAGATTTTTGCTATAAATTCAAAATGTTTGATGTCCCAGTTTTTTGTTAGTAGACTGTTTCTGTCTTTTAGCAGATACTGGAACGATTTTTTGGAAAAATTATCACATTAATAGTTTAAATAAATCAAACCACAGATTCCTGGACTTCGAGCCTGTACGTTACAAACTTAGCTTCAGAATTACGCAAACATTGGTTGAATAATCAGAGATAAAATTAGGAAAGGTCTATTGCAGGTATATTGATGTTATCCCCCCACACCCCATTTTTTATAACACTGAATCTTTCACCAACTCTTTACGAAACAAAAATTTGAGACTTGCCCAAATTCGAAGTCTTTGCAGATAACAATTTGAATGTGGCTTAAAAATGAAATTTTCTTTAGGAAGGATAGCAAGGGAAAAGGAGAAAAGGTTGGTTACTAGAATTTTAACCCTTTTCAACAACATTTTTAAAAAACTATATTTCTAAGGGTCGTAAAAAACTTGGGTTATGTGACATAGGGTCTTAAATAGTTACTGCGAATGTTTTCACCCGACGACAACACTTTGGACTCGTCCAGATACTTAGCATATGGAGACGATTGAATAAACGTGGGTCAAATGGTTGTAATTGTCTTTTAAAAAGTAAAACAAAAACAGAAACTATTGTTGAAACAGGAGAAAATGCATGTTGCAAGCCCTTCCTTTTTTCCTCAAATATTTTCGCCCATATATTCGTTTTTTTCACAAATGTTTATGAACTACATATTGATTACTTTCAGTTTTCGGTTTTTTGAAAGTGTGTGTGTGTGTGGGGGGGGGGGGGGGTGTTAAGGTTGAGAAAGCGAGACAAATAACAGACAGAGGGACAAACCAGCACGTCTGCCCCCTTTCTACACGGGTCGCTCGAAATACTTTGGTAAAAGGTTGATTAGCTGTTTAATGTCTTCAGAAAGACAGGGACACTCCGTTCAGTGATTTTAAAGTACTATTATCAAACATCCTTGTTGCACTTTCAGGCATGTACCTATTGACGAATAACTTATGTTATCGATTATGAACAAAAGAAACGTGGCTTCAGATCAAAATTCAGACCTTCCATAACTTCTTTTAAGCTCCATTTTGAGTATAAAAAATATGTATCTAATGAAGTCTTACAAAAAAAAATGGGTGAAGGGTTAAATCGGTGTTCCTTTGATCTCGGTATCGCACTGCAGAGTGGGTGACCTTTAGAACAGCTGTAATGTACTTGCTTCTTACAGATTAGCATACACGTGTCGCATTAAATTGACTCTTCTTATCTTTTGTTTCATATTAATTTACCCCTTTGGTTATCATTAATGGTCAGGATTATGAATTTTATACAGGTTTCAGAGGCTAAGTCCGTTCTTAGTCTCTACATACTATTTATTTAAATACGATTTTATAAAATGCATATATTGTCTGTTTGTGATTTTCTTTTTCAAAGGCAATATCATGACATATGTTTGAATTGTGTTAGAATTGATTTCCATTTATTTCTTGCTATGTCATTTTCTTTTCAGTTATGAATTTGTCCAAATTTAAAGGATTTGCGAACGGGACATACGGCATTTGATACTGAAATAATGCTTTGATTGTCCGATGTCACGTGATACTGCTGGTGCGCCACTTACGATAAAATGGAAATATCGCGTACCGTCTATTGATTGTAATGTTGGAAATTGAATGTAAAAGGCTAGAGATATTTCATAATTATAGTTTTCAGGAACAAACTTAATTTTTTTCAATATATCAACAGGATTTTTCTCTCTATTCGTCATGCATCCTACTGTCAAGGGGCGTTACTCCTGCTTCTTCCTCATGATCAAAAGGAGACCACTTATACAAAAAGAAACCAATTTTTGTCATGAATACTCTCCCTTCAACCGAAAAGGTATTCATTTGCTTGGTGGGTTGACTTTTAAGCCAATATCTGAACAATATGTCTCTGTTTCTTTCAAACTATTAATTCCACACATGGATTTCCTTGACAAATACCACTTCAGCGTTTTCAACGCTTTGATCTACATTGCTACTTTATAGAGCGTAATATTTACAGTCTTCCCGCTTTCGGGGCTAGTGATGCGTCATATAAGACAGGTCGAATCTTCGAAGAATATGACATGCGCAGAAAACAGGACTATATATACAGTTCCTGTTTTATCCAAAAGTATGAACTGGCGTAACGTAACGCAAATATCGACTCAAATCGTAAAATTATGCAGTGTAGTGAAACCTTTGATATTTTTTTTTACCCGAAATGATTTGTGATTTATTCATGAGATATTGTCGCAAATGCATAAAACTGCCAGACATTATAATACTAGACTTTATCTGCCAGTATCTAAAAGGTACTACTAATATTAACCCATTACCAAACGACAATATTTTAGACTGGTCCAAATTTAAAGCGTTTGCAGACGACAAAATAAAAGTGATTGAAAATTTTTGTTTCGTGAGGGTAGAAAACATTGTGGGAAATGGAGAAAATGCTGGTTACCAGCATTTTCTCCTTTTCCCACAATGTTTTCTATAGGCTTCTTTCTCAGGGGCGTCAAAAATAGGGATTGTGTGGTAATGGGTTAATCCTTTACCAATCTATCTTGTAAACGATCCTGAGGACAAATGCTTTTTTTCATACATGTATTTTCATGTTCTTTTTCTCACAATGTTTGCCTATCCTTTCAAAGACAAATATCGTCCTTTTGGGTCCCACTTTATCTGTCGTCTGCAAATGCTTTCGATCAGACAAGTCCAAAATTTTGTCGTCTGGTAAAGAGGAAAACATCGAAATCTGTTGAATGTCATATTGATTTGAACTTTTATTTCATCCGCTTTATACTTTTTACACCATTACTGTTGACACCATTTTTCACACAATCTTACACAGACTACCTGTTTTCAGCAAACCAATTTTGAAAAAAATCTTCATGATAAGTGAACAAGTACGCTGCATTCAGGGTCGATATTCACCAACCAATCTCAAGAATGTTCTTTGTCTTATTCTTCAAGGTTTCCTGACTGTGAAAGTAACAGAACTTCTGATTGGCTAAACCATTCGGTTTAGCCAATCAGAAGCTCTGTTACTTTCACATTGACAAAATTTTGAAGGATAGGACTAAGAATGTTCTTGAGAATGGTTGGTGAATACTGACCATGGTGCCAACACTCGGCTGCAATTTGCTCTTAGAACTTTTAAAGATAAAACCCACTAACTCTCTACCAAACGACAAAATTATAGACTGGACCAAAATGAAAGCATTTGCAGACGACAAAAATAACATGACTGAAATTTTTAAATTTCTTTTGGGAAGGAAAGAAAACATTGTTGGAAAAGGAGAAAATGCTGGTTACCAGCATTTTCTCCTTTTCCCACAATGTTTTCAGACGGCTTACCTCTCTGGGTCTGGAAAACCAGGGATTGTTTGGGAAAGGGTAAAACTTTTTGTTACGAAGTTCTGCCCCTGTTTCTACGAACATTTTTGCACTTGAGGTAGTGGACCCCTAATACTTCTAGTGCAGCATGGCATAAAATTTCATCAAAGTTGATAAAGACAGATTTATATAGATATAATACTTTTGCACATTTTTAACCGACCAGATGTCTATCTTGAAATAATTTGTTGACGCTTTTGTGACTTTCCAGAAAAGGGGGGTAATTATATCCCTTTGTAATGAGAATATAGTGGTTTTAGATTTATAAATGATAATTCTAGGTAGGACAAAAAGGAAAAAGTGGCTCGGTGAAAGAAGTACAATAGCACTCATTTTTAATCTTTGCAAATTTTGTAGGATAATAATATAGTGGAAATGGCTGTTTTCTATTGCGGGTCCAGTACGTTAAGCAGATGTAGCCTAGCTTTGGCACCTATGTGCGATGCTCTTTTTTTTTTTGTTAAGAACATGTTTGATGTGAATATCTGTTGACTTTATACAGCGAAGAAACAGCAAGGTGTCTCGTTGTACAGCTAATTACTGTGACAAATGGCTAATGAAGACGATGTGACAGTCTGAAAAGAAAACTAAATGAAAATTTTGTCACTCAGTGTTGTTAATGACTTTCTGTGCGTTCATAACATAAACTCGATCGCTTTGAAGGTTGAACATACAATTCAGTCTAACTCAATGTAAAATTCATCGTATCGGTTTGATTATTCAAACGATCGGTATATATTCAAGATCAGACTGCACGTTCTGTGCAGCCTGATCTTGGATCTATACCGTTCTCAGAAATCCCCCTTTTTCGCATATGGCGCCAAAAGGGTAAGAGGAAGTGACCCAAGACGAAGCACCGGCGTATGAATACACCAATCAGTGATTATTCTCTTCCTTGGATATGGAAGATATTAGATATTTCTTTTTGCTTAACCTTTTACTGTGCACCCCTGAGTTTTATAGACCCTGAGGAAAATGCCTTTTGAAAACGTAGTGGGAAAAGGAGAAAATGCTGGTAACCAGCATTTTCTCCTTTCCCCACTAAGTTCTTTTTTTTTACTTTCGTAGAAAAACCCAGTCTTTGGAGCCACATTTAATTTGTCGTCTGCAAATGCTTTCACTTTGGATTAATCTAAAGTTTGGTCGTTTGGTAGAAAGTTAATGAGCACATTCCACCAGCAAACACCATTCTTGATCCAGAAGCAGACTATCCTTGAATACATTGTGGCAAAAGGACGAATTTCTCTTTATTATGTTAATTATGCCTTAATCTAATTCTCTAGTTTGAGCATGTGATTTGTCAGATGATTTGTAGGTCATTTTCTATCATGAATCGATGAATAAAGATACCACTTACAAATACCCTGTAACAATTTCAGAAAATATAAACAGAATTTTATTAGTTCTGAATTAACATGAATTGTTATATGAAATAACATAACAGCGGGTTAAAGATGTGAGAAACGTGACTCGGTAGAGGTAATGCATCGGTCATTTACCTTTTTCAAAGTAACTCACAGGTGTCATCCTTCCTTCTTTAATTACTGTCTGCGGGTTAAAGATGTGAGAAACGTGACTCGGTAGAGGTAATGCATCGGTCATTTACCTTTTTCAAAGTAACTCACAGGTGTCATCCTTCCTTCTTTAATTACTGTCTGTCTGTCTGTCTGTCTGACTTTCCGATTGAAGTCTATGGCTCCTCTATGAATCAGCACTTGAAAATATGTTCAAGAGGGTTTTGTATGTGCCACTGTATAATTAGGTACTTTTGTCTTTTTCTTTCGTCTAGACTTTTCTATTCTTTCCTTTTTCCCACTCTGTCTTGCCTATAAATTTACTTTGGTCAAAAGAAGCCAGCGTAAACATTTTCTGCTTTTTTTTTTCTATTTTTGACTGACGTGCAGATTCTTTTTCTATTTTTAGATCAAACGAACAAGGAAATGATTGGACACCTGCTCAAGTTTTTACTAGGGACATTCCTTATACAGCCTTATTTACTAAAATTTGTGAATGGCGCCGATCTCTACAATGAAATACAAGATTTAAACACGGGACTTGACAATGCTGGTGTTTCCTTTCTAAATAATCAAATAAATAAAGACTTTTCTACGAGTAATCCTGATGATGAAACTGACGAGGACGCTCTTCAAGAAGGAGATTTATCCAGCATGCTTGGTTTAGGAAGTGATGATTTAGAAACACTCAACAAAAGAACTCTGTCAGTTGATGGCGGACTAAGAACACTTGCCCAGATGGTTTACTCGCAAGAGAGAGCAAGGAGACATGGTTATATGGCTAATTTATTTCGACAGAAAGGAAAAAGAAGCTGGCGGTTCCCCTTGATGGGTTTGAATTTTCTGAAACTGAGAACCAGACCGATTAAGACGGACAAATCTATCATGCGACGAAGAACCAATCACCTTTCAGTATCTGGTCCCCTTTCAGCATTGGCAAACATGCTTGCGGAAGAAGGTCGACAAAGGAAACAGTCGCAGTCAATGGCCAATCGAATGAAACTAATTGAACTTGGAAAGCGAAATGATAAAACTTTTAACCCATTTGAAGACGAACACATTGAGAATTCGTCATCAGATCTAAATTTGGACTTGTATAGGTAACAAGTCCTCAGCATAAATAAATAACAAGGTCTTTCGAGGTCTTACACAAAGTCAGTATCAAGATGTTTATTATTCATTTATTGATATATCCAGTGTTTTATTTCTATAACCAAAAAGAATATAAATTCAGACGCTTATCGAAAGTGAAGTCATTGAAGGATATTTTCGACATTCCACGAGGTCTCATTTTCCTATAAGTATTGAAGGTGTTACATGTACATAACACTCAAATTTTAGCTAATACCGACCAAAAGTCTCCGGAAAAAAAAACTTGGTAGAGAGAACTTCAAACTCAAAATAATATTTTGTGTAGTTGAAGTAAACAAATCAGATTCAGGGGAGGGCATAACCTGTAGACGTAACAGAAATGACTGTATGATTTTTGGTTAAAAGTTAAATGAAATATTTCCTTTCCAGTTGTTTATCTACTAGATGACAACACTTTTGGCATGTTGAAATCGAAAGCATTTACAGACAAATAAGATAAAATGGCTCAAAATTGGGTTTGCCTTTCCTGCGAGTCGTTGTGATTAGGCATTGTTTCAGCTCTATCCAGTGTTATTCAAGTCTCTTTTAATACAGAAGGTATGGAATAAATGTCAAAATCAAGTTGGTTTTTGTTCCTTCTTCGGCGATACAAATTATTTTCAAAATGTTTTCTCATGGTCGTTAAACGTCAGGATTGTGTGGTAAAGATTTAAACCCGCTATTACCAGTGCATATCTCATATAAAATAGACGAGACAACATCTCCAGGCTCCCAAACACCTCCTGGCCATATTCTGTCAGCGACTGCATAAAAATATGTGAAGTCGTATATTTTCTACTAATTGGGAAAACAGTGTGAAGCCTTGTTTTAACCATAATTGAATTATGGTTCGTCGGAGGTTAACTCTTTACCAGAAGACATTAAAATCATGGCTAGATGATATTGAAAACATTTCGCTAACGACGGAATAAATTAAGCACAAATACTGGGGATTTGCCTTTGAAAAGGAAGGAAACATTGTGGGAAAAGGAGAAAATGCTGGTAAACCAGCATTTTCTCCTTTTTCCACGATGTTTAACGGCCTTCTTCTCCACGGTCGTGAAACTATGGGACTTTTTTTTGTAAAACCTTAACTCTTTACCACACGACTAATTTTTGGACCCCACCAAAATTAAAGCATATGCAGAAAACACATTATATTTCGCTAAAATGATGATTTCTGTCTTCAATGGGAAAATAAACATTGTGGGAAAGGGAACTTGAAATGCCAGTATCCAGCATTTTCTCCTTTTCCCACGATATTCCCAAAGCCTTCTACAGAGTCGTAACGGCATTGTTCATAAGGGCATAATAGAGAAATAGAGGGGGTTACCCTTTCGCAAACATGATATGCGTAAGTTACTTCTTCGGACGGCAAAGATCAAGATCAGACTGCACAAAACGTGCAGTCCGATCTTGGACCAACACAGCCCGCTACCTAAACCATAACCAAAAGTGTCTCACAAGTACACTTTTTCCATGGCAGTGTATTTTGGAACCCGGTGAAAAAGATTTTTGGTATCGACGCTGCAAGAGTTCAAACAGCAGTAACGAAACGTTGTGGCTAAATGATCTCTGTTTTAGCACTATACAGATTTCATTTTTCCGGGATCATTAGCACGGCCTGAAAATTACACAGGACAAAAAGTTTAACCGTCGGCCCAGCGAGGTGCGTTTGTTTATCTTTAGTTTTATGGGTGCATTTCAGTTACATGTATATTTGAGGCATGCTATGGAAAAAGGCGGTTTAATGGATCTCCGCGAGATGCAATTATGCGAAGCAAGTAATTGTATTAAGTTGGATACATAGAGGATAATCAACTGGTTATTTTTGATATGAAAAATATCTCACGAGGATGCGTTGTTAGGCGTTAAAAAAAAAACGAGTGCGCAGTACGAGTTTTTTCAACGCCTTACGACGCATCCGAGTGAGATATTTTTCATATCGAAAATAATCAGTTGATTATTCTATTTATTATATACCTTATTAACATTACTATTTTTAATTTTTTGTTTAAAAGTCGAAATCAATACTTTGGATAGAGAACAAGAAATCAGGGACATAGTGCGGATGAATGCATAATTTAAAAGAACAAAACGAGACTTCACAAAACTTACAATATTAACACTATCTATAAGTGCTTAATGAAAAAAAGTAGTTCCTGAATTACGGCAGGAAGTGAAAGTGAATGTTGATATCGTCACCAGTGATGATATCAAAATTTATTACACTGGGAAATTCCAGGATTTCACTGCTAGGTATAAAACAGATAAAATTCATTTTGTTCAACCCGTTACCACACAGCAGAATTTTAGACCTATCCAAATCGAAAGCATAATATAACAGTGGCTCAATTGATGCAGTTTTTTTCTTGAGAGAGAGAGAGTGTGTAGAAAACTTTGTGGGAAAAGGAGAAAATGCTGGTTACCAGCATTTTCTCCTTTTCCCGCAAAGTTTTCAAAAGTCCTCTTCCTAAGGTACCTTTAAAAGCCGTCATTGTGTGGTAAAGGGATAACAATCGGTGGAATCCTGAAATAGAATAAGCACTTCGACATGTAGAATATTGACCAGTAGCAAAACGGCTCGACCTAGGTCAACCTGCGCGAACTGCGCTAGCTGACCATGGTTTATACCTTTGGCAATATTTTTGAACCCCCTTTCCACGAAGCAGGACTCAAATTCATACCACACTCCTTCTCGAATCCCTCTCCCTCTCCCCTTAACTGTTTACCATACAATCCCTGGTTTTTACGACCTAAAGGAAGACGACTTATGAAAACATTATGGGAAAAGAAGAAAATGCTGGTAACCAGCATTTTCTCCTTTTCCCACAATGTTTTCCACTCTTCTAAACTCAAGCTTCAATATTTGAGTCACATTCATTTTGTCGTCTGCAAATGCTTTCAAGTTGGACGAGTATAAAATTTTGTCATTTGGTAAAGAGTAAAACAGGACGAAGTGGGCGTGTTATACCGGAGTGCGTGCCTGTAGGTCCGTCGTCCGACTGCTAACGAAATGTCGAGACTTCTTTTAAAAATCCTTACCAATTTAGCTGTAATTTTAATAGAAGGCTTGCTGTCAGAGCATTTGCAGCTGCAATTTTCATTATGATTGGTGAACTACAAAGCCCTAAAAGGGCTAAAAAACCTGTTACAAGTTTTGCCGAACGCCCACATTTTAGACTTGTCCGAATTCAGAGCATTTGCAGACGACAAACTGAGTGTGGATCATCTTTTAGACTTGTTCTAATTCAAAGTATTTGCAGACGACAAATTGAATGTTGGTCAAATTATGTAATTTGTCTCTCAAAATATTTTGGAAAAAGAAAGAAATTGCCAGTGTAATGCAGAAAAATGACCCTCCCTACAAAATGACCCATGGGTTATTTCACTACGAAGAGGAATGACCCGGGTCATTTTTCTACGTAAAGAAATGACCCCAGAGGATTATTTCCTCTACGTAGAAAAAATGACCCGGGTCATTTATCTACGTAGTGAAATGACTCATGGGTCATTTTATAGCGGAGGGTCATTTCTCTGCATTACGCCGGTCCCCAGTATTTTGTACTTCTCCCAAAACAGTTTTCAAAATCACTCTTACACAAGGTTGTTAAAACTCGGCGTGTGTATTAAGGGTTGATCATTTTTCCCCCAAATCCACTGATACTGTATCCAGTAAGGACTATATACCTTGGCCTAAGAGAGTTCCATTCCGGTTATATTTCCTAGACAAGTTGACGTATCCTGCTCTCTTACAGCCCCCTATAATACGGCCTGTTCTCAAAAACTTATATGCAACCCGTCATGCAAAAAGGGACCTTCTGGGAGCTGCGAAAAGTGTCGACTCTGGTCAGACTGCGCGGATGCGCAGGCTGACCAGGGTCGACACTTTTCGCTTTTATGATATTTTCTGTATGAGAAGTGGTCATTCCACCTTAACACTGTACAATCATTCTTGAATTATCGACTTAAATTGACCTGCACTATCTTTTCTTCTGTTTATATCTAATTGATGTACGGAATTCCCAGATTGTTGTTGTTGTTGTTGTTGTTGTTGTTGTTGTTTGACGGGTCACATGTTAAGGACCATGCTCTGACCAAAGAGGGACTACATGCATCTCCCTGATGTATCATACACGTCACCGTTTAATCATGGACCCACTTTATCTTTTTTCTTGAACAAATGACAGAATCTTGAGGTAGAATGGTCCTGAGACAAGGAGAAAATTGACTACAAGCAAAAGGTATCTATACTTTTTGCAGATCCATGAACCCTTTACCGCACAATGACGACTTTTAACACCCCTGAGGAAGAGGCCTTTTGAAAACATTGTGGGAAAATAAGAAAATGCAGGTAACCAGCATTTTCTCCTTTTCACACAAAGTTGTCTACCCTATCATAGCAAAATTGTACTATTGGAGCTGCTTTGAAATTGTCGTCTGCAAATGCTTTCAATTTGGATAGATCTAAAATTTTGCTGTGTGGTAATAAGTTAAGCCCCCTTTTCACAAGGATCTGCTCATATACAAGGTACGACTTCGATTGCTAAAAGTTTAACGTCAAGGCAGTAAGTTCCCCTATCCATGTTTCCAGATCTTCTTTGCACTCTTTTATCGAAACTGTAAGCCTACTAGCGAAGAAAAAGGACAAAGAATTGAATGATAAACATTTTCCTGACAAACTAGCCAATACCATACTTTTTTTTCAGCATTTAGGTCCGTTGGCACCATTAAGAAGGGTTAATGTTTCTTGATTTACACTGTCTGACGAAGTACTTTCCGTCGCACTTCACCGCCTAAGGGTTTATTAATGTTTGAATTGTCTGAGAAAAGTATTATACGGTTCTAGATAACATGATTAAGTCACTAAAACCATAATTAACACGATTACTTTTCCTAGAGAAGAGGTCTAGTTTTATGATGATTAAACTTCGTATGTGCAGTGGATTTGAAATCAAACAATGAACTTTAATACAACTGCCTCCCGTCTTTGTCTGTCTGTCTGTCCGTCCGTCTGCCTGCCTGCCTGCCTGCCTGCCTTTTGGTCTGTCTGCCTCGACAAGTTAGTTAGCCACTATTTACAGGTAGCACCAGAAACTTTTCAAAACTGCACAAAAAAATACATGTATAACTCTTTTTACGTTCTCTTCTCTGGTAGATCAGTCGATAACAACCCAGGCTTAAGTCAAACCCAAAACTCGGTCAAGCTCTTTCAAAGGACTGATGGTAGCCTTTGCGACGATATTCATTCCTCTCTCGCTATCGATCATAGTTTCGTCAATAATTATGTGGGTAAGCAGCTGGTAGGTTGAGATGAACATCATGCGAAGTGCTGTAAAAGAGACTCCAAGTAACTTTTAACAGAAAGCCAGGAACGTATGAAGGATTCGGCTGTACCCGTGGTATAAGTATTACATCGTATAGAGAAAAACGTCTGCAGCCACCTTAGAAAATAAATAGTTTGGATGATTAACTCATTACCAAATAACATTATTTTTAGGCTTGTCCAAACCGAAAGTATTTGCAGACGACAAAATAAAAGTGAATGAAAATTTGAAATTTGTTTTGTAAAAGGTAGAAAACATTGTGGGAAAAGGAGAAAATGCTGGTTACCAGCATTTTCTCCTTTTCCCACAATGTTTTCTAAAAGGCTTCTTTCTCAGGGTAGTCAAAAGCAAGGATTGTGTGGTAATGGGGTTAAAACAGCACGTGAGCTTCCAAGCACGGTAAATAAAATGCACTCTAAAACCGCTTTAATTACTTTAATCCCATCTGCAACTTTTCTTTGCGTAGACATGGCCCCAATACAATCTTTTTTTAACCCTTTACCATACTATCCCGAGTTTAAACAACATCGATAAAGAGAGAGGATATTATTGAAAACATTGTGGGGAAAAAAAAGAGAAAATGCTGAATACCAGCATTTTATCCTTTCCCCGCAATGTTTTTCATCTATTCAAAGAGATAACATAACATTTATGAATACATACCTGAATTGTCAACTGCAGTGTTTTCAATACGGATAAATCTTGAATTTTGCCATCTGGTAAAGGGTTGAAATGGCTGTATACGTCATTGGAAACGAGAGTAACGCAAGACGACGACAAAGAACCAAGGTCTCATTTCATTTTCTTTTTATCATGAAAAACGGTATTTCTATTTATCTCCAGATTAAATCTTTTTTTATGGAAAGTGTTGGACTCATCTATATTGAAAGCATTGCCGGACAACATATCCAGTATGGCTCTAGACTTACAACAGTTATTCGTTTGAATGGTGTTTTGCGCCGCTTTCAACATTGGTTCAGTTATATCACGATGATAACTCACATATTTATGTTTTCCTGAGCTTCAGCAGTACTAGGCGAGGGCTCTGAAGTGTCTTGCTCAAGGATAGGCCCAGTCGAGCCAATCAGGCTCAAGCACGGGACATTTTTTATGGTCTCATCCAAAAGACTGTTGGTAATTCTAGATGGTAAGCCTTTGTTCTCGAGCCCCCTACCTCAAATGGCCCGAGACTTGTTTAAAAATCCCACATTCCACTAAATATCTTCTCTGCGGGCTGGTATCAATATTCTTATTATCTTTTGCCTTGTATTTGCCCTATCTACGGGTGTCATGTTCGCCTCGAGTAAAGGTTAAATACCCCTTGCAAATGTGATACTGTGAAGGTCAATATGAGCCTGTAAATTGCTGTCTAATCTTAATCTAAACCAAGTACAAATGCATCTGTTGGGCTTGTTCTGCCTACCAGCGCGCTTTCAGTACTTTGATGTATTATAAAAGTGCTGTCGTTTTCGTCCAGTTTTTCACCCTGTTTTTTTTAACTAGATGCCGTTTCGATGTTGTAGATGAAAGCTAAATCGCAGAGTATATGCTTTGTGCCACCCATGTTTCTTAAATTTACAAACAGGGCGAATATAATCTCTGTGTGACTCACCAAAATTCGTGTTGAATTATCGACAAGGAAACGATAAATCGTAGGAAATTTACGTCAAATTTCGAGTAAAAGTTGTTTATCTAAGTTTGTGGCATTCTCTTTTGTAGAGAGTATTCTAGTTTTCCGGCTTATACTTGCGCAAACTTCAAAGCTGGGCCCACCCATTAGCAAGTTTAGTTTGCGGTATATTCTAACATAACACGCGACTTTCGCTCTATAAACACAGTGCAAGGAAAACGTGGTAAAATATGCGACAATCCATGTAGAGTGACGTCATCCTATATCAAGTGACGTCATTCAATGAGTGAGTTATTCAATGGAACATAATCTTCATCCGCGTGTTTACTCTTAATTTGAACTTGTTTTCCTTTCATTAAGAATTTGCTATGTTAGAATCGAAATAATCTTCTTTCTATCGTGGTATATCGTTCAATAAACCACGTTGTGAGTTATGAGGCACAATGAATAACCCACTCGGGCTATCGCCCTCGTGGATTATTTATTGTGCCTCATAACTCACAACTGTGGTTTATTGAACGAAATACCACGATAGAAAGAAGATTATTTCTTAAATATAAAATACGCGACCATGAAAGGCCAAACAAGATTATAGAGCCTCTTTTTGTACAACGTATAAAACGTTATGTATAGTTGTGACCACCATCTGTATGGAACACATATCCTGTGAAATTCGTTTCATTATCATGCATTAGAATCTACCACTCAAAAATATTTTGACCCAAACCGAAGCGGGGAGCCTAGATCTAGATCTAGATCTAGTTATAATTGAGGAATCATTTTAGAACATGAACATGAAACAAATATGTGGTGAAAGATAACACTACTCTTTCTCCCCTGACAAAGTGGTCTAATTCATGCTATGCGTAAAATTTCGCCATTTAGCGAAAAGTGTCAAAGGTCCGATGAGCCATGCACAGGAAACCGGGAATAACAACAGCATAATAATATTTGGCCAGAGTTACACCAATCGACAAACGCATTAAGTCAAGCTCAGTAAAAGTTCATATGCCTTTATCTCATTTTAAATCTTGTTTTGGTAATGTAAAAGAATGCTGGGTTTATATACTTGCAAATAACTGTTCTCCTGATAATAATTCGATTCGTCCCTTTTACGTTTCGAAATTTACACAAAAGGTTGGTTCAAACATACTTGATTTATCATAAAGGCGTACAAAAATTTCCAAATGCAATTTTCACTTTTTGTAGAGATCTTACATACACATCTCTGTTTACTGATAAATAATATTAGATCTATCTAAATTAAAATAAAAAAAGTTCCTTTGTTATCCATTTTTAACAGTTTTCAAGGACAATTATTAAGTTTGACGTGCTAGATTTAGAAGGAGGCTGACAAATGTAAATCGTTCAATACTGTATGTATACATTCAAAAACGTTCTGCAACCACGTAAGTGCGAACAAGTACGGGGACGTAAAAGTCTGTTCCAAAACAGGTACCCGCCTGATACGGTAACCATGTTGGCGGAAATGGTTTCAGATGCACGTGCAGAATATGTTACCTTAAAGAAATATTTTGCGTTGGAAGGTCAAATAAATTGCACAATTAATTAGAGACAACGTGAAAGGTATGCAAGTTGCAACCCGTTTTGAAGCAATTAATAATGAATTAAATATGACAAACAACACAGGAAATTTGAAATAGAAAGAGGCAAGCGTTCTATCCAAATATAATAGAAACACTTACATAATTCGGCCCAAGGCTTGTCAATCCCTAGGCTGATTCAATGGACATCATTGCATCCGACCTTTCAGCCTATATACGTGTTACACATGAATTAGAAAATCAAATAGATCTAACATCATAATGCCTTAGATTGATTTAGATCTAATGAAGTTATTATTAATGAGTTCGTTTTACTAGATCTAGATACATTTTTTAATCTGAAATATTTTTTAACTTGTATATAACAGGCAATAACAGGCACACAGTGAAGAATTGGTCTTGAAGTTGCTTACCCTAGCATTTTTGACCCTAAGTAACTTAATGCAAATCTCTCCTGAGATAACAGGACATAAATTCTTCCCAGCTTTTATAATTGATAATGTGATCTCTACAGTGGATATGTATATAATTCCTTACAAATCTGAACTTGTGACCTAGTTTTTGATCTGACATGGTCATTTTGGGACTAATTGGAAATATCAAAACAGACATTCTGGCCAACCTTGATGAGATTTGGACAGTAAATATGGCCTCAAGAATGTACAAAGGACTCTTTCTAAAATAGAACATGGTCAAAGTGACAATATGTGTGACCAATATTTTCACCTCTTCCTGATTACAGTGTGTTTGTACTCTTTCTAAAACAATCCCATATTTGAGTAGCATTTGCCTTCCATGTTTTTGTTTTCTTTTCAGTTAGACCAATTGTAACTACATGTAAAGATTTTGTCTGGTAGTAAATTTATTAGTAGTTACATGTATAGACTAGTACATACTTTTCATTAATTTTACTTACAGGTGACATTATGAATATATTTCCAGATTTTGTCTTTACCAGATTCTGGGTTTGTTCCTTTCTTGCAACTTGATGATATTCATTGGTATATTGGTGATGAGACTGCAGAGCCCTTGGCTAAGCCTGATGATACCCAGAAAACATATGAAACAGCTGTTGCCATCATGTAACTGATACAATGCTGAAAGTGATGTAAACCACCTGATAGACACAAATCTGTGACTGGTTGTAGAGAAACACTGGACAGAGGTACTTTTTCTAAACATTTTCTAAACAAGCAAAGTTCTTTCAATGCGCCTGCCGTTTGAAATTCAGACAGCATATAGTTTTCTTGCTGTCAGTTGGTATGTCATGTTGATAGTAAGAAAACTGTTTTCCGTTTTGAAAAAAATATCATCCTTTAATAAACTTTTACTCTTTACCACACGAGAAAATTTTAGACTTGTCCAAATTGAAAGCATTTGCAGACAGCAAAATATACCGAAATGAAAAATTAAAATTTGTATCCTGCAGGATAGAAAACACAGTGGGAAAAGGAGAAAATGCTGGTTACCAGCATTTTCTCTTTTTCTCACAATGTTTCAAAAGGCTTCTTTCTCAAGGTCATCAAAAGTCGGGATTATATGGTAAAGGGTTAAATGGGACTGATATTTTGTTGTTAAGTTTGATCTATGATAAAAATCTCCTATTGTTATGGGAATTTTAACACACTTTGTCAACTTCAATTCTGTCAGTGTTCTTAGAAAATGAACATGTCCGATGCACTCTTTGACAATGGGATTCTCCGTGTCAAGATAATTTTATCATTGTGTTATTCAGTTTTGGAAAAAAATTTATTGTTGAAGCAAGTTTGTCGAGGAAAATTAATGGGATATATTAACATAAAGATTTCAGTTCTAATAAAGACGGAGGTACATGATTATGATAACAATTCATTGCGATAAGCGTTTATTCTTTACCTGACAAAGAAATTTCAGACTAAGTTGAAACTCAAAGCACATGTTTCCAAATTATTCATGCCAGATTAAGAAATGAATGTAGTTCTCTCAAGCACCATTTATTTATGCGAAATATAGTTGAGTCGCCTCTCTGCGTCTGTGGTGCAATAGAAACTAATCAACATTATTTTTTTGAATGCCCAGTATATCGAAATGAAAGAAGCGTTTTACTTCGTTCTCCTTCACACCTTTCATGTGTGGTAGATCTAAATACACTCCTCTTTGGAAGTGATGCTTTAACTTTTTGGGATAACAAAGAATTATTTCTTCAAATTCATTTATACATAAAAGAAAGTAAAAGATTTGACAAGTACTGCATGAACCTCCATTCTCTCTCTCTCTCTCTCTCTCTCTCTCTCTCTCTCTCTTTGTTTCTCTGTTAGACAGCAGACTATTAAGGTATGGGTGTGGGTGCGCGCGCGTGTGTGTGTATGCTTTTTGTTGTAAATATGGATTTATTGTATGAACCATTTGTATTTCGGAGAGGGACTTTATAAGCTTTCGTTAGCTTTCGTCCCAATCCTTTTGTAATTCATTATTACAATTAAATATGTTTAAACTAAAGCACTGATTCATGCAGATGACAAATTCAAGGTGGCCCAAATTAGCGACGAAATTTGTTCTTGATAAAAAAATGCCGTTTCTGGTCGCAATTTCCCTTCTGCTCTCGATGTTTTTAAAAGCTTGATTTTCTGAGTCATTTCAAGTGAGTGCTAAAGGGTTAAATACTTATGAATACTTGCTGAACGTTAAGCAACGTGACAACCAAAAGAAGAATTTAAAACTTTTTGCATGTCAAAACAGTTACAGATCATGTTATTGTCATTTTTGACGCGGTAAAATTCGATCATACTCGTATATAAGAAAAGAAGCGATCAGACTGGAACCCAGGCTATACATAAGTACATTATACTGACTAGAACTACTTCGAAATGACACATATTGTGATTTCAACAGATTTGCCTTTTTCTTTTCACGGGATTCCTGAATCAAAACTCGGCCACGCGGACGCGTAACAATAACCTAGTCATTAATCATAAAGTCAAGCACAACTTTGATAAAAGAAAAATAACATTTCTTAGAAAAAGAAAATTTTGTTGAAACACTTGATGTCATTAATCATAAAGTCAAGCACATTTTTGATAAAAGAAAAATAACATTTAGAAAAAGAAAATTTTGTTGAAACACTTGATGATTCAAAGGAATTTATTTAATTGAAAGTTTACTTCTCACAAAGGCAGAATAAGGTTGCCAACAGAGGAAAGGGGTCTATCAATGATTCGTCATTCAGAGAAGCTATCCGATTGGTTAGTTCTGGGATCGTAAATTTACATGTAGGATCCCACTGATTAGTTGTTTATGCGTTGTGAAGTGGAAGTAGGTTCGAAAGACGTCATGTTGGTAGCTTTCGATTGGCTTATAATATAGCTACGGTTTATTTGTTGCTGTAGCAACATGATTGTATCAATGAACTGATCCAAAGTATTTTGCATTTGTCAAAAATGATGCTTTTTACGAATTAGATTTCATTCCTTCTAGAAACTTGAAGTTTCTTCTAGCTATTCTGATTAAATTTACTATGGTCTCGACATTATTTTGTTCTAATGTACTCGAGAAGTATCAAACAATTTGAAAGGCGTTTTGATAATGCTGTTCAGAGGCATTTTCAGCAAGCTGCCGAGCGTTGACATATTAAGGCGAGAATGAAAATCTCGCCTTCTAAAAAGGCCATATTTGTAAGCCAAATAGGAATGAGTGTCTGTCACAATGTTTGTTTTATTATCTCTGAAAAGATTGGAAATCGGTCATGTTTGATCTAAAGGCTCAGGTGAGCAACCTTGGGGCCATTATGGCCCTCTTGTTTAAGTTTGATGAGATAATAAAAATCTGAATAGCTACCTTATCCTTTACCAAACAACAAATTTTTAGACATGTCCAAATTGAAAGCATTTACAGACGGCAAAATAAAAGTTACTCAGAAACTGAAATTTGTTTCCAGCAGGGTAGAAAACACTGTTGGTAAAGAAGAAAATGCTGGTAAACAGCATTTTCTCCTTTTCCAAAAATGTTTTCAAAAGACTTCTGTCTCGGGGTCGTAAAAACCAGGCATTGTTAGGTTAGAATTAACTTTCCATTGATTCTCTTGGATTGATATCATGTCACATTTTGCACATTCTTTGTTGTCTGGTCTTGATCTACACTGGCTACAAAGGCAAATAAAGGTGTAATTCACACATTAACTCTTTACCATGCCATCTGGACTTTTTAACATCCCTGAAAAAGAAGCCTATAAAAACATTGTGGGAAATGGAGAAAATGTTGGTAACCAGCATTTTTTTTACCTTTTCCCACAATATTTTCCACCCTATTAAAGTCAGAAATCATCATATTAACTAGATTTAATTTGCTCTCTGCAAATGCTTTGGTCCAGTCCAAAAATTTGTCGTTAGGTAAGGAGTTAAGTTTTGAGATCTGCAAAAAAAGTGATTGATCTTCATGGGAGTATAGATTTTACATTCTGTATTTTGCAGGCAGTGTCTCAAGTTGTGTGGTTAGAAGAACATAGAGGGACTATCGACTGACATTTATAATGCTGTGAGACTAGCAGAAAACAGAGCTTAAAGAGAAAATGGAGGCAAAGCTCAATGATGAAGTGCAACAATGTCTTGAAGAAGGTAAAAATTTGTGACACTATTGTGTGGGTTATGTATTGTATGTATCTCTATGTCAAAGGTTGAACCCATCCGGGTGGCTCAGTGGTAAGTGTGTTGGACTTGTGACCTGGTGGTTGTGAGTTTGATACCCGGTTGAGGGGAACTTTCTTTCTGGCATATTTTCGCCTTTCACCTCTGCTGAAGCATGGGAGAAAAGTAGTCAGTGACTTTGAAAAGAAAGTTGTGTTAGTACTGATGTGAGAAAGCCAGGAAACATAATTATGTCTATCGCCGACTGCCATGATATCGCCGACTGCTATGATAATTATGATCTTGGCTGTTAAAGTGGCCTTAAACCCCAGTACAACCAACCATCAAAGGTTGAAATCCTGTGGTGATCAGGGTCAACTTTTAGAGCCGCCAACATCAAGTTCTGGTTTCCAAGTCAATGTAAAAAAGCCTGTTAATTCTTTAACCAATGACAAAATTTTAGACTTTTCCAAGTTGAAAGCATTTGTTGATGACAATAAAAAAGTGGTTGAAACATTGAAATTTGTCATTGGAAGGTACACTTGATAGATTTATATCCAAACTTACATTTTTGAGATGTGTGGGAATGATTATAAGCTTTTTACATGTCACAAAGATTTTAGTCTTGTTAAAATTGAAAGCATTTGCAGATGGCAATTTAAATCAACCAAGGAAAGGGATGAAAACAATGTGGGAAAAGGAGAAAATGCTGGTGTTTCAGCCTTTCCTGGTTTTCACTCACTGTTTTCAAAGCATTTTTACCACAGGGTTGTTAGTTGGTTAGGGCAATATTTTCAGAACTCTTGTTTTTTCCAACATAAAAGGTATGTGGTTAAATAATGTTGTTGTTTTTTCACATTTGAAACAGCCAAAGTTCTATGGCAATTAAGGTGACCCAATTCCAACAGTTGGGAGAAGGACAACATAAATGGAAAACATAGCGAGACGAGGAAATTGAAGAGATCTTTAAACAAGAGCATGAAAAATGGAGACAAACAGGTACATGCATCTTGAACTCTTTTCCACACAATCCCGACTCTTAATGACCCTGAGAAAGAAGTCTTTTGAAAACAATGTGGGAAAAGGAGAAAATGCTGGTGACCAGCATTTTCTCCTTTTCCCACAGTGTTTTCTACCCTTCCCATACCAGATTTTAATATTTCAGTCACCTTTGTTTTGTCGTCTGCAAATGCTTTCAATTTGGACCATTCTAAAATTTCCTTGTGTGGTAAATTTGGAATAACCACACAAGATTTAAAAGCATTGCAGAGGACAAAGAGCTAGTCACCAGCATACTTTTTTTTTTCATTTTCCAACCAAGTCTTGCTAAAAACAGTTCAATTGTTTACTTGTAACATTTTCAGTCCGATACTCGTGAAACGAGTAAGAGTGTTTGCCTTGGTAATATCTTGTAAGAGTTTGAAAATGGGTCATATCGGGGCAAAAAACTAGGTCACTAGGTCAAACCTAAGTAGAATCATGTATGCTCTAGAGGCCACATTTTCAGTCCAATAAATCTTGAAAATTGCTCAGAATGTATGTCTTGATGATATCTTATATGAGTTGGGAAAATGGGTCATGTCGAGTCCATAACTAGGTCATTAGGTCAAATCTTAGATAAACCTTGTGCATGTTCTACAGGGCACATTTTTCAGTGTGAAAAGTGCGAAAATGGGGTTTGTCGGGTCAGTACGTAGGTCACTAGGTCAAATCAAAAAGAGAGACTTGGTGTTCACTGTAGAGACCATGTTTTTTGTTCAATACTCTTGAAAGCTGGTCAGAATGTTTGTCTTGATGATATTTTAGACAAGTGCAAAAATGGGCCATGGTGGGTTATTAACTAGGACCCTAGGTAAAATTGTAAAAGTACCTTGTGTACAGTCTAGAGGCCACATTTTTATTCCAATACTATTGGAACTTGGTCAGAATATTTATCTTGATAATATCTTGATAATATCTTGGAAGAGGCTGAAAATGGGCCAAGTTTAGTCAAAAACTAGGTCACTAGGTCAAATCTAAAAAAAAAAAAAGAAAAAACTTGTGCACACTCTAGAGGTCACATTTCCAGTGTAAAAATAGTTACAATGTTTGTCTTGAAGTTAGGTTAGAGGATTTTGAAAATGGGTCATGTCGGGTTAATAACCAGGTTACTTGGTTAAGTCTTTGAAAAACCTTGTGTATGCTCTAGAAGCCAAACTTTTCATCCAATATACTTATGAACTAGGTTGGTCAGGATATATGTCTTAACCCATTACCACACAATCCCTACTTTTGATGCCCCTGAGAAAAAGGCCTTTTGAAAACACTATGGGAAAAGGAGAAAATATTCCTCCTTTTCCCACAGTGTTTTCTACCCTCACCAGAACAAATTTCTATCTTTCAGTCACCTTTATTTTGTCGTCTGCAAATGCTTTCAATTTGGACTAGTCTAAAATTTTCTTGTGTGGTAAAGAGTTAATGACATCTTACACCAGTTTAAAAATGGGTGAGGCCAGATAAAAATCTAGGTCACTAGTTCAAATCTTAGTACATTCTAGAAGCCACAGTTTAAGTGTACTATTCATGAAACTTGGTCAAAATGTTTGTCTTGCTGACATGCATTAGTCTACAAAAGAAACATTCGTACACACTGAAGCCCAGATGCAATCCAATAATTATGTGATGTTAGAATGTTTTTTTGTAATACCTTGAAAGATGTTTAAAATGGACATTTAATTAAAAAGGTCAAGTGAGAGACTTCAGGGCAATTATGGCCCTTTCGTTTGCAATTGTGACTTTATCCTTACTTTCTTTTTATAAATTGAGCTGCATGAGTTTCTACCAGTTCAGATAGCACTATTTTATACCTTATTTTTTCTTTCAAAGATTTTTTACAAAAAAAAAAACCTATCATTTTTTGGAAGTGACATTTGAAGTTATTGAAGGGCATCACAACTTTTGCTTTTAAGAGTGAAAATAAAAGTATCTAAAGTAAAACATACTGGTTTTTTTCACCTGGATATTGATATATGATTACACAAGTGAAAATCTGAACACAATGGGACATCAGATTAAAAAGTTATGAAGAAATTCTGTGAACATTTTACTGAGACATCATGTTGTTGTTAACCCTCTCCAGCAAAATCCCTGGTTTTTACAACCCTTAGATAGAGGCCTATTTGAAAACATTGTGGGAAAAGGAGAAAATGCTGGTAACCAGCATTTTCTCCTTTTCCCACAATATTTTCTAACATTCCCAGAACAAATTTCAATTTTTGAGCTAGATTTATTTTGTCATCTGCAAGTGCTTTTAATATGGACTAGTGTAAAGATTTTGTCATTTTGGTAAAGAGTTAAACTTCTTTTTGACAGAACATAATGGTTTGCGTAGATCCGGGGTCAGTCTGTAGTGAACATGCAGTCTAAAATTGGATCTTTACTAGCTGCAAAGAAAAGTTGAAATCAATGTGAATTTTGCTTTCTGTTTTTCAGGTAGACAACATGATGTTGAGATGGGGTTTTGATAGGATCTCTCCAGCAATGGATATTGGAACGTGGAGTGCTTTGACCATTGGGAAAATTTATTAGATCTTCAAGAAATGTCCTACCTCCTTACCGAATGAAAATATTCATAGACTTGTCTGAATTCAAAGAATTTGTAGACAATTGTATAACACTTTACTAAATAATCTGTTGTTTTTACGACCCAGGGGAAGAAGCCTTCTGAAAACATTTTGGGAAAAGGAGAAAATTTTGGTTACCAGCATTTTCTCCTTTTCCCACAATGTTTTCTACTTTACTCAAGTCAAGTTACAATTTTTGAGTCACATTTATTTTGTGGTCTTGAAATGCTTTCAGTTTGGACTAGTGTAAAATTTTGTTGGTAAAGAGTTAAATGTGGCTCACAGGTTGAAATTTGTGTTTGATAGAATTAAAAAACATTATGAGAAAAGGAAAAAAATGCTATTTACCACCATTTTATGTTTTCAAAAGGCTTTTTCTACAGGATTTTTTTCTTTTTCTTAGTTAGGATTATGTGGTAAAGAGTTCGACAATAAGGCTTAGCCCAACCAAATTTGGTATACTGAACATGTAGATTTCTCTATCAAGACTAATTTGCTTATAACAGGCAGTCTGATCAAGGATCTGCAGTGCTATCTCTGTCCCTGTTCTGCTTTTTGTTTTAGGTGTCAACCAAATTTTAATCGTATCTGAAAACCATAATTTTTTCCCTTAACACATTACCAAATAACAAAATATTTGGTTTGTCCAAACGAAAGCATTAATTTTGCAGTAGACAAAAGAAAAGTGACTGAAAATTTTAAATTTGTTTTGTGAAGGGTAGAAAACATTGTGGAAAAAGGATAAAAATGCTGGTTACCAGCATTTTCTCCTTTTCCCACAATGTTTTCTAAAGGCTTCTTTCTCAGGGACATCAAAAGTAGGGATAGTGTGGTAATGGGTTAATGTTTTCAGATCTTGAGTTTTATCCCTTTTGCTTTTATAACTACCCCGAACAAAAAGGCTTACTGAAAACCTTGTGGGAAAAGAAGAAAATGCTGTTTACCAGGATTTTCCTATTCCACAATGTTATCTACCCTATCCTAAGACAAAAACCATCATTTGAGCTACTTTTATTTTGTCGACTGCAAATGCTTCCAATTTGGTTGAGTCCAAAATTTTGCTGTTTGGTAAAGGGTTATAAACACAGGAGTGTATTTTGCTGTCTCGGGGAACATATTGTAATTGTAGAAATTACACTGTTGTAAAATGCAGTCACATGTTGATCATTCTTCTTCTTCAGCTGCTATTGTTTTATATTCAGCTGATGAAAATAATGTTACAAATTGATAGGATAGTTTTTTGTTTTAAATTTTTTGTGTGTTTGCCACAATATTTTCATGACCTGTAAGTTTAGCTCTTCTTGTATAAAACAACTAAATTTTAGACTTATATAAATTAAATGCAATCAGAGAAAGACAAATGATGGGAATTGTCTTTAACCCTTTACCACACAGCAGAATTTTAGACCTATCCAAATCGAAAGCATTTGCAGGCGATAATTTCATAGTGGCTGAAATGATGAAATTTTTCTTTGATAGAGTAGAAAACCTTGTGGGAAAAGGAGAAAATGCTGGCAACCAGCATTTTTTCCTTTTCCCACAAAGTTTTCAAAAGCCCTCTGCCTCTGGGTTGTTAAAAGTCATCACTGTGTGGTAAAAGGTTAAAAGTGTTGGAAGTATTGTGGGAAAAAGGGAAAATGCTGGTCACCAGTGTATTCCTCTTTACCACAACATTTAAAAAAAAAACTTTTTTAACCTCGGGTTTGTTAAATTTTGGGATTGCTTTATAAACACTGTACCAAATGACAAAATTATAGACTGATCCAAATTGAAAGCATTTTCAGATGACAAAATAAAAATGACGAAAAATTTGAAATTAGTATCGGAATGGGCAGAAAAGTTTGTGGGAAAAGGAGAAAATGCTGGTAACCAAAAAGTGATTAAATTATCAACTTTATAATTATTATGAAATTTGACTGTAAATTTCACACAGGAACCTAGGTCAGCAATGTTTTAGAAATGGGGTGTATGATTACAGTGTTAACCAAATACAGCACTATTTTCTTAAAATCTTTACCAAACAACAACTTTTTAGGCAGGTCCAAATTGAATACACCTGCAGACAACAAAATCAGCAGAAGTGAAAAATAAAACAAAATTCCAGCAGGGTGGAAATCATGGAGAAAAAGGAGAAAATGCTGGTTACCAGCATTTTCTTCTTTTCCCACAATGTTTCCAAAAGGCTTTTATCTCAGGGTCTTGAAAACCAGGGATTGTTTGGTAAAGGCTTAACTGACACATGTGTCAGACAAGAACAATTTTGTAATGGCTGTATTACATTGAAAGCAGTAGAAGTTACAGGTATGTGACAAATCTGAACCAATTTTGACCAAGTTTGAAGTCCTTTGAAGAATGTGATTCTGTCAAAAACTTGAGTTGTCATTGCGGCAAAAATGAAAATTATTGTAAATCAACAAACCTCTGTTTGTCTAGAACTGCTCGTGCCTAAACTCTTTACCAAACAATCCCTGGTTTTTACGACCCTAAGAAAGAAGCCTTTAGAAAACATGGTGGGAAAAGGAGAAAATGCTGGTAACCAGCATTTTCTCCTTTTTCCACTATGTTTTCTACCTTTCACAAAACAAATTTCAAATTTTCAGTCACTTTTATTTTGTTGTCTGCAAAATTAATGCTTTTGATTTGGACAAACCTAATAAAATACTAATCTTTTACCAAACAATCCAAAGTAATAATAAACTGTAGGAAGATGGGGCTTTGAAAACATTTTGTGAAAAAAAATTGCTGGAAAGCCTTTCACCTTGAAAAATAATTAACTCTTCACCAAATGCTAAATTTTAGACTTGTCCAAATTGAGAGCATTGGCAGACAACAGATTGGATCTTATTAACCCTTTACCTAATATGCCAATTTGAGGCTCTTCTATTTCAGCAGCAAATAAAGATATGATGTCAAAAATATGGACAACTGAGGATACAAATACATGTATCTGATTGAGTCGAAAACATTGTGGGAAAAGGAGAAATTGCTTGTTATGAGCAATTTCTCTGTTTCCCACTATGTTTTCAAAAGCTGTATGTTGTTGATAGGTCAAAATGAGTATCTATGGAGTAAAGGGTTAATGCGATGATTCCTGATCCTGAAAGGGGTGAAAATAGTTTGGGACAAGGAGAAAATGCTGGTTACCAGCATTTTCTCCCTTTCCCACTATGTTTTCATTGGCTTTTTTCTCAAGGTCATTAAAAGTTGGGATCGTGTGGTAATGAGTTAATGCTTGAATTTCTGCCCAATTAAATTCTGAGTTCTGCAAAAGCTTTGAGCATTAAATTTTGCTATTTTCTGTATAGCGTAATTAGGTCCAAATGTGGATGTTTTACATATTTTTTTTTTAAATTCTGATCTTTCAAAATCAATGTCTTCTGTGAGGTTGGTTTGTTTTCTCTTAATAAACTTGTATTTTTTTTATGATCAAAGGGAAATAACTTATTACAACATGGCTAGTATTGTTCACTTCTGAGTTTTTTTGGGTGAAATCTGTACCACAAAAGGCAAACTTTTAAAGATTCTGTGGAAAAAGCCTTTTGAAAACAATGTTGGAAAAGGAGAAAATGCCTGTAACTAGCATTTTGTTCCTTACCCACATTGTATTCCACATTTTAAATCAAATTTCATGTTTTAAGTTAATTTGTCCTTTGTAAATGCTGTCAATTTTCGACAAGGCTAAAATTTTGTTGCCCACCCGGGTGGCTCAGTGGGGAGCGTGTCCGACTCATGACATGGTGGTTGTGAGTTTGACACCCGGTTGAGGCGAACTGTCTTGCTGGTGTATTTTTGCCTCTCACCTCTGCTGAAGCATGTGAGAAAAGTAGTTGGTGGCTATGGAAAGAATGTTGTGTTAGCACCGGTGTGAAAAAGCCAGGTAACACATGTGCATCACTGACCACCATGATATGACCTTAGCTGTTAAAATGGCGTTAAACGCCAATACAACCAACCAACTAAAATTTTGTTGTCAGTTGAAGGTTTTAACAAAGTTCAATTTTCATATATGGCTTGCAACAAGCAACAAAAAGTCATTCGGATATTTGCGTAAAGTGTCATATCAGTTCAGCCTATACAGTCCACACAGCCTATTATAGATTCGAAATGACACTTTCTGTTTCCATGTAATTTTTTGTTTTGTACAAGTCTAGTTTAGCACAAAATCTAATGTAGTCCTATAGTGCTATCTCAGATTAGCCTGAGAGGACTGTGTAGGTTGATCGGAGACAACAATTCACGCAATTATCAGAAAGCCCTTTTACTCATACTGCGCAGGCTGATCCAAGAGGACACTTTAACCGTTTACCAAACAATCCCTGGTTTTCACGACCCGAAGATAGAAGCCTTTTGAAAAAATTGTGGGAAAAGAAGAAAATGCTGGTAACCAGCATTTTCTCCTTTTCCCACAATGTTTTCAACTGTGCTGGAAACAAATTTCAATGTTTGAGTTACGTTTATTTTGTCGTCTGCAAGTGCTTTCAATTCGGACCAGTCTGAAATTTTGTTGTTTGGTAAAGAGTTAAGCAAATGTCCGAAAGCCGCTTTTCGTGTGTTGCAAGCCGTATAACAATCGATTTTGGAATATGTATTTTAGTATTTATTTGGATGGGTTTTAAATAGCATAGAACAATGTTTGTATCATTCTAGTGTTTTCTTCAAAAACTTTAGCCCGGCTTGGCCAATTTCTTTCCGAGGATTGATGATAGTCATTGCAACAGGTTTCATTCCTCTCTCTCTGCTGATTGTTGTTAACTCATTACCACACAATCCCCCCTTTTGACGACACTGAGACAGAAGCCTGTGAAAAACATTGTGGGAAAAGGACAAAATGCTGGTAACCAACATCTTTTTCCTTTTCCAACAATGTTTTCTAACCTTCACAAAACAAATTTCAAATTTTCATTCACTTTCACTTTTATTTTGACGTCTGCAAATGCTTTCTATTTGGACAAACTTGAAATTTTCTCGTTTAGTAATGAGTTAAGACAATCGTTATAAGGGAAATCTGCCAGTGGCTTTGAAAGGATACTGTGTAGAGTACTAGTGAAAGTATGACCAGGAAAGCATCATGGTTAGATGCACTGGGTGCTGGGATATAACAGAATCAATGTCGAGAACGTTACTACACGCCATACAATCAATCAAAAACTTTACCATTCACGCCCATAGGAAAAATGTGTGGAAAAATAATGCATGTAACCAGCTTTTCACTTTGTTGTAATTTCAGCCCAATTGAGTTCAAGGTCTGCATTAGCTTGACCCTTTCCCAAACAATCCTTACGGGTCTGGAATAGTAGCCTTTTGAAAACATTGTGGGAAAAGGAGAAAATGCTGGTAACCAGTATTTTCTCCTTTTCCCACAATGTTTTCTACCCTGTCATAGACAGAAATCATCTTTTCAGCCAGAATTGAAATTGCCGTCTGCAAATGCTTTCAATTTGGTCTGTCCAAAAGTCCAAAAGTTTGTCGTTTGGGAAAGAGTTAATTTTAGGTTAAAAATATTTAGATCCACAAGTGGATGTTTTACAGATTGCTCATCAGAATTCTGATTTGTAAAATATGTTTCTACTGTAAATAAGGATGGTTTGTTTTCTCTGAATAAGGTTTTATATTTTATGGTCAAAGGGAACTAACTTACTGAAACCTGGCTACTATTGTACGCTGTAGAGTTTTGTGGATTAACTTTTTGCCACACAATCCCGACTTTTAACGACCCTTAAAAAGAAGCCTTTGGAAAACATTGTAAGAAAAGGAGAAAATGCTGGTAACCAGCATTTTCTCCTTTTCGTACAATGTTTTCTACTCTTCTATAATCAATTTTCAATTTTTAAGTCGCATTTATTTTGTCATCTGCAAATGCTTTCCATTTGAAGAAGTCTTAAATTTTGTGGTTTGGTGAACAGTTAAACCTCTACCACACAAGGCAATTTAAACTGTCATTGACTTCATGGAAGAAGCCTTTTGAATACAGTATGGGAAAAGGAGAAAATGGTGGTAACCAGCACTATGTTACCCACTTTGTTTTCTACCTTTTGAATGATGAATTTCATATTTTAACTCTTTACCAAACGACAAAATTTTAGACTTGCCCAAATTGAAAGCATTTGCAGACGACAAAATAAACTTGACTGAAAATTTGAAATTTTTTATGTAAAGGGTAGAAAACATTGTGGGAAAAGGAGAAAATGCTGGTAACCAGTATTTTCTCCTTTCCCCAGAATGTTTTCTAAAGGCTTCATTTTCAGAGTCGTCAAAAGTAGGAATTGTGTGGTAATGGGTTAAGTAACATTAACTCTTTAACAAACAATCACTGGTTTTCATAACTCTGTGAAGGAAGCCATTTGGAAACATTGTGAGAAAAGGAGAAAATGCTGGTAACCAACATTTTTGCCCTTTCCCACATTTCCCAAAACAAATTTCAATTTTTGAGTCACTTTAATTTTGTTGCCTACTCATGCTTTCAATTTGGATCAGTCCTAAATTTTGCTATCTGGTAAAGAGTTAAATCATCTGCAAATGCAGTCAATTTTATTGAGGCTGTAATTTTATTGTTGGGTAAGGAGTTTAACCCTTTACTCCATAGATACTCATTTCTATGCATTGCTTGTAGGAGCCTTTGGAAAACATTGTGGCAAAAAGTGAAATTGCTCGTGACGAGCAATTTCACCCTTTGTCACAATGTTTTCTACACTATCTAAAGGTGTCATATACACATAAGAAATGGCTTCAACCTTGCTGTTATTTAGGGTCACAGATACCATAGAAATGCCATATGGGGTAAAGGGTTTACAAATTACGATTTTCATACATAATGATTGATTTTGCCACATGTATTTTAGTTTTTACTTAGATGGGTTTCATATTGTGCATAAAGCAATATTTGTATAATTTTAGTACTTTCTCCCAAAACTTACCTGGCTCAACCATTTGCTTTCTCAGGATTGATGAGTCACTGTGACAGGATTCATTCCTTTCTCACTGCTGACCATTGTTTCGACAATGGTTATGTGGGAAAGGAGCTAGAAATTCTGCTGTTAAAAAAAAAGTGTTAGAATCCATTCCTTTACAAGGAGGATCATAGGGTAGACTTTACTGTATACTGACAATCTTACTGTATTAACCCTTTACCAGATGACAAAATTTAAGACTAGTACAATTAAGAGCATTTGCAGACAAAAAAAATAATTTTGTTATGAAAAAAATGGAAATTTGTTCAGGAAATTCGTAGAAAACATGGGACAAGGAGAAAATGCTGGTTGCCAGCATTTTCTCCTTTTCCCACAATGCTTTCAAAAGGCTTCTTCCTCAGAGTCATTAAAGTTAAAGAAATTTTGTGGGAAAAGGGTTAAAAGCATAAATTTTGTTGGCTTGGCTGATTTTCCATAAAGTATGTTATAGAATCTTTGCCTTTTCATAGCAATGGCATGTTTGGTCGACTTGGAAGGCAGCCTTGGAAAACATTGTGGGGAAAAGAGAAAATGCTGGTAACCAGCATTTTCTCCATTTCCCACAAAGTTTTGTATTGTTTAACTCATTACCACATGACAAAAATTTAGGTTTGTCCAAATCAAAAGCATTTGCAGATGACAAAATAAAAGTGACTCAAAATTTGTTTTGTGAAGGGTAGAAAACATTTTGGGAAAAGGAGAAAATGCTGGTTACCAGCATTTTCTCCTTTTCCCACAATGTTTTCTAAGGGCTTTTTTCTCATGGTTGTAAAAAGTAGGGATTGTGTGGTAATGGGTTAAAGTACAGAGATTGTCTCAAAGTACGCTCAGAAATTTTATTGGTAGGTAAAGTTATTATTCCTTTTCAAGCCATTTGTGGACTACTGACATATAGATGTGAGGCATTGGAGTGACACAGGACCATCTTTGAGCAACAAAGAATTCAATTTTTTGGACAAGTCGAAAACTTTAGGTGTTTTGGTAGAGAGATAAAGAACTTGGTATCAATCTTTTTTCAATGATTTATTCTTTGAGAATTTTGCATTTTTTGTAATTACCTTTTTGGGCTTACCGGATTGTAGATCAACCTTATACCATACAATCCTGTATTTTAACAACCCTAACCATACAGACTTTTGAAAAGATTGTGGGAAAAGGAGAAAATGCTGGTAAGTAGCATCTTCTCGTTTTTCCTGTAATGTTTTCTTCCTGTTCGAAGCCAAATTTCATTATTTGTGCTTTCAATGGGGGAATAGTTTGAAATTTAGTTATTTGGTAAAAAGTTAATATGTATTGAAAACATTTATTTTGCACTTGGCCAATAATTGTGTTTAACCCTTTACTCCATAGATACTCATTTCTACACATTGCTTGTGGGAGCCTTTGGAAAACAATGTGGCAAAAGGTGAATTCACCTTTTATCACAATGTTTTTTAGGCTACCAAAAGGTGTCATTTACACATAAGAAACGGCTTCATCCTTGCTGTCATTTAGGGTCAACTAGAGATGCCATAGAAATGCCATATAGGGTAAAGGGATAACTCAATACCATACAAAAAAAGCATTAGACTGGTTCAACTTCAAAGCATTTGCAGACCACATATCGATGAATGAGTGCAATACTATCCCAAGTGCTGGTACAACCAACGTACAGGCACTTTGAAAGTATTGCACTTGCCTATCAAAATTAGATATTGATCGGGTTGTAAGATTTGTCTGTGATAGAATAAAAAAAAACATTGTGGGAAAAAGAAAAAAATACTGGTTACAAGCATTTTCACATTTTCCACGATGTTTTCAAAAGCCTACATTCACAAGGTCGTTAAAAGTCGGGTTTAAATGGTAAAGGGTTGAAGTTAAATAATTGTATGTGAAGGATAGGAAACACTGAAAAGAGGGAAAATTTTGCTAATCTTTTTTCTTGGTGTTTTGTAAAGGCTTCTTGGTTTTAGCTTGTTGAATTTTAGCTCCTTACCAAACGAAAAAAATTTGGATTGTTCCAAATTGGAAGCATTTACAGACGACAAAATAAATGCGACTTAAAAATTGAAATTTATTTTGGGAAGGGTAGAAAACACTTTGGAAAAAGGAGAAAATGCTGGTTACCAGCATTTTCTCCTTTTCCCACAGTGTTTTTAAAAGGCTTCTTTCTGAGGGTCTTTAAGAGTCGGAATTGTGTGGTAAAGAGTTAACCCTTTCCCAAACGACAAACTTTTGGACTAGACGAAATTGAAAGCATTTGCAAACAACAATTTAGCTCTTGCTGAAAAGATGATTTCTATCTATAATAGGGTAAAAAAAAATGTGGGAAAAGGAAAAAATGCTGGTTACCAGCATTTTCTCCTTTTCCCACAATGTTTTCAAAAGGCTACTATTGTAGACCCGTAAAAACTAGGGATTGTTTTGGAAAGGGTTAATATTTACCCAATATGTTTCTGTTGTATTTATCAACATTGTTTGTATTTATCAACATTTAATCTCGAGTAATAAAAAAAAATTCTCTTTTTATACTGGTTTTGTTTAACTTCATCTCTTCACAGAGAAAAAAGAAGTCCATAAAAAATATTGATCTTAAAAAATATTAAATACCTCCTATATAAAAAATTCATAATTCCAAATACACAGAGTAGTAAAAGGTAATTTCCCTGGACCCCCCCATCGCCTATCCAAGTGTCTTTCGAACCCGTTCACCATCCAGCTGTTGTTATTCTATCCAACTGTCTTTCTCTTTTTTCCCCCCTTCACTATGCATTTTTTTTTTCAACGGAGCTGGCGCGGCTCGATCGTCGGTCTCCGAGTTCCCAAGTCGACTCCCCTGACCACTGCGCCACTTTGGAGCCTATTAGATATAGGTTGTAGTTTATATTTGAATACAATGTCTTGTAAAAACATTAAAAAAAAAAAGTTCTACCGGAAGTCACGCTAGACACGCCAGGTGAGTTTAATCCTTCTGTCAAACTCTCTAGCAAACGAGCCCGTTTTCAATAACCTAACAAAATCTTATAAAAACATTTATGAAACTGGAGAAAATACTGGTAATCAACATTTTCTGTACCATCAATGTTTTCTTTGCTTTAAAAGATCCCCCCCGTATTAACTCATTACCACACAATTCCTACATTTGACGACCCTGAGAAAGAAACATCGTGGGAAAAGGAGAAAATGCTGGTTACCAGCATTTTCTCCTTTTCCCACAATTTTTTATACCCTTCACAAAACAAATTTCAAACTTTCAGTTACTTATTTTGTCATCTGCAAATGCTTTCAATTCGGACAAACCTAAAATATTGTCGTTTGGTAATGAGTTAATCTGTCGTCTGTGCTGACGGATTTAAAGGGCAATTGGTACTTTTTGTCGCCTTGTAAGGCACTCACTTTACCAAACAATCACGACTGAGAAAGAGGCATTTTAAAAACTTCATGAAAAAGGGAGAAAATGCCGGTAACCAACATTATCTCCTTTTCCCACAATGTTTTCTGCGGCCTGAAACCAAACTTAAAATTCAGTCAAATTTATTTTGTTATCTGCAAATGCTTCCAGTTTAGACCAGCCTATAATTTCGTCGTTTAGAAAAGAGTTTTACTAAAAAAAAAATTGAAATTCGACATTTCTCGTGACAGTTAAATACGTATCTATCAGGTACTTTAACCCTTTCCCAAACAATCCCTGGTTTTTACGGTCTGGAATAGTAGCCTTTTGAAAACATTGTGGGAAAAGGAGAAAATGCTGGTAACCAGCATTTTCTCCCTTTCCCACAATGTTTTCTACCCTATCATAGACAGAAATCATCTTTTCACCAAGAGTTGAATTGTCGTCTGCAAATGCTTTCAAAAATTTGTCGTTTGGGAAAGGGTTAAGTTTGAAAATATCATTAAGAAAATATACTAATGATGAATATAACCATAAATAAATACGCATGAAAAGATCGTAACAAAATATCGCCCCTCCAAAGTCCATGCACAAATAGTTCAGTCGTTCTCTGTAAAAAAGGGGTTTCATGCATCTGCAAAAGATACCGCCCTTACCCCCACCACCTCCTCAAGTAACGACGGCAAAATAAATAAAAGGGAAAAGTGGTCCGACTAGTACCAAGCCTGCCGTTATATCGCTTTCAAAAGGTACAATCATAATTATCATGTCGACAGTTCGCATATTCAAAACAACATTTTTTTTTTCAGGTTAAAAACCACTTGCTTGTTGCTTTCAATGTAATCGACAATAACCATTCGACATGCATGTAAAACAAAGATCTATGTAGATTTTCACAATTACAATGAGAAGTGTGAAAAAATTAACTAGAAGGCCCTACAGGGGCACAACTTGAAATGGCAACTTTTCCCATACTGTTTGTTGGATTTTTTTTCAAAATCCATAGGGTTGAAGCTATTGATGAGATTAACAAACTGTGCAAGTTTCACAAAAATTTGATCACAAATGCACATTTTATGGCGTAAACAAGAATTTGAAATTTTCAACTGGAAATGGCTACTTTTCCCATACTATTTGTTGGATTTTTCTCAAAATCAATAGGGTTGAAGCTATTGATGAGATAAATAAACTGTGTGATTTTCATGAAAACCTAACAAGAAATGCAGATTTTATTGCGTAAACAAGAATTTGAAATCTTCAACTTGAAATGGCTACTTTTCCCATATTGTCTCTTGGATTTTTCTCAAAATCAATAGGGTTGAAGCTATTTATAAGATAAACAATCTGTGCAAGTTTCACGAAAATCTGACAACAAATGCAGACTTTATCGTGTAAACAAGAAAAAGGCTAACGGACGGATGCACGGACGGACAGACGGTCGACGGAAACCCTGCCATGACATAAGCTCTGCTGGCTTTCAGCCAGTAGAGCTAATAAAACCAAATGAAGAAAATTTGCATGTAGCAATGTAATACGTGATCAAAAGCTAGAGCGGCAACTAAAACCAATAAACGAGGACAGTGACATGAGATTTTTTTTTTTCAGACTAGAATCAGACTGCCATGCGAAGTCCGATCAATTGCTACGTGCTTCCTGAACATCAACAGTGCTAGGATCGTACGCCGCCCACCTTGCCGAAGGACACTCCAACGTAAAACCAGTGTGGCCGTAGAAGATCAAACCCAGAACCTCCTGGTTATATACTTATCAACTAACTCTTCCAGACGACAAAATGTTTAATTTGTATTAATATTGAAAATACTTGCAGACGACAAAGTAAACATGACCCAAAAATTGAAACTTGACTTTAGAAAAGTAGACAACATTGTGGGAAAAGGAGAAAATGCTGGTAACCAGCATTTTCTCCTTTTCCCATAATGTTTTCAGATGGCTTCTTCCTCTTGGTCGTAAAAAACCAAGGATTGTTTGGAAAAGGATTAACTCTTTACCAAACGACAAAATTTTAGACTGGTTCAAATTGAAAGCCTTTTCAGATGACAAAATAAAGATGACTGAAAAATTGAAATTTGTTCTGGGAAGGGTAGAAAACGCTGTGGGAGAAGGAGAAAATGCTGGTTACCAGCATTTTCTCCTTTTCCTACAGTGTTTTAAAAAGGCTTCTTCCTCTTGGTCGTAAAAACCAAGGATTGTTTGGTAAAGGGCTAACTCTTTGCCAGACGACAAAATGATAAACTTGTCCAAATTGGAAACATTTGCAGACGACAATTCAAATATGGCTAACATAACAGTATTTAATCATGGTACACCTGAAAATATTTTGGGAAAAGCATTTTTTTTTTATTCCACCATAATATTTTCCCAACAATGTTTTCTTACGGTCGTTCAAACACTCGACTGCATGGAAAAGGGTTGTGGATTTGTAAATCCCCGCTTGGAGACCTATCCTTAAGCCTTATGCTGCTAATTAATTCGAACTAGATTTTAACCCTTTCCCAAACAATCCCTGGTTTTTACGGGTCTGGAATAGTATCCTTTTAAAAACATTGTGGGAAAAGGAGAAAATGCTGGTAACCAGCATTTTCTCCTTTTCCCACAACGTTTTCTACCGTATCATAGACAGAAATCATCTTTTCAGCAAGAGTTGAAATGTCCTCTACAAATGCTTTCAATTTGGTCTAGTCCAAAAGTTTGTTTGGGAAAGGGTTAAATTCGTTATCAATGACCCAAATATTGCTGTTTCAAAGTCATGCTTTGGGGAGAAAAATCTCCTCATCGGACATTGTAGATTAAAGATCAGACTGTACATTCTGTGCAGTCTGATTTTGATCTACACTGTCCGCAAAAGATCAACAGGTCGCGCTTAGCAGCCAAACGGTTAATGGAGTGTCCCTGGGCAATGTAATACAAAGCTCTAGTCTGGTACTGGTGAGAAGCATAAACGATATTGATAACACGGTAACCAGCATGTTCTCCTTTGTCCACAATATTTACATGTACCATTCTTTCTCTGGCCATCTCAAAAATCTAATCTTTTATCAACAAATGCTTTCAATTTATAGTCGAATAAAAATAATCTCAAATACATGTATGTTGAAAAGTTCTTAACCCTTATCCTTAAATAACTAAAATCAGATAATCAGTTCGATATTAATAACCCAAATAATGCTGTTTCAAAGTAATGTTTTGGGAATTACTATCTCATTATCGGACAGTGTAGATCCAAGATCAGACTGCACGTTCTGTGCAGTCTGATCTTGATCTACACTGTCGGCAAAAGGTCAGCTAGTCGCTCTTAGCAGCCAAAGGGTTATTTCAACAAGTCTAAAGACAGGTCGTCCAATAAAGTTTAAAATAAATGATATCTATGGCAAAAGTAACAATAAGGCTGTTTTTCCGAGTTTTCAAATTTTTTTAGGGGAGAAACTATTCCTGTCACAATGGCGACCGTTTCACATTGTGGCTGATTGATTGAATGGTGTTTTACGCTGCTTTCAAGATTATTTCAATCATATCAAGGTGAAAGCTCACATGTTCTTGTATTTCCTTGGTTTCAACAATAATTAGCTAGGGTTCTAAAGTGTTATCCAGTGCTTTCCGTGAAGCTCAAATCCAGGACCTCCAGGTTACGAGCCTTGCGGGGAGAGGTCTTTGTTAGTCGTTTTTAAACACTACCCTAGCCATATCACGATCACAGTTAACCTATTCCTGTGTTCCTTCGTTCTACAAGCACTAGGGCAGGATTTTGAGATGTTCTATTCAAGAGCGCTTGGGCGAAACCCCTATCGCTCTCTTTTGGAGGTCGAACCCGGGACCGTGGCAGATGTATCCTACACTTTAAGTCCTTGGCTATCCTGATATCCTTGGCTTTGGCCAAGCCAGGAATCGAATTCACGTGTTGAACGTCACCGACTGAACCACCTAGCTCGACCCCACAACCCCTAATTTTCAAACTTTATTATCACAAACTAAACTACCGGGCAAAAGAACTCCTAAATTACGAAGACCAACTCTTGCAGCGTTGGAGATTGCCTGTAAACAAGTGACGAAGTCGACGATAGGGAGTATGTTGCATATTACATGAAAGATAAAAGAAATCATTCACCCACCTCGATGTTCCATAATTTATCTATTCATAGTTTAATCCATCAAATAAAAGAAAAAAAAAAGAAGAAAACAACCACATTATCTCACAAAAAAATATACAAGTTACTAACACAATGAAAAGTGAATACAACACATATTTTGCATAAGCACGTGAAAAGCCTGCCAGTTTGGCTGATGTGGTAATACTTTAGGCGGGGTGTTTGACTTGATGGGACATAACTGTACATTCGTCCCGGTCGTGTATTCGTCAGAAATTCATGGCTCAACAAGATCAGCCTTAGCAGTCTGATCTTGGTGTACACTTTTCCTTGCTGCTTTTGTTTTGAAATATAAATATTCAAGAAAACTTTTTTTAAGTCAACAGGAAACAAGAGCCGTGAGAGACGGGTTATGCTTCCCGAACAAGTGCTTGTCATAAAATGTATGAAATTAGTATAAATTCACTTCTTTTATCCTAAAAGGACTTGTTCATGCTCCCAAAAAATTGAAGTGAAAAGGCACTTACTATCTTAGAGATATTTCCAATATAAGAGAAAAACAATTTTTTACATGAAGCCTCCTTTTTCCGCGACACAGTCTGTAATTGAGAAACCGGGGAAGAAGTATCTGGGCAACGTTCCAACGAGTTCAGATTTGAAATTTCACAAAGTTTTGAGCGCTGATGTAGGAGATATTAGTGAAAAATAGTGTTTTTTTTTACATGAAGCCCCCTTTTTCCGTGATGCAGCCTCAAATTGAGAAACCGGAAAAGAGAAACCCTATATGTGCATTATTCCAAGGAGTTCAGATATGAAGTTTCATAAAATTTGATCAAGGCGTTGTGGAGAAATGGCTTCGGACGGACGGACGAATGGACGCATGGACGTACGCACAGCGTGGTTACTATATGCTCCCCCGAAATGTTTCGGGGAGCATAATAAATTGCCTCTTATGCTTAACCAGACATGTACTCCGCTGCGTAATATCGTCAATTTTCTTGTAATAGGCCTAATTTGAAAGTGTATCAGATGCTATGAACATTTTGCCCATGAAGGGAAATCATGATAGTAATTTTAGAAATTACCGGTCCACAAAACGCAGATTGACGTCAAATTAGGGCGCAAATAAGGATCAAATTCGGGGTCCCATGTTCACCCGAAAGATATATAAATGAGCCACGCTCTGTGAAAAGTGGAGCTGTTTGCCGCATGATCTGCAAAACGTATCGACCAAGGTCAGACTGAATATCCCGCGCTGACTGGCCTGGGCCGATTATTATATATATATTTTTTTTTTTGCTTTTAACCCATTACCACACAATCCCTACTTTTGACGCCTCTGAGAAAGAAGCCTTTTGAAAACACTGTAGGAAAAGGAGAAAATGCTGGTAACCAGTATTTTCTCCTTTTCCCACAGTGTTTTCTACCCTTCCCAGAACAAATTTCAATTTTTCAGTCACCTTTACTTTGTCGTCTGTAAATGCTTTCAATTTGAACCAGTCTAAAATTTTGTCGTTTGGATCTCGACCTACATCATCTGCAAATGCATCAGCAGGGCTTGTTGGTCAACGTGTTTCTGCCTACCATAGCGCTTTCAGTGCTTTGATCTATTTTAAAAATGCTTTCGTTTTCGTCCGGGTTTTCACCCTGCTGCTTCAACTAGAGAATGTTTCGATCTTGGGATAAATCGCAGAGTAATATCCTATGTGCCACCCATTCATTTTTAATCTTCAAGGAGGGCGAATAAAATATCTGTGTGATGCACTAATATTCGTATTGAATTATTGACAAGGAAACGAGAAATCGTGCGATATTTAGGTTATATTTCGATTAAAATTCTCTTTTCCAAATTTGTGACGTTCTCTTTTGTGGAGAGTATTCCAGTTTTCCGGCTTGTGTTTGCGCGAGTATCTAAGCTGGGTCCAGCCATTAGGAAGTTTAGTTTGCGGTTTGTTAGAAAATACACGGCGATCATGGAGGGCTATACGAGATTATTCTGGCGCCTCTTTTATACCGTATATAAAAAGATACAGTTGAGATCATCAACAGTATAAAACACATATCCTGTGAAATTTTTATCATTATCATTCATCAGATAAAGCTGCTCGTTCTCCTCTGTCAGAGTTCTAATTTGTGCAATGAGTAAAACGTTGTCTTAAATGCGTCAAGGGAAAGTGTCGAAGGTCAATTGAGCCCTGCGCAGGAAACCGGAATGAAAAGCGTTGTTACATAGATCTATAGGAAAAATATTGGGCAAGGTTTACACCAATCAACAAACGTATTAAGTCAAGCGTGGTAAAAGTTTGTTTGCGTTTATCTCATTTGAAATCTTGGTTTGAAATGCAAACTAATATTGGATTTACAACTGCACATTTATCTAACTGTGTCATCGTGATGATAAAACCTGTTCGATTCGCCCCTTTCACATTTCGAACTTAATACGAAAGATTGACTGAAACATATTTATTCATCAAAAGGACATTCACAAATTTGTTAGATAAATGCATTTAACATGTAAGATGCTGTTAAAAAAATATGGGGGGTGAAAGTAGGTTCTTGAGTTTTCTTTTTACTGTATGTACAGTGTACATTTATTTTGTGCTCGTTTCTCAATATTTTCTTGGTTTTTTTTCGCAGTGTATATTCTAGTAACAAGCACCAGAAGCATGCAGGCATGCAGAAAATGGTTCACAAGGTTAACATCTATCACCAGCAGAAAATATGTGTCGTCTATCCCAGGTAACAATGTAAAGTTAACACTTTTCCAGACAGGAAAATCTTGTACACCCCCCCCCCTCCTAGATGAAAGCATTTGCAGACTGCTATACAATAAATCTGGCTTAACCCTTTACCATAGGATTCCTGAGAAGGAAGCCCTCTAAAACATTTTGGGAAAAGGAGAAAATGCTGGTAACCAGCATTTTATCCTTTTCCCACAATGTTTTCTACCATTCCCAAAACAAGTTTCAATTTTTCTAGTCACATTAATATTGTTGTCTGCAAATGCTTCCAATCTGGACAGTCTTGAGTTTTAATGACTCTTATCAAAGAAAGAAATCATCAATGTATCATTTTCCGCAAATGCTTGCAATTGGAAAAGTCAAGAGTTTTATTGTTGGTAAAGACTAAAGGGTGTTGAAGATAAGAATATCAAGTTTGTGAGATTTAACTGGTGAAGCAACCTTTGGGAGATATAGCATGGTGACAAGTCAAGAAATTTCCAAATCTGAAATGAAATTACAATATAAAGAAAATCCATCAAACATAAGGGTATACAGATTTTCTACAACATGTTCAGAGGCACAGAAATTTTGGGTCAAATTTCAATTAACTCTACCACACAACAAAATTTTAGACTGGTTCAAATTGAAAGTATTTGCAGACGACAAAATAAAGGTGACTAAAATATTGAAATTTGTTCTGGGAAGGGTAGAACACACTGTGGGAAAAGGAGAAAATACTGGTTACCAGCATTTTCTCCTTTTCCCACAGTGTTTTCAAAGGGCTTCTTTCTCAGAGGCATCAAAAGTAGGGATTGTGTGGTAATGGGTTAAACTTATTTCATATTTGTTGACAGATTGTGTTATAGTAGCTGAAGAAGTAAAGTCAGCATTGAAGGCAAGAAAACCTGTGGTTGCCTTGGAAACAACCATTATTACCCATGGGATGCCACACCCTCAAAATATAAGGTATTGATACATGAAAAATGGTTAAAATCTAAATGTGAAGTAGTTTTCCTAGATCAATTAAACTCATTATGGAAAAATACAACTGTTTGTCTGTTTGAAGTACATAATTTCAATTATATCATTGCAGCCAGTGCTCCTGTTGATTCTATATTTGATTTTCCCATACCATTACATCCTGTTTTGTATACTATACCTTCACTCAGTATTCCTGGTAAGCCAATGGCTGCTTTTCCACATAAACACCATCCGAAACAATTCTTCAGCAGTGAGACAGGAGTGAATCCTGTTGCAATAGCTATCCTCAATCCTTGGAAAGAATTTGGCTGGCAATACCAGAATATCAGGTAATGTTCTCATGTATAGGCACCAGTGTATAATACCCCCAAATAACAACACAGTTTCTGGGAACTTCCATTTTTTTTTCCATATTTGGTGTAATATATGCTTGACCAAACCATTCCATGTTTTAGAAACTTGTATGAATAAAGCTTTAGAAATTACTGAAAAAGGAAAAGATTTGAGTAACCAGCTTTTTTCCTTTATTGACAATATTTTATAGCCGTCAGAAACTTGAGTTGACCCTATGGGCAGTTGTAAGAGAGGAATAAAATTTGAAGCAACAGCTTTCTCAGGTTTACTCAGTATTAAACTAGCTAATTTTGACATCTGCCAATATCAGAACAAGTAACATTAACCCATTACCAAACAACAATATTTTAGACTGGTCCAAATCGAAAGCATTTGCAGCCAACAAAATAAAAGTGACTGAAAATTTGAAATTTGTTTTTGTGAAGGGTAGAAAACATTGTGGAAAAAGGAGAAAATGCTGGTTACCAGCATTTTCTCCTTTTCCCACAATGTTTTCTAAAGGCTTCTTTCTCAGGGGCATCAAAAGCAGGGATTATGTGGTAATGGGATTAGACATTAGGGAGAAAAGAAAATAGTATATTTTCAACAGTATTAAAAATTGGATGAGAAAAGAGGAGCAATTGCTTGCTAACGTAATTTGTTGACATGGTGTATGTAATACATTACAGAATGGCGACTGAGGTGGAACAGTTAGTCCGTCAACATGGATCTGTCCCTGCCACAATAGGTATCATTGCAGGCAAAGTACATATAGGTAGGTGTATAATCATATTAACCCATTACCACACAATCCCTACTTTTGATGCCCCTGGGAAAGAAGCCTTTTGAAAACACTGTAGGAAAAGGAGAAAATGCTGGTAACCAGCATTTTCTCCTTTTCCCACAGTGTTTTCTACCCTTCACAAAACAAATTTATATTTTCAGTCACTTTTATTTTGTCGTCTGCAATAGCTTTCAATTTGGACAAGCCTAAAAATTTGTCGTTTGGTAATGAGTTCAACCTTTACTAAATGAAAATTTTTTTCGACTTGTACAAATTGAAAGCATTTGCAGACAACATATAAAGGTAACGGAACAAGTGAAACTTGTTTTGGAGAGGGTAGAAAACATTGTAGGAAAAGGAGAAAATGCTGGTTACTAGCATTTTCTCCTTTTCCCACAATGTTTTTAAAAGGCTTCTATCTCAGGGTCTTTTAAAGTCTGTATTAATTCTTACCAGACAACCAAATTTAGACTTACCCAAAATGAAAGCATTTCTAACAAAATACATGTATCAAATTTAACTCGGATTAAGGAATTTCTTTTTTTGGGGGAAAAAAAAAAACATGGGGGGGGAATACGAAATGGGTGGTTGCAAGCAATTTCTTTTTTTATTACGTGTATAATGTTTTCAAAAGCCTTTTTCTGTAAAAGGGTACTGTATGATGAAGGATTAAGCAAGGACCTAAGGAAAACTTAAAATGAACATGCCGATGGCAGATGCTGGATAAGAGCAGGTACATTTCAACTTATTTGCCTTTCTTTGAATTCAAACTATGTTTGTTTTATTAACCCTTTACTCCATAAATACTCATTTCTACGCATCGCTTGTAGGAGCCTTTGGAAAACATTGTGACAAAAGGTGAAATTGCTCATGACGAGCAATTTCACCTTTTGTCACAATGTTTTCTATGCTATCAAAAGGTGTCATATACACATAAGAAACGGTTTCATCCTTGCTGTTATTTAGGGTCAATTAGAGATACCAAAGAAATGCCTTATTGGGTAAAGGGTTAAAAGATGTTTGCATGATAGAGGTTTTACAGCAAACTTGTTTCACCTTTATTGTATAATTACCTGTATAGAGGAATTTCAGGCTATTTCCAACAGAATTTTAGTTCCTTCTTTTAAAAATTGCAAGCACTCATACACTTAACTATTTTTCAACACTTTACCAGAAGACAAATTTTTGGTAGACTCTTCATAAATTATGCTGTGAGGCTGAATATACACTTTTTTTTTTCTAAGAGGAATGAATGTATAATTTTTTCAACTGGTAAAGATTTAAAAATCTCTGACATATCCTAAACATTCTAGGTTTAAATGCAGCACAGTTGGAATTTCTTGCTGATCCTTCCACCCAGTCCATCAAAACGTCTAGAAGAGATTTATCCTTCATTATTTCACAGGTGAGAGGAATTTTTCTGGTTGTTTTTTTTTCTGGTTTATGACATCTGATGGTTTTGTTGTTTCTTGTTCACAAATTCATTGTTTGAGAAAGGTATGCCCTCATTCAGATAATGTCTTGTGTTGTATGAGGTGTGATAAAAAAGTTCTCGGCCCCCAAGTGCTTCCGATTACCAGGGAATGAAAATCTGGTCATTACTTTTCAATATAATCCCCCTTCAAGGCAATGCACTCAGTCCATCTCTATTCGAGATTGCTTATCCCTTCCAAATAGAAGTCTTTTTCCAGGTCCCCCCAAGTACTCGTTCACTGCCTCTATGACGCCTTCATTGCTTCCAAACTGTGTTCCACGAAGGTTGGATTTCAATTTTGGGAACAGATAGAAGTCAGAAGGGGCCATATCAGGAGAATATAGGGGGTGAGGAAGGACTTCAAAGCAGCACTCAGTCGCAGCAGTCATGGAAACTTGCGACCTGTGAGCAGGCGCATTGTCCTGCAAGAGCAGAACACCTTAAGTCAATTTTGCATGTTTGACGCACTGTCCTCTCTAAATACTGTCATACAAAAGCAATCAGGCATGACCAAATGCATTTTACTCTCCAAATGACTTTTAATTAGATGGAATGACAGACTGAACAAGATTTTTATCCAATGAAATGCCTCGAAGCGTATCAGGCCGAAAACATTCTGATCACACCTCGTATGGTAGGCTTGGTCAATCAATGACACAACTAGTTAAAAGATGAAGTTGTTTATTTTTCTTTTTCCCATTGCTTCAGAAGTTACATGGTGGTACAACAGTATCAGGCACAATGATGATTGCCAATCTAGTTGGTATTCCACTGTTTGTGACGGGAGGAATAGGTGGTGTTCATCGAGGAGGAGAAACATGTAAGATTGTCATTTAACTTTTTATCAAAAAGAATTTTAGACTTTTCTTCCAAATTCTGAAAACAGTTGCAGACAGCAAATAAAATGGATGGAAAAGGATTGAAAACATAGAGGGAAAAGGAGAAAATGCTGGTTGTTAAATAGGCATTGTTTGGAAAAAGGGTTAACTCTTATTCTTTTCCATGAAAATAATTAACCCATTACCCCACAATCCTGACTTTTAACGACCCTGAGAAAGAAGTCTTTTGAAAACATTGTGGGAAAAGGAGAAAATGCTGGTAACCAGCATTTTCTCCTTTTCCCACAATGTTTTCTACCTTTCACAAAACAAATTTTCAAATTTTCAGTCACTTTTATTTTGTTGTCTGCAAATGCTTTCGATTTGGACCAGTCTATAAATTTGTTGTTTGGTAATGAGTTAACCCTTTACCAAACGACAAAATTTTAGATTGGTCCAAATTGAAAACATTTGCAGACGACAAGATAAATATGACTAAAGAATTGAAATTTGTTTTAGGAATGGAAGAAAACATTGTGGGAAAAGGAGAAAATGCTGGTTACCAGCATTTTCTCCTTTTCCCACAATGTTTTCAAAAGGCTTCTTTCACAGAGGTGTTAAAAGTCGGGATTGTGTGGTAAAGGGTTAAAGCAGAGAGATACAAGTCAAAAGTGACTCAATATTTGGAATTTCTTTTTTTAAAAGGGAGGAGAATATGGTAGAAAGGCCACCAGCATTTTCTCCTTCTCTGACATTGTATTCAAAACCCTTCATCATCATGATCACTGAAAAATGGTAAATGACAGAAAGAAGCTTTTAACTCTTTACCACACAACAAAATTTTAGACTTGTCCTAATTGAAAGCATTTGCAGATGATAATTGAAAGGTGACTCAATTGAAAAAATTCCTCTGTTTTAGGAAAGGAGAAAATGCTGGTTACCAGCATTTTCTCCTTTTCCTACAATGTTTTCAAAAGCTACCTTCTTTAAGGTCATTAAAAGTCGGGATTATGTGGTAAAAGTTCATTCTTTACCAGACGACAAAATTTAGACTGATCCAAATTAGAAAGCATTTACACGTGACATGGAAAATTTAGCTAAAATGGTGGTAATTGTCTGTGAAAGTGTAGAAAACATTATGGAAAAAGAAAAAAATCTGTTTTCAGGTATTTTATTATCTTACCACAAAGTTTTCAAAAGCCTTTTTGGCAGGATTGTTAAAACAAGGGATTGTAGGGTAGAATACAATGTGGAAAATGGAGCTTAACACTAGCTAAAACCTTGTCAAAGTACAAACTTATACATGTATGTTTTTTTCTCTTTCTGTTATCTTAGCATTAGATGTAAGTGCAGATCTGACAGAATTAGGTAGAACTCCAGTGACTGTGGTCTCATCTGGTGTGAAATCTATCCTAGATATTGGCAGAACTTTAGAATATCTTGTAAGTAACAGTTGTTTTATTATGGGCATACTTAAATCGATACCACACAATCCTGAGATTTAATGATTCTGACACATAAACCTTTTGAAAAAAAATGTGGGAAAAGGAGAAAATGCTTGTTTCCAGCATTTTCTCCTGTTCTCACAATGTTTTCTACTCTTCATAATTTAATACATGATGACTAGTTTACAGCCAGGTAACAACATACAAATGTAAAAGAGTTACTGCCTAAACCATCAAACATCTAATGAGGAAATGTCCTCTAATAGTTAGAAATAAAATGCTGCAATTCAAAAGTTCCTTCTGACAGAAAAATCTTACCACATCTTATAGTGTATATCAAAGATCAGAATGCACACATTCTATGTGGTATGAATGGGTCTACATGCACACAAAAAAAAGCACAGATGCATTTTTGTGTGAAAGAGTAAATCAGTTTATTTTCATATTGAATTATTTTATTTTCCTCATATGAAAATATTCCAGTGTCATGCTGGCTTTCAGAAAACAAATGGTCCAAATAACACAAAAATCATTTGAAAAAAAGAAAAATTGTCATTGTGAATGATAATGAAAGTGCCATGAGAAAAATCATTTAAATACTTGTTCTGAAATTTGCTTTTTATAAGCTTTCTACAAGCAATGGCTTCTTTTCCTGCAGTATTTTCAATAGTTATGAATTTTGGGGGCCTATTCATACAGTATCAGGTTATCCATCAGACAAGACATGTACAAAAAATTTATAGCTGTACAACATTTTTGTTACTAGGAAACAGAGGGAGTGTGTGTTGCAAGCTATGGGCAGAGTCAAGAATTTCCGTCATTTTTCACACGACAGAGCGGCCATTTAGCTCCTTACAATGTGCAGACAGCCACAGACGCTGCAAAACTGATTTGTATGAATTTTTGGTAGAAGAATTATTTGTTTGTTTTGGCTTAAAACTTGTTACCATACAACAAAGAATTTAAGACTTGCCCAAAATGAAACCATTTGCAGACAACAAAATAAAGATAAAAGTTGAAATTTGTTTCTAGCAGGGTAGAAAACATTGTGGGAAAGGTAGAAAATGCTGGTTACCAGCATTTTCTCCTTTTCCCATAAAGGTTTTCAAAAGGCTAGTTTCTCAGGGTCGTAAAAAACAGGGATTGTTTGGTTAAGAGTTAATAGTGGATGCATGTTTGACAGGAACTTGCCTCTCTGGCTATCAAACGACAAAATATTGAACTAGTCCAAATTGAAACCATTTGCGACGACAAAATAAATGTGAATCAAAAATTGAATTTGCTCTGGAAAGAGTAGAAAACATTGTGGGAAAAGGAGAAAATGCTGGTTACCAAAGTTTTCAAAGGCTTTCTTTCTCAGGGCTGTTAAAAGTCGGGATTGTGTGGCAAAGAGTTCTAAATTGTTCACTTTTTCTGTAACTACAAAATAAAGGTCTTCTGCAAGATGAAGAGATGGTACAGTCATAATCCAAAATACAATATTGAACAGTGGAGATAACAGATCAGACTGCACATTTTGTGCAATCTGATCTTAATCTACATGGTCCACAAAAGCTTATTGTGTTGTGTGCATTAACTGCAGAGTGAACCTTTGGAACAGCTCACATCATGTGCAAGTACTGCTTATGTTTTAAGAGCATTCATTGAAAAAGATACAATCACCTGTAAGAATTTGTTTCACAATTTATTCAAGGTAAGTAAGAGTATACATTTCAAATAGCTTATGGTTAACTTTCAGATAGCAATGAAGCACTGAGACTACAGTCTGGTATACTGATTGGAGTTCCCATTCCAGAAAAATATGATAATCTTGGACAGGAAATAGAAACTGTGATACAGTCTGTTGTCTATGAGGCACAGTAAGGGAATGGTACCTTTGTTACTTCGTAACTGTTTTTCTCTATCCAGTAATTAATGTAATTTGAAATTCTATATTGTGCAGTGTGTTGCAATGATTTGTGTTCCTGTTCCAGGATGGTATAGTACTTTGAAACAGGAAGTAGAAACTTTGATATAGTCTGCTATCCCAGAGCTGTAATAAGGGAATGGTTTCTTTTGTCACTATATTGTTGTCTCTTATCAGTTGGTTAACTCATTACCCAAACGACAAAATTTTAGGTATGTCCAAATCAAAAGCATTTCCAGACGACAAAATAAAAGTGACTGAAAATTTGAAATTCGTTGTGTGAAGAGTAGAAAACATTGTGGGAAAAGGAGAAAATGCTGGTTACCAGCATTTTCTCCTTTTCCAACAATGTTTTCCAAAGGCTTCTTTCACAGGGTTGTTATAAGTAGGAATTGTGTGGTAATGGGTTAACCCCTAGCCAGACAATTGCTTCTTTTAATGATGCTGAGGATGAAAGGTTTTGAAAGCATTATGGGAGAATGGGAGAAAATTCTGGTGACCAGCAATATCTTCTTTTCCAAGAATATTTTCTACTCTTTCACAGACAAAACACATAGTTTAACCCATTGCCACAGTCCAGGATCTTATGAAAACCTAACAGGGACAGTTTTTGTTGTGTATTCTTTTTTTTATTTTATAGTGTCTAATTTTGTAAATAATTTTAAGAATAACAGCCTTAGACTGACATGTTCAGTCATTTAAAGTGCTAGATAATGTCTATAATTTAGAACATGTTTAGCCATAGTTAGAAGATATTTGTTTTAAATCCATTAAAATGCAAGTTCTTGAAATTTATACTAATCTATCTTGATTTTGCTTCCTGGAAACTACACCAGTAATTGCACCGAACATATTGGCCAGTGAAAGGTCCCAAAGTTGACACCTCTCTCTGGGTATCATACTCAGGACCTTATGGTTGCAAGGCAGACCATATTAAGCCATTTAACATACACCAAACAATTACTTAATATTTTACAGAACCTGAAGAAGAGGGCTTTTGTAAACATTATGGTAAAGGAAAAAATTGCTAGTAACACGGGCTGTTTTCTTTTTGTAAAATGTTCCTGACTTTTCAGAGATGAATCTCTTCATGCTTTCAATTTTGGATGGGTCTAAATATTGTTCAACTAATTGATATTTGATAATGTACTAGTATCTGATGATTTATTCCTTTATTCACAGAAAGGAAGGTATCACAGGAAAAGAAATCACACCCTTCATTTTACAGAGAGTCAATGACAGAACTGCAGGAAAGTCTTTGGAAGCTAGCATCCTTTTTTCTCTAGTAAAAGTTTGTTTGCTCAAAGCAAATTAAGAATGATTTTTTAAAATTTTTTGATAGAATGCCTAAGGAAAAAATGCTAAGTGGGAGCTATTCTAAATGCCCACTGACTTTTGTTCGTCTAATTGATGTAATCTTTATTGGATTGACCCTTACAGCCACAAATAATAACAACATGCATTTTCAGTCTAGAAATAGGACATAAATAATTGAGCTATGTTCTGTAATAAGGGTGATTAACGTAGTGGACCCATAATAGAAAACATTTATTTCCACCATATTGTTATCCTACAAAATTTTCTAAGATTAAAAATGAGTATTATTGTACTGCTTTCACTGAGCCACTTTTTCATTTTTGTCCTTCCTGGAATGATCATTTATAAATCTAAAACCACTATATTCTCATTACAAAGAGATATGATAATTACCTCCCCTTCCTGGAAACTAACAAAAGTATCAAAAGAAAAATTTGAAGATGAACATCAAAGGAATTTCTGGTCAGTTAGAATTGTGCAAAAGTATTATATCTGTATAAATCTGTCTTTATCAACTGTCAAGAAAATTTATGCCATGCTGCACTAGAAGTATTACAGGTCCACTACCTTAATGCCTGTTTGTGATGCATGGCACCTAGTAAGTCATCACATAATTATTGATCTATAAAATCCGTTTGACCAAACAATGGACCTAATCATCAGGAGAAATGATTTTTTGACATGCAAACATTTTAAGATATGGACAAATTTCGGCCCATAGCAGACTGCGTGGACTGCACAGGCTGACATTGGTTGATACTTTTTACAAATGCTTTAACCCATTACCATACAATCCCTACTTTTGACGACCATGAGAAAGAAGTCTTTAGAAAACATTGTGGGAAAAGGAGAAAATGCTGGTAATCAGCATTTTCTCCTTTTTCCACAATGTTTTCTACTCTTCACAAAACAAATTTCAAATTTTCAGTCTCTTTTATTTTGTTGTCTGCAAATGCTTTCAATTTGGACAAGCCTAAAATATTTTTGTTTGGTAATGTGTTAATCCCCCTGCTACCAGAGCATATCTCAAATATTACATCTAAGTCGCTTTCATGCAGAATTTTTCAGTGGAGCAAACAGTGTGGATCAGACTACACATTTTCTGCAGTTTGATCATAATTTACACTGGCTGGAAAGGCAGTTTTAGTTGGGAAAGGCATTCTAAAGGTAATATCTTACCAAAGACATGAGCCCTACTCTGTGAAAGTATGCTTAGCTTATTACCACACAATCCCTACTTTTGATGACCCTGTGAAAGAAGCCTTTTGAAAACATTGTGGAAAAAGGAGAAAATGCTGGTAACCAGCATTTTCTTCTTTTTCCACAATGTTTTCTATCCTTCACAGAACAAATGTCAAATTTTCAGTCACTTTTATTTTGTTATCTGCAAATGCTGTCAATTTGGACCAGTCTAAAATTTTGTCGTTTGGTAATGAGTTAATGCATCTGCGACATGCTATGTAAAAATAGGCTTAATGCATCAGCAAAAAGTTTGACCCAGGTCAGCCTGCACAGTCAGCCCAGGGTGACCTGGGCTGAAACACTTTGTGATTGGTCAATTTTCTGTATGTACAAGCATCAGTCTACTTCATGATTGACTGGGTTATTAAAAGAACTGGCTGTTAGTGATTCATTTGTTTTTGATAACTAGCTTGGTACCAAGGATCACAAGGTTTCATTGAGCCCCCTTGGCTTACATTAACCATTTCCCAAACAATCCCTGGTTTTTACGTGTCAGGAATAGAAGCCTTTTGAAAACATTGTGGGAAAAGGAGAAAATGCTGGCAACCAGCATTTTCTCCTTTTCCCACAGTGTTTTCTACCCTATCATATAGACAAATCATCTTTTTAGCAACTGTTGATTTGTCATCTGCAAAATGCTTTCAATTTGGTCTAGTCCAAAATTTGCCGTTTGGGAAAGGGTCTGCAAAATGCTTTCAATTTGGTCTGGTTCAAAATTTTCTGTTTGGGAAAGGGTTAAGTGAAAAAAGATATACTTGTATATGTAAATATGTACACTTATTAACTTAACAGTTTCTGAGATATACATTTAGTGAAAAACAATGCAACAGTAGGAAGTCAGATAGCTTCTGAGTTGGCTAAATTGCATTCAAAAAAGGAATGTCAGTACAGGGAAACAAAGTACCATACAGGAGTGGGACTATTCAGAAACAGGTCTGCAAACAGTGTTGAAAAAGAAAAAGAATCCAAAACAAAAAAGAAAGTTGTAAGTTTTTTTCATTCAACTCTTTCCCAAATAATCCCTGCTTTTTACGACCCTGAAAAAAAAAGCCTTTTGAAAACATTGTGGGAAAAGGAGAAAATGCTAGTAACAAGCTCTGAAATTATTACTTTTTATTTTGTTTACCCAAAGAAGGATATGCTCAAGCAGACTTATCATTACTGCTTGTCTGTTTGTCTGTCAACAGTATATAGCTTAAATTACAACTCGAGCACTACTGGACTGGTTAAAATTGAATTTAATACTTAGGCCCTGATAGTGGCTTCAGGAAATTTGGTTAAATGTTACATGTAACATGAGAAAACACCTTAGCCAGTCAGATGAATAGTCTTGTAATTAACCCATTACCATAAAATCCCAAATTTTAACAACCGTTAGGGCTTTTGGTGAAAAGGAGAAAATGCAGGTAACCAGCACTTCCTGCTTTCCTTACATTTATCCTTCCCTTTCAGAGACAAATTCCACAATTTGAAATCCATTTGTTATGTGGTCTGTAATTGCTTTGGATTTAAACAAGTCCTAGAATGTGCTTATAGTTAAGAGTTTTAGAAAATTAAATGTAGGGGTTGTTGAATACAGTTTATGTATTTCCATGTTTCAGACTGTTGTCGGTGGTTCTGTGGTAGATTTCTATGCTCACATGATGTCTGATAATTTCCAGGTAAATAATTATGTCCTATTTTCATGAAAAAAAAAATCATTTAATATTTTTTCTCTACTGGCAACTATAAAAAAGAAATACAGGCAGTATGCCAACCCTGTATTTAAGGTCCAGTTGAAAGGCCTTTATCTAAGTTTTACTTGAGCTTTTTTTAGGGCATTATTGTAGCATATGTGGTCAATTTTTTATGCTCATTCAGTTGAAAGTTTTTGAGAATTAAACAATGACATCTCCTTTTCTTGTAATCATTTTGCAACAATTTTAGAAAACAAGATTTTCATTTCATTTTCCTTTGTGTCTTCCATATTTTAGGTAGTTTGTAATAGACTATAGTAGGTCTTAAAAAGTTTGTACAGTAATGGTCCTACTTTCACTAGAATAAACCTGTTTAAAGTATTTCATGTCTAGGGCAACCACTGAAAGACTTTATCCTTCCTTAGGTTAACCAAAGTTAAAGACCAACATACTTAAAGGTCTGATTTTCAAAGTTGTCTTAACCCTGAAGTCTTTACCTCACATCAACTTTTTGGACTGCACCAAATTCAAGGCATTTCTATAACAGGGTAGGAAACATTGTTGGAAAAGGAGAAAATGCTGATAACCCAACATTTTCTCCATTTCCCAGTGTTTTCAAAAGCCTTCTCTCTCAGGCTTGTTAAAGGTTGGGATTGTCTGGTAATGGGTTAAAACATGTACAATGCCACTTATCAGTTAGAGTTATAAGAAACTATATCAATGCAATTAAGAGCTATGTTAAAAGACAATTCAAAATCACTCATTCTATCTGCACTCAGTCCACCTCTTTTCATCACTAGCATAACATTATTTCTGACTCCCCTCTCTGTCTCTGTCTCTGTCTCACTCTCTCTCCCCTCTCCCCCCACTCTATCTCTCTTCCTTTCTCCATTGTTAGCTGATTTTAAAAACTTGGATTGCAGGTAAATGGAGCAACCTATCCAGGGAAAGTGAGACAGACATTTGGAGGTGTGGGGAGAAATATTGCTGACGGACTGTGTAGACTTGGTGTAAACACCTGTTTTATCTCTGCTATTGGGGTAGACTCCCACACAGCAACTTTCGAGAACTACTGTAACCATATGGTATGATACAATATTCTGTTTGCTTTTCATATAGAAGCCTTTTCTCATTTCTCCGTTCATTGTCGCTTCTCCGTTCATGTACTAAAGCAGAATGAATAACCGCTCGTGACGTTTTGTTCCACCTGGGTTCTATTCTACTCTGTCAGATACTATGCATGACATCCTACCCTGCATCAATAGTATTTTTCTGTCGGATAAGATGCATAAATGCAATAAAAGAGTGCGATTTTTACAGTTTGAAAGAAAATATTTCATTAGATACAATAAAAAGTAAATTTTCAATGTTTTTCAACATCAAATACGCCTAAATGGGTTTTATTTACCCTTTACTACGAATAAGCTAGTCAGTCAGAACCGGAGTGCAGAATATTCATCAGTCTTTAGCGACCGACCTTGACATTCAATCAAATGAATGGAAAAAATGAGAAAGTGGCCACACTACCCAGGTTGGCAAGGTAGGTTTGAAAACATCCTCGGATTGAACCTTTTGATGCAAGTTTTAGGAACCTTTTTTAGTAACAAGTTTGAGTCAGATTTTATATTTGATCCGTAAACAAAAATTTTGATTCCTTGTGAATTTTGTGAGCTTATTTACACTTAGGTGAAAGGAGAAAGGAGAACACAGTATACTCTTTACCAGACAATGAAATTTTAGTGTAATCAATACTGATTGTTCTGTGAAAAAGGGGAAGCTGGATGGGTCTGCAAATGACATCATTCCAGGTCAACCTAACAGTTGATCTTGGTCAATTTTCTGAATGTCAAAGGACCTGTGTACCTCATCATTCATTCATTTGTTATAAAAATGGATTTAACCCTTTACTCCATAGATACTGATTTCTATGCATTGCTTGTAGGAGCTGTTGGAAAACATTGTGGCAAAAGGTGAAATTGCTCCTAACAAGCAATTTCACCTTTTGCCACAATGTTTTCTATGCTATTAAAAGGTGTCATATACACATAAGAAACTGTTTCATCCTTGCTGTTATTTAGGGTCAACTAGAGGTACCATAGAAATGCCTTATGGGGTAAAGGGTTAATAGATCCATAATTATCCCATTACCACACGACAATATTTTAGACTGGTCCAAATTGAAAGCATTTGCAGACGACAAAATAAAAGTGACTGAAAATTTGAAATTTGTTTTGTGAAGGGTAGAAAACATTGTGGGAAAAGGAGAAAATGCTGGTTACCAGCATTTTCTCCTTTTCTCACTATGTTTTCTAAAGGCTTCTTTCTCAGGGGCGTCAAAAGTAGGGATTGTGTGGTAATGGGTTAAGTGATGACTTGCATAGTACCATGCATCAAGGAGATGAAAACTCCCTTGAATACCCAGCTCCTTACTTTGTACTTCATCAGGTTCAACATTGTAACAAAACGTGAACTTCTTTGTTTTTGAAGGATCTACGGGCTGTACAGGGACTAGAGGGACATTCAACAGCCACATACTGTGCTGTACTAGGTGCTGATGGAGAGCTCCTGTTTGGTATAGGTGACATGGAAATCCACAAACAAATTACTCCTGAATTGGTATCTGTGCTATTTTACTGCTGTTACTTTGTGACTTTGATATTTTCTGATGCATTGTCATTACTAAGATATTACTTAAATCCCAGGTTAGTCATTAAAAATCAAACAGTAGGCCCGTAGCAAAAGAGCTGAGATTTTTCAAAATAAGCTTTAAGGAAGATTTCTGCTAACCAAAAAGTCTCTCCTGCTTGTTCTGGTTTCAAAACGATTTCAACTAGCTGTTGATCAAGAAAACATAACAACATGACATCAACAATAACATGTTACAATTTAGCATTAACAAAATCTGTAGAGTTTCAGGCAATTTCTAAACTATACTTTACAAATTTATGTGTCATTTCCTCTTAAATCTTTTGATGAAAAGAATTCATTTTTTTATATCTATGTCATTTCTGTAAGCATATGTGTACTTCCATCTTGGAATTTTATGTATGTATGTAGTATAGATGCCTATTATTTTTTACTTTTTACCTCACAATCTTGATGTTTAACAACCCTGAAGAAGAGAGCTTTTGAAAACACCGTGGGAAAAGAAAGCAGAAACCTTTTGAAAACATTTTGGGAAAAGGAGAAAATGCCCTTTCAAAGAAAATGTCATCATTTTACTCATATTTTATTTACTGTCTGCATATGATTTCAGTTTGGATAAGTTTACAATTTGCCACCTGATAAAGAGTTTAACTCTTTACCACATGAGAAAATTTTAGACTGGTCCAGATTTAAACCGTTTGCAGATAACAAAATAAAGGTGACTGAAAAATTAAAATTTGTTTTATGGAGGGTAGAAAACCCTACAAGGAAAGGAGAAAATACTGGTTACCAGCATTTTCTCCTTTTCCTACAGTGTTTTCAAAAGGATTATTTCTCAGTGGTGTCAAAAGTAGGGATTGTGTGGTAATGGGTTTAAACAACTTCAGTAGAGCATTTGTATCCCCTGGCAGTGCTTGTCTTTTGCATGTTTTTTTAACCCTTTCCCAAACGGCAAATTTTTGACCAGACCAAATTGAAAGCATTTTGCAGATGACATATTAACAGTTGCTAAAAAGATGATTTTTCTACATGATGAATGGAAAACATTGTGGGAAAAGGAGAAAATGCTGGTTACCAGCATTTTCTCCTTTTCCCACAATATTTTCAAAAGGCTTCTATTCTTGACCCGTAAAAACCAGGGATTGTTTGGGAAAGGGTAAAGACTGTACCTCGTCTTTCAGGTTTCAAACTATGAGCAGGACTTATCGGAGAGTACAATTGTATGTATAGATGGCAACATCCCAGACAATACAATGCAATTTGTCTGTGATCATTGTATGCAACATAATGTGCCAGGTGGGTTAGCTGTATTGCTAAGTAGTTAGTTATAGCCCTACAAAAGAAAGTGGGATGGACATATGTAAGGACCGACAATGTGTTTTCCGTCCTTTCGTTTGTTTGTCTATCTACCTACTTGTTTGTCCATCTGTCAGGACAGATATCATCTAAAATATTTGGTGAGAATTGATGAAATTTTGTGTGTTTTTTTATGAAAGTCAACAGATAGGTTGTCTTAATGCTATGTGATGAAAAAAGGGGGCTTGATGTATGTTTCCATTGTAGACCAATAACTGTCACTACTGGACAATATTTTATGAAACTTCATATTTACATTGTTTATCATAAGCCACAGACAGTCATTATTTGTTTCTATGTAATGAAATGCCATGTTGTGGAACTAGGGGTTTATAATGTATAATTTCATCATGGGCCAACAACAAAAAAGCCACCTGAGCATACAACACACAGTTTGTATGTTTCTTTCACAAAAATGTCTTTTTTGGCAGTGGATATCATCTTAACAAAATAATTTATTCTTTCCAGTTTTATTTGACCCTGCAGACATGCACAAAGCTACAAAACCTTTTTTCACAACAGCCCACAGGGGACTTATGTATGCTACACCAAACTTTAACGAATTAAGAATGATGGCAGGATACTTGTCCGGAGAGCAAATCTCTGTCAAAGGTATGAATACACAGTTTTTTTTCTCAGACATGCGAAAAACTACAAGCTAAGCCTTGAATCTAAGTTGGTATAGTAAAGGGCTTAATTCTTTACTATGTGAGACAATTTTTGACCAGTCCAAATTGAAAGCATTTGCAGACGACCAATAAAATGTGACTGAAAAATTGAAATTTGTTTTGGGAAGGGTAGAAAACATTGTGGAAAAAGGAGAAAATGCTGTTTACCAGCATTTTCTCCTTTTCCCACAGTGTTTTCTAAAGCTTTCTTTCTCAGGAGCCTTAAAAGTAGGGATTGTGTGGTAATGGGTTAAAAACAGGGTGTTGTTGGTTTGACGCCCTATCTTGGCCAATTTCTCTCTTAGGATTAATGGTAGGCATTGAAGCAGGATTCATTCATTTCTTACTGCTGAATATTGTTTCAATGAGGTTTGTAGGAAGGCAGTCAATGAGGTATACTTGTAAACAAAACCCTGGGAAAGCATAGATAGATGCACTGGCGAAGGAGGTAAAACTGAAGTGATAATTGGCCAGTTGTTAGAAATGCCAAAAATTTAACATAAAATGAGTTCCCAACCCTTTGGCCTAGAGTTATAATATATGGTATTTAGCATTGCTCAGTGTATCTTACAAGATTGTTAACTCTTTTACCAGATGAGGTAATTTTGGTCAGCTTAAATTGAAGGAATTTGCAGACAACAAATTTAGAGTGGCTTAAAAGTTGGTATTTTTCTCTGTAAGGGAAGGAAACAGTTTGGAAAAAGGAGAAAATGCTCGTTATAAGCATATTCTCCTTTTTCCAATTTGTTTTCAAATGCCTTCAACCTCAGAGCCGTAAAAACCAGGGCTTATCTGAGAAAGGGTTAACTAAAGCCCATGGGTCAAAATTTGTTCTTGCTAGGGGATTTATTTTACATAGACTTCACATCATGATATATCCTCTTCTTGAGAAATGTAACTTTCAATTATAATAATGTACACGAGCTTTCGGCTTTACAACCGCCTTCTTCTAGTGTGATCCTGTGATACAATGCCTGCAGTAATGCTGTGATACATTACTGCAGGCATTGTATCACAGGATCACACTAGAAGAAGGCGGTTGTACCGCCGAAAGCTCGTGTATATTATTAGACTTCATATGGTGTAAAGTTTCATAATCATCTTGTTCCCATACCATGTTCTCAGATTTGCCTCAAGTTTGCCTTGGCCTTTCATTCCTCAATGTCAAAAGGGTTAACAACATTAACAGTTTAGACTAACAGTAAATTGGGAGTAATATATTTAATTAACCAATTACCACACAATCCCTACTTTTGACGCCCCTGAGAAAGAAGCCTTTTGAAAACACTGTGGGAAAAGGAGAAAATGCTGGTAACCAGCATTTTCTCCTTTTCCCACAGTGTTTTCTACCCTTCCCAGAACAAATTTCAATTTTTCAGACACCTTTATTTTGTCGTCTGCAAATGCTTTCAATTTGGACCAGTCTAAAATGTTCTCGTGTGGTAAGGAGTTAAAGCAATTTCCCTTTTTAACTTCAGGCACAGCTGATGATCTAGATTTACAGGAAGTGTTAGATGAGTGTTCCAGATTATTAAGCATTGTCAGCGGCTACATTCCAGTTATCCTGGTAACCCTTGGTAAACATGGAGTTGTCCTCTGTTGTCATGGTGACTCAAGGTCAATGTCATTTGAATTTCAGGTATTGTGTTTTATGAGTGATAAATTATTGCAGGTGTAACATATGTCAATTAATATGCAGACTCTTGAACCACATTTACCAGCCAGTCCAAATTCAATTCTGAATTTCAAGACTAAGCATCTGATTTGATAAGACAAGACATTTCAACAATCAGGTGGCTTTTCTTTGAAATTAGAGTTGATCCAAAATAAATCTTTTGCCGGATGAACAGAGAAAGTAGCCCTGCTCCTTATTTGAATTATTTGCACAAATTATGTGCAACTCTAACCATGTGATATGTCATTGAAAGGTGAGAAAACATTGTGGCAAGAGGATAAAATGTTGGCTGCCAGCATTTTCATTTTTTTTCCTTCAATATTTTCAAAAGACCTCAGGCTTGTTGAAACTTGTTATTCTGTTGAAACCTTAAGACTGGTGTATAGTTGAGGTCCAAGATTTGCAGATTTCTTATTTCACTTTTTTTCAGGACTATAATATTTTTTTACATGTATAATTAAATAAACTCTTCTATAATACCAGTCAAATCACACTTTTGGCCATAACTATTAACATTTATATATGCTTATTACACTTTACACCTTCATAAAGAAAGGAAAGAAACTTAAATGGAATCATATGCAAATGTATTGATAGAATAGCAGCATTAGGTGCAGGGTAAAGGCTTGTAAAAACTTACTATTATATAAATTTTATGATAACATGTAAACTTTTTCTCATACAACAAAGTTTTAGACCTGCCAAAGTTGAAAGCATTGGCAGACACATCACTGAAATGTCCTTAAGAGGTTTGAGAACATTGGGGGAAAAAAGGAAAATATTGGTTACCAGCAATTTCTTCTGTTTTTGTTATTGTCAAAAGGGTTTTTCTGCTAGAATAGTTAGAACAAGGCTTATATTTGTTTTTATAGAGCTAGGACACTTTATATTTTAGAAAGATTTTGAGTATACTTGTGTTTTTATACAGCTAACAGTTCTATGAACCATTTCGATACAATTGCATCATTTTATGGCCTTGTACTTGAGAACTTTTCAGAAAAGTGATATTTTTTTTTTTGGGGGGGGCTTTCTTTTTGACAGACAAATGCTCTTTTTCACATTGTTGAAAATGTCTTTTATATAATTTTGTTTTGTTATTAGTATTAGTCGGTCAAAAAAGCCTGTACTTCAATGGGTAATACCTATAGATGTAAAGTTTTTGTGCTCTAGTTTGTGCTTTTCTTTATCTCTATTTACCAGATAAAAAAATTTTTAGCAATTTCTTCTCTTATCACAATGTTTTCAAACACCTTTCTTCAGGGTCTTTAAAACATAGGAATTTTTGGTACAGGGTTATCACTCCTGACCCATTTTATTTTTTGGGTTAGCTTTTTTAACCCTTTACCAAACAATCCCTGGTTTTTACGACCCTGAGATAGAAGCCTTTTGAAAACATTGTGGGGAAAGGAGAAAATGCTGGTAACCAGCATTTTCTCCTTTTCCAACCATGTTTTCTACCCTGCTAGAAACAAATTGCAATTTTTGAGTTATGTTTATTTTGTAGTCTGCAGGTGCTTTCAATTTGGACCAGTCTAAAATTTCGTTGTTTGGTAAAGGGTTAATCAAGAGAGAGCAGGAGATTAGTTTAATACAAACAGATGACCCTGTACTTTGTTTTATAGCTCGTAACAATTTAAAGTGATTGGTAAGTAATAATATGAATTATCGTAGTACATGTATATGCATTTTAAAGATTTATGGTTTTGTAGGAATAATATACTAACAGAGTGCAACATTTTACTTTTCTGCTTTTAGTGGTGATTTCACTGACCCCTGAATTAATAGAAGACAGCTTTGTAAACATCTTTGTAAAGTAAACCAAAACTCTTTACAAAAAGATACAAAATCCTAGACTTGTCCTTATTGAAAGCATTTTCAGATGTCAATTCAAAATTGGTCCATATGTTGAATAGTGTTGTTAAATGTGTAGAAAATGTTGTGGGAAAGGGAGAAAATGCTGGTCATCAGCATTTTCTCCCAATTCCTTGATGTTTTCGAAAGAGTTTTTCCTCAAGGTCATGAAAATCTGGAATTGTAGGGTGAAGGGTTGAAGTTCTTCACGACCAAAGGCGCCTAAATCTGCCCAAAAATAGTCTGATCTAAACTGCCTGCTTTGTTAATGCAGTAGGAATAAAAGTAATCATAAGTTGGCAATTATTTAACCCATTACCACTCAATGACACCTTTTAACACCCCTGGATAAGAAGCTTTTTGAAAACATTGTGGGAAAAGGAGAAAATGCTGGTAACCAGCATTTTCTCCTTTTCCCACAAAGTTTTCTACCCCTTCCAAGCAAAATTTCATCATTTGAGCCACTTTGAAATTGTCGTCCGCAAATGCTTTCAATTTGGATAGGTCTTAAATTTTGCTGTGTGGTAACTGGTTAAGAAGTGCAGGACAATTCGGTCAAGGAAAGATGGAGCCTGGACAATTTTGCTAAGAACAATATATGGACGGCCAAAAATGTTACTTACAACAACTTGGCCAGATATTCATTATACAAGTAAATATGATGACATTGAAACAGGTCAATTTTTTATTGCTTTTGTTTTCTAAGAAGGAAACAAATGGGATGTTATCAGAGATTTTCTATTTCTTTTTTTTTTTCAAGTTTTGGCATGAGACATTTGCATTCCTAATTATGGATTACCAAAATAATGTTTATAGTAACAAGTTGTGAGAAATTGGAAAACTGATTTTTTAAGTTAATTTGTTGACTGGTAGAACAAATGGGTATGATTTACAACAAGTTTTAGCTTGACTATTTTGCAGGTTAGACCCCTTTACTACAATAAAGATTCATTAGATCAAATATCTGGTCTGTGTTATTTGTTAACTGGTCTAATCATGCAATTTTATCTTATTTCATTTTTCAACCCTTGAATAGCTGTGCTGCCAACCACCAAGAGAATCTTTAAAATCTCTTTAAATCAAGAAGGGCATCAGAAAAGTGGGGGGAAATGTTGGCCAAACTATCCTAACAAGAAATTAAGAAATTTGGGCTGGCAAAATCATCCACTGGCCTAATAGTTTGGGCCAAATCATTTACTGTCCAACTTGTCTGCACCCTGAACACTATGTTTAGGTCTCAATTCTAGACTGTAAATGTCTTTTGGCATTTTTTTTTTAGCACTCCAAAGGTAAATAATTTGCTTAACATAGAGTGTGGTCTTGAAAGTGTAATACATGTATACTAACAGAGTGTAGATTTTTTCCTCTATGCTTTTATCAGTTTTCATTTCTATCCTTTTATTGTTGATAATACCAAATGTGTTTCACTACCCCCTGGAATTATTTTGCAGCAGGCAACTTGGCAAACATAACTTGTACTGGTAAAATAACACTCATCAACACAATAGTTCCACAAAAGTGTTCCTGTTATGGTCCTTGCAGAATATTTCAAAGAATTGGATTCCATTTAACCCTTTCCCAAACAAAAAATTTTGGACTCTTCTAAACCAAGAGATTGTAGACGACAATTTTAGATTTGGAGAAAATGGCACAGAAAGTTCTCAAAAAGGGTAGAAAACACTGTGGGAAAAGGAGAAATTGCTCGTTACGAGCAATTTCGCTTTTTCCCACAGTGTTTTCAAAAGACTTTAACTGCAGACACCTAAAAACCAGGGCTTGCTTGGGAAAGGGTTAATAAGTGTGGTCGCCATAAAAAAATTTGGCAGGCTTCTATAATTATGACCATGGACGCCAGATATGTGTATGGCACATTTATTTTCCAATAGAGTACAGCAATACAGGGCCATCATGGCCCACTTGTTTGAATGTCAGAATACATCGTAATGGGTTGTGAAAACAGGAGAAATTTCTGATTTTAAGCAAATTCTTATAACACATTTTTATGCAAGTTGTGAGCTGTAAGATGAAAGTCTTTTGTTGGAGATAGTTTTGTACAGCAAACTACCAACATAAATAAAACGATATGTGGGTCAAATTATTGCATAAACCTGTGAAGGAGTAGAAAGATTTGGAAAAAGGAGGAATACTTGTCACTGGCTACTTTTCAAGGTTTTCTCCATTTCTTGCTATGTTTTTGAAAACTTTCTTCTGTAGAGTGGCAGAGGGTTTTAGCAGATTTAATAGATACAATCATTTAAGGTCAAGTTTCCAAAGCTTTTATGAAGGAACAGCAATTTGTCATGAAAACATGAAACTCAAAACTACATATTGACAGTAGACAATATTGAAAATATCCAAGTAAATACAGATTATCAGCATGAATTTGGTTTACCTACTAGATTCACTAGACCTATTATTATAAATGTTTGAAACAATGTCGGTTTTTCCGGCTTTGTTTCAAAACTTCACAATGTTTTTTTGCAACATTTCTTTACTTGATAATAAAATGCAGATATGTCAAAATTAACATTTCCATGTGACATTTTAAACATGGCCAAAAATAGTGGAATTAGTCTTTGATGGGAAAGAAAACATTGTGGAAAGAAAGAGTACTCTTTCCTTTTCCCATAATGCTTTTGAAAAGGCTTGTTAACTCATTACCAAACGACAAAATTTTGGCTTTGTCCAGATCGAAAGCTTTTGCAGATGACAAAATAGAAGTGATTGAAAATTTGAAATTTGTTTTGTGAAGGGTAGAAAACATTGTGGGAAAAGGAGAAAATGCTGGTTACCAGCATTTTCTCCTTTTCCCACAATGTTTTCTAAAGGCTTTTTACTCAGGGGCGTCAAAAGTAGGGATTGTGTGGTAATGGGTTAATACACAGGATTGTGTGGTATAGGGTTATATCTACCTGCAAGTTCTGCATTTTTCTATCCGATTTTTTTGCACGTGATATTTTGCATGACTTTGTATGTACCTGTATTTATATACTTTTATAGAAACAAATGACATACACAAGAACACATTCTTTACCCTGATAATTTTGGTTTGAAATGCTGGCCTTAGCTCAAAGGAACTTATGTCATGATGCATGTTTTTCTTTGTCTCATTGCACTGTTTTATGCATATTTCTGAAATTTTCATGCACTTGTATTGTAGCTTCTTTGATTTTATTGAATATTTAAAAGATTTTGCTTATAATTACGTCAGGGACAGAAGCTATTGCAATTTGTAAATATTCATGTTATGTTTTCTTCTCTTTGGTAGACATTAGATCTCTTTACAGTGCAACAAAATTTTAGACTGGTCGAAATTGAAGGCATTTCCAGCGTACATACGGAGAGTTACAAAATTTACAAAATTTTTTCTTCAAAATAGTAAAAAACAGTGTGGAAAGGAGAAAATGCTGGTTACCAGCATTTTCTCCTTTACCCACCAATTTTTTCAAAAGTTCTTTTCAATGGGCGTGTTAAAATTTGAATAGTGTGGAAAAGGGTTATTCTCAATTGTACATTTAGTGGTATTTCAGTCATATCACTGCAACAGCTCACCAATTCCCTTTTTCCTGAATTTTATCTGTCTCAAGATGGTACTCTGTGATGCCTTGCCTAAAGTCACTCTATGGCAAGCTAGGCTCAAGTGACTATATTTGGGTTTCTTTATAACCAACCAAAGGCCTTATCTATGGAGGACCTTTCTAATTTACTTAAGAAAATTCAAACAGTTATCTCTTTACTACATAACAAATGTTAGCCTTGTATAAATCGAAAAAATCATTTACAGATTTCAATTTCAATATGGCTTAAATGTTGCAATTTTTCTTTGATAGGGTAGGAAAAAATGTGGGAAAAGGAGAAAATGCTGGTTACCAGCATTTTCTCCCTTTCCCAGTTTTGTAAGGCTTCATTTTCCAGGGTTGTTAAGTCAGGATTTTGTAGTTAACCCTTTCCCAAACAATCCCTGGTTTTTACGACCGAGGTGACAGCCTTTTGAAAACAAGGTGAGAAAAGGAGAAAATGCTGGTAACCAGCATTTTCTCCTTTTCCCACAATGTTTTCTACCCTGCTGGAATCAAATTTCAATATTTGAGTCACATTTGTTGTCTGCAAATGCTTTAAATTAGGACCAGTCTAAAATTTTGTCATGTGGTAAAGATTAAAGAATAATTACGGTACCAAGTTTGATATAATTTCAGAGACAAGGAGAGGTCACAATGGAATATTTTCCAGCTGTGCCAGATTCCTACAAACCTGGCTCCATTGCTAGCGTTTCTGGTGCAGGGGATTGGTAAGCCTTATTATATTTAATCATAAAGAGTCATAAACGACAATAGCTGCCTTTGAGGCCAATTTAACCCTTTCCCACAAGACAAATTTTGGACTCTTCCAAACTGAAAGAGTTTGCAGACGACAATTTAAGATTTTGAGAAAATGGCAGAAAGTTCTCAAATGGGATAGAAAACACTGTGGGAAAAGGAGAAATTGGTCTTTACAAGCAATTTCTCCTTTTTCCGCAGTGTTTTCAAAAGACTTTTACTGCAGACACATAAAAAACAACGGCTTGTTTGGGAAAGGGTTAAATCAAGATCTGGTTGCTGAAAATGTGCAACTCTATCATTGATCTTCTCTATCTTCTTTGCCGAGACATTCAGGACAATTCCACATTATAACTGCAATTATCTGGGATTTATTTCTATGTTTAAAGAGTTTGTTACTTTAATTCACAATATTATATTTCATGTGTATATTTTTTTAAATGTTATGGGTAAAATGTTATGGGCAAAGAAATGACGTTGGGGGGAATTATTTCGTCACAGTGAATACTTTCCTCCTGCCAAAAACCTGGAACTACTTTCTTTGAAAATATTGGTTATCTGGTGAGTTGACTTGAGATCACTGGTTTTAAAAGAGGCATTCGTTGACAAAATAATCAGAGGAAATATATAATTTATTTCATCAGCTTCTGGTTAATATTGGGGACTGGTCAGTGCATTTGCAGACAACAAAATAAACATGACTAGAAAATTGAAATTTGTGTTGGGCAGTGTAGAAAACATGGTGGGAAAAGGAAAGAATGTGGGTTCCCAGCATTTTTCTATTTATATATATAATTTTCTTTAACAGTCTGTCACTTTTTGTTAGGCTTATTTCACGATTCCTCAGCATTCATGCAAATCATTCGTGCGATATCTTTGGCAATTATTTTTTTTTTTCTCTAATTTCTGATTTTTTTAAACATGAAAACCCATGCACTGCGATAAGAAAGTGGTAAACTTGACTACCTCATAACAGAACAGCCAAAGAAGAATATAAACGCTACTTGTTATTATAAGCAATTGAACCTGTTCCTTAAATGTTTTCGATCACTTTTACCTTAAGAGGCGTAAAAGATCAGTTTATTTTTCATGTTTAGTCCTTACCTACTCAACAAAATTTTAGACTGGTCAAAATTCAAAGCATTTGCAGACGATCGAATACGATTTTCAATAGGCTTTTTTCTTCAGGTTAGTTAACCCATTACCACACAATCCCTACTTTTGACGCCCCTGAGAAAGACGCCTTTTGAAAACACTGTGAGAAAAGGAGAAAATGCTGGTAACCAGCATTTCCTCCTTTTCCCACAGTGTTTTCTAGCCTTCCCAGAACCAATTTCTATTTTTCAGTCAGCTTTATTTTATTGTCTGCAAATGCTTTCAATTTGGACCAGTCCAAAATTTTCTCGTGTGGTAATGAGTTAAAACTCCTGTGGTGAAGGGTTCTGCTTGATAGATTAATTCATTTATTTCAGTATGATAGCAGCCCTCATCTCTTACATTTTGGATGAGAAAAGCCTCAACATGGCAATTAGGGCGGGATTACTTGCAGCTCAGATATCCTTACAGTCAATGTCAGCCGTTCCACAAACACTTACACCCGAGTCCATTCTTCCAGAGAGATTACACAAGTATATGGATGTTCAGTCTAAATTATTAAAGTGAATTGCTTTGTATTGCATCTCTTGGCATTTTTTTTTCCATCACTCTTTACTGTTTCGGTTTATCAAAATTAACCCTTTCAGAGATATGGCATCTTCGCAAGCCAAGACTGACGATTCACTACAGTTACTCTACCCTTGGTGGATCGAGCTTGATTTTTACATTCACCCGATACGCTTTTTCATTGGATCCAGCCAGCTCTAACTGCAACGAATGAAATCGCTGGTAGCATTTTATCTTTGATAAAAATAGAACAATGTCGCTACCTTTCGAATAGAAGGTAAACATGGAAACCCACATGGATGTCTGCTTATCGCTTCATGTGTATTCGTAAGCAGTTTGTAAAACAATATTACATTGGCTTTTAGAAATATGATGTAAAGGGGTAACCAGCATCCAATAGAGGGCGCATCGCGGGAATCTCGAAATCAGGCTCAATCCGCCAAGGTAAGATCCACACAGTGATCGTATCCTTGGCTCGCGAAGATGGAGATATGGGTAAGAATAGTGATCTGCGTGGACGGCATATATCAAGTGCCAAATGAATGGAACATAGTATGATGTTTGGTCTATACTGTCTGCTTGTGTAGTCAAGCCCATACAATCAAAGTCTTTGTAAGTCTCAATGAATTGAATTTTGAACCTTGGAAAGACATTGAGGTTATTAGTTGGCGCTGAAAGTGTTATAAGCATTTGTTACATGTGTCAGAAAATGTGGAATTTGTTTTGGATTGGGTAAAAAACCTCGCATGAGGTTAACAACATTTTCTGCTTTTCCTACAATGTTTCCATACGCCATCTTCTTCATAGTTGTCAAAACTCACAGTTATGTGGTATGGCCAGCTTCATGTCCCATTAACAAACATTTTATCACAAAGAACAATTTAAAGCATTTAGAGACCACAAATGTTCCATCAGGAAAAGGAGACAATGCTGGTTTAAGCATTTTTCTCCTTTCTCATCTATGTCTTCAGAAGCTTTCCTAATTATAATTCGTTCACACATGGAATTGGTTTGTCAAAGGAAAAACTCACTCATTTTCACAAGCCAAGGGCAACGATCCACTACGCTACTCTACCCTTGGCGGATTGAGCTTGATTTCGACATTCCCCGATACGCATTTTCATTGGTTGCAGCTAGCTCTAACTGCACCGTATCAAATGTTCGTAGCATTTCATCTTTGAAAATAGAAAAGGGTCGCAATCTTTTGGATAAAAAAAGGAGGTAAGCATGGATACCTTCGTGGATGTGTGCAGGATCTGTCACGGTTTATTACCGAAAAAAACAGACAAAACAATATCGGTCTCAAAATCGGTCTCAATGCGCCAAGGTAAGATCCACATAGTGATCGTAACCTTGGCTCGCGAATATTAAACTCTCTATACCCATTTACTTTGTAGCAGTGAACTTATAAAGTCATCCATGTAAATACTGATTACAAGGATGAATTATGGTCCCTTTAGTGCGATTTTGATTTCAAAATTGAAATATTACTTATTCTCCACTAAACCCTATGTTGTGGGTGCTCATTAGAATCGTCTCACCGAGACAATTCTAATGAGTACCCACAACATAGGATCTAAAAGAGAAATAATGGATTTAGAAAACCATCACTCCCTCTTATCTGAGGCTCTGGTCAAATACGTCATACATACAAGTAAGGAACGACGTGGCAATAGAAAGTGCTTGTAGGTGGTAGAAAAAAATGGCAAATTAGTGGACAGAGTAGGTCCAAGATCATATTGCATGTTCTGTGCAGTCTAGTCTTGATCAAAACTGGGCAAAATCCACTAAAGCTAAGTTTTGCATTTCACCTTTAACCCGATGATAAAATTTTAGACTTGCCCTAATTGAAGGCATTTGAGGCAAACAAATTCGATGTTGCATGGATGATGGTTTCTGTCTTTTATAGGTTAGAAAACATTGTGGGAAAAGAAAAAAAATGTTGGTTACTAGTATTTTCTCCTTTGCTTACAATGTTTTCTGCAGCATTCTCTATATAGGGTAGTTAACCCATTACCACACAATCCCTTCTTTTGATGCTCCTGAGAAAGACGACTTCTGAAAACACGGTGGGAAAAGGAGAAAATGCTGGTGAACAGCGTTTTCTCCTTTTCCCACAGTGTTTTCTACCCTTCCCAGAACGAATTTCAATTTTTCAGTCACCTTTATTTTGTCGTCTGCAAATGCTTTCAATTTGGACGAGTCTAGAATTTTTCTCGTGTGGTAAAGAGTTATGTCTCGGAATTCTGAATAGAATAGTTCTTATGAACAAAGTCTGTAACAAAGAAATGAACAAATTCATGGCAAAAATACAGGGACGGGGCAGGATTCAAACCTAAAACGCCTGGGCGAAAGGCCAACACCATAATCACAAAGCTAAAGAGAATTCTCTTTAATGCAGCTGTTAGGTATTGTATTTAACCAGAGATAAAGCCATGCAAGGAATGGTCTCCTATAACACACCCACTCTTAACCCTTCACTCCACAGATACTCATTTCTATGCATTGCTTGAAGGAGCCTTTGGAAAACATTGTTACAAAAGGTGAAATTGCTCATGACGAGCAATTTCACCTTTTGCCATAATGTTTTCTATGCTATCAAAAGGTATCATATACACATAAGAAACAGCTACATCTTTGCTGTTATTTAGGGTCAATTAGAGATACAATAGAAATGCCTTATGGGGTAATGGGTTAAAGTCATTTATTGATGGTTCAAAGCCTTATTTGGCAGAAAGTCAGTTTTCAGACAAAAACTAGTATTAATGGCTCAGTGGCCAATCCCGGACAAGCCCCTATCTTAAAAACAAAGCCTGTAATAAAAGAACAAATGCATAGCAGAAAAACAAGGACTCGGCAGGATTTTAACCCAGAACAGCCAGACGAAAAGCTAACACCATAACCACTGGGCGAAAGATAATTCTCCCTAACACATTGATTGATTGATTATTTTCGTTTATTTATCGTCGCTACCGGTTGCCCATCTGAGCGACGCCCCCAGAAGACGGTTAGTTGTTATGGGGGAATAGTGCAAGGATACAGGACGAAACTATTGAGAATTCCGCCTGGTTCTTTAACGTGCTCGGTGTGTAGTACCGCCACACGGGACCTCGGTTTAACGTCTCATCCGAAAGACTATTAGTAATTTTTAGTTGTCCAGCCGGGGATTCGAACCCACAACCTGTAGGACATCGTGTTCACAAGTCCTACGCTCTACCTACTGAGCTATATCGGCTGGTCTCCCTAATTGATTGATTATTTTCGTTTATTTATCGTCGCTACCGGTTCCCCATCTGAGCGACGCCCCCGGAAGACGGTTAGTTGTTACGGGGGATAGTGCAAGGATACAGGACGAAACTACTGAGAATTCCGCCTGGTTCTTTAACGTGCTCGGTGTGTAGCACCGTCACACTGGACCTCGGTTTAACGTCTCATCCGAAAGACTATTAGTAATTTTTAGTTGTCCAGCCAGGGATTCGAACCCACAACCTGTAGGACATTGTGTTCACAAGTCCTACGCTCTACCTACTGAGCTATATCGGCTGGTCTCCCTAACACAATGGTTAGGTATTGTATTTAAACCCAAATGAAGCCATGCATGAAAGTGGTCTCCCATAACATAGTAAAGGGTTAACATGTAAATGAAAAAAGTCGTGAAAGGCAATCCTTTGGAATCTCACATACTCTCTCTCATCTGTAGGGTCACACAAGCGAAAGATTTAAAGTACACAAACTTTTTTTTTAAGGTGATTTTTTACTTTTTTTTCCTTCATATAACATGTACACAAGAGTCTTTCACTTTCCTGGAAGAATAATTCCATCATACTGAAAGAAAAAGAAAAACAAACAATTAACACTAACCATTTTCATTAACACATGTACATCTCTTATCAACATGGGAGACGTGGCGATCCCAGTTCACTGGTCCGGAAATACGGCTTATCCGGAAACATTCGTAGGTAACGGAAGTGTCCGGATAAACGAGGTTCGACTGTACATGTAACTCTTTCAGTACCAACTATATAGACTAAACCACTTTAGTTCCCATTAATACAAACCACTGAAACTCAGAAGACTTATCTTACAGGATTGACTAAACAAACGAGCTGAATACAGATCAAACATAAGACTGCAAGTTTAGTGCAGCCAAAAGTCTTATCTTAAGGATTGACTAAACAAACGAGCTGAATACAGATCAAACATAAGACTGCAAGTTTAGTGCAGCCAAAAGTCTTATCTTACAGGATTGACTAAACAAACGAGCTGAATACAGATCAAACATAAGACTGCAAGTTTAGTGCAGCCAGAAGACTTATCTTACAGGATTGACTAAACAAATGAGCTGAATACAGATCAAACATCAGGGTCCATATTCACCAACCATTCTTAAGAATATTCTCAGTCTTATTCTCCTACTTTGTCCAAACTTGAAAGTAACACAACTCCTGATTGGCTAAACCAAATGATTTAGCCAATCAGAAGTTGTGTTACTTTAAAGTTAGAAAATTATGCAGAATAAGACTAGAAATGTTCTTAAGAATGGTTGGTGAATACGGACCCAGACTGCAAGTTTAGTGCAGCCAAAACTTCATCTATGCTATTTGTAAATGTTGAAGTTTTCTCCTATGCTGCGGACAGAGTTACTGTGCTAGTAAACCTTCTACATGGCTCAACCAATGGGATGCCTCTTTGAGGATTAACTCTTTATCACATGACAAAATTTTAGACTGGTTCAAATTGAAAGCATTTGCAGATGACAAAATAAAGGCGACTGAAAAATTGAAATTTGTTCTGGGAAGGGTAGAAAACATGGGGAAAAGGAGAAACCAGCATTTTCTCCTTTTCCCACAATGTTTTATACCCTTCACAGAACATTTTTTCTTTTCAAATTTTCAGTCCCTTTCAAATGCTTTCGATTTGAACCAGTCTAAAATTTTATCGTTTGGTAAAGATTTAACAGATGGAATTGATGTATAAAGAGTTTACCTACAACTGCAGGTGTGTATGAAGCTATTGTTCCAGATGCCATTTTTCAACATCCAGTCCAAATTTGTTGACTAACCATCTAAACTTGAATTTTGTTCTACATTTCTTGAAAGCTAATATGCAAACATCTAAAATTCTGCATCTTGAACATTTGATTAACCCTTTACAACACAATCCCAACTCTTAAAATTCCCAAAAATGACACCTTTGAAAACATCATGGGACAGGAAGAAAATGCTGGTATCCAGCATTTTTCTCTATTTCTCACAATGTTTCCGAAAATTCTTTTTCAACATTCTTAAATCTCGAGATTGTGTGGTATATACTTTATGAATTAATAGTAGTGCAAAGTTTAACCCTTCCCCAAATGACAAAGTTTGGACTCTTCCAAACCGAAACAGTTTGCAGACGACAATTTTAGATTGTTACAAAATGGCAGAAAGTTCTCAAAAAGGGTTGAAAACACTGTGGGAAAAGGAGAAATTGCTCGTTACGAGCAATTTCTTCTTTTCCCACAGTGTTTTCAAAAGACTTCTACTGCAAACACGTAAAAACCAGTGTTTGTTTGGGAAAAGGTTAAATACAAGGACACTATAGGTGAGGGAGGGGTTAGCGACATAAAATATATACACATGCATCCCAAAGTTCCTATGAACATAACTACAAACAAATTTTCTCACAGATAGACTGATTAATATATATGCCCTATAAACAATTCATTTGGCTCCAATATGATTAACTTACCTTCTGCTGGAACCATTTCATTGACTGTTCCTTAGTTACTCTGTGTTTGGGTCCAATCTTGCTCTTCTTGCGCTTTCTCTGTGAAACATTGAACCCTAAAATGATAAAAAGATGAGCAAAATGTACCATTACCTATATATGGGCAGCAACACGCGAAAATGGGCATTCAGACAATTGCGTAAAGTGTCGTCTTGAAACAGCCTGCGCAGTCAGCGCAGGCTAATCCGAAACAGCACTTTCTGTTTTTATGTAATATTCTATTTTGTGAAAGTCTACTGTTGAACACAACCTAACGTAGTCGTAAAGTGCCGTCTCGGATTAGCCTGCACAGACTGCGAGGCTGATCCGAGACGACACTTTACGCAAATGTCCAAATGTGCCCTTTCGCGTGTTGCAAGCCGTATGTGGTAACACTACCAAAGCCTTGTTCAGCATTTAGAAGCAAATCCTGTTTACCCTTTACCCCATAAGGCATTTCTATGTTATCTCTAATTGACCCTAAATAACAGCAAGGATGAAGCCGTTTCTTATGCGTACATGACACCTTTTGACAGCATACAAAAACTTGTGACAATAGGTGAAATTGCTCGTGACGAGCAATTTCACCTTTTGAAACAATGTTTTCCAAAAGCTGCTACAAGCAATGCGTAGAAATGAGTATCTATGGAGTAAAGGGTTAACTCTTATCCTGCTAAATAACTAAACTGAAATTTTTAATTCGATGGTAAAAACCAAAGCATTGCTATTTTAAAGTACTGTTTTGGGGAACGGTATGTTCTTATCGGTTGGTGCTGTCTGATCTATATCTAGACTGTCTGCAAAAGGTCAGTGAATCACACTTCGCAGCCTAAGCATTAAACTATCATCAATCCTTGGGACAAAAAATTGAGCCACACTGGGAATGAAACTGTGACCCCTCTGTACAATGAAAACATGGAAACTTCAACTGCATTTAAAGATTCTTGCAGCAAAACCTTTACTTCAATACATTATAACAAAAGAAGAAATTACTCGCATTGGATAATCTCTTCTTTTTTCCAAAATATTTTCCTATATATTAACCCTGTACCATAAATTCAAAGGTTTACAGGACCCTAAAAGCAACAGCTTTGGAGGAAAAGAAGAAAATGCAAGTAAAAAGCATTTTCTCCTTTTCCCACAATGTTTTCTACCCTGCAAATGAACTCTGGTGCATTTGAACTATTTAAGAAATTCATCCTCTACAAATGTTATCAATTTGTAAACATCTCGAGTTTTTGTTTAAAGTTTAATTATTATCGTGATGGTTTTTGATATTCACAAAGATCTTTTTTACTATCGTCCACTGTAAATTTGTCTGCAACTTATGAATATTAAGTGCAAAGCAAAAGAAAAATAAAGAAGATAAAGCATGATCTTTTTCTCAGTTTGCTTATAAATCCCTGTAAATCAACCACAATACACAATCAGGCTTTCTATGTTGCAATATATTTCCCTCAAGCTTAGAGAAAGAGCTTTTAAAAAAGTACAGTCAAACTTCAGTAGCTCAAACAACCAGGGGACCAGCCGATTTGTTCGAGTTATCGGAAGTTCGACCGAGCCGAAGATCATTCACAGATCGCCAGATTCGATCAAGAAATATATTATGTCCGCAGTAGGTTATGTCCGACATTACCTACGCCCAATAGCATTTTAAATGACCGCACGGAAAAAATTGGTATTTTTACCATTTACAAACAAAACAGTTGTTCAGGAAAATAACTTTTATTTACTGAATTTAGCACGTGTCATCTAAATATCATCTGATTTTTAATGAGAATTAAATACATAAAGACATAAAACCAATGAATCCTCTTCTTTATTTCTATTTACATGTACATTTATTCTATTTATAGAACACAAGTTAAATATACGGTCTCAGTTTGCAAGAAAAAATACACAGTTTGATGCAAAAGGCATGAAAAATTTATTAAAGGCAGAGCAAACTTCCAATCAAGAAAAAAAAATACAATCATTATTAAAAAGCGTTAATTAAAGCTAGTTATTTTTCATGGAACGGGTTAATATTACGCACCGTTTCAATCAGTGGACAGTAAGGTGTCATAAACAGATAAACAACCTACATGTGTGAAATTCACCAACACTTGTCAACTAATTCATCGGCCAACCTTTTGTTCGACCTTTCCCAGGTAAAACGTATAGTGATTTTACGTTTGGGACCATGAAATGTGTTCGAGAGTTCGAGTTTCACGGTGTGCGAGTTTTCCAAAGTCAAACTCGCTGAATTAAGAGCATTTTTTGTCGGGACCGAGATTCTTGTTCGAATTTTCGGTAGTGTTCGAAGATTCCTGTGTTCAAGCTACTGAGGTTTGACTGTATTAGCAGATGTCCTCCTGCGCTGGCTGTTATATTGGAAGTATTTGCAGAAGACAAATACTATAGTTAATGGAAGACAGTAAAAGCTGATTAACACCATTTTCCAGTTTCCACACTGTTTTCAAAAGCCATCTTTTTACAGGGACGTAAACACATTGCATAGTTTAGGTGAGAATCAAGAAGAGGTAGTATATAAGCCCCCCATATCTTACCTGGTCTTCCAAGTACAATGAAGAAGTCCATCCCATAGATACCAATACTTGGGTCATACTTGATTCCCAGATCAATGTGTTCCTGAATACCGAACCCAAAGTTTCCTGTGTCTGAGAAATTGTTCTTTCTCAATTCATATTCTCTCACCTGCAGTAACAATAAATGATCATTACTAGTGTTCTGCAAAGGATCAATCAAAGGGAGGGAAATTTTCTAAAAGACTTAAAGAAATAAAGAATCATTTCAGTATAACCCTTTCCCCAACTATCCCTGGTTTTTAGGACCCTTAGATAGAAGCGTTTTAAAAACATTGTGGTAAAGGAGAAAATGCTGATAACATTTTCCTGCAATGTTTTCTACCTGACTGGAAACAAATTTCAATTTTTGAGTTACGTTTGATTTGTCGTGTGCAAGTGCTTTCAAATTGGACCAGTCTAAAATTTTGTTGTTTAGTAAAGAGTCAACTGAGACAGAAAATATGTGGTGTCCTTGGTCGTGAGGTAGAGCGTTGGCCTCATAACCTAAAGGTCCTGAGTTTGATACCCGGGTGCGGGTGTCAACTTTGGGATTTTTCATACGCCCACACATTCGGCGCCAGTACTGGTGTAGTTCCCAGGAGGCAGAATCGAGAGAGATTAGTATAAGTTGTAAGAACTTGTTTCTCAATCGATGTAAAATAAATATGTTTAAAGTAAACTAAACTATGCAAGGCAATATGGCAAAAGAGGGTTTGATCATACCATTTAACCCATTACCACACAATCCCTACTTTTGACGACCCTGAGAAAGAAGCCTTTAAAAAAACATTGTGGGAAAAGGAGTGAATGCTGCTAACCAGCACTTTCTCCTTTTTCCCACAATGTTTTCTGCCCTTCACAAAACTTTCATTTCAAATTTCACTTTCATTTTGTCGTCTTCAAATGCTTTCAATTTGGACAAGCCTAAAATTTTGTTGTGTGGTAATGTGGTTAAAATATTGTGAAGATGACAATCTGTTTTGTGGCTGGTCCGAGTACTGTAAAAGCATAAATTTTTGCCAAGGGAAATTTTTGTGATTTTTGGGAATTCAAAAAGTTGGCAAACACTTCTTTTCACATATTTCATCACAAGCATACCTGCTAATAAAAAGCGTGTAACATTGTCAAACAATTCATTATGCAAAAGGTTTGTAATCAGTGATTCACAAATTTTTTGACACTTTTATATATCCATGTTACGTATTCATCCATTTTACGTATTCATCAGAAGTTGCAAACAGAAAAGTGAATTCTAAAATCTGACAAGTAGTAAAAACCGACTAGAGAGACCTGGCAACTTTTAACCCATTACCAAACAACAATATTTTAGACTGGTCCAAATTGAAAGCATTTGCAGACGACAAAATAAAAGTGACTGAAAATTTGATGTGAAGGGTAGAAAACATTGTGGGAAAAGGAGAAAATGCTGTTTTCTAAAGGCTTCCTTCTCAGAGGCGTCAAAAGTATGGATTGTGTGGTAAAACTAGTTCTGAAATTAATTTCTTTGATTATGACTAAGCCAGTAACTGGACCCACTGGCTTAGCTAATTTACCTTAAGTCCTCGTTCCAGGATTTCTTCTGCCTTTGCACCTCTTACAGTGCAGTGGACAGCAATCTTTTCATTTCTTCTGATACCAAATGACCTAACTGTGTACCTGGCTGCAAATAAAAAAGAAATAAATTTTTAGCTATAGGCGTCATCACAATTGAGGAAAAGGACAAGAAGCTGCCATTTTATCATTTTCCTTCAACGTTTTTTTTTTTTGCTCTTAAAAAGACAAATTCTATTTCTATCATTCCAAGCACATTTACCCAGTTGTCTACAAATGTTTTCAGCCGTAACTCTTTACCATGCGCAAAATCACTGACTTGTCAAAACCAAAAGCATTTGCAGTTGACAATTTAACCCTTTCCCAAACAAGCCCTGGTTTTTACATGTCTGCAGTAAAGGTCTTTTGAAAACACTGTGGGAAAAGGAGAAATTGCTCGTAACAAGCAATTTCTCCTTTTCCCACAGTGTTTTCTACCCTTTTTGAGAACTTTCTGCCATTTTCTCAAAATCTAAAATTGTCATCTGCAAACTCTTTCAGTTTGGAAGAGTCCAAAATTTGTCATTTGGGAAAGGGTTAAATGTTAATTGATGGAGTAGATCTCTTTGTTGGGTAAAAGTATTGTGGGAGGACAAATGCCTCATACCAGCATTTCCTCTCTTTCCCAACATATAATCAAAAGGCTTCTTCCTTATAGTCTGGATTGTCTGGTGTAGGGTTACAACCATAGTTTGTTGTCTAAATATATCTTCACTGTGTTTGTTAGGATCATCTCATGGTGCTTTTCTTGAAAATTCTTGTCCATTTCCCCTAATCAAAATAGGTTTAGGTTAAATGCAACAAAGGAGCTTGACAATTTCCCAAACAATCCCTGGATTTTACGATCCTTTGATAGAAGCCTTTTGAAAACATTGTGGGGAAAGGAGAAAATGCTGGTAACCAGCTTCTTCTCCTTTTCCCACAATGTTTTCTTCCCTGCTAGAATCAAATTTCAGTTTTTGAATTACATTTATATTGTCTTCTGCAAGCGCTTTCAATTTGGATCATTCTAAAATTGTGTTGTTTGCTAAAGAGTTAATGGATTAGGAAGCGAGAATGACAACTACACTTATAACAAAAGTAATCCCACATAGTGCTACACACCTTTGGAAAACACTGGCTGTTGTCCTGTCAGCTGTTCAAGCACCTTGGCGGCTCGAGTCAATCTGTCACCAGATTCACCCACACAAATGTTCAGGCAAAGTTTTACAATCCTCAAATCCTTCATAGGATTCATTTTTTCTTCCTTCTCATCCTTTTTGCCTTTAGCATCCTAAAAGTAAATTATTCAATAAACACAATCTGGATTCATGAATTATCAATTCTTTATTACTTGATTAAATTGACCTAAACTTGACCTTTGTGCAAGAATAATTGAATATTTTTATCATCGGGTATAATCAGACTGCACAGCTTCTGTCTGTTAACAGTAGATGTTGGGTTTGACCCTTACTTTACAATAGTCAAATTAAGATGCTTTTGCTGATGGCATAGAATAAGATCAGTTGAAATGTCTGCGCAGACTTTGTGCGTAAGTTTGAGCTCTCACAATTTCACAAATATAGCACAAAACTAGGATTTAACCCTTAAAGCGCTGGAACCAACTTAACTTGTTTTGTGGACAGCGTAGATCAAGATCAGACTGCACAGAACGTGCAGTCTGATCTTGGATCTACACTGTCCACTATTTTGTTTCATATTCTGGCAAAAAAAAACCTTGGTAGAGTAATATTTCATATGTTTTTCCTTTTTAAAAATGTCTCTTGTTTTAATTCAGCACTTTAAGGGTTAAACATACCTGTTGCTTGTGTATTCAATAATCCATTGTTTGAAATACAAATAATTTCAAGTTAGAAGCTAAACAAGAGAAAACCGTGCATTCCATCTGTTCTTGAGTTATTTACATTCCTAAAGACACTCAAAATGGCTGCCATGCACATCAAAATTTCATCGGCAATTTTTCTGAGATTTACATGTTACAGATGCAAACACGGCCTTGATTTCAAACAATTAAGAATAGTACAGAAATCAGTCCTTTGTGTAAGCATAGATAAATTACGGACATATATGATGTAATTGAAAAAAAAAACAGAGGTTTGAATTAGAAACTGATCATTGGTCAGAAAACAACTGGCTGACGATCGTAGCTGTAAACAATGGCAGTCCGTCGTTGGGTTTCTGCCACTGATTTAATTTGTATTTTGCAGCACAGTTTGTGTGATGTTAAAGATTTATCATTTATCTAATGATCCATGCCATTTCATAAGCCGTCATTGGAAATTTTGTCGCATACAGCAGTTCAAAAAGATGTTGGTAAAATCGTATTAATTCCAGATGCTACGAGTGAACGTTGCTCTGAAGGTGTGCACAGACCAGAGACAAAAATTGCATCGTTGCACACCTGGAGTTCTTTACCAACTAGGTAAGTAGGAAAAAGTTTATTTAAGTAACGATTAAAATAGATTCTCGTAGAAAGAAAGCAGACGCTGACATTAAACTCGGGACGTCGCTTACGGAGAGAGTGCTCCGATCATAGAGTTACCCGGATCGCTCATCATCTACGTTATTTATTCTCACTACAGAATTTTCTCAACAAAACGGACAACTTGTCAAGACACTGGACTACAACTCAAGGCGTTAATTTTTCCCATTTTACGAAAGGTACAGGTGCAAAAAGGATATAGTAGGATAGGATCATATAAGTGATACAAGGAGGAGCGTGAACACTTATGACACAACAGAGGGTATGAAATTTTTTAATACATGGTATTTGACATATTATTCTATGAGGCTATGGGGCCGGTTTAAGTTTAAGATATGATGGCACAAGACAGCAGGCGGTTAAAAAAATATAGGGCTAGTGTGTCTAAGGCTCTATGCATTACATCTGAAAGGTAAAATCTTCATTCAATCGATGACAATCGTGATTAGGGCCGATATCTAAAGGGCTAGATTTATTAACACACCGCCATGTTTAGTTTTGGCCGGAAAAGGAAGTTGGAGGGCGGAAGTATCGTAAAGGATCACGTGACCATTCCGAACATAGCAACAAATCAACAATCTGAGATAATTTCCCGATTAAACACTGTATTTTGTTAAAATAAAATGAGTTCCAGTGGTGAAGAGGAGGAAGTCGGGCCCTCTGTGGACTCCATAGACCCAGAAGAAAGAATTGCTGCTCGTAGAATTAGGATCCAAAAAAGAATAGAAGCTGCAAAAAGGTAACGGAGAACTGCAGCTTAAAAAGGAAAAATATTCGTCCCAAGTTATTTTCGTCCATTTAGGGTCTTAGTTAATTTACGAGTGTAAACGGATCTAGATCATTCCACATTTATAGACTAACTAGCAAATGATGGGAATTTTCTATTGAATAAACCCAAATATTACTAAAAATGAAATAGAATATATTTCCCACTTAAATTTTGCTTTTAAAATGGCTAAATTTAGATACGTGTGTTAGCTGAAATGCATTCTAATATTCATAGGATACAATATGCATGAAGAAAAGTTACAAAGGCTACATTTGTGGTAAAAATGATCACAAGAACACAAAGAGTGATGGCTTTTAGAAAAACTCGTAGAAAGACTCAGTGAGCGTAGCTGAAATGTAGTCACTGCCTGTACGGTTCTAGTACAGGACTGAGGAACTGTCCAAGCTAAAGGCATGCGTTTGATATGGCAGGGTTGCCAAGATGTAGTAAAAATAATGTCATGTCAATTCAGCAGCTTATCTTCACAATGTTCTCAAAAAAAAGCTAGTATTTCCATTGAAAGAAGCAGATAAATGCATGCATGTTGAAAGGAAGTAAATATAGCATGGGCAGGATGAAGAAACTGGTGTTGAAAAAAGTGGAAACATCCAAAACATGATGTATGACATTACAGTAAGACACAGTGTGGACAAAGGATCCTGCTTAGGACTCATGACTGGATGCCCTGGGTTTGAACCTTACTGGATCCACTGGGGGTTTTTTTTGAAGTTGGGCAAAACAGCTCAGAGCCCTAGCATAGTATAGTGAAATCCCAGAAATATATCAGTATGTGAGCTGTTGCCATGATATGACCAAACAAATGTTGGAAGCAGCGAAAAACACCAGTCTGTCAATCTGAGTATGGACTCTTGAGAAAACAAAATTTATAAGTGTACAGGTTATGGAAATATAGTGTGATTTTTCTTTTACATTTAACAGGTAGCAGATCACTTCCTTTTATAGGAAACACAGAGTGTGTCTTCTTTTTGTAATGAATTATGTATACTTTCTATCAACTAAATTGGTTTTTATTGGTAAGGAAGAATCTTTTAGTGTGTTATTGGTAAAGAGGTTTGATTGTTTCATTGAATCTTCCTCAATAGCTCAGAAATAAAGGCTTTGGAAAACATTGTGTGTAATGGAGAGAATGCAGGTAACCAGCATTCTTTCTTTCTTATTGTCATGCCTTCTACCCATTTATCCTTTACCAAATGATTACATTTAAGACAAGCTCAGATTGAAAGAATATGCAAAAGACAAAATAATTGTGATTGAAAATTAGAAATTTGTTGTGGAAATAGTAGAAAACATGATGGGAAAAGGACATTTTCTGCTTTTCCCAAAATGTTTTCAAGAGGCTTCTTTCTCCAGGTCACTAAAAGTCAGCATTGACTGGTAAAGGGTTAATCACAAATTGCATCATCAAGACATCATCTCCTGTAATAGAGAGTTTAGTTACACAAGGTATTCAAAGTAAGATATTCAGATGTCTTAATTGTTTTTCATTAGAAAGGGAAGAAAGGCACCCATTATAACTTGACTCTTTACTAACTGACAAAATCTTAGACTGGTCCAAATTGAAAGCATTTGCAGACAACAAAATAAACTTGACTCAAAGATTTGAACTTGACTGGAAGAGTAGAAAAAATTGTGGGAAAAGGAGGAAATGCTGACTACCAGTATTTTCTCCTATTTTCACAATGTTTTCAAAAGGTTTGTTCTGTAGGAATGTGAAAAACAGAGGTTGTTTGGTAAAGGGTCAAGGGATATTGAATTTGCTGTCTGCAACAACTGTTGATTTGGCATAGTAAAAATGTTGTCCCTAGATCAATCCTTTTTATACCATTGATGACATCAGAAGCTTTTATGTACAAAGTAGATCAAGATCAGACTATACAGAACACTACTTTACTAGAGACTTTGACCAATATATCTTTTGATCTTACAGCCAAACCATGTTTTTTGTAGCCTTTGAGACAATACAATTTATTTATGTAGTAAAGAGTTAACTCATTACCAAACGACAAAATTTTAGGTTTGTCCGAATCGAAAGCATTTGCAGACGACAAAAAAAAAGTGACAGAAAATTTGAAATTTGTTCTGTGAAGGGTAGAAAACAGTGTGGGAAAAGGAGAAAATGCTGGTTGCCAGCATTTTCTCCTTTTCCCATAGTGTTTTCAAAAGGCTTCTTTCTCAGGGGCGTCAAAAGTAGGGATTGTGTGGTAATGGGTTAACCATTACCACACAATCCCTACTTTTGACGCCCCTGAGAAAGATGCCTTTTGAAAACACTGTGGGAAAAGGAGAAAATGCTGGTAACCAGCATTTTCTCCTTTTCCCACAGTGTTTTCTATCCTTTCCAGAACAAATTTCTATTTTTCAGTCACCTTTATTTTGTCGTCTGCAAATGCTTTCAATTTGGACCAGTCCAAAATTTTCTCGTGTGGTAATGAGTTAAGAAAGAATTAAAAAATGACAACAACTTTTTTTCAGGGCTGCTCTTGGTGAAGACCCGAATGAAAAGAAAGAGGTGAAGGAAGAGCTCAGCAAGAGTAGGAAACAGATTGAACAAAGCAGGCTGCGTTTGACCAAACTGAAACAAGATGGATTTGAGTTGGTGACTAATATCAGAGTGGCTGGGGATGCCAGGGAAGCTTCCAGGAGAAATGAAGAAGAAGATGCTAAAAGAATCAGGTAACCAAAGATAAGGGAGGTAAATACATGTAAAACTCATGACTGGTGCCATGATGTTGCCATGTTTACTTCTGTATTCTACCTTTTACTTTTAATTAGCCAATTTCAGAACAGGCCTATTTCAAACATACCCAACAGCTCAATAAATCATTTTCAATTAGCCAATCTCAGAACAGGCCTATTTCAAACATGCCCAACACCTCAATAAATCATACATGATCAAAAGAGAACAACCTCTCTCTCTCTCTCTCTCTCTCTCTCTCTCTCGTTTTTTCATGCTCATTAACACTTGTTGCATAACTTTTCAGGAAAGAAAGATTGGAACAAGAAGCCAAATCTGGTGCTGAAAGGTTTGAAGAGGTATGTTTAATAATGTATTTGTAACATACTAAATCAGCATCTATTCTGGGTTTTAATTACCAAGAGGGGAAAGGCTTTTGAAAACATAGTGGGGAAAAAAAGAAAATGTTGGTAACCTGCATTTTCTCTATTTCCCACAATGTTTATTCCTTTTCACAAATCTGGTTATTTCAACCAGATGAAATCTCTCATCTGCAAATACATTTGATATGGAAGTGTGTAAATTTTTTTATCTCGAAAATGCCTAAGGCCATTTCCAGTAGCCCTTCAACAGGTATTTCATTTATGTTATAGTAGTTAGTCTACCAGTCTGTGCATTTCTATTATGCCCATACTAGTACTACACACAACACTTTTTTTTTTCTTGCCAATAACTGCTTTCCCACATCAACACAGCTGACATATTTTTTTTGGAACATGAAGAGGATGAACCAGGTCAAAATGGCTTTCATTACAGATTTAACTCTTTTCCACACAATCCCGACTTTTAAAGACTCTGAGAAAGAAAGCCTTTGAAAACATTGTGGGAAAAGGAGAAAATGCTGGTAACCAATGTTTTCTACCCTTCCCAAATCAATTTTCAATTTTTTATTCACATGTATTTTGTCGTCTGCAAATGCTTTTAATTTGGACTAGTCCAAAATTTTATCATTTGGTAAAGGGTTAAGAGACTATTTTTTGGGGTCAAGCTTCCAAGTCACAAGCCCTTGATTAAGTGCACTGTGCTCAAACCTTTAACCAAATCATTCTATCTTTTTAAATGAATCTTATAAAGAAAGCTCAAACTGAATTCACTATGGTAAAAGTAAAAATATTGATAATCATGGGGGAAAAGGAAAAGCCTGTTTGTCTAACAGTGGTTTTTAACCCTTAATCAGACAGTTCAAACTCACTGTGATCCTTAGAAGAATGCTTTTGAAAACATTGTGGGAAAAGGAGAAAATGCCAGTAACCATCATTTTCTCCTTTTGTCTTAATGTTTTTTACCCTTTGAAATAGATTGAGAAACAATTTGTTTTCTGCAAATGCTTTCAATTTAGACAAAGCTGTCATTTTGTTACTTAGTAAATAATAGTCTTAACCCATTACCACTCAATCCCTACTTTTGACGCCCCTGAGAAAGAAGCCTTTTGAAAACATTGTGGGAAAAGGAGAAAATGCTGGTAACCAGCATTTTCTCCTTTTCCCACAGTGTTTTCTACCCTTTCCAGTACAAATTTCTATTTTTCAGTCACCTTTTTTTTGTCATCTGCAAATGCATTCAATTTGGACCAGTCCAAAATTTTCTCGTGTGGTAATGAGTTAAACTTGTCATCTACATGTGCATATAAAGTTATATTTATACGATAATAGGTAAAAAGTTCTGCTTTGGTTATCTATAATGAACTGTCACTGTTTTTGTCTTTTTGTACAGATTACAAAGAAATGGGAGTCAGCTTTACAGAAAGAAATTCCACAGTCCCTACATGAGGTAACCATTTTACATATCAAATACATGTACATGACATAGCATATCATATATATTTATCAAATAATCTCCATTGTTTTCAGTGTAATATACCTATTACAAATTCTCTTATCTTATGCACATTTGATATCACAACATGAGTTGCTGTTTTTAGGTCAGCCTGCATAAATTGAGCAGGCTGACCTGAATTGATTTTTTTTTTTTCCGAGATGCACCAAGCACCCTTTTCACATATTATGTCTCATGGTAGCTGTGAATGGATGGTATGTTACATGAGAAAATTTAAATGAAATATTATTTATATATTTTTTTCCAATGCTTTTAGATGCTGATGCAACAAAAAACATCTTGTGATGCCATGATTGATGAAAAGAACAAACTTATCAATGATTTTCAACAGGTATTAGAATTTATCTTTTTTGAACTTTTCCATGTACATGTAATTTGTGAGAAATTCTATATCTATTAAGGACATTCTCTCATTTTTATAGAACATGTAATGACACATTTGAAACAATCATTAGATAAGACTAAGCTAGATCATAACATGCAATGACAGCCACCCTGTAACTGAGATAATGTTGAAGACAGTGTTGAACAACAAACAGGCGAATAAATCAAATTTTTATTAATTCATTAATCAATCCATACATCATGCCTGTCTCACTGTCCCTCCTTCAAGCCATCAATCCATTTATTCATCCGCAGGAGCTGAAGTCTAAAGATGACCAGTATGTGAAAGACTTAAAGAAACAAGGGGAAGATATTGACCTGATGATAGAGAGAATGGAGGAACAAATTAAGAATCTTACAAAAGCTTTGAGAGAAGAAATGAAGGAAATAGAGGTAATTTTATCAAGTCAGTAATTTGATAAAGCTCAACAAAATATCTCTTGCTTATGACTATTTTTGTTCTACAGCTGACCAGTGATTTAAACCTTTCCCAAACGACAAACTTTGGACTAGACCAAATTGAAAGCATTTGCAGATGACAATTCAACTCTTGCTGAAAAGATGATTTCTGTTTGTGATAAGGTAGAAAACATTGTGGGAAAAGGAGAAAATGCTGGCTACCAGCATTTTCTCCTTTTCCTACAATGTTTTCAAAAGGCTACTATTCCAGACCCTAAAAACCAGGGATTGTTTGGGAAAGGGTTAAACCTTTACCTAACAGCAAAATTTTAGACTGGTCAAAATTGAAAGCACTTGCAGACAACAAAATAAATGTAACTCAAAAATTGAAATTCGTTTCCAGCAGGATAAAAAAAAAATGTGGGAAAAGGAGAAAATGCTGGTTAGCAGCATTTTCTCCTTTTTCCCCAATGTTTTCAAAAGGCTTCTATCTCAGAGTTGTGAAAATATTTTTGGAAGAGGAGAAAATGCTGCTTGCCACCTAATCATTATAAAAAATTAAGCCATTTACTGCTTTATGGCATAATGAGTTGTAAAGAACTAAAAACACCCTACATATTTCATAAATCTTTTTGCTATTGAAAAAAGTGAAGTAGAGCAGTTTTGATTGCTCACATGAGCAATCAGATCATGCTGCCACACTTTTTCCCACAAAATCATATTTTCCAATTCACTTTCAGTTTTATATTGAAATATCACACATTTGAACTTGTTGATTATAGATGGCTTTTGTTGCGGAGAGAAATGAACTACTGGAGGCACAGAAAAAGAAATGGGATGAAAGGATGCAACACCGTCGGGACAAAGAGGTGGAGTACATGAAGTCAAGAGAAAAGCGGGTGGAGGATTACGAGAATCAGCTTCAGCATTTAAGGATACAAGATGCAGAGGAGTATAATATGGTCAAGATACGACTTGAGACTGATGTTCAGGTAAATTTTGTGTGTTTTGTATGTCTGTGTGTTTGTTTGTTTGAATAGTGTGAGGGACAAAAACAGTTGTTAACCCTTTCCCAAATGACAAATTTTTGGACTATACCAAATTGAAAGCATTTGCAGACAACAATTCAACTCTTGTTGAAAAGATGATTTCTGTCTATGAAAGGGTAGAAAACATTGTTGAAAAAGGAGAAAATGCTGGTTACCAGCATTTTCTCCTTTTCCCACAATGTTTTCAAAAGGCTACTATTCCAGACCCGTAAAAACCAGGGATTGTTTGGGAAAGGGAAATGATCATAGCTGCAGATATACATTTCAGACCTATTTGTTATGTAGGTTTGTCTCCTGCTTTTTATTTACCAAAAAACTACCTGAAATAAACTTAAATAAACCCATACATTTTCAAGAGTTCTGGTGAGAAAGAAAGGTGATGACTTTTTACTAAATGACAAAATTTTGGACTTGTCCAAATTGAAAGCATTTGCAGATGACAAAATGAATGTGAATAAAAAATTGAAACTGATTTGGAATAGGTAGAAAACATGGTGGAAAAAGGAGAAAATGCTGGTTACCAACATTTTCTCCTTTTCCCAAAATGTTTTCAAAGGCTTTTTTTCTCAGGGTCTTTTTAAAAGTCGGGATTGTATGGTAAAGAGTTAAACAGATTTTGTAGATTTACCAAAATGTTTAAAAGATCTATCCTTTACAGATACATACTATTAACTCTTTACCAAACGACAAATTTTTGGACTGGACCAAATTCAAAGCATCTGCAGACAACAAATTAAGTCTTATTTATATGATAATTACTAACTTTATAGGAGTAGAAAATGTTGTGGGAAAAGGGGAAAATGCTGGTTACCAGCATTTTCTCCTTTTCCCACAATGTTTTCTATAAGCTTCTTTCTCAGGGTCGTTAAAAGTCGCGATTGTGTGGTAAAGAGTTGAATGACCAACAAAAAGTAGAGATTCATGTCAGCCTGCATAGATTGCACATGCTGGCATATGTTGAAACCTTTTGCATTTGGTCAATTTTTTGCATGTCCAAGGACAACTCTACCTCCAGATATAGTCATTTGTCATACCAAACGACAAAATTTTAGGTTTGTCCAAACTTTGCAGACAACAAAATAAAAGTGTCTGAAAATTTTAAATTTGTTTTGTGAAGGGTAGAAATCACTTTGAGAAAAGGAGAAAATGCCCTGGTAACCAGCATTTTCTCCTTTTCCCACAATGTTTTCCAAAGGCTTCTTTCTCAGAGTCGTCAAAAGTCGGGTGGTAAAGAGTTGATGAGTTTTATGGAACCATCACTAAGTAATGACTTGTTTGGTGTAATGCATCATGCAGAGGCTTTAAGCCCCCTTTTGCCAGAGCACAGAGCATATATACATGTATTGCAGAGTCAAACATTACAAGCCTTTTGTCACTCTATTTTAGTTACTTGAGCAACAGCTTCAACAAATGAGGGCAACATATCAGTTAAACCAGGAGAAACTTGAGTACAACTTCCAAGTGTTGAAAAAGAGAGATGAAGAAAACACTATAACAAAATCACAACAGAAGAGGAAAATAACAAGGTGAATTAACCCTGTACCACACAATCACAACTTTTCACAACCCTGAAAAAGAAGGCTTTTGAAAACATTGTGGAAAAAGGAAAAAATGCTGGCTACCAGCATTTACTCTGTTTCCAACAGTTTTTTTTACTCTGTCAAGAACAAACTTCATCCTACTGGCTACCTTTAGTTTGTCGTCTGCAGATGCTTTCAATTTGGACCAGTCAAAAAAAAGGAGGAGATGCTGGTCACCAGCATTTTTTTCTTTGCAATTTCTTTTCCCAACCAAGGACAAATCATTGTTTGGGCCACTTTAACTTTGACGTCTGCAAACCTGTCTAAAATTTTGTCATTTGGTAAAGAGTTAGCCCATTGATCAGATGAGAAATTTTTTTACTTACACAAATTGGTATTTGCATATGACAGAATAGATTTTGACATTTGCTTTTTGAGATGAATGAAACATACATTTTGAGAAAAGAATAAAATGCTGCTGCCAGGATTTTGTCCTTTTTCCCAGGACTTTCTTAACCCTTTACCACAGATTCCCTAGTTTTAAAAACGTTGGTAACTACCATTTTCTCCTTTTCCCACAAAGTCTTCTTCTGTGCCAAAATTAAATATCCATTTTTTAGTCACATTTAATTTGATGTCTGGAATTAAACGATGCCTTTCAAAGCGCTCCTCTCACCCTGCTGGCTGGTTTCCTATATAGAATAAATGCAGGTGATTTGTTGAATGACCAGTGTTTAACTCATTACCAAACGACAATATTTTGGGCTTGTCCAAATCGAAAGCATTTGCAGACGACATAATAAAAGTGACTGAAAATATGAAATTTGTTTCATGAACGGTAGAAAACATAGTGGGAAAAGGAGAAAATGCTGGTTACCAGCATTTTCTCCTTTTCTCACAATGTTTTCCAAAGGCTTCTTTCTCAGGGTCGTCAAAAGTAGGGATTGTGTGGTAATGGGTTAATAAATGAGTTATATCTGTTCAGGGATATTCCATAATTATAAGAAAAGCACAATGCCTACATTAGAAGATGTCTTATTTCCAACCCATATTTTATATTCAGTCTGTCATACCATATTATATTTTATGCTGTTTTTACCCATTACCACCCAATCCCCTCATTTGATGCCCCTGAGAAAGAAGCCTTTAGAAAACATTGTGGGAAAAGGAGAAAAAGCTGGTAACCAGCATTTTCTCCTTTTTCCGCAATGTTTTCTACCCTTCACAAAGTAATTTCAATTTTTCAGTCATTTTTCTTTTGTTGTCTGCAGATGCTTTTGATATGGACAAACCTAAAATTTTGTTTTTTGGTAATGAGTTAAATAGTTTTTAAATTAAGTCTCAGAATTGGTTGGATTCTTGGACTTTTATGTCCAGTTCTCATGTACAAAAGTATGTGTTACAAATATATTTCAGAAGGTACATAATGTATTATTCAATATTATTGAATTGTATAACATTTCAGACTACAAGATGTCCTAAATGGACTTCGAATTAAATGTGCAAAACAGGAGAAACAGTACAAAGATGAAAATGCTCAGCTGTCTGAAGATTATAAAAGAATCACTGAAATGTTTAGAGATTTACAGAAAAAATCCAGGTAAGGTTGAAAAGAAAAGATATGTAGCTGTTATAGGCTTGATTAATAAAGGTATGGATATCTAAATACGCTATTTCAACAGTAAATAAAACCTTTTTTTTAGTTCCTCACTGGGATAGTCTCTAAGAAACAATTCCTATGAATACCCTTGGCATAGATTTTAAGGGTGAGATTGAAATTGTTACTCATTAAAACTGAAATCATTCATGTACCTGTTCTGTTCCTGGTATAGGCTTGTTCATGTGTATGTACTTTTATCTCTTTACCAAACGACTATAATTTAAACACTTTTCTAAATTAACAGTGTTTGCAGTTGACAAATGTGGCCATGACCTTGGGATTTGTCTTTGGAAGGGTATCAGCATTTTCTGCTATTCCCGCCATGTTCTTAAAATTCTCTCTTTTACAGGCCATAAAATCATGAGGTCATTTCGTTAAGAGTAATTTCAGTCTTCCGTAGAGTTTAATAAAACAATTAAATTTACAGTGATTGTAAATTATTGCAGGCATTTTATGCAGGCTGATGCTAACAAGTTCCATGATGTTTGGTGCATGAATGAACAGGAATGTAAAGATCTGGTTCAAGGGGTGCTAGAGGCAGATCGTATTATACAGACACAACAAATGGGCCTTGAGTGGAACACCCCAAATCTGTAAGTCTTTTTCGTTTCATCTTGAGTTTCTTCACCTTCTTCACAAACATTCTATTAGTCAAATCTTAGATTAGTAGATAAAAAATAGCCTTTGGTTGGGTGAGACATTCACCAACATTTCTGAATTCAATTGTGATTCAATCATTTACCGAATTTTCCCTGGTTTTTATGGCCTGAACGAGGAAGCCTGGTTGTTGAGTTTTGAACAAAGGTAATACGTAACTCTAATTAGACTTGTCCAAATTGAAGGGACTTGTGTGTGACAAAGTATGATATTGATGTCTCAAAACATTTAAATTTGTGTTTAGATGAACAGAAATATTGTGGGAGAAGGAGAAAATTCTGGTTACCAGCATTTCTTCCATTTTCCATGTTGTTTTTAAGAGGTGTTTTCCATAGGATTGTTCAAACTCAAGATTGTTTGATATAAAGATATTGTTGTTGTTTTTTCTTGTCATCATTTGATTCAAACTTGGGAATAGACAGAATGAACCCTCAAATATATCTCTGAAAACTTGAATGCATAATCTTTACTCGTCTGATTTCATAGATCTACATCAAAATATTTTGATAACAGGAGCCCTGTAACAGTGATTTTGTATTTGCACTATTCATTTTAGTACCGTCATGGTTAGTCAAGGTCCATTGATGGGGCTGAGCTTTACTGGACAGCTATAGCCCTACTGTATTTATTGTATCTTTTTACATTGTTTGTCTGCCTATTTGTCAATCTGTCAGTCAGTTCATCTGTTTGTCTGTCCATCTGGACAGATATATTGTGCAATCCTTGACAGTAAATGATGAAATTTATAGTACATGTGTTCCTAATGAAAGTCGGCTGATATGCCTGTTTTTTCTTCTTTTAACCCATTACCACACAATCCCTACTGTTGACGCCCCTAAGAAAGAAGCCTTTTGAAAACACTGTGGGAAAAGGAGAAAATGCTGGTAACCAGCATTTTCTCCTTTTCCCACAGTGTTTTCTACCCTTCCCAGACCAAGTTTCTATTTTTCAGTCACCTTTATTATGTTGTCTGCAAATGCTTTCAATTTGGACCAGTCTGAATTTTCTCGTGTGGTAAAGAGTTAATGCTGTATCAGGGAAAATGGAATTTTTTTCATTATGAAACAGTAACAAAAAGGTTATGTGTTCATACAGAATCCAATACCTCATATCTTTCTTTCAAGAAAAATCGGTGGGGGGAAACCTTTTCAATAAAATTCCTTTTTTTTTTTTAAATTATTGTCATTATTATTACAATTTTTTGTAGTTTGTTTATGGAAAATGAAGGTCCGCTGATGGAGGAAGCCTCTAAGAAGTCTGGAGTATCGGCCCAACAGGTTGTACAGGAAGTTCTGTCCCAGACTGGCGGTGGACAAACGACAGGTATTGGGCACATTTTTTTAGTTAACTTCCCATATTATCATTTAATTTCATGGGAGGTTTAGTGGAACGAAAGTTGTTTAAGTGTCTTCAACAGTTTATAAAAACTTCATACATCCTATTGTGGCAAAAAATGTTGGTGTCTGTACTTGTTTGCATTAACCCATTACCACACAATCCCTAATTTAAACGACCCTCAGATAAAAGCCTTTAGAAAACATTGTGGGAAAAGGAGAAAATGCTGGTAACTAGCATTTTCTCCTTTACCCTCAGTATTTTCTACCCTACCAAAGTCATCATAGCATCATATTACCAAGATTTAATTTGTCGTCTGCAAATGCTTTCGATTTGGACAAGTCCAAAAATTGGTTGTTTGGTAAAGAGTTAAGGGGTGATTCCCTACAGAAGCGCTGAACATAATTGAATCCAATGCATCTCCTTGATAAATTATAACAAGCAAGTCATTGCAAGTCATCACATAATTATGGTCCCATATGATTCATTTTGTATAACAAATTACTAAATTATGAGCTGCACTGGTCCTTTGACATATTAACTCTTTACCGCACAATCCCGACTCTTAATGACCCTGAGAAAGAAGCCTTTTGAAAACAATGTGGGAAAAGGAGAAAATGCTGGTAACCAGCATTTTCTATTTTTCCCACAATGTTTTCTACCCTTCAAAAACCAAATTTCAATTTTTCAGTCACATTTATTTTGTGTCTGCATATGCTTTCAATTTGTGTATGCTGGTCTAAAATTTTCTCGTGTGTATAAGAGTTAAAAAGTTGACCAATAGAAAAATTTACACAAACTGTGCAGTCTAATCTGAATTTATACCTTTTGCAGATGTGTTGAGCCCCTTTTTCACAAAGCATGGTTCAATTATGATTCAAAATATTCTGACTTCTACTCGTATAAAATTACTGAGGTTTTATTTATTAGAATATAATGAACTTACTATTTTTGTAGCTCTAAGTCATGTCAACAAGCATTATATATTTATGTTAAGGGTGCTTTGTTACTTATTATACTCTGTCGAGTGTATGTTGCGCACCTGTAGTATAAATAGAGAGCGCAGCTCTATTCTGGTCATTCGACGGCTAGACTACATATTACTTACGACTGCGTATAACCCGCCCGCCTGCCCATTTTTTTTTTCTTTCTTTTGAGGGAATTATTTCATTATTGCATACATTTCTGTATTGCTTTTTATGTATATCGTATATTAAGAGGTTGATATATGTTGAAAAATACACTTAATACACTTCAATTACAATGCATAGTCTAGGCCACTACTCCTATTTACAAGAGTTCAGTTGTTTATTATTCCATAATAAGTCCATGCAATAGAACATAAATGTTTTATATTTGTCTGAGTGGAACGAAAGAAAATATAAATGATTGTAGATTTTACTCTATTATTTGGACAATTTTAATTTTTTATATCATTTCAGCTCTTAGTCATGCTGAAGAGGAAGAGGAACAGTCTGAAGGAGGAGACAGTGATATTCCGGAGGACAGAAAACCCAAAAAGACAAGTATTTTAGACAAAATCTCCGCACAAACCATTAAAATGATTCTGGAACTTTTGTGTGATGAATCAGTAAGTAACGTTACTTATACATGCAAATAATTTGATTTATTCTAGAATTTCTAGATCTTCACAAAAACTGCTATTGTATTAAGTATTTTCATATCAATCATTTCAAATCGGACTGAAAATTATATAAAAAAGATATTTAACCCTTTACCCCATAAGGCATTTCTATGGTATCTCTAATTGACCCTGAATAACAGCAAGGGTGAAGCTGTTTCTTATGTGTATGTGACACCTTCTGAAAACATAGAAAACATTGTGGCAAAAGGTGAAATTGCTCGCTACGAGCAATTTCACCATTTGCCACAATGTTTTCCAATGGCTCCTACAAGCAATGCATAGAAATGAGTATCTATAGAGTAAAGGGTTAAAAATTTTTGAGGCTTCCATCATGGTGGAAGAAATATGAAATTTATATAACATCTGTGTATAAGTGAAACACATGTGTATCAGATACAAAGTTTTGCTGTTCTCAGGAACTGGAAATTTTAGCACCTGTCATAACTTTATTCACCTTTGGGATCGTCATAAAACAAGGTCATACTACACAAAACATCTTGTCCAATCTTTGATCTATACTGTTTACCTTTTGAGATGTTCTTGACCAATTCAGAGCTTAGAATTTTTTTGTAATCAGGCCGTACTTCTAGACTGGAGGTGTCTGGTGGGTTTGGAGTTATAAGGTCATAAAGGCTAAGGGTTGGTATCTTACTGAAAACACAAACAAGGAGTGTGTTGTTTTCAGTGATATTTACAAACCCCTGCTGGATATCCTAGAAATGTAGTTATTTGGTGTAAAGACACAACAATGTTTTGTCGATATTTACAGAGATAGACGTAGAGCCTCCGCAGAAAAGCAACAGTCTTCTTGGAAAATAACTGTGGAAATTCTCTAGTAAATTATCTGTATGTATATTTCAGGGATTTTTGGTTGAATCTAAACTGAATAAGCTGCTGGCACCTTTAGAGAAAGATGAAAGATCTCTTATGAAGTTAGATGCTATCTTTAGTGTAAGTCAGCTATCTACTTAACATCTCTCTTTTTTTTTTCATTTTTTATATTCCGTGTTGATAGAGAAATACCAGTAATCAAATCTGACTGAATTAGAGAAAACTATATTTCAAAGGGTAGCAAAAGATTATGGAAAAGGGAGAAAATATTGATTAACAGCATTTTCTCCTTCTTTACATACAATGCTTTCAGAAACTTAAGATTACAATAAGAGATGCTTTTGCTTCCAGTATAATAAAGATCAGTCTAAATAAAATGTGCTTTCAGTTCTTGGATCTACGGTATATGCTCTGACGAGACATTTTTGCCAAAAGCAGTCTTGAAGCTGCAATAGTAGAAGTCATTTTACTGGAATGAATATGTCCATTTCATTTATTTTGCGTTCCTATGACGTATTGTGTTCAGATCTCTCCTATAATTTAACACTTTACTAAACAACAAGTTTTTGGACTGGACCAAATTTAAAACATCTACAGACAACAAATTATATCTAGGTATAATGTTGATGTTTGATTTAGATAGGGTCGAAAATATTGTGGGAAAAGGAGAAAATGCTGGTTACCAGCATTTTCTCATTTTCCCACAATGTTTTCTGTAGGTTTCTTTCTCAGGTTCATTAAAAGTCTGGATTGTGTAGTAAAGAGTTAGTTCAGCTCTGTACACAAGGTTCCTGTTGAAGCCTACATTAAAACAAGGATTACTCAGTGAGAAGGATGATTCCTTTTGCATTGACTATTATTAACCCTTGAAAATAAGTGGACAAGCCAGGATTTGAAGTTTCAACTTCTAACTTATTTGATCTATGAAATAAATCTCCCTGGACTTAGCTCCTGTAAATTTGTATAGTTATAACCCCCCCATGGCATAGTTAATCGAGATACACTTGTATATAAGAAAGTCTTTCTTTCCTGAGTGCAATTTCAAGTCAATTTCTTCTTCTACTCTTCTTTATAGTAATTTAAGCTGAAATTTAATGTAATTATCAAAGAAAAATGTACATGTGCCGTTTACATGTCATTAGGTCAGCTATAACAGAAGTTGGTTTGGTTTGAATAATGACCAGATCTAGGAACAAGCTTACCAATGTATGGTTGCTCCTTTTTTAAACCTTTCCCAAATGACAAATTTTAGACTGTCCCAAACTCAAAGTGTTTGCAGATGACAATTTTGAATTTGATGAGAATGGAATAAAGTTTTCTGGTAGGCTAGAAAACTCTGTGGGAAATGGAGAAATTGCTCGTTACGAGCAATTTCTCCTTTTCCCCCAGTGTTTTCTAAAGACTTATACTGCAGAGTGAAGATACATGCTAGCATGTCTGTATTTCTGTATTTATAGGCCCTCAATATTGACACAGAAGATGATATACATCTACTTGCAAGTTATTTCATGCATCTCAAAGGGAAGCCAGAACAAGGGGAGGATGAGCCTGAAAAGGTAGCATAATTTTTTTTAAATTTTTTTAACAAACTTTGCATTTCAGGAACTTTACTGACTGTAACTCTTTACCAAACCACAAAATTTTAGTCATGTACAAGCTGAAGGGATCTGCAGATGACAACCTTGATGTTTCTCAACTGATTGGATATGTGTATCAAAATGGTGAAAAATTTGAGAGAATAAGCATTTCTCCTCTTCTCACAATGTTCTCATAAATATTTCCCAGGGTCATGAAAACATGAAATTGTTTTTTGTGAAGAGTAACTCTTTACTAGACAACAATTCTCTTGATTACAAAAAAAATATTTGTTTTTGTAAATATATGTGACCTAATCATGCTAAAAGAAACAAACTAGGAATTCAGTATGTCAGTTAGATGAAAACAGATCAACGATAATGCAAGTCAGTTTAAATTAAAAGTTCAAAAGTGATTGTATAACAAGGTAGAATGACCACTATTCATACAGTAAATATCATTAAAGCAAAAGGTGTTGACCCTGTACACGCAGTCTGACCATGGTTGACACTTTTTGCAGTTCCCAGATGGTCCTTTTTTTGCGTACGGGGCACATACGCATAAAAGATTGTGACATTTCTTGCTCATAAACTCCAATATTTGATATTTTCAGTTGTTGCTTTACTTCTTATTAAAATGTCAAATAGTTATTGTTTACTATATGGCCTGCAACACACGAAAAGGGGCATTCGGATATTTGCGTAAAGTGTCGTCTCAGATCAGCCTGCGCAGTCCGAGTAGGCTAATCTGAGATGACACTTTCCGATTTTATGTGATTTTTTGTTTTATGCAAGTCTACTGTCGCACAAAATCTAATGTAGTCGTAAAGTGCCGTCTCGGATTAGCCTGCGCAGGCTAATCCGGGATGACACTTTACTCAAATGTCTAAATGCACCTTTTCGCATGTTGCACTTCATATTGAAACCATGTCTTTATCTTTCGTCTAAACAGAAAACTACCTGTAGTATGACAGTTACATTATCATGATTATCTTTAATAGAAGGATGATGAAGAATCAAAGATATTCTACTCCGAGAGTGGAGAAGTGGATGACATTGATGCGGAGATTTATAAACTCACGGGTAAAGAGGGTGATGCTGAGTCCTCTAAAAGTGAAACTGTGGAACTTATTCATCCTAATGAAGTCCTAAAAGCTCTTAGATCCTTTGTAGATGATCATCGTAAGCCTCAAAAGTAAGTACATGTATTTTATAGTTAAAGAGCTAATGACAGATACTGTAAGTGCTTTTGCCAAACTCTATAGATCAAGATCAGACTACACAGAACATGAAAAATATTTCGATTGTAATATACCCATTACAAATTTTTTATCTTATACACGTTTGATATCACATTCATGCAAAGTCATTTTTGATGTCATTTTGTATGCATTTCATACAATTGAATGGGTCTCATGGAAAATACCGAGGGTGTATTTATGAATGTTTTTGCATCATCTGATCTATATTTTGTGAAATATCATTATGTGATAAAAAGAATCTGACATCTGTAGGCATTTGAGATATTTTATTAAACTTGTCAAGGCAAAATGTTAATAAGCTCGCAAAAGTAACATTTTTCTAGACACGTTTAATAAAAACTTATCTCAAAAGCCAACTCATGTCAGGTCCTATATATCTTATTTGTAAAGATACATATATTTTGACCCAAAACAGCAATGAAAATTGGAATATTGTCTAGTTTCACAAAATTTCCCATTCCTTTGGCCCATTGGTTCACCTCTTTATCGTTAGACTGTTAGGTTACTCTTCACCAGACACTCACAATCAATGACCATTATAAAAAAGTTGGTGGGAAAAGGAGAAAATTGTAGTAAATACTCATGCAGTGTTTTCCCATTTTCTCAGCTTGCTTATTGACCTTAACCCTTTGCCACACAGTCCCGAGTTTTAACAACCCCGAGGAAGAAAGCTTTTGAAAACATTGTGGGAAAAGGAGAAAATGCTTGTGACCAGCATTTTCACCTTTTCCCACAATGTTTTCTTCTCAATTACAAACAATTTGCACCATTTGAGCCACTTTTGTCAAATGCTTTGAATCTAGACAAGTCCACAATTCTGTTGTGTGATAAAGAGTTAACCCATTACCACACAATCGCTACTTTTGACGCCCCTGAGAAAGAAGCCTTTTGAAAACATTGTGGGAAAAGGAGAAAATGCTGGTAACCAGCATTTTCTCCTTTTCCCACAATGCTTTCTACCCTTCACAAAACAAATTTCAAATTTTCAGTCACTTTTATTTTGTCGTCTGCAAATGCTTTCAATTTGGACCAGTCTAAAATATTGTCGTTTGGTAATGGGTTAAGAAGATAAATCTGATAAACTTGATTTGCAGGCTACAAACGAAGACAAGTGCGAACTTCTATCATGTTGGCAAGAAGTATGACTATTTCAACCATAGTTCAGTTTTATTATTGCAGCTTTCACAAAGTGCTTCTTTTCTGTCATGAAAACGCAGGAATGCTTGGTAAAAGGTCAAGATTAATTCAATACAAGTCATTCTGTGGTGAAAGTGACACAATGAAGAATTTGAAGGAAGGGAAAAATTGAAAGATATGGAAAACACTGTGGAAAAGGAGTAGTTGTTTATCATAGCTTTTTATGTACATTGAAGTCAGGATCAGATTTCATGTAGCATGCAGTCTGATCTTGAACCAACAGTGTCTGCTGTATTGATAAAGGGTCAAGATTATTTCAATACAAGTCATTATGTAGTGAGAGTGACACAATGAAGAACTTGAAGAAAAGGAAAAATGAAATGATATAAAAAACACTGTGGAAAAGGAGTAGTTGCTTATTATTGCTTTTTATGTACACTGAGGTCAAGATCAGATTTCATGAAGCGTGCAGTCTGATCTTGAAGATACAGTGTCTGCTATATTGAAAAATACTAGTAATCCCTTGGAATTGTGTAAGGTTTGTTTCTATCCCTTGGCTGATATCCTGCATTAGATTTGCACATACATCTGTAGGGCTCCAATCGTTATGTCTGAGATCAATTCTGTATTTTGTAGAGAGAAAGGTAAAACTTCCCAATTCAAGATCAAATCTCTGGGAGAGAGGGATGACTCGGGAGACTCTGAATACTGGGCCAAATATGCACAAGTAATGCCTAACAAAAAAGAACGACTCTGGGATGCTTTGTTGGAAGGATTGGATAGATACAGGTATAGATAGATATTATTTAACCCTTTAGCACACAATCCCTACTTTTGACGCCCCTGTGAAAGAAGTCTTTTGAAAACACTATGGGAAAAGGAGAAAATGCTGGCAACCAGCATTTTCTCCTTTTCCCACAGTGTTTTCTACCCTTCCCAGAACAAATTTCTATTTTTTAGTCACCTTTATTTTGTCGTTTGCAAATGCTGTCAGTTTGGACCAGAAATTCAAAATGTTCTCGTCTGGTACAGAGTTAACCCTTTCGCAAACAATCTCCTTTTAATAATCCAAAGGATGAGCTGTTTGAAAATATTGTGGAAAAAGGAGAAAATGCTGTCTACCAGCATTTTCTCCTTTTTCCACAATGTTTTCTACCATTCGTACACAGATCTCATTGTTTGGGCCAGATTTGTCATTTGCAAATACTTTCAATAAGGTCTTATAATAAAGATCAAAAATATTTGGGACATGTTGAACCCTTTATAAAATGACTAATTTTTTACCCTTCCAGATTGAAAGCATTCACTTACGTCAACTTATGCATAGCTCAAATAGTGAGATTTGTCTGTTATAGGGGAAAAAATCATGGGAAAAAGAGGACATGCTGGTTACCAGCATTTTCTACTTTCTACAATATTTTCTTCCTTTTGAAGACAAATCCAGAGAAATTTGAATTATATCATTGTAGGAGCATTAAACGCAGAATTTTTTTTATATAGCTTTAAGATTTCTTCTGCAAGCTCATAGATAGTGATCTAGATCTAAGAGTGGACAAGTTTGAAAACATTAAGGCCAAAGGGGAAATTGATCATAAGCAATTATTTCTTTTAATGTAGTGTTAACACATTTAACACATTTTATCATGTATTTCATTTATAACAAAATGGCATTAGACACTTGGGCCACAATTAATTCACGGTATGATTTCAACATCGGACCTGTTTAAAAAACTGACATCTTGTAGATTATTGTTTTCCTTCCAGTGAATCTGAAGTTAGTTCAAGCTGATATTTTAACGACCCCATTGGAAAAGGTTGTTGAAAACATTGTGGAAGAAGGAGAAAATGTTGCTCACCTGTATTTTATCCATTTCCAGTTCTAAAATTTTGTGCTAGATTAACTCTTTTCCAAATGACAAAATTATAGACTGGTCCAAATTGAAAGCATAAAGCATTTGCAGACGACAAATTAAAAGTGACTGAAAAATTAAAATTTGGTTTTGGAAGGGTAGAAAACATTGTGGGATAAGGAGAAAATGCTGGTTAGCAGCATTTTCTATTTTTCCTACAATGTTTTCAAAGGGCTTTTTTCCCAGGGTTGTTAAAAGTCTGGATTGAGTGGAAAAATGTAAAATTTATCATCTTCATGTAGGTTAAATGTAGATGATTCTAAAATAATATTGTTTGGTAAAGAATTAAAAGTTGGTTTGGATATTTCTTACAGTGAGGTATTAAACAGTAGATCCAGTTTAATCACAGAGACAGACGCTCTTAGACAACAGAATGCTGAACTTAGAATGTTACTTCATCAGTATGTCAACTCTAAGGTTAGTTTGTTGTTTTTGTTGTTGTGTGGGGGTTTGTTGATCTACATATTGTCGTATCTTGGACAATTCATAAAGTTAGTGTTATATTTTTTTTTAAAATCTGTGCTATATTTTTTTTTATAGTTTTGCTTCAGTCTAATTTTAGCCTTTACATTTTGGTTGAAACAGTTATTTTCCTTTTCTTCTCCATTGTATTTCTTGTACTAGTTAATATCTAAACATTGTTTGTAAGGTAAAAGGTTGATCACTCAATCACTTAACCCTTTCCCAAACGACAAATTTTGGACTCTTCCAAACCGAAAGAGTTTGCAGACGACAATTTTAGATTTTGAGAAAATGGCAGAAAGTTCTCTAAAAGGGTAGGAAACAATGTGGGAAAAGGAGAAATTGCTCATCACGAGCAATTTCTCCTTTTCCCACAATGTTTTCAAAGGACTTTAACTGCAGACACGTAAAAACCAGGGCTTGTTTGGGAAAGGGTTAAGACCTCTGTCTGGGATTGTAACACTTATTTTCATCAATAAGCTTTTCAACACTTAACTGCCTATTCTAATCCTTGAATGACTCTAAGGGGTAATGCTTAGAAAAAAAATGTGGGAAAAAGAGGAAATGCTGGTAATCAGCATTTCCTCCTATTCCCACATTATGTTCTACCCTGTCAATGACAAATCCCTCATTTTCAGCCACATATAATTTGTTCTCTGCATAATTATCATTTTGGTATAAGAAGTCTAATATCTTGTCATCAGGGCCTGTATTCACCAACCATACTTAAAAACATTCTTTGTCTTATTCTCCAGAATTTTCTACATTTGTAAGTAATACAACTTCTGATTGGTTAAACCAAATGGTTTAGCCAATTAGAAGTTGTGTTACTTACCAATTTAGAAAACCTTGGAGAATGAAACTAAGAATGTTCTCAAGAATGGTTGGTGAATACGGGCCCTGGTAGAGTTAACAGGTTGGTTCAATTTTACACTTGCTTACATATAGAACAAATGTATTTCAGGTTAATGCTGAGCTAGAGGTACCTCCAACACGAGTCCTTCAACTTGAAATGAACCCACCCCGCTGATTATGTTTAAGTTAGGCGACACAAATGAACTTGACAATGGATTATTGTGGATCTATTTTTCTGTTATCTTCCAGTTTAGCAACACCAATTGGATTTAATAACAGTTGAATGGAACTTGAAAATTGCTTAAAGTACTGCCTTGGAACTTTTATTGATATATCTATATGGTGTCAATCATAATTTTGATCCAGATAGGTGAAACAGAACTGACCTTAGCTGGCTACATTAATAAGAGTAAATTGTTTAATAAACTGGCTTTGAACTTTGTGTATTTGTGAATGTACTTTTGTGTAGCTGAATTTACTTTCCTGTTATGATCTGTGATATTGTTTTAATAGAAAATATAAAAATATGAAAAGTGACAGATGACTTGATTTTGTGCATTTCTTCATGTTCGAGTTTTCGTACTAGTGCAAATTCAATTACAAGTAGAAAAGAAACACATAAACAGAGGCAGTTTGCCCAGTCATCGGATACTGCTCTGTTTCATGTCTTATTGGCTCAAACTTTGACACACACAAAAAAAAAATTTTAAAAAATTTTAAAAGTTTACCACTGGATCCCAACTTTTAATGACCCCGACAAAGATAGCTTATGAAAACATTAAGGACATAGAGAAAATTCTGGTAGCCAGCATTTTCTCCATTTCCCATATTGTTTTCTACTCTAATCAAAGACAAATACTTTTGATTTTAACATTTTTGATATGTCAACTACAAAGGCCCGTCGTTTAAATGAGTAAAAAATTTCTATGTGTGGTAAAAGAGTTAAAATGATAGTGATACATGGTGTTTTCTTACCTTTGTCCACATAATTCTGTTGTGTTTTAATCCTCTCCAAAACAAACCCTGGTTTTTATGTGTCTGAAGTACAAGTCTTTTGAAAACACTGTGGAAAAAGGAGAAATTGCTCTTAACGAGCAATTTCTCCTTTTCCCACAGTGTTTTCTACCCTTTATAAGAACTTGCTACCATTTTCATCAAATTTTAAATTGTTGCCTGCAAACTCTTTCAGTCTAGAAGTCTAAAATTTGTCGGTGGGAAAGGGTTAATAACCCAGAGAAAAATCCCATCACTTTGAAGCATATTTTATTTCTTGTCTTCAAAAGTTTTCTATTGTGACAAGCCTAGAGTTGTCAGACTAGTTCTTGCATTTATAGACAATTATTGAAAAAATTGTATGCTTACAGCCTTTTTTGCCCAAAATATCTTAACCTTTTACCACACAATGACGACTTTCAACAACCTTGAGGAAGTTAAGGAAGATGCCTTTTGAAAACACTGTGAAAAAAGAAGAAAATGCTGGAAACCAGTATTTTCTCCTTTCCCTACAATGTTTTCTACCCGTGCATAGACTACTTCCAACATTTCAGCTACATCTACATTTTTGTCTGCAGCTGCTTTCAATTTAAATAGGTATAAATTTTGCAGTGTGGTAAAGGGTTAAACAATATAAAGCAGTGTTGATCCAAGATCCGACTGCATTTTCTAGACAACCTGATCAGGTTCTTCACCATCATGGAACTTTTAAAAATCATACAACAGAGCTACTCTCAGTGAATTAAGTATTTAATCATCAACATGGAAAAAATAGATGCATATTTATCATTACAATATTTGATACAACAATCTCTGTATAAAGGTTTGTTTCCTCTCTCCTCAACAATTGTAAAACAGCTCTTCACTATTGTGAAAAGATGACTTGAAAATCATACATGTATAACAGGCTAATTCAAAATTAATAAAGATAGGCTAACTAATCAGTCAAAGTCAAAAACCATGTTTTCGGACATGGGGTCAAAATTAAAGCTCAAAGTCTTCATCTGTCAGCTCGCCAGCACTAAATACAGATATCTTTTTTATCTGATTTTGTTCAGAAGTGTTTTCTTTTTGAGAGTAACAATTTCCAAAAGCTGTATCTACTTTTGTTCTGGCTAGAATATCATTTTTGGAACCATTTCTCCACTTTATAAGCTCATTTCCTTTTAGTCTGTTCTCTTGATTACACGAACTTTCAGTGTCTCCTTGAAATTCATCTTTAACTGTTTTCAACTGACAGGCACCTCTTTGCAAAGGGTAATTGGGGCTTTTGGAAACTTTATGGCCATTGAAATCTGTTCTTTCGCATATTTCTGAATTTGTTTTCAAATCCCTATCACTGTTTCCAATAACTGATGAATTTTCAGGATAACTATTTGATTCAGACTCAAATTCTATTTCACTAGCAAGAAACTGGCCCCATTTTGACATTTTAGAGGTCAGGCTCTTTGAAGTCTTTTTGTTGACTGAATCTGGTAGAAGCTCTCTGCCTTTACTCCCTTCAGTCTGTTGATGTATAACATGAGAACCTCTCTGTTCAACTGGAACAGTTGCAGTAACTGGTAAAGGAAGATCATCAGAATTCCAAGCCCTCCTCCAGTTGGAACCTTTACACACAATCTGCTCACTGATGTCTACTTTCTCTCCACTTGTACATCCATTCAACCTGTTGTAATCTATTTCATCATCTCCCTCTAAGCTGTTGTCATGAAAATTTTCATCAACATTATTTTCATGTTCTTGAAACTTGTCCCATCTTGACAGGCTTGAAGACATTTTCTCATTGCCAGAATTTCTGTGAGATTTAGTTGAATAAATTCCCCTCGTACCATGACTCACATAACTGCTATTGGATTGTGCAGTTAAAAAGGTTTCTGTATGGTTAAGTTCTTCTTCCTGTACAAGTTGATCTTCCACAAAGTCTTCATACTTGCCAACTTTCACTGTGTCTGTAACAGGGATGTAACTCTGCCTCTTTCTTTACAAAAAAAAAAGAAATAAAGCCTGGTTAGTACAGATACAGACAAAGGTAGTGTAGTCTATTTCATGCTTTGCGGTATATTATCGAGAAATATCGGTGAAATATTTTTTCATTATTTCATGCTTTCTGGTAGGATATCGAGAAATAGCAGTGAAAATATTTTTCGATCTTACACTGGTACAACCAGTGAAAATACCAATTTTCATGTTCTTGTTACCTAGGTAAATTGCGCGTGCCTAACAACCAGATGAGAAATATGACATCATATACCTTACATTTCTCGCGCTTGACGTAACATTGTAATGCATTGCTATGTGGGAATAACGAAAAGAACTGTACTGGATTTGATAAAGCTCCTCCCAGAAAGGGTTAAAAGCATGAAATAAATAGAATATTTGTTTTTTTCGGTGAAAGATCGAAATTTATTTCATCTTGTGAACACCATCGGTAATATTTTCACTCGTGGCTGCACAACTCGTGAAAATATTATGGACGGTGTCCACTCGATGAAATAAATTTCGATCTTTCACCAAAAAAGACAAATATCCTTTATATAGTTCATGGTTATAACCAGTGAAAATACCAATTTATACATTCTAACTCTTCAATTGAAGGCATAAACAGTTGTTCCTGCATGCTAGTTACCTAGTTATAATGCACATGCCCTCAGGAGATGGAAATATGACGTAATTTACCTTACTTTTCTCCCGCATGCTGTAATATTGTAATATGTTTCTATGTGCAGTGGGTGTGCCACTGGGAATTACCAAAAAGGAATGTATGTACTTGATTTGACTAAGTTCCACAAAGAAAGAAAGGAATAAAATAAATAGACTATTTGATTTTTACAGTAAAAGATCAAAATAGTCACTCATGAAAATATTACGGATGATTGTTCACTCGATGACATAAGCAGCCACTCATGGAAATATTACCAATGATGTTCACTTGATGAAATGAATTTAGATCTTTTACTGAAGAAAACAAAATATCCTCTTTTAATTTTTTTTCCACTTTGGTTAAATACTAAGAAATCATTCAACCCTTTACCACACAATCCTGACTTTAAACACCTCTGTGAAAAAGCCTTTTGAAAACATTGTGGGAAAAGGAGAACATGCTGGTAACCAGCATTTCCTCCTTTTCCCACAATGTTTTTTTTTTCTTTTCCTAAATAAAATTTAAATCCTTTAGTCACATTTATTTTGTCATCTGCAAATGCTTTCAATTTGGACCAATCTAAAATGTTATCGTTTGGTGAAGAGTTAAGCTTTTGCCACACAATCCCAAATTGTAACAACTCTTAAGAGAAAAGGCCCCTGAAATTTTGTGGGAAAAAGAGAAAATGCTGGTAACCAGGTTTTTCTCCTTTTTCCACCATGTTTACTTCTCTTTCACATAGAAATTTGAACATATGACCTACACTTGTTATTCTCACAACTGTAGATGTCTTTGCAATCAGTGTGGGATAAGTTCACAAATATGGAGTCTGATCTCTGATCTATACTGGCTGGTTTGCTAAAACACCATGGACATAGTCAACAATAATGTTAACTCATTACCCAGTCAACAATAAAGTTAACTCATTACCAAACAAAATTTTTTTAGAATTGAAAGCATTTGCAGATGACGAAATAAGAGTGACAGAAAATTTGATATTTGTAGTTGGGAGGGTAGAAATCATTGTGGGAAAAGGAGAAAATGCTGGCTACCAGCATTTCTCATTTTCCCACACTGTTTTCTAGAGGCTTCTTTCTCAGGTTCGTCAAAATTAGGGATTTTGTGGTAATGGGTTAATTAAAGCTCTGGGAGTCATGCAAAAGAGAGATAAGGAACTTTTATTTTGTGCCAAATTTGCGAAGCTAAAAGTCTGTCCACTTTTGCATTTCTTTGTGTTTTAGTGGTTGTTAAGTGGAAGTATTTTACCCTCTTTGCCAGGACAACCCTCCTCTATATTATTATTGAAAACTTTTCAAAGAAGCCTACAGACGTAAACAGTCTTTCATTCTACCTTTTCTTAGTTTTCTTCTGTCTCTCAAATATAGAACTGTCTGTCGTAAATCTTTCATCTTCAAAGTTTTCATCGAGGCCCAATTCATCTTGCTGACAATCACCTTCCACAAACTGTTCCCATTTGTTGCCACTGGACCCTGGCTGAGAACCAAACAAAACTTAGTGAACTCTTTGACAGTTTACAAAATTTGGACAAGTTGTAACTGAAAGCCTTAGCAGACAACGAATATGGTTTAGTTTAACCCATTACCACATAATCCCTACTTTTGACGACTCTACTCTAAGAAAGAAGCCTTTGGAAAACATTGTGGGGAAAGGAGAAAATGCTGGTTACCAGCATTTTCTCCTTTTCCCACAATGTTTTCTACCCTTCACAAAACAAATTTCAAATTTTCAGTCCCTTTTATTTTGTCGTCTGCAAATGCTTTCGATTTGGACAAACCTAACATTTTGTCATTTGGTAATGTGTTAAGAAAACTTAAATCTACATGTATTTAACATTATGAAATATTTTTGCGCAAAAGTAGAAAACATCGTGGGAAACAAAGAAAATGCTGCCAAGCCAGGTCATAAGGGAGAACTGACCTTTGAATGCCAGATAATTTACAAATAGCAAAAAGTTTTGACTCATGTCAGCCTGCATGCTTTTTTTAACAGAAGTATTAAACCCCCTTTCAATAGTGTATGACTCAACATAGCTTGACTCTTTCCCAAACGACAAAATTATGGACTAGTCCAAATTAAAGGCATTTGGGGACAACAGATAAATGTGAACCAAAAACTGAAATTTGATTTGGAAAGGGTAGAAAACATTGTGGGAAAAGGAGAAAATGCTGGTTACCAGCATTTTCTCCTTTTCCCACAATGTTTTTGAAGGCTTTCTTCTCAGGGTCGTCAAAAGACGGGATTGTGTGGTAAAGGGTTAACTTGTTTACACCTGTATGTTCTGGCAGTATGCTGCATAATCTTTTTCCAAGAAATCAGTTGATTGTGATATGGCTGAAGGTTGACAGAGCTTCCATGTCTCTTTAAGACTATCTAGCTCCCCTCTGTGTGTGTTTAGTTTCTGAACATGCTGTCTGCATTCAGCACCTGTACCCCGTCCATATACCTGTAATTTTTCAAAAATAAAGTTTCCAAAACAACAAAATGTAGAACTTTTCAAAACTGAAAACGCTTGCACATGACAAATTGATTGTTCTTAATCAATGAGATTTAGCTATAAAAGGACAGAAAACATTTCGGGAAAAGGAGAAAATAATGGTTACCAGCAATTTGTCTGTTACCCTTCTCTTTCAGTTGTTAAAATTCAGGATTGTGTGATAAAGGATTTAATCTATTTCCCTCCTGTAATACATTTGCAACAAAGAAGTTTGAGATATCCTTGTACAATAATAATAGTATGAATTTCCAGATAGTGAATACAAGACATTAGTTAACCCATTACCACACAATCCCTACTTTTGACGCCCCTGAGAAAGAAGCCTTTAGAAAACTTTATGGGAAAAGGAGAAAATGCTGGTTACCAGCATTTTCTCCTTTTTCCACAATGTTTTCTACCCTTCACAAAACAAATTTCAAATTTTCAGTCACTTTTATTTTGTTGTCTGCAAATGCTTTCGATTTGGACAAACCTAAAATTTTGTTGTTTGGTAACGAGTTAAATTGACAAAAGGAAGAATTTGTTAGTAACAATACGACCATGAAAAAAAAGTTAATGAATTTGCCTTAATGACTCTTTACCAGAGGAGGTAATTTTGGGGTGCTGAACATGAAAAAAAAAAATGCAGACGAAAAATTTAGACTGACTAAATAAGTGGTATTTTTTTTTATCTGTAAGTGCAGTAAAACACCGTAGAAAATGGAAAACGCTCATTATAAACATTTTCTTCTTTTTCAACAGTGTTTTCATTCAACCTCAGGGCCGTAAAAACCTGGGCTTATTTGAGAAACGGTTAAACAACATTTTCTCCTAAAATGTGTTTTACCCTTGCATCAAAAGATTGAACTTATTTTACGTAGCCTATTGATAAGATCAGCCTTATGATCATACATGGGCGTAATTTACTATCCGCAGAGTTCGAAGTTGGATATGTGTAATATTTCGTTATCCAGTAGGCCATAGAAAGGAGCCTAGAGGAGTCTGACAGTAATTGCTACCTTTATAACGGATTGCTTTTCGCCACACATTTTGCAGACCCATTTCTTGGCCTTCTTCACCTGATGAACCTGGAAAGTCTTGCAGCTAAAACATTGTAATACTTGAAACTCCTGAGGCATTCTTATTAACTCTCTATCGTTTTTCGATGTGCTTCTATCTGAAAGAAAAATCTGAAAGTGTACTGCAGTAGGATTTTAATCGATGGAGCGAGAGAGAATGGGGACGAATATCATTTTTAAAATCACTAGACTACAATTTTTTGACAAAAGGTTGGCTTAATGAAAAAATAATCATGATTTGGTCCGAGACAACAGTAAATAAGTGTATTAAGAAGGTATGAAACAATATGGCTAGTGTTCATTTTACAGAAGACTACTGATAAACTTACTCCGAAAGGGATTTTTTAAATGCGAACAATCCGCGCGAAATTGGTCTAAGGAAGACAACCCCCGACTAATTTCGATGCCCTATTATGCTCTAGTTACCTCGCTTCAATGACAAAAAAAAATTGGGCAATTTTTTCATTCAATCTTTACATCCTTACGAAAGTAAACAGCCATTTCCAGACAATTATGAAAACCGTATTTGTAGTAGGCCCCTAACCTCAAAATTATTTTCGTTTGAACAACTCCACCTTTTAGGACATGATCAGTGAAGAAATGTCAAGCACACTGCATATTTATTTTGATCAGCACTCTCTGTAAAACATATTGGACTACCTGAGGGTTATTTTTTTAAAAATAAAATATCTATTTTAACTTCTAATGAGACAGACTGCTATTGAAACAATTCGTCACAATGGAAAGGTTCTAGCCGTCAGTGTGGAAATACTTAATATATTTGCATTCCAAGGGAAATAACTCTATCATAACATTAATTCTAAATAAGTTACTTCCCTTAGACTATAATTTTGTATGCTTCACCAGGAAAAGACAGCTTCCATCAGCACTTTTCTCGTTTAGCAAATTTTGAAAACGGAGTGGAAGATAAGGAAAAAGATTGTAAGCTTTTAAGTGTAAAGTTATAAATGGATAATAAATACATATAATAAAGTTGTGGTGGTATGGCTTTTTGTGATGTGAATAGACCGGACAGCGTGAAAAATATGGGTTTCACAAAAGATGTGAGAAAAGGGCATCTAAATTTCTGTCTTCTGCTTTCACCTTTCTGCAAAAGATGGTGAGCTGTCATGGCTCAGAAAGAAAAAAACATTTGAAGACATTATGGGGAAAAAGAGGAAAATGCTGATAGCCAGCATTTTCTTCTTTTCCCATAATGTCTTCTAAGCGTTCAAAGTCAAATCTTATTGCTAGAGACAAAACTATTCATCATATGTAAATATTTTCAAACTGTAAAAGTCTAAGTTTTATCGTTTGCCTAAAAAAAACATGACCCCACTCAGAGTTATCAAGGCAAAGACTGCCTGGTTTTTGGCATATTCTCCTTTTCCCACAATGTTTTCGTAAGTTTTATTTCCCAAGGTCATTAAAACTTGGAATTTTGTGGTAAAGGGTTATCCCATTACCAAACGACAATAATTTGGACTGGTCCAATTTTAAAGCACTTGCAGACGACAAAATAAAAGTGACTGAAAATTTGAAATTTGTTTTGTGAAGGGTTGAAAACATTGTGGGAAAAGGAGAAAATGCTGGTTACCAGCATTTTCTTCTTTTCCCACAATGTTTTCTAAAGGCTTCTTTCTCAGGGGCGTCAAAAGTAGGGATTGTGTGGTAATGGGTTAAGTACTGCCTACTGGTCCTGGTGTCTCGATGGTAAAATACTTTAGCTGTATATGAAGAGTCTTGGTTACAAGTCCTGTCATTGCAAATCCATTTTCACTGGAATACCGGTAAGCGTACATGTAATGTTTGCGGGGACAAGACACATGAAAATACTCATTTATCACAAAGAAACACAAAAGAAATGAGAAATTGGGGGGGGGGGGCAGAGTAAGAAAGGTAGAAAAATAAACAAGGGATATCATATCTTTACCAAATAAAATATTTGACTGGACCAAGTTGAAGGCACTTTGCAGCCGACAAAATAAATTTAGTTCAAAAGATGATTTCTGTCATTGATGGGTAGAAAACATTTTGTGAAAAGGGAAAAAATGCTGGTTACAAGCATTTTCTCCTTTTCCTACCATTTTTTAAAAGCCGTCTTTCTCAGGGTCATAAAAACTCTGATTGGGAGGGAAAGGGTAACAGATCAAAAGATAGAGGTACATTTTCATGCAAGGATAATGACAAACAAAGTCTTTGTTCTTCTTTTTTTTTTTTATTACATTATCAGTTAAGACAAAGATATCTTGATGCAAGATAATAGTCACACATCTAACCATCCCATACTGCATCAGGAGTGCATTCATCAACCAATCTAAATTCTTAATTATTTAAATTTTAAGACAAGCCTTCTGACTGGCTGAGAGACACAAGTTCTTGACCAATCAGATGACAAATGTGAAATTACAATAGCTGGTGAATACCTCCGTAAGCAGACATAGGTATCACTTAAAACACACTGATATCTAATCTATCTTCACTTTTCAACATTTCTGAATTCTTAACCCTTCACTAAACAACACTATTTTGGACTAACCTAAATTCAAAGCAATTGAACACAACATAATAGATGTCGCTCAAATGTTGGAAATTATTTTTGAAAGGGTAAAAAAAAAAAAGAAAGGGAGAAATGCTGATTTCCAGCCTTTTCTCCTTTTCCTAGCATGTATTCAAGTCTTCTTAATACCAGGTTGTTAAAACACAGGATTGTTCAGTAAAGGGTGTAGTACGTATAATTATGGTACATGTATTTCATGGCGCATCAACATCTAAGGTAATTCAGCGCGCAATAAAGAAGCAGTGACGGGTAAGAATGTGAGTCATAAGTATTCATAAAATATTTACTTTCTTAGCATGATGCCTGCATACTTTGCCAAAAAAAGAAGAAAAAATACATCTATTAAGAAAATGAACAGTTTTTTTTTTTCTTCCTCCTTATTTTTGGTCTGGAGGGAAAAAAAAATAATTAACAAAAATCTAAAATCTTTCAACATCATTATCATGAACTAGACTTACATTTAAAATAATTTGAATCAATTAAACCAAGTTTTGTACGAGATCAGCACAATATAACTGCATTGGATGTTTTTTTTTTTTTGGCTTTAAACCTTTACCACAAAGTCCCGACTTTTAACACCCCTGAGGAAGAAGGTTTTTGAAAACATTGTGGGAAAAAGAGAAAATGCTGGTAACCAGCAATCTTTTCTACACTTTCCAAATCAAAGTTCAATATCTGATTCATATTTATTTTTTCATCTGCAAATGCTTTCAATTTGGACCATTCAAAAATTTTGTTGTCGCGTAAAGAGTTAAGCAAAGACTGGAAAAATATAGTTAACCCTTTACCAAACAACAAAATTTTAGACTGGTCTAAATTGAAAGCATTTGCAGATAATAAATGAAGGCAATTCAAAAATTGAAATTTGATTTGGTAGGGTAGAAAACACTGTGGGAAAAGGAGAAAATGCTGGTTACCAGCATTTTCTCCTTTTCCCACAGTGTTTTCAAAAGGATTCTTTCTCAGGGTCGTTAAAAGTCGGGATTGTGTGGTAAAGAGTTAAACAAAGACTGGAAAAATATACATCTGTACATGTACTAGTCTATGTGTAACTATAATTCTCTACCAGTTACCAAAATGTTAGACTTGTCCAAACTGAAGGGGCTTACAGATGACAAATGTTTAACAAATGTTTAGATCTGTCTTTCAAATAGAAAAAAAGGCATGGTAGGAATACAAGAAATTGCTGGTTACCAGCATTTTCTGCTTTTCAAACTGTTCTTCAAATGCCTTCTTCCTTGGAATCAACACACAGCATCAAAACTTTAGCAAGTCTCAAGATTAAGATGAAACTTACACAAAAATAATATATCATAGTAACTAACTTTTCAATTTTTACAGGACGCTTTTTCACTGTTTCTCACTCAACAAAATTTAAGCCTTGTCAAAACTGAGAGCACTTGTAGACAAAAAAATAAATATGGATCAAAGCATCAAATTTGCCTTACATGTGGTAAAAAAAAAAGGAAGGAAAAGCAGAAAATGCTAGTAACCAACATTTTCTCCTTTGCATACAATGTTTTCAAAAGGCTTCTTCCTCGGGTTTTTTAAACTTGTGTGTGTGGGGGTGGTTAGGGGTTAAATAACATCTTCCACAAACTTGGGTCTGAAACATGCCATAAATCTTTAAAATTCACATCTACAACAGATACCACAGAAACTGCTAATACCTAAATTCTTGGTTAACAAAATACAATTTTTTTTTTCTCTTTATATTTTAAACAAAATAATGAATTCTGTACAGAATGAATGAAAAAAAAAATGAAGTAAATACTTTTTCTTCATGAAATGTAAATACTTGTAGATCTATACAAGTATTTTGAAATGAAAAAAGAAATGTCTTTTTTGAAAAGAAAAAAAAATTAGTAGTATGAAATTCACTTTCAGAAACATGTACTAATGAAAAAAGACCTATTATGTAACCATCATTTCAAAATATTGAAAATCATAGTTAACTTGTGCAATTCAATACAATTTCATTCTTTGTTATCAAATAACAATAAATTATCCGAACACTTTACCTAATTTGAATGCACTTTAGAGTGCTGGTTACCATTAAGTTCTCCTTTTTCCTCAATCTTTCCGATCATTTGAAAGACAAACATTATCACTTGAGTCACAGTTTTGTGTGTCATTCTTTTCAATTTGGAGGAGTCTAAAAATATTGTCCACCAGTATTGTGTTAACCCTTTACCAAACGACAAATTTTTTACCTATCCAAATTGAAAGCATTTGCAGGCATCAATTTCATTGTGGCTCAAATGATGCAATTTTCCTTTAAAAGATAGAAAATTTTGTTGGAAAAGGAGAAAATGCTGGTTACCAGCATTTTCTCCTTTTCCCACAATGTTTTCAAAAGGCTTTTTTCTCAGGGTCATTAAAAGTCAGGATTGTGTGGTAAACAGTGAAATATTCTTCTGTGACCCTCTCATATTGAAACAGGGATCACATACAGTATAGACTGTAAATGTACAATCCTCAATTGGAATTCCAACCTGTCATAGTCCATTAAATGTCACAGAGTAGCTCTATCACAAATTGCAGTTAAACTGAATAAACTGGCTAATATCTTATACATAACTGATTTTTATTTACCCCCTTAATGTCCCTGACAGTCTGCTTTTAAAAAACATTATGGCAAATGGAGAAAATACTGGTAACGAGCATTTTCCCTCATTTTCCACATTGTTGTACCATTTCTACCCTCCACTATAGGACGATTTCAGATGGCATGGTCTGATCAGTCTGATATTTATCTAAACTGGCCTGAACAGTAATTGTAGTTTTGAAAGGTGCTTTAACCCTTTACCAAATGAGGGAATTTTAGACTGTTCCAAATTGAAAGCATATGCAGATGACAAAATAAAACTGACTGGAAATTTAAAATTTGTTTTGGGAAGGATAGAAAATATTGTGGGAAAAGGAGAAAATGCTGGTTTCCAGGATTTTCTCCTTTTCTCACAATGTTTTCTAAAGGCTTCTTCATCAGGGTTGTTAAAAGTCAGGATTGTGTGGTAAAGAGTTAAGGGCTGATTTCCTAGCTAGCAGAATGGATTAGTCTTAAAGACAACATAAAAGGGTTTAACTTGTATCACAAAAGTCATTAAGCATGAAACAGCTAAGTGAAACATAAGGAAGAAACTAACACGGATTTAAGCACAAAACATACATCACTAAAACTATAACAATATCGACTAAATCAATTCATATCACATATTTAACTCATTCAATTTCCTCTTTACTTAGGAAATCTAAACCATAATGCCCTATATGAGAAAGTATTTGGAGGTAATTAGACCAGCAATGAACCGTTTCTCGCATGGAGCAGTTTCACAAAATTCAATGAACAATTAACAAGTCTTTTGTCAAATGGTTTCAAACCAATGCTTACAAAGGTTTGATTTTACATTTCTCGTTCAAAGCACTTTCACAAAATACACTTAAAACAGCCCTCATTCTAACATGTTTCTAAAACAAACTTGACAACATTTTAATTTCTAAATGTAAGAGTTGTAGATAAATTTTGTTAACATTTTAATTTCATAATCTAGGAGTTATATGCTAATTCTGTTATCATATTAACATACCACCTTTAACTCAATAAGCAAACAACATAACCTTAAACTTGTTTACATTGAAAGTATTGGCTTTTAAACAATGAGCTTTGTCTTCAAAAAAGTTTTGAAACCATGCAGCTAAAGGAAAAATGCCGATAACCAGTATATTTGCCTTTTCCACAAAATTTTTATCCTTTCTGAGACAAATATCACTATTTGAGATACATGTACATTCCATTTTTCTTCTGCAAATGCTTGCAAGTTAGCCTGTAAATTACTGCTGGTACAGGGTTAAATACTGTCTGAAGCTAGGGTGCAAAAAAATGTTTGCAGGGTAGTGGAGTCAAAATTGAATAATAAAAAAAAAGTTTTTAAAAACATTGTGGAAAAAGGAGAAAATGCTTGTAACAAGCATTTTCTCCTTTTACACAACGTTTTCTCACCTTTCAGAAAGAAATCCTTTCTTTAACCCTTTACCAAACAACAAAATTTTAGACTTATCTAAACTGAAAGCGTTTGTAGACAACAAAATTAATGTACGGTAACTCAGAAATTGAAAGTTGTTTTCAGCAGGGTAGAAAACATTGTGGGAAAAAGGAGAAAATGCTGGTTACCAGCATTTTCTCCTTTTCCCACAATGTTTTCAAAAGGCTTCTACCTCAGGGTCGTAAAAACCAGGGATTGTTTGGTAAAGGGTTAAAGGTTCATATAGTTTGTCATCTGCAAATGCTTTCAATTTGGATGTCTAAAATTTTATTAAGTAGTAACAAGTTTAGCTGATGAGCTAAGAATTAAATTGTTTATTGAAGACCAAGTAGATCAGGGTCAGACTGCACAGAAAATAATGCAGTCTGATCCCAGATATACCGGTACTTTTTCAGGTCTTTTGCCTTAAAAATTCTGGAAAAATCAAGTCTTTCGATAGCATATCTACTACACATTTTCTGATTAAGAAAAAATCTTTTTTTTTTAGCACTAGAAGGATTGAAAAAGATAATGCAACAATAAAAGGAAAAGAAAAGATCTAAATAAAAAAAGACTAACAAAATGCAAAAGCAAACTTAAATAGGTGACTATAAATGAATGAACAAAAATAGCACACATGAACCTCAACAAAATTACCCGACTCAAGGGGTGAAAATAACTTCGAATCATTGCTATTGGCAGTCAACTTATTTGTTTTGCAGTAAAAATTTCTGAATGGCCATATATTTACAAAAGCCATGCTCTGGCAAAACAAGGATTAACCCTTTCCCAAACGACAAATTTTTAGACTGGTCCAAATTGAAAGCACTTGCAGACGACAAAATTAATGTTACTCAAAAAGCAAAAATTGGTTCCAGCAGGGAAGAAAACATTGTTGGAAAAGGAGAAAATGCTGGTTACCAGCATTTTCTCCTTTTCCCACAATGTTTTCAAAAGGCTTCTCTCTCAGGGCAAGTCATCACATTCTAATGAATCCATAAAACCCATTGAGGCCAACAGTCAACTGGATTTTGAAGTAAAATGGTGCTTCGATTTTTCAGGTAATTTACAAAATGCAAACAGTTTAGAGCAATGACAGCCTGTGCATGGGTCAACCCTTTTTCACAGATGCATTAACCCTTTACTATACAATGACGACTTTTGATGCCCATGAGGATGAACCCTTTTGAAAACATTGTGGGAAAAGGACAAAATGCTGGTAACCAGCATTTTCTCCTTTTCCCACAAAGTTTTCTACCCTATCAAAGCAAAATTGCACCATTTGAGCCTCTTTGAAATTGGCGTCTGCAAATGTTTTCAATTTGGATACGTCTAAAATTTTGCCATGTGGTAATGGGGTAAGCCCCCTTTTCATGGAGTATAACTTACTAGTATATCACTGTACCAGGAATCTCACCTTGGGACAGTTTTTTTGTATCTTTTCATGCAGATAATCCATACTTTAGAGCATCATTTCAAAAGATGTCTGCTATTGATTCCTTGCAATGAGTAAAGAAAATAGTATACCAAGTGCTTATCATTTAGGCCTGAGAATATTTAGTCTGACTCATGTGTAAATCAAGATCACACTGCACAGATCATGCAGCCTGTGCAACTTAGAGCAGAGAAAACAAAATTACCAAAATAAAAATTAACAATCAAGATTCAACAAAGATAATTACATCATATCAAGGATCCTGTAAAGATCTTAAGAAAGAATTTTTATGATAAAAAGCACTGTAAAAAATGGAGAAAATGCTAGTTATTGGCATTTTCTCCTTAACCACAATGTTTCTATCCTTGTAAAACATAACTGAATGATAAGAAAGCTGAATTTTCTTCTTTTCTCACACTATTTTCTAGACTTTTAAAGACCATATCTCACCATTTGGGTCAGTTGCTGTGTGCAAATACTTTCAATATGAACAAGTTTACAGCCTTGTTGTTTGGTAAAGGGTTAAATAAACAAACACCTTAAGTCTATACCAAACAACAAATTTTTGGACTAGTCCAAATTGAAAGCATTTGCAGACGACAAATTAAATGTGAATCAAAAATCGATTTTTGATTTAGGGAGGGTATAAAACATTGTGGGAAAAGGAGGAAATGTTGGTAATCGGCATTTTCTCCTTTTCCCTCAATGTTTTCGAAAGGCTTCTTTCATAGGGTCATCAAAAGTAGGGATTGTGTGGTAATAGGTTATTGTGTGTATTTAGATAATTCTAAAATCATCTTGAATATAATATGTATATATTTAACTCTTTACCACACAATCAAGACTTTTAACCACCTCAGAAAGAAGCCTTTTGAAAACACTGAGGGAAAAGGAGAAAATGCTAGTAACCAGCATTTTCTCCTTTTTCCCACAGTGTTTTCTATCCTACCCATACCAAATTTAATTTTTCAGTCACCTTTATTTTGTCGTCTGCAAATTGTTTCAATTTGGACCAGTCAAAAATTTTCTCGTGTAGTAAAGAGTTAAGCAGTCAATATGTGTAAGAAATAATAGTATTATGCTGCTTACACATATGTATGTGTAATTATTGTGTAAACAAAATGCTGGTCTGATTGCAAGTGTCCTTTTACCTTTATACTACCTCTGATTTCAAGTCACAACCTTGATTAGGCATATAATAAATAGTGTTTATTTCATCAGCTTGTGGTAAATACTGGAAAATATTTGCCGAAAAAGGGAAAGGTATACGAAAACAATGAGTGCCATAAGGCACAAGTTATTTTAGCAGACCTTTCCCTTTTGAGGGCAAATATTTCCCCATATTAACCACAAGATGATGAAGTAAATTGTATATTATATTTCATCCGATTATTTTATCAACGAATGCCACTTTTAAAACTAGTGAAAACTTCCTCGGTAGGAGGAAATCATTCACTGTGACAGTGAAATAATCCCCCCCCCCCAGCTTAAATTAAGCCATTTCTTTAGCCATAAAATTTCTAAAAATAGACACATGAAATATAATATAATAATACACATGTACTGAACAAAATATCTTTTCAAATATGAAGGTACATAGAAAAGAATTTGTGTAAGAATTTCAGAACCATGGTGAGCAAACATTTTCAAGAATTTCGATCTTGGGTTCTTTAGCTTGTTTTGCACAGTGAAGTAAAAGGATTCATGTTATTTCTTCAGTATTTTGGAAGTATGATTCCCACAACAATGGGATAAAAGAATTTTTCAATGTACAAATAACAGACTAGACCAAAAGAGTATTTTGATTTCTTGCCAATAAATATCTACAGTACTGAATGAGTAAGGTTTTTTTTGCAGAAGGTAAAATCTCAAAAAAATTCTATCCAAGTCATATTTCATTCTGTGTCCATCTCCGGGGAAGAAAATATCTTTATTTTATTTCACTGTAGAGACCATAACATCCCCTTGTTCATTTATATAGCAGTACAGCCTCAAATTCAAACGACTTTGAGGGAGAAAGCTTATGGAAAACATACTGAGAATGGAGAAAATGCTGGTCACCAGCATTTTCTCCTTTTTCCACCATGTTTTTCATCCCATCAAAGGTAAGTATAATCCTTTCAGCATTGTTGCATCTGTCATCTGCAAATGCTTTCCAAACTGACCGATCAAAACTTTCTGTTTTCTTGTTTTTATAGTTCAAATTAAAAAAACTTAAAATTCTAAAAGAAAATATTGTTCACAACAAAGGGCATCATCCACATCGAGGCAGGCTTCTTTGTTCGAAGTTTATTACTTGACAGATTGCTCTCCATTCCAACATCGTCAAAATTGTCCAATTCCGAGTCAGAAGAGCTCTCCTCATAAGCATCATATAAATCAATACTGTTGTGACTGGAGAGAATCTGTTCCGATCCCGGTGCCCATGTTGTTGGGGCACTGTTATATCGTAGTCTTGGTTTACCCTTGAGGTGTTGAGCGTTCATGTGAGAAAACCGTCAACTTGTGGCTTGGGGTTCAGGTGTGCTAGAGTGAGATGATTTTCCGCTGCGAATGTTTTCAATTTCTACGTGTGATATTTCTGGTAATGGCTCTCGCCAGTATTGCACCTGGTTGAATTCGTTGGCACGCAAATCTGGAAGTTTGTGGACTGGCGGGAAAAAATGATCAACAACATCTGAAAGCTTTGTGTATCTGAAGAAAAAAAAACACACAGAAATTCTTTGGAAATCATCATTCTCAATAATCACATCATTTAATAATGCTTTTCTACACTACAATATTTCATGTTTTTGTGGATGACACAGGTACAAGAAATGAAGGGAGTATGTCTCTAACAGAATAGAAAATATTATGGGAGGAGAAAACGTTACTAACATTTTCTCGTTTTCCTACAATGTTTTCTCACAATGCTAGTAACTAGCATTTTTACCTTTTAGCACAAACCAAATTTCAATGCTTTAGTCACACAGATTTTGTCATCTGCAAATGCTTTAAATTTGGACCGGTCTATAATTTTGTCGTTTGGTAATGAGTTAACCCTATCCCAAACAAGCCGTGGTTTTTACAATATAAGTCTTTTGAAAACACAGTGGGAAAAGGAGAAATTGCTCGTAACGAGCAATTTCTCCTTTTCCCAAAGTGTTTTCTACCCTTTTGAAGCACTTTCAGTCATTTTCATCAAGTTTAAAATTGTCGTCTGCAATCTCTTTCAGTTTGAAAGAGTCTAAAGTTTGTCGTTTGGTAAAGAGTTAAGCAAACTGTCTTGCTTTCGGTGTCCACACTTCATACCAATGGGAAATTATTTGGTGATAATTTACTAAGAAATGTCTATAACCCTCTAATTTTCTTGAATGGAAAAAGTTGTAAAATAAAAAGAGTTAACTCTTTACCAAACAACAAAATTTTAGACTTGTCCAAATTGAAAGCATTTCCAGACGACAAAATAAATGTGTTTAAAGAATTGAAATTTGTTTTGGGAAGGGAAGAAAACATTGTGGAAAAAAGAGAAAATGCTGGTTACCAGCATTTTCTCCTTTCCCACAATGTTTTCAAAAGGCTTTTTTCACAGAGGTGTTAAAAGTTGGGATTGTGCAGTAAAGTGTTATACAGAAACTGAAATTCTACTTACGATGATTGAAATGTGTATGACAGTTCATGCTTTAACTCTCCATATGGGTTAATGGTGAAAATTCTGAATGTGGGAATGTGTATGGCTTTATACGCATAAACATCCTGTAAAGACAATGAAATGTATTTCACTTTACAAATCATCCTATGTTTTCATGACTATGCAGAAGAAAACATAATGGTAAAAGAACGAGTGCTTGTAACCAGCATTGTGTCCCTATCCACAATGTTTTCAATCCTTTCAAGGTGAAACCCTATCATCCGAGTACAGTTGTTGTCTGAAATTGCTAAATTCTTTACCAGACAATCCTAATTAATCCATTACCACACAATCCCTACTTTTGACGCCCCTGAGAAAGAACCATTTTCTCCTTTTTCTATAATGTTTCCTATGCTTCACAAAACAAGTTTCAAATTTTCAGTCTCTTTAACTTTGTTGTTTGCAGATGCTTTTGATTTGGAGAAACTTAAAATTCTGTTTTTTGGTGATGAGTTAGTGGCCCCTACCATGAAGTCTTTTGAAAACACAGGTAACCAGCATTTTCTCCTTTTTCCACAATGTTAAGTACCCTACCAATGACAATTACATCACATGAACAACATTTAAATCATCACCTGCAAATGCTTTCAATGCTTTCAGAAAAATGATCAAAAGATAGAGCGACCAAGAAACTTTAATTAATTAGCATAATTATTGTCTTTTTCATAATAATTTCCATATTTTTACATGATATTTTTTAAATCTAAATCCATCTTAACTCTTTACTAACTACATGATTTTAGACTAGTCCAAATACAATGCATTTGCAGACAACAAGATTAATGGGACTCAAACATTAAAATTTGTTGTTTAGGGAAGGGTAGAAAACGTTGTGGGAAAAGGAGAAAATGCTGGTTACCGGCACTTTCTCCTTTTCCCCACGTTTTCAGATGGCCTCTTTCCCAGGGTTGTGAAAACCTGGGATTGTTTGATAAAGGGTTAACACCTGCTTCTTTAACTTTTGGCTGCTAATGCTATTTTCATGACAAGTGTTATTTACAAGACAATAATAAATAATACCCCCAGAGTCAAGATCAAGGGGAGATAACATTTTCTCAACCAGGAAGAGTTGACACTTGAAAACTGCGTCTCGCAATTCTTCAATATATGATCAATATAATAATTATGTGCTTAGTTTCAATACAATTGAAGGAAATGTGTAAGAGGAGTTTGCGTCAAAATTACTAGTATTTTGTACACAGACGGTCACACGGACTGACAGACACACAGACAGACGCACAGACAGGCTGATTGCAGTATACTACAAAAAACATTCATTTTGTAAAGGTATAACAAAAGGGTTGATAATGTGTATGTCAATATAAGACATCCACTTTTTAGGACAACTGAGACTGTTTTGAGGTGTCTCACATTTTGCTGAATAATGGCCTTTGGGACACTTGCCCTAAAGGTTTAGTCTAAGCCATAAAAACGTTTATTTTTAACACCCAATCATCAGCTGGAAATCAATAGAAAATGCTAGAAAGTACCAAAGAAATTCTTTAAGACTTACATTGACTTTATTTCCAAAACCTGCATAGAAGGGACAGTTGGTCTCTGGGAACAGGTGGCCAATATCTGTGAGACAGCTGATTTTGAATTCCTCTGGTTTTCTCTCGATTACTTCCCTTAAAGAGAGAAAAAAAATCCAGTTTTAAATGTAAAGTGCTTATAAAAGCTGTGTAAATATGCATGGAGTTTCAGCAATAATTATGAACTTGCATTTTTCCTAAACTTTCTCTTACCCTTTATCAAATACTCTAAGACCTATGGAAGGAGAGCTTTACTAAAGATTCATCATTGTGAGGAAAGGAGAAAAAGGTGGTGACCAAAAAATTCTCCTTTTTCCAGTGAATTTTAACTCATTACCAAACAACAATATTTTAGGCTTATCCAAATCAAAAGCATTTGCAGATGACAAAAATAAAAGTGACTGAAAATTTGAAATTTGTTTTGTGAAGGGTAGAAAACATTGTGGGAGGAGAAAATGCTGGTTACCAGCATTTCCTCCTTTTCCCACATTGTTTTCCAAAGACTTCATTTTCAGGGTCATCAAAAGTAGGTGTTATGTGGTAATGGTTAATCGTTTAACTCTGTACCAAACGACAAAATTTTGGACTAGCCCAAACTCAAAGCATTTGCAGACAATATAAAAATGACCCAAATACTGAATTTTGTTTTGGGAAGTATAGAAAACATTGTGGGAAAAGGTGAAAATGCTGGTTACCAGCATTTTCTCCTTTTCCCACAATATTTTCAAAAGGCCTTTTTCTCAGGGTCGTTAAAAGTCGGGATTGTGTGGTAAAGAGTTAAAGATAAATTCTATCGTTTCAGCTTCATGTAGTTGTTGGGAAATACTTTCAAAACAAACATTTGAAATTCCATTATCTTATAAAGAATCATGCTTTACATGGTCCTGCTCAGCTCAAGGTAAAGTTGTCAAATTCACAATCTGGAAGATCCAGACTTGATCCTCAATCAAGGCACTGGTTTTTGTGGGATTGTCCTACTCCTGAAATATGGCATTCTCTTTATATAGAAAGGTCTCCCCTTGTATCATCTGTGCTTGTTTTTCAATTCAGCCTTACCAGTACTTTCTTAACTCTTTACCACACAATCCCGACTTTTAACACCTCTGCTAAAGAAGCCTTTTGAAAACATTGTGGGAAAAGGAGAAAATGCTGGTAACCAGCATTTTCTCCTTTTCCCACAACGTTTCCTCCACTGTCAAAGAAAAATTGCAACATTTGAGCCACACTGAAATTGTCACCTACAAATGCTTTCAACATGGACAAATCTAAAATTCTGTCGTCTGGTAAAGAGCTAACTCATCACCAAACGACAATATTTTAGGCTTGTCCAAATCAAAAGTATTTGCAGATGACAAAATAAAAGTGACTGAAAATTTGAAATTTGTTTTGTGAAGGGTAGAAAACATTGTGGGAAAAGGAGAAAATGCTGGTAACCAGCATTTTCTCCTTTTCCCACAATGTTTTCTAAAGGCTTCTTTCTCAGGGTCATCAAAAGTGGGGATTGTGTGGTAATGTCTTAACCCTTTCATTACTATCTATGCAAAAACAATGGCTATCGATAAGCAATACAAATAAGTAACCAATCAAAAATAAGTGCAAATTACTTAACATCAACAAGTTAGTATAATTTACTTTTAGAAAATATAAGCAAATTACTCACTTATGGAAAGCACTGATGAGGGAGATTGGAGACAGGAGCAGGGGCCCCTCTGGTAGAGTCATCTCCCCTTGTTTAATATTAGTCAAGAGATCTTTGGTGAGTTTGGACTGGCCTATTGCACGAGCAGAGAGGTAGAGAAATTTGTACCCATTACCACTTATTCTGCTGTAGAGCTGGGCAACACCCGACTGTGACCAGTCCCGACCCATAACTGGTAGAATCTGACCCAAAACATCTGACCTATTAGAAAATAAGAAAGAATCCTTTTTGGTTGGTTGTATTGAGGTTTAACCCCACTTTAACAGCTAAGGTCATATCATGGTGGTCGGTGACGCACATGTGTTTCCTGCCTTTCTCACAGCGGTACTAACACAACTTTCTTTCCAAAGCCACCCTCTATTTTTCTCACATGCTTCAGCAGAAGTGAGAGGCGAAAATACGCCAGAAAGAAAGTTTGCCTCAACCGGGTATCAAACTCACAACCACCAGGTCATGAGTCTGACACGCTCACCACCGAGCCACCCGGGCGGGCAGAATCCTTTTTGACTCACATGATCTATATATAAACAAGCCATGGTCTGGCAAAAGGCTTATTGGTCACTTGGGACTGCCCTAGGACAAGGTACTACTGAAACCCAGGCTTGTATTGGTGAAACCAACAAAGGATGTAGATAATCAAAATGTCACTGTCTTACAACTGAAATACTCAATGCCATGTATATTAATCAAGTTTCAACAAATTAACTTGTCCTTGCTAAATTAGTTTGTACAGTTTTAACCCTTTCCCAAACAAGCCCTGTTTTTTACGTGTCTGCAGTGAAAGTCTTTTGAAAACACTGTAGGAAAAGGAGAAATTGCTCATAACGAGCAATTTCTCCTTTTCCCACAGTGTTTTCTACCCTTTTAGAGAACTTTCTGCCATTTTCTCCAAATCTAAAATTGTTGTCTACAAACTCTTTCGGTTTGGAAGGGTCCAAAATTTATCGTTTGGTACAGTTTTAAACTCTGCCTCTTCCAACATCATAAAATAAAACAGAGGTTTTTACTCCTTGGAAAGATCAAGATCAGACTGCTCAAAACATGCACCATAAGCAAGTCAAGGCTTGAAGACAAAAATCTTTCTCAGTTACTATGGATAATTTTTTCAAACATCGAAAGAGGTTCAGTTTCTACATTTGGGTGAAGAAATTAACAGGTAGTGCAATGTCTCACATTTCAATAGTGGGAAACGGGATGTATATCAGTCTATTTCTCTGTGTAATTTGCACTAAGTTGTGGCCATTGCTTCGGAAAAACTGTGTGGACAAGCAGTGGAAGCCTATAATTCACTTTTCAAGACCAACAAAAGGAAAACATTACTGGCAACTTTACTTACTTGGTAATAGTACCATCAATATCTGACACAATAATTTTGTCATTGTGTTTCCATAAATAGATATGGGACTGACAGCGTTTAGTACCCTGATACTGTGTTGTGACAGAGAACACCACTTCATTCTGGCCTGGCTGTAAGTTCAACTGTTTCTGTAAGTAAAAGAAAGTTAAACCTTACCAATCAATTACATATTTCAGTGACCCTATGGTGAGAGCCTTTTGAACTCATTGTCTGACAAGGGAAAATACTGGTAATCCAGAATTTTCTCCTTTTTGAACAAAGTTTTTTTTTTATCCTTTTAACCCTTTACCTAACAATCCCTGGTTTTTACAACCCTTAGAAAAAATGGTTTAGAAAACATTTTGGAAAAAGGAGAAAATGCTGGTCAACAGCCTTTTGTTCTTTTCCCAAAAATGTTTTCTACCCTGTTGGAAACAAATTTCAGTTTTTGAAATATGTTTATTCTGTCGTCTACAAGCACTTTCAATTTGGAGCAGTCTAAAATTTTGTCGTTTGGTAAAGGCCCAAGAAAAATTTTCATTCAATTCTCATTCAATCAAATTCCCATTGCCGCAAAATTATTGAATGAAGTGTGATAATATTACAAATATTTATGGTTATCAAATGTCAAATTCAAAACTTCAAAATTTCAATGAGAATAAAAACCTTAATATCGATAGAAACAAATTAAAACTTTTTTCAAGATTAAGGAATTGGAAACTTACAATTCTATCAGATGTTAGACGCAATGATCTCTTGAAGACCCTTTTAGTCTTTTTCTTAACTTTTAAGAAGGATTCATGGACCTTTTCTGACCCCTCTGTGTCTCCCTCACTTGAGGAATGGTCCCCGAGATTGGCCCCTAACCTGCAATAAGAAAGAAGAGACAAATGTTAACAGATTTAAGACTATAAGTTCCAAGGCAAGTCTTAACCACACAATCCCGCTTTTTAACGACTGTAAGAAAGAAGCCTTCTAAAAACATTGTGGGAAAATGAGAAAATGCTGGTAACCAGCATTTTCTCCTTTTCCCACCATGTTTTCTACCCTTCCCGAAACAAATTTCAGTTTTTGAGTCACATTAATTTTGTCATCTGCAAATGCTTCCAATTTGGACTAGTCCAGAATTTTGTCGTGTAGTAAAGAGTTAAAGGAAATGTTCTAAGCCCTCTTCAAATAATGTGTTTTAACTTCCCTTTGAAAAAGGCCTTTCAAAAACATTTTTGGTTAGTAGAAAAATGCTGGTTATCTGCATTTTATGCTTTTCACTCACTGTTCTCATTCCTTTTATATATAAATCATTTGAACCACATTTAATTTGCTCTCTGCTGAAACAAGACCATTGCATGTAAATGCTTTTTCAGGACTGATCTGTTTTTCTTCAGTGCAGAAACTACTGATTTCACAAGTCTGTAAATATCTTTTGCTAAATGGCAGTAAGTTAAGTCTTTACTACACAATTCCAACTTATAGAGACTCCATGAAAAACAAGCATTAGAAACATTTTGCAAAGAACCAGCATTTTCTCTTTACCAAAAAATCTTTTCTATCCTGTCACAGTCAAATCTTGTCATTTCAACAATATTTAATTTGTTGTCTGCAAACATTTTCCATTTGGACCAGTATAGAATTTTGTCGTTTGATATGGAGTTAACTGTACAAAGATGCAGACGTCAAAATTGAAAGCATTTGCAGACAACAAATTAAAACATGTCTCAAAAGATGGTTCTTTTTTGAAAGGGTAAAAAACATTGTGGGGAAAAGAAGAAAATACCAATCACTAGCATTTTCTCCGTTTCCTGAAATGTGTTCAAAAGGCTTTTTTTCTCAGGGTTGTTAAAACTCACGATTATGTGGTAAAGGGTCAGTAATTAACCCATTACAACACAATCCCTACTTTTGACGCCCCTGAGAAAGAAGCCTTTAGAAAACATTGTGGGAAAAGGAGAAAATGCTGGTAACCAGCATTTTCTCCTTTTCCCACAATGTTTTCTACCCTTCACAAAGCAAATTTCAAATTTTTAGTCACTTTTATTTTGTCGTCTGCAAATGCTTTCAATTTGGGCAATTCTAAAATACTGTTGTTTGGTAATGAGTTAAGGTTATGAGGTGAATTTGATCAAACATGGACTTACCTCTCAGCCTGATTAACCTTTTTGGGACTTTCAGTTTCACTGGATTGATATGATGGAATGCTGTCCATAGACTTGACTGTAGGTGCAGAGTCTAGTTCCTGTAGGAAACAAACATAACTATCTGAATATTACCACATAAACTCTTGCTCCATGTAGAAAAATGTTAGTCTTGTCTAAACTGATGTATTTACAGATGACAAATTAAGGTAAGACCTGTGTAATGCACTTTCGGTGAAAATTCTAATTGGTTGATAAATAAGGATAAATAAGGATTTATGCAGAAATAATATTTTTGCACATTTCTAATGGATCAGAAATTCCGTTAATGTCTATCTTGAAATTATTTTTTGATACTTCTGTTAGTTTTCTGAAAAGGGAGGTAATTATTATCTCTTTTTGAATTGAGAATATAGTGGTTTTAGATTTATAAATGATAATTCAAAGAAGGAAAAAATGAAAAGGTGAAAGTAGTTCAATAATACTCATTTTTAATCATAGCTAACTTTGCAGGATGATATTTTTGTGGAAATAGCTGTTTTCCATTACACAGGTCTTACCTTAAGTAACCAAATGTAAGCTATCTATGAGAGGAAACCAACATTTTCTCCTTCTCAAATAGTGTTTCCAACAGCCTTCTCCATTATGGGATTATGTGATTGTGGGCTACCAAACATATCCCCAGGTTTTATTTAGCCTTAACCCATTACCACACAATCCCTACTTTTGATGACCCTGAGAATGAAGCCTTTAGAAAACATTGTTGGAAAAGGAGAAAATGCTGGTAACCAGCATTTTCTCCTTTTCCCACAATGTTTTCTACTCTTCACAAAACAAATTTCAAATTTTCAGTCACTTTTATTTTGTTGTCGGCAAATGGTTTTGATTTGGACAAACCTAAAACATTGTCCTTTGGTAATGAGTTAAAAGCCAAATTAACCCAACTGACATTATTAGTCTAGACATAAGTCCCAATTAATTGCATTTTCATGGTTGTATTTGTTAAATGTGCTTCAATTCGTCCAACAGAATAGATAAAAAGATTAGACAGCAAATTTTGTGCAATCAGATCTTGATCCACACAATAATGTAAGCCAAGGAGAAAATACTTTTTAGCAGCAGGCACAAATAATCTGGTAAAATAAAGACGATCGGTATAAATTTCAGCTTCATACATGTACATCGATACATGTGAAAACACTGTAGCAGTAAGAAAACTTGTTTTATACCAGCAATTTCTCCACACAATTTCCAAAATTAATCCATAGGAATATGGAGAATACAGTTTGCTTTTGCTGAGTCATTTATTAAATTTTAGTTAAAGAAAATGTATTTCATAACATAACCCTTTCCCAAACAAGCCCTTGTTTTTACATGTCTGCAGTGTAAGTCTTTTGAAAACACTGTGGGAAAAGGAGAAATTGCTCATAACGAGCAATTTCTCCTTTTCCCACAGTATTTTCTACCAATATAGAGAACTTTCTGCCGTTTTTATCAAATTTGAAACTGTCGTCTGCAAGCTCTTTTTTTGAGTTTGGAAGAGTCTAAAATTTATCATTTCGGAAAGAGTTAATCAATCAATTAGTGGTGTCCGTGGTCGAGAGGTAGAGCGTCGGCCTCGTAACCAAAAGGTCCTGAGTTCGATTCCCGGGAGCGGGTGTCAACTTTGGGATTTTTCATCGGCCCACATATTCGGCGTGAGTACTGGTGTAGTTCCCAGGAAGCAGAATCGAGAGAGATTAGTATAAGTTATAAGAACTTGTTTCTCAATCGATGTAAAATAAATATGTTTAAACCTAATCAATCAAGAAGTATAGAATACATACCGACTTTGAGACAGTTGATTCTAAAGTGATTGTTGTGACATTTGTGGAGACGGCAGTTGATTGCTGCTGGGCAGATTCATGGCGTCTCCATGAGAACCAAGAATAACTGCCTTTCTTCTCTTTTTTCTTTGGCATATTTTGATTGGCAATACTTTCAATGGTGCCCTGTAAATACAGTCTCATCACTAACTTGGATTAACTCTCTACAACATTTCAGCCATGTCATAGATTAAAAACTTTTGCAAATGTTAACCCCTCACTCCACAGATACTCATTTCTACTCATTGCTTGCAGGAGCCTTTGAAAAACAATGTGGCAAAAGGTGAAATTTCACCTTTTGCCACAATGTTTTCTATGCTATCAAAAGATGTCATATACACATAAGAAATGGCTTCATCCTTGCTGTTATTTAGGGTCATGTACAGATACCATTGAGATGCCTTATGGGGTGAAGGGTTAAATCTAATCTTATTCATATGATGTTATTTTTCCTTGAAAGAGTAGAAAATATTGTGGAAATAGGAGAAGTGTCCAGCCTACACAATGTTTTTTAACACTTTTCTTCTGCACTGTAAGGGTTAGTTCAATATCTCCCTTAGATAACTTTTTCCAGCTTTGCAGCATCCATGTTTAAAAACATTGATGCAAGGGGAGAATTTCAGCATTACTACCCATTCAGAAGCAAGCAACAATATCCCAAACATGGTATTATGATTTTTTGAAAATGCTAAATTATCGTATTTAATTTTGCAAGTTCTGAGTACAACTTGCACTTATTAGATGAAGATCAGACATCAAAGAACATGCAGTATTGGATTTTTTTTCCAATGTGATCATTGATCAAGACCATCAAGTACTTAGTAAAAAAATTTCTTTTTCCAACAGCCTGAAAATTTTTATTCATAAACTAAATACCTTATCTATATAGGTTGACAGCTTGAAACTGCTAAGATTTAACTATTTACCAAACAACAAAAACTTAAGACTAGCCAAAATTGAAAGCACTTTCAGACAACAAAATACATAACTAAAAAATTCAAATTTGTATTGAAGAGGGTGGAAAACACTGAGGGAAAAGGAGAAAATGCTTATTACCAGCATTTTCTCCTTTTCCCGCAATATTTTCAATGGTACCATATTCTTTCTCAGGATCATTAAATGTTGGAATTGTGTTGTAAAAAAGTTGAGACAATTATACAAATCAACTCACAGATGGTAATGGCTTATCAAAAGCCATTCTAGCAACAACAATGGGAGCTGCTGTTGCCCAGTTGTAGTATTTATCCTCCACTTTCACCACTAAATCTGGATTGGTCAACATACTTGGGTTCTCACACAGGTCTTCAAAAGTGACGACTTTGGACATAAACTTCTCCAGGGTCATTCCTTCCTGATCACTCAAGCCACCACAGAGTGACAAGGAAACAGTCCCTAGGTGTCTTATTTCAGATTCTAATATAGTACTAGAACTGGCTGGTCCCCCGATAGCACCTTCAACAGAATGAGGCGAGACAGGAAGTGACGCACCACGCCCAGACTCCACGTCCTCGTCTTTCTCTTCAATACACTGGAATGACTGACTAACAGAAAACCTGAAGAAAAAATGGTATTTACTTTCACCAGACATCGAAATTTAGAAGTAAGTGCACACAAGAAGCATTTGAAGGCAGCAAATTAAGGGCAGGGCTTAACTCTTTACCCAATGACAAAATTTTAGACTTGTCCAAATTGAAAGCATTTGCAGACAACAAAATAAATGTGGTTCAAAAATTAAAAATTTGTTTTGGTAAGGGTAGAAAACATTGTTGAAAAGGAGAAAATGCTGGTTACCAGTATTTTCTCCCTTTACCACAATGTTTTCAAAAGGCTTCTTTCTCAGGGTCATTAAAAGTCGGGATTGCGTGGTAAAGAGTTAACTCTTTACATCAAAAAAATGAAGACTTGTCCAACATGAAAGCTTCTACAGACAACAATTCAAATATGATTAACATTATGCAATTTGAAGCCTCGAGGACCTGAGACTGAGGTTTCTTGGTTTGAATACCCAGCTCACCTATTTTCTTTATGTGGATTGCTGATAGCTGTTCCTACAGGATATAGAGGCTATTTGTTTTTTTCGGTAAAAGATCAAAATTTATTTCATCGAGTGGACACCATCTGTAATGTTTTCATGAGTGGTGCAGCCATGAGTGAAAATATTACCAATGGTGTTCACGAGATGAAATAAATTTCGATCTTTCACCGAAAAAAACAAATATTCTATTTATTTCATGCTTTTAACCCTTTCTGGGAGGAGCTTTATCAAAATCAAGTACAGTTCTTTTCCGTTATTTCCCGTGGCATACCCCTCCTGCATAGCAATGCATAACAAGATTACATCAAGCACCAGAAATTTAAGGTAAATGACGTCATATTCCATCTGGTTGTGGGGCACATGCAATTAACCTAGGCAACATGAACATGAAAATCGGTATGTTCACTGGTGGTACCAGTGTAAGATTGAAAATTATTTTCACTGGTATTTCTCGATATCCTACTGGAAAGCATGAAATAATCATTTCTCTCCCACTGCTACTCATTGCTTCAATGATAGTTCTATGGGAAAGCAGCCAGTGGTTTGGGGAGAATATTGTGTGAGGCATGAAATAGGTACAATGGCCAGCACAAAGCTATAGTAATGTTGAAAACAGTAAATAAATGACAAAAAGGAATACCACAGGACCAACAAACTTTTCTATCTCACCTTTTTGGGAAGTATAGTTTGGCAGTCTCCTCATCCATGTCCTTTATATTGAGATCATCAAGATAAATGCCCTCTGTTTCAGGCTTGTGGCGTACATTTTTGGTTTTCCTCATGAACTGGAAAAGTCCCCCAGATTTCACTTTGTCATCTGCAAAAAAGGTATGAATTGCTGAAGGTGTATCTTTGTTTTAACCCTTTCCCAAACGACAAAGTTTGGACTCTTCCAAACTGAAAGAGTTTGCAGAAGATAATTTTAGATTATGAGAAAATGGCAGGAAGTTCTCAAAAAGGGTAGAAAACAAAAATGTTATTATTACATATTGCAATACAATATTATATATTACAACATACCATGCTTGGCAGATGTTGCCCCAGCATCCTCCTTTGTAGAAGTTTGCGGCATGTTGCCCCACTCCCATGTTACTGTCTCATTATCATCATTCACAGGTATCAGACACTCTTGTTGTTCCAAGGACTTCTGTCTTTCTACCTCTGTATCACTTTTGGGGGTCTGAGGCCTTGATCCCTGAGGGCTGTTGGAGAAAGTTTGAAATTAGACAATGTTTGTGAATGTAATGAATACCAAAATATGTATATACATGTAGTGTACTTCTAAATTGCACCATTTTGGCCACTACAATATAAAATACAACTTGTATCTTTTTATCATAAAGTCCCAAGTTTAACTCTTTACCACACAAGTAAATATTCACTGGTCCAAATTGTAAGCATTTACAGATGACAATATAAATGTGACTGAAATATTGAAATTTGGTCTGGGAAGGGTAGAAAACATTGTGAGAAAAGGAGAAATTGCTGGTTACCAGCATTTTCTCCTTTTCCCACAGTGTTTTTAAAAGGCTCTTATCTCAGGGTCGTAAAAACCAGGGATTGTTTGGTAAAGGGTTAAGGAGCTTGAGAGAGAGGGTAACCAGCATTCTCCTTTTCTTACAATGTTTTCTTTTCTATGAAAGACAGAAATCATCAAATGAGCTACATCTCATTTGTTGTATGCAGATGCTTTCAATTTGATCAAATACAAAATTTCCTTAAGGCTTTTGAAATCATTACGGGAAAAAGAGAACTTGCTTTCCAATATAATTGCTACTGTAAGCAATTGCTCAAATTTTCTTTAAACCTATACGTATGATAAAGCCACAATAGTCTTCCCAAAACACTTTACAAGATCTCACAAGCAGGCTACATAAAATAAAAAGAGAAAAAGCTACATATATTTTGAATTTTTTTCCAAATGACAAAACTTTTCATTGAATGTAGGTAGAAAGGTGCTTTCTGTCTTTGAAATGTTTAATATAATTTTCTCCTTTCCTCACAATTTTTTTCAAAAGCTTTCTTCCTTATGGTCATTCAAACTCATGATTGTGTGGTAAAAAGTAAAATACCAACAGAACAATACAGTCAAACAAATAAATGTACATAATAAGAGTTGACACTTTACCTTGCTAAAGGAGAGAGATCTGTATCACTGAACGGGTGGGAATTGAGGTAACTAAATCCTTCATGGGCACTTGCCCACTCATTGGTCCTGGCAAGTCTGTTTTCCTCAACCACCGGCAAGCTTATAGACTTTGACATGGAACCGGTGGTCATTGTAGACGTCAGACGACTCAGCTCATCATCCGTCGATAGATCCTCCATGTCAAAGATTTCATCATTATTCTTGTTGATATCTGGGTTCACCGGGGCTTCAACATTTGTGTCAACCTTGGCTTGTTGGGTATTCTGTCCTGTATTTTTTCGTTTTTTTCTCTTCTTTTTCCTACTTTTATTGACAGGCTCCGCCACGTCAATTTTTATTTCAATGTCAGCGTCTCTCGAATGATCACTTTTAACCGTGCTTTCACTTCTAACAGAGTCTAAATGCTCCCTTGCATGTTTACTTTCACTCTCTTCTGATATGACCTTCTCCATTTCAATTTTAATTTCACCTTGACCTTGGGTCCTTTGACCTTCATCTTGACCTTTGGTACTTTGATCCTCAACATTGACCTTGACCTCTTCAGATTGGCTTGATGGTGAGGCTGCAGACTCTTCGGTCTGTTTTTCAGACTCCTGTTTGAGCCTTTCAAGCCCCTCTTTCATAAGATCTTGGTCATGTAGCAAGGGAGAAGTAGCTAGGTAGGCAGGTAGATCCTATAAAAAGATAAAAAAAAGATACTCCTTGTTTACTTTATTACAGATAAAAAGAAAGACTGGTCCGAATTGAAAGCACTGGCAGACAACAAAATAAATGCGACTTAAAAAATGAAATTTGTTTCCAGCAGGGTAGAAAACATTGTGGGCAAAGGAGAAAATGCTGGTTCCCAGTTGATGAAACTCTCAACTGCAATGTAAAGTTAGTGCTGATTATGAAAACAGAAGCTGACCTTCTTCTGTCTTGACTAAGTGTAACCTTCCACTTGTCAGCATTGTAATTGTCAACTTGGTATTTGTTAAATGATAAACTATTACACAACTGTTACAAGTACATCATGTATATAAATGCCTTGGCCTCATTTCACACCAGGAATAGACAAAAACTAACATTTTTATCTGATGACAACATTTTAGCTTTGTCCAAACTGAAATCATTTGCAGACAAAAAAATAAATGTAATGCAAAATACGAAATTTGTCTATCATATGGTAGAAAAGACTTTGGAAAAAGAAGAAAATGCTTGTCTATGTTACCAGTATTATCTGCTTTTTCCACAATGTCTTCAAAGCCTCAGGGTTGGTAACCCATTACCACACAATCCCTACTGTTGATGACCCTGAGAAAGAAGCCTTTAGGAATACCCTGCTGGACATAAACTTTAATATTTGAGTTGCATTTACTTTGTACTCTGCAAATGCTTTCAATTTGGACCAGTCTAAAATTTTGTAGTTTGGTAAAGTGTTAAAACTTGGGATTGTGTGGCAAGCGTTTATCTCTTTACGAAACGACAAAATTTTTGACAAGTCCGAATTGAAAGCACTTGCAGACGACAAATTAAATGCAAATCAAAAACTGAAATTTGTTTCCAGCAGAGTAGAAAACACTGTGATGACAAACAAATATTTTTCAGGAGTAAAGAGTAGAGTAACATCACTTTTACTTCTTCAATAATAATGACAGCCTTTGTTGTGGGTACTCTTGACAATTGTCTCCAAAGACAACACAACATGGGTTTTATGTTGAATGAATCTTATTTGAATCTAAAAGAAAGGAAGTAGTCTATATTGCAAAAGTACTGCTTCTGTCCTAAATTTAGAACATTTAACTCTTTACCACACGAGAAAATTTTAGACTGATCCAAATTGAAAGCATTTGCAGACGACAAAATAAAGGTGACAAAAAAATAGGAATTTGTTCTGGGAAGGATAGAAAACACTGTGGGAAAAGGAGAAAATGCTGGTTACCAGCATTTTCTCCTTTTCCCACAATGTTTTCAAAAGGCTACTTTTTCAGGGGCATCAAAAGTAGGGATTGTGTGGTAATGGGTTAAAAGAGGGATGTAGTTAACATTCTACATCCTGAACTAAAAATGAAGTAAAGTGGCATACATTAACACATATCCTTTTTACCCATTTCCAAATTGTACTTGTAATTGTTTTTGCAACTCAAAACTAGACAGTTTTTGAAAAACATTGTGGGAACAGGAGAAAAATAGGTAGCCAGCATTTTCTTCATTTCCCACAATGTTTTCCATCCTCTCAAAGACAGGTACCGTCATTTGAGCCATAGGTGTTTTGTCATGTATATGAACAATTTCCATTTGAACTCTAATATATAGCTGTGTGGCAAAGATTAAACTCATTACCCAACAATGACTTGTAAAGACCAGGTGGGAAAGAAGCCTTTTGAAAACATTGTGAGAAAAGGAGAAAATAATGGTAACCAGCATTTTCTCCCTTACCCACAATGTTTTCTACCCTAACGAAAAAAAATTGCGCCATTTGAGCTACATTGTTTTCAGCAAATGCTTTCAATTTAAGCTAGTCTTGACTTTTGTCGTCTGGTATTGGGTTAAATTTGTATTGTTGACCATCTCAGGGTCATCAAAATACAGGATTGTATAACAAAGGATTAAATTTGGCTGAAATTTATCTTCCAAAATCTACACATATATATGTATTGTAGGAAAAAAAGAAAATGGTGGCTACAAGCATTTTCTCTGTGCCTCCACATTGCTAGAAATTAATGTAGATGTTTTCATTTAAATCTACGCAATGTTGTCATTCTAACATAAGATCATTAAGATTTTGGAAAGAGGCTAAGCCAAACGAATATTTAATATGTAGTATCATATTTACATCATTTGTAAATTCTTCCACATGCATATTATTTTTAGCCTTATTGTTAATTTCAAACTTTGCAGACTGTGTCCAGGGAATAATCACATGTTGAATACATGTGCGTATTATCTAACAAACATAGTCAAAATCCTAGGACAAAGATAAAGTTTGCAAATGACAAAAAATCTTATGTTATTAAGGCGCAAAAAAAAAAAAACCTGTGTTTCCGGTTACCCAACCGACCCTAAATATTTACCGCCGACCATAAATTTTTTTCCGGGGGGGTTAAAAAAAATCGGGTGACCACCGACCCTCTTCTTCCGACCTACGATCCTATCAGGGCTGAAAAATAGCGCTGGTCCGATGTCCGGGACCTACTGAAATGGAGATCGAACCCGGGAAAAAAAAAAACAAGGAGAGGGTCCGACGGACCTGTCAAAATGGAGGTCGGACCTGTTCAGTCTTCAAAGTAAAAAGTCCGATGCCCGGAAGTATGTTCAGATTGAGTAAAATCGTTGAATTTAGAATAGTCATTATAATAAAAATTCAGGTCTGTTTGTTTTGGACTATATTTGTGTGAAAGTGAACTACTTCGAGATTTTTCAATACGTCAGGCCGCCCGACGACGCTATCACATAGACTTATTCCGGTAATTTTAATATCAACAGTTTTCCCTGGTTCCCGGTTTGCTTGTCACAGTTATATGCGGTGAAGCCGATTAAAATCTACGAATATATATCGTCTGCGCTTTTCGCTGAAAGTTTACCTGGGCTTTCATCAAATATGAATCGGAAAACACCGCCGGCAGAAAAATAGAATAGGGCTTTCATAATTAGAAGTAGACAGAAAGTATGAGAACAAAGAATGGGTTTGTTCCTAGAACATCGAAATGAAAGTTGGTCGGGTTTCGTTCCACGATGCAACCGTTCAACTCCGACTAACACTCATACACACACAAAATATACGAAATTGCAAATTTCATTTTGTCAACATTACAATGCTAATTGTTTGTTTGGATATCTGTTTTCAACTGAAGCCACTAGGAGTTAAAGCAAATTGAAATGGTACTGATTAAGGGTTTTTGTTGTAGCCGGTACCCATCGTTAATTTTCAGCTGAGCTGGTTTTACTTTTATTATTTTAGAAAGCTTTTACGGTATCAAGACAGTTCCCCGACAAGACGGTTCCCCGACACAAGTTTTCGAGACAGATTTGAAGACATTTCCCCGACACTTTTGCTTAATGGCAAATAACCTTTTATACTGTAGAATTCACACAATTATGATTGATAATGATGAGAAATTAGAAATTTTGGTGGATAATTGATGTTGTGAATTGAATTGAATTATCTGGACCCTGTGAAGAAGATTTATATACAGAATGATGGGTAGTTATTGTCTCATGGGTGAATTCACAACAAATCACGACTTTTATGAACATAAGAGAATTTTAAGAAGACTTTTAGCAAGCAGTTATATTTGATTCTATACAGTCTTTGAATAATTTGTAGATGTATTTTAGTTATGTGCATTCCCCGGTTTTACAGAAATTCAGTAGAGGGGCCGGGGGTTTACTGAGTGAAATACCTTTTCTGTTTATCTTGCACACTCGGACAATTTTACATACATGTATATATTGTAGATCTCTATATATAGCATTTAGGAGAATGTAGTCTATTTCGCCATTGTTTGATATTTTGTGACGATAGGCTGTCAAATTGTTCTGTCGAACTAAGCTTATAGTTCTCCAGTACCACGATTACCAAATGTACTCGCCAATCACATGTACAAACACTTCATTTAGTCACAAAAGATCATTTATCCATAAAATCCTCTATCAAACGTGTTTTTATCCATGATAACATTTATTTTGTCGTTTGACATCGAACAAAAGTGTCGGGGAACTGTCTTCAAAAGTGTCGGGGAACTGTCTCCAAATCTTTCGGGGATCTATCTCGAAAATTTGTGTCGGGAACTGTCTTGTTCCCGCTTTTACTATGTACAAATGTTTGTTATATTCTATCTTTCCTTCCCTCGTCACCTGTATTTTAGCATGGGGGAACCATTTCGTTTTGACTGGGGGCCATTTCGAATTTGGGCCCTCTCGACCTTTGGCCAAAATAGCGTCGTCTTTACTGGCTGTCACGTTGCTGTCATGCCCGCATTTTTCAGGCATAAAATGCCTAAATTCTTTTCCGAATTTGCTGTCACTTTAACAAGTATGGAAGAGGTATCACCCAGAACAAAGAGACAAAGAAAATGCCAAACGAATGATAACAGTATATCGGCAGGTTGAGGAATGGAAGGTGAGTAGCACAAACTTGGCACCACGCCTTTACAAGGTTTATGCTACATTCATTACAGACGGTTGAGCTTAAAATGAGCCTGATCCCTCAGGATAGGGCCTGCTCCTGTCACTATAACACCACTCTTTTCTTGTAATATGTCACCTACATGAGTGAAAAACAGACAGACCAAGAGGTGCATGCAACTTTTACAAGTTGAAATTCTATGATTATTTCAGATATTGTCCAGATAAGCTTGCCTCCCATTTTCAACTAAATTTCAAATGATTTTTTTTAAAAAACGTACACGATAAAATCAGTGACAAATCATGAGTCATGTCATAATGATAACATTGTGGCCATTGCAGGGAATCTGGCAAAAATCCCATTATTCATCTTCCTTTTGGCAACACAGAATATGGGTTAATAATGTTTATTATTAAAGCTTGCCAAAGATATAACTAGCCATTCAGACATGGCGATAGCTGTTGACTTGGATGTTACGTGAAAAAACAAACAAAAAACAGACAGAAACAGTTAAAGACTATATTAAAACTGACACATTTGGTGAAAGTGTAATTCTGAATAGCTATTAACAGAGAGATACTAAATGCACTGAAAACATTGTCATTTCAAATTTGCATCTTTTTATTAAAAAAAAAATAAAAATAAAAAAAAAAGCCTACCTACCGTCCCTATTTTTTTTTTCATGTAACCTGAAACACACCTATTATTTTTTTTGGCCTAATCAGTTTCATAGTATACATTTTATGATGCTTTGTACTTTCCAAACAGTCTAATGACTAACAGGGCTTATCAGTTTCTAACATGTTATGTAGATTCCTTAACCCTTTACCAAACAATCCTTAGTTTTTATGATCCTGAACAGAAGCCTTCTGGAAACATTTTGGGAAAAGGAGAAAATGCTGGTAACCAGCATTGAAAATTGAAATGTGTCTCAAGCAAGGTAGAAAACATTGTGGGAAAATGAGAAAATGCTGGTAACCAGCATTGAAAATTGAACTGTGTCTCAAGCAAGGTAGAAAACATTGTGGGAAAAGGAGAAAATGCTGGTAACCAGCATTGAAAATTGAAATGTGTCTCAAGCAAGGTAGAAAACATTGTGGGAAAAGGAGAAAATGCTAGTAACCAGCATTGAAAATTGAAATGTGTCTCAAGCAAGGTAGAAAACATTGTGGGAAAAGGAGAAAATGCTGGTAACCAGCATTGAAAATTGAAATGTGTCTCAAGCAAGGTAGAAAACATTGTGAGAAAAGGAGAAAATGCCGGTTACCAGCATTTTCTCCTTTGCCCACAATGTTTTCAAAAGGCTTCTATCTCAGAGTCAAAAAAGCCACAGATCGTTTGGTGAAGGGTTGATACTCACAGTCTATATCGTCGGTTTACTTCCAAAACCTCGTAACTACAGCTTGTAACAAGCTGTAGTTATGAGGTTTTGGAAGTAGACCGATGATATCTTATCCCAGATCATGAGTGAAGCCACATGAATGTATACACATCCTGTGCAGACGACAGTGTGACGTTATATAACATCACATATGCATGTATCTAAAACATCATATATGAATCACTGTCAGTAAACTTGTGTTATCTGTATCACTGTTTGTTAACCTACCTACATCACTAGACATTTTTCAGACTGATGTTACCTTGATAAAGTTAGTTACATGTATATCTTTTTCAACTCTTAATCAAACAGATAACATAAACTTAGACTATACATTCCAAGCTGAAAGTATTTGCAGACATGATAAATGTAATTTAAATGACAGAATTTCTATTTGAAAGTGTAGAAAGCACTGTGGCAAACACAAAAAATGCTGGTAAGCTTTTCTCCTCTTCCCACAATATTTTCAAAAAGTTCTTTTCTTTTGTTAACTCTTTACCACACGAGACTGGTCCAAATTGAAAGCATTTGCAGACAAAAAAATAAAAGTGACTGAAAATTTGAAATTTGTTTTGAGAAGGGTAGAAAACATTGTGGGAAAATGCTGGTTACCAGCATTTTCTCCTTTTCTCACTATGTTTTCTAAAGACTTCTATCTCAGGGGAGTCAAAAGTAGGAAATGTGTGGTAATGGGTTAACCCATTACCAAACGACAATATTTTAGACTGGTCCTAATTGAAAGCATTTGCAGACAACAAAATAAAAGTGACTGAAAATTTGAAATTTGTTTTGAGAAGGGTAGAAAACATTGTGGGAAAATGCTGGTTACCAGCATTTTCTCCTTTTCTCACTATGTTTTCTAAAGACTTCTATCTCAGGGGAGTCAAAAGTAGGAAATGTGTGGTAATGGGTTAACCCATTACCAAACGACAATATTTTAGACTGGTCCTAATTGAAAGCATTTGCAGACGACAAAATAAAAGTGACTGAAAATTTGAATTTTGTTTTGTGAAGGGTAGAAAACATTGTGGGAAAAGGAGAAAATGCTGGTAACCAGCATTTTCTCCTTTTCCCACAATGTTTTCTAAAGACTTCTTTCTCAGAGGCGTCAAAAGTAGGGATTGTGTGGTAATGGGTTAAAACACAAGATCAAGTGAAACATGGTTATCTCGTCAACAAACGATCCCATGTTAACTCATTACCAAACGACAAAATATTAGGTTTGTCCAAATCGAAAGCATTTGCAGACTACAAAATAAAAGTGACCCAATATTTGAAATTTGTTTTGTGAAAGGTAGAAAACATTGTGGGAAAAGGAGAAAATGCTGGTTACCAGCATTTTCTCCTTTTCCCACAATGTTTTCTAAAGCCTTCTTTCTCAGGGGTGTCAAAAGTAGGGATTGTGTGGTAATGGGTTATATGACCGAAAGGTAGAACCTTTTCGAAAAGCATGTTTTCTACTCTTTGAAAACAAATTTCATGTTTTTCAGCAACACTTGTCATCTGCAAAGTTTGAAAAAATTCTACTTTTAATTTGAATAAGTCTAAATTTTACAGTCTGGAAAACAGTTCCAGTAAAACTGAATGTGTGACGTTTTACGCCTCTTTTAACATTATTTCATTCATATCAATGTGACAGCTCACTGTCAAGTTCATGTATTTCATTGGTTTTACTAGTACTAGGCTAGGGCTTTCAGGTGTCTTGACCAAGAACACTCCCACGAAAGACCCAATGGGCTCCAACCAGGGACCTCCAGGTTATGAGTCCCACACTTCACCACTGAGCCATGCAGACCCCTGATATAGGTCAGGTGAAAAAAAAGGTTCTGAAGGTACATGACTACACAGTACAATAGGCATTATCAGAGCTCTAAATAAGAGGGAGTAATGGTATTCTAAATCAATTATGTCTGTTTGAAACCCTATGTTGTGGGTACTCATTAGAATCGTCTCGATGAGACGATTCTAATGAGTACCCACAACAGAGGGTTTAGTGGAGAATAATTAATATTTTCAATTTTGAAATCAAAATCACTCTATCTGAAGCTCTGCATTACAGTGCTGAAAATAGTACCTCTTCCTCATCCTCATATTCCTCGACAAAGAAGGCTTCTCCAGTCTCCCCAAGTTTCATCTGAATGTCCACAGGTTCCCCATTTATCTCAATGTCCACCTAGAATAAAATCATTATCTTGCTAAGAAAAAAGTTAATAAAACTTTCAAGCCCATAGTTAAAACAGGAACAGTGTTTTTTTCAAACTATATTTTGGAGAGAAATATTTTCTTAACCCTTTATCACACAATCCCGACTTTTAACAACCCTGAGAAAGAGGTTTCTGAAAACATTGTGGGAAAAGGAGAAAATGCTGGTAACCAGCATTTTCTCCTTTTCCCACAGTGTTTTCTTCCTTTCCCAAATCAAATTTCAAATTTTCAGTCACTTTCACTTTGTCGTCTGGAAATGCTTTCAATTTGGACAAGTCTAAAATTTTGTTGTTTAGTAATGAGTTAATGGGTAGTGTAGATCCAAGATCAGACAGCATTGTCTGTGTAGTCTGATCTTGATCTGTTTGTCCACAATAAGGTCAGTGAGTTGTGCTAAGCAGCTTAAGGGTAAAACTTCAATGCTCAAATTCTAGACTTCTTCAGATCTAAATGAAAGTAGCCACTGATGATGCCATGTTTGTATCTTTGAAGGGCTTTTAAAAAATCAAAGAGATTAACTAAACTATGTCTCCTTTTAAGACAATATTTTCAAAACACTTCTCACTAAGGTTCCTTAACCTGTTACCACTCAATCCCTACTTTTGACGCCCCTGAGAAAGAAGCCTTTTGAAAACACTACGGGAAAAGGAGAAAATGCTGGTAACCAGCATTTTCTCCTATTCCCACAGTGTTTTTTACCCTTTCCAGAACAAATTTCTATTTTTCAGTCACCTTTTTTTTTGTTGTCTGCAAATGCTTTCAATTCGGACCAGTCCAAAATTTCCTCGTGTGGTAATGAGTTAATCCTTTACCAAACAATCCCTGGTTTTTACAACCCTGAGAAAGACGCCTTTAGAAAACATTGTGGGAAAAGGAGAAAATGCTGGTAACCAGCATTTTGTCCTTTTCCCACAATGTTTTCTACCCTTCACAAAACAAATTTCAAATTTTCAGTTACTTTTATTTTGTTGTGTGCAATTCCTTTCAATTTTGACAAACCTAAAATTTTGTCGTGTGTTAAACCATGGGACTCTAACATGATGAACCCTTCATAAGCTTATATCGATGCCACTGTAAATCAAGATCAGACTCTACTAAGCATACAGTCAAATCTTATATCTAAAGTCTACAATTTATACAGTAGTTTTTGCCATAAGAAAAGGTTGAAAAAGCGAACGGTTGCACATACCACTTTTTCCCTAGAACGGAGGACACCAAGCTTTCCGAACCGTACATGGAATGGTGACGACTTGAAACTTCCATCTGCCTGTTCTATGATAATGGTGTCGATTGCTCCAGTGAGAGTTGCGGCATTGATCTCGTTATAAAACCCTTTGACGTTTGAAAATAGTTTCCCAACATAGCTAAAATAGCTCATGCTGTATTCAACATAAACAATGGGTGGGGGGGACCTTCTATCCTGCTCTGTGTGTTTGCTTTAACCACTGGGATCCTGAAAGAGAAAGAGAAAACTATTTATGAGTTGTTTAACTTTTTATCACACAATCCTATGTTTTGACAACCCTGAGGAAGAGGACTTTTTGAAAACATTGTGGGAAAAGGAGAAGATGCTGGTTTCCAGCATTTCTCTTTTTCTAACAATTTTTTTCAAACTTTTCATATGGAAATCCATTCATTCGAGCCAAATTTAACTTGTCATCTGCTAATGCTTTCAATTTGGACAAGTCTAAGATATCATCATGGGGAAAACATTAACTCTTTACCACACAATCCCGACTTTTAACAACCCCCAAGGAAGTAGCCTTTTGAAAACATTGTGGGAAAAGGAGAAATCTCCTTTTCCCACAATGTTTTCTACCATATCAAAGACAGAAATCATCATTTGGGTTACATTCAATTTGTCGTCTGCAAATGCTCTTAATTTGGGCTGGTCTACAATTTTGTCGTTTGGTAAAGAGTTAATCAATAAGTTACATCAAAGGTCATAGAGTGCATCAGCAATAAGGCACCATGATAAAATAGACCTGATGTTACATGTTTGTAGATTGATCTTGTATCAAACATTCCTGTTGTTTGCATAACTTCTTGGGTGAGGAAGGAAACACCTTCTACTGTGGGAAAAATAGAAAATGTCAATGGCATTTTCTCCATTTCTCTACAATGTTTTCTATCCTTACAACATCATGTCCCATTCTTAGACCTACCGGTACATTAATTTTAACCCTTTCCCAAACAATCACTAGTTTTTACGACCCTGAGAGGCTGAGACAGAAGGCTTTTCAAAACATTGTGGGAAAAGGAGAAAATGCTGGTAACCCAGCATTTTCTCCTTTTCCCACAATGTTTTCTACCCTGCTGGAAACAAATTTCATTTTTTGAGTAACGATTATTTTGTCGTCTTTCAATTTGGACCAGTCTAAAATTTTGTCGTTTGGTAAAGAGTTAATGTCCTCTGCCATCATAATGGTTATTTTTTGGCTTGCAAGTGAAAAAAAAAAATTTTGGTATTGTGTGATAAGGGGTTATTCAAGAGGGAATTCTAGCCACTCAAAGAAACAATGCTACAATAAAGCTATTGCGTACAAGTGCAATTTTAATTTCCTGACTTTTTCTACCAGGAACATAAAATTGAGAGAAAAAGATGGAGAGATACTTCGAGTTAATTGCTGAAGACTCATTAAATGTGAAATTGCAAGACTTTGAATTTTTGCTTGAATAGGAAAACCTGCATCCTTTCTTACATACTTTAGCTCTTTACCAAACGACAGAATTTTGGACTTAGACTTCTGTCTATGACAGGGAAGAAAATTTTTGGGTATAGGAGAAAATGCTGGTTTCCAGCATTTTCTCTTTTTCCAAAAATGTTTCAATATCTTTCCTATTTAGGACAAATAACTGACTAAGTGTTGAAGGTTAAGGGCTAACACTCAGACACTCCAACAGTTAAAGCTATTTCTAATCAGTGCAGCAAAAGGAGTAATTGATTAAAATATATTAATTACCTTTACTACATGATTCCAAAACACGAAAACAAAATTACTTCCTTCAGGTCTCTCTCCATACATTTGTCCTTGTGATACTGGGAAAAAAAGCCTACTGAAAATGCTGCTAGTAGCCAGTATTTTCTCCTTTTCCCATATTGTTTCTTACCCTTTCCGAATGGAATTTTGATTTAGAGTCAAATATATTTCTTTTGTCCTATTCAATTTTTCTTAACCTGGTCTTGCCTAAAATTTTGTACTTTGGTGTAGGGCAAAAAAAAAGCATTGGAAAATGACTTAATTTGCAAAAAGGAGAAAATAAATAATTATTTGCTTCTCATGTAAATTTCCTGATTATACATTTATGATCATACGATTTACAAGGAAATAATGAAAAACAGAAATTTTACCTTTTCAAACCTTTGCAATTAATCCTTCTCAAATTTATTCTAAAACAAATGCACAAACTTTCGTGATTTAAGAAACCTGGTAATTACACAAATGAGTTAAGACATTAATGGTAATGTGAGCCAAGTTTCTTTTGTACTGATAAAAGTATAGACTATACACTATTTTAAATCCACCAATATACTTTATTTACTAACCCATATATGGCCCGACAATGAGTCACATGATCTGACCATATCACATGATTACAATGATCTATTTTTAGAACCTGTCGTCTGCAGTCAGTCAAGTGTGCTAGCTATCAAACAAATATCATAAATGTCTTGTTTCATATTTCACCTGTTTTTCCTTCACTCTTTACCAAACCCCAACATTTTAGACTAATCTAGATTGAAGCAGACAAGTTCCAATGTTTTTTAAATATCTAATTTTAACTGAAGGGTTGAAATCATAATTAAGAAAACAATATGAGAAAAGGAGAACATGCTGGTAACCAGCATGTTCTCCTTTTCTCATAATTTTTTCAGAAAGCTTCTTTCTCAGGGTAATTCAAAGTTGAGATTGTACGGTGAACGGTTAACTTATTACTAAACTAATTTTTGGTGTTACAACCTAAATCATCTTCGTATTATATAGATTATATCGAATGGATTAAGTTTTAACTGTTTGAATCTCTTTCACTACCAAACCAATTATCAGAACATTTTTCTCAAAAGCTACAAATAGGATTTTGCTTCAAAAAAATGAGACATTTCTGTCAAAATAATAACCCAGAGGCAAGCACTGGACAGTATGTGAAGCTTGGAGACCACACTGCACAGTCTATGCACTCTTTTTGCAGATGCATTATTAAACAGCAATAAATAAAGCATAGCTCAATATGTACATATCGGTGATGCCCCTGAAAACTGTTACTATTGTTTCATGGGATGGTGCAGATAAAGAACAAAACCCATCCTAACTTAACCCTTTACCACGCAATCCCTACTTTTGACGCCCATGAGAAAAAAGCCTGTAGAAAACATTGTGGGAAAAGGAGAAAATGCTGGTAACCAGCATTTTCTCCTTTTCCCACAATGTTTTCTATCCTTCACAAGACAAATTTCAATATTTCAGTCACTTTTCTTTTGTCATCTGCAAATGCTTTCGATTTGGACAATCCTAAAATTTTGTCATCTAACATGCTCTGTGTATAGCACTGCTACACAGGACCTTGGTTCAATCCTTTCCCAGACGACAAAATTTTAGCCCCGTCCAAATTGAAAGCATTTGCAAACGACAATTTCAATGTGGCTCAAACGGTGCAACTGTTTATTGATAGGATAGAAAACATTGTGGGAAAAGGAGAAAATGCTGGTTACCAGCATTTTCTCCTTTTCCCACAATGTTTCCAAAAGGCTTCTTTCTAAGGGTCGTCAAAAGTTGTCATTGTGTGGGAAAGGGTTAAGGTCTCGTCCAAAAGACTATTTGTAATTTCAGATGGCAAGCCATGAGAATGGATACACAGCATCTGGATTTTGACTGATTGATTGAATGGTGCTTTTGGACGCATCACTATACCCAATATTGTGCAGATTGTAGTAATACGCGCTATAAAGTAGCAATGGAGAAAATGGTTTTTATCAGTGCATTTGAGGAAAAATCAGGCCTGTTTTAGCCCCAGTTTTCTCTAAACTGCTGATCATAGCTGAGTGAATTGCACGAGGTAGGGTTTTATTGAGTAAACGTTTATTTTAGTTTGAAATTCAAAGTAACGGTTGTCGCGTAGGAAAGTGGTTCAGTTCTGTACCTAGGATGCCCAAATTAGATAGATGACTATTTATAGAATGCCATCTTGTGGGAGATAATGGTCATATTCTAAGTCCCAACTTAATCACATAATCCCTGGATTTTCACCAGTACTAGGCTAGAATTCTACTGTGTTTTGCCCAAGGACACTTCAAGAAAGACCAAGCGATACTCGTGAGGATCATAGTGAGAACCTCTAGATTACCTGTCAAACGTCCTTATCAATGCTACATCCAAAGCTCCAAAAGTCTCTTCAAAATCTTATGCAAGAAATTTTCTTTGACTGGGAGAAAAAAAGTTATAAAAATATGCATGTGCATTATAAATTTCATCTCCTTTTGCTAATATGGCTTTTCAATAAATTTTACCTTTCTTTTAACTCTTTTACCAAACAATCCCGACATTTAACAACCCTGAAAAAGAAGCCTTCTGAAAACATTGAGGGAAAAGGAGAAAATGCTGGTAACCAGCATTTTCTCCTTTTCCCACAATGTTTTCTTCCCTTCCCAAAACATATTTCAATTTTTCAGTCGCTTTCATTTTGTCATCTGCGAATGTTTTCAATTTGGACCAGTCTAAAATTGTGTCATTTGGTAAAGAGTTAAGCTGAAAAGATTCCCCTCTAGTTTTATTTGAAAAAACTGGGTCAATAACCAAATACAAAAGCAGTTCTTTTAACTCTTTACCACACACCAAAATTTTAGACAGGTCCAAATTGAAAGCATTTGCAGACAACAAAATAAAGGTGACTGAAAAATTGAAATTTGTTCTGGGAAGGGTAGAAAACGCTGTGGGAAAAGGAGAAAATGCTGGTTACCAGCATTTTCTCCTTTTCCCACAGTGTTTTCTAAAGGCTTCTTTCTCAGGGGTGTCAAAAGTAGGGATTGTGTGGTAATGGGTTAAATATAAAGCTTGCTTACTTAGTGGAAGCTCCAATATACGACAATGTGGTTCTCCCCAAAAATTATGATATTTCTTGAGAGTTGCTTTTTTTTTTTAATTTCGGACAAATCTGTCTTATTTTTCTCTCATCATCTCAGTTAGCTTAACTAATTACCACACGAAAACATTTTAGACTGGTCCAAATTGAAACCATTTGCAGACAACAAAATAAATGTGAATCAAACATTGAATTTTGATTTTGGAAGGGTAGAAAACATTGTGGGAAAAGGAGAAAATGCTGGTTACCAGCATTTTCTCCTTTTCCCTCAATTTTTTCAAAAGGCTTCTTTCCAAGGGTCGTTAAAAGTCGGGATAGTGTGGTAAAGAGTTAAGGAAACATTTTTTGTAACACAGAAAATGCTGGTAACTGGCATTTTCTCCTTTTACAACAATGTTACAATTTACACTGTTTGCATCTCATTTTATTTGTCATCTGCAAGCATTATAAAATTTGGGCATGTCTAAAATTTCCTTATCTTTTAACCCATTACCACACAAACCCCTTTTCTGATGACCCTGAGAAAGAAGCCTTTAGAAAACATTGTGGGAATTGGAGAAAATGCTGTTCTCCTTTTCCTACAATGTTTTCTACCCTTCACAAACCAAATTTCAAATTTTCAGTCACCTTTATTATGTCGTCTGCAAATGCGTTCAAATTCGACAAGCCTAAAATATTGTTCTTTGGTAATGAGTTAAACAGTAGTTTAATTACAATACATCAATTTCATTTTTTAGGATATGATAAAAATTTCGCCATCAGTAATTCATGACAGGAGAAAAGTAATTATTTTGTTGTTTTTATTGATCTACATGAATATCAAATCTAGATATTATATCTAAACATAGCCCAATCAACAAGGGAGAAAAACATCTCTGTTGGAAAAACTCGGTCAGCCTATCACTGACACAGTTTTATAAAAAATATTGGGCAAAAACCAGGGCAAATAATACTTGAAGGTTGAGCACATAGCTTTCAAACAGAATTTTACCTCCACAAGTTTTTCCCACAGGGATAATTCATTTACAATGAAATCCACTGTTTTAATGCTCAGGCGGGAAGATTCGCATACAATTGTGGAAAAAGAGAAAAATGCTGGTAACATGAAGACACTTTTAAGTTAGCTGACATGATGGTGTTTTGTTAGCAAAAATGTAGAAAACATTCTGAGACAAGGAGAAAATGCTGGTTACCAGCATTTTCCCCTTTTCCAACAATGCTTTTTTCTTTCAAAACTCTTTTTTCTTCTCTGGGTAGTTAAAACTGGGAATCATATGAGGAAAGAAATGACTAGTATTGGTAAAAATAATGGCAAAATTCCATCATACAAACAAACAAAATTATATACCAGGGTATGATGAAATAGTTTACAGCTAGACTAGACAAGCCAAAATGGTTTTATACTATAAAACTCGGTCAGATCTGTTCATTGAGTGCTCAAGTTCAAAACACAAATAGAAAATATGCACGTGACTACAGGAGGTAGATGTTTACTCCAGCGCAACTGGAGAAAATAAAGCTGGCAAAACTCTGGTGGATTCCATTCTTGATTTTCTTTCCTTTCCCTATCCCTTTCTTACATCCTTTAACCCTTTCCCAAACAATCCCTGGTTTTTACGGATCAGGAACAGAAGCCTTTTGAAAACAATTTCTCCTTTTTCCATAGTGTTTTCTACCCTGTTTGAGAACTTTCTGCTATTTTCTCCAAATCTAAAATTGTCGTCTGCAAGCTCTGTTGGTTTGGAAGAGTCCAAAATTTGTTGTTTGGGAAAGGGTTAATACGTGACATTGAGAGAGATGATGTACATTGCAATTTCAACATTTCTCACATTGTTTTCAGACCTTCTTTTGGCATATAACGATCAAGATTCCTCTTTTTTACATCTCGAGTTTCAAGTTTTATTGAAGCGTAAGATATTTAAGCATTTTTTTTTGACCAATGGACAATTTTTTTTTTATCATGACTGAATTGCATTAGCATTTTGGGAAAACAAAACATGCTGAAAAATGTTTAAAGGTTTGCTTCCAGCCGTTTTACATTTCAAGGTTTGCTTCCAGCCATTTTCATTTTTCCCACATTCTTTCCAGAAGCAATTTTTGTCAGATTCATAAGCCCATTACTTAAGCTATTACCACACAATCCCTACTTTTGAAGACCCTGAGAAAGAAGCCTTTAGAAAACATTGTGGAAAAAGGAGAAAATGCTGGCAACCAGCATTTTCTCCTTTTCCCACAATGTTTTCTACCCTTCACAAAACAAATTTCAAATTTTCAGTCACTTTTATTTTGTCGTCTGCAAATGCTTTCAATTTGGACCAGTGTAAAATTTTGTCGTGTGGTAAACTTTTAACAACCCTGAGTTAGAAGGCTTTTGAAAAGACTGTTGGAAAAGGACAAAATGCTGGTAAATAGCATTTTGTCTTTTTCCAACATTGTTTTCGCCCCCATCAAGAACTAACTTCAACATTTGAGTCACCTTTGGTTTGTTTTCTGCAATTGCTTTCAACTTGGGCTCGTCGTAAAATGTCATTTGGTAAAGAGTTAACTCTACCAATCGACAAAATTTTAGACTGGTCCAAATTGAAAGCAATTGCAGGCGACCGAAAACTTGAAATTTGTTTTCGGAAGGGTAGAAAAAATTGTGGGAAAAGAAGAAAATGCTGGTTACCAGCATTTTCTTCTTTTCCCTCAATGTTTTCAAAAAGTTTCTTTTACAGGGTCGTTAAAAGTCGGGATTGTGTGGAGTTAAACATTTGATTGTTTATTATAAATGGTAAAAGGTTACCAGAATTGATAGAGATTAACGAGGGACAAATCCCAAACAAACAGCAACACCACAAAGTAAATATTATCTTTCAGTTCAGTTATACTCACTGTCCATCGACCTTGTCCCTAATTTTACCTTATATAGTTATACAGTCACCGATATTCACAGACTGACTGAAAAACATTTTCAACTGTGCTCTCACATAACCTATCTGACCTCAAATTTGATGTTTGCCGCGTATTTGGATGATCTATAACCCTTAAAAACCTGGAACCAACATTTTTTTTTTGGTGGACTGGGTAGATCAAGATCAGACTGCACAGACTATAGTCTGATCTTTGATAAACACTGTCTGCTACTTCATTATATCTTCTGGCTTAACTCATTACCAAACGACAATATTTTAGACTGGTCCAAATCGAAAGAATTTGCAGACGACAAAGTAAAAGTGATTGAAAATTTGAAGTTTGTTTTGTGAAGGGTAGAAAACATTGTGGGAAAAGGAGAAAATGCTGGTTACCAGCATTTTCTCCTTTTTCCACAATGTTTTCTAAAGGATTCTTTCTCAGGGTTGTCAAAAGTAGAGATTGTGTGGTAATGGGTTAACCCATCACCACACAATCCCTACTTTTGACGCCCCTGAGAAAGAAGCCTTTTGAAAACACAAAATGATAATGGTTAACCCATTACCACACAATCTCTACTTTTGATGACCCTGAGAAAGAAGCCTTTTGAAAACACTGTGGGAAAAGGAGAAAATGCTGGTAACCAGCATTTTCTCCTTTTCCCAGTGTTTTTCACCCTTCCCAGAGCAAATTTCAATTTTTCAGTCACCTCTATTAAGTTTATTTTGTTGTCTGCAAATGCTTTCAATTTGGACCAGTCTAAATTTTTCTCGTGTGGTAAAGAGTTAAACAACTATGAAATGATAATATGTCGGAAGTCTTTCTTCACTGAAAATGTCCATTGGATTAACTCTTTACCACACAATCCAGACTTTCAACAACCCCCAGTTCTAAGGAAAGCTATTGAAAGCATTATGGGAAAAAGTGAAAATACTGGTAACCAGCATTTTCTTCTTTTTCCCATGATGTTTTCTACCCTTCCCAAAATAAACTTAAGTATTTGAGTCATATTGATATTGCCATCTGTAATAATGCTCAAATTTGGGGAGGTATAGACTTTTGTCATCTGCAATAATGCTCAAATTTGGGGAGGTATAGACTTTTGTCATTAAATTTCTCAGCGATCACTTGGGTACCCAAAGGCAATAGTTCAAGCAAAGCTATTTATCATCAGGGTATCAGACCATTCTTCTACAGGCATTAGGTGGCGGTTGTTTGTATTTCTTGCAATGTAAACAATGGAGGTTCCACTCATCAAAATTCTCTCTTACAATTTCATCAGCATTATCAAGAATCTTGGAGCCAAGAGGAGTCTTTGTGGGTGGAACCATAGCTCCAAAGGTGTATATTTCTTGGCCTATACAACAGACCCATGGTTGACAGTATGAAGGGGGTTGCCAGATTTCATGTCTTATCTCAAAGGCAAAATAGGAATGTTTTGTCAGGATTTTGTAAGCATGGTGCCTAGCATCAAATAGAATAGGGAAAGGCTAAAGGTCTTGCTTGGCCTTAGTCTGAATCTGGCCCTCACCATGCTCTTCTTGGCAACTGGCAGCTCTTACTGCAGCCTTGCCTTGCCTTCTGCTTTCCCTTTGTCCTTCTTTGCTTGCAATTTTCTACCTTATATTCAGTATGGAACTGCTGATCAGTACATAATAAAAAAAATATGAAAATCATGGGGAGCCTGTCAGATTCCAAATATCACCCAGCAGAGCTCCAGATAAGAGGTAGTGGTGGTATTCTAAATCCATTATTCCTCTTCCAAAACCTATGTTGTGGGTACTCATTAGAATCGCCTCGACAAGACAATTCTAATGAGTACCCATAACATAGGGTTTAGTGGAGGATAATTAATTTTTTTTTTTCAATTTTAAAATCAAAATCACTCCCTCTATCTAGAACTCTGACCCATGTACACTGACTGTCCAACTGACTGTATGGATGCTAAACCTCAATTAGGAATCTAGGCAGAAAAAACATTTTGATAATTCTCTTATTATAAAACAGCTGGAATCTGTTTTCTCTTTGTCTGTTTTTTTTTTTAGATTTGTTTATATCATACTGCCTACTGTATTTTTGTTTAACTCTTTACAACACCATCCCGCCTTTTTAAGGACCCTGAGAAAGAAAGCCTTCTAAAACATTGAGGGAAAAGGAGAAAATGCTGGTCACCAGCATTTTCTCCTTTTCCCACAATGTTTTCTACCTTTTCCAAATCAACTTTCAGTTTTTGATTCACATTCATTTTGTCGTCTGCAAATGCTTTCAATTTAGACAAGTCCAAAATTTTGTCGTTAGGTAAAAAGTTAAGGTACCAGAATGCCACAAATATTCAATATAAGTTCTATTCATCTTCATATGATTATGTTATTGCGAGCTTCAACAATTACCACTTTTAACTTGCTTACTCTTCAGCACACATTAAAAATTTAGACTGGTCCAAATTGAAAACATAATGCAGATGAAAAAATAAATGTGAATCAAAGGATGGAACGTTTCTTTGATATGGTCGAAAGCATTGTGGGAAAAGGCAAAAATGCTGATTGACAGTTCTTTCTACTTTTCCCTCAATGTTTTTAATAGGCTTCTTCCTCTGGGTCATTAATAGTCTGGATTATGAGGGATCAATAAAAGTCATCTGATTAGTTTAAATATCACAAAGCGTTCCTGATTTTTAAAAGAAACAGAGACAAAAAGCTTTAGAAAACACTTTGGGAAGAGGAGACTATGTTGTTTGTCAAATTCTTCCAAGCCAAGCAATTTTTTGTGCGATAATGGGTTAAAAATTGCACCTGATCGTCTCCCACACAAAATCTTGGCATTTTATTGGTTCATTTTCATATCATCTATGATAGGTTATTACCTCTCCAAAATTCTGTAGAATTCAGAATTCGGTCAGACTACAGGTAAACACTATTTTTAACCCTTTCACACAGGGAACATGAATAGCTGGGTGATTAGGAACAAGCTGTAATGAAAATGTTTCACCCACAACTACACAGCAAAATTTTGGACCTATCCAAGTTGAAAGCATTTGCAGACGACAATTTCGAAGTGGCTCAGGACATTTTGATTTATCCGGGAAGCCATTCGCCGACGTCACAAGAAGTGCAAGGAAGCGTATTTTCGTATTACTTATTACTATTATTTTTTTCGTTTTCTAGAAAAATCTTTAGTATCATGTGATGTCCATAAGTATCTTAAAAACGAAGAAACTAATAGCAATAAGTAATACGAAAATACGCTACCTGCTACTTTCTGTGACGTCAGCGAATGGCTTCCCGGATAAATCAAAATGTCCTGATAGAGCTGTAAAACATGACGGGTATCTCTGGTTGAAAGGTGTCTACTGAGGTATCGCCGGATGTCGCAGGTACATTATTGTCTTGTCTATCGCTAGGCTAAATGAGATTATGATCAATGTTTGTTTCGTAGGTGATTTTGGTTGGGAAAGACTGTCGGGTGCTAGCGCCAGCAATCGAGACGTTGCGTTCCTTGTGTTTATATTATATAGGGGAGATTTTTTTTTTTCATGTTTTATCATTTATTTTGGTTATAGAATATCAAATTCCTGTGCCCTGAGGGTAGAAAACTTTGTGGGAAAAGAAGAAAATGCTGGTTACCAGCATTTTCTCCTTTTCCCACATTGTTTTCAAAAGGCTTCTTCCTCAGGGGTGTTAAAAGTCGTCATTTTGTGGTAATGGGTTAACTTGATCTTGCATTCTGCAATGGACGCAAATTTTTTCCAACCAATGACAAGACCAACACTGTCCACATCTTAATCTTTACTTACACCACAATGATCAATTTTTTTCTTAGCTTGAAAAATGTCGACTACTGCAGGTAATTAGAAAAGAAAGCATTGAATCTTTGAATTACAAAAAAAACCTGAGACTATTCTAAACTGAAACCATTTACAGACAACAGAAGAAGTTTAGTTCAACTGATTGCTTGAATGAACGGTGTTTAATGCCATTTTCAACATTATTTCAATTATATCATGATAGCCAGAGAAGTTTTATCCATGTATTTCCAGAGTTTCTTCAACCAGTGTTATGCTTAATATTCTTACCAAGCCACTGGCTGCTTTCCCAAATAATCATCATCAAACACTTTGGCCGGAATTTTTGAATTTGTCTGTAAATAATGCGGAAAAAAGTTTGGATAAACCTCTAGGAAAGCATGAAAATGGTTTTTGAAAGTTTTTTTCTCTACAATACGCCACAAAACTTCTTGCATTCTCCCACTCCATTGATATACCAGTATAACAGGTAGTATCAATGTCCTTTTCAACATACGTGATGACATTTGACCTATTGCCAAACCGCACTTTGTTTCCGCAAAACTCTTGCAAATAATATCAGAAGAGAAATACTGGCATTCTCTCCTTGTTCTATCAATGTCTTCTACTATTCCAGTCGCTAAATCTGCAATCGCCATGATTTGTGCGGTACAATCAAGTGCTTTGAGTTTGGACTGCCTAACAGTTTTAACATCTAACCACAAATTCTATCCATGTCTTCTACTATTCCCATTGCTAAATCTGCAATCGTCATGACTTGTGCGGTACAATCAAGTGCTTTGAGTTCGAACTGCCTAACAGTTTTAATATCTTATCACAAATTCTAAATTGTAATAAGCCCTACAGAGAAATGTTGGAAAAAAGTGACAGAAAAGGAGAACATGCTGGTAACCAGCATTTTCTCCTTTTCCTTTTCTATCCGTTGAGAAAAAGGTATCAACTGAGTCTCATTAAATTTTGTCTTGTACAATAGCTTCGTATGACAAATAATGATGGAGTGAAGAGAAATTGTCCAGATAGAGGGAGTTTGATTTCAAAATTGAAGATATTAAATCATTACCAAACAACAAAATTCTAGGGTTGTCCAAATTGAAAGCATTTTCAGACGACAAAATAAAAGTGACTGAAAATTTGAAATTGCTTTGTGAAGGGTAGAAAGCATTATGGGAAAAGGAGAAAATGCTGGTTACCAGCATTTTCTCCTTTTCCCACAATGTTTTCTACCCTGCTGTAAACAAACTTCAGTTTTTGGGTTATGCTTATTTTGTTGTCTGCAACTGCTTTCAATTTGGACCACTCTAAAATGTTGTTTGGTAAAGAGTTAATTTGATAGCTGGAAAATAAGATTCAGTACACATACAGCCTAAAGGCAAAGAGGAAATTAATAATAAATAAAGTAAACTTAACCCTTGAATTGCTTTCACACCTACAGTTGCCTTTGTGATCTATATCGATCTAGATCAGACTGCATTAAAACATCCAGTCTGATCTTAGATCTAAGGACTGCACTGACCACTTTGTCAAGACATTCTGAGAATTAGCAAACTTGAAAATGCATTGAGTCTTATTTCTAGGCTAAAAATGTTAGTTTGTTTAATTTGATGCTAAAGGGGTAAAAAGGATTTGTATCACACCATAGTAATTGCATTAATAGTAACTCAAAATCATACGATTTTCAGGTTAATGTCCGCACAACTCTTTGTCACGAATAACTTTTGTGGGATATTTAGAAAACTGTTTTTGTTACTCCTTCACTGGATAAATAAATTACTTTTTCTCAAGGGCTAGAAAGACACTTCCTCTGCAAGATCAAGAGACAGTTCAGTCATAAGGTAGAAAACAGAATTGGACAGTACAGGTCAGAGATCAGACTGCATTTTTTGAGCAGTCTGATCTTAATCTGCACTGTCTTCAAAGGCTTCTGGTGTTGTCCGTAGTACAGAAAGAGTTAAGCATTTCACTCTTTACCACATGACAACATTTTAGACCTGTAGAAATTGAAGGCAAATACAGCAGGTAAAATACAACTCAGTTCTGATTTGTTTATGGCAGTGTAAAAGACATGGAAAATAGAAAGCCACTGGCTGCTTTCTCACACAAACATATCTGGGCAAATGGCTAGCATTGGTAAAGGAATGAATCTCACTGAATTGACCAGCAGTGACCATGGATTACCTCAACCCTATTCTTTAAATTTAACCCATTGTAAACATGATGCTTTAGCTCCAAAATACATTGTGGTATGATGAGCAAATTGCTGAACTCTTTACCAAACAAGACTGTGTTTTCATTACCCTAGAAAGGCTTTGGCAATATTGTGGAATTGGTAGAGAAACACCAATAACCAGAATTCTCTCCATTTGGTATCATGTTAGGTATAATTTCATGCTCCAAGTTCAACATCTGAGTGGGCCCTGTGAAGCTAAGTGATGCAGTGAAGGACTCATAACCTGGGCCTGTATTCACCAACCATTCTTGAGAATATTCTTAGTCTTACTCTCCAAGGTTTTCTAAAATTGTAATTAACACAACTTCTGATTGGCTAAACCGAACAGTTTAGCCAATTAGAGGTTGTGTTATTTACAAATGTAGAAAATTTCTGGAGAGTAAGAAAACGAATGTTCTCAAGAATGGCTGGCCAATACAGGCCCTGGAGGCCACAGGTTCAAGCCACACTGAATCCACTGGTTTTTTGTAGGAGCATCCTTGGGCAAAACACTTCAATTTAGCTCCAGCTTTGTCCTTCAAAGATCCAGCCTTGCCCGAGAAATAGTAGTATATAAAATGACAATTTTGTTTACATAATGTTTCACTGTGCTGTTATTACTTTCAGATGATAATTTAAGCCTTGATTGACAAACATAATATAAGAAAACAAACACAGCGGGTAAGACAGGTTAAATGCATTGCTTCATTACAGTTCAGAACAGTGGGCATTTTAGCACAAGAGAAAACCTGTTTATCCAATAATTATGAAGTCAGTCGACCTTAAAAAGAAGCTGCTATTGTCTGAGAGTAATAGGTCAACATCACTTCTCGCCTGGCGGCCCTGCATTCTACATCACTTCCTGAACACACTGTTATTGTGTATACATACTTTCACTTTGCCTATAACGCCTTGTACAGGTAAAACCCAGGCAATACATGAATGTGTGACCTGTGGCCGTGATAGGACTGAAATAATGTTGAAAGCCGCATTAAAACATCATTCAATTAACCCATTACCACACAATCCCTACTTTTGACGCCCCTGAGAAAGAAGCCTTTAGAAAACATTATAGGAAAAGGAGAAAATGCTGGTATCCAGCATTTTCTCCTTTTCCTAAAATGTTTTCTACTCTTCACAAAACAAATTTCAAATTTTCAGTCACTTTTATTTGGTCGTCTGCAAATGCTTTCAATTTGGATAAGCCTAAAATATTGTTGTTTGGTAATGAGTTACTCCATTACATTTGAGTCAAATTTTCTTCAATAAGAAAAAAATTCAATGTGGACAAGTCCAGAATTTTGTACTCTGTCAAATGATTTTGCCCTCTGGTGTACTAGCTTTGTCTGCCAGTGTACAGCTGTACATTTATGGGTCAATCACAATACAAATAATCCAATTTTGGAGAAAATATATGGGTACATAAACAAAGAAAGGGGGGAAATAAGAAAGCTAATTCAAAATCACTTATGGTATCACACCTGTACCTATGGTCGATCATCAGTGACTTTGACAGCTCTAGGGCTGGTTTGCCCGGTAAGAAAGACTGATAGAACAATTGAAATCTGCAAAATCTTGTTACCTCATTCCACAGCTAGGAAAAGGTCAAATATTTTTAACAAGATAAGATTTAACCCTTTATCAAACAATCACCAGTTTCAAACGGCCTTAAAGTAAGACCTGTGTAATGCACTTCCGGTGAAAATTCCACTTGGTTGACAAATAAGGATTTATGCAGAAATAATATTTTTGCACATTTCTAACCGATCAGAAATTCTGTTTATGTCTATCTTGAAATTATTTTTTGATACTTTTGTTAGTTTTCTGAAAAGGGAGGTAATTCTTATCTCTTTTTGAATTGAGAATATAGTGGTTTTAGATTTATAAATGATAATTTAAAGAAGGAAAAAATGAATTGGTGAAAGTAGTTCAATAATACTCATTTTAAATTATACAGTCGAACGTCCTTAGCTCGAACGTCCCTTAGTCGAACTTATCCCTACGTCGAAGTTTTTTTCAGGTCCCGATCTCATTGCTCTTTATTTCAATATAATTCAACCTGCATACGTCGTTATCCGTACCTCGAAATTTATCCATACGTCGAATGAATTTCAAGGTCCAATCACCATTGTTTGAACGTATGCACACATCTTTACCACGAAGTTAATTTGTAAAGGACGATGTTTGCTGTCAATCTGGTTTTTCACACCTTTCGACTTGTCAACTCCGGTAATTAACAAGTGTATTACAGTATTGATTATCGATTGTTTGTTTGATTTTGGATTGACTGTTTGACTGTAAGATTAAAACTTCAAAGTTTGCGTGATTTGAGTGAAAGGGTCGGAGAAGTTTTTTTAGTGTTACACTTGTAATTTAAATTGACGAGTGAAGAACCCAACGCTAATTCCATACAGAACTTGTTTGGTGAAGGACCCGGTCAATGTGCAAATTTTATGTTTATTGTTCATAGTAGTTGTAGAATTTGTATAAAAACAATGTTTCTTAATGAATAAATAAATAATAATAATAAAACTTATTTTATCTTATTTTTGTACTCGATTTTATCTTATTTTGTATTCGATTAGTCGAATGAAGACAAATCAAATGATGCCTCCATTTACTTCCGGTATTTCGCCATCTATCTAATTCGTACCCAGTTTCGAGAACTCCGATGATCTACACGTCGAACTTTCTATAACTCGAAGTTTTTACGAGTGTCCCCCGAACTTCGAGGTATAGACATTCGACTGTAGTTAATTTTGCAAGATGATATTTTTGAGGAAATAGCCGTTTTCCATTTCACAGGTCTCACCTTAATGAAGAAAGATTTTGGAAATAGGAGAATTATGGTGGTTGCCAGCATTTTCTCCTTTTTCCACAATTTTTGCACTGCTTTCTAAAGAGAAATATCAATACTACAGACACATTCACTGCTTCATTCAAAATTAATACAAGTAGTTTGGACTGGTACTAAACTTTACCATTTTTAACCCATTACCACACAATCCCTACTTTAGATGACCCTGAGAAAGAAGCCGTCAGAAAACGTTGTGGAAAAAGGAGAAAATGCTGGCAGCCAGCATTTTCTCCTTTTCCCACAAGGTTTTCTACCCTTCACAAAACAAATTTTAAATTTATAGTCACTTTTATTTTGCAGTCTGCAAATCCTTACGATTTGGACAAACCTTACATTTTGGTAATGAGCTAAGGGTTTCATTTATTACTAATCAATAATTCTATACATGTATGTAAATAATGGAGAAATCAGTAATAATATCTGACCACAGTGCAATCTTCTGACAACCCAAACAAAGACATTTTACAAAAGAGGTTTACAATATTACCCGAAGGCTTGGTTGTTTGCCAGGTGCCATTATTTCAGACTTGACCTGGAGATTTCTGAGACAAAAAAAATCCAACAGAATGTGGCTCAGATCATGGATTAGTTTCTAAGGATCAGCATTTTCTCCTTTTCCCACAATGTTTTCTACCCTTCACAAATCAAATTTCAAATTTTCAGTCACTTTTATTTTGTCGTATGCAAATGCTTTTGATGTGGACCAGCCTAAAATATTGTTGTTTAGTAATGAGTTAAGAACATTGTGGGTAAAGGAGAAAATGGTTACCAGAATTTTCTCCTTTTCCCACAATGTTTTCTACAGGGTTCTTTCTCAGGGCTGTCAAAAGTAGGGATTGTGTGGTAATGGGCTAAAAGCCTTCTTCATCAGAGATACTAAAACAAAGGGTTGTTTGGTTAAGGTTTCACTCATTTCCCAGTGAACATGTTGCTGCTGGCAACCTTGAAAGTATGCCTTTTAAATAATTCACAACTTAGGCAAGAAGAATTCAGATCCTGCCAGTAAAAATACTGTAGCGAAAGGAGAAATGTTTAGTTCCATGCAATTCTCTTTTTAGTTCTACAATCATTCTAAATGCTGCCTGTTGAAAGATGAAAAACGATGTCTTCAGGAGGTATGACAATGTGTTCACCCATGATAACCCTTTAACCCTTTCCCAAACAATCCTGTGTTTTTACGGGTCAGGAATAGAAGCCTTTTGAAAACATTGTGGGAAAAGGAGAAAATGCTGGTAACCAGCATTTTCTCCTTTTCCCACAATGTTTTCTACCCTATCATATAGAAAAATCATCTTTTTAGCAATTGTTATTTGTCATCTGCAAGATGCTTTGAATTTGGTCTGGTCCAAAATTTGCTGTTTGGGAAAGGGTTAACAAACAACAAAATTTTACACCTCTCAAAATTGAACGCATTTGTACATGACAAATCATATTCCATGCGACTTAAGCAATAGGATTTGTATCTAAAAGGGCAAAAACATAGTTTGAAAAGGAGAAAATACTGGTTAAGACCCGTTTACACATTCACGATTTTCTCTACGATTCATCACGATTCACCCAGATTTCTCATGGTCAGAAAAATCGGGATGGATCGGGATGAATCGTGGCGAAAAGTAGAAATATTCAGTGTCACTACGATTCCAGTAAGAATGTCCACGATATTAGTATGGTGTCTGTAAGGTATCGCTACGAATCAATGACGATTCATGACGGCAACGCTACGGTCAATGAGGATTGACCACGGTGGCACAACGAATGCTCACGGTGCTTGTACGGTTCGATACGGTACTAGTCGTGGCCAATCGTGGAGCTCCGTAGCGAAACCGTGGATGATTCGTAGGACAACCGTACACAATTCGTGGTGAATCGTGAGAATTCGTGGTGTCAAAGATTCCACGACTGGCTACGATCTCTCACGAATAGCCGCGAATATAGCTACGGTGTCAGTACGAATAAGCACGATTCCGCTACGGTTGCGCTACGAATTAGGCCACGCCCAATAACCACCACGATTCGCCACGAATGTTTTAAACAGTTTAAAACTTCCGTAGCGCTACCGTGGAGTTTCCCGAATCATCACGATTCATCAAGATTCACCACGATTCACCACGGTTCTACTACGAATCACCACGGTACACGACGATTTTACAAATCGTGGCGAATCGTAGCGGCACCGTAGCCAAAAATCGTGAATGTGTAAACAGGCCTTTACCAGCATTTCTCTTGTTTCCACAAGATTTTCAAATCCTTCATTCTTTGGGTCATTAATTGAAACACGAGTAAGATCATTTCATTAAGGGTTTTGCCAAATTTTGACAACTATTGTTACCTTTGTGTGGATCAAGATCAGACAGCAAAATCAGACTGCCTTAAATATGCAGTCTTATCTTTGATCTACACCGACCACATTGCTTCGAAAATCTGCTCTAAAACAGCATTGAAGTTGCATGTATTCAAGGCCCATATTCAACAACCCTTATTGAGACTATTGTCTTATTCTAAACATAGAAAGTAACACACCCACTGATTGGCTAAACCATTTGGTTTAGCCAATCAGAAGTTCTGTTTCATTCAAATTTAGAAAATTCTTGAGAACAAGGCTACTTGGAAAGATGTTCTGAAGAATGGTTAGTGAATACAGACTCTGGTCTTATTTCTAGGCTAAAAATGTCCAGCTGTCTATTTGGCACTGTAAGGGTTTGGAAAATTACATCTATAGACCAGCGGACATTGACATGCACAGGTTATTGACCATTGACCGGAAGACAGTCCAATATTTACTGTTGGTAAAAATCCTCAAGACAAAAATCTACTACACCTGATAGCTCATTCAAGGATAAACAGGGTCTAGAAACCCAGAAGGTAGCCACTTTGCTTCGGGCTTGGCCATATTCTTTCTGAGGATTGATGGTACCTCATTATGACATACATGATAATTATATTCCCTTTGTACCAGTGAGCACTATTTGGATTATGTGTAAATGGGATTGAAGCCAGTAGCTTTGAAAGAATGCTGTGCATTGTAAGGTAAAAGAGACTTAATAAACGGAAGTATGAACAGAATGCACATTAGCAGGTTTTAACCCTTTCCCAAACAAGCCCTTGTTTTTATGTGTCTACGGTACAAGTCTTTAAAAAACTATGTGGGAAAAGGAGAAATTGCTCATAACAAGCAATTTCTCCATTTCCCACAATGTTTTCTACCTTCTGGATAACTTTCCGCCATATTCATTAAATTTACAAATTGTTGTCTGCAACCTACTTCAGTTTAGAAAAGTCCAATATTTGTCGTTTGGGAAAGGGTTAACCCTTTACCATACAGTCCGAACTTTTAATGATCCTGGAAAAGAAGCCTTTTGAAAATACTGTGGGATAAGGAGACAATGCTGGTGACCAGCATTTTGTCCTTTTCCCACAATGTTTTCTATCCTTCAAACAACAAATTTCAGTATTTGAGTCACATCTATTTTTTCCCCTGCAAATGCTTTGAATTTGGACATGTCCTAAATTTTGTTGTTTGGTAAAGAGTTAATACTTAACCCTTTACCACACAATGCCGACTTTTGACGACGCTGGGAAAGAAGCCTTTTTAAAACACTGAAGAGAAAGGAGAAATTGCTGAGAACCAGCGATCTCTCCTCTCTCCACAATGTCTTACACCATGTCAAAGAAAAATTGCACCATTTGAACCACACTGAAATTGTCTTCACTTTATTCTGTCGTCTGCAAAATGCTTTTAAATTTGACTAGCCTAAAATATTGTCGTTTGGTAATGTGTTAACTCTTTCCCAAACAAGCCCTGGTTTTTACATGTCTGCAGTACAAGTCTTTTGAAAACACTGTGGGAAAAGGAGAAATTGCTCGTAGCGAGCAATTTCTCCTTTTCCCGCAGTGTTTTCTTCCCTTTTTCAGAACTTTCTGCCATTTTCTCAAAATTTAAAATTAACGTCTGCAAACTCTTTCAGTTTGGAAGGGTCCAAAATTTGTCGTTCAGGAAAGGGTTAAACCTTCAGACTGTTTGGTAAAGAATAAGAGATTTATCCTTACTCTTTTTCCAAATGACAAAATCTTAACCTTGTCCAAATTCAAATCATTTGCAGACGTCAATGTAACTCTTTACCAAACAAAAAAATTTTACACACCTCCAATTGGAAAGTATCTGCAGACAACAAAATTAATGTGACAACAAAATTAATGTGACTCAAAACTTGATGTTTGTTAAAGGGAGGCTTGAAAATATTGTGCGAACAGGAGAAAATGCCATGCTAGTTACAAGCATTTTCTCCTTTTCTCACAATGTTTTCAAAAGGCTTCTCCATCAGGGCTGTGAAAACCAGGGATTGTTTGGTACAGGGTTAAATGTGGCTTTTGTGATTGAATACGTCTTTGACAGATTAGAAATCATTGTTGGAAAAGGACAAATTCCTGGTAGTTACAAAAATACAAAGCTACCATGCACTTCTACTGCAGTTTTTAGAACATTGTCCTGGTGCATGTTGTTTACCTAACAATGACATTTTCTACCACCTAATTTGAATAATTGTCTGTAGATCAATTTTCCAAATGAACTTGACCTTCTTCTTGAAATGTCACATAATTTGTACTTTTGTAAGTTCTTCTGAATGTTGTGGGTACTCATTAGAATCGTCTCAATTAGATGATTCTAATGAGTACCCGTAACATAGGGTTTAGTGGAAAATAATTAATAATTTTAATCTTGAAATCAAAATCATCCCTCTATCCGGAGCTGTGTTACGGTCTTAACCCTTTACCATACAATCCCCAGATTTAGTAGCTCACAGACAGCTTTGGAACAAATTTCAGGAAAAAAAGAACTGTTAATCAGCATTTTTTTTTACTTTCCTGATAATGTTTTCTGAGCTTTCACACCCCTCCAAAGACATTGTACACACACAAACTTGACTATCTGAAATACAGTTCAAAGAAAGTTCAAGGTTTTACAAGATGATAAACTAGTTTTAGATTTGTTCAAATTAAAAGCAATTGCAGAAAACTCCTCAGCATTTAATACGTCTCAATTTTGGGATGTGTCTCAAAAAAAAAAAGTATTGAGAAAAGGAAAATGCTCATAACCAGCATTTTATCTTTTCTCAAAATGTTTCTTGCAGTTTTTTTTTTTTCCATAGGTCTGGTAAGATTACAGGGTTGTTAAGTATCAAGGATTAAAAGTATTAAATCCATTTCAACAGTTTGTCCATACAATATTATGCGCAACAAACCTTGGCTAATACTCAAGTTTGATTGTTAATCATAAAACCGGAAAATATTTTTTCTACGTCAAAGTTTACATACCATACAATATAAAGAGATTTACTTATAGTCGTATGACAATATCCTGTCTAGGGTTCAAAGTACAAAATGATGAAATATTTCAAATCAATTCAAATCTTCAACAATTCATGTTTAATTTTGTGCGCTTTAAAGTGCAATAACCAATTTATGTGAAAGCTTTGGAAAACACCAGTCAGTATGTTGTAATAAGCAATAATATTGCTCCATTCCCCAAAATATTTTACCAAATGGTTGAAAATCAGTATTGCTCTTTCATTCAAATGATTTCTATCCTATCCATGCAAGATTGCACCATTTGAACCACATTGAAATTATTGTCTGCAAATGTTTCATTTTCGACAAGGCTAACATGTTGCAATCCGGTAAACAGTTTATCTTTTCCCAAATGACAACCCTTAGAATCTTTCAAATTCAAGGCATGATGCTTTAACAACTCTTTCAAAATTGCTGCATATCAGCTTAATTTCTTTTACACAGTAGAAAACATTAAGGGAGAGGAGGAATCAATCACTTCTTACCAGTATTTTCTCCTTTTCGATGTTTTCAAAAGCCTTCTTTCCTAAGGTCTTGAAAACCCAGAATTGATTGCTAAAAGATTCAATTTGCCACATTATTTTATAATTATTATGTCTTTGCAAGCAGATGACGTACCACACATACATTTCACAACAATAATGCATATCGCAAGATGAATGTGGCTTAACTCTTTACCACAAGAGAAAATTTTAGATGGGTTCAAATTGAAAGCATTTACAGACGACAAAAATGAAAGTTATTGAAATTTGATTTGGGAAAGGTAGAAAACATACTGGGAAAAGGAGAAAATGCTGGTTACCAGCATTTTCTCCTTTTCCCACTATGTTTTCAAAAGGCTTCTTTCACAGGGGATTATGCTGTAAAGAGTTAGAAGTAAAATGACTGGATTGGTCTTTTGAAAAAGGAAAAACAATGCGAGAGAAGGAAAAAAAAGAAAGCCAAAAGCATTTTCGCTCAAGATCGTTTTATCGTATTATAATTACATCAAATGTACTAAAAATAGAAAATACTCAGAAAAGGTGTGCATTTTAATGTATACCTGAGAGCTCACTGATGAATAAATTAACCCATATTATCCTAACTAAATTTGATTTTAATCAAAAACAACTTGTTCACTCTTACCCAAATTATCTTATGTTTGGGATAAGCTGAGCAATAAGACTTTTGAAAACATTAAGGCAAAAGGAGAGTATATTGCTAACCAGCCTTTTTCTGCCTTTCAGTGATAATTCCAATCATTGCTAACCAGCCTTTTTCTGCCTTTCAGTGATAATTCCAATCATTGCTAACCAGCCTTTTTCTGCCTTTCAGTGATAATTCCAATCATTGCTAACCAGCCTTTTTCTGCCTTTCAGTGATAATTCCAATCATTGCTAACCAGCCTTTTTCTGCCTTTCAGTGATAATTCCAATCATTGCTAACCAGCCTTTTTCTGCCTTTCAGTGATAATTCCAATCATTGCCAACAAGCCTTTTTCTACCTTTTACTGATAATTCCAATCATTGCCAACTAGCCTTTTTCTGCCTTTAAGTGATAATTCCAATCATTTCAGTAACATGTAATTTATTGTCTGTGAGCACTTTTAGTAAAGACCAATGCCTAAACAAATTTAACACATGCACAGAGTACATGTAAATCAAACTTGACTGCATATACATACAAGGTAGTCTTTCTTCACTGTTTCTGCAGAACACATTGACAGAACACAATGGTAGGGTACGGGTTGAAATGGCATAAGAGAAACAAATTTCAAAAACTGAATTTTACAACCCCGAGATAGAAACCGTTTGAAAATATTGTGGAAAAAGGAGAAAATGCTGGTAACCAGAATGTTTTTTCACCCTGCTGGAAAAAAGTTCAATTTTTGAGTCATGTTTATTTTTTTCGTTTGCAAATGCTGTCAATTTTGACAATTCTAAAACTTTGTCCTTTGGTAAAGAGTTAAACTTAACCCTTTCCCAAACAATCCCTGGTTTATACAGGTTATGGAATAGTAGCCTTTTTGAAAATATTGTGGGAAAAGGAGAAAATGCTGGTAACCAGCATTTTCTCCTTTTCCCACAATGTTTTCTACCCTAACATATACAGAAATCATCTTTTCAGCAAGAGTTGAATTGTCGTCTGCAAATGCTTTCAATTTGGTCTAGTCCAAAAGTTTTTCATTTGGGAAAGGGTTAAATAAATGGCAAAATATGTCATAGTCAAATAGCTAACATTTTACAAAATGTCATGTACAAAAACATAGCCTGCATTCCAATATAAATTAATCATCTTTTTATTTCATAAATTTGAATGTTACTTGTCATAAAGGTCATTTTAAACAAAGAAACATCCAAATATGAAAACAAAAAAAAGTTATCAGGCTGGAAACACAGCTACATTTGCACATACACATACTAGTATTAAAACTTCCAGCATTTTCTCCTTTTTCCATAATGTTTTCTACTTTTTTTAAGCCAAGTTTAAATTTTTGGGTTACATTAATTTTGGCATCTGCAAATTATTAAAATTTGTACAAGTTAAAAATTATGTTGTTTGATCATGATTGAGTCTACCCAACAACAACATTTTAGACTTGTCCAAGTTTAAAGCATTTGCATAGAAAAACATTGTGCAGGCAAAGCTGATTATCCACCTTCTCTCCTTTTCCCACGATGTTTTCAAAAGCCATCCTCATCAGAGTATTTAAAGCTCGGGATTGTGTGGTAAATGGTTAACCCTTTACCACACAGCAACATTTTAGACCTATCGAATTTAGAAGCATTTTGCAGACAACAATTTTGAAGTGACTCAAATGTTGCAATTTTGCTTTGATAGGGTAGAAAACATTGTGGGAAAAGGAGAAAATGCTGGTTACCAGCCTTTTCTCCTTTTCCCACAATGTTTTCAACAGGCTTCTTCTTCAGAGTCATTAAAACTCAGGATTGTGTGCTACATGGTTGAAATACCAAGGCTATTTTTACCAGCATGCATGTATCTCATAAACATGTATTAGTCAACAGTATGGAATAAAGACCAGACCACATTTTACCCTTTACCACATAATCCCAAGTTCCAACAACCCTGTAGGTCAGAATTTTTGAAATAATCTGTAGGAATGGAAGAAAATTCTGGTAACCAGCATTTTCTTCTTGTTCCACAACTTCTACCCTTTCACAGACAAAGCTAACAACTTGAGCCACATTTTATGTGTCATCTGCAAATGCTCTGAATACAAATACATCTAAAATATTGGCATCTGGTATAATGTTGAGGCGGATTGCAATCTTGATCCATTCAATTCTTTAAACGCATTTCACACTGTTTTAATCTTTTACCACACAATCCTGAGTTCTTATAAACAACCAAACTTTTGGTAAGTATTATCTTGTGTCCAGCGGTAAATAGTCGAATGAGGACAACTTAACAATGTTTCTGTTACAAACTAGATACAGATCTGGCATCACTATCAGAGCATTCTGATCTTGATCTAAGTTATCTTTAGAAGCACCTCATGTTGAGCTTGACAACCAAAGGGTTTTACATGTCAAAGCAGCCCATCAAAACATGTACATTTTACATTCAACTAGCCTAGGTTACAACATTTTCGCGAGCCAAGGTTACGATCATTACGTGGATCTCACCTTGGCTGATTGAGCCCGATTTCGAGATTTCTGCGATCTTCTATTGGATGCTGGTTATTAGCCCCCTTTACATCATATTTCTAAAAGCCAATGAAATATCGTTTTACAAATGGCTTACGAATCCACATGAAGCCATAAGCAGACATCCATGTGGGTTTCCGTGTTTACCTTCTATTCGAAAGGTAGCGACCTTGTTCTATTTTTATCAAATATGAAATGCTACAAGCGATTTCATTCGTTGCAGTTAGAGCTGGCTGCATCCAATGAAAAAGCATATCGGGGGAATATAAAAATCAAGCTCAATCCGCCATGGGTAGAGTAGCGTAGTGAATCATCAAGCTTGGCTTGTGTTTGTTTGAATGGTGTTTTACGCTGCTTTCAACACTATTTCAGTCATATCACGGCGACAGTTCACATATTCGTGTTTCCTGGGTTTCACCAGTACTAGGCTAGGCTCTGAAGTGTCTTACCCAAGGACACTCCTGTGAAAAAAAAACCAGAGGAGCCAGCGAGGCTCGAACCTGGGACCTCCAGGTTACGAGTCCTACACTTTACCATTGAGCCACACAGGGCCCTTGGCTTGTGAAGATGAGGTTACAAGTAATGTCCAAACAGCTGACATATTAAGGTAACCATGTTTATGGTCTATAATGATGTTGTACAAGTCCATCTGTCACAGGCAGTGCATTTCTCTGTGTATAACTGTCATTATGAGGGAATGTAATTAGTAATCATAGGACAAAATCTTGCCATTACCCCCTATAGCTTGCCCCCAGGAAATAGGTCACATTTATAAGCATATGGGCCTATTTTGTTATTAGCCCTTTACCAAATTTTCCCAAGCTTTAACAACCGATTTTAACAAGCCTTTTGAAAACACTGTGGGAAAAGGAGAAAATGCTGGTAACCAGCATTTTCTCCTTTTCCCACAATGTTTTCTACTATATCAAAGATACATTCAATCTGAATCATTTGAGGCACATTTCATTTGTAGTCTACGATGAGTTCAATCATGACAAAATGTCTAAAATTTTGTAGTGTGGTAAAAAGTTAAGCCTTCTCCTATCTGTCAAATTAAAGACTTGTCCGAATTGAAAATATTTGCAAGTGACAACTGAAGGTAGCTCAAATGATGGAATTAGTTTAAGAAATAATGGAAAACGTCTTTGGAAAAGGCGCATGTTGGTAGCCCTAGGTTGGCGCCAGCCAAAAATTTTTAGTAGCCAAAAGTTTTGTCAGTCAAAACCCGGGATCAGTCTCTGAGCCTTATTACTTTTAAAGTTTGACTTAGTGTCAATTTCTGAGTATTTCATGGCAATGAGTCCTGTATGGTAAATATAAATCTAGATCTACAGCTTTGCATCACTGATATAATATTTAACTCTTTACCACACAATCCCGACTTTTAACGACTCTAAGAAAGAAAGCTATGAAAACATTGTGGGAAAAGGAGAAAATGCTGGTAACCAGCATTTTCTCCTTTTCCCACAATGTTTTCTACCCTTTCCAAATCAATTTTCAATTTTTCAGCCACATTTATTTTGTCGTCTGCAAATGCTTTCAATTTAGACCAGTCTAAAATTTTCTCGTGTGGTAATGAGTTAAGGCATTGTTCTTTTAAGATATTTTTGATGGTCTCATTACATACATGAGAGAGCCAAGTATTGAAAGTCAGCTACAAATTCCTGTGCTTATAGGCTGGTGAATGATCAAAAAGTTCCATAAAAGAAAATAAAATGCATATTTTAATCAGGTTTACCTTTCACCACACCAGGGATCGTATATCCTCAGTTTGAACAATCCCGAGGAAGAAGGCTATTATTAATTCTAGGAAAAGGGTGAAAATGGTGGAAACCAGCATTTTTTTCTTTTTCCAACAATGTTTTCTACCTTTGAAAAGGCAGCTCAACAGCTCTTTCAATTTCTGCATACCAGTCATGCATTGCTAGAGATATTTATACTTATGATTTATTTATGATTTTGATTAAATGCAATGCAAAATATCTGTTTTGTCTTGCAAATGATCTAAGAAATACCCTTTCACACTTTACCTTTCTTGAAGATGCCGATCTCCGAAAATTATCAGATAACGGGTTATATATATAACTCATTTGGCGAAATATAGACCCAGCATTCATTATTACAAAAGGGACTTCATTAGAAAAGAATCTTATAAGGCCACACAAACCTTAAAAGGTTAAGTATTTGAGAAAAATCGCCATTGATGCTGTCAAATTTACTCGATAAACGAAAGTAAAACTTCACTTTCATGTACATAAATTGCGATTGTTCACGAATGTATTCTATTTATAGAACAAGCGCACTCGGTAACTGGCAGAGCGCAACTCTTATCCGGTCTTGGTCTATCGGATAGTTAAGGGAGATACAAGGGTTTAAGAGCTTAGGATAGCTGGTATATATGATAATCAAGTTGGCGTAGGCCGATTTCACAGTTATGAAAGTGTTCAATATACAAACCTGATAACAATTTGACAGTCGGCCATTTTCTCTGATCACATTTTTTACAATCGCCAATATCGGCACTTTCCTTGTTTTTAGTCGCCAGCAATAAGATTTAATCGCCAATGGCGATTTTGGCGATCGATAACGCCAACCTAGGACTAGCCAATGCTGGTAACTAGAATACAGTTAAGTTGTCTTGCTCCAATTCATGAAAGCATAAGATTCTGTGATAAGGCCAAACCTTTCACAAAACAATCCAGTGTTTGAATTTGCCTTAGGAGGAACGCTTAGAACTGAAAGTGTTATCTCCTTTTCCTACTATGTTTTCTATCCTTTCACAGAAAACTACAATCATGATTTAAGCTGCATTTAACTTTCAATCTGCAAATTCTTTTAACCCTTAAAGCGCCTTTCATTACTATAGCTGTCTTAGGGACAAGTGAAGATCAAGATCAGACAGCACAAAACTGCAGTCTAATCTTTGATCCACACAGCTGGCTTTACTGAGACATTCTGGTTACGCGGCAAAGTAGGAAGCATTTTAAGATGGGGGGGGGGGCTAACTTCGAAATTTCGAAATACTGAGATTTTTTGCGTGGTAGTTGCATTGCACTAAAGGGAGAAAATGCTGGTAACCTGCATTTTCTCCTTTTCCCACAATGTTTTCAAAAGCCTTTCCATTTAGGGGTGTTAAAAGTCGTCATTGTGTGATTATGTGATAATGGGTTAAAGAAACATGCACCCTAGTCTTTTATCTGCACATTTGGCTTTGCTGAGCCTTTCTTGTGAAGAGCAACCTAAAAATTGAAACTACATGCATATCAGTCTTAATTCTCGAATAAAATGTTCCCATGGTTTATTTTGCTCAGACCCTCTCAAAGGGTCAACCTTTAAAGAGCCTGTCATAAATATATACTTGCCGTAGTGGTTAGCATAAATCAAGATTAGACTGCGCAAAACATGCAGTCTGATCTCTGATCAACACTTTTCACTTTACTAAAATGCTACAGAGAAAATAAAGTCATAAATTTAAAGCCAATTTGGACTTGCCTAGGAATGACTTTGTCAATTAGGCTTATTTCAAATTTGGCACTGTAAGAACAACGCTATTCTGTTGTATTGTGAAAGGTTAACACATACTTCCTGCACACTTTCTCTGACTTGCAGCAGGTAACATAAGAAAACAGTGTGGTCATCACAGGCATTTCTTGCATGCATGACAGGCAGTTTCCAATTTAGTGATTTACCCACATATACTCACTATGATCAATCAAACCTCAAAAGGGTGCGTAACAAGACGTCTGATAAATTTCTTCTTTTCTTTCTTCAACAATTGGTGAGCTTATAACCGAATGTGCACATGCGTTTCATTCCTTCAATCTGGAAATTAAAAGAACTATGGTTTCTAATCCTGAAATCAAGACATAGAAATGCCTCACATGCAAAAAATTACCCAAGTCATGAGTGAATGAAAGGGTTATTTCAATAAATACTTACAAATTCTGGAGACGACAGAGATGTCTCTAGCTTGTAGAAGTTTCTTGATGATAAGTCTATCTCACAACTTTTATGAAATTGGTGCTGAATCAGTAATTAGTGCTGAAATAATTAAGATCTCTGATCGGTCACATAAACGCCATCCATATTGGTTTGACCCCAGTCAGCTCATGTGACGTCATGTGTCAAAGTTGAAAGGTGAAAGGCGGTGCTCTATCTCACGTTTTGATTGGTTGAAAATTATATCAATGGATGGGGAAACTTAGACCTAATGTAGTTGTAACGGGTTCTAGAAACAGAAGCTCATAAACTCATTTTTCCAGGATCTATGCAATACGCACCTCCATTCAAAATATTTGCAAACAGACAGCTCATTCAAATCCTATCGTCGATATGATCGAGTAATCTTTTACCTCGATTGTCTCGAATTTAAAATCAACACCTAGACTACAGATCTTGTTGAGGAGAGATCATTTCGTGACCCATCTTTTGGACATAATTTGATGATCTGGTATTCTTTTTTTTAGACCTTTATAGATCTAGATCTACCCGTTTACCTTGCGGTTAAAAATACTTTTTACCTCAAGAACAAACTTTTTTTACCCCTTGTTTTCTTCTTGAGTAGAAACAAGGAACGGACTGATCAGGTAAAAGATCGGACTGCACCTATCCAATGCATTTCGATCTTTGTCTTGATTACCAATAATTAATCTAGCATACTGTGATAGAATAAGGCACCAATATACTATTATCTTCAACAGACCACAGCGAAATCGGCTCACGTTGAAAAGCGTATGTATGACCGTAATACAATATATAAGTATGTCGGTGTGGCCCTTTTCTTACCCAATGAAATCGCTAGTATCCGGAGGTGTGTCGCTAAGTGACACACATTCTATATAGTTGTAAACACAACAAAACTCGTGTCTGGGTCAGGAACTCTGTCGCGACCTCTGATACCCTGATATCAACAAAGGAAGGCCTTACAATCCGGATCAAGTTGACCCCAGTCAAATAATCTCATATTTCAAAATATTTGGTGAGCCAGAATGACCTAAGTTTAAGCACAATATTGGTTCCCCATATTTAATAAACAGTTCATGAATATGAACAGAAATTTCTGGGTGTAAATGTGATTTCTAACACCAGACCTGCTTTTAATAGGTGACAAAACACTTTTGAAAACGGTTATTAGTGATAATTGCGAAAAATCGCTCGCAGCGAGAAATTTCAACACCTATTTTTTTTTTACCTGAACTCCGGAAAGTCGGTCTGGCATAACTCCGCGAACTCCCTGTGATGGATTTTGCCGGGCAATTTAAGGGAAAAAAGGCAAGAACATTTCGCAATGGATGGTGAACAGGCGATTTCATAATTGCGTTGCAATACGCGAAAAGGGGCATTCGGACATTTGCGTAAAATGTCGTCTCGGATCAGCCTGCGCGGATTGCGCAGGCTTATCCGCGACGGCACTTAACGACTACATTAGATTTTGTGCTACAGTAGACTTGTGCAAAACAGAAAATTACATAAAAACATAAAGTGTTGTCTCGGATTAGCCTGTGTGGACTGTGCAGGCTGATCCGAGACAACACTTTACGCAAATGTCCGAATGCCCCTTTTCGCGTGTTGCAAGTCATATGCAAGTCCGCTGTGTATTCATCACTGCTATGTACAGTCATTCCATACTTTTCTATCCTAGCCATGGTAGTTCAGTCGGTAGCGTTCCGGGCTTAAGAATAAGAGGTCGTTGGTTCGATCCACCAACTCGGCCGATTTCTTTCCCAGGACAGATGATAGTAATTGCAATAGGATCAATTCCATGGGCAGATCCAGAGGGGGGTTGGGGGGACCGGGCGTCCGGGCCCCCTCGTGGAATTTTGGCAAAGTGCGGTTATCGGATTCGTGAAATGGCACTGGTTTGATATTGCACAGAATTTATGTAAAATACAGTCATAAATTTAAAAAAAAAAAGGTTCTAAATGTGAAGACCTCCTCATGGTTAGAACTGGAAACGTTGACGTTTCTTGTAAGCGGCTCACATCCACTAAAATCCGGAAATCAAATCAAGGTATCATATAATATAAGAAGAGTGCGTTTTCGGTGGATATTCCCCCCCCCCCCCCGGAGAAAGATAGATCTAAATCCGCGCAAGAATTCCTCTCTCGCCGCTAATTGTCATTTCGACGATGGTTATGTTGGAAAGCAGTCAGTGGCTTGGAAAGAATATGACAAGTGCAGAGTGCTTGTCCAGGAAAGAACAGATAGGTGCACTCGCCGCCGCGATATGACTGAAATAATGTTGAACAGTACGGCGTTAAATACCATACCCTCATACATCCCATATCTTTCTTGCACTGTTTCCGAAAGTGGCCGAGCAAAATCTGCCGTGGGCCATTCCCGGGATTGAACCGTCATCTAAATCTTAACCCTTTACCCCATAAGGCATTTGTATGGTATCGCTAATTGACCCTAAATAACAGCAAGGATGAAACCGTTTCTTATGTGTATATGACACCTTTTCATAGTGTAGAAAACATTGTGGCATTGTGACGAGCAATTTCACCTTTTGCCACAATGTTTTCCAAAGGCTCCTACAAACAATGCGTAGAAATGAGTATCTGTGGAGTAAAGGGTTAATACTAAATTATCTGCATACAACGCATCAAGATATGATATAAAACATTGTGGGCAAGGAAAGATTGGCTTCTCCTTTTCCCAAAATACTTCTTAACATTTTCTGAAATAAAAAGCTTTCTTTTCGATCACTGGTCTCGTTTGTTCAAATTGATAACCTTGACTGTGATTAATGTATATAATAAGATCGACATCTTGTTTGAAAGCAACATTTTGTATATAAGATGTGACATGTGTCGTTGTATGACTCACCAGCCAGCTTTCATTTGACCGAATTACATACATACATCTTTATTGAATTATAAACAATTGTTCAACTTGAGCAAGCTCGCTGGTACTGAAAGAGCATTCGATGTTCGTATTGATATAAAGTTTGCGACATTTCGTGTCCTGCTTTTGGAGATTGGGAGATGAAGCCGCTGTTAATATTACCTTCAGTAACATAATTTATAATCTAAAAAAAATATTCCCACCGCTAAAACTATTTGAAAACGTATTTATAATCCACGCTCTGCGGCATTATCTCCCGTTAAATGGCATTCTACAAATACTCATCTATATATCTAATTTGGGCATCCGGGGTACAGAACCGAACCACTTTCCTACGCGACAACCGCTACTTTGAATTTCAAACTAAAATAAACGTTTACTCAATAAAACGCTACCTCGTGCAATTCACTTAGCTATGATCAGCAGTTTAGAGAAATCTGGAGCTAAAGCAGGTTTCATTTCTCCTCAAACGAATTGATAAAAGCTATTTTCTACATTACTACTTTATAGAGCGTAATATTACAGTCTGCCCTCTTTCGGGGCTAGTGATGCGTCATATAAGTCGAATCTTCGAAGAATATGACATGCGCAGACAACGCCACGCTCTGTGACAAGGGGGCCTGATACATCTGCAAAAAAATTATCGATTCATGTCAGCCTGCGCAGTCCGAACCTTTTTGCTATTTGTGAATGTTCTCAATTACTAAGAGACATTCTACTCTATTGCAGTCTGTTGTTTAATTGAGGTATGTTCTGTGAAAAGGGGTCTTAATGCATCTGCGAAAAGTATCGACCCGGGTCAGCCTGCGCAATCCGCGCAAGCTGACCTGGGCCGAAACTTTTCGCTGTTGGTCAATTTTTCTGCAGTCGAAAGATCAGTCTACCTCGTGAAAAAGTCGGTTATTTAAAAAGGTGATTATTATTGATTCATAATTATGTGATTATACTTGTATGTGTCATTTATATGTACATTAACACGTAGATCTATACCGATTTGGAAAGTTAACCGTCAAGAGAGCTTCTTTCACAGTTGCGTTAAGTCTTTACCAGACGACAGCATTTCAGGCTTGTGCAAATTTAAAACACCTGCATACGAGAATTAACCTTAATTTGGGGATTTTTCCATATATCATTGAAAAGCAGCAACAGTTAGAACACAGAAACTCTAACAAGCTAATAGCATCATTCAATTTCTTGAAATTCATGATATCAAATTATTTTATTACAAGGTCTGTAACTTTGATTTTATGTATCGTAAGATCAAATTGCAGCCGAATCCATAATCGAAGAGCCGGTATTGTCCAAGTAAAGTACTCCGAGTGTCGTAAGATCGTATGGAAGCTTGGACAATCTTCGTTCTTCAGCTTTGTTAAATATAGACATTCCGAAAGAATCCTTTTGTCTCACTGGCAAAACCCTGTTCCATCGCTGAATGCGAAGGAAAGAAGCCAAAGACAGTATTGTTGTACGAAATCACTATAATATATTCCTGGAAGACTTGAATAAATGCATTTGTGACTTTCATATGACATATAAGTTATGTTGAAAACGTTGTTCAGATATATCCAAGGGAAGTTATAGGCTCACGAAAAAATAGAAGTATGGTATATAGTTGTCTCCCTTATATAGTGAAAAATAAAGCCGGTCTTTTCGTGGCCACGCAATTATTTATTTGTCCATTCCACTGCGCTTGCGTTCCATTGACGAACTTCAAGAGGCGTATTAGCCAGTCTTATAAGCAAAAACTATAAGGCTAAGAATTGCAGATGGCATAGATTACGATTAGAACGTGCATTCTGATCTGGGTTCTTGGCCAATATTATAAAAACATTAGAACTATACTCTCTGGCAAAAGGTGTGTGTGGGGGGGGTTTAATGCATCTCCGCGATGCCTTATGCCAAGCAAGTCATCATACTAATTATGGATCTAAAAAAAATGTGTCATAAGGCAGAATGGTCCTTAAACAAACAGAAAATTGACCCATGGCTCACTGCGCAGACTGACTTGGGTCGATACTTTTAGTAGATACATTACCCATAACCGCACAATCCCTACTTTTGACGACCCTGAGAAAGGAGCCTTTGGAAAACATTGTGGGAAAACGAGAAAATGCTGGTAACCAGCATTTTCTCCTTTTCCCACAATGTTTTCTAGCCTTCACAAAAAAAAAAAATAAAATTTCAAATTTTCAGTCACTTTTCTTTTGTCGTCTGCAAATGCTTTTGATTTGGACAAACCTAAAATTTTGTCGTTTGGTAATAAGTTCTTTTTTCCACACAGTATGGCTCAATTGAGGGCTTTCACGGAATGTATGTATCTTTGAACATTCGACGTCACAATGTTGATCCTCTAGGAGAACACACACGTGTATTTATAAACCATGTCCTGGCAAAGGTAAAATGCGTTTCCGTGATGCGTACAGTACTATGACAGTCATCAAATAATTATCACATCATACGATCAATATGAGCCATGCTCTGGCAAAAGGGGGCTTAATGCATCTCTGTGATGAGTAATACTAAATAATCCGCATACAACACATCAAGATAGGATATAAGACATTGTTGGAAAAGGAAAAATTGGCTTCTCCTTTTCCCAAAATACTTCTTAAGATTTTCTACATCATATACTTCTGAATTAGCTGTGGCTTTTTTTACCTTTGGCCTTATTACCTATGGCTTTTTTTACCATTTCACTTCTGGCTTTTTTACCTATGGCCTTTTTATCTATGTTTTTTTTTACCTTTGACTTTTGTACCGCACACCTCAATCAGGTTATTTCAGTATCCGCGTCGATTCAGAAGATTCTGTTTGTGTAACAACAAACAGAATCACGAGGTACACTGGTCCTTTTACAAACAGAAAATTGAATAATAGCCAATGGGAGGTTTCGGCGCACATCAACGTGCGAGGACTGTGCAGGCTGACCTGGGTCGATAGGCTTACTTTTTGCAAATGCATGTAAGCCCTTTTCACAGACCATGACTGAAATTAAAAAAATTCTCGGACACTTTGGTTTCTACAGGCTCTTTAACCCTTTACCAGACGACAAACTGATTTTATCTATGTCCAAATTGAAAACATTTGCAGACGGCAATTTCAATGTGGCTCAAATGGTGCAATTGTTAATTGATTAGGTAGAAAACATTGTGGGAAAAGGAGAAAATGCTTGTTACCAGCATTTTCTCCTTTTCCCACGATGTTTTTAAAAGGCTTAATTCTTTACCAGGGGTACCAAAAGTAGGGATTGAGTGGTAATGGGTTAATAGAGAGTAATTTTGTTGTCCTTCCGGCGATTTCTAAATCACAAAGCTGTCATAAATATGTCATTTTTTTTTGCTGAATATGTCAATGTTAGGCTAGATCTACCCCCTAGCACAACCAATGGTCTTCCTTTCCTTATCGAATGCGTTGAACAGCAAAATATCTCCAAACCGAATTTATGAAAAAAAAAAAATAGGACGCTTGAAAAACGTTGCTGGAAATGAGACTAATCATTCTTTTCCTTTTACTGAATAGGGGTTTGTCGCTTTAACCCATTACCACACAATCCCTACTTTTGACGCCCCTGAGAAAGAAGCCTTTAGAAAACATTGTGGGAAAGTGGGAAAAGGAGAAAATGCTGGTTACCAGCATTTTCTCCTTTTCCCACAATGTTTTCTACCCTTCACAAAACAAATTTCAAATTTTCAGTCACTTTTATTTTGTCGTCTGCAAATGCTTTCGATTTGGACAAACCTAAAATATTGTCGTTTGGTAATGAGTTAAATAATGATGAGTAGATCTAGATCTAAATAGATCTACATCCGACATAGGTTCTTACGTTTTGCCTACTTATATTTACAAGTGGGCCCCACACAAATTTCAAATTAGGCCTATCGTCTGTAAAATATATCTAGGCCTAAGTCTACATCTAGGCTATGTTTATTTTCTTGAAAGTGTTTTTCAGCATGGAAAGTCTTTTGGAGGCAAAACTGCAGAAACCCCACTCAATAATTTTGAAAATCATAGTAACTAAAATAGGAGTTTTTAGAGCAAAAATGCAACAACGACGCCAAAAAATATTAGTATTTCGAAGTTAGCCCCTTTCCCCCCCGCCCCCCCCCGCCATCTCTCTCTGTGTGCAGTTTTAGGCTTAAGTTAAAAAGAAAAACGCTTAACCTATTAGAATCTACTTTTTTCTACATTACGCACTTGCTTATTGTGCGTTATGCGCTACGCCTTTGCAGTAAAACCAAAATTCTTGAAAAGTTTCCCCTCAGAACAGCCTGACGTTATACTTTTGCTGTCGTCTGTAATTTTTATATCAATACGCTGGATCGATATTGAAAATAAGCCTTGTACAATATTTCTGCATTTTTTTAAAACCAATGAATGATTTTAGATAGAAGGCAAAATATAAAATGAAAAGAAATGCATTTATTTGCAGTTACTTTATAGATCTATTATTAATGAATGCGTAGAACTACTTTTTTGCGGAGTATTATCGGCTTTCAACACTGCTATATAAACGAACTATTTCTCCCTGGAGTTGTCCCTCTTCTCGACATCGCGCCGATAGAAGCACGTGTTGTTGTGTTTTGTCAACCACAACACATAAAATTTATGAAAAAAAGTAACATAAAAATTATAAAAACATATTAAAAAAATACAAAAAAAATCTGAAAAAACATTAAAATAACGAAAAAAAGTGAGAGAAACGGTCAGGTAACAAGTCAAAGAAGGAACGACGACCGACGAAAGAACTCCGCCATATTGACGATTGATATTTTGAAATTGTAAGTACAGAAAAAGACCTAAACATAAAGATGCAGTCAGCCTCCGGTCAACAGAATTATCCAATGGCCTCATTGTATGTGGGAGACCTTCATCCCGATGTGACAGAAGCCATGCTGTTCGAGAAATTCTCTACAGCTGGTCCTGTGTTGTCGATTCGAGTTTGCCGTGACATGATAACACGACGTTCATTGGGATACGCCTACGTCAACTTCCAACAACCTACTGATGGTGAGTTTAAAAATGAAATTTACCGTTCACAGGGATGCAATAATAGGGGCCCAATATTGTGGGATGCAAGATTGCCCCTACCTTCAGTCTGAAGTAGTCCTATTTATAAGACCCTACGTACGTTATTTCACATTTTGACATTCATCGTGTACGTAGGGTCTTATCGGGCCCTTCATAGGTTCCTTTAGCAAACTCAAACATCAAATCTTGGCGCTGTTTGAGCAACAAATTTGGATACTTAAAATGCAAAATGCCCACTAAAACTGGTATCGGTAACAAGATAAATCAATATTGAACCGATATTAAAGACTTGGTTGTAAAACACTTACGTTTTATGAGTTAAATCCGCTTATATTTCACACTACCCTAGTTTTGAAGTAAAACCGGTATGTAAATGTGTAGTTATCGCGGGTTAACGGCAACCAAACGAAATTTTTTAAACGAAATTCCTTTACCTCCATTAAAGTGTTACAGAAAGGGGCAACCCTCATTCACAAATGTAATTTTGCCTAGAAAGAAGTACTGAATCGTTTAATGGTCCATTACAGACAGTTAGCGAGTTTTAAGACTATTCATAAATAAAAGAAACGTAGACAGAATGTCCTAGTAACCCGTCCCAAATCTAGTTCGTTCCCACGTTTTCTGAATCGATTTCGCCGGATTCCCGTCCAACCCGAGTTTCTGATACTTTTTGGATGTTGTGTGTTAAATAGAGTGATACATTTCTTGAATTATTGGTTGAGTGTTACATATCGGATTTTATTTTGTTTTATGTGCATGGCCTTATTTTACGTAGATAAAGACATGAACATAAAGAACGTACGACAGTAAGCTAGGCTCCAACTATTTAGGTAAACTTTAACGTTGGAAAGTATTGAAAAGCTTCATTTCATTAAAGAGAAATTAGATCTATCGTGCATGTTTTTGAACCCTTTAGAAATGCATCCCAGTTTTCTTAGGCACAATGAAGTGAAAGACGTCACCTTTTTTTACGAACCCCTTATTTAAATGCAAACAATAGTTTCACTGCTGTTAATTTAGGAGCTGCAACCAAAACAGGACCGTATGCATATTTTTAAAAGAAAGATCGGTTTTAGTGGTATTTTATGATGTTTTTCCAGACTACTCGCTCTTATTACTGAGAGTGAATATTTCCAACCAGTCCTACTAAAATACGACATGGAGAACTTATACGTCATTGATACGCCATGGGTTGTTCCATAGCAATGAAACCCTTTGAATACGACACTGAATATTTTCAGGTGATTTATGATAAAGTAGTTTTGAAGAAAATTCATAGTCCTTCTTCACAGCTGCTAATAAATTGATAGAAGGAACCGAAACCGGTATTTCCGCTCAGGGCACACTTAACCCCTGAGCTGTAAATCTGTGGTTAAGTTCATATTAGAGGGTTGGACAATAATGATTCTAAACTGCATATTTATGATTTGCAGCAAAACAAGTCTGTTAGATCAAGATAATTATGAAAATTTTCTGTTTAAAGTAATTATAAAGCTGAAAAAACGGTCTGAAGTCTCTGACCGGGCCGAGTCTAACGGAACATTCTGTTGTGTCATGGGTTTCTGCGTTTTTTGCACCAATCAATTTTTCATGTCTGTAAATTTATGCATACGTATTTCCGCATGATTTGAGAAAGATAATGTCAATAAGGGTGTCAACTTACTGCCTGTCATTTTACACGAGACAACGGAAAAAATGACACTTTATTATTATTGGCGTGAGGTTTCGCGTGTAGCCAAAATTTATTACATTAATTTCAAGTCCACAACTTGATTTTCGTACAATTAAAGTTGCTTGAGCAGAAATACTGCAAAAAGTGTATTTTTTTATTTTCTGGTATTCTAGTGCATCTGTCAAGAGAAGACCAACAGACGTTAAATTTTACACACGCCCGTCCCGTTCATCGCGCTTCAAAAACTGAGCTAATTGACTTAGAACAGTTCATTTATAGTATGCAAACAGTTACTTCTGGTGTTAGGAAGCATTCTACTTGAGTTCTGGTATATGGTATGTTTTTCATGAACTGTCCAATGGATATATAAAGCTACGCAATGAGGCCGGGGTTTCCCATGTCTAAATTCAGCGTCTGGCACAAGACCGAAGGCTGTCAAATATGTTCTTATCGTTGAATTCAAATATATACCTGATTTGATGTGAACAAGTAGGGACTATGATTATACAGGCATTTCACATTAATCTATGTTAAGGCTTTAGAAATAATTTTGGTAAACAGAACTTCAGAAAATGGTTGCCAAATCTAAGGTTACAATCCGTGAAGAGGAAAAGGGGGGGGGGGCTAATCGGATTTCGTTCAAAAATCGTTCGGAAATTCATTTTTTTATTTAACCCGAAATATGCTTGTATACATGGCGGCTTTTGTGTTGAAAAAGTTACACGACTGAACTCAAGATGAATATATCATGAATGTGGCCCTTTTTCAGAGTCAGAAAAGTAAATTTGTATCCAGTTAAGTTATCTATCATGTTTACTTGAGTGCTTTTTCACCATTATCCCGGATTTTAGGAAATCAAATTTGCTACATAGGACTAAGTAGGGCCCATTTAGACGTAACATGCAAAAGAAAAGTAAAATGTGAAATGTCCGAAAAATAAATGTTGAACGGCAAACAAGCATGTGTACGTCTAAATATTTGGACTAGTCTGAAGGTGTCTGCTCCGATGCTATTTTTGTGACTGGTCTTCGCTAACACCTTCAGTCCAGCCATTCATTCAAGGCTTCTGGAAAAAATACGATGTTACCCGCATCTTTTCGAACGGCTCTATGCGACAGAATTTCAAATGACAACTAATAAAATGGGCATGGATTGTTAGATAAATGATTAATCTTTACAAAAAAACTGATGTTAGTTAATATCCAACTCTTACCTTTGTGCAAATCTGTACTCTTCAACGTAAATAATCGTTGACCTACTTCACCAGAAATCAAAACATGGTGATCTTTTCAATGCGCATGTCTCGGCAGAAATCGCAGTATCTCTGACACGCTACAGGATGGTTTAGTTGCAAATTTTGCTGTAAACAAACGCACCTTGATCGAACTTGGCTGTATAGGTTTAGGGAACCAGACTGTACAGATTTCAAATTCCGTTGTGTGCGCATGCCTGACTAACGGAAGTCGCCGTGTTAGTTGTTTACAAATTATGCTGGATTTATTTACGTTGGGAAAAAGGTAAATTCCCATTGATTTAATTGGTATTTTGCAGCATATTTTGTGTGCTCTTAAAGATTAATCATTTAACGATCCATACCCATTTTATTAGCTGTCATTGGAAATTTTGTGGCATTGAGCCGTTCGAAAAGATGCGGGTAACATCGTATTTTTTCCAGAAGCCTTGAATGAATGGCTGGACTGAAGGTGTTAGCGAAGACCAGTCACAAAAATAGCATCGGAGCAGACACCTTCAGACTGAAGGTAGATTGCCCCCTACTTCACCTATGTTGTGGAACTGGTGGTATTTACTACTTACTTTAACCACAGGAATTTGACATTCTATAACCAAAATAAATGATAAAACATGAAAAAAAAAATCTCCCCTATATAATATAAACACAAGGAACACATTTTGATTTATCCGGGAAGCCATTCGCTGACGTCACAAGAAGTGCAAGGAAGCGTATTTTCGTATTACTTATTACTATTATTTTTTTCGTTTTTAAGATATTTATGGACATTAAATGATACTAAAGATTCTAGAAAAATCTTTAGTATTATGTGATGTCCATAAGTATCTTAAAAACGAAAAAAATAATAGTAATAAGTAATACGAAAATACGCTACCTGCTACTTTCTGTGATGTCAGCGAATGGCTTCCCGGATAAATCCAAATGTCCTGATAGAGCTGTAAAACATGACGGGTATCTCTGGTTGAAAGGTGTCTACTGAGGTATCGCTGGATGACGCAGGTACATTATTGTCTTGTCTGTTGCTAGGCTAAATGAGATTATGATCAACGTTTGTTTCGTGGGTGATTTTGGTTGGGAAAGGCTGTCGGGTGCTAGCGCCAGCAATCGAGACGTTGCGTTCCTTGTGTTTATATTATATAGGGGAGGTTTTTTTTTTCATATTTGATCATTTATTTTGGTTATAGAATGCCAAATTCCTGTGCTTTAACCCATATCCTGCTGTGTGGTGTCCGTGGTTGTATGATGTCTGGTACCTTCAGTCTGAAGGTATCCGCTCCGATGCTATTTCTGTTATACCCCAGTCACACATTCACGGAAGGCCGCCATGGAAGAGCTACGGATTCGTTCCGGCATTGTCCGTGACAACTCATACTAGTCTGTAGATCTCCGTATTGTAACCGAAGTCATTCGTAGTAGTCCTTGTATAGCCATTGCGGTCCTTGACAATTTTTGAACATGCACAAAAATTCACTATGGATCAAACAACTGTAGCGTATCCTTACTAGCCCGTATTAGACTGTACTGATACGTTCTGGTCCGTATTAAAACCATATCAGTCCGTACTTACCCGTAGGCCCAAAATTTTTTCAGGATTTGATACGAGAACTACGTATTAGCATGGTTACACTATGTTTTAGTTACGTTGTGATATGGATTTGTCAGGGAAAGTCACAACCTTAATACGCTCTACTACGTAGAGGCAGGGATTCGCACGGTCTTTTACGGTTTACTACGTTGCAACACGACACAGTACAGAATTGTAAGGACAACTATTGTTTGGTAGGATAAATTCAGAATCATGTACTTCAACAAGGGTATTTTTACTCTGTCATTGTAGAATACAGCGCAATTGCGCTTTGTTGTTGAGTTCACAATCATTAACCGTCAACAAATGATGTTTGCAATAAATTGGCTGCAACTGGATATTGGTATGGCACAAAATGTCAAGGCACTGGTCCAGCAGCTTGATGACATACATAGATGTAATAATTATATTCTTATCGTATACTAGTAATACCTTTAATTTAAGGTTACATATTTTACAAAACATTGTACGAAAATCAATAAATATCAGTATTATAATGTGACATTTTATCCAAATAAGGATGCTAAACATGCAAGTAAAACGATCAAATAGTATGAGTACATAAAACTGTCACCGTTTCGGGAGGTCAAAGGTTCGAGCCCAGCCAGGAGCTTGTTCTGATATGGCTGGTTGGTGAACCGCCAGCTAGTTAAATGTATGGTTACTGGTTGCCTGCCTGGTGCCAGGCTGGTCCTTTCGAAATGGGTGATACTTACTATAAAGACAAGCACTTTACTTTTAAAACATGAACATTCACGATAAATCAGTGTAATTGTGAAATAAACAGCAGATTTTATGAACAGAAGAGAAATGTTATTGATCATTTCATTGAACCCTTTACCATTCAATCCCTTCTTTTTATGGGTCTGCAACAGACAAGTGAAGAAAACATTCTGATTCTAGGAAATAGAAAAAAAAATGCTCAAAATGGGCAATTTCTCCATTTCCAACAATGCTTTCTACCTTACTGTAGAACTGAAGCTCATTTGTACCAAATTTACAGTTGTTGTCTGCAGATGCTTTCAATTTCGTGAAGGCCAAATTTTGTCAACTTGTGATGGGTTATTGATTATTGATTATTAGGTAATAAAAGACGGAGAATATGTGGACTACAGATTGGCTTTTACGAAGACCCGTCCATGGCCAGTATGAGGCTCTCATGGCCAAACCTCTTGCATTTTGAAAGTGAGCAGGTTAGAGCTTTTGGACGGTACTACTACGTATCGGATCGTTCTTATTCGTACTAATCTGTACCTGTACCGTAGCAAATCATAGTGTATCCATTCTACAATCGTCCTGATTTGTGTTGCTCCGTATTAAACCGTGTCCCACCATAACAGTCCATATCACTCCTGGAACTCTGACCTACATTTTGGCTGTAGATCCATCAAACTCCGTACTCACACCGTTGTGTATCCATATTGGAACCGTAGCGGACTACGGAATTTGTAATTTCCGTAGTCATCCGTGAGCGATTAGACCGTAGTTATTCCGTTGCGGTCTTCCGTGAATATGTGAGCGGGGCTTTGCTGTTCTTCGCATACACCTTCACATCAGCCCTCATTAAAAGTATCTAGAACTAATACTATTTTACCTGCATCTTTTCGAACGGCTCAATGTGGATCCCGCTCAATGTGACCAGTGTTTTCTACCCTTCACAAAACAAATGGAAAATTTTCAGTCACTTATATTTTGTTGTCTGCAAATGCTTTCAATTTGGACAAGCCTAAATATTGCCGTTTGGTAAAGAGTTAATAGACAAAGTGGGTTTTACGGATTAACAATAATGTGATGGGTTGTTGGGATACTGTACCAAAGAGATAGGTTAAAACCCATTTTGTGAGAGTGCCACCACCAATATTTTTTGTGTTCAAAGCTGACATTGATTGCGGTGTCGTGTTGTCTTTTCATTTTTCTTTACCATTTTCCGACACCAAACTTTTGAACTCTTTGAACATTATATTTGATCACTTAATGTTTTTATGCATATATGAGTATTTGATTATATACATGTTGTGAGAATGTTTCCAGCTTTGTCAGGCACCTGCTTGTGAGAGGATCGACATCCAGAGAGCCATATGAACCCAAAAGCTACTTTCAGACTAGTAAGACATGTAAGCTCAAGGTTGCTTCATCACAGAATGTCTCGGTAATGCAGACATGGATCAGACCATTGTTGTTCAGTCTGATCTGTATGTGCATAGGTCTGACATGCACCACAAGTTGTGAAAGGTTATTTAGATGTTAAATTCAAGGATTTTACACTTGCAGCTGAAAGAGCTCTGGATACCATGAATTTTGACACTATAAAGGGGAGGCCTATTAGAATTATGTGGTCTCAGCGAGATCCTTCCCTGAGGAAATCTGGAGTTGGCAATGTCTTCATCAAGAATTTGGACAAAAACATCGATAACAAGGCTTTGTACGACACATTCTCTGCCTTTGGAAATATTTTGTCTTGTAAGGTAATGTGGGAAATCTATTTTTTGTTTATAATCATCTGCTTTTTATGACTGTAGATCTTCACTTAACCCTTTACCATAGAATTAAGTTTTTATGAGAAATTTGCACCTGAAAACATTGTGGAAAAGTAGAAAATACTTAAAATGAGCATTTTCTGCTGTCCTCCATATTTTTTTTGTACCTTTTCCTGGAAATGATCTCATTATTTGTTCAAATTTGACAAGTCTGAAATTTTGCTATGTGACAAAGAATTAACCATACACAGGTTACTTGTAGCAGGATAAAGATATACCCAAATTTTGTTTTTTTCTGCCCTTCCTTGGCAAAGATGATCAGCCATTTTGCGAACTTTTCTCTCTGATAGGCATTGATGGGGATTGGTAAACTTTAAGTTATTTGAATCTGCAAAATTCAAATCATTACTTGGTTCATCAACAGCGTTCGCAGGATCTTCAAGTGCAGTCAAATGCTTTCTCATATCATAGTACAGATCTGAATTTTTACAAAGTTGATAAACAGAAAATGTAAAATATTGGTAGAAAAAGAAATAGCTGATAAACAGCATTGATTCTTTTTCCATGGTGTTTTCTACCCTATCTCACACTGGTAACATCACTTGAGTCACAATGAATTTGTGAACTGCTACTCCTGAGAAGTCAAAAAATTTTAAGTTTGGTTTAGAGTTTCTAGAGTTTTAGGGGTTTTCCTTTCAGATTGTTTCTGATGAACAAGGATCCAGAGGGTATGGATTTGTACATTTTGAGACGGAAGAAGCAGCCCGTAATGCCATTGAAAAAGTCAATGGTATGTTGTTGAATGGGAAAAAAGTGTAAGTAGAAAATAAAGTGTACTTTTGATAAAGTTTTGCATAACACAGATAGTTGTTTTGGGAATCCATTTTACCATAGATGTATTTTGTTGTTTACTTGCTGAGATTGGGGGGGAAAAGTTATCCAACTTTGTCAAAGATTCAGTGTGATAGCTTCTTGGAAACAAGACCAACCACTAACACATTGGTGTAAATGTATGTAGTTTCTATTTTGTCTCTCATATAATTTCGATTCAGAACCTCTTGATGCGAACAGCTGTGTAACATAAATGTCTAATCTTTTATACCAACCCAAATGGCAGTCACTATATGAGCAATACTCTGAGAAAGGGAATTTGAGGCATCTGCAAAAAGTATTGATCCCAGTAACCCTGGGTAGTCCAACCAGGCTTACCTAGGTTGATGCTTTTTACAATGGATCAATTTCCTACTTGTCAAAGGACCTGTCTATCTCTTGATTCAAGACAAAATATATATAAGACATCATTTATTTTATTGATCCATTTGTATGTGATGACCTGCTTGTTACAACAAAGTACAGGGATGTGTTAACCCTTTACTTCATAGATACTCATTTCTACGCATTGCTTCTAGGAGCCTTTGGAAAACATTGTGGCAAAAGGTGAAATTGCTCGTCACGAGCAATTTCACCTTTTGCCACAATGTTTTCTATGTTATCAAAAGGTGCCATATACACATAAGAAACAGCTTCATCCTTGGTGTTATTTAGGGTCAATTAGAGATACTATAGAAATGCCTTATGGGGTAAAGGTTAACCCTTACCCAAACAACAAATTTTAGACTCTTCCAACCTGAAAGTGTTTGCAGACAATAATTTTAAATTTGATGAAATTCATGAAATGGTAGAAAGTTCTCCTAAAGGATAGAAAACAATGTTGGAAAAGGAGAAATTGCTCGTTGCGAGCAATTTCTCTTTTTTCCACAGTGTTTTCAAAAGACTTTTACTGCAGACACGTAAAAACAAGGGCTTGGTTGGGAAAGGGTTAAACCCACATTTTCCCAGAGTATAGCTTGGATAGAAAATAGTGGGAAAATAAATACCTGTTTGTTTTGAGCGATTTTCCTCTTTTACCACAATAATTTCAATACCACTTAAAGAAGTAGATTTCCTTTCTCTCACATGTTTTGAGTTTGTATCACTTTCACTACAGGTTGATAGATGTAAATGTAGGGCTTATGTCAATGATTCAATTCTTTACCTACAAGCTTTTGTTTTGGTGACCATTTGGTAAAAACACTTGTAAAGACATATTGGGAAAATGTTGGCAAACAGCAGTTTCACCCCAACCTGAATGTTGCATATTTCCCATCACATGAGGTTCACTGGATTTTCGTCTGCAATAGCTTGTAGTTTGGTGGAGTCCTTAATCTTGACGCATGAAAAAGAAATGAACTTTTTGTTTTGTTTAACCCTTTCCCAAACAATCCCTGGTTTTTTCGGGTCTGGAATAGTAGCCTTTTGAAAACATCGTGGGAAAAGGAGAAAATGCTGGTAACCAGCATTTTCTCCTTTTCTCACAATTTTTATCTACTCTTTCATAGACAGAAATCATCTTTTCAGCAAGAGTTTAATTGTCGTCTGCAAATGCTTTCAATTTGGTCTTGTCTAAAAGTTTGTCGTTTGGGAAAAGGTTAAAAGTTATGGCACCAGCTGAATATTTCTGTCCACATATTAAACTTCAATTTTGTTCAATTGACAGGTTTGTAGGTCGCTTTATGAACCGACGTGAAAGGCTAGAACAGATGGGTGAAAAGATAAAGAAGTTCAACAATGTCTATGTTAAAAACTTTGGCGATGATTTTGATGACGTTAAACTGAGAGAGCTGTTTGAACAATATGGGAAGATAATTAGTGCAAAGGTAAAAGGATAGTTTTAACCCTTTATCACACAATGACGACTTTTGACGACCCTAAGGTAGAAGCCTTTTGAAAACATTGTGGGAAACGGAGAAAATGCTGGTTACCAGCATTTTCTCCTTTTCCCACAAGGTTTTCTATCCTTTCAGAGAAAAGCTGCACCTTTTCAACCACGCTGAAATTGTTGTTTACAAATGTTTCTAATTGGGACAGGCTAAAATTTTGTCATCCGGTAAAGGGTGAATGTCAAAAGGCTCTGAGTCTCCTTGTAGAATTTGTAAAGAGAAAGGTGAAAGCTGAAGGAATAGAAATAATGTTATTTACATTTTCACCTTTAAACCACACAGTCCTCACTCTCATTGACTGAGAAACGAGCTCTTTAGAGACATTATCGGAGAAGGAGAAGATGTTGTCTTTTGCCACAATTTTTTCCAAGGTTCTGAAAACAAATTTCAGTTTTTCGGTCACATTTATCTTGTAATTTGCAAGTGCTTTCAGTTTTGGCTACATACAGTCTAAAATGTTTTTGTTAAATAGGAGTAAAAGCAGCAAGATGCCCGCACATGACAAGTAATGAATGTTCAATTAGATCTTTTTTATGCTATGGGTATTATAGTTCACCCTTTTACCAAGTAATCAACTTGTAAAGAGATGAGTTTTTGTTGCACAGTGCTTATCTCTGTAGCAAACAATACTGAATATCAACAACCCTGACAAGGAAAGTTTTTGACAGTATGGTGACCAGGGTTTTCTTCTTTGTCCATAACATTTTCTAACCATACTTTGAACCAGATTTAACTTGTTGTCTATAATTGATATTAATTTGAAAAATTCTTATTTGTTTAAAAAAGCTTAGCTAAATGAATTTCAGTAAGTAATGAGTAAATTGAAAACAACTTCAGCTGTACTGAAAACTACGTAGTTGTGAAAAATTATTCATTAGTGTCAAATGAATGTTTAACCCATTACCACGCAACCCTACTTTTGGTGACCCTGAGAAAAAAGCCTGTAGATAATATTGTGGGAAAAGGAGAAAATCCTGATAAGCAGCATTTTCTACCCTTCACAAAACAAATTTCAAGTTTTCAGTTGCTTTTTATTTTGTTGTCTGCAAATGCTTTTGATTAGGACAAACCTAAAATTTTATTGTTTAGTGATGAGTTAATGATACCAAATAATAGGAATTTTAAAAAAGTATTTATTTTATAATTGTGCAGGTAATGGCAGGATTTGATGGCAAATGTAAAGGATTTGGGTTTGTTAGCTTTGAGGATGCAGAATCAGCGGAAAAAGTAAGTTGCTTTATTCGGCCATGAGTTGTTGGCTCACGTCGGTAAAATTTGCCTAATGTGAGATTTTGTAAGTGTGCGGTGACCATCTTCTTTCTTAACCTAGGGAGGACCCTTGAGGCTAAATTTTCAGGTAAAAGCACATGAGACCTCATCAGATGGATTTGACTCTATAATGGGGTAGATACTTATTCAACTTGCGCATTTCATCTAGAATAAAGTAAGTTCTCTTAACCCATTACCACACAATACCTACTTTTGACGCCCTGGAGAAAGAAGCCTTTTGAAAACACTGTAGGAAAAGGAGAAAATGCTGGTAACCAGCATTTTCTCCTTTTCCAACAGTGATTTTCTACCCTTTCCGAAACAAATTTCAATTTTTCAGTCACCTTTATTTTGTCGTCTGCAAATGCTTTCAAATTGAACCAGTCTAAAATTTTGTCGTTTGGTAAGGAATTAACCCAGTACCACACGACCTGTACTTATGACAACCCTGAGAAAGAGCCGTTTGGAAAATATTGTGGGAAAAGGAGAAAATGCTGGTAAGCAGCATTTTCTCCTTTTCCCACAATCTTGTCTACCCTTCAGAAAACAGATTTCAAATTTTCAGACACTTTAGTTTCATTCTCTGCAAATGCTTTCAATTTAGACACAACCAAAGTTTTGTTGTTTGGTAATGGTTAAAAAAGGAGTCATCTTGCTTTTAAAAGGGACAGGAAGGAGAGTAGATCCTCAGTTCAGTGATTATGAAAGATTTCCAGAATAAATGCCTTGAATAATATGTAGGACTAATGTAAGAATGGACCACAAATGCTCAGTTCTTGGCCAGTATTATGGATTCAGCAGCCGAGTATCAAAACGGACAAAAGCAAAAGCATGGAAGTAGCCCAAATAAAACATGTTGGTATTCAGTTCTAAAGAACATTAATTCTTAACCAAACCTATGCTGTTTGTACTCATTAAGCTTTTGTCATGGAGACCATTTTCAGTACCTACAGCATAATCTAGTCTGGTATGTGTATAACTATTTGAACCCTAAAATATGCCCCTTGTATTTACCTTTGTTAATACCAGTCTTTTTCCACAGGCAGTGCAAGATCTCCATAACAAGGAATGGGGTGACAAAACCCTGTATGTTGGGAGAGCCCAGAAGAGGGCCGAGAGACAGGCAGAGTTGAAGGAGAGATTTGATCGTCTAAAACAGGAAAGAATGAATAGATACCAGGGTGTGAACTTGTACGTGAAAAATCTGGATGATAACATTGATGATGAAAGGTTGAGAATTGAATTTTCTCAATTTGGTACCATCACTAGCGCAAAGGTAAAGCAATTGAAACGGTAAAGGAGATAAGCATTAACTCTTTCCCAAACAATCGCTGGTTTTTAAGGGTCTGGAATAGTAGCCTTTTGAAAACATCGTGGGAAAAGGAGAAAATACTGGTAACCAGCATTTTCTCCTTTTCCCACAATGTTTTCTACCCTATCATAGACAGAAATCATCTTTTCAGCAAGAGTTGAATTGTCGTCTGCAAATACTGTCAATTTAGACTAGACCAAAAGTTTGTCGATTGGGAAAGGGTTAATTAAATCTTTACCAAATGACCAATTTTACATGCATCTAATTTGAAAGCATTTCCAGATGACATTTTCAGTGTTGCTCAAATGAAAGGATTTTTTCATGAAAGGTTAGAAAACATTCTAGGAAAAGGATACCAGCATTTTCTTCATTTCTTTCAATGTTTTTGAAATACTTCTCTAGCAGGTTCTTTGAAACTGGCCTGTAATGTAACGAGTAAACTTGTATCCTTTCAAAAATTTTGCAGAAAAAATTTGTATGAAGAAGGGTGTCAACTCATTACTACACAATCCATACTTTTAATGACCCTGAGATAGAAGCCTGTAGAAAAGAAGAAAGTAAAGCAGCATTTTCTCCTTTTCCCACAATATTTTCTACCCTATCAAAATCAGAAATTATTACATTAACAAGATATAATTTGTTAAGACTGTACTAATCATATTATCCAAACTGTATTTGTTCTCTGCAAATCTTTTCAATTTGGACCAGTCTTTAATTTTGAATTTTGTGAAGAGGTTAAGAAAAGGGAAAAAAAGCCTGAGCCATCTGAACAGCGATAGTCTGAATAGTTGGTGACTTCGAATCAAACTGGCCTCAGTGATTCAACTGTAACTCAAATGTTGTTTTTTCAAACAAAAGGAGAGTAAAAAAGAACACCCCAAACACACCCTGGAACCAGATAAGATGTCTGCTTCCTCCAGATTTGGGTAGATTAAAAATGTCTCAGTATGAAAATGAAGTCGAAAGTGAGTGATCTTCATGTATACTGACCATTCATAGTACATTGTTTACCTTTTGATCTCCTAATAAAACCCAACAGACATTAAAAGTCCAAGAAATAAGACCCAAAGAATTGCAACTTTCTTGTTGTTTTTGTCTATGGCGTTTAAGCAAAGTAAACAGTGTTGATCCAAGATCAGATGTTGTATTTTTTGCAGTCTGATCTTTATCTACATTAGGTGCAAAGGCAACCATAGCTGAGGAAGGACTCTTTATGAGTTAACAAAAATCAACTTTACATCACTGTTGATTTGATAAAAGACGTTAATAGATTTTATACCAAATGCTTCCATTTCTTTAGACACAAAAGAAATAATGCTTCAGAGACTATTGCATGCCAAGGAAACATGATGCTTACTAAAGGTGTCCTCTCGATACCTCATTTAATACTGCCAAGCATCTGGAACTCTTTAACCCATTACCACACAATCCCTACTTTTGACAACCCTGAGGAAGAAGCCATTGGAAAACATCGTGGGAAAAGGAGAAAATGCTGGTGACCAGCATTTTCTCCTTTTCCCACAATGTTTTCTACCCTTCACAAAACAAATTTAAAATTTTCAATCACTTTAATGTTGTCGTCTGCAAGTGCTTCTGATTTGGAAAAACCTAAAATTTTGTTGTTTGGTAATGAGTTGAGATAGGTCATACAATCTCAGAAAGGACCTAAAAGCATGCTTGCCTTTAAAAGCAAGTTTATGGGAGATCTTTTTTCCCAAGATTTGACAATGCAGTTTGAAATGTATACTGTGAGTTTGATGGGAACTAAACAAACAATTTCTAGCTGTACCTAGCAGTTTAGTTTAACCCATTACCAAATGACAAAATTTTAGACTGGTCCAAATTGAGAGCACTTGCAGACAAAAAAATAAATGTAACTGAAAAATTGAAATTTGTTTCCAGCAGGGTAGAAAACATTGTGTGAAAAGGAGAAAATCCTGGTTACCAGCATTTTCTCCTTTTCCCACGTTTTCAAAAAGCTTCTCAGGGTCAGGAGTGTGTGGTAAAGAGTTAAATCTACCTATTTCATATTGAAAGAAAGTTCTTCAACAAAGATAAGTTACCTGGACAATTGCCTCATAGATATTTGACCAGTGCTCATTATGTGATGTGGGTTATACCTCATTGAATTTTTGGAGTGACAGTGCTCATTAAATTTTTGGTGTGAAAGTGCTTTCAATTCTGAAAAGAGAGTCTTGATTTTTTTTGCCCTGTAAACATATCCATTGTAATATACTTTTGCTCACTCTTACAGGTAATGGTTGAGGGCGGAAGGTCTAAGGGATTTGGGTTTGTGTGCTTCAGTTCTCCAGAGGAGGCCACCAAGGCCGTCACAGAGATGAACGGCCGGATTGTTGTATCTAAACCATTGTATGTGGCTCTAGCACAGAGAAAGGAGGACAGAAAAGCTCATTTAGCTTCTCAGTACATGCAGAGAATTGCCAGCATGAGACTTCAGGTGAGAAATATACCTAATTATTTCTGTTTTACTTAATTGCCTTACAAATGTGAATGTATGAGTTCTAGCTTTATGAAACATTGTAGAAGAACAGTGACTTGCTCATAAACTCTTAACTCATTACCAGATGACAAAATTTTGGGCCTGTTCAAATTGAAAACCTTTGCAGACGACGAGATAAAAGTGACAGAAAATTTGAAATTTGTTTTGTGAAGGGTAGAAAACATTGTGGGAAAAGGAGAAAATCCTGGTTACCAGCATTTTCTCCTTTTCCTACAATGTTTTCTAAGGGCTTCTTTCTCAGGGTCGACAAAAGTAGGGATTGTGTGGTAATGGGTTAAAGAGTCAGAGCTTGATCAAGCTTTATTACTAGACTATTTTTACTGCATCTATTATTTCCAATTTGATGTATAAGAAGTATGACTTCTTAGAATGAGAGACCCCATAGTGTGTGACAAAAGTTTGGATTTGTCAAGTCCGCATTGAAAGCAGTGGAAGATGACAATAATTTAACAAATGACATAATTTTAGACCTGTCCAAATTGAAAGCATATGCAGACAACAAAATAAACTTGAATGAAAATTTGAAACGTGACTTAAGAAGGTTAGAAAACATTTTCTCCTTTTTATACGCCCGAAGGGTCGTATTATGTTATACCCCCGGTCGTCCGTCCATCCATTAGCAATTTCTTGTGTGTGCAACTCCTCCTACAGTTTCCATCAGAATTATTTGAAACTTGCCACAATGAATCTCCATGATGTCTAGTTGTGCACCTGGGTCTTAGAATTTGGATGGCTGTTTGCGTTCTGAAATTATCTGCCCTTGATTTCTAAAAAAAAAAAAACTTTCAACTTCGAATTTTTGTCCAGGCCATAACTTCCATACTATAAAAGGTATCAACTTGAAACTACATACACTGATAGAACACATTATGGGAAAGTGCAGTGCACATGAACCAGAATTCTACCACCTTTATTATGCTCCCCGAAGGGCGAGCATATAGTCGCCGCTTCGTCTGTCCGTCCTTCCGTCCGTCCGTCCTTCCGTCCGTCTGTCCGTCCGTCCGTCCGAAGCCATTTCTCCACAACCCTTGGACCAAATTGGATGAAACTTCATATATGAACTCCTTAGGGTAATGCGCCGATCTATTTTCCCGGATTTTCAATTTGACCCCGTGTCATGGAAAAAAGGGGCTTAATGCAAAATTGCAATTTTTACCAATATCTCATTCAGTTTTTGTCAGAATATCATGAAACTTCATGGTTATATTGTTTATGGAAAGTTTTAGTATGTGCCCTTGCTATTTTTAATCTGGGCATTTTTTAAGTTGACGTTCTGTCATGGAAAAAGGGGGCTTCTTGCAAAATTCCAATTTTTACTAATATTTCATTCAGTTTTGGTCAAAATTTCATTAAACTTCATGGTTATATTGTTTTTTCAAAGTTTCACCATGTGCTCTTGTTTCTTATCTATGTGTTTTTTTCAATTTGACCCTCTGTCATGGAAAAAGGGGGTTTCTTGTAAAAAAAAAAAAAGGGGCCCTAATGCAAAATTGCAATTTTTACTAATACTTGTTCAGTTTCTATCAACATTTCATGGTTATATCTTGTTTTACAAGTTTCAACATGTGCCCTTTGTTTTTGCAATCTATGAATTATTAATACGCAAATACGTCTTTCCTGGTTTCTCAAATTAAGGCTGCGTCACGGAAAAAGGGGACTTCATGGAAAAAATTTTCACTAGGTTCTCCTTTATCAGTGCTCAAAACTTTGTGAAATTTCAAATCTGAACTTGTTGGAATGTTGCCCAGGTACCTCTCTTCCTTTTTCTCAATTTCAGGCTGCGTCTTGGAAAAAGGGGGCTGGGGAGCTTCATGTAAAAAATTGTTTCATGTAATATTTAATACATGACTGCTCAAAATTTTATGAAATTTCGAATTTTGAATTATTATTAAAAAATGCCACAAACCACACACCCATTGTATTTATCGCAATGATCCAATATTGTCTTATGGGAAAAGGGGGCTTAAAGGGGGCTTATTGTCCTCTACAAGTTTGTGTTGGCTATCTCTAAGATAGTATTTGCCTTTTCACTTCAAATTTTTGGGGGCATGAACAGGTTCTTCTGGGATAAAAGAAGTAAATTTATATCAGTGTCTTATAATTATTTTATGACAAGCACTTGTTCGGGGAGCATAACCTGTCTCTGACGGCTCTTGTTGTTTTAGTTACTGCCCTTTGTTAATTTTCAGTTTGAATTTTTGTCCAGGCCATAACTTCTAAACTATAAAAGCTATTAACTAAGAACTTCATACATTGATAGAACCCATTGTGGAGAAGTGCATTGCACATGAACCATAACTCTGCCAACTTTATTTTTTGAGTTATTGCCCTTTGTTAATTTTCAGTTTGAATTTTTGTCTAGGCCATAACTTCCAAACTATAAAAGCTATTATCTTGGAACTTCATACACTGATAGAACCCATTATGGAGAAGTGCATTGCACATGAACCATAACTCTGCCACCTTTATTTTTTGAGTTACTCCCTTTGTTAATTTTCAGTTTGAATTTTTGTCTAGGCCATAACTTCCAAACTATAAGAGCTATTATCTTGGAACTTCATACACTGATAGAACCCATTATGGAGAAGTGCATTGCACATGAATCATAACTCTGCCACCTTTATATTTTGAGTTACTGCCATTTGTTAATTTTCACTTTGAATTTTGTAAAGATCATAACATCCATCATCTTGAAACTTCAAAGACTAATAGAACACATTATGAAGAAGTGCATTGCACAAGAACCATTACTCTGCCATCCTCCTTTTTGAGTTATTGCCCTTTGTTAGTTTCCACTTTGAATTTTCGTCTGGGCCATAATTTCTAAAATATAAAAGATACGATCATGGACCTTCAAAGACTGATAGTACACCTTGTGGATAAGAGCAAATCACAAAATTTGTAACTTTGCCACCCTTATTTTTCTAGTTATTTACCTTTAATATTTTTCACATATCATGGAGAATAACTACTCTTCATTCATGGCCCATCCGTCATTTCACTGGCAAGCCCCTTTGGGCGTATATGCACCGCTCTGCGAAGCTCTTGTTCCTCTATGTTTTCAGAAGGCTTCTTCATCTGGATCGTAAAATCAAAGATTGTTTGGTAAAAGGTTAGATAAGGCTCAGGTGATAGAATAAGTCTTTGAGTGGGTAGATGCCATGGTGGGAAATCAAGGTTGGCAAAAAGCCGGTCAATATGAGTATTGACCGGGCCGATGGTTTTAACCGGTTAAAACCGGTCAATAGTGGTTGATTGGTGGTTGATTGGAGTGGTTGATTGGGTCAATTAAATCACTGACTTGTCCTGTTTCTAGTCTTAAAAGCTCTCCTCCTATATCCTGTACTGAAGGTATATTACTTATTATCATCAGTATCATAGTTTTTATCAATAAGGTCCCTTTTTTATTCGATGATAACTCAACGGACAACTATTGATGGTCAACTGAAGAGGTTGATTGGATTGACTTGCCTTTTTGAACTTACATGCAGATCAGTTCTTTTCAAGCAAAGAACATTTATCTGTCATCATTCCTTATAGGTTAGATAACTGTTTATAGTTATGCATTATTCATCTCTGTCTCTCTCTCCCCCAATCACAACACAAATACAATTAGGTTTTAAAAATTTAGAATATCTACCATAGTTTTTGGACATAAAGTTCAAAGGTAGCATCAAAAAGCAACTAATTTAAACTTTTCATGTAAAATTGCAGGAAAGTGCCACCTATGGGTTAACAATTGTGAAATACACAAGTAAATTAATCTATAGGCATATTGAGGTACACATGAAGAAAGGTATGACTGATTGATAACTAAACAATAATCAGGGATACATTAACTATTGAAGCATATTTAAGTGTCTACCTACTCCCTTAAAATTGTTGTCAAAACACATTAAAAGGTTTGAAAGTTGCTACTTTCTATCCTGGTGTGGCTTAAATTACAAAAGGGACCAACCATGTACCTCTATTATTACATTATTATACTTGACACCAGGCTTATTCCTACAGTGTGAAATACTGACTTACATGCAATCAAGATAAAATCCTATCATTAGGCAATAGGCAGTTCCTTGAAGTGTCAAAAATGAAACCTGAAGACCTTATTTGGAACTTCTATAGAGTTTTGGAAAACTGGCAAAAGCCAGCCGAAAGGTAGCCTTGGCAGGGACAAAACAGTTTTTCTCAAGTCAACTCTTTCATATTGATAAATTCAACCAAACTTGGAACCAAAAAAGAAAAACCCACAATAAATCAACCACTTAATAGCTTGACTTTCTTCATAAAATTCATCTGACCTTTAAAATTTTCAAATGACCACTACAAATATTCAATCGACCACTATTGACCAGTATTGACCACTTTGGGAGTATTGACCGGGGCGGTTTTAACGGTTAAAACTGCTGGTTAAAACCGCCCCTGGTTTCGATCACCTAACCTTGTGGGAAATGCTGGTTACCAACATGTTTTCCTTTTCCACAATGATTTCCGTAGCTTTCCCTACGTTTGTGAATACATGGGACAGTTGGTACAGATCAAGGATTTTATTTATTCAAATCTCGGACTTCTCTTGTACAATTCAGACACAACAAATGGGCCAGATGTTCCCACCTGGAGGTGGTGCAGGATACTTTGTACCCACCATGAACCCAGGAGCCGCCCGTGGAAGCTTCTTCAACCCGACTCATATCCCGCAGATGCGGGCTGGGCCAAGGTGGCAGACAGTGAGACCAGCACAACCAGCTGGAGGTAAGAAATAATCTACAACTTTGGTGAACGATTAGGACAGCAACTCGGGATGAGGTGGGGGGTATACCTGAAAACAGTATGTCTGTCACTAGGGGCGTGCATCTAAGTATGTTCGTGTTGCTTGGATTTTTTTTTTTTTTTCGATGTTTGCTTTTTGATGAATTTTCTCCATATGAATTTAGCATTCATTAGAGTAAACTCATATTAAATCAAGGAAAAAGATAGGGCTGAAAAGGTTGTGTTAGTATACAGTACTGTATCATAACTCTTTGTCATCGATGCATATCAGGGATGGGAACCAACACAAATACTGGTATGTGAATATTCAATTTTTGCACTCAGATATATTTAAATATTTGTTCATGGTATCCCAGAAATATTTTGTTTGTGTGTTCGAAAATTGAATGCCAAAATACATAGAGGATATTTTTTTTTTGTAAAAGATTCAATTTTATTTCACCAAGTGAACAAACTTGGTAATATTGTCATGAGTTATGAACCGATGTGAAAGGTTAGAACAGATAGGTGAAAAGATAAAGAAGTTCAACAATGTCTTTGTGAAAAACTTTGGCGATGATTTTGGTGACGTTAAACTGAGAGCGCTGTTTGAACAATATGGGAAGATAATTAGTGCAAAGGTAAAAGGATAGTTTTAACCGTTTACCACACAATGACGACTTCTGACGACCCTAAGGTAGAATCCTTTTGAAAACATTGTTGGAAAAGGAGATTGCCACTGGTGACAATCTTACCATATGATGTACATGGGAGAATGTATTTACAAGTTAACAATATAAATTAGAATATTGACTAAATATGTTTAAACAGGATTCCAGTCCGTCGGTGGAGCTCCTCAGATGAGGCAACCAAGGCCGGCTGCTCCAGGTGGAGCAGCCGCTGCAGCAGGCCAGCCACAAGTAAGACCAACAGCCATGAATGCAAGACCCATTACTGGCCAGTCCACTGCCCAGCCAAGACCTGGTATGGCTATGCCACAAAACACCATGCCAGGCAGGCCACAGCAGGCACAAGCACCAAACATGCCACAGCCACCAAGACCTGGGTACCAACAACCCAGACCACCACAGGTAAAACAGATTTTTTTTTTAAACATGTTTGGTTGGGTTGTTGTTACGTAGAGCAGTTTCATGTACAAAAAACTAATGAAAATCCAATACTATGTGTCAATCATTTGAAAGGAATGAAAGAGCTACTTCACTTTTCCCCCATATCTTCTAAAATGTCTTATAGTAATGAAACATTTTCTCATTTTCCAAATTTTCTTTTTTCGTACCTTTACAAAAACAAGTAACAACATTTTTGCAACATTCATTGTCATCTATTGTTTGCAAAAGCAGGCCTTTGTTAGCCTTTAGAACTAGGAATAGTCAAGGGTGAAAATACATGAACTAAGGGTTTCTCAAGTAAACGATATTTGATCTTCATTGTGTACTTCTATGTGAGTATATGTTTGAAGAGCTTGCATGTGACAGGGTTCATTCCAATCTCACTGCAGGCTCCTGCATGGCATGCTGGTTAAATGTAGGACTTAGACTGTGAGGCCCAGGGTTTGGGCTTCACCGGATCCAATGTATTTTTATAGGAGTGTCAAGACACTTCAGATCCCTAGGCTAGTACTGGTAACACCCATGAAGTATATGAATATGTAAGCTGTCACTTTGGTATGGCTGAAACAATGTTATAAAAAAGGGGCCTAAAACACTATTCAGTCAATTAAACGATCATTCAAGTCTCTTGGCTGCTTAATACTGTTAGTAGAAATGCTGGAAAGCAGACATTGGTTTGGGATAAACAAGGTGGAAAGTACTGGTAAAAAACTGACTCAAGGAAAGCATGGATATGGGTAACAGCCTACCCAACAGAACTGAAATAATGTTGAAAATGGCTTTAAACACCATACATTGGTCAACTGAAAGCTTGCTTGTGAATTGGTTTTAATATGCAGTAGTGACAGAGCAATCAGGAGTTGAAGTTGCATATTGGTTTTTGGTATATGAAAGTTTCTTACGATTGAAAACCATTGTTTACTTCAGGCACCAGCTGGACAAGCTATTGTTGTCCCAGGACAGGATGCTCTTACTGCCTCCATGTTAGCTGCGGCTCCACCCCAGGAGCAGAAACAGATGTTGGGAGAGCGACTTTTCCCCCTCATCCAGCGCATGCATCCAGACTTGGCTGGAAAAATCACCGGAATGTTGCTTGAGATTGACAATTCTGAGCTGCTTCACATGTTGGAATCCCACGAGTCCCTCAAGGCCAAGGTATGTTTGTCAAGTTTGTTTAAGTTGGAGCCCTGTTTGGTTCCTTATTTGTCTTTGGTGAAGGGACTAAAGGTTGGATGTCGTCCAATGAGGATCCTCCTTTTATATAGATTGTGTGTAAGCTAAAAAATTAGATTGAGCTATGGGTAAATAATAACCTACCAGCAAACGATTTACCATGCATTAGGTCAAGATCTGTTACTTGAGATGCAATCTGTTACTCCTTGACTCTTTATCATACAGTCCCAAGTTATCAACAAAAATTGTGGGAAAAGGAGAAAATACTGGTAATTTTTTTACTTTTCTCAGTATGTTTTCAACCTTTTCTAAATTCCATTTGATTTGTCATCTGGAAATGCTTTGAGAAAGTATAAGAATTTGTTGTTTGTTAAAGAATAAAAAAGAATGAGTAATATTTTGAGAGATCTGCTGTAAGACAATGAGGCATTTTCAGTAGTTAAGAAGAGAGAAGCAAACCTTTGTTACTATGTGTTCAAGTATCGAATTTGTATTGTAAATAGTGTCCTGATGGGACCAGTGGTTGGGTGCAGGACTTATATCCTAGAGACTTTTTTTTTTTTAGACTCATTGAAAGCACTGGGGTTTTCATGGGAGTGTCCTTGAGCAATACACTTCAGAGCCCTAGCTTAGTACCAGTGAAACCCAACAGATACATGAGTATATGAGCTGTTTCCATGATATGAATGAAGTTAAAAGCATGGTAAAATGCCATTCAGTCTCTCAGTCAGTCTGGGGCATTTGCAATTAGTGATTCTAATCATTCTTACACCAGTTACTTCTGAGTCAAAATTGAAGTGAAGATTTGAAAATGTGGGTTTTAGCTGAAATTAAGATGTGGTGTTAACACCGATCTAGTTCTAAAAAACTGTATCCTATGGAAATTAATGGAATCAAAAGGGGGAAAAAAATGTTTATTTATCCCATGGAATTTAATTGAATCAAAAGGAAAAAACCTGAAAACACGAATCTTTTCCAAATTGTACTTTCCACTTTTGCACACACTCCATATGCTACTACCCTGAAGGTCATAGATTCAGTTTGCAGATGTTTTTTAGTGGTGGCAGGCTTGAATGTTACTTTTATATTAAAACCTTTCAGGTGGAAGAAGCTGTGGCTGTACTACAGGCTCACCAGGCCAAAGAAGCTGCTGCGAACCAAGCTGCCACAAATGCCAAGAAGAAAGACATGTAAAACAGATTGTGAAGAATGATATTAGCTGATTGTTTTTTCATGCATTTTCATACAGTTGTAACAGTATTTACAGAGATTTAGTAAAAAGGGGTATATCTGGTTCTTCTTTAAAACTATGTTGTGGGTCCTCAGCTGAGACAGTTCTCAATAGTAGAAGCAAATTTTATGTTAATGAAGAAGAAAAATTTCAAGATTTGATATGCCCTTTTACTAGACTCGAGATGAAAATATCTTCTCATAGAGAAACTCCTGTCCTATGCATAAGTTTGAATGTTGCTATTATGATGTTCCGATTGTGTATCAGGACAATTTCTGTTGTATTGTTACCACTGTTTGTAAATGTATTGCTAGTAATTCTTGACCGAGAAAGATGTTCTGTCATGTTTTTTCCGCATGAAAACTGTGTGCACATATTTGAACTACCATCGTGAATTAAATAAAAAAAAACTCTCTTGCCAATGTAAATGAGTACAAACCCAGTGATGGTTCAAATATCAGCAACCAAAAAAATCCAAGCATTTACACAAATATGTTAGCTTTTGTTTTGGAATGTCCCATCCTGTTATATAATTATTTTAACAAACAGAAAATAAACAAAAAAAATAGTAAAATGTAACTTAAAATAATTTGAAATTACAATGTTGTCAATGTTTCAAACAAAGAACCCTCGGTTGGCAATAAAGGTTGACTTAAAAGATTATAGAATCAAATAATAATACTGATCTTGAAGTAGACTTTTTTCCTTTTAACATGTCCTTAGACAGGAACTGGTGCATGCCAAGAGATAACTTCTGAAGCAGATCTAGGGTTCTTTAAATGTAGCTTATGTAGATGATTGAAGTAAGTTTACTAAGCTTACCATGTTTGTTTTTCAAGTTTAATGAACACTATTAAGAGAAGAGGGAGGATACACAGAATTTGTTGGTTTGATGGGACATTCTTTAACATTCAATTTGCATGTTTGTACCTTTTTTTCCCATTTTTTTTTTTTCCTTTCCATTCTGGATTTAAATAAAGTTAGTTCAATAATGATGAGAGTTTGTTTGCACAAAAAATACATACGACTCAAAATTTGCAAGGGATCACCCTAAAAGATTCATCCTAAATATATATGTGTAATGCATGGTCTTACAATAAGTAACATTGCCACACTGAGCAATAAAATGACCAGTGGAAATGGATCTTTTAAGCCTTTTCCCTTACAATGCCGACTGTTAAAGACACTGAGAAAGAAGCCTTTGAAAAACATTGTTGGAAAAGGAGAAAATGCTTGATGCCAGCATTTTCTCCTTTTCCAACGATTTTTTCTACCATAGTGCACGTTGCATATGGTTTTTTGTCAGCAAATGCTTTCAACTTGGACAAATCTAGAATTTTACAGTTTGGTAAAGAGTTTATGTGAAACTGTTGTAACATATAAATCCATACAGAAATATGTAAGTGATCCCTAACAAAGTGTGAGTAGTATAATAGATCCCAACCATAGACAGTCTTCCACTTCTTAGTCTTCCACTTCTTACAGCCACTCGCAGCTTTTAGATGTCCATAGAATGTCTAGATATACGCATGCCCTATGGGTCATGATCGGGCAAAAGGGGGGGGGGGGGGAAGCTTGACGCATCTCTGCGATGTATTAAACCAAGCAAGTTATCACAGAATTGTGGAACTATAACAAGTATCTTTTTAACCCTTTCCCAAACAAGCCCTGGTTTTTACGTGTCTGCAGTAAAAGCCTTTTGAAAACACTGTGGGAAAAGGAGAAATTGCTCGTAACGAGCAATTTCTCCTTTTCCCACAGTGTTTTCTACCCTTTTTTGAGAACTTTCTGCCATTTTCACCAAATCTAAAATTGTTGCCTGCAAACTCTTTTGGTTTTGGAAGAGTTAAAAATTTGTCGTTTGGGAAAGGGTTAATCTAACAATCGGTTGGACCAGAATAGATCTGGAGGTAAATTGGTTATTGGACATGCAGAAAATTGGCCAAAAACGAAAAAAATTAAACTGGGTCAGGTGCATCGACGGAGGCTGAATCTTAATGCTTTAAACTCGTTTTTTGCGAGTCGGAAAGCATGTTGTTTGCAGTGTAAGCAGACGACCGGAAGTGAAAACCATCAATAAATGTAGACTGGTATAATTAGCATTAACGACTGAAGGCGGTCTTAGCTGCAACTCCGAACTTATTTACGTTGATAACACGGATTTTGCGCCGCCGCCCCCCCCCCCCCCTTCTTTTTCCTACGGGCCTGTATTACTATTTCATGGAACAAGACACTGTTCCAATCGTTGTCTGCGCATGTCATATTCTTCGAAGATTCTACCGGTCTGATATGGCACATCACTCTCCCAAAATTGGAGGGATTGTAGTAATACGAACTATAAAGTAGCAAAATAGAAAGAGGCTTTTATCAATATATTTGAGGAGAAATCAGGCCTGTTTTAGCTTTAGATTTCTCTAAACTGCTGATCATAGCTTGAGAAATGACTCGCACCAGGTAGCATTTTATTGAGTAAACGTTTATTTTTAGATTGAAATTCAAAGTAAGGGCTGTCGCGTAGAAAAGTAGTCTGATTCTGTACCCAAGATGTCCAAATTAGACTTGTATTTGTAGAATGTCATCTAGTGGGTGTTAATGCTGTTCCAATACCACTCTTCACAACTCGTATCTACATCTCCCATCACCTGAGGTTTGCCGAATGGTTCCAATACATCACTGTTTGGCGCCGGAGAAGAACAAAAACATAGTATTTTTTAGTACATCATACTAAAATACCATGTATAAACAGGCTTGCTGATAAAGATAGTGTGTGCGTGCTTGACTTATTGCAAACACAAACAAGTTTCTCTTCATTTCAAGTTTGTCTACATTCCTTTGCAATATTTCGCAGGTGTAGAACTGGAAATGGGCGGAATTCTTTATTTTCAAAGCAACGATTTTTGTCAATAAATGGTGTCCTATATTTTGCAAAATCAAGTTGTATAGCTAGTGCCGAGGATCCGAATCCCTCCTTGGGATCTGCGAGTGAACAATGGACATCGCTGCATCCATTATAATTGTCCTGTTCAGCCATCCAGAATGATTGAGGATTAGAGTTTCGTCTGCGATGTTTTGATTTTCGAATAAAATCTTTTTGTCTGCAGGAATCTACACTTCTCTGCTGTAATCTATATCACGAGTAAGTGATGTTTCGATAGTTAGGGTATCCATGGCGACTTCCTCGAATTGTATTGGGACTGTATCTATGTCGACTTGTATCGGGACTGTATCTGCATCGATTTGTGTCGGGACTGTATCGCCATCTACCTATATCGAAATCTGTATGTATCGATATATTAATTTGCCCCTTTCTTCTTCTGTAACTATTGATACTGCCTTCTTGGTTAACATCTTTATATATAAGCTCGAAGTTGTAATTTGCGTCTTAACTCGGTCCGATACATTTAATATAAATCTATTAATGTCATAGAAACAAATTTTATGACGTAACGTTCGGTGCAAGCCAAGAAATATAATTAGATTACCATGGGTTTCTTTTTTTTATTAAAGAATTTTTTATTTATTTATTTATATAATTATGTTCTGTCTATATTTTATACTTTTAAAAATGATTGTTATTCTGTTTGCTAATTCCGTATCGTATCGAGGTCCGCAAAAATGGTTCATTTCAGCCCCGTATCGTATCTGAGCAGTGACTTGTTCCGTGAAATGGTATTTCAGTTTCCTAGATCCACTCTCTTGCCCTTGGCTTACGAATCATTCTCGGTCATGTATTGAGAGAGTAACGAACGACAACTCTGCTCGGAGATTGTTCCCTATCGTATCGGATTGTTCCGCGTTTTAATAGTCGACCCCGATTTCCGGTCGTACGCTAATGACCCTGCTCTTGATCGAATTCCTGATTCTTTTGTTTAAATCAACCCGGTAAGTTGCCGAACACTAAAGATAGACACATAATGTCAAGAGGTCGAACACTTTTTCCTTATTCTTACACGTCTATTATATTTTAGTTATTTTTATAATATTATCCTTAATCCCATGTATAATTGTACATGTCGATCTAAAAGTGTAAAAAAAAAAAATACTTGTATACTTAGAACATTATTCGAATTATTAACCGAGTAGGCCTACCTGTAGCGAAGGATCAAAGTCCAAAAGGTCACATATTTGTGCAAGCATTGTGCAAAGTAACACAACATGAACTTGCTGATAGTCTCTTGACAGATTTATACTAACATTTTCATCAGGGGCAGCTGAATTCATTACACTACATCAAAGACAGATTTCAACCGAAGTGAGTATTTTTGGACATGCGTTGTCTAGACTAGTTTAGTAGTTAGATCAACGGGAGTACGTGAATGTTTACTATTTTCAGTTTTTAGCTCCAGCGGCCGAAGGCCAGCAGGCTTATGTCATGGCCCGGTGCCTTCCGTCAGGCTGTCCGTCTGTGTGTGCTTAAACTTTTATTTCAAACATCTTCTTCTCTAAAACTGCCCATCCAATTTTGATGAAACTTCACAGAAATGATCCTGATATGGTTCTCTTCAAAATTCCTTGAAAGAATTTGATAACTTCAAAAGCTCTGGTTGCCATTGCAACAAAACTGAAAAATATTGAATTTTTCTAAAAATCATCTTCTCTGAAACCTTAAGGCCTAGGGCTACCAAATTTGGCATGTAGCTTTATCTAGTGGACCAAGTTCCTTCAAATAATAGCCCTGGGGTCAAAATTGGCCCCACCCCGGGGGTCACAAGTTTTATATGGGCTTATATAGGGAGAACTTTAAAATCCATCTTATACCTAGCCATAAGGCCTAGGGCTACCAAATTTGGCATGTATCTTTATCAAGTGATTGTCTACTAAGAGTGCCCAAATGATAGCCCAGGGGTCAAATTTGGCCCGGCTCCGGGGGTCACAAGTTTTATATGGGCATATATAGGGAAAACTGTGAAAATCTTCTCATACCAAGCCATAAGGCCTAGGACTACCCAATTTTGCATCTAGCTTTATCAAGTGGTTGTGCTCAAATTATAGCCCTGGGATTAAATTTGGCCCTGTCCTGGGGGTAACAAGATTTACATGGGCTCATTTTGGGAAATTTTTAAAAATCTACTTGTACCTAGCCATAAGGCCTAGGGCTACCAAATTTTGCATGTAGCTTTATCTAGTGGCCCTCTACAAGGGGGCCCAAATTATAGCCTTGGGGTCAAGTTTGTCCCCACACAAGGGGTCACAAGTTTAACAAGGGCTTATGTGGTGAAAACTGTCTAAGTCATCTTGTTACTAACCATAATAAAGAGTAGGACTACTAAATTTAGCCCTGTCTCATGAGTTTCATGTTTTACAGGGCCTTTTATTGAGAAAACTTTGAAAATCTTCTTGTTTATAATCACACATTCTGATTCTGATCAGTCTAAAATTTTTTTACATAGTAAAGGATTAAGTACTTTTGTTGCCTTGGGTACCATGGTAGATCAAGATTAGATTGCACAAAATTGGCATTTTTGCATTATTTTTCTTCCAAACCCTATGTTGTTGGAACTCATTAGAATCGTCTCGATGGGATGATTCTAATGAGTACCCACAACATAGGGTTTAGTGAAGAATGATTCATATTTGCAACTTTGAAATCAAAATCACTCCCTAGCTGTATATGGAGGTCAGGGCCCGTATTCACCAACCATTCTTAAGAACATTCTTAGTCTTATTCTCCGGAATTTTGTACATTTGTAAGTAACACAACTTCTGATTGCTAAACCATTCGGTTTAGCCAGTCGGAAGTTGTATTACTTACAAATTTAGAAAACCTTGGAGAATAAGAATAAGAATATTCTCAAGAATGGTTGGTGAATATCATTATATGGGCCCTGGTCTATGAAATTATTAATAGTGTCAGTGGTAAAGAGTTAACTTGATGTGGTTTGATCATAACCTGAAACCTTAACTGAACCTTTGGAGCACTAAACAACCGAAGAGACAATATCGGTCCAGACTATAGACCCTGAAAACAATGTTGCCCTGGTTCAGAGTCTCTGTAAAATGCAGTGCAGATCACAGATCAAACTGCCCATTTTGTGTAGTCTAATCTTGTATTATTTATTATGAGGCTTTATCTTGTGGACTTCCACTAGGATTCAAGTAATTATAGCTTTGTGGTCAAAATTTTAGTTTGAAACCAATTGGCCAAATATTGTAATGTTTGGCTCGTAGTGTTTTTACTTATTAGCCAGTGGAGCGATACAGGGCCATCATGGCCCTCTTGTTGTTGAATTTAATAAGAAAGATTGTCTCTGAGTCAACCCCACAGGCTCCTTCAATTGCAGGTCTTGTGGAGCAGCCGCCCAGGTTGCAGATATTCTGTAAAAGCTCCGTTCTCATGTACAGTAAGCCTTTCACATGTCATGTGCCAAGATTCGACTGTGTAATCTAGCACTGGAAGTTTGGTACATAGATGAATAGTTTACATTTTTGTAGGTACAAAAGCATTTTTGCAGACAACAGATTAACTGAATCTCAGAAATTGAAATTTGGTGGTTGGTGGGTTAAGAGAACATTAAAGAGAAAATGAGAAAATGGGAGCTACCTTTGCCAGGAAGATATTAACTTTAAATCACACAACAAACTATAGATTTGTCTTAATTGGAAGCATTTGTATATGAAAAAAAAAAACTAGGGTCGGCCAAATGATGAAATCCTTCATAGGGCAGAAAATATTGTGGAAAAAGGAGAAAATGCTGGTAACCAGCATTTTCTACTAGCATTTTCTCCTTATACCACATTTTTTTTTTCTAAAAGCGTCTCCATGTAGGTCCCTAGAATTTGGATTGTTTGGTAAAGGCTTAACCCTTTCCCAAACAAGCCCTGGTTTTTACGGGTCAGGAATAGAAGCCTTTTGAAAACATTGTGGGAAAAGGAGAAAATGCTGGTAACCAGCATTTTCTCCTTTTCCCACAATGTTTTCTACCCTATCATATAGAAAAATCATCTTATTAGCAACTGTTAATTTGTCGTCTGCAAAATGCTTTCAATTTGGTCTGGTCCAAAATTTGCCGTTTGGGAAAGAGTTAAGATAATTCTCAAAAATGTTGGCAAGTGGTGAAAGGATGATAAATGCATGTGAAATATTTTGAGTGAAGGAAAAATAACTGATTATGATTAATGTCTCCTTGATCATAATTTTGATATTTGTCTGCTTTAAAGCTTTTTACCATGACAAAATTTTACCAAATTGTAAGCATTTGCAGATTACAAAGGTTACTCAAAATTTAAAATTTGTTTCCAGCAGAGTGGAAAGTGTTGTGGGAAAAGGAGAATAATTATGTTGGTTACCAGCATTTTCTCCTTTTACCAGAATGTTTTAAAGGCTTCTATCTCTGGGTTGTAAAAACCAGGGATTGTTTGGTAAAGGGTTAAGACAAACACAGGAGGGTGGATGCAACATGTTTTTGTGAAGTAAGTACAAAAGATCTTTTTACTTTCACCACAGATACAAAAGTTCTTGTTTTTCGCCAAAGTGTGTGAAATGGCTAACAGAAAAGATAGACCAGGGTTTTTGCAGTTTATCAAAGAACTGATTTTGTGTTTGTTTTGGGTGCTGTACTACTGGATAATTGCGATTGTGAAATCTGTGGTGCCGGCAAGTATTCAAGGAAAAGATGTATCAGGGGAAACAGTTCTTATCACAGGGGCAGGTAAATCTTCTAAAAAAATAAGTCGTGCTCCGGAAAAGTAGGTCTAAATGCATCTGCAAAAAGTACTGACCCATATTAGTCTGTGTTATTCATGCAGGCTAACACAAGTTGAATTTTTTTGCTTTCTGCATGTCCCAGGACAAGTTTACTGTATGACTCAGTTGTTTGGTATGTTATCCAGTGCATATTGCAGTCATTGTTTGTTTAACTCTTCACCACACGACAAAATCTTTGGCTTGTTCAAACTGAAGTTATTTGCGGACGATGACATAAAAGTGACTGACAATTTAAAACTTGTTTCGTAAAGGGTAGAAAACATTGTGGGAAAAGGAGAAAATGCTGGTTACCAGCATTTTCTCCTTTTCCCACAATGTTTTCTAAAGGCTTTTTTCTCAGGGTCGTCAAAAGTAGGGATTGTGTGGTAATGGGTTAAGATATAATTTTATCACATAGCCTCCCTTGTTTTCAGCGTAATATACCCATTACAAATTTTCTTATCTTATACACAATTGATATCACATTGGTGTATATCAAATTTTGTGTGATGTCATTTTTGACATCATTTTGTACGCATTTTATACAAGTGAATGGGTCTCATGGAAAATACAGCAAGAGCATTCATGAATATTTTTGCATCGTCTGATCTATATTTTGTGAAATTTCATTATGTGATAAAAAGAATCTGACATTTGTGGTCGTTTGAGATAAGATTTTATCAACTCGACGTCGTCAAGGCTTGCTTAATAACATTTTCCTAGGTTCGTTTGATAAAATCTTCTCTCAAAAGCCCACTCATGTCAGATCCTATATTTCTTTCTATCATTGTTTATAGTTAACTCTTTACCCCATAAAGCATTTCTATGGTATCTCTAATTGACCCTAAAAACAGCAAGGATGAAGCCTTTTCTTACGTGTATATGATACCTTTTGATAGTATAGAAAACATTGTGGCAAAAGGTGAAATTGCTCGTCACGAGCAATTTCACCTTTTTGCCACAATGTTTTCCAAAGGCTCCTACAAGCAATGCATAGAAATGAGTATCTATGGAGTAAAGGGTTAAATAAACCGCAATTGTGACCAACTGAGCTACCGAACCACATGTCTATACGGCTGCACGATATATGACCAAATACCTGTACCCGACTACATTATACCTTTACATCTATCTAAGGGATAGACCAGTATACTACATACTTCCCCGCCACATGAAGATTCATCCACGAATCCCTCAATCACTACCACCCTATCTCTCTTAGTAAGTGGATTATTTACGTTGGGCGCCAAATGTAACAGGTGGTGAAAAATAATTATATTGTGGCTCGACCGGGATTCGAACCCAGGACCTTAGGAACACCGTTCCTGCACTCTAACCAACTGTACTACCGAACCACATGGTGACACGGCCGCACGATATATGACCAAATACCTGTACCCGACTACATTATACCTTTACATTTATCTAAGGGATAGACCAGTATACTACATACTTCCCCGCCACATGAAGATTCGTCCACGAATCCCTCAATCACTACCACCCTATCTCTCTTAGTAATAAGTAGGTTATTTACGTTGGGCGCCAAATGTAACAGGTGGTGAAAAATATGTAGCGGCTCGACCGAGATTCGAACCTAGGGCCTCAGGAACACCGTTCCTGCACTCTAACCAATTTAGCCACCAAACCACACGTCGATATGGCCGCACGATATATGACCAAATACCTGTACCCGACTACATTATACCTTTACATCTATCTATGAAATAGACCAGTATACTACATACTTCCCTGCCACATGAAGATTCGTCCATGAATCCCTCAATCACTGCTACCCTATCTTTCTAATAATTGGGTTATTTACTTGGGCGCCAAATGTAACAGGTGGTGAAACAAACCCAGGGCCTAATGCACCTTTCCTACACGCTAACCACCTGAGTTACCAAACCACATGTCGATACGGCCGCACCATATATGACCAAATACCTGTACCCGACTACATTATACTTTTACATCTATCTATGGGATAGACCAGTATACTACACAAGTACTGTTGTAACACTGTTTAACTTTTTTTCCCCAAGTAGATCAAAGATCAAACTGCACAGATCATGCAGTCTTGGTTTGTATTCACAAACCATTCTTCAGAACGTTCTTAGAGTCTTATTCTCAAGAATTTTCTGAATTTGAAAGTGACACAGCTTATGATAGGCTTAACCAAATTGTTCAGCCAATCAGAAATTTTGTTACTTTCTAAATCAACAACTAGACTTAAAATGTTTTTAACTCATTACCGAACAACAATATTTTAGAATGGTCCAAATTGAAAGCATTTGCAGACGACAAAATAAAGGTGACAAAAAAAAAGAAATTTGTTCTGAGAAGGGTAAAAAACACTGTGGGAAAAGGAGAAAATGCTGGTTACCAGCATTTTCTCCTTTTTCCATAGTGTTTTCAAAAGGCTCCTTTCTCAGGGGCATCAAAAGTAGGGATTGTGTGGTAATGGGTTAACCGAATTGTTCAGCCAATCAGAAATTTTGTTACTTTCTAAATCAACAACTAAACTTAAAATGTTCTTAAGACTATTCGGTGAATATGGACCTGGATCTCTAAACTACAATGACCAGTATGATTCTTTTTTTTTCTGAAATAGCTTTGAAATTGCCATTATGGAATAAAATTTCCTGTCAAAAAAGTTACATTTCATTTACCAAAGTTTGATTATAATCCATTGACAGGTAGTGGACTGGGTCGATTGATGGCTGTAAAATTTGCTCGATTAAAATGTCGACTGGTATTGTGGGATATAAATGAAAAAGGTAATGAAGAGACAGCTGATAAGTGTCGGGAGCTTGGAGCTGTGGCAGTAAAGTCCTATACCATTAACTTGTGTGACAGAGAAGAAATTTACAAGACGGCTGAGAGTGTAAGTTGTATGGTTGGGGAATGGATTTACTGAGGTTGAGCTTTCGTGTTTGCTTTCTATTATTATTAATTTTGTTCAGTTTTCAGCAAGTTTCGCTGATATATTTTTTCTATCAGAAGCCACCTTCCCATGGGAAATTGCGCACCTACTATTTTTATCAAGATAACCTGACTATTACCAAGAGTCATGGCCTTTCAAATTTGTTTCCTGGTCATGTGAGAAGGCAGCTGGTGGGTAGTATTTGTTGGTTTGGGAAAGTTCTGGTTCAAATATTGTTTTCCTCTCCTGACTTAAACTGTTACCACACAGAAAATTTTAGACCTATCCTAATTGAAAGCATTTGCAGACGACAATTTCAAAGTGGCTCTAATGGTGTAATTTTGCTTAGATAGGGTAGAAAACTTTGTGGGAAAAGGAGAAAATGCTGGTTACCAGTATTTTCTCCTTTTTCCACAATGTTTTCAAAAGGGTTCTTCCTCAGGGGTGTTAAAAGTCGTCATTGTGTGGTAAACAGTTAAAACAGCATTCTGAATGTCTAAAGATGTTGCAAGCCATAGGCTAACTTTCTATCAAATGAAAAAAAAAATAGACTATATATAGAAATGAAAGCATTAATTTTGCAGATGACAACATAAATGACTTGGAAGCTGTTGCCTACAAACATTGCTGAAATGATGAACTTTGTCGCTTGCAGAAGTAGAAAATATTATCATACTGCAAAGAAATTTCTGGTGATCTGATTGGTTAACATGCCGGAAACATATATCATGTTCCCTGGCAAAAACCAGGTAAAGCCATTTTCCCTTTTGAGTGCCCCGTAAACATCACTGCACGTGCAACACAACATCCAAAATGGCGGCGTCGATCGATCACCAGACTGCACATTTATACACCAAACTGCACATTTTAGTGACGTCAATTTCCAGTGACGTCAGTTTTCGTTGAATTGGGGCACTCAGAAGAGAATTTTTGTTTCGTCAGCATACTCGATTCCTGAGATTATAATACAGGAAAATTTCGCTTAACCCGCTTTTAAACGGTAAAATTTTGCAGTATGATAAATTCGTTGTACAGTCAGGTGGCAGGGGGACTTGGAAACTTGTTCACGGCTGTGTCAAATCATGTCGCCACCTCGCCTTCGGCTCGGGGCGACATGATTCAACATAGCCGTGAACAAGTTTCCAAGTCCCCTGCCACCTGACCATACAACTAATACAGTTACCGTAACACTTTACCACACAATACCCCTGGGAAAGAAGACTTTTGGAAAAATTGTGGGAAAAGGAGAAAATGCTGATAATCAGCATTTTCTCCTTTTCCCATAATGTTTTCTACCCTTCTCAAAACAAATTTTAATTTTTGAGCCAGGTTTATTTTGCCGTCTGCAAATGTTTTCAATTTAAACCAGTCTGAAATTTTGTTGTTTGGTAAAGAGTAAAAAAGGAGGAAATGCTGATTAAGATCATTTTCGTCTTTTCTAATAAAGTTTTCAAAGGTTTATTTGTCTGGATCATTGATACACAGAATTGTTTATGTTGTAATGGGTCATCCTTCACCAACCAATCAGGAGTATGAGAAAGCTTTTGAAAAAAAAATTTGGAAAAGGAGAAAATGTTGGTAACAGTATTTCCTCCTTTTCTGACAATGTTTTCTATTAAAGAGCTTAACCTTTTACCAGCTGACAAAATTTTAGCCATGTCCAAATTAACCAGTTGTGAGTTATGAGGCACAATAATTGAATGGAAAGCATTTGCAGAGACAATTTCCATGGTGTATCAGTTGGCGCAGTTTTCCTTTGATAGTGTAGAAAACATTGTGGGAAAGAGAAAAAATGCTGGTTACAAGCATTTTATATTTTTCCTACAATGTTTTCAAAAGGCTTCTTACCTAGGATTGTTAAAAGTTGGCAATCTCTAGTAAAGGGTTAAATATGTCAGTTGTTTGAAAATATAATTTTAATTTGAATAAGCCCAATATTTTTTCTGTTGGAAAGGGTGAACAAATATTATTTTCAGGTAAAAAGGGAAGTGGGTCCAATAGATATACTTGTGAACAATGCTGGAATTGTTACCGGCAAGCGATTTCTGCAGTGTCCGGATAGCATGATACAGAAAACCATGGAAGTGAACATCATGGCACATTTCTGGGTATAGTTTTCTTTTTTTAACCTTGTATAAATGTAGGTACTTAATGCTGCTGAGTTTGATTAAAACTCGTGTAAAAATAATTATAGCTACTAGCCAATTAAGCCAAGTTTCTGAGTTTGTTGCACAACCGTGGGCCGCACTGGTAGCTCAGTGGTGAGTGGGTTGGACTCATGATGTGGTGGTTGTGAGTTTGATACCTGGTTGAGGCAAACTTTCTTTCCAGCGTATTTCCACCTCTCACCTCTGCTGAAGCATGTGAGAAAAGTAGTTGGTGGCTTTGGAAAGGAAGTTGTGTAAGTACCCATGTGAGAAAGCCAGGAAAAACACATGTGCGTCACCGACCGCCATGAAATGACCTTAGCTGTTATAGTGGCCTTAAACCCCAATACAACCAAGCACAACAGTGTAAAGTATGGATAATCAACTTGGAACAAGGTTTTCAAATCGTCATCAAACTATGATGCTTTAGAACTGTCCAATTCAAAAGTATTGGTAGACAACAACTTTTAATCAGATATGTTATAGATTATAGGATTTGCCTTGGTTGGTTGGTTGGTTGGTTGGTTGGTTTGGTTGGTTGGTTTGGTTGGTTGGTTGGTTGGTTTCAACATTATTTCAGTCGTATCACAGTAACAGGCCATATGTTCATGTATTTCCTGTGTTTCACTAGTACAAGGCTTGGACTCCAAACTGTCTTGCCCAAGGAGACTCGTCAGTAAAGCCCGGACATCTGCAAATGCCCAACCAAATGTGGTGTAAATGAAGGGATTACTGTAGGATAGTGCAGAGATTTGTCATAGGGAGGGCAGAAAACATTTCAGGTTAGGGAGAAAATGCTGATACCCGGTATTTTCTCCTTTTCCTGTGATGTTTATAAAGATGTTTATCTCGGGGTTGTTAAAAAGGGTTCTGATTGTTGGGTAACTGATAACAGGTTTGACTAAGTCAGAAATGGTTTGCTAAGAAATTGGCCTGCTGCAAGACAATTAAAACAAGAGCACTTGGCTGTAATTGTTTGTTTCGGATGGAAAATTATAATTTCAAAAAGGGGCATATCGTGACTGTTTCTAAAGTATGCCAGCCCTTGTTCGGTTTACCTTTTAATAGTTAAACCTTTACCACATATTCCAAAGTTTTATCGATCCTCAGAAAGAGAGCTTTTGAAAGCATTGTAGGAAAAGGAGAAAACTGGTGGTATCCAGCATTTTTTCCTTTTTCAACAATTTTTGTTATAATATCAAACACAAATTTCAATCTTTGAGCCACATTCAAATTGTTTTCTGCAAATAGTTTGAATTGGACAAGTTTATCATTTTAACCAGCAGTTTTTCCTTTTTCAGCAATATTTTCAAAATCTGGGTATCTGAGGGTCTTCAAATCATTATTTGGCAAAGGGTTACAACTTGACTAAACCTTAATGGTGAAGCATCTTGAAAACATTGTGGGAATAGGAGAAAATACTAGTACCCACTTTTTCTCTAGAGTTTCAACAAACCTGGAAGAGAAGCCTTCAAATAGCATTATTGGAAGACAATTAACCCATTACCACACAATCCCTACTTTTGACGCCCTTGAGAAAGAAGCCTTCAGAAAACATTGTGGGAAAAGGAGAAAATGCTGGTAACCAGCATTTTCTCCTTTTCTCACAATTTTTTCTACTCTCCACAAAACAAATTTCAAATTTTCAGTCACTTTTATTTTGTCGTCTGCAAATACTTTCAATTTGGATCAGTCTAAAATATTGTCGTTTGGTAATGAGTTAAAAAATGATGATAACCAGCTTTGTCTTGTTTTCTCACCATGTTTTCGACCATATCAGAGACGTTAATTGTTATTTGAGCTACATTTAATTTGTCGTCTGCAAACATTTTCAGTGAGGACATGTCGAACGTTTCTTGTTTGGTAAAAATGTAGAGCAAATATTCCTTTTTTCACAGACTGCCAAGGCGTTTTTACCGAGCATGATTGAACGTAACCATGGCCACATAGTCAATATTGCCAGTTCAGCTGGCTACATTGGGGTCACTGGACTAGCTGACTATTGTGCCAGTAAGTTTGCTGCTGTAGGATTTGACGAAACTCTAAGATTTGAGATGCAGAGCCTCGGAAAAGATGGGGTACATACGACAGTGGTGTGTCCATACTTTATTAACACAGGCATGTTTGAAGGAGCAAAAACCAGGTATATGTACTCTTAACTCTTTACCACACAATCCCGAGTTTTAAGAATCTTCACAAAGAAGGCTTTTGAAAGCATAGTGGGAAAAGGAGAAAATGCTGGTTACCAGCATTTTCTCCTTTTCCCACTATGTTTTTTATTCCATTAAAAACAAATTTCATCATGTGGACCACATTTAAATTTCCATCTGCAAATGTTCATTATTTGGACCAGTCTAATAATATTTTGTTTGGTAAGGAGTAAAGCCTTTACCAAACAATCTCATTATTTAACCTTTAATAAATAATCTCGGGTTTAAAACCCCTTTGCAATATAATCCTCTGTTAACCCTTTACTACACAATCCTGACTTTTAACATCCGTTTAGTCACAATGTTTTCATATTGGTTGTTTCATTGTAATAGAATTCCATGGCTACTGCCTATTTTGGAACCGGACAATGTGACTGATAGAATAATGGATGCCATTCTCTGTAACCAGCACATATTGATGTTACCCAGGATCCTGTATGTGTTTACAGCCTTGAAAGGGTAAGTACAAGCTAAAAAAGGAAACCAGTTATGTTTTCACATAGCTTTCTCAGTTAATTCTTTACCAAATGACAAAGTTTTGGACTGGACCAAATTCAAAATGTCTACAGACAATAAATCAATTCTTGTTAATTTGATGATTTCTGACTTTGATGGGTTATAAAATATATAGTGGGAAAAGAAGTAAATGATGGTTACCAGCATTTTTTCCTTTTCCCACAATGTCCTATATAGGCTTCTTTCTCAGCGCCGTTAAAAGTCAGGATTGTGTGGTAAAGAGTTAACTTTTCACCACACAATCCTGACTTTTAACGACATTGTCATGGAAAGCTTTTGAAAACACTGTGGGAAAAGGAGAAAATGCTGGTAACCAGCATTTTCTCCTTTTCTCACGATGTTTTCTAACCGTAACAAATCAAATTTCACTCTTTGGTTCATATTTATTTTGTCGTCTGCAAATGCTTTCAACTTGGACTAGTCCAAAATTTTGTCTTTTGGTAAAGAGTTAAATGGGTAAAATAATGATTGCCAAACCTGAAATAGCTCATTACCAAATATGAAATTCTAGACTAGTCAAGATGGGAAGTATTTGCAGGCAACAAAATAAATGTGATAAAAGTTAAAATTTTTGGAAAAGGAGAAAATGCTGGTTACCAGGGAGGTTAGAACTTGAGGATGATTTGGATGAGGGGTCACTCTGATATCTACAGATGGCTGGCTACTTATTACAAGGGCTATGTAACTCAGGTTTGACTGTTCCCCTTAACCCATTACCAAACGACAATATTTTAGACTGGTCCAAATTGAAAGCATTTGCAGACGACAAAATCAAAGTGACTGAAAATTTGAAATTTGTTTTGTGAAGGATAGAAAACATTGTGGGCATTTTCTCCTTTTCCCACAATGTTTTCTGAAGGCTTCCTTCTCAGGGGCGTCAAAAGTAGGGATTGAGTGGTAATGGCTTAACCAATCAGACAGCTGCTCTCATACGACTTTTCATCATTTAATCTGTGTTGGCTTGTGACAAGTCATCTAATTGGTTGTGATTATTTGAATTGTCAAACTTCTGGAATTTTTCCAACATTAAAATTGCAACAAGTCTGATTGGTTGAGAGCAAAACATTATATTCAGATTTAGTTTTATTATTTCATTTAATCAGATCTGACCTTGAATTTGTGATCCTAAACACTCTGAGCACTGAATTCTTAAAATAAACCTTTTCAATTTCAATTGAGACAATCATTTGAAATATTGCCAAATTGATCAAGCTTACTAGCCCAAAATTTTTACCACAGAATCCCAACTTTTTAGGGCCTTGAGAAGGAAAGCCTTTTGAAAACATTGTGGGAAAATGAGAAAATGCAGGTAACCAGCATCTTCTCTCTTTTCCCACAATGTTTGCTACCCTTCCAAAATCAAAATTCTTTTTTTTTTGTCTCATTTATATTGTCGTCTGCAAGTGCTTTAAATTTGGACTGGTCGTTTGGTAAAGGGTTAAAATGGTGGACAGTCTAGATCCAAGATCAAACTGCTTTTTCTGTGCAAAATAAGGTTAAATTGGTCTCAGCACCTTATGTGTTAAAATGCTAGTTTACTCTTTTGCCTCACAATTCATGTTTTAACCCTTTACCAAACAATCCCTGGTTTTTATTACCCTGAGACAGAAAGCCTTTTGAAAACTTTGTGGGAAAAGGAGAAAATGCTGATAACCAGCATTTTCTTCTTTTCTCACAATGTTTTCTACACAGCTGGAAACAAATTTCATTTTTAGAATTATGTTTATTTTGTCGTCTGCAAGTGCTTTCAATTGGGACCAGTATAGAATTTTGTTGTGTGGTAAAAGGTTAACGACCCTAAAGAAATAGGCATTTTATTATTTTCCCACAATTTTCGAAAACAAATTTTCTTAAGGGTCACTAAAACATGAGATTGTTTTGTAAAGGTTCAAAATCTTCTCTGTTTAGCAGAGCTATAAATAGGAATAAGTAAAAATCTGGAGCCAAAATTAACCAATCATTTTATGAAGAGTTATTAGCTTTAGCTAGTCAGTAGGGGTATTTCTTTAACTCATTACCAAACGACAAAATTTTAGGTTTGTCCAAATTGAAAAACATGTGCAGATGACAAAATAAGAGTGACTGAAAATTTGAAATTTGTTTTGTGAAGGGTAGAAAACATTGTGGGAAAAGGAGAAATGCTGGTCACCAGCATTTTCTCCTTTTCCCACAATGTTTTCTAAAGGCTTCTTTCTCAGGGGCGTCAAAAGTAGGGATTGTGTGTTACTGGGTTAACTCTTCACCAAATAGCAAAATTTAAAACCTAGCACTTGGTTTTGGGGGGAGAAAACATGGTGGGAAAAAGGAAAAATTGCTGGTAGCCAGCATTATTTTTCTTTTCACACAATTTTTTCAAAAGCCTCTTTCTTCAGGGTCATTGATATGTCAGGGTTGTTTCTTGTTGGGTTAAACAGTTTTGAAAATTCGTGAGAGTAAGAATAAGAGCCAAATTTAGAAATGTTGGTCCCAAGCTTCATGTATTTCAGAGAAAGGGAATTAACTCCTTACCAAACGACAATATTTTAGGCTTGTCCAAATCAAAAGCATTTGCAGACAACAAAATGAAAGTCACTGAAAATTTAAAATTTGTTTTGTGAAGAGTAGAAAACATTGTGGGCAAAGGAGAAAATGCTGGTTACCAGCATTTTCTCTTTTTCCCACAATGTTTTCAAAAGGCTTCTTTCTCAGGGTCATCAAAAGTAGGGATTGTGTGGTAATGAGTTAAAGGGGCTGTCGTCAGATTTACTTTTAAGAGATTTTACATGTATTTTTGTCTAATTCACCACCTCTGTGCTAGTAGTTTTTCCTCCCAAAATTTTCTTACCCACCTGTAGTTAATCATTTGTGTTGTTTCCATCCTTATCCTATTCCCTTTCACTTTCTTTACAGAATTGTACCTACAACCTGTTTACAGGTAGTCTCAGACTATGTTGGAGTGAACCATAGTATGGACGATTTCAAAGGAAGACAACCCAACAAAGTTGAATGATCATGGGTAGATAATTCTATATTGCTTGACATAAAAGCATGATGTAATAAGATGCAAAACAAATTTGCTTATACTGAAAATGAAATCTGAAAAAAAATGGTAATTAAATAAAACCAGGTTTCTATTATGTCTTAACCGTTTACCACACAATGACAATTTTTAATGACCTAAGGAAAGAAGCCTTTTAAAAACATTTTGGGAAAAGGAGAAAATGCTGGTAACCAGCATTTTCTCCTTTCCCCAAAATGTTTTCTACTCCCACCATAAAATGATTACACTGTTTGAGCCTCATTGAAATTGTTGTCTGCAGTTGCTTTCAATTTGGGCAAAGCTTAAATTTTGTCGTCTGGAAAAGGTTTAACCCATTACCAAACGACAAAATTTAAGACTAGTCCAAATTGAAAGCATTTGCAGACGACAAAATAAAAGTGACTGAACATTTGAAATTTGTTTGGTGAAGGTTAGAAAACATTGTGGGAAAAGGAGAAAATATTTTCTCCTTTTCCCAGAATGTTTTCGAAAGGCTTCTTTATCAGGGGCGTCAAAAGTAGGGATTGTATGGTAATGGGTTAAAGGTAATTTACTCTGGTCCTATATTAATAGATAATCTTTAGAACTCTTTCTACTCCTACAACATCAACTTGGTTTCAGTATATTTCCAAAAATACTATGCCCAGTACTTAGCCGATTTAGAAAGGCCCATTGCCTTTTATTGCTAGTCAGCTAGAAAATCTAATAAACTGTGAGTGATTACTTTTTGGTGTAACCTTATCAAAACAGACACCAAAGGGAACATACAAAACCTGTTAAGGGTATGTGGCTATTTAACAGAGTCATTTTAATTAAAAATTAAGATAACAGCTAAAAATGATGGTTGCTGTGGGGAAGTGGCAGACAGACACAGCACATATGGGCGACAGTATTTACCACAATTTTTAGCTGGGCTGTTTTCAAAGAAAACTATGAGTTACTGTCATTTTTACAGGTGGTATTGTCTATCTCTTTGTCATCATCATCATGCAAAAACGTTTTACATTTTGTAAAATGCCTGCTGAAGATATTTACTTAAAATTTGGACAGGCTGTTAACTATCAAACAGGGAACTCACACAACAGGGGCAGATAACCATAATTTTTTTCACAGTTATGTCCCTTTTTCAAATAGAATTTTCTCTGAAAATAAAGCACTTGTAGCAGGGTGTCAGTACCTGTATGTGGTATTCTTGTTTTGTGACTATAGCTAGAGCTTTTGACCTGACTCATGGTTCTGTTTGTGTTATTTCATTATGAAAAGACCATTAAATAGTAGGAACAATTTGCACAAGTTGATTTTGAATATATAATAACTAAAAGTTTTTAACTTTTTTAACAAGACTTTCACAAGTCTACTTTTTTAGGGTGTGAAAACTTTGGGTCTTTTTAAGAGATAAGACTTTGCTTTAAGAACATCAATAATAAGTCCGAAGCATTGAAGACATAAATATTTCTCTTTTGGGAGGATTTTTTGTAATGAAAAAGTAAGCATTGGAATAAAAATATTAGTTCCATTAGGCTTTTGACAATTTTTTGAAAAGCTGCCTAATGTATAGGAATGTTTTGTTTTCATAACAATTATTGGTTAACTTATTACCAAACTACAATATCTTAGGCTTGTCCAAATCGAAAAATTTGCAGATGACAAAAGTGACTGAAAATTTGAAATTTGTTCTTTGAAGGGTAGAAAACATTGTGGGAAAAGGAGAAAATGCTGGTTACCAGCATTTTCTCCTTTTCCCACAATGTTTTCTAAAGGCTTCTTCTCAGGGGCGTCAGAAGTAGGGATGGTGTGGTAATGGGTTAACTCTTTATAGCACAATCCTGAGTTCTAATGACTCTGATGAAGAAACCTTTTTTAAACATTATGCTCAAATAACAACTTCAGTCTTTCATAGGTTAGAAAATATTACGGGAAAAGGGGAAAATGCTGGTTAACTTTATGTTTTCTCCATTTACCACAATGTTTTCGAAAGCCTCCATCTTCTGGCTCATTAACCCATTACCACACAATCCCTACTTTTGACGACCTTGAGAAAGAAGCCTTTAGTAAACATTGTGGGAAAAGGAGAAAATGCTGGTAACCAGCATTTTCTCCTTTTCCCACAATGTTTTCTACCATTCACAGAACAAATTTCAAATTTTCAGTCACTTTTGTCATCTGCAAATGTTTTCAAATGGTAACCAGCATTTTCTCCTTTTCCAACAATGTTTTCTACTCTTCAAAAACACATTTCAAATTTTCAGTCACCTTTATATTGTCATCTGCAAATGCTTTAGATTTGGACAAAACCTAAAATTTTGTCGTTTGGTAATGAGTAAAAACTCAGGTTTGTGTGTGTACAGATTAACATGTCTTCAAACCATGAATTACCAGTATGCCATTTTTTATACTTAACTCTTTCCCAAATGACAAATTTTAGACTTTTCCAAACTGAAAGAGATTGCAGACAACAATTTTAAACTTGATGGAAACGAATGAAAGTTCTCCAAAAGGGTAGAAAACACTGTGGGAAAAGGAGAAATTGCTCGTTACAAGCAATTCCTTGCTCATTACAAGCAATTCCTCCTTTTCCCACAGTGTTTTCAAAAGAGTTACATTGCAGACACGTAAAAATCAGGGCTTATTTGGAAAAGGGTTAAATATTATTACTGTTATATAAATAGTCTACTGCATTTTTTTTTTGAGGAGGTGATGGGTAAATTTAATTAGATAGGGTTTTTTTTTTTTGTTTATTGGCAGAATTTTGCCTGTCAGACCGGCCTATGAGGTGTATTCTTGTCTGGGTGCAGACACTATAATGGACGAGTTCAGAGGCAGGCAAAAGATTGAATGAAATCCTATCAAAGTAAGCCTATAAACTCTGTACAAATCAGCGAGTTGTTTAACCCGTTACCAAACAGTGCCTGGTTTTCGCAACCCTGAGAAAGAACCCTTTTGAAAACATTGTGGGAAAAAGGTGAAAATGCTGGTACCAGCATTTTCTCCTTTTCCCACAATCTGTTTTACTCTTCTCAAAACAAATTTCAATCTATGAGTCACTTTAACTCTTTACCACACAATCCCGACTTTTAACGACCCTTAGAAAGAAGCCTTTTGAAAACATTGTAGGAAAAGGAGAAAATACTGGTAACCAGCATTTTCTCCTTTTCCCACAATTTTTTTTTAGCCTTTCCGAAACAAACTTCAGTTTTTGAGCCACATTTATTTTGTCGTCTGCAAGTGCTTTCAATTTGGACAAGTCTAAAATTTTGTCGTTTGGCAAAGAGTTAACTTTGTTGTCTCCAAATGCTTACAATTTAGACAAGTCTTAAAAATATGTTGTTTGGTAAAGAGTTAAATGACCCTGAGGCAGAAGGCCTTTGAAAACATGATTGGAAAAGAAGAAAATTGTAGTAACTAGCATTTTCTTCTCTTTTTCACAATGTTTTCTGCCCTTTCATGGACATATGCCAACATTTTTTTGCGAAATTTTAATTAGTTGTTTGCAAGTGTGTTCAATTTGGACAAGTTTGAGATGTTGTCGTTTCTTTAATGAAATCTCATTGTCCTCTTTCTTAACTACTTTTGTGTACAGCTTATATTCTTACAAACAAAGTCTGTAACAAAGAAACAAATAAATGAATAGATCTTACTCAAATACAAACTGCATCTGGTGGGATTTGAACTCTTGAAGGGACAAATATCCTCGATTTTCGCCTCTCACATCTGCTGAAGCATGTGAGAAAAGTAGTCGGTGGCTTTGGAAAGAAAGTTGTCTTAGTACTGGTGTGAGAAAGCCAGGGAACACATGTGCCTCATCGACCACCATGATATGATCTTGGCTGTGAAAGTGGCATTAAACCCCAATACAACCGACCATCGCAAAGCTTGCCAATTGAGAAGTTATTTATAGTCTCTTGGAAAAGATGTTGACCCTAGGTTCATTGTACCTTGTGAAGTGGTAAAGCATGCATAACCCTTGTCCTACTGAATAAATTAAATGAAATTTAGAATTCGATTGTAAAATCCCAGATATTATCATTTCAAAGCTATGCTTTAGGGAATTACATTTCCTTTTCAGACAGTGTAGATCCAAGATCAGACTGCACATTCTGTGCAGTCTGATCTTGATCTACACTGTCTGCAAAAGGTCAGTGAGTCGCGCTTAGCAGCCAAAGGGATAAGAATCAAGCATTACTTGGGATAGTTTTTTTCCCCCCAGTATCTTGTATTATCCCCCATATCACAGCTAACACCCCTGTTGGGGTTGTCACCCATATGGGCACTTGGTGGGAATGGTATTCTTCACCACATGTGTAACAATTTCATTGTTTTGAGTTATTTGCTTATAAACATTTCCTCCTTTTTTTTTCAGATTGCTTAACAAAGTTCGAAAGATAGAAGCAGCAGGTGTTTTTTTGTTTCATTTTCAAGTTTTGTTGTACTATAATTCATTACTTTATGAAAATGATTTTTGTTTTGTTTGTTTGTTTGAGTTAAATCACTTTTGAAAGTAACCTTGGCAAAGGAGAATATGCTCAAAACAAGCATTTTGCTCCTTTTTTTTGGCTTTTGTTTTCCCATCTGTTCACATTTTTATCTGTTTAGGTAACAATAGTGTCGAAAGTGAATGAAGTGGGTGTTAAAATGCATTTAAATCATACTATTTAAAAATATGGTCAGTATTGTGAAGATGACAACATGCTATTGTATGGTTGTTCTAAGTGCCAGTCGCTAGTAGTGGAATTAATTTCACAACTAGGTTAAAAGTTGCCATGTATTCTATGTTTTTTTCACTATTTGCCTGATTTTGACATCTTTTCTACCAGCAAAAATCATTTGAACTGACCACAAAATTACTAAATGACAGATTGTTATCTTCACAATATTTTCCATACTTTTAAATAGTATGAACTCGCCAGGTCGGTGTAGTGGTGAGCGTGTCGGACTCATGACCTGGTGGTTATGAGTTTGATACTCGGCTGAGGCGAACTTTCTTTCCGCCGTATTTTTGCCTCTCACCTCTGCTGAAGCATGTGAGAAAAGTAGTCGGTGGCTTTGGAAAGAAAGTTGTGTAAGTACCAGTGTGAGAAAGCCAGGAAACACATGTGCGTCACCAACCTCTATGATATGACCTTAGCTGTTAAAGTGGCGTTAAACCCCAATACAACAAAATGCATTTTAAAACCTGCCTAGTATTTTTGTCGCAATTGGACCTTTGACAAACAAGTATATGTATATGTATCTCTTGTGTATATCAGAGTTTTAGCTCGACTGATTTCACCACAGCCCTGGCGTCGTCTGCATCATCATATCATTATAATGTAAAAACTCAAATTTTCTAATAACTCTGTTATTACTAAAGATATTACTTCAAACTCGAACAAGTACATGTAGTAAACTATCAAAAGAGGAAGCCAGACATATGGAACAGGTAACCATCAAAACATTTTCGACAAATTTATGTACCTTTTCCCAATTTGCAAGGAAGTGTTCTTAGATGAGATATTGTAGTAGTGTGTTTTTATATTACAGGTTTTTGTTTGTTATTTAGTATCCCATGATTTTAGTAGTTTTAAGTCTGTTTTAAGTTATTTCTATGAAAGTACACATATGGGAAGAATTTTGGGTTGTAACCGTTATTTCTGTTGTTCCTGTCTAAATTTACATATGTAACAGATATGCCTTGATGGGACAATTCAATTGAATACCCACTACCTACATGTAGCTTTTAACCCCCAGTGGGCAAAATAGTATTCTCAGTCTGAAATATTAAGACTAAATGGGCGTTGTCTAGAATGCAATTAACTCTTCTGCACAATCCCAACTTTTAACAACCCTGAGAAAGAAGCCTATAGAAAACATTGTGGAAAAGGGAGAAAATGGTAGTAACCAGCATTTTCTCCTTTTCCGACAATATTGTCTACCCTATTAAAGTCAGAAATCATCATAGATCTATTACCAAGATTCAATTTATTGTCTGCAGATGCTTGAATTTGGTCCTGTCCAAAAATGTGTTGTTTGGTATACTAGATCTAAATTTTGAAAACAGCAAATTCAGATGCTTCTTAACTTGATTACAAAAGAAATATCAAGTTTTGTAGACATGTACCGGTATATATAATTTCTTGCATTCTAAGATAATTTGTAAATTGTTATTGATTATTTTTTTTATTTATATTAAATAAAGTACTTATATACTTATATAATTATTATGTTATGCTATTTATTATTTTATCTGGTCATTACAGCTTCACTGTTTGATTGTCTTCATGATCAAGTATACACTGTAAAATTATTGAAAAACTACATATACATTACACATTACATATTCATTACACACCAGAGGTGATAGGCCATTCAACATCAACAACAACAACAACAACAAAACTGAATATGTGTACAATTACCTCAACATAGACTTTCTGTAATATTGTAATTTCTGTTAAATCTTTACCAAACAATCCCTGGTTTTTTCAACCCTGAGATAGAAGCCTTTTGAAAACACTGTGGGAAATGGAGAAAATGCTGGTAACCAGCATTTTCTCCATTTCCAACAATGTTTTCTTCCCTGCTGGAAACAAATTTGAATTTTTTAGTTAGGTTTATTTTGTCGTCTGCAAATGTTTTCAATTTGGACCAGTGTTAAATTTTGTCGTCTGGTAAAGGTTTAATGACTAAGAAATAATGTGGGAAAAGGAAAGAATACCAGTAACCAACATTTCCTCCTTTCCAACCAGTTATCTTCCCCATTCAACTAAATCTCCATCGTTTGAGCCACAAAATGTTTTGACGACCCTGAGAAAGAAGCCTTCAGAAAACATTGTGGGAAAAGGAGAAAATGCTGGTAACCAGCATTTTCTCCTTTTCCCACAATGTTTTCTACCCTTCACAAAGCAAGTTTCAAATTTTCAGTCACTTTTATTTTGTCGTCTGCAAATGCTTTCGATTTGAACAAACCTAAAATTTTGTTGTTTGGTAATGAGTTAAGCAAGTAGGAGTCTAGATTGTTGTGAAGGCATAAGTTTTCATTGCTGAATAAGGAATACATTGTATCATTTAGAATCTTTCTAGTCTTAGCGCATACTTGCACAGGATTTCATTGCCAACTGATCAAGACTTCACCATAAAATTTCCGGTTCTTACGTCACTGAGAAAGGACTTTTTTTTTTTTTTTTTTTTGAAAAGTGAGGGAAACGAGAAATTACAGGTTACCAGGATTCTATTTCACCAATATGTTGCCTATCCTTTTAGCAACAAATTCGATCATTTTGGCTACAGTCAATTTACCATCTTCAAATGCTATAAGTTAGGATTCATCTAATATTTTTCAATGATTTGCATGAAATAATGGTTTGATTGCCTTACGAAATAGCAATTACTTAAGAGTGGGCTTGGGCAATGAATAACAAGAGGATCAAGATCAGACAGCAATTAACGTGCAGTCTGATCTTGGACCTACCCTACCCGATAAGGAAATGTTGTTTCTCATCTTTGAAATAACAATATTCGAGTACTTAGTTATTTAGCAGGATAAGGGTTAATCATTGCTATATTTCTTGTCAAATAACATCATGTGCTCTTCAGTTAAGCGTGTAAATCACTTTTATATAAGAAATGCTTCTATCATTTATATTTGTAATCGCTATAAAACATGTCTGTTTTAATGCAATAAAGGATATAGTAGTAGTGATTTCATCGGGTTGTGGTTAATATGTGGAAGTGTTTGCCAAGGAAGGGAAAGGTATGCGAAAATAACGAGTGCCGTATGGCACGAGTTATTTTCGCGGACCTTTCCCTTTTGAGACGAATGTTTCCCCATATTAACTACAAGCTGATGAAATCAACTATATATTATATTTCTACTATTTCTACTAAAACAAATCTTTAGCTTGCAACAGGTAAAACTCATAATGATATGTATAAATTCGGTAAATTGAAAACCAAGCTTAACCAATTGGAGGATTCAGTAACAAGGTGAAAATTACACTGTACTGCATATGTGTGAAACTTCCGACCAATTTACCTTGTTATCCGTTCAATTTACTTCAAGCTTTTCAGTTGCCAAAACTAACGTTTACTCTAAATGGATACCATTCCATCTTTTCCCCATAATCCTTGCAAAAAACTCCCCGATTAACTTTCTTGATGAAAACCGGTCTTAAGTGAGCGACACGGTGCCATCAATGTGCTCTTGGATTGTTTTGCTTCTTTAACGCTTTATAAAACCATTTTGTGTTTCACGATCATTAGAAGACGGCCCTTGAAAACAACTGATGGCCAGCACTTTCTCTTTTTACACAATATTTTTCTACCCTTCCATTTACAAATTCCATTGTAAGAACAATATTTATATATATATTATTTTTTGTCTGCAAAATGGAAAGCTTTCAGTATGGATGAGTAAAATATTGACGTTTGTCAGAAACTTCATCATCATTTTCAAAAGTCGTCGCTTAGTCAGAATTTTCAGAAATCTGTCAACGGACGACCATCTCTGTAAATCCATGGGCTTATCTTCATTTTGTTATCTCTAATGATCATGTACATTACATCATTTAAGTTCGACGATAAAAGATAGTCTTCAAGTGCTTTATGTTTTATTTTCCTCGCCATGTTGAATATTTTGGCTGCATTAGAGCTTGTATGTTTGTTAAGAGCAGTGGATTCTTTTTTGGTCGTTCATAAAGCTCCGCGAAATGTGACAAAGATACTCGCTGTAGACAATGGTGGAAGGTTCGGTACCTGGCAAACTCCACATTTCTGTGCAGATGGTTCCTTCGCAGTGGGGTTTGACATGAAAGTAAGACGTTCTTTCTCTGTGATGCTGTTTGACTGTACTCGTATTTCTTCTTCGATGGTTTATCTTGCAACCGATTATTTTCTTTGAAAATAGGAAAAAGAGAGGCCTGTTTCTTACAAAGAAATCTTTCTTTTGCAATCGTAAATTGACCAAATGGCCTCTCTTGTCGGCTTCCATCCTCGGTGACCCAGTTTTGGTTCATTCTGTAATGCATTGAGATTAACGGAATGCATATGGAATTGACATGTTTGATATAGGTGGTACATTGGCAGATAAATGTGACATGAGCCATGTTGTGATTCGCTGTGAGGAGAAAAAGAACTATACTACTCAAACTTTGATAGGGATCACTTACATATTTCTGTATGGGTTTATAGCTTACAACAGTATTGCATAAACTCTTTACCATACTGAAAAATTCTAGATTTGTCCAAGTTGAAAGCATTTGCTGACCAAAAACTAAATGCAACGTGCACTATGCTGTCTGTAATAGGGTAGAAAACATTGTTGGAAAAGGAGAAAATGCTGGTATCCAACAATGTTTTCCAAAGGCTTCTTTCTTAGTGTCTTTAAAAGTCAGCATTGTGAGGTAAAGGCTTAAAGATCCATTTTCACCGGTCATTTTATTGCTCAGTGTGGCAATGTAACTTATTATGTAACCATACATGATACATGCCACATATACATTTAGAGCGATTCTTTTAGGGTGATCCCTAGCAAATTTTGAGTAGTATACAATATCTTCCACACCATACATGTACATGTCGTCGTACTCAGTGTTTTTTTCATACCGTACCTGAAAGCTTCTTTCTTGAAATTATATTAATGTAAGATACTTTATTTTTATTCCTAATGGTTTTAAATAGTTCATTTAAATACGCGATTTTCAAAATAGGTGGAAGCATATCAGGGAGGCTTGGTTGACGATTCCGGTCTCAATGGAATACGTCTCCGATGTCAAACTTTAGACGGTGCCAAATATGGCGGTGATGTGGTTTCCGGTCAAGGTGAATTCGGAACGTGGGTCGGATTATCAAAGTGCGACGACCAGCCCGAACCACATTTCCTGTCCTCTTTCTCGCTGCAGGTGGAGGTGCAACAGGCATGTTAGCTTAGTTAACCTTATACTAAATTAACTCTTTCCCAAACAGGCCCTGGTTTTTACGTGTTTGCAGTACAAGTCTTTAGAAAACACTGTCGTAATGAGCTATTTCTCCTTTTCCCACAGTGTTTTCTGGCGTATCGGAAAACTTTCTGCCATTCTCGTCAAATTCGCAATTGTCGTCTGCAAACACTTTGAGTTTGGGACAGTCTAAAATTTGTCAATTGGGAAAGGATTAAGTTACACCCGTCTAAGTCAAGATATTGTGTTGAACGGTCATACGTGTTAGGCAACCAGCTTTTAGAATTCTGCTAGATATTAGATCTAATATATGGTTTGCCTGTTTGATAGCCACATATTTCATGCCTGGCAAAATGGTGTTTAACCCTTTACCACACAATCCATACTTTTGACGACCCTGAGAAAGATGCTTATAGAAAACCTTGTGGGAACAGGAGAAAATGCCTGTTAAAATTAATATGTGGTTTGCCTATTTGATAGCTTCATATGTCATGCCTGGCAAAATGGTGTTTAACCCATTACCACACAATCCATACTTTTGACGACCCTGAGAAAGATGCTTTATAGAAAACATTGTGGGAAAAGGAGAAAATGCTGGTAACCAGCATTTTCTCCTTTTCCCACAATGTTTTCTAACCTTCACTAAAAAAAATTCAAAATTTCAGTCACTTTTATTTTGTCATCTGCAAATGCTTTCGATTTGGACCAGTCCAAAATTTTGTTGTTAGGTAAAGGGTTAATGTATTTCCATGATGCATTGTGCCAAGCAGGCCATCTTATATATTAAAGGATTCCTTAAATCCATTTCTTCCCACAACAGACTGAAGTTTGAGACAAAATAGTCTTTTGACTTATAATTCGTCGTTTGCAAGAGCTTCCAATTTGGACTGATCTAAAATTTTGTCGTTTGGTAAAGAGTTGCAGACGACTATTTGTCTTGTAGTATGGCAGTATTGAAAACCTTTTTGAAATTGATATATTGAGGAATAGAACTTAGATATTTTCGGTTTAGCAAATCAGAAGTTGTATTACTTACAAATGTAGAAAACATTGGAGAATAAGACCAAGAATATTCTCAAGATTGGTTGATGAATACGGGCCGTGGAGGAAGCGTAATTCCCCCACAGTGCCGTTTAATCTTGAAATAATGTTAATTTTTTATGGCGAAAGGTTTTTGCCTTAGTAGAATGACGTGTTGAAAACGAGTTTTTTCAAGTTTGTCGATCTGCCTATCCAAGCCTCATTTCCCTGCAATTTTCGCAGACGATAACATTATTAATGGATTGTATGACATTATAGGCCTCGTTTCGACACGAGATCACGTGACTTACAAGAAAAACAAAATGGTGGCGAACTGCGCTTTATCGCGATTTCCGATGATTCGAGGATGCGGATGTTTTCAAAGTTGTCCGCTGCAAATATTTTGATGGTAACAATGAGACAAAATACATTCGTTGTTTAGGGTAGCTTAACAGATGACACTGGCGCGGACTGGGTTAAGTTCCATTGCCGCGACTTCGGTGGTAACACCCAGCAATACGAGCTGACCAAAGAACCGGGGCACGGAAAATTTGGTAGCTATGGTGACTGGAGCGACAATTGCGACTCAAACTCGGCTATTTGCGGACTTTCTACCAGGATTGAGAGGACAAATGCAGATAATACAGGCTTAAATGACGTGAAGTTTTATTGTTGTACCAGATAAGAATAACAATACGAATGATAAAAAAATCGAAAAATAAAAACATTGCTTTCTGCAGATGATTTTTTGTTTGATATCTGATAATAAAATTTTAGACATGTCTTTGTTGTAAATATTTGGATACAATAGGTTAATTCTTTACCACACAATCCCGACTTTTAACGATCCTGAAAAGAGAAGCCTTTTGAAAACAATGTTGGAAAAGGAGAAAATGCTGGTAACCAGCATTTTATCCTTTTCCCACAATGTTTTCAACCCTTCACAAAACAATATTCAAATTTTCAGTTGCTTTTATTTTTAGTCTACAAATGCTTTCAATTTGGACAAGCCAAAAATTTTGTCGTTTGGTAATGAGTTAAATGTGATTGAAATGATATCCGTGAGAAGGTTAGTGCACCCTGATGGGATTCGTGTAACATCGCCTGTCATCGCCGAAAAAACGTACGAATTCGGCTAAAATTCGGGTAATCCGTAATCGATCGGCCGCTAGACGCTGGTTTCCCGCATAGATAACGAATTTCCCGACGGTCTTAGCCGAATCTGTACGATTTTGGCGATGAATGGCGATTTTACACGAATCCCGTTATGGTGCCCTGTCTTGCGGGGAAAAGGAGAAAATACTATTAACCAGCACGTTCGCCTTTCCTGCAATGGTTTTCGAAAGGCTTTTTTCCCGCAAGGACGTTTGTCACAAGTGGCCCTCCAAAGATTGTGAAAAGTAGTATACATATAAAGAAGCCCGTATTTCTCGTCTATCCACGTTCTTTCCCTGAAATCTCACGAGATGTTGTATTAACTTATTACCAAACACCCTCGAGTTTTATCCAGTCCTGGTGAATAGGTTCTTGAAAATGTTGTGGAAAAAGAACCATTTCATCTTTCCCATAATTTTTTATCCTGTCTTACACAAATGCCAAAGTTTAGGTCAACTTAACCTTTTACCCCATAAAGCATTTCTATGGTATCTCTAATTGACCCTACATAACAGCAAAGATGAAGCTGTTTCTTATTTGTATATGACACGTTTTGATAGCATAGAAAACATTGTGGCAAAAGGTGAAATTGCTCGTCACGAGCAATTTCACCTTTTGCCACAATGTTTTCCAAAGGCTCCTACAAGCAATGCGTAGAAATGGGTATTTATGGAGTAAAGGGTTAAACTTGTAGTCTGTAAATACTTGCAACTTTGGACCAGTCATTTGATAAAGAGTTAATAGAACAGTATGGCAAAATATTCAAATTATATGGATTTTATACACAAATAAATTAATGATTATAAAATATAAAGCATACACCATTGCAATGTTTGGTTTCAAATTGGAACCTGCGCAAACCGAAGAACCCGGATCAGCGTTCGTCAATTTTTCTGTTACTGGTACAACAACAAGCCAAAAGTTGGTTTCCCTCGCGTAGAAATACTGCTTTGTTGCATTGAGCGTTAGTTCCTCGTCAAGTATAATGGCTTCCTGTGTTGATAATGTAAAACTCGGCCAGCTGGGCGTTGTTTGTGAGGGAAAATTTGGATTTCTGCAATTAGATACAATTAAATTCATGACTTTGCTGTTAGACTGACGGCATCCTGCTAAGAGACAGATCAACGGAGAGAGGAATAAATCCTGTCGCAAATTTTACTGTCGCTAGTTCGTCCTTGTGAAAAAATTGACTGCGGATCAGCAAATTCGAACTAGTGACCCCTTGTAACCGAAAGAGACGTATGACCGGTTACTGAATTAACCCTTTAACAAACAAAATCCGCTATCCAGGGTACCAAGCAAGCCTTCACATACTCATGGATTCCATCTTCGCAAGCCAAGGGTTACGATCCACTACCTACTCTACCCTTGGCGGATTGAGCTTGAGAAAACAAGTTATGGTCCTTTAAAAGACATTTCAAAAGCTTTTTAGAAAATCCGTCTTTTTCACATTTCCTACCATTTACATAATGGTCTGATTGGCCGAATGCTGTTTGAACAGCACGCACACAAAGTAATCAATATTGGTCTTTCTTTCACCGGCGTTTGTGTCGCCATTTTGAGTTCTGGTCATGTGACGAAAGTATCACGTAATGACGGACTACTTTCTGAGCCCACTACGGAGGTGAATGTGAATGATCCGGAGTGCAAGAGAGTGGTGCAGGATCTGTAATGATTTATTACCTAAGAAAAATAGACGAACAATATTTACATAAGGTTTCAATGTGACCAATCAGTTATCAGATGTTTTAGGCTATATCGCAGCACCTGAATATGGAATGTTGAAGTACGTTTATGGTTATTGCTTCATGTTGATTTATTGTATTCGTAAGCGGTTTGTAAAACGATATTTCATTGGCTATAAGAAATATGATGTAAAGGGAGATAATGAGCAGCATCCAATAGGGGGCGTATCGCGGGAATCTCGGAATCGGGCTCAGTCCGCCAAGGTAAGATCCACGTAGTGATCTTAACCTTGGCTCGCGAAGATGTGATGGATCCATTACAGCCACCCTCTCTAACAAACCGAATTAATCCTTAAGTAGACCTGGCCCTTGGACATACACAAAAATTGACAATGGCGAAAAGTTTCGGCCCATGTCAGCCTGCGCGGACTGCGCAGGCTGACCTGGGTCGATACTTTTCGCAGATGCATTAAGCCCCTTTTTCACAGAGCATTGCTCAAATACAAGTAATATGCATTTTCAAACCAGGGCACCACGGTATGATAACAGTAACTTACCCAGATTTCGCAAAGTTCGTCCAGTATGTGACCATGCTTGACATAAGGATGTATTCCCAGTTAGAAGGACTTGGCACGCCCACTAGAAATAACAGCTCGTCTGCATGATTCGCGCCAGTGGCCCAAGATGGCCTAGGTAAAACGTCGATTTTCTCTGGGGGTGTTGTAAAATGATACAAAAACGTCTTTTTATTCTCTGAGCCAGCGATCCCCGCGTGGATACGAAGCATTTGCATTGCAGGAACCCCAAATTCAAGGTCGGTGATAAGCTTTAAAATTTGTTGTCTGAGATATTGCGGAGAATCCGGATTTCTCCAATCGGTATACTCGGCTATCACTTGCTGTTTTAGAGCTTCATTGTAGTCGTCGCCGTGAAATAAGTCTAGCGACTGTGGAATTAGAATGTCGTGTATTACGTTAATATCTGGCTCAAATGTTTCTGCGTCCCCAAATTCCGGCCATTTGGCTGTGTAAAAAGCGCCTTCCTGGCTGTTTAAACCGCCGAGAAGATTTAAAGAACGGAAAAACTCCAGAATTTTGCTCGAAGCTGGTGACGTTAATGTGCCTAAATCACTAGGATCGAACTTGACGAAATCGTTGTCATGCGTTGGTAAAAACTTTAATTCGTACACCTTTGAGTCACTCTGTCTCATTGTCAAAATCTCGGCTTGTATGCTCTGTGCGTCCACTCTCCTTAAGCAGGCAACTGTCTCCATTTTCGATGCAGTGTTACAGTTTAATTTTTCTGCAAGTCTCATGGCTTTTTCATACGGGTTACTATCATAATTCCATCGAAACGAAGAGAAACTTTGGGAAATAATGCCTTGAAACAATCCACTATTCTGTGTGTTCAAAGCCTGGTAGAGAATACTCGTCGCGCCAGCTGATTGGCCAAATAGTATAACACGTGACTTATCCCCGCCAAAATTTTCAACATGATCATGTATCCATTGGATAGCGAGTTTCTGATCCCACAAGCCCAGGTTACCCGGAGCATGCGTATCGCCGATACTCATGAATCCAAAGAAACCGAGCCTGTAGTTTAAAGTCACAACAATAACGTTACCCCCTAGTACCAAATTAGTTCCAATAAAATCGCTACCTGTGCCTGTGTCGAACCCGCCGCCGTGAATAAATATCATCACAGCATAGGAAACACCGGGATTTCGCATTCCACCCGGAGTGTAAATGTTGAGAGTTAAACAGTCCTCTGACATAGCGAAGTTGGTCGAACTCTGCTGTTGTATGCACGCAGGCCCAAAAGAATCTGCGTTAAATGGCTGCTCAAAACGACCGAAAGGTATTGGCTTCCGGTATCGTAAATCACCCAATGGTGGTTTGGCGTAGGGTATTCCGAAAAAGGTGTTGACGGTAAAATCTATACCAGCTATTTTAATGTCATTTTTTACTCCTATAATGTCGCCGATGTTAGTTTTAACTGTAACAGATTCCACTACTTTATATAAATACAAAGCAGATAGCACCAACAATTTCTGTAACACTGACATCTCCATGTTTTAAGCAAGTGTGTGTTCAAACGTTATGTATATGACACTTGTTGTAAGCCTAGTTTGTTTACGTTAATTAAAAAAGAAAATAAATAAGCCGTGCACTGTGCAAAAAAAGGGAAGAAAAACATCTCCGTAATGCACGATTTGCCGGCAACACTCGAAAAGGGGTATTCAGACCTTTGCGTAAAGTGTCGTCTCGGATCAGCCTGCGCAGTCCGCGCAGGCTAATCCGAGACGGCACTTTACGTCATTATTAGATTTTGTCCTACAGTAGGCTTGCGTGAAACAGAAAATCACACACGGTCGGAAATTATCGTGTCGGATTAGCTTGCGCGGAGTGCACAGGCTGATCCGAGACGACACTTTACGCAAATGTCCGAACGCCTCTTTTCGCATGCTGCAAGTCATATCAATGGGAGACGTTGTATAATTATGGCTTCCTAAATTCGATTTGGACTGGTAACCTGCTGAAACCGCTCGTAAAATAGTACTTTGATATGCTGAAAATTTTCGAATAACACAGCCTATGGTTTTACCCATGTCGAACTGCGCGGATTTCGCAGGCTTACGTGGATCAATAATTTTGCAAGCATATCAGAACCCCTTATAACTGACCATGGATCAAAAACTAAGCGAATAAAACATGTCCGTGTACGAAATTCTGTCAAGTCTGTGAAATATTGGGTATCCTGTTTTCATTCTCGATACACAATTTAACTAATTTCTTTTGACTTTTCCCGTCTTGCATCAGATCAAGTTCGACAGAATTGTGGTGGCAACAAACATTTTTCTCCATTTCTCACAATGTTTTCACATTTGATAACGACCCTAATCTTATCTCGTTTTATATAGATATATCCGTATTTTCTACACGTGTTTTGTCAACTAGGTTGGTTTCAGCACACAACGAACCAAGCTCCAGCATAAATTATGTTGTAAGAATTATTTCCGAACTGCCACCGACAAAAGAATTAATTCATATCATATTTTATCTTTTTATCCAATCCCTCACAACAAAGGAAAAAAAAGTAAAAAGAAAAGATAAATATTTACTCTCACAAACGTCGAACAGATCTGAATCATAACCATTAACCCCTAGGCTAAGCCTGATTTAACGACCTTTTGAGGACACTATAGATCAAGATGAAACTGCACAGAACGTGCAGTCTGATCTTTGATCTACAGTGTCCTTTTAGAAGTTATCTTTAAAAAAAAAAACACACACATACACACATACCTTTGAAATAGCAAAATTTGGCGTTTCACTACCGACGTGGAAGTTTCATTTTCACTTTCTTAGCTGGATGTGGGTTAACCCTTTGCAGCACATTGTCAACTTTTAACGACCCTGAGAAAGAAGCCTTTCGAAAACATTGTGGGAAAAGGAGAAAATGCTGGTAACCAGCATTTTCTCCTTTTCCCACAATGTTTTAAACCCTATCAAAGAGAAAATGCACCATTGTGCTATATTAAAATTGTCGTCCTCAAATGTCTTCAGTTTGGCAAAGCTGAAATTCTGTCATATGGTAAAAGGTTAATTAAAAAACACCAGCACGTCAATACGCGTAGGTCTATACACTTTTAGTCACTTCTCTTGAAACGTTAATCGAATTTTGAAATAATGATAATATTACTGACGAATTGAATGTGGTAATAACATTGAGAAGGACGAGTATGATAATTTTTCATGCCATCTTATCTGTAACTGATGATAGGCCAAATAGTTCGAGATTTTATTTTTCTTGCAACCTTCAAAAGGTAGCCTTTTGAAAACATTGTGGAAAAAAAGGAGAAAATGCTGGTAACCAGCATTTTCTCCTTTTCCTACAATGTTTTCTACCCTATCATAGACAGAACTCATCTTTTCAGTAAGAGTTGAATTGTCGTCTGCAAATGCTTTCAATTTGGTCTAGTCCAAAAGTTTGTCGTTTGGGAAAGGGTTAAAATTAGATTTTTAACTTCGGGGAATTCTTTACGGTTTGATATTGATCTTGCATATTATACGGGTCCACGATTTGCTTTCAACTGATCGGGTTATTACTGGGGGTTACTAGTTATTTTCTATTTAAAGACAAAAATGTATAGGCCTACTTGTCAAAATTGAAAATAATGGCAGACAACAATCGAGATGTGACACAAATTACGGAATTCGTCATAAATAGGACATAGAACAGGTTGGGTCGGGAGAAAATACTCGTTACCAGGATTTTCTCCTTTTCCCGCTATGTTTTCTAAAGCCGTCTTCAGTGTCGTTAAAATTCATTGTTAGAAATAAATGTAGCAATCTCAATCACCTTTTTATTTATGAAAACTATTGTTGTTTCCCCCTCTAGGTATTTGTTCATGACGGGTGAACATTTCTTTTTTGACCGCAAAAATTATGATGCTGGTAGGACTAGACAACTTAATACAATATTATATATTGATCTTAAATTGCTTCTCTTTGGGAAAAGTAATCTAGTATATCGTGACAATGGGAAAATTCTTATGGTCAATTCGAAATCTACTTCCTGAAGCGGCACTATATTTTGCTAGTGGTAATTCGTCCCCGTTTCCGGTTAACTCCATGACGACAGCAGGAAAAAGACGAACAACGCAAGAGGGTGCTCACTGCCTTTGTGACTAAGTGACAACAGTGGTTATTTTTCCATTAAACGTATAATGTTTGCAACACAGTATGAATTGAATAAACTAAGGATTGTTTACATACAGTTTTTCAAGCGATCCATTGCTCGAGGGCGTCATAAATTCATCCAAAAGATCGTATCGCTTCAGATTTATCTATGATGACAGCTCTGCGTAATACTAGTGACTCTTTACCACACAACAAAATGTTCGTCAGGCTCAGATTCAAAGTACTTGCAACGACAAAAAAATTGATACTTAGTACTCAAATGAAAAGATTTTTACCAGACGGGGTAGAAAACATTGCTGGTAAAGGAGAAAATACTGGTTAATAGCATTTTCTTCTGTTACGGCGATGTTTTCAGATGTCTTTAAAATGGTAGCTTAATCATGTGTGTTTTCAGGGTTAAATTATTACAGGCAACTTTCATTGTTAAGCAGACCACTTTTGAAAAAAAGAAACAAGTTGGCAAAAGGAGAACATACTCGTAATTATTAAGTTCCCTTTGTCATTTTGATCTTAGTTGTATCTATGTATTAATAATTGAATTATGTTTACTATACATAATTAACAAAAATATTTTCGATGTTCGCCTTGTGAAAAAAATGTCATTCGACGTAATGGGTTAAAGACCAAATTATTTATTATGATATTTGCTGACAGACTTTTGTCTGCGTACAAATAGTTTTGTTTAACCCATTACTACACAATCCCTACTTTTGACGCCCCTGAGAAAGAAGCCTTTAGAAAACATCGTGGGAAAAGGAGAAAATGCTGGTAACCAGCATTTTCTCCTTTTCCCACAATGTTTTATACCCTTCACAAAACAAATTTCAAATTTTCAGTCCCTTTTCTTTTGCAGTCTGCAAATGCTTTCAATTTGGGCCAGCCTAAAATATTGTCGTTTGGTAATGAGTTAATGATATCCCTACAGCTGCAAGGAGCTACAAAGTTCGTGTTTGCGGATAATGTAGATAAAAGAACGGTGTTCGTGCTTATATAACTTAAATCCGTGCTCATCTGGGTTTGAGGTCACCTGTGCTTAACCCTAAGGCGACCTGACTGACCTTTTGCGGATGGTGTAGATCAAGATCAGACTGCACAGGACGTGCAGTCTGATCTTGATCTACACTGTCCGATGGGAGATTTTTTGCCCCAAAAAATGAATTTGAAATAACATCGTTTCGAGTTTGTACTATTTATTTGAAAGTTTCTCTTGGCTTGCAATATGCGAAAAGGGGCATTCAGACATTTGCGTAAAATGTCGTCTCGGATCAGCCTGTGCAGTCCGCGCAGGCTAATCCGAGACGGCACTTTACGACTACATTAGATTTTGCTCTTCATTACACTTGCGAAAAACAGAAAATTACATAATTTTACGGAAAGTGTCGTCTCGGATTAGCCTGCACGGACGGCGCTGGCTGATCCGAGACGGCACTTAACGCAAATGCCCGAAAGCCCCTTTTGGCGTGTTACAGGTCATTTAGTTTATTAGGCAGAAAAAAATGAAGACAGCATGAGAATTTGTAATAAAGGCTTTGATTTTGAAACAAAGAAAAGCTGTGAAGGCCAGAAATTGTCCAGATAATCTTTCAAGTAACATTTATACAACTTTGACTGCCATACTCAGCTATGTTGAGCACGAAAAAAGTCTCATAAGCATTGGCCCAGACTGTACAGGTCGCGCAGTCAAATCTTGAAACTACACTTCCTTATACGGTGAGAGGTTCTCGCTGAAAACAACTTTGACTTTTTTCCTTACTTTTTTTTCAAAGCGCCCTATCCTCTTAGTCAGTCAGACACAGGATTGACAAACAAACTGTGGGCTGTTTTCACGGCCAAAACAGCCGTAAGTCGTTTATTTATGGGTTAAGAAAAATGCTCAGGCCAAGAAACTCCGCAATTGATAAGTTTTGTTTACAATAAGTTTTAAGTCGCAATAAGACCTATGTTGTTCCTGGCTTTTCTTTCCTTCTTCAGGCCGGAACACTGACGTAATTCGTGTATGAAGAAGCCTGCACCGGAAACGGAAGTGAGAAATATTGACAGGAACGCCATAGCTCCAGACCACGCCCATCGCCCGTTGCGTAGCGAAGAACACCCCGAAGACTTTCCGAATGATGCGGTCGAAATCTGATTGGTTAATGCTGAAAAGGAAGAAAAAAGAATAGGTGTTAGTCTGTCGTCCTTTGAGCACAAAGTTGAGGAAAATGGGTATTTCATTCAGCAGTTCTTATTTCAGGGCTCTTTTGATTAACCCTTTCCCAAACGACAAAATTTTAGACTAGACCAAATTGAAAGCATTTGCAGACGACAATTCAACTCTTGCTGAAAAGATGATTTCTGTCTATAATAGGGTAGAAAACGTTGTGGGAAAAAGAGAAAATGCTGGTTATCAGCATTTTCTCCTTTTCCCACAATGTTTTCAAAAGGCTTCTATTCCAGACCCGTAAAAACCAGGGATTGTTTGGGAAAGGGTCAAAGTACCTCAGAGAGTATCACCATATCAAAGTATCATGTCAATTAAACTATTTTAACTGGTTTTGACGACATGAAGTAATACCTATTTGTTCTGTTCTCATGGCTAGTTTGTACAGGACTTGCGAAAGGAGGGTCGCTGCTTTGAATCCGTCAATTTCTTTCCGAGCATTGATAATAGTGACTGCGACAGCATTCATTCCTCCATCATCGCTGATCATTGCTTCGTCAATAGTGATGTGGGAAAGCTTAGGAAGAATACTGTCCAGGGTACTTGTGGCAAAAACTTCAGGAAAGTATGGACAAGCGCCCTGGCCCGCGAAATATAATTAAATAACGTTGAAAAGGCGTTTAACACTATACAGTTAATAGGCTATAACCATGGCTAATTTACCGACAACAGTATAAAGAGATCGTGGTTACTTGTACCGTTAGCATGGCTAACTTACCGATAACGACACAGAAAGGGACCAGGATTACTTATACCTTTGCTATGACTAACTTACCTATATCGAAGTAGAAAGAGACCGTGGTTACTTGTACCGTTGTCATGGCTACCTTACCGATAACGAAGCAGAAAGAGACCATAGTGACTTGTACCGTTGTCATGACTGACTCACAGGTAACGATTTAGAAAGGTAACGCGTTGTTAATATTGTACCATTGTCATGGCCAACATACCAGTAACAAAGTAGAAAGATAGTGTGGTTACGAGTATCGGTGCCATGGCTTACTTACCAAAGACAAAGCAGAAAGAGGCCGTGGTTACTTGAAATGGCTTACTTAACGATGACGAAACAGAAAGTGACTGTAGTTACGTGTACAACTGGCGTAGCTAACCTACCGATAACGTAGCAGATAGAGACCCCTGTTATTTGTACCGTTGTCATGGCTAAATTACCGATAACAAAGCATAAAGAGACCGTGGTTACGTGAACCGTTGCCATGACATACAAGTTACTGATAACGAAGCAGAAAAATACTGACCGCATCGAAGCAGACAGAGACTATGGTTGCCCTTGCCGTTGTTATGGCTTTCTTTTTGATAACAAAGCAGGGTTGCTTGTACCGTTCTCATGGCAAACTTACCGATAACAAAGCAGAAAGAGACTGTGCTTGTACCGTTCTCATGGCTAACTTACCGATAACAAAGCAAAAAGAGACTGTGGTTATTGTAAGACATCGTCGATTGTGCACTTGACTGATGGAACACACCAACACAAAACATACAATAATGCTGCACAAGAGAGCAATTCCGCCAAAACCTCGAACCGTATTTATGCAACCTGTAATATGTAACACTAATACAATCTGTGTTGTTAGTATGGACGGCACATGGACAAATGTTAGACACTACCTGTATTTATCAGTCACCTGTATAAATCATCACCTGACTTTCAACGAGGTTGAGGCAAAAGCCCTTTGAAAACATTTTGGGAAAAGAGGAAGATGCTGTTGATCAGCATTTTCTTCTTTCTCCACAATGTTCTCCACCCTGTCAAAGAAACATTTTATCATTTGAAACATATTTAAGATACCATCATCAAATGCAATTTAATTTCCACATGTTTACATATTTCTCGTGTGAAAAGGAGTTCAGGTTTCTACTATATAGTTTCGAAAAAAGTTTAAGATACATGCATTTGTTCTATCTTGGCGGATTTTCTCGGATACCGTGCCACTGAATTAGATGACCCATCATCATACGGTGTATGTTTTTCTTTCACCGCTCACCACTACATCGCTGATGGTTATGTGGGAAAGTAGACAATGGCTTGGGAAGAATATTGTGCGGAATACTGGTAAAAGACGTTCCTGGAAAGCATGGCTATGCACTATCCACGGCTGAAATAATGTTGAAAATGGCGTTTAACACCATACAATCATTCAATCCTGAAAGTGTTGAAAACGGAATGAGTAAAAAGCAAATAGCATGACAACCTGGATCCACATCGCATCTATATCTAGACGTAAAATTTACCTGTACTTTCATTCCGAACGACACAACCGGAAATAGATGTGCCATTACATATGCTCCAGAGACCGATATACTTGACGTCACTTTTGACGTCATCAAACACCAACCAATAGGGAGTGCTGAAAGACAGAACTTGAAATATGAATCCAACAAGGAAAACAACCGAAGCCAGCCTCCACCAAAACCTTGTAGTTTCGAATTTCTGTCGGAATTCACTTCTTTCGTTTTCTCTGTCTTTTTTCAAGCTTTTTTCGTCTATGACGACTCTCTTTTTTGGTGGAGCCTCTTTTTCAGATTTAACGGAGACGTCAACGTCAGATAATTTTTTCTCTGTGGCACTTGCATCCATTTTAATTTTTCTCTGTTGTAAACGAATTTCTTTCTAAATATCCATTTCACTCATGTCAGTATCTCAATACATTATATACTCAATACGTTCGTTTACTTTCTTAACCCTTCCCCAAACAATCCCTGTTTTTTACCGGTCTGGAATAGTAGCATTTTGAAAACACTGTGGGAAAAGGAGAAAATGCTGGTAACCAGCATTTTCTCCTTTTCCCACAATGTTTTCTACCCTATCATAGACAGAAATCATCTTTTCAACAAGAGTTGAATTGTCGTCTGCAAATGCTTTCAATTTGGTCTAGTCCAAAAGTTTGTCGTTTGGAAAAGGGTTAATTATTCCTGATCCACAAAAGAACAATGTGGCCTGCAACAAGCGAAAAGGGGCAATCAGACATTTGCGTATATAGCGCCGTCTCGGATCAACCTGCGAGGTCCGCCCAGTCTAATCCGAGACGACACGTTCTGTTTTTATGTAATTTTCTGTTTCGACTGCGCAGGCTGATCCGAGACGACACTTTACACAAAATGTTCGAACGTCTCTTTTCGCGTGTTGTAAGCCATGTATCAAGCCTTTCAGAGTCTATTTAAATGGGCCTATCTCGACTGCTGAAAGTTCACAAAGATTGTCTTTGATAGTGCTTAAGTCATTACCAAACGATAATATTTTAGCCTGTCCAAACTCAAAGCATTTGCAGACGACAAAAGAAAAGTGACTAAAAATGTGAAATTTGTTTTGTTAAGGATAGAAAACATTGTTGGAAAAGAAGAAAATGCTGGTTACCACAATGTTTTCTAAAGGCTCCTTTTTGTTGGGTCAACAGGTGAGCGATAGATATAGATCCAAGATCAGACTGCATGTTCTGTGCAGTCTGATCTCGGATCTGTCCAAAAGCTCCTGATTTTGTCAATGGCACTGAAGTGAGCTGATTGGGTATTATACATTCGATTCATATTTCGCCGTTATTATGTTAAAATTATGACGAATGTGTGAAACTCCTAATCAGTTATCGAATATGACAATTAACACACGTTTTTGTATTTTTTTTTCAACACATTATTGTCCACAAACAATATAGACAATTTTGTAATATCTAAACGGTTGAACTAAGAAATTCTAACATTCACTTGTATCAGTTGTATGTACTTCCTAAACACTTGAGATTGTTCAAAGTTTTGGTTCTATGCAGTCTTATCTCAAAGTCATTTGATCTCAAATATAACCACCGTCTTTAGGTCTACCCTAAGCCCTTTAAAGGTGGGTATTTAGATTTTTGACATCTCACCAAATTGAAAAATATATGTATCACTGAAATTTAAATGAAAAAAACAATAGATCTGCAAGTCATCAATAAAAAAAAAATGATGGTGTTCCCGTAAAAGGCTACGTAGCCTTTAAGGTATTTTCAGATTTCGCGCCAAAAAAAAAAAGCATTGTGGAATGTCAAGTGACTGGCACGTGACTATTGACGCTTAAATTCCATAACATAACAAGCAATTCTTTAAATTTTCATTATGCCTTCTTCAGACGCTATGTTTAAAGCTTCGTCTGTGTATTTCCGGTATGTAAATGAGCGAGTTTCTCCGTGTCTTCCGTCGGTGTCGACCTGGGCCGTATGAAATCTCTACTTTCTCTTGTTTTCGAATGGTTTTCGACTACTGGGGTTTTATGAATGAAAATTTAAAGGCTTTGGGAGTTTAAGGATGATTTTTTTGTATATTTGTAAAATTTTGCCCCAAAATCTGAAGGGCCACCTTTAAGCTCGATTCAAGTAGATATAGCGGTTATTGCAGAATAAGATCAGACTGCATAGTGCTAGCACTGATCAGTGCGTTACGATAAGAATATTCCGGCCAAAAGAACTTTCAAATCGCAATTTATGGGTGATCTGATATTTAACCCTTTCCCAAGTTTACAATCCCTGGTTTTTACGAGTCATAAATAGAAGCCTTTTGAAAACATTGTGGGAAAAGGAGAAGATGTTGGTAACCAGTATTTTCTCCTTTTCCCACCATGTTTTCTACCCTATCATATAGAAAAACCAGCCTTTTGAAAACATTGTGGGAAAAGGAGAAAATGCTGGTAACCAGCATTTTCTCCTTTTCCCACCATGTTTTCTACCCTATCATATAGAAAAACCATCTTTTTAGCAACTGTTAATTTATCATCTGCAAAATGCTTTCAGTTTGGTCTGGTCCAAAATTTGCCGTTTGGGAAAAGGTTAATACTGGTTAGAAATGCTTACTCTGTACCAAATGACAAAAATTTGGACCAGTTTTGATTCGAAGCATTTGCAAAGTACTATTCATAGTGGCTTAAATGGTGGGTCTTGTTGTTTGGTGAGGTAGAAAAAAAATGGTGGGAAAAGGACAAAAATGATGGTTGCCTGCATCTCCTTTTCCCACTGTGTTTTCAGAAGCATTCTCTGTTAGGGTCTTTAACCCTTTACCAAACAATCCCTGGTTTTTACGACCCAGAGAAAGAAGCCTTCTGAAAACATTGTAGGAAAAGGAGAAAATGCTGGTAACCAGCATTTTCTCCTTTTCCTACAGTGTTTTCTACTCTTCTAAAGTTAAGTTTAAACTTTTGAGTTAGGTTTATTTTGCCGTCTGTAAATGCTCTCAATTTGGAAAAGTCTAATAAAACTTTGTCGTTTGGTAAAGAGTTAAATCTGAAGGATTGCGTAGTACAGAGTTAATTTCTGTAGCATTATAAAGGTAAATCGAGGTAATGCTGTTTTCTTGGCTACAGCATGTCAAATATAAATCCAGTGTTGTAAATAAAATAAATTAATTTATTGACAAGTTTGAAATAAGAAATAATGTTGTCGAACGTGCCAGATGAAAACGTTGCTAATAGACCATTTTGTTACAAGACCCCCCCCCCCCAAACGTTTATCTCAGTTCATTAGCATCATTTGATGATGATGAAGGTGGTGATGATGATGAAGGTGGTGATGATGATGATGATGATGATGATGGATGACGAAAATGTAGTGGTTGTTGATAAGATTCATGTGTGTCATTATTATTTATATCAGAAGTATTTGACTCGAAGCATTTAACCTCCTTTAACCCTTTACCAAACGGCGAAATTTTAGACTGGTCCAAATTGAAATCACTTGCAGACGACAAACTAAACTTACCTCAAAAATTGAGATTTGTTTCCCGCAAATTGAAAGCGTTTGCAGACGACAATTTCTGTATGGTCCAAATGATGCAATTTTTCTTTGATGTGCTAGAAAACATTGTCGGAAAGGAGAAAATGCTGGTTACCAGCATTTTCTCCTTTTCCCACAATGTTTTCAAAAGGTTCCTTTCCAAAGGTCGTTAAAAGTCGTCATTGTGTGGTAAAGGGTTAACACGACATCGAAGCATTTATACATGTTGTAGTAAAGTGGGTATTAGAGTCGTAGAAACGTCAAATCTGTAGATTGAAATAGCAAACTTGGGCTGTGAACAGTCAGGCTTACTTAAGATAAGGGAATGAATGAAAGAATTTGTTTATATTAGATAACTGCGTGTTCAAAAACACCCTTAATCCTTTACCAAAAAATCACAAGTTTGTATCAACTCACAGGAAAAGAAGCTCAAAGAAAAGTGTGAGAAAACCAGGGAAAATGCCGGTCTCCTTTTTCAGCTGTGTTTCGACCCTCTTGGAGAAATATAATCAAATTGTTTGTATCGTTTTTAACTCTGTTTATCAACATTACTTCAGTTATATCGCGGCGGCCAGGGCACCTATCCATACGTTCCTGGAGTTTCTTTTAAAAGTACTCTGTACAATATTCCTTCGAGGCCACTGGCTTCTTTCCCAGACAACCACTGTCAATCACATCTGATCAGCGCTGATAAAGGAATGATTCCTGTCGTCCAGTTGTTACCTAGTTCTGTAATTGTCTGAAGAGGTTACCCGGATCAGTAATTGTGAGAAGTGATGATTTCTGTTGTAGTGGTCAAAATTGGTCATCTGGATAGATTATGGTCAGATACGGTTATCTGGTTTGGAAGTAGTAGGATGAAGTGATCAGGGAAGATACTGGTGTGCTTGTTAACTCATTACCAAACGACTATATTTTAGACTGGTCCAAATTGAAAACATTTGCAGAAGACAAAATAAAAGTGACTGAAAATTTGAAAATTGTTTTGTTAAGGATAGAAAACATTGTGGGAAAAGGAGAAAATGCTGGTTACCAGCATTTTCTCCTTTTCCCACAATGTTGTCTAAAGGCTTCTTTCTCAGGGGCGTCAACAGTAGAGATTGTTTGGTAATGGGTTAATAGTCTGCAGGTATCATCTGATTTGGTAGTGGTCCACAGCGGTCACCTGAAATAAAGATTTTCCCTTTAATCACTATGTTTATAAAATCTGTGTTCGCAAAGGCATAAAAGGATAAATGTCAAAGAAATAGTTAATGCCATATACCGTTTGTGTCTGACTGTTAATTGTACTAAACGATGGCCCGGGTTTCTTGGTCTAAGGGAGAAAACTAGTACAGTACACCGGGTCAATCGTCATAACTCGGCCAACTCCATAACTGCAATTTACAAGGTACAATCTATGATTTGCTGAATACATCAATTCTTACTCAATTTTCAAACAAAGATCCTTTTCTCTTGCCTTTTTTACTATACCGAATAAATTTATTGTCTAAGATGATAAAGGAGTACATCGATCCTTCTCAAATTTTAACACAAAAGATTTATGTATATACCTTTAAAAAAAACTGTCCCAAACGATATAATTTTATGGTCTAAGGGAGAAAACTCTTACAGGGCTTATTCTATCTAAACAAAAGAGTTACTTCCCTTGAAGACAGGTTCAGCCTAAACCGGAAGTCGAATAAAATAAAGATGTTCGTTAACTACAGATATCGAGTCTACATGGACGATCGGAATAAAATTAAAAAAAGTCTTGTTTCCTTTTTATATGTAATGAATTATAATAGGCTGCTAGGATAAGACCATTGATAATTTTAGATATAAAGATATAACGTAAAGAAAAAGACCGTAGAGGATTTAAGATAATAACCATGGAGTGGTCTCCCTTGTATGTTGTGATTAACACAACAACCGCCAAAATTTGAAATTAGAAATAACGGTTGTACACATCGAGATAAGCTTTCATCTTGAAAATAAATCTAGGATTATAACATTTAAATAGACAGCTCTAGAAGATAAAAGCGATCACTGCACGTTTATACGTAGTAAACCAATGAACTCTAGATCTATCTGGATTAACGAGGATGGTACAAGGCATGAGATCTTACGGAGGCAACAAATGATATAATCGGATATGTGGTACAGGCAAGTCTATTTTTTTTTTTCTTATAATTCAGTATTCTTATGATGATTTATCAGATTATGGAGGAGTAACTGACGATGGCAAAGGCTCGTTCACCTATTACTTGTAAATGGCGAAAGCTGGCGAAACCAGTCGAAACAAATTGGCTAAATTAACCCTTTACTCCATAGATAATCATTTCTATGCATTGCTCGTAGGAGCCTTTGGAAAACATTGTGGCAAAAGGTGAAATTGCTCGTCACGGGTAATTTCACCTTTTGACACAATGTTTTTTATGCTATGAAAAGGTGTCATATACACATAAGAAATGGCTTCATCCTTGCTTTTATTTAGGGTCAATTAGAGATACCATAGAAATGCCTTATGGGGTAAAGGGTTAAAAAAAATCCTGAGTATAAGATGTTGGGTTACTTGATTTTTCAGACTTAAACATCATTTTACGGCCATTTCCTTTTGTGAAGTAACGAACAATAGCCTGGGCGAACAAGCCGAAGGACGAACAGCTCTAACAAGGGAAGTCACTCTGTATTACTTATAGTTTATAATTGTCTAAGTTTTCTCCCTTAGATGATAAAAAAGAATTTATCATTGCGATACATTTTTACTGAATATTGCATGATTTATACATCCTGTCTTCATTATTTAGCCTTTCATTGTTCACTTTACCCTTCAGTTGGAAATTTTGGTTGTGAAATTGGGAGGCAAAATCGAAGTCTTTGATGAAATTAAAAATAAATTGAAAAAAAAAAAAATGAAATGAGCAGATTCTATATTTTCAATAAATTTCAAATAAATGTGACACAAAATATAGGTATTTAGTCATTCTTTTTTGTTTGTTCGAACTTGATGAAAATTTTGATACGAAACAGACCAAGTGGAAATCAACCCACAAAATCAGGGATCATCCATACATATACATGTAGATCCCTAAAAAATGGAAATTGTTACTTACTTTAGGTTAAAATAATCTTTTAACAATATCATTTCAACACTTTTTTAATCTATTACCACACAATGGCTACTTTTGATGACTCTGGGAAAGATGCCTTTAGAAAATATTGTGGGAAAAGGAAAAATGCTAGTAACCAGCATTTTCTCCTTTTCCCACAATGTTTTCTACCTTTCACACAACAATTTCAAATTTTTTAGTCACTTTTATTTTGTCGCCTGCAATGCTTTCAATTTGGACCAGTCTAAAAAATTTTCATTTGGTAACAACTTAATTCTTTATAAAACAATTCCTGGTTTTTATGACCTATATCAGTGATATAGGCCTTTTGAAAACTTAGTGGGAAATAGGGAAAATGCTGGTAACCAGCATTTTCTCCTTTTTCCACAATGTTTTCTACACTGCTGGAAACAGATTTCAATTTTTGAGGTATGTTTATTTTGTCGTCTGCAAATGCCTTCAATTTGGACAGGTCTAAAACTTTGTCATTTTGTAGAGTTAATATCATAGCACATGAACAAAATAGTAACAAATGAATTAACACACACAGGTAAAAATCTTTATAACAAAATGTAAGACTTTTCAAAGTTGAAAGCTATTGCGGACTACAAAACAAATGTTTTTTTTAACATTGAAATTCATTTGCGGAAAGGTAGAAAAGATTGTGGAAAAAGGAGAAATTGCTTGTTCTTTTCTTTTAGTTCAACAAATTTTTTCAAAAGCCTTTCACTTTAGGGTTGTTAAAATTAGGGGTTTTGAGTGTTACTCAATTAACTATTAATTCCGTAGTAATTAATTAATTAACATCCAGATAAAAGTCAAAATGTTACACTTTTCCAAATTGAAAGCAATTGCATATGACAAAGTCAATGTTACTTTATTATTGAAATTTGACAGGTAGGAATTGATTTTGGAAAGGGGACCACTGGCTGGTTACCATGCAGCCTTTTCTTCTTTTCCGATAATATTTGCAAAAGTCCTCACAATCAGAATCATAAGTGTTGCTCAAATATTGAAATATGTTTCTGTAAAAGTGGAAAACATTGTGGGATAAGAAGAAAACAAACCATTCATTAATTATTGGTGGCCCTACTTATCTATTTAAAGGTTCTTAACAGAAACAGTGTAAATTGACATTCTAATTTAAATACCCAGGATATGTAATATACTTGTTGGTACGTGTGAAGATTACACAATGCAAACCGGCTTCATTTAACCCTTTCCCAAATGACAAATTTTCGACTCTTCCAAACTCAAAGAGTTTGCAAACGACAATTTCAAATTTGGTAAAGATGGCAGAAAGTTCTCCAAATGGGTAGAAAACACTGTGGGAAAAGGAAAAATTGTTTTCAAAAGACTTGTACTGCAGACAGGTAAAAACAAGGGCTTGCATGGGAAAGGGTTAATTCAATGAACCAAATGTTGCCTGTTTGATTTATGGAACATGTAAGCCACTTATGGTATAAACTAGTAAAACTTTGGACTTGTTAAAATTGAAAGTATTTGCAGTAGAGAAATTTGAAATGAGACAAAACATGCTAATCAGCATTTTCTCCTATTCCCACAATGTTCACAAAAGTCCTTTATAAGGTTTTGAAAACTTAGGATTGTGCTGTAAATGGGTTGACTCTTTAGCAAGTGGCAAAATTGCACCTCTCCAAATTGAAAGTGTTTGCAGCTGACAATGTCAGAGTGACTTAATCCTTTACCAAACGACAATATTTTTGACTGGTCCCAATTGAAAGCATTTGTAGATGACAAAATAAAAGTGACTGAAAATTTGAAATTTGTTTTGTGAAGGGTAAAAAACATTGTGGGAAAAGGAGAAAATGCTGGTTACCAGCATTTTCTCCTTTTCTCACAATGTTTTCTAATGGCTTCTTTCTCAGGGGTGTCAAAAGTAGGGATTGTGTGGTAATGGGTTAAATGATGCAATTCTTTTTGGACAGGGTAGAAAACTTTGTGGGAAAAGAAGAAAATGCTGGTTACCAGCTTTTTCTCCTTTTCCCACAAAGTTTTCAGAAGGCTTCTTTCTCAGGTTTGTTAAAAGTCATCATTATGTGGTAAAGAGTTAAGATTCTTTTTGACAGTTATTAGAATGGTTTTTAAGTCATAGCCTATTAACTGCGTAAATTAGGGATAGGGGTATAGTAGGCGATAGAGCTTGAGTAATTATGTTGTGTCCGGTAATTTTTAACATTTTATGTGATGACTTGAATATTGTCTTATTTGGAAAACATGTTTAACTCGTTACCACACAATCTCGACTTTTAACGACCTTGAAAAAGAAAGATTTTGAAAACATTGTAGGAAAAGGAGAAAATACTGGTAACCAGCATTTTCTCCTTTTCCCACGATGTTTTCTACCCTACCCAAATTAAATTTCAATTTTTTGAGTAACATCTATTTTGATATCTGCAAGCCCTTTCAGTTTGGACAAATCCAAAATTTTGTCATTTGGTAAATAGTTAAACATGATTTTATCCTACCACCTTTATGCATTTGGCTTGCAACATCATATTTGTAAATATTGCCCATACTGCATAGAATCAATGATTATTTTGAATCTACTCTACAGGTAAATAGGATGGCTAGTCTTCAATTTCAAGCCATGACCAGAGTTTCCCAATCAGTTAACAGTCACAATGTCCATTTCGTAACAAAATTTACAAAAAAATATGACTAGCTCCATATAACCAGGGATCATATATAACATCCCTGATATAACACATATTGACTTTGTGTTATATTCTTTCCAAATTCATTAACATAAATTGTAGTTTTCTTTTTTACTTTCAATAGAGCAGGGATGGCCAATTCCCACTTTGTCCACCAATTCCATTTTCTAAGATTTCTAAAAATTCATATAGTACGGGAAATAGATTGATAAAACTATGACGAAAAAGTGCTTCTAAAATCATTTTAATATGACTCAACATATTTTCTACCCCATTTCTAATCTAAAATTAATGTCCTGATAAATTCCATTTCGTCAAGTGATTTCCATTTTACGATTTTTTAGCATATATGTAATTCCATTAGGGGTGTGAACACAAGTATGATGAGGTCATATATTCTTGTTAACCCTTTACACCATAAGGCATTTCTATGGTATCTCTAATTGACACTAATAACAGCAAGGATGAAACCCTTTCTTATCTGTATATGACACCTTTTGATAGCATAGAAAACATTGTGACAAAAGGTGAAATTGCTCGTCACGAGCAATTTCACGTTTTGCCACAATGTTTTCCAAAGGCTCCTACAAGCAATGTGTAGGAATGAGAATCTATGGAGTAAAAGGTTAAGATTTTACAGATACATGTAATATAATAGATCTGTGCATAATGATGTGTCTTTATCCTTTATCAATTTGATCCACCACTTCTGTTTTGCCAGGAAAAAAACGGTGTCGAAAATAACAATAATCATCCTAGAACTAAGATAGCCTATAATGGTAGGGTAAAACATCCCGTTCATTCATTCATTTACCTAAAAAAAAGTTTGTGATTTTTAGGGTTCCTGTATTACATTAACACTTTACTTGCTTTCCACTCTGTTTACACTGATAATTTAGGTTAATTAGATCTCGAAGTACTGTCTGAAACAGCTTAAATTAGGAGTGATTTTTATGGTCAAAGGGAGAAAACTCGTATACGGACATCACGTTCTTCATGACAGAGTTACTTCCCTTATATTTGTGGACAGCATAAACCCCAAGACGAATAAACAATATTGCAGTCGCGGAGACGATCTATCTTGAGAAAAATTTTCGTAGAGATGTCATTGTTTCTGGCAAGGTTTTAGCCTGGGTTGCAGACTCTTAACTTCTGAAGATATCATTTAAGTAGACGAAAGAAATTTAAACCGATTGCAGACGTCATTACTGATTTGTAAACGGATGGTAGTCTCCCGTGTATTTCGTCCTATTTGTAAACAATGCGACCGCCAAAATTCAAACTTGGAAGTAACAATGCTGTTATCAGTGTTAGAGCTCACGCAGAATTTAAATAGAATTCTTATGATAAAATTTATTAACTGATGGAAGTATACGATCAGTAAGCTTTCTTATGTTACATTTTAAACTTATTAAACCAATGACTTGTTTTCGTCCAATTAGGTTTTCGAGGTTATTAACAAATATCGTTAATGTGAGCTGAACTGTCAAATTCCAATCATGTCTTTGATCATCGTCCTAATGGGACTGGGGACAGAAGGTGAAAGTTTACCTGAATCTTCCGAGGTTTTGAATGGAGATGAAAGCTGTTTTTTTCTGTTGATATTATGTATGTTGATTTCAGTTCTACCCCCTTTTTTTTGTTGAGCGGGGTTGTAAGAAGAAAGTCACTCTCTATTAATCTGAACCAGGGATCTTTATATAGGATCCCTGTTTGAACATTTAATCCCTTAGACAATAAATGAAATTTAAAATAACGCAACAGCAACCTGCAGGCTATGACTGAAAAATACACGTGGACAAACCATAACTTAAGAATCAGCGTAGACTAAATTCGGGTGTACAATGGATCGTTTAGATCTAGTCCGATCATGAATCTACACGGACCAAAAAGAATATTTTTCAGAAAGAAAATTCCTTTAATCAAAATAGCAAAGATTGGGTTTTTAAAATCGGCTTGAAAGTATTTTTTTATTAAGCAAGATAAGGGTGAACAGAGGGAGCGGGTTTTTTTTAGACCGTATGGGTATAAATTAACTTTGCACCGGTTGTTACAGTTTCGGTGTGACTGTCTGTAATGGTTGAAAAAAAGACTATCCCGGACAATAAGGGAGACTACTCTTCATATCCTAATGGAGAAGGTATTGTAAGAGTTCTTTCCCTTTGACCGTAAAATCACCATTGAATCTGACGGTGACAGTTTCCAGACCCGAAATCGATCCTCAGTGATATGTAAGAGCTTTGATACGTCTATTTCCTCCCCTAGATCTCTTGCCCACTATCTTTATTCGCAATTTTGCTGTAGATCTGGCCTTTATTGTTACTTTGAGAATAATAATTATGGCGGCATCAGGAGAACTCGTACCATGGAGAATTTGTACCCTAGATAACTCGTACCCCCAATCTTAAGTATACGGGTTTTCCAGAAGATGTAACCAGGATACGAGTTCTCTTGAGATTATTGAAGTTTGACTTGATATTTTATCATTTATTTTGGTTATAAAATGTCAAATTCCTAGGGTTTAAACGCATTTCGCCCCCAGCTATTTCCCAAATGGTTAAATTAACTCTTTACCACACAACAAAGATTTTAGACCTGTCCGAATTGAAAACATTTGCTGATGACAGTTTCAATGTGACTCATATAAAATGAGTTTTCCTTGATAGTGTTGAAAACATTGTGGGAAAAGGAGATAATGCTGATAACCAGCATTTTCTCCTTTTCCCGCAATGTTTTCAAAAGGGAGCTCTTTCAGGGGTATTAAAAGTCGTCATTGTGTGGTAAAGGGGTTAACAACTTGGCAAAGGGTTAAGTAAGGATCCAAAAAGATTCAAAGAGATAGATTTCTTATTTTAATGTTAACCCTTTAACCCTTTCCCAAACGACAAACTTTTGGACTAGACCAAATTGAAAGCATTTGCAGACGACAATTCAACTCTTGCTGAAAAGATGATTTCTATCTATGATAGGGTAGAAAACATTGTGGGAAAAGGAGAAAATGCTGGTTACCAGCATTTTCTCCTTTTCTCACAATGTTTTCAAAAGTCTATTATTCCAGACCCATAAAAACCAGGGATTGTTTGGGAAAGGGTTAAACCTGTGACTAATACTGACCATCAACCTTTTGGAAGCTAGGCCACAGTGGTATAAGGGAAGAGTGTTGGCTTGTCACTCTTAAATGTTCTTTAGCTTGAATCCCATGATGAGAGGCAACAACCTGTGGAATTTTCCAAACTATACTGTGCCAGTGATTAAGCCCATCCAAAATGACATTGTGTCAGACCTTTCAAAATAGAAGGTATCTATAGATAGACCATTTAGCAATGAACATATATGAGTTGAAGTTCATAGATTGAATAGAAAACATAGTGGAAAAAGAAGAAAATGCTGGTTACCAGCATTTTCTTCTTTTACCTCTATGTTTTCAAAAGCTTATTATGCTTCCCGAAGGGCGAGCATATAGTCGCTGCTTCATCTGTCCGTCCGTCCTTCCGTCTGAAGCCATTTCTCCACAAGCCCTGGACCAAATTGGATAAAACTCCATATATGAACTCCTTAGGGTAATGTGCTGATGTATCTTTCCCGGTTTTTCAATTTGACCCCATGTCATGGAAAAAGGGGCTTAATGCAAAATTCCAACTTTTACTAATATCTCATTCAGTTTTTGTCAAAATTTCATGAAACTTCATGTGCCCTTGCTATTTTTAATCTATGTGTTTTTTTAAGTTGACGCTCTGTCATGGAAAAAGGGGGTTTCTTGCAAAATTCCAATTTTTACTAATATCTCATTCAGTTTTGATCAAAATTTCATTAAACTTCATGGTTGTATTATTTTTTCAAAGTTTCACTGTGTGCTCTTGTTTCTTTATCTATGTGTTTTTCAATTTGACCCTCTGTCATGGAAAAAGGGGGTTTCTTGTAAAATGCCAAGGAAACGGGCCTCAATGCAAAATTGCAATTTTTACTAATATCTTCTTCAGTTTTTGTCAAAATTTCACGAAACTTCATGGTTTTATCTTGTTTTAGAAGTTTCAACATGTGCCCTTGTTATTTTCAATCTATGAATTATTAATACGCAAATACCTCTTTCCTTGTTTCTCAATTTGAGGCTGCATCATGGAAAAAGGGGTCTTCATCGAAAAAATTGTTTTTCACACTAGTACCTCCTACATCAGTGCTCAAAGGTTTGTGGAATTTCAAATCATGTTGCAACACTGCCCACGTACCTCTTTTCTGGATTGTCAATTACAGGCTTTGTCGCAGAAAAAGGGGGCTTCATGTAAATTTTTTTTCCTCTAATATCTCCTACATTAGTTCTCAAAAGTTTATGAAATTTCAAATCTGAACTCGTTGGAACATTGCCCAGATACCTCTTACCCGGTTTCTCGATTTCAGGCTGCGTCACAGAAAAAGGGGGCTTCATGTAAAAAAATATCCTTTTATGTGATATTTACCACATGACTGCTCAAAATTTTATGAAATTTCGAATTTTGAATTATTATTCAAAAATGCCACAAACCACACACCCATTGTATTTATTCCAATGATGCGATATTGTCTTATGGGAAAAGGGGGCTTAAAGGGGGCTTAGTGGGCTTATTGTCCTCTACAAGTTTGTGTTGGCTATCTCTAAGATAGTAATTACCTTTTCACTTCAATTTTTGGGGGGCATGAACAGGTCCCTTTAGGATAAAAGAAGTGAATTTATATCAATTTCGTACATTTTATAAAAAGCACTTATTTGGGGAGCATAACCCATCTCTGACGGCTCTTGTTTTGTTCAGGGTTGTTGAAAAAATGGAATATTTAATTCTTTACCACATGAGAAAATTTTAGACTTGTCCAAATTGAAAGCATTTTCAGATGACAAAATAAAGGTGACTGAAAAATTGCAATTTGCTCTGGGAAGGGTAGAAACCACTGTGGGAAAAGGAGAAAATGCTGGTCACCAGCAGTTTCTCCTTTTCCCACAGTGGTTTCAAAAGGCTTCTTTCTAAGGGGCGTCAAAAGTAGGGACTGTGTGGTAATGGGTTAATAAAGCTTCATTGTAAGTTGAACTTGTTTCACAATCAATGTGAATACATATAAATATATAGGTTAAATTTCAGTCAAAGTAACCTTCCGAAACAACTCCCACTTTGATGCAAGTGCTCCCATAGTTTAACGTTGAAGCAAAAAAGGAAAACATGTAGGATAAAAAATGAAAAATACAAGTTTCTAAATCTTATTTATATTATTAATCACCAAGGATTGCTATTCTATGACATTATGGAAAAGCTTTCCCTAAGGGTAGTAAAGGAATTGATTGCCTGTATGGTGTTTAACAGCATTTTTAACATTATTTCAATTATATTGCGGCGGCCAGTGCACCTATCCATGCATTTCTGGAGCTTCTTCTTCACCAGTTCTTTGCACAGTTTTCTTTCCAAGCCACTAGCTGCTTTCCCACATGATCATCATAGAAACAAAGGTCAATAGTGAGAGAGGAATGAATCCTGTCGCAGTGACTATCATCAGTCTTCGGAAAGAAATTTGCCCAGCCAGGGGTCATAGGGTTACAACCCTGGACCCCGTGTTCTCAAGTCCTGCACACTACGGACTGAGGTACCGGGGCTTGACGGGTAGTAAAAAAAGAATTGTTTGATAATGCTCTTCACCTCTTGTCCAAGTTTGTGTTGTTTTTATAGGCTGTGTTGGTCGACATGGAGAAGGTCGTGGTCAGTGAGATAATGAAAGGACCTTTAACCTATTACCACACAATCCCTACTTTTGACGACCCTAAGAAAGAAGCCTTTAGAAAACATTGTGGGAAAAGGTAATCAGCATTTTCTCCTTTTCCCACAATGTTTTCTACCCTTCACAAAACAAATTTCAAATTTTCAGTCACTTTTATTATGTCGTCTGCACATGCTTTCGATTTGGACAAGCGTAAAATATTGTCGTTTGGTAATGAGTTACGGGAAGTGTTTGATCATAAACAACTATTAACCCTTTCCCAAACGACAAAATTTAAGTCTGATCCAAGTTGAAAGAACTTGCAGGCTACAAAATAAACGCAACTCAAGAATTGAAATTTGTTTCCAGCGGGACAGAAAACATTGTGGGAAAAGGAGACAATGCTGGTTACCAGCATTGTCTCCTTTTTCCCACAATGTTTTCAAAAGGCTTCTATCTCAGGGTCGTAAAAACCAGGGATTGTTTGATAAAGAGCTAAATGACGTATCGGGGGGCTGACTGCAACTTTTTGTATCCCAGGTTGTTGGTAAAGTCCTCACTTGATGACAGAATACATGGTCCAAAGAATCCACTAGTCCTTTTATCCTTACTAGTAAAAATTTGGTGAGGGCAAGTGGATTGTCTAACTGTAGGACAAATGCAAAATAGCAGGAAGACAAGTAAGAATTTTGAAATTGTATGGACCCTGGAACAGCACATTTCTTTATAGAGGAAAAACTTAACCCTTTACTAAATAAAATCCTGGTTTTAACAACCCTGAGGAAGAAGCCATCTTAAAACATTTTGGGGAATGGAGAAAATGCAGGTAAACAGCATTTTCTCCTTTTCCCACATTGTTTTCTACTCTTCCACAGTCAGATTTCAATTTTTGAATCATTAGCTCCACTGACCGAAGGCCAATGGGCTTGTGTCATGGCCTGTTGTCCGTCTAGCATCCATGCATCAGTCCGTCCATTAACTTTTTTTTTAACCCTTTATTCTATAGATACTCATTTCTACACATTGCTTGTAGGAGCCTTTGGAAAACATTGTGGCAAAAGGTGAAATTGCTCGTGAAGAGCAATTTCACCTTTTGTCACAATGTTTTCTATGCTATCAAAAGGTATCATTTATCCATAACAAACAGCTTCATCCTTGCTGTTATTTAGCGTTAATTAGCAGGCCCGTCGGAAGGAAATTTCATTTGGTCCGGCCAGTGTGGCGAGGGACGAAGTCGCAAAAAATAAGTTGAAAAATAAGACGCTCCCTGGTGCATTCTAGAGCATTTTTTGAGGTTTATATTATGCATTTAAGCCCATGCTGTGGGGGGGGGGGGTCCGGGGACATGCTCCCCCGAAAAAATTTTGAAAATAAGACGCTCTCTGGTGCATTCTGGTGCATTTTTGAGGTTTATATTACGCATTTTTTTTTTTTCGAAAATTGGTCCAGCCATTTTTCATTTTCAGCCGAAAATTTGGTCCGGCCATGGCCGGACCGGCCGGACCGCTTCCGACGGCCTTGATTAGAGATGCCATAGAAATGCCTTATGGGGTAAAGGGTTATACATCTTCTTCTCTGAAACTACCAAGCCAATTTTGATGAAACTTTACAGAAACGATCCTGCCAGGGTCCTCTTTTATCTAGTGAACCTCTATCAAGTTTCTTCAAATTATAGCCCTGGGGTCAAATTTGACCCCCACCCTGAGGGTCACAAGTTTTATATAGGCTTATATAGAGAAAATTCTAGAAATCTTCCTGTACCTGGCCACAAAGCCTAGGGTTACCAAATTTTGCATGTGGCTTTATCTAGTGGGCTTCTACCAAGAGTGCGCATCTTATAGCCCCAGGGTCAAATTTAATCCCACTCGGGGTTTAACAAGTCTTACATAGGCCTAGTGCTACCAAATTTTGCATGTGGCTTTATCTAGTGGGCCTATACCAAGAATTCCCAACTTATAGCCCTGCGGTAAAAAATATTGGACAGCCCCAGGGGTCACAACTTTTATATGGGCTTATATAGACAAAACTTTAGAAATCTCCCTGTACTGAGTCATAAGGCCTAGGATTACCAAATTTTGTATGTGGTTTTATCTGGTTGGCCTCTACCAAGAGTACCCAAATTATAGCATTACTAGGGTCGAATTTGACCCCTTTCCAGGGGTCAGAAGTTTTACATGGGCTTGTGTAGGGAAATATATTGAAACCACTCTTCCATTTTTGACCAAATTTTACAGATACAATCTTGCAACAGGATTCATTCCTCTCCCACCGCTTTACAGAGCATCACTCATTTAGAGGTTTCTTTGCTTTATTGATCTGAATTTCCCTGTTGATAGTTTTAGATCTGTGTAAATATAGATCTAGTCAGATCTGACGAAGATACTAGAAAATGTTATAGATCTATAGTTTTCGCATGAAGAAGAGATATAAATTTACTCAACACGTTAAAAATCTTGCTCCCTATAGCAGTATCTATAGCGTGGATCTAATAATCCATCGCGTGAAGGTACACAGTGGTAGAAGGAGCGAGGGTTAAAGTAGTTCCGGCTTAAATTTTGCCGGAATATCCCGTATGTTTGTAGCTTGAAACTGATTCAAACGCTCTGGAATTTTAGTTCGACTCACACGAGAACGACTTGTCCAAATCAAAAGGATTCGCAGACAACAATTTAATTCAGGTTAAAATGACAGAATTTGTATGATAGGCTAGAAAACATAGTGAGAAAACGAGACAATGCTGTTTCTTGTATTTTCTCTTTTTTCCGCAATGTTTTCAAACAGACTTTTTCATCGGTTTGCTAAATGCGAAAACTCGAAATTGTCTGCTAAAGAGTTAATAGACTAGTCTTCAAAAATAGTAAAAATCCGAAATGTAGCAAGTGTCATCTTCTAAGTTTTTTAAGTCTTTGGATTTCAAACTCATTATAGATCTACATGTATGCTTTTAATTAAATGTGTTCGTACTGATGACTAGAGTCTATATGGGCAGAAAAAGGACATGTAGAATACATGTACATATATAAAGTCATTGCCAACAAGTTTTCTAATTCTATACAAACCATACCGTGGGTCGACTCTTAACGATCCCGAAAAAGAAGGTTTTTAAAAACAGTGTGGGAAAAGAATAAAATGCTGGTAACCAGCATTTTTTTTTCTTTTCCCGCAATGTTTTCTACCTTTTGAAAGACAAATTTAAAAAAAATGAATAACATTTCAAATGTAATTTGCAAATTTATGCTTTCGATGTCGACATGTCTTAAATTTTCTCGTTTTGAAGAGAATTAACTCGTTACCTGATGCAGGCCCGTAGGAACGGGGGGGGGGGGGGGGGAATGGGGTGACAATCACGGTTAATTCAAATTACCCTTTGTCGCGGATAGTTTCAATCGACGCAAAATTTTCCATAAAATACGAGATAGCACCCCCATCTTGAATTGCTTCCTACGTCCCTGTGATGGTCATATTTTATATTTATCTATACTGAAAGCATTTGCAGATGACAAATTATGATAGATGTATATCAAATGACAGGATTGTCTTTGAAGTGTAGTAAACGTTATGGAAAAGGAGAAACTGTTGGTTACCAGCACTGTCTTCTTTTCCCGCAATGATTTTGCGATTTTCACGCTTCTTTCTCTTGGTTATCAGAACTAAAAAACTCAGACTTGTTTGGTAAAGAGTTATATTGGGACATATTAATACGACATGAAAACATTACAAAAACATTAATAATGGCAAGCATTATACAAATTTAAAATTTCGCAAAATTAAAGGTGTAAAAATTGATTCAAATTTGAATCAGAAAGACTAGAAAACACTGTTGCCTATGTGCCTAATCTCTTCAGAGTCGGCATTATGGTTATCTATGTACCTAATCTCTTTAGAATAATTTCTGTTTTGTATGTACCTAAACTCTTTAGAGTCTTCTTCACAAACTAAAGAGTAAGGTACATACAAAACAGAAATGAAGACTCTAAAGAGTTAAGGTACAAACACAACAGATATGACGATCCTAAAGAATTAAGGTACATACAAAACAGAAATGAAAACTCTAAAGAGTTAAGGTACAAACACAAAAGCTTTGAGGACTCTAAAGAGTGAAGGTACATACAAAACAGAAATGAAGACTTTAAAGAGTTAAGGTACATACGCAACAGCTTTGAGGACTCTAAAGAGTAAAGGTACATACTCTAAAAAGTTAAGGTACAAACACAATGGATATGACGATCCTAAAGAGTAAAGGAACATACAAAACAGAACTGAAGACTCTAAAGAGTAAAGGTACAAACGCAACGGATATGACGATCCTAAAGAGTAAAGGTACATACAGAACAGAACTGAAGACTCTAAAGACTAAAGGTACAAACGCAACGGATATGACGATCCTAAAGAGTAAAGGTACATACAGAACAGAACTGAAGACTCTAAAGAGTTAAGGTACATACGCAACGGATATGACGATCCTAAAGAGTAAAGGTACATACAGAACAGAACTGAAGACTCTAAAGAGTTAAGGTACATACGCAACGGATGTGACGATCCTAAAGAGTAAAGGTACATACAAAACAGAAATGAAGACTCTAAAGAGTTAAGGTACATACGCAACGGATGTGACGATCCTAAAGAGTAAAGGTACAAACAAATCAGAAATGAAGACTCTAAAAAGTTGTGTATGTCCCATATCTTTAGAGTCTTTATTTCTGTTTTGTATGTACCTATACTCTTTAGGATCGTCATATCTGTTGCCTATGTACCTGAACTCTTTAGAGTTTTCATTTCTGTTTCGTATGTACCTTAACTCTTTAGGATGGTCATATCTGTTGCGTATGTACATTGACTCTTTAGAGTCTTCATTTCTATTGTGTATGTACCTTTACTCTTTAGGATCGTCATATCTGTTGTGTATGTACCTTAACTCTTTAGAGTTTTCATTTCTGTTCTGTATGTACCTTAACTCTTTAGGATCATCATATCTGCTGCGTATGTACCTTTACTCTTTAGAGTCTTCATTTCTGTTCTGTATGTACCTTCGCTTTTTGGAGTCTTCATTTCTGTTCTGTATGTACCTTTACTCTTTGGAGTCTTCATTTCTGTTCTGTATGTACCTTCGCTCTTTAGGATCGTCATATCTGCTGTGTTTGTACCTTAACTCTTTAGAGTCTTCATTTCTGTTCTGTATGTACCTTTGCTCTTTAGAGTCTTCTTTTCTGTTCTGTATGTACCTTTACTCTTCGGAGTCTTCATTTCTGTTGTGTATGTACCTTCGCTCTTTAGGATAGTCATATCTGCTGTTCTGTATGTACCTTTACTCTTCGGAGTCTTCATTTCTGTTGTGTATGTACCTTCGCTCTCTAGGATAGTCATATCTGCTGTTCTGTATGTACCTTTACTCTTCGGAGCCTTCATTTCTGTTCTGTATGTACCTTCGCTCTTTAGGATAGTCATATCTGCTGTGTATGTACTTTACTCTTCGGAGTCTTCATTTCTGTTCTGTATGTTATTTCGCTCTTTAGAGTCTTCTTTTCTGTTGTGTATGTACCTTTACTCTTCGGAGTCTTCATTTCTGTTCTGTATGTACATTCACTCTTTAGAGCCATCTTTTCTGTTCTGTATGTACCTTTACTCTTCGGAGTCTTCATTTCTGTTCTGTATGTACCTTCAATCTTTAGGATCGTCATATCTGCTGTGTATGTACCTTTACTCTTTGGAGTCTTCATTTCTGTTCTGTATGTACCTTCGCTCTTTAGGATCGTCATATCTGCTGTGTATGTACCTTAACTCTTTGGAGTCTTCATTTCTGTTCTGTATGTACCTTTGCTCTTTAGAGTCTTCTTTTCTACTCTGTATGTACGTTTACTCTTTGGAGTCTTCTTTTCTGTTCTGTATGTACCTTTACTCTTTGGAGTCTTCATTTCTGTTCTGTATGTACCTTCACTCTTTAGAGTCTTCTTTTCTGTTGTGTATGTACCTTAACTCTTTAGAGTTTTCATTTCTGTTCTGTATGTACCTTAACTCTTTAGGATCGTCATATCTGCTGCGTATGTACCTTTACTCTTTAGAGTCTTCATTTCTGTTCTGTATGTACCTTCGCTTTTTGGAGTCTTCATTTCTGTTCTGTATGTACCTTTACTCTTTGGAGTCTTCATTTCTGTTCTGTATGTACCTTCACTCTTTAGGATCGTCATATCTGCTGTGTTTGTACCTTAACTCTTTAGAGTCTTCATTTCTGTTCTGTATGTACCTTTGCTCTTTAGAGTCATCTTTTCTGTTCTGTATGTACCTTTACTCTTTGGAGTCTTCATTTCTGTTCTGTATGTACCTTCGCTCTTTAGAGTCTTCTTTTCTGTTCTGTATGTACCTTTACTCTTCGGAGTCTTCATTTCTGTTGTGTATGTACCTTCGCTCTTTAGGATAGTCATATCTGCTGTTCTGTATGTACCTTTACTCTTCGGAGTCTTCATTTCTGTTGTGTATGTACCTTCGCTCTTTAGGATAGTCATATCTGCTGTTCTGTATGTACCTTTACTCTTCGGAGTCTTCATTTCTGTTCTGTATGTACCTTCGCTCTTTAGGATAGTCATATCTGCTGTGTATGTACCTTTACTCTTCGGAGTCTTCATTTCTGTTCTGTATGTTATTTCGCTCTTTAGAGTCTTCTTTTCTGTTCTGTATGTACCTTTACTCTTCGGAGTCTTCATTTCTGTTCTGTATGTACATTCACTCTTTAGAGCCATCTTTTCTGTTCTGTATGTACCTTTACTCTTTGATGTCTTCATTTCTGTTCTGTATGTACCTTCAATCTTTAGGATCGTCATATCTGCTGTGTATGTACCTTTACTCTTTGGAGTCTTCATTTCTGTTCTGTATGTACCTTCGCTCTTTAGGATCGTCATATCTGCTGTGTATGTACCTTAACTCTTTGGAGTCTTCATTTCTGTTCTGTATGTACCTTTGCTCTTTAGAGTCTTCTTTTCTACTCTGTATGTACGTTTACTCTTTGGAGTCTTCTTTTCTGTTCTGTATGTACCTTTACTCTTTGGAGTCTTCATTTCTGTTCTGTATGTACCTTCACTCTTTAGAGTCTTTATTTCTGTTCTGTATGTACCTTCACTCTTTGGAGTCTTCATTTCTGTTCTGTATGTACCTTCACTCTTTAGGATCGTCATATCCGTTGCGTATGTACCTTTACTCTTTGGAGTCTTCATTTCTGTTTTGTATGTACCTTCACTCTTTAGGATCGTCATATCCGCTGCGTATGTACCTTTACTCTTTGGAGTCTTCATTTCTGTTCTGTATGTACCTTCACTCTTTAGGATCGTCATATCCGCTGTGTTTGTATCTTAACTCTTTAGAGTCTTCATTTCTGTTCTGTATGTACCTTCACTCTTTAGGATCGTCATATCTGCTGTCTATGTACCTTTACTCTTTAGAGTCTTCATTTCTGTTCTGTATGTACCTTTACTCTTTATAGTCTTCATTTCTGTTCTGTATGTACCTTTACTCTTTAGGATCGTCATATCTGCTGTGTATGTACCTTTACTCTTTAGAGTCTTCATTTCTGTTGTGTATGTACCTAAACTCTTTAGAGTATTCATGTGGGAACGAGAAAAATTGCTTGTTTCCATCATTTTCTCCTTTTCCCACAATGTTTTCTAAAGTCTTCTTTATCAGGGTCATCAGAAGTAGGTAGTGTGTGGTAATGGGTTAAAGCGCATGTTAAACATATTTCGGTCATAAAACAACTAAACATATATATTTATCAGCGATTTAAAAACAAGTTTGTACAAATTATCCAAATCTCTCTTGATTCTGCTTCCTGGGAACTACACCAGTACTTAACCCGGATATGTTGATCAATGAAAGATCCGAAACTTAAAAAATCCCGCTCCTGTGTCTTGAACTCCAGTCCCTTTGGTTATGTGGCAGACGCTCTATCTCTCAACCATGGACACTATCAATTAAGCTTTAGCCGATTCATTTTGTCGCTGTCAAAAGGGAAACATGCATTTTTTTTAAAATTTTAAACATGCTTATATTGTTTATGTACCTAAACGCTTTACAGTTTATACTGCTTTCTAGATACCTTAACACGTTGGAGTAGACTACATCATCACTACGTTCTCCGTCCTAACCACATACAAACAGACAAAGCAATCTTTATATGCTCTTTTATCGCAAAAAAACGCTAGACGGGCTGAAAAACGTAATTTCAAGTGTATTAACAGTCCTTTTCAGAAGAAGACGCCTGTCAATGAAATTGATAAATTAATCTACTTCCGAAAGGTCCCGGGCTTTAGCGCAATGATATTAAAGTTGGCATAAAGTAGTTCAATTTTAATAACTTGAATATTGGCATTTTCTTCTTAATTTGCAGATATCTAGAACGATATTTAAATTTTAATTTTGATCTGCAGATCTTCTATATGATACATATTTCTACATATGCCAGCGTTTCCATTTTGTCATACCGTACCCTCGCTCTTTAGAGTCTATACCGAGTCTATATCAAAACAGCGTACCCTCACTCTATTGAATATTAGTTCAACCTATCTATAGGTGTCTACTTTAATTCATAAGTTCACGAGTTAAACATTGAAGGATTTAAAACTTTTCGAAGATATCAATTAAAGAATTCCATGTTTACATAAAATTTGAAGAGATCTGATCTATCGTAGAAGGCTAACAAAAAAATGTTCTATTCCCTGTGAAGGAAAGTTAGCACGAACAATTAGGTACGAACAAGTCCACGGACGAAAATGTCTGTCCCCCAAAGCTTTAGAATGGTAACCAGGCTGGCGGAAGTGTTCCTGGTTGCACGTGCAGAATTTACAGACGTAAAAGAAAGTTGGTTTCTAGAGTCTAATTTGCCTATAAACTCCATTAGGTATGCAAACCAATCTAATGAATCGATAACGTAACTAGACAAACTATGAACTAACAGCACAATACCAGCGTCCTCCCTATCACGCCTCTGCTATATTCGGTTTTGGACTCGTTCATCCCAAAATCAATTCGTCCCTAGGTTTGTTCGTCCAGGACTTGTTTGTCCGACATTGACAAACATTTAGAACGCATATTTTAGGGAACACGATAAAAAAAATGTACGATTAAATTTTTTTAAAGTTGGATTAATCTTACCTGTTTTATAAAGTTTTGTCGAATAGTCTGTCACTTACTATACACTTATTGACTAGCAGAGAGAAGGCAATAAATTTCTCCAGATTTTTTTGTAAGGTTATGCTGCCAAAAGATGTGCTAGTAAAAATTTAGCAGAAAATTTAATAGCATTTATCAAATTGTAGTGTTTTGAGACCCTTGGCTTTGAAATAACATTGTGGAAAAAGAAAATTTTGATTATAAATCTCCTTTTCCTACAATGTTCTTTTACTCTTTTTTAAAAACATACCATGTTTTAGCAGCATTTCAATTAAACAATCAGAACAACAGTATTAATAATAGGTGTTGTCTGGTAGGGTGTATTTAGCATTTTACTTCCTATTTACTTACAGATGATACGGTCAACACAATTTTAGATATGTTACTTAGAGATGCTGGCTTCATTCCTCACTGGCAACACTGGTATTCATGACATGGGTTTATCCAGGGGAATGACACTGCAGATTCCTCGTCTAAAGCCTGATGAAACCCAGAGAACAGATGAACAAGTTAGCTGTTACCATGATGTAACTGGTATACTGGTGAAAGCAGTGTAAAACCACCAGATGGAGAGAAATCTGTGACTGGTTACAGATGAGCATTGGACAGAGGTACATATTCAAACTGCTCTAAATAATCAATTTGCTTTTGATGCTTCTTCCACTTTACATGCAGGTGGTATACAGTATCTCAGTTGTCTATAGGCATGTAGTGGAGATCCTGTAAACCCTTTTACCACATAATCCTGAGTTTTAATGACCCTTAGAAAGCAAGCCTTTGAAAACATCGTGGGAAAGGGAGAAAATGCTTCTGAACAGCATTTTCTTCTTTTCCCACATTGTTTTCTTCTACAGACAAAACCCATTATGTGTGCCACATTTACTACAGACAAAACCCGTTATGTGTGCCACATTTACTATGTCCTTTGGAAAGGCTTCCAAGTTAGATCTGTCTAAAATTTTGTCGTATCAGATAGGTGTTGAAAACATTGTGGGAAAGGGAAAAAAATGCTTGTAACTAGCATTTTCTTCTTTTCCCACAATGTTTTCTTTTCTTTTATAGACCAATCCGACTACCTGTGCCAATTTGCTATGCATCCAATTTGGATCTGTGAGAAATTTTGTCCTCTGGTAAAAGGTTAATTTTTTACCATTCAATAAAACTTCTAGACTAGTCCAATTGCAAGAAGCAGCAAACAACAAATTAATGGTGGGTCAAATCATCAGATTATTCTGTGAAAGTGTAAAAAAATAAAAGGAGAAAATGATATTTACCAACTTTTTCTCCTTATCCAACAATGTTTTCAAAAGGTTTCTTCCTCGGGGTCATTGAAAGTCCAGATTGTGCTGATCTGATCTATGATAAAATCCATCATTCATTGAGTGAGGTAGGACCCTTTTTAGCCTGGCTGTTTTTTAAGAAAAACTTCAGGGATTGTCACAGCCGCATTGACGTCTTGGTCAGGAACTTGCAAAACCTTAGACACTAGACTATATAATATCACAAAAGGGGCATCATTTTGTGTTTCATCCATTCCTCATTTATCATGTTTGTCTTACGTTGTTGGACATGCATGTTATTTTCTATGGCATTATTGTTTACTAAGTAAGTGCGCCCAATATGACCTAAGTTGTTGACAGGCCTTAAAACACTATTCATTCATTTATTCATTCTGTATAATATCTTTGTCTTTACTGAAGATAGTTACTTCAAAATTGACTACTTTTAACCCTTTCTCAAACAATCCCTGGTTTTTCCAGCCCTGAGGTGGAAACCTTTTGAAAACGTTGTGGAAGCCTTTTGAAAACATTGTGGAAAAAGGAGAAAGTGCTGGTAACCAGCATTTTCTCCTTTTCCCACAATGTTTCCTACCCTATCTAAGAAAATTTGCATCTTTTGAGCCACACTGAAATTGTCGTCTGCAAATGCTTTCAATTTGGACATGGCTAAATATTTGTTGTCTGGTAAAGGATTAAAAACCATAAGGAAAACCCTTGCAACAAGAGCTTGAATGAACTATATTGTGATATGCTTAACCTTTTACCAGATGACAAAATTTAAGCCTTGTCCAAATTGAAAGTATTTTTAGATGACAATTTCATTTTGGCTCAAATCGTGTAACTTTTCTGTGACGTGTAAAAAATATTGTCAGAAAAGGAGAGAATGCTGGTTTTCCCCTGGTTACCAGCATTTTCTCCTTTCCCACAATATTTTAAAAGGCTTCTTTCCCTCATTCGCAAAAAGTCACCATTGTACGGTAAAGGGCTAAGGTCAGTCTTCACTAAACAAGCTTTCTGATTTGGACTTTCACTGGCCCCGAAGGCAACTGTAGTTGTGAAAAACGCCAGAAAGAATTTTAAAAAAGAGTTGAAACTAATGCGATTTTGCTTTTTATTTTCAGGAAGTCGATGTGATGTAGAGATGGGTATCAGACTGAATCACCCCAGCAAGGAGTATCAGACAACGGTGTGAAGATTTAACCTATTGCTGCCTGAAAAAAAGAATTCGAATTTCAAGGCTGTTTTGGTGTATGGAGTAATTTGGCAGATCTTCAACATCTGTTTTGTCTTAACCCATTACCACACAATCCCTACTTTTGACGACCCTGAGAAAGACTGCTTTGGAAAACATTGTGGGAAAAGAAAAAAATGCTGGTAACCAGCATTTCATCCTTTTCCCACAATGATTTCTACCCTTCACAAAACAAATTTCAAATTTTCAGTCACCTTTATTTTGTCGTTTGCAAATGCTTTCCATTTGGACCAGTCTAAAATTTTCTAGTGTGGTAAAGAGTTTAAACAACAGAGCTTTGGTATACAAATTTTGGTATACATGTAGATTCTTCCAGTGGACTTTTACCAAGATTTAATCAAGATACATTTTGGATAAGAACAACCTTTATATGACATTCATAAACTTTTTTTTACTCTAGACTGTAAACCTGTGTCAGGTTCATTAGGTGATTAATCCTTTACCAAACAATTCAGGGTTTTATGATGAAAAAGTCTATTGAAAACATTGTGGGTAAAGGAAAAAATGCTGGTGACCAGCATTTTCTCCTGTTCTCTCAGTATATTCAGGCATTTGCAGAAATATCCAGGTATTTAACCCTTTACTCCATAGATACTCATTTCTATGCATTGCTTGATGGAACCTTTGGAAAACATCATGGCAAAAGGTGAAATTGCTCGTGACGAGCAATTTCACCTTGTGCCACAATGTTTTCTATGCTATCAAAAGGTGTCATATACACATAAGAAACAGCTTCATCCTTGCTGTTATTTTGGGTCAATTAGAGATACCATAGAAATGCCTTATGGGGTAAAGGGCTTAGCAACATCTGATTTTTGTCTGCAGATTCTTTCATTTTAGACAAGCCTAAATTTTCATCGTTTGGTAAGGAGTTAACTTTTTCCCACTTGCACTATACAAACAACAAAATCCCAAATTTTAATTTCTCTAACAGAGTATGCATTTGAAAATAATGTAGGAAAAGGATAAAATGGTAACCAATATTTTCTCTCTTTCCCACAATGTTTTCTACCCTTCACAAGACAAATTTCAAATTTTTTGTCACTTTTATTTTGTCGTCTGCAAATGCTTTCAACTTGGACAAGCCTAAAATATTGTTGTTTGGTAAAGAGTTAAAGAGATTCCAGGAACTCATGGATAGGAGCACTAGCTGCCATGATTCAACTGAAATAATGTTGAAAACAGTATTAAACATCAATAATCAATCAAACTAATACTCTGTAATATGGTTAAGGTTTAGGGACTACAGTCTTCAACTCTTTCCCAAACAAGCCCTGATTTTTTCGTGTCTGCAGTACAAGTCTTTAGAAAACACTGTGGGAAAAGGAGAAATTGCTCGTAACGAGCAATTTCTCCTTTTCCCACAGTGTTTTCTAGCCCATCGGAAAACTTTCTGCCATTCTCATCAAATTCAAAATTGTCATCTGCAAACACTTTGAGTTTGGGACAGTCTAAAATTTGTCATTTGGGAAAGGGTTAACTTTACAAAGGGACAAAGTTTTAGTCTGGTCGAAATTTAAAGCATTTGCAGGCGACAAAATAAACATGGCAAATTTCTGTTAACCAATGAAATGTGGCTTAGTAGACGTATTAACCTGGGCCTATACTCACCAACAATTCTTAAGAACGTCCTTGGTCTTATTCTCCAGAATTTTCCACATATGTATGTTACACAACTTCTGATTGGCTAAACCATTCAGTTCAGCCAATCAGAAGTTTTGTTACTTACAAATTTATAAAACATTTGAGAACAAGACTAAGAATATTCTCAAGAACGGTTGGTGAATACGGGCCCTGATTCTAACAGGGTTGAAAACATAGTCGGAAATCAAGGAAATGCTGGTTACCAGCATTTTCTTCATTTACTACACTATTTTGGGAAGGCTTCCATCCCACAGTTGTAAAGTGGAGAATGTGTTGAAAATTGTTGAAATGTTTGTTAACCAAAACATACCTTTGTAACTCTCTTTGCAATATTTATGGTCTATGGTAACAGTTGTAAGCCACTGTACAAGTGGAAATTTTTGAGATGAGGAAACTTTTCAAATTTTGTATTTGCAAACATTTCTCTTGGCATATTTTACCTCAAGTATACCAATAAATGACAAACGTCTTGAATTCACAAATGTTTCCGAGTGCAAAATGTCAGTAATAGGTAATTTGCAAATTTTTCAACATGTTAACCCTTTACCAAACAATCCCTGGTTTTCAGGCCCCTGAGAAAGAAGCCTTTTGAAAACACAGTAGGAAAAGGAAAAAGTGCTGGTAACAAGCATTTTCTCCTTTTCCCACAGTGTTTTCTACCCTTCCCAGATCAAATTTCAATTTTTCAGTCACCTTTATTTTGTCATCTGCAAATGCTTTCAATTTGGACAAGTCTAAAATTTTGTCGTGTGGTAAAGAGTTGCCAAAAATCCCTGGTTATTAAGACCCTGAGATAGAAGGCTTTAGAAAAGAGTGTGGTAATCAGCATTTTCTCCTTTTTTCACAATGTTTTTTATTCTTCCAAAGTTAAGTTTCAATCCTCGAGTCTGGTTTATTTTACCATCTGCAAATGCTTTCAATTTGGACAAGTCTAAAATTAAAATGTCATTTGGTAAAGACTGAAATGAAAATGTTGGAAAACAATGAGAATATTTTTGAAGAAAACATGAAACATTTTAGAAGAAAACACGACCTATTGCTTCCCTCTGTTCTAGACACAGAATTTAAGCATTTTTGGGTCATGGATGTTGCTTATCTTTTTACAAAGCAAGAAAATTATAAACAAGACCAATTAAAAGATTTTCTGATGACAAATTTACTGTGACTCAAATTGTGCAATATTTCCTTGAAAGGGTACCAAACATTGTGTGAAAAGGAGCAAACGCTGGCTACCATCATTTGTTTCCTTATACCACAACATGTGCAAAGTAGCATTCGATAGGATTCTTGTAATGTTGGATTATTTATTTTTATAAAGGGCCAAATGATAGAATCGGCCTTTGTAATGGTAGATAATATTGTTGGAAAGAGATAAAATTCTGGCCATCACGTTTTATCCTTTTTGCACAATGTTTTTTCTCCTCAGAATTGTGGGATTGTGTTAATGACCTTATTTCTGCCTTATCTTAATGATTTTATGTTTTACAATCTTTTGTATTTGTGGATTGACCTTCTTCCAAAGGACAAAAGTTTGAATGAAGTCATTACCAAACAACAAATTTTGGACTGGTCCAAATTCAAAGCATTTGCAGAGACAAATTGGAAGTACTGGTAGTTCAGATGATGATTTCTCTCTTTGATAGGGTAGAAAAAATTTTGGGGAACAAAGAGAAAAGCTCTGGTTTTAGAATAGTGTTGCACTCAACTATCGATTTTGTCATCTACAAATAACTGTATTATGGACAGGATTCAGCACCCAGTCAAAAATTTCATCGTTTGGTAAAGACTTTTTTTTTTTAAATGTACATTGAATTTTGAAGATGCCTTGGTTTAACTTATTACCAAACAACAATATTTTAGGCTTGTCCAAATCAAAAGCATTTGCAGATGACAAAATAAAAGTGACTGAAAATTTAAAATTGGAAATTTGTCTTGTGAAGGGTAGAAAACTTTGTGGAAAAAGGAGAAAATGCATCCTCGGATACCACGGGGTCTCCCTATTTGCTACGCTACATCAACCCCTGGGACAATTAATTGAATTTCCCTCGCTTTACCGCTTGCCGAATGCAGGCTTTTCATTGGTTCCATCATCATTTTGTGATGGGCGAATGGACTGTACGCTATGACGTTTCGTAACGATTTTCGGCGGCTGATTCAAAGTTTTATTAGTCAATTGTCCCAGGGGTCGATGTAGCGTAGCAAATAGGGAGACCCCGGAGTATCCGAGGATGGAGAAAATGCTGGTTATCAGCATTTTCTCCTTTTCCTATAATGTTTTCTAAAGGGTTCTTTCTCAGGATCGTCAAAAGTAGGGATTGCATGGTAAAAGTAGCCATTTTTTTTTTTTATAACAAAATGTATAAAGTTCTAAAAAACATAATGGAAAAAGTTGAATAAGCTTGTAACAGGTATTTTTGATCAATTTTACTGTCAGAGCATCATTCATTTTGTGGTCTAGACTTTCTAGGTGGACAAATCTTAACTCATTACCAAATGGCAAAATTTTAGGTTTGCCCAAATCGAAAGCATTTGCAGATGACAAGATAAAAGTGACAGAGAATTTGAAATTTGTTTTGCGAAAGATAGAAAACATTGTGGGAAAAGGAGAAAATGTTGGTTACCAGCATTTTCTCCTTTTCCCACAATGTTTTCTAAAGGCTTCATCCTCAATGTTGTCAAATGTAGGGATTGTGTGGTAAATTTTGTTGTTTGATGAACTTAATTTTTGCTTTTATTGTTTTAAATGATTTTATTTTTTAAAGTCTTCTGTATTTGTGTATTTACCTTCTTTCAGAGGACAAGATTTTAAATTGACACTGCACCAAACAACAAAGTTTTTTGACTTGAATAAATTGAAAGGGTTTGCAGACAACAGATTGAAAGTAGCTAAAATGATAATTACTTTCTTTGATAGGGTAGAAAACATTGTGGGAAAAGGAGAAAATGCTGGTTACCAGCATTTTTTTCTTTTCCCCCCCTGTGTTTTCAAATACCTTTCCCATCAGGTTCATTTAAAGGTTGTTTTTGTGTGAAAAAGGGATAAAGTCCTGAAATCCGCCTTGAATGTTGTTGCAGAAAGTGAAGATCAAGATCAGACTGCACAGAACATGCCTAGTTTTCTTTGAATGAGTTTATGTTAATTTTTATCCCTTTTCAGATCAGCTATTGTTAAAAAACTATGATTCAATAGGCTCTTGAAAACATAGTGGAAAATGATGAAACTGCTGGTTAGCGAACGAACGAAGAAGAAGAACGAAGAACGAACGAATTACTTTAATGACAAAAAACTTACATAGTTTTATAGCCATATACAAATATGAAAAATACGCAATATAAAGATCATCATGCTGCTGCTAGGAAAAAAAAAATATAAGGAAATAGGTTATAGATTATTGTCAAACAGGAGCATTTTCTTTTCAAGCATGACTGTTACTTTTACATAAATAAATGACATCATTTTAGCAACATTTCACTCGTCATCTGCAAATAATTTCAATATGGGCGAGTCCAAAGTTCATCATTTGGTAAAGAGGTATTTTATTTTTGTAATGTTTTGAATTATGGTGAGATTTCTAGTTTTGTGTTTATTTTCACCTCTTCTCAAACCATCCATCGTTTTTTACTCTCTATCAAATGACAAAAGTTTAGACTGGTCCAAACAATCCCTGGTTTTTACAACTCGTAGAAAGAAGTCTTTTGAAAACATTGTGGGAAAAGGAGAAAATGCTGGTTACCAGCATTTTCTTCTTTTCCCACAATATTTTCAAGTCTTCTATCTTGGGGTCTAAAATTCAGGCATTGTTTGGTAAAGGGTCAAACAACTCAAGTTATACAGTTCTTGAAAACATTATGGAAAATGGCAAATGTGCTTGTTATAGGCATTTTCTCATTTCCACAATGTTTCCTACCACTTGAAAAACCAATTTCATCGTCACATAGACAAATGGTAAATTTTGTGGTTAGATGGAGAGATAACCCATTTCTGCTTCATTTGATGATTTTAGTTTTTTAACCCTTTACTCCACAGATACTCATTTCTTTGCATTGCTTGCAGGAGCCTTTGGAAAACAGTGTGCCAAAAGGTGAAATTGCTCATGACGAGCAATTTCACCTTTTGTCACAATGTTTTCTATGCTATCAAAAGGTGTCATATACACATAAGAAACGGCATCATCCTTGCTGTTAGTTAGGGTCAATTAGAGATACAAGAGAAATGCCTTATGGGGTACATTTTGTGAACTGACTTTCTTCCAGAGGACATAGTTTTAAGTTAACTCTTTACCAAACAACAAAATTTTGGACTTGTCCAAATGGAAAGCCTTTGCATTGGCGAATTGTAAGTAGTTTAACTGATGATTTCTCTCTTTGATAGGGTAAAAAATATTGTGGAAAAATAGGAGAAATGCTGGTTACCAGCATTTTCTCTTTTTCCCACAATGTTTTCAAAGGCTTTCCTTTCCATGGTCATTAAAACTCGGTATTGCATGCTGAAGAACTAACTCTTCACCTAACGACAAAATTTTAGATTAGTACAAATTTAAAGCCCTTGCAGACGCCAAAATTTACATAAAAATAACTGAAAAATTGAACTATGTTTCCAGCAGGGTAGAAAACATTGTGGGAAAAGGAGAAAATGCTTGCTACATGCATTTTCTCCTTTTTACACAATGTTTTCAAAAGACTTGTATTTCAGGGTTGTAAAAAGAAGGGATTGTTTGGTTTAGGATTTAACTATAGTACAAGCATTTGTTGTTGACATAATATAGGTTGCACGAGAAAAAGTTCAGAAAGGAGAAAACTATTGGTAAGCAACATTTTTCTCCTTTTCTTGCAATGTTTTCAGAGTGCTCTTTTTTTCATTTATTGTTATTTGTTTGATCTTTGGGTTATATGTTTGATATCGTCAGTATTTCATTATGAGTAATAAAGATTTTTGCTCTTTATACTTTTGTTTTCTTCTTCTGCACATAAAAAAGAAGTTTTATAAAACTTCTTATAAATATTCTTGTCTTTATTAAACACCTCTATATAAAAATTCATAATTCCAAATACACAGAGTAGTAAAAGGTAATTTCCCTGGATCCCCCCATCGCCTATCCAAGTGTCTTTTGAGCCCGTCCACTATCCAGCCGTTTCTTTCTCTATCCAAGTGTCTTTTTCTTTCATCCCCCATTTCTGTCAGTTTCTTTTTCAGCGGAGTGAGCGCGTCTCGAACGTCGGGTCTTCGCCATCCGAGTCGAGTTCCCTGACCACTGCGCCACTTTGGAGCCTATTAGATATAGGTGGTAGTTCATATTTGAATACAATGTTCTTGTAAAAACATTAAAAAAAAAAAAGTTCAACCGGAAGTTTCTCTAAATCCCACGTGAGTAAAGTTCTTCATTCAATACTTTTACCAACTGATAACAATCCCAGCTCTGAGACAAGGCATTTAAAAGCACTAAAGAAAAAGGAGAAAATGCCAGTGACTATTTCCTCTTCTCCTACAGTGTTTTCTTTTTAAAGGCGAAATCCCTTATTCGAACAGCATTTAATTTGCACTGGCGCAACTTTACAATAGAACACAAATGCAGCAGATAACTTTTAAAATATCCCTGTAAAATATTGATGGTGACGATAAAGAACATGAATGTACGTGAAAAGATTGTGACAAAAGGAGCTGTTCAATCTCGGCGCAGACCTATCTATTTATTTAACCCTTAGGCTGCTAGTCGCGTTTCGTAGCGCTTTTGCGAACAATACATATCAAGATCTGTCTGCACAGAACGTGCAGTCTGATCTTGAATCAACACTGGCCGTCGAGAAGATACTTTTCCCAAAAACAATATCGATAGGTGAGTGCAACACTATTCTAAGTGCCTGCACAATGTACAGGCACTTAGAACAGTGTTGCACTCACCTATCGATATTTCTTTTTTAAATAGCAACATTTAGGTTTGTAATAGATCTATTGGCCTGAAAACATCTTAGTTAACAGGTTAGAGTCAACAAACTTTGGAAAGATCACCAAAGCAAATTCACCCCAAGCTGCTACTCTCCAAGACCAAATAATAACATAAGTGAATTAAGAAACAGGAGGACCTCCAGAATCAATAAGCTGACCATCGGTCCGGATAAAGTAAATTAACCCTTTCCCAAACAATCCCTGGTTTTTACGGGTCAGGAATGGAGGCCTTTTAAAAACATTGTGGGGAAAGGAGAAAATGCTGGTAACCAGCATTTTCTCCTTTTCCCACAATGTTTTCTACCCTGTCATATAGAAGAATCATCTTTTTAGCAACTGTTAATTTGTCACGTGCAAATTGCTTCCAATTTGGTCTGGTCCAAAATTTGCCGTTTGGGAAAGGGTTAAACAGTAAGTTTTAAAAGTCCTTGTCGTGGTCTATAACTCTTTACCAAACAACAAAATTTTAGACTTGTCCAAATTGAAAGCATTTGCAGAAAACAAAATAAATATTACAAAAAAAAAAGAAACTTGATTTTAGAAGAGTAAAAAAACAATGTGGGAAAAGGAGAAAATGCAGCATTTTCTCCTTTACCCACAATGTTTCCTGCACCCTTCACAAAACATATTTCAAATTTTCAGTCACTTTTATTCTGTCGTCTGCATAAATGCTTTTGATTTGGACGAACCTAAAATTTTCTCGTTTGGTAATGAGGGGGTACGGACAAAACCCCCCTAGGACAAAACCCCCCTAGGACAAAACACCCATGGACAAAACCCCCCTGGACAAAACCCCCACACCCTTAAGTGAAAAGTGGACAAAACCCCCATGGTTTTAAAATGATTCTTTTTGTACAATCATTTTAAAGTTGAATAAAATTTACTGCTTTAAATGCTTGTGGGGTTGTAAAAACTGTTTTTGTATAAGTTAATTTGTGCTTTATGAGCAAAACTGTTGTTGTTTTTTCTTAAAAATTTGCTTTATGACCAAAAATGTGTTTTTTTCTTAATACATTCATAATAGATTCATAATAAATTATAAATGCAATCATACAATGAAAAAAATCATTTACATGTATATATTAATCAAAGGATTTTTTTTTCTTATTTAGTGCTTTTATATGATCAAATCTACTACTAAATATTAGTGAATATGACAGGTGTAAACTTGCAAATCAGGTGTCTTAATCCCTTCTCAACACCTGTCTTGCCCAAGTCTGCATAGGTGTTGATATATCAATAGAAATTATCAACAAACTTAAGGTACAAATTAAAATAAGATAATATTTAAATCATTTTTTGCTTTTCATGTTTGATTTTTTTCCTTAAATCAAACAGACTTGTTTTGAATACTTTAAAACTGTTTCCAAATTATGTGTGTTTTCTCAAATTTATATGGTTTTTATATATGATGGGGGTTTTGTCCTAGGGGGGTTTTATCCTAGGGGGGTTTTGTCCTAGGGGGGTTTTGTCCATGGGGGTTTTATCCTAGGGGGGTTTTGTCCTAGGGGGGTTTTGTCCTACACTCGGTAATGAGTTAACTCGTTACCAAACGACAATATTTTAGGCTTGCCCAAATTGAAAGCATTTGTAGACAACAAAATAAAAGTGATTGAAATTTTGAAATTTGTTTTGTGAAGGGTAGAAAACATTGTGGGAAAAGGAGAAAATGCTGGTTACCAGCATTTTCTTCTTTTCCCACAATGTGTTCTAAAGGCTTCTTTCTCAGGGTCGTTAAAAGTAGGGATTGTTTGGTAATGAGTTAAAGGATTAATCCTATCCCAAACAATCCATGTTTTTTACGGGTCAGAAATAGAAGCCTTTTGAAAACATTGTGGGAAAAAGGAGAAAATGCTGGTAACCAGCATTTTCTCCTTTTCCCACAATGTTTTCTACCTATCATACAGAGAAATCTTTTTAGCAACTGTTAGTTTGTCATCTGCAAAATGCTTTCAATTTGGTCTGGTCCAAAATTTGCCGTTTGGGAAAGGGTTAAGTTACGCAGAGAGACTCCGAAATTTGAAACTAACAACACTTGCTTAAAGAAGAACAGGGGACATGTAAGTAATGTAATATGGACCATCTTCTGGCAAAAGAGGACCTAATGCATTTACGTGATGCTCGACACCAAGCACATCAGTACATGATCATGGATCTATAAAGTCCATTTTGTCTAACAAATAGCTAGATCATCCGATAAACTGTTTCTTTGACATGCAGAAAATTAACCAATAGCAAAATATTTCGGCCTCAGCCTGCACGAACTCTGCCCGAGTTATAACTTATTTTTTGCTCTCTTTCGGTCAGACCCATTAAGCCCCCGTTTTGCAGATTAGAGCAGATACAAAATAATCCATAAACATTAAAACCAAAATCAAGTAACTCGCTGGAAAATGAAACAGAACCTCAAGGAAAAGGGACTGGGCCCTATAACCGACAACGCTTAATTTTCAATCAAGCCATATTGTCACCAACTGACGCAGAGAACTAAGCCAGAGAACCCAGAACCCCTATTTTTTAGCCCTGCTCTGTTCCCGCAGACTGAGCCATCGGGCTCGGTCTTAGAACCCACAACCCCTAATATTCAAGCCCTGATGTCATCAAATGACCTACCGGGCTCGGCACCGACCCCACAACAAAACTTCTAGTCCCGTAAAAAAATGATTGAATGATCCCGTGACAACGACCATCGTTTAAAGCATTGTAGGCGTTAAAATGAGGCGAAATCTTGTCCAAATATTTAGACCTTTATACAAGCTTATTTACCTCTCAAAATTTATCTATCGGACATTTCAAATTATTTTTCTCTAGCATGTAACTTCCCGTTGTGACTGGATGAATGTCCAAATGAAAAATGTCAAGCGTGAAAACAATGGAGATGACGACGGAAACTGGTGATAATTTCACAAAAAAAACGTAGTAATCACCCACCTCGATGTTTATTATTTCCCAGAATTTATGTATTAATTCACTAATCCGTCAATTCAAAACTAAAATCCATGTCTCACAAACCAACTTTTTACATGAGGGACTTAACACACTCAATGTTCAGTGAATATAAAACGTGTCCGAATTCACGTGGAAAGTCTGCAAACTTGGTGGTTATGTTGATGGGTGGGGCGAGGGGTTCATGTTTAACTGCGAATGTTATCCTCAGTTCCATAAATCAGTGTGCACTTTATTTTCTTTTATTTCTCGTCGCATGTTTAACTGAAGACCAACACATTTGGTCTCATACTTAAGTTTAGACGGTCTGTAGAAAATGCCAGGCTAATCAGATTTTGACCAGCAGAAAGTTAAGTTAGGTGTTTGCACAAGTGGTACTAAAATCAAAGTTGCAAAAGTACTCAAATACTAAGGTAACATTAAAGTTAGGTTTTGCCACCTCTCTCGTTAAGGAATGGAAAAACATCCTTGATTCAATGATTTTACGTTATGTAGGGTCTATGCGACTTCGAATAATTTACTGTATCTACAGCAGAGACGACCATACGAGATACTGATTGAAAAATTACAAGAACTTCAGTAAAACCGAACTTTACTGTTACCTTAGTACTTTTGCAACTTTGATTTCAGTAATAAACCATGTAGCGTGTGTGTTAAGATCTACAGGTATGTACTTAAGTAGCGACTGATTCTAGTTCATACTTAACAATGGTTAACTCATTACCAAACGACCATATTTTAGGCTTGTCCAAATCGAAAGCATTTGCAGACGACAATATAAAAGTGATTGAAAATTTGAAATTTGTTTTGTGAAGGATAGAAAACATTGTGGGAAAAAGGACAAAATGCTTTTCTCCTTTTCCCACAATGTTTTCTAGATGTTTCTTTGTCAGGGGCGTCAAAAGTAGGGATTGTGTGTTAATGGGTTAAAGTATTCACCAACCATTCTCAAGAACATTCTTAGTCTTATTCTTCAGAATTTTGTCAGTGTGATAATAACAGAACATATGATTGGCTAAACCAAATGGTTTAGCCAATCAGGCGTTCTGTTACTTTCAGAGTCCGAAAATCTTGAAGAATACGACGAAGAACGTTCTTAAGAATGGTTGGTGAATACGGACCCAGGGGCAGGACTTGTGAAAAGAGAAGCATACATGTAGGTTCGATCCCAGGCTCGGCTATTTTCTTTCCGAGGATTGGTGATAGTAATTGCGACAGGATTAATTCCTATCCCATTGCTCCATTGTCTCGGCGATTGCCATGTGGGAAAGCAGCCACTGGCTTGGAAAAAAAATATTGTGCGGAGTGCCTGTCACAGAAATTCCAAGAAAGTAGCGCTTTTTGCACTGGCTGCGATGTAACTGAAATAATGTAGCAAAATGGCGTTTAACCCTTTCCCAAACAACCCGTTTTTTACGGGTCCGGAATAGTAGCCTTTTGAAAACATTGTGGGAAAAGGAGAAAATGCTGGTAACCAGCATTTTCTCCTTTTCCCACAATGTTTTCTACCCTATCATAGACAGAAATCATCTTTTCAGCAAGAGTTGAATTGTCGCCTACAAATGCTTTCAATTTGGTCTAGTCAAAAAGCTTGTCGTTTGGGAGAGGGTTAACAGCATACAATCAATATCCTTTGTATACCCTGCCTTCTATAATGCAACAGGATTCATTCATCTCTCTTACCGCTGATCATTGTTCGTACAATGAACAAATGGGGAAAGCAGCGAATGGTCAGAAAAGAATTCTGTGCGAAGTGTGTAACCCTTAAAGCGCTGGAACCAACTTAACTTTTAGATTTGGAAAAAATGCCTGAAAATTCTCAAAAAGGGTAGAAAACACTGTGGGAAAAGGAGAAATTGCTCGTTTTTATGGACAGTGTAGATCAAGATCAGACTGCACAGAACATGCAGTCTGATCTTGGATCTACACTGTCCACTATTCTGTTACATATTCTGGCCAAAAAAAACCCTTGGTACAGCAATATTTCAGATGTTTTTCCTATTTAAGAATGTCTCTTGTATTAATTCGGCACTTTAAGGATTAACCCTTTACTCCACAGATACTCATTTCTACACACTGCTTGTAGGAGCCTTTGGAAAACATTGTGGCAAAAGGTGAAATTGCTCGTGACGAGCAATTTCACCTTTTGTCACAATGTTTTCTATGCCATCAAAAGGTGTCATTTACACGTAAGAAACGGCTTCATTCTTGCTGTTAATTATGGTCAATTATAGATGCCACAGGAATGCCTTATGAGGTAAAGGGTTAAGAATCTCTATCATGCATGAATGGTGCACTGGCCGCCACTATTAAACTGAAATAATGCTGAAGCGTAAAACACCACACAAGTAAAAATCTTGTCTACGAATAATTTTAACCCTATACCCTATAAGGCATTTCTATGGTATCTCTAATTGACCCTAAATAACAGCAAGGATGAAGCCGTTTCTTATTTGTAAAGGACACCTTTCGATAGCATAGGAAACATTGTGGCAAAAGGTGAAATTGCTCGTGACGAGCAATTTCACCTTTTGCCAAAATGTTTTCCAAAGGTTCCTACAAGCAATGTGTAGAAATGAGTATCTATGGAGTAATGGGTTAAGCATTTTCATTATTTCACGGTTTTGTTCATTGATCCATTTCTTTCCAACTTAATATTCTACCGCATGATAGTGCTATAAGTTTCAGTGCTCCAATAGTATTACCATATGCGCGGGTATTTCAAATGTCACTTTGAAAAAAAAAAATTCCATAACATATTAGCGAAAAAAAAAAACGTAGGTGCACTTTCGATTCACTATCCATTACAAAAACATAGGCGCGGTAGGATGCGTGCTAATATTTGTTAAATATGTCGTTAATTAACCCATTACCACACAATCCCTACTTTTGACGCCCCTGGGAATGAAGCCTTTTGAAAACAATATGGTAAAAGGAGAAAATGCTGGTAAACAGCATTTTCTCTTTTTCCCACAGTGTTTTCTACTCTTCCCAGAACAAATTTCAATTTTTCAGTCACCTTTATTTTGTCGTCTGCAAATGCTTTCATTTTGGACCAGTCTAAATTTTTCTCGTGCGGTAAAGTTTTAGGTTATTTTTTACAGCATTGACCCCTTCACTATCAGTGGAGACCGAAATAGCTTTCTGCAGACGAACTAAATCGAAATCAAACTACACAGAACATGCAGTTTAATCTTAGATTTACACCTCGTATCTGTGACAAAAATATAAACCGATCATTTGTTACGGTATAGTGCTTTAACCTTTTATCAAGCAATCACCGATTTTGACGACCAAGGGTAGGAAACCTTTATTAACATAGTGGGAAAAGGAGAAGATGCTGGTTACCAGCATCGTCTCCTTTTTTTCCACTATGTTAATAAAGGTTTCCTCCCCTCGGTCGTCCAAATCGGTGATTGCTTATTCCTTCTCCCACAATGTTTGCTACGCTATCAATAGACAACCCCCATCATATAAGCCACAATTAATTTGTTGTCTGCAAATGCTTTCAGTTCCAGCCTTTAGAAAGAGTTATGGTTCCTATAAAAGTAGGCTTTCATGGTTGGTCTAATAATGGAAAACACAACCTAATTTCTTATTTGCTTGTTGGCAGTTTATACACAATTTGTGATACTTTACGTCGAGATTCACATGAAAGTAGCCTAACAGGATTGGTCTAATATAGCACAAGAGGACCATGATGGCCCTAAGTTGCTCACCTGAGCCTTTTGACCATACATGACCCATTTCTAATCTCTTCCAGAATATAACGAAAAATCTAGATCCCTAGGAAAGAAGCCTTAACCCTTTACCAAGTGGCAAAATTTTAAAACTATCCAAATTGAAAGCATTTGCAGACGGCAACAGAGGCTAAAAACCCATTTTCCCCAGGGGCTTTAAATGTCATCATTCTGTGGTAAAAGGTTAAAGGACTGGTGTAATAAGAGAAAAACACAACTTAATTTCTGTTCTTGTTTGTTAACAGTTTATTCACAATTTCAGAAATAACAAAACAAAAACTGTACCTCGTATATCATTATATAAAACTTCAATCAAATAAAATCAAATGGAACATCATGGAAAATCTAAATGGAAATATGATACAATATGTTCATCCCTAAAGCTTAACCCATTACCACACGGAAAAAAATTTAGACCTATTGAAATTGAAAGCATTTGCAGACGACAATTTCAGAGTGGCTCAAATGGTGCAATTTTACTTTCATAGGGTAGAAAACTTTGTGGGAAAAGGAGAAAATGCTGGTTACCAGCATTTTCTCTTTTTCCCACAATGTTTTCTAAAGGTTTCTTTCTCAGTGGCATCAAGGTACGGATTGTGCTGTAATGGGTTATGTAGATGCACACTTTATCTGAAAATAAAAGTTAAAGCTTGTCCGCTTTAAAAGCATCTGCAGACATTTTCTGCATAAAATAGAAACTGTTTATTACTTTACACAAATCCAAATTCTACACATTTATAGATCACAAATCAAACGTGGTTGAAAAGAAGAAAATGCTCGTTCCAAGCATTTCTCATTTTTCCATAATGCTTTCAAAAGGTGTCTTTCTCAAGAGTCCTTTAAACCTGGGATTATTTGTTTGTGATTAAAAGTTTTTTTTTTTTAAAAAAGAGATGTTACAACATTTAAAACATTGTTTCTTTTTTCCCCAACAAGGGCACATGCATGTTGTAATTTTTTATAGGTGTACATGTATTCTGATGCTTCCAACACAACACCCGTTTTATAAAAGTGACAGCTAACCTTATTCAGTATTCTCTAGGTTAACCCTTAAAGTGCTGAATTATAACAAGGGACATTTTGATGTATGAAAAACATCTGAAATATTGCTGTACCAAAGTTTTTTAGCCAGAACATGTAACAAAATAGTGGATGGTGTAGATCTAAGATCAGACTGCACTTTCTGTGCAGTCTGATCTTGATCTACACTGTCCACAAAAACAAGTTAATTTGGCGCTTTAAGGGTTAACTCATTATCAAACAACAAAATTTTAGGTTGGTCCAAATCGAGAGCATTTGCACACGACAAAAGTGACTAAAAATTTGAAATTTGTTTAGTGAAGGGAAGAAAACATTGCCGGGAGAGGAGAAAATGCTGGTTACCAGCATTTTCTCCTTTTTCCACAATGTTTTCAAAAGGCTTCTATCTCAGGGTCATAAAAACCAGGGATTGTTGGGTAAAAAGGTTAACTCTTTCCTACACAATCCCAACTTTTGACGACCCTGAGATACGAAGCTTTTGTAAAGATTGTGGGATAGTAATGTTTTCTATACTTCCGAAAACAATTTTCAGTATTTGAATCCCATTTATTTCGTCGTCTGCAAATGCTTTCAAATTGGAACAGTCCAAAATTTTGTCGTTTTGCAAAGAGTTAAGTGCCTTCCAAAAGGTCACAATCATCAAACCAAGGACCTAAGAATAAAAAATCCACCTCCAGGAACAATTATTAGACATACATGTATCTGAAAACCCATATTTCATAAAAAAAAAGACAATTATGTTTACAAAACAAGGAATTAGAAAAATAAAACTTGCAAACCTTTCTGCATAAAACAGGACTAATGCTTTCCATTCACATTCTTTTGTTTCATTTTTAAAATATACATTTTAATGCTAAGAACATTTACCTGAATTTTTAAAATTACATAACAGATAGAGAGAACTGTAATGTAAAAGCAAAACTAATACATGTACTAACAATGGCAAGACATTATTTTCAAGGGTTCCTCTTTTGAAACTGATACATCTCCCGTGATCTTTTATGCTGTAAAGGCAAAAACTGGGGCTTATGCTGACTGCATTGTTCAAGACTTAACCCTTTACTCCATAGATACTCATTTCTACATATTGCTTGTAGGAGCCTTTGGAAAACATTGTGGCAAAAGGTGAAATTGCTCGTGACGAGCAATTTCACCTTTTGTCACAATGTTTTCTATGGTATCAAAAGGTGTCATATACACATAAAAAACAGCATCATCCTTGCTGTTATTTAGGGTCAATTAGAGATGCCATAGAAATGCCCTATGGGGTAAAGGGTTAACAGAACATGCCTGTATTCATCAATCATTCTTGAGAATATTCTTAGTCTTATTCTCCAAGGTTTTCTAAATTTGTAAGTAACATAACTTCTGATTGGCTAAACCCAATGGCTAAACTTACAAACGAACAAAATTTTGGAGAATAAGACAAAGAATGTTCTTATGAATGGTTGGTGAATATAGGTGCAGTATTTTCTCCTTTTCTTACAATTATATGGGAAAAGGAAAAACTAGTGATTACCATTATTTTCTCCTTTCCTTACAATTATATCTATTACCACCCCCCCCCCCCCCTTAATAACCTAATGTACATTAGTTGAATCTTGATTAATATTTATCTTCACAATCACTAAAACACAGAGAAATACAAAACTGGACCGATTCCCTGCTTTGCGAAAGGCACAAAATATAAGCTCCCTATCTGTGTTTTGCAAAGCTCTGGGAGCTTTTTTTAGGAGAAATACGCTACATGTACAATCTTTTGACAAAATCATAAATTGTCATCTACAATGAAGGTTTAATTGGCAACGAAATTTTGTTCGTGCAGATATCGAATGCTGTAGCAGATGACGTATGAGACCAAAATGCTGAAATTTCTACTTTAAAGGTTTGGTTACCGATATTTTCTTTTCCCAATAATTTGTTAACTCATTACCAAACGACAAAATTTTAGGTTTGTCCAAATCGAAAAGAATTTGCAGACGACAAAATAAAAGTGACTGAAAATTTGAAATTTGTTTTGTGAAGGGTAGAAACAGGAGAAAATGCTGGTAACCGGCCTTTTCTCCTTTTCCCACAATGTTTTCTAAAGGCTTCTTTCTCAGGGTCGTCAAAAGTAGGGATTGTGTAGTAATGGGTTAAAACAGCTTCTTATTCAAGGTAGTACTAACATGTTTGTTCAATAAATAAGTATGAATGAAACTCTTCACATCCCTGTCCTGTACTGCTTTGGGGTTAATATTCACCAATCATTTTTCAGAACATTCTTTGTCTTATTCTCCACAACCTTCATATGGTAATTTGAAAGTATTACAACTTTTGATTGGCTAAACCAAGTGGTTTAGCCAATCACAAGTTGTGTTACTTTTAAACTCTGGAGAATAAGACTTAGATTCTTTTTAACTCTTTCCCAAACAAGCCCTTGTTTTTACATGCCTGCTGTACAAATCTTTTGAAAACTCTGTTGGAAAAGGAGAAATTGCTCGTAATGAGCAAATTCTCCTTTTCCCACAGTGTTTTCTGCCCTTTTGGGTAATTTTCTGCCATTGTTATGAAAGTTAAAATTGTCATCTGCAAAATCTTTCAGTTTGGAAGAGTCCAGAATTTGTCATTTGGGAAAGGATAAAGAATAGTTGGTGAATACATATCCTGAAAGGCAACCAGGAAGAGAAGACATTGCTTGTCACAAACAATTGGCACTTTTTTCTACAATTTTCTTCTGGACTGTTGATGAAGATTATCCTCTGTCAAAAATTTTAGACTGTTCCATATTGAAAACATTTGATGACAATAAATCATGTGCTTGTGTCAAGTGGTAAGAAATGTGTCCCCATTATGTTTTTTTTTTAACCCTTTCTCAAATGAAACGACAAATATTGGAACTTTCCAAACTGAAAGCGTTTGCAGACGACAATTTTAGATTTTGAGAAAATGGCAGAAAGTTCTCAAAAGAGGTAGAAAACATTGTGGGAAAAGGAGAAATTGCTCGTTACGAGCAATTTCTCCTTTTCCCACAGTGTTTTCAAAAGACTTCTACTGAAGACACGTAAAAACCGGGGCTTGTTTGCCAAAAGCTTGTCGTGACGAGCAATTTCACCTTTTGTCACAATGTTTTCTATGCTATCAAAAGATGTCATATACACCTAAGAAATGGCTTCATCCTTCCTGTTATTTAGGGTCAATTAGAGATACCATGGAAATGCATAATGGGGTAAAGGGTTAAATTTAGACAGATCTTAGCACCTTTAAAACCAGTTTGTACAGTAAATGGACTCGATGACTGCAATTTTTAGAACAGACCTATTCTTAAAATTTATAAAATACCTATATTACATGTATATGCACTGACTTATCTATCCAGGTGTATTCACTTTATCACTATGAAGAAGGTATGTGATTAAGTTTTCATACACTACAAATGTAATACAACATGCTGGAGTCACTCTAAGTAAGCCAGGTATAAGACCCTTGTAGAAACCCCTCACACCTTCAAACCTGAAAAATAGAGCATGTACATAGACAAATATTTTTTCGAAAATGGTGTTAAAAACAAAGACCTTTTTAATCCTTTACCAAAACAATCCCTGATTTTGATGACGCTGAGGAAGAAGCCTTTTGAAAGCATTGTGGGAAAAGGAGAAAGTGCTGGTCACCAGCATTTTCTCCTTTTCCCACAATGTTTTCTATTCTTCTGAAGTCAATTTTCAATTTTTGAATCAAGTTTATTTTGCCATCTGCAAATGCTTTCAATCTGTACAAGTCTAAAATTTTGTCCTTTGGTAAAGAGTTGAAAAGCAAGAGCATCCAATGCAGGTGCCAACAATTGGCTGTAGTTGCCTGATTTCTGTGAAAATTGTTCAGTCAACGAGAGGTTTGACAAAAATACTTTGATGGTTGCCTACCCTTGTTGTATAAGTTCCCCTTTTAGTTGTGAACAATTTGTCGGAGTATCAAGTAAACACATTCAGTAATTTCTAAGTTATCGCATGACGGCCAACAGAGGTCAACAGAGTTATGAAAACAGGAGAGTTGACAAAATTAGATACCTAATAGTTTTACCTATTACTACACAGTAGCTACTTTTGACATTCCTGAGAAAGAGGCCTTAAAAAACCATTGTGGGAAAAGGAGAAAATGCTGGTAACCATCATTTTCTCCTTTTACTACAATGTTTTCTACCCTTCACAACACAAATTAGAAATTTTCACTCAACTTTATTTTGCCGTCTGCAAATGCTTTCGATTTGGACAAGCCTAAAATATTGTTTGGTTATGAGTTAAACTAATTTAATATAGTCTAAACATGTTTACTTTACACTGATTAGAAACAAGTTCTTATAATTTACACTAATTTCTCTCAATTCTGCTTCCTGAGCACTACACCAGTACTCGCTCTGAATGTGTAAGCCAATGAAGATCCCTGGCATCTGACTTCAGACCTTTTGGTTATGAGGCCAATGCTCTACCTCACTACCACATACACCACATACCTGTTATATGTATCTAAATAAGGTATATAGAAGACCTGTAACACCTTTATAATTCTAATTCATGATGGGCAGAACTTACATGTACTTTTAGTCAGTGGTATTTTCAGGCATAGAAATATAATTGAAATATAATTCAAAACTCCTATCTTATCAAATACTTAAATAATGAAAACAGATACCAAAAAGCAAATTATAATTATAATGGTGAAATTATAAAGGAATAATTTCTGTGAGTTATTATTCAATAATGCATTGAATAGCATTTGCAATGATTAATAACAAAGATTGCTAAACTTTTACAACTAATGAATAACAATATAATAAACAAATGAATAATAAATATGTACAAGAAAAAAAAAAGGCAAACAAGTATAAGTGTTCAACACTTGTTGTAAGCAAACTTCAAAACCACTTCAGAGAGAAATCTTGATACATGAATCTTTACCAAATGACAAAATCTTAGACTCATCCAAATTGAAAGCATTAGCAGATGACATAATGAATGAGACTAACAAATTTACTCCTTTTCCCACATTATTTTCAAAAGCTTTATTTCCCAGGGTCTTTCAAAGTTGGGACTGTGAGGTAAAAGAGTTAACCCATTACCACACAATCCCTACTTTTGATGACCCTGAGAAAGGAGCCTTTAGAAAACATTGTGGGAAAAGGATAAAATGCTGGTAACCAGCATTTTCTCCTTTTCCCACAATGTTTTCTACCCTTCACAAAATAAATTTTAAATTTTCAGTTATTATTATTTTGTCGTCTGCAAATGATTTGATTTGGGACCAGCCTAAAATTTTGTCATTTGGTAATGAGTTAAAACACTCAAATTTACATATACATGTACATTAATAAGGGAGAATTCCGACAGAGAAATTGTCATCAATGTTCTCAAAATGTTGATAAAAGTAAAAAGTGAATAACAAAATACAGCTATAGTGACAATAAGTAATGATATGGAGCTTAATGCATCTTTGTGATACAGATACCAAGCAAGTCATCCCATTATTGTGGATCTTAACCCTGTAACAAACGACAAAATTTTAGACCAGTCCGAATTGAAAGCATCTGCAGATGACAGTTGCAATGTGGCTCATATCAAATGGTTTTTCACTGATAGGGTAGAAAACATTGTGGGAAAAGGAGAATATGCTGGTTCTTTTTTTCCCATGATGTTTTCAAAAGGCTTCTTTAATAGGGTCCTCTAAAGTTGTCATTGTGTGGTAAAGGGCTAACCCTGTACCAAACGACAAAATCTTAGGCTGTTCCAAACTGAAAGCACTTGCAGACGACAAAATAAACATTATCTCAAAAATTGAAAATTGTTTCTAGCAGATAGAAAACGGAATTTTCTCCTTTTCCCACGATGTTTTCAAAAGAGGTCTTTCTCAGGGCCATCGAAAGGAGGGATTGTGTGGTAATGGTTAAGAATCTATTTAATATAACAACTGGCTGAATAATGAGACACAATGGTATTTTGATATGCAGAAAATTAACCAAAATCTAAAAGTTTTTAACAATGACAGCTTGCACCGATTGCACCAGCTGACCTGGATTCATCCTTTTTTGCTTATGCATTTACTCATTACCAGACGACAAAATTTAGGCTTGTCCAAAATGAAAGCATTTACAGACGACAAAATAAAAGTGACTGAAAATTTGAAATTTGTTTTGTGAAAGGTAGAAAACATTGTGGGAAAAGGAGAAAATGCTGGTTACCAGCATTTTCTCCTTTTCCTACAATGTTTTTTAAAGGCTTTTTTCTCAGTGGCGTCAAAAGTAGGGATAGTGTGTGGTAAGGGGTTAAGCCCCCTTTTCATAGAAGAGGTTCAATTACATCAAGCCCCTCTTCATAGACGAGTTACAATGACAGTGAATCTGAACACAAATTTACAGCAAAAAAAACAAGAGGGCCAAGATGGCCCTGGATCGCTCACCTGAATTTTTGAGATGACCATAGTCTTTTTTTTTTTTGAGGTATTGAAACATTGGAATCAAATTTATAATTTTGCCAAGCAATTTTCAAAAGGTCACCTGTAAAAGTCATTTCGAAATCTGATCATCAGTTTCAAAAAGAAGAATTTTTAAGAATTCTTCATTTCTGTAAAAGAGCAAGTAGCCCCCATCCACGAGAGCCATGTTTCTTGATGGATCAAAATTTACGAACAAGTTTTGAAAAGGGTCACCCAAGGAACATCTCTCTGAAATTATTTCAAAATCTGACCAGGGGTTTCAGAGAAAGAGAATTTTAAAGAATTTCATCATGTCTGTATAGTGCAAGTAGCCCCCATTCAAAAGAGCCATGTTTCTTGAGGGATCAAAATTATATGTACAGCTTTTGGAAAGGGTCACGCAAGGAACATCTCTGTCAGATTATTTTAAAATCTGACCACAGGTTTCAGAGAAGAAGACTTTTTAAGAATTTCTTAATTTCCATATAATGCAAGTAGCCCCCATTCACTAGAGCCATGTTTCTTGGCCAATCAAAATTTCACGAACATTTTAGAAAAGGGTCACCCAAGGAACATCTCTGTGAAATTATTTCAAAATCTGTCCAGCCATTTCAGAGAAGAAGAATTTTCAAGAATTTCTTCATTTCTGTATAGTGCAAGTAGCCCCCATTCACCAGAGCCATGTTTATTGACCAATCAAAATTTCGCAAACAATTTTTGAAAAGGGTAACCCATGGAACAAGTCTGTGAAATTATTTCAAAATCTAACCAGCTGTTTCAGAGAAGAAGAATTTTTAAGAATTTCTTCATTTCTGTATAGTGCAAGAAGCCCCCATTCACCAGAGCCATGCTTCTTGACCAATCAAAATTTCGCGAACAATTTTTTAAAAGGGTTACCCAAGGAACAACTCTGTGAAATTATTTCAAAATCTGACCAGCGGTTTCAGAGAAGAAGATTTTTAAAGAATTCCTTCATTTCTGTATAGTGCAAGAAGCCCCCATTCACCAGAGCCACATTTTTTGACGAATCAAAATTTCACGAACAATTTTTGAAAAGGGTCACCCAAGGAACATATCTGTGAAATTATTTCAAAATCCGACCAGTGGTTTCATCAGAGAAGATTTTTAAAGAATTTGCTAAAAAATTACATTTGGTTGCCATGGCAACCAGAGTTTTTGATGGAATCAAATTCTGTGAACAATTTTTAAAGAGGACCTCCCAAGGAACATTCCTGCCAAGTTTGGTCCAAATCCGCCCAGCAGTTTAGGAGGAGTTGATGTTTAAAGAATTGTTGACGACGCACGACGGACGACGGACACCGGGTGATCCTAAAAGCTCCCCTTGAGCACGTTGTGCTCAGGTGAGCTAAAAACAGGAATCAATGACTAACATCTGTCAAACGACAAAATTTGAGACTAATTCATGACATAGGCTTCTGTTAACAACAGAAATTATTGCATTTGTCTGTATATGAGTAGGAAACATTGTGGGAAAGGGGGAACCAGCATTTTCTCCTTTGCACACAATGTTTTCAAAATCATATTCCCTAAGGCTCATTACACTTGGAATTGTACGTTAACTAAACAACAAAATTCTACGCATGACCAAGCTGATGGTGTTTGCAGACAATTTCAAAGTAGCTTAACCCTTTACCAAACAATCCCTGGTTTTTACGACCCTGAGATAGAAGCCTTTTGAAAACATTGTGGGAAAAGGAGAAAATGCTGGTAACCAGCATTTTCTCCTTTCCCTACAATGTTTTCTGCCCTGCTGGAAACAAATTTCAACTTTTCAGTAACCTTAATTATGTTATGCAAATACTTCCAATTTGGACAAGTCTAAAACCTTGTCATTTGGTAAAGGGTTAAACTAGAGCTATCACTGAATGTGACTTTATACCCCCTCCAGGGTTTTGACAGAAAAAGCAATTTAGCAAAAACAAGAGGGCCATGATGGCCCTGAAATCGCTCACCTGAGTCTATTGACCAAACATGAACCATCTAGTTTCCCAGTGACCTAGTTTTTTATCAGACATTACCCATCATCAAACACTTGAGATATCAATAAGACAAAGTTTCATGAGTATTGGACTGAAAATGTGGCCTCTACATCATAGTGACCTAGTTTTTGGACCCCACAATTACCCATTATCAAACTGTTTTGAGACATCACCAAAACAAACATTCTGACCAAGTCTGAAGAGTATCAGGCAGAAAATGTAGCCTCTAGATATTCACAAGGTTTTTTTGACTCCACATGACCCATTTTCAAACTCATTCAAGGTATCACCAGGACAAATATTATGAACAAGTTTTAGGAGTATCGGACTGAAAATGTGTCCTCCAGAGCATACAAAAGGTGTTCACAACATTTGACCTATTGACCCAGTTTTTGACCCAACATGAGCCATTTTCAAACTCATCCAAGATATTATAAAGGCAAACATTCTGACTAATTTTCAAGAGTGTTGGACTGAAAATGTGGAATCCAGAGCTTATACAAGGTTTTTCTAAGATTTGACCTGGTGACCTAGTTTTTAACCCCCCATGACCCATTTTCAAACTCGTCTAATATATCATCAAGGCAAACATTCTGACCAACTTACAAGAGTTTTGGACTGAAATTGTGGCCTCTATAGCCTACAAAAGGTTTTTCTAACATTTGACCTGGTGACGTAGTTTTTAACTCCACATGACCCATTTTCAAACTCGTCCAAGATATCATAAAGGCAAATATTTGAACAATTTTTAAGAGTTTTGGACTGAAAATGTGGCCTCTAGAGCATACACAAGGTTTTTCTAAGATTTGACTTAGTGACCTAGTTTTTGACCCGACATGACCCATTTTCGAGGTTGTCCGAGCTACAATCAAGACAAACATTCTGACCAATTTTCAAAAGTTTTGGACTGAAAATATGGCTTCTACAGCGTACACAAGGTTTTTCTAAACTTTGACCTAGTAACCTAGTTTTTGACCCCACATGACCCATTTTCAATCTTGTCTGAGATATCATCCAGGCAAACATCCTGACCAATTTTCATGAGTATCCGAATGAAAATGTGGCCTTTAGAGCTTACACAAGGTTTTTCTAAGATTTGACCTAGTGACCTAGTTTTTGACCTGGCATGACCCTTTTTTAACTCATCCTAGATTTCATCGAGGCAAACATCCTGACCAACTTTCATGAGTATCGGACTGAAAATGTGGCCTCTAGAGCGTACACAAGGTTTTTCTAAGATTTGACCTGGTGACCTAGTTTTTGACCTGACATGAACCATTTTCGGACTTGTCTGAGATATCATCAAGAAAAACATTCTGACCAACCTCTAAGAGTTTTGGACTGAAAATGTGGCTTCTAGAGCATACACAAGGTTTTTGTAAGATTTGACCTACTGACCTAGTTTTTGACCCAACATGACCCATTTTCAAACTCATCTAAGATGTCATCCAGGCAAACATCCTGACCAACTTTCATGAGTATTGGACTGAAAATGTGGCATCTAGAGCGTACTCAAAGTTTTTCTAAAATTTCACCTATTGACCTAGTTTTCGACCCGACATGACCCATTTTCAAAGTTGTCTGAGATATCATCAAGACACACATTCTGAAGAATTTCCAAGGGTTTTGGACTGAAAATGTGGCCTCTAAAGCATACACAAGGTTTTTCTAAGATTTGATCTAGTAACCTAGTTTTTGACCCGGCATGACCCATTTTCGATCTCGTCCGAGATATTATCCAGGCAAACATCCTGACCAACTTTCATGAGTATCTAAATGAAATGTGGCCTCTAGAGCGTACACAACGTTTTTCTAAAATTTGACATAGTGACCTAGTTTTTGACCCCACATGACCCATGTTCAAACTCGTCTGAGATACCATCCAGACAAACATCCTGACCAACTTCAATGACTATCTGACTGAAAATGTGGCCTCTAGAGCATACACAAGGTTTTTCTAAGATTTGACCATCATCCAGGCAAACATCCTGACCAACTTTCATGAGTATTGGACTGAAAATGTGGCATCTAGAGCGTACTCAAGGTTTTTCTAAAATTTCACCTATTGACCTAGTTTTTGACCCGACATGACCCATTTTCAAAGTTGTCCGAGATATCATCAAGATTCTGAAGAATTTCCAAGAGTTTTGGACTGAAAATGTGGCCTCTAGAGCGTACACAAGGTTTTCTAAGATTTGATCTAGTAACCTAGTTTTTGACTCCACATGACCCATTTTCGAACTTGTCCGAGATTTCATCAAGGCAAACATCCTGACCAATTTTAATGAGTATTGGACCCAAAATGTGGCCTCTAGAGCGTACACAAGGTAAAAAGTTGAAGATGGATGACGGATGACGGACGACGGACACAGCATGATCACAATAGCTGACCATGAGCACTTCATGCTCAGGTGAGCTAAAAAATTCTAAGTTTAAGGTGAGATTACCCTGGAATCATAAGCAGTAGTTATAGAAAACTAGAATTTTTGAAGGAATAAAATTCTTTCAAGGAATTCTGAAGAGGACCATGGCAGGATCATTTCCGTGAAATTTCATCAAAATTGGATGGGTACTTTCAGAGATGTTTGCAAAGAAAGTTAATTCACGCACGGACAGACAAACGCACAGACCGATGCCATGACATAAGCCCACTGGTCTTTGGCCAGTAGAGCTAATGTGCCTGAAAAAAAAAAAAAGGAAACACTGTTGAAAAAGGAGAAAAGGTTGGTTGCCACAATTTTCTCCCTTTCCTATAATGCTTTCTACTATTCCAATGATAAATCTTCTCACAATAGCCATATCTTATTAGTCATGTGCAAATACATTCAATTCAGATAGGTCATAAGTCTTGTAATTTGTTAACTCTTAACCAAAAAACAAAATTCTAGACTCAACCAAACTGAAACATTTGCAGATTAACAAATTTGATGTAGCTCTATAGATGAATTCTTTCCAGGAGTTAGTAAACAATGTGGGAAAAGATTTTCTTCTTACCAAAAAATGTTCTGAAAATCTGTCATTGTCAAAGGTCATTTACGAAATGGTGTGATACAGGGTTAAATAGTTAAAATATAATTTGTGATCAGCACCACCCATAGAGACAGATGAGATTCTAGCTCACCTTGGCAACTTAAAACATTGGGGGAAAAGATTTTCTTCTAATCAAAAAATGTTCTGAAAATCTGTCTTTGTCAAAGGTCATTTAATCACAAAATGGTGTGATAGAGGATTAAATAATTAAAATAAAATTTGTGATCAGCACCATTCATGGAGACAGATGAGATTCTAGCTCACCTTGGCAACTTAAAGAGCCCCAATAGCTGCCAAAGGGAAACAATGAGGGTGTTAAAATGCATTTCAGTTAAAGTAATGTTTTTTTTTTTTAAGTATGAAAGAATAGTTATTATGAAGATGACAATCTGTTACTGTACAGCAGTTAGTCCAAGAGTTGGGAACTGACAGAAAAATAAATTTCACTAAACCAAATGACAAAAGTCTAAACATAACCAAACTGAAAGTATTTGTAGACGACAAAATAAATATAGCTCAAATGATAATTTCTGTCTTTGATAGGGTAGAAAACATTGGGGAAAAAGGAGAAAATGCTTCTTACCAGCATTTCTCCTTTTCCCACAATGTTTTCAAAAGGCTTCTTTCTTGTGGTCAAAAAAAGTCGGGATTGTGTAATCAAGGGTTAAAAACCAAGTTAAATGCAATGTGTAAATATCTCTGGCCTAAACTCTGTATCACATGATAAATATTAGCCTGATACAAATTGAAAGCATTTGCAGATGACATACAACATGTTACTTAACTCATTACCACACAATCCCTACTTGATGCCCCTGAGAAAGGAGCCTTTTGTAAACACTGTAGGAAAAGGAGAAAATGCTGGTAACCAGCATTTTCTCCTTTTCCCACAGTGTTTTCTATCCTTCCCAGATCAAATTTCAATTTTTCAGTCACCTTTATTTTGTCGTCTGCAAATGCTTTTAATTTGAACCAGTCTAAAATTTTGTCATGTGGTAAAGAATTAGCCCTTCCCAAACATTAAACTTTTGGACTAGACCAAATTGAAAGCATTTGCAGATGACAATTCAACTCTAGCTGAAAAGATGATTTCTGTTTATGATAGGGTAGAAAACATTGTGGGAAAAGGAGAAAATGCTGGTTCCCAGCATTTTCTCCTCTTCCCACAAGGTTTTCAAAAGGCTGGTTACCAATGTTTTCAAAAGCCTCCTTTTTCAGGATCGTTAAAATTTGTAATTGTGTGGTAAAGAGTTTAACATAAATAGATGCTTATTGATATGTCTGTAGACAGGTAAATTCTCAATATTCAAATATGTGTTCAACACACCATTCGCGGAATGAGCAACAAAAAGTTCTATATTTTAAACAAACTCACACACTGCAGTCCATTTCATGGGAAGAGAGGAAAGTAAACTAACACAGAAATCCTCGAATATTAAAGTATCACAGTTTCCACAGCAATACCCGAACAACGTGTCCAAAAAGTGTCAGAAAATTGTCCTTCAAGAATCACGAGACCACATCTTCCATTTCGGTAATCGTTCGTAAATCAAGAATACTAAGCAAATGTTCGGAGTAACGTGGATGAGGTAAGCTGACAACCCTTTGTAGAATCCTCTGGTCCCCTCAACCCTAAACAAATAACAGCAAATTGGTGCCAGGTACCAGGCAATCTTATCAACTAAAATACAGTAACAGTTCAGAAAAAGTAAAACTTATCACATGTTGAATAAAATTTTAATGTATCATTTTTCCTTTACTGATTAGCCATTACAAAACTATCCTGTATCCAAGAGGAAGCCTTGGGAAAACTTTTGAACACAAAGAGAAAGAACAAGAAAAGCCTGTAACCAGAATTCTGTTTTTTCTCACTCATTTAAACCTCACTAAATTAATGTTCAATTTGTTTTCTTTAAATGTCAATACATCCAATATGAAAAACAAAGTCAACATAATTATGTCAATTTATATTATCCTGTTTCTTCCTAAAGCTGACAAAAAAAGCCGTATCATATTTCTTCATATTTCTTGCTTTTACCACAAAATAAACCGACTATAAAGCAAAAATACCACTGTATGCACAATACAGTGTGATACTTAAATCCCTTTATTAAGACAAATTCTACACTCCTCAATGCCTAAAAGAAATTCAAACAGGTATAAAAAAGCTTTTAAAGCCTTAAAATAGTGTACAAAAACAAAATAAAAAAAAAAAACTACACCACATTACAATTGTTGTCTCTGAATGTATTCAATTTGGACAAGGTTAAATTTAGACAAATCTTAAAATTTGTTGCCTGGAGACGGGTTAATCTCTCCCTTTGTCTTTTTCTCTAAAATTTTCTTCCAACAGAAGCATGACATCAGGAGAAACTTTTTACAATACAAGATGGTTAAATCTATCCAAAAAACATGAGCTATGCTCTATGGAATGGCTGTCACATGCATCCAAACGTATCGACCCAGGTCAGTCTAAGCGGGCTGACATTCAGCTACATGTAAAGCAAACAGGCTTTTTAGATCCGTAATTAACTCTTTACACACAATCCAGACTTTTTAAACCCCTGGGAAACAACCCTTTTGAAAACATTGTGGGAAAAGGAGAAAATGCTGGTAACCAGCATTTTCTCCTTTTCCCACAATGTTTTCTACCGTTCTCAAAACAAATTTCAATTTCAATTGAGCCACGTTTATTTTGTCGTCTGCAACTGCTTTCAGTTTGGACCAGTCTAAAATTTTGTCGTTTGGTAAAGAGTTAAGTGGAGACTTGCCTGGTATAGCCCATCCAAGAAATGCATTTAACTCCCTTTAGCCAGGGCATGGCTCACTTGAAACAACTGTTTTTTAAAAAGGACTAGGTTTAACAAAAATGTCAGACAAGATCTCTTACAAAAATGACTCTACTGAACAAAATGCTTGTGAAAGCTTTCAAACAGAGCAAATGGAAAAATAAAAGTTTTTGTGGTTTACAAGCATAAACCATTTTTTAACCCTATACCAAACAATCCCTTGTTTTTACAACCCTGAGATAACAGCCTTTTGAAAACACTGTGGGAAAAGGAGAAAATGCATGTGACAATCATTTTCTTTTTTTCCCACAATGTTTTTAAAAGACTTCTTTATCAGGGTCATTAAAAGTTGGAATGGTGTGGTAAAGAGCTAAGCAACCATCATGAAATGAACTGTGTGCCAAGTTTCTACGTACAACAGTATCATTTGTATACTACACTACATGCACACTGTGTTAATTCTAGATACTGTAGAAATGTGTAAATACAATTGACATATCAAATCTAATATACAGACAAAAGTTTGTGATATTGTGCCAACAGTAGAAATTACTTTCTGGAACAATAATTGCCACATTATTCCTCATAAAACTTCGACAAGTTGATATATCAGCTGCATGCTTACGTGTGTTCTATAGGGCATTACTGAAATATTTCATTTCTTGTAAATCAAGTTTCTATTACACATACTCTTAAGGAACTATTTTATTCCTTCTTTATTCTACCGCTTATTAATCTTACAAATAACAGAACAGGAATAAATGCCCAGATCTTCAGGAGTCATTAACCCATTACCACACAATCCCTACTTTTGGTGACCCTTTGAAAGAAAGCCTTTGAAAACATTGTGGGAAAAGGTAAAAATGCTGGTATCCAGCATTTTCACCTTTTCCCACACTGTTTTCTACCCTTTCCAAATCAAATTTCAATTTTCAATTCACATTTATTTTGTCGTCTGCAAATGCTTTCAATATCGACAGGTCAAAAATATTGTTGTTTGGTAAACAGTGAAAGCATGACGCAATAAGAATCCCGACTTTTAACACCCCTGTGAAAGAAGCCTCTTGAAAACATTGTGGGAAAAGGAGAAAATGCTGGTAACCAGCATTTTCTCCTTTTCCCACATTGTTTTCTTCCCCTTTCAAAGACAACTTCAACAATTTTGGTCACATTTAATTTGTCTTCTACATATGCTTTTGAATTGGACAAGTCTAAAGTTTTGTTGTGCGGTAAAGGGTTAAGGGTCATTTAAAAAAAGATGGATCAAAACAATTTTGTGGCACATGGAGAAGAAATCAAAAGGAAGAGAATAAAGAAAGTAAGGCAGTATAGCTGAAGGGATTGAGGACCTACATAGATTAACCCATTACCACTCAATCCCTACTTTTGACGCCCCTGAGAAAGAAGCCCCGTAGAATACATTGTGGGAAAAGGGGAAAATGCCGGTAACCAGCATTTTCTCCTTTTCCCACAATGTTTTCTACCCTTCGTAAAACAAATTTCAAATTTTCAGTTGCTTTTATTTTGTCATCTGCAATTCCTTTCAATTTTGACAAACCTAAAATTTTGTTGTTTGGTAATGAGTTAAAGTAGACAAACAGAAAAAGACAAGAGGTAAATGAATAGGAGAGAAGTTAGGCTACTGCACAAATCTCGGTTCCTACATTACTGAGAACCTCACCTAAATGTTTGTTGAATGACGTCCATCATGCCATTATAATGTCGATGTTGGTCCTGTATACGAGATCGAACCACCTGATATGGATATGTCAGTGTTGCTGCAATCATTTTGGACGTTGCTGAGAAAAACAGATATTCGACTGTTGTCTGGAACAAGAATGTACGTTATGATAGACTGTTTACCGGATTAGGATCCGAAATGGGTTTTTCACAGCTTTCAAGAGTATATCAGTCATTTCATAGAGATAGATAACTTACTTTATCAACCCTTTACCAAACAATCCCTGGTTTTTACGACCCTTAGATAGAAGCCTTATGAAAACATTGTGGGAAAAGAAGAAAATGCTGGTGACCAGCATTTTCTCCTTTTCCCACAATGTTTTCTACCTTGCTGGAAACAAACTTCAATTTTTGAGTTACATTTATTTTGTCGCCTGCAAGTGCTTTTAATTTGGGCCAGTCTTGAATTTTGTCCTTTGGAAAAGGGTTAAGTTTCACCTGAAATAGAATAGGACTTCGAAAATTTGAATGCCTTGTAGAGGGCATTCTGATGTGACAAACACTGCCAGCTGAGCCAAAAGAGATTTTCCTGAGATAAAATTGCAATTGCATGCCAAAACTCTTTACCACTTGTTAAACATTAACTATTTACCACACAATCTCAAGTTTTAATGACCTGTGATGATAGCCTTTTGAAAACCTTTTGGGGAAAAGGAGAAAATGCTGGAAACTAGCATTTTCTCTCATTCACACAGGTTTTTTTTTTTCTTTTTCTTACCTTTCAGGGGCAAATAGCTTCACTTGAGCCACATTTTTGATGTCTTCCATTTGGGCTAGTCTAAAATTTAATCATCTGGTAATTGATTGATGGGCCAAACAAACAGTAGAGCATTTATTTTACCTTGGATCAAGATCAGACAGCACAGCCTTTGGGTCTGTACTAGCCCCTGAGTAGGCAGACATCAGACCAATATTGCTATGAACTCTTCACCAAACGACAAAATTTAAGACTGGTCCAAATTGAAAGGTTTTGCAGACGACAAATTGAATGTGACTTAAATGATGAAATTTGTTTGTGACAGGGTAGAAAACATTGTTGGAAAAGGAGAAAATGCTGGTGACCAGCATTTTCTCCTTTTCCAACAATGTTTTCAAAACCCCTCAAATCCAGGGTCTTTAAAAGTCGGGATTGTGTGGGAAAGAGTTAACTCTTCACCAAACGGTAAGCTTTAGACCTGTCCAAATTGAAAGCACGTAAAACTCAGGGTTGTAAAAACCAGGCATTGTTTGGTAAAGGGTTAAAGAGCAAAACCTGGGTCATTGCCTCTCTAATGTAGCTGTATGTTTCATCTTTTAACCTTTCACCAAACAATCCTGTGTTTTTCTCACCATGTGAGACAACTATCTTTTAAAACAATGCAGGAAAAGCATAGAAAAATTTGAACCATCATTTGATCTTTGACAAGAAGCTTTCAATTCAGATACACATAGGAATTAAATACCAAATGTATGGTATTTCTTTCAAAGAAACTGATTGATTGATTGATTGATTGGGGTTTAATGCCAATTTCAACATTATGTGAGCTAACAACTAATACAGCTAAAATATTCTTGTATGTCCTAGGTTTCTCCAGTACTAGAGAACAGCCCTGAAACATCTTACCAAAGAATCAGTCATTTCATAGAGATAACTTACTTGAATAACCCTTTACCAAACAATCCCTGGCTTTTGCCACCCCGAGATAGAAGCCTCCTTAAATCCGACTGAAGATTTGGTGCAATCTTATCTCGATCTACACCGACTGCAAAAACTGTTGCGGTTGTTAAAGTAGCCATACAGTTAACTCTTTACAAAACAAGAAAATTTTGGACTAGTGCAAATTGAAAGCATTTGCAGACGACATAATAAATGTGATTCAAAAATTGAACTTTGACTTGGGAAGGGTAGAAAACATTGTGGGAAAAGGAGAAAATGCTGGTTACCAATGTTTTCAAAGGCCTCCTTTTTAAGGGTCGTTAAAATTTGTAACTGTGTGGTAAAGAGTTTAACATTAATACAGTAGATACTTATTGATATGTCTGTAGTCAGGTAAATTCTCAAAATTCAAAGAACACTCCCAAACCTATCCACCCCTACTTTTTCCAGTGAAGCTTGAACCCAATTCCTCCAGGTCAGAAGTCCTGGGCCCGTATTCACCAACCATTCTTCAGGACATTCTTAGTCTTATTCTTCAGAATTTTGTCAGTGTGAAAGTAACAGAACTTCTAATTGGCTAAACCTAATGGTTTAGCCAATCAGAAGTCCTGTTACTTTCAGGGTCAGGAAATCTTGAAGAATAAGGCCAAGAACGTTCTGAAGAATAGCTGGTGAATACAGATCCAGAACTAAACATTTATGGGGCAAGAAGTTGGTAGCGCAGAAAACCCTCAACTTACCAGTCGCGTATCTATAGCTCGCTTATGACTTCGGTTGTATATGTCCTTCATCTGTTCATAGATCATAAACTGTATTGCACCATGTGAGATTCCAATGATCCCTGGAATAAAACCCTGCAAACACAAGTTATATGTTTGAAGTCACTGTTGGCTTGATTTGGGACTTCTTGCCCATTTTTCTCTCTAATAATTCTTTACCAATGACAGAATGTTAGACTGATCCACAATGAGAGCATTAGCAGATGGCAAATATCTTTCCATTTATGAAGTTCGTCTCTGAAAGGGTAGAAAACCTTGTGGGAAAAGGAGAAAATGCTGGTTACCTGTCTCAGCATATTCTCTTTTTTTAACAAAGTTTTGAAAAAAAAAAAACCCTTTCCTCCGAATTCATTAAAACATGTGAATGTTCAACAAAAGGTCAAAAACTAACAGTGAACCTATTCATGATTTGCTAGCATTTTTAACATTTAGTCCTATTTAAGTCAATGACTGCTTTCCAACAAAAATTAATGTAAACATACTGGGGAGAAATATGGGGCCAAGTAGCCTTTACAATAATGTTGATGATACCCTATAGTTAGGGGTTGTATTCCCAACTCTTTAGAACATAATCCTGACTTATAGCGACCTTGACGAAATCATTGTGGGGAAAAGGAGTAAAAGCAGACTATAAGCATTTTCCTATAATCTTTTCTAACATTTCAGATATAAGTTTAAATCTTTTAGTCACATGTATTTTATCATCTACCAAATCTTTCATATTTTACTGTTTGGAAAAATTCTCCAGATTGATAGGAATTGATTAACTCTCTAGAGTAGAAAGCATTGTGGGAAAAGAAGAAAATGCTGATTGCCAGCATTTTCTCCTCCCCCCCATGTTTTCCGCAGGCTTCCTCTGGGTTGTAAAAACCAGAGATTATTTGGTGCAGGGTTAAGAAACTTTTTGCCCAGGGCCCGTATTCACCAACCATTCTTAAGAACGTTCTTTGTCTTATTCTCCAAAATTTTCTAAATTTGTAAGTAACACAACTTCTGATGGCTAAACCATTTGGTTTAGCCAATCAGAAGTTGTGTTACTTACAAATACAGACAAGAGGGCCATGATGGCCCTGAAATCGCTCACCTGAGTTTATTGATCAAACATGCACCATCTAGTTTCCCAGTGACCCAGTTTTTTATCAGACATTACCCATCATCAAACACTTTTGAGATATCAATAAGACAAACATTCTGGCCAAGTTTCAGGAGTATTGGACTGAAAATGTGGCCTCTACAGTGTACAAAAGGTTTTTCTAAGGTTTCATCAAGTGACCTAGTTTTGGACCCGACAAATACCCATTATCAAACTCTTTTGAGACATCACCAAAACAAACATTCTGACCAAGTCTGAAGAGTATCAGGCAGAAAATGTAGCCTCTGGAGTGTACACAAGGTTTTTCCAATATTTGACCCATTGACCTAGTTTTTGACTCCACATGACCCATTTTCAAACTCATTCAAGGTATCACCAGGACAAATATTATGAACAAGTTTTAGGAGTATCAGACTGAAAATGTGTCCTCCAGAGCATACAAAAGGTGTTTATAACATTTGACCTATTGACCCAGTTTTTGACCCAACATGACCCATTTTCAAACTCATCCAAGATATTATAAAGGCAAACATTCTGACTAATTTTCAAGAGTGTTGGACTGAAAATGTGGCATCCAGAGCATATACAAGGTTTTTCTAAGATTTGACCTGGTGACCTAGTTTTTAACTCCCAATGACCCATTTTCAAACCTGTCTGAGATATCATCAAGACAAACATTCTGACCAGCTTACAAGAGTTTCGGACTAAAAATGTGGCCTCTAGAGCCTACAAAAGGTTTTTCTAACATTTGACCTAGTGACCTAGTTTTTGACCCCACATGACCCATTTTCGTTCTTGTCCGAGATATCATCCAGGCAAACATCCTGACCAACTTTCATGTGTATCCAACTGAAAATGTGGCCTCTAGAGCGTACAAAAGGTTTTTCTAAGATTTGACCTAGTGACCTAGTTTTTGACCCCACGTGACCCATTTTCAAACTCGTCCAAGATATCATCCAGACAAACATCCTGACCAACTTTCATGAGTATCCTACTGAAAATGTGGCCTCTAGAGCGTACACAAGGTTTTTCTAAGATTTGACCTGGTGACCTAGTTTTTGACCCCACGTGACCCACTTTCATACTCGTCCGAGATATCATCCAGACAAACATCCTGACCAACTTACATGAGTATCCGACTGAAAATGTGGCCTCTAGAGCGTACACAAGGTTTTTCTAAGATTTGACCTGGTGACCTAGTTTTTGACCCCACGTGACCCACTTTCAAACTCATCCGAGATATCATCGAGACAAACATCCTGGCCAACTTTCATGAGTATCCGACTGAAAATGCGGCCTCTAGAGTGTACACAAGGTTTTTCTAAGATTTGACCTGGTGACCTAGTTTTTGACCCCACGTGACCCATTTTCAAAGTCGTCCGAGATATCATCGAGACAAACATCCTGACCAACTTTCATGAGTATCCGACTCAAAATGTGGCCTCTAGAGCGTACACAAGGTTTTTCTAAGATTTGACCTGGTGACCTAGTTTTTGACCCCACGTGACCCATTTTCGAACTCGTCCGAGATATCATCGAGACAAACATCCTGACCAACTTTCATGAGTATCCGCCTCAAAATGCGGCCTCTAGAGCGTACACAAGGTTTTTCTAAGATTTGACCTAGTGACCTAGTTTTTGACCCCACATGACCCATTTTCGAACTCGTCCGAGATATCATCGAGACAAACATCCTGACCAACTTTCATGAGTATCGGACTCAAAATGCGGCCTCTAGAGCGTACACAAGGTTTTTCTAAGATTTGACCTAGTGACCTAGTTTTTGACCCCACATGACCCATTTTCGAACTCGTCCGAGATTTCATCGAGACAAACATCCTGACCAACTTTCATGAGTATCCGACTAAAACTGTGGCCTGTAGAGCGTACACAAGGTAAAAAGTTGACGACGGACGACGCACGCCGGACGCCGGACACAGCACGATCACAATAGCTCACCATGAGCACTTCGTGCTCAGGTGAGCTAAAAAACTTAAGGAATTAGACAAAGAATATTCTCAAGAACAGCTGGTGAATACGGGCCCAGAGGAATCCATTTGAAATGATGAACCAAAACCATACCTTATACCAGCCTCTTATGCCCTCAGCTCTGTAAATCTTGATCAGGGCATCTATCATCCCGCTGTATACAGTCGCAGAACTCGTAGAAACACCCTTCCTGACCCCCTCGTATTGTAGACATAGTCTGGTTTTCGTTACCCAAATTGGATTGGTTAAAGCCAAAGTAATAAATCCTACAAAAATTCAACAACTAAACTCTTAACCCCTTACCAAACAATGACGACTTTTAACGCCTCTGAAAGAGAAGGCCTTTAAAAACATTGTGGAAAAAGGAAAAAATGCTGGTATCAGCATTTTCTCCTTTTCCCACAATATTTTCTACCTTATCAAAGAAAAACCATTTCATATGGGCCACATTGACACAGTGTCGTCTGCAAATGTTTTCAATTTTGACAGGTCTAAAATTTGTTGTGCAGTAAAGGCTTAACCAAATGACAAATTTTCTGACTGGACTATATCCAAGTCAGTTGCAGACGAAAAATTAAATCATGTTAATACGATGATTTTAGACTTTGATAGGATAGAAAATATTGTGGGGAAAGGAGAAAACACTGGTTACCAACATTTTCTCCTTTATCCACAATGTTTTCTATAGGCTTCCTTCTCAGGGTCAAGAAAAATCAGGGATTGTGTGGCAAAGACTTAACTCTTTATAGTCGAGGACAAAAATATGTTAGACACCCCCTAACTGAAAGCACTTACAGACTAAAATTAGACTTTGCTTAAAAGAACATCATTGCTTTTCAAAACGGTTGGAAATATCTGTGGAAAAAGGAGCAATTGCAAGTTACTAGCACTTTTTTTTTTCTTCTTTACCCACAATGTTTTCTACCCTTTCAAAGATCCAAACATCATTTTGGCAACATTTAAATTTTGTAATCTGTAGAGGTTTTCAATTTGGAAAAGAGTAGAATTTTGCCATGATAATTATTATGGCAAAGAGATAAGTCATGTAACCCAACATTACCATTAACCCAATGCTAGTATTGGTTTCTTCAATGTACACTCTACTGAAAATTTAAACCTCCCCTCATCTCCAAAAAATGGTCAGATGTACAGGCAATAACATTTTACCATTTTCACTGATTGATTGAAAGTTGTTTCGTGCACCTATCTATGCTTTCAAAAGACTTTTTGCAACACCTCTTACAAGAGACCACTCCTTCATGCATGGCTTCATCCAGATTTAAAATACAATACCTAAGTATGTTAGGGGAAGCCTTTGGAAAACATTGTGGGAAAAGGAGAAAATGCTGGTGAACAGCATTTTCTCCTTTTCCCACAATGTTTTCTAACTTTCACAAAACAAATTTCAAATTTTCAGTCACTTTTATTTTGTTGTCTGCAAATGCTTACGAATTGGACAAGCCTAAAATATTGTCATTCGGTAATGAGTTAAGTTATATTCTAATGGCAAATGCACCTATCTATGTTTTCTAAGAGTCTTTGCAACAGCTGGCTTCATCCAGACTAAAAATACAATACCTAAAACTGTGTTAGGGAGATATCTTATTAGCTCATAGGTAATGGTATTGGTCTTTTAACCCTTTACTAAACAATCCTTGGTTTTTACAACCCTAGAATAGAAGCCTTTGGAAAGCATTGTGGGAAAAGGAGAAAATGCTGGTAACCAGCATTTTCTCCTTTTCCCACAATGTTTTCTACCATACTGGAAACAAATTTCAGTTTTTTAATCATGTTTTTTTTGTCGTCTGCAAGTGCTTTCAATTTGGACCGGTCTACAATTTTGTCGTTTGGTAAAGGGTTAACCCATTACCACATAATCCCTACTTTTGATGCCCCTGAGAAAGAAGCCTTTTGAAAACACTGTAGGAAAATGAGAAAATGCTGGTAACCAGCATTTTCTCCTTTTTCCACAATGTTTTCTACCATACTGGAAACAAATTTCAGTTTTTTAATCATGTTTATTTTGTCGTCTGCAAGTGCTTTCAATTTGGACCGGTCTAAAATTCTGTCGTTTGGTAAAGGGTTAAACCTTGAAAAACAAGTATTTTTTTCTTCATGGGTACGAATCCAGGCAGATGCAGTTTGTATTTCAGCTATGCATTTGTTGTGAATCTTCATGTTAAGACAGGTACTTTGCACAATATTCTTTCATAGCCCCTGGTTACTTACCCCCGTAACTATCGTCAAATGAATGAATGAATAGCGTTTTAAGGCCCGTCGACAACTCAGATGTCATATTGGGCACACTTACTTAGTAAACAATAATGCGAGGTGAAAAGAAGATACATGTGCAACAACATAAGACAAACATGATACATGAAGAATGGACAAAACACAAAATGATGCCCCTTTTGTCGCCTTTTACCACATGCATGCTGTCACGTTTGTTCCGCCAGATGAAATGGCAGATGTGACGATCGCGGGACTGCAGTGGTTTATTCTTATACCCCTGATTAAACCACACGGGGTCCCACAGGCCAATTGATTCCCATTCCAAACTCTATTTACATTGAGGAAAAAATATAGGATTTGGAAACTATGGTCAAAACAATGATCAGCTGTGAAACAGGAATGAATCCTATCGCAATGACTATCATCAATTATTGGAAAAGAATTGGCCAAGCTGGAGATTCAAGGCAGCAACCTGAGGTTCTAAAATCCTGAATGCTAGTGACTCTTCCACAGGGTCTTGGCGTTTTAATTTTAAAAATTTGACTATACGAGACATTATCCCTTTACCACTCAATGCCGACTTTCGACGCTCCTTGAAAAGAAGCCTTTTGAAAACATTGTGGGAAAAGAAGAAAATGCTGGTAACCAGCATTTTCTCCTTTTCCCACAATGTTTTCTACTCTATCAGAGAAAAATTACACCATGTAAGCCACACTGAAATTGTTGCCTGCAAATGCTTTTAATTCGGACAAGGCTAAAATTTTGTTATCAGGTAAGGGGTTAAATACCTGCTTCTGAAGCTGCCATCATGTGATTCATTGGTCCTATAGACTTGGTTGAGTCTCCCTCCTGCATCCAAGTCTTGATGGAGTTATAGCTGAAAAAGTGAAATTTGACGCTCTTCAGTACGTATCTTCATGAGCCATGCTCTGTGGAAAAGGTGCTTAATGCATCTGCAAACAGTATCGATCCAGGTCAGCCTGTGTAAAAGTACCGGTATTATTCAGTCTGTTGTTATTGTACAATATGAATTTCATGGATTTACTTGCTTGGTACCATGCATCACCACCACGCATTAACTCTTTACCAAACGACAAAATTGTAGACCAGTCCAAATTCAAAGCATTTGCAGGTGACAATGTAAGTATGACTCAGAAGTTGAAATTTGTCTAGGGAAGAGTGGAAAGTATTGTGGGAAAAGGAGAAAATGCTGGTTACCAGCATTTTCTCCTTTTCCTACAATGTTTTAATAAGGTTTCTTTCTCAGGGTCGTTAAAAGTCGGGATTGTGTGGTAAAGAGTTAAGCCCTGTTTTTGCCAAATATCACAACAAAACCCTCTTTCACAAGGATTGAAACCTTTGTCTTTCTACTCAGTATGTATATGTATTACTAAGAAGGGTTCTCCTGTGACTTGCCATATGACATTCCCATGCAAACCAGCACAGCAGATGTCTATTAAGGATCAAACCCTCCACTTTGCAGAGGTGCTTGAATGCACCCTCGAGGAATACAAACAAATAATTTAATCCTTTCCGAAACAATCCCAACTTTTAACAACCCTATGCAAGAAGCCTTTGGAAAACATTGTGGGAAATGGAGAAATTGCTGGAAACCATCATTTTCTCTTTTTTCCAAAACATTTTCTACCCTTCAAACAACAAATTTCAATTTTTCAACCACATTAATTTTTTCCTCTGTAAATGCTTTTAACCGGTCTAAAATTTTGTCACTCGGTAAAGAGTTAACCCATTACCACACAATCCCTACTTTTGACGCCCCTGAGAAAGAAGCCTGTAGAACACATTGTGGGAAAAGGAGAAAATGCTGGTAACCAGCATTTTCTCCTTTCCCCACAATGTTTTCTACCCGTCACAAAATAAATTTCAAGTTTTCAGTCACGTGTATTTTGTCGTGTGCAAATGCTTTCGATTTAGACAAACATGACATTTTGTCCTTTGGTAATGAGTTAAGCCTTTACCACACAATCCCTACTTTTGAAGCCCCTGAGAAAGAAGCTTTTAGCAAACATTGTGCGAAAAGGAAAAATGCTGGTAACCTTCCCAAAAAGAATTTAAAAATTTCAGTCACTTTCATTTTGTCGTCTGCAAATGCTTTCCATTTAGACAATTATAACATTTTGTCATTTGGTAAAGAGTTAAATAAAGGCTGAACACATTAGATTACTTACAAAAAGAAATAAAGGCCCCAAGACAGCCCTGCACCCCAGGCATTGGGCGTGACTCCCTGATATAACCCAAGGATACCCCTGTCCATGAAAATTGTCTTCAGGGCATGCCTCACTCCTTGATATTGTGGTCTTTGTTGTAAAGCAAAGGATGTTCCTTCATTGGCTGAAGTAAAAAAAAACAACACTACAGTAAACAAGAGCACCCATTTACCTAGACTGCCACATAATTTACTTGTAGGTTGAAAATGCGAATTAACAAAATTTTATACTAATCCGAATGAAAGCATTACATTTTGCAGACAACAACATAACAGACTTGACAAGTGAAAAATATTTTTGGAAAGGTGCGTAACATTGTGGGACAATGTTTTCAAAAGCCTTTTCTTCACGGTCCTTCACACTTGGGTCTGTGTGGTAAAGGGTTAAAGGTAACCTGCCCTTCTGGTAAAGGTTTAGACCATAACTATTTTAACCCTTTACCACACAATGACGCCTTATAACACCCCTGAGGAAGAAGCCTTTTGAATATATTGTGAGAAAAGGAGAAAATGCTGGTAACCAGCATTTTCTCCTTTTCCCACAAAGTTTTCTACACTGTCAAAGCAAAATTGCGTCATTTGAGCCACTTCAGTGCCTTCAATGAAATGGCTTGCAACAGGTAAAAAGGGTCATTCTGCAATTTGCAATAAGTATCATCATGGATCAGCTAGCCTGGCATTCAGGCCCTGCATTTAAGTCATTATAATAAACATGGTTGGTTGTATTGGAGTTTAACGCCACTGTTACAGCTAAGTTCATATCACGGCGGGCGGTGACACATGTGTTTCCTGGCTTTCTCACACCGGTACTAACACAACTTTCTTTCCAAAGCCACCAACTACTTTTCTCACATGCTTCAGCAGAGGTGAGAGGCGAAATTACACCAGAAAGAAACTTCACCTCGACCGGGTATCGAACCATCAACCACCAGATCATGAGTCCAACACGCTCACCATTGAGCCACTCGGGCGGGCTCTAATAAACAAGGTACACAACTACAGAAAAGCAGAGACATATGTATTAGATGTCTCTGAGAAAAGCCACAGAAATATGCGTTGTTATTTGCCATTCTTCTGAAATACAGAATTTTTGTTCACATGTTGAAATACATTTTGATCTTTCACCTTAAAAAACAAATGTACTCAATATAGTCTGAGTAACAATTACTTTTGCTTCTACAGGTTCTTTCATTTCAGACAAGGCAAGCATTTTGTGATTAGCTATAGGATTCGGTCATCATACCAGTATTACGCAACTCAGTTTAAGATCACGTGTGAAGTGCGTGCCTGAAACAAGGAACCGTAACACCAACAAGCGCTCATTATTTTTCATTCACCTTGAAATCTGATCTTGACTAGGTCTAGCGGGTGTAGCACAAGGGTAGATATTACCCCTCCCGTCACTCCTGCTGCCATGTATTCCCATTTCACGTATGTAAACACTGAATTCGGCATGTTTCTTATCGAGGTCACGCTGAAGGGTAGAGAAGTTGGCGTCTTTTCCATTCAGATTTCGTTATCTCGTCAAAAAGCTCAACAAATCTGACGGCCTAACAGTCTTTTCACGATTACATACACAAATTTTCTGCAAAATTTTCATTCTGTTCATTTGCAAACAGGTTAAACAAGCATCTACTTATGCAAACTCATGATGAAATAATGTTTACCATCGACTACCCTACTCTTTTTGTTGACCTGCAAATATTAGAAAAATACCAATCAATGAGGGATCATGAATATGCAATTTTATATGTCACGCCCCCACTGTAAACGCCCCTACATTTCTTAAATTTATATGCAAATTACTTATTTTGGTCAAATCATGACTTTCCTGCTCTTCAATGTTTTTGGGTTAAGTTTTTGGTTAAAATAATGAATTACAAATAAGTAGACAGTTTCTAAAAATTGCATGTATTTACAAACACTGATATAGATCTATCAATTCATAAGTTATTTAACCCTTTACCACACAATGACGACTTTAAACTTCACTAAGAAAGAGGAATTGTGAAATCATTGTAGGAAAAGGGGAAAATGCTGGTTACCAGCATTTTCTCTTTTTCCCACAAAGTTTCCTACCCCATCAAAGAAAAATTGCGTCATTTTCACCATTATGAAAATGTCTTCAAATTCTTCCAGTTTGGATCAATCAAGCATTTTGCTGTGTGGTAGAGGGTTAACGTCATTTGTATAAAAGTGTTTCAATCAGTAACACGCTCCGTGGTTTAAAGTTCTGCTGAATTTTGGCGAAATGAAATTATGCTCCACTGTCATGCTCTGACAAAAGAGAGCTTAATGCATCTTTGTGATGCAAACAAGCAATCTTATAATCAAAGTTCCGTAACGTTAGTAGCCACTGTTTTAATCATGAAATAGACTGGTCCTTTGGCGAAACTTTTCGGCCCAGGTCAGCTGCGCGGACTGCACAGGCTGACCCGAGGCGACAGTTTTCGCAAACGCATTAAAGGTGGGTATTTAGAATTTTTACATCTCACCAAATTAAAAAATATATATATGTCACTGAAATTCATATGAAAAAATAATACAAATCACAAGTAATTAAGATTCATAAAATTACAGAAACAATTTTTGTTGATGGTATTCCCTTAAAAGGCTACGTAGCCTCTTAAGGTATTTTTAGATTTCGCGCCAAAAATCAATAAAGCATTCTGGGAATGTCAAGTGACTGGCACTTGACTCATAGCGCCTAAATTCCCTATCATAATAAACATGTAATAATTATTTTCCATAATGTCTTCTTCGGACGCTATGTTCGAAGCTTCTTCTGTGTATTCCTGTAAGTAAATGAGCGAACTGATCATCTAAAAAAATAGAACGTATCTCCCGTTGGTGTCAACATGGGCCGTAGTAAATCTCTAATTTCTCGTGTTGTCCGACGGTTTTCGACTACTGGGGTTTTATGAATGAAAATTAAAAGGCTTTGGGAGTATAAGGATGATTTTTTTTGCACTTTTGTAAAATTTTCGTCCCAAAATCTGAAGGGCCATCTTTAAGTCTCTTTTTCATAGAGCAATGCTCATTTATATAACTGACCGACCGATTATATCGAACCCTGTAAGAATGGTTTAATGTTCCACAGAAAAAGTAGGTTGACCTTTTGAGATAAAGATCGTTCCCGATATTCACCTATGCTTGTACTTTATAGGACACTTGATGATTTCGGTCAAGGAACCAGCCTTTAACCCTTTCCCAAACAATCCCTTGTTTTTACGGGTCTGGAATAGTAGCCTTTTGAAAACATTGTGGGACAAGGAAAAATGCTGGTAACCAGCATTTTTTCCTTTTCCCACAATGTTTTCTACCCTATCATATAGAAAAATCATCTTTTTAGCAACTGTTAATTTGTCATCTGCAAAATTCTTTGAATTTGGTCTGGTCCAAAATTGGCCATTTGGGAAAGGGTTAAAACTTTTGCCAAACAATGCCGACTTTTAACGAACTTGAGAAAGAAGCCTTTTGAAAACATTGAGGGAAAAGGAGAAAATGCTGGTAACCAGCATTTTCTCCTTTTCCCACAATGTTTTCTAATCTATCAACTGATAACTGCACTATTTGATCTACAGTTAAATTGTCATCTGCAAATGCTTTCAAATTGGACAAGGCTAAAATTTTGTCGTCTGGTAAAGGGTTAAGTAGCTCCGAAGCACGATAGGCCTATATAAGGGGCTGATTTGACAGGAAGGACATTCCGTTATCATCGACAAAAATGAAAGCAGCTCTCTGTCTCGCAGTTTTCGGTCTTCTGGCGGGTAAGTTAGTAAAAACAATCATCTATTCAAAAGTGAACTAAAAGCAAATGTTCGGACTAGTACGGAATCCTGTTTCCGGCATCCAATTTTCGACCTACGAGGAATTAGAAAAATAGAAAATAAGAACACTAACTTCCACTTTTCTGGCAAAAAAAGTTACACAGAAAAAAAGAAAAGTTGAAGTTTTTGACCTGACAATTTTCAAAAAAACTTTCCACTTTTCGACCTCACGTTTGTCTAGAAAAGTAGAAATTAGGAAGCACTAGCTTCCACTTTTCTCTAGGTCGAAAAGTAGAAAACTGGAAGTTTTTCACATGACAATTGTTAATAAAACTTCCACTTTTCGACCTACAAAAGTCAAAGCCGAAAATTGAAAAGTAGAAAAGTTGAAAAGTCGAGAAAAGTCGAAAAGTTAGCTGATTAAAACTTCCACTTTTCTAGTTGGACTAATTTTTCGCAGGATAAATTGGCCGCGTTATTTTTCTAATTGTACACCGGACAAAGAAACAAACATCCCGTGATAATGATGGAATTTGTCTTTGAATGGGTAGAAATATTGTGGAAAAATTCTGAAAAGTAAAAAAAAAAAAAAACTCTGCTTATGACCATTTCAATCTTTTGTTATAATATTCGAGAAGCCATTTTGTAAAAGGGTAATGGCTGCATTACTGTTGTCTGCGCATGTCATATTCTTCGAAGATTCGATTTGTTTTATATGACGCATCACTGTCCCCGCTATTGTATTACGGTGGTTTCAGCCCTTTGATTTCATTGCAGTGATTGTCCAGAGCGAGTTATGTTTAAACCATAACGTAATGAACTGCACGGTGCAGTGCACTGGAGTCAAAAGACCGGTCTGCGAACATGAAGTCTGCACATGTGGTAAGTATTTTGATCATTGACCCCCCCACCTCCTTTTCGTTACTTTTCACGCCCCTGAGAAAGAAGCCTTTAGAAAACAATGTGGGAAAAGGAGAAAATGCTGGTAACCAGCATTTTCTCCTTTTCCCACAATGTTTTCTACCCTTCACAAAACAAATTTCAAATTTTCAGTCCCTTTCATTTTGTCGTCTGCAAATGCTTTCAATTTGGACACGTCTAAAATGTTGTCGTCTGGTAATGAGTTAATATCGTCAATATATATCGGTTACCATCTTATATCTCCGTAATAAACAACCACCGTTATCAACAGGAAAGACGATCGACATCATTACGGTCGAGTCGTCATCATCATCTTTAGCTGCCTACTCCATCTGATCATCATCATCATCGTCATCATCATCATCATCGTTATGATCATCTTCACCATCATCGTCGTCGTCGTCATTATCAATAATAGTAACAATATACTGTTTTCAGATGTCTGTCCAAAGATTCTTGATAAGACTTGCACGATTTCAAAAACCTCACAAGGGTCTGTTCGCCTACCGATCATCCTTTTAGAAAAAAAACTTAGCGTGCTTTATCTATTGTAACTTTTTCTTTCGCCTAAATGTCCTTCCAACGAATTAGTTTAACGAAAACTTTCACTCAATCTTAAAAACCCAAAATTTTGCGATTTCAAAGTTGATATCACCGGACATAAAATACCTCATCGATCAGTGTAGATCATAGTTCAGATTTTTTTTCTTTCTCCTTTTTTGAGATTTGAGCGGCTTTTTCCATAATTTGAACACTGTAAAAGACGTAGGCTTTCGTATAAAAAAAGGGGCAGATAATTACTGTAACACTGTAAACAAGAGGGCCATGATGGCCCTGAAATCGCTCACCTGAGTTTATTGACCAAACATGCACCATCTAGTTTCCCAGTGACCTAGTTTTTTATCAGACATTACCCATCATCAAACACTTTTGAGATATCAATAAGACAAACATTCTGGCCAAGTTTCATGAGTATTGGACTGAAAATGTGGCCTCTACAGTGTACAAAAGGTTTTTCTAAGATTTCATCAAGTGACCTAGTTTTGGACCCGACAATTACCCATTATCAAACTCTTTTGAGACATCACCAAAACAAACATTCTGACCAAGTCTGAAGAATATCAGGCAGAAAATGTAGCCTCTAGAGTGTACACAAGGTTTTTCTAATATTTGACCCATTGACCTAGTTTTTGACTCCACATGACCCATTTTCAATCTCATTCAAGGTATCACCAGGACAAATATAATGAACAAGTTTTAGGAGTATCAGACTGAAAATGTGTCCTCCAGAGCATACAAAAGGTGTTTATAACATTTGACCTATTGACCCAGTTTTTGACCCAACATAACCCATTTTCAAACTCATCCAAGATATTATAAAGGCAAACATTCTGACTAATTTTCAAGAGTGTTGGACTGAAAATGTGGCATCCAGAGCATATACAAGGTTTTTCTAAGATTTGACCTGGTGACCTAGTTCTTAACCCCCAATGACCCATTTTCAAACCTGTCTGAGATATCATCAAGACAAACATTCTGACCAACTTACAAGAGTTTCGGACTGAAAATGTGGCCTTTAGAGCCTACAAAAGGTTTTTCTAACATTTGACCTAGTGACCTAGTTCTTAACCCCCAATGACCCATTTTCAAACCTGTCTGAGATATCATCAAGACAAACATTCTGACCAACTTACAAGAGTTTCGGACTGAAAATGTGGCCTTTAGAGCCTACAAAAGGTTTTTCTAACATTTGACCTAGTGACCTAGTTTTTGACCCCACATGACCCATTTTCGATCTTGTCCGAGATATCATCCAGACAAATATCCTGACCAACTTTCATGAGTATCCAACTGAAAATGTGGCCTCTAGAGCGTACAAAAGGTTTTTCTAAGATTTGACCTAGTGACCTAGTTTTTGACCCCACGTGACCCATTTTCGAACTCGTCCGAGATATCATCCAGACAAACATCCTGACCAACTTTCATGAGTATCCGACTGAAAATGTGGCCTCTAGAGCGTACAAAAGGTTTTTCTAAGATTTGACCTGGTGACCTAGTTTTTGACCCCACGTGACCCATTTTCGAACTCGTCCGAGATATCATCCAGACAAACATCCTGACCAACTTTCATGAGTATCCGACTGAAAATGTGGCCTCTAGAGCGTACAAAAGGTTTTTCTAAGATTTGACCTGGTGACCTAGTTTTTGACCCCACGTGACCCATTTTCGAACTCGTCCGAGATATCATCCAGACAAACATCCTGACCAACTTTCATGAGTATCCGACTGAAAATGTGGCCTCTAGAGCGTACAAAAGGTTTTTCTAAGATTTGACCTGGTGACCTAGTTTTTGACCCCACGTGACCCATTTTCGAACTCGTCCGAGATATCATCCAGACAAACATCCTGACCAACTTTCATGAGTATCCGACTGAAAATGTGGCCTCTAGAGCGTACAAAAGGTTTTTCTAAGATTTGACCTGGTGACCTAGTTTTTGACCCCACGTGACCCATTTTCGAACTCGTCCGAGATATCATCCAGACAAACATCCTGACCAACTTTCATGAGTATCCGACTGAAAATGTGGCCTCTAGAGCGTACACAAGGTTTTTCTAAGATTTGACCTGGTGACCTAGTTTTTGACCCCACGTGACCCATTTTCGAACTCGTCCGAGATATCATCCAGACAAACATCCTGACCAACTTTCATGAGTATCCGACTGAAAATGTGGCCTCTAGAGCGTACACAAGGTTTTTCTAAGATTTGACCTAGTGACCTAGTTTTTGACCCCACGTGACCCATTTTCGAACTCGTCCGAGATATCATCGAGACAAACATCCTGACCAACTTTCATGAGTATCCGACTAAAACTGTGGCCTCTAGAGCGTACACAAGGTAAAAAGTTGACGACGGACGACGCACGACGCACGACGCACGACGCACGCCGCACGACGCACGACGGACGACGGACGACGGACGACGGACACAGCACGATCACAATAGCTCACCATGAGCACTTCGTGCTCAGGTGAGCTAAAAACGTAGGCTTACGTATAAAAAAAGGGGGAGATCATTACCATTGTGTTGAAATACTTGTATCTAAATTACAAAATGAAATGACGTTGGGATAACAAAAAACTTGAAGCTCATGGTATAAGCCCTAAATTCGAATACTACATTTGTTTTGTTAGAAAAAAAATGTTCACGGTATCGGAAAGTGTGGGTTTACCATTAGACTGCACAGACTGTGCAGCCTGATCCGGATTCACACTGACCGCCTAAGCAATTCCAGCACTGACTAGCGATTCTAGAGTTTCAAGTTAACCCATTACTACACAATCCCTACTTTTGACGACCCTGAGAAAGAAGCCTTTAGAAAACATTCTGGGAAAAAGGAGAAAATGCTGGTAACCGGCATTTTCTCCTTTTCCCACAGTTTTTTCTACTCTTCACAAAACAAATTTCAAATTTTCAGTCACTTTTATTTTGTCGTCTGCAAATTCTTTCGATCTGGACAAGCCTAAAATATTGTCGTTTTGGTAATGAGGTAAAGATTATTCAACAAAGTATACGGAATGTGCCGAGTGTAAATCACGAAGAATATCGAGTTTTGCCGGTTCTAGTTCTTCGATAACTAACCTTAGTATAACCGGTTAGGATCGGTATTTTTTTCTTCATTCTAGGCGACCTTTGCCTTGCCAGTGTTCCATGGTCGACCAATAGGGCTTCAAAAGCCTGTTGTCTCTTTGTACGCTAAAGCTGGTAACCAGCATTTTCTCCTTTTCCCACAATGTTTTCTACTCTGCACAAAACAAATTTCAAATTTTCAGTCACTTTCATTTGGTCATCTGCAAAATTCTTTCGATTTGGACAAGCCATAAAATATTGTCGTTTGGTAATGAGTTATAGCTTGTCGGCACTGACAACAAAGTACGGAACGTGCCGAGTGTAATTCACGAAGAATATCGAGTTTAGCCGGTTTTGTTTCTACGATAACTAACCTTAGTAACTGGTTACGATCAGTGTTTTTCCTTTTGTTTTTTTCCTCATTCTAGGCGACCCTTGTCTTGCTAAATCTGATTGCACGGCCTGCCAGGGCCACATGGATCCAGCCGGTCACATGATCAATATGGAAGTCCACTGTATGGACGGAGCCTGCGTGTGTGAGCCTCACCATCAACCTCCACCAAACAATAATGGACATCACCATCCACCCGGTGGAAACTAGAGAATTCTCATTTTTCTTGAAGTGATTGGTTGGATGAAATTTAAAAAAAAAAGAGAGAAAAAAAAAAATGTTCAGGCACTCCTTGACCAATTTACAAAGATGTTTGTTCATTTGTTATTTTTTTGTCCTGAGCCAAGACGTTGTCTGCGCATGTCATATCCTTCGAAGATTCGACTGTCTTATATGCCACATCACTAGCCCCTAAAGCGGGCTGACTGTAATATTACGCTCTACAAAGTAGAAAATAGCTTTTATCAATACGTTTGAGTAGAAATGAGACCTGCTTTAGCTCCAGATTTCTCTAAACTGCTGATCATAACTGAGTGAATTGCACGAGGTAGCGTTTTATTAAGTAACCGTTTATTTTAGTTTGAAATTCAAAGTAACGGTTGTCGCGTAGGAAAGTGGTTCGGCTCTATACCCAGGATACCCGATAGATGAGTATTTATAGAATGCCATCTAGCGGGAGATAATGGAGCCGAGAACCTCACTCGGTTATGTACGAGACGGCTGGCATTCAATGCGAGTTCAACACACAGACAATCGTTAAACCCCAAACCTACAAAATATTTTAACCTATTATCACACAATGTCCCTACTTTTGACGACCCTAAGAAAAAAGCCTTTAGAAAACATTGTGGGAAAAGGAGAAAATGTTGGTAAACAGCATTTTCTCCTTTTCCCATAATGTTTTCTAACCTTCACAAAAGAAATTTCAAAATTTTCAGTCACTTTTATTTTGTCGTCTGCAAATACTTTCGATTTGGACAAACCAAAAATTGTGTCGTTTGGTAATGAGTCAACACAAGTGCGACACACTGACCTATAGCGGATAGCGTAGATCAAGATCAGACTATGACATTTTATACAACGATAAAAGTTTTTCTTTTGTAAATATTACGGGGAAAGGAATTAATATAAGCCACACGCATGTTTTCCAATCCCATCTTATTTGTTCATGTTAAATGGTGCTGTGTATGAAAATTGTTTGAAATAAGATAAAGTTTAACCCTTTACCCCATTAGGCATTTCTATGGTATCTCTAACTGACCCTAAATAACAGCAAGGATGAAGCCGTTTCTTATGTGTATATGAGACCTTTTGAAAGCATAGAAAACATTGTGACAAAAGGTGAAATTGCTCGTCACGAGCAATTTCACCTTTTGCCACAATGTTTTCCAAAGGCTCCTACAAGCAATGCGTAGAAATGAGTATCTATGGAGTAAAGGGTTAAACTAAGATCAGACTGCACAGAAAGGGGAAGTCTGATCTTGGATCTACAGAGTCCGATAGGGAGATATCTTTCTCTCAAAAAGTCCTTTGAAAAAGCAAATTTAAGGGTTTTACTGTCGGTTTGAAAATTTCATTTTATTTACATGTATTCAGCAGGTTAAAGGTTGACTCTTTGCCAAACGACAAAATTGTGGATTGGTCCAAATTGAAAGCATTTGCAGACGACAAATTTAATTTGACTCCAATGTTGAAAAAAGTTCTGTGAGGGTAGAAAATATTGTGGGAAAAGGAGAAAATGCTGGTTACCAGCATTTTCTCCTTTTCTCACAATATTCTCGAAAGGGTTTCTTTCTCAGAGTTGTGATAACCCGGGATCGTTTATGAAACTTTCAAGCCGAGAGTACAAGAGGAAAACTTGTCCAATTTCAAAATTACTGTTTGAGGAAAAATATCACTTGATCGGAAGGTGTAGATTCAAGATCGGGCTTTACATTCTGTGCATTCTGATCTTTGTTTGATCTTTATCTATCTTGTCCGAAGAACGGTCACTGAGTCGAGTCCTATGGTTGAAAAGAAGAGAGAAAAAAAACTTGTGTACTTTTACAATCATACCATTATGCAGTGATATTTATATATTGATACGAGTGCTTGTGGTTAACATCTTCGCGAGCCAAGGTTACGATCACTACGTGGATCTTACCTTGGCTGATTAAATTGAGCCCGATTTCGAGATTCCTGCGATGCGCCCTCTATTGTATGCTGGTTATTACCCTCCTTTACATCATATTTCTAAAAGCCAATGAAGTATCGTTTTACAAACCGCTTACGAACACACATGAAGCGATAAGTAGACATCCACGTGGGTTTCCATGTTTACCTTCTATTCGAAAGGTAGTGACCTTATTCTATTTTTATCAAAGATGAAATGCTACGAGCGATTTCATTCGTTGCAGTTAGAGCTGGCTGCATCCAATGAAAAAGCGTATCGGGGGAAGGTTAAAAATCAAGCTTGATCCGCCATGGGTAGAGTAGCGTAGTGGATCGTCAGCCTTGGCTTGCGAAGATGGTGGTTAAAGATATACACGTGACCTTTCACGCCAAAAAGGACAATCTGGAAATTCCCTACATCAACGACAGTGAAAGTCAATTTTAAGTTGATAGTTCAAAAATGATTGTATAGTAAGGCAGAATGGCCACTTTTCATACCGAAAATATCATAAAATCGAAAAGTGTCGACCTTGGTCAGCCTGCGCAATCCGCGCAATCTGACCACACTTTTCGTAGTTCCCAAAATGGCCCCTTTTTTGCGTGACGGTTTACATGTATTTTGTATACTAAATGGTCATAGATCAGGGCCTATTATTGCCTGTATTTATACACGGAAATGGACAGTCAATATCAAACAACACTCTTGAATTGACAAATATGTCAACGCTTTCATATAATATGGCCTTCAACACGAGAAGGGTCATTCGGACTTTTGAGTAAAGTGCCGTCTCGGATCAGCCTGTCTTATATGACGCATCACTAGCCCCGAAAGAGGGCAGACTGTAATATTACGCTCTATGAAGTAGCAATGTAGAAAATAGCTTTTATCAATACGTTTGAGTAGAAATGAGACCTGCTTTAGCTCCAGATTTCTCTAAACTGCTGATCATAGCTGAGTGAATTGTACTAGGTAACGTTTTATTGAGTAAAACGTTTATTTTAGTTTGAAATTCAAAGTAAAGGTTGTCGCATAGGAAAGTGGTTCGGTTCTGTAACCAGGATGCCAAAATTAGATAGATGAGTATTTATAGAATGCCATCTATAGATAATGGAGTTTTGCCGGTTCTGTTTCTTCGGATAACTAACCTTAGTATAACCGGTTTGGATCGGTATTTTTTCCCTTTTTTTCCCTTCATTCTAGGCGATCCTTGTCTTGCTAAATCTGATTGCACGGCCTACCAGTAGGAAAGTGGTTCGGCTGGGTACCCAGGATGCCCAAATTAGATAGATGAGTATTTACAGAATGCCATCTAGCGGGAGATAACACGATAATGTAGGTGACGAAGTTCGTCATTTAAGACAAACGCCTGTGGTCAATAACTAGGATCAATTCAACCCAGGTAGGAATAGTTGTTTGGGTATCCAGGAAGCGATTTCGACGGCAAAGTCTGGCCTTTTGACCCTTTACCATACAATCTATGTATTTTTATTACCCTGAGATAGAGTACTGTCAAAAACATTGTGGGGAAAGGAAGAAAATGCTGGTAACCATAGCTACCAACATTTTCTCCTTTGCATATAATTTTTTCTAGCTAGATGTAAACAAATTTCAATATATGAGTTATGTTTATTTTTTCGTCTGCAAGTGCTTTCATTTTGGACTAGTCTAAAATGTCGTTTAGTAAAGAATCAATGCTAAGTGAAAAGCTTTTAACCGTTACAACTCTGATTTAATGTAGAGGACATTTTAAATCTAGAAATAAGGTCAAAACTAATGAAATGTCAATACTGTTTTTGCCTAGAATGTCTCGGCAAGGCGGACAGTATAGATCAGAGATTAGACATCGCGTTTTGTATGGTCTAATCCACACACAGCAAAGGCAATTTAAGTAATGAGACGATTGCATTAACCTTTTTATATAACCAAGATTGCTTTTCATTTATGGCACATGCCATAGAGAACGTTTCCAGTATTGGCCTTGAGAGGTGAAACGTGTAGGGCCTAGATCTAATTTCATGGGTAAAAGAAACTTGTTTTTGAAAAGTTCTCGGGTTCGAAAAGAAAAAGGGAGATCGCCTCGTCTTTAATGACTACTCGTGGTTGCCGAGTGTATTTGTAATTGCCGCAAATTACTTACAAAAACAAATTTGAAGGATGAAAATGGACTGGACAAGTTTAATTTACGCTCTTGGATACATTTTTCTTGCACTCCGACTTGGTGTAACAAGGACATTTACACGCTTTGAAAAGGTGGATGGTTTGGATGGTACTGTATGCCCAGAATCGGACGAAGTTTTCGTCATCAACTTCTCCGGATACGGTAACGACGGTACAAGTTTTTGTGCAGCACGCTGCAGCACAGACGCACAGTGCGAGACTATCTTTTATGACTTTACAAATTCAAAGTGTACCGGATGTACCAGTATATATGACGTAAACAGTGTGTTGGACGTGTCAGCTGGTACCATGTATTACGTCAAGATTTCTAGTAAGAGAATACAATGGGAAGCGCTCTGGAAGAGATGTTTATTGAATCCTCGGAGTGCATTATACCAAGGAAATTGTTAGATACTATAGTTCCATTTTGTCAATAGAACCGACTGGTTTATGACATAGAATGGTCCTTCAACATGTGGAAAATTTACCAGGAGCAAAATATATCAACCCATGTCATTCTGCGCGGACAGCGCAGGCTGACACGAGTTGATAATTTTTGCAAGTGAATCAAACCACCTATTTCCAAAGCGCTAGTAGGCCTACTACCATGTGTTACACTTCTTATGTGATTATACATATTAGTGTAGATGATACCCATAAACCGTAGATATATCATCGCAAAGGTTGTCTCGATCGATGGCGTCCGTGAAATCGACCACAGGGACTCGATCCATTATTTTTTTTTGTAACTTGTAAGTAAATAAAGATTTACAAGATACAAAAAAAAAAAACCACTGGTATCTGGTAAGTCTTTATTCACTCTCTTGGATGCATTTTACTTCACTTCGATTTGGTGTAACAAGGACATTTACCCGCTTTGAAAAAGTGAATGGTATAGATAGCACTGTATGTCCAGAAATGGACGAAGTTTTCGTCATCAACTTTTCTGGATTATGGTAACGATTGAGTCCCTGTGAAATGGACGGGCTTCTCCATGCATTTTCGCTGACGTAGATCTATATCATGGCAACCAATGCAGTAAATGACACGTCCGAGTTTTTTTCCGATCTTATAGATCTATCTATATGGGTGTTGTGATGATTTTTCTAATGTATTTTGAATTTATAAACTTGGAAAGTTTTTTTTTTCTTTTCAAGCGCTTTAACAATGTCTTCCCCCCCCCCCCACCCCCAAGTAACGGCATCCTGAGAAAAATTTTAACTAAGTAATCATTATCTCTTGCTAGATGACATTCTAGAAACACACATCTATCTAATATGGGCACCCTGTGAACATAAACGGACTATATAATAACGGCAACCGTTACTTTGAATTTCAAAATAAACGTTTACTCAGTAAAGCGCTACCTGGTGCGAATTATTCAGTTATGATCAGCTAGCACTAGTAGCAGGCAACCTATCAACGGCCATTTATTAAAATAGTCTCTAGAGGCTTGGTTTAAGCTTCAGTATAAGCCCTACTTTTCCCAAGTATCGGGGAATGGGTGATGCATCGTGTAATATACAGGTCGAATCTTCGGAGAATAAGACATGTGCAGAAAAAAAAAAGTAAAATAAAAAAAAAGTGCTATATTGAAAAGTATTTTCTATTTTTCTACCTTTTGAACGGTGAATTCGATCACGTGAGTCACGTTTGATTAGATCCAGTCGTCTGAAAGTGATTTTACATTCTGGAAAAAGCGTACCCTGTCGTCTGTCTTGTTGATTGTGGCGCCGCATTAGCAGCGCCGCTATATTTTTAGTCGGTTTTGAAAAGTACCTATGGAGGCAGCCATATTGTTTACTCGGCTTCAAGTCATATCGTAACTAGGTAATTTCGTACCTTGGCCATTTCATACAATTTTGGTATTGTCGCACCCACCTATATATATATTTTTTTGTTTTGGTCATTTCGTACTCATTTATCATGCTGTACCCGCTTTGAAAATTTCATACCCAGTTTTCAATATCAATTTGGAAGCTAGTTTTAATACTGTTTTCTCATGGGGTTTCTCGAATGACAACTGCTTTTGTACATAGCTCCAACTGAAATTATATTAATTTTTGCCGAAGAACGGCTATGATTGTGTCTTACCATTATTGTTTCTTTCTTTTTAAGTTTTAGCTGCATTCTAAGGATTGTTTAGGACTTCTCAATTTATTTCTCACCGAGTTCTGCAAAAATTTACTTTGGTCAATGTACATAATGTGCCTTGGTTTTTAGAAACAATTGATTTGTGGCGCCATTGCTGTTATGCATAAAAATTTTCTTATTTGTACTGTTTTGGATACATACAAGTCTTCGTTAGACACAGGGGCGTCGGAACTAGTCTAGATTGAGGGCAAAGGCGACCGGACCTGCACCAAATAAGAGGGAAAGAGTAGGCATAGCCTTTGTCACGAAAACTGCGCATGGTTTTTAACCCTTTCTCGAACAATCCCTGGTTTTCACGACCCCAAATACGAAGCCTTTTGAAAACATTGTGGGAGTAGGAGAAAATGCAGACAATCAGCATTTTCTCTATTTCCCAAAATATTTTCTACCCATCTAAAACAAATTTCAATTTTTGAGTCACAGTCAGACCAGTTTAATTTTGTCATTTGGTAAAGGGTTAACTACCATAAAGAAAAAAGCATTTGAAAACGTTATAGGAAAGGACAAATGCTAGATCTAGTAGATATACTTTATCCTACTTTTTAACCAAATTTTCTAAACCCCCGCCCCCCCCCCCCCCCCCCCCCACGACAATTTACATTTAACGTTTTTCAAGCCATGTTTGATTTGGCGTCTGCAAATGCTTTGCGTCTGGACGATTCAAATACATATTTAATTTAAGGTAGTGGACCCGTAATAGAAAACGGCTATTTCCACTAAATACATGTATAAACTTACAAAGTTTGCCACGATTAAAAATGAGTATTATTGTACTACTTTAACCAAGCCACATTTTCCTTTTGTTCCTTCTTAGAATTATCATTTATAAATGTAAAACCAGTATATTCTCATTACAAAAGGAGATAAAAATTACCTCCCTTTGTTGGAAATTGACAAAAGTATCGACAAATACTTTCTAGATCGACATCAAAGGAATTTCTTATTGGTTAAAATGTGCAGAAGTATCATATCAGTATAAATCCATATTTATCAACTATCAAGAAATTTTATTCCATGCTGCCCTAGAAGCGTTATGGGTCTATTTCCTTAAATGCAGTATACACAGATACAGTGTACCCTAGTATACTGCTCAAAAGAATGAAAGGATCACACAAATGCTGAAAATCAAATCTTTCACTTTGCTAAGCACTCGGTCTTTGTGCTCCGAAAACCATTAGTTTACGTTCTTACTGATTAAAATGGCTCAAATAGTGCCCTGGTTTTTTTTTTTTTATATATGCTGATAAGCCATGTTAAGCAGAAAATTAAGAAATTTGTTTTCCTTATTCTTTTGTTACACAGCTCACATTTTTTTACAATCTTTTGTTCATATTCTTGTCAAATCTAATGAACCAAGAGGACGTGATGAAACAATGACACGTCCGATACTCGAAAAAGCCTGTCTCGCATATAAAAAAATAAGGTTTTGACAGGAATAGCCCATACATCTTTTGTGCAAACCAAATTGTTTTGCCTGTTCTGTAATTTTACAGTGTTAAGACGCAATAAACTTATGAGCAGAAAATTATCTGCATTTTTCTATGCTGAAAAAGTCGAGGACATTAATTTTGATCCTTTAATTTTTTTGAGCAGTGTATTTTGTTGTGCTGTATTTGCTAGGGTGTTCAAGTCTTGCTGTGATTAAAAATGCAGGTTTGTTTGATAAAAGGTAAATGTCTAGAATTGTAATTTTCAGAGGCCTATCAAGAGAACTGCTCCTCTGTGTACAACAACTGCGTGGAACCCAACCAAGAATGTTTTACAGATACTTGTATTTTCAGCCCTGGGTACAGCTATAATCCAAGCTCTCAAACATGTGTTGATGGTAAGGATTTTAACTCTACCAAACGACAAAAAATTAGACTGGTCCAAATTGAAAGGATTTGCAGACGACAAATAAAATGTAACTGAAATAACAGTTTTTGTTTTGGATGGGGAAGAAAGCCTTGTGGGAAAAGGAGAAAATGCTGCTTACCAGCATTTTCTCCTTTTCCCACAACGTTTTCAAAAGGCTTCTTATACAGGGGTGTTAAAAGTCATGATTGTGTGGTATAAAGTTAATTCACTTGTTTGTTTGATGTTTTACACAGTTTTCATTATAATTATTGACTTTATATATCACTGTTGCCATGACATCCATCCATGGTTTCTAGGAATTCTTTTGACCATTCTTGTAACAGTCTTTCCATGCCACTGGCTTGTTTATCACATGTACAGACATTGTTGAGGCAATGCTCAGCAGTGAGAGAGGAATGGGTGTCACCAGTCCATGGATAGAGAATGGCAAAGTTGGGAATCGAACTAGCCATGCCTCAGGTTTAAAGTCTAAAGGATTCTTCAACTACCTCGTCTGCTGAAAGTTGGGAGTAATTTCAATCTCATATACAATCATGCCTATCAAATTTGAAGATGTTCAGACTGAAATATGACAAAATTATGCTCTGGACAAGCAGAAAATTCTGTAAAAATGATGATCAAGGGGGAATAACTCAAAGATAGTACAAGGTAGAGTTATTGTTCTTTTGCATCCTGTACAATTGCAACAAATGCAATAGCCAACTTTCAAGTCAATTAGACCAAAGATGACCAAGTTATATTCTGGACAAGCAGAAAATGCTGCAAAAGTGACTATCAAAGCTAAATAACTCAAAGACAGCAGAGTTATGGTTCTTTTGCACTGCACTTTGTATTATTGAAACAAGCACAAATGCCAAATTTGAAGATGTTCAGACTAAAAATAACAAAGTTATGTTCCAAGCAGAAAATGCTGTAAAAATGATGATGGGAAATAATTGAAAGACAACATGAGGTAGAGTTGTGGTTCTTCTGCACTGCACTCCGTATAATTGCAACAAACATAATTGCCAAGTTTTAAGTCAATTGGACTTGAGATGACAAAGTTATGTTGCGGACAAAGAACTGGACGCTGTCGGCTCGCTACCCGCCCACCCGGTTGCCCGTACGTCATGGGCGATCTTATAATACGTCCCTTCCTGGAACATGGTATAAAAAGGAGAAAATGCTGGTTACCAACATTTTCTCCTTTTCCCACGGTGTTTTCAGGATTCTTCCTTGGGGTCGTAAAAACCAGGGATTGTTTGGTAACGGCTTAATTTGGACAAGTCTGAAGTTTTGTTGTCTGGTATAGAGTTAACAAACAAATGCGTGCATTTGCGCTATAGACTGTTGTCTGCTATTACTCTTAGTTCAGACAAGACTGACATTTTGTGATGTGGTTAACTCTTTACCACACGACAAAATTTTAGACTGGTCCAAATTGAAAGCATTTGCAGACGACAAAATAAAAGTGACTGAAAGTTTGAAATTTGTTTCGTGAAAGGTAGAAAACATTGTGGGAAAAGGAGAAAATGCTGGTTACCAGCATTTTCTCCTTTTCCCACAATGTTTTCTAAAGGCTTCTTTCTCAGGGTTGTCAAAAGTAGAGATTGTTTGGTAATGGGTTAAGATGTATGTGATTTAACTTTTTACCACACAATCCTGACTTTTAACAACCCTGAGAAAGAAGCCTATTGAAAATATTGTGGGAAAAGGAGAAAATGCTGATCACCAGCATTTCCTCTTTTTCCCACAATGTTTTCTATCCTTCACAAAACAAATATCAAATTTTCAGTCATTTTTATCCTGTCGTCTGCAAATGCATTTGATTTGGACAAGCCAAAGGTTTTGTCCTTTGGTAATGAGTTTTAAAAAAGCGTTTGTTTTTTTACATTTCTGCAGAATGTGATACATATGGTACAACGTTCCAGATCTATCAAGGCAGACGAATCCTCAGCCACAATTTCAGAACTGTATCAAACCTAACACTTTCTGAGTGCATCAGCGCATGTTTATCTAGTGAGCTATGTCTTAGTATAGGCTATGTCGAAAACAGCCAGCAGTGTAAGCTACAAAAAGTGACTGTAAAAACTATGACAACCAGCTTTGAGGAGATGCCGTCGTACAAATACTTAGCACGTGATTGTGCATGAAAAACCTCAACATTATTAGTTGTACGGTCAGGTGGCAGGGGACTTGGAAACTTGTTCACGGCTGTGGTGATCGATGTGGCGACATGATTCACCACAGCCGTGAACAAGTTTCCAAGTCCCCTGCCACCTGACCGTACAACGAATTAATTATACTGCAAAGTTTTACCCTTTCAAAGCGCGTTAAGCGAAATTTTCCTATAAATCTTGCGAAATGAGTATGCTGACGAAATAGAAATTCCCCTTTGAGTGCCCCAATTCAGTGAAGACGTCACTAAAACGTGCAGTTTGGTGCATAAATGTGCAGTCTGGTGATCAATTGACGCCGCCATTTTGGATGTTGTGTTGCACGTGTAGTGATGTTTACGGGGCACTCAAAAGGGAAACTAGCTTTACATAGTTTTTGCCAGAGAACATGATATATATGTTCCCGGCATGTTAACCAATCAGATCACGAGAAATCTCTTTGCAGTATAATAATATTGATATTATGGGCAAAGCCATGTGAAGAGAGGGTTTATTCATCTGCAAAAAGTATCGCCTCTGGTCAGTCTGCACAAGCTGACCTGAATAGATACTATTTGCATTTGGTGAACATCATTCTGTATGTTCAGTGACCATTCTACCTCAGGATTGAGTCAGTTGTCAAACAAAATGGGCCCATAGTTTCGTGATGACTTCCTTGGAATCATGAATCACGGAGATACATTAACCCATTACCAAATGACAATATTTTAGACTGGTCCAAATTGAAAGCATTTGCAGATGACAAAATAAAAGTGACTGAAAATTTGAAATTTGTTTTGTGAAGGGTAGAAAACATTGTGGGAAAAGGAGAAAATGCTGGTTACCAGCATTTTCTCCTTTTCCCACAATGTTTTCTAAAGGTTTCTTTCTCAGGGGCATCAAAAGTAGGGATTGTGTGGTAATGGGCTAAACCCCATGTTTGCCAGAGCTCAGTTAATATATGGCTAGCAACATGCGAAAAGGGGTAATCGAACATACGCATAGGATTGGCCTGCACAGTCCGCAGACTAATCCGAGTCAGCATTATATGACTACATTATATTCTGTGCTACTGAAGACCTCTCCAAAACAGAAAATTACATAAAAACGGAAATTGTCGTTTCAGAATAGCCTGCACAGGCTGATCCGAGACAACACCTTGCGCAATGTTCGAATGCCCCTTTTTGCAAGTTGGAGGTCAAATATATACATGCAAATGATCTTGCTCTTAAATTAAAAGTTGGATATCTAGAAAAAAGTTAAATCTTTGTCCCCTGTCAAAACCTTAAATTAGACCTAAACATTGTGTCAGATTTGCAGATCTGATGACAAACGATACATTGTTCAAATCTTGAAATTTGTCTTTGGAACTGTAGAAAGCGTGATAAGGAAAGGAGAAAAATGCTTGTTACCTGCATTTTTCTCCTGTTCCTACTATGTTTTCAAAGGCTTTATCCATCAGGCTTGGCTTGGTAAACAGTTAAAACAAGTCTAGACAAAGTCTATCATGAAGAAATCTCATGCCTAACTTACATTTACTCTAGACCAATAAAGAAATGCAACTTTAACTTTTAATGTGTGCATTTTGAATAAATTATCCATTTTGCAAATAATCGATTCCTGCCACTGCTAGGAAACCATTTCTAAATGTAATCTTCATGGAGGTTTTCTAATATTGCAATAACTGTGCTGCACTCAGGTCAATTATGTCAATCAATTTTTGTTGTCTGCAAGTGCTTTAGGTTTGGGTGGCAAGTCTACAATTTTGCCATTGAGCATAATTGTGCTAACTAAATTTCATCTGCTTCTGTTTTCAATTTGAAATGTTTGAAATTTGTCATTTAGGAAAGCCTTAAACCATTACCACACAATCCCTACTTTTGCAACCCTGAGAAAGAAGCCTTTGGAAAACATTGTGGGAAAAGGAGAAAATGCTGGTAACCAGCATTTTCTCCTTTTCCCACAATGTTTTCTACCCTTCACAAAACAAATTTCAAATTTTCAGTCACTTTTATTTTTTCATCTGCAAATGCTTTCAGTTTGGACCAGTCTAAAATATTGTCGTTTGGTAATGGGTTATCAGCATTTATTCTTTCCCCACAATGTTTTCTTCCCTTCACAAAACAAATTTCAAAATTTCAGTCACTTTTATGTGACATTGACCTCTAAGGTTGTGCTTCAAGCTACTGGAGTAAGCACGTCATCTCATATAGGGAATATTCCTTTCGCTACTCCCAACACTCCAAACATGTTCCTGGTCAATGGAGTATTTCGGAACACTGTGACATGTTCTTCAGAACATGTTCTGACTGTTCTAATTTAACCCTTTCCCAAACAATCCCTGGTTTTTACGGGTCTGGAAAAGAAGCCTTTTGAAAACATTGTGGGAAAAGGAGAAAATGCTGGTAACCAGCATTTTCTCCTTTTCCCACAATGTTTTCTACCCTGTCATATAGAAAAATCATCTTTTTAGCAACTGTTAATTTGTCATCTGCAAAATGCTTTGAATTTGGTTTGGTCCAAAATTTGCCGTTTGGGAAAGGGTTAATCGAGATGCAGTGCACCCTGCTGAAAGGTTGCTAGGTGATACAAAATGGCTGACAGATGGACAACTCTTTATGGCCAAATTTGCAATTGTCTTTTTACGATATGAATGCCATAAATAGGGGCACTGAAGACTCGTTTCACTCACTCTCCGCAGCTATTTATATCCTCAACTAACACAGCTAAGACAGTATCTCTTGTAACAACCATCATGGCAAAGTACTTTAACCCTTTACTCCATAGATACTCATTTTGACGATTCAACAACAGACAGCTTTTGAAAACATCGTGGGAAAAGGAGAAATTGCTCGTAACGAGCAATTTCTCCTTTTCCCACAATGTTTTCCACTCAATCAGATATTTGTATCCTCATTTGTCCATGTTTTTGATATCATATCTTTATTTGCAGCTAAAATGGAAGAGTCTCACATTGGTATAACAGGTAAAGGGTTAATTTCGATATAGTTTAGAACAATGCTCCGAACATGCTCCATTCAGGACATACTTCTGGAACAATGTATTGTGCTCTGATATATTCCTTTCACACATTCCAGAACATTGTGCCAGAACAGGTGGAAGGAATACGCCCACGGGCATGTGTACAACATTTTCAAAATCATAGCAGACACAAAACTGCTATCAGACAGAGGGCCAGGGGAATAACATTATATGGCCATCAACACGTGAAAAGGGGCATTCGGACATTTGCGTAAAGTGTCGTTTCGGATCAGCCTGCGCAGTATGCACAGGCTTATCCTAAAACAACTTACCGTTTTTATGTAATTTTCTGCTTTGCCCAAGTCTATTGTAGCATAAATTTATAATTATGTAGTCGTAAAGTGTCGTCTCGGATTAGCCTGCGCGGACTGCGAAGGCTGATCCGAGACGACACTTTACGCAAATGTGCGAATGCCCCTTTTGCTATGTTACACTCCATATGCCCTTCATCCTAAAATAAGACTATCAAAATTACAAAACAGAGAATTGAATTCTTTGTATTTTATAAACTTTTACTTCAGTGATTATTTTAACTCATAAGATATTCCCTAAAATCTACTGATCTCTGAACTGTCATTATAAAACAGTGAACAACTTTTATAGGTAGGAGAGACCATACAATTGTAGACCTATCCCAACTGAAACTTTTTCCCAAACAACATATTCTAGACTCTTCAAAACTGAAAGCATCTCTAGACACAAAACCCTTTTTAACCCTTTCCCAAACAATCCCTGGTTTTCATGGCCCGGCGAAAAAAAGAAATCTTTTGAACACATCATGAGGAAAGGAGAAAATGCTAGTTATCAGCATTTTCTCCTTTTCCCACAATGTTTTCTATCCTTCTCAAATCAAAATTCAGTTTTTGCTTCACATTTATTTTGTCATCTGCAAATACTTTCAATTTATACTAGTGCAAGATTTTGTCGTATGGTAAAGAGAAATTAATACACCCTTGCCTTTTAATTTTCTACCCTGTCAAAGAACTTCAAAGTGTACATGTATCATTTGAAATTTTTATCTGCAAAAAACTTTCAATTTGGAAGAATCTAAAGTATATCAGTTAGATAAATATTTTGATATCTGTATTTTACATTTCCAATAATTAGAGTTTAAGTTTTTGTTTTACTGGACTAAACAAAAATTGTCATTTGCAACCAATACAAGCAAAATTAAAAAAAACAATCATTTCCTGTCAGAATATAGTACATGTATTTTCTAAGCACCCCCACCCATCCCACTTTTCCCTTTCATTTGGCAACTACACAGTTAAATAATGACCAGTTAGCTGTTTCCCAAACAATCCCTGGTTTTTATGGGCCTGGAATAGTAGCCTTTTGAAAAAATTGTGGGAAAAGGAGAAAATGCTGGTAACCAGCAATTTCTCCTTTTGGCAACAATGTTCTCTACCCTACCATAGACAAAAATCATCTTTTCAACAAGAGTTGAATTGTCGTCTGCAAAAGCTTTCAATTTGGTCTAGTCCAAAACTTTGTCGTTTGGGAAAGAGTTAATAGTGCATGTAAGGATACATATACGAGGTAAAAATTATCAATATGAAAAAAACAAAAACAAATGCAGAAAATGCACTTCAAAATCATTGTGAACACCGAACACAGATCTTTTTTTGTCTAATGATTTATGCACCACTGAGTGAAATGGATATTTTCATTCTGTTAAACTTCAACCTCATCGACGATAAAAACTTGGTTAATGCTTCTTTTGATACACAGTCTGTAAATACTTTTGATAAAGACAAGAGTAAAATTTTGTCATTTGGTAGGGGGTACATTAGAATATACATGCTTAACCCTTTCCCAAACAAGCACTTGTTTTTACGTGTCTGCAGTACAAGTCTTTTGAAAACACTGTGGGAAAAGGAGAAATTGCTCGTAATGAGCAATTTCACCTTTTTCCACAGTGTTTTCTACCCATTTGGAGAACTTTCTGCCATTTTTATCAAATTTGAAATTGTCGTCTACAAACTCTTTGAGTTTGGAAGAGTCTAAAATTTATCATTTGGGAAAGGGTTATATGGCCTGAAACAAGCAAAAAGGGGCATTCAGACATTTGCGTAAAGTGTTGCTTCGGATCAGCCGGTGCACATCGTGCAGACTAATCCCAAATAACACTTTCCGTCTTTATGAAACTTTCTGTTTTGTGCAGGTCTACTGTTGGACAAAATCTAAAATAGTCCTTAAGTGCCATCTCAGATTAGCCTGTGTAGACCACGCAGGCTGATCCAAGATCACACTTTACGCAAATATCCCAATGCCCCTTTTTGCATGTAGCATCCCAAATATTTTTTTCTGATAAAAAAAGATGATTGATTTAGAAGAAAATCTATCTGCAAGGCTGTTTTGGTCTAAGTATCACACAAAATATTGGAGAGTGTAGACCAAAGATCAGACTGCACAAACTGAGTAGCAGTCTGATCTTCATCTACACCATCTTCAAGAGCAACCGGAACTTCCTTTGGCAAAACAAAGGTTAACACAAATGGATATGAGCAATAACATGATAAAAACATAACCGAACAATACCAACTGCAGATTTTGCATCTAACAAATTATGGTGGCATCCTACCAAGAGCTAGTTTCCTTGGGCAAGGCATTTACTCTGAGTCTAGTAACCCAATATCAGTTAACCCTTTACCAAACAATCCCTGGTTTTTACGACCCTAAGACAGAAGCCTTTTGAAAACATTGTGGGAAAAGGAGAAAATGCTGGTAACCGGCATTTTCTCCTTTTCCCACAATCTTTTCTAAAAGCACTTGCAAGAGGACAATTTAAATCTGGCTTGATGGACTTTGTCTGTGATAGGGTAGAACGCATTGTTGAAGAGAAGTGCTGGTAACCAGCAGTTTCTCCTTTTCCCACATTGTTTTCAAACGCCTTCTTTCTTCAGGGTTGTTGAAGGTTGGGATTGTATGGCGACGGGTAAGACAAATCATATCTAACTACCTGATATGATAGAATAAGTATAAATACCCTGTATCAATCTTCATAAAATGTTTGCACTTCTTGCTTAAACTTGCACCAAAAGCTCTCATTGCTGGCATCAAAACTCAGCTTTGAGTGATATTCCCCTTAAAATATTAACTCCTCACCAAAGAAAGAAATATTAGACTTACTAAGTTTGGGGGGATTTGCAGGCAATAAAATAGATGTGACTCAAAAAACAAAGTTTATTTAAAGATAGGTTGAAAACATTGTGGGAAAAGGAGAAAATGCTGGTTACCAGCATTTTCTCCTTTTCCCACAAAGTTTTCATAAGACTTTTCTAGCAGGGTCATTAAATGTTTGGATTGTGTAGTATAGGGTTAACTGGAACAAAAAAGGGGGTGTAACTGTGTCAAAAATATTTGTTTAGATTTTACCTTACACTGGTATGGGCTTCCTGTTAAAAATTTGACAGTGAATAAGTAGGCCAGGTTGGAAGTGAACATGCCATGCTCCTGTAAAAGGGGGTTAACTCTTTACCACACAATCCTGACTTTTAACAGCCTTGAGAAAGAAGTCAATAGAAAACGTTGTAGGAAAAGGAAAATGCTGTAACCAGCATTATCGCTTTTTACAACAATATTTTCTACCCTATCAGTGATTAATTATTTATATCAAGTGATATAGTTTTGCCTACACAATCCCAGTTTGGGAGGATTTGCAAGCAACAAAATAGGTGTGACTCAAAAAACAAAGTTTATTCAAAAATGGGTAGAAAACATTGGAGGAAAAGAAGAAAATGCTGGTAACCAGCATTTTCTCCTTTTTCCACCATGTTTTTCTACTATTCCAAAAACAAATTTAGATTCTTGAATCGAATTCATTTTGTTGTCCGCAATTGCTTTCAAAATTGACTTGTCTAACATCTTATCATTTGGTAAAGAGTTAACCCTTTTCTAAACAATCCCTGGTTTTTACGGGTCTGGAATAGTAGCCTTTCGAAAACATTGTGGGAAAAGGAGAAAATGCTGGTAACCAGCATTTTCTCCTTTTCTCACAATGTTTTCTTCCCTATCATAGACAGAAATCATCTTTTCAGCCAGAGTTGAATTGTCGTCTGCAAATGCTTTCAATTTAGTCTAGTCCAAAAGTTTGTCGTTTGGGAAAGGGTTAAGTGTTTTTGTATGGTAAAGGATTAAATCCTACAGAAATACAGAAATAATACAAACATATCAACAGATCACAAGCTTTAACCCATTACCACACAATCCCTACTTTTGACGCCCCTGAGAAAGAAGCCTTTTGAAAACCCTGTGGGAAAAGGAGAAAATGCTGGTAACCAGCATTTTCTCCTTTTCCCACAGTGTTTTCTACCCTTCCCAGAACAAATTTCAATTTTTCAGTCGCATTTATTTTGTCGTCTGCAAATGCTTTCAATTTGGACCAGTCTAACTTTTTCTCATGTGGTAATGGGTTAAAACAACTAACAAAATGTTATACAGTGAACATTGCATATTTAAGATACATTCTTCGTTGACTAACATTACATTTTGACAATGTAGTTTAACATGAGAAATAGAATTCTTTTAATTTTAAAGTGAATCGACTCTAGCTTTCTTTTCTAAAGAGGAAATTGTTTGAAGATTCTGAAAATAAAACAAAACTTAATAATCTGTTACCACATAATTCAAAGCTTTAACAACCCTTGAGAGGTAGGCTTTTGAAAACACTGAGGGAACAAATAAGCAGCATTCTCTGTTTCATATTTTCCATCAATTTTATTAGCTGTACAGTCAAGTTGCAAGGGACTTGGGAACTTGTTCATGGCTGTGGTGAATTATGTTGCCCCCAGCTGAAAGCGTGGAGGCAGCATGAGTTACCGCAGCCGTGAACAAGTTTCCAAGTTTCCTACCACATGACCATACAACAAATTTATTATACTGCAAAAGTTTTACCATTCCAACCTTTGTTAAGCCAATTTTAGCTGTTTTTCTTAAAATTAACTGGTTACCAAACAACAAAATTTAGACTGGTTCAAATTGAAAGCATTTGCAGACAACAAAATAAACTTGATTAAAAAATTGAAATTTGTCTCCAGCTGGGTAGAAAACATTGTGGGAAAAGGAGAAAATGCTGGTTACCAGCATTTTCTCCTTTTCCCACAATGTTTTCAAAAGCTTTCCTTCTAAGGGTCGTTAAAAGTCGGGATTGTGTGGTAAAGAGTTAAGTACGCTGATGACGTAGGTGCCCCAATTCAATCAAGACTGACCTCACTGGGAATTGACGTCTCTGCAACCTTGGTAATACATGCTAAAATCTGCAGCTTTGCGCATAATCTTGATGTTAATCTTGATCGACACGGCCTTTTTGGATGTTATGTTGATAGTGTAGTCGTATATATTGGGCTACTGATTTACGTTAGTTTTGCCAGCGTGCCCAATCTATAAGTTAGGGGTATGTTATCCAATCAGATCATGAGAAATTTCTTTGCAGTAAAACAATGGCAATTGTTACTTCATCAACCATGTCCATTACCTTTCACTAAATAATCCTTTGTTTTAACAAGATGTCTGTTCATAAAACAGTCATGTCCATCTACTGCTACATTGAGACAGGAAGTGGCACAGTTCATTAACTAATATCAAAGCGTGTGTTCAACTTCCGCTTTTTCCCAGCCGACTTTCGATGCTTACTATTTCTCTGATAATATGCAAGTTGAGCTACATATGATTTTAGAGACACTTTGATATTATTTTAGCAAATGGCTCAAGTGGTGAACAGCAACGTGCGTCTTGGATCATCTGGTGGTTACTGTGACCTTGACCTTTCACAAATTAACCTTAATATCGATAGGGATCATTTACACTCCAAGAAGTATATTCATGTACAGAATTTGCAGGACCTAGGTCAATTCTGAGTGTAGTTATCATCTGAACAAGGTTTGATCTATATATTAGCATGTTGAAGGTCACTGTGACCTTAACCTTTGACCATTGGACTTCAAAATCAATAGAGATCATCGATATTTTGAGACAAACATCTGTGCCAAATTTGACAAATCTACGTCAATTGTGTGTCTAGTTATCATCCAGACAAGGTTTGGTCTATGCATCAGCATGCCGACAACCACTGTGACCTTGACCTTTGATGGATTAATCTCAAAATCAATAGAGATCATTTACATTCCAAAATGAATATCTGAAGAGGATTTAAGAACCTGTGTCAATTCTGTGTCTAGATATGATCTGGACAAGGTTTGGTCTAAATACATGTATTAACATGTAGACGGTCAATGTGACCTTGACATTTAACTGATTGACCTAAAAATAGATAGGGATCATCTACACTCCAAGACAAATGTCTGTGCCAAATTTGAAGAACCTAGGTCAACTGTGTGTCTAGTTATCATCCAGACACAGTTTGGTCAATCTATCAATATGTTGATGGTCACTGTGACCATGGTATTAGACCGTTTGACCTCAAAATCAATAGGGAACATCTATACTCCATGACACATGTCTGTGCCAACTTCTGTGTTTAGTTATCATCTGGACAATGTAAGGTCTACTGATTGACCGACTAACTGACCGACCGACAGTAGCAAAGCAATAAACCCCCAATTTGTTGAAGGGGGGCATAATGACCCAGCTGGAATTTGTGCTGGAAAAAAAGCTATTTACCAGCATTCTCCCTTTTTCTATCAGTGTTTTGACAAGGTCCCTGACCCAAGGGTATTACAATGGCAAGTCATTGAAAAATGATAACTTAAATGAGCATAACTTGCAATTCACTTTAAAATCAACAGAATACCGTAGTTATAATGGTGATAATCAGAGCAATAAATAAGGAAATTTTGTGTTCTAAATATTGTCTTGATTTTCTTTCCCTAAAACTTATTTTGTGGATACTCATTAGGCATTTTTCAACACTTTGAAAGAGGCTGTATGAATACCTGTTATATGCCATAACATGTACTTAGTTGAACAATGTACAAGTTTGAACTCAGTAAAAATCTTTACCACACAATCCTTACTTTTTAAAACCCAGATGAAGAATACTTTTGCAAAAAGTGGGGGAAAGGAAGAAAATGCCATTAATCAACGCTTTCTCATTTTCCTATGTTTCCTTACCTTCACTGAACGACTCCTGTCACATGGAATATGACTGATTCATTTTCGAGAAATTTTAGAAGTGTCCAAACTGCTAGAATTTCTTGCAATTCTAGCAGTTTGGACACTTCTAAAATTTATTTTCTTCTGTAGCTGAGAGTTCATTACATTTGAGCCATGCTTTGAGAAAAGGGGGCTTCATGCATTTTCGTGATCCATTACATCAAGCGAGTCAGCATGTAATATACGATTTGTAAAATTCACTTGGTCTAATGAAAGACTGAACATGGACAAAGAGTGACACTTGGACATACAGAAAATTGACCCAAAAGTGAAATGTTTCAGCCCAAATCAGCAGGCTTACCTCACAGATGCATATAGCCACCCTCTTCACAGTTCATTTAACTCTCTACCAAACGACAAATTTTTGGACTGGTCCAAATTGAGAACATTTACAGACAACAAAATAAATGTGACTGAAAAGTTAAGATTTGCTATGGGAAGGGTAGAAAACATTGTGGGAAAAGGAGAAAATGCTGGTTACCAGCATTTTCTCCTTTTCCCACAATGTTTTCTAAAGCCTTCTCTTTCAGGGTCATCAAAAGTCGTCATTGTGTGGTAAAGGATTAAACTGAACCTGATATCTTTCATGTCTATGGTTAACACTGTCTGGAAGTCAGATCAGAGCACCAAATAATAGGGAGAAATGGTATTTTAAAACCGTCATGTCTCTTTGAAACCCTATGTTGTGGGTACTCATTAGAATCGTCTCGATGAGACAATTCTAATGAGTACCCTCAACATAGGATTTAGCGAAGAATAATTAATATTTTCAAGTTTGAAATCAAAATCACTCCTTATATCTGGAATTCTGCAGATATTACTTCTATTTCTTCATGTTTTAAGAAAATGGAATAATCACAACTTAACATCTGAGTGATCAAGAAAACAACCAAACCAAGTGTATAATGCCTTTGGGCTCTACTCTCTTACAAAATTTCAGAGTAGTTATCATGAATAACAGACATGTAGAATGGTCAGTGGTATGGTAATGGTTGATATGATTCTGAAGAGATATATAGAGGATATTTGTTTTTTCCGGTGAAATATCGAAATTTATTTCATGGAGTGAACACCATCGACAATATTTTCACGAGTGGCATAGCCACAAGTGAAAATATTACCGATGGTGTTCACGAGATGAAATAAATTTCGATCTTTCACCGAAAAAAATAAATATTCTATTTATTTCATGCTTTTAACCCTTTCTGGGAAGAGCTTTATCAAAATCCAGTACAGTTCTTTTCCCTTATTCCCCATAGCGTACCCCTCCCACATAGCAACGCATTACAATATTACGTCAAGCGCGAGAAATCTAAGGTACATGACGTCATATTTCCCATCTGGTTGTCAGGCACACGGAATTTGCCTAGGCAACAAGAACCTGAAAATCGGTATTTTCACTGGTGGTACCAGTGTAAGATCGAAAAATATTTTCACTGCTATTTCTCGATATCCTACTGGAAAGCATGAAATAATGTGTGATAAATTGCTTTTGAAAACTCCATGCCAGGGAAAAAATGATTCTCATTCATTTCTCTATTTTCCAAACTGCTATGTCAGTTTGACAGTTATGCAGAACTTAACAGTCTGTGATGAAAATTCAATTTAGAATAGTAGGAATATATAAAAATTTATTTTAGAGCAAAAAAAAAAAAAAAAAACACCAAAAAATCTTCTCATACAAGAGGGCCAAGATGGCCCTGGATCGCTCACCTGAATTTTTGAGATGACCATAGTCTATTTTTTTTTTGAGGTATTGAAACATTGAAACCAAATTTATAATTTTGCCAAGCAATTTTCAAACGGTCACCTGTAAAAGTCATTTCGAAATCTGACCATCAGTTTCAAAAGGAAGAATTTTTAAGAATTCTTCATTTCTGTAAAAGAGCAAGTAGCCCCCATCCATGAGAGCCATGTTTCTTGATGGATCAAAATTTACGAACAAGTTTTGAAAAGGGTCACCCAAGGAACATCTCTCTGAAATAATTTCAAAATCTGACCAGGGGTTTCAGAGGAAGAGAATTTTAAAGAATTTCATCATGTCCATATAGTGCAAGTAGCCCCCATTCACAAGAGCCATGTTTCTTGATGGATCAAAATTATATGTACAGCTTTTGGAAAGGGTCCCCCAAGGAACATCTCTGTCAGATTATTTTAAAATCTGACCATAGGTTTCAGAGAAGAAGAATTTTCAAGAATTTCTTCATTTCCATATAGTGCAAGTAGCCCCCATTCACTAGAGCCATGTTTCTTGGCCAATCAAAATTTTGCGAACAATTTTAGAAAAGGGTCACCCAAGGAACATCTCTGTGAAATTATTTCAAAATCTGTCCTGCCATTTCAGAGAAGAAGAATTTTCAAGAATTTCTTTATTTCTATATAGTGCAAGTAGCCCCCATTCACAAGAGCCATGTTTCTTGACCAATCAAAATTTCGCGAACAATTTTTGGAAAGGGTAACCCAAGGAACAAGTCTGTGAAATTATTTCAAAATCTAACCAGCGGTTTCTGAGAAGAAGAATTTTTAAGAATTTCTTCATTTCTGTATAGTGCAAGAAGCCCCCATTCACCAGCGCCATGTTTCTCGACAGATCAAAATTTCGCGAACAATTTTTGAAAAGGGTCATCCAAGGAATATCTCTGTGAAATTATTTTAAAATCTGACCAGCGGTTACATAGAAGAAGAATTTTTAAGAATTTCTTCATTTCTGTACAGTGCAAGAAGCCCCGATTCACCAGAGCCATGTTTCTTGACGGATCAAAATTTCGCAAACAATTTTTGAAAAGGGTCACCCAAGGAACATCTGTGTGAAATTATTTTAAAATCTGGCCAGCGGTTTCAGAGAAGAAGAATTTTTAAGAATTTCATCATTTCTGTATAGTGCAAGAAGCCCCCATTCACCAGAGCTGTGTGAAATTATTTTAAAATCTGGCCAGCGGTTTCAGAGAAGAAGATTTTTAAAGAATTTGCTAAAAAATTCCATTTCGTTGCCATGGCAACCAGAGTTTTTGACGGAATCAAATTCTGTGAACAATTTTTAAAGAGGACCTCCCAAGGAACATTCCAGCAAAGTTTGGTCCAAATTGGCCCAGCGGTTTAGGAGGAGTTGATGTTTAAAGAATTGTTGACGACACACGACGGACGACGGACACCGGGTGATCCTAAAAGCTCTCCTTGAGCACGTTGTGCTCAGGTGAGCTAATAAAAAAATAAGTAAATTTGATGATAGTTTGAAATTTTCTAAATGCCATCACTGATGTAACTGGTTGACTGAATGGTGTTTCATGCCACTTTTAACATTATTCAATCTTATACAACCCCAATGACAAAAAGGTCCTAACTCTTTACCATACAACAAAATTTTAGACTTGTGCAAACTGAAAGCATTTGCAGACGAAAACGTAAATGTCAATGAAAATTTGAAATTTGTTTTGGAAAGGATGGAAAACAATTTGGGAAAAGGAGAAAATGCTGATTACCAGCATTTTCTCCTTTTTCCAAATTGTTTGAAAATGGCTGTTTCATATAGGGTCGTTAAAAGTCGGGATTGCGTGGTAATGGGTTAACCCTTTCCCAAACAATCCCTGTTTTTTACGACCCCGAGATAGAAGGCTTTTGAAAACATTGTGGGAAACGGAGAAAATGCTGGTAACCAGCATTTTCTCCTTTTCCCACAATCTTTTCTACCCTGCCGGAAACAAACTTCAATTTTTGAGTTGCATTTAGTTTGTTGTCTGCAAGTGCTTTCAATTTGGATCAGTCTAAAATTTTGTCGTTTGATAAAGAGTTAAGAAAACCTAATGGAACAGTAAGAAAATCTAAATATCAGCAACATTGCAGCATTTTCCTATTTTTCTACAATAATTTCTGGCTTTTCCAACACTAATCTTATCATTTAACCCTCTAGCACATGACAAAACTTTACGTTTGTCCAAACTGAAAGTATTTGCAGACAACAACAGAGATTTGACTAATAAGGCAAGATTTGTGTCTAGAAGGGGAGAAAATGTTTTCAAAAGGCTTCCATCTAAGAGTTAACACTCGAGATTATTTGGTAAAGGATTAACTCTTTACCACACGAGAAAATTTTAGATTGGTGCAAATTGAAAGCATTTGCAGAAGACAAAATAAAGGCGACTGAAAAATTGAAATTTGTTCTGGGAAGGATAGAAAACACTGGGAAAAGGAGAAAATGCTGGTTACCAGCATTTTCGCCTTTTCCCAGTGTTTTCAAAAGGCTTCTTTCTCAGGGGCGTCAAAAGTAGGGATTGTGTGGTAATGGGTTTAGTAATATTTGATAAATCATCTGCAAATGCCTTCAATTTAGACCAATCTAAAATTTTTCATACCTCGGTAAAAAGTCATGTGTCTGGACATGAGTGCATGAGATTGATGCTTATACATCGTTGTTCTGAAAACAACAGTATTTCAGCTATGCTGCAACAATCAATATAACTATCCATATATTCCTGGACTTTCTTCAGCCACACAAGGCATATTACTCCTTTCCAACAATTGAGACATTAACCCTTTACCCCATAAGGCATTTCTATAGTATCTCTAATTGACCCTAAATAAGAGCAAGGATGAAACAGTTTTTTATGTGTCTATGACACCTTTTGATAGCATAGAAAACATTGTGACAAAATGTGAAATTACTCGTGACGAGCAATTTCACCTTTTGCCACAATGTTTTCCAAAGATTCTTACAACCAATGCGTAGAAATGAGTATATATGGAGTAAAGGGTTAATCAGCAATGAAAGGAATCAATCCATTTCGTAAAATTTTCATCATTATCCAGGAAGATATTTAGCCTGTCCAGATCTTGAACTCACAACCTTTTGACAGCATGCCCTTGGAATTACTAACCGAGTAATTGCAGCTATGTTATAGACTAGGAAGCAAACGGAAATTTGTTTCATGAAAGCTATCAAATACATTTCAGGTAATACAGGGGTTTGCCTTTAAAAAGCAAGCCCCTTTTCCAGAAGAGTTTTGGAATTCTCTCTGCTGCAGAAAGGGCATAAAAAGTTGTCTTTATACTTAAAGACAAGTATATATCCAGTATGTGTTTTATTTTACCATTTTACATTGTATTTTACTATAACATTGCTGTAAAAGCAAATAAAAGGCGGGTATACATGAGTTTAAATAGAATCCAATAACACATTGCACAGTCACTGGCCAAACTAAAAAGTTCATGATTTATGACAACTCTGTAACACATTTCTGAAACTAGTCACTACTATCTTGACCCTGATTGGTTAATTTCAGTCACATGATAGATCCTAGCCAATCAAAAATGGCTATTCACCATGATTCTACAGTCAAGACTTTCACCAAGGGAATTGGGTCAGGGCAAAATGACGAGTATTTTGAACCCACAACTTAAACAATACATTGCAATGCTTCCTAATGGATAGCTCAAGGTCAAAAAATGTCTGGACATCTGGACCAATCTCTATCCCAATATTTCCCTACATACAGCCAATCCTCTTTCTGGGTTTCTGGGTGGACTCCCATCCTAAACCATCTGCAAAGAAAGAAGGAAGAAAGTCTTTATTTTATAGTTTACCACAGTTTTCAGCATCATGCACAATAGCCGTTACAACATAATCCCTACTTTTAACGGCCCAGAGGAAGAAACCAGAAAAAATATTGTTGGAAAAGGAGCAAATGCTGGACCACATTTGATTGGTCATCCTCAACTGCTTCCATTTTTAAAATTATTGCCGTTTTTAAGTTCTTCCTGCCTAAATTGCTGCAGCTCTTTATCACTGAACTCTTTACCAAACGACAAAGTTTTAGACCAGTCCAAATTGAAAGCATTTACAGACAAAAAAAATTCATGTGACTCAAAATTTGAAATTTGTTGCAGAAAAACATTGTGGGAAAAGGAGAAAATGCTGGTTACCAGCATTTTCTCCTTTTCCCACGATGTTTTCAAAAGGCCTCTTTCTCGGGGTTGTGAAAACCCGGGATCGTTTGGTAAAGAGTTAAGTTCTTAGCTGACAATGGGGAAGTCTGTGTCAAAAAATATTATGAGGTTAACCTTACCCTGTGGTTAGAGTTTCCCCTTCTGATATTTAGCAGTGAACATAATTTGACTGATTGGATGGCATTTAACTCTTTACCAAACGACGATATTTTAGGCTTGTCCAAATCGAAAGCATTTACAGACGACAGAATAAAAGTGACTGAAAATTTGAAATTTGTTTTTGTGAAGAGTAGAATTCATTGTGGGAAAAGGAGAAATGCTGGTTACCAGCATTTTCTCCTTTTCCCACAATGTTTTCTAAAGGCTTATTTCTTAGGGTCATTAAAAGTCGGGATTGTGTGGTAAAGGACTAAGCTATTTCTAAAATTATTGCCATTTCAAAGTTCTTTCTGCCTAAATAGCTGCAGCATCACTTAATTCTAAGCTGAGAAGGGGCAAGTCTGTGTCCAAAAAAAAAAATTATGAGGTTTACCTTACAGTGGTTAGAGTTTCTCCTTTTGATATTTAACAGCTAACATAGTTTGACTGATCGGATGGCATTTAACAGCATTTTCAACACTATTTCGTTTCTATAATTACAATGACTAGCATTGACTACCAACACTATTTCCTATCTATAATTGCAATGACTAGCATTGACTACCAACACTATTTCCTATCTATAATTGCAATGACTAGCATTGACTACCAGCACTATTTCCTTTCCATAATTGCAATGACTATCATTGACTACCAGCACTATTTCCTTTCCATAATTGCAAAATAACTATCATTGACTACCAGCACTATTTCCTTTCCATAATTGCAAAATGACTATCATTGACTAGCAGCACTATTTCCTTTCCATAATTGCAATGACTATCATTGACTACAAGCACCATTTCGTTTCCACAACTACAGTGACTATCATTGACTACCAGCACTATTTCCTTTCCATAATTGCAATGACTATCATTGACTATCAGCACCATTTCGTTTCCACAACTACACTGACTATCAGCACCATTTCGTTTCCACAACTACAATGACTACCATTGACTATCAGCACCATTTCGTTTCCACAACTACAATGACTACCATTGACTATCAGCACCATTTCATTTCCACAATTACAATGACTATCATTGACTACCAACAACTATTTCGTGTCCTCAATTACAATGACTATCATTGACTACCAACACTATTTTGTGTCTACAATTACAATGTATCAACACTATTTCATTTCTGCAATTACAATGACTATAATCTACTATCAACACCATTTCATGTCTACAATTAAAATGACTTTCATTGACTATCATTACCATTTCGTGTCTACAATTACAATGTATCAACACTATTTCGTTTCTACAATTCTAATGACTATCATAGACTATCAACAGTATTTCCTATCTATAATTACAATGATGATCATCAATCCTTCCAAAGAAAGTGGCCAAGGTTGGGATTCCAACCAGCACCCCCCTTGCTCTAAAGTCCTGTAAACTACCAAATGCGCTACCTGACATGAGTAGATGGAAAGGAGGTAATATCAAGGATTTTTCACCATGGTGACAAAACCTCAACATTTCCTTTAACCCTTAACCAAATGATCCCTGTTTTTTAAGACCCTGAGATTGAAGCCTTTTGAAAACATCATGGGAAAAGGAGAAAATGCTAGTGACTAGCATTTTCTCCTTTTTCCACTATGTTTTCGACCCTTCTCAAAACAAATTTTGATTTTTAAGTCACATTCATATCGTAGTCTGCAGATGCTTTTGATTTGGACAAGTCTGAAAATTTTGTCATGTGGTAAAGGGTTAAATAAACATTTACATAAAAGAAATTAAACTAAGTTAATCATTATTTCTTACACAGGCATCCATTCTTCTCTTCTTTTCTTTCTCTCTCTGCGAGCAGATCTTTGTTTTTCTTCTAATCTGTTTTTCTCCTCCCCTGCCAGATCTTTAAGAGCAGAAGTAAAAAGAAATACTTAACAAAGCAGTAATGCCTTTTACAATGGACACAATGGCTTCATAAAAATCGATTGAACAAGAGAAAATGCAAGCAACAAATTCTCTATCATTTTGACACTGATCTTTGTCCACATCTTACCGGGATGTTTTCAAAATCTTTTAACCCAAATTTGTTTGTTTGCAACTGTTTAGTGCCGTTTTCTTCATTTTTTCAATTACATTGACTGGAAAGTGGACTTACGCATTCCTTAAGTTTCTTTTAAAAGTACTCCATGCAACATTCTTTCTAAGTCACTATCTGCTTTCTCATATAAACATTGTCAAAACAAGAGTCAGAAGTTAACTAGAGCTGTCACTGAATGTGACTTAATACCCCCACCAGTATTTTGACAGGGGAAAAAAACTGTCAAGTTCAAGGGGAGATAATTCCTCAACCAGGAAGAGTTGACACTTGAAAATTGCGTCTTGCAAATCTTCAGTATATAATCAGTGTATGTGCAAAGTTTCAATACAATTGAAGGAAAACTGTAGGAGGAGTTTGCGATACAAGCTTAGTAGTATTTTGTACACAGACGGACACACATATGGACAGACACACAGGCTGATTCCAGTATACCCCTGAAAACATTCTTGTTGCGGGGGGTTTAACAAACCACCACACAATTCCTATTTTTTACAACGCTGAGTAAGAAGTCTTTAGAAAACATTGTGGGAAAAGGAGGAAATGCTGGTAACCAGCATTTTCTCTTTTTCCCATGTTTTCTACCCTTCACAAAATAAATTTCAAATTTTCTGTAACTTTTACTTTGTCATCTGCAAATGCTTTCAATTTGGACAAACCTTAAATTTTGTCATTTGGTAATAATGAAATAATATCACTTTGGCTATTATCATCAATCATAGTAAAGCACAAAGCCAAGCTTTGTCTGGTATAAGACTTATGAAAAGTTTAACTAAGGTGATAGTTACCAATATTTCCTTCCTCTAATATCCTAACATCTGGCCTGAGTCTAGAATCTGTGGGAGGTAGTGTTCTTAACATGTAGTCCTGAAGCTCATTGAGAGCCATAGCAAAATTGGTAAAACTGAAATACTGAAGGAAAGAGAAATTAAAGGTGGGTATTTAGAATTTTCACATCACACCAAATCAGAATATATATATCACTGAAATTTATTTGAAAAAAACAATACAAATCATCAATAATTAAGAATCATAAAATTACAAAAAAGGATTTTTTTGATGGTATTCCCTTAAAAGGCTACGTAGCCTCTTAAGCTATTTTTAGATTTCGGGCCAAAAATAAAAAAAAGCATTGTGCGAATGTTAAGTGACTGGCATGTGACTAATGACACTTAAATTCCATTACATAACAAACATGTAAATCATTTTTCATAATATCTTCTTCCTACGCTATGTTTGAAGCTTCGTCTGCGTATTTCCGGTATGTAAATGAGCGAATTGTATTTTTGTAAAATTTTTGTCCCAAATTCTGAAGGGCCACCTTTAAGTTATAGGAAGAAGTGCAGTATAGTTATCACTGAAATAAAGAATCTTACACAACTGATTCATTATTTTCTTACTTTAGTTACAGTCTTTATCAAAAAGAAAAAAAAAAAAAATCATCATTATTTCAGAAGTCTGGCGGCAGCTAGTACATCTATCCATGCTTTTCTGGACATTTTTTTCACAGCTTTGCAATATTCTGTCATAGTGACCCCTTTCTTCTCATGTCCTTTAACCCTTTGCCAAACGACAAACTTTCAGACTAGTCCAAACTGAAAGCACTTGTAGATGACAAAAATAAATATAAATCAAAAATAGAAATTTGTTTCTAGCAGGGTGGAAAACATTGTGGAAAAGGAGAAAATGCTGGTTACCAGCATTTTCTCCTTTTCCAACAATGTTTTCCAAAGGCTTCTATCTCAGGCTCATTTAAACCAAGGATTATGTGGTAAAGAGTTAAGCAACAGACTTCACTTCTAGGGCTTGGAATTGGTTTCACTGAACTGGACTAAAGCTTTGCATTTTGTGAGAGGGTTATGAGTTTCCAAAAAGTTATGGTCCTTGGTGGCTTGGTGGCTTGGTGGTTCAATCTTCAATTTTCCATCAGAATCCTATGTGTACTCTTTGTCATATGGGAGTGTCATTGGGCAGGGCACTAGCAAAACACCAGCAATGCGCTAATGAAACTAGGAGATTTAAGAACTGGTGAGTAATTGCAAAGACAACACCAAAAACAGTATTGCAAGCCACATGAAATGCTGTGTAATGAAAAAAGAAACATCTTACCTGAGAAGAATGTTCAGGTCTAGTCATAGACTGCCATAGAGTGACTTGGTCTGGGATGTTGAGATTGAATGTTGACATATGAGTGGTTGGAATGTTGTCCTCATCTGACTTACTGCCATTCCCCTGAAAAAAAATTGTCAAAGGTCAAAGAATTTAGAAAAAGTAGTTTTATGAACACAGGTCTGTATTTATGTTCTATGGTACAGAGTTAAACCCTTTCCCAAACAAGCCCTGATTTTTACGTGTCTGCAGTAAAAGTCTTTTGAGAACACTGCAGGAAAAGGAGAAATTGCTCATAATGAGCAATTTCTCCTTTTCCCACAGCGTTTTCTTCCCTGTTTGAGAACTTTCTGGCATTTTCTCGAAATCTAAAATTATCGTCTGCAAACTCTTTTGGTTTGGAAGAGACCAAAATTTGTCGTTCGGGAAAGGGTTAACTCTTTACCACATGTAAAAAAATTTTAGACTGGTCCAAATTGAAAGTATTTGCAGACGACAACATAAAGGTGACTAAAAAATAGAAATTTAATCTGGGAAGGGTAGAAAATACTTTGGGAAAAGGAGAAAATGCTGGTTACCAGCATTTTTTCCTTTTCCCATAGTGTTTTTTAAAAGGCTTCTTTCTTTAAAATAGGGGCATCAAAAGGAGGGATTGTGTGGTAATGGGTTAACGTATATATCTGTCTTAACCCTTTACCACACAGCAGAACTTTAGATCTATCCAACTCGAAAGCATTTGCAGACGAAAATTTCATAGTGGCTCAAATGACGCAATTTTTCTTAGATAGAGTAGAAAACTTTGTAGGAAAAGGAGAAAATGCTGGTAAGCAGCATTTTCTCCTTTTCCCACAAAGTTTTCAACAGGCCTCTTCCTCAGAGTCATTAAAAGTCGTCATTCTGAGGTAAAGGGTTAAAATACTCTAACAATCTGTTCCAGCTGAACAAATTTACATGTCACAAGGTAGGCATAAAAGGAGGGGTGAACATTTATAATAATATTCTAAATACACTGGTGTGGGGAAAGTAGCTCTCATACTAGAGACATAGAAAGTAGCACTTACAGATACAGTGTGGTTGGGGCTGTCTTGTCGGTTTCTAATGTATTCTTCATATTTACTATTATCTACTCCAAATAAGTCATAGATCCAGCTGCCATACAGGGCTTTTACTTTGGTTTTACTGAAATATACCATAAATATTGATTTCACTGAAGTAGAACATAATATGTTAATCTAATTTAGGTTTTCAATTTACCTTGCTAACATATACCATAAATATTTTTTCATCAAAATATATGTCGTAGTCCAAACTGGAATCCAGGCAGATCCGGAATCTGCCTAGACCAAACTGGAATTTGTCTATAACAAATCAGGATTCCAGTTTAGCTTTGCAGCTCTACAATCTGCCTAAACCAAATTTTAATAATTTCTCGTTGAATATAGGGCGTCTACATATGAATCATCTTACTTTTGGACGTAAACTCCAAAATAAAAGAAGTTTTAGTCAGAAATTCAGAGTAAATATAAATTTTGAATGTTTTGTACTAATAAAAAAGGTGGAAAAAAGAGCGATTGTGGAAAAAATCATATAAAATGCTTTAAATGAAAATACCTCTCAATTGTAAACACAATTAAATCAATATATGTAAAAAAAATATTAGAAAACGATGCATTTTGGCCTACACAAAATTTGAATTCTAATTTGGTCTAGGCAGATTCCGGATCTGCCTAGATTCCAATCTGGCCTACGACATATTATACATATTGATCTAATTTTAAGGACTTTCATTTTACTAAATTGAAATGTAACAAACTATTTGTTTATATTTACAGGGTTTTCACTATGGTACTATTCGTCTATAACATCTGTTATTATTGGCTCAAAAGAAGAGGGCCCTTTTTTTGGTTTTCCTGAACGTATCATAAGTGCAAGTTAACTCTTTTACCAAACAACAAAATTTTAGACAAGTCCAAATTGAAACCACTTGCAGACAACAAAATAATGTAATAAAGAAAATAAAATATATTTCCAGTAGGGTTGAAAACATTGTGGGAAAAGGAGAAAATGCTGGAAACCAGCATTTTCTCCTTTTTCCAAAGTGTTTTCAAAAGGCTTCTATCTCTGGGTCTTAAAAACCAGGGGTTGTTTGGTAGAGGGTTAACCCATTACCACTCAATCCCTACTTTTGACGCCCCTGCCAAAAACATTGTGGAAAAAGGAGAAAATGCTGGTAACCAGCATGTTTTCCTTTTCCCACAATGTTTTCTACCCTTCACAAAACAAATTTCAAATTTTCAGTCACTTTTATTTTGTTGTCTGCAAATGCTTTCAATTTGGAGAAGTCTAAAATTTTGTCGTCTGGTAATGAGTTAATTCTTTACTACACTACCAAACTGCAAAATTCTTGACTAATTCAAATTGAAAGCATAAAAATTTTGCAGACAAATAATTTTATGTGGCTCAAATAGTGGTATTTTTATCTATAATAGAAAGTATTGTTGGAAAAGGAGAATATGCTGGTTACCACAATGTTTTCAAATCCTTTTAACCCTTTCCCAAATGACAAATTTTGGACCCTTCCAAACTGAAAGAGTTTGTGGACGACAATTTTAGAATTGGAGAAAATGGGAGAAAGTTCTCAAAAAGGGTAGAAAACACTGTGGGAAAAGGAGAAATTGCTCGTTACGAGCAATTTCTCCTTTTCCCACAGTGTTTTCAAAAGACTTTTACTGCAGACACAAAAACCAGGGCTTGTTTGGGAAAGGATTAAAACACTGGAAGATGTGTAAAAGGATTTCATGCAGACAATATGAAAAAAAAGAGTTTTTGAACTTACTTAGAATCAAACACGAATCCTTCGACTTTATGTAGATCTTTACCAAACCAGCCTCCCTTTTTAAAATCTAACACAGCTTTATACTTTAACTTGTGGTTATATACCTCCATGATACCTGTCTATAAAACAGAAAAATGTTCATATATACATGCTTATTCCATGCTTTCCGGTAGGATATCGAAAAATAGCAGTGAAAATATTTTTCGATCTTACACTGGTACCACCAGTGAAAATACCGATTTTCATGTTCTTGTTGCCTAGGTAAATTGCGCGTGCCTAACAACCAGATGGGAAATATGACCTCATATACCTTACATTTCTCGCCCTTGACGTAACGTTGCTATGCGGGAGGGGTACGCCACGGGGAATAAGGGAAAAGAACTGTGCTGAATTTTGATAAATCTCCTCCCAGAAAGGGTTAAACGCATAAAGTAAATAGATTTTTTTTTTTTTCAGTGAAAGATCGAAATTTATTTTATCTCGTGAACACCATCGGTAATATTTTCACTCCTGGCTGTGCCACTCGTGAAAATATTACTGACGGTGTCCACTCGATGAAATAAATTTCGATCTTTCACCGAAAAAAAAAAATATCCTCTATATATCCCTGCATTAAGCGCCATCTGCACACAGCAGTAAACTGATTTGAGTAGTCAACTGACTATAGAAACCAACAGTTATATCATTAACTCTTTACCACACAATCTTGACTTTCGATGACCCTGAGGAAGAAAGCTTTAGAAAACATTGTGGGAAAAGGAGAAAATGCTGGTTACCAGCATTTTCTCCTTTTCCCATAATGTTTTCTGCCCTTCCCAAATCAAATTTCAATTTTTGATTCACATTTATTTTGTTGTCAGCAAACGCTTTTGGTTTGGACTCGTCCAAAATTTTGTTGTTTGGTAAAGAGTTAACATATCTAATTCTTCAGAATAGAATATGAGCCTTTTCCTAAACCATCCACTTGATAATTAAACTAGGGATGTCACTGAATGTGACTTAATAACCCCGCCAGGTCTTTGACAGAAACAGGCAATTGCTAGTATTTTGCACACAGATGGACACACGGACGGACAGACAGGCTGATTCAAGTATACCCCCGAAAACATTCGTTTTGCGGGGGTATAATTAGACTTGTCTGTTTGAAAGCACTTCCCAACAACAACTTAACCCATTACCACACAATCCCTACTTTTGACGCCCCTGAGAAAGAAGCCTTTTAAAAACACTGTAGGAAAAGGAGAAAATGCTGGTAACCAGCATTTTCTCCTTTTCCCACAGTGTTTTTTACCCTTCACAGAACTTTCATATTTTCAGTCACCTTTATTTTGTCGTCTGCAAGTGCTTTAAATTTGAACCAGTCTAAAATTTTGTCGTTTGGTAATGACTAAATAGTTGCTAAAATAATGGGATTTGTCTGTAAATGGGTAAAAAACATTGTTGGAAAAAGAAAATGTGCTGGTACCTGCATTTTACCTTCTCCAATGTTTTCAGTAACTTTCTCTGTGCCATGGGATTGTTTGGTACAAATTTATAAGGCATTTCCTGCTAGGGAAATGTATTATTGTATACATATAACACAAATAATTGCAGTTAGAACATTTAATTCATTATTGTAATGACTCATTTACGACCTCCGGAAAACTACTACAATTAACAACATATTAGAAATTATCAAACTTTCCGGCATGATGACAACACAGACAGGGACATCACCTCAACATTTTCTTGGGAAAAAGCCAAGCTAAAACAGTCAATCAAATAATTAACTCTGTACCTAACAACAAAACTCAAGACTGGTCCAACTTCAAAGCATTTGAAGATGACAAAATACATGTGGCTCATAAAAAAATGAAATCTATTATGGGAAGGGTAGAAAACACTGTGGAAAAAGGCTAAAATGCTGGTAACCAGACTTTTTCTACAGGGGTGCTAAAACTCAGGATTGCATGGAAAAGAGTTAAACATTTTCGAAGGATTCCCACATTTTCGAAAGACTTTTTCTGCAAGGGTTAAAATTCAGGATTGTGTGGAAAAAGAGTTAAACATATTCGAAGGAAAAGAAAAATTATGTACAAAGTATTAGGAAAATTGAAATAATTTTCACCCTAAGCATGGCAAAAGAACCTTATTGGACAGTGCAGATCAAGATCAGACTGATCTTGGATCTACACTGTCCGATATTGAGGTAACTTTTACACAGAAAATAACTTTGAAATAGCGAGATTCAGCTTCATACTAGCAGCTTCAAAGTTCCATTTAACACATCACTACATCAGGGGTGTGGAATTCCTATGCCTGACTTGCCCAACTCGGGACTTTTTGCCTGCGGACAAGTGATTTTTTCCACAGCACTTGTCCGCGGGCATGTGAATTTTTTAGCCAGACCATATAAGGAAATGTCATATTTACATCAATGACGATCCTCAAATGCTCTATTTATTCCAAGTTTTGCATAACCTGTGTTGAAATAAACACCTTCAAGGTATAAACTAAATGTATTGACCCTGTGTGAGGCCTCTCACTACATGCAGTTGCTGTGTGGGGAAAAAGAACAAGTAAACTTTTTATTCGGACAAGCAGGAAATTCAGTCCAACTTGTCCGTGGGCAAGTGGGAAAATTCTAAAATTGCACACCCCTGCACATAATCCCTACTTTTGACAAAGAAAAGAAGCTCTTAGAAAACATTGTGGGGAAAGGAGAAAATGCAGGTAAGCAGCATTTTCTCCTTTTCCCACAATGTTTTCTACCCTTCACGAAACAAATTTCAAATTTGCAGTCACTTTTGTTTTGTCATCTGCAAATGCTTTCGATTTAGACAAATCTACAACTTCGCAATTTGGTAATGAGTTAACTTTTATATTATTTAACCCTTTCCCAAACCGCAAATTTTGGACCAGACCAAATTAAAGTATTTTGCAGATTTTAATTTAACAGTTGCTAAAAAGATAATTTTTTTATATGATATTACCAGCATTTTCTCCTTTTCCCACAATGTTTTCAAAAGGCTTCTATTCCTGACCCGTAAAAACCAGGGATTGTTTGGGAAAGGGTTAACTGATTAACTCATTACTTAAAACGACAATATTTTAGGTTCATCCAAATCGAAAGCAAATCTGCAGACTGAAATTTTGAAATTTGTTTTGTGAAGGGTAGAAAACATCATGGGAAAAGGAGAAAATTGGTTACCAGCATTTTCTTCTTTTCCAACAATGTTCTCTACAGGCTTCTTTCTCAGGGTCGTCAAAAGTAGGGATTGTGTGGTAATGGGTTAAGAAGAAAGCCCATTCTTTCTAAGCTAACTCAGGACCAGTCAGACATGAGTTATAGACACCCGGAAGGAATATGTTCTTGAAAACATTGTCAGGAAATGAGACAATATGCATATCAAGCATTTTTTTTCCTTATTCCATCATGATTTCTGTCCTTTCAACAATATCGAGCATCTGAACCACAATTAACTCTTTACCAAGCAATCAGTGGTTTTCATGTCTCTTAGAAAGAAGCCTTTTGAAAACCTTGTGGGAAAAAGAGAAAATGCTGGTAACCAGCATTTTCTCCTTTTCCCACAATGTTTTCTATCCTTTGCAAAGCAAATTTCAAACTAAAGTCACTTTTATTTTGATGTCTACAAATGCTTTTGATTTGGACAAACCTAAAATTTTGTTCTTTGACTCTTCTCTCTCAAGGTCGTTAAAAGTTGGGATTGTATGGAAAAGTGTTAACTCATGAGCATTTGCAGATGACAAAATAAATGTGAATAAAGAATTGAAATTTGTGTTAGGAAGTGAAGAAAACATTGTGGGAAATGGAGAAAATGCTGGTTACCAGCATCTTCTCCTTTTACCAAAATGTTTTCAGAAGGCTTCTTTCTTAAGGTCATTAAAAGTTGGGATTGTGTGGTAAAGTGTTAACTCGTGACTGACTGGTCCTATGTCAGCTTCGAATAATGGATGTTCTTATTAACCCTTTACTCCACAGATACTCATTTTGATGTATCAACAACAGACAGCTTTTGAAAACATTGTGGGAAAAGGAGAAATTGCTAATAACGAGCAATTTCTCCTTTTCCCACAATGTTTTCCACTCAATCAGATATTCGTATCCTCATTTTTCCATATTTTTGACATCATATCTTTATTTGCTGCTGAAATGTAAGAGCCGCAAATTGGCATATTTTATAATTCATGACTGACTGGCAAAGAGTTACTTTACAATTATGGGATACTTACATGTTCTATCCATATTTTTCCCACTATCACATTATGTACACAACAATTTACATTCTGCCATGTGTAGGTTTCACCAAATCTATTGATAAAATGAACAAATGAATAAAGTTTTATAGTTTTCACTGAAAAAGGCCATTACCACAAAATCCTGAGATTTTGAATCCTTTATTGTGGAGACTTTTGAAAACATTCTGGGAATAGGCGAAAACATATTGGAAATGATTACATGTATTTTTAACCCTTTACTGCCTAGATACTCCTATCTACTCAATGCTTATAGGAGCCTGTGGAAAACACTGTGGAAAAAGGTGAAATTACTCGTGACGAGCAATTTCACCTTTTGTCACAATGTTTTCTATACAATCAAAAGGTGTCCTATACACATAAAAGACGGCTTCATTCTTGCTATTATTTAGTGTCAATTAGAGATACCATAGAAATGCCTTATGGGGTAAAGGGTTAATTACCTGTGCAAAAAGCACATCAATTTTTGCCACAACTTTATAGTGATATTCCAAAGCCTTCAAATCTGGGAAAGTCTATAAAATGTTCTCATTTAGAACAGAGATGAGTATATGTGACCCTTCACGCAAAAAGGGACAGTCTAGGTATTCGATACATCAATTAGATGAAAAGAGATCAAAGATTGAGCAGGTCGGTTAAACCCTTTCCCAAACAACAAATTTTAGACTCTTCCAAACTAAAAGAGTTTGGAGACGACAATTTTAACTTTCATAACAATGGCAGAAAGTTATCCAAACGGGCAGAAAACACTGTGGGAAAAGGAGAAATTGCTCGTTACGAGCAATTTCTCCTTTTCCCATAGTGTTTTCAAAAGGCTTGTACTGCAGACACGCAGAAAGAAGGCCTTGTTTGGGAAAAGGTTAACTTGATAGTTCAAAAAATGATTATATATTGAGGTAGAATGACCACTTTTCATACAGAAAATAAAACTTGAAAAGCATGTAAGTTAGTCTGCCTGTGCAATCAGCATAGTCTGTCCAGGGTACATAGATGTCATAGTTCCCAGATGGTTCCTTTAAGTGTGATGGGTCACATATGCTCACATTCATCTACCTCTTTAAACCTTTCCCAAACAATCCCTGGTTTTTACGGGTCTGGAAGCATTTTCTCCTTTTCCCAAAACGTTTTCTACCCTATCATAGATAGAAATCATCTTTTCAGCAAGAGTGAATTGTCGTCTGCAAATGCTTTCAATTTGGTCTAGTCCAAAACTTTGTTGTTTGGGAAAGGGTTAAGAGTTCACATTTTACATTTGAAAAACATTTTGCAGGTGACAAATTAAATGTTTATCAAACGAAACAGTTTGTCTTTGAAGTATAGAACAGAGAGAGAAAGTAAGACAAATTTTTTTCATACCTTTTTATGACTTATGCTCTCCTTCACAGTTTAGCAAAAATCTCATGTTTGAATCAACTTGAGAGCTTTTGAAAACATTGTTGAATGGGAAAAAATGCCAGTAATATTTTCTTATCGCAGTGTTTCCTAACCTATCAACTCTTCAACAAACAATTCTGGACTTTTGCGACTCTAAGAAAGAAGCGTTTTGAACACATTGTTGGAGAATATGTAAGTTCTATTGCAGGATAAACAATTACGTAACTTGCAGCAGACAATTTTGAAAACGACTCTTTTAAATAAGGATTCTCAACAAGCATTTAGGTTTCAGACATAAATGTACATGAAAGGAATTTGCAGGTTCCAAAAATTGTTCTTTTTTCACAATGTTTTCACACGGGTTCTTCTTCAAGGGAAAAAAACCCTGTATCAACTGTAAATAGGTTAACCCATTACCAAACGACAAATTTATAGACTGGTCCAAATTGAAAGCATTTGCAGACGACAAAATAAAAGTGACTGAAAATTTGAAATTAGTTTTGTGAAGGGTAGAAAAAATGGTGGGAAAAGGAGAAAATGCTGGTAACCAGCATTTTCTCCTTTTCCCACAATGTTTTCTATAGGCTTCTTTCTCAGGGGTGTCAAAAGTAGGGATTGTGTGGTAATGGGTTAAGGAACTTGTATGCACCAAGCTCAGGGTTAATGCATTTCAGTAATGCATTGTACCAAGCAAATCATATGATTAACTCTCTATCAAACGACAAATTTAAAGACTGGTCTAAATTGAAAGTATTTGCAGATGACAAAATAAATGTGACTGTAAAACTAAAATTTGATTTAGGTAGGCAGGGTTTTCCCTTGGCCACAAAAAAAAGGGGTCATTGTGACCCCCTAGTAAAAAATAATGGGGGTCATTTTGGAATTTGTGAGGGTCCCAACAAAATGTAATTTGCTAAATCGCTTAAACAAAAGCTACTATTTGTGAAAGTATGTGTTTTTTTTTTTTTTATTATGTAGTAGCCTCTCTCTGTGGTTAAGGGTTATTTTGTTTTTATCACAGGAATCGACCATTTTGTTGGCGAAGAAAGCTTGTTGTCGGCCAGAGTGGGAAGTCTCTGTTATTTTTCTTGATAAAGATTATCCGTTTCGGCCGAAAGTAAACTATTTTCACCAGTTAGATACTGCAGTATATGATAGATTCTTGCGTTTTGACATGCGGGTCGCAATCATGCCACTGTTTTTCAACGAATAACAAAGTGTATCTCTAGCAAATTTACAGTAAGCCCTCGAGACCTAGAAACGTTGTTCTGGGTGCTCTTACCAACTGCAGTATCGCCTGATCTCGCTCTTCTTCCTTGCAGACAGCAAGAATGACGTCGATTTTGACAGAGCCACATTGTTTTCATTTGAGATCGACTGGTTTAGTGTAGATCCGTTTAAAGACCGACGGTATATCAGTAAAATTGATACACAGTCCAGTGTTTCGTCCCATTTTCCCTTCGTACTCCAGATTTTTCATCTGTTCAGGATGTAACAGTGTCAAAAGTATATACGATCATTATTACCTCTTATTGTATTTGTGCGTCCACCATGACGCATTACTGAAAAAAATGTGGGTCATTTTCCTTAAAAGTGCGTCAAAACGCACAAAATCGTGCATCAAGGAAAACCCTGGGTAGGGAAGAAAATATTGTGGGTAAAAGGAGAAAATGCTGGTTACCAGCATTTTCTCCTTTTTCCCACGATGCTTTCAAAAGGCTTCTACCCCATGGTCATCAAAAGTTGTCATTATGTGGTATAGGGTTAAGCCTCAAAAAATCTACATAGTCTAATTTAGTTACAACTAACAATCTGCAAGTAGACTGGTACTTAAGCAGAAAATTTAGGAAACGGCTTCCAGTCTCGAGACAGGTCAGCTTGCTTGGACTGTGCAAGCTGACCTGCGTTAATACTTTTTGCTAACGCATTAATTCTTTACCACACAATCCCGAGTTTTCACGACCCCAAGGAAGAAGTCTTTTGAAAACATTGTGGGAAAAGGAGAAAATGCTGGTTACCAGCATTTTCTCCTTTTCCCACGATGTTGTCTATCCTTTCAAACAAATTAAACCATTTGAGGCATGTTTAATTTGTCGTCTGTAAATGCTTTGTATTTGGACTGGTCTACATTTCCTTGTGTGGTAATGAGTTTACTTTCCTCCATATATACTCATTTTAACACAGTGAAGAAAAAAGCTCTAGGAAAGCATTGTGGAAAAAGGTGAAATTGCTCAAATAAGCAATTTCACCTTTTTTCACCATGTTTTCTATGGAATCTGTATTGTAAAATCCCTTTATAGCCACATTTCAGTTGTTGTCTGTAGCTTCTTTGCATTTGGGATGGTTTCAAAATGGTATATTAGGTAATGGGTTAAACCCACTTTTCAAAGAGGATAGCTACTTACTTTGTTAATTGTAAAGTTAAAACACCTTTTGGGTTGATCTCCACTGATCTTCCCCAAAATTTCAGTTTTGGATGAATAGATCCGTGGAATTTGTAGTTTTTGGCTTCGATGTGGAAAGCACTGATGGGTGGATGATGGCATACCTGCTCTGATACTAACCGAAATCCAAGATCTGGTCTGAAAATAAATACATTGTAATGTAAAATTGTAACCCATTATCTCTTAATATCCTGTAAAATTTTGTTTTAACTCTTTTTCAAGCGACATAATTATAGACTGATCCACGTTGAGAGCATTTGACAATTCAAAATGTCTTGATTTGTGAAATTCATCTCTGAAAGGATAGAAAACCTTGTGGGAAAAGGATAAAATTCTGGTAACCAAAATTTTATCCTTTTCCCACAAGATTTTCAAAAGTTTTCTTTCCAAGGGTTGTGAAAACCAGGGCTTTTTTTGTGAAATTCATCTCTGAAAGGATAGAAAACCTTGTGGGAAAAGGATAAAAATTCTGATTACCAGAATTTTCTCCTTTTCCCACAAGATTTTCAAAAGCTTTCTTTCCAAGGGTTGTGAAAACCAGGGCTTTTTTGTGAAATTCATCTCTGAAAGGATAGAAAACCTTATGGGAAAAGGATAAAAATTCTGATTACCACAATTTTATCCTTTTCCCAGAAGAATTTCAGAAGCTTTCTTTCCAAGGTTTGTGAAAACCAGGGCTTTTTTGTGAAATTCATCTCTGAAAGGATAGAAAACCTTGTGGGAAAAGAATAAAAATTCTGATTTCAAGCATTTTATCCTTTCTCCACAAGATTTTCAAAAGCTTTCTTTCCAAGGGTTGTGAAAACCAGGGCTTTTTTGATAAAGTGTTAACTTGGATCATGTTAATATGACGATTTCTGACTTTGATAGTGTAGACAATATTGTTAGAAAAGCAGAAAATGAATTTTCTCCTTTTTCCACAATGTTTTCCATGGGTTTCTTTCTCAAGGTGGTAAAAAGTTGGGATTGTGTGGTAAAGAGTTAACCCACAAAGATTTCTACCATATCAAGAAACTCAACTTTATTTGTTCTTTTTTCAACTTTGTCATAAGAATGAACATTCAATTTGGAAGTGTCTTAACCCTTTCCCAAATGACATATTTTAGACTGTCCCAAACTTAAAGTGTTTGCAGATGACTATTTTGAATTTGATGAGAATGGCATAAAGTTTTCCGAAAGCAGATATGTAAAAACCAGGTCTTGTTTGGGAAAGAGTTAAGTCTGTTATGTGGGAAAGGAATAACCTGTTTGCAGACAAATTCTGCTGGACCTTTGGTTTCATGTGATATCAAATGTTATCACGCTGCCTGAAGCATTTAAAGGTACCAGTAAGTCACAACAACATAATGTTTTATATGAATTTCACTAAATAAATTGAGGATAATCAACTGGTAATTTTTGCTATGAAAAATATCTCATGAGGATGCCTTGTTCGGTGTTGAAAAAACGAGTGCGCAGTACAAGTTTTTTTAACGCCTTATAATGCATGAGCGAGATATTTTTCATATCAAAAATAACCAGTTGATTATTCTATTTATTATATACCTTTTTAACAATATTTTTTTTTCAATTTTTCGTTTGAAAAACAACAAAAACTACCTATAAGTGCTTAATGAAAAAAAAAGTAGTTCCTAAATTACGGCAGGGAGTGAAAGTGAAAGTTGATATCGTCACTAGTGAATGATATCAAAATTTATTACACTGGGAAATTCCAGGATTTCACTGCTAGGTATATAATAAAGACAATTCTCACCTGTCAAGTTCGTAAGTTTCACCTAATAAAGGATTAAATGGTTTTCCAATCCTCTCCCAGTTACTGGAAATAGCTGACACTGCAAATGCTGCCACATACTGGAAGACAGGGGAAAAATATGAGTCCATTTTGTAATCTATTAATTCTTTACTAACCAACAAATCTTTGGACTTGTCTGAATTAAGAGCATTTACAGATGATAAATTAGATGAGATTAACTTATTACCAAACAACACAATTTTAGGTTTGTCCAAATCGAAAGCATTTGCAGATGACAGAAGAAAAGTGACTGAAAATTTGAAATTTGTTTTATGAAGGGTAGAAAACATTGTGGGAAAAGGAGAAAATGCTGGTTACCTGCCCTTGTTGTATGGATTCTTATTTTATTAGTTAACAACTTGTCCATATCTGAGGTAAATATCTTCCGTAATTACAAATTGTCAAAGTTTTAGAAAATGTGACGCATCATGCAAAAAGGGAACATTTAAGAACTGTGAAAAATGCCTACCCTGTCAGCCTATGCAGATTGCGCAGGTCCAACGCTTTTTTAACCCTTTACCCCATAAGGCATTTCTATGGCATCTCTACATGACCCTAAATAACAGTAAGGATGAAGCTGTTTCTTATGTGTATATGACACCTTTTGATAGTAAAGAAAACATTGTGGCAAAAGGTGAAATTGCTCGTCGTGAGCAATTTCACCTTTTGCCACAAAGTTTTCCAAAGGCTCCTACAAGCAATGCATAGAAATGAGTATCTATGGAGTAAAGGGTTAAATGATATTTTCTACCTTACTATACATTCATTTTTGATTTACCAACTTATATTGACCTGCACTATCTTTGATATGTTTTCATCTAATTGATGTGTGGAATTCCCAGATTGTTCCTTTTTGCATTTAGGTCCTTCATGCAAAAAGGAACAAAGTTTTTGCATAAGAAGACACAGACAACAATGCCAGGGCCACACCAATGCTTCGAGGTTTTCTTTAAAAACAGCTTAGCAAATAAGCATGTTTCTTGAAATTCTACCACTGTTAATTGCAAAGAGGCAAAATGGATACCATGTACTGCCCATTCTTCCATCCCCGTTTGATGTTCCTGTACCATAGCTCTTTACCATACGAGAAAATCTGAGACTGGTCCAAATTGAAAGCATTTGCAGACAACAAAATAAAGGTGACCGAAAAATTAAAATTTAGTATGGGAAGAGTAGAAAACACTGACGGAAAAGGAGAAAATGCTGGTTACCAGCATTTTCTCCTTTTCCCACAGTGTTTTCAAAAGGTTTCTTTCTCACGGTTGCTAAAAGTCCGGATTATGTGGTAAAGGGATAGGAATTAAAAATAATGTCAACTTACCATCATTCTCTCTGCAGGATCGTCCTTTGTACAGGCGATATCAAGCAATGAGGCATATTCTAGATACTCTGATATGCGTTGTAAAAATGTTAAAGGTTCGTTGAATACAACTGGCATTGTGATTTTAGACAGCTCCTGTAATATATAAACATAAAACATTAACTCGTGATCAAAGTCTAAGGATTAGCTCTTTACCAAACAGTAAGATGTTAGACTTGTCCCATTTTAACCCATTACCACACAATCCCTACTTTTGACGCCCCTGAGAAAGAAGCCTTTTGAAAACACTGTAGGAAAAGGAGAAAATGCTGGTATCTTTTTCTACCCTTCCCAGATCAAATTTTAATTTTTCAGTCACCTTTATTTTGTCGTCTGCAAATGCTTTCAATTTGAACCAGTCTAAAATATTGTTGTTTGGTAAAGAGTTAAAGCATCAGCAGACTGTAAATTAAGCGTGACTGAAAATTTTCAATTTCTTCTTAAAAAGGGACCTCGGTGGAGAAAAAACTGGGAAAAGCGGGGGATGGTCCCTGCTTTTTTCCAAATTACTGGTCCAAATTGAAAGCAGCTGAAGACCACAATTTTAATTGGGCTCAAAAAAAAAGAAATTATATCAAAAAACATTGTTTTCAACAAGCTTATTCTTCTGGGTAGATAAAAACGACTCAGGATTGTGTTGTAAAGGGTTATAACTGGTGTTTTATTGCACATCTACAGCCAAACCAATTTCCTAATGTCTAGCACATTTACTACAAGGCAAAAAGTATCATCAGTACTTGCAAATTTGCCACTGTTTGTTCCGACTCTATGAATTGTATTTCAGCCATAAACTTTTTCCCAAACAATCCCTGGTTTTTACCGGTCAGGAATAGAAGCCTTTTGAAAACATTGTGGGACAAGAGCTTCGCAAAGCGGCGCATATACGCCCGAAGGGGCTTGTCAGTGAAATAAGTTGAAATGACGGAAGGGCCTATAATGAAGAGTAGTTAATCTCCATGATATGTGAATAATATTAAAGGGCAATAGCTAAAAAAAGAAGGGTGGCACAGTTACAAATTTTTTTGAATTGCTGTTCTCCACAAGGTGTTCTATCAGTCTTGAAACGTTCAATTTCATAGCTTTTATATTTTAGAAATTATGGCCCAGACGAAAATTCAAAGAGAAAACTAACAAAGAGCAATAACTAAAAAGGAAGGATGGCAGAGTTATGGTTCTTGTGCAGTGCACTTCTTCATAATGTGTTCTATTAGTCTTTGAAGTTTGAAGATGATAGGTTTTAAAGTTTGGGAGTTATGGCCTGGACAAAAATTCAAACTGAAAATTAAGAAAGGGCAATAACTAAAAAAATAAAGGTCACAGAGTTATGGTTCATGTGCACTGCACTTCTCCATAATGGGTTCTATCAGTGTACAAAGTTGCAAGTTATTAGCTTTTATAGTTTGGAAGTTATGGCCTGGACAAAAATTCAAACTGAAAATTAACAAAGGGCAATAACTCAAAAAATAAAAGTGGCACGGTTATGGTTCATGTGCGATGCACTTCTCTACAATGTGTTCTATCAGTGTATGAAGTTCCAAGTTAATAGCTTTTATAGTTTAGAAGTTATGGCCTGGACAAAAATTCAAACTGAAAATTAACAAAGGGCTGTAACTAAAAAAATAATGGTGGCAGAGTTATGGTTCATGTGCACTGCACTTCTCCATAATGTGTTCTATCAGTGTATGAAGTTGCAAGTTTTTAGCTTTTATAGTTTGGAAGTTATGGCCTGGACAAAAATTCAATCCGAAAATTAACAAAGGGCAATAACTCAAAAAATAGAAGTGGCAGAGTTATGTTTTATGTCTACTGCACTTCTCCATAATGTGTCCTATCAGTGTATGTAGTTTCAGTTTGATACCTTGTATGGTATGGAAGTTATGGCCTGAACAAAAATTCAAAGTGAAAAGTTGGTTATTTCAGAAATCAAGGGCAGATAATTTTGGAACGCAAACGGCGATCAAAATTCTAAGACCCAGGTGCACAACTAGACATCATGGAGATTCATTGTGGCAAGTTTCAAAGAATTCTGATGAAAACTGTAGGAGTTGCACACACAAGAAATTGCTAACGGACGGACAGACGGACGGACGGACGACCGGGGGTATAACATAATACGACCCTTCGGGCATATAAAAAGGAGAAAATGCTGGTAACCAGCATTTTCTCCTTTTCCCACAATGTTTTCTACCCTATCATATAGAAAAATCATCTTTTTAACAACTGTTGTCATCTGCAGAATGCTCTCAGTTTGGTGTGGTCCGAAATTTGCCGTTTGGGAAAGGGTTAAACTCTGTATATGATTATTATATAATTACACTTCTCAACGATCTGAGAATTGATGATAAAATACTTTGAGTACTGAAACGTTTGCAATTTAAAGACACTTGTTCATTGCTGGTATATTTCTGGTGAAATATATGAAGAGAAAAGTTTGCAAATTGTATAAATTTATGAAACAGCAAGGTATTTCCAGATCAAAAAAAAAATATCAATTTGTACCATATATAGAAAATAAGAAAATGCTGGGATTGAACCTATCAAGTTGTTTGACCCCTAAAAGTGATTGAATTGTGTTTTACACTACTGTCTACATTATGTCAGTCATATCACTTTGAAAGCTCAAACGATATCAAAAATGTTCCTGGGTTTCACCAACATTTGTCTAGAGCCCTAGTGTGTCCTGCCATGAAAAGCCAGTCTAATAAGGCTCAAACCCTAGGAACCCCAGATCAGAAGTCCTACACTTTATCACAGATCCATGTAGGACCTCTTGATCGCTATGTAAAGATTACTTATTTGTTGTTTTTAATCTTAAATACCCTTCCTACCATGGAGTTTTTTAACCCTTTCCCAAACGACATACTTTTGGACTAGGCCAAATTGAAAGCATTTGCAGACGACAATTCAACTTTTGCTGAAAAGATGATTTTTGTCTATGATAGGGTAGAAAACATTGTGGGAAAAGGAGAAAATGCTGGTTACCAGCATTTTCTCCTTTTCCCACAATGTTTTCAAAAGGCTACTATTCCAGACCCGTAAAAACCAGGGATTGTTTGGGAAAAGGTTAATACATTCTGAGCACAATTGTCTTTCAAAGCCACCTGAAATACCTTATCCCTACCACACGATCCCAACAGTTCCAACTTTTAACGACTCTGAGAGAGAAGCCCTCTGAAAAAATTATGGAAAAGGAGAAAATGCTGGTAACCAGCATTTTCTCCTTTTTCTACAATATTTTCTATCCTTCGCAAAACAAAGTTCCATTTTGAAGTCACATTTATTTTGTCGTCTGCAAATGCGTTCAGTTTGGTCTGGTCCAAAATTTTGTTGTCTGGTAAAGGGTTTCACAAATAAAGTTCAGCTGTGAGAATGTGGGATGTTTGTTTGCATGATGCTCTAGGATTTCAATCTAAATACAGTTATATCAGAGTGACCAGTGCACCTTGTATTTATGGTCCCTGGAATTCCTTTTACCATTTCATTGTAAGATATTTTCAAAAGCCCTAAAGTAGATGCTTCTGGCACAATGATTTGTAACGTAAAAAAAAAAAAAGAATTTTGTTGCCAGAATAGCATCTATACTCAGACAGAAATTGGCCAAGCTTGGGATTCGAAACAGAGGCCTATAGATCTCAGGCCCAGTCTATTACTAAGCTAACGAAATCTGCAATTAACCTTTTACCACACAATCCCTACTTTTGACAACCCTGAGAAAGAAGCCTTGAGAAAACATTGTGGGTAAAGGAGAAAATGCTGGTAACCAGCATTTTCTCCTTTTCCTACAATGTTTCCTACCCTTCACAAAACAAATTTCAAATTTTCAGTCACTTTTATCTTGTCATCTGGAAATGTTTTCCATTTGGACAAACCTAAAATTTTGTTGTTTGGTAAAGAGTCAAGATGTACATTGTATTAACCCTTTCAGCGCAGTACGCAAAAAAGGTGACTTTGCGGGAGGCATAGATCAAGATCAGACTGCACAGAACATGCAGTCTGATCTTTGATCTATACCGTCTGCTTGCCTAGTCAAATCTTTACAATCAAAATCCTTCTAAGTTTCAGTGTATTCTATTTCTAGCTGTCAAAAAAGGATGAGTTCATTTAACTCTTTACAAGACGGCAAAAGTTTTGGCAAGTCCAAATTGAAAGCATTTGCAGACGACAATAGTACTTCGACTCAAAAATGGAAATTTGCTTCAGGAAAGTTAGAAAACATTGTGGGAAAAGGAGAAAATGCTGGTTACCAGCATTTTCTCCTTTTCCCACATCGTTTTCTAAAGGCTTCTTTCTAAGGGTCGTCAAAAGTAGGAATTGTGTGGTAATGGGTTAACCCTTTCCCAAAGAATCCCTAGTTTTTACGGCCCTAAGAAAGAAGCCTTTTGAAAACATTGTGGGAAAAGGAGAAAATGCACGTTACCAGCATTTTCTCCTTTTCCAAAAATGTTTTCTACCTTTCCTGAAGCAAATTTCCATTTTTGAGTCGAAGTACTATTGTCATCTGCAAATGCTTTCAATTTGGACTTGCCAAAAATTTTTTCTACTCTACCCAAAATAAATTGCAAATTTCCAGTCACTTTTATTTTGTCGTCTGCAAATCCGGTCAATTTGGACAGGTCTAAAATTTTGTTGTTTGGTAAAGGGTTAAATGGTGCTGAAAGAGTTTACATGAATAAGGCATCTGTCCTATAGTAAAGAGAAAAGAAACAGGCAGACTTTCATAACTTTCAGTTTGTGCCATACGACACATGTGGAACACATTAACCGAGTTCTTTAGATTTCAGCATGTAACTTTTTTTCGGCTACTGATATTTCGCAATACACTTTTGCCACAGTCATCAAAATATCATCCATTAACTCATTACCAAACGACAATATTTTAGGCTTGTCCAAATCGAAAGCATTTGCAGACGACAAAATAAAAGTGACTGAAAATTTGAAATTTGTTTTGAAAAGGGTAGAAAACATTGTGGGAAAAGAAGAAAATGCTAGTTACCAACATTTTCTCCTTTTCCCACAATATTTTCTAAAGGCTTCTTCTTCGGGGTCGTCAAAAATAGGGATTGTGTGGTAATGGGTTAACACTTCAGGATTTGTTTTCTTCCAAGTTATGAAGTTAAGCAACTTGGAAAACATTTTGTGTAAAGTAGCAATTGTCAATATGTGTCATGGTTTTGTTGTTTATACCAAACAATGAAGCCTTATAGAATGCAAAATAAACCGAACATTTTCAGTCTAGAAGTAAGACCCAAGACTTAGCAACTGCAATCTGATGGTTGCTGTCAATCTTATGGGTCTCAGCTACCCAAGCAGTGTAAATGATGAAAGGTTTCTGCAGACTGATCTTGATCTGCACTGCCTGAAAAGGCAAATATAGTTTTGAAAGGCATTCTGTTTCTCAAACGAAAAAAATGAGATTTGTCCACATTGAAAGCATTTGCAGACGACAAAATAAATGTGACGGAAACATCGAAACTTTTTTTGGGAAGGGCAGAAAACAACCTTGAAATAGGGAGAAAATGCTGCTTAGGCCAAATAAAAAAATATGTGTGGTTCAGGTTACCCGACCGTCCCCAGCTGAAAGGAGCCGACCCTAATTTTTTTTCAAAAAAAAAAAAAGTATTTTTTAAAAAAAAGTTCGAACTTTTTGGGGGCGAATCGGTTCGGCCTTTAGTAAATGCAAGAGTTGTCTTTCTTGCACCGTCGAGCTCTCTGAGACGCTTGTATCGATTTTTGTTGTGTAACGGAGTATTTGAGCAAGCGTTCAACCACTCTAACATGCTGTCAGATCAATATGGCCACCTCGATATTGAAAGTGACGGTCAAAAAATGTTCACACATCTCGGGCGGAACGAACGAGCTCAGGCCCTTTCCAAATGGAATGAGCATGAGAGATATTTGCTACTTTTACCATCCCCCAATCGACAGGGCCAAATTTCTTGACTCGGCTGCCAAATCAACTACCAAAGCCGAGTTTATCGTGTTGGGGAAGAAGGAAGAAAAAGAGGTACATATGTAATGGTGCTCCTTATTTGTGAATCATTTTTATTCATTATGATTTATGTATTTTTTCATCTCTATCTAGGGCTAATCTTGGGGGAAAGGTTGTGCATTGGACGCAGACACTAAGTCAAGACTCTTTGCAGTCAATATGAGCCAGTGCACTTCCCCACCTCTCCCCTTTCTTCTGTCTTGCCCATATCTTTAAACAGGCCTGTGTAAATATGAAAAAGAAAATGCAAAATAGCGGGGAACCTATGCCGAAATTTTTCATAGGGTTGGACTTAGATCCTGCAAAAGAAGCTAAATTTGCAAAACTCGGGCCAAAAAGAATAAGATAACAAGGTTTTTCTCGAACAGTGGTTTATTGAAAAAGTTCAATATCTAACAAACAAGTGATAGAACAAAAAAATTCGACATTTAAAAAAAAAAATCCCTACCTACCTACCCTAATTTTTTTGGCCATGTAAACAGTATCTATACCTGAAGCAGTTAAAACACTTTTTAACCATCTAGCTATGGTACTGGTAGTGACAGATTTGTAGGTAACATAGGAAACAAGAACATTTTGACTCAAACGAATGGATTTGGTCTTACTAATGTAATGAAGTAAAGTATGTAAAGCACAAAGACGCTCATCACTATAATGTTCAAGTTTTAACATGTATGAGTGTCCAACCTGAACCACACATATTTTTTTATTTGGCCTTATCCCTTTCCCAAACGACAAACACTTGGACTAGACTAAACTGAAAGCATTTGCAGACGACAATTCAACTCTTGCTGAAAAGATGATTTCTGTCTATGATAGGGTAGAAAACATGAAGGGAAAGGGAGAAAATGCTGGTTACCAGCATTTTCTCCTTTTCCCACAATGTTTTCTAAAGACTACAATTCTAGACTCGTAAAAACCAGGGATTGTTTGGGAAAGGGTTAACTTCTATTGGGGTGATGATAGTCACAAAGACAGCATTCGATCCCCTCTCCCTGCTATTTATTGTTTTGACAATGGTTATATGGAAAAGTAGCCAGTAGCCTGGGAAGAATATTGTGCAAAGGAATGATACAAGAAACTAAGGGAGAGCATGGATAGGTACACTGGCTGCTGGAATATAACTGAATACAAACACAATACAAACAGAAAAAAAATCCGTCTGAAGGATGTAACACATTCAAACAAAAGCTATAATTAACCTTCAAAGAGATGTATGGGGATTAAAATATTTGCTTTAAAATCGATAGAACTGTTTGCAGATGAGCAGTTAGGCTCCATCACAAGCTTATAACTCTTTGCTCCACCAAATCTTTTAAACAATCAACCGTTTTTAATAGAGTTGCAGAATTTTAAATCATATGTGGCTTGAAAGATGGAAGTAGTCTTTGAGTGTGTAAAAAAAAGTGTGGAATAGTAAAAAATGCTGGTTACCAGCATTTTTTCCTTTAATACCCACAATGTTTGCATTCCTTCCTCAGGATCTTCAAAACAGAGAATAATTTGGAAAGGGGTTAACTCTTTACCAGAATATCTTTTAACCCATTACTACACAATCCCGACTTTAACCCATTACCAAACGACAGTATTTTAGACTGGTCCAAATTGAAAGCATTTGCAGACGACAAAATAAAAGTGACTGAAAATTTGAAATATGTTTTGTAAAGGGTAGAAAACATTGTGGGAAAAGGAGAAAATGCTGGTTACCAGCATTTTCTCCTTTTCCCACAATGTTTTCTAAAGGCGTCTTTCTCAGGGACGTCAAAAGTAGGGATTGTGTGGTAATGGGTTAAAATTTGTTTAACTTTTTTTAAGAAAACTAGATAGTTTGATAGAGGATGACAACTTTCTTCCTGTAATATTTTGCTTTTTAACCCAAGTTAATCATTGAAATGATATGCAATACAGTCAAACAAAAAAACAACAGATGTTCAATTTCTACCATCCCTAGAAACTGTTGAAAAACATTTCAGAAAACATTATGGCAGATACATGTATATCTTATTAAAAGTGTTTTCTATGCTTTGAAAATTTTTACACACACAAAGTGTTAAATGCCTTCATGTAGACAAGAAATAAAGATGCACGCAAACAGCCAGATAGAAAACAATGCTGTTACAACTATACAGTGTTTAGAACCAAGGGCGTATTCCTACTCAAATTGAACACTCCTAACATGTTCTAGGTCAATGGAGTATTTCGGAATACTGTGCTGTGTTCTTCAGAACATATTCTGACTATTCTAATCCAATCGAGGTGTAGTGCACCTGCTGAACGGTTGCTAGGTGATACAAGATGGCTGAAAGACATACAATTCTTCATGGCAAAATTTGCAATTGTCCTTTTTTTACGATATGAATGCCATAAATATAGGCATAGCAGACTCGTCTCTACTCTCTCTCTCTGCAGCTAATCATATCCAAAACTAACACAGCTAAGACAGTAGCTCTTGCAACAGCCATCATGCTAATATACTTTCATTTCGATAAAGAATAATGTCCCAAACATGCCTCATTCAGAACATACTTCCGGAACAGTTTATTGTGTTCTGAAATATTCCTTTCCCATATTCCAGAACAGCATTCCAGAACACATACCATTGTACCAGAACAGGTGAAAGGAATACGCCCCTAGATAGCCTGGTAAACCTAGATAAAGAATAGATAAAAGGTGTATGTGACAAAGAGACGCCAGATATTAAATTTTGTCTTCGATTTAAACCAGAAACTGTGGCTGTAGTGTCTACAGATGGCTAGCCACAATGGAATGAAATGCATTTTCTATCCATCTTAACCCTTTCCCAAACGACAAATTTTGGTCTCTTCTAAACTGAAAGAGATCGCAGACGACAATATTAAACTTAACGAAAATGACTGAAAGTTCTCCAAAAGGGTAGAAAACACAGTGGGAAAAGGAGAAATTGCTCGTTACGAGCAATTTCTCCTTTTCCCACAGTGTTTTCAAAAGACTTATATTGCAGACACGTAAAAACCAGGGCTTGTTTGGGAAAGGGTTAAATCTTACAACCTTGCAACAACCAGAGCCATCTCTTGGAACAAGGTACAACAATGATTATAATGTTGTAAAATAATGATGAAAGTGGTTAGACAACAACTCTTTACCAAACGAGAAATTTTTAGACTGCTACATATTGAAAGAATTTGCAGACAACGAAATTAATGTGGCTGAAAAATTGAAATTTGTTTTGGGAAGGGTAGAAAACACTGTGGGAAAAGGAGAAAATGCTGGTGAACTTTGGGATTTCTCATTGGTCCACACATTTGGCCTGAGTGCTGGTGTAGTTCCCAGGAAGCAGAATCAAGAGAGATTAGTACAAGTTGAAAGAACTTGTTTCTCAGGCGATGTGAAATAAATATGTTTAAACTAAGGCCTCATCAAAGCAAGCATTGTAAATCAAAGATGAGGCTGCATGTTTTGTGCCATCTTCAAGACCTTCTTCCTATGGGTTGTTAATACTTGTAACTGTGTGGTTGAAGTTTTAAGCTTAAATACAAGAATACATGTACTTCAAGTGTACCAGATGGACTAATTACGCAATACGACTGATATTTTTACCTGTTACACACCTTGATTTAACCTGACCCCAGTCAACATTATTTACATAAATTAAAATTCTATTATTTACCCTCGGCATTGCACAGGGTTGCCGTTGGATTTGTTCCGAATATTCTGTGCGGTATGCACAAATTGAATAAACCTGTCACCGTATATATGTATATATAACTTCCTGATTAACAGTCATAGTTTTATATATATTCATCTACAGTACAACCTGTATTCAGAGACCACTCAGGGGAAGTACTGAAATTTGTCTCTCACAGCAGGTGGTCTTTAAATACAGGTAATATTAGGTTAATGTAAACAGGGTTGTTGTATCAGAACAGTAGTCTCTTAAAGCAGCAGGTCTCTTAATACAGGTGGTCTATAACACAGGTTTAACTGAACTTATATATTCAGCATAAAGGTCAGGATAAGGTTAAACGAAGTAGAAAACAGCTATGAAGAAAAGTTTTCTGCAGGAGGTTCTAGTAAATCTCCCGGCAAACAGCTGTGTCCAGATTAATTTTCATTTCTTAATTCTATACCAAATAACAAAATTTAGGACTGAATGAAATAAGCAGTATTAAACATTTTGTAGATGACAAGTAAAATGTAGCTAAAATGATGCTTGCTATCTTTGATGCAGTAGAAAACACTGTAGGAAAAGGAGAAAATGCTGGTTACCAGCATTTTCTCCTTTTCCTACACTGTTTTCAAACGCCTTCTCTAACAGGGTTGTTGAACAGTCCCGATTGTTTGGTAAAACAATAACTCTATAAAACAATACAAAATACTAAAGAATTGTCCAAATTCAAAGCATTTGCAGATGACAAAAGTCTCAAAATGAATTTGTTCTTGAAAATACTGGTACAAAAAATACTGTGAGAAAAGGAGAAAATTCCTTCTGTAGCTATGGTTACGACATCATAATTATTCTCATGACTTTGCTTCCCCTAAACAATGAGAGGCAACCATGCTGTCTTTGGTATGTCTACAATTCAAACACAGATTTTATCTGAACTTTTGTACATAGGCCACCTGTAGATCACCTATCTCAACATTGTGGCAAAAGGCCGGTGTGAGTGTTCTCTCAATACTAGTAACTGTTTTCACATTTATTCTTGTAAGTTAAGCTTCAGCAAAATGACGAACAATAGCCAATGTGCCTAGACCAGCATTACTCGTGCCACAATTTGTCATTTCTGGGCTTCCGAAAGTTTTCTCGTACCCATCATGTCACTTGGCTCATAAAGCATCTTGTTACTTGTCGAGTGGGTCTGTGCATAGCATGAAAATATACCATATTTAGCATGAAAATATACCAAAAATTACTAAATCTGTTTGGTGATGCTTAACCCTTTCCCAAACAACAAATTTTGGACCCTTCCAAACCAAAAGAGTTTGCAGATGACAATTTAAGATGTGGAGAAAATTGCAGAAAGTTCTCAAAAAGGGTAGAAAACGCTGTGGGACAAGGAGACATTGCTCGTTATTTTGCTCGAGCAATTTCTCCTTTTCCCACAGTGTTTTCAAAGACTTTTACTGCAGACACGTAAAAACCAGGGCTTGTTTGAGAACTTATGTCTGACTGTATATTATAAGAGTTGTTAAACTAGAAAGCATTTGCAGATGATAATCCATCGACATTCATAAGTATACATTTAGTTATTTTTGTAAAATGATACCAAACAACAATTATACAGTAACTCTGCTACTTCAACAAAGACATCCCTCAAGTTATCATGAAAGAGACTTGCCATTTTCGAAAAAAATAAATGCTCTTAGTGAAAAGAAAGTGCATTAATCAAAGAATTTCTGTTTCCTTTTAACTCTTTAACCCTGTACCACACAATCACAAATTTTAACAGTCCTGAGAAAGAATGCTTTTGAAAACACTGTGGGAGAACGTGAAAAACATGGGATGGGCGGGGGAGGAGAGAAGAAGAAAATGCTGGCAAACCAGCATTTTCTCTTCCCACAATATTCTTTATCCCATCAAAAACAAATTCCATCCTTCTAGCCAAAGTCAAATTGTCATCTGCAAAAGCTATATTTTTGTTATATTTGCTATATTTCTGTTTGTGTGTTAAAGAGATTAACCCTTTACCATGCACCAAAACTTTAAACAAATGTCCTTGAGCATTTTAACCCTTTCCCAAACGACAGAATTTTAGACTGGTCCAAATTGCGAGCACTTGCAGACGCATCTTCGCGAGCCAAGGATACTAACTCCACTTAGTTTGTTATGTACCTTGGCCGCTCGCCTCTTTAAAAATCGAAACTCCCGCTGTGCCACCTATCGAATATCAGAAGTTGCGTAACCTTTGCTGATGTTATTTCTGACCAATCAAGATGCTCGTAAAAAATTGTTGGGCAATGCATCAAATATGGCTGCGCTTTCGGAATCATCAGATCAGAAACAAGACGAACAGACATACGTTAATCCACAATCATTTGGCTGTAGAACCCGTCCTAATACTTCACATAATTGATCGTAAACTATATAAAACTTATTAAATATCGATCGTCTACTCTTTTTTGGCAAATTTTCGTCACAGACACGACAACTTTCGTTTTTGATGGGCGCCGCCATTGTTGTTTTCTGTTTTGCGAAAGATTTCTTGTTACGAATGGTTTGATTGGACGCGATGGGTTTTGATCGCATCCAATGAAATGGTGCAGCGGGAGCTTCGATTTTTAAAGAGGCGAGAGGCCAAGGGTACTACCTTAGTATCCTTGGCTTGTGAAGATGTTGCAGACGACAAATTGTTGGTTTGTTGGTTGTATTGGGGTTTAACACCACTTTAACAGCTAAGGTCATATCATGACGGTCGGTGATGCGCATGTGTTTCCTGGCTTTCTCATACCGGTACTAACACAATTTTTTTTCTAAAGCCACCGACTACTTGCCGACACATGCTTCAGCAGAGGTGAGAGGCGAAAATACACTGGAAAGAAAGTTTGCCGGGTATCGAACTCACAACCACCAGGTCATGAGTCTGACACACTGACCACTGAGCCACTCGGGCGGGCTACAGACGACAAAATAAACGCCACTCAAAAATTGAAATTTGTTTCCAACAGGGTAGAAAACATTGTGGGAAATGGAGAAAATGCTGGTTACAAGCATTTTCTCCTTTTCTCACAATGTTTTCAAAAGGCTTCCATTTCCGGGTCGTAAAAACCAGGGATTGTTTGGGAAAGGGTTAAAAGATCTTTTCTGTTGTTGATGCTGGTCATCAAAACTCGGGATTGTGTGGCAAAGGATAGAAGGACGATATTTACTGTTTTGTACTTTTTCTCCGGATAATAAAACCTGGGATTGTCTGGGTAAAGTAATATACACATCTTTATTGTCAAAAAGTAATGGGACATGTGAAATTTGCACTCACTTTACAATTTTCAATAGAATTCATAGATAAAGGAGGATTATCAATTAACCCTTTCCCAAACAAGCCCTGGTTTTAACGTGTCTGCAGTAAGTAAAAGTCTTTTGAAAACATTGTGAGAAAAGGAGAAATTGCTCGTTACGAGCAATTTCTCCTTTTCCCACAGTGTTTTCTACCCTTTTTGGGAACTTTCTGCCATTTTATCAGAATCTAAAATTGTCTTCAAACTCTTTCAGTTTCGAAGAGAACAAAATTTGTCATTTGGGAAAGGGGTAATTACATACCTTATCAAATATCATGCAATCTCCAGCCTTAAGTATTACACAATCCCAACTTTTAACAACCATGAAAAAGAAGTCTGGAAAACAATTTGTTGGAAAAGGAGAAGATGCTTGTAACCAGTATTTTCTCCTTTACCCACAATATTTTTTAATCTATCAGTCAGAAATTATGACAAATGTACATGTACTACCAAGATTTAATTTGTTGTCTGTAGATGCTTTCAATTTTGTCTTGTTGAAAAATTTGTCGTTTAGTTAAGAGTTAACCAAACAATCCTGAAATTTAATGACCCGGAAAAAGATAACTTTGAAAAAAAAAACATTGTGGGAAAAGGAGAAAGTGCTGGTAACCATTACTTTTCCCTTTTTCAAGAATTTTTTAAGGTACCAGAGACAAAGTTTACCATCAACTTTGTCATGTAAAATTGTTTTCATTGGGACAAATCTAAAATCTAGAATGGCTCTGATCTTTTAAGGAATTTACAAGTTCGAGCGACTGTAGCAGCCAGACTCCATTAGCAACTGACAATCAGTTATTTCTATCTGGTAGAAAAATGTTTTAGCTCTCAGTTGTCGAAAGAATAAGGAGAATAACAGATAGTAAAGAAAAGATTTATTGCTTTTTTGTAATCGGTGCCGAGTACTGGGCTGAATAGAGTTAAATCCCCCATTTATACTATATAGTCTATGGGTGATAGGAGTCGAACTACGGACCCCTATGTATGCTACCTGCTGAGCTGCCAGAGTTTAGCAACTGCACAGATGAACAATTTGATTTAGGTTGATACAAATAAGCTTAATTTCCCTGTTAACCCTTAACTCCTTAAGGCATTTCTATGGTATCTCTAAATGACCCTAAATAACAGCAAGGATGAAGCTGTTTCTTATGTGTATATGGCACCTTTTGATAGCATAGAAAACATTGTGAAAAAAGGTGAAATTGCTCGTCACGAGCAATTTCACCTTTTGTCACAATGTTTTCCAAAGGCTCCTACAAGCAGTGCGTAGAAATGAGTATCTATGGAGTAAAGGGTTAAAATAAAATAAAATAAAACTTGTTGCCAGTATTTTCTCCTTTACTTGTAATATTTTCAGATGTTTTCCCCCTCAAGACCATTAAAAACTTTGTTTTGTGTGGTAAAGGTGCAATAACCTGAATGTATAGAAGGGAGATCAATTTACTACTATTGATGTATGGTCCGCAGTATGACTCAGTTCGGGCGGAACACCAATAACCTCCCACTCCCTAGGTGCATGCTCTACCATCATGGCCCTCAGAGGCCATTTTAACCCATTACCACACAATCCCTACTTTTGACGCACCTGAGATAGAAGCCTTTAGGAAACATTGTGGGAAAAGGAGAAAATGCTGGTAACCAGCATTTTCTCCTTTTCCCACAATGTTTTCTACCTTTCACAGACAAATTTCAAATTTTCGGTCACTTTTATTTTGCTTTCGATTTGGACAAGCCCAAAACTTTGTCGTATGGTTAACCCTTTACCAGACAACAAAATTTTAGAACAGTCCAAATTGAAAGCACTTGCAGACAACAAAATAAATATAACTCATAAATTGAAATTCGTTTCCAGCAGAGTAGAAAACATTGTGGGAAAAGGAGAAGATGCTGGTTACCAGCATTTTCTCCTTTTTATCACAATGTTTTCAAAGGGCCTGTAGCTCAGGGTCGTAAAAAGCAGGGATTGTTTGGGAAAGGGTTAACCATTACAGTGCCTTTCATGACTGTAGAAGCCTTTGATGCGTTTGCAGATCAAGATCAAACTATACAGAACTGAGACAGGGTTAAAATTGGTAGCCCTAGCTCTTATGCTTAGTAACAAAAAGATTTCAGAAGTATTCACTACATAAGCCCATGTAAAACTTCTGACCCCCAGGATGGGATAAAATTCCACCTTAGGGCTATAATCTGGTCACTCTTGGAAGAGGTCAACTAGATAAAGCCACATGCAAAATTTGGTAGCCCTAAGCATTATGGCAAAGTACAAAGAAATTTCTCGAGTTATATAATCCTACTATTAAAACTTGCAAACCCCCCCCCCCCCCCCCACCACCCCGGGGCAGGGCCAATTTTGACCCCTGGGCTATGAACTGAATGCTTCATAGAGGTTCACTAGATATAGTTTCATGCCAAATTTGGAAGCCCTAGACCCTATGGTTTTTCACAAAAAGATTTCAATAGATTTCCAATACTTCTAAAATTTGTTGCCATGGCAACCAGTTTTTGAAAGAAATAAATTTTTTCAAGATATTCTGAAGAGAACCATGGCTGAATCATTTCTGTGAAGTTTCATCAAAATTAGATTAGATGTTTGAAATAATATCCTGACTTCTCTGAAACTACCAAAACTAACCCTTTCCCAAACGACAAACTTCAGGACTAGACAAAATTTAAAGCATTTGCAGACGACAATTCAACTCTTGCTGAAAAGATGATTTCTGTCTATGATAGGGTAGAAAACATTGTGGGAAAAGGAGAAAATGCTGGTTACCAGCATTTTCTCCTTTTCCCATGATGTTTTCAAAAGACTACTATTCGAGACCCGTAAAAACCAGGGATTGTTTGGGAAAGGGTTAACACCAGCACACATGGATGGACACCGGGCCATGACATAAGTCCGCTTGACTTCATCCAGTGGAGCTAAACAACACTGCGGATTTACTACCATTTTTTGTTACCAGCGTTTTGTCCTATTCCCACAATGTTTTCAAAATCTTTCCCTCTAAAGGTTATTAAAAACATGGGAGTGTGCTGCAAAGGGTTAACTCTGGTCCAGCAAAATTTTTGACTACATTATATTATTTTACAAACTGAAAGCAGATGACAAAATAACTGTAGCTTAACCCTTTACCAAACATTCCCTGGTTTTGATGACCCTGAGATAGAAGCCTTTTGAAAACATTGTGGTAAACGGAGAAAATGCTGGTAACCAGCATTTTCTCCTTTTCCCACAATGTTTTCTACCCTTCATAAAACAAATTTCTAATTTTCAGTCACTTTTATTTTGTCGTCTGCAAATGCTTTCAATTTGAGCAAGCCTAAAATATTGTCGTTTAGTAATGAGATAAATAACTATGCTTGGCCATTAGAAACTTGATTGTTTCGGGTATGCAAGGGTGTATTGCCAATTACGCAAAATATGCATGAGCATACAAAAAAATTCTGTGCCAAAATTTGTACATCGAAATATCATATACATGTTATGATTTTTCTTTAGATTTGTGCACCTTTTCAAGCTAAATACAGGGGTTACAACCTACGTCATAGCATATGTCATCGGAGACATTTTGAATCCACCATTTTCGTTTTAAAAAGTTGAGTTTTTCAGCCTGTACATTATTGTTATTGAAGATCTGTCCCAACAAAGCAGTGCATATGGGACTTGACAACTTTCTTCGTTAGTATACATTAATATTTTGTTCATTAGTTTCCTTGATTTTGCAATTACCTGCACACGATTTTCGAAGCCGGTGACACGTGCGATTTAAAAATAAATGTCGTATACAATGCCGTTAAGAATAATTGTGTTGAAGTGTTTAGAGTTACAACATTGTTTCATGGCATTTTGATTTCATGACTAGGTCATATTTACCGTCACCAGATGACGTAGGTATTCTTAGTAAATTTTAGATACATATATCTTTTTAAAGTAATTAATCTGCACTTTGCACATGAAATGGCGGCTATTCCGACACCTCTGCTATGACGTAGGTTGTCACCTTTGAAATAGATTGCTTAAATTGATAAACTTATGACTGGAGAATCCCATTATGTTTTACAACTACCTATCCCATCTCCTTCCCCTATCCACACTTTGTGCCTCGCAATGCATAATATTATATGGAGTGCCACAATCGAAAAGGTGCATTCGGACATTTGCGTAAAGTGTCGTCCCGGATTAGCCTGCGCAGTCCGCGCAGGCTAATCCGAGACGGCACTTTACGCCTAAATTAGATTTTGTGCTAGAGTAGACTTGCGTAAAACAGAAAATCACATAAAATCGGAAAGTGTCGTTTCGGATTAGCCTGTGCGGAGTGCACACGCTGATCAGGGACGACACTTTACGCAAATGTCCGAATGACCCTTTTTGCGTGTTGCACTCCATATTATATGTATTTCGATCCTGGCTATGCCAATGGTATGTATATTATTCAACTGTAGAGTATTGGATTTATGGGTTGTTAGATAATCTGCCTATAGAGAAATGGGTTCACACATGTTACAGGCTATGAATGATTGCTAGGATGAATATGAATCATTATTTATTCATCATGCACTGGAATGGCCCATCTACAGATTTGTATCGGGTAGCTTACAACCCTAACCATTTTTACCTTAACCGTTTAAGCCCCTTTCAACACATTAGTTGCCTTTACTTTCAGTGTAGATCAAGATCAGACTGCACAAAACATACAGTCTAATCTCTGATACACACTCTTTGCTCTGCTGAAACATTATAGATCAAACGAAGCTTGAAATAGCTTTTGAGTCTTATTTCTACACTGATATTGTCTGCTGGGTTTATTGGGTGCTCTTGGGATTAACCTTTTACCAAGCAGTGCCTTATTTTAACTTTTTTGTAATAGAATGTTTTTTTGAAAACATTATTGGCGATGGAACAATTGAAGCAAAATGCTGATAACTATGCAACTTCATACCCTTTCCAAAACAAAACCCACTGTTAGGGCAACATTGAATTTGTCATATACATAATGTGATCAACTTGAAATTGTCTAAAATTTTGAAACAAACTTTCTGACCAAGTTTCATGAGTATTGGACTGAAAATTGGCCTCTAGAGCATACAAAAGGTTTTTCTAAGATTTGACAAAGTGACCTAGTTTTTGATCCGACATTACCCATTATCAAACTCTTTTGAGATATCACCAAAACAAACATTCTGACGAAGTTTCAAGAGTATCAGACTGAAAGTGAGGCCTCTAGAACATACATACATTTTTTCTAATATTTGACCAAGTGACATCATTTTTGACCCCACATGACCCAATTTCACACTCATCACAGGTATCAGGCAAACACTCTGATAAAGTTTCAGGAGTATTGGACAGAAAATGTCTTCTCCAGAGTATACACAAGGTTTTTCTAATATTTGACCTAGTGACCTAGTTTTTGACCAGACATAATCCATTTCTGAAGTTTTCTGCGATATCATCAGGACAAACATTCTGACCAACTTTCAGGAGTTTTGGATCATAAATATGGCCTCTAGAGGGTAAATAAGGTTTTTCAAAGATTTGACCTGGTGACCTGGTCAGAGCACTAATGAGATGCAATGTTATCATGTGACATCCTGGAATATACACACTCTAACAAGGTTGTCTCAATCAGTGGCTTCCCTGAAATGCTTCTCCACGCATTTTAGCATGCATATATCATGGCACCAAAGCAGTAACTGACACATTCAGGTTTGCTCCAATCTTACATAATGTGTGTTTTCATGAGAGATACATTAAATTTCAAGTTATAAACAATGAAAATTATCTATTTTTTCACTGTACAGGTGCTTTAAATTGATTGGATTTGTTTCTGAAAGGTTAGAAAAAATTGTGGGTAAAGGAGAAAATGCTGGTTACTACTAGTGTTGGGCAATCGGTTTGAAATCTCAATCGATTATCGCTTTGTAATCGGAAGAGCAAACCAACTAGCTATCGATAGTACAATCGGTTTAGACTGTCACTCCATTTTACTGAGAATGACTTTTTGCTTAAAATACTGTGACAATATTGTAAACATGACAGTCTTCATGTATTAAATTCATGAAGATGTTGTATTCTGCACTTTAATCAATATGATTCATTTTGTTCCTTATAATTTCCAAACGAGTTAAAAAAGAATCAGACATACACCATATAGTTCAAACATTTGCAGACGACCCTCCTTCTCTTCCCCCCCCCCCCCCCCCCTTTATATTTTCATTTCATAAAACAACATTTTTTCCACTCATGAACAGAATTTTAACTTCTACTTATTGCTTCATTCAGAAATTTGTGTAAATTCACCGTTAAAATTCATTATTAAAGATAAGAAAATGGTTTGAAGTCTCTCTGATCGGACGATGCCACACTGCTCACTGTAGTGTCATGGGTTTTCGCGCTTTTTTGGCGATCTATTTTTTTATTGACAATTAGTTTATGGAGAAGTATTACTACATGACTTGACATCATTTAGTCAGTTTAAATTGCAAGTAACTTAAAATGATGTCACTTTACACTAGATAAGAGGAATAACACCTTCGTTACTCTGTCATAATAGACTCGCCAGCTTCATTATCATCCGGGTGCCCTTCGCAGTTTATACTGATCGTGTTTAATCCATTTTCTACCGGATGCACGCAAGCTAGGCCATATGAAGTTCTAGACGATAATTTCATGCCTCAGATTGACATTTAGGCAGATATCTTTCACTGTCAAAGACAGGTCATTTCAAATTTCCAAATGTCAAAACCCAGGCTCAGCGGAAGCTTGCCGAGTTGTCAACTTTTGTCAAGATATTCATGGACAACGATTTGTTTCTCGTTTTTCAGCCAGTTTTCGTCTTTGTTATTTACTATGTTTAAAATCCAAAATTGTGATTAATATTAGTCACAAAAACAAGCGTTAAAAACCAGAATTCAAGTTTTGGCACCAAGCCAGCTTATCAACCGACTACAATCGATTCCGGGATTTCTCAATCGATTATCGTAATCGGAAGCCAAAACCAACTGACTTTCGACTATAGTCGATCATCGGCCCACCACTAGTTACTACCATCTTCTTCTTTCCCCATTACATTTCTAACTTGCCAATTTCACTTGGTCTAAAAACTAGAAAGTTTGTGGTAACGAATTAACTTTGGACAAGTCTAAGTCTTTGTCATTCTTTGGTGTTAAAAAGTTTTAAAATTGAAAATCTATGGTCATGAAAACTTAGTGTAATTCAAGCTGGTTTTGCTAGTCAAGTTGAAGTGACCTTGGGCAAGGAAATCAAAAGCAAAAGTCGAGTACCGCTGACAATCTTGAAAGGAGTCGGCAGTGAATTCTGTGTATGATAATGAAACCCAACTAACCTCATTGTGCAAATTTTTTGAAAAAAGCATTCATTTTGCAGATGACAAATTAGAAGTCTACCAGCCGACACTTTTTGTATCAGACAGGGTAGAAAACATTGTACAAACCAGTCTCTGAGGAATGATAACAATTTACATCAGAAGAACAGAGAAAATCGTGGGAAAAGTATCAACCCATTACCACACAATCCCTACCTTTGACGCCCGAGAAAGAAGCCTTTAGAAAACAGTGTGGGAAAAGGAGAAAATGCTGGTAACCAGCATTTTCTCCTTTTCCCACAATGTTTTCTACCCTTCACAAAACAAATTTCAAATTTTCAGTCACTTTTATTTTGTCGTCTGCAAATGCTTTCAATTTGGACAGTCTTAATTTTGTCGTTTGGTAATGGGTTAAACAAGAGCTTTGCAGAGCGGCACATATACACCCAAAAGAGCTTGTCAGTGAAATGGGATAAAATATAGAATCCCTGCAGAGATCTAAAGTTTAAAAGTCACATGCACAACTATACATGATAGAGATTTGTTGTTGAAAGTTTCAAGTTACTCCAATGGAAACTGTAGGAGAAATTGCTAACAGATGGACAGACGGATGACCAGGGCCATATCATATTAATATCACCCTTCAGGCGTATAAAAATGCTGGTAACAAGCATTTTCTCCATTATTCACAATGTGGGATTGTTAGGAAAAGGTTAAAGAGGTATAATGTTTTTTCATTCAAAAGAGTAATCGATTCTTCTAGGAATTTTTTTCCTCCACAAAAAAATCTCCATGGTAATTTGCTTAGAATCCCTTTCCTTTTATGGTAATATTGTACTTCTCTCAGACAGTCCTCAGCAACCTGGGCCCCTATTCACGTACAGTTCTTGATTTATCCCTTTACCAAACAAACCTGGAATTTAACACTGCTTGGGAAAAGGCCTGTTGGGAACATTGTGGGAATAGAAGAAAATGCTGGTAACCAGCATTTTCTCCTCCTCCTACAATGTTTTTTCTCTCCAGAAGAACTTTTGTTGCTCTACTTTCAAATGTTTAATGTACAGCTGCTTTCCATTTTGGGAAAGGTCTAGAATTTGTTGTTTCCTTAAATGGAAAAGGGTAAAAATTTACGACACAATCCCTACTTTTGATGACCCTGAGAAAGAAGCCTTTAGAACACATTGAAGGAAAAGGAGCATTTTCTCCTTTTCCCACAATGTTTTCTACATTCCCAAGTTCCCCCATTTATTTTGTCGTCTGCAAATGCTTTTAATTTGGACTTGTCCAAAATTTTGTTGTTTGGTAAAGAGTTAAATGAGCCATTCTCTGTGAAATGCATTATCTCCCACTAGACGGCATTCTATAAATACTCATCTAATTTGGGCATCCTGGGTACAGAACCAAACCACTTTTCTACGCGACAAACGTTACTTTGAATTTCAAACTAAAATAAACGTTTACTCAATAAAACGCTACCTAGTGCAATTCACTCAGCTATGATCAGCAGTTTAAAGAAATCTAGAGCTAAAGCAGGTCTCATTTCTCCTCAAACGTATTGATAAAAGCTATTTTCTACATTGCTACATGTACTTTATAGAGTGTAATATTACAGTCTGCCCGCTTTCGGGGCTAGTGATGCGTCATTATAAGACAGGTTGAACCTTCGAAGAATATGACATGAGCAGGCAACGCTGTGAAAAGGGGATTCGATGCATTTGTACAAGAATTGAGCGAGGTCAGCTGGAGGACTTCACTCTATGCATGAATTTTCTGCAAGTGCAAAGCCAAAATTAGTACCTCATCACTTGTTAGGATGTTGGATAAATCTATTTTGACTCTTTAGCAAATGAGAATATTTGGACTGGTATAAACTGAAAGCATTTGCAGATGACAAAATAAAAGTGACTGAAAAGATAAAATTTGCTTTGAGAAGGGAAGAAAACATTGTGGGAAAAGGAGAAAATGCTGGTTACAATGTTATTAAAAGCCTTCTCTTTCAGGGCCGTTAAAAGTCGGTCATTGTGTGGTAAAGGGTTAAAGATCCATGTAGTTGGTTGTATTGGGGTTTAACGCCCCTTTAACAGCTACGGTCATATCATGGCGATCGGTAGCGCATATGTGTTTCCTGGCTTTCTCATACCAGTACTAACACAACTCTTTCCAAAGCCACTGACTACTTTTCTCACATGCTTCAGCAGAGGTGAGAGGCGAAAATATGCCAGAAAGAAAGTTCGCCTCAACCAGTTATCGAACTCACAACCACCAGGTCATGAGTCCGACACGCTCACCACTGAGCCACCCAGGCAGGCTTAACTCATTACCAAACGACAATATTTTAGGCTTGCAGACGACAAAATAAAAGTGATTGAAACTTTGAAATTTGTTGTGTGGGAAAAGGAGAAAAATGCTGATTACCAGCATTTTCCCAAAAGTAGGGATTGTGTGGTAATGGGTTAAAGATACATAATTACTTGATGACTGGCAAAGTATATAGAGGATATTTGGTTTTTTTTGGTGAAAGATCGAAATTTATTTCATCGAGTGGACACCATCGGTAATATTTTCACGAGTGGCTGCGCCACTCGTGAAAATATTACCGATGGTGTTCACGAGATGAAATAAATTTCGATCTTTCACCGAAAAAAACAAATATTCTATTTATTTCATGCTTTTTACCCTTTCTGGAAGGAGCTTTATCAAAAGTCAGTACAGTTTTTTTCCCTTATTCCCCGTGGCGTACCCCTCACGCATAGCAATGTTACGTCAAGCGCGAGAAATGTAAGGTATATGACGTCATATTTCTCATCTGGTTGTTAGGCATATGCAATTTACCTAGGCAACAAGAACGTGAAAATCGGTATTTTCACTGGTGGTACCAGTGTTAGATCGAAAAATATTTTCACTGCTATTTCTCGATATCCTACTGGAAAGCATGAAATAAAATGCATGAGGTGCACTGAGCCCTGTTTTGCAACAGCATGGCTCAAAAGGTTTGGCTGAAGAGTTAGCCACACAGAAATTTTGTTGCCTCCAAATATACAAAAATTTCCTAGATATTAGTCCAATTAATTTGTACCAACATACAAATTTTTGGACTGACCCAAATTCGAAGCATCTGAAACAACAAACTAATTCTTGGTAGTATTATGATTTCTGACTTTGACAAGGTAGAAAATATTGTGGGAAAAGAAGAAAATTTCTCAGGGTCATTAAAAATCAGTATTGTGTGGTAAAGAGTGAATAGCTCTTCCAAATTTAGAAAATTTTCCTGGACGAGACTGTAGTTAAGAGCGGTTGATGAATATAAGCCCTTGTTGGTTACCTCCATACTCTAAGAGCTATCACTATACATGATTATAACCCCCACCAGCTCCTTGTCACAAAAACAGGTATTAAAATGTTACAGAATGCGGAATGGTTTAGTACAAAAGTAGGAGTTGAAAAAAGTTGAAGGTGAAATAATTCCTTAACAAGTTCAAGGGGAGATAATTTAGCTACAAATTATAGCAGAGGCATGAAAATGATACATCCCATCATTATGTATAAAATTGGGATCTGTATATGCAAAACTCTGAGTAATGCTCTGAACAACAACAATGCAGGAAACCTTACAAGCTTAAGGGGAGATAATTTGGAAACCAATGGCGGCAAGGTAGTGAAAATTGCACAGTTTCATATGTACCCAAACATTATGTGTAAATTTTAGGGCAGTACTTGAAAAACTAAAGGAAAAAAGCTTCAGACAAAATTGTGTCCACAGACAGACGGATGAACAGACAGACAGCCATGGCGATTCCTGTATATCCGCCCCCTCCACTTCATTGTGGGGGGTATAATAAAATAGCTTTTGCTGAAGTTGGATTAAAACCAGGTTCATTTTCCTCATTAAAGACCCGGAAACCTTTTGCAGACTGTGTAGATTGAGTTCAGAGGGCTTCATTTATGAATCATTCTGGAAGTGTTCTTGAGAATTTTCCAAATCTTAACCCATTACCACACAAACCCTACTTTTGACGCCCCTGAGAAAGAAACCTTTTGAAAACACTGTGGGAAAAGGAGAAAATGCTGGCAACCAGCATTTTCTCCTTTTCCCACAGTGTTTTCTACCCTTCCCAGAACAAATTTCAATTTTTCAGTCACCTTTATTTTGTCGTCTGCAAAATGCTTTCAATTTGAACCAGTCTAAAATTTTGTCGTGTGGTAAAGAGTTAAAAGCAAAAATTTCTCAGTGGCTGTAAATTTAGTTTAGCCAATCTCTCGGGAAGTGTACAAACTTCATAACTCAGTGTTACCATTCAAATTGATAATTCAGTAAGACTGTTTTTCATGTTTTACTATATATATCATGAAAGCTATCTTCCTCATGAAAAGACAGTAGTAGGAAATGGGAGAAAGGATGAAAAGCATCTAAAATGAATATACTAACTCAGTGCATCATGGGAATTGGGAGAAAAAAAAAATCTCTGACAAAAAACCCCTCTCAAACAGAAGAATTGATGCTATCAAACTCATCCTCTATCTCTCTGGAAAAAAAACCTATAAATCCTTGGGTCGCATTTCATGGATTTAGTAACCTATATATACTTAAATTTTCTGCCCAGAAGTACAGACATGTATTACATCTATAGCTTTAACTGACATATATATTTATAAATGAGCCATGCTCTGGCAAAAGGAGGCTTAATATATCTACATGAAGCACTATATCAAGCAAGCCATCACATAGTTATGGATCAGTGAGCCAAGGGTGGCGATCCACTATGCGACTCTACCATTTGTGGAACGAGCTCGATTTTGACATTCCCCTGAAACGCATTTTCATTGTTTGCAGCTAGCTCTAACTGCACGAATCAAATCGCTCATAGCATTTCATCTTTGATAAAAATAGAACAAGGTCGTGACCTTTCAAATTAAAATAGAAGGCTATTCCAAAGCGGTTTGTAAAATGATATTTCATTGGCTCTAAGAAATATGATGTAAAGGGGGATAACAGCCAGCATCCAATAGGGGGCATATTGCGGGAATCTCGAAATTGAGATCAATCTGCCAAAGTAAGATCCACATAGTGATCGAAACCTTGGCTCGCTGAGATGATTTTTTCCTGACAACCGACTAAATCAGGAGGTAAAATAGTCTTTAACCCTTTCCCAAACAAGCCCTTGTTTTTACGTGTCTACAGTGCAAGACTTTTGAAAACACTGTGGGAAAAGGAGAAATTGCTCGTAATGAGCAATTTCTCCTTTTCCCACAGTGTTTCCTACCCATTTAGAGAACTTTTTGCGATTTTTATCGAATTTGAAATTGTCGTCTGCAAACTTTTTGAATTTGGAAGAGTCTGAAATTTATCATTTGGGAAAGGGTTAAAAATACAGATTGGCCGATAAAGAAAAGTTTGGTCCTGGGTCCGTATTCATCAACCATTCTTAAGAACATTCTTTATCTTCAGAAATCTTCAGAATTTTGGCAATGTGAAAGTAACAGAACTTCTGATTGGCTAAACCATTGGTTTTGCCAATCAGATGTTCTGTTACATTCAGTTAGAAAATCTTGAAAAAGAAGACAAAGAATGCTCTCAAAAATGGATGGTGAATACAGACCCCCATCTGCCTGTGATGACTGCGTAGGATTACATGTACCTGCAGGGTTCGACATTAAGGCACGTCCGAACGACATTGTCTAACAAAAAATCGGTTCGGGCTGGTAGTGAGTGCATCCAGCTAGCCTGAATGGTCTAGTGCGAAAATCGAGACAATAAGTTAAGTATCAGTTAAAATGTTTGGCATAAGTGCAAAAATCGACCTAGCATGCTGTTCCTCGAAAAAGATTGCTTACATAATTTGTAATTTTGTCCAACAAGTGACAATTTAGTAACAAATTCTACAGGAAGCCCATCCTCCCGCATGCGCGGTATCAATATTTTTAGTGGAAAAACCAACTCGAGCCGAAAATAGATTTAGTAGACTGGATTCTACGGGCTATTTTTTCGTCAAGGATATGTCTTAAATTTAACCCGATTTTCATAATTTTGTCAGTGTATTTGATTTTCAAGCAGGATTTTCCTATGTATAGCTCTTTTTCTTGGAATACCGTAGTTTCATTTTGACGACAACCGAACATAGACAATGGAGCAGACGATTGTGGAAAATGCCAAGCTTACGTCACCTCAAAAGAAAATGTGATCGTGGAGAATCAGAGTCCTAATACAAAGCTAACAACAAATGGATCGAAACAAAATCATATCTAGTCTCTAGATAAAAGTGTTCCAACTCACGCATATTGTTGCGTAAATCACATATAACCTAATAGAATTGAAATTCACATAACAAATTTTGGTTACACGCGAGACCTCACGTAAGGAAATAAATGTAAAAGAATCCACTTAGCTTGTGCAAAATGACGGGTTTTGAAATTACTTGCTACCCTTATTGATAATTTTTGTCAAATCATGCGTTCTGATCTGTCCATAAATTAAAACACATGAAAAAATGCTCGTTGCAAAAAGCATGGAAACCCATGACACAACACAATGTTCCTTTTGACATTGTCCTATAAGAGTCAATTCAGACTGTTTATCAGCTTTTTAATGACTTTAAACAGTAAATTTCCAAAAATATCTTAATATACTATACTTTTGTGGTGCAAAACATCAAAATGAATACTTTACCTCTAGTTTGGAAACATTATTGTCATACCCCCTAATTTTGAAATCTTACCCCCAGATTTATAGCTCATATTATATCACTATGGTTTTGTCCTTGTAAACTCATATTATGTTATTTTGAGCTTATGTTAGACTAGAATGTGTGTCTGACACTGCTTTCAAAATGGGTAAGGATATTTTTTTTCCTCTGGCGAAAAAAATGTAATTGAAATAAAGTAACGGAGAAACATTCATTGATCATTACTTAACATGGTATTGTAATTTTTCACAATTGTGGTATATTAACAAGGAAAACAAGAGGGCCATGATGGCCCTGAAATCGCTCACCTGAGTTTATTGACCAAACATGCACTATCTAGTTTCCCAGTGACCTAGTTTTTTATCAGACATTACCCATCATCAAACACTTTTGAGATATCAGTAAGACAAACATTCTGGCCAAGTTTCATGAGTATTGGACTGAAAATGTGGCCTCTACAGTGTACAAAAGGTTTTTCTAAGATTTCATCAAGTGACCTAGTTTTGGACCCGACAAATACCCATAATCAAACTCTTTTGAGACATCACCAAAACAAACATTCTGACCAAGTCTGAAGAGTATCAGGCAGAAAATGTAGCCTCTGGAGTGTACACAAGGTTTTTCTAATATTTGACTCATTGACCTAGTTTTTGACTCCACATTTTCAAACTCATTCAAGGTATCACCAGGACAAATATTATGAACAAGTTTTAGGAGTATCAGACTGAAAATGTGTCCTCCAGAGCATACAAAAGGTGTTTATAACATTTGACCTATTGACCCAGTTTTTGACCCAACATGACCCATTTTCAAACTCATCCAAGATATTATAAAGGCAAACATTCTGACTAATTTTCAAGAGTGTTGGACTGAAAATGTGGCATCCAGAGCGTATACAAGGTTTTTCTAAGATTTGACCTGGTGACCTAGTTTTTAACCCCCAATGACCCATTTTCAAACCTGTCTGAGATATCATCAAGACAAACATTCTGACCAACTTACAAGAGTTTCGGACTGAAAATGTGGCCTCTAGAGCCTACAAAAGGTTTTTCTAACATTTGACCTAGTGACCTAGTTTTTGACCCCAAATGACCCATTTTCGTTCTTGTCCGAGATATCATCCAGGCAAACATCCTGACCAACTTTCATGAGTATCCAACTGAAAATGTGGCCTCTAGAGCGTACAAAAGGTTTTTCTAACATTTGACCTAGTGACCTAGTTTTTGACCCAACGTGACCCATTTTCAAACTCATCCAAGATATCATCAAGACAAACATCCTGACCAATTTTCATGAGTATCCAACTGAAAATGTGGCCTCTAGAGCATACAAAAGGTTTTTCTAAGATTTGACCTAGTGACCTAGTTTTTGACCCCACGTGACCCATTTTCAAACTCATCCGAGATATCATCCAGACAAACATCCTGACCAACTTTCATGAGTATCCGACTGAAAATGTGGCCTCTAGAGCGTACAAAAGGTTTTTCTAAGATTTGAACTGGTGACCTAGTTTTTGACCCCACGTGACCCACTTTCAAACTCATCCGAGATATCATCAAGACAAACATCCTGACCAACTTTCATGAGTATCGGACTCAAAATGCGGCCTCTAGAGCGTACACAAGGTTTTTCTAAGATTTGACCTAGTGACCTAGTTTTTGACCCCACGTGACCCATTTTCGAACTCGTCCGAGATATCATCGAGACAAAGATCCTGACCAACTTTCATGAGTATCCGACTCAAAATGTGGCCTCTAGCGCGTACACAAGGTTTTTCTAAGATTTGACCTAGTGACCTAGTTTTTGACCCCACATGACCCATTTTCGAACTCGTCCGAGATTTCATCGAGACAAACATCCTGACCAACTTTCATGAGTATCCGACCAAAACTGTGGCCTGTAGAGCGTACACAAGGTAAAAAGTTGACGCCGGACGCCGGACACAGCACGATCACAATAGCTCACCATGAGCACTTCGTGCTCAGGTGAGCTAAAAAACAGAGAATTAGATCTATTTCATACTTTTCTTCATTTTTCAAAAATGGTCTAGTAGAAATCTGAAGTGGTCTAGTAAAAATTTCAAATCACTGGTCCACTGGTCTAGTTGAAAAAAAAAATGTTAATGTCGAACCCTGACCTGGGTCAATACTTTTTCATAGATACATTTGTTCATAGATACATTTATTTGTAGCCCCCTTTTCACAGAGCATGGCTCAAATACTTCATTAAGCCTTTACCAAACGACAAAATTTTATACTGGTCCAAATTGAGAGCACTTGCAGACGACAAAATAAACGTAACTCAAAAATTGAAATTTCTTTATAGCAGGGAAGAAAACATAGTGGGAAAAGGAGAAAATGCTGGTTACCAGTATTTTCTCCTTTTCCCACAATGTTTTCAACAGGTTTCTATCTCAGGGTCGTAAAAACCAGGGATTATTTGGAAAAGGGTTAATAGTGCAGTACATTTCCTCATGTACATTGCTAATAATTATTCACATTGAACATTATATAAGCTTCTAAAAATATCTGATATTCAATACAGTATTCTGTGGTCACATACTAATCTTTCAAATCTTTTGACCAAACAAGAGATTTTAGACAGTTCTTAACTGAAACCATTTAGTACAGTAAAAAACATTGTGAGAAAAGGAGAAAATGCTGGTTACCAGCATTTCCTTCGTTTTCACAGAAGTTTACAAAGGCTGTTTTTCCACAATAGTTTCAATGTCCATTTTCCTCAAGTCAGTAACACTCGAGATGGTTTGCCAACAGGTTAAGCACAGAAATAGGTTTTATAGCACTAATTAACTTCTCCCTATTATTAGACTAATATTACATCTGTGACTACCTTAAACCATTACCACACCATCCCTGACTTTAACTCTTTACCAAACAACAAAATTTTAGTTTTGTCCAAATCAAGCATTTGCAGACGACAAAATAAAAGTGAGGGAAAATTTGAAATTTGTTTTGTGAAGGATAGAAAACATTCTGGGAAAAGGAGAAAATGCTGGTTTTCTAAAGGCTTCTTTCTCAGGGGCGTCAAAAGTAGGGATTGTGTGGTAATGGGTTAAACCTTTACCACACAGTCCCAACTTTAAATGACCCTGAAAGAGAAGGGTTTTGAAAACAGTGTGGGAAAAGGAGAAAATGCTGGTAATCAGCATTTTCTTCTTTTCCCACAATGTTTTCTACTCTATCAAAGAAATAAATAAAAAATTTCAGCTACACCCATCTTGTTGTCTGTACATGCTTTCAATATGGTTCACTAAAAAATTTTTATCGTTTGGTAAAGAGTTAAGTCTTTACCACACACTTTTTCCGACTTTTTATGACCCTAAAAGAGAAGGCTTTTGAAAACATTGTGGGAAAAGGAGAAAATGCTGGTAACCAGCATTTTTTCCTTTTCCCACAATGCTTTCTTCCCTTTCCAAATCAAATTTCAATTTTTGATTCTCATGGATACTGTCATCTGCAAATAATTTCAATTTGGACTAGTCTAAGATTTTGTTAATTGGTAAAGAGTTAATCCTTATCCACATAGCCCATAGTTTTAACCCTTTCCCAAACGACAAACTTTTGGACTAGACCAAATTGAAAGTATTTGCAGACGACAATTCAACTCTTGCTGAAAAGATGATTTCTGTCTATGATAGGGTAGAAAACATTGTGGGAAAAGGAGAAAATGCTGGTTATCAGCGTTTTCTCCTTTTCCCACAATGTTTTCAAAAGACTACTATTCCAGACCCGTAAAAACCAGGGATTGTTTGGGAAAGGGTTAAGGGCCCAGAGGATGAAGCTTTAGAAAACATTGTGGGAAAAGGAGTAAATGCTGGAAACCAGTATTTTCTCCTTTTCTCACAATCATTTTTCACCTTTTTAGAGACAAATTATATCATTTGAGGCACTGGCAATTTTTTTTGGTTCCCAGGTATTTTTAATTAATGAACGCCTAAAATTTGTTGCTTGGTAAAGAAATGAATAGTTAATAAGCAGTATGTTTATTCTTGGTCATGTTGTCATGTAGCTGTGATAGAAAATTATGTAAGTTTCCAAAAATACCTGGTATCTAATACTCGAGATCTGGTAACATGCTACTGTGATCTTTTAAGATACAGTGCACTCCGGATACAGCGAGATCGCGGGGACAAGAAGTATTATCTCCTTGTAACCGGGTCTCTTTATAACCAAATCGGAAATCAAACATCATACAGATACGTAAGGATACAGACTTTCATACTGTTTACTTTCGTTTACAACGGAAGTAGCTAATTACCTTCTTTCTGAAGAGTATACAAAGACAGATAACTCTGTCGATTTACTGTGCAATGTATTATATGTATTTACGAGATATTTACACGAATGTTAGCATTTTAAAAATTAGATATGCATTTATTTGAAGAATCCTGTTATGTTAGATAGCCTTTTTAGTGTTTGATTTTATCCTCCAGTAATTGTTCAATACTCGGTAAGTTTGAAAATGTGCTCTGATCAATGTCCGACTCGCACTCAAAGAACCGGCGTAAAGTTTTCATTTCATCCATCAGAACTGGTCAGTCATAAGCTACATGTATAAACTGCTAAAAAAATGTGTGATAACATCTAATCACCTAAGGATCAATTTAGCCCGTGGCGCAAACATATCCAAAACGCGACAATAGTTTAATGTTAGAAAGTTAATCCGATAATTATTCGATAATTGCCTTGCATGGTGACAAACTAATGCAGATGACGTATTTTATCAATAGACCTCGTTGTAAGGTGGGAAATTTACGTTGGGGGCCTTGACTATTTTTACGTTGTAGCCGATATCTTGCCGTAACCGATCTCGTTCTACGCGATATAAGATAAAAGAAAAAAAGGAGGGATTCTGCCGGGACTCAGCAAGATTTACGTTATAAGCGGTATCTCGTTGAAACCGATCTCGTAATATGTGGAGCGGACTGTATTTCCCTTGAAGCCAGTGTAGATTAAGATGACCCTTCAAAATATGCACTTTAATCTCTGATCTATGCTGTTATTATTTGAGACATTTATCTTTTTACCAAACAACAAAGTTTTAGACTGGTCCAAATTGAAAGCATTTGCAGACGACAAAATAAAAGTTGTGTAAAATGAAAATTTGAAATTTGTTTCGTGAAGGGTAGAAAACATTGTGGGAAAATGAGAAAATGCTGGTTACCAGAATTTTCTCCTTTTCGCACGATGTTTTCAAAAGGCTTTTTTCACAGGGGTGTTAAAAGTCGGTCTTGTGTGGTAAAGAGTTAAGACAAAAGTACATGTATTAAACCTTGAGAAATGGAAATCATATACCTGTAGCATTTTGCAGACAACAAACTAAAATGTCTGAAAGGGTAGAAAACCTTGTGGGAAAAGGGGAAAATGCTGGTTATCAGCATTTTCTCCTTTTTCCACAAGGTTTTCAAATAGCTTTCTTTTCCAGGGTTGTGAAAACCTGGGCTTGTTTGGTAAAGATAAAACACTGGCAAGTCAGGTAATATGGATTTCCCTGTGTTTCAGAAACCTTTTTTCCTCCGAGTTATTAAAACTTGGGATTGACCCTCCACCAAAACCCCAAACTTTTAACAACCCTTGACAGAGAAAGTTTATGAAAACATTGAAGGGAAAGAAGGCAATTCTGGAAACCAGCATTTTCTCCACTTCCCACAATTTTTAGTACAAGACAAATCCCTCAATTCCTGCCACATTTGAAAAAGTCTAAAATCCTATTATCTGGTAAAAAAACGCCTGTTTTCAATTCCAGGGTAAGGCAAATTGTAGCTAATTAGTTGTTCATTGAAATGCACTGGTACTAGGTAAGTATCTTTTGAGCATCTCCTAGCCAGTTCTAAGAATTGTTCACAAGGCAATTCTAAGTTTTGAGAAACCTGAGGAGTAATGCTTTGAAAACTTTGTGGGAAAGAAAAGTTTATGGAAATTAGCGCCTTCCCCCCCTCCCCCCCCTTTTTTTTGGTTCTACCTTTAACCCTTTACCATACAATCACGACTTCTGATGACCCTGGGAAAGAAGCCATCTGAAAACATTGCAGAAGAAGGAGAAAATGCTGGTAACCAACATTTTCTCCTTCTCCCACAATGTTTTCTACCCTGCTGGAAACAAATTCCAATTTTTGAGTCATGTTTATTTTCTCATCTGTAAATGCTTTCAATTTGGACGTGTCTAAAATTTTATTTTTGGTAAAGAGATGAAAACAGAGTCCAACATGAAAGTACATTTGTCACATGAAAAATTTAATGGTTTGAATATTTAGCAAGTCTAAAATTTCGAAATCTGCTAAAAACAATAGTTTGTATACTAAATCAAACAGTTTTCCTATTTATGTTTCTACTTAATCTTTTATTAACCCATTATGACACAATCCCTACTTTTGACGACCCTGAGAAAGAAGCTTTTAGAAAACATTGTGGGAAAAGGAGAAAATGCTGGTACCCAGCATTTTCTCCTTTTCCCACAAAGTTTTCTACTCTTTACATAACAAATTTCAAATTTTCAGTCACTTTTATTTTGTCGTCTGCAAATGCTTTCAATTTGGACCAATCTAAAATATTGTCATTTGGTAATGGGTTAAGGACATGATTCACATTCATGTGAAAGGGCTGCTTTGATGAACTCATGACTTTTCTGCTTTTAACCCATTACCACACAATCCCAACTTTTGACATCCCTGAATAAGAAGCCTTTGGAAAACATTGTGGGAAAAGGAGAAAATGCTGGTAACCAGCATTTTCTCCTTTTCCCACAATGTTTTCTACCCTTCACAAAACAAATTTCAAATTTTCAGCCACTTTTATTTTGTCATCTGCAAATGCTTTCAATTCGGACCAATCTAAAATATTGTCATTTGGTAATGGGTTAATGTACCTTTTCCTCTTCTTCTCCTTTTCTCTACCTTTTCAAAACCTTTCCAAACAATCCCTTAAATTCTTAATATACCGTAATTCCCCTAAGTATTCGGACGGGAAAAAATAATTATTTTTTTTTGGTGTCCGAAAACTTATTAAATTATTTGGGTGACTGTCCGAAAATTTCGGGAAATCTATTTCCAACAACAAAAACTATCCTTCAATAGACGTAACCTATCCTTTAACAGACATCGTACAGTATGTACAAAAGGCATATATTTCCCGAAAAGAACTGACATGAGATCGACCTTTATGGATTAATAACACTTACTTGTAAAAAGAGTTCACACAATCACGTATTCGAACGCAAATAGCTACTTCGCTAAACAATCCTAAATCATGGTCGTGATAAGGGTTATACTTGACCTGACTAAAATTGGTTACGTCACCCATACACGTGCTTGTCTCCATGCCAACATGTCTGTGTACAGGTCGTTACAACTAGCCATCCCGTTATGCATTAAAAGTGTATTTTATAGCGTTTATCGATAAGATTTACATCTTTAATGCGTCACGGGTATTTGACTAAATATATACAGCCTGTGCAACACATATTAGCACCTGCATTCAGTCTACCGCGATCAATCAGATACCAAACAAAGGATTTAAGCTTAAAACATAGATCGATTTACTCTTCTCAGGTGCTTGCTAATTAACTCTTTACCACACAATCAAGACTTTAAATGATCCTGGGGTAGAACCTTTTGAAAACATTGTTGGAAAAGGAGAAAACGCTGGGATTAATTATTTTCTCCTCTTCCACCCACATTTTTAGCAAAATGTAATTGTCGTCTGCGAATCCTTCGAATTTTATCTAGTCCAATAACATTTCGGTTTTGTAAAAGTTTACCGTATCCCAAACAAGCCTTTGTTGTATGCAAACTCTTTCAGTTTGGAAGAGTCTTTAATATGTTGTCTGGGAAAGTATTGCAGACCTTCGTCGATCTTCTGAACCATTTTAATTTGTTGTTTGGGAAAGAGTATAGCGGGTCTTCGTCAACTTTTAAAGCATTTTAATTTGTTGTTTGGTAGAGTACTGCGGGTCTTCTAAATCATCATAATTTCGTGTCCGAAAATTTAGGGACAATTATTTTACCAAGTGTCCGAACTTAGGGACAAAAAAAAAATTATTTCGGAAAATAATTAATGGTGTCCGAAAATTTAGGGTGTCCGAATACTTAGGGGAATTACGGTAGCACTGAAAAGAAAGAAGGCTTTCAAAATTTTAACATTTCCTTCTTTTCCCATAAAGTTTTGAAAACCCCTCATCCTCCATCCTCACTGACCCAGCTTTGATTCATTCTGTTATGCATGGAGAGTAACGTAAAGCGTAAACCTGGGTTACGAGGATGCTCACCCTCCGATGATGATCACACATGTATTTTCAGTAGCCATTTTTCTACGGGTATTTAAAAATACAGGACTGTTTGGTACAGGGTAAGACAATAATACCAACTGATATCCGATGAAAAAATTGATGCTGGGGATCTAACATTAACACACTGTAAAATCCAGGATAGAATTTTCATTAACCCATTACCAAACGACAATATTTTACATTGAAAGCATTTGCAGACGACAGAAAGTGACTGAAAATTTGAAATTTGTTTTGTGAAGGGTAGAAAACATTGTGGGAAAAGGAGAAAATGCTGGTTACCAGCATTTTCTCCTTTTCCCACAATGTTTTCTAAAGGCTTCTTTCTCAGGGGCGTCAAAAGTAGGGCTTGTGTGGTAATGGGTTAACTATTCTTCGTTGATTTCCACCTCTTAGAAATCCTGAAGAGTTTTCTGTATTGGCAATGTTTAAAACTTAGTTTAGGTGTAAAACAAGCCCTGGCAGGCATTACTTTCTCTATATACCTCAATGTTAACAAAATCCTTCCTCCCAAGTGTAAAACGTAACTTCGGTAAATGATAGAAAGCTAAATGATCTTTCTAGCTTTTCAAAAGTTGACAAAAATCTGAATTTTTTTCCCTTTAACCCTTTCCCAAACGACAAAATTTTAAGACTGGTCCAAATTGAAAGCACCTGCAGATGACAAAATAAACCTAACTTTAAAATTGAAATTTGTTTCAAGCAGGGTAGAAAACATTGTGGGAAAAGGAGACAATGCTGGTTACCACCATTTTCTCCCTTTCCTACGTTTTCAAAAAGCTTCTGTCTCAGGGTCTTAAAAACCAGGGATTGTTTGGTAAAAGGTTAACCCTGTACCAAACAATCCCAACTTTTAACAACCCCAAGAAAGATGCCTTTTGAAAACATTGTGGAGCAAGAGCGGCAAATTGTCGCAAGATACGCCCATCTTACCCCAAGCTGTAAAGTTGGGGCATAATTATCATAAAGGGGAGGTATAGAAAAATAGTAGTGCAGAAATTTTTGCCGTGGATTGAAGATAATACACGGATCCGTGGAAATCGATATTTGACCAATCAGGACATCGCATTTATTCTACCCGATGTCCTACCTTGGTTTCTGCTATTTCGGCTCACAAATAAACGACTGTTAACGTTGGAAGAATGCAGTTCTCTTTATTTATCTTGTGTTGTTAACGCTTTAATTTTTAAAAAAGCTTTAAAAAATGTGCTTTGCGAACCTGTACCGATGACGTGAGATCACGCAGAGGCTATAGACAAGTTTAAATTGTGATGATTACTGAAAATTTGAACTTATGCAAAGAGCTGATCAGCGCTGGATAATGGATTAATTTAAAGTATTCTATAATTTTCCCCTCTGAAAGAGAAAACTGGAAAACAAAAGTAAAATAGACCTATATGAAGTATTAATAAAAAAGAAAATATTTTTACTCGAATATCTAACCTTGTTCAATAACCTATGCACATCCAAAAAGTGGCCGCGTAACTTGTCACCAATGTTTCAATTTGACATTGATCTTAACCTATGGTGCATGAAGAATATGCTGAATGTGTACTGGGATCGTATATACGATCTCTGATGTGTAGATATAGATCAGACTGCAAATTACATGATGATTAGTCTTGGATTTAAAGAACCTGCTGATTACAATAAGCATTTTGACGTGTAGTTCTTCCTCACTAGGAATATTTTTCAGTTTTAAAAAAAGTCTAACTTCTGATCTGGTGGAACTTGGAAATTTTTCTCTTGACTTATCTGTTTTAACCGTTTACCACATTACGGGTTTTAACGACCCGTAGAAAGCTTTTAAAAGCATTGCGAAGAAAGGAGAAAATGCTTGTAACATTCATTTTATCCTTTTCTCACTGTGTTTTGCGCTCCAGTTTCAAAAACAAATTTCAAGTTTTGAATCATTTATTTTGTTGTCTGCAAATATTTGAGTTTGGATTGCTCTAAAAATGTTGTCATTTGATGACGAGTTCAAATGGATTAGCACATCTGCACATTAGCACAAAGGGTGTGTTGATAAACTGTCAATTTGATAGGAAGTGTGTTTGTTTGCAAAGCAATTTGCCGCTCTAATCAACTTGACCACCCGTTGTCATCAGTATATCATATACTACCGTCAATGATATTAACAATTTTCTTAATTGACAACACACTTAACACATTTTACAATCCATCAGACAACCCTTTCCCCTTAAGCTGATATTAAAATTTTTCTTTAACTTAAATCTCTCTGTAGAGTCAGACATTCTATAAACTTTTCGAAAGGTTTGTAATACACTGTTATTAAATTTGGTATGATGCTGAGATGACTTTACTAGCCAAACGAAAGCAATAAGTATCGTTAATTCTATTATTCTGTGGCAAAACGGAGATTTGATGATGTTTTTTATGTTCGAATTGGCATTCAAATTTTTGTTTAAACATGCAAATCTGTTACATTGTACGTCGCCCCCGTAATTCGCCCTTTTAATACATCTCCGTATGTAAATCTTTAAATTGCTTACTGAGAATTTATCATCGATAGCAATATATGATTAAAATACTTTTTCCGGAATTTTGTTGAGAGAAACAGTCATGACAGCACGATTTAAGTAGCCTATCTGCTATACTGTATATGTATTGACTACGTTTGTTTGTGAGACCTTGGCAACAGTAACTAAGGTAGTCGGTTTATCTTATCACCACGGATCCATGTATGGCAGTGTATTTGTGTTGAAATTTCATAACCCCAGCTAGTATAGTATGGGAGATATGCATCATACAAAATTCAAGTTTGAACAAAACAACACAGGGCAATAACTCAAAAATTAAGCAAGCAAAAGTTGAAATTTATATGCACAGCCCTTCCCCTTGATGGAATGTATCCACGCATGAATTTTCATATCCATAGCTAGTATAGTTTTGAAGATATGCACCGGACAATATTAAAGTATGAAAATAAACAAAGGGCAATAACTCAGAAATTAAGCAAGCAAGAGTTATGGTTCATGTGCACTGCACTCCCCCTTGATGAGATCTATCCACCTATGAAATTTCATAACCATAGCTAGTATAGTTTTGGAGCTATGCTCCGGTTAAAGAACTGGACACCGACGCAACATATAAAAGGAGAAAATACTGGTAACTAGCATTTTCTCCTTTTCCCACAATGTTTTTGTCCTTTCCAGAGTCAAAATTCAATTTTGAGTCGCCTAATAACGCTTTCAGGTTGGACAAGTCCAAGATTTTGTTGTTTGGTAAAGAATTAAGTGCCTATCATAACTGTATTGCTGTAGATCAAGATCAGACTTCACAAAATGTGCAAGTTTTATCTGGCACTCGGTTTTATTGGGAAAGTATGTACATCATTAAAAACTAGAAGGCCCTGAAGGGCCTGAATATGCTCTACTGGCAGAGAATTCGATTTTCCTTTTTCATGAAAATCTGACAAGAAATGCATACTTTGTCACGAAAACAAGAATTGGTAATTTTCAACTTGAAATGGTTTCTTTTCACATACTGTTTGTTGGATTTATTTCAAAATAGATAGGGTTGAAGCTATAAGTGAGATAAACAAATAGTGCAAGTTTCACAAAAATCTAATCACAAATGCACATTTTATCCCGTAAACAAGAATTCAAAATTTTCAACTTAAAATGGCTACTTTTTCCATACTGTTTGTTGGATTTTTCACAAAATCAATAGGGTTGAAGCTACTGATAAGATAAACAAACTGTGTGATTTTCATGAAAATCAGGCAACAAATGCAGACTTTATTGCGTAAACAATGATTTGAAATTTTCAATTTGAAATGGCTACTTTTCCCATACTGTTTGTTGGATTTTTTCCAAAATCAATAGGGTTGGAGCTATTGATGAGATAAACAAACTGTGCAAGTTTCACGAAAATCAGGCAACAAATGCGTAAACAAGAATTCGAAATTTTCAACTTGAAATGGCTACTTTTCCCATACTGTTCGTTGGATTTTTTCAAAATTAATAGGGTTAAAGCTATTGATGAGATAAACAAACTGTGCAAGTTTCATGAAAATCGGGCAACAAACGCAGACTTTATCGCGTAAACAAGAATTTGAAATTTTCAACTTGAAATGGCTACTTTTCCCATACTGTTTGTTGGATTTTTTTCAAAATCAATAGCGGATGAAGCTATTGATGAGATAAACAAACTGTGCTAGTTTCACGAAAATCGGGCACGAAATGCAGACTTTATCGCATAAACAAGAATTTGAAATTTTTAACTTGAAATGGCTACTTTTCCCATACTGTTCGTTGGATTTTTTTCAAAATCAATAGGGTTAAAGCTATTGATGAGATATTGATGAGATAAACAAACTGTGCAAGTTTCACGAAAATCGGGCAAGAAATGCAGACTTTATCGCGTAAACAAGAAAAAGACTAACGGACGTACAGACGGATGGACGGACGGACGACGGAAACCACGCCATGACATAAGCTCTGCTGGCTGAAAGCCAGTAGAGCTAAAAAAACACCCATGACGAAAATATTTCCGCAATGTTGCAAAATTACCAAGAATAATTCTTTTTTAAACTCCAATTCTTCTTATAGTTTCATTGTCTATGTACTACTGGTAGTTTCATTTCCTCATTTCTTTTATCCATTTCTTTCATTTGAATGAATCAATTACAATGCATTATAACATCTAGGGTTTTACACTATCACTTATTACCAAAGGACAATATTTTAGGTTTGTCCAAATTGAAAGCATTTGCAGACGACAAAATAAACATGAATCAAAAATTGAAATTTGTTTTGTGAAGGGTAGAAAACATTGTGAGAAAAGGAGAGAATGCTGGCAACCAGCATTTTCTCCTTTTTCCACAATGTTTTCTAAAGGCTTCTTTCTTGGGGTCGTCAATTGTACGGATTGTATGGTAAGGAGTTAATAAACACGCTTTTCTATAATACAAAGGCATAGATAAGTTCACAAAAGAGGCATCTTCCATAGATTGGAATAGAAGTCTAGGAAAAGGAGCAATGTCTTTTTTTTACAAGCAACAGCTTCTTTTCTTACAATGTTTTCAAAAGCTTGAACCCGCACACAATTCCAAAATTTAATGTCCCTGAGAGAGAGAGAACTTTTAGAAACATTCTGGTAATAGAAGAAAATGTTTCTAATCTATCAGCAAACTTAGGCTCATTTATACCAACTGAGAATTGGTTTTGAATGCAGATGTTACAGCTTTGGAAGAGTCTAAAATTTGTTGAGTGGGAAAAGATTAACCCTTTACCAAACAATCCCTGGTTTTACCACCCTAGGATAGAAGCCTTTAAAAAAACATTGTGAGAAAAGGAGAAAATGCTGGTTACTAGCATTTTCTCCCTTTCCTATAATGTTTTGTACCCTGCTGGAAACAAATTTCAATTTTGAGTTATGTTTATTTTGTCAAGTGCTTTCTTTCAATTTGGACCAGTCTAATACTTTGTCATTTGGTTAAGTCAGTTAAGTGTAAAACTTCTGCACAGTACAGGGTTATTATTACACTAGAGGGTATAACCCCTTATTTACTGGCTACATATGCTAATATTCTTCAAACTGCGTCCTCTTTCCTACTTCCCTAAACCCTTTTCTCTTCTCATCTCTTCACTAAACAACAGTTTCTTGGACTGGGCTAAATTCAAAGCATCTGCAGACAACAATTTAAATCTTGGTAATATCGAGAGGTCAGTGCAAGACCACTGTAAGTACATGTGCAAATGTACCGGGGTATATAGTCTTGCACTTAACCCTCCATCTGATGATTTCAGATTTTGATAGAGTAGAAAATTTTGTGGGAATACAAGAAAATGCTGGTTACCAAGATTTTCTCCTTTTTCGGTAGTGTTTTCTACAGACTTCTTTCTCACGGCTGTTTAAATTCGGGATTGTGTGATAAAAGAGTTAACCTTGTACCTGCTAAGTACTGTGAAAGTGGAAATGTTTGGGACATGGAAATTTTTGCCATTTTCCAAATTTGAAATATTTCACAAATTTTTCTGTCCGCGTATTTTACTACATGTATACAAACAAATAACAAGTGCCTTGAATTAGCAAATATTTCTGTTGTCAAAATGTTCTTAAATCTTTTCCACACGAGAAAATTTTAGACTGGTCCAAATCGAAAGCATTTGCAGACGACAAAATAAAGGTGACTGAAAAATGTAAATCTGTTCTGGGTAGGGTAGAAAACACTGTGGGAAAAGGAGTAATGCTGGTTACCAGCATTTTCTCCTTTTCCCACAGTATTTTCAAATGGCTTCTTCATCAGGGGTGTCTGAAGTAGGGATTGTGTGGTAATAGGTTAATCAGTAATTCTTAATTTTTTCCACATGGGTATACAAAGCTCCAGATAGAGGGAGTGATTTTGATTTCAAAATTGAAAATATTAATTATTCTTCACTGAGCCCTATGTCGTTGTATTCATTAGAATCGTCTCATCAAGACAATTCCAATGAGTACCCACAACATGGGGTTTCAACAGGAAATAATGGATTTCGAATACCATGACTCCCTCTTATCTGGAGTTCTGGGTATACATCCATGTTTACAGTAGCTAGAGTAAAACTTTGAACAAGACAGTAAAAATCCTAATTTTGCTTTTACAACCCATGGGAAGAAGCCTTCTGAAAACATTAAGGGGACAGAAAAAAATGCTGGTAACCAGCATTTTTTCCTTTTCCCACAATGTTTTCTACTCTTCTAAAGTTGAGTTTTATTTTTCCAATCATGTTTATTTTGTTTTCTGCATATGCTTTGAATTTGGACAAGTCTAAAACTTTGTAGTTTGGTAAAGAGGTAAGAACTAGGCTAACCTGCTGAGCTACCAGCCAATTACCCGCTGAGCTACCAGAGGGTTACCCGCTGAGCTACCAGCCAATTACCCGCTGAGTTACCAGAGGGTTACCCGCTGAGCTACCAGCTAATTACCCGCTGAGCTACCAGCGAATTACCCTCTGAGCTACCAGCGGATTACCCTCTGAGCTACCAGCGGATTACCCGCTAAGCTAACAGCGAATAACCTGCTGAGATACCAGTGGGTTACCTACTGAGCTAGCTGCTACGACTACATTTCCACCTAAGCCATTAATAGATTACCTACTGAGCTGCCAGTGAGTTACAAACTAAAATGCAAGTGAGTAACATATTGAGCTACCAGTGGGTTACCTACCAGGCTGCCTGTGAGTTACCAACATAGCCACCAGTGGGTTACCTGTTGAGGTATCAGTGAGTTACCAACTAGGCTGCCAGTGGGTTACCTATTGAGGTATCAGTGAGTTACCAACTAGGCTGCCAGTGGGTTACCTATTGAGGTATCAGTGGGTTACCAACCAGACTGCCAGTGGGTTACCTATTGAGGTATCAGTGAGTTACCAACCAAGCTACCAGTGGGTTATCTACTGACCTAGTAGATTACCAATTAACCCAATTGCCACACAATCCTGACTTTTAACGACCCTGAGACAAGAGCCTTTTGAAAACATTGGGGAAAAAGGAGAAAATGCTGGTAATCAGCATTTTCTCCTTTTCCCACAATGTTTTCTACCTTTCCCAAACCAAATTTCAATTTTTCAGTCACATTTATTTTTGTCGTCTGCAAATGCTTTCAATTTGGACTGGTCTAAAATTTGCCTGTGTGGTAAAGACTTAAGCTATCAGTAGGTTATTTATCATGCTGGCAGTGGGTTATCTACTGAGCTACCAGTGGGTTACATACTTAGCTATCAGTACATTATCAACTAAACTATCAGTGGGTTATCAACTAAGCTATCAATAGGTTACCTACTGAGCTGCCAGCGAGTTCCATACTGAGCTACCAGTGGGTTAACTACTGAGCTGCCAGTGAGTTACAAACTAGGCTGACAGTGGGTTTCCTAGTGAGATAATCCTGAGTTACCAACTAAGCTATCAGTGAGTTACCTACTGAGCTACCAGTACATTTATGATCACCAACTAAGCTATCAGTAAGTGGGTTAACTACTGAGCATTTATGATCACCAACTAAGCTATCAGTGGGTTACCTTCTGTGCTACCAGTACATTACCAACTAAGCTATCAATATGTTACCTACTGAGCAACCAATGGATTATCAACTATACAAACAGTGTGTTACCTAAAGAGCATCAGTGGGTTACTGACAGCATAACCAGTGGGCAACTCACTTTCAGAATGCCTTCAACAAGTACTAGGAAAACACATTGCAACTTCAGATAAATTCTTACCTTTCCAACACACTGTTTGAGTATACTCCATATACTAAAGTTATTTCTATCAAACATTGGTACAGGTAGCTTGGTTCTGTAATGAAAAGAAAAAAAAAAACCATTTGATTGTACAGTACTTACAGTGCTTTGAATGTTTCACAATTTGTTAGGACGCGACATGACATTTGGCTGACATATTCCTTTTACCATACAATCTTGAGTTTTAACAACCCTGATAAAAAAGCTTTTTGAAACATTCTGAGAAAAGGACAGAACCCTGGTAATCAGCATTTTCTCCATTTCCCAAAATGTTTTCAACCCTATCAAAGACAAAGTCCTTCATCAGCTACATTGAAATTGTCTTATGCAACTGCTTTCTACAATTTCCTGGTGTAGAGGAGTTGAATCAGCTGCATTTCTGTGCTAACACTATACACACTTGTCACAACTCGACCAATTCTGTATCTACATCTAACCTTGTCCGTATAACGGTAGTTTCCATTTAACTCTTTACCACGCGACAAAATTTTAGACTGGTTCAAACTGAAAGCATTTGTTGACGACAAAATAAAGGTGACTGAAACTTTGAAATTTGTTCTGGGAAAGGTAGAAAACACTGTGGGAAAAGGAGAAAATGCTGGTTACCAGCATTTTCTCCTTTTCCCACAGTGTTTTCAAAGGCTTCTTTTTCAGGGGCGTCAAAAGTAGGGATTGTGTGGTAATGGGTTAAACAGACAACCGCATGATCTGATACATGGGGCGCCACTGTCAGTCATTCAGCAACAACATAAACAACCTCGATGAAAGTTAATCACATCTACATGTATTTATCTGTCAGCGAAAACTTCAATCGGAACTGATAAATAACGAATGTCTGACCTGTTTGCCAACTTAATTGAAATTTACTTAGTAATTTCAGGATGGTAAACTAGGGTATTTCCGGGTATGTACTGATCTGAATCGTGCATATCAATCCACCAGATACAGCCAATAGATTTGATGGCTCCCTTCACCTGAGGTATGCAGAATGCACTATCTCTTTACCACACGACAAAATTTTAGACTGGTCCAAATTGAAAGCATTTGCAGACGACAAAATAAATGTGAATCAAAAATTGAAAAGTTACATGTACATTAATTGGAAAGGGTAGAAAACATTGTGGGAAAAGGAGAAAATGCTGGTAACCAGCATTTTCTCCTTTTCCCACAATGTTTTCAAAAGGCTTTCTTTCTCAGGGTCGTTAAAAGTCGGGATTGTTTGGTAAAGAACTATGCAGTGAGATTGCTATGGATGTATGCACACAAATTGAACTAGAGACCCACTATGAGAATAGTTAAAATATGCCTTTTATTCAACAGCTGCACATTAGCTCCTGCAGACAATAGCACTTCTATAGAAATTTGTTGTTCAACCACTCATGCACTGCTCTCAAATGAATTGATGTACTTACTTTTACCAAACTTTTCAAAATTTGAATGACACTATACGAGATAGCATATGAACACACTGTGTAATAGCTTGAGCTCTAAAACTTTACTTGAATGTACATGTATTTTAACATTTACAAAAAAATTTGAGCTTTAATAACCTAGAAGATAAATAACCTTTTAATTGAAAACCTTTCCGTAAAACTGGATAATGCTATTGACCATTACTGGTAATCTTGTTTAAAGGTGGCCCTTCAGATTTTGGGATAAAAATTTTACAGAAGTGAAAAAAAGTCATCCTTATACTCCCAAAGCTTTTTAATTTTCATTTATAAAACCCCAGTAGTCGAAAACCGTCCGACGACACGAGAAATTAGAGATTTACTACGGCCCAGGTTGACACCAACGGGAGACACATTCTATTTTTAGATGGTCAATTCGCTCATTTACTTACAGGAATACACAGAAGAAGCTTCAAACATAGCGTCCGAAGAAGACATTATGGAAAATAATTATTGCATGTTTGTTATGATAGGGAATTTAGGCGTTATGAGTCACGTACCAGTCACTTGACATTCCCTCAATGCTTTATTGATTTTTGGCGCGAAATCTAAAAATAGCTTATGAGGCTACGTAGCCTTTTAAGGGAATACCATCAAAAAATTTTTTTTTGTAATTTTATGAATCTTAATTATTGATGATTTGTATTATTTTTTCATATGAATTTCAGTGATATATATATTTTTTAATTTGGTGAGATGTACAAATTCTAAGTACCCACCTTTAACCCTTTACCAAACAATCCCTGGTTTTTCACCACCCTGAGGAAGAAGCCTTCTTAACCCTTTCCTAAACAAGCCCTGGTTTTTACTTGTCTTCAGTAAAAGTCTTTTGAAAACACTGTGGGAAAAGGAGAAATTGCTCATAACGAGCAATTTCTCCTTTTCCCACAGTGTTTTCTATCCTTTTTGAGAACTCTATGCCATTTTCTCCAAATCAAAAATTGTCATCTGCAAACTCTTTTGGTTTGGAAGGGTCCAAAATTTGTCATTTGGGAAAGGGTTAAAACATTGTGGGAAAAGGAGAAAATGCTGGTATCCAGCATTTTCTCCTTTTCCCACAATGTTTTCTACTCTTCTAAAGCCAAGTTTCAATTTTCGAGTCACATTTTTTTTCGTCATCTGCAAATGCTTTCAGTTTGGACAAGTCTAAAATTTTGTTGTTTAGTAAAGAGTTAAAATAGCAGTTCTTGGTATTTTTTAAAATTTTGTCAAATTGTAGATTACAAAATACTGGGTGTACATCAACACTAGAGTGCACTAGATAAGGACAGTTTTGTCTTGAATGACACTTACCACTAAATGTGCATTAGTTCTTATGAACACATGAAGGGTTGGATTGAATGAATTGGAGTTTAATGCCGTTTTATCAGCAAAGGTCACATAACATCGGTCAATGCACCTGCACATGCCTTTCCTTGCTTTTTCATACCAGTACTGACACAACTTTCTTTCTTAGCATTATCAGAAGGATGGCCAAAAAGCAAGTTCCCCACCACCAGGTATCAAACTCACAACCACCAGGTCACAAGTCCAATACACTTACCTCCAAGCTACCCTGGCCAGCATGAAGGGTTAGAATCTTAAGGATCCATACAAAAAGTTAAGCTGTGACATTGCATAATTATGTAGGAGTAAATTAAGCTTCCACTGACATAAGAACTTGGGTCATTTCTAAACCCTGATTCTCTCTCTGGTGAGTGATGACATATAACTGACAAAGATTATTGTACACATTCTTGACATAACAGATGAGTTAATTTCTTGTCTTCATCTCATGTTTCTCTGTAATTTTCCAAAAAATTTTTATTTTCAATTTTACATTAAAGTAGTCCTATAAATCTTTATTCATACCAATCCCTTTCACCCATTAGTGGGCCATTACCAAACAAAATTTTATACCTACATGTATCAAAATTGAAAGCATTTGTGGATGACAATTTCAAAGTAACTCAAATGGTGCAATTTAGCATTGATATGGTAGAAAACTTTCTGGGAAAGGGAGACAAGAGGACCATGATGGTACTATATCGCTCACCTGAGCACTAAGCAGTAAAGATCTAAAATAAAGATACATGTCAATACCAAATATCGAGGTTTAAGGCCAAATGATAATGTTTAACTCATTACCACACGACAATATTTGAGACTGGTTCAAATTGAAAGCATTTGCAGACTAAAAGTGACTGAAAATTGGAAATTTGTTTTGTGAAGAGTAGAAAACATTGTGGGAAAAGGAGAAAATGCTGGCTACCAGCATTTTCTCCTTTTCCCACAATGTTTTCTGAAAGCTTCTTTCTCAGGGTCGTCAAAGGTAGGGATTGTGTGGTAATGGGTTAAAGTAGTCCTATAAATCTTTATTCATACAAATCCCTTTCACCCACTAGTGGGCCATTACCAAACAAAATTTTATACCTATCCAAGTTGAAAGCATTTGCGGATGACAATTTCAAAGTACTCAAGTGGTGCAATTTAATGTTGATATGGTAGAAAACTTTGTGGGAAAAGGAGACAAGAGGACCATGATGGTCCTATATCGCTCACCTGAGCACTAAGCAGTAAAGGTCTAAAATATCAAGGTTTAAGGCCAAATGATAATGTTTAACTCATTACCACACGAGAAAATTTTAGACTGGTCAAAATTGAAAGCATTTGCAGACAACAAATTAAAGGTGACTGAAAATTTGAAATTTGTTCTTGGAAGGGTAGAAAACACTGTGGGAAAAGGAGAAAATGCTGGTTACCAGTATTTTCTCCTTTTCCTACAGTGTTTTCAAAAGGCTTCTTGCTCAGGGGCGTCAAAAGTAGGGATTGTGCGGTAATGGGTTAAGGCCAAATGATAATGTTTAAGGCAAAATGATAATGTTTAAGGCCAAAGATAATGTTAAAGGCCAAATGATAATGTTTAAGGCCAAATGATAATGTTTAAGGCCAAATGATAATGTTTAAGGCCAAACGATAATGTTAAAGGCCAAAGGCCAAATGATAATGTTTAAGGCCAAATGATAATGTTTAAGGCCAAATGATAATGAAACCGAGAGCAGCATATGTCTCAAGATATGCCTGTCTCACCGTACATTGTCAAGGAGGTATAATAATATTGCAAAGGGCAGTTAATGCTACAAACATGTTCACCAAGTCAGTTTGACCTAAGACTTCAAAGTTCCATTCCGGACAAGCAAGAAAGACTGTATAAATGTCAAGATTGAAGATAAAAAATCACTCAAAATCTGCACTATGTAGAGTTATTGTTCTTGCGCACTGTACTCTGTAATATTGCAACAAACTTGCATAACAAGTTTGAAGTCGTTTTGGCGAGATGACAAAATTGCAGACAAGCGCTAAGTAAATGCTGTAAAAATGACATTGAAATTTTTTGTCACTATGTTTTTTAACCCATTACCACACAGTCCCTACTTTTGACGCCCCTGAGAAAGAAGCCTTTAGAAAACATTGTGGGAAAAGGAGAAAATTCTGGTTACTGGCATTTTCTCCTTTTTCCCACAATGTTTTCTACCCTTCACAAAACAAATTTCAAATTTTCAGTCACTTATTTTGTCATCTGCAAATGCTTTCAATTGGGACCAGTCTAGAATATTGTCGTTTGGTAATGGGTTAACCCTTTACCACACAATCCCGACATTTAAAGACCCTGTGATAAAAGCCTTTCGAAAACATTGTGGAAAAAGGAGAAAATGCTGGTTACCAGCATTTTCTCCTTTTTCCACAATTGTTTTCTACCCTCTCCAATATAAATTTTAGATTTTCAGTCACTTCTATTTTGATGTCTGCAAGTGCTTTCAATTTGGACCAGTCTAATAGTTTGTCATCTGATAAAGAGTTAAAAACCTTCTCTGCAAGGCTTGCTAAAACTAAGAATTGAGTGGTACAAGGTTCAGTAGGAGCTAGGCACGTGGGTGCCAGCCCCAGAGTTTTCTCAGTCAGATTTATCAGTCAAAAAAGGGGCATAACAACCTCATATTTACACAGCTACCAGGCTGTAGTACTCCCTGCTTTGTAGTACTCCCTGCTCCTCTGATGAGAAACAGAGCTTCAGATAGACTGAGTGATTTTGATTTCAAAATTGAAAATATAAGTTATTCTCCACCAAACCCTAGGTTGTGGTTACTCATTTAAGTCATCTCACTGAGACAACTGAAGTTTTAACCCATTACCACACAATCCCTACTTTTGACGCCCCTGAGAAAGAGGCCTTTTGAAAATACTGTGGTAAAAGGAGAAAATGCTGGTAACCAGCATTTTCTCCTTTTTCCACAAGTTTTTTCTACCCTTCCCAAAACAAATTTCAATTTTTCAGTCACCTTTATTTTGTTGTCTGCAAATGCTTTCAATTTGAACCAGTCTAAAATTTTGTCGTGTGGTAAAGAGTTAAAGAGAAATAATGGATTTAGGATACCATCACTCCTTCATATCTAGAACTCTGGAGGGAGCTCTTCTTCACAGATAACAACTGGCCCAAATTAGAGGTAAACATCATCCGATACCACAGAAATGAAAAAAAAAAATGGCCCATTGCCAAACAGCCCATTACCTCAACGGCCACCTTTTTTTTTCACAGTTCTTTTAGTTCTTATAAAGTCACTGAAAGTCTTGGCAGCCATTTGGATCACAAAATTAGCTTTTATACATATTACTACTATTGTACTGACTACTAATATGGTCTTTAGTCAAAAGAGTTCGTCTTTTTTGTACCTTGTACTTTAGGGGACACAAATATGGGAAAAATAATTTGCTCTAATATCTATTAAATCATAAGGCATGTACATGTATGTTTATCAAATTTTCGGTCACTTTTATTATGTTGTCTACAAATGCTTTCAATTTGGACCAGTCCAAATATTTGTTGTTTGGTAAAGAGTTAAAAGTCACCAAGAATCAGGTAACAAGTTATGGCAACAATAAGCATAAACCTACTAGGCCTTGTAGTCTCCATACTGAGACGCTCCAGTGATCTTTTTCATATTTGGACATTTACTGTACATGTACATGTACCGTCTCAAGTCTATCGTAAATTTTCCGGTGGCAAATATAGAGCGCTATACTGACTTTCGGTTTCGTCAGTTTTAAATGAATTGCAGCGAAATGCAAATAACTTTTAGTAATAAACATGACCAAGAACAAATTGTTAAACTATTCATGATTAAAAGAGCTTATAGAAGTCGTTTACAACATGTTTATCACGGAAAAAACACTGACGAAATTTATCGTGCGTGGCTGCCATTTTGTATGTTTTCGGGAATGTAAACATCTCAAGTTACTGATGAAATGCAGAGTGTTTTCTCAGGATTAGCGTTTAAATTGAAAATATTTGTATGTCAAATGAAAGAATATTGAATACGCAAGAAACAGATATGTTTAAATCCTAGTTTTGTGCTCTATTAGCGAATATATAGGAGTTCAAACTTGCGCACAAGGTCTGTGCGAAACTTTCAACTGATTTTGTCCAGATTGTCTCTGTACCAGAGGCGACCAGTCAAAAAGTAACAAGGCCTTTGGGGACAGTTATCTACTAGGCCTTGATGATGAAGACAAAGTGACTGAAATTGAAAGTGTTCGCAAAAGTTATGTTTTACCCATTCATAAAATGACAAGTTGTATTTTGAAAGTGGACCTTTTTCGGTATCCATAATAGTTGGTTGTCTGGTAAAATGGGCTGTATTGTCAAAGTGTATCATTTCAACCAAGTCCTAGAAACATCACACTTTGATCCAAAGTTTTTTGCAAATTTGACAGCGAGCGCAGTGGGGCTACAATACCGTACCTTCAACAACTAAGTAAAACATATTTGGGCTAAAAAGATGTGAATGAAAGCAATATACAGCTGGAACTATGTTATTAGCTCAATCTTAAAAATATGGCAGTGAAGCATGAAGGACTTTCGATGAAATCCCTATAATTTAATGTCCTGACAAAAATTACAAGTCTTATTAACCTGTGTTTCTCGTTGGTATCCTCATCCTGTGTACGCTCAGCCATGATGTCAGATTACTGTATATCCAGCAAACGCTTAGCAACCTGTACGCGTCTGTTTTTAAGTAATCCAAAATCTTGAACTTTAAGTTGAAGAGCGCAGTTCGATCCCCAATTATGTAAATAAAGTGTATGATCCTCTCGCAAATTTATCCAAAATCTAGGTCAGCTTCAAAAATCATTGTTCCATAAAACACATATCACTTTCTACATGTAAATTCGATCCACAGATATCGACTACATCATTAATTCAAGGGAATATCGGTCAATAACAACGGACTGCCAGTCTTCTTCATACGTCAGCATCAGCCTTTCTTCATTCGGAAATAACCTGATTTTTTCCTCAATGAAGGTAAGTGGAATAATATCCGAAATAATGCGATTCAGTGAATCGGTGTCGCGTTAGATATATACGAATCGTATAAAAATAATTTTTCAGTAAACTTGAAATTCATTACATTAGTTTGATACTAAGCATACTAATACTGTCTGCAAATTATCATTTTTTTAATTCTGATATTATTTCAATAAGTACTTAACACATCAAACTTTTAAAATCCAGCTACTGTAAGATTGAAAGATTGAAAGATTACTGTTAATTTGTTTCAAGTAATTCACAAAAAAAAAATGCCTCTGCACCCAACTTTGTCCAACTGTGTGTGTAAATATATATTAGATAAGGCGAAATTAATATCAAATAGAAATGCTTCATTACTCTGACAGAAAAAATTGATAGCAATAGGAAATGCTGACAATGGCCTTAACTCTTTAGCAAACAACAAAATTATAGACTGGTCCAAGTTGAAAGCATTTGCAGACAACAAAATAAAAGTGACTGAAAATTTGAAATTTGTATTGGGAAGGGTAAAAAAAAAAACATTGTGGGAAAAGGAGAAAATGCTGGTTACCAGCATTTCCTCCTTTTCCTACAATGTTTTCAAAAGGCTTCTTTCTCAAGGTCATTAAAAGTCTGGATTGTGTGGTAGAGGGTTTAATATGTCTTACTGATGGTAACCCGTAAAATTTCATCTAAATGAAAACTTGATGTAGCAGGACATAAAAATGTGTCAAAACTATGGGTCTGTCAACAATCCTAGGCATGGGCAGATCTAGGGGAGGGGGGGGCGGCGTAGGGGTCCAGACCCCGCCCCCCCACCCCCATGGAATTTTGGCAAAAATGGGATTATGGGATTCGTGAAATGGTACTGGTTTGATATTGCACAGCATTTATGTAAAACACAGTCATGAATTTAAAAAAAAAAAGGTTCTAAATGTGAAGAACTCCTCATGGTTAGAACTGGAAATGTTGACTTTTCTTGTAAACGGCTTACATCCACAATAACAGAAATCAAAGTATCATATAATAAGACGAGTGCGTTTTCGGTGAGACCCCCTGAGAAAGCATTTGCAGACGACAAAATAAAAGTGACTGAAGATTTGAAATTTGTTTTGTGAAGAGTAGAAAACATTGTGGGAAAAGGAGAAAATGCTGGTTAACAGCATTTTCTCCTTTTCCCACAATGTTTTCTAAAGGCTTCTTTCTCAGGGCTGTCAAAAGTAGGGATTGTGTGGTAATGGGTTAACTTGCATTTTCTGCTTTTCCCAAAGTATTTTCTATTCTTTCATAAAAAAGCTTCATTATTCGAGCCATGTTTGTCATCCGAAAATTCTTTCAATTTGGACTAGTTTAAAATTTTGTGGTGAAGTAAATGGTTAATTTCAACATGACATGAGAATTCGGCTACGTAAACAGGGTGCTATGAAACCCTGGCAAAATCTGTGTCAATTCTATAAAGAGTGACGTCATTCTATATAGAGTGACGTAGTTCTGTATGAGGTAAGTTATTCAAAGGAATATAATCTTCATCTGCGTTTTTACTCTGAACTTATGAAATTATGAAATTCTTTTCCTTTCATCAAGAGTTGGTCATGTTAGAATCAAATAATCTTCTTTCTATCATGGTTCATTATTCGTGGATTATCTATTGTGTGCCATAAGTCACAACTTACTGTGGTTTATTGAATGATAAACCACAATAGAAAGAAGATTATTTCTTATTCAGAAAAATAGGGTTTGGTATAAGGGTAATATGCAAGAGTACAAAGGAAGCAACAAAAAGTATCTTGAACCTTGACATCCTTGAATAAATCTATCAAAAACTTAAACAGTAAAAATAAAGTTACATGCAGTACAGTCTTAATTCTCTAACCTTTTCCCACACAATACCAACTTTTAACAACCTTGAGAAACAGGACTTTTGAAAACATTGTGGGAAAAGGAGAAATACTGGAAATCAGCTTTTTCTCCTTTTTTCCACAATGTTTTCTGCTCTTTTTCTACATCTTTTTAGTAACATTCCATTTTGAGTCTCCATATGCTTTGGATTTGAACAGGTCTTAAATTTTGTCATGTGGTAAAGGGTTAACAAATAATCAAAAGTCTTCACAATGGTGACATGAAAGGCTATTCAAGACAACAATGTTGGAAAAGGAGGAAATGCTAGAAAACAGTATTTCATCCTATTGCCACGATGTTTTCTACCTTTACAACAATATAAACAACATTGATGACAAGGCTATCACAGTATTGCAATACTTTCTTCAAAAACAGCCAAGCAGAAAGTTGGAAAAATATGGGAAATTGCGAATCAAAAGCACAAGCAATTCCTCCTGTAATCCCTTAATACTTTCTGCAATAATTTTTTTCCTGAACCTTTTGCAACACAATCCAAACTTTTAGCAACCCCGAGGAAGACGGCTTTTGAAAACATTGTGGGGAAAAGAAAAGTGCTTTCAAATGCTTTCCATTTGGACTTTTCTATAATTTTGTTGTTTGGTAAAGAGCTGAAGTATTTCAATCTTTTCAAGTCTCTTCAAGTATTGTGTCTGAATATCTTTTTAATCAACTCTTTAACCCTTTACCACACAATGCCGACTTTTAACAACCCTGAGGAAGAAACCTTTTGAAAACATTGTGGGAAAAGGAGAAAATGCTGGTAACCAGCATTTTCTCCTTTTCCCACAATGTTTTCTATCCTTTCCAAATTAATTTTTAATTTTTGACCCACATTTATTTTGTCGTCTGCAAATGCTTTCAATTTGGACAAGTCCAAATGTTGTTGTGTGGTAAAGTGTTAACACATCAGAAAAATACGTACCTGTCCAAATTGAAAGCATTTGCAGACAACGATTCAAATTTGGCCAAAATCTGACAAGGTTGAAAACATATTTGGAAAGGAGAAAACAGTGGTTACAAGCATTTTTTTTTACTTTTCCTGCAATGTTTTCAGAAGTATTATTCCTCAGTGTCATTAAAAGTCAAGTTTGCATGGTAGAAGGTAATAACAAGCTTCTAATGATACAAGAGATCCAAAGTCTAATAATTTTATTAGAATCTCTACTGAAAAATTTTCAATTTATCACAGGATTAAAACCCACCATTTAAAAGGATGAACAGACCAACTCATGAACAATAGCTAGTCATTAAATACACCCAAACACACACCCTCAAGTTGGATTATGGCTTGCAATGCTCAAAATGGGGCATTCAGACATTTGTGTAAATTGTCCTATTGGATCAGCCTGCACAGTCCAAGAGGTTTAACTCTTTACCAAACAACACAATTTTAGAATGGCCCAAATCGATAGCACTTGCAGACGACAAATTCAACGTAACTCAAAACAAGAAATTTGTTTCCAGCAGTGTAAAAAACATTGTGGAAAAAGGAGAAAATGCTGGTTACCAGCATTTTCTTCTTTTCCCACAATGTTTTCAAAAGGCTTCTTTCTCAGGGTCGTTAAAAGTCAGGATTGTGTGGTAAACGGTTAAGCAAAATGACACTTTCCATTTCTATGAAATTTTCTGTTTTGCGCAAGTACAAAATTTGATAAAGTCTTAAAGTTCCATCTTGGATTAGCATGTGCGAATTGTGCAGGCTAATCTGAGAGAACAATTTACACAAATGTCGGGAGGTTTCTTTTCACATGATGCAAGCCATGTAATTATGAGACACATGATCAGATTTATTAATAGGTATGTTAGAAAGCATTGTGGGCTAAAGAGAAAATACTGGTTACCAGCATTTTTCTTCCATTTCCCACTATGTTTTCAAAAGCCCCCTTCATCATGGTCGTTAGAAGTCAGGTTTGTTTTGTTAACCCTTTCCCAAACAATCCCTGGTTTTTACGGGTCTGTAATAGTAGCCTTTTGAAAACATTGTGGGGAAAGGAGAAAATGCTGTTAACCAGCATTTTCTCCTTTTCCCACAATGTTTTCTACCCTATCATAGACAGAAATCATCTTTTCAGCAGGAGTTGAATTGTCGTCTGCAAATGCTTTCAATTTGGTCTGGTCCAAAAGTTTGTCATTTGGGAAAGGCTTAACAAATGATAACATTATAAATTTTATAATCTTCAATGTTGGAGGTAGGAAATGTAAATTTATGGCACTATGAGAAAATCTATGGCTCTACGAGTATGAGGTTTAACAGTGCACTGACGTATCACCGAATCTCCAGTGGAGTTTTCTCTGTATTACTGAAAGAAAACAAGATACATTTGTAAAAAATAATCTATTATCAATGCAAATATAAAAGTTCCATTGTTCATCTGACAGAAATATCTCCGTTACAAGTCAAAACAAGAATAGCTGCAAAGAACGGACGACAAAGCAAACAAACCGAGGAAGGACATTTTCAAAAGCAAGGGATTACAAATAAGCACAGTACAAGAGCATAAGGTAGGAAGGCCACCAATATAGCAATACATGGGCTAATACAAATCAATGTAAAAGCAAACCAAACTTAGCCCCCTTTGCACACATTATCCCATTTAAACACATATATGTATAAAGCAATGTCACTTTTTTAGTACAACTTAAGGATTATTGCATTACTGGAATTGATCTTAACTCTTTACCAAACGGCAAAGTTTTAAACTGGTCCAAATTGAAAGCATGTGCAGACGACAAAATAAAAGTGACTGAAAATTTGAAATTTGTTTTGGGAAGGGAAGAAAACATTGTGGGTAAAGGAGAAAATGTTGGTTCCCAGCATTTTCTCCTTTCCCATTATGTTTTTGGAAGGCTTCTTTCTCAAGGTCGTTAAAAGTAGGGATTGTGTGGTAAAGAGTTAAATCATTAATTGACAAGGATAAATAGACATTATAAGTATGAACTAGTATATCATTGGCAATTTGTGAATACATTGTTTTGAGCCATGTGCTGTAAAAAGTAGGCTTAACCCTTTACCAGATGACAAAATTTTAGCCCTGACCAAATTAAAACCATTTGCTGATGAAAATTTCAGTGAGGCTCAAACTGTAGAATTTTTCTTTGATAGGGTAGAAAACATTGCGGGAAAAGTAGAAAATGCTGGTTAACAGCATTTCATCTTTTTCTCACAATGTTTTCAAAAGGCTTCTTTACCAGGGTCGTCAAAAGTTGTCATTGTGTTGTAAAGGGTTAACTCTTTACCACACAATCCCGACTTTTAACAACCTTTAAGAAGAAAGCTTTTGAAAACATTGTAAGAAAAGGAGAAAATGCTGGTAACCAGCATTTTCTCCATTTCTCACAAAGTTTTCTACTTTTCCCCAATACAAATTTCAGTTTTTGAGTCACATTTGTTTTGTCATCTGCAAATGCTTTCAATTTGGGACAATCTAAGAATTTGTCGTGTGGTAAAGAGTTAATGAATCTACAAAATGTATTTCCTGCATGTCCAAGGAACACTCTTCTTCCAGATTCAGTCAGTTTATATACAAAATAGATTTTATGGATCCTTAACCCTTTACCACTCAATCCCTACTTTTGACGCCCCTGAGAAAGAAGCCCTTTGAAAACACTGTGGGAAAAGGAGAAAATGCTGGTAACCAGCATTTTCTCCTTTTCCCACAGTGTTTTCTACCCTTTCCAGAACAAATTCCTATTTTTCAGTCACCTTTATTTTGTCGTCTGCAAATGCTTTCAATTTGGACCAGTCTAAATTTTTCTTGTGTGGTAATGGGTTAACCCTTTCCCAAACGACAAATTTTAGACTCTTCCAAACTCAAAGAGTTTGCAGATGACAATTTCAAATTTGATAAAAATGGCAGAAAGTTCTCCAAATGGGTTGAAAACACTACGAGCAATTTCTCCTTTTCCCACAGTGTTTTCAAAAGACTTGTACTACAGACACGTAAAAACAAGGACTTGTTTGGGAAAGGGTGAATTATGTGATGAAGTGCTTGGTATTAATGCATCACCAAGATGCAGTAAGCCCTTTTTGTCAGAGCATGTCTTGTCATTTCATGATGCAATGTTATAAAAATCTGTTAGGATCTACTTGAACAGTATCAATGCATCGTTCTACCTCCACTATTGTGCATGTCCTCCCGTGTTCATGGTTATTCTAATTGAAGTGATAATACTGAGAATAGCAACAAGCAAGAGAGATAATGTTACCTACTTATTTTAACAAATTTCCTTTACAAGTTTTGCAGGATATACAATAGCTTGAAATAAAAATGCCATCCATGCAAAGATTACTGTAGAATGAAGTTATATACTGCTACACTAGAGTGGAAATCTTTGCTTATTCATACTAACTAAACATACATTGTTATAAACCCATGCACAAATTCTGACATGGATTTTATCCCTTTGCCATAGTACTTTCACAACTATTTTAGTAATTCAATGTATCAACCTTAATTCTTTTAACCCATTACCACACAATCCCTACTTTTGACGCCCCTAAGAAAGAAGCCTTTAGAAAACATTCCCGGAAAAGGAGAAAATGCTGGTAACCAGCATTTTCTCCTTTTCCCATAATGTTTTCTATCCTTCACATAACAAATTTCTAATTTTCAGTTACTTTTATTTTGTCCTCTGCAAATGCTTTCAATTTGGACCAGTCTAAAATTTTGTCGTTTGGTAATGAGTTAAACTAAACAACCTTTTAGACTGGTCCAATATGAAAGCGTGTGCGTATTAAATGTATCTCAAATCAATGTAATTGTTTCTGACATGTAAGAAAACATATTGAGAAAATGCTGGTTACCAGTATTTTCTCCTTTTCCCAATATGTTTTAAAAAGCCCAATTTCCAAAGGTTGCCAAAACTTTGGATTGTGTGGCAAAAGGTTACTTCCACTTGCCAAACCATATTTTACAGGAACATTTTCAAAGTGGTCTGCTGCAGATCTGTTTAACTCTTCACCAAACAACTTTATTGAATTGTCAGAAAGACCGCTTTTAAAGAAAAACTAGTGGTGGGAAAATGAGAAAAACCTGGTAACCAGCACTTCTTCCTTTCTCCAACATGTTTTTACTGTTTCAGAGACAATTTCCATCATTTTAACCACAATGAAATTGTTGGCCTCAAATGCTTTAAATTGTTCTAAAGCTGATTCCAATTAATTCAGTCAGATTCAATTTTTTTTTTGTAAATATTTATAACCCTTTACCACACAGTTCTTACTTTTAATGACCCTGAACAGCGCTTTCAAAAATATTGTAGGAAAATGAGAAAATGCTGGTAACATTACTTGTAATATTTCCTATATTCCAACAATGTTTTCTACCATTTCAAAGACAATACCTATCACTTCAGTCACATCACATTTATTGCCCACAAATGCTTCAAATTTGGTTGAGTCTAGAAAACTTGTTTTATGGTAAAGGTTTAATATGAGTGAGTGTAAAACTTTGTCATCTGGTAAAGAATTGAGGAGCTAAGGAATCAAGCAGCAGGAGGGGAACGATGAAAATAACACAATCAATAGTCGGCCAGGAGAATCATTTCTTACCTTCCTCCAAGATCTGCCTGTTTGTTCACTAACCAATTGACATCCACTGAGGTGGGAACACCTTCTTTTATAATTCCGTCCCTTATCATGTCTCCTCCCCCTTTTACATCAATGACCGCTGTCGTGGCTGGCTGCTCTGTTTCCATAGCAATAGGTTCAAAAAAGTCAATAGGTTCATCATCAGCATCAAACTGACATGAGTGGAAAGACAGAGCATCTGATACTACAGACAGGCGAGACTGTGCCCCTGGGGACAATGGTCTATGGAAATCTGAAGTAAGAGTGATTCCTTTGTACACATTGTTCAAGCTATCGCTAAACATGTATCATTTTTTGTAGATGCCATATAAACCTTTTACAGCATGATCCTGACTTTCAACTTCCCTGAAGAAGAAAACCTTTTAACCCTTTCCCAAACGACATATTTCGGACTCTTCCAAACCAAAAGAGTTTGCAGATAACAATTTTAGATTTGGCGAAAAAGCCAGAAAGTTCTCAAAAAGGGTAGAAAACACTGTGGGAAAAGGAGAAATTGCTCATTACGCGCAATTTCTCCTTTTCCCACAGTGTTTTCAAAAGACTTTTACTGCAGACACGTAAAAACCAGGGCTTGTTTGGGAAAAGGGTTAAGAACATTGTTGGACATAGATTGTCATCTTCACAAACACTTCAATATTTTTAAATGTGAATAGTATAATTTGAATTTAGATACAGTTTAACACCCACATTGCCTACTTTTGGCCTCTTCTGGGCCTTTAACTTACCTATTCCATTAATATCATCACAGTCAAAGAATTCATCCATATTTACAGAGTGGCTTCGTGATATTAAACTTTGAGAATAGGTTTTCTCTAATTCGTGATGTTCGATGGCTAGAGCATGCAGTGCCTCTTGCAGAACTCTATTCTTCTCTCGCTCTTCATGAAGTAAATTTTCCCTGACCTGTGATTGCAAAAAAAAAAGATCGTAAGGTAAAAGATTTTAACCTTTTTTAAATCCTTTACAACACAACCATGACTTTGCCATGCTCTGGCAGTTGCGATTTGATCAATCTCAGTGATGCAAAATACCAAGCATGTGATCACATTCTTATGGATAAAAAAATTCTTTTGACTAACAAATAACTGAATCATAGAGTAGAACTGTCCTAGGACAATACACCAGAAACTTTCTTAACTCATTACCAGACAACAATTTTTTAGGCTTGGCCAAATTCAAAGCATTTGCAGACAATGAAATGAAAGTGACTGAAAATTTGAAAATTGTTTTGTGAAGGGTAGATAGCATTGTGGGAAAAGGAGAAAATGCTGATTACCAGCATTTTCTCCTTTTCCCACAGTGTTTTCAAAAGGCTTCTCTCTCTGGGTCATCAAAAGTAGGGATTGTGTGGTAATGGGTTAAAACAGTCCAAATTGAAAGCATGTTGCAGACAACAAATGTAACTCAATTTACCCTTTACCACACAACAAAGTTCCATACTCGTCTACATTGAGAAAATTCACAAAGAAAAAAAATGACGTGTTTTCAAATAATGATACTTGTTCTTGAATAGGTAGAAAAAATTGTGGGAAAAGGAGAAAATGCTGGTAACCAGCATTTTCTCCTTTTCCCACACTGTTTTCAGAAGCTTTCTTTCTCAGGGTCATTAAAAGGTGGGATTGTGTGGTAAAGGGGTAATGTAGGGTGTCTTTGACAGGAATGTACATATTGATGATGACAGAAAACATTGTAGGAAAAGAAGAAAATTCTGGTTACCAACATTTTCTACTTTTTTAACTCTTATCCTGCTAAATAACTAAAATGAAATTTTCATTTTGATAGTAAAACCCAAAATACTGTCATTTCAAAGTTATGATTTTGGGAATAATATGTCCTCATCGGACAGTGTAGATCCAAGATCAGACTGCATGTTCTGTGCAGTTTGATCTTGATCTACACTGTTCGCAAAAGGTCAGTGAGACGCGATAAGCATCAAAGGGTTAACTATTTCTTTTCAAAAAGGCTCTTCCACAGGATTGATTTTTTTAACCAGAGATTGTCTGGAATGTGGGCATTGGTTGTCAGATTCTTTTTTAGATTTTTTATTCAGAAGACTGTTGAAACTTTCTGTTGCAGACTTTATCCCTCTCTCGACACAAGCATGGTTTTCATTTTGTTTATATGGGAAAAGCATTCTGTGGCAAGAAAAGAATGTTAAATATAATGCAATGTCTTGGGGGGTTGGGGGGGGGAGAGAGAGGGAGAGAGAGAGAGAGAGAGCGCTTTCGACTTTGATATGGCTGACAAACTGTTAACTCTTTACCAAACAACAAAATTTTAGACTAGTCCAAATTGAAAGCATTTACAGACGACAAAATCAGTGTGACAAAAAAATTGAAATTTGTTCAGGGATGGGAAGAAAAGATTGTGGGAAAAGGAGAAAATCTCCTTTTCCCACAATCTTTTCAGAAGGCTTCATTCTCAGGGTCGTAAAAACTAGGGCTTGTTTGGGAAAGGGTTAAAAATAGCATTAAACAACTGTATTAAGTTTGCACTAATATTTGTACAATATACTAGTAGTTGCCTCAACTTCAAAAAAAAAATATGTTTTTGTGCAATGCTCTGGAAAAAAATAATCCAGAAAAAGGTGGTAAGATATACATTACATTGTGATACTGCTGGAAATGAAACTACAATGTCAAGCTGACACTGCATCAGCTTTACAAAGTTAGACCTTTTTTCCTCTTCCCTTTTCCTGGACGGGGAGGGGAAAGAAGGATGAGTTTTTGAAGAACTGTTTTTCTGACAGGGTGGGAGTGGGGATGGGGAGAGTAAACTTACCTCTTCCTGTTGTTTGAAAAGTGAAAGGCACTTGTTCAGTGAGGAGCACATATCTGTCGAATGGTTTGCAACTTTTATCAGTTCTGCTTCCAGCTTCACAGCAGCAATACCTGATAAACAGAACCAGTCCAGATTAATATTAATATAGTTTGGTTTCATTTATTGAATAAAAACTTACTATCTGTCTCATATCAGACCCTCCTCTGTAACTTTATGGGAAAGAATGTTATTTTGTTTATCTCATAAGAGTTTTTTTTTTCAATGGGAAGTTATTTCTTGTCAAAAGAACTTCCTCTGTTTGCAAAAATGTTTTCAAAATAATTCATGTATCAAATAGTAATTGTACTTGCAATTAAATATGTACTGACGATATCAATTATATTTTTATTAATGTTTTACACATACATGGATGTATCTTCAAAGTCGTCTGCTGCAAATTTTATAAGACTTTAGATGAATATGCACTACAGAAATCTGTTAACTTTTTAAGATCCTAGGAAGGTCACCGAAAACACTGCTGGAAAAAGGAGAAAATGTTGTTGACCAGAATTTTCTTCTTTTCTCATTATGTTTTTTTTTCTTTTCTCATGATGTTTTCTATTTTTTCGAAGTCAAAACTGCCAGTTCAAAAACCTTATCTAAGAATTTCATCAATATGGACAAAGTCTAAATACGTGTATGTAATACCTCATTTAAAAAGATTTACAAAAATTGAACCAATTCGCACACAAAACAGTTTTTAATTTACTTCTTAGGGTCAGATGTTAGAATATTGTGGAAAAAGGAGGAAATTTGATGGCTATCTATTCATTAAAATCTGACCGGTTAACCCTTTACCCCATAAGGCATTTCTATGATATCTCTAATTGACCCTTTATATCAGCAAGGATGAAGCCGTTTCTTATGGTTATATGACACCTTTTGATAGTGTTGAAAACATTGTGGCGAAAGGTGAAATTGCTCGTAACAAGCGATTTCACCTTTTGCCACAATGTTTTCCAAAAGCTCCTATAAGCAATGCGTAGAAATGAGTATCTATGGAGTAAAGGGTTAAGTTATTGTTCTAACTACATATAGTCATACAAAAACTAAAAAAAAACATCACTTTTTTTTTAAATTGAAGTAATGATAGAATCATAAACAATATCAAAACAAGAGCTTCGCAGAGTGGCGCATATACACTTGAAGGGGCTGGTTGTCAGTAAAATCGGTTAAAATCAAGAACACCTACAACGATCCAAATTTCAAGAGCCACATGCACCACCACACATCATAGAGATTCATTGTGATAAGTATGGACTTGTTCCAATGAAAATTGTAGGAGGAGTTCTGCACACAAGAAATTGCTAAAAGACAGATTGACGCCATAACATAATAAGACCCTTTGCATGTATAACAAAAATGTATCGATCTCTAATCCAAAGAAACATCAATTGTAAATTCGTGCTGTAGGTAAGTAAATTATATCCCTAGGCTTCCTTTTAAAAAATATTCATGTTTGGTTAGGTATGATCTAAATGTAAACTAGAGCAGGTGTTAAAGGTCAAGGTTCATGCTAAGGTCACAACAAACATTTTTACCATAATCCTCTGTTTCCTCTTGAAGCATAGGGAAAAAAAGTAACAGAAAGTAAATAAAGCAACAGAGGGATAATTTGTAAATATCAATCCCCTTACCAAACAGTCCCTGGTTTTTTAGTCCTTAAAATAGAAGCCTTTTGAAATCATTGTGGGAAAAGGAGAAAATGCTGGTTTCCAGCATTTTCTCCTTTTCCAACAATGTTTTCTACCCTGCTGGAAACAAATTTTACTTTTTGAGTTATGTTTATTTTGTCAAAAGCAAGTACTTTCAATTTGGACAAGTCTAAAATTTCGTGGTTTGGTAAGGGTTCAGCACAAAATGCTCATAAAAGTAAGAACAAGTTGTGATTTGTGAAAAGGGAGATATCTATAGGATCTGACATGAGTTGGCTTTTGAGATAAGATTTTGTTAAATAAACAAGTCTAGGGAAAGGTTATTAGGCGAGCCTTTGGCGAGCTTAATAACATTTTGCTTGACGAGTTTAATAAAATCTTATTTCAAACGCCCATGAATGTCAGATTCTTTTTATCACATAATGATATTTCACAAAATATAGATCAGAAGATGCAAAAACATTCATAAATGCACCCGCGGTATTTGACATGAGACCCATTCACTTGTATGAAATGCCATGTACAAAATGACGTCACACAAATGTGATATCAAACGTGTGTAAGATAAGAAAATTCGTAATGGGTATATTACACTGAAAACAAGGGAGGTTATGTTTTATTTGTCCTCTGCAAATGCTTTCAATTTGGACCAGTCTGATATTTTGTTGTTTGGTAAAGAGTTAATTCTTTACCACACAATGACAACTTTTGACAGCATATGGAAAGAAGCCTTTCAAAAACATAGTGGGAAAAGGTGAAAATGCTGGTAACCAGCATTTTCTCCTTTTCCAACGATGTTTTTCACCCTATCATTAAACAGTTGCACCATTTGAGCCACACTGAAATTGTTGTCTGCAAATGCTTTCAATTTGGACAGAGCTAAAATTTTCTCATCTGGTAAAGGGTTAATATAAAAAATTTAAAAACATGTATTTTTTTACAGTTCTATTCTCGATTATATTAATTTTTAATAACTTCAAATTATTGAAAAAGAATTTTACTATACCTGTTCTAGGAGACCCCTGACTTTGATTAAGGTAGGCTGATACTTTGGATACCTGTTGTTGTAGCACATCTTGATGTGCTTGAGCAACCTGAAACATAATCCATAAACCAACTTTCAATGTTCATTAACATGGAAACTTATCTTTTACCAAGCAATCTCGTAGTCTAATGACCATGAGCAAGGTATCTTCTCAAAACTATTGTGAGGAAAATGAAGCAAGAACAAGTGGCTGCTAATACTGAGCTGCGGTTGTTTGATTTTCATAGAAAATTTGAGTTGAAAAAAGGGAATAACTTGTGTTAAAAATATTTTGATTATTACCTACCCTAGTTATATACTTTCCCCTTTTATTTGTTAAGAACTTGTCCAAGTTTGAAGCAAACGTCTTCAGCAATAACAGAGATATTATGAATTATCAAAGTTTACGCATAAGAACACAGGCATTGCAAGGGCTACTTTATTACCTTTACATTTTCTACAAAAACAGCCGAGTTAAAAATTGTTTATAATAAGCATTTTCTTATTTTCTTTTTTTCTTCTATGTCCAAGACCTTTGATTCATTTGGACTACTTTCTGATTTGTCATCTGCACATGTCCACAGTTTGGAAGAGTCTGAAACTGGTTGTTTGGGAAGGGGTATATTCATGTTTGTATTCAAATGTTTGTCAATAAATTCTATGTGAGAGGAAACAACAGAAAATGCTGAAAAGCAGCCATTAAGATGTACAAGAAAACATGGTAAAAAGCACAAGCTATTTCACTACTTTTACCTGAATTTTTTCCTTTTCTTACAATCTTTTCTTCCCCTCCTAAAACACATTTCAGTTTTGGAGTCACATTTATTTGCTGTGTGCAAATGCTTTCACTTTGGACAAGTCTAAGATTTTGTTGTTTGGTTATAAATTAACAAAATCAAGCATAAAATGCTGGTTACCAGCATTTTCTCCTTTTGCCACAATGTTTTCTATAGGCTTCTTTCTCAGGGTCGTCAAAAGTAGGGATTGTGTGGTAATGGATTTACCAAATAAAGTTTACCTTCAATGCCTCCTCTAAAGATGAGATCTGTAGGTCTGTTTCTGAGTTGACCCCTTGACCTTTATGTAAGTAGTGAGTATTATAGTAAATGTGTTCTTTTAGCGCATTGATCCACATCTACAAAAAAAAATTCTTTAATTTAAATTTTACCACACAATTTTGCTTAATTGAAGAAAACACAGTGGTAAAAGGAGACACTGCTAGTGATCAGCATTATATCCTTTTCCCAAAATGTTTTCTACCCTTTAACACTTTTTTGCATTTGGTAAAGAGTTACTATATAACTTACTCTGGATGTCTCTTTGGACATTGTAATGTTGATTGTCCCTCTTGTAAGGAGAATGTATGATCAATGTCTTTGACACAGACTACAGCATACCTTTACATGGAGTAAAGGTATGCTGTAGGATAATCTTCCCTGGTACTGTAACACTTCGTTTTTTTTTAAATTGGGCTATAATTGCACTGGACTAGGCTGGGCTGATGTATGGGTAGATGTATGGCTGGATGAACAATTAGATGAGTGATTAATCAACTTGGAGAGATGGGTAGGTGAGTAAATGTGCTTCAATTGGCCTTCTTTGAGAAGGCTTAACCCATTACCACACAACAATATTTTAGACTGGTCCAAATCGAAAGCATTTGCAGACGACAAAATAAAAGTGACTGAAAATTTGAAATTTGTTTAGTGAAGGGTAGAAAACATTGTGGGAAAAGGAGAAAATGCTGGTTACCAGCATTTTCTCCTTTTCCCACAATGTTTTCTAAAGGCTTCTTTCTCAAGGGCGTCAAAAGTAGGGATTGTGTGGTAATGGGATAAGAGAATTTATTACCATTTCAGATAAATTAATACAACTGTATATGCTTTGTACAGGGGGTCTGGAAAGTAAGGTAACACTTTTGTACATTCATAATTAGGTTTTGAATATATGATAAAAAGGCAAAGATGTATATACATGTAAATGAAATGTGTAAGTTTTTTTTAGTGATATTTTGATTCAATTTTCATTAGATTTTGCGCTTTTATACAGGTTTTAATTCAAAAGTGCCTTTTTTGTCATTTGCGTCATTTTAATTATTAATGACATTTTAATTGTGACGGTCAGTTATGCACTTTCCTTTCTGAACACGCTCAATGAAATTGTCAATCACTTTAGAGTACATTCTAATATCAGCCATCTTGATTTCACTTTAAGTGTTCTTAATAACAAGTCTGTGCTGTTTAGCATGGGATTGTAGCATGGATTAACTCTTTACCACACAATCCCGACTTTTAACGACCCTGAGATAAAAGCCTTTTGAAAACATTGTGGGAAAAGGAGAAAATGCTGGTAACCAGCATTTTCTCCTTTTCCCACAATGTTTTCTACCCTGCTGGAAACAAATTTCAATTTTTGAATTACATATAATTTGTGGTCTGCAACTGCTTTAAATTTTGACCAGTCTACAATTTTGTCGTGTGGTAAAGAGTTAAATAACCTAATGGAAAGAAGTCACACAGGTTGAGGTTAGGATAAAGTCACCCATGTTGCAGGACACTTGGTTCATGAAAGATAGTGCTTCTGCAGACACATCTAATTCTGTGACAGTCTTATTATACCATATGCTTGGTGATAGGGTAATATTGAGACAATATCCGGGGATAAGAGATTGCCGAATATCGTGGCCTAAACACAATCCCAACCTCAACTTGCGTGACTTTTCCTTCTGATTATTATAAAGTCAAAGGTCTACAATCCCAAACAGACGATAACTTAATACTTAAAAAACACTCAGAGTGAAATACTAGTAGGTAAGATTGGTATTGGAATGTGTGCTAAAGTGACCGAAAATTTCAGTATATGCATGTTTGGCAAAGAAACAGCACAAAAGGCCGTCAGATTAGAAATGTCATTCATTACGAAAATAACGCCAATGACAAAAAGGTACTTCTAATTTGAAATCTGCATAAAAGTGTGTATTGTAACGAAAATTGAATGAAATCATCACACCAAAAACTTCCATATTTCATAAACATGTATGCTCATTTTTACATCTTTATCTAATTTTTAAAGTCGTATTATTAATATCCGAAAGGGTTACCTTACTTTCCGTACACCCTGTATTAGGAATTGATTGACAGTATAACTGATAGACAGATAGAAAGGTAGGCTGATGGAACAAATGAATGAATAAAAAGACAGGAAAATAAAGTGAGAAATAAATCGGCTTACCTGACGAGTAATTTTCTCCCCTGTGACAGGTTCTCGCCCTATACGATAATCACCAGCAAGAAGATCTATCTGCAGTTTGTGAGACGTACCGTCCGAGTATCTTATCAGAAAGTTTTTATCATTCTCTGAATGTACCTGTTCAAATAAAATGTCACTTTGTTGATGCACCAGTATTGGTTGGATTCAACATGAGTTTTAATGCCAATTTGAATGATTTAGAAAGTGATAACCAGCATTTTCTCCATTTTCCACAATGTTTTCCATCCTCTACCAGATATGTCCATCTGTTTGGCTGTATCTAATTTGTCATCTACAAATCCTTTGAATTCAGACTGTTCTAAAATTCTAGCAGGTGGTATGTGCACAACTTGCACAACCCATCCTCTTTCTTTTTGTTTGTATTCTTCTGAATAGACAGAGTCAAAACAGAGGAAAGGGTGAAATGAGCCCTACCTTAACCCATTACCACACAATCCCTACTTTTGACACCCCTGCAAAAGAATCCTTTAGAAAACATTGTAGGAAAAGAAGAAAATGCTGGTAACCAGCATTTTCTCCTTTTCACACTATGTTTTCTACCCTTCACAAAACAAATTTCAAATTTCCAGTCACTTTTATTGTTGTCAGCAAATGCTTTCGATTTGGACAAACCTAAAATTTTGTTGTTTGGTAATGAGTTAATAAGCTTCATCAGTCCTAATGATAAATTTTGGCAAAACCAACATACAGATTTGCAGACCCCTGATTACAAACCCTGTATTTCTCAAATGAGCCTATTGGTTGCCTGATTGATTGCAAAGTGTTTCATGCAGATTTCAGCATCATTTATTTTAGTCATATCATGGTGATTGGTTTTTTAACCCTTTCCCAAACAAGCCCTGGTTTTTATGTGTCTGCAGTAAAAGTCTTTTGAAAACACTGTGGAAAAAGGAGAAATTGCTCGTAACGAGCAATTTCTCCTTTTCCCACAGTGTTTTCTACCCTTTTGAGAACTTTCTGCCATTTTCTCCAAATCAAAAAATTGCCGTCTGCAAACTCTTTCTGTTTGGAAGAGTCAAAAATTTGTTGTTTGGGAAAGGGTTAATCATGTTTGTCCTTGGTGTCACCACTACTAGGATGTGGATCGAAAGATTCTTGCCCAACGACACTTGAAGTGCTTCCAGAAAAGCTTGAGCCCAGGGACTCTAAGTTACAAGTCCTACACTTTACCACTGTGCAACAGAAGACCCCATTTGCCAACTGAGCTAGAATACCGCAACAAAAGTTAAAAAATACATATCTCACCATAATTTCTGCTTCATCCAGATATTTCATACCAAGCCTTTTGGTCCCTGTGGATGCATCACCCCTTTAAACAGATGAAATATTCTTTCAATCCTTTACGAAACAATTTCTAAAAACCTTGTGATGGGAAGCTTTGTCCTAACTCCAGATATAGGCAGTGATTTTGATTTCAAATAAAAAAAAAATACTTATTCTCAATCAAACCCTATGTTGTGGGTACTCATTAGAATCGTCTCATTGAGACGATTCTAATGAGTACCCACAACATAGCATTTTGAAGAGAAATAATGAATTTAGAGTACAATCACTCCCTCTTATCTGGAACTCTGAGGACCTTTACCACACGATACTACCTTTTTACAAACATGATGATGAAGCCTTTTGAAACCATCGTAGAAGAGTAGAAAATGCTGATAACAATCATTCTTTACTTTTCCTAGAATATTTTCTACCATAGTATATAAAACAAATGCTAATATTTGTGACATATAAATTCTAATCTCTAACTGCTGTCAAACTAGACAGGTTTAAATTATGTTGTCTTGTAAATAGGTTAAAACATTGTGAGAAAAATAGAAGATAATTTTTTAAAGAGTTAACTCTTTACCAAACGACAAAATTTCAGACTTGTCCGAATTGGAAGCATTTGCAATGTGATTCAAAAATTGAAACTTGACTTTAGAAGAGTAGAAAACATTGTGGGAAAAGGAGAAAATGCTGGTTACCAGCATTTTCTCCTTTTCCATAATGTTTACAAAAGACTTCTTTCTCAGGGCCATTGAAAGTCGGGATTATGTGGTTAAGAGTGATGTGATTCAAAAATTGAAACTTGACTTTAGAAGAGTAGAAAACATTGTGGGAAAAGGAGAAAATACTGGTTACCAGCATTTTCTCCTTTTCCATAATGTTTTCAAAAGACTTCTTTCTCAGGGCCATTAAAAGTCAGGATTATGTGGTTAAGAGTCGAAAAGTTTTAACTGTGTTTTTTTTTTCCTCTGGATATACAGATGTATCTGAAAGCCATACCTATTTTTGAAGAAAGACAGAACACCTCTTTCTAGTACAGCCCACACAGGTTTGGTACCAACAAAAGAGCGCTATAAATAGAGTTACAGTAATCATTAACCCTTTACCCCATTTCTATGGTATCTTAATCAAAATGGAAAGCATTTATAGAGAACAAAGTCATTGAGGCTGAAAATGTTAGGATCTGTCTTTGAAAGGGTGGAACACATTGTAGAAAAAAGGAAGTTTTTCTCTCTTTTTCTCAAAATGTTTTCAGAAGTCTTCTTCCACAGGATTATCAATCAAATACTTTCTCAATGCCTATAATATTGCCAAGTGGTAAAGAGTTAATTTTTCTTCCTTTTTCTCCTTTCCAGGAATTCTCTTCTTTCTGTCTATTGAAGACATTAATCATTCCTTTGAGCTACATTTATTTTATCATCTACAAATGCTTTCAATTTGGTTGTACAAAAGTTTGTTGTACGATAAAGATTTCGAGATGTAAATGACAACTTACCCTTTACCACAGTTTTTACAATCCTAAGTTTTAACAACCCTGACAAAGTAAGCTTTTGAAAATATTGTGGGAAAAGGAGAAAATGCTGGCTACCAGCATTTTCTCCTTTTTCCACAATATTTTCTATCCTTCCAGAGACAAATTTCAATTTTGAGTTACAATGATTCTCTTGTCTGCAAATGCTTTCAATTTAGGCAAGTCTGAAATTTTGTCATGTGGTAAAGGGTTAAATTACCTTCATTAGAACTCCCTCAAACCTCTTTGGCACTTTTGCAGCTTCGGATTTAGGTTTTACTGTCAGTAACTGTTTCATGATTTCTGTTTTTGCAACATCGTAGGCAGCTTGTCCTGTAAACAAAAGGCATTTAACTCATTACCAAACGACAATATTTTAGGCTTGTCCAAATCAAAAGCATTTGCAGAAGACAAAACAAAAGTGACTGAAAATTTGAAATTTGTTCTGTGAAGCGTAGAAAACATTGTGGGAAAAGGAGAAAATGCTGGTTACCAGCATTTTCTCCTTTTCCCACAATGTTTTCTAAGGTCTTCTTTCTCAGGGTCATCAAAAGAAGGAATTGTGTGGTAATAGGTTAAAGTAAAAGCAATGCAAGCAGGTGCCAGCACTTGCCTGCAGTTGCTTTTTGTGAAAAATTTGTCAAAAAAGGGCATAACTGTGTCAAAAATACTTTGATACATCTAGTTACATGTCTCTGCTGTTTTGGTTCCCCTTTTGATAGTTAACAACTAGTCGAAGTTTGAAGTAAATATCTTCCGTAATGATACATTATTACAAATAAAAGTTTTGGTAAATGTCCATATCACAATATAGCAGACAACCCAAACAATCACAATGACACAAACCATTTTGACAATACCTTGACTTTTCTGTCAAAAACATCTGCGCTAATTAGAGAATTACCATGATAAATCATTTAACAAGTAATCCTGTGATGTAATAACCTGGTGGACAAAGGCTTTCAAAAACATACAAGAAACATCCAGGAAAAAATGATGATAATAATTATCAACGAATGCCTGTAATTACATCCAGACATAAGTTTTTGACTGATATCCTTGAAAATATTCTTATGAATGAAACATAGTCAATGAAAAGTGAATAGATAAGGCAGAAACATACAGAACCAGTTTCAAAAACCTTTTTAGTGCAATAATGGAAAAAGATATTTGCAGGTGGTAGCTATAGTAAGTTGAACATATTTTGATGTTTTTAACACTCACGTTACTAGGTGTGGTTCGACATATTTTGGCAGGCAGTTTAGATTAAGACTGGACTGTATAGACTGTATATTCTACAATATTCCCAGTCTAAAATGGTAACCCTTCTAACAAAATCCAAATATCTAGGATTCTACCCTCATATAAATTATGATAAAGCTTTGGACAAGATCAATTTTAAAGTATTTGCAAACAACAAAGTCAGTGTAGCTAAAAGGACGATTTCTCTCTCTTGGAAAAATGGAAAATGCTAGTTATCCGCTTTTTTCTCTTCTGGAGCATGAAATCTATAGGATAAACAGGAGAAAAAAATTAAACAGAAATATCTTTAAGTTCTTCAGAGGAGCTGAAGCACAAAATTGTTATGTGCAGGGTCAAAGGTTAATGAACATACAGTAAAAAAAGCTAACCTGAAGCAGTTTTCTGACCTCTTAAAACTCAACTTATACATTATCTACTTTACATATATCCTTATTCAAAGCAAAGAGCTATGAAATTGTCTGATATTTCGAATTCTAACCTTGTTTATTTTTCATGTCACTTTTGATCCCTTTCTGTAGCAGAAACACAGCCACTTCCTGTTGACCTGCCTGGGCCGCTACATGGAGAGCTGTGTTTCCAAAACTGTCCTGACAGTTTACCCGTGATACTTTTCCACTTGCGACCAAACCTTCCACTTTGTCCAGCTGTCCAAGACGGACAGACGACATAAATTCCTCCTCCAGCCGGGATTTTTCATGATTTTCAGTGGCTGCAAAAGATCTTATATCTATTTAACTCATTACCACACAATCCCTACTTTTGACGCCCCTGAGAAAGAAGCCTTTTGAAAACACTGTGGGAAAAGCAGAAAATGCTGGTAACCAGCATTTTCTCCTTTTCCCACAGTGTTTTCTACCCTTCCAAGAACAAATTTCAATTTTTCAGTCACTTTTTTTTTTGTCGTCTGCAAATGCTTTCAATTTGACCAGTCTAAAATTTTGTCGTGTGGTAATGAGTTAAAGAGAAAACATTATGGCAAGATTTTGATACCTTCTAAATTTATATTTCATGGGTCAGTCTACTTTCTTAACGCTTTACCAAACAATCCCTGGTTTTTACGACCCTGAGACAAGAGCCTTTTGAAAACATTGTGGGAAAAGGAGAAAATGCTGTTTACCAGCATTTTGAAAACATTGTGGGAAAAGGAGAAAATGCTAGTGACCAGCATTTTCTCCTGTTCCCACATTGTTTTCTACCCTGCTAGAAACAATTTTAAATTTTTTAGTTACACTTATTTTGTTGTCTGTAAGTGCTTTCAAATTGAACCTTTTCCCACAATGTTTTCTACCCTGCTAGAAACAATTTTCAAATTTTGAGTTACGCTTATTTTGTTGTCTGCAAGTGCTTTCAATTTGGACCAGTTTTAAATTTTGTCGTTTGGTAAAGGATTAAAAGATAATGTCACAAAAATGCATCAAGAAATTACAAATATGTTCAATCGTAATAATAAGAAGCAAGAAAGAATCTTTACTGTTTCTATTTTCACTGTGAAAACAAAAACTACAATGTGTTCATGTCACTTGCTTTGGTGTTCTACGCTCTTCATCACTAAACTGATGAGGAGAAAATTAAACAGAAAGAAATCAGTTGATTTATGGGCGACCTTTTGACTTTTTTTATCTAAATTTTATAAAATATCTTGATCACATGAACACATTCCATTTAACCGTTTCCAAAAAGACAAAATTTTGGACGAGACAAAATTGAAAGTGTTTGCAGACATCAAATCAAGTGTAATGCAAATGATGATTTTTGTCTACGAAAGGGTAGAAAATATTGTGGGAAAAGGAGAAAATGCTGATTACCAGCATTTTCTCCTTTTCCCACAATATTTTCAAAACCATTCTTTCTCAGCATAGTAAAAACCAGGGAATGTTTGGGAACAGGTTTATATTTACTTCGAGATCAACTGAACTAAAAGAACAATGGTTCTTTCTTCTATACCTATCTATTGGTGTCCGTTGTCATGAGGTAGAACGTCGGCCTCATAACCTAAAAGTCCAGAGTTCGATTCCCGGGAGCTGGTGTCAACTTTGGGATTTTTCATTGGCCCAAACTTTCGGCCCGAGTACTGGTGTAGTTCCCAGGAAGCAGAATCGAGAGGGATTAGTATAAGTTGTTAGAACTTGTTTCTCAATTGATGTAAAATAAATATGGTTAAACTAAACTTCTATACCTCGCAAGCTATTTTAGGCCTACCATGTACTAGTTTATAACAAGCAAAAAAAGTGGGGAAATGGAGAATTTGCATATATCCAGAATTTTTTTCTTTTTCTCAATATGTTTTCTTCCTTTTCAAATATAAAACTAGCTATTTCATAGCCTTGTTAACTTTTACATAAAAATTCATGAATATGGACAAGTCTTAAGATTTCATGTCTGGTAAACAGTTCAACAGGAGCAAGTTCCTATCCTACCTTCGATCAACTTGACGATATCGCCATTCTTTGTCACATCTTTCGCAGTATGACCTTCTGCATTAATGATGTTGATGTCAGCTCCATGTTGTAACAGTATTGTAACCACATCCTGTAAAATGAAAAAAAAAAACTTGATGATATTTCCTCAGATGACATGTTTTCTCTTGCAGCTTTCGAAAATATTTTGGGTTTATGCAGAAATAAATGCCTGTGGCATACAATTTTTCTTTATGTCAAGACTGTTTTTGACATTGATTCTTGTATCTACCTTAAATAATATTCGCACTTTCACCAACAGCAAAATCTTAGACTGATCAGTACAGACTGGAAGCAACTGACAATGACAAATACTGTACAAAGATTTTTTTTTGATGTGGTGAAAAAACCCATCCTAGGTTACACAAGGTTCTTTTATGTGCTTGGTGTAATGTGCTGTCACACAGGACCTTTGTTTAAAATCTCATCTGGAAGACTTTTGGCAATTTTAAGAGGCCAGCCCTGGGCCTCAAATCGACACCCTCAAATGACAAAAGACTTTATGTTAACAAGTCCAATGCTCTATCCCTTATATGGCTTGCAACACACAAAAAGGGGCGTTCGGACATCTGCGTAAAGTGTCGTCTCGGATCAGCCTGCGCAGTCCGCGCAGGCTGATCCGAGACGGCACTTTACGACTACACTAGGTTTTGTACAACAGCAGACTTGCGTAAAACAGAAAATTTCATAAAAACAGAAAGTGTCGTTTTGGATTAGCCTGCGCGGACTGCTCAGGCTGATCCAAAACGACACTTTGCGCCAATGTCCGAATGTCCCTTTTCGCGTGTTGCAAACCATATAATGCAGACTGGTCAGGTAAGGTAAAGAATTACTATACATGATAAGAGTTGACTACAGATTTTAGTAGTCCCTGACCTGACCCTTTACCAAGTGACAAATTTTAGACTCTTCCAAACTAAAAGAGTTTACAGACAACATTGTTCAATTTGATAAACATGGAAGAAAGTTCTCCATTAGGGTTGAAAAGCTAGTGTAAAAAGGAGAAATTATTCATTATGAGCTATTTCTCCTTTTCCCACAATGTTTTCAAAAGACTTGCACTGCAGACACATATAAATACGGGTATGTTTGGGAAAGGGTTAAACTCTCTATGTTTGTTAAACTCTTTACCACACAATTCCCAGTTTTGACAATCCTAAACAAAAAGGCTTTGAAATCACTGTAGAAAAAGGACAAAATGCTTTTGACCAGAATTTATACCTTTCTAACAATATTTTCTACCCTAAAAGACAGAAATCCTTATCTACAACATCATTTATTTTGCTGTATGCAACTATTTTCAATTTCTTTTCTTATACAAAATATTGTTGTTAGGTAAAGAGCTAAAAAGAGTGCTGGTGGTAATAAAGTACAAGTATGAAAATTTGCCCCGACATAACTGACTTATACAACGGCAATTCTAATTATTGTTACATTTTTAGATTTCATTCCCAGTCATCTTACTGCTCAAATTTTGGCCAATGAACTATTCACATACAACAAAATTTTAGGCTCAATCAAATTGAATGCTTTGGCAGACTATATATGTAGCTCTTATGACGATTTCTGTTTCTGTCTTTGAAAGAGTAGAAAATATTGAGGAAAAGGAAAAATATGCTGATTACCAGCATTTTCTCTTTTTTGCATAATGTTTCCAATGGACTTTTTGCTCAGGTTCATTTTACTCCAGACTGAGTGATAAATGATTGGATGGAGCCTTGAAATTTTACATCAAATTTGAATTTGAAATGGTTTGTGCACAAGGCAATGACATAGTGTTGAAAACATTGATAGACGCTATCAAATAAAATAACCATGCTCTGGCAAAAGGGGGCTTATTGCATCTCTGTGATCCATGGTATCAAGCAAGCCATAAATACTTTGGACCTGTAATAGCCACTTCTTTTAAAAATCGACTCAATCATGAGGAAGACTAGTCCTTGTACATGCAGAAAATTGACCAATAGCGAAAAGTTTCAACCCATGTCAGCCTGCTTGGATTTCGCAGGCTGACCTGAGTAGATATTTTCTGCAGATGCATTAACCCCCTTTTCCCCAGATTATGGCTCAAATATAAACGCTGGAAAAACACAATCAACTTTACCAGTCGTCCTGTATGTGCTGCCCGATGTAAGGGTGTATCTCCCACATTGTTTACTTCATTCACTGATGCACCATTCTGAAACAGATAAAATGGTTTAGTTGACTCTTTTCCAAACGACAAAATTTTTGGCTTGTCTAAATTGAAAGCATCTGCAGACGAGAAATTTAATAAGAGTCAAAAATTGAAATTTGTTTTGGGGAGGATGGAAAACATTGTAGGGAAAGGAGAAAATGCTGGTTACCAGCATTTTCTCCTTTCCCCCACAATGTTTTCAAAAGGCTTCTTTCTCAGGGTCATTAAAAGTCAACATAGCCTGGTAAAGGATTAAGTGTATTTTGATATCCTTGTCATTGCTAGACTTAGTGTATACGTCTTTATTGTTTTCGGTGTCATGTAAAGTTTTGACATTTAACCAAATCTCTTTTTATTACTGTAAACACTTACTTTATATACAGATTAGTTTGTAACTGTCAAAAAAGGAAATCCATACAAGTAACCAGCATTCTTTTTCTTTTCCCACAATGTTTTCTACCCTTCTATAAACAAATTTCGACTATTTTGTCAGGTTTACTTCTTGTCTGAAATGGTGTAAATTTGGACAAGTCAAAAATGTTGTTGTTTAGTGCAGAATTCATTTGTTGTCCAAAAATGCTTTCGATTATGACAAGTAAAGAAATTGGCAGTTGTATAAAGAGTTAGATACATAATTACCTGTAGTAATAACTGGACAACTTCTTTATGTCCAAAATATGAGGCTAGATGTAAAGGTGTCCAACCTCTGTTTGACTTCTGCGTCCCTTAAATGTGTGAAAAGAAAATACTGCATCGTGATAAAATATTTTAAAACTTTCCTATACAAGCAATGTTTTAGCTCCGGCAAAATAAGTGAATGTCTCATATAGGACAAACTTATGCGGGAGGGGGAAAATATCACTGTATATTTATTTAGAAAACATTGTAGTACAAGGACCAATTTCTCAGTATAAAGCTAGGTGTCTGTGAATGTGTTTCCAACGATTCTAAATTTGTGTGATGTTTAAACCTAAAACTCTTGCACCAGCCATAAGACATAATTGTTTTTTGAGGAAATTGTACTGAATGTGGACCAAGATCAATGAGTATCACAGTCTGTGCTTGGAGCTAAAGGCATTATTCTTCCTTTAACAGAAGATAAAATTTTTGTGTTGTCCAAATTCAACGCATCAGCAGACCGAAAATTAAAAGGAGCTTGAACGATAGGATTTGTCTATGAAATGAGAAAATATTATGGGAAAAGGAGGAAAAGCTGGCTACCAGCATTTTCTCCTTCTCACAGAATGTTTTTAACTCTTTATCACAAATCCTAACTGATAACTTACCCAAGACAGAAAGCTTTTGAAAGAGTTGTAGGAAAGGGAGCTTGCATTTTCTCCTTTTTCCACAATGTAAATGCTTTCAATTTAAACAAATCTAGGATTTTGTCAGTTGGTAAGAAGGTAGTAAAGTCAAGATTTTTTTAGTCATCAGTTAATCTGATGTCACTTTATAGTAAGAAAACAAAAAAGACAATACCTTTACAATTAACATTTACTTCTATTTTACCATCTTTTCTACTGGACAGAATGTCTTCTATAACACTCAACTGTCCCCTTCTTGCACACAGCAGAAGAGTTTCTTCCAGAGGCACTTCTTCATCTATATCTGAGTCTACTTCAGCCATTAACAAGACCCTAAAATATAAACAAAAGTTACAGTATATGTGGATTCATATGCGTGGCCAACATTTGCAAATGACAGATTATGGACATTTTGCAGACCAAAATATGTGTGAACTCAAGGGATTCTTCATTTGTTGGTATACTTGTGGTAAAATATGCAAACAGAAAAGTTTGTAAATTTTCGAAATTCACCAAATCGAAAAAAATTCTATTTCGCAAAAATTCCCACATAGAAACTTGTTAAAATCTTTACCATACAAGCCTTATTTTTTACAAGCTACAGGATGAATGCTCTTGAAAACATTGTAGGAAACGGAGAAAATACTGCTTATCAGCATTTTCTCCTTGTCCCACGATGTTTTACTACACTAAAACATAGAAAGCCTATCATTTCAGTAACACTTATTTTGAAATATCTGCTTACATCTCAATTTGGGTTGAAAACCATTGGAATTTAACCTTCAGTCTGAGGGTTTGCTCCAATGCTATTTTTATTATTGGTCTCCACAGACCTTCAAAACAACCTTCAAGTTTGGACAATAGTGCAATTAGGTCACCCAAAGATATATTTTGTCGTCTGCAAATGCTTCCAATTTGGTTCAGTCTAAAATTTTCTCGTTTGGAAAAGAGTTAAAATGAAAGATTTCAAAACAGTCACTGTAACATACTAATAGCTGTAAAATTCCACCTTTTCTTCCCATTTCAAAAAACTTCGAAATTCAACTTCTTAAAATCTAGAACATAATTCTACAATATTTATCGGTAACTTTCAAGTGAGCACTTCCTGTTATGTAGATCTAGTGAATCATAAACAAACCTTTTACCAACAACCGTGCATGAAACTCCCGTTTAAATGTCTCGGTGACACAACTGTATGTCTCAAGTTAACAAATGCAATCAAAGTCCATCTAATCGCTGCATCATCTGATAAAGATTTCAGTGCAACAAATGATGACCCAGCCGATAATTACTTTCATTTTTGCGGATGTAAGGGGCGTTACTCTATCATTTTTTTTGTTGTTGTTGTTCGTTTGTTTCGAATGAACTAAAATTCCAAAGCGTTTGAGTAAGCTGTCCCGGTATAGACTCCAAAGAGCTCCCGTAATGCTCTTTCAAGATGCATATTTTAGAATATGTAGAAATATGTATAGCATCATCTTCAAACAGAAATTCTTGTATAGCTGTTAACTATGAAAAAGACGAAATTCTTTATGTTATTTTTTCTGCCAATTCTTATATCATTTCAGAAAAGCCCGGGACCTTTCGGAAGCAGATTTATTTCTGTCTTCTCAGGCCAACTTCTTTTGAAAAGGGCTGGGTTAATATACTTGAAATTACTGTGTGTTTATCGAACAAACTTTTTTTCAGTACTATTGAAAGCGTTACCTAGCATAGCCCTCTAAAGAGATTAGGTACAAAGAAAATTGAAATGAGGACTCAAGAGAGATTAAACCAGAGAAATACATCCATAAGATGTGTATCGTATGTCTCGGATGAAACGAATCCGTTTTTTCATGAGAAAAGTTGCCTGATTGTTGTTGAAGACTTGGGCAAGTGTTTCATAAAATGCCAGACTATACATTCCGGTACAATTTAAGCCGGAACTACTTTAAGTTAAACGCTTTGGAATGCTTTCAACTTTTAAACGCTTTGGAATCTTAGGTCCACACATCGAAACTCGAACAAACATCATCGTAAGTTTACTGTTAGCTGTGCGAAAACTGTACATAGAATAATATAATAGCACTTTCTAAATGTGCATATCTTTTTGACAACAATCACTTTCGATAAATTGGCAATAAATATGACTCAACTGAATTATTGTTTTATATCTCTGACCGGTCTAAGCGGCTTTTTTGCAATCATTTTCTGATCTAAGGGAGAAAACTCGTACATCTTTAAAGCAGAAGTTACGAAGAGTGACCTCCCTTCCTAATTTCCGTTTCGCCCCAACCCTCCCTTTTTTTTTAAACGCTGAAAAGAAATAAAAATTCTGATGTATTCATCTATCAACACATTCGAAAGGATAGTTGTTAGAGAATTAACTATATCATACAGAATGTCCAAGTAAAAACTGACAAGAAATTTTGCAAGAACGTATCACGTGAAATGAACTATTGATTTGGTCTATCAGCTGGTGCTGGCCTATTGCTTAGATCATAGCTCCGGCCAATTTAGGCTTAAAATTTATGATATATGGTCGCAAATGCAAATTAGACCTTCAGTCTGAAAGGTTGCTCTGGGACAGTGTAATTTATGTGACTGGGTCTCCAAAGAAACATTCACAGGCACGTAGGAAGCATTTCAAGATGGAAAGGGGGGGGGGGCTTACTTAAAAATGCAAAGATTTTTTTGCATGGTTGTTGCATGGCGCTAAAAACTCATATTTCAGTTACTATGATTTTCAAAATTATTGTTGGGGGGGGGCGGGGGGGGGGTGTGGTCCTTAGCCCCCCCCCCCCCCCCCCCGCATTCCTACAGGCCTGATTCACACACAAAAAAAACATTGGAGGTAGTCCCCAAATTGGGGGTAGGGTGGCTCATATCTATTTGTTAATCAAAACAAATCATCACAAATTTGTAATCAATGTGATATCTTCAGCGACGTAGGAAGGATTTCAAGATTGGGGGGGGGGGGGGGGGGGCTAACTTCGAAATACTGAGATTTTTTGCGTGGTTGTTTCATTGCGCTAAGAACTCGTATTTTAGTTACTATGATTTTCAACCCCCCCGCCCCCCCCCCCCCCCCCCCCCCCCCTCTGTTCCTACGGGCCTGATCTTACCATGGTAGGTCTACGCACCAAACCGTTATTTCGAACTCGAAATTTTGGCGGTTATTTTGTTAATAGCAACTGTCATTAAATACAAGGGAGACTACCCCTTTATCTGGGTTTTTAACCCTTTCTCAAACAATCCCTGGTTTTTACGACCCCGAGATGGAAGCCTTTTGAAAACATTGTGGGAAAAGGAGAAAATGCTGGTAACCAGCATTTTCTCCTTTTCCCGCAATGTTTTCTACCCTAGTGGAAACAAATTTCATTTTTTTAAGTTACTTTTATGTTGTCGTCTGCAACTGCTCTCAATTTGGACCAGTCTAAAATTTTGTTGTTTGGTAAAAGATTGACTGCTTTCATCTTTCCATTTTCCACAAGTCTGTGATTTTCAACAGTTCAAAGATCTAAGGTTTCATTATACATACATCTAGACAGAAAGAAAAGCAGATTCGGTCGATTTAGACCGATCGTCCCGGCATGCTCTGGTTAACCACTAACATCGTTTTATTCGTCTTTCGTTTTATGACGGCAACGTTTATAAGGGAGGTAACTTCTGTGTTATATGCAAGACACAAGTATGTGAGAGTTTTCTCCCTTAGACCATTAATCGTTCGGTATAGCTAAATGTCAGACAGTAAGTATCTTTAGGTGACATGGAGTAAGGGCCGGTTTTCGAGTTTCCTCCCTTGGACGATAAAATATCGGAATTCAACCGGAAATTGCACATGCGATTGTAAACAAGAAAGATCTTTAGACAAAACATACTCGTGGTTTCTGGCCAATATTAGGTTGTTTATTTCTTTTATTGCAGGACAGAATCGAGTATGGCAGAAGAAAGCACAATTGATCACACCGGAAAAAAGCTTAAGTCTGATAAATATGATATACCAGACATAAAATATGAGTGTAAGTAATATTCGTTTTATTCAGTCAGAGATAAAATGTGATATTAATCTTCGACAGATTATATTTATAGTCCTTTGGCAGAAAGAAAGACTGATATTTGATAAAGAAAGGACAGAAAAGTCTGTTGCAATAGGGTAAAATGTTAGTCTCCATCATTTCTTCTCTTTGAAAAAGAATGACAGACAACTCGCCCCAAGGACAATTCACCTCCAGAACTCACCCCGAAGACAACTCGCCCCATAGACAACTCGCCCCATATTTGGACAACGAATCACCCCAAACTGAAGGCCACTTGCTCCACACCAAAGACGACTTGTCCCAAACTCAAAGCATTTGCAGAAAAACGGCGCATTATTCTTTGATAGGATGGAAAAGATTGTGGGAAAAGGAGAAAATGCTGGTTACCAGCATTTTCTCCTTTTCCTACGATGTTTTCAAAAGGCTTTTTTCCTAGGGTTGTGAAAACTTGGGATTTGTGTGGTAAAGGGTTGAACATATCCTAGACAGTGAGGGTTAAACTTTATGTATTATAATGTCAGTATGTAATGTCAGTATCTCTGTCTTTGAAAAGGTAGATAATATTGTTGGAAATGGAGAAAATGCCCATCTCCAGCATTTTCCCTTTTTATACTCTTGAAGGGTCATATTATGTCATTGCACCAGTTGTCCGCCCGTCTGTCTGTCCGCCTGTCCGTCTGTTCGCAAATTTTTCATGTGTGCAAAACTCCTCCTACAGTTTCCATTGGAATAAGCTCAAACTTACCACAATGAATCTCTATGATGTGTAGTTGTGCATGTGACTTTTAAAATTTTGATATCTGCAGACATTCTAGATTTCAACCCATTTCACTGACAAGCACCTTCAGGCATAAATGTGCCACTTTGCAAAGCGCTTGTTCCCACAATGTTTTCAAAAGCCTTTTATAGATAGAGTTAAAACATGGCATTACTTGGTTTTAAAGAGTTTAATTAACTCTTTGCCAAACAAGCCCTGGTTTTTACATGTCTGCAGTACAAGTCTTTAGAAAACACTGTGGGAAAAGGAGAAATTGCTCGTAACGAGCAATTTCTCCTTTTCCCACAATGTTTTCTAGCCTATGGGAAAACTTTCTGCCATTCTCATCAAATTCAAAATTGTCATCTGCAAACACTTTGAGTTTGGGACAGTCTAAAATTTGTCATTTTGGGAAAGGGTTAAGAAAAATTCAAATCATTATTCTATTTTTATATATTTTCAGATCTGGACCACACAGCAGATGTACAGTATGTAAATCTTGTTCTTGTTGTGCCAAGCCTATCATATTATTTCTTTCTCCTTAACCCTTTACCAAGCAAAAAAAGTTTAGACTTGTCCAAATTGAAAGCACTTGCAGACAACAAAATAAACATCAGTCAAAAATTGAAATTTGTGTCCAACAAGGTAGAAAACATTGTGCGAAAAAGAGAAAATGCTGTTACCAGCATGTTCTCCTTTTCCCATATGTTTTCTAAGGATTCTAACAGAGGGTCATAAAAACCGAGGCTTGTTTTGTAAAGGGTTAAAGGCCCAGTGGTAACCAAAAGTAAACAATACAGGTGTTAAAAAAGCATTTTAACTTATATCATATTATCTTACCCTTTATCAGATGACAAGATTTTAGCCTTGTCCAAATTGAAAGCTGTTTCACACGACTATTTCAATCTGGATCAAATGCTGCAATTGTTCTTTCATTGAGTTGAAAATATTGTGGGAAAAGGAGAAAATTCTGGTTGCAAGCATTTTCTCCTTTTCCCACAATTTTTTCATAAGGCTTCTTTCCCAAGGGTAAAGGGTTAAATTATGAAAGTTTTTGTGAAGATGAGCCGTGGTTTTTACAGCTCTGATGTTGAAGGCTTTAGAAAACACTATGGATAAAGGAGAAAATGCTTATATTAAGCATTTTCTCTGTTTTCCACAGTGTTTTCTTCCCTTGCAGATGAAAACACAACCTTTTGTAGCCACTCTAGATTTGTGGCCTGCAAATTCCTCCAATTTCAGCAGACCGAAATTACCTCCTCTGGTAAAGAGTTTACGAAAGATAGACCAACTGGAAAACTTTTTACCCAGTTTTAAATTCATTAACTTACACTTGAAGTCTTAACCCTTCACTCCATAGATACTCATTTCTACACATAGCTTGTAGGAGCGTTTGGAAAACATTGTGGCAAAAGGTGAAATTGCTCATGACGAGCAATTTCACCTTTTGTCACAATGTTTTCTATGTTATCAAAAGGTGTCGTATACACATTATGTACACATTACCTTATGGGGTAAAGGGTTAACCCTTTCCCAAACAATCCATGGTTTTCACGACCCTGAAAAAGAAGCCTTTTGAAAACATCTTGGGAAAAGGAGAAAATGCTGGTAACCAGCATTTTCTCCTTTTCCCACAATGTTTTCTGCCCTCCCAGGCAAATTTCAATTTTTGATTCAGGTTCATATAAATTGAGTTTTCTTTGATAGAGTAGAAAACATTGTGGGAAAACCAGCATTTTCTCCTTTTCCCATAATGTTTTCAAAAGCCATCGCTTTCTTGGGTGTTAAAAGTCATTGTTGTGTGGTAAAGGCTTAAACCCCAATTTCAGAGAGAATGGCTCACATATATAGATTCTCTGAATTTTTTTTCTACTATTTTTCAGGCTACATGCATGTATCCTTTGACAGCGATTAAATGCGTTAACCACTGACTGAGGGTCAAAGATATGTTCTTTTTTTTAACCTCCTGAAACAGTTTGTAGCGTCACAACTTTAATATCATCCATTTAGAACAGATGATAAGCACGAATTAAGGTTTGATACCTGGGTGTGCATTTGATAAGATGTAAGCTATTTCGAAACTGGTCTGTTGCAGGACAGAAAAAGTAGTCCACAGGAAATACTTACCCCCCGCCATAAGCGGAGGGATATAGTTTTAGCCCTGTCTGACATTCCATCTATCCGTCTGTCAGTCTGTGTGTCCCTGTGTATCCCGCCAATTATTTTTCATATACTTTGATTCGATGCAAAATGGTTGACTGGGAGCACATGCGCGGATCCAGATATCTTTCTCAGGGGGGTCCCATCGAAAACGCACTCGTCTTATTACATAATACTTTGATTTCCGGATTTCAGTGGATGTGAGCCGTTTACAAGAAAAGTCAATGTTTCCAGTTCTATCCATGAGGAGGTCTCCACATTTAGAACCTTTTTTTAAAAAATTTATGACTGTATTGTTCATAAATGCTTTGCAAAATCAAACCAGTACCATTTCACGAATCCGATAACCACATTTTTGCCAAAATTCCAGGGGGGGTCCGGACCCCCGGTCCCCCCTCTGGATCCGCCCATGGAGCAATTTTGAATTACGCGTAAATGTTGGAAAAGGTCTTTTTGGGCAAGGGATAACATTTCCGTGAAATTGCTTTAGATTGATTCACTGAATCATGCAATTTAACCCATTACCACACAATCCCTACTTTTGACGCCCCTGAGAAAGAAGCCCTTGAAAACATTGTGGGAAAAGGAGAAAATGCTGGTAATCAGCATTTTCTCCTTTTCCCACAATGTTTTCTACCCTTGACAAAACAAATTTTGAATTTCCAGTCACTTTTATTTTGTCGTCTGCAAACGCTTTCGATTCGGACAAACATAAACTTTTGTCATTTGGTAATGAGTTAAACTGTTTCTCATACAACCAGGAATTGTTTGATTGCTTTCAATTCGGAAAAACCTAAAACTTTGTCGTTTGGTAACGAGTTAAGCAAGATAAATCAACTGCCAACTAATTCTTACATTCTTATTGCTACAATAATCTCTATGGAGGACCAAGCCATTTGAAAACAGTAGACGTTTATTTTCCTTGACAGTTTTGTACAGGGGGTGATGACTTAAAAGAAGCATTTGAACAGGTAAATGATTTGACTTAGTACTTCACACCGATGACTTTTTGTCACAACTACTGTTGTAAACAGGTGTGACATCAGCTAGTAAAACATATTTTTGACACCAATTGAGAAACAAGTTCTTACAACAACTGGGACTAATCTCTCTTGATTCTGCTTTCTGTAAACTACACCAGCGCTAGCTCTAGATATGTAGGCCAGTGCAGTCCCAAAGTTGAGCCCAACCGGATGGCTCAGTGGTGAGTGAGCATGTCGGACTCATGACCTGTGAGTTCAATACCCGGTTGAGGAGAACTTTCTGTCCGGTGAATGTTCGCCTCTCACCTCTGCTGAAGCATGTGAGAAAAGTAGTCGGTGGCTTTGGAAAGAAAGTAGTGTAAGTACTGGTGTGAGAAAGCCAGGAAACACATGTGCGTCACTAACCGCCATGATATGACCTTAGCTGTTAACCCATTACCACTCAATCCCTACTTTTGACGCCCCTGAGAAAGAAGCCTTTTGAAAACACTGTGGGAAAAGGAGAAAATGCTGGTAACCAGCATTTTCTCCTTTTCCCACAGTGTTTTCTACCCTTTCGAGAACAAATTTCTATATTTCAGTCACCATTATTTTGTCATCTGCAAATGCTTTCAATTTGGACCAGTCCAAAATTTTCTTGTGTGGTGATAAGTGGTGTTAAACCCCAATACAACCAACCAACCCAAAGTTGATATCTGCTCCTAGGAATCAAACTCGGGACCCCTGTACACTATACTAGCACTAACTGCAGATGCGTAGGCCAGTGCAGTCCCAGAGTTGATATCTGCTTCTAGGAATCAAACCCAGGACCCTATGATTATAAGGCCAACACTGTACTTCACAGCCATGTATACCATGGGTGTGACATCAGTTGGTATCAAGTTTCTGACTGCTCTTTGTCTATCAACATCTTACATTGATCAAAGGTTTGTCATAAATTGCTGATAACTTTTATTTCATTTAACCTTTTACCAAACAATCGCTGGTTTTTACGACCCAGAGAAAGAAGCCCTCTGAAAACATTGTTGGAAAAGAAGAAATTGCTAGTAACCAGCATTTTGTCCTTTTCCCACAATGTTTTCTTCCCTTCCTAAAACGAATTTCAATTCTTTTGTCACATTTATTTTTGTCGTCTGCAGGTGCTTCCAATTCGGAACAGTCTAAAATGTTGTCGTCTGGTAAAGAGTGAATAGTTAACTCCTGTTAGGACAACAGTGAGAAAAGTTTTTGAAAAGATTGTAGGAAAAGGAGAAAAATTTGGTAACCAATATCTTCTCCTTTTCCCCACAATCCTTTTTTATCTCATGTACCTGTGAAAGTTTCTGTAAAAAATATGTTTGTTATTCGAAGATTTTTTTTTTTGTACATCGATTAAGAAACATGTTCTTCTAACTTGAATTCATCTTTCTTTAGTTTGCTTCCCAGACACTTTTGCAGTGCCTAATGGTAGGGCCATTGAATGTTCCAAAAGTGGACATCAACTCCACTGAAACACACTTGTGACCCTTCGGTTGCAAGGCTGATGTCCTACCTCATGAGCATGGACACCACTCTAAAATATTTGTTTTAAATTGTAGGTTGTGATTGCCATGTTTGGTTATATGACAACAGATTATTCAACTGTAGAAATGCTTGAAGAACAGGAACTAGAGGCAGAGGGTGAGTGGAATGAGAGATGTATATGTCAGAGCTCCAGATAGAGGGAGTGATTTTGATTTCAAAATTGAAAATATTAATTATTTTCCACTAATCCCTATGTTGTGAGTATTCATTACAATCGTCTCATCGAGACGATTCTAATGAGTACCCACAACATAGGGTTTTGAAGAGAAATAATGGATTTAGAATACTATTACTCCCTTTTATCTGGAGCTCTTGTCTACTACATGTTGTATGAAAGTCAGAACTCCATATAAGAGGGAGTGATGGTATTCTAAATCCATTATTTCTCTTCCAAACCCTATGTTGTGGGTACTCATTGGAATTGTTTCAATGAGATGATTGGGATGTGTACTCATAACAAAAGGTTTAGTACAAAATAATTAATATTTTCAATTTTGAAATCAAAATACTCCCTGTACCTGGAGCTCTGGAAGTATAGTTATTGAGACTTTAGCATCATGAATCAAATTTCTCGTTGTAAAAAAATAACTGAAGCTTGATAGTATGTATTCATGTTGCAAAAATGCTTTTTTTAAAATTTGCCAAACAGTCTCATTTTTTGAGAACCCTGGGGAAGATTTTTTTTTTTAAAACAGTGGGGGAAAAGGAGGAAATTCTTGGATGACAGATTCCTTAACCCTTTACCTCACAATCCTAACATGTAACTACCATGAAAGAGAAGACTTTTGAAATATTGTTGGAAAAGGAAAAAATGCTGGTAACCATAATGAAAGGCAAAAGACATGTCCAGGCATTGTAAAAGCTTATTTGTCTTAATTTCGTGCCTGATTTTATCAGAATTTCACATGCAGAATCAGAAAGAATTGGTTCCCAATCAAGCCCTGGTTTTTACGTGTCTGCAGTAAAAGTCTAAAGAAAACACTGTGGAAAAAGGAGAAATTGCTCGTAATGAGCAATTTCTCCTTTTCCCACAGTGTTTTCTAGCCTATCGGGAAAACTTTCTGCCATTCTCGTCAAATTCAAAATTGTCATCTGCAAACACTTTGAGTTTGGGACAGTCCAAAATTTATTGTTTGGGAAAGGGTTAATTTCATGCCTGATTTTATCAGAATTTTACATGCAAAATCAGAAAGAATTGATTTAAAATCTTTATGAAACTTTGTGCAATCTATCTTCATTTTCAGTAGTGGGGCAAGTGAATGGGGTCATGCTTTGGCAAAAAGGAGTCTAATGCATCTGTGTGATGCATTTTACTAAGCAAGTATTAAATGTGAATGCATAACATCCATTTTGTCTACAAAGTTACTTAACCCATTACCACACAATCCCTACTTTTGACGCCCCTGAGAAAGAAGCCTTTAGAAAACATTGTGGGAAAAGGAGAAAATGCTGGTAACCAGTATTTTCTCCTTTTCCCACAATGTTTTCTACCCTTCACAAAACAAATTTCAAAGTTTCAGTCACTTTCATTTTGTCGTCTGCAAATGCTTTGGATTTGGACAAGCCTAAAATTTTGTTGTTTGGTAATGAGTTAAACATGCTGGTAACCTGGTCCTTTAACCCTTTCCCAAACAACCCCTGGTTTTTACCTGTCTGCAGTAAAAGTCTTTTTGAAAACATTGTGGGAAAAGGAGAAATTGCTCGTAACAAGCAATTTCTCCTTTCCCCACAGTGTTTTCTGCCCTTTTTGAGAACTTTCTACCATTTTCTCCAAATCTGAAATTGCCATCTGTAAAGTCTTTTGGATTGGAGGAGTCCAAAATTTGTTGTTTTGGAAAGGGTTAAACTGCAGAAAATTGATCAAAAGTGAAATTTTTCAACTGGCGTCAGCCTGACTCAAGTTCTTAGCTCAAAAATGGCTCAAGTACCATGTAAAATATGTGGAAACTTAAAAGGGTTGGTAACAATGTAGAAAAAGGATAAAATGCTAGTTTGCAGCATTATTACTTTTCTTACCATGTTTTTCAAATGGGTTCTTTGTCCGGGTCATTAAAACATTGGATTCTCTGGTGACAGGCTAAAAGAAAATTTTAGCTGAAGCCATATTTTTTTCTGTCTGTTTCTAGGTGATGATTTAGAATCTCTACTGTACCACTTCTTAGACGAATGGTTGTTCCTATTTTCTGCAGAACCTTTTTTTATTGCTAGAGTAAGTCAGAACTTCTGTATAAACACTTTACCAGGCAATCCTGGGTTCTCACTAATCTGTAAAAGAAGCCTTTTGAAAACATTAGAGGGAAAGGAGAAAATGCTGGTAACCAACATTTTCTTCTTTTCCCACAGTGTTTTCTACCCTTCCCCAAATAAAGATCAATTTGTGTGTCACTTTAAATTTGTCATCTAATGAAGAATTGACTCTCTGTCAAACCAGCTTGTGTTTTAAAGACCTGGAGGTCAAGGGATCTTAGAAACATTGTGTATAAAGGAGAAAATGCAGATAATTTTACGTATTTTCTTGTCTTATACATGTATTGGATGAGAAAATACATATAGTGCAGTATTTGGTCAACATGATGTACAGTAAAACCTTGTTATTTTGAGTCTTGAACCCTGCTTTTTTCGAAGAATTTTGATAAAAATCTTACTAAAATCATCCACAAAAAATGTTATTAACCTTTTACCACACTGTCATGACTTTTAACGACCTTCAGAAAAAGAGCTGTTGAGAACACTGTGGAAAAAGGAGAAAATGCTAGAAACAAGCATTTTCCTCTCCTTTTTCCACAATGTTTTCTACCCTTTCCTACACAAGTTTTAATGTTTGAATCACATTTATTTTGTTGTCTGCAAATGCTTTCAGTTTGTGCCTGTCTAAAATTTTATCGTTTGCAGAGGTCTGGCTTATCTACATCATTATTTTGTAGACTTGCTTAACCTTTTACTCCATAGATATGCATTTCTACACATTGCTTGTAGTAGCCTTTTGAAAACATAGTGGCAAAAGGTGAAATTGCTCATGATGAGCAATTTCACCTTTTGCCACATTTTCTATGCTATCAAAACATGTCATATACACATAAGAAACAGCTTCATCCTTGCTGTTATTTAGGGTCAATTTGAGATACCTTAGAAATGCCTTATGGGGTAACAGGTTAATGAAATTTTATCTCAACATTAACTCATGTCAGATCCTATATATCTGAGCCATATTTAGTTTGGTTTTTAGCTCCACTGGCCGAAGGCCAGCGGGCTTATGTCATGGCCCGGTGTCCGTCATGCGTGCGTGCGTGCGTGTGTACGTGCGTGCGTGCGTCCGTCCGTCCGTTAACTTTTATTTTAAACATCTTCTTCTCTGAAACTACTCATCCAATTTTGATGAAACTTCACAGAAATGATCCTGCCATGGTCCTCTTCAGAATTCCTTGAAAGAATTTTATTCCTTCAAAAACTCTGGTTGCCATGGCAACAAAACTGAAAAATATTGAAAATTTTTAAAAATCTTCTCTGAAACCATAAGGCCTAGGGCTACCAAATTTGGCATGTAGCTTTATCTAGTGGACCTCTACCAAGTTCCTTCAAATATTAGCCCTGGGGTCAAAATTGGCCCCACCCAGGGGGTCACAAGTTTTATATGGGCTTATATAGGGAAAACTTTAAAATTCTTCTGGTACCTAGCCATAGGGCCTAGGGCTACCAATTTTGGCATGTAGCTTTATGTAGTTGACCTCTACCCAGAGTGCCCAAATGATAGCCCGGAGGTCAAATTTGGCCTCACCCCGGAGGTCACAAGTTTTATATGGGCTTATATAGTGAAAACTTTAAAAATCTTTTCGTACCAAGCCATAAGGCCTAGGGCTACTCAATTTTGCATCTAGCTTTATCAAGTAGTTGTCTACCAAAGGTGCCCAAATTGTAGCCCTGGGGTCAAATTTGGCCCTGTCCTGGGGATCACAAGTTTTACATGGGCTCATATTGGTAATTTTTTTGAAAATCTACTTGTACCTAGCTATAAGGCCTAAGGCTACCAAATTTTGCATGTAGCTTTATCTAGTGGGCCTCTACCAGGAGGGCCCAAATTATAGCCTTAGGGTCAGGTTTGTCCCCACACCAAGGTTCACAAGTTTTACATGGGCTTTTGTGATGAAGACTATCTAAGTCATCTTGTTACTAACCATAATAAAGACTAGGACCATTAAATTTAGCCCTGTCTCATGGATTTCATGTTTTACAGGGCCTTTTATTGAGAAAACTTTGAAAATCTTCTTGTTTATAACCACACATTCTAGACCTGTATTATTTGGTATGGGGCTTTATCTTGTAGACTACCACTAGGATTCAAGTCATAATAGCTTTGTGGTCAAACCTGGATTTGCCCAGGGGTCACAACTTTTTTGTTGGTTTTTATGGAAAAAAATTGTATGCCCTCAAGTTTGAAACCAGTTGGCCAAATAATGTAATGTTTGGCTTGTAGTGTTTTTACAAATTAGCCAGTGGAGCGATAGAGGGCCATCATGGCCCTCTTGTTTGCACATGCTTTGGAAGAATCTACAATTATGTTGTATGGTATCAAATGAATTAATCTTTTTACTCTTTTTTGCAGAAAGTTGTAATTACAGAATTCGATTTGGAAAATTTTAAGATCAAGTCGAAAGGGTGAGTATTTTAAAGTAGATCTTATGAATATTTTTGTTTGGATTTAGGGCTTTATATCAGTAACTAAGATAGAATCTTAATCCTTATTCTGCTGAAGACTTAAAGTGTTTTTTTTTTTTTTTGTTGTTGTTTTTTTTTTAATTTGATAATTTAACCTTTTACCCCATAGGGCATTTCTATGGTATCTTTAATTGACTCTAAATAACAGCAAGGATGAAGCAGTTTCTTATGTGTATATGACACCTTTTGATAGAATAGAAAACATTGTGACAAAAGGTGAAATTGCTCGTCACTCTTGTTTATTCTAGATATTTTTTCTGTTTGTAAGCCCTTTGTGGCTCTGTACTTTAGCAGTTAAAATTTTCTAACCCATTACCACACAATCCCTACTTTTGATGATCCTGAGAAAGAAGTTTTTGGAAAACATTGTGGGAAAAGGAGAAAATGCTGGTAACCAGCATTTTCTCCTTTTCCCACAATTTTTTCTACCCTTCACAAAACAAATTTCAAATTTTCCGTCAATTTTATTTTGTCGTCTGCAAATGCTTTCAATTCGGACAGAGCTAAAATATTGTCGTTTGGTAATGAGTCAACCCTTAGACTGCTAAGTAACTACAATTTTTTTTTTTTTTTCAATGGGACAGTTAAAACCCAAGTATTGCTATTCCATTCAAAGTTATGTTTTGGGGAATAATATCTCCTAATCAGCCTGTGTAGATCCAAGATCAGACTTCACATTTTGAGTAGTCTGATCTTGATCTATAATGTCTGCAAAAGGACAGTAAGTCAGGCTTAGCAGCCTAAAGGTTAACACTTTACCAAACGATAAAATTTTACATTGGTCCAAATCGAAAGCATTTGCAGACGACATAGTAAATGTGATTTGAAAATTGAAATCTGGATTGGAAAGGGAAGAAAACATTGTGGGAAAAGGAGAAAATGCTGGTTACCAGCATTTTCTCCTTTTCTCACAATGTTTTCAAAAGGCTTCTTTCTCAGGGTCGTTAAAAAGTCAGGATTGTGTGGTAGAGAGTTAACTAGAGGGTGTAGTTAACCCTTTCCCAAACGGCAAATTTTGGACCAGACCAAATTGAAAGCATTTTGAAGATGACAAATTAACAGTTGTTAAAAAGATGATTTTTCTATATGATAGGGTAGAAAACATTGTGGGAAAAGGAGAAAATGCTGGTTACCAGCATTTTCTCTTTTTCCCACAATGTTTTCAAAAGGCTTTTATTCCTGACCTTTAAAAACCAGGGATTGTTTGGGAACGGGTTAATGAAAAGCCCAAAGTAAGTAAGTCTTATTATTCAAGCTTGGAAACTTATGAATAAGAGAACTATGGCTATGGAACAATTTGGATACTGTTGAAGGTGGCATAAAACCCCCATCTACATAACACATTCTTTTTATTTACAGTTATGGAGAAGAATTTAGCATAGATAAGCACCCACAAGGAACAGAAGTGAAGGCTATAACTTACTCAAATATGCAAATATATAACGAAAAGGACAAACATGAAGTGTTTGTGATAATTGATATCTGATAGATATTTCCATGTGATTAGTCTTTTAAGCTTTTACCAAACAACCCCTGAATTTTACAACCCAGTGGAAGAAGATTTCTGAAAACACTGTGGAAAAAGGAGAAAATGCTGGTAACCAGTATTTTCTCCTTTTTCCACAATCTTTTCTACTCTCCTACACTTTCAGGTTTCATATTTTTGAATCACATTTATTTTGTCGTCTGCAAATGCTTCCCATTTGGACAAGTCTAAAACTTTGCTGTTTGGTAAAGAGTAAAATTTGATGTAAAAAGACAAATTTTTATACTCATGCATTTATCAGCTTTGGAAAATATTATGACAAAGAGAGGTTTTTTTCAACCCCTTCCGAAATCCTTAATTTTAGGCTTTTCGAAATTGAGAGTTTCTGCAGCCAACAAATCTGACAATGGGTACAAGTGAACTTTGGTTCTTTGACAGGGTAGAAAACATTGCTGGAAACGGAGAAAATGCTGGTAACCAACAATTTCTCCCTTTTCCACAATTTTTTCAAGAGGCTGGGTTTTTTTTTGGGTTTTGAAAACTTTTCTTTAGGAAAGGGTTATACAACCAATTTTCTAGCTTTCCCAAAATGTTTATAAACATTACCAGTTTTGAAAGCTTTGCTGCATGAAAAAGACATTGCTTACCTCTTTACCAGCCTACAAATTGTAGACTGGTCTAAATTGAAAGCATTTGCAGATGACAAAATTAATGTGACTTAAAATTTTAAATTTGTTTTGGGAAGGGAAGAAAACATCGTGGGAAAAGGAGAAAATGCTGGTTACCAGCATTTTCTCCTTTTCCCACAATGTTTTTAAAGGGTCTCTTTCTCATAGTCTTGAAAACCCAGGATTGTTTGGTAAAGGGTTAACAATATTTCCATTTGCTATCAGCTTTTAACAAAAATGTTTTGGTCGACAGAGGAATTGCTTGTAACAAGGAAATTTCCTTTTATCTTTTTCATTTTTCTCTTGTTTGATCTGTTAAAAAACAGTATAACCTCTAACCACACAATCTTGTCTTTTAATGAATTCAAGCGAGAAGACTTTTGGAAACATTGTGGGAAAATGAAAAAAAAAAAAAAAAAACTGGTAACCTGCATGGTTTCCTTTTTTTTTTGCTATGGCTTCTTTCCTGTCAAAAACAACTTTCACAACTTTGACCACATTTAGTTGGATATCTTCATGTGCTTTGGGTTTGGTCAAATGTGAAATTTTGTTGTGTGGTAAAAGATTAAATCTTTACCAAACAGCAAAATTTTAGACTTGTCCAAATGGCAAGCATTTGCAGATCACAAAAAAAAAACATGACCCAAAAATAGAAATCTGACTTTTGAAGAGAAGAAAAAAATGTAGAAACCGATTCAAACAAGGATTTTCTCTTCTTTACCCTTTACTTCATATGTACTCGTTTCTACGGATTGCTTGTAGGAGCCTTTTGAAAACATTCTGGCAAAAGGTGAAATTGCTCATGATGACCAATTTCATGCCTTTTGTCACAATGTTTTCTATGCTATCAAAAGGTGTCATATACACATAAGAAACGGCTTCATCCTTGCTGTTATGTAGGGTCAATTTTAGATACCTTAGAAATGCCTTATGGGGTAAAGGGTTAACACAGTGTTTTCATTTGGGTTTATGTATTGAAGAAGTGAACTGAAATCATTTGTTATCCACAAGGAAGCAGAAGTCAAGGTGCCGACTTCAGTCTGAAGATATTTTAACATGTTCTTGATAGGTGATATCGGATCTTTATTTCCTCTTGATAAGCCTTTTACCAAACAACACTTTGCTTTGATGAACTTGGGGAGAAAAGGTTTTTGAAAACTTTGTGCATTATCTCCCACTAGATGGCATTTGACAAATAAATTAGGCATTCTGTGTACAGAACCAAACTACTTTTCAAAACAACATCTATTACTTTAAATATAAAAATGAAACAAAGGTATATTCAATAAAACGCTACCTGTTGCCATTCATTCAAATATGATCAGCTAGCATGTAACCTATGCTCTGGCCATTTATTAACCCTTTACCACATGACGCCTTTTGAGGCTCCTGGAAAAGAAGCCTTTTGAAAACATTGTGGGAAAAGGAGAAAATGCTGGTAACCAGCATTTTCTCCTTTTCCCACAAAGTTTTCTAGCCAATCAATGGAAAGTTACCACATTTAACCCACTGTGAAATTGTCGTCTACAAATGCTTTCAATTTGGATAGGTCTTAAATTTTGCCGTGTGGTAAAGGGAAACATGCTTGGGTAATAGGCTAAATTGCTTCGGTGTAACTGCTTCTTTTCCCAATATACAATTCAATCTTACACTGGTACCACCAGTGTAATTAATGATTTTCATGTTCTTGTTGCCTTGGTTAATTGTGCGTACCTCACAACCAGATGGAAATATGACATCATATACCTTACATTTCTCGCACTTCACGTAATATTGTAATGCATTGCTATGCGGGAGGGGTACGCCACGGCGAATAAAGGAAAAGAACTGTACTGGATTTTGATAAAGCTCCTCCCAGAAAGGGTTAAAAGTATGAAATAAATAGAATATTTGTTTTTTACACCCCAGCTGCAAAGAAAAAACAAAGGGAAAAAACCCTGTATAGTGATTTGTTTATTTTTTACTGCATCAATATTATTTTACCTTGTTCAATAAAGGAGAACTCCATCAGATTTTAATAATAATTTTGTGTGTAATTTTTTTTTTCCCACAGATGATTTTATTATTTGACCCCTTTAACCCTTTCCCAAATGACAAATTTTAGACTCTCCCAAACTGAAAGAGTTTGCAGACAACAATTTCAAATTTGATGAAAATGGTAGGAAGTTCTAAAGAGTAGAAAACACTGTGGGAAAAGGAGAAATTGCTCGGCTCATTACGAGCAATTTCTCCTTTTCCCACAGTGTTTTCAAAAGACAAGTACTGCAGACACATAAAAACCAGAGCTTGTTTGGGAAAGGGTTAAGAGACAACAAAACTTTTTACTGGTCTATACTGGTAGCATTTTCATAAAATAATTGTGACTCAAGTGATGGATGAATATCTTTCAAATGGTATAAAACATTGAGGAAAAAGGAGAATATGGTAGTGACTAGCATTTTCTTCTTTACCGCCAATACTTTCCAAAACCTTAAATTTAATATTTTTTTGTTTTGGAAAAATCTGAGAGACCCAAATAAATGAAATTATTATTTTCATTAATTTAACTTTTACCACACAATCCTGAGTTTTAATGAACCTGAGAAAGAAGCTTGTTAAAACATTTTGGAAGCAAGAGAAAATGTTGATAACCAGCATTTTCTCATTTTTCCTCAATGTTTTCAATCCTTTCAAAGATAGATCCCAGGATTTTTGCTTTATATTGATTTATTTTCTGCAAAATGCTTTCAATTTGGTCAAATCTACAAGCTTGCTGTTTGGTAAAAAGTTAACAAGATCTGGTTATACTGGAATAAAGGAAGTTTCTATTAGAAAATCTAAAGAACTTATTGTTAAGTTCGAACCCAAGACTGATCAAATCCAGCAATTGTGGTGGTATCTTACACAGCAGAAACAACAGTCCCTCATTAGATTCCCAGTACAGCAAAATCATTACAGTGGCTTGGAAAGAATGTTTGGAGTACTGCTGAAACAAACTCTTGAGAGAGTATAGCCAGGTGTATTGGCCGGGGTACGGACAAAACCCCCCTAGGATAAAACCCCCCTAGGACAAAACCCCCCTGGACAAAACCCCCATGGACAAAACCCCCACACCCTTAAGTGAAAAGTGGACAAAACCCCCCTGGTTGTAAAAAATAATTAATTCGTATAAGTTAAATTGATTTTTAAGTTTTTTTTCTTAAAATTGTGTTTATGACCAAAAATGTGTTTTTAAAAATGTTTTTTTGTTTCTTTATGACCAGAAATGTGTTTTTAAAAAAAATTTTTTTCTTTAATTTTTTTTTTCTGTATGACTGTGCATTTAGAATATTTTATGATATTTTACTACTGAAATTCATGGTGTTGTTTGATGAGCTTCATTTGCGTATTATAAAATTTTTTAATTAGACCAATTCGGTGTATTGTTGACCCCCTTTTGGAAAGTGGTATGAGAAAAGAAAAAAAATGCTTGTCATAAGCAGCAATTTCTTCTTTTCCCACACTGATTTCTATCCAACACTATGTACTTTTTCAAATCTCATCCACTTTCTAGTTTCTTATGCAACTACTTTCAATATTTGGTGTTACAAAATTTTGTCCTCTGACCACCCAAATACCAAGTTAAAAGTTCAGTTTTCCTATTGCAAGTACAATGAAATTTTATTCCATTTTGTCTAAACCTGTTTAAGAAATAAAGTAAAAAGGCAAAAAATATGGAAAGCATGAAAAAATATGAGCTGTTTATATGCTTTTTATATATGATGGGGGTTTTGTCCTAGGGGGGTTTTATCCTAGGGGGGTTTTGTCCTAGGGGGGTTTTGTCCAGGGGGGTTTTGTCCTAGGGGGGTTTTGTCCTAGGGGGGTTTTGTCCTACACTCGTATTGGCCACTGCAATACTACTAAATTAATGTTGAAAATGACATTAATCACAAAACAAACAAAAATTTCAAGGTCAAACTGTTTGTTGTATGTTGATTGATTTTTCGTTCACACCAACCAAAAAAGCTTCTTATTAGTTGTTTTTGGAGAAAAAGCCAAGGTTTCTATGTATTTTCACAGTCCTGAATGTCTGCTTCTGGATGCAAAAACTTGAATATTTTATAACAAAGATTACTCAAAAATTGAAATTTGACTTTAGTAGAGAAGAATACATTGTGGGAAAAGGAGAAAATGCTGGTTACCAGCATTTTCTGCTTTTCCCACAATGTTTTCAGAAGGCTTTTTCCTCTGGGTTGTCCAAACCAGGGATTGTATGGTAAGGGGTCAACCTTTTACCACACAATTCCTACTTTTGACGACCCTGAGAAAGAAAGCTTTTGAAAACATTGCGGGAAAAGGAGAAAATGCTGGTAACTAGCATTTTCTCCTTTTCCCACAATGTTTTCTACCCTTCCTAAATTGAATTTCAATTTTTGCTTCTTATTTATTTTGTCGTCTGCAAATGCTGTCAATTTGGACCAGTCTAAAATTTTGTCGTTTGGTAAAGGTTTAAAGCTTTCACTAAAAGTTCGCACCTCACTGCGATGCTCTTGTATTTTTACCAAGATAACCTACCAAATCATAGGCGTAACCAGGTAAAAGAAAATTATACGTACGCCGAAGTTGGCCATTTTTGAGGCAGGTGACGAAAGCAATTCGGAATCGGCTGAGTGGAATCGGAGCTGTAAAATCAGGATATTTCTGATCTTGGCTGTTTTAAAAAACGTTCTAACTGAAAAATAAGCAAAAAGAGGCAACCTACAACCTACTCTCGATTTTTTTACATTACGCATGTGCGTGGTGTGAGTAACAGAAGTTACGCCTATGCAATTCTTGTTATTCCTGGAATCACCAAGTCAAGGTCTTGACTAGGGACACACCCTCATGTCTAACCCTGCCTAAAACTTACCAAACCAGGATCTCCACATTTACCCTCTTCCTGCTACATAACCAAAATCAAATTTTAACCCTTTACACCATAAGGATCCTATTTTTTTTTTTTCAATGTAAATAGGGTTTGGAATGGGAATCAAATGGCCTGTGGGACCCCCTGTGGTTTAATATTTGGGGTATAAGAATAAACCACTGCAGTCCTGCGATCGTCACATCTGCCATTTCGTCTGGCGGAACAAAAGTGACAGCATGCATGTCGTAAAAGGCGACAAACGGGACATCATTTTGTGTTTTGTCCATTGCTCATTTATCATGTTTGTCTTACGTTGTTTCACATGTATGTTATTTTCACCTTGCATTAATGTTTACTAAGTAAGTTCGCCCAATATGACTTAAGTTGTCGACGGGCCTTAAAACACTATTCATTCATTCATTAACCATAAGGCATTTCTATGGTAACTCTAATTGACCCTAAATAACAGCAAGGATGAAGCCATTTCTTATTTGTATATGACACCTTTTGATAGCATAGAAAACATTGTGACAAAAGGTGAAATTGCTCGTCAAGCAATGCGTAGAAATGAGTATCTATGGAGTAAAGGGTAAACTAAACCCAACTATTGCTATATCAAAGTTAGGCTTTAAGGAACAATATCTCCGTATTGGACAGTGTAGATTTAAGATCAGACTGCACATTCTGTGCAGTCTGATCTTAATCTACACTTTCCACAGAAGGTTAGTGCATAAAGAAATTGACCTATGCTCTGGCAACAGAGGGTGTAATGATTCTTGGTTATGATGTAAAACAAAATAAGTCGTCTCGTAATTATTGATTCTTAAAATCCCTTTTGTCTAATAATCCGCTCAATTCCATGGTAGAATGGTGCTGTGACAAGCAGAGAAATAACCAAAATAAAAATTTTCTACCCATATCAGTTTGCATGAAGTTCGAAGGCTGATATATGTCCATACATTTTTTCAAATGCATTCCTTCTTTAGAAACAGCAAGATTCAGAAAGACTGAAAATGAACTGGAGGTATACAGAATGTAAAAAATAACAAAGTCAATTGTCTATATTTTATTGTGACAAAAAAAAAAAAGAAACATTTTACAAAATATCTTGGCATTCAAAATTGTATTTACAACTACATGTATCTATTTTATATTGTGCATGTTTCCCATTGACCACATTTATTCCTCCATTCTAAAACTTTCATATAACCCTTTACCAGAGGTCAGTGTTTTAGACCTGTCCAATTGAAACCTTGTTTCAGCCAAAAAAACTATAGCTGTCACTGAATATGACTTAATACCCCCACCAGCACTTTGACAGAAAAAAAAAAACTGTCAAGTTCAAGGGGAGATAATTCCTCAACCAGGAAAAATTGAAAGTTGAAAATTGCGTCTTGCAATTCTTCAAAATATAATCAGTATATGTGCAAAGTTTCAATACAATTGAAGTAAAACTGTAGGAGGAGTTCGCGACACAAAATTATTAGTATTTTGTACACAGACGGACACATGGATGGACGGATGCACACATGGACAGACAGGCTGATTCCAGTATACCCCTGAAAACATTTGTTTTGTGGGGGAATGATTAAAACATGGCTCGTCTAATCGGGTCTGTCTTCAGAAAAGCGAAAATGTTGAAAAAGGAGAAAAATACTAGTGACTAGCATTTTCTCCTTTTTCCACAATTTTTTCTATGGCTTACTTTCTCAGGATTCTTAAAACTCAGGATTATGTAATATAAAGTCAATAACTTTATGTGGATACACTTTTTGGATGAGACATGGAAGGCTAATGAAAGCTTCGTGACAATAACGCTGCTTGGGAAAACATATATTTCCATTTGTAACTTTATTTTCTTTACTTTCTGATGAATTTTCTTTGTGCTCTAGATCTAGTCTTTTCCTCTGCCATTCTTCAGTTGAATTAAATAAAACTTGTTCTCTCTTTTTCCTTTGTGTTTATCCTTGCTTAACATTATAAAGATATTATGCATAATTATGTCACATGATCTAAAGTGTACATACATGTACATATAAAGAAACCCTGAAATTACACAATATTTTTACTTTTCCCATCAAATACCCACACTTCAAGTTACTTGTGGAAGACGGCTTTGGAAAACATTGTTGGAAAAAGAGATAATACTTGATGCTGGCATTCTCCATCCTTTCAAAAGTTTATCAAAGTTTACAAAGCTGTGGGAAAATGCTTTTGTTTACCTCCTAAAGTTCCTTTTTACATAATAACTTTGCATCACCAATCATCATTTAATCTTTACCGAATGAATTGCTTTTCAAATATGGAACAGGAGAAAAAATCTGTTCTCTCCTTAAAACTTGACTGTAGAAATACCGCAAAAACTAAACATACATTCATAAATGAACAGGCTCCATTTTCACCAAGCATTCTTTACATCATTTCTAGTGTCATGCTAGATTTAGAAAGTAACACAACTTTTGATTAGCTAAACCATTTGGTTTAGCCAATCAGAAGTTGTGTTACTTTAAAATTTATCAAGTTCTTGAAAATGACACAAAATGTATTCTTAACCCTTTCCCAAACAATCCCTGGTTTTTACGACACTGAGAAAGACTGCTTTTGAAAACATAGTGGGAAAAGGAGAAAATGCTGGTTACCAATATTTTCTCCTTTTCCCTCAATGTTTTGTACCATATCAAGTACAGAAAGTATTGTTTGTTGCACTTTTATTTTTAATTTATTACCTGGAGACACTTTCAATCTGGTCTATTCAAGGATTTCGCCATTTGGGAAAAGTTTAAGAATGGTTGGTGAATACAGACAAAGGTAAAACAGGTACCTGCTAAATTACCTATGCAGAAATCAAAACCTAAACAGAACAGAAACTTAAAAGCATGATAATGTTTTAGTCAGTCCTTCTAAGCAATTTGACCATGTGAGAGTAAGTAATACCTTGTGTTTTGATTAAAGAAAAAAATCACATTTGCAACCAGCCATAAGCTTAAGAACTAGTTGCCGTGAATGAGTGGATTGCATAATCCTTTACCAGACAATCCTGACCTTTAACAACCCTGATGAGGACAGCTATTGAAATCCTTGTGGGAAAAGGAGAAAATGCTGGTAAGCAGTGCTTTATCCATTCTTAACTCATTACCAAACAGCAATATTATAGACTTGTCCAAATTGAAAGTATTTGCAGACTACATAATAAAAGTGATTGAAAATTTGAAATTTGCTTTGTGAAGGGTAGAAAACATTGCGGGAAAAGTAGAAAATGCTGGTTACCAGCATTTTCTCCTTTTCCCACAATGTTTTCTAAAGGCTTCTTTCTCTGGGACGTCAAAAGTAGGGATTGTGTGGTAATGGGTTAAATGATTTTCAAATTCTGATTCATATTTATTTTGTCCAATGCAAATGCTTTCAGTTTGGACTAAAGACTAACTTTTAATAATTTGGTACAGGTCAATGTACATTCATGTCCTAGTATTCGTGCTTTATCTTTAACAAGATTTAAGGCCACTATATTGATACAAACATCTTGTTGTTCAGAAAAATACAAGAATTGAAAATCCAGTACCTCTTATTAGGACAGGAATCAGGGGAGGTAATTGAAATATATTTCACTCTTTACTACACAATCCCTATTCTTGACGACTTTGAGAATGAAGCCTTTAGAAAACATTGTAGGAAAAGGAGAAAATGCTGGTAACAAGCATTTTCTCCTTTTCCCACAACGTTTCCTACCCTTTACAAAACAAATTTCCAATTTTCAGTTGCTTTTACTTTGTCACCTGCAAATGTTTTCGATTTGGACCAGTCTAAAATTCTGTCGTTTGGTAAAGAGTCAACATGGTGATTTTCCTAAAAAGAAGATATGTTTAGCTAAATTCTCACCTAAGACGAAACTTCATATAAATTTCAAATTCTCCTTTAGCCACAAGTTTTCAGCACTCATCCACTTCAGTAGATAAACAGTTGCTGAAGGAATAAAATGTGAAATATATACAAAACTTTTGTACAAATATACAACATAAATGGATTTTTTTTTCAAAATACCCTGTTAGTATGTGAAAAAAAAAATGATCTGGCACAAATATCACTGAATTTGTATGAAAATACTAAATATAAAGAATGAACTCATGTATTTTGACCATTAAACCATAATTCTTTACAAAACAACCAAATTCTAATTTTGGCCTAATTGAAAGTAACTTGCTAATGACAAAAAAAAAAAAAGAAATTGTTTAAAAATTGGACTCATTAAAAAGGGTATAAAACATTGTGTGTAAAGGTAAAAATGCTAGTTACCAGCATTTTCTCCTTTCCTTACTTTTTTTTTTTTCAAAAGACTTATTAATATGTTTTTGGAAAACTAGGGTTGTTTAGTAAAGGGCTAAAGGCTTGATATGTATACTTATTTTTATATATAAGGGAAGTAAGACCACAGTATTACAAGTTCAAATGTTTTTCTGCTGGCATACTAGTATTTAGCAAAATTACAGACATAAACAAAGTTTGCAGTGCATTTCCTCAACCCTTTCCCAAATGGCAAATTTTGGACCAGACCAAATTGAAAGCATTTTGCTGATGACAAATTAACAGTTGTTAAAATTATGATTTTTCTATATGATAGAGTAGAAAACATCATGGGAGAAGGAGAAAATGCTGTCCTTTTCCCACAATGTTTTCAAAAGGCTTCTACTCCTGACCCGTAAAAACCAGGGATTGTTTGGGAAAGGGTTAACAGTCTCATCTCGATCTACAGTATCTGCAAGAGGAAGTATGAACTTGCAGGTTATCGATAGACCTTTTAAACAAGAGAGCCATGATGGCCCTTTATCGCTCCACTGGCTAATAAGTAAAAACACTACAAACCAAACATTACAGCATTTGGCCAATTGGCTTCAAACTTGAGGACAAACGAAATTTTTCTATAAAATCCTATGAGAAAGTTGTGACCCCCTTGCAAAGCCAATTTTGACCACAAAGCTATAATTACATGAATCTTGGTGGAGGTCCACAAGACAAAGCCCCATACCAACTAATACAGATCTAGAATGTGTGATTATAAACAAGAAGATTTTCAAAGTTTTCTCAATAAAAGGCCCTGAGACAGGACTAAATTTAGTAGCTCTAGTCTTTATTATGGTTAATAACAAGATGACTTAAAAGGTTTTCACCACAATAGCCTGTGTAAAACTTATGACCTGGCAAACTGACAAACTTGACCCAAAGGCTATAATTTGAGCCATCCTGGTAGAAGCTCACTAAATAAAGCTACATGCAAAATTTTTCTTTCAAGGAATTCTGAAGAGGACCATGGCAGGATCATTTTTGTGAAGTTTCATTAAAATTGGATGCGTAGTTTCAGAAAAAATATTTGAAAAAAGAAGTTAACGCACAGACGAACGCACAACAGACACAGGGCTATGATATAAGGCCTTTGGCCAGTGGAGCTAAAAACCCACAAAACACAAACATTTAAAGGAAAAGAAAATGTTGGTTTTATCAAAACATTTAAAAACATAGTCAGAAAAGAAGCACATACTTATTACAAGCAATTCTTCCTTTTCCCACTATGTTTTTTTTATACTGTCAAACTGCAGGTGTGTAAGTAGTATGATTGTTAAAAACCTTAACTTAGTTCAATATTCAAAAACACTTTATGAGCAGCAACCTGCACACACTTTATTTTGGTGTTGCAGGAGTCCATTTGCAAAAATCATAGTTGTAAAAGCAGAAAATTTCCACACAATCCCTACTTTTGAAGACCCTTTAAAAGAAGCCTTCTGAAAACATTATTGGAAAAGGAGAAAATGCTGGTAACCAGCATTTTCTCCTTTTTCCGCAATGTTTTCTACCCTTCACAAAACAAATTTCGAATTTTCAGTCATTTTTATTTTGTTGTTTGCAAATGCTTTGAATTTGAACCAGTCTAAAATTTTGTCGTGTGGTAAAGAATTAATCCTTAAACACACAATCCTGTCTCACCAGCATTTTCTAACAAATTTCAAATGCCTTCTTCCTCAGGATTGTTAGACCTCTGATTTGTATGGTTAAAGGTAATGTTTATTGCTTTAACTCATTACCAGGCAATATTATTTTAGACTTGTCCAAATCAAAAGCATTTGCAGACGACAAAATAAAAGTGACTGAAATTTCTAAATTTGTTTTGTGAAGGGATGAAAACATTGTGGGAAAAAGAGAAAATGCTGGTCACTAGCATTTTCTGCTTTTCCCTTGATGTTTTCAAAAGGCTTCTTTTCCAGGGATGTCAAAAGTAGGGATTGTGTGGTAATGGGTTAAATGCACAACAAAAATGCTCTCCCTTTTGCATGTTTGCCAAGTGTATATTGAAAAAAAAAACACATATCTTACCAAACAACATAATTTTAGACTGGTCCAAATTGAAAGCACTTGAAGACGACAAAATAAATGTATGCCAAAACTGAAATATGTTTCCAGCTGGGCTGAAAACATTGTGGAAAAAGAAGGAAATGCTGGTTACCAGCATTTTCTCCTTTTCCAACAATGTTTTCAAAAGGCTTCTATCTCTGGGTCGTAAAAACCAGAGAATGTTTGGTAAAGGTTTAAAAAAGATGAAAAAACATGAAATCAAATGCTACATCAGTATCTCTAATGCTGAACTGGTATTGTCATAATACAAATTTTCATTATTCTCGTTTCTTATCGTATATGTTAAAAATACCAAAGACATGTTCATAATTTTGATATGCATTCACAGCTAATTAAAACACTGTGGAAAGAGGAGAAAATTTTGATAATCTGCATTTTCTTCCTTCACCACAGTGTTTTCTACCTAACCTTAACCCTTTCCCAAATGACAAATTTTAGACTGTCCAAAACTCAAAGTGTTTGCAGATGACAATTTTGAATTTGATGAGAATGGCAGAAAATTTTCCGGTAGGCTAGAAAACACTGTGGAAAAAGGAGAAATTGCTCGTTACGAGCAATTTCTCCTTTTCCCACAGTGTTTTCTAAAGACTTGTACTGCAGACACGTAAAAACCAGGGCTTGTTTGGGAAAGAGTTAAACAGTTGTCAATTTTTGAGTCACTTTCACTTTATCATCTGCAATCTGCATGTACAATCAAGTTCAACAAGTTGAAGATTTTGTCATCTGGTTGAGAGTTACTTCAAAAATAGCTAATGAAAAGCAAGTTGTCTCTCTGCCACAGTGTTTAGCCATTTCTAAGACTTCATTCTTGTTGACAGTCCTTACTGAACAAGAATTTTTTCAAACTCATTTGCTTGAAATCTGTTTCAGAAAGTCAAGAGCTATTTAGAAACTAAAGTCTACTTTTCACAACTCAATCTTTGGCAATGTTTTCTTTTACATTAATATTTGACTCAATCATAATTATTGTCACTAATCTATGTGGGGGGAAAAAAAATAAAAACATTGATTTATGCATCTTCTTTGGTCCATCTAAACACGTTGGTTGCCTTGATCTCTTCAATGGTTGACAGTGGCCAATTCTTGGCTACTCTGTTAGGTCTGTGAAACAGCCATTGCTGGTTTCAGTTGAATAATATCAGCACTGGATTCCAGCACAGCTGCACTTTCTCTAGGATCAGGGGAACCACATTCTACAGGAACTGGGACAGCTTTCGGGGGTGAAGGCTCAAACAAGTCTTGTGGGGATTTCAGCATTAGGGATTGGTCCGTTTCTGTTTTAATGTCCAGTGATTGGTCAGTTTTATAAATGAGGCCGTCCTCTGGTTTTAGCAAGGTGAAAGTTGATATATTCGATAATTCTGTCTTCACACCTGGTTCTGTTTTAATTTGTGTAACATTTGTGTCGATTTTAAAGTTCATTAGACTCGATAAGTTTGGATTGTTTTTTGCAATGGAATTCACTTGTTCTTTCTCCATTAAATTTGTCATGGTTTTTGCATACAAACCGTCCTGGAAAGGTCTGTAACTGGTACTTATAGGGGTGTTGAGTTGCGATGTTAATGCACTGACAGGGAGAAGAGCTGGTGGTGGGTTATTGAGTGCGGCAAGAACTGCTGATCCATTGTTCTGATGATACATGTTGTTGTAGGAAATCATGGGTTTGATATCAGACACTGAAAAAAAAAAAAATTCTTTAAAATTGGTTGGATCATAATATGACTGGCTGGTTTTGCATGCTGCTTTCTTGTATCCCTCAGGCAGATGATCTTCTTTTTGAGAGATTCAACCAGTGGACCAATTTTGAAACCCTTTTTGGAAAGAGTAAAAACAAGTAAATTCTTCATTTACCACAATGTTTCACATGTTAAAAAAAGTGATATTTGAACCTTTAATTCATTCTCAAAGCTCCAGACAGAGGGAGTGATTTTCAAAATTGAAAATATTTATCATTCTACACTAAACCCTACATTGTTGGCACTCATTAGAATCGTCTCGATGAGACGATTCTACTGAGTACTGACAGCATAGGGTTTTGAGGAGAAATAATGATTTTAGAATACTATCACTCCCTCTTATCTGGAGCTCTGATTCCAATTTCAAAATCAGAGAAGCTTCCGATAATATTGGCAGTAAAATTTGGTAATAATTTATTCCTATCTCAGACTACAAGTTCTAAAGAAGTCTGGTTGTAATATTTCATCATTTTCTCCTTTTACAATAATGTTTTTTTTCAAATGGCTTTTTCGTCAATGTTCAACTCATTACCTAATGACAATATCTTAGACTTGCCCAAACTGAAAGCATTTGCAGATGACAAAATGAAAGTGACTGAAAATTTGAAATTTGTTTTGTGAAGGGTAGAAAACATTGTGGGAAAAGGAGAAAATGCTGGTTACCACAATGCTTTCTAAAGGCGTCTTTCTAAGGGTCGTTAAAAGTAGGGATTGTGTGGTAATGGGTTAACTTTGGAATAGTGAGGTAAAGGTATAGAGTTAACTCTTTACCGGACAATCCCGACTTTTAATGACCCTAAGACAGAAGCCTTTTGAATATAATGTGGAAAAAGAAGAAAATGCTGGTATAGAGCATTTTCTCCTTTTCCCATGTCTTCTATCCTACCCAAAACAAACTTTAATTTTTCAATCATATCAATTTTGGTGTCTGCAATGCTTTCAATTTGGACTAGCCTAAAATTTTGTCTTTTGGTAAAGGGTTACCAAACGACAAAATTTTAGGTTTGTCCAAATTGAAAGCATTTGCAGATGGCAAAATAAAAGTGACTGAAAATTTGAAATTTGTTTTGTGAAGGTTACCAGCATTTTCTCCTTTTCGCACAATGTTTTCTAAAGCCTTCTTTCTCAGGGGTGTCAAAAGTAGGGATTGTGTGGTAATGGGTTAAACAGGAAAGGGGAGATAAGACGATGCTAACATGTTGTAATGGAGGACGCCTCAGTCCTCTGGCTAAGGTCTAATAATGCTGATCCGGTTCCTGGCATCTCAGACTGAAGACTCTGGGAAACATGACTACGCTGGCCACCATGGGGCTCCTTCGATGAACTTTTCTTGCTGTTGGATGTTCGAGGTTTTCTCTTTCGTGTCTGAATTCCATCTTTCTTCATTGACATTGGTCTGTTCACCTGCAATGAAAATTAAGGAAAAAAAAATTTTTTTTTTTCAAATGCTCACAATTTTTTTAACTCATTACCTAACGACAAAATTTTAGCTTTGTCCAAATCAAAAGCATTTGCAGACGACAAAATAAAAGTGACTGAAAATTTAAAATTTGTTTTGTGAAGGGTAGAAAACATGGTGGAAAAAAGAAAAAAAATGCTGGTTACCAGCATTTTCTCCTTTTCCCATAATGTTTTCTAAAGGCTTCTTTCTTAGGGTCGTCTAGAGTACGGATTGTGTGGCAGTGGTTAACTTTTCACTAAACATCACGATTTTGGACTCAACAATATTGAAGGCACCTGCAGAATACAAAATACTTCTAGCACAAGCGATAATTTCTGTCTTTGATGGGGGGGTAGGAAAATATGGAAAAAGGAGAAAATGCTGGTTACCAATTTTTTAAAAAACCTTTCTCTTAACCCATTACCACACAATCCCTACTTTTGACGCCCCTGAGAGAAGCCTTTTGAAAAACACTGTGGGAAAAGGAGAAAATGCTGGTAACCAGCATTTTCTCCTTTTCCCACAATGTTTTCTACCCTTCCCAGAACAAATTCAATTTTTGAGTCACCTTAGTCATCTGCAAATGCTTTCAATTTGGTGCAGTCTAAAATTTTCTTGTGTGGTAAAGAGTTAAGGGTTGTTAAAACTCAGGATTATGTAGTAAAAGATTAAAAAACTTATTTTTGGCCAAAGACATTGAGGATATTTGTTTTTTTCAGTGAAAGATCGAAATTTATTTCATTGAGTGGACACGAGTGAAAATATTACCTATGGTGTTCACGAGATGAAATAAATCTCGATCTTTCACCGAAAAAAACAAATATTCTATTTATTTCATGCTTTTTACCCTTTCTGGGAGGAGCTTTATCAAAATTCAGTACATTTTTTTTCCCTTATTCCCCGTGGCGTACCCCTCCTGCATAGCAATGTTACGTCAAGTGTGAGAAATGAAAGGTATATGACGTCATATTTCCCATCTGCTTGTTAGGCACCCGCAATTTACCTAGGCAACAAGAACGTGAAAATCTGTATTTTCACTGGTGGTACCAGTGTAGGATCGAAAAATATTTTCACTGCTATTTCTCGATATCCTACTGGAAAGCATGAAATAAAGGGTGGAGTGTTAGAGCATCTGCCCCTTCTATCCAAGATTTCAGGTTTGAATACTGTAAGCGTTGCTGTATAAGGGGGTGTATGGAATCTCATTAACTCTTTACCAAACATCACAATTTTAGACGAGTCCGAATTGAAAGTGTTTGCAGACGACACATAAATGTAAATGTAAATCAAAAATTGAAATTCTATTTGGGAAAGGTAGTAAGGCTTCTTTTTCAGGTTCATTAAAGGTCTCTTTTGTGTGGTAATGGGTTAATCCAATATACCAAGCATCTGTTAAGATTATCATGCATCTATAAATTCATTTCATCTAATAATTAAATGAATTTGGAGTTAAAATGGTCCGTTGCCATGTAGAAAATCGTCAAATACCAAAATGTTTTGACTCAGGTCAGCTGATATGTTGATAGTTGTTGCAGATACATTCAAATCCCTTTTCACCAAGCAAGGCCCAGTTTCTTAGGAAGCTATATTCATTGAAAAGCTTCATTATACCTGTATAATAGGCATAACTACCTCCATCATTTGTATGGGTAGGGTTGATAATTAGACTTTATGCAGTATAGCAAGTCTCTAGATACCTACTTGGAATATAAAACCTGTGATCAGACCACACATTTTGTTCATTCTGATCTTTATTATACACCTGTCTGCAAAGGCTCATTAACTATCAAAGACTCACAAGTAATTCTTTTCCAGGTGACAAAATTTTAGACTAATCCAAATTAAATAGAGTTTATTTCCCCATATTAACCACAAGCTGATGAAATGAATTATATATTATATTTCCTCTGATTATTTTGTCACTAATGCCACTTATAAAAACTAGTGATCTCGAGTCAATTAACTTGGTAACAACTAACAAATATTTTCGGAAAAAGTAGTTCCAGATTTTCGCCAGGAGGAAAATATTCACTGTGACAGGGAAATCGTTCCCCCAAGCTTAAATTACATCATTTCTTTACCCATAACATTTCTAACTAGAAGGCCCTGAAGGGCCTGAATACGCTCTACTGGCAGAGAATTCGATTTTGCTTTTTCATGAAAATCTGACAAGAAATGCATACTTTGTCAAAAAAACAAGAATTGGTAATTTTCAACTTGAAATGGTTTCTTTTCCCATACTGTTTGTTGGATTTATTTCAAAATAGATAGGGTTGAAGCTATTTGTGAGATAAACAACTGTGCAAGTTTCACAAAAATCTTATTACAAATGCACATTTTATCCCGTAAACAAGAATTTGAAATTTTCAACTTGAAATGGCTACTTTTCCGATACTGTTTGTTGGATTTTTCTCAAAATCAATAGGGTTGAAGCTACTGATAAGATAAACAAACTGTGTGATTTTCATGAAAATCTGGCCACAAATGCAGACTTTATTGCATAAACAAGAATTAGAAATTTTCAACTTGAAATGGCTACTTTTCCCATACTGTTTGTTATATATTTCTCAAAATCAATAGGGTTGAAACTATTGATGAGATAAACAAACTGTGCAAGTTTCACGAAAATCAGGCCACAAATGCAGACTTTATCGCGTAAACAAGAATTTGAAATTTCAACTGGAAATGGCTACTCTTCCCATACTGTTTGTTTGATTTTTCTCAAAATCAATAGGGTTAAAGCTGTTGATAAGATACACAAACTGTGCAAGTTTCACGAAAATCGGGCAACAAATGCAGACTTTATCGCGTAAACAAGAAAAAGACTAACGGACGGACAGACGGACGGACAGACTGATGGACGGATGACGGAAACTCCGCCATGAAATAAGCTCTGCTGGCTGAAAGCCAGTAGAGCTAAAAATAGACACATGAAATATAATATAAACATTTTCTTGACCATAAATTAAACAATTATTGCACAACACTGAGTTTAAAAATCCTGGGAAATTAAACTTTTGACGACATTATGAGAAAAGGAGAAAATACTGGTAACCAGGGTTTTATCATTTTCCTATGTTTCTAACCATTTAGAAACAACAATTTGAGGCAGATTTAACCCATTACAACACAATCCCTACTTTTGATGCCCCTGAGAAAGAAGCCTTTAAAAAACATTGTGAGAAAAGGAGAAAATGCTGGTAACCAGCATTTTCTCCTTTTCCCACAGTGTTTTCTACCCTTCCTAGAACAAATTTCAATTTTTCAGTCACCTTTATTTTGTCGTCTGCAAATGCTTTCAATTTGAACCAGTCTAAAATTTTCTCGTGTGGTAAAGAGTTAATGGCAAGAACTTAGAACTGGCATTTGGACATCTGCGTAAAGTGTCTTCTCGGATCAGCCTGTGGGAATTCATCCGAGATTACAATAGATTTTGTCCTTCTATAGACATGTGCTAAACTGAAAATCACATAAAAACGGAAAGTATTGTCTCAGATTAGCCTGCGCAGGCTGATCCGACACAAGACTTTACGTAAATGTCCTAATGCCCCTTTATCCCTTTACCACACAATCCCGACTTTTCACACCCCTGTAAAAGAAGCCTTTTGCCCCTTTATGCAGGCCTAATATACCGTCTGCAATAGCTTTAATTTGGAACAGTATAAAATATGGTTGTGCGGCACAGTGATTAACAAGACGGTATTTTCTATTAACTCTTTACCACGCGAGAAAATTTTAGATTGTTCCAAAATGAAAGCACTTGCAGATGACAAAATAAAGGTGATTGAAAATTTGAAATTTATTCTTGAAAGGGTAGAAAACACTGTGGGAAAAGAAGAAAATGCTGGTTACCAGCATTTTCTCCTTTTCCAACAGTGTTTTCAAAAGGCTTCTTTCTCAGGGGCATCAAAAGTAGGGATTGTGTGGTAATGGGTTAATTAATAGAAAACATCACAAGAAGATGCTGGTCACTAGGGTTTTGATCTTCTCTCACCAGATTAACTTCTCAGAGTTGTTAAAACTCAGAATTTTGAGCTGAAGGATAGTGGACTGTCACAGATTCACCCACCTGATGAAGTTTGAAGTATAACCCACACGCATTACACACAGGCTCCCCTTCTCCGTTTCTGCGCCACAAAGTTGTTGTTGTAGTATTACAGTTGGCACATTGTAGACCGGTACGAGACTTATTACTGTTCTGAAATCATTAAAGTTCAGGCTCCATCAACCCTTTACCAAACAATCACAACTTTTATTTACTATGAGAGAGAAGGCTTTTGAAAGCATTGTGACAAATGAAGAAAATGCTGGCAGCCAGCATTTTCTCCCTTTTCCACAATGTATTCTTTGTATCCTTTCAATGTATTCTTTCTTTTTAAAGACAATCTTTATCGTTTGAACCACAATCAACTTGTCATCTGAATTATATTAATTTGGGCCAACCTAGAATTTTCTTGTATTTTAACCCATTACCAAACAATCCCTACTTTTGACGACCCTGAGAAAGAAGCCTTTAGAAAAAATTGTGAGAAAAGGAGAAAATGCTGGTTACCAGGAGAAAATGCTGGTTACCAGCATTTTCTCCTTTTTCCCACAATGTTTTCTACCCTTCACAAAAGAAATTTCAAATTTTCAGTCACTGTTATTTTGTTGTCTGCAAATGCTTTTGATTTGGACCGACCGAAATTGTTGTTGTTTGGTAATGAGTAAAAAGGTTAACTCAATACCAAAAAATGCCTTGTTTTAAAGACCCTTTGGACATTTGTTTCCTTTTTTTCTCCTTTTTTTTCCTTTTGTGGGAAAAGGAGAAAATGCTTGTAACAAGCTTTCTCTCCTCTTTACAGGTTTCTTTCCCTTCAAGGATAGGTATCTCACTTTCAGTTACATTAATTTTGTCATTTGCAAAGGCTATAAAAGTAGGCAAGTGTAAAATTTTGTCTTTTGCTTAACCCTTTACCACACAATCCCTACTTTTGACGCCCCTGAAAAAGAAGACTTTTGAAAACACTGTGGGAAAAGGAGAAAATGCTGGTAACCAGCATTTTCTCCTTTTTCCACAGTGTTTTCTACCTTTTCCAGAACAAATTTCTATTTTTCGGTCACCTTTATTTTGTCGTCTGCAATTGCTTTCAATTTGGACCAGTCTAAAATTTTCTCATGTGGTAAAGAGTTAATTAAGAGGTTTCTTTTAGTGATTTATACACATGAAATTGAACTCTTTATCAAAAAAGAAAATTTAGACTCACTCAAATCAAAAGATTTGAATACAAAAAATTTAATGCACCAAAAATGATGGATTGACATCTTACAGAACTAATAGAAGAAAAAAAGTTGTTGGATAAGATGTTAATCAATCTATCAATCAATCAATGCATTGATCAATACATCAATCGGTTGTCAGTCTGTTGGTTAGTCTATCAGTCACACAAAATGCCTAGTGTGATGTAAAACTCACCTTGTCATATTTTGTATCAAACTTTCTCATTTTTTCTTCCGGATACTCATCCTATAATAAATGAAAATCATAATACATCAGTAGTTTTTCCCATAAATTCCCTTATAGAGGCCCAGATTCATTAAGTGGAGTTGACCTATTAAATGTCAAAAACCTGTGTTATGAACTTGTGAGTTCTTATTTTGGACCTTTCAAATGAGACACAAAATCCTTGAAGATCCTAAAAATCTTGCTTTTAAAAATCTAAAAACCTCCTGATTAGTTTAAATATATTTATTTTACGTCCACTGAGAAACACGTTCTTACAATTTACTACGATACTGATCTCTCTTTTGACTCTACTTGTTGGGAACGTATACCAGTACTCGTGCCCAACATCTAAGCCAATGAGAAATCCCAAAGTTGATTCCCTATCCCGGGTATTGAACTCAGGGCCTTATGGTTATAAGGCCTACACATGGACACCACCTAATTCAAGTTTATTAGAGGAAAAGAATTGTACCTGTCCATATCAAAATAGTTAGCTAACAACGGATAAAATTAACCTCATATGGTCGGATTTCTCATCGAAAGGGTAAAAAGTCATTGGGGTATTTTCTACTTTTCCAATATAAATCTTTTCTAGATTCTCTAGGATAGTGTTAAAATATGTGGTTGTATTTTTCATGTTTGAAATGTTTTGAGAAAGAATAATCATCAAATCATGCTTTGAAATATCATGTTCTAGACTCATTGAAAGTTGTCGTTTATCGTGGTCACAAATATGCCATTAAAAGTTGTACTTTACTTTAAAAACTAATGCTCCATTATTACTCTTTGAATCTAATTAGTTAAAACTTCAAAAAATCTCCATTTAGAAGAGCTGTTAGATCGCCAAGTTTAAACAGCGGCTGCCTCTGCTGATAGGTATTTTTTACGAGTATCTCAACTCGCACTAATTTTATTGCTTACTTAAGCATATCATAAGTGTATAAAATCATAATCTGTTTGGTCTTTCAAAACAACGGATTCTGACAACATGCTTATAAAACATACTGCCATCCGCGGCGACACCTGAGCAATATACTCCGCAATAATAAACCAGTAACAAGAACATCAACTCTCGGCTACTTACGGTTTCATCCGGTGAAGTTTTACCCTGGTATCGGGTTAAACCATTCATTTTATGATGAAGGCCGCAAGCATTACACAGGTAGTGCCCAGTTCCGTCCCTCCTCCACATAGGGGTATTAGTGGCCCCGCAGTTAACACATTCTCGTCCCTCAGCATAAAAATCGTCATCTGGAAATATAATCATTCAATATATATCACTGATGTGACTGTTTCAAGAAGAAGAAGAAGGAAGAGAAACAGAAAAAGGGGAGAAGCAGAACGAAACGAATATTGAAAATATACTCTTGCTTGTATTTTAGAAAGTGATTATTATCATTTAAAAAGATTCTACAAGTTTATTAACGTCCAATGATATTTGAAATTTTTCTTGCTCTTCTGGCTTCGGGCTTTGAAAATGTCGACCAATATAAGTTCAAGATAAAACTCGGTGCACAGATCAGTTAAGTTATATCTTAATTGGCATCATCTCAGAATAAAATTTTAAAGCCATCCAAATTATAAGTTTTGATCAGCAAGCGCCATTAAATTACGGATCAGGCTATGGTATTTGTTCTCAAAAGGATGAAAAATAGGGGAAAAAATCCAAAAGATACTGGCCACCAGTATTTTCTGATTCTCAAAGCGTCTTTAACCCTTTACCAAATGACAAGATTTTAGACTGGTCCAACATGAAGGCTTTTGCAGATAACAAAATAAACGTACCTCAAAAATTGAAATCTGATACCTGCAGGGTAGAAAACATTGTAGGGATAGGAGAAAATGCTGGTTTCCATTATTTTCTCCTTTTCCCACAATGTTTTCCGAAGGATTCTATCTCAGGGTCGTAAAAACCAGGGATTGTTTGGTAAAAGGTTTACGTTAAAAACCTTCTACCTCACGGGAGTCAAAACACACTATTATTATGGGTATGGGGGTCATTTTAGTACAGATAACTATCCCCAAAGGCGATTTTACTTTTTGACTGGTCGCCTCTGGGTACAGAGACGATCAAGACAAAACCAATTGAAAGTTCCGCACAGATTTTGTGCGCAAGTTTGAACTCTCATAATTTCGCAAATAGAGCACAAAACTGGGATTTAAACATATCCGTCGCTTGTTTATTTAATAATCCTTGATTTGAAATACAAATATTTTCGATTTAAATGCAGATCATAAGAGAAAACCGTGTATTTCATCTGTTACTCGAGTTGTTAACATTCCCGAAAACGGTCAAAATGGCCGCCATGCACGATAAATTTCGTCAATGTTTTTTCAGAGATATACATGTCATAAACGACTTCTGCAAGCTTTTAAGGTGATGAAAGGTTTAATAATCTTCTTTGGTCATGTTAGTTACTTAAATTTACTTGCTTTTCGCGGCAATACAGATTAAACAGATGAAACAGAAAGGCAATATAGCGCTCTACCTTTGCTACCGGAAATTGTTTGATGGACTTGAGACGGTATACAGTGCACAATAAATGTCCAAATATGAAAAAAAAATCAACGTAAGGTCTCATTATTGAGACTAGGGGTCATTTGTGATTTTTTGCTTCTAGGGAATTAGGAAACCCGGGACAAGTTAGCTTTTTTGGTTAATCAAAAGTTTTGAATTCGGACAGTACAGTGAAAATCAAGTGAGCAAAAGCACTGGCTTCTGTAACATAATAAAACTTTTGAAAAATGGCGCTTAGCAACAAAGATACAAATAAGACCGATCATTTTTCTTTGCATGTCTTAATATTCTTCCTCGTTTAACCCATAACAAGCTGTGCTGAAACTATTACAAAAATACTTCGATAAAGGACGGGTAAAGTTCGCTTAAAACAACTTGGAAAATACTTTGAAAAAAAAAACAGCGATTTCTCGTTACTTCAAATATTCACAACTTTCTTCGTAAACACCCCCTTCCCATCAGTGTTTTCCATGTTGCACATACAGAGGCGTAATAAGCTGTATGTGCACAGTAATATAGGGCTATCAAACTGTTACACTCTTTTACATTTAGTTTCCCTCTTTCGGACCCCCGATACTTCGTACATGAAAACCTGTTGAAACGATGATAAATTGTGACAATGCAAACAGTTCTACTGATAAGAAACAGTCAATGAAAAAACCCGTCCTTCCAAATATGGCAACATCGTGCTGATACGACATATGGCTTGCTACCGTTCTCTAACCTTTTTTCCCTCATTCAAACTGCTCATGACACGTATTGATTTGATTGAAATAGTAGAAAAAATAATTGTACTACTTTTCTGACACCATATTCTTAACAAACACATAATTCAGTTCTGTCTTGTTATTTCTTCTTTAATTTTATACCGTTTGAGATTTTCATGGCTCGTGTTCATAATTGTAGATTTGAAACTGAACTAAATATAGATTCCTAAATGGCTTGTAACACTCGAAGATGGGCATTCGGACATTTGCGTAAAGTGTCGACTCAGATCAGCCTTCGCAGTCCGCGCAGGCTGATCCGAGATGGCACTTTACGACTTCATTAGATTTTGTGCTACGGTAGACTTGTGCAAAACAGAAGACTACATAAAAACGGAAAGTGCCGTCTCGGATTAGCCTGCGCGGACTGCGCAGGCTGATCCGAGACGACACTTTACGCAAATGTCCGAATACCCCTTTTAGAGTGTTGCTGGTAAAATAGTGTTTGAGATGCCGCTTTGAACAGTGGTTAAGTTAAAACACGTAAGTGCACCTAAGCCACTAATCAGTGCATTTCATTATTTCTTTCTTACGTTCTGCACACAAGTCACTGGCAGCTTTTGTTACCAAGTAACGAAGACGACACTATGTGACATATAACTCTAGATTTTAACATGGACGTAATTTTTATAAACCGCTTTCCACACAATTTCATTTCTTAACGTACCCGGAAATGAAAGTATTGAAAACACTATGGGAAAAGGAGAACATGCTAGTAACCAGCATTTACTTCTTTTTTCAATCTATGTTTTCCACTCTTCCATATCCAAAATCGCATAATCCCAGCCACAATGAAGGAGTCGTCTGAATTTTCTTTCGTTTTGGAAAAGTACATTTTGTCGCTTTGTAGAGATCCTAGTCTCCATATTAAACAAGAATGTAGACTTGTCCCTAAGGTAAGTGGTAAAACATTGTGGTAAAAGGAGGAAATGCTGATAACCAGTATTTTCTGCTGATTCCACAATTTTTTCAACAGGCTTATTTCTCCGAGTCATTAAAACTCGGGATTGACTGGTTAAGGGCTTAACTCTTTACCAAACGACAAAATCTTAGACTGGTCCAAATTGAAAGCCCTTGCAGACGACAAAATAAATGTGACTCAAAAAATTGAAATTTCTTTTGGAAAGGGTAGATAGAAAACATTGTGGGAAAAGGAGAAAATGCTGGTTACCAGCATTTTCTCCTTTTCCCACAAAGTTTTCAAAAGGCTTCTTTCTCGGCGGGGTCGTTAAAAATCGAGATTTTGTGGTAAAGGGTTTAAAATTTAAAACAATAAAAAGGAGCGTACAGACCCTATCAACCCATGCCTGGCAAACCCTAAGTACTTGAAGTATTAAATCGGGGAACCGTGTGAACGAATTTTCAACAACTTAATATTTTCCCTCAGCCTACCACAAAATAGAAATTATATTTTCTACCAATATAAAATAACCCAAAAGTTTCAATGTTTAGACCCTTTAAGTAAAAAAAAAATATTTTTTTTCTGTGAACCGGAAAGTTTTGAGCCAAGATCAGACCACAGCTTTTTGTGCAGTTTGATCTTGGTCTGATTTATTCACAAAAAGAATCTTCATCCATATTTTGCATTCCGAAGGGTTAAAAATGCATAGACATGGGAGACAATATTCCCCGTTGAAATTTGATACGGACATGTATAAAACACCGGAGCTAAATTCTTTCACTACTGGACCAGTGTCGTCCTTTATAACTTTTGCAAGAATCAAGATCAGACTGCACAGAACGCGCAGTCTGATCTAAGATCTACATCGACTATTGCCTTACAACAAACACAGCAAACACAACAAACTCTATTGGAAACTACTCTAGAGCAATAAAAGAGTCGTTTAGTTTTCTGTAAGAGTTTTACAACATAAAAAATTAAAACTATGTTTTCAAGAATTTTCGGTACATAGCTCTTAGATTTTTTTTTTCTAACGTTTACTCTTTCACAAACGTCAAGATTTTGTGAAAAATATCTTTGAAGGTGTAAAAACAACTATTTGGGAAAGGAGAAAATGCTTGATGCAAGCACTTTCTCCTTCTCCCAAAATGTTTTTCAAAAACTTAATTTTATACTGTCGTTAAACACAGAACTGTGTGCTAAAGATTTAACCCTTTACCACACAATCCTGACTTGTAACACCCCTGTAAAAGAAGCCTTTTGAAAACATTGTGGGAAAAGGAGAAAATGCTGGTAACCAGCATTTTCTCCTTTTCTCACAATGTTTTCGTCCCTTCCTAAAACAAAGTTCAATTCTTTAGTCACATTCATTTTGTGGTCTTCAAATGCTTTCAATTTGAACCAGTCTAAAATTTTGTCGTTTGGTAAAGAGTAAACTGTTGAACCATATTTTTGGTTGTATGCGGTATTTTTTTTCGCGCACTTACTTGTATGTTTTGCGCAGTTTTAAAACTACGTGCAATTCACTCATAGCTTTCAAAGCAACATCTATTCTTGTGTTACTGTTGACACTCTTTCTATAACTAGTCCAGGGCAAAAACCTCTTGAAAGCCATTGTCTTCTCTCCAACAAGACAGCCTGGGTCGAAACTTTTAGCCAATCTTCTGCATTTCAAAGGGCCATTCTACCTCGGATTTTCGGTTGTTGGACAAAATGTATTCATAAATATACATTAGTTTTGCTTGGTACGATGGATCACGGACATCAACCCTACTTTTGCCAAAGCATGGTGCAAACATAAATTGAAAAACTTTAAAACATTTATCATGTTAAACATGTATTTCTTTCCAGCATTTCTGTTTCTAGATAAAAAGGAACTGAGTTTTCTCAGTTTTTCTCATAAACTTAGGGAAAAAAATGTTACTTAGCGAGGAAATTAATCTTTTACTCCTACTCCATAGATACTCATTTTGGCGTATCAACAACAGACAGCTTTTGAAAACATTGTGGGAAAAGGAGAAATTGCTCGTAACGAGCAATTTCTCCTTTTCCCACAATGTTTTCCACTCAATCAGATATTTGTATCCTCATTTGTCCATATTTTTGACATCATATCTTTATTTTCTGCTGAAATGGAAAAGCCTCAAATTGGCATATCAGGTAAAGGGTTAATGTGAAACCAGTGTGGTAAAGGGAACTTTCGTTTGTTTTCTTGTTTTCGACGTAGCTGTATGTGCCGGTGTAATGCAGAGAAATGACCCTCCCCCCCTACAAAATGACCCATGAGTCATTTCACCACGTAGAGAAATGGCCCATGGGTCATTTCACTACGTAGAGGAATGACCCGGGTCATTATTCTACGTAGAGAAATAACCCTGTAGGTTGGGGTTATTTCTCTACGTAGAATAATGACCCCGGGTCATTTCTCTACGTAATGAAATGATCCATGATGGTAACCAGCATTTTCTCCTTTTCCCGCAATGTTTTCTACCCTCCTGCAAATAAATTTCAATGTTTGAGTTACGTTCACTTTTTTCGTTTGCAAGTGCTTTCAATTTGGACAAGTCTAAAATTTTGTTGTTTGGTAAAGAGTTAATGAGGAACTTGACCTGTAGGCGCACTGTTTTCTAGAACATGACCTCTTCCCGCAGAAGATAAGGATTCTTTGGGAAAGGGGTAAATTACAGAGCCACCCATTCCTCCATGTCATAGAAAACGATATAGTGGACGAACGCATATATAGGTAGATGAGAAACTGAATGTGACTTTAATAATAAACATTCCCTTACAAAGAGTAGAGAAAATTAAAGCAGAAAGATGCAAAATGCTGACCACTAACATTTTCTCATTTTCCCACGATTTTTTTTACAAAAAAAAAACCTTTCAACTTCAAGTTCGTGATAAGTCGGTATACAGTCTGGTACAAGGCAATGCTTTGGTTTCCGAAAGCCTGAAGGGCTTGCGAATTGATTCTATCAGACCAGCAGGGCTTGTATTCACCCACCATTCTTGAGAATATTCTTAGTCTTATTCTTCAAGGTTTTCTAAATTTGAAAGTAACACAACTTCTGATTGGCTAAACCATTTGGTTTAGCCAATCAGAAGTTCTGTTGCTTTCAAAGTTAGAAAATCTTGAAGAACAAGACAAAAAATGTTCTTAAGAATGGTTGGTGAATAACCCAAGTGTTAGTTAATTTGGTACATCTTTCCAATTCAACACTCTATAACCATTTACAAACGGCTTCCTGTCTTCAATTTTACATCAGACAACTTTTGAAAACATTGTGACAAAAGAAGAAATTGCTTGTTGCGGGTAGCTGTTTGCAAGGACCATGCACGAAATCTGGATTTTAATCCTTAGGATACTAAGCACGGATCACTGACCTTTTGCGAACAGTGTAGATCTGGGCCAGTATTCACCAACCATTCTTAACCCTTTCCCAAACAATCCCTTGTTTGTACGGGTCAGGAATAGAAGCTAGTCTCAATAATGAGACGCCCCGGTGATCTTTTTCATATTTGGATATTTACTGTACACCAGAGGCGACCAGTCGAAAAGTAACATCGCCTTTGGGGACAGTTATCTGTACTAGAATAGAAGCCTTTTGAAAACATTGTGGGAAAAGGAGAAAATGTTGGTAACCAGCATTTTCTCCTTTTTCCACAATGTTTTCTACCTATCATGTAGAAAAATCACCTTTTTAGCAACTGTTGTAATCTGCAGAATGCTTTCAGTCTGGTGTGGTTCAAAATTTGCCGTTTGGGAAAGGGTTGAGAACGTTCTTTGTCTTATTCTTCAAGATTTTCTGATAGTAACAGTAACAGAACTTTTGATTGGCTAAACCATATGGTTCAGCCAATCAGAAGTTCTGTTACTTTCACACAGACGAACTTCTGAAGAATAAGACTAAAATACGAACCCAGACTGCACAGAATCTGCAGTCTAATTTTAGATCTATGCTGTCCCACAAGGGCTTATTTTCCCCTAAAACATATATATAGGTTCAGATTACATTTTTTATTCGATTTTTTTAACCATCAGATTGAAAATTGTTTTTAATTCATTTAGACGGACAAGGGTTAACGTGTAAGAACAGCTGGAGTGTGATGTAACAGCAGATCTCAGTCGGCCATAAAACAAATACTCCTGTAACCATGAACCATGTGGTCCTCAGGTTTATTTGTTAGTCGTAAATCTGTACAGAAGATCTCTCTCTCTCCATATGTCTCCCTCTCTCTCTCTCTCTCTATCCATTTATCAGGTTCGTTTTTAAGTCGTAAATCTGTAAATAGGATAAGATCTCTATCTCTCTCTCTTTCTCTCTCTTTCCATTTATCAGGTTTTTTTTCAGTCGAAAATCTGTAAAAGGATAAGATATCTCTCTCTCCCTCCCCCTCTCTCTCCATTTATCTGGTTTATTTGTTAGTCGTACATATAAATCTGGACATAAGACCTCTCTCTCTCTCTCTCTCTCTTTCTCTCTCTCTCTCCGTCTCTTTCTCACCCTCTCTCCATTTTTCTAAGGTTTATTTGTTACTCCTAAATCCGTAAATATGAATAAGATCTCTCTCTCTCAACCCCACTCCATTTTTTTAAGTTTATTTGTTCATCGTAAATCTGTAAATTAGAATAAAATCTCTCGCTCTCCCTCTCTCTCTCGTTTCTCTGGCTTTATTCGTTTTCTCAGCTCTCTGTCTCCATCTGTTCATCTCAGCGCGCATTGTTTCCGTGTATCTGAGATAAGGTCGTTTGATGCTTTTTCAGTTTTGACAGACTTCTAGTCACATAACTACGAAAAAATCCCTGGCTTTTACGACCCTGAGATAGAAGCCTTTTAAAAACATTGTGGGAAAAGGAGAAAATGCTGGTAACAAGCATTTTCTCCTTTTCCCACAATGTTTTCTATCCTGCTGGAAACAAATTTCAATTTTTGAATTACGTTTATTTTGTCGTCTGCGAGTGCTTTCAATTTGGACTTGTTTAAAATGTTGTCGTTTGGTATTTAACTCATTACCAAACGACAATACTTCAGGCTTGTCCAAATCGACAGTATTTGCAGACGACAAAATACATGTAAATAAAAAATTGAAATTTTATTTGGGAAGGGTAGAAAACATTGTGGGAAAAGGAGAAAATGCTGGTTACCAGCATTTTTTCCTTTTTCCACAATGTTTTCTAAAGGCTTCTTTCTCATGGGCGTCAAAAGTAGGGATTGTGTGGTAATGGGTTAATTAAGCCCTATCCTACAAGGAAATGAAACAAGACTTTTGAACGTTACTTATAACACAAATACCCTATTTCAACTGTAATTTTGGGCGAAAGAATATATCCGTAGCGGACATTATAGCTCCAGGATCAGACTGCACGTTCTTATGCAATGTGAAGTTGATCTACAATGTCTTTAAAAGGTCAGGAAGTCACTCTTAGCAGCTAGCCTAACGGTTAACTCTTTACTAAACGACAAAACTTTAGATTTGTCCGAATTGAAAGCATTTGCAGACGACAAAATAAATGTGACTCAAAAATTTAAATTTAAATTTAGAAGACAGAAAACATTGTGGGAAAAGGAGAAAATGCTGGTTACTAGCATTTTCTCCTTTTCCCATATTGTTTTCAGAAGGCTTCTTCCTCTTGGTCGTATAAACCAGGGATTGTTTGGTAAAGGGATAATCAATTAACCCATTACCACATAATCCCTACTTTTGACGACCCTGAGAAAGAAGCCTTTAGATAACATTGTGGGAAAAGGAGAAAATACTGGTAAACCAGCATTTTCTCCTTTTCCCACCATGTTTTCCACCCTTCACAAAGCAGATTTCAAACTTTCAGTCACTTTCATTTTGTCGTATTTGGTAAAGGCTTAACCCATTACCACACAATCCCTACTTCTGACAACCCTGAGAAAGAAGCCTTAAGAAAACATTGTGGGAAAAGGAGAAAACGCTGGTAAACCAGCTTTTTCTCCTTTTCCCATAATGTTTTCTACCCTTCACAAAACAAATTTCAAATTTTCATTCACTTTTATTCGTCGTCTGCAAATGCTTTCGATTTGGACGAACCTGAAATTTCGTCGTTTGGTAATTAGTTTAAACAATAATTATTATAATGATATAATTACCAGAGATATTTTCCAAATTCCTTAAATCTAAATCAGCATCCATACTCTTTCCAAATCAACAATTTTCACCGACACACGACTGGAAAACATTTTCAAGTCGGCTACGTAAACAACATTTTCACATTTTGAACTCGCACGAAGAGGGATATAGTTTCAAAATACATCGCTTTCCGTAGCATACAACAACACGAACACTGGTCTAATTCCAGTGGAGACCCTTTCCTTGATTTCCATTCAATACTTTACCTTCATCACCAAAACAGACCAGATTAATTCGTCCTCTAGATGTCAGCTTTGGAAAGCATTTCGAAAGCTAGAAATTTCTTGACGATCAATTCCATTTTTTGTTGCAATGTTTTCGAATATGTATATACGGCAGTCCTTAACTTTTTTCTATTTCCAAGGAACCCAGCTTCAAAGGTCGTCTTTTTCAGATTTGTTTCAGGTAGGGAAAGAGTTGTCTTCGATACTAACAGAAGCCTATAAAAATTCCTCACTTTCAACAACAGAGTATTTGTGAAAGATTTTCGTTGTTCAAAAGTAATCGAGCTATGATTGTTCGAGTGGGTCACAAAGCCGAAACTTGCTATTTCCACTCTTCATTGCCATGAATAGGTGCGATACCAACTTTCCAGAGAGAGGGATGGTGTATCACCAACCAAAGTTTCCTAACTACGGAGGTTATAAATAGCCTATGTCATAGCTGTGTAAACAGCTGTACCAGTCTACTGCCAGTGAAAACTGTATGAACCTGCAGCGAAGTCTACGGAGACTCTTAAATGCCTTCTTTGCGAGAGAAGTTGTAAAGTACGGAAGCTTAACTATGCACTTTCTGCTGCGAAAACGATGGCAGCTTCGGTTTGCTTTTTCCTCTTTACCGCAGAGTCCTTATTTCTAACTGCCCTGCGGTTTAGGCTTTTCAAAACATTGTGGGACAAAAGGACAAAATTATGGTAAACAGAATTTTTCTCCTTTTCCCAAAATAGTTTTTACCCTATTTTAGAAAGAAAAAAGCTATCTCTCAATATAAAATTTCTACCAAATAGCTCTTTTTTTTCAAAATAGCTCTTCAAAATACATGTATCATATAATTAAATCTTTACCAGTCGACAAAATTGTAGACTGGCCAAAATTGAAAGCATTTGCAGACGACAAGATAAATGTGACTGAAAAAAATAAACTTGGTTTGGGAAGGTTAGAAAACATTGTGGGAAAAGGAGAAAATGCTGGTTACCAGCATTTTCTCCTATTCCCACGATGTTTTCAAAAGGCTTCTTTCTCATATAATTTGGAATTTGAACACTACAATAAATTATCATTATTCCTATACAATTCATCATTTCAACTACGACACTAGCGAGTCATGCAAGTAAAAGGATGTCAGATACTTAGACCCCTTACCATTTAGATCCCTTAAAATTTGGGTGACACCCAAAATCTGAAATTTTAAGGGGTCTAAATGGTCAGGGGTCTAAGTGTCTCTCTCCCAAGTAAAAACCCTGTGCTCTCTTCTTCAATAAAAAAAAAAAAGGAAAAAATATTGAAGCACTGAGCATACAATTTAAATGATTTACATAAATATAAATAAATAGATAAATAGATAAATAAATGAATGAATGAATGAATGAATGAATGAATGAATGAATGAATGAATAAATAAATAAATGAATGAACGAATAAATAAATAAATAATTGTTTGATGAAAAATTCAGTAATTTATGGAGCGATGACCCCACCTTCTGCCGTACAAAAAAGCTGCAATTTTAATCCAAGCGCCTTTTTTACAACTAAAGTTGCCTTGTCGGCCAGTGCAGATCAAAGATCTGACTGCACAAAATGTGCAGTCAGATCTTTGAGCTAAACTGTCCGCTTTGCTGAAACATTCTAGATAAAAGCAAACTTGAATCTGTAATTATATGGGTCGTGCTGTTACTTTTAAAATGTCAGATTTTATTTGGTATTTAACGGTTAGAGAATAAGGAACTCACCATAACTATTTTGAAACTTCTCATAGTACATATAGTTATTTTCCATCGTGTAGTACCCAGAATACATCTTTTTACGTCTTTCAGCTCTTCTAGTCTTCAACTAATCATATAGCTTCGACGCACAAAACTTCGATCTTTGCCGTATCTTCACAGTGGATTGAATAAATTTATTTGTGTTGAGAATTTTCAGTGCTTCAATATTTGTCAAAAAGCACAATTATTGAAATCTAATTAGAAATCGAAATAGTCTGTAATAGTATGAATTTATTAATTCTTTTATCTTCTCCTTTAAAGTTTATCAATCACTGTCCTTATCTTATCTTAAGCGTGCCAATTATCGTTAAGATCTATTATCTTAATTGTTTAACTCTAAAAATACAACTGTATGCATCACGTTCGAGTTTCCAAATGGCTTTGGCAAAGAAAGGATCGACGGGAAGACGGACCGAAATATATTCGGACGTGCCAAGGAATAGACACTTAGTAAATCAAGACACGATTATGCAAATAAACAGTCGTGGACATATGCAGAGCGGATGACAAATTTGCAAGGACGGGTGGACCTAACTCTTAACCCTTTACCAAACAATCTGGAATTTTAACTCTTTATCAGACAACAAAATTCTGGACTTGTTCACAGTTAATCCTTTCCCAGACGACAAAATTTTACACTGGTCCAAATTGAAAGCACTCGCAGACGAGAAAATAAACGTGACTAAAAAACCGACATTTGTTTCCAGCAGGGTAGAAACATTGTGGGAAAAGGAGAAAATGCTGGTTACCAGCATTTTCTCCTTTTCCAACAATGTTTTCAATAGGCCAGGGTCGTAAAAACCAGGGATTGTTTGGTAAAAGGTTAAAATAACTTGCAGACAATAACTCTGATAATGTGTCCAAAAATGATTCAATTACTCTTCGAAAGGGTTATAAACATTGTGGGAAATGGAGAAAATGATGATTACCAAGTAGTTTACTTATGGTCCATTACACTCGGGAATGTTCGATAAAGGGTTAACCACCCTGAAGAAAACTTTGGTTACCTTGTGGAAAACACTGCTGGTAAAAATCTTTTTCATTTTTCGGTTTTTGATATGTTTTTTTTTTATCCTTTTAAAACCGCACAACATTAGCATCGTTTAAGCTACATTTATTTTTTTCCTTTTCCTATAATGTTTTCAAAAGGCATTCACTGGGGTTGTTAACCCTTTACCAAACGACAAAATTGTAGACTGGTTCAAATTGAAAGCACTTGCAGACGACAAAATGACAATAACACAAAAATTGAAATTCGATTCCAACAGGGTAGAAAAAAGGCTTAGAGGAAATGGGAGATTACAAAAAAAAAAAAATACATGTACTGTGCCTTGTGAAAAGGGGGCTTAATGCATCTGCAAAAGAATATCGACCAGGTAAACCTGCGCAGACCTTGCCGGCTATCCCGGGCTGAAACTTTCGCTATCTTTTAATTTTTCCTGCATGTCGAAGGACCAGTCTAACTCATAATTATTCACTCAATTGTTGTGATAGTCTGGATTTAACCCTTTCCCAAACAAGCCCTGGTTTTTACGTGTCTGCAGAAAAAGTCTTTTGAAAACACTGTGGGAAAAGGAGAAATTGCTCGTAACGAGCAATTTCTCCTTTTCCCTCAGTGTTTTCTACCGTTTTTGAGAATTTTTTGCCATTTTCTCCAAATCAAAAATTGTCGTCTGCAAATTCTTTCGGTTTAGAAGGGTCCAAAATTTATCGTTTGGGAAAGGGTTAATTGGTCCAATTATTATGACGTCTTGTTTCGTACGATACATTACGGATTTGCATTGAGCATCTTTTTGCCAGTACATACAAAAAAAAAATTTTTTTTTTTTAATTCTTTTTTTCTTTTTTCATTATGTTATCTCTAAAAAGACCAATACCTTTATTTCAGTCATATTTAAATTTATATGTCGTCAGTTTACTTCAAAAACCTCGTAACTACAGCTTGTAACAAGCTGTAGTTACGAGGTTTTTGAAGTAAACAGACGATGTTTTTCGAAGAGGGATGATTTCAATGAAATGTTCCTTTATGTTTACTGTAAATCTTTTTTTTTTCTTTAAAAAAAAATAACCCGTAAATTATTTTATCGGTTTTTTTTTTCTTTAAAGACATAACCTAGAGTCGAATTCCGAACAGGTAGGTTCAAAACCATAATGCATCCATTTTATAATCTGCTACTTGCATTAGAAATTAACCTTTTATCGCACAATACCGTCTGTTAACGGCCCTGGGAGAGAAGGCTTTTAAAAAATATTGTGGGAAAAGGAGAAAATGCTGGAAACCAGCATTTTCTCCTTTTCCCACAATATTTTCTAAACTATCAAATGAAATATTACACCATTAGAACCATCATAGAAATTGTTGTCTGCAGATGCTTTCAATTTGGATCGGTCTCAAAAAATTGTCATCTGGTAAAGGCTTAAAAGAAGCTGAAAGGATTACAAAAAAGGTTGGAACAAACTTAACCAAACTGGATAAAGGGTAATCGAATGACATTTATCTGTGTACACTGGCAAATGCGATCAAAATGTTATATCCGCCCATTCGTCCTTCTTTTGTTTATTCATTCTGCCATATTCCCGTTGTTTTTCATTCCATTTTCTTGAAATTATTTAGCTTACCATATAAGTTAATATTGTTATATTTTTCAGATTACAAAATTTGAAATATAATCTACAAAGTTTACCTAAATATATCTACCTTTTTACAAGATGACACAATTTTATATATGCCTACATTTTAAAACTCTTTACCAAACGACAAAGTTGCAGACTGGTCCAAATTGAAAGCCTTTGCAGACGACAAAATAAACGTGACTCAAAAGTTGAAATTTAGTTTGGAAAGGATAGAAAACATTATGGGAAAAGGAGAAAATGCTGATTACCAGCATTTTCTCCTTTTCCCACAATGTTTTCTAAAGGCTTCTTTCTCAGGGTTGTCAAAAGTAGGGACTGTGTGGTACTGGGTAAAAACATTTGCAGACTACATAAACTTGTCTCTTATGATGGAAATTGTCTTCGAAAAGTTTGGAAACAGTGCGAAAGGAGAAAAAAAAAAAATTGGTTGCCATCGCTATTAAAACAGGATTGTTTGCTTGAAATGATATCGACCAACAGGATGCTAACTAAACGCATTCAGAATAATAATAATAATAATAATAATAATAATAATAACAATAATAAAATTAATGATTCAAAACTAAATACTACTGCTACTATTACTAGTTCTACAACAACAACAACAACTGCTACTACTACTACTATCACTACTGCTACTACTACTACAACTAATAATAATAATTATTGTTAAAAATAATGATAATAATAATAACGATGACGACGATTATGATGATGATTATGATGTTGATGATGATGCAAGGCAAGATAATGCAACTCCTCATTAGCTCCAAAGCACCTTTGGCAAGATTGTGGCAAAAAAAAAAGAAATGGCTTTCACACGTATGATTTCAAGAATTAAACCCCATTGAATGTAATTTTACAGATGTTTATCGGGTCGTCTGCTGCAAGTTTGTTTCAGGAGATTAAAAAGTTAATCGGATTAAGGTTAATCTCATTTAATGTCTTATCGGATGGACGGATGGCCTCTTAGTATCGATAGTTATCTACATGTATAATCATGATATCGCCGAGAAAGCCTTCATGTAGCCCAATGTTTCATTTTTTCTTCAAACACGGCTCCAATCTTTAGCCCCGCCCCCTCTCATCTTTAGGCTGGAGGCTTTCACGTTACCGTTCTTTCTACTCTTAGGCTGCCAAGCACGACTGACTGACCTATGACGTACGGTGTAGAAAAGATCAGACTGCACGATAAGGAGATATTATTCTTATAAAATATTAGTTTTTTTTTAACCCTTTCCCAAACAATCCCTGGTTTTTACAAATCTGGAATAACAGCCTTTTGAAAAGATTGTGGGAAAAGGAGAAAATGCTGGTAACCAGCATTTTCTCCTTTTACCAAAATGTTTTCTACTCTATCATAGACAGAAATCATCTTTTCAGCAAGAGTTGAATTGTCGTCTGCAAATGCTTTCAATTTGGTCTAGTCCAAAAGTTTGTCGTTCGGGAAAGGGTTAAATAGCGAATTGAAAATTTCATGATAATTATTTAGCTGGATAAGGATTAACTAGTTTAACCCTTTCCCAAACATTTACCATCCTCGGATACCCCGGGGTCTCCCTATTTGCTACGCTACATCGACCCCTGGGACAATTAGTTGAATTTCCTTCGCTTTACCGCTGGCCGAATGCTGGCTTTTCATTGGTTCCATCATCATTTTGTGATGGGCGAGTGTACTGTACGCTATGACGTTTCGTATCGATTTTCGGCGGCTGATTCAAAGTTTTATTAGTCAATTGTCCCAGGGTCGATGTAGCGTAGCAAATAGGGAGACCCTGGGGTATCCGAGGATGAACATTTACGTGTCTGCAGTAAAAGTCTCTTGAAAACACTGTGGGAAAAGGAAAAATTGCTCGTAATGAGCAATTTCTCCCTTTCCCACAGTGTTTTCTACCCTTTTTGAGAACTTTCTGCCATTTTTCTCCAAATCTAAAATTGTCGTCTGCAAACTCTTTCAGTTTGGAAGAGTCCAAAATTTGACGTTTGGGAAAGGGTTAATGCCTATCTCATTGATTCTCATACCGTCCTACCCTCACCTCCCTTTTTCCTTTGCACATGAATTATACATGTATGTATATGTCGTAGGCCAGACTGGAATCTAGGCAACGACCATTACTTCGATATTGGCACTGGTAAAATGGAGCTATAGGAAGCTTGGATAGGTGCACTGACCATTGCGATAGAACTGAAGTAACGTTGAAAACGGCGTTAAACACCATACATTCTCCAATCTCCCTCTCTCTCTCTCTAAGACAAATTTGTAGACCTGCTAAAATTGCAGACAACAACTTGATAGTGGCTGAACACCATATGTACTTTGATTTTATGGACATTGGTTCATTTTGCGGGGTCATACGGACATAGCCGTCCTGAACAGCTAAGAGAAACAGAGAAAGCTGAGAGCCGATAGTAACTTTACCCCAGCCAGCTCTTCCAAGAACGACACTCTGTGAGTAAAATGGTTTATCATTGCATAAAATACAGTATGTGCACTATGTTACATTTCTCGCATCATGTTCAAACTGGTCCCAAGTTATGATCGCATTTCGTGAAGTTTAACGACGTGAAACCGGTGAAATGGTGTTAAGTAAATTAACCGGCTCGGACTGCATAGGACGTAATCACTGGACTTGAACCCAATTTCTTTTTCGGCATAGCTGGATCTGCTGGCTTTTGACATGCTTTTTTGCAATGATAACAAATGGATAAAAAGAAATTAGTGACTGAATAAAAGTGTAGACATGTTCATTTGAATGACATCTGCCTATTTGTTGGTAAATTTACGATGCCTATCTTTTTTTTTTTACCAAAATGCCAATGACTGGTCCAAATTGGAAGCATTTGCAAACAACATAAATAAGGTGACTCAAAAATTGAAATTTGTTTCCAGCAGGGTAGAAAACATCGTGGGGAAAGGAGAAAATGCTGGTTACCAGTATTTTCTCCTTTTCCCACAATGTTTTCAAAAGGCTTCTATCTCAGGATCGTAAAAACCAGGGATTGTTTGGTAAAGGGTAAAAAGATATTTCTGATTTGTTATGTTTTTTCTGTAGTTTACCTAGCGTTTTACCATCCTCTAAAAATTCTTATATGATTATACGGTTCGAACTTTAATCAATATAATTCAAGACAGATGAATTAAAAACCAGAGTGGATGTTTTAATTAAAGTCACCAAACTTTATTATTTATGATGAAAATGAATATCGCGTATCATTTTTGCTGAATGAAAATGTATTTCATCCTTGCAAATTGAACGTTTTTTGCATTAAGTATGTGCATGAATATCGTGCTCCATTAGTCAACTTAGCAGAAGGTGGTACCCGTTTTTTCTTATATAATGTCCAGTATATGAAGATCGAAACCAAGGCTCCGTTTTAACCAACCATTCTTTACGTTTAGGCTCCTAAGCGCGGCTCACTGACTCTGACCTTTTGCAAACAGTTTAGGTTAAGATCAGACTGCACAGAACGTGCAGTCTGATCTTTGATCCACACTATCCGATAAGAAGATACGATTCCCCAAAAGATAACTTTGAAATAGCATTGTTTTAGTCATTAGTTTAGTTTAAACATATTTATTTTACATCGATTGAGAAACAAGTTCTTACAACTTATACTAATCTCTCTCGATTCTGCTTCCTGGGAACTACACCAGTACTCGCGCCGAATGTATGGGCCAATCATTTTTTCTATCGAATTGAAAAATTTCTTTTAGTTATTTAGCAGAATATGGTTTGATAAAAAACAAATGAAACCAATGTGCATGAAAGAGAAATTGCTTCTTAGGAATAATTTATCATCAAGCTACAATGTTTTCAAAGCAGTTTCGTTCCATGAGGGAAACAGAAGTCTGTAAATCGAAGTATAGATATCTAGGACTTTTTTTTTCCACTTAGCTACACAATTCTTGATGGTGTTTTGCATTATTTTCCGATAGGCTACCAGAGTCCGTATTCACCTACCATTCTTAACCCTTTACAACACAATCCCTTCTTTTGACGACCATGAGAAAGAAGCCTTTAGAAAACATTGTGAGAAAAGGTGAAAATGCTGGTAACCAGCATTTTCTCCTTTTCCCACAATGTTTTCTACCCTTCATAAAACACATTTCAAATTTTCAGTCACGTTTATTTTGTCGTCTACAAGTGCTTTCGATTTCGACTAAACTTAAGTTTTGTCGTTAGGCAATGCGTTAAGGACATTCTCTGTCTTATTCTTCAGAATTTCGTCAGTGTGAAACTAACAGACTGGTTTAACCAATCAAAAGTTCTGTTACTTTCACAGTCAGAAAATCTTGCAGAATAAGACATAGAGGATATTTGGGTTTTTTTCGGTGAAAGATAGAAATTTATTTCATCGAGTGGACACCATCGGTAATATTTTCACTCGTGGCTGCGCCACTCGTGAAAATATTACCGATGGTGTTCACGAGATGAAATAAATTTCATCTTTCACCGAAAAAAACATATTCTAGACTCTATTTATTTCATGCTTTTAACCCTTTCTGGGAGGAGCTTCATCAAAATCCAGTACAGTTTTTTTCCGTCATTCCCCGTGGCGTACCCCTCCCGCATGGCAACGCATTACAACATTACGTCAAGCGCGAGAAATATAAGGTATACGACGTCATATTTCCCATCTGGTTGTCAGGCGTGCGCAATTTACCTAGGCAACAAGAACGTGAAAATCGGTATTTTCACTGGTGGTACCAGTGTAAGATCGAAAAATATTTTCACTGCTATTTCTCGATATCCTACCGGAAAGCATGAAATAAAAAGAACCTTCTGAAGAATGATTGGTGAATACGGACCCATGTTAAAGTATTGTTGATTGCCAGGTTTGTTCCAGGATGATCCACGGACTGTTAGTCACGTCCCGGCAAAATGGTTTTAAATGTTTTGAATTAATAACGTGACATTTTAAAACATGTTAAATAGTGGCATAAAACGGGTATTTATCTTAAAAAGAAGGACACTTTACTACTATGTAAAGTCTTTTGTTCGCTTTAAAACCCTTTTTCAAAAAACTCCATGGTGACAAAACATCACGCAATTGTGGTTCTCACGACCGACACCGATGCGCCATATTAAAGTTGGCAAATGGATTTATATGGCTTTGTGAAATGTTTTATTGACGCTGTTACAGATTTTTATTAGAAAAGGAAGACATTGCATAGTTATTGTTTTATTGCTCAGATATTTACTTAAGCGGTTGTAAAGCAATTCGACCCGAATTTATTACTGAAACATTGAACATACATCATTCCGTATTTGAATTTACCGTGTTAGCATTGGGAACGGAAGACGTAACCTTTTGCAAACAACATTTTCTACTCCATTGCAGTAGGCTACGATCGAAAACATTGCAAGAACAGCTAAAAAAAAAGTTTTTTTTTTCTTCAGGAGATACTGTGTTTATCTTCATTTAACACCACCAGTTTGTTTAATGTGACTATGTGTTTTCTAGACCGCCGCCGCAAATTTTTTCCAGTACGTAATAGGTCAATCCAACCCAACAAATATGCGAGTTAAAAGTCTACGACAGTATTTGAAAACATGGTTGGCTAAGCAGCAATTTCTCCAATTAAAACAGTTTTTCACCTCATCATTCGAACACCTTTTCTTTCTTCTGAATGTTTCTCCCATGTGTCGCATAACTTTTGTATTTCGGCCTAACTATATGTCGATACATCCTCGGATACCCCGGGGTCTCCCTATTTGCTACGCTACATCGACCCCTGGGACAATTAGTTGAATTTCCCTCGCTTTACCGCTGGCCGAATGCTGGCTTTTCATTGGTTCCATCATCATTTTGTGATGGGCGAGTGGACTGTATGCTATGACGTTTCGTATCGATTTTCGGCGGCTGATTCAAAGTTTTATTAGTCAATTGTCCCAGGGGTCGATGTAGCGTAGCAAATAGGGAGACCCCGGGGTATCCGAGGATGATGTCGATATTCGGACTTCATCAGTTACCGAATATATAAGTACGACTTCCGTTCTCAGCTGTAAAAAATAAATGCGAGAAAAGGAACAGATGCTTGCTCCTGGGCCATTGCCCCTATTTTCTGTAATTTTCACATATTATTTGAAGACGAGAAATTTAAAAAAAAAAAGAAAATCAGATTGCACAGGGAATACCGGTACTTCAGACAAGCTGAAAGGGTAGGCTTTGGGGAATTAGGCCCAAGAAATTGTATGTCACTCAGAAGGAGCCATAAATACTTTAACTCGTTACCAAACCACAAAATTTTACGTTTGTCCAAATCGAAAGCATTTGCAGACGATAAAATAAAAGCGACTGGAAATTTGAAATTTGTTTTGTGAAGAGTAGAAAACATTATGGGAAAAGGAGAAAATGCTGGTTACCAGCATTTTCCCATAATGTTTTCTAAAGGTTTCTTCATCAGGGTTGTCAAAAGTAGGGATTGTGTGGTAATGGGTTAAGCCTTTACCAAATACTCCCGTGTTTTGATGACCTTCGGCGGGAGAAGGCTTTTTTGAAAACGTTGAGGAAAAAGGAGAAAATGCTGACAATCAGCATGTCTCCTTTATTTACAGTGTTTTCCATCATTAAAAACGAATCATTCAATTTTCGCTACATTGAATATGTCGCGGGCAAATACTTCCTGTTTTGACTAGTCTAAAATCCTGTAACCTGGAAAAGAGTTAACTCATTACCACGCAATCCCTACTTTTGACGCCCCTGGAAAAGAAGCCTTTTGAAAACATTGTAGGTAAAGGAGAAAATGCTGGTAACCAGCATTTTCTCCTTTTCCCACAAGGTCTTTACCCTTCACAAAACTAATTTCAAATTTTCAGTCACTTTTATTTTGTCGTCGGCAAATGCTTTCGATTTGGACAAGCTTAAAATATTGTCGTTTGGTAATGAGTTAGTCGTCAACAGGGCGGAAAATGGGATAAATAAGTTTGAAGAGTTACCTGTTGGCCGTATTTCTGAGTAAGGACTGTTACTATCCGAATACCAGCTACCCGAATTTAGATCCTGTGTAAGGTAATTAGAATAGGTGGAGCCGGCTGTAAGAAGTTGAGGATGCTGATATTGTGCTGACATGGAATTGTCTGTGATGACATCACGCGGAGTTGGACTGCTACTATGATATGAGTATTTTTGGACCTGATTTGTTAGACTGGGCCCGGAGGGCGAATGAGCATAAGCAGTTTGAGATACTCCCCACTGTGCGTTATTGTGCGGCGTTGGGGAGGGACTGTTTGTCCCGTCTCCGTGGAGGTATTGAACGGAAACACCTCGCGAACCATACAACTGTGTTAGTCCGTAATCACTAGAATTTTCCGAATAAGATGGCGGTTGTAAAGTCACAAGAGTTCCAGCGCTTCCGTTAGTGCCCTGATAGGTCTGCGCCAAAGTCAAACCGGGTGGATTTGTTAAAGTGGTGTAGCTGCCGCTTCCAGACGAATACATTCCTGAGAGGGAGACTGTAGTCGCCATCGGCCTCTCCATACTGCTGAAAAACTCCTCCACGTCTGCCTGGGGGAGTAGATGTCCCGGATTATCAAAACTTGAAATGCTGCTTGTCACCTGATTGCCTTGAGTTAACGAGGTCAAGTTATGAACTGTGTACCCTCTACGTAACGCTGCACTAAGGACGCTGTGACTGTTCTCCTGTCCGTTTTGTTCTGTATTTGAATGAGCGTTCAAGTAACTAGGATCAATAGTTGTGAGAGGCGCTTGTCTGCTATCGCTCTGTACTTCCGGTGCACCTAGCTGAGTGTAAACATGACCCTCCGTTGAGTAGTTTAGCGCATCTTCGTTAACATTTTCCATTTTCACAATTCTTTGCGAAGTCATCTCCCCCTCTTCGTCTGCCCTTACACCATTCAGATGAGGGTCAAGGTTTTCTTGATGAGTAAGAGCCATGGCTGCTATATTGTCTTCTGTCAGACCATTTTGTGTCAAATGCATGGCCGCCCTGTTTCCTTCGTCAGTGTATTCTAAATGTTGTTCGTTTGTATATGTAATTTCAGCAGACCCTCCGCCATTGTCTTTCGGGGTTCCTCTGTCACTGTTCGGAAGAGGGGTCGATTCTCTTGGAGCTGGAGATCGGGGTTTAGGTGAGACTTGCTGTGAGAAGGGTGATGCACGTTTGTTAGATGGTGAAAGTGACCCGTCTTTCGAGCTAAACCTCTGTTCGATTTTGTATTGTAGTTCTGACTTTGCGGATGAAGACAAGTTGTAAGGTACACTTTGTTGAGGATTTTCGCCTTGTCTCCATACGTGTTCTGACACAGGCACTGATACTTCCGACATTTTACTGATTTGGAAAAAAGGCACTTTCACATTAGTTTGATCAAAGTAAGACAACAGTCTATTACACCACTGTAGAAACGACCAATCACAGAAACCGTTTCTGTTAATGTAGGACAAGTGCTTGCAGTCATGAACAGAGAACAATGAATCATTCAAACGAACTGACTGATGTCAGCCATTTTCGAAATGATCTTTCGGCCTGTGTTCTCTAACAACAACCACACTGTGCCGGGAGTATTTTCTGTCACAGTCTTTTATCGAATCACACCTGAAATGGAGTTGGTAAAAGATTCCACAAATGCTGGAAAAGTAGCTGTTGGTATGGTAGGCAATTTAACCCATTACCACACAATCCCTACTTTTGACGCCCCTGAGAAAGAAGCCTTTTGAAAGCACTGTGGGAAAAGGAGAAAATGCTGGTAACCAGCATTTTCTCCTTTTCCCACAGCGTTTTCAACCCTTCCCAGAACAAGTTTCGATTTTTCAGTCACCTTCATTTTGTCGCCTGCAAATGCTATCAATTTGGACCAGTCTAAAATTTTGTCGTTTGGTAATAAGTTAAGCCCAAATCCTGCCAAATAAAGGACGAGAAACTTTCGAGTTGATAGTAAAAACCCAAAATTTAATATTGCTGTTTTAAAGGTGTTTGTGGAGAAAAGGCATTTCCTCATCGGACAGTGTAGATCAAGATCAGACTGCACGTTCTGTGCAGTCTGATCTTGATCTTCGCTGTCCGCTTAATGTCTGTGGATCGCGCTTAGCAGTCTAGAGGTTAATGATAGAAAATTAAGCGTATTTTCTGCCAGCGTCAGCTGGTTACACAGAAAGGTCTTTTTTACTGTGTTTATGAGTTCATACCCTATGAAAAGTATAGGCTCAATGCGTCTCTGCGATCTATTATACGAAGCGAGTCTTCACATAATCATGGAGCCTTAACTCATTATCAAACGACAAAATTTTAGGTTTGTCCAAATCGAAAGCATTTGCAGACGACAAAATAAAAGTGACTTAAAATTTGAAATTTGTTTTGTGAAGGGTAGAAAACACTGTTGGAAAAGGAGAAAATGCTGGTTACCAGCATTTTCTCCTTTACCAACAATGTTTTCTAGAGTTTTCTTTCCCAGGGTCGTCAAAAGTAGGGATTGTGTGGTTAAGGTTTAACGTCTATTTTGTCTACAACTGACTGAATCATGGGATAGACTGATCTTTTGACATACAGAAAATGTGCTACTCATAACAAAAAAGTTTCAAACTTGATCGATCCTTTTTGCAAATGTATTAAACACCTGTTAGCATGAGCACAGCACATATCGACATCAAATGGATTGCAACAAGCGAAAGAGGCCATTCTGGTATTTGCGTAAAGTGTCGTCTCGGATCAGCCTGCGCACTGCGCGCAGGCTTATCCGAGACGGCACTTTATGACTACATTAGACTTTGTGCTACAGTAGACTTGTGTAAAACAGAAAATTACACAAAACGGAAAGTGACACTTCGGATTTAGCATAGGCGAACTGTGCTGGCTGATCTGAGTCAACATTTTACGCCAATGTCCTGATGGCCTTTATTGCATATTGCAGGCCAAATGATGATGTCGTAGGCCAGATTGGAATTTAGGCAGATCAGGAATCTGCCTAGACCAAATTAGAATTATAATTTTGTCTTGAGCAAAATGGATTGTTTTCTAAAAAAATTTAATCATATTAACCCGCATAATGTTTACAACTGAGAGGCATTTTTAATTAAAAACATGTATTTGTATTTTCGCACAATTGCTCCGTTTTCCACATTTTTTTTTTCTTTTTTCACTTTAGTGCAAAACATTCAATTTTTATTCTTAATCTGAATTTCTTCTTAAAACTTCTTTAATTTGGGGATTTAGTTTAAAGAAGATGATTGATATGTTGTCACACTATATTTAACGAGAATATATTTCAGTCTGGTCTCGGTAGGTTGTACAGCTGACAAGCCTAACTGGAACCCTATTTTGGTCTAGGTAGAATTCCAGTTTGGTCCAGACAGATTTCGGATCTGCCTAGATTCCAGTTTTGGACTACGACATATATATCTATAGTAACTTATAGTTTTTGATTATAGTCACATTTTACACTTATAGTTCTGGAATAGAAAAAAAAAAGACAGGATTGAAAATCTTTTGGATTGTTGTTGTTGCTGTTTAATAACCCGTGTGGAAAAAATGATGGAATTCCGACGAAATATTGAAAACTAATGGCCTTTCCTGGCGTTTGTCCTTAACCTTTCCCAAACAAGCCCTGGTTTTTACGTGTCTGCGGTAAAAGTCTTTTGAAAACACTGTGGGAAAAGGAGAAATTGCTCGTAACGAGCAATTTCTCCTTTTCCCACAGTGTTTTATACCCTTTTTAAGAACTTTTTGGTATTTTGTCCAAATCTAAAATTGTCGTCTGCAAACTCTTTCGGTTTGGAAGAGTCGAAAATTTGTCGTTTGGGAAAGGGTTAATTCATCAATCTATCTGTGCATTTTACAACAGCGACATGAACTCTTAGAGACCTGATTAAACCCATCTGACATTTTTAGTTTAGAATAAGACAAAAATAATTGCAACGTTCAGTTTCCTTTTGTCAAGTAGTATAACGTTTCAGTAAAGCGGACGGAACAGACCAGACATCAGATTGCACGTTTTCGCAGCCTGATCTTGATCTAAACTGGGCGCAAGAGTAACTGTTGAGATCAGAGGTGCTTAACCCTTTACCCCATAAGACATTTCTATTGTATCTCTAATTGACCCTAAATAACAGCAAGATGAAGCTGTTTCTTATGTGTATATGACACCTTTTGATAGTGTAGAAAACATTGTGGCAAAAGGTGAAATTGCTCGTGACGAGCAATTTCACCTTTTGCCTCAATGTTTTCCAAAGGCTCCTACAAGCAATGCGTAGAAATGAGTATCTATGGAGTAAAGGGTTAATGTGTTATAATGAACGGATTTAATGATGCCACAATCTTTTCATTTAGATTCCTACACTTTGTAAAAACCTCAACAGAACATGTTTTGTTTCGATAGTCATCTCTTTAATAAAACCAAAAAGATAAATAAATGAAAATCGTTTTTGGCGTCAGATGAATAAACGTCTTTCAATTTGAAGGTAAGGTAAAAAATTCAAACCAATGTTTTTGTTTACTTTAACAGCGGTAGGCATAGTTTTATCTCTAAAGCTTTGTTTTCGAATATAAGGGAAAAAAGTTACACAAAATTGAGACATCGGTACGTGTCATATTGAGGCCGGTTAACCAACTAAGCAACACACGAAGACAGAGGAATTCGACGCGCTCACCATGGGATATGACAAGTAAAATGGTCTGTGACCAAAACTGGAGTATTTTGTCATAAAAACACCCTTCAACAGAATTTGTTGGTTCTGGTGAAATAAAATGCAAAATGCAAAATTTAAACATTTTCTTTTGGTAGTCCTTTTCCCCCTGCTTCTTAACCCTTTACCCCATAAGGCATTTCAATGATATCTCTAATTGACCCTAAATAACAGCAAGGATGAAGCCGTTTCTTATGTGTATATGACACCTTTTGAAAGCATAGAAAACATTGTGACAAAAGGTGAAATTGCTCGTCACGAGCAATTTCACCTTTTGTCACAATGTTTTCCAGAGGCTCCTACAAGCAATGCGTAGAAATGAGTATCTATGGAGTAAAGGGTTAATTCTGTACATGGCCACAAAATTATTATATTCTGTTGACAGCAAATTAACCCTCTACCACACCATGACGACTTTTAACACCCCAGAAAGAGAAAGCCTTTGAAAACATTGTGGAACAAGAAGAAAATGCTGGTGACCAGCATTTTCTCCTTTTCCCACAATGTTTCCCTCCCTGCTGGAAACAAATTTCAATTTTTGAGTCACATTTATTTTGTAGTCTGCAAGTACTTTCAATTTAGACCAGTCTATTTTTTTTTTTTCGTCTGGTACAGAGTTAAATGATACTTGAAGATACATCTCGTATACTAGTTTTCACGCAATTTTCAGTCAGTTTTTAACCCATTAACCCATTACCACACAATCCCTACTTTTGACGACCCGGAGAAAGAAGCGTTTGGAAAACATTTTGGGAAAAGGAGAAAATGCTGGTAACCAGCATTTTCTCCTTTTCCCACAACGTTTTCTACCCTTCACAAAACAAATTTCAAGTTTTCAGTCACTTTAATTTTGTCGTCTACGAATGTTTTCGATTTGGACAAGCCTAAAATTTTGTCATTTGGTAATGAGTTAAATCTTTATTTCATGAAACTTCAAGCGTTCTTGTATCTTTATGCCAAATTGCCCATCATGGTTGCATGGCTTTTTCATTTTGCACAACGGATAGAAAATATATTTCATGTTTCGGCGGTCTCAAATCAGTCGCTGTCGTCGATTTTCGGAAAGAAAGGATCAGGAAAAAAAGAATCAGGATAAAAAGTATCGGAAAAAAAGTATCTGGAAAAAAAGAATCAGTTTCCAAAAAAGGAGACTGATTTTATAAGTTATTTTTTTATAACCATTTGTTTGATAGGTTATATTGACTTTGTAAATAAAAATGTGATACTTGTACTGTTAAGAATATGTTGTCTTTAATCCTGTCTTTAATCTCCATTGAATTTCATATGTGATTGATCTTTAACTTTTATTTTACTTACATTATTCAAAGTTTGTGAGTTTTTTAAAGTTATATATTTAACATACATCCAAACTTTAGATTTTACCAAATAAACCAAAGTTTTCAGGTCCTGGTGTAGAAGTATTTGAAAAAGTAAAGGAAAGAGAGAAAGTGTTTAACAAATCTGTTGTTTCATTGTTTCAAATTATTCAAATTTTTTCAAAGTAGCAGTTTAGTGCACTAAAATGCCATAAATTAATTACATAAAGTATTATACTCATAAATATATGATTTAAGAAAAATATTGATAAAAGTATCACAACTTTGACAGAAACTGATTCTTTTTTTCCTGATACTTTCTTTCCTAGCGAAAATTGATTTTTTTTCCGATACTTTTTTTCCGGATACTTTCTTTCCGATTACCGCTGTTAAAAAAGAGAAAGAAGACTGTTGGACAAGATCATGCGACTTGAAAAGGCGACAAGAAGACCAAATGACCGTCATGTAAAGCAGAATTATGAGGCTTCTACGCGGCGGCTTTTTTACTTGTTTCTTTACATGTACCAAAATGTATTGAAATTAAAAGCCAATAAACTATTTGAAGACATCGATGCTGACCTCTCCTGGCTTCTTTCTTAAAGAAGCCAACTTGTCAATATTTACACAGTTCAGCCATGCTACGCAGCAAAAGGTATGCTGGGAAAACTTTAAGTGCATCGGCATAGCAAAAAAACAACAGATTTGGTCACAATAGATTGGGAAAGAAGCAAAGAACGTATCAGCACTAGGGAAACAAAGTAATTCGACGATGCATATGATTCTTTTCAGACTGTCCAGCTTATGGATATAGATCTGAGACATCAACCTTGTAAAACAGCTACTGTAGTAGGAACGTAAACTTCCTGAATCGATGTATTTTACTACGTCGTGTGGGTATTTCGGTGGACAACGGGCACGTATTTCAGTGAACATCCATTACGACGGACGTCAATGGCATGTTGTTATTTTGTCATTTTGTTTTTAACTAACCACCTTTCTTCAATATAAACATAAGTTTGTGTTAAAAATAAAGGAATAAAGACAAATTTTCCGCACTAATTAAAAAAAAAAAAAACCGGGGTATTCCGGTATTTCAGTGGTATTTCTGTGATTCGTCGGACCCTATGTAGAATAAAACAAACAAAAAAAACTTATATGTGTATTATGTATATATGTATTTATATGTAACAATTATATGTATCAAAAAGTATTTTTTTTACACCCTTTCATAAGTTAGGGACATTATTTCAAAAATAGGTACAGTCTTTTGAATTAAGCTGTAAGTTCAACAAGCCAAGCTTTGCTCGAATATAAGAAATAATGAATGACAACATTAGATAAAAAATATCCAGCCAGCCTCCTGTGAGTAAATGTCTTCGTTACTTGGTTATGTGCTTCTGTTAACGTTATTCCCATGAATATATACTTCTCAAAATTTGCTAGGAATCACCTTAAAAGATTCATCCTAAATATATATGTGGTATGTATCATGTATGGTTTTACAATATGTTACATTCCCATACTGATTGATCGAATCACTAGTGGAAATGGATCTTTAAGCCTTTACCTCACAATGCCGATTCTTAAAGACACCGAGAAAGAAGCCTATGGAAAACATTGTTGGAAAAGGAGAAAATGCTGGTATCCAGCATTTTCTCCTTTTCCAACGATGTTTTCTACCCTATGACAGACAGCATAGTGCACGTTGCTTATGGTATTTGGTCAGCAAATGCTTTAAACTTGGACAAATCTAGAAATTTACTGTATGGTAAAGAGTTTATGCAAAACTGTTGTAACATATAATCCCATACAGAAATATGTATGTGATCCCTATCAAAGTTTGAGTAGTATAGATCTATTTGCCATCATTATTACATTTATTATCATCATCAGTTTTACTCATTAATTGGTAGCGTAATGGCTAATTTTTCACTGAGCAGTAAATCAAATGAAGACTGGTTGCCTATTAAAAAGATTTTAATTTTGTTTCTGTCAAAGTGAATTTACTGTCACTGGCCCTAACTAATTTTATCAAAGTCGGAATTCCCATTCACTTATATGTATACGTATATAAACGTACGTATTTCTAACTTTACGTTTCTTTCATTATGGCATAGAAAATAAAGCTGAAGTTATGAAATTTAGGTGAAAATAAAGCAAAATAACTTTAACACTGAAATATATATTATTTTAGACTAATTTTAATGTAATATAATGGAATTGTGGTCTTTTAAAAGTAATCAACATTTTCGAAAAATGAAAACTTTTTTTAACGTTAACGTCACATGATGGCGACGTCACCAAAATGTGACGGAAAAATAAACACGATGACGTGGTTTCAGAGAACTACATCTTTGATTTCAGGTGTGGAACAATAACATCTCCAATAATCTCGACCTCTACTTGTACAATTTTCTATATGACCGCAGGACCAGGAGCACCGTTACTAATTTTCTTGCGCACTGAAAATAGAGGTCAGTCTGTGGGAAATTTCAATTTGATGCATTTTGAGCACTGGCTTCAACAATGAGGCAGAGGCAAATAATACACGTGTTCGTAACTGTCAGCGTTAAATACGAATATAAGAACGGCCAAAACTGTTTCGGAACCTTCCACAGCGTGTTGGGACAGACTATACATGAAGGTCAAGAGAGCCTCGAGATTGGCAACATTGAGGTACTTACGAGATACATGAAGGCCAAGAGAGCCTCGAGATTGGCAACATTGAGGTACTTACGAGATACATGAAGGCCAAGAGGGCCTCGAGATTGGCAGCGCTGAGGCACTTATAAATGAAGGCCAAGGGAGCCCCGAGATTTGCAACGCTGAGGCACTTATAAATGAAGGCCAAGAGGGCCTCGAGATTGGCAACGCTGAGGCACTTATAAATGAAGGCCAAGGGAGCCCCGAGATTGGCAACGCTGAGGCACTTGTACACGAAGGCCAAGGGAGCCCCGAGATCGGCAACGCCGAGGCACTTGTACACGAAGGCCAGGAGAGCCCCGAGATCGGCAACGCCGAGGCACTTGTACACGAAGGCCAGGAGAGCCCCTAGATCGGCAACGCCGAGGCACTTGTACACGAAGGCCAGGAGAGCCCCTAGATCGGCAACGCCGAGGCACTTGTACACGAAGGCCAGGAGAGCCCCGAGACCGGCAACGCCGAGGCACTTGTACACGAAGGCCAGGAGAGCCCCGAGATCGGCAACGCCGAGGCACTTGTACACGAAGGCCAGGAGAGCCCCGAGATCGGCAACGCCGAGGCACTTGTACACGAAGGCCAGGAGAGCCCCGAGATTTGCAACGCCGAGGCACTTGTACACGAAGGCCAAGAGAGCCTCGAGATCGGCAACGCCGAGGCACTTGTACACGAAGGCCAAGAGAGCCTCGAGATCGGCAACGCCGAGGCACTTATACACGAAGGCCAAGAGAGCCTCGAGATTGGCAACGCTGAGGCACTTGAGCAACTTGCAAGACAGTATTATATGCCTCTCTACCGGTAGGCGTGAAAACGGAGGGCCAGAATCCGTCAAGACTCTTGTTAACTCTAAAATTCAAACCATGCCGTGTAAAAAAGGGGGCTTAATGCATCTACAAAAAGAATCGACTCAGGTCAGACTGCGCTGTCCGCGCAGTCTGACCTGAGTTGATCCTTTTTGCTATTTGTATATTTTCTGCATATCAAAGGACCGGTGTTCCGTTTGATTCAGTCGATTGCAATACAAAATGAGTTTTAGAGGTCCGTAATTATGTGATGACTTTCATAGTATCATGTATCACGGAGATGTATTAAATTCCTCTTTGCCAGGACATGGCTTGTTTCTTTGTCAATGAAAGAAACAGGTTTAGCCGCATGGTAATGCTAGCTTATTTACAAATGTAATGTTTGATCTACGGAAGGTAACGTTCAGTGGGCGTTGTGGAAGAAACATGTTTCATGGACAATTCAAAACTTGAAAAAAAAAATCTTTGCTTATGGTTTGGTTTTATTTTAATGCTCTGTTGGAATCTCGGATCTCTACCATATGGTGTTTGTTAAACATTTTTTTTTATTTACCAAAACTATTTCACTGCGTTTAAACTAAATTCAAACTTACCTATACCAGAAGGTACACAAATCCAAGATGGCGGTCAACCTTATTAAAACGCGACGTCCGCCATTATTAAACACAATGCTCTTACCTGTAATATTCCTCTTTAGGTATGCGCTCGCTGAAAGTAGTCCCTCCGAGTGTGCACATTGCGTATATCCAATTATAATTTAAATGAAAAAGCCCTCCTCTAACTAAATTAATTTGTTGTTCTCTTTGAAACATGTTTAATTCGGCATTGTAATTTATTCACATCCTTGTACAAGAGAAAAAAGCTATATAAGGATTTAAAAGAAAATGTCCATTCATTTAAATCAAGACTGATTAAAGTTTGAAAATGGATAAAATTCAACAAGAGTCAGGAGAAATTGGTTGAAGACCAAGTCCCGAACTAGATTTAACGAACATTATCTCTGATCAACTCCAAAAAGAACCCAGTTCATTTCCAGTGATAACATTTTTCTTTTTATCGCTTATAACCATTGGTTCTTGCCGACCTGAAATGCAATGAAATTCAAGATAAAAGCCGACGAGGCCATATTGACAAGACCATAAAGTGTGATAAATCATACATTCACTATCTCCGCTCATTTTGTATTCACATTGCCCTAAACTCACTTTCCTGATAAAAACTTCATAAAATTCCAAAAGTGGTACTGATACGCAGCCTTTTGGGCGGGAAAAACCTCTTTCTCAAACACTTACCTGGTTTATCAGTCCACCAATATAACTTCCACTTCTTGAATGCTAAATTACAATAAACAGACCAGATAACATTAATACGTCACCAAACCCGGATACCTGGTTGTGCTAATAAAATCCGAAAGTCACTTCCAAGTTTAATAATTCCAAATCTATGTAACAAAACTGTGTCAAACAGTTCTTACGGCAAGTGGATCCGAACTCAACGTGTTTAAAATTAGATACTTTTAAGGTAATTTTCAACCATATAAGACGGATTGTTTCCAATGTTCATGAACTTTAACCCCTACCTAATTTGCATATTATAACCACTTCTGTCAAGGGTCGTAAACTGCCCGAGTAGGAAATTGTGTAAACAATCGCAAAATATGGCGTCCATAATAAATTTTAACATCAACGACAAGATTATAGATATTTGAAGCTAATTTTACATGTAGATATTTTTACCTGTTTAAACAGTGATAAGATAGGAGATAGAACAGCGCCCTATCTAAGGCCGTGGACCTACTTAAAAGTTGAAACTGATAAACTTGAGCCTTTAACCAATCAGATTCTGGCTTCTAATCTGCGGCACTGAGGCCAAAGTGCATCGCTGTTGTCACAAAGGATGGAACTGTCAGTGTTTAGACGGCAAGACCAGGCACATATGTCGACTGATCGTAAAACTCTCACGCTTCGGATTTACCGAGAATATACTCGAACACACGACATTTTTCCCAAAAGGTGTTGAAATAGCTGACATGGGAGTAGCCATGTTTTTCTAAACTGCGTGGAAAGGCTACCGTATGTCGATAAGAGGGTTGTTTCACTTGGCGTAATGATACAAAAAAGGCTATGTTGCTGTATCACTGCGTATGAATACAAAATTTTGTAATAGGACTAGGGTGGAGAGGGTCGATATTGCAAGGCTAGCAACCTTGGAATTTCTGTTGTGTAAAGTTAAAACCCGCGTCTCTTTCTCCATATTTATGGCAGATCTCTATAAATAAACAGAGAGTATAAAGCAAGAAATGACTAACCTAAATATTATTCTGTGGCAATGAGTTTTAGCCCTGTCCTGGTAAATAACTAACATAAAATTTTCAAATTAATAGTAAAAACCCAACAATTGCCATTTCAACGTTATGGCGCCTTATCGGACAGTGTAGATTCAAGATCGGATTGCACGTTCTGTGCAGTCTGATCTTGGTCTACGCTGCCTGCGAAAGGTCTTTGTATTGCGTTTAGCAGCCTAAGTATAAACGATAGTTTCAGTTACATCTTGATAGTCATGTTTGTTGTTGTCTCTTATGTTGTCCAAGAGAGCAGTTACAACTCAATTTCTAACCATACTGGTGCCATGTAAATGAGCATCACACTGGAAAAAGTTGGTTTAACCCATTACGGCACAATCCTTACTTTTGACGACCTTTTGAAAGAAGCCTTTTGAAAACAATTTGGGAAAAGGAGAAAATGCTGGTAACTAGCATTTTCTCCTTTTCCCAAAATTGTTTTCCATCCTTCCCAAAACAAATTTCAATTTTTCAGTGACATTTAATTTTTCGTCTGCAAATGCTTTCAATTTGGACAAGTCTAAAATATTGTCGTTTGGTAATGAGTTAATGTATCTCCATGATAAATGATGATAACAAGTAAGTCATCACATAACTATAATAGATCCATAAAAACCCATTCTGTTTGACAATCGATTGAATCATAAGGTAAACTGGTCTCTTGACATGCAGAAAATTGGCAAAGAGCAAAAAGTCTCTAGCCAGATTTGTGCAGGTTAATCTTGTTCGATACTTTTTGCAGATATAAGAAAACCTGTTTTCACAAAGCGAGGATGAAAATGAAAGGAAAAATTCCAGTCGATGGTAAGCACCGATTTCTTGCACTTCTTAATGACGTATATCAAAAATGTTTGCGCGCATCCGTTCTGCGCATGTGTTTTTCTCATGGAAAAGTGAATCATATTGTATCGGGAAAGTGTATGTCCAAGATCAGGCTTCACATCCTCAGCGGCATGATGTTGATCTGTGCGCAAAGGCACATTTAGCTTGCAACACGCGAAAATGGGGCATTCGGACATCTGCGTAAAGTGTCGTCTCGGATCTGCCTGCGCATTCTGCGCAGGCTAATCCGAGGCGACACTTTACGATTACTTTAGATTTTGTTCTCCGGTAGACTTGTGCATAATAGAAAATTTCATAAAAACAGAAAGTGTCGTCTCGGATTAGCTTGAGCTGACTATACGCAGGCTGATCCAAGACGACACTTTACGTAAGTGTTCTAATGCCCCTTCTTGCGTGTTGCAGTCCATTTAACTCATTACCAAACGACAATATTATAGACTTGTCCAAACTGAAAGCATTTGCAGACGACAAAATAAAAGTGACTGAAAATTTGAAATTTATTTTGTGAAAGGTAGAAAACATTGTTGGAAAAGGAGAAAATGCTGGTGACCAGCATTTTCTCCTTTTCCCACAATGTTTTCTAAAGGCTTCTTTCTCAGGGGCGTCAAAAGTAGGGATTGTGTTGTAATGGGTTCAGCAGCATCAATGCTTCCACATTTCAAATCGACACAGGTTTAGACTTTTATGTACCGAAACCATTTGCATAGCCCCTAGGTTAACATTTAGAGAATAAAGTCATTAGATTGATTGATTGAATGATTGTATGGTAATTAAAACCATTTTCAATATAATTTCAGATGCATCGCCGAGACCAGTTCACCTATCCATTTATTCCAGGGGTTCTTTTTACCAGGGCTTTGCACATTATTCTTCCCTAAGCCCCTAGCTCAATTCTTTCTCAAACAAGTTGGCTTCTTTAAAAAAGAAGCCAGGAGAGGTCAGCATCAGTATTTTTAAATAGTTCACTGGCTTTCAATTTCAATGTATTTTGGTACATGTAAACAAACGAGTAAAAAAGCCGCCGCGTAGAAACCTCATATGCTTTACGTGACGGTAATTTGACCTTGTCGCGTTTTCAACTTGCATCTTCTTAAAATTGTCCAACGGTCTTCTTTCTCTTTTTTAACGAAACTCTTCTTATTTTTTCTTTTACTTAGAATATTTATCTAATAAAAAAAACTACAATTATTAGAAAGGTTATTTGAAGCCATGGCAAATTACTAAATAAAACCTTGTCTGAAATTCGTCATTTATAAAAAAATAAACCACGTCTATTCCCTGTTTCGTTTTTTTTTTCTTTCGCTTTATTTACAAAACCATGACGGAACAGACTGTGTATCAGAACAAGTACGTTAGAAGAAATGGAATTAGACAGCAAATTCTGTGCCTTTTAAACTCACCACTGTTGGAGAGGTCTGATGACCTCTCCAATAATCATCTTCGACCCAACTACTGTTGGTGAGAGACGGATGTGAATCGTGTTGCAATGTGTATCATCAGTCCACTGAAAGAAATATGCGGAGCCCCCCTGCGGTCCTGGGTCCGTATTCGCCAACTTCTTAAGAACATTCTTTGTCTTACTCTTCAAGATTTTCTGACAGTGAAAGTAACAGAACTTCTGATTGGCTAAACTAGGTGGTTTAGCCATTCAGAAGTTCTGTTACTTTAACATTGACAAAATTCTGAAGAATTACACTATGAATGTTCTTAAGAATGGTTGGTGAATACGGACCCCGGGCTAGGCCACCTAACGAAACAGACATTTTCAGTATGGCAATAAAACCACAACAATTGCTGTTTCTATGTTGCTGTTGTCCTAAGCGTCTCTTTAAAAGGGACAGTGTAGATAAAAGATCGGACTGCATGCTCTAAGCAGTCTAATATTGATCTATACTTGCCGTAGAGGCGACCGTGACTGTGAAAGACACTTTAAGGAGATTACAAGTGGCTCACTAGGCATGACACGATTATTTTTCAAGATGTCTGTATTACGGCCCAGTGTTACAGCACAAGATTAGTCCTTACGCATTTACCAGAGTTAACTCTTTACGAAACGACCAAAGTTTACACATATCCAACATAAATGCACATGTAGGCAATAAATCAATTTATGCTCAAAAATTGAAATTAATTACCAGCGTTAGCTTCTATTTCTACAATGTTTGCAAATGCCTTTTTACTCGGGGCCGTTAAAATTCGGGACAGTGTGGTATAGGATGAATCGATTGCCTAAAAAGGGTCACACTTTGGAAAAGACTAAAAGGTTCCTATCGGGTGAACACTTTGCTTGATGTTTAAACATTTCCCAAACAATCCCTGGTTTTTACGGGTCTGGAATAGTAGCCTTTTGAAAACATTGTGGGAAAAGGAGAAAATGCTGGTAACCAGCATTTTCTCCTTTTCCCACAATGTTTTCTACCCTATCATAGACAGAAATCATCTTTACAGCAAGAGTTGAATTGTCGTCTGCAAATGCTTTCAATTTGGCCTAGTCCAAAAGTTTGTCGTTTGGGACAGGGTTAATGCCGTTTTAACATTACAAACAGTTTCGCGGAGGCCAGTACAGATATCTACGTATTCACGGAATGAATTTAATCCGTCGATGCCGTTTATTTAGTCGGTGGACGAAAGGGATCATGTTTAAAGTGCTGTAAATATCTTTCAAATAGCACCAGATTTGGCAAACCTTTCCATTTTGAAGTGGTTTGTTTATTTAGATGGTTTGATTCGAACTATACGTAACGCGTTGTCTGCGCATGTCATATTCTTCGAAGAGTCGACTGTCTTATATGACGCATCACAAGCCCCGAAAGCGGGCTGACTGTAATATTACGCTCTGTAAAGTAGCAATGTAGAAAGTAGCTTTTATCAATACGTTCGAGGAGAAATGAGACCTGCTTTAGCTCCAGATTTCTCTAAACTGCTGATCATAGCTGAGTGATTTACACGAGGTAGCGTTTTATTGAGTACACGTTTAATTTAGTTTGAAATTCAAAGTAACGGTTGTCGCGCAGGAAAGTGGTTCGGTTCTGTACCCAGGATGCCCAAATTAGATAGATGTGTATTTATATAATGCTATCCAGCGGGAGATAATGATACGTAACGTTAATTCTAAAAATATCGACCCATATACGATAAAAAACATGAATAGTGTACGAAAAGCCATTCCTATCTTGCTAAAATGAATTTCTGTCTTGATTCATAGGCTGCTAAACATCATATTTATGGCAACAAACAGACTGTAGCGGAACCTAGACGGTTTGGTTAGAACTGCACTAAACGTTCATTCTCCATATACCGGTGTAATGCAGAGAAATGATCCTCCCCTACAAAATGACCCGGGTCATTATTCTATGTAGAGAAATGACCCCAAAAGTCATTTCACTACGTAGAGGAATGACCCGATCATTATTCTACGTAGAGAAATGACCCTCTGGGGTCATTTCTCTACATAGAGTGAATGACCCGGGTAATTTCTCTACGTAGGGAAATGACTTCTGATGTCATTTCTCTACGTAGAGAAATGACGCATTGGTCATTTTGTAGGGGAGGGTCATTTCTTTGCATTAAACCGGCCCGAATACAGTATTAAAAACGCCAGCAATGCACCAAAGGTATTATTTTTTGATTAAATAAATTTATTTACTGACTACTAGGGTGCTTTTCTACATATTCATGCCAACAAACAAACTACAGCAGGATCAAGAAGGTTTGATTAGAACAACACAAAAGACTCGTTCTCCATAAATTATACCAACCCAAGTACGAAAAAAGCGTCAGATCTAAAGAAATTGTGTTTTTGCTAACATAAGTTTATTTCTTTATTCCAAAAATGTTAGACTTACAGGAATGGTGGTCTATATAACTTGTTTGCAAGGATTTTCTTGTTGCTTTTGAGCGAGCAATCGATTGAATTATTGCATGGCGTTTGTTAACGCTGTTTTCAACATTATTGCAGTCATTTCGCTTGATGTTTAGTGTCGGTTGCAACATAACATTCAGCTTTGCGACGGCCAGTGCACCTATCCATGATTTCCTGGAATTTCTTCTTACCATTATTCCGCACAATTTTCTTTGCAGGCCACATAACTACCTCGAAACAATCATCGTCTGTAAAGACGAATGAATCCTGTCGCAATGACTATCACCGATCCTCGGAAAAAAATTGAGTGAGTAAACTAGACTTTAAAGGTGAGTATTTAGAATTTTCACATCCCATCAAATTAAAAAAAAATGTATATCACTGAAATTTATGTGAAAAAACTATACAAATCATCAGTAATCAAGAATAAAAAAAATAACAAAAACAAAAAAAAAAAGAAAAAAAATTGATGGTATTCCCTTAAAAGGCTACGTAGCCTCTTAAGCTATTTTTATATTTCCCGCCAAAAAAAAAAAAAAAAGCATTGTGGGAATGTTAAGTGACTGGCAGGTGACTAATGACGCTGAAATTCCACATCATAACAAACATGTAATTATTTTCCATAATGTCTTCTTCGGACGTTTTGTTTGAAGCTTCGTCCGTGTATTTTAGGTATATAGATGAGCGAGTTGCTCATGTAAAAATAGACCGTGTTTTCCGTGGGTGTCTACATGGGCCGTAGTAAATCTTTAATTTCTCTTGTTGCCGGATAGTTATTGACTACTGGGGTTTTAATAATAAAGATTATAAGGCTTTGGGAGTAAAAGGATGACATTTTTGTATTCTTGTAAAATTTTCGTCCCCAAATCTGAAGGGCCGCCTTTAAAAAAGGAAGGGTGAAAACGAGAGATAAGAACTATTTATTCACATGGCTTTTTTTTTACATCTTGCATTTCATCCTATGCTGTACAGTTGAAACCCAGATGTTACGAGGGCTATTTTTGGTATCAATTCTCTCACAGACAAGTGTGGGTCTGCTGTTACTTTGTCAGAGACCGTGTAGATATGGCAACCAGACGTTTTGCGGCCATATTCCATGTCCACTGCCGCCATGTGACAAGCCGCTGGTGCTGACACCTGGAGACTGCTGTCAGCACTGTCCGGACTCTGTCGAGAGTAGGTCCTTCTTTTCGTTTTGATTTTCTCCTTGTCTATCTCTCTCTCTCTCTCTCTCTCTCTCTCTCGCTCTCTCTCTATCTCTTGTATTATATTTTCTGGTTTTATTCCGTAACTTGCTCAAATTAACCCTTTCCCAAAAGACAAATTTTAGACTCTTCCAAACTGAAAGATTTTGCAGACGACAATTTTCGCTTTCATAACAATGGCAGAAAATTATCCGAACGGGCAGAAAACACTGTGGGAAAAGGAGAAATTGCTCGTTACGAGCAATTTCTCCTTTTCCCACAGTGTTTTCAAAAGACTTGTACTGCAAACACGTAAAGACAAGGGCTTGTTTGGGAAAGGATTAAGAAAGGTTGTGACAAAGTGATACGGCCTCTTTTTCATTTTTTTAAAGTAATAAATCGGGAAAAGTGGTGGATTATGATTTGATAATTCGTGGTTCCGACCAGCGAAACATATCGATTTGACAGCTATACTATAACAGAACTACATAGATTCTTGCACAACAATGATAACTTGACCCTTTAACTCATTACCAAACGACAATATTTTAGGCTTGTCGAAATCGAAACTATTTGCAGACGACAAAATAAATGTGAATCAAAAATTGAAAATTGACTTAGAAAGAGTAGAAAACATTTTGGGAAATGGAGAAAATGCTGGTTACCAGCATTTTCTCCTTTTTCCACAATGTTTTCTAAATGCTTGTTTCTCAGGGTCATTAAAAGTAGGGATTGTTTGGTAAAGGGTTAATGAGCATCAAATCTGTTCAGAAAGTGATTAGATTCATTAATCTAATAAAAGAAAAACGCCTTTCCCAACGTTTAATAATTCTGTTATATTAAGGTTTATGAGCTTTTTTTTATTTGTTGTGTCACTTCGAATGTAAATAAATGGCGGACACAAATGACACTAACGTGGAAGAAAATATTTGTTTATCGGAAGATTAAAGATATAAAAAAGTATAAATTTGAAAATAAATTTTTGTCCTTTTTTTAATAACTCACCAAAACATGATATTCTTCCAAATTGATCAAAACACAATTCTGTCATAATTCTGGTCTGTACCAACGAACTGTTTTCTTTGTGAACTGGTAAATAAGTTCTTATTGTAATGCAATGGGGAATTACCGAAAACAATTCTATCGGAATTGTATTAAATCCCAACAACAAAGGGAGTAGAAGATTGAAATGATTTTTTTCTTTGGGGGGTGGGGGTGAAAATCTTTTTTTTTTTATATGGTAAACATCATATAAATAGAATTTATTTCATCAGCTTGTGGTTGATACGGGGAAATATTTGCCGAAAAGGGGAAAGGTATGCGAAAGTAACGAGTGCCGTAAAGCACAAGTTATTTTCGCAGACCTTTCCCTTTTGATGCAAATATTTCCCCATATTAACCACAAACTGATGAAATAAATTATATATTATATTTCCTCGGATTATTTTGTCAAAGAATGCTACTTTTAAAACTAGTGATCTCGAGTCAATAAACCAGATTTTCGGTAGGAGCAAAATATTCACTGTGACGGGGAAATAATCCCCCCCCCCCCCCGCTTAAATGACGTCATTTCTTTACCCGTAACATTTCTAAAAATATACACATGGAGTATAATATTAACATTTTCACTTGTGGTTGTGCCACTTGTAAAAACATATATGTTCATATGATCAATTTCGATCTTTCACCGAAAAAAGAACCCAAATATCCTCTATGTAACAAGCCAAACTGATAAGAAAGTGTTTGTCTTAGTAAGAAGTCATTCGAAAAAAAAGAAGAAAATGATGCATGGAAACGACTGTTTCCTTGTATTTCAATAACATTTGTTGTTATTTTCAGACTAATTTCGATAATATGAGGCGTTACATACATTTCATCTGCTTAATGGTTGTAAAATGAACCTGATTAGTGTTAAATTGTTTGTGACCTTTTTTCACGACAAAGTCTTTATCATTTGAATTTCAGCTCGAGATCTTGCACCACAAACCACGGCGATATGCCCAGCGAACTGCACTGCGGGAGGAAAACATTACTGTTTCCCAATTCCATGTCCGTTGCCGCCATGCGTGGATCCAGTAAAAAGCGCGGGGGAATGTTGTGAGCACTGCCCAAATGGTGAAAACCCTCTTATATTACATTAGTTCCATGTGTCTATTTTTGTGGTATTTGTCGAAGACTATACCACAGTGAGTTCAATATTGATTTTTTAAAACCATGTTTTTCATTTTGTGCAAAGCCGAAGGAATTAAACCCAATTAAACTCAACTTCTCTCAAGCAAGTGACTTTTACAGGAGCACTCAGATATGTAATTAGATATAGCATGTTGTAATATGCTGAATAAGGCCATCGATCGTTGAAATACTATTTTTTGATTAATTATAGCTTCACTCGCTCATAGCCTTCTGTTGGCGCAATGATACATAATTTGTTTACCAATCGTTTGGTTCTGGGCTTTTTCGTTCCAAAACCAGTTCGTCCCGTGACTTGTTCATCCCATGATTGCATGCTTCTCAATTTGATTGGGCATGAATATTTATAGATCGAAATAAATTATTGTATTGTTGGGACGTAAATGTTAACGGCCAAAAATATTTCAAAATCATAGTTTTCAGGTACAAACTTAATTTCATTCAATTACTCACATGGTTTCTCTTTCAATCCATCATGCATCGTACTGTTAAGGGACGTTACTTCTGACGCCTCCTCATAATCAAAGGCAGACCAACAATACACAAATAATCCAAGCTTTGTCATGAGTACTCTCCCTTCAACCTAAAGGTTATTCATTTGTTTAGTTGGTTGACTTTAAAGCCAATATTTGTGTAATATTTCTCTTTTTCTTTCAAATTATTAATTCCACACAACGGCTTCCTCGACAAATACCACTTCAGCGTTCTCAACGCTTTGATCAGAAATGTTATTGGTAAAGAAATGTCGTAATTTAAGCTGGGGGAATTATTTCCCCGTCACAGTAAATATTTTCCTCCTGCCGAAAATCTGGAACTACTTTTTTAAAAAAAAAAAAATATCGTTTATCCGGTTCATTGACTTGAGATCAGTAGTTTTAAATAATCAGAGGAAATATAATATATGATTTATTTCATCAGCTTGTGGTTAATATGGGAAAATATTTGCCTCAAAAGGGAAACGTCTGCGAAACTGCTGTGGTTTTGCAGTAATTGTTTCAACCAGGTACGGGCATCGGACCAGGACTTCGTGTTTATCCCTTTCCCAAACCACAAATTTTGGACCCTTACAAACCGAAAGTGTTTGCAGACGACAATTTAAGATTTGGAGAAAATTGCAGAAAGTTCTCAGGGTAGAAAACACTGTGGGAAAATGAGAAATTGCTCATTACGAGCAATTTCTCCTTTTCTCACAGTATTTTCATAGATTATTACTGCAGACACGTAAAAACCAGGGCTTGTTTAGGAAAGGGTTATAGGCTACAAATCCAACGCCAAGCCACAGAGGCGAAAGTTCTCCAATAAAGAAAACCGTGAATGAACAATAATTTGAAAGGAGCCTGTTAATTTACAATGACCAATAGGAATTTACAAGATGCAGTTTTAAGGTAGTGGACCCGTAATACTTCTAGTGCAGCGTGGCATGAAATTTCTTGACCGTTGATAAATACAGATTTACACAGATATAATACTTTTGCACATTTTTTAACCAACCAGAAATTCCTTTGATGTCTACCTTCAAATTATCTGTTGATACTTTTGTTAGTTTCCAGAAAAGGGAGGTAATTATCACATCTCTTTGTAATCGGAATAGAGTGGTTTTAGATTTATAAATGATAATTCCAGGAAGGACGAAAATGAAAAAGTGGCTCGGTGAAAGTAGTACAATGATACGCATTTTTAATATTTAGCAAATTTTGTAGGATAATATAGTGGAAATAGCTGTTTTCTATTACGGGTCCACTACGTTAAAGTGGACTTTTGACTTTTTATTTCAACTGAAGCATGCGATTTTTTATTAAGGCACAGTGAAGGTGAACTTTAGTATTTCTTGTTTATTTTCAGGTCCAAACTGTGAGATGCGGGGAAAAATCATTCCACAAGGAAAGTCCTACAATTTTGGTGACCAAGAGTGTACATGCAGATTTGGTGGACATCTTGGAGGGATAGAATGTGTATTTGTCTAAAATAGAATATCTTTTAGGTTTGTTACAGACTTCAGTATTGTCCTTTCATCCTTTTCCCGCAGGTCTAGACACCTTTCTCTGTTCGAAGATATCTGCCCTGACCCGGTCAAATCGTTTATATGTAAAGATAAGACAGTTATATGTTTACAACAACAAAATGATGACCATTGTAAACATAGTTGTTGCTGTCTGTCTAGCGTGTTGTTTTAACAACGCCGATGCCAAAGCTCTAGCAACTGTACCCTCTCATATTAATACGAAGAATGTTACAGCTCAGTATTGCCCAGAGTCCTGCACGATTGGGAACCAGACTTTATGTAACATGATACCATGTTCAGTACCGCCATGCCAGGATCCAGCAAAACATAGACCAACAGACTGTTGTTACTACTGCCCTAATGGTAAGTATTTTTACGTGTTTTTTTTTTCAGGATCTGTTTTAACCCTTTACCAAACAATCCTTGGTTCTTACGACCCTGAGTTAGAAGACTAGAAGAGTAGAAAATATTGTGGGAAAATGAGAAAATGCTGGTAAACAGCATTTTCTCCTTTTCCCACAATGTTTTCTACCCTTCACGAAACAAATATCAACTTTTCAGTCACTCTTATTTTTGTCGTCTGCAAATGCTTTCGATTTGGACAAGCCTAAAATATTGTCGTTTGGTAAAGAGTTAAATGTCAATGAATATTAACGGACGAACTTTTTTACAGGACCCAACTGTAAAGCACCAGATGGCGCCTTAGTGAAGGCAAATCATTGGAAGATTGTCAACGGGAAGAATTGCACATGTGAACTGTATAATACGGTTACTATTTGTCACTGAGGTTATATGTGTTGTTTGATGGGCTTATACAGCCGAAAAGAATATTTCAAAAAATAAAAGAAATGCAAATCTATTATCACAGGTTAAATCTTGTCTTTTTTGCATGTCTTAACTTTTAAATCTGTTACGTGAAAATGTGACAGAAGATGATATTCACTTGATGATATATCCCGTTAAAGGTGGATATTTAAACGTTTTACATCACACCAAATTTAAAACAAAAACTATGTATCACTGAAATTTATTTGAAAAAACTATACAAATCATCAATAATTTAGAATCATAATATCACAAAAAAAAATTGGGGGTGGTATTCCCTAAAAAGGCTGCGTAGCCCCTTCAGCTATTTTTAGATTTCGCGCGAAAAATCAAAACAAGCATTGTGGGAATGTTAAATGACTGGCGCGTGACCAATGGCGCTTAAATTCCATAAAATAACAAATATGTAAGTATCTTCCGTAATGTCTTCTTCGGACGCTATGTTTGAAGCTTTGTCTGTGTATTTCTAGTATGTAAATGATCAAGTTGCTCATGTAAAAATAGACTGTGTTTCCGGTCGGTGTCGACCTGGGCTGTATTAAATCACTAATTTCTCTTGTTAATGGATGGTTTTCGACAACTGGGGTTTTATGAATGAAAATTATAAGGCTTTGGGAGTATGATGATTATTTCTTTGTAAAATTTTTGTCCCAAAATCTGAATGGCCACCTTTAAAGACTCCTTTTCACCAAACAAGGTTCATACTTTCCCAGTAACAATTCTAAACGCGCATTTGAGGGGTTCCGAAATAGGAAAAGCCCTTTTTTAAACAGCTTACTCGACTGTTTCCTAATTATTCCATGATTCTTTTCCCTTTTTCTCTTCTTTCTCTCTACTCTCCTTTTATCTAAAAGATGTAAAAACAACAGCATCTTCTATGCTTTCATTTTTTTTTGTATGTGTGTCACTGACCTATACCACAATAGCTTTATTTATATTCTTCTTGTTGATGGCGAAAAACTTGTATTGAATAAAACATTTTTTTTATACTGCAAAGAAATTTCCCGTGATCTGATTGGTTGACATGCCGGGAACATGTATATCGTGTACCCAGACAAAAACCACGTAAAGCTAGATTCCCTTTTGAGTGCCCCGTAAACATCACTACACATGCAACACAACATCCAAAATGCGAGCGTCGATCGATTACCAGACTGCACCTTTATGCACAAAACTGCACGTTTTTGTGACGTCAGTTCCCAGTGACCTCAATTTTTATTGAATTGGGCCACTCAGAAGGGAATTTCTATTTCGTCAACATTCTCGATTCGCGAGACTATAAAAGAGGAAAACTTTGCTTAATAAACTTTGCCGTATAATAAATTTGTCGTACGGTCAGGTGGCAGGGGACTTGGAAACTTGTTCACGGCTGTGGGGAATCATGTCGCCATCTCGCCTTCGGCTCGGGGCGACATGATTAACCATAGCCGTGAACAAGTTTCCAAGTCCCCTGCCACCTGGCCATACAACTAATGCTGTATTCTGTAGTATTCAACCGCAACAGTCCACATGCCTGTATTTCTACCCTTTGACAGAAGAAATAAAGTTTTAATTATGACATAATTGTGACCTATCACATAAAAAGGGACCATCTGGGAATTCTGTACATCAATTAGATGAAAACAGATCAACGATAGTGCAGGTCAGTTTAAGTTGAAAATTAAAAGATGATCGTGTAACAGGGTACAATGACCAGTTTTTTCATAATGAAAATGTTATTAACTCTTTCCCAAACGACAAATTTTAGACTCTTCCAAACTGAAAGAGATTGCAGACGACAATTTTAAACTTGATGAAAATGACTGAAAGTTCTCCAATAGGATAGAAAACAGTGTGGGAAAAGGAGAAATTGCTCGTTACGAGCAATTTCTCCTTTTCCCACAGTGTTTTCAAAAGACTTATCATGGCAGACACGTAAAAAACCAAGGCTTGTTTGGGAAAGGGTTAAAGCGAAAAGAGTAAACGCAGTTCTCAGAAGGTCCCTTTTTGCGTGGTGGGTCACAATTCATCGCCTGTAAATACTTCCATTTTGGAATAGCTTGTCGTCACTCAACAAGTACATCATTTTTGACACAAAATCATACAGATATCTATACTTTCTTAAATGCAAAAAGAGCACTGATAAGACTGAGAGTTCACAGACATAAACGGTACATTTATTGACAACCACAAAAACAAAATGGACGACAATTTCAAATGGACTCCAACAATTGCAGTTGTTTGCATGTACCTTTTAACGTTAACAAACAAGGTAACTACAGGTCCAGTGCAGCCACAAGACGCCGAAGTGAAAAAGGTGACGGCTGTTTTCTGCGAGTACATGTGTACGATAGGAGACGCCATGTTATGTTACCCACCACCATGTCCTCCCCCGGCCTGTGTAGACCCTGCCAAAATGAGACCTACAGACTGCTGTGAATATTGCTTGGACGGTAAATGATTACATGTATTTAGGAATCTTTAAGAATTTTATTTTTTTCACCGTATTCTTGATACTTTATTCAGTCATGCATGTAGTTATAGATACATGCATGTGTATCTATATGTTTGTACACGTATTTCGTCATGTATATAATTATATACTACTCAAAATTTGGTAGGGATCACCCTAAAAGATTCACTCTAAATAGATATGTGTGGCATGTATCATATATGGTTTTACAATAAGTTACATTGCCACACTGAGCAATAAAATGACCGGTGGAAATGGATCTTTAAGCCTTTACCTCACAATGCCGACTGGTAAAGACACTGAGAAAGAAGCCTTTGGAAAACATTGTTGGTAAAGGAGAAAATGCTGGATACCAGCATTTTCTCCTTTTTCAACAATGTTTTCTATCCTATTACAGACAGCATAGTGCAAGCTGCATTTAGTTTTTGGTCAGCAAATCTTTCAACTTGGACAAATCTAGAGTTTTACAGTATGGTAAAGAGTTCAATGCAAAGCTGTTGTATTTTGTAAACCCATACAGAAATATGTAAGTGATCCCTATCAAAGTTTGAGTAGGAAATATGTGTATATATAGGTACATGTTCAATTGGCTGACACCACAGCCTGCTCCGTCCGACTCGTCCACCGTGACTTGTTCGATCTACTGGCCTGGAAAGATCCTCAATAGTTCTTACTGATATATCTTTATCACTCTGATGTTGTCTAGTACATTAGTCTTTGGTGTTCAGATTTTTCATTGTCTGTTTCTCTTTATTATCCCTAACTACTGAAAAGTTTGAAATTTTTTCAGCTGCCATATGACTGTTGTTTCCTAAACATGTAATTGGAGGAGGGGAATGGCCGGATCTAAGTTGTGAGAACTTGTGGCCAGACCCATTTGCCAATGTACAATTGTCATTCCATGTACTAGAAATTGTGTTTAGTATTGCTTTTGTTGACATGTACATATGTATGGCAATAAAATATGTTTAAACTAAGTAGTTCTTACCATAAAACTTTATTTTCTTTGACAGGATCTAACTGTGGAAGCCCAGACGGTGTACCTATAAAATATGAGCACTCACGGATTATCTCGGGGAAGAACTGCACGTGTATGTACCCACCATCTGATGCAACTTGCGTTTGAAATGACGCATAAATTTAGTGAAAATTTGATAACCTTTTTTTGTCAGAGTAAAAAGGAACGGAGCAAAGATAACGGATTAAAAGTGTAAACCTCATTGATGCTTTGTTTGATTTTATTTTATTCGGATTAACTGTCACATCTTATTCAGATTCTTCCCCCACCCTATTCTTTCCATCTCTTCCATCTCTGTTACCTTCCTTTTCTGAGACTGCATTTCACTAGGGATAAAAAGTAAAATATGGCATTTTTCAGAACTCAACTCAATTTTAGGTTAACCCTTTACCTGATGCCAATTTGAGGCCAATTTGAGGCTCTTCCATTTCAGCAGCAAATAAAGATATGATGTCAAAAATATATGGACCAGTGAGAATACAAAATATCTGATTGAGTGGAAAACATTGTGGGAAAAGGAGAAATTGCTCGTTAAGAGAGAATTAGATATTAAGAGATAATCATGAAAAAAAAAAGGTCAACTGTTGATGGTCGATTTATGTTTTTTTTTTTACTATTTCTACATATGAGCCATGCTTTTGGAAAAGGGGGCTTAATGCATGTCCATTATACACGATAGTACCTCAATCACATAATCATGGATCGATAGAAACCACATTTATTTTTTTGACTACAGACCTAATCGTTAGGTGAGGCCATTTAACAAACAGAAAAACGGCCAAAAGATAAAAAATTCGGCCCAGGTCAGCCTGTGCAGGCTGACCTGGGACGATACTTTTCGCAGATGCATTTAACCCCTTTTTCATAGAACACGCTCTTACATTTTCGGCTATTTACAATTAGTTGTCAGCAAGCACTCCAAGCATTATATCAGCAAGTGACCTTGACTTTGTACATTGTACAATCGGATAAAGATAAGGTTTTCAATCCTTATAGTCTATGATAAAATAAATCCGAACGATTATTTTTCGTCATCTATTTAAAAATTTTAATGTACTGTCAATAAAAATACATTTTGGACAGATTTAAATTACAAGAATCGAAGGATGTAGATCTAAGATCAAAATGCATGATCTGTGGTTATTGGTGTTGATCTGTGCCGCCTGCTAAAGCCATCTGTATTGCTAGTGGCGGTCAAAGGATTATCACTATTCTCTAGTTTTTGAAGATCAGTTTCTGTTCAAAAATGGACAATTTCTTTACGGTAGCGACAATATTTACTGTGCTTTACACAAATACACCAGAGTATAGCACAGGAGCAACTCTGAGACCAACAGACAGTATTACAGTAGAGACTAAGAATGTAACTGCTCATTATTGTCCGTTTCCTTGCACCGCTGGGAACCAAACGTTGTGCTATCCGCCACCTTGCCCACCGCCTTTCTGCGTGGATCCAGCTAAACTTCAACCGACGGATTGTTGTGAATACTGCCCAAATGGTATGTATTCTAGAGTCATTTTCTGGCAGTCTTCGTACGAATATATACTGAGCGACTTAAAAACGCAACGAAGTAAATTTTGAATTAAAACATGAAAATGATGTCTATTTTCGTGGAATTTGCCAATGCTATCTCTGTAATGATAACCAATTCATACAGACTCAACATTGTCTCAATTTTGGACTAAGGGTCCGTATACTTTTCTACATTTGTAAGTAACACAACTTCTGATTGACTAAACCATTCGGTTTAGCCAATCAGAAGTTGTGTTACTTACAAATTTAGAAAACCTTGGAGAATAAGACTAAGAATAATCTCAAGAATGGTTGGTGAATACAGGCCCCGGTCAGCGTGAGCAGTCCAATTTAATGTTTAATGTTGTGGAGCCCGTGAATTTCTATGGTTGACCAGATTCATTTGGTTACATGTACATCATCTGCTGGACAATAGCCTTACTGAAAAACAGGTAAAAAAATCAGAATTGCCATACTGATTTGGAAATGCCGAGGCTCTCAAATGAACAGCGTAAACAGGCAATAGGGATGCTTAGAGCCGGGATGTCATGTACCGTCGTGATAGAGGCAAAGGGCGGTCATACGCTGAAAATGCTTTTTAGGTGTTACTTAAATGTTATTGTTGATTGTATTGGGATTTAACCTCACTTTAACAGCTAAGGTCATATCATGGCGATCGGTGACGCACATGGCTTTCTCATACCAGTACTAACACTTCTTTCTTTCCAAAGCCACCGACTACTTTTCTCACATGCTTCAGCAGAGGTGAGAGGCGAAAATACGCCGGAAAGAAAGTTTGCCTCATCCGGATATCGAACTTACAACCACCAGGTCATGAGTCCGACACGCTCACCACTGAGCCACCCGGGCGGGCTACTTAAATGTTGAACAATAAATCCGAAAATATGAAATGTTTTTGAATTATTTTTTTTAAGTACCCCCTGAGCTAATTTTATTACGTGTTGCATTTTTAAAGTCGTATAGATCTATAAAAAATGTCAATGGATATTCGGAAAACTTACAAAAACGGAAAGTTTCGATACATATCAGCCTGGGCGAATACTTTTTTTTCCAGATGTATCAAATTTTCTTTTCAAAGATCATGATTCGTCTGAAGTTTAACCCCTAACCAAACGACAAAATGTAAGCCTTGTCCATTTTGGAAGCATTTGCTAACAACAATTTCAGAGTGGTTCAAACATTGCAATCTTGCTCGATAGCTATGGCGTGACAAACGTTGCAATATTCGATATCAAAATTTATATTCTAAAACGAAAAAATATTCATTCGAAAAAAAAATTTTCATTCGAAAACAAAAAAATATTCATTGGATAAAAATATATTCGTTCTAAACTTAAATTATATACATTCAATAAAAGATAAATATCGAATACAAAAAAAAATTATCCAATGAAAAAAAAAAAATTATCCAATGAAAAAAAAAAAATTTTGCAACATATAAAAATTTACAGATTGCAGTTGAAAAAATATTCATTCGATAATTGACCAATGAGATTTGGGAAAGCCCATTTAGTAACGGCTTATTTGATTGGACAATGATGTTGTTAGATTCCCAACATGGCTACGCAACAGACGCCAGCTGCCCACCAGAATGTAGATCTATTCAGTGAGTGGAAAATTATTTATTTCATTTAATTCCTGTAGAAAAGTTGTATTTGTTGAATTATTTCAAATAGATGACATAAATGCTAATGTATGACATGAACGTTTGTTGTGGAAGCAGTGCCATTTACTTTTCGCCATAAGATTTAGAGCGGCGAAAGTTCACCGGAATGCACCGGAAACCATTTAAGTTACTGGATTTAATTGAAACATCTACCTACCGCGACGGACAGAAATTCGGAATGCACTTGCATTAGAAGTTGCATTGAATTCTGAACACCTTCTAAATCACATGAGTCATGCTCTTGCAAAATGGGACTTAATTAATGTACAAAGCTATGTTCTGTTAAAGAATTGATTCTATAAAAGTACTTTAAATTTTGTAGAAATATTTCCAAGCTTTATCTCATTTACTAAGCAACAATATTTTAGGCTTGTCTAAATCGAAAGCATTTGTAGACTGAAACTTTGAAATTTGTTTTGTAAATGGTAGAAAACATTGTGGGAAAAGGAGAAAATGCTGGTTAACAGCATTTTCTTCTTTTCCCGCAGTGTTTTCTAAAGTAGGGATTGTGTGTACGCTCAATAATGAGATGCTACGGTGATCTTTTTCATATTTGGACATTTATTGTACACTGTACCGTCTCAAGTCCGTCGTAAATTTAACTGATGAAATGCAGGGTTTTCTCTTATGTGCAGCATTTTTTAAGAGTTCAAACTTGCTCACAAAATCTGTGCCGAACTTTCAACTGATTTTGTCTTGATTGTCTCTGTACCAGTCCAGTCAGTGCTAGAACAGCCAAATCTCAAGTACAATTAAAGATTTGGAAACTTTTAACCCAATGACTGCCATACTTTAAAGTGATCTTAAGGAGTTCAACTCGCCAGCATTTTTCAGGGATTTGTTCACCTTCAAATTCTTGGCGGCTACTTAAAGTCTAACCAGTTTAGCTTTTGTTGGTTGAACATGATGCTGTGTAAACATCCATTGTTTAGAAAAACTTTAATTCTTTACTGCACAATCCCAAGTTTTAGTGACCCAACGCAAAAAGACATTTGAAATGTGGGAAAAGAAGAAATACTGTTAACCAGTTTTTTTCTCCAATTACATGTACCACAATTTTCTCTATCCTTCCCAAAAGAATTTGCAATTTTTGAGTCACATTTATTTTGTCATCTGTAGACTCTTTTTATTTGGTCTAGGTTAAATTTTGTTGTTTGGAAAAGGGTTAACCCATTACCACACAATCCCTACTTTTGATGCCCCTGAGAAAGAAGCCATTAGAAAACATAGTGGGAAAAGGAGAAAATGCTGGTAACCAGCATTTTCTCTTTTTCCCACAATGTTTTCTACCCTTCACAAAACAAATTTCAAATTTTCAGTCACTGATTTTGTCATCTGCAAATGCTTTCAATTTGGACCAGTCTCAAATTTACTCGTGTGGTAAGGAGTTAAACATGTATACATGAGCCATGATCAAGCAAAAAGGAGCTAAAGGTATCTCAATGATCCATGCATGATACCCAGCAAGTCATCACATAATTGTGAATCAGTAATCCATCCTTATTTAACAACATTTTTATCCTTTACCACACAATCCCAACTTTGTGCTAAAAGGAGAAAATGCTAGAAACCAGCGTTTTCTCCTTTCCCCACGTTTTTTACCCATTGGAAAAACAAATCACCATTTTAACAACATTTAATTTGCTGTCTGCAAATGCTTTCAGTTTGGACCTGTGTAAAATTTTGTTGTTTGGTAAAGAGTTTATCACAAGGTAGACTGGTCCTTGAACACACAGAAAATCTGACAAATGGCAAAATTTTTCAGACCAGGTAAGCCTAGGTCAAGACATTTTGTAGATGCATTAGGTCCCCTTCTGCAAAAGCATGGTTCATATATATATATATATCTGTATATGGACACACACAGATGTATTTCATTTATATTTTTGCTCTTGCAGGTAGATGCACTGAAATATATTGAAGGTGTAGATAGGGTTGCAGTCCATTCAACTGGAACCAATTTTGCCATTCCTGAAAATGTTGAGGGACTTGTTGTGATAGAACTGTTGGTAAGATGCCATGCTATTTTCAATTTCCAACTGTACTTTTTGTCGCGATTGTGTACCATACTTTTGTGAAGAAAACTGTAAAAGAGTCTTATTATGTCATGGGCGGATCCAGAGTGGGGGACTGGGGGTCTGGACCCCCGGAATTTTGGCAAAAATGTGGTTATCAGATTCATGAAATGGTGCTGGTTTGATATTGCACAGCATTTATGTAAAATACAGTCATAAATTTTAAAAAAAAGTTCTGAATGTGGAGACCTGCTCATGGTTAGAACTCGAAATGTTGACTTTTCTTGTTAACAGCTTACATCCACTGAAATCCGGAAATCAAAATATCATATAATAAGACGAGTGCTTTTTTGGTGGGATCCCCCCTGAGAAAGATATCTGGATCCGCGCATGTATGTTATGGCACCAGTCATCCTTCTGCCCATCTGTCCTTCCAGGAGCAATTTCTTGTGAGCACAACTCCAACAGTTTCCATTGGAATAAGTTCAAACATAGCAGTATGAGTCTATGATGTGTAGTTGTGCATGGGACTTTTTTCTTTTCGTTCTGTTCATGAGGTCTAGAGTTATCTGCCCTTTAATTCTGAAATTAATAATTTGACTGACAAGCCCCTTGCGGTGTATTATGGGCTGCTTTGCAAAACCCTTGTCTTTGAAATGTAATAGAAATTTTGCGAATTGTCAAATTGAGCTATTCATTGTGTAATTTCAGGTATTTGAATTTGACAATTTTGAAATTATATATGATGGCTTATTTGTGATTTTTATGGCATGCTCTTAGGCAGCAAACCTTGTGCTTTTCATTCGGGTGAAAATAAATGTATCTGAAGAAAGTCAGTCTGGTGATTCTTTACCTGGACAGTGGTATAAAATGGATTACATATAGATTGTCATGTGGTAAAATACTCTCCACATTATGCTGGCACTATAGAGCCATCATTTTGTTTCATTTGTATGAAAAATTTTCATGACTTTTTTTTTTCAAAATTTGGAAATATAACTGCACTATCTAAAAAGTAATGTCAGTGTACTTTCATTTCTATTGTAGATGCTACTGGAGATGTATCTACGAAACAACCTACTGACTTTCTGGACAGGCATGAGATTTCATAAAAGATTAGAGATGAATTTCATCAATTCTATTGATCGGTTGCTTGTGACTCACACTTTGGCCATAGCCTGGAGTGTCAATACAGGAACTTTTTACAAGAAGATGAAAATGGCTTTAATTTGGGATGGAGATTGTCACCTGGTACAGAAAAACAGACTTACAAAACAGGGTTATTCCCTCTCCCAACCCTTTTCCAGGTTTTTCATGGCCCTGAGTTAGAGACATTTTGTAAACATTGTGGGAAAAGGAGAAAAAACTGGTAACCAGCATTTTCTCCTTTTCCAACAATGTTTTCTACCCTTCCCTAAACAATTTTCAGTTTTTGAGTCACATGAATTTTGTCATCTGCAAATGCTTTTAAGTTGGACCAGTCTAGAATTTTGTTGTTTGGGAAAGGATTAAAAACTAGGTCACCTGGTTAAATTTTAGATAAACTCTGTATATCCTAGATACCAAGTGTTATGTTCAATACTTATGAAAGTTGGTAAGAATATATGTCTTGACTCCTTACCACACAATCCCACCTTTTTACGGCACTGAGAGAGAAGGCATTTGGCAGTGTAGTGAGAAAAGGAGAAAATGCTGGTAACCGGCATTTTTCCCTTTCCACAATGTTTCCTAGTCTTCACAAGAGACAAGACAAATTTCCCTTTTTGTTCAACCCATTACCACACAATCCCTACTTTTGATACCCCTGAGAAAGAAGCCTTTTGAAAACACTGTGGAAAAGGAGAAAATGCTGGTAACCAGCATTTTCTCCTTTTCCACAGTGTTTTCTACCCTTCCCAGAACAAATTTCAATTTTTCAGTCACCTTTATTTTGTCGTCTGCAAATGCTTTCAATTTGGACCAATCTAAAATTTTCTCATGTGGTAAAGAGTAAATATTTATTTTATCATCTGCAAATGCTTTCCAATTGAACCAGTCTAGAATTTTGTTCTTCAGTGAAGGGTTAATGAGAACTCTAACGAGATATAAATTGGGTCACATAGGGTCAAAAACTAGGTCACCGAGATGGACTCTTGAAAAACCTTCTGTCCATACTCGGAAAAGGCTGTTTCTCTTTGGCTGGGCAGATTATTTTTTGTTGATGTTTTGAATGACTGTTCACCTGTAACAAACAATATTTGGGTCATAACTGAACATAATGAGTTAAATAAAAATAGCCATCCTCTGCGAAAAAGGCTTGATGCACCAGCAAAAAAGCAATGAGACATGTCAGTCTGTGTATCTAAGCATGGGTCGAAGCATTTCATTATTTGTGTTTTTTTCTGCACGCTCATGGACCATTCCACCTCATGGTCCACTCAGTTATTGGAAAAAAATGATTATATGGATCCTTTATGGACCCATAAATATGTGATTACTTGTTTGGCACATTTGATCTCTCGGATGCTCTAATTTCCTTTTGCTAGAGCATAGATCATTTCTTTGTTATTTGTGCAGAGTTTAATCAGCCTATACAACAGAATCCCATGTTTTAACAACCCAGGAGAAAGTATGTCGGGAGGAAAATGAAAATGCTGTTTATTTGCCTTTTTTTCTTATCCCACAATGTTTCAAAAGATGGCTACCTCAGGGTCTTTGAAATATGGGATTGCTTGTTGTAGTGTAAGTTGTACATGTAATTGAATTGGTAAAGCCACCAATCAGAAAATAGGTAACTGGGTCTAATCTCGGGAAAACTTTGTGTACACTCTACAGGCCACATTGTCAATCTGATTCTCATGTAACTTTGTCAGAATATTTTCCTTAACCCTTTACCACACGACAAAATTTTAGATCTGTCGAAATTAAAAGCATTTGTAGATAACAGTTTTAACATGGCTCATTTTTCTTTGATAGGGTAGAAAACATTGTGAGAAAAGGAGAAAATGCTGGTAACCAGCATTTTCTCCTTTTCCCACAATGTTTTCAAAAGCCTTCTCTTTCAGGGGGTGTTAAAAGTAGTCAATGTGTTGCAAAGGGTTAATGATATCCTAGATGAGTTTAAAGTGGGTCATGTTGGGTTAAAAAAAACTGTCGCTAAGTCAAGTCCTAGAAGAACCTTGTATACACTCTAATGGCCACTTTTTCGGTCTGATACTCATGTCTTGGAAGTGATTGGAAATGGGGCACGTGTGGTCAAAAAGGCTCAGGTGAGCAACTTCAGGGCCATCATGGCCCTCTTGTGTCTGAAAAGAAAAAGTCTGAATTGGCCAAGCCAGTGATCAAATCAATGACTCCCTGTTCTCAAGCTTGCAGGCTATCAACCAAGCTATGGGTGCTTGGCACACATTGTGTCAAAAGAAAGGTCACAAGGTCAAAAAGTACCAGTATCTACTGGATGGATTTTAGTCAAAGTTCATGGGAAGTTCCATTATGAAGTCAACGTGTGCATATTATAATTTGGCTACAGTTCAATGATTTTCAAAGGAGTTATGGCCCTTCCGTGATTTTTTTTTTGTCGGCTCTATTTCTCAATAACTACAGGACAGATTTCAGTAAATCAAACTTAACCCTTTCCCAGACGGCAAATTTGGGACCAGACCAAGTTCAAAGCATTTTGCCGATGACAAATTAACAGTTGCTTAAAAGATGATTTTTCTATACGATAGGGTAGAAAACATTGTGGGAAAAGGAGAAAATGCTGGTTACCAAAAGGCTTCTATTCCTTTCCTGTAAAAACCAGGGATTGTTTGGGAAAGGGTTAATAGGAAGTTTTGTTATGAAGTGAAGATGTGCATATTATAATTTTGTTACAGTTGAATAATTTCTAAACGAGTTATGGCCCTTTCTTGATTTTTTTCTCCGGTCCATTACTCAGTATCTATCAGATGGATTGCAGTCAAACTTTATGGGAAGTTTATGTATGAAGCTAAGATGTGCAAATTATAATTTGGCAACAAGTTAATGATTTTCAAAGTTTTACATTACTATAACATGGTGGCATATTTTAGCCATAAGATACAATATACATGTGACTATCATGATTATTTTAGAACACTATTGTGATTAATCATAGTTTCCTAGAAATTTCATCAAGTTAAAATGAAAAGATAATATTCCCAAGAAACTTTGATATATCGCAATACATGTAGTTTTCTAAAATAATCATGAAAGCTATCTTGTATTTCGTGGCAGATTAATGCCAGTATACTGTATTACTTAGGCAAATTTTGTTTATAACTACCGTAGTAAAAGGGCACCCAGTTCCTTATATAACTCCTTAGTGGCTGTCAAATTAAAGAAAGTCAAAGATGCCATAACCAGGGAAAGGGTTGAAGGGAGGTGTGAGTATTTTAGTCAAGATTTCACAATATCATTTTTTCTTATTAAGTTCTGTTGATTTTCATATATGAAGTCCACATGGCAAAAGGTTTAGCCTTAAACTTGTTGGTCTGCAAGTTAAATACTTTTAGACCAATTTGGTAATGAATAAGAAACCTTAGCCTTTCACCACACAATCGACCCTGAAAATGAAATCCTTTGAAAACCTTTTTGGAACAGGACAAAATGCTGGTTACACAATAAATCCCATAACATCTGCCATAATTATTTATTATGTTGTCTGCAAAATTAATGTTATCATTTTGGTACAGTCTAAAATATTGTTGTGTGGTAAAGGCTTAAAAGCCTAAGTAGGCTTTTGTGTGTGTGTGTTTTTTTTTAAACCAGATGAAAACATGTATAACTACAGACACTGAACATTGTTTGGAATTTATTACTGTTTTTTATTCAGGCCATAAGCTAGTCAAAGGCTCTCAAAAACAAGAATGAAATTTGCACAAGAATACCTGTCTATCTTCAAGTTAACTCAAATATTGTGCTTAGGGGATATGTGGCACATATAGTGATTTCCGTTCATAGCCAATTCGAAGTACCGTACATGTATATTAGAAAAATGAAGTTATTGCTTCTTTATGTATTGGCAAAAGCTTCTATTTTCTCAAGTTTTTATTCAGGTTGCTGTGCAAAGTTTATCTTTTTGTTACTATTTAACTCTTCACCACACAATCCAGACTTTTAACAACCCCGAGAAAGAAGCCTTTTGAAAACATTGTGGAAAAAGGAGAAAATGCTGGAAACCATAATTTTCTCCTTTTCCCACAATATTTTCTACTCTGCTGGAAACAAATTTCAATATTTTAGTTGCAGTTATTTTTTCTTGTCTACAAAATGCTTTTAATTTGGACCAGTCTAAAATTTTGTCATGTGGTAAAGAGTCAAGATGTATTCTGGACTAAGGCTATATACATTTCAGTATCAAAGATTTATTTCTTGACATGGAGCTGTTGAGGGTATTCATCACATTTAGTGATGGCTCTAGTTTTCTGTGCAATATCCATAAAAGTTGGTCAGAATGTTAGTCTTGAAAATGGGGCATGTTGAACTAAAAAGGTCACCGAGACAAATTCTAGCAACAACTTGTACATACTCTAATGGCCACATTTCAGTCAGATACTTATGAGAGTTTTAGTGTGTGCATGTCATAATAAATCACATCAGACGATAATGGAAATAAGTCATGCTTGGTCAAAACGCTCGGGTGAAAGATTTCAGGGCCATTAGGGCTGCTTTGCCATCTTAAAGTGTTAGCTTATTTTTTTTTTAAGTCTATATCAGTTGATACTTGAACCCCTTTTAAATACAAGTCTGGACTTTACAGAGTACCACCAAACCCACTCATTGACCTTGAGGTCAAGGTCATACCTTGAGTTTGGGGTTGAATCAAATGCTTGCGTAGATTTTGTTTTTACATAACTTTTTACCACAGGAAAAAACTTTAGACAAAACAAAATCTAAAACATTTACGGGCAACAGATTCATGGTTTTTGTCTCTGATTGGGTACAAAACATGGGGAGTTAGGGGAAAAGTGGCAGTAAGCAGCACCTCATCATTTTCCCAAAATGCTTTCAGAAGCCTTCTTTCTGTAAATCAGGGTTGTTACAACTTGGGATAGGGTGGTAATGGGTTAATTAGTTTTATCTTCAACAAGACTTCCCCAACCAGATAGCTTATCTTTAAGTCAAGATATATGTTTTTGGTGATGGGCAGGCAAGCTATCCTGTATGTGGGTCAGGTTTTGTTTGTGATACAAATCATTCTAGTCTGTTTAAAGATTGTTTCTCATTTTTAGTTTTAATGCACATTAGAAATAATTATGTCGACAATACGATAACAAATAAATATTAAGAAACTACCGTAATTTTGTGATAGTTTGTTTATTTATTCCTGTCAGTACATGCTTAAACATGAGTTGTCATTTATTGAGTTATACCTGAGCAGTAATATATTCTCCACTAAAGGTGAGGCTGAGCTAAGGCCTTTATTGTGGAGAAAGTCCTGTCATATCCAGTTGCTGGCAGAAAAACTTACTTCAAGGAGCAACTTTCCACCTCGCAAGTTGAAAGATGGACAAATGACTATAACATAAGCTCCTGGGCTTTGGCCCAAGGAGCAAAAAAAAAGAAGGTAACCCGCAAAACTAATAAGATGAACAAGGGATAAATTTTTATCTTCTGTCATGTTTAGACAGAAAAAAACATTATGTAATGTCGTAAACACATATTTATTTAAGTTTGACAGCAAAAGATTTTTTTTTTTCAATTTGTGAAGCTATGAAAAAGAAATAGCCAAACGGAACTGACAGAACTTGTCAGTATTGATGGAAATTAATACTGATTCATTGGGCGGACAGATTGACTGATTGATTGTGTTGTGTTTAAACACCGTTTTCAACATTAATTAAGTTTTATCGTGGCAGCCACTGCTTCTATCCATGTTTTCGTGGAGCTTCTTTCACCAGTACTCTGCACAATCTGATTTCCAGGCCACTGGCTGCTTCCCCACATAACCATTGTTAAAAGGGTGGACAGCAGTGAGAGAGGAATGAATCCTGTCGCAATCATTAATCCTCAAGAAGAAATTGTCCAAGCTAAGGATCAAACCAGTGACCTGTTCTCAAGTCCTCCATGCTAAAGACTGAGCTAAGTGACTTGACTGGGCAGACAGAAACACTTGTAATCACTTTAATAGTTTCAACTATTGACAAATTTCATCATAACAATGTGACCTTGACCTTTAAACTGATGACACAGTTGCAAAAGACAGGTCGTCTGTCCATGAACATCATTTATGCGAATAATTTTGGATGCAATTGGAAGCTGTTGAAAAGATGCCTATGTCCTTCCCACGATTTCATGGTACAGGCAGAAAAATGCAGTGGAGTAAAACTGTTGACTGGATTGAATTTCTAAAGTTTACTTGACATAATTCTACACATAAATGATGTGCTTCAACTTGTGATATGCACACTCCTACAAGTTACAGTGTTATCCAAATTGTAACTTTTTGTAGAATACAGCCATTTCTTCATCTTTTTGGAGGAAGAAATGCAGATTTTGACGATGTATCAGCATATGAACCCCTTCTAAATAACTCACAACTATAAGAGCTTTAGCAGTCAGTGTTGATCAAAATTAGACTGCAAAAAAAACATGCACTCAGGGACCTTATTCAACAACCATTCACGAGAACATACTCAGTTTTGTTCTCCAGATTTTTCCACATTTGAAAGTAACATAGCTTCTGATAGGCTAAAACCATTTTTTTAGCCCATCAGAAGTCTTGTTACTCGCAAATTTTGAAAATTGTGTAGAATATGACAAAGAAATTCTTTATGGTTGGTGTAAATGGACCCTAATCTCCAATCTACAATGCTTTACTGGAAAACTTAGGACTACACTGTTATAAAGTTTCCTGTTTTTTTTTTAACATCTTAATTTTAAAATGCCCCTTTACTACACAATCCCAGGTTTAAATGGCCTTGAGGACAAAAGACTTTTGAAAACATTGTGGAAAAAAACAAAATTGCTGGTTTCCAGCATCGTTTTCCTACAGTTTTCTACATTTTCAAAGACAAATCTTTTATGCCATATTGAAATATATTTATCTGGAAAGATTTGTTGTTTTTTAACTCCTTACCAAACAACATAATTTTTGGCTTATCCAAATCGAAAGCATTTGCAGACGACAAAATAAAAATGACTGAAAATTGAAATTTGTATTGTGAAGGGTAGAAAACATTGTGGGAAAAGGAGAAAATGCTGGTTACCAGCATTTTCTCCTTTTCCAACAATGTTTTCTATAGGCTTCTTTCTCGGGTTAGTCAAAAGTAGGGATTGTGTGGTAATGGGTTAATATGATAGATTCCAGCCTTGTATACAGGGCACAGACTAGTCTGTCAGTTTTCACTTCATGCCGAGACTGTCATATTTGGCTTCTACCCAGACCATCCATGATCTCTTGCTTCCTATGCATGAAAATGGCTTCCTCCCGAGACTGTCCCAGTGATTCTGCTTTCTGCCTAAGGTAGGCAGCTGGCAGAATAATGACAGTCATGGCAGACCACAATTTTTCAAAGGTTAGAGTCTCTACAGGCAGCATGAGATTACAGACAGTCTGGACGGAAGCCATATATGACTGCGGCCTGGACGGAAGCCATATATGACTATCTGTTTTGGCAGGAAATTCTGCAGGCTTGTTTATACCTTGCTTTGTACAAGTCGTTAAAAGTCATTTATTCATATTTAGCAAAGCATTCAATACTGCTTTCACCCCTGTGTAAATGTCTACTCCAATATCATTACTAGCTGCAAGAGGATCAAAACAGACTCTCTCAACTGGTTTAACTCTTTACCACACAATCCCGACTTTTAACGATCCTGAGAAAGAAAGCTTTTGAAAACATTTTAGGAAAAGGAGAAAATGCTGGTAACCAGCATTTTCTCCTTTTCCCACAATGTTTTCTACCCTATCCAAATCAAATTTCAAATTTGGATACACATTTATTTTGTCGTCTGCAAATGGTTTCAATTTGGACTAGTCCAAAATGTTGGCGTTTGGTAAAGAGTTAAAATATCTTGTTCAACTTAAAGCCTATCACTTCCATGAAGCTGAATATCATCATCTGTATGACTGCATAGTAGACATCTCTCCAAAGACGCTCTACCCTGGAGTTATGAATAGGATTTCCAGCAATGAAACCAGTCTCCTCAATGGTCCTCTTCTTTCTTCCATATATTGAAAGTAATCAGCTTAGTCAGACTTAAGAAGAAATCTTCAAACATTTCCCTGGCATATCCATTTCTTTCTTCACAATATGGAATCTGAGGTCATTCAGTTTCAGCTTCTGAAACTATAGAAATATGCATAAATAATTCATGCAAATAACCTAAATGTGGCTCAATTGATGGATTTCTCTTTGATAGAGTAGAAAATATCATGGGAAAAGCCAAAAATGCTGATCATCTGCATTTTCTCCTTTTCCCACAATGTTTTAAAAAGAGCAATGTTGACATGACCATCCCCTGCCAAATGGTTGCTGGATAGCAGATGTGGAGCTATCTGGGCCTGTCCTTTTGTCCTTTAGTACAGAGTTGAGGCATCTGCAAACAATATTGACCCAGATCAGCGAGCACAGTCCCCTCAGGTTATGGCTTCTGACTAGAGGATTTTCAAAGATTTTCAATATTTTTCAATTTTGTTGCAATGACACCCAGAGTTTTGACATTACAAAGTGCAATGTAAAGTCCTTTCTTTTCTGTTCAAATCCATCAGCTTTGTTTTTTTCAACCATCCTCAGTAAGAAGGCTTTTCAAAACATAGAAAAGGGAGAAAATACCAATAACCAAAGTTCCTCCTTTTCCACACAATGTTTTTTAACATTTTTAGACAAATTTCCAAGTCTGAACCACAGCTTCATTGCCTTTGACAACTTTGATCAATAAAAATTAGCCCTTTACCACACATAATCCCTAAAGTGAATGGAGAAGGATTTTTAAAACATGGTTAAAAGGGAAATGCTGATTACAGAATTTCTCTACTATTCCATCATTGTTTTCTACCCTTTCTGAGACAAACTTTGTAATTTGAGCTATATATTCAACTTCATGTTTTACTCTGAAAATGCTTTAACTCATTACCACACGAGAAAATTTTGGACTGGTCCAAATTGAAAGCATTTGCAGACGACAAAATAAAGGTGACTGAAAAATAGAAATTTTTTCTGGGAAGGGTAGAAAACACTGTTGGAAAAGGAGAAAATGCTGGTTACCAGCATTTTCTCCTTTTCCAACAGTGTTTTCAAAAGGCTTCTTTCTCAGGGGCGTCAAAAGTAGGGATTGTGTGGTAATGGGTTAAAAAGTTAGATGCGTGTATATCTAAAATTTGGTTGTGTGGTTGAGAGTTAAGGAAAAATATTGTTTTCTGGTAAATAGATCTAGGGGAGTGTTGTCTTTTGATGTACTTTTGGGCAACCCTAAATGGCCTGCATGGTAATCTAGAATTTATTCTGATATTGTGCAAATACATACCCACTGAATATTTGTTCATCATAATCTGTTATTTCAGCTTTTGCCACACATTTTATTAACATTTAGGAATGGCCAAGCACTATCATGGGACTGCAAAAAGTTGGAAAAGAAGCTAATGTGCAAACACCATGTTCTGAAAAATAACAATAACCCAAAGTTATGCTCAGCCTTTGTGAAAATGGAGTTTAACTCGAACTCTTTAGTTACCACAGAATCCTGACTTTTATCAACCCTATGAAAGACAGCTTTTGAAAACATTGTAAAAAAAAAAGGAGAATGCGAGAAAATACTGATAACCAGTATTTTCTCTTTTTCACCTATGGTTTTTATCTTTACCAAATATCTATATCTGAATAACATTCTTTTTTTTGTGCAAGTGTTTTCAATTTTGACCCATCCAGAATTTTGTCGTTCGGTAAAGAGCTAACATGGGCGGATCCAGATATCTTTCTTGGGGGGGGGGGGGGGGGGGGGTCTCACCGAAAACGCACTGGTCTTATCTTATGATACTTTGGTTTCTGGATTTCAGTGGATGTAAGCCGTTTACAAGAAAAGTCAAAGTTTCCAGTTCTAACCATGAGGAGGTCTCCACATTTAGAGCATTTTATTTTTAAATTTATGACTGTATTTTACATAAATGCTGTGCAATATCAAACCAGTACCATTTCACGAATCCGATAACCACATTTTTGCCAAAATTCCAGGGGGGGTCCGGTCCCCCCCACTGGATCTGCCTATGGCTAACTCTATATCAAATTTCAAAATTTCAGACTGACCATCTAAAATTACTTACAGTCTTTCTGAAGAGATGTTAAACCGCTGTCCCGCTGTCCCATGTGACATATGGAGCATGTTAACCCTTTCCCAAATGACAGAATTTTAAACTTATCATAATCAAAATTGAAAGCTTTTGCAGATGACAAAAGTGCTGTGACTTAAAAATAAAAAAAATTATGTATAGAAGGGCAAAAAACACTGGGAAAAGGAGAAAATGCTGGTAACTAGCATTTTCCCCTTTTCCCACAACGTTCTCAGAGGCCTGTTTCTCGGGGCTGTAAAACCCCTGATTGTTTAGTAATGTGTTCAAGAAACGGGTGTAACTTGATTAGGATGGATTTCAATCTGTACTATTCCTAGTAACGAAACTAGCAGTCTTCAGGGTCGTTGCCTATATGCCCATATTGGCAAGCCCTTGTGACAATCCACAAATCATTCCCCTACTGACAGACGTTTAGCCCCCTTTTGCCAAGACACTGCACCAAGTCAGAGAAGTAATCTGTTCAGACAGACAGAAAACGAGAAAACTGTATCCACTCGCCTTACATTGGAGATAAAATTCACATTTCTTTCGCACAATTATACTTTATTTCAGAGACAATTGTGCATTCTGGTACTTTGAATTAACTTTCGGTGCAGTCCGGTGTTCTCGACGAGCCCTAATCATAAGGAGGTCACTCGGTCCATCCTCTCTACTTTTAACTTGGAAACATCGTGGTCAACGTTCAAGTGTATGTGTACAAACAAATACAGAAAGTCAAGTTGCCCATTTCCTTTAAAATTCAACTTACCGGCAATCCAGCTAACTGGCAAGAGTTTTTCCCGAACTTGCGCCGTCCTGATAAAGCATCGCCATGTTGGAAATCCCTTGAAACTGTCGTCCAATCAAATGCACTGTTGCAAAATGGTCTTTAACCAGTATCGAATGAATTTTTTTTTTATTGCAACGTTTGTGTCATGACAAACGTTGCAATATTCGATACCAATATTTTCATTCGAAAAAAAAATAATGATTCGAAAAAAAAAATATTGGTTCAATAATCCTAAATATTTGCTACAAAACAAAAAATATGTGTGCGAAAAAAATTATTTATTCGATAATTTTAGTTTTGGGAACAAATATTTTTTTTATCGAACAATTTTTTTCCGTTTTGGAATGAATATTTTGACATCGAATATTGCAACGTTTGTCACGCCATAGATAGCACTCGATTATGATGCGACACCATCAAAAAGTAATATTAGACGTCATGGTACCATGTTTTATTAATTAACTATTAGCTATTTAGAAGTAATACATGGAAACCGGTCCACGCGATACTAGTCACATTTCTTTCTTCGTATAGTATACAGGTCGTGACCTCGGCTTAATACGACTTGACCTCCGATCAATACAGTTGGCCTCGTATCAATATTGATGACCCGCGACCAATACAGAAATCCTTGAACGTGATTGGTCAAAAGTTTAGTCGCGTGAGCTTCTGCACTTACTTTTCACCAATCACATTCAAAGATTTCTGCATCGGTCGTGGGTCATCAATATTGATACGAGGTCAACTGTATTGATCGAAGGTCAAGTCGTATTAACCGAGGTCACGACCTGTATACTATACGAAGTAAGAAATGTGACTAGTAAACCCTATTTTCACTTCTCTTAGGTTGTCATATTGATTCTTGCTCAATAGTTAAACCTTTACCAAGCGACAAAATTTCAGACTGGTCCAAACTGAAAGCACTTGCAGGCGACAAAATAAACGTAACCCCAAAAAATTGATATTTATTTCCAGCAGGGTAGAAAACATTGTGGTAAAAAGGAGAAAATGGTAGTTACCACAATGCTTTTCCCACAATATTTTCAGAAGGCTTTTTTCAGGGTCGTAAAAACCAGGGATTATTTGGTAAAGAGTTAATTAATACAAATGTCATTGATCAAGTGATTTCGTATTGGCCTTTGGCCTCGGTCCAATACGGCTGACCTCGGACCTGTGACTTGGCCATTACGAAATCACTTGATAAATAACATTATATTATTTACAGGTCCGGATTGCAGGGGACCAGATGGATCGATTGTTAAATATAACCAATGGAAGATAATCGATGGACAGAACTGCACGTGCAAGAATATTGGACAAGGCACTACATGCTTTTAAGTTATGTTATGCAAATAGCTTCCTTACCAGATAAGCCTTTTGTTTGTAAAAACATGGAGAAGAGAGCCTTTGAAACCTTTGTGAGAAAATGTAAAAATACTAATAAGCAGCATTTCTCCTTTTTGCATAATGTTTCCTTTCCTTTTACAGAAACAAGTTGCAGCATACATGTACTTACAGTACCTTATCGCCTGGAATGCCTTTAAATGTGTACGAGTCTAAAATTCTGTAGTCCAGTAAGGATTCATTACCAAACGACAATATTTTAGGCTTGTCCAAATCGAAAGCATTTGCAGACGACAAAATAAAAGTGACTGAAAATTTGAAATTTGTTTTGTAAAGGATAGAAAACATTGTGGGAAAAGGAGGAAATGTCACCAGCATTTTCTCCTTTTCCTACAATGTTTTCTTAAGGCTTCTTTCTCAGGGTTGTCAAAAGTAGGGATTGTGTGGTAATGGGTTAAATTTGATAAATTTCAATAGAAAGTGTTTATTTTGAGAACTTTTCTCCTTTGTTGTTGATGGTTTTCAGATGTTGTTTGTTGTTGTTATTGTTGTTAGTGGTTGTTGTTGGAAGACGTCAAGGTTCCGTATTTACAAACCATATTTAACCCTTTACCAAACAATACCTGGTTTTTACGACTCTTCTTTTCCCACAATGTTTTCTACTGTTCTAAAGTCAAGTTTCAATGTTTGAGACACATTTATTTTTGTCTGCAAATGCTTTCAATTTGGACAAGTCTAAAATTTTGTCGTTTGGTAAAGGGTTAAGAACATACCTAAACGTATTCTTCAGAATGACGTCAATTTACATGAAAGTAACAGAACTTCTGATTGGCTGTGCTGTTTTGTTTAGATTTAAATTTTAATTAAAAATAACGTTATCTCTTTATCAAAAGACAAACTTTTAGACTTGTTCGATTTGAAAGCATTTGCAGAAGACAAAATAAAGGTAACTCAAACATTGAAAATTGTTTCTAGCAGGGTAGAAAACATTGTGGGAAAAGGAGAAAATGCTGGTTACCAGCATTTTCTCCTTTTCCAACAATGTTTTTCAAAAGGCTTCTGTCTCAGGGTCGTAAAAGACCTAGGATCGTTTGGTAAAGGCTTAAACTGTACTCTGCACGAAAGATCACTGTTACTGCCCTTTAACCTTAAAGGTGGCCCTTCAGAATTTGGGACACAAATTTTACAAAAATACAGAAAAGTCATCCTAATACTCCCAAAGCCTTAAAATTTCCACTCATAAAATCCCATCCGTCGAAAATCATCCGCCAACATGAGAAATTAGAGATTTACCACAGCCCAGGTCGACACTGAAGGGAAACAGCATCTATTTTCACATCAGCAACTCGCTCATTTACATACCGGAAATATACAGACGAAGCTTTAAACATAGCATCCAAAGTTCTAGACATAATGGAAAATAATTACATGTTAGTTATGTTATGGAATTTAAGAGTCATTAGTCAAGTGTCCGTCACTTAACATTCCCAGAATGTTTTTTTTATTTTTGGCGGGAGATCTACAAATAGCTTAAGAGGCTACGTAGCCTTTTAAGGGAATACCACCAAAAAAAAAAAAGTTTTTTTTTGTAATTCTATGATTCTTAATTATTGATGATTTGTGTTATTTTTTTCATATTAATTGCAGTGATGTATAAATTTTTTAATTTGGTGTGGTGTGAAAAATCTAAATATCCACCTTTAAGGTTTTCAGCATAACTCAGATGTGATTAGACGAAAGGCGTATGTAAAAAAAAAGAGACTGCAAATAATATTAAACGCGATATTGAATCGACACCGCGTGGTATCTTATGGAATTTTTCACAATATTCTTCCCGAAGTGCTTACTCCTTTTCCACGTTTACATCGTCAAAACAATGATCAGGAGTCAGAGAAGAATGAATCCTGTTGCAGAGACAATCATCAACCTATCGGAAACATTATAATTTGGTGAAATGGGCAAGTTCTTGCATAAAATTAACCGTCTGATAGGCCTAACTATAAGATATCAGAACATCTTCGCCTATTTTTGTTTACACAGTATGTTAACCTTTTACTACACAGATACTCATTTTGACGCATCAACAACCTAGAGCTTTTGAAAACATTATGGGAAAAGGAGAAATTGCTCGTAACGAGCAATTTCTCCTTTTCCCACAATGTTTTCCACTCAATCAGATATTTGTATCCTCATTTGTCCATATTTTTTACATCATATGTTTTTTTGCTGCTAAAATGGAAGAGTCTAAAATTGGCATATCAGGTAAAAGGGTTAATTAAATGAAAATGAATGGAGGTATCAATAGAATGTATTTTATAACTGAAAAGTTTTGCCAAAGTTTTGAATTCAAATACATGTAGACCAATATCTTTTTATCCCTTTTTACGTACATTTGCCACATATGTGTGCGAATGCTATAACAGTTTTGGTTTGTATTATATTTACCGCAATTTTCAGCATTATTTCTCAGTTATATAGCGACCTTTTGGGAGTTTCTTTTTCTTTTTCAAACAAGTAGTTCTCACAACAACTACAAATTTCGTGGAGAGAGGGGCTGTCATTTTTAGCGGATTTGCTATAGCAAATCCGACAGAACAGCTTCGAGTATCATTGTCCTTGCTCAATCTATTTACATGTATTGTTTATATTTTATAGATCTACATGTATTACACGTGATAAAAGATTTTAATTATCTTACATCAAATCATAGTTTGAAACTGCTCAACAAATCCGCTTTTCAGGACTTTCAGTCCTTTGATCTTTTGTAAACGTCTATGGTATACTTCCGATATATTCCTTCACACATTTTACGCATCTTCATGCGCTCTCTTAACTCTTTACCCAACAACAAAATTTTAGACTGGTCCAAATTGAAAGCATTTGCATACGATAAAGTTAACCCATCACAAAACTTGATTTTTTTTCAGCCGGGTAGAAAACACTGTGAGAAAAGCAGAAAATGCTGGTTACCAGCATTTTCTCCTTTTCTCACAATGTTTTCAAAAGGCTTCTATCTCAAGGTTGTAAAAGCCAGGGATTGTGTGGTAAAAGGTTTTAAAAAAAAGGGGGGGAAATGGTGAGTCGCGATAGGCAAGTTTTTTTTGGGTCAAAATATAGATAACGAAATCAGGAGAATAAAACAACAATCACCACAGCAAGATTTGAAAACCAAATGGCGGATAAGGAAAAGAAATGTTTTCGACAACTGTTCTATCTTTTCCTTATAATCATCACATTCACCATTCATGTCCGATGCCAAACATCACCGGGTCCACTGACTGACGTTAACGAGGTGACGATGCATCTCTGTCCGTTCTTGTGTACAATCGGAGATCAGTGGAGCTGTGTACCGCCTCCCTGTCCACTTCCGCCGTGCATAGATCCAGCCAAATATAAGCCGACGGATTGCTGTTCTTATTGCCCTAACGGTAAGTCCTATATCTATTTATAATAATAATAAAAAAAAAATAATAATATCTTTATTTATTTATTTATTTATTTATTAATGACCCCAATAATTTGATCACCCAAAAAATGACTGTGTCAGTGTTCGGCTGAATATTGCTAGAAAATCGTTGTATATAAAGAGGATGAAATAATATTTCAGAGTAGCTTACCGTGATAGAAAATTTCAAACAAATTAAAATACATGTAGATCTAAACAAATGGCTGCGAGCCATGGAATTTTTCATCTACTTTTGTTATCTGATAGACACCTAATAATTTCTAAGGTCACATTTCATTCAGTGTGATTTTCTGCTTTATTTTTCCTCCAAATCACATAATTCACTACATTGTTGGAAAAATTTCCTTATTTTCGGTCCATATAGGTGGATTATTTCTCACTGCATAACCAAACGCAATATATATAAAATTGAGAGGACAAGACGATTCTGAGAATTTTGCCCCCTACCCCCCCTCCCCAATACAAAATTGCTTCCTACGGGCCTGCAGGATAAGTGTTTATACTTAGTTATGAATAACTCCAAGGCAGTAGTGGTCTTATTGTAAGCCTAACAAATTGTCAAGTGCAGACCACTATTTTTCGTTTTACAGCATGCCGCTTTTAGAATTATTTGTGAGAAATACAAATTTTCTCCCTTGGACCTAATGTGTAGGCCCATAATCGTTTCTTTTTTTTTCCAGGAGCCGATTGTAAAAGTCCAGACGGTGTACCAATAAAATATAACCGCTGGCGGATTGTCTACGGGAAGAACTGTACGTGTATGTACCCGCCGTCAGATGCTACGTGTTCCTAGATTGTATTGTCAACATATCAAAACAATTTGTCGAGGAGCCCAAAATATATGTCGTGCACATGCATTTTAAGTTTTTTTTTTAATCTTTCTTTTGTCTCATTTTACATTTGTTTTAAGGAAATGTAATAACTGCGGAAAAGAAAACTATGAGCATAGATCTACTTCTTTGAAGACAAATGAAATTCATTGTTAATTGAATAAAGGATATATGTCTGTTTTGTTTAACGAATTTTGTGAATTATATGTTCTTAACATAAATCAGGTTCATTCAATGTTTGTTGCCAAAACTGCTTTGTTAAATCTATAACGAAGACAAAAAGCCCATAAAAACATTCCGGGAAAAGAAAGCTGTATTACCTACGTGAAGCATTTTGTAACTCTCACCCACAATGTTTTCAGTCTTTTCAAAGAAGTTCTTCCACCTGAACTATATTTTGTTGTCTGCCGTTGTCTGCGCATGTCATATTCTTCGAAGATTCGACTGTCTTATATGACGCATCACTACAAGCCCCGAAAGCGGGCTGACTCTAATATTACGCTCTATAAAGTAGCAATGTTGAAAATAGCTTTTACGTATCAATACATTTGAGGAGAAATGAGACCTGCTTTAGCAACAGATTTCTCTAAACTGGTGACCACAGTTGAGTGAATTGCACGAGGTAGCGTTTTATTGGGTAAACCTTTTTTTTTTAAATTCAAAGTAACGGTTGTCGCGTAGGAAAGTGGTTCGGTTCTGTACCCAGGATGCCCATATCAGATAGATGAGTATTTATAGAATGCCATCTAGCGGGAGATAATGGTTGTCTGCCAATAATTTCAACATACACAAGTCTGAAATTTTGTTGTTTGGTAAGGAATTACTAATGTCCAAAAACCATCATTGGCTATGGTCGACCATGTCGTTTAGGTGAACATGTTTCATAAAAAGTTGACAGCCCGATGCAAAAACAACCCCAGACACGTGATAGCCAAGATGAGTTTTAACTCTTTCCCAAACGGCAAAATTTGGACCAGACCAAATTGAAAGTATTTTGCAGATGACAAATTAACAGTTGCTAAAAAGATGATTTTTCTATATGACAGGGTAGAAAACATTGTGGGAAAAGGAGAAAATGCTGGTTACCAGCATTTTCTCCTTTCTCACAATGTTTTCAAAAGGCTTCTATTCCTGACCCGTAAAAATCAGGGATTGTTTGGGAAAGGGTTAAAAAAAACTCGAAGAAGTCATCCCATTCGAGTTTCGAACTTCCATACATAGAAATATATAGGCATTTAATCTATTTTTTTAGTTTCAAGTTTCAATTCAAATAAACGGTCATACAAATTGCCCGTACAGCTGAGGTCTGGAAGTTCTATGACCGACTTGCTCAACTTGTCACAAAAAGTCGCCGGAAAAGTAGGCCTAAATTTTCCTAATTTCTGCATGTAGGCTTACAAGGAAAAGAACAGAGCTGGTTAGATTTTATTTGAAAAATTATCATGAAAATCTAACGTTTCCTTTACTAACGCTTTTTCTTTTTTTAAACATTATCTCCTGCTAGATGACATTCTATAAATACTCATCTATCTAATTTGGGCATCCTGGGCATCCTGGGTAAAGACCCGAACCACTTTCCTACGCGACAACCGTTACTTTGAATTTCAAACTAAAATAAACGTTAACTCAATAAAACGCTACCTCGTGCAATTCACACAGCTATGATCAGCAGTTTAATAGAGAAATCTGGAGCTAAAACAGGTCTCATTTCTCCTCAAACGTATCGAGAAAAGCTATTTTCTACGTTGCTACTTTATAGAGCGTAATATTAATCAGCCCGCTTTTGGGGCTATAGTGATGCGCCATTTAAGACAGTCGAATCTTCGAAGAATATGACATGCGCAGACAACGCTTTTTTAAATACAGTCAAGTGAAGGGTAGTGGCATAAACTGGTTTCTAACCTTTTATCAAACGACAAAATTTTAGACTACCACTTGCAGACGACAAAATAAACGTAACTCGAAGACTGACATTTTTTCCAGCCCGGTAGAAATATTGTGGGAAAATTAGAAAATGCTGGTTACCAGCATTTTCTTCTTTTCCCACAAAGTTTTCAAAAAGCTTCTATCTCAGGGTCGAAAAAACAAACAAACCAGGAATTGTTTAGTAAAAGGCTAAAGGAAGATTTTCGAGGTTTTTTTAAAGATCAAAGTACTGACATAACCAGCCTTACTAGAGATAACGTTTAGATGGTCCATACAGGATTGAAAAAAATTGGTCCAGTCTAGTTACAAAATCCGATCCAGATATTCGATCCCGTTCGATCCACTTCTCTTGATAGTATGTTAGTCACTAAATTTAACGATCCAAATGAATTTTTTCCAAAAGACTAAACTTTGGTGGTTAACTTCCGTTAGGTGATACACTAGCTCGGACATGTTTAGCTTGTTTTAAGGGATGTATTGCTTGAGAAACTTGTGTCAAACCGAATGTAGGGTAAACTGCAGTAATCTCTGATCATTTCAGATTTTCTTTTTTCTTTGTCGACTTTCCTACTAAGCTGAAGCTGCACTTATTTGAAATAATTTTATTTAATGATTATAGACATTAGGGAGCATATAATTTCTAGTTCTAGTGTTTAGTATGGAATTTTTCAGAACTATGTGTTCAGTTAGGCAGGTAAGTTGTCCGAGTCCTGTACAGGATTGCGTACATAAGTCTTGTATGGTCAAGATAATTATGATTCATTCATTACTTGAAAGTAAGACATTTATAGTATACTCGTGTTTATTTTCTTATTAGAACCATTCAAGTTTCTAAAAAAAAAAAAAAGTCTTCTTCAACGGTACCAATTATGTACTGTGGTTTTGTTAATGCAATATGACAGTTTGTATATAATTAGATACGAGTACAAGTGGCCTGAAACATTTCTTAAGTATATCTAATATATACAAACTGTCTTATTGCATGAACAACAGCACAGTATTCAAAGTCCTCCAAACGCAGAATAGACCATATCAAAACTGTCAGTGTCTGAGGAACGGTCCCGTCCAAAGACGTTACCTAGGGTGCGGTAATGTACGGGTCCGGAGACTCCAGAGATAGACCAACAGAACTGAAGTTGGAGACATCCCTAGTTGCACTGACTGACTTCGGGTACGCAAAATCATTTTTAGTTATCAAGTACTTGCAGCGTACTTGATTTCCATTACATTAAATCAAAGAGGATTGGAGTAAATTAGTAAGTGCGAACAAGTCAACGGACGAAAGGTTTATACCAAAAAAACAGGCACCAGCTGAACGGGTAACAAGTCCAGCGGAAACGCTCTAAGCTGCACGTGGAAAACCCTTACAGAACAAATTTTCTTACTCAAATAGAGTCTATAAGATCAAAAAGAGACAACCCGAATGGTATGCAAAACCTTATAGATCTATAATAAATAAATCGATACTGAATTTAAGTTGAGGAACAACAGAGGAAATCTGAAATAGGACGGAAGACGCTCTTTTTCCCCATCCATATTTTTTAGCTTTGTTGGCCGGAGGTTATATCAAGTCCCACATGGTTCACCTTTATTTTGAGTATTTTCTACTCTGAGACTACCCATCAAATTTTGATGAAACTTCACAGAAATGTTCTTACCATAGTCCGTATCAAAACTAAAAGAATTGGGAGCATAGCCTGAAAATGTTCCACTATGTCGCGAAAACCCATGAAATCTAAAATCGTGTGTCAAAAGAATATTTATTTCTTATGGGATTCATTTTGTACACATGAAATACATTACTGGTCTGAGGTATAACGCACAGAATTTCATAATTCTAATTCATAAAACAATGCATCATGTACATGTAGCCCTGAGGTAAAAGTTGATTCCAGCCCAGAAGTCCCAAGTTTTTCATGCATTTAGGGCTACCAGATTTTGCAAACCTTTATTTAAAAGACCACTACTGAAACCAGGGGTTACTTGATTTATAGACTGATATTGTGAAAACTTCAGAAAGCCATCTGTTCCTAACCACAAGACTAGTAGGGCTGACTATCAGCCCAAAAAATGACTATCACGATATTCTTACTATTGCTGGATTAATATCATGAAACTATCACTATTATGAGAACTATATGGTGATGCATCACGATACTATCTGGTCATGTAAGATTTTCTTTAAATACACGGTCTCTGGCAGTTGTTTGCAGGGGCTTGGCAGTAAATATCAGATGTTTGACCAGCAAATTTGTTGTGTTCTCTCTGTGTTTAGTATTATTTAACATATTCTGTGCTGCTCGCTTTTTATCACCATCCTCTCCTTCATTATGAAATTCAAAATGGGTCCAGACACTGGCCTCACCTACTTTTTTTTTTCACGATCTCAAAATTAGCAGCCATCATAAACGACATTTATCACTGAGTTGGAAAATGGGTCACCTCAGGTCAAAAACTAAGTATGTCAGATCTTAGAAATGTTCCAGAGGCCTCATTTTCAGTCCATACTCTTGAAAGTTTCTCCGAATCTTGCAAGGGCGGATCCAGAGGTGGGGACCGGGGGTCCGGACCCCCCTTGGAATTTTGGCAAAAAAGTGGTTATCAGATTCGTGATTGGGACAGCTTTGATATTGCACAGCATTTATATAAAATACAGTCATATATTTAAAAAAGGTTCAAAATGTGGAGACCTCCTCATGGTTAGAACTGGAAACGTTGACTTTTCTTGTAAACGGCTTACATCCACTGAAATGCGGAAATCAAAGTACAATATAATAAGACGAATGCGTTTCCCCCTAAGAAAGATATCTGGATCCGCGCATGTTTTGTCTTGATATCTCAACTTCAAAAATGGGTCAGATGGGATGAAAAACTAGGTCACTAGATCATGGCTTGGAAAATCCTAGTGTACAGTCTAGAGGCTACAGAAATTTAATATGGATTGTGATTGGTCAAAAGGCTCAGGTTAGCAACATCAAGACCATCATGGCCCTCTTGTTATTCTTTCAGTGACAGTCTCATATTTAAGCAGGTTTGTTTTCCACATATTCTTTCAATGAGAACAATAGAACGACAGTAATTTTTGTCTGATAAAGTTTATTTATTATATACCTAGCAGTGAAATCCTGGAATTTCCCAGTGTGATGAATTTTGATATCATCAGTGGTGATGATATGAACTTTCACTTCCTGTCGTAATTTAGAACTACTTTTTTTTCATTAAGGTTAAAAAGGTATATAATAAATACAATAATCAACTGGTCATTTTTGATATGAAAAATATCTCACTCGAATGCGTCGTAAGGTGTTAAAAAAAACTCGTGCTGCGCACTCGTTTTTTCAGCGCCTAAGAACGCATCCTTGTGAGATATTTTTCATATTAAAAATAACCAGTTGATTACCCTCTTACAGGTGACATGATGAACATATTTGTTCACCAAAGTTTATTTACTATTTTTTAATTATTTACTTACAGGTGACAAGATGAACATATTTGTTCCCCACTTGCAGTGGTAGCTTTTACGGGTGTATTCTGAAGAATGGCACTGCAGAGCTCTTCTCTAAGCCTGATGAAACCCAGAAAACAGATGGACAAATTAGCTGTTGCCATGATGTGACTTGTATTCTGCTGCAAGTGGTGTAAAAGACCAGATGAAGACAAATGTGTGGCTGGTTGAAGATGAAAATTGGACAAAGGTACATGTACAAACTTGGTTTTAACTCTTTACCATATGAAATTTTTTTAGATTAGTCGGAATTGAAAGCATTTGCAGATGATAAAATAAAAGTGATTGCTTAATTGAAATTTGGTTTGGGAAGGCTAGAAAATATTATGGGAAAAAGGAGCCAGCATTTTCTCTTTTTCCCTTAATGTTTTCATTAGGCATTTTCTTGGGGAAGGGGTGTGTTAAAAGTAGGGAATTGTGGTAAAGGGTTAAATCATCAAAGTTTTTTTATGCTCCTACCATTTTAAATATAGATGTTATAATTAGGGAATTGTAGGTTCGCAGGCATATCATAGGCTTGATGAGTTCAACATATGATAAAATGCACCAATTGTTAACCCTTTCCCAAACAATGGTTTTTACAGGTCTGGAATAGTAGCCTTTTGAAAACATTGTGGGAAAAGGAGAAAATGCTGGTAACCAGCATTTTCTCCTTTTCCCACAATGTTTTCTACTCTATCATAGATATAAATCATCTTTTCAGCAAGAGTTTAATTGTGGTCTGCGAATGTTTTCAATTTGGTCTAGTCCAAAAGTTTGTGGTTTGGGAAAGGTTTAAGGATATAGGACACCCTGTTGGGATTTGTGTAACATCACCTTTCATTGCTTGAAAGACAGACAAATTCAGCTTAGACTTTTGTAATCTGTAATCGCTGATTTGATGCAAGGTAGGGTTTTCCTTTTGAGGATCCTTGAGCAAGACAAAACAGTCCACTAACTTAGTACACATAATGTTGAAACACGGAACATGCTTGAATGATTTGGTTCTATGATGTGTTTGAAATAATTACGAAGTTAATTTTATACTCTATTCAGCAGATTAACTATTACCGGTAATTGCCGCTTAATTATTTATTTTCTTTACTTTTGACTTTTTATTCTTACAGGTATCTTTATCTTGTAATTATTATGCCCCCCTTCGAAGAAGTGGGGGTATATTGCTTTGCACTTGTCGGTCGGTCGGTCCGTCGGTCCGTAGACCACAGTTTTGTCCGGAGCATATCTCAAGTATTTCAGGTATCATCTTGAAACTACATAGGTGGATAGATCTAATTAGGGAGAAGTGCAGTGCACAAGAATCATAACTCTGCCCATCATGTTTATGGAGTTATTGCCCTTTGTTGATTTTCATATTGAATTTTTGTCCGGAGCATAACTCTAAAAGTATTTCAGGTATTATCTTGAAACCTCATAGGTGGATAGATCTCATTAAGGCAAAGTGCAGTGCACAAGTACCATAACTCTGCCCATCATATTTTTGGAGTAATTGCCCTTTGTTGATTTTCATACTTAATTTTTGTCCAGAGCATAACTCAAAAAGTATTTCAGGTATCACCTTGAAACCTCATAGGTGAATTAATCTTATTTAGGAGAAGTGCAGTGCACAAAAACCATAACTCTGCCCATCATATATATGGAGTTATTGCCCTTCGTTGATTTTCATACTTAATTTTTGTTTGGAGCATAACTCAAAAGTTTTTACAGGTATCATCTTGAAACTTTATATGTGGATAGATCTCATTCAGGAGAGGTGCAGTGAATAGAACAATAACTCTGCCCATCATATTAATGGAGTTATTGCCCTTTGTTGATTTTCATACTTATTTTTGTCTGTAGCATAACTGTAAAAGTATTTCAGGTATCACCTTGAAACCTCATAGGTGGATAGATCTTATTTAGGAGAAGTGCAGTGCACAAAAACCATAACTCTGCTCATCATATTTTTGGAGTTATTGCCCTTTGTTGATTTTCATACTTAATTTTTGTTTGGAGCATAACTCAAAAGTTTTTTCAGGTATCATCTTGAAACTTTATATGTGGATAGATCTTATTCAGGAGAAGTTCATTGCACAAACCCCATAACTCTGTTCATTATATTTTTGCAGTTATTGCCCTTTGTTTATTTTCATACTTATTTTTTTTCCGGAGCATAACTCAAAAAGTATGTGAGGTAAAATCATGAAACTTTAAAAGTTGATAGTTCACATAAATGGGAAGTGCAGTGCCCAAGAATTATTAATTTATCATTAATAATTTTTGAGTAATTACCCTTTGTTTGTTTTTACACTTTGAACTTAACAGTTTATAATCACATGTTATATTTAGAATTGGATGCCATTAGGGGGGCATAAATGTTTTACAAACATCTCTTGTTTATAGTATGCATTCACCATGAAAGTGCAAAGTAAAGAAAACAGTTGTCAGGCAGGAAAAACAAGACAACTAGTTGCCATTTCAAAAGCTCCCAGGTCAGTCTGCACGAGTAGTTTGACGGGCTGCAAAGGTCACTGCAGCTATGAAACTGCCAATAGACGTTCTGTCTGTTGGCACTTTCAGAACTGCAGTTACCTTTGCAGTCTGTCATAATGGGTCAAACATAATGGTAAGCATAGATCCCTGGTCAGTGAAGATGCAGTCAGAGTTTGGATCTTCACTAGCTGCAAAGGCTATTATACTTGTGAAAGTGCTTTTAGACAGACAATAACTAGACAGGACATAATGGTTAGTGTAGATGTCAGGTCAGCAAACATGCAGTCTGATCTGTAAAGGCAACTACAGTTGTAAAAGGTATTGAAAAGGTTTTAACCCATTACCACACAATCCCCACTTTTGACGATCCTGAGAAAGAAGCCTTTAGAAAACATTTTGGGAAAAGGAGAAAATGCTGGTAACCAGCCTTTTCTCCTTTTCCCAAAATGTTTTCTACTCTTCACAACACAAATTTTTAATTTTCAGTCACCTTTTATTGTGTAGTCTGTAAATGCTTTTGATTTGGACAAGCCTTCAATTTTGTCATTTGGTAATGAGTTAAAGAAGAGTTGAAGTCAGTGAGAATTTTTCTTTCTATTTTCAGGAAGACAGTGTGATGTAGAGATTGGGATCAGACTCCAAATCTATCCTGCTGAGGGTATTTGACTAGAGTGGAGATTTAACCCTTTACTCCATAGATACTCATTTCTACACATTGCTTGTAGGATCCTTTGGAAAACATTGTGGCAAAAGGTGAAATTGCTCGTGACGAGCAATTTCACCTTTTGCCACAATGTTTTCTACACTATCAAAAGGTGTCATATACACATAAGAAACGGCTTCATCCTTGCTGTTATTAAGGGTCAATTAGAGATACCATAGAAATGCCTTATGGGGTAAAGGGTTAACCTGTTACTGCCTGACAAAGAAAAGAACAGTAATTTCATGGCTGTTTTGAATTCTGAGGAAATTCATCAGACCCAGTAGAATTGTCTTGTCTTGTATGATAAGCCTATGCAATTTATTTACTTAACTAGTTTTTGTAGATTCCTGTATTACTAAGAGTTGTTTGTATACTTTACCACTTGACAAAGTTTTAGACTGGCCCAAATTGAAAGCATTTGCAGATGACAAATTAAAATTTGTTCAAAATGGTTAGATTTGCTTGTGATAGGATAGAAAACTTGGGGGAGGGGGGGAGGAGAAAATGCAGGTAAACTCTCAATGAAACCATACATTGTGGGTACTCATTAGAATTGTCTCATGGAGACAATTTTTATGAGTACCCACAATGTAGGGTTTCATGAAGAGTTTACCAGCAGTTTCTCCTTTTCCAACAATTTTTTCAACAGCTTCCTTTCTCTCAGGCTCATTTTAAAGTCAGGACTTAGTGATAAAGGGTTAATGTATTATTCTGGGTATAAAAGGTCTCCCATGGTGGTGGTTCACAATTGTATGAGGGCTTATGCTACAAATAATTTTTAAAATCTTTTTCTTCCCTTTTCTAAATGATTAGGGGGCATCCAGTAGACACACTACTAGGATATTTTCAATCATGACCTAGGGGATGGAAAATAGCCTCTCAGTGTCAAATAATTTTTACATCAGCTTTGTATCCCCCGCCGACGTTAGAGGGATATAGTTTTAGCGTTGTCCATCCATCTGTGTGTCCGTCCTGGTGAATATCTCCAATACAATTGGATGAAATTTTGTGAAACTTTATACGTGTTCACAAAAGCCCATTCTGCAGAGACCTTTTTTTGGTTTTTTGATTCAATGCAAAATGGCCGACTGGGAGCAATTTTAAGTTGGGTGTTTTCTTTGGCGGTGGATATCATTTCAACAGAATTGCTGGATTACATGTACTTATTTTTCCAACTACATGTATGTTTGAAGCATTTCATGAAAAAGAACTTATTTCTTTGGTACATTTGGTAATCTTTGAAAAGAGTTCCAAGAAATAGCTGAATTTTTGTCGGGTGTGAATCCAGACCAGACTGCACAGAACAGGCAGTCTGATCAAGGATCCACATTGCTTTCTCTGTCTTGATTGAAACCTTTACCAAACGACAAAATTTTAGACTGGTCAAAATTGAAAGCACTTGCAGGTAACAAAATAAACATAGCTCAAAGATGGACATCTGTTTCCAGCAGGGTAGAAAACACTGTAGGAAAAGGAGAAAATGCTGTTTACCAACATTTTCTCCTTTTCCCACAGTGTTTTCTAAAGGCTTCTATCTCAGGGTGGTAAAAACCAGGGATTGTTTGGTAAAGGGCTAAAATGTCCGAGTTCTGTTATCTGTTTGAGATAACAAAAGTTAAAACTTGCTGATAATCATCGTTGTCTTCGGTTTCCAAAAATATTCTCAAAACTTTACTATTGTGTAAAAAGGAAAGAAGCTTTTTTGGTATTGTATGGGAAATTAAATGATATTATATGCAGCTGATAAAAATAATGTTACAAATTGATTTGATACTTTCATTGTGGTTTCAGTACATTTGCCATGATATTTTCAAAACTCTTGTGAGTTGAGGGCTTTCTTAACTCTTTACCACACAATAAAATTTTAGACTTTACTAAATCAAAAGCATCTGCAGACAACAATATGTTTATGAATAAAAAATTAAAATTTGTTTTTTGGAAAAGTAAAAAAAACTGTGGGAAAAGGAGAAAATAATGGTTACCAGCATTTTCTCCTTTTCCCACATTGTTTTCAAACGTCCACTTACTCATGGTCGTTAAAAGTCGGAATTGTGTGGTAAAGGGTTAAACAAGGCAATTTCAGACAAGTTGCTGTTGAAAGCATTTCCAGACGACAAAAGTCACTTAAATAATGTGATGTTTTCAACAGTATAGGAAACAGTGTGGGTAAGTAAGAAAATGCTTCCCAGAATATTTCAAAAGCCTTTTTATCATCAGGTTTGTCAATTTGAAATAGGGATTGAAAATACCTGTACCTACCTAAACTTTCAGGTATCTTGTTTTCATAATCTGTGACATAACTGAATGGACAAATTTTAGTCTGTTGAAAAATAGACTGCAATTTTGAACAGCTGTTTATTTTAAATTTTTCACAGAATACTGAAATAGGATGGTGTAGTTAACCCTTTACTAGACAACATTTTAGACTGGTCCAAATTGAAAGCACTTGCAGAGTACAAAATAACCATTAACTCAAAAATTGGAATTTGTTTCCAGCAGGGTAGAAAACATTGTGGGAAAAGGAGAAAATGCTGGTTACCAGCATTTTCTCCTTTTCCCACAATGTTTTCAAAAGCTTACTCCGTCAGGGGTGTTAAAAGGCGTCATTGTGTGGTAAAGGATTAACCTATTACCAAACAATTCCTACCTTTGACACCCCTGAGAAAGAAGCCTTTTGAAAACATGGGGGAAAAAGAGAAAATGCTGGTAACCAGCATTTTCTTGCAATGTTTTCTTCCCTTCCTAAAACAAATTTCAATTCTTTAATCACATTTATTTTCTCGTCTGCAAAAAATGCTTTCAATTTGGACCAGTCTAAAATTTTGTCATTTGGTAAAGAGTTAACCCACAGAGCATGTGTCACATCCATATACAGTATTGCCTTTTTAGCCAATGTAGATAAGATCAGTGGTTCTTATTCAACAACCATTCTTAAGAATAATCTTAGTCTTATTCTCAAAGATTCTCTAAACATGAAAATAATGCAACTTTTGATTGGCTAAACCGTTTGGTTTAGCCAATCAGAAGTAGTGTTATTTTCAAATTCAGAATTCTAAATTAACTCTTTACCAAACGACAAAATTTTGACTTGTCCAAAGTGAAAGCATTTGCAGACATCTTTTTACACATGACTCAAAAACGAAAATTTGTTTTGAGAAGGGTAGAAAACATTGTAGAAAAAAGGAAAAAATGCTGGTTACCAGTATTGTGTAGTAAAGGGTTAAAAAATAATGCAACTTCTGATTAGCTAAACCAATTGTGATATTGGCTAAACCAATTGGTTTAGCCTATCAGAAGTTTCGTTATTTTCAAATTAAGAAAATTCGGGAGACTGAAGAGACTTAGAAAGTTCTTAAGAATGGTTGGTGAATATGGTTCATCTTCTGTCTGTGACAAAATCAACCTTTTACACTGCATTTATATAGATATTTGTTGTAAACTGTAGATGTGTGTTTGCTTCATTGGGTGATGATAAACCCTTTACCACACAATCTCGACTTTTGACAACCCTGTTAACCCATTACCACACAGTCCCTACTTTTGACGCCCCTGAGAAAGAAGCCTTTTGAAAACACTGTAGGAAAAGGAGAAAATGCTGGTAACCAGCATTTTCTCCTTTTCCCACAGTGTTTTCTACCCTTCCCAGAACAAGTTTCAATTTTTCGGTCACCTTTATTTTGTCGTCTGCAAATGTTTTCAATTTGAACCAGTCTAAAATTTTGTCGTGTGGTAATGAGTTAAAGAATTAAAGAAGCCTTCTGAAAACATTGTGGGAAAAGGAGAAAATGCTGGTAACCAGCATTTTCTCCTTTTCCCACAGTGTTTTCTAACCCTCACAAACAAAATTTCAAATTTTCAGTCACTTTTATGCGGTCGTCTGCAAATGGTTTGATTTGGACCAGTCTACAATTTTGGTGTTTGGTAAAGGGTTAAGGTAAAGCCTTTACTGCATTGTCCTGAATTTTCAGGACCGACAGTGTATCTTTTTGAAAATGTTGTGAGAAAAGGAGTAAATAGTAACCAGTAATTTTTCTCCTTTCGTAACAATGTTTCTAACCCTGTAGAAGACAAAAATCTTGGTATGAGCCATAAATGTCATGAAAAGGCTTTTTTTACCCTTTGCTCCATAGATAGTCATTTTGACATATCAACAACAGACAGCTTTTGAAAACATTGTGGGAACAGGAGAAATTGTTCGTAACGAGCAAGTTCTACTTTTCCCACAATGTTTTCCATTCAATCAGATATTCATATTCGCATTTGTTTATATTTTTGACATCATATCTTTATTTGCTGCTGAAATGGAAGAGCCTCAAATTGGCATATCAGGTAAAGGGTTAACTTAGACAGATCTAAAATTTGGTCATGTAGTTATTATTTAACCTTTTATTACAAACCAAAATTAAAATCTTCGAAATTCGAAGTATTTTTAGAGGACAAAATGAAAGTTACTCAAGAACTTAGCTTTGTTTCTGGAAGGGTATAAAAGATTGTGGTTAAAGGAGAAAATGCTGGTTACCAGTAATTATTCCCTTTCCCGTAATATTTTCTAAAGCCTTCTTTTTTAGGGCCATTAAAAGTAAGAACCACATGGTATAGGATTAACTCATTATTCTAACATGACACGCGACCTTGGCTCTATATCACAGTGCAAGGAAAACGACGTAAAATCTGTGACAATCCATGTAGAGTGACGTCATTCAGTGAGTGAGTTATTCAATGGAACATAATCTTCATCCGCGTTTTTACTCTTAGTTTGAACTTGTTTTCCTTTCATTAAGAACTGGCCAAGTTAGAATCGAAATAATCTTCGTTCTATCGTGGTATATCGTTCAATAAACCACGTTGTGAGTTATGAGGCTCAATGAATAACCCACTGGGGCTACCGCCCTCGTGGATTATTTATTGTGCCTCATAAATCACAACTGTGGTTTATTGAACGATAAACCACGATAGAAAGAAGATTATTTCTTAACCAAACAACAATATTTTAGGTGTGTCCAAATCGAAAGCATTTGCAGACGACAAAATAAAAGTGACTGAAAATTTGAAATTTGTTTTGTGAAGGGTAGAAAACATTCTGGGAAAAGGAGAAAATACTGGTTACCAAACGATAATATTTTGGGTGTGTCCAGATCGAAAGCATTTGCAGACGACAAAATAAAAGTGACTGAAAATTTGAAATTTGTTTTGTGAAGGGTAGAAAACATTGTGGGAAAAGGAGAAAATGCTGGTTACCAGCATTTTCTCCTTTTCCCACAATGTTTTCTAAAGGTGTCTTTCTCAGGAGCGTCAAAAGTAGGGATTGTGTGGTAATGGGTTAAATGCATTGTAATGTTTGTAAATACACATGCTGATGTAAACCTCTACAGCAGTATTAACCCTCTACCAAACGACAAAGTTGTAGACTTGTCCAAAGTGAAAGCAATTGCGGACAATAAAAAAAACGTAATTCAAAAACTAAAATTTGCTTCTAGCAGGGTTGAAAACATTGTGGGAAAAAGAGAAAATGCTGGGTACCTGCGTTTTCTCCTTTTCCCACAATGTTTTCAAAAGGTTTCTTTCTCAGGGTCGTAAAAACCAGGGATTGTTTGGTAAAGGGTTAATGTTAATGAAGAAGGTTGTAATCTAACTGAAAACTTTGGCAAAAAAAGGGAAAAAAAAATTGAAGAAAACATTTTAATGTTTCGTTTCAATCCTTCAATCCTTACTATACAAGAAATCTTCAGCCTTATGCATGTAAAAGTTATAGATGTGTACGTCTATTTAGCGAGGAACAAAGTCTTTAGACCAAATTAAAAGCATTTGCAGACAACAACATAATTGTAACTCAAATTTTGAAGGTTGTTTTGAGAAGGGTCAAAATGAAAACAAATTTTTTTAATTTTTGAGCCGCATTTATTTTGTCATCTGCAAATGCTCTCAGTTTGGACAAGTCTACAGTTTTGTTGTTTCGTAAAGAGTCAAAGAATTTCGATCAGTCAAAAAATTATGGCTGCTGAGACGTTTGATTTCTATGAATAAGCTTGCATGTTTTATGATTGTCAAAGGGAAATAACTCGGGGTTACTATTGTACACTCTCATGTTTTGTATGTTACAGAGTGCATAAACATTAATTTTGGTACATGTATTTTAGATTTTACTTTAGATCTATTTCATATTTGGCATGCATAGAACAATGTTTTGTATAATTCCTGTTTTTTTTTTCAAAAGCTGTAGACTACCATTCATGCCAATAATGGAGTTTACAGCTTTATGATGAGGCATGGAGGATCATAGGGTAGACTGTCATTATATTTACTGACAATATTGTTGTGTTAACTCTTTCCCAAACAAGCCCCGATTTTTACGCGTCTGCAGTACAAGTCTTAACAAAACACTGTGGGAAAAAAAGAAATTGCTCTTAACGAGCAATTTCTCCTTTTCCCAGTTTTTTCTAGCCTATCGGAAAACTTTCTGCCATTCTCATCAAATTCAATGTCATCTGTAAACACTCTGAGTTTGGGACAGTCTAAAATTTGTCATTTGGGAAAGTGTAAAAAAAAAAACTTTACTTTTGTAGGTTTGGCTCATTTAGGGGATTAAAGGGATGGTTAATGACATTTAATTCTTTACTAGTGGACAAAATTTTTAGACTAGTTCCAATTCATAACAATTGCAAATAACATATTAACTCTTTACCAACACTGTAGACCAGTCCAAATTGAAAGATTTGCAGATGACAAAATAGATATGGCTCAAAAATTGAAAATTATTGTGGGAAAGGTAGAAACATTGTGGGAAAAGGAGAAAATGCTGGTCACCAGCATTTTCTCCTTTTCCTGCAATGTTTTCAAAAGGCTTCTTTCTCAGGGTCGTTAAAAGTCTGGATTGTGTGGTAAAGAGTTAACTTTTTACCAGACACTCTCGAGTTTCAACGGCCTCAAGAAAGTAGCCTTTTGAAAACACTGCTGGAAAAGAAGAAAATGCTGGTAACCAGCATTTTCTTCTTTTTCCACAATGTTTTCTAACCAGTAAAAGAACAAAAACAGTCATTTGAGCCATACTTGGATTGCCGTCTACAAATGCTTTTAATTTTGGCAAGTCTGCATTTTTGTTGTGTGGTAAAGATTTGTATAACAAAGGCATTATCAGAACTCAGAATCGATCAACATAAGCAAAATCATTTCATTTTCCTTTGGCTCCTTTGTGCCATACAGTTTGCTCGTGTTGGCAGTGTGAATAAAAGATCAGACTTTACAGAAGCAGCATTCTGATCTTGATCAACACTGCCTGATACACTGAGATTTTCAATTGGGAAAAAAAATGAACTTGAAAATCAGTTTCTATTTGACATTTTGGAATTTTTTTAGTTGTTTAACTCATTACCAAACGACAATATTTTAGGTTTGTCCAAATCGAAAGCATTTGCAGACGACAAAATAAAAGTGACTGAAAAATTTGAAATTGGTTTTGTGAAGGGTGAAAAACATTGTGGGAAAAGGAGAAAATGCTGAAAACCAGCATTTTCTCCTTTTCCCACAATGTTTTCTAAAAGTTTCTTTCTCAGGGGCATCAAAAGTAGGGATTGTGTGGTAATGGGTTAAGGCTTAATTTTTTGGATGGAGTTGTTCTTAAGTTGGCAAAACACTGTTTTGCCTTTTCCAATATTTTGCTCATCTGAGTTAGGATTGCTCAACCTGAGCTGTTGTGATCTTGCTGGTTGGGTTCCACATCATACTTTCTGCATATAAATAGATACCTTGTGTGCACTCTTGAGGCCATGTTTTCTGTCCAAAACTCATGAAACTTGGTCAGAATATTTGTCTTGATAATATCTCTGACAAGGTTGAGATTGCGCCAAGTTAGGTTAAAGACAAAGTCAACTGGTCTTATCTCAAGAAAACATTTAGTGCAATCTGGAGGCAACATTTTCAGTCCAAAACTCATGAATCTTACTCAGAATTAATCTTTGTCTTAATGATATTTAGGACAGTTAGAAAATGAGATAGGTCTTTTCAAAAAGAAGTTTGTCAGAATAGTTTTGCTCGTGATGTCTCAAACAGGTTTGGAAATGGGTCACATTTTGTCAAAAAGTAGGTCACTGGGTCAGATCTTAGGAAAACCTTGTATACCCTCATGAGGTAACTCTTCAGTCCAATACTTTTGAAAGGTTGTCAGAATTTTACTGTATTATGATATTTTGGGCAGATTTGAAAATGAGTCATCTTGATTAACTCTTTACCTAAGGACAAAATTTTAGACTGGTCCAAATCAAAAGCACTTGCAGACCACATAATAAATGTTACGTATGAGTTGAAATTTGTTTTCAGCAGGGTTGAAAACATTGTGGGAAAAGGAGAAAATGCTGGTTACCAGCATTTTCCCCTTTTCCCACAATGTTTTCAAAAGGCTTCAGGGCCGTAAAAACCAGGGATTGTTTTGGAAAGGGTTAAAAAGGAAACTCACTTAGACAAATTCTAGTAAAAGTTTGTACAGTCTAGAGGCCACTTCTTTTTGTGAATATTTAAAGGAATTCATCGTAATTTTTTGTCTCTCGAATAACTCTGCCAAGTTTGAAAATGGGTCAAAAAGTAGGTCATTTGGAGAAAACTTAATGGCCACATTTTTAGTTAAAAGCTCTTGAAATGTGGTCTGAATGTTTGCCTGGGTATACCTACAATTACGTAAGTTTAAAACCGGGTCATTTTGAGTGAAAAAGTAGGTCATTGAAACAAATCCTAGAAAAAACTTCTGTCCACTCAGCAATCCACATTTTCTGTCAAATACTCATAAAAGTTGGTCAGAATGTTTGTTATATTGGATCAAAAGGCTAAAGTGAGGGAGTTTACCCTTTACCAAACTAACCCTTGTTTTTTACGACCTCGAGATAGAAGCCTTTCGAAAACACTGTTGGAAAATAAAAAAAAAATGCTGGTAACCAGCATTTTCTTCTTTTCCCAAAATGTTTCCTTCCCTGTTGGAAACAAATTTCAATTTTTGAGTTACTATTATTTAGTCATCTGCAAGTGCTTTCAATTTGGACCCGTCTAAAATTTTGTTGTTTGGTAAAGGGTAAAAGATCGTCATTGTCCCCTTGTTTTAAAGCCTCTACCACACAATCCCTTGCTCTAACAACCCTGAGATCGGAGCCTTTTGAAAAGATTGTGTGAAAAGAAGAAAATGCTGGTAACCAGCATTTTCTCCTTTTCCCACAATGTTTTCTCCTCTGAAGTTTCACTTTTGACTCATGTTTGTTTTTTTTTTTGTCTGCAAATGTTTTTGATTTGGACAAATAAAAAATTTTGTTGTTTAGTAAGGATTTATCTGATAAGAATCTTAAACTCAGTCATTTTGAAATGAGTTAACCCTTTACCAATCCTGACTTTTAACACACCTTGGAAAGAAGCCTTTAGAAAACACTGTGGGAAAAGGAGAAATTGCTGGTAACCAGCATTTTCTCTGTTTCCCGGAATGTTTTCTTCCCTATCTAAAACAAACTTCAATTCTTTAGTCACATTCATTTTTGTCGTCTGCATGCGTTCAACTTGGACCAGTCTAAAATTTTGATATTTGGTAAATAGTTAACACAGTCTTTATTGTGATGAATTTATTGTATTGATTTTAGAAAAAACATCGTGGAAAATGGTGGAAGGACTGGTTAACCCATTACGGAACGACAATATTTTAGACTGGTCCAAATTGAAAGCATTTGCAGAGGACAAAATAAAAGTAACTGAAGATTTGAAATTTTTTTTGTGAATGGTAGAAAACATTGTGGGAAAAGGAGAAAATGCTGGTTACCAGCATTTTCTCCTTTTCCCACAATGTTTTCGAAAGGTTTCTTTCCCAGGGGCTCGGAAGTAGGGATTGTGTGGTAATGGGTTAATAGTCATTGAAATTGACATCATTACAGCCACATCTAAATTTTCGTCTGGATTTTGGACAAATGTAACATTTTGTTGTTTAGTGGAGTGTTATTTCAGTCTATGTAATTAGTTTATGTAAGACTTCTGTACTTTTTTATTGACCCTTTTGCTAGGCGACATAATTTTAGCCTTGTCTAAATTGAAATTGTTTGCTCTGTAGAATTGAATTGTGCTATTTTTCTTTGAAAGGGTAGAGAAGAAAATGCTGGTTAATCAGCATATTCTCCTTTTCCTACAATGTTTTCAAAAGCCTTCTCCCTCGGGATTGTTAATAGTTGACATTATAGGGTAAAGGGTTAATGGCTTTGAACAAGTTAGTTATTAACTCTTTAAAAAACAACAGAAGTTTAGACCTGTTCAAATTCAAAGGATATATATAGGACAAAATGAATGTGACTCATAAAATTTGAAATTTGTTTCAGGATGGGTCGAAAACATTGTTGGAAATGGAGAGAATGTTACTTGCCAGCATTTTCTGCATTTTCCACAATGTTCTCAGAATGTCACTGTCTCGGGGTCATTGCAACTCGGGTTTGTTTGGTGAAGAGTGACATAAGGTTCAAATAATGGGAAATGTTGGATACCAGCTTTTTCTCCTTTTCTTACAATGTTTTCTGAAGCCATCTGTTCTTTCTTTTTAACTCTTTACCAAATGACAAAATTTTAGACTATTCCAAACTGAAAGCATTTGCAGACGACAAAATTAATGTTACTCAAAAATTGAAATTTGTTTAGGGAAGGGTAGAAAGCATTGTGGGAAAAGGAGAAAATGCTGGTTACCAGCATTTTCTTCTTTTCCCACAATGTTTTCAAAAGGCTTCTTTCTCAGGGTCGTTAAAAGTAGGAATTGTGTGGTAAAGAGTTCAATTGTTGAATTGGATGATTTTTTTTAATGTATTTGTATTGTAAACATCAGTATTTTTGGTAATAAAACATTTTCTCTTTATACTTTTGTGTTCTTTTGATTTTTAGAGAAGTTCTAATAAAACTTCTTCGAAAAAATAATATTCTTGTCTTTTTATTAAACACTTCTATATAAAAATTAATAATTCCAAATACACAGAGCAGTAAAAGGTAATTTCCCTGGACCCCCCCATCGCCTATCCAAGTGTCTTTTGAACCCGTTCACTATCCAGCTGTTGTTATTCTATCCAACTGTCTTTCTCTTTTTTCCCCCGTCCGTATGCAATTTTTTTTTTTCAACGGAGGTGGCGCGGCTCGATCGTCGGTCTCCGAGTTCCCAAGTCGACTCCCCTGACCACTGCGCCACTTTGGAGCCTATTAGATACAGGTTGTAGTTTATATTTGAATACAATGTCTTGTAAAAACATTGAAAAAAAAAAAGTTCTACCGGAAGTCATGCTATAAACACGAAGTGAGTAAAGTTGTTCAATCAAAACTTTCTACCATATTGGCCTGTTAACAACCCCCGACAAAAGCCTTATTTAAACACTGCGAAAAAAGCTGAGAATGTTGTTACCAATATTTTCTTCCTTTTTCCACAATGTTTTCTTCACTTTCAGTGCAAATCTCTTCATCTGAGCCGCATGTAACCCAATCCCAAACAATCCCTGGTTTTCACGACCTGATGAAAAAGAAGCCTTGTGAAAACGCCGGGGAAAAAGGAGAAAATGCCAGTAACCAGCATTTTCTCCTTTTCTCACGATGTTTTCAATAGGATACATTTACGGGGTTGTGAAAACCAGGGGTTATTGGGCAAAGAGTAAGACATTTTTTTTTCTAATTTAGCGTAACATTTACCATGCAATGTCGACCGTTCTTAAACGTGACAATATGGTGGGACGTGTTTTTTTTTTGTCTCTGTGGAAAATGTGGAAAATCTCTTTTTTGTGTCCTATTTGAATGAAAACGCTGTTTAAGATTTTGGTCTAAGTGAGTATGTGATTAAATGAAATGGGCCACGGTAATAGAAACAGGCAAAATAAGCAGAAAAAGCAAAATAAGAGAAAGAAAGGGAGTAGTAGCAGTGACGAAGAACAATATATATCGAAACAACCAAAACAAGGAGGCGCGGCGGGGGTACAAGTAAGTGACATTCTTAGCCAAACAAATTCTGTGCTTTTTGAGGAAGATTTCCCTGTCTTCAACACCATTATGGAACATTCTGAACATTCTGAACAAACAGAAACAGCTGAAAAGAAATTAGATATGCAAACACCTTCAAATGCAGACTTAATGAAATTTTTGAATAGAATAGAAGGAAAGTTATCGGAGGTGAGTGAAAAGTTGAAAGTGCTTGATACTCTAGAGAAAAAGGTAAATGAGTTTGACCAAGACTTGAAAAAGCTGAGTGCGTCTGTAGAAAAAGATAGAAAAGAATACACGGAGAAATTAGAAGTTGTTGGCGAAAGACTAGCGAATCTTGAATTTAGTGGCGGTGAAAATTTTGATAGCCTGCGTAAGTTAGAGCAAGAGAACCAAAAACTGAAAGACAATTTATGCTACCTCCAATCTCAGTCCATGAGAAACAATTTGGTATTTTGTAATATAGCTGAAGACTCAAATGAAAGGCCTGAAGGTACCGAGACTAAACTGCGACAATTCATGATAGATAAACTCAAAATGGCAGCAGATGTCGTGGAAAAATTACAACTGGAAAGAGTTCATCGAATGGGAGCGCCAAATCCGAAATATAAAAACAGAAACATTGTGTGCAAATTCACTTTTTTCAAAGATAGAGAAGAGGTAAGGAAAAGGAGCCACAACTTAAAGGGTACTGATTACTTTATTCAAGAGCAATTTCCGAGCGAAGTAGTGGAAAAGAGAAAGAAACTGATGGTAAAGCTTCGAGAAGCCAAAAAGAGTGGACAGAAGGCCTGGTTGTCTTATGACACTTTATACATCGATGGTAAAGCAGTGAAAGGATAGGATCTAGAGGAAGATGTGAAACAGACAGGAATCAATGTGTCAGTTTGGAACTGTAATGGGTTAACAGAAGACAAACTACTAAGCGAACAATTTTCATCTTTTTTGAAAGAGAATGAATTAATTATCATAAGTGAGGCATGGACAGACAGCAACTCTAACATAGACATTGATGGTTACAAGAGTTATAATTTCTATAGAAAATACAGACATAAGCGCGCTAAAAGGAATAGTGGCGGTACAGTTATTTATGTCAAGAACAATATACAAAAAGGAGTATCTGTTGTTAGAAATCACCATGAGACTATAATCTGGTTGAAATTAGACCATGGGTTTTTTGAGTGTGAAAAAGATGTTTTTTTATGTTCTATATATTTATGGCCGGACGAGTCTCCGATTAATCATGTTTTAAATGTTAACTTGTTTGAATTGCTAGAACAAGATATTTTTCATTTCAGTCAAATAGGTTCCATTATATTAGCTGGAGATTTTAATGCTCGTGTCGGCCAAATGAAAGATTACATTTTACACGACAAAAGAGTCGGTGACCTTGATTCTAGCGATTACTGTTCTGATGAACCCCTAGATAGGGCCTCCTTAGACTATACATGTAATGTCAGAGGTAGAATGCTCTTAGATTTGTGCAAGTCAACATCGCTCAGTATAGCTAACGGTAGACTCGGGGCCGATAAAAATACAGGTGCCTTCACGTATTATTCAAAACATGTTTGTAGTACAATTGACTACCTTTTGTTAAAAAGGTGCGATTTTCACTTTATTGATGATTTCAGAGTCGGGGATTTCACTATATACAGTGACCATGCACCGTTATTATTTAAACTTACTTTCCCTATTATTCCCGCTGAAAAACGTAAAAATCAGACTACGAGTTTTTATTATAAATGGGCTGATGGGAAAAGGGATGAATTTCGGGGTAAATTGATATCTGAGCTTAACAATCTAAACCATGTTGTATTTGATACAGATCAGACAAGTAAAGAATCTGTGGAAAAAATGGTTCTATCTTTTTCAGACATTATATGTAATGCGGCAAAACCGCTTTTTGAACATACTGTGAAACAGCATGGGAACGAGAACCAACAGCGGGTAAAAAGTAAACAATGGTTTGATAGTGACTGTACGGTAGCTCGACGTCAGTATCTCGAAGCTTTGAACATATTTAATACCAACAAATCTGATCAAAATAGAACATCCTTATGTAATAAAAGATTAACTTACAAAAAATTAATCCGAGCAAAAAAACACAAGTTTAAAGTAAAACAATCTCGTGAATTCGAAAACCTTCGTAAAAAAAGACCCAAAGACTTTTGGAGTTACTTTCGAACAAAGAAAAAGTGCACGAATAGCGAAATCGGATTAGACGATTTCCAAACGTATTTTTCTGAGCTATTCAATGAAATGAAACAAGTAAACATATCGGAGGTCAATGATTTTATTTCTAATCATGATTTTAACTCGGACGATTGCATCTATTGGGAACTTGACAAGCCTATCTCTATATCAGAAGTTCAATTAGCAATTAAAAAGTTAAAGAGTAACAAGGCCGTTAGCCCATGTGATAATCTGTTAAACGAATATTTCATAGAGTCAAGTGACATCATTTCCGGTCATCTCACAGATATGTTTAATATTTTATTTGACTCTGGCATATTTCCGGAATGTTGGTCTAAAGGTTATATAGTTCCTCTTCACAAAAAGGGAGATACCAATCAAACTACAAATTATCGAGGAATCACATTGATGAGTAATCTAGGAAAATTGTTTTCAAGTATTCTAACTTCTAGAGTCGAATCATGGTTCGAATCCAATAATTTTATTTCAGACTCGCAATTTGGCTTCCGTAAAAAGTGTGGCACAACAGATGCTATTTTCGTGTTATCGAATCTTGTTGAACATATTCTTAATTATAATTTACGTATGCCATGTGCTTTTATTGACTTGAAAAGGGCATTTGACTCCGTTAACCGAGAAGCATTATGGTATAAACTTTTTAACATGGGTTTACGTGGTAAGGTTTTGAATATTTTTCGTTCCATGTATGCTTCCGTAAAGTCATGTGTTAAACATTGCAATACATTTTCCGACTTTTTTGATGTTTCGGTAGGGGTAATCCAAGGACAGACAAGCTCACCAGCACTTTTCGCTCTATTTTTAGAAGATCTAGAACTTTATTTACAGGATAGTAATAGTTGTGGTCTGACACTAATTGAAATCTGTTTCATCATATTATTATTTGCAGACGACATGGTCATAATTGGAAATTCTAAAGAGGACCTACAACATAGCCTTGATCTGTTATATGCTTATTGTTCTAAATGGGGCCTTGAAGTAAATATATCCAAAACTAAAATCATTGTTTTTCGGAAGCGAGGTCGAGTAAAAGAAAATGAAAAATGGTATTACAATCACAACCAAATAGAGGTAGTTGATAATTTCAATTATTTAGGTGTTGTTCTTAATTATACTGGTTCTTTTTTATTAAACAATCAGTATGCTGTCGGAAAAGCCCTTAAGGCCATGCATGTTTTATATAGTAATATTAGCAAACATTTTGTAAACCCTAAAATTTCATTAGAATTATTCGATGCCTTTGTTAATCCAATTATAAATTTTGGGTGTCAGATATGGGGTTTTACTAAATCCAAAGAACTAGAGCGTATTCATCTAAAATTTTATAAAATGGTTCTTGGGGTCAAACAGTCTACTTGCAATGCAGCCGTTTATGGAGAATTGGGACGATATCCATTGTATATAAATAGATATGTTCTTATGATAAAATACTTTTTTAAAGTAATCAAGTCAGAAAATATCCTAATTAAAACCATCTACAAAACCATGTTGAATGATATGTCTTTTGGCAAAGCTAATTGGTTATCACGAGTTAAATCTTTGTTAGAAGAAAATGGGTTTTTATATGTTTGGGAGAATCCTGAAAGAGTTAACCTTGATCATTTTGTAGGAATTTTTAAACAAAGATTACAAGATTCATTTTTACAGAAATGGTATTCAGATTTATCAACCAGTACTGTTCTTTCCCCGCTATATCGTCATTTGAAAGACGAATTTGAAATGGCAAATTATTTATCTATTATTTTAACAAAAAGCCTCAGAATTTGTTTGACTAAAATCCGCACGTCTTCCCATATTCTACGTGTTGAATCCGGAAGACACGGACGAATTCGAATTCCTAGAAATGAAAGATTTTGTATATATTGTGATATGAATTGTATAGAGGATGAGTACCATTTCATTATTGAATGTCCATTTTATTACAGTCTTCGGAAGAAATATATCGAAAAAAAGTACTATGTTAGACCAAATATGTTTAAATTTATAAGTTTGATGAAATCTGTAGAGTACAATACTGTTCAGAAGGTATGCACATTCATTAAGTTTGCATTCAATAAAAGGAACGCTAACCAAAATTAATAGCGGAAAGTACAAATCTAGGATCAGAATGCACGAGCTGTGTAGTCTGATCTGAGTTTGTACTGACCTTAAAGGCAGGTAAAGTGATATTAAACACTCCTGCAGATTAAATACTACTAGTATTTTATTTACATCTTCCTATATTTACTTCATGATAAATGAATAAGAAACTGTAATAATTTCTCTCTCTCTCTCTCTCTCTCTCTCTCTCTCCCTATCCATATTGATGTCACTGTGACTATTGCTATTTGTTAATGTAACTTCTTGTAACATGATGTACATTATTATGTACAAGTGAAATAAATATCTATCTATCTATCTTTAACCCGTTACAAAACGACAAAATTTTAGACTGGTCCAAACTGACAGCACTTGCAGACGACAAAATAAACCTAACTCAAAAATTGAAATTTGTTTCCAGCAAGGTAGAAAACTTTGTGGGAAAAGGAGAAAATGCTGGTTACCAGCATTTTCTCCTTTTCCCACAATGTTTTCAAAAGTCTTTTAACTCAGGGATTGTTTGGTTAAGGGTTAACTACCTTCAGGAAAAGGCCTTTGGAAAACAATGTGGTAACAAGCGTTTTCTCCCTCTCCTAATAATTATGTTTTCTTCCCTATCATAAAAAATTTTTACCTTTTGACTCGCATTTTAAATGATGTCCGCAAATGCTTTGAATTTGGACGAGTCTACGTTTTTCTCAAGCAGTAAATGGGTTAATATCTTGCAATTTTAGCGACAATTACTTGTCCACATGCATGGAAAATGGAAACCTATAAACAAGGACATAATCCGAAAAGTATGAAATAAACAAATACGACTGAAGAAATCACATGTAGCAAAAAAACTGTGTCAAAACCCTAGACCGCCAACTAAAGCCAATAGACTAGGATTGGAAAATTGTTTAGACTTTAACCCCTTACCCCATAAAGCATTTCTATGGTATCTCTAATTGACCCTAAATAACAGCAAGGATGAAGCTGTTTCTTATGTGTATATGACACCTTTTGATAGCATAGAAAACATTGTGGCAGAAGGTGCAATTGCTCATGACAAGCAATTTCACCTTTTACCACAATGTTTTCCAAAGGCTCCTACAAGCAATGCGTAAAAATGAGTATCTATGGACTAAAGGGTTAACCAATTACTGCACAATCCCTACTTTTGACTCCCCCTGAGAAAGAAGCCTTTTGAAAACACTATGGGAAAAGGAGAAAATGCTGGTATCCAGCATTTTCTCCTTTTCCCACAGTGTTTTCTACCATTCCCAGAACAAATTTCTATTTTTTAGTCACCCTTTATTTTGTCGTCTGCAAATGCTTTGAATTTTGACCAGTCTAGAATGTTCTCGTGTGGTAAATTTTAGCCTTGTCTGAATCAAAAGCACTTGCAGACGACAATTTCATAAGATTTTGATAAGAGTAGAAAATAATGTGGGAAAGGGAGAAAATGCTGGTTACCAGCATTTTCTCCTTTTCCCACAATGTTTTCTAAAGGCTTCTTTCTCAGGGTCGTCAAAAAGTAGGGATTGTGTGGTAATGGGTTAATTTGTTATTGTTGTAACTGACTATGTACAAGATGCATAAGTCAATAAAGATATTCATTCATTCAGTCATAAACACAATTTCTAGTACATGGAATGACAAATGTACATTGGCAAAGGAGTCTGGCCACAAGTTCTTACAACTTAGATTCGTTGTTGTATTGGGATTTAGCGCCACTTTAACAGCTAAGGTCATATCATGGCGGTCGGTGACGCACATGTGTTTCCTGGCTTTCTCATACCGGTACTAACACTACTTTCTTCGCAAAGCCACCGACTACTCTTCTTACATGCTTCAGCAGAGGTGAGAGGAGAAAATACGCCGGAAAGAAAGTTCGCCTCAACTGGGTATCGAACCCACAACCACCAGGTCATGAGTCCGACACGCTCACCACTGAGCCACCCGGGCGGGCACAACTTAGATTCGGCCATTCCCCTCCTCCAATTACATGTTTAAGAAACAACAGTCTTAGTGACAGCTGACAAAAAATTTCGAACCTTTCAGTAGTTAGGAATAATAAAGAAAAAACAGATAATGAAACATCTGAACACCAAAGACTAATGTACTAGATAACATAAGAGTGATATATATTAAAGATGCATGATGCGTGATGCATAATACCAGCCTATCAGTCATACCAGTCTTGGTTACCTGCATTTTCTCCTTTTCCCACAATGTTTTCAAATGGCTTCTTTTCCAGGAGCGTCAAAAGTAGGGATTATGTGGTAATGGGTTAATGTTAACGACTGAAACCCTGGGACTCAGCAGTCAGTATCAACCCCACAACACCTATAAATGAATATCAAGCCCTATCGTCAACAAATGGGCTATCGCAATTGGAGACTGAACCCACAACCACTTATTTTCAAGTTCTGTTGTCAACCCCCCACCCTAGTCCAAATATTTAGACGTACACATGCTTGTTTGCCGTTCAACATTTATTTTTTGGACATTTCACATTTTACTTTTCTTTTGCATGTTACGTCTAAACGGGCCCTACTTAGTTCTATGTAGCAAATTCGATTTCCTAAAATCCGGGATAATGGTGAAAAAGCACTCGAGTAAACATGATAGATAACTTAACTGGATACAAATTTACTTTTCTGACTCTGAAAAAGGGCCACATTCATGATATATTCATCTTGAGTTCAATCGTGTAACTTTTTCAACACAAAAGCCGCCATGTTTACAAGCATATTTCTGGTTAAATAAAAAAACGAATTTCCGAACGATTTTTGAACGAAATCCGATTAGCCCCCCCCCCCCCCCCCCCCCCCCCCGGGAACGGATTGTAACCTAAGATTTGGCTACCATTTTCTTAAGTTCCGTTTACTAAAATTATTTCTAAAACCCTAACATAAATTAATACAAAATGCCTTTATAATCATGGCCCCTACTTGATTCATGTATATATTCAACGATAACAACATATTCAGCCTTCGGTCTTGTGCCAGAAGCCGAATTTAGACATGGGAAACCCCGGCCTCATTGCGTGGCTTTATATATCAATTGGACAGTTTATAAAAAACATACCGTATACCAGAACTCAAGTAAAATGCTTCCTATCACCAGAAGTAATTAGTGTTTGCATAATATAAATGAACTGTTCTAAGTCAATATTAGCTCAGTTTTTGAAGCGCGACGAACGGGACGGACGTAAGTAAAACTGGACGTCTGTTGGTCTTCTCTCGACAGCAGCACTAGAATACCAGAAAATTAAAAAAAAATACACTTTTTGCAGTATTTCTGCTGCAGCAAATTTGTAAGAAAATCAAGTTGTGGAATTGAAATTCACGTAATAAATTTTGGCTACACGCGAACCCTCACGCCAAAAAAAACATAATAAAGTGTCATTTTTTCCGTTGTGTCGTGTAAAATGACAGTTATGCAGTAACTTGACACCCTTATTGACATTATCTTTCACAAATCATGTGGAAATACGTATCCATAAATTTACAGACATAAAAACTGATTGGTACAAAAAGCGCAGAAACCCATGACACAACAGAATGTTCCGTTAGACTCAGCCCGGTCAGAGATTTCAGACCGTCTTTTCAGCTTTTTAATTCATGACTTTGAATAAAAAAAATTCATAATTATCTTGATCTAACAGACCTGTTTTGCTGCAGATCATAAATATGCAGTTTATAATCATTATTGTCCAACCCTCTAACATGAACTTAACCACAGATTTACAGCTCGGTGGTTAAGTGTGCCCTGAGCGGAAATACCGGTTTTGGTTCCTTCTATCAATTTATTAGCAGCTGTGAAGAAGGACTAGGAATTTTCCAAAAAACTACTTTATCATAAATCACCTGAAAATATTCAGTGTCGTATTCAAAGGGTTTCATTGCTATGGAACAGCTGTGACGTGAAAAAACTCCCATGGCGTATCCCTGACGTATAAGTTCTCCATGTCGTATTTTAGTAGGACTGGTTGGAAATATTCACTGTCAGTAATAAGAGCAAGTGGTCTGGAAAAACGTCATAAATACCACTAAAACCTATCTTTCTTTTAAAAATATGCATACGGTCCTGTTGATGGTTGCAGTTCCTAAATCAACAGCAGTGAAACTATTGTTTGCATTTAAATACGGGGTTCGTAATAAAAAGGTGACGTCTTTCACTTCATTGTGCCTAAGAAAACTGGGATGCATTTAGGGTTCAAAAACATGCACACCGCTTAAACACATCGATCGACGATAGATCTAATTTCTCTTTAATGAAATGAACCTTTTCAATACTTTCCAACGTTAAAGTTTACCTAAATAGTTGGAGCCTTACTGCCGTACGTTCATTTATGTCCATGTCTTTACATCATAAAATCCGATATGTAACACTCAACCAATAATTCAAGAAATTTATCACTTTATTTAACACACAACATCCAAAAAGTATCAGAAACTCGGGTTGGACGGGAATCCGGCAAAATCGATTCAGAAAACGTGGGAACGATCCAGATTTGGGACGAGTTACTAGGACACTCTCTCGACGATTCTTTAATTTTTTAATAGTCTTAAAACTTGATAACCGTCTGTAATGGACCATTAAACGATTCGGTCCTTCTTTCTAGGCAAAATTATATTTGTGAATGAGGGTTGCCCCTTTCTGTAACACTTTAATGGAGGTAAAGAAATTTCGTTTAAAAAATTTCGTTTTGTTGCCGTTAACCCGCGATAACTACACATTTACATACATGTTTTACTTCAAAAACAGGGTAGTGTGAAATAAAAGCGGAATTAACACATAAAACGTAAGTGTTTTACAACCAAGTTTTTAATATCGGTTCAATATTGATTTATCTTGTTACCGATACCAGTTTCATTGGCCATTTTGCATTTTAAGTATCCAAATTTGATGCTCAAACAGCGACAAGATTTGATGTCGGAGTTTGCTAAAGGAACCTATGAAGGGCCCGATAAGACCCTACGTACACGATGAATGTCAAAATGTGAAATAACGTACGTAGGGTCTTAGAAATAGGACTACCCCCCACCCCCACCCCGGCGTTATGTTCAAGAACTCTTGCCACAAACTGACCTACCGGGCTAAACCATGGAAACCCACAACACCAAAAATTTCAAACCATGTTGTCACTCGTAAGCGAGCTACTCGGCCTAGCAATCAAACTTAAAAATCTCCTAAAATTCTGGCCTCGAACATTACTAACTGAGGCAATTACGACGGAATATTAACCTCGATGTGTACGGAGTGCTGCAAAAACAAGAGAGAAAGACGGCGATAGGGAGTCAGATGATGACTACACTGAAATGACCCTTGAAAAGCATAAATTCACCGAATGAAGTTCCCGGTATTATAGCTAAATCCACCTACCTCAGTGTTTATTATCTTCCAGAATTTATCCATCGCGGAAAAAAACACTATTTCATAAACAAACGTTTTATTTACAAGATTGACTTAACACTAAGTTGTGAATACAAAACGTCCAAATTAAGCACGTGAAAAGTCTGCACAACTTGGTTTTGGTACAGTCAGGTGGGGGTGGGTGGGGTTGCGTGTGTTTTAAAGGAATATACTTGTATATAACTATTTCCCTGTCTGTTGTTCGTTCTTTATTTTACTTTAAAGGGAAAAAATACCTTTTTATCTCAAAGTGTAAATCCAAGATTAGATTAAACGTTCTGAGCAATCTGATCTTGATCGACACACCGTCCGAAAGCGGTCATTAACTCATTACCAAACGACAAAATTTTTGGCTTGTCTAAATCGATAGCATTAGCAGACGACAAAATAAAAGTGACTGAAAATTTGATTTGTGAAGGGTAGAAAAGATTGTGGGAAAAGGAGAAAATGCTGGTTACCATCATTTTCTCCTTTTCCCTCAATGTTTTCTACTCTTCACAAAACAAATTTTAAATTTTCAGTCACTTTTAATTTTGTCGTCTGCAAATGCTTTCGATTTAGATACGCCTGAAATATCGTCGTCGGCGTTGGACATTCGAGCGAACCCGCAGGACAAAAGAGCGAAAAAAATAGTACGTTTCAGCGACAAAATAGTGGACATTTGAACAACAAATTTTTAACCCATTTGAGCGACATTTAAATTCGGGGTGGACATTTGAGCGACAGGTTTTTAACTCCCTTTTGAGCTATTTCTTTTAAGAGATTCTTGGACAAATTTATTGGATTTGTACCTCTTTCGTCAGCCAGCCAAAGTCTGTTGCCCCCTGCTCACCACGGGGAGGTGGAAGCCAAATAATATGAACAATCTGAATTTGTTTTCTTTGCCATTGGCTCTTGTCTTTCAATAAACAACAAGATTAATAGACAAAATTTGACGTTAAAATCCGTCGCTCAAATGACCACCAAAGCTGTCGCTCAAATGTCCACTACAAAAATTTTCAATTTCGCTCAAATGTCCTTGGTAAAGCGTCACGTGACGGATGGTCTTGGTCCAGGCATCTTTAATCACTAGATATCACGGTCCTTCCATTTTTCTACTAACATATTTCTCCTTTTTTTTCTATAGGTGATGAACTTAAAATATATCCAGTGTCCGAAATGAGAATCTGATGTTTGCGAATCATCATCGTTATATCTTGCTAATGTATTTCCGTATCGGGACAATTGCCCCCCCCCCCCCCCCCCCCCCCACGGACATCCTCGGACCATCCCCCCCCCCCCCCCGACTATTGCGCCCCCCCCCGAACAATTCCCCCCGGATATTGCCTCAGAGGACAATTCCTTGTCCTCGGGAGGCAATGGTCCTGGGGGGATTTTCCTCGGGGGGCAATGGTCCGGGGGGAATTGTCCTCGGGGAGGCAATGGTCCGGGGGGGGGATTTTCCTCGGGGGCAATGGTCCGGGGGGAATTGTCCTCGGGGGGCAATGGTCCGGGGGGGATTTTCCTCGGGGGCAATGGTCCGGGGGGAATTGTCCTCGGGGAGGCAATGGTCCGGGGGGAATTGTCCCCAGGAGGCAATAGTCCGGGGGGCAATTGTCTAAAGTATTTTCATAGTGCGGCAGAACGTCTAATTTCTCACGATCTCCAAAAAGATTTCAGAAGTCTTACTGAAGCCTTACATTCTAACTCAAAATGACAGGTCCATTCCATGAAACCAACAGAAAATCCTTTTCCATAGAGGATCTCAGATAATGACAACTATGATCAAAGTGCTGAAAGTACTGATAGACTAACGAATGTGGAGTAAGTGACCTTAGTAAAGATAAACTTGTTTGGTCCTTTCATACCTTTCAAATGAAAATGGTCCAATTCTGCCACTAAGTCCGATCAAGTTTGGACTGGTCAAATGCGGTTATCACTTAATTCATTGCTCACAGTTTTTCACCCAAATGGTTTCACCAATTCTTTCAAAGTTAGAAAAGTAGTCGGTGGCTTTGGAAAGACAGTAGTGTAAGTACCGGTGTGAGAAAGCCAGGAAACACATGTGCGTCACCGACCGCCATGAAATGACCTAAGCTGTTAACCCATTACAACACAATCCCTACTTTTGACGCCCTTGAGAAAGAAGACTTTTGAAAGCATTGTGGAAAAAGGAGAAAATGCTGGTAACCAGCATTTTCTCCTTTTCCCACAATGTTTTCTACCCTTTACAAAACAAATTTCATATTTTCAGTCACTTTTATTAGGTCGTCTGCAAATGCTTTTGATTTGGACAAGTCCAAAATATTGTCGTTTGGTAATGAATTAAAGTGGCGTTAAACCCCAATACAACCAAGCACAACCAACCATCAAAGTTAGAAAATCGTGGAGAATTAGACAAAGTACGTTCTTGAGAATGGTTGGTGAATATGGACCCAATTCACTCTAGATGGTAATAGACTAGCTATATAATCGCTACTTGGTTGCTAATAAAACAAAGGAAGACAGAAATTTACAAACCTCTGTTATAGTAAGACTTATTATTACAAACGAGTGGTACATAAGATTACAGTCAGCTACAAAATATAACTATACACAACTACTTTCTCATCGTCTATCACATCTGTACCAGGTGACATTTTATTCTTTTCTTGATGGGAGGCAAAACCAGAAAACAATATTCAAATGTGTCTGATGAAAGGAATTGTCTTTCAGAGGACAGTAATATTGCGGGAGAAGGAGAAAATGCTGGTTTCCGGCATCTTCTCTTTTTCCAACAAGGTTTTCAAAAGAGTTCTTCTCTATGTAGTGAAAATCACAAAACTGTTAAAAGGATTACCTAAAATACTTTGTTATTTCGTGCTTCATTTTTTTACCGAGGGATTATCAGATGAAAAAAATCGAGTTTATTTCATCAGCTTGTGGTTAAAGATGGGGAAATATTGCCGAAAAAGGGAAAGGTATGCGAAAATAACGAATGCCGTAAGGTACGAGTTATTTTCGCGGACCTTTCCCTTTTTCGGCAAATTTTTTTCCATATTAACCACAAGCTGATGAAGTAAATTATATATTATATTTCCTTTGATTATTTTGTCAACGAATGCCACTTTTAACACTTTTAACAGTAGAATAAAAAAAAGTCACTCCGACGGGGATATAACTCCCCGAGCTTAAATTACGACATTTCTTTACCCATAATATTTCTAAAAATAGACACATGAAATATAATATAAACTTGTTATGATGGATAAAAAGTGCATTCAGCTGGTTCCGTACTTAAGTTTTGCAAAACTTTTAACCAATACATTGACATGTTACAAAATTATTTTTAAATCAGAATTTTCCTGGCTTTAATTCTATAACAAAAAATACCAATTCTACTGGCCAAATATTAAATATCTAAAGACGTCAAGACAATACAATAAAGAGGTTTGTAAATGCAAGTGTTTTGATTGGTTATAGCTCATGAATATTGATGAAGACGAGATTTCAGAAGTCAAATGACAACAACAAGCCAAATGTCAAATGAGATGTACAAGTAAGCGCAGGGACTGACTAGAGGCAAACGATACTATTTACATGTTTATTTTTTTTAACCAGACAGAAAAAGTTTAGATTTGTCCATTTTAAAAGCATTGGCAGACAACAAGTCAATTATACGTTGTGTTTTTTTTTTTTTCTGCGATGAGGTAGAAAACAAGATGGGAAAAGGAGAAAATGCTGGGAACCAGCATTTTCTCTCTTTTTTCACCATGTTTTCAAATCTCTTTTTTATGATCGTCAAAGCTCGCAGTTGTTTCGAAAAAAAGGTTAAAGTCTACAAAAGTATATAATACTTTCATCTATACGCCCAGTTTAGATTCGATTACACTAGTCTGTAAATAATGAGTATTTGCATCGTAGAGTATGTATGTATGTATATATGTATATATGTATGTATGTATATATGTACGTACGTACGTACATATGTAAGCACGTACGTATGCACGTATGTACGCACGTAGGTACGTATGTACGTGTGTGTATATATGTACGTACATATGTACGTAAGTACGGATGGGTGTATGTATGTATTTATGTATGTACGTACGTACGTATGTGCGTGCAAACGTGCGTACCTATCAATGTACTTACGTATGTATGTGAGCATGGGGCGTTTAACGCCGTTTCAACATCCCTTGAATCAAATCCCAAAGATAAGTGCACCTTCCATGCTTTCCTGGAGTTTCTGTAACCAGTACTTCATACAATACTCTATCCCAGCCACTAGCTGATTTCCCACATCATCATCGTCGAAACATTGATCAGCAGTAACAGAGGAATGAGTTCTGCGGCAATGACTATCACACAACTTTGGATAGAAAGTTGCCGAGCAGCGGATTCAAACCAGCGTCCCTGCACCCCACCCCCTCTCCCCCGGTCTCGAGTAGAAGAGGATGCATTAAAAACCAGGACCCATATTCTTCAGAATTTCGTCAGTGTGAAGGTAACAGAGCTCCTGATTTTGGCTAAACCATATGGTTTAGCCAATCAGGAGTTCTGTTACTTTCACTGCCTGAAAATCTTGAAGAATAAGACAAAGAACGTTCTTACTGAGAATGGTTGGTGAATACGGGTCCAGTATAGCACCACGTCGGTTTGGTCGTGCAAAACGACTTTCTGCTACATAGCCTTAAGAAAAAATCTACACGTGTATAATTCTTAAGAGCCAAGGAACTTATAAATAGGTACATTTTTTTCTTAAATCTTTCAGCCCCAGAAACGAAATCAGGGGCCGTTCTTCAGATTTTCGTCAATGTGAAAGTAACAGAACTTCTGATTGGCTAAACCATTTGGTTTAGCCAATCAGAAGTTCTTTACTTTCACATTGACAAAAATCTTGAAGAATAAGACAAAGAACTTTCATAAGAATGCTTGGTGAATATGGGCCCAGGGCTTTGCGAATGGACATAGATTCGAGATCAGACTGCACAAAGGGCGCAAGCTGATCTTGAATCCATACCGTTCGCTTGGTCACTCAAGCCTACGAGATAAAGATCTATCGGAGTTTCAAACGATCGTATTTTCAGCATGCGAAAGGGGATCAATTTATACATCTGGCACTGAAAAAAATTTAAACAACAGATAAACATTTTCGTCATGTAGCACACATCTCTTAAAAACAATGTGGTAGGAGACGTTGCTCGTAACCAGCCGATAAAGCTCAGTAGGTACGAGCGTAGGACTCGTGAACACTACAGGTTGTGGGTTGGAATCCCCGGCTGGCCAACTAAAATTACTAATAGTCTTTCGGATGAGACATTAAACCGAGGTCTCGAGTGACGGTGCTATACGCCGAGCACGTTAAAGAACCAGGCGAAGCTCTCAGTAATTTCGACCTGTATCCTTGCACTATCCCCCGTAACAATTAACCGTCTTCTGGGGGCGTCGCTCAGATGGGCAACCGGTAGCGATGATAAATAAACGGAAATGACCAACCAATATTGCTCGTAACGAGTTACACAAACTTCTCACATTTTCATTTTTCATCATGCATAAAACGTTAATTGATGTTGAAATGCCCTATTTTTACACGAATATTGATCCCTATAAACGCCACACAAAATAGTTTTAATCCCTTTAATATATACTAAGACGAAAAAGAAACGCAGGGTAACCTTTCAAGGTAGTTTAGAGGTGTATAACTTGATTGAGAATTCTAAATTATGATTTCATGTTTACCACTGATCAGTTTTGAATATTGTGACGAAATTTCATTTCAGCGTGGCCAAAAGGAAACGAGAAAATGGCTTCTTACTGACAGTACCCCCTCCTCAGTGAAAAAAAAAAAGTAGTGACTGACTGCATATCGATGGGTGAGTGCAACACTATCCTAAGTGCCTAAAATTTGTATAGGCAGTTAGGGTAGTGTTGCACTCAGCCATCGATATGAAGACTCAAAGCTTGTTCAGGATCTCGTATGGTACCCTGCGTTTCTTTTTCGTCCTAGTATAAAATGACTTTATCGTTTTTTGAAGAAAAGTTTCGCTTGCAGATCACTTAGACCAAAAGTAAAAAGGCGATTACTCTATCTTACAATACACAACATAATGAGGCATGCTGTGTGAAAAAGGGGGCTAAATGCACCTACGAAAAGTTCCGACCCAGGCCAGCCTGCACAGTCTGTGCAGGCTGGCCTGGGCCGAAACTTTTCGCTATCGGTCAATGTCCGGTATGTCAAAGGACCACTCTACCACAAGATTCAGTCACTCATCAGACAATGTACATTTTATGCATCCTATAATAATCATCTAATGACTTGCTGGGTAAAATGGATCGCTGACATGCATTAAACCTTTCCCAAACAATCCCTGGTTTTCACGACCCTGAGATAGAAGCCTTTTGAAAACATTGCGGGAAAAGGAGAAAATGCTGGTAACCAGCATTTTCTCCTTTTCCCACAGTGTTTTTTCTACACTTCCCAGAACAAATTTCAAATTTTCAGTCACTTTTATTTTGTCGTCTGCAAATGCTTTCAATTTGGACAAACCTAAAATTTTGTCGTTTGGTAATGAGTTAACCTTTTCCCAAACGATCCCTGGTTTTTACGACCCTGAGATAGAAGCCTTTTGAAAACATTGTGGGAAAAGGAGAAAATGCTGGTAATCAGCATTTTCTCCTTTTCCCACAATGTTTTCTACACTGCTTGAAACCGCAATTTCAAAATTTGAGTTACGTTTATTTTGTCGTCTGCAAGTCCTTTCAATTTGGACCAGTCTGAAATTTTGTCGTTTGGCACGGCTCATAATATACATGTAACAGATCATAAGCAAATGTTAGAAATATAAGCAAATACAAAGACAGTAATATATTACAATGGTAAATATTCTAGAACTGTCTTGCTCGGACATGCTAGCCCTTTACTCCATAAATACTCATTTCAACGAATTGCTTGTTGGTGCCTTTGGAAAACATTGTGGAAAAAGGTGAAATTGCTCGTCACGAGCAATTTCACCTTTTGTCACAATGTTTTCTATGCTATCAAAAGGAGTCATAGACACATAAAAAACGGCTTCATCCTTGCTGTTATTTAGAGTCAATAAGAGATACCATAGAACTGCGTTATGGGATAAAGGGTTAAGCGACTTTTTTGCCAGTGCACGGCCCATAGTATACATGTAACAGATCATATGCAAATGTTAGAAATATAAGTAAATACAAAATACAGTTATACTTACTAGGACGAAAAAGAACCGCAGGGTAACCTTTCAATGTAGTGTAGAGGTGTATAGCTTGGTTGAGAATTCTAAATTATGATTTCATGTTTACCACTGATCAGTTTTGAATATTTTGACGAAATTTCATTTCAGTGTGGCCAAAAGGAAATGAGAAAAATGGCTTCTTATTGACAGTACCCCGTCCTCAGTGAAAAAAAGTAGTAACTGACTGCATATGGGGACTCATGTTTCTTATTTGCTTAGTTTAGGTACCCTGAGTTTCTTTTTCGTCCTTGTATATTACAATGGTAAATATTATTATAGAACTACCTCGCTTGAACATATTAAACCTTTACTACTATATCCGAAGTTTTAACGGCCCTGAAAGAGAAGTCTTTGAAAACATTGCGGGAAGAGAAGAAAATGTTAACCCAGGGATCGTATATATGTATGTGTGTATATGTGATCCCTGGTTAACCACAGTGATTTCTATCCTTTCATGGACAAAAATAATCATTTTCGTAACATTCAATTAGTCGTCTAAAAAATGCTTTCAGTTTGGTCCAGTCCAAAATTTTGACGATTTTGAAGTATGGTACAGAGTTAAGGGAAACGACAATCACCAGCACTGTAATTTTATTTTGAGGTTTCCTCTCTTGATTTTAAAATTTCATTTTGATATCTAAACAATGCTAAAACCGTGATGACTTTTGAAAACATTGTGCCGGATAAAATTCAAAACGAAACAAATGCTCAGAATGAGTAATAACAGTATCTACCCTTTTAACCCTTTACCAGACGACAAATTTAAGCCATATCCAAATTGAAAGCATTTTCAGAAAACAGTTTCAGTGTGGCTCAAACAGTGCAACCATTTTATATGGAGTAGAAAACATTTTTGGAAATGGAGAAAATGCTGGTTACCAGCATAATCTCCTTTTCAAAAAATGTTATCAAAAGGCTTCTTTCCCAGGGTCGCTTAAAGTCGTCATTGTATGGTAAATGGTTAAATAATCATTTTTTTCTACATAAAAACCTCTCTCTACGTCTTACGGCAAATTTGAAGCAGACGACAGCTCCCCCGTGAAATAATGATGTTTCAGAGCTGATAGTGACAAAATTGTTACAAGAGATAGTCAATTGAAACTGTGTAACTTTTTCACGTCTTCTTTTTCTATATACTCGTATCTATATATCATTTTTAGCCATTGTTAAAAGCAGTACATAAAAACTATATACACAGAAACACTTTATACATCTACGTAGTTTGAAAATAAAAAGTACTGAGCGAAATCTTATGAAGACTTGTATGCACCTGCACGTCATTTTAACAGATCTTTTGAGTTATCTCCCTTGGCTGCGGAACTAATCTGTCTGGCGGCGTCCTATACATCCGTATATACTTCCGGTTAAGAGCGATAATCCTGCAGCCGCTGCGCCCACCCAGTACGACCAGCCAAAGCGACCGTTTGCGTAAATATCCCACTGCAGATGGACAGACCATTCCTCTTTGGCTTGAATCCCGAAAACAACCACCGCTGCTCCCATTGTAAGGCCTGCAAAATAAATACAGGAAAATCGTGGCTTTGTTTGTTTTTATCTTAGTGTTTAACGCCCGTTTTCAACATTATTTCTACTTTTCTACGGTGATCACAGCATCAATCTATGGGTAAGTGGAGCTTCTTTCACAAATCTTTGCAGAACATTTTTCCAGGGAACTTTTAGCTTTCTTAGTCAAAAGGAAGTTCAACAGTGACAAAACGAGGAATGAATCCTGTCAAAGTGACATTCATCAGTCATGGCAAAGAGTGCGGCCATTTTCTAAATCGTCTGTCACTACTTTGAATTTTCACGCAACTTAAGAGTCTTGCAGACGAAAAAAAAAAGAAGCAAATGCAGTTATCTCATGACCAAACCACAAAATTTTAGGCTTGTCCAAAATGAGAGCATTTGCAGACGACAAAATAAAAGTGACTGAAAATTTGAAATTTGTTTTGTGTAGGGTAGAAAACATTGTGGGAAAAGGAGAAAATGCTGGTCACCAGCATTTTCTCCTTTTCCCACAATGTTTTCTCAAGGCTTCTTTCTCAGGGGCGTCAAAAGTAGGGATTGTGTGGTAATGGGTTAATGTGATGGGATTCCTCTTCAAATTGGAGAAAAGTAGTATGAGAAGAAGACATAAATACAGGCGTTTTTCTTCTTCTTCCTCTTTTTGCCCTTCTTCTTCAGGATAATAATAATAATAATAATAATAATAATATCTTTATTTAGTGAAGGTTAAAACATTAAGACATATTTCAAAGTCTTTTTTACAATGTTGCCTTCAAGATGGGTGGAACAGTAAAAACCATAATAATTAGGAGAACAATAATAATGATAATAATAATAATGATAATGATGATAATAACAATGATGATTATGATGATTGGTGATACTGATGATTGTGATGTTTGAAAATAAAAAGAAGATAAATTCATGGCAAAATAATGTATGTTGGAATAACGAGTTATACGTTTATAGGATCTTATGTTCTTAACCCTTTACACAATAATCACTATTTTTTTATGAACCAGAGGAAGAAGCCCTCTGAAAACTTTGTGGAAAAAAGAAAATACTGGGAACCAGTATTTTCTCCTTTTCCCACCGTGTTTTCTACCCTTCACAAAACAAATTTCAAATTTTCAGTCACTTTTACTTTGTCGTCTGCAAATGCTTTCGATTTGGACAAATCAAACATTTTCTCGTTTGGTAAAAGAGTTAAGCATTACAAAAAACAACCAAGTACAACACTACCTGCTTAACCCTTTACCAAACAGTCCTTGGTTTTTACGACCCCAAGGAAGAAGCGTTCTGAAAACATTGTGGGAAAAGGAGAAAATGCTGGTAACCAGCATTTTCTCCTTTTCCCACAATGTTTTCCACTCTTCTAAAGTCAGTTTTCATTCTTTGAGTCATGTTTATTATGTCGTCTGCAAATGCTTTCATTTTGGACCAGTCTAAAATTTTGTCGTTTGGTAAAGAGTTAACCCATTACCACACAATCCCTACTTTTGACGCCCCTGAGAAAGAAGTCTTTAGAAAACATTGTGGGAAAAGGAAAAAATGCTGGTAACCAGCATTTTCTCCTTTTCCCGCAATGTTTTCTACCCTTCACAAAACAAATTTCAAATTTTCAGTCACTTTTATTTTGTCGTCTGTAAATGCTTTCATTTTGGACCAGTCTAAAATTTTGTCGTTTGGTTTAGAGTTAAAAAGTTTTCAAACCAGCTAGCTTGTTTTCTTCCTAAATCCGGAGAAGTGCTAATGTTTTCATATGGCATCATGCCGGATATTAAACGCCAAATCGAAGCTCATATTTTTTATATCATGCAACTGCTTTCAACCTCTTCATTACACCAAGAAACCTCCAACCAGATGAAATCTGAAGCATTTGCAGACAACAAGTAATCTGTGGTCCAAATGATAGGAATCGTCCTAGGAAGGCAAGAAAACAATGTAGGAAAAGTGCAAAAGCTTTCTAAATCCGACCGGTTTACTCTTTACCAAACGACATAATTAAGACTAGTCCAAATTGAAAGCATTTGCAAACGACAAAATTAATGTAACTCAAAAATTAAAAAAAAATGTTTTTGGAAGGGTTAAAACACTGTGGGAAAAGGAGAAAATGCTGGTTACCAGCATTTTGTCCTTTTCCCACATTGTTTTTAAAGGCTTCTTTCTCAGGATCGCTAAAAGTAGGGACTGTATGGTAAAGGGTTGAAACGCAGAGTTGTGGGAAAGAGTTAAGCTTTTTTTCTTTAAATTTTCACGTTAGATTACTTCTTCTCCAGATTTTTATGGTACTGTGGGCCGAACTATTTCATAATTAGTCTTACAACGTTTATGCCGTATCGAGAATTGAGAATATTGTGACAGCTAGAGACATAGATTGAAACGAACATATAATTGGCTGGCTGACTGGCTGTATGGCTGGCTGGCTGGATGGCTGGTTGGATAGATAGATGGGTGGATGGATGGATGGCTGGCTGGTTGGATAGATAGATGGGTGGATGGATGGCTGGTTGAATAGATAGATGGGTGGATAGATGGATGGATGGCTGGTTGGATAGATAGATGGGTGGATGGATGGATGGATATCTGGATGGATGGCTGGCTGGTTGGACAGATGGATGGGTGGATGGATGGCTGGCTGGATAGATGGATGGATGGCTGGCTGGCTGGTTGGATAGAAAGATGGATGGATGGACGGATGGATGGATGGAAAGATGGATGGGCGAATGGATGGATGGATGGCTGGATATCTGGATGGATGGCTGGCTGGTTGGATAGATGGATGGCTGGCTGGCTGGTTGGATAGATGGATGGGTGGATTGATGGATGGCTGGCTGGTTGGATAGATGGATGGCTGGTTGGATGGATGGATGGATGGATGGATGGCTGGCTGGTTGGATAGATAGATGGATGGATGGATAGATGGATGGCTGGTTGGATAGATAGATGGATGGCTGGCTGGCTGGTTGGATAGATGGATGGGTGGATGGATGGATGGATGGATGGATGGATGGATATATGGATGGATGGCTGGCTGGCTGGTTGGATAGATGGATGGGTGGATGGATGGATGGCTGGTTCGATAGATGGATGGATGGATGGCAGGCTGGTTGGATAGATAGATGGGTGGATGGATAGATAGATGGATGGATGGCTGGATGGCTGGCTGGTTGGTTGGATAGATGGATGGATGGATGGCTGGTTGGTTGGATAGATAGATGGGTTGATGGATGCATGGCTGGCTGGTTCGATAGATAGATGGATGGATGGATGGCTGGTTGGATAGATGGATGGGTGGATGGATGCATGGCTGGCTGGTTGGATAGATAGATGGATGGAAGGATGGCTGGTTGAATAGATGGATGGGTGGATGGATGCATGGCCGGCTGGTTGGATAGATAGATGGGTGGATGGATGGATGGCTGGCTGGTTGGATAGATGGATGGGTGGATGGATGGATGGCTGGCTGGTTGGATAGATAGATGGGTGGATAGATGGATGGATGGATGGATGGATGGCTGGTTGGATAGATAGATGCGTGGATAGATGGATGGTTGGATAGATGGATGGGTGGATGGCTGGCTGGTTGGATGGATAGATGGGTTGATGGATAGATGGATGGATGGTTGGATAGATAGATGGGTGGATGGATGGATGGATAGATGGATGGCTGGCTGGTTGGATAGATAGATAGATGGATGGATGGATCAATCTGTGGATCATTGGCTGGTTGAATGTATAGATTGATGATTAAATGTATGTCTTGATTGCTATATTTGTGCATTTATGCCTCTTTACTCGTTTTTGTATGGCAGTGTGTCTGTCCGTCCGTCCGTCCCCCCGCCCGCCTGTCTGTCCGTCCGTCCGCCCGCCCGCCGGGCCGGTGTAATGCAGAGAAATGACCCCCATTACAAAATGACACATGGGTCATTTCTGTACGTAGAATAATGACCCGGGTCATTTTTGTAGGGGTCATTTCTCTGTATTACACCGGCCGTCCTTCTTTCTTTCTGCCTAGCTGCCTGTCTATCTCTCTGTCTGTCTTTCTGCCTCTTTGTCTCACTTTCTCCTCCTAAGAGCTCATCAAATAAATTTTTCAGACTTTTGTCTTTGATATTGCAACATTTCAGATAGTCTGAACAAAAGATCAGACGACACGTTCAGTGTAGACTGTTCATAACCTTTGGCTGCCAGCAAGGAAAAATCAATTCTCAAATAATAGACATTTCAAAATTTATCTGTATTTCCGTGCACACAAAATGTGGAAAAATGCTGACATGCCTCGTCAATCGCTGACAGAATTTTTCCTCAAGTACGTAAAAACCGGATATATAGCCTTGACCGAGAATATTGTTTATACCGAAGCCTCGCGCAGTTAGTTGCAGATACGAGATTTGTAAACCGCTTCACTCTTTACCAAACGACAAACTTTTGGACCAGACCAAATTGAAAGCATTTGCAGACGACAATTCAACTCTTGCTTGAAAGATGATTTCTGTCTATGATAGGGTAGAAAACATTGTGGGAAAAGGAGAAAATGCTGTTTACCAGCATTTTCTCCTTTTCCCGTAATGTTTTCAAAAGGCTACTATTCCAGACCCGTAAAAACCAGGGATTGTTTGGGAAAGGGTTAAACTCTTTACCAAACGACAAAATTCTAGACTGGTCCAAATTGAAAGCACTTGCAGACGACAAAATAAACGTTACTCAAAAACTGAAATTTATTTCCAGTATGGCAGAAAACATTGTGGAAAAGGGAGAAAATGCTGGTTACCAGCATTTTCTCCTTTTCCCACCATGTTTTCAAAAGGCTTCTATCTCGGGGTCGTAAAAACCAGGGATTGTTTGGTAAAGGGTTAATATAGTCCTATCAAGAAACTTTGACTCGGCATAAAATTAAGATCAGTCTAAGCAAAACCCCCGTCTGATCTAGGATCCATGCCTCCCGCTATAATTTTGTCAAGCCCTATTAGATGCAAATCTTTCTCTGTTTCGGTGGATCGTAATTTCAGCCGGTAAAATGCAGAGGAATGACCCTCCCCTACAAAATGACTCCTGTGTCATTTCTCTACGTAGAGGAATGACCTGGGTCATTATTCTACGAGGAGAAATGACTCCAGGCCATTATTCTACGTAGAAATGAGTCCAGGGTCATTACTCTACGTAGAGAAATAACTCCAGGGTCATTATTCTACGTAGAGAAATAACCCCAGGGCCATTATTCTACGCAGAAAAATGAGCTCAGAGGGTTATTCATCTACGTAGAATAATGACCCGGGTCATCCCTTTACGTAGAGAAATGACCCATTTTTGAAGGGGAAGGGTCATTTCTCTGCATTACACCGGCGAATGAGGCTGAATTGATGAGCCGTGCTCTGGCATAAGGGGGCTTACTCTTTCTCCCCTTAGCATGAAACCAAGCAAGTCATAACATACATAGTTCCCACCTTTTTTTAACAAATGCGAATTAATCATAAGGTAGACTGGACTTAAGACAAACAAAAATTGATCAACAGTGAAAAGTTTCGGCCCAGGTCAGCCTGCACCGTCCGTTCTGTGCAGTCTGATCTTTATCTTCGCTGTCCTTAAAAGTCGAGGTCAACCACAGCAGAGCTCAATTACATTTGGCACCGAATGTTAACCCTTTCCCAAACGGCAAATTTTGGACCACACCAAACTGAAAGCATTCTGCAGATGACAACATAACAGTTGCTAAAAAGATGATTTCTCTATATGTTGGGGTAGAAAACATTGTGGGAAAAGGAGAAAATGCTGGTTACCAGCATTTTCTCCTTTTCCCTCAATGTTTTCAAAAGGATTCTATTCCTGACCCGTAAAAACCAGGGGTTGTTTGGGAAAGGGTTAAATAACAGCGTGAAATGTCGCACATTTTCCTATTTTGTAAACTCATATTTTTACATTGTTTATTACATTGTGGAGATGGCTGCCAGCTGACAGTTGCCAATTTTATAAAGGTCGTGTGAAATTGTTTTGTATACAGTAGTAAAGATCAAGTTTAGGCTGAGAAAAAAAGGTTTCAGAAGGTCTGATTTTTTTTCTTTCCTTCACGAGAAAGGGGGGGGGGGGGTTTGCTACCTTTTTTGTTGCAGACGGCATTAATCGAGACGGCACCGATCTTTGATCTTTACTATTCGCTTGTTCAGAATCAAAGCGTTGAAAACGCTGATGTCGCATTTGTCAAGGAAGCCACTGTATGAAATTGATAGTTTGAAAACAAGAAGGCCATAATGGCCCTAGATTCCTCACCTGAGTCAATAGGCGAAATTCACTCCTCGTGCCTAATTCAATTTCTGACTGAAATGTGCGATCAATTGAGCATCAAATGTGGCCTCCAGGAATTTCCTGAAGTCGACCTAATTTATCACCCGACTGACCCAATTTAGAAATCATCAAAAAATTATCAAGAGAAACATTCTGAACAGATTTCAAGTTTATTGAGCAATAAATGTGGCCTCCTCCAGCGTGCCTATAAGGTATTTCTTAAATTTGACCAAGGAACCTAGTTCATGACCTCAGGTGACCCAATTCCAAACTCACTCAACATTTCAAGACAAACATTCTGACCAATTTCATAATTTCCTAACGTTGACTTAATTTATCACCCGACTGACCCATTTTAGACCTCATAAAAATTATCAAGAAAAACATTCTGAACAGTTTTCAAGTCAGTTGAACAAGAAATGTAGCATCTGGACTGCCCACAAGGAATTTCTTTAATTTGACCTAGTGACTTAGATTATGATCCCAGGTGACCCAATTTTGAACTCATCCTATATTTTAACAAGACAAACATTCTGATTAATTTTCAAGTCAATTAAGCGAAAATGTGGCCTCTAGAGTGTCCACAAGGTTTTACTTTAATTTGACCTTGAGACCTAGTTAATGACCTCAGGTGACCCAATTTTAAACCGAGTAAACATGTTGTGCTCAAATGGGCTTACAAGAATTAAACAGTTTCTCTACATATCAAATAACAAAGCTGCATGCTTTCCAGTGTTAGAAAAGAAGAACTTAAAAGTTTTCCTTCTTTGTTCTTTTGTTCGAACTTGTGATCCCCGGGGCGGGGCAAGTTTTGACCCAAGCGACATCATTTGAACAAACTTGGTAGAGGTCCACTAGGAGATGCTACATACCAAATGTAAAAGCTCAACACCTGCCAGTTTTAGAGAAGGGGAATTTTAAAGTTTTCCTCCTTTGTTCCTATGTTTGAACTTGTGACCCCTGAGCAAGAGCCAGTTTTAACCCCCGGGGCATCATATGAACAAAACTGGTAGAGGTCCACTAGAGAAGCTAGATGCCAAATATCAAAGCTCTACGCCTTTAAGTTTTAGAGAATAAGAATTTTAAAGTTTTCCTTTTTTGTTCCTATGTTCGAACTTGTGACCTCGGGGGCGTGGCCAGTTTTGAACCCTTGAGCATCATATGAACACACTTGGTAGAGGTCCACAAGGAGATGCTACATACCAAATATCAAATCTCTATGCCTTTAAAGGAATTTTCTGGACAGACAAACAGATGTACGCTGGACAATGACTGTTCACAATTCCTGACCATAGCACTTAGTGCTCAGGTGTGCCAAAAAAAGAAGAGAATTTATATTGTTTTAATATTAACTTGAAAATCAACCTCCTAAGCAAACAAATATGTCTCTTTGGTTAAAGGGAGATTTCTGGTGCCTAAATCTGCATCATTTGTGTATTGGTGTTCTCCCTTCGATCTTTCAAGAGGAGTCAGGAGTAACGTCCCTTGACGGAAGGACGCATGATGGGTAGATAGAGAAGCCATGTAAACACATTGAATTCATTTAATTTTATACCTAGATGATTTGATTTTGAGATGTCTTTGGCAGTCAGGATCTAATTCCCAACATTACAATTAAGTTTTCTACCTTTAAATATTGATGCACAATCAAATGAGTAGCGTGCAGTCATGGGACGAATAAGCACAGGAACGAACTGTTTTTGGAACGAACAACCCCGGAAGCAAAGTGGATAGAAGATAAATTTTGGGCATATCATTGCGCTAATAGAAGGCTCTGAAGAGGTGAAGCTATTTTCAATCAGAAATAAGTATTTCAACGATCGATGGCCTTTTGTAGTTTATTTCAATACGCCATTTCCAATTATATATGTGAGTGCTTTTGAAAAAACCCATTTGTCTAGAAAAATTGAGTTTAAGTGTGTTTATTTCCTTCGGTTTTTCACAAAATATCATACATGATCTTCAGAATTCAATTTTGAACATTTATTATTGATCTTATAGTGGCATTGTCTTCGACAAATGCCACAAAAATCTCTCTGATTGTCAAAGGACTGTATTTTGTGCCTTTGATAGAAGTCGGCTTCCAGTATTTCGTGTCGAAAACGCAAGACTGTTTTTAGCATTATGTCATATGAAAGCCCTCCGTATTCTACTCATGTGTTTCTGAAATTCATTTCATTAACCCTCATCTGCTTAAGTAAGATGAACAAAACTACCAGGCCGCTACTTACAACCCAAATAATGCTATTTAACCCTTTACTCCATAGATATTCATTTCTACGCACTGCTTGTAGGAGCCTTTGGAAAACATTGTGGCAAAAGGTGAAATTGCTCGGGACGAGCAATTTCACCTTTGCCACGATGTTTTCTACACTATCAAAAGGTGTCATAAACACATAAGAAACGGCTTCATCCTTGCTATTATTTAGGGTCAATTAGAGATACCATAGAGATGCCTTATGGGGTAAAGGGTTAAAACTTTTTTGGGGGAGGACAAAACATCACCTAATCAGACAGTGTAGATCCAAGATCAGACTTCCAGTTTCGTGCAGTCTGATCTTGGTCCACGCTGCCCACAAAAGATCATAAGTCGACCTTTACAGCCTAAGGGTTAAAACTACCCTATGTCTATGTGCCAGATCTTGAGAGTGGCCACTACCGTCGATTTTCGAGTAAAGGAACACTTGCATACCACTCCTGAGAAGGGGACCACTACAAAGAGTGACAGAGGATCAGAGTGACCACAACTGACCAATTCCGAACCAGGGGACCAATGCCTACCACTTTCAAGCTAAGGGATCGTAGCAGTCTGACTGAGAATCAGTTTCGAAAACTTCCGAGATATGGGACGACTCTAGACCAGTTCCGAGCCTGTGTGGGGATCCAAAACAGACGGTGAGAGAGGTTCAGAGAGACCATTACAATTTATTACGGAGCCAGGGTAACACTGCCCACGTCTTCCAAGCAAAGAGCTGATTACATAGAGTGACAGAGGTTCAAAGTGACCACAACCGACCCCTACTTTGCCAAGAGACCACTGCCTACAAGTTCAAATCAAGAGATCAATGTAAGTAAGTAGATGCTCACTGTCGAACACTTCCAGCTAGGAAACCACTACAGTCGAATAGAAGACTATTTTTGACCAAATCCAAGATAGAGGTCCTCTAGTCTGACAGGGGACCAACATCGACTGCCTTCAAACCAGTGGACCTCTTCAGTCTATCAGAGGGCCACTATCAACCACGTTTGTGCAAGGGGACACTTTTAGTCCCACAATCGACCACTTACGAGCCAAGAGACCACTAAAGTCTGACACAGGACCTATATCAGCCAGGGGACCACTGCAGTCTTACAGAGGACCAATTATGACCTCTGTTGAGCCAAGAGACCATTACTACAGTCTGAAAGAGGACCTCTATCAAACACTTTCAAGCCAGGGGACCACTACGGTCTTACTAAGGACCCATCCTCGGATACCCCGGGGTCTCCCTATTTGCTACGCTACATTGACCCCTGGGACAATTAATTGAATTTCCCTCGCTTTATCGCTGGCCGAATGCTGGCTTTTCATTGGTTCCATCATCATTTTGTGATGGGCGAGCCGATGTACGCTATGACGTTTCGTATCGATTTTCGGCGGCTGATTCAACGTTTTATTAGTCAATTGTCCCAGGGTCGATGTAGCGCAGCAAATAGGGAGACCCCGGGGTATCCAAGGATGCTAAGGACCACGATCGAACATTTCCGAGACATAGAACCACTACAGTCTAACTGGACAACTATTGACCACTTCTGCATCAGGAAACCACTTCAGTCTGATGGAGGACCACTATCGACCACTTTCAAGAAAGGGACTATAACAGTCTGGCAGTGGACCATTATCAACCAATTTTGAGCCAGGGGACCACCACAGTCTGACAGTGGACCATTGTCGACCACTCCTGTACCAGGAAACCACTTCAGTTTGACAAAGAACCAATATCGACAGCTTCCAAGCCAGGGGACGACTACCGACTACATTTAACTCTTTACCACACGAGAAAATTTTAGACTCGTCCAAATTGAAAGCATTTGCAGAAGACAAAATAATGGTGACTGAATAATTGAAATTTGTTCTAGGAAGGGTAGAAAACACTGTGGGAAAAGGAGAAAATGCTGGTTGTCAAGATTTTTTCCTTTTCCAACAGTGTTTTCAAAAGGCTTCTTTCTCAGGGGCGTCAAAAGTAGGGATTGTGTAGTAATGGGTTAAGCCGGGAGTCTGGCATAGGACGAATATCAACTACTTTCGAGCAAAGAAACTACTCTCGACCAGGAGACCATTTTGGTCTGACAAAGGACCTTTATCGACTACTTCCAAGCCAGAGGACTTTCACCGACCAGTTCCTAATCAGCGTACCACTACACAGAGTGACAGAGGCTCAAGGAGACCACAGGCATGTATTTCAGAGCCATGGGACCACTTCCGACCAGTTCTGAGTCAAGTGATCACTACAGTCTGAAAAAGGATCTATAGCGATCACCTCCGACCATTTCCGAGCCTAAGGACCTCTACACAGAGTGACAGAGGTTCGAAGATATCTCTAGATAGGCGTCACGTAAGTCCTTACACACAGTCAAAATTTTAGAACAGTCAAAATTGATGGCATAATTATGCACGTTATGACAAATGTGAACTAAAACTTGAAATTTTGTTTCAGGATGGATACAGAACATTTTGGGAAAAGAAGAAAATGCTGGTTACCAGCATTTTCTCCTTTTCCCACAATGTGTTCTTAAGCTTTCTTTTCCAGGTCGTAAAATTCGGGATTGTATGGCAAAAAGGTTAGCGGGCTGAAAATACTTGGGGATAGGGGACCATGATTGGATTCGTGTGGCATCGCCAAAATCTATCGGATTCGGCCAAGACTCGGGAAATCCGTAATCGATGCGGGGAACCAGCGTCTAACCAACGGCCAATCGATTACGAATTACCCGAGTCCTAGCCGAATCCGTACATTTTTTTTCGGCGATGAAAGGCAATATTATAAATATGGCATTAGGGTGTACTATCCTTAACTCTTTACCAAACGACAAAATTATAGACTGGTCCAAATTGAAAGCATTTGCAGACGACAATTTCAAAGTGGCTCAAATGGTTCATTTTTGCTCTGATTGGGTAGAAAACTTTGTGGGAAAAGGAGAAAATGCTGGTTACCAGCATTTTCTCCTTTTTCCACAATGTTGTCAAAAGGCTTCTTTTCGTCCTCAAGGGCGTTAAAAGTCGTCATTGTGTGGTGAAGGGTTTACTCTTACCTTCAAGAATGAGCAGGACACAGATGATATGGTTTGGGTTACACTTGCGACAAGAACAGCACAGAGACAAGGTTGCAATCAGTAGAGACAGAAGTCCTAGAGCCAGACCGACTGACATCAACACCTGCGTAGCTTTAAACCATGCTGAAAAATAGAACAGAAACCTTTTATAAACTCTCTACTAAACAACAAAATCTTCGACCCGTCCGAATCTAAAAAACATTAACAGACGAAAAAGTAAATACGTTTATTTCATGCTTTCCGGTGGGATATCGAGAAATAGCAGTGAAAATATTTTTCGATCTTACACTGGTAGCACCAGTGAAAATACCGATTTTCACGTTCTTGTTGCCTAGGTAAATTGCGCGTGCCTAACAACCAGATGGGAAATATGACGTCATATACCTTACATTTCTCGCGCTTGACGTAACGTTGCTATGCGGGAGGGGTACGCCACGGGGAATGAGGGAAAAGAATTGTACTGAATTTTGATAAAGCTCCTCCCAGAAAGGGTTAAAAGCATGAAATAAATAGAATATTTGTATTTTTCGGTGAAAGATCGAAATTTATTTCATCTCGTGAACACAATCGGTAATATTTTCACTCGTGGCTGCGCCATTCGTGAAAATATTACCGATGGTGTCCACTCGATAAAATAAATTTCGATCTTTCACCAAAAAATACAAATATGTATAAAATGTATAAAATGTATAAAATGACTGGATCTTTCAGAACTCCAGATAATTTTGATGTCAAACTTAAAAAAAAAAATTATTCCCCATTAACCCTTTACCACACGACCCCCAACTTTTAACGACCCTGAGAAAGAAGCCTTTTGAAAACATTGTGGGAAAAGGAGAAAATGCTTGTAACCAGCATTTTCTCCTTTTCCAATCCCACATTGTTTTCTATACCCTTCAAAAACCAAATTTCAATTTTTCAGTCACGTTTATCTTTTCGTCAGTAAATGCTTTCCATTTGGACTGGTCTTGTTCTTGTGTGGTAAAAAAGTTAAACCATAATTATGATAAGGGTCTCATCGAGGCGATTCTAATGAGCACCCACAACATAGAATTCTGAATAGGATTTTTAATATTATTTTGAACAGAAATAAACAATTTAGAATGCAATCATTCCCTCTTATCTGGAGCTCTGATCTTTCCATCGAAGGTCTGAAAACACTTCGTGAAAAGGTGGGGGAAATGGTGGTAACCAGGATGTTTTCCTCTTCAAAAATATTCTTTGAAAAAAAAATCTTTTGCAGGATCTTTGCACATAGGGTTTGTGTTGTAAAGGGTTAAACGTGTAAGCGCCTTTCATTTCTTTAGTGGTATTTGTTTATCAAAATCATACTGCACAAAACGTGCAGTCTGAACTCTGATTCCCAATGCTCACTTTTCTTAGACATTCCGGAAATGACTAATATTGAAATTGCAGCTACTTGGGTGTTATTTCTAAACTGGGAATGTCTGCCATTACCAAACGACAAAGTTTTAGACTGGCCCAGATTGAAAGCACTTGCAGACAACAAAATGAACGGAACTCAAAAACTGCAGTTTGATTCCAGCAGAGTAGAAAACATTGTGGGAAAAGGAGAAAATGCTGGTTACCAGCATTTTCTTCTTTTCAAACAATATTTTAAAAGGGCCTCTATCTCAGGGTCGTAAAAAACCAGGGATTGTTTAGTAAAGGGTTCATTGTATACTAAGGTTTATGATCAACGGAGGCACCAAAGGCGATGCTCTAGAAGTGGCCAAATTCGCCAAATTGCATTCAACTCTGACACTCGCACAATGGCTTGTTAAAGTTCGTCTTCTGTTATTCTGCACGCAAACATGGTTGTAAAGCGAGCATCACACTTATAAATGTCAAATCTCAAGCCACTTAGGGTTGTGAGTTCGGACCTAATTTTTTAACCGGACTTGACCCAGTTTCGAACATGTCCGAGTTTTTTTTTTTTATCAAGTCAAGCATTCTGAAGAAGTTTCATGAGTATCTGACGAGAAAAAAAATTGCCTCTAGAGTACACACAAGGTAAATACTGACAATCGAACGACGGACGAAGGACACAGTACGATCACAAAAGCTCACCTTGTGCATTTCGTTCTCAGTTGAGCTAAAAAAGTTACTGAAATAATCAGTGAAATTATTCATTTTCTTCAATATTTGTATATTGAAATATGTTATAAATATTGCATGCTTTGTACTATATTGCTACGACCATTAAGCTTATATGCTTAGGAGTCAAAATTTCTGTTCTGTTCTCAGTTGAGCTGAAAAAGTGAGTAGTTGAAAGGAATGTTTTTGCGAAAGCAATTGTAAGATAATACTCCAGAAAAACATGGACAGGTGCACTTAGAGCCATTATATAGGTAAGATGACGTTGAAAACGGCGTTGGGACACCAAAAGAAAGAACACAAACATGAAAGTGTTTGGCAGTCTGACAGTTTTTATAGTTTTACACCATATACATCAACATAACTCAAGTTGAGATATTGGTTAATTAACCCTTTACCAAACAATCCCTGGTTTTTACGACCCTGAGATAGAAGCCTTTTGAAACATTGTGGGAAAAGGAGAAAATGCTGGTAACCAGCATTTTCTCCTTTTCCCACAATGTTTTCTATCCTGTTGGACACAAATTTCTATTTTTGAGTTAAGCTTTTTTTTGTCATCTGCAAAATGTTTCAATTTGGACCAGTCTAAAATTTTGTTGTTTGGGAAAGGGTTAACTTTTAACCAAACGACAAACGTTTAAGACATGTCCAAATCGAAAGCATTTGCAAACGACAAAATAAAATTGACTGAAAATTAGAAATTTATTTTGTGAAGGGTAGAAAATATTGGGGGGGGGGGGGGAATGAGAAAATGCTGCTTACCTGCATTTTCTCCTTTTCCCACAACGTTTTCTAAAGGCCTTTTTCTGAGGGACGTCAAAAGTAGGGATTGTGTGGTAATGGGTACAATTATGCACAACTACGTATATATTGAAGTAAATGTATAGTCACATAACCGTTTATTAAACAACCCCTTTTGAAAATATTGTAGAAGAAGGAGAAAATGCTGGTAACCAGCATTTTCTCCTTTTCCCACAATATTTTCTACCCTGCTGGAAACAAATTTCAGATTTTGAGTTATGTTTATTATGAGAAAGAAGCCTTTAGAAAACATTGTGGGAAAAGGAGAAAATGCTGGTAACCAGCATTTTTTCCTTTTCCCACAATGTTTTCTACCCTTCACAAAACAAATTTCAAATTTCCAGTCACTTTTATTTTGTCGTCAGCAAACGCTTTCAATTTGGACCAGTCTAAAATAGTGTCGTTTGGTAATGGGTTAAGAATGATTGGTGAATACGGGCCCAGATTGCAGAGAATGTGAAATCCGATCTTGAATTCACACTGTCAGATATACGGTCCACAGAGGCGAGTAAAATTGTCTTAACTATATGTAAGGAGAAACAAGAACAAGGCAAAGTGCACGGATATCAGTCATCTATCGAAAGCCAACCTGCATCCTGTTTTTCCTAGATTAATATGTTTGATATCTCATTAAAAGAAACCCAGTCATTTGATCCAAATTTAATTTGTCCACTGCAAAAGCTTTCAGTTTTGGACAAGTCCACATTTTCCAGCGTGGAAAAAAGCTTATTTCCGATGTTTTAATGTGTATGACATTGTGAATGGAAAGAATTTGCTGGCGGCCAGCATTTTACTCTTCCTTCACTTTTACTTCTCTTTTCCACCATAATTATATAATTATCAGGGTTTTTTTTATCTCATGAAAACAATTTGCTCTTCAACCATATTAAATTGTCCACTCCAAATGTTGGAGTCATAATTGAATTGCAATCCCCGCAAATATTTTCAATTTGGACAAGTCTTCATTCGTAAATAGTTATACCTGGGCCCGTATTCACCAACGTTCTTTGTCTTGTTCTCAAGAATTTTCTACATTTGTATAACTAACACAACTTCTGATTGGCTAAACCATTCGGTTTAGCCAATCAGAAGTTGTGTTAGTTACAAATTTAGAAAACATTGGAGCATAAGACTAAGAATATTCTCAAGAATGGTTGGTGAATACGGACCCAGATTTGTTAATATTTGTTTAATGAATTATTTTTTACCAGTGTCACTTATCTAACTCTCCTCCTAATGTCAGCCTACAAGTAACATGTTACGAATTCATTTGTAAATTAGTTCATTATCATTTTTGTCTGTATAAGTATTGTAACAATTTATATGTAGACTAGAAGCTGTACAAGCTTCTGTCGAATAAAATATATGTCTATGTATGATTATGTTTCGTTTACTATTTATCTTTGCGAAATTATGTTGAAATGTTTTTAATGTTCTACAGAAATAAACTTTTCACTATCTTCAAACAGATTTTCATGTGACAACATGAAAGGTCCAAAAGCGGCTAAAAAGATCAAAGAAGGTGTTAACATGCATTTAAATTTAAATCTTTTAAATCAGTTTAACTCTTTACCACACAATCCTGACAACTGAAGACCCTGGAGAGAAAAGGCCTTTTTAAAAACAGTGTGCGAAAAGGAGAAAATGCTGGTAAGCAGCATTTTCTCCTTTTTCCACAACGTTTTCTACCCATCAAAAAATTAAAAGAAAAAAAATTACCATTTTAACATTTAATTTGTCGTCTTGCAAATGCTTTCAATTTGGACCAGTGCAAAATTTTGTCGTTTGGTATTTAGAGTTATGGAAAAATAGAAAAATACTGTGAAGATGACAATCGATAGCTGAGTGGTCAGTCCAACCCTTTCCCAAACGACAAAATTTTAGACTGGTCCAAATTGGAAGCATTTGCAGACGACAAAGTAAAGGTGACTCTAAAATTGAAATGTGTTTTGGGATGAGTAGAAAACATTGTGGGAAAAGAAGAAAATGCTGGTTATCAGCATTTTCTCCTTTTCCCACAATGTTTTCAAAAGGTTTCCTATTCAGGGTCGTGAAAACCAAGGGTTGTTTGGGAAAGGGTTAAGTCGCTGGCAGAAAAATGGATTTTTGATCAGGCAAACAGTAAACTACAGAATAGTGACCTGGCAGGTTTTAACCTAGCTTTGGAATTAATTTTTCTGCCGACGATTAACCCTTTACCAAACAACAAAATTTTAGACTGGTCCAAATTGAAAGCGCTTGCAGACGACAAAATAAATGTAACTTAAAAATTGCAGTTTGTTTCCAGTAGAGTAGAAAACACTATGGGAAAAGGAGAAAATGCTGGTTACCAGCATTTTCTCCTTTTCCCACAATGTTTTTTTTTTTAAAGATTTCCGTCTAAGAGTCGTAAAAACTAGTGATTGTTTGGTAAAGAGTTAAATCTTTCAATAACAGATTGTCGTCTTCACAATAACATCCAAAATACTCTCAAATGGTATGTTTAAAATTGAAATTCATTTTAACACCCGCTTTGTTTACTTTTTTGCTGCTATTGTTACTTTAACCTATTAACACACCATCCTTGCTTTTGACGATCCTGAGAAAGAAGCCTTCAGAAAACATTGTTGGAAAAAGGAGAAAATGCTGGTAATCAACATTTTCTCCTTTTTCCACAATGTTTTCTGTTCTTCGCTTAACAAATTTCATATTTTCGTTCACTTTTATTTTTCCACAATATTTTTCTACCCTTCACAAAACAAATTTCGAATTTTCGGTCACTTTTATTTTGTCGTCTGCAAATGCTTTCGATTTGGACAAGCCTAGAATGTTGTCGTTTGGTAATGAGTTAATTACTGGCTCGTTCGTACGTCGTTCAACACGAAGCACGTTTACTGCATTGTCTTTGTTTTCTACTTACATGTCTCTTTCCCTAAAAAATCCTTCCATTAATACACACCCCTTATTCCCCCCCCCCCAGCTCTCTCTTTCTCCATCCTCCTATTAATCCACACCCCCTATCCCACCCTCCCCCCCCCCCCCCTCTCTCTCTCTCCATCCTCCCATTTATCCGCACCCCATCCCCTCTCTCTCTCTCTTCATCCTCCCATTAATCCACACCCCCATCCCCCTCCCCCCTCTCTCTCTGTCTCTCTCCATCCTCCCATTTATCCACACCCCCATCCCCTCTCTCTCTTTTCATCCTCCCATTAATCCACACCCCCTATCCCCCTCCCCCTCCCCCCCCCTCTCTCTCTCTCTCTCTCTCTCTCTCTCTCTCTCTCCCCCTCTGAGATAAATATTGCTATATGTAATTACTTATTCACTCTTTATATGTGAGGCATGTTGTGCGAAAATGAGGCTTTAATGCATCTGAAAAAAGCAAGGACCCAGGTCGGCCTGCGCAGTCCACGCAGGCTGATCTGGGTCGAAGCATTTTGCTATTTGTCAATTTTCTGCTGCTCAAAGGACCGGTATGCGTCACGATTTGGGACGGTTATTATAGAAAATGTCTCATAATCATGAGACAGCTGGCTTGGTACCATGCATCACGAATATACATTAAGTCCCCTAACCCTTTACAAAACAATCCCTAATTTTTACAACCCTGAGATAGAAGCGTTTAGAAAACATTGTGGGAAAAGGAGAAAATGCTGCTAGCCAGCATTTTTCTCCTTTTTCAACAATGTTTTCTACTCTGTCAAGGAAAAATTGCACCATTTGAGACACATTGAAATTGTCATCTGCAAATGCAAATGCTTCCAATTTGGATAGGTCTAAAATTTTGCTGTGTGGTAAAGGATTACGCGGCCTTAACCCTATACCAAACGACAAAATTTTAGCCAGGTCTAAAATGAAATCACTTGCAGACGACAAAATAAACGTAGCTCAAACAATGAAATTTGTTTTGTGAAGAGTAGAAAACATTGTGGGAAAAAGAGAAAATGCTGGTTACCAGCATTTTCTCCTTTTCCCCACAATCTTTTCAAAAGGCTTTTATCTCAGGGTCTTGAAAACAAGGGATTGTTTGGGAAAAGGTTAAAGTTAGGGCATGAATTATGGCCTAAATCTAATATAACAGCTACTGACAGAAAGCACTGTTGGAAATAGAACAACCGCTGACAGCCTATACTAGCAAATGCTTCTACACTGTTCCAGAAAGCTTTAAACTCAAGTCATTTCAGTGCATTAATGTCGCTGTTTCATGTACGAAGAAATAAAGCAAAATGACTTCGACCAAATCACACCACATTTTAATTCTAAAATTAGTACCTACCCGGCATTTTCTCCTGGACTGCTTTTTCCAAAAACAACCATTCACATTTCTGTTGTTTACAAGATGCAAATAGTCCCTGGTGAAAATAGTCCACAACATAGTCAGACGGTCGTTCACTGATCGCCCAATATGGAGTCGCCAAACTTATCAATGTCAAGGCTATGGTAATAACTAGCGCAATAATACCAAATATGTCACAAAATCCCATTTTAGGCATCCAAAAGTAGTCCTCATCGAATTCGACATCTGTAGTTTGGATCAGTGCTGACCTTTGTCTACGATCAGAATTATCCATGTTTTTGAAAAAAAGAAATATGAAATAAGATTTAACTCATTACCAAACGACAATTATTTCGGCTTGTCCAGATTGAAAGTATTTGCAGATGACATAATAAAAGTGACTGAAAATTTGAAATTTGTTTTGAAAAGGGTTGAAAACATTGTGGGAAAAGGAGAAAATGCTGGTAACCAGCATTTTCTCCTTTTCCCACAATGTTTTCTAAAGGCTTCTTTCTCAGGGGCGTCAAAAGTAGGGATTGTGTGGTAATGGGTTAAAGAATGAAACTTATTCCAGTGGAACGTGTCCACCTCTGCGACGCGAACATCGTCTTTTGCCTATTAATATTTCAGCGATTACATTTTTTATATCTAATTAGTTGTCTCCGGCGATGCAATGAGACAAAACAGTCTATTATGAACGATGCACAGACGACAAGCAAAAAACATACCAAATAATCTCCTTCCTTAATCTTGGGCATGTTTAGAGAGTTCTTACGCTTATCAATTAGACCGAAACAATGCAATCGACTTCGCTGTGCATTGCGGTGTTTTCTTTTTTTTTTTCATTTTGCATTGAAGATTCAGGAAATATTAAGATAAACAGGGTGGTGTTTTCTCAAACCATTCTAAAGAACGTTCTTATTCTCATTTTCCAAGATTTTCTAGGTTTGAAAGAAACACAACTTCTGATTGGCTAAACCAGTTGGTTTTGGCTAAACCAGTTGGTTTAGCCAATCAGAAGTTGTGTTACTTTCAAATTTTGAAATGGTGGTAAAATATTGCTGTTTTCCTATAGTAAAAGACCAGAAGACATCATTGCGATGTTCTCATTGTTTAAAGTCATTGAATTTAGTCTCAGTACTTAAAAATTTGTCTAAAACTTGTTTTCTTACAGAGGAGAAAAAACAAAAATAGGCCACGTAAAACTTGCCCAGCAACAAAGCTATTTTAAGATGAAATAATGCAAAGAAAAGCTGGTCAGTGTTTTTTTTTGTTTTCGTGAACTATCACGCTCAAATTACTTTCATAAGACGGACGTCAGCAGTCTTAGTTCATAAAATATGTCAAAATAAAAAGAGGAACACAATGGGCCCCATGCGCGGATCCAGATATCTTTCTCAGGGGGGGTCCCACCGAAAACGCACTCGTCTTATTATATGATACTTTGATTTCCGGATTTCAGAGGATGTTTACGAGTAAGCCGTTTACATGAAAAGTCAACGTTTCCAGTTCTAAACATGAGGAGGTCTCCACATTTAGAACCTTTTTTTTTTTTCAATTTATGACTGTATTTTACATAAATTTAGTACAATATCAAACCAGTCCCATTCACGAATCTGATAACCACTTTTTTGCCAAAATTCCAGGGGGGTCTGGACCCCCGGTCCCCCCACCCCCTCTGGATCCGCCCTTGGGCCTGAATCGCTCACCTGAGCCGTATAAAATTTGATTGTTCTTGGTCTTCTTCTCCAGAATTTTCTACATTTGTAAGTAAAACAACGTCTGATTGGCTAGACCGAATCCATTCGGTTTAGCCAATCAGAAGTTGTGTTACTTAATTACTTACAAATCTAGAAAGCCTTGGAGAATAAGACTAAGAATAGTCTCAAAAATGGTTGGTGAATACGGGCCCAGATCCAGTAACATTACTGAGATATTACTAAGAATGACAACAGGCTCTTGATAATCAATTATTTGAGTGATGTTTTCTACTCTTTAAAATATTTCTTACATGTTCTGTAAAAAAGGGGGGTGGGTTTAATGCTTATGGGCCATGCTCTGGGAACAGGAGGCTTAAAACATCTCCCTGAAACATCCAAGCAAGCGCTTACACAACTGTCGATCCATTGCAGCTACCCTTTTTCAGCAACCGACTTAAACATGCGGTACACTGGGCCTTGGACATACAGAAAATTAACCAATAGCGAAAAGTTTCGACTCAGGTCAGCATGCGCGGACTTCGCAGGCTGACCTAGTCCACGCAGGCTGACCTGGGTCGATACTTTTCGAAAATACATTAAGCCCCTTTTTCACAGAGCATGGCTCATTTCCGTGATACATCGTGCGAAGCAAGTCATAACATAATTATACAGCCATGAAATACATTTGGTCTAAAAACCTCGAAAGTCATAATGTAGATTAGTCATTTTGCCACGCAGAAAATTTGACCAAACGCAAAAAGTTTCGACCCCGGTCAGCCTGCACGGACCGCGCAGGCTGAGCGGAGTCGATTTTTTTTTTCATGGATGCATTAAAACCTCCTCTTTTTACAGAGCGTTTCTCATCGCGTTGGTCTGCGCACGTCATATTCTTCGAAGATTTGACCTGTCTCGTTGTTTGCGCATGTCATATTCTTCGAAGATTCGACCTGTCTTATATGACACATCACTAGCCCCGAAAGCGGGCAGACTGTAATATTACGCTCTATAAAGTAGCAATGTAGAAATTAGCTTTTATCAATACGTTTGAGGGTGAATGAGACCTGCTTTAGCTCTAGATTTCTCTAAACTGCTGATCATAGCCGAGTGAATTGTACGAGGTAGCGTTTTATTGAGTAAACGTATATTTTAGTATGAAAAATTCAAAATAAGGGTTGTCGCGTAGGAAAGTGGTTCGGTCCTGTACCCAGGATGCCCAAAATTAGATAGATGAGTATTTAGAGAATGCCATCTAGCGGGAGATAATGCGTTTCTCATTTTTTAAATCGAACGGAATTGTGGGGTTGTTAAATTTCACCTTATTGTCAATAATTTTCTCTCTTCCAAACTATCAAAACCAGAACATTAACCCTTTCCCAAACAAGCCCTGGATTTTACGTGTCTTCAGTAAAAGTCTTTCAAAATACTGTTGGAAAAGAAGAAATTGCCCGTAACGGTGTTTTCTATCCTTTTTGAGAACTTTCTGCAATTTTCTCCAAATCTAAAATTGTCGTCTGCAAACTCTTTCGGTATGGAAGGGTCCAAAATTTATTGTTTGGGAAAGTACCAAACGACATAATGTATGACTCATCCAAATTCAAAGCAGTTGCAGACTACAATCGTAAAGCAGCTCAAATGGGAAAACAATTGATTTAGAAAGGGTAGAAAACATTGTGGGAAAAGGAGAAAATGCTAGTTACCAGCATTTTCTCCTTTTCCCACGATGTTTTCAAAAGGCTTTCCTCTTCTTCAGGGTCATTAAAACTCGGGATTGTGTGGTAAAGAGCCAAGGAATACACAAGTAACCCTATGTTGTGGGTAGGCTAACAGGAAATTATGTCTGCTCCGAGAAAATTGAAAAACAGAAAACAAAAAACTTTTTGTCCTTGAGATAACGGTATGTCGATTTTAGCTTAAAGTCCCAGTGGTGGCCAAAAGTAAAAAAGGCGAGTATTTAAACGAATTTAAATTAAAATCATACCATTTAACTTTATACCTAATAACTAAATTTTCGACCAGTCCAAATTCAAAGCATTTGCAGATGACAAAATAAAAGTGAATGAATATTCGAACTTGGTTTTGGGAAGGGCGGAAAACATTTACACCAAACCAATTCCAATGACATAATGACATAATAATTGGCTTGCAATACGCGAAAAGGGGCATTCGGACATTTGCGTAAAGTGTCGTCTCGGATCAGCCTGCGCAGTCCGCGCAGGCTAATCCGAGACGGCACTTTACGACTCCATTAGATTTTGTGCTACAGTAGACTCGTGCAAAACAGAAAATTACATAAAAAACGGAAAGTGCCGTCTCGGATTAGCCTGCGCGGACTGCGCAGGCTGATTCGAAACGACACTTTACGCAAATGTCCAAATGCCAATTTCTCGTGTGTTACAAGCCGATTTATAGTCTAATTATGTTCTAATGAAGAACTAAGTTTAGATCTAATAACATTTTTACACTATCCAAGTATGGGAGCCATTTTCACGCAAAAGATGGATTAACTCTTTATATCAAACAATCTCTGGTTTTTACGACACTGTGGAAGAAGCCTTTGAAAAACATTGTGGGAAAAGGAGAAAATGCTGGTACCTGCATTTTCTCCTTTTCCCACAATGTTTTCTACCTTTCACATTGTTCACGCAAAAGATGGATGAACTCTTTATACCAAACAATCCCTGGTTTTTACGACCCTGTGACAGAAGCCTTTGGGAAAAATTGTGGGGAAAAGGAGAAAATGCTGGTACTAAACCAGCATTTTCTCCATTTCCCACAATGTTTTCTACCCTTCATACAACAAACTTCAAAATTTCAGTCACTTTTATTTTGTCGTCTGCAAAATGCTTTCAATTTGGACAAGTATATAATTCTTTGTCGTTTGGTATTGAGGTATTGCATCACGTGACGAAGATGCACTATATCAAGCAATCTTCACATTTTTAAGCATTGTGGTTCCATAAAATCCCGTTTCTTTAACAACCGACTGAATTCTGAGGTAGAACGGTCCATTGAACAAGCAGAAATTTCACCAACAGCAAAAAGTTTCGGATCAGATCAGCCTGCGCTGACTGCGCAGGCTGATCTGGTTCGAAACTTTTTGCAGATCTTTGTGCACTGAACTCTTTTTTCACAGGGCATGGTGAAAATATTGTATGTTTCCCATAATTCTATCTATTGTCGGTTTACTTCCAAAACCTCGTAACTACAGCTTGTAAAAAGCTGTAGTTACGAGGTTTTGCAAGTAAAACGAAGATATATATCTAATACATCGTACAGGTAAGCCCATTTCTACAGCATAAAAGTGTGTAAAAAATAAAACAGCTGTACACACATCTATCAGTCAAACAGTGCTACGGCATTATTCCAGGCACTATAGAACTACACAAGAATATTTTCCAATAAACAAGAATTCGCGTTGAATACAAAACACATTTCTGTCTATATATAGATCTAGACGGTCTTTGTTTCCTTCTGAGAAGGCAGCCGAAACAAGATTTCCACCCACGAGCAAAACTGAATTTCGACCCACAAGTAATTCCATAAAATTTATGACAAATTGTGCTTCGTGCAAACAGGCTGAAATTTTTATTCGTTCCCGAGTTAATTCGACCGCGGGCTTTTCGTTTTCCTGACTATTTCGATTGAAACCACCGGAGTTTTACCGGGGAAATCCGCGTGCAAAACCTCGCATTTATAAGGCGTTTATTCTTATATACACTAGCAAGCGCCCAGACTGTTATGAATGTTTTTGTCAAAATAGAAAAAAAAATACATTAGGCTAAAGTTCAAGGGCTTTATTTCTCGATAGATTTACCATCCCTCTGCGGAATACTGAAGAGGCGTAGCGCCAATAGTGCAACGAGACACATAATGAATTATTGCATGGCGTTTTCTAATGGATAATCAGCCAAAATTCCAGATAGAGGAAGGGATTTTGATTTCAATTTTGAAAATATTAATTATCCTCCCCTAAAACCAACAACTGTAGTAAACTCACAGAAATATACTACTCAAAATTTGCTAGGTATCACCCTAAAAGATTCACTCTAAATATATATGTGGCATGTATCATGTATGGTTTTACAATAATTGCTACACTGATCAATAAAATGACCGGTGGAAATGGATCTTTAAGCCAATGTCTCACAATGCCGACTATTAAAGACATTGATAAAGGAGCCTTTGGAAAACATTGTTGGAAAAGGAGAAAATGCTGGATACCAGCATTTTCTCCTTTTCACACACAATGTTTTCTACCTTATTACAGACAACACAGTGCACGTCGCATTTAGGTTTTGGTCTGTAAATGCTTTCAACTTGGACAAATCTAGAGTTTTACAGTATGGTAAAGAGTTTATGCAAAACTGTTGTACATAACTTATAAACCCATACAGAAATATGTGAGTGATCCCTATCAAAGTTTGAGTAGTATAATTATAATGTTGGTTATATGCCCTTCATCTGAAATACAGATTAAATCAGACATAAATTAACCCTTTATACCACAGAATGACGAATTTTGACGATCCTGAGGTAGAAGCCTTTTGAAAACATTGTGGGAAAAGGAGAAAATGCTGGATACCAGAATTTTCTTCCTTTCCCACAGAGGGTTTTTTCCCCTTCCCAAATCAAATTTCGATTCTTCGGTAACACTTATTTTGTCGTCGGCAAATGCATTCAATTTGGACCAGTCTATAAATTTGTCGTTTGGTAAAGCGCTAAGAACATTTGATTAATGATTTGTTTTTCAATTTTTATTATTTTATTATTATTATTATTATTTTTAAATAATAAAAATTCTCTACAAAAGAAAAGTACCCTCAAATTATGTTGAACAGATCAATTTCAGTAAAGGAAGATGGGATTCAGACCCAAAAGAAAAGCTCAAACATCCAACAACAAGAAAAGTCCATCATAGGACTCTCACAGTAGACTTGCCAGCACATTCATTTTTCCCAGAGACTTCAATCTAACGGATGCCAGGAACCGGATCAGCATTATCTAGACCTAAGCCGGAGGTGTCCTCCATTACAACACGTAAGCCACATTTCTCTGGTTTCTCTGGTTTCTCCCTTATTCGAATACTAAATGATAACTGTTTTTCACGAACTTGGGGAGGAAGCCTTCTGAAAACATTGTGTGGAAAAGGAGAAAATGCTGGTAACCAGCATTTTCTCCTTTTTCCCCCACTATGTTTTCTACTCTTCAGAAGCCAAGTTTCAATTTTACGAGGCACGTTTATCTTGTCGTCTGCAAATGCTTTCAATTTGAACCAGTCTAAACGAGTTAACATTTTACCAAATTTGCGGCCCATCAAAATAAAAGTATCGAAATCCTTCATTAGACAAATACAACTTTTAACAACCCTGAAAAAGAGGCCATATGAAAACAATTTTGGGAAAAAAGATAAAATGCTAGAAGGCAGCATTTCCTCCTTTATCCAAAATGTTTCCTTCCCTATCTCATACAAATTCATACAAATTCCCTTTCTGAATTTAGAAAGAATTACATTTTCTGATTGGCTAGAAAAGTTTATAAGAATTAGACGGGCTCGTAATGGTTGGTGAAAGGCCGGTGTTTTATGTTAGAAGATGAATAACTCGTCGGTATACCAAGAATGAATCAACGAATTACCTCCCTTCCTGAACTCTGGAGGTCAGTTTATTAACCCTTTCCCAAACAAGCCCTTGTTTTTACGTGTCTACTGTACGAGTCTTTTGTAAACACTGTGGGAAAAGGAGAAATTGCTCGTTACGAGCAATTTCTCCTTTTCCCACGGTGTTTTCTACCAGTTCCGATAATTTTCTGCCACTGTTATAAAAGTTAAATTTGTCGTCTGCAAACTCTTTCAGTTTGGAAGAGTCTAAAATTTGTCGTCTGGGAAAGGGTTAATTAACCCTTTCCCAGACAATCCCTGGTATTTACAACCCAGAGGAAGAAGCCCTTTGAAAACAATGTGGAAAAAGGAGAAAATGCTGGTAACCAGCATTTTCTCCTTTTCCCTCAATGTTTTCTAGTAATTTCTGCTCTTCTAAAGTCAAGTTTCATTTTTTCTGTCATGTTTATTTTGTCGTCTGCATAATGCTTTTATTTTGGACAAGTCTAAAATTTTGTTGTTTGGTAAAGAGTGAATTTTCATCCTTGGTCTGCTAACATGTTTAACTCTTTACTTAACGACAAAATTTTCAGTCTGGTACAAATTGAAAGCACTTGCAGACGACAAAATAAACGTAACTTAAAAATTGAAATTTGTTTCCAGCAGGGTAGAAAACATTGTGGGAAAAAGAGAAAATGCTGGTTACCAGCATTTTCTCCTTTTCCCACAATGTTTTCAAAAGGGTTTCCATCTCAGGGTTGTAAAAAACCAGGGATTGTTTGCTAATGGGTAAATAGTTCTTTCCAACTTCTGTTTAACCCTTTAGCACACAATCACACCTTTTGACGACCTTGAGAAAGAAGCCTGTAGAAAACGTTGTAGAAAAAAGGAGAAAATGTTGGTAACCAGCATTTTCTCCTTTTCCCACAATGTTTTCTATCCTTTCCAGTACAGCTTTCAATTTCTGAGATTTATTTTTTTTTTTCATCTGCAAAATGCCTTCAATATGGAATCTACTAAAAATTTTCTCGTTTCGTAAAGGGTTAACCCTTTATCCCATAGATACTCATTTCTACGCATTGCTTGTAGAAGGAGTCTTTGCAAAACATTGTGACAAAAGGTGAAATTGCTCGTGACGAGCAATTTCACCTTTTTTCCACAATGTTTTCTATGCTATCAAAAGGCGTCATATTCACATAAGAAACGGCTTTATCCTTGCTGTTATCTAGGGTCAGTTTAAAGATACCATAGAAATGCCTTATGGGGTAAAGGGTTAAAGACAAACAAAATGTCACTTACTTCCCGAATCGTTGATTCAGTATCGTCAGATTGCTGTTTTTATGTTTCTAATCCAGATGCAAAAATACAGAAACTTTCTAGTATAACTACAGTATTCTAGAGTTGCATGATGCACTTATCCTATTTGTTCTCATTAGAAAATTAGAGTCCTATGGCCACAAACTAGCCTGGGCCTGTATTCAACAACCATTCTTAAGATAATTCATAATGCTTTGACTAAAACACGTATTCAAGAATTTTCTAGATTTAAAAGTAACCCAACTTCTCAGTGGCTAAACCATTTGGTTTTCAAAATTAGAAAATCTTCACTAAAAATATCCTTAACCCATTACCACACAATCCCTACTTTTGACGCCCCTGAGGAAGAAGCCTTTAGAAAACGTTGTGGGAAAAGGAGAAAATGCTGATAACAAAGTTTTCTACCCTTCACAAAACAAATTTCCAAACTTCAGTCATTTTTATTTTGTCGTCTGCAAATGCTTTCAATTTGGACAGGTCTAAAATTTTGTCGTCTGGTAATGAGTTAAGAGGAGTTCGTGGATATGAACAGTAGTTTCCCAGAAAGTGACAAAATATCCTCAAGTAATACTTTACCAAACAATTCCGAGTTTAACCCATTACCATACAATCCCTACTTTTGACACCCCTGAGAAAGAGGCCTTTTGAAAACACTGTGGGAAAAGGAGAAAATGCTGGTAACCAGCATTTTCTCCTTTTCCCACAGTGTTTTCTACCCTACCTAGAACAAATTTCAAATTTTCAGTCACCTTTATTTTGTCATCTGCAAATGCTTTCAATTTGGACCACTCGAACATTTTGTCGTGTGGTAAAGAGTTAAGCAACCCTTGGGAATATGGCCTCTGAAAACATTGTGGAAAAAGAAGGACCTCCCGTGACCCGCATTTTCTCCTTTTACCACATCAGATTCTGTTCTGTCAGAGGCTTATCGTCTGTAAATGCTTTGGATATGGATAAGTCAATTATTTGTCGTTTAGTAACGGGATGACCTGTGCTAACGCTTGGGCCGCTAAACGCGATTCACTGTCTTTTTGCAAATAGTATAGATCGAGATCAGACTGCACAGAACATGCAGTCTGGTCTTGGTTCTACAATACCCCATAAGGAAATGTCAAATTTTGAGTTATGTTTATATTGTCGTCTGCAAATACTCTAAATTTGGACCAGTCTCAAATTTTGTTGTTCGGTAAAGAGTTAATTCATTACCAAAGGACAATATTTTAGGCTTGTCCAAATCGAAAGCACTTGCAGACGACAAAATAAAAGTGACTGAAAATTTGAAAGTCGTTTTTGTTAAGGGTAGAAAACATTGTGGGAAATGGAGATAATGCTGGTTACCAACATATTCTCCTTTTCTCACAATGATTTCTAAAGACTTCTTTTTCAGGATCGTCAAAAGTAGGGATTGTGTGGTAATAGGTTAACATATAGTTTTGTCAAAAGATTTGTCTTATAAGTTGTTATTCTCATTTTACTATGCATTTTTTCAAGCCTGCAAAACAACGTAAGTGGCCTAATTACAGCCTAATTATAGGTATAGTTGCACACTTGAAAGACAAATTAATTATATGTTACATTCTGTTATCACGTGACTTGAATTAATTACAGGCCCCAGACTCTTCAGAAATAGTAATAGAAAACCATTCACTGTTTCTTTTTTTACCAGTACCTCTCTCTCTCTCTCTCTCTCTCTCTCTCTCTCTCCTTTCCTCCCTCCCTCCCTCTTCTTTCTTTCTTTCTCCTCCTTCCTTCCTTCCCTTCCCTTCCCTTCCCTTCCCCTCCTCTCGAGCTCCACTTTATTCTTTGTCGTATTTTGGTCTGCAAATATTTCCATAACAAACAAAACGATTTTATCGTAGACAGCAAGCTGATCTTAGTCTCGGTAAGTTTAGTAAGCCAGTCAAATGAAAAGAAAATACAGGAGAATAATTCCTCAAGTAAACAAAAATATGAAAGGTCAGAGGTCATGACAATAAAGTCAATGCCAACAACGAAACGCTATCGTAATTCACACAGACACTTAGTGACTAATAATATAGTGTATCAACACGCGATCTTGTGTTAACATAGATCCATGCTGATAAGCGACATTTAGGCTTGAAGCACACATGTAAGACGTGTGGATCAGTGAACAGATAACACTAATGGCTTCTTAACCTTTTCCTATATGACCAAACTTATACTCTTCCAAATTGAAAGCAACTGCAGACAGCAAATCTGAAAGTTGTATAAATGATTTGAAACGTTTTGACGGGATAGAAAACATTGTGGGAAAAGTAGAAAATGCTGGCTACCAGCATTTTCTACTTTTCCCTCAAAGTTTTCCCAAAAGTCTATGCCTTAGAATCGTTAAATCTTGGGACTGTTTCAAAAAAATGGTTAACTTTTAACCCTTTCCCAAACAAGCCCTGGTTTTTACGTGTCTGCAGTAAAAGTCTTTTGAAAACACTGTGGGAAAAGGAGAAATTGCTCGTACGAGCAATTTCTCCTTTTCCCACAGTGTTTTCTACCCTTTTTGAGAACTTTCTGCCATTTTCTCTGTATCTAAAATTGTCGTCTGCAAACTCTTTCGGTTTGGAAAGGTCCAAAATTTATAGTTTGGGAAAGGGTTAAGCTAGAAACAAGGTAACCCTGTTTACCAGAATTTCATGACCTGGAAATCAGTACTTGAGAAAACATCGTAGAAAAAGGAGAAAATTCTGGTAACCGACAATGTCTACTTTTCCCATAACTTTCTCTTTTTTTCTTCAGAGACAATTCTCCACCGTTTTAGAATAGAATAACATCTATACCTTTTTAGAGTACACGGAAAATATATGTATGAACATAAAACGCACGCATACACGACGTAAGAGCAACCCAAACATGAAAATGAAGAAAAATGAAGAAAAAAATCCACAGCACTTGCCTCTTTTTGAAGAAGAAGAAGAAGGAAAAGAAGAAGAAGAAGAAGAAGAAGAAGAAGAATACAAGTCCATCCAAATCATCGTTGCAAAGGGGGAAAAGGGTTTAGAAGAAGAAGAAGAAAAGAAGAAGAACACAAATCCATCTAATTCATCGTTGAAAAGGGGGGAAACGGGTTAAAAAAAAATGGAAACAGTTAAGGATAAGAAATACCCCAGCAAACAGGCCAGCAGGGACCCGCTGCATAAACATGTGCAAATTTTTTACCAATCACAACCTCTGCCAATATTCATTCTCTACCAGTACCAAGAAATATATATATATAGGTAAAAAAGCATTAACTCTTTACCAAACGACAGAATTTTAGACCAGTCCAAATTGAAAGCATTTGCAGGCGACAAATTCATGTGACTCAAAAATTGAAATTTGTTCTTCAAAGTTGTGGAAAACCTTGTGGGAAAAGGAGAAAATGCTGGTAACCAGCATTTTCTCCTTTTTCCATAAGGTTTTCAGATGGCTTCTTTCTCAGCTTCGTGAAAACCCGGAGTTGTTTTGTAAACAGTTTTTAAAAAATGGAACACGGTTAAGGATAAGTAATATCCCAGCAAACAGGCCAGTAGGGACCCGCTGCATAAACATGTGCATATTTTTGACCAATCACAACCTCTGCCAATATTCATTCTCTATCAGTACCAAGAAATATATATATATAGGTCAACAAGCATTAAGCCACGCCGAAACATTGTTAACCTTTATAATGCTAGATAAATGAAATGAAATTTTCAAGTCGATGATAAATACTCAAATTATGCCAATTCAACCTTGTCGTATGGAGAAAAATACCTCCTCATCTGACAGTGTAGATCCAAGATCAGACTGCACGTTCTGTGCAGTCTGATCTTGATCTACACTGTCCGCAAACTGTCAGTGAGTCGCGCATAACAACCAAAGAGTTAAAGAGAAAACACAAACAAATTGAATTGGACCCGTGCTTGAACGTGAATTCAGGTCCCAGTGTGCTCTCTTAATTTGGAGAAAATCGAATTTTGGGGCAAAATGAGTTTTCTCTTCGAAATTGTCCTCTAAATATATAATGAAACAAATTTTAGAGGTCCTGCCGGATTGGGGAGATATTTTCATTCTTGTGATATGATGTTCTGATGCCTTTGCAAACGACCCCGTATAGTTTCGACCCTGGGAGGTATTTTCATTCTTGTGATATGGATGCTATGATGCCTTTGCAAAACGACCCCGTATAGTTTCGACCCTTATATGAAAATGCCTCTTGAAAACATGTGAGAAAAAAAATTGACACCACCATTTTTCTTTTTTACTCTTCCCAAAGCAGTTTCATTTATGAATCCACCTTTGAATTGTCGTCCTCCAGTGCGAAAATGGTGTTTGATGCTTAAACCTGCAAAAAGTGTCGACTAAGATCAGCTTGCGTAATCCGCGCAGGCTGACCTGTATCGAAACTTTTTGCTTTAACGTAATAAACCCCTTATAGAAAACAGTTTTTTTCCACAACAACATTATCCTACAAAATTTGCTATGATTAAAAAAGAGTGTTACTGTTCTGCTTTAACGAAGCCACTTTTCCCTTTTTGTCTTTTCTAGAGTTATCATTTACGAATCTAAAACCACTGTATTTTCATTACAAAGAGAGATAGTAATTACCTCCCTTTTCTGAAAACTAACGAAAGTATCTACAAATAATTTCAAGATAGGCATAAAGAAATTTCTGGTCGGTCTAAAATGTGCAAAAGTATTATGGCTATATATAAATTCGTATTTATCAACTATCAAGAAAACTTTATGCAATGCAGCACTAGAGGTTTTAGGGGTCTACTACCTTAACCCTTTCCCAAACAAGCCCTGGTTTTTACGTGTCTGCAGTAAAAGTCTTTTGAAAACACTGTGGGAAAAGGAGAAATTGCTCGTAACGAGCAATTTCTCCTTTTCCCACAGTGTTTTCTACCCTTTTTGAGAACTTTCTGCCATTTTCTCAAAATCTAAAATTGTCGTCTGCAAAGTCTTTCAGTTTGGAAGAGTTCAAAATATGTCGTTTGGGAAAGGGTTATGTGAAATTCAAGTATGTACAAGTACCACTATACCATTCATTTGGTTATTACACTAAATGTGAGCTGTCACTGGTTATGTGGGAAAGCAGCCAGCGGCTTGGAAAGAAAACTGTGCGGAGTACTGGTAAACGATACTCCAGGAAAGCATGGATAGGTGCACTGGCCGCTACGATATAACTATAATAATGTTGAAAACGGCGTTTAACACCATAAAATCAATCGACCAAATTGAGATCATTAACTCCCTACCAGAAAAAGTTTTGGATTCGTCCATATTGAAGACGACATATCAGTAGTGTAGTGGAGCAAATAATGTCTCCAAAGTAATAAGCAAAACATTGTGGGAAAAGGAGAAAATGTTGGCAGCCAACATTTTTCTCTTTATCCAACAATGTTTTTGAAAGCTTTTTTCCTGAAGGGCCATTAAAGTTGAGAATGTTTGCAACATTTTCTCCCTTTCCCACAACGTTTTCTGCAGCCTTCTTCACCTGGGTAGTTCACTCATTACCACACAATCCCTACTTTTGACGATCCTGAGAAAGAAGCCTTTGGAAAACATTGTGGGAAAAGGAAAAAATGCTGGTAATCAGCATTTTCTCCTTTTCCCACAATGTTTTCTATCCATCCCAGACCAAATTTCAATTTTTCAGTCACCTTTATTTTGTCGTCTGCAAATGCTTTCAATTTGGACCAGTCTCCAATTTTTTGGGGGGTAAGGCGTTAAAGTAGCCTAATGAATAGGTAGCTTCTAAAGGATACGTTTATAGAACAAATGTCAATTTCTTGTTTCAAAAAAAAAAAGACTGAAAACGTTTTAAGACGAGATTATTCAGTATGATAGGCATCCACTTCTATTAGCATTATATTCAACATGCACGAGAAAACTCTTCACCCAGCTAAAAATCGCTACAATTTTGGACAATATCGTGCTGTACAAATAAGAGAACTCATCTTTTATCGACATTTCCATGTTGTAGAGAAACACGAGCCGAAGGTTTTTATCAAGGAAAGAACTAACGAAATGTGGCAGGAGTTGATCGATAGAGGAATGGATCTCCACAGACTTATTGATCAAAACTGCCCAAATTCTCAACAAGTCTTGTGAAACTTTAGTAAGTGATACGAAATAGGAATCTATCAAAGCACTGACAGTACTGCGAACGCGGTAGCTAAAAAATATAGCCGCTCGCAGTTCTTAGCTTTTTTTTTTTCATCGTGTAGATACCCAATTTTGGTAACAATGTGGCATCATGCTAAAAGTCATCGTGACTATGTCTATACGATATTAACCCATTACCACACAATCCCTACTTTTGACGCCCCTCAGAATGAAGCCTTTAGAAAACATTGTGGGAAAGGGAGAAAATGCTGGTAACCAGCATTTTCTCCTTTTCCCACGATGTTTTCTACCCTTCACAAAACAAATTTCAAATTTTCAGTCACTTTTATTTTGTCGTCTGCAAATGATTTCAATTTGGACCAGTCTAAAATTTTGTCGTTTGGTAATGGGTTAATATTGTATTACTGAAACGAAAGCAAAATCCAAACAAATCGATCTAGATGATTTCCTGTAGGAGCAACCTCGCCATATTGTATTGCAACGGCCATATAAAGTTGAACTATTTACCAAACATTTAAGACTGGTCCAAAAAGATTTTTGCATACATCGAATTAAAAGGCACTGAAAAGATGAGATTTGTCTGTAAAAGCATAGAAAACATTGTCGACAAAGGAGAAAATGCTGGTTACCAGCATTTTCTCCTTCTTCCACAATGTTTTCAAAGGCCATTTTTTTTCTATGGGTCATTACATTTAAGAATGTCAACGTTTTTTAAAGGAAAGTTAAGTGTGGACCAAGATCAAAATGCATGTATTTGTATACTGACCTTGTTCCACATTCTATGCATCTATACATTTATTACCGCTTATGACACAAAAAAAGGATATAAAATGCTAAATAGCTTACGGGGATTGTCGGGATGCACGACGTTCATGGTTGATCCGTCATCAAATAACCACGTACAAGTCTTATTACAGCTGGCAAGCAAACCCATACTCGTTCCATTTCTGCCCGCTATCCAGTAATGCGTCACAAATGACGTCAAACCCGCCGAAGTGGCAAGGCTGAAAGCTACAGATCCCAGCACCTTCAATACCAGTATTAATCTTCCCATTTTTATTATCCTAATTCTCTTGTTTCAGATGTAAGAATATCCGGTTTTACATGTATTTCAGTATTTTCTATCGTTACTTCTCCGTGACTGTATCTACTTCTATTACACTCCTTACTAGACGAAAAAAAAAAGCACGACTAAATTCAAAGCATTTGCAGACGACAAATTAATGGCGAGTCAAAATAATGGCTTTTGTTCTCAAAATGGAAGAAAACATAGAGGGAAAATAATGAAAATGCCGGTTACCGGCATTTTCACAATTTTCCCTCTATGTTTTCAAATGCTTTCTTTCACAGGGTGGTTGAGAATCGGGAAGGTATAGTAAAATAGCAAACAGTAGGCCTAATCAAACACCGTTTTGCTATCTCGAAGACTGAAGCCAACGCATTGAAAGAATGTTTAGTAATTAAACTATTTTTGTCATCACAACAGCTCTTCGAACTTCAAAGCAAATGGAACATCACAATTTTGCTGTTAGGAAAAAAAAAAATAACATTTTTGCTGTTTAGATATACATTTTTAAAGTCTTTAGTTGTCCTACACTGATAAATCTGAAAATAAGAAATATTTTTAGACAGAAATTTAAGGCAACGTCTTCAAAAACTCCAAATTCATGTCACATTAGTAATATATTTAATTATCTTGTTTCCTTTATCTAGACTTCCTTACAAATAATATACATGTATTCATATAATTATATTTTTTAACTCTTTCAAATTAAAACCGACCGCCAACTCGATCGCGTTTAAAGACGTTTAAAAATGCTGAAAATACAACTGACTGAAACTCAGAAAGATTTCTTTTATCATGTATAGGCTTAACCCATTACCACACAATCCCTACTTTTGACGCCCCTGAGTAAGAAGCCTTTAAAACAAACACTATAGGAAAAGGAGAAAATGCTGGTAACCAGCATTTTCTCCTTTTCTCACAGTGTTTTCTACCCTTCCCAGACCAAATTTCAATTTTTCAGTCGCCTTTATTTTGTCGTCTGCAAATGCTTTCAATTTGGAACAGTCTAAAATTTTGTCGTTTGGTAAAGAGTTAATTACAAACGGACAGTAGAGATCCCAAGAAGAGAGTGCACATTTCGTGCAGCCTCATCTCGATCTATACAGTCCGCTAAAACCCATGTTTTCGCATATGGCACTGTAAATGTAAAGTTTTACATAACTTTGTTTTCTATATAAGTAAACTAAAAGCTCAAAAGCATCACTGTGTATAGGTTACTGTAACGTTTTAAGGAACGATATAAACTCGAGTGTTCTTTAACAAAATCCACTTCAAATAGAAATAGCCTTACGCGGAAGGAAAAAAAAAGAAAGCGAACGCAATAGTCGTGGTTTGCACTTATGCCTTAAAAGGAACGAAACAAACTTTTTCTTAAATTTAGATGAAATCTTGATGGAAAATTTCCGCGAATTTTTTACATATCTATCAAGCGGTTAGCCATTGTTTTTTTATCATTACCGTTCAGACTACTATGTACAGTCTGTTTTACGTAACACAAGGAAAATATTTTAAGGACAGGAAAATTTCTGTTTGGCAAACGTTTTGATAACAGTATGAGAAGGCGCAGTTGTATCTTGAAAGCTACCATCCCTTTTCCGCTTTGTTTTCAAACAACATTCCATGGGAGATGCGTGATAAATTGACTTTGTACAGTAAAAGATTAACTTATTACCATCAGACAAAATTAAAAGACCGATGTAAAACTAGAGCTATCACTTAATGTGATTTAATACCCCCGCCAGCGCTATGACAGAAAAAAGTGTCAAGTTCAAGGGAAGATAATTCCTCAACCAGGACACTTGAAAATTGCGTCCTACAAATCTTAAATATATGATCAATATATGTGCAAAGTTTCAATACAATTGAAGGAAAACTGTAGGAGGAATTCGCTACACAAAATTACTAGTATTTTGTACACAGGTGGACACACGGATGGATACACGTACGGACACACGGACAGACAGGCTGATCCCAGTATACCCCCGAAAACATTCGTTTTGCGGGGGTATAATGGAAGTTGAAAGGGCGTGGCCCGGCTCGAAATGCTTTTGCAGATAGTGTAGATTAAGATCAGACGGCATAGAACGTGAAGTCTGATCTTGGATCTACACTACCCGCCTAAATGTTATACTTTCCGATAATAACAACATTAAAGTAGCAGTACAAGTATTTCGGCTGCTTTTCCTATTATACCTATTCTATATGAGCCCTGCTTTGTGAAACAGCGGTTAAATACATCTGCAACAACAGAGTGGAGTGCGCAGGCAGACCTGAATCGACCCAGGTCACCCTGGTCACTTTTCTGCTAGTCAAAGGACCAGTCTACATCATGATCAAGTCTGTTACTCAAGAAAAGTATATAATTCTTATGGATCCATAATTATGTGATGAACTGGGCTGGTATCTTGTGTATAACCATAGGCCTCTGAAACTCCATTGGTCTGTAAAGGGATAAAGAAATTTTCATTATTGGACACTGTTACTATAAATAGCACACTGTGGATTCCCCTCTCTATTGTATATAAGACTTATTAACCCATTATCAAACTATCCCTACATTTGACGACCCTGAGAAAGAAGTCTTTTGAAAACACTGTAGGAAAAGGAGAAAATGCTGGTAACCAGCATTTTCTCCTTTTCCCACAGTGTTTTCTACCCTTCACAGAACAAATTTCAATTTTTCAGTCACCTTTATTTTGTCGTCTGCAAATGCTTTCAATTTGAACCAGTCTAAAATTTTGTCGTGTGGTAAAGAGTTGAATAAGTTTTATTAAATACAATACAGAGGGAATTCCAAATGTACTATTTATAGTAACAGTGTCAATGAAAGTTTGTAAATATATTCAGTGATACACAGGCGGTGCGCCGATCTGCTATGAATGTTCGATGATCGACCAAGGACAATTTTAGTGTTCTATGATAGACCAATAGAGCTTCAAAGGCCTGTGGTATAACGGAAATGCATTAACCCTTTCCCAAACAATCCCTGGTTTTTATGGGTCTAGAATAGTAGCCTTTTGAAAACATTGTGGGAAAAAGGAGAAAATGCTGGTATTACCCAACATTTTCTCCATTTCCCACAATGTTTTCTACCCTATCATAGACAGAAATCATCTTTTCAACGAGAGTTGAATTGTCGTCTGCAAATGCTTTCAATTTGGTCTAGTCCAAAAGTTTGTCGTTTGGGAAAGGGTTAAACCCCCTTTTGCCAGAGCATGGCTCAATTCTATCGAGCGGTTAACCATATTGTTATCATTACCGTTCAGGCTACATTCAAGCCCACTCAAATCTGTTATTGGTCATACAAGGAAGAAATAACGTTATTTGTTAGATACTTAAAACACCAGAACCGACCACCAGTAAACAATATGTGCGTTACAATACATTTCAATTTAAACGTTACCTTTCAGATCTACCGCCCCTCATATTTAACCCATTACCACACAATTCCCTACTTTTGACACCCCTGAGAAAGAAGCCTTTTGAAAACACTGTGGGAAAAAGAGAAAATGCTGGTAACCAGCATTTTCTCCTTTTCCCACAGTGTTTTCTACCCTTCCCAGAACAAATTTCTACTTTTCATTCACTTTTATTTTGTCGTCTGCAAATGCTTTCAATTTGGACCAGTCCAAAATTTTCTCGTGTGGTAATGAGGTAAAGGCCGAAGCTGCCGAGACTGGCCGAAAGATCTTTACAATACGTCGATATACTTATGCCCACCTACATCCTTATTTTTCTGTAGCTTTACCCATTACACGAGAGGGCCATGATGGCCCTGTATCGCTCCACTGGCTACTAAGTAAAAACACTACAAGCCAAACATTACAATATTTGGCCAATTGGTTTCAAACTTGAGGAAATACAATATTTTTCCATAAAATCCTATTAAAAAAAGTTGTGACCCCTGTGCAAAGCCAATTTTGACCACAAAGCTAAAGTTACTTGAATCCTGGTGGAGGTCCACAAGATAAAGCCCCATACCAAGTAATACAGGTCTAGAATGTGTGGTTATAAACAAAAAGATTGTCAAAATTTTCTCAATAAAAGGTCCTGTAAAACATGAAACCCATGAGACAAGGCTAAATTTATTAGCCCTAGTCTTTATTATGGTTAGTAACAAGATGACTCAGAAAGTTTTCACCACAAAAGCCCATGTAAAACTTGTGACCCCTGGTGTGGGGACAAACTTGACCCCAAGGCTATAATTTGGGCTCTCCTGGCAGAGGCCCACTAAATAAAGCTACATGCAAAATTTGGTAGCCCTAGGTCTTATGGCTAGGTACAAATAGATTTTTTAAAAAAGTCCCCATATGAGCCAATTTAATCCCAGAGCTATAATTTGGGCACCTTTGGTAGAAAACCACTTGATAAAGCTAGATGCAGAATTGAGTAGCCCTAGGCCTTACGGCTTGGTATGAGAAGATTTTTAAAGTTTTCCCTATACAAGCCCATATAAAACTTGTGACCACCTTGGTGGGCCCAAATTTGATCCCTGTGCTATCATTTAGGCACTTTTGGTAGACAAACACTTGATAATAGATACATGCCATATTGGTAGCACTAAGCCCTATGGCTAGTCACCAGAAGGGTTATAAAGTTTTCCTTATATAAGCCTATATAAAACCTTTGACCCCCGAAGCAGGGCCAATTTTGACCCCAGGGTTTTTATTTGATGAACTTAGTAGAGGTCCACTAGATAAAGCTACATGTCAAATTTGGTAGCCCTATAGCCTTACGGTTTAAGAGAAGAAGATTTTTAAAAATGTTCAATATTTTTCACTTTTGTTGCCATGGCAACCAGAGTTTTTGAAAGAATAAAATTCTTTCAAGGAATTCTGAAGAGGACCATGGCAGGATCATTAATTTCTGTGAAGTTTCATCAAAATTGGATGAGTAGTTTCAGAGATGTTTGAAAAAAAAAAAGTTAACGCACGCACGGACGGACGGATGCATGCACGGACGCTCCACGGACACCGGGCCATGACATAAGCCCGCTGGCCTTTGGCCAGTGGAGCTAAAAACCAAATATTAGTATTGTTGTGTGAAAAGGGGGCTTAATACATCTGCAAAAACAGCCTCAGGTTTAAATAAAAAAAATCTCCTGTATAGACTACATTATTTTCGTTTTGCATCAGTCCACTTTGCAAAACGATTAACTGCTCCTTATATATCACCTTTATCTCCTTTATTGTCATCTCTCTCTCTCTCTCTCTCCCAATTCCGATTGTGAAACAGTATCTGTGTTTTCTTTCACTTGCTCGAATACTTAAATTGCTCCCATAACGTTACTGAATTTCTCCCACTATTATCATCGTATTTTCGTATTAAGTGTCATTACCGAGTTGACTCATTAGCAAACGACAGAATTTTAGGTTTATCTAAATCGAAAGCATTTGCAAACAACAAAATGAAAGTGACTGAAAATTTGAAATTCGTTTGGAAAGGGTAGAAAACATTGTGGGAAAAGGAGAAAATGCTGGTTACCAGCATTTTCTCCTTTCCCCACAATGTTTTCGAAGGCTTTCTTTCTCAGGGTCGTCAAGAGTATGGCTTGTGTGGTATTGAGTTAAGAATGGACCAGTACAAACGAAGAAGAAAGTACTGAGGACTTGACCGTCTAAAGTAAGTATATTTAACCCTTTACTCCATAGACACTCATTTCTGCGCACTGCTTGTAGGAGCCTTTGGAAAACATTGTGGCAAAAGGTGAAATTGCTCGTGACGAGAAATTTCACCTTTTGTCACAATGTTTTCTATGATATAAAAAGGTGTCATGTACCCATAAAAAATGGCTTTATACTTGCTATTAATTAGGGTCAATTAGAGATACCATAGAAATGCCTTATGGGATAAAGGGTTAAAGCCCTCAGGCAGAGGGGGTTACCAACATTTTCTCCTTTTCCCACAACGTTTTCGAAGGCTTTCTTTCTGAGGGTCGTCAAAAGTAGGGCGAGTGTGGTAATTAGTTAAGAATGGACCAGTACAAACGAAGAAGAAAGTACTAAGGACTCGATGGTCTAAAGTAAGTGTATTTAAAGCCCTCAAACAGAGGGCGTGATTTCGATTTAAAAATTGAAAATATTAATAACCCGGCACTATACCCTTTGTTATGGTTACTCATTAGAATCGTCTCATCGAGACAGTTCTAACTAGTACCCACAACATAGGGTTTTGAAGAAAAATAATGGATTTAGAATACTATCTCTCCATCTTATCTGGAACTCTGGGACAGTATTTTAATGTTACTCCTAGCCTGGCATTCAGGCCCTACATTTAACCCATTACCACACGATCCCTACTTTTGACGCCCCTGAGAAAGAAGCCTTTAGAAAACATTGTGGGAAAAGGAGAAAATGCTGGTAACCAGCATTTTCTCCTTTACCCACAATGTTTTCTACCCTTCACAAAACAAATTTCAAATTATCAGTCACTTTTATTTTGTCGTCTGCAAATGCCTTCGATTTATACACGCCTACAATATTGTCGTTTGGTAATGAGTTAATAGGTTTGTTGTGTTTGGGTTTAACGCCACTTTAACAGCTAAGGTCATATCATGGCGGTCGGTGACGCACATGTGTTTCCTGGCTTTCTCATACCGGTACTAACACTACTTTCTTTCCAAAGCCACCGACTACTTTTCTCACATGCTTCAGCAGAGGTGAGAGGCGAAAATACGCCGGAAAGAAAGTTCGCCACAACCGGGTATCGAACTCACATCCACCAGGTCATGAGTCCGACACGCTCACCACTGAGCCACCCGGGCGGGCTGGTAATGAGTTAAGTCATTGTAATAAACAAGGTACACAGCTACAGCAACGTCACAGAAATATGTGTTGTTACTTGCCCTTATTCTGAAATACAGACATTCAGAACATAATGAGAACAAGAGAGTATTTGTTTTGCAGTTTTACTTGATGATTTTGTTTAATGAAAAGGCTCTATTTAACCCTTTAACCCATTAGGCATTCTTTGGTATCTCTAATTAACCCAAAATAACAACATGCATGAAGCCATTTCTTATGTGTATATGACACTTTTTGATAGCATAGAAAACATTGTGACAAAAGGTGAAATTGCTCGTCACGAGCAATTTCACCTTTTGCCACAATGTTTTCCAAAGGCTCCTAAAAGCAATGTGTAGATAAGAGTATCTATGAAGTAAAGGGTTAACGGACACCAGTCTATATTACTCCCTGTACAATCGCAACTGATTGACACACGAGGGTCCCGGCGGCCTTCGCTCGCTCACCTGAACCTCCACCATTCGATAACTGACATTTTTTTTAATAATCGATAACGTTATATATGAAAAAAGGTACTTCTGACACAAACACGTTGAGGGTTTGTTACATGCCTCAGACAAAGTTATGAATTCATTTACAGGCTCATATTATAAGGTCTTGCTCTTACACCATCTTTGACTTTCCGTACTCCAGTGAATGAAAAGTTTCCTTAACCCTTTACCAACCAATCCCTGGTTTTTACGACCCTGAGATAGAAGCCTTTTGAAAACATTGTGGGAAAAGGAGAAAATGCTGGAAACCAGCATTTTCTCCTTTTCCAACAATGTTTTCTACCCTGCTGGAAACAATTTTCAATTTTTGAGTTATGTTTATTTTGTCGTCTGCAAGTGCTTTCAATTTGGACTACTCTATAATATTGTCGTTTGGTAAAGGGTTAAAAATTATACAGTGCATAACAACTGTGTGCCTTGACTGTTTACCAAATGACTTGATTCTACACTGGTCCAAAATGAAAGCATTTGCAGACAACAAAATAAACGTAACTCAAAAATTAAAATTGGTTACCAGCAGGGTAGAAAACATTGTGGGAAAAGGAGAAAATGCTGGTTACCAGCATTTTCTCCTTTTACCACAATGTTTTCAAAGGGCTTCTTTTACAGGGTCTTTGTATGTCGGGGTTGTGAGGTAAAGAGTTAAGGTTGTTATGCGTGACTCAATGTGCTATTTGGACAGCGAAGATCAAGATCAAGCGCACAAAAACAGTTTAGGCAAGATTTACACAGGCCGATTTGCTTTCTTTTTTTCTTTTTTTTTTTCTGCCAAAGACAATTTTTCAATACTAAGAATTTTACAATTTAGTCTGTAAATTTTAAATCGATTTGAACAGCAGAAAAAGATTTCAGTATTGACTATAGGTCTGTATTCACCAAAATTCCTAAGAACGTTCTCGGTCTTATTCCCCAGAATGTCTAATATTTGAAAGTAGCACAACTTCTGATTGGCTATACCAAATGGTATAGCCAATCAGAAGTTGTGTTACTTTCAAACTTTGAATATCTAGGTGAATTAGACTAAGAATGTTCTAAAGAATATGGTTGGTGAATACAGACCTAGCTGCGTTTGCAGCCAGTAGATACCGAGGTAAGTCGACACAGAAAAAGCAGTCTGATCTTGGATATATATATATATTTTGTCCGATTTAGCGAGGTTTTTTTCCCCTGCCACAAAGGGTGTTATAATAATTGGCTTTAAGCACGCGAAAAAGGGCATTGCGTGTCGGATCAGTCTGGGCAATCCGCGCAACCTAATCCGATACGGCACTTTACGTCTACATAAGATTTTGTGCTACATCTTTGGTTACCAGCACTTCCTTCTAATCTAACCCTTATGCCACTGATCGCGACTTGCTGACCTTTTGCGGACAGTGTAGATCAAGATCAGACTGCACAGAACGTGCAGTCTGATCTTGAATCTACACTGTCTGATAAAGATATACTTTTCTGCAAAGAATGCAAATGAAATACCACCATTGGAGTTTTTCTACGGGCTTGAAAAGTTCCATTTAATTTATTCAGCAGAAGGGTCAATGTTTTCGAAAGTCTCCGACTTATGCACTCGTCACAACTCGGTAGATTCCGTACCTACATCTAACATAAGATTCCCCCTCACTCAAGGTATGCCGAATGCTTACTTATAGTCGCCAAACCTCGGGATTGTTTGGTACAGGGTTAGATACGATAAGGTCTCTCCCTTAAAAAATTACATAGTGTGAATATTCAAAATTAGGCCTTACCTGGAGTTCTTGTTTCGAAAAACTTCAGGTCGTATTCGTCATCAAAAAACCACGTACAGTCCTGGGAATTGCATTCGGCCCATAAACCTTTATTACTTCGGTAAGCATGTAAATAATTATGTTCCTCAGTCCAGTAAGGGGTGGCAAAAGAAATGACGATTGCCAGGTTAGTGAACACTAGAAACACGAGCCCAAAGATCTGCCCACAGCTCGTCTGCATTTTTGTACCGTTGTTCCTGTTTACCTAACTGTTCACTGTCAAAGCTGCCTAAATTAAGATTCCCTGAGGATAAATTAATGTTGAAATAAAAAACAAAATATCACACCAAACTTTTCAAACTTTTTGTTTTTTCGTTTCTCTCTTGGTAAACCTTTCGTTTCTTCCAGGTCCATAGATTGAGCATATAGTCTGAAATACAGCGTAACACTTCACCATGTAATCATAAGTCATACAGATATGAGGGAAAAAACATTGTTAGAAAAAGAGAAAGTGCTGGTACCCAGCATTTTTCACACAGTGTTTTCTACCCGCTTTAACCCTTTACCAGACGACAAAAGTTTAGCTCTTTCCAAATTGAAAGCATTTGCAGACCACAATTTCAATGTGGCTCAAATGGTGCAATTGTTTATTGATAGAGAAGAAAACACTGTGGGAAAAGTAGAAAATGCTGGCTACCAGCATTTTCTCCTTTTCCCACATTGTTTTCAAAAGGCTTTTTTCTCAGGGTCGTCAAAAGTCGTCATTGTGTGGTAAAGAGTTAATTAAAGGAAACCCATTCCTGTGAGCCACGTGTAAACTGTCATCTGCAAATACTTTCAATTTGGGCAAGTCTAAAATTTTGCGATGCAGTAAAGGATGTTTTGGACCTCATTGTACTGTACTTTCCTTTCCTTTTCGTTTCATGATGCAATGAATAGTCCAATGTCATTTCACGAATAAAGCACTGGATAGTCGTTAATCCCCTTACCAAACGAAACAAACATTTGGATAGTTTCAAATCTAACGCATTTGCAGACGATAAACAAAATGTTATGCAAATTTGAAAACATTGAGGGAAAAGGAGAAAATGCTGGTAACCAGCATTTTCTCCTTTTCCCACAATGTTTCGTAAGGTATTTTCCTTGGGGGTCGTTAATACTTGGAATCTATGTGGTAAAGATTTATAATGGCTGGGAAGTAAACACAGTTTAAATTCCAAATTCACCACGCTGGCCCGGGAAATGGGGCCTTGCAAGTAATTACTTCTTGCAGGCTACTTTTATCGTCTTGAAACCGTTTACTGTTTAAAAACATTGTGACAAACCGAGATATTGCTCTTGACGAGCAATCATTCACCTTGTTTGTCTCTTTTTTCAACTTCAAATCATGAGTCAAACGCTACCAAATATCGATTGCTAATGTTTTGATAGGGTGCTTTTGGAAAGTCGTCTGCAGCAATGGAAGTGAGTCAAATGGGCGTTGGCATCCGAGTAAAAGCAATACACTTCAATTAATCCAACATGTAGCGAAAACCGTCACTGAAACTGACACGCTCAGCTACAAACGTCCACACCAAAAAAAAAACACCCTGTGTGGAAAAAAAAATATCCAAGCTCCGTTAAAAAGCGAAATCAACGAAAGAAAAAAGAACACTTGCACGATCTCTTGTAAGGTGTTGTGTTATTCAAAGCTCGACACAGCCATGTTACAATTGCAAGCTTCCAACGGAATACAAATACACACCGCCAGTGGTGTAATAATTCCACATTCATGTATGTAGTAAAAAATTCCAGAAGCCGTCTCACACGGAGAAATGCAGCCACTTAAACGGCATCAGATTTCTCATGATATTAAACCGTTCCCCCCTTTTGATCTATATTTAGAAACTCCCCTCTTCCAAAAATGATGGTAGTCGAACAGATATCAGAAACAACTTGTAGATCTTGATTCTTTGGCTACATCGTAATGAAATGTTGGAAAAGCAAGCAAAATATTACTCAATGAGGTCAACTGCCTGTTTCAACTCTGTACCAGACGACAAACTTTTAGACTTGTCCGCCATTTTCAAATCATTTGCAGACGACAATTTTAAGGTTGCTTGATCTAAGAATTCGACTTTCGAAAACGTCTTGGGGGAATCATAACAGAAAAGTTTGCCAATTATCGGTATTTCTTCATTTTGAACAATGTTTTCAAAGATAATTTTATCCAGTATGATAAAACACATGACCGACTGGGAATGGGTTAAGGATAGAAATATGGAGGAAAGGAGTAAAACTATATCCCAGCTGGAATTAACCCTTTACCCCATAAAGCATTTCTATGGTAGGCCTATCTCTAATTGGCCCTAACAAACAGCAAGGATGAAGCCATTTCTTATGTATGTGTGACACATTTTGATAGCACAGAAAACATTGTGACAAAAGGTGAAATTGCTCGTCACGAGCAATTTCACCTTTTGCCACAATGTTTTCCAAAGGCTCCTACAAGCAATGCGTAGAAATGAGTATCTATGGAGTAAAGAATTAACCCTTTACCCCATAAGGCTTTCCTATGGCATCTGTAATTGACCATAAATAACAGCAAGGATGAAGCCGTTTCTTATTTGTATATGACACCTTTTGATAGCACAGAAAACATTGTGACAAAAGGTGAAATTGCTAGTCACGAGCAATTTCACCTTTTGCCGCAATGTTTTCCAAAGGCTCATACAAGCAGTGCGTAGAAATGAGTATAGATCTATGGAATAAAGGATTAAGATAATCTCACGCTATGATATCAAGGCCTGATTGACGCCCAGGATGGTACATGTAGCTATCATGATAATGTTTTAATATTCTTTGGTTAACCCTTTACCAAACAATCCCTGGTTTTTACGGGTCAGGAATAGAAGCCTTTTGAAAACATCCTTAGGGATCAATACATTTCTTATCCCTATGGTTATTAATTGTAAATGTTGTTTATACTAGTGGGAATTGTTAACATTCAGTTATTGTACATGTATAGATGCTTATAAACTGATAAATATTTCAAATCAGTTGTTTCCTTGTTATCATTGAGACCAAAGTTTAAAGTGAAAATGCACAGAGACTGAAAGAGAGAGAGAGAGAAAGGAATAGAGCGAGAGAGAGAGAGAGATTATGCATTGTACAACATGATGAAATAGAGAGAGAGAGAGATAGAGAGAGAGAGAGAGAGATTTGTAACACCCCCCTTATCCAGCGCATATTTGTAAGCAACACATTAAATTGCTTCTGAAAACCTTTTCCACACCGCAGCCGATCTCTAGAATCCGTCTGCTCGAGAACGATCGTTACGATTGTTGAACTCACTGGTTAAAAAATAGACTGACTTTCTTCCGTGCTGTTCTCAGTTGCTGGAAAGAGATTACAAAGAAAAGGAGGCCTTTTGTCACTCTGTATTGAAGGTAGAACATAAACTACTCCCACAATCCTTTTTTCCTCCCTGTTTTGACAAACCTGCTGTCATCGGATATCGTCTGCTCGATCTATGTCACGCATTCTTGACCCCGTGGCTAATCAAAGCGCTGAAGGCACTGTTGTGGCGGTTGTCCGGTTGATCTTGAGTTTTTGATCAGACAGACAAGCTGACTCCTTTTATACCGCCCAATCATAATGTGGGGGATATAAGTTTTGAGATTCAACAGGAAGTTATGGCCTGGACTGGACAAAAATTCCATCTGAATATCAACAAATGGCAATAACACAAAAAACATGAATGGCAGTTTTGGTTCTTATGCACTGCACTTCTCCATAATGTGTTCTGCCAATGTATGAAGTTTCAAGTTGATAGCTTTTATAGTTTGAAAGCCCGGGTGAAAAATTCAAGGTGAAACGATAGACAGACTGATGGACAAGGTGACCCCAGCATTACCCCCTAAAACTTTGCTTGCTGTGGGTATTACAAAACAGATAAAACAGTTTTGCTTATCACCTGGTACATGTATTTATTTAAATGTAAACTATACAGTAACAAATGTCAGAAATATTACCCCCATGACTATATTTTTTTTTCAAGTTCAACTTCACCGAGCACAAAACTTCAAATAATAATAATAATAATAAAAAAAAAAAAACAGAAAATTAGACATTATTCTTTCCAGTTAATCCATAACACATTCACTGGACCTAAACTCAGTCAGTCTGTTTAACCAGATGTGTCAACACTAACAAAAAACAACTGCATATTCCAAGCAAAATTGCATTTTTGTCCATATTTTCATTTAGGCCTAATAATCTTGGATATTTCTTCGAGGTAATCATGCATATTCCTACCAAAATTGCATTTTTGTCAATGTGTTCACCTGAATAATCCTGAACATATTTTTAAGGTAATCAGTAACGCATTTATTGAATCTAAACTTCATCATTCTGCTTAACTCTTTACTAAACGACAAAATTTTTAACCAGTCTGTGTTGAAATACTTTGCAGACAACAAAATAAATGTGACTTGAATATTCAACTTTTTTTTGGAAAGGGTAGCATTTTACCAGCATTTTCTCCTTTTCCAGCAATGTTTTCAAAAGGCTTCTTTGTTAACATCTTTAAATGTCGGGATTGTGTGGTAAAGAGTTAAAAATGTATCGACACAAATAAAAAACAACTGTATATTACAAGCAAATTTGATTTTTTGTCAATGTTTCCATCTTAAACTTGAGACAGATGATTTTCAAATTCTTCACAAGAACATAGTTCTTCACGATATGCATATTAAGTCATCAGCAAAAATTTTACTGATATACATCCAAGTAAACATTGTGTCGTTGAGTTTGGAAAACAAATTGTTTCATTAGCCTGATAACATGTATCATGAAATATACATGGAGGTGCTTACTGAACAATACTACTGTAAGTGTAAACAATCCCTGGTTTTTACAACCTTGAAATAGAAGTCTTTTGAAAGCATTTTGAGAATGGAGAATAAGCCGGTAACCAGCATTTTCTCATTTCCCCACAATGTTTTCTACCCTGCTGGAAACGAATTTCAATTATTTAGCAACATTTACTTTGTTGTCTGCAAGTGCTTTGAATTTGGACCATCTAAACTTTTGTTGTTTGGTAAAGGATTAATTATTCGCCTACAATAGTCGTGCAATAACCTGTTGGCATGTAAAAGAGCTACTAAACAAAATATCCAGCTTTAAGACTGAACAACTTTAAAACAGTACCGGTATGTCCCTGATCTATCGACCAAATGGCATTAACTAACTACTCAATGATCATCATGCTGTTAGCAAATTAAATAATCTGTATATACACATAAGGAATACAATAGTAAATACCCATTGATTTAAAGTACTCAAGATCAACTCTGAGCCTTGTAATTACGCAAATCTGTCAAAACAAACTACAGGTCTCAGTAGTTTTTTTTTTTGTTCTCTGATATATGCTTTTTACTATCAGGTGACATATGTCAACGTGAACAACAAAAAGTAACAGCATATTCCATGCTAAACTGCATTTCTGTCCATGTTTTCACCTGAATAATTTTATCACCTACAATTTTACAAATTTTGGCAAGAACGCAGCTTTTTACTTATGCTTTCCAATTTGGTAAAGACATCAATGTAGACTAAAATCTCACACGATCAAATATGTACAGACTAATTTGCAAATATCTGCAGAAGTTGCTGAATATGTGATCTGCTTGACCTAATCAAAGCATTTTAAGAATAACATCAGCTCGCTGAAGCTTCCCTCTTTGATTAAAACTTATAACAAGACAAAAATTAGACACTATTGCTTTCTGGTAATCAATGACCCATTTACTGAATCTAAGCTCAGTCATTCTGTTTAAAAGATATGTAAACAGTAACAAAAAGCAACTGCATATTTCAAGCAAAATTGCATTTTTGTAAATGTTTCCACCTTGATAATCCTGATAATATTTTTCTATGTAATCAATAATGCATCTACTGAATCTAGGCCCAGTCTTTCTGTTTTAAGAGATATGTCTGACACTAACAAAAAGCAACTGCATATTTTTAGCAAAATTGCATTTTTGTCAATGTTTTAACTAAATAATCTTGAGAGATTTTTTTCGAGGTAGTCAATAATGCATGTACTGAGTCTATGCTCATTGAAACATTCTGTTTGAAAAAAATGTAAACACTAACAAAAAACACTGCATATTCCAAGTATTTTTTTTTTTGTCATTGTCTTCACCTAGAAATCTTGAGACATATGATTTGGAAAATCTTCACAATAATATAGTTCTTCACGTTACTCTTGTTTAGTTATCAGCAAAAATTTAATCCTATGTACATTTAAGGAAACATTGTATTGTTGAGTTTGGAAAACCAGTTGCTTCATTAGCCTCAGTACATGTATCATGAAATATACATAGAGATATTTGTCTCTGACGTTTCCACAAAAATATATAAAAACTGTTACCTAAAATCAATCTTCAATTCTTAAGTTCAAAACACACCACTTAGTATCTCCGTAAACTATTTATTGATAAGTTAATCTTAATTAGTGCATAGAGATTTATATTTACAATTTAAACCAGTCAAGTGAAACCACAGGATTTTGTCCATTTCACTGTGGTACTACACAAGCATTTCGGTCAAGAAAAGATGCATACTGAAATCACTCAGAAGAAACACAAAGTAAAATGTTTTTAAGACTGTTAAACTCATTACCACACGACAAAATTTTAGGTTTGTCCAAATTGAAACCATTTGCACACAACGAAATAAATGTGACTGAAAATTTGAAATTTGTTTTGTTACCAGCATTTTCTCCATATCCCACAGTGTTTTCAAAAAGATTTCTTTTCCAGGGTTGTCAAAAGTAGGGATTGTGTAGTAATGGGTTAACATACAAATCTTTGTGCACAATATCAGTAATGCTGCAGAAAGCTTTTAACAAGACAAGCATGCAAAGCTGATCTCCCAGCATACATGGTAGGCAAAAGTAAATACTGGCAGATAACTCTCAACTGAGACAAACTTTTTTGCATAACAATGACAGGCTGAAAGTTCATAGTCATATTAAGACACGGAGAAATCTAAAATTAACAAAGACCAGAAACTGGCCTTTAGATTAATAACAATATGTAAGATTAAATAATTTTTTTTTTCATACACGGTGAAGGAGATCATAATGTCAAGAGTCTCATCAAAGCTGTTGTTCAACCATTTGAGAATTTTCAAATGACTTTGCATAAATGTTCATTATGGAAAATATAGCAAGCAACCCTGGGGAATACTACTGTAGCTTACCCGATTACCATACAATAAGTATTTGTCAGCTGCAAATGCTCTAAATTTGGGAAAGTCATAGGTTTGTAATAGTTAAATGAGTCAAAGAATTCTTAATTATTGGGCACAAACATTCATGAACACTTTTTGCACAGCAAAGCCTCCAATGAATCACACTGGAGTATGATTCGAATACTCTGGTAACCATAGATTAACCCATTACCACACAATCCCTACTTTTAATGACCCTGAAGAAAGAAGCCTTAGAAAACATTGTGGGAAAAGGAGAAAATGCTGCTAACCAGCATTTTCTCCTTTTCCCACAATGTTTTCTACCCCTCTCAAAACAAATTTCATATTTTCAGTCACTTTTATTTTGTCGTCTGCAAATACTTTTGATTTTGACAAGTCTAAAATATTATCGTTTGGTAACGAGTTAAATGACTGAAAACAGTTCATGTCCACTTGAAAATATTTAACCCATTAACACACAATCCTTACTTTTGACACCCCTGAAAGAAGCCTTTTGAAAACATTGTGGGAAAAGGAGGTAACCAGCATTTTCTCCTTTTCCCACAGTGTTTTCTGCCCTTTGCAAAACAGATTTGAAATTTTCAGTCACTTTTATTTTGTCATCTGCAAATGCTTTCGATATGGACAAAGTTAAAATTTTGTCATTTGGTAATGAGTTAATATGAAAGCATTGTGGAAAAAAAAAAGCATTTGCTCAGACAACCAAATCATGTTTCCTGTCATGTTTCCGGCTTTAGTTACAAAAATATAAAAATACAACAAAAGTGGGACTTACCAATATGAAAAATAACAATGCTTACTGCAGTCTAAGTATTGTTTCAAATGGATAACTTCTTATTCATAATATGACAACATTTGAAAAAATATTTAGAAGAAAGACAGTATCATCTATAAATACTAATAAAACACTATTGTACAAAAAGCATTCTATACATCTTTTCAGTCTGATTTTGGTATGGTCTTTCTGGTCTGATCCTCTTTCTATACCATTTCACCTGTTTCCAAACAGCAGCTTGAATCTGTTTGGTATCCACAATGTCATGTTGATCATAGCCAATACCTGTGAATATGTACATATATTATTAAGCCATGCCCTATAAAAAAAAAGGAGCTGCAACTGCAAAAAGAATAGACCCAGGTCAGCCTGTGTAGTCTGCCCAGGCTGACATGGGCCCACAATGTTTGCCGTTTGAATATCTTCTGTATTTCCATGGACCAGTCTACTTCATGATTCAGTTGAATGTTAGACAAAATGGAGTTTATAGATCCATAATTATTTGATGCCTTGCTTGGTATAATAGATCAAAGAAATGCATTAAGTCTCTTTTTCATAGAGCATGGCCTATATTTTGACAAATACTTATCTTTTTTGTGTTTATACCATATGGTGAAACAGTGCCAGATTACTAAATGAGTGTATGTGATATTAATGATTTTCACAATTTGAAATGAAATGCTCATTATTATCTACTTCATTTAACCTGACCCAGGTAACAACCATTTACATAAATCAATATTCTATTTTTATCCTCAGCATTGCTCGGCATAATTATTATGTTCAGAATGGTCAAGGGAATATTTCACACAGTTTACGCAAATCGAACCTTTACCTACTAGATATGTTGATCTAAAACTTTCAGTGCAGGACACTTTCTCATTTTTCACACCATATTTTAATACCATGAAAAGTAAAATCATCTGCCTATGAGTATGGCATTTCAAGTTATGTCCTGCATATATTTCCAGTTCAGAAGAACCTATAATTTCAAGTTGCTAATGAATGAACATTTTTCCTGTGCAGAAGGCAAAACCTATTTTCGACTTGTACAAACAAAAAGTTACAATAAGTCATGCTATTAGTCACTTTGTAAATAGGTGTTTATAACGAAAAGTAGTCACAATTTTAAGCAAAGTTTACCTGATATAAGACATCTGAATTGTCATCTGCAAATGCTTTCCATTTGAAAAAGACAATTTCGAATTGTGTGGTAAAGGGTTAAAAAATACAGCATGCATCTAATTTACATAATTCAAGGGTTTAGAAAAATTAATCTAATAATTCCTTATAGCCAAAAAATCAAGACAGCTGATCATTTTGAATTTCAATTTCATTTTGCCTCCATATCTCAGAGCATCAATTATTATTTTCATGAAAAAAAGGTTTAAAAATATAAAACCTTCAGTATTTTGCCATGTATGCCTGCTTAGCTGCTATCTGGGTTGATTTCCTTAGAAAGTAATTCAATTGCACCTCCCAAATTGCTCTTCCATATTCTTTATATTTGCATCACTAGTGGCTTCAAAAAGCGGCCAGGAAGTTGTCCAACCAGGTTATCTGTAAAAAAAAATGTTTTATAGAAATACAGTTCATTGCATTACAATGTATTAGAATTATCTACCATACAGTGAAAAAATTCAAATTTCAGTCTTTGGTCATAAAGACAATGAAAATAACAAACTATATATGATCCACCAGTCTGCCCAGAAATTCTGTAATTGTTCTATGTTACTTGTAAACACTTGTGAAAATATTCCACCAAAATTGCAAATTTTCCATAGAATGGGTTTTGTTGCCATTTTCAAATGTAGCTTGCAGACCTTTGAATTGTTATGTTGTTTCACAGTCACAAACAAGAAGTAGATGGAATTCTGAGGAGAATTTGCAATTTACAAGGGCCCGATTTAGTTTTTAGAATTTAGTTTTTATTGAATTTATCCAATCAAACTGATCCTGCAACTTCAATAAAACAATTGCCACAGTACATATTTTCTATATTTTGATGTTTCCCCACCCAAAATGGTTTGTAACAAGACCCTCTTTAACCCATTACCACACAATCCCTACTTTTGACGCCCCTGAGAAAGAAGCCTTTTGAAAACACTGTAGGAAAAGGTGAAAATGCTGGTAACCAGCATTTTCTCCTTTTTCCACAGTGTTTTCATCCTTCCCAAAACAAATTTCAATTTTTCAGTCACCTTTATTTTGTCGTCTGCAAATGCTTTCAATTTGAACCAGTATAAGATTTTGCCCTTTGGTAATGAGTTAACTATAACCAGAAGACAAAATTTTTATAAATGGTCATAATCGAAAGATGTTGCAGACAACATAATAAATCTTCAAATTAGTAAAACTTGTATCAAAAAGGGTAGAAATTATTGTGTAAAACAAACAAAATGCAGGATACTATTATTTTCTTCTTTTCCCACAATGTTTTTCATGGCTTTTTTTCTTTAGTGTCCTTAAATGCAGGAATGAATGGTAATTGTTAAAAACATCTTTTCACCGTAACAGAAAAATCAGGCCTGAGTTAATTAGGTAAAATTTGGTAAAGAGTAGAGAAATATATTTTATTGCAGAAAGTGAGTCAGACACATGTACATGGATTGGTACTTTCTACCAAGCGACAAAATGTAGGGTTTGTCCAAATCTAAAGTATTTGCACATGACAAAATAGATGTGACTGAAAATTTCAAATTTGTTTTGTGAAGGGCAGAAAACATTGTGAGAAAATGCTGGTAACCAGCATTTTCTCCTCTTTCCATAATGGTTTCTAAAGGCTTCTTTCTCAGTGGCGTCAAAAGTAGGGATTGTGTGGTAATGGGTTAAGCAAATAACTCAGGTATAACAAAATTTACAAAGATAAAAAGAAAATATGATAGATCTTAATTACCTGAACTCAATTCCATCCCTCTTGACGTGGTGGGTCATATGGGTCACATTATTTATCATAACAAAATTCACAATTCACATACAAGTATCCACCGTGTCCTTTCTATATTTCTCCAAACAACGCTGTCGTAAGAGAAGGAAACAGGCCAGAGAAGGCAAAATTGACACGCCCTCATTGTTTTCGAAAGAACATCGAATTTAACCTACGTCGGCCAACCTTCAAACTATAACCTGTCGAGGCAACTTCACCATGATCACAAGCCTCAGGCAAAGGATCCACAAGCATAGTTATGCCAGTCAAAACTGATCTCGGGGTAAGACTGGACAGCCTTTCTTTCTGTTTTGCGTGAATCGGCCTTAATTGTAGAGTCGCGAAATTGTATGACAATCTTCTGCACCGGAAGTGTCAATCTCCGAGCAGAGTTGTCGTTCGTTACTCTCACCGTGCGAGAGAGTGCGGAAGTCTTAGAAAAAAAATCGTTTCTTTTTTTTTAATTTTAGATCTATGGATTACATTAATCGACAAAACACCCATAAAATATTTATATTCTTCATAAAGTATCATTGTATATTAAGGTTCATGTAAAGTGTTTATTTTGCTTAATTTCATACGTCAATAATTCTGTAATTATTAAAATTTGTCCGGGAAAACCATATATCAAATTAAAGCTGTGGATGAGTACAAGCTGTTTTACATAATTATACCTACTGGCCTTGCATAATAAAACTAAAACATTGCAGAAAAAGATGACATCGTTTAAAACCTACAAAATAATAATGACATAACAAAATTGCTTAAGTTTTGGAGAAAACATAGGCTATGGTACATACCAGGTACTGCTACTACCAAAAATCCTATAGTTTCTTTAAAAAGGCACATATTTAAGTCAGAAAGCTTGACATTTTTCCCTTATTGAATTGTCAACCATGTTTGACCTACTTTGTTTTAGTAACAGGTATGGTGTCTCCACAGGATCAAAATGTACAAGTTGTTGTGCATGATAAACTTTCATTAGTAATTTTAGATAATAAAACAAATAAAAATGACCTGTACAAGTGAAATTTCCATGTCTACGTCCAAACCCTTTCTCAAAAACAGCAGTTACAAAAGGTGTCACCAGTCTGGTAGATAGGATTAAGGTGTCACCAGTCTGGTAGATAGGATTTAGAATCAATTTTTGACATAAGCATTTTTTTCATTGTTCTTTTTGTGTGTGTGATGGGGTAGTGGGGTGCTGTTTTTGAGAAAGGGTTTGTAAGTGGACATGGAAATTTCACTTGTACAGGTCATTTTTATTCTTTTTTTATCTAAAATTATTACTGGAATAAATTGACCTGAAATTGACTTTTATGCAAAGAGTAATTAAAACGTGAATATTTAAACCATCGGGTATAACCGGACTGTACGGAAACTGTTATCGGTAAATGTCGGGTTTGACCCTTACTGCGCCTTAGTCAAAATAAAAAGGTTTTGCGGAAGGCATAAATTAAAATCAGGCTGCACAGAAAGCACATCATGATATTTAACTTTCGTTGACAACAGTGCCAAAGTTACTCGGGGTTTCATCCCAGACATTTACAACCTTCTTAACAAGTATGGTTTACTTGATTTAATTAATATGTACATCAGAAATTCAGGATGCCTACCATCCAAACGTGCTTGGAAACAGAAAGTCAACTCTGTTGTTAACAAATATGAAACTGAGCAATGGAGGTATAGGATGAGGGCTGATCCGGACTTTTCTCGATTTAGATTACTACATACTGGCGTTACGCCATGTATCTTGTATAGTCTATATCGAGGAAATATCCACCCCCGTATAGTTAGATTATTGGCCAAAGTGTGGGTAGCTTTACCTCATCCGTTACCATCTATATGTCCTTTATGTTGTCTGATCATTGACGATGAAATCACTCATGTAATCAGTGACTGTCAAATGCTGAATACGTCCAGGAACTCGCTTATATATAACATACAGATTTGTACAGATTGTTCGGTTGCAGACGAATTCAGATACAGTACGTCAGAAACCTTTCTACTTAAAGTACTGGGAGCACCACTTTCTAGTGCCTTAACGGAGGAAACTAGAGTCCTTTTGCTGCAATATACAGTGTCATATGCATATGACTGTCTTAGAAGCCTACTGTGAACTCTCAGAAGAGAATTCTCACTCCGTTTCTAAGAAAATGTATTCTACATTTAAGACAAGAATATGGATCCCGATGGAACAGGGAATCTTGCAAGTACATGTATATAGTAAACTGTCTTGGCGTATACGCTTTTTTTTTTTCAGCTTGACTTGTCTGCTTTCATTTTTTTTTTCATTTGATTCCATGTTTAATTGTTAGATTAACGAACGGTAATGAACTATTATTTATTAATCTCCATCAGGGGGAAATAAACTGAATAAATAAATAAATAAATAAATAAATAAGTATTTTTTGAAAACACTATACCCGGTAAATCTATTAGCAGCATAAAGAGTTTAGAAACATGCACATAGTTCCGCATGCAGACGACATTAGCCGGAGCCAAGTTAGAACAATAAATCAAGCGTGTAATATATGGTAATTGAGGTCATTTATTTCATGTCAATTTGTTCAGGTAATACTAATGAAAGTTTATTACACACAACCACTTGTACATTTTGATCCTGTGGAGACTCCATACCTGTTACTAAAACAAAGTAGGTCAAACATGGTTGACAATTCAATAAGGGAAAAATGTCAAACTTTCTGACTTAAATATGTGCCTTTTTAAAGAAACTATAGGATTTTTGGTAGTAGCAGTACCTGGTATGTACCATAGCCTATGTTTTCTCCAAAACTTAAGCAATTTTGTTATGTCATTATTATTTTGTAGGTTTTAAACGATGTCATCTTTTTCTGCAATGTGTTAGTTTTATTATGCAAGGCCAGTAGGTATAATTATGTAAAACAGCTTGTACTCATCCAGAGCTTTAATTTGATATATGGTTTTCCTGGACAAATTTTAATAATTACAGAATTATTGACGTATGAAATTAAGCAAAATAAACACTTTACATGAACCTTAAAACGAAATAATGCTAAAGATGATTTAATCATGCCGTGTCCGACGTGAATGCCCGACCATTCTCTGCAGCTTACCGAGGCAATTCGATTGTTACAAGTCCGTAGTATACCGACATTAGCCGATGTTTCAGAATGCAATAACAGTTGGCCAACCTTACCTGTCTCTTAGAATGCATTTTTAAGCATAAAATCAATCACTATCAACACTTCTTTAATCAGTAAAATTAGTTTAAGCCGTCTTCTTTAGAAGCAGTAGCTTATTTGGTGAACTACTTTTTATGGAGTTAACTGAAATTTTATGGCGGTTATTAGGTATGTTCTTAACCGAATCATAGGCAATGAGTTTGGTTTTTAGACTTATTTATTTTTCGAATTTTGTTTCGAATTTTGGATTTTTTTTCGAATTTTGGAATTTTCGTTGACTCTGTGGCGACAACCGCCACAAAAATAGAAATGCTGCCGAGAATATAACACAACAGGTATGTACATGCCTTATGGTAATGCCTGATTGATTCTGAAAATTGACTCCTCCGGCTTGTGACGTCATTTATATAGACAAAGAAGGAAAAAATTTCCCTGAAGTTATGAGGCTACCTACTCCTTTGGCTGCTTATCGCGACTCCCAGACGTTTTGCGGACAGCGTAGATCAAGATCAGACTGCACAGAACGTACAGTCTGATCTTTGATCTACGCTGTCCGATTTGGAGATTACCGGTATATTCCCTAAAACATACCTTAGAAATCACAATATTTAGGTTCTTACTATCGAATTGAAAATTCCATTTTAGTTCTTTAGCAGGATAAGGGTTAAAGCACCAGAACCGACCACCAGTAAACAATATGTGCGTTGTAATACATTTCAATTTAAACGTTACTTTTCAGGTCTACAGCCCCTCATAATTTTAAAGACGGAAGCTGCCTAGACTGGCCGAACGATCTTTACAAAACGTCGATATACTTATGCCCACCTACATCCTTATTTTTCTGTAGCTTTATCCATTACACAAGAGGGCCATGATGGCCCTGTATCGTTCCACTGGCAACTAAGTAAAAACACTACAAGCCAAACATTACAGTATTTGGCCAATTGGTTTCCAACCTGAGTACATACAATATATTCCATAAAATCCTGTAAGAAAGTTGTGACCCCCAAGCAAAGCCAATTTTGACCACAAAGCTATAGTTACTTGAATCCTGGTGGAGGTCCACAAGATAAATCCCCATACCAAATAATACAGGTCTAGAATGTGTGGTTATAAACAAGAAGATTTTCAAAGTTTTCTCAATAAAAGGTCCTGTAAAACATGAAACCCATGAGACAAGGCTAAATTTAGCAGCCCTATTCTTTATTATGGTTAGTAACAAGATGACTTAGAAAGTTTTCACCACAAATGCCCATGTAAAACTTGTGACCCCTGGTGTGGGGACAAACTTGACCCCAAGGCTATAGCTTGGGCTCTTCTGGTAGAGGCCCACTAAATAAAGCTACATGCAAAATTTGGTAGCCCTAGGTCTTATGGCTAGGTACAAGTAGATTTTTTTTAAAAAATCCCAATATGAACCCATGTAAAATTTGTGACCCCCAGGACAGGGCCAAATTTAATCCCAGGGCTATAATTTGGGCACCTTTGGAAGAAAACCACTTGATAAAGCTAGATGCAAAATTGAGTAGTCCTAGGCCTTATGTCTTGGTATGAGAAGATTTTTACAGTTTTCCCTATACAAGCCCATATAAAACTTGTGACCCCCTGGGCGGGGCTAAATTTGACCCCTGTGCTATCATTTAGGCACTTTTGGTAGACAACCACTTGATAAAGATACATGCCAAATTTGGTAGCCCTAAGCCCTTTGGCTAGGTACCAGAAGGGTTTTAAAGTTTTCCTTATATAAGCCTATACAAACTGAACTTTTTTGACCCCAGGGCCCGGTTTCACGAAAAAACTTAAGTCCGTACTCAACTCAACTGAGTTTACAGGCTTAAGTTCGTTAATTTGCTGAGTTGAGTCTGAAACGTTGAGTGCGTTTCACGAACGCGTTCTCAGCTGAGTCGCTCATTTCGATGATTTTTTAAACGTCTTAAGCGGTATTTTTGCTACTCTCCGATAGTCGAGGTAATAAACTGTAAAAGTTCGGGAACAACTGTCAATATCGCAGTCGTCTGCAATAAAATAAGCCAATATTTTCGCATGAAAAACGTACATGTAGTTGTAAAAAACTATTTCACGGAATTCAGTCCGTGTATTCATGCATCGGTATGCACTTCAGTGTCGTAAAAGAACTGCATCGCTGTTGTTCTAGTCAAAATTTATTGAAATTGTTTCATGTTTGAGGCCAAAAAACGAAGAAATAAAAAGGGATAAAATCGTTGAGTGATCTTACTCCAGGAGTGTCCTTGAACCGATGATTTTTTTGTTTACATTACATTTCGTAAAGCACATAAACTGACCACAATGCACTAACTACATAGGCAGGATGTCAAAGTGCTAGTGAGGTTCGCTGCCCGGGTAGCTCAGTGGTTAGCGTTTCTAACTCGTGACCTGATGGTTGCGAGTTCGATATCACGTTGAGGCATACTTTCCTCCGACGAATTTTCGCCTCTAACGCATGTGAGAACACGTTTAAGCCTTCATCGTTCAATCCACAGTTTAAACCACCCTTGGAAAAAAGCTATTGAAATCACGTTGGAAAGGAAAAAATGCTGACGAGCAGTATTTTCTCCTTTTGTCTGAATGTTTGTTACGGTAATTAAAAAGAGAAATTATCATTTTATCGACATATATTTTGTTATCTGTAGTTTTTATGCTCTCAGTAAGGTCCGGCTAGGATTTTTTGTTTGGTGATTTTATTTTTTAGTCTTGGGGAAAAGGAAAATATCTATATGATTTGAAAAGCATCTAATAATATTGTTTACACAAAACAACAGTATAATTATAAGATCAGTATGTATATTCTATGCAGTCTGAACTTGATCCACACTATTTGTAAAAGGTAGTTTGATCCTCAGTTAATTGTCCATAAAACCGGAGATCTATCTGACTGGACAAATGCATGTAACTTACTCAAACACGGCATATACTTATAGCAGAGGAAAATAAGCAAAATAGATAACAGCATCAAAAAATAATATGATCACACCAAAAAATCATTTAGAAGCACAATCTCTTTTTGAAGCTAAGAGCCTACCAGGCATAAAAATTGCAGTTGAAGAGGACTGACAATATAAATTTGATGTGAGTCAGTGTCAAAAACAATAATATGAAGTTTATTTTTCTGTAACAAGTCATTACTATGATTATAAACACAAAATGTTTGTAATAAACTGAGCAAATATCCAAATTGTCAAAATTGCATGCACTGAAATTTACAAATATCTTTAATGGTACCCCTAGATACAATTTAAACTTTTATCTAGGAAACACTGTTGATTGATATAAGGATTGAATGGGGTTTAACGCCACTTTCAATATTACTTCAGTCATATCACAGTGATAGCTCACATATTTGTGCAGTTCTGCGCTAGAGTTTTGGAGTGTCTTGCCCAAGGACACTCTCACAAAAAGAAAACAGTATTGGAAAAGGAAAAAATTCATAACTGGCATTTTCTTCTTTTCCAACAATATCTTTTAACCCATGAAAAAGAAAAATCATCATTTTATCACTAGTTAATTGGTTGTCCGCAAATTTTTTCACTGTTCCCATCTAAAGTTTTGTCCTTTCCTAAAGTGTTAAATCAAATGGATTTTGCCAGTCTGGAATAAAAAGGACAATAGCAACATCATTTCCAAGGTCTCTGCCATAAAACAAAGGAACACTATAGACCAAAGATCAGAGAGTATATTCTTTGCAATCTGATCTTGATCTACACTGTCAATGGGAGTCTGGCTTGAGCTTATGGTCCTTTAAAAAAGGAATATGTAGTTAAATGGACATTTGCACCTAAATTACTTTCTCACTTGAAGATTATTTGTTAGAATATGGTGGTATATTTTCCTATATTTAAGTGCTTTATATAGCTTGGATTTAAAAAAAGTGCATTTATGGTACAAATGATATAATTATTCAAGGATCTTTTTACCACATATTACTGGCAACTGACTAATACACAAAAGTTCAATTAATTGAATGTAAATTCTGCAATGGCTGTCCATTTGAACTCCTCATGACACCAAAGGACCAGTCTGAAGAAAAGTTAGTCTTGTACTGACCAGATATCACCATACTGTACTGTACTGCCATTGTTTTTACCTATTTAAAACAAGAAAATAAACCTTTAAAGGGTGAAAATTCATTGTTACCAAACAACTCTGCTATAGCAATCCTAGGAGGGACTTTCTAAACATTGTGAGAAAAGAGGAAACTGCTGGTAACCAACATTTTCTCCATAACCCACAATATTCAATTCCTTCTAAAATTGTTTTTGTCATTTGAGCCCCACTTTAATGTGCTGTCTGAAAATCCTTTCAATCTAAACCATTCCTAAAATTTTTATTTGGTATAGAGTTGAGTGATGGATGTTATCTCTATATGGCAATTGCAGAGATCTGTCCAGCTCACTTTAAAGATTAAACTAGATGCTTTCTACCATGTGTGAAATTTTGCCTTTGTACACCAAAGTCAGTCTGTATGCTCATGCAATCCTTCTGTAATCTGTCAAGTATTAGTTTCAAACTTTTACTCCTTTGAGAAATTTATCACAGAAAAAGTCTACTGAAAGTTGTAAATTGAAAATGATACAGAAAACTGTATAGATATGGCAGTCAAGGTTATGGATAATGCATTGGAATATCTTGTGTAAAGTGTATTATGACTTCCACAGATTTCTGTTTTTTAACTTAATTATGCAGTAACTTGAGATGTTTACCAAGTCTGATACCTACTGGAAATGAACAAACAACAACCATGTTTTTCTCATAATGTTCACCTTTACATTTCAACAAGGAATGCAGAATATCTTGGACAAGACATTACTAAAACCTGTTAAAACTCTCCACAATGAAGGACATTTTATTATTTTTTTTGCTAACAGTAGATCTGTTTACCACAGTGTACTTTTTTTTTTCTGCAATAAGTAGATCTGTTCACCACGATGTATTTAAAAGAAATCACATTATGTTTTTATGCAGCACTATTTTCATAGGCTATGACCTCATGTTTGTAAATGAGAAATAATATAAGTAATGTAGCAGTATAGTTGGGAAATTACTTTAGGTCTGTAAAATAGCTGTTTCTCCATCATTTGCAATCATGTACAGAATTTGGTGCAACACTATGTATGTGAAAGATAGAGCCTAATAATAAAAAATATGTTACTTGAAAAAGTCATCTGTACATGTTAAATGTGGGAGAAAAGGGTGCCTTTCAATGTATATACATGTATTTGAAGATGATCTATGAGCAACTCCATTACTCCATAGATGACAGATACTTTTCCAGTGTACCTAATTTCTTTTACCTCTCTCTCTCTGCCAGTGGGGACTGCAATAGCTTTTGGAAACTACAGATCATGATCAGAGAGTGTAGTCTGCTAACCAATGCTAATATTTTACCAAAATTTACTGTCATACAGTACAGTAGTTATTCACTTTCAGAGTATGAAATAAGTTAATATTATTTATTTCAAAGGAGTTCAAAGAAACATTTAATTTGCCAAACTTTTTAACAAGACATACCTGTCATTTTCTTTTATGTTGACCTCTAGATCCTGCATCAGAAATGATGTGCAATGCTAACTATACCATCCCATTACTAATCACTTCACTGTCATCTCTCCAATATGTGTTTATTTACCTAAGATGAGAGTAAAGAAAATGAAAGATCGTATTGAAAAAAAAAACACTAAAAAACAAAATGAAAACAAGATGAAACCTATGTTGTGGGTGCTCATTGGAATTACCTATCGATATCTTTCATACAGGTTTAAATATTCCAATCACATCTGACAATCAGAAATCAACCAGTTATCTGATCCTCTGTCAATTTAATTGAGAATGATTATTACGTCCTTTATGGCTGATTGTTTGCCATCGAGCTCCCAACCCAAGTTAATTTGAACCATAACTGAAGCCAGGTGATAATTGATAAATTGGCAAATAGTGATAACTTTCAACATCTAACATATTCATCCTATTACACTTTCATTCAAGTTTTAGTCAAGAGAACAAGTAAAGAGATGCAAAACACAATTTCACTTCAATATTTGCCATTGTTTAACCAAAACTTTGGACCCTAAACAAAAATATAGGCCAGCGCACATACATACAGATCTTGCTTTTTCGGTTTCAAAATTTAAGATTGTTGTCATTACCTAAATTATCATCGGACTCAGTAGATCTTTATATCGTCGAGTGTCCTCATTCCGTGACTGTCCTTGAGCCGGTGATGGTTGTGTACATCTCGTTCAAAGCACATAATTTGATGACATCAAGCGGTATTTCTGCTCGTAACCCTTACCAATATTCGGACTTTTTACTCCTTGTGAATTTCAAAGACAAACACATCGTAAATGTCTTTAAAGCCGTATTTTGGAAGGATTTCCGAGTTTAGGTTCGATTTCTCCAGGGGACGATTTCTCCAGCAGCTGAGAAGCTCCTACACAGAACATAGATCTCTGTCACGTATGTCTAACAGAGACGATCCTTGAAAAAATTCCTCCATGTGGCTTGAAATAGACCAATTCTGTCTCTAAATAGAAGTTGTGTCGGTTTATATCGCTCTAGCGTAGACGTGTCCGCCATTTTTGAGTCGACAACAAGCAGCTTAAGCCAGGGAAGAGTAGACTTAAATTAACAGACTCAACTCAAGGTTTTGAGATCGTTACTGAGTCTGTTATGTTCTTGAAACGCAACTTAAATAACGAACTCAATTTAAGTCAGAAACTGAGTCCGTTAGCGCATTTGAGCAAAATAACGGACTTAAGTTGTTTCGTGAAACCGGGCCCTGGCTTTTATTTGAGGAACTTAGTAGAACTCCACTAGATAAAGCTACATGTCAAATTTGGTAGCCCTATAGGCATTACGGTTTCAGAGAAGAAGATTTTTAAAAATGTTCAATATTTTTCACTTTTGTTGCCATGGCAACCAGAGTTTTTGAAGGAATAAAATTTGTTCAAGGAATTCTGAAGAGGACCATGACAGGATCATTTCTGTGAAGTTTCATCAAAATTGGATGAGTAGTTTCAGAGATGTTTGAAAAAAAAAGTTAACGCACGCACGGACGGACGGATGCATGCACGGACGCTCCATGGACACCGGGCCATGACATAAGCCCGCTGGCCTTTGGCCAGTGGAGCTAAAAACCAAATATTAGTATTGTTGTGTGAAAAGGGGGCTTCATACATCTGCAAAAGCAGCCTCAGGTTTGAATAAAAAAAATCTCCTGTATAGACTATATTATTTTCGTTTTGCATCAGTCCACTTTGCAAAACGATTAACTTATATATCACCTTTATCTCCTTTATTGTCATCTCTCTCTCTCGCTCTCTCTCTCCCAATTCCGATTATGAAACGGTATCCGTGTTGTTTCTCTCACTTCCTCGCATGCTTAAATTGCTCCCATAACGTTACTGAATTTCGCCCACTATTATCATCGTATTTTCGTATTAAGTGTCATTACCGAGTTGACTCATTACCAAACGACATAATTTTAGGTTTATCTAAATCGAAAGCACTTGCAGACTACAAAATAAAAGTGACTGAAAAAATGAAAATTATTTGGAAAGGGTAGAAAACATTGTGGGAAAGGGAGAAAATGCTGGTTTCTCCTTTTCCCACAATGTTTTCGAAGGCTACCTTTCTCGGGGTCGTCAAGAGTAGGGCTTGTGTGGTAATGGGTTAAGAATGGACCAGTACAAACGAAGAGGAAAGTTCTAAGGACTCGACCGTCTAAAGTAAGTGTATTTAACCCTTTAATCCATAGATACTCATTTCTACGCATTGCTTGTAGGAGCCTTTGGAAAACATTGTGGCAAAAGGTGAAATTGCTCGTGACAAGCAATTTCACCTTTTGTCACAATGTTTTCTATGCTATCAAAAGGTGTTATATACCCATAAAAAATGGTTTCATACTTGATATTAATTAGGGTTAATTAGAGATATCATAGAAATGCCTTATGGGGTAAAGGGTTAAAGCCCTCAAACAGAGGGAGTGATTTCGATTTAAAAATTGAAAATATCAATTACCTTGCACTATACTCTTTGTTATGGTTTCTCATCAGAATCGTCTCATCGAGGCAATTCTAACTGGTACCCACAACATAGGGTTTGGAAGAAAATATAACGGATTTAGAATACTATCTCTCCATCTTATCTGGAGCTCTGGGACAGTATTTTAACGTTACTCCTAGCCTGGCATTCAGGCCCTGCATTTAACCCATTACCACACGATCCCTACTTTTGACGCCCCTGAGAAAGAAGCCTTTAGAAAACATTGTGGGAAAAGGAGAAAATGCTGGTAACCAGCATTTTCTCCTTTTCCCACAATGTTTTCTACCCTTCACAAAACAAATTTCAAATTATCAGTCACTTTTATTTTGTCGTCTGCAAATGCTTTCGATTTATACACGCCTACAATATTGTCGTTTGGTAAGGAGTTAAGTCATTCTAATAAACAAGATACACAACTACAGCAACGTCACAGAAATATGTGTTGTTACTTGCCCTTCTTCTGAAATACAGACATTCAGAACATAATGAGAACAGAGAGCATTTGTTTTGCAGTTTCACTTGATTTTGTTTAATGAAAAGGCTCTATTTAACCCTTTACCCCATGAGGCATTTCTATGGTATCTCCAATTGACCCTACATAACAGCAAGGATGAAGCCGTTTCTTATGTGTATATGACACCTTCTGATAGCATAAAAAACATTGTGGCAAAAGGTGAAATTGCTCGTCATGAGCAATTTCACCTTTTGCCACAATGTTTTCAAAAGGCTCCAACAAGCAATGTGTAGAAATGAGTATCTATGGAGTAAAGGGTTAACGGACACCAGTCTATATTACTCCCTGTACAATCGCAACTGATTGACACACGAGGGTCCCAGCGGCCCTCGCTCGCTCACCTGAACCTCCAACAATCGATAACTGACATAGATCTATTTTTAATAATCGAAAACGTTATATAGAAAAAAAGGTACTTTTGACACAAACACGTTGAGGATTTCTTACATGCCTCAGACAAAGTTATGAATTCATTTACAGGCTCATAGTGTAAGGTCTTGCTCTTACACCATCTTTGACGTTCAGCGCTCCAGTGAATGAAAAGTTTCCTTAACCCTTTACCAAACAATCCCTGGTTTTTACGACCCTGAGATAGAAGCCTTTTGAAAACATTGTGGGAAAAGGAGAAAATGCTGGAAACCAGCATTTTCTCCTTTTCCAACAATGTTTTCTACCCCCCTGGAAACAAATTTCAAATTTTTGAGTCATGTTTTTTTGTCGCCTGCAAGTGCTTTCAATTTGGACTACACTATAATATTGTCGTTTGGTAAAGGGTTAATCATACAGCGCATAACAACTGTGTGCCTTAACTCATTACCACACAATCCCTACTTTTGCCGCCCCTCAGAATGAAGCCTTTGGAAAACATTGCGGGAAAAGGAGAAAATGCTGGTAACCAGCATTTTCTCCTTTTCCCACAATGTTTTCTACCCTTCACAAAACAAATTTCAAATTTTTAGTCAGTTTTATTTTGTCGTCTGCAAATGCTTTCAATTTGGACCAGTCTAAAATTTTGTCGTTTGGTAATGGGTTAAGGTTGTTATGCCTGAAACAATGTGCTATTCAGACATCGAAGATCAAGATTGAGACGCACAGAACATTCTGTTTAGGCAAGATTTACACAGGTCGATTTGCTGTCTTTTTTGTCTGCCAGAGAGAATTTTTTAATACTCAGAATTTTACAATTTAGTCTGTAAGTTTAAATCGATTTGAACAGCAGAAAAAGATTTGAGTATTGACTAGGTCTGTATTCAACAAAATTCATAAGAACGTTTTGTCTTATTACCCAGAATGTTTGATATTTGAAAGTAACACAACTTCTGATTGGCTATACAAAATGGTATAGCCAATCAGAAGTTGTTTTACTCTCAAACTTTGATTACCTTGATGAACTAGAAAACGAATATTCTCAAGAATACGGTTGGTGAATACAGACCTAGATGCGTTTGCAGCCAGTAGATACCGAGATAAGTCGACACAGAAAAAGCAGTATGATCTTGAATACATGTATATATTGTCCGATTTAGCGAGGTTTTTTTTTTCCTGCCACAAAGGATGTTATAATCGCAATAATTGGCCTTTCAACACGCGAAAAATTGCATTCGGATATTTGCGTAAACTGTCGAGTCGGATCAGTCTGGGCAATCGGCGCAGCCTAATCCGCGACGGAACTTTACGACATCAGATTTTGTGCTACATCTTTGGTTACCAGCATTTTCTTCTAATTAAACCCTTATGCTACTGATCGCGACTTGCTGACTTTTTGCCGACATTGTAGATCAAGATCAGACTGCACAGAACGTGCAGTCTGATCTTGAATCTACACTGTCCGATAAAGATATATTTTTCTGCAAAGAATGCATACGAAATAGCACCATTGGGTTTTTTTTTCTACGGGCTTGAAAAGTTCCATTTATTCTATTCAGCAGAAGGGTTAACACTGTTTTCGAAAGTCTCCGACTGACGCACTCGTCACAACTCGGTCGATTCCGTACCTATGTCTTAACACATGATTCCCCCTCACTCGAGGTATGCCGAATGCTTGCTTATAGTCGCCAAACCTCGGGATTGTCTAGTACAGGGTTAGATACGGAAAGGTCTCTCCCTTTCACGTAGAGTATGAATATTCAAAATTAGGCCTTACCTGGAGTTCTTGTTTCGAAAAACTTCAGGTCGTATTCGTCATCAAAAAACCACGTACAGTCCTGGGAATTGCATTCGGCCCATAAACCTTTATTACTTCGGTAAGCATGTATATAATTGGTAAATTAAACGAGACTTACCTGATAAGGTGAAGTTCCAGTAACGGGTGGCAAAAGAAATGACGTGTGCCAGGTTAGTGAACACTAGAAACACGAGCCCAAAGATCTGCCCACAGCTCGTCTGCATTTTTGTACCGTTGTTCCTGTTTACCTAACTGTTCACTGTCAAAGCTGCCTAAATTAAGATTCCCTGAGGATAAATTAATGTTGAAATAAAAAACAAAATATCACACCAAACTTTTCAAACTTTTTGTTTTTTCGTTTCTCTCTTGGTAAACCTTTCGTTTCTTCCGGGTCCATAGATTGAGCATATAGTCTGAAATACAGCGTAACACTTCACCATGTAATCATAAGTCATACAGATATGGGGGAAAAAAACGTTGTTAGAAAAAGAGAAAGTGCTGGTACCCAGCATTTTTCACACAGTGTTTTCTACCCGCTTTAACCCTTTACCAGACGACAAAAGTTTAGCTCTTTCCAAATTGAAAGCATTTGCAGACCACAATTTCAATGTGGCTCAAATGGTGCAATTGTTTATTGATAGGTTAGAAAACATTGTGGGAAAAGGAGAAAATGCTGGCTACCAGCATTTTCTCCTTTTCCCACATTGTTTTCAAAAGGCTTTTTTCTCAGAGTCGTCAAAAGTCGTCATTGTGTGGTAAAGAGTTAATTAAAGGAAACCCATTCCTGTGAGCCACGTGTAAACTGTCATCTGCAAATACTTTCAATTTGGGCAAGTCTAAAATTTTGCGATGCAGTAAAGGATGTTTTGGACCTCATTGTACTGTACTTTCCTTTCCTTTTCGTTTCATGATGCAATGAATAGTCCAATGTCATTTCACGAATGAAGCACTGGATAGTCGTTAATCCCCTTACCAAACGAAACAAACATTTGGATAGTTCCAAATCGAATGCATTTGCAGACGATAAACAAAATGTTATGCAAAATTGAAAACATTGAGGGAAAAGGAGAAAATGCTGGTAACCAGCATTTTCTCCTTTCCCCACAATGTTTTGCAAGGTATTTTACTTGGGGTTGTTAATTCTTGGGATTTGTGTGGTAAAGATTTATAATGGCTGGAAAGTAAACACAGTTAAAGTTCCAAATTCACCATGCTGGCCCAGAAAATGGGGCCTTGCAATTAATTACTATTTGCAGGCTACTTTTATCGTCTTGAAACTGTTTACTGTTTGAAAACATTGTGCCAAACGGGGATATTGCTCGTGACGAGCAATCATTCGATCGCCTTGTTTGTCTTTTTTTTTAAACTTAAAATCATGAGTCAAGCACTACCAAATATCGATTGCTCCTGTTTTCATGGGGTGTTTTTGGAAAGTCGTCTGCAGCAATGTAAGTGAGTCAAATGGGCGTAGGCATGCGAGTAAAAGCAATACACTTCATTAAATCCAAGATGTAGCGAAAACCGTCACTGAAACTGACACGCTCAGCTACAAACGTCTACACCAAAAAAAAAACACCCTGTGTGGAAAAAAAAATATCCAAGCTCCGTTAAATCAAAGCGCTGAAGGCACTGTTGTGGCGGTTGTCTGGTTGATCTTGAGTTTTTGATCAGACAGACAAGCTGACTCCTTTTATACCGCCCAATCATAATGTGGGGGATATAAGTTTTGAGCTTCAACAGGAAGTTATGGCCTGGACAGGACAAAAATTCCATCTGAATATCAACAAATGGCAATAACACAAAAAACATGAATGGCAGTTTTGGTTCTTATGCACTGCACTTCTCCATAATGTGTTCTGCCAATGTATGAAGTTTCAAGTTGATAGCTTTTATAGTTTGAAAGCCCGGGTGAAAAATTCGAGGTGAAACGATAGACAGACTGATGGACAAGGTGACCCCAACATTACCCCCTAAAACTTTGCTTGCTGTGGGTATTACAAAACAGGTAAAACAGTTTTGCTTATCACCTGGTACATGTATTTATTTAAATGTAAACTATACAGTAACAAATGTCAGAAATATTACCCCCATGACTATAATTTTTTTTCAAGTTCAACTTCACCGAGCACAAAACTTCAAATAATAATAATAATAATAAAAAAAATAATAAAAAAACAGAAAATTAGACATTATTCTTTCCAGTTAATCCATAACACATTCATTGGACCTAAGCTCAGTCAGTCTGTTTAACCAGATGTGTCAACACTAACAAAAAACAACTTCATATTCCAAGCAAAATTGCATTTTTGTCCATATTTTCATATAGGCCTAATAATCTTGGATATTTCTTCGAGGTAATCATGCATATTCCTACCAAAATTGCATTTTTGTCAATGTGTTCACCTGAATAATCCTGAACATATTTTTAAGGTAATCAGTAACGCATTTATTGAATCTAAACTTCATCATTCTGCTTAACTCTTTACTAAACGACAAAATTTTAAACCAGTCTGTCTTGAAATACTTTGCAGACAACAAAATAAATGTGACTTAAATATTCAACTTTTTTTTGGAAAGGGTAGCATTTTACCAGCATTTTCTCCTTTTCCAGCAATGTTTTCAAAAGGCTTCTTTGTTAACATCTTTAAATGTCGGGATTGTGTGGTAAAGAGTTAAAAATGTATCGACACAAATAAAAAACAACTGTATATTACAAGCAAATTTGATTTTTTGTCAATATTTCCATCTTAAACTTGAGACAGATGATTTTCAAATTCTTCACAAGAACATAGTTCTTCACGATATGCATATTAAGTCATCAGCAAAAATTTTACTGATGTACATCCAAGTAAACATTGTGTCGTTGAGTTTAGAAAACAAATTGTTTCATTAGCCTGATAACATGTATCATGAAATATACATGGAGGTGCTTACTGAACAATACTACTGTAAGTGTAAACAATCCCTGGTTTTTACAACCTTGAAATAGAAGTCTTTTGAAAGCATTTTGAGAATGGAGAATAAGCCGGTAACCAGCATTTTCTCATTTCCCCACAATGTTTTCTACCCTGCTGGAAACGAATTTCAATTATTTAGCAACATTTACTTTGTTGTCTGCAAGTGCTTTGAATTTGGACCATCTAAACTTTTGTTGTTTGGTTAAGGATTAATTATTCGCCTACAATAGTCGTGCAATAACCTGTAGGCATGTAAAAGAGCTACTAAACAAAATATCCAGCTTTAAGACTGAACAACTTTAAAATAGTATGTCCCTGATCTATCGACCAAATGGCTACTCAAACTAACTACTCAATAATCATCATGCTGTTAGTAAATTAAATAATCTGTATATACACATAAGGAATACAATAGTAAATACCCATTGATTTAAAGTACTCAAGACCAACTCTGAGCCTTGTAATTACACAAATCTGTCAAAACAAACTACAGGTCTCAGTAGTTTTTTTTTTGTTCTCCGATCTATGCTTTTTACTATCAGGTGACATATGTCAACGTGAACAACAAAAAGTAACAGCATATTCCATGCTAAACTGCATTTCTGTCCATGTTTTCACCTGAATAATTTTATCACCTACAATTTTACAAATTTTGGCAAGAACGCAGCTTTTTACTTATGCTTTCCAATTTGGTAAAGACATCAATGTAGACTAAAATCTCACACGATCAAATATGTACCGACTAATTTGCAAATATCTGCAGAAGTTGCTGAATATGTGATCTGCTTGACCTAATCGAAGCATTTTAAGAATAACATCAGCTCGCTGAAGCTTCCCTCTTTGATTAAAACTTATAACAAGACAAAAATTAGACACTATTGCTTTCTGGTATTCAATGACCCATTTACTGAATCTAAGCTCTGTCATTCTGTTTAAAAGATATGTCAACAGTAACAAAAAGCAACTGCATATTTCAAGCAAAATTGCATTTTTGTAAATGTTTCCACCTTGATAATCCTGATACATGTATATTTTTCCATGTAATCAATAATGCATCTACTGAATCTAGGCCCAGTCTTTCTGTTTTAACAGATATGTCTGACACTAACAAAAAGCAACTGCATACTTTTAGCAAAATTGCATTTTTGTCAATGTTTTCAGTAAATAATCTTGAGAGATTTTTTTCGAGGTGGTCAATAATGCATGTACTGAGTCTATGCTCATTGAAACATTCTGTTTGAAAAAAATGTAAACACTAACAAAAAACACTGCATATTCCAAGTAATTTTTTTTTGTCATTGTCTTCACCTAGAAATCATGAGAGATATGATTTGGAAAATCTTCACAATAATATAGTTCTTCACGTTACCCTTGTTTAGTTATCAGCAAAAATTTAATCCTATGTACATTTAAGGAAACATTGTATTGGAAAACCAGTTGCTTCATTAGCCTCAGTACATGTATCATGAAAAAAAATAGAGATATTTGTCTCTGACCTTTCCACAAAAATATATAAAAACTGTTACCTAAAATCAATCTTCAATTCTTAAGTTCAAAACACACCACTTAGTATCTCCGTAAACTATTTATTGATAAGTTAATCTTAATTAGTGCTTAGAGATTTATATTTACAATTTAAACCAGTCAAGTGAAACCACAGGATTTTGTCCATTTCACTGTGGTACACAGGCATTTCGGTCAAGAAAAGATGCATACTGAAATCACTCAGAAGAAACACAAAGTAAAATGTTTTTAAGACTGTTTAACTCATTACCACATGACAAAATTTTAGGTTTGTCCAAATTGAAACCATTTGCACACAACGAAATAAATGTGACCGAAAATTTGAAATTTGTTTTGTTACCAGCATTTTCTCCTTATCCCACAATGTTTTCAAAAAGATTTCTTTTCCAGGGTTGTCAAAAGTAGGGATTGTGTAGTAATGGGTTAACATACAAATCTTTGTGCACAATATCAGTAATGCTGCAGAAAGCTTTTAACAAGACAAGCATGCAAAGCTGATTTCCCAGCATACATGGTAGGCAAAAGTAAATACTGGCAGATAACTCTCAACTGAGACAAACTTTTTTGCATAACAATGACAGGCTGAAAGTTCCTAGTCATATTAAGACACGGAGAAATCTAAAATTAACAAAGACCAGAAACTGGCCTTTAGATTAATAACAATATGTAAGATTAAATAATTATTTTTTTCATACACGGTCAAGGATATCAAAATGTCAAGAGTCTCATCAAAGCTGTTGTTCAACCTTTTGAGAATTTTCAAATGACTTTGCATAAATGTTCGTAATGGAAAATATAGCAAGCAACCCTGGGGAATACTACTGTAGCTTAACCAATTACCATACAACAAGTATTTGTCACTTGCAAATGCTTTAAATTTGGGAAAGTCATAGGTTTGTAATTGTTAAATGAGTTAAAGAATTCTTAATTATTAGGCACAAACATTCATGAACACTTTTTGCACAGCAAAGCCTCCAATGAATCACACTGGAGTATGATTCGAATACTCTGGTAACCATAGATTAACCCATTACCACACAATCCCTACTTTTAACGACCCTGAAGAAAGAAGCCTTAGAAAACATTGTGGGAAAAGGAGAAAATGCTGCTAACCAGCATTTTCTCCTTTTCCCACAATGTTTTCTACCCCTCTCAAAACAAATTTCATATTTTCAGTCACTTTTATTTTGTCGTCTGCAAATACTTTTGATTTTGACAAGTCTAAAATATTATCGTTTGGTAACGAGTTAAATGACTGAAAACAGTTCATGTCCACTTGAAAATATTTAACCCATTACCACACAATCCTTACTTTTGACACCCCTGAAAGAAGCCTTTTGAAAACATTGTGGGAAAAGGAGGTAACCAGCATTTTCTCCTTTTCCCACAGTGTTTTCTGCCCTTCGCAAAACAGATTTGAAATTTTCAGTCACTTTTATTTTGTCATCTGCAAATGCTTTTGATTTGGACAAAGTTAAAATTTTGTTGTTTGGTAATGAGTTAATATGAAAGCATTGTGAAAAAAAAAAGCATTTGCTCAGACAACCAAATCATGTTTCCTGTCATGTTTCCGGCTTTAGTTACAAAAATATAACAAGAGCTTCGCAAAGCGGCGCATATACGCCCGAAGGGGCTTGTCAGTGAAATGAGTTGAACTGACGGAAGGGCCATGAATGAAGAGTAGTTAATCTCCATGATATGTGAAAAATATTAAAGGGCAATAACTAAAAAAAGAAAGGGTGGCACAGTTACAAATTTTGTAAATTGCTGTTCTCCACAAGGTGTTCTATCAGTTTTGAAAGGTTCAAGATCATAGCTTTTATATTTTAGAAATTATGGCCCAGACGAAAATTCAAAGAGAAAACTAACAAAGGGCAATAAGTAAAAAAAGAAGGATGGCAGAGTTATGGTTCTTGTGCAGTGCACTTCTTTATAATGTGTTCTATAAGTCTTTGAAGTTTCAAGATGATAGGTTTTAAAGTTTGGGAGTTATTGCCTGGACAAAAATTCAAACTAAAAAATTAACAAAGGACAATAACTAAAAAAATAAAAGTCACAGACTTATTGTTCATGTGCACTGCACTTCTCCATGATGTGTTCTATCGGTGTATGAAGTTGCAAGTTATTAGCTTTTATAGTTTGGAAGTTATGGCCTGGACAAAAATTCAAACTGAAAATTAACAAAGGGCAATAAGTAAAAAAATAAAGGTCGCAGAGTTATTGTTCATGTGCAATGCACTTCTCCATAAAGTGTTCTATCACTATATGAGGTTGCAAGTTATTAGCTTTTATAGTTTGGAAGTTATGGCCTGGACAAAAATTCAAACTGAAAATTAACAAAGGGCAATAACTCAAAAAATAAAAGTGGCAGAGTTATGGTTCATGTACGATGCACTTCTCCACAATGTTATCTATCAGTGTATGAAGTTCTAAGTTAATAGCTTTTATAGTTTAGAAGTTATGGCCTGGACAAAAATTCAAACTGAAAATTAACAAAAGGCTGTAACTCAAAAAATAAAAGTGGCAGAGTTATGGTTCTTGTGCACTGCACTTCTCCATAATGTGTTCTATCAGTGTATGTAGTTTCAATTTAATACCTTTTATGGTATGGAAGTTATGGCCTGAACAAAAATTCAAAGTGAAAAGTTGGTTATTTCAGAAATCAAGGGCAGATAATTTTGGAACGAAAACAGCGATCAAAATTCTAAGACCCAGGTGCACAACTAGACATGATGGAGATTCATTGTGGCAAGTTTCAAATAATTCCGATGAAAACTGTAGGAGGAGTTGCGCACACAAGAAATTGCTACGGACGGACGGACGGACGACCGGGGGTATAACATAATACGACCCTTCGGGCGTATAAAAATACAACAAAAGTGGGACTTACCAATATGAAAAATAACAATGCTTACTGCAGTCTAAGTATTGTTTCAAATGGATAACTTCTTATTCATAATATGACAACATTTGAAAAAATATTTAGAAGAAAGACAATATCATCTATAAATACTAATAAAACAAAAAGCATTCTATACATCTTTTTAGTCTGATTTTGGTATGGTCTTTCTGGTCTGATCCTCTTTCTATACCATTTCACCTGTTTCCAAACAGCAGCTTGAATCTGTTTGGTATCCACAATGTCATGTTGATCATAGCCAATACATGTACCTGTGAATATGTACATATATTATTGAGCCATGCTCTATAAAAAAAAAAGGAGCTGCAACTGCAAAAAGAATAGACCCAGGTCAGCCTGTGTAGTCTGCCCAGGCTAACATGGGCCCACAATGTTTGCCATTTGAATATCTTCTGTATTTCCATGGACCAGTCTACTTCATGATTCAGTTGAATGTTAGACAAAATGGAGTTTATAGATCCATAATTATTTGATGCCTTGCTTGGTATAATAGATCAAAGAAATGCATTAAGTCTCTTTTTCATAGAGCATGGCCCATATTTTGACAAATACATGTATTTATCTTTTTGTGTTTATGCCATGTGGTGAAACAGTGCCAGATTACTAAATGAGTGTATGTGATATTAATGATTTTCACAATTTGAAATGAAATGCTCATTATTATCTACTTCATTTAAACTGACCCAGGTAACAATCATTTACATAAATCAATATTCTATTTTTATCCTCAGCATTGCTCGGCATAATTATTATGTCCAGAATGGTCAAGGAAATATTTCACACAGTTTACGCAAATCAAACCTTTACCTACTAGATATATTGATCTAAAACTTTCAGTGCAGGACACTTTCTCATTTTTCACACCATATTTTAATACCATGAAAAGTAAAATCATCAGCCTATGAGTATGGCATTTCAAGTTATGTCCTGCATATATTTCCAGTTCAGAAGAACCTATAATTTCAAGTTGCTAATGAATGAATATTTTTCCTGTGCAGAAGGCAAAACCTATTTTCGACTTGTACAAACAAAAAGTTACAATAAGTCATGCTATTAGTCACTTTGTAAATAGGTGTTTATAACGAAGAGTAGTCACAATTTTAAGCAAAGTTTACCTGATATAAGACATCTGAATTGTCATCTGCAAATGCTTTCAATTTGAAAAAGACAATTTCGAATTGTGTGGTAAAGGGTTAAAAAATACAGCATGCATCTAATTTACATAATTCAAGGGTTTAGAAAAATTAATCTAATAATTCCTTATAGCCAAAAAATCAAGACAGCTGATCATTTTGAATTTCAATTTCATTTTGCCTCCCTATCTCAGAGCATTAATTATTATTTTCATGAAAAAAAGGTTTAAAAATATAAAACCTTCAGTATTTTGCCATGTATGCCTGCTTAGCTGCTATCTGGCTTGATTTCCTTAGAAAGTAATTCAATTGCACCTCCCAAATTGCTCTTCCATATTTTTTATATTTGCATCACTAGTGGCTTCAAAAAGCAGCCAGGAAGTTGTCCAACCAGGTTATCTGTAAAAAAAATGTTTTATAGAAATACAGTTCATTGCATTACAATGTATTAGAATTATCTACCATACAGTGAAAAAATTCAAATTTCAGTCTTTGGTCATAAAGACAATGAAAATAACAAATTATATATGATCCAGCAGTCTGCCCAGAAATTCTGTAATTGTTCTATGTTACTTGTAAACACTTGTGAAAATATTCCACCAAAATTGCAAATTTTCCATAGAATGGGTTTTGTTGCCATTTTCAAATGTAGCTTGCAGACCTTTGAATTGGTATGTTGTTTCACAGTCACAAACAAGAAGTAGATGGAATTCTGAGGAGAATTTGCAATTTACAAGGGCCCGATTTAGTTTTTAGAATTTAGTTTTTATTGAATTTATCCAATCAAACTGATCCTGCAACTTCAATAAAACAATTGCCACAGTACATATTTTCTATATTTTGATGTTTCCCCACCCAAAATGGTTTGTAACAAGACCCTCTTTAACCCATTACCACACAATCCCTACTTTTGAAGCCCCTGAGAAAGAAGCCTTTTGAAAACACTGTAGGAAAAGGTGAAAATGCTGGTAACCAGCATTTTCTCCTTTTTCCACAGTGTTTTCATCCTTCCCAAAACAAATTTCAATTTTTCAGTCACCTTTATTTTGTCGTCTGCAAATGCTTTCAATTTGAACCAGTGTAAGATTTTGTCCTTTGGTAATGAGCTAACTATAACCAGAAGACAAAATTTTTATAACTGGTCATAATCGAAAGATGTTGCAGACAACATAATAAATCTTCAAATTAGTAAAACTTGTATAAAAGTTTAGTTCGACCTCATCTGGAATATGGCAGCGTCATCTGGTCAACACCTTATAAAAAGGATTCCACTAAATTAGAAAATCTACAGAGAAGAGCAACAAAAATTCTTCCAGACATGAAGAACAAATCATATACAGAGAGACTAAGATCATTAGGTCTACCATCACTAGAATATCGTCGATTGAAAGCAGATGCCATCCAAGCTTTTAAAATCCATAAGAATTTAGACAGACTAGATAAAATGAAGCTATTTCCAAATCCCATGAACCCTTCAAGATTGACAACTAGAGGTCATGTTTTTAAATTATACAAGCCACAGTGTAAAACAAACACTAAATAATTTAATTTTACACATCGTGTCGTAGACAATTGGAATAAACTGCCTGCAGACATTGAAAACTGTCACAATGTGAATAGTTTTAAAAATTTTTTAAATAAAGTGTGGAAAAATCACCCAGTTAAATTTTCTCCTTCTTGTTATGGACCGGAAGTGGACAATATAGCTAATAGAAATCAAAAAGGATCATTAGAGGCAGAAGCCTAGACGAGATCTCAAGGACAAGGTAAACAAGGTAAACAAAAAAAGGGTAGAAATTATTGTGTAAAACAAAGAAAATGCAGGATACTATTATTTTCTTCTTTTCCCACAATGTTTTTCATAGCTTTTTTTCTTTAGTGACCTTAAATGCAGTAATGAATGGTAATTGTTAAAAACTTCTCTTCATCGTAACAGAAAAATCAGGCCTGAGTTAATTAGGTAAAATTTGGTAAAGAGTAGAGAAATATATTTTATTGCAGAAAAAGTGAGTCAGACACATGTACATGGATTGGTACTTTCTACCAAACGACAAAATGTTAGGTTTGTCCAAATCTAAAGTATTTGCACATAACAAAATAAATGTGACTGAAAATTTCAAATTTGTTTTGTGAAGGGCAGAAAACATTGTGAGAAAATGCTGGTAACCAGCATTTTCTCCTCTTTCCATAATGGTTTCTAAAGGCTTCTTTCTCAGTGGCGTCAAAAGTAGGGATTGTCTGGTAATGGGTTAAGCAAATAACTCAGGTATAACAAAATTTACAAAGATAAAAAGAAAATATGATAGATCTTAATTACCTGAACTCAGTTCCATCCCTCTTGACGTGGTGGGTCATATGGGTCACATTATTTATCATAAGAAAATTCACATTTCACATACAAGTATCCACCGTGTCCTTTCTATATTTCTCCAAACAACGCTGTCGTAAGAGAAGGAAACAGGCCAGAGAAGGCAAAATTGACACGCCCTCATTGTTTTCGAAAGAACATCGAATTTAACCTACGTCGGCCAACCTTCAAACTATAACCTGTCGAGGCAACTTCAACATGATCTCAAGCCTCAGGCAAACGATCCACAAGCATAGTTATGCCAGTCAAAATGCTGGGGTAAGACTGGGCAGCCCTTCTTTCTGTTTTGCGTGAATCGGCCTTAATTGTAGAGTCGCGAAATTGCATGACAATCTTCTGCACCGGAAGTCTCAATCTCCGAGCAGAGTTGTCGTTCGTTACTCTCACCGTGCGAGAGCGTGCGGAAGTCTTAGAAAAAAAATCGTTTCTTTTTTTTTTATTTTAGATCTATCGGTTACATTAATCGACAAAACACCTATAAAATATTTATATTCTTCATAAAGTATCATTGTATATTAAAACGAAATAATGCTAAAGATGATTTAATCATGCAGCGTCCGACGTGAATGCCCGACCATTCTCTGCAGATTACCGAGGCAATTCGATTGTTACAAGTACGTAGTATACCGACATTAGCCGATGTTTCAGAATGCAATAACAGTTGGCCAACCTTACCTGTCTCTTAGAATGCATTTTTAAGCATAAAATCAATCACTATCAACACTTCTTTAATCAGTAAAATTAGTTTAAGCCGTCTTCTTTAGAAGCAGTAGCTTATTTGGTGGACTACTTTTTACGGAGTTAACTGAAATTTTATGGCGGTTATTAGGTATGTTCTTAACCGAATCATAGGCAATGAGTTTGGTTTTTAGACTTATTTATTTTTCGAATTTTGTTTCGAATTTTGGATTTTTTTTCGAATTTTGGAATTTTCGTTGACTCTGTGGCGACAACCGCCACAAAAAGCGAAATCAACGAAAGAAAAAAAGAACACTTGCTCGATCTCTTGTATGGTGTTGTGTTATTCAAAGCTCGACACCAGCCATGTTACAATTGTGAGCTTCCAACGGAATACAAATACACACCGCCAGTGGTGTAATAATTCCACATTCATGTATGTAGTAAAAAATTCCAGAAGCCGTCTCACACGGAGAAATGCAGCCACTTAAACGGCATCAGATTTCTCATGATTTTAGACCGTTCCCCCCTTTTGATCTATATTTAGAAACTCCTCTCTTCCAAAAATGATGGTAGTCGAATAGATATCAAAAACAACTTGTTGATCTTGATTCTTTGGCTATATCGTAATAAAATGTTGGAAAAGCAAGCAAAATATTATTCAATGAGGTCAACTGCCTGTTTCAACTCTGTACCAGACGACAAACTTTTAGACCTGTCCACCATTTTGAAATCATTTGCAGACGACAATTTTAAGGTTGCTCGATCTAAGAATTCGACTTTGATATGTTCGAAAACGTCTTGAGGGAATAATGACAGAAAAGTTTGCCGATTATCAGCATTGCTTCTTTTTGAACAATGTTTTCAAAGATAATTTTATCCAGTATGGTAAAACACAAGACCGACTGGGAAAGGTTTAAGGATAGAAATATGGTGGAAAGGAGTAAAACTATATCCCGGCTGGAATTAACCCTTTACCCAATAAGGAATTTCTATGATATCTCTAATTGGCCCTAAATAACAGCAAGAATGAAGCCATTTCTTAAGTGTGTATGACACCTTTTGATAGCACAGAAAACATTGTGGCAAAAGGTGAAATTGCTCGTCACGAGCAATTTCACCTTTGGCCACAATGTTTTCCAAAGGCTCCTACAAGCAATGCGTAGAAATGAGTATCTATGGAGTAAAGAATTGACCCTTTACCCCATAAGGCTTTCCTATATGGCATCTGTAATTGACCATAAATAACAGCAAGGATGAAGCCATTTCTTATACATGTGTATATGACACCTTTTGATAGCACAGAAAACATTGTGACAAAAGGTGAAATTACTCGTTACGAGCAATTTCACCTTTTGCCACAATGTTTTCCAAAGGCTCCTACAAGCAATGCGTAGAAATGAGTATCTATGGAGTAAAGAATTAAGATAATCTCACACTATGATATCATGGCCTGATTGACGCCCAGGATGGTACATGTAGCTATCATGATAATGTTTTAATTCTTTGCTTAACCCTTTTCCAAACAATCCCTGTTTTTTTTTCCCCCCGACTCTGAAATAAAAGCTTTTTGAAAACATTTTGGGAAAAGGAGAAAATGCTGGCTAACCTTTCTGAAAACTTCAGCTTTTAATACCAATCTTGTAAACGTTTTTTTTTTTGTGGGGTGTGTGTGGGTGGGGGAGTGGGGGAAGAGAAAATAATGGTTATCCGCTTTTTCTCCTTTTCTAACAATGTTTTCTGTTCTATCAGAAAACTGCAGCTCATTTGTAGACTACCGATTTGTTTTTTACCTTGCTGGAAATAAATTTCAATTTTTGAGTAACGTTTATTTTGTCGTCTGCAAGTGCTTTCAATTTGGACCAGTCTAAAATTTTGCTGTTTTATGGTAAAGGGTAACTTCTATCCACACAAACTCGAGTCTTACCAAACAATGATGCCTTTTAACACCTCTGGGAAAGAAGCCTTTCGAAAACATCGTGGGAAAAGAAGAAAATGCTGGTAACCAGCATTTTCTCCTTTTCCCACAAAGTTTTCTACCCTATATCAAAGCAAAATCGCACCATTTCCCAAAATGTTTTCTACCTTGCTGGAAATAAATTTCAGTTTATGAGCCACTTTCAAATTGTCGTCTGCAAATGCTTTCAATCTAGAAAGGTCTAAAATTATGCTGTGTGGTAATGGGTTAACCCTTTCCCAAACGACAAACTTTTGGACTAGACCAAATTGAAAAGATTTGCAGACGACAATTCAACTTTTGCTGAAAAGATGATTTCTGTCTATGGTAGGGTAGAAAACATTGTGGGAAAAGGAGAAAATGCTGGTTACCAGCATTTTCTTCTTTTCCCAAAATGTTTTCAAAAGGCTACTATTCCAGACCCGTAAAAACCAGGGATTGTGTGGTAATAGGTTAACCCTTATCCTTTGATATAAATGAAATGAAACTTTCAAGAAAATGATAAGCACCAAAATAATGATGTTTCAATTTATCATTTTTTTTTTTGTAAGGAACACATCTTTTTATCAGACGGTGCAGATCAAGATCAGACTGCACAGAACGTGCAGTCTGATCTTGATCTACACTGTCCGCAGAGGGTGAGTGACTTGGGCTCAGCAGCCTAAAGATTAAGGATCCTAGCAAAAAAGCCTTCTGACAACATTGTGGGAAAAGGAGAAAATGCTGATTACCAGCATTTTCTCCTTTTTCCACCATGTTTTGTAACCTCTCCAAAAACTTCAGTTTTTAAATACCAATTTCTGATATTTCGTGTGCAGTTGCTTAGTATTTTCTCCTTTTCCCACCATGTTTTGTAACCTCTCCAAGAACTTCAGTTTTTAATACCAATTTCTGATTTTTCTCGTGCAGTTGCTCAGTTTGGAAGAAACAACAAGAAGGCTCTTGTTAACATTATGGAGTGAAGGGGGAAAGGAGAAAATACTGGTGATCAGCATTTTCTCCTTTTCCAACAATGTTTTCTATTCTATCGGAAAACTGCAGCTCATTTGTACCGATTGGAAACACAACAATATTTGTTGTTTGGTAAAAACTTAACTCAATACCCTGGTTCGTTCTGATCAAGACCGACTCGACCTTGAGGTCGCCTCGGGCCATCATCGGACATGCAGAAAATTTGAAAATAAAAAGTTTTGAACAAAATCAGTCTGCATTGGCTGACATCATTCGATACTTTTTGCAAATGCATCAGAACCCTTTTTACATAGCATGGCTTTTTTTGGAATGAATTTTGTTTTATGGTGCATTAACAGTTTTGGTCAATTATCATATCGTTGACTTTGTTTAGCTCAAGATTTGACGCTAACGAAGACTTACAAGCATTTATTGGTATTTTATAATTAAAACTGTGCCTTAAATACTTTTCCCGCCTTTTCCGCCAAGAAAATAATAATACGAAGATGAGGAGCACTCCGATTCACTTCCTGCACGACAGCGCCGCCTAGATTAGCCGGAAGTCATGAATGTGAGGAAAGCCGGGCGGGAAATTGCGGTCTGGAATAGTTATCATCTTAAACTGGCACCAAGTCTTGGATAAAGATCCAATGTTAGCGAGACATGAAGACAATTGTACATGCTAAATTAGTACTTTACCCTATTACCAAACGACAATATTTTAGGCATGTCCAAATCGAAAGCATTTGCAGACAACAAAATAAAAGTGACTGGAAATGTGAATTTTGTCATGGGAAGGCTAGAAAACATTGTGGGAAAAGGAGAAAATGCTGGTTACCAGCATTTTCTCCTTTTCCCACAATGTTTTCTAAAGGCTTCTTCCTCAGGGTCGTCAAAAGTAGGGATCGTGTGGTAATGCGTTAATTAGACCAAATCAAACATTACTTGAAGATCAGAGGTCGGATTGGGGCCGAACCGGACTGTGACACTTTGAAATACTCAATATGATCATTTGTGATCACGTTGTTACCAGCATTCGTCGAATCTAACGTGGTACTTCAACATATTTAATTGCGTGTACACTCAACATGTTCGATTGTTGAAATATTTTGCACTTTTCTCGAAAAGCTATTTTTCTACCTATACATGAGAAACTTTGTCCCGAGTGTTCGATTATGAAAGAGGGTCATGATGGGCCTGGCTTGCTCATCTGAGAACTTTAAGATTGCACTGAATTATTAGTTAAAAATAAAATGTGACCTAGACTACTTGTAATGATACAAAAAACATCTTGACCAGACGACAAAATTTTGTGCTTGATCAAATTTTAAGCACTTGGGGACGATAACGGTAGCTCAAATGACGATTTCTGTCTCTAATAGCAGTGAAAGCATTGTGGTAACCAGCATTTCCTCCTTCGAGTTTCCACGCAATGTTTTCAAAGGCCTTTATCTGTAAGTCCTTAACCCTCAAAGCGCTGGAACCGACTTAACATGTTTTCTGTGGACAGTGTAGATTAAAATCAGACTGCACAGAACGTGCTGTCTGATCTAAGATCTACACTGTCCACTATTCTGTAACATATTCTGACCGAAAAAAACCTTTTGCAGCAATATTTCGGATGTTTTTCCTATTTAAACTGAATGTTTCTTGTTTTAACTCAGCACATTAAGGGTTAAAACTCAAATTTCTGTGGTATAGCAGAAACATTGTGCGAACACTGTGCAGGTAGGCTACTTTGAATGGAAAGTTCTTCAGATATTTACACGACACTTATTCTGACCAAACAATGCACAAAAAAGTTGCCTCTTGGGCACTCTCAAAGTTTTTCTTTGCTTTAACCTTTTACCAAACCCTGAGATAGAGGCCTTTTGAATACATTGTTGGAAAAGGAGAAAATGCTGGTGACCAGCATTTTCTCCTTTTCCCACAATGTTTTTCTACCCTGCTGGAAACAAATTTCAATATTTGAGTTACGTTTATTTTGTCATCTGCAAGTGCTTTCAATGTGGACCATTCTAAAAAAAGTTGTCGTTTGCTAAAGGGGTAAACTTGTGACCTACTTTTTTTTTCCTGAATAGACTATATTTTCGAAGCTATCAGAATTGCTATTAAAACTTTGCAAATCGTAAATCTAAAATCGTAAATCACACCTCTGGTGTAAAGATATTACGGTTTTCCATAAAATTTTATCTGTTGACCTACATTTTGACCCTATATAATCAATTTTCAAACCGGTACGGTTTATACGATTGACACAAACATACTGACCAAGTTTCATGAGAATAGAATACAAAATTTGGCAACTGCAGCCCATACTGTGTAGGTTAGTGATGTTCTTGGCAAGCAAGACACGATAGGCCTATTGGTCCGTATTCACTAACCATTCTTAACAACATTCTTAAGTCTTATTCTTCAGAAATTTGTCATTATGAAAGTAACAGAACTTCTGATTGGCTAAACCAAATGGTTTAGCCAATCAGAAATTCTGTTACTTTACAGTCAGGAAATCCTGAAGAATTAGACCAAGAACGTTCTTAACCCTTTCCCAAACAATCCCTTGTTTTTACGAGTCTGGAATAGTAGCGTTTTGAAAACATTGTTGGAAAAGGAGAAAATGCTGGTAACCAGCATTTTCTCCTTTTCCCACAATGTTTTCTACCCTATTGTAGACCGGAATCATATTTCAGCAAGAGTTGAATTGTCGTCTGCAAATGCTTTTAATTTGGTCTAGTCCAAAAGTCTGTCGTTTGGGAAAGGGTTAAGAATGGTTGGTGAATACGGCTGATGATTGCAAAAAATCTAACCTTGCACATTTTGCATTCAAGTCAGCTAAATGGGATGGGTGCGTTCTAGAAGATACAGTTTGAGTTCAACATTGATGAAACTTGGCTAAGATTTAGTAGGACTTCAAGTCATAAAAAAAAAAACAAAGTTACCTCAGCACTAGGCCTTGAAGTACCATAATACCATGTGACCTGGACTTGATTTCTTGTCTACCCAGAATTTTAGGTACACCAGGATGGAGTACTGCAGGGTCATGATACTATTTGACTGGCATCTAAACTAGTTGATTTAACGTCTGTCTAGGATTTGACCAGTACAAGGATGGAGCCCTGTAGTGCCCCGACACCATGTGATCTGTAACTGAAATGGATTGGGCGATTTTTGTAATTCCTTGGTTGTGCTACAACTGGTGTGGAACCCTGCGGTACTTAGCACGATGTTGGTCTGCAACTGAACTGGGTGATTAACGCTTTCTGGGATTCACCAGTGCTACTGGAGCCAAGCAGTATCTTAGTAAGCATCAACTGATCTGCACCTAAACTGGATTTGTGGACATTCCGGAGTTTTACCAGCATTGGCATGGAGCCCCGCAGAACCATAATACCATTGTGCTCTGCAATCGACCTGGATAAGTTATTTAATTCCTTGCCTTTTCCAGTATGTTTATAGTTGAGCCTAAGTGATCCACATCTGAACTGGATGATTTGTACCATTAGGATAATTTTTGTCATTTCTGGCCTTTTCCAGTAATTATGGTTGAGCCCTAGTGGTCCACATCTAAACTGGATGATCTGTGCCGTTCCTTGTTTTTTTTTCCAGTACTATGTTTGGGCCCTACAATGGTTAACCCATTACCACACAATCCCTACTTATGACGACCCTGGGAAAGAAGCCTTTAGAAAACATTGTGGGAAAAAGGAGAAAATGCTGGTAACCAGCATTTTCTCCTTTTTCCCACAATGTTTTCTACCCTACACAAAACAAATTTCAAATTTTCAGTCACTTTTATTTTGTCGTCTACAAATGCTTTCGATGTGGACAAGTCTAAAATTTTGTCGTTGGGTAATGAGTCAACCACGGTGATCTGCAACTAAACTGGATGATTTGTATCATTCCTGTTTTTTTTTTTCTCCAGAACTAGCCTGGACCCATGCATTGCCTTAGCACAAAATGATCTGCAACTCGACCGGATGATTCATTTATCACATAACCTCCTTTTTTTCCAGTGTAATATACCAATTATGAATTTTCTTATCTTATACACGTGTAATTGACGTCATTTTTGACGTCATTTCGAAAGTTTTTTTTTTTTAATAGAAGTGAACAGGGTTTACGGATAATTATAACTGCGGGTGCACCTATAGATGTTTTTGCATCTTCTGATCCATCATTTGCGAAATATCGTTATGTGATAAAAAGAATCTGACATTCGGTGGCATTTAAGATGAAATTTCATTAAACTCACAAAGGGAAAAAAATGTTATTAAGCTCACCAAAGAGTTCCTTGGTGAGTTTAATAAAATTTCATTAAGCTCACCAAAGGCTCGCTTAATAACATTTTCCTTAGACTCCTTCAATCCACAATCCCTACTTTTGACACCCCTGAGAAAGAAGCCTTTTGAAAACACTGTGACCAGCATTTTCTCCTTTTACCACAGTGTTTTCTACCCTTCCTAGAACAAATTTCTAAACCAGTCTAAAATTTTGTCATGTGGTAAAGAGTTAATAAATTTTTATCTCAAAAGCCAACTCATGCGAGATCCTATATATCTTTCCTAGGTTACCTACTATGCCACAGCATCATGTCACCTGCACCTGCACTGGATGGCTGATATTGGCCATGCTCTGTTAAAAGGGAGTTTAACCCTTTCCCAAACAATCCCTGGTTTTTACGGGTCTGGAATATTAGCCTTTTGAAAACATGGTGGAAAAAGGAGAAAATGCTGGTAACCAGCATTTTCTCCTTTTCCCACCATGTTTTCTACCCTATCATAGACGGAAATCATCTTTTCAGCCAGAGTTGAATTGTCGTCTGCAAACGCTTTCAATTTTAAAAGCTTTTAAAAATTTGTTGTTTGGTAAAGGGTTAATGCATCTTATGATGCATTATACTGAGCGATTCCTCACATAACTATAAATTCACCAAATCAATTTTATTTAACCCTTTCCCAAACAAGCCCTTGTTTTTACGTATCTGCAGTACAAGTCTTTTGAAAACACTGTGGGAAAAGGAGAAATTGCTCGTAACGAGCAATTTCTCCTTTTCCCACAGTGTTTTCTACCCATTTGGAAGAACTTTCTGCCATTTTTATCAAATTTGAAATTGTCCTCTGCAAACTCTTTCAGTTTGGAAGTCTAAAAATTTGTCGTTTGGAAAAGAATTAACTCTTCACCAAATGACAAAAATGTGGACTGGTTCAAACTGAAAGCACTTGCAGACGACAAAATTGATGTTAACTTGAAAATTGAAATTGGTTTCCAGCTGGGTAGAAAACATTGTGGGGAAAGGAGAAAATGCTGGTTACTAGCATTTTCTCCTTTTTTCCACCATGTTTTCAAAAGGCTTCTATCTCAGGGTCGTAAAAACTAGGGATTGTTTGGTAATGGTTTAATAATCTACTGGATCAGGAGGTAGAATGGCCCTTGGACCAGAAAATTTACCAAAAGCAACTAGTATCAACCAAGGTCAGCCTACACAAACTGCCAAAGGCTGACATAGGTCAGTATCTACTTCTTGCAGCCCTGACTGCACAGAGCATGTCTCAACTTTTTACCAAACGACAAAATTTTAGACTAATCCAAATTGAAAGCATTTGAAGAAGACAAACGTAAATCAAAAACTGAAATTTGGTTTCGGAAGGATAGAAAATATTGTGGGTAAAGGAGGAACCAGCGTTTCCTCCATTTCCCACTATGTTTTCAAACGACAAAATTTTTGAAAGCATTTGCAGAAGACAAAATAAATGTGAATCAAAAATTGAAATTTGGTTCTGGAAGGGTAGAAAACATTGTGGGAAAAGGAGAAAATGCTGGTTACCAGCATTTTCTCCTTTTCCCACGATGTTTTCAGAAGGCTTCTACCTCAGGGTCATCAAAAGTCGTCATTGTGTGGTAAAGGGTTAAGCCTATTTTTTCTGTTATTCATCAGAACTGGGGTGGACCCTTGTCCTCTTGTGGTACTAGAAAGTATCTTTGAAATAGCAAAACTTGAGTTTTTACCATTAGTTCTGAAACCAAACAATCCCTGGTTTTTACGACCCTGAGGAAGAACTTTTTGAAAACATTGTGGGAAAAAATGAAAATGCTGGTAACACGCGACAGTTTAGTAACTAGAATTTAAACATTAAATTTTTTACCTTGTACCTAACAATCCTTTGTTTCTCCTTTGTTTTAATTGTTGATTCCCATTTCAAGACTATTTACTTTGCCTTTTCATCTGGTATAGGTTATGATCAGATTACACAAAGTATAATCTTTGATCGACATGATCTGCTGTGCTGGGCTGAAACACAATAGGGAAAAGTAACCATAAAATTCCAGTAGTATGGGTCTTTTTTCTGTACTGAAAATGTCGCTTTGGGCTATTTCAGCACTTTTACTCTTTACCAAAACTTAGACTGGTCCAAGATAAAAGCACTTGCAGATGACAAATTGACGACAGCTCAGGAGTGATGATTTGTATTCAATAAGGTAGAAAACATCGTGGGAAAAGCAAAAAAAAAATGTTAGTTACCTTACTTTTCTCCTTTCTCCACAATTTTACGAAAGTTTTCCCCCCCCCCCCCCCCCCCAATGTCATTAAAACTCAGGATTATGTGGTAAGGAGTTAAGGGTCAAAACATACAAGGAAGAAGTTTATCTCTTTACCAAACGACAAAATTTAAGACTAGTCCAAATTAAGAGCTTTTGCAGACAACAAAATAAATGTGAATCAAAAACTAATATTGAATTTGGAAATGGTAGAAAACATTGTTGGAAAAGGAGAAAATGCTGGTAACCAGCATTTTCTCCTTTTCCCACCATGTTTTCAAAAGGCTTCTTCCTCAGGGTCATTAAAAGGCATCACTGTGTGGTAGAGGGTTAAAAGCGTTCCTCAAGGACGTTTCCAAACAAGATTCCTGTGAATTTGCATCAGGAAGTATTACACTATAAAAATTGCATGGTCAATGCATATGTAAGAAAAGATTATTTTACATCATATTTATAGAAAATATGTAACCAAGCACACAATCAAACTAGAAATGAAAGCTGTATGTTTTTGTTTTCAGTTTGAAAAGGAGAACTCTTCAAAAGGCTGGTCAAGTGTTCTTGATTGTTTATGAGTTCCAAGTTCATCTTCCTTACTTCTAAGTGCTGTTTTTCACTTTCATTCCAGAGTAAATCCTGTGGAGAAAAGAGTGGGAAAAAAAGAAAATACTTTGTGGTTCATCATATTGGCTTGTTCTAAAGACTCCCTGTTGAAAATGTTTGATTAATTAACCCTTTAACAAACAATCCCTCGTTTTTACAACCCAGAGATAAAAGCCTTTTTTAATACAGTGCAGGCTGACCAGGGTAAACACTTTTCCTAGTTCCAAAATGTTCCCTTTTCACTTGATGGGTGACTTTTAGACTTTTTACCAGACAACCAAATTTTAAACTAGCTCAAATTTAAAGCATCTGCATATAACTAAATCACTGAAACTTAAGCCAATGAATTCAGCTTTGATAGTGTAGAAAACACTATGGAAAAAGGAGAAAATGCAAGTTGCCTTGTTCCTCAGAAAAGTTAGAAGCCAATCCTTCACTGATGCTTGCAACTCAACTCCTCATAAAACAATCTTGTGGCAAGCAGTAAGGTAAACATCACTGTTAAATATAGTATCAATATGAATATCACCCTAGTACACAAATATGTGTAAATCATTTTGGTAGAATGAAAAATCTTATTATTTACAAGGCATATCTAATTTTTCAACAAGGTGGACTGCAGTAAGACCAACCAAAAGTGCGGCAAACCAGTTGCAACACTTGGCTGCAGCTGTTCCAAGCAAAGGAAAGTGCATAACACTGTCAAAAATATTTCAGTGTTCCCATTCTTTTAGCCTAAGTTAGAGATACATATCTTCAGTAATGACAGAAATGTGAGCTAATGGTTTTGCACAAGAGCAACAGACGATGAAATACCTATATACTCGTTAAAAACAGCTGTGCAAAAATATTTTGAGCTGAATGTGTGTTTATCAATATGAACTGTCCTATGTAGATATGCGAAACAGTCAATTTCAATATTTATAAAACAGTATTATGTTTTTACAGTCCTGACAAAAAATGTTTTGTAAACATAGTGGGAAAAGGAGAACACGCTTGTCACCAGCGTTTTCTCATGTTCCCAAAATGTTTTCTAAAACCCAGAAAGATTTTATCCGACCATTTAAGCCACATTTATTTTTATCGTAGACACATGGTTTTGATTTGGATAAGTCTAAAATTTTGTCTTTTGTTAAAAGAGTGAACTCGTTACCAAACAACAATATTTTCGGCTGGTCCAAATGGAAAGCATCTGCAGACTCCAAAATAAAAGTGACTGAAAATTTCAAATCTGTTTTGTGAAGAGTAGAAAACATTGTGGGAAAAGGAGAAAATGCTGGTTACCAGCATTTTCTCCTTTTCCCACAATGTTTTCTAAAGGCTTCTTTCTCAAAGTCATCAAATGTAGGGATTGTGTGGTAATGGGTTAAGTCATTTTCCACCTGTGATTTGCTCTATCCAGCTTCCATACTGTAAGACAGATGTGGCCACTGTAGGTATAATATCATGATGGCAGTTTCCAAATCCAAAACTGATGGTTCCTATCAACTCCCAGCGACCCCTTGCATTCCTACATGTGACAGGACCGCCTGAATCCCCCTGTAATAAAAGTATGAAAATCAAAGCACTGAGGGGAAGAATGTATTTCTCTGTAGACATTTGCTATTTTATGACAAAATCATGGACTTGTGGGCTTAAAATCGTTTGAAAACAACCAAAAAATGTGAATAAGATTCGTCTTTCAAAGGCTGGAAAACAATGCAGGAAAAGGAAACTGTGCTACTAACCAGTATTTTTTTCTTTTCTGGTAATGTTTTCAAAAGCCTGCCTTCTTAGCTCCATTAACACTTGGGCTTATATTTTAACCCATTACCACACAATCCCTACTTTTGACGCCCCTAAGAAAGAAAGCTTTAGAAAACATTGTGGGAAAAGGAGAAAATGCTGGTAACCAGCATTTTCTCCTTTTCCCACAATGTTTTCTATCCTTCACAAAAAAAAAAATCAAATTTTCAGTCACTTTTATTTTGCCATCTGCAAATGCTTTCAATTTGGACAAACCTAAAATTATGTGGTTTGGTAATGAATTAAAGAGTTAACTCTTTGCCAAACAAAAAAATTTTTCACAGGTCCAAATTCAAAGCAGCTGCAGACAACAAATTAAATCTTGTTAATATGATCATTTCTGACTGATAGGGTTGAGGGAAAAGGAGAAAATTGGTTGAGAGATTGTGTGGTAAAGAGTTAAATAAAAGGGGTAACTAACATTTTGTGAAAATGTGGATCATTATCATGTTATCCTTTTCCAACAATATTCCAACTCTTCACCATAATTTCATACACACATTCAAATTCAGTAAAGAGTTAACCCTTTACTCCATAGATACTCATTTCTACACATTGCTTGTAGGAGCCTTTGGAAAACATTGTGGCAAAAGTGAAATTGCTCGTGACGAGCAATTTCACCTTTTGCCACAATGTTTTCTAAGCTATCAAAAGGTGTCATATACACATAAGAAACAGCGTCATCCTTTCTGTTGTTTAAGGTCAATTATAGATACCATAGAAATGCCTTACGGGGTAATGGGTTAAGTAGTGTTTAACCCTTTACCAGACAATGACACTTTTTAACGACCCTGAGAAAGGAGCCTTTTTAAAACATTGTAGAAAAAGGAGAAAATGCTGGTAACCAGCATTTTCTCATTTTCCCACAATGTTTTCTACCCTATGAAAGAAAAATAACACCATTTGAGCCACACTGAAATCGTTGTCTGCAATCGCTTTCAATTTGGACAAGTCTACAAATTCGTCATCTGGTAAAGGGTTAAAATCACCAATTTTGAATAGTTTTCAATTACATGTATATAGAAATGGCCGGTATGATCCCTGGGTTAAGGTATGTTGAAAACTTATAATAAAATATCTTACAAAGCATGAAGGGGAACTGGGTCCCTCTGTTGCAAAACAATACACATTTTCCGGAAAAGGATCATCAGAAGGGACTCCAATTCTCCATTCCCTTTCACAGAGGTCATGTGACACAATTCTTACTCTCTTCTTTTGCAGAACATCAGGGGAGTAATCAAAGCTGCTTGGATCTAATAGGGAAAAAAAGTATAGTAAAATACATGTGATAGGAAAAAAAAAAAAGTATAGTAAAATACATGTATAAAAGATATGTATAAAACTTGAGGCACACAAAAACACATGGAAACTTCATAAATGTTTACCACACAAAATTTTAGTCATCTAAGTTGAAAGTATTTCCAGATGACAACTCAAATGTAGCTTAAACAAGAGGGCCATGATGGCTCTGAAGTCGCTCACCTGAGCCTTTTGATTAAACATGACCCACTTCCAATCTGTACAGAGATACTAAGACAAACATTCTGACAAACACTCATTACTATTGGGCTTAAAAATATGGCCTCAATTGTGAACACAAGCTCTTTCTAGAATTTGTCTCAGCAGCCTACTTGACATTTAGAAATTATCCAGACATACATTCTGACAAACTTTTACGAGTATTTGAGAGAAAATATGTCCTGATGGGTGTATAAAAGGTTTTTCCGAGATTTGACCTTGTGGCCTAGTTTTTTATCTACTATGACCCATATTCATACCAGTCTAAGATATTATCAAGACAAACATTCAAAGCAAATTTCAAGATTATTGGAATGAAAATGTGGCCTCTGGAGTTTATAAGAGATTTTTCTAAGATTTGACCTAGTGACCTAGTTTTTGACCTGGCATGACCCATTTTCTAACGCATCTAAGCTATTTTCATGACAAACATTCTGACCAACTTTAAAGAGCTTTGGACTGAAAATGTGGCTTTAGAGGCATACAAAGGGTTTTTCAAAGATTTGACTTACTGACCTAGTTTTTTAGCTCACATGGCTCACTTTCAAAATTTGTCTGCAATATTATCAAGACAAACATCCTGACCAAATTTCAAGAGTATTGGACAAAAAATGTGGCTTCTGAAGAATACAAAAGTTTTTCTTTTTTTTTTAAATTTGACCTAGTGATCTAGTTTTTGACCCAACATGGCCAGTTTTCAAATTTATCAGAGATATCATCAAGACAAACATTCTGACAAAATTTTAAGAGTTTTGGACTGAAAATGTGGCCTCTAGAGCATTGATCTAGTAACCTCGTTCTCAACCCGACATGGCCCATTTGCAAACTAATCTCAGATATCATCAAGACAAACAATCTGACCAACTTTCAGGAGTATTGGATCAAAAATATGGCCTCTAGAGCATACACAAGATTTTCCTAAGATTTGACCTAGTGACTTAGTTTTTGACTGGACATGGTATGTCTTCAAATTTGTCTGAAATATTAGCAAGACAAACATTCTGACTAATTTTCAGGAGTATTGGACTGAAAATGTGGCCGCTAGAGCATACACAAGGTTTTTCTATGATATGACCCAGTGACCTACCTTTTGACCGGACATGACCCATTTTTTCATGCTCATCTGAGATATCATCAAGACAAACATTCTAAGTTTCACAAGTATCGGATTGAAAATGTAGCCTCTAGAGCATACACAAGGTAAAAGTTGACGACAAACAATGGACACCGGACACAGCACAATCACAAAAGCTCAAACAATACACAGATTCAAATTCAAAGGTATTGCAAACGACAAATAAAATGCGGCTCAATTGATGAAACCTATCTCTGAAAGGGTGGAAAACATTAATGAAAGAAGCATAAAATACTGTTAACCAGCATTTCTCCTTTTCCCACTAAGTTTTCTATGCTCCCAAACAAAAGATTCAATTTGAGATTTATAAATTATATTGACTACAGTAAAACTCCTGTATTAAGACCACTCACGGTACTTTTAAAATTTGGTCTTATTGGTGGAGTGGTATGATTTCCGGGTTTCACACGCCTATATTTTGATATAAACCCAGGCTCTGGGTAGACTTGTGCAGGGCTAAATGAAGTGAGTAGTAGATGCATTTGACGTAGGGAAGCCTAAATATACAAATGAAAATGACAACAACATTTTCATGTTCACTGAAAAAATTTTTATTTTCCTTGAATTTATTAGATAAATTCACCTGTAAAAGCATGTCAATTCATGATTGCCTATTTAACCCATTACCACACAATCCCTACTTTTGACGACCCTGAGAAAGAAGCCTTTAGAAAACATGGTGGGAAAAGGAGAAAATGCTGGTAAACACTTTGGGAAAAGGAGAAAATCCGCAGGTAAATTCATATTGGTACTGAAAACGGAGGTCGTTATTTCGGAATAGCAGAGTTCTCGTATTTCCGGGGTTATGATCATTGATCTTGAAGAAGGAAAAATTCCGTTCTGGCAAAAATCATTCTTAATAGCGGGTTGCTCGTACTGTCAGGAGGAGAGGTTTTACTGTAATTCAAAATGTTGTTTGATAAAGAATTAACACATTACCACAAAATCCCTACTTTTGATGGTCCTGGAAAAGAAGCCTTTTGAAAATGTTGTGGGAAAAGGAGAAAATGCTGGTTACCAGCATTTTCCCCTTTTCCCACAATGTTTTCTATCCTTCACAAAACCGATTTTAAAATTTCAGTCACTTTTGTTTTGTTGTCAGCAAATGCTTCAGATATGGACAAGTCTAAAATAATGTTGTCTGGTGTGGTGTCCGTAAGATAGAGCGTCGGCCTTGTAACCAAAAGGTCCTGAGTTGGATTCCCAGGAGGGGGTGTTAACTTTGGGATTTTTCATCCGCCCACACATTTGGCGCGAGTACTGGTGTAGTTCCCAGGAAGCAGAATCAAGAGAGATTGGATTAAGTTGTCAGAACTTGTTTCTTAATTGATGTAAAATAAATATGTTCAACTCTTTACCAAACAACAAAATTTTAGACTGGTCCAAATCAAAAGCATTTGCAGACGACTAAATAAAAGTGAATGAAAATTTGAAACTTGTTTTGCGAAGGGTAGAAAACACTATGGGAAATGGAGAAAATGCTGGTTACCAGCATTTTCTCCTTTTCCCAAAATGTTTTCTATAGACTTCTTTCCCAGGGTCGTCAAAAGTAGGGATTGTGTGGTAATGGGTTAAACCAATGTCTTCTGGTAAAGAGTAAAGAGTTTGGCTCAAACTTTTTTCTGTTTGTCATAATTATAAAAGCTAATGGATGCATAAAAGAACAACATTACCATTAAATATTTTCTCTGTGGCCCCAAAGCCAACAATATAACATTCTGCTTTAGTTCCCTGTTGTCTGATATACTCTGCTGTGCTCTGTCTGGGAAAACAGATTGGCCTGGTAAAGTTGTTGATCTGTACAGGCTGGGACAATTTCAGTAAAGTCATATCTCTCAGAGGATACGCCCCCGATGAGTCATAACCATAATCTGCAAAAGTCATCATAGAAAAACTAAGTTTTTCCCACAAAACAAAATTTTAGACTTTTCTAAACTGATAGCATTTACAATGGACAAACTAAATGTGGCTAAAATGGACAGGTTTGTTCCAAGAAGGTAGAACACACTGTGGGAAAAGCCAGCATTTTCTCCTTTTTACACATTGTTTTCAAAAGCTTTCTTTGTTAGAGTTGTTATAACGTGGACTGTGTATTAAAGAGCTGACTACATGTAATAAGCTTGGCTGATATAGTTTGTCCTTCGGTAAACCTATTTTAAAACACTGGGAGAAACCGAGCTATCGCTGACAATAACAAATTTCTCTTTTTGCATCAATGCTCCAAGCTTAAGTAATCAACCCTTTACCAAACAATATCTCACTTAAATATCCTAAAATCTTTACCATATAAAAAAAGTTTAGAATATTCCAAATTGAAAGCATTAAAAGCAGAAAATGCTGGTTACCAGCAAACGAGACTTTGTATCCATTTTAACCCTTTACCACACAATGATGATTTTTGATGACCCTGGTGAAGAAGCCTTTTGAAAACATTGTAGGAAAAGGAGAAAATGCTCATAACCAGCATTTTCTCCTTTTCCCAACAAAGTTTTCTACCTTATCAAAGAAAACAAAAATGTATCATTTGAGCCACTATGAAATTGCCATCTGCAAATGCTCTCAATTTGGATAGCTCTAACATTTTGCCAGGTGGTAAAGAGTTAACTCTTCAGGCGACAACAAAAATTGAGATTGTCCAACTGAACTGATGACAATTGCAGATGGCAAAATAAATGTAACTCAAATTATTAGATTTGCTTTGATAGAGGCAAAAACATTGTGGGAAAAAGAAAATATGCTGGTTACAGGTACATGTTTTTTCTTCTTTTCCTACGACGTTTTTTAAATGGCCTCTTTTTCAGTCCTTTAACTCTCAACGAAACGACAAAATTTTAGACTGGTCCAAATTGAACGCATTTGCAGACGACAAAATAAATATGACTAAAGATTTGAAATTTGTTTTAGGAAGGGAAGAAAACATTGTGGGAAAAGGAGAAAATGCTGGTTACCAGCATTTTCTCCTTTTCCCACAAAGTTTTCAAAAGGCTTATTTTACAGGGGTGTTTAAGGTCAGGAGTGTGTGGTAAAGGGTTAACTCTGGGTTTTTTATTAAGAGTGTAATTACCCTGCATAAGACAGATTTGACCCATTCCAAAACAATCATTTAGGTAACATTAAATTTTGCCATCTTCAGTTACTTTCAATATGGACAGGTCTAAAATTCTCATTTCTTGTAAAGACTTAAAATTTGCATTTATCCTTAGTAAAACGATCCAGAAGAAAACTAGAGCTGTCACTAAATTTGACTTAATACCCCCGCCAGCACTTTAAAAGAAACAGGCAATTGCTAGTGTTTTGTACACAGATGGACACACAGACCCATGGAAGGCCATGTGAACGGAAACAAAGACAGACAGACAGGCTGATTCCAGTATACCCCGAAAAGATTTGTTTTGCAGGGGTATAAAAAAAAAAGGTGTTTAACCATTTCCCAAACAAATTTTACAGGTCTGGAATAGCAGCCTTTTGAAAACATTGTGGGAAAAGGAAAAAATGCTGGTAACCAGCATTTTCTCCTTTTCCCACAATGTTTTCTACCCTATCATAGACAGAAATCATCTATTCAGCAAGAGTTGAATTGTCATCTGCAAATGCTTTCAATTTGGTCTAATCAAAAAGTTTGTTGTTTGGGAAAGGGTTAAAAGCATTGTAGGAAAAGGAGAAAATGCTGGCAGCATTCAAATGCACTTCCAGGACCAATTCCACAGCTTGAGTCACATCTACTTTGTTGTATGCACATGCACATAATTTGGAAACATGTCATTTGTTAACCCTTTACCAAACAATCCCTGGTTTTTAGGACCTTGAGATAGAAGTCTTTTGAAAAAAATTGTGAGAAAAGGAGACAATGCTGGTAACCAGCATTGTCTCCTTTTCCCACTATGTTTTCTACCCTGATGGAAACAAATTTCAACTTTTGTGTTACATTTATTTTGTCGTCTGCAAGTGCTTTCAATTTGGTCCAGTCTAAAACTTTGTCGTTTGGAAAAGGGTTAGAGTTAAGGTCATGAAAGTCTTTGTAGTCATTTCAAAAAGACTTAATTTACTCTTTACCCTTGATAATCAGCATTTTCTCCTTTTACCAAAATGTTTTCTACACTTCCAAATATAAATTTAAAAACTTCTTTTTTGTGCCAGATTTTTTTTATTGTTTGCAACTTTTTACAATTTGGATAAGTCTAAAACTTAGTCATGTTGTATATAAAGCTAGTCATATAGGACAATTGATTCAAAGAACTCTTACTATAAATTCTAGAAACTGGCACAATCTGAGCTGAACCTCCTCTTGAACCCCATTCGTCTACACCAAGTACAACAGAATATTCAACACCAGAGCTGAAAAAACAGTGACATTTGAAGAACTCCAACATACAATGTTTCAAAAATACTAGTAAAATATTTAACAAATAAACCTGACTTTCAGCACCCCTGAGGTAGAAATGTTTGAAAACATGTGGTAAATGGAGGTAACCAGCATTTTCTCCTTTTCGGACAGTGTTTTCTACCCTTTCCAAATCAAATTTCAAATTTTGATACAGATTTAATTTGTCGTGTGCAAATGCTTTTAATTTTTACTCATCCAAAATTTTGTTGTTTAGTAAAGAGTTAATGCATCTGCAAAAAGTTTTGACCAAGCTGGCCTATGAGATTCGCATAGGCTTACATGGGTCAATATATATTTTGCTTAATTTTCTGCATGTTAAAAAACCATTCTACCTCATGAATCTGTCAGTTCATAGACAAAATGGATTTTATGGGTATCCAGGACTACTTGCTTGCTTCCACAGTGATGCCTTCAACCTTCTTTTGCCAGTGTAGTATTCAGACGTATTGAATGATTAGCATAACCTTACCTGTCTAAAGCTTCCCCATATAAACTAAAGCTGTTACTGAATGTGACTTAATACCCCTGCAAGCACTTTGAAAGAACAAAAGTGTCAAGTTTAAGGGGAGATAATTCCTCAACCAGGAGTTGACACTTGAAAATTGGGTCTTGCAAATCTTCAATATATGATCAGTATATGAGCAAATTTTACACACAATTGAAGGAAAACTGTAGGAGGAATTCATGACACAAAATTACTAGTATTTTGTACATAGACAGACACACAGACGGACATTCGTTTTGCAGGGGTTTAATAAACTAACACTATACAGCATTTGGCAAAAACATCTATTGTCGCTTAAGCTACCCTTAATTCTGTAAGAAGTTTGATGAATTTGAACTCATTACTGCTTAACTATCTATCCAGTACACTACACATGAAGCACACTAGGCTATATTACAGGTTTAACACATTACCACACAATCCCCACTTATGACGACCCTGAGAAAGAGGCCTTTAGAAAACATTGTGGGAAAAGCAGAAAATGCTGGTAACCAGCATTTTCTCCTTTTCCCACAATATTTTCTACCCTGCATAAACAAATTTCAAAATCTCAGTCACTTTTATTTTGTCGTCTGCAAATGCTTTGGATTTTGATAAGCCCAAAATTTTGTCATTTGGTAAAGAGTTAAACAGGAAAAGTGGAAATTCTTACTATATACAATGGGTAGCTGTCACCAGCCATTCAGGGCTAACTAAGGTTGCTCCGCAGTACAGAAATCCGTCGCCCAGCAACACAGCATACCATGGCCACTCCTCAATGGATGCATCACGACCATTGATAATATAAGTTTGAACTAAACTCTCTTGTATACTTGTAGTGCCACATTCTAAGAAAGTAAATAAAAAGTTACGACCTTGACATTTCTTGTAACCTCAAAGACTTTAACATTTCCCTCAGAAATCTTGGTGACCTTCACATTTATCTAATAGATCTCAATTTTTTACAATTTATTTCTTAGAACCTTTTACCCTTTACTCCATAGATACTCAATTCTACGCATTGCTTGTAGGAGCCTTTGCAAAACATTGTGGCGAAAGCTGAAATTGCTCGTTACGAGCAATTCCACCTTTTGCCACAATATTTTCTATGCTATCAAAAGATGTCATATACATGTAAGAAACAGCTTCAACCTTGCTGTTATTTACAGTCAATTAGAGATATTGTAGAAATGCCTTATTGGGTAAAGGGTTAAACTCTTTACCAAACAACACAATTGAAGACTGGTCGAAATCGAAAGGATTTGCAGATGACAACATAAGTATGCCTCAAAAATTGAAATTTATCTTTGGAAGGGTAGAAAATGTGGGAAAGGGAGAAAATGCTGGTTACCAGCATTTTCTCCTTTTCCTACATTATTTTCAAAAGACTTCCTTGTCAGGGTTTTTAAAAGTCTGGATTGTGTGGTTAAGTCTTAACTCTTTACCACATGACGAAATTTTAGACTGGTTCAAATTGAAAGCATTTGCAGACGACAAAATAAAGGTGACTGAAAAATTGAAATTTGTCCTCGGAAGGGTAGAAAACACTGTGGGAAAAGGAGAAAATGCTGGTTACCAGCATTTTCTCCTTTTCCTACAGTGTTTTCGAAAGGCTTCTTTCTCAAGGGTGTCAAAAGTAGGGATTGTGTGGTAATGGGTCAACTCTTATAACTTAAACAAGCTTTTGACGGTACAACTCCCTTCCTCAAGTGTAATCATGTAACACAATTACAGATTATATCACAGAATAATACTTGATGAAGGCACCTGCACCGTCAAAAGCTCATGTAGATTATAAAAATTGAAATTTACATTTCTCATCACATTTCTTACAACTCAAAAGCCTGTTAGATTTCTTTGATAGACCTTGGTGACCGCTATCCTTCATTAACCCTTTACCCAATAAGGCATTTCTAAGGTATCTCAAATTGACCCTAAATAACAGCAAGGATGAAGCCATTTCTTATGTGTATATGACACCTTTTAATAGCATAGAAAACATTGTGTCAAAAGGTGAAATTGCTCGTCACGAGCAATTTCACCTTTTGCCACAATGTTTTCAAAAGGCTCCTACAAGCAATGTGTAGAAATGAGTATCTATGGAGTAAAGGGTTAACAGATCATAGAGAACTTAGTATTTTACATTTATGTGACCTTGAAGCCTTAACCCTTCAACAAAGGACAAAATTTTAGACTGGTATAAATTGAAAGCAATTGCAGACGACAAAATAAACCTAACTCAAAAATTGAAATTCCTTTCAAGCAGGGTAGAAAACATAATGAGAAAATGCTGGTTACCAGCATTTCTGATCTGCATATCTCTGCATATCTTTTTTATTTTTTCAAAATTAAAAATTTGGTCACTTTAATCGAGTTAAAAAGACTGTTTCAGAGATAAAAAGTTTCTGAAGATATGAGCAACAAATATGAAAGAGAATGAAAAATAGATAGTTACCAGTCATTTCACACATCAGCTTTAGAGGATAACAATCTCTGTCAAAAACAAAGAAAACACCTAGAGCTGTCATTGAATGTCACTTACTACCCCCACCAGCACTTTGACAGAAAAAAGCGTCAAGTTCAAGGGGAGATAATTCCTCATCCAGGAAGAGATGACGCTTGAAAATTGTGTCTTGCAAATCTTCAATATATGATCAGTATATGTGCAAAGTTTCAATACAATTAAAGGAAAACTGTAGAAGTTTGTGACACAAAATTACTAGCATTTTATATGCAGACAGATGGGCACACGGATGGACACACAGACAGACAGGCTGATTCCAGTATACCCCAAAAAACATTTGTCTTGTAGGAGTATAATAAGCAAAAACTAATTCCCGTTCATAGTAATCACCAGTGTTGATTAAAATAATTCTAGTCTCTTTTGATAGAATTCTTATTAACTTCTTGCTAAAAGACATTTTGAACCAGTGTCTAAGTAAGGAACATTTACAGTCGACAATTATGACAGGATCTGTCCTTTACAGTGAACAACACTGTCCGATAAGGAAATGCAGGTTACCAACATTTTCTTCTTATCCCATAATGTTTTCAAAAGACTTAGTCCAAGGTTGTTTCAATACAGTATTGTTTGGTAAAGTTTTTAAACATGATTCTCCTGTTAATGTATTTCCTAGTCTTGAAGTTGACCATTTTGTATCAATGTTTATAAAGGGTTGGCCGTAATCTGTAATCACAGTCGAATTATGTCATATTCATGAGATTACTAGTGTGTCAGTTAACCCTTTCCCAAACAAGCCCTTGTTTTTACATGTCTGCAGTACAAGTCTTTTGAAACACTGTGGGAAAAGGAGAAATTGATCATAACAAGCAATTTCTCCTTTTCCCACAGTGTTTTCTACCCATTTGGGGAACTTTCTGCCATTTTTATCAAATTCGAAATTGTCGTCTGCAAACTCTTTCAGTTTGGAAGAGTCCAAAATTTGTCGTTTGGGAATGGGTTAATAGTCAGGGCCCCTATGAAAAATAAGAAAGATACTCTTTTTTTTATTGAAAAAGGTTAAAAATGCAATAATCCATAGAAACTTAGTCAAATTTTTGCTCTTGTTATTATCATTTAATTTTAAAATTTCTCAACCCTTTAACTCATTACCAAACGACAAAATTCTAGGTTTGTCCAAATCGAAAGCATTTGCAGACGACAAAATAAAAGTGACTGAATGTTTGAAATTTGATTTTTGAAGGGTAGAAAACATTGTGGGAAAAGGAGAAAATGCTGGTTACCAGCATTTTCTCCTTTTCCCAAAATGTTTTCTAAGGGCGTCTTTCTCAAGGGCGTCAAAAGTAGGTATTGAGTGCTAATGGGTTAACGGAAAACAAAATCCAAGCCTTGTCTAAATTTAAAACATTTGCAGATGACAATTTCAGTGTGGCTCAAATGGTACAATTTTTATTTGAATGGTAAAAAACATTGTGGGAAAAGGAGAAAATACTGGTTAACAGCATTTTCTTCTTTTCTTACAATTTTTTCAAAAGGCTTCTTTCCCAGGGTTGTTAAAAGTAGCTTTTGAACCCAAATAATGTAAATGTCCTTTGCCCATAAAAAACGACAGTGTAGATCCAAGAACAGGCTGCATGGAATGTACAGTCTAACCTTGATCTACACTGTTCCCAAAAGCATCTTGAGTAGCATTTAGCTACCATTGGCTTATCCTTTACCAGAGAACAAAATTTTAGCCTTGTCCAAATTGAAAGCATTTGCAGATAAGAATTTCAGAGTGGCTCAAGTGGAGCAAATTTTCTTTGATATGGTAGAAAACATTGTAAGAAAAGGAGAAAATTCCAGTTACCAGCATTTTATCCTTTTTCCGTCAATGTTTTCAAAAGGCTTTTTTTCCAGGAGCGTCGACAGTCGGCATTGTGTGTTAATGGGTTAAAACAAATACCTTACCCAAATACTGCAGCTGTATCAACATTTACATTGTCACCAGAGACAGTCACCGAAACACCATCTGTAATACTTGTATTACTTCTCAAAATTTCTCTCACATACCTGTGAACATAAAAGTGTGAATGTCTTTTAGATCTTTAAAAACAAACAACCCACGTAATTCAATGAATGGATAAATGTCCAGTGCTCTATGGTGCATCAACAGCCAAGCTAATTAACCCTTTACCAAACGACAAAATTTTACACTAGTCCAAATTAAAAGAACTTGCAGATGACAAAACAAACATGACTCAAAAATTAAAATTTGTGTCCGATAGGGTAGAAAATATTGTGAGAAAAGGAGAAAATGCTGGTTACCAGCATTTTCTCCTGTTCCAACAATGTTTTCAAAAGACTTCTATCTCGGGGTCGTAAAAACCAGGGATTGTTTGGTAAAGGGTTAAAGTGGAAGACAGTAGAGTAGGAATAGAAAGTGCTTTCTAACATCAATGGTCTGTGGCTCAAAACCACCGATAAGCATAGCCAACCTTTGTATCTACCATCATCACGGCACAAGTAGTCTTTAGGGTTTCTATACTGAAGTTCTTTTGTGGTGTTACTATCAAACTTTCTCCCCATACCGAAGCTGATTTGATTTGATTATTTTCGTTTATTTATCGTCGCTACCGGTTGCCCATCTGAGCGATGCCCCCAGAAGACGGTTAGTTGTTACGGGGGATAGTGCAAGGATACAGAACGAAACTACTGAGAATTCCGCCTGGTTCTTTAACGTGCTCGGTGTGTAGCACCGTCACACGGGACCTCGGTTTAACGTCTCATCCGAAAGACTATTAGTAATTTTTAGTTGTCCAGCCGGGGATTCGAACCCACAACCTGTAGGACATTGTGTTCACAAGTCCTACGCTCTACCTACTGAGCTATATCGGCTGGTAATACCGAAGCTTTTATGCCGCCTTAGTATCATACTTTTTCCCATACTTAACCCTTTGCCACACAGTCCCGACTTTTAACACCCCTGTAAAAGAAGCCTTTTGAAAACATTATGGGAAAAGGAGAAAATGCTGGTAACTAGCATTTTCTCCTTTTCCCACAATGTTTTTTTCCCTTCCTTAACCCTTTACCACACAATTCCGACTTTTAACGACCCTGAGAAAAAAGCCTTGGAAAACATTGTGGGAAAAGGAGAAAATGCTGGCAACCAGCATTTTCTCCTTTTCCTACAATGTTTTCTACTATTCCAGAACAAATTTCAATTTTTGAGTCACATTAATTTTGTCATATGCAAAGGCTTTCAATTTGGACCAATCCTAAATTTTGTTGTTTGGTAAAGAGTTAAACAAATTTCAATTCTTTAATCATGTTGACTGTGTCGTCAGTAAATGCTTTCAATTTGGACCAGTCTAAAATTTTGTTGTTTGGTAAAGAGTTAAGCTTCTATCTGGCCTATCCATCAAACTTCTCCTTATACTTTAGCTTTCTTGTGGATACCTATCAACCTGTCCAAATATTGCAGCTTTTTTGTGGCCTAACTATTAAAATTTGTCCTATACAGAAGCTAAAATGTGGCCTATCTATCAAACTTTTCCCTATTCTGAAGCTTTTTTGTGGTGTAACTTTTACCTTTTATGTCCATTTTTTTAACCTTATTTGTGCCTGATCATTAACCTTTTTACCATACTGAAGCCTGTTTGAAATCTTACCATTAAAATTAAGAAGAGAGGAGTACATCTTAAAGCCTGCCTGATTTCGAACTATTAAAGTTGGAAAGAAGAAAGCAGATGCTGAAGCTTGCTTGATATCAAATTTGATTAACCCTTTCCCCAACGACAAATTTTAGACTCTTCCAAACTAAAAAAATTTGCAGACGACAATTTCAAATTTGATAAAAATGGCAGAAAGTTCTCCAAATGAGTAGAGAACACTGTGGGGAAAAGAGAAATTGCTTGTTATGAGCAATTTCTACTTTTCCCACAGTGATTTCAAAAGACTTGAACTGCAGACACGTAAAAACAAGGGCTTGTTTGGGAAAGGGTTAAACAAATTTTAATTCCTTAATCACATTGACTGTGTCGTCTGCAAATGCTTTCAATTTGGACAAGCCTAAAATATTGTTGTTTGGTAATGAGTTGAGCTTCTATCTGGCCTATCCATCAAACTTCTTATACTACAGCTTTCTTGTGGCTTACCTATCAACCTGTCCGATTATTGAAGCTTTTTTGTGGCCTACCTATCAACCTGTCCGAATATTGAAACTTTTTTGTGGCCTACCTATTAAACTTTCTCCTAAACTGAAGCTTAAATGTGGCGCATCTATCAAACTTTTTCCCTATTCTGAAACTTTTTTGTGGCGTATCTTTTACCTTCTATGTCCATTTTTGAAGCTTATTTGAGCCTGATCATATTTGTGCCTGATCATTAGCCTTTCTCCCATACTGAAGCGTGTTTGAAATCTTACCATTAAAATTAAGATGAGAGGAGTACATCTTATCCAAATGACAAAATTTTAGGTTTGTTCAAATCGAAAGCATCTGGTTACCAGCATTTTGTCCTTTTCCCACAATGTTTTCTAAAGGCTTCTTTCTCAGGGGCGTCAAAAGTAGGGATTGTGTGGTAATGGGTTAAAAGCCTGCTTGATTTCAAACTATCCCATTACCACACAATCCCTACTTTTGACGCCCCTGAGAAAGAAGCCTTTAGAAAACTCTATGGGAAAAGGAGAAAATGCTGGTAACCAGCATTTTCTCCTTTTCCCACAGTGTTTTCTACCCTTCCCGGAACAAATTTCTAATTTTTAGTCACCTTTATTTTGTCGTCTGCAGATGCTTTCATTTTGGACCAGTCTAAAATTTTCTTGTGTGGTAAAGAGCTATCAAAGTTGGAAAGAAGAAAGCTGATGTTGAAGCTTGTGTGATATCAAAATTGATTAACCCTTTCCCAAATGACAAATTTTAGACTCTTCCAAACTCAAAATGTTTGCAGACGACAATTTCAAATTTGATAAAAATGGCTGAAGTTCTCCAAATGGGTAGAGAACACTGTGGGAAAAAGAGAATTGACTTGTAGACACGTAAAAGAAAAGGCTTGTTTGGGAAAGGGTTAAAGAAAGCAGATATAGACAGAAACTTGTTTGTACCTATCTGTCACTAAGGAAAGGAAGAGAGCAGAAAGTATGAGTTAAAGAAATACATTGTGAGTACAATCATTACAGAAAAGACCTACCCTTTTCCAGAGAACTCACACAGAGTCTGTGCTATATTTAGATCAATTTCATTGACACATACAACCTTTCTCTGCTGTGATTCTCTGTGATAAACACTGACCAACCCTGCTTCATCAATTTGTACTGTAAGGAGACATTTTCAGGTCTTTACTAGATGAGAAGAATATTTTAAATCCCAAACTGAAAATACTAACAAGAAAATAAATCCGGCTCAAAGGTTGGAACTTGTCTTTTTACTCTTTATCAAACGACAAAATTTCAGACTCACCCGAATCCTAAGCATTTGCAGACGACAAAATGAAAGCGAGTCAAAAACTGAAATTTGTTCTGGAAGGGTGGTCAACACTGTGGAAAAAAGGAGAAAATGCTTTTTACCAATAGTTTTTCCTTTTCCTACATTGTTTTCAAGAGGCTTCTTTCTTAGGGTCGTTAAAAGTCAGCAATGTTTTCTACCTTGTCAAAAAACTACTTTGTTCCAATTTCAAATCTGTCTACTGTAGTTATTTTCATGTAGGAAGCTCAAACAATTTCTTGTTGTAAAAGGGTTTATTCATTGCTCAAAGAGTAACGCAACAGATCTACATACCACATCTAAATTCATCTGTCCCATCCATACACTGTGTCACACCATCACAACGTTCTGCTCTGGGGATACACTGGTGGTTTTTGCATTCAAACATATCTCTCTCCTCACAAGTGTCTGACAAAAAAAAGAAAATCAAAATTTAAAATTTTAGAACTAAAGTATTATCTGAACTTGTGTATGATCTATATACCCATTAACACACAATCATGAGTTTTAACAGTCTGGAGAAAGGAAGGAAATATTGTGGATTCCCTCCCCCCCCTCAATTTTGATAAGTGGAAATCTTTGTAGTGTAGCAACGATTCGAAATAATTTATGACTTATTTCAATTAGTACAGTTACTTTATGCTCTTACCCCTCTACCATACAATAAACTTTAGACTTGTCTGAATTGAAAACAAAAAGACAACAATCAAAAAATGCTCCTGTGATGAGAATTGTCATTTAGAGAAAAGAAAATGTTATGGGAAAGGAGACTATACTGGCGACTTAAATTTTCTCCTTTTCTCACAATATATGTAAAATTTGTCTTCATTTGATCATGAGTACTATTAGCTCTAATGAGTGAAGTAACAATATATATAGGATCTGATACAAGTTGGCATCTGAGATAGAATTTTATTAAACTTTTGTTTCAGCCAGTTCTGAAAGTTCAACTGCCAGTTCTCAAAGTTCAACCTCACATATAATCCTTCCCCCCCCCCCAAAAAAAAAACCTCTTTTTTAGCAAACAGTACTTGGAAATTTTATTTCTCCTTGTTAAATAAGCACTTACTACAAGTTCTGTTCACACATTCTTCTTCAATATGTAAACATTGGTTCTCATCTTCAAAACATTCTGAAAGGAAAAAGCACAAGATACAGACAGAGAGATAGAAAAGTTAGATAGAGATAAAGCCATGACTGTTCATCAAATTTGGACATACTGACAAAAAATAACCTCAACCTATTAGGCATCAAATAAACCGAATTGACACCTTCATTCTAGAATCATACTAAGATAATTATAATTGAGCCCTGTGTCTGTAGTGTTTTAGAAAAGTGGACAGTGTAGATCATAGATCAGACTGCACATCTTGTGCAGTCTGATCTTGATCTACACTAGCTGCAGGTGCAACTATATTTGTGAAAATGTAAAGAAATCACACAAAAAGGTAAAACAAACAGGAAATGTATATACCTATCATGCATTGCAGGGAAAATATAGTGGAGAAAGGAGCAATATTATCTTGTATGTTACATGTTAAGACTTTTTTCCCAAGACATGTAAGATATTCTCTGAAATATAACATTCTAGCGGCCATATTTGTGTTTTTCATGCTGACAGATATAGTCCTGTGTTTCACAATCACTATGTTGGGACCCTCACATGCTCTGTCCTAGAACATTACCACAGAACTGGGGCCATCCAGAAAGGACTTTACATGGCTTTCTTGCCCAAGAAATTAATGTAACTAAAACACTGAAATTTTTGTTCTGGGAGGGTAGATAACATTGTGGGAAAAGGAGAAAATGCTGGTTACCAGCATTTTCTCCTTCTCCCACAATGTTTTCAAAAGGCTTCTTTTCCAGGGTCGTGAAAACCAGGGATTGTTTGGGAAAAGGTTTAGCTCTGCACAATGGAGGACATCAAATCAAACTAGATCTGTCACAAAGCAGGCAAATATCCCCCACAAGCACCTTGTCACTAAAGCAGCACATTCAAAAAATGGAAGCAATTTTCAAAACAAAAATCACATACGATATTCACCTTTGACACTTGTATAAAGATTTGGGGTGTTGGGTTGGTCACTAAGGTGGAGCATGGAAAAAAATTTCAAAGTTCATCTTTGACCTTTGCCTCTGACCTATGTGAGCCAAAAACTACAGCCCAACTCCTTGTGTCAAGAGCATGCTTGTATAAACTTACAGGGTCCTAAGTCAATTGACTTTTGAGAAACAAAAAAGTCTACAGACAGACAGATTGATGGATGGACAGATGGATGGACAAACAGACATAGTAAAACTAGTACTAAGAAGTAAAGGGTGAGGGTATGAAAAGGAAACAAACAAGATGTTCAGAATAACTAAATCACATACTACAGTTGACTTCATCAAGATTCCCTGGACAGTCCATCTCTCCGTCACAGAAATAATGTCTCGGCTTACATGTAGACTGTGTGTCAGGGCAGAGGATTTCTCCACTGAAACATACTGAAATATAACAGAGATATTAGTGGCTTACATGTAGACCGGGTATCAGGGCAGAGGATTTCTCCACTGAAACATAACAAAGATATTATTGGTTTACATGTGGACTGGGTATCAGGGCAGAGGATTTCTCCACTGAAACATACTGAAATATAACAGAGATATTATTGGTTTACATGTGGACTGGGTATCAGGGCAGAGGATTTCTCCACTGAAACATACTGAAATATAACAGAGATATTAGCGGCTTACATGTGGACTGGGTATCAGGGCAGAGGATTTTTCCACTGAAACATACTGAAATATAACAGAGATATTAGCGGCTTACATATGGACTGGGTATCAGGGCAGAGGATTTCTCCACTGAAACATACTGATATATAACAGAGATATTATTGGCTTACATATAGACTAAGTATCAGGACAGATGTCTTCTCCATACTATTACATAAAAACAATACAATCAGGTATATCATTTGACTCTTTACCACAAAATCCCGACTATTAATGACCCTGAGAAAGAAGCCTTTTGAAAACATTGTGGGAAAAGGAGAAAATGCTGGTAACCAGCACTTTCTCCTTTTACCACAATGTTTTCAGCCCATTCCAAACAAATTTTTATTTTGAGCTGCATTTGTCGTCTGCAAATGCTTTCAATTTGGACAAGTTTGCAATTTTTTCGTTCGGTAATGAGTTAACTCTTTACCAAAGGAAGAAATTCTGGACTCTACCAAACCGAAATCATCTGTAGACAACAAAGTAGATGAAGTTCAAATGATAACTGCCTGACACAGAACAACAAATGGCCAGTGATAAAAAGTGAGTTCTTGTTATTTCTTAACCCTTTCTCAAACAATCCCTGGTTTTTATGACCCCGTGATAGAAGCCTTTTGAAAACTTTGTGGGAAAAGGAGAATATGCTGGTAACCAGCATTTTCTCCTTTTCCCACAATGTTTTCTACCCTGCTGGAAACAAATTTCAACTTTTGAGTCTGGTTTAATTTCTTGTCTGCAAGAGCTTTCAATTTGGACAAGTCTATAATTTTTTAGTTTGGTAATGAGTTAACTCCCATCATACCAGTTGACGTGGCTAATAAAAGTAGGTTAACAAGATTTAACCATTACCACACAATCCCTACTTTTGACGCCCCTGAGAAAGAAGCCTTTAGAAAACATTGTGGGAAAAGGAGAAAATGCTAGTAACCAGCATTTTCTCCTTTTCCCACAAATGTTTTCTATCCTTTCTAAAAAAAATTTCAAATTTTCAGTCACTTTTATTTTGTCGTCTGCAAATGCTTTCGATTTGGACAAGCCTAAAATTTTGTTGTTCGGTAATGAGTTAATTTGTTGGCATGCAGATGCAGTGAATTGGGTCCAGTCCAAAATTTGACGTTTGTTGACCCATTACCACACTATCCTGAGTTTAAACAACCTTGTAAAGGAAGGCTTTTGAAAACATTGTGGGAAAAGGAGAAAATGCATTGTTTTCTTCCCTTCCTATGACAAAGTTCAATTCTTTAGTCACATTTCTTTTGTCGTCTGCAAATGCTTTCATTTTGGATCAATCTAAAATTTTGTCGTTTGGTAAAGAGTTAGAGTTAAAGAGAGAAACTGACCTTCATCAGAACATCTTATATATGCAAAGAATCCACAGTCCTCCGTTGTGGGTGTAGCTGAACACTCTCCATCGCTGTCACATGTCAATTCTATACTTGTATCGCTGTGCTTACTCCAAAACCGATATGGAAAGGTGTCATAATTACCACTGAAAATAAAAAACAAAACATAATGCAAGATGCTATTTTCAAAATACCATCTTATGGTAGCCCTAGAACTGATGAGCAAAGGCTTGATAATTACCACTGAAAGACAGCACTAAAAACCGCTTGTTTGCAAAATGGCAACCTTTAGAACTCTTATTCAACCAACCACTTCAGCAAATCCATAGATAGCTCGGGAAGCAGTTGTTACCTGACTAATTTTGTGGCATCTGTGTAGAGCATCGACTTCAAATTAAAACCAAGGGATCTGTCATTTGACATGCTAAAAAATAATTTGCAGTTTGATGTCTTCATCTAAAATCTCTAACACATGATCCTGGTTGATTTTTTCTGAATATTAATAAGATAAGTATTAAGTTGTTTTATGTTATGCATTGTACATGTCTTGCTCAGCACTGTTTTCGAGCAATTTTATGTCTCGCTCTTTGTACTATCCTTATTCTGCCCCATTATATCTAATATTTTCTAAGGTAAACTTCAAAATGTCGAATCATAGTGTCAGTTTCACGCTCAGCAACCATCCCTCAAGGTGTGCTGCCCATGTACTATACAATTTGTGGTTACTCATTAATTATCGTACATGCACAATGCCCGTTGTTCCTCAATATTTTTGTAGAACAGCAGAAAATGGCTTTTGTTCTGTTCTATTCTATGGCGTTGTTTTGTACACATCCCATGACCACAGATAAGGTAAAACCATTTATCATATTAGATGATACATGTATATGTAATAAAGTATGTCTATGTCCTGAAATAAACAGTTTCTTCACTTTTTGTAAGTTTTCTTTTGAATATGGGACACTATCTAACTTTCTATCAAATATCTTCACATCTTTATACATATGTAGTTAATAATGCATACCAAAAAAAGCAGCAATACATCAAAGGTGCACTTATCACTGTGAAACAATAGCTCAAGTTATAAGTTAAATTAGCAGAAATATAAAAATAAAATTACCTAAACCCTAGAGTTCTGCACACTTTCTGAGCTGCATTCAGTATGAACAATCTCTCTTTTAGAGGATCTTCAGGATAGCAGACTGGCCGCCATTGTCCAGTGTAATAATAACCTAACTGACCGTAAGATCCATCTCCTCCAGCAAGCTGTAATCCACCATTTGGTCGGTCTTCTGTGGAAAGACAATACCGTGTAGTATTAGTAACTTAACTCTTTACTACACAATCCCGAGTTTTTTATCAACCCTGACAAAAAAGCCTTCTGAAGCATTGTGGAACAAGAGCTTTGCAGAGCAGCGCATATATGCCCGAAGGGGCTTTCAGTGAAATGAGTTGCATTGAAGGATGGGCCATGAATGAAGAGCAGTTATTGTCCATGATATGTGAAAAATATTAAAGGGCAATAATTAAAAAAATAATGGTGGCAAAGTTACAAATTTTGTGATTTCCTCTTATCCGCAAGGTGTTCTATCGGTCTTTGAAGGTCCAAGATCATATCTTTTATATTTTAGAAATTATGGCCTAGACAAAAATTCAAAGTGAAAAGGGCAATACCTCAAAAAGAAGGATGGCAGAGTTATGGTTCTTGTGCAATGCACTTCTTCATAATGTGTTCTATTAGTCTTTGAAGTTTAAACATGATGGATTTTGAAGTTTGGAAGTTATGGTCTTTACAAAAATTCAAACTGAAAATTAACAAACGGCAATAACTCAAAAAATAAAGGTGGCAGAGTTATGGTTCATGTGCAATGCACTTCTCCATAATGGGCTCTATCAGTGTATGAAGTTCCAAGTTAATAGCTTTTATAGTTTGGAAGTTATGGCCTAGACAAAAATTCAAACTGAAAATTAACAAAGGGCAATAACTCAAAAAAAAAAGGTGGCAGAGTTACAGTTCATGTGCAGTGCACTTCTCCACAATGGGTTCTATCAGTGTATGAAGTTACAAGTTAATAGCTTTTATAGTTTAGAAGTTACGGCCTGGACAAAAATTCAAACTGAACATTAACAAAGGGCAGTAACTCAAAAAAAATAACAGTGGCAGAGTTATGGTTCATGTGCACTGCAATTCTCCATATTGTGTTCTATCAGTGTATGTAGTTTCAAGTTGATACCTTTTATAGTACGGAAGTTATGGCCTGGACAAAAATTCAAAGTGAAAAGTTGGTTATTTCAGAAATCAGGGGCAGATAAATTTAGAATGCAAACAGTGATCCAAATTCTAAGACCCAGGTGCACAACTAGACATCATGGAGATTCATTGCGGCAAGTTTCAAATAATTCAAGTAGAAACTGTAGGAGGAGTTGCGCACAAAAGAAATTGCTAATAGACTGACGGACAGACAGACGGACGACCGGGGGTATAACATAATATGCCCCTTCCGGTGTATAAAAAGGAGAAAATGCTGGTTACCAGCATTTTCTCCTTTTCCCAAAATGTTTTCTACCACATGAAAGGTAAATTCCATAATTTGAGCTGAATTTAAATTGTTCTCTGCATGTTCTTTTGATTTGAACAGGTTGAAATTTTGGTTGTGCGGTAAAGAGTTAATCAACAGTGCTAAGCTTGGAAACACAGTTACTACTACACAAGACTTCAAACCAGGAGGGAGCACTGCCTGGAATGAAGATTGGCCAGGATTGATGAAAGACACTGAAACAGGATTTATTTCCTCTTTCACTGCTGATTATTGTTTTAGTGATCATTATGTAAGCAGCCAGTGGCTTCGGTGGTAAATGAACCCCAGGAAAGCATGAATAGCTGCACTTGCTACTTTGATTTATGATTAAAACAAGAGATGTTTGTAAAACCTGTATGCCCCCCAATGGCATCCAATTCTAAATATAACATGTGATTATAAACTGTTAAGTTCAAAGTGTAAAAACGAACAAAGGGTAATTACTCAAAAATTATTAATGATAAATTAACAATTCTTGTGCACTGCACTTCCCATTTATGTGATCTATCAACTTTTAAAGTTTCATTATTTTAGCTCACATCCTTTTTGAGTTATGCTCAGGAAAAAAATTAAGTATGAAAATCAACAAAGGGCAATAACTGCAAAAATATAATGGGCAGAGTTATGGTTCTTGTGCAATGCACTTCTCCTGAATAAGATCTATCCACATATAAAGTTTCAAGATGATACCTGAAAAACCTTTTGAGTTATGCTCCTGACAAAAATTAAGTATGAAAATCAACAAAGGGCAATAACTCCAATAATATGATGGGCAGAGTTATGGTTCTTGTGCATTACACTTCTCCTTAATAAGATTAATCCACCTATGTAGTTTCAAGGTGATACCTGAAATACTTTTTGATTTATGCTCCGGACAAAAATTAAGTATGAAAATCAAGAAAGGGCAATAACTGCAAAAATATAATGGGCAGAGTTATGGTACTTGTGCACTGCACTTCTCCTTAATGAGATCTATCCACCTATGAGGTTTCAAGATGATACCTGAAATACTTTTAGAGTTATGCTCCGGACAAAAATTATGTATGTAAATAAAGGGCAATAACTCCATAAATATGATGGGCAGAGTTATGATTCTTCTGCCACTGCACTTCTCCTTTAATGAGATCTATCCACCTATGTAGTTTCAAGATGATACCTGAAATACTTTTTGAGTTATGCTCCAGACAAAAATGTGGTCTACAGACCGACCGACAGACCGACAAGTGCAAAGCAATATACCCCCGCTTCTTCGAAGGGCAGCATAATAATGTTTAAAAGGGCACTAAAATTTATAGAGCAAACAACCATGTCATATTTAACAATGAGAAAGCCAATGACATGATTCAGTTTAACTCAATCTAGAGAAAAAAATAAAAACAATGTTTTCAAAGAAGTCCATAGTAGGAAGCCATCTACAAATTGTCATAAGACAAGTTACACTAAATACAGCAGTTAATAAGTAATTACACTGAAATGACATCCAATGCTGAAAAAGACCTTTTCAAAAATTTATGTGACCTTGTAACTCAAAACAGCTCCCAGTCAGCCATTTTGCAATGAATCAAGATAATAAAAAAAAGTATATCGGCAGTAACAGATTCCTGTACACACATATAAAGTTTCACAAAATTCTGTTCAATAGTATTGGAGATATTGTCATGGACAGACGGATGGATGGACAGGTTGACGGACAATGCTAAAACTATATCTATCCGCCTTTGGCAGGGGATAATAATAGTAAGTTAATTCTGATATATACCACAGTTCAGTTCGTCAGTGCCCTGATGGCAGTCTGGTTCTCCATCACAAACAAATTCATGTGGAATACAGATGTTATCATCACATCTGTACATGCTGTCATCACAGTCTACAGATAAAAACAAAAACATGTACATCATAACCTGTGTTAGCTGCCACATTATCAAGAAGCCACCTACAAGCTCGTAAATTAACCCTATACCACTAAATTCTCCACAGTCAAAGATCCTGAGAAAAAGATCTATTGAAAACATTGTCTGAAAAGGGGAAAATGCAGGTCATCAGTATTTTCTCCTTTTCATGAAAGTTTTTCATCCTTTCTCAAAAGAAATTTCACTTATTTACTCACATTCATTTTGTTGTCTGCTGGTGCTTTCAATTTGGACAAGTCTAAGATTTTGTTGTTTAGTAAAGATTTAACTCTTAACCAAACAATTCCCGGTTTTTATGACTCTGTGAAAGACGCCCTTTGAAAACATTGTGGGAAAAGGAGAAAATGCTGGTAACCAGCATTTTCTCCTTTTCCCACAATGTTTTCTACCTTTCCCAAAACAATTTTCAGATTTTGAGTCACATTAATTTTGTGTTAATCTGTTAATGCTTTAAAGTTGGAACAGTCTATAACTTTGTCGTTTGGGAAAGGATAAAACAAAAGATTGTCAGGTTTTAACTGGATTGGCATAAATCTAAATGTGGCAAATTAAAGACACTTTCTGAGAGAACCTTCTCAAAACAGATGACAAAGTAGATTAACCCTTTTCCAAACAATCCCTGGTTTTTACGGGTCTGGAATAGTAGCCTTTTGAAAACAATGTGGGAAAAGGAGAAAATGCTGGTAACCAGCATTTTCTCCTTTTCCCACAATGTTTTCTACCCTATCATAGACAGAAATCATCTTTTCAGTAAGAGTTGAATTGTCGTCTGCAAATGCTTTCAATTTGGTCTGGTCCAAAAGTTTGTCGTTTGGGAAAGGGTTAAAGGACCAACAACAGCCTGTGTGCAGTCTGTTCTTGATCTACAATGTCCACATAAGATCTGTGGTTGTCTCAACTATTACATAGGTATGGCAGCAAAATCTTATGTTCTTACTACGCTGACAGCTAGACCTGTTAAAGACAAAAGTTATGGCAAATGTCCTCAAATCTTGGTTTTTTTTTGGTTACAATTTTTATTGTTCAGCCACTCTGAGGAGCCATTTCCATACTCCTTTTATTTGGATCTTATTGTGCTTGAAAGCAGAATTTTGAATTACTGACAGAAATGTGAACAGGTTAGTAACTGAACAGTCCACCCTCGGGATCCAAACCAGGATGGTAGCATAATTTAACTCTGTACCAAACAACAAATTAAACTTTAGCCCGGTTCAAACTGAAAGCACTTGCAGACGACAAAATAAACACAACTCAAAATTGAAATTTGTTTCCATCAGGATAGAAAACACTGTGGGAAAAAGAGAAAATGCTGGTAACCAGCATTTTCTCCTTTTCCCACAATGTTTTCAAAAGGCCCATTTCTCAGAGTTGTTAAAAGTCAGTATGGTGTTGTAAACAGTTAAGGAGACTGAAAATCATGAAGTTTACCTGGCTTTTGTACAGTACAACTGCCCTCGTGATAGTCAATGTCGTCAATGGAAACCACTCCAGTCCAGCTGTCAAACGGGATGAATGTGACAGCTTTGAGGATCAGACTGACATTTTGCCCTCCATGTACAGGAATTCCACCCTGGACCCAGTCTGTGAAGGGTTTGTTTACATGATCATACCTGTTTAAAATTCATAGAACATTCATCATAGTGATCTTGATAATTGGAATACATGTACCAGTAGATTTCAGTAATGAAACAATCATTTGTTTACAAGTTGTATAGCCATTTCAATGAACCTTCTGAAGTGTGTCAGATTTTTCCTTAGATACATGCAAATGTATCCATAGCTCTGAATATTTCTGTGTTTGAAATGGAAAAAAAAAGAATGTGTGTGTACATTCTGCGTGTGTTTATTATGTACTTGTATTATACTTTTCATACAGATTTTACTGATTTCAATGGAGTGTTTTCATATATTGATGGCCTTGAAAGTCTAGCTAATTTTGTACTTGGAAAAAAAGTGGCAAGTCGGGCCTTATACCTTTAACTCTTTACCAGACGACAAAAATTTGGACAAGTCCAAATTAAAAGCATTTACAGACGACAAAATAGATTTGACTGCAAAACTGAAATCTGATTGGGAAGGGTGGAAAACATTGTGGGAAAAGAAGAAAATGCTGGTTACCAGCATTTTCTCCTTTTTCAACATTGCTTTCAAAAGCTTTCTTTCTCAGGGTCGTTAAAAGTCGAGATTGTGTGGTAAAGAGTTAAATGGACAGAAAATATTGTCACAGAATAGTAGACAATACTATAAAGCCTGTTTGTGTTAGAGTTCTATGCTGTTTGAACACTTAATGACACCTTGTGGTGGTCAGTTCCTCTAGGCATGTGATTTCTGGCTTTTTCACACCAGTTCTGTCACAAATTTCTTCCCAAGTCATGGACTACTTTTCTCACATGTATCAGAAGGAAGAGGTGAAAAAGTGCTGAAAAAAAGTTTACCTCAATAAGGTATAGAACCAGCAAACTAACAGGTCACAAGTCAGATATGCTGACTACTGAGCTGTCTGGCCCGCTTGCTGGTTAGGTACCATATAACTCTTTACCAAACGACAAAATTTTAGATTGGTCCAAATTGACAGCATTTGCAGACGACAAAATAAACATGCCTAAAAGTCTGGAACTATTTTAGGAAGGGATGAAAACACTGTGGGAAAAAGAGAAAATGCTGGTTACCAGCATTTTCACATTTCCCAGAATGCTTTCAGAAGGCTTCTATGGAAAGCATGGCAGGAAAAGGATCAAACACTTGTTTGCTGCAGCCAATGAATTTTACATGCTTTCCTAAAATTTCTTTTACTACATCTACGAACAATATTCTTCAGAGCTAATGGCTGCTTTCCTACATAACAACCACTGCAACAATAGTCAGCAGCATATTGCAAAGGGAAAGCTTGACTCTTACCAAAGCAGTTCCTTCAGTCCATCATCTCCAAACTGCAGATACACAAACAGCTGAGCTGTGCCTGTTTTAGGTTGATGAGCTGTACTGTTCAAGTAATACCAGAATGTAATACAACCATCCGTTGTAAATGTTTGGTAAGGAGACTGCATTATCTCTGTGTCCACATATCTTATCTCGTCTTGTAGCCCCTCGTAATGCTTTGATGTCATAAAATGGCCTGTAATTTATTAACGTGCTTGTAACCATAACTTTTGACAAACACTCAGACTGAGGACTTTAAAATGATATTTTTTTATGGTATAAAATTAAAGAGAAGTGTGATTACAACAAAAGCTTTGCAAAGCAGAGCATATACGCCCCAAGGGGCTTGTCAGTAAAATGGGTTAAAATCTAGAATACCTGCAGATATCCAAATTTTAAAAGTCACATGCTCAACTATACATGAACGAGATTCATTGTGGTAAGTTTGAACTTATTTCAATCAAAACTGTAGGAAGAGTTGAGCGCACAAGAAATTGCTAAGACAGACAGACGGATAGACAGGCGGATGGCTGGGCTATATCATAATAGGACCCTTCGGTTGTATAAGAATATAATTTCTGGTTTTTTTTTTTCTTTTTCTGAAAATGTGTTTGTCCATTTCACAGTTGTAGAGGTCTAAATGCACAATACTGTGCATGAAAAAACTATGAATTCTGCAGCAATGACTATCTTAACCTGTCTGAAAGGAATTGAAGCTGGCAATTCAAACCTGCAAACTCCTTTGTTTCAAGCTCTGTACATTATTGTACTACTCAGCTTGGCTGCAAAATCTTAAGTTGGTGCATGTCATCTCATTAAGATTCATACCATTTTATATGTAAAAATTCCATTCCTTTTCATTGGAGAAAAAAGTACAATTTAATACCTTTCCCTGTTTCTCCAAATGTATGATCAAAGTTTGGTCTGGTGATAACGCTGGTATAAGTTCTCTGCCACAGTGTTTGTGGGGTCTGGTATACGTCCCTATCATCCCAGTAGGTTTTGGGCTCAGTCAAATTACGATACCCACACATGTTTGGGTGTTCAAAGTCACATGGAATTCCATATCCTGTTTTGAGTAAAATATTTTCTCAAGTATAGGTGTTCACTAATAGCTTACCACATTAAAAAACATTGGGGTGAACAGAAAAATATTTCATTACAAGCCATTTCTCTCTCTGCCACAGTATTTTAGCATGAAACATGAAACAACAGAACATATATTTTACTGGATTTAAACATAAATATTTCTCATCCATACAAGATTATCTTAACATTTCTCTAAGATTGAACTGGCCACCGTTGTATACCGTGTATTACAACAGGCACAAGCTAATCGTACCGTGCCCTGTGATTGGATAATTGATACGGCCAATGAAACGGCTCGAAATATATATCGAGTAACCTGACAATGTGCTCAGTTGACTTTATTTCATTCTTATTTTGATTATTATGTTATTAATAAATAATAGAATACAGGTATACATAGAGCATAATTTATAACTTTCAGATAAAAGGACCTTTTCCATCTAGAATGATCATTTTTTTTTTTTTAGATAAAAAGGAGAGGGAAATTTGAACATTCCATTGTGAGAAAAGGAGAAACTACTTGTAACAAGCAATTTCTCCTTTTCTCACAAATTTTTCTACCCTATATAGTACTTAGTTTCAATTTGGACTAATCTAAAATTTGGTCGTCTGGTAATGGGTTAATTAGATACTTTTATTTCAAATCCTCTCTAAATTCTTTATTCATTTAATTTTTTGACTATTAGACATCTGAACAACTGAGTAATACATAAATACTCGGCAAGCAATTTTCCCCCCTTGTAATTTTTTTCCCCCCAAACACTTGTTAATAAATGTTGAAACATGCTTCTTTATTCCTTACAAAACAAAGAAATTAAATGTTAAGGGAGAATTAAATGATGATTAGACACCACATGTGTTTTATTGCCCCTAGGCTTATCTCTGCGGGCTTCTTCAAAGGGACAACAGACTTTAATCTTTGAGAATTGCAACCTACAATTCAATTTATAAGATAACCCATTACCACTCAATCCCTACTTTTGACGCCCCTGAGAAAGAAGCCTTTTGAAAACACTGTGGGAAAAGGAGAAAATGCTGGTAACCAGCATTTTCTCCTTTTCCCACAGTGTTTTCTACCCTTCCCAGACCATATTTCTATTTTTCAGTCACCTTTATTTTGTCGTCTGCATATTTTTTTCAATTTGGACCAGTCCAAAATTTTCTCGTGTGGTTATGAGATAATTGATTATCTTATTACCCTTTCTGCTTTATCAAGTACAAACTTGTGCATTATATTTATTTTGATGTTCATTTTTTCAGTAAAAGTTCAACGTCAGCACTTGAAAATTTTTCATGTATTCATTAATTTAGCTTTTATTATAAACATAATAATCAAATAATACTCTTATAATCATTAACTTTTTTTTTCTATCAAATTTTAGACATTCACCTATCCTTTGTTGAAATGATACCATGCATAAGTAATTATATTATGATCACAAAACAATCACTTTAAAAGACAGTAATATCGAAAATTATTTTCATAGCTATTGCTTTTTACACTCTCCAAAAATATACACACAAAAATCAAGAGACGCTACTCTAAGTTACTATTTGCACAGTTACCTCGCATAATACGGGCAGAATTCGCCCCGTTTCGATTAGCCTGTACCTGTCCCTATACACGTAGTGTATCAGGGGAGGTAACCAGTCTACTCTAAGATCTGTATAAACTAGAGCTGTCAATGAATGTGTCTTAACTTTTTACCAAACGACAAAATATTACACTGGTGCAAATTGAAAGCATTTGCTGACGACAAATTGAATGTGACCACAGAATTGAAATTTGTTTTAGGAAGGGAAGAAAACATTGTAGGAAAAGGAGAAAATGCTGGTTACCAGCATTTTCTCCTTTTCCTACAATGTTTTTAAAAGGTTTCTTTCTCAGGGTCTTTACAAGTCGGGATTTTGTGGTAAAGACTTAATACCCCCGACAGCACTTTGACAGAAACAGGCAATTACTGGTATTTTGTACACAGATGGACACATGGATGGACACACAGACACACGGAGGGACGGACACACGGACAGACAGAAAGGCTGATTACTCCAAGACATTTTTTGCGGGGGTATAATAAATAAATAAACTTCCATATATGCACATGGTTCACACATGGTTAACACTGATTGCTTCACAAGGATGTGTTGCCATTTTACTATTTGTTTCATCCACCATTTTCTACTTTTCAATCGGCTGTTTAACCCTTTACCAGACAACAAAATTTTAGCCTTGTCCAAATTGAAAGAATTTGCAGACGACAATTTCCGTGTGGTTCAAAAGGTGTAATTTTTCTTTTATATAGTAGAAAAACATTGTGGGAAAAGGAGAAAATGCTGGTTATCAGCATTCTCTTCTTTTCCCACAATGTTTTCAAAAGGCTGTTTATCAGCATTTCCTCCTTTCCCCATAATGTTTTCAAAATACCTTTTCCTCAAGCTGGCTAAAATTTGGGATTGTGTGTCAAAGGGTTATGAGGGCACAGGGCTACAAGCTGAATTCTAACATATGTGAATTCAGCTCTATAATCAAAGGACTGAAGGTCCTGAAAATCGCCATTTGTTGAAGGGCTTGAAGATTTAGAAGATTTTTGACCTCAAACAATAATTCAAGTGGCACATCTAATCATCAAGGAGAACAAGTACACCCTTTTTTTCCCCCCAATCCAAGTATAAATATAAGAGTGACGCTCTGCACAAGCTGATTTTGGCTTATTAAAACATATGATCTTGACAATGGACTGACCGAAGAGATCACTTCATAATGGAATATAAAATGACCAAATAATTCTGAAATCCACCAACAAAGGTTGGATTTATGCTCAGGATTAATACAGACAATACATACTGTAGACTGATGGCTATACAATTAAAGCTACAAGCTCAACAACAAAATGTTTCCTCATAAAATAAAGTTCTAATTTTGTTCAGCATTCAAACAGCTAACTTTTACTTAGTGGACACCAAGGTGATGACAATACCTCAACTTTATGTTCCAGAGTAGTCGAGCTAATATGGAAACCCTTTTAGGCGAATCTCTGCTATTAGGTTATACATTTTTTATGTAATTGTGATCCAATACATTGTTTAACTGCATAAAGGGAACAGAATTTCATTTGTATTGTCAAAAGCTTTTTTATTTAGAACACTTCTCCAGTAGCTAACTAAAACAGCTTTTTTGTCCAGGACAAAAACACCTCATTATGGTGGACTAAATGAACAACAACAAATTAAATTGAAAAAATATAAACTGTTTATTTAAAAAGTAAACTATTAACACAATATCGATTATGCTTGGTACAAAATTAACGCAGCTTTAAGAAAACATTACAAAATAATGATGAAAATTTGACCATAACATAAAATAACCTGAGCTTTTACTTGAAGACAGAGCTTTAAGTAAAATTAATTTGCTATTTCTAGACAGATCTTGTAAATCTTACTGGGTATAACCAAATCTGACATAAAAAAAAAAATTACTAAAATTCACTCATCATGCATTGCATATCTCACAACTTCCCATTTTTTTTTTGGTTTTGTTTTCAAACTGGAAGTTTCAGAACTGAATCACCATGTAGTAAGTTTAGCCTCATCTATCAGAGACACTGTATGTGAATATGCTTGCTACAGGTTGTTTTCCTTTACTCTTTCCCAAGACTTTGAAAACAAGAGATTGTTTGTTTCATGTAAAGTACCAAAATAGTTATATAATTGCAGTCAAGGTGCATTTTCAAACTGGAAGTTTCAGAACTGAATCAGCATGTAGTAAGTTTAGCCTCATCTATCAGAGACACTGTATGTGAAAATGCTTGCTACAGGTTGTTTTCCTTTACTCTTTCCCAAGAATTTGAAAACAAGAGATTGTTTGTTACATGTAAAGTACCAAAATAGTTATAATATAATTGCAGTCAAGGTGCATGAAATAAACATTCAGTGAAAACACTATATATATCATTAAAAAAAAATACCCTTGAATGAAAAAAATTAACAGAGATAACAAGAGGCATAGGGTCCCACACACTTTACTGGCTGTCAAACCTCTTTAACATCTCCTTTCCTGTGTTTTCCAATGTCATAAACTCAATGTCAAAAGTAACCTTCCTTTATGATGGAACACTTATCATTCTATGAAAATTAAAGAGAACTTGATGAAAATTGTACTTGAACGTATTTAAGAATTGAGTAAATTTCTATAAGCCCCTTTTCCAGTGTGTGCATTTCTTTTTTGTTGTTGTTGAAAAAATTAACCTACTTTCCAACACAGTTGAATCAAAGAAAAGGGATAAACCTTCACCCTATAAGTTTGGCTTATCTCTTCCTTTGAGGGAGAGGGTTTATAACTGATCTTTGGTTCTGACACTAACGGAAATTTTACTGAATAGAGCAAGCAAACATTTGCAATTTGCATCCTCTATATAAGAGTACATCGAACACAGGCTCATTTAAGCATATCTGTGAAGTCCTTTTTGATGTAAAAATACTGATAAAGCAAATTACAGTTTCATTTGAAATGATGGCACCGCATGCAGAGGTTAACAATTAACTTAATGTATTTCATGTTGTTTTTTTTTTAATCTTTACTACACAATCCTGACAATAAAAGATCCTGAAAAAATGGCATTTTGAAAACATTTTGGGGAAAGGAGAAAATGCCAGTGACTAGCATTTTCTCCTTTTTCCCAATGTTTTTCACCCTTTCCAAACAAATTTCAATTTTTCATTTACATTCATTTTGTTGTCTGCACATGCTTTCAATTTGAACCAGTTTAACATTTTGTCGTTTGGTAAAGACTTAAATGGCAATTACAGATCCAAACAAATTAATTTAACACATTTTACAAACTCTTTTTCTTTTAAGCAACAAAGACTCAATGGAATTGCTGCTAGCTGAAAATTTCACATCTTTTGGAAGAAGCAAATAAAAATCTTCCATGGGACATGAAAATCCTGCAACAAGCAAATCAACATCAATGATGCAGATTCCATCATTTTCTGTAACCACGGAAGATTCCATGTTACCTCAAAAATTTGTTGTTGTCAGTTCCTTGTTTGGCAATTTCGTTACCTGTCAGAAACAAAAAGAGAATAATGGTGAATATCTTTATCTGTATTCCTCTTTAGGTCCAATTCTAACCCATTATCAGATGACAAAGTTTTACACTGGTCAATGTGCATCAAAGCTGCAGACAACAATTTCAAAGAAAAAAGTGAGAAAAGCCAAAATTCCCTGTAAGAATCAATTTCTCCTTTTCCCCTAGATTATAACTCTGGATTGTTAAAACATGTGATTATTTGGGAAAGAGTTAGATCTCAAATGCTCTTATGGGACAAATTTAATTCAAGGTCTGGACTTTTAATGACCCTAAGAGAGAAGCCTTCTGAAAACGTTGTGGGAAAATAAGAAAATGCTGGTATGCAGCATTTTCTCCATTTCACAAAATGTTTTCTACCCTTCCAAACCCAAATTTTCATTTTCCACTCATATTTTTTTTGTTGTCTGCAAATACTTTCGATTTGGACCCAGTCTAAAATTTTTTTGTTATAGCATGTGAAAGATGAAAAGAAAGCCATGGTTTTGAGATTTGATTTTAATGAGATTAGTGAACATATAATTATCTTTGATAATTACAGATATTACAAAATGTTAAAGTTTTGCAAATTGCTAACAACACCGAACCTATATAGTAATACCTCAGGTTATCTCTAAAAACAGTCAAGTCATTTATCATGAATTTGAATTTTGAAAAATCAGTTACCAGCTTTTAGCTTTTCTCCCTTCGAATCTATGTTTTTAAAATTAATATTTTGTAAATTTTGTAATGATTCTAAAGCTACAGCAATACGTGTCAATTCTAGGATGTGGGGATTATGTGCACATTTTTCCCCACTAACCATTCCACTTAATTCAAAATTTTTTTCAGTATGAAGGGGAATTTTTTCAAAGAGTATAAAAAAAGAGTAATTTGCAAATATTATCTATTCTTGCCCTTACTTTAGAATTCTTAAACAGATATCAAGTGATATCTTAGGTTTTTATTGAAATCAGTATTAGCAAAATAAATGGAATGCATGCTTAATTTTTTTTTTTTTCAACCAGTAAGTATAAGAAACATATCTTACCTCAGTTTCTGTGTATTGAGTTGATGACACAGAGTCTTCATTATCATAGTGTTTTTCGTTGCAAATAACGTTTGTTATTGAATAATTTCTACCACATCTCCGAGGGTAACTGCATGGCTTGACAGATTTTGCCACAGGCCCACCTTCATGTTATTGGTCCCATCATCCAGTGTTATTGTTCTCACATCTACTTCTTTTGAGTTAACCCTTACTTTGGTGGCAAGGCTGTCCTACAGAAATAAAAGAAAAAATAATTTCATAGCTTTGGATACATAGTGCAAAACTATTTAATAAAAATAGTTGAATAATATGTGACATATGAACTATACTTATTCATTTTTTTTGAATGATCATAAATTTATAATTTGAAAATGGCCTCTACATGACTTAAGTTAACCTGGTATTGCACCCAACAATCAAGCCATACCACAAATAACACAAGTATGCAATTTCAAAGCCCATAAACCAACTCTTAAAAAATTAAAATCCATGTCCAAGGTGGGTATTTATACGACTTAAAACTTAACTGGTATTGAGATTGATATGAAAAAATAATACAAATCATCAATAATTAAGAATCACAAAATGACAAAGAAAAATTTTTTTTGATGGTGTTCCCTTAAAAGGCTACGTAGCCTCTTAACCCATTACCACACAATCCCTTCTTTTGACAACCCTGATAAAGAAGCCTATACAGAAAACATTGTGAGAACAGGAGAAAATGCTGGTAACCAGTATTTTCTCCTTTTCACACCGTGTTTTCTACTCTTCACAAAACAAATTTCAGTCACTTTTATTTTGTCGTCTGCAAATGCTTTCAATTTGGACAAGCCTAAAATATTGTCGTTTGGTAATGAGTTAAAGTATTTTTAGATTTCAAGAAAGCATTGTGGGAATGTCAAAAGACTAGCATGTGACTAGTGACGCTTAAATTCAATAACATAACAAGCATGTAATTATTTTCCATAATCATAATGTCTTATGTTTATTTCAAAGCTTCTTTTGCGTAGTTCCAGTATGTAAATGAGCGAGTTGCTCATTTAACAAGAACCTTCAGAGACGGGTTATGCTCCCCGAACAAGTGCTTGTCATAAAATATATGAAATTGATATAAATTTACTTCTTTTATCCTAAAAGGACCTGTTCGTGCTCCCCAAAAAATCAAGTGAAAAGGCAATTACTAACTTAGAGATAGCCAAGACAAACTTGTAGAGGACAATAAGCCCACTAAGCCCCCTTTAAGCCCTCTTTTCCCATAAGGCAATATTGCATCATTGAAATAAATACAACTGGTGTGTGATTTTTGGCATTTTTTTGATAATAATTCAAATTTCGAAATTTCAAGCAGTCATGTAGTAAATATTACATAAAAGGATTTTTTTTACATGAAGCCCCCTTTTTCCGTGTTGCTGCCTGAAATTGAGAAACCGAAAGAGAGGTACCTGGGCAACGTTCAAACAAGTTCAGATTTGAAATTTCACAAAGTTTTGAGCACAGATGTAGGAGATACAAGTGAAAAACAAATTTTTCCATGAAGTCCCCTTTTTCTGTGATGCAGCCTCAAATTGAGAAACCAGGAAAGAGGTATTTGCGCATTAATATTTTATAGATTGAAAATAACAAGGGCACATGATGAAATTTGTAAAACAAGATATAACCATGAAGTTTCATGAAATTTTTACAAAAACTGAACAAGGTATTAGTAAAACTTGCAATTTTGCTTTAAGGCCCCTTTTTCCTCGGCATTTTACAAGAAACCCCCTTTTTCCATGACAGAGGGTCAAATTGAAAAACACATAGATAAAGAAACAAGAGCACATGGTGAAACTTTGAAAAAGCAATATAACCATGAAGTTTAATGAAATTTTCACCAAAACTGAATGAGACATTAGTAAAAATTGGAATTTTGCAAGAAAACCCCTTTTTCCATGACGGAATGTCAACTTAAAAAACGCCTAGATTTAAAATAGCAAGAGCCCATGCTGAATCTTTCCATAAACAATATAACCATGAAGTTTCATGAAATTTTGACAAAAACTGAATGAGATATTAGTAAAAATTGCAATTTTGCATTAAGCCCCTTTTTTCATGACACAGGGTCAAATGGAAAAACCAGGAAAGTTATATCGGCACCTTACCCTAAGGAGTCCATATATGAAGTTTTATCCAATTTGGTCCAGGGGTTGTGGAGAAATGACTTCGGATGGACAGACGGAAGGACAGACGAAGCGGTGACTATATGCTTGCCCTTTGGGGAGCATAAAAATAGACAGTGTTTCCTGACGGTGTCAACCTGGGCCGTAGTAAATCTCTAATTTCTCTTGTTGTTGGCTGAAAAGAGGCTTTGGGAGTATAATGATAACTTTTTTGTAAAATTTTGATCCCAAAATCTGAAGGGCCACCTTTAAATTCCTTCCGGCAGACATACCCAAACAAAGACTAAACGCTCAGCCTCTGATCTAATATGAGGGTATAAGACTTCTGATCATGTAATTGGTTGAAAGGTAAACACAGGATTCCGTGGCTATTTTTCCTTGTGCCATCACTTTCACCAAATGAGAAAAGTTCTTGCCAGACTGAAATAATTAAAGCAAGTTGGTACCAATTTAAAATGAGATGACATGTTTATGAGCACTAGCTGAACACCTCAACCATTTGTAACTGAATGCTCTTTCTGCCATATTCTGACAAGTACATACTCAAACATAATACCATAGATCAGAATCACTTATTATACCTAAAGTATACAAATTTAAATTAATTTCATATCTGATACCTCATTTTGCCAAATGCAATTTAATTGGACCGAGATGACACCAGACCGAGTTGATTCATGGGCCGATCGTGTAGCAGGCCGAGTTGACCCCCTTCCTTTGGAAAAAGAGATGAATTTATACTAAATTCGTAGATTTTACCTGCGCTCATGGTTCAATTGAGCATTTAGAACATTCACGATTTATAGGGGTCAACGATCGTCCGTAATTTCGCTTTTCTAAAGTTTTGCCAAGTTACTTGACAAATTTTGTCTAGCCGACAATTCGTGATGTTATCGAAAGTGTACATATATTCGGGTAATCAGATTATAGTTCTAGCGATATCGATTTGTATAGTAATTTGGATTAGGTCAATGTCGTAATTAATTTCACCTGATTTTTTATTTCAACTTCAATCGATGGAATGGCTGTCATGCATCTATGCATTGCGGTAAATGGGACCAGTATCAAAACGTGAGAAATAAAAAATGGCGATACCACAACACTGCGAACAGAAACTGGGTCAACAGATTTATTTTTCCTACCACAAAGTTTAATAATCATAGATCAGGCGTACTATCAAGTAGAACCAGGCAAATAGAAAATAACCACTTTCACTTACCGTCGTATTTAAGATGGATGGATTAGCTGATGCCTGAAAGTTGTAGAGATCCTTTTTCCTCGCTTGCAAGGCGCGTTATGACGTCATTAGCTCCCCGCATGTTACTTGATTCATACGCGTTTCAAAAATTTAAACCAACGAATTTAATTAAAGAAAAAGACATATGAGAATAAATCAAACAAACGCATGATTTCAAAATTCATTTCTAATCATGTATTAATCAAACATTTTCAGATACGGCGACAATTTCTAATCTGTCATTTTTTTTTCTGCGGAGGAACACATGAAATGAGTGATTACAATCACATCGTAAAAAGCTGTAAGGTTTATTCAGAGTTACGATAGTGTTGCACGGAAATTTCAAGTTATTAGGCTCATCCTATCTTGAAAAAACCATGAAGATTCAGGAATCCACTTACAACTTTTAACCCATTTCACCCTACCTCCCCGACTGCAATAAATCTGCCATTCTTGACAGAATGGCGATTTAAAAACAGTGCAAAGAAAGCGTGGTAGAAAATCTATGTTATTCTAGTGGAATGACATCATTCTGAACATTCTGAATAGAGTGACTTCATTACTTATAAAATGTAAGTGAGTTATGCAATGGAATTAAATCTGCATCCTTGTTTTCACTGTAAGTATGAAGTTGTTTTCCTTTCATTTAGAGTTGATCATGTTAGAATAAAAAAAGTTTCCTTTCTATTGTGGTTTATCCTTCAATAAACCACCTTGTGAATTATGAGGCACAATGAATAACCCACTCAGGCTATCGCCCGTGTGGATTATTTATTGCGACTCATAACTCACAACCATGGTTTATTGAACAATAAACCACCATAGAAAGAACATTATTTCTTAATTACACCTAACTTGTCCCTTACCACAATCATCAGTTTCATCCGACCTGTCCATACAGTCAAACTTTAAGTTACATTTTTGATCTTCTGTGTAACAGCTCATCTTATTTCTGCATAAATAAGGAATGTCAGCTGGGCAACCTGGAAAAATTATATAAATGACAAAAACAAGAGGGCTGTGATAGCCCAAAGATTGTTTACCTCAGCCTTTTAGACCAAATATGACCCATGTCCAATCCTTTCCAAATATGCTAGGACAAATTGTCTGACAAACTTACATGGGTATTGGACTGAAAATGGGGCCTCTAGAGTGAACACAAGCTTTTTCAAGAATTTGTCCCCAAGATCAATTTTTTGACCCAATATAACCTATTTTCAAATACATCCTATGTATCATCGAGACAAATTTTCTGACAAACCTTCATATGTTCTCAATGTTCATTTGTGCCTTAAACATTCAGTTCAGCTTTTTTTTTTCCCCCTCATTTTTTACTTGTATTACAATTGTTTACATGTAATAATTATGTTAGATATGAATTATACTGACTAGATATTAATGTTTACCTGCCAGTGGTAAAAGCTCAGCAAAGATACTTAACCCTTTACAACACAATCCCGACTTCTAACGACCCCCAAGAAAGAAGCCTTCTGAAAACATTGTTGGAAAAGGAGAAAATGCTGGTTACCGGCATTTACTCCTTTTCCCACAATGTTTTCTTCAGTTCCCAAAAGAAATTTCAAATTTTCAGTCCCTTTTATGGTGTCGTCTGCAAATGCTCTCAGTTTTGACCAGTCTTATCATTTTGCCGTTTGGTAAAGAGTTAACTGAGATATACAGTCCAGTCCATCTTTATTAGCCAAGTGTGACACCTGCATAAAACATCTAGTCATAAAATCCAGATCATGTTTGCCAGAGCAAAAACATGCCTTAACCCTTTACTACACAATCCCTGCTTTTGACACCCTTGAGAAAGACATCTTTAGAAAACATTGTGGGAAAAGGAGAAAATGCTGGCTGGTTACCAGCATTTTCTCCTTTTCCCACAGTGTTTTCTACCCTTCACAAATCAAATTTCAAATTTTCAGTCACTTTTATTTTGTCTTTTGCAAATGCTTTAGATTTGGGCAAACCTAAAATTTTGTCGTTTGGTAATGAGTTAACCCTTTACCACACAATCCCGACTTTTAACGACCCTGAGAAAATAGGCCTTTAGTAAATATTGTTGGTAACCAGCATTTTCTCCTTTTCCCACAATGTTTTATACCCTTCCTAGAACAAGTTTAAATATTTGAGTCCCTTTAATTTTGTCATCAGCTGATGGTTTCAATTTGGACAAGTCAAAATTTATGTTGTATAGTAAAGAGTTAGCAACCTTTATACTGCCCAGATCATCTTTGCTAGCTAAGACAACTGTAGTTTGGAAAGGTTCTGCTCTGCTCAGTTCCTCTTACTATTATTTATTAATTGAATCAGTAATTGTCATTTAAAAAAATGCTTTCATATTTAAACAAATATAAAAAAATCAAACCATCAGCATGGAGTAAAAAGAACAGCAGGCTATTCGATATGAAAAGCAAACATGAATTAACCCATTACCACACAAACCGTACTTTTGACTCCCCTGAGAAAGACACCTTTAGAAAACATTGTGGGAAAAGGAGAAAATGCTGGTTACCAGCATTTTCTCCTTTTCCCACAATGTTTTCTACCCTTCACAAATCAAATTTCAAATTTTCAGGTCACTTTTATTTTGTCTTTTGCAAATGCTTTCTATTTGGGCAAACCTAAAATTTTGTCGTTTGGCAATGAGTTAACCCTTTACCACACAATCCCGACTTTTAACGACCCTGAGAAAATAGGACTTTAGTAAATATTGTTGGTAACCAGCATTTTCTCCTTTTCCCACAATGTTTTATATCCTCCCTAGAACAAGTTTTAATATTTGAGTCCCTTTAATTTTGTCATCAGCTGATGGTTTCAATTTGGACAAGTCAAAATTTATGTTGTATAGTAAAGAGTTAGCAACCTTTATACTGCCCAGATCATCTTTGCTAGCTAAGACAACTGTAGTTTGGAAAGGTTCTGCTCTGCTCAGTTCCTCTTACTATTATTTATTAATTGAATCAGTAATTGTCATTTAAAAAAATGCTTTCATATTTAAACAAATATAAAAAAATCAAACCATCAGCATGGAGTAAAAAGAACAGCAGGTTATTCGATATGAAAAGCAAACATGAATTAACCCATTACCACACAAACCGTACTTTTGACTCCCCTGAGAAAGACACCTTTAGAAAACATTGTGGGAAAAGGAGAAAATGCTGGTTACCAGCATTTTCTCCTTTTCCCACAGTGTTTTCTACCCTTCACAAATCAAATTTCAAATTTTCAGTCACTTTTATTTTGTCTTTTGCAAATGCTTTAGATTTGGGCAAACCTAAAATTTTGTCGTTTGGTAATGAGTTAACCCTTTACCACACAAGCCCGACTTTTAACGACCCTGAGAAAATAGGACTTTAGTAAATATTGTTGGTAACCAGCATTTTCTCCTTTTCCCACAATGTTTTATATCCTCCCTAGAACAAGTTTTAATATTTGAGTCCCTTTAATTTTGTCATCAGCTGATGGTTTCAGTTTGGACAAGTCAAAATTTATGTTGTATAGTAAAGAGTTACCAACCTTTATACTGCCTAGATCATCTTTGCTAGCTAAGACGACTGTAGTTTGGAAAGGGTCTGCTCTGCTCAGTTCCTCTTACTATCATTTATTAATTGAATCAGTAATTGTCATTTAAAAAAATGCTTTCATATTTAAACAAATAAAAAAAAATCAAACCATCAGCATGGAGTAAAAAGAACAGCAGGCTATTCAATATGAAAAGCAAACATGTATTAACCCATTACCACACAAACCTTACTTTTGATGCCCCTGAGAAAGAAGCCTTTAGAAAACATCATGGGAAAAGGAGAAAATGCTGGTAACCAGCATTTTCTCTTTTTCCCACAATGTTTTCTACCCTTCACAAAGCAAATTTCAAATTTTCAGTCACTTTTATTTTGTTGTCTGCAAATGCTTTCAATTTAGACAAACCTAAAATTTTATCGTTTGGCAATGAGTTAAGGACAAGCTCTGTCTTTATAAAAAGAAATTACAGATACTTACTGATAGGTAAGTCACTACACTCGACCCCTTCATGTAGCTCAAAACTGTACAGCCCAAATATAGCATGGGTTGGCACTCTTCCTCTGTAGTAGGGATCTACAGTGACCATAAACACTGATAGGTGAAACTGGACAATTCCTTTCTGTACAGGAATCTGTAAGTAATCAGAACACAGTTGTTACGGGTGCCATGGATTTTTGTTTTCAATTGTGAGGTAACCATCATGAAGCTAATACAGAATTTGAATTACACTGCAACTAATTTTAATTTGTAGCCCTCTACTTATCATTGTAGCCATTTTGAAACTGTATTCTTCAAAAGCTTTAACCCATTACCAAACAATCCCTGCTTTTAAGGATCCAGAGGAAGAAGCCCTCTGAAAATATTGGGGAAAAAGGAGAAAATGCTGCTAAACCAGCATTTTCTCCTTTTCCCACTATGTTTTCTACTCTTCAGCCATGTTCCAATTTCTGAGTCACATTTACTTTGTCGTCTGCAAATGCTTTCAATTAGGACAAGTCTAAAATTTTGTTGTTTAGGAAAGAGTTAACCTTGGACTTGAAATAAAGAGGTTTTTGGGTAGAATCCCTTGCTCAGCCTAATTCTTTTCAAGAATTGACAATATTATCAATATTGTGAGAAGTACTGGTAAAAGAAAATACAGGAATATATGACCTGAAATGCATCAAAAGGAAGAAATCAGACATTCGTCTTGGATCAGCCTGTGCTATCTGCATTAGATTTTTTGCTACATTAGACTTAAGTAAAACAGAAAATTACATAAAAACAGAAAGTGTCATTTAGGATTAGTCTGCATGGATTGCGCAGGCTGATCTAAGACAACACTATGCAAATGTCTGAATGCCCCTTTTCATGTGTTGCAGGCCACACAGCTCTTTACTAAATAAAAATTTAGACTGGTTATAAATCAAAGCATTTGCAGAGCAAAAACTAGAGCTGTCACTGAATGTGACTTTTATACCCCCGCCAGCGCTTTGATACTATTTTGTACACAGACGGACACACGGATGGACACACACACGCACGCACGGACAGGCTGATTCCAGTATACCCGTGAAAACATTCGTTTAGCGGGGGTATAACAGACTGATACTCAAATGACAGGATTTTTTTCGGATAAGTTAGAAAACACTGTGGAAAGAGGATGAAAAGAGCTTGTAACCAGCATTTTCTCCCCCTCCCTCCTGTCCCTCCCATGTTTTCAAATACCTTTTACATTAGGTTCAATAAAACTTGGGATTATGTGGTACAGAGTTAAAACATGAATAAATGTACTTGCTATCAAGATATCCACTCTTATAATGATGTTAAAAACAATATTAACTCATTACCAAAAAACAAAATTTTAGGTTTGTCCAAAATCGAAACATTTGCAGAGGACAAGATACAAGTGACTGATAATTTGAAATTTGCTTTGTGAAGGGTAGAAAACATTGTGGGAAAAGGAGAAAATGTTGGTAACCAGCATTTTCACCTTTTCCCACAATGTTTTCTAAAGGCTTCTTTCTCAGGGTCGTCAAAAGTAGGGATTGTCTGGTTATGGGTTAAACACCAAACAAACATAATCATCATAATACCGCAAGATGTGTCTTTGACAAGCTTTGTGTAAGAGTTACATCATAGTCCATATTCTTTGTCTTGTCTTTGTACAGTTGACTCAAAGTAAACTTTGTTACATTACCATAGTATGACATATACAAACAGGATGTTTCCATGGAGACAAAATATTGTCTTGATACTAGGTAACTTGGTGTAACAGCCAGTGTGTTGAATTTTGTCATCAGAGTTTCTAAAGTAAGAAGAAATAAGAATAAGGAATGCATAACCCCTCCCCACCAAACGATCCCAAGCTATGACGAAAAGTAAGCATCTGAATGTATCTACAGGAGAATCTTTTTTTTTTCCTTAACCCTTAACTCTTTACCACGGAATCTTGAGTTTTAACGACCCTGAGGAAGAAGTCCTTAGAAAACATTGTAGGAAAAAGAGAAAATGCTGGTAACCAGCATTTTCTCCTTTTCCCACAATGTTTTCTACCTTATCACATACAGAAATTGTCTGTATAGCTACATTCAATGTGTTGTCTGCAAATAGTTTGAATTTGGTCTAGGCCTGTATTTTGTGGTTTGGTAAAGAGTTAGAGCGCTGGAACTTGTTTTGGTGGACAGTGTAGATCAAGATCAGACTGCACAGAACGTGCGGTCTGATCTTAGATCTACACTGTCCACTATTCTGTTACACATTCTGGCCAATAAAACCTTGGTACAGCAATATTTAATATGTTTTTACTATCTAAAAATGTCTCTGGCTTTAAATCGTCACTTTAACTCTTTACCACACAATCCCGACTTTTAACGACCCTTTAGGAAACATTGTGGGAAGAGGAGAAAATACTGGTAGGCAGCATTTTCTCCCTTTCCCACAATGTTTTCTACCCTTTCCAAACCAAATTTCAATTTTTCAGTCACTTTTATTTTGTCGTCTTCAAATGCTTTTAATGTGGACCAGTCTAGAATTTTGATGTTTGGTAAAGAGTTAAGGGTTAACTTGTAGTTGAACTCTTTTGAAAATATTGTTACAGAATGAGAAATTTCAAGGTCATTTTATATACTTCACTTCATTTTATATTGATTCCTTCTGCTATACAAGGATGTTTTGGATGTCTTCTGCTGCAGTTTTGTTTAACCCTTCACCAGACGACAAAATTTTAGCCTGTTCCAAATTGAAAGCATTTGCAGACAACAACTATATTTTAGCTCTAATGGTGCAACTTTTCTTTGATACAGTAGAAAACATGGTGGGGAAAAGGAGAAAGTGCTGTGTACCAGCATTTTTTCCTTTTCCTACAATGTTTTCAAAGGGCCTTTTTCACATGGTCCTTGTAAGTCAAAAAGCTTCTTTCCCCTTGTCAGTATAGTACTGTAAAGGATTCAATCTTTACAAAAATGACAATATTTTAGAAAAGAGCACAACTGAAAGCATTTATGAACGGCAATTTAAAATGTTACTAAAATGATTTAATTCATTTTTGAAAGGGTGAAAACACTGTGGGGAAAGCAGAGAATGCTGGTTACTATCATTTTCTCCTTTTCCAATATTTTTTTCAAAAAGCTTTTTCTCAGGTTCCTGAAAACTCCGGATTGTGTGGTAAAGGGTTCAGGAGCTAATGATGTTCCAAACTAGCCCCATTTTCACAAGCATGTGGCATTCAACTTTTGAAAACAATGTGACGAGGAAAACAATGTGGCCTAGAAATTCTGGCACTTACAACTCTCTCCCTCACACTTACACTTTAACCCTTGACTACACAACACCTACTTTTAATGACCCCGAGGAAGAGGCCCTTTGAAACCATTGTGGGAAAATGAGAAAATGCTGGTAACCAGCATTTTCTCCTTTTTCCCACAATGTTTTCTACTCATCTGAACTCAGGGTAATGATAAGCAGCATTTTCTCCTTTTCCCATAATGTTTGCTAATCTTCTGAACTCAAGTTTCAATTTTTGAGTCACAGTTATTTTGTCATCTGCTAATGCTTTCAATTTGGATGAGTCTAAAATTTTGTCGTTTGGTAAAGAGTTTAAACATTAATCCTATACTTCAGATGAATTTAACTTGTTGCCTGTATGTACTTTCTAAACAGCCTAAACATTTGTTTTTGAAAATGATTTAACTCTTTACCACACAATCCTGATATACTTTCAACAAGCCAGAGAAAGAAGCCTTTTGAAAACACTGTGGAAAAAGGACAAAATGCTGGTAACCAGCATTTTCTCCTTTTCCCAAAGTGGTTTCTACCCTTCCAAAACCAAATTTTAATGTTTCAGTCACCTTTGCTTTGTTGTCTGCAAATGCTTTCAATTTCGACAGGTCTAAAATTTTCTCCTGTGGTAATGGCCAAACATATTTTACTCACGCTCTGATATTTTACTGGATTCATCATTCACAGAAAGTATTTCACTTGCAGATAACATCCAGTCCGCTGATGATTCACTTCCCACCTTGAATCCTGACTGTTCAATAGTAGTGATGTTATTGAAATAGATTGTCATCTTAAAATCTGGAAAGACAATACAGAATGTTATAAAAGAAGAAGAGGGCCATGATAGCCATATTTTACCTGCCTGATCATATTTGTACAAGTGAAATGCTAGGTAACATGAGGTTTGTTCCACTGTTCCCTTCCCCTTAGCCAAATGATTTTCTCTTTTCCCACAATGTTTTCCAAATTTTCCATAGGGTCATTTAAATCTGGCATGGTGTGGTAAAAGGTTAACCCTTTCCCAAACAATCCCTGTTTTTTACGGGTCTGGAATAGTATCCTTTTGAAAACATTGTGGGAAAAGGAGAAAATGCTAATAACCTGCATTTTCTCCTTTTCCCACAATGTTTTCTACCCTATCATAGACAGAAATCATCTTTTCAGCAAGAGTTGAATTATCATCTACAAATTCTTTCAATTAGGTATTGTCCAAAAGTTTGTCGTTTGGGAAAGGGTTAAACACCCATCTGTTTGGTAAAAAATTAAGATACAGTTACAATTTATTCTGCTACATACCACATTGAGCTTCATCCTCGCCTTCCAAACAATCTACAACTCTGTCACATACCATCTCTCTCTTGATACATTTTTCTCTACAGTGAAATTCATCTACTGGATCACAGTCTGTAATATAAAAAAAAATACATAATTATTATTCTATTTTTGAAAATCGAAATTAATTTCATTGAGTGACATCATTGGTAATAGTTTCATCTTTTAAATCTGCTCAGTAAATGATATAAAAGCTTCCAGCTAATGAGAAATGCTAAAAAAGATTGATTTAAAGGTGGGTACTTAGAATTTTCACATCACACCAAATAAAAATATATATATATCACTGAAATTTATATGAAAAAACAATACAAATCATCAATAATTAAGAATCATAAAATTACCCAAAAAAATTTTTTTCATGGTATTCCCTTAAAAGGCTACATAGCCTCTTAAACTATTTTTAGATTTCGTGCCAGAAATAAAAAAAATGCATTGTGGGAATGTTAAGTGACTGTGACGTGACTAATGACGCTAAAATTCTTTTACATAACAAACATGTAATTATTTTTCATAATATCTTCTTCGGACGCTATGTCTGAAGCTTCGTCTGTGTATTTCCAGTATGTAAAAGAGCAAGTTGTTCATGTATAAATAGAACGTGTTTCCTGTCGATGTCGACCTTGGCCTTAGTAAATCTCTTAATTTCTCGTGTTGTAGGATGGTTTTCGACTACTGGGGTTTTATGACTGACGATTATAAGGCTTTGGGAGTATAAGGATGTTTTTTTTTTGTATTTTTTATAAAATTTTCGTCCCAAGTTCTTAAGGGCCACCTTTAATGCTATACCACACTATCCCAACTTTTACTGGAAAGAGCTAAAACAGATTGAGTAGAACATGCCATTAAAAAAACCTAGTTCTTCCACACAATCCTTTGATTTTAACAATCCTGAGTAGAAGCCTTTGAAAATACAATGACAAAAAAAAGAAAATGCTGGTGGTTAGGATTCTCTCCCCTTTCCAGAATGTCTTCTACTCTAAATACTTTATGTAAGACACCTTTTTTATTTTGAGTAACTTTATGGATAATCATCTGCAAATGCTTTCAACTAAGAAATGGCTAAAGTTTTGATATTATGTAAACAGTAAGTAAAAAGATTTAGTAATGTTTACCTATCACTGGCTGACATGCTCCTTCTGTCAGTGAAGTTCTCAAAATCTTGAAAATTCCAACACCTTCACTCACAAACTTCAGTCGTGTAAATCCACCGTGTATATTTACCCTACTAGACAGCGGACCTTCATTTCTCATTTTAAGCTTTCCATAATGATACCAAACTTCTTTCTGGTCATTCAACAGTATTAGTTTTGATTGTCCATCAACGGTATGTGTATCATACACTTCGTAAATAAACTCAAAACAGTATGAACTGTTCTGTAACTGTGTGACAGGTGCCGAGAGATTCCCAGACTGTGTGGTGAACCAGGAGTCACTAGTGCGAGTCCATGTTTGTCCTTCACTAATGTAGCCACAAACTTGATCCATTCCAAAGTTGCAACTAAGTGAGTAATCTGTAATTCAAAATAAATCCTATACCAATAAATCCCTTATCAAACAACCCCAGAATTTTATGACTCTGGGGGAAGAAGGCTTTTGAAAACACCGTGGGAGAAATAGAAAGTACTGGTAACCAGCATTTTCTGCTTTTCTCACAATATTTTCCATATTATCAGAGGGTTTCAGCTCATCTGTACAAATTTTGAATGTGTCTGTCTCCAAATGTCTTGAATTGCAGGAGTCTTAAATTTGTCACTGGGAAAAAAGTTAAAAAATCCTACATTTCAGTGATAGTGAAGAACATTTGCCACAGGATTAATTGATCTTCAAATGATTTCAAATGGATAAGTCTGAATTAATCTTGTTTGAAAATAAAATTAACTCATTACCATGTAACACAATTTAATCTAATATTGTACAATAAATTTTACAAAAGACTCAACAAATGAACATGGTTCAAGACTTATTTTTCAATCAACCGTTTTATTGAACAATCTCTGGTTTTTCCAACCCTTTGAAAGAGGCCCTAATTTTTGAAAACATTGTGTGAAAAGGAGAAAATACTGGTTACCAGCATGTTCTCCCTTTCCCACAATATTTTCTACACTGCTGGAGACAATTTCAATTTTGGTTCACCTTTTGATAGTTAACAACTTGTCCAAATTTGAAGTAAGTATCTTCTCTGATATTAGATACTGTCAAATGTCAACGCAGAAATAGCCAATGGCAGGGCTACAGCATCAACTTGATGTTTTCTTCCAAAACTGCACAGCTCAAAATATCAGCAAATCTGAGAAAAACTTACCTTCACAGTTGTCTTTGTCCACCAGCTGTAAATTATCAATTGCCAAAAGTCTTCCCTGCCCTGTCTCAATCTCCACATGAACTCTTATAGTTCCAGAAAAAGGTGAAGGCAAAAAGTAACAAGGGGACATCATCCAAGCATTGGTACTAATGTTGTAATGTAACTCCTTGCCATCATCATTAATATTGTCATCATCAAAATCATCATCAACAGCAGTAAATAGTCTGATATGATTATTTGTATTGGATGCACCATCTAATACAAGATACCAGAATCTATAGGCAGTTCTTGAAGTATTGACTGTGAAATGCATCTCTGCTGATCTATTATGGGTGCTGGATCCCTCTAGGTACATAAATGTACCTAAAATGAGAGAAAAACAATATGAACATACATTTCATACAGCAGAAGACAATACAAAAAAAACGAACCTAGCTTGTCTTTTTACGGGGCGACACAATTTTTGAATTTGCACAACTTGAAAACATTGGCAGACAACAAATTGGCAATAGGTAGCTCAAAAGATCATTTCTGACAATAAAAAGTTAGAAAATATTGCGGGACTTTGCTACAGTGTTTTCAAAAGCCTTCTCGAAACTTCCTGAAACTCAAGATTGTTCGGTACACGACAGTGAAAAATATCAAACCCAACATCATAGATACAGGTCATGCAGAACATGAATGTAATAACATTGGAGAAATGGTAAAATTTAAAAAAATGTACAAAAAATTAATAAAAATATACAAGTACCATTTAATTTCCCATCAGCATCAAATTTGATCCTTGATAAAGTCTCACTTTCTGCAGCTTGCCCCAATCTCCTGGGTTTAAACTGTGAGTTCTGAGTAACTGGTGTTTTCACTCTACATAGTGTTGGATTATCAAATGTACAAATATTGCTTCTGTCTAAAATATCTGGAAAAGATTAATCGACAATTAACTCTTCACCACACGATCCCAACTTTTAATGACCCTGAGAAAGAAAACTTTTGAAAACATTGTGGGAAAAGAAGAAAATGCTGGTAACCAGCATTTTCTCCTTTTCCCACAACGTTTTCTACCGTTCACAAAACAAATTTCAAATTTTCAGTCTCTTATATTTTGTCGTCTGCAAATGTTTTTGATTTGGACAAACCTAAAATTTTGTCGCTTGGCAATAACTTAATCAAGGATGCATCAATGATTCTTTCCCTGTATTGGTTTCCATAGACAAACAAAAGTGTTCATATTACTTCTAGAGTTGAGCCCAAAAAAGAAAGTGACAAGTCAGAAATAGCAAAAAACACTATAAACCTGATTCAGACTAGTAGCCCTTTTGGGAATTATATTAAAAGCAAACATTTCTGTGTTTCCAGAGGGTTGTCTTGGCATCAAATGATTTTTAGGTTAACATTTTATGTTTCCATAAGATTCATCTTATTATTCATCTATAAATGAATTAAATAATTTATGGAAATGACTGATTTCTTGAATATGCATGTATGTACATTCAGCTATTATTTATCTGAAAAGAAAACAAGACAGATTGAATTTGGTTGTTTTGGCAAAAATTACTAAATGAAGGCATCAGCTTTTTTCTCATTTCTGATGTATATTAAATACTGGTTTTAACAAAAATAAGCCAAGGTAAAAAAAAAAAGCGCTAAACTATAACAAATTCCTATTTGACACTACATGTCAATAAAAACATCATATGATTTTTCTGTTTTCTGCTTATGTGAGAAGTTTTTGCTTGAATACAACTTAAGAAAAAATATTTAAAAATAATGAACATGTTCATTCAAAAGTTACAGATCATATTCTCTACCATTGCAAGGTGTGTCTGTGAAGACAACCTCATCTAGTGCTATCACATCATTAGTTATCCCCCTTGTTGCTACAAACTGTACACTCTCTAGTGTATCTGACAGTTCTATATTGTGTAACAGCCAAACTTCTGTAAGTGCCTGGTTCACTGGAATGTGGTCTCTTGTATTTATGACAACCTGCAAGTACAAATCAAAGGATTTAAGTCTTTAACATATAATCCAAACTTTTAACGACCCTGATAGAGGAGGCTTTTGAAAACATTGTGGGAAATGAAAGCAATGCTGGTAACCAGCATTTTCTCCTTTACCCACAAGGTTTTCTTCCTTTTCAAATTTGTGGAGCAGTTTTTTTTAGCAATATTAACCTATCAACAAACAATGCTATGTTATAATGTCTCATGAGAAAGAGGGCTTTTGAAAACATTGTGCAGGTAACAAACACTTTCCCCATTTTCCAAATCTGTTTTTCTCAGGCTAAATATTTTCACTTCTTATTTGTCTCTTGCAAATGCTTTCATTTTTTGACCCATCTAAATATTCTTTTTAATCTAGTATAGAGTAACAGGATCATAAATTACATAACTCATTACCAAACAACAATATTTTAGGCTTGTCCAAATCAAAAGCATTTGCAGACAACAAAATAAAAATGACTGAAAATTTGAAATCTGTTTTATGAAGGGTAGAAAACATTGTGGGAAAAGGAGAAAATGCTGGTTACCAGCATTTTCTCCTTTTCCTACAACATTTTCAAAAAGCTTCTTTCTAAGGATCATTAAAAGTCTGGATTGTGTGGTAAAGAGTTAAGAGAATTGATCCATCAGAATGATTACCTTGAGCATCAATATGGCACAGCTTTTTGCTGGTATTATATTTCTCCTTTATGTCACTTGTTAAACTTATTGACTGATCGTTAGCCTGTTTGTAATGGGTAAAGAATGAAGAGAAAAGTTACCTACTTCAATCACTGCTGAACTGTTTTTGCCAACAAAGAGGTAAAAAGATAAACACTGCACAGAATTGCCAACATTTTCGATTTCAAGAATTGACTGAGAACCCTCCCCAGCTTCCAGGAAGTCAGCTGCCATAAATGAGCCTGTAGGAGGAAAAAAAGTCCTGTGTATAAATTTACATGAAAATATTTCTTTGGTTCAAAATTGACAAAAGTCGTTTTTGTATTAGTCATGTTCTGTCAAAAGAGGGCTTAAACCATTACCACACAATCCGAACTTTTAACGACCCTGGGGCAGAAGCCTTTTAAAAATATTGAGGGAAAAGGAGAAAATGCTGGTAGCCAGCATCTTCTTCTTTTTCCAAAATGTTTTCTACCCTTCGCAAAACAAATTCCAAATTTTTAGTCTCTTTAATTTTGTTGTCTGCAAATGCTTTCGATCTGAACAAACCTAATATATTGTTGTTTGGTAATGAGTTAATGCAACTGCCAAAAGTAGTCCATGCAAGCTGACATGGCTCGAAACTTTTTGTTGTTTGTAAATTTTGTGCATGTATAAGGACCATTTTCCTCCAGATCCAGTTTATTGTTGGAGAGACTGGACTTTATGGATCCATGCTCAGTATAATGCATCATGGAGATGTATGACGTCTTTACCAGATGACAAAATTTTACACTGCTCCAAATTGGAAGCATTTGCAGATGACAAAATCAATGTGACTCAGAAATTGAAATTTGTTTTCGGAAGGGAAGAAAACATTGTGGAAAAGGAGAAAATCCTGGTTGCAAGCTTTTTCTCTTTTTCCAACAATGTTTTCAGTCTGCTTCTTTCTCAGGGTTTGTTTGGTGTTAAGCCCCCTTGCCTAGGACTGACTCATTTACATCTGGTTTGATGATCTATCTTCTAGAGGAAAACAGCTTTGAAATGTTATGGAAAAAGAAAAGAAATAATGAAATATTTTTAATAAGTACTCTTGATCCCTACTGTTGATGCCCCTGAAAAAGAAACCTTTAGAAAACATTGTGGGAAAAGGAGAAAATGCTGGTAACCAGCATTTTCTCCTTTTCCCACAATATTTTCTACCCTTCAAGAAACAAATTTCAAATTTTCAGTCACCTTTATTTTGTCGTCTGCAAATGTTTTCAATTTGGACAAACCTAAAATATTGTCCTTTGGTAATAAGTTAATTTAACAAGAATTTTCTATGAGTGCCATTATGTTCTGACAAATGTATCAAACCGCAAGATCAGCATCCTTGTCACAAATTCATGGTGAGGGAGGGCATAAGAGGGCATGCAAGGGAGGTCATATTATCAGATGATCAAGTTATTAATGTTCAAATGCCTGCTTGATGCTACACTTCACAGCAGTATGGATATGACATGCAAATTCCTTTTAGAATAACAGAATTCCAAAATTACTGTCAATGAAATGCCTACCCTTTCAAAGATAAAATACCCGTACTGTATGATACTAAAGTTTATCTACTTTTAAAATAATGTCATAAATCAAATTTTTACCTAATATATATGGACAACCCGATTACATACAAAATGTTCTACAAAATGATCCATATATAGAAAATGATCTATATTTATACAATATTGTTTTTATTAACTCAGAGATCATCTTATTTACATACTGAATTATCATAATAAGCAATTCCTTCATACCCCTAGATAATTTTTCACCACTTCATATATTGATAAAATAGATAACAAATCTTGAGATAGCAAAGATTGCATTCTGTCACTAATGAAAATATTGTTTATTTGTCTTTTTGTCCAATCATTTCAACAAAAAATGTTTTCAGCCGTATCAAGTGTCTTTAATTCTTTACCTTATATCAAGTGTCTTCAATTCTTTACCATATAATATCAAGGGTCTTTAATTCTTTACTATAAAATATCAAGTGTCTTTATTTCTTTACCATATATCAAGTGTCTTTATTTCTTTAACATATGATATCAAGTGTCTTTAACACTTTATCTCTTAATATCAAGTGTCTTTAATTATTTGCCATATAATATCGAGTGTCTTTAATTCTTTACCATATGCTATCAAGTGTCTTTATTTCTTTACCATGATATCAAGTGTCTTTAACATTTTAACTTATAATATCAAGTGTCTTTAATTCTTAACCAGATGATATCAAGTGTCTTTAATTCTTTACCTTATGATATCAAGTTTACCTTATAAAAGAACAAGTGTCTTTAATCTTTACCATATAATATCAAGTGTCTTTAATTCTTTACCATATGGTATAAATTGTTTTAACATTTTTACCATATAATATCAAGTGTCTTTAACTTTACCATATAATCCTTAGATTTAATGAGCTTCAGTTAAAGCCCTTTTGAAAACATAGTGGAAAAAGGAAAAAATGCCGGTAACGAGCATTTTTCTCTTTTTCCCACAATCTTTTCAATCCTATGACAGGCAAATTCGATCATTTGAACCACATTTAAATCGTCATTTTCAAATGCTTTCAATTTCAACAATTTTATGTTCTTGTCTTGTGGTGAGAGTTATGGGTGAAAGTTTTCATACCTACTCCCGGAGTTTTGTAGGTAACATCATACAGTGGATAGCTAGGTGTCCCACTAGAAACTTTTTTCCAGCCCATTGTGTTGTTTTCGGAGGTATAATATTGTACACAGGAATCTTCAAACCCACAGGAAACAGGATCTAAATGATAACAGTCAAATTATTGATCCCTCATCTGACCTTTTTTTGCCATGTTTTTATGGCACATGGACAGCTATGGCCAGTTAGCATGCATGAAAAGTAATGTGTTAAGAAAAATTGAAAAACCAAAATGGTTTTTTGAAAGTTAACAGGACTTCAGGAACAAGAAATTGAAAACTTCATCCAAAAAACAAATATTCTAAACTGATCCACATTTATAGTATGCACACAGTGAATTAACTCTTCACCGAACAACAAAATTTTAGACTTGTCCAAATTCAAAATATTACCAGATGACAAAATAAAAGTATGTCAAAAGTTGAAATGTGTTTCCAGCAGGGTAGAAAACATTGTGGGAAAAGGAGAAAATGCCACTTACTAGCATTTTCTCCTTATCCCACAATGTTTGAAAAGGCTTTAATCTAAGTGTCATAAAAACCAGGGATTGCTTGGTAAAGGGTTATATAAGGCTCCAATGACAGGATTTGTCTTTGACAGGGTTAGAAAACATTGTGGGGAAAAAAGCAGTATACTAGTATCTAGAACTTCCTTATTTTCCCAGACTAGCTATGCTTTTGGAATTTTTTTCCTTAAAGTTGTCATATTTTCTGTCATTATCCTAGTTAAAGGCCATTTGCAGGCGCATATAGTTAGAATTTTCACTTTCTTTTACATCAAACGGAAGCTATTCTAGCTTTGACTTGCATTAACTCTTTACCAATGTGGATATATTAGGCTGATTGATACTGAGAGCAGTGGCAGATGACACATTAAGTATGGCTTAAATGACTGTGTTTGTTTTTGAAAGGATAGAAAACATTGTGGAAAAAAGGGAAAAATGCTGTTAACCAGTGTTTTCTCCTTTTTCCATCGTTTTTTCTACCCTACTAAAAAAAGCCTTCAATCTCAATGCTGTTAAAACACAGGGTTATTTGGTACAGAGTTAAACAAACAAAAAAAAAAGACTAGCTTGTTAACAGACCTAAAACGAAAAGAAAATCATTTACCTGGGCAGGGTTTGTTGCTTAGCTGGATGTCATCTATAGCGATGGATCCAAAGCCCACTGATCCTGACAAATAAAAACTAGAGCTGTTACTGAATGTTACTTAATACCCCAGTCAGTGCTTTGACAGAAACAGGCATTTATTTGTAAACAGACGTAGAAAAAACAAACAATCATTCCATCTCCAACTTTTTTTACCATACTTATGAACATTTCTTACCTTTGAATATTTAACTCTTTACCAAACGATAAAGTTTGAGACTTGTATAAACTGAAAGTGTTTGCAGATGACAATATAAACGTAACTCAAAAATTGAAATTTGTTCCAGCAGGGTAGAAAACATTGTGGGAAAAGGAGAAAATGCTGGTTACCAGCATTTTTTCCTTTTCCCACAATGTTTTCTAGAGGCTTCTTTCTCAAGGGCATCAAAAGTAGGGATTGTGTGGTAATGGGTTAAGATGTTTGCGCAGACTTTTTTAAATTGCCAACCCTTAGTTTTCTCACCTGGTTACAAGGTGTTGCATGCGTAATCAGGACTTTTTTATTGGATCCCTAAAGGTGGGGCTAGGCAAAAAGAACTGCCCTTTAGCAAAACATTGCAGAGCCTAAGTACAGAACTAGTGAAACCCAAAATAATTTGTTTGCTTGTTCGTATGATGTTTAATAACATTTTCCATGTTATTTTTCAATTTGGACTATACCAAAATTTTGTCATTTGGTAAAGAGTTCACTCTTTACCACACAATAAAATTTTAGACTTGTCCAAATCAAAAGCATTTGCAGACAACAATTTGAATATAACTTATAAATTTAAATTTGTTTAATGAAGCCATTTGAAAACATTGTGGGAAAAGCAGAAAATGCTGGTTACCAGCATTTTCTCCTTTTCCCACAATGTTTTCAAAAGGCTTCATTCCTAGGGTTGTTGAAAGTATGGATTGTGTAGAAAAGAGTTAAAGATACTTGGCACAATAAAACCCTGGAAAGACATGAAAGATACTTGGCACAATAAAACCCTGGAAAGACATGAAAGTGTAACAAATTGCCCACATGTGACTGAAATACATTTGAAAGCAGCACATAAACACAATACAATCATTTTGATACTTTTACATACCAGTATTATTTTGAGCTAGCTCCCCAACTTCAAGTTTAAGAACTGATGACATGTAATCTTTGACATCAATACAGAAAGACTTCCAAGTGGTTCTTTCACTGTGAAATGTCTTAATAGGGTGTTCGTCAGCAATCAGCCTCCAAGACTGTAAAATATAACATTGCAATAAGCACTCTCATCAAGGATTGATAAAACATCTATGTATAACACAATCATTCAACCAATGAAGCACATTTCACAACTATGGTTGCCTTTGCACCTCAAGAAAATCAATGAATAAAACCTGCAATCTGGTCTTTCCTTTACACTATCCACTTTTTGAGATGTTCAATACAAAAGCAGTAAGGACATTGCTATTATTTTGGTCAAATTTCTAGCTTTAATACATCTATGTTCTTTAGTTGGCATGTCAAGGGCAAACAGAATGTGCAATCTGATCCTAGATCTACGATAACTCTTAACCAAATGACAAAATTTTAGACTAGTCAAAATTGAAAGCTCTTGCAGACGACAAAATTAACCCATCTGAAAAATTTAAAATTGTTTCCAGCAGGATAGAAAACATTGTGAAAAAAGGAGAAGATGATGGATTCATGCTTTTAACCCTTTCTGGGAGGAGCTTTATCAAAATCCAGTACAGTTCTTTTCCGTTATTCCCCGTGCATAGCAATGCATTGCAATATTACGTCAAGCGCAAGAAATGTACGGTAAATGACGTCATATTTCCATCTGGTTGCAAGGCACATGCAATTAACCTAGGCAACAAGAACATGAAAATCAGTATTTTCACTGGTCATACCAGGGTAAGATCGAAAAATATTTTCACTGCTATTTCTCGATATCCTACTGGAAAGCATGGAATAAAGTACAGTAACAAAACAAAAATAACAGTCTGATCTTGGATGTATGTAAAAAAATAAGTTGTAACATAAAACTATTGCAGTCTGATCCTGGATCTCTGTAAAGTACTATGTTGTAACATAAAGATGATATTGCAGTCAGATCTTTGGTATATGGTAGCATAACAAAAATTATGAAGTCTGGTCTTGGATCTACATGAAATATGATGTTACAAACATAACAATAGTTATGCAGTTCGTTATTGATATATATAAAAGACAAAAAAGGGAAATAGAAAACCTGAAATAAACTACAAATAAATTACCAGATAAGAATCACTTTCAGGAGCAGTGTATATCCCATATCTAAATCGTAGAACCTCTGCTGTAACATTTTTCAGTATTGTTGCAACCAGTCCTTCATCAATAAGCATAAAATTATCTGTAAAAGAACAGAGAATAATATTGTCTTGTAAAGGTTATTTCTTTACTTTACCTTTACAGCTTTTGCACATGAAATTCCTTCGTGTTGTGTTGATAGTATCACTTCAATGACTTTTTTTGAATTCATTTTTGCAAAAGGATAAATTGCTTAACCCATTACCACACAATTCCTACTTTTGACACCCTTGAAAAAGAAACCTTTAGAAAACATTGTGGGAAAAGGAGAAAATGCTGGTAACCAGCATTTTCTCCTTTTCCCACAATATTTTCTACCGTTCAAGAAACAAATTTCAAATTTTCAGTCACCTTTATTTTGTCGTCTGCAATGTTTTCAATTTGGACAAACCTAAAATATTGTCCTTTGGTAATAAGTTAATTTAACAAGAATTTTCTATGAGTGCCATTATGTTCTGACAAATGTATCAAACCGCAAGATCAGCATCCTTGTCACAAATTCATGGTGAGGGAGGGCATAAGAGGGCATGCAAGAGAGGTCATATTATCAGATGATCAAGTTATTAATGTTCAAATGCCTGCTTGATGCTACACTTCACAGCAGTATGGATATGACATGCAAATTCCTTTTAGAATAACAGAATTCCAAAATTGCTGTCAATGAAAGTCAGAACCTCACTCTAGGCTTTACTAGCCCATTTTGTAAGTAATCAACTCTACAGAATCTGTGGGGAACATTAGGGAGTTTAGGTGTTGGATACACTTGACTGATAAAACGAGGCATATTTCGTAGAAGTAAGGCAAAGATTGATCATGATTTTATCCAACACAAAACTCCCTTAACCCTTTACCCCATTAGGCATTTCTGTGGTATCTCTAATTGACCCTAAATAACAGCAAGGATGAAGCTGTTTCTTATGTGTATATGACACCTTTTGATAGCATAGAAAACATTGTAGCAAAAAGTGAAATTGCTCGTGACGAGCAATTTCACCTTTTATTACAATGTTTTCCAAAGGCTCCTACAAGTAATGCATAGAAATGAGTATTTATGGAGTAAGGGTTAAGGCTCACCTGCCCACCCTCAACAAAGCTTCCAATGATTCCCTACAAAATTATGCAATTACTGGGCTATAAATACTCACCTGATTGCTGACAGTGTGTCATAATCTGTTTGAGCCCTAAGGGAGTTTTGTGTTAAATGAAATTATGAACAAATTTTGCCTTACTTCTGCAAAGGTAAGTATAGCTTATTCAGTCAATTTTAGAAGAGCAAAAGTCATTCAAATCTTGTACATACTATGATTCAAGTTGGGTGTGCTATCCTCTTTCAGCCAATCAGCATCTCTGTACAAAGAACCAGAGGGAAGGATATGCACCTGGGCTGGGCTTTGTTGCTCTCGACTACATGCAATACCATCTAGATCTAACATACTGGCACACGTCCCAAGGTTTTCAAAATTACAACTACTCCCCATGGGACTTGTGTCTGAAACACATAATTTTATCTTAACCATTTACCAAATGACAATTTCAGACCAGTCCAAATTGGAAGCACTTGCAGACAACAAAATAAACGAAACTCAAAACTTGAAATGAATTTCCAGCCGGGTAGAAAATATTGTGGGAAAAGGAGAAAATGCTGATTATCAGCATTTTCTCCTTTTCCCATAATGTTTTAAAAAGGCTTCTATCTGAGGGTTGTAAAAACCAGGGATTGTTTTGTGATGGCTTAGGAACACTTAATTTTCCTTGGGGAATGAATTATAAGATATTTACTCTGCTTTCAATTACCAGCATTACCATCATTTTCTCCTTTTACCACAATGTTTCCTGTCCTATCATAGGCAAATCTAATACTCTGATCAATATTTCATTTGTAGTCTACAAGTGCTTACAGTTTGGACCAGTCCAAACTTTTGTCATTCGAAAAAGAGTTAAATACAATCACATGGTTTAACTCCTTACCACACAATCCCAACTTTTACTGACCCTGAAAAAAAAGCCTATAGAAAACATAGTGGGAAAGTGATAAATGCTGCTAACCAGCATTTTCTTCTTTTCACATATTTTCTACCCTATTAAAGCCACAAATCATCATATTAACAAGATTGTTGTCTGCAGATGCTTTGAATTTGGTCCAGTCCAAAAATTTGTATTTTGGTGAAGAGCTGAGAAACAATAAACTTATTATAAGCAAAATGCTTTCCATATCTTTAAGTCAAGAGTTTTGTCTGGTAAAGACTCAATGCAAAATTAACTAGAGCTGTCACTGGATGAGACTTAATACTCCCACCAGCGCTTTGACAGAAACAAGCAACTTAACAGAAAATTTTCTAAGTTCAAGGGGAGATTACTCTGGAATCATAGGGATTAGATGATTGACAACTGCGTCATGCACAACTTCAAAATACAATCAGTGTATCAATAAACTTTCAATACAATAGCAGCAAAACTGTAGGAGTATGCAACACAAAATTACTAGTATTTCATACACAAACATACACATGCATGGAGGGACACACAGATGGACAGACAGGCTGATTCCAGAATGCCCTTGAAAACATTCATTTTGCCAGGCTATAAAAGCAAAAGATTTGATTACCTGAGCATGGTACAGGGGAGACATTCAGCTTCCTAATTGCAGTTTTGATAGATGTAAGCCCAGCACCAGCACTAGTTCTGTAAGATGACAGTTTGATATTGAGTCTGTAATATGCTGTAGTGTCATCCCTGTCTGGTAATCTAAAACAACCTGAAAATATGATGATCATCACTTTGATGTTGTTGTTATTGTTGATAAAATGATGCTATTATTGATGAAAGATTAACTGATGATGATGATGAAGATGATGATGATGCACAAAGGTCACATATCATTCTATACCATACAAGAAAATTTCAGAATAGTTGAAACTAGAGCTGTCACTAAATGTGACTTTATACCCCCGCCAGCACCTGCAAATACTTTTAATCCTTTACCACATGGCAAAATTTTAGACCTGTCCAAATTGAAAGCATTTGTAGATGACAATTTCACAGTGGCTCAAATTACGCAATTTTGTTTTGATAGGGTAAGAAAGCTTTGTGGGGAAAGGAGAAAATGCTGGTGACCAGCATTTTCTCCTTTTCCCACAGTGTTTTCAAAACGCTTTTTCCTAAGAGTTGTCCAAAGTTTTCATTGTGTGGTACAGGGTTAATATAGACAGGTCTACAATTTTGTCATGTGGTAAAGGGTTAAAGCCAGCTATGCCCTGTTCTTAAGTCTTGCATGCTACCAACAACACCACTGGGGCTCAGCCCTGTATACAGACATGTTAATCTGCTTCAGCTTTTGTAGCTTCACATTATGTCAATTGACACAAGTACTTCAAAAACTCACTTTGTGCTCAGGTGAGCTGACACTATTATTTCACTGTACCTGATAAATATCCAGACACTTCATGAAGCTTTCTCTCCCAGAGAATCACAGCGGTATCTGTCACATCTACAATTTCAACTATTATGGTGTCCTCAACTCCCCAATCAATGCTGTACTCTAAGTGAACATAACTGTCATCAGAGTATTGAAACATAGGGGAGGTAATTTCTGCAATAACAGGCAAGGCGCTGAAATAGCTAGGTTTCTGCAATACAAGTCCAGCTGAAATTGAATACATTGCAAATGTTATCAATTTTGTCAAAGTTCTATTTTCCTACATATAAATATAAGCAATACTGCGTGGCAAAGAGGTTTACGGAAACTCTGTGATGCATTTTATTAACCCATTTCTACACAATCCCTACTTTTGACGACCCTGAGAAATAAGCCTTTGGAAAACATTGTGGGAAAAGGAGAAAATGCTGGTAACCAGCATTTTCTCCTTTTCCCACAATGTTTTCTACCCTTTAAAAAAACAAATTTGAAAATTTCAGTCACTTTTACGTTGTCGTCTGCAAATGCTTTAGATTTGGACAAGCCTAAAATGTTGTTGTTTGGTAATGGGTTAACAATGTCAATTTTATTGACAAAGCATTGGCAGAGTTAATCTTAGCTCCTTTTTTTACATCTTAGGGGGCCAAAAAATTACCTACTTACCTGTTTTCTGGAAATCAATATCACCCTGTATAATGTACCCACATGTCGTATCATAGAACATGCATGATAAAGTGACATCCCCTGAAATATTTAAATGATTAATCTAAGTATCATAGACCAACATATTACCTCTGACAAATCATTTTACATTTTGTAGCTGGTCACTTTTTGAAACATTATGTTACAGGAAGAAATTGCTCATTTCAAGCAAATTCTTCATCTAGATCAACATATTCACATGCCTCCGTACATTTACTTTAAATTAACTCATTACCACACAATCACGACTTTTAACACCCCTGTATAAAAAGCCTTTTGAAAACATTGTGGGAAAAGGAGAAAATGCTGGTAACCAGCATTTTCTCCTTTTCCTACAATGTTTTCATCCCCATACAAAACAAAAATCGTCATTTCAGTTACTTTTAATTCGTCATCTGCAAATCCTTTGAATTTGGACCAGTCCAATTTTTTGTTATTTGGTAAAGAGTTAAACTCATTACCACACAATCCCTATTTTTGACGACCCTGAGAAAGAAACCTTTAGAAAACATTGTGGGAAAGGGAGAAAATGCTAGTAACCAGCATTTTCTCCTTTTTCCACAATGTTTTCTGACCTTCACAAAATAAATTTCAGATTTTCAGTCACTTTTATTTTGTCGTCTGCAAATGCTTTCAATTTGGACCAGTCTAATTTTTTGTTGTTTGGTAAAGAGTTTAAGACATTTTCTCTAAAGTAGAAGGATGTTTTCCAAGTGTGTCAAATACAAAATTCAGAAAGTAATGAGATGACATTTACCACACAATCCTAAATTCTAACAACCATGGCAAAAGGCTTTTGAAAACACTGAGAAAAAAAGGAGAAATTGATGGCACATTTTCTTTTTCCCAAAGTGTTTTCTACCCTTTCAAAGACTATTGAGCTAAAGTTAGCCCTTTACCCCATAAGGCATTTCTATGGTATCTCTTATTGACCCTAAATAACAGCAAGGATGAAGCAATTTCTTATGTGTATATGACACCTTTTGATAGTGTAGAAAACATTGTGGCAAAAGGTGAAATTGCTCGCCACGATGTTTTCCAAAGGCTCCTACAAGCAATGCGTAGAAGCGAGTATCTATGGAGTAAAGGGTTAAGCTGCCTCCTGTTTGTGCTTACCACATTTCACCACATTGTACTCATCTTCTGAACATGTCCTCTGTGTGTAAAAGTTGAACTGGCACTCTGTTATTTGTGCCTCTGTACCATCACAACTTATGTCACTGACAATGGAATGAAGAGTTTCCATGTCTGAGGAAGCTTCACTTATAGCAGCAGGCCAACTGTAATAAATATATGAATCGACAGAAATAAGATGGAAGGGAACATGCATTTGAGATACATCTGCAGAAAGTTGACCTAGATCAGCCTTCTGCATCATGGTGTTCGAGCTTCAGTTGCTTGGTTGGTTGTATTGGGGTTTAATGCCATTCATGGCGGTGGGTAATGCATATGTGTTTCCTGGCTTTCCACAACTTTCTTTCCAAAGCCACTGACAACTTTTCTCACATGCTTCAGCAGAGGTGAGAGGCGAAAGAAAGTTCCCCCTCAACCGGGTATTGAACTCAAAACCACCAAGTCATGAGTCCGACATGCTCACCACCGAGCCAACTGAGCGGCATTTGAGCTTCAGATTGTTTAAAAAACAGAAATAAGATAGAGGATTAAAATGAGATAAATAATTTTAGAGATACTTGCTGATATGAAAGAGGATGGTCCTGTTCAGTAACTGGTTCTTTGTAATAAAGATAACTACACTTACCCAAGATTTAAAGATTTACACAGGATATCTGCTGTAAGCTGATCTAACATAACACAAGCCTGTCCAGCCTCGCCCTCAGATGTCACCAATAACCTTCCATACTCATCCAAGTTAACTGTGTCAGCCTGGCGCACTAGAAAAATGGAAGAAAGTTAAGTTTGATGAACCATGAAAAAGATATGCTAACTGCAACTATCAAGTCTAAAGCTTATCCCTTTCCCAAACGAACAAGTTTGGACTCTTCCAAACCAAAAGAGTTTGCAGACGACAATTTTAGATTGTGAGAAAATGGCAGAAAGTTCTCAAAAAGGGTAGAAAACACTGTGGGAAAAGGAGAAATTGCTCATTAAATTACTCAGGAAGAGCTGAATTGCTGATTACCAGCGTTTCTCCTTTTTCTTCAATGTTTATTACCCTTTCAAAGTTTCAAAGAAAAGATTTCCCTATTTCTGTAGCATTTGGCATGCCCTCTTCAATTTGGACTAGTCTAAACTTATGTAGCTTCAGTAAGTGTTGATGAATTCTAAATTCTTACCATACTTTTTCCTTTGAATACTGATGGAGAAGTCATCAGCTCCCTCTCCAATGTCCAATAAAATCTGTGAAACAATAAATAGATGGCCTGAGTCTTTTCTACCATTCTTCATGATGTGATCTGTTGTCTAATTTACATAGGGTCTTTGTAAAAGTTGCCAACTTTTGAGATATGTAGAAAGATTTAACTCACTACCACACAATCCCTACTTTTGACGCCCCTGAGAAAGAAGCCTTTTGAAAACACTGTGGGAAAAGGAGAAAATGCTGGTAACCAGCATTTTCTCCTTTTCCCACAGTGTTTTCTACCCTTCCCAGAACAAATTTTAAATCTTCAGTCACCTTTATTTTGTCATCTGCAAATGCTTTCAATTTGAACCAGTCTAAAATTCTGTTGTTTGGTTATGAGTTAATTAGCCCAAAAATGTTCTCCCTGCAGTCATTTTCTTTTCTTAGAGCATTTTTTCTCTACACATGCCCTTTTGTTCCTCTTTAAACTTCTTTAGGCAAATGAAACTTAGATTAAGAATATTTGAGTAAACCTTTTGCCATACAATCCCAACTTTAGACCACCTTGAGAAAATAAGCTTGCAATAACATTGTGAGAAAAGGTGAAATTGTGGTAACCAGCATTTTGTCCTTTTTCAACCATGTTTTCTACTCAATTAAAGACAAACATCATCATTTGAGCAATACTTTTGATTCAATGTCTGCATATAGTCTGAATTTGGAAAAGTCTAAAAATATGTCTCATGGTACAGAGTTGAATTCATCATCATCAAAAACAATAAAGGTCATACCTGCCCAACAATGTCTACGACTGCTGTGCTCACAATATCACACAATGCTTGATAGAGATCTACTGAACCATTCTTGTTGATAGTGGACAATGAAATGCAACCCTTGGAGACAACTCTCACCTCAAGCATGATTAAATCTCCTGAAATTTAGCCAAGCCAGACAATGCTTATCAGCAGTATTAAGGCCAAATGCTGGAAAATAGTATGGACAGTAATGCCAGAAAGTGTCTTCAAAAGTGCACCATTAACTGTTACAGTGCCTTTCACAAGCAAATGTGCAGTCTGATCTTTGACCTACACTGTCCACTTTGCTAAAAGATCTCTTGGCATTACAATTACAGAAGTCTTTTTTGGAGAATGAAAGTATTTCTTGCACTTATTCAGTGCTCAAAGGTTTTACTTTACAGTTTTGTCCAGTGACGGATAGAAAAAATCTGAAGGCAAAAAGATTTCAACTTATGTTTGTGAAATGTAATGGTGTTTATAGAGACAGTATGCTGCAAGAGTTTTATGACTTGAATTTCGTTAGTTTTGATATACTGTCCTCAAAAATTTATTGTCCCCAAAATTTTCAGCATGTCCAAATGTCCTGTCAAATGATAATCATTGATGCTTGCATAACATATTTACATAACAAAACATGAGGAATCTAAAAAGACATGCACTATAAATTCTTACTTTCATCTTCTGTATACAGAAGAACTGATAAACACTGTTTATTGTGATCTTCTGTATGTTCATGCAGAATGTCTGGTGTAAGATGGAGTCTATCGACATCAACATTTACCAAAGTACAGCCATATCTCAACTCTATATGTATAAAGGTGGGGAAAAAAAAAAAGAGTTAATTAGCTTGAAAATGAAGTAAAGAGGCAGTTATCTTAATGAATGACAATGTATATACAACTTTTTGCAGCTTTGGAAAACATCGTTAAGAAGGAGAAATTGCTTGTATGAATGTAACTAGCAAATAATCTTTTCTAGCAATGTTTCCAATCAAAACTAATTTCCTTGCTTTCAACAGATTTTTAAGGGTATTTGACCAGTCTCAAATAAGCCTCTATTTTCAAAGCATTTGCAGACAACAAGATAAATATTTAACTCTTTACCACACAATCCTGACATTTGCCACCCTGTGTAAGGAAGTTTTTGAAAACATTGTGGGAAAAGGACAAAATGCTGGTCCTTTTTCCAGAATGTTTTCTACAATTCCAAAATTAAATTTCAATTTTTGATTCACATTTAATTGTCATCTACAAAATTAATGTTTTCAATTTGGATTAGTCCAAAGTTTTGTCTTTTGGATTAAAAATCTATGGTCCTATTTATTTTAACTCATTAACAAACAACAATACTTTAGGTTTGTCAAAAAAAAAAATTGAATTTCGTTTTGTGAAGGGTAGAAAATGTGGGAAAAGGAGAAAATGCTGGTTACTAGCATTTCCTCCTTTTCCCACAATGTTTTCCAAAGGCGTCTATCTCAGGTTCGTAAAAAACTTGGATTGTTTGGTAAAGGTTTAAAACTGTAGCCTGCCCGGGTGGCTCAGTGGCGAGCGTGTCGGACTCATGACCTGATGGTTGTGAGTTCAATACCCGGTTGAGGTGAATTTTCTTTCCAGCATATTTTCACCTCTCACCTCTGCTGGTGCATATGAGGAAAGTAGTCGGTGGCTTTGGAAAGAAAATTGTGTTAGTACCGGTATGAGAAAGCCAGGAAACACATGTGGGTCACCGACCGCCATGATATGACCTTAGCCATTAAAGTGGCGTTAAACCCCAATACAACTAATTGGAGAAAAAGCTATTACCAGCATTTTCTCCTTTTCTCTACAATTATTTTCAAAAATGTACTTTTCTTCAACAGTCTTCATTCTTATCCTGCTGAACAAGTTAAGCCTTTACCACACAATGGCGAATTTCAACACCTTAAAGAAAGAAGCCTTTTGAAAACATTGTGGGAAAAGGAGAAAATGCTGATAACCAGGATTTTCTCCTTTTTCCACAGTGTTTTCTATCCTATAATGGTCAAATACCATTAAATGAGTGACAATTAAATTGTTGTCAGGAAATACTTTCAATTTGGACAAGGCCAGAATTTTGTCATCTGGTAAAGGGTTAAAGTGTGTCCGTGGTCGTGAGATAGAGCGTTGGCCTCACAACCTAAAGGTCCTGAGTTCGATACCCGGGAGCGGGTGTCAACTTTGGGATTTTTCATTGGCCCACACATATGGCGCGAGTACTGGTGTAGTTCCCAGGAAGCAGAATCGAGAGAGATTAGTATAAGTTGTAAGAACTTGTTTCTCAATCGATGTAAAATAAATATGTTTAAACTAAAGGGTTAAAGAAAACTTTCAGTGCAATGGTACAAACACAAACACTTTTACATCAAACTTACCTTCTCTGAGAAAAAATATCTCCTATATCCAATAGTTTAGTTCCAAGATTAGACTGCATGTTCTGTACAATCTGATCTTGATCTGCAGTGTCCACAAAGGCAAGAGAGTCATGCTTAGCAACCCAAGGGTTTAATCCTTTACTCCATGGATACTCATTTCTACGCAATGCTTGTAGGAGCCTTTGGAAAACATTGTGGCAAAAGGTGAAATTGCTAGTCACGAGCAATTTCACCTTTTGTCACAATGTTTTCTATGCTATCAAAAGGTGTCATATACACATCAGAAACGGCTTCATCCTTGCTGTTATTTAGGATCAATAAGAGATACCATAGAAATGCCTTATGGGGTAAAGGGTTACAACATAAAGAGTCTTTGGTAAAGGATTCAATAAAATACACTATGGACTTAACTTGCTCATAAGCAATCTTATAGCCACGTCCCTGACTCTCATTGTCTGTAACAAATGTAATTCTAGCCAGACCCCCTGTAACATCTATGGTAGAGTTGTCAAGTGTTTCCCCACACTGTTTTCTAAGAACAAGTACCTCCTGGTGTTCATCATAGATCTAAATAGTAAGAAGTTCTCAAATCATTAACTACTACCAGTACATAAACATTTCTAAATTTTCAAATTCCAATACATTTATTGATTCATTTTTAAGCATTCAGACTCGGCTGCACCAAACAGCCATAAAAGCAATGTAACTTATTAATAGTCAATTTCTAACTACTTTTTAACATTGCAGGTGAAGGAGAAAATGCTAGTATCAGGTTTTTTCCTCTTTTTTCCCCCAACACAATTTTTCTATACTTTAACCCATTACCACTCAATCCCTACTTTTGACACCCCTGAGAAAGAAGCCTTTTGAAAACACTGTGGGAAAAGGAGAAAATGCTGGTAACCAGCATTTTCTCCTTTTCCCACAGTGTTTTCTACCCTTTCCAGAACAAATTTCTATTTTTCAGTCACCTTTATTTTGTCATCTGCAAATGCTTTCAATTTGGACCAGTCCAAAATTTTCTCGTGTGGTAACGAGTTAAAAGACAAATACAAATGTACCATCTTTTGTGGAATATTTAATTTGTCATCTGCAAATACAGGCACTTTCACGATAAACAAGTCTAAAATTCTGTTGTCTGATAAAGTACTAAGCCCTTAACACTTTACAATTGAAATCATAGAAATCATAGAATTTGTTCTTGAAAAGTTTTTCCCCTCAATGTTTTCAAAAAGACTATTCCTAAGAGTCATCAACATAAGGTTTTGTGCCGTACACAGTTAATTATATCTACCAAGCAATCTCTACTTTTAATGACCCTGAGAGAGAAACCTTTTGAAAACATTGTGGGAAAAGGAGAAAATGATGGTAACCAGCTATTTCTCCCTTTTCCATAATGTTTTCTACCCTATCAAAGACAAAAATTATTATTTGAGCTACACTTATTTTGTTGCCTGCAAATGCTTTCAATTTGGACCAGTCTAAAATTACCTTGTGTGGTAAACAGTTCACCTATTACCACACAATCCCTACTTTTGACGACCCTGAGGATGAATCCTTTAGCAAACATTGTGGAAAAAGGAGAAAATGCTGGTAACAGTATTTTCTGCTTTTCCCATAATCAGGGTTCCCACAACTTTCTGCTCGCAAAATTCCAGACTTTTTCCAGGATTTTTTTTAAAATTCAAGGTTTTTTTGTAACAGAAAAACTGGAAATGCAAAACCTTTTGAAAGCTACTTTCTTTCATACATTCCTTGTTTTAATGAAAAATTAAGATTTAAAGAACATTCTAACTGCATGATAGTTATTTCATTTCTTTACTTGGCCAGTTACAAAACTACAAATGACCGAATATAGATTCAGATCAGCCTATCCATACAGGCAGTTTAATAAGGATCCATGCTGTTCTCTAACAGTTCCTAAGTTTCTACAAGTAATGAAGAATTTGCAGGCAAATAGTAGAGATCCTTATAAGACTACATAACCAGGCAAATTGAGAATAATAGGACCATGATGGTCCTGTATCATTCACCTGAGTACCTACTAAGTGGTAAAGGTCTACAGTGAAGATAAATACCAAATATGGAAGTTCAAGGCCAAATAATTCTGACAGGGTATGTAACTGTGCAAAAAGCATTTTTTTCTTTTCCCAAAATGCTTTCAAAACCCTTCTTCTTCAGGGTCATTGAAAGTCAGGATTGTATTGTAAGGGACTGAATTAACTTTAAGAGGCATTTCCTGGTCAAAATGGTGGTCGAAAGACAGATTAAAAAACATCATTCGTTCATTGTTAAGACACAAATGAGACTTGTCTCAATAACTTTTTATCAAATTTCAAAGGATGTTGACTGAGACGGTAATCAAGCCAAACTGGGAACCCTAGACTAACAGCTCACAACATTACTGACTAATTTATTGGAGCTCGATAAGTCCAGTATGTGAAAGGTAACCCCTTTGTCCATGACCTATCTTAATGAAGAAAATGGATGGGCCAACTGACTGTAATTGGTCCAGAATGAAATTATACATTTAGTCCCCAATTTGGATAACATGTTGTTTCATGAAATAAAATCAAATAACTATTGTCTCTGGCTTAACAAGATGAACATTAATTACATTTTGTCCTGTAATGAAAGAGACATTGATCCACAGTGACAATATACACCAAGCCCCCTTTTTCCATGATGTGACATTTAATGAAAAAAGGTAAAATATTGTTATTGGCAGACCATCATAAGGAATACATGTACATAAATTCCATCTTGTTTCAGAGCAGAAGAATTTTAAAAATTTCCTATTTGTTCCCATGTTCAAACTTGTGACCACCAGGGCAGGACCAGTTTGAACCCCAGGGGCATCATATGAACAAACTTGGTAAAGGTCCTCTAGAAGATAGTACATACAAAATATGAAAGTTTGTAACCCCTAGTGGGGTAGTTTGAACCCTGGGGGAATCATATGAGCAATCTTGGTAGAGGTCCAATAGCAGATGCTGCATACCAAATATCAAAGCTCTATCCCTTCTTGTTTTAATGAAAAATATTTTTCAAAGTTTTCTTTCATTATTCCCATGTTCAAACTTGTGACCCCTGAGGTGGGGTCAGTTTTGACCCCAGCGGCATTATATGGACAATTTTTGTAGAAGTATACTAGGAGATGCTACATACCAATTATCAAAGCTCTATGCTTTCTAGTTTCAGAGAAGAAGATTTTCAAAGATTTTGCTCTCTTTTTCTTTGTTTGCCATGGGTGGAATTTAATACCTTGAACAACTTTGGTAGAGATTTAAATAAGGAACATCCCTGCCAAGTTTCATCAAGATTGGCCCAGTGGTTTAGGAGGAGAAGATGTTAAGAAATTGTGGATGATGCACAACAGACATGGGGTGATCACAAAAGCTCACCTTCAGCACTTTGTGCTCAGGTGAGCTAAAAATGTGTTGTTTTTTTCTAACATTGGGAATTATTTTCTTTATGATTTGAGACACAGAATCAAGTCCTTGCATATCATTTACTATCATAATGCACAACAGTTTTGCTGTAAGCCTTCAAATAGAGGTTCTTTTCCCTCTTCAGTCATTGAAACTAAAGCCTAATCCAAAAGTACAATGTTTTACTTTCACTTTAATTGTTCAGTTTTCATGACCTGAAATACATGAATAAATAAACCGGTCTTTTCAAAGGGCAATATCCCTGCTTTTAACGTTTCTGAAAATACAAATAATCGTAACACTGTTAGATTTAATACTTGAAGTGTTTTGATCCATGATTGCAGACAAGCGCTTACTTTCAGTTTCTTCTGACTCGACAACCTCATCCCGACGAGAATCATAACTTGGCTTCATAAAGATAAAGTCTGTTAACCTTTCAGACCCTTATGGATTCAAATTTTCAGTAATGTTTACTGTTTTAGCTCATTTTCACGTTAATTCACTTCAGCTCGTCCCCGGGAAAATACAAAGCGCAGCTGCATTGTATTTTAGGATAAGTACCGAGTTCTCCGAAATTAATACACTGGATCCCGGTTTATTTAAATATTAGAATACCTATTCCGGGACCAGTGAACCTAAAAAAAGACCAGGAAATTCACTCTCTTCGACCAATGACGGTCTAGGATATATATTGCAGAAAATATTGGACCTTTATCCGAAAAATGGAGGACGGAGACCGGAGATTATTATCGTCCTAAAATTTTGTTTCATACCCAAAACGTTTCGTACTTTTCCCGGGTTTTTCCCGATTTTTCATAGATATAACAAAAATCAAGACTTTTTCAAGACCGGGAACGGGTTTTACGAAATTCCCGACTTTTTCCCGTTTTCCCGACTGCGTGGGAACCCTGCATAATGTTTTCTTTGCTTCCTGAAACAAATTTCAAATTTGCAGTCACTTTTATTTTGTCTTCTGCAAATGCTTTTAATTTGGACCAGTCTAAAATTTTGTTGTCTGGTAACGAGTAACGAAATTATGCAAAATAAGAACTTACTTCAAAATAACAGGGATCTACACCATTTCCGGGGCCAACATCAAAGTCCAGAATATTCAATTGCAACCTGTGATATCTGTCTGCCTGTATATAGGTGGTACAGTTTGTCTCTGTATAGGTTTCTGGGAAATTCTCTGACCATACCACACCACTTGTAGATGTATGAGTCATTTGGCATCCTACAATCGTAACATTTTACAGTAAAAATTGGATTTTTTAATCAACTTTTAGCATTTCAGTTCCTTGGGCAAAAAGATTGGTTGCTGTAGCTAATAAGGATTGAGATCAAACTGCAAAACACATGCAGTCTGATCTTGGATCTATGCTAGCCACAAAAGCTCTCTTTTTGGTCAATTAATGCAGATGAATGGGTTAACTATTTATCAAACGAAAAAACTGTAGACTTGTCCAGACTCAAAGAATTTGCAGACGACAAAATATTCTTGACTGAAAAGTTGAAACTTGACTTTAGAAAGGTAGAATACATTGTGGGAAAAGGAGAAAATGCTGGTTACCAGCATTTTCTCCTTTTCCCACAGAGTTTTCGAAAGGCTTCTTCCTCAGTGTCGTAAATACCAGGGATTGTTTGGTAAAGGGTTAAATGTATTTAACCAATTTGTTTTTAATGTAAATATAAATCAAAATTATTTAAGAGAGAGACTTAACATGTGAATAAAAAACAACAAAGGAAGATCAGAAACAGTTCTTTGGTGAATGAAAGTAGTCTTAACCCATTACCACACAATTCCTACTTTTGATGCCCCTGAGAAAGAAGCCATTAGAAAACTTTGTGGGAAAAGGAGAAAATGCTGGTTATCAGCATTTTCTCCTTTTCCCACAATGTTTTCTACCCTTCACAAAGCAAATTTCAAATATTCAGTCACTTTTATTTTGTCGTCTGCAAATGCTTTGGATTTGGACAAGCCTAAAATTCTGTTGTGTGGTAATGAGTTAATCCTAAAAGTGTAAAAAAAACCCTATGTACATTTTCAGGTTAGCATAAGACCTATAGATAATTGCAACTTCATGCTGTTTGCCTGTATAGAGTCAGCAAATTGGACAGTGTGGATCACAGATCATGCTGCAAGTTTTGTCAAGCCTGATTTTGATATATACTGGCCACATGAGCAATTACGATAGTGAAAGGCGCTCTGAGGATTAACCCATTACCACACAATTCCTACTTTTAAAGACCAAGAGAAAGAAGCCTTTAGAAGACATTGAGGGAAATGGAGAAAATGCTGGTAACCAGCATTTTCTCCTTTTCCCGCATTGTTTTCTACCCTTCACAAAACACAATTTAAAATTTTCCGTCACTTTTATATTTTCTATGGAAATGCTTTCGATTTGGACAAGTCTAAAATATTGTTGTTTGAAAATGAGTATGTACCTATCCATTCACTATAGCAGGCTAAGTCTGCAGCAGAATCTTCAAAAAATGCACATCCATATCGTAGCAACTGGTATATATCACTGTTTGGCACCAAACATACTGATACTATTTCTGAAAGTCATAAAATAGAGATATAAAGTAAATATTTAACCCTTTACTACACGATCCCGACTTTTGATGACCCTGTGAAAGACGCCTTTTGAAAACATCGTGGGAAAAGGAGAAAATGCTGGTAACCAGCATTTTCTCCTTTTCCCACAATGTTTTCTTCCCTCTCCAAAACAAATTTCAGTTTCTTAATCACATTTATTTTGTCTTCTGCAAATGCTCTCACTTTGGACCAGTCTATAATTTTGTTGTTTGGTAAAGCGTTAAACATTATTTAGCAGTATTAAATTGTAACTGAAACTTTTAGTATGTCATTGTATTAGTTATTTACCACAATCTTTCTTCCCTTTGAAAGACAACTTCAATTATTTCAGCCTTCTTTATTTTGGGTCTGTAAATGTTTTCAATATAAACTATTCTAAGATTTGGCAAAAGTTGAATAGAGAAATTTCTTAAAACGACAACATTCTAAATTTGAAAAATTCCAAAGAATTTGGTAACTACAATTAATTGTGAGTCAAAAATTGACATTTATATATCTGGAACCATAGAAAATATTGTGGAAAATGGATAAAATTCAGGTTATCAGTATTTTCTCCATTTCCCTGAATATTTACAAAAGCTTTCTTTTTCAGATAGCTCAGTCAGTAGCATGCAGTACTTGAGAACAGGGTGTCATGAGTTCGATCCCTGCTTCTGCCATTATTTTCCTGGACTGATGATAGTCATTATGACAGGATTCATTCCTCTCCCACGGCTGACCAATGTCTCAACATTATGGTAATGTGGAAAAGCAACCAGGGGCTTGGAAAGAAAACTGTTCTGAATACTGGTAAAAGAGACCCCAGGAAAGCATGGATATGTGCACTGGCTGTCGTGATATAACTGAAGTATTGCTGAAAACTGTGTTAAACACCATACAATCAATACAATCAACTTCTTTCTCCGGATCATTTAACCCTTTTCCCCATAAGGCATTTCTATGGTATCTCTAATTGACCCTAAATAACAGCAAGGATGAAGCTGTTTCTTATGTGTATATGACACCTTTTTATTGCATAGAAAACATTGTGGCAAAAGGTGAAGTTGCTCGTCATGAGCAATTTCACCTTTTGCCACAATGTTTTCCAAAGGCTCCTACAAGCAATGCATAGAAATGAGTATCTGTGGTGTAAAGGGTTAAAGGTAAAATTGTGAAGTAAAGGTTTTACTTTTCCCTATGAAACAGTATAGTTTCACTCACCTAAGCAATATTCCCTACATATGTTTATGTCACTTCCATTGACACATTTTGGTGTAAAAAGCCCACACGTCAATGATTCCAAAGCAGACTTGCATCCTTCTTCTACAGCTGTATCATCTTGGAGAATATTCAAAGCAAAGATCAGACCCTGGTTATCTTGCCCTCTCTCAAATGGCCCACTGTGTGAGACCATGTCAAAGCCATGTTGGTAACATACTTCTAAAGAGTTTCTATAGCAACCATTTCCTAAAATATTTTGACATAAATGTACATTTCTCTTTGCTGAGAGTGCTTTTTGTGTTATAGCAGGTCACAAATGAAACACAGCAATAGAATCATAGGACAACTGGTAAATATAGTTAACGCTTTTTCCAAACAATGCTTAGTTTTCACGACACTGAAAAAGAAGGCTTTTGAAAACATCATGGGAAAAGGAGAAAATGCTGGTAAAGAGCATTTTCTCCTTTTCTCACAATGTTTTCTACCTTCCTCGAAAAAAAATCACTTTTTGAGAAACGTTAGTTTTGTTGTCTGCACATGCTTTGAATTTGAACCAGTCTAAAATTTTGTCGTTTGGTAAAGAGTTAAGTTACCTGTTTTTTCTAAGCTATTTGTGATTACTTGTACATTAACAGCTCTTTCCACAGATAGACCATTACTTGTTGAATCTAGTCGGCATTCATAGAGTCCACCATCTTCTTCTGTCACTCTGTTAACAGTAAAAATTCTCAATGATCAGTATAATTATTCTCTAAAATCATTAATGTTATATTGATACAAACATATAAATGTTTTAAATATAACAGATCTCTAAATAACAGATCTCTAACAAGTGTCAAAAGTTTTTTCATGGCTAATGTAACCTCATATATATTTTGCAAATAGAGGTTTATCAAGATCAGGCTGCATAAAATGTGCAGTCTGATCTTTGATCTACATCATCTGCAATCTGATACAAATCTACAACCAAATTAGGCTTCAAAAGCAATGGAAATATACCTTGAAAATTTAATATCCATTTATTTGGGACCATTGCAGACCACAAAACAACCTGGACTTAAAAATTGAAATTTGTATACAGAAGGGTAGAAAGCATTGGCTATCAGCATTTCTCCTTTTCCGACAATGTTTTCAAAAGGTTTAATCTTCAGGTTTGTTTATGTTGTGATTGTATGGTAAAGAGTTGAACACTGGCTTGTATGGTAATGGGTTGACTCATTACCACATGACAATATTTTAGGCTTGTCCAAATCGAAAGTATTTGCAGACGACAAAAAAAATAAAAGTGACTGAAAATTTGAAATTTGTTTAGTGAGGAGCAGAAAACATTGGTAACCAGCATTTTCTCCTTTTCCCGCACTGTTTTCTATAGGCTTCTTCCTCAGAGTCGTCAAAAGTAGGGATTGTGTGGTAATGGGTTAAGAAATCATTTGTAGCAGTATCAAATTTTGTGAAGATTTTTTTTGTATAAAAATTAATTAACCCATTAGCAAAGAATCCATACTTTTGACGACCCAGAGAAAGAAGCCTTTAGAAAACAATATGGGAAAAGGAGAAAATACTGTCACCAGCATTTTCTCCTTTTCCCACAATGTCTTCTACCCTTCACAAAACAAATTTCAAATTTACAGTCACTTGTAATTTGTCGTCTGCAAATGCTTTCGATTTGGACAAGCCTTAAATATTGTCGTTTGGTAGTAGGTTAAATCACTTACTTTCTTACAGTTAGGTTATAGAATACAGATGTACTATTTTCCATGTGAATGGCATATTTAGGTGTGTTGATACTGTTCGGGGTATCTGTATAACTCTGTTGAATAATTTCAGCATTTCTTGAGAGTTGCCTACCGTCTTTGTACCAGAACAATGTCATCTACAGTGAGATTGTAAAATTTGAAGGATATGTTAAACCCTTTCCTAAACAAGCCCTTGTTTTTATGTGTCTGCAGTACAAGTCTTTTGAAAACACTGTGGAAAAAGGAGAAATTGCTCGGAACAAGCAATTTCTCCTTTTCCCACAGTGTTTTCTACCCATTTTGAGAACCTTGTGCCATTTTCATCCAATTTGAAATTGTCGTCTGCAAACTCTTTGAGTTTGGAAGAGTCTAAAATTTGTCGTTTGGGAAAGGGTTAACTTTTTCCCTACAGAATAAATAAATTGCATCTTCTAACAGGCTAAAATTACATTTTCTCCACAAGATCTTTGTTCCTTTAACCCATTACTACACAATCCCTTCTTTTGAAGACCCTGATAAAGAATCCTTTAGAAAACATTGTAGGAAAAGGAGAAAATGCTGTAAACAGCATTTTCTCCTTTTCCCACAATGTTTTCTATTCTTCACAAAATAATTTTAAAATTTTCAGTCATTTTTATCTTGCTGTCTGCAAGTGATTTCAATTTGGACAAGCCTAAAATACTACTGTTTGGTAATGAGTAAAAAAATGTACAATATATTTTGATCTAGTTATTTTTCTGAGCATGTATTTGCTTTGTGTTTCAAAGAAATACTTTTTTGACATCACATGAGACAAAAGGAAAATATTCATCTTCAAAAAATAAAGAAAACAATACGGGAAAAGTAATCTACAACCCAATTATAAGCAATTGCTCCTTTCAACACAAAGTCTTCAAAAGCTGCCTATATAGGAAAGTCAGTCACCTTTGCCCGCCCGGGTGGTTCAGTGGTGAGTGTGTCGGACTCATGACCTGGTGGTTGTGAGTTCGATACATGGTTGAAGCGAACTTTCTTCCTGGCATATTTTTGCCTCTCACCTCTGCTGAATCATGTGAGAAAAGTAGTCGGTGGCTTTGGAAAGAAAGTTGTGTTAGTACTGGTAAGAGAAAGCCAGGAAACACATGTGCGTCACCGACCGCCATGATATGACCTTAGTTGTTAAAGTGGTGTGAAACCCCAATACAACCAACCAATCAAAGTCACCTTTGTACAGTTAAACATTGACTTACCTCTTCCATATCATATGTGTCATTACCAATGCACTCCAATATTATATCTGTGAACAAGTAGGCTGAAAGAGCCTCTGTCTCTCCTACCAATGGAAAATACCAGTAAGTAAATAGGGTACACTTTTTATCTAACAAGTGGTTTGTTTCTAAATAGTTGAGTTCTACATGAAGTGATTACAAAAACATTTTTTATCTTTAACTCTTGACCAAAAGATAAAATTATAAGTTTGTCCAAATCAATAGCATTTGCAGACAACAAAATAAAAGAGACTGAAAATTTGAAATCTGTTTTGTGAAGGGTAGAAAACATGTGGTAAAAGGAGAAAATGCTGGTTACCAGCATTTTCTCCTTTTCCCACCATGTTTTCCAAAGGTTTCTTTCGCAGGATCGTCAAAAGTAGAGATTGAGTGATAATGGGTTAAGCAAAATATTTGTGCCATAAGAATGCTTCTTTTGAATGTCAATCTTTGGCTTCCATTGCATTTTCGGGGAAAGTACTGTGTCAAAAAAGGGAGCTAAGTGTGTCAAAAATACATTGAGGGTTACTAGTCTTTCTAAAAATGATTCCCTACTCCATGGTTGATTTCTGCCTCATGTTTTAAGTTTTTAACCCATGTTTGAAGATATTACAAAATGTCAATTTTTGCATGACAACAACGATGACAGCACAGACAATTTTCTTCCAAGACAGCCAAGCTAAAAAACTGTCCACAGAAGGTAATGTATTAAAATGAACACTTTCACTTGTTAGCACACAACAGAATTTCAAACTAATCCAAACTGAAAGCTCTTACAGACAAAAAATTGGACACAGATGATGAGATGTGTAGAAGGGGTAAATATTCTGGGAAAAAAAGGAAATGCTGGAAACCAGCATTTTCTCCTTTTTGCACAATGTTTTCAAAAGCCCACATCCCCTTGGTGGCTAATACTAGTAATTGTGTGGTATAAGGTTTACTGTATCACAATAATTGGTGTGCAACACGCGAAAAGGGACATTCGGACATCTACTTAAAGTGTCGTCTCGGATCAGCCTGCGCAGTCCGCGCAGGCTAATCCGAGATGGCACTTCACGACTACATTAGATTTTGTGCTACAGTAGACATGCGCAAAACAGAAAATTGCATTAAAATGGAAAGTGTCGTTTTGGATTAGCCTGCGGGGAATGCGCAGGCTGATCTGAGACAACACTTTATGCAGATGTCTGAATGTCCCTTTTCACATGTTGCAGGTCATATAATATAAGTAACATACCTTGGATAGCTGTAGTACTGTCAGGGCTTTCAGTTGATGTGGAGACATCAATGGTTTTAGTATTGTCTGAAACATATTGTTACTCTATATATTGCCGAATGATACAATTATGGACACAACCAAATTTGACAGCATTTGCAGATGACAGATCAATTGTAGCTCAAATGATGATGGCTTGTCTTTTACTGGTTGCCAGCATTTTCTCCTTGTTCTAACAATGTTCCCAGAACCCTTCTCTTTCAGAATTGTAATAAGTCAGACTATATGTAATAAAGGATTAACCCTTTACCAAACAATCCCTGGTTTTTACGACCCTGAGACAGAAACCTTCGAAAACATTGTGGGAAAATGAAAAAAATGCTGGTACGTAGCATTTTCTCCTTTTCCCACAATATTTTCTACCATGCTGGAAACAATTTTTAATTTTTGAGTTACGTTTGTTTTGTCGTCTGCAAGTGCTTTCAACTTGGACCAGTCTAAAATTTTGTCGTTTGGTTAAGGGTTAAATAATCAATTTTTAAAGTTTGAAAGACTATGAGAAGAACAAAAACCTTTCCACAATGACTTCTACCCTGTCAAAAAACTTAGTTCATTTGCATCACTTCAAATTTGCCTTCTGCAGACGCTTTAAAATTGGAAAAGTCTAACATTTCTCATTCAGGTTTCCATCTAAAATGTCTCTGCAAGATTGATCTACATTTAGAAACTGTAAATAACCAAATACAGATCCAAGGACAGACAGACTTTGTATGTCAGTAGATAAGAAACAGAAAGCTGTACTACACATTAAAATATAATATGTATTATCTCATTACCAAATGACAATATTTCAGGCTTGTCCAAATCAAAACTATTTGCAGACGACAAAATAAAAGTGAGTGAAAATTTGAAATTTCTTTTGCAAAGGGTAGAAAACATTGTGGGAAAAGGAGAAAATGCTGGTTACCAGCATTTTCTCCTTTTCTCATAATGTTTTTCAAAGGCCTCTTTCTCAGGGTCTTTAAAAGTCGGAATTGAGTGATAAAAAATTATATAAAAATAATCATGCATTTATCTAAGGCCAGAGATCAATACTAAGAAATATAAAAATATGATTGAGTACATGCCATTAATAGTAAATTATAGACATATAGCAACATGACTATGTAAATATAAAAAACTGACATATATGTGTGACAGAAAAAAATGCCACATGCGAAGCACTGCTCAAGACAAGACTGAATGACATAAAGCAAACTTATCACTACCTGTTTCACAAACACCACTGACAACCTGCATGTCTTCCACTGTAACAGCAATCACATTTGTATCAGGTTGTAGAACAATCACTTCCACAATCACAGAATAAAGTCCAGGCTCTAGTGTCAAACTGATGTTCATGTAGTCAGTTGTTTCAGCTTCGTATTTAAATACATCCAATGATAACAGCAGACCACTGTCATTTCTTACCACCCGCAAGTTTATATCCATGTCAACATATATTCCACGCATATTCAAACATGTGAAAGAGGTAAGATTCAAAACGGGTGTTTCAATGAAGGAAAGAAAGTTCTGTGCTGAGAACTGGAACTTTGGACCTGCAAGAATGTAATAATTGATGTTTGAACTTGAAACCTACCAGTATAATTTATGCAGTATTACTTGTACAGCTGGGTGGCAGGGGACTTGGAAACTTGTTCACGGCTGTGGTGAATCATGTCGCCCCAAGCTGTAGGTGAGGACACAGCCGAGAACAAGTTTCCAAGTCCCCTGCAACCTGACCATACAACAAATTTAATATACTGCAAGATTTTGCCCTTCCAAAGCATGTTAATCGAAATTTCCTTATCATGATCTCACGAATCAAGTTTGCTGACGAAATAAAAATTCCCTTCTGACAGCCCCAACTCCATGAAAACTGACGTCACTGGAAACTGACGTCACTAAAACGTGAAGTTTGGTGCACAAATGTGCAGTCTGGTGATAGATCGACGCTGTCATTTTGGATGTTGTGTTGCATGTGTAGTGATGTTTACGGGGCACTCAAAAGGGAAACTGGCTTTATGGTTTTTTTGCCCGGCATGTTAACCAATCAGATGGCAAGAAATTTCTTTGCAGTATAATAATACATCCTGTCTACCTCCATTAACAACCCTGAACAAGAAAGCTTCTGATAAACAAGAGCACTGCATGCAAGTGCCAATGCTTGACCACAGTTGCTTTTCAATAAAAACAATAGCACAGCATGTGGGTGCCAATGCTAGACTGTAGTTGCTGGGGTTCCAATGCTAGACTGTAGTTGCTGGGGTGCCAATGCTAGACTGTAGTTGCTGGGGTTCCAATGCTAGACTGTAGTTGCTGCGGTGCCAATGCTAGACTGTAGTTGCTGCGGTGCCAATGCTAGACTGTAGTTGCTGCGGTGCCAATGCTAGACTGTAGTTGCTGCGGTGCCAATGCTAGACTGTAGTTGCTGCGGTGCCAATGCTAGACTGTAGTTGCTTGCTTTTCAGTGAAAATCCAGCAACAGCAGTTGAGCACTGACACTTACATGCGGTGCTCTCGTTTTTACAGAAGCTTTCTACCGTAGGTTTGTTTGTATCAGGGCCCCAATTATTTGAGTAACATTTCCCTTTGTTGTCTTTGAATCATTTAAATTTTGGGTAAGTCTGATATTTCTCTAAAAGTGAATTAAACAAGAAACTGGTATCTAGCATTAGAAATTTACTCCTAAAAATTTGTTGTCTAGAAAAGAGTCAAGGCTTTCAAATACATGTATACCAATTTGTCTGTAAAGTGTGAGATTATATTGTGGGGGAAAAAATGAGAAGCTGGCAACCAGCATTTATCTTCTTTCCACAATGTTTTATAATGACATGTTTCTCAAAGTCGTTAAAAGAGGGGATTTTGAGATGAAATGTACTTGATTTTGATAAAGCTCCTCCCAGAAAGGGTTAAAAGCATGGAATAAATAGAATATTTGGGGTTTTCTTGGGTCAAAGATCAAAATCTATTTCATCTCGTGACCACCATCGGTAATATTTTCACTTCTGGCTATGACACTCCTGAAAATATTACTGATGGGGTCCACTCAATGAAATAAATTTCGATCTTTCACAGAAAAAAAAAAAATCCTCTATTTATCTTGTCTTTGTTCAGTACAACTGTATCCAGTGGCTTTGAGAGGGCTTTATGCATTGTAAATAAAAAATTAATTAAAATAAACAAAAAAAATCATAAATTAGGCTTACCAGGTTGACCCTCTTCTATGACTGGTATTACATTGAAAGAATTATAACTGCAGGAGCATTCACCCAGAATGGTAAAATAACACCCATCACAAATATCTGCAAAAATTATACAAAACTGTCACATTTTATACTGCATTGGCAGATGTCGAAATAGATGTCATTCAAATGATTGGATTTTTTTTTTAAATAGTCGGAAGGTTTGTGGGAAAAAGAAAAAAATATTGCATTTTCACTCATCTTGCAAAAGGTCATTGAAATTTCGAACTGATCATCAAAACAGCCATTCAAACATATATTACACTAAAAAATGTCCCGGTTAAAGGTGACAGAATTCTTCAACATATACTGGTTCCCAGGAAATAAATACTTAACTCATTACCAAACAACAATATTTTAGACTGGTCCAGATTGAAAGCATTTGCAGACGACAAAATAAAAGTAACTGAAAATATGAAATTCGTTTTGTGAAGGGAAGAAAACATTGTGAGAAAAGGAGAAAATGCTGGTAACCAGCATTCTCTCCTTTTTTCACAATGTTTTCTAAAGGCTTCCTTCTCGGGGGCATCAAAAGTAGGGATTGTGTAGTAATGGGTTAACTTATTGAAAATGGTAACGCCATCTGCAGTAAAAAAATTTGAAATTGGTACAAACATGCTGAAGGTCCCAGATAGGTTAGAAAACATTGTGGGAAAATGAGAAATTCCCTGTTACAAGTGATTTCTCCTATTCCAGTAATGTTTTAAAAAGTTTTCCTCCTCTGGATCATTAGAACATTATTATAATATTGGATTGTTTGGTACAGGGTTAAAAAGCAGATACTTGAAAATTCATCTTGCAAAATCTACAATTTCTGATACACAGTTCAACACAGTCCCAGTACCTTCTCAAAAATTGACGGAAAAATCGCTACAAAAACATTTCTATTTGCAGACCCATAGACCAATGGTTGAATAGGCTCTTTTCAGTAGAAAGGCTTCTGAGAAAGAAACCTTCAGAAAACATTGTGGGAAAAGGAAAAAATACATTTTTTTTTTTTGGAAAAATTAAGGACTTAGTTCTTTACCTCTAGCTACCAATTAGTGACACAAGAATTTGAAAACATTCATTTGGAATAGAGGTTACTTAACCCTTTACTCCAGAGATACTCATTTCTATGCATTGCTTGTATGGGCCTTTAGAAAACATTGTGGCAAAAGGTGAAATTGCTTGTGACGAGCAATTTCATCATTTGTCATAATGTTTTCTATGCTATCAAAAGGTGTCATATACACATAAGAAATAGCTTCATCCTTGCTGTTATTTAGAGTCAACTAGAGATACTATAGAAATGCCTTATGGGGTAAAAGGCTAAAACATATGAGCTTTAATATTGTGTAAGGCAGTACAAAGTATTGCTTAACCCTTTACGAAACGACAAACTTCAGGCCAAGACCAAATTCAAAGCATTTGCGGACAACATATTGAATGAAGCTAAACATACATTTCTGTATGTGATAGGGTAGAAAACATTGTGGGAAAAGGAGAAAATGCTGGTTACCAGCATTTTTTCCTTTTCCTTCAATGTTTTCAAAGAACTTCGTCCCCAGGGTTGTTAAAACTTGGGATTGTGTGGTAAAGAGTTAATCGATTTGTGCCTACATAAAAATATGTTTATTATTGTATTTTGTTATTTGGCAGTTGTCAACATTAGAAGGTACATGTATAAACCACTTACTCAGAAATATTTTCAATACTTCAGACTTAGTAGGAATACAAAACTGTTGACTAAAATTCAGAACATAGCAAATTGCATATTAAAATTACCGCAGTTTATCTCATCTGATTTGTCAGAACAATCCCCCATTCCATCACAAAGATTTTCAGCTGGAAGACAATAACTGTTACCACAGGCATGTTCAAATTTGTCACACACTGGAGGAGAAAAGAGATATTTCATGTAGTCACAACAGGTATTCTTGCTATACATAATTATCTCTTTACCAAACAAAAAAATTTAAGACTTGTCCAGATTAAAAGCATTCGCAGACGACAAAATAAATGTGAACTGAAAATTGAATTTTGTTTTGAGAAAAGAAGAAAACACTGTGGGAAAAGGAGACAATGCTTGTCACCAGCATTTTTTCCTTTTCTCAAAGTGTTTTCAAAAGGCTTCTTTCTCAGGGTTGTTAAAAGTCAGGATTGTGTGGTAAAGAGTTAAATGTTAAAATTGTAAATTATGTAAAATTGGTACTTCTTCATTGAAACAAACAAGCATTTTCTCCTTTTCCTATATTATTTTCTAAAAAATTTCAGACGCATCCAACCATTTGAGCCACTTAAGCAAACTTTAAATGCATCAGATTTGGACAAGTTCAAAAGTTTATTGTTTGGTACAAAATTAACCCTTTACAAAAATATCCCCGTTTTTTACAAACATGAGATAGAAGCCTTTTGAAAACCTTTTGGGAAAACGAGGAATGCCGGCAACCAGTATTTTCTGCTTTTCCCACAATGTTTTCTACCCTGCTGGGAACAAATTTCAATTTTTGAGTTACATTTATTGTGTCGTCTGCAAATGCTTTCAATTTGGACTTGTCCAAAATTCTTTCATAAAAAGAGTTAAAACAAGCCTTGCTATTGAAATACCTGTTACAACAATGTGATTTTGTGCATGTCTCTCTGTGAGCTTACAGCACGTGTGATGTGTCTAGTGCTCCACCAACGATGGGTGATGTAGCTAATGCTACCTTAACTCTTTACTCAACAACAAAATTTCAGACCAGTCCAAACTGAAAGCATTTGCAGATCATGACAGTTTCATTGTGGCTCATATCAAATCGTTTTTCTTTGAAAGGGAAGAAAACATTGTGGGAAAAGAAGAAAATGCTGGTAACCAGCATTTTCTCCTTTTCCTACAATGTTTTCAAAGGCTTTCTAAGAGTCGTTAAAAGTCAGGATTGAGTGGTAAAGAGTGGGTGATGTAGCTAATGAAGATTACAAATGCTACCTTAACTCTTTACCAAACAACAAAATTTCAGACCAGTCCAAACTGAAAGCATTTGCAGATCATGACAGTTTCATTGTGGCTCATATCAAATCGTTTTTCTTTGAAAGGGAAGAAAACATTGTGGGAAAAGAAGAAAATGCTGGTAACCAGCATTTTCTCCTTTTCCCACAATGTTTTCAAAGGCTTTCTTTCTAAGAGTCGTTAAAAGTCGGGATTGAGTGGTAAAGAGTTAAGTGATTACAAGTAATTCATTTTTCCCTAAAATGTGTTTCAGATCTGTCAACTACAGGGACCTACAGGGTCATTTTTAACTGTACTGGTTTATCACCACTTTCCATAGACAGTAAGAAAAATCTTACCCAACACAGGACATGTATAATTATCAAAGATAATTTCATCTACAGCTATGACTTCATCTGTACCTAGTTCACTGAAGGATAAAGCTATCATACCATCAGCAACTGCTGGAAACTGAAGTAATAAACAATATAACCTGTACTAAACTTTTATATCTGATAACCAGCATTTTCTCCTTTTCCCACAATATTTTCTACCCTGCTTGAAACAAATTTCCATTTCTGACTTCCGTTTAATTTGCCGTTGCAAGTATTTTCAATTTGGACCAGTCTAAAATTTTATCGTTCGGTTAAGAGTTAAGTTGTTCTAAGTTATTACTAGCCCTGGTAGTCTCACTGTGAAAAAATGCACTTTTTTAGTAATTATTTGAAAACCATTCCACTAGTCTTGTAGGAGCTGTTCAAAGCTAAAATTGACAGCAGACTATAGAAAAACACTGTCAGATCACAATAGCTTATCTTTGAAAATATATTGCTCATGGTTAATTAACCCCTTACCACACAGCAGAACTTTAGACCTATGCAACTCCAAAGGATTTGCAGACAATAATTTCATAGTGGTTCAAATGACAAACAATAATTTCATAGTGGTTAAGATGAAGCATTTTTTCTTTGATAGAGTTGAAAATCCTGTGGGAGAAGGAGAAAATGCCGGTTACCAGCATTTCCTCCTTTTCCTACCAAGTTTCCAGAAGGCCTCCTCCTCAGGGTTGTTTAAAGTCATCATTGTGTGGTAAAGGGTTAAAAGTGCCAGTAGGTGAAAAGAAAACTTTACCTGAAACTGTATTTGTGTCTTGTTTGATTCTGAGAGGTTCACTTTAAATCTTTCTTCATGTAAAATATTCTGTAATGTCTCCTTGTCTAGAATCTGTATTAATCCACTGACAATAAAGGAACTGTTGGTTTTAGAACCAAGTCTGATTGTTATACACGAGTCTCTGTCTGTATTCAATATGGGAGATATCAATCTACTACTAACTCTTGAAACTTCTAAGTGTGTCCCTGAAAACAAAATCAACAACATTTCTTTCTTATGTTAATCAGTGATCTAACAATCCTTGGTTTTTATGAACCTGAGATGGAAGCCTTTTAAAAACATAGTGAGAAAAGGAGAAAATGCTGGTAACCAGCATTTTCTCCTTTTCCCACAATGTTTTTTACCCTGCTGGAAACAAATTTCAATTATTGAGTTACATTTATTTTGTCGTCTGCGAGTGCTTTCAATATGGACGTTTCTAAAGTTTTGTCGTTTGGTAAAGGGTTAAGTATCTCCTGATTCACATTTGCTGCAGGAAGACTGCAGGGAAAAAACAAAAAATTAAGAGGTAAAATACCATCAGGACTTACGGTTTCATACATGGACAACAGCTTAACTCTATACCACACAATCCGGACTTTTAACGACCCTGAGAAAGAAGCCTTTTGAAAACATTGTGTGAGAAGGAGAAAATGCCGGTAACCATCATTTTGTCAGTCACATGTATTTGGTCATCTGCAAATGCTTTCAATTTGGACCAGTCTAAGATTTCGTCCTTTGGTAAAGAGTAAAGAAAGTAACAAGGAGATCTTACCTTTATATACCCATCCATTTTCCAGTATATAACCACAGATGTTACTGGTATCGAAACTGCAGGCTGCAGAAACTGAAATGCAAAAGATCAAGTAAATAATTGTTTGCTGGTATCAAGCATTTTCTGCTTTGCCTAACATGTTTCTTTAAAAATGCTTTCATGGTGTCTGTGGCTGTGAGGTAGAGTATCGGTCTCCCAACCATAAGGTCCTGAGCTCAATAACTGGGAGTGGGTATCAACCTAGGGATTCTACATTGGCCAAGACATTCGGTGCGAGTACTGGTATAATTCCCAGGAAGCAGAATCAAGAGAGATTAGTAGAAGTTGTAACAACCTGTTTCTCAATCGATGTAAAATAAATATTAATCATAGTAATGTACACGAGCTTTCGGCCGTACAACTGCCTTCTTCTAGTGTGATCCTGTGATACAATGCCTGCAGTAATGTTCAGTTGTTTTACCAAGAAAAGGATATCATGTTTTGTAAAATAAATAGGTTTAAACTAAAATACTTTAAGCTTAGACAAGTATAAAATTTCGTCATCTGGAAATGAGTGAACCTGCATTATCTACATAAGCTCCTTCAGCTAGTGAGAAAGCATTCTTAAGTAATAAGATAGTATTAAACTAAATAGAGATTATTGTTGACTTACCTGCACAAGGACCATTTCTGAGTTCAACATCATCTAAATCTACTGTAATACTTCTAGCAGTTATTGAAATGTCCAATGGGGCAGCCTGAAGGTTTGTCAGTTCTATACATACAGGCTGCCAGACATCGACAGGGAGTAGCTGGTTCATGATATCATACTGTAATCCCGATACATTTATATATAGCTCTAAAATGCAAAAAATACACAGTTAAAGGTACAGTATCGTTGTGACAGTTGCTTTAACCCATTACCACACAATCCCTACTTTTAACGCTCCTGGAAATGAAGCCTTTTAAAAACATGGTGGATATAGGAGAAAATGCTGGTAACCAGCATTTTCTCCTTTTCCCACAATGTATTCTACCCTTCACAAAACAAATTTCAAATTTTCCGTCACTTTCATTTTAACTCTACCACACATGCAATGTTTAGACTTCTCCAAATTAAAAGCATTGGTAGACAACAATTTAAATGAACCTTGTATCATAGTATTTGTCTTTGATAAGGTTGGGTAAAGGAAAAAATGCTGGTTACCAATGCTGGTGTGGTAAAGTTTTAAATTCATCACCTTTGATGTAAAATATTTAAAATCAACATGAATTAATGTTTTTAAAAGTGTTAATAGGTTTAAAGTTACATTAATCACCTTCGATGTAAAATATTCAAAATAAACATGAATTCATGTTTAAGTTTTAATACCTTAACCCTTTACACCATACGGCATTTCTACGGTATCGTATCTCAAATTGACCCTAAATAACAGCAAGGATGAAGCCGTTTCTTATGTGTATATGACACCAATTGATAGCATAGAAAACATTGTGACAAAAGGTGAAATTGCTCGTCACGAGCAATTTCACCTTTTGCCTCAATGTTTTCAAAAGGCTCCTTCAAGCAAATTCATAGAAATGAGTATCTATGGAGTAAAGGGTTAAAACCAGAAAAAAAACAACAGATAGAGGTAAAAGGACAAAGAGCTGACTACTAGGATATTCTTATTTTACTACAATGTTTTGAGCAACAGTCTGCAGCAAGACACAAAATCTTTCTCCTTTTAGCGAGTCAGTTGATCTTTTATAGACAGTGCAGATCAAGATCAAACTGCAAAGATTGTGCAGTCTGACCTTTGATCCCCATTTTTCGATAAGGAAATACTTTTCTCCCAAAAATTAAGTCTGAAATAGTAACATTTAGGTTTTTACTATTGTTTTCTTCGTATTCCAGTTTAACTCAATACCAAACAACAAAATTTGAAAGCATTTGCAGACAACAAAATAAACATGACTGAAAATTTGGAATTTGCTTTGTGAAGGGTAGAAAATATTGTGGGAAAAGGAGAAAATTCTGGTTACCAGCATTTTCTGCTTTTCCCACAATTTTTTCTACAGGCTTCTTTCTCAGGGTCGTCAAAAGTCGGGATTGTGTGGTAATGGGTTAAGCCATTTTAACAGCCTAGGTCACATTTTGGCTGTCATTGCACCTATGCATATGTTTTTTACCATCTTTCAGCTTGAAACTTAACTTACATAGTAGGTTAATGTTTAAAATATTTCATACCTGAGTTCTCTGAAGTTGAGTCAAATATTCGAATATTGCAGGATAATGATAAAGTTGTATGCATATCTTGTATTTCTATTTCGTGGAAATGTATTGTGCTGATCCCATTGTTGAAATTTGGCAGCTTTACAACTGACATGTAGTGTCCTGAAAAACATAAAAGCAAACCTTAACCCTTTACCCCATAAAGCATTTCTATGGTATCTCTAACAGACCCTAAATAACAACAAGGATGAAGCCGTTTCTTATGTGTATATGACACCTTTTGATAGTGTAAAAAACATTATGGCAAAAGGTGAAATTGCTCGTCACGAGCAATTTCATCTTTTGCCACAATGTTTTCCGAAGGCTCCTACAAGCAATATGTAGAAATGAGTATCTATGGAGTAAAGGGTTAATGTAGGACAAACTGTAGAGAGCAATCACTTGTGTTTAAAAACCAGTGTTGCACAGTTCAAATCTTTCAAACATTTCAACACATTGGCATTTAAACCAACATAAGGGAAGATTTGAAAAATTACATTTTAGAAAAAAGTTGATATTTGGTTAGAAAAATGAATTAAGATGCCAGTTTCTCGAATCAGCTGAGGCTGAAAAGAAAATGACTCAAATTTTTATTTGCTATTACTAAGACTAAAATTGTCAACCTTTGTAACCAAAATCAGGCCACTCCACTGACTGGGCCATTCAAGCAAGTAACTATCTTATGTTTGTTTGAGTGGTGTTGTACGCTTATTTCAGCGTTATTTCAGTTATATCACAGTGACAGTTCACAGTTCCTGAGTTTCACCAGTACTAGGCTAGGCTCTGAAGTGTCTTGGCCAAGGACACACCTGTGAAAAAAACCTGTAGAGCCAGTGAGGCTAGTGAACCCGGGACCTCCAGATCATGATTCCTGCACTTTACCACCGAGCCACACAAGATCCTACAACTATCTTATGTGATCTAGATACATTTATCCCTTGTTACACAATAACAACGTACAGTGCCTTCTGGCAAACTACATAAATTGTAAAGAAGACAAAAAGAAAACTGTAGAGCACCAATACAGCAACTACTGTGAGTTTTCTAAGGTTAATCACCCTTACCCAAACATCATAATGGAATAGACCAGATTGAAAGTGTCTTCAGGTGATAAAAAAGAAATACAACAAACAATGCTTTCTCTACTTGATAGGGTAGAAAAGATTGCAGGGAAAAGGAGAAAATGCTGGCAACCAGCATTTTCTCCTTTTCCCACCATGTTTTCAAAGCCTTCTTTCCTAGAGTTGAAAAAACCTATGATTGTAAGGGAAAGGTATAAGGGACAGAACTGTGTCATAAATATTTTGAGGGTTACATATCCCTTTTGTATGGATTACTATTTTAATCCATAACAAATTGCTTTAACTCTTTACCAAATGACAATTTTTTAGACTGCTCAAAACTGAAAACATTTGCAGACAACAAAATAAATGTTACAGAAAATTGAAATTTATTATGGGAAGGGTAGAAAACATTGCTGGAAAAGGAGAAAATGCAGGTTACCAGCATTTTCTCCTTTTCCTACAATGTTTTCAAAAGGCTTCTTTTTCAAGGTCATTAAAAGTTAGGATTGTGTGGTAAAGAGTTAATTCTAAGTCAACATCTTTAACTCATTACCAAACGACAAAATCTTAAGTTTGTCCAAATCGAAAGCATTTGCAGACGACAAAATAAAAATTACTGAAAATCTGAAATTTGTTTTGTGAAGGGTAGAACACGTTGTGGGAAAAGAAGAAAATGCTGTTTACCAGCATTTTCTCCTTTTCCCACAATGTTTTCTAAAGGCTTCTTTCTCAGGGTCATCAAAAGTAGGGATTATGTGGTAATGGGTTAATGACATAGATGTCAGAAAACGTTGAAGCTTTTGCATAACAACCACTTTGCAGATACAGATGCCAAAGCTCTAACAAAACAGTAATGTTTTCTTCAAAAAACAAAAGAACTAAATTCATTGTATGTAGGACAATACCCTCCCTGTTGCCCAGGGTGTGATCTTTATCAGATTTCAGAAGCTCATAATCAAAGCTCCCTCCAGTTCTGGTCCATCTATAAATGACATCACAGGGATGATTGTCAGAGGAACTTTCAACACTGAAATCACACAGCTTATCTTCAAATGAGCAAGTCCCATCCGCCAAGCTGCCTACAAAACAAATATACAGCAACTTTTAACTTATTACCAAGTGACAATATTTTAGGCTTGTCCAAATCGAAAGTATTTGCAGACGACAAAATAAAAGTGACTGAAAATTTGATATTTGTTTTGTGAAGGGTAGAAAACATTGTGTGAAAAGGAGAAAATGCTGGTTACCAGCATTTTCTCCTTTTCCCACAATGTTTTCTAAAGGCTTTTTTCTCAAGGGCGTCAAAAGTAGGGACTGTGTGGTAATGGGTTAAATATTCTTAACTCTTTACCAAACGACAAAATACCTGACTAGTCCAAATTGAAAGCATTTGAAGGCGACAAAATGAATGTGAACCTCAAATTGAATTTTGCCTTTGGAAGGGTAGAAAACATTGTGGGAAAAGAAGAAAATGCCAGCATTTTCTGCTTTTCCCCCAATGTTTTCAAAACGCTTCATTTTCCAGGGTCATCGAAAGTGTGATTGTGTGGTAATGGGTTAACTTTTTACCAAATGACCGAGTGTTAGACTGGTCTACACCGAAAGCATTTGCAGACAACAATTGAAAAGTGTCCGGATATATAAAATTTGTCTCTGAAAGGCTAAAAAAACCTTGTGGAAATAGAAGAAAATGCTGGTTACCAGCTTTTTCTCCTTTTCAAAGTTTTCAAAAGCTTTCCTTCCCAGGGTTGTGAAAACCAGGGCTTGTTTGATTAAGAATTTAACTCTTTACCAAACAAAAAAAAATTTTAGACTAATACAAATTCAAGGCATTTACAGGTGGCAAAATTAATGTGACTAACAGATTGAAATTTGCTTTATGAAGTATGCATAACCAAGTGGATTATTTCGATTTAAACATGACCAACTCTTAACTCTTTACCAAACGACAAAATTTTAGACTGGTCCATATTGAAAGTATTTGCAGACAACAAAATAAAAGTGATGAAAATTTGAAATTTGTTTTGTGAAGGGTAGAAAACATTGAGGGAAAAGGTCGTGAAAAAATAGGCATTGAGTGGTAATGAATGAATGGAAAACAAGTTCATACTGAAAGTGAAAACATGGATGCAGATTATATTCCATCGAATAACTTACTTACTTTGTACAGAATGACTTCACTCTCTATAGAATGAAGTCACTCCCCATAGAATAACATAGATTTTACCACACTTTTGTGCACTGTGTTTATAGAGCCAAATTCAGCCATCTTGTTAGAATACAGAATATGCAAGACAGATATCTAGATAGTCATAAAACTGTGTTGACTGGTCTGTATGGTAGGGAGGCTGTCTGAGAATACATCTGGTTGTAGTAGTAGACTGTGGTTTTTGGTTTGTGTGGTCTTGAGACTGAATTCATTGGTCTGTGTTGTAGTTTTACTGTATGGTAGTTGTATGTATGGAGTATTAACCCATTACGACACAATCCCTACTTTTGACGCCCCTGAGAAAGAAACCTTTAGAAAACATTGTGGGAAAAGGAGAAAATGCTGGTAACCAGCATTTTCTCCTTTTCCCACAAAGTTTTCTACCCTATGAAAGTAAAATTGCACCATTTGAGCCACTTTGAAAATGTCGCCTGCAAATGCTTTCAATTTTGATAGGTCTAAAATTTTTCCGTGTGGTCACAGAATTGTGTGATCCAAAGACTCAGTTGAATGGTCTGTATGGCAAATATACTGTGTGGAAGTTTGGCCTGTGTGGTAACCAAACAGTGCGCTTACGGGTCTGTGTGGTTCTGAAACTTGGGTCATTTGGTGTTTGTGGTGGGTCTGTGTGGTAAAAGAGCTGTGTGATAGTGAGACTCTACAATCTTGAGAATGTCAGTTTGCCTGTGTGGTTATGAGACTATTTGATAAAGGCTCTATATAGGGATGAAATAATGTGGTAATGATGCTGTGAATTACAGGATCTAATTTGGGATGAGAATATGTGATAAAAGAGTCTTTAAAAAAAAGGGTTCTAAGTAACCAGGTATCCAGTATGTTTACGGGTCTGTGTCACATTGTACTTGTGTTGTAAAGAGGCTGTATGTAAAGGGTCATTTTAGAACTTTGACTACCTTGTTAACCCTTTACCAAACAACCTCTGGTTTTTACAACCCCGAGAAAGAAGCCTTTTGAAAACATTGTGGGAAAAGGAGAAAATGCTGGTAACTAGCATTTTCACCTTTTCCCACATTGTTTTTTATCCTGCTGGAAACAAATTTTAAATTTTTGAGTTACATTTATTTTGTCGTCTGCAAGTGCTTTCAATTTGGACCAGTCTAAAATTTTGTCGTTTGGTAAAGGGTTAAGTGTTGTATTGAGGTAGTTTTGTAGTTGGGCTGTGTTGTAGTCTGTCTGTTTTGTATTGAGGCAGTTTTATATTTGGGCTGTGTTGTATTGAGGCAGAATGTATTGAGGCAGTTTTATAGTTGGGCTGTGTTGTAGTCGGTCTGTTTTGTATTGAGGCAGTTTTATAGTTGGTCTGTGTTGTATTGAGGCAGTGTTGTATTGAGGCAGTTTTGTATTGATGCAGTTTTATAGTTGGTCTGTGTTGTATTGAGGCAGTTTTGTAGCTGGGCTGTGTTGTATAGAGGTAGTGTTGTATTGAGGCAGTTTTGTAGTTGGGCTGTGTTGTAGTGGGTCTGTTTTGCATTGAGGCAGTTTTATAGTAGGGCTGTGTTGTATTGAGGCAGTTTTGTAGTTCAGCTGTGTTGTAGAGGGTCTGTTTTGTATTGAGACAGTTTTGTAGTTGTGCTGTGTTGTAGTCGGTCTGTTTTGTATTGAGGCAGTTTTGTAGTTGTGCTGTGTTGTAGTCGGTCTGTTTTGTATTGAGACAGTTTTGTAGTTGGGCTGTGTTGCAGTGGGTCTGTTTTGTATTGAGGCAGTTTTATAGTTGGGCTGTGTTGTATTGAGGCCACACTGTGGAGTTGTACTGAGGCTGTGTTGTATTGAGGTCGTGTTTTAGCAAGATAGTGTTGTAGTGCGGTAATGTTGTAGCAAGGTGTTGTTGTAGTAAGGCTGTTAAGTTTTTGGCCAAACACCATTACCGTTACATAATCCAGGTTGTAAATCAATGTCCTTTATGTAAACCACTTCTGTATTGTTTAAAATGTCTTCATAGAATCCAAGGGAGCCCTTCACAGATTCAAACATCAAAACAGCACCATTCATGTCTCCAACAGACAGTGTCAAACAGTGCTTCTCATAATCATCAGCATAATAAAAATGTTCTGTGAGAACATTGTGTCTTGTCAATCCATCAGTGATAAAAACCTGGAAAAAAAATTAAATCATCTCTGTCGAGTAGTTGCCGAATTTTCTTGGAAAAATTTTCGGTAAGCAGTATGAAAATTAAAAACAATCTCATATTTTTTTATGTTTTGTGTTTGACTGTCATTGAAATTTTAAGTTAAATCTTTACCAAACAACAAAATTCAGGCCTAGACCAAATTCAAAGCATTTGCAGGAAACATATTGAATGTAGCTAAACAGACGATTTCTGTATGTGATAGAGTAGAAAACATTGTGGGAAAAGGAGAAAATGCTGGTTACCAGCATTTTCTCCTTTTCCCACAATGTTTTCAAACGACTTCTTCCCCAGGGTTGTTAAACCTCGGGATTGTGTGATAAAGATTTAAATACAATCTGAAAACAGGAAACAAATGGAATTTATTTAATGAAACACATGCATACATGAAAAGCAATCAAGAAAAAATAGAAAATGTCCAACTTGAAATTAATTTCTTAAATGCTGTGCATCATTTTACTGACTGTTGCAACAATGCAAGTAAACATAAAAGATGCATTTTGATTTTAGATCTCCAGTCCTTTTTTTTCTTTGTTTTAAGTCACATTCTTGCCAAAGCAGCCATATAATAAAAGTGCCTGGTTTTCTTTTACACCTTTAATGACTCTGAAGAATAGAGCTGTGAAAAAAAAATTTTCCTTTTTCCACAAAGTTTCTGTCCTTCTGAAAACAAAGTTCAGTTTTTGAGTCACATTTACTATGTTGTCTGCAAATGCTTTAAACTTGTACAAGTCTAAAAATTTTGAGTTTGGTAAAGTGTCAAAGATCTAATACATGGTTAAAACATGATTGATTGCACATGGATAAAATGTTGGCAAAAGAGAAAAAGTGTACTGTAAGCAATTTTTCATGAAACACATGTTCTGAAAAAACAAATATCAGAGACAAGAAAACTGTCTGCAAATATAGTTAATTAACTAAAACAGAATAGTAATGCAATTTTCTTTCAGCAAAAATAAACGAATGACTATCTGTTACAGCCTGTTGACAACTTGGGTCATATTGGGCTTAGGTCTGAAAAATAAGTTCTCTGCTACTTACATACAATGTTCCAGTTCCTTGTTTTAGTAGGCTGAAGCGTAATTTGTATTGTCCATTTTTGATGGCAAACTCTGGTGATAATAGTCTGGACCAGGAACCAAATGATGACTGGTTATCTTCAATCTTGAAGATGGATTGTGTTTGACCATTTGATTCTACATATACATAGAAAGAAGATTTGCTGATCAACTCAATACCTGAGTGATCTCCTGAAACAAACTTGCACCAGACAACTTTCACACCATCTAGTGGAATAGAGGTAATCAACTGATCTTAGGTTCTGTACAGACAACTATGAGAAAAACTGGAGAGCCATGAAGTTGATCAATACCACAAGAATCAAAGTAAAGACCCTACTTCAACCCTTTCACATATAAAGTAACCTTTGCAGCCACTGTAGCTTAAGATCCATTAGCACAAAACATGCTGCCTTATCTTTGATCTACATTGGCAAAATATTACCTGCTTTCAATGAAACAAAATCTCTTTTTCAGATGAAGCCACTAAAGAGTATTGCCAAGGTATTCAGGATAAAAGGAATCCAAAAATTGCAATTCATTATAGTCCATTTTCTAGACAGAAAATGTTAGGCTTAGTCTGTGGATCTGTTTTGGTTTAGTTGGTGCTTTTACCTTTTACCAAACAATCCAAAATATTAACAACAAGAAGGAAAAGGGCCTTTGAAAATGTAACCATAGTTGATTTCTACCATTTTAGGGATAAATATCCTATTTTGAGCTGCACTTAATTTACAGCCTGCAAATAAATCCTACTTAGATGAGAGTGAAATTTTGTTGTTTGGTAAAAAGTTAAGACCATGGGCATATGTCAACTGCAATAATTTAACAGCCTGCTCTGGGGTAGCAAACCATGTTTTTTATTCTTATGTGAAAATAGTTATATCTAAAGTGAAATAAGACTTGTGACTTTTTATCTGGAAATTGATATAAGACCATGTTTAAATTAAAAAGTCATAAAGAAATTCCAGAAACTTTTTGCTCAGCCCTTGTTCAGTATAAATAATTACCATAATGTGTCTTTGTCCATGTGTAAACATCTTCATTTGATGATTCTGCTGTAAAGTTGCAATTGTCATGACCAGATAGGCAACTCTGGAATCCTACGAAATTCAGAAGGAAAGAAAATCAGATGTAAACTTGTGGTATTTATCAGACACATAAAATATCATTTGAAAAAAATACCTGGATGATAAACATCCTCTAGAATAAGAATTCTTTACTACTATCCCCCCCTTTATTTTTGTTTTTTAATTACTTGCTTGATGATCCTAGATTTAACTCTTTACCAAATGACAAAGTTTTAGACTGGTCCAAATTGAAAGCAATTGCAGACAATAAAATAAACATGAATAAAGATTTAAAATTTGTTTCCAACAGGTTAAAAAACATTGTGGTAGAAGGAGAAAATGCTGGTTACCAGCATTTTCTCCTTTTCCCACAATGTTTTCAAAAGACTTCTATCTAAGGGTAGTAAAGACCAGGGATTGTTTGGTAAAGGGCTAAAAGAGGCTTAACTCTCATAATGTTTTAAGGTTACCAGCCCTTGTGGTATCAGTTTCCCTTCAGATAGTAAACTTCTAGCCCAGGTTTGACTTTAAAATATTCAGTAATGATATAGATGTGATAAAATCTCAGTTTTCACAAAATTAATATTACATGTTCAGTGCTTTGACAATACATGATCAACTTCCATAACTCCTTACCATACAATCCGTAAATTTAACAACCCTTAGAAAGAAGCAAATAGAAAACATTGTGGAAAAAGCATTTTCTCGTTTTCCTACAATTTTTTCTACCCTATCAAATTCAGAAATCATCATTATTCACAATATTTAATTTGTTGTCTGCAGATGCTTCAAATTTGATCCAGTCCAGAAATTTGTTGTTTAGTAAAGAATTAAGCTGAAAGTATTTCATAAAGAATGCAACTGAAGATAAGTAAAAGAAAATACTGTCCATAGTCTTACCCTGACATTCTTTGACGACTTCTACATTATCTAAAGCTATATCACTAAACAGACTTGAACCTCTTGCTGCTTCAAAGTTCAAAGTAATGTCACTGTTAAAGTCTGGTAACATCACACATCCAACATGCAGCTTCTGTCCCCTTGATGATTGACTGCTCCATAAATATTCACTGTTTCCTTCAGTTACTATGGATACCTATTGTGAATGAAACAAAACCATTTTTTCAGGTGCAGCCGATAAAAAGTAACCCCGTCATGCATCACTGATGACTTTTCATTGTCAGACCACCTATAATAACCATCATATTGAGTAGTTTCTCTTTTTGCTACAATGTTTTCCGAAGGAGTTATATATTGAATCCTGATTTATGCAAGATATACATTTTCATCAAACATAATTACCTTCAAAGTTATTTTCTATGAAGTTGGTTCAAAAGCTAATGAATAATGGCAGGTTCATGTTGCACATTGTGCTATCAAACCTATGGTTGAGTGACCATTTGTATTTTCTCGTAACACATCTCTTGCATGAATGAAGTGTACATTTCATTCATCTTTTGAAAACGCTCTCAACTTCTTTTGTTAACCCTTTACCACACAATGCAGCCTTTTATCGACCCTGAGAAAGCACTCTTTTGAAAACGTGGGGGGAAAAAGGAGAAAATGCCAGTAACCAGCATTTTCTCCCTTTCCCAAAATGTTTTCTACCCTTCCCAAATCCAATTTCAGTTTTTGATTGACATTTATTTTGTTGTCTGGAAATGCTCAATTTCATTCTCAATTTTCATTCATCTTTTGAAAACGCTCTCAACTTGTTTGCTTAACCCTTTACCAAACAATGATGCCTTTCAATGACCCTAAGGAAGAAGCCTTTTGAAAACATGGTGGGAAAAGGAGAAAATGCTGGTAACCAGCATTTTCTCCTTTTCTCACAATGTTTTCTTCTCTTCCCAAATCCAATTTCAGTTTTTCATTCATATTTATTTTGTTGTCTGCAAATGCTCTCAATATGGACAATTAAGTCAAAAATTTTGTCGTTTGGTAAAGAGTTCAAGGGTTTAAATGATTAACCCTTTACCACAAAATCCCGAAATTTTAACAACCATGAGAAAGAAGTCTTTTGAAAACATTGTGGGAAAAGGAGAAAATGCTGGTAACCAGCATTTTCTCCTTTTCCCACAATGTTTTCTACATTGCTGGAAACAAAATTTCTTTTTTGAGTGACACTGAATTTGTCGTCTGCAAATATTTTCAATTTGGACCAGTCTAAGATTTTTTTCTAAAATTCTGTCTTTTGGTAAAGGGTTAAAGAACATACTTACCTGCAACACAGCAGAATTGTCCATTAGGAGGTAATCAAACTTTACAGCATGATGACTAGCTGACTCGGAGACAGTAAATGTTAGGACTGCCTTTTCATGTTTTTCACCATAGGATGCATCAGCCAACATGAAACTACCTGAGAAAAAAACTGTATAGAAGAGCAACTTTACCCTTCAAACCCGCTATAAACCTAATGCACATTTTCATTGCAGAGATAAGACCTTAGTATATGCAGTCTCAAGGTTTCTGATGTCCAGAATGTATCAGTTAACTCTTTTCCACACAATCCCAACTTTTAACAACCCTGTGAAAGAAAGCCTTTGAAAACATATTGTGAGAAAAAGAGAAAAAAGTTTTTCATTTTCATTTTTAGCTTTTCATCTTTGATAAAAATAGAACAAGGTCGCAACCTTTTGGATAAAAATAGAAGGTAAACATGAATACCTCTGTGGATGTGTGCAGGATCTGTAATGATTTATTATCTAAAAAGACATAAACGAACAATATTTAAGTTTCAGTGTGACCAATCAATTATCCCAGCACATGACCATGGAATGTTGAGGTATGTTTGTGGTCATTGCTTCATGTTGAATTATTGTATTTGTAAGCGGATTGTAAAACAATATTTCATTGGCTATAAGAAATATGATGTAAAGGGCGATAATAAGCTGTATCCAATAGGGGGCATATCGCGGAAATCTCGAAATCAGGCTCAATCCACATAGTGATTGTAACCTTGGCTCGCGAAGACGACTTTCAAGCTGATAGTATAGTTACCAAAAAAATACCATTTCAAACCTATTTCTTGGAGAAAAATATCGCCCTATAGCCCAGTGTTGATCCAGAATGTGCAGTCTGATCTTGACCTACACTGTACGCAAAAGGTGAGTGAGTCATACTTAGCAACATAAGGGTTCAATATCTTTCTGAAACAACATACCTTTCATTTCATTTCCCTCAACATATGGGTCAGGAAGTTGACTTGATATCTCTGTCCAATTGGAAAGTATCCTCCACCTATAGACCTCTTCGTTCTTAAATAAAAATCATACATAAATACATAATTGGATGTAACTAATTTGAGTTCTACTGCTGGTTGAATCAACACTTGTCTTGCAATCATGATGAAACACAAATTTTTTACCAAAGGATAAAATTTCAGATTTGTGAAAATTAAATGGATTTGCAAACAACACATAAAAGAAAGCTGAAAAATGATGGTATTGTCTGTGAAGGTGTAGAAAACCATGTGGGAAAAGGTTACCAGCATTTTCTCCCTTGAAGTTTTCAATAGGCTGTTCTTTCAGGGTTGTGAAAACTGAGGTTTTTATCTCGTCAAGTTAAATTGTTTTGTTTGTGTTCAAGTCGCATGGGGAATCACGTGGATTTTATTTAGATACACTGCAGAGAAAGTTTCATAAAATGCTGAGGTGAGTGGCCTTTTGTATTGGTCTCTTGTGCTTAATTTTACTGATTGATTTACATTCTATATTCCATGGACTGTAGGTCCAAGTTAAATTTGCCTCAATGATGAAATTTGTCATTTATATGGTAGTAAAATAGTAAAAACTGTGAAAAAGGAAATAATGCTGAATACCAGCATCATCTCTTTTCCTTACAATGTTTTCAAAAGGCTTCTCTCTCTTTTAAACTTTGGGATAGTGAGGTAAAGGGTTTAAAGGGAGGAAAATACCTTTCTTACAACTGTGCAATTTTTTTATGCAAAGAGTTCAGTGTTTGAAAACATTAAAATATAGGAGATTATGGCCTACCTGTTTACATGGGTCACAGTCTATCTCTACATTGCAGAGACTCAGTACATCAAAGCTACATGGCTGATAAGCAATACCATCTGAAAAAAAAAGGAAAACATTGCTCTAACTTTTCTTTTCCTAATGTTTTTCACTAAAATTCAAATACTTCAATCTTTCGAAATCCTAACCCTCTTCCAGTTCACAATATTTCTCTTCTGCAAACTAAAAATCTTGAAAACAACAAAACAATGTAGGTAAGATGATGCTGCGGCCTTTAAAAAGGTAAAAACATTGTTAAAGAAAAAAATGCTGGTTACCAACATTTTTCCCCAATATTTTCAAAAGTTTTCTTCTGCCCAATATTTTCAAAAGTTTTCTTCCTGCAGGTCCTTAAAGGTGGGTATTTAGATTTTCCACATCTCACCAAATTAAAAAAAAATATATATATATCACTGAAAGTCACATGAAAAAACAATGCAAATAATCAATAATTAAGAATCATGAAATTAAACAAGAGTGGCAAATTGTCGCAAGATACGCCCATTTTACCCCAAGTTGTAAAGCTGGGGTATGCACCAGACAAAATTCAAGTAAGAAAAACGACAAAGGGCACTAACTCAAAAATTAAGCGAACAAGAGTTATGATTCCTGTGGACTTCACTTCCCCTTGACGAGATCTATCCACCCAAGAAATTTCATAACCCTAGCTAGTATACTTTTGGAGATATACTCCAGACAAAATTCAAGTATGAAAAAGAACAAAGGGCAGTAACTCAAAAATTAAACAACCAAGAGTTATGATTCCTGTGGACTTCACTCCCCCTTGATGAGATCTATCCACCCATGAAATTTCATAACCCTAGCTAGTATAGTTTTGGAGATATTCACAGGACAAATGTAAAGTATGAAAAACAACAAAGGGCAATAACTCAAAAATAAAGCAAGCAAGAGTTATGATTCCAGTGCACTGCACTCCCCCTCGGTCAGATCTATCCACCCATGGAATTTCATAACCGTAGCTAGTATAGTTTTGGAGATATACTCCGGACAAAATTCAAGTATGAAAAACGACAAAGGGCAAGAACTCAAAAATTAAGCAAGCAAGAGTTATGATTCCTGTGCACTGCACTTCCCTCTTGATGAGATCTATCCACCCATGAAATTTCATAACCCTAGCTAGTATAGTTTTGGAGATATGCTCCGAACAAAATTAAAGTATGAAAAACAACAAAGAACTGGACGCCGCCCGCCAGCCACGGGTGATCCCATAATACGTCCCATCTTCGACCCGCGTATAAAAAAAAAATTGCTTTTGATGGTATTCCCTTAAAAGGCTATGTAGCCTCTTGAGGTATTTTAAGATTTTGTGCCAAAAAGTTTAAAAAAGCATTGTGGGAATGTCAGGTGACTGGCACGTGACAAATGACACTTAAATTCCGTAACATAACAAACACGTAATTATTTTCCATAATGTCTTCTTCGGACGCTATGTTTGAAGCTTCGTCTGTGTATTTCAAGTATGTAAATTATCGAGTTGCTCATGTAAACACAGACCGTGTTTAATTTTGTCCTCCACAAATGCTTTTCAATTTGGACAAGTCTTAAATTTGTCGTCTGGTTAAGGGTTAAACTACAAGATAGTGTGGTAAAGAGTTAAAGGGTTTTAAGTACATGAGAAAAAATAATGATGGATGTTGAACTTACTTTGACATTTCCCATTCTTTACCAACACATCATCCACTGCAACCATTTCATTCTGTTCATGTCCCCGTATGCTTTCAAATACCAGATCTGATGGATACGTAAGAAAATTAAAAAGAATTAAATCAACCAAATCAAAAATCTCAATTATAACAAATGGCTTCAAGAGGCATATTCTACAACTAATGCCACGACTCAATAGCCGAGTTGGTATTGCACAAAACTTGAAAGCAGGATGTCGTTACTTTGATCCCTGGCTCAACTAATTTCTTTCGAAGGATTGATCATAGTTATTCCTCTCTCATCTCTGTCCATTGTTCCAGAGCAGCCAGTGGCTTTAACTCTTTACCAAACGACAAAATTTCAGACCTGTCCCTGAAAGTATTTGCAGACAAAAATGTCATTGTGGCTCAATGAAGCAACTTTTATTTGACAAGATAGTAAACATTGTAGGAAAAGGAGAAAATGCTGGTTACCAGCATTTTCTCCTTTTCCTACAATGTTTTCGCAGGGGGTCTTTCTCTGGGTCATTAAAAGTTGAGATTCTGTGGTAAAGAGTTAAACTGTGTAGGAGACAACAAAATTTAACCCTCCAGCTGTTGACTCACTGACCTTTTGCTGAAAGTGTGGCTCAAGATCAGAATGCAAAGAATGCATAGTCTGATCTTAGATCTACACGTTCTGATAAGGAAATGTACTTCACCAAAAACTACATTTGAAACACTAAAACTTAGGTTTTTACGGTCAGCTAAAGTTTTATTTCACTAATCTAGAAGGATATGAATTAACTCATTACCACACAATCCCAACTTTTGATGACCCTGAGAAAGAAACCTTTAGAAAACTTTGTGGGATAAAAAGAGAAAATGCCGGTAACCAGCATTTTCTCCTTTTCCCACTATGTTTTCTACCCTTCACAAAACAAATTCAACTTTTCAGTCACTTTTATTTTGTCATCTGTAAATGCTTTCGATTGGGACAAGCCTAAACTATTGTCGTTTGGTAATGAGTTAACCCATTACCACACAATCCCCATTTTTGACGACCCCTAGACTGAAGCCTTTACAAAACATTGTGGGAAAAGGAGAAAATGCTTGTAGCCAGCATTTTCTCCTTTTCCGAAATGTTTTCTACCCTTCACAAAACAAATTCAACTTTACAGTCGCTCTTATTTTGTCGTCTGCAAATGCTTTCAATTTAACCCTTTACCAAATAATCCCTGGTTTTTACGACCCTGAATTAGAAGCCTTTTGAAAACTTTGTGGGAAAAGGAGAAAATGCTGGTAACCAGCATTTTCTCCTTTTCCCACAATGTTTTCTACCCTGCTGGAAACTAATTTCAATTTTTGAGTTCTGTTTATTTTGTCATCTGCAAGTGCTTTCAATCTGGACCAGTCTAAAATTTTTTCGTTATGTAAAGGGTTAACTACGGTCTAAGAACTACGGTAAAAGAGTTGAGACCATGTTTACAAATGCCCACTTTTCTCTGATCATTAAAATATAGAATTGTTTTGTAAAGATTTCATTGCCGTCTATAACAAAAGAAAACCAACTAAGTACAAAAACAAATTGCCATAATAAATATGGTAAAAAAAAAATACCCATATCTGTGGGAATGGAGTCAACATCAACACACTGATAGAGCCACACTCCCTCCATCTCCTTTGGAGTATATGGCAACGTCCACAGTGCAATGTCCATACCAGAACCATCTGCATTTACTAACATCAGAGACAGTGCTCCAGTATGTGGTGCTTGTACAAGATAATGAAAGTGAATGCCCAGATTTGTCTCCATGGAAACAGAAATGTTTGATTTTAGAATATTATTAATATTAACTGATGCTCTGTCGCCTTCAGATCCGAAGTTGTTTCTGTAGTAAATCACACCACCTGAAGAATCAGAAAAAAAATTAGAACAAGAGGGCCAAGATGGCCCTGGATCGCTCACCTGAATTTTTGAGATGACCATAGTCTATTTTTTTTTTTTCTTTTTTAGCGTTGAAACATTGGAACCAAATTTATAATTTTGCCAAGCAATTTTCAAAAGGTCACCTGTAAAAGTCATTTCGAAATCTGACCATCAGTTTCAAAAAGAAGAATTTTTAAGAATTCTTCATTTCTGTATAAGAGCAAGTAACCCCCATCCACGAGAGCCATGTTTCTTGATGGATCAAAATTTACGAACAAGTTTTGAAAAGGGTCACCCAAGGAACATCTCTCTGAAATTATTTCAAAATCTGACCAGGGGTTTCAGAGAAAGAGAATTTTAAAGAATTTCATCATGTCCGTATAGTGCAAGTAGCCCCCATTCACAAGAGCCATGTTTCTTGACGGATCAAAATTATATGTACAGCTTTTGGAAAGGGTCACCCAAGGAACATCTCTGTCAGATTATTTTAAAATCTGACCACGGGTTTCAGAGAAGAAGAATTTTCAAGAATTTCTTCATTTCCATCTAGTGCAAGTAGCCCCCATTCACTAGAGCCATGTTTTTTGGCCAATCAAAATTTCGCGAACAATTTTAGAAAAGGGTCACCCAAGGAATATCTCTGTGAAATTATTTCAAAATCTGGCCAGCGGTTTCAGAGAAGAAGAATTTTTAAGAATTTCTTCATTTCTGTATAGTGCAAGAAGCCCCCATTCACCAGAGCCATGTTTCTTGACGGATCAAAATTTCGCGAACAATTTTTGAAAAGGGTCACCCATGGAACAAGTCTGTGAAATTATTTTAAAATCTGGCCAGCGGTTTCAGAGAAGAAGAATTTTTAAGAATTTCTTCATTTCTGTATAGTGCAAGTAGCCCCCATTCACCAGAGCCATGTTTCTCGACCAATCAAAATTTCGCGAACACTTTTTGAAAAGGGTCACCCAATGAACATCTCTGTGAAATTATTTCAAAATCTGACCAGCGGTTTCAGAGAAGAAGATTTTTTAAGAATTCCTTCATTGCTGTACAGTGCAAGAAGCCCCCATTCACCAGAGCCACATTTTTTGACCAATCAAAATTTCACGAACAATTTTTGAAAAGGGTCACCCAAGGAACATATCTGTGAAATTATTTCAAAATCCGACCAGCGGTTTCAGAGGAGAAGATTTTTAAAGAATTCCTTCATTTCTGTATAGTGCAAGAAGCCCCCATTCACCAGAGCCACATTTTTTGACCAATCAAAATTTCACGAACAATTTTTGAAAAGGGTCACCCAAGGAACATATCTGTGAAATTATTTTAAAATCCAACCAGCGGTTTCAGAGGAGAAGATTTTTAAAGAATTTGCTAAAAAATTCCATTTGGTTGCCATGGCAACCAGAGTTTTTGATGGAATCAAATTCTGTGAACAATTTTTAAAGAGGTCCTCCCAAGGAACATTCCTGCCAAGTTTGGTCCAAATCCGCCCAGCGGTTTAGGAGGAGTTGATGTTTAAAGAATTGTTGACGACGCACGACGGACGACGGACGACGCACGACGGACGACGGACACCGGGTGATCCTAAAAGCTCCCCTTGAGCACGTTGTGCTCAGGTGAGCTAATAAAAAAGTAGGTTGTAGTAGCATGGGTAAGAAAGTACTATAGGAAAAGGAACATACTATTTATTTTATACAACTGTCTCCGTTAACTCTTTACCAAGTGACAAAACTTTAGACTGGTCCAAACTGAAAGCACTTGCAGACGACAAAATAAATGTAACTGAAAAATTGCTATCATAATTATAGTTTCCAGCAGGGTAGAAAACATTGTGGAAAAAGGAGGAAATGCTGGTTACCAGCATTTTCTCCTTTGTCCCTCAATGTTTTCAAAAAGCTTCTATCTCAGGGTCGTAAAAACCAGGGATCTTTTGGTAAAGGATTTACCCAATACTTAACAACTCTTAATTATGGCTGTACAACTCCTTGTGTCTGTCTTGTAAGTAAATAGTAAACAACACAACATTATTTGCCTTTGTGGTCTGCAAGATCAAGATCAGACTGCATAAAATGTGCTCTCTATATTAGATCTACGGTTTCCATTCTACAGAGACATTCAGGACAACAGCAACCTTAAAAATGGCTTAACCCATTACCAAACGACAAAATTCTAGACTGGTCTAAATTGAAAGCATTTGCAGACGACAAAATAAAAGTGACTGAAAATTTGAAATTTGTTTCGTGAAGGATAGAAAAAATTGTGGGAAAAGGAGAAAATGCTGGTTACCAGCATTTTCTCCTTTCCCTACAATGTTTTCTAAAGGTTTCTTTCTCAGGGGCGTCAAAAGTAGGGATTGTGTGGTAATACGTTAAATAACTAACAAAGTGCAATAAAATATCAGACTGCCTGTTTTGTAGCCTGTTTTGTAGTCTGATCCTGATCCACAACATGCATGAAAACGACTGAAAGTAGTTGTTGGTATTCTCAGCGGTGAGCATGAAAGTAGCCTGTCTCTTCAAAGAGAAGCCTGGTCTTTACCTTAACTCTTTTCCAAACAAGTCCAGGTTTTTATGTGTCTCCAGTACAAATTTTTAGAAAACACTGTGGGAAAAGGAGAAATTGCTCGTAACGAGCAATTTCTCCTTTTCCCAGTGTTTTCTAGCTTATCATTAAACTTTCTGCCATTCTCATAAAATTCAAAATTGTCATCTGCAAACACTTTAAGTTTTTGACAGTCTAAAATTTGTCATTTGGGAAAGGGTTAAAACAAAATTTTAGACAACTGATTGAAAGCATTTGGAGAAGACACGTTTAAAAAGGCCTGATTGGATTGGTCTTTCCAATGGTAAAAGAAAAACATTTTAGGAAAAGAACAAAATGCAGGTTACCAGCAATTTATTCATTTACCCACTCTGTTTTCAACAGCTTTCTTCTTGAGGGTCATTAACCCTTTCCCAAACAATCTCTGGTTTTTACAACCCTGAGAAAGAATCCTTTTGAAAACATTGTGGGAAAAGGAGAAAATGCTGGTAACCAGCATTTTCTCCTTTTCCCACAATGTTTTCTGCCCTGCTGGAGACAAATTTCACTTTTTGAGTTATGTTTAATTTGTCGTCTAAAATTTTGTTGTTTGGTAAAGGGTTAAAATATGGGATTCTTTGGAAAAAGTTCAAAATGAAAGGATTTGCAGATGACTATTTAAATATGATTGATCTGATGTAATTCTTCTATAAAAGGGTAGAAAAACATTGCGGGAAGAGGAAAAAATGCTCTGTTCCTGTTTTCCTCTCCTTTTCCCACAATGTCAGATCCTATACATCTGCATTATCTATCGGTAACCAATAAAACACAGAAGAAATTTGAAACTTAAAGAGTTACAGTACCATTTAAAGAATTGGTGGTATGATCAGGATATCCAATCATTTCAGCTTTGTGCCAAATCCATCGAGTTGATCCATGTTCTGGTATTACAAAATCAAAACAGCAGTTCTCCTTGTCAAATGTACATAAGGGGCTGGTTATACAATTTGGTTCTGGATTGCAGTCTATTTCTGGTATACCTCCTGTGTATCATTAAAGAGAACAAAACATTAAGCAAACTACTGTATACTTTTTATATGACAGCAAGTAACAAGTAAGACTAACAGCAGTGCTCCATGCAGGTGTCTATAGTCCACTGCAGATGCATTTTTGTGAAAACTGTTCCATGTTTTGTGAAGACGAGGCTTATTGCCTTGCAAAAAGTATAATCCATGTTAACCTACAGAGTCTTAGCAGGCTAATGATGGTTGAAATGTTTTGCTACTTGTCAATTTTCTGCATGTCAAAAGACCAATCTACCTCATGGTGTAGTCAGTTTATAGAATAAAACAGATTTTATGGGTCCATAGCAACATGATCACTTGCTTGGTAAAAGATACCAAACATGATTAACTCATTACCAAACATCAAAATTTTAGACTGGTCCAAATTGAAAGCATTTGCAGACCACAAAATAAAAGTGTCTGAAAACTTGAAATCTGTTTTGTGAAGGGTAGAAAACATTGTGGGAAAAAAAGAAAATGCTGGTTACCAGCATTTTCTCCTTCTCCCACAATTTTTTCTACAGGCTTCATTCCCAGGGTTGTCAAAAGTAGGGATTGTGTGGTAATGAGTTAAGGTAAGAAAATTCATTATGTGTATATTGCTCTGAAAGCAAAGAAGGTTATTGTGATAAAAAAATTATTTTTGATACCAAAAGAATTTATCATAACACAGATAATTTAGATGGTTAACTCAGTTTTAAGTTGCAACAAAACCGCAAAACTGTGTCTGAATAATTTAATGGTTTCCTGCCTTTTTTGTATGGTTTCTCTTTTGGACAATGAACAATTATCTTCCATAATGAAAGAAAAATGAGAAATTGTTAAAAATTTACATGCCAAAGCATACAACAGGGCTATGACAGTCACTTGATGTTTTCTTCAAAAGAAGCCTCACAAAAAAATGTAACAGATATGTTCTGTTCTCAACATGTATTTTTTGTCAATAAAATTGTACCGAAATAGCTGCCTTTGCTTGCTACCACAGATTCTCAGTTTTCGCATAGATGTTTTAATTTTCCTGTTTTTAATTTGCTTTAACCGTTTACCACACTATCCCAACTTTTGACAACCCTGACAAAGAACCCTTTTGGAAAACATTGTGGGAATAGGAGAAAATGCTGGTAACCAGCATTATTCTCTTTTTCCCACAATGTTTTCTTCCCTTCCTAAAAAGTATTTAAATTCTTTTGTCACATTCATTTTTGTCATCTGCAAATGCTTTCAATTTGGACCAGTGTAAAATTTTGTAATTTGGTAAGAAGTTAACATGCGAAATGTCATATACAAACTTGAACTGTCACAAAGCAGACAAATACCTCTTACCAGTACTTTGTCACAAAGGAAGGAGAAACAGAGATGATTTTTAACCCATTACCAACGACAATATTTCAGACTGGTCGAAATTGAAAGCATTTGCAGACAACAAAATAAAAGGGACTGAAAATTTGAAATTTGTTTTGTGAAGGGTAGAAAACATTGTGGGAAAAGGATAAAATGCTGGTTACCAGCATTTTCTCCTTTCTCCACAGTGTTTTCTAAAGGATTCTTTCTTAGGGGCATCAAAAGTAGGGATTGGGTGGTAATGGGTTAAAAATGAAGATCACCAGTGACATTGAATCATGTGACCCAAAAACAATAGGATACCTCCTTGAGTCATGAGGAACACTTGCACAAAGTTTCTTGGTTCTACATCAATCGGTTCTTGAACTAAAGCATGGAAACAAAAACAAGATGGACAAATTAACGGACAGACAGACAGGCAGACATGGTGAAACCAGTCTTTCTCCTTCTACTTTGTAGGTGAGGGTACCAACAAAACTTACCACAAACAATTCCAACAGCCTCATAGTACACACAATCATGATCACCAGGCTCATTGTAGGCACACTGACTTATGTCTGTTTCATTTCCTCTACAGTTAACTTCATCTAGCCAAAACACACCATCCCCTATCCCAAACACATCCTGAATAACTGCAGGTCCTGAGCTGTTATCAGAAAATAATGAATAAAAAAAAGTTCTTATCCAGAACTGTACAGACTCAAGTTATAACACCAGTCCATTTAATGATTCAGATTAACCTTTTACTACATAATGATGACTTCTGACGACCCTGAGGAAAAAGCCTTTTGAAAACATTGTGGGAAAAGGAGAAAATGCTGGTAACCAGCATTTTCTCCTTTTCCCACAAAGTTTTCCCACAAAGTTTTCAAAGGAAAATTGCGTCATGTTTGCCACTATGAAATTGTCGTCTGAAAATGCTTTCAATTTGGATGGGTCTTATATTTTGCCATGTTGTAAAGGGTTAAGGAGCATATACATTGCAAAAAGCAACCATAATGAAAAAGCCTGTAATCATTTTCTTTATTTGTTTTGTATGTAATCTGTTTCAATTTTTGCTAGATACAAATGGCGTGTTAATGGCCACTTTATTGATCCAAGTGCCTGTCTCTTTCTCCAAACGACAAACTTTTGGACTAGACCAAATTGAAAGCATTTGCAGACAACAACTCAACTCTTACTGAAAAGATGATTTCTGTCTATAATAGGGTAGAAAACATTGTGGGAAAAGGAGAAAATGCTGGTTACCAGCATTTTCTCCTTTTCCCACAATGTTTTCAAAAGTCTACTATTCCAGACCTGTAAAAACCAGGGATTGTTTGGGAAAGGGTTAATGAACCGTTGTTTTGATTAGAAACCAGTTTCCCAAATAAAAAGTCAGTTAAGTCTACAGAACCAAAAAACTCTGTAGCAATGACAAAAAAGTAAAATAAAAAAAAAAAAGAAATAAAATAAAACATCACAGAATACTTAAGAGGAAAAAAATCTGTCTGGATGTGGATTTATGATAGTTTAAAGTCCAGAACTTACTCATAACCAAGCATTCGACAAATCACTGTTGCATCTCTTTCGTCAAATCTGTCGTCACACACAAATCTCCATTCTTCCTCAATATACACTTGTACAAGGCCCTCCAGACAGGTGTCTCCATTCTTGAGTCTGACAGTAACTATTTCAAAAAAAAAAATAGTTTTAAATGTAACAGTTGTACAGTGTAGTTGTATCAAATGTGGAATCAGATATTCCATGGACCACCTAATGAAATATATGAGCAATTACTTACAAGACATTTTGAGTTTTCAAAGGATAAATATATGAAAACAAAAACAAAATGTTTCAACAGTTATTTTAACACTTCATCAACAATTCTAAGATTTAACTCTTTACCACACGACAAGATTTTAGACTAGTTCAAATTGAAAGCATTTGCAGACGACAAAAAAAAGGTAACTGAAAAATTGAAATTTGTTCTGGGAAGGGTAGAAAACACTGTGGGAAAAGGAGAAAATGCTGGTTACCAGCATTTGCTCCTTTTCCCCCAGTGTTTTGAAAAGGCTTCTTTCTCAGGGGCGTCAAAAGTAGGGATTGTGTGGTAATGGGTTAACAACCTGTTACAGCAGACCACTCCTACATGCATAGCTTCGTCCCAATTTAAATACAGTACCTAATAACTGTGTTTGGGAGATAACTCATTAGCTCAATGGTTAAGGTATTCATCTTTCATATTTGGCCATTCTAGGGTTCAAATCCTGCCTGGTCCCTGCATTTCTGCAATGCATTTGTTTATTTGTTTCCTTGTTACAGACTTTGTTTATTAGAAACGATCGTAAAAGAATAATATAAGTATAAGAAACGATAACGGAAAATTTGGGAGCCATGCATGATTAGCATTATAACCACAGGGATTTTAGCGTTTTTTATGTTTTACATGTATAACATAAATAATGCTAAAAATCCCTGTGATTCTAACAGGGTCATGTTAGTATCTGTATTGACTGTAAAAGCTAGGGTTCCACTGTACTTGAAACTAATGAAAGAGAAATCAAGGATATACCTCTAACATTTCAACAAACCAATAGAAATGGAAGTATACAAGAAAGCGAATGAAAACAAATATCAATCATCTCACCTTTTTCTTGTGATGGAGGGGTAGGTACATGAAACTCTTTTCCTAAATTGGAATAAAAACATAAATAGATTAATTAGAAAGTCCTACAACTCCAACTCCATATGCCCTTAAATAAATTTACGGTTATAGCCACAACATGTAGGTTCACGGTACATATTGATTCAAGGTAACTGGTAGTTTTGCATCATAACAAAGATCAGTGCCCTCTAGCTGCTTGTCTCTTGATTTTAAATATGCTGACTCTGACATTTCTTTACCACATTCAGCTTCATTTTTCAAAATAAAAGATTAGAATGGAAGAAAGATATAATGGAAATGAAAACTACGTGCATTAACCCAACTCGCTAGAGTCTTTCATTATGAAGAGTTTTACATCAAAACATGCATGATGACATATTTGGATCATCTGCTAGGTCATATGTCAAATCATGTGAGAGCAAATTGGAGCCAAATATATGGAGTTGTATTGACTTTAATTTCAGACTTGCACCAGGACAGTGGTGAAGGTCAAGGTTGATTTTCTTTTAAGTGTTTGGATGAAACTACATAATATTTTCTATGATGCTAAGCAAACAATGAAATTAGAAAATTATTTGGTGGTTTATTTGATTCTCTATTAAAATTTGAACTTTTTCTTGATTGGACCGTAACTACCAAGAACAAACAGACCACAAGGCTACCACTTTCAAAATATGCATGCAAAATATAAATAGTAATATTTACCAACCATTTACCAACCAATCCTGAATTTAACCCTTTACCAAACAATCCCTGGTTTTTATGACCCTGAAATAGAAGTCATTTGAAAACATTGTGGGAAAAGGAGAAAATGCTGGTAACCAGCAATTTTTCCTTTTCCCACAATGTTTTCTACCCTGCTGGAAACGAATTTCAAAATTTCAGTCCTTTTTATTTTGTCGTCTGCAAGAGTTTTCAATTTGGACCAGTCTAAAATTTTGTTGTTTGGTAAAGGGTTAAACAACTCCAAACAGGAAGACTAAAGAATAAGGAGAAAATGCTTTCAGAGTAATGATTACAGTCATTGTGACAAAATTCATTCCTTTCCAACAGTTGATCATTGTTATGATTATTGTTACATAATAAATGCAGCCAGTGGTTTGGGAAGAATATTATGCCAACTATCATGATAAAAGAAACTTCGAGAAAGCATTGCTACATGCACTGGCCATTACTGAAAAATTGAAAGTTAGTTTGAGAAGGGTAGAAAACATTGTGGGAAAAGGAGAAAATGCTGGTTATCAGCATTTTCTCCTTTTCCCACAATGTTTTCAATGTTTTCAAAAGGTGTCTTTCTCAGGATTGTCAAAAGTCAGGATTGTGTGGTAAAATGTTAAACACTGAAAACAGTAGTAAACCGCATACAAAAAACACATCCTTTTATGATATGACTGGTTCTCTAGTCTCTACATACCACAAGACACACTGGCGTGTTGTTGGTTTCCACAATGTATGTTTGTCCTCTTAGACTTGCATAAACCTATATTAGTCTCATTTCCATGGCAATCAACATTGGTCATCACAAAATTTCCTGATCCGACACCAAATGCAGCACTGACATATGAATATGCTTCACCTTCAAAACTGTACGGGGAAAAAAAGACATGAACAAGAGCTTCGCAAAGTGGCACATATATGCCCTAAGGGGCTTGTCACTGAAATGGGTTAAAACCTAGAACGTCTGCAGATATTCTAATTTTAAAAGTTGCATCACAACTACACGTCATAGATATTCATAAATTTGAACCCGTTCATATGAAAACACCTGTTTAAACTTTCCCAAACAATCCCTGGTTTTTATGGGTCTGGAATAGTAGCCTTTTGAAAACATTGTGGGAAAAGGAGAAAATGCTGGTAACCAGCATTTTCTCCTTTTTCCACAATGTTTTCTAACCTATCATAGACAGAAATCATCTTTTCAGCAAGTGACGAATTGTCCTCTGCAAATGCTTTCAATTTGGTCTAGGCCAAAAGTTTGTCGTTTGGGAAAGGGTTAATGGATGTATGGAATTCCTAGAATGTCCCTTTTCGTGTGACGGGTCACATGGGTTTATGTTTGAAGACAGCAATCCAGTGATTGATACAACTCATAAAACTGTTTTTCCACTACCAAAAGACTCAATAATTAACTCTTTACCATACAACAAAATTTTGACTGGTCCAAATTGAAAGCATTGGAAAGCATTTGCAGACAAAAAATAAGTTTGAATAAAAAATTTGAAATTTATTTGGATAGGGTAGAAAACATTGTAGGGAAAGGAGAAAATGCAGGTTACCTGCATTTTCTCCTTTTCCCTCAATGATTTCAAAGGCTGTCTTCCTCAGGGCCGTTAAAGGTCGGGATTGTGTGGTAAAGATTTAAAAGGATGATTTCATCTAACACCATTTCATCTAAATCCATTAAAGACATAAAACAATACCAAAGGTAACAGGGTTCATCGTTCTCTAATAAATACCTTGTTTGAGAAATATTTATTTGGGAAAGCAGTGAATAGCTTGTAACAAAAATTGTGCAAATACTGGTGAAATAAATAATCAGGAATACATAAACAAGTACACTTGCTGCCATTGATATGACAGAAATACTGCTGAAAACAATGTAGAACACCACACAAACTAATTGACAAACCTTGTATTTAACATTCTACAAACAACCAGGGCATCTTGTTCAGTCCACATATCATCACATATAAATCCGAAGTCATCCTGTGAGCCTTTCTCTCTTATTTCAACACGTCCAAATTGCTGAGCTGTTGTGTCTGTGGTGTTCTGCATTAATCTAACTTCAAACTCTGGAAAAAAAGGCATCAACTGACAAACCTGTATAAACTAGAGCTGTCAGTGAATGTGACTAAATACCACTGCTAGAACTTTGACAGAAACAGGTAAATGAACAAACAATTTTCTAAGTCCATGAGGAGATTTTCCTTGAATCACAGGGAGTAGATGATTGAAAATTGCGTCTTGCACAACTTCAATATATGATCAATATATGTGCAAAGTTTCAATACAGTTGAAGGAAAACTGTAGGAGAAGTTTGTGACAGAAAATTAGTTGCATATTTTACACAGACGGACACATGGATGGACACGCAGACGGACAGGCTGATACCAGTATACCTCCAAAAATATTTGTTTTGTGGGGTTATAACTAGTAATTGAGTTCATACATTCTCACCAAGTACAACAGGTTTAATTGTTCTCTAATAACTGCCTTATGTAGGAAATAGGAGAAATCTTAACCATACCTGTCTACAATCTTTACTAAACAATAGAATTTCAGACTTGTTACCCATGAAAATATTAGTTGACAGCAAATTGAATATGGATTGATTCATAGGGTTTATCTTTAGATAGTCAGAGACTTTGGTTGAAAAACCTGGTTAAAATGTAAAAAGTGTTTGAAGACAGCCAACTTTATTAGGCTAGGTCATGGTATTAATCTACAAAGGCAAAGGAACATCTTGTGGAAAGGAGAAAATGTTGGTTACCAATAATTTCTCCCTCTCTATTCTATGTTTGAAAGTTTTGGTTATTTGCCTTGTATTTATTAAACTGTTTGGTATAGAGTCAGGAGACAAACCTGTAATCAGAGGTTCAGTGGGTGGGTTTGGGCAACCATACCACTCATCAGACTTGTCCTGGCAGTCATAGGTTCCATCACATTTCCGGGAGTTGTTCACACATTCAGGAAATTTGATACATTTGAACTCGTCCTCTTTACACTCTGGAATGGTAAGACTGAGATCAGTCATTCTATAGAATGAGATTAGTAAATCTGTTGTGTTATACGTGACACAGAAAACATTCATTTTGCGGGGTATAATTAAAAGCATTTGCAGACGACAAATAAAACATGGCTAAAATGAAAGGCATGTCCATGAAAAAGTAGAAAACCTTTTGGAAGCGGGAGAAAATGCCAGTTAATAGGCTATAGCATTTTCCCTTTTCTGTCACAATGTTTTAAAAAGCCATTTTCCTAATGATCATTAACTCATTACCAAACGACAATATTCTAGGCTTGTCCAAATCGAAAGCATATGCAGAAGGCAAATTGAAATTGCTGAAAATTTGAAATTTGTTTTTTGAAGGGTAGAAAACATTGTGGGAAAAGGAGAAAATGCTGGTTACCAGCATTTTCTCCTTTTCCCACAATCTTTTCTACAGCCTTCTTTCTCAGGATCGTCAAAAGTAGGGATTGTGTGGTAATAGGTTAAAAGACAGGTTTGTTTAGTGCATCCAAAGAGTTAACAATGAGAAAATCTGTTTGATGGTAACAAGCAGCCCTAGTCATGTGTATAATTCCTTCAGTATGGTAGGGTTTAGCTTTAGCCCTGTGCAGGTAAAACCTTACATGAGTATCAGTAAATGAGCCACACTGTGATGTAACTGAAATACTACAAGAATCTAACTGAAAAACATAATCATCCGACACTTTTTCGCACTAAGAATTCCTTCACAAATTGGATTGATTAAGATATTTTCAAAAATCTACAGGCTCCTTTAAATATTTCTCGCATTAAATATATCTTTTTATTGGATAACAAAACTTGACACTCACTGATACTGAAGCATTTGAACTTAACAAATTAAGCATAGCTCAGAGGATAGAATTTGTCCCTATAAAGGAAGAAAACATTGGGTAAAAGAGTGAAAATAGAGTTAACTATTCCTTTTTCAACAATGTTTTTTTAAAGTATACACAGACCTTAAAACAGAGGATTGTTTTAGAGAAGGTTCAAATTTTACATACCTACAGTTTTTGATGCACAATCTCCTTCATCTGAGCTGTCCTCACAATCAGCAACATTATTACAAAGCAGATCCTCGTCTATACATACAGTGGGTATGCTTACTCTACATCGGAACTTTCCTTCAGGGCAGTCTAGTTTGGTTGTTAAAAAACAAAGGTTAACCCCTTACCACACAATCCCTACTTTTGACTACCCTGAAAAAAAAACTTTAGAAAACATTGCGGGAAAAGGAGAAAATGCTGGCAACCAGCATTTTCTCTTTTTCCCACAACGTTTTCTACCCTTCAGAAAACAAATTTCAAATTTTCAGTCACTCTTATTTTATCATCTGCAAATGCTTTCAATTTGGACCAGTCTAAAATCTTGTAGTTTGGTAAAGATTTCAGAATAACTAAGTAGAATAATCTCAGGCCCATCCAAAATTGTTACGCATGATTATAAAGGTAAAGAGTATAGGGTAAGAGATAATACTTCTTTTAACAGTAAGGAAAATAATGAGAAAAGGAGTACTTACTTCAGTTGCTTTTAATCAAAATGTCTCCTAAAGCCGACAACTGCTATATCTTTTTTTGCCACTATTTTCACATGTATTCATGTACTAAAAACCTACTTCTTGTTAATTATTTATCTCTATAAATATATTTTGAGAGATGTCTGACAAATTTGTTTCAGCCTTCAAGGGTAGTAAGCTTATATATAGGCGGCCATACTAAGGCTTAGAAATGACACCAAAGTTGTGAGGCAAAGCGTACAGCATTTGCACAAGCCTACATTGCCTAATAATTCAAAGAGTCATCTTTCTGTTATGTTACCCATCCATCAGGTGGTCTTCATACTGACTCTTTCATTGTCAGATATTGGTAAATAAATTTGAATTTTCAAAGTAAAATAATTATAGCTCCACTGTAAGTGAAGATAATTAGTCACAATTGAGCTTAATTCTTTACGAAACGACAAATTTTTGGACTGGTCCAAATTGACAGAGTATGCAGACGACAAAATAGATGTGACTGAAAAGCTAAAATGTGCCATGGGAAGGGTAAAAGACATTGTGGGAAATGGAGAAAATGCTGGTTACCAGCATTTTCTCCTTTTCCCAAGATGTTTTCTAAAGCCTTCTCTTTCAGGGTCATCAAAAGTCGTCATTGTGTGGTAAAGGGTTAATGCTCCTTTCACAACTACATAGTTGCCAAGGCAGCCGGTGTACATCATGATCAGGCTGCACAATATGAGCAACCCAATCTTTGTTCTACACTGTCCACCTTGCTAAAATACTGTGTACAAAAGCAAACATGAAATTTCAACTATTTGGTTTGTATTTCACAGATAAGAAATCCTGTAGGTTTAATATGGCACTCTAAGGGCTATGATCTCATGGTCTATGATTGATACGTTTCTAATGAGTACCCACATTACAGGTTTTAGTGAAAAAAATATAATTTCAGAATTAAATCACCATAATCTCCCTGGACCTCCGTTCATTTACACCCTCTACAAAAGCAAGATAACATACCCCAAGAAAATTTTGGCACAATCACACAATGTAGAGTATTTTGGGAATCCTGGGTCCGTATTCACCAACCATCCTTGAGAACACTCTTGGTCTTATTCTTCAGAATTTAGTCAATGTGAAAGTAACAGAACTTCTGATTGGCTAAACCTTCTTCACCTTATTTGCTAAAAATGTATGGCAAATAAAGCAATAAATAAATCCTTTACTCTGCAGGTTTTCTGTTTGCTCGAAATCATGTCATTTCAGCTGCCAGTTACTATAGTTACACATGATGACTTTACTTACCACATGCCTCTTCATCTGAGTTGTCGGAACAGTCCTGGTAGTCATCACAGTACCAATAGTCTGGTATACACACACCATCAGAAAAACACGCAAACTCATCTTCTGTACAATCTGTCAGAATAAATATTATGATTTATTAATTAACTATTGGATATATAGAAGTTATACATGGAAACCGGTCCACGCGATACCAGTCACATTTCTGACTTCATATAGTAGACAGGTCGTGACCTCGGCTTAATACGACTAGACCTCCGATCAATACAGTTGACCTCATATCAATATTGATGACCCGCGACCAATACAGAAATCCTTGAACGTGATTGGTCAAAAGCTCAGCTGCGTAAGCGTCTGCGCTTACTTTAAGCCAATCACGTTCAAGAAGGCAGCAAAGTAAACGTAACCCAAAAATTGATATTTGTTTCCAGCAGGGTAGAAAACATTGTGGGTAAAAGGAGAAAATGCTGGTTACCAGCATTTTCTCCTTTTCTCACAATGTTTTCAGAAGGCTTCTTTTTCACGGTCGTAAAAACCAGAGATTGTTTGGTAAAGGGTTAATTAATAAAATTGTCATTAATCAAGTGATTTCGTATTGGCCCAGTTACAGGTCCTCGGTCAGCCGTATTGACCCTCAGCCTTTGGCCTCGGGCCAATACGGCTGACCTCGAACCTGTAACTGGGCCAATACGAAATCACTTGATTAATAACATTATAACTATAGAAAATCTGTAAATCAGATAAATATGAGGCATGGGCTTAATGCATCTCTGTGATACATGATGCCATGCAGGTCTTAAAGGTGGGTATTTAGAATTTTCACATCACACCAAATTAAAAAATATATATATCATTAAAATTTATATGAAAAAGCAATACAAATCATCAATAATTAAGAATCATAAAATTACAAAAAAAAAAAAAATTGATGGTATTCCCTTAAAAGGCTACGTTGCCTCTTAAGCTATTTTTAGATTTCGCGCCAAAAATCAATAAAGCATTTTGGGAATGTCAAGTGACTGGCACGTGACTAATAACGCTTAAATTTCATAACATAACAAACATGTAATAATTATTTTCCATAATGTCTTCTTCGGACTTTGTCTGTGTTTTCCTGTATTTAAATGAGAGAATTGATAATCTAAAAATAAAACGTGTCTCCCTTTGGGGTCAACCTGGTCCGTAATAAATCTCTAATTTCTCGTGTTATCGGATGGTTTTCGACTATTGGGGTTTTATGAACGCAAATTAAAAGACTTTGGGAGTATAAGGATGATTTTTTTGCATTTTTGTAAAATTTTCGTCCCAAAATCTGAAGGGCCACCTTTAACCCTTTCCAAACGACACATTTTTTAACTAGACTAAATTGAAAGCATTTGCAGACAACAATTCAACTCCTGCTGAAAAGATGATTTCCATCTATGATAGGGTACAAAACATTGTGTGAAAAGGAGAAAATGCTGGTTACCAGCATTTTCTCCTTTTTCCACAATGTTTTCAAAAGGCTACTATTCCAGACCCATAAAAACCAGGGATTGTTTGGGAAAGGGTTAAATATATAGTTACGGATCCATAATAGTCATTTTTTTAACTCTTTACAAAACCAGAAAATTTTGGACTGGTCCAAATTGAAAGCATTTGAAAATGACAAATGTTAATCAAAAGTTGAAATCTCACTTTGAAAGGGTAGAAAACATTGTGGAAAAAGGAGAAAATGCTGGTTACCAGCATTTTCTCTTTTTCCCATATTGTTTTCAAAAGATTTCTTTCTCAGGGTTGTCAAGTCGGGATTGTGTGGTAAAGAGTTAAACAACCAACTTAATTGTGAGGTAGATTGGTCCTTTGACTAACAGAAAATTTACCACAAACTGAAACAAATTGTTTTGGCAAAGACAAGCATGCGTGGCTTGCACAGGCTGACCTGGGGCAATACCATTCACAGATGCATAAAGTCCCCTTTTCACAGGGCCTGACTTATACAAAATTGCTCTATTCTCAATTTACTCAATTTAGTGTATTTCAAGAAACAGAAAAATATAGGGCCCAGCCAAGTATTTAGGCCTGTGACATACAGGGCTTAAAACCTGGGAGTCTCTAGATTAAGTCCCTAGCTTGATCATTTTTTTTCCATGGACAAATGACAGTCAATGGGACAGGGTTTATACAGTTCTTTAAAGCTGATTAACGTTTCAAGGACAGTTATCTTTGAAACTAGACAACGGTTTTCGAGACAATGTTAATTATGCAAATACTATGAAACAGTCTTAAAGGAAACACTGTTTGAAGGAAACACTCCATAAGGTACACTGTTAAAGGAAACTTGAGGAAAACATGAAAACTGGTCACGACAATATTATTGAAAGTATGTTCAAAACTGCATTTATTGCCACACAGTCAAATTAATAAACTACCATTGAGAGCAGGTGTTGCTGGGCTTGTTGCCCTGGTTACACTGGTTGTTGTTGTATTAGGTTGTGTGTCACACAGAATTTCATCCTCATCAAATCCTGACAATGGACAGTCAACATTTCCATCACATACAGATGCAAGACCGATACAGGTCCTTGATTGTGGGCATTCAAACTCTGTTTCTTTGTCACAGGCAGCTGTGTAGAGGAGGAAAAAAAACAACAGTTCTAATATGTTTAAGTTTAACCTTTTACCAGATCACAAAATTTTGGACATGTCCAAATAAAAAGCATTTACAGCCGACAAATTTGATGTCTCAAAACAACTAATTTGTCTTTTATATACAGTGTCAAGGTAGAAAACATTGTGGCAAAAAGAAAAGTTATTCACCATCATTTCCCCTTTTTCCACAATGTTTTCAAAATCCTTCTTTTTCAAGGTCATAAAGAGCTGGCATTGTGTGTTATAAAATATCCTTTGTACTTTGACACTTCCAATATTTAAAACCTTTTCAAATTGCAAGTATTTGCAGAAGACAAAATGTGACTTAAAAACTGAAATTTATTTGCAGAATTGAACATAACATTGTGGGCAAAGGGGAAATGCTCATAACCAGCATTTGTGTTATAAAATATACTTTGTACTTTGACACTTCCAATATTTTAAACCTATTCAAATTGGAAACATTTGCAGATAACAATACATGACTGAAAAACTGAATTTTCTTTGCAGAAGTGAACAAAACACTGCACGGGAAAATGCTCTTCCTCCTTTACAACAATGTTAACAAGTGTTCTTCTTCAGTCATTAAAACTCAGTATTGTTTGGTAAAATAGCTAAAAGGTGAACCATGATGTCAAAACCAGTAACATTTTTGGAAAGTACAGACATCAGTGAGTCAATATATTTTGCCGTCTGCAGTTTCTGGATACTTTATCAGAAAATATGAATATTTCAAAAGGTATTCAAGTGCCATGAAAACACCTATACTGGTTATCTAGTTGAATAGTTTACCATGGATTTTGTCTAGTGTGGACAGTGTACCCTTCAGAAACTAAGGAAAACTGAAAGGTACAATTCATCATGTAATGTTCATTGTTAGGACATTTGGATACCTTTGGGTCTTCCGAATATCAGCACAATTTTTTTTCAAAAACTGTAGCATAGGTTTTGGCATCGACAGTTGAATTGTAGTTTGTCACAATGAAACATGTCTTTTAGAATTTATGACATGTTTTAACTTAACATTTTATATTGTGTAAGAATTTCTTTATCTGTACATAACTGAATACCTATCATCTTGTGATAAAAGACTGATTAATTGAAAGTACCAAATTTCAGATGATACAATATTCAGAATTAGACTAGCAAGGGATCCCTGGACCAACCCAATCAAAGATCCCTGGTGTAGACTATTTCATATCACAGTGTGCAGTATGAAATATCATCTTTGCATCTACAGTAACTGTTCAACATACCATGCGATAGATGATGCTGGTTGATCTATTCAAAACAAATTGTATCTAAAGGTGCCCTAGATCTATCCTTGTTGAAAAGGAAACTCTGATAGGCCTAAAGACTAACATTAGAACAATTTGGACATGATACCAAGACGCACAGCATAAGAAAGGTGAAAGGAGATGGTAAGCCAATCATGCTAAACTTTTCATGTAGCATGAAATGACAAAGAATATAGATCTACCTTTGGTATAAATATTTTGTTTCGGGGAATTTTTTGAGAAAAACAAATCCACAGTCCTGTATGATATCGTTTAAAAATTTTCGCGCCATTTCGTTAACCTACCATCTTTCCAGACAATCATGCGCTTGAAGAGAATAATTTGACAGGTGTTATTGTGATAATGAAATTACGCCTGTAATATTGGGTTTCTACATGATACTACTACTTAATCTAGCCCTCAAAAGTTGAATTTCTATATTCTGTAGATAAAATATCATAGCAGAGTCCTGTGCGGTAACACGAAACTGTTAAGAAGAAAATGCATATTCATGACCCGGAAGTAGATACGCCGAAGATCAAAGCACTGCCAGGGACGTTACAGTCGCAAAACCATGTGAACCGCCTTGAGCAAATTCGCGACGGACGTCTTTCAAAATATCATTGACAGATTATGGATAGCAAAGTAACTTGAGGTTCACTCCACTATGTAATAACAATGTAGCTAAAGCGGAAATTTAATGGTTATTTTTCTTAAATTTTCTGCTTTTGCCGCAGTGCTTTTGACATTTGTCTGCTGCATGCTTGGAAGTCATATGTTTGGCAAAACTTACCAGTTGTGGTATTTCCGAAACAACCACTATCCTGTGGAAGAGTCTCACAGAAATCTTCGAAAAGTTCCAAATCTTCATATGCTGAAGGGCAGTTTCTTTGCACATCTATAAAAAAATAAGCATATCTAGGCTAAATTATTTTACTGACTTATATAGATACATGCATACTATTCAACCTTGGATGTATCTAGGTCAATCTTTATAGACTAGTACAGATCTATATGGCTTACATCAAACGAAAAAGGGGAAAAAGGGGTACTCGGACATTTGCGTAAAGTGTCGTCTCGGATAAGCCTGCGCGGATCCGCGCACGCTATTCCGAGACGGCACTTTATGGCTACCTTAGATTTTTTTTTATAGTAGACCGGCACAAAACAGAAAATTACATAAAAACGGAAAGTGCCGTCTCGGATTAGCCTGCACAGACTATGCAGGCTGATCGGAGACGACACTTTACGCAAATGTCCGATCCTTGTCGTGTGTGGAAGGCCTTATGGTGTCACACTGATGCCATTTTTGGAGTGACATTTAAAAAAGAGACTGAGGACGTTAGAGTTACTGGGATATTAATATTGAAAATCAAGACCGTGGCTCAATATAAAGTCAAGTATTTAAATGCCTCTTATCCCTCGCAGTTTTTTATTTTGTGGAAAAAGAATTTTGGGTTATTGGGCGGCGCTTATGAAAATATTAAATTTCCTTATAAAACACGAAAAGGATCATTACATTCATTTGCCGTGGTATGAAACAAGGTCCCGGGTTGTTTGAGCCATACTCTGGCATTTTCTCCTTTTCCCACAATGTTTTCAAAATGCTTCTATTTCAGGGTCGTAAAAACCAGAGATTGTTTGGGAAAGGGTTAAACACACTTATTCACATTGCATGTTTTTTTTAATTTGCGTGACCCAAGATAATCTGACTTTGTTTGTATAATGAACCAAGATCAATTATGGCGGTTTCCACAAGATTTCTAGGTCAAAAGTTTAAGTGTAAAGAGGTTTAAACAAAGTGAACACACCAGTACATGTACTTTGACAAAGCTGCTTCTCATCTTTACAATCCGGGTAGTATTCGGAGCAAAAAGCCAAATCTCTCAAAGTCGGGTCACAGCTAATATTGGTGTGATCCTCTTGAAATTCTGGAAGAGTTTTCCACTCAATTCCTTCCATAAGTTCATAGTCATAAAAATAACTATAAATAAAACCCAGGTCTCTGCACAAAGACTCTGACACAGAACCAGTGGTACCAAGTAATACACAGTCACCTGCAACACCTGGTAAATAGAAAATTAGTGTCTTATATGACGCATCACACTCCCCGATATCGGGGAGACTGTACATAGTATTACGCTCCATAAAAGTAGCAACGGAGAAAATAGCTTTTATCAATACGTTTGAGGAAAAATCAGACCTGTTTTAGCTCCAGATTTCTCTACTTGAACTGTTGATCATAGCTGAATGAATCGCACCGGGTAGCGTTTTATTGAGTGAACTTTTATTTTAGTTTGAAATTCAAAGTAACGGTTGTCGCGTAGAAAGGTTCTGTACCGGGATGCCAAAATTAGATAGATGAGTTAGTATTTGTAGAATGCCATCTAGCAGAAGATAATGCAGCACTATTAACCATATGGAGTAAGGCATAAAAAAACGATATGAATCCATACATGTATTAAACCTGTACCAAACGACAAAATTTTAGACTGTTCTAAATTGAAAGCATTTGCAAACGACAATTTCAGTGTGGCTCATATAGTGCAATTTTTCTTTGACAGGGAAGAAAACATTGCGGGAAAAGGAGAAAATGCTGGTTACCAGCATTTTCTCCTTTTCCCACAATGTTTTCAAAATGTTTCTAACCCTGGGGTGTTAAAAGTCTAGAATATGTGGTAAAGAGTGAAATCGTAACACTTGTTATCGCAGTTCTGACAGTGGTAACTCTTTGAGGACTCTTGTGCGTATAAGGTAAGAAAATTAACTAGTTCGCGAGAAATCACGATATTATTGGTACATGCAGGGTGTCTGTAATGGAGACAAAACGTTAAATACCGGTAACCCATAACAAAAAAAAAACTTAGGACAAATGAGAAATAAAAACCTAAATATACACAAAAGATACAGAATTGCAATGTACTGGCGCTCTGTAGCTACAGACTGTAGCAATGATTTTAAGTACATCATATGTGACTTGCAACACGCGAAAAGTGGGATTCTGACATTTGCGTAAAGTGTCGCTTCGGATCAGTCTGTCCACTCTGTGCAGGCTAATCCGAAACAACAATATCAATTTTTATCTCATTTTCTGTTTTGGTCATGTCTACTGTATGAAGAAATCTGATGTAACCGTGAAGTGTTGTCTCGGATAAGCTTGCGCGGACTGCGCAGGCTTATCGGAGACGACACTTTACGCAAATGTCCGAATGCCCCTTTTCGCGTGTGGCAAGCCATATGATGTCGTTGAGATTTTGTTTACGCGCCTTTAAGTCTACACGCCCTTTTTAAATTGAGTTCCAGTAAAAACGCTTTAAGAACAAAATGTGAAAACGATGACCTGTTTTTTATCTCCCGCCGAAGGTGGAGGGATATAGTTTTAGCGTTGTCCGTCCGTGTGTCCGTCCCGGTGAATATTTCCAATACCATTGAACGGAATTTCGTGAAACTTTATACATGTGAAAAGTAACCCATTCTGCCGAGACAGTTTGTTTTGATTCGATGCAAAATGGCCAAAGGGAGCAATTTTAATTTACTCTTTTTTTTTTCGGCGGGGGATATCATTTCAATGAAATTGCTTGTTTTTTTTTTTTCAAGACGAGCAAAGAATAGAAATGAACACTGAAGAATACAATAGAGCTCTAAGCCCGGCTTACTTTCCACTCTGATCGAATCTTTGTCTACACCAATCAACGTTGCGTCGTTTAGTATAGCTATAACATCAGTCTGGGAAACACCTTGGGTTGTTACGGCAATTCCAATAACAAGGTACAAGTGCTCTGTGTTCCTGAATTTGGAAACAAGAAGATACATTTATATGTAAACCATGCTCTGTGAAAAAGGGGTATAATAGATGTGCAAAAAATATCGACCCAATTAACCCATTACCACACAATCCCTACTTTTGACGCCCCTGAGAAAGAAGCCTTTTGAAAACACTGTAGGAAAAGGAGAAAATGCTGGTAACCAGCATTTTCTCCTTTTCCCCCAGTTGTTTTCAACCCTTCCCAGAACAAATTTCAATTTTTAAGTCACCTTTATTTGTCGTCTGCAAATGCTTTCAATTTGAACCAGTCTAAAATTTTGTCGTGTGGTAAAGAGTTGAGTCAGTCTGCGCAGAGCACACAGGCTGATCTCTGTCGAAACTTTTTGCCGTTTGCTTTTGATCAACTTTCTGCATGTCTGATTATACCATTCTAAATCGGGATCCAGCAGGTTGCGAGACGAAGCTGATTTTGTGTAATCAGAATTATGTGTGGAGTCCGTGGTCGTGAGGTAGAGCGTCGGCCTCATAACCTAAAGGTCCTGAGTTCGATACCCGGTAGCGGGTGTCAGCTTTGGGATTTTTCATTGGCCCACACTTTCAGCGCGAGTACTGGTGTAGTTCCCAGGAAGCAGAATCGAGAGAGATTAGTATAAGTTGTCAGAACTTGTTTCTCAATCGATGTAAAATAAATATGTTTAAACTAAATTAAGAATTATGTGATGACATGCTAGGTACAATAGATCACGGAGATGCACTTAACTCCCATATGCAAGAGGATGGCATATTATTATTTAAGTCTATTTGCCAAGTCTTTAACCCGGCAATTGTATGTGCTAGTTACCATTTCCTCCTTTTCCCAGAATAATTTCAAAAGCACTCTCCAGCAAGGTCTTTGAAATTGGGGATTCACTGTACTGTAAAGGGGTAATGAACGTCACTGTGGAAAAATATCATTTGAGCTTAAATGTGCAAAGTGGGCTTAATTCATTGCAGAGAAGCTGATGACAGGTGTGAAGAAATGACAAGGAAATCCCAGCCTAACCAATAAACAAATACACTGGCTGCAGATCTTGAGATACAACTAACATTTGGTCGATCGCGGATAGCGTTACATTATCAAAGAAATAAACATACCTTTTCTTCCTACTTGCAGTAACAGTTCGTATCCTTTAGAAAATTAAAAAAAAAAGTATTTAAAATTGCGTTTTACGACAATGTAAAAGTGAAATAAACGGCAATTAAGCTGTCTGTTTGTCTGTCTGCCTGTCTGTCAGTCCATCCCTCTCTCTCTCACTCCCTCCAACGATGAAATAATGAAAACAATGAAAGTTTTTAGATACAGTTATACAACTTGTCTTTCGAAAATCTTTAATAAAATTTATCAAGGAATCTAACGTTCAGGATATACTTTTTTTTTTATCCTGGGGAGAATATATATAAATAAGGAGAGAACAAAGGACACAAGTTCAGTGAAAAGGAGGATTAATGCATCTGCTGAAAGGAGAAAATGCCGATAATTTGATTTTCCTCTTTTCATCACAATGTTTTGAAAAAGCCTTTTTCATTAGCGTCAGATATTGTCTTTGGTCAGCCTGCGCAGTCCGACCAGTTTAACCCTTTACCCCATAAGGCATTTCTATGGTATTTCTAATTGACCCTAAATAACAGCAAGGATGAAGCCGTTTCTTATGTGTATATATGACATCTTTTGATAGCATAGAAAACATTGTGACAAAAGGTTAAATTGCTCGTCACGAGCAATTTCACATTTTGTCACAATGTTTTCAAAAGGCTCCTACAAGCAATGCGTAGAAACGAGTATCTATGGAGTAAAGGGTTAACTGCTGCTAGCCAATTACAGTAATATGTCGTAAACAAACGAAAAATTACTCACAGTCCAAGATTTTCTACGAAGCAAATTGCATCATTCTCAGTCACCAAACCCTCGATCTGTAGAAAATGAAATCCAGACCGAGTTGAATATCAACGATCAAATCAGAGCAATCATTCTTAAACATATTATTCGACTTTTCCTGTTCGAAGGACAACCTATGGTTATTCTATCTGGAAGTATAGATCTAGAGCAAGATCCGACTATGTATACACGGTTGATCTACAATATCAAATACAGAACAGAACAGAATTTCATTTCTATGAATAATATAATACTTTTAGCAAACTTACATGAAATATAAAGCTGTGAGAGATTAACACATGTACATGCATTTTTTTTTGTCTAATTACCCTTGATATATGCTGTGAGTGGGTTTACCGATCCAGAATTATGTGATTTGGTTTAGGTCACTTTGATTTTTGTTTAGCCAATCAGAAGTTCTGTTACTTTCACAGTTTAAAAATCTTGAAGAACAAGACATCTGATTGGCTAAACAAAATGGTTTAGCCAATCAGAAGTTGTGCTACTATCTAAATATAGAATAAGACTGAGAATTGTTATACACTGAAAAAAAGTATGGCTAAGGCCTACCTCTTTAAATAACAAGACCGTGTCACTTCCCTCTGCAACTGGTATCCAAATATAGAATCTTCCTTCAACTGTATACAAGAATAATTTGATTGAGAAAAAAATCCAGATTGAACGTGTAATCCATTGCGTAGATTTATCTCTTCAGCATTCTCTTAACTCTTTACCAAACGACAATAATTCAGACAAACCTAAATTGAAAGCAATGGCAGACGAAAAAATTAATGTGACTCAAAATTTGACATTTGTTTTAGAAAGGGAAGAAAAAAAATGTGGGAAAAGGAAAAAATGCTGGGTACCAGCATTTTGTCATTTTCCCACCATGTTTTCAAAAGGCTTCTTTCTCAGAAGGGTTAATTAAAACGTATTTCCACGAGCATATTTTGCTAGGCGCATGTCCCTCGTTCAGCGGCGTGCATTGTGTGTCAACAATTTGTCAACATTTATCCCGCTGAACAGCTGAAACTAAACGTTCAAACTTGGCGGCGACAGTCCAGACCCAAATATGGCTACATCAAACTAACTCTCTGAACCAAAAAGGTAGCAACCAGTCCAGTAGATTGGAGGATAATTATATTGAAACTATAGGCTGCTAAGTGCAACTCACTGACCTTTTGCGGACAGTGTAGACACAAGATCAGACTGCAAGTTCTGTGCAGTCTGATCTTGATCTATATTGTCCGTAAAAGGTCATTGAGTGGCGCTTTGCAGCCTATGGTTTGATGATATTATACCCCATAACTACTGGACTTATTGCTATCAGATAATTCCCTTGGGGCGTACACTTTCTAAGCTATTCAACCATTTACCAAACGACAAAATTTTAGACTGGTCCAAATTGAGAGCACATGCAGACCACAAAATAAACGTACCTCAAAAATTGAAATTTGTTTCCAGCAGGGTAGAAAACATTGTGGGAAAATGAGAAAATGCTGGTTACCAGCATTTTCTCAGTTTCCCACAATGTTTTTGAACCAGGCTTTGGGTTCACTGGCGATCAAACACTTCTAAATATTGTTGTTCTTTGGAATTCCATGAAAGTCTGTCTGAACTATCTGAATTGCTGAAATCTTTGTTTCGTCCAATGCTCACCGTTGGAGTGAAGCCTTCGAAATGAAGTTCAAATTACGGGCGGAAAATATAGCCCCGCTGTAATTACGATGAACTAACCTGGCAATTCACAAGACTTTCGTGATCCTGTTCCAATTGACGAAGTCGTCATCATCAGAGCCGTCGATCCAGTAGTTGGCATATCAGAAGTCGATGCCAATGAAGATTTCACTATTGTTACGGAAGACGAAGTGTCCACAGACGTCGATGGTGCCGTGGTTGTCGGTGTCACAGTCGTAGTAACTGAGATCACCGTCGAAGTTGACTGTCTGTCTGTCTCTTGCGGAGATCTCGAGACGGTTGACGTAGGAGACGATGTTGTTGTTGTTGTTGGTGGTGGTGGTAATGTTGTCTTTGTCGCTGTTGTATGTGGTGTTGTGTTGTTTGTGGTTTCGGTGACAGTTGGTGCAGTTGAGGGACGGGATGTTGTTTGTGGGTATGTTGGTTGGTCAGGTACAGTAGTGCCACCTTGTAGAGCTGATGGCGTGTTGTCTGAGCTTTCTAGTGAAAAAAAAAAGCATTTAATTTGAACAGAACAAATGGTAGATCTAATAGAGTTTAAAGATTTTTAACATTTTAGGTGGCCCAAGGATATTGAAATATTCTCGAAGATGAGCATTCTGTGGGTTACTTAACTCTTGAGCAGGTAAATACGAATAAATATAATGAAGCCATCCAGTCAATGGTATATAGATCTACCGAAACATTGCGATTAAACTCTACGCCTTCAGCGTCAAATAGTTTTGCCATACTCTGGATGAAGTACTTAACCCATTACCATACAAACCCTGACGAGAGAGCCTTTTCAAAACATTTTCGGAAAATGAGAAAATGCTGGTGACTAGCATTTTCTCATTTTCCCAAAAATGTTTTCTTCCCTGTCAAAGAAGAATTGTGTCATTTGAGACACAGTGAAAGTGTCGTCTGCAAATGCTTTGAATTTGGAGGAGGCCAAAAGTTTGTACCACACAATCCCGACTTCTAATGACCCTGAGAGAGAAGACTTCTGAAAACATTGTGGGAAAAGGAGAAAATGCTGGTGACCAGCATTTTCTCCTTTTCCCACAATGTTTTCTACCCTTCCCAAAACAAAATTCCATTTTTTCAGTCACATTTATTTTGTCATCTGCAAATGCTTTCAATATCAGCGGGACAGTCTAACATTTTATCGTTTGGTAAAGGGTTAATTTTGCGATGACTTGCACGATGACACGGGGGATGCATTAAACACACTCTTGCCAGAGCATAGCAGATTTAAACTCTGATCCCGATTTAAAAAAGAAAAATCATCTTATAGATACGCTTGACTTAAACAAGTGGTTTGCAGGCTTATATATTCCAGATCAGACTGCACGCTGAATAACGGATTTCTAATCATGTGACGGCTTGCCAATTTCGTTGCATCACAGAGATGCATTAAGCCTCCTTTTGCCAGACCAAGGCCCGTATTCACCAACCATTCTTAAGAACGTTCTTGGTCTTAATCTTCAAGATTTTCTGACTGTGAAAGTAACAGAGCTTTTGATTGGCTTAACCAATTGGTTTAGTCAATCAGAAGCTCTGTTACTTTCACACTGTCAAATTTCTGGAGAATAAGCCTAAGAATGTTCTTAAGAACGGTTGGTGAATACGGGCCCAGGGCTCATAGATAAATAAATATATTGGAATGATAAAAAAAATGTCGTGAAGATTCTATTTTAAATGTATCGCTAGTTGTACAAGTGGAATAAAATATAGGCTATGCACCACGAAACATAGTTTAGATTAATTGCCTGTTTATATCAGCAAATTTCGCATCCAGTGACAATCTTGTGTTTTTACGATTCTTTTACGATCATTCATGGAAATGAGACAAACAGACGTTGCTGTGTAACATTTAGGCACTGGTTTTTCCCCTTTTGCAGTGTAAGAAAAGAGATTCATGAAGGTTTCAAAGTTCTCTACCTTATCAAAGTAAAATTGCACAATTTGAGCCACTATGGAACTGTCGTCTGCAAATGCTTTCAATTTGGATAGATAAAAAATTTTGCTGTGTGGTAACGGGTTAATTTACCCTTATCACTGTCAACAACGGTTACCAGCATTTTCTCCTTTTCCAGCAAAGTTTTCTATCGTATTGAAACAAAATTGCACCATTTGAGCCCCTTTGAAATTGTTTTCTGCAAATATTTTCAATTTGGATAGGTCTAAAATTTTGCTGTGTGGTAACGGGTTAAGTTACCCACATTACTGTCAACAACGGTCACCAGCATTTTCTCCTTTTCCAACAAAGTTTTCTACCCTATTAAAGCAAAATTGCACCATTTGAGCCACATTAGAATTGTAGTCTGCAAATGCTTTTGATTTGAATAGGTCTAAAATTTTGCTGTAAGGTATCGGATCAACTTACCCTCATTACTGTCAACAACGGCGATAACTATGCCCGCTATAGCACCAAGAACGACAACTCCGAGAAGGCCAATAATAATGCCCACCACCAATACCTTTCGTCGACTCCATCTTGTGTTACCGTAACTGATTGTTTCTTCAAAACTGTTGTCATCTGATGGTTTATTTGAGTAGCTGGCGTCAGAATAAGACCCTGTTTCTGCACTGTTGTTGGTTGTATAGACGTCGTAATGCTCGGGTTCATATTTGTATGTTCCTTGTATTCCAAGGCTGGCTCTTCCAAGGTAATTACCGCTGTATTGCTTTGAAGAATACATATATACACATATATATAGATAAGGCTTGCATCCTAATTTGCTGATGGCACTGGGACCTCTACCACACAGTCTCGAGTTTTAAGGACCCGTAGAAAGAAAGCCTTTTGAAAACATTGTGGGAAAAGGAGAAAATGCTGGAAACCAGCATTTTCTCCTTTTCCCACAATAGTTTCTTCCCTTTCAGAGACAAGCATCACAATTTCACTCTATACCAAACGACATAATTATAGACTGGTCCAGATTGAAAGCACTTGCAGACGACAAAATCAACGTGATTCAAATATTGAACTACGTTTCCAGTAGGGTAGAAAACATTGTGGGAAAAGAAGAAAATGCTGGTAACCAGCATTTTCTCCTTTTCCCACGATGTTTTCAAAAGACTTATATCTCAGGGTCGTAAAAACCAGAGATTGTTTTGGAAAGGGTTAAATCCTCTTTTCACGGCGCATGACTCATTCTTGAAAACGAAAAACTGACCTTTCGTCCACTTTCATTCAGATAGGAAATATAATATTGAAATTATATTGATCAGAAGAAAAAGGGGGTTGAAGAAGATGAGACTGCTCGTTACGAATTACCAGTTTTGGTTCTAGATCCTCCGCAAAATAAACTATGATCGCGTTTGACAAGTTTTTACATGATAACCCTTCACCAAACAAGCTCCGGTTTTCGCGACCCTGGGAAGGAAAGCTTTCGAAAACCTTGTGGAAAAAGGAGAAAATGCATCTTCTCCCTTTCTCACAAGGTTTTCTGTCCTTTCCGAGACAAATTTCATAAATCAAGACACTTTTAATTTGTCGTCTACAAATGCTTTCAATATGGACCAGTCTGAAATACTGTCGTTTGGTAAAGAGTAATAAACAGGTTCGGTATTCACCGACCGTTCTTTACTTCTTTAAAGTCTAATTCTAAATTTATTAACGCAACTTTTGATTGGTTAAACCATTTGATCTAGCCAATAAGAGGTTGCGTTACTTCAAACGTAGAAAAGTTATGAAAATAAGGTTCAAAATATTATAGGAATGATTGGCGAATACTGGCTCAAGGACTGACAAAACCGTCAGTGTTCGAAATCATTATCGTCTTTATCATAATCATCATCAAATGCAGCAGTAGCATCCGATCTAATTTTTTTTTTTAAAACTCTTTCCCAAACAATCCTTGGTTTTCACGACCCTGAAAAAGAAGCCTTTTAAAAACATTGTGAGAAAAGGAGAAAATGCTGGTAACCAGCATTTTCTCCTTTTCCCACAATGTTTTCTATCCTCCCAGAACAAACTTCAATTTTTGCGTCACGTTAATTTTGTCATCTAATACATTCAATTTGATCTTGTCGTTTGTTTAAGAGTTAAGAAGAGAAAAAAAAATACAAATAAAGAAAAAAAAAACGGCTTCCATCATTTTTTCTAAATCAAATGATAAATTAGATTTTAAATGCGTAAATTGAATAATAGTGTACCTGGGCATTTCCCGTATGTCTGTCCCGTTTTCGACCTCCCATCGCCCCAAGTCGCTGTCAAAGTTTGCGGCGAAAGTTATTGTTGCGGCCCCCAAAAACATCGCTCGTTAATAGGATATCAGGTTACCTCGAGACACCACAAAACCTCATGTTACAAAGAAAAGAACTACAAAGTTTAGTAACAGTGTTGTAACCGGACCATTACAAAAAGGGTCGGGGTTACTTTACCCCGACTTTGCCTCACTATCCCGGATTTCAGCAAAGGCCGCTTATGGAAACATTGTAGGAAAAGGAGAAACTGCTGGTTATCAATCATTTGAGTCACGTCTAATTTGTTTTTGTGGCTTGATAAGGAGTTAAGCGATATCAATATTATATTCGACAAGAGCGGCAAATTGTCGCAAGATACGCCCGTCTTACCCCAAGTTGTAAAGCCGGGGCATGCACCGGACAAAATTCAAGTATGAAAAACAACAAAGGGCAATAACTCAAAAATTAAGCAAGCAGGAGTTGTGATTTCTGTGCACTGCACTCCCCATCGAGTCTATCCACCCATGAAATTTCATAACCCTAGCTAGTATAGTTTTGGAGATATGCTTCGGACAAAAATCAAGTATGAAAAACGACCAAGGGCAATAACTCAAAAATTAAGCAAGCAAGAGTTATGATTCCTGTGCACTGCACTCCCCCTCGGTGAGATCTATCCACCCATGAAATTTCATAACCCTAGCTAGTATAGTTTTGGAGATATTCACCGGACAAAATTCAAGTATAAAAAACGACAAAGGGCAATAACTGAAAAATTAAGAAAGCAAGAGTTTTGATTCTTGTGCACTGCACTCCCCCTCAGTGAGATCTATCCAACCATGAAATTTCATAACCCTAGCTACTATAGTTCTGAAGATATGCGCCGGACAAAATTCAAGTATGAAAAACAACAAAGGGCAATAACTCAAAAATTAAGCAAGCAAGATTTATGATTCTTGTGTACTGCACTCTCCCTGGATGAGATCTATCCACCCATAAAATTTCATAACCGTAGCTAGTATAGTTTTGGAGATATTCACCGGACAAAATTCAAGTATAAAAAAACGACAAAGGGCAATAACTGAAAAAATAAGAAAGCAAAAGTTATGATTCTTGTGCACTGCACTCCCCCTCAGTGAGATCTATCCACCCATGAAATTTCATAACCCTAGCTACTATAGTTCTGAAGATATGCTCCGGACAAAATTCAAGTATGAAAAACAACAAAGGGCAATAACTCAAAAATTAAGCAAGCAAGAGTTATGATTCCTGTGCACTGCACTCCCCCTCAATGAGATCTATCTACCCATGAAATTTCATAACCCTAGCTACTATAGTTTTGGAGATATGCTCCGGACAAAATTCAAGTATGAAAAACAACAAAGGGCAATAACTCAAAAATTAAGCGAGCAAGAGTTATGATTCCTGTGCACTGCACTCCCCCTCGATGAGATCTATCCACCCATGAAATTTCATAACCCTAGCTAGTATAGTTTTGGAGATATGCTCCGGACAAAATTCAAGTATGAAAAACAACAAAGGGCAATAACTCAAAAATTAAGCAAGCAAGAGTTATGATTCCTGTGCACTGCACTCCGCCTCGATGAGATCTATCCACCCATGAAATTTCATAACCCTAGCTAGTATAGTTTTGGAGATATGCTCCGGACAAAGAACTGGACGCCGCCCGCCCGCCCGGACGCCCGGACGCCCGCCCGCCCGCCACGGGTGATCCCATAATACGTCCCGTCTTCGACGGGCGTATAAAAAATGGAAATCTTTAGTCTGTATTAACTTGCAATTTCAAGTTTGTTTTTTTTTACTGCTAAATATACCTATATTTATAAGGAATACCTCGGAGCTAGGAACAGATTCCGAGTTTTAACGACCCTGAGAAAGAAGCATTTTGAAAACATTATGGGAAAAGGAGAAACTGCTGGTAACCAGCATTTTCTCCTTTTCCCATTTTTTTTTTCTTCTCTTTTAAAGACAAATCCTATATTTCTTGTGCTAAGTTTACTGAGTCCTTTGGAAATGCCTATGATTTGAATCTTTCTAAAATTTTGTCGCGTGGTAAAGGGTTAAAAAACTCAAGAAAAAAAGAAGGGAAGGGTACTTCATATTTAACCATAAGCGTACAGAATTAACCCTTTGTCAGAAAACAAAAATTTAGTCTCTTCCAAGTACAAAGTAGTTACATCGTGGTTTATAAATCATGATGACTTTAATCTCTTAACTCAAACGACAAAAAGATTATATAGTCTACATGTCCAAATTGAAAGCATTTGCAGACGACACAATAAAAGTGACTGAAAATTTGAAATTTGTTTTGTGAAGGGTAGAAAACATTGTGGGAAAAGGAGAAAATGCTGTTTACCAGCATTATCTCCCTTTCTCACAATGTTTTCTAAAGGCTTCTTTCTCAGGGAAGTCAAAAGTAGGGATTGTGTGGTAATAGGTTAATTCTTTACCAAACGACAAATCTTTAGACTGGTTCAAATTGAAAGCATTTACAGACAACAGATTAAGTGATAATTTCAATCATTTAAAGGGTAGAAAACATTGTGGTTAAAGGAGAACATTGCTGGTTGCCATTATTTTCTCCTTTTCCCACTAGTCTACGTTTTCATACTCTGGACAGCCTGATCTTAATCTACACTGCTTTCTAAAGAACCAATATTTGCCTTTGGCGTCCAAAAGAATGACGCTCTGAAAAAACTGCCACTGATCCAGAAAGTCAACTGAATAAAAAGTGACTTTGAATTTCCAAAAAAAAAAGACGAGAAAAATTCAAATTGTGCCGAGGAAAAAAAAAGCAAATGAATTTTTTTAAGTCAAATGAATTTTCATGACCGGAGTAAATTTCCAATAAATATCATGTTTTATAGATAGTTTATTATCAGTTTTATTTACCTGGTTTATTACTTTGTGATATTGCAGCACAATGCGTGATCGAATTTCTGTTTATTTTAGTATACATTGAGCTTTCTTTTATGTTCGTTACTTCATTTTATTTAAGCCTTTACCAAACAACCCCTGTTTTTTGCGACCCTTTTGAAAACATAATGGAAAAAGGAGAAAATGCTGGTAACCAGCATTTTCTCCTTTTTCCATAATGTTTTCTACCCTGCAGGAAACAAATTTCAAATTTTTGAGTGACGTTTATTTTGTCGTCTGCAATTCCTTCAATTTGGACCAGTCTGAAATTTTGTCGTTTGGTATAGAGTTAAAGGGAAGACAAGTAAGGTTCTCGGCTTGAAGCTCGTAAGTCGCTGATTCAATTCTCTCTCTGATGGTTAACTCTTTCCCAAATAAGTCCTTGTTTTTACGTGTCTGCAGTACAAGACTTTTGAAAACACTGTAGGAAAAGGAGAAATTGCTCGTAACGAGCAATTTCTCCTTTTCCCACAGTGTTTTCTACCCATCTGGAGAATTTTCTGCCATTTTTATTAAATTTGAAATTGTCGTCTGCAAACTCTTTGAGTTTGGAAGAGTCTAAAATTTGTTGTTTGGGAAAGGGTTAAAGATCTTATTATATCTATGTGAGAAGGCAACCATTAACTTGGAAGAACTTGTTGTACGAAGTATTCCTATAAAAGAAATTCTATTTAAAGGTCGTGATTGTGTTGTCAATCCAAAAAAGATTTTAGAAAAGAAGTTTGCTTTCTTTTTTGCCCCCCCCCCCAAAAAAAAAAATATTACAATACTGTGACCCAATTCTGTGTGGTAACCACTTACCACTACCTAGGAGGTCTACTTTTTACAAACATTATGGAAAAAGGAGAAAATGCTGGTAGCCAAAGGTTAAATGGTTTTTACTCTTTCAAAGGCGTGTTCCTATTGATCAGTCACAAATATTTTGTCGTCTGCAAAAGCTTTCAATTTGAACAAGGGTAAAATAAACTGTCATTTGCAAAATGCTTTCAATTTGGACAGGTCTGTTGTTTTGTAATGCAGTTAAGGGTTAAAAGTTTCACTGGAAGCAACTTTAGATAAGTTTTGACACCCGCTTGCAGTGCTCTTGTTTGGAAAAGGAGTCAGTAATAGGTTGAGTGTTTAGTTAACCCTTTTTCCTGTTAACCCTTTACTTCATAGATACCCAGTTTGACGCATCAACAACAGACAGCTTTTGAAAACATTGTGGGAAAAGGAGAAATTGATCGTTAGGAGCAATTTCTCCTTTTCCAACAATGTTTTCCACTTAATCAGATATTTGTATCCTCATTTGTCTATATTTTTGACATAATATCTTTATTTGTTGCTGAAATGGATGAGCCTCAAATTGGCATATCAGGTAAAAGGTTTAAATAAGTAAAATGAAACCTTACAGTCGAAAGTGAAGACCCAAACTTTACTATTTCAAAGGAAATTTCTGGGGAAAGATATCTCTTAATCGGACAAAGTGGATTCAAGATCAGACTGCACATTCTGTGCAGTCTGATCTTGGATCTACGCTGTCTGCGAAAAGGTAGGTGAGTCGCGCATAGATACATGTAGATAGATAAATCCTTTATTCAAGATTTGATCTTTACAGATCTTCATCCTCATACTTTCACAATCATATATATGTAACTTGATGTTAGTACAGAGGGACTAAGCTAAAGGTAAAGTGAGTAGATCGGAAAAAAAGTAAAGAATAATATTACGCAATCATTTACTGAAAGTTTATTGGATGTGACAAAAAGGGAAAATTTCCATATAAAAAAACATTTACACTATTTGTCACAGCCTTCAACATATTCATGTAATAAGAACCGTTTATGCTTAACTCTTTCCCAAACAATCCCTGGTTTTTACGGGTCTGGAATAGCAGCCTTTTGAAAACATTGTGGGAAAAGGAGAAAATGCTGGTAACCAGCATTTTCTCCTTTTTCCACAATGTTTTCTACCCTATCGTAGACAGAAATCAACTTTTCAGCAAGAGTTGAATTGTCGTCTGCAAATGCTTTCAATTTGGTGTAATCCAAAAGTTTGTCGTTTGGGAAAGGGTTAAAAGTAATAGATAGATAGATAGATATATGGATAGGTAGATAGATAGATAGATATAGCAGAGTAGCCAAAGGGTTATGTGAAGACTGTGGACGGGGTGAAATCAAGGGCTCTTGAACGCCATGGGTAAGTGTCGAATAATTATTTGACTTTTTTCAACCCTTTCTGACAGCACTAAGTGTCAATACTGGGGACGTTGGGAAGATAAGATTGTACAGGACATCATTGTTACCAACATTTTTCTCCTTTTCCCTTAATATTTTCAAAAGAGTTCTTTGCTAAAGGCAGTTAAAACTCAGAACTTTTTGTTTGGTTAAGGGTTAACAAATAGTCCTTTTTAAAGGCCCTGTGGTGTCCGTGGTCGTGAGGTAGAGCGTCGGCCTCATAACCTAAGGGTCCTGAGTTCGATACCCGGGAGCGGGTGTCAACTTTGGGATTTTTCATTGACCCACACATTCGGCGCGAGTACTGGTGTAGTTCCCAGGAAGCAGAATCGAGAGAGATTAGTAAAAGTTGTAAGGACTTGTGTCTCAATCGATGGAAAAAAAACATGTTTAAACTAAAGGCCTTGGGAAAACGAAGCTTCTGAAAACATTAAGGGAAAAGGACAAAAAGCTAGTTATAAGAGATGAAATTTGTTGTCTGTAAATCTTTCAGCTTGCCTCAGTCTAAAATTTGAACGTGTGATAGGCCTACACGCTTAACTTTTCACCAAAACGACAAAATTCTTGACTAGCCCAAATTCAAAACATAATTAAATGCAGCTCAAATGATGTCACTTATCTTTTAAAGGGTAGAAAACATTGTGGAAAGAGGAGAAAATGCTGGTTACCAGCATTTTCTCCTTTTCCCACAATGTTTTCAAAAGCTTTCTTCTTCGGGGTAATTAAAATACGGAATTGTGAGGGAAGGTTTACCTCATTACCAAACGACAATATTTTAGGTGTCCAAATCGAAAGCATTTGCAGACGACAAAATAAAAGTGACAGAAAATTTGAAATTTGTTTAGTGAAGGGTAGAAAACATTGTGGGAAAAGGAGAAAATACTGGTTACCAGCATTTTCTCCTTTTTCCACAATGTTTTCAAAAGCATTCTTCTTCAGGGTAACTAAAACACGGGATTGTGTGGGAAAGGTTTAAACCAATGACAGATTCCGTTGATTACTCTAAGTCAACATGAAAAAGGTAACAAGACACATTTTCACTGTTGTTCAATACAATAGAGAAATCATCTTCAAACAAACCTATTCAAGACATCTTTTTATACTCACACGCACACAATAAATAAAAGCGTTGAGAACGCTGAAGTGGTATTTGTCAAGGAAACCCATTGTGTGGAAATAATAGTTTGAAAGAAAAAGAGACATAGTGTTCAAATATTGGCTTAAAAAATGCAAATGAATACCTTATCGGTTGAAGGGAGAGTACTCATGTACCTTAAACTATACTTTTGAAATATATTTAGCCTTTTACATTTAATTTCCAACATTACAATCAATTACTTCGATCTATAAATATGCATGAGCAATCAAATAGAGTAGCGCGCAATCATAGGACGAACAAGTAATGGAACGAATTGGTTTCGGAACGAAAAAGCCGAGTGTCAGTTGGCAAATTGGTATCATTGCACCAATAAAGGCTATGAGCGAGAGAAGCTATTTTCAATCAAAAATAAGTATCTCAGCGATCGATGGCTTCACCCAATGTATTTTAATATGCCATTTCAAATTACATATCTGAGTGCCATCGAAAAACTCGTTTGCCTGAGATAAAATGATTACATGTATTTCCTTCGGCTTTGCACAAAATAAGATACATGGTGATCAAAATTCAGTCTTGAACTCATAGTGGTATTGTCTTCGACAAATACCACAAAAATGGCATTCTCCATCCGTTGCCGTTGTCTGCCGTTGTCTCATATTCTTCGAAGATTCGACCTGTCTGATATGACACATAACTCTCCTCCCCAAAGTTTGGGGGATTGCAGTAATAAGCGCTGTAAAGTAGCAACGGAGAAAATGGCTTTTATCAGTATGTTCGAGTAAAAATCAGACCTCTTTTAGCTCCAGTATTCTCTAAACTGCTCATCACAGCTGAATGAACCGCACCAGGTAATGTTTTAATAAGTAAACGTTTATTAGTTTGAAATTCAAAGTAACGGTTGTCGTGCAGAAAAAAAGTAGTCCGGTTCTGTACCCATAATGCCCAGATAGATGTGTATTTGTAGAATGCCATCTAGCGGGAGATAATGCACCCGTTGCTGCACTTTTTTCGCTTTTACATTTGACTAATTTGGAAAATATGGAAAGAAAATGGAGAACTTGCTCATAAACAATCACTTCTCCCCTTCCAAATGATTTCCAACAGTTAAAAGTTACACATTTCTTCATATAGATGATTGATTGATGGTATATGATGTTTTATTCTTTACCAAATGACAACATTTTAGACAGGTCCAAATTGAAAGCATTTGCAGACGACACAGTGCACGTGGATGAAAATTTGAAATTTATCTTGTGAAGGGTAGAAAACATTGTGAGAAAAGGAGAAAATGCTGGTCACCAGCATTTTCTCCTCTTTCCACAATTTTTTTTTAAAGGCTTCTTTCTCAGGATCGTCAAAAGTAGGGATTGTGTGGTAATGGGTTAACGCTGTTTTCAATACTATTTCAGTTATTTCGCAGCGGGCAGCGCAGCTATCCATATTTTTCTTGAGTTTCTTTAACTAGCACTCCGCACAGTTTTCTTTACAAACCACTGGTTGCTTTCCAACCTAACCATCGTCGAAATAATGTTCAGCAGTGAGAGAGGAATGAATCCTGTCGCAATGACTATCATCAATCCTCAAAAAAGAAATTGGCCGAGGATCGAACTAGTGACCTCCTGGTCCTTTACGCTTCCGACTGAGCCACTGCAGCTAGGCTCTTTCAAATAGTTCTTCGGTAATTGTATCATCGTTACAGAGTCTTTTGTTAGAGAGTTTTTAGGCATGACTGGTAAATCCAGGGCATACATTTATGCGGGTAGATTTGTTTATTGTAATTTTGTTTGTGTGTGTTTGTGTGTATGTGTGTGAGAGAGAGAGTGGGAGAGAGAGAGAGAGAGAGAGAGAGAGAGAGAGAGAGGTGGAGTGAGAGAGAGAGAGAGCGAGAGCGAGAGAGAGAGAGAGAGAAAGAGAGAGAGAGAGACACTATTTAGTACCATGACATTTGTTTAAAAAAAAACATTTTGTATACGACGATATACATGTGTATGTATAAGTCAATAAAGATTCTGATTCTGATTCATTTATGTGGGAGCTGTCACCGTGTAAATTACGCAGAAAGCGGAGTAAAGCTATTGATTCAATTTTAATCGCTTAATTCATTACCAAACGACAAATTTATAGAATGGTCCAAATTGAGATCATTTGCAGACTAAAAAAAAAAAAAACACGTGACTGAAAAATCGAAATTTGAATTGGAAGGTTAAAAAAATTATGAGGAAAGGAGAAAATGCTGGTTACCAGCATTTTCTCCTTTTCCCATAATGTTTTCAAAAGGTTATCTATCTCAGGGACATCAAAAGTCGTCATTGTATGGTAAAGGGTTAATTAACTCCCTCCCTCTCTCCCTCTCTCTCTTTCATTCAATGGACTATTTCGTCTACATCTGATGATACAGGGATCGAACGACTGACAGACAACGTTTGTTATTGAATGTTGAGCACGATCTAATCTAGGTCCGATAACGTTTCATTCAATACATTTGTCCACGTAAACGTACTGTATTGTTCATTTTAAAGGTACACGCTTCAAAATTTACTAAAGCCGACAAGGGTTGATATGAAGGTAAAAAAGAATTTCAAAAACATGCCGTGACATTTCTCGTGTCAGAGCCATTTTCTTTTCGTCATTACATGGTTTAAATTCAGAATGTATTTATTACGTGTTTTTGAAAATACAGTTTGCCTTCATGTTGTTCATTGTAGGTATAAACCTTGTGATTATTGGATGCAGAATTCACGAATAAAATTACATATATTTTTTTTCTTTCCTACTAAAACTGTCGTGAAGAATTCACATGATTCAAAAACAAAAACTGTCGCGAAGAATTCACATGATTCAAAATGTAAAAAGTTACCAGTTAGATGACAAAAAAGACTTTAACCCATTACCACACAGAAAAATGTTGAACTTATCCAAATTGAAAGCATTTGCAGACGACAATTTCAAAGTGGCTCAAATGGTGCAATTTTACTTTGATATGGTTAAAAACTTTGTGGGAAAAGGAGAAAATGCTGGTTACCAGCATTTTCTCCTTTTCCCACAATATTTTCGAAAGGCTTCTTTCTCAGGGTCGTATTAGGGATTGTGTGGTAATGGGTTAAGTCTCTCTCTCTTCCCCTCTCTCTCTCTCTCTCTGGTTTTAGCCAATCAAGAGTCATGATCCTTTCAAAATAGAAAATTTCTTTGAATGAAACTAGAACATTCAATATTCTTATTCTTCAAGGTTGGTGGATACAGATGCCTGATGAATTTAAAAGCATTTGCCAGTACATCTATAAATGCTGTCTGTACCTTTAAAGGTAAATCAATGAACTTTGACCTCCGGCGTTCCTGTATCTCCAAGCTGTTACGCGGATCAACAAAAAGTAAATCAATTTTCTTTTCACCGGAGTTTTAAAGCAATGCAATATGTACAACTCAAATCTCACCCAAATCTCGCTCCGATGACGTGGATAACCGAGATGTAAAATCAACACCTAACGTACAACTGTTTCGTGTTAAATTCTGCTAAAATTGGACAATTATTTATTTGTGTGTTTGTTATTGCTAGACTTTATATTATCTTTGATTCAAGAAACTAATTATTTCATTATGCTACTGATTCCAATCTTGAACAAAAATATACTACTCGCACTTTGATAGGGATCACTTATATATTTCTGTATGGGTTTACATGTTACAACAGTCTCGCATAAACTCTTTATCATACTGCAAAATTCTAGATTTTTCAAAGTTGAAAGCATTTGCAGACCAAAGACTATATGCAACGTGCACTACGCTGTCTGTCATGGGGTAAAAAACACCGTTGGAAAAGGAGAAAATGCTGGATGATACATGCCACATATATATTTAGGGTGAATCTTTTAGGGTGATCCCTAGCAAATTTTGAGTAGTATATGACCCATCACGCAAAAAGGGACAATATAGGAATTCTTTACATCAATTAGATGAAAACAGATCAATGATAGTGTAGGTCAGTTTAAGTAGATAATAAAAAAAATAAATAAAATGATTATATAAACAAGGTACAATGGCCACTTTTCATACAGAAAATGTCATTAAAGCGAAAAGAGTCAACCTTGGACAACCTGCGCAATTCGCGCAGTCTGACAAGAGCTAACACTTTTCGCAGCTCCTAGAAGGTCCCTTTTTGCGTGATTGGTCACAAATTATTTGGACCGAGTTTTAAACCATTACCACACAATCCCTACTTTTGACGATCCTGAGAAAGAAGCCTCTAGAAAGCATTGTGGGAAAAGGAGAAAATGCTGGTAACCAGCATTTTCTCCTTTTCCCACAAAGTTTTCTACCCTTCACAAAACAAAATTCTAATTTTCAGTCATTTTTATTTTGTTGTCTGCAAATGCTTTCGATTTGGACAAACCTAAAATTTTGTCGTTTGGTAATGAGTTAAAAGGGTAAAGTGAAAAAAAAAAAAACATGGAAATAAAATCATTAGTCTTCGCCAAAATGTTTTCACAAACATTCTACCTCATGTTTATTAAAGCATTGGATTTTTTGTGAAGGCTCAGCCAGATATATACATAGAGGGAGAGAGAGAGGGAAAGGGGGGGGGGGGAAGATGGGGAACCGAATCATTGTGTCAATTCGAAAATCAAAGTACGTTCAAGACCGTTCCGAAACACAGTGTGTCTCACAATTTACTTTCTTTTTCCTTAGTCTTAAAACAGTAAGTCAAATCAACCTACCGTTTCCAAAAGCTGAAAGACCCACCAGATCAAAAATGAAAAATTTGTACCAATATGTGTTGTTTGTGCTGCTGCACTATTGTGCTCTATCCGAGGGGAAAACTAGTTTTATCAAAGACTTAAGGACAGACATTCCTTTTCCACCGACAAATACACAGAATGTGCCCGGTATACCGGAAGGTCATCTTAGACCACTAGGTACGTACCATCATCTTCATCATCGTTGTCGTCATTATCATCATCATTATCAACGTCATCATCATCAACACAAATTGATTCAGGAAATGTTGTAATCAAGGTCATCATCTTTGTTCAATCCATAACGGCTTAGGCCAGGCAGTAGATGTTTTTCGTTCTGCAGCGGAAGAGGTAATTTACTGGGAGATAATGGATTGGTAATTTATGGTTACGACCAGTGGAATTTACCGTAAATACTAGTATTTCCGTAACTCTTCGGTTGAAGGCGGAAATAGTATACCTACTTCCGCACTATTACAGAAAATAACTGTACTAAATTTCAATGGCAGTCCCAACAAAGGGGGAGAGGGGGGTTAGAACCATGAAGTAAATAAGTCTTTTTTGCTACAGTAAACTATCAGTAATATTTTCAAGAGTGGCTGCGTCACTGGTGAGCTTATTGCCCATGATGTTCACAACATGAAATTAATTTCGATCTTTCACCGAAAAAAAGCACAAGTCCTCTATTTGTTATTCAACTTTATTGTTTGTAGCACCACAATCGAGTCTTTTAGTCACCTTGGGATGCAAATGATGGCTCTGAAAGTAAAGAAAATCTACTATTTTCTATATACATATTTGTTGTCTTCAAAAATGTTAAATTTGGAGCATGGTAAGATTCTGTTTCCTGACAAAAATTACTTGTCCAAGAGAGAGAGAGAGAGAGAGAGAGAGAGAGAGAGAGAGAGAGAGAGAGAGCTTTGAATATTTTTGATGAGTAGTTTGATAAAGTATACAAGCACTATGTAATTTTCAGAGTGAAAGAGCAGTGACAGGAAAAAAAAAGAGAGAGAGAGAGAGAGAGAGAGAGAGAGAGAGAGAGAGAATTGTATCACGTGGGGCATTTTGAAATTAATTTAGTTGTAACTGACCATGTACAAGATGTATAAGTCAATGAATAAAGACATTCATTCATTCATAAGTATGGTTTGCAACACGCAAAAAGTTACATTCAGACATTTACGTGAAATGTCGTCTCAGATCAGCCTGCACAGTCCACGCAGGTTGATCCGAGATGGCACTTTACGACTACTTTGGATTTTTTGCAACAGTAGACTTGCACAAAACAGAAAATTACATAAAAACGGAAAGTGTCGTTTCGGATTAGCCTGTGCGGACAGCGCAGGCTAATCCGAGACGACACTTTACGCAAATATCCGAATGTCCCTTTTTGCATATTGCAGGCCTGGTCAAAACTGTACGCATATGCAGACGACATAAATAAACGCAACTCAAAAATTAAAATTTGTTTCCAGCAGGGCAGAAAACATTGTGGGAACAGGAGAAAATGCTGGTTACCAGCATTTTCTCCTTTTCCCACAATGTTTTCAAAAGCTTTCTCCTTCAAGTGTTTTAAAAGTCGTCATTGTTTAGTAAAGCGTCCTTTTTTACAAGATTATATGTGCATGTATTTTGTCGAGCAATGTAACAATGAGCAAGCGACAGAATAGCTATAAAATTCCGTTATGGTACAATTTTCAGGCTGGCAGAAGAAGCCCGATGGCAAAGTACGAGAGGAGAAAGAGGCCATAACTCCACAAACGTTTTATACACGATACATCAAAACTAACCGTCCAGCCGTGTTCCGAGGTATTATCAAACAAACACCGGTCATCGAAAACTGGGAACAGGACGACTATTTGAAGAAAGAGTAAGTTTTACTATGTGGTAACCCCGCCCAGGTTGCTCTGTGGTGAGCGTGTCGGACTTATGACCTGGTGGTTGTGTGTTCGATACCCAGTTGAGAAGAACTTTCTTTCAGGTGTATTTTCGCCTCTCACCTCTGCTGAAGGATGTGAGAAAAGTAGTCGGTGGCTTTGGAAAGAAAGTTGTGTTAGCACTGGCATGAGAAAGCCAGGAACCACATGTGCGTCACCGGCCGCCATGACATGACCTTAGCTGTTAAAATGGCGTTAAACCTCAATACAACCAACAACCAATTACTATGCGATAAAGATGCGTGCGGCTTGTGTGTGTATGTGAGAGTTAGGTGCAGAGGGAGGCAGACAGACAGAGAGAGAGGGGGGGAGAGAGAGAGATGGAGAGAGAGAGAGAGAGAGAGATAGACAGGCAGAGAGAGAGAGAGGGAGAGAGAGAGGGGGAGGGGGCTCTAGTTCAGTTATCAAATGTTAATTCCTTAAATAAGAAAACGAACAACGAACAAAGCGATAAATGGGAAATAAGTTGCATCAATTATGCGGGTACGCTAACAGTTCGTACAAATTATTGCAACACCAAAATAACAGTATTTCGCTATTTTATGTTCCTTTGCAAGGACAAACTTTATTTCCACTTGTGGAGAAAATTTGCTTCAGACATGTTAATTCTGAAATGATTTGATAAATTTTGTCATTGGCTCCCATTTGACACTGATGTACATTTAATTAATGTACGCCTCTGCCATAAAGTATTCCGCACAATGGCTAGTACTGTTTCTAACAGGAGATACAGTTATGTTCTTTTTTGTATTTATTTGTAGGTTCGGGAAAGTTAACGTGACAATTACGGTAAAGAAGGAAACCACAAACACAAGAACCAAGCGCAGAATGCTGTTCCGGAAGTTCCTTCTCGACTACATGTACGAGAACTGGTACCTGGCTTCAACCATACATAAAGACATGCTGAAAGAACTTCCGGTAATAATCATGCAAGGGCCAAGATTCACAAAAAGTTACCCTGAAGTCTCTCATTTTGTAAAATTCCGCTATCGGACTCATTTTCTGACTTAAGGTAGTGGGCCCGTAATAAGCCAAGTCCAACATAGCATAAAAATTTCTTGACAGTTGATAAAGACGGATTTGTACAGATATAATACTTTTGCACATTTTTTAACCGGCCAGAAATTCCTTTGATGTCTATCTTGAAATTATTTGTTGATACTTTTGACAGGTTTCAGAAAAGGGAGGTAATTATCATATCCATTTGTAATGAAAATATAGTGGTTTTAGATTTATAAATGAAAATTCTAGGAAGGAGAAAAAGGAAAAAGTGGCTCGGTGAAAGTAATACAATACTACTCATTTTTAGTCTGAGCAAATTTTCTAGGATAATATTAAAGTGGAAATAGCTGTTTTCTATTACGGGTCCACTGAATTTTCGACTGGTCCAAATTCAAAACAATTGCAGAGGACAAAATGAATGTAACCAAACAACAGAATCTTAGACTGGTCCAAATTGAAAGCATTTGCTGAGGACAAAATTAACGTGATTCAGAAATGGAAACTTGACTGTGGAAGAGTAGAAAAACATAGGGAAAAGGAAAAAATGCTGGATACCTGTATTTTCTCCTTTACTCACCATGTTTTCGAAAGGCTCTATCTTGGGGGCCCAGAAAACCAGGGATTGTTTAGCAAAGGGTTAAAGAAATGAAATTTGTTTCGGAAGGGAAGAAAACAATGTGGGTAAAGGAGAAAATGCTGGTTACCAGCATTTTCTCCTTTTCCCACATTGTTTTCAAAAGGCTTCTGTCACATGGGTGTTAAAAGTCCGGATTGTGTGGTAAAGGGTTAAACCTTCGGCCGCTAAATGCGATTCAAAGACCTTTTGCGGACAGTGTAAACGAGATCAGGCTACACAGAACAATTTGTCCGATCAAGATTGTCCGAAAAGTAGATTTTTTTTTCAAGCTTGTCAAAGATCTATTGTGTACAGTTAAGATCAAGATCAGACTGCACAGAACGTGCATTCGGACCTTGGATCTACACTTTTCAAGAAGAAGATATTTTTCCCAAAGAAACATTTTGGTTCATACTTTCGACTTGAAATCTAAATTTTACTAATTCAGAGGGATACGGGGTAAAAAGGATTTCGTTATTTCAGACATTTGTGACCCATCACGCAAAAAGGGACCTTCCGGGAACTGCCAAGACTGTCAACCCTGGTCAGACTGCACGAATTGCACAGGCTGACCAGGGTTGACACTTTTCGCTTCAGTGAAATTTTATGAATGAAAAGTGTTCATTGTACTTTGTAATACAATCATTTTTGAATTATCGACTTAAACTCACCAGTACTTTCGTTGAAGTCTTGATTCTTTCTCTCTTTTTTTTTTCTTTTCAAGCTACCAAATCTGTTGACTTGTGGTACATACAAAGAACGTCTGACGGAAGCAGAATTATGGATGAGTTCCGGCGGTACCTCGTCATTATTACACAGTCATGGAGAACACAATCTACACTGTGTTGTAGACGGTCGAAAAGATTTCATAATCATAGAGCCTAAGTACAAAGCCGTTTTTAAATATCAGGAAAGTGTAAGTAAAGTAAAGCATTGTAAATAAGCAAACAGGAGAAACATCACAGCATAAAAGCAAACAGTGAAAAAAAAAAAAGCGTTTCATTTGGTTTAACCCTTTCCCAAACGACAAACTTTTGGACTAGACCAAATTGAAAGCATTTGCAGACAATAATTAAATTTTTGCTGAAAAGATTATTTCTGTCTATGATAGGGTAGAAAACATTGTTGGAAAAGGAGAAAATGCTGGTTACCAGCATTTTCTCCTTTTCCCACAATGTTTTCAAAAGGCTTCTATTCCTGACCCGTAAAAACCAGGGATTGTTTGGGAAAGATTTAAACATCATTTGTATTACATCGATTGAGAAACAAGTTCTAACAACTATACTCTCTCAGTTCTGCTTCTTGGGAACTACACAAGTACTCGCGCCAATACTGTGTGGGCCAATGAAAAGTCCCAAAGTTGACATCCATTCCCGAGTTAGAGTAACGAACCCAGGACCTTACAGTTATGAGGCCGACTCTCTATCTCCTAGCCATGGATACCATTCCGCGTTTCATTTAATCTGTTGCCGTGGAAATAAAACTTGATTAAGAATAAACTTGGACAACATTTACTGATAATTCAAAGCCTCAACTTACCACTTTAAACTCATATTCCAAGCTCATGTTTTATGTTCTTATACTTCCAAAAAATAACCAAGACGAAGAACGATTCAGTCAATCCATTAACTCTTAACCACAAGACAAAATTTTAGACTGGTTCAAATTGAAAGCATTTGTATACGATAAAATAAAGGCGACTGAATATTTGAAATTTGTTCTGGGAAGGGTAGAAAACACTGTGGGAAAAGGAGAAAATGCTGGTTACCAGTGTTTTCAAAAGGCTTCTTTCTAAGGGTCGTCAAAAGAAGGGATTGAGTGGCAATAGGTTAACTAGTCTTTTGTTGCGCCCCTCAAAGATAGGTTTTACCGCCAACTAGGCAAAAAAACTGTTACAGTTCTGCCGTAGCACCATCTATTCAAACAGAAAGCTCTCTAGAAGAAATGCAAAATTTTAGAAATTGTAAATTTTGGAATGCACCACCTAAACTGAATGGGGAAAAAATGACGATAATAAATATTAAGTTATCAACCTTTCTCGGACATAAGGGGGCTTAATGCATCTCTGTTAAAATTGATACCAAGCTAGACATTATATAATCATGTACCCATAATCGACTTTAACGGAAAACTGATCAAATCATGAGGTAAAAGGGTCCTTACACATGCGAAAAATTCACCATTCTCTAGCAAAAGGGAGCTTAACCCTTTGCCAAATGACAAACTTTTGGACTAGACCAAATTGAAAGCATTTGCAGATGACAAACTCGTGCTGAAAAGATGATTTCTGTCTATGATAGGGTAGAAAACATTGTGGGAAAAGGAGAAAATGCTGGTTACCAGCATTTTCTCCTTTTCTCAAGATGTTTTCAAAAGGCTACTATTACAGACCCGTAAAAACTAGGGATTGTTTGGGAAACGGTTAATGTATCTGCGTTTTTGCATTGCAGCAAACCTGTCGTCCCATAATCATGTATCCATAAAATTGACTTCAGTGTCTTAAACCTGACCAAATCCTGAGGTAGAAAGGTACTTGGACATGCAATAAAAACTGACCAAAAGCAAAAAGTATCGATTCATGTCAGCCTGCGCGAATTGCGCAGGCTGACATTAATGGATACTTTTTGCAGATGCATGAACCCCTTCCCAAACGACAAACTTTTGGACTAGACCAAATTGAAAGCATTTGCAGACGACAATTCAACTCGTGATGAAAAGATGATTTCTGTCTACGATAGGGTAGAAAACATTGTGGGAAAAGGAAAAAAAAAATGCTGGTTACCAGCATTTTCTCCTATACCCACAATGTTTTCAAAAGGCTACTTTTCCAGACCCGTCAAACGAGGGATTGTGTAGGAAAGGGTTAAGCCCCTTGTTCATAGAGCATGGCTATTTTTTATGTTTTTTTCTAGTATCCCAATTCCGGATCCGGGTTCTCTCCTCTGGACATGGAAATGATAAACATGTTTAAATATGCCAAGATAGCACAGACACCGTGGGTATGGACAACATTGTGGCAGGGGGACTGCATGTATTTACCAGCAGGTATTGAACTTTTTTTTTTCTCCTGCAATAATTTCATCCAAGCCATGATCTGCGAAATAAGAGAGAAAAAAGGGTTTGGTGCACTATTTCAAGAACTATCGACACAGATCAGCCTGCACAGTTCGCACAGGATGACCTGTGTTGAAACTTTTTGTTCAACTCGAACGATCGGGAGACTGTGGTATTTCGTACACGCCCCTTTCAAGTGACTCTATTAACCCTTTACTCCATAGATACTTATTTCTAAGCATTTCTATGCATTGCTTGTAGGAGCCTTTGGAAAACATTGTGGCAAAAGGTGAAATTGCTTGTGACAAGCAATTTCACCTTTTGCCACAATGTTTTCTACACTATCAAAAGGTGTCATATACACAGAAAAAACGGCTTGGCTTCATCCTTGCTGTTATTTAGGGTCAATTAGAGATATCATGGAAATGCCTTATTGGGTAAAGGGTTAAATAGTGCCAGAATATTTCACGGGATAGAGGACAATTTAGAGAAAAGATCACACAGGGCATTCTCTGCAGTCTGATCTTTGTTTTCATTGTCCGAAACAAGCTCTATGACCTTGGTCTACATTGTTTGTTAAATACGCTCTACGACACTTTAACCTTAGTCTGGCGAAACGCGGTTTTAAAACCCTTTACTACACAATGATAACTTTTAACGACCCAAAGAAGCCTTTTGAAAACATTGAGGAAAAAGGAGAAAATTCTGGGAACCAGCATTTTCTCCTTTTCCCACTTAGTTTTTTCTTCCCTATCAAAGCAAAATTGCACCATTTAAGCCACTTTGAAATTCTCGTCTGCAAATGCTTTCAATTTAGATAGGTCTAAAATTTTGCCGAGTGGAAACGGATTAATGCATCTCCGAGAGCTCATCACAACCATAATTATGGATCTCCAATCCATTTAGCTTAATAACATTCTGTTCAATGGTCCTCTGATACGCGCAGGCCGACATGAGTTGATACCTCCCCTACACACACACACCCAACCCGAAACAATAAGCCCCCTTTTTTCATATCTACGCAGGACACCTTCATCAGGTGCGATCACATGGTCGTGGTATTTCGTACACGGTGCAGTTCGCCCCTTCAAACGACTTCGACAGCTCAGACTGTAAAAAAGAAACAGATGAAAACAAAGGTAAACGAAAGAAGAAGGAAAAGAAACAGAAAGATGAAGAAGCAGAAAAAGAAACAAAAGAGGAGAAAGAAGTCAAACTTTCCCTAGCAGATGTCAATTTTCTCTGGACCTATAGAGACGGAGAAAGGGTATGGTTGATTTTTACTGATTGATTTTTAACTCTTTACCACACGAGAAAATTTTAGACTGGTCCAAATTGAAAGCATTTGCAGACGACAAAATAAAGGTGACTGAAAAATAGAAATTTGTTCTGGGAAGGGTAGAAAACACTGTGGGAAAAGGAGCAAATGCTGGTTACCAGCATTTTCTCCTTTTCCCACAATGTTTTCAAAAGCCTTCTTTCTCAGGGACGTCAAAAGTAGGGATTGTGTGGTAGTGGGTTAGGCTCGCAAGACGCCAAAATGTGCATTGGGACATTTGCGTAAAGTGTCGTCTCGGATCAGCCTGCGCAGTCCGCGCAGGCTAATCCGAGACGACACTTTATGTCTACAGGAGATTTTGGGCTACAGTAAGATTTGCGCAAAACAGAAAGTTACATTAAAACAGAAAGTGTCGTTACAAGATAACAAGAAACTCTATGAAAGGCAAGGATACGCACACTGGTCGCTGTGATATAACTGAAACAGTTGTGAAAATGGCGTTAACCCATTATCACACAATCCCTACTTTAAACGCCCCTGAGAAAGAAGCCTTTTGAAAACACAGTAGGAAAAGGAGAAAATGCTGGTAACCAGCATTTTCTCCTTTTCCCACCGTGTTTTCTACCCTTCCCAGAACAAATTTCAATTTTTCAGTCACCTTTATTTTGTCGTCTGCAAATGCTTTCAATTTGAACCAGTCTAAAATTTTGTCTTGTGGTAAAGAGTTAAACACCATACAAAGAATCAGTCCATCGATTAACAATGTAGGGAAATAACAAACCTGTTTTATTCTATTTCACAGCGCCTAAGCAATGAGAAACTGGAGCCAGAAGCAATGAGACATGTACTGATGTTACTGCTGGGAGACCGGGAAAAACTTCATCAGGAGATGTTTGAACATTTCTATAATGAGTCACTACATCTAGTAAGCTGTTAAACTCATTACCAAACGACAGAATTTTTAGACTGGTCCAAATTGAAAGCACTTGCAGACGACAAAATAAATGTAACTCAAAAATTGAAATTTGTTTCCAGCAGGGTAGAAAATATTATGGGAAAAGGGAGAAAATGCTGGTTACCAGCATTTTCTCCTTTTCCCACAATGTTTTCAAAAGGCTTCTATCTCAGGGTCGTAAAAACCAGGGATTGTTTGGTAAAGGGTTAAACATGAGTAATCAAGTTGTACTACTTTAACCGAGCCACTTTTTCCTCTTTGTCCTTCTTAGAATTATCATTTATAAATCCAAAGCCTCAATATTCTCATTACAAATGGTAATAATAATTACCTCCCTTCTCTGGAAATTAACAAAAGTATCACAAAATAACCTCAAGAAACACATCAAAGGAATTTCTAGTCGATCAAAATGTGCAAAAGTATTATATCTGTACAAATCTGTATTTATCAACTATCAAGAAACTTTATGCCATAATGCACTAGAGGTACATGTATTAGGGGTCTACAACCTTAAACTATCAAACCAAAAAATTTTAGACTGGTCCATGTTGAAAGTATTTGTAGGCTACTTATCAATTCTTTACAAATTGATAAACTTTTAGATCTGTCCATATTATAATTTTATGTGATTCACTACTGAAACTTAAGTGCTGGTTACCAGTATTTTTTCCTTTTCCAACAATGTTTTCAAAATGCTTCTTCCTTAAAGTCGTTAAAATTCGGGATCGTGATGTAAAGGGCTATAACTACTGTTAAAATGGTAAAATTTGTCTCCGATAGGGTAGAAAACATTGTGGGGAAAGGAGAAAATGCTCCTGAGCAGTATTTTCTCTTTTTCACACATGTTTTTGTAAGCCTTTTCCAACTGGGTCTTTACAAATCAGTACTAACGAGCATACCTACGAGGTTCACTGTTCATTTTCTCGCTTGTTACAGAGGCTCTTTAGTACGAAATGCATACAAAACATATACCCTGAATGATGATAAAATATAATAAGTACTTAACCCTTTTCAAAACAGTCTCCTGATTAAATGACCCTTAGAAAGAGGACACTGAAAATTTGGAAAGGAAGAAAATGCTTGTAATGCTTTTCGCTTTGAATTATTTTCAACTTTGTAATTTGCCAAATATCACTACAAATGCACACCAAGCACAGATCAGGGTTTACTTTATGTATATACGTGACCCATCAAGACAAAAGGGACCTTCTGGGAATTACGAAAAGTGTCAACCTGGTCAGACTGCGCAGTCACGCAGTCTGACCAGAGTTGACACTTTTCGCTGTTATATTTTGTATGAAAAGTGGTCATTGTACCTTAATGTACAATCATTTTTGAATTATCAACTTAAATTGACCTGCACTATCTTTGATCTGTTTACATCTAACTGATATATGGAATTCCCAGATGGTCCCTTTTTAGTGTGATGGGTCACATATATGTATATAAGAACAGTTCAACCACAGGAGGAACAACCTCATTGCATTGTCTCCTTCTGCCATAATGTTTCCAATTGTGGTCTGTTGAAAAAATTAATATGAGATAAGGTGATCATTCTAGTATTCCATCTATTTCAGGATAATGAGAAGCCACCAGCCACTGAAGCGTTCCACATCATGACACCCAATGACAGTCGAATATACGTGTCACGTGACGAACTAGTAAAAATTGTGCCATCTCGACTGCAACACTTATGCGATATATTTAACAGAATGAACCAGAGAGTGCATGATGAACTTTAGACAAAAAAATAATGAAAGAAAGTAAGAGTGCTAGTTGCACATGGATTAACCGTTTACCAAACAATCCCTGGTTTAAACGACACCGAGATAGAAGCCCTTTGAAAACACTGTGGGAAAAGGAGAAAATGCTGGTAACCAGCATTTTCTCCTTTTCCCACAATGTTTTCTACCCTGCTGGAAACAAATCTCAATTTTTTGTTACGTTTATTTTGTTGTCCGAAAGTGATAATCGCCCATCTCCAACGTCGTCATTGATCATGATTCTAATAAACGCCCGGGCCTTTATTGGAATAAATACGGTATGTTCAATTTGGACCAGTCTAAAATTTTGTTATATGGTAAAGAGTTAAATAGTGTTCAATCATATGCAAGTACAAATTTATAGTAATTGAAGACCGCAATTCATACGTGGCTCACATAAATATTGCACGATACTACAGAAGTCCTTACATGATGGTGGATCCCCAAAATCCATTTAGTCTAACAATCAACAGAATTATGAGGTAGACCGATACTCGGACATAAAGAAAATTGAGCAATAACGAAAACTATCGGCCCAGGTCAGCCTGCGCTGACTGCACAGGCTGACCTGGGCCGATACTTTTCGCAGATGCATTAGGCCTCCTTTTTCACAATGTAATCATCATAGACAAGGTTTGATAAAGCTTGTATGAAAGAGACAAAATACTGCTTTTCCCGTGTTTTCTGTTTTCATCACAGGGTTTCCAGCAGTGTTCAACCTCGGGGAAGAAATATTAAGAAATTTTCATTGAAGGGTTAGAGTCCTAAACCTTCAACACAAAATTCCCAGTCATAACTACCATGAAGAATAGAGCCTTTTAAATATTGTGGGAAAAGGGGAAAATCCTGGTAACCAGCATTTTCACCCTTTTCCCACATCTCTAGAGTATACACAAGGTAAAAGTTGACAATATACGTTGGACACAGCAGTATCACAAAAACTCACCTTGAGCACTACCTGCTCAGGTGAGCTAAAGATGTGAACTTAAGCATGTGAACAAGAAATGTATGTGTTCAACTTTAAATGGGTTCTTGTCCTTTATTCTTTGTCCATTTTTCTCAAAATTGATGGGCTTTTTGCTCTAGATGATAAAAAGCAGCTTTGAAAGTTTCTTTTATGAAAGTTCAATTAAAAATGGGCACTTAATCACGTAAACAAGGAATGTACATTTTCAATTTTAAATGATGTCATCCCCTTACTATTTCTTTGGCATTTTTTCCACAAATCAGCTAGATTCAAACTATGGATAATATAAAGCAACTATGCATGTTTCATGAGAATATGATTACCATTGCAGAGTATACCACAAAGAAAGGACTAATGGACGGAAGGAAACTACGCCATGACATAAGCTCAGCTGGATTTTAGCCAATAGAGCTAAAAAACTGCTTTTCCAACATCTAATCACAAATGCTTTATTGTATAAGCAAGAAAGAGATTTACAGAAACACACAAGAACAGAAATCATGCCATGACATAAACTCTTCTGGCCCTCCGTCCTTACACTAGTAGGATTATAATAATATTTGTTTCTCACAAAATTAAATCCACTTTTATGAAATAATTTGATAATCATACAACCAAACCAAAAAATTGTTTTTGTTTAAAAAAAAACTTGAATATATACATTATAGTAAAAAAATTCATATGAATTTAATAGACCTCCCCCCCACCCCCCATTTTTTTTTATCAATCCCAAAGTTTAAATAACCACACAGTTCAAGGAAAGAAATATTGAAATCTGTTACATATAAAAGACAAACTTCTGTCATATATAACAGACAGTCTAAAAATTCAATATGAGATAAGACAAAAATCAAAAAAGGTTTCCTTCAAACCATTCAAACACACAATCCCAAGTGACCCAAAGGAAAAGTTTTTTTTTTTTTTTAAACATTGGGGGAAAAAGAAAAGGTTGGTAATGGCATTTTTATCCTTTTCTCATAATGCTTTCCATCATTTCAAGAAAAATTCCATATTTATGTTCAATTAAGGTTGTCGTCTGCAATCCTTTCAATAGACCATCTGCCAAATTCCATTACTGACGTGTCACCACGAGTTACTTCCCTTGCGAGTACTCTCCACCGGACAATCTCTCCCAATCTTGAATATACCGAATAGTGAAAAGGTCATATTTTTTAAATGGAATTCACCCTAAACGTGATAAATAAGACAACAAAAACCCTAAATCGGCCATGCCAGTAGTTTTATCAATTATCTTTTTCGAAGACACACACAAAAAAAGAACTTGTTTTGTCAATCTTTCCGTAAACTTCAGAGATCATAAGCAGCGCTGTCTCCTGTCGGGCGCGTTGATAGAACTTTTTGTATGCAGACAGCATTAACCCTTATGCTGCAAAGCGCTACTCAACGACTTTTTGCAGATAATTTAGATCAAGATCAGACTACGAAAAACGTGCAGTCTGATCCTAGATCTACACTGTTCGAAACGGAGATATTTTACCTGGTGATATTCCTTTGAAATAATATTTGGGATTTTACTATCGACTTTAAAATTTGTGTCATATTATTATTTAGTAGGATAAGGTTTAATAACTTGAAAATCAAGTCCCCCTCCCATTCCGAAAGAAATGAGTGCAAATAAACAGTTAAACTGAGACCAGTTAAATCAGGTTACGTGTATAATAATGCATTTGAAAACAAAAAATTGAAGGGGCCAATGATTAGAATAGACTTACCCCCTGTAACAGATTTAAACAATTCCAAACCTTTACATGTGATCAACGTCAGACTGAACGTAATAAAACAATTATGACACGTGTGTGTTAGTCGGTGCCTAAGAAGAGCATAACAGCTTTTCAAATAGATGCACGCACTTTGACGGTGAAATACCGAGATCAAAAGAACACCCAGCTAACCCTTCACTAGCTTTTCAATTAAAACAAGTATAGCACGTATTTGCCCACTGAAAATGAATCCCGTAAATACAAACTGTATAATGTCCCAGTTTTTGGTAAATAAACGTGTCTGTCTATTTGCAGATACTGGAACGATTTTTTTTTTTAAAAAAGAATTACTATCACTTTAATAGTTAAAAAAATTCAAACCACCAACCCCTGGATTTCGAGCCTGTACTTTATAAACTTAGCTACGGAATTCGGCAAACATTAGTTGACCACTCAGACATAAAAATAGGGAAGGTCTATTGCAGTTATATAAATGGTATTTTTCCCCTTTTTTCGCTATTTTGGATAGCAAAGAAAAAGGAGAAAATGTTGGTTACCAGAACTTTATCCCTATTTAACAACATTTTCAAAAGCAATAATTCTCAGGGTCGTAAAAAGCTTGGGTTATGTGGTATAGGGTTTTAACCTTTTACAAAACACTTCCTGGATTTTATGACCGTGAGATAGAAGCCTTTTGAAAACATTGTGGGATAAGGAGAAAATGCTGGTAACCAGCATTTTATTTTTCTCCTTTTCCCACAATGTTTCATACCCTGCTAGAATCGAATGTCAATTTTTGAGTAACGTATTTTGTCATCTGCAAGTGCTTTCAATTTTGTCCAGTCTAAAATTTTGTCGTCTGGTAAAAGGTTAAATAGTTTCCGTGAATGTTTTCACACGACGTCAACACCTTGGACTCGTCCAGATACTTAGCATATATAGACGATCGAATAAAAAAATGCCAAATGGTTGTAATTGTCCTTGAAAAAGTAAAAGAATATCGTTGGGACAAGAGAAAGTGCTTGTTGCAATCCCTTTCTTTTTTCCCACAATATTTTCTCTCACACTTTGAAAATTCATTTTTCACAGATGTCTCTGAACTGTACATTGATTACTTTTTTTCGTTTTTTTTTGGGGGGGGGGAGCGGGGGAGGTATGTGTTAAGGTTGAGAAAGTGAGACAAATAACATAAAATGAGCAAAATCAGCACGTCTGCCCCCTTTTTTTTTCCGGATCCCCATAACTCGGAATACTTTGGTAAAAGGTTAAATAGCTGTCCAGTGTCTTCAGAAAAACAGGACAGTCCATTTACTGATATTATAGCACTATTATCAAACGTCTTTGTTGCACTTTCAGGCATGTTCCTATTGACGAATAACTTTATATTATAGATCATGAACGAAAGAAACGTGGCTTAAAATTTCAAACCTTCCATACCTTCTTCACAAAATAATTATTCAAGCTTCATTTTGAGTATATATATTTAAAAATATGCGTCTAATGAAGTTTTATATAAAAAAAAATAATGAGTGAAGGGTTAACTCGGTGTTCCTTTGATCTCGGTATCGCACTGTGCTGGACAGGGCGGAAGACCTTTAGAACAACTGTAATGTACTTACTTCTTGCAGATTAACACACACGTGTCACATTAAATTGACCCTTCTTATCTCTTGTTTCATATCTATTTACCCGTTTGGTGATCATTAGTGGACGGGATTGTGAATTTTATAAAGGTTACAGAGGGCAGGTTCATTCTTACTTTCTACATGCTCTTTATTTCAATACGATCTCATAAAATGCGTACTTTGTCTATTCCTAATTATTTTTTTCAAAAGCAATGTCATGAAATATGAATAAATTGTGTTAGAATTGATTTCATATAGATTTCTTACTATGTCACTTTTTTTCAGTGATGAATTTGTCCAAATTTAAAGGATTTGTGAACGGGACATACGGCATTTGTTATTGAAAAAATGCTTTGACTGTCCGGTGTCACGTGATACTTCCGGTGCGCCGCTTACGATAAAACGGAAATATCGCTTATATCAAATTTAATTGGCAAATCGTCTATTTGGACCAGCCTAAAATGTTAATTGGTAAAGAGTTATACAGAAATTATGGAAAGAAAGAAGATGATGTCAAATCTGTATCCAGAGACCATCCAAGGGAAGTACTGGTAATTTTACTAGTCTCTGAATAATAATGTCAGCTTTTTCAACAAAGCCTGCGCAGTCCTCCCATTCACTTTACGCAAATGTTTGAATGCCCCATTTTTTGTGTTGGATACCGTATTAGAAAATATGCAATAAAAATTAATATACATGTATGTAAAATGCCAAGAAGCTGCCAAAATACACAATGCCAATGTTGCCATGCATTTAAATTTAAATCATAAAATGAACTTCTTACCCTTTACTCCATAGATACTCATTTCTACGCATTGCTTGTAGGAGTCTTTAAAAAAACATTGTGGCAAAAGGTGAAATTGCTCGATACGAGCAATTTCACCTTTTGTCACAATGTTTTCTATGCTATCAAAAGGTGTCATATACACCTAAGAAACGGCTTCATCCTTGCTCTTATTTAGGGTCAAATAGAGATACAATAGAAATACCTTATGGAGTAAAGGGTTAACTAGCTATAAAGTTACCAAATCCCTCTTCCTTTAGGATTTTTTTAAAATCTGGTTTTAAAACTAATACCTGCAAGTAACTACTGTATAAGCGGAAATTTTTGCTATGTGGAATTGCTTCTGATATCACAATTTTTGCAAACTTTCCTGTTGCATATTTTACCACAGGAATATCAACAAATAATTACCTTTTTGAATTCCCAAACATAATCCCTATGCAAAATGTATCTAATTGGCAATTAACAAATTTTTTGACTTGCATATATATCCACGTATAGAGTAACACTTGGACCAAAAGTACACTAACAGAATGGTCATTTTCACATTAATTTCACATATGCTCTTAAAAAGTTTGATATAACCCATTACCACACAATCCCTAATTTTGACGACCCTGAGAAAGAAGCCTTTTGAAAACACTGTAGGAAAAGGAGAAAATGCTGGTAACCAGCATTTTCTCCTTTTCCCACAGTGTTTTCTACCCTTCCAAGAACAAATTTCAATTTTTCAGTCACCTTTATTTTGTCGTCTGCAAATGCTTTTAATTTGAACCAGTCTAAAATTTTGTCTTGTGGTAAAGAGATAAATTTATATACACTTTATCACTCACATTGTGTCTTTTTGGCCACTACTGTGCCTTGAACGGAACCAAAACTGAGGTAGTAGCTTTGACAAAATAAATGATATAAAAATTTTTGTATTTATATACAAACTTAAAAATGTGTATATACATTATCTCTGATGCAATAATTTGACATTTACAACTCAAACAGATGTAAAGGAAAAAAAATGTTAAAAAAGATCAGAAAATATATGAACACATTCTAATAATCTGGCAATGTAACTGGGCATGCATTTATAAAAATTTGATCTAGGTTTTCATTTAAATTCATTTATCTGAACTATGAAAGTCTTTAATTCTTGACCAAACATTTCCATGTTTTAAAAACCCTATGGAAGAATTCTTTTGAGAACATTCAGGGAAAAGACAAAAATGTGGTTCAAAGACATTAAATTTGTCATATACAAAAAAAAAACAAGAGCGGCAAACTGTCGCAAGATACGCCCGTCTTACCCCAAGTTGTAAAGCTGGGGCATGCATCGGACAAAATTCAATTATGAAAAACAACAAAGGCCAATAACTAAAAAATTAAGCCACCAACTGTTATGATTCGTGTGCACTGCACTCACCCTTGATGAGATCTATCCACCCATGAAATTTCATAACCCTAGCTAGTATAGTTTTGGAGATATGCTCCGGACAAAATTCAATTATGAAAAACAACAAAGGGCAATAACTCAAAAATTAAGCAAGCAAGAGTTATGATTCCTGTGCACTGCACTCCCGCTCAGTGAGAACTATCCAGCCATGAAATTTCATAACCCTTGCTAGAATACTTCTGGAGATATGCTCCGGACAAAATTCAAGTATGAAAAACAACAAAGGGCAATAACTCAAAAATTAAGTAAGCAAGAGTTATGATTCCTGCGCACTGCACTCCCCCTCTATGAGATCTATCCACCCATGAAATTTCATAACCCTAGCTAGTATAGTTTTGGAGATATGCTCTGGACAAAATTCAATTATGAAAAACAACAAAGGGCAATAACTCAAAAATTAAGCAAGCAAGAGTTATGATTCCTGCGCACTGCACTCCCCCTCCATGAGATCTATCAACCCATGAAATTTCATAATCCTAGCTAGAATAGTTTTGGAGATATGCCCCGGACAAAGAACTGGACGCCGCCCGCCCGCCCAGACGCCCGCCCGCCCGCCACAGGTGATCCCATAATACGTCCCGTCTTCGACGGGCATATAAAAAGGATAGAAAAAAATGAGGGAAGAGGAGAAAATGCTGGTTACCAGCATTTTCTTCTTTTCCCAGCATGTTTTTAAAAGCTTTTCTTCTCAGGGTCTTTAAAAGTCCGGATTGTTCACCACTATGGGAAGGCTTATGAAAACATTAAGTTATGTAGGAAAAGAAGAAAAAGTTGGTATACAGGATATTCTTATTTTCCGCCAAATGCTATCTACCCTTAACAGGCCAAATTCCATCATTATGGCCATGTTTAATCTGTCATCTGCAAATACTCTCAATACCAACAATTCTAAAACTTAACCATTTACCAAACAATCCCTGGTTTTTACGACCCTTCTGAAAACATTGTGGGAAAAGGAGAAAATGCTTGTAACCAGCATTTTCTCCTTTTCCCACAACCTTTTCTACTCTTCTAAAGTCAAGTTTCTATTTTTGTGTTACCCTGATTTTTGTCGCCTGCAAATGCTTTCAATTTGGACACATCTAAAATTTTGTTGTGTAATAACAAGTCAAGTCTTCTTTGGATTCCCACAGCATTTCCAACAGCCTATTGATTCCGGCTTGTTTGGTAAAAAGTTCAATAATAGTGAAGATAATAAACCATCACATCTGTGGGTTATAACAGCAAGTTAGGCAAAGAAAATAAAGCGTAGAAGTAAAAATCTATATGTACATTTTTAAAGAAAAAAAAAAAAAATCATAAATCATTCCAATAGATGTTATTTCATGTTTTTCAACAAATTTGATCAAATTTTCATTTCACAGTTCAGAAGGTGAAATGAAGGAATGCTGCTTGTGATACATGTGGTCTATAAAAAAAGTTACACTCCCTCCCCCCCCCCCCCCAAAAAAAATCCAAACACATTCCCAAAAAAACTTGCCTAACCCTTTACAACACAATCAGGAGTTTTAACGACCCCCAAGAAAGAGGTTTTATGAAAACATTGTGGGAAAAGGAGAAAATGCTGGTCACCAGCATTTTTTCCTTTGCCCACAATGTTTTCTTGTGAGAAAAGGAGAAAATGCTGGTGACCAGCATTTTCTCCTTTGCCCACAGTTTCCTATCCCTTGAAAGGCAAATTTTATAATTAGTGCAATATTGAATTTTGCAGTCTGCAAATTCTTTCAATTAGGATCTGTTTAAAATTTTGTCATGTGGTAAGGAGTTAATAAGGATATGTTAAATGTTTGGTGCTCTAGTCATATCAATGCCATAGCTACCCGGCTTCGACGATGGAGTAAAACTGATATACTGTTGTAAGAGCAAAAGTTTTGTGCATGACAAGAAGACTGACCTATAAATCTGCTAATCCACAAAAATAAATCTACACAGATAAAATCAATGCAAATGCTTGACCATTCAACATATAATTCTGACTTGTACTGAACTTGACAGACAAGTATTGACAAAAAATTGAGGGAAATGGATCAATATCAATATATCGAATACCAATAGCCAGTATTTTCTCCTTTTCTAACGATAGTTTTATTTCCTTTCAAAGACAAATCCCATCATTTCAAAAACATTTAACTCTTTACCAAACGACAAAATTGTACACCAGTCGAAATTGAAAGTATTTGCAGAGGACCACATAAGTATGGCTCAAGAATTGAAGTTTGTCTCGGGAAGGATAGAAAACATTGTGGAAAAAGGAGAAAATGCTTTTTACCAGCATTTTCTCCTTTTCCTACAATGTTTTCAAATAGCTCGTTAAAACTCGGTATTGTGTGGTAAAAAGTTAAATTGTTGTGTGCACTGCTGTCAATTTGGACAAGTCTTAAATTTTGTTGTCTGGTAAAGATTTAACTCTGACCTCGAAACTAACCTTTACACTTTTTCAATACCAAAAGCTTTTGCAAGCAACAAATTAAATGAGCCTAAAATGAAGGAATTTGTTTTGGAAAGAGTAAGAAACATTGTGGAAAAAGGACAAAATGCTCTCTGTCTCTGGTTCAAATCACCAGCTAGGCAAATTTCTCTCCAAGGCTTGATGAGCCATTGTAACGGGATTAATTCCTTTCACACTGCTGATCTTTATTTCAACAATGGTTTCTGTGAGAGAGCAGTCAGTGGCATGGGAAGAATATAGTGAAAAGCATTGGTAATGAAAACTCCAGAAAGTCATGCATAGGTGAACTGGTCACTATCACGAAAGTGAAATAATAGTGAAAGCCGCATTTATCAACATACAAACAAACCACACATAAACAAAAATCAATGCCATCATATATGAGGTACTATCAAATGCAGCTATCTGAACATTTCATTGCAATGTAGCACCTAAAAAGTATATTTAGACTTTCATTTCTGATGCCATAGCATGCTCAATGAGAGGTTGCTATCTGACAAGTATTTGGGAAAGTTGCCTAAATATTGGAATTTCGACGTTGTTTTGGCAAAGAATAAGTTACATAGTAGTGGAAATTTAGATCCAAAATCTAACTGCAAGTTCGGCGATCTTAATCTTAGCTCTCTGCACAAGCAAAAGTAAGTTATGCTTACCACCATTTAAGTTTAAGTTTAAAATGTCACAATAACTATCTACGCTGCATTCAAGGAACAAACAGTTGACCGTTTTCCATGTAATCCCAAATTTTAACAACACTGAGAAACGCAGCTTTTTGAAAACACAATCTTTTCTTCCATTTCAGAAATAAAAATTTTGTGTCTGACTACTTTTCATGTGTACCTGCAAATGCTTTCAATCTGGAAGAGTCCAAAATGTTATTATATAGTAAGGAGTGAATGGGGACTACTTGCTGTTTTGAATACAATATTCTGTAAAAAATCTCCTCCAAAACCTATTCCATCTAGACACTTGTATCAAGTACCAACAACATAGGATTTTGACAACAAATAATAATTTCAGGATTCATTTTACTCCCAAAATTTCTAGACCAATGCCCTACAATGCACTTGATGGCTGTCAAGTGTCCAAGAGGGATCTGTAAATCTTCTCTGCTTCTCGTAAACCACTCATATAAGCTCCAGCTATTGTTTGGTGAAATTGTCTGTGTGTTGCCTGTAGAAATATAGTATAACAAAGATAGTGTGTTTGTTAGTAAGCTACAGAAATACAGTATGAGTAATAGAAATAATCTGTCATTTGGTAAGCTGAACAAATATAGTCTACAACGCTAATGTGTTACTTGGTCAGCTGTACAAATATAGTACAACAGCAATAATGTGTCGTATGGTAAGCTGTACCAGTGTAATATAACAGCAATAATGTGTCACATGGTAAGCTGTACCAGTGTAATATAACAGCAATAATGTGTCACATGGTAAGCTGTACCAGTGTAATATAACAGCAATAATGTGTGACATGGTAAGGTGTAAAAATATAGTCTACAACGCTAATGTGTTACTTGATCAGCTGTACAAATATAGCACTACAGCGATCATAATGTGTCACTTGGTCGGTTGTACATATATAGCACTACAGCAATAATGTGTCACTTGGTAAGCTGTACAAGTGTAACATAACAACAATAATGTGTCACTTGGTAAGCTGTAAAAATATAGTATGATAGCGATGATGTGTCTCTTGACATGCTACAGAAATATAGTAAAACAAGAGCGATAATGTGTCTACTGGATAAGATTAACCCATTACCACACAATCCCTACTTTTGACGCCATTGAGAAAGAAGCCTTTAGAAAACATTGTGGGAAAAGGAGAAAATGCTGGTAACCAGCAGTTTCTCCTTTTCCCACAATGATTTTTACTTTAGTTGAAACATATTTATTTTCAATTTGGACACGTCTAAAATTTTGTTGTTTGGTAAAGAGTTAAACACAACCATATAGTACCAGTACTAAATGAGGGTATAAATTGCAGTTCTGATAGAAATGAACTTTCAACTCGTATTTGCCAGCCACATATTAAAAATATAATAAATGCCGACAAAAAAAAATTATACAAAATCAGTACATGGAGTTGTAATTTACCTTACATTTCTCGCATGTGACATAATATTGTAACATGTAGGTATGCAGATGGGGATGCCACAGGGAATGACCGAATGGAACTGTACCTGATTTTGATATAAGTTCTCTCATAAAAAGTTAAAAGCATGAAATAAATAGAATATTTCTTTTTTTTTTTCAGTGAAAGATCAAAATTTATTTAACCTTGTAAAAACCATCAGTAATATTTTCAGGAGTAGCTATGCCACTCCTGAAAATATTAATGATAATGTTGACTCAAAGAAATAAATTTCGATCTTTCAGCATAAAAAAACCAAATACATGTATCCTCTATGTCTATTTACCTCTCCAGCAAAATACACTTTCTCCTTGATATCTTTTGACAGACTGTCAAAGGCATCTTGTCTTGCATTGACAGGAATGTAGCAGTATGACATGTTGAAAAAAGTGTCTTTATACCATCGTGATACATACTGTGCTACTGGACTACCCACTGTCTACAAAATACAGAACATCTATCTATTGTAGACAATCACTGACCTCTTAACCCATTACCACACAATTCCTACTTTTGACAACCCTGAGAAAGAAGACTTTCGAAAACATTGTGGGAAAAGGAGAAAATGCTGGTTAACAGCATTTTCTCCTTTTCCCACAATGATTTCTACTCTTCATAGCACAAATTTCAAATTTTTAATCACTTTCATTTTGTTGTCTGAAAATGTTTTTGATTTAGACAAGCCTAAAAATACTACATTGTCGTTTGGTAATGAGTCAAAACAAGTTACTCTTTAGCTGACACTTTTTGAGAAAGTGCGAGAGAAAAGGAGAGGGAGAGAGAGAGAGAGTCAGAGAGGCTATAATTACTGAAAAAGGGGGAGCCAGGCACAGATAAACAAACAAAAGGGGCTTACTTCAATAAGAGAAAGATCAAATACTCATGTTAATTTAAAATGTTATTCAATGTAAAGTTTGCAATAAGCATTGTCATGGGTAACAGAATATGATAACAACAGAAGAAACATACCTGTTCTGGAAAAATCTTCCGCAATTTTTCAAGACTAAGAGCAACTATATCTTCATCTGACCTTTCCTTCATGTACTCAACTGCATCTCCAGTAATGAAAGACATCAGGGTGAAATGCTTACTCTGGAAAAAAAATACTTTCATCATGTTTAACCATGGCAAATATTAAGACTCGTTCATAACGAAGGAATAGACAAATGACAATTTATATGTTTCTTTTTTCAAATGCTGGTTACCAGCCTATTTCACCTTTTCCCTGAATGTTTTCAGAAGGTTTCTTTCTCTGGGTCTAGTTAACCTGGGATTCCGATTGTGTGGTAAAAGATTAATTCTTTACCTGACAATCCAATGTCTAATGAATGTTAATTTTTTTTTAAAAGTTATTGTGGGAAATGGGCCTTTTTGCAACAATGTTGTCATATGCCTTCCGTCTAAGGCTTGCTATTGATTTGTTTGTTCGATAAAGGTTAGCTCTTTACCAAACAACAAAATTTCAGACGTGTCCAAATTGAAAGCATTCGTAGATGACAAAATAAATATGACTCAAAAATTGAAACTTGACTACAGAAGAGAAGGAAACATTGTGGGAAAAGAAGAAAATGCTGGTTACCAGCACTTTTCTCACTTTCCCACAATGTTTTCTAAAGGTTTCTTCCTCTGGGTGGTAAAAACCAGGCACTATTTGGTAAAGGAATAAAAACAAAAACTTAGAATAGGAATTAAAATGCTACTGACCTCTTCGGGAGTAATATCATAAAAAACATCAAACAGACCAGGTATGACAGAATCTGTGGATACATGACCAAACATACAGCTTTTCTTTGTTACATTCTCCCAAAATTTATTTTCAAACTGAAGTACTATCTGTAAAGATAAAATGTAAGAAAAGTGATAAAACTGCAACAGTCACAAGTAAAGTAGTCGCAGGGTGACACACACCTTTCTGTGTATGCCTTGTCACTGAATCAGGAAAAAAGAGCCAGCCCCCTGCATACTTAACCAACCATGTTAAAAAAAATAAAGCCTGGGTTAGACAGCTTCCATAAAATTAAAGCAAAACTGGTATATAACTGTAGAAGAAAAGGACGCAAGATCACGTTTGCATATTGATACAAAGACCACCTGATTCCAATATGAATACCCCTCCCAACCTGACCAGCTTTGCTGTTCGGGGTATGTTAATCTTTTACCACACACCGACTTGTAACGAACCTGAAACATTGAAAACATTGTGGGAAAAGGAGAAAATGCTGGCTACCAGCATTTTCTTCTTTTCCCACAATGTTTTTTACCCTTCCCAAAGCAAATTTGAATAATTGAGTCAGTTCTCTTTTGTCCTCTGCAAATGCTTTTAATTTAGACATGTTTAAAATACTTACATTTGGCAAAGGGTTAAAAGGCACCTATACCTACTTACTCCTCTTACACAACTGCAGTCAAATGAATGAACATGTCCTTGTTAGATATGAATAACTGAGACAAAGTAACAACAGAGAAAGGAAAAATATTGTGGAAAAAAAGCAAAATTATGCGCAAAACATTTTGTTAAGATGTCTGCATTTTAGTAATTTAGCTCTTTAGCAAAGCACAAAATTTTAGACAGGTCCAAATTGAAAGCATATGCAGATGACAAAAACATGTAACTCAAAATTTTAAATTAATTTCCAGGAGGGCAGAAAACATTGTAGGAAAAGGAGAAAAGGAGAAAATGCTTGTTAACAACATTTTCTCCTTTTCCCATAATGTTTTTTAAGGGTTCTATCTCAGGGTTGTAAAAACCAGCGCTTGTTTGGTAAAGGGGTCGGTAAAACAAGTCCTCTGGAGCTGACATCTCGACAGAATTTCTTCATCAAATATTGGGGGCCATATAGACCTTCTATTCCTTATAAATTGTTCCATTTAAACAAACTAACAATCTCATAGGCTGACACACTTGTCTCAGCCAATCAGATTGCTAGAGTCAAAATTAAGAATCAGACTCGGATTAATAATACTGGGTTACCATAGCACAATTTGCCTGTTACCACACAATACTGGAGATTTAACAGCTCTTAGACAAAGAGCTTATGAAAACTTGGTGGGGAAGGGAGAAAATGCTAGTAAAAAGCATTTTTTCCTTTTGCTACCATGTTTTCTACTCTTACAAACACTAACCCAAACATTATAGCAACATCAGTAGGTTGTCTGCCGGCATTTCCTATATTGATAGGTCCAAAACTTTGTTGTCTGGTATAGTGTGACGATCTCCTTACCTTCTCCACATGGCCAGACCCCAGTGACAACGTTTTATATTCTGATAGTGGCGGATTGAATTTAATCCTGTCTTGCTTTAGGATTTCTAGAGGAACTGTTATTAACACCTATATAATACAAATAAAATGTCCAGTCATTCCAGTGCTAATTACACGAAATCAACTCTTTATTACATGTAAAAGTTGAAACTCATTCACACTGAAACAGTGGCTTACAATGAATCCAAAAGGTTAAAACGGTTAAAAAGGTTGCAAAGTTAGAAAACCTTGAGAAAAAGGAGAAAAAGCTAGGTATTTGCTCTGCTCAGCATTTTCTCCTTTTCCTACAATGATTTCTATCCTCCAAGAAGAAATTTCAATTTTTGAGTCACATTAACCCTTTACTCCATGGATACTCATTTCTACGCATTAATTGTGGGAGCCTTTGGAAAACATTGTGGCAAAAGGTGAAATTGCTCGTGACGAGCAATTTCACCTTTTGCCACAATGTTTTCTATGCTATCAAAAGATGTCATGTACACTTAAGAAACAGCTTCATCCTTGCTGTTATTTAGGGTCAATTAGAGATACCACAGAAATGCCTTATGGGGTAAAGGGTTAATTTTGTTGTTTGCGAATGCTTTCAATTTGGATCAATCTATATTTTGTTGTTTGAAAAATAGTTAAAACTTGCAAACAGATACGAAATCAGGTCTATCCTCAGATACATGGCCAGATGGGCAACAATATTCGAAAGTACCTTCTCCTTGCTGATCTTGAGTATAAATCTTTTCTGAAATATGAATTAACAATAATCTGTCTATAGAGCAGCAAAATTTGTCTTTTAGAGTAGACCCAGTGGACAGGATAATAGTTTAAATTTCACATAAAATGAACATCTGAAAGCTCAGAAATTGTTGAGTATGGAAAACAGTGTGGAAAAAGCAGCAATCTACCACCTATAAGCAACTGCTGCTTTTCCCCACTTTACTTTTTAATGCTGTCAGCTACAATGTAGTACAAAAGCAGGTATTCAAACAGGCAAGCGTTAACAGAACCAAAAGGTTAGTTAACCCTTTACCAAACAATCCTTGGTTTTTATGTTCCTGAGATAGAAGCCTTTTGATGACATTGTGCAAAAAGGAGAAACTGCTGCTACCAACATTTTCTCCTTTTCCCACAATGTTCTCTACCCTGCTGGAAACAAAATTCAAATTTTGAGTTATGCTTATTTTGTCGTCTGCAATTGCTTTCAATTGGGCCAGTCTAAAATTTTGTTGTTTGGTAAAAAGTTAAGACTATGATATGGGGTCCTGCATGGTTCTGCAAAAGTATCAGATTCACAATTTTGAGGCTCTAGGTTCAATCTTCACAGAGTTTTTGGCAGGACACTTTGGAGCCCTGGATTGGTACTGGTAAAAACTGCCACAAATTAATGAATCAATTGTCTCAGTGATGACTGAAATAATGTTGAAAATAGCTACTAAACAGCAATACATAAAGTTATGAAAAACTGTGTCACCTTTGTAGCTTGACGCTTAGTTCCATCTGTTGTTTCCAAAGTAACCATGTCTTCAGTGTAATCAATTGCACATACCTTAACAAAGAAGTAAAGCGAGATTCATTAATCAATTAGCGCTTACAGACTTACTCATTAACAATCGTGCCTCGGAGCAGAAACATTTAAGTCTGTATCACACAATCCCAACTTTTAATGACCTGTGGAAAACAGCCTTTTGAAAACAGTGTTGGAAAAGAAGAAAATGCTGGAAACAAACATCCATACCAAATTTGAAGATGTTCAGGCTAAAAATGACAGTTATATTCCGGACAAGCAGAAAATGCTGTAAAAATGACGATGAAAGAGAAATAGCTCAAAGACAGCACAAGGTAGAGTTATGGTTCTTTTGCACCAAACTCTGTATTATTGCAACAAACACAAATGCCAAGTTTCAAGTCAATTGGACTTGAGATGACAAAGTTATGCTCTGGACAAAGAACTGGACACCCACCTGCCCCGACACCCACCTGCCTGCCCGCCCGAACATCCACCTGCCCGTCTGCCCTTTTGCCATGGGTTATCCCATAATATGTCCCGTCTTCAACGGGCATATAAAAATGCTTCCATAAAATCCATTTGGTTCAACAACCCACTAAATCATGAGGTAAAATGGTATGACATGGATAACATGTAAAGATAGTGGAAAGTTTCAATCCAGGTCAGCCTGTGCACACTGCGCAGGCTGACTTTGGTTGGTACTTCTTCAACATGCACTAAACCTCCTTTTCACAAAGTGTGACTCACATCATAATGATAATTATGAAGAAAATACCAACAGATTAAATTTTGGCTCACCTCTGCATTTTTTATAACATTTAAACCGTCTGCTAACTTCTCAATAATCTTTTGGCAGCCATTTTGGATATGGATTGATGGTCCATGGAATTGTGGGTAATCTTCATTTTGATCCCATAACAAGGATGAGACTTTTGAAAGGCTGCAGCCACATGTGTATTCTAAATTTCTCAGCTGATACTTCAGTAAACTCTCCTCTTCCTGTGAAAAGTGTAGATTAACCCTTTACCACACAAGGAAATTTTAGACTGGTCCAAATTGAAAAGCATTTGCATACAAAAACAAAAAATAAAGGTGAAATTGAAATGTGGTCTGAGTAGGTTAGAAAACACTCTGGGAAAAAGAGAAAATGCTCTATTCTCTCCTAAAAAGGACATATTTAGTCCCATGTTCTTGCTCTTAATAATCCATGTTATACATACCCACATCTACTCCCCCACTTTCCTCTATCTTTTACTTTTTTGTTTAAATTTTTCAATAAAATTAGCAATAGGTTTGACATGAATGGTGTAATGGAAACAGTCTCAGGTTTTGATCCTAAAATAAACAACCCTGCCGGCTCATTGGTTGAAAAATTGGATGAAAATCAGTCACAGTTTAAGATTTGAAAATTATGAAATCTTACTTCCCACTATGCTTAAAATCTGCTTTGACAAAGTTTTGATACATAAACTACAAATGGTTTCTACATGCCTAGGTATTCAAAAATACACTAATTCATGCTCTTTATTCATTCTTCAACCAATGTCATTCATTCTTCAACAAATGTCATTCATTCTTCAACCAATATCATTCAACCTTCAACCAATGTCATTCATCCTTCAGCCAATGTCATTCATCCTTCAGCCAATGTCATTCATTATTCAACCAATGTCATTCGTTCTTCAACAAATGTCATTCGTTCTTCAACCAATGTCATTCGTCCTTCAGCCAATGTCATTCATCCTTCAACCAACATCATTCAATCTTCAACCAATGTCATTCATCCTTCAACCAGTGCCATTCATTCTTCAACCACCATCATTAATCCTTCAACCAATGTCATCTGCTCTAAATAAGTTTCAGGAAGAAAATAATCAATTTACTATTTCTACACAAATTATGAGAAACACCAAACACTAATTCCTAATACATACCTTTGAAAATTTTATACCAGATTCTTCTTTAAACTGTTTATGTAGTTCCATAATACTATCTATAAAAGACGAAAGCGGCATGCAGGAAAATGAAAATGGGAGGAGCCTTTGTCTTAGATTATCACAGATTAGTCTCAACATAAAGTCCCATGTGTAACATGAGATTTCATGGGAGAACAACAATAAACCAAATTGGAGTCAAAAGTAAAGCATGAGTCTTAAAATTACCAGTTTAAATCTTAACCAAATGCCAAATTTTTAGTCTGGAGCAAATTGGAAGCATATGCAGACAACATATTAAACTAGAATAACTATCACTAAATGTGATAAATACCCCCACCCCTATATTTCATGTCACAGGGGCAATAACTCATGAATTCTTGATGGAATTTTCACAAAATTTGCGTCTTGCACATCTACAACTCCAAATGGACACTTCTACCATGTATGAAGCGAATCGGACTGAAATTGTAGGAGGAGTTGTCCGGACAAGGGTTTTAAATGTGAATCAGGGGCAATAACTAATTAATTTGTCATAGAAGTTTCACGAAAGTTGCATCTTGAATATCTACAACTCCTAATGAACACTTCTGCCAAGTTTAAAGTGAATCAGACAGAAACTGTAGGAGTTGTCCGGACAAGCATTTTCAAATCAAATCAGGGGCAATAACTCAGTAATTCTTGATGGAATTTTCACAAAATTTCCGTCTTGCACATCTACAACTCCTAATGAACACTTCTGCCAAGTATCAAGCGAATTGGACTGAAACTGTAGGAGGAGTTGTCCGGACAAGATTTTGCGGACAGACCGACCACCCGACCGACCACCTGACCACCCGACCGACAGGCTGATTCCAGTATACCCCCCACAAACTTTGTTTGCGGGGATATAACAATGCTTACTCATTTCTCTCTTGGGGTAGGGTAGAAAACATTGTGGGAAAGGGAGAAAATGCTGGTTACCAGCATTTTCTCCTTTTCTCACAATGTTTTCAAAAGACTATTTTTCCAGGGTCGTTAAAAAGTAGTATTGTGTGGTAAAGGGTTAAACTATAGGAGGTTCACTGCACCTCTGTGATCTATTAACTCTTAACCAAATGTCAAAATTTTGGACTAGTCCAAACTGAAAGCATTTGCAGACGACAAAATAAATGTAACTCAAAAAATGAAACTTGATTTATGAAGGGTAGAAAACATTGAAGAAAAAGGAGAAAATGCTGGTATAGTCAAGAGTTGGTTTCATGGCTGACTATGACTTTAACTCTTTACCAAACCATAAAATTTTAGATTTTTCCAAACTGAAAGCACATGCAGGCGACAAAATAAACAAGACTCAAAAACTGAAATTTGTTTCTAGCATGGTATAAAACATTGTGAGAAAAGGAGAGAATGCTGGTGACCAAGATTTTCTCCTTTTCACCCAATGTTTTCAAAAGGCGTCTATCTCAGGGTCTTAAAAACCAGGGATTGTTTGGAAAAGGGATGATTATCAAAGTTAAACAATACCTTGCAAACTTCTGTCAGCCTCAGATTCATTCCTTATTTGCCTGTTGATATCCAAAATGGAGTAGAAATGAAATTTCATCCTTTTGTCCATCTTCTCATCAATTATCTCCCCTTTATCATTTAACAGCACACACTGTTCTTCTACCTCCTGGACTTTAACATCTGCCTTTCATTTAGATAAATTAGAGGGGTAATTGTTTGTTTCAGTGAATAAACAAAATTTCTGTCATAATCAAAAGAAAGGCTTATATTTTCATTCAAGCCTTGCCAAAGAAACTTTGATTAGTTACAAACATATTTATTTTACATCGATTGAGAAACAAGTTCCTACAACTTATGCTAACCTCTCTCCACTCCACTTCCTGGGAACTACACTATCAGTAGTACTCAAGCCGAATGTGTGGGCCTTTGAAAAATCCCGAAGTTGACACCCGCTCCAGGGTATCGAACTCAGGACCTTTTGGTTACAAGACCGACGCTCTACCTCATGACCATAGACACAACAGGAAAAGGAGACATTGCTGTTTATCAATGCTTTCTCCTTTTCTCATAATGTTTTTAAATCTTCAAGATCAGAAACATCAAAACCAGGAACTGTGTGGTAAAGGGTTGAAACTTTAAGTCAACAAAAGCTTCTACTCATCTATATTAACATTTTACCAAACAATCCTTGGTTTTTACGGTATGGAATAGTAGCCTTTTGAAAACATTGTGGGAAAAGGAGAAAATGCTGGTAACCAGCATTTTCTCCTTTTCCCACAATGTTTTTTACCCTATCATAGACAGAAATCTTCTTTCAGCAAGAGTTGAATTGTCGTCTGCAAATGCTTTCAATTTGGTCTAGTCCAAAAGTTTGTTGTTTGGGAAAGGGTTAACCTTTTACCAAACAATCCCTGGTTTTTTCAACCCTCAGATAGAAGCCTTTTGAAACAATTGTGGGAAAGGCGAAAATGCTGGTACCAGCATTTTATCCTTTTTCCACAATGTTTTGAACTCGGCTGAAAGAAAAAACAAACAATTTTTGAGTTCTGTTTATTTTGTCAAGTGCTTTCAATTTGGACCAGTCTAGAATTTTGTTGTTTTGTAAAGAGGTAAAAGTGCTTGCATACAACAAATAATGATGAAAAAATAGGTTTAGATTTTGATGGGAAAGAAAAGATTGTCATCACCAGCATTTTCTATTTTTTCTCATAATGTTTTCAAACACAATCTTTCTTTTGTTGTTACAACATCTGGGCCTGTATTCAACAACCATTCTAAATAATATTCTTAGTTTTATTTTCCAAGGTTTTCTAGATTTGAAAGATACACAACTTCTGATTGGCTAACCCAAATGTTTTAGCCAATCAGAAGTTGTGTTACTTTCAAATTTAGAAAATCCTAGACAATGTTTCTATGAATGGTTGGTGAATATGGATTCCTGATCGTTTGGTAAAGGGTTAAAGCATTTTATGAATGAAGTGAACTGTCTTAACAAGGCAAAAAGCTTACAATTTCAAGGAGTCTTTTTGCCAGAATATTTCACAACACAGCCGTGTAGATCAAAGAGCAGACTGCACATTCTATGTAGTCTAATCTTGATCTTAAATGTCCAATTGACATTTTAATCTCAATCTTGAATGACTGATTGAATGGTGTTTAACTCTTTACCAAACGCAAAAACTTGTACGAGTCTAAATTGAAAGTATCTGCAGAAAACAAAATAAATGCGGATAAATAATTGAACTTTGATTCGGAAAGAGTAGAAACATTGTGGGATAAGGAGAAAATGCTAGTTACCAGCATTTTCTCCTTTTCACACAATAATATTAAAATGCTACCTCTGATTCGTAAAAACCAGGGATTGTTTGGTAAAGGTTTAAATGCATATCCTAAATGCAGTATACAAAGCAAGACATCTCGTCATAAAGGGATCCTTAAATTCCATGGTCAGACCATTGACTAAATAAGGAAGTAGAATAGTCCTTGAATGTGCATAAAGATCTACAAATAGCAAAACTTTTCAGCCAATACAAGCCTGTGCAGACTGTGCAGGTTGAGGAGGGATGGATACTTTTTGCAGAAGCTAAAAAGGCCCCCTTGTCACAGAGCTGCTCAATTTATTTCTCACAGATACCATAAATCCATACCTGTTTACATAATACTGTTACTGGATTATTCACACAGCCTGTTACTATATGAGACAAGGCCCCTAACTGTGTTAGTTTCTGATCAATCATCCTACCTCCGATATGTTCACTAGCCTCCAACACTATCACCTGTAATTACAGATAGTTTTACAAATCCTAAGTGCTTAACCCATTACCACACAATCCCTACATTAGACACCCCTGAGAAACAAGCCTTTAGAAAACATTGTGGGAAAAGGAGAAAATGCTGGTAACCAGCATTTTCTCCTTTTCCCCACAATGTTTTCTACCCTTCATAAAAGAGATTTCAAATTTTCAGTCACTTTTATTTTGTCGTCTGCAAATGCTTTCAATTTGGACAAGCCTAAAAGTTTGTCGTTTGGTAATGAGTTAAGCTTTTACCACAGAGCAAAATTTTAAACCTAACCAAATTCAAAGCATATACAGACAGCAATTTTATAGTGGCTAAGATGACAGATCTTATTTTTTGAAAGGTAGAAAACTTTGTGGGAAACGGAGAAAATGCTGGTAACCAACATTTTCTTCTTTTCCCACAATGTTTTAATAAGGCTTCGTCTTCAGGGTCGTTAAAAAATGTCAATGTGGGGTAGAGAGTTAACTCTTTATCAAACAATGCCGAGTTTCAACAACTGCAAGTAAGCTGCCTTTTGAAAACATTGTGGGAAAAGGAGAAAATGCTGGTAACCAGCAATTTCTCCTTTTCCCACAATGTTTTCTATCTTATCAGATAACTTCAGCTCATTTTTTGTATCAATTTTCAATAAGCCGCTTGCAGATGTTTTGAATTTGAGAGAGTCTAAAATTTGTTGTTTGGGAAAGGGTTTGCCCTGTGGGAAACAAAACTTGTTTTTTATGACCCTGAGTAGAACTGCTGAAAAAAACAAGAGCTCCGCAAAAAGGCCCATATAAGCCCGAAAGGGCTTCTCAGTGAAATGGATTAAAATCTAGAACGCCTGTAGATATCCCAAGTCACATGCACAAGTACACATCATAGAGATTCATTATAGTAACTTTGAACTTATTCTAATGAAAACCGTAAGAAAAGTTGTGAGCACAAGAAACTGCTGACGGACGGATGGACAACCGGGACTTTCACATGATACAACCCTTCTGACATATAAAAGCAACAAGTCAATGTAGGAAAAGGAGAAAATGCCAGGTACCATCTTTTTCATCTTTTCTCACAATGTTTTCTACCCTTTCTCGTAAAAGTTCTTTCATCCGAGTCACATTAAATTTGTCATCAGCAATTGCTTTCAGTGTGGTGGAGTTTAACCCTTTACACCATAGATACTCATTTCTACACATTGCTTGAAGGAGCCTTTGGAAAACATTGTGGCAAAAGGTGAAATTGCTTGTGACGAGCAATTTCACCTTTTGCAACAATGTTTTCTACACTATCAAAAGGTCTCATATACACATAAGAAACAGCTTCACCTTTGCTGTTATTTAGGGTCAATTAGAGATTCCATAGAAACCCCTTATGGGGTAAAGGGTTAAATAATGTCATCCAGTCAAGAGTTATTCACTGAGCCAAGGACATACTCTGCAATTACTTTGATTTTCTACCAATAGAGGTCAATTATTACCATTTCTTTATGACCTTTTGAAAAATATCAATAAACATTAAGGAAGTAGACCCGTAACACGTCTAGTGCAGCATGTATAAAAAACTCTTGATAATTGATACATAGGGATTTATACAAAGATAATACTTCTGCATATTTTTAACCCATTACCACACAATCCCTACTTTTGACGCCCCTGGGAAAGAAGCCTTTGGAAAACATTGTGGGAAAAGGAGAAAATGCTGGTAACCAGCATTTTCTCCTTTTCCCACAATGTTTTCTATCCTTTACAAAACAAATTTCAAATTTTCAGTCACTTTTGTTTTGTCGTCTGCAAATGCTTTCAATTTGGACCAGTCTGAAATATTGTCGTTTGGTAATGGGTTAACTAAACAGAAATTCCTATGATGAAGTCTTGAAATTATTTTTTTTATATTTTTGTTAATTTCCAGAAAAGGGAGTAATTATTATCTCCCTTTGTAATGAGAATATAGTGGTTTTAGATTTATAAATGTTATTCCAAAGAAGGAAAAAAAGGGAAAATGTGGCTTTTAAAAATAATACTCATTTTTTAATCATAGCAAATTTTGAAGGATAAATTTGTATTGGAAACAGCTGTTTTCTATTACAGGTCCACTACCTTTACACAAACTTACCTGAACTCCGAGGTTCGTCAACTGTTTGGCAGCAGAAAGCCCTGCTATACCAGCCCCAACAACTATCACAGGATCCTGTAAAAATACATGAGCATTGCTATGTGACAATAGAGTTAGATGAATTTCTGTGATACATTATAAACAAATAATCATATAGTTAAAGCTCCACAAAATTCTATTACTCAAACAGCTGGAGTCTGGAGGTAGACTGGTCTTTGGACATGCAGAAAATATAGAAAAAGCCAAAAAATTTCAAACCACGTCAGCCTGCGTGACCTGCTTAGGCTGACATGGACTAAAACTTTCTGCAATGCATCAAGCCCCCTCTTCACAGAGCTGAAATCAAGTCATCAGTTACTATTTGACAAAATTGTCAACTTAACCCTTTACCCCATAGGGTCTTTCTATGGCATCTTTAATTGACACTAAATAACTGCCTGGACAAAGCCGTTTCTTATGTGTATATGACACCTTTTGATAGCATAGAAAACATTGTGACAAAAGGTGAAATTGCTCGTCACGAGCAATTTCACCTTTTGCCACAATGTTTTCCAAAGGCTCCTACAAGCAATGTGTAGAAATGAGTATCTGTGGAGTAAAGGGTTAATCATTTCAAATGCGGCTGCTTATACTAAACATCAACAATATGTCCAAAACAAGAATACAAAATAGGGATTATGTACTACTTCAGCTTTTAACACACAATTCTGACTTTTAATGATCTTCAGGAAAAGCCTTTGCAAAACAATGTGGGGAAAGAGAAAATGCTGGTAACCAGCATTTTCTCCTTTTCCCACCCTGTTTTCTACTCTATTAAAGATAAATTCCACAATTTGAGTAACCTTCATTTAGTTTGTTTGCAAATGCTTTGTTTGTGTAGTAAAGACTTAATCATGTATGTAAACTAACCCTTGAGGACACAATGTCTACTTTTAACTACCTTAACCCTTTACTCCATAGATACTCATTTCTACACATTGCTTGTAGGAGCCTTTGGAAAACATTGTGGCAAAAGGTGAAATTGCTCGTGACGAGCAATTTCACCTTTTGCCACAATGTTTTCTGTGCTATCAAATGGTGTCATATACACTTAAGAAACAGCTTCATCCATGCTGTTATTTAGGGTCAATTAGAGATACCATAGAAATGCATTATGGGGTAAAGGGTTAAGAAAGAAGAAATCTAAAACCTTGTAGGAAGAGATGAAAATGCTGGTAACTAGCATTTTCTCCTTTTTCCACAATATTTTCTACCCTATCAAAAACAACTTCCATGATTTTAGCTTCTTTTAATTTGACATCTGCAAATACTTTGGGTCTGGACTGATCTAAATTGTTGTCATGCGGCACAGGGTTAAGGAATGTAGTTTATCGATTTAGCCATAGTTTAGTTATTAGTTTATATAGAGGATATTTGTTTTTTTCGGTGAAAGATCGAAATTTATTTCATCGAGTGAACACCATCGGTAATATTTTCATGAGTGGTGCAGCCACGAGTGAAAATATTACCGATGGTGTTTACGAGATGAAATAAATTTCAATCTTTCACCGAAAAAAACAACAAATATTCTATTTATTTCATGCTTTTAACCCTTTCTGGGAGGAGTTTTATCAAAATCCAGTACGGTTCTTTTCCATTATTCCCCGTGGCATACCCCTCCCGCATAGCAACGCATTACAATATTATGTCAAGCGCGAGAAATGTAAGGTATATGACGTCATATTACCCATCTGGTAGTGAGGCACGAGCAATTTACCTAGGCAACAAGAACGTGAAAATCGGTATTTTCACTGGTGGAACCAGTGTAAGATCGAAAAATATTTTCACTGCTATTTCTCGATATCCTACCGGAAAGCGTGAAATAAACATTTTTACCTAAAAACCCTTGGTTTCAACCCTATCCATTCGACACTATTATGGGAGATTAACCCTTCCTTACCGCATAGTTTTCCCGTATAAATCAATACCTAACAACTACGTTAGGAAGATATCTCTTTAGCTCAGTGGTTATAGTATCGGTCTTTTAACCCTTTCCCAAACGACAAACATTTGGACTAGACCAAATTGAAAACAATTGCAGATGACAATTCAACTCTTGCTGAAAAGATGATTTCTGTCTATGATAGGGTAGAAAACATTGTGGGAAAAGGAGAAAATGCTGGTTACCAGCATTTTCTCCTTTTCCCACAATGTTTTCAAAAGGCTTCTATTCAAGACCCTTAAAAACCAGGGATTGTTTGGGAAAGGGTTAAATCTAAAAAAAAACGAGGATATTTGTACACATGGGTTCAAATCCCTCCAGATGCTGTTTGCATTTCAGATATGCATTTGTTGCAAACGTTCATGTTCATAAGAACACATTATTGCCACTGAATCAAGGATTTAAAAAATGCCTTCTTCCACAAGCTTGTAAACAGTGGTTCATCATGTTTGGGCTCCTATGAAGTCATAGTAAGGTATATCTCTAAATCGTGTACATAAAACAAAAAGATAACTACTTGACAAATGGCAGGAAATTCCTGCAAAACTTTACAGAAAACGCTGTTCAGATTCATCCATAATTAACCCTTTACTCCACAGAAACTCATTTCTACGCATGGCTTGTAGGTCTCTTTGGAAAACATCGTGGCAAAAGGTGAAATTGCTCGTGACGAGCAATTTCACCTTTTGCCACAATGTTTTCTACCCTATCAAAAGGTGTCATATACACATAAGAAACAGTTTCATCCTTGCTGTTATTTAGGGTCAATTAGAGACATCATAGAAATGCCTTATGGGGTAAAGGCTTAACATATAAAGCCCTTCATTCTTTGTATAGTATTTGTGTAAGTCTATTTAGTCTCATATGAGAAAACCAATAGGGGATAACAAAAGAGCTGTTTATTAGTACCTGATGGTAAAAAAACAGAAGCAAACCTTTTGTAAATTTTCTATAGATGGGAGAAAATCAATCTCTTTTGGAATATCCCCAACTCCATGATTGATATATCCTCGCAAGGTCAAAAACAGAATAATATTGTCTATGTACTCAGACAACCATGTCCTTGACAGTCCTCTTAAATATATATAATTCATACAGCGTTTCCATGTGACCCATCTCTGTAAGTGAAAACAAAAGAAAATATCTCAATTAATAAATGTTTTCTCAAAGAAATGAAGTATGCCCTGTGAAAACAGGGCTTAACTCTTTCACACATGACAAAAATTGTTGACTTCTATAAATTGGAAGCATTTGCAGACAACAAAATTAATGTGACTTAAAAATGGATTTTATGGCGATTTTGGTTGACAGGTCGTCTCATCGGCCAATGAAAATGCAGCATTGGGCGTCATGTAAACAAAAAAGTCTGACACAATTTCTGGTTGGCTTGACAACCAATAATACATGTAGCACATTACTAAAGGAGGGAAGGGGGGGGGGGGGCGCGTGCCAAACTCGCATTTACAGAAAGGTCAATTTCAATTACGTGATGACTTGCCTAGTATAATACATCATAAAGAAGTATTAAAACCCTTTTGCCAGAGCTGTAATGAAATGCTATCGTAGAAATTTCAAAGCAAAGCCGAAGAAAAACTTTTTGTCCATGTTTTTCAACCCTTTATCACACAATGCCAACTTCTGACGGAGAAAGAAGCCTTTTGAAAACATTGTGGTAAAAGGAGAAAATGCTGGTAACCAGCATTTTCTCCTTTCCCCACAATGTTTTCTCTCATCTTCAATACAAATTTCATATTTTCAGTCACTTTTATTTTGACATCAGCAAATGCTTTCAATTTGGACCAGTCCTCTATTGTAAGTACTTTCATAAAATTGACTCATTGTGGCATTTCTTATGGTTATTCTCATAGAAAAATGCTAAAATTCAGCTAACCAGCATTTTCTCATATTTCCTCAAATTTTTCTATTCTTTAACCCTTTACCAAACAATCCCTGGCTTTTATGACCCGAGTTAGAAGCCTTTTGAAAACATTGTGGGAAAAGGAGAAAATGCTGGTAACTAGCATTTTCTCCTTTTCCCACATTATTTTTTACCCTGCTGTAAACAAATTTCAACTCTTAAAGTAACATTTATTTTGTCATCTGCATGTGTGACTAAAGAATTGAAATTTGTTTTAGGAAGGGAAGAGAAAACATTGTGAGAGGATAAAATGCTGGTTACCATCATTTTCTCCTTTTCCCACAATGTTTTCAAAAGTTTTCTTTCACAAGGGTTGTGGGGTGAAGGGTTGAAAGACAATTTCCCATTTTGTGGACCATTTAAACTGTCAGTCACAAATGCTTTTCAATTTGGACCAGTCTTAAAATTTGCTGTTTGGCAAAGAGCTAATGAAAGCACTGGTATGCCTACAAGAACCCTGCAGAAGACCATAGTAAATTTTTACCAGCTGATAAAGCTCAGTAGGTAGAGCGTAGGACTTGTGAACACAATGTTTCAGGTCACTACAGGTTGTGCGTTCGGATCCCCGGCTGGCCAACTAAAAACTTCTAATAGTCTTTCAGATGAGACATTAAACCGAGTTCCCGTGTGACGGTGCTATACACCGAGCTCGTTAAAGAACCAGGCAAACCTCTCAGTAGTTTCGACCTGTATCCTTGCCCTATCCCCCATAACAACTAACCATCTTCTGGGGGCGTCGCTCAGATGGGCAACCGGTAGCAACGATAAATAAACGGAAATAACAAAGGAAATTTCATTTCATATAAACTCAAGCCACACCTTCACGTTTAAGTTCCAAATCGTAATGATTGTGTTTCTGACAATAAGATAGTACAGCTGGTATCCTTGTGCAAACTCGGGGAAATGTTGCTCTTCTTCCTCAGTCATCATGTGAGGGGGAAATGACATGGCAAGTGAACCATCATCCGAATCTTGAAATGGCTGCAGGTATAATCTTACTTCTGAAAATGGATGAAACTGCTGTCAATATTCCAAGGATTAACTCTTTACCAAACGACAAAATTTTAGACTGGTCCAAATTGAAAGCATTTGCAGAAGACTATAAATAAATGTGACTGAAAATCAAAGTTTGATTTGGGAAGGGTAGAAAACATTGTAGGAAAAGGAGAAAATGCTGGTAACCAGTATTTTCTCCTTTTTCCATAATGTTTTCTACCCTTTACAAAACAAATTTCAAATTTTCTGTCACTTGTATTTTGTCGTCTGCTAATGCTTTCAATTTGGACAAACTTAAGATTATGTCGTTTGATAATGAGTTAATAAGTTAATGGCTCCAGCTTTAAGAAATCATTTTAACTGTGAAAAATAGGCTTTACAGTGACTAACTTTTCAACAAATGACCAAGTTTTAACTGGACGAAACTGAAAGCATTTACAAAATAAGTTTGATTCAAATGTTGAGGTTTGTCTGAGAAAGGTAAGAAAACACTGTGGGAAAACCAGAAAATGCTGGAAACCATCATATTCTCCTTTACCGACAATGTTTTCAAATTAGCCCTCTTACTCAAATTTGGGATTGTATCATAAAAGGTTAAAGAACAGTAACTGTAAGTTCCTTTCAGCTCTTTTTGTTTTGCTTTTCTGATGAAATGAAAAATAGAATAGCTGATAATACACTCTTACACTAAAACTATGTGTGATTAGATATTCAGCATAGAAAATTAATTAGTTAAAATTTGTTTTTTGAAGACTTAAAAGCATTATGGAAAAAGGAAGGAAATGCTGGTTATCAGCATTTTCTCTTTTTCCCACAGTGTTCACAAAAGCCTTTTTTTCTTGCAGTCCTTTAACTCATTACCACACAAAGGCGACTTTTAACAACCCTGGGAAAGAAGCCAGGGTAGAAAACATTGTGGGAAAAGGAGAAAATGCTACCCATCAGCATTTTCTCCTTTTCCCACAATGTTTTCTACCCTTCACAAAACAAATTTCAAATTTTCAGTCACTTCTCTTTTGTCGTCTGCAAATGCTTTCAATTTGGACACGCCAAGAATTTTGTCGTTTGGTAGTTAAAGGCAGGATTACATGTTGAAGGGTTAATTTGAAACATTCACCTACCTGTTATACCTTCCATGTATTTATTCACTGAAGTATCTGATGGTGCAATACCCACACGGTCACTGAAATAACTACATGTGTAGGGTGAATATAGAGCATTCCTAGTAAATATCTGAACTTGAAGATTCACTGCCCACTCATAGATTGTTTTGGCCCAAGCAACTCTCTGAAAAGGAGGTACATTTATTGTTCTATATTATATTTCATGTGTCTATTTTTAGAAATGTTATGGGTAAAGAAATGTCGTAATTTAAGCTGGGGGAATTATTTACCAGTCAAAGTGAATATTTTCCTCCTGCAGAAAATCTGGAACTACTTTTGTTCCAGTTTGATAAAAAAAATGGACTTAACTGATTTGAGATCACTAGTTTTAAAAGTGGCATTCGTTGACAAAATAATCGAAGGAAATATAATATATAACTTATTTCATCAGCTTGTGGTTAATATGGGGAAATATATGCCTCAAAAGGGAAAGGTTAGCAAAAATAACTCGTGCCTTATGGCAATCATTATTTTCGCATACCTTTCCCTTTTGAGGTAAATATTTCCCCACATTAACCACAAGCTGATGAAATAAGCTCTATTTATTTGAATCTCCAATACTGGCGAAATGCAAACAATGTGGGATCTAAAATGCATTTAACTCATGACCAAATGACAATATTTTAGGTTTGTCCAAATCGAATGCATTTGCAGATGACAAAATAAAAGTAACTAAAATGTTGAAATTTGTTTAGTGAATGGTAGAAAGCATTGTGGGAAAAGGAGAAAATGCTGGTTACAAGCATATTCTTCTTTTCCCACAATGTTTTCTAAAGGCTTCTTTCTCAGGGGCATCAAAAGTAGGGATTGTGTGGTAATGGGTTAAGCCGTGCTCTGTGAAAAGAGGGCGTAATGCATCTGCGAAAAGCATCCGCTCAGGTCAGCCTGCACAGACTGCTCAGGCTGACCTGGGCCAAAACTTTTCCCTATGGTCAATTTTCTGTTTTTCAAATGACCAGTCTACATCATGGTTAATTTGATTATTCAAAAAAAAGTGGCTCAGATGGATCACAATTATGTGATGACTTGGGCTGGTATCATGTTTCACGGAGATGCTGTAAGCCCCCTTTTGTCAGAGCATGGCTCATTTAAATTCAAATCATACCCTTTAACTCTTTACCAAACGACAAAATTTTGGACTTGTCCAAATTGAAAGCATTTGCAGACGACAAAATAAAGGTAACTAAAAAATTAAAACCTGACTTTAGAAGAGAAGAAAACAATGTGGGAAAAGGAGAAAATGCTGGTTACCAGCATTTTCTCCTTTTCCCACAATGTTTTTAAAAGCTTTATGCCGCTTTCAACATTTTTTCAGTCACATCACGGCGACAGCTCACATATTCATGTTTGCTGGGTTCCACCAGTACTAGGCTAGGCTCTGAAGTATCTTGCCCAAGGACACTCTTGTGAAAAAAACCCAGTGGAACCAGTGAGGCTCAAACCCGGGACCTCCAGGTCACGAGTCCTGCATGCCACCACTGAGCCACACAGGACCCTCTTTCTTAGAGTAGTTAAAAGTCAGGATTGTGTGGTAAAGAGTTAAAAGAATAAAAATTATTGTATGGATTACAATCTGTTTCTGTACATTTGGTCCAAGTTTTAGGAGTTAGCAGATAAATGGAATTTAAAACCTGGTAAAACATACACAAACTTTAAGGAAAGAGCAACCTGACACCTTAAAATTAAAAATTCTTTCTAACAGTTAACAGAATTAATTCAAGATATCTTTGAGCAAAACATTGACACATAAACTCACAAAATCTTCTGGAACATTGCAAGCTTCTTCTTGAGTTTGATTCTGAAAGATACATGGATAGCATCATAGCAATATCCAATTCTAAAGCAAAGTATAGAATCAAGTTCTTAAGAAATTGAAATCTTAGAGGCCTGTCTACAGCCATTGAGCAGAAACGCTGATAGAATTTAAAAAAAAAAATAGAATGGTACTGAAATCAGTCCTTTGTGTACACAAGGATAAATTACTGACATATATGGTATAACGGAAAAAAAGAAACATGAAGGTTTGTGTTAGAAACCGAATATTGATCAGAAGAAAGCTGGGTGACAATCGAAGCTGTAAACAATAGTGGTGTGTCACGGAAATTTGTCGTTGGATATGGTCTAACTTGCATAAAGGCCACCTCCTTTTGAAAATTGTGGCTGCAACAGAGAAGCCTACATTTTCCTTTGTTTTCCTCAGTATACACAGAGCGAATGTCAAATATAGTCATGTGACAAAATGCATGACCATCATACAAATCTACCCAACTGTATAACGGATATCGAAAATCTTCGATTCAAAAAACCAGAAACGATGAGTCTGTTTACCCGCAATTCAGCGAAATGCATTTTCCATCGACCGTAATATAAGCAAATCTTGAAACCGTCGGGCACAATATTTGGCATTAAGATATAAGAATGACTATATTTTGATAAAATAAAAACAAAATGATTTAAAACTGGCTTAAAATGAGTATAAGGGCCTCTTTAATCTGAAATAGAAGACCAGAATGATTGATATTCCATTTATTTACAATTGCCACTGGCTACCCACATGGGCCACATCCCTAAAAGTCTGATAGTTATGTTACAAGTAAAAGAGCAAAAAAAGTAACTATGTTACAAGTAAAAGAGTGAAATATTAGATGAAAGCCATTCCTGGTTCTCTAACTCTTTACCTAACAACAAAACTTTAACCCTTAACCCCGTAAGACATTTCTATGGTATCTCTAATTGACCCTAAAAAACAGCAAGGATGAAGCTGTTTCTTATGTGTATATGACACCTTTTGATAACATAGAAAACATAGTGGCAAAAGGTGAAATTGCTTGTCACAAGCAATCTCACCTTTTGTCACAATGTTTTCAAAAGGCTCCTACAAGCAATGTGTAGAAATGAGTATCTATGGAGTAAAGGGTTAAACAGCTCCAAAATCAAAGCACTTGCACAAAATAAACTTTACTCAAAAATTAAAATTTGTTTCCAGCAGGATAGAAAACATTGTGGCAAAAGGCTGACCAGCATTTTTTCCTTTTCCCACAATGTTATCTAAGGGCCGTAAAAACCAGTGATTGTTGGGTAATGGGTTTACATGCTTGATGTAAAGCAGCTCCACACAGGACTTCAGGGGCTGTATTAACCAACCATTCTTGAGAATATTCTTAGTCTTATGCTCCAAGGTTACCTAAATTTGTAAGTAACACAACTTCTGATTGGCTAAACCAAATGGTTTAGCCAATCAGAAGTTGTGTTACTTAAAAATGTAGAAAATTCTGGAGAATAAGACTGAAGAGTGTTCTTAAGAATGGTTGATGAATACGAACCCATTTTAATGTCTCATCAAAAAGACTTTTACAAATTTTAGATGATAACCTGTTGGGCTCCAAGCCACAACCTCTCCATTGGCCAGACACTTGACGGTTGCATGTTCTATGCTTTACAACTTGACCTATATGCCAGTCTAATCCACAAATATGCTGTTAAGAAAATACTTCATAGTACCTTTAGAACAATAGAACAAACATATTTCTTCAAGAAACGAGGAGTCAACACTGTTTCCCTGTAGATCTGTCGCCATTTTGAACACAGGTTACACTGGGCCCAGTATGGAAGTTTCTGATCTGCTATAAAAGCTCTCACACCATTCTCTGCTTTGCCATTTTTGGACCATGATCTTTTCCAGTCCATATATTCCTCATAACCATCTTTCGTACTGCAAAAAGCATTATTCCATCTTTACCGATGACAACATACAAGACTAGTACAAATAAAAAGAATATGCAGATTGTTGTATGGGTTGTATTAGGGTTTAACGCCACTTTAACAACTAAGATCATATCATGCTGGTTGGTGATGCACATACGTTTCCTGGCTTTCTCACACCAGTACTTGCACAACTTTAATAATAATCCTTTATCAATCTTAAATGATGAAATTCGACAGTGAAATTCATGTGGAATATGGAGAAAAGTCTATAAGATAGCATTTTCTGATGGACATACAGACAGAAGTGTCTGACGGACGGACAGACAGATGTTTGGATGAATGGCTAGTTGAAAGCAGATCAATAACTCTGACATTTTTTCTTTCTTGTCTGCAATCACTCAAAATTTAGACAAATAAGTTCTGTCCTCTTCTCAAAGACAAAAAGGCGCTTTGGACTGTTAACCCTTTCCCAAACAATAAATTTTGGACTCTTCCAAATCAAAAGAGTTTGCAGAGGACAATTTTAGATTTGGAGAAAAATGGCAGAAAGTTCTCAAAAAGGGTAGAAAACACTGTGGGAAAAGGAGAAATTGCTCGTTATGAGCAATTTCTCCTTTTCCCACAGTGTTTTCAAAAGACTTTTACTGCAGACACATAAAGACCAGGGCTTGTTTGGGAAAGGGATATAAAACTGTAGCAGATGCCTGTTTATCTTGTACAGTGATCACTCACCTTCTGTAATAATACTCAAAGCATTCATTGCAAAAATGTTCTCCATTAGACAGGTGATACCATCTGGATGTATAGCCGTTACCACAGCATCTGAAATAACAAAAAAAATATTTTCTTAATCTTTTTACCATACAAACTTGAGTTTTTTAACTCTTTACTGCACGGCAGAACATGAGAATGGTCCAGATTGAACGCACTTGCAGAAGACAATACAAACATACCTAAACAAGAGGGCCATGATGGCCCTGTATCGCTCCACTGGCTTCTTAACCCTTTACCACACAAATTCAAGTGTTCATGACCATGAAAAAGAGGGCTTTCAAAAACAATGAATGCTGTCAGGCAGTACAAGCAGGTTAATTCATTAGCATGAAAGGTAAAATCCTTGGAAAAATAAGCTGAATGATAGAAGCCTTACTCTGAATTTATTATTGACCTCATGTGAGCATAACTATTAGCATAAAAAAAAAAAATGAATCACATTTGAAAACAGAATATTTTCTATCAAAAAACTTAATGTCTAGCACCAATCATGTATCAATGCAGTTTGATAATCAAGGGATGTAAATAGTACCAAACTTTATCTTTCATAAAAAAGAGTTATTTCCCTTGATTAATGTATAAATTGAAGTGACTATATCTTGAGGCCCATGTTAAACTTGTGATCCCTTGATGGAGCCAATTTTGAACCCAGACCTACAATATGAAACTAGAATGTGTGGTTATAAACATGAAGATTTTTGAATCTTGCCCAATAAAAAGCCCTGTACAACAAGTTTGCTCATTAAAAGGCCCTGTAAAATATGTGACCCATGGTTTATAAAGCCAATGTAAAACTTGTGACCCCTGGGGTGGGGTCAAACTTGACCCTCAAAGTTAAAATTTTGGCCCTCTTGGTAGAGGCCCATTAGATAAAGCTACATGCAAAATTTGGTAGCCCTAGGCCTTATGGCTATGTACAAGTAGATTATTAAAGTTTCCCTATGTAAGCCAATGTAAAACTTGTGATCCCCTGTGACGGGGGCTAAATTTGACCCCAGGGCTATAATTTTGGGCACCCTTGGTAGAGACCCCCTAGATAAAGCTACATGCAAAATTTGATAGCCCTAGTCCTTATAGCTAGGTGCGACAAGATTTTGAAAGTTTTCCCTATATAAGCCCATGTAAATTTTGTTACCCCCCGGGGCGGGGCCAAATTTGACCCCTGGGCTATAAGTTGGACACCCTTGGTAGAGGTCCACTAGATAAAGCTACATGCCAAATTTGGTAGCCCTAGGCCCTATGGCTAGGTGGGAAAGGAGTTTTAAAAGTTCTCCCTATATAAGCCCATGTAAAACTTGTGACCCCCGGGGCGGGGCCAATTTTGACCCCAGGGCTATAATTTGAAGAAACTTGGTAGAGGTCCACTAGATAAAGCTACATGCCAAATTTGGTAGCTCTAGGCCTTACGGTTTCAGACAAGAAGATTTTCAAAGATTTTCAAAATTTTTCAGTTTTGTTGCCATGGCAACAAGAGTTTTTGAAGGAATTAAATTCTTTCAAGAAATTCTGAAGAGGACCATGGCAGGATCATTTCTGTGAAGTTTCATCAAAATTGGATGGGTAGTTTCAGAGAAGAAGATGTTTAAAGAAAAAGTTAACGCACGGACGGACGCACGGACGGACGCACGACGGACAACGGGCCATGACATAAGCCCGCTGGCCTTCGGCCAGTGGAGCTAAAAATTGAAATTTGTTTCCAGCAGGGTAGAAAACATTGTGGGAAATAGAGAAAATGCTGGTAACCAGCATTTTCTCCTTTTCCTGCAATGTTTTCAAACGGCTTCAGGGTTGTAAAAACCAGGAATTGTTTGGCAAACGGTTAAATCCTGAGGACAGAGTGCTTTTAAGTTTTAACTCTTTTCCAACAGGCAAAAAATTTAAGACTACCGGTAGTCCAAATTCCACATATCTGCAGACAAGGATTTAAATGTGGCACAAAATAAGGAGTTCTTTTTTTTAAAGGGTTGAAATCATTGTGGGAAAAGGAGAAAATAATGGTTACCAGCATTTTCTCTTTTTCCCAAAATGCTTTCGAAAGTTTTCTCTTCAGGGTCATTAAATTCTGGCACTGTATTGTAAAGGATTTAAAACATTCCAGGAGAGAGGATAAAATGGCACCTACCCAGTAAGTATATGGTGAATTATCTGTACTAAGTCTGAAGAAAGGAAGTCAAACTAGAGAGTACACAATTATACCTGTACCTAAAAAGGTTCGTACAAAAATCACATTCACCTGATGTATGCCCAAACGGCCATGAAGCAACCAATCTATTGCTCTTCTGCTTCAAGAGGGGAGGGGAATACTAACTTACTCTTGATGACACAACAAAATTTTACTCTTTACCAAACGACAAAATTCTAGACTGGTCCAAATTGAAAGGGCTTGCAGACAACAAAATAAAATTTGGTTGAAAAATTGAAATTTGTTGTTTGAAGGGTAGAAAACATTGTGGGAAAAGGAGAAAATGCTGGTTATCAGCATATTCTCCTTTTCCCACTATCTTTTCAAAAGGCTTCTTGCATGGGGTCATTAAAAGTCGGGATTGTATGGTAAAGGGTTAAGACAACAAATCAAATGTGGCTCAAATGAAGGAACTTGCCTTCAATTGAGTAGGAAACATTGTGGGAAAAGAAGATCCTGGGTACCAGCATTTTCTATTTATCCCACAATTTTTCCCCAAGGCTTTCGCAGGGTTATTAAAAGCCAGGGTTGCGTGGTATAAGATTAACTCCATGCCAGACAACAAAACTATAGGTTTGTCCATATTGAGCACTTACAGGCAATAGACGAAATGATGGAATGTCTTTCTGTCTTTGAAAGGACAGAAAACATTGTGAGAAAACAATATTTACCAACAATTTTTAACCGCTTACCACACAATGACAAATTTTAATGCCCCTGGGAAAGAAGCCTGACGAAAACATTGTGGGAAAAGCAGAAAATGCTGCTAACCAGCATTTTCTCCTTTTTCCACAATTTTTTCTACCCTATTAAGAAAAAATTGTACCATCTGAGCCACAGTGAAATTGCCATCTGCAAATGCTTTCAATTTGGACAAGGCTTCTTTCCACCTGGTAAAGGGCTAAGACCATTTTCTTTTTAAAACTAGATCAATTAAACCCTGGGTTTTTTGGTAAAGGGTTAGTCCTTTACTCCATAGATACTCATTTCTATGCATTGCTTGTGGGAGCCTTTGGAAAACATTGTGGAAAAAGGTGAAATTGCTTGTCACGAGCAATTTCACCTTTTGTCACAATGTTTTCTACACTATCAACAGGTGTCATAAACACATAAGAAACCGCTTCATCCTTGCTGTTGCATGTATTTAGGGTCAATTAGAGATGCCATAGAAATGACTTATGGGGTAAAGGGTTAGGATGATATACGGAGATCACACTTACGTGTCTGCTGCTCTCACAAAGCAAATGGGGGCATCCGATGGGCAAGTTCTAACTGGGCAACTTTTGATCTTTTTCTGCTTGTCAGATGCACTGTCATCTTCTTCACTTTCTATAGCCAATGATTTTCTTTTAATAATTCTGCTACCTGATAAAGTTGCCATATCCTGAAAAAAAAAAACACGAAAAATACGGAGAAAACACTGAAGAAAAAAAAAAATGACAAAAAAGAAAGCAATAACAGCTTCTTTCTTATCCTATTCCATTTATGCTTTTAGAATTAAGGGCAAGTCAAAGGTACAATCTTTACTCCAAATATGTCAATGTATGAAAAAAAAAAAAATTACGCCTGAGCCATGCTCTCGAAAAAGGGGGCTTAATGCATATTCGTGATCCATGGTACCAAGCAAATCATTACATAATTATCAACCCATAATATCCAATTTAATCCTTTACCACACAATGACGACTTTTGACGAGCCTGAGGTAGAAGCCTTCTGAAAACGTTGAGGGAAAAGGAGAAAATGCTGGTAACCAGCATTTTCTCCTTTTCCAACAAAGTTTTCTACCCTATCAAAGAAAAATTACGTCATTTTAGCCACTATGAAATTTCAAAAAATTATCACCTATATATTATAGGTTCACTAGTCCTTGGACATACAAAAAATTGACCGAGAGGGAAAGATTTTTGCCTGGGTCAGCCTGTGCAAATTGCGCACACTGACCCGAGTCGAAACTTTTCGCAGATGCATTAAGCCCCATTTTTATAGAACTTGGCTCATTTTTCTTACGCTGTTTAGTGCTTGGTAGAAATCTAATAATGAAACATATCTTTATAATTCACTGTTGAATTTTACAACTTCAATTTTGTCAAAAACCATGGATATTTATCGTACTGTTAGAAGCGTTAAAGTCTTGAAAGTTTTATGATATACATATAGTCCACATCTTCGTGACATGATCATTGTAGCTAGTCCATATCCCACAATGATAGGTTAATTTCATTTCAAAAACACAAATTATTTTCACAAGATCATTGTAGCTAATCCATATCCCACTAGATAGGTTAATTTCATTTCAAAAACACAAATTATTTTCATTATGACCAAAACTTGGAAGTGAAAAGAAAGAGTGAGAAGCATAAAAGAAATAGGATAATTGCTTGTTTCATTGTATAATAAAAATTTCTTACAATGACGACTTTAGACGACCCTGAAGAAGCCTTTTGAAAACATTGGGGGAAAAGGAGAAAATGCTGGTAACCAGCATTTTCTCCTTTTCCCACAATATTTTCTAAACTATCAAAGAAAAATTGCATCATTTGAACCCCTATGAAATTGTCATCTGCAAATGCTTTCAATTTGGTTAGGTCTAAAATTCTGCTGTGTGGTAAAGGGTTAATCCATTACCAAACGACAATATTTTAGACTCGTCTAAATTGAAAGCATTTGCAGACGACAAAATTAAAGTGACTGAAAATTTGAAATTTGTTTTGTGAAGGGTAGAAAACATTGTGGGAAAAGGAGAAAATGCTGGTTACCACAATCCCTACTTTTGACGCCCCTGAGAAAGAAGCCTTAGGAAAACATTGTGGGAAAAGGAGAAAATGCTGGTTACCAGCATTTTCTCCTTTTCCCACAATGTTTTCTTGAGGCTTCTTTCTCAGGGGCGTCAAAAGTAGGGATTGTGTGGTAATGGGTTAAGAAATGAAAGGCCACATTTTCACTTCTGGCTTCACCACCTGTGAAAATATAGCCTTCCTTTTGTCACACAATGTCTGAAATCTCAATCATATACAGACACAGACCACTCCTTCATGCATAGTTTCATCCCCACTTAACCCTTTACCAAATAATCACAGGTTTTCACGACACTGAGGAAGAAGCCTTCTGAAAACATTGTTGGAAAAGGAGAAAATGCTGGTAACCAGCATTTTCTCCTTTTCCAACAATGATTTCTACTTTAGTTGAAACATATTTATTTTACACCGATTGAGAAATAAGTTCTAACAACTTATACTAATCTCTCTTGATTCTGCTTCCTGGGAACTACACCAGTACCTCGCGCCGAATATGTGGGCCAATGAAAAATCCTAAAGTCGACACCCACTCCTGGGTATCAAACTCAGGACCTTATGGTTACGAGGCCGACTCTCTACCTCACAGCCATGGATACCACACTCACAGCCACGGACGCCATCTACCTTCTCAACCCAAATTTCAACTTTTGAGTCACATTAATTTTTTTGTATGCCAATGCTTCGGATTTGGACTGGTCCAAAATTGTGTCATTTGGTAAAGAGTTAAATAACCTACCTAACAACTGCATTAGCAATACCTTCAGTCTGAGGGTCTGCTCCAATGCTATTTTTGTTTCTGGGTCTTCGCGAGACCTTCAGAGAAACCTTCATTCAAAGTATCTGAATACATATGATTTTACCCGCATCTTTTCGAATGGCTCTATGCAACAAAATTTCCAATGACAGCTAATAAAATGGGCATGGATCGTCGGATAAATTATTAATCTTTAACATCACACAAACTGTGCTGCAAAATATCAGTTAAATCAATGGAAAGTCACCTTGTTTTCCCCAACGTAAATAAATCCAGTGTAAATTGTAAACAACTAACACAATGACTACCGTTAAACAGGCATGCACACTCAATGGAATTTGAATTTTGTACAATCTTGTTCTCTAACCCTAACAACCATTTTCGCTCAAGGTGCATTGTTAACAGTGAAATTTGCAACTAAATTGTCCTGTAGCGTTTCAGAGATACTTCGACATGCGCATTGATGATATCACCATGCTTTGATTTCTGGTGAAGTCAGTCAACGGTTATTTACGTTGAAATGTACAGATTTGCACCAAGGTAAGATTTAGATATTAACTAACATCAGTTTTTTTGTAAAGATTAATCATTTATCTAACGATCCATGCACATTTTAGTAGCTGTAATTGAAAATTTTGTCGAAAAGATGCTGGTAAAATCATATTAGTTCAAGATACTTTTAATGAATGTTGCACTGAATGTCTGGCAAAGACCAGTAACAAAAATGGCATCGGACCAGACACCTTCAGACTGAAGGTACATTAGCAAGATTTCTCTTTAGCTCAGTGATTATGGTGTTGGCCTTTCATTCAGGTGTTCTAAGTTCAAATCCTGCCTCGTTCCTGTATTTCTGCTACGAATTTGTTAAATTGTTTCTTTATTACGGACATTGTTCATAAGACCATTACATAAGTTCTTTTATTATTTCTTACTTTTATTTTTTTAATGTTTTAATATGATTATAGGATTGATAAGTTTCGATAAAATTCTGCATATGTTCAATAACTATATTTGTGTATTATGATCATGTGTTTCTTACAAGCTACACTCATCTACGTATGTGGCCTTGAGGCTTTGTTCTTCATGGGCCAAGGCGCCACTGTTGTTCTCGGATGTTTCAGTAATGCAAGGGCCCAGTCTCTGAAAGAGAAAGTTTAGTTGTTAATTAAAGTTGAAACCCACTCATGTAAAATCCTAAAGCTGCTCGATTAATACTGGATCAGTGGATGTTCAAATATTTTGGTACGGGTCTATTTGGGTCCGAATGCTGTGGGTCAGACTTGAATGCCGCTCTTCAGTTCCGGATACATAAACCCTTATACCTCACAGTTTGACGTAAAATGGATTTTAAAAAAAGATATCGATGTCATTTTTGTTCTTGTCTGTTTTCTTAAATTCGTTTACTTACTGAAAATTATTTTCGGTATGTGCTTTGTTCTGTGCATTAGATGTTCTGAGGGAAATCTCAAGCTCCGCCCTCATTTAAGACACACCTTTAGGCACGTGTTCACCATAAAGTGTTTATCAATTTGTATTTATTATAAAATAGATATCAGTAAATTTTATTGATCAAAATTTGACTAAAATAAAGAAAACGGCATAATTGAAAGCTCGTAAACATCATTGTGGATCGGTCTCGGGTCAAAACATCATTGTGGATCGGCCTCGGGTCATGAAACAGTTAGTCAGATTTCATTGTTAATTTATGGTCAAAGGGAGAAAACTCGTACAATCTTTTATCCTCTAGTTATGAAGAGTACTCTCCCTTACTATCTCCCCCCCCCTTCGGAATGGTCTTTTTTCCAACTACTACAAGCAGTCACACCAAAACGTTAAAAACCGGTGCAGGGTTAATTTAAACGGTTACCCATACGGTGTATCGAAAAACCCGGTCCCTCTGTTAACCCTTATTCAGCTCAATAAATATATGAAACTTTCAAACAGGTTTTAAAAACATAATATTTTCTATTTCAAAGGAGCTTTCTTTTGGAAAACTGTTCTGATTGGGCCTTGGTGATTCAAGATTAGACGGCACGTTCATAAGTAGATCAAGGGATCTTATGACTTATTTGTACAGCACCATCCCTGGTAGATCTGAACCCGAGTTTTGGTATTTTTCAGTCCCAGGCAGGATGCTGCCGTGTTATTTCAAATCAATTTATTGTCTGAGGGATTAAATGTTTAAATTGACAGGTCTAGAATGACATTCTGTCTTATAACTGTTCCACCCAAAAAATTGGGGGATCTAGACTGAAATCAACATATTTCAGATTTTTATCGGGACAAAAGTTATCACGCACAGTTATTAGCTTGGGAGATTAACTCATTACCAAACGACAATACTTTAGACTGGTCCAAATTGAAAGCATTTGCAGACGACAAAATAAAAGTGACTGAAAATTTGCAATTTGTTTTGTGAAGGTAGAAAACATTGTGGGAAAAGGAGAAAATGCTGGTTACCAGCATTTTCTCCTTTTCCCACAATGTTTTCTAAAGGCTTCTTTCTCAGGGGATTGTATGGTAATGGGTTAAGGTATGCTTTCACTTTCTGTCCCCTGTTCCTGATGATCAAAGAAATAGTTCAAACTTGACAATTCAGCCAAATTAAAGATTTTTGTTAACCTCGAAACCTAATTGAACGAAAGCATGTCGTTGGTTAATAAGTTTTAATTGTAACACAGGAAAGCTTACTATAATTTATTGTATACATTTATCAGTTGATAAATTTTATTGTGAAATTATATTAAGATTCTGCGTCAGCTCTTACCTTGATAAATGAATCATAACTTCCAAGTTTAAATTTTGGCGGTCGATGTGTTTACAAATATGACAAAATACAAGGGAGACTACTGGTCAGTTTACAAATTAGTAACGGCAACTGGTTTTTCTGCCTTTTGTCTCCTGCCATGATATTTTCAGAAGCAACAGCATCTGCAACCCTAACTTAAAATTTAACAAATAATGAAAGCTCCTCGAATATTTTTTTTTTCCGGTGCTTATCGTCTTCATGAACTGCAGCGATGTTTATTCGTCTTTGGTTTTATGCTGTCCACAAATACAAGGGATGTAACTCTGTCATGAAGAAAGTGATGTCAGTATGTACGAGTTTTCTCCCTTTGACCATAAAATTATTCCTAATTTTAGCCGCTTTCCGTTCGTGCCACACAGAACTTCCTATTGATGTAAATCAGTATAAACAGAGTGGAAAGTAAATGTGTTCATGAAATACACGAACTTCTAAAAGTCGCACAAATTTTTAGAAAAATGAATGGATGAACAGGATGTTTTTCCCTACAATAGGCTGCCTTAGTTTTTTGGAAAAATCTTGTTCGTTTTATTTCTAAAGCCGTTTTCCTGGCAAAATGGAACTGGTAGATCAAGTTGATAAAGATTAAAATAATAATTATAATAATAGTTATAATATGATGAAACCATTCAGTGACTCCAAAAACATTCTCTCTAAAGTTTAAAAGCTTCAAAAGTTACATAAACAAATATATTTACTACGAGAACGAACTTGATAACACCAAGTTTTAAAAACCTTATTCATTTGAAACAGGCTTCTGATAATACACATAGTTCCTGTTTGAAATGAACAATAATATTGTACCATTCAAAACTGTACGAAAAATTTATCATAATTTTGAAAACGTGATTTCATTAGTACAGCCGTGTGCTACTTATATTTCTGAGCAATCTAAGCAAACAAACTCATCTTGATAAAAAGAGTGGGAACGAACATTCAAAAGACGAAACACCGGAAGTGGCGGGCGAAAGTGATAAAAGGAAGATTACTCTTAATATTTTCTAATTTAAGAAAGTAGGAGTTTTTTCCCTTAGACCATAAGAAATTAGAAAATCCAGTTGCCGTACGAGTTTAGCAGAATCTATATCATTTGGGCTTATCACATGATATACTGTAATTCTAATGAACTTTTTATGTTGCCTCGTGTTTAGTTATACTTGTGTATGTAGTCCCCCTGTCATTTGGGGGAAATTGACAACATGCTAGATCTAGTAACCAGCATTATCTCCACCTCCCACACCATCCTCTGCTTTTTTCAGTGTAACTATCAACATTATAGGCACCTTTTACTAGTATTTGTCCTGTGCAAGTGCCTTAACTCTTTACCAAATGACAAAATTTTAGACTGGTCCAAATTGAAAGCAATTGCAGACGACAAAATTAATGGGACCAAAAAGTTAGAATTTGCTTTTGGAAAGGTAGAAAACATTAAGGGACAAGGAAAAATGCTGGTTACCAGCATTTCTCCTTTACCCAAAATGTTTTCAAAAAGCTTCTACCTCAGGGTTGTAAAAAGTCATCTTTGTGTGGTAAAGGGTTAAATATGAGTCTATAGGTTACCAGCATTTCTCCTTTACCCACAATGTTTTCAAAAAGCTTCTACCTCAGGGTCGTAAAAAGTCATCATTGTGTGGTAAAAGGTTAAATATGAGTCTATAGAGTCTGCTAAAGAATTATTGGTTAACTCTTTACCAAACGACAAAATTATAGACCGGTCTAAATTGAAAGCACTTGCAGACGACAAATTATTATGTAACTCAAAAATTGAAATTTGTTTCCAGCAGGGTAGAAAACATTGTGGGAAAAGGAGAAAATGCTGGTTACCAGCATTTTCTCCTTTTCCCACAATGTTTTCAAAAGGCTTCTATCTCAGGGTCATTAAAAGTCGGGATTGTGTGGTAAAGAGGCAACTCTTTACTAGGATTTCCAACTGGTTTACATTGATAGCATTTGAAGATGACTGGATGCAACTGACTACAAAAATAAAAGAATTGTTTTAGGACGAGTTGAAAATATTGTGGGAAAAGAAGAAAATTCTGGTTACCAGCATTTCTCCATTTCCCTAAATGTTTTCAAAAGACCTTTTCCTCAAAGTAGTTAAAAGCCAGGATTGTGCGGATAATGGTTCAGATGGATGGAATTGAAAACAAAAAGAACCAAATTTATATTGCCTCTTCAAGGCTAGATGATGATCATGAAGGAAAGCAGCCAGTGGCTTGGAAAGAAATTTGTGCGAAGTACTAATAAAGGAAACTCCTGAAAAGCATGGATAGGTGCACTGGCTGCCACAATATAACTGAAATAATGTTGAAAACAGCATTTAACACCATACAATTAATCAATCTTCAAGGCTGGTAAGGCTGTCATGTCAGGGCTTTTCATTTTGGTCTGTAAGCTTTTTTATTAATTAACCAAGCAGTTTATCTGCCTCTTTCTTGTCGTCTACAGATGCTGTGAATATAGACTAGCCAACAATCTTATGGTGCTGTAAAGGATAATGGCTTTATTAACTCTTAACCCTTTACCTGATTTTGCCAATTTGAGTCTCTTCCATTTCAGCAGCAAATAAAGATATGATGTCAAAAATATTGTTGGCTTTTGAGATAAGATTTTATTAACTCCTTACCAAACGACAAAATTTTTGACTTAACCAAATTGAAAGCATTTGCAGGCGACAAAATAAGTGTGAATAAAAAATTGAACAAGAGGGCCATGATGGCCACTGGCTAATTCGTAAAAACACTACAGGTCAAACATTGCATTATTTGGCCAACTGGTTTCAAACTTGAGGACATACAAAATTTTTTCCATAAAATCCTACAAAAAGTTGTGGCCCCCTGGGCAAACCCAATTTTGACCCCAAAGTTACAATTACTTGAATCCTGGTGGAGGTCTACAAGATAAAGCCCCATACCAAATAATACAGGTCTAGAATGTGTGGTTATAAACAAGAAGATTTTCAAAGTTTTCTCAATAAAAGGCCCTGTAAAACATTAAACCCATGGGACAGGGGTAAATTTAGTAGCCCTAGTCTTTATTATGGTTAGTAACAAGATGACTTAGAAAGTTTTCACCACAAAAGCTCAGATAAAACTTGTGACCCCTAGTGTGGGGACAAACTTGATCCTAAGGCTATAATTTGGGCCCTCCTGGTAGAGATAAAGCTACATGCAAAATTTGGTAGCCCTAGGCCTTATGGCTAGGTACAAGTAGATTTTTAAAAAATTCCCAATATGAGCCCATGTAAAACTTTTGACCCCCAGGACAGGGCCAAATTTAATCCCAGAGCTACAATTTGGGCACCTTTGATAGACAACCACTTGATAAAGCTAGATGCAAAATTGAGTAGCCCTAAGCCTTATGGCTTGGTACGAGAAGATTTTTAAAGTTTTCCCTTTACAAGCCCATATAAAACTTGTGACCCCCGAGGCGGGGCCAATTTTGACCCCTTGGCTATTATTTGGGCACTCTGGGTAGAGGTCTACTAGATAAAGCTACATGCCAATTTTGGTAGCTCTAGGCCCTATGGCTAGGTACCAGATAGATTTGAAAGTTTTCCCTATATAAGCCCATATAAAACTTGTGACCTCTGGGGCGGGGCCAGTTTTGACCCCAGGGCTATTATTTGAAGGAACTTGGTAGAAGCCCACTAGATAAAGCTGCATGCCAAATTTGGTAGCCCTAGACCTTATGATTTCAGAGAAAAAGATTTTTAAAAATTTTCAAAATTTTTCAGTTTTGTTGCCATGGCAACCAGAGTTTTTGAAGGAATAAAATTCTTTCTAGGAGTTCTGAAGAGGACCATGGCAGGATCATTTCTGTGAAGTTTCATCAAAATTGGATGGGTAGTTTCAGAGAAGAAGATGTTTGAAATAAAAGTTAACGCACGCACGGACACACGCACGCACAGACGGATGCACGCACGCACGACGGACACTGGGCCATGACATAAGCCCGCTGGCCTTCGACCAGTGGAACTAAAAATGATTTGGAAAGTGTAAAAAACATTGTGGGAAAGGGACAAAATGCTGGTTACCAGCATTTTCTTCTTTTCCCACATTGTTTTGAAAGGCTTTCTTTCGCAGGGTCGTCAAAAGTCAGGATTGTGTGGTAAAGAGTTAAACAAGTCTAGGGAAATGTTATTAACCCTTTACCACATAACAAAATTTTAGACCCATCCAAATTGGCAGCTTTTGCAGACAACAATTCAGTATAGATAAAATAGTAAAATTTGTTTTTGATAGAGTAGAAAGCATTGTGGGAAAAGGAGAAAATGCTGGTTGCCAGCAATTTATCCTTTTCCCTTAATGTTTTCAAAAGGCTTCTTCCTCAAGGTCGTGAAAAACCAGGGATTGTTTGGGAAAGGGTTAAATTAAACGAGCCTCTGGCGAGCTTAATAACATTTTTCCAGACAAGTTTAATAAAATTTTACCTCAGACACCCTCGAATGTCAGATTCTTTTTATCACATAACGATATTTCACAAAATATAGATCAGATGATGCAAAACATTCATAAATGCACCAGCGGTATTTTCCACGAGACCCATTTACTTGTATAAAATGCGTACAAAATGACGTCAAAAATGATGTCACACAAAATTAATGTGATATCAAACATGTACAAGATAAGAAAATTCATAATGGGTATATTACACTGAAAAAAAGAGAGGTTATGTGATAGAAATATTTCCGTATTGGACAGTGTATATCCAAGATCAGACTGCTTATTCTGTGCAGTCAAATCTTGCTTTACGTATGATTTGGAAAAAGGTCATTGAGTTACAGTCAGCAATCTAAGGGTTCATAAAAGAATTGAGAAGCACTTTTTGGTATTTTATTTGAGTTTTATTTGGAATATTAAATTTCATTTGAAAAAATACATATTACATAGACCATAAAGAACTTTGTCATGATAATTGTTATGGTTGATGTCCAATGGTCTAGCTGGCAAAGCAGTTGGAACATCTTCCCCTGTATGCGAGGGCTCCTGGGTTTGAGTCCTGTAAGAGCTACATTTTTTCTCCTAGCAATGTAGGTAAATTCTAATGGGCCAGCTGGAGCAGCATTATGAGACAACAAAAACAAGAAAGAAAATTGTATTTGACAAATACAAAAAAAGGGTCTCCTGATGGTACTAGTCTGTGAAAGGCTAGAAAAAAAATAACATGAGAGAGAAAATGCTACCTATTTCCTTTTTTTTGCTAACCCTTTACCAAACAATGTCAGGTTTTAATTCTTTTCCAAACGACAAAATTTTAGACTTGTCCAAATTAAAAGCATTTGCAGACCACAAAATAAACATGACTAAAAAAATTGAAACTTTACTTTAGAAGAGTAGAAAACATTGTGGGAAAAGGATAAAATGCTGGTTACTAGCATTTTCTCCTTTTTCCATTCTACCTCTGGTTCGTAAAAACCAGGGTTTGTCTGGTAAAGGGTTAACAATTCCAGTAGAAGCCTTTTGAAACTATTGTGGTAAAAGGAGAAAATGCTGGTAACCAACATTTTCTCACAATGTTTTTTCACCTTTCAAAGACACATTCAAATCATATGAGCCACATGCAATTTATCTTCTGTAAATGCTTTTATTTTGGACAAGTCCAAAATTTTGTAATGTTGTAAAAGATTACCTGGTTTCAAGGCCTTGAACAACTAAAACAGCTCTTGCAAATAACAGGGCGAGATCAGTTTGCATAAAATGTTACAGGGACCTATTTAAATTCAAAACTTCTTGCAAAAATTCCACCAATAAAACTACATCTAGATATTTTCTTTGCACTTCTAAAAACTGCATGGTTACTGCAAATAAAAAGAGCAATTTTGGGTACTTGACCTATGGTAGTTTTTAATCTGTAACTCTCTCCATTATTTTTATTTCATCCTTTACTACATCATCAAAATTACTTGAACATAAAATGTGACCAGCTGTGCAAAAAGGGACAATCTTGGAATTCTGTAAAACAACCAGATGAAAACAGATCAATAATATGTGCAGGTCAATTTAACCCTTTCCCAAACAAGCCCTGGTTTTTATGTGTCTGTAGTAAGTCTTTTGGAAACGCTGTGGGAAAAGGAGAAATTGCTCGAAACGAGCAATTTCTCCTTTTCCCACAGTGTTTTCTACCCTTTTTGAGAACTTTCTGCCATTTTCCTAAAATCTAAAATTGTTGTCTGCAAACTCTTTCAGTTTGGAAGAGCCCAAAATTTGTTGTTTGGGAAAGGGTTAAGTGGATGATTCAAAAATGATTGTATAACAAATTAGAATGACAACTTTTCATACAGAAAATATCATAATTTGAAGCGAAATTTCATGATCGACACTGGATAGCCTGTGCAATTTGCACAGTCTGACCAGAGTTGACACTTTTCTCAGTTTATTGATTGAATTTGCATGCCATTTATATATCACCGCCACCAGTTTCCCATATGGGCAATGCCCCCTGAAGCCTGCTAGTATTGTTACTGGGGATAGTGCCGACACAGGACTAAAACCCATCTTAAGTTGTGCTGGTTCACTGGTTAGCACTGTCACAGGGGGACCTTGGTTTAACGTCTGATCTGAAAGACTATCAGTAATCTTAGATGGCCAGCCATGGGGATCGAACCCACACTCTCATAATCACGAGTCCTGCGCTCTACCAACTGAGCTACGCAGACTGTTCAACTTTTTGCAGTTCCCAGATGGTCCCTTTTTGAGTGAAGGGTCACAAATCATTTTAATAAACGCGTGTTATTGATCATAATGACTTTCTCACAATTCTTTGCATAACCTTTACACAAGATCCAAAACTAGCAAAGAAACTGACGAGAACGATAGGGATATACCCTTTAAAAACGTTTTTCTCTCCCTTTGTATTTCTTTTTTCTTGATAATTTGTCAACTTTTGGCTTTTTAGATTTACTTAATTAAGCTATGAATTATTTTTTAAGCTTCAGTGAGATTATGAAAATCCATAAAGCACCTTCTAACCAGGGATCGAATAGATCTAAGTTTACACATCACAACCTTTGTACACAATTCCTCCTCTCATTGATCATTCTTTTGTTTGCTCAGTTCTAACAAAAGATGTCTTGACATAGCAATATTGTTAATGAATCTATCCATTTAATTTTCACTTGTTTGAAAGGTTCAATAAAAAAGTAAAACAGTCCTTATGTACAAAACATTTAGAAAACTTTATGGTCTAAGGGAAAATACTCGTACTATCTTAAGGTCAAATATTTTAAGAGTTAACTCCCTTATAAAATTTCTTCCACACTTCCGGTCCAATTCGTTCCCAAATGTTCTTACTTAATATATGTACGCTTCCTTTCGGGTAGTTTCACATGTTTTACAATCGAAAGAGTTTTGATTTGCACAGGCGAGTGATTTGATCATAATATATAAAGTACATTTTACATTTATCCTGCTAAACAACCAAAATGAAAATTTCGATTCGATAATCAAAACCTAAATATTGCTAGTTTTAGTCCATTTTTAGGGGAACGACATCTCTTTAACCCTTAACCAAACGACCAGATTTAAGACTGGTCCAAATTCAAAGCACTTGCAGATGACAAAATCAACTTAACTGAAAAACTGGAATTTGTTTCCAACAGGGTAGAAAACATTGTGGGAAAAATGAGAAAATGCTGGTTACCAGCATTTTCTCCTTTTCCCACAATATTTTCAAAAGGCTTCCATCTCAGGGTCGTAAAAACCAGGGATTGTTTGGTAAAGGGTTAAGGAAATGCATCGATCTCAAGTCAGACTGCACGTTCAGAGTAGTCTGATCTTGATCTACAGTATCTGCTAAAGGTCGGTGGATTGCGTAAAAGCCTTAGAAGTAAAGGACTTACAGACCTTTCACGGATCGGTATAACAATTTAAGTAATCTAAATGATTTCAAGCCTAACCTTTTCCCCTTTAAAATATCATGAAGATTAATTGTATTTTATAGCTTAGGTCATGTAATGTCGACCAGTACATTTAGACTTGTGTTCCTGGCTTTCTCACAGTAGTGCTGACACAACGTTAATTCTGTCCAAGCCACTGACTATACTTTCTCACATACATCAGAGGTGATAGGCTAGAAATCGCCGTAAGATAGCTTCCTGCAACGAGGAATTGAGCATCGATCAAAAGGTCACGAGTCAGGCCAGAACAGGTAGATTAACGTAAATTACTTGTGCACTGATAAAATCTAAGAGGAACGGTTACAAATTTGTGTCATGTAATATGCTGTTCATTTACGTATAATATACATCTTTAGTATTGAATTTCATTTTTAAGACCGACACACGCTTTCGCATGATAAACTTTTACCTATGTGCAATATCTAAAATGCGTCAGTTTAAATTCCGATGATAAACTGCCGTCTACATAAATCGATATCGTATTTTGGTATAATGATAGCCACACATGGAAATTCCGTCAAAGATGGAATAGATACATTCATTATTGAAAGGTCTAACTATCTGATATGCTTAAATCACCCTTCTGTGTAATTAGCTGACTATAGTTTAAATATCAGATGCGCGATATTTTCTGTAAAATAGCGTACAATTTTATGCAGCATTAAGGACGAACATATTATGGGACGAACAATACCGGAAGTTGAGAAAATAACAAGGGACATTACTCTTTAAATTTTTAAATTTAAGACAGTAAGAGTTTTTTCCCTTAGACCATAAAATGAGAGGCTTTGAGGCCTCTCTATTTGTATATAGGCACCTTAGGGAATCCGACCTTTAATTCAATTTTGTCAACTTTTTTCTCTTTTTCAAAAGTCCTCTGATGCAAATTTTATCGAAAGATCACAAAATAAACAATACTGATGATCAACATACAGAAGGCCACATTTATTATCATTTAAAAAGAATATTCCACTTTGACTTCCAAAAACTAGCTACTTGTTTAGCAAAGACATAACAAAGCGTCATATTTAAAAGCGAAATCCTTGTAATAAAAAAATTCTCCCTATCCTGCAATTTACCTCACAGCTTTCAACTATAGTGATAAAATCATTATTGCACCTTTCACAACATAGTGGCTAGGTTAGATCTAGATCAGACTACATGAAAAATGCAGCCTAATCTTTTATATACATTGTTTACTTTGTCAAGACATTTTGACTTGAGAAAACTTAACCCTTTAACAAACAATCTCGGTTATAAATGACCCTTGGAGAGAAGCCTTTTAAAAACATTAAGGGAAAAGGAGAAATGATAGTAACCAGCATTTTCTCTTTTTCCCACAATGTTTTCTACTCGAACAAAGAAAAGTTCTGCCATCTTTAATTTGTTGTTCTTTCAATTTGAACTAGTCTAAATATCTTTTGTTTGGTATAGAGTTAAAGAAGATTTTATCTAAATCTTACTTCTAAGACTGAAAATGTCCCATAGATTTATTTGAACTCTAGGGATTAACCCTTTACTACACAATGCCAACTTTTGACGCCCCTGGAAAAGAAGACTTTTGAAAACATTGTGGGAAAAGGAGTAAATGCTGGTAACCAGCATTTTCTCCTTTTCCCACAATGTTTTCTACTCTATCAAAGAAAATTTGCCCCATTTGAGCCACAATAAAATTGTCATCTGCAAATGCTTTAAATTTGGACAAGGCTAAAATTTGGTCGTCTTGTAAAAGGTTAAGAATATTTTTCCAATCAAATTCTTTTCTCTGTGTTTAACCCAATATCAGACAACAAAATCTTGGTCTGGACAAGCAGACAACAAATTGAATATACATGTAGCTTAAAATAGTGACTTATAGGGAAGAAAAAACATTGTGAGAAAAAAAGAAGAAATACTGTTTACCAGCATTTTCTCTTTTTTCTCACAAAATTTCTGTAAAAAAAAGGCTTGGGGATGAGTGGTAGAGAGTTAACCCTTTACTCCATAGATATTCATTTCTACGCACTGCTAATAGGAGCCTATGGAAAACATTGTGGCAAAAGGTGAAATTGCTCGTGACGAGCAATTTCACCTTTTGCCACAATGTTTTCTACACTATCAAAAGGTGTCATATACACATAAGAAACAGCTTCATCCTTGCTGTTTTTTAGGGTCATTGAGAGATACCATAGAAATGCCTTATGGGGTAAAGAGATAAAAACTATCACCCAAGTATGTCTATTTTTCAAGAAGGACTTGCACTATTTGTTTGTTAACTTGTTACCACACAACAATATTTTAGGCTTGTCCAAACCGAAAGCATTTGCAGATGACAGAATAAAAGTGACTGGAAATTTGAAATTTTTGTGAAGGGTAGAAAACATTGTGGGAAAAGGAGAAAATGCTGGTTGCCTTTTCCCACAGCATTTTCCAAAGGCTTCTTTCTCAGAAATCAAAAATAGGGATTGAGTGGTAATGGGTTAACTCATTTCCACACGATCCCAACTATTAAAGATCCTGCAAAAGAGGTGTTGGTAACCATCATTTTCTCCTTTTCTCATGACAGTTCCTACCCTATCAAAGTAAGAAATCATCCTGTTACCAAGATTTTTTTTTCTTCTGCAGATGCTTTGAATTTGGTCCTATCCAAAAATTTGTTGTTTGGTAAAGAGTTAAAAAGCTGCAAACTAAAAGATATTTACTCTTTACCGGACAACATAATTTTGGTATTGTCCAGTATGAAAGCATCTGTTGGTGACAGATAGCTTCAATGATGGGGATGGTATAAGGAAGGGTAGCAAACATTGGTTGAATGAGGAGAAAAATCCTGGTCACTAGCATTTTCTCAGTTTGCTGTTTAACCCTTTACCAAACAATCCCTGGTTTTTATGGCCCTGAGAGAAAAGCCTTTTTGAAAACATTGTGGGAAAAAGGAGAAAATGCTGGTAACCAGCATTTTCTCCTTTTCCACAATGTTTTCTTCCCTGCTGGAAACAAATTTTGCTTTTTGAGTAACATTAATTTTGTAGTCTGCAAGTGCTTTCAATTTTCAATTTGGATCAGTCTAAAATTTTGTCATTTGGGAAAGAGTTAACCAGCATTTTCTCCAAGATCTGAATTTCTTTCCTACCCTATCTGGAACATGGGATCGAATATATAGATCAGCATAGGCTTTGGTAATATTTTCTCCCTTTCCCATTATGTTTTCAAAGGTTGTTTACCCCAAGGTCACTAAAACTAAGAATTCTGTTGTAAATTTTTTCTTCTCACATAGTGCTTCTTTTCCCCCACCTTTTCACAAGATATAGCTGATCCCCGGTCACCACTGTGCAGGATTTTAGAACAGGAGGTTGTGGGTTTTATCCCTGGCCTGGCCAATTTCTTTCCATGGGTTGATGCTAGCGATTGCTATTAGATTCATTCCTCTCCCTCTGCTCACCATTGTTTTAACCCTTTCCCAGACAAGCCCTTGTTTTTACGTGTCTGCAGTACAAGTCTTTTGGAAACACTGTGGGAAAAGGAGAAATTGCATGTAACAAGCAATTTCTCCTTTTCCCACAGTGTTTTCTGCCCGTTCGGATAATTTTCTGCCATTGTTATGAAAGTTAAGATTGTCGTCTGAAAACTCTTTCAGTATGGAAGAGTCTAAAATTTGTAGTTTGGGAAAGGGTTAATTATGGTTATGTGAGAAAGCAGCCAGTGGCTTGAAAAGAGTATGGTGGAGAGTACTTGTAAAATACACTCCAGGAAAGCATGGATTGGTACACTAACCACAGGAATATAACTTAACCCATTACCAAGCAATCCCTACTTTTGAAGCTCCTAAAAAAGAAGCCTTTTGAAAAAATTGTGGGAAAAGGAGAAAATGCTGGTAACCAGCATTTTCTCCTTTTCCCACAATGTTTTTTATCCTCCACAAAACAAATTTTAAAATTTTAGTCACTTTTATTTTGTTGTCTGCAAATGCTTTTGCTTTGGACAAGTCTCAAAACAATGTTGTCTGGTAATGAGTTAAATGACATTGAAAATGGTGTTAAATGATATACAATTACTTAATCAATTCACATGGTTTAACTCTTTGCCAAAACACAAAATTTTAGACTTATCCAAATTTAAGGCATTGGCAGATGAAAAATTAGGTGGGACACAAATTATAATTTGTGGCAGGGAAGTAAACATTGTTGAAAAAGGACGAAATACTGGTTATACACGTCACAATCTATACAATCCCTGCTCTTACCAATCTTTAACCTATCTTTTGTTTGATCTATTCAAAAGGAAGAAGAAACCCTGACATGGTCTTTTTAAGTCCTTTATTTTTTTATTTACTGAATCTATCAATTTAGTTTTTCCCTGCTCGAAATTTTCAAAAAGTAAAATTATCATTAGCAAGACTGTACAGTATCGAAACTTCAAGAAATATTTATGGTCTAAGGGAGAAAACTCGTACTGTCTTAGTGTCAAATATTTGAAGAGTTAACTCCCTTACAAAAATTTCTTCCTCACTTCTGGTCCATTCGTTCCCAAATCACTTCACCCCAACCATTTTTCCCAGGGGAGTATACAGGGAAGCATGGTCTTTCTTCCTTTCGGGTAGTATAACATATTTTAAAATCGAAAGAGTTCCAACTTACATAAACGAGTGATTTTAGCATATCAAAAGTACATTTTACCCTTTACCTGCTAAACAACTAAAATGAAAATTTCAATCAGATAATCAAAACCTAAATATTGCTATTTTAAGTTAATGTCTCGGAGAACAATAATTACTCATGGAAAAGCTTAGATCCAAAATCAGACTGCACGTTCTGTGCCGTCTGATCTTGAACGACAGTGTCTGAAAAAGGGTCTGTAATTCGCTCTTCATAGCCTTGGAGTTAATGGACTTAAAGACCTAACACAGACCGTACATTATGTATTCTAAATGTGTTCGAGCTGTGTGCGTGGTGTCTGTCACTTAAATGCGTTTTTCTCCCTTTGTATTGAAATGTAACTCTATTTGATAACTTAGGTCATATCATGTCGGCCTGTGTATCTAAACTTGTTTTACTGTATTTCTTACACCAGTACTGACACAACTTTCTTTCCAAACTACTTACTACTTTCTCACATGCATCAGAGGTGAGAGGCAAAAAGATCGCCGGTAAAATAGCTCGCTGCAAGTAAGTATCGAACATACAACCAACTGGTCGCGAGACAGACCAACAGAGGTAGATTAACGTAAGTGCACCGATAAAATCTAATACGGAACGGTTACAAACAATTTCGTGTCATGCAATAAGCTGTTCATGAACGTATATGAAACAGTATATATTTTTAACATTGAACTTTTTTAAAGAATCATTTAAGGCCGTCACACGCTTCGGCACGATAAGCATTTACCTATGTACATGGCTAAATGTGTCAATTCAAACTCTGATGACAAACTGTCGTCTATTTCATTCAATCGTATTTTACATTTTTAGTCTTCTGTATATATTGATAACCACACACCGAAATTCCTTCAAAGAAGGAATAAATATATTAATTGAAAGGTCTAACAATCTGATGTTCTTAAATCACTAATTAGTGTAATAAGCTGACCGTAGTTTAAATATCAAATGCGCGATATTTTCTATAAAATAGCGTACAGGTTTAAGATCCCCTAGGGACGACTATATTTTGGGACGAACAACACCGGAAGTTGAAAAAATAACAAGGGACATTACTCTTTCAATTTTCAAATTTAAGACAGTAAGAGTTTTCTCCCTTAGACCATAAAATACGAGGCTTTGAAGAGTCGCTTGTTTTCATGCACAATTAGTAAACCCGACCTCCAATTCAATTTTGTCAGCGTTATTTTTTTTTCCAAAAGTCCTCCAATGCAAATTTTGTGAAGAGATCACAAAATAAACCATACTGATGATCAATCTACAAAAGGCCATATTAATTTACATTAATTTCTTTAAAAGAAATATGCCATTTTGATCACCACAAACTAGCCACATGTTTGGCCAAGACAGAGAAGCAGCGCTTTAAAAGGAGAATTTCTTGTATTAAGCAACTCATCCCTTTCCTGTGACCTTCCTGACAGCTAACAACTTAAGTTATGTAACCTTATTTGCACCTTTCACAACTTAGAGGCAAGGGTTAGATCTAGATCAGACTAACAAAAAGTGCAGCCTGATCATTTACTCATAACCAAACGACAATGTTTAAGGCTTCTCCAAATAGAAAGCATTCGCAGACGACAAAATAAAAGCGGCTGAAAATTTGAAATTTATTTTGTGAAGGGTAAAAAACTTTTACCAGCATTTTCTCCTTTTCCCTCAAAGTTTTTGAATAGGTTCCATAAAAAAAAGATCCATGGATGAGTGGTAGAGAGTTTAAAACTATCAACTAAGGTTGTCTTTTTTTTCCCACAAGGACTTGCACCGTTTGTATTTAAAAAGTTGCAAACTAAGAGACATTTACCCTTTACCAGACAACAAAATTTTGCAATTGTCCAGTATGAAAGCATTTGTAACCCTTTACCACACATTGACGACTTTTTACGACCCAGGAAAAGAGGCCTTTTGAAAACATTTTGAGAAAAGGAGAAAATGCTGGTAACCAGCATCTTCTCCTTTTCCCAAAATGTTTTCTACCCCATCAAAAAATGATTGTACAGTTTGAGCCATATTGAATCGGTCATCTGCAGTTGCTTTCAATTTGGACAAGGCTTAAATTTTGTTGTCTTGTAAAGGGTTAAATGGCAGATAAGTTCAGTGATGGAGATGATTTTAGGAAGGGTAGCAAGAATAGTTTGAAGAGAAGAAAATCCTGGTCACTAGCATTTTCTCAGTTTGCTGGTACCTGGATCTTCTCCAAGATCCACAATTTTTTTTCTACCATATCTAGAACCAGGGATCATATATAGATCAGCATAGGCTTTAGCAATATCTTCTCATTTCCCAATGATTTTTTGAAAGGTCAATTACCTCAGGGTCACTTAACTCTTTACCATAAAATCCACACTTTTAACGACCCTGAAGCCTTCTCCTACAATCTTTTTATCTTTCTCATAACAATTTTCAAAATTAGGATCACTTTTATTTTGTTGTCAAATGCTTTCAATTTGGACTAATGGCTGTCTTAAATTTTGTCGTTTGGTAGTAAAGTGTTAAACTAAGAACTGAAATGTAAATTTCTTTTCCCACATAATGTTTCTTTTCCCCTGTCTTTTCACAAGGTTAAGCTAAGCTGCGGTAGCTTCAGTCGGTAGTGTGTAGGAGTTGAGAACAGGGGGTCGTGGCCTAGAGATCCCTGGCTCTGCCAATTTCTGTCTCAGGATTGATGATAGTCATTGCGTCTGGATTTATTCCTCTCCCTCCCCTGACCATTGTTGTGACAATAGTTATGTGGGAAAGCAGCTCGTAGCTTGGAAAGAATATTGTGCAGAGTACTTGTAAAATAGTCTCCAGGAAAGCATGGATGGGTGCACTGGCCACTGTGATATAACTGAAACAAGGGGACCATGATGGTCCTATATCACTTACCTGAGTACTGAGCAGAAAACGTTTAAAATAAAGATAAATACCAAATATTAGGGTTTAAGACCAAATGATAACGAAACAAGAGCAGCAAATTGTCGCAATTTGACTTGAGACCTCAAAGTTCCATTCCAGACGAGCAAGAAATACAGTAAAAATGAAGATCGAAGTGGAATTACTCAAAATCCGCACACTGTACTCTGTAACATTGCAAAATACATGCAGACCAAGTTTGAATTCCTATATATTCCTGACAAGCACTAAATGCTGTAGAAATGACATTCAGAGGGAAATACATAACTCAAAGACAGCATCAGGCAGAGTTACAATTCTTCTGCACTGCACTTCCAAATGTTGCAACAAATAAGAATACAAAACATCAAGTCATTCTTACTTACGATCACAAAGTTTTGCTCTGGACAAGCAAGAAATGCTATAAAAATGAAGGTCAAAGGGGGGAATAAATCATAATTTGGCTAGGAAGAGTTATGATTCTTGTGCACTGCACCCAATAATTTTTCAACAATCATGCATATCAAATTTGAAGATGTTAAGGCTGGAGATGACAAACTTATATTTCAGATGAGCAGAAAATGCTGTAAAAATGACAATCAAAGGGAAATAACTAGTAGACAGTATGCGGTAGAGTTATGGTTCTTCCACACTGCACTCTGTATTATTGCAATAAACACAAACGCCAAGTTTCAAGTCAATCAGACTAGAGATGACAAAATTATGCTCTGGACTAAGAATAATTCTAAAGAACTTTCTAAATCAAGGGCTAATAACTCCAGTCATTCTGATGCAATTAAACACATAATCAAACTCATACGAGATCTTATGGTCATATATATTTTGACAAAGTTTGGTGCTCATTGGTAAATAATTGTGGATGCTAGAGCGCAAACAAAGTCAATTATAGCAATTTTTCTAATTCAAGGGCAAATAGCGCCTGTTGTTCTAATCCCATTATACCCATAATCAAACTCTTCCGAGGTCTTATGGTCATATACATGTATACTTTAACAAAGTGTGGTGCTGATTGGTTGATATTTGTAGATGCTAGAGTGTAAACAAAGAAATGTGAACGGACAGACGATCAGACGCCGACGAAAGGTGAGTGATCACAGTAGCTCACTCTGAGCACTTCATGCTCAGGTAAGCTAAAAATGTAAACAATATGCAATCACTCAATCAATTCACAATCTAAGATTATACTCTTTACCAAACAAAATAATCTAAAAACTTATCTAAATTTAAAGCACTTAAATACAAAAAATTAAATGAGACTCAATGATAATTTGTTACAGGGGAAAACACTGCATGAAAAGGAGAAATTGAGGGTTATACACATCACAATCTATAGGATCCTTAATCTTATCAATCTTTCATTATTCTTTTGTTTGGTCTATTCAAAAGGAAGAAGTCTTGACATGGTCGAATTAAAGTCATTTATTTTTTTCACTCAATCCATCAATTAGATTTTTTCTTTGCTAGAAATTGTGAAACTGTAAAAATAGTCATTAGTAAGGCTGTACAGTATCGAAACTTGAAGAAATATTTATGGTCTAAGGGAGAAAACTCGTACGATCTTAATGTCAAATATTTGAAGAGTTAACTCCCTTACAAAATTTCCTCAACGCTTCCGGTTTATTCGTTCCCAAATCAGTTCACCCAACCATTTTTCCTAGGGACCTGTACGGGGAGGCATGGTCTTTCTTCCTTTCTGGTAGTTTTACATGTTTAAAAAAACTAAAGAATTTCAACTTACACAGACGAGTGATTTTAGCATATAACAAGTAGATTTTACTCTTATCCTGCTAAACAACTAAAATAAATTTTCAAATAGATAATCAAAACCTAAATATTGCTATTTTAGATCTATGTTTCTTGGAACAATATTTCCTTATCGGACATCTAAGATCAGGTTGTACGATCTGCGTAGTCTGATCTTGATCTGCAGTGCCTGCAATAAGTCATTGATTCGCGCTTAGAGGCCTTCGAGTTAAATGACGTAAAGACCTTAACATGATTGGCATATCACGTGATCTAAATGAGTTCAAGCAGTATGCATAGTTTCAGTACAATGAGTATGATACGTTGTTTTCCCCTTTGTATTGAAGTCTGACTTGGTTTTACAGCTAAGGTCATATAATGTCGACCAGTACATTTAAACTTGTGTTCTGGGCTTTCTCACAGCTCAGTGCTGACACAACTTTAATTCCTTCCAAGCCATGCAGTGACTACTTTCTCACATGCATCAGAGGTGATTGACCAAAAATCGCCGGTAACATAGTTTCCTGCAACTGAATATCGAACATGCAATCACCAGGTCAAGAGTCTGACCAGAACAGGTAGATTAATGTTAGTGCATTGATACAATCTGAGAAGGAACGGTTACATGTTTGTATCCTGTAATATGCTGTTCGTTAATGTAAATATATACATCTTTAATACATGTTTTGAACATTCAAAAAAATCTTTTCAAGACTCACAAACGCTTCGGCATGATAAGCATTTACCTATGTTCAACAGCTAGAAAGCATCAATTTAAACTCCTTTGACAAACTGCTTTATGCAGCATTAGGGACGAATATATTTAGGAACGAACAAAAACCGGAAGTTGAGAAAATAACAGGGGAGATTACTCCTTAAATTTTCAAATTTAAAGACAGTAAGAGTTTTCTCCCTTAGACCATAAAATGTGAGGCTGTGAAGACTTTCAATGTGTATAAAGGCACATTTAGGAAACCCGACCTCCAATTCAATATTGTCCACACATTGTTTTTAATAAGTTCCCTGATACAAACTAAGACGAAACATTACCACCAAATAAACAATACTTATGATCAACATACAGAAGGCCAGTTTAATTATTATTTAAAAAAGAAAATCCACTTTGACTACCAAAAACTAGCTACTTGTTTGGCGCAGAAATCCTTGTAACAAAAAAATTCTGCATGTCCAGCAATTTACCGGACAGCTATCAACTATAGCGATGAACTCTTTATTTCACTGTTCACAACACTTAGGTGGCTTGGTTAGATGTAGATCAAACTACACCAAAAATGCAACCTAATCTTTTACATATTTTTAACTTTTATATATTTTGTCTGCTTTGCCAAGACATTATTGACTTGAGAAACCTTAACTCTTTAACAAACAATCTCGGTTATTAACGACCCTTGAAAAGAAGCTTTTTGAAAACATTAAGGGAAATGGACAAAATAATAGTATACTAATAGTAGACATAATAATAGTTTTCTCCTTTTCCCACAATGGTTTCTACTCGACCAAAGACAAATTCTGTCATATGAGCCATCTTAATTTTGTTTTCTGCAGGTCTTCAATTTGAGCAATGCACCTTAACTCTTTACCAAACAATCCTTGGTTTTTACGACCCTTGGATAGAAGCCTTTTGAAAACATTGTGGGAACAGGAGTAAATGCTGGTAACCAGCCTTTTCTCCTTTTACCACAATGGTTTCCACCCTGCTGGAAACAAGTTTCACTTTTTGAGTAACGTTTATATTGTCGTCCGCAAATGCTTTCATTTGTCGTTTGGTAAAGAGTTAATCCTTTCAGTCAGAGGCACAAGTTATAACGCTAGAAATGCTTTTAACAAAATGTTCCCTTATCTGCTCAAAACTATAGAAGACACAAAACTCTATCTAGGGACTGACAGCCTGTCTCCAGCAGAAACCATCCACCTTTTTCTCTGTGTTTTTGCGTTGGGATTAGGAGTGGGGAAAGTGTTATTATACATAACTGGTGTTTTACTCATTACCAAAAAAACAAAATTTTAAGTTTGTCCAAATGGAAAGCATTTGCAGACGACAAAATTGAAATTTGTTATGTGAAGGGCAGAAAACATTGCTGGAAAAGGAGAAAAATGCTGGTTACCAGCATTTTCTCCTTTTCCCACAATGTTTTCTAATGGCTTCTTTCTTAGGGTCATCAAAAGTAGGGATTATGTAGTAATTGGTTAACTCTTTACCAAACGACAAAATTTTAGACTAGTTACTCTAAATTGAAAGCACTTGCAGACGACGAAATAAAAGTCAAAATTTAAACTTTGTTCCACAAAGATATAATGCATTGGAGGAAAAGGAGAAAATGCTAGTTAGCAGCATTTCCTACTTTTCGAAAGTTTTCAAAGGGGTACTTTCCTAGTGTCGTTAAAAGTCTGGATTGTTTGGTAAAGAATTACATGAGAACCATGATGGTCCTATATCGCTCACCTGAGTATATTTGCAACTTATATGGTTTATAAAGGGAAGGCTATTAATTCTTTTCAAATAAGGCATACCCTGGGGTTTGTCACAAAAAGATGTTTACAGATTTTCTTCTTTGTCTTTGGCCATTGGAGCTAAAAGCTGCTGCTTATCATAAATTTTTCTCTTCACAGTGTCTTGTTCCCTTTTTGACAAGTAGTTTAGCCGTTACCAGACGACAAAATTTTAGACCGTTCCAAATTGAAACAAATTGCAGACGACATTTTAAAATGTATCTAAAGTGAAAACTAAGTGATCTATAATTATGGTAGAAAAGATTGTGAGAAAGGAGAAATTGCTTGTTACAAACAATTTCTCCTTTTTAGATGGAATTGATTTTAAAAGATTTCCTTCTATGATTCTGTGTGAAATAGTGTGCACCAGGGCACAGAGCCAAAGTATGACCCCAAGGGGATAATTTTAATTATTTTTATAAAGGGTCACTAGATGATGCTACATGCAAAATATGAATGCTCTAGCCCTTATGGTTTGTCACAAGTAGATTTTTAAAAGATTTCCTTCTTTGTTTCTATGTAAAATAGGGTGCGCTAGGGCAGAGCTCAAATATGACCGCAGAGGGATAATTCTAGCAATTTTGGTAGAAGATTATCAGATTTTGCTACATAGCAAATATGAATGCTCTAGCCATTACGGTTTGTCAGAAAAAGATTTATTAAAGGTTTCCTTCTTTGTTTCTATGTAAAATAGGGTGTGCCAGGGCAAAGCCCAAATATGACCCAAGGGGAATAATTTTAACAATTTTGGTAAGGGGTCACCCAATGATGCTTCAAACAAAATATGAATGCCCTCTGCCTTATGGTTTGTCACAAGAAGATTTTTAAAGATTGTAAAATAGGGTACACCTGGGCAGAGCCCAAATATGACCGCAGAAGGATAATTCCAACAATTTTGGTAGGGGATCATCAGTTAATGCTACACACTAAATAGGAATGTTCTAGCCATTATGATTTGTCACCAAAAGAAGTTTTAAAGATTTCCTTCTAAATTTCTTTGTAAAATAGAGTGCGCCCAGGCAAAGCCCAAATATGACCCAATGGGAATGATTTTAACAATTTTGGTAAAAGGTCACCCAATGATGTCTCAAACAAAATATGAATGCTCCCAACCTTATGTTTTGTCACAAGATGTTTAAAGATTTTAAAATAGGGTGCGCCCGGGCAGAGCCCAAATATGACAGCAGAGGAATAATTTTTACAATTTTGGTACAGGATCATCAGATAATGCTACATACCAAATATGAATGCTCTAGCCATTATGGTTTGTCATCAGAAGATTTTTTAAAGCTTTCCTTCTTTGTTTCTAAGTAAAATAGGGTGTGCCAGGGCAAAGCCCAAATATGACCCCAGGGGAATAATTTCAACAATTTTGGTAAAGGGTCACCCAATGATGCTTCATACAAAATATGAATGCTCCCGGCCTTATGGTTTGTCACAAGAAGATTTTTAAAGATATTTTCCATTTACAGCCATTTTGTTGCCATGGCAACCAGAATTTTTGTTGGAATTAAATTCTTTTAACAATTTTTGTAGAGCTTCACCCAAGGAACATTCCTGCCAAGTTTTATCAAGATTGGCCTTCTGGTTTTGGAGGAGAAGATTTTTAAAGAAATTGTTAACGGACGGATGGACGCCGGACTATGACTGGTCACAATAGCTCCCCCTGAGCACGTTGTGCTCAGGTGAGCTAAAAATACGAAGCCATAGAGCTAAGTAGCATCGTATGAGGAAATTTCTTTTCTACAAGAGGACCATGATGGTCCTATATCGCTCACCTGAGTATATTTGTAACTTATATGGTTTATCAAGGGCAGGCGATTAATTCTTTTCAAATAAGGCATACCCTGGGGTTTGTCACAAAAATATGTTTACAGATTTTCTTCTTTGTCTTTGGCCAGTGGAGCTAAAAGCTGCTGCTTATCATCAATTTTTCTCTTCACAGTGTCTTGTTCCCTTTTTGACTTGTAGTTTAGCCATTACCAGACGACAAAATTTTAGACCGTTCCAAATTGAAACAAATTGCAGACAACATTTTAAAATGTATCTAAAATGAAAAATAAGTGATCTATATGGTAGAAAAGATTGTGAGAAAGGAGAAATTGCTTGTTACAAACAATTTCTCCTTTTTAGATGGAACTGATTTTAAAAATTTCCTTCTATGATTCCATGTGAAATAGTGTGCACCAGGGCACAGAGTCAAAATATGACCCCAAGGGGATAATTTTAATTATTTTTATAAAGGGTCACTAGATGATGCTACATGCAAAATATGAATGCTCTAGCCTTTATGGTTTGTCACAAATAAATTTATAAAAGATTTCCTTCTTTGTTTCTATGTAAAGTAGGGTGCGCCCGGGCAGAGCCCAAATATGACCGCAGAGGGATAATTCTAGCAATTTTAGTAGAAGATTATCAGATTTTGCTACATAGCAAATATGAATGCTCTAGCCATTACGGTTTGTCAGAAAAAGATTTATTAAAGGTTTCCTTCTTTGTTTCTATGTAAAATAGGGTGTGCCCGGGCAAAGCCCAAATATGACCCAAGGGGAATAATTTTAACAATTTTGGTAAGGGGTCACCCAATAATGCTTCAAACAAAATATGAACGCCCTCCGCCTTATGGTTTGTCACAAGAAGATTTTTAAAGATTGTAAAATAGGGTGCGCCCGGGCAGAGCCCAAATATGACCACAGAAGGATAATTTCAACAATTTTGGTAGAAGATCATCAGTTAATGCTACACACTAAATAGGAATGTTCTAGCCATTATGATTTGTCACCAAAGAAGTTTTAAAGATTTCCTTCTAAATTTCTATGTAAAATAGGGTGCGCCCGGGCAAAGCCCAAATATGACCCCATGGGAATGATTTTAACAATTTTGGTAAGGGGTCACCCAATGATGTTTCAAACAAAATATGAATGCTCCCAACCTTATGTTTTGTCACAAGAAGATTTTTAAAGATTTTAAAATAGGGTGCGCCCCGGCAGACCCCAAATATGACAGCAGAGGAATAATTTTAACAATTTTGGTAGAGGAACATCAGATAATGCTACATACCAAATATGAATGCTCTAGCCATTATGGTTTGTCAGAAGAAGATTTTTTAAAGCTTTCCTTCTTTGTTTCTATGTAAAATAGGGTGCGCCCGGGCAAAGCCCAAATATGACCCCAGGGGAATAATTTTAACAATTTTGGTAAAGGGTTACCCAATGATGCTTCATACAAAATATGAATGCTCCCGGCCTTATGGTTTGTCACAAGAAGATTTTTAAAGATTTTTTCCATTTACAGCCATTTTGTTGCCATGGTAACCAGAGTTTTTGTTGGAATTAAATTCTTTTAACAATTTTTGTAGAGCTTCACCCAAGGAACATTCCTGCCAAGTTTTATCAAGATTGGCCTTCTGGTTTTGGAGGAGAAGATTTTTAAAGAAATTGTTAACGGACGGACGGACAGATGGACGGACGGACGGACAGACGGACGGACGGCGGACGATGACCGGTCACAATAGCTCCCCCTGAGCATGTTGTGCTCAGGTGAGCTAAAAATTGGATCAATAAAACTGAATGAGGATTATCTAGAAATGGTAATACATGTAGAATTGTATAATGGTAATGGGGCAAGAAATGGTATAATGGTTATGTGGCAAGAAATGGTATGATGGAAGTGGGGCTAGAAATGGTATGATGGTAGTGGGGCAAGAAATGGTATGATGGCAGTGGGGCAAGAAATGGTATAATGGTAATGGGGACAGAAATAGCATAATGGTAGTGGGGCAAGAAATGGTATAATGGTAATGGGGACAGAAATAGCATAATGGTAGTGGGGCAAGACATTTTTCAACAACTCCCAATAATCCTTTTTTTTTTTTAATTTATTCATTTTTTTTTCTTCCTGTACAGGTCATTTCAACTTGGCCTTTTAGTCAAACAAACCTGAAAAAGAAAAAAAAAATCATTACAAGACACCAAATTTTTAGATTTGCACTTGCAGGAGAGAACCTTGGCTAAATGTATTGCTTCCTTTTCCAATGATGCTTTAACTCTTTACGAAATGAAAAAAATATGGACTGGCCCAAATTCAAATTCTCCTTTTCCCACAATGTTTTCTTTAGGCTTTTTCTCGGGGTTGTTAAAAGTCGGAATCGTGTGGTGAAGATAAATCTTTATTGAAGAACAAAAAGTTAGATTTGCCCTGACTGAAAGTATCAGTACAACTAATAAAACATGATTCAAATGAATTGCCTGTGAAAAGTAGGAAAACATGGTGAGAAAAGGAGAAAATGTTGATTACAAGCATTTTCTCCTTTTCTAACAATGTTTTCAAAGGGCGTATTTTTTACGTCATCGAAACTCGGGATTATGAGGTAAAGATTTGAATCTATCCTGAAACAAAGTCTACAAATGCTTTCCAAAGACCTTATCAGTACCCTTAACTAACCCATTACCACACAAGCCCTACTTTTGACGCCCCTGATAAAGAAGCCTTTAGAAACCAGCATTTTCTCCCTTTTCCCACAATGTTTTCTACCCTTTACAAAACAAATTTCAAATATTCTGTCACTTTTATTTTGTGGTCTGCAAATGCTTTCCATTTTGACAAGCCTAAAATTTTGTCATTTGGTAATGAGTTAAGATGCAAACAGTTTCAAAGGTTGGAACCCTGTCCATCACAAAGTTCAAATCCCTTACACCGCCGATACCCAAAGAGTCATTTACGCGCCTATGCCAACACTTTCCTGGTAATGTAAGGACTAGGTTTGGGGCACCACAATACCTTGCCAAAGAGAAATCCAATATGACCGATAAAGCCATTGCAAATATTTCTATTTTACAAAATCAAATGCCTTCACTTTCAGTCCACTAACCCTTAAAGTGCTGAATTAAAACAGAAGACATTTTCAAATTGGAAAAACAGCTGAAATATTGTTCTATGCAGTCTGATCTTGATCTACACTGTCCACAAACACAAGTTAACCCTTTCCCAAACGACAAACTGTTGGACTAGACCAGATTGAAAGCATTTGCAGACAACTATTCAACTATTGCTGAAAAGATGATTTCTGTCTATGATAGGGTAGAAAACATTGTGGGAAAAGGAGGAAATGCTGGTTAGCAGCATTTTCTCCTTTTCCCACAATGTTTTCAAAAGGCTACTATTCCAGACCCGTTAAAACCAGGGATTGTTTGGGAAAGGGTTAAGTCGGTTCCAGTGCTCCAAGGGCTAAGGATCCTTTCTGCAGGGGATTAACAAGCCAATCACAATTTCCAAACCTAACACCTCTTGTGTTACTTTTTATAACTACACCAGTTCAATACTCTAAGGAGAAGAACCTTCATCTCTCTCTATGTACCCAATTCATAGGCTACCTCTAACAAAAACTGAACAGTCGATACAATTCACTAATCCTTTTGAAAGACTTTTTCCAACTTTAAGGCTTAAATAAGGACACAGAGGGTATAGACCAGTAAGGCAATGATCAGCCTGCAATTTTCTGAAGTCTGATATTAATCCTTCTGTAAATGACCTTGCCTTTACAAAGAAAAGGTTAAATTACAGCATCCATCTCTTTTGCCCACTGAAGCAAATATAGTATGAGGCGCAAAAAGAGTGAAATATGAAATGTATTTACCGAAGCCCATATCATCATCTGATTCTTCGGATTCCTCTTTCTTTTCTTCTTTCTTCTCTTCTGTAAGAATAAAATACTTCCCATTTACTCTTTCACTACGTAATAAATAGGATTTACTCAGTGGCTACACATGCATTTCGGCTAAGGGATCTAGTCAACTAATTTGAAGCATTGCCAATAGTCAAAAATGATTTCAAATTAATTTAAATGAAAGGATTAGCCATTGAACTATATACCAAAAGACAAAATTTTAGATTAGTTCAAATTCAAAGCAATTGCAGATGAAATACTGAATGTGGAGTAATTTCTGAAACTTCTATGGAAGATAATAGAAAAAATTGTGGAAAAAAGTGAAAATGCTAGTTACCAGCATTTTCCTCTTTTCCACCATGTTTTCAAAAGGCTGCTACCCTAGGGTCATTAACCCTTTACCGAAAGAAAACATTTAGACTGGTCCAAATTGAAATCATTTGCAGACGACAAATGTAACTCAAAAATTCTAAGTTGCATCCAGCAGGGTAGAAAACATAGTGGGAAAAGGAAACAATGCTGGTTACCAGCATTTTCTCCTTTTTCCACAATGTTTTCAAAAGGCTTCTTGTACAGGGGTGTTAAAAGTTCTAAATAGGGATTGTGTGGTAATCAGTTAAAACTATGGATTGTGTGGAGAAGGGTTTACCCATTACCACACAATCTCAAGTTTCTGAGAATGAGGGAAGCTGGATTTTGGAAAACAGTGTAGGAAAAGGAGATAGTGCCGGTAACCAGCATTTTCTCCATTTCTTTCTTACTTTTTTTTTTAATTTTTCAGTCAGAAATCAATTCAAAGAGATATATTTAATTGTCTGCAGTTCCTTTCAATCTGGACAAGTCTGTAAACAATCAGCCCTTTACACGGCAATGCCAACTTTTAACAATCTAAAGAAGAAACTTTCTAAAAAAAAAAAAAAAAACATTGCGGAAAAAAGGCTACCAGCATGTTCTTCTTTTTCCACAATTTTTTCTACCTTATTAAAGTAAAAAAAAATCACATCATTTGAGTCACACAGAAATTGTCGTCTGCAAATGCCCTTGATTTGGGCAAGGCTAAAATTTCGATGTTTGAAAAAAAAAAAAAGGGCTGTAACAGATTACCTTTCTTCTCTTCTGAAGCAGGGGCAGCTCCACCGGCAGCTCCACCACCAGCGGCGGGTGCAGAACCAACAGAACTTCCAACATTTGTGATCAGTTCTTTTACATTGACACCTTCCAGGGCTCGGGAAAATAACCCTAAAAATAATAGAAACTTCAATTATGACCATGAAATTCAATATCTATGGGCTCAACTAAGGAAAAATTGGGTAACTGCATGTTCGTAAAGCAAAATACCCACGCACAATGAACTGGGTCATTATTCTACAACCATTCTCAAGAACGTTCTTTTGTCTTATTCTCCAGAATTTCTACATTTGTAAGTAACAAAACTTCTGATTGGCTAAATCATTTGGTTTAGCTAATCAGAAGTTGTGTTTCTTACAAATATAGAAAACCTTGGACAATAAGACTGAGAATATTCTCAACAATGGTTGGTGAATACGGGCCCTGGATTGATATCTTTAGCATATTCATTGAACTTTCTTTCCACAGAAAATAACTATAGAATACTTAAAACATGTTGGTAAAGACAGAGATTACAGGATAATCTTCACCTGTTCACCAACCATTTTGACTTAAATTTCTGAACTCAAAAACTAGCTATCTGATTAGCAGACACATCTTTTACCCTTCACTAGATGACAAAATTTTAGGCTTGTCCAAATTGAAAGCAAATTTGCAGACTATGAATTAAATGTGGCTCAAAAATTGAAACTATTTTAAGAAGGACAGAAAATATTGAGGGAAAAGGAGAAAATGCTGGTTACCAGCATTTTCTCCTTTTCCTACAATGTTTTCAAAAGGCTTCTTACTCGGGGTCTTTAAAAGACAAGATTGTGTAGTAATGAGTTAATGGTGCACTTTCCGTGGATAAAGAAGAGAACATTGTGGGATAAGGAGAAAATGCTGGTTACCAGCATTTTCTCCTTTTTCCACAATGTTTTCTGAAGACTTCTTCTCATGGGTCGTAAAAACCAGGGATTGTTTGGTAATGGGCCAAGTATTAAAATAAATGTGCTTTTACTATTAGCTTTTTCCAGGCTGCTTTGATGGACAGGTCAGATTGTTAAGAAACAATGAAAAATCATTGACTGGATCATTGTACATTTAACATCATTTAGCAATAAAACTAGAGCTATCACTCAACGTGATCATACCCCCCACCAGTTCCTTGCCACCAAACAGGTCTTTGTCACAGAATGCAGAATGGTTGAGTACGAAAGTAAGAGTTGAACATGAGCGGCAAATTGTCGCAAGATACGCCCGTCTTACCCCAAGTTGTTAAGCTGGGGCATACACCGGACCAAATTCAAGTATGAAAAACGAGAAGGGGCAATAACTCAAAAATTAAGCGAGCAAGAGTTATGATTCCTGTGCACTGCAATCCTAGATGTGATCTATCCATCCATGAAATTTCATAACCCTAGCTAGTATAGCTTTGGAGATACGCTCCGGACAAAATTCAAGTATGAAAAACAACAAAGGGCAATAACTCAAAAATTAAGGGAGCAGGAGTTATGATTCCTATGCACTGCAATCCCCCTTGATGAGATCTATCCACCTATGAAATTTCATAACCCTAGCTACTATAGTTTTGGGAGATATTCATCGGACCCAATTCAAGTATTAAAAACGACAAAGGGCAATAACTCAAAAATTAAGCGAGCAGGAGTTATGATTCCTGTGCACTGCACTCCCCCTTGGTGAGATCTATCGAGCCATGAAATTTCATAACCCTAGCTAGTATAGTTTTGGAGATTCGCTCTGGACAAAATTCAAGTATTAAAAACAACAAAGGGCAATAACTCAAAAATTAAGCAAGCAAGAGTTATAATTTCTGTGCACTGCACTCCCCCTCAAAGAGATCTATCCACCCATGAAATTTCATAACCCTAGCTAGTATAGTTTTGGAGATACGCTCCGGACAAAATTCAAGTATTAAAAAAACAACAAAAGGCAATAACTCAAAAATTAAGCTAGCAAGAGTTATGATCCCTGTGCACTGCACTCCCCCTCAAAGAGATCTATCCACCCATGAAATTTCATAACCCTAGCTAGTATAGTTTTGGAGATATGCTCCGGCCAAAATTCAAGTATGAAAAAGAAATTTGTCCAGAATCATCAAAGGGCCATAACTCCATGAAACCTAAATATACCATAACCAAAATAGGATATGCACATCTCTGCTTTATACTGAGTCTATTTGTGTAGTTTGAACCAAATCTGTCCAATAGTTGATGAGAATAAGAGCGGACAAGAAATTTCATGAAAGGGCCATAACTCAGTGAAAAATCAATGAACCATAACCAACATTTCATATGCACATCTCTGCTTGATACTGAGTTTACCTGTGAAGTTTGAATAAAATTTGTCCAGTAGTTTATGAGAAATAGAGCCGACAAAAAGCTACAGACCGACCGACGGACGGACCGACCGACAAGCTGACTCCTATATACCCCTCAAACAGAGTTTTGGGGGTTATAACAATTGCAGATCCTTAATTCATTGAGGTTTTGTGAATCACACAGACTATACATATAGTCAAGACTATGCAGTGCCTCTGCAGTGCTTTGCAAGAGAAATCTCCCACACGAGCACTGCCAAAAACTGAACCACTTTAACTCCAAATTTACAAACAGAGGATTCTTATTAGACACAGATGTATTGCAACAGCATATTGGTTAGGTGTCTTGTTTAACAGCTGACACGAAGTTGTTAAAACATAGACTAGAGTACAATATGAGTACCTGGCCAGTAGGGTTCAACTGAAACACCAGCAGCTTTCAGAATGGTTTGGATCTTTTCTGCCTGAAATGAAAAGGAAGCCATTTAACCCTTTCCCAAATAATCCCTGGTTTTTACAACCCCGAGATAGAAGCCTATTGAAAACATTGTCGGAAAAGGAGAAAATGCTGGTAGCAGCATTTTCTCCTTTTCCCACAATGTTTTCTACCCTTCCCAAATCAAATTTCGACTTTACAGTAATATTTATTTTGTTGTCTGCAAATGCTTTCAGTTTGGACCAGTCTATAAATTTGTCGTTTGGTAAAGAGTTAATTTGATGTGCAAAGAGATGACTGTTTCTTGTTAAGTTACTGTTATCTGCCTGAAAAAAAAAATAGAAACCATTTAATTTGATGTGCAAAGAGATTAGCTTTTTTTGTAAGTTACCTTCAACTCTTGACCACATGACAAAATTCAAGACTTATCCTGACGGATGCATTTGCACACGATGCATGCCTCTCAAAACTTGTTGTTCTTTTTTGTCGTGAAGGAAAGGTATAAACAATCCCGTTTAACCATTCGCTGACGTCACGGGATTCCCAGGAAGTGTATCCCGCGATATTTTCATATCACTTATTACTATTATTTTTCACATGATACTTTAAGATTTTTCTAGAAGTAACAAACAAAAGTATAATTTGACCGCATTTCTTTTTAAAGAAAAGATATTTGACTCTTGTAAATAGGGAAATCCCCCATCAAGCGAGGTAACTCTGTAGACTTAAGCCATATTGGACCGTTCATGGGAATCAAGTGACGTCAACGAATTGCCTCCTTGATGGACGATACTGTCAAAATAAATGTAAAACATCACGGATATCTCCGATTAAAAGGTGTCTACTGAGGTATTGCAGAAAGTCGTAGGTACATTTTTGTGTTGTCTATCACAAGGCTAAAGGAAATTATAATCAAGTTTTGTTTCATGGGCGATTTTGGGTGGGAAAGGCTGTCTTGAGCTGGCGCCTGCAATCAAGACGTTGCATTCCTTGTGTTTATATTATATAGAGAAGATTTCTTTTTTCATATTTGATCAATTATTTTGGTTATAGAATGTCAAATTCCTGTGGGTATATCAATGATCGCCAGTGTGGAGGCCTGTGGCTTGACCCCTGTTTCTCACTCAAAGGCAACGGGCCTTCTTTTGTGAAGCTAAGGACTCAAACTATGCTGGGGCCGGGCCTCAAATAATGTTGAAAGCACTGTACAATGCCACACAAACTTAGAACGGACATGTACAAAGTAAGTCTGAGAAAGCATGAAAAGCACTGCTTACTGTGATTGAAACTTGGTCGTCAGCCAAGATCAGAGCTGCGTACACACAAGCAAGTTCGTCTTTGGAGGCCATCTGTACAGTTTTCAAAATTTCAATACACGATGTCACAAAGTAAGAGTGTAAGTCGCCGGATTTGGCCTTAGCTCGCACGAGAACTGTACACCTTCGTAGAGTTCGTGAATGGAAAGATCAATTTCCGGTGGATTTTCCGGTATATTGGTTCCCGTTTTTGTTTTACCTAAAAATGATCGCTTAACATGCTCTTAAGTTTCTGATCAGATCTGTAGTGCTTTAAGACACTTAACAGAGAAAAGGAAAAACATTCTAACTTAGCTATATAAACAATTTTCTACTTAGATCTAATTAAATATATATAAATACATAAACATTTTGTCTGACAGTTCCGAAGTTCAGAAAGTGGGACCAGCCAATGTGACACGTTAGCATTTGGAGAAGCTTTGCTTTGTTCCAATGCATCTTTCATTTACCTAGTTTCAGTTTAACAGCGACTTGCGATCGAGACGACAATTCAGCATGGATAAACTAATAGTTATTGTCTTTCTGGGTTCTTTTATGTCATGCAGTACTGCAGATAATGATCATGGGAGCTTTTCCGTGTCGTTTGATAAAGAATCGTTTAATGAAGTTGTTAACGAAAAACCGCTATTTGTGATGTTCTTTGCACCATGGTGAGGGTTGAATTTTGTTTTTCTTGCTTGATTAATCAGGATTTTACTTCCAGCCTTTAAAACTAATGACACGTCATCTTTCCTGCTTCTAGCTTTAAATCATTAAATTTAATACTATTTCATTTTACGTTATTATTTTGCATTTAAACCTAACACTCAAAGTACTTAACTTGGAAATAGGCCCCTATAATAAGGGATTTATGAAATATGTATATAACTTTATCTCAGAGAAACAAAGTAAATGTTACAGAGATTTTTTTTTTCAGCCAAGCAATAAGACCAAAATAATTGTAATTTAAAGACTGCTGTAGACCAGAATGTCTCAGCACAGAAAAAACTGTAGATCCAAGATCAGACTGCATATTTGATGCTGTCTGATCTTGATATAAAGTGACCTGGAGTGCAACTTGAAAGGCCTATCAAGGGTTATTGATCTGCTGTAACAAATACAACTGAAAATATCCTAGTAAACAGGACTAATTAACATGATAAACTGTCAGGCTATATACATGAGAAGACATTTTGCTAACTGTAGCAAGTGAAATGACTTGTGAGTAATTTCTTGTTGTGCCACAAGCTCTTACAGTAAATTTAGAATTTAGTTGTAAAAATTTTCCTTCCAGGCTGAAGTGAATTAGCATGTCTGTAAACCAGAACTGATGTCATTGCACTTATTTGAAATTCTCAGAGCTCCAGATAGAAGGAGTTATTTTGATTTCAAAATTGAAAATATTAATCATTCTCCACTGAACCTTATTGTGTGGTTACTCATTAGAACCGTCTCATCGAGACAATTGTAATGAGTACCCACAAGATAGGGTTTCGAAGAGAAATAATGGTTTTAGATTACCGTCACTCCCTATTATCTAGAGCTGTCTTCGAATTCATCACCACATAAATCATTGTATACCAAGTCCCTGTAGCTCAGTCAGTAGCGTAAAGAACTTGAGAACAGTGGTCACTGGTTTGATTCCCGGCTCAGAAAATTTCTTTCCAAGGATTGATACTATAGGACTCACGACTGTTACAGGATTCATTCCTCTTTCACTGCTGACGATTGTTTTGATGATGGTTATGTAGGAAAGCAGCAAATGGCTTGGAAAGAATATTTTGGGAAGTACTGGTAAAGGAAACCCAAGGACAGCATGGATAGGTGCACTGGCCGCCATGCTATAACTGCAATAATTTTGAAAACGGCCCTAAACACCATACAATCAGTCAATCATTGCATATTGGTGATCATATGGTATTCCCACAGACCTCATAGCTGTATGAAATTCTGGTGAAAAATCTTAAAATTTTTGTCTTTACCAAACAATCCCAGTTTATTTATGATCCTGAGATAGAAGTCTTTTGAAAACATTGTGGAAAAAGGAGGAAATGCTGGTAACCAGTATTTTCTTCTTTCCCCACAGTATTTTGAAAAGGGTTTTTTACCTTGCAGAAAACAAATGTCAATTTTTGAGTAATAACCTTTATTTTGTCATCTGCAAGTGCTTTCAATTTGGACAGGTCTAAAATTTTGTTGTTTGGCAAAGAGTTAATTTGTCCACGTTTTCAAAAGGGTTTTCTACCCTGCAGAAAACAAATTTTAATTTTTGAGCTACGGTTGTCATCTGCAAGTGCTTTCAGTTTGGACACGTCTAAAATTTTGTCATTTGGTAATGAGTATGTTAGTTTGTCATCTTGAAAAGCTTTTAATTTGGACTTTTTTTTTTTATCAAAATTAAACTCTTAACCAGATTACAAAATTTTAGACTGTTCCAAATTCAAAACATAAGCATACAATGAAATTAAGATGACTCGAAAATTGAAATTTGCTTTGGGAAGGGTAGAAAACATTGTGGGAAAAAGAGAAAATGCTGCTTACCAGCATTTTCTCCTTTTCCCACATTGTTTTCAAAAAGCTTCTTTCACATGGTTTGCTTGGTAAAGAGATGACCAAAGAAATGGAATGAGGGTCTTTTGTTTTCGTTTTAGGTGCGGACACTGTAAACGGCTTGCTCCAACTTGGGATGACTTGGCTAAAGAAGTCAATGTTGAAGGTGGAGAGGTCACTGTTGGAAAGGTAAAGAGCATTACTAAACCATGTCAACCCAAGTTTAACCCTAAGAAAAAAACTGAAATTGAAAATAAAAAAAAAATGCTTAGAAAAGAGAAAAATGCAGATAAACAGCATTTTCTGCTTTTCCCATTGTGTTTTCAACCATACATGAGGCAAAAGTCGTTATTTGACACACATTTGATTTGTGGTCTCTAAATGCTTTCCTTTGTCTTTACTTCAACATTTTTTGTTTATATTGTACAATGCTATTGAAATTAATCATGAAGTAATATGCATTTAACCGTGTACTAAACAAGCCTTCGTTTAAACGACCTTGAATAAGAAGACCTTTTAAAACAGTGGGAAAAGGAGAAAATGCTGGAAACCAGCATTTTCTCCTTTCTCCCACCATGTTTTCTACCATATCAAAGACAAATTCCATCATCTGAGCCTCATGTAAATTGTAGTCTAGAAATGCTTTCAATTTGGACAAATTAACTGTTCTATTGCTTGGTAAAAGTTTAACTCTTTCCCAATCAAGCCATGGTTTTTACATGTCTGCAGTACAAGTCTGTGTTTTTTAGACTATTGGAAATCTTTCTGCCATTTTCATCAAATTCAAATTGCCATCTGCAAACACTTTGAGTTTGGGACAGTCTAAAATTTGTCATTTGGGAAAAGGTTAATCCAATAAAACACATTTTAGCCATTAATATCTGTGAAAAAGAGGTATAACCCATTACCACACAATCCCTACTTTTGACGCCCCTGAGAAAGAAGCCTGTAGAAAACGTTGTGGGAAAAGGAGAAAATGCTGGTAACCAGCATTTTTCTCCTTTTTCCACAATGCTTTCTACCATTCACAAAACAAATTTCAAATTTTCAGTCACTTTTCTTTTGTCGTCTGCAAATGCTTTCAATTTGGACAAGCCTTAAACATTGTCATTTGTTAATGGGATAAACCATCTGTAAAAAGTAACAACCTAGGCTAGCCTGCACAGTCCCTGCAGGCCAACCAGTGTCAATTTCTTTTTTTACTTTTTACATGTCAAAGACCCCATTGCCGTGGTATTCTGCTGGTGGCTCTATATAATGGAAACTATATAGATCCATGATAATGTGATTACTTGCTTGGTATAATACATCAAGTAGATTTATTAACTCTACCGAATGGCAAAATTTTGGACTTGTCCAAATTGAAAGCATTAGCAGATGACAAAATTAAAATAATTCAAAAATTGAAACTTGTTTAGGGAAGGTAACCTGCATTTTCTCCTTTTCCCACAATGTTTTCTGTCCTTCCCAAAACAACTTTTAGTTTTTCAATCACTTTAAAATTATCACCTTCAAAGTTTTAATGCTTTCAATTTGGACAGGTCCAAAATTTTGTTGTTTGGTAAAGAGTTAAGTAATCCAAAATATTTTTGACATATTCATTTATCACATAACCTTCAATGTTTTCAGTGGTAATATATCCATTACATTTCTTATCTTATACACCTTTGGTATCACATTTGTGGCCTGCGCGGGTGGCTCAGTGGTGAGCGTGTCGGACTCATGACCTGGTGGTTGTGAGTTCGATACCCAGTTGAGGCGAACTTTCTTTCCGGCGTATTTTCGCCTCTCACCTCAGCTGAAGCACATGAAAAAAGTAGTCAGTGACTTTGGAAAGAAAGTTGTATTAGTACTAGTATGAGAAAGCCAGGAAACGCATGTGTGTCACTGACCACCATGATATGACCTTAGCTGTTAAAGTGGCATCAAACCCCAACACAACCAACCAACCATCACATTTATGCTACATCATTTTTGACGTCATTTTGTATGTATTTTGTAGAAGTGAATGGGTCTTATGGATATTACCGCGAGTGCATTTATGAACATTTTTGCATCATCTGTGTAATATATATTTTATGAAATGTTATGTGATAAAAAGAATCTGACATTTGTGGGCATTTGAGACAAAAATTTTATTAAAGTCATCAGGATCACTTAACAACATTTCCCTTGACTTGTTTAATGAAATCTTATCTCAAAAGCCAACTCATGTCAGATCCTATATGTCACATATTTTGACCCTCCATTGGAAAAGTGCAGCCGAGCATTGGTATGGGCATGCTATGCTCTGGTTTTCATTTAACACATAACCATCTTCTTCTTGTAGAATTTTTTTTTCTTGAAAACATTAAATAGGTGGACTGTACACAGCACACTGAACTGTGTAGTGACCATGGAGTTAGAGGATATCCAACTTTGAAACTCTTCAATAAAAACACAGAAGGAGATAAATTTAGTGGAAAACGAACCATAGAAAATTTGAAGGCTTTTATGGAGGAAAAATTGAGTTCTGGAGAGGTAAGCTAATGAATGTTAACCCTTTACCAAACCATCCCTGATTTTTACGACCCCCAAGAAGAACCCCTCTGAAAACACTGTAGGAAAAGGAGAAAATGCTTATAACCAGCATTTTCTCCTTTTCCCACATTTTTTTTCTAGAGGCTTTTTTCTCAGGGTCGTCAAAAGTAAGGATTGTGTGATAATGGGTTAAATATATGACATCCTATATTGCCATTGCCAATTGCAACATGTGATCGAGGATTAACAATCCTAATTAGAATGCTGGTCTTTCATAAGCTGATTCTGAGTTACAATTTTTGTACACCATACAGACATTATTTCCGTTTTTTCGCAATCATTGGGGAAAAAAAACAATGGGGGGGGGCATTGATAAAGATATCTAGGAATATTCAACCAATACCTCACATCAGTTAGTCTTATATATCGAAAACGTCAGACTTATATCTTGAAATTGAAAATTCTTGTATAAGAAAATTAATCTGTCCAAAAGTATTTCTCAAGTTACTAAATGGTCACAATCGAAAGAACTATGAAGGAAAAGTGTTGACATGATTTTTACTTGAAAATCATGCCTTGCAGCCACCTGTTACCAGCTAATTATCTTGTAAAGTTGTCCTCTAAGATTAGATCAGAAATACATGTCATGCAACAGATGATAAAGATAGGGGTTTTTAAACAGCAAACCATATGAATATTGAAATGATAGATGATTAGATGATGAGACAGTATTAGGTTTCATTTGTTTGAATTACTTTTGTTCTAAGTGATATAAAATTGAGCTTCTTCCTTGTCTTGTACTGAAATAGAAAAATAAGAGTAAATGCTTAACCAAGATTTTTCACAAAAGCTATTCTTTTGTTTTGAAGAAAGGAAAAGTGTTTAACAATAATTATATGCAAATTTGACTCAGAGTACCAGAGCTACACTAAGTGACAGCTGGCTTAGATTAACACTTTTCCTCCATATAGATTCTGTATAACTACGGTAAGTGCAAGATTTTCCTATGCTAAAACTTGGAGCCAGATGTGGCCCAAACAACTCTCCTAATATTTTAGATAGGTACATGTAGAAACATTCCTGCTACTTTTCTATATGCCCGAAAAGTCATATTATGTTACAGCATCATACTTTAACCCAGTTCACTGACAAGCCCCTTCAGGTGTATGTGCACCGCTCTGCAAAGCTCATGTTTCTTTAAATATTTGAAGCCAAAACCTAAACAAGAGGAAGATAAGAAACCAGAAGTTGTTAAGGAAAAGGCAGTCGCTGAAAATGGTCTTTATGAGCTAACAAAAGACAACTTTGATGATCACATCACCAAGGGACATCACTTTGTCAAGTTTTACGCGCCATGGTGTGGCCATTGTAATCGGCTGGCACCCACATGGAAAGAACTAGCTGAAAAAACAAAGGATGATGGCAAAGCGACAATTGCTAAGGTGAGTGCCAAGAATCGGGGCACAGACTATCTTGTAAATCATTACCTCCTTAAAAACTTTATTTGCTGACTACATAACAACTATCCTGTAACATTTATTCATACTAAATGAAGATTTAAGCCTTATTATTATATTGTAGATTGTACTTAACTCTTTACCAAACGACAAAACTATAGACTGGTCCAAATTGAAAGCATTTGCAGACGACAAAATAAATGTGACTGAAAATTTGAAATTTGGTTTGGGAAGGGTAGAAAACATTATAGGAAATGCAGAAAATGCTGGTTACCAGCATTTTCTCCTTTTCCCACAATGTTTTCAAAAGGCCGCTTTCTCAGGGTTGTCAAAAGTTGGCATTGTTTGGTAAAGGGTTAAATTATTGAATTTGTTAAAAATAGGGTAGAGAACACTGTGGGAAAATGAGGAAATGCTGGTTACCAGATTTTCTTGATTTCCCATAATGCCTGGTTTCTAGCACTTACTTCTTTTCTCACATCTTGTTAGCCCTTTCAAAGGCAAATCATATCAAGTTTGTTGTGCATAGCTGTATTTGTATGAATATTTGTTCATACATAAATTATGTATGTAAGTGAAATTATTGATTATTTTGAGGAAGTAAAAATCTTTAAAAAAAAAAATGAAATATATGTTTTTCCCATCTTTGCCCAAAAGCAATGCAAATGAAAATTTTAAATTGCTTGAGGCAATGACATTTTTTTGTGTGTGTTTGTGGTAGCTAACTTCTTGCTAGGCAACAAAATTTTAGATTTTGCCCCTGGTTTTTACATGTCTGCAGTAAAAGTCTTTGAAAACACTGTGGGAAAAGGAGAAATTGCTCATAATGAGCAATTTCTCCTTTTCCACAGTGTTTTCTACCCTTTTTGCAAACTTTCTGCAATTCTCTCCAAATCTCAAATTGTCGTCTGCAAACTCTTTCGGTTTGGAAGGGTCCAAAATTTGTTGTTTGGGAAAGGCTTAAGCTAATAAATTAGATTAACCCTTTACTGCAAAATGCTGACTTTTAACCCCTCAGGAAGAGGTTTTCGAAAACATTGTGGGAAAAGGAGAAAATGCTGGTAACCAGCATTTTCTCCTTTTCCCACAATGTTTTCTACTCTATCAAAGAAACTTTGCACCATCTGAGTCACACTGAATTATTGTCTGCAAATACATACAATTTGGACAAGGCAAAAATTTTGTCATTTTGTATAGGGTTAAGAACAATATTTGAATGAATAGAAAACAATTTTTTCAATGGTGTGGAAAATATTTTGGAAAAAGGGGTGAATTGTATGTCACATACTCTTGCTTCTTCTACCTCAATATGTTTGCACTCTTTCCTAAAGTAGGGGTGAAATAGTTGTCTTAGCACATTATTTCAATGTTATACCATACAATACAGACTTGTAACATCTCTTGGAAAGAAGCCTTTTGTGGTAAAAGGAGAAAAAGTTGGTAACCAGAATTTTCTCCTTTCCCCACAATGTTTTCTGTCCTATCAAAGAAAAATTGTTCCATACGAGCCACATTGAAATTGTCATCTGCAGATGCTTTGAATTGGAACAAAGCTAAAGTTTTGTCATCTGTTAACCCTTTACCACAATATCCAGACTTTTAACGCCCCTGTGAAAGAAGCCTTTTGAAAACATTGTGGGAAAAGGAGAGGATGCTGGTAACCAGCATTTTCTCCTTTTCCCACAATGTTTTCTTCCCTTCCTAAAACAACTTTCGATTCTTTAATCACATTTATTTTGTCGTCTGCAAATGCTTTCAATTTGGACCACTCTAAAATTTTGTTGTTTGGTGAAGAGTTAAAGGGTTTGATTTCTTTGCATTTTTAGAGCAGTATAGAAAACTTTGTAAATAGTTTGATACCATCTAACCTTTTAATCCTTTACCCTATAAGGCATTTCCATGGTATCTCTAACTGACCCTAAATAAAAGCAATGATTAAGCTGTTTCCTATGTGTATACGACACCTTTTGATAGCATATAAAACATTGTGGCAAAAAGTGAAATTGCTCGTGACGAGCAATTTCACCTTTTGCCACAATGTTTTCCAAATGCTCCTACAAGCAATGTGTAGAAATGAGTATCTATGGAGTAAAGGGTTAAAAAAAAACATTTTGCCCCACGTTAAAACTGCATAGCTGGTCTTGGGTTTCAAGCCCAGTATATCAAAGGTGGCAGTAGGGTTGGCTTGGTTGCAGTAACGAGATTTATTTTTCAAGAGAACATGGTCCTGAAAATGATAACATATAAGATTTGATTGCAATGAATAGTCTCTTATTCTAACAGGCGGACTGCACAAATGAATATTCTTTATTTTACCAGGTGGACTGCACAAAACATACATCTGTATGTACAAGGTACTCTGTGCGAGGCTACCCCACCCTCTTGTGGTTCACTGATGGACAAAAGGTTTGTTTTTAGCTCACCTAAGCAACTATTTCAAGTTCATTCATAGAGTAACAGTACAAGTATTTCAGTGAACCTCACTTACGGTAATCAAATTTTGATATGTTGTATGTTTCATCATACAGACGTCCTTCAGTGAAATGTAGATTATATCTTTAACCCATTACCACTCAATCCCTACTTTTGACGCCCCTGAGAAAGAAGCCTTTTGAAAACGCTTTGGGAAAAGGAGAAAATGCTGGTAACCAGCATTTTCTCCTTTTACAACGGTGTTTTCTACCCTTTCCAGAACAAATTTCTATTTTTCAGTCACCTTTATTTTGTAGTCTGCCACAAAATGCTTTCAATTTGGACCAATCCAAAATTTTCTCATGTGGTAATGAGTTAAAGCCAAAATTTGCTCTGCCTATGATACTCACACATTGATATAGATTGTATTGTATATTTAGAAAATCCCCTTTCTGATATCATTAAGTTTTTTTTTCATATTGACAAAGTGGTTTAAATGACAGCCTGATTTTTGCTATTAAACCTCCCTTGTATTTCTTTTAAATTTAGGACCTCAGTAAGACATGCAGAAATTTACAATAAGTACTGAAATAACCCATGACCAAACAATCCCACATTAAAAATACCAAAAGGAAAAAGATGTTGAAAATATAGTAGATAAAGGAGAAAAGATTCATCTTTTTCTGGAATTTTTAAAACCTTTCAAAGACAAATCTCACAATTTATGCCACATTTAATTTGTCATCTGCAATACTTTCAATTTAGCCTCTGTCTTGCCTGTAGTATGGTTGGTATCTAATGTTTCCTTCAGAGTGAAGAGTACAATGGTGGAAGAGATATTGGTTCCCTGTCAGGGTTTGTTGAGAAAATGACCAGTCCTGAATCTGAGAAGAAAAAAACATCTGTAGACGGAAAGGTACCCGACAGTGCAGCACCAAAACAGGAACCAGAAGTAGAAAATGGTTTATATACATTGACAGATGACACATTTGAAAGTCATGTGAGCACAGGGTACCACTTTGTAAAGTTTTATGCCCCCTGGTGTGGACATTGTAATAGGCTGGCTCCTACATGGTCAGACTTAGCAAAAGAAATGGAGGCAGAGTCTGATGTCAAAATTGCAAAGGTAAGAATTCCATATTTTTTTTTTTTGGATAATAACAAAAATAATAATAACCACTGTAATGCAATAGAGCAGTTTAATTTCAAATTTATATGCAGTTGATAACTAGTGACTGTGATAGGAAAGGGCAGAAAAGGGTATTTGTATTCTTTTTCAAACATATTGGGAAAAGCATTTATTGTCTATCCTGTAGTTCAAAATAATGACTGTGTGTAGCAGTAAAGGGTCAAAGTTTTGTAGTATTACTCTTAGTACACAGTTATTTTAACCTCTCTGAGGAGTAGGGCTTTTAGAAACATGGTGTAAAATGGAGAAACTGAATTTGAATGAATATATCAGGCTGTGGTTTTGTTATGAGTTGAATTCCCTCAGTTGACTGCCAGTAAAGCCATATACATGTAAGTCCTCATAAGCCTCTTGTTTTTTAGCTCACCTGAGCACAACGTGCTCAAGGGGAGCTTTTAGGATCACCCGGTGTCCGTCGTCCGTCGTCCGTCGTGCGTCGTCCGTCGTGCGTCGTCCGTCGTCCGTCGTGCGTCGTCAACAATTCTTTAAACATCAACTCCTCCTAAACCGCTGGGCGGATTTGGTCCAAACTTGGCAGGAATGTTCCTTGGGAGGTCCTCTTTAAAAATTGTTCACAGAATTTGATTCCATCAAAAACTCTGGTTGCCATGGCAACCAAATGGAATTTTTTAGCAAATTCTTTAAAAATCTTCTCCTCTGAAACCGCTGGTCGGATTTTTAAATAATTTCACAGATATGTTCCTTGGGTGACCCTTTTCAAAAATTGTTCGTGAAATTTTGATTCGTCAAAAATTGTGGCTCTGGTGAATGGGGGCTTCTTGCACTATACAGAATCGAAGGGATTCTTTAAAAATCTTCTCCTCTGAAACCGCTGGTCGGATTTTGAAATGATTTCACAGATATGTTCCTTGGGTGACCCTTTTCAAAAATTGTTCGTGAAATTTTGATCCGTCAAAAATTGTGGCTCTGGTGAATGGGGGCTTCTTGCACTATACAGAAATGAAGGAATTCTTAAAAAATCTTCTTCTCTGAAACCGCTGGTCAGATTTTGAAATAATTTCACAGAGTTGTTCCATGGGTGACCCTTTTAAAAAATTGTTCGCGAAATTTTGATTGGTCAAGAAACATGGCTCTGGTGAATGGGGGCTTCTTGCAATATACAGAAATGAAGAAATTCTTGAAAATTCTTCTTCTCTGAAATGGCTGGTCAGATTTTGAAATAATTTCACAGAGTTGCTCCTTGGGTGACCCTTTTCTAAAATTGTTTGCGAAATTTTGATTGGCCAAGAAACATAGCTCTAGTGAATGGGGGCTACTTGCACTATATGGAAATGAAGAAATTCTTGAAAATTCTTCTTCTCTGAAACCCGTGGTCAGATTTTAAAATAATCTGACAGAGATGTTCTTTGGGTGACCCTTTCCAAAAGCTGTACATATAATTTTGATCCGTCAAGAAACATGGCTCTTGTGAATGGGGGCTACTTGCACTATACGGACATGATGAAATTCTTTAAAATTCTCTCTTCTCTGAAACCCGTGGTCAGATTATGAAATAATTTCAGAGAGATGTTCCTTGGGTGACCCTTTTCAAAACTTGTTTGTAAATTTTGATCCATCAAGAAACATGGCTCTCTTAAAAATTCTTCTTTTTGAAACTGATGGTCAGATTTCGAAATGACTTTTACAGGTGACCTTTTGAAAATTGCTTGGCAAAATTATAAATTTGGTTCCAATGTTTCAGTACCTCAAAAAAAAAAAAAAAAAAGATAGACTATGGTCATCTCAAAAATTCAGGTGAGCGATCCAGGGCCATCTTGGCCCTCTTGTTTTTTTCTGTCACATACATTTGAACTTTTTATTGTAACAAAGTCGGCTGCTGTTATTTGCAGTAGATATTTAGTTTAAGTATATTTCATTTAACCCTTTACCAAATGACAAAATTTTAGACTGTTCCAAATTGAAAGCGTTTGCAGATGTCAAAATGTGACTAAAGATTTAAAATTTGTTTCAGGAAGGGAAGAAAACATTGTGGGAAAAGGAGAAAATGCTGGTTACCAGCATTTTCTCCTTTTCCGACAATGTTTTAACAAGACTCCTTTCACAGGGGTGTTAAAAGTTGGGCTTGTGTGGTGAAGGGTTAACAAAAATACAACATATAGCATGTTTATAGTACATATAGATCTTTGTTGAAAACATTCCAGGAAAAGAGAGAAATTGTTTATAACAATTACATGCATTGTTTTATGGTATCCTATATTCATGATCATTATTACTACATATTTTGTAAGGATGCTTCTGAAATTGTCTGTTTATGGTTTATTTGCACAAGTGTTTCTATTATTTTACAGGTAGACTGTACCTCAAATAGAAAAATATGTGGCAAGAACAGTGTGTCTGGGTACCCAACACTACTCTTTTTTTATGAGGGAGAAAATGTATGTATATACCAATTGTTTCTCTTCTCTAAAGATTTTTTTTATATTTCTAGAAACAAAACTTTGATGTAATATAGACATCATTTTAATTAACCCATTACCCCACAGCAAAATTTTAGACCAATCCAAATTGAAAGCATTTGCAGATAACATTTTCAAAGTGGCTCAAATAGCGCAATTTTGCTTTGATAGTATAGAAAACTTTGTGGGAAAAGGAGAAAATGCTGATTACAACATTTTCTCCTTTTCCCACAATGTTTTCAAAAGGTTTCTTCCTCAGGGCCACTAAAAGGTGTCATTGTGTGGTAAAGGATGAAAAAAGAAAAGGAACAAGGAAAGAACAAAATTTCAGTATAGATTTTGCACCACAAGTCAAAGAAAACTTGATTTATCCATTCAAAAGACAAAAACAGGTCAAAGGTGATACAAGTATAGTTGAGAAAAAGGTCTCGAAGTATTTGATTACTATGACAAATATTGTTCTATACTTAAACTTTTGCCAGATGGCAAAATTTTGGGAATAAATCCATGTAAAAGCTTTGTGCAGACAATAAAATAAATGTACCTTAAACAATGGTATTTGTCCTTAAAAGTACAGAAAACATGGAAGGCAAAGAACAGAATGATGGTTATCACATTTTTCTTCTTTCTCCTTTGCTTTAATTCATTACCAAATGACAATATTTTAGGATTGTCCGAGTCGAAAGCATTTGCAGACGACGAAATAAAAGTAACTGAAAATTAAAAATTTGTTTTGTGAAGAGGAGAAAACATTGTGGGAAAAAGAGAAAATGCTGGTTACCAGCATTTTCTCCTTTTTCCACAATGTTTTCTTAAGGCTTCTTTCTCAGGGTCGTCAAAAGGAGAGATTGAGTGGTAATGGGTTAAAAAACCTCTTCCTCTAGGGTTGTAAAACTCTGTAATGTGTCATGAAGAAATGTTGCAGATGGGAAAGTAGCTAATTCTATTGTCAAACGTGTCTTTCAGCCCCTAACAGATCACCCCGAGTTGTAATGGCCCTTTAGAAAAAACTTTAGAAAACTGTCTGGAAAGGAGAAAGTGATTTTAATCCACACAGTTTCTCCTTTTCCCAAAATGTTTTCTACTAAATCAGACAGAAATCATAATTTGAGCTGCATGTGTTTTGTGCTCTGCAAAATTCTTTAAATTTGTCCAAAATGTTGTAGTCCATTTATTTCTCTGTTAAGTCATTATAAGCCTGCAGATATATAAAGGAAAAATTGTGTACTTATTTTCATCTTTTTCTTTTCTTTCAGAAAGGGGCATACAGAGGGACCAGGGATCTAGACAGTCTAAAGGGCTATGTAGAGAATATGTTAAAGGAGTTGGGAGCCAAACAAGAAAAAGAGGAAGAGGCAGCTGAAAAGAAAAAGGAAGATCTTGAATTTGTAGGTGTAATACATTATAACACTATTTCAGTTACACCTATGTTAAAAAGGGGCTTAACCCTGTACCTCACAATGTTGATTTTTAACTCCCTTTAGGAAAGAAACCTTTTTGAAAACAATGTGGGAAAAGAAGAAAATGCTGGTAACCAGCATTTTCTCCTTTTCCCACAATGTTTTTCACCCCATCAAGGTCAAATTGCATTATTTGAGTAACACTTTATTGTCATCTGCAGACGTTTTCAATTTTGACAAGGCTAGAATTTGTCGTTAGACAAAGATTAATGCATCTCTGAAACAAATTGGCAGTTGATGATTTCTAATCCTTGAATAACAAAGGGTCTTTATTAACCAACCAATTTTATGAACATTCAGATTTTCAAGATTTTCTAAATTTTAAAGCAAGACAACTTTTGATTGGCTAAACCTTGTGTTTTAGCCAATCAGATTTTGTGCTACTTGTCTTGAATCTAGAATAATAAGCAGAATGAAATTAAAAAAAGATTTGTGAACACAGGCCCTGGTTGCTTATCAGTCTATCTGTCTATAGATGCAATATTTTTTCCTCTTGCCCACCAACATATTTGTAGTCAAAGCTCTCTTACCATGGCATTTTGTACCTCTGTGTTTGGCATGATTAGTCAACTATCAGAGGAGCTAATTTTCACTGGTCTAGTGACAAAGCAACAGGAAAGACTTTTAATTACACTGTGGAAGAACTCTTTTGAAAAAATTGTGGGAAAAGGAGAAAATGCTGGTAACCAGCATTTTCTCCTTTTGCCTCAATGTTTTCTATCCTATCGTCGACAAACTCCATCATTTGAGCAACATTGAAATTCTCATCTCCAAATGCTTTCAATTTGGACACATCTAAAATTTTGTTGTTTGGTAAAGAGTTAATTGTGTTATTCATTGACATCCAAAAGTTAAAAGTGTAAATTTCACACTGGTTAACCCTTTACTCCATAGATACTCATTTCTATGCATTGCTTGTAGGAGCCTTTGGAAAACATTGTGACAAAGGGTGAAATTGCTCGTCACGAGCAATTTCACCTTTTGCCACGATGTTTTCTATGCTATCAAAAGGTGTCATATACACATAAGAAACGGCTTCATCCTTGCTGTTATTTAGGGTCAGTTAGAGATACCATAGAAATGCCTATATGGGTAAAGGGTTAAGAAGTATGTAAAGGCTAACTAATATTTCTTTCAGGGGGTAGTACTTTTGACCGATGAAGATTTTAAAGAGGCGATCGCAGATGATTTGACTTTCATTATGTTTGCAGATGACAAGTGAGTTTTTGGCCCTTTTCTCTTTCTGCCGTGTCTCGTAACATTTTTTGTCATGCAGCAGACCACGTTTTAAAATAATATGACAAATTGAGAATGACAAACAAACTTGACTTTTAACAAACCTAACAGAGAAGGCTTCGGAAAACATTATGTGAAAAGGAGAAAGTCTCTGTCAGGGTTATTAAAAGTCAGGTTTGTGTGGTGAAGGGACAAAACAACACCCCTGTGGTCATACCTCCATTGTAGAGGGAATTGAATGGATTTACATTTATTTATCGTCGCTACCATTTGCCCATCTGAGCGACGCCCCCAGAAGACGGTTAGTTGTTATGGGGGATAGAGCAAGGATACTGGTCGAAACTACTGAGAGCTTCGCCTGGTTCTTTAAAGTGCTTGGCATAGAGCATCGTCACATGGGACCTTGGTTTTTTTATGTCTCATCCGAAAGACTATTAGTGATTTCAGTTGGCCAGCCAGGGGTTGGAACCCACAACCTGTGGTGACCCGAAACATTGTGTTCATGAGTCCTGCGCTCTACCTACTGAGCTATAGTGGCTGGTAGTGTAGAGGGAGTGATGGTATGCTCAATATAATATTTCTCTTCAAAAACATATGTTGGGTGTACTCATTGGAATCATCTCAATGAAGCAATTGTAATGAGAACCCATAACACTGGGGTTTAGCAGAGAATAAATTAATATGTTCAGTTTTGAAATCGAATTCACTCCCTCTATCTAGAGCTGTGTGAAATGTTGGCCTCTATCAAAAGAGATTTGGACTTCAGACCTTTGGTCAAACTTTGCAACCAACCACACCATAGTGAAAGTACTATGAAAGTGAAGCAGTTAGGAACCAGTCAACAAAAGTGATTGGTATAAACCACAAAAAAAAAATTCTTTCTTAACCCTTTACCACACAATCCTGAGTTTTAACGTCCCTAAGGAGAAGGCCTTTTGAAAACATTGTAGGAAAAGGAGAAAATGCTGGTAACCAGCATTTACTCCTTTTCCCACAATGTTTTCTCCTCTACTCAAGTCAAATTTCTATTTTTGAACCGTATTAATTTTATCGTCAGCAAAAGCTTTCAACTTGGACCAAATTTTGTTGTTTGGTAAAGAGTTAATTGATGCAAATTAAGAAGCCATCTGAAAATATTCTGGGAAAAGAAAGTGCTGGTAACTAACATTTTTTTTCCCTTTTTCCACATTTTCTTCCCTTCCCAAAAGAAATTTTAATTTTTGAGTAACATTAATTGTGTCATCTGCAAATGTGTCCAGTTCGAACTAATCTAAAATTATGTCTAAAAATTATCTAAAATCTGTTATCTATTATCTAAAATTTGGTAAAGAGTTAAGGATGTCTAAACCAAAGTGTTTCAAGAGCATACACGCTAATTTCTCATCACTGGTAACTTTGAGAGACTTTGAAAGAAAGAGCTATTCAGTTATAAATTCTTGGTTCCATCTCTGTAGAAATTGAGAAGAGTCTGTCATTTGTTACATCATGTTTTACTATTTGTTATGTTTTACTCCAATAGATGTGAAAGCTGCAAAGTGATATCCAAAGTTCTAGAGGAGCTTGCTGATGCTTTTAATGAACCAGAACTAATGATTGCTGTTGTCGACTGTGGGGAAAATAAACAGATCTGTGACACAGAGAATGTATGTGTTTTTAATTCTCCTCGATTATAATGTTTAGTTTTTAGCTCACCTGAGCACAAAGTGCTCAAGGTGAGCTATTGTGATCGATCAATATCTGTCGTCTGTCCGTCCGTTCACAATTACAATAAAATCTTCTCCTCCTAAACTAACAATCAGATTTCAATCAAACTTCACAGAAATGATCCCTAGGTGATGCACTTTCAAAATACTTCAAAGATTTGAATTCCATGAAGAACTGTGGTTGCCATGGCAACTGCATGAAAAATATTTAAAAAATCGTCTTGTCCAAAACTGTAAGGACCAGAGCTTTCATATTTGGCATGTAGCATCATCTAGTGGCCCTCTACCAAAATACTTCAAATCATGGCTCTAGTGTTGAAATTGGCCTTTTTGTAACTTTTCCCCACATGAAACAATTTTGGACTTGCTAACTCCAAAGCTTCTGCAGGTAATGAATTAATTAAAGGTGACCAGAATAGCATAATTTGCCTCAGCAAGTGTAGAAATTGTTGTGGCAAAAGGAGAAAATGCTGGTTACAAGGGTTTGTTTGGTTAACAGTAATGTCTTGCTCACATTAAAGGCAATTGAGGCTGATGAATGAAATCTGGCTCAGAGATAGAAATTGCCATTTGAAGGGTATACAACATTGTGGGGAAAATAGAATGCTGGTTACCAGCATTTTCTCCTTTTTGCATGATGTTTTTAGAAGCAGTTCTTTTTCAGGGCCCAGAAAACAAGGGATTGTTTGGGAAAGGGTTAATTCATATTATATGGAATTCACCATGTCACGGCCTGAAAAAGAATTTGCCTCAAATTTGTTTAAACATTGGATTGTCTGGTAAAGGGCTAAGCCTAAACCCATTTCCACACAATCAGACTTTTGATGACTCTGAGAAAGAAGCCCTTAGAAAACATTGTGGGAAAAGGAGAAAATGCTGGTAACCAGCATTTTCTCCTTTTCCCACAATGTTTTTTTCCCTCCACGAGACAAATGTCAGATTTGTGTCACTTTTATTTTGTCGTCTGCAAATGCTTTCAATTTGGACAAACCTAAAACTTTTGTCGCCTGGTAGAGTTAATGTCTAATTTCTTTCCTCTACAGGTGAAGGATAACTTACCCAAACTACGGCTCTACAACAACGGAAAATTCGTGGGATTATACACGGGAGAAAAGACTTTTGCTGCGATGAAGAGTTATTTAAGTCATCAGCTGAAAAATCTGGCAGGGCATGGTGGAGAGTTGTAACAGCATTGAAAATTTAGGCCTTATATGGTTTGCAATATGTGAAAAGGGGCTTTTGGACATTTGGGTAAAGTGTCGTCTCGTATTCGTCTGCGCAGACTGCACAGGTGAATCCGTTACGGCATTTGACATCAACATTATTAGTTGTACGGTCAGGTGGCAATGTTGGGAACTTGTTTACGGCTGTGGTTAATCATGTCGCCCCAAACCGAAGGCGAGGTGGTGACATGATTCACCACAGCTCTGAACAAGTTTTCAAGTCCCCTGCCACCTGTCCGTACAACAAATTTATTATACTGCAAAGTTTTACCCTTTCAAAGTGCGTTAATATTTTCTGTTTTATAAATGCATGAATTGAGTGTGCTGAGGAAATAGAAATTCCCTTCTGTGTGCCCTAATTCAATGGAAACTGATGTCACTAAAATGTGCAGTTTGATGCATAAATGTGCAGTCTTGTGATCGATCGACGCCACCATTTTGGATGTTGTGTTGCATGTGTAGTGATATTTACGGGGCACTCATAAGGGAAACTGGTTTTATGTGGTTTTTGCCAGGGAACATGACATAATTATGTTCCCGGCATGTTAACCAATCAGATCAGGAGAAATTTCTTTGCAGTATAATAATAGATCTTGTCCTACAGTAGACTTACATTAACTCATTACCAAACGACAAAAGTTTAGGTTTGTCCAAATCGAAACCATTTGCAGACGACAAAATAAAAGTGACTGAAAAATTTGAAATTCCTTTCGTGAAGGGTAGAAAACATTGTGGGAAAAGGAGAAAATGCTGGTTACCAGCATTTTCTCCTTTTCCAACAATGTTTTCTAAGGGCTTCTCTTTCAGAGTCGTCAAAAGTAGGGATTGTGTGGTAATGGGTTAAACAGAAAATCACACATGATCAGAAAGTGTTGTCCCTTATTAGCTTGTGCGGACTGTGCAGACTGATCCAAGATGCAAATGTCCAAATATACCTTTATTGTGTATTGCAGGTCATATTCAATCAGGGTTGTGATTTTTGCTCCTTTTAGAGCATTTCCTCCTTTTGAAGCTTAAATTGAAACTACAAAACTGTCCGAACTCATAGCGTTCTGCTCTGAAATGATGTATTTAACTCATTACCAAACGACAATATTTTAGGCTTGTCCAAATCGAAAGCATTTGCAGACGACAAAATAAAAGTGACTCAAAATTTGAAATTTGTTTTGTGAAGAGTAGAAAACATTGTAGGAAAAGGAGAAAATGCTGGTTACCAGCATTTTCTCCTTTTCCCACAATGTTTTCTAAAGGCTTCTTTTTCAGAGGCGTCAAAAGTAGGGATTGTGTGGTAATGGGTTAATGAAGTTTGGGGAGAGGGGAATAGGATATTTACCTCCCATCTCATATTTCAACAATCACAACGCTGTATTCTCTATTTTTTATAAGCAGATTTTCCTTCTTTTTTTTTCTTTCTTTTAGATTCTGTTCACATGTAGTGTTTAGATGTACTAAATTTTTCATTTAGAACCTGGGCCCATGCCTATAGAACTTTACAATAATGCTCCAATATCATCCCCACACTCAACATAATTAATTTGTGCATCAAATAATTGAATAATAGAAAAACAACAACCTAATAGCTGCCAAGGGTAAACAGGTAAAAAGTAAACAAAAGGATGGAGCTACCTAACAACATTTGAGTGTTTTTTAGAATTCATTTTTCTGCCACTGACTAACACTTGGACCATCTATACAATAATAGACTATCATCAGAGTAATTTCCATATTTTCAAATGGTATAGATTAAATTAAGTGCATTTTAATACCCTATTGTTTACTCTTGGCTAATATTTGGGGCTTTAAGAAGTTACTCTTTGAACTGTATATACTTGCATGCTCATAATTTCACAACAGTTTCTGTATTGGGTAGAAAGTGACTTTCATTTTGACAAGCGAAGCCCTCTTTAATTTTATGTTTAAGATAAAGATTTCATCTTTATTAGCTGCAGAACAAGACCCCCTCATCTGTTGTCAGTATTTTATATACGAGTAGAGGTCTAAACTGTAATGGAAAGAGTTTTTAGTTTTATTTTGTGATAATTTATTTTTGATCAGGTAGATCTACATATAATGAAAGCAAGTGGACTTATCAGAAGTGTTTTGGAAGGCATGCATATGTGTGATTGAAAAGAGAAAAACATTTCATTGAAAAGAAATCCTTTACAATACTGTACCAGAGTTCCAGATAAGAGGGAGTAATGGCATTCTAAATCTGTTATTCCTCTTCCAAACCCTATGTTGTGGTTACTCATTAGAATCGTCTCGTTGAGACGATTCTAATGAGTACCCACAACATAGGGTTTAGTGGAGAATAACTAATATTTTCAATTATGAAATCAAAATTGTTCCCTCTATTTGGAGCTCTGCTGTACATGTCTTTTTCTTGCCTGTAGTATACTAGTTTATCTACCACAATTACATGTAGTATATTCATGCAAGAGCACCAAGTGCACCCGTATCAAATTATGTACTCCCAGCATTTCCTTACATATAGAGGCAGAATTCCATACTTATGTAATATATTAAAACATTGCCATCTTTATTTTTGTTTTTGTTTTTGGAGCAGGCTACTCCATAATGATAAAGCATTGTGGCAAAGTAAGAAATTACTTGTTTTTTTAAGTCATTGTATTTGACCTTTATTCTTGTGGATTATCCCCATTTTGTACAAAAATATGTCATTCATGCTCTGTAAAAAGGGGACATTATACATCTGCAAACAATATCAACAGGTAAGCCCCTTTTTGTCAGATCATTTCTCATTTTCCACATAGACTGCTATAGGAAGCACATGAATAAAAAGAAATTATTGTGATGATGACTGATATACTCAGTAATGGTGAAAGTTGCATTGTCTCTTTACCAACAGTCTTGTGTTTTAATGATTTTTGGGCAGAAAGGTTTTTGAAAACATCATGGATAAAGGAAAGAAGCTGGTATTCAGCTTTTTTCCTTTTCCCATCTTGTTTTATACCCATTAGAAGCTAAATCCCATCATTTAACCTATTGCCAAACAATCCCTACTTTTGACAACCCTGAGAAAGAAACCTTAAGAAAACATTGTGGGAAAAGGAGAAAATGCTGGTAACCAGCATTTTCTCCTTTTCCCACAATGTTTTCTACCCTTCACAAAACAAATTTCAAATTTTCAGTCACTTTTATTTTGTCATCTGCAAATGCTTTCGATTTGGACAAACTGAAAATTTTGTCGTTTGGTAACGAGTCGGTTGTAATTTACTAACTTTAGATATATTCAATTTGATTAAGTCTAACAGTTTGTCACTTGGTAAAGCGTCAAAGACTGATCAAGCAATTAATCCATCCAATATTGTAAGAATCTCATTTTTCTATAGTGGTTTGTACATGTACTATGCAATATTTGTCCTATAAACTTAACCCATTTCCTGTTTACACTCAAAAGAAGTAGATCCATGCACATAGCTTTTCCAAACAATCCTGTACTTCAATTTCCCATAGGAAGAGGACATTTAGTTTAATTCAAACATTAATTTTACATCGAATGTGAAACAAGTCAACTTATACTAGTCTCTCTCGATTCTGCTTCCTGGGAGCCACACTAGTACTTGTTGGAATGTGTGAGCCTATGAAAAATCTCGCACATATTGGCCCACAAATTGCAGAGGACTTTTAAAATCATTGCAGGAAAAGGAGAAAATAGGATCTATCCACATATTTTCCCATTTATCATAATGTTTTATCCCTTTCAAAGAAACGTGTCATCAGTTTGGCTAAAATCAAATGCTATGTCATTGTCTGTAAATTAATTCTATGTAGAGTTGTCCTAATCCTGAAGCTGCTAACCCATTACCCAACACAATATTTTGGGCTTGTCCAAATCGAAAACATTCGCAGACGACAAAAAAAAAGTGACTGAAAATTTGAAATATGTTTTGTGAAGAGTAGCTGGTTACCAGCATTTTCTCCTTTTCCCACAATGATTTCTACAAGCTTCTTTCTCAGGGTCGTCAAAAGTAGGGATGTGTGGTAATGGGTTAAATAAATGAAATGGAAATTTTCACTTGATGTTTAAAACCCAAAATATTGTGACTTCAAATTTAACCCTTTACTCCATAAATACTCATTTCTATGTATTGCTTGTAGGAGCCTTTGGAAAACCTTGTGGCAAAAGGTGAAATTGCTCGTGACGAGCAATTTCACCTTTTGCCACAATGTTTTCTATGCTATCAAAAGGTGTCATATACACATAAGAAACAGCTTGATCCTTGCCGTTATTTAGGGTCAATTAGAGATACCATAGAAATGCCTTATGGGGTAAAGGGTTAATTTCCAATGAGAAAGAAATACAGTATAGGATAATGTTGATCGTAGATAAGACAGCACATTTTGTGCAGTCTGATCTTGAATATACATTGTCTTTAAAATGTCATTTAGTCGCACTTAGCAGCCTAAGGTGAAAATTTTTTGTGTAGTTACAATTTAAAAAATGACTTGCATATGCAATATTTCTCAGTGTTTTTTTTTTTAAATTTGCATTTTGCATATGCATTGAAATATAAATAGCCGACATGAGAGAGTGAGTTAAGCTTGTGCTAGATATTTATTGAGATTTGTAGTGGTTTATATTCAAGTAGATATACAAGTAGATTTACATTAGCAATATAATAGTGCATTGTTATATTTCATTTGTGTTGTACTGTGATGTCTTCTTTAACCCATTAGCAAACGGCAAAATGTTAGACTGGTCCAAATTGAAAGCACTTGCAGGTGACAAAATAAACATAACAGTTGAAATTTGTTTCCAGCAGGATATAAAACATTGTGGGAAAAGTAGAAAATGCTGTTTACCAGCATTTTCTCCTTTTCCCACAATGTTTTCAAAAGGCTTCTATCTCAGGGATGAAAAAAACTAGGAATTGTTTGGTAAAGAGTTAATACTCACAACTTTTGTTATAAAGGACAAAATGATTCAAACTTACACATAGGAAAAACATCGGAAGGAAAAAAAAAAATGAAAGTGTGTAAAGTGTTATTGGAATAGGAGTAATGGCTTGTTGCAATTGTCAGTTTTACGGACAATGTTTTTTCAAAGCTTTCACCTGGTGTGAATTGTCATACTTGTTTAGTTTTAACATGGGTTAGCCCATTACAATATTGGGCGCAGAGCCCCAATAGCTCAGTCGGTAGCACACAGGACTGGAAAACAGGAGGTGATGAGTTTGATCCCAAGGGCGGATCCAGAGGGGGGGACCGGGAGTCCGGACCCCCCCAGGAATTTTGGAAAAAAAGTGGTTATCTCATTCGTGAATGGTACTGGTTTGATATTGCACAGAATTTATGTAAAATACAGTCATAAATTTTAAAAAAAGGTTCTAAATGTGGAGACCTCCTCATGTTTAGAACTGGAAACGTTGACTTTTCTTGTAAACGGCTTACTCGTACATCCACTGAAATCCAGAAATCAAGGTATCATATAATAAGACAGAGCGTTTTCGGTGGGACCCCCCCTTAGAAAGATATCTGGATCCGCGCCTGGATCCCCAGCATGGGCAATTGCTTTCCGAGGACTGATGATAGTCATTGCGACAGGATTCATTCCTCTCTCACCGCTGTTTCGACGATGGTTATTTGGGAAAACAGCCATGGCTTGGATAGAAAATTGTGCGGAGAACTTGTTAACAGAAACTCCAGGAAAGCATGGGTAGGTGCACTGGCCACCAAGATATAACTGAAATAATGTCAAAAACACTGATACAACCAACCAACCAATTGGGCCAGAAAATTCGAGTATAAAAGAACTCGAGGATGGTTTTTTGGTGGAAAGGATTTTTGTTTTCATAATTGTATGGAAATATTATTTCAGTTACCGGGCGGTAACTTTTTGTAACAACTACTCCACAACTTTTCTCACCGGCTTTTCAAAAGCCGTCTGGTGTAGAGACACAAATTTCTAAAACTGTATGTGATGATGGTACTTAGTTCTTATGTTATATAATGTAAATGCAGTTTTTCGTTATTTATAATGCGCATAAGTTAAAGGGTATTAAGGCAGAAATTTAAATTTCATTTTGTATGTTTTAGCGACCCTAAAGAGAAAGGCTATTGAAATCATCATTTGAAAAGAAATAAATTCTGATAACCAGCATTTTCTTATTTTCCCCACAATGTTTTGTATTCTACTATGAACGAATCCCATCTCTTAAGCTACATGCAAATTGATGCCCACAAATGCGTTTAATTTCGACAAGTGTTACGTTTTGCTAGTGTTTAACAAGAGCGGCAAATTGTCGCAAGATACGCCCGTCTTACCCCAAGTTGTAAAGCTGGGGCATGCACCAGACAAAATTCAAGTATGAAAAACAACAAAGGGCAATAACTCAAAAATTAAGCAAGCAAGAGTTGTGATTTCGGTGCACTGCACTCCCCCTTGATGAGATCTATCCACCCATGAAATTTCATAACCGTAGCTAGTATAGTTTTGGAGATATTCACCGGACAAAATTCAAGTATAAAAAATGACAAAGGGCAATAACTGAAAAATTAAGAAAGCAAGAGTTATGATTCTTGTGCACTGCACTCCCCCTCAGTGAGATCTATCCACCCATGAAATTTCATAACCCTAGCTACTATAGTTCTGAAGATATGCTCCGGACAAAATTCAAGTATGAAAAACAACAAAGGGCAATAACTCAAAAATTAAGCAAGCAAGAGTTATGATTCTTGTGCACTGCACTCCCACTTAATGAGATCTATCCACCCATGAAATTTCATAACCCTAGCTAGTATAGTTTTGGAGATATGCTCCGTACAAAATTCAAGTATGAAAAACAACAAAGGGCAATAACTCAAAAATTAAGCAAGCAAGAGTTATGATTCTTGTGCACTGCACTCCCCCTTGATGAGATCTATCCACCCATGAAATTTCATAACCCTAGCTAGTATAGTTTTGGAGATATGCTCCGTACAAAATTCAAGTATGAAAAACAACAAAGGGCAATAACTCAAAAATTAAGCGAGCAAGAGTTATGATTCCTGTGCACTGCACTCCGCTTCGATGAGATCTATCCACCCATGAAATTTCATAACCCTAGCTTGTATAGTTTTGGAGATATGCTCCGGACAAAGAACTGGACGCCGCCCACCCGCCCGGACGCCCGCCCGCCACGGGTGATCCCATAATACGTCCCGTCTTCGACGGGCGTATAAAAAAGTAGGACATAACTGGCAATTATTTAAGTTTGTACATATCATTTTTGGTGATGGATGTTCGTTGTACTAAGGCCCTGTTTGCTCCACTTAGTGCTTCATGAAATGTACAGGATATTTTCTTTCAGGGTAATGCTAACCGTTTAGCCCTTAACGACAAAATTTTGAAGTAGTCCAAATTCAAAACAGCTCTTGATGATAAATGCAGTGAAATGACTATAGCGGAAACACTTCAGCCATTTCGTCAGTAATGTCTGTGCATCATATGTGTTATGTATTGGATTTGACATGAGACTTTTTAATCTCAGAACAAGTAAGGGTTTAGGGGTGGCAGTCCCCATACAGTAATCCAAGTAGCATATATAAGTTATCATATGTCTTAGTATTTATGTGTACACTAAAGTGCAGGGTCCCATTTCACTAAGGTAGTTACAAACAAAATTTTTCGTAAAACTTTACGTAACTATAGTATGGTGGCATTAATCAGCTACGAGATACATGAAAACTATCAAGATAATTTTCATGTGTCTTGTGGCAGATTAATGCCACTAACTATAGTTGCGTAAAACTTGCGCAAATTTTGTTCGCAAGTACGTTAGTGAAACAGGGCCCAGGTGACCAGACGAGTATAGCTGAAATTTTGGAATTTGTATTAGAAAAGATAGAAAACAAGGTGGAAAAAAAATTAAACAATTGAACTACCTTTTGTTGTTAGCAGATGCTTTGAATGTGGACAAATCAAAACATTCATTGTGTGGAAAAGAGTGATGGAGGTAGTGATGTACATTCTGTACAAATATTTCACATGGAAAAACAATCTGAAAATTTCTACTATGTGTTCATGTTAAAAACTCGCAAGGTTTTTCCTTGATCTGTTATCAGCATTAATCGACATGTTTTTTTTCACTATAAATTTTTTTACTGTAATAAAATTTTGTCCCCTTTATAATATTTTTTAAATATACTCATGGGTAGCTTTCAGGGTCTTTGATGCATTTTTCTTTGATCATTTTAGTGCTATTTAGACATATTTTATAATGGAACAAATGAATTTTGTCTCATTTTAGCCTTCTTGAATAAACAAGTGTTTGATTCACAGTCAACTGCATGTCACTGGCAAAAGTTTTGTCTCATTCTAGCCTTACTGAACAAACAAGTGTTTGATTCACACTCAAACGTATTTTGGAGCCCTATGTAACCAACAATCTTGTATTTTACAACCCAGTGGGAAAAAAGCTTAGGAAAACATAGTAGAACCAGCATTTTCTTCTTTCCCAACAATGTTTACTGTTTAAAAGAAAAATTGCATAACTTACCCATGTTTAATTTGCCATCTGCAAATACTTCAACTTTGACAAGTCCAAATTTTTGTTGTCTAGAAAAGGGCAAATCAGCCATCAGTAATCTTTATGTTATCTTCCAAATTCTATATTTTAAGTCTAAATGAAACAACAAAATTTTGAGTAAGACCAACCCGGCGTTTTAGCAAAGCTGACAGTGTAGATCAAAGACCAGGCTGCATGTTTTATGCAGCCTGATCTAAAGCTACACTGGCTGCTAAGGTAAGTATAGTTGTGGAAAGCATTGTAAGGCATTCTAATGTTGGGAATTATCTGTCAAGAAATGAGAACCATTGTAGAAAAAGGAGGAAATGCTGTTTCTTACATGTTTTCAAGAGCCTTATTCCTCAGTAAGATTGTTTTGATGAAGGGTTTTTGTTCTATAGTCAGATTTGACTACTATTATATCAGTTATAATACATTAGCTTAATGTACATCAGTATATTATTTGCAAATAAAATCTCTGATAAGAATCATCAGTGTTACTTTTTGTAGGTCTGACAGATGTATTATAGAAAACATTCAATTAATGTCATAGCCTTTTGTCAGTGGTGTTGCCATGGAAAAACTTTGACATTTCATCATATCCCTGTTATTTACCAAAGATTTTTACTTCAAACTTGGGCCATTTGTTTACTATTCATGTGGAACCCCCATAACAGAAGGACAATAAACTCTTTACCAAATGACAAAATTTAACACTGGACCAAATCAAAGCATTTGCAGACAACAAAATAAACGTGATTCAAAAAATGAATTTTGGTCTGGGAAGATTGGAAAACATTGTGGGAAAAGGAGAAAATGCTGGTTACCAGCATTTTCTCCTTTTCCCACAATGTTTTCAAAAGGCTTTTTCTTCAAGGTTGTTAAAACTTGGGATTGTGTGGTAAAGAGTTAACTCAAATCTTTTTTGAAACAGTAATGCCTCTTTTTTCACCAACAAAGCAGTCAAATGTAGCCAGCTGCAAGCAGTGCACTTGTTTGTTATGAAAATGTCAAGGTGAAGAGGAGCTGCTGTGGAATAAATTATTTCCATTGCCTCTGACTGCTTTTGAACTGTAGTTTAACCCATTATCACACAATCCCTATTTTTGACGCCCCTGAGAAAGAAGCCTATTGAAAACACTGTGGGAAAAGAAGAAAATGCTAGTAACCAGCATTTTCTCCTTTTCCAACAATGTTTTCTACCCTCCACAAAACAAATTTCAAAGTTTAAGTCACATTTATTTTGTCTGCAATCGCTTTCAGTTTGAACCAGTCTAAAATTATGTTGTTTGTTAAAGACTTAAGATTTAGGTTGGTCAGACCCTTGTTTCTATTGACAAGCTGTCACCAGCTGCGATATAAATTTCTCGAAGTACTTGCTACTAATGTTGCCAGGATTAAACATAATGACATACATGTACTCATATACTGCCAAAAAGTTTGAACAAAACTGGTGTTCAATCTACAAAATGGCATTGCGCCATTGGCCCCCTTAAATCCCAGACAGCGCAATTCACAACCAACCTCGCTCCCGTCGGGAACACTTAATTGTAAAATGTCTTCCATAAATTAAGGATTCTTTTTTTTTCCATTTGTTTATTTTTTTTCACTCATTAACTGTAATGCCAAGCTTGATGATTGAATTCATAAATAACCAAACTGATGTTACGGCTAATATAAAACTGGTAGCCTGTTACTGATCTTTGTATTGGATGGTTTGGGAGAAAAACAGGTACATGAGGTTACAAATCTGTGAGCTTCCTCTGATCATTCAACATCACAATGAGGCAATTTCCTGAGTATTTTGGAAGCCTCAATGGGGCAAAAAAAAGGGCTAAAGCTACTCAAAATATTACTTTGAAAAGAACAATCAGGCGTGTGCCTACCCTTAGTTCAAGTAATGATAATAAAACCCAACAGAAACACTTGTTTCAACCAAAATGGCTCTCGGTTCAAAAGTTGGTTATGTTTTGGTGAGAAAGTTAAACTCTAGTTTGAGTGATGGAAAAGTTGAATTTCCATATGATAGGATATCAGAATTTGAACTTACTCAAATGAAAACTGTAGGAGGAGTTGCATGTGCAAGAAATTGCTAACGGACTGACAAGACAGACTACTGGGCCATAACATAGCATGACCCTTCAGGCATATAAAAAGAAAATCTTGTTAAACTATTGGACATTGGCCCTGGAACGCCCACCTTAGACTATAGCTTATGAGTGAAATTCAATTCTTTGAGCAACTTTGGTAAAGCTTCACCCAAGGAACATCCTTGGCCAGTTTTGACCCCAAAGGCATCATATGAACAAACTTGGTAGAGGTCCACTAGGAATTGCTACATGCCAAATATCATAGCTCTATGCCTTCTAGTTTAAGAGAAGAATTTTATAATTTTCTTTCTTTGTTCCTATGTTTGAACTTGTGATCCCCGGGGCGGGGCCAGTTTTGACCCCAAAGGCATCATATAAATAAACTTGGTAGAGGTCCACAAGGAGATGACACAGATCAAATATCAAAGCTCTACGCCATCTAGTTTCAGAGGAGAAGAATTCTAAAGTTTTCCTTCTTTGTTCCTATGATCAAACTAGTGACCCCCGGGGTGGGGCCAGTTTTGACCCCAGGGACATCATTTGAATAAACTTGGTAGAGGTCCACTAGGAGATGCAACAGACCAAATATCAAAGCTATACGCTTTCTAGTTTCTGAGGAAAAGAATTTTAAAGTTTTGCGTATTTGTTCCTGTGCTCCAATTCGTGACCTCCGGGACGGGGCCAGTTTTGATCCCAGGGACATAATGTGAACAAACTTGGTAAAGGTCCACTAGGAGATGCCACATACCAAATATCAAAGCTCTATGCCTTCAAATTTCAGGGGAGAAGATTTTTAAAGTTTTCCTTCTTTGTTCCTATGCTCAAACTTGTGACCCCTGGGGTGGGGCCAGTTTTGACCCCAGGGATATAATTTGAACAAACTTGGTAGAGGTCCACTAGGAGATGCTACAAACCAAATATCAAAGCTCTACTTTGTGCTAAGGTGAGCTAATAAAAAGGTTAACATTGCAGTAATAAAGTATGCTTTTTTATGTTGAGCTGCCAGTCTTCAAAAATAGCCCCTCATTTTAATGTTTGTGGGCCCGATTGTCCCCAGTACAAGTAATAGTTAAACGCTAAGAAGTCAAAATTAAACGATTTAAACAGCCAAAAGGAGGGAGCGTAGCGACCAACTGTGGCTGTTTAAATCGTTTAATTTTGAACTCCTTAGCGTTTAAGTGACTTAGTCTTTTTCCACCCACATTACATCATTGCTAAAGTAATGTTCCATATACGGAATTCACTATTCACAAAGAAACGCCCTTTCACCCATATATGGAGTTGGCTGATTCGCTAAGGAAACGTGATCATTGCATCATCGCTAAAAAATGACGTAATTTCCACATGAATATCGGGGCTAAACCTCATGGATGACAACGTGGTATTTAACCTTTTACCAAATAATCCATTGGGAAGGAAGGTTATTTTTGGAAAAGGAGAAAATACTGGTTATCAGCATTTTCTCCTTTTCCTACAATATTTCCTACCCTGTCAAAAAACTCAACTTTATTTGTCCCACTATCAAAATTTGACATCTGCCAATGCTTTCAATTTGGAATGGTCTAAAATTTGTCATATGGGAAAGGGTTAAAGAGCCTTCATTATCAGCTTCATTTCCAGTTCACACTTGACTATCGCCAGTGTTAAATAATGTCAAATATGGCAGAATTTGACCAAGATTTTGAGGAAGTAACGACTAGACTCAGCCTATGAAAATTTCTACAGATTTACTACAGCATTATTTTTTCTTAAAATTTCAACTTATCGTCGATTTACTTCTTAAAGCTCGTAAAACAACAGCTTGTTTCAAGCTTCAGATGGTATGTTTAAGAGGACAACCAACCATATAGATTGATTGGCTTTTATTAATTTTTTAAATTGTATCTGTGTTTTACCATTGTTTTCAACGGCATAACTTGTGGATCTACTTGGCATGTGCTAGACCTAATTTAAGTAACTGTTGAATATTAATGAGGGGTGGGTGGGTAGGGTTTAGGTACGCATGCGCAGTAAATCCAGATAAACTCCAGATAAACTGTGATGTTTAAATGGATAAATGATCAAAATAAACCTGTGTTGGGTAGTTTATGGAAGATAGATGGTCAAAATATTTCAAATATGAGCGTTCTGATTGGATAGAAAAGTAGGACAAAGACTAAGCAAAGCAAGATTGAACACTGCAATATTTACACATCATAGCAAAAGCTCATTTGTTCAGGTTTTATCAGCACCTTGCCATGCCAAGCAAGGGTTTTCTAGTGCACACCGGCATAACAAAAATCACCTGCAGGGATTGAACAAGAACATCCTGATTATAAGTTCAAGCTTTTACAAGGAAGGGGAATGCAGACAATGTCAAATCAGTGAAAAAGAAAATAATTCAGAAACAGTAAATTCAAATAATTTACTATCAATGGACGGATTTTAAAAGGAAGGGGAATGCAGACAATGTCAAATTAGTGAAAAAGAAAATAATTCAGAAACAGTAAATTTAAATAATTTACTATCAATGGACGGATCATTTCACACAGAATCACCAGCAAAGAAAATCAGATTTGTGAGCAAGCAGAACAAAAAGAACTTATAAATAACAAAATAATATTTTTCATCAATTATGGAATGTTAATGATTGTAAAGGACAATTTAGGTAGACTCTCTATTTTTCAGCACTCCTAGTATTTGATACACATGTCTTTAGTTTGATGTGCAAGTCCAAAGATCTACACATATGGATATCATATGCATATCAAGCTGTATATGTGTACTGATCAATAATACACATACACAAACCAGTCTGTCATTCAGTGTAGATTGATATGTAACTATTATGTGGAAAGATTTCCATATTCATAATTATGTTTGCATCACAACATATATAACCAGTACACAAGACACACAAGCAATGCTCTGATAATAGGGTTTAATGCAAAAAATATCAGTCCAGGGCCCGTATTCACCAACCATTCTTGAGAATATTCTTAGTCTTATTCTCCAAGGTTTTCTAAATGTGTAAGTAACGCAACGTCTGATTAGCTAACTGAATGGTTTAGCCAATCAGAATTTGTGTTACTTACAAATGTAGAAATTTCTGGAGAATAAGACAAAAAATGTTGTTAAGAATATTCTTAGTCTTATTCTCCAAGGTTTTCTAAATGTGTAAGTAACACAACGTCTCATTGGCTAAACTGAATGGTTTAGCCAATCAGAATTTTTGTTACTTACAAATGTAGAAATTTCTGGAGAATAAGACAAAGAATGTTCTTAAGAATGGTTGGTGAATACGGGCCCAATTCAGACTGCAAAGACCTTGGTCGAAATATATTTGCATGTCAAATGAACAGTGTTCCTCTTAACCCTTTACTCCATAGATACTCATATTTCTAGGAGCCTTTTGGAAAACATTGTGGCAAAAGGTGAAATTGCTCATGACAAGCAATTTCACCTTTTGCCACAATGTTTTCTAAGCTATCAAAAGGTGTCATAATTATACACGTAGGAAACAGCTTCATCCTTGCTATTATTTAGGGTCACTTAGAGATACCATAGAAATGCCTTATGGGTTAAAGGGTTAACTCATTACCTCACAATCCCGACCTTTAACGACCACTAGAAAGAAGCCTTTTGAAAACACTGTGGGAAAAGGAGAAAATGCTGGTAACCAGCATTTTCTCCATTTCCAACAATGTTTTCTACTCTATTCAAGACAAAATCCATCTTTTGAGCTATGTTTAAATTTTTGTCTGCAAATGCTTTAAATCTGGACAAGTCTAATATTTGTCCATGTGGTGAAGAGTTAATGCAGCCTTGTCAAAAATGAAAGCATTTTTCAGACAACAATTTCAGTGTAGCTCAAAAAGGTGCAACTTTTCTTTCATAGAGTAAAAAAACCATTGTGGGAAAAGGAGAAAATGCTGGTTACCAGCATTTTCTCCTTTTCTCACAATGCTTTCAAAAGGCTTAATTCTCAAGGGTGCTAAAAGTCGTCATTGTGTGGTAAAGGGTTAAGATTTGCATCACAGAGGTGCATTAAGTCCCATTTCCACACAACATGGCTGCCATAAATACACATCCATTCATATTAAACTGGAGTGTGACATAATGGACAAGTTTGACGTTTTGCAATTTCTGCTTCGTATGCACGGTGTTTACATGCACTACACATCCAGAACTGATAGTCCATTAGTGGCCGTCCTGTTACTATACATGTGGGAAACTTTGCATCACAGCTTGTACATGAATTTGACCTGAAATAATTGAAGAAAAATCTAACTTGATATGTAACCTTTTAAAACAAATTGAATCGTAAGCTACTTTGAAACTATCCTTCTTGAATAGAAATAATCATCATCAGCTACCGGCATTACGGTTAACAATATTAACAGTATCAAAAATGATTTCTGGATTGATGTTTTAAAATCTTTTACAGTATTTATCTCGAAATGTAGTTTTAAAAATTGCTGGATACAGTTAACATGCCTCTGTTTTTCAATAGGAATATTTTGGTAGGCTCTAAACACATTTATAATAAAGTATTATACGATTGTGATATAAGTTATGTGAAAGACCTGTCAAATGCAGATGGAAACTTTACAAATTAGGTGGACATAAAAATTGACAAGAAACAAAGAGAATTTTTTAAAATTTCTATAGCGTTATAACTTCAGTTAAAACTTTCCTATCAAAACATCGTATTTTGATTAAATGTGATGCTTTAAAAGGATGTCACAATCCTTCTATTAGCTGTTATTTCTTTCATACGCTTACTAAAACCAACATAAATAAACTTGTTTAAAATACTTTGATACACAATGATGAAATACCTTCGAGCAGAGTTAAATGGGACTCATTGTGAAACAATGTAAATATAGATTGGAAACAAAGTCATGGAAATGTGTTTAAATGCACAAAAGACACTTATACACAGTGGTTTCAAACAAGAATAATACATAGAATAATTCCAACAAATTCTCTGCTTTTTAAAATGAAATTCATAGATACTAAATTATGTACATTTTGTAAACAATATGAAGAAACTGTTCTACATTTATTGCATGACTGAACACATAAAATTATTGATTAACATATTGCAACAATATTAAGTACTTTTGACCATACTCTACAAACTGATAGTCAAACTTTACTTTCAGGCAAATATACACCAAACATACCATTGGACTAACTACTTTTAGAATTAAACTCTTTACCAAACAACAAAATTTTAGACTGACTCAAATTGAAAGCACTTGCAGATGACAAAATAAATGTAAATTAAACAAGAGCGGCAAATTGTCGCAAGATACGCCCGTATTGTAAAGCTGGGGCATGCACCGGACAAAATTCAAGTATGAAAAACGACAAAGGGCAATAACTCAAAAATTAAGCAAGCAAGAGTTATCATTCCTGTGCACTGCACTCCCCCTTGATGAGATCTATCCACCCATGAAATTTCATAACCCTAGCTAGTATAGTTTTGGAGATATTCACCAGACAAAATTCAAGTATGAAAAATAGCAAAGGGCAATAACTCAAAGATTAAGCGAGCAAGAGTTATGATTCCTGTGCACTGCACTCCCCCTTGATGAGATCTATCCACCCATGAAATTTCATAACCCTAGCTAGTATAGTTTTGGAGATATGCTCCGGACAAAATTCAGGTATGAAAAACGACAAAGGGCAATAACTCAAAAATTAAGCGAGCAAGAGTTATGATTCCTGAGCACTGCACTCCCCCTTGATGAGATCTATCCACCCATGAAATTTCATAACCCTAGCTAGTGTATTTTTTGAGATATGCTCCTGACAAAATTAAAGCATGAAAAAAGGCAAAGGGCAATAACTCAAAAATGAACCAAGCAAGAGTTATGGTTCCTGTGCACTGCACTCCCCCTTGATAAGATCTATCCACCCATGAAATTTCATAACCCTAGCTAGTATAGTTTTGGAGATATGCTCCGGACAAAATTCAGGTATGAAAAACGACAAAGGGCAATAACTCAAAAATTAAGCGAGCAAGAGTTATGATTCCTGAGCACTGCACTCCCCCTTGATGAGATCTATCCACCCATGAAATTTCGTAACTCTACCTATTATAGTTTTGGAGATATTCACCGGACAAAATTGAAGTATGAAAAACGGCAAGGGGCAATAACTCAAAAATTAAGCGAGCAAGAGTTATGATTCCTGTGCACTGCAATCCCCCTTGATGAGATCTATCCACCCATGAAATTTCGTTACCCTAGGTAGTATAGTTTTGGAGATATGCTCCGGACAAAATTCAGGTATGAAAAACGGCAAAGGGCAATAACTCAAAAATGAACCAAGCAAGAGTTATAGTTCCTGTGCACTGCACTCCCCTTGGATGAGATCTATCCACCCATGAAATTTCGTAACCCTAGCTAGTATAGTTTTGGAGATATGCTCCGGACAAAATTGAAGTATGAAAAAAGACAAAGGGCAATAACTCAAAAATAAAGCGAGCAAGAGTTATGGTTCCTGTGCACTGCACTCCCCCTCGATGAGATCTATCCACCCATGAAATTTCGTAACCCTAGCTAGAATAGTTTTGGAGATATGCTCCGGACAAAGAACTGGACGCCGCCCGCCCGCTACGGGTGATCCCATAATACATCCCGTCTTCGACGGGCGTATAAAAATTGAAATTTGTTTCCAGCAGGGTAGAAAACATTGTGGGAAAAGGAGAAAATTTTAGTTACCAGCATTTTCTCCTTTTCCCACAATGAGTTCAAAAGGCTTCTTTCTCAGAGTCGTTAAAAGTCAGGATTGTGTGGTAAAGAGTTAAAAAAATATATTCATCACTGTAGGAATAAACAAAAATTACCCTCAATGATCTGTTAAAGAATACTTTAAATTTTACCTTGAATATTCATAATTGCACAAAAACACATAAGTTGACAAATGTCACATGACATGTTTATCAAAGTCTCCTATTGCCAGTTTAGTGTACAGATATACATGTTGACAAATATCTATATAATTTTTCAAGCAAAGATTCCAGTTTCTTTACTCCATTATCCCCACACCCACTTATCCAAACACACACATTTTTTTGCCTATTTCATGTATTTCTCATTCTGATTTCTAATTGTCTCTCTCTCAATAAAGCCATATTCAAGTGATTGAACAACTTTACTAATAAAATACAATCTTTGTTAGTCATATGAAAGATCTTCTGTATAAAGTATATTGTTAAGGACTACTATCTCTAACATCAACAGTGTCATTAGCATAAACACATAACTAACATATTACTAACAAACCTACTAAGATTCAATTATAAGGTATGATGGGAAATGGCCACAACTCTCATCATACCACTTGACATGGTTAATAAAAATCTTTGAAAATCTTAAAAAAAAAAAAAGGGTTTGACGGGTTTCACCTTTTACCAAAGGACATAATTTCAGACTTGTCCAAACTGAAAGCATTTGCACATAACATAATAAACTGTGGCTAAAATGATAAAAAATTTGCCTTCCACAGGTAAGAAAACAATGTGGGTAAAGGGGGCCTTTTCCCACAATGTTTCTGAAAGCCCTGTCTTTTCAGGGTTATTCAAACACAGGACTGTGTGGTAAAGGATTGAGCCACTGCACTGCTAGTCATCTGCAGATTACGATGTCTAAAAATTTAAAACAGCAAATAAAATATTCCATCCACAAAGGCAAGAAATTAATATTGATATTAACTCATTACCAAACGAGAAAATTTTAGGCTAGTCCAAGTTGAAAGCATTTTGCAGACGACAAAATAAAAGTGACTGAAAAATAGAAATTTGTTCTGGGAAGGGTAGAAAACACTGTGGGAAAAGGAGAAAATGCTGGTTACCAGCATTTTCTCCTTTTCCCATAGTGTTTTCAAATGGCTTCTTTCTTAGGGGCGTCAAAAGTAGCGATTGTGTGGTAATGGGTTAAAGATAATTTACAAGGACAGGATTGGGATCTGCAAAGTCTTGTCTAAGGACACTGTTTTGGCAAGTGGCTCTAGTTGGGATCAAAATAGTGTTTCCTACCTGATAAATCCATCAATCTGACCATGTAACAAACTATAAAAGTTTGAAGTCATCCATATTGAAAGCATTTGTAGATGACAAATAAAATGTAGCTTAAATTTTGAGATTTGTCTGTGAAACAATTAGAAGCAATGTGAGAAAAGGAGAAAATGCTGGTTACCAGTGTTTTCTCCTTTACCCACAATGCTTTCAAAAGCATTTTTCTTGCAGAACATTTTAAGTAACATTGTTCGGTAAAGCATCGATTACTGAGCCATTGAAAGACCCTACTGCCTCAAAAAAACAGCAACCTCACAAACACTACTTACGAGTCTGGCATCACAGCTGAACAACTTGTACATTCAATAGTGGAACCTCTGCTGTCTTTGGGACTATGTCTGAAAGATAATTAGAGTGCTTCGTTTCTGTTCATGTGCTTAACTCTTTACCACACGAGAAAATTTTAGACTGGTCCAAATTGAAATCATGTGCAGACGACAAAATAAAGGTGACTAAAAAATAGAAATTTGTACTGGGAAGGGTAGAAAACACTATGGGAAAAGGAGAAAATGCTGGCTACCAGCATTTTCTCCTTTTCCCATAGTGTTTTCAAAAGGTTTCTTTCTCAGGGGTGTCAAAAGTAGGGATTGTGTGGTAATGGGTTAAACCCCTGTAGAAATTTTTCAAGTTTTTTTTTAACATCCTGGAGCTGAGTACTTTTGATACAATATAGCATAAGAAGAAAATTGCATATGCATTCAGATATCTTGAACTATCACCAAGCCAAAGCAGTAGAAAACTTTTGAGAATACATGTATTGTATGAAAGAGGCAAAAGCTTAATACAAATTACCACTCCTTTTCCCATGATGTTTTCAATACTATTTAAAAACTCAAAACAGTCACAAAAGGTAACTTTATCCCCATCACTAAGTGACTGGTTGAAAAGACAGATGTTAAAATCTTGAGTGCATTTTGTACCTAAATGTTTTGTTACTTCATGTCAAGACATTAAGGGCGTAAGTCTTAGTGCTTACATGAAGACATCCAAAACCTTAGCCTTGGTCCGGGCAGTAATTATTTCTTAATTACTTTGTATTACACTCTCTTAGTTGCAGTCTGCTTTAGATCTTTGGCAGAGTTCCCTGTTCATTGCTTCCATTATTACTACTGCCTGGGGACATTTAACTCGTTACCAAACGACAAAATTTTAGACTGGTCCAAATTGAAAGCATTTGCAGACGACAAAATAAAGGTGAATAAAAATTTGATATTTGTTTTGTGAAGGGTAGAAAACATTGTGGGAAAAAGAGAAAATGCTGCTTACCAGCATTTTCTCCTTTTCCCACTACATTTTCTATAGGCTTCTTTCTTAGGGTCATCAAAAGTAGGGATAGTGTGGTTATGGGTTAAGGGTCTGCTCATGTTCATGTATTGTGTAGATAATCAAATAATAGATTTGTCTATTATGTGACATCACCATGTTGAAAATGCTGAATTTGTGGATTATTAGACCATTTCAAATACAATGGGGGTGACTTCATATACAAGCAACTTTCCTGAACCAGTCTATGCAATAAAAGATACATCATGATCTTCAACGGCCCTTATTGTTAAACTGTCTTTGGAAGTCATTGTGAACAAAGTGTTTGAAATTTTGTTGTCAACACATGTATTTTCAAAGATGGCTCATAATGAGACAGGAAGTGATCATACCAAAGTTATTGGAATTTCAGTATCTATTTTTTAGTCATTTATGCTGGAAAACCAATCGCAGCGACATCTACCGGTACTTTACTCCCACTAATGGCTGGAACAAAGTAGATGTCACTGAGATTGCTTTTCCAATGTCCCAAGGCCCATCATTTTGACAATGTAATGTCAGAATGATAGAAAAGCAAAACATGAATAGGCTGTAACCCAGGCTACCAAAACCTATGTCTTGCACATCAACAGCTTCCAGTGATACACAGTATGATGAAAGCAAACACTGTGGTACTAGCCAATGACAGTTTTAAAACCTATCTTGCGGTACATAGCCAAGTTCAAACAGTTCAGAGGTTATGGGAAGGTGCAGTGTACATTCAATTGGCCTTCTATCCTAACTCTTTACTAAGTAACTGATTTTCTGACTTATTAAAGCTGTTGCGGATGACAAGTGTGGTTCAAATAATCATGTAAACTCTAAAAGAATTGAGAAAATTGTAAGAAAGCACAAAATACTGGCACTTTTCTCCATTTCCTACAATATTTTCTAACGCTTTCTTCTCATGAGGGTCAGGGTTGTTTTGTAAAGCCTAACAGGGTAAAGCTGCTAGCAATAGAACAAAGAATTCCGGCCCTTTAACCCTTTACTAAACGACAAAATTTTATACTGGTCCAAATTGAAAGCCCTTGACGACAAAATAAACGTAACTCAAAAATTGAAATTTGTTCCCAGCAGGGTTGAAAACATAGTGGGAAAAGGAGAAATTGCTGGTTACCAGCATTTTCTCCTTTTCCCACCATGTTTTCAAAAGGCTCCTATCCCACGGTCGTAAAAACCAGGGATTGTTTGGTAAAGGGTTAAGAAAACTGGTAGTTTAATACAGGTACAACTACATACTGAACAGGGGTTTCTGTGAGTCAAATTGATCTGCTTTGTAACAATGTTTTTTAAAGTATTTTCCCTCCCTTTGGGCTGGTAAAACCCCGTAACTTTTTATTAAAGGTTTCATATTGTAGAGATTATCAGATTCCTGACTTACTTTGTGAATATCTCCAGAGCCAACTCTTCATACTGTTGTCTCTGTTCTGCTGTCAAAGTCTCCAGCGTTTCCAGTTTTATAAAAGCATTAGAACAAATACGGAAGGCCCTATTTGCACTTGATGTTAATGCTGAAATAGAAAAATATTTGGTGACTACATACTACATGTACTACCATCATTGCAGTTATTGCATAGTTTATCTATTGATGTTACCTCTGACATCTACTTTGATCTGTTTGTTTGAATGGTATATCACCATGCTCAAAAAAGTTTTTTTTATTACATCTCACCAACAGCTCACATGTTCATGTATTTTTCCCTAGTGTATGTATGCAGATGATTGTGACAGCTCGACAAGGGTTGCCAGTTTGATTCCAAAACTGGGCATACTTCTTTCCAAGAATTAATAGTAGTCATTGCAACAGCATTCATTTCCCTCTTAACTTTCACCACTGTTTGACAAAATGCAAGAAAGTAGCCAGTTGCTAAGACAGAATGTTGATTGAAGGGATGGTTATAGATATTTCAGTTGTAGCTGCAAAAGGAATGAAACAATGTTTACTTTAAACTCCAAACAAACTTGAATGCAACCAATGCAGCAAAGGAAAAAAATTCAAAACCAAATTTCCTAACTACAATAGAAGAGTGCTGGTTACTAACATTATCTCTGTCAGTATGATTTTGAAAGCCTTCTTTCTGAGGGTCATCTAAACACTGGACCATTAGACAAAGGGTTATTGACCAAATAGTCACATGCTTACCAAGAAGAGAGTAGATATCTGCCACATCCAAAACATCTTCATACTCTCTCAGACTCAAAGCTGTCTTCATTGCTAGATCCACATATCCTGAAACAGATAAAGGCAGTTACAGTAAGGGCCGCATGAGGAAAACATACATAATACTAGTATCTGGTTTGGAGGTCAAAGGTTTTATCCCTATATCACACACAAAAATATTATACCCGTCCATAATAAAAGCATTGGAGGCAATTACGTTAACTCATTACTAAACAGCAAAATTTTGGGCTTGTTCAAATCAAAAGTATTTGCAGACAACAAAGTAAAGGTGACTGGAAACTTGAAATTGTTTTGTGAAGGGTAGAAAACATTGTGGGAAAAGGAGAAAATGCTGGTTACCAGCATTTTCTCCTTTTCCTACAATGTTTTTCAAAGGCTTCTGTCTCAGGGTCATCAAAAGAAAAGATTGTGTGGTAATGGGTTAATGTGACTTACAATTTGGGTATTTCCTACAAAGGGTACAATCATTGTGGTTACAAGCATTTTCTCCTTTTCCCATACTGTTTTCAAAAGCTGTCTTGGTTGCATAATTTCAAAGAAGATGTTAATGTACAAAGTTAAGGCAAAGATCTAATGATACATATCATGTATGGGACCATAAGTACAATAACTGTCTTTTACATTTGGAATTGACAGCAATTAAAAAATACAAAATAACAAGCTACATGAATTTCTCCAGTATTAATTATAGTTTGAAATGTCTGTTAATCAGTCCTAAATCACAATTAATGTATGATACCAAACAAATCAACACAATTATACAAAAAAAATCCATTCAGTCTATCAAATGAAATGATCTAATCTAGAGGTAGAATGGTCTGGTGATAAGCAGAAAATTTAAACAAAAAGTTTCAACCCATCTCAGCCTGCATTGATAGCTAAGGTTGACATATGTTGATACTTTTTGCAGATGCATTAACCCTTTACCCCATAAGGTATTTCTATGGTATCTCTTATTGACCCTAAATAACAGCAAGTATGAAGCTGTTTCTTATGTGTATATGACACCTTTTGATAGCATAGAAAACATTGTGGCAAAAGGTGAAATTGTTCGTCACGAGCAATTTCACCTTTTCCCACAATGTTTTCTAAAGGCTCCTACAAGCAATGCGTAGAACTGACTATCTATGGAGTAAAGGGTTAAGCCTCTTTTCACAGCACATAGCTCATTCATAATATAGCTCTGGAAATATCATAGGCAATTACAGGTGAAAAAAATTATATGAACTTCAAATGTGGTGAAACAAGTAACCAACAGACATCTACCTTCCTGCAGCTGCCTCTGTGCCAGCAGATAGAAATGGTAAGCCTCAGCCCCTCTCCATGCATTTTCTATCACTTTTCCATCTGTCAGAGTGTCTGTGTCCTCTTCTAAAAACCCAGCAAGTGCAGATGTAGCCTTAAAATGAAAGGAAAAAAAAATTTTTTTACCATTAAATGACAAGCTAGCCTTAATTAAGTTTTGCAATACAAGCTTATATTTGCCAGCCAAAAAAAAAAAAGTTTGACTCATTTTGAATCTACTTGCAAGTGTTTGCTAACACAAAGCATTCACTGTCTTTTGTTATAAAGTTCAAATCAAGTACAAGTTTTCTTTGATTTCATTTAATAATGCTTGGCAGATATCCTACTGCAGACAACTTGTTGCATCTTGTTGACTGCTATAAAAAATTCTTTGATAAAAATTTTGAATGACAAATTATTTCTTCTTTTACCACAATGGTTCTAAATGATCAACAGTATTACATCTTGATTCATGATTTACAATCATCTGTACTTTACATGCAAATTTTCCGAGTTGTCTGCTAAAAGTTTGTTTTGAGAGGAAAGGGGTATTTCATAAATGGTATCTATGAAGAGAAGAATTTTTTCATTTTAAGACACAAGAAGAGATTCATATTCTGTTTAAAGCAAATTGTTGATCAATAACAAACCTATTCTACCCATATTAAGTACTAGTTAGCCAGAGTTTTTGTAAAGTATCCAGAAATATGTTTCAAACAAAGACGACCCAATGTTTTATGCAGAATTTATTTTTTGCAGTAGTAACTAAGTTATGACACTTTTCAGGATACTTTCCCTATACATGTATGAGAAAATATTTTCTTGACGAGGAAAGTATTCACAAAAACAAAAAAAAATAAACCAAAAAAAAATGAAGAAAAAAAGTCAAACCTTGAAAAAAGAAACAAGCAAAAATAAAAGATTGACATGGTTTTGACTACAAACATAAAGCAATGAGATAAAGAATTTTATTCTAATTCCTATTATGCAGAGAGTAACATAACATAAGGTATTTTTAAAGTGATTGAAGATCAGGATTAGACTGCCAGAACCTGTTTTATGCTGTTTGATCATTGCTGAAATAATCGAGACAAATGACTGCTGAGTTTGCATCATTTCATACTCTCTCCCTCCTTTTTAAAAATAAAATCATCCAGCATTTTAAGATTTTTTAAAATGGCAGTACTCCACATGTTTTACAGTATTTTAGTTTTAATTATAAGCATTAAAATGAAAATTTATCTACTTCAGTACATGGTCAATTTAGACCAAAAAAATCTGCTTTACAGTAACCAAACATTTGAAGATAGGAAAATGTCTCTCTTTAGCCTTTATGCAAAACATCATGGCAAATTCTTGTGAAAGGCAATTGCTCTTTTCCGTTGATGTCTATAACAACCATCAACTACAGGAATACAAAAGTTGCATTTTTACTGCAAAGGAACAAATAAATCTAGTGCAACATAAAACTCAACAAAAACAATAAAAAAAATACAGGAACTCTACCTCCGGTCCGTTCTGGTGGCAATAATAATATGAATAATCATCATTTGCATGATACCATTCAGTTACATTAACCCTTTTGCAAACAATTCCTTGTTTTTAGGACCCTGAGATGGAAGCCTTTAGAAAATATTGTGGGAACAGGAGAAAATGCTGGTAACCAGTATTTTCTCCCTTTCCAACAATGTTTTCTACCCTACCCGAAACAAATTTCAGTTTTTGAGTTACATTCATTTTGTCATCTGCAAGTGTTTCAAATTTTGACAATTCTAGAATTTTGTCCTTTGGTGAAGATTTAATTCTAGCACCAAGCACAACTTTTGGTTGTTTTTCTACACTATATGGATCAGGATCAGACTACCTTTTGCAGACAGTGTAGATAAAGATCAGGCTGTGCAGAACATCTAGTCTGCTCTTGTTTCTTCAGTGTTTGATATTTTGCACAGTAATTTAGGAAGAACACTCTTGAAATAAAAAAGCTTTATTTTTCTGAATGAAACAGACCATTTCATCTCTTTAGTCTCAGCTGCCTATCTATGAATTCCACTAATATTCAAAATAACAATCAGGACTATCATTTGACTTGTTTACTATCAACCCTGATTAAAAGATTGAACTTTGATGCAGCTCTTACTAGGAAAACAGTGTTTTAACTCATTACCAAACGACAAAATTTTAGGTTTGTCCAAACTGAAAACATTTGCAGACGACAAAATAAAAGTGACTGAAAATTCGAAATTTGTTTTGTGAAGGGTAGAAAACATTGTGGGAAAAGGAGAAAATGCTGGTTACCAGCATTTTCTCCTTTTCCCACTATGTTTTCTAAAGGCTTCCTTTTCAGGGGCGTCAAAAGTAGGGACTGTGTGGTAATGGGTTAAAGAGAAAGGGCTAAAAGTCACAACATTTTTAAAAGCCTAATGATGTGCTTTTAGTCCTCTGTAAAGTAACATTTGACATACTAAGACAAGATATACAGAAAATAAATATTTTGATAAGTTTCTACATTTGACATAAAAACCATGTGTTGAGTTACCATGATAAGAAATATGGTTTGTAAACATTACCTAGGACAATCCTTTATTTCTCAGTTCATACAAAAAACCTTGGCTCTTACAGCACCAATCAAACCAAAACATAAGATCATTTGGGCACCACCAAATAAACAAAATATCTAATTGTTTGGAAGAGGATTAACTCATTACCAAACGACAAAATTTCTGGTTTGTCCAAATTGAAAGCATTTTCAGATGACAAAATAAAAGTGACTGAAATTTTGAAATTTGTTTTGTGAGGGATAGAAAACACTGTGGGAAAAGGAGAAAATGCTGGTTACCAGCATTTTCTCCTTTTTCCACAATGTTTTCTAAAGGCTTCTTTCTCAGGGGTGTCAAAAGTAGGGATTGTGTGGTAATGGGTTAAGGAGAAAGGGCTAAAAAGTCACAACATTTTTAAAAGCCTGATGATGTGCTTTTAATCCTCTGTAAAGTATCATTTGACATACTAAGATAAAGATATACAGAGAGTGAATATTGTGGTAAGTTTCTACATTTGACGTGAAAGCCATTGTGTTGAGTTACCATGATAAGAAATATGGTTTGTAAACATTACCTAGGACAATCCTTTACTTCTCAGTTCATACAAAACATCTTGGCTCTTACAGCACCAATGAAACCAAAACATAAGATTATTTGGGCACCATTAAATAAACAAAATATCTGATTGTTTGGAAGAGGATTAACTCATTACCAAACGACAAAATTTCTGGTTTGTCCAAATTGAAAGCATTTTCAGACGACAAAATAAAAGTGACTGAAATTTTGAAATTTGTTTTGTGAGGGATAGAAAACATTGTGGGAAAAGGAGAAAATGCTGGTTACCAGCATTTTCTCCTTCTTCCACAATGTTTTCTAAAGGCTTCTTTCTCAGGGGCATCAAAAGTAGGGATTGTGTGGTAATGGGTTAACCCTTAAAGGCCTTTACCACACAGTGCCGCCTTTTAACGACCCTAAGAAAGGAAGCATTTGAAAACATTAGGAAAAGTAGGGATTGTGTGGTAATGGGTTAATGGTGAAGCAATTCTCCACAAGAAGAGTATAATTCATTGGAAATACTAAGAAAATACTAAGCCCTTACTGATAAATAAAAATGTGACTTACCATCGCCCCTCTTTTGTCCTTGACCTTGGCTCTAGAGGTCATTTTCATCTGTTCATGGTACTGTTCCACTAGAAGGCCCCCAAGGACATACAGCTTCTTGATATGTAATGGTTTCTGCTTCTTTTCTCTTTGCTCATTTGCAAGCTGTTTAAAACAGGTAAAGCAAAATTTTATTTTGCAATGGACTTTTTTAATAGTGGAACAAACAGTATTGTCATCATGAATCAACTGTACCTTAATGAAACAATCAAGGATGAAGCCGTTTTTTATGGGCATATGACACCTTTTGACAGCATAGAAAACATTGTGACAAAAGGTGAAATTGCTCGTGACAAGCAATTTCACCTTTTGCCACAATGTTTTGCAAAGGCTCTTACAAGCAATGCGTAGAAATGAGTATCTATGGAATAAAGGTTTAAAGTTCTAATGGATACATAGTATTCACGTCTTTAAATAACTGACATACTCATAACATAGACTAGTCCTTGTACATACAGAAAACTGATCAAGAGCGACAAGTTTCAGCCCAGGTCAGCCTGTGCAGCCTGATCTGGGTCGACACTTTTCACAGATGCATTAAATCCCCATTTTACAGAGCATTGCTTACAGATTTTGCAGACAAATATCGATGATTTAAATTGTCTTTGGAAGGAATTTTGGTAATTAGCAATTTTCCCTTAGAAAATAAAAGTTTTCAAATGCTTTTTTTTTTCCACTTTCCCAAACAAGCCCTGGTTTTTACATGTCTGCAGTACAAGTCTTTTGAAAACACTGTGGGAAAAGGAGAAATTGCTCGTAACGAGCAATTTCTCCTTTTACCACAGTGTTTTCTACCCTTTGGGAGAACTTTCTACCATTTTCATCAAATTTAAAATTGTTTTCTGCAAACTTTCAGTTTGAAAGAGTGTAAAATTTGTCGTTTGGGAAAGGGTTAAAACAACAAAAGCTTGAGCTTGTCTGATAAAAGGTTCACCAGTAAAGCTTACCTTGAATACCAACTTAGCAGCTTCAATATAATGTCCAGCCTTCCTGTACAGCTCTATAGCATTCACAATCTTGTTTTTCTCCAGTAAATGTTGAGCATACTTTGCTAGGAGTGAGTCGATCTCTCTCACGTTGTGTGTTTTAGCTAGGTCTATGGCCATGTTCCACTGGTTTAGGTTAACACAGCAGTCAATGGCAGCTTTCACATGGTTACACTGGAAAGAAATGATAATCAAGTAAATTGGCAATCAATATTCAATTGATCAAAAGTACATTTGTAACTATCAGCATTAAAATGTTTTACTTCACCTCATGTAAATGGTTGACAATGCTTAATCTAAAGGCAACAAAACTCAGTCTTTCAATTCATAACCCTTTACCAAACCACAAGATTTTAGACCAGTCTGATTTGAAAGCACTTGCAGCCAACAAAATAAATGTAACTTGAAAATTGAATTTGATTCCAGCAGGGTACGAAAACATTGTGGGAAAAGTAGGAAATGTTGGTTAAAAGCATTTTCTCCTTTTCCAAACAAACAAGGTTTGCTCTCAGTGGAATTTATAAAACTGAAGATAGTAAACATAACCTGCATATGCAGAGTGAAAACTCTTACCTTGATGAAAGCTTCCACTGCCTGGTTACACATCCCCACAGTCATGAACATGGAAGCTATCTCCTAAAATACAAATCACATTTTAAAAATACCCCCATGATGTAATATCTAATCTGAAATTTCAGACAGGAATGACCTCTTCTTAGAAGATGTCTTTTGAACATTGTGTGAAAAGGAGAGAATACTTGTATCAAACACTGTCATTTATTCCGACAATGTTTTTCTACTTTTTCAGGGACCAATTTCATTAGGAAAGCCACTCGTAATATGTCTTCTGTAAATGTTTCAGTTTGGTTAAGTCTATAACTTAAGGTAGTACCCTTCTAATGGAAAACAGCTATTTTCACTTAAAAATTATCCTACAAAATTTGCTATGATGAAAAATCAGTACTATTGTACTACTTTAACTGAGCCACTTTTTTTTTTCTCTCTTAGAATAATTATACATAAATCAGAAACCACTACATTCTCATTACAAAGTGAGACAAGAACTTCACAGAGCAGTCCATATATGACCAAAGGGGCATGTCAGTGAAATGGGTTAAAGTCTAGAACCCCTATAGAGATCTAAATTTTAAAAGTCACATGCACAACTTCACATCATAAAGATTCATTGTGTCAAGATATTCCAATGGAAACTGTAGGTGGAGTTGGGCACACAAGAAATATCTAATGAACGGACCACCAGGGCCATAACACAATATGAACCTTTGGGAGTATGATAATAATTACCTCCCTCTTTGGGAAACTAACAAAGTACCAACAAATAATTTCAAAGTAGATATCAAAGGAATTTCTATCCAGTTAAAAATGTGTAAAAGTAATATTTCAGTATAAATCTGTATCTATCCACAAACAAATAATTTTATTTCATGTTGCACCCAAAGTGTTGGAGGGGAAAGGGCTTGGGATGAGGGGTGGGGGGGGGGGGGGGATACACCTTAATTGTTTGGTAAAGAATTAAATGAAACCTTACAGGGAGCAGTTTGTGGTTTTCCGGTAAGTTGGACACCATTTTCTCCAAGCCATTATAATCCTCAAGTACATAATAACACTCCGCAAGTCTCTCCTGATTTCTTCCTTGAACATAGTAGGTCACAGCTTGCTGCCTGAAAAATAATAGAGAACTCGTAAACCTTGAAGCTGGGCTTGATGAGAAATGTTTGGATTTGTCTTAACCCTTTACCACACAATGACAACTTTTAACGACCCAGGGAAAGAAGCATTTTGAAAACATTACATGAATATGAGAAACTGCTGGTGACAGCATTTTCTCCTTTCCCCACAATATTTTCTATCCTGTCAAAGAAAAATAACACCATTTGAGCTACAATGAAATTGTCATCTGCAAATACTTTCAATTTGGTCTTGTCTAAAACTTTATCATCTGGCAATCTGAAATTCATTGAAAACAAATGACCCATGGTTCCTTTCGGTATGAGGTGGACCCTTTTCATTGCATCTGTGCACCTGTGCATCGACAATTATGCAAGGTGAAGATTTTTCACAAATATTATGAAATTACATAAAGACAAAATTAAAACTGAGAATCACTTTGACTTTTTACAACACTATTACAAGATTTATGACTCTAGGGAATAAGCATTTTGAAAGCACTGTGGTAAAAAGAAGAAAATACTGGTGACTAGCTTTTCTTTTTTTTTCCAGCACTGTTTTATACCCTTCCACAGTTAAATGAATACTTCCAAGTCACCATCATTTTGTCGCCTGCAAAAGCTTTCAATTTGGGCAAGTCTAAAATTTCGTTACCTTGTAAAAAGTGAATCCTTGGACAAACAATTCCATGTGTTTATAGTCCATTCTTTGTAACGTTCTAATATCGTCATGTACACTTATGAGGTTAATTCTTTACCAAACGACAAAATCTTAGACTGGTCCAAATTGGAAGCACTTGCAGACGATAAAAGTAATGTGACACAAAAACTGAAATTTGTTACAGGATTGGTAAAAAAACATTGTGAGAAAAGGAGAAAATGCTGTTTACCACCATTTTCTCCTTTTCCCACAATGTTTTCAAAAGGCTTCTTTCTCAGGGTTGTTAAAAGTCGTAATTGTGTGGTAAAGGGTTATTCATTGCTCTTTCAAAAGGCATATATACATGGAATTACCATTTCTGTCTGTCAGCATAGTAGTCCCCTATAGCATTCCAAGCCTCTTCAAGTTGCAGATCATCTCCACCAGACCCTGTCTTCAGAAGTTGTACAACACGGAACCAGTCACCTAGCTTCTTTCTCAAGCTTACTGCTAGGTCCCTAAATATTAAAAAAGATTTATTTGTTTCTTTGTTTTATATTAAACTCATTACCATACAACAAAAAATTTTATGTTTATCCAAATCAAAAGCATTTGCAGTCGAAAAAATAAAAGTGACTGAAAATTTTAAATTTGTTTTGAGAAGGGTAGAAAACATTGTGGGAAAAGGAGAAAATGCTGGTTACCAGCATTTTCTCCTTTTCCCACCATGTTTTCTAAAGGCTTCTTTCTCACGGTCGTAAGAAGTAGGGATTGTGTGGTAATGGGTTAAGCATTGTTTTCAGAAGCATTTCAGCCAGATCATCCAAGCCAGTGCAACAGTTCCTGTGTTCCTAGAGATTCTTTATCACTACTACAGGCTACATTGTTTCTAAGCCACTGGCTGCTTTCCCATTACAAGTAAAGCCAAAAAGCCAAAACAATGTTAAGCAGTGAAAGAAAAATGAACCCGTAATAATAACATCAATCAGTCCTCTTCTAAGAATTTGGCTACAGTAAGGATTCATATTTACATAGTGATAATGTTCAGCTTGCCACACATAACTTTTGAAAATATAATAGCTAATGGAACTATTGCTTCATATGTTCAAAAATTTCTCCTATTACCACATTGTTTACATGTACTTAATAATATGTTCTAAAACTTAACTCTTTACCACACGACAAAATTTTAGACTGGTTCAAATTGAAAGCATTTGCAGACGACAAAACAAATCACTGAAAATTTGAAATTTGTTCCGGGAAGGGTAGAAAACACTGTGGGAAAAGGAGAAAATGCTGGTTACCAGCATTTTCTCCTTTTCCCACAGTGTTTTCAAAAGACTTCTTTCTCAGGGGCGTCAAAAGTAGGGATTGTGTGGTAATGGGTTAAATCAAGCTGATGACCTACAATTTTACAAGGAAGTTTGCAATATGATCTAAATCTTTTTCAAATTGTTTCAGTTAGCTCAGAGTTTATAAAATAAGTTGTATATTTTCTTTTTTGGCAGATTCTGATTTTCCACTGACTTCAAAGAAAAAAACAAAGGAAGATGTCTTTGTGTATCAAAAAAAGAAAAGCATTTGTTTAAAGATAAAACTAAACATAATGCAGTTGTGACTGACCTTCTGTCCATATCCAAATATTTTCTCTCTGCTTCTTCAAATCTTCTGAAATAAGCCTCAACTTCTGCCTGTTTCATGTTCTCACTCTTTTAATATTTTAGAAATAAAATAGCAATTACATACAATCCTTTGTCTTCAATAATTTCTTTAAGGTCTGAGAGAGGTTTTACTGAGTTATGATTCAATGACTTAAGAGTAGCTTTTATACAATGTGTCCATTGTTTAATTGGTAAAGGTATTTTTTTTAAACAACCTTTCGGATCAGATTTCATTTAGATTAAGGATAAGTTATAGCCTGTATAATTAAAAAAAGCTTATATAAAGATAAGTGACAAAGTTTATGACCTGAGGTGACTTACATAAGACTTTATCAAAGTTTTTAAGACAGGAGATAAATCTAACATTGTAATCAAGTGTTGATAACTACCTGTATTTCAGCATCGACTGTGAATACAGTGGGTTTTGCAGACAAAAGAATGCAGCCTCTGGAGTCATGAAGCTTTTCTGGGATTTATGTGCCTTGTTTCCTGCATTAGCTTCGCATTAATTTATCTTTCCTAAATCTATAAAAACAGCTCTGACATAGCACAATAAAGATTGTGACAAGAATAAGACCTCTGCAGAGATAGTACATGATGACCAATTAGGAAAGACATGTTGTACCTGAAGATTTCCAAGCCGTTTCACAAACTCTATTCCCTGGAAATCTTTACACTTTACAAAGGCTGTCTCAGCTATCTTCAGATTCAACTGTTCCAAAGCAGATTCAGCAAGAAGCCTCCATAGGCGTGGATGTGGGTTGTCCTCAATAAACTGTTGGGCATCCTGCAGTCCGATCTTCTCCAGTAGGTCCCTCGTGTCCCTCAGTGACTGAACAAGTATGTAATACGACACAGTGAGAGTGAAAACTAAACAGTATTGTTGTTTGTACACTGTAATGACAGCACCCTTTACAAAACAATAAGATGTTTTCATGGCCCTGAAGCTTTTAAAACCAATGCAGGATAACAGTAATGTCGGTGACCTCCTTTTTCACAATGTCTTCTAATCTTACACATACAAATTTCATTATTTCAGTTGTCTCAAGTGTATTCGCTTAAAATGCTCTCCCCTTGGTGAGTCTGTAATTTTGTTGTTGGTAAAGCATTAAAGTGAAGAATGGAATGCAGATGACATAAATCTAGAACTGTTAAATGTGGTATACAGAAAAATTTCAATGAAATAAATACAGGAACAAAAAGAAAGTGTGAAACATCAGAATATTCCAGGAACTTCAAATTTGCTTAAATTTTAAAATGCACTAAAATGATACATGCTCATACTATGTAGGAATGGGACTTTATGGTGCTATTGGTGATATTTCACTCACATCCACATCATGGAAAAGTGACCTACTGTAAAACCCTATACCAAACGATCCCTGGTTTTCAAGACCCAGAGGAAGAAACATTGTAGGAATAGGAGAAAACATTGTAGGAAAAGGAGAAAATGCTGGTAACCAGCATTTTCTCCTTTTCCCACAATGTTTTCTACTTTTCTAAAGTCAAGTTTCAATTTTTCAATTATTTTGTGGTCTGCATATGCTTTCAATTTTCAAGTCTAAAATTTAGTTGTTTGGTAAAGAATTTAAGGCATCCTGTTGATGCATTATACTAAGCCAGTCATCGCAATCATAATCATAGATCAGTAAAATCCATTTTCTCTAACAAACCATTAAGTCATGAGATAGAATGATATTTAAACATGCAAAAAATTATGACTTTTAAAAAGTTTCAACATATTTCAACCTGCACAGACTGGAGATACTTTTTGCATATACATTAGACTCCCTTATCACAGAGGACAGCTCAAATACATGTATATACCTTTATCTCCATCTCCTGCACATACTCTTTTGTTGGATTTTCTGGATCCTTCATGATTTCATCTAGGAGGACAGACTTAATTTGAAGGTCATTGAACTGACAAATGTATCCACTGCTCAGAATTGGCTCCTGAAATGAAAAATTGTGGCAATTCAATGTTTTGTATCAGATTATAACAAACAAAGCTATTGACTTTATAATGGGGTGTGAAAACAGACTCTTATGTAACAACAAATTGCTGAAAATATCCCAAAAGTCAAACTAAAAGTTTAAGAGATCTATAGTCATTCTGACCAATACAACATGTACTTCAAGTCTGCAAATTTAAGTTGCGTACATTGCATAATGTCAATAGTAAAAGGAAAAAGACTCCGTAAGTTTCACGCTTTCATCCAACTCTTTTTCCAATCCTAAAATATAGTCTTTAACCCCTTACCATACAATTATGACATCTAGTGACCCCGAGGAAGAAGGCTTTTGAAAACATTGTTGGAAAAGGAGGAAATGCTGGTAACCAGCATTTTCTCCTTTTCCCACAATATTTTCTATCCTATCAAGGACTACTTTCACCATTAGAGCCACCTTAAGTTTGTCTTCCAGAAATGCTTTTAATCTGGACATGTTCAAAATTTTTTGTTGTTTGGTAAAGAATTAGACTAGAGTGAAAATACTCTCTATCTGTCAAAAGGTCTAAAATTTTGTTGTCTGATTAAAAGAATAAACCTCACCTCTGGCTCTAGACCTCTAAAGATGTACATTCTGGTTTTCTCCATCATGGCAAATAGCTCATGGTTATCCTGAAATAGCAAGTATTACTGGTTACACTACACACCCTCAGAAACCCATGTAATATCATTAAGGAAACCTGATCGGTGATTTATATTCCAGGGAATTTTCTATACTATTTTCAACACAAATGAACTCTTAACTAATGCAATTTTGCCATCTTTACTTTACCAAACCATCATCACATTGTTACAGCTTGGTAATAGTTCAATACCTGTATTATTCTAAGAAACAAAGGAAAACAAATCTTGTGTTGCGAGTTTTCAGAGAAAATGATATTTCATGAGTCAACTATGACAGGAGTGATGAAATATGTTTGATTAAAAGTTTCACTATTAGCTTACTGAGGATGATCAGTCTGTTGTCACATAAATCTGCAAAAGCAGCCTGTTCAACCCTTCTCTACTAAGGACAGTAAAAAAGCATTTGCTGACACAGTGGACCAAGGTCAGACCCCACAGAACATGTTGTCTGATCTTAGATCCACTTTGTTTGTTTGCCTAGTGTTCTATGTCATCTTCATCAACATTTCACTTACAATAGTCTCATCAGTTGATCTATTCACACATTTGTATAACCAGCATTATGAACAACACTCTTTCCAAACCAATGTCTACTTTCTGAAAACAAAGTCAAAATAGAGGTTTGCCATGGGATGAGAATGAACCCTGCGATGGCTATCAACAATCCAAGATTAGCTTTTGGCTGAGCTGGAATTTTAACATGCATTCCTTTGATTACTAGCATTTTGGAACACACTACATACTTGGGCTCTGACTTCATTCAACACTGTATGTGACTTTATTCTAAAATATATCAAAGAAATCTCTTCCTTTGAAATTGGTTATTTCACTCATCTTTAAAGCGCTCCAGATAGAGGGAGTGATTTTGACTTCAAAATTGAAAATATTAATTATTGACCTCCAAACCCTATATTGTGGGTACTCATTAGAATTGTCTCGGTGAGACGATTCTAATGAGTACACACAATATAAGGTTTCGAATGGACATAATGATTTTAGACTACCATCACTCCCTCTTAGCTTGAGCTCTGTCTTTCACTATTTATCGACCACATAATCATAATGGAGAACAAGATATCAAAAACCTATAGGTCAATAAAACTTGCGGTATACCTCAGCCCATCTCATATCCCAGACATCTTTCCTCTCAAACTTGAGATGTTCCCCAATCACTTCTTTCCCATCCGGATCTGTCATTTTGGTGTCAAGATCAAAAAAGGTCAACAAGCCACTGATATCAATAATGGCAAGCCGGCTGTGGAACAGGGAAAAGTTTTTTTTTATTCAAATAGTTTTGAGATAAAGGAAAACAAAAAGTTTAAATGAATACATGTATTTTCGTAACTAAGTTATTCATGAAATTATATTTATATCATCATAACTACAATGTACATATATTATTTTCATTTTTTTCCCTCTAACACCCCGGTTACACAGAGCTATCGCTGATAAATCGGTGGTCTTTTTAACCAAAGTAGGGTGGGAACCGACGACAACCTACTTGCCTCCGATGTCACATATTGGTCACCTATTCCCAACCTATCAAAAGCTACCGGGAAAAGATGAATTTCGTCGGTGAAAAGTTACCGATTTAGTTTTTTTAACATGCTTAAAATTCTCGATCGGTGAAAATATTACAAAATAACTGATTGACAACTTATCTACCACCGATATCACCTGTAGGCCACCGACAAGCCACCGAAGAGCCACCGATGAACTGATACTAATCACCGGTGAAAAAAGCTAAGAATCAAAACATGGAATCCATGAGACACATTGTTACATGCGCGACAGGCATTTTAACTCGATTTCCACAAAAATTCACCAGCGCCATATCTGATTGATTCTGTAACAATTCTGTGACAAGTTCCGATTTGTCTTAGTATGTCGGTCAAAGGGAACTCCCAGAAATCCGTCGACCAAGGTAAAACTGTTATGTTTGTCTCTAACGAAGTCTTGAAAGTCCAAGAAGACTCCATTGTGAAGGAAAGATGTTGTGGCCGTATATATCTTTAATCACCGGTCAGATCCCGATTGGGCCTCTACCAGCGCAAGACGGAATATTTTTAAGACCGATTGAACCCCTGTTTATCGCCGTTTACACAAACAGCTTGAAATAAGGTCACCTATGACAACCGATAAAAAAGCGAAAAAATTTGAAATAATGACACCGATTTGAAATGGATGTAAGCCCGACAGTCTGTGTAACCGGGGTGTAAGTATCTTCAAATAGTATTCATAGAGGACAGATGGTCAATTAAGGACTGATCAGCAACAGGAAAATATAACAACATGTTGTTTTCTCTGTTTTGGGTTCCTAGTCACTGGCAGTTTTCACACATGAATTCTATCTATAGAATATTCTTTAGTGAAATTCAAATTAAGAAAAAAAAAAATCAGGTCACTATAACTTTCTTTATTGATGAAAAAAATTTTGGTCAAGCTGGAATTCAAACTTTCTAATCCTGGTGGATACTTTAAATCATAAATCATCTTTGTAGTAAAGAAATATTCATATACGAGGGAAAGGGAGAAATGTTCAGACCAAAATACAATGCAGCAATTTAGCGATGGATCAGAAAAGGTTCTGTAGTTACCTTGATGTACAGTTCAGTGACAGTTGATGAGGTCGACATTCCAGTGCATATTTCTGTGTCAGGGACAGCATGGGCATGGTATATCTGTTGAGTGTACCTGATTCTCTTCCCTGGTAACAAATATTGTAGATTAAATCATTCCCTCATGCCATAATGCCCAATACCTCATTTTTTGCATCTTACTGCAGTACTCAGTATTTCAACAAAGTTTTCACAATTAACTGTGTATTAACCTTTTACCCCACAAGGCATTTCTATTGTATCTCTTATTGACCCTAAATAACAGCAAGGATGAAGCTGTTTCTTATGTGTATATGACAACTTTTGAAAGCATAGAAAACATTGTGACAAAAGGTGAAATTGCTTGTCACGAGCAATTTCACCTTTTGCCACAATGTTTTCCGAAGGCTCTTACAAGCAATACGTAGAAATGAGTATCTATGGATTAAAGGGTTAAATATTCAAGCATGTCCTGACAACAATTTGAAAAAGGCTCCAATAGTGGGCTCCACTTTGAGAGGATACAGAAATAGAACAAGGAAAAATGCTTGTTGTCCACATTTTCACCTTCTCTTACAATGTTTTCCACAGTCTTTCTCTTCAGAGATATTAAAACACTCTACTGTTTGATAAAGGGTTAAATCTTTACCAAACGACAAAATTTTGGACTGGTCCAAATATAAAGCACTTGCAGACGACAAAATAAACATAACTAAAAAACTGAAATTTGTTTCCAGAGGGATAGAAAACATTGTGGGAAAAGCAGAAAATGCTGGTTACCAGCATTTTCTCCTTTTCCCACAGTGTTTTCAAAAGGCTTCTATCTCAGGGTCATATAAACCAGGGATTGTTTGGTAAAGGGTTAAGTGTTGGGAGACCTACCACAATCAGCAGCTTGTCTGTGGCACATACACAGCAAATCTGGTCCTCTGTGCCCTGTTAAACAAAAGAAAAATGTGGACGTTAATTTCCATTACAGGTGGCCCTTCAGATTAAGGGACGAAAATTTTACAAAAATACAAAAAAAAATCATCTTTATACTCCCAAAGCATTTTAATTTTTATTCATAAACCCAAGTAGTTGAAAACCATCCAGCAACAAGAGAAATCAGAGATTAACTAAAAAATTAAGCAAGCAAGAGATTCCTGTGCACTGCACTTGAGATCTATCCACCCATGAAATTTCATAACCCTAGTTAGAATAGTTTTGGAGATATGCTCCGGACAAAGAACTGGACGCCCGCCCGTCCGCCCACCCGTCCGCCTCGGGTGATCCCATAATACATCCCGTCTTCGACAGCCGTATAAAAAGGAAAAATGGTTGGTTAACAAGTATTTTCTCCTTTTCCAACAAAGTTTTCTACCCTTTTTAAGACAAATACCATGACTACAGCCACATCTAATTTGTCCTCTGCAAATGCTTTTACTTTGGAAAAGTCTTAAATCTAATGTTTGGTAAAGTGTTGAAAATTTGTTTGTAACAGTGTCAACCCTAGTGAAGAGGCCAGGTAATATTTGAGACACCTATGTCAAGTATATAACTGTCTCAATCCTAGCCTCTCTATACAGGTAGGCATTCAGAGCCATATCGAAACTGCTCATCAAGCAACAACAGCAGATCAATGTCCTCTGCCACTGTTCTGTGGCCTAATCATAAACCCTTTAGCTGAAAATGTGGGAAAAGGACATAATACTGGTAACCAGAATTTTCTCCTTTTCCCACAATGTTTTCTACCCTTCTCAAAACAAATGTCAGATTTTGAGTCATATTCATTTCATCATCTGGGAGTGTTTTCAATTTGGACCAATCTAATTTTGTCGTTTGGTAAAGAGTTAAGCTTACGAGGTAGCTTAAGTCTATAATGTAATAATGTTTGTATTTGTACAATGATTAAGTTTTCACTCAGTCAGTGTTGGAGTGTAGACTAATACTTACAGCAAATGCCTTACTGAAGTCAATATCATCAGTGGCTGCTCCACCAGTAGGGTGATCATCTATATGGTGAAGTCTGTGAAAGATACAAAATTTCAACCCCGTAAATATAAATAGTAGTAAATAATATATGTAAATATAATCATCTCAGTTTGGAATATCAAATGCCAAATATACCTATTGAACTAATGCCTTGTAATTAATCCTTTACTCAACAATCACAAGTTTTAACAACCCTGAGAAAGAATGCTTTTGAAAACATTTTGGTAAAAGGAGAAAATGCTGATAACCAATATTTTCTTCTTTTCCCAAAATCTTTTCTCATCTTTTTTTCACAGACAAATCCCATTACTTGTTGCAAATTTACTACGTCCTTTGAAAAATGCTTCCAACTTGAATTGGCCTAAATATTTATCATGTGGTAAAGAGTTAAACATGAAAATCTTTAGATCTGTTGTGTAGCACACCAATATGAGACAATCTGAAAAATTGTAAAAGAGTAAAACTAGACAATGCTCTTTACAAAAATGTCAAAACTTCAGCTTCGTGATTTGAGATGTGAAATGGGTGTACCCTTTAGTTCTTTAAAGTTCCAGTGAGTCAGTAGTAGGCTGAAAAACATTGTTTTACCTTTACAATAATAGTTTACCTTTCAGTGCCTGTCTTTCTCCTCCCAGCTACCTCCAGCGTAGAGAGTTTCTTTGGGTTTTTAAACTGCCATGTATAGAAAGCTTCTCTTGATGCAGCAACAATGTGTGTCCTTGTCATTGTTAGATACACTGGGTCCATTTCTATACAAGAAATAATTCTGAATCTTAAGCTATATCCAAAATCAATTCAAAGTAAACGTCTAACTCCAGAGTAAAAAAGAAACCATCTTATTTTGACAAAGCAAAAATGGCCCTGCCAGTCAGTCTTGTCTTCCACTCAATTTACAGCTCTTTAAGAATATGACTTAAAATTAGAAAACTATTAGAGGAAGTAACTTTAATCTTTGCCACACGATCTATGCTATAGCAAACTTGAGGAAAACAACTTTAAATAACACTGTGATTTTCTCCTTTTACCGAGGTGAGTACAAAAGCCTTCGACCTTAGGATCATAAAAAAACGTGATTATTTGATAAAGGGTTCAGGACCCAATTCTAACAAGCCTTACCAATGTATTTAGAATCCAGCGGAGTACCAATAGAGTTGCACAATACCAGCACATACTGGTTGTTCATCTCATCAGCCTTGGTTGCTAGGCAGCAATAGTCTCCACAGGCAGTGATGCTGATCAGATTCTTAACATACTTTACATATTTCTGGAAAAAAAAATGTAACATTTCTTGTTGTAAAGTCTTGGCTTATCTTGGGACTCTGTATCAAAGTCATATAGTTTGAGTGTATAAAACTGTCATGTTTGATTTTGGTAGTGTGTAACACTCAGATGTATCAGAGCAAAAGCTAAAACACTGATTTATCAATGTGGTTGCTCAGTTTCACTGTTGAACACCCTCCCTATTGACACTGCTGCAGAATAAAAATTACCCTTTACTATATTCAGTTCTCACTTGGATCACTTTTACCAATTTTCATTGGGCTTCACAGGAAAAAACTAGAGCTGTCACTGAATGTTATTTAATACCCCCACCAGCACTTTGACTGTACACTGACGGACACACGGACATACAGACAGATACACATTCGTTTTTTTCGGGGTATAATAAAAGAGAAAGTTACAGACAGACATAGATACATCAATTTTCTAGCAGAATCAAAACCTCACTAGTTCTTGTTGTATGCTGTTCATTTCATTTGCTTAACCCTTAACCTCATGGCAAAATTTCTGACCAATCCAAATTGAAAGCGTCTGCAGATGACAATACCATAGTGTCTCAAGTGATGCAATTTTTCTTTGATAGGGTAGAAAACTTTGTGGGAAGAGGAGAAAATGCTGGTAACCAGCATTTTCTCCTTTTCCCACAGTGTTTTTCAAAAGCTTCTTCTTCAGGGTCGTTAAAAATCATCATTGTGTGGTAAAGGGTTAAGGTAGATGGAAAATCTTGCAAGTGAAAACATGAAATATAACACTACTTACCTCCCCATTTTTTGTATCCCAGAAAATAACACAGTGTTCTACCCTGTCTGGTTTTGTAAAGGAATACACAACGGTGTTGGAACAGTAGCCCCACTGTAAAAAGAGGATACAATTATTTAGTGTTCCTTTGTTTGTAAAACCAAACTATATCTCCTCCTAAGTAAACACAAAAGAGTTAAATTAACCCTTTCCCAAACAATCCCTGGAATTTACGAGTCAAGAATAGTAGCCTTTTGAAAACATTGTGGGAAAAGGAGAAAATGCTGGTAACCAGCATTTTCTCCTTTTCCCACAATGTTTTCTACCCTACCATAGACAGAAATCATCTTTTCAGCAAGAGTTGAATTGTCGTCTGCAAATGCTTTTAATTAAGAAATAATCTTCTTTCTATCGTGGTATATCGTTCAATAAACCACAGTTGTGAGTTATGAGGCGCAATAAATAATCCACGAGGGCGATAGCCCGAGTGGGTTATTCATTGTGCCTCATAACTCACAACGTGGTTTATTGAACGATATACCACGATAGAAAGAAGATTATTTCGATTCTAACATGGCCAATTCTTAGTGAAATGAAAACAAGTTCAAACTGGGAGTAAAAACGCGGATGAAGATTACGTTCCATTGAATAACTCACTCATTGAATGATGTCACTCTACATGGATTGTTGCAGATTTTACCACGTTTTCCTTGCACTGTGTTTATAGAGCCAAAGTCGCGTGTCATCTTAGAATATGGTTTAGTCCATGAGTTTGTCGTGTGGTAATGGGTTAAGGCATTCAGTAAAGATTTCAGATTTGGTCTTCATGCCTGTAGTGACGCTGAATACCACCATTGCTGCAAAACCAAAGCTGCAGGAAAAATCGACATAGGGTTCCGGGTGGTCTAGTGGATCCTAGGACGGTATTTTGGTAGAGCCCAGAGCTTGAAATCACAACCCCTTTATACAATTTCAGTTTATTACCATTGAGCTTTTGATTCTTTTTCTCTTTTTTGGGGGTGTTTCATACTGTTTTCAACACTAACAAATAATGTCACAGCTGCCAGTACACCTATTGATGCTGTCCTGGAATTTCTTTTGACAATACTTTGCCTGATATCCTCCGAAGTCACAACCTGCTATCCCACATGGCTGTTACTGAAACAATGATCAGTAGTGAGAGGAAGGAATCTTGAAACAACAATCAAGAGTCCTCATAAAAGAATAGCCAGGGTCGAGGATTCCAACCAGCCATTTCTTGGTTTCAAATCCTGTATGCCATCAACTGAGCAACAGGGCTTGTCTATCATTGAGCTATTAGGACTTAGTATTCAGGTCCTACCTTGTAATCTGGTCTGATGTTAGCAAAGTAGATAAAAGAATCAACAGCCAATGCAACACGAAGACTGCCCCCTTCCCAAGAACAGGAATACATCTGCTTGCCAGGAACCTTTAGAGTTCTCAAATGCTGAAAAAAAAAAAAAAATCAATAATTTTTCAGGCAGGAATTTTAAGTGAAGCTCCTTCCCCCCCCCCCCCCCCCCCCCCCTTTCCAAAAAGAAGTATTTTGGCTTCTTCAATGTCAACAAAATCAACAATAATTTCAGAAGCATTTCAATGACCTTATCCTGGTTATTCATAAAGTCGCCACTGTTCTAGAATGCTGAAAATATAGGACTGAAGCTTCAGACTTGACTGAATAAAAAATCAAGAAGATACCCATAACAGATGGTGATTTTTTCTCTTTCATTCACTATAAGAATTATCTGTTTACCTGTCAAAAGCTTGAAATGACACTTGCATGTATTCATATGCTTATTTGTATACCTCCTAGAAAAAAAAAGTGGTCATTTTTTATTTTCATTTCATTACTTGTGTAAGCCTAAACATGTCTTTGCAGAATATCTGTTAACAAAAAGCTTACCTCTCCATAGGGTCCATAGAACTGTACCACATTGACCTCCTTGTCCTGGCTGATGGCTCTCTGGGAACCAGCCACAGCTAATACAGAACCATTGTGGTTCCAGCCTATTTCTGCTACAGTCATTCCAGTGTCTATCAGCACAGGAGCTGGGAACCAAAGGAGAGAGTAATTTGAAGCCAAGTTTTGTTTAGGCAGGTTTTGAAAAAAATCTTTAAGAAAAACCGATTACCTATATATGCTGTTAAAGATGACTTAACCCTTTCCCAAACAACAAATTTTGGACTCTTCCAAACCAAAAGAGTTTGCAGACGACAATTTTAGATCTTGAGAAAATGGCAGAAAGTTCTCAAAAAAGAGTAAAAAACACTGTGGGAAAAGGAGAAATTGCTCGTTACAAGCAATTTCTCGTTTTCCCACAGTGTTTTCAAAAGACTTTTACTGCAGACACGTAAAAACCAGGGCTTGTTTGGGAAAGGGTTAAAAAAAAAGAAATACATGTGTATTTACCTAAAGTACAACTAAAAACATGAGATACCCGGTAGTCCTATATTTATATTACCTATCTTACGTCATTAATCTTTTTATTTTCTCAATAATTATTTTTCTTTTTGGTGACTGATCTCACATAACAAGATCAGGTTAAGGAGAAAAATGGTTTTAACCCTTATCCTGCTGAATAACTAAAATGACATTTTCAATTTGATAGTAAAAACCCAAAAATTGTGATTTCAAAGGTACGTTTCGGGGACAACATCTTCAGATCGGACAGCATGTTCTGTGCAGTCTGATCTTGATCTATGCTGTCCGCAAAAGGTCAGTTAGTCACAATATGCAGCCAAAGGGTTAACGGAACTCATGTACATGAAGTGACTTGATGACTCGTACATGAACTGGCTCGACGACTCGTGTACATGAAGTGGCTCAACGACTCGTGTACATGAAGTGGCTTGACGACTCGTGTACATGAACTGGCTTGATGACTCGTGTACATGAACTGGCTTGACGACTCGTGTACATGAACTGGCTTGACGACTAATGTACATGAAGTGGCTCGACGACATTTTTTTGGTATGGTTTATCTTTTTCTACCAATTACACAGTCTCATAATAATACTCTACCAATTCTTATACTGATTCAGTTCTCTGAGACAAAATTAAGTGTTGAGCACCTTAGAAAATATAATCTCTTTGGTACAAAATATTTGTTCAACTTTTAAAAGTCTACAATGAAAGGGAAGCATAAAATGAGTAAAATAACTTACTTTCATCAGACTCATTCCTCATGATCTGGCAGCGCCCATTATCAAAACAGATGGCCAAACAAGGACAGTTGGGCTCTATGTATCCGTTATTACCATTATACCAGTCAATTCCCGCTATGCGTATAGCACCAGTCACATTGGACAGACAGAATATCTGTAGCTTGGCCTAAACAAAATGTATTTTTGTGGTCTGACTCTTTTCCAAATGAAGAAATTAGAGACTATTCTAATTAAAAGCATTTACTGACAACAAATTAACCCTTTACCCCATAAGGCATTTCTATCGTATCTCTAACTGATCCTAAATAACAGCAAGGATGAAGCTGTTTCTTATGTATATATGACACCTTTTGATAGCGTAGAAAACATTGTGGCTCATGACAAGTAATTTCACCTTTAGCCACAATGTTTTCCAAAGGTACCTACAAGCAATGGGTAGAAATGAGTATCTAGGGAGTAAAGGTTTAAATTTTTGCTCAAATGGTCATTGTTTGGTGAAAGGTTAATGGGCATATCAACAGCATATATCTTGTAACTGGTAAATAAAATTCAAAAGAACATCTAGAGGCAACAATTCAAACCAGAATATTGTGAGTTGTCTTCTTAAGAAAAACTAACATTGCACTGGACAGCATAGACTCAAGATCAGGATGTACTTCTGTGTTGTCTGATCTTGGTGTATACTGTCTGCAACAAAGTGTATTTATTTTTAGCTGCCAATGGGTTAACAAAGCAACCCAGAGCACACTAGAGCAAAAGTTTGTATCCTGGTATTAAACAAAAGCTGTCATTAAATGTGATCATACCCATCCACCCCCGCACAAGCTCTTTGTCACAAAACAGGTCTTTGTCACAGAATACAGAATGGTACAGTACAAAAAAGACAGTTGAAAAAAAAAAAAGAAACTTCCAAAAAAGGGTTTGCACTCATTAGGTTGATTTGTCACCATTAAAACATAAAGACTAAATGTATATAATACATCTTCAGTAATATACATAGGCAGTGCTTTGAACTATTGGAGTGACATTGAGGTAACATTTCCTTTAATATTTACAGAGCATGTTTTTCCACTGAATTGCAGCTGTAATCAAACTGTGGTCATTGTAGTATTTCAGGGAGTGAACGTTGTTATTCACACAAATGAAATACAGAATTCACATGGTTTAGTATATTAAAAATTGTAGGAGTATTATACTGTACAAATTGTAAATTACAGTGTTATAATTTAACAAAAATTGCAAAGTTCAAGGGGAGATAACTCTGCAAACACATCACAGTAGTCATGAAAATTGCGCATGCACAACTTCGTGTATATATAGGAACATTGTGTGTAAATTTGAGTTCAGTACCTGAAAAACTGTAGGAGTATTTCAGGGAACAAGTTTGTGTCTATGGACAAACAGATAAACAGATTATATTATATATCATATTATAACAGTAAGAAACACACCATTAATTAGTTCTGCACATTAAAAAGTGAAGGAGTATTTCACTGGACAAATTTTGAATTAAAGCAATGCAATTTAGCGAAAATTGCAAAGTTCAAGGGGATATAATTCTGCACTGCATCGCAGCAGGGTCGTGAAAATCACACATGCACAACTTCATGTATATAGAAACACTATGTATAAATTTGAGTGCAGAACCTCGAAAACTGAAGGAGAATTTTTCCAGATAAATTTGTGTCTACAGACAGTTGGACGGACAGACAGCCAAGGCGACTCCTGTATAGCCCCCTCCAATTTGTTGTGGGGATATAATAATTACGAAAATCCTCAAACCTTTAAATGCAAACTGACACTTTACTTGTAACTACAAAAAAATGCTTAATTTCCCAGTGTTTTTTTGCTAGATGGTAAACATGTTTTTCGACAAGATTTTGATCATAAATCTCTCAACCTTTTTACCATTACTTTTATCATCTTTTTAAGTTACTGTTTGCTTTTCCACTTACATGTGTACAGTCACACAAAAATTCTACTATGAGAGCTGAGGATCATTGTACTGGTGTTTAAAAATCCTTTAAGTGTTTCACTTACAATAAAGTTTCCAAGGTTGTCGTAGTTGTGAACCTCTCCATTTGCCATTCCAAACAGCAAAATCTTACCATCAGGTGACCACTATTGAAATTCAATTAATAATATTGGATTATTATTTTACCATATGAAATTCCATTGGATTAGGGTAAAAGAGACTAATGTCACTTTGAAATAGGGATTAGTCTAAAAACATCCTCTATTTAACTCTACCTTACAACACAATTTTGAAATGAACCAAATTGAAAGCATTTGCATAGAGCAAATTAAATGTTGCTTAAATGGTGATCTCTCCAAAGGTTGTTAAATTCAGTGATTTTTTGGTAGATAGTTCAGTTATATTTCTGTGGGCTTTCTTCTTTGCAAGCCAATGACGAAATGATAGAGGTAACTATGCACCAGGAGATTTGATTGGCTGATGGAAGTTATAGTAATTTCAAATTTATTTACTGCATCATCTAAAAAAGTTATCACAGTTCTCCTTATGATCATGAGTCTATTAGCGGTTGCAATTCAGTGGTCAGAAAGTGAAAAAAATAGGTATTTAGTTTAGACCCATTACTGGTACTTCCATCAGCCAATCAAATCTCCTGGTGCTGACAAATCCAATACAGAGATCTCTAATTTAACACATAGTTCTAGTAAATCAATATGTATGCTACTTATAGCTACATAGAAACAAAACAGAACATTACCCAACATCACCTGGGAACAAATCTTGTAAACTTAATGTGTGATGCAATTTTTTTTCCAGTAAAAATGTTTAGATATAATTAACCTCACAGACCAAACAAATATTCAACCATACAGAAATCGGAAACCAACCTCAACGTAAGCAAGCTGGGTACCACGAAGCTCTTTACCCCATATCCTGTTCCCATCTACAGATCCGACAATAACGGCTCCATCCTCATACACAATACATATTTTCTGTCCATCAGCGTTCCACGCCATACTCTTCACAACAGACTTGTTTCTGTTGTTTATCATCTCTTCATACCAGGAACCTGCAATATCAGTTTTAAACGTCATGAAATATATATAATGAGAGTGTTTAAAAAAAAATCAGGCTAAGTGTCATAAATCTTACCAATAATATTACGGTAAATTTCATATAAAGATTCAACCAAATATACCTTTATAAATTTGCTTTTCTTTTCCACTTTAACCCTTTACCCCATAAGGCATTGCTATGGTACGTCTAATTGACCCTAAGTAACAGCAAGGATGAAGTTGTTTCTTATGTGTATATGACACCTTTTGATAGTATAGAAAACATTGTGGCAAAAGGTGAAATTGCTCGCCACGAGCAATTTCACCTATTGTCACAAAGTTTTCCAAAGGATCCGACAAGCAATGCGTAGAAATGAGTATCTATGGTGTAAAGGGTTAATATCAAAGTAAACCCTATGTAACCTATAGGAGGAAAAGGGAGAAAATGCTCCCAACCAGCATTTTCTCCTTTTCTCACTTTTTACCTACTACATCAAAGACAGAAATAAACATTCATTGTTTTGTCTGAAAATGCTTCCAATGTGGTAAAATATAAAATTTTGTTGTTTAGCAAAGAGTTATGGCATCTTGGGGTCACATTCAGCACAGCAAAACACACTCAAAAGAGGATTATGTTGTGATCACAGTACATAAAAGTATGAATTAAATGTAATTGTATAAATAAAAAGTCTTTGGGATGGCACATGTTTTCATGAAACAAGAACAAAACGAAAATGAAATAAATTAACCCTTTAATCCACAGATACTCATTTCTACGCATTGCTTGTAGGAGCCTTTGGAAAACATTGTGGCAAAAGGTGAAATTGCTCGTGACGAGCAATTTCACCTTTTGCCACAATGTTTTCTATGCTATCAAAAGGTGTCGTATACACATAAGAAACAGCTTCATCCTTGCTGTTATTTAGGGTCAATTAGAGATACCATAGAAATGCCTTATGGGGTAAAGGGTTAACAACATAACAAACACACACAGTCACACAAAAACAAACTGGTAAATAACTTCCAAACTAAGACTTCTTCAAAATCAAAGCATCTATTTTTTAGTTTTCTTTTAAGAGGAAATGCAATCTTAAACTAATCATTATAGAACAAATTTGAACAGAAAAGTAAGTTCTCTCATGCAGTCAAAACAGATTTTTACTTGGATCTTTTTTGGACACTGTAAATATATAAAATGACTGTTGTTCATAATCAAATATAAGACAAACAAAAAGAGAGAGAATTTTTTTACAACACACAGAAATATATATATTTTCAGATTTCTAACACTTGTAACAAGAGAAAAATGTAAATTCAAAAAGAATTGAAAGTATTTTCGCAATGAATAAAAACTTATTCATTACAATAATAGTCATAGCTCTGCCTACTTCGAAGATTTGTTGTCACTAAATTAAGTATAAATCATTGAAGAAGTATTGAAATACTTGCTGGTATTAGATCATCGAAGTTTTTCAGACATACAGACTGTTAAGGGAATTTTTTTCTTTTTAATTAACTCTTGTCTAAATGACACAATTTTAGACTCGTCCATTTTGAAAGTATTTGCAGACAACAAAATTAAGGTGACTCAAAAAATTAAGTCTGTTTTCGGAAGGACAGAAAACAATGAGGGAAAAGGAGAATATGCTGGTTTCCAGCATTTTCTCTTTATCTCACAATATTTTCAAAAGGCTTCTCCATTAGGGTTGTAAAAACCAGGGATTGTTTGGTGAACACTTGCCCAAACAATCTGGTGTTTTAACAATTCAAAAGAAGAAGACTTTTGAAAACATCAGTAACTTGTTTCAAGGAGTTGTGTCTTTTGCTAGCAATATTTCCTGATATTGATGCTTGCAGGGACAAAAAAAAAAAAGTTGCATTTCCACAGGAATTTATCAACTCTTTACTACATAATACCAACTTTATACCAACTTTTAATGATCTTGAATAAAAAAAGCCTTTTGAAAACATTTTTGGAAAAGGAGAAAATGTTGGTAACCAGCATTTTCTCCTTTTCCCTTCCCAAATTCTATTTCAATTTTTCAGTCACATTTATTTTCTTGTCTGCAAGTGTATTCAATTAGGACAGGTCTAAAATGTTGTCGTTAGGTAAAGAACTATAGCTAAAATGATGAAATATAGCTGACATGATGAGCTCTGTCTTCAAAAGGTAGATAACTTTTTTCCATCTACGTCTGATGATTTTTCCTCCCTCTGTATCATGAAGATATTGGACTGCTTGGTACTGAGTTAACTCTTTACCAAACGACAAAATTATAGACCATTCCAAGTTGAAAGAATTTGCAGACTACAAAATATGAATGGCTCAGAAATTGAAATCTGTCTTAGGAAGGATAGAAAACATTGTGGGGAAAGGAGAAAATGCTGGTTATCAGCATTTTCTCCTTTTCCTACAATGTTTTCAAAAGGCTTCAATCTAAGGGTTGTGAAAAGTTGTGATAAAGAGTTAAACAAGAAATATTTAGACAAAAATGCATGGCCATACAAATGAAGCATTCAGATTCTTTTTATTATATGATAATGTTTCACAAATCATTGGTCAACACCACACATGTAAAAGCCCTATTTTTCATAAACAAAATGTGATTTACTTCTAGTGGTATAAAATAAATGTGATTTACTTCTAGTAGTATAAAATGATGTCATTTATGATGTCACACAATGCTCATCTCAAGCTTGCACAATATAAGGAAATGTGTAATTAGTATTGTACATCAAAAACATCTGAGGCTAAAAGATAAAGGTAGCTGATGGGTTAGAGAAATTGAAGTATATAGTTAACCCTTTACCACACAATGACGCCTTTTAACGCCCCTGAGGAGGAAGCCTTTTGAAAACATTGTGGGAAAAGGAGAAAATGCTGGTAACCCGCATTTTCTCCTTCTTCCACAAAGTTTTCTACCCTATCAATGCAAAATTGCACCATCTGAGCCACTTTGGAATTGTCGTCTGCAAATGCTTTCAATTTGGATAGGTCTAAAATTTTGCAGTGTGGTAATGGGGTAAATTACAGTTGCAGCCATGAGCCCTCCATACATAGTAAATTGACAAATGTGATGAAGAAGAAGAAGTTGATATAAAGTTCCTACCCTTGTACAGCATCCAGACAATGATCAGTCCATACTGGTCACTTGTTGTCAGTTTTTGATACTGACCATTCCAAGTTACAACCTGAACGGCACCTAAAACAATGTAATAACCATATCAACATGAAAACAAAACAACTAACTTTAACTAGAGAACACCTAATGATCACTGTCTGTGTATAAAACTACACTCTTCTAAAACAACTTACACATTTAACCATTAACTCATTACCACACATGATATTTTAGACTTATCCAAAATGAAAGCATTAGCAGATGACAAAATAAAAGTGAGTGAAAATTTGAAATTTGTTTTGTGAATGGTAGAAAAAATTGTGGGAAAAGAAGAAAATGCTGGTTACCAGCATTTTCTCCTTTTCCCACAATGTTTTCTGAAGGCTTCTTTCTCTGGGTCGTCAAAAGTAGGGATTGTGTGGTAATGGGTTAAAGCCCTTTCACAACAAGAGTTACCTTGCAGTCAGAGTAGATCAAGATTGGACTGCACAAAACATGCAGTCTGATCTACGATCCATGCTATCTGCCTTTGCTGAGACAATCTGGACAAGGGCAACCTTCAAATTGCAATATTGTTTCAGTCTTATTTCATATATTGAAATGTCTTGAAGGTTTATTTGATTAAAGTGCCCAGAGTAAAGTGTTCATCTGCAACAATACCAAGGTACTTTTTGCCAATATCTCTGACAATATATTGCACAGTGTAGATTTCAAAGCTCATTTTGAAGAACACTGTTTCACAAAAACAAAATATTTTAACCTTTTCCCAAACAACAAATTTTGGACCCTTCTAAACCGAAAGAATTTGGAGACGACAATTTTGGATTTGGAGAAAATTGCAGAAAGTTCTCAAAAAGGGTAGAAAACACTGTGGGAAAAGGAGAAATTGCTCATTACGAGCAATTTCTCCTTTTCCCACAATGTTTTCAAAGACTTTTACTGCAGACACGTAAAAACCAGGGCTTGTTCAGGAATGGGTTAAACAGTGTAAATCCAAGATCAGACAACTGGAATTTCTGTTAAATCTGATCTTGACCTACATTATCTACAAAACCACATAAAGTTGTCATTAACCTGTATCACGCCAAATTTCATTGATGACTATAACAAAAATAAATTTGATTCCATTCATTGACATACAACTGGGTTTATATGATTGAGACTACTGACATAGCAGTGGAAGACACAGAGCAAGGTTAAACTGTACATATGTGCAGGTTAATCTTGCTTTAGAATCTCTACAAATACATCTGTGGATGCCAATGACAGGATAAAAGAGTTAACATAGTCAGGATTGACAAGCTAGATATTGATGCAAATGCTCACTTTGATATGGAGAAACAAAAAAACAAAAACTTGGCTTGAGTGAAAAGTTGCTAGAATGAAGTACATGTACATATACTTGTAATTCGCAATTTATCACATTGTTTTGTAACAAATTTTAAATGTAACCGTAGATGCACAAAATTTTAAAGATGCAGTTAGAAAATTTCAAACAAACACAGAAAACTATGAACCTTTTCTGCAGATCACAAAATCTGAACTTCTCATTCAAAGGGTAAAATTTTGTACATTGATTTTCTGCAATTTCAAAATAAAGACATTCCCATACATTAATTTACCAAAATTCTCCAAGAAAATGGAAAGCTACCAAGTGCACGCATTTTTTTTTCTCATTTGCCACAATTTTTGTTCTCTGGTTAACTCCAAACACAAATTTCATAAGTTTATCCCACAAATAAAGACTGGTTTTAATATTTTCATGACACATACATGTCACCTTTTGAATCAGTGAAAGCAATTTTTTTTGGACCATCTGTCTGTATGTCTGTATGTATGAGGGTTTTTTTTTAATTCTTATGTGACTAACATTTATTCCTTGTTTGTCCAAAGGCATGAAAGCAACAAAATTTGAGTGAAAATATTTGGTATGAAAATGTATCCATTAACAATGTAGGGAAGAACTACATGTATAGATGAAATTGAAATGAAATCTAGATCAAAAAAGGTTCATTGGAAAACAAGGGAAAAACATGCTCAAACAACTATGATCCAAAACAATCCTTCAGAAATGCATTGGACATGTATCTAAAGATGAAAAATACTCAAAGTTCCTACTTAGGCTCCTTGATTAGGCTTCAATTGATTATTCTCTGAATTTCCTCTTTATCTAACTTAGTTATATTCCAAATCATTTGACCCTTTGGCACACAATCACCAACCCTAACAAAATTGAGAAAGAAGGCTTTTGAAAACATGGTATAACCCTTCTCCCAAACGACAAAATTTTAAACTGGTCCAAAATGAAAGCACTTGCAGATGACAGAATTATGGCAACTCAAAAAATGAAATTTATTTTTGGAAGGGCAGAAAACATTGTGGGAAAAAGAGAAAATGCTGGTTACCAGCATTTTCTCCTTTTCCAACAATGTTTTCAAAAGACTTCATTCTCAGGGTTGTAAAAACCATTGATTGTTTGTTAAAGGGTTAAAGGGAGAGAATGAGCCAGCACTTTCTCCTTTCTATAATGATTTCTACACTATTGAAGATAAATCCAATCATTTATGCCATATTTGGAAGTCTACAAATTTGTCATCTGGATTCCTATTCACTGACCATTCTTAAGGAAATACTTAGTCTTATTCTAAAGAGTTTTCTAAATTTGAAAGTATCACACTTCTAATTGGCTGAACCAATATTAATGCTTTAGCAAATCATAATTTTGTTACATTCTGAATCTAGAATTAAACATAAAAAAAAGGAATTGTTGGTTAATAATGAACCCGGTAAAAGGTTTATAATAATGAACAATTCTTTTTGATTGATTCAATTCTAAGCTGACTTAGAAAAACTGATGTTGTTAGTTATGCATTTTGTTTTTGTCATAACACATTCTGCAGATTGTTAACACACAATTCCTGAACAAGAAACCAAAATGGAGAAAAAACTGTAGCTTCATTTATGAAACAGATTTCTCTGTCATATATGAAGGAGGTACTTAAAAAAAAAAATGTCTCAAATTTGTTTGCTTCCATACCAACTTTTTTCTTCCTCCAAATGGACAACTTTCCTTTACTATCCCCAACAGCAAGTCTAGGCATTGAATAGGGTTGCCTAGCCCAGCGGGCACAGCAAACTCGCCCTATACATGCAGGACAGAAACATTTATTGGCACTGCCAAAAATTCTGATTTGAAGGTATGTAATAAAATTCAAATAAGGCTAGCCGCTCAATATAGACACTGAAGTCTTTACTGGATTGACCAAAACTCTGAGTATGTCCAAATAGAAAGCATTTGCAATGAGATGAAATTTAAGTTGAAAGGGTCAAAATTATAAAATTGTCCTTTCTTGACTGAGGCCTATACTATCCACACTCATTAGAATTATCTTGATGAGACAGTTTTAATGGATACCACCAACAAAGGTTTGATGAAGAATTAAAGAAATATTACTTCTTGATAGCCAGGTGGTCATTCCCTATGGTTATATTTGTTTTCAAAACTGGGATTTTCAAGCTTAACCGTTGTAATCCTTAACCTAGATTTAACTCTTTACCACACAATCCAGACTTTTATTGACCCTGAAAAAGAAGCCTTTTGAAAACATGGTTTGAAAAGAAGAAAATGCTAGTAGTCAGCATTTTCTCCTTTTCTAAAAGTGTTTTCTATATTTCCAAAACCAAATATCAATTTCTGGAGTCACATTTATTTTGTTGTCTTCAAAGGCTTTTAATTTGGACTCGTCAAAACACAGTTATTAGGTAAAGATTTAACCTGCACATGCAGATACTTCGGATCAAGATCAGAAGATCTAGATCTAGATTGACTGCTTTTTACTTGGATATTCTGACAAAAACAGCTTTGAAATTGTGGCATATATATATATGCATCTACAGCACCATTACATTCATTTAGCACTGCAAGAGTAATTAAACCCTTGACCAAACAACAAAATTTTAGATGCGTCCAAATTGAAAGCACTTAAAGATTACTAAAATAAAAGTCACTCAGAAATTGAAATTTGTTTCCAGCAGGATAGAAAACCTTGTGGGAAAACAGGAAAATGCTGGTTACCTTGTTACCAGCATTTTCTCCTTTTCCCACAATGTTTTCTTCCCTTCCTAAAACAAATTTCAATTCTTTAGTCACATTTATTTTGCTGTCTGCAAATTTATGCTTTCAATTTGGATCAATCCAAAATGTTGTTGTTTGGTAAAGAGTTAAGATGTTTTGAATTTGAATATGTCTACAATTAGTAATATTAATACAGACAAGACTTTATACAGAAGATGATACATACCACTATGTCCTTCACATGTTTGATTCATGGAGAGATTACTTGGAGCTGCTAGGCCTTTAGCTTTAACATCTTTGCCTGAAAAATGAGATGTGCATCTAACAATAAGTAATGGCTGTTTTTCCCATAATGTTTTTTTCTAATCTGTAACTACATAAGCCTAAAAGGTCCATACTTGCCCAGTGATAATTCAAGCAATGTCATGATATGGGAAATAACTATTGCCTCTCTGATTGCCCCTGTAAGAGTTACTGTTCTTGACCCCTTTTATACTGTATGCATTCCTCTCTGATAGCAGTCTGTAACTAGGTAGCATAGATTAACCATCTAATAGAAAACTACTACTCCTGTTCATTCACTCGAATCCCAGATACAAAACAACATAACAAGCAAGATTAATAAAAACATAATTTTGCACGGATTTCCTTTAGGAATTTCGCAATTGAATATTTTCAACAAATTTTCAGCAGAGTTGCTCCTTTTCTCATTGCATTTTCAAAAACTGTCAACCATGGTTCTCTGTGCAAAAGGTCATACTTGCAAAGTAACAAATAAACTTTTAGTAAAGCAAGGTAATGTAAAAAGTGAAAATATGCTTTGTAACAATTTTCAAATCTATAATGAAACCATGCTCTATGAAAAAGGGGCTGAATGCTTCTGCAAAAAGTATTGACTCGTGTCACCCTGCTCCGTCCATGCAGGCTGATGACAGGTCAATCTTTTGCACTGTCCACATCATGTCATTAGAACTGGTTATATTTCCAGAAAACCATCATCTAGATATGTTGCAGAATCTCCCATAAAATATTCAAATGAAAAAAAGCTGCAAGCCAGGAGGACAATGCAGGTACAGTATATTGAAATGCATTTAAATTTATACATGTATCTTACCATTTACAAGTATGGAAAGTATTGTGAAAATGACAATCTGTAATTGAGAATCAATGTATAAGTTTGAAAAAGTAAAGAATTTTAAAACAGGCAAAAAAGTTATCAAAAGGTAAATGATTTCTTTACTTTTATTTGATTGCATTTTAATACTTGCTTTGTTTACTTTGGCAGGTATTGTTACTTTAAGTATGAAAATGTTACCTGTTTGAGTTTCTAACTTAAGAACCTTTAGTAGACCATCTTCTCCACCACATGCAATGTAACCCTGGTCCTTATTCCATGACACACATCGCAGCTTAGTGTTGTTTGGAATGGCAATCTATGTATGAATACATGTAACTTATTCTATACCTACTATCAATAAAAGAAAATTGAGTCATGCTCAGCCTTTAAACCATAACAACACAATTCCCAGGTTTAAATGACCCTGAGAAAGAAGGCTTTGAAAACATTGTGGAATAGGGAGAAATTGCTGGCAATCAGCATTTTCTCCTTTTCCCCCTAACTATTCAAACACGTGACCATCATTTGAATTTGAATTGTTGTCTGTAAATTACAAGTAAAATATTTTTTCTGTATGGATAGTCTTGCATACAAGACTATCCATAAATGTGTATATTGAATTTGAGTGCAACTGTGTTTCAATCTACCCACCTTTCATGATAACTTTGCAGAGACAGCTACAACAGTTAACCAATATTCGAATTGTTACCTACTTTCTCCCTTGTATGAGATACACAAGTCAACTAAAACTTTTCGCATTTTGAATATAAAACAGAGGGAAAATACACAAAATGATTATAATGAACCCTTTTAATATAGCCTCAAATTTGAGGAAACTAGCAAGGTTATGTAATCTAAAATCATAATTTCAATGTTGCAAAAGCAAACTTTTTAAATTTAAATAAGTGTATAAGTAATTAAACTAGATTATAAGTTTTCTCGATTTATTTTTACTTTTCAGTTTACTTGTTTGCATATCTAAACCCCATTTTCCTGCAATTTCTGCGGACGATACTGCAAAAAATAATGGTATGACATCATCATTCGTGATTCCACACAATTTCATGAGACTTACAAGAAAAACAAAAAGGTTGCAAACTTCCACATATCGCGGTTAAGATGATTCAATACTTATTACACTTTGATCTTAGAGTTCGACTTTTCTTATTCTGACGTCCTGTGACCGATTAGGACAAGTTTACTAGATTCAAATCATGACAAAAGTCCGCTATACAGAATTTTTTGGGGAGGCAAAAAAGACAATAAAAACGATTTGAATCTGGCACGGTAAAATTTGCCATCAGTTAAAAAATCGCGAAAGCAGCCGACACCGACAATTTATGGCTTCATTGACAACGTCCCGAGAAGGGGCTTCTCTTGCAGTAAATATCGGCTTTAATTCGAAATCTGTCTTACCTTTTTGCTAAGATACACAAACATATTTCAAATGTTTGTTTTCCAGTCGTGACTGATCGATACACTCTTAAATAATTGCTTTAAGAAGTTATCTTCTTAAACCTGGTTCATGTTGTTGTGGAATTTCAGATCAAATCTCATCCAGTTCGAGATTTGCGAACCTTGCACGGAATTAGCCGAATTATGACGATGGCTTCTACGGAATCAACCGAGTTGTGACGAGTGGTTGGATCGTAGACAAGTCTGTTCAACCGGAAGTCGGTCTTTTCTCTCGAAAACGTGGTTGAGGTAGGACACACTCCACACAATTTCGATTCATTTGAACATGATGACTGAGCCTCCTTAACTTTTTTGAAACCGAATGTATAGTAAGACAAGCTTAAATACAGCCTGAAATGTGATAAAATATCTTTTCCGAAAGGTCAAGCGTTTTTTGAAGTTTAATTGATTTATTGAACAGTCTCCAACTTAATGCTGCTGAAGTAAATCAAGGAAGAAAAGTGTGCCCCACGCGGGACTCGAACCCACGACCTCCGAAACTCTAGTACCGCAGCTCTACCAACTGAGCTAGTCGGACATCTGGTCGTGAGTCACCCAACATCATATATCACAACACTCCTCCCCCTCCTGATTTTTTTGGGAGTAACCAACTCCACCTTCAGTCCCCATGGACCGCTGGTGCCACATCCCGCGTTCACCAATTTACCTCGTCGCCAATGAAGTAAAACAAGGGAGAAAAGTGTGCCTGATGCAGGACTCGAACCCACGACCCCCGGAACACCAGTACTGCAGCTGTACCAACTGATCTAGACGGGCATCTGGCCGTGAGTCGCCCAACATCATATCACAACACTGCATCTGGCAGGGGGTTGTTTTTCTTCCTTTCAGAATATTTCTTCTTTTTTTTTTCTCGAAAAGCAGCGGGGGATATGGTAATAGTAGCCATCCGTCTGTTCCACTTAATTGTCTGGTTCATAACTCAAGAACCATAGTATCTATAGATACTAGAATTGTGAACGTGAAACTTGAAGAAAAGTGCATATTATTTATTAACTATTCATTTGACTGCTCCTTTCAAAATATCAAGTGTTTTGTTCTTTTTCAGGTGACTTTTGTTCAGGAAAGACCACATAACAGCTATGCCTCCAGCAAAGAAGCAGGTAATTTTTTTTTTCAGCAAGCTGATGGTGAATGGCTGTAACAAACTGTTCAATCACTGATTTACGAATGTTTGGGTAACAGACGAGTTCGGTAACATAGACTTATAGAGTAAATCGATTGGATGTTTCAGTAACAAAGCAATTATATAGTGTTTATGTATTGTGATGTTCTTTACACCCAATGCATGGCTTTATTTCATTATTTAAAACTTTAATTTGTAATTTTCACTATGTGTCATAAATTTTTTTTCGTTATGTACCTCATCTCATGCTGTATGTATTGACCATGTGGACTGCCTATCTTTCAAGCGAAAGAGGGTGGAAAGTGAAAAAATAAAAGGTTTGAACCTATCTAACAAGGGATAAATCGGTGAAAAGTGCAGAAATAAAAGGTTTGAACATATCAAAGCCATACATTAGGTGTCACAGGACATAAACACAATATATTTGTTTTGTTACCGAAACATCCAATTGATTTACTCTATAAGTCCATGTTACCGTTGGACCAAAGCTCTTGGATTTGGTAGAAAACGTTGAGGAAAAAGGAGAAAATGTTGGATGCCAGCATTTTCTCCCAGAGCTCCTGAAACACGGAGTGGTTTTGATATCCAAATTGAAAATATCAGTCGTTTTTGCACTTAACCCTATCATGTGAGTACTCACTCCAATCATCTCACGGTTACAATTTTAATGAATACCCACATCATATGAGTTCAAAGAGAAATCATGACTTTAGAAAACCATTACTTCTTCTTATCTGGAGCTCTGTTCTCCTTTTGTCACTATGTTTTCAAAAGCATTCCCCTTTGGCATCATAAAAAACTCTGGATTATGTGGTAAGGGTCAAGTTATTATTAAATGTGGAGCACCTAGTTATGTTTGTGATTTATTTCCTACTGCAGAAGAAGAACATTGAGAACATCAACTCTCGTCTCGGGTTGGTGATGAAGAGTGGAAAGTATTGCCTTGGATACAGACAGACATTAAAGACCCTTCGTCAAGGAAAATCAAAGTTGGTCATTATTGCTAGCAATACGCCGCCACTGAGGTAAATATGTTCACATGCATGACAATTTGTCCCTAAAAAAGCAAGCTTTTTCGACTAAATTAAACCTTTACCACACATCAAATTTGTAGACATGTCCAAATTAACCCATTACCACACAATGCCTACTTTTGACGCCCCTCAGAAAGAAGCCTTTAGAAAACATTGTGGGAAAAGGAGAAAATGCTGGTAACCAGCATTTTCCCCTTTTCCCACAACATTTTCTACCCTTCACAAAACAAATTTCAAATTTTCACTTACTTTTATTTTGTCGTCAGCAAATGCTTTTAATTTGAACAAGCCTAAACATTTTTAGTATGGTAATGAGTTAAAAGCATTTGCAAACGACAAGGTAAATAATCATGATTCAAGTAATGAAAATTGTTTTTGGAAAGTTAGAAAAAATTTTGGGGAAAGGAGAAAATGCTGGTTACCTTATTCAGCAGTGATTTCAAAAGGCTTCATTTTCAGGGTCGGTAAAACTGGATTGTGTGGTAAAGGGTCATTAGAGTGATTGTATAATTGTAGCCTATTTTCTCTGAACTGTAATTTTCCTATATTCTGTTTAGGATATGGTATTGGCCTTTGAACTTGTCAACCCACAATTTGCAGCATTTGCATAAAGTAGTGTTAGTCGATAACAAGGAAATTTTGCTACGTGACATCAGAAAGCATAATTGCAATATGAGACATTGCCGTTTATGAGCCATTTCTCCTTTTTCCAAGAACTTTCCAACTTGTCGGCATGCAATCGTTTGTAAACATTCACCTTATGTGATACTTTAGTTGAAAGAAGTCAGGCCACAAAAAGTATTCTCTATTTTGAGTCTGTATTTTTAACAAATGATAAATACATAGCTTTGTCCAAATTGAAGTATTGGCAGACAGGTCAATATAGCCCAAGAGTATTTATTTGCCTAAAGAAGGGTAGAAAATATTGTGAGAAAAGGAGAAAATGCTGGTTACTATCATTTTCACCTTTTCCCACAATGTTTACAAAATCCTTTTTCCTTGGGATTGTTAAAACTTGGTATTGATTGATAAAGGGTTAAATCACTATTTTGATTGATTCATATATTGTTAAATTACTATTTGAATTCTGCTAAATTTACGTCATGTATGTTATGTTTATTATTCTGTTTTGAATTTGCTGATATTAAATGGAAAGTCATCATCAAATTTTCACGCACCAAGAAAAATCACCTAATTTTGATCAGTGAAAAATACATAACTCTATAGGTGAATTAGCATGGTATGGCCAACACGTTGCTGCTAGTTGGTCAAAGCAAAGGAACTTAACAGTAATACAATTTACAAGACTGTTTCCTTTGCGAGTTTCATCTCTTTTAATGATATGACATGGTGCACACAAGTTATTAATAGATACACAAAATTGCATCAACATGAAATGAGAGGTAACATATTTTAGACTTCGGAGTCTAGTACAGCTAGGCAAAGATGAAGTCATTCTTACTAATTTGTTTTCTGATTTCTACCTGAAGATGATACACAGGGACCATGGAAGGTTTATATAAGTATAAACAAGAAATGAGTAGAACTTTAAAGGACTGTCAAATAGTAGTCTGTCTTTGGAAAAATGGTACATCATTCGGAGACCCAGACAAGAGGGAGTGATGGTATTCTAAATCTATTATTTTTCTTCCAAACGCAATGTTGTGAGTACTCGTTAGAATCGTCTCGGTGAGACGATTCTGATGAGTACCCATAACATAGGGTTTAGTGTATACTTATTAATATTTTCAATTTTGAAATCAAAATCACTCCCTCTATCTGGAGTTCTGATCATTTACTTGACCATCTCCAATTCTTTTTTCCCATAACTGTTTTATCCCTTTAGAACACAGAAAAAATTTAGACTGGACCATATTGTAGATATTTACAGACATTTTAAGCACTTTTCAAATGATTGTATTTAGCCTTGAACAGGTAGAAACATTGTTTAAAAAAAGGAGAAAATGATGGTCGCCAGTATTTTCTTCTTTTCTCACATTCTTTGTCAAGGTCGTTAAAACTAGGGATTGTATGGTAAAGTGTTATTTCAGTAAGTTTTGGGCAGGTTAGAAGTGGTACGGCCGCTGATACTACTCATGTCTTTAATTTTTAGAACGAAAGGTTTTAAACATTTAATAACAGGTTACCTAATAATTTAAAGAAAATGCATGACTAAATGATGCTACGTTCATGCCATCTTTCGGCTGATAAGTTGCTGATGGAAAAACTACCGTTCTGAAGTTATGCTACTCTTAGTTAGATCTGGTAAATTACAAAGGTAGTGGCCTGGTATTAGTCAATGCTGAGCCCTTATCTAGTTTACTGGTCCTGGTGAAAACTAAGAAAGACATGAATAACTTGTAATATCACTTGAACAAATTAATATGAAATAAGTGACCTGTATTACATGCTTGAAATACTGTCCAAAGTCGGCTTTGGCTGTAAACTGTGCCTTATATAGAATACTCAAGATACTTGACATAATCTTTTTGGTTTAAATTGATAAAACATTGTTGATGACTTTTATCTAAGATACACTGTCTGTACAGTCTGATCTTGACCCTGAAGAAGTCATCTGTTGAGAATTGTCCCCCATTAACCATTTACATAAAAACCTGTTTGAACAACCTTAAGGAAATATATTTTTTTTAAAACATTAAAAAAAAAAGTAGGGTTTACCAGCATTTTGTTTTTTCCAAAATTTCTATCCTGTCTTGGACAATCCTGGCAATTGAAAAATGTTTGTCATGTGGCAAAGAAATAAGATGCTGGCCAAGTCTTTGGGCATAATTAGATACACAAAACATGCAGTAAGATGAGTGAACTAATGTGCATGGCTGAATGATGTTACATTCAAACCATCTTTCGGCTGACAAATTGCTGAAAGAAATTTCTTTTTCTGAAGTCATGCTCTGTAAACAGAGTCTGTGTTACTATATGTAATGTATGCTTGATTTATTAACTCACTACACAATAATTTTAATTGAATAGGTTAGGAAATTTTGCTGTTGAAATATTAAAGAGATCTTAACCCATTACCACACAACCCCTACTTTAGATGACCCTGAGAAAGAAGCCTTGAGAAAACATTGTGGGAAATGGAGAAAATGCTGTTAACCAGCATTTTCTCCTTTTCTCACAATGTTTTCTACCGTTCACGAAACAGATTTCATATTTTCTGTCACTTTTAATTTGTCCTCTGCAAATGCTTTCAATTTGTACAAGCCTAAAATATTGTTGTTTGGTAATGAGTTAAATGATACAAATAATCTTGGAAAGGCTGGGAAACGGTGACGGCAGTTTTTCCTTTTCCCCGTTATATTTCCTAAGGCATGATGTCAGCTACAGGGTAGTGAAACCGTACATTTGTTAAACTATAAATGGATCGAAAGTCATCTTTATATCGTAATGATTATATTGTACATTTGTATCATATTTTTTTCAATCTACAGAAAGAGCGAGATTGAGTACTATGCCATGTTGGCCAAGACCGGTGTCCATCATTACTCTGGGAACAACATAGAGCTCGGTACTGCCTGTGGTAAATTTTTCCGAGTTTGTACAATGAGCATCACAGATCCAGGTTAGTAATGTTTGAAGATGACCACAGGCTGACAACCCCGTTTATCCTGTCGTGTGTAAAAGCACATTTGAGAAATTATGACTATGAGAAAGCACTCGTGTCGAGCAGTTTGTCCTTTACATTGAAAAATTAATGCATGGTTGTAGTCTTTGTGTTATGATGTGCCTTATCAGTAAGCTGAATGTGGTGTTTAAACATAAAATGAATGCTTAAAGCTCTAAAATAAGGAGAGACTTTTTCAGTAGAGGGAACATGCTGGTGTTTGGGCTGGAATACTTTATGGAATAGCTGATGCCATAGATCATAGATTTGTGCAGTCTGATCATAATCTTCTGCTATTTGCAAAGGTGTTCTGATCTTGTTCTGCACTCTTCTTTAGCTCTTAGTCATAGACTCCTAAATGAAAGGCAAATCATGCATACAAATCTAATATGGCTTAAATGATGGAATTTATCTTTGAAAAAGCAGAAACATTGGGGAAGGGTATCTCCTTATGGGATGGTGTAGATCCAAGATCAGACTGCATGCTCTGTGCAGTCTGATCTTGATCTACTCTGTCCGCAAAAGATCAGTGAGTTGCACTTAGTACCCTATGGGTTAACTCAAATATTAACTCTTTACAAGACGACACAATTATAGACTGGTCAAAATTGAAAGCACTTGCTGACGACAAAATAAACATAATTGAAATTTGTTTCCATCAGGGTAGAAAACAGTGGGAAAGGGAGAAAATGCTGGTTACCTGCATTTTCTCCTTTTCCTGCAGTATTTTCAAAAGGCATCTTTCTGGGGGTCATTAAAAGGTGGCATTGTGTGGTAAAGAGATTAATTTATGTCTGCAAATGCCTGCAAAACATACTTTTGAAAATTTTGTTGAATTTTAACAAATTAAACTTAGTTTCTTACTTTTTCCAGGTGACTCTGACATCATCAGAAGTATGCCCTCAGAACAGGCTTCATAATTGTTTGGCATTTCGTTACTGTGATGTTCTTATAACAAATATATTGAAGCAACAAAAGAAAATAATGCATTTGTTTATCTCTGTTTCCGTCCTGATTGTAAACATGTTTGAGAACCAAGTTTCACTTGTGTTTCAAATTATATTTGTTTCTTAACCCTTTTCTTAACCCCTACGCATTGCTTGTAGGAGCCTTTGGAAAACATTGTAGCAAAAGGTGAAATTGCTCGTAACGACCAATTTCACCTTTTGCCACAATGCTTTCTATGCTATCAAAAGGTGTCTTATACACACAAGACACAGCTTCATCCTTGCTGTTGTTTAGGGTCAGTTAGAGATGCCATAAAAATGCCTTACGGGATAAAGGGTTGAACATCTACAGATTACTTTTTTGTGGTGTGAAGCATCACTATTGAAAACATCGTTGCTGAGGGAAAAAGTCTTAACTCTTTACTAAACGCCAAAATTTTAGACTGAACCAAATTGAAAGCATTTGCAGACTACAAAATAAAAGTGACTGAAAATTTGAAATTTGTTTTCATGAGAATGAAGAAGAAAATATTGTAGGAAAAGGATATAATGCTTGTTACCAGTTTCTCCTTTTCCCACAATGTTTTCAAAAGGCTTCTTTCACAGGGTGGTTAAAAGTCGGGATTGTGTGGTAAAGGGTTAAAGATGCAAAATGGCTGATATCTTCAGCCACTTTCAAAATTGTTTCAGTCATATCATAGGGATTGCTTACATATTCATATATGTCCCGAGTTTCACCAGTACTACACTGAGGCTGCGAGTTATCTTGCCCTGTGACAATCCTTCAACAACCCCATTACTTTCAAGTGCGACTCAAACCCAGGGCTTCCAGATTACGAGTCCAAAACCATACCACTGAGCCACACAGGACTCCTCCTAACAACAACAAAGTTTTCAACATGTTATCTTTCATCTTCTCCCATAGAGAGCCTAATATATCCAGTTCATATTTTCAATCTAGAAAATTTTGCCACATTTCTGTGCATTCTGATCTTGATCTATTCTAGCTGTGAACGGCAAGAGTTGATATTTGATATCTGAATCCCCAAGAGCAATTTCAAGTGTGATCTTGATCTACACTGGCTACAAATAGAACCAAGTTTGGAAGGGCACTGTCAGCAGTCACATCTTGCTTTCTAGCACAAAAACCACCATTTGACTTGTTGCATGATGTCATTTCTATATAACAAAAAACTTGCACTTTCCCCAAGTCAAAGCATTCGCTGATGACAATTATTTTTGATATGGATTTTTCCATCACTTTTTACTGGACCTTCTTGAAAAACCTGAAAAACAGAGCTTTTGAACGCATTGAGGAAAAGGAAAAAATGCAAGTTTTCAGCAATTTTTAGCTCACCTGAGCACGAGGTGCTCGGAGTGAGCTACTGCGATAGTGCTGTGTCCGTCGTCAACTTTTACCATGTGTACGCTCTAGAGGCCACATTTTCAGATACTCATGAAAGTTGGTCAGAATGTTTGCCTCGATGAAACCTCAGACGAGTTCAAAAATGGGTCATGTCGGGTCAAAAACTAGGTCACTAAGTCAAATCTTAGAAAAACCTTGTGTACGCTCTGGAGACCACACTTGCAGTCTGATACTCATGAAATTTGGTCAGAATGTTTGCCTTGATGATGTCTCGGACAATTTTGAAAATGGGTCATATCGGGTCAAAAACTAGGTCACTAGGTCAAATCTTAGAAAAACCTTGTGTACGCCCTAGAGGCCACATTTTCAGTCCAAAACTCTTCAAAGTTGATCAGAATGTTTGTCTGGATGATATCTCAGACAAGTTTGAAAATGTGTCATGTGGGTCAAAAACTAGGTCACCAGGTCAAATCTTAGAAAAACTTGTATATGCTCTGGATGCCACATTTTCAGTCCAACAATCTTGAAAATTGGTCAGAATGTTTGCCTTGATAATATCTTGGATGAGTTGGAAAATGGGTCATGTTGGGTCAAAAACTGGGTCCAAAAGTATAGGAATTTGCAGTTAAGAATGTGTCTAAGTAATGGGATTTATGAAACTCATCTTTTTGACTACATACCAAAAAACATTATTGACACAAGTTTTACCCATTTACATGACTATAGAGTTTACACTGGCCGAAATTGAAATGTAAACAGCCAACAAATGTGATTTAGATGGTTAGATTTGTCTCCAAATGAGTAGAAAACATCAAATGATAAGGAGAAATGCTGGTTATTAGCCTTCTTCCTTGGGGTCGTTAAAACTATGGATTGTCTGGTTTATGTTAAACATATTTGTCATAGTTGGCATTTCAAACTAGGAAAATGTTATTAACTCTTTACCACACAATTGTCTACTTACCTGATCCAAGTTGATCATTGATTGTATGATGTTTAACTCATTACCAAATGACAATATTTTAGGCTTGTCCAAATCAAAAGCACTTGGAGACGACAAAGTAAAAGTGACTGAAAATTTGAAACTTGTTTTGTGAAGGGTAGAAAACATTGCAGGAAAAGGAGAAAATGCTGGTAGCATTTTCTCCTTTTCCCACAATGTTTTCTAAAGGCTTCTTTCTCAGGGGCGTCAAAAGTAGGGATTGTGTGGTAATGGGTTAAAAAAGTTTTCAACATTATTTCAGTTATAATCTCGATGGTGAGTACACCTATATATACTTTCCTTGGAGGTTCTTTTACCAGTAGTCCACACAGTATTCTTTCCAAGCCACTGGCTGCTTTTCCACATTGTTATCTTCAAAATCATGATCAGCTCAGAGAGAGAGGAATGAATCCTGTCACAAGAACTATCATCAGTCCTCGTAAAGAAATTCACTGAGATGAGGATCAAACTTTCAACCTCCTGTTCTTGAGTGCTGTGTGTGACCAACTGGACTGAAATTGGATTTAAGCCCCTTTTCCCCCCCCCCCCCAAAAAAAAAAAAAAAAAAGATGTTCACTCAATGAAATTTAAATCTCCACCAAAATAAAACAAAATATCCTCTATAATGAGGACCATCCTTCAGTTATTTCCCTTGATTCTTTTCCAATACTACATTGGTCCTCATGAGAGGATTACTTGGATTTTATTCTTGATTTTCTTGCACTGAATAGCTATGTTCTTGAAATAATATTGCAAGTAAATCTTGTTAGTTCCTGCGTAGTTCCTGATGATAAAGAATATGAATTAATTATATGCGGACCTTACACAAACATAATAAATCATTGTTATATTTATCGCAACATCCCCAATGGACCAAGGATAAAAACAAAGGAATACAGGTAAAAGGACCCATCTGTTATTTGGATACCTTTCTTGTTTATCTAGCAAGTGGGTTAATTTGATTTCCAAGAATGGCTCCCATTACATTTCACTTGTTATAGTTCAGAATATGCAAAACCATTGTACCATATGTAACTTCCATAAACAACCTAATTCACTTCCCTGGTAGCAGTAAAGGCCATCATGAAGTACGAGATAATGTCACACAAGTTTATCTCGAACATGTGTAAGATAAAATGTTATCCTTCGAATCTGCTGTTTCACTGAATCCTGATGAGGTTTCTATGAAAACTACATGCCACTTGTGTTATTTTGAAAGTTCAAAAACGTTCAAGTTCCAACATTTTATTTTTCTTTTCATGTCATGCATCTCATTTCAGAAGCAAATTTGATGTCTAAAACTTTACCAGTTAAAAAGTTTGTGACTTAAAAAAAGAATTTCAATCCTTAGTCTGCTATAGGCGACTTGCAACATCTTTGCACATAGTATAGATAAAGATCAGGCTTTGCATGTACATAAATTCAAGACTGATCCAGACATTGCAAAGAGATATTTTTGGGAAAACATGCTTCGAAATTGCAATCTCTGGGTTTCTTCTATTAGACTGTTATGATCTTTTTTATGGAATCAACAGTTTATGAGTTGAATACTGGCATTTTATACTTTCTATTCTGAAGCTATACAAGACAACATAGATCAAGATCAGACTTCACAGAACATGCAGTCTGATCTTGAATCTGTAATGTCTGTCATAAACTTACATGATGAAGCATTTAGATCATTTACCTGATCACATATTAATAAGTGGAGCCGATAGTATTACCTTGCAACAAGCTTTTGATAAATATCGGCTGTCATATGATCCAGGGTCAAAATAGCTGCAGGATAGTGATGTCAGGCAAGGTGGATTTTCTTTCAAATGATTGGATGAAGTTGATTGATATTGTCTATGGTGATAACTAAAAGATGAAATTTAACCCTTTCCCAAACGACAAATAACTCTTCGAAATTGAAGAGTTTGCAGACGACAATTTCAAATTTGATAAAAATGGTAGAAAGTTCTCAAAATGGGTAGAAAACACTGTGGGAAAAGGAGAAATTGCTCGTTATGAGCAATTTCTCCTTTTCCCACAGTGTTTCAACAGACTTGTACTGCAGACACGTAAAAACAAGGGCTTGTTTGGGAAAGGGTTAAAAAATGATTTCTAATTGGTTCACTATTCTGTTAAACTTTTGGTGATTTTCTTGATCGGACTATAACTACTGCGAACCGAAGATCATTGGGTCTAAACATTAGAAACTACATGTAGCATTCTCTTAAAACCTTAATTACAGTACAAGTAAGTTCTGATCCTGTTTTCAAAAGCCAGTTCCATAATGTTCAATATTTGATATCTACAATTTACCTCTTTGCCAAAGGACGAAATCATACTCTTAGTCAAAATCAAACTGAAAGCAGACAACAAATAAAATTGATTCATCTTAGAGTAAGTAAAAATAACTGTGGAAAATAAAAATAATTTGCCTATTACCAGCATTTTCTCTCTTTCCCACAATATATTTATAGACCACTCTTTTAACTCTTTACCAAGGACAAGATTTAGACTGATCCAAATCAAAAGTATTTCCACACAATAAAGTACACATAATTAAAAAATTGAAACTTGTTTCCACCAGGGAAGAAAACATTGTGGGAAAAGGAGAAAATACTAGTGACCAGCATTTTCTCTTTTTCACACATTGTTTTCAAAAGGCTTCTATTTCAGGGCCGTAAAAACCAGGGACTGCTTGGTAAAGGGTTAATGACATTTTCCTATCCTTCAAATATTTGCTGCCCTAGTGTCATTTGTAACAATATTTAATAGATCTAAAACTAGTTTCTAAATCAACTATGTACCAAACAATCCTGTTTTAATAACACTGGGGAAGAAAACATTGTGCAGAAAATGCTGGACACCATCATTTTCTCCTTTTCCCATAATGCTCTCTACCCTAACAACACAAACAATTAAGACTCCTCCAACTTGGCATGTGGAATTCTCTTTGAAAACCAATGTCTAATATTAACATCTTTATTATTAATTTTGAACAAAATGACATCAAATAAATGACTTTTATTGCCATATATTTCATGCTTGAATTATTGTCATAACTTAGCTTCGGTTAATGTCATCTGCATGCAGAACTATGTGCACAAGTTTTAACTCTTATGCGACTAATAGATTTGTCGTGTCTTTAAGAAATACTTAAAAAAACCTGAAATAAACAGGGTTTTGATTTAATTTGGCAATACATTGCGGGTGACATAGATCTATGATGCACCTTCTGTGCAGTCTCATCTTGATCCTTGTCATCCGCCAAAGCTCTGAGAATTTGACTATGTGACCTCTGTAAGGGTCAAACCAGACATTTACTGCTAACAGAATTTCTGGAGCGTCCAATTATACATGATGATATAAATATTCCCTCTTTAATTATTCTTTGCATAAAGGTCAATTTCAGGTCAATTTGTTAAAGTAATACCAAATGACAAATTACAGATTTTTCCTCATCAAAAGCATTTGTAGATGTCGAATATTGTTTAAATGATCCCTGGTTTTTATGACCCTGAGACAGAACCCTTTTGAAAACATTGTGGGAAAAGGAGAAAATGCTGGTAACCAGCATTTCCTCCTTAACCCACAATGTTTTCTACCCTGCTGGAAGCAAATTTCAATTTTTTTAGTTACATTTAGTTTGTCTTCTGCAAATACTTTCAATTTGGTCCAGTCCAAAATTTTGTCATTTGGTAAAGAGTTAAAGGGTAGTCAATATTGTAGGAAAAGGAGCATTTTCTCTTTTTCCAACAATATTGTTCAAAAGCTGTTTCCCTCACGGGTCAATAAGGCTGGATTGTATGGTAAACAGTGAAGGGATCAATAAAATAATTTCAGTTCATTCTGCAGTCACAGTCACATTAGAATCCATTGTCAAAGCTGCCTCTTCTTTTGTTATGTCAGTTTCTTTTTTTGGTTTGACTGAACGATCACTTTTCCTACTCTTTTCTTTCCTTTCCTTCTCCTTTGTTCCTTTCCTGTCATTGCTCGACCTTGCCCCTACATCTTTTTCCTCCTTCTCTGAAGAGTGTTCTCCAGTTTCCGTCTCAGAAAATTTATCATGTTTCCAGTCATCCATGAAGGCTGACCTTGGACCTTTCAAAAAACAAATAACCCATGCTCAGTAAAAAGGGGCATTAACTCATTATCAAATGACAATATCTTAGGCTTGCCTAAATTGAGAGCATTTGCAGACAACAAAGTAAAAGTGACTGAACATTTGAAATTTGTTTTGTGAAGGGTAGAAAACATTGTTGGAAAAGGAGAAAATGCTGGATACCAGCATTTTCTCCTTTTCCTACAATGTTTTAAAAAGGCTCCTTTCCCAGGGTTGTTAAAAAGCGGCATTGTGAGGTAAAGGGTTAATGCATTTGGGCAAACTATCCACTCACCCAGCCTGTGCAATTCAAGCAGGCTGACTTGTGTTGAAACTATACTTTTGGTAAATTTTCTGCATTATTACGACCACTCTTACTCACGATTCAGGCACTATACTCTTTACCAGACAACAAATTTTTGGACTGAACCAATTCAAAGCATCTGCAGACAACAAATTAAATCTAGTTGATAATATGATTTCTGACTTTGATATGGTAGAAAAAATTGTGGGAAAAGGAGAAAATGCTGGTTACCAGCATTTTCTCCTTTTCCAAGAATGTTTTCTGCCAGCTTCTTTCTCAGGGATGTCAGATGTTGGGATTGTGTGTTGACTCATTACCACACAATCCCTACTTTTGATGCCCGTGAGAAAGAAGCCTTTTGAAAACACTGTGGGGAAAGGAGAAAATGCTAGTAACCAGCATTTTCTCCTTTTCCCACAGTGTTTTCTACCCTTCCCAGAACAAATTTCAATTTTTCAGTCACCTTTATTCTGTCATCTGCAAATGCTTTCAAATAGGACCAGTCTAAAATTTTTCTTGTGTGGTAAAGAGTTTAAGAGTGAATCCAGTCATATCATGCAAGCCCTTAGTATTACTCAGAGCTAATTGGTTGGGCTGGATATAACCCATTACCACACAATCCCTACTTTTGATACCCCTGAGAAAAAGGCCTTTGGAAAACATTGTAGGAAAAGGAGAAAATGCTGGTAACCAGCATTTTCTCCTTTTCCCACAATGTTTTCTGCCCTTTCCAAAACAAAATTCAAATTTTCAGTCACTTTTATTGTGTCATCTTCAAATGCTTTCAATTTGGACAAACCTAAAATTTTGTCGAGTGGTAATGAGTTAAAGGAAGGGTGGAAGACTGATAGCATACATAAAACAAACGTTGCTGAAGTGGGACACAGTGAAATAAAAGAGAGGATGACAGGAAAGTGTCACATATACAGCTAGAGAGAGTTAAAAGCCAACTGGTAATGCGACAAAAAGTAAACTATAGCTACCCTTCGACAGTAATCTTGTGACTGACAGGGGCGTAACTTCCATTATGCACAGCATGCATGTGCGTAATGTAAAAAAAAAAATCAAGAATATGTCATTGGTTGCCTCTTTTCACATATTTTTCAGTTTGGCCGCTGAGGGGTCGAAACAGTTTACCATAAATATAACTTACAAGTATCCTGACTTAGGCAGCAATGTCCCAATTTTGATACAATGCAAGTTAAATATTAGCCATATCCAGGAACAAGCTGAGGCACAATCAAACCTGTCTTTGAAAACCAAATTTCTACCTCGGAAGAGGCTCAAAATCGTCCTACAACCATCTTTGAAAATTCGAATATTGAAATTTTCTTGGGGAAGGCCCCCCCAACCCCTTAACTACAGGGGGAGTCCCCTCTTTTGCTCTCTCTCCCCCCCCCCCCCCTCCACTTGTGCCAATGGCGCTCGAGAACACCTATGGCGTTCATTCACGCCTTTGGCATGTGTATAATTCACTTTTTCTTGGTTACGCCCCTGATTGAAGCAGCACAATCATAAAACGTAAAAGATTTTCTGATCAAAGATTAACAATGACTATGACCTTTGACCTACATGACCGAAAAACAGCAGGGCAACTCCGTGGGTCATGAGTATGATATGTATATAGTGTAAGGGTCTAGGTTAAACAGCTTCTGAGTCAAAAACAAGACAAATCGAAATCGACAGATAGACAGAAAGATACGTTGAAACCAGCATACCCCCTGCCCCTTTTCTTTGTTATGAGAGAGACATTCGGAGAAACTGAGAGAGATTCTAAAAGAGATACTCAGAGAGACACCTACAAATATTCAGGGAGAGACATAAAAAGAGATTTAGATAAAGATTAGAGAGACAATGTGAGAGAGAAAGAGAGAGAGACAGAAAGAGAGAGAGACACACACACAGGGAGAGAGAGAGAGACAGACAGAGAGAGAGAGACAGAGACAGAGAGATGCGGACATTCAAAGAAACATCCAGAGAGAGATAGGACAAAAAAATCACCTCTAGCTCTAGGCTGTCTAGGAACAAAATTTCTCCTGATGCCCCTACCAAAGCCCCGTGATATCCCCCTGGCCCTAAAGGACCTGGCTCCAGGAAATCTACCTGTCCTCATAAACACCTGTTTCCTTTCCCAGTAGGTCATGTCATCCCTGGATCTGTTGTCATGCTGATGTAAAGAACATATTAAGTACATGTATCGCTTTATCACAAAATTCTGAGTTTTATTGACCCAGTGAGCTCAGGTGAGCTAATAAAAACTTAATTCTTTACCTAACAACAAAATTTTAGACTTGTCCAAATTAAGAGCATTTGCGAAGGAAGAAGCCGTAACCCTTTACTCCAAGGACACTCATTTCTACGTATTGCTTGTAGGAGCCTTTGGAAAACATTGTGGCAAAAGGTGAAATTGCTCGTGATGAGCAATTTCACCTTTTGTCACAATGTTTTCTATGCTATTAAAATTTGCCATATACACATAAGAAACGGCTTTTTCCTTGCTGTTATTCAGGGTCAATTAGAGATACCATAGAAATGCCTCATAGGGTAAAGGATTAAGAAAACATTGTCGGAAAAGGAGAAAATGCTTGTAACCAGCATTTTCTCCTTTTCCCACAATGCTTTCTTTCACATCAAAGAACGATTCCATCATTTAACCCATTACCAAACAATCCCTACTTTTAACTACCCCGAGATAGAAGCCTTTAGAAAACATTGTGGGAAAAGGAGAAAATGCTGGTGTCCAGCATTTTCTCCTTTTCCCCCCGTTTTCTACCCTTTATAAAACAAATTTCAAATTTTTGGTCACTTTTATTTTGTCGTCTGCAAAATAATATTTAATGCTTTCGATTTGGACATGCCTACTATATTGTTGTTTGGTACCGTAATGAGTTAAGCTATATTTTGTCTGCAAATACTTACAATTTGGACAGTTCTATAATTTCCCTTGTGTGGTGTAGGGATACCATTTACTACCCTTTCCCTCTTAGAAACATAATTTAACCCTTCATTGTTTAATAACTTTCATATCCTATTTTAGTAAATGTTCGAAAGAAGTTTATTGAAGAGATTGTAGGAAAAGAAGAATATTCCAAAATTCAGTGCATCCTTGTTTTCCCCCCATCTGGTTACCAGCATTTTCTCCTTTTCCCACCATGTTTTCAAAAGGCTTCCATCTCAGAGTTGTAAAAACCAGGGATTGTTTGGTAAAGTGTTAATGTCAAAAAGTATGCCTACCTCATAATAACTGGCACCTTTTGGTGTAACCTCTGGGCTGTTTTTCCATTCTTCTGACTGAAACTTGTCTGTTAAAAACAAAAGAACTAAAATAACCCATTACCAAACGACAATAATTTAGATTGGTCCAAATTGAAAGCATTTGCAGACGACAAAATAAAAGTGACTGAAAATTTGAAATTTGTTTTGTGAAGGGAAGAAAACATTGTGGGATAAGGAGGAAATGCTGGTTACCAGCATTTTCTCCTTTTCCCACAATGTTTTCCAAAGACCTCTTTCTCAGGGGCGTCAAAAGTTGGGATTGTGTGGTAATAGGTTAATAGGTGTGTGCAGATTTGAACTTGGTAATAAGGTGCTTGCAGAGTTGAATTCGGTAAAAGAGTAGATAAACAATAAATACTAATCTCGAGGGTGCATTTTATCAATGGTCCTGCTCTAATTTTGGCCATGGAAATTATCAAATGGCCGCATTTATCACAAGAACAGATTCAAACATAACTATAGAGCATGAGTAAAAAATACACCTTCAGAAAGATTGCATAAATTTTGTTTATGTTGTGACATATTTTAAGTAGAACATGTGAATGTTTTGGCCTGCAATAATAACCATTACAGTATGAATTTTGAAGGCATGATTTTCCTTCGATAAAACAGACCCCACATTACTGACAGTTTCCGAATGGTGGTCTATCATATTTCCATATTTTCTGTGGTCAACATACCTTTGGGCAGCTCTGTTGTGAAAGTACTCATCTGTATGGAAATCACAATTCCGTTAATTATTCCAGAATTTGTCAGTGTATTTTTCTGTCAAATTAGTTTCTGCATAAATTTGTATTTTGTACATGCATGTTCAGTACTTGCATTTTACTCTTTTTTAATCATATACATGTACCAACAACCCTGTCTCATAACAAGCTTTAGGAAGAAGACTTTTGAAAACAATGTCGGAAAAAGAGAAAATGCTGGCGACAGGCATTAATATTTGTTCTTTCACCATCACATTTTCTACCTGTTTATTAACAAAATAAATCACATGAGTTATGTTTGGTTTGTTGTCTGCAAATGCTTTCCAAATGTCAGTCTTATAATTACCGCTTTACAAAGTAAAAACATGACGGCTAAGGGATGTGGCAAAGAATGTAGCAAAGATAAAGCCTATGACTATGGGCTGGGCTAAGCTTCCATGTACGTATTTGTCAGTTTCATTCATTTAATTTCTCAAAAAAAAAATGAAAGTGCCAGGGCTTCAAGGCTTCCACCTAGTTAGGCACATAGATAAAATGTCAGACCAAGATTTAATGACTTGCTCCGTCAGGGGAGTAACTGGCCCAAATTAAATCATACACAAAAGTATGGTTATACCAAAGGTTCATATCGTCTGCAGCCCAAAGTGCCAAAAGGAGGTGGGGGATTTAGAAATACAAAAGAATTATTCTATTGTATGAGCTGTTCAGTGGCCTCTGGTCCATTTTATTTTTTCAAAATTTTCACGCTGTTCTTTTTTTCTGCAAAGTGTATACTACTGCTCTTTTGATTACAGGCAGCTATCCCCCGACTGTATCTTAAAAGGGTTTATACAAGGCTAAAGATACAGTGTCTCTCGGTCATACTCAAGAACCATTCTACATTGCATTCTCATAGATTAACCCATTACCACACAATCCCGATTTTTAACGACCCTAACCGAAGAAGCCATTTGAAAACACTGGTAACCAGCATTTTCTCCTTTTCCAACAACGTTTTCTACCCTTCCCAAATCAAATTTCAATTTTCGATTTACATTTATTTTGTCATCTGCAAATGCTCTCAATTTGGACTAGTTAAAAATTTTGTCATCTGGTAGAGGATTAAGAAAGCTGCACTATTTCTGATTTGCTTAACTAGTTTGGTTTAGCAAATCAAAAATTACACTACCTCCAAATGAAGAAAAATCTATAGCATTTGACACGAAATGTTATTAAGAACTGCAGGTGAATACGAGCTTTGGTTTATTTTTTCTTTATTATAAGAAAATAAAAACTTAATTCTTTACCTAACAACAAAATTTTAGATTTGTCCAAATTAAGAGCATTTTGCAGATGACAAAATAAATAGGACTCAAAAATTGAAACTGGCCTTTAGGAGAGTGGAAAACATTGTGAGAATGGGAGAAAATGCTGTTTACCAGCATTTTCTCCTTATCCCACAATGTTTTCAAAAAGCTTCTTACTCTAGGTCGTAAAAACCTGGGAATGTTTGGTAAAGAGTTAATTTAGAAATTTAATAGTTTGACGTGGGTACTCATTGGAATTGTCTCAAAATTAGATCCCTTATCCAAGGGGTTAAAATTTAACACTGAGCCAAAAACATCAATATTTATTAACCTGTCAAACAAACATTTTACTGCTCAAAAAATAAACAAGTAAAATATACAAGCAAAACTGCACATTTATTGTTGGAGATCAAAGCAGGAGAGTGTGAAATACTATAAATACTGTTTGATATCTGCATAGTGCATCAGGGCCCATATTCACCAACCATTCTTAAGAAGGTTCCTTGTCTTATTCCCTTGAATTTTCTACATTTGTAAGTAACACAACTTCTGATTGGCTAAACCATTCGGTTTAGCCAATCAGAAGTTATGTTACTTACAAATTTAGAAAATCTTGGAGATTATAACTAAGAATATTCTCAAGAATGGTTGGTGAATACGGGCCCTGCAGTACAGATCGACATGGGTCAGCCTCGGTAACCTTTTGCTACTAGTCAATTTTCTGCATGACCAAGGACTAAAAAAGTGCTACTTCATGATTTACCCGGTGTAAAAAAACAAGCTGGATTTTATGAATCCATAATCCTACGATGCTTGGTGTGAGGCATCACAAAGACGCATTAACTCATTACCAAATGACAATATTTAAGGCTTGTCCAAATTGAAAGCATTTGCAGATGGCAAAATAAAAGTGACTGAAAATTTAAAAATTGTTTTGTGAAGTGTAGAAAACATTGTTGGAAAAGAAGAAAATGCTGGTTACCAGCATTTTCTCCTTTTCCCACAATGTTTTCTAAAGGCTTCTTTCTCAGGGTTGTCAAAAGTAGGGATTGTGTGGTAATGGGTTAACCCTTTACCACACAGCAAAGTTTCATACTAGTCTACATTGAGGAAATTCACCCAGGAAAACTGAGTTGTTTTCAAAAAAATTAAACTTGTTCTTGAATTGGTAGAAAACATTGTTGGAAAAGGAGAAAATGCTGGTTACCAGCATTTTCTCCTTTTACCCACAATGTTTTTAAAGGCCTTCTTTCTACGGGTCGTAAAAAGACAGGATTGAGTAGGAAAAGGTTAATTTTCCCTTGTACCACAGATTGTCTATTACACATATAAATAACAAAAGCATCATATGCAGGCGCCTGTTCTTTGCTGCAACTGCTTTTAATAAAAATGGGCTGTGCTCTGTGACGAAGGGGCTTAATGCATCCGTGAAAAGTACTGACCCAGCCTGCGCATGACGAACTGGGCCTAACGTTTTTTTGCTACTGATCGATATTTTTACAAAAGGACCATACTATATTACGACTTACTTGCTTGATTAACCCATTACCAAACGACAATATTTTAGACTGGTCCAAATTGAAAGCATTTGCAGACGACAAAATAAAAGTGACTGCAAATTTGAAATTTGTTTTCTAAAGGGTAGAAAACATTGTGGGAAAAGGAGAAAATGCTGGTTACCAGCATTTTCTCCTTTTCCCACAATGTTTTCTAAAGGCTTCTTTCTCAGGGTCGTCAAAAGTAGGGATTGTTTGGTAATGGGTTAAGAAATAACTGTTATGGATCCACAATTATGAGATGGTTTGATTGGTTATAGAATGCCTTGAATCAATTTTGTCAGTGTGACACACCACCCCTCTCCTCTTTACAGTGACTTTCTGGTGTAATTGAAAGTGTCTGAATCCTATTGTCTCTGCCTATAGCTTAATGAGATAAAATTTTCGACTGATCAGGATTTTGAATCTAAATATACTAGGACGAAAAAGAAACACAGGCTAACCTTTCAAGGTAGTTTAGAGGTGTATAACTTGATTGAGAATTCTAAGTTATGATTTTATGTTTACCACTGATCAGTTTTGAATATTTTGACGAAATTTCATTTCAGTGTGGCCAAAAGGAAATGAGAAAAATGGCTTCTTATTGACAGTACTGAAGACTCAAAGCTTGTTCAATATCTCGTATTGTACCCTGCATTTCTTTTTCGTCCTAGTATATACTGGGATGAAAACTTTTTGTTTGTTCATACCTCATAACTGTGGATCCATACAAGCCATTTTGTGAATCATAAAGTAAGTTAGTACTTGGACATGCTGAAAATTGACCATTAGTAAACAATTTAGATCCAGGTAAGCCCACATAAGCTGATCAGACTCCAAACTTTTTACAATACATTAAATAATAGATAAGGCTATTAAAATAAATACCTCCACATTTTATTCCAAGATAGTAATTCTAAAAATATCAACATTTGTACTATCTGTACACTTACTTTTATTAACTTATTTGCAAACTGAAATTTCTAAAAAATAAAATCATGACAATTTGACAATACCACTTAAAACAATAAATTTACCTATTTTATCATGAGCAGGTTTTTTTCTGTGAGTGTCAAGATGTTTTCACATGTACTCATGTGCAAGCATATGCCCTCAATTATTATTGGTAATCCATATCCTTCTTGAATGTTTTCAAACTCTATCTACTTCAAAATTTCCCTTAGAACATAACCACTTTAACCAGTAAACATTTTATAAATAATCCCCTGTTTAACCCTTTACAAAACAATCCCTGGTTTTTCCAACCCTGAGATAGAAACCTTTTGAAAACATTTTGGGAAAAGGAGAAAATGCTGGTAACCAGCGTTTTCTCCTTTTCCCACAATGTTTTCTACCCTGCTGGAAACAAATTTCAATTTTTGAGTTACATTTATGTTGTTGTCCACAAATGCTTTCAATTTGGAACAGTCCAAAATTTTGTCGTTTGGTAAAGAGTTAATTAATTGTTTTTTGGGGAAAAACTCTTGAAAACATCATAAGAAAGAGGCAAAGTTACTTGTAGCATGCAATTTCTTCTTTCTTTATAGTGTATTTCAACCTAAAGCTCATTGGTTCCTAATTGTTGTCTGCTGTTGCTGTCACTCTTCATCAAACAAGCTCAGCTTTTCAGGACTCTGAGAAAGAGTCCAATAGTTGACATCACATTTAATGGGGGGGGGGGGGGGGGGGGGCAAAACTTTTTCCTACTGGTCAAGTTTCTGTATGTTTCAGGACCAATTTACCTCATGATTCAGTCCGTTGTTTAATCCATTACAACACAATCCCTACTTTTGACGACCCTAAGAAAGAAGCCTTTAGAAAACATTGTGGCAAAAGGAGAAAATGCTGGTTACCCCCATAATGTTTTCTACCCTTCAAAAAACAAATTTCAATTTTTTATTCACTTTTATTTTGTCATCTGCAAATGCTTTTGATTAGGGCAAGCCTAAAAATATTGTCATTCGGTAACGAGTTAACAAAATGGATTTTAACCCTTTCCCAAACAATCCCTGGTTTTTACGGGTCTGGAATAGTAGCCTTTTGAAAACATTGTGGGAAAAGGAGAAAATGCTGGTAACCAGCATTTTCTTCTTTTCCCAAAATGTTTTCTACCCTATCATAGACAGAAATAATCTTTTCAACAAGAGTTGAATTGTTGTCTGCAAATGCTTTCAATTTGGTCTAGTCCAAACGTTTGTCGTTTGGAAAAGGGATAAGGACCAATGCTCATGTGATAACTTGCATTGTATCATGTGTAACAGAGATACATTAGGCTGCCTTTTGCTCATTCATTTTTCAAGCCTTCCCTCATGGATGAGTTCAAAATTTTTCAATGTTGTAAAGAGTTAAGAAATTTCCACTTTTGAGCCACATCTAATGTTTCATCTGTACATGCTTTCCACCTGGATATGTCCAAATTTTTGCTATGCAGTAAAGACGTAACACCCTCAAAATTGCACATAGAATAATCTGTTTCTTCCTCCTGTCCACAAGCAGTTGACCTTTCAGTCCGATCTGAATAAGCACTGTCGACAACTTTGGTAAAGCTTCACCCAAGGAACATCCCTGCCAAGTTTCATCAAGATTGGCCCAGTGGGTTAGGAGAAGAAGATGTTTAAAGAAATTGTTGACGGACGACAGACGCCGGACATAGGGCAATCATTTAAAGTTGGGCTAGGCACTCCACATGTGAAGATAAATGTGATTGGGTAAAAAAACACATGTAGGTAAAAAAATCCTTGGAAATGTTATGATTCACTTCTTCCTATATGCCATGATTGGAGATGATTCAACCATTGACTGCTCAGTCTCATGAATCAAAAGCAAAATGAGTTTCTGCTCAATCTGTAAAATGCTGTAGTGTACATATCTCCATTGTCTTCAAATCTAGATTTCCAATGTGCAAAGGAGAAAGTCACCAAACTTCTGTTTATCTACTTTGATTCAACCAATCAATGTAACAGTAATTGTGCCCTGATGGATGCAATAAGACTGTACTAAAACAGTCACTATTTTCACTATTAGTATTAATTCCTGCAGTTTGCCATCCTTTCTTTTGTTAATATAGTATTTGTGTTAACCCTTTAGCACAAGAGAAAAATTTAGACTGGTCCAAATTGAAAGCATTTGCAGATGACAATTTTAATTTGACTCCGATGATATAATTTTTCTTTGATAGGACAGAAAACATTGTGGGAAAAGGAGAAAATGCTGGTTACCAGCCGAGATTGTGTGGTAAAGTGTTAAGCTCTATAGTGGTTGTTTTGCAAAATGTTTTACTCATATAAATGTAAAATAAACTTTACACTTTTTTATTCTACATGCCAAACTATTTACCACCAAAGATCACATTTTCATGACCCAAGAAAATAAATTTCCAAATCAATGTACCAAAGGAGAAAATACTGGAAACCAGCATTTTCTCCTTCCCCACAATACTCTCAAAACCATATAATGGGGCTGGAACCACAATTAATTTGTCCTCTGCAAATGGTTTCATAATAGAAAAGTCCAATACTTCATCATTCATCAGAGAGCATAAGTAGGGCATTTTCCCTCTCTTTCAAGTATTACTACTAGGTGCCACATGTAATTCTAAGCAGAATATGAAAAACTGCTTGTATGTCATCCCCAGGACATGGCCATTTACTCGTGCTCATGGTCGAAACTTCTTTCTTTTGGCAAAAGATGGTCTACGAGCCTCATTTATAGCTGGAAGGATATTACTTCTAACAAATCCACTGCACAGTCCGGCCAGGTCTTTCATATCTGGAACAATCTTCATGCCACGGAAAATGATTGATCGTACACCACTTCCGAAATACCTTGCCAATGCCTGTGTTCCTGTTACACTTAGAGATAAATCGCCATCTTTACTCTCCTCATACAGATGTCTGAATCGCAACTGGATAGTGGGGAATCGCAAATAACTTCCCCCAATCTCTAATACAAGGAAAGCAAGCTCATCATCAATTTCCCGTCTAAATTTATTCAGTGTGTACGAATCTTTAAAACCTGTACAACGTGGCAATAGCTGATCCCAGATTAGTTTTGCACTTGGAACAAGGCTCTGAACAGATTGAATCATGTCCTTAGCATCGGACAGAAAGTCCTTCTCTGACAACTCTCCGAGGTCATTACCTCCAACATGGAGGATAATGTGAGTGGGCACAGGTCCTCGATTTAGCAAACTCTTAGCCGCGGGAAGTACATCCTTCAATAGAAGACCTCGTGCACAATGCCATAGAAAGCTGTAGTTTCTCATGTTGAGGGCATGACGCAATGTTCCTTTGCTGACTGTATTATCAATGAAGTCCTTCATCTCACCTGTACCAATGATCCAGATTGCCTTCTCTGAAAATGAAGAGAAAACAAAATCATAGCAAAACAAGCCTGGCAATGATTTTAATTCTTTACGGGACAATCCCTGGTTTTTATGACCCTGAGATATACGGTAAGCCTTTGGAAAGCATTGTGAGAAAAGGAGAAAATGCTGGTAACCGGCTTTTTCTCTCTTTTACCACAATGTTTTCTACCCCACTCAAAACAAATTTTAATCTTTAAGTTACATTTATTTTGTCCTCTGCCAGTGCTTCAATTTGGACAAGTCTAAAATTTTATCACATGGTATAATGTTAAATACACTGCAATTATTATCATTAATGGTTTTGAAATGGTACCAGGTAATTATTTTAAAGTCTGATCAGACTAAACCCATTACCACACAATCCCTACTTTTGACGCCCCTGAGAAAGAAGCCTTTTGAAAACACTATGAAAATGTGACTTAACCCTTTCCCAAACGACAAACTTTTGGACTATACCAAATTGAGAGCATTTGCAGACAACAATTCAACTCTTGCTGAAAAGATGATTTCTATCTATGATAGGGAAGAAAACATTGTGAGAAAAGGAGAAAATGCTGGTAACCAGCATTTTCTCCTTTTCCCACAATTTTTTTAAAAGGCTACTATTCCAGACCCGTAAAAAAAACAGGGATTGTTTGGGAAAAGGTTAAAGTTGAAATATGTTAAGGGAAGAGCTAAAAAAACTGGGAAAAGGTTACCAGTATTTTCTCTTTTTCCCACAAGGTTTTCAAAAGCTTTCCCTCCCAGGGTCATTGAAACTCGGGATTTTGCGGTAAAGAGTTAAATCTTTCCCAGACAAGCCCTGGTTATTAAGTATCTGCAGTACAAGTCTTTAAAAAACACTGTGGGAAAAGGAAAAATTCCTCCTAACAAGCAATTTCTCCTTTTTCCACAGTGTTTTCTAGCCTGTTGGAAAACTTTCTGCCATTCTATTCAAATTAAAAATTGTCATCTGTAACTACTTTGAGTTTGGGACAGTCTAAAATTTGTCATTTGGAAAAGGGTTAAACTATTAACCAACGTTTTCTTCTTTTTCCCCCACAATGTTTTTAGAAGCCATCTCCATCAGAATAATTGAAATTCAGGATAGTGTGGTATAGGACTAAATCAAGATAATGATGCCGCAAAGAAATCAGTGTTTACCATCTGGGTTTGCAGCAGGGATGCGGGAGAATTCATCTACTTCCTCTTCACTCTCGTCATCTAACCTTCTTCCATCCACATATAATGCCGCCGGTTTCCGGTCATGTTTCTTATTCAACTGCTCTTCATTTGCAATGTGCTGGGAGCCATGGATGTGCCCTACTGCCTGTTTTTCCGAGTTCAGTGGAACATTGCAGATTTCACAAAAGCCCCAGGTTTTGTGACCTTCATTGCTTCGTCTTGACAGGCTCAAATCTCGATCTCTCTCTGCAAGTAAACAAATTCAACCACTCCCAAAGATGTGAAAGCAAGCACTTATGACAGAAAAATATGCTTGATAAAAGAAAAGCGCATGATGGGCCTTAACATCCTTTACACAATTTATAAGTGGTTGTTTGTTGTTCTTTTAAAACTTTACCACACAACAAACTTTCAGACCCATCCAAATTGATAGCAATTTCAAGGTAGTTTAAATGATTCATTTTTCCTGTGATAGGGTGCAAAACTTGTGGATAAAAAGAAAATACTGGTTTCCAGCATTTCTCCTTTTCCCATAATGTTTTTAAAAAGCTTCTTCCTGGGTGTCATAAAGAGCTGACATTTAGTAGTAAAGGGTTACCAATGACAAAAATTTTACTTGTCCATCTTTAAAGTATTTCCAGTTAACAAACTTAACACCCTTTACTCGATATATAAGTGGTCGTTTGTTGTTCTTTTAAAACTTTACCACACAACAAACTTTCAGACCCATCCAAATTGATAGCAATTTCAAGGTAGTTTAAATGATTCATTTTTCCTGTGATAGGGTGCAAAACTTGTGGATAAAAAGAAAATACTGGTTTCCAGCATTTCTCCTTTTCCCATAATGTTTTTAAAAAGCTTCTTCCTGGGTGTCATAAAGAGCCGACATTTAGTAGTAAAGGGTTACCGATGACAAAAATTTTACTTGTCCATCTTTAAAGTATTTCCAGTTAACAAACTTAATTTAGCTGGATCAATGGAATTCATCGTTCAAAGGGTAGAAAACATTATTGGAATAGGAGAAATTTCATATTTTTACCAAAATTGATTCACAGCAAACAAGATGTAGCACTTGCCTAGAACTTACCCTGGTTATCATACTTTTCAATATTCTGCAATCAGATTGTCATACATGTGTTTACTAGATACATTACCTTGTCATATTCAGTAGTCTTGTTTTCCAACTTGTTCATCAGTTTTGACTTGCAAAGTATTTTTATCCATGGTTACTAATACAAATATTTATCTCTTGACTTAACTCTTTACCAAACATCAAAACTTTAGACTGGTCCGAATTGAAACCATTCACAGACGACAAAATAAAAGTGACTGAAAATTTGAAATTTGTTTTGTGAAGAGTAGAAAACATTGTGGGAAAAGGAGAAAATGCTGGTTACCATAATTTTCTCCTTTTCCCCACAAAAGGCTTCTTTCTCAGGGTTGTCAAAAGCAGGGATTGTGTGGTAATGGGTTAATCTTTCAATTCCTCTAACCTTATTGCTTTAAAAAAAAGTGTTTACATTTCGTCACTTATAAATGGGTGTATACTTTTATCACTTGTTGGTTTGTGTATTATGTCTCACTCATACAAGGCTATTTTCCATTGGTTGACAAGTTCTCTTGTCTGAACAATTTTTTGTCATCTCTCTTACATATTGACATAGTAGAGTAATTCTGGACCTACAAAACACTAATCATAGACTTACAATTGTTATGTAGAACTAACTTAACAAGCTTAATATTACCCATCACTACAGCCCTTTTAGGAAAAGGACCAATTGCTTAAGTTTTCATTCTACTTTCTTCACTGTTGAAAATGACACTCCTCTTTGCCTCTTGCCTGTCGAACAAATATTTTGTTACAGTTTGATGAATGGATTAGGTTTAAGATAATCCATCAAATTAACAATCTTTGTTTGCTCAATCTCACATTCCAATATTAGCTAATCATGGTGTAGGCAAGGGCTGTTCAACAACAGCATAATGACCAAGTCATTTGTTTACAGTAACTGTAAAATTTCCTGTCTGAAATAGCAATTTTTCCTTTTTGCCACACTGTGTTCACTTGCATTCATCTTTAGAAAAAATAGAGGATAATCAACTGGTTATTTTTGTTGTAAAAAATATCTCACGAGGATGCCTTGTTAGGCATTGAAAAAACGAATACGCAGCTCGAGTTTTTATAACGCCTTACGACGCATCTGAGTGAGATATTTTTCATATCAAAAATAACCAGTTGATTATTCTATTTATTATATACCTTGTTAACATTATTATTTTTAATTTTTCATTTGAAAAACAACAAAAACTATCTATAAGTGCTTAATGAGAAAAAAAATAGTTCCTAAATTACGGAAGGAAGTGAAAGTGAAAGTTGATATCGTCACTAGTGATGATGTCAAAATTTATTACACTGGGAAATTCCAGCATTTCACTGCTAGGTAAATAATAAATTGTTATAATCCATGATAGTGTTTTCAAAGTTGGTCGCTTCAGATTAGTGTAGAATATGTGGTATGTCCCACAAGAAGTTGACTGGAAGTCAGAGACTCCAGTATACAAACTCTGCTTGACAAACTGAAGTATCAAAGCACTGAAGTATCAAAGCATGTGTCATATGCTCTGTGAAAAGGTGGTTCAGTGTGTCTGCAAAGAGTACAGATCCATGTCATCCTAGGCAGGCTGACAGGCTCGGGGCTAAAACTTTCAGCTACTGATTAACTTTTCGCAAAAGTATCACTTTGTAACATGATTCAACCTGTATGCATCACAAACATGATTGTGTTAACCTTTTAGCACACAATCCCGACTTTATATGACCATAAGAAAGAAGCCTTTTGCCAATATTGTGAGAAAAGGAGAAAATGCTGGTAACCACCATCTTCTCCTTTTCCCACAATATTTTCTACCTTGTCCAAGATAAATTCAATTATTTAATCCTTTACCATACAATGTCGACCCTGAACAAGAAGCCTTGTAAAAACATTGCGGAAAAAGCAGAAAATGCTGGTGACCAGCATTTTCTCTTTTTCCCACAATGTTTTCAACCCCATCAAACTGAAATCACATTATTGAGCCACCATGAAAGTGAAATCTGCAAATGCTTCCAATTTGGACTGGTCTAAAATTTTGTCATGTGGTAAAGGGTTAAACCTCAATGGAATAGTTATTAGCAAATGTTTTCAATATGGACAAGTTAAAAAAATTTTCTTGGGTGCCAAAGAGTTAACCTATTACCTCACAATCCTTACTTTTGACGAACCTGAGAAAGAAACCTTTAGAAAACATTGTGAGAAAAGGAGAAAATGCTGGTAACCAGCATTTTCTCCTTTTCCCACAATGTTTCTTACTCTTCAAACAACAAATTTCAAATTTTCAGTGACTTGTATTTTGCCGTCTGCAAATATGCTTTCAATTTGGACAAACCTAAAATATAGTCATTTGGTAAGGAGTTTAAAACCCTTTACTCAACAGAGTCACTCAAAGAAATATGACCCCAAACTTGTAGACGCAAGTGCTCAACCCTAACAGCTGGGTCCCAAACAACAATAATATGTATGCAAAGACAAAGGTAGTTCTTTTCATTAAAGATCTGGAAAGAAAACAAAACATAAATATTTATACAAAACATTTTAATTCACTTTTCTCAAACCGATCAAACATGGAACATCAAAAGTCAAATCAGCCCTTTCATAGCTGAATATAAACTAGAGCATTGCATGCCGGTGTAAACACATGGCCGAAGTTGCCCGTGATTATAAAACATATCAAACTTTTTTAATAAAACTCTAAATTCTGAGTCGAACATCGGGCATAATTGTGTCAAAAATACTGTTACATTTACCTGCCTTTATTGTATATATGTATCCCTTTTGAAAGTTTACAACAAGGCCAAGTATGAGGTCAATATCTCCAATAACAACAGAGGTCCGAGATATTACAAAATGTCAGTTTTTGAATGATATAGATGACGAAAAACAACCCACATGACGCCAGACTACGGCTATACCTCAATGTTTTCTTTGAAAACAGCCATCCTAAAACAATGACTTTCTCATCTAGGGAAAAAAGAAATAGAGGATATTTGTTTTTTTCGGTGAAAGATTGAAATTTATTTCATCGAGTGGACACCATTGGTAATGTTTTCACAAGATGAAATAAATTTTGATCTTTCACTGAAAAAAAAAAAACAACAAATATTCTATTTATTTCATGCTTTTAACCCTTTCTGGGAAGAACTGAATCAAAATCCAATAGTTCTTTTCCATTATTCCTCACCCCCCCCCCCCCCCAAATCGAATTAACCAATCACCGATCAGATAATTACACACTGGGTTGAAAAAAAATTAACTCTTTGTAAGTGTCTCGTTGATAATCCAATTTGTGACAAACAATTTGACTACAGGCGTGAGAGTAAGGTGTACCGAATGTAAACTGTGAAAAATACAGAAAACCGTTTCTTACTTAGGTCTGCTTTGAATGGTATGGCCTAAATTAAGGCGTTAAAATAGAATCGTCTGTGCGGCAATCAGTCTATGACGTCACACAAACTTCTACCCACCCTATTCAACCGAACAGGTGGCGAGTCTGGGTTTATACAGGTGCACAGTACACGATCATGTTGTGTAAGAATGTGCATGTACACAAGGAGTCCAGAAACTGGAGATATGCGTCGAAACCTGTGTTTACAAAAAGTTTGTATTGAATTTTATGTCAAACGAAGCCTCACCATGGCCAACAGCCTGGATCGTTTCTGGTACTTTGTGCACTTGATTAGATAGGTAAACAAAGTAAGCAAACAAATAATTTTTTAAACTTGTTTAGTTTGAAATGCATATATTTCAAAAAATATGAACATTAATCAAATGATCGGGATGCAAGATCTCAACGTCTGTCATTAGAACGAAACGATCGTCTGCATCTCTGGTTAGACTTCCGGTCTGAAAAGAGCCATCGGATTATCGGGCCGACCGCTTATTCGGGATATTTTCTCTGACAAATAGGACTTGCAAATAAGCGGAATCTACTGTATTACATCAAGCCCGAGAAATGTAAGGTAAATGACGTCACATTTCCATCTGGTTGTGAGGCATGCGCAATCTGTTTCTCGATATCCTATTGGAAAGCATGAAATGAAGGCAGGTATTTTTCAAGCTTGTTCTAGATAGATGATATTTAACAAGTTGTCGACCATTGTAAATCAAAGACCAAACTGCAAATTTTTTGCAGTCTTATCTTGGTCTACATTGCCTGAAAAAGTAACACAAGCTATGCCTTGCGTTTTATCCCTTTACCAAACAATCCTGAGTCGCAAGCTTTTTAAAACATTGAGGGAAAAGGAGAAAATGCTTGTGACCAGCTGTTTTTGTAGTAAAGGTTTAATCATTCTAGATACAAAGTACATTTATACCAAACTTTATGTACATTTGTGATTAACTCTTTACCACATGACAAAAAATTAGACTTGTCCAAATTGAAAGCACTTGCAGACAACAAAATTAATGTAACTCAAAAATTTAAATTTGTTTCCGGCAGGGTAGAAATCATTGTGGGTAAAGGAGAAATGCTGGATGCCAGCATTTTCTCCTTTTACCACAATGTCTTCTATATGCTTCTTTCTCAGGGTCTTTATAAGTTGGGATTGTGCGGTAAAGAGTTAATGAAGAAGAAACATGGGAATTTCATACACACTGTTGTAAATGAAGAAAAATTAATGATCCTTTTAGCACCAAATGAACCTTAGTGACCTATGTGTAGTTTCAAGGTTGCTTTAGTCAACAGTTTGAGCGTAGGACGCCGTGTAGATCGAAGATCAGGCTGAATCATTGCAGCCCTCTGAAAACATTGTGAGAAAAGGAGAAAATGCTTATAACCGGTACTTTCTCTTTTTCCCACAACATCTTCTACCCTTCCCAAAACAATTTTCCATTTTTCAGTCACATTGATTTTGTTGTCTGCAAATGTTTCAGTTTAGACCAGTCTAAAATTTTGTCGTTTTGTGAATAATTTAATAACAATAGAAAATGTTGTTCTACTTTTCTCAAATTGTTTCAACAGGCATGTCCCTCAGGGTTGTTAAAACTTGAGATTGTCTGCTTAACCAATTACTACACAATATCAACTTATAAAGACCATGACAGAGAAGCTTTTAGAAAACACTGTAGGAAAAGGAGAAAATGCTGGCAACCAGCATTTTCTCCTTTCTCAACAGTGTTTTCTATTCTTCCCAATACAAATTTCAAATTTATGGTCACTTCTATTTTACCATCTGCGAATGCTTTCAATTTGGACCAGTCTAAAATTTTCTCATTTTCTAAAAGAGTGCAGAATTAACCCATTACCACACAATCCCAACTTATAACGGCCATAAGAAAGAAGCTTTTAGAAAACACTGTAGGAAAAGGAGAAAATGCTGGCAACTAACATTTTCAAAATTCCAAATGAGTTTTTGAGCTCATTTGATGTCAGGAAATGCTCTCATTGGTGAAAAATGGAAATAGATATTATTAGAGTTACAGAACCATTTTTCTGTACACAAACATTTTGAATGTATAACTAACTAAACTGTCTTTGCCTTTGTCATCTTCAAATGCTATCAATTTGGACAAGTCCAAAAACTTTTTATCTAATTAACTCATTACCAAACGACAAAATTTAAGACAAGTCCAAATCGAAAGCATTTGCAGACGACAAAATAAAGGTGACTGAAAAACTGAAATTAGTTCTGGGAAGGGTAGAAAACATTGTGGGAAAAGGAGAAAATGCTGGTTACCAGCATTTTCTCCTTTTCCCACAATGATTTCTAAAGCCTTCTTTCTCAGGGGCGTCAAAAGTAGGGATTGAGTGGTAAAGAGGTAATCCAGTCCTTATCCAATTAAAATTCATGAAAAAAAAAATGAGAAAAAATCTGAATCAAACACAGAAAAAATTTAAACTTTCGATTAACATCTCTCTTTGTTTATAAATGCATCTTAATGCACAGGTGTCTACACAAGAGAAAAGTGTTTCAGTCAGTTGAGTACCTTCAAATTAGATTGATTGACAGAGGGCTGGTTATCCTGAACAGGACCAGGAAGTGGTTGATTTGGTGGGGGACCTGGCATTGGAAAAGTCCCTGGGGCAGGAGGAGGCCTAGGAAATGGGAAAGGGGCAGGTGGAAATCCACCTGGCATGGGGACAGGTGGAATGCCTGGGGCAGGAGGCCGTGGTATGAATGGTAATGGAGGTGGATGATACCCTGGGGGAAACCCCATGGGGTTCACAGGCATGCCTGGGGGCACAGGTGGGAATGGCCCAGGTCCAATAGGCCCAGGTCCAATAGGCCCATGTCCAATAGGCCCAGATCCAATAGGCCCAGGAGGAAAGCCTTGATTGTATTTTGGAGGGGAGTCATGTCTACTGCGACTTCTTCTCTTTCTACGTCTCCTTTTTCTCTCACTACTTACACTCCGACTACGACTACTACTGCTCGATGAATCATAACTCGAGTATCGAGACGAGTCTGAATATGAGCTGCTTCTTCTTCTTTTCCCCCTCCTCTTTTTTCGGCTTTCTCTACTTCTTCCTCGTTCACCACTTCTCTCTCTCCGAGACCCACTATGTCTACGAGTTCCACTCGAACTTCTTTTATCTCTGTACCCTCTCTCACTACTCTCTCTACTTCTGTCTCTCCTGTGTGAATCACCTCTTGCCTCATTGCCCTTGTCTCCATACTTATATGCATCAAACTCATTTCTATTCTCCCCCTCAAAATGGTTCTCTCGATCTTCATACACATATCCTCTTCCTCTTCCATTAAAACCCCCTCTTCCTCTCCCTCTCCCCCTACCTCTTCCACGTCCTTCCCCTCTTCCCCTTCCTCTACCCCTTCCTCTTTGGTTTTGTCTAAAATTGCCATGACCTCGGGCTTCAAAGCCTTCTGAATAAAAATCATTATCGCCCTCAACTAAACTATCATGCTCGATTTCCTCCATACCATCTCTATTCTTTGACTTTTCTCTATCGCTTATATATTGTTTAATTTCTGCAGTTAATACAGATTCATGTTCCTCCATAAAATATGACAATTGTTCAACTGTCAGGACCTTTAAGTGATCTTTAGTAAAGACCTTAACCAGGTTTGGGGCAAGATTTTGTATAAAATACCTACAATACAACCAGGGTTTTTGTTTTGACTCGAACATCTCAATCTGATCAAAGGACAGTTCTTGTATTTGTTCTTTACTCATAGACAGCAGCATATCTTCCCTTAGATATGCAATATGCTCTTTACACAGCATACATATTTCACTTACTTGAATCTTGGACATATCCTCTGGAGGCCATTTTAGATAGGGATAAATACAACCCATCCCTGACATGAAGTACTTGATCCCTGCCTTTAACTGCTGTAAGTACAACTTATTTCCCAGGTCATTCGAATGTAAATGCCCATCCTGTTTGGCCTTATAAAATTTAGATCCTTGATTTGTTCTGAATAAATTCTGGTACAGAAATGCACCATTTACTTCTTCAGAACAAAAGGATTTCATCATGAAATGGTTAATTCTACGACGGGATTTAGCCATTGATTCCCCCATATGTTCTGTAGCCATCCAGGGTGGAAACATTTGAGACCAAACAAGCTTAGCACCTGGTATATCCTCAAAAATTTTATCAATTTGATTTTTCATTTCTGTCTGATGATCAATATTACGCCCTGTGCAGACATCATATTCCCCAACTTGAAAGATGATCATATCTGGTTTTGTGTTGTCTTTCATTAAAAACTTGACAGAGGACAACAAATCTGATATCTTCATATCTGCTTCTCCATGCCATTTTATCAACTTTACCACATCTTTCAGCTGACTTGCAAGGCTTTCAATTTTCCCCTCCTCCTGCATCTTTGAGACATCTTTAATAACTGAAGACCCTATGATCCAGATCACTGGATTTTCCAGGGTTTTTCCTGAAAACAGACAAAAAGAATTTAATAATGTACATTCAACTATTATAGAGTACAGTAAATGAAAATCACATTTTCAGGTGAGAGAAAACCCACTTGTAGCAATTCTTCAGTCATCTTGACAGGAACATAATTAACTCTTTACCAAACGACAAAAATTTAGACTGGTCCAAATTGAAAGCACTTGCAGACGACAAAATAAATGTGGCTCAAAAATTGAAATTTGTTTGCAGTGGGGTAGAAAACATTGTGGGATGAGGAGAAAATGCTGGTTACCAGCATTTTCTCCTTAACCCACAATGTTTTCAAAAAGGATTCTATTTCAGGGCCGTAAATACCAGGCATTGTTTTGTAAAAGGTTGTATCAGAATACAGGACAATGTAAACTAGTGATCACACTGTATCTTCTAAATAGTCTGATCTTCATTTACACTGTATTCAATAGGGTTAAAGGCATTTTCTTGTCATAATTTTTAATCGCTAGATATTCAGTGGCTTCGCTCTTAACTCATTAACAAACGACAAAGTTTTAGGTTTGCCCAATTCGAAAGCATTTGCAGACGACAAAATAAAAGTGACTGAAAGTTCGAAATTTGATTTGTGAAGGGTAGAAAACATTGTGGGAAAAGGAGAAAATGCTGGTTACCAGCATTTTCTCCTTTTCCCCCAGTGTTTTCAAAAGGCTTCTTCCTTAGGGGCGTCAAAAGTAGGGATTGTGTGGTAATGGGTTAAACCCTTTGCCAAAATGTCCCATTTCAATGACCCAAGGAAAAGGGCTTTATAGAAAAATATGGAAAAAGAAGAAAATATCAAGGTTACCAGGCCGTTTGGAACTGTTTTTCCTTTATATTTATAACTAGATCAAGTCTGCGGTAAGTATCTGCAGTCATGAAGATATGTGGAACTATCAAAGTTTTTTGAAGACACTGACACTATAGGCAATGCCAAGTCTATGAAAATATCTCAGCATTTTCCTAACCCAAAGGCATATAAGAGTGACTTACCAACCCTTTGTGGGCAGTGCAGATTAAGATAAGACTGCACAGAATCTGATCTTTGATCTACACTAACCGACATGAAGATATTTTTCTAAGAGTTGAAATATGAAACTCTGGGTTTTTACTATTAGCCAACACATTTTAAATATTTTATTAAATCTTTACCAAACAACAAATTTACAGACTGGTCCAAATTGAAATTATTTGCAGATGACCAAATAAATGTGACTGAAATATGGAAATTTGATTTGGGAAGGGAAGAAAAATTGTAGGAAATAGAGAAAATGTTGGTTACCTTTTCCCACAATTTTTTCAAAACGCTTCATCATTGTGTGGTAAAGCGTTAAGCAGGAGAGGGGTTAGAAAACGGCGGAGCTTAAATTAACGCTCCAATGGATTCTGAGATTAATCAAAGTTACGAACTGTATAGATTCAAAAGGAAAAATTTAATGAAAAAAGGAAAAAAAAAAAAGAGTCTTGAGAATGTGATTCCCTCCCATTTCAATTACCTTTCAGCAATACTGTGTAGTTGTAATTTCATTCAGACTTCAGAAATTTTACCATTACATCCATATATTGCATGGTATTTTCAAGTATCTTTCGAGCTGAAAGATCTGAATAAGCCTTGCATGCTAGATCTCAACTTGTTTTCAGAGATCTCATTTGTCTCCTCGTATGCAAGTACCTTTTTGTTGTTGTTTGTTCTCAAAATATGGCAATTATGTACTGCTTCCCCAGCAGTTTTTGTCCTTCTAGAAGCTCTCTCAAAATTTCGACCAATAAGTTTCAACCAATAAAGTTCTTGTCAAGAAATTTGATTTTTCCTCTAGTATGCCTTATGTTGTTTTCATCTTTGTACACATGTGTGAGTTGAAAAAAAAATTGCAAGAACAATAATTATGTAAAACTATACAATTCAAAATTCATTAAATCAACAGCTATGGCATACACATTGCAAAATTTATAAACTCTTTACTAAACGACAAAATTTGGACTAGTTCAATTTGAAATATGAATCAAATATTGAAATTTGATATGGGAGGGTAGAAAACATTGTGGGAAAAGGAGAAAAATGCTGGTTACCAGCATTTTCTCCTTTTTCTACAATGTTTTCAAAGGCCTTCTTTCTTGGGATCGTTAAAAGTCGGGTTTGTGTGGTTAAGAGTTAATAAGTTTACCAACCACACTGAAGAAGTATACTTTTGAAACCTGCTTGAACAGGAGATTATGCTAGTAACCATCATTTTTCCTTTTCCCAAAATGTTTTCCAGGCTTTTCAAGACAGTTCCAAGCATATGAAAACCATTCCACTTGTTATCTGTAAATGTTTTTCTCCTTCTTATGCAATGTTTTCATAATTTTCAAAGATATTTACTCACATTTGAGCCCCATTGACTCTTTACCAAGCAACAAAATTTTAGACTGGTCCTAATTCAAAGCATTTGCAGAAGGCAAAATAAAGGTGACTGAAAATTTGAAATTTGTTTCAGGAAGAGTAGAAAACTTTGTGGCAAAAGGAGAAAATGCTGGTTACAAGTATTTTCTCCTTTTCCTACAATGCTTACAAAACTGTTTTTCACAGGCTTGTTAACCCTTACCCACACAATGCCAACTTTTAACAACCTTGAGAAAGAAGCCTTTTAAAAACATTATAGGAAAGGGAGAAAATTCTGGTTACCAGCATTTTCTCCTTTTCTCACAATGTTTTCTACTCTTCCCAAAACAAGTTTCAATTTTTCAGTCAAATGTATTTTGTTGTCTGCAAATGCTTTCAATTTTGACTATTCTACAAATTTGTCGTTTGGTAAAGAGTTAAGTCAGGATTGTGTGGTAGAGGGTTAACTCTTTACATCAGAAGCAAAATATGGACTGTTCCAAATTGATAGAATTTGCAGACAACACTATATATGTAGCTGAAATGGTGTAATTTATACATAAAAGGGAAGAAAACATTGCTGGAAAAGGAGAAAATGCTGATTGCCACCTTTTTCTCCTTTTCCTGCAATGGTTTCAAAAGGTTCCATTTCAAGGGTTATGAAAGAGCTAATGTGTAAATGCTTTCCATGTGGACAAGTCTTAAAAGTTTTGTGGTTTGGAGATTTTAGTTATGTAAGACAATATTATGCATCATCATCTTCCAAGTTTGACCATCTGCAAGGCAATACAATGAATATATAGAAAGTAAATAAAATAATGTACAGGATGCTCTCCATCCCTACAGGTAATAGACATCAAATAAAAGCCATTACAAAATGTATCCACAGAAGAGAATATCCTTCTTCTAAATTTGTAAATTGGCTTTACAAAAACTTCAATTTATGATCATCTCTGACAGAATAACAGCAATCCATTCTTCACATCAAGTGAAATATATGCAAGTTGCTTCAGATGCCACAATGATAAATAAGAATCAAAATGCATCTCCTCATCTTAACGCATCTACATCAAGTGGTCAAGGTGGTATCATTTCATTAGTTAAATGATACACTCGTATTCAGTTATATATATATCTAAAATGCATATCAAAACATAAATGAGCATGATGTTGAAATACAAGCAATATGAATTTCTGTAGCCATTTCCTTTCAAAGGCCTTTCAATCCTTTTAGCTGTATTCGAAAGTGCTTCTCTCTGTTGATTTGCTGATGAACTTCAAACAATACTGTTTGCTGTTCATATTCACAACTGCCTTTTTCTAATGCTTTGCTGTAGTACTTGTACTTTGCTGGAGTAACTGTCAACTTTAACTGTTGAAATATCTCTGATGCTTCGTGTTGTTGACTTGTCAGGTTTGTGCAAATGCCATGTTTGCCATGTTACCCATAGGAAAATGCTTTTATACATTCATAATAGCTGTTGTATCAAATGCCAAAGAGTAATGTATAATCTATATCTACAGATAGTTATACTAGATATTTTCAAATACTAGTAATTATTTATCATCTCCAACTGTTTTGTTGTAGAACTCTTCAAGATAGATGAGACATTCATCCAAATCTTCTTTGTCTGTTTACTGTCCCTGTATTTTTCCTCCAATCCATATTTTCCCTTTGCCAAGTAATGCTTGTTGCATCATCTTTAGGGTAACTTTCTCCTCGCTACTTTCTTTAAATCTTTTAACAACTCAACAAGTGTCATTATCTTGATAATAGTTGCCTTAACTCACTTGGATCAGTGTTGATTAGCTATATCTTTCATAAATTCTTGAAATGTGTGGTCTCAATGCTGGTAAAGTATACTTTTCGCAGTAACAAACTTACTTTTATATCTTTTCATCCCTTTTTATCATCTAAATACAAGTAAATACTAATCACCAAACAAACAATAATTCCGAGATACAAACAAGTAGAGGTCATAGTCTTGTATATTAAATCTGATTAGGCATATTTTTTTTTTCTGCCAGAAACCATCTGAAAACATGTTTCCTTTTTTCATCACAATTTACCATCTGCAAGAGCTGACCTATGTCAAAACTTTTTGCATCTGGTCAAAGGACAGTTTAACCTCAATATTCAGCCAGTATTTAAACAAAATGAGTATTTTGGATTCGTAAGTATCGAATTACTTGTGTAGTATAATGCATCCTGGAGTTGTATTTGACTCCCATCTGCAAAAGCGTGTCTCAAACTTGAAGTCCTTCAACAGCATCATATGGCTTGCAACACAAGAAAAAGGGGCAATTTTCTGTGTCACAAGTCTACTGTAGTACTAAATCCAATGTAGTCATTAAGAGCCACCTGGGATTAGCCTGCACGGACTGCGCATCCTGATTCGAGACGAAACTTTACACAATTGTCCAAATTCCCCTTTTCATGTGCTGCTTTTTCATGCGTTGCTGGCCATTTACATTCCAATAAAACTCATAAGTACTTTATGTAAAAGATTGAACTAAACAAGCGTACAGTCTTTTCAAAGATCAGCATTTTCTCCTTTTCCCACAATGTTTTCTATAAGCTTCTTCCTAAGGGCCGTCAAAAGTCGGGATTTTGTGATAATGGGTTAACTATTTACCACACAATCCCGACTTTTAACAACCCTAAGAAAGAAAGCTGTTAAAAATATTTTGGGAAAAGGTAACCAGCATTTTCTCCTTTTCCCACAATGTTTTCTACCATTCCTGAATCAAATTTTAATTTTTGATTCACATTTAATTTGTCGTCTACAAATGCTTTCGATTTGGACTGGTCCCAAATTTTGTTGTTTGGTAAAGAGTTAACAGATTGAACTAAACAATTGTACAGTCTTTTCAAAGATCAGACTGTACATGCAGTGAAGTCAGCTCTTGATCTATGATGCCTGCGAAAGCCCCGGATTTTGCCTATGTCAATGAAATTGTTTATCTCAGTTAAAATATGCACTAGAAAAACAGTGTAAAAAAGTCACTACATTCTTTAATTTTTTCTGACCTGTGTGATGCTTTTATAACTGTTTTCTCTCAGTTGCACTACTTCAAAACAAAATTTTCACCGACAAAAATTATAGACTGGTACAAATTTAGAGCATTTGTAGATGACGCATGTTATTCTTTTGTTTTGCTTTCATTCATTAATTTATTACTTAGGCCATTTTCTCCCTTGCATTGCACAACTTTTAAATAGCACTGTGGCAAAAGGGGGAGATATTCCCGGCCAGTAATTTCTTCTTCAGCCAAAATAATTTTTAGGTGGTAATGATTTGAGTAATAATCACTCTTCAATTGGCGCTTTTCTATAACAACAAAATTGACTTCAGCTTGATATACAAATTAGTCATAATACGAACTTTATTGGGCACAAAAAAAAGACCGATAAAGAGAAATGGAACGAGATATTTGTGTTTTTGTCTTAGTTTTTTCCTTGTCACTGATTTTCGACAGGAAATTCTTTTAACAGCCCTACATCTATCTACCTACCATTTTTTTCCAGGGCCAGTACATTTTGTTTTCTGTGTCAATTTTTCATTATCTCTTTCACTGCCGATGGTGACATGTTATCTGTGGATAGGTCAGATCCAGATCAGACAGCACAGAGCATGCCAACCGATGTTGGATCCACATTATTCGCCCAATTCTACACTATGACCAAAACTCTTCTTTAGACCTCAAAGGAGTATAAACTATTTAGTTGGCATAGAAAGAGGTAATATGGAGACAATACCACAACATAAAATAGCCACAGTTTTGCCTGTTTCTATACATAAATGTCTTACCTGGTCTATTCTTGAAGTCAGGGAGTTCTGTTTTGATTCCAACCTTCCTTTTTTCTGAAAAAAACAGGTATAAATGGTACAGTTATACTTTGTAACTTACAAAAACAGGGATATTGGAGAGAAAGAAGAAAAAAAGGTAGCATGTTTTTTTCTGTTTTTAACTATTTACCACTAAGTTTTTGTCCCAACAAACCTGAGAAAGAAAGCTTTTAAAAACATTGTGGAAAAGGAGAAAATCCTGGTTACCAGCATTTTCTCCTTTTCCCACAATGTATCTACCTGTCCAAAATCAACTTTCAATTTTCTGTTCACATGTATTTTGTCGTCTTCCAATGCTTTCAATTTGGAATACTTCAAAATTTCGCCTTTTTGCTTGAGTTTATTTCAAACAAATTTTAGCCTGGTCCATACTGATGCCTTGGCAGAGGGCAAATCTAGAGTAGCTCAAAAGTTTTAAAGCGTAGAAACCAAAGTGGGAATAGAAGATAATGCTGGTTACCAGCATTTCATCCTTTTACTCCCATGTTTTTAATGGCTTTCATCTCGAGGGTCATTTAAGCTCAGGATTGGGTGCTAAAGCACTAAAGATATCTTTTCACCTTTTTAAGCTGTTGACTTTACCCAAATAAAAAGAACCAAAACCATGATAAACAATGAGAATTTTCTCCTATGTTTGGTGCCTGACATGATTTTTAGTATTATTTAAATTACAGGCCATGGCAGCTAATGCACCTATCTCTGTTTTCCAGGAGTTTATTTTATTAGTCCTTGCACTGCATTCTATCCAAGCCACTGGCTGCTTTTCCCACCGAATCAAACTTCACACAATGTACAGCTCTGAAACAGGAATCATTCTGGTTTCAATGACTATCATCAATCCATGGATAGAATTTGGTGGTGATGGAGAATCAAACCTGTGATCCCTGTGATAGAGGAGTTAACCCTGTTATACTGTGTATTCCATGCTGCTGTTAGCAGTATGTCAGTCATACTACTACTTTAACCCTTTACCACACAACAAAATTCCAGATATGCCCACATTAAAGGTGGGTATTTAGAATTTTTACATCTCACCAAATTAAAAAATATATATATCACTGAAATTCATACGAAGAAATAATACAAATCATCAATAATTAAGATTCATAAAATTACAAAAAAAATTTTTTTTGATGGTATTCCCTTAAAAGGCTACATAGGCTCTTAAGTTATTTTTAGATTTCGCGCCAAAAATCAATAAAGCATTGTGGGAGTGCCAAGTGACTGGCACGTGACTCATAACGCTTAAATTCCCTATCATAACAAACATGTAATAATTATTTTCCATATTGTCTTCTTCGGACGCTATGTTTGAAGCTCCTTCTGTGTATTCCTGTAAGTAAATGAGCAAATTGATCATCTAAAAATAGAATGTTGGTGTCAACCTGAGCAATAGTAAATCTCTAATTTCTCGTGTTGTCGGACAGTTTTCGACTACTGGGGTTTTATGAATGAAAATTAAAAGGCTTTGGGAGTATAAGGATGATTTTTTTGCACTTTTGTAAAATTTTCGTCCCAAAATCTGAAGGGCCACCTTTAAGGGGATTCGAACAGGATAATACACATGTTTTTTAAATGATAATGATTGCTCTTAACTCTTTACCACACAATGACGACTTTAGATGAGCCTGAGAAAGAAGCCTTTTGAAAACAATGTGGGAAAAGGAGAAAATGCTGGTAACCAGCTTTTTCTCCTTTTCCCACAATGTTTTCTACTCTATCAATAAACAGTTGCACCATTTGAGCCACATTGAAATTGTGGTCTGCAAATGCTTTCAATTTGGACAGTGCTAAACTTTTGTCGTCTGGTAAAGGGTAAAATGAATAGAAAATATTGAAGAAAAAGGAGAAAATGCTGGTTATCAGCATTTTCTCCTTTTCTGTCAATGTTTTCAAAAGCCTTCTTTCTCAGGGTTGTTAAAAGTTGGGATTGTGTGGTAGATTGGTTGGTTGTATTGGAGTTTAACAGCTAAGGTCATATCATGGTGACTCACATGTGTTTCCTGGCTTTCTCACACCAGTACTAACACAACTTTCTTTTCAAAGCCACCAACTACTTTTCTCACATGCTTCAGCAAAGGTGAGAGGCGAAAATACACCAGAAAGAAAGTTCTGCTCAACCAGGTATCAAACTCACAACCACCAGGTCATCAGTCCAACATGCTCACCATTGAGCCACCAGGGTTGGCCATTGTGTGCTAGTGGATTAAATCATAATTTATATAGGTCCTTAAGTTTCATACATGATGAGCTTGTGCCTAAACTGCCCAAGGACACTCAAAGAAGACCTACCCTGTCAGAAGGGATTGACTCAAAATCTCCCCATTAAAAATCCAAACTCTATTTCCATAAAGTCCTAGGAGACCCCCTAAATTATGGCTGAGATTGAAATCACTCTCTAACACCGTTTCACAAGATTTATGCACTATGGTGGGTTGTGCCGAATCCATGCATGACTCACCAAATCGTTGAGGTGGGGAATCATCTCTCAGCCTTCTCTCCACATCATGAGTCCTTTCCGAGAACCCTTTGCGTTTGGCCTCAATCCTTGCCCTGCACATTATACAATCACTGTTACAGAGCAAATTGATCTAATTTATATACGATTCAGGCTCTGTGAAAAAGTGCTTTATTGCATATACAAAGAGAATCAACCTAAATAAGCCAACTTAATTTGCAGAGGCCGATCTTAGTTAAAAAAAAAATGTTATTGGTTTACTTTCTAAATGTCAAGGTACATCCTACTACACAATTTCAGCTGGTTTTCAGGAAAAGAAATGATTTGTGTAAAGTGACAACTTGTTTTGTATGATGAAGCTAGTGGTGGGCCGATGATCGACTATAGTCGAAAGTCAGTTGGTTTCGGCTTCCGATTCCGATAATCGATTGAGAAATCCCGCAATCGATTGTAGTCGGTTGCTATGCTGGCCTAGTGCCAAAACATGAATTCTGGTTTTTAGTGCTTGGTTTTTTGACTATTAATAATCACAATCTTGGATTAAACATAGTGGATAACAAACATGAAAATATGCTGAAAATGAGAAAGAAATCTTTGTCCATGAATGTCTTGAAAAAAAGTTGACAACTCGGCAAGTTTCCCTGGGCCCGGGTTTTGACATTTGGAAATTTGAAATTACCTGTCTTTGGCAATGAAAGATATCTGCCTATATGTCAGTCTGAGGCATGAAATTATCGTCTAGAACTTCATATAACCTAACTTGCATGCATCTGGCAGAAATATGGGTTAAACACCATCAGTATAAAATGCAAAGGACATCCGGATGATAATGAAGCTGGCGAGTCATTTATGACAGAGTAACGAAGGTGTTATTCCTCTTATCTAGTGTAAAGTGACAGTTTTTTAACTTACTTGCTATTTAAACTGACTAAATAATGTCAAATCATGTAGTAATACTTCTCCAGAAAGTAATTGTCAAGAAAAAGTAGATCGCCAAAAAAGCGCGAAAACCCATGACACTACAATGACCAGCGTGGCATCGTCCAATCAGATAGATTTCAAACTATCTTCTTATCTTTAATAATGAATTTGAACAGTGAATTTACACAGATTTCTGAATAAAGCAGTAAGTGGAAGCTGAAATTCTGCTCATGGGTAGAAAAAATGTTGATTTAGTAAATGAAAATAAAGTGTGTGTGTGTGTGTGTGGGGGGGGGGGGGGGGAAAGAGGGGTCGTCTGCAAATGTTTGAACTATTAGGTATATGTCTGATTCTTTTTTAACTCGTTTGGAAATTATATGGAACAAAATGAATGATATTGATTGAAGCAGAAAACTTAATTGTAATGTATTTCAATTGATAAAAGTGCAGGATACAACATATTTATAAACTTAATACATAAAGACTACCATGTTTACAGTACTGTCACAGTATTTTATTTTAAGCAAAGATACATTCTCATTTTAATGGAGTCTAAACCGATTGTACTATCGATAGCTAGTTGGTTTGCTCTTCCGATTACAAAGTGATAATCGATTGAGATTTTAAACCGATTGCCCAACACTAGATGAAGCACAAAGATGCATTAAACACTCTTTTCTCAGAACTATGCTCATATCCCTGCAATAAATAGTTTTAGAACATGTGAGAAAGAGAGCAATTGCTGGTAGAAATGCTACAGGTTAGAAAAACTATCAGACATTGAATTCCTGGTCCTGTCCATGCTGGTAACCAGCATTTTCTCCTTTTCCCACAATGTTTTCTACCCTTCACAAAACAAATTTCAAATTCTCAGTCACTTTTATTTTGTCGCCTGCAAATGCTTTCAATTTGGACAAGCCTAAAATTTTGTTGTTTGGTAACGAGTTAAGAGTGAAGAAATTATCTTCCATACAGTCTAAAATGCTTACAGAAACTGCATCTTCTTCCGCATTTTTTCAAACTCCATCACAATTCTACCTTAGGGTTTATAAATCATAGGATCATTGCCAATGCATTGAAGCATTTGATACAATAAAAAAATCAAGTCTATTGCGAAAAAACAAGACAGACCTTGCATCCATCATGGATATATCCCTGTCTCTACTACTATCTGGTTCCCTGTCTCTGTCTCTGTCCCTATCCCTGTCCCTATCTCGGTCCCTGTCCCTATCTCTGTCTCCACTTTTCCTTCTCATCAAGTTGTAGCGCAAATCACTCGGATTTCTGTGTATATCATCATCCAACAGATGCTTGTCTTCCTGACGTTGCTGTTCTTTGTACAGCCTTTCGTACTTTGGATCTGGCTTTGAGTCCAATCTGAAACAAATCATGCAAAATCCAAATTTACACGAAACACTTCAATCAATAAAAGTAATTTGTTGAATTTGTGTTAACCCTTCACCACAAAATAAAATTTTAGAACTGTCCAAATTGAAAGCATTTGCAGACAACAATTTCAATATAGCCCAAAAGATGCTGTTTTTCTTTGATAGAACAGAAAACATTATGGGAAAAGGAGAAAATGCAGGATTCCTTTTCCCAAAATGTTTCTAAAAGGCTTCTTTCTCAGGGTCATTAAAAAGTCAAGATTGCGTTGGTTAATGGTTTTTTGTGCCTCTTTCAACATTATTCCATTCATTTGCATTTTGTTTTCCAAAAATCTTCTTCTTCAGGGTTGTTAAAACTGATGATTGTTTCCATAAGGTTTGAAAAAGGAAAAGATCATCAAAACAGAACACAAAATCAGCTATTATTAACTTTTTACCAAACAACAAAATCACAGTCCAAATTGAAAGTACTTGTAGATGAAAACTTTAAACCCTTTCTCCATAGATACTCATTTCTACGCATTGCATGAAGTTGCCATGGAAAATATTGTGGAAAAAGGTGAAATTGCTCGTGATTAGTGTTTTCTACACTATCAAAAGGTGTCATATACACATAAGAAACGGCTACAATGTTTATCCCGTTCTCTGATAAAGATTGAAGCAATAAAGACCTCTTACCTTATTCTAACCTCTTGGTCATGTCTACTTGACCTGTAAGTGATGTAGAAAAAAAGACTATAATGATTGACAAAGATAAAATTATAATTGCATAGTTCAATAACCAGGCCCCAGATTCACAAAAAAATTCAGTCTCTCATTTAATCAAATCTGCTAAAGAGCCCACTGTCAAACTCAAGTTATTTGAGTTACATTTTATTACCATAAATCAGCAGTCTTCAGAGGCAATCGCAAATCCTGAGTGGACATAACATTTCAAACTGAACTCAGCAAGAAAGTGGACTTAAGTCTGCTAAATGAAGTCTGTCTATTTTGCTAAGACGAGTTTAAAACCTGTCAGCTCTGTAAACATTAGTGAAGCATATCTAAAATAACCAACACAATTGAAGTCAGGTACCAAGTTCTCTTGTGAATTTGAACAAAATAAGAATCAATTTTTTTATAAATACATGTAGACCAGGCCCAGGTCCTGTATTCCCCAAGCATTCTTATTATGAATTCTTCATAATTCTCAGGATTCTTTTTAAGTTCTCGAGAAAGGAAATTTCTGATTGGTTTAACTAAATGAAGCAATCAAGAAGAGTACGATCTGACTTCACACCATTTCTACCTTAGTTGAGCATAATATCTGTCTAACTCGAAATATCAAGATCTTTCTCATTTACTGAATACCTTTAACAATCTTTTATCAAACAATTTTTTTGTATCAACCCACTGGAGGGAGGATTCAAAAATATTGTTGGACAAGGTGAAAATGCTAGTTACCAGCATTCTACCTTTCCTTGTTACGTTTTCTACTTTTTTGAAAGCAATAGCAAACCCAACCAGGGTCCAAAAAGTCCGCTCGCCCTTACTAATAAGAATTTGGTGAGGGCAAGTAGATTATCCTTCTTAGTCTAACTGCAGGCCAAGTAAGGACAAGTAAGAATTCTGAAATTTTATTGGACCCTGACGACCCTGATAATTTTGTCCTTTTTCCATATTTTCTACCCTTTCCACCTGTATAAAATGTCAATTTAACCCATTGCCATACAACCCCTACTTTTGACGCCCTTGAGGAAGACGCCTTTAGAAAACATGATGGGAAAAGGAGAAAATGCTGGTAACCAGCATTTTCTCCTTTTCCCACAATATTTTCTACCCTTCACAAAACAAATTTCAAATATTCAGTCACTTTAATTTTGTCGTCTGCAAATGCTTTCGATTTGGGCAAACCTAAAATTTTGTCGTTTGGTAATGAGTTAATATTTGAGTCATACTCATTTTGTCGCCTTGACATGTTTTCAATTTGGACAAGTCTAAAACTTCATTGTTTGGTGAAGAGTTACGCTGTTGTCTGTAAATGTGTTTAATATGAAAAAGTCTAAAACCTTGTCATCTTGTAAAAAGTTATAAAAAAAAATCTTGCCATTTTGTAAAAAGTTAACCCTTTTCCAAACAATCCCTGGTTGTTACAACCCTGGGATAGAAGCCTTTGGAAATCATAGTGGGAAAAGGAGAAAATGCTGGTTACCAGCATTTTCTCCTTTTCCCACTATTTTTTACCCTTCCCAAAACAAATTACGATTTTTGAGTCCCATTTATTATGTTGTCCTATCACCTTTATTGCAAACGGTTTATTACTATTTAAATATAACCTTACCTAGACTTTGAATCCCACAATATTTTCTTCCCTTCCAAAAACAAATTATGATTTTTGAGTCCCATTTATTTTGTTGTCCTACATGTATCACCTTTATTGCAAAGGGTTTATTACTATTCAAATGTAATCTTACCTAGACTTTGAATCATGAACTAATCTCCTATCACCAACACTGTCTCGATCCATCCCAACGGTAATCTTATAATCCATCTCTCGGTATTTACTACTACTACTACTACTACCACTGGCTCTTGGCTTTGGCTTATCAGTTGGTTTGACAGTAATTGTTCTTTTCTCAACATAAGACTCCTCATCTAAAATATCGTCATGATGAAATGCTAAAATTTCTTCGCGGTCAAACATTGCATTTGAATAGTCCTTTTTCGGATACAACATTACAAACGTTTTTGGTCTAAATTCATAATTCACAGGTACATCTTCATCCAGATCCAAATGCTGAGGCCCACGATGAATACCAATTGTAATGTTTTCCTCAAAATCAAAACCTCCTTGGGCAAGTTGTTCCAGTGTCTCAAAGCGCTTATTCAGTCTCTGCATTTTCCTCCCTGTGTCAACAATCTTTACCATGTCGATTTCCTCTCTCCTCGATGAACTTTTCTCAATGGATCTTTTTGAAGATGATGGTTGCCGGTCCGAGTACATCTGTCCACCATAAGGTGACAGAGAGCGACGTCTTGAGTACTCAACATCTTCAGGAATATCCTCATATCGACTGTCTCTGGTCCTATTTAAAACATAATGATTCATTTGAAAGCTACAGATCAGGAAAATGATGATTTTTACTCTTGTACCAATTTATCCTGCTTGCTCTAAAATAATCAAAAACTTTAAGAAGTAATGATAGCTAGAACATCACTTTAAGGCTTCTGCAGTTTGCAGGGTTTCATGTATGAAAGATTGATTGGTACAGGCACTTACTCCTTTTTCCACAATAGATAAAAAACAATGCATCTAGCAAGGAGAAAAATCATGCTTTCTTTGCAGTAGGTATAGTAAGAAAGACAAGAAAAACATTCAAAACATTATTTCTCAATGTCACAAAAATGTCTTGATAGTGTTGCTCTCTATTCATTTCTAATGTTGTTCTTTTTTTCAACACTGCTATGTTTTTTTCACAACCATTAGAGAAAAAAAGGCTTTTGAAAAGATTATGGGTAAAAGCAGGAAAGTAATAACCAGCATTTTCAGACACATCAAGCTTCTGCATCACAACTAGTTTGTCATCCCCAAAAGCTTCCACTTTGGCTTCAAATTTGGCAGTCAAAATTTAGAAGTCTATTAACTCTTTACCACACAATCCCGACTTTTAACGACCCTGAGAGTGAAGCCTTTTGAAAACATTGTGGGAAAAGGAGAAAATGCTGGTAACCAGCATTTTCTCCATTTCCCACAATGTTTTCTACCCTTCACAAAACAGATTTCAATTTCTGAGTTCCGTTTATTTTGTTGTCTGCAAATGCTTTCATTTTGGACAAACCTAAAATCTTGTCGTTTGGGAATGACTGAAGTGGTTCACTTGTATTACAGATCATCTTTCCATGCCACAAAAATTATAAACCAGCACCGTTGATGATGTTGACAATTATCAATCCCCTAAGGGACTAATGACTTTAACTCAGGCTTGAACACCCTCCCAATAGCATTCTGTTTTCTAACGCTCAATAGATAGTTAAATACGAAAGAATTACTCTTTCTGACAGCCTGGTTAAGCAAAATAATCATCCAATGCTGCTTTCTCCATGTAAAACTAGACTATGAATGCTAAATTGAACAATGAATGGACTCTCATCGAAAATCTCTGTACATGTACTTAACAGACTGGGCCAATGGACCTCTGCACTTGAGGGAAAAAAGCTAAATTTGGGTAAACAAGCCACCTCTAGTGAGATGAAAAGGACTATCTTACTTTCTTGAAGGTCCTGGACTATGTGACCTTGACCTTGACCTGTAACTCCTCCTGGTAGAATCAGCCTGTCTTTTGATTGGTTGATCATAGTCATGTGGGGAAGACGATCTCCTCTTTGTACTCTGAGATTTTTTTCTCTGTGGAGAAAATCTTTCTCTTTCTGGAGTCTTTGACCTTTTTCTTTGCGGAGGAGAAGAGTGTCTTTCGTGTGACTTTGACCTGAAAAATAATTTGTCTTGTTACTTGTAAAGTTGTTATCATGGGTATTTAACAGTGAAATACAGAAATGTATTAATTAGTAGGATACTTTACCTTTTTCCCAAACAACATGATTTTAGACTTGACCAAATAGAAAGCACTCACAGACGACAAATAAAATGTAAATGTATTTCAATTGAAGGTCTCTGTCATTGATGGGGAAGAAAAGCTGAGGGAAAAGGAGAATATGCTGGCTCCCATCACAAGCCCCCATCTCACAACAAAGTCCTTAACTACTACACAAATGAACAAATGCATACCGGAAGGGGAGATAATTCCGCAACATTATAGCAGTAGGGTCATGTAAATCGCATATACACAACTTTGTATATAGAAACACTGTGTACGGGTTTTGAGTTCAGTACCTCAAAAACTGTAGGATCATTTCATCAGACAAATTTGTGTCTACACACAGACAGATGGATAGACAGCCATGGCAATTCCAGTATACCCCTCTCCAGTTGGGAAGCAAATGCTTTCAATGGAAAAACCTAAAAAATGTTGCCTCATAAAGTTTAACCCTTTACTTCATAGATACTCATTTCTACGCAATGCTTGTAGGAGCCTTTGGAAAACATTGTGGCAAAAGGTGAAATTGCTCATGACGAGCAATTTCACCTTTTGCCACAATGTTTTCTATGCTATCAAAATGTGTCATATACACATAAGAAAACAGCTTCATCCTTGCTGTTATTTTGGGTCAATTAGAGATACATTAACCATAGAAATGCCTTATTGGATAAACTAAAAGGGTTAAATTTGGAATTGAGTCCTCATAAGATTTTTCATGGCGAGACAATTCCAAAGAGTACAACACAGGTTTTGATGATGAAATAAATACATTTTTTGGGCTAGCATACATGTACTCATGTAGTATCACATACATTGACTCTCATTAACCCTATACCTGATATGCCAATTTGAGGCTCTTCCATTTCAGCAGCAAATAAAGATATGATGTCAAAAATATGGAAAAATGAGGATACAAATATCTGTATTGATGTGTGGAAAACATTGTGGGAAAAGGAGAAATTGCTCGTTACGAGCAATTTCTCCTTTTCCCACAATGTTTTCAAAAGCTGTCTGTTGTTGATATATCAAGAGTATCTGTGGAGTAAAGGGTTAAGAAATATATTACACACCTCTTTCGTTGTGGTGATCTTGATCTCTTTCTCTCCCTTTTGGGGCTTGATCTTCTCTTTTCTCTTTCTCTGGAAGGTGATCTTTTCTTGTATGATGCTCTTGGTGAATGTGAACGTGATCTAATTTTGTTGGTATTGAAAGCACAAGTGCAAACATTAGATATGACTTTGCTGGTGACAACTGCACATTACAAATATATCAGAAACTAAGTACACAAATTTTTGTACCGTATTCAAATGAAACTAAAAATCGGGTGCATCTCATTTTTGTGTCATGATGAAATATTAAGTAGTCAGATTATAATTGATAGATATTATTAGATAACAAAACTTGGAAGACTGTCTAATGGCAACTATAGCCGACTATGATAAGAAAGAGATGTAAGGAAGGGAAAACTTGACCAGATAAAGAAATTAACTACCGTTAGTTGCTACATTAACATTTTTCTCGTGCTGAATCTTTCACTTTCAAAGTGAGACAGCAATACAGCAATAAAACGTAATGCTAAAAATGAATATATTGAAGTTGAATTCATGACACTCAAGTATGTCCAATATTTTAACCCATTACCACAAAATCCCTATTTTTGACAATCCTGGGGTAGAAGCCTTTTGAAAACATTGTAGGAAAAGGAGAAAATGCTGGTAAACAGCATTTTCTCCTTTTCCTACAAAGTCTTCTATCTTTTACAAAACAAATTTAAAATTTTCAGTCACTTTTATTTTGTTGACTGCAAATGCTTTCGATTTGGACAAGCTTGAAATATTGTAGTTTGGTAATGAGTTAAACCTACTTTAATGATGTATAATTTATAGACAATTCTATTCGTCAAGGCACACAATTGTCCCCAACTGTAATGAAATGCCTATACTGTAATGGCAACTTTGCTATGTGATTTTCAACTGTTTTTTCTTCTAGGCATATGAATTATACATATCCCTGGCAGTAAAAAACTTCCATCTATCACTATATCATGAAAGAACTTACCGCCCAGTTGTCTAGAAAGTCAATCATTTAATCCTTTACAACTCCATGTTTTAGAAACCCCTAGAAAAACGGCTTTTGAAATTAATGAGGGAAAGGAATAAATGCTGGTAACCAACAAGTTCTCTTTTTCCTTGGTATTTTCTATCCTTTCAAAGCCAAACTTCACCATATTCATGATATAAATGCAGTCTGCACACGTACAAAACTGGCAATGCGACATTCAAAACTCTTCCTTGTTTACTGCAGATCATAATTAAGTTGTATTGGAAGCCTTTGACACCAACATGTACGTTTCCTGAGATCAAAAGGGCTGATGAAGAAAAAAGGTCAAAGCTGACTTGGTGAAAGCTCACTTTGCCACAAGCTGAAAAATTTTACTGGACATTCTGACTGCTATGAAAATTTTGCCAGACATAACCAGAAGCCTGCAGGACTACAAAAAAAATAAACCCACCAAGCAAATTTTGTGACTCGGGGCCTCCTGTAGCTTGGATATCATTTGTTGCTCCAACAATGAACAAGAGCGGCAAATTGTCGCAAGATACGCCCGTCTTACCCCAAGTTGTAAAGGTGGGGCATGCACCGGACAAAATTCAAGTATGAAAAACAACAAAGGGGAAAAACTCAAAAATAAAGCAAGCAAGAGTTGTGATTCCTGTTCACTGCACTCCCCATGGATGAGATCTATCCACCCATGAATTTTCATAACCCTAGCTACTATAGTTTTGGAGATATGCTCCGTACAAAAATCAAGTATGAAAAACGACAAAGGGCAATAACTCAAAAGTTAAGCAAGCAAGAGTTATGATTCTTATGCACTGCACACACCCTCGGTAAGATCTATCCAGCCATGAAATTTCATAACCCTAGCTAGTATAGTTTTGGAGATATGCTCCGGACATAATTCAAGTATGAAAAACAACAAAGGGCAATAACTCAAAAATAAGCGAGCAAGAGTTATGATTCCTGTGCACTGCACTCTCCCTCGATGAGATCTATCCACCCATAAAATTTCATAACCCTAGCTAGTATAGTTTTGGAGATATGCTCCGGACAAAATTCAAGTATGAAAAACGACAAAGGGCAATAACTCAAAAATTAAGCAAGCAAGAGTTATGATTCCTGTGCACTGCACTCCCCCTCGGTGAGATCTATCCACCCATGAAATTTCATAACCCTAGCTACTATAGTTTTGAAGATATGCTCCGGACAAAATTCAAGTATGAAAAAAAAACAAAGAACAATAACTCAAAAATTAAGCAAGCAAGTTATGATTCTTGTGCACTGCACTCCCCGTCAATGAGATCTACCCACCCATGAAATTTCATAACCGTAGCTAGTATAATTTTGGAGATATGCTCCGGACAAAATTCAAGTATGAAAAACAACAAAGGGCAATAACTCAAAAATTAAGTGAGCAAGAGTTATGATTCTTGTGCACTGCACTCCCCGTCAATGAGATCTTTCCACCCATGAAAATTCATAACCCTAGCTAGTATAGTTTTGGAGATATGCTCCGGACAAAATTCAAGTATGAAAAACAACAAAGGGCAATAACTCAAAAATTAAGCGAGCAAGAGTTATGATTCTTGTGCACTGCACTCCCCCTTGATGAGATCTATCCACCCATGAAATTTCATAACCCTAGCTACTATAGTTTTGGAGATATGCTCCGGACAAAATTCAAGTATGAAAAACAACAAAGGGCAATAACTCAAAAATTAAGCAAGCAAGAGTTATGATTCTTGTGCACTGCACTCCCCCTCGATGAGATGTATCCACCCATGAAATTTCATAACCCTAGCTAGTATAGTTTTGGAGATATGCTCCGGACAAAGAACTGGACGCCGCCCGCCCGCCCAGACGCCCGCCACGGGTGATCCCATAATACGTCCCGTCTTTGACGGGCGCATAAAAATTGTGGTAAACATACCAAACAAACAACACGAAAAACAATAGCTCCTTTCCAAACAATTTGGTTGGGAGATAAGGTTTTGTAGTTAAACAAAGATTTGAACAAAATCTTCTTTTGCATCTAAAATACTCAATCTTCTGTGTTGAGTTTACACTACATTGAAAGGAACTCTAAGCCTGTATGCAACTTATGCCTTTTTCCCGATTACCGCAATACTACGATCTGTTGAAGTTTGCTCAAATGTTATTTTTGTGACTGGGTCTCCTCAACCCTTCATTGCAGCCCTTTTTTCAACTATCTGAAAATCTCAAAATAAAGACCAAAGCATATGCCCATTTCATATCAAAGGAAGCAGGTCAACTCTGCCTGGTACCAACTTGGGCCCTGAGTTAACTCGGCCTCAGGTCAACTTGGCCAGGCCAACTACACCCATTTACATTCCATTTGGCAAAATGGGGTAACAGATATGTACATAATTTAAATCTGTATGTTTCAGGTACTAATAAGTGATTCTGAGGTGGAACAATGTTTAAGTAATTGTCAGAATATGGCAAAACGAGCTTTCAGTTACAAATAAACAAAGTGTAGTCTTCAGTGAGTGGTCATAAACATTTCATGTCACTCTTATCAGTATTCTTTCATAAGCATTAGACATCCTGAGAACATTTAACCAAGTCAAACACCCAGAAAACCCTTTAACCCATTACCACACAATACTTTTGTTGCTCCTGGAAAAGAATCCTTTTGAAAACATTGTGGGAAAAGGAGAAAATGCTGGTAACCAGCATTTTCTCCTTTTCCCACAATGTTTTCTATCCTTCGCAAAACTAATTTCAAAGTTTCAGTCACTTTCATTTTGTCATCTGCAAATGCGTCCGATTTGGACAAGCCTAAAATATTGTCGTTTGGTAATGAGTTAAAAAGGCTTTGTTAATAATATGTAACATGGCTATTCACATAGCCCTTTTAAAGGGTAAAATGCAGACAATTAATTGCAGTAGAAATAAATAATTAAAGACGCCTCATGTTTTTTATTTCACAGCCTTATTTGTATTATTTCCCCATATTGTATTGTATAACACTTGACTAGGGTATAATAAAGAGATACTGTCATATTACGTTAATCCATCATTATTACGAATGAAAGACAAAAAACAGATGGACATTTCTGGTGAAAAAAAAGATGAATATAAAACAATAATTCTTCTTGTTTGAAACATCTTTCTGTATAAACTTGCTACCAACACACCCAGATACACTCTTATCTGTTTACCACACAATCCCGACTTATATCAATCCTTGGAAAGAAGACAATTAAAAAGATTGTGGGAAAAGGAGAAAATGCTGGAAATCAGCATTTTCTCCTTTTCCCGCAATGTTTTCTATCCAGAAAGACTGAACCACTTGAGATATATTAAAATTGTTGTCTGCAAATGCTTTCAATCTGAAAAAGCCTAAAGTATTGTCGTTTGGTAAAGTGTAAGTTTATCCCTACTGTATGGTCGAGTTGACCAGGCCGACTTAACGTGGGCCGATTTGACCCGAGGCCGACTTGACTCAGATTCGATAGTATCAGTCGTCGGCATTTGGCTTTGCAGCCTGCTAAATTTTCCACCTATCGTATGGATGGATAATTTATGGTAGATCTATTAATTTATATCGAAACGTATGCTTTATTTTGGAACTCTGTGTCGACTACCGCGTCTCTCGCAGTGGCAGACACTGAGACAGTCACAGTCGCACATCGGCATGTGGTGCATGCCTCGAAAAAAAATCAGACCTAAAAGTTTAAAATAATAACAACACCTTCTCTCTCTTCGTCTAGGTGACGGCTTTCTTGGAGGAGGCATTATCTTGCATCAACAAACTTATTAGCGTCTATGTTAATCGACTATATTCGCGTGTGTGCTCTTCTATCACTATTTGGCCGCCATTTTGAGGATTTTACACGGGCATAACTTCGGGTATTTCCGTCTGAATGAAAAAAGCGTCGGAAGTGAAAGTAGCCAATCAAATAAAACAGATTTTCCGGCCTAACCGGCTTTCGCGAAAACTAACGAGTCGACGTTGCATTCAATATTCAAGATGGCAGACTTCGATGCCTTTGATCCAGTTCCACAGACAGAACAGCAAAATGAAGTAGATCCCGCTGCCGATTTTTTGGCAAGAGAACAAGACGAACTGAAAGGATTGGAAGATGATACGTTTGGAAACGAAACTAACACGGATGGTGAATTTAATGTTTCTGAAATTGTGGTTTTCCTTAAGGCCGCCTTTCCTTAAACAGTCACACCCCCTTTTCATCATGTGATTTTTTCTGGAAAATGAAATACTTGACCAATACACCTTTTGCCTAGTCTTTCAACCCTGAGAGCGTTGGTCAAGTCGGCATAATTCAGGAAATACAGTACGTATGGTAGGAAATTTGCCTGGCAATATTTTTGAATAATACAAAAGTGGAGTGGAATGATAGTTGAAATGGTAAATAGGCAAGTACTATTTCAACTATCATTCCACACGTCCAAATTGAAAGCATTTGCAGACAAGATTACTAAAAAATAGAAATTTGTTCTTGGAAGGGTAGAAAACACTGTGGGAAAAGGAGAAAATGCTGGTTTCCAGCATTTTCTCCTTTTCTCATGGTGTTTTCAAAAGGCTTCTTTCTCAGGGGCGTCAAAAGTAGGGATTGTGTGGTAATGGGTTAAAAAATATTGCCAAGTAAATTTAGACGGAATGATAGGGTAGAAAACATTATGGGAAAAGGAGAAAATGATGGTTACCAGCATTTTCTCCGTTTTCATAATGTTTTCAAGAGGCTTCTATCTCATGGTTGAGAAAACCAGGGATTTTTTTTGTAAAGGGTTAAAGTATCCATTGTATGAACCACATAATTAATATTTGATAAAGAATTAAGCAGTCATGAAGAATCAAAATAAATAACCAGGCATTTATCTATTTTATCGTAGAACAAACAGGCTTTGATGGGTTCCAGCAGGAAGCTCCAGATCAACCACAGTTAGTTGATGATTTTAGTGGAGACTTTGGTGGAGGAGAGGAGCAGCCACAGGTTAGAAGAACTTTATGACTTGAGATTTTTTTTTTTCAAAAGTCAGTTTTACTTTATCTCTTTACCACACAATCCCAACTTTTAATGACCTCGAGAAAGAAATCTGTTTGAAGCATTATGGGAAAAGGAGAAAATGCTGGTAACCAGCATTTTCTCCTTTTCCCACAATGTTTTGTATTCTTCCCAAAACAAATTTCAATGTATTAGTCAAATTTATTTTGTCATTTGCATATGCTTTCGATTTGTACAAGTCTAAAATTTTATAGTGTGGTAAAGAGTTAACTCTTTCCCAAAAGAAAAAAAAGTTATACTTAACTTGATATTGCTAAGGGAATGATCTCTATTCCATATTTCTGTTTATGCGTTTATCAAGAAATTTGATGTGAAATTAATGCTTTCTACATTTTCTGACTTTTGTCAAACCACCATTTTCAAATGAAATGACAACTAGTAAATACTTAAATGAATTAAAATAAATAAAACACAAAAGTTCTTTATGAGTTTGGATTGACATTCATAAATTTATATTGTTATTGCAGGCGAATGATGCTTATTCCGCAATATCGCAAGTAGACCGACAAAGAGCTGAGCCAGAAAAAATTCGTGTGTGGAGAGAGGAGAATGCTAGAAGAATAGAAAAGAAAGGTGTGCTATAATAAGTTCATTTGAACACTTAGTCAAGGATTAATTATAGTGTAGTCTCTGGCGTGACATAATCACATGCAAGGAAATTTTTTACTGCTTAACTCTTTCCCAAATGAAACAATCTGGAAATAGTCCAGATTGAAAGTGTTTGCAGATAACAAAATAAATGTGAATGAAAAAAATGAAATTTATTTCGGAAAGAGAAGAAAACTTGTGGGAAAAGTAGTAAATGCTGATTACCAGCATTTCTTCCTTTTCCCACAATGTTTTCTAAAGGCTTCTGTTTGAGGTTCGTTTCAAGTTCGGATTGTGTAGTAAAACTGTATACGGTTAACTGTTTACATGATAAGTTGAGAGAACAGTATGTTAGACCTGTTTTGTTCAATTTGGAAACATTTGCAGAAAGTACATTAGATGTGGCTCATGTGTAATCATTCAGCCTTTGATATTATAAAAAACATTATGCTCAACACAGAAAATGCTGGTTACCTGTATTGTGTCATTTTCTTGTTTTCTGAAGCGTCTTTTCTCAGGATTATTAAAACTCAGGGCTATGTGGTAAAGGTTTAATGAGACTCGTATTCCTCACATTGTAAAGATTGGTGTCACATGGGTTATGAGTCTGAATTAAAGAACCTGCCAGCTATCATCATTGCATCAGCATCTATTTTCGGCTAATTCTCAGTCATCATTAAGGGGAAGTTAGCTTGAAGGTCATTCTAGTGCTTGATACTCAATGCTTTCAGTAGCTCTTTAATCCCCTAAACAACATCATAGCAGACTTTAAAAATAATATACTGTAGCAAGCGCAAAGATGAGATTAGAACAAATTGAAAAACAGTCCAACTTCAGGAATTTCTCTGAATTCTTTACCACACAATCCTGACTTTTAACGACCCTGAGAAAGCAGCCTTTTGAAAACACTGTGGGAAAAGGAGAAAATGCTGGTAACCAGCATTTTCTCCTTTTCCCACAGTGTTTTTTACCCTTCCCAAACCAGATTTTAATTTTTCAGTCACCTTTATTTTGTCGTCTGCAAATGCTTTCAATTTGGACCAGTCTAAAATTTTCTTGTGTGGTAAAGAGTTAATACACCACAATTTTTTCAAGTGCTTTAGAAGGGTTTTGGTTAGAAAAAGAGAGTTAGATTGTGCTTTGTACAATATTCAGATGAAGAAGAAGCAGAAAGAAAGGAGGAATGGAGAAAGATTGCAAAGAAAGAACTGGAAGATTGGTACAAACATCATGAAGAACAACTTGGCAAAACAAAGACAGCTAATCGGTATGTTCCCTTTTTTTCGTTGGGTAGATTTATTTCACTATTTTACCGGGACACCATGTTGAATCTTTGAATATTGAACAGGTTTCTTGACTCTTTGCCAAACAAGCCCTGGTTAGGGTTGGTATTAAACATGGGAGAGAAGCCTCGAAAACATTGTTGGAAAAGGAGAAAATGCTGTTAACTCATTACCAAACGACAAAATTTTAGGCTGGTCCAAATCGAAAGTATTTACAGAGGACAAAATAAAAGTGACTGAAAGTTTGTAATTTATTTTGTGAAGAGTAGAAAACATTGTGGAAAAAGGAGAAAATGCTGGTTACCAGCATTTTCTCCTTTTCCCACATGTTTTCTAAAGGCTTTTTTCTCAGGTGTGTCAAAAGTAGGGATTGTGTGGTAATTGGTTAATCAGCATTTTTTCCTTTTCCAACAATGATTTCTACTCTGGCAGGGACAGCTTCCGCCATTTGAGCTACTACTGAGTTGTCATCTGCAAATGTTTTCAATTTGGACAGGTCTAGAATATTGTTGTTTGGTAAAGGGTGAAATTCGCTGAGGCAAAGGGTGTCAGCTTATCAAAATGGGTGTGCTAAAATAGTAATGATGAGTTCATATCTATTGTCAACTAAGTTCTACATCTTATACTAACCCTTAACTCATTACCAAATGACAATATTTAAGGCTTGTCCAAATTGAAAGCATTTGCAATCGACAATATAAAAGTGACTGAAAATTTGAAATTTGTTGTGTGAAGGCTATAAAACATTGTGGGAAAAGGAGAAAATGCTGGTTACCAGCATTTTCTCCTTTTCTCACAATGTTTTCTAAAGGCTTCTTTCTCAGGGGCATCAAAAGTAGGGATTGTGTGGTAATGGATTAACTCTTTACCAAACAACAAAATTTTGGACTTGTCCAAGTTGAAAGCCTTTGCAGACAACAAATTAAATGTAATCAAAAACTGAAAACAGAAAAATTGAAAGTTTTGGGAAGGGTACAAAACATTATGGTAAAAGGAGAAAATGTTGGTTACCAGCATTTTTCTTCTTTTCCTATAATGTTTTCAAAAGCTTTCTCTCTCAGGGTCGTTAAAAGTCGGATTGTGTGGTAATGAGTTAAATAGTTTGTAAGCTGAAAACTTTTGCAGACAACAAAGTATATGTAGCTAAACAAGTGTATTAATCTTTGAAAGAGTAGGGACATCTGCGGGAAAAGGAGAAGATGCTGGTTCTTCTTTTCAAACAGAGTTGTTTTCAACAGTCTTCTTTCACAAGGTGGCTTAAACTCAGGATTGTGTGGTCAATTGTGAAGTTGTTTGATGAATGAAAAAGACCATTTCAGTGAGAAAAAAAAAGTCTGCATTTGTAAATTTAAACATTTTACCTCACAACAAAGTTTAGGTGATAACCATATTGAAAGCATTTGTAAAGAACAAGGTAAAAAGTGGGAAATCGAGAAAATGCTGTTATCAGCATTGTCTCCTTTTTCCACAATGTTTTATATCTGTCCAAAAACAACTTCTATAATTAGAGCTACATTGAGTTTTGGCATCTGCTAATGCTTTCAGGATGGATGGGTATAGAATTTGTTTTGTAAAGAGTAGATACAAGAGTGGTCAGAATGAAATTACCTCCCATGTTTTAATCTTTCCTCATTGTGTTGGTTTTTACGAATGTTAGACAAGTGTTTACTTGACTCAGTGAGTGCATTTTTAAATTTTTTCCTATATTATTAATTTGGACTTGCTAAAAAGTGAAACTAATGCAAAAATGAATGATAATGCACATAACGAAAAATTGAAAGGAGAAAATGGAGAAATGGTTTATTGTTGACAGTATATCTCCTACCACAATATTTTTATGTGAACTTATTTGTAGGCAGCATCTGCGTAGTAATGCTTAACCCATTACCACACAATCCCTACTTTTGAGGCCCCCGAGAAAGAAGCCTTTTGAAAACACTGTAGGAAAAGGAGAAAATGCTGGTAACCAGCATTTTCTCCTTTTTCCACAGTGTTTTCTTCCCTTCTCAGAACAAATTTCAATTTTTCATTCACCTTTATTTTGTTGTCTGCAAATGCTTTCAATTTGAACCAGTCTAGAATTTTGTCGTGTGGTAAAGAGTTTACTCATGTTGATTATTCATATTTCTTGAGGATGTTGTAAAAACTACGGACTGCAAGTTACATCAAGAAGTACATGTATTTAAGTATACTAGTGTAAATAATCTTTGACCTGATAAATGCTTGGTCTTGTGAAATAATTTACATTTTTATTGCCTTTGTATCCTTTTCACAAACAGCTCTGGACCGTAAGTGCTTAGTTTTTATTTGAAACCGTTTAGTCATTAAATGTGGAATTAAATTGTTGTGAGTAAAGTCAGAGTGAAAACATCTTCATTGAGAAGCCTTATCATTGACAAAGGCAGTTCTTTAGACTCAATTATTCAATAGCTTAAACCATTATGTCATGAATTTGATACAGAGATACATGATTTTCATAAGGAGGACAGTTAAAGAAAGGAAAACAAGGGCAATACACTGGGGAACTGATGCCCTGCTATGCAGGAAGTGATATTTTAACTCGAATAAAGTGCATAAATTTATGTGTCAAAATACTTTTTTGTATAGGTTCCCCTTTTCGTAGTTAACAACTTATCCTAGTTTGAATTAAATATTTTTATCGTCAAAGATATTATTTTTTTTTACACAATGACAATACAGAAGCCAGGGCTATAACAATACCTGGAAGTTTCGTTAAAAACAATCAAGCTAAATAGATGGAAATGATTGTAAAAATGTAGAAGATAGCGTGAAGAAGATCTAGAAAAAAGAGAAATGTTTTACAGCATTTGTTATCTCTGTTTGGCACCTTGTTTACAAAGGCAATCAGGGATGGATGTGTAATAGGAGAAAATTTGATATATTTTCGTAGCTCTTGTGCAAAAACATGGATATTTTCTCATACTACTGTGTTGACTGAGGAAATTAATGTCACACTCAGGCAGTTGTTGATTATTGAACAGAAAGGCAGTTAACCCTTACAATTTTGGCACCATTATGTCCTTTTTTCAACTGCAATATTAACAGAAAAATCAACTGGAGAAGTATGTAGTTCACAGGGAAAAAAATGACTTAGAGCAAGTGAGGAAATAGAAATCTAGCAGAAAGATAGTTTTGGATCAGAATATCTCACTAATTGATTGTTGATGATAAAAAAAAAGACTGCTTTAGCAGTTTGATCTGAATCTTCACTGTCTACAGTTACAATTTGAATAGTTGGTTCTCGAAGTGTTATGTTGTCACATGGTTGAAAGTTAAGGTCTCTTTGTACTATTTAGATATTGAAACATGTTCATACTTGACTGTTCCCAATTACATGTACTTAGTAATCTACCTTTTACTGTGCAGGCCTCCTACTTTGACTAAAGGACAGTTGGGGGAAAAGATATCTTTTTTTTTGGAAAACATTTGAAGAAAAAAGGAGGGATTACTTGCTATGAGCAATTTCTTCCTTTATACATTGGATTTTGAGAAAAATCCCAGTTATAGGTGTCAAAGGTCACATTTGTGCAGTAAGGGGTTGTAAATATTAGTAGCATGTTGTATCTTTATCAATGTTCATATAAGGTTACATTGTGATATGTATCTGTCCATCATGAATTAATCAAGAGAGACAGTTCAAAAGGCAAGCAGTGACAGAGGATTTGTGTGTAGCTGGAGTCATGTTTACTGTATAACCTTTCTTTCAATCTTTACCAAACAACAAAATTTTAGACTGGTCCAAATTGAAAGCACTTGCAGATAACAAAATAAACGTAACTCAAAAATTGAAATTTGTTTCTTGAAGGGTAGTAAACATTGTGGGAAAAGGAGAAAATGCTGGTTACCAGCATTTTCTCATTTTCCCACAGTGTTTTCAAAGGGCTTCTTTCTCAGGGTCGTCAAAACTTGGGATTGTGTGGTAAAGAGTTAAATCTTGAAATAAAAGAACAGGAACAAAAATGAAATTGGAACAAAAGAGAATCAAATGATGAAATCATTTTGGCAAATGCAGGAACTGCGCCTCATGAACTATTTGGACATTTGCCAGAAGTTTTTTAGTAGTTGTTATAAGCATTCAGGAAAGAAAGGTTTTAGCATGCTATTATATATATGTAGAAAGGTGGGTGAAACTGAATGTTTTTGTCCTGTGGTCTGTGGTTTTTATACAAGATATGTAAAATCTGACATGAGTTGGCATTGAGATAAAAATTTTATTAACCGTTTACCCCATAAGGCATTTCTATGGTATCTCTCATTGACCCTAAATAACAGCAAGGATGAAGCCGTTACTTATGTGTATACGACACCTTTTGATAGCATAGAAAACATTGTGACAAAAGGTGAAATTGCTCGTCACGAGCAATTTCACCTTTTGCCACAATGTTTTCAAAAGGCTCCTACAAGCAATGCATAGAAATAAGTATCTATGGAGTAAAGGGTTAAACAAGTCTATGGAAAATGTTAAATAACGAGCCTTTGGCAGGCTTATTATTAACATTTTTTCTTGACAAGTTTATTAAATTTTTTACCTAATATTCCAGCGAATGTCAGATTCTTTTTATCACATAACAATATTTTACAAATCATAGGTAAGAAGATGTAAAACCATCTATAGATGCATAGGCGGTAATATCCATACACTTCTTAAAAATACTTCCAAAATGATGTCAAAAATGGCATCACACAATAGTATTAACACATTACCAAACGACAATATTTTAGGCTTGTCCAAATCGAAAGCATTCGCAGACGACAAAATAAAAGTGACTGAAAATTTGAAATTTGTTTTGTGAAGGGTAGAAAACATTGTGGGAAAAGGAGAAAATGCTGGTTTCCAGCATTTTCTCCTTTTCCCACAATGTTTTCTAAAGACTTCTTTCTTGGGGGCGTCAAAAGTAGGGATTGTGTGGGAATGGGTTAAACACATACAAGTTAAAAAAATTTGAACAGGGTATATTACAATGAAAACAAGGGAGGTTATGTGATAAAAATGCATGCTTATACTTTTGTCTAAGGAATGATATATCCACCAAATCTGTATTAAGCAGCCACCTAGGGTATTTTATTCTAGATCTGTACCAGACATCTATAGACGCGAGTAAAGATTGAGAGCAGTTGCAGAAGACAAAACATACGACTCAAAAATTTGAATTTGTTTTGGAAGAGTAGAACACATGGTGGGAAAAGGAGAAAATGCTGGTTACCCATTAAAAGCCTGTTACTGAAGGGGGCAGGGGTCATTAAAATTCATGATTTCATTGTGAAAGGTTAATCCTGAACCCAATAATCACATGTTTTACTGCCCGTTGAAGATGTAGAAATTGAAAACATGGAGAGGGAAATTAAGAAAATACTGGTCATCAGCTTTTTTTACGCACAGTGTCTTTTTCTGTGTCTAGTCAAAAAGCAATATCGTCATACCACATTTTGATATGTTGTCTGCAAGTACCTTGAATTTTGACTAGCCTTAAACTCTAACCTAAAACTCTAGTCTGGTAGAGTTAAAGAAGCTGTGTATTGAATGCACAGAATCTTTTTCTAATCTTTTAATCACAATTTGAAATGTTTGTTTGGTAAGACAGACTGGTTGCTTAATACAGGTTGCCACTGAGATAAGTTTGACTTATTTAGTGGAGTTGTCAAGTTTTGTAGTTGTTTTTTATCAGTCTCTGTTATAGTATTCCAGTTGTTTTTACCTTGAACCTTTTATCACATGATCTGGAGTTTTAACCTCCCTTGAAAAGAAGGCTCTTGAAAACTTGGTGAGAAAAAGCAGAAAATAATGGTAACCAACATTTCTTCTTTAGTCAGATTTTTCCCCCAATCTTCCTAAGACATATTTCAACATTTTTGTTAGTTTGTCATCTGCAAATGCTTTAAGTTGGAAAAGTCTGAACATTTGTCATTTGCTAATGGGTTAAAAGGCCTCTGTTACTTATTGATTTACCTTTTTATTAAGAATTTTAGATATGTCCATATTGAAAGCATTTACAGATAAGCTCAATTCAGTGCCGATGTGATAGAATTTGTATTAATCCTTTGCCAAACAATCCTGACTTTTACCGGCCCTGAGAAAAAGACTTTTTTGAAAATATTGTTGGGAAAGAAGAAAATGCTCGTAACCAGCATTTCCTCCTTTTACCAGAATGTTTTCTGCCATTCCTAAGCCAAATTACAATTTTTCAGTAACATTTATTTTTGTGGTCTGCAAATGCTTTTAAATTGAACCAGTCTATAATACTGTCATTTGGTAAAGAGTTAAAAGGAAAAAAAACAATAATTAGTATCAAGCCTTTTTCCTATTCTGTAATCAAGAGCCAATTGATGTTGAACACAGTAAGAATTACGGTAACCATCCTCCAGAATTCATATACATGTACTTTCACTACTCATTATTAATTCTTCAAGTGCTTTCCAATACTTAACTGGCTTTTGCAGCCAATGAAGAACAAGATCAGACAAGACTGCACTATTCGTGCAGTCAGATCTTTGATCTGCTGTGTCTGCTTGCTGAGACACTCACTTGAGAGATATTCAGCTGTTGCTTCTATTTGGATCTTGATTCTAGATCAAAAATGTATGTCAGATTTATTAGACACTCACAGGATTAATCCTTTACCCCATAAGGCATTTATATGGAATTTCTAATTGACCCTAAATGGCAGCAAGGATGAAGCCATTTCTTATGTGTAAATGACACCTTTTGATAGTGTAGAAAACATTGTGGCAAAAGGTGAAATTGCTCGTCACGAGCAATTTCACCTTTTGCCACAATGTTTTCCAAAGACTCCTACAAACAATGTATAGAAGGAGTACCTATGGAGTAAAGGGTTAAGAAAACAACATTACATTGATTTGCAACTCGTGAAAAATGGCATTTGGTCAAATGTGTAAAGTGTCATCTCGGATTGGTCTGCATAGTCAAGGTAGGCTAATCCTTGACAGCACTTTACACCTACATTAGATTTTATTCTTCAGTAGACTCGCTCAAAACAGAAAATTACCTAAAATCAGAAAGTGTCGCTTTGGACTAGCAGGTGTGGACTGCACAAGCTAATCCTAGATGACACTATGCTAACGTTCGAATGCCCCTTTTAGTGTGTAGCAAGCTGTTTGTACTCAGCGTCTGTGTAGTTATGCTTATTGACATTTGATTTGATTTCTTGTAAAAATCAGTGAGAGAAATCACTACAATAAGCAAAATGATTAGATACAAAATATTATTGGTCAACCCAGTCACATGATAGCTGTCCATGATTCTGATTTTTCAAGTACTGCTTTATATTCTATTTATGTGAGGTGAATTTAATGTTTTTCTCTGCTTTACTCATAACAGGGAGTCGGAAGCTGCTTTTGTTGCTGACAGAGACCAAACCCAGCCAGGTGAAGAATGGGAGAAAATTTGTCGGTTGTGCGAGTTCAACCCAAAGAATTCAAAAAATACAAAAGATATTTCACGCATGAGGCAGATACTTTTGCAGCTTAAACAGACACCCTTAGTCAGATAGATGTACCATTCATTGACAGGGATTAACAACTTGTTAACATCTGACGTGAATTGGAAGCAGGCAACTTAAAATTTTTTGTATGAAAGGAATGTTAATTTGAATGTAGGTTTAATGCAAGGATATCTGAAATTCTTTTTGGAGCCAATAGAGAAATGCTTGTTCAAAAAGGACAAAGAGAATCAAAATAGGAATAATTTCTCCTAATACCACAAGAAAAGAAGCCTGCTCTCAGTTTTCTTCAGGGGATTGCAAGTTAATCCTTTCTTTTATAGGCAATTATCTGTTGTTATGCAAAGCAAAACTTTGTACATTTTGAAAGAGAGCACATTGTTTTGACTTGCTGATTAAAGATGTAAGAAGATGAGAGAAAAGGTGTTAAAAAGATAACTAAACTTCATTTTAAACAAATTTGTCCATTTTATCACAGACATGACTGTGGCTTTTGGAAGTGGTATAAAGCCGAATCTAACTCTTTACCACACAATCCAGATTTTTAATGACCCAGAAAGGGAAATCTTTGGAAAACATTGTAGGAAAACAAGACAATTGTGGTACAATGATTTCTACTCTATCAAAGAGAGTAATAGTTATCTTTAAATCATTTTTCTTCTCAAAATGCTTTCAGTTTGATCCAGTCTAAAATTTTATTGCTTGGTAAAGAGTTAAAGTCATTTCACATTCCATAAGTTAAACTGTTTATCATCTTTTCGGTTCGATGTTGTATGTATTTAGTGCTACAAATAGCACACTGTCAGCCTTTATAAAGGTATCTTGCAGAACTTGTCTTGTTCAGACAGCATGGAGCAAGACAGTCTATCTGATCTTCTATCTACAAGAACAAATCTTGTTAGGATTCTATCTTTGACAAATTTTTTGATTTTGAAATAAAACTATTTTGCCTTGATATATTTTCCCTGAAAATATCATTAATGAGCACTTGCATGATACTCATTACCATTAGAAACAAATATCTATGTTCTGAAAATATCCTTGTAACATCTGATTTTCAAAATTTTGTGAGAGATTATCCTTTTACCAGACAATACTGAGTTTTAACAATCCTATAGAAAACATTTGAAAAATAGTGGTGAAAGGCGAGAATGCCTGTAACTAGTATTTTCTCCTTTTCCAACAATGTTCTCTATCAAAGACAGAAATCATCAATTGAGCATCCTTTATTTGTTTGTCTGCAACAGCTTTGAATTTTACCATTTGGTTAAGAGTAATAAAACACTGATAGGTTCTACTGTGATTGGTAATTTTTTCTCTCTGTGTTCTCAAGAATCAAGATATTTTGTTTCAAATTTCTATGAAAAATGATTAAATGATTAATTTTATGTATTAGCTAAAATGTAAAGTAAAATATTATGAGTAAGATGAACTTGTTTTTATCATTTTATTCCCTTTGATCCTTTACCACACAAACCAAGATGTTAAAGACCTCAAGACTGATTTTATAATTTGTTTAACATGTAACATGTCCTTTGCAAATGCATTCTGTTTTGACTATTCTAAAATTTTGTAGTTGGTAAAGAGATAAAAGTTTGATTATTTATTCCCTTCTCTACTATAGTATGCCAGAGAAAAACAATGGAAAATTATGACAAATATAAAAGTTTGTTTTGAAAACTTTTGTGGAGGAATGAATAGACCACACAGTGTGAAAATGATAAAATTGTTGGTGCCCTGCATTTCTCTTTCCCACTATTTTTTCAAAACCCATCTTTCGGTTTAAAAAAAAAAACTCCAGTAGTAAAGAGTTAACTTTCATAAACAGATTTGCTACAGTGGACTTATGTACTGGTCATCCCTGTGAAATATGCAACATTAACATAAACTTAGGCTTAATAAATGAACATGTGAAAGAAATGGCAAAAAAGGAGAAAGAGCATGTATGAAGCAATATTTCACTTATAAGCTTACCTCAACTTTTCAAACATAGAATAAGCCAACATATTAATCTAGAATAAAACCCAGATAATTTTGACTTGATGGTTGCTTTTGTCTATAGCGTTTCAGCAAAGTGGACAGAGTGCATCCAAGGTCAGACAGCATGCTGTGTGCAGTCTAATCTTGACCTACACTGGCCACAAAGGTGACTATAGTTATGGAAGGCACTTTGAGGGTTAATCATGCTCAATATGATTTCATTTTAGAAACCCAATCAATGCTTAGGCTGAGCTGTGGGTTGTTCTTGGTCCAAAAGTCAACTCTACTCATATGGGTATTAGAAATTTGGTCTATTTATATTAACCCTTTATGAAACAATCCCTGGTTTTTACGACTCTTGAGAAAAAAGCTTTTTGAAAACATTGTGGGAAAAGGAGAAAATGCTGGTAGCCAGCATTTTCTCCTTTTCCCACAATGTTTTCTACCCTACTGTAAACAAATTTCAGCTTTTGAGTTAAGTTTATTTTGTCGTCTGCAGCTGCTTTAAATTTGGACCAGTCTAAAATTTTGTCGTGTGGTAAAGAGTTAAACAGCTTGTTATGATAATAACATCACTTTCAACACAAAATAATTGGAATTTGAAAGTAATGGTGTTGTGCTATATCTGCAGGTCCACATATCTAAACATTGTGGCTAAAGGACAAATTGCTCATAACGAGGACTCTAAAAGTTGCCTGCAAGGAAAAATGGTTATATAGTGCCTATTTAAAAAACCCTATCAGAAACCCCACAAATACCATTAGCGTGACAGCTAGAGCATTCAAAATTCTCGCCACAGTCTTGTTTTCCTTGAGAAAGTCTTTTGTTTTCATCAATTCAAAATTTGACGTCTGTACATCCTCATTTGCACCACAAAGAAAGATTGAAAATCTCTGACACAAGGTGGGGGACTCAGTTTCTCCTACATGTTCATTTGGCTTCAAAAGGGCTGAAAAATAACATTTTCACTGTTAAAGCAGCACCCTGCCACATTTCATAAAATTTCATCAGGACTGATAATTTTCATTTGCATGCAAAGATTGCTTTATATATAGGCAGAAGTGTAGAAAATATTAGGAATTATTAAAATGTGGATAGTTTTCCTGTAAATCTCCTATTCAGTTCTGTTGGGAAGGTTGTTATAACCTGCAGAGGCATGAAACATAATTATTGAACATGGTAGAAAGGTGTGTCTGTGGAAAGGCCAATTGGTAGAGTGGCTGAGTTTTGGTCGTGAGGTTTGTTATTTAATCACACTGGGTGCTTACTAGTATTTTACGTTGTGCATTATACATTGCATTTGAAGTGTTTCCTGCTTCCCCCCCTCCCACGACCTGCTCATTTTACATTGTGCATTATACATTGTATTTGAAGTGTTTCCTGCTTCCCCACCCCCCTTCCCCCCTTCCCCCTCTCCAATCTGACGATAGATGATGTCTGTGCTATTTTTTTTAGATTATTTTTGCCTGTAATTAGCAAACCTAGTAGACAAGTTCAAAATACACATTCTGATGGAAAAGGGAAAATTATAGTTTTTTACCCTTTCAAAGAAAATCTAATCATTTGAAGCCCATTTTAGTTATAATTTGCAATGCTTTTAACTTGAAACAACAAATGCCTGATCTTGATCTACACTGTGCACAAATGTGCACAGTGATAATTCATGCTCAGCAACCTCAGGGCCTGAACTGCTCAGTTGAAATCAAGAACATAACATCAGCTTACATGAAAATGATTGTTCATCACTTGAGCTGCCTTGTTTCATTTCGCTTTGTAGGACATCCAACTGTATGTCTTTAACTTGGTGTTCTCTTTCATGAGGTGATACCTTTGTCCACCATGTGACACCTCTCAACTGAATCATAAATTGATCATAATTTATATATTGGTATATCGGGTGAATCTAGATCTGTTCCTCTTCAAAAGTCTTTATTTTCTCATACAATTTATTTTACCTTTTTAAAAACCAAATCTGGATCCTCAAATAATTCTATTAGTCACTAATTGTAGGGCTGAAGTAACAATTTCAACACTTTACAAAGCAACCACATCTTTGTTGTCTGCCAACCCCATAAACCCATAAACTGAATGTGAGGAAAAAAATAGACATTTCAGAAATTCTGTCAATAGAACCTTTAAGAGTGCGAGAACTGTTCAATTATGTCAGAGGGCCATATCAACTGTCCACATTGATTACATTTGGTACCTAGAATATTCAGCATTCCCCAGTTTTTATCTGCATGTACATGTAAGTGCAGCAAGTCTCCAAACCAGCTAAGAATAAAGGGTTGCATTACAAACAATAATTACTTGTAAATGTATGCCATTTTGAAACTAAATATGTTGGCCTCATGATCGAGTTTATGGGACTGCTTAAGGATGCCATTATAACATATATTTGAGAAATGCTCTGTAGAAGAGGGCTTAACTGTTTACCAAATAATCACAATAAATTTTTCCGTTTGGTAAAGACTTAATTTATCTGCAAAAAATATCGAACCATGTTAGCTTGCAGTCCACGCAGGCTGAAATGGGTTGACTCTTTTTACCATTGATCAGTTTTCTGTAGATCAAAGGGCCATGCTACCTCAAGATCCAGTAGATTGTTAACCCTTTCCCAAACAAGCCCTTGTTTTTACGTGTCTGCAGTAAAAGTCTTTTGAAAACACTGTGGGAAAAGGAGAAATTGCTCATAACGAGCAATTTCTCCTTTTCCCACAGTGTTTTCTACCCATTTGGGGAACCTTCTGCCATTTCTATCAAATTCGAAATTGTCGTCTGCAAACTCTTTAGAGTGTGGAAGAGTCTAAAATTTGTCGTTTGGGAAAGGGTTAAAGAAAATAGGTGTTTCTTTGCTCAGTGGGAAAATGTAGGACTCCTACCCTAGAAGTCCCAGTTCAATCCTCACTGGATCCACTGGGTTTTTCGTGGGATCGTCTTTGGGTAAGACACTCAGGAAACAAATCTATGAATATGTGACCTGTACCTGTGATATGACTTTAAGTCTTTACCAAACAACAAATTTATAGACTCATCCAAATGGAAAGCAGTTGCAGACGACAAAATAAGTGTGACTCAAGACTTGAAATTTCGTTTGGGAAGGGTAGAAAACATGGTGGGGAAAAGGAGAAAATACTGGTAACCAGCATTTTCTCCTTTTCCCATAATGTTTTCAAAAGGCTTCCTTCTCAGGGTCGTTAAAAGTCAGGATTGTGTGGTAAAGAGTTAATAATGTTGAAAGTGGCATAAAACACCATTCAATAAGTTAGTGCAGAAAATGAATATTCTGGATACATAATTCATGTGGTGATTTGCTAGGTGTAATGCATCATGGGGATTATTAAGCCCCCTTTTACCAAAGAATAGTTCCTATCTATTTTCCATTTGGCATAATCTCATAACAAATTCTGTAATACTGTAAATTATGGAGATTATTAAGCCCGCTTTTACCAAAGAATGGTTCCTATCTATTTTCCATTTTGTACAATCCTATATCAACAAATACTGTAAATAATGTGTTTAATTATGTGAGCAGTGAAGTTAGATCTTCAATCACTCTATAAATGAAGAAGATGACTTTCCCATAAAGCAAAAATAACTGGGAAAACATTACTTGATCCTCTGTGCGTTGTTTTGTGATCATGCTAACAGTGCCCACCACTACAATCATGAACAGCATTTGTAACTGTATAAAGTATGTATAATGTAGCTTGCTGATAAAAATCCGCTTGTCTCCAATCTCTTCGCAAGATGGCGCTGGATACATCAGCTCTAAAATTAGTCGTACCAATCCTAAAAGATGTGCCAGTATAATGCCTGTAAATGCACCCTGCAAATGAAGAAAGAATTTTTTTTGTTTATCAAGTGTTGTTTTAAATCCCCTTCAATATTATGTAAGCATTTTACCCCACCAAAAAAATTATGTACCGGTACCTGTTCAAATTGAAAGCATTTACAAATGAAAATTGGCTCAAAGGATAGAATTTGTCTTGGAAAAGAGTAGAAATATTGTGGGAAAGTATTGTGGGAAAAAGAGAAAATGCTGGTTATAAACATTTTCTCCTTTTTCCGACTACGTTTTCAAAGACTTCTTCCTCAGAGTTAGTGCTAAATGACCTTAGTTGTCGATGCATCATAAAACACCATAAATTCCTCAAAGTTGCTAAAACTCAGAAAGGGCTAACTATATACCTTGGCGAACAGAACATTTTTTTTAACCCTTTACTAAACAATCCCTGGTTTTCACCAGCCAGAGAGAGAAGACTTCTGAAATCATTGTGGGAAAAGGTGAAAATGTAACCAGCATTTCTCCTTTTCCACAATGTTCTCTACCTTGTTGTCTGCAAATGCTTCGAATTTGGGCTAGTCTAAAATTATGTTGTTCCCTGACTGTCTTTCTCCAGTACAAGGCTAGGGCTCTGAAATATCTTACCCAAGAAAGCTCCATTTAACCCTTAATCACACAATGACAACTTTTAATGCCCCTGAGGAAGAAGCCTTTTGAAGACATTGTGGGAAAAGGAGAAAATGCATGTACAATATCAATAATTATTTCATACTTTCTAGTAGGTTATTGAAAAATATTTTTTGATATGTCATGGTTAACCCATTAACACACAATCCCTACTTTTGACGACCCTGAGAAAGAAGCCTTTAAAAACATTGTGGGAAAAGGAGAAAATGCTGGTAACCAGCATTTTCTCCTTTTCCCACAATGTTTTCTACTCTTCACAAAACAAATTTTAAATTTTCAGTTACTTTTATTTTGTTGTCTGCAAATGCTTCCGATTTGGACAAACCTAAAATTTTACTGTTTGGTAATGAGTTAATACCAGAGAAAAATACCCATTTTTTTTTTTTATTCTAACTCTTTAATTGAAGCCTTACAGCCAGATGGAAATATGATGTCATTTCCCTTAAATTTCTCGCGCTTGACATAATTATTGTAATGCATTGCTATGTGGAGTGTGTACGCGATAAGGAATAACCAAAAAGAACTGTACTGGATTTTGATAAAGTGTCCCCCTCTCCCTCCGTAAGGGTTAAAAGCATGAAATAAACTAATTTCTTTTGGTGATAAATTAAAATTTATTGCAATGAGTAAACATCATCACATCATGGGTAATATTACAAATGATGTTCACTTGATGAATTAAATTTCGATCTTTCAGAGAAAAAAACATATCCGCTATTCAACTGATGTTGCTATACACTAGTTTGAAACAGTAGGCCTACATCATTTACAACCTGGTGTCTGCTCGCAGTATGTCCATTATTCAAAGAAACAAATGGATCCTGTTTCAAATTCTGCAAGGAATCCTTGAGCAGAATGCCGGCAAACCCTTGATTCATGTTTATACAGCGCAAACTTAGAGTGACAGCCCCCTACACTTCCTTAGCTAGGTAATTTTTGGCTAAGAATTGTGACTGTTACCTTCTCTGTTGCCCTTGTCCAAAGGACAGAAAGGCAGAAAAGAGCTCCTAGCGGTGACCCTAGGTACCCACTCATGGACAACATATAACTGAAGAGCCGACCATTCTGGAAAGCTTTTACAAAGGGTATCCACATGACTGCAACAGCACACATCACTATAACGGATACCCTGTAAATTTTAAAAGAAAATGGAGCATGATTTCACACAAGAGAAAACTAATTGTTTGTAAAAATCTTATATTTTTACCTAAACTACTAGTATGTCACTCACCAGTTGTAATAAAATCCCTCCTAAGGTCATAATATAGAATAATCCCTGTAAATTCTTTATCCCTGAGATAATAGCTTTTTGACCAAACAATCCCTGAGATAATAGCTTTTTGACAAAACAATCCCTGAGATACCAGCTTTTTGACCAAACAATTCCTGAGATAATAGCTTTTTGACCAAACAATTCCTGAGATAATAGCTTTTTGACCAAACAATCCCAAAAGGTAATAGCTTTTTGACAAGCATTTTCTCCTTTTCCAATAACATTTTCTACCATGCTAGAATCAAATTTAAAAGTTTTGAGTTATAATTATTTTGTCTTCTGCAAGTGCTCTCAATATGGACCAGTCTAAAATTTTCTCGTGTGGTAAAGAGTTAAAACTAATAATGGTCACTATACTTGTCTTCTCTCAAAATCTGTTGTTGAAAATGAGAAAATTGTTTTTAGTTTTCTTTTTTCCTGCATGAAAGAAGTCTACTTTTGATGCTCTCTGTTTTGGATCTTCTGGGGTAGTAGAGGTATTTGAATTTTGAAAAAATTCTAGTTCAAAATCCACTTGAGACTAATAACAGTCACTATACTGGTCTTCTCTCAAACTCTGTTGTTGAAAATGAGAAAATATCATTTTTAGTTTTGTTTTCTTTTTTCCTGCATGAAAGAAAAGTCTGCTTTAGATGCTCTCTGTTTTGGATCCTCCATGGTAGTAAATTAAGGTATTTGAATTGTGATCAAATTCTAGTTCAAAATCTGCTTAAACATCAAAAAATGTATTTTCATGAAAACTGAAGACAGTATTAGTTAAGTTCAGCTTCAGGTAGTGAATGATGTCGATAAAAAAATCAGACTGCACATTTCGTCCATTCTCATCTTGGTCTATATTATATGCAAAAACTGTCCATGGTGACATTAGCAAATTAGTAGCAAAAGAGTGAAAGATGTTAATCATAAAAATTAAGCAAGTTGTCGCTGTGGTATGATTGAAACACTTTTGAAAGAGACCTTATGCATGTTAAAAAAAACCTTGATGATGTGACATCATTTGCACGGAACATCAACACACACCTGCCGACAATAAGGAGTTCTCTTTGCTTTGCTGATGGACGCAGCTTTCTCCAGACGTCCATAGTAAACACGGTACTTGTGCTGTTGGTGACAGACGAGAGTGTGATCATGATCCCAGACACCATAACAGCAATCAGTAACCCTCTCAAACCTTTAATAAAATTTTTAAAAAATCTGATGCCACATTATTTCCAAGCTTAAATTTGTAGTCATACTCTGTGAAAATGGGGTTGAACTCTTTACGAAACGACAAAGTTTAAGACTAGTCCAAATTGAAAGCATTTGCAGACAACAAAATAAACATAAACCAAAAATTGAAATTTGTTTCCAGTAGGGTAGAAAACATTGTGGGAAAAGGAGAAAATGCTGGTTACTAGCATTTTCTCCTTTTCCCACAATGTTTTCAAAAGGCTTCTATCTCAGGGTCGGAAAAACTAGGGATTGTTTGGGAAAGGGCTAATGCATTTGCAAAAGCTATTGACCCTTGTCAGCTTGCGCAGTCTGTGTAGGCTGATATGAGGTGAAACTTTTACCTATTTGTAAATTTTCATGTCAAGTACCATTCTATCCTTTGATTCAGTCAGCTGTAATACAAAATAGATTATTCTGAATCCACAATGATGGGATGACTTGCTTGTTTTCATGCACCATACAGATACATCCCCTTTTCACACAGCATGGCTCACTTGTATTAACCCTTAGGCTGCTAAGCGTGGCTCACTGACCTTTTGCAGACAGTGTAGATCAAGATCAGACTGCACAGAACATGCAGTCTGATCTTAGATCTACACTGTCCGACAAGGAGATATTTTTCTCTAAAATAGAAATTTGAAATAGCAATATTTGGGTGTAAACTTTTAAACTGAAAATTTTATTATAGTCATTTAGCAGGACAAGGGTTTAAATCAATGCAAAGTTTTTGTGACTGCATCCTGTAAAACAAATTTGTGGCAGATGAATTGGGAAAGGTAATTCTGAAAGTAGGTTATAAATTTATGCTTTACTACATACATGTAGATTGTGTGTGAAAATCTTTGAGACAAAATTCTCCCTGTCTCTTCGGACTGGTGTACAATTTTGTCATTTGGTAAAGAGTTAAGTCTTGTAAACTTGTGAGTCAATTCTTCCTTTTACATAAATTACATATCACTTACAGTAATTCTTTTTAATAAATTTTAATTATGTCAATTAATCGAACATCATGTTGTTTGAATCATTATTAAATGTACATTATTTAAAAATTTAGTTAACAACACATACCAATAGGTAGCAATCCCATGATAAGCATCGGATAGGCAATATTACTACAGCCCACAGTGTTGTCACATACCATCTTGCAAACCTCTGGGTCAGCACAAGCAACTTCATCTAAAAGATAAAATCTTTGGTCATAATTCTCTCATAAAATAATGCCTGTTTCTACTGATTTATGGCAAAATTCTTTGAGTGTGTTTACTAGACCTCATTTCAAACACTATAGTGTAGTCATACAGATAGTGCATCTACCTTCACCTGGTTCACACCTATCTGAGTTTCTTCATCAATTCTGTCCCCAACAGTGATGCAGGGTCATTGTAGATGTGATAAGTTCATGGTTAGAAACAGGTATGGTTGGAACACTCATTTCTTGTGATAGACAAGTTTATTTAACCCTTTATTTTAACCCTTTCCCAAACAATCTCTGCTTTTAGCAACCCTGAGAAAGAAGCCTTTTGAAAACACTGTGGGGGAAAAGAGAAAAAATGCTGGTAACCTGTATTTTCTCCTTTTCCCATAAAATTTCCTACCCTATCAAAGCAAAATTGCTGCATTTGAGCCACTTTGAAATTGTCCTCTGCAAATGCTTTCGATTGGGATAGATCTAAAATTTTGCTGTGTGGTAATGGGTTAACCCTTTCCCAAACAAAACCTGCTTTTAACAACCCTGAAAAAGGAGCCTTTTGAAAACTTTTTGGGAAAAGCTGAAAATGCTGGTAAATGGTTTTTTTTTTTACCTCTAGTTGAATTGAAAGATAAAGATATAATTCAAAAATTTCGCTTTTAGGTTGAGAATTAAGCCTGTGGTCATCTTATCAGAAATCATCGTGTTTTATTAGTACATGACCTCCCCTCCCCCATTAGAGTAAGTCTTTAACCTTTTCCCAAAAGGACACATTTCAGACTCTTCCAAACTCAAAGAGTTTGCAGACGACAATTTCAAATTTGATAATAATGGCAGAAAGTTCCCCAAAGGGTAGAAAAAACTTTGGGAAAAGGAGAAATTGCTCGTTACGAGCAATTTCTCCTTTTCCAACAGTGTTTTCAAAAGACTTGTACTGCAGACACGTAAAAAAAGGGCTTGTTTGGGAAAAGGTTAAAAAACCTTTTCAAACAAACCTGGGTAAAATATCCTGCTAATCATTCCAGGAAAAACAATCAAGAACAGCGGAAATATCTTTATTATAGATAACAGGACTGCTCCTCCTTTGGCATGGGACAGGGATCTTGCCGCCAATGATCGTTGTACCAGAATCTATGGCAGAAAATAGTGTACATTCACAGTTTGAATGTGTTACTCAACTCATTACGAAACGGCAATATTTTACGCTTGTCCGAATCAAAAGCATTAATTTGCAGATGACAAAATAAAAGTGACTGAAAATTTGGAATTTGTTTTGTGAATGGTAGAAAACATTGTCGGAAAAGGAGAAAATGCTGGTTACCAGCATTTTCTTCTTTTCCTGTAATGTTTTCAAAAACATTCTTTCTCAGAGTTGCCAAAAGTAGGGATTGTGTGGCAATGGGTTAACCTTTTGCCACATGCTTCCAAGTTTGAACAACCCTGGGGAAGAGGCCTCATGAAAACATTGTGGTAAAAGAAGAAAATGCTGGTAACCAGCATTTTTCTCCTTTTCCAACAATATTTTCTACCCTTGCCCAACAAATTTCAATTTTTGAACATATAATTTGTCCTTGCATATCCTTTTAAATTGTATGAGTATAAAATTTTCTCGAAGGAGCCAAAAAACCTCCATGGTTTCCATAACTGAACCAGCTTTAGGAAAATTGAAATGATGAGTTTATTCTGATAACCAACGGCAGACTGGGCTCTGTAAACTGTTTTTCCCCTGGAAAAGAATGCTTTGGAAAAAATTGTGGGAAAAGGAGAAAATGCTGGTGACCAGCATTTTCTCCTTTTCCCATAATGTTTTTTACCCTGTCAAAGAAACATTGCAACTTTTGAGCTACCTTGGAAATTGTTGTCTGCAAATGCTTCAATTTGCACAAGGCTAAAACTTTGTCACATGATAAAGGGTTAAGTAAGTGAATGAGTGTTGAAGACAGCATTAAACACAAAGCACATCAAAAAACCTGATTACAGCACCAGTGGAATATTCCCCCAACAGAAGCTTGAAGAAGAAGACCTGGCCATGGTTGATCTCCGTCTCTTGCATCTTGGAATATGTGAAAGGCATCACCACGTGGTAAACCACATGTTGTGTTATTATTACGCTGACTGGGTATTGCACCTGCATATTGTTCTTGTAGATTTTGATATCCACCAATTCGTATAAAACCTTAAATGAATAAGGAAAAATAGATAAGTAAACAAGAGTACCACATGTGAGTGCCAACAATCGGCTAGAATTGTGTTTAGAATAGGTTGATTCTCAGTGAAAATTCTATGTCAAAAACATTTTGATGACTCACTACATAATCTGCTTGGGTTGTATGCCCCCCCTTCCTTTAGGTAGTAAAGAACTTGACAGAGGTATTATAATGACCCTTGGGCAAAAGGGTTTTGAAAACGTTATGGGAAAAGGAGAAAATGCTGGTGACCAGCATCTTCGACATTTCCTGCAAAGTTTTCTTCCCGACAAATATCTTAATTTGAGCTGCATCTATGTTGTCTTCTGCAAATGTTTTCAATTTGGTATAGTCCAAAATTTTGTCATTAGCTAAAGAGTCAGTACATCATTACCTACTACAGATGATATTTTTGTCTTGCATAGGCAGACAACTAATGAAAACATAATCTATAGAGGTACACGTAACTCTTTACCAAATCCCGACTTTAACCCATTACCAGACGACAAAGTTTGAGACTAGTCCAAATTGAGAGCATTTGCAAACAACAAAATAAAAGTGACTGAAATTTTGAAATTTGTTTTGTGAAGGGTAGAAAACATTGTGGGAAAAGGAGAAAATGCTGGTTACCAGCATTTTCTCCTTTTCCCTCAATGTTTTCGAAAGGCTTCTTTCTCAGGGTCGTCAAAAGTAGGGATTGTGTGGCAACGGGTTAATGACCCTACCCTAAATTCAATTTTATCCTACAACCAACTGAATCATGAGGCAGAGTGATCCTTGCACATGTAGAAAACTAATAAATAGCAAAAGTTTCAACCCAGGTCAGCCTGAGCAGACTGCTATATTCTTTTTACAGATACACTAAACATACTTTTCACAGAGAATAACTCAAGAGATTTGGTACAAAAAGAGTGAACAATGATATCACACATACTTATAATCATAATTACAACACCTCCCAGAAGTACCATCACTGTCTGTAGTGCACCAATAACCATGACAGCTTTCAGACCTCCTATGTACAAAATTCAATGGTTATATGCAGCATTAATATATTTTTTTTTAACTCTTTAATAAACAATAACATTTTGGGGTAGTCCAAATTGGAAGCATTTGCAGATGGCAAAATAAACATAACTCAAAATTTAAAATTCATTTCCAGCAAGGTAGAAAATATTGTGGAAAAAGGAGAAAATGCTGGTTTCTTTCTCAGGATCGTTAAGAGTCGGAATTGTGTTGTAAAGAGTTAAGAATTATTCAAGGAGTTCAGAAAATCTTAACCTTTTTTGTTAAGACAATACTGGGTTTTCATGACTCTAAGGAGGAAGAAAGATTGTGGGAAAAAGAGAAAATGCTGGTAACCAGCATCTTCTACTTTTCCCACAATGTTTTCTTCCCTGTCAAAACAAATCCAGGCATTTAACTCTTTACCAAAGGACAACATTTTCAGACTGGTCCTAATTGAAAGCATTTGCAGATGACAAAATTAATTTTACTCAAAAATTGAAATTTGTTCTGGGAGGGTAGAAAACATTGTGGGAAAAGGAGAAAATGCTGGTTACCAGCATTTTCTCCTTCTCCCATGATGTTTTCAAAAGGCTTCTTTTTCCAGGTTGTTAAAACCAGGGATTGTTTGCGAAAAGGTTAAGCAACACTTCATTTGTTGGTTGCAAATGCTTTCATCTTCAACTTTTCAAATATTTTGTGAACTGGAATCTAACAACACATGACTTACCAAGCATGGTGAAGATCATTGAAACAATCAGTAAGGCCACCACGGCTACGTACATATCCCATTTTACAACCACTTGGATAAAAAGGGCCCCAGAAAACATGACAGACTGAAAAAAGCAAAATTTTTCAATCAGCTAAATCCTCATATTTTGATCTTTCTTTTCTAGTTAATTTCATATATATTATTGTCATTGCAAATAAAGAAGTCATGCAAGTAATCTTGTGGGAAAAAATACCAAGGAAGATGGATCATGTTGATTTGGTTTCATTAAATGAAATTAAATTTAGAATTTTACCAGTTTTTGAAATAAGCTTATAATCCTTTTAGATGAACTATTGTTAGAAAAAGGGAAATCAATTCTTTGAATTATGGCTTTGATTTCCTTGGAGGGAGGAAGGGAGGGAGGGAAGGAGGGAGAGAGAGATTTCCTTGGAGGGAGGGAGAGGGAGAGAGAGAGGCACTAAATCATTAGATAAATCATTATAATAAATAAACTTTATATGAAAGATTTCATCATGTTGCAAACTAATTGAATTGAAGCTGGGTTGCATGAGATGGATATTTAGAAAATCAATATTTTTTCCACACTTACTGCCATTTTGGTGATGATGATGATAACAATTCCAATGCAACTCAGATATATCCGCAAACGGTTTCCGCCAAATCTTTTTTCCATATATTCTGGTAATGTGTAAACCTGGACAAAAGATCGATAGACAGACACACAGACAGACAGATAGATAGGCTATAATTATTGGACATACCTACACAGAGAGAGAGACAGAGACAGAGACAGACAGACAGACAGACAGACAGACAGACAGACAGAGAGACAGACAGACAGACCTAGACAGACAGAGACAGAGAGATAGAGAGAGAGAGAGACAGAGAGAGAGAGACAGAGAGAGACAGAGAGAGAGAGAGACAAAGAGAGAAAGATAGAGAGAGAGAGTGAGTGAGAGCGAAAAAGAGAAAGAGAGAGGGAGAGAGAGAGACCCACCCACACACAGATTAAAATTACAAACCCTTCAAACACAAAGCTCAATTTTTCTTTAGATACTAGTAATAAGGATCAAGATCAGACTACCTCTTACAGTCATTGTAAATTGAGATAAGGTTACACAGAATTGGCAGTCTGATCTTTGATTTAAGCAGATCTTTACTTTTTTTAATGTCCTTTTAATATGCTTTTGTCTGGTTTCCTGATTGAGAAAGTCCATTTCATTCAGCGAGAGTTTAACCCGTTACCACACAATCCCTACTTTTGACACCCCTGAGGAAGAAGCCTTTAGGAAACATTGTGGGAAAAGGAGACATTGCTGGTAACCAGTATTTTCTCCTTTTCCCACAATGTTTTTTACCCTTTGCAAAACAACTTTCAAATTTTCAGTCACTTTTATTTTGTCGTCTGAAATTTCCTTCAATTTGGACCAGTCTAAAATATTGTCATTTGGTAATGGGTTAAGTCTTTATCAAGCAACAAAATTTTGGAGCTTAACTGAATTCAAAGTATTTGCAGTTGACAAAGTAAATGTAGTTCAAATGTTGATTTCTATCTCTTGTAGACTAGAAAACACTGGGAAAAGAAAAAAATGATGGTTAGAAGCATTTTCACCTTTTTCACAGGCTTTCTATTTCAGGGTCATATAAACTAGAGATAGTATGGTATAGGATAAAATACATGTAATTTGATACTTGGCAAACAAAAGGGTCTGAAGAATCATTCAGAAATATCAACATGAGTTGTTACAAACATACATTAACTCATTTATAAATGTAAAAAGTAACATGTATTTTACAATGGTAGCTGTAGAATAGAATGTTCTTACTCTATTTCCATTTTCATGGTTCGAAGAATTACAATGTAACTTACCTGTGCAGAAATATACACAGGTAAAAGAAACCAGGCAAACATCAAAATGATGAATATGGGCTGAAAAAGAAACATGCACATATGTTAAGCTTAGAGAATAAATATATTCAAACATGCATATAATCTGAAGTGATTGGGGATGGGATGGGATGGGGATTGGGATGGGGGATGGGATGGGATGGGATGGAGATGGGGGATGAGGAATGGGGATGGGAATTGGGGATGGGATTGTGATGGGGATGGAATTGGGATGGGATGAGATGGGAGAGGATGGGGATGGGACAGGAGGGGATTGGATGGGGATGGGGATGGAAATGGGGATGGGGATGGGATGGATCCAGACATACTGAAAGGAGAAGAAAGCAAGACAGAAATAAAGCCAGACAAGAGACATAGAGAAATGAACACACAGGAGCAAAGACTACTCGACAGACCGATAGATCAACTGACTTACTGTCTGTCACCCAGCTAGCCTATGTACAAACTGTGAGTCAACATACTAGTTTATCTATAGAAAGATTGACTAACCAACCAACTTACAAAAAAAAAATTCATAATTAAAATTATGAACAGAGAAAAGAATAAAAAATATAAATCTTCAATGATAATAAAAGTTATGATTTCTGATTTACTCACTATCCATTCATACATCACCAACGAAATACCTGCTGCTGCCCCAGCTCCAGACAGAGCAATAACCATTTCTGTACCAACATTGGATGAAAACAAAGAGCCACCCACCTGAAATAGATAAGCCAAGAAAATACCTTAGTAATAACAGAGATATTACAAACTGTCAATGTTTTGCACAACAACAGTGATACCACCAGGGCAATGACAATACCGGTAATAGCAGTTTTCTTCACTAAAAGGTTAGTTCAAACCTCAACTCAAATGGTTCAAATGAGGATCAAATACACAGCATTAGGATAATAAATCATACATCTTCAAAACTAAGCCTCATGGACGGTTCATAGAATAAGATTTAAAGCATAAATATGCAAGAAAGTTTTGTGACAAAATAAACAAAACATGTAACAGAAAAAATGACTTATGCCCCCATGCTGACAGAACTCTTTCTTTTGAGCAGTGAAAATGAATAATGACTATGGACAGAACTCTTACATACCCTTCTGATGTTGCTCTGATCTTTAGCTTCAAATTACAGACATATTCTTGCGCATGACTCATTTTCTTAATGTGGTGACATTTCTGCTAAATTCGCAAGTTTTTGCCCAAACAAACAGGTAGAGATTGCCTATGAATCTTGCTGTGACCTTGACCTCTGACCTATGGACAAGACTTGTACTCATGACATGTTGGCTCCATGTGTTTAAGATTTTGCAAAGTTTTTTTTTAAATTAAATCATAGGATTTATGGCCCTAGTCACAAAATATAACTGATGGACAGACAAACCAAACAAAAACTATATTCCCCTTCCATTTTGGTGGGGAGGGGATTAAAAAATTGCTTGTTACCAGCAATTTCAAGAACTTGCAACAATGTTTCAAAATTGATCTTACACTAGAAAAATCAGAGAGAGGTAACTTCAATATAGTCCTTACCGCATACCAGGGCATGGTTCGTCCAGCAAGGAAATAGCTCTGAACATCACTCCTACTTTGTTTGATTATAACCTGAAAGAGCAGAAATAATAAAAGTTTTAAAACCACAAACCAAATGCTTTCATAGCTGTTAAAAGAGAAAACAGTCTGTGGGTCTGTCTGTTAACTACCTGAAAGAGAAGGCTTTACAAAACTTCATTAAAACAGAAGAAAATACTGGTAACAAGCATTTTCTCCCTTTCCCAAAATCGTTCTCAATCATTCAAAAGACAGAAAGTATCTTTTGACCTATGTTTAACTCTTTACCACAGAAGAAAATTCTAGACTGGTCCAAATTGAGAGCATCTGCAGATGACAAAATACAGGTGAATGAAAAATTGAAAATTGTTCTGGGAAGGGTAGAAAACACTGTGAGAAAAGGAGAAAATGCTGGTTACCAGCATTTTCTCCTTTTCCAACAGTGTTTTCAAAAGGTCTGTTTTTCAGGGGCGTCAAAAGTAGGGATTGTGTGGTGAAGGGTCAAGTTGTTGTCTGTAAATGCTTCAAATCTGGACGAGTCTATAATTTTGTTGTGTAGGAAAGACCTCCGTACTCTTTACCAAACTACAGAATGTCAGACTCGTCCAAATTGTAAGCACTACAGACAAAAATTTAAATGTGGAACAAATGTAGACTTTGATTTTGTTTTTGGAATACTTTGCAGGAACATGAGGAAATACTGGTCAGCATTATAGCCTCCCTTTCCCACCATATTTTAACTCTTTCCCAAACAAGCCCTGGTTTTAACGTGTCTGCAGTACAAGTCTTTAGAAAACACGGTGGGAAAAGGAGAAATTGCTCGTAATGAGCAATTTCTCCTTTTCCCACAGTGATTTCTACCCCTTTTAAGAACTTTTTTGCCATTTTGCCCAAATCTAAAATTGTCGTCTGCAAACTCTTTCGGTTTGGAAGAGTTCAAAATTTGTCCTTTGGGAAAGGGTTAAAAAGCTTCCTTTCCCAGGATGGTTAAAACTTAGGTTTGTACATGAAGGGTTGATAAACAACACAAGGTTTCAAAAACTGTGCAGAAGAAGGCTTGAACATTGAAAATTGTAGCATTTGAGCCACATTGAAATTTTCAACTGCAAATGCTTTCACCTCAGACAAGGCTAAAATTTTGTTTTCTGGTAAAGGGTTAAGAAAAAGTATGAAAAAAGTTAAATCAGGTCAACTTAAAAAATAATGACCTAACTTTTTTCGTTACTATCTCAGGAGGGTTATTTAACCCTTTGCCAAACAATCCCTGATTATCATGACCCTGAGAATGAAGCCTTTTTGGACCTTGTTGGAAAAAGGACCAGCATTTTCTCCTTTCCTTCGATATTTTTAGCCCTACTGGAAACACATTTCTATTTTTGAGTTGTGTTTACTTTGTCAACTTCACATGCTTTTAATTTGGACTATTCCAATCTTTTGGTTTAGGGTTAATAGTAGTTTAAACACTGACTGCACAGAAACTGTTTTTATCGCTAGGCTTTTTCTTATCTTCTGTTTTGCTTAACTTGCATAACTCTTTACAAGACAACAAAATTTTGGACTTGGCCATATTAGCCCTTTACTAAACAATCCCTGGTTTTCACAACTCAGAGAAAGAAGCCTTCTAAAAATATTGTGGGAAAAGGGAGAAAATGCTGGTAACCAGCATTTTCTCCTTTTCCCACAATGCTTTCTTCCTTCCCAAAACAAATTTCAATTTCTAAGCCTCATATATCTTGTGCCTGCAAATGCTTCCAATGTGGATTGATCTTTTGTACTTTGGTAACAAGTTAAAAGCATTTGCACACAATAAACTAAATGTGACTTAACCCATTACCACACAATCCCAACATTTAACCCATTACCACACAATCCCAAGGTTTAACTCATTACCACACAATCCTAACATTTAACCCATTACCACACAATCCCAACGTTTAACCCATTACCACACAATCCCAAGGTTTAAACCATTACCATACAATCCCAAAGTTTAACTCATTACCAAATGACAAAATTTTAAGTTTGTCCAAATCGTGAGCATTTGCAGACGACAAAAAAAATGTGAATGAAGAATTGAAATTTGTTTCGGGAAAGGAAGAAAACATTGTGGGAAAAGGAGAAAATGCTGGTTACCAGGATTTTCTCCATTTCCCACAATGTTTTCTAAGGGCATCTGTCTCAGGGTCGTCAAAAGTAGGTGGCCCTTCAGATTTTAGGACGAAAAGTTACAAAAATGCAAAAAAATCATCCTCATGCTCCCAAAGCCTTTTAGTTTGCATTTATAAAACCCCGTAGTCGAAAACCATTCCAACAACAAGAGAAATAAGAGATTTACTATGGCCCAGGTCCACATCAACGGGAAACACTTTCTATTTTTACATGACTGTGTAATTCTCTCATTTACATACAGGAGGTACACAGACGAAACTTCAAACAGAGCGTCTAAAAAAAAAATTATGGAAAATAATCATTACATGTTTGTTATGTAATGAAATTTAAGCATTATTAGTCACATGCTAGTCACTTGACATTCCCACGATGCTGTTTAGATTTTTGGCACGAAAACTAAAAATACTTTAAGAGGCTACATAGCCTTTTAAGGGAATACCATAAAAAAACCCAATTTTTTTTAACTTTTATGAGTCTTAATTATTAATGATTTGTATTGTTTTTCCACGTAGATTTCAGTGATATATATATTTTTTAATTTGGTGAGATGTTAAAAACCTAAATACCCACCTTTAAAGGTGGGTATTTAGATTTTTTTGAGCCACTATGAAATTATGGTCCGCAAATACATGTACTTTCATTTTGGATAGGTCTAAAATTCTGCTGTGTGGTAAAGGGTTAAACCTTGGTCGATCCTTTTCACAGCTGGGGTGCCTTTGGCCCCACTTTCTCCGTAATACATGATACCAAGCTTGTCGTCACATATCTATGGATCAACAATAACCACTATTTTAAATCACAAACTGTATCATGAGGTAGACTGGTCCTTAGACACACAGAAAACTGACCAATAGCGAAAAAGTATTGACCCATGTCAGCCTGAGCAGACTGCCCAGGCTGACCTGGGTCAATACTTTTCGCAGATGAAGTAAGGCCCCTTTTTACAGAGCACAGCTTATATACATATATGACCATATAGCCAATATACTGTTCATCTACGAGATTTATAATCTTGTGTTGTAAGACCTATATTATGTCATTCACATTTTCTCCAATTTTCTATCTTACAAACCCTTTCACAAAAACGACCCAATGTTCTTACAATCCTGAAGAAAAAGCCTTGTAAAATTATTGCGAGAAAGGAGAAAATGTTCATATCCATCATTTTCTTTTTGTTCCACAATGTTTTCTTCCTAATACAGATAAATCACACCAGTTGTGCCATTTTTTGTGTTATTTCGAAATGCTTTTAATCTTTAAATTTGTCACCTGGCAACAAGAATGAATGGCTATTCACATCAATAATTATGGTAATAATATTAATGTCAACATTTTTCTAAAGTTCAAAGTAATGCACATTTTAATAGGCTAAACCAAATGGTCAAGCTAATCATAAATTTGGTTACTTTCTAAACTTAGATTAGACTGTGGTAACAATTTACAATGGAGAGTAAGAGAACTGTCACTTCTTTGGAAAAATATATATGCACACTTACTTGAAGAAATAGTTATTTATGACTTTACTATGCTGCAAGGATAAACCTATACCACATCATGGATTCTGTACAAAAATCTATCCCGTGATACTTACTTTGCAAGGAAAATTTTGTACTGACAAAATCTATTTCTTTCATTCATTCATTGCTAGAAAAGTTGTGCTTACACTCTTTTTCAGGAAAAAAAAAGCCTTGTTCTTGAGCACTTATAAAGCACTGAAAACCTGTGGTTTTTCCTACTTCACTTGGAAAAGTATGTGTATCCTACTACATAGTAAAAAACTTTTGCTTACCCTTCTTTGCTAGGAAAATGTGCTATTTTGATGAGAAAACCTCTGGATGCTAGATAATTTGTGATGAAAGATGTGTGGTGATCCCACTTTGCATGTAAATATCTATGCTAACCCACTTTGCAAGGAAAAGTGTGTGCCTACCTGATTTTGCAAGAAAAAAGGCTGTGCTTACCTACCTTTGCATGAATAAACCTGAGCTTACCCTACCTTAACCCTTTACCCAATAAGGCATTTCTATGGTATCTCTAATTGACCCTAAATAACAGCAAGGATGAAGCCGTTTCTTATGTGTATATGACACCTTTTGATAGTGTAGAAAACATTGTGGCAAAAGTTGAAATTGCTCGTCACGAGCAATTTCACCTTTTGCCACAATGTTTTCCACAGGCTCCGACAAGCAATGCGTAGAAATGAGTATCTGTGGAGTAAAGGGTTAAAAGAAAAATCTGTATCCCCTCTTCAACCCATTACCATACAATCCTTACTTTTGACTACCCTGAGAAAAAAGCCTTTGGAAAACATTGTGGGAAAAGGAGAAAATAATGGAAAACTGCATTTTCTCCTTTTCCCACAATGTTTTCTACCCTTCACAAAACAAATTTCAAATTTTCAGTCACTTTAATTTGCTAGCAACAAAATAAGATAAAAATGTTTCCGTTCAAAGTGGGGTACAGGAAGCGCTGAGCTTTCCATGAAGAATGAGATAGGCAAATTTTTCTTTTCAAAGAATGGTAAGCAAAGATTTGTCCCTTAAGTCATTACCAAACAACAAAGTTTTTGGCTTGTCCAAATCGAAAGCATTTTGCAGACGATATAATTAAAGTGACGAGCAATTTCAACTTTTGCCACAATGTTTTCAAAAGGCTTCTTACTAGGGGTTGTTAAAACTCAGGGCTGTATAGTAAAGGGCAACTGCTAGGCACTGGCTTTAAATTTCTTTTCCCACATTTTTTTCAAAAGTCTTTCTCCCAAAGGTTCTCCCAAAAACCTGGGATTATATGGTAAAGGATTATCTGAATGCAAATTAACCCATAACTATTCATATGTCATACATTTATTCATATTCCTCATTCAAACTGAGGTATTCAACATCAGCCACTGTGACTTTGTTCAAGGTACATATGATTGGTAATATAGGACTGTGTTCCTTTTTTCCAGGTACACAAGTCATCTTCACTAGCCAAGGTTATGATCAAGTGCTACGTGGATCTTACCTTGGCTGATTGAGCCCAATTTCGAGATTCCTGCGATGCGCCCTCTATTGGATGCTGGTCATTCCCCCCTTTATATCATATTTCTAAAAGCGAATGAAATATCATTTTACAAACCGCTTACGAATACACATGAAGTGATAAGCAGACATCATGTGGGTTTCCACATTTACCTTCTATTCAGAAGGATAGCGACCTTATTCTATTTTTATCAAAGATGAAATGCTCCGAGCGATTTCATTTGTTGCAGTTAGAGCTGGCTGCATCCAATGAAAAAGTGTATCAGGGGAATGTAAAAATCAAGCTCGATCCGCCAAGGGTAGAGTAGCGTAATGAATCGTCAGCCTTGGCTTGCGAAGATGCAGCAAAGTGGGCTAAACATATATTGCCTACACTTTACAAGGCTTGATTTTTACATTCCCCTGAGTTTTAACAACCCCTAGTAAGAAGCCTTTTGAAAACATAGTGGGAAAAAGAGAAAATGCTGGTAACAAGCATTTTCTCTTTTTCCCACAATGTTTTTTAATTTTTCAGACAATTTTCAATCACTTGAGCTAGATTTTATCTATCATCTGCAAATGCTTTCAGTTTTATCAAACTTAAAATTTTGTTGTTTGGTAAAGGGTTATATCTTTCTCCCTTTCTGCTATTCAAAAGACAAAATTCCACAATTTGAACCATTTTTGACATGTCATCTGCAAATGCTTTGGATCAGTACAATCCAAAATTGAGTTAAATAAAGAGTTAATTACACTTACCACTACTCCAAGGCATATTATCACACAAAAGTACAAAGCAATCACCAATATATCTATCCATGGCAAATTTCCATTTATATCCATTTACTCTAATGCAGTGATGCAAAACCCAAAGTACAGTAAAATTGAAGACTATAAAACAAAATGAAATCAATAGATCTATTTAAAGGATCCATCTAAAAAGTTATTTTGGCATGAACTGACTTCATAACTGAGAGCGTGGATCCAAGATCAGACTGCAAATTTTGTGCAGCGTGATCTTGCATCTATGTTCCAAAAAGCATACTGAGTCATGAGCCACTGCACATGTTAACAGTTTATCTGTAGTTCATTCATGTACACCTTTGTACAAAAAGCAAATATTTTAAACCCTTTACTCCATATACTATTTTTGGATATTTTGGTGCCAACTACATAGATTGAACTTTTTTTTTAAGTGTCAAAGTAGATTTCAGCTGTAGATAAAGATGGGTTAAACCTTAGTCAACTCTTTACCAAACGACAAAATTGAACACTGGTCCAAATTGTAAGCATTTGCAGATGACAAAATAAAAGTGACTGAAAATTTGAATTTTGTTTTGAGAAGGGTGGAAAACATTGTGGGGGGAAAAGGAGAAAATGCTGGTTACCAGCATTTTCTTCTTTTCTCACAATGTTTTCAAAAGGTTTCTTCCTCAGGGTCGTTTAAAACCGGGATTGTGTCGGAAAGAATTAAACAGAGGCAGTAGATGGTGTGAATCTAAGATGAGACAACAAGCTCTGTGTAGTCTGGTCATGACCCACACCTGCAAAATCTTCAGAATTTTGAATTGGCTGTAAAAGAATTTATTTCTGAAAAATGTCGTCATGGCTTATCTAACCTGAGGTCTGATTACTGGCCTGCATGGATTTCGAGCAGTCTAGACAACTTGAGCAGCTGTTATCTAGAACACTAGCCCTGTAAGTGTGAGCAAGGGGTCCGGAGTTCAAGTCCCACACCGGCTGCACTTTTTCAGTTCGCATGGTTCATTTCTGATTATTTTTTTCAAGGTAGACTAGGCCCTTGGGACCTGGGCAAATCTAGACAGCGACCGCGATTTCATAAGGTGACTCATGCTCAACATTATGAATCTGGTGAACTTAATGGTAAGATATAGAAAAAGGTAAATTCGGGGTAAACCCACCTGGAATCATTATCAAAATGATTGCACTTAAGGTCTAGATCCACATGAAAAAAATATGTGCCGTGAAAGTCCATTGATGTCATTCTACGATCTAGACTAGATGCATAGCGTAGGCTGCAGATCTAATCTATCTGAACAGCGGTTTATTACAATTTCTTTTCATTACTTACGTAACCTACATGTACTTCGTCGGCCAAAATGCCGAAAAAACAGCACAATATTTCTTTCAAGAATCGAAATTTTGAAATTAACCCGCCTATGTTTGCTACAAGAACAGACAACCCGGGACGAGGTCAACGGTTCAACGATTGATTCGGAACACCTCGGCCAATCTTTCGATCCAGCTTGATTCGTAGAATTGACCGAGGTGTTCCGAATGGTCAGTTTTGGTCAATGAAAAAAATCGCATTCAAATATTCGCACTCAATTAGGCTAATATCAACCAAAATTCTAAATAGCTTGTTTCAAACCGGAACAACTTGACGCGACATTTTTCGGCGAAGCTGAATGTTCTGGCTTTAGGAGCACTTCATGGTATTCTGCGATTTGTTGAAAAATGTCCACATGTTTATTCGTCGAGCCCCTGAAGCACCCCTCACAACATACGTCAGTGTGACGTCACAGGTAGTGATTTCGGACCCTTTTTATAACGTCAGTGTGCATGTTTGGTAAAACTGTTTTCTTTTTTTTGTAATCGTTCCTTTAAATGTTCTGAAAAAGTCTTTAGACCTCCAAAGCGTACAATGCCTTGGGACTTTGTTTTTTGTCAAAGCTTTTGTTAACTACTTATACTAATGGAATAGACTTCGACCAACTATTAAAACCCACACTTTTTGATATTTGGTCAAAGTGTTCGTGCATATAGACAACTGCTTCCTGTCTAAAACATCAGAATATTAAATGTATTCATCTAATGTCTTTGATACATACATGAGAGTCTTTGTAGTCCGTTTGTATCAACCCAAGCCAGCCTCATTCTATCTTGATATCGTACTTACCTTTCAATATAAGTTACGAAAATGCGCAGGTCCGATATTACTTCCTGTGACGTAGGTTGTTACCCTTGTGAAGGCCCTTTTGCTAGTACATGTACATCCTATTGCATCAACAAGTATCGATACTGCTGAAAGAGGCAACTGTCGGAGAAGTTTGCCTTGATAATTTCTCTTCAAAATGACACACAAAAAGAGTTTCAACATCCAACAAGCACGGTGAATTTATTCACATACATGTAGGCCTATCAATCCGTTGGTGATTTTTTTTTTTTTTAAAGAAATGGATAATCTACGTTAAAAATTGCACGAACAAACTGTTTACCGACGGAAATGTATTTGGAAAGATTTCAACTGAAAACTCTAACTTGTGCTGCTTTTTCAACCCTTTACTCCATAGATACTCATTTCTACGCATTGTTTGTAGGAGCCTTTGGAAAACATTGTGGCAAAAGGTGAAATTACTCCTGACGAGCAATTTCACCTTTTGCCATAATGGGTTCTATGCTATCAAAAGATGTCACATACACATAAGAAACAGCTTTATCCTTGCTGTTATTTAGTGTCAATTAGAGATACCATAGAAATGCATTATGGGGTAAAAGGTTAAGAGGAGCACTGCAATTTTAAGAACCGTAAAACGGTGTGTTTCCGGCGAAGAAATGTATCGTGTAGGCGCATATAAATGTACGTGATATAGCTGAGGTACTTGATCCACTGATCATTCGAGGTTTGCCGAATGCCTTTGGTTGCTGTCTTGTCCAAAAACAGTCTCATGTGACCTAGAACTTCGGCTTACAGATTACTATAAGCATAAACAAGCACAATAAGCCTGTGTCAACATTTCCTCTTTGAAAGCGCCCCACTTCCTCACCACACAAGAATGTGTTTGAATGACCGTGATGAACAAAACTTTCGGGAGGAAAAAGTAGGATAAAGAGAAAATGCTGTTAACCAAGATTTTCTCCTCTTTTCCATAAATTTTTAAAAAGCACTCTCAAGGACAAATTCCAACAACTCAGCCATAACTGAAACTGTCATCTAAAAAGTTCTTAATTTGGACGAGTGAAAATGTTTGTGATTTGGTAGAGTTTAAGTATTTCTCAAACAGTCCCGACTTTTAACTGACCCTGGGCATTTAAGACTTCTAAGACGTTGTGGGAAAGAAGATGTTCCAACGTAAGTATTTTTCCCTTTTCCCAGAATGTTTCTACCATAGATCTGTCAAAATAAAATCGTTTGTGTAACATTCAAATTGTCGTCTGCATTTTTTTTTCAATTTGGACAAGTCTAGTATTTTGTCGTCAAGTAAAGAGTCACGTACGTGATAAGTAGACTCTATCAAAAGGTCAACTTCTTTAATTTGTTTTTACGACAATGCAGATACTTAAGAATAACTAGGATATTGCGGTTTTAAAAGTTATGGAGTTATTACGACAATGCATAAACTTGTGATCATCCAGGATGTGGCAGCAGTAGGCTAGTTTCAACTGTAGCGAGACATACATTTATATACGTATGACTCTATAAAGAAATTATATTGTTTTCTAGTTCGAGGGTCAGTATTCCACTAAGCATTCTTAAGAATATTCTAAAATCTTAATCAATGATAAACAACGATCATGGAGTAAGATTTGATGCATAAAATGTGTGAAAATAGGCCTACCGCAGAAAAATGTATAAAGCTAATTAAGAGAAATAGATATAGATCTATCCTCTTATGGAATTTTTTCAAAACGGTCTGCTGAAAAAAGCAAATAATCGTCTGCTGATGTTGACGTCTTGACTTAACTATGTAGATCTAGTTTTTTCTTTGTTCAATCGTAAACTTTCTTTTTCCTACAATAAATGCTGTCTTTTCCCCCCTTTTCTGCCTTTTCTATTTGTTCATAAGAGTTTGGAATTTTTCAAGCTATCCGTCGCAACTTTACAGTATAGATTTTTCTAATACTTTTCAGGAGATTTGGAATAGATCTATAAATTATTAAAGTTAGTTTCAATGCAGTCATCATCATTATAGCCACTGTGTGGAGAAGGAACTCAAGATGCAACTCTTGAAAATAATAACACTTATGTGTGGATTTGCTGGTGTAGTGGCGGAAAATACGCCCAGACAGGAATACTCTATGTACGTTTGGACGAAAGGTTTTGATCCGACTGTTGCCGGATGTGACGTCAACCGCTTTATGGAATGGAACACGCGAGGTGCTTGTTTTACGCATACATGGGATACCCCCGAAAAACGGAATTGGCTTTGGAACACCTGCAATATACCTGGAAGAGAGATTTCGACGATCTATCTCAGCGATGTCCACAGAAATTTACAATACGCCAAAGAACATAAGACATGCACTACTTCAGGCGTCACACGTGTTCGGAAGACTCTTCAGGAAGGTCACCTGAAGGTAAGTTTAGTAGACTATCATTATAAACGTGTCTTTAAATATTCCGCAACTGTAATTATTATCACATGTTAAAGAAATCTACGTATCTTGTCTTGATGTTAAGTAGTGTTCCCTCTCAAAAATGCGAAGATCATCGACTTTCTGCTGTAAATACTACCCAGCTACCGGAATTAGGTCACGCCATGTTTGCAATAGAAGGCCGACGGTATGTTCTTTATTTATGCACAATGAACATGAAACTCATAGTTACCAAAGTTATTCTTTTGATATGAAAGTGATCAGAAATGATTGCTTTATGAAGGCAAGTAATTTCTAGCTCATATTCTGGTCTCAATTTTTAATTTCATCAAGTTGTTTCCTTATCATCACGGAATTCGGACACTCGAGCTTACACGTTTTTGTACAAAAATTATACAAATGTTAATCTGTTCAGTGGAACAAGTATTTCAGTTTCTCACAACAGGTGCCTGGGTTAAAGATATACGGTTTGTATGCAGTCAGTGATGAGGAGGTATCGGAGAAAAACCTTGTTCAGTATATTGTCTACTACAACGACCATTGTGCAGGTAAACAGTAGACTACACACACTAGGACTCACTCCTGTCGTTCTACTAAACATAGTTAACCCATTACCACACAATCCCTACTTTTGACACCCCTGAGAAAGAAGCCCTTAGAAAACATTGTGGGAAAAAGAGAAAATGCTGGTAACCAGCATTTTCTCCTTTTCCCACAATGTTTTCTACCCTTCACATGTAGCGTACTTTCGCCGAGCGGATGCGAATCACGGGGATTTATGGATGATACTCTTACAAATTTTAATTATGAAAATAAATGAAATAAAGAGCGAAGTTAATTTGTAAAATATACAGCTTGATTGATATAACAATTTTTCACCAGCTACCTGATGGTACAAGCACAATGATTTATAGATTTAAGAAAACAGTATAATCTGAGACAATAATCAGCAATAAGAATCAAGTACGGTGATTTCTAGACTACCTGTCTATTTGATTTACAATGATTTATAACGATGTACAAAGAAAGATCTATTAACTGGGCCTCGTCTCCTCCAAACTTAACACAGCTCGTCCCCAGTCTGAAGCACCTCCAATATACCCAAAATAGATGAGACCAGAATGACAAGCACTAATACACTGACTGATAAACGTTTCCCTTATGACCAAGGACGCTGGGCATCAATGGAAACTAAGGGCATTATCTGCAGTGATTTTACCTGTCAAGTCTAACCTCACTCTATTTAATTGGAGTAAACACCTATAACCTAGCCACCGGTTATAGCAGGAAAATATAACCTGTTAATTCGCTTTCAACCTTAACACCACGAATTCAACAGCCAGACTGACAGAAATCCATTGAGCAAGCCCTATTTATACTAGATGGTACAACGCCACCTAGTGGGCAAAAAGACAACTTAAGCATGTTTCAATGAGCGCCCACAGGGAAGATTGTAATACTTAATCTAATAAGCTTCAAAATGATCGTGAATAACAAAAGAGTGGTTTCCAGTATTGCCTAGCATCTACCTGATGCAAACGGAACACAGTAATCCATATGAAAATCAAAGTTCTACAAGTATTTTCATTACATTACCCACGCCTCCGGGTCCAAGCGTCCCCGCTTGATGAAATAATAACACAATTCCATAGCCCAAACCATCATTTATCTGAATTGATTTACGTAAAACAAAGCTATTACAAGCCAATGGCATGATAACAAGAAGTGCTATTCACCCGCAGTTCAGACCACAAAATCATACTAATGGAACATATAGTGCAGACCCAACGGAAGATACCTGTTGTGTCTGATACTTTCTATCATCATTATCTTCTTGACCTTGATTTTGCCTTTGAGGACAGTTTCGTTTCAAATGATCCTCAGAATTACAAATGTAACACCTTCTCCTATCTTTACCATCCCATTTCCTAAACTGGAAATTTGAAGCATTGCTCTGCTTCGATACCGAACTCTGAGAAGAAATGAATTCTTTTAACACAGAACTAAGACCCTCAATTGTGTTTTGAAGTTTACTAATTTCGCTATGGTAAGTATCTGATGTTCTAGTATCATGATCTGAGGCAGATCTAAGGTACCCTTTACCTTCATGTATCCTACTGTCAGCCTTCACATAGGCTTCAAGTTCAACTGCATGACGCACTGCATCATTCAGATTCACAGGACGTGCCTGTCTTACTCGAAGTTTCATGTCTGAACTCAATAAGGCATCTATAAACTGCTCCTTGGCTAAAGTTTCTCTGACATCACATGGTGCCGTAGGATATGCAAGATTTGTCAATCTCCATATATCTTGTCCCAACTGAGACAGAGTCTCAGTTGCTCTCTGCCTTCTCTCCTTCAACTGCACTCTATGCAACTCTGTCTGATTTGGGGGTGCAAACCTAGACTCAAGAGCTTGAGTTAAATCCTGGTAACTATGTTTATTTGGTCCCAAGTTACCTAGAACTCCCTGTGCTTGTCCTCGTAACGATACCGCTAAGTACAAACCCATTTCATCTTCCGTCCACCCACCAAGTTCTGCACAAGCCTGAAAATGTGCTTTATAGTCCAACCAACTCCCTGTGCCATCAAAAGTCGCAGGCCTGACTTTTGCACCACTTGAGCTGGTCCTATCAAATATCCTGGTACCGGATATTTTATCCTTGTGCTCCATGGGTGTTGATGATAATGGCAAAACTCCTGGCATTTCACCAAATTGTACCTTCCTATCGTAACGATCACCATGATCACCGTGCACGGGGCTAAGGCAAGGCGGTGACCTTTGAGCTTCATGCTCCTTGTCAAAGCATGAGGACGTCTCCTTTATTGAAGTCATCGGCATCTCTTCTTCATGCTTCAAGGTTTTTAACTCTTGTTCAAGCATAGTGATCTGGTGATGAAGCTTGCTTCTCTTGTTATGGTCCGAAAGCTCTTCTAACTTTTTATCCAGACTTTTCAGCCTGTCATCAAAAGATTGTGTATCATCCATTATGACAAAGGTAAGCAATATCTGTATTGATTATTGATATCCCACCGCTGCCACCAAATTTCTGTAGCGTACTTTCGCCGAGCGGATGCGAATCACGGGGATTTATGGATGATACTCTTACAAATTTTAATTATGAAAATAAATGAAATAAAGAGCGAAGTTAATTTGTAAAATATACAGCTTGATTGATATAACAATTTTTCACCAGCTACCTGATGGTACAAGCACAATGATTTATAGATTTAAGAAAACAGTATAATCTGAGACAATAATCAGCAATAAGAATCAAGTACGGTGATTTCTAGACTACCTGTCTATTTGATTTACAATGATTTATAACGATGTACAAAGAAAGATCTATTAACTGGGCCTCGTCTCCTCCAAACTTAACACAGCTCGTCCCCAGTCTGAAGCACCTCCAATATACCCAAAATAGATGAGACCAGAATGACAAGCACTAATACACTGACTGATAAACGTTTCCCTTATGACCAAGGACGCTGGGCATCAATGGAAACTAAGGGCATTATCTGCAGTGATTTTACCTGTCAAGTCTAACCTCACTCTATTTAATTGGAGTAAACACCTATAACCTAGCCACCGGTTATAGCAGGAAAATATAACCTGTTAATTCGCTTTCAACCTTAACACCACGAATTCAACAGCCAGACTGACAGAAATCCATTGAGCAAGCCCTATTTATACTAGATGGTACAACGCCACCTAGTGGGCAAAAAGACAACTTAAGCATGTTTCAATGAGCGCCCACAGGGAAGATTGTAATACTTAATCTAATAAGCTTCAAAATGATCGTGAATAACAAAAGAGTGGTTTCCAGTATTGCCTAGCATCTACCTGATGCAAACGGAACACAGTAATCCATATGAAAATCAAAGTTCTACAAGTATTTTCATTACACACAAAACAAATTTCAAATTTTCAGTCACTTTTATTTTGTCATCTGCAAATGCTTTCAATTTGGACCAGTCTAAAATATTGTCGTGTGGTAATGGGTTAAGGCCTTTTCCTTTTGGGAAGGTCCATGAAACATCTGATTTTCTTTGAAAGACTGGAAAATGTAGAGGGAAGATAATTAGAAATTTCCCTTTTTTCAACAATGTTTTTAGAAGACATCTTCCTCGTGGTCGTTAAGGAATTTGCCTCAACCTATAATCGTCATTATAGTTTCTGCAGATATATTCAAATATTCCTTCCTTGTTTCGGGTTCGAATACCTGTACTCAAGAAATTTGCATCCCCTATGGAAATTAAATCAATGAAAATGAAATTAAAAAAAAATCAACAACATCAGAATCAGTATCAAAATGTTAAAAAAAAATCCCTCAGGGACAATTTTCCAGGGACTGGGGGGAGGGGGCTTGGGCCGTAGATTTCCAGGGGACAAGGCGGCAGCTTTCCGAGGGCAGTTTTTGTGATACCCATGTTTTACATACACAGCCACAGCCACAGCCACAGCCACAATTAAGTGATATATATATCCACCGTCTATCCTAGTATTTTTAGTGGTTTTGCTGTGCACAACCTAAATTTTATGTTTATGTGCTTTCCACAGATTGTTGCATGTGATAATACCTTTGCTAAATGGGTTATTGGTTCTGTAAAATTCATAATCTTCTTGAACAGAAACACAAGACGAGCGATTTGATGGTGTCGCTGTGAATAACGAAGCGTATTCCAAGATCAAATGCAGTGCTATCAACAGTCGTATTCTGTATTTAGACAATCTTCAAAAGGTCACATTTGCTGCCAAACTACAAAAGAAAGGTTCTCTTCTGACGCACTACTCTATCAGTTGGCATTGGGGCCTTTGTAACGGTAAACCAAGTCTGATGACGTGGAACAACAAAAGTGCTGAAGTAACACATCACATGATCGACATTTTCGATAGCGTAGATGTTCAGGTGGGTAGAGTCTTGTACCCCTCCGCATACGTGCTATTGATCATATGACATTCCCAAAGGCCTTTGCAAAACTTTGGCATGAAACCTAAAAAAAAAACTTGAAAGGCTAGATCTATGGAGCCCATTATGGCATGAAACCCAAACAAAACTTAAGAGGCTAGATCTATGAAGCCTATTTAAAAAAATCTTCTTTTGAAAAGTATTTTCTCAATTTTCCCTTTTATATGGTTTGTCGACTGCCAACTTACTTAATTACGAGATTTTCTTTTTTTTTTTCAAATTTAGTTGGCGAGTTTTTAAAAATTTGAAAAGCACCCTTTAGCTTTTTACTCTAGTCTACTTTTGTTTCATTCATTTCGCGAATGAGGCAGTTGAGACAGTTTGCATTTTACTTTTTGCGAATGAAGTACTTATTGACGTTACGTATATTAATACGTCAGCCTATATTCTTGTCAGAATTCTTTTAGTTATGATGTCATACTAGTTGATTATTTAACGCAATGTTACTTGACTATACCATTAGATCCAAACAATTTTAATTAGTTAACTTATTCAACGTTTTTATGTCGTTCGCAACGGACATATTTTCAGCGATGACGTTAAAAAGATTAATGAAGACGCAGAGCTCTCGTTTTCTAATTAGATCTACAGATGTTATACGTAAGATTTTAAACTAAAATCACTTGATGTTTAGTTTCATAACTTTTGCTTTTCGTGCCAGATCAAGCTATGACGTGCTAGATCAAAGCTATGATGAAAGTTTTTTACTATTCCTCAATATTTTCACTTGGAAAACGTTTTACCCATGTACATGTTTTAACCCATTACCACACAATCCCTACTCTTGACGACCCTGAGAAAGAGGAAGACATTGTGGGAAAAGGAGAAAATGCTGGTAACCAGCATTTTCTCCTTTTCCAACAATGTCTTCTACCCTTCAGAAAACAAATTTCAGGTTTTCGGTCACTTTTATTTTGTCGTCTGCAAATTTGGACAAACCTAAATTCTGTCGTTTGGTAATGAGTTAACTCTTACCCAAACAAGCCCTGATTTTTACGTGTCTGCAGTACAAGTCTTTAGAAAACACTGTGGGAAAAGGAGAAATTGCTCGTAACGAGCAATTTCTCCTTTTCCCACAGTGTTTTCTACCCTTTTTTGAGAACTTTCTGCCATTTTCTCCAAACCTAGAATTGTCGTCTGCAAACTCTTTTGGTTAGGCAGACTCCAAAATTTGTTGTTTGGGAAAGGGTTAAAGAAGATCTTCTTGACTAATATAATATTTATTTGAAGGTTGGTTATATAATTTTTCCAATGATAAAAGATCGAATGATGGCTGCAGGGTACCAGTATGCTCAGCAACTCGGAAAGAAGATTTATACAACACTGTATACAGATAAGGTAAAATAGACTGACGTGATACTTTAACCCCTGCAGGTGTAATGCAGAAAAATGACCCCAATTACAAAATGACCCACGGTCATTTCTCGACGTAGAGAAATGACCCATGAGTCATTTCTCTACGTCGAGAAATGACCCATGGGTCATTTCTCGACGTAGAATAATGACCCGGGTCATTTTTCTACGTCGAAAAATGACCCATGGGTCATTCCTCTACGTCGAGAAATGACCCGGGGGTCATTTTGTAATGGGGGTCATTTTTCTGCATTACACAGGCGGCGTTTTTTATTCTATGTGTTACAAGGAGGAATTGTCCTTTTACCACGGAGTTTGAAATCAGTGGTTACTTATTGTGAAGAAAACTTTATCCATATATTTATATCAAAGATATTATTAAAGCCGCCTGTTGGGTTTTTTTTTTCTTCTTCAGGTTGCTAGTTGAACAAAATAGATTGAATATTCGAAATAGATAAAAAAATTTTTTTTCAAACTACTCTCGTTTCTATTTTTATTTGGCAACAAATTTGAATCAGCGATATTTGTATATGAGAAGTGTGACAATCTCTGTAACATTATAATACAAACTCAGTCTTTGCTAATACATCATAAATTTTAACTCTTAGCCTGTTAGGCGAGACTTAATGACCTTTTGCGGACAGCATAGGATCCAAGATCAGACTGCACAAAACGTGGTTACCAGCATTATCTCCTTTTCCCACAATGTTTTTCAAAGGCTTCTTTCTCAGGGTCGTCAAAAGAGGAGATTGTGTGGTAATGGGTTAAGCTGCCTCTCATCCCGAGATCACCTGCTCGTGACCTGCCCACCCACATGTTCATACTCTTGCAACTGTCCTTGCTCCAGTTTTCTATATATCTGTATTTCATTTTGGATATATTTGTTTCAGACAAGTCCCTGTCAAATAACGTTTTTCCCGGACGACACTTGCAGAATTCAAGGTCATTCTGAAAAGGCCATGTTTGGCGCAATAGACCGTTTCCTTAACAACAGCATGACTTATGCACGACCCTGTATTCACTACTTCCGCGGAGTTTATTCCAGTGGGGGTCACCCTGATTGGCCGGCTCATAGGCAAGGTGGGTAAAAATTTTAGCCATACTCTTGCAAAAGATGGTTTAATGAGTCTCTGTGATATCTTATAGAGTCTCTGTGATATCTTGTAGAGTCTCTGTAATATCTTATAGAGTCTGTGATATCTTATACCAAGAAAGTTGTCACATAATTATGGATCCAAAAATCCATTATGTCTAATAAAAGGTTTAACTCATTACCAAACGACAGAATTTTAGGCTTGTCCAAATCGAAAGCATTTGCAGACGACAAAATAAAAGTGACTGACTGATAATTTGAAATTTGTTTTGTGAAGGGTAGAAAACGTTGTGGGAAAAGGAGAAAATGCTGGTTACAGCATTTTCTCCTTCTCTCACAATGTTTTCTAAAGGCTTCTTTCCCAGGGATTGTGTGGTAATTGGTTAATAAAGAGTCAGAATGGTCCTTGAACACGAAGAAAATTGACAAAGAGCAAAATGTGTTGATTCAGGTAAGCCTGCGCGCTCTGCACCGGCCGATCCGGGTCGATACTTTTTTCCAGATACATTAAGCCCCCCCCCCCCCCCCCCCACCTCGTTTTTCATAGAACATGGCTCTTTTGCATTGATTGATGGGAATGGTTTATATTCATTGCTGGTCTTTCGTCTTTAAATGTACGAGTGAATACTAGGTCGAAGACCTTATTACCTCTACCAAGGAAGGAAATCATAATGCATAAAAAACTATATGTACATGCAAAGCGTTCTTTCACGGACTTTTTTTTTAAGAGTTAGTATAAATAAACAGCAATTTCAGAACCTGCTATTATATCATCATCTCCCGCTAGATGGCATTCTACAAGTGCTCATCTATCTAATTTGGGCATCCTGGGCGACAACCTTACTTTGAATTTCAAACTAAAATAAAGGTTTACTCAATAAAACGCTACCTGGTGCGATTCATTCAGCTGTAATCAGCAGTTTAGAGAAATCTGGAACTAAAACAGACCTGACTTTTCCTCAAACGTATTGATAAAGGCCATTTTCTCCATAGCTACTTTATAGCGCGTATAGCTACAATCTCCCCAATATTGGGGAAAGCGATGCGTGTCATATAAAACAGGTCAAATCTTCGAAGAGTATGACATGCGCAGACAACACCTATTATATATAAAGGACTGTTGGAATTTAGATCATATTCTTACAGTAGCAGAGAAGAAACAATCCGCTCTCAGTGCGTCAGCGCTTTGATTTCCATACTAATTCTTTTATTTTTATTTTAACACTTGCCTCTTTTTCTTCCTTTCAGGTCCAAACGCCATTGTTGGAAAATGAAATTGGATCAGCATTTTTTGTGGGGAAAAGAAGTTTACCCAAATTTCATGCACCACAACCTGAAGATTTCGACCTTTCTTTTGATCAGAATATATACTACTCAAACTTTGATAGGGATGACTTACATATTTCTGTATGGGTTTATAAGTTACAACAGTTTTGCATAAACTCTTCACCATACTGTAAAACTCTAGATTTGTCCAAGTTGAAAGCATTTACTGACCAAAAACTAAATGCAACGTGCATTATGCTGTTTGTAATAGGGTAGAAAACATTGTTGAAAAAGGAGAAAATGCTGGTATCAAGCGTTTTCTCCTTTTCCAACAATGTTTTCCAAAGGCTTCTTTCTCAGTGTCTTTAACAGTCGGCATTGTGAGGTAAAGGCTTAAAAATCCATTTCCACCGGTAATTCTATTGGTCAGTGTGGCAATGTAACTTATTGTAAAACCATACATGATATATGCCACATATATATATTTAGAGTGAATCTTTTAGGGTGATCCCTTGCAAATTTTGAGTAGTGTATTAACCATTCACTCCACAGATACACGTTTCTACCCATTGCTTGTAGGAGCCTTTGGAAAACACTGTGACAAAATGTGAAATTGCTCGTAACGAGCAATTTCACCTTTTGTCACAATGTTTTCTATGCTACCAAAAGGTGTCATATACCGTACACATAAGAAACGGCTTCATCCTAGTTGTTATTAAGGGTCAGTTAGAGATACCATAGAAATGCCTTATGGGGTAAAGGGTTAAATCTTTCATTAGCTCTTTACCAAATAATCTCATGTGTAGGACCCAGAAGAAAAAAGCTTTTGAAATAATTGTGTAAAAGAGAGAAAATGCTAGTTGCCAGCATTTTTTCCCCGATATTATATTTGTATCTATTTTATCAAGTAAAAATGCTATCAGTTTACTCAATGTCTGCAAATGCTTTCAAAATGGACAAATGCATACTTAGTACAGAATGAGAAAAAATATATCTAATACTTAACCTGTTTTACTTTTGCATATATTTGTCTTTTTAACCCTTTACTCCATAGATACTCATTTCTATGCATTGCATGTGGGAGCCTTTGGAAAACATTGTGGCAAAGTGTGAAATTGCTCGTGACGAGCAATTTCACCTTTTGCCACAATGTTTTCTACACTATCAAAAGGTGTCATATACACATAAGAAATGGCTTCATCCTTGTTGTTATTTAGGGTCAATTAGAGATACCATAGAAATGCCTTATGGGGTAAAGGGTTAATTTCAGTATTAGGTAAAATGCAAGTAAGTTAATTAACACTTTGGCTAAGAACTTACCTTCGTTTGCGGAATAAAAAAAAAACAAAACACCTGATCAGGCCTACACTTCAAATCGCAATATAATTTTCAGCCGTTTCATTTGATCGGGTTACCTTCATATCAGATGATCTACTAAATAAATAACTAAACAGTGCATGTCCTAATAGAAAATTGGATGGTGAAAAGCGAGACCAGTTTTTTTCAGGCTCACGTCGCCCTGTTTTTCATTTGTACCAATGGCTTGCATTGAATATGGATTAGTCTAGACTTGTGACATTTTAGTAGAAGATTTAACCCTTTTTCCTTAAACCATAGTAAGTCGTTTTGCCATTGATCTCAGTATGTATAAGTCTCGAATTTTTTTCATTGGAGAGGTCACCAGACCTTTCCAACAGTGGCGAGTTTATAAGGCAGACTGCCACTGAATTTGCTGTCTAAATCCATTTTTCTTGCGAAATTGTACTGATACACAGTCGGTTTCGTCATGGTTTTGTAAATAAAGCGAAATCAAAACACCGAAACAGGAAATAGGCGTGGTTTATTTTTATTTGACGAATATCAGAAAAATATTTGTTAATTCAATTTGCCATGTATGCAAATGACCCCTCAAATAATTGTAATTTTTCATTAAACAAATAAATCTAAGCAGCAGAAAAAAAGGAGAAGAATTTCGTTAAAAAAGAGAAGTCTGCTGGACAAGATCATGCGACTTGAAAAAGCGACAAGAAGGCCAAATGACCGTCATGTAAAGCATAATTATGAGGTTTCTACGCGGCAGCTTTTTCACTTATTTCTTTACATGTACCAAAATGTATTGAAATTAAAAGCCAATAAACTATTGGAAAACATTGATGCTGACCTCTCCTGGCTTCTTTTTTTAATGAAGCCAACTTGTCTGGTATAGAATTAAACACCAAGCTTTGTACCCTGAAACATATTAACATGATTTGAATCCTGTGTAATCGTTCTACCGCCATATGACGACGAAAACTCCGACATGGTGACCCATACTTCATTTCCGGTTGTCAGTGACATCAGCACAGTAAGACTGTCACAATTGTCATTTTTTATCACACCTTGTATCTCAGGATTATCATCTTGCACTATATTCACATACATACCATAATTAGAACATATCTGTACAATGAACATGTACACTCCACTAGCGGGTGCCGTAAATACACCAGTGGCATTGTCGTAGCCCTCACCTTCGTTTAGCACAGCATCAGTGAAGATGGCCTTTTGCCAGTTACGATAATATGTAGTGGAAACAGTGGTTGCTCTAAATGCAATGACTGAAAACATAGAGAATGTTGAAACTTTTTAACCCTTTACCAAACAACAAAATTGTAGACTTGTCCAAATTGAAAGCATTTGAATACGACAAAACTAATGTGACTCAAAAACTGCGATTTGTTCTGAGAAGGGTTGAAAACATGGTGGGAAAAGGAGAAAATGCTGGTTTCCAGCATTTTCTTCTTTTCCTACAATGTTTTCCAAAGGCTTCTTTCTCAGGGTCCTTAAAAGTCGGGATTGTGAGGTAAAGAGCAAATCATTTCATAAAATCTGAATAAACGAGTGAGTGAGTGAAAGGTTGGGTGGGTGGGAGTGTGGGTGGCTGGGTGAGTGAGTGAATGGCTGGGCGTGTTAGTGGGTAAGTAAGTGAGTGAAATAGAACTTGGATTTGGAATGAAGAAAGGAATCCACCGTAAAAATGAAAATTAACATTTAAAAATAATGATGTTGCATAACCAACATTACTATGACTGCTACTGATGCCAGAATCATAGACAACAACTTAAACAGTATTCTAACATGACACGCGACTTTGGCTCTATAAACACAGTGCAATGAAAACGTGGTAAAATCTGCAACAATCCTTGTAGAGTGACGTCATTCAATGAGTGAGTTATTCAATGGAACATAATCTTCATCCGCGTTTTTACTCCAAGTTTGAACTTGTTTTCATTTCACTAAGAATTGGCCATGTTAGAATCGAAATAATCTTCTTTCTATCGTGGTATATCGTTCAATAAACCACGTTGTGAGTTATGAGGCGCAATGAATAACCCACTCGGGCTATCGCCCTCGTAGATTATTTATTGCGCCTCATAACTCACAACTGTGGTTTATTGAACGATATACCACGATAGAAAGAAGATTATTTCTTAAATAACAAATTTGATATAGAGCAAAAAAATAATACTGTTTGGCATTCTCTGTGAAAACCGTGCTTAATGCATCTGCAAAAAGATATCAACCCGTGTCAGACTGGCTGACCTGGGCCGAAAGTTTTTGCTATCGGTAAATATTAATTACAAGTCAAAGAGGACCAGTCTACCTAGTGATTCAGTAGGTTTTTACACAAAAGAGATTTCATGGATCTATAATGCTGTGATGACTTGCATGGTATAATGCATTCGTGAGATCCATGACTCATATGTTTGAAAACAATTCTCTTCTGGACTGAAACCCGGGATAATGGTCAACCGCGAGTGACGTCACAGTTATTCCATGACGACTACTTGACCAACTGCCGTCAGCTGCATAGACAATATGAAAGGCAACCAAAAAAAAAACTTTACAAACCGATAATCATGAAACCAGACTATAATTTGGAAAATGGATGAAATACTGGCGAATAATTTTCTCCATTTAGGACAATGTTTTCTACCCCATCGAACAATAAAAACAAACAAAGGCAGCGTTTTAACCATAATCAATTACACTGTATGCAAATACTTTCAATATGTACAGATCTAAGAATTTGCAGTATGGAAAAAATACTGAAAAAAAAGTGGCATCACCTTCAGAGCAATTTTTGTTGTCACATGGTTGATATTCTTCGTCGTTTCCTACGCACACGTGACCGAAGTTTGACGGGGTGGGATTGTTACACGTACGGTTACGTTTCTGAAGTCCTTCTGAGCATGTAGCAGAACAAGGTCCCCAATCAGACCAGGCAGACCATACCCCATCTAGAATGTTTCATTTATATGATTTATTTTATCGAGGATAATCAACTGGTTATTTTTGATATGAAAAATATCTCACGAGGATGCGTTGTTAGGCGTTGAAAAAACGAGTGCGCAGCACGAGTTTTTTTTAACGCCTTAGGCCTACGACGCATCCGAGTGAGATATTTTTCATACAAAAAATAACCAGTTGATTATTCTATTTATTATATATCTGTCTGATATCATTAGTTCCTAAATTACGGTAGGAAGTGAAAGTTGATATCGTCACTAGTGATGATATCAAAATTCATTACACTGGGAAATTCCAGGATTTCACTGTCAGGTATATAATGAAAATGAGTCCTTCACACTCACGTTACAAGACTATAAGATACTTACATATCGGCTTTTAAAATAAAGGCGAACAGCTAATAGTATTGCTGACCAATCATTTCATGCAATAATGTTACTGCGGGATTGAAATTTCCATTTTACCGTGGGGCTGAGAAAAAAAGGTGTCAGGCATTGATACTACTAAGGCTTACGAAGTATTAACTAATACCACCTTAAACCTTTATCAAAGAATCAGGTTTTCACGACCCTGAGAAAAAAATCGTCTGAAAACATTGTGGAAAAAGGAGAAAATGCTGGTAACCAGCATTTTCTCCTTTTTTCACAATGTTTTCTACCATTCCCACGACAAATTTCAATTTTCAGCTACATTTTTTTTTTTGTCGTCTGCAAATGCTTTCAATTTGGGCCAGTCTAAAATTTTGTCGTTTGGTAATGAGTTAAAGGTGCCAATTCGAAGATAGATAACAGCATGAAATGTACAAGCAAAAATGAATTTTCCATTCGAGTTTATTAACGGGTATACAGTACTGTTGAATGGTTCGTTGGAGGTGCATGTTTGATGTTTGACAGGTTCATAGTTCGGCACACTTTCTAGGACATGTCATAGAGAGCGAACTTTAGTGTAACAACCTGTGTAGTAAAAAGTGTCTATGTTTCCATGCTTCCCCTTGATGCATTTATTTGTTTTAGGGGGGGGGGGGGCGATTTTACGACATTAAACTTATTAGATGGCAATTGGCTAAGTTATTTAACAGATTTGTTATCTAACCTAAATCTAAAAAGGCTTATCTAAATCCATCATTTTATAGATGTTGAACTGTTATAGTTGTCTTAAGCCTTTCCCAAACAATCCCTGGATTTCACGATCCTGAGAAAAAAAAAAGCCTTCTGAAAACATTGTGAAAAAAGGAGAAAATGCTGGTTGCCAGCATTTTCTCCTTTTCTCACAATATTTTCTACCCTTTCTAAATCAAATTTCAATTTTGATTCGCATTTATTTTGTCGTCTGCCAATCTTTTCAATTTGGACTTGTTCAAGATATTGTCGTTTGGTAAAGAGTTAAAGCACTTAACAAATAAATTCGAGAACTTCCATACAATTTTTTACCTGAGCATGCTTGCTCAAAACACGGCCGGTCGTCCCTCGAATCTCCGTAACAATGATCTCCGTCAGTACTAGGATGTGGATTGGAACATGTCCTGTCTCGCCTTTGAAATCCAACACCACATGTCACGCTGCAGTGTCCCCAAGATGCCCAAGAAGACCAGCCCCCGTGAACTTAAAAGAGGAAGTACAATGACGTAAATCTTCGCGAGCCAAGTTTACGATCACTTCGTGGATCTTACCTTGGCTGATTGAGCCCGATTTCGAGTTTCCTGCGATGCGCCCTCTATCGGATGCTGGTTATTACACCCCCCTTTACATCATATTTATAAAAGCAAATGAAATATCGTTTTACAAACCGCTTACGAATACACATGAAACGATAAGCAGACATCCACGTGGGTTTCCATGTTAACCTTCTATTCGAGAGTAGCGACCTTGTTCTATCTTTATCAAAGATGAAATGCTACGAGCGATTTCATTTCAGCTAGAGCTGGCTGCATCCAATGAAAAGGCGTATCGGGTGAACGTAAAAATCAAGCTCGATCCGCCAAGGGTAGAGTAGCGTAGTGAATCGTCAGCCTTGGCTTGCGAAGATGTATGACGTATTGATGGTGCAATAGTAAAAATATAGAAACGACCATATTACTTACATAGGCGTATGTACAGTATGGCGACCCCATTTGACAATCTAATGCGATCCACATATCCTCGGTTCACTTCAAACACCTCGTAACTACAGTTTGTTTTAAGCTGTAGTTACGAGGTTTTTGAAGTAAACCGACGATATTCATTATCTGTGCACATGTTCATTCATCGATTGGTTGACCTAAAATAAGTGATATCAGAATTCCAGACCCCCGTTTTCACAGATCATTTCATATAGCACTTTAAGTCTAAAGTCTAGAACTAGAAAGTAACGAAATTTTTCATTTGTTTTAGACTATCAAAAATCCATTACATTCAACATGAAAAGAAAACATTGAGACTAATAGTGGGTTGATAATATGATTTCAGGTTTTTAGTAAATTCAGTAACGAAATGTTTCATTTGTTTTAGCCTATCAAAAATCCATTACATTCAATATGAAAAGAAAACATTGAGAATAATAGTGAATTGATAATATGGTTTCAGTTTTTTAGTAAATTCAATAACGAAATTTCTTATTTGTTTTACCCTATCGAAAATCCGTTACATTAATATGAAAAGAAAACCTTGAAAATAATAGTGGGTTGATAATGTTTCAGTTTTTTAGTAAATTCAATAAAACTCTTTGCCATTGGAACTTGCACAATAAGACATCGTGTATTTTAGATTAATAGTCAGATTATAAAAGTTATACCAAATCTAATCAATGAGCGGCAAATATCTACCTGAATATAGCAGAACAGGTTTAATGTAAAAATGATATCTAACAAAACGTTTACACTCAATAATATTTACCGCTCTGGCATAATTGCATCGTTAGATATCTGCCCATGTCATATTCTTAGAAGATTTACCCTGTCTGCAATGAACCTATCCCATATACATGAGAAAAGTAGGGCGTATGCCGAAGCTACTTCCTAATCCTGTAGGGGCTGTTTTAATAAGTGGCCGATGCACAGGTTACGTGCTTGCTGATCATAGTTAACTGAATCGCCACAGGTTGCGTTTTACGAAGTAAACATTTATTTAATTTCGTAATTCTAAGTAACGGTTGTCGTTTTGAAAAGTAGTCCGGTTCTGTACCGAGAATACCCAAAATCAGACAGGTACATTGTAGGTATTTGAAGAATGTTATCTAGCGGAAGATAATGATGCACTGTTTACCTGGACAACGATACAACACACAAGATTTGGTCCCTGTGGCGTCACCTGCACAGTCAAGGCCACCGTGAGCGGGAGCTGGATTGGTGCAAGTGCGAGTACGAGTCATGTGACCGGAACCGCACGTGACATCACAGTTACTCCAAGACGACCATGTTGACCAGCTTCCGTCAACTGCATAGATATTATAGAAAAGAAAAAAAATGTTGTATACCGATAACACTTCTGAAACTGGTGTTAACCCTTTACTCCACAGATAGTCATTTCTACGCATTGCTTGTAGGAGCCTTAGGAAAACATTGTGGCAAAAGGTGAAATTGCTCGTGACGAGCAATTTGACCTTTTGTCACAATGTTTTCTAAGCTATTAAAAAAGGTGTCGTATGCACCTAAGAAAATGCTTCATCCTTGCTGTTATTTAGGGTCAATTAGAGATACCATAGAAATGCCTTATGGGGTAAAGGTTTAAAAGAGTAAGCTGGCAATAGAAAAAGACTGATATGATACAATGTTGATCTAAGTAATCTTAATGAGCAAATTAACATTTATGATGTATTGAATATTAACCCATTACCACACAATCCCTACTTTTGACGACCCTGAGGAAGAAGCCTTTAGGAAACATTGTGGGAAAAGGAGAAAATGCTGGTAACCAGCATTTTCTCCTTTTCCCACGATGTTTTCTAATCTTCACAAAACGAATTTCAAATTTTTAGTCATTTTTATTTTGTTACTGCAAATGCTTTCGATTTGGACAGGCCTAAAAATTTGTCGTTTGGTAATGAGTTACAGCCACGTAGGAAGCATTTCAAGATTGGGGGGGCTAACTTCGAAATACTGAGATTTTTGGCGTGGTAGTTGCATTGCGCTAAAAACTCATATTTTAGTTACTATGATTTTCAAAATTATTGGGAGGGCTGAGCCCCCCCTAGCCCCCCCTGTTCCTACGGGCCTGAGTTAATAAAGGCAAATTTGAATGGTCAGATAAAGGCTTGTTGTATAGGCAACCAAGCCTTTATGAGTAGTAGGTAGGATATAAAACTTGACACTGGGGCCTTTGGTTCGAATCTCCGTCTCTGCCAGTTTCTCTCCAATGCTTGACAATATAGTCGTTGCGAAGACTCATTCCTCTCTTACGGTTGATCATATTTCGACAATGTTAATGTGGGAAAGCAGCCTATAGCTTAGGAAGAATATTGTGCAAAGTGAAAGAAACTCCAAGAAAGCATAGATAGGTGAGAGATAGAAATTATCATTATGATATTGAATTGTCATTCAACATTGTATCAGTCATACCATTGCAACAGCTAACTCATGTACTAGATTTTCCTTGATCTAGTCCAGCGCATTGAAGTGTTACAGGCCTATGAAGGACCAAACACCTTGACTAAGAGTTAAACCTAATGTCTTAAGATAATAACTAAGTAAATTAATCCTGCATGTTGAAGTGTCATGTGAACCTGTCATTTCAGGGATTACAAAAGTATCAGCTTCAAACTGATACCGCTGTGTGTTAAAAAAAAAAAAACTTAACAAAACGTTGAAATATGTCATTATCAAGAAGAGTCATTTTAAGATTGTTTTCATACCCAGATTGCAGAGGCCACAGTACTTTCTACATTTGAGTTTTGCATGGTGAACGTCTGTGCAAATGTTGAAGACTGAGCTAACGCCGGCACAGTCAAAGTTTAGATCATCTGCGCATGCGCCAACTTCACTGATCACTGCAATGAATATAATCAGTCTACATCGTTAGTTATATTTTCAAGGCTTTTAGTTATAGTACGACGGATGATATAAAAAGATGCTACAAGGTAGTCTTTATTGACAGTGGTAGAAAGATTATCGTGGAATATATGTATAACGATTGCCATGTATACCAAATATATGCTAAATATCATTACAAAAGCACCAATGGTATAGGAAACCAATAATACATAGGAATAGGTGTGACTGACAAAAGAGGGGCGGAAAATGCACCGACTCTCTTTAATTGGACAGAAAATGCACCATTTCTGTGCAGACCCTTATGAGCTGGACAGTTTTAGCTTCAAAAGGATCACACCACTGTACAGAACACATGATCTGTCATGTCCGCACAACACACGACGTCAAAGACGTTAAAAGCAACACAACACCTACATGTATTCCTTCGTGTATTTTCAGGAGTAATTATTTGATTACTAAGATTTTCAGGAGCAATTATTTGATTACTAATGTTTTCAGAGTAATTAGTTGATTACTAATTAAGATTCTCGGGGGTAAATATTCGATTGCTAAGATTTTCAGGCAGGAGTGATTAGTTGATTATTAAGATTTTCAGGAGATTTTCAAGAGTAATTATTTGATTACTAAGATTTTCAAGAGTAATAAGCTGATTGCAACGACTAATCCTCATCATGATGATGGCCATTCTAATGAGAACATACACCACGTAACACTGCTTACTCTTCACCAAACGACAAAATTTTGGACTGAACCAAACTGAAAAGGCTTGCACACGACAAATCAAATGCAGCTAAAATAATGATTTCTGTCTTTGACAGGGCAGAAAACATTGTGGGAAAAGGAGAAAATGCTGGTTTCCAGCATTTTCTCCTTTTCCAACAATGTTTTCGAAAACCCTCATCCTTAAGGTCGTTAAAGGTCAGGATTGTGTGGCAAAAGGTGTACCCCATACGTTTGCTTCCTCATCAATAACTCCATTTATAAATGTAGTGGTAAATGATAATGAACAAGAAATATATATCTTTAACCCTTTACCAAACGACAAACTTTTAGACTGGTCCAAACTGAAGGCACCTGCAGATGAAAAAATAAACGTAACTCAAAACTTGAGCCTTCGAAGGCTGATCTGTGTTGATATTTTTTGCATATGCATTAAGCCCCCCTTTATCACTCACCAGGTGTTCCAGAAGAACAAAGATTTCTGTTACAATTGTCCACTTGGCAACACTGGAGGCAGTCAGTTGGACTGGCGACAGATCTGCCAACAATACCGATTCCGGCATTAGGTAAACATTCCTAGAAATAAAGTAGATAAGAACACAATGCATTTTTTCACCCTTTGTTTTGTTACCATGGAACAAGCAAACAACGAAAGCTATGAAAAAAGTAATACACATTTAGGAGAGAATTTCATTTTTGGTTACAAAGTTATGTGAACAAATTATAGCTGATGCATTTAATACTACAGGTTTGAGATATACTTCTTTTGCTTTACATGGATGTTGTAGATTTTAACACTGCTGGGAAAGTGTAAATATGTTGCAACATTGGCTAGACATCATCGAAAAGTGAGTGCAACACTATTCTAAGTGCCTGTACAATATACAGGCACTTAAAATAGTGTTGCACTCACCTATCGATGTATACGGTAGAAACTTCATGTTCAAAGCCAATGGCTCTCAGGAGAAAATAATGTGTTGGTCTTCGGTCCCGAAAGTATTCGGCTGAAAATAATTGAAAAACAGGTAAGCTTGTCCTTTTAAGTTCTAATGTGTTCTTCTGTGCTTGAACTTCGAAAAAAAAAACATCATGCAATGCTCGAGGTTTTCAAAATGTTTGCAACACCATAGAACCTGTAGACTGTTTACAATGGTGTCTGAATCATTTGTGCCGAGGGTTAATGTAAGCCGACACAATACGTCAAGGAACAAATTTCGGACTAATATCAGTCTATCGAAACTTTGAAACCATTATTTAGTGGCGTTTGAGTAGCCGAATGGTCTGTATGCCACATTTGTAGTGCTTATACGTCGTAAGTGCAGTCCACAAAAAACAGTGGCATCTTCAAACCGCTATTTGGTCTTCAAATAGGCATTCAAGCTAGGTAGCAGATGTACCGCTTGTTGCATTACCAAACGACAAAATTTTAGACTGGTTCAAACTGAAAGCATTTGCAGACAATAAAATAAAGGTGACTGAAAAATTGAAATTTGTTCATGGAAGGGTAGAAAACAATGTGGGAAAAGGAGAAAATGCTGGTTACCAGCATTTTCTCCTTTTCCTACAGTGTTTTCAAAAGGCTTCTTTCTCAGGGGCGTCAAACGTAGGGATTGTATGGTAATGGGTTAAATAAAAAGAATGGAGTCACCACGAATTTTACTTTTCGCAAGGCAGAATTTTACCAAACTACACATGTTACAAACACATAATTTTATCATCTTACCTTCTCCGGCTTGCAGCCAAGTTCAAACGTCTGTGAAGTCCCTATTCCAGTTGCACTAGTGTAACATTTCTACAACGAAAAGATTCAGCAGATACATCCGCGCTGCAGTTTGAACGTATATGAATGTATGTATGTGAATTTGTGTGTGTGTGTGTGTGTGTGTGTTCGTTCGTGTATGTGTCCGAGTGTCCACTTAGACTGGACAGACAAGTCCAAGTTAATAGGAAGAACGGGTATTTGTCAAAATATCTAAGCATAAATAGAACTAATTTCTATGATGTTAAATGCTTCAGTCAGTCGTTCTTAGTAAATGAGTACATGAAACTGCACGTTATGCTCGTGCTTTAACTCATTAGTCATTACCAAACGAAAAAAATTTAGGCTTGTCCAAATCGAAAGCATTTAAAGACGACAAAGTAAAAGTTACTCAAAAATTGAAATTTGTCTTGGGAAGGGTTGAAAACATTGTGGGAAAAGAAGAAAATGCTGGTTACCAGCATTTTCTCCTTTTCTTACATGGTTTTCTTAAGGCTTCTTTCTCAGGGTCGTCAAAAGTAGAGATTGTCTGAGGAATAGGTTAATAGATTCAAAATCTCGTAATTTGAGATCTGTCGTGTGATTTACTACCTTTCGTTGAGGGTGAGACAATAGTTTTAAGTGCATCCATGTCCAAAGTATGTGGTATACCTGTCCCTGTGTTTAGAGTAATGTTAGTATTGTCTCCAAGGAGGTTTTATTACATTATAATCTTCGCAAGCCAAGGCTGACGATTCACTACGCTACTCTACCCTTGGTAGATCGAGCTCGATTTTTACATTCCCCCGATACGCTTTTTCATTGGATGCAGCCAGCTCTAGCTGCAACGAATGAAATCGCTCGTAGCATTTCATCTTAGATAAAAATAGAATAAGGTCGCTGCCTTTCGAATTGAAGGTAAACATGGAGACCCACATGGATGTCTGCTTATCGTTTCATGTGTATTCGTAAGCGGTTTGTAAAACGATATTTCATTGGCTTTTATAAATATGATGTAAAGGGGGGTAATAACCAGCATTCAATAGAGGGCGCATCGCAGGAATCTCGAAATCGGGCTCAATCAGCCAAGGTAAGATCCACGTAGTGATCGTAACCTTGGCTCGCGAAGATGTTACATTATTGGAGCATGGTAAATTTTAATGTTTCTTCTTCACCTTTTTATAACCGTAGGCCTATTTGAGTTTATTGTAAAAACTTCCCTTCTGTCTACCAGGTTTTCCTTTCATATATATATGCATATAAGGTGTGCTTACTTACTTCCCCTTGACTGCAGGCTATTTTTGTTTGACAGGTTTTTGTACTTGTAGAATTAGTACAGCTGTAGCACTCTAGGTCCGCTGTAAAACAGATCAAAGGAGTGTTATTACTGTGATATTCCGTGCTTCAAAACATATCTTACTCACTCTTTACCAGATAAAAATAGTTTAGACTGAAAGAATGCGCAGACAACAAATCTGTCTAGAATCAAATGACGAAATTTTTCTCAAAAAGTTTAGTACATGACATGGGATAAAGAGAGAGAAAATGTTGTAAACAAAAGGATGCCGGTGTTTTAAAGTCTCATATTCCCACAATGTTTTCCAAAGTTTTTTTTTTTTTCTTCAGAGTTCTTAAATCACGTGACTGTTTAGTAACAGGTTTAGTCATTAAACTGAAATCGTTCAAAATATCAACAAGGGGTTTAAATTGTAGTTGGTTGTATTGGGGTTTAACGCCACTTTAACAGCTAAGGTCATATTCGGTGACGCACATGTGTTTCCTGGCTTTCTCACACCAGTACTAACACAACTTCCTTTCCAAAGCCACCAACTACTTTTCTCACATGCTTCAGCAGAGGTGAGAAGTGAAAATACGCCGGAAAGAAAGTTCGCCTCAACCGCACTTTTGCCGGTGTAATGCAGAGACATGACCCTCCCCGACAAAATGACCATAGGCCATTTCTCTACGTAGAGGAATGACCCGGGTCATTATTCTATGTAGAGAAATAACCCCGGGGTCATTATTCTACGTAGAGGATTGACCCTAGAGGGTTGTTTCTCTACGTAGAATAATATTGCAACATTTTTTTCCCCCGATTCATTTCCCAAAATATTGATATTTCACCTCCTTTCTCTAAAAAGTTGAAAAAAAGATGAAAGGAAATGTAGCTCCGATGGATTGATGTTCAAGCCATGCCTAGGTATAAAAGACTCAGTACAGAGACTTAGTCATAGGAAAACATTCATAAACAAACCAGTTGTGGACAAAATGATTGGTACTGTCTCTAAAAGGGTGGTAAACATCGCGATAACAGAACCTTCTTTTTCAGGGTTGTACAAATACATTTTTAATGAACCCAATTCCTACCTGACAACAGCGGAAGCCACAGCAGACAAAATACAATACAGTGAAGCGGTTTTATCATCCTGAATTACACGTGTCCAACTGAGCACTTTTACTGCGAAGTCAACAGTTTTTAGATAATTCTGCAGACGTTTGCGTCTTGTATTATCTCTCTAGGCTGGGATGACATGTTTTCTTCGATAAATGCATATCGACCTAGTAAGAATGTTTTACATATCTTTGGACACTGTGATCGCAGAATTTATAAAGTTAGAAGAAATAGCACAAAATATACTTCGATTTCATAGTTGTTTTGGACCAGAGCATATAAGACTGTTGGGGAAAATGATCAATTATCAGATTGCACAGTTTTCGCTGCCTGATCTTGATCGCCAGCAAAAGCAACTGAGTGAAGCCTTCCTAGTGCTTTAACCCTTTCCCAAACAATCCCTGGTTTTTACAGGTCAGGAATAGAAGCATTCAGAAAACATTGTGGGAAAAGGAGAAAATGCTGGTAACCAGCATTTTCTCCTTTTCCACAATGTTTTCTACCCTATCATTTAGAAAAATAATCTTTTTAGCAACTGTTAATTTGAAATCTGCTAAATGCTTTCAATTTGGTCTGGTCCAAAATTTGCCGTTTGGGAAACGGTTAAACATATTTGAGCAATGCCCTGACAAAGGTGGCGTAATGCATCTCCGTGTTGCATGATACCATACAAGTCATTACAGTATCATACATCCCTTAAATCCGTTTTGTTTAACCCATTACCACACAATCCCTACTTTTGACGACCCTGAGAAAGAAGCATTTAGAAAACTTTGTGAGGAAAGGGGAAAATTCTTAATTTTAATTGAACTATAAGCATGGTTTCTCTCTCTACCCAACACCAATCCTACGATAAACGGACAGTACTCTTTACCCCTGTGAATATTCAAAAGGAAACCGCCACTGGCCCAAGTACTCCCCCTTCAATCAAATAAGGGGGTATTAATTTGCTTGTTAGGTCTAGGTTCGAATTTCATTTTTTTAATTCACTTGCAAATATCATCAGTAGCAAGTGGCATTGTTTTTTCACTCGCAAAATTAAAACTGGACTTGCAATTTTATTTTTGAGCCTAGAATGCCTACCAACGGCAACGACCAAACGGCCAATACAAACTGTTCAATTCTATTTTATTACATGTATAACCTGTGGACTACAGACAACAACCAAACAAAAAAGATGTCAATTAATATTAAGCTATCAATCTCAGTTGAATATGTATTCTCAAACTAAATTAAATCTCTATAAAATTCTGTAAGTGAATTCTGGACATATCAAATCCGAATAACTGTATGTCCGATAACTGGTATAGTGAGTCCACCACGTCCGACTTACTTCAAGTTCTTGTCCTTATTTGAGCATGATGATTATCTTTTCATTAAAGATTGACAAATATTTCTGGTTTATAGTCAGAGATTAAATTTGCCTACTGTTTTTGTTTAAAAAGACACAAAATCATGGCATTGGCCGTGTGCAGACGAACAACTTGGCTCACGACGCTAGGATAGGCCTAACGAACGACAACTCAGATGCGGCAATACCTCGAGTATTTGCTCAATGAACACCCTATAGGCATTTTACATCACTAGACAACAAATAAATGAGGAAAAAAGTAATGTTGTCTCATCTTAGATTTCGATTTTCCAGCTCCTTTTTCTCTAATTTAGCTTTTAGTTACTCTTCAAGCTAAAGAGTATCCATGTCAATCGAAGGGAAATAACTACTTCACATACATTTTGAAGATTACCCTCCCTTGGATCATGAAAGATAAATGTCTTGAAGTAACTTTATCACAGGAAAAGTAATGTTTTCTCATCTTAGATTTCGATTATCCAGCTCCTTTTTTTCACCTAATTTAGCTTTTAGTTACTCTTTATGCTTAATAGTATCCATGTAAATCAAGGGAAAATAACTTCACATACATTGATTTTGAAGATTACTCTTCCTTGGATCATGAAAGATAAATGTACTATCACGGTGGTTTCAGCCCGACTTCAGAATTGAAAGAATTTAATAAAACGCCTCTTAAGAATAGTGCTTCTTATAAAATATCAGTTTCCCTATGTAGTTCCAGCCGAGAGAGCCACGGAAGATGTCTTTGAAGTCCATCGCAGTCACATGGCCACGTGTTTTATCTCCTCCCTGAAGCATCTGGTGCCCAAGTAATGGATACCAAGGCATTATAACCCTTTACCAAGCAGTTCCAAGTCTTACCGAACTTAACCCTTTCCCAAATGACAAATTTTCCAAACTGAAAGAGTTTGCAGACGACAATTTTAGACTTTGAGAAAATGCCAGAAAGTTCTCAAAAAGAGTAGAAAACACTGTGGGAAAAGGAGAAATTGCTCGTTACGAGCAATTTCTCCTTTTCCCATAGTGTTTTCAAAAGACTTTTACTGCAGACATGTAAAAACCAGGGCTTGTTTGGGAAAGGGTTAAGGAAGAAGGCGTTTGAAACATTATGAGAAATGGCAATTAACCAATATTTTCTCCATTTCACACAAGGTTATCTTTTTCCAAGACTACTTGCATCATTTGCATTATCTAATTGGTAGTCTACTTCTGCTTTAGAATTGAACAAGTACTGGTAGTCTCAAATTTTTTCGTCTGATACTAGATATTGCACTCAACAAATAAATTGGACTTTCATTTCCGTCTGATGATAAATATTACGCCCTGTGCAGACATCATATCTGGTTTTGTGTTGTCTTTCATTAACTCATTACCAAACGACAATATTTAAGGCTTGTCCAAATCGAAAGCATTTGCAGACAAAAAAATAAAAGTAACCGAAAATTTGAAATTTGTTTTGTGAAGGGTAGAAAACATTGTGGGAAAAGGAGAAAATGCTGGTTACCAGCATTTTCTCCTTTTCCCACAATGTTTTCTAAAGGGCTCTTTCTCCGGGGCGTCAAAAGTAGGGATTATGTGGTAATAGGTTAAAAACTTGATAGAGGACAACAAATCTGACATCTTCATATTATCAATGTTGAACACTAAATGTTTAGATATATTTCAAAATCCATATGATCCATGGTATGCAAGAATGGGGCTTAACTCATTACCAAACGACAAAATTTTAGGTTTATCCAAAATCGAAAGCATTCGCAGACGACAAAATAAAAGTGACAAAAATTAGAATTTGGTTTGTGAAGGGTAGAAAACATTGTGGGAAAAGGAGAAAATGCTGGTAACCAGCATTTTCTCCTTTTCCCACAATGTTTTCTAAAGGAGTCTTTCTCAAGGGCGTCAAAAGTAGGGATTGTGTGGTAATGGGTTAACTCGTTACCAAACGACAAAATTTTAGGTTTATCCAAATCGAAGGCATTTGCAGACAACAAAATAAAAGTGACCGAGAATTTGAAATATGTGTTATGAAGGGTAGAATACATCGTGGGAAAAGGAGAAAATGCTCTTTAACCAGCATTTTCTCCTTTTTCCACAATGTTTTCTAACTGCTTTTTTTCTCAGTAGCGTCAAAAGTAGAGATTGTGTGGTAATGGGTTAATGCACCTGCGAAAAGTATCAACCCATGTCAGCCCATACAGAGTGACCTGGGCCAGAACTATTCATTTTGGGTCAATTCTTTTGCATGTCAAAGGGCCAGTGTACTGTATGATTCAATTGTTTGTCATACTTAATGGATTTTTAATTATCCATAATCATGATAATGACGACTTTTTAGGTATAATGCATCAAAAAGATGCATTAACCCTTTACTCCATAGACACTCATTTCTATGCATTGCTTGTAGGAACCTTTGGAAAACATTGTGGCAAAAGGTGAAATTGCTCGTGACGAGCAATTTCACCTTTTGTCACAATGTTTTCTATGCTATCAAAAGGTGTCATATACACATAAGAAACGGCTTCATCCTTGCTGTTATTTAGGGTCAATTAGAGATACCATAGAAATACCTTATGGGGTAAAGGGTTAAGCCCCCTTTTGTCAGAGCAAGGCTTTCATATATTGCAGTTTTAGAGCTGTTATTGTCCGAATGTGTGGCAAAGAAGTGAACAGTAGAGATCAAGGATTAGACCATATTTTCTGTGCAGTCTGATCTTGATCTACACTGTAAATTAACAAATTATTAACACCTAGTCTGATATGGTCTTAACTCTTAGGCTGCTAAGCCAAACTATTTGACCTTTTGCAGACAATGTAAACTAAGATCAGACTGCTCAGAACATGCAGTCTGATCTAAGAAGATATTTTTCATAAAAAAATAAGTCTAAAATAACATAATTCAGGTTTTTACTGTTGGCTTGAAAGTCTTTTCCCTTATTCAGTATGATAAATGTTAAAACCAAATTCTAACACGACACGCGACTTTGGCTCTATAAACACAGTGCAAGGCAAACGTGGTAAAATCTGCGACAATCCATGTAGAGTGACGTCATTCAGTGAGTGAGTTATTCAATGGAACATAATCTTCATCCGCGTTTTTACTCTTAGTTTGAACTTGTTTTCCTTTCATTAAGAATTGGCCCTGTTCGAATCGAAATAATCTTCTTTCTATCGTGGTTTATCGTTCAATAAACCACGTTGTGAGTTATGAGGCGCAATGAATAGCCCACTCGGGCTATCGCCCTTGTGGATTATTTATTGTGCCTCATAACTCACAACTGTGGTTTATTGAATGATATACCACGATAGAAAGAAGATTATTTCTTAAATAGACAGGTTAACCCATTACCACACAATCCCTACTTTCGATGACCCCGAGAACGAAGCCTTTAGAAAACATTGTGGGAAAAAAAGAAAATGCTGGTAACCAGCATTTTCTCCTTTTCCAACAATGTTTTCTACCCTTCACAAAACAAATTTCAAATCTTCAGTAACTTTCACTTTCTCGTCTGAAAATGCCATCGATTTGGACAAACCTAAAATTTTGTTGTTTGGTAACGAGTTAAGAAAGAAACAAACAAATAAAATTTTGTCTTTAAATTCATTTTACTGACAAGAGTATTCACATAATGTGCTTTTACCATCTCACCCTTTACTAAACAATTTTGACTTTTGAAGACCCTGAAGGAGAAACTTTTAAGAACAAAATATTGTAAATAAGAATGAAAATGGCAAAATCTAACAGGTGATTGTTGATTGGTCGGTTGTGTTGGGGTTAAACGCCACTTTAACAGCTAAGATCATATCATGGCTGTCGGTGACACATGTGTTTCCTGGCTTTCTGATACCAGAACCGAAAATGCTTTTGATTTTAACATATCTAACATTTTGTCTTCAAAGAGATAAAGGACAAATCCCATTATTTGAACCATACTGTATTTGTCGTCTAAAAAAGGGGGAAAATGCTCGTCAGCAATTAGAAAAGTATTTCTTCTTCAGGAACGTTTAAAAGCAAAATTAGTATAGGGTTAACACTGCAATGAAACATTCACTAGTCAAACAAAACAAACAAACAATTGCAATACAAACTATCAGATCCATTTTCTTTAACTAACTGATCAAAGTCTGGTTGAAGTTTTACTCATTTTCATCTATTTTTTTTCCCCAATTTCAGGTTTATTTTACGAAGCTGTAACCATTCTTGTATCTTCATGCAAAATTTTGCCCCTAAAGGTTTAACTCTTTACCACACGACAAAAGTTTAGACTGGTTCAAATTTAAAGCATTTGTAGATGACAAAATGAAGGTGACTGAAAATTTGAAATTTGTTCTGAGAAGGGTAGAAAACACTGTGGGAAAAGGAGAAAATGCTGGTTACCAGCATTTTCTCGTTTTCCCACAGTGTTTTCAAAAGGCTTCTTTCTCAGGGTCGTGAAAACCAGGGATTGTTTGGGAAAGGGTTAAGTTTGCACAGATTACATCGAGTAGAAAATCCATTTCATTCTTTGGAGGTTATTTAGAGACATCAAAACCACAGTTTCCAGATTGAAATTAAAGACAAATCCCTTGAAGTTTCTTTATCTCAAGCACCTTATGTCGATTTTTAATCTACATGTATGTTAACACAGCTTACCAGATTATACACACAATTAGGTTGATTAGTGTTTTTCTCGATGGTTGTAAAGATATATCTTTAACTCTTTACCACAAAATTCTGACTTTTATCGACCCTGAGAAAATATTGTGGGAAAAGGAGAAAATGCTGGTAACCAGCATTTTCTCCTTTTCCCACAATGTTTTCTACCCTGCTGGAAACAAATGTCACTTTTTGAGTTTCGTTTATTTTGTCTCCAAATGCCTTCAATTTGGACCGGTTTAAAATTTTGTTGGTTGGTAAAGAGTTACATAAAGTTCTGTTCCATTCAATACCATAAATCAGTTCTCACATCTATCTAATAAAAATATTCTGCACAAGTTTCATGAGTATCACACCGAAAATGTGGCCTCTAGAGTGCACACAAGAATATTTTAAGCTTTGTCAAAATGGCATACTTTTTGACTCAACATGACCCATATTCAAATTTGTTGAAGATATCATCAAATTAAACATCTAGACAAAGTTTCATGAATATCAAACTGAAAATGTGGCCTCCAGAGTGCAAACAAGGTTTTTTGTAAGGTTTGCCCCCATGACCTACTTAATTATCTAACATGACCCAATTTCAAACATGTCTGAGATAAACATTATGACAAAATTTCATGAGTATTGGACAGGAAATGTAGCTAGCCACCGTGCTGGTCTTTTTCGGCTTTTCAGCCTTAGCCTTCGAAATTTCAGCTTTCTTCTCCGCCATCATAAAAGACGTGATGGGGAACCAGCACAAGTGTTTTCAGTCTAAAGGAACTGAAAACTCGAGTGAAATCTTATCCAATGGTCGAAACAGACACCTCGGACTATAGAGTTTGATGGTTCAGTAATGACACCTTGAAACAATGGAAATAAACTGAAAAGACGCCGTAAAACGACTGCCCGTTTTTCACACAACTGAAACAACCACCATAACGGAAGCCACTGATTGGGCATGCGCGGGCCACATCTCATTTTGTTCCGAAAGAAAATATCGTTGTTGTCATTGAATTTCAAGATTATTAGACGGGAAATGTAGCCTCTACAGTGCTGACATGGTAATTGTTGATGCCAGGACGATGGATGACGGACGCACCACCATCACAAAATCACTTTGAACACTTCGTGCTCAGGTGAGTTAAAAATAGATCAAAGACCAATATTGGCATATTCTGCATAAAAGGGGACAGTATTTCCAAGATGTACAAGCTTTAAAGATAATTTACATTTATTTGCTGATATGTAACAGTAAGTTTGATTCATCAATCTGTAAAATGACTAAATACCCAGGAAAGCTGCCTCATTATTTTAGATACTCATAAACCATTTCATAAAATGCCTTTAATAATACACCTTTAATAATAGTAATAAACTTCTAAAATGAATATACAACAGACAACTTTCTACGTACTCTTTTCGAATGGCATCAGTTTACATGATTTTTCTTTTAAAATCATGAAGGTAAATGTCACTTTCAGAGGAAATAATGGTCATTTTCTAAAAATGTAGAACACATGGTGAGAAAATCACCATCCAACAAATATTACTGTAAAAGTGTAAAATGTTCCTTTTTCTCCTACATTTCCACGCTAAGCATTTTTGGTTACATAAAATATACATTAAAACAAAAAACACAATCTTATATAGTCTTAACATGTACTTAAGCACTTAAAAAGCCCTCATTAAACTAATATGCGAGGTTATTTACTGTAAATGATTAATTACTCCGACCCTTTCCCCACAAAATACCTGGTTTTTATGGCCCTGAAAAAGGAGCCTTCTGAAAATATTGTTGGAAAAGGAGAAAATGCTAGTAACCAGCATTTTCTCCTTTTCCCACAATGTTTTCTTCCCTTCCCAAAACAAATTTCAATTTTTTGAGTCCATTTTGTCATCTGCAAATGCCCCCAATTTAGACTACATTGAAATTATGTTGATTAGATAAGAGTTAAAGGGAATAGGGAATAGAACAGAAGACATAGTTTAATTCTACTATTTAGAACCCTCAAAGGCATACCTATTCTAATTTCTGTAACAAACAAGAGCAACACCAGGCATTTCAAAACAGTTAACTCATTACCAAACGACAATATTACAGACTTGTCGAAATTGAAAGCATTTGCAGACGACAAAAAAAAAAAAAAGTGACTGAAAATTTGAATTTGTTTTGCGAGGGGTAGAAAACATTGTGGGAAAAGGGGAAAATGCTGGTTACCAGCATTTTCTCCTTTTCCCACAATGTTTCCTAAAGGCTTCTTTCTCAGGGTCGTCAAAAGTCGGGATTGTGTGGTAATGGGTTAAGCAATTATCTTTGTTGTTCAGTTATCCACACAGATAGACATCATGCTTTGACATACATGTAATTTTTCCACTAAAATGTAATACCCCCTTTCCACTAGGCCGTGATCTTTCAAAAAGCATCAATTTCACATCAAATTTCTTGATAAAGACATAAGCCAAAATATTGAAATAGAATTAACAATTTTAGATTGTGTAAAATTTTGTTCCCTTGTCAAAAGAGTAGAGGGCTGAACTGTAAGACTACTTGTAAAAGTTAGCACACTTTATTGAGCATATATGATATACAGAAAACTCGTTTTTAAAGAAAAAATATCTATACAATAAAAATTAGCTATCCAGCAAAAAATACTCAAACTAATGTCTCTTTAACAAATGACCTTTAAAAAAAAAAAATAGAGTTAAAAAGGGGCTACTTGCTCATTTTCAGCTCTTATTTCTCATGCTATCCAAAGTATTGCTTACACCCCTAACTCTTAACGAAACAACAAATTTCTGACTTAACCAAGTTCAAATCTTCTGAAGATGACAAAATCAGTGTCGCTCAAATGATGATTTCTGTCTTTGGTAAGGTAGAAAACATTGTGATAAAAGGAGAAAACGCCGTTTACCAGAATTTCCTCTTTTTCCTATAATGTTTTCAAATGCCTTCTTCTTCAGGATTGTTAAGTCTGGATTTCGTGGTAAATGGTTACCAAGGTTTCCCAAGGCTCAGTATAAAATTCATTTTAAAATCTCTCTTAACTCTTCACCAAAAGACAAAATTTTAGACTGGTCCAAATTGAAAGCATTAGTAGTCGAAAAAACTAAATTTGAATGAAGAATTGAAATTTGTTCAGGGAAGGGAAGAAAACATTGTGAGAAAAGGAGAAAATGCTGGTTACCAGCATTTTCTCCTTTTCCCATAATGTTTTCAAAAGGCTTCTTTCCCAGGGTCATTAAAAATCAGCATTGTGTGGTAAAGAGTTAATCTTAGGAGGAAGGCACTTGAAAACACTTTTTTCGAAAATGCTGGTTCCAGTATTCTCTGCTTTTCAATTAGTGTTTTCTACCATTAACTCCTTACCACACAACAAAATTTTAGACTGGTTCAAATTGAAAGCATTTGCAGACAAGAAAATATGGTAGCTGAAAAATTGAAATTTGTTCTGGGAAGGGTAGAAAACACTGTGGGGAAAGGAGAAAATGCTGGTTACCAGCATTTTCTCCTTTTCCCTCAGTGTTTTCAAAAGGATTCTTTTTCAAGGGCGTCAAAAGTAGGGATTGTGTGGTAATGGGTTAAAAACACAACTCCTATTATTTGGATGTGAGTAAATTTTGTCGCCGGAAACCAGGATAAGATATAGAAATTGTACTTAAGTCTTTACCACATACTCCCGACTTTTTACTGACCCTGAGAAAGAAAGCCTTTGCAAACCCTGGGGGAAAAGGAGAAAATGCTGGTTGCCAGCATCCTCATCTTTTCCCACGATGTTTTGTACTCTTTCCAAATCATATTTCAATTTTGATTCAAATCTATTTTGTTGTCTGCAAATGCTTTCAACTTGGATTAGTCTAAAATTTTGTCATTTGGTAAAGAGTAAAGGAATTCTTGCATTAAAGCAAAGGGGTCAGATTTCCAATACTTAAGTGGTTGACTTTTTACATAACATACATTAACGTAGTGGACCCGTGATAGAAAACAGCCATTTCCACTGTAATATTATTCTACAAAATTTGCTAGGATTAAAAATGAGCATTATTGTACTATTTTCACCGAGCCACTTTTTCCTTCTAGAATTATCATTTATAAATCTAAAACCACTATATTCTCATTAGAATGGGATAATTACCTCCCTTTTCTGGAAACTAACAATAGTATCAATAAATAATTTCAAGATAGATATCAAAGAAATTTCTGGTCGGTTAGAAATGTGCAAAAATACTATTATCTGTATAAATCTGTCTTTATAAACTGTCAAGAAATTTTATGCCCAGCTGCACCAGAAGTATTACGGGTCCACTACCTTAAAGAAAGAGAGGTGAAGACTGAATATTTTTCTTTATCATAAAAGTATATGTACTTACAACAATAAGACCGAATTTCTGACTTTCTTAGATCATGCAAAAAAAAAAACAACAAACGCTAAGTATGCAACGATACTGTTTACATGGATATGTGGATATATACTAGTATGAGTGTCAAAAAATTTGCCAATTACTGATTATGAACATAATGCATTGGAAAACGTTTGCGAATTCAAGACATTTGTTAATATACTTGTTTTTAAATATGCGAACAGAAAATCTTGGGAATATTTCAAGTTTGCGAAGTCACAAAAATTCCCACTTATACAGTATGTTTATACTGAAACGTAAATTCAAAATCAGAGGTAGTTTTCACAACTGAGACAAACAAGGTAAATTATTAAAAGAATCTGACAAAACTACTAAAAATAGACAGCCAATAAGTCACTGCAAGAATAACCTAGGACTTTTAACTCTTTCCCAAACGACAAACTTTCGGACTAGACCAAATTGAAAGCATTTGCAGATGGCAATTCAACTCTCACTGAAAAGATGATTTCTGTCTATGATAGGGTAGAAAACATTGTGGGAAAAGGAGAAAATACTGGTTACCAGCATTTTCTCCTTTTCCCACAATGTTTTCAAAAGGCTACCATTCCAGAAGCGTAAAAACCAGGGATTGTTTGGGAAAGGGTTAAATCTTAATTGAAAGGATTTGCAGACAAGTTTAACTCTTTACCGAAGAATCCCGACTTTTGACAACCACGAGGTAGAAGCCTTTTGAAAACATTATGGGAATAGGAGAAAATGCTGATAACCAGCATTTTCTTCTTTTCCCACGTTTTCTACCCTTCCCATAGCAAATTTAAACTTTTCAGTCACTTTTATTTTGTGGCCTGCAAGTGCTTTCATTTTGGACCAGTCTATAAACTTGTCATCTGGTAACGAGGTAACCCTTTACCACACAATCCCGACTTTTAATGACCCCGAGAAAGAAGCCTTTTGAAAACATTGTGGGAAAAGGAGAAAATGCTGGTAACCAGTATTTTCTCCTTTTTCCCACAATATTTTCTACACTGCTGGAAACAAATTTCCATTTTTTAAGTAACGTTGAATTTGTCGTCTGCAAGTGCATTTAATTTGGACCAGTCTATAAATTTGTCGTCTGGTAAAGAGTTAGCCCATTAGCAAACAGCCAAATTTTAGGTTTGTCCAAATCGAATGCATTTGCAGGCCACAAAACAAAGTAACTGAAAATTTGAAATTTGATACGTGTGGGTAGAAATATTGTGAGAAATGGAGAAAATACTGGTTACCAGCATTTTCTCCTTTTCCTACAATGTTTTCTAAAGGCTTCTTTCTCAGGGTCATCAAAAGTAGGGATTGTGTGGTAATGGGTTCGGGTGACTCAAATGATGGAATTCATCTTTGATACTGTAGAACAATTTCCATGAAAAGAGGTAAAAGCTGTTTGGTAGCAATTTATCTAATATTTTCAAAGGTCTTCTTTCCCAGGTTTCTAGAGATTTTGGATTGTTTGGTAAAGGGTTGACCTCCTCTTCTATTTGTTGGTTGTATTGGGGTTTAACACCACTTTAACAGCTAAGGTCATATCATGGCGGTCGGTGAACCACATGTGTTTCCTGGCTTTCTCATACTAGTACTACCACAACTTTCTTTCCAAAGCCACTGACTACTTTTCTCACATGATTCAGCAGAGGTGAGAGGCGAAAATACGCTGGGAAAAAAATACGCTAAACAAAGTATCAAACTCACAACCACCAGGTCATTAGTCCGACATGCTCACCCGTGCGGGCTCCTCCTTTTCTAACAAGTCCTGGGAAAAAGGCTTTCTTGTGGGAAAAGTAGATATGCTGTTAGCAAGCATTTTCTCCTTTTTCCAAATGACATTTTATATGGGAGAAAATGCTGGTAACAAAACAAGTTTCAAATTTTTTGTCACTTTTATTTCGTCGTCTGCAAATGCTACCAATTTGGAGAAGTCCAAAATTTTGTTGTTTGGTAAAGAGATAAATAATATACCGTATAAGTACTTTTTTCTGCGGGGTCCAAATTCTACGGATTTTCAAAAAAACAGGGGGTTTAAAATTCTGCGTACCTTTTTTCTGCGGTAATGAACCTGATTAAAAAAAGGATTAAATTATTGCGCTTTATTTTGATGAAGTACCGGTACCAGCGTCCATTTTGGACAGGTATACTCCATAAAATGTATTTCGGTTTTTATCGTCTTCAATGAAAAGGATGATATTCATGTATTTAAAACACACACACATTTTTTAAATGTAAATTAATAACTATTTCATTCATTGCAATGCCATATCTATTTCTGTATCAGATCCAGAGAACATGTTCTTCCAGTGCTTCCAAGATCCGTGCCGATCTGAATCCATTAGTGTTTAACCCATTTTAATTCGATACTTCTTGGTGCATTTTGACCCGCCATTTTGAGACGAGCTCTTTCAAAATAGTTATGGATAAGTGAACTGGATCAATTGGTACCTCATCGGACCCATTTTTCTTAATATGCGCCACAATCTGTTCCGAATATCAATTATCAAAGGAAGATTTCAGCTTGGCTTTAACTGTCTCAAAATAATATTGGGGGAAAGGGTATAAATGGTTCGATGTGTGAAACTAACAATGGTATAACCTTTGTTTTGTACCCGTAGGCGATGTCATAACGGCATGCATATACCGTAAAGCGCGAATAATAGATCGCACCTACCAAACTGTAGAGTAACTGTACAGTTAACATTAAGACTCGTTTTAAAATGTATGCAGAAGAGTTCTAGTATTTTGAAAACATTGTGGGAAGGCAGAAAATTTATTGCGATAATCATGTTGTCTAAATACAGTGCAGGTAGTGAAAGCCATTAAATATAGAGAGTAGGAAACAGTAAAAAGACGATGATAATATGCCGAGTTTGATAATACACGTGTAATTTACACATGTCCCAACAAAATAACAACAACAAGTAAAAGAACGACGCCGACGATAGAATCCTTTTTATTTGGACTAAATTTTTGCGTCTTTTAAATCTGCGCTCCTGCATGGTCCCGCAGATAAAGCAGAAATAAAGTCACCGCAGAAAAAAGTGCTTATACGGTATAGCATAGTGACAAGTAACGATAAAACTGCTCAAGTTTGTCAAAGCTTTAAAAAATTGGAACTTTGGTCCACAATGAGCTGTATCTAGCATTGTGTATGCACCAAAGATTAAAATATATTTTGCACCATTGATTCATAGAATCATAGAATATCTATTTACATATTATACCACACAATCCCGACTTCTAACAACCCTGAGGAAAAAGACTTTTGAAAACATCGTTGGAAAAGGAGAAAATGCTGATAGCCAGCATTTTCCCCTTTTTCCTCGATGTTTTCTATTTGTCATCTGCAAATACCTTTAACCCTTTCCCAAACGGAAAATTTTGGACCAGACCAAATTGAAAGCATTTTGCAGATGACAAATTAACAGTTACTAAAAAGATGATTTTTCAATATGATAGGGTAGAAAAAACATTGTGGGAAAAGGAGAAAATGCTGGTTACCAGCATTTTCTCCTTTTCCCACAATGTTTTTAAAAGGCTATTCCTGACCCGTAAAAACCAGGGATTGTTTCGGAAAGGGTTAATTTGGACAAGTCCATATTTTTTCTGTTTGGTACAGGCTTAACCCTTTACCACACAATCCTGACTTCTAACGACCCTATGAAAGAACCCTTTTGAAATCACAGAGGGAAAAGAAGAAAATGCCAGTAGCCAGCATATTCTCCTTTTCCCACAATATTTTCTACCCTGCTGGAAAAAAATTTCAAATTTTGAGTTTCATTTATTTTGTCGTCTGCGAGTGCTTTCAATTTGGACCAGTCTTAAATTTTGTTGTTTTGTAAAGACTTAAAACCATGAATCTTGACTGCTCTCTGTTCAAAATATTCACTAACAAAAAACTCCCTTCAGTTTCTCTCTAATACATATCCTTTCAAACTATTATCTTCTCTCATCCTTCACAAAAAACAATGAGTTCTAGCTGCCTTGAGAAAGAAGGATTTTGAGACATTGTGGGATAAGGAGATAATACTGGTAATCAGTATTTTCTCCTAGCACCCTGATGTTTCTAATCCTTCCAATGATAAAAATATCAATTTGGTGACTTGATATTCATTGCCTGCAAATTACAATCAAGACAAGTCTAGAGTTTTAGTGATTGGTAAAATTCTAACTCTTTACCACACAATCTGGACTTTTAATGACCCCAATAAAAATGCTTTCAAAAACATTGTAGGAAAAGGAGAAAATGCTGGCAACCAGCATTTTCTCCTTTTTCCACAACATTTTCTATCCTTCCAAGCAAAAATTTCAATTTTGAAGCCACATTTATTTCGTCCTCTGCAAATGCTTATCAATTTGAAGAAGTCTAAAATTTTGTCATTTGGTAGAGAGTTAGCATAACTGGTTATGAAATAATACTGAATGCAATCCCCTGATTTTGGGGGAAAAAAATACCCTGCATCTATACAACCCTGAACATTAAGAACTTTTGAAAACAATTGGAAAAGAAAAAAATGGCAGTTGACATTTTCTCTTTTTCCGACCATTTAAGAAATTCTACCTTTGCAAAGAATCCTGTGTTACTCGGTGGTTATAGGGTTAGATCTATCATCAATAAGTTATAGGTTTGATCCCAATCCATGCCAGCCAATTTTCATTTGAGAAGAGTCCCAATCATATTTCCAGCAAAAATCCAGACACACATGCTCAAGAAAGCTGACATCTTGATTGTATGGACAATGTACAATGTTTTTTTCTGATTATGCATTGCATTGAACTTTCTGGTCCCAGCTTTGAGCTATCCAGCTGGAAATTTACGTCTATACTGAACCAAAAACAGAACTCTTTCTTCATTTAAATGGTTACTAAACATACAATAGAGTTTATTTAATCAGCTTGCTGCTAATATGGGGAAATATTTGCCGAAAAAGAGAAAGGTATGCAAAAATAATGAGTGCCTTAAGGCACAAGTTATTTTCGGGGACCTTTCCCTTTTGAGGCAACTATTTCCCCATATTAACCACACGTTGATGAAATAAATTATATATTATATTTCCGCTGATTATTTTGACAACGAAGGCCACTTTTAAAACAAGTGATCTCAAGTCAATTAACCAGATAATTGATATTTTCAAAAAAAGTAGTTCAAGACTTTCGGCAGGAAGAAAATATTCACTGTGACGGGGAAATAATTCCCCCAGCTTAAATTACGACATTTCTTTACCCATAGCATTTCGAAAAATAGACACATGAAATATAATATTATGTTTTAATCACTTTGTCAAAAAAAAAAGCTTTTGAAAAAAATAATTGGTAATGAAGAAAATGCTGATAACCAGCATTTTCTTCTTTCTTCAGAAGTTTTCCACCAAAGAAAATGCTAAAACCATCATCTGAAATTTTGTTGTTTGGTTCAGGGCTACATTGTACTCTCATAAAGAGTACTTGAAAAGAAGCACTTGACCCTGTAACAAACAATGATGTGCTTAACTCTTTACCAAATAACAAAATTTTCGACTGGTCCAAATTGAACGCGCTTTCAGACGACGTAATAAACTTAACTCAAAAATTGAGATTTGTTTCCAGCACGGTAAAAAACATTGTGGGAAAAGGAGAAAATGCTGGTTACCAGCATTTTCTCCTTTTCCCACAATGTTTTCAAAAGGCTTCCATCTCAGGGTCGTTAAAACCAGGGATTGTTTGGTAAAGGGTTAAATGACACTAAAGGTGACTTTTGAAAACATTGAGGTAAAGGTTACCAGCATTTTATCCTTTCCTCACAATGCTTTCAAAAGCCTTCAATAGGCCTGTAATTTGAAAACAATGTAAGAAAAAGAGAAAATGCTGGTAACCAGCATTTTCTGCTTTACCCACTGTTTACTACCCATCTTGAATTGAATTTCAATTCTTGAGTCACATTAATTTTGTCATCTGCAAATGCCTTCAATTTGGACCAGACTAGAATTTTATCATTTGGTTAGGAGTTAAAAGTGGTACAAGCACAGTATATTATAATTGGCAGTCAATTTTTGCTCCACAAAGACTGACAGGATATGACAATTCTGATTTTGGCTAAGCCGAGATTCACACTTGCAACAACTAGATTACAATACTTATTTTTGCACTAAGCTCAGACTTGGCCAACCTACCAGTGCTACAACTTGTCGTTGTCCGGACCATTCAACAAACCACACTGCAGTTTTTGGTAGTTTTAAGGTTTTGTTGAGATGGATTAGTTTTCTTTTCATTTGACATATTGCAAAAACGTCAAGCACTTGGGCCGTATTTTGCAAAACAAATTGAGATCAAGTGGCAGTAAAACTCAACTTAAGTTAAGTTCTTCAGATTTAACCCATTACCAAACCACAATATTTTAGACTGGTCCAAATTGAAAGCCTTTGCAGACGACAAAATAAAAGTGACTGAAAATTTGAAATTTGTTTTGTGAAGGGTAGAAAACATTGTGGGAAAAGGAGAAAATGCTGGTTACCAGCATTTTCTCCTTTACCCACAAAGTTTTCTAAAGGCTTCTTTCTCAGGGGCGTCAAAATTAGGGATTGTGTGGTAATGTGTTAATAGGCCAGCTTAAAAAAAGTAGTGCAAGTTTGCTTAATGACCCTAAGTGCGTATGAATACACATTTAATAGGTAAGAATGGAGTTGTTGCACATACTTTACCAAAGTTCAGTTTGGGTTCAGTATTATCAAATTGTACATTATAGGATAAATGTACATCATTCACAAATCAACCTATCAAACAACAGCTTTAAAAATAGCCATGACAGCAGCACTAAGACCTCCAGCAATTGGTAGAGTTACAAACCATGCAATAACAATGTTTCTAAATAACTTCCAGTCAACACCTTCTCGAGACCGGAACCATCCTACGAATACAATACTTCCTACTTTACAATGTGTTGTAGAAATAGGAATTCCAATATTTGACGCAACCAGAACTGTAGCAGCTGAACCCACTTCTATAGAAAAGCCACTGAAAGTAAAATAATTAATATTTGAACTTGTTCTTTTAACTCTTCAAACATTACGAAACACATTCCACTTTTAACGACCCTGAGGAAGATGCTCTATTAAAAGCAAATGTGAAAAAAGGAAAAAGTGCTAGTAACCAGCTTTCCCACAATTTTTTTCTGCCCTTTGAAAGACCAATTTCATATTCTGAGTCATATTTGTCTCGTAAAATTGCTATCCATATGAACTTGCGAGTTTTGCTGTTTGGACAAAAAAACTGAAATCAGTAGAAATAGGCTGCAATGTAGAAAACCTTATAAGAAAAGGAGAAAATGCTTTGTTACAAGCAGTTTCTCCTTTTCTAGTGGTTTCAAAAAATGTCTTCCTGAGGGTAATAAAATACAGAATTGTTTGGTAAAGGGTTACATGGAAACCAAATTTTCAGCTCAGCTATTTTCTACGAAAACATCAACGTATTGTAACAGCTCTTCTGTAGGTGTCTTGGGTAGAAAACAATTTTTGATAAAGAGAAAACCCTGGTTGTCAATACATTCTCCTTTTCCTAAAATGTTTTATAGAAACCACATTCTCATGGTCCTATAAACATGGGATCATGCATTTTTGTAACTAGGTCACCCAGCTTTAGAATTCCCTCAAATGTCCTCTTAGAATAGGAAATTTCAGATGCAACACGGAAAAGTTGTCAGTACTGGTGATAGAAAGCCAGGAAACTCATGCCCTGGTGTACTGATTGTCATGACATAACCTACACTATTAAGATAACCATAAACCCCAATGAAAATGAAAGCCTAAAGACAAAAATGCTGGCTACCAGTACTTTCTCCAAATATTTTATAAGCCTTATCCGTCATTGAAATTTGTAATAATATGATAAAAGGGTTACATTATTAGTTGAACGGTCAGGTAGCAGGGGACTTTGAAACTTGTTCACAGCTGTGGCTAATCATGTCCCTACCTCACCGATTCACCACAGCTGTGAACAAGTTTCCAAGTCCCCTGACCATACAACGAATTTATTATACTGCAAAGTTTTACCCTTTCAAAGTGCATTAAGCAAACTTTTCCTGCATTATAATCTCACAAATCGAGTATGCGAACGAAACAGAAATTCCCATCTGGGTGCCCCAATTTAATGAAAACTGACGTCACTGAAAACTGACGTCACTAAAATGTGCAGTTTGGAGCATAAATGTGCAGTCTGGTGATCGATCGACGCCGCCATTTTGGATGTTGTGTTGCATGTGAAGTGATGTTTACAGGGCACTCAAAAGGGAAACTGGCTTTACGTGGTTTTTGCCAGGGAACATGATATATACGTTCACGGCATGTTAACCAATCAGATCACAAGGAATTTCTTTGCAGTATAATAATCATGCATATGCCTATAACTTTATACCTGGATGGAGTAATTCTTGTCAGATCCTCACCCATCGTCTTCATGACCCGACGACCCATCACAAAAAGCCCAACTGACATCCCCAGCCCACCTAACAGCAAGATAAATATAGGCACTGGCGCTTCCTGTGCTGTCTCGCCAGTTTGGGCTGTGATCCATAGGGCTACCAACGGTCCAATGGCATTACTGTAAAATTCAACATAATTCATATGGGCAATGCCCTGGCAAAAGGGGGTTTAACTCATTACCAAACAACAAAATTTTCGATTAGTCCAAATCAAAGGCATTCAAAGACGACTATTAAATCTGAATCAAGAATTGAAATTTGATTTGGGAAGGTTAGAAAACATTGTGGGAAAAGGAGAAAATGCTGGTTACCAGCATTTCCTCCTTTTCCCACTATGTTTTGAAAAAGCCTCTTTCTCAGGGTCGTTAAAAGTCGGGATTGTGTGGTAAAGAGTTAACTCATTACCAAACAAAAATATTTTAGGCTTGTCTAAATCGAAACCATTTGCTGACGACACAATAAAAGTGACTGAAAATTTTAAATTTGTTTTATGGAGGGTAGAAAACATTGTTGGAAAAGGAGAAAATGCTGGTTACCAGCATTTTCTCCTTTTCCCACAATGTTTTCTAAAGGCTTCTTAATCAAAGTCGTCAAAAGTAGGGATTATGTGGTAACGGATTAATACATTTTTGTGATGAATTATATTAACCCTTTATCACACAATCTCGACTTTTAACGACCTTGAAAAAGAAGCCTTTTGGAAACAAAGTGGGAAAAGGAGAAAATGCTGGAAACCAGCATTTTCTCCTTTTCCCACAATGTTTTTTTACCTTTCCCAAAGCAAATTTCAATATTTCAGTCACATTTATTTTGTTGTCTGCAAATGCGTCGATTTGGACAAGTCTAAAAATTTGTCGTTTGGTAAAGAGTAAACCCTTTACTCCATAGATACTCATTTCTACGTATTGCTTGTAGGAGCCTCTGGAAAACATTGTGGCAAAAGGTGAAATCGTGGCGAGCAATTTCACCTTTTGCCACACTGTTTTCTATGCTATCAAAAGGTGTCATATAAACATAAGAAATGGCTTATCCTTGCTGTAATTTAGGGTCAATTAGAGATACCATAGAAATGCCTTGTGGGGTAAAGGGTTAACCCATTACCACACAATCCCTACTTTTGACACCCCTGAGAAAGAAGCCTTTTGAAAATTTTGACACCCCTGAGAAAGAAGCCTTTTGAAAACACTGTAGGAAAAGGACCAAATGCTGGTAACCAGCATTTTCTCCTTTTCCCAGTATTTTCTACCCTTCCCAGAACAAATTTTAATTTTTCAGTCACCTTTAATTTGTCGTCTGCAAATGTTTTCAGTTTGGACCAGTCTAAAATTTTGTCGTATGGTAAAGAGTTAAGTATGGATTCATAAAATCTATCAATTTTTGTCTGTTGACCAACTGAATAATGCTGCAGAATGGTCCTTCCATGTCATATAAATTTGCCAATAGCAAAAACGCTTCAGCACATGTCAGCCTGAGTGGACTTTAGAGGCTGACAGGAGCTTATATAGTCTTTGCAGATCCATTGACTCTTTACCACACAATCCCGACTTAACGACCCTAAAAGAGAAGCCTGTTGAAAATATTGTGAAAAAGAGAGAAAATGCTGGTAACTATGTGTAGGACAAAAGCTCACTAGGACAAAAGCCCACTGGGACAAAAGCCCACAAGGGCAAAAGCCCACTAGGACAAAAGCCCACTAGGACAAAAGCCCACAAGGACAAAAGCCCACTAGGACAAAAGCCCACAAGGACAAAAGCCCACTTTTAGTTATAATCATGTATTTAATTAACCCTTTCCCAAACAAGCCCTGGTTTTTATGTGTCTGCAGTAAAAGTCTTTTGAAAACACTGTGGGAAAAGGAGAAATTGCTCATAATGAGCAATTTCTCCTTTTTCCACAGTGTTTTCTGCCCTTTTTCAGAACTTTCTGCCATTTTCTCCAAATCGAAAACTGTCGTCTGCAAACTGTCAGGTTTGGAAGAGTCCAAAATTTGTTGTTTGGGAAAGGGTTAAAACAAGAGGGGCAAGATGGCTCTGAAATCGCTCACCTAAATCTTTTGAAATAGTACACTAAGAAATCCCTGTAATTCACAGATAGGAATATAATAAAAGATATTTTTACACCTCTTTCACGTTATCTCAATCATATCACGACAAATGCTCCTGTTGTAATTTTCTGGATCTCATCAATCCTAAGCTGGATTACTGTGTTGCCTTGCCAAAGGACATTTCCCTGTGAAGCCACCAGATCAACTACCTAACTAAAGTAAAACAAGTATGTGTTAACCCTACACCAAGCTTTTCTTTATGAACAATCTTGAAGAAAAAGGCTTTAAAAAACAGTTGAGAAATGGGAAACGCATTATCCATGTTTTCTATCCATTTAAAAAATATGCCATCACTATTTCAATCCTCATTATATTTGTAGTCTGCACATGCTGTCAGCACATATTTTCAATTTGGACAAGTTAAAAATTTTGATTTCACCAAAAGACTCATGTAGTCTATAGGTAAAAACTTCATGTTGAGTATCTTAATGTATCAGGGTTATCTATTTAAGAAATAATATTCTTTCTACCTTGGTTTATCATTCAATAAACCACAGTAACTGTTGTGAGTTATGAGTCACAATAAATAATCCACAAGGGCAATAGCCCGAGTAGGTTATTCATTGCGCCTCGTAACTCATGTGGTTTATTGAACGATAAATCACCATAGACAGAAGTTTATGTTGATTCTAACATGACCAATTCTTAGTGAAAGGAAAACAAGTTCAAACCTAGAGTAAATACGCAGATGTAGATTATGTTTCATGGAATAACTCACTTTATACAGAATGACGTCACTCGATATAGAACTACATCACTCTATATGGAATGTCACAGATTTTACCACGCTTTCATTACACAATGTTAATAGAGCCGAATATGAGTGTCATGTTGGAATCCTCAAATACAACATCCTTTTCCCAAAGGACTGTGCGTTTAGCCCATTACCACACAATCCCTACTTTTGACGCCCCTGAGAAAGAAGCCTTTAGAAAACATTGTGGGAAAAAGAGAAAATGCTGGTAATCAGCATTTTCTCCTTTTCCCACATTGTTTTCTACCCTGCGCAAAACAAATTTCAAATTTTCAGTCATTTTTATTTTGTCGTCTGCAAATGCTTTCGATTTGGAAAAGTCTAAAATAATGTTGTTTGGTAATGAGTTAAAAGATGTTGGTGAAGAAGGTTTTTGAAATGATTGCGGGAATTCTCTTTATGCTTCCTACAAATGTTTTCAATTTGGGCAACACAATGATTTTGATGTCTGGTAAAGAGTTCAACTGATAATGGAGACATATATATTTCAGTGTGCTCAATCAGTAACACAATGGGTAGGAGCATGCTCTCTTATTCTCTCTATGCCTCTTGCGAATGCTTTCAATTTGGGCAGCATTACAATTTTGTCTGATTTTAACCCTTTCCCAAACAATCCCTGGTTTTTACTGGTCTGGAATAGTAGCCTTTTGAAAACATTGTGGGAAAAGGAGAAAATGCTTGTTACCAGCATTTTCTCCTTTTCCCACAATGTTTTCTACCCTATCACAGACAGAAATCATCTTTTCTGCAAGAGTTGAATTGTCGTCTGCAAGTGCTTTCAATTTGGTCTAGTCGAAATGTTTGTCATTTGGGAAAGGGTTAAAAGACACTGCAGACAGATATAATGCATAGCTAAAATAGTAGAACAATTAGTCTCAGGACCAAGCCTCAGTTAGGCCCTAGATATCGTTAAGACAAACATTTCAGTATATGGAAAAAAAGCCAATGCAGTACTTGGTTAACTTGTAATGTTTTTTGCCTTATCGGATAAGTGCTTTACAAGACATCTTGTGATTTATAATGAATACTCTATCTTGGCTGGTTAACCAAACAATTCTGTATGCCAAGGGCCTCAAGACAAAATGAACATCATAGGAAAAAGATATAATGCCGGAAACCAGACCTTTTTCCACACTACCACAAACAGATCGCATTGTTCATTCACTCTTTACCAAACAACACAATTTTAGACTAAACCAAATTGGCTGTATTTGAAGACTACAAATTAAATCTAGCTTTACTCTTTACTACACAAGAGTACTGTGATATTCCTACATCATTCACTCGAGTACTAAGCAGCAAAGGTCTAAAATAAAGATAAATACCAAATATCAAGGTTCAAGGCCAAATGATAATAGAACAAGAGCAGCAAACTGTCGCAATTTGACTTGAGACTTCCAAGTTCTGTTCCGGACAAGCAAGAAATACTAGTATAAAAATGATAATCAAAGTGGAATTACTCAAAATCCACACTAGGTAGAGTTATTGTTCCTGTCCACTGTACTACGTATTTTTATTTCAACAAACATGCATGCGAAGTTTGAAGTCGTTCTGACTAGAGATGACAAAATTATATTCCAGACAGGCACGAAATGCTGTAAAAATGACATTCAAAGGGAAATAACTCAAAGATAGCACAAGGTAGAGTTACAATTTTTGTGCACTGCACTTCCAAATATTGCAATAAATAAGTATACCAAATTTCAAGCCATTCCTACTCAACTCTTTACCAAACGACAAAATTTTCAAATAGTCCAAATTGAAAGCATTTGCAGACCACAAAATAAACATGAATGAAAAATTGAATTTTGAATTGGAAAAGGTAGAAAACCTTTTGGGAAAAGGAGATTATATTCCAGACAAGCAGAAAATGCTGTTAAAATGACAATCAAAGGGAAATAGACAGTTAAAGGTAGAGTTATGGTTCTGTCACACTGCACTCTGTATTATTGCAACAAACACAAATGCCAAGTTTCATGTCGATCGGACTGGAGATGACAAAGTTATGCCCCGGACTAAGAACTATTCAAAAGAACTTTCTAATTCAAGGGCAAATAACTCCAGTTGTTCTGGTCTGATTACATTCACAATTTAACTCATCCAAGATCTTAGAGTCATATCTATTTCGACCAAGTTTGGTACTGACTGGTTGATATTTGTAGATGCTAGAGTGTAATGACCAAGTTGGTACTGACTGGTTCATACCGTAATTTGCTTATATTTTGGGACAGCAAAAAATAATTAATTTTTTTCGTGTCCCAATACTTTGGTCTGCAAAAAATAATTATTCTGTCAGCTGTCCCAAAACTTATGGTCAAACAAGACAGTCTGTCACAGTGAAAGTCACTCGCCGCTAACACGTCGAATATTACCGACGTTGAAATATTGCAACGTGATTGATGTCAGGTTTGCAGGTTGGTCTATTTTTAGACTGATTGGAATTCCACCGATCAGTTTGAACGCTAAGAGCTCGTGATTTTCCTTGATTATGAACTTTTCACTCATTTTTGTTTGCATCTTGGGATATCAATACAGATGTTATTTTGCGTTTGTAAAAAAATTCACAACATATTTTACCTGCTTACATGTACGTGAGGTGAACGAGTTAACTGCACTCTTGACAAGTAGGTCTGCTCGGTCCGTTCTCAAATTTGATTGGTTCATCGATCTTCGATCGATAAACCTTGGGTAAAACTGTGTACCTTGATTTCTATTTATAAACAACAAACTCGATTGACCGTAAAATACACGCATGTCAACTCTGTTAACTTCTGATGTACACACACGTTATACATGTTACGGATCTGTGATAGAAGAAGATCACACCCTTTTTACGCTTACATCGGATTTCTTTTTGAATTGGGATTTACATTAGACAATCAGGTGATCGGGTTTTTCGTCTTGGATCGGGTAATTCCCATTGAAATCGGGAGAGTTGGGAAGTATGCTTACGACGTTACGAGCGTAAAAATAAAACTACGAGAAATAAATATTTGCAAAGGGTAGGCCTATCAACGGATTGAAAAAAGAAAATTAAATAAAATATTCACTGTCCCAATTCTTTGGAACAAAAAATTACCGATCTTGCTTTGCAATTTTTAGTATGTCCCAAATCTTTGGGTCATGAAAAGTAATTATTTTCGTGATTTTTGATGGTGTCCCAATTCTTTGGGTGTCCCAAAATATACGCAAATTACGGTATTTGTAGATGCTAGAGTGTAAACTAAGTCAAATATAGCAGTTTTTCTAATTCAAGGGCAAATAATTCCAGTTGTTCTGGTCCAATTACACCCATAATCAAAGTCATCCAAGATCTTATGGTCATATGTATTTTGACTAAGTTTGGTGCTGATTGATTGATATTTGTAGATGCTAGAGTGTTAACAAAGTCAAATATAGCAAATTTTCTAATTCAAGGGCAAATAACTCCAGTTGTTCTAATCCGAACAGACCCATAATCGAACTCATCCAAGATCTTATGGTTAAATAAGTATTTTGGCCAAGTTTAGTGCAGACTGTTTACACTCTAGCATCTACAAGTATCAACCAAAGTGAAATAAAGCAATTTTTCTAATCCAAGGGCAAATAACTCCAGTCATTCTGGTCCAATTAAACCCATAATCAAACTCATCCAAAATCATATAGTCATATATATTTTGACCGAGTTTTGACCAAGTTTGGTCCTGACTGGTTGATATTTGTTGATGCAAGAGTGTAAAATAATATAGCAATTTTTCTAGTTCAAGAGCAAATAACTCCACTCATTGTGGTTTGATTAAACCCATAATTGAACTTATCTGAAATCTTATTGTCATTATATTTTGACCATGTTTGGTGCTTATTGGTTGATATTTGTAGATGCTAGAGTGTAAACAAAGTGAAATATAGCACTTTTTCTATTTCAAGGGCAAATTACTCCAGATTTTTTGGTCTGATTACACACATAATCAAACTCATCTGAGATCTTATGGTCATATATATTTTGACCATGTTTGGTGCTGATTGATTGATAATTACTGCATAAAAACCTGTCTTTTGCCAGGATTTATTTGTTACATTGTTTGCTACATGTAATTGAAAAGTAATTTGATATATTGTTACTTATTTACCTATTGTATTCTTTCAATAATTAATTTCTTTTAAAGTAAATCATTTTTACATCAATTACCAATTACTATAAAATAACGGAAAGGCTATAATCTATACATGGATCCGTGGAAATCGATATTTGACCAATCAGGACATCGCATTTATTCTACCCGATGCCTTACCTTGGTTTCTGCTATTTTGGCTCACAAATAAACGACTGTTAATGTTGGAAGAATGCAATTCTCTTTACTTATCTTGTGTTTTTAACGTTTGAATTTTAAAAAAAAGCTTAAAAACTGTACTTTGCGAACGTGTACCGATGACGTGAGATCATGCAGAGGCTATAGACAAGTTTAAATTGTGATGATTACTGAAAATTTGAACTTATGCAAAGAGCTGATCAGCGCTGGATAATTGATTAATTCAAAGTATTCTATAAGTTTTCCTCTCTGAAAGAGAAAGCTAGAAAACAAAGGCAAAAATAGACCTATATGAAGTATTAATAAAAAGAAAATACTTTTACTTGAATATCTAACCTTGTTCAATAACCTATGCACATCCAAAAAGTGGCCGCGTAACTTGTCACCAATGTTTCAATTTGACATTAATCTTAAAGAATATGCTGAATGTGTACTGGGATCGTATATATACGATCTCTGATGTGTAGATATAGATCAGATTCCAAATTACATGATGATTAGTCTTGGGTTTAAAGAACCTGCTGATTACAATAAGCACTTTGACGTGTAGTTCTTCCTCACTAGGAGTATATATTACAATTGTAAAAACAAGAGGGTCATTGGCCCTGGAACGCTCACCTTAGACTATAGCTTATGAGTGAAATTCAATTATTTGAGCAACTTTGGTAAAGCTTCACCCAAGGAACATCCCTGCCAAGTTGCATCAAAATTGGCCCAGTGGGTTAGGAGAAGAAGATGTTTAAAGAAATTGTTGATGGGCAACAGACGCCGGACACAGGGCAATCAAATATCATAAAGCTCTACACCTTCCAGTTTCAAAGAAGAATTTTACATTTTCCTTTTTTGTCCTATATTCGAACTTGTGGTCCCCGGGGCTGGGTCAGTTTTAACCAAAGCAGCATCCTTGGAACAAACTTGGTAGAAGTCCACTCAAAGATGCTACATACCAAGTATCAAGGCTCTACACCTTCCCGTTTAAGACAAAAAGAAATTTAAAATTTTCCTTCTTTGTTCCTATGTTTGAACCTGTGACCTCTGGGGCAGGGCCGGTTTAAACGCCAGGGACATCATATGACCAAACTTGGTATAGGTCCACTAGAAGATTCTGCATACCAAATATCAAAGCTCTGCACCTTCAAGTTTCAGAGAAGATTTCTAAAGTTTTCCTTCTTTGTTGCTATGTTCGAACCTGTGACCTCCCGAGGCAGGGCCAGTTTTGACCCCAAGGGCACAATATGAACAAACTTGGTACAGATCCACTAGGAATTGCTACATGCCAAATATCATAGCTCTATGCCTTCTAGTTATAGAGAAAAAGAATCTTAAAATTTTCTTTCATTGTTCCTATGTTCGAACTTGTGACCCCCGGGTCAGGGCCAGTTTTGACCCCACGGGCATGATTTGAACAAACTTGGTAGAGGTCCACTAGGAGATGCCACAAACCAAATATCAAAGCTCTATGCCATCTAGTTTCAGAGAAGAAATTTAAAGTTTTCCTTCTTTGTTCCTATGTTCAAACTAGTGACCCCCGGGGTGGGGCCAGATTTGACCCCAGGGACATTATCTAAATAAACTTGGTAGAGGTCCACTAGGAGATACAACAGACCAAATATCAAAGCTCTATGCTTTCTAGTTTCTGAGGAAAAGAATTTTACAGTTTTCCTTCTTTGTTCCAATGCTCAAACTTGTGATCCCTGGGGTGGGGCCAGTTTTGACCCCAGGGACATAATTTGAACAAACTTGGTAGAGGTCCACTAGGAGATACAACAGACCAAATATCAAAGCTCTACGCCTTCAAGTTTCAGAGGAGAAGATTTTTACAGTTTTCCTTCTTTGTTCCAATGCTCAAACTTGTGACCCCCGGGGTGGGGCCAGTTTTGACCCCAGGGGCATAATTTGAACAAACTTGGTAGAAATCCACTAGGAGATGTCACATACTAAATATCAAAGCTCTACGCCTTCAAGTTTCAGAGGAGAATATTTTTAAAGTTTTCCTTCTTTGTTCCTATGGTCAAACTTGTGACCCCTGGGGTGGGGCCAGTTTTGACCCCAGGGACATAATTTGAATAAACTTGGTAGAGGTCCACTAGGAGATGCTACATACCAAATATCAAAGCTCTACCCCTTCAGGTTTCAGAGGAGAAGATTTTTAAAGTTTTCCTTCATTGTTCCTATGCCCAAACGCGCTAAAACGTGTTATCCCCCGGGGCGGGGCCAGTTTTGACCCTATGGGCATAATTTGAACAAACTTGGTAGAGGTCCATTGGGAGATGCTACATACCAAATATCAAAGCTCTACCCCTTCTACTTTCAGAGGAGAAGATTTTCAAAGATTTCGGTTTTTTTTTCGTTTTGTTGCCACGGCAACCAGAGTTATGGGTGGAATTAAATTCTTTGAACAATTTTGGTAGAACTTCACCCAAGGAACATTCCTGCCAAGTTTCATGAAGATTGGCCCAGTGGTTTAGGAGGAGAAGATGTTCAAAGAAATTGTTGACGGACGACGGACGCCGGACATTGGGCGATCACAATAGCTCACCTTTAGCACTTTGTGCTAAGGTGAGCTAAAAAGTCTACTTCTGATCTGGTGGAACTTGGAAATTTTTCTCTTGACTTACCTGTTTTAACCGTTTACAACACTACGGGTTTAAACGACCCGTAGAACGCTTTTAAAAGCATTGTGGAGAAAGGACAAAATGCTTGTAACATTCATTTTATCCGTTTCCCACTGTGTTTTTGAGCTCTTTCAAAAACAAATTACAATTTTTGAATCATTTATTTTGTTGTCTGCATGCAAATATTTGAGTTTGGATTGCTCTAAAAATTTTGTCATTTGGTGACGAGTTTAAATGGATAAACACATCTGCACAATAGCACAAACGGTGTGTTGGTAAACTGTTAATTTGATAGGAAGTGTGTTTGATTGCAAAGCAAATTACCGCTCTAATCAACTTGACCACCCGTTGTCATCAGTATATCATATACTACCGTCAATGATATTAACAATTTTCTTAATTGACAACACACTTAACGCATTTTATAATCCATCAGACAACGCTTTTCCCCTTAAATCGATATTATTTTTTTCATTAACTTAAACCTCTCTATAGAATCAGACATTCTATAAACTTTTCGACAGGTTTGTAATTTAGCCTTATTTAATTTGGTATGATGCTGAGATGACTTTACTAGCCCAACGAAAGCAATAACTATCGTTAATTCTATTATACTGTGGCAAAACGGAGATTTGTTGATGTTTTTTATATGTTCAAATTTTTGTTTAAACATGTAAATCTGTTACATTGTACGTCGCCCTCGTAATTGGCCCTTTTAATACATCTCCGTATGTAAATTAGTTAAGCATCTTTAAATTGTTTACTGAGAATTTATCATCGATAGAAATATATGATTAAAATACTTTTTCCGGAATTTTATTAAGAGAAACAGTCATGACAGCAAGATTTAAGTAGCCTATCTGCTATACTGTATATGTATTGACTTCATTTGTTTGTGAGACCTTGGCAACAGTAACTAAGGCAGTCGGTTTATCTTATCACCACAGATCCATGTATTACAATTAACTGAATTATGATTGTAATTTGACCAAGGTTTGGATGTGACAGTGGTTAAAAATACAATGACTGCAGCCTACCCAGACTGACCAATGCAAACACAATGTTTTACAGCAGCTTTGCACAGTTGACCTTAATTTACCGTAGTTGTGCGTACCAAGGACGTAGTTTATGCGTAGTTTAGTGCAGTTAATCGTAGTTAGACATAGTAATATCCTAGTTAGCCCCAGCCACTTTGCACGTAGTTGAATGTAGTTAACCATACTTATACGTAGTTTAACCTACTTAGATTTTCTATATTGCCAAGTTTGAACCTACTTTGAACGTACTTCAACATAGTTGACCGTAGTAGCAGTACAGCAGACTACATTTGAAATTAATTGCGGACAACTACGTGCATTAACCGTAAATGTGACCATAGCTTAATTCTTTATCACACAATCCTGACTTTTAACGACCCTGAGAAAGAGGCCTTCTGAAAACATGGTGGGAAAAGGAGAAAATGCTTGTAACCAGCATTTTTTTCCTTTTCCCACAATGTTTTTTTCCCTTTCAAAAACAAGTTTCAAAGTTTCAGTCACTTTTATTTTGTTGTCTGCAAGTGCTTTCAATTTGGACCCGTCTACAATTTTGTCGTTTGGTAATGAGTTAAGGGTAGAGTTTCTTCTATAGGAAGCCTAGGCCCAGCTAGTCATAATCTTTTGATTACTCTTTATTGCGATCTCCTTTCACTGTCTGATCAGATCTGTTGCAAACCGTCACTTGGTTCCAAATAGTTATTCCTGTAACATCTTGACATACCACGCAAGGTCATTTTTGATGAAACAGAGTCTGAAAATATATATGGCAAGAAGAGCACTACATGTGGGTGCCAAAGCTGAGCTATAGTTGCTCTGGAACCTAGTCTAGCTTCAAGGGATAGAAAGTTGATGTGAAAGCTAACCTGACATCATTTCCCCCATGGGCAAAAGAACCAAACACAGCTGTTAGGATTTGAAGGAATGAAAACAAACTGGCTGTCTCCGGTGTGTCCTTTATCTTGCCTCTAGCAATTTCCCGTACTTCCTACAAAACATACAGAAGCAGAAACCCTTCAACAACTAAACACACAAACCCTTTAGCTTAGCTACTTACCCTTTACCAACTAATCCTGAACTCATTACCAAACGACAATATTTTAGGCTTGTCGAAAGCATTTCCAGACGACAAAATGAAAGTGATTGAAAATTTGAAATTTGTTTTGTGAAGAGTAGAAAACACTGTGGGAAAAGGAGAAAATGCTGGTCACAACTGCTGGTGACCAGCATTTTCTCCTTCTCCCACAATGTTTTCTAAAGGCTTCTTTCTCAAGATTGTCAAAAGTACGGATTGTGTTGTAATGAGTTAAAGGATTGAAAGATTGTAGAACTTTATGACACCCTAAATTACTCTCCAGATATATATCTGATATTTATTAATAAATTTGATGAAATTATTAATACCATTTATTTCTGGACAATAGGCCACCACCCACGTTCCTTTACAAAATCCACATTGTGGCAACATCTCATGGAGACAATTCTAATGATTACCAACAAAATTTAGATCTACGGACCTTGCAAGAATATATTAAAACTGCACACAAACCTCTTCTGTAAGACTAGGCTCACTTGTCACACTACTCAAACTGGTAGTCCCACTAGGTGACCGATCTGGGCTCTCGTTCTGAACAAGGGGTACCTTGGAATTTGTACTTAAGTTACCCTTACTATGGACAGCACCATCTATATCTATGTTAGTGTCTTGGTGTTCTAACAATGTTGCCATCTGTTCAACATTAACTGCCTGTCTAGCATGTCCGTTGAATTGCCCATTGAGATCTGCCTTTTTCAAAGGAGTTGATGTGTGTTGAGGTTTGGACAACTCTGTAAAAATAGCAACATAAAGCACCTGTAACTGATGTTTGTTTTGCATTTTAAGCCCTTTAAAAGCTGTACCAACCAACGTTTTTTTTTTTTTATTTTGTCCAAATTGCAAGCATTTTCAGATTACAAATTAAGTCCTGTCCAAATGATGAAAGAGATGAAGTTTCCCATTTGATATTTAAGCCTTTCCCAAATGACAGATTTTGGACTCTTCCAAACCGAAAGAGTTTGCAGACGACTATTTTAGATTTAGAGAAAATGGCAGGAAGTTCTCAAACTGGGTAGAAAACACTGTTGGAAAAGGAGAAAATGCTGGTTTTGTGCTGGTTACCAGCATTTTCTCCTTTTCACACTATATTTTCAAAGGCTCCTTTTCCAGGGTTGTTAAAAGTCAGCATTGTGTGGTACAAGGTTAAGTATACAATATTTGGCAATTTACGACCAGCTAATGAATACCTCAATAATTTCTTCCAAATAGCAACACTAAAATATTCCATGCAGTGATTTGGACTCAACACCCTTTCTTCTTCAGCATGTTACCCACAAGAGCTATCAGAGTTCCCTTGCCGAGAATTTAATAATTTTGATTTCTCATAAATATTGAAGGTAATCAAAAACTTACTTCAAAAACTTTCAATTTGGACAAGCCTAAAATTACGAACTCTTGGGTTGTTTTTGAAAAAGGTACAGAAGAGTTTCATTTGACCACACTGTCCAATCTAGAAATTAGTTTTTAACTAAACGACTGATAAGTGCTAACTCAAGATTACAAAGCCAAGAGGGGAAAAATTAGCAAATACTGAAATTCATAAAAAAAAAATAATGTTTTGTTTTCAAAATTCTAATGCTGGTCAGCAGCATTCTCCTTTTTCCACAGCATTTTCAACCCTTTGAAAGACATCTTACGAACGATGTCCGTAACAAAGAAACAAATGAATAAATGCATGGCAGAAATATGGATCGGAGCGGGATTCGAACTCCGAACTCCCGGACGCAAAGCCAATACCCTAACCACTGAGCCAAAGAGATATCTCCCTGACGCAGTAGCCAGGTATTGTATTTAAATCGGGAGTATGCCATGCAGGAAGGAGTGGTCTCCCGTAACACACCCCCTCTTAAAGTCATCATTTATTGATGACTCGAAGCCTTATTAGGCAGGAAGTCCGATTTTGGACAACAAATGGGATTAATGGCTCAATGGCCAATCCCGGACGAGCCCCCATCTTACGAACGATGTCCGTAACAAAGAAACAAATGAATAAATGCATGGCAGAAATATGGATCGGAGCGGGATTCGAACTCCGAACTCCCGGACGCAAAGCCAATACCCTAACCACTGAGCCAAAGAGATATCTCCCTGACGCAGTAGCCAGGTATTGTATTTAAATCGGGAGTATGCCATGCAGGAAGGAGTGGTCTCCCGTAACAGACAATTCTGTCACTTGAGCCACACTTGCTACTAATACTCTCAATTTTGAATTTCTCAAACTTTGTGGTGAAGTAAGGAAATAAAATTCTAACTTACCCTTCTCAAAGTTCTCAACAAGAACTCCCTCCTCCTTTATTACGAATGAGCAATTTCCTGAAATAGTAAAAAAGGATATTTGTTTGTGAAAGATTAAAATTATCTTTATTTAGTAAACAGCATTGGTGACATTTTCATTAGGCCTAAAAAAAATAATTCATGATATATTCCATATAAAAAGTTTCTGGAAAAACATTTCTACCAACCCTGCATACAGTATCTTGGACTGAAACCCTAAACACAGATATTTTTAAGTAAGGCCTTAGTAGCACAGTAAAGTGAAAACAATACCAATTAACTCTTTACCAAACAACAAAATTTTACACTGGTCCAAATTTAAAGCACTTGCAGATGAGAAAACAAACGTAACTCGAAAATCGAAATTTAATTCCAGCAGGGTAGAAGACATTGTGGGAAAAGGAGAAAATGCTGGTTACCAGCATTTTCTCCTTTTCCCACAATGTTTTCAAAAGGCATATATCTCAGAGTAGTCAACACCAGGGATTATTGGGTAACAGGTTAATGTAATGTCATAGAGAGAGAAAACAACTCCTAATTTAGCCAATGGATACAGGCTCTTGTCTGAATATGGCATGGCTATTCACATTTACAGTTGAGATTTATGAAAGGGTTTGGGTTTCTGGTACAGTTATGTACTGAAAGGTATTTTTTTTCAATTTAACCTATTTCATTTTTATAGGGGAAAATGGTATGTAATTCTACTTATCAAAGTCAATTCAATGATTACAGAATCGATAGAGATTAGCATAAGTTGTAAGAACTTGTTTCTCAATCGATGTAAAATAAATATGTTTAAACTGAACTAAACTAATAATTTCAAATATTGTGAAAAATTAATAAAGAGGAAAATGGGTTTCAGAAGCAATGAGCTTATCAAATGGGACTCTTCCAAACTGAAAACTTCTGGAGATTTGATAGTAGTACCAAAGAGCTTAAATTCTCAGGGTGGAAAACATTGCTGGAAAAGAAGAAAAAGCTGGTTACCAGCATTTTCTTCTTTTTCACAGTGTCTTCCAAAGTATTCTCTGTCAGGGTCCTTAACCCATTACCACAAAATCCCTACTTTTGACACCCCTAAGAAAGAAGCCTTTGGAAAAGATTGTGGCAAAAGGAGAAAATGCTGGTAACCAGCATTTTCTGCTTTTCCCACAATGTTTTCTACCCTTCACAAAAAAAATTCAAATTTTCAGTCATTTTTATTTTGTCGTCTGCAAATGCTTTCGATTTGGACAAGCCTAAAATTTTGTTGTTTGGTAATGAGTTCACAGTCACTTTGTATTCCTGATGTAAACCCACAGTTTATTTAGTTTAATCTTACAAGTACTCTTAGGAGGCTTTTGTAAAGGTTGTTAATACAGAAGAAAATCACCATTTTGTTCTTTCCACAAAGTTAGCTTTAGCAGATTATGACGATCAAGGTCAGACAGCACACAATTACGAAAAAGCATGGTACAATATTTCACTATATTTGACTTTTTGATTGAATTTAAAAACTCACTGGTGATAGTTTCCCGTTGCCATGGCACTATCAGCAGACGAACCAGGATGGCTCCAATAATGGCAGGGCCGAACGTCAAAATGAATGTTCCATAGAGGGGAATCTTGTTAAAATGTAACACTGCAACCAGACAAATACATTATACAGTCCAAATATGTTTGGCTCGATTGCCAGTTCATACAGTCATGTTTACAAACAGTTCAATGTTTACATTCTACTAGGAAAAAGACTTGAAAACATAGGATAAGAAGAAATTACTGGTCACCAGGCATTCTCACCTTTCCAAACTTTTTTCTTCTTTTCCCATGTTTTCAAAAGACTTCTTTAAAGGTGGGTATTTAGGTTTTTCACATGACACCAAATTAAAAAATATATATATCACTGAAATTTATATGAAAAAACAATACAAATCATCAATAATCAAAAATCATAATATTACAAAAGAATTTTTTGGGGGTGGTATTCCCTTAAAAAGGCTACGTAGCCTCTTAAGTTATTTTTAGATTTTGTGCCAAAAATAAAAAAAAAGCATTGTGGGAATGCCAAGTGACTGGCACATGACTATTAACGCTTAAATTCCATTACATAACAAACATGTAAAAATTATTTTCCGTAATGTCTTCTTCGGAAACTTCGTCTGTGTATTCCTGTACGTCTGCTATTCCTGTACGTAAATGAGAGAATTGATCATCTAAAAATAGAATGTGTCTCCCGTTGGTGTCAACCTGGGCTGTAGTAAATCTCTAATTTCTCGTCCTGTCGGATGGTTTTGACCACTGGGGTTTTACGAACGCAGATTAAAAGACTTTGTGAGTGTAAGGATGATTTTTTTTGCATTTTTGTAAAATTTTCGTCCCAAAATCTGAAGGGCCACCTTTAACATAGTCGTGAAAACAACAGATTATTTGGTACAGAGTTAATCTGATGAGTTTGCCCTAGAAATTTGGCAAAATCAGACAAAAACTGACTTTCTTACATTTATGAGAGTGGACTGGAAGGACCTTAGAGTCAAAAACAGATATAGAAATAGGGATTTAGGTAATACTTTACAGGCTGCTGCAATGAAAAGATAATTTAAAAGAACTCACATTCAGATCCTTTGTAGAACACAGAAAACAGATTAACAGCAATTGTAAGTCCATAAAATAAAGGCAGAAATTTCAGGCCTTCTTTCAGTGGATTTTTCTGCAAGTACATCAACAATCATCTATTGTAAAAAGACGCTATAACTGAAAGGAGACTCTAATCAGAACCTGTACCAATCCGGCAAATTAAGGTTTTCAAGATCTAGACATTGCTGTAGGAAAAAGATAAAATACATGTACTTCTGACTGGCATTTCCTCCTTTTCCGATGAGGTTTCTACCCTTTAACCCATTACCACACAATCCCGACTTTTAACTCATTACCAAATGACAATATTATAGACTTGTCCAAATTGAAAGCATTTGCAGACGACAAAATAAAAGTGACTGCAAATTTGAAATTTGTTTTGTAAAGGGTACAAAACATTGTGGGAAAAGGAGAAAATGCTGGTTACCAGCATTTTCTCCTTTTCCCACAATGTTTTCTACAGGCCTCTACAATGTTTTCTACAATGTTTTCTACAGGCCTCTACAATGTTTTCTACAATGTTTTCTACAGGCCTCTTTCTCAGGGGCGTCAAAAGTAGGAATTGTGTGGTAATGGGTTAAACACCATGGGGAAAAGGACTTTTGAAAATAATGTTTTCTACCCTTCTATGAGCAAACTGCAATGAGTCAAATCTTTTTTGTCGTCTGCAAATGGTTTCAGTTTGGACTAGTGTAAAAATTTTGTCTTTTGGTAAAGTGTTAAATAACAATGTAATCATTTAAGCCATTAAGTCACCTGTAAATACATGTACTTTCAAATTGGCTTGACCTAAATTCTGTCAAAGTTCAATTCCTTGGATACCGCTTCACGGTCATATCATTGACCCGTTACCACATAATCCCGACTTTTAACAACCCCGAGAAAACCTTTACAGAAAATTTTGTGGGAAAAGGAGAAACTGTTTTCTAGCCTATCAAAGTCAGGAATCATCATATTACCATCACAATCCCTACTTTTGACGCCCCTGAGGAAGCAGCCTTTAGAAAACATTGTGGGAAAACGAGAAAATGCTGGTAACCAGCATTTTCTCCTTTTCTCCCATAGTTTTCTACCCTTCACAAAACAAATTTCAAATTTTCAATCACTTTTATTTTTTCCCCTACAAATGCTTTGGATTTGGACAAATCTAAAATTTTGTCAGTTGGTAATGAGTTAACCCTTAAGAAGCATTTAGAAAACATTGTGGGAAAAGGAGACCTTTTCCCACAATGTTTTCTACCCTTCACAAAACACATTTCAAATCTTCAGTCACTTTTATTTTGTCATCTGTAAATGCTTTCAATTTGGACCAGTCTAAAATATTGTCATGTGGTAATGGGTTAAAAGCCTTCTTGTTTCTTGGGGCATTACCCATGGTGGCAACTGGTGGAGACAGTAAATAAACACAAAATCAAGAAAAGACTCTTTTGCAGACTTTGTAAATCAAAGATTAGACTATGCAAATTGTGCAATCTGATCTTGCATTAGCACTTGCTATTTTATTAAAAAAAGTTCTATTAACCCTTTACCACACAATCCTGAGTTTTTACGACCCTGAGAAAGCCTTCTGAAAATATTGTGGGAAAAGGAGAAAATGCTGATAACCAGCATTTGCTCTTTTTCCCACAAAGTTTTCTATCGTATCAAAGCAAAATTGCACCATTTGAGCCACTTTGAAATTGTCGTCTGCAAAAGCTATCAGTTTGGATAGGTCTTAAATTTTGCCGTGTGGTAACAGGTTAAGATCCAAAAATTGCATTTTCCATCACCTGCCCTTGCCAAAAGCATCTGTTCCATTCACTTAGTATTTTCAACTAGATAAACTAGGTAAACAAATAGGTTTAGTAGAAAAATTGCACACTGATTTTGAAAAAAGTTTTACAAACTTGAAGCAATTACTTATAATGATAAAGCAATCAATGACAGCAGATCTAATGGCACCGTATGACAAACACGGACTGATCACAAAAATTCAGCATGGTGACCCCCAAAATGGTCCAGAGTTTGACTTCCATTCCTGACTGATTGAAAGTAAGTGTTTTACACCATTTTCAACATTATTTCAGTTATATCAAGGCAGCCAGTGCACCTATTCATACATTCCTGGAGTTTCTTTTACTAGCACTCTGCACCATATTCTATCCAAGCCACTGGCTACTTTCCCACATAACCATCACTGAAAGTTAGAGTGGAATGAATCCTATAGTAATAACTATCATCAATCCTCAGAAAGAAACTATCGTCATCAGTCCCCTGAAAAAAATTATCGACATTAATCCCCTGAAAGAAATTTTCGAAGCTTCAGGTTGAATCAGCGACCCCCTGCTCTAAAGTCATGCACCCATTCCTGGTTGGATGCTTTATCAATGGCAGCTATGCAAGATAGAGAGAAAGAAAACGGACTTACTTGTGTTAAAACTTTCTTGTAGAGTAAAAAGAAGAGGGCTGTGGAGATTAGCCCAGAAAACACTGGTGACACAAACCAGGAACCAACTGCAATAATAATAATAATCTGTTGGTATTTTTTCGTGTGTTTAACTATTATTATTAACAAACGACAAAATTTTAGACTAGTCCAGATTGAAAGCATTTGCAGACATCAAAATAAATGTGATAAAAGAATTCCAATTTGTTTAACCCTTTCCCAAACAACACATTTTTAGAATGGTCCAGAATGAAAGCATTTGCAGAAAACATAGTAAATGTAACTCAAAATTTGAAATTTGTTTCCAGTAAGGTACAAAACAGTGTGGGAAAAGAGGAAAATGCTGGTTAACTGTATTTTCTCCTTTTCCTGCAATGTTTTCAAAAGGCTTCTATCTCGGGGTCTTAAAAATCAGGGATTGTTTGGTAAAAGTGCTAACCCTTTACCAGATGACAATATTTTAGTCTGGCCCAAATTGGATGCACTGTCAGTCCACAAGATAAACATAACTCAAAACTTAACAATTGTTTCAAGCAGAGTAGAAAACATTGTGGGAAAAGGAGAAAATGCAGGATTTCAAAAGCCTTCACAATAAGGACCATTATGGTGAAGCTCATAATTGTGTAGCAAGGGGTTAAAAGGATAGAAAACTTAGTAGTATTAGGTTATCTCTCTGCATACCACCAGATATCTCAAAAATATTGCTTTTTACCATCCAGTAAGTTTGAAAAAAAAAATACAATAATGGAAAGAGAGCCGTTGCTCTTTCCCAGGCTGTATTTAGTCCTTGTCCAACAATCTTGTCCATGTGATTCAAAAATTCAGATTTTCCTTTACTTCATTATTTATTGTTTTCACTCCAATATCTGGCTGCGACCCAAATACATTTATATAATTGTGCAATTTATAGACCAAGAGCGACGTTACCATTCATTATCAAAGTGTTTTTCAAATTTCTTTCTTTTTATTACTAAATTTTACATATGTTAAAGTCACTCATGCTGGTCTGTAGATGAGATAAAAATGACACAATGCCAATGAATGACTGCTTATCCATACAATAAATATTGCTGAGATATATAGGATGTGACATGAGTGGGCTTTTGAGATAGGATTTTATTAAACGAATTTAGAGAAATGTTCTTAAGCGAGCCTTTGGCGAGCTTAATAACATTTTCCTTGATGAGTTTAATAAAATCTTATCTAAGACGCCCACAAATATCAGATTTTTTTTATCACATAACGATATTTCACAAAATATAGATCAGGTGATGGAAAAACATTCATATATACGCCCGTGGTATTTTCCACAAGACCCATTCACTGGTATGAAATGTGTACAAAATGACGTCAAAAATGATGTCACACCATTGTGATATCAAACATGTATAAAATAAGAAAATTTGCAATGGGTATACATGTATTACATTGAAACAAGGGAGGTTGTGTGATAAAAAATATGCACATGTACTTAGAGACTGCCTGTGGAAACTAAAGACAGTGGTCTCCAATTGCAGGTGACCCTTCTATGCAGCTTTGTTTGTTTGACTTAACCATGCAATTCCGACTTTTAACGACCCCGAGAAAGAAAGCCTTTGAAAACAATGTGAGAAAAAGCTTTCAATTTGGACTGGTCCAAAATTTTGTCGTTTGGCAAAGACTTGCAGAAGAGATGCAGAATCTCTAAAAGTAAATGCCTTCATAACTCTTTGCCGCATGACACAAATGTATACAGAGACTTGCCGAAACACTTGCATCAACAGAAATAATCAAAGACTAAATGTATAGGCACTTCACATGGAAAACAATGCATACCAATCATTCCAAGCGTTGTCCAGGAAACCCCTTCAGTGCCTTTGGCAACTAGAGAAAACCCTAAGGTAGCCCCAACTATACTATGTGTAGCGGAAACTGGAAGACTAAGGAGAGATGCTACAATCATCCATACACAGGATCCTGTGAATGAGAAAAGAAAACATACTCATTAACTCTTTCCCAAACAATCCCTGGTTTCTACAAACCCGAGATAGAAGCCTTTTGAAAACATTGTGGGGAAAGGAGAAAATGCTGGTTACCAGCATTTTCTCCTTTTCCCACAATGTTTTCCAAAGGCTTCTTTCTCAGTGGCATCAAAAGTAGCGATTGTGTGGTAATGGGTTAACTGACCCATAGGAATAGAGATTATGAAAACACTTTAGGTATTCAGTATTTTTGTTTTGTCCAAGCTTTAACCCATTACAACACAATCCCTACTTTTGACAAACCTGAGAAAGAAGTCTTTTAGAAAGCATTGTGGGAAAAGGAGAAAATGCTGGTAACCAGCATTTTCTGTTTTTTCCACAATGTTTTCTCTCCAAAATTAAATGTTAAATTTCCATTCACTTTTGTTTCGTCGTCTGCAAACGCTTTTGATTTGGACAAGTCTAAAATTTTGTTTTGTAATGAGTTAACCCTTTACCAAACAAAGGAATTTTAGACTGGTCCAAACTGAAAGCACCTGCAGACTACAAAATAAACATAACTCAAAAATTGCAATTTGTTTCCAGCAGGGTAGAAAACATTTTTGGAAAAGGAGAAAATGCTGGTTACCAGCATTTTTTCCTTTCCCCACAATGTTTTCAAAAGGCTTCTATCTCAGTGTTGTAAAAACCAGGGATTGTTTGGTAAACGGTTAAATCTTTTCTGAATGTACTTTGTAATTATTTCCAAAAGTAAGGTTTGGGAACCATTCCACACACGAGGAGGAAAACAGGTAAATCAGTCTTCTTGCACTCAATGTACTTTGTATTCCTGCACCAATTTCAGCACTAGTGATTCATGTACCAAGGTGACAGCAGTGACAGCACAGTTGAATGTTTCTGTTATTTGTTTGTAAGATACTCAACAAAAAAACAATAAAGTCTAACATCTCTGTTAACAGGCCAAGTATCTGCCATTCATTTTACATTAACCTGTTACCACACAATCCCGACTTTTAACACCATTGTGAAAGAAGCCTTTTGAAAACATTTTGGGAAAAGGAGAAAATGCTGGTAACCAGCATTTTCTCCTTTTCCCACAATGTTTTCTTCCCTTTCTAAAACGAATTTCAATCTTTAGTCACATTTACTTTGTTGTCTGCAAATGCTTTCAATTTTGGACAAGTCTAAAATTTTGTTGTTTGGTAATATGGAGTATTACAAACCTTTAACAGGTAAAATATTGTTCAAAGGTTTTACCGTGATATTGAGACGACTTAACTCTTTACCAGACGTCAAAATTTTGGACTGGTCCAAATTGAAAGCATTTGCAGACAACAACTTAATTATGACTCAAATGCTGGAATTCGTCCTTCATAGACTAGAAAACATTGTGGGAAAACAAGAAAATGCTACACCATTTTCTCCTTTTCCCACGATGTTTTCGAAAGGCTTCTTTCTCTGGGTGGTTACAAGTCCGCATTGTGTGGTATACAGTTAACTCTTTACCAAACAAAAATCTTTTAGATGCAATCAAATTCAAAGCATTTGCAGAAGACAAACAAATGTACCTTAACCCTTTCCCAAATAAACTCTGGTTTTCAAGACCCTGAGAAAGAAGCCTTCTGAAAACATAGTGGGAAAAGGAGAAAATGCTGGTAAACAGCATTTACTCCTTTTCCCACAGTGTTTTCTTTCCCTTTCGAAAAAAAATTTAAATTTTTTAGTAACATTAAGTATGTCGCCTGCAAATGCTTCAAATTTTGACTAGTCTAAAGTTATGTCCTGTGGTAAAGAGTTAAAATGATGGTTTCTGTCATTGATATTGTAGAAAACATTGTGGAAAAATAAGCGCTTAACCACTTTATCAAAGAGAATCTGAGGCTTGGCTGGATGGGTCAGAATAACATATAAATAGTGATAAATTTACAAACCTGTTATGGCGGCTAGGTTGCCCAGCATAAATTCTTGCTCTGTACCATTCCCGTAGGAGTCCACTGTTATAATACCTTTACGTATGGTGTTTGATACCCGCGCTCCTGAAATAGATTAATTATAGAACTCATAAAGCAAAACTCTAGATATGCCATTTTGTTAACTTTTGCACACAAAAAATTGAACATAGTTCAAAAAAATTCTAGACTGGTCCAAACTGTAGGCGTTAAATTTTGCAGACAACATACAAAATGATAATAAATTGATGGGATTTGTGCGACATTATGGTAGAAAATTGATGGTATTTGTGTGACATGGGGTAGAAAATTGATGGGACTGTGCGACACGCGGTAGAAAATTAATGGGATTTGTGCGACATGGGGTAGAAAATTGATGGTATTTGTGCGACATATGGTAGAAAATTGATGGTATTTGTGCGACATATGGTAGAAAATTGAGCGGATTTGTGTGACATGGGGTAGAAAATTGATGGTATTTGTGTGACATGGGGTAGAAAATAGATGGGATTGTGCGACACGGGGTAGAAAATTGATGGGATTTGTGCGACAAGGGGTAGAAAATTGATGGGATTTGTGCAACAGGGTTGGAAATTGATGGGATTTGCACGACATAGGGGAGAAAATTGATGGGATTTGTATGATATAGAGTAGAAAATTGAGTGGATTTGTACGACATGGGGTAGAAAATTGAGTGGATTTGTACGACATACGTTAGAAAATTGATGGGATTTGTACGACATACGGTAGAAAACAATGAGCTAAAAGAAGATAATGCTGGTTACCAGCAATTTCTCCTTTTCCCACATTGTTTTTCAGAGCCAATTTTTGACAGGAATATTAAAGTTTGCAACTGTTTGGTAAGGAGTTAAAAACTTTGTACAATGTAATTTCAAACTCCTTTAACCTTTTCCCACACAGTGACGACTTTTGACGACCCTTGAAAAGAAGCCTTTTGAAAACATTGTGGGAAAAGGAGAATATGCTGGTAACCAGCATTTTCTCCTTTTCCCACAATGTTTTCTACCCTATCAATAAACAATTGTACCATTTGAACCACTTTGAAATTGATTTGGATAGGTCTAAAAATTTGCTGTGTGCTAAAGTGTTAATTTTGAAAACCAGTCATTCCAAGTTTTTAATACAGAGACCAACTTTTTAATACATAGAGACTTAGAAACATGAGATTGTTTGTTACAGGGTGAATAGGCCTACAAGCCAAAACTAGGGGGGAAAATGGAGAAATTACATATACCAATATTTTGTTATCAGAAATTTTTCCTTTCCCCACAATGTTTTCACAATATGTATGCTACAAAACCACAAAGAAAAAGAATCATCTAAGGAAGGAATGAGTTCACTTTAAGACTGAAACTAATAATTCCCCAAGCCAAAATTTAAAATGTCAATAGATTGGTTCGTTTGTGGTAAATCTATCAACTGGGGTTAATATGAAATACAATATTTGTATAATGAATGTGGCCCTTCCCAAACACTATAACCCATATCTAAAACATCTAATACACTGTAGTACACATGTACTCCTTCACACTACTAGATAGTAACCAGCATTTTCTCCTTTTCCCACAATGTTTTCTACTATCCCAAAGTCAAGTTTTATTTTTTTGAGTCACTTTTATTCTGTCATCTGAAAATGCTTTCAATTTGGACCTGTCTAAGATTTTGTCATTTGGTAAAGAGTTAAATTGTTGTCTGCCGATGCTTTGAATTTGGCCCAATCCAAAAATTTGTTGTTTGGTAAAACATTAGGTGATTGTTATATAGCTCCTAAGCCTTATCCTTATACCATATAATACTAAGATTAACTCTTAACTCATTAATACCAAACGACAATATTTTAGGCTTCTCCAAATCCAAAGCATTTGCAGACAACAAAATAAATGTGATTCAAAAATTGAAACTTGACTTTAGTAGAGCAGAAAACATTGTGGAAAAAGGAGAAAATGCTGGTTACCAGCATTTTCTCCTTTTCCCACTATGTTTTCAAAAGGATTCTTCCTTGGGGTCGTTAAAAGTCTGGATTGTGTGGTAAAGAGTTAACCAAACGGCAAAATTTTCGACTGGACAAAATTAAATTGATTCATAAATTAAAATCTGTTTTGGGAAGGATAGAAAACATTGTGGGAAAAGGAGAAAATTATGGTTATCAGGATTTTCTCTTTTTCCTACAATATTTCCAGGTGTCTCTCAAAGAATCGTGAAGACCAGAGATTGTTTGTAAGAGTTAAACAATCGTGATCATGTAAGCTTTTGTAAACATTGTGGAAAAAAGAGAAAATAGTGATTAAGATCTCTTCATTCATTTCTATTAGAAATAAATTTTAAAATACATTTCTTTAGATGGCCTGCCCAGGGTAACATTCTGTAAACAGACACTGTGGGGGGGAGGATTTCCAACCTATGATTTGTAACCAAGGTGTCACCAAGGTATATTCCACCAAAATGTTACGACAAAATGAGAAATTCCTTATAAGCAACTTCTCTATTAGCCACAAGCCCACAACGTTTTCAGGAAGAGTGTGCAAGACCAAAGCGGTCTGCGAACAGCAAATACTACTTAAGTTCCAATCATTATCATTTAGATAATGGTGACTCCTGCAGGGCCCTTATTCACCAACCATTCTTGAGAATATTCTTAGTCTTAATCTCCCAGGTTTTCTAAATTTTAAAAGTAACACAACTTCTGATTGGCTAAACCAAATGGTTTAGCCAATCAGAAGTTGTGTTACTTACAAATGTTGAAAATTCTGGAGAATAACACCAAGAACATTCTTAAGAATGGTTGGTGAATATAGGCACTGAAGTGGACAACACAGCATTTTTTTCCTTTTCCAACAATGTTTACTACCCTTCCAAAGACAGTTTCTACCACCTGAGCCTCTGTAAATGCACTTGGTTTCCAGAAGAGACTTAGAATAGATCTACAGATACAGAGAAAAAAGGGCAATTTCCAATCAAAATTTGAAGAATGAGGCTAGGAAACACTTATCAGCATTTGTTACTTTTCTGCATATGTTTGCCACCTCTTCATCAAGGTTATTATAACTCCGGGACTGATTGGTAAAGAGATAAAATTTGTAAACTGAGACATTAGCTACCAGTGTATAAATTCCCGCCAAATAAAATAATAGGAAATAGCCCTTTCCCAAACAAAAGATTTTTATGTCCTTGGGAAAAGAAGTCTTTTGTAAACATAGTGAGAAAGGAGAAAATGCTGGTGACCTCAATGTTTTCTACCCTTTTAAAATGGCACCATATCAGTTACATTAAAATTGTTGTCTGCAAATGCTTTCAAATTTGACCATGCTAAAATTTTGCCATCTGGTTAGAGATAAAAGGGGTGACAAATGCTAATTCTATCCTACTGCAGGTCAATGACTCCTAGAGTTTTCACCCTTAAAGGTGTTTCACTGATATTCCCTTAGTATCAAAACAGTTTCCAAGACAACAAAGATTCAGACTTTTTTATTTCAAAAACATAAATATTTCGAGTGCCTTTCATAACTATGCTTGCAATTGGGGCCACTGCAGATCAAGATCAGACTGCACAAAATGTAGACCAAGAATTCGTTCTTGATTGGATAGAAAACATTGTGAGGAAAGGAGAAAATGCTGGTTACCAGCATTTTCTCCTTTTCCCACAATGTTTTCCAAAGGGTTCTCTTTCAGGATTGTTAAATCTCCAGATTGTGAGGCAAAGAAACAAAACAAACTGGGGAACAAAACTGACACAATAGTGGAGACTATGAAAAACGCCATGTCTGCCAAACAAATGTCTCGTATCTGTGCCAGAATGGAGGCATTTTGGAATTTGGTCATGTATTAGAGAAAGCTTATATTGCTGATTCCAAAACATAGATCTAAGAAAATGACTGTCAGTTTCCCTGATATCTCCCCAGAACTCCAGATAGACGGAGTGGTTTTGATTTCAAATTTGAAAATATGGATTCTCTAAACTAACTAACTAAACTGGATTAACTAAACCCTATGTTGTGGGTACTCATTAGAATCGTCTCGTGGAGATGATTCTAATGAGTACCCACAACATAGGGTTTGGAAGAGAAATAATGGATTTAGAATACCATCACTCCCACTTATCTGGAGCTCTGTCTCTCGATGCTTTGGTCTTGTGTTGTTCTTGTGTCAGTCAAACTGTGAACACATCACAGACAAAATTTCACACTCAAAGTGTTTCAACTATCGTTATGTGGGAAAGCAGCCAGTGGCTTGGAAAGAATATCGTGCAGAGTATGGGCGAAAGATATTCTAGGAAAGCATGGATAAGTGCACTGGTCGCCACCACATAACTGGACTTATGTTGAAAATGGTGTTAAAAACACCATACAATTTAATTTTGACTGAATGGAAATATCAATAGATAACCTTTTACCACACAATCCCAACTTTAACCCTTTACCAAACAACAAACTTTTGGACTAGACCAAATTGAAAGCATTTGCAGATGACAATTCAACTCTTGCTGAAAAGATGATTTCTGTCTCTGACAGGGTAGAAAACATTGTGGGAAAAAGAGAAAATGCTGGTTACCAGCATTTTCTCTTTTTCCCACAATGTTTTCAAAAGGCTACTATTCCAGACCTGTAAAAACCAGGGACTGTTTGGGAAAGGGTTAAACAACCCTAAAAGAGAAGGCTTTTAAAACCATTATGGGAAAACGAGAAAATGCCGGTAACCAGCATATTTTCATTTTTCCACACTGTTTCCTACCCTACCGAAGACAGAAATCGTCATTCTAGCCACATTTAATTCTGTCAAAAAAAAACTCTCAATTTAGTAGTCCAAAAATTTTATTGTTTGCTGAAGACAGAACTTTAGATAAAAGGGAGTAATGGTATTCTAAATCCATTATTTCTCTTCCAAACCCTATGTTGTGGGTACTCATTAGAATTGTCTCACTGAGACGATTCTAATGAGTACCCACAACTAAGGGTTTGATGGAGAATAAGTAAAATTTTTACTTTTTAAATCAATATCACTCCCTCTTTCCAGAGCTCTGCTGAAGAGTTAAGAGTTAACTACATGTTGTATGGTATTGAACTCACCGATTAAAACTGAACCTAAAGTTTCAAAGATGGCCCCCAAGATGCATGCTTGTCTGAGAGTAAGCACTTTCGCTCCAACGGAAGATCCAAAAGAGTTTGCAACATCATTAGCTCCGATTCCGAAGGCAAGCACAAAAGCAATTAAAAATCCAACCACTATAATCCAGACCCAATCTGGGTTTGCAATTGTCCAGTACTCTGCTTCCAACATGGACGCCATCCTGAAAGACAAAGAAACCTGTACATACTAAAACTTGGCAACAATATAAATCTTATAGGGAGCAATTTCTCCTTTTACAAAAATCTTCAATCTATATATCAACCCTTTATCAACAATTCTGGGTTTAAAACAATCTGAGCAGCTCAGCTGGAAGAACCTTTTAACTCTTTACCAAACAATAAAATTGTAGACTTGTCCAAATGGAAAGCATTTGCACAGTACAAAACAAATGTGCCTCAAGAATTGAAATTTGTTTCAAGAAGGGTAAAAAACATTGTGGAAAAAGAAGAAAATGCCGGTTACCAGCATTTTCTCCTTTTCCCACAATGTTTTCAAATGTGTCTTTGTCTATGTGTCAAATTATATTTTGTCGTCTGCAAATGCTTTCTATTTTGACAAACCTAAAATTTTGTCGTTTGGTAATGAGTTAAAAGTCAATGATGAAAATATAGGCAGTCTAAAACCAGAAAAAAAACCCAGATATCATAGCTCAAGGTTGTATTGTCAGACTTCCAGATATAATTATTGAACAGCGTAGACCCATAATCTGACAGCAGGTTACAGGCAGTCTGATCCTGACTTGTACAAAGTAATTTCCTAACTAGTGCCTGAACTTGTGATGCACATGCGGAGTATCCTAACTTGGATCATAAATAATCAAACAAACACCATACATATTTGCACAGTAACAGTCCACAGTGAAAATTTTATCAAGTTTACTTGACTGTTACCTAAATGTTTGTATTTTCACTGCTATGAGCTCTAGCCAAAAGGCAGTAACTCTTTACCACACAGTCCCTACTGTTAAAGACCCTGAGAAAGAGGCCTTTTGAAAACATAGTGGGAAAAGGAGGAAATGCTGGTAACCAGCATTTTCTCCTTTTCCCAAAATGTTTTCTACCTTTCATAAAACAAATTTCAAATTCTGGGTCACTTTTATTTTGTCGTCTGCAAATGCTTTCAATTTGGACCAGCCAAAAATTTTGTCGTTTGGTAAAGAGTTAATACATCTTGATGCATCATAACAGGTTGTCTCATAATAATAATGGTTTCATGAAATCCATCGAGTCTAACAACCAGCTGAATCCATGGGTAGAATCGTCCTTTGACATGCAGTCAATTCACCTAAAGCAAAAAGTTTGATACAGGTCAGCCTGCAAGGTCTAAATAAGCTGACCTGGGTCAATACTTTCTCTTGATACATTAACCCATTACCACACAATCCCTACTTTTGATGACCCTGAGAAAGAAGCCTTTAACCCTTTGCCACACAATCCTGACTTTTAACGACCCTGAGAAAGAAAGCTTATGAAAACATTGTAGAAAAAGGAGAAAATGCTGGTTACCAGCATTTTCTTCTTTTCCCACAATGTTTACTACCCTTCCAAAATCAAGTCTCAAATTTTGAGTCAAATTTATTTTGTCGTCTGCAACTGCTTTCAATTTAGACTAGTCCAAAAGTTTGTCGTTTGGTAAAGAGTTAACCAGCATTTTCTGCTTTTCCCACAATATTTTCCACCCTTAACAAAACAAATTTCAAATTTCAGTCACTTTGATTTTGTCGTCTGCAAATGCTTAAGATTGGGACAAACCTAAACTTTTGGCATCTGGTAATGAGTTAAAGTCCCTTTTCTCAGATCAGAGCTCATTTGTTCCTCATTACCCCTGCAACTTGTTATAAAAATCCTGATGGAATGATAACAATTTACATTTTACAGGAATTGATCTTTTATCTATAAATACCTTTATCTTTATCATGATAATGACACTGTACGAAAAAATTGCCAATTACAGCAGTTTTTCATTGGCAATATGTTTTCAAAATTGGTTTCCATCCAGACCTTGAGGGTCCACTAGCAAAGAAAACAATCCTGGGGTAAAATTGCAAGCAAATGTTACTCATTCCATCCAAAAATACAGATATTACTGCTATTCATGACTGATATGGTGATATACAGTACAGTCTGTGAAAGCTTTTGTTGCTGTGAGTTGCTGGTAGAAAAATGAGTCGTAAAACTAAATTTAAAGTTGCCAAAAGTGATTCCAACTGGGGAAGTGTTCTTTGGCAAGGTCTACAAGCCGTAGCTTAGTAAACAGGAATTTCTGGGAAGACATAGATGGGTGATATTTGGTGAGGAAGAGTAGGAATCGTTGTGGGAAAAGAAGAAAATTCTAGTTGCCAGCTTTCACTGCATCCCTTCAATCAGATATGGCCACAATGCAAAACTCTGTGAGAAAATAATAATGGAGTAAAAGTTTATTAGGTTATCATTTTGAATACCCTTTACCAAATGACAATATTTTAGACAGGTCCAATTTCAAAGCACTTGCAGACGACAATTCATACGGCACAAATGATAGGATTTATATCTGATAATCCAGAAAAGAATTGTGGGAAAAGGAGAAAATGCTGGTTACCAGCATTTTCTCCTTTTCCCTCAATGTTTTCAAAAGGCCTGCTTATCAGGGTCATTAGAACCCCGGATTGTGTGATGAAGAGATACTTTGTTTATGAATATTCATACAATTATCAGTTCCATATCTTATTTATCATATTTCATAAGTGAATGCATGGGTGACACATGCAAACATACATGTTATAAATTTAAAGGTCAAATTTGAATGTATTTTATAATCCCCATACTTCACAAATTCAATTCGACAATTTTTGAACGCCATTCAAACATCACCTCCAAAAAGCAAAATTGCAGTGAACAAATTTAGAAACATCCTTTTTACCAAACAAAATTTTAGACTGGTCCAAATTGAAAGCATCTGCAGACGAGTCGAGACGACAAAATAAAAGTGACTGAAAATTTGAAATTCATATCGAAGAGGAGAGAAAACGTTGAGGGAAAGGAGAAAATGCTGGTTACCGGCATTTTCTCCTTTTCCCACAATGTTTTCAAAAGGCTTCAGGGTCATCAAAAGATGGCATTGTAAATGCAGTAAAGGGTTAAAAGCCAAGGTGACTTTTTTTTATGATAATTACTGGTAATTAATTCATTATCATGAACATACTGGTAGAACGGAGGCCGATTTCCTGCTGTGCACGATTACTTAGTTGTTCTGTAAGTCCATTATAAATCATCTATCTCTATTTACCAGAGAACATAACCTTATGCTTATCTAAATTGGAAGCAGACGACACTATAAATGTGGCTAAAATGATCAAGTTTGTCTTTAAAATGCTGGTTACCACCATTTTATCCTTTCTTCAAAATGTTTAGAAAAGGTTTCTTTCTCAGGGTTGTTTTAACCCTTTACCACACAATCCCGACTTTTAACGACCCTGAGAAAGAAGTCTTTTGAAAACACAGTGTGAAAAGGGGAAATGCTGGTAACCAGCATTTTCTCCTTTTCCCACAGTGTTTTCTACCCTTCCCAAACCAAATTTTAATTTTTCAGTCACCTTTATTGTCATCTGCAAATGCTTTCAATTTGGACCAGCCTGAAATTTTCTTGTGTAGTAAAGACTTTAAGAGTTAACACCAGACTGTGTTCCTAAGGGCTACATGGCCTTTATTATAGAGCTGAACTCCGCAATTCTTGCACAATTACTCACTGTTCAGACGAATCTCTCTACAATGTTTTCTTACACATTCATGAGTTGTCATAGTATGCTGATTATCCATATTTTACAATGAAATATTTTCAAAGTCAAGTTCTGCTACATTACCATGAATTTCAAAAGAATCATACTGAATTTGACATGAAGTAATACTGGGTTTTGGTGCTAAAAAAAGAAACAATGCTACAAAAGGCGCCAAGACTGATAATTCATTTAACATGCTGTTAACATTATAAGTTCTAAATGTTTCCCACACAACAAACTTATAGATGCTCCCAAAGTGGAAGTATTCCGCTGACAATAAAATCTGAAGTGATAAAAATAAACTGAAATTCTTTGACAGAAAACATTGTTTGATTCTTTACCACACAATCCCAACTTTTAATGACCCTGGGAAAGAAAGCTTTTGAAAACATTGCAGGAAAAGGAGAAAATGCTGGTAACCAGCATTTTCTCCTTTTCCCACAATGTTTTCCACCTTTCCAGTATCAAATTTCAATTATGGAGTCACATTTATTTTGTCGTCTGCGAATGTTTTCAATTTGGACTGGTCCAAATTTTGTTGTTTGGTAAAGAGTTAACCCTTTAACACTATTAACAAAGGACAAAAATTTTGGATAGTCCAAATCAAAAGCATTTGCGGATGACAAAATGAAAGTGACAGAAAATCTGAAATTCGTTCTTTGAAGGGTTGAAAACGTTGTGAGAAAAAGGAGAAAATGCTGGTTACCAGCATTTTCTCCTTTTCCCCCAGTTTTCTTAAGGCTTCTTTCTCATGGTTGTCAAAAGTAGGGATTGTGTGGTAATGGGTTAAAAAGGACGAAATGCTAGGTACCACCAGGTCTCCCACTCAGTATCGCTGAGAAATGGGATTGCTCGGTAAAGGGTTAAACATTCAAATTGTTTTACACTACTAGGAAAAATTATTTCAATGCCTAGCCTAGTGGGCCAATGGCTATGACAGGTGACCTGATGGTTGTGAGTTTGATACCTACAGGATGAGGCAAACTTTCTTTCCTGCACCCTGTCACCTCTCACCTCTATAGCATGTGAGTGGAGTGGACAGTAGCTTGGACGAAAAGTTAGGAAACATGTGTAGGCGCACTGACTCCAGTGATATGACCTAAGCTGTTTACCCTTTCCCAAACAATCCCTGGTTTTTACGGGTCTGGAATAGTAGCCTTTTGAAAACATTGTGGGAAAAGGAGAAAATGCTGGTAACCAGCATTTTCTCCTTTTCCCACAATGTTTTCTAGCCTATCTTAGACAGAAATCATCTTTTCAGCAAGAGTTGAATAGTTGTCTGCAAATGCTTTCAATTTAGTCTAGTCCATAAGTTTGTCGTTTGGGAAAGGGTTAACTCTTTACAAAACAACAAAATTACAGACTGGTCGTAACTGATAGCATTTGCAGACAACAAAATCAATGTGACTCAAATATTGAAAAAATTCGTTTTTGGAGGGTAGAAAACATTGTGTGAAACAGAGAAAATGCTGGTTACCAGCATTTTCTCCTTTTCCTACAGTGTTTTCAAAAGCCTTCCATTTCAGGGATGTAAAAACCAGGGATTCTTTGGGAAAGGGTTGATTCTTTACCAAACAACTTTTAGACTTGTCCAAATTGAAAGCATTTGCAGGCAACAAAATAAACATGATTCAAAAATTGAAATTTGATCTTGGAAGAGTAGAGAACTCTTTTGGAAAAGGAGAAAATTCTTGTTACCAGCATTTTCTCCTTTTCACACAATGTTTTCAGACGGCTTCTTCCTCAGGGATTGTTTGGTAAAGGGTTAAAGCTGCCATCTGAAATGCTTTACCAGCTATTTTTTTCCCGCCATGTTTGCTTTTATTTTGTTTTGTGTGATAACCCTCTGAACCCCTTTTACAACTTTGGTTACCTTTGCAGCAGATTTAGATCAAAGATCAAACTGCACGGAATGTGAAATCTGATCTTTTATTGACACTGATCTGCTCTACTGAAAAAGTAACCATGCAAAATTGCAATAGTAAACGTTTTGTTTCTCCACTGAAAATCTCTTCTTGTTCTTGCTGTATTGGGGTTTAACGCCACTTTAACAGCTAAGGTCATTATCATGGTGGTCAGTGACGCACATATGTTTCCTGGCTTTCTCACACTTATACTAACACAACTTCCTTTCCAAAGCCACCAACTACTTTTCTCACATGCTTCAGCAGAGGTGAGAGGCGAAAATACGCCAGAAAGAAAGTTCGCCTCTACCGGGTATCAAACTTAAAACCACCAGGTCAGGAGTCTGACACACTCACCACTAAGCCACCCGGGTGGGCCTGAAAATCTCTTCAAGGCTTATTTGACCTAATAAAAGTTACATCAAATTGGCTTCCTCTGTCAGTCTGGCCTTAATCCATATTGTTTGCAAAAGTAATTGTACTTCTGAAGATTATCAAAACGACAGAAAAAGTCTGATCATAAGTGAATATTATATCTACACTTTACCAAACTATTCTGTTTTTATATAATGAAGCTTTGGAAAACATTGAGGGAAAAGGAGAAAATGCTGGTAACCAGCATTTTCTCCTTTTCCCACAATGTTTTCTATTTTTCTTTAAAGACATATTCTTACATGTAACACACATTTCATGATCTGTTTGCTAGCGCTTAATTTGAACAAGTCTAAAACCGTGTGCATTGTAAAAGCTTGTCATCTGGTACAGAGTCAAACTACCTACGTGAAACATCTGGGTTGGATTAGGTCCAGCCACACTTCATGAACTATCAAAATAAATTAATGCATTACTCTTTACCAGCCAGAAAATCTTTATCAGACCAAAAAATTTTTAATCCTCTACCAGACAAGTTAGTCTGAAATAGCATATTTCAGACTTTACCATAGGCTAGAAAGTTTTATTTAACTTATTTAACCCTTTCCCAAACAATCCCTGGTTTTTACTGGTCTGGAATGGTAGCCTTTTGAAAACATTGTGGGAAAAGGAGAAAATGCTGGTAACCAGCATTTTCTCCTTTTCCCACCATGTTTTCTACCCTATCATAGACAGAAATCATCTTTTCGGCAAGAGTTGAATTGTTGTCTGCAAATGCTTTCAATTTAGTCTAGTCCAAAAGTTTGTCGTTTGGGAAAGGGTTAAGAGGGTGGTAGTCACTCTTTACCCAACACTTCAGACTTCTAACTCTAATACTAAAAGACAAAATTTAAGACTAGTCCAAAGTTAAAGCATTTGCAGACAACGAAATAAAAGTGACAGAAATTTTGAAATTTGTTTTGTGAAAACTAGAAAACAATGTGGAAAAAGGAGAAAATGCTGCTTACCAGCATTTTCTCGTTTTCCCACAATGTTATCAAAAGGCTTCTTTCTCAAGGGCATCAAAAGTAGGGATTGTGTGGTAATGGGTTAAACAATGCTGAGATAGAAAGTCGATTAAAATCATGGGAAAAGGAGAAAATGCTGCTAGTTCTCAACCAGTACAGAAGGTAGCTGTTTCAATTTCAGGACAGTTTTTATTCAGTTTATCATCAAACATGCAGTGCACATGAAGATCGGATAACAAACAATGCGAAGCCTGATCTTGATTTACACTGTCTGTCTTCATTAGAATCTGTTCAACTCTTCAAGAGTTCAAAACAAGGTAAAAAGTTATTATTGGGACACAATTTTACATGAATAGTAATAGTATGGTGTTGATGAATGGTTACCCAAGGTCATTGACCCCTGTGTTTTGCTTCAATAACTTCAGTCATCCCTTCAGCAATCAAACCTCAGTCTGCTATGTGCAACTTCCTGACCTTTTTGTGGACAGTGTACAGTAGATCAAGATCAGAGTGTGCAGAACCTGCTGTCTTATCTTGGATCTGCACTGTGCAATGAGGACATATTTTTTCTCGAAAATAACAAAATTTAGGTTTTTACTGTGGGACTGAAAAGTTTCATTTAATCTATTTAGCAGGCTGCGGATTAACTCTTTATTTAACAAAAAAAAAACATAAGTCACATCCTAATTGGAAGCATTTTCAGACAACAAATAAAAATAAGCTGAGATAGTGGAATTTGTCTGTAATGAGAGACCAAAATATTTTGGAAAAAAAAAGGAGAAAATGCTAGTTTATACCAGCATTTTCTCCATTTTCCAAAAACGTTTTCAAAATCCTTCTTCCTCAGGGTGATTTAAACTCGGGATTATCTGATAAAGAATTAACCCTACCCTGAACTTTACCACAATACATGTATTTTATTACCGTCCTGTGAAAGGCGGTCAGTTTTTGAAAATATTGATGGAAAAGGAGAAAATGTTGGTTTCCAAAATTTTTCTTTTTCATACAGAGTGTGTGTAGGCTAGCCTTACAATGGTGAATCCCACCATTTGAAATGTGTTTGTCATCAGCAAATTATTTTCAATTTGAATTTACAAAATTTTGAACTCAGAGCCTCTAGTTTTAACCCTTTACCACACAATCCCAACATTGAGTTATAACAGAATAACAGCCTTGAAAAAGAAGCCTTTGAAAACATTGTAGGAAAGGGAGAAAATGCTGGTAACCAGCATTTTCTCCTTTTCCCACAATGTTTTCTACCCTACCAAAGACAAATCCTTCTACCATACAATCCCGACTTTTGACAACCCCTAGAAAGAAGCCTTTTGAACTTTGGACAAACCTACAATTTTGTTGTTTAGTAATGAGTGACTCAGACACCAAGCCCCACAAGACCCCGTCTATGAAAGAGGAGAAAACGGCAGTCTGTTCAGGCAGACAATAACTTACTGTATAATCTACTGTTATAATACTGATGTCAATGAATAATCTTCCCTCCCAGGAAAATATAGAGATGATGTACTATATTGATTTTCCCTCCAAATGTCTGTAAAAAAGTTGTTGCTAGCGTCTGACACCAACTTCTATCAACTGCCTTCCGACATATTTATCACACCGAGTTTTTCTAGAAGTTCCAACCAGTAACCTGCAACAAAGGAATATTTTTCATTATTTAACTCTTTACCAAACAACAAATTTTAATAGGGTGGTCCAAATTGAAAGCATTTGCAGACGATGTATTGTAATTAATGTCACTGAAAAAATTCAAATTTGATTGGGGAAGGGTAGAAAACAATGTGGGAAAAGGAGAAAATGCTGGTTACCAGCATTTTCTACTTATCTCACAATGTTTTCAAAAGGCTTCTATCTCAGGGTCATTAAAAGTTATCATTGTGTGGTAATGGGTTAACTATAAAACAACACAATTTTGGACTGGATAGAATTGAAAGTCAAGACACCACCACCATTTTCTTCTTTTCCCACTCTCTTTTTAAAAGCTTTTTCTCTTCCTAGTTGTGGTGGTAACCAGCATTTTCTCTTTTTCCCACAGTGTTTTCTACACTTCCCAAAACAAATTTCTACTTTGTAGTCACCTTTACTTTGTCGTCTGCAAATGCTTTCAATTTGGACGAGTCTAAAATTTTCTCATGTGGTAAAGAATTAAAAGCCCTTTATATGACAAATTGGTCATCTTTCTTTGTTTCCGACATTTGGATCTATAGTCACCAACTGTTCTTATTTGAAATTAATACAACTCCTGATTGGCTAAACAAACTGGTTAAGCCCATTGTGATTTTTTCAACTAAAGAAAATTCTCGTCAATTGGACTAAGACTGTATTAGAATAGTTGGTGAAAATTGAACAAGATATCTATAACAGCAGTCAACAAAACTTACACTTGTTTGACTTACACTTAGCTTCTGCTTTAATCTCTCTATACCTGACATCAAAATTTTAGAAACTGAAAGCTTTCACTGACAACAAAACAATGGTGTATGTCTTCAACAGGGTAAGAAAATATTATTGGGGGAAAAAAAGAAAATGCTGGTACAGACAGACATAAGGCAAGAGGATAGGTAACTGGCAGCAGGAGAATAAACAGTCTTGCCCTGCCAGGTTTCTTTGGATGCCATTTCCAGATTCCATGTCAAAACACTGTGGATCTTATTTGTATTTTTCACAGGCAGGTGAGTATTACATGCAATTTTTACCTGTACACATTCACAACTATTCACAAATCCACATTCCAAGTCCGAAGTATGCCCAAACAACAAATAATTTTACTGAAATGGTTGGGTTTGTCATGGAAAGGCAAGAAAAAATTGTGGAGAAAGGATAAATGCTAGTTACAAGAATTGTCTCCTTTTCCCACAATATTCTCAAAAGTCTTTATCAAGGTTGTTGAATCTCCAAATTGTATGGTAAAGGCTTGAGACCCTAGGCTTTCCTGAGAGCTTTTATAGAAATCTTAAAAAATGAACACTGTCATCATAAAGGTTTGCTGACATTGTCGGAAAAGGGGAAAAAATGTGGGCAAGAAGCACTTTATCTTTCCTCTGCAATGTTTCTTATAAAACCTTTAGAGGGTTGTTGAACATGGAACTGTTTAGTAAAAGACTGTCATATAAATCTGGAGATTTTCTATTGTTTTCTTGGTTGAACGGCCCATTAATTTCATTATATGAAAAATGAAAAAAAAAAATTAACCACAAGATATTTAACATTTTACTGCATGTAATGTTTTACAAATATTTACCATAACTGAAAAAGTCAATGGGGACTTTGTCAACCTACAATTCTAAATATCACACTATCCTGTCAGGTACGTGAAGGATAAATCTTTACAAGCATGTGCTACTGGCAGATATTATGTGGCTCATGCACATGCTTCTGTTAAAATAAAATTTCTGCACCAATACGAGAACAAGACCCTGTGCATTGAAAAAACCCAAAATTTGCAAGCAACAACGTCTGGAACATAGAGTAGTACAAAGACAAAACATACAAATCCTCCATGCAACAGTGAAAATTTGCTAAATTTAGGACCTTTCGGCTGGTTTAACTCTTTACCAAACGACAAAATTATAGACTTGTCCAAGTTGAAAGCATTTGCAGATGACAAAATAAAAGTGACTGTAAATTTGAAATTTGTTTTGTGAAGGGTAGAAAGCATTGTGGGAAAAGGAGAAAATGCTGGTTACCAGCATTTTCTCCTTTTCCCACACTGTTTTCTTAATGCTTCTTTATCAGGGGCGTCAAAAGTAGGGATTGTGTGGTAGTGGGTAAATAGGTTATTGAAAATATTAAAAGTGATCAGATAAGCATATCAAATGACTCGATTCTCTTTCGTCATTTTTAATTTGACCACAATTATACTATCTGCTCTTGCATGCTCAGTTGCCTTAGTTACGACTGCAAAAAAGTGGAAATGGGTTGTTATCTGAAAATGAGAGTAAAATGCTATGATCTGTCCTTGTAAAATATTTTGGGGAAAAGAAGAAAACGTTGGTGAACAGCAGTTTCTTCTTTCCCTACAAACCAGGGTTGTATTCTTCATTCTTGTAATTTAAGATCCCTGCCACAGTGTTGTCAACAGGCTTCTTCCTCGTCAAAACTTGGGATTTTCTGGTGAATCTCATGGATTGTCAACAGAATTAACCCTTTACCATACAATAAAATTTTGGACTGGTCCAAATTTAAAGTATTTGCAGACGACAAAATAAATGTGACTGAAACATTGAAATTGGGTTAGGGAAGGGTGGAAAACATTGTGGGAAAAGGAGAAAATGCTGGTTACCAGCATTTTCTCCTTTTCCCACGATGTTTTCTTAAGGCCTTTTTCTCAGGGTCGTTAAAAGTCGGGATTGTGTGGTTAAGGGTTAAACATGAAGCCCTCAATTGGTTAACCATAACCTGCATAGATCTCCTGATCTTATTCAAATCGTAATCATCAGGACAAACAATAATAATACAGACTCAATTCTTATTATCGCCCGCTAGATGGCATTCTACAAATAATAGATCTAATCTATCAAATTTAGGTATCCAGGGTACAGAACTGGACTACTTTTCTACACGACAACTGTTTCTTTAAATTTCAAACTAAAATAAACATTTGCTCAATAAAAGGCTACCTGGTGCGATTCATTCAGCTATGATCGGCACTTTAGTGAAACCTGGAGCTATAACAGCCCTCATTTCTTCTCATACATATTGATGAAAATTTATTTTCTCCATTGCTACTTAATAGCGCGTAATACTACAGTTTCCCGAATATCGGGGGATAGTGATGCATCATATAAGACAAGTCGAATTCCTAAGAGCATTCGCACACAACGGATCTCTTTTTTTATGTCCAGCCGGTGTAATGACCGTCCCCTAAGAAATGACCCGTGGGTCAATTCTCTACGTAGAGGAATGACCCGGGTCATTATTCTAAGTGGACGATTAACCCTCTGGCGTCATTTCTCTACGTGTAGTGAAATGACCCATGGGTCATTTTGTAGGGTCATTTCTCTGCATTACACCAGCACCAAATTAATGAAATTATGGCCTCAAAATGTTTGATGATCGTTATAAAATGACAAATTTAAGACAAAGAAAAATACCAAATGAAAAGGAACTCGCACGATTAATCTGGGATCGTAATCCCTGACTAAATTCTACAAACCTTCAACTGTTATCTTTCACCCGGTATGAAATAACTTCCTCGACTGAAACAAAATAAGCGGGATAACGCTCGTTCATCTTTCCCGCGCAAATGCCACTTATAGTAAATCTCTAATGCGCATGACTGAAAGTTCGACGCACGTGTGTTATAGTGATAAAATTTGTATCGATCGATAATTAACTCATTTAAAACAAAATAACGATTATACTTACGTCTGTGTCGTGCGCTTTATTTCCACGTCAAGAATCACAATACTGTCAACCATAAAAAATGTCGTAGCACCAATAAAAATCACTCAAACATTATTTCCATGGCGACTCTGCATACAAGTATTGTCAGGGTTTCGGTAATGCTTTATCCAGGGCACAATTATTTGTCCTTTTCAGCCAATCTGATTGGTTAAAAGTCGGTCTCACAGACAAAAGTTTCTTCACTTATGATCAGACAGTTATGATAGATAGACAGATCACACACGTCGAATATATCTATGTTGACTCCAAGGTTTATTTGTACGTTGGTTTGTGTAGATATATCTTCATATAACTGGCACCTGACTTGATCTAGATCTAAGTAGCTCTAATCTAATCTGTAGATTATAATTTCTCATATTCTTGCAGAGACATGAAATGGCCCACAACAAAAGGGGCATTCGGACAGGTCCCGAATCAGCCTGTAGCGCGCACAGGCTGATCCGAGACGGCATTTTCTGATGACGCACACATGCTTTTCTGTTTCCCACAAGTCTAGTCTGTATCAAAATGGTTTGATTAAATGTAGACGCAAATTTATATAGATCTAGTGCCTGCGCGGACTGCTTAGGCTGATCCCGACGAGAGGACTTACAAATGTAGAAAATTCTGGAGAACAAGACTAAGAGCGTTTTTAAGAATGATTGGTGAATACAGGCTGGATTCCCTGAGTTCGAATCTGATTGGATCTGCTGGATTTTTCATAAGAGTGACCTCGTGCAAGAAACTATTACAGAGCCCTTACCTAGCCCTTACCTAGAACTGGTGAAATCCAGAAAATACACGAATATGTGAGCTTTCGTAATATGACTGAAATAATTCAAAAGAGGCGTAAAACAGCAATTAAACACATGCATTTCCGTCAATATCGATGTTTGCGAGATTTATAAACTCCGACTTGAAACATCGTATCCTTCAAATTTTCGTTTATTAATGATTCAAGCGAGACAACTCCTTGATTCCTATGATCTATATCTACTTTAAATCTTACAGTTGTCTCCCTTGGCGTACATTAAAACTGGACGCCTCCACGAAAAGAGATCAAGATTAGATTACAGAAATGCAGTCTGATTTTTATGTTTACTGGTCAATGGTTTGCCAGATATTTTGGCAAGAGTAGCTTTCAACATAATTTCAGTCACATCTTAGCGAAAGCTCACATATTCATGTATTTTCTGTATTTCACCAGTTCTAGTCTGTTCTTATTTTAGAAATACGGTATGATTTAGTGAAGAGATAGCAACACGATCTACACCATCTTCTTTTGCTAGGACCTACAATGTTTGTTCTTGTTGTAAGGTGTTTATTGCCGTCTTGAACAGTCTTTCAGTTATGTCGCGGCGGCAGGTTCACCTGTCCAGCTGACATGGAATTTCATTTTGTACTAGATCTACGCACAATATTCTTTCCAAGCCATAGGCTGCTTTCCTTCATAACTATCGTCGAAACAATGGTCAGTGCTCAGATAGGAATGAATCCTGTCGAAATGACTATCATCAGTCTTCGGAAAGAAGTTGATCGAGCCGAGGATCGAACCAGCGACAGCCTGTTTTCAAGTCCTGAACACTACCGACTGAGCTACCGGGGCTCGGCAGACAGTTTCTAAGTGTCATAGGACGAAAAAAGGCCACATCACGTACAGGCACGTAGCCAGGCGAGAACCTGTGTTCGTATTCACCTACGGTTCTTCAGAACATTCTTGGGCTTATTCTTCAGGATTTTGTCAATGTGAAAGTAACAGAACTTCTGACTGGCTAAACCAATTGGTTTAGCCAATCAGAAGTCCTGTTACTTTCACAGTCAGAAAATCTTGAATAGATTTAGACAAAGAATGTTCTTAAGAATGGTTGGTGAATACGGACCCAGCTGGAAGCACGTGCTCGGTTGAGAAGAATTTTACATTGAAATGCATCCTGGGAAAAAGAAGAAAATGCTGGTTATTAGCATATTCTCCTTTTCCCACAGTATTGTCAATAACTTCCAACAACAATGTTGTTAAAACTCGTGCTTGTTTGTTGAAGGGTGAAGCTTTGGAAAGGATAGAGTTTAAACAGGAGGAATAAAAAATGGTGGAGGGCTGAAACAAAGTACATGTACTTGCTAATGTGGAAATAACAGACCCGGAAAACAGAACAAGCAGTCATTTCATTGGATAATTATAATATTGTTACAAAAATAGTTCGGACTGAAATTCTATAAGATGTCTATACACCTGTAGTCAAAATAAAAATTAAATAACACCTGTGCATTATATTGCTATTTTACCTTAAAACAGGAGGACTGAAAAATGGTGGAGGGATGAAACAAAGTACATGTACTTTCTAATGAGGAAATAACAGACCCGGAAAACAGAACAAGCAGTCATTTCATTGGATAATTATAATATTGTTACAAAAATAGTTCGGACTGAAATTCTATAAGATGTATATACACCTGTAGTCAAAATAAAAAAAAAAAAACAAAATAACATCTGTGCATTGTATTGCTATTTTACCATGTACCTCGTTTGACTTTTTTTCTCAGTTTATAAATCTGATTTGAGATAATAGAACATTTCTACAAATGGATAACAATGTTTAAAAAATGTGTGTTAAGCGTTAAGCTTTGCTCTGTGAAAAGGGAACTTAACCCTCTCCCAAACAACAAAATTTTAGATTGGTCCAAATTGAAAGCACTTGCAGACGACAAAATAAATGTGGCTGAAAATTTGAAATTTGTTTTGTGAAGGGTAGAAAAGATTGTGGAAAGAGGAGAAAATGCTGGTTTCCAGCATTTTCTCCTTTTCCCACAATGTTTTCAAAAGGCTTAGTCCAAATTGAAAGCACTTGCAGACGACAAAATAAATGTGACTCGAAAATTGAAATTTGTTTCAAGCATGGTAGAAAACATTGTGGGAAAAGGAGAAAATGCTGGTTACCAGCATTTTTTCCTTTTCCCAAAATGTTTTCAAAAGGCTTCTATCTTAAGGTCGTAAAACCCAAGGACTATTTGGTAAAGGGTTAATATATATATATATGTCGTAGGCCAGATTGGAATCTAGGCAGATCCAGAATCTGCCTAGACCAAATTAGAATTCAAATTTTGTGTAGACCAAAATGGATCGTTTTCTAATAATTTTTTTAAAATATATTGATTTAATTATGTTTACAATTGAGAGGTATTTCCATTTAAAGCATTTTACATGATTTTTTCCACAATCGCTCTTTTTTCCACCTTTTTTATTAGTACAAAACATTCAAAATTTATATTTACTCTGAATTTCTGACTAAAACTTCTTTTATTTTGGAGTTTATGTTTAAAAGTAAGATGATTCATATGTAGACGCCCTATATTCAATGAGAAATTATTAAAATTTGGTTTAGGCAGATTGTAGAGCTGCAAAGCTAAACTGGAATCCTGATTTGTTATAGACAAATTCCAGTTTGGTCTAGGCAGATTCCGGATCTGCCTGGATTCCAGTTTGGACTACGACACACACACACACACACACACACACACACCCACACACACACACACACACACACACACACACATATATATATATATATATATATATATATATATATATAGTAAAAACCCAAGGACTATTTGGTAAAGGGTTTATATATATATTATCAACTAAGGTCAGTCGGCGCCGTCCGCTCAGGTTGACCTGGGCCGAACATATTTGCTATTGGTCAGTTTTCTACATGTCCAAGGACCAGTCTACTTAGTTATTATGTCAGTTGTCAGAAGAAAGTGGCTGTTATGGATCCACACTTAACTCTTTACCAAACGACAACATTTCAAATGGTAACCAGCATTTTCTCCTTTTCCCAAAATGTTTTCTACCCTGCTGGAAACAAATTTAAAATTTTAGGTCACTTTTTTTTATCGTCTGCAAGTGCTTTCAATTTGGACAAGTCTAGAATCTTGTCGTTTGGTAAAGAGTTAAACCTTTTTTTGCAAAAGGGCCACTTATTTAACCCTTTACCTGATATGCCAATTTGAGGCTCTTCCTTTTCAGCAGCAAATAAAGATATAATGTCAAAAATATGGACAAATGAGGATACAAATATCTGATTGAGTGGAAAACATTGTGGGAAAAGGAGAAATTGCTTGTTACGAACAATTTCTCCTTTTCCCACAATGTTTTCAAAATCTGTCTGTTGTTGATACGTCAAAATGAGTATCTATGGAGCAAAGGGTTAATTCCAGATGAGAATGAATATGATTGATGTGATGGTAAGAAATGACAGTTCAATGAGATATAGGATTTCAAAAAGTTTTAGCAGTATCACTATCAGGAGTTAAAATGGTGACAGCAGACGACAACGATTCCGTTCTCAGATTTGATTCGTTTTGGACTTTAAACTGCACCGCGCACTCCGCAGGTGGTTTATACATTTGATGTGCTAATATAAAGAATGTTATTGAAACTATTTTAAAACAAAAAACCAACACGAAAAAGTTCCGACTCATTTTGTCATTGTCGTAAATCCAACAGGAAGCACGCTCGTCGCATTCCTCCCGCCATATCACACACGTGCTGTCAATTATTGCACCAAATAAAATAGGCCCTGGCACTGTACCTGAAAATAAAAAATATACGCACCTTTTCAACTTAGATGTAGGGAATTGGTTAAAGTCTCAGTAGCGTCCAACTGAATAAACAAACTATTCATAAAATAAAAGCAAATTTCATTTTTACCATGTAAAAATATGGCGATTATCATGACTTTCACGGTACATAATTGTGCAGTTCGCAAAAGTTCCAGTAATTGGCAGCAACAAAGATTTTGAAACTAGAACAGATCCTACAATGCCGCATTATCAGTTTGTTTATATCGATGACCGCCGACGATTAGCCGACTTTTCATCGTAAATCTCCGCAGTGACGTGTTCGTGACGTAAACATCACGTGACCATTCAAAGCGTAGAAACGAACCCTTCAATTACTAGATCGTTTTGTCCCCATTCTAGGCTTGAAAAACGTAAGTTTATTGACATCGTAAACAAAAACAACGTTACGGGCAGAGTTTACTACATCTTAATAAGAGAACAGGTTCGGAATGAACAATATTACTTTCCAATGACATATACCAGGACGAAAAAGAAACGCAGGGTTTTCAAGGTAGTTTAGAGGTGTATAACTTGATTGAGAATTCTAAATCATGATTTTATGTTTACCACCGACCAATTTTGAATATTTTGACGAAATTTCGTTTCAGTGTGCCAAAAGGAATTGAGGACATGGCTTCTTACTGACAGTACCCCCTCCTCAGTGAAAAAAGTATTGATTGACTGCATATGGAGACTCAAAGCTTGTTCAATATCTCGTATGGTACCCTGCGTTTCTTTTTCGTCCTAGTGTAATATTGGAAGTGTAAACAGTAGTCCTGTACACGATATGATAGCACTAATGAGATGCAATGTTATCACGTGACGTTACCGATGATCTAGTTCGAATATACCCGAACGATAACGACGGTTGTCTCGATCAATGGCGTCCCTGAAATCGACGGGCTTCTCCATGTATTTTCGCACGCGTATATCATGGCAACCAATGCAGTAACTAACACGTTAAGGTATTCTCCGATCTTATAAATGAGTGTTGTAATGGGTAATCTGTTATATTTTCGCGTTTTGAACAGTGAAAATTACATATTCTTTGGCTTTAGTGAGGCTTTAACCCTTTACTCCATAGATACTCATTTCTACACATTGCTTGTAGGAGCCTTTGGAAAACATTGTGGCAAAAGGTGAAATTGCTCGTCACGAGCAATTTCACCTTTTGCCACAATGTTTTCTACACTATCAAAAGGTGTCGTATTCACATTAGCAAGGGCTTCATCCTTGCCCTTATTTAGGGTCACTTAGAGATACCATAGAAATGCCTTATGGTGAAAGGGTTAAACATATAGAAGAAACATCATTATAACTATAAACCTGTGCTTTGTTGCACGTTGGTGTTACTGAGTAACTTTCTTCAACCAAAGGTTATATGTGTATTTTTTCAATACAATATATCGATAGGTGAGTCCAACACTATTCTAAGTGTCTGTACACTGTATAGGCACTTAGAATAGTGTTGCACTCACCTATCGATATAAGCTTTCTTTCTATTGTTTTGCCGAAAAGAAAATGCATGACTACATGTATATACTTCGTTGTTACTTACCTAACAGTCGGACAATGAACCACTTGAATCCCAGCCCGAATGTTCTGTGCCTGTCATGAATGCATCTTAGAAAGAAACAAGAAACATATCTATATGAGCTTGAACGTAAGAGCATATGTAATATTATGAGCTGAAACTCAGATACCAAGAACTCTAGACTGACTGAGGAGGCGTGGTTTTCGAGAATCTGATTTTCCCAGATTTTGGCTATTGATGCCTTATTTGCCTGGTTGGCAATATGAATATTGATATTGATAGTGGGATTGTTTTGACCTCCTAGCATATATGTGGTGTAGGATGCTTGTTCGAGGGGAGAGATGTAAGGACAGAGAGTGAATTAAGATCTCTGTAGAGAGAAGGTTAAGATCAGGACAGAATGTGTCACCATCTAAATGAAGTGATAATATCTGGAAGGAGAGAACAGTTGGTTTGAACAACTAAGATGAGTTTTACTGAGTAACTGATTCACGTTTGAATATCATGTTTGGGTAGTTTACATGTGTCGTAATTAATAAACATGTAGAATAGCAGATTCGTGTTCATGTTATATTTGACGAACTAAAATCCACTATACGATCGAGACATTAGACGCATTATATTACACAAATTTATATACGAACCATTTTCTGTAAAAAAGGGGGCTAGGTGTATTTGCAAAAGATATCGACCCACGTCAGCCTGCGCACTCCGCATTTTTACATTTTTGCTTGAAGTAAATTTTCTGCGTGTCCAAAGGACCAGTTTACCCCATGAATCAGTAGATTGTTATACAAAACAGATTTCATGGATATATGACTTGCAACACGCGAAAAGGGGCATTCGGATATTTGCGTAAAGTGTCGTCTAGGATCAGTCTGCGCAGTCCGCTCAGGCTGATCCGAGACGACACTTTACGACTACATTAGATTTCGTGCAGCAGTAACGTTATACTTGCGTATAACAAAATATTTCATAAAAAAAGGAAAATGTCGGTCCAGATTAGCCTGCACGCACTGCGTAGGCTGATCCGAAACGACACCATGTTTACTCCAATGTCCGAATGTCTCTTTTTGCGAGTTGAAAGCCATATAATAAAGCAAAGAGGGAGTGATTTTAGACAGAGGGAGTGATTTTTGATTTCAAGATTGAAAGAATATCAATTTTTCTCCATTAAACCCTATGTTGTGGGTACTCATTAGAATCGTCTCATCGAGACGATTCTAATGGGTACCCACAACATAGGGTTTGGAAGAGAAATAATGGATTTAGAATACCATCACTTCCTGGCCCTCGGATCAGGAGCTCTGATAATGTAATAACTTGCTTGATATAAAGCACCACGGAGATGCATTAAGCCCCCTTTTCTCAGAGCATGGCTCATATGATTGAAACACTATCTGAGTTTAACCCTTTCCCAAACGACAAATTTTGGACTCTACCAAACCGAGAGAGTTTGCAGACGACAACTTTCAGATTTGGCGACAATTTTTAGATTTGGCGAAAATGGTAGAAAAGTTCTCGAAAAGGGTAGAAAACACTTTGGGAAAAGGAGAAATTGCTCGTTACGAGCAATTTCTCCTTTTCCCACAGTGTTTCCAAAAGACTTTTACTGCAGACACGTAAAAAACCAGGGCTTGTTTGGGAAAGAGTTAAGATGCTCACTGCTCTCCTCTCAGTCTTTCAGCGCCATTATATACAAGTACAGGTGCTTTTGCAGAGTATATATCCCAAGATCAGACTGCACAGAACGTGTAGTTTGATCTTGGGTCTACACTACCTGATAAAGAGATAAATTATTGTCCAAAAACTAACTTTGAAATTGCAATATTTGAGTTGTTTTTTTTTTTTTCAAAAGACTTTTACTGCAGACACGTAAAAAACCAGGGCTTGTTTGGGAAAGAGGTAAGCGCCATTATATGCAAACACAGGTGCTTTTGTAGATCTCATATCCCAAGATCATACTGCATAGAACGTGAAGTCTGATCTTGGGTCTAAACTAGCTGATAAAGAGATAAATTATTGTCCAAAAACCTAACTTTGAAATTGCAATATTTGTTGTTGTTTTTTTTAACTATCTAATTGAAAATTTTCAGTTAGTTATTCAACAGGATAAGAAAATTTCAGTATATTTCGTGATATAAAGGCAGTGCACCAATGTGTCATTAGTGTTAGACGAGCTACCTGGGAAAATTTTTACGACTGTTCGTTTATGGACCAATGGTGTTTCAAATGCCTGTTGTTAAAACTCATTCAAAGCAGCAGACCAACCAAATAAAGGTTAAACCCATTACCACACAATCCCTACTTTTGACGTCCCTGAGAAAGAAGCCTTTAGAAAATATTGTGGGAAAAGGAGGAAATGCTGGTAATCAGCATTTTCTCCTTTTCCTGCTATGTTTTCTACCCTTCACAAAACAAATTTCAATTTTTCAGTCACTTTTATTTTGTCGTCTACAGATGCTTTCGATTTGGACAAACCTAAAATTTTGTTGTTTGGTAATGAGTGAAAGGTTTCTCTTACCGTAAAGTCGCCGCCACTGCAGGCGGGGACGGAACGAAGAGAAGAAAAATGGCCATAAAAATGATGGGTAGGAATATATACATGGATGAACATTCTGTATCACATTTCCCGACAAGTACTGTCGTGTCGTTACTTGGTACACAATTACACGTGCTGTATGACTGAAAAATAATAGAAAATGATAATCATAAATTGGTTTACCATTTACAACACAACCCTAAGTAACAATGCTGTAAAGGAGGACTTTTGCAAACATTGTGGGAAAAAGAGAAAATGCTGATTACCTGGGTCGATACTTTGTGCAAATGCATTATACTTACTTAGCATGTAATAACAAGAGGGCCATGATGGCCCATGTTAAACTTGTGATCCCTGGGATGCAGCCAATTTCGACCCCAGGCCTATAATATGAAGAAACTTGTTAAAGGTCCATTAGATACAGCCACATGCCAAATTCAGTAGCCCTGGGCCTTGTGGTCTAAGAGAAGAAGATTTTTAAAAATGTTATTTTTTTCAGTTTTGTTGCCATGGCAACCAGACTTTTTGAAGGAATGAAATTCTTTTGAGAAATTTTGAAGATCAGGATATGATAATTTCTGTGAAATTTCATCAAATTTGGACGGGTAGTTTCAGAGAAGAAGATGTTTAAAATAAAAGTTAACGCACGGACGGACGGACGGACGCATGACAGACGCCGCGTCATGACATAAGCCCGATGGCCTTGGGCCAGTGGAGCTAAAAACCGTGTCAAGAAAACTGCCCTTCTTGAAAGAAATATAAGTAAACTGCACATTACTCATGATATTGAAAATTTTATTCCAATTTCTATTGAACACGAGGAGCTAAAGTATTCTGTAACTTTACCTTTTTATTTTCGGACTGTTCTGTGCAACCAGCATGGCATGGAGAAAAGTACTGGTTGCCGAGAGAGTCACATACTGGTTCGTATAAATCCGTCTTGCATCGGCATCCTTCGTTACATTCCGCCGCTAACGAAGGTAAAGTCGTACTTGATCTAAGAATAAAGCAAGAAAAACTAGAGCTGTTACTGAATGTGAATTAATAACCCAACCAGGGCTTAGACAGAAACAGGCAATTATTTTGTACACAGACAGACACAGGGACGGACGCACGGACAGACAGGCTGATTCCACTATATTCCCGAAAACATTCGTTTTGCGGGGATATAAAGATAACTGTATATTGATAATACCTTTGAAATGTTCTATTTCATATAATAATGTTCTATGAACATAATATTACGGATTTCATTAGAAAAGTACATTAGATACATATGTACAGAAATATTACGTCTCTGTGGTACTACTTTCATTTAAAATAGTATCGAATTCACCTACAATAATATGAGTGAAGTATATCAATATCTATTCGTGGAGGCTGGGTGGAAATAGAACACATAGTTCAGATATGGAGGCATACAGAAAACTGCCTCCATCTAGCCTCTGTAAACCCTTGAACTGCTTCCTTTTATAGACATATGTCCAGTTAATAAGAGAAAAACAAAAACTGTCATTTCAAGGTTACCTTATGACAGAAAATTTCTCATAGTATCAGACAGAGTAGGTCATATATAATTATAAGACACCAAGCTTTTTGCAGTGTGGTCTTGATTTACAACGTGTACAAAACGGCATTTAGTCGCTCTTACAATCATATTATTCAATTTATGTATGAAGCCAACAAAGAATTTAACAGATACTCACGTATTTGAATACGATCTGGTAACACCGGCTATGCCAACATCGCCGCACTTTAACCACAATCCTAACGACAACACAACGGTCAGACAACAACAAATTATTGCAACTCTAATGCAACCTTTGACCTTCAGCTGAAACCTTTTACAGATGTAGCCCCCGAAGAACTGACCACCAGCTGCGCCTGGCACTGCCATAAAACCTGTGATTTGAAAGAACATAAAATTGATTAACCCAGGCGTGCAAAATAATGGTCTGATGCTCAATGCTATAGTTGGAGTAAAACAATTTGATGACACCATCTAAGGTTTTGGTGGAGACAAAATCTTATCAAATAGCTTATAGCTTCTTTTACGTGTACGAATTTCGTCATTAAGTGATTACGATTCCCTTTTGAAGTTACTGTTTTTTATCTTACTTTTTCTTCGCAAAAAAAAATTGCAATAAGTATTTAATATGAGAAAGATTCAAAATAGAATGACAATCTTCGACTTTGCAATACGTAGATTATAAAAACTTTACATTATTGACTTATGCTGTCATTCATGTTTACCGAAAGCAGACCGATGAAACGATTTTATTTAAAAGCGTCTTCAATCACCAGCAATTTAACCCTTTACCACACAATGACGACTTTTGACGAACCTGAGGTAGAAGCCTTTTGAAAACATTATGGGAAAAGGACAAAATGCTGGTAACCAGCATTTTCTCCTTTTCCCACAATGTTTTCAACCCTTCACAAAATGAAATTTCGATTTTTCAGTCACATTTACTTGTCGTTTGCAAATGCTTTCGATATGGACAAGCCTAACATTTTGTCGTTTGGTAATGGGTTAAAGCCTGTTCAAAACTGATAGATAGTTCCTATGCAGTACTTGGCACGACTAATTATAAAGTCAGCATAAAGTTGGTACAACACAATCTTACCGGTAAGCATTGAAGCCCATCCTGCGGTAACACCAAACTGGTTTTGTATAAACTTTGGCATAAACGTTGCAAAACCTGATGTTATCATGCCTGAAATGTAAATAAAGGTTACTTAACCTGGGCCCATATTCACCAACCATCCTTGAGAATATTCTTAGTCTTATTCTCCAAGGTTATCTATATTTGTAAGTAACACAACTTCTGATTGGCTAAACCATTCGGTTTAGCCAATCAGAAGTTGTGTTACTTACAAATGTAAGTGAAAATGAAAAAAATATGTTTTCCTGTCTAAAAATACTGAAAAAAAGAGCTCGAAAACTCTGCAGAAGTATCACGTTATATACATTGTGTAATTATGTCTGAACCAGCTATTTGTGTTGTCGAGTCTCAATTATACATAAGTACAGATCATACACCATGTTTTTTTTTAATTTGAACTGTACATATACATGTATGTTGCTTTATCATGTATCAACTGTTTCTTCAGGTTGTTATCGACGGTCTTATCGTTGGATGTTGGTTGTATTGGGGTTTAACGTCACTTTAACTGCTAAGGTCATGCCATGGCGGTCGATGACACACATGTGTTTCCTGGCTTTCTCACACCGGTACTAACACAACTTTCTTTCCAAAGCCACCGACTACTTTTCTCACATGCATCAGCAGAGGTGAGAGGCGAAAATACGCTGGAAAGAAAGTTCGCCTCAACTGGGTATCGAACTTACAACCACCAGGTCATGAGTCCGACACGCTCACCACTGAGCCACCCGGACGGGCAATACAAATACAAGTACATTTATTTGACCATGACATTATCGTATCAAAATTCCACATTCAGGTTGTAAATTGTTGTGTCATTTCTAGAATATACCGACATGTGGTAAACATTAACATTAACATGTCTGAACCTTAGCTACAAGTTGTAAGTTATGGTCTTCTCAAAAAATATAATATAGAGGATATCTGTCTTTTTCGGTGAAAGATCGAAATTTATTTCATCGAGTGGACACCATCGGTAATATTGTCACAAGTGGCGCAGCCACGAGTGAAAATATTACCGATGGTGTTCACGAGATGAAATAAATTTCGATCTTTCACCGAAAAAAACAAATATTCTATTTATTTCATGCTTTTAACCCTTTCTTGGAGGAGCTTTATCAAAATCCAGTACAATTCTTTTCCGTTATTCCCCGTGATGTACCCCTCCCGCAAAGCAACGCAATGCAATATTACGTCAAGCGCGAGAAATGTAAGGTATATGACGTCATATTTCCCATCAGGTTGTCAGGCACGCGCAATTTACCTAGGCAACAAGAACGTGAAAATCGGTATTTTCACTGGTGGTACCAGTGTAAGATCGAAAAATATTTTCACTGCTATTTCTCGATATCCTACCGGAAAGCATGAAATAAACATGTATACTGATAGGTAGATAACGATGACATTAACAAATCTAATTCTTAACATCGGATTGTTCATCATGTGCTTATTATGTCTAAAATTATCTACAGGTTGTAACAAATAACGTCGTCAGTCAAGTATAACTAGACTAAGATATACCTATAGGTTGTAACAAATAACGTCGTCAAGCCAAGTATAACTAGACTAAGATACCTATAGGTTGTAACCCATAACGTCGTCATGTCAAGTATAACTAGACTAAAATTACCTACAAGTTGTAACCCATAACGTCGTCATATCAAGTTTAACTAGACTAAGGTATACCTACAGGTTGTGACCCATAACGTCGTCATGTCAAGTATAACTAGAGTAAATTATACCTACAGGTTGCGACCCATAACGTCGTCATGTCAAGTATAACTAGACTAAGATATACCTACAGGTTGTAACCCATAACGTCGTCATGTCAAATATAGCTGAACTAAGATATACCTACCGGTTGATACGAATAACGTCGTCATGTCAAGTATAACTAGGCTAAGATATACCTACAGGTTGTGACCAATAACGTCGCCATGTCAAGTATAACAAGAGTATATTATACCTACAGGTAGTGACCCATAACGTCGTCATGTGAAGTATAACTATACTTAGATATACCTACAGGTTGTAACCCATAACGTCGTCATGTCAAGTATAACTAGACTAAGATATACCTATAGGTTGTAACCCATAACGTCGTCATGTCAAGTATAGCTAGGCCAAGATATACCTACCGGTTGACACCAATAACGTCGTCATGTCAAGAATAACAAGACTAAGATATACCTACAGGCTGTGACCCATAACGTCGTCATGTCAAGTATAACTAGACTAAGGTATACCTACAGGTTGTGACCCATAACGTCGTCATGTCAAGTATAACTAGACTAAGGTATACCTACAGGTTGTAATCCATAACGTCGTCAAGTCAAGTATAACTAGACTAAGATATACCTACAGGTTGTAACCCATAACGTCGTCATGTCAAGTATAGCTAGGCCAAGATATACCTACCGGTTGACAACAATAACGTCGTCATGTCAAGAATAACAAGACTAAGATATATCTACAGGCTGTGACCCATAACGTCGTCATGTCAAGTATAACTAGACTAAGGTATACCTACAGGTTGTGACCCATAACGTCGTCATGTCAAGTATAACTAGACTAAGGTATACCTACAGGTTGTGATCCATAACGTCGTCATGTCAAGTATAACTAGACTAAATTATACCTACATGTTTGGACCCCTAACGTTGTCATGTCAAGTATAACTAGAGTAAATTATACCTACAGGCTGTGACCCTTACCGTCGTCATGTCAAGAATAACTAGACTAAGATATACCAACAGGTTGTGACCCATAACGTCGTCATGTCAAGTATAACTAGACTAAGGTATACCTACAGGTTGTGACCCATAACGTCGTCATGTCAAGTATAACTAGACTAAGATATACCTACAGGTTGTGATCCATAACGTCGTCATGTCAAGTATAACTAGAGTAAATTATACCTACAGGTTGACACCCATAACGTCGTCATGTCAAGTATAACTAGACTAAGATGTACCTACAGGTTGACACCCATAACGTCGTCATGTCAAGTATAACTAGACTAAGATATACGTACAGGCTGTGACCCATAACTTCGTCATGTCAAGTATAACTAGACTATGATATACGTACAGGCTGTGACCCATAACTTCGTCATGTCAAGTATAACTAGAGTAAATTATACCTACAGGTTGTGACCCATAACGTTGTCATGTCAAATATAACTAGACTAAGATATAGTCAAATATAACTAGACTAAATTGTAGCCGGTGTAGCCGGTATCGTGTCTTGACTATACCTACAGGCACTAATCATGGCGTTATTATGTCTTAAATCATAAGCGTAATATGTTTTAGATACACCTATTTGGTGAAACCATGGCGTTCCGATGTCTTAAATATATACAGGATGTAAAACACGGCGTCATCATGTCCAAAATATACTCGCAGGATGTAAAAATTATGTCCTAAATATACCCCCAGAAAGTAACTCATGGCGTTATCACGTCCTAAATGTATCCACAGGATGTAATTCATGGCGTTATCACGTCCTAAATGTATCAACAGATGTAATTCATGGCGTTATCACGTCCTAAATGTATCCACAGGATGTAATTCATGGCGTTATCACGTCTTAAATGTATCCACAGGATGTAATTCATGGCGTTATCACGTCCTAAATGTATCCACAGGATGTAATTCATGGCGTTATCACGTCCTAAATGTATCAACAGATGTAATTCATGGCGTTATCATATCCTAAATGTATCTACAGGATGTAATTCATGGCGTCATCATGTCCTAAATGTATCCACAGGATGTAAATCATGGTGTTACATCATGTCTTCAACAATATAACACAAAATATAGAATTAACTGTCAAATATTCAAATAATAAAGTGACTTTGTGAACATCTTAACAGTCATATCTACCTTCTGTAGCACCTGCAAAGGTTATCAACATAAATGGCGGTACTTTCAACAGGTCAAGCACACTTAAAGGAAGATATTTTAGGTCTTTTAGCTTCTTCGTCTTCGAGGACAACGCAACAGGAGTACTGCCATCGTCACCATGCATTTCGGACACACGAGTTTGACGAACATGTTTTGCACCTGTAATAATTAGAAATTTTAACTAGAACTGTCGCAAAAAGGACAAATACCAACTAACCAAACTTTGTAAACCGAACTTTTTAAAGTTAACTTAAGGTAATAGTTTTATATCCACACGGATCCACACTGTCCGACCAGGAGATTCTCTTCAACCAACGAAAATACATTTTAAATGGCAAAGTTAAGATTTTTTTTTTTTATTTTTCACTATCCGCTTGAAAATTTCATTCTTTTTACAGTGCGATAAGGGTAAAAATGCTGGGTGAGTAAAACTGTGTAAAAGGAAACTTGTAATGAAATAATTGTTTAACAAATGGTATGGAAAACCCAACTACGTAATTAAAAATTTTAAAAAATAGGATAATTAGTCAATAAATGTAATTGCATTAATAACTTACTCGGTAATTCTGCACCATACATAGAAATAGGGACGGCTGCAACCAGAAAGAGACAGGAAGCAATCAAAAACCCCACCCACCAAGCGCCTACCCAACGCGGATCATCTGTGGTAAGGCGGATTCTGAAACAGAACAAGAGGTTCATAAAGGCCCCCATACACTCGACTGAGCGTTTGTGTTTGTCTTTTAGGGACAGATAATATCAAATTAACTGAACAACAAGATATTCTCTAGGCCATGATTCTGACAGTATTTTGGACTCAATTATTCCAGTATCTATAACCCATTACCAAACAACAAAATTTTAGGTTTGTCAAAATTGAACGGAATTGCACACGACAAAATAAAAGTGACTGAAAATTTGAAATTTGTTCTGGGAAGGGTAGAAAACATTGTGGGAAAAGGAGAAAATGCTGGTTACCAGCATTTTCTCCTTTTCCCACAATGTTTTCTAAAGGCTTTTTTTATTCAGAGGCGTCAAAAGTAGGGATTGTGTGATAATGGGTTAAATTTTAACCTGCTAAATAACTACAATTAAATTCTCAATTTTATACTAATAACCCAAATATTGCTGTTTCAAAGTTACGTTTTGGGGGAATAATACCTCCTTATAGGACAGTGTAGATCAAAGATAAGACTGCACGTTCTGTGCAGTTTGATCTTGATCTACAATGTCCGCAAAAGGTCAGTGAGTCGCGCTTAGCAGTCAAAGGTTTAAATTTCAATGTACAGATCAAGCTCAATTCATTTTGAATGTAGTTCTGTTAGATCAAACTAAATATTCAAATTCACTGGATTTAATTATTCATCACTTTTTCGAAGCAAGAACTCCTCTTGAACATACACAAAAAAATGCTAGACGCGTCTAGGTAAATAAAATCATCTGCAAATAACAAACTAATTGTGGCTAACAGCCGAGGATTTGCAGGATTTCTCCATGAAAATGTGAAATACAAATGAGTGAAAAGGCCACCAGCATTTTCTCCTTTTCTGGCTACCAGTATTTTCTCCTTTTCTGACAATCTTTTCAAAATCCTTTGGACTCAAAAAATTACGGTATCGCAAGATCCAGGATAGAAGCAGACTATACTCACTCAGACTGAGACACTGTATCGAAGTCAACATAAACACTTAACATCTGGCCCCCAATGATATACCCGAGAGCGGGTCCCAAGGTCGCAAATGCGTAGAGAATACCTGAAAAGATAGAAATTCATGTAGTTTGTTCGGTGTTTACAGCTGGGGTTTTTTTCATCATAAGAAAGTGCATCTGTAGATATTATACATATCGTCGGTTTACTTACAAAACCTCGTAACTACAGCTTGAATCAAGCTGTAGTCACGAGGTTTTGTAAGTAAACAGACGATATATTCCTGTTTTTCTTGTCGTCGTCGTCGTTGTTGTTGTTGATGTTGTTGTTATTGTTGTTCTTTATACCTTTACCAGACAACTTTTAAAGACGGAGTGAAGGAAGACTTTGGACAACATTGTTGGAAAAGAAGGAAATGCTGCAGCAATATCTCCTTTTTCCACGTTTTCCACCCTTTCCTCCTTTGAGAAGTACTACTTATCAAGAAGTCAGTCTGTCCGCACTTTCTAAATGGCAAAGTCACTTCTCTTCCAAAAAGGTCATAGGAAGCCAGTCGATTTAAATGCCATGTGATGCTCAAGATACTTGAAAAACACCTGAATGCAATGTTTTGCACTCCAGCGGACAATATCTGATTACTGCAAGGATAAGACTAAAAGATTCTTTATGCAAAGTTTCCAACGAAGATTGCAAAGTTTCCAACGAAGATTCTTAACTAATCCTTACCTATATACATGGGTGAACTGGTCGCCGGTACACTGTCGTCAATGAGCCCAACACCCACAGTATACAGGGTGGTACCCCCGAGCCCATGAAGTAACTGACCAAGTATTAGGACATAGAGATAGTGTTGTAGATCTGACTCTATGTTGCATTCGGTCGTTTGTCCTGAAAATATCATTAAGATAGAGAGCGTAAGAACATGAATTGAACTGTTCAATTTAGAAAAGAAAACCATTGCCAAAATATAATCTTTATTTTTGTGATGGTTTGAAAAACAATCAACTGAACTGCAGATATATTTTTAACTTATAGACTTGGACTAATCAAACAGACAGTATAGACTAAAAAACTCAGACTTTTCGACGAAGGAATATGTTGTTAGACCGCAATGTGCCCCCTATTTCCGGTCGAAACAAGGCCAAAATGCATTATGGGTAAATAGGTAGTGACTTAACCCATTACCACACAATCCCTACCTTTGACGCCCCTGTGGAAGAAGCCTTTTGAAAACACTGTGGGAAAAGGAGAAAATGCTGGTAACCAGCATTTTCTCCTTTTTCCAACAGTGTTTTCTAGCCTTCCCAAACCAAATTTTAATTTTTCGTTCACCTTTATGTTGTCGTCTGCAAATGCTTTCGATTAGCACCAATCTAAAATTTTGTCGTTTGATAATGACTTAATACAAACCATTTGGGTCATCTTTGATGCAAGTCAGCGCAACGTCCTGACCCCATTCATATTTCCCGGTGGTGAAATGGGGAAGAGCCATAACAAAGGAGCCAACCGCCATAATGACACAAGCCATTGTCAGCCATCTTGCTTTTTGTCTTTCAGATCCCATAAAACTGATGAAAATACCCAAGATGGCGGCAGAAAAGTCGTATGAGCTTGAGACCATACCAACACGACTGCTTGGCAACTGAAATCGTCTCTCTACTGATGTCGTGTTGACGTTGTTGATTCCATTCACGACAAAACCTGAAATAACCAATGATTGGATGTTTAAATAGCGAACAATCGTGAATCATAATAAAATCTTAGCGATAAAGCCTTTAAAAACATCATCTAAAAAGATGAACATGCTGGAAACCAGTATCATACCTTTTGCATGCAATGTTTACTGCTCCTTGGAGGACATATCCCATCAGAGCCAAATTGTAATTGTCGTATGCAAATACTTTCAGAATGTTTTGACAAGTCCAAAATATTGACGTCTAGAGGGGGATAACGTCGTCTCTATATTGTCCTATATTCCTTTATCTTTCTGTAGTTCTATGCTCATTACCCAAGCAGTTCAACGCTCTCTCTCTCTCTCTCTCTCGCTCTCTCTCTCTCTCTCTCTCTATCTCTCTCTCTCTCTCGCTCGCTCTCTCCCTCTCTCTCTCTCTCTCTCTCTCTCTCTCTCTCTCTCTCTAGCCGACGAATCCGTAATAGAGAGGACATTAGCCAAAAAACCGGGATCTGAGGACAACCATTTCTGAGTGTTTTTCGCATAACTCTCTTTCAGTTTTCACTTCTACCATCCAAAAGGAACCTTGTTGTGGCTTTGGCTTGAAATCATCATAAAAAAAGAGAGTCGCTAGAGTCACTGTGTGGACAATATTGTCCTCACGTTACATTAATCTCTTTTTTCTCTCATACTGTGTGAGGACCGTGTCCTCACATTACAGCATCTCTTTTCACTCTCTTTTTTGTAGGGACAGTGTCCTCACGTTACAGCATCTCTTTTTACTCTCTTTTTTGTAGGGACAAGTGTCCTCACGTAACAGCATCTCTTTTCTCTCTCTTTTTTGTAGGGACAAGTGTCCTCACCTAACGGTATCTCCTTTTACTCTCTTTTTTGTAGGGACAAGTGTTCTTACGTAAGAGTATCTCTTTTTTCTCTCTTTGTTTGCAGGGACAATTGTCTTCACCAAACAGCATCTCTCTCTCTATCTATGATTTGAACTAGTGATCTTTTTTACCATACCAAATGCAATCTTAAACTGGCCTGAGATATCATCAAGATAAACATACTTAGCAAGTTTTGCTATGATTGCTTGAAAATTGTGTCTGCTAAGATTTTAACGAGATCTGTCTAAGATTAAATGAAATGAGCTACTTTTTAGGCCTGGCTAATCCCAAATTCAAAGTTGACCTAGACATCATTGATCTAAACAATACAATACATTTTATTTGCTCCAATGTAGATTTTATTTGCTCCAGTGTACATTTTGCAAAATAACAATAATTAAACAATGTAGTAGTCAACGTGACTTTTGATATACATGTACTTGAAACTATTAAAAGGGAAAGAGAGTTATATAGTTAATCAAAGAGTGAAAACGCTATTCTGTAAGTGAAAAATATACGTGACCTGTTTTGAATGAAAATCATTGTCCATTTTATTTTGCGAAATTGGGATGATTCTATTGCTGAGAGAATAGTTTGAATTATTTTTGTAGTATTTATATCGTATTCAACATTACTCCAATTATATCACACTAACAAGTGCACTTATTCATGCTCTCTTGATTTCCTTTACACTTACGCTTCACCGTGAATAATCTTTCTAAGAAACTGGCTGCTTTTCAAGTATGTACATACATATTGTCGAAAAACAATGTTCATTTTATATTAAGAAAATACATATACTTTTTTTTCTTTCTTTTAACGAAGGATAGAAAATGCATATAAAGAGACTTTATATAAAAAGACTGATATGAGACTTTATACCACCTAGTGACCTGATATGCACGCAGTATAGAACATTACTGTTAAATATAGACCTTTCTTTTTGTACTATATTTATATTTGATATCAGCATAAAATTTTAATACAACTTCATCTATATACTAAACATTATAAGGGAGATTTGAAATTCTTTTGTCTAACATGAGACTTTGTAAAGCCTGCATAACAGTATATACAAACGATCTTTTATACTTTTTAGAGTAATGCTTTTGAAAACATTGTGATTTCTACGCTCGTTTAGAGAAAAGCTATTGAAAACATTGTGGTAAAAGGTGACGAAGCATTTTATCCTTCTTTAGAACAGTGCTTTTGAAAACATCGCTATGCGTGCATTTTTAAAGGACAAGCTATCGGAAATATTGTGGTAAAAGGTGACATAAAGGTTAATATATTTTGTGCTACTTTCGTGTCAAGCTTTTGAAAACATTGTAGCAAAAGGAGACAAATCATCCAGATGTCAATATCTTATAATTCTTCGAATGAAAGCCTTTGAAAACATGCACTTTTGGTGCTTCTTTAGTAAAAAGTTTATAAAACAATTTGGCAAAGGTGATATATCATGCTAATGAAAACGGGAAAGTAGAAAGCTGCATAAATCAGCAAAGTTAACATGCATACATTATACAATATACATCTATCCAAATATCTTTTGAAAAGCAATAACGTTATTTACCTGCTTGCTTATAAGCACACAAATATTTGAATCAGTGACCTATCTTTTTACCCAGCTGAACCCATATTCAAACTTGGCCTAGATATCACCAATATAGATATTCTGAGCAAGTTTCACAGCATATAAGCCAAAATTGTGGACTTTAAAGTATTAATAAGTCTGAGCAAGATTCACGATGATAAAATTGTAAAAAGATTATTCCTACTTTTTTATCAAGCTAAAACTAGTTGGCCTTGAAAACACTGAGCAAGATTCACGATTGAGCATAAATTGTGGTCCCTTGAGTGTTAACAATGTTTTTTCTTAGATTTGACCTAGCGACCGACTTTTTATTAACATTCTGAGCAAGTTGCACCGTGAATAAGAATGAGACAAAATTGTGACCTCAAGAGTGCTAACAGTCTTTTTTCTTAGATTTGACCTAGTGACCTACTTTTTGACCAGGCCAGACCAATATTCAATCTTGACCAAGATATCTTTGACATCAACATTCTTAGCAAGTTGCACAGTGAATAAGAATGAGACAATATTGTCTGGAACGTTAACAAGATTTTTTTTAGATTTTACATTGTGAAATATTTTTTGATCCAGCCAAAACCATGTTCAAACTTGATCTAGATGTTAACAAGATAAACTTTCTGAGCAAGTTTCACAATGAACGAGCCTAGATTGTGACCACTGTATTGTTTACACCAGAACTGTCTAAGACAACTGGAGGATGCACAACAGACATCAACAATCGCAAGAGCATTGTGTGCTCAGGTGAGGTAACAAGAGCACTGCAAGTGGGTGCTACGCTCGGCTATAGGTCCTGGATAGTGAAAAATTCTAAGTCAAAATAGGGGAATAATTCTGGCAAAAATGCATTTATCTCCCTTGTTAGTATAGATTGCTCTTTAGATAGTAAACATATCTTCCAAGTTTCAAGTAAATATCTTCAGATATAAGCGAGGTATAGCCAAGGTTAAAGTTTGTCACGTCAACAACCATGCCGCCAATGACTATAAATCCAATGACACAAGTGTGATGACACTACCTCGACTTTTTGTTCCAAAACAGTCGAGCTAAAAAGCTGCATACCTGTAACATAATTACACTACTTTGAGTTACTTCCCTTAAAATGCATTGTCCTTTGATAGAGAACACATATTCTGAGTTTAAAGTAAATATTTTCAAACTTTCCAAACAGATGAAACTACAACTGTCACGAGCTGACATATACCCCCACTGACACCTTGTGAATGGAACATCACTAAAAATCAAGTCAGACTTTTCCTAGGTTTGTTCTAATGGAGTATGGATTATGGAGTTTCGATTTCTAAAACTATCTATACCTTAAAAGTAATACCCTGGACATAATCCTTTAAAGTATAACTAAGAAAACAAGATGTGTTTGTGAAACACTAATACCCCCGTAATAGCTAATTTTAAGAAGTGTGACCTTCATAAATGACATTGACAGATGACCTTGAACTTGTCACCAGCAGATGCATAACAATGAGATACACCTACATACCAAATATAAACCTTGCATCTTGCAAAGCCTTGAAGTAATGGGGAATATTAAGTTCTTTAGTTAAGTTTTGATAGGATTTTTTTTAAGATAATGGGGTTTAAAATTTTGACCTTGACCTTGGACATATAACCCTCATTAGATGCATATTGATGAGGTATACCTAAATACCAAATATCATCTTTGTTTCTTGAATAGCCTTGAAGTAAGTGGACTCCCCGTGGGGTCCCGGGGTTTTTTTAGTTTATAGAATAGGACCTCGGCCTTTCTCTATGGCATGTCGTAGAAGGCGACTAAAATTAGAGACAAACGGCTGCTTTCCTCGTAATTCGTAGGATTGCAGCAGGCTGGGTAGCTCTTATTCCAAATCCTATATATTTTTTTTTTTCTTGATGTAAATAGGGTTTGGAATGGGAATCAATTGGCCTGTGGGACCCCGTGTGGTTTAATCGGGGGTATAAGAATAAACCACTGCAGTCCCGCGATTGTCACATCTGCCATTTCATCTGGTGGAACAAAAGTGACAGCATGCATGTCGTAAAAGACAACAAAAGGGGCATCATTTTGTGTTTCATCCATTCCTCATTTATCATGTTTGTCTTATGTTGTTGTACATGTATGTTATTTTCACCTCGCATTATTGTTTACTAAGTAAGTGCGCCCAATATGACCTAAGTTGTCGACGGGCCATAAAACACTATTCATTCATTGAAGTAAGTGGAAATGTTAAGTTTTTCTGCTAAGTTTTGCCGACAGAGGGAAAGACAGACAGACAATGGTAAAACAATATGCCCCAATCGCTTGATGCAGGGGCATAAAAAATGTTAAAAATATATAATCATCATGTATAAGACATCCACAAAGGTGTTTTCCATCAAGGTATTTAGATTACAATCCGATAGAAGGCAGTGCTTAACAAAGCTTTATCCCACTGCCATCATGATGTACACAAAAAAATGAAAAATGTTGGATTACTGTCACTCTCTATATATCCAAAGCAGGGATTTTTACTTCAAAACTAGTTCTTGGCCGGTTAACTAAATATTGACAGTTGACTGTTTGAATGATTAGGTGGATTACTGTCACTGTCTATATTTGATGGATGGATTTCTGCCCTAAAACTGGTTGTAGGCTGGTTGACTGTTGACTGTTGGGACGTTTGATTGAATTACTGTCACTGTCTATATCCAACGCAGGGATGTCTGCTTCAAGACTAGTTGTTGGCTGGTTGACTGTTAACAGCTGAATATTGGAATGTTTGGCTACTGCTGAAATTGGATGAATGGATCTCTACATGAAGACTAGTTGGTTGGGTGACTGTTGACAGCTGTCTGTTGGAACTTTCTGAAGCTGCTGTTGACATACTTCTTTCAACAGGTGACAGAACATCTTGGACCTCTGGAAAAAGTCAGGAGTTTTTTTATTAACCCATTACCACACAATCCCTACTTTTGACGTCCCCGAGAAAGAAGCCTTTAGAAAACATTGTGAGAAAAGGAGAAAATGCCGGTAACCAGCATTTTCTCCTTTTCCCACAATGTTTTCTACTCTTCACAAAACAAATTTCAAATTTTCAGTCACTTTTATTTTTCCATCTGCAAATGCTTGAAATATGAACTAAAATATGCTCTAAAATATTGTTGTTTGGTAACAGGTTAATAATACTCTCGATGCATGCTGAATCTCTTCCAAATTTGGTTTGAAAGCTTTGATTATTACTTGGTCAAGGTTCAATCTAGAATATAAAATTTGGTGGGACATTTGGGCCCTTCAGTGATCTCTGTAAAATCTGTTATCCCACAGCATAGGGCTAACTTTGATCATAGAGTGATAACTTGAATGAAGTACAGGGTTTTCCCTCGGCTTTGAAAATTGGGGGTCATTGTGACCCCCTTCCTCATTAGTTGTGGGTCATTTCATTAATTTTGGGGGTCAAAAATACGGCTTTCTTCATCATCAACCTCAAACACGATTTACAATGCATTTTACCTTTAAACGCCAACTTCCAAGATTGAAAAGTCGGTCCATCATTTCTGACGGAAATGTCACTTTTTGACAAACCAAACATTTTCGTCTGAATCGCTGCTTGACGTGGCTTGATCGGCAGTTGTACGAAGCAGACGATAGAAGAATTCTACAGTTTTCTTCGTCATGACATTATTTTTCCGCTAACAGAACAGACCGGTAATGTGTACGTTTATATACCGGAAGTCGTGTAAAATATGCTAGAAAATACAGAAAACCCAACCACGACTTTGACCGGGCCCATATTTACGACACGTGTCCAATATACATCTCGGCAATAATGCGTAAACCAGTCTTATTCTATAAATAGATTACCGGAAAACCACTTTTATCTAAAATAAACCCAGTAGTTAAAAAAAGAACGGTGTTCGTCTGACATTGAAGCAAGAACAAGCTTGGAATTATGACGCTTCATTCAACTTCGTACATTATTCAGATTTTGGAAAGTTGCGTCACCGATGACGCACTGTCATTTATTTTGGGGGTCATTTGAATTAAAATTGCGTCAATGACGCAGGATTTGTGCGTCATGGAAAACCCTGGAAGTATTTTGGTAGAGGACTACATTGTATAAGGCAATGCTACATTCATAATTTGAAAGCTCTAGGCCTAATGGTTTGAGAGGAGAAGATTTTTAAAGATTTCCTTCTTTACCTACCAATGCAGGATCCCACAGCATAGTGCTAATTTTGATTGTAGAGTAATTATTTTAAGCATTTTGATAGAGGACCATGAGTATAAATTATGCTATATTGCAAAACTTGGAAGATCTAGGCCTTCTGACTTTTAAAAGATTTCCTTCTTTATCTCTACATAAAATACAGGATCCCGCAACATTTGCCTAAATTTCATTATAGAGTCATTATACTCTATATATATAGATATATTTTGGTAAAGGACCATAAGGCAACGCTACATGCCATATACCTGTGCCTAAAGGCAACGGAAAAGAAGAGCTATCATTGACGGTTAATGTTCCCCGAACCAGTACTTGTCACAAAATGTATGACATAATTTGAAATCCTCAGCTGTTTTCCTACATAAGATCTATTTGTGCACAGAAAATTAAGTGAAAAGTCAAACGTAAGATAAAACATAAAAAAATGTCATTAAATCCCCTTATCCCATAACACTGTTTTCATTAATGAAATATAAAGAGTATATGGTCAGGAGCTTTTGATGAATAAGTTAAAAGTGAAATTTCATGAAAAGATGACCAAAAATTTAGAAGATATTAGAGAAAAACAAATTTAAACGTGGAGCCCCCTTTTCCCACAACACATTCTTAATTCTTTACCAGACAATCCCGACTTTTAACAACCCTGAGAAAGAAGCATTTTGAAAACATTGTGGGAAAAGGAGAAAATGCTGCTAACCAGCATTTTCTCCTTTTCCCAGAATGTTTTCTACCCAGCTGGAAACAAATTTCGCTTTTTGAGTTTCATTTATTTTGTCATCTGCAAATTTGGACAGGTCTAAAATTTTGTTGTTTGGTAAAGAGTTTAATTGAGAATCAAGTGTAAACTACTCTTTCTCTCAAAGCAATCTATCTGTCTATAAAATTTCAAGTAAATGGCTTCAGCTTTTCCAGAGATATTTTCCTTATAGGAATAAATTCTTCAAAAAATCAAAGGGGGATAATTTCCCTAAAAATTTTGATAGAGTTTTGGTTCTTGTTGAATAGCTATCTGTGTATCAAATTTGAGACTAATGGCTGTAATGCTTTTGAAGTAATTGCCATCACAAACTTTCATCAACCCCCCCCCCCCAAAAAAAAAAATAAGCATAAAGCTATAATACATTAAGTCCCCTTTTCCCGTAATACACTTTTGTGTAAATGAACTACAAATAGTGCATGGTCTGGGAGTTTTGATGAGCAACTTAAATATGAAATTTCATAAAATTCTGACCAGTAATTTAGGAGATACTAGAGAAAAACTAATTTTTACATTAAGTCCCTTTTTTCCACAACACAGCCTCAAATTGAGAAACAAGGAAAATGGTATCTGGGAAATGTTCCAAGAAATTGATATATGAAGTTACATCCAATTTAGTCAAGGGGTTGTGGAGAAATGGCTTCGGACAGACAGACGTATGGATGGACGGACAAACAGACGCACAGCATGGCAACTATACTCACCGAAATTTTTTCAGCCAGCATAACAAAAAGTACCATATAAGTTGGACAACATTGTGAGAAAAGGAGGAATCGGTTACCAGCAATTTCTCTATTTCACATGTTTTCCTAAATATCATCATTAAATGGCATCAAAAAGGCCACTCTGTTCTCAAAGAATACCAAAGTAGTCCCCTACTCCTTTTTTCAACAAGAACTGTGGGCAAAGCGTACAAATACATAACCCCTCCCCCATACACACACACTTTAAGAAAGTGCTATGAGAGAAGGGAACAGTTTCTAAAACAAAGTTCATTTATTACCTTGACCGGTGCAAGTTGGATGTATATGACCCAAAAACAATGAGGCACTTCCTTGGGTCATAGGCAACATTAATATAAAGTTCAATGGCCATAGGTCAAATGGCTTTTGAGTTAGAGCCCAAAAATAGTTTTCAAGCCAAGTTCACCTGTTACCTTGACCTTTGACAAATGAGACCGTTATTTATAGGGCACCTCACGGGCAACAATTTGTAAAGTTTCATGATCCTAGGTCAAAATTTAATGGATTTTGAGTTAGAGCATGGAAAGGAAAAGTCTACAGAAGGACAGATGGATGGACAAACAGACATGGTGAAATCAGTATACCTCCTCCACTTTGTATTTGGGTTGAATAGTAACTATTTACTATTAGTAAGGATCAATCATGTCAATGTTAAAATACTTGCCCTTTTCGCACCACCAAAGGTTGTTTTCATCTCCATAATCAAAAGAACGTGATGCAAACTCAAGAAGTCTTGGTTTGTACTTGAATGTAAAGTTTCATTTTAGAATTACATGATGGTTGTCCTTCTTTGGCATCATTTATGTACTGTGCTAGCCATCCTTTTGAGTAAGTGGCATCAATGCTGAAAAATAAGAAATTAAGAAAGAATTATGTCTTACAATCATTGAAGCATTTTTTTTTAAGTCCTCCTGATAAAGGAAAAGCACTTGGCGACAGAATATGCTTCCTGAACAAGTGCTTGTCACAAAAAGTTTCACATAAATCCAGTGAAGTACTACGGTGAGTGTATTAACTGTTAACAGTTCATTTTTTTCATTCAAACATGATCTCCCTTTGAGGAAAGTTTCATGTCAAATTTTTTTGTGTGCTATACATGTTCAAAGCATGTTCCATCAGTGTGTGTGTGTTTCAAATTGGTGGCTTGCATGCTTAAGAAGATAAGGCCTGGAAAACAATTATCATAACCAAGAGCCGTCAGAGAGAGATTATGCTCCTGAACAAGTTCTTGTCACATATAGTATGACATACATTGACTGAGGAACTGACAGCCAGAGATATCATTCTAAAATATTTTTTTTATTCCAACATATTTAAAACTAGAATGATTATCCAAGGACAACTGGTGTCAAGCCCACAAATAGTTGAACTTCATGTGTGACTTGACTTTTGACCTACCTGAACAAATGTTTCAAATGGCAATCTACTCATGATGGAGAACAATTGTGTAAATTTCTACTGAAATCTATCCATAAATGTAGGAGTTATGGTCCCTACAAAACTTTAACCTTTAGCTGTGACCTTGATCTTCAACCTATGGAACAAATGGTTCCAATGGTACATCTACTCAAGATGGAGATCAATTGTGCCCATTTTTTTTAAAATCCATCCATAAATGTAGTAGTTATGGTCAGGACAAATTTGGACAAACAGGCATACACATAAACTAACACACATACACTAAACTGTCATTGTGTCAACTTGTCTTGCTCAATGCAAGTGGGCTCTACAAAAACCGGGTAAAAGTCATCTGCACAATATCATAAGGAGTTTGTATGTGAAGTTTCATCCAATTGGGTCAAAGGGTTGTGGAGAAATTCCTTCGGACAGACGGATGGAAAGAAGGATGGACGGACAGACCAAGCAGTGGCTATATGCTTGCCCTTCAGAGAGCATAATAACAGATACTAAGTGTAACGTTACGATAAAAGAATGTTGGCTGAGCCGCGTTTGAACTTACGACCCTAGGATTGAGGGCACCATATTTTACCAAGTGATCTAAGTGGGCTTGGCTCATCAATGATCTAGTAATGAATATTGTTATGAAACTTAATGACTGGGCTGGTGCCACTCCTTATTCCATGCAAATTTGGAGAAGATTGAGCCCAAGCAGTGACTCCTAAAGTGTAAAAAGAAATTGTCATTTTTCCCTTTTCTATCATGTTTTCATATTTAATGATCCATTTTCAATAAGGTCCATCCTCATGACCATGCAAACATTTTGGGCAAGTTATAAAAAAGACAGCCAAAATTGTGATCTCTACAGTGTAGACAATGGCATTGTCTTCACGGCCCTTTTCCTCATGATTTCATATGGAATGACCCCCATTTTTAAGAGACTTCAACCTGATGATCTGACAAGTATTAAGTCAATAGCGTGATCTCTAGAATGAAACAAAGAAACTGTCAATAATATCACACCTTTTTGTGTGATTTCAAATGAATGCCATCACTATCAATTAGCGTTCATCCTCATAACTTGACAAACATTTTGACCAAGTTTCAAAAGGATTGGGCCAATAATGTTGCTGCAAACATTCAAGAATCACAAAAGCTCACCATTACCATGTTTTGCCCAGGTGATCAGGTGAGCTAAAAAGTGCATTTAGTCACCAGACTGCAAAGTGTCAAATATAATTATTGGTGACAACACTGTAGCAGCCTATGCAAAGGCTCTAGCAACATGTAAGGTGTGTTCTTTACATGGAGATTTCCTCAGAATTTTTAAAATTTTCATTCAGAATATCTTGCGCATGATCATTATAGAATTTCTTCTAAATCACACAAGCCAACACTCTTTCTGACATTTGACAAAAGTCATTGTGAAATGTGTAATTTGTCTCTCACAAATAGGCGAACAATAAGTATTGCGTCTTAGTGGGGTGAGCAGCTGGTGGCTCAGATTGAATGTTGTGATTGTACTGGTGTGAGAAACGACAGAAAGCCATCGTTAGGTACACCAGCACCAGCACTGAAATACTGTTGAAAGTGCAAATAAACCCCATACAATCAATCTGAATCACACAAAATATGGCAAATGAATCTTTAGAAATCTTAAACATCTTGATCTAAGGAACACATCTGACTTTTTCTCAGAAAAAAACTAAATAGGTTGATTGAGGTTGACTTTATAATATGACATACCTCATATGAAAGTTCATCTATGCAATATGGTTTGACAAAAGATTTCTGAAATTTTAACTATAATTATACAAGCCTTCAACCATTTTATCCCCTTTTGTTAAAAACAGAAAGAACTATAACTGTCAATTTGCTGTTTAATGATAGTTGCTGCTAACAAATTTGAACAATAATATATGTGTGTTGCATAAAAACAGCAAAATTTGTTTCTGTAATAATTTTACTTAATATCCTTAATCTGCAAAATTGACACATACCAAGGGTATGATAAGTCAATCAAACTTTCAAAAGTATAATCTACAAACACTGGCTTTTTGTTTTGTGCACAATATTTAGGTTTCTTAGGATGAACATTTAATTTCAATTAGAATGGTTGTCCAAGGACAAAAGGTGTTCAGCCTACAAAGATTTTTTTTTATTTATATTGGACACTTTGAACTTCAAGTTTGACCTTGACCTTTGACCTATCTGATCAAATGTTTCAAAGGGCTCTTCTACTCATGATGGAGAATAATTGTACAAATTCATATTGAAATCTATCCATAAATGTGGAAGTTATGGTCCTGACAAAACTTTGACCTTCAGCTGTGACCCTGACCCTACCTAAACAAATGTTTCAGATGGCACACCTACTCATGATGGGGAACAATTGTGCAAAACAATTGTGCCAAGTTATCTCGAAATCCGTCTACACTTGTAGAAGTTATGGACTGCACAAATTCGGAAGGACACACATACTAACTTAACACTAATGCACATACACTGAACTGTCGAGCCCGTGTGTTCTTGAGTAAACAGATAACGAGTTGTGTTCATTTAACAACTTTTGAGTTGGGGATTTGAATGTAATAGGTCTGCCATTTTTACCAGTATTTTGTATGGCAATCAGCGGTATTCAAATCGCAAAACAGTATTTTTCATAATGTGACCAGGTCAGACGTTGGATTTACATCAACAGCTAGCTAGAAGTTACATTTTTCCTGCTGAATAGCCATGCAGTAAGTTCTTTGATGAATCTTGGCTGTCTAGGCCTCTATCAAAGCAGTGTATCCAACATTTCGCAAAGTTGCTTGATTCAAGACATAATTATGGACTGAAAATATGGACCATAACATTATGGTTACCTTAATCACAGGAATCTGACATTCTATAACCAAAGTAAATGATAAAATATGGAAAAAAAAAAATCCCTCCCTATATAATATAAACACAAGGAGTGCAACGTCTCGATTGCTGGCGCGTGCACCCGACAGCCTTTCCCAACCAAAATCACCCACGAAACAAACATTGATCATAATCTCCTTCAGCCTAGCGATAGACAAGACATTAATGTACCTGCGTCATCCGACGATACCTCAGTAGACACCTTTCAACCGGAGATATCTGTCATGTTTTACAGCTCTATCAGGACATTTTGATTTATCCGAGTGGCCATTCGCTGACGTCACAAGAAATGCAAGGAAGCATATTTTTGTATTACTTATTGCTATTATTTTTTTCGATTTTAAGACATTTATGGACATCAAATGATTCTAAAGATTCTAGAAAAATCTGTAGTATCATGTGATAAAATTATTGGAGCGGCCTGCCCCCCCCCCCCCCCCCCCCCCACACACACACACCCCTGTACATATCAAATATCTATCCTCTAAGCCTTCTGATTTCTAGAGCAAAGGAATTATTTTCAAGCAAACTAAATCTGGGACCTAGAACCTTTTACCTATGTGACCCAAAACTTTGATGGCAGCTACTAGAATCATGGTCAACGGTTGTATGAAGTTTCATGTTCCTACTGCCTTAGAGCAATAATTAGGCCAAAATTACAAATTTCCAGAGGAGATAATTCTTGAACCGATTGCAGTGAGTCACAAAAGTTTGATATATGTACATCTTCTACATGTATTTACTATGTAGACTGTGTCCTCAGAAAACAAAAATGAGAGTTACAGTTGCATGCACTCTATGGACAATGTCCTCACAAAACAGAATAGAGAGATAAATGTATTTACTTTGTAGACTGTGTCCTCACAAAACAAAAATGAGAGTTACAGTTGCATGCACTCTCTGGACAATGTCCTCACAAAACAAGATAGAGAGATAATGACAATTTCAATGTAGACTGTGTCCTCACAAAACAAAAATGAGAGTTACAGTTGCATGCACTCTCTGGACAATGTCCTCACAAAACAGAATAGAGAGATAAATGTATTTACTTTGTAGACTGTGTCCTCACAAAACAAAACTGAGAGTTACAGTTGCATGCACTCTCTGGACAATGTCCTCACAAAACAAGATAGAGAGATAATCACAATTTCAATGTAGACTGTCCTCACAATACAGAAAAGCGAGTTACAATTGCATGACATACATGTATATCCACATTTTTATAAAACAGAATAGAAAGACAAAATTTACATTTACTAAATTGTAGATTGTGTCCTTACTAAAAAGAAAAGAATATAATGATACATTTTCCATTTAACCCATTACCACACAATCCCTACTTTTGACGCCCCTGAAAAAGAAGCCTTTAGAAAACATTGTGGGAAAAGGAGAAAATGCTGGTAACCAGCATTTTCTCCTTATCACACAATGTTTTCTAACCTTCCCAACACAAATTTTCAGTCACTTACATTTTGTTGTCTGCAAATGCTTTCGATTTGGGCAAGTCTAACATTTTGTCGTTTGGTAACGAGTTAAGACTTTATCGTTTCTGTCAAGTTAAAAAGATATAAACTTTATCTGTTTTATATTAAAATTATAATAAATAATATGCTTAATCAATCCTATCATTGCTTCATTGAAAAAGACATTGTATTTTCTTTAATTAGAATGAAATGGTCTTATGGTCTTTTTCTCAGTAGAATGTTCATATTTAACAAGAAATAATCTCTCAAAATGATGTTCTTTTGACAAAAAAAAAATCTTGGGATCACCATGTTTTAGACTTGATAAAAATAAGATCAAGAATACCATTCTTACCATATTTGAAAAGATTTTGTAGCTGACTAGCTGTTCCTCAAAATTAAATTTGATTGCCTTACATGGTGCATTGAATATCTTTACCCACGTCAGTTTATAATCAGAGCTGAATTATGTGGGCTGCCAATTTTCTCAGTTTGGCCTCCAGTGACCCTTTTGAACACTACATGTTTGTGTAAAAATTGAGTATTCCTGGGTCATGGTAAGATATAGAAAAAAATGAAAAAGTCACACAGATACAATTAAAAAACTTAATCTTATTGCCAACCAGTTTCGCTTTGCTCGTCAGGGCAATAGATACAATTGTATGTACATGTATAATATAATATATAGAACAAAAAATCCAAATATATGCCCAAACAAGAATTATATGCATAAAGTCAAATGACACTAGAAATTATTATTGTTTGATGTCTGGACCTGTTTTGTGAAACCAGTCATACCACAAAAAATAACAACAATTCAAGCCTTGTTTCTTTGTTTTAACCCATTACCACTCAATCCCTACTTTCGACGCCCCTGAGAAAGAAGCCTTTTGAAAACACTGTTTGAAAAGGAGAAAATGCTGGTAACCAGCAGTTTCTTCTTTTCCCACAGTGTTTTTTACCCTTTCCAGAACAAATTTCTATTTTTCAGTCACCTTTATTTTGTCGTCTGCAAATGCTTTCAATTTGGACCAGTCCAAAATTGTCTTGTGTGGTAATGAGTTAATATATAAAGTGGTTTTAAAGAAGAATCTTTGAACAAAGGCATTTCCTGACTGCATATTTTAAATAACACCCACCCATAATAAAGGTTGGTTGGTTGTGTTGGGGTTTAATGCCACTTTAACAGCTAAGGTCATATCATGGCAGTCGGTGATGCACATGTGTCTTCTGGCTTTCTCATACCAGTACTAACACTACTTTCTTTCCTAAGTCACTACTTTTCTCGCATGCTTCAGCATAGGTGAGACGCGAAAATACGCCAGAAGAAGGTTCGCCTCAACTGGGTATCGAGCTCACAACCACCAGGTCATGAGTCTTGACATGCTCACCAGTGTCACCACTCAGCCACATAATAAAGGCTATTTTTTAATTTGATCTAATTTTCTCAAGAAACTAACTTCAAACTTGTAATTGAAAGCTCTTGTAAAAGAGACAACATGCTTCTGGCCTTATTTATCTTTGTTGAAATATATATTTTTACTAAATTTAAGATCCCTTCAAACAAAACTCTTCTGTTTCCTAAGCTCTTTATCATTAATGAAATTTAGTTTTTTAGGTTTTTAGGTTTGTAATATATGACTTGACATTTGTCAACATTGAATTTAAGATCCCAATCGTTGTGCATGTAAAAAATTAATCTTGATTTTTTGTAGGATTTGAGAGTTATATACTTACTTAGTATATAATGTTTGATACTTCACCAAAACCCCTGAATTTGAGGTTATTCTATTAGTCTGATCGTTAATATCTCAAATAAAAAGAGGACTGTTATTGTCCATAATCACCCATCTTAGTTGGCTGAGGTCGTAGTGCAGTTGGCAGGGCAGTGGACTGCGAATCATGGGGTCACGGGTTTGATCCCCTAGCCAGGCCAACATTCTTTCCAACATTTGACATAGTCATTTGTCTCTCACCAATGGGTGAATAATTGCCCAACTGGGAAGAGCAGGAGGCTCGGATAGGATGTTGTGGTAGTACTGGTTTGAGAAATACCAGGAATCCATGGGTAGGTGCTGTAGCCCATGTGACTTAAATCATGTTGAAAGCTGCATTTAACCCCATACAATCAATCAAACCAACCTGAATCTCCTTGTGCATAAAAGCACCAAATAGGACCCAAGAGGCATTATTCTAACAACTGTTATAAGCGGTCATCAGGTGATGCAACATGCAACATTCAAATATGAAACTGGGTGGTGCAATCATCTTCGCAAAGCAAGGCCGATGATTCACTAAGTTACTGTACCCTTGGTGGCTCGAGCTTGATTTTTACGTTCACCCGATACACTTTTTCATTGGATGCAGCCAGCTCTAGCTGCAACGAATGAAACCGCTCGTAGCATTTAATCTTTGACAAAAATAGAACAAGGTATCTACCTTTCGAATAAAAGGTAAAACATGGAAACCCATGTGGATGTCTACTTATCGCTTCATGTGTATTCGTAAGCGGTTTGTAAAACGATTTTGTTTTTAGAAACATGATGTAGCTCTTAGGGGAGTCATAACCAGCATCCAATAGAGGGCGCATGATCGCAGGGATCTTGAAATCGGGCTCAATCAGCCAAGGTAGTGATCGTAAACTTGGCTCGCGAAGATGTGGTGCAATATGCAAAAGTGTAAATCTCTAGGCCTTTATTTGTCATAGGTTGTTTGAAGATATTACCTATATTTCAGCCTTTCTGTTACCATGACAACCAGAGATTTTGACAGAATTTAGAATTTTTTATTTTCATTACATGTATTGTTTTTTTATAACTTTGCTGAAGCTTCACCAAACGAACATCCCTGTCAAATTTCAGCTTGATTTGCTCACTGGTTAAGGAGGAGAAAATTTTGAAAGAAAACATAGACAGACAGATGGACAGACAACAGACGATGACTGATCACAATAGCTCACCTTGCACATAACTCTGCACTTCATGCTCAAGTGAGTTAAAATGGACTGGTCCATTTACACTTCCCTGCATTTTAACATAAATCATACTCAGTAGAGTACTTAATTGACAAGGAGGCATTCAAATTATTAATAATTCCTCAAAATCCTTTTAAAAAGCTAACAATCATAAATGGCATGCAAAAGGCACCCAACAGAACCTCTTCTACACTTTTAAAAGCTGGACATCATACCATGGCCTTACAAGTTCATATGTCTGTGTCGTTTTTAAAACTATTTTTGTTTCTGTTGTTTGAAGTATTTATATGTCTTCAGTGCATTAAACATTTTGTTTAACAATCTGGTCCACCCGATTACCATGCACATAAGCATTTTAACGGTTACCTTATCTACTAGGAAAATTAAGTAATTTATGTGTAAATGCTCTCAAATGTTATCTAAGTATCTCACATAATAATAATAACACCAGTATTTGTAGATTCTATCTGAACTTGGTTAATTTCTATGTTCTTTTCATCCATTGGGCGCTTGCACACTGAGTTTTAACCATTTACAACACATTTGATTGGCTGAAAGCATTCATAGACTGGGAACATCATATCAGACTGGGAACATTTGTTTCATGAAAAAGCCTCTCATAATTATTAGATATAAGATCAAACGAAAAAAGTGTCAAAGGGTCGATACAAGGGTGCGTAGATCTTGTTCAATACTTTCTACTTTGATGAGATAATTTATAAATTCAACTAAAATGAATCCAGTTTTTATGAATTTTGTCTTTAATCAAGTATCATTGAGTGTTCAAATTCTGTGAGTATCCTTGAACTGGTCACACGGTATTTCAGGTTGTGATGCTTGCCAAATATTTAAATGTGTTTTTGCAACTGAATATCACCACAATTCAAGCTTAAAAAAATAACAAGTTGCCAGGGTTACTGGAAACGGAGGCCGTTTTTCTTATTTCCAAATAGCGTCCTAAATCCAAAAATATTGTGGCCAATTACCATATATGCACGACAATAAGACACATTTTTTCCCTAGAATTTTCAGCTTGAAACACCAAGGGGAGCTTCTTATAAGTGCATAATCAAAGGACTTTGTGAAATGTGAAATTCCATCTGAAGAATGTACTAACCAGCCAATCAGTAGGAATGAAAAAAAAAAACTCAAGAATGAGTAATGCTGATGTAAAGCCATAAGTGACTAAGTAAAAGTTGTTATTATCACCTGTTGTGAAGAAATAAAAGTTTAGAACACTCAGTTTTTGTTCTTTACTTGTAAGTTTAGATTGAAAGGACAGGTATTTGACTCTAATTCATTACTCTTACTGTTTCAGTTTTAGTCAATCTAAATACGGCCCACTAGTTCACTGTAATATAGATAACCGTATGGTCTACTGATTGACCCTTTTTACAATTCTAAAATTCAAAGATGAATCAGTACACTTTTCAAAATCAAATGCATTCAGAAAATTGATCAGTTTTGGCATTGTGACGACTTAGAATGATGTAAAAAGACAAGTAACCAAACTGGGGTAAAGATTTCCAAAGCGCAATCAGGGCTGAAAAATAGTGATAGAAATAGCTGGGCCCTTACAACAGGAGGGTACGAAGTATACTTGGTCATGTCCAAATTGACCACTGTCCCACCCCACACACACCCCCAAAAAATCCCTTACTGAGTACCATTTCAATTTACTTTTGCTCTTAGTGCCTTCAGTTGAAGACAAATATATGTCAGGCACATAGGAAGCATTTACAATTAGCACTGTTATGATGACCAAAACAAAATTTGCAATTTCACATATTTCTTTTGTGTGTGTTAGTCAGAGTTGAACAGTTGCATTGTGGGACGAAACCCACGACCAACTTTCAATTTGATGTTCAACGAACCAACCCTATCTTTGTTCTTATACTTTCTATCTACCTCTAATTATGTAGCTCTGTTCTATTTTCTCCCAGTGTTTTCTGTTTCAAATTTGATGATGACCAAGGTTTAAATATGCATTTTTCATAAGCTTTTAGCAAAAAGTGCAGACGTTATATTCATAGATTTTAACTGGCTTCACCACTGGCAACTATTACTGATGTCAGGTAAACTGGGAACCAGGGAAAACTGTTGATATTACAATGACTTAAATAAGTCAATGTCATAGCGTTCTCACACGACCGGTGTACCGAAAAATCTCGAAGTAGTTCACTTTCACACAAAGATATCCTAAACAAACAGACTCAAATTTTCATTAGAATTATTACTCTTAATTCAACCCAATTAGTCATTCTGAATTTATTTCTGGGCATCAGACTTTTTACCATGAAGACTGGGCAGGTCTGACCTCCATTTTGACAGGTCCATCGGACCCTCGCCTTGTTTTTTTCCCCCGGTCCGATCTCCATTTCAGTAGGTTAGGGCTCCGTATCGGTCAGTTTGATCGATACAATATTTGTATCGATACAAAATGATGGATATTCGATATATCATATGATATTTCAATTTTCAATAAAAGAAAGAAAAAAATGCGAAAATTGTGTTTGTTCTTTTTTCAGCATACCTGAAAAACAAAATACCGCAAACTTAACACTTCTAGATTGCATTGAAATTTCATAATTATTTAGGCCTAAATTAATATGAATTCTAACTAGATCTACATTTACTACTCATTAAAAAGCTGAAAAGACAGTCTAAGAGGACTCTGATCGGACAATGTCAAGGAGACATTTTGTTGTGTCATGGGTTTCCGTGTTTTTTTTTTTCACCGAACAATTTTTCATGCGTGTTAATTTCTGGATAGGTATGTTCGCATGATTCGACATAGATTTCTCAATAAGGATTAGAACTACATGTAGCATCAAAACCTGTTATTTTACTCACGATAAACAGATAATGGCCTTTTTTGTCCATGTTTTTTCTTACGTGAGGTCTCGCGTGTGATTAACATTTGTAATGCAAATTTCAAGTATATAAAATGATTTACACAATAATTTACGTGAGTCGGAACACTGATTTCAGATAAACTAACGGAAAAAGAGATTTGATTTTCGAACCACATTTTTCGGCAATATTAAAAGATCGACCAAATAAAATCTTAGGAAGGTTGAAAGGTCACAGCTTCAATTATTTCCATCGCTACCTCTCGATCACATCACGAGATGTTCATTACCTTTCTTTAATCAACTATATTGACCAATTATCAGCATAAATCTGTCTGCAATCTGCTGATTGATGCATAATTTGCAGATTTCAAACAACATGACGGGGGAACGAGAATAGGGGTATTAGCTAATTGTCATCCATTGTGTAATGGGTACAGGGCGAGTAATAAAGAATGACGCATTTCGATTGGTTTTAAGTTTCCCAGGTAGCCACACCTACCTCTACTACTCGACTTTAGAGATTACCTAAAGTAAACTCATAATGAATTTCGCCGTTAAAAACAACTAAATTGGGTATTTATATGCTTTACTTTTATTTTCTTTTGATGATCGATATTTTGTTCGATACAGAAACGTTCAATCCGATATATCTATTGAATGTAAAATACCGGTTTTCGATATATATCAAGTACCAGTACAGAGCCCTACAGTAGGTCCCAGACCTCGGACCAGCGCTTTTTCTTCAGCACTGGCAATTCAGATCTAAAAAGAAATTATAAAGCATTTATTAGTTGATAGTCGAGGTAAGGGTTGTGACTGCAGTGTGTATTTTCCAACACAGTAAACACCCACTTTTAAATGATTTACAGCAAGATGTTAAACTTTTACAGATTAAACTTGTTGTCTGCGCATGTCATATTTTTTGAAGATTCGACTGTCTTATATGACGCATCACTAGCCCGGAAAGCGGGCTGATTGTAATATTGCGCTTAAAGTAGCAATGTTGAAAATAATTTTTATCAATACATTTGAGGAGAAATGAGACCTGCTTTAGCTTCAGATTTCTCTAAACTGCTGATAATAGCTGAGTAAATTGCATGAGGTAGGGTTTTATTGATTAACCTTTATTCAAATTTTAAATTCAAAGTAACGGTTGTCTCGTAGGAAAGTGATTCGGTTCAGTACCCAGGATGCCCATATTAGATAAATGAATATTTATAGAATGCCATCTAGTGGGAGATAATGAGGTTAAACTATCCAGGACAGCAATCGATAAATTAGTGCAGGTTACAGCAGACTTTATTTAACACTTTTCCAAACAACATAATTATCTTAGACTGGTCCAAACTGAAGGATTTGCAGACAAAAAAATTAACTTGGTTCTAATATTAAAACTTGCTATTGGAGGGCAGAACACATTGTAGGAAAAGGGAAAATGCTGGTTACCATCATTTCAGCATTTCCCACAGTGTTTTCAGTGGCTTTTTTCTCACCGTCAAGAAAACTCGAGATTGTCTGGTAAAGAGTAACACAGCCTAGAGTTACCGAAAGATGATTGCTTATTATATAATTTAGATTTGATTGCTTATTATATACAGTCGAAACTGTCTTAAGCAGCCAACCAAGGGACAAGCCAAAAGTGGCTGCATACGACAGTTGGCTGCATAACACAGATCAGATTAGCAAAACTATTTTCCATTCTTTCACAACAAATTTAAAATTTTCAATCACATTTATGATTTACATTGTTGTCTGCAAAAGCTTTCAATTTGGACAAGTCCATTTTTTTTTAATTCCACTGCCGATGATAACTGTTGAAAACATTGTGGAATGAAAATAGAAATCATTCCTCACGAGCACTTTCACCTCTTCTAGTCTTTCTCTGCTATACATTTTTACTGTAATCAGCAGATTTTCTTCGTTATCCAAGACCCATAACGTGTATTTATAAACGTGTGTACATCCGAAGTTGACATCTAGAGTTGACACGCGTGCGTGTATTTTAGGTCAATCGAGTCCATTGTTTATAAATAGAAATAAAGGTACACAGTTTTACCCAAGGTCAATCGATCGATTTGAAAACAGTCCTAGCAGGTAGGCTACTTGTCAGAGTGGAATTAACGTTGTTCACCTCACGTAGATGTAAAGCAGGTAAATTACATGTATGTTGCGAATTTTATCTACAAACGCAAAATAACATATTCATCGCGATCCCATGATGCAGACAATATTGAGCGAAAAGTTAATAATCAACGAAAACAATGAGAAAAAGCGAAGTTTTAAACTCTTGTGCTCAAACTGATCGGTGGAATTCCAATCAATCTAAAAATAGACAACCTGCAAACCTGACATCACTGACGTTCAACGTCGGCAATATTCGACGGGTTAGCTAGTGACTTTCAGTATGACAGATTGCCTTGTTTGATCATATTATTTCTTGTAGACCACAGTATTGGGAAACGAAAAAGAATAATTATTTTTTACTGTCCCAAAATTTACGCAAATTACGGTAATCGACGCCATTTTGGAAATGGTAACCTCGTTTTCAGTAATAATGTAAAGCATTGCGGGGAAGCAGCGTCTATCTGCCGATCGGCAAAGAATAGCCCGCTATATAACATCGTTTATGCAAACTGTACACCTACACTATGAAGTTCAACTGTTTATCACACATGTTGATTGGCATAGCGTCGCGGTGTATGCACACGGAGCCAGACGTGTCAATTAATTTTTCACACCACCTGCTAGCAATTAGTCGGGTCGCGTGACCACTTTATGGGATATGCTTTAAGTGCAATTAAGATCTTCAAATGTGACCGCTGACCACATATCACAGTTTACCGTTAATTAAAGGACTTTAAAGAGTTAATTTGCACGGGCGGGCCTGAACTGACCGTTAATCACAGATTGGCCGCTACGCACGTATGACCGCTAACTCAGATTCGACTGTAATTTAGATTTGATTAGCAAGCATTACAATCTAATTCTCTTTTGTGATGACTCATCATTTATGGCCAGAAAGTATCCTTGCAATATGATTCGACTATTTAACCTTTTACCAAATAATTCATCAGCGAAGTAGGAAGGATTTCAAGATTGGGGGGCTAACTTCGAAATACTGAGGTTTTTTGCGTGGTAGTTTCATTGCGCTAAGAACTCGTATTTTAGTTACTATGATTTTCAAAATTATTGGGGGGGGCTGAGCCCCCCCTAGCCCCCCTTGTTCCTACGGGCCTGTTCATGGTAATTACAACTTGAAACAAAATTCTGTTTTTGAGTCCGGTACTTCTTGTAATTTTCAAATCCTTTCAATTTGGACTGGTCCAAATTTCTTTCATTTGGAAAAGACTTAACCCTTTACCAAACAATCCCTGGTTTTTACGACCCATAGGAAGAAACCTTCTGAAAACATTTTGGTAAAAGGAGAAAATGCTGGTAATCAGAATTTTCTCCTTTTCCCACAATGTTTTCTACTCTTCTGAAGTCAACTTTCAATTTTTGAGTAACTTTTATCTTCTCATCTACAAATGCTTTCAGTTTGGACAAGTCTAAAATTTTGTCATTTGCATTGTACTGAGCGTAATACAGTTTAGTACTTCAGTCCGTTGATTTAACCCATTACCACTCAATCCCTACTTTTGACGCCCCTGAGAAAGAAGCCTTTTGAAAACACTGTGGGAAAAGGAGAAAATGCTGGTAACCAGCATTTTCTTCTTTTCCCACAGTGTTTTCTACCCTTCCCAAAACAAATTTCAATTTTTCAGTCACCTTTATTTTGTCGTCTGCAAATGCTTTCAATTTGGACCAGTCTTAATTTTTCTCGTGTGGTAATGGGTTAACTCATCCTGTCCGCACGTAGATTCTGTAGGGTAATAGGGTATACCCATTGATAAATTAACAGTATGAGCTAACAAGTGGTCAAAAGAATCATTTTAACGAAAAACGTGTGTTGTTTTGTCTATGCCTTAAATTTTTATCATGCCATTTCAAAAAGAAATTAAAGTATTACAGTGGATTCCACTTAATCGCAACCCTGTTTATCGGGATTTTTGGTTATTTGCAAGATTTGGTCCAGCACCGATCCATTTCCTATTTAGACAACGTAAATTTCAACGCTTAATCGGGATCCCATAAATAGAACATTTCGGTTTTTTGCAACAAAAAATTAGCAAATGAAACGAAATTCTAGTGTTTATTGGCAATTCCGTGGGATAAGACGGCGAAAAATCTCAATTTGTTCGGGAAAAAAAAGGTTACTCAAAAAGATAAAAAGTCGAATTTCAATGCGTACAGAGAATCGCAGATAAAAAACTGATGTAACGTTAGCAGTTTACAAACGACGAGTCCGACATGATCCGTTTTCATAATTTAATCATTAAAGATAAAAATTCTTGTCATATTTCATGTTATTCTTTTCATTTATGGTGTAATAAACGGTTACAAAACATTTGCAAATGGCCGACATTCTGAACATGGAGTTCGTTAACTCAGTGGCTGTTTTGCAGCATTGATACGTTAGTTTACTTCACTGGTTGCCGATTTTCAACTATTGGACGGTTACGAGGGATTTCGGGTACCAGGCTGTACATCCACCACCAAGAGCACTGATTAATAAAATGGTAATTTTAGGGCAGGAAAATCGGAGAAAAGATGACTACATTTACTTAAATCTTGTCTTGGTATAACTTGGGAAAAAAAAAAACGTACATAGACGTTCTATGATCAGACTACACACTCTGTGCAGTCTGATCTTTATCTACGCTCCCCGAAAGCAACTGCAGACCTGTTACAAGAAAGACCGATCAAAATAACCTATTACCGATCAGATAATTACACACTGGGAAAAAAAACTTAACTGTTTGTGTCTCGTTGATAATCCAATTTGTGACAAACAATTTAACTACAGGCGTGAAAGTAAGGTGTGCCGAATATAAACTGTGAAAAACACAGAAAACCGTTTTTTTCTTTGGCCTGCTTTGAATGGTATGGCCTAAATTAATGCTTTAAAATAGAATCGTCTGTGCGGCAATCAGTCTATGACGTCACACAAAATTTACCCACCCATTCAACCTAACAGGTGGCGAGTCGGGGTTTATACAGGTGCACAGTACACGATCATGTTGTGTAAGAATGTACATGTACACATGAAGTAAATGTTAGACAACCGGAAACTGGAAATATAAGTCGAAACCTGTGTTGACAAAAAGTTTGTGTTGAATTTTATGTCAAACGAAGCATCACCATGGCCAACAGCCAGGATCGTTTCTGGTGCTTTGTGCACTTGATAGGTAAATAAAGTAAACAAACAAATGATTTTTTAAAACTTGTTTAGTTTGAAATACACATATCTAGAAAATTATGAACATTAATCAAATGATCGGGATGCAAGAGCTGAACGTCTGTCATTAGAACGAAACGATCGTCTGCATTTCTGGTTTGACTTCCGGTCTGAAAAGAGCCATCGGATTATCGGGCCGACCGCTTATTCGCAATATTTTCTCTGACAAATAGGACTTGCAAATAAGCGGAATCTACTGTACTGCCGAGCTGCCAGATATTAGGTCACGCCATTTTGGTTCAAGGAGGCCAACGGCATGTTCGTTTTTAAGCGGCTGACTGTTGAAATTAACATCAATTTTTTTACATGAAAACGATCAGAAAGGATTATTTTATGCAGACAAGCACTTTCTTCTTATTCCTCTCGAAACTCTTTGTTCTATTTTGATGTTTCCTTATCATCACGGAATTCGAACACTCAAGGCTATCATGAGAGCATCGATTGAATTTTGGAACACTACGATGACACAACGAAGCAAGAAACATTCTTCACATTTTCCACTCATACTGAATTAATCTGGCTTGTACTCATCGAAACTGGTAGAAATTCAATAAAAAATCAACAATTCATGGATAAAATCGATATCCTGTACAAATATAAAAGTAAATTATGGAAATAATTACCTTTATTTCAGTATTTCGCTTCAATTTCATCCCGCCATCAAAGCATATGCACTTCCGGTTCCGTCTGGTACCCATCCTTTGATCCACGGAGTAAGTGACTGGTATCCGTCCAATTCTACTCAACATTAGAATTGAAAATTCACCTCACGGTCAAGAGAGTGAGAGAAATGACTATGAGGACTTGTGTCCTCACAGCAAAAAAAAGTTTTAAAAATCCATTTTGAACTATGCGGAATGTAAATCGACATAGTAATAGTGAGGACAAAAATTGTGTCCTCACTTTCCCATAGTGTCCTCACGACGAGGGTCTGAGAGCGTTGATTTGTCCTCACGACGCGGTAAGTGTCGGCCCTCTCGCTCTCTCTCTCTCTCTCTCTCTCTCTCTCTCTCATTGCCAAACTACTTTTTATGCTGTAAAATTCCCTTTGTTAACCCTTTCCCAAACGACAAACTTTTGGACCAGACCAAATTGAAAGCATTTGCAGACGACAATTCAACTCTTGCTGAAAATATGATTTCTGTCTATGATAGAGCAGAAAACATTGTGGGAAAAGGAGAAAATGCTGGTTACCAGCATTTTCTCCATTTCCTACAATGTTTTCAAAAGGCTGCCATTCCAGACCCGTAAAAACCAGGGATTGTTTGGGAAAGGGTTAAAAGACAATTCTAGTGAAACAAGAAAACGAAAAGCGCTTGAATTCCAGCTGCAGAGATGGAACCTCCGTTTGCTGAAAGGACTATCAACGATTTCATACTACTTTCAGGTTTAAGCTTACCTTGCGCCATGGAAAAGCAGCTCAAAAACAACAACAATGCCTTAGGATTATTGCACCGCTGTAAAGCGTCTGGACGACATGACCAATATCCACATCTAGTTTCCGGTTCATCCCTGTCATCTCGGATCTTTTCCTTATAAATATCGCCATTCGTGTAGCCATTCTCATGCGCATGTGATCCGAGCCGCGATTCGAATATGCTCTCCGGTGACCTTTGGAGATCTTCCATGACGTCAGAGTCTGAAGATAGGGCAAGGGGAAGTAACTCTTCGTCGTCCGCCGGACCGGACCGACGCTCTCGTACCAGTTGTTTCTAAAAAAAAAGCAGAAAAAAACTTGTAATGAAAATAAAGAGATAGAACAAATACTGATGAGAAAACTGCTTAAAACTTGTAGTCTGTGTTTAGCAAATTAATTAGCCAATCAAAACGTGTGTTACAGTCAAATTTAGAAATGTCTTATGAATAAGCCCATCAATGTTCTTAACCATAACCACATAGTGCCGACTTTTGACGACCCTGGAAAAAAAGTTATCGAAAACAATGTGGAAAAAGGAGAAAATGCTGTTAACCAGCATTTTCTCCTTTTACCCACGATGTTTTCTACCCTATCAAAGAAAAATTGCAACCATTTGAGCCATACTGAAATTGTCGTCTGCAGATGCTTTCAATTTGGAAAAAGACTAAATTTTGTCGTCTGGTAAATAGTTAACCCTTTCCAAAGCAAGCCCTGGATTTGACGTGTCTGCAGTAAAAGTCTTTTGAAAACACTGTGGGAAAAGGACAAATTGCTCGTAACGAGCAATCTCTCCTTTTCCCACAGCGTTTTCTACCTTTTTCTGAGAACTTTCTGCCATTTTCTCGAAGTCTAAAATTGTCGTCTGCAACCTCTTTCAGTTTGGAAGACTCCAAAATTTGTCGTCTGGTAAAGAGTTAAGAATGATTTGGTGAATACAGACCCAGACTTTCCATTTGAACTTGCAATACAAACAGTCATAAATTGTGTTACTTCTCCGAGCTATTTACATTTCCATCCTGGAGGATTTTCACTCTAGTAGCTGGTGACGCAAGGCTAATTTACGGTGAATTACTTCCGTACAAATAGGTCTAATTGAAAAGCCATAACCGTCGGGCAGAAAATCAATGGTGAGTGGTTTAATTTGCAGACAATAAGGGCCGTCTCTCCAACCCATTTAACTGGAAAATAGACTGATGTAGTATGATGCAAAATGCCTTTATTTCCCAAAAAAGCACTGTGGAAATAGAAGAAACCAGGAATTTATCCTAAAAAATCCCTTTTCCGTTTCTCTCATTTCTTTTTATGATGTAGATTTGATAATAAAAGCTCCGTTCGCATAGGGACGCATATACGCCCGAAGGGGGCTTGTTAGTGAAATGGGTTAAAATCTAGAACACTTCAAGAGATTCAAATTTCAAGAGTCGCATGCACAGCTGCACATTATAGAGATGTAGTAAGTTTGGAATTATTCCAATGGAAACTGTAGTTGTATACACAAGAATTTGCTCAGGGACGGACGGACGGACGATCTGAGCCATAACATAATACGACCCTTCGGACGTATGATACAGGTCTGTCTGTGTGTCTGTCTGTCTGTTTAACCCTTTCCCAAACGGAAAATTTTGGACCAGAACGAATTCAAAGCATTTTGCAGATAACAAATTAACAGTTGCTAAAAAGATGATTATTCTATATGATAGGGTAGAAAACATTGTGGGAAAAGGAGAAAATGCTGGTTACCAGCATTTTGTCCTTTTCCCACAATGTTTTCAAAAGGCTTCTATTCGTGACCCGTAAAACCAGGGATTGTTTGGGAAAGGGTTAAATACCGATACCATGAGCCAAACAGAGTCCACTACAAGCAGGAACAGACAGCCAGCACGGAGTAAAAAATAGAATGTACGAGGGACGATAAGTTCGTAGAACTCGTTATTTTTTTTTTGCAATTCAAATGTTTTTCTTTTATTTTTGTGCAGTATAAACCTTTGCCAGTTGAATGATAAAAGCCATTCAGTCAACACTTTACAGCTTTTGCTCTTACTTTTTGTTGGAAAACCTATATCCATAGACAAAAACGAAAAGTCAGAATATTGAGTTCAGTTCAGAGCACAAGCCCAGAGTTGCACAAGCGGCTATTCGTGAGTGCAAGCTCGAGCAGTTAAATCACCCACCTGGCCTCAAGTGATTATTGTCTGTTCTGAAATTTGATATCCCACTTGCTTGGAGCGAGATTTCCGGACGATAATGAGCTCAAGTCTGCTACAGAGTGGCTTCTGACTTTCCATTTTTGCGGATGGGTGTAGGTTTTCCAATAAAAAGTAAACAAAAAAAAAGTAACAGCTGACTAAATGGCTGAAATAATTCAACTGACAAAGGTTTATACTGCCAAAAAATGAAAGAAGAAATTTTGAATTGTATAGAAAAATACTGAGTTCTACGAACTTATTGACCTCCCCTCGTATGTTCCTGTCTTTACACAAAGCAGACATACGAGAGTACAAACAGACAGGCCGTGGACTATATAGACCGGAAACGGACAATTGTACCATTATCAATCCTTTACAATCAGAATGTCAATGGGCCTGAGGAAAAAAGCTGTTGAAAACATTGTGGGAAAAGGAGAAAAAGCTGTAACAATGTTTTCTCGTGGTCCAAAATCAAATTCCAGGTTCTGAGCCATTTTTATTCTGTCGTCTGCAAATGTTTTTAGCCCTTTCCCAAACGACAAATTTTGGACTCTTCCAAACCGAAAGAGTTTGCAGACGACAATTTTTAGATTTTGAGAAAATGGCAGAAAGTTCTCAAAAAAGGGTAGAAAACACTGTGGGAAAAGGAGAAATTGCTCGTTACGAGCAATTTCTCCTTTTCCCACAGTGGTTTTCAAAAGACTTTTACTGCAGACACGTAAAAACCAGGGCTTGTTTGAGAAAGGGTTAATAATTGACACGATCAAAGTTTTGTCGCTTTGTAACGAGTTGAACCTAAAAGCTTCAAATAAACGGCAGATTGAATGTATGGCATGCGACAACTAAAAACCATTCGCTCTTTTATCATACTTACAAAGCATATTCCATGCAGAATACCGGAAGTGGTGGAGGTGGGGGCGAGGAATAAGACACCACTCTCTGAATCGCATTCTCCAACATATATATGTACACCGCATTCTCTTTTTACACATATTTAGTTTTTCTATTGTCAAAAGGAACGTAATTCCTAATTGGTTTAACCCACTACCACACTGAATCCCTACTTTTGACGACCCTGAGAAAGAAGCTTTTAGAAAACATTGTGGGAAAAGCAGAAAATGCTGGTAACCAAAATGTTTTCTTTTTTTTTTCATAAAACAAATTTAAAATTTCCAGTCACTTTTACTTTGTCGTCTGCAAATGCCTTCGATTTGGAGAAGCCTAAAATATTTTCGTTTGATAATGAGTTAACCCTTTCCCAAACGACAAATTTTAGACTCTTCCAAACTCAAAGAGTTTGCAGACGACAATTTCAAATTTGATAAAAATGGCAGAAAGTTCTCCAAATGGGTAAAAAAACACTGAGGGAAAAGGAGAAATTGCTCGTTACGAGCAATTTCTCCTTTTCCCACAGTGTTTTCAAAAGGCTTGAACTGCAGACACGTAAAAACCAGGACTTGTTTGGGAAAGGGTTAAATAAATAATTTGGCCAATCAAAATGTTGGTTACTATTTAAAATTTAAATGCAATTAAAAGTGGTTGGTGAAAACAAGTAAGGTTTAATATTCACCAACCATTCTGAACATAAGTTTTATTCTAACCAATAATTTTAGACAGTAACACAATTTCTCCCGACTGCTAAACCAACCTCATCAGAAAGTGCCACACTTTGAAATATAAAAATATCGTCAGAGCTGGACCGTGCATGCACTAAGGCTCTAAACTGCTAGCAAAACCAACTTTACCTTAAAAACTGCTTAACAAATTAAACGAACATTTGCACTCAACAGCAAAATCCAAAATATTGCAATTTAGCAGTTGATTTCAACGGAATGGAAATACCGGACCGGACAGTGCAGATCAAAGATCAGACTGCACACTTTGTGCAGTCTGATCTTGATCTACACTGTCCGGAAAGACCGACGAGTTGCGCAAAGCAGCTCTAGGATTAAATTCACATCATTACAGTAATTTCAAACTTTTCTGTGTATATAGGAGGATCTGTGGACAGACATAGCTCAGTGCTGACGGATATAACTCTTCAACGAAGAAGGTTCCAGAGGTTTCTTTATTTGACTTCCGGTTTCCCGAGGCACTATCGCAGACGCCATTATGATGGGATTATAATACAGCCTTCCACAACATGTTCATAGCACCGTTAGAGTTCACTGTGATCCAAACAACAACTTTCTGTTTATATATAAGGAAGAAGTTCCATACTAACGGATATGACTTTTCATTGGAGGAGATTCCAGGATTCATCAGCTTGTGGTGTCCCGAAAAATATATTCCCAGACGACATAATGAAGGGGTTGTAATACGACTAAAATTGGCCATAGCTCTGTAATGATTCAAAGAAGGACGTTTCCATGTACACACAGGAGAACCTCACCGATGACAGATATCACTCTTTATCAAAGAAGGCGGAAAAAAGCGTCTGGGACTCTTTTATCAACTTCCGGTGTCCCGAGGGAATATTCTCAGACGCTATTATGATTGGATCGTATAATCGCCTAATTTTTCATTTTTTCTTATTTTGCTTTTTTTTTTACTATAGAGTAGAACCTATACGTGTATTAGTTTTGTGACTTTGAGACAAATTTATGAGTCTGTACTTGTTATATAATTAATTTTCCAAGAAGACAAAATTTAGATGTCTCCGCGGCAATCTAAAAGTATCTGCAGACGACAGAATAAATACGGCTAAAATAAAGCGATGTGTCTCTAATAGCAAAGGAAAATATTGTGCGACAAGGAGAAAGTACTGGGCACTAGAATTTTCGTTTGCCGACAGTGTATTCACATGCCTACCTCAGTTTTGTTTTTTCCTGGTAATAGGATAGGCCTAACTCTTCAACAGACGACAAAATTTTAGATCTGTTTTAAAGTAAAAACAATGTTATTTTGTGGGTATACATACATGTAATTTTCGATGAAAAAAAAAGCAATTTTCATGTTTTTCACATAATTATTCAAAAGAAAAACATAGAACTTAACAGATCAAAATCTTAAATCTGTATGTACTTGTCCGAAGAACTACTTTTCTCAAGCGAACGCATTCAAGGGCGGTAAGGGGCGGATGTGTGTTTCATAATTTCTTTCGCAGATTACCAACAACAGCGTTTTTATTTTCCAAGCTTCACAGGCTCAAGTCTTGCCTTATCTCGTGTATTAAGCTAAAGCATGTCTCTCATTTGATACTGAGAGAAACATTTGAAAATTGCCTTTTTCCAACAAACCCCCTCCTTCATTATCTACTTCCGTCATGCGTATATATCTGAAATCAATCTCAAGCGGACGTGCACTAGGGAAAAAATTGTCACAACGAGGTAAAGGCTCGTTACGAGTAATTTATCTATTTGTCGCAGAATTCGACCAGTATAATCATAAGCAGTATAGATAATGGTTTTTGATTATAAATCCATATCTTGCTGAATTACTAAATCAAACTTTCAATTCCAAAGTATAAACCAAAACACTGCTATTTCAAATTTAAGTTTTGATGATTTTAACATGTCCTTATCAGACAGTGCAGATCCAAGATCAGACTGCACGTTTTGTGCAGTCTGGTCTTGACCCACACTGTCAGCAAAAGGTTGGTGGGTCGCGCTGAGTAGCCCTAGGGTTAATTGCTTTTATTTTGTTTAAATCATTACCAAACGACAATATTTTAGGTTTGTCCAAATCGAAAGCATTTGCAGACGACAAAATAAAAGTGGTTGAAAATTTGAAATTTGTTTTGTGAAGGGTAGAAAACATTGTGGAAAAAGGAGAAAATACTGGTTACCAGCATTTTCTCCTTTTCCCACAATGTTTTCTAAAGGCTTCTCTCTTAGGGTCTTCAAAAGTAAGGATTGTGTGGTAATGGGTTAAAACCTTCGAACGCTAAATAAACATACGAGACATTTCCAGGACACAAAGAGGTCCCAAAATAACCACAATTTTAAGCTAGCTCTTGACCATAATGACAAGGAAAATGGGACGGCGTAGATCAAAGATCAGACTGCACGTTTTGTGCAGTCTGATCCTTAACCTACACTGGACTCAAAGACATCTAACGTTGTGGTATTCCCTTTAAATAGTGGTTTTACAAAAAAAATAACGCGCGCTATTTTAAGCGTCGCAGTAATCTGGATATCTCGGTGTTTTATTATGGAAAACGGACGAAATTGCAGGAATGTGGTTCCACCCTTAGTGCGCTAAACAAACAAGTGCCAAAAATATTTAACTCTTTACCAAACAACAAAATTTTAGTATTGTCCAAATTGAAAGCATTTGTAGACAACAAAATAAACGCGACTCAGGAATTAAAACTTGCTTTTAGAAGAGTAGAAAACAATGTGTGGAAAAAGGAGAAAATGCTGGTTACCAGCATTTTCTCCTTTTTCCACATTTTTTTTTTTCAAAGGCTTCTCCTCTGTGTCGTAAAAATTAAGGATTGTTTGGTATCAAAAATCGAGACAAAATTTGAAGAAAAAGAACTAACAAATGCCGTTTCAAGACTGTTTGAAGCCAGAATATCTCCATAGGGCAGCCAGTGTAGATTAAACCATTACCACACGATCCCTACTTTTGACGACGCTGAGAAAGAAGCCTTTAAAAACAATGTGGAAAAAGGAGTAAATGCTGCTAAGCAGAATTTTCTCCTTTTCCCACAATGTTTTCTACCCTTCACAAAATAAATTTCAAATTTTCATTACTTTTATTTTGTGATCTGCAAACGCTTTCAATTTGGACGCACCAAAAAATTGTCGTTTGGTAATGAGTTAAAGACCAGTCACACAACAAACTGATTTGCATCTTTAAGGGCCGAGACAGCGCACTAGGCAGCCCTGAGGGGATAAGAGAACAGAACAGAACTTTATTGTTTCAACTTGAACTACATAGCAATTCATCGTTATATACAAAAGACAAAGAAGCATAAATGCAACAATGGCATAATAAACTTTGAAAGGAAATAAAAATTTGGTTCGATCTACGGAAGTAACATCAAATCGGAGGTTTTAAAATTCAATTTTCAATTTCCACCCATAAATTATATGCATGCTCGTTCACTCAGAGTGAAAAGTTCATGGAGACATAAGATAAGAGATGCTCGCCAAGAGTTATTCTCCATTTGTCACAATGATTTCAAAACAGGATTGCTGCATGAAGTAAAAACAAAGTTAATCTTTCACTCTTTACCACATGCTAAAATTTTAGTCTCCTTCGTTTTGAAGGAAATTATATATGATAATAATTCAAATGTTTCTGAGATGGTGGTAAATCCTTGAATCTTTCGAAAAAGTTGTGGGAAAAGGAGAAAATGCTGGTTACCAGCATTTTCTCCTTATCCCACAATGTTTTCGCAAGCTTTCTTTCTCAGGGTTGTTAATATTTGAGAATGTATGGTAAGGGGTTAAAGCGTCAAAACAAATCCAGCAGACATTTTCACTGTAGAATTAGAACCAGATAATTTCGTTGTTTTTGTCTGTATAGTGTGTTTCAACAAAGTCGACAGCGTAAAATAAAGATCAGGCTGCACGTTTGGTGCGATCTGATTTTGGTCTACATTTTCCGCAAAGACAGTCTCTTTAACTCTGAAAGGCATTCAAGGACTAAAAAGCGTTTTCAAAAAAAATCGTAATAAAAATATATAATGTGTTGCTGTGACCTACATATTCGCAGACGGTGGAAATTTTTATGTCAGAGAAAATTAAACCTTTGCGTGTTGATCGCGACTCACCGACTTCTTGCGGACAGCGTAAATCAAGATCAGACTGCATATTTTGTGCAGTCTGATCTTGATCTACACTGTCCGAGAAGGAGATATTTCTCCCCAAAAATTATAACTTTGAAATAGCAAGCCTTCAGTTTCTACTATCCACTATTCTACTATCCCTTTCCCAAACGGCAAATTTTGGGCCAGACCAAATTGAAAGCATTTCGCAGATGACAAATTAACAGTTGCTAAAAAGATTATTTTTCTTTATGATAGGGTAGAAAACATTGTGGGAAAAGGAGAAAATGCTGGTTACCAGCATTTTCTTCTTTTCCCACAATGTTTTCAAAAGGCTTCTATTCCTGACCAGTAAAAACCAGGGATTGTTTGGGAAAGGGTTAAAGTATCGTTTTGAAACTCTTTACCACACAATCCCGACTTCTAACGACCCCGAGAAAGAGGCCTTCTAAAAACACTGTGGGAAAAGGAGAAAATGCTGGTAACCAGCATTTTCTCCTTTTCCCACAATGTTTTCTTCCCTTCCCAAAACAAGTTTCAAATTTTCAGTCACTTTTATTTTGTCGTCTGCAAATGCTTTCAATTTGGAAAGTTTAAACCCAATTATTGCTATATTTTAAAGAAAACAAGCCTTTAGAAAACATTGTGGGAAAAGGAGAAAATGCTGGTAACCAGCATTTTCTCCTTTTTCCACAATGTTTTCTTCCCGTCCCAAAACAAGTTTCAAATTTTCAGTCACTTTTTATTTTGTTGTCTGCAAATGCCTTTAATTTGGACCGGTATAAAATTTTGTCGTTTTGTAAAGAGTTCACTTACACGTCCGGATAAGGGTTTATGCCGCATTTCAGAATTTATGTTCTTGGGGGGAAAAACACTTTTTTGCACCACTTCTTCACTTTCTGAATGTGGGCGTTCAAATGAGAAAAGCTTCTACAGAAGTGGTATTGGGTTCCTTATGACATGAGTAGCAGAGACGGACAGACATACAAAGAGACGTCAAGACGAACGGACGGACGAACGGATGGAAAATGGACGAAAAAAAAAACAACGTGCAGACAGCAAGGCAGATGGAAAATTGATAGATGAAATTCAAATTACAAGCAAAAGGTTAAAGATCGACAGTCGGAGACCGACCGACCGACTGACCGACAGACAGACAAAGCCACAGACACACAGAGACAAACAGACACAGAGAGACAGACAGACACAGAGACAGACAGACACAGAGAGACAGACAGAAACACATACAAACAGACACACAGACAGACACACACACATAGACATACATATAGGCAGACAAAAAGACATACACAGAGACAGACAGAAACACATACAGACAGACACACACACACACAGACATACATATAGGCAGACAAAAAGACATACACAGAGAGACAGACAGAAACACATACAGACAGACACACACACAGACAGAAAGACAAGACAGAAAAGCTGACAGACACACAGAAAAAATAGGCAGTCAGAAACACACAGACAGAATATGTCTATAAAAATGCGTCCACTGCAAGGGAGCTTGGATGCTCCATTAATTATAGACACAAGAGAGCAAATATATTTTATACATAGAGAATTCGCAGACAAAAAAAAAACAGTAAATCACGGCAAATGGAGAAAATTACTCATAAGGGGTATCATTAATTGATATCCTTTTTCCAGTTTCTCCTTTCAACCCCTTTCCCCCTCCCTCCTCCTCCATTTCCTCCTCGCCTCACAAGAAGGAAAGAAAAGAAATATCTGCTACCCTAGCACACAAAGTGACGACTTATGCAGACCTGACGGAGAAAACATTGTGGGAAAAGAAGAAAATGCTGTTAATCAGTAATTTCTCCCTTTCTACCCTATCAAAAACAAATCCCATAATTTGATCGATGTTTAATACGGCACTTGCAATTGCTTATTATAAATATAATATTGACGAGTTTAAAATATTGTTTTGTGATAAAGTGTTAAAAACATAGGCGACGAAAAATAGCCCGCAAACTGGGCTGTAGGGGGCCGCAGAGTAAACATGTTCAAATTTTCGACCAATCGCAAACTTCTATTTATTCATTCGATATTACCAATACCCAGAACTCCGAAGATTTCGGAAATAATATCTCCTTATCGGACAGTGTAGATCCATGATCAGAGTGCACGTTCTGTGCAGTCTGATCATGATCTGCACTGTCCGCAAAACGGTCAGTGAGTCACGCTAAGCATCCTAAGTGTTACGTGACCTAAAATCTAGAACATTTTGATGACCTTACTTACATCTCGGTATCATAAAAGCTTATCAGAATTGTAACACTTTTCCCACGCCTAGACTGTGAAAATAGTCTCGCCTGCACAAAGCAGAAGATCTGTGCAACATAACTAAATACGCAGCCTGATCTAAATCTATACTTTTTTTGTAAACGGTAGATGCAATGAACCTCCTTTTTCACAAAACCTGGCTTGTAGTCTGATATTAAAAAAAAAGTCGACTGCTACCAACTGAATGGTGTAGATCCAAGGTTACACTGCATGTCTGGTGATCTACGCTGTCCCCAAATGACATACATAACAACCTGTATTCAGAGACCACTCAAGGGAAGTACAGAAATTGGTCTCTTACAGCAGGTGGTCTTTAAATACAGGTTATATTAGGTTAATGTAAGAAGGGTTGTTGTATCAGAACAGTAGTCTCTTAAAGCAGGTGGTATCTTAATACAGGTGGTCTCTAACACAGATTTAGATGTATCTCTTAGCTTCGCGAAACGTCCATGTATTTGCATGAAAATAATTAGTTTAAAATAACCCCTTTCGTTTAATACATATGAACATATTTGAAAACATTGTTGCAAAATGATAAATTTCTCTTTATAAGGATAGGACATAAATCTTCATTGAACTTTGGTACAAAATGCATAGTTTCATGACATGCATAATATAAAAAAAATGATACATGTATCTTCAACAAATCAAAGTGCTGACAGTACTGAAAAAAAGAAAAGATCATTTCAAATAAACGTTTTTTTTCTTCTTTTTTTCAGGGATCATTTTGAAAAATTGATACATGTACATTCAACAAATCAAAGTGCTGACAGTACTAAAAAATGAAAGAATATGCCAATCAAACTGTTTTTTCTTCCTTTTTTTCCAGGGATCAGTTTGGCCAACTTCAAAAATTTTCCAAAGCCGGTTAGCGGGTTTGCAAAAGAAGATTTGTAAAGATTTACAATATCTTTATATCGTTGAGGGCCATATCCGGATCGTCTTTGTCTACATGATTTATTGCAGGGACCAAGCACGCTAGCTTTCGAGCAGTGGAGCTAAAATCATCAGTCCTGTATCTGTTTGTTTGTTTGTTTGTTTGCAAAGTCCATATAAGCCATGCTCTGCCAAAAGTGGGCTTAAGCCATCTCCGTGATGCATTTTACAAAGTCGTTACAAAATTTGGGATTCGAAAGATCAGTTTTGTCCACCTATAACCGAATCATGAGATAAATATGGCCCTTAAGGCATGCTGAATTTACAAAATAGCAAAACATTTGCGCGGATTGCCAAGGCTGACATTGGTATTTTTTCAACCCTTTTCATGGGGCTTTACTAGAGCTTCAGATAGAGCCTGGAGTGATTTTGATTTCAGAATTGAAAAAAGAAAATTATTCTCATCCAAACCCTATGTTGTGGGTACTCAATAGAATCGTCTCGATGAGACGATTCTAATGAGTACCCACAACATAGGGTTTGGATGAGAAATGATGGATTTAGAATACCATTACTCTCTCTCTCATCTGCAGCTCTGCTTTACTCATATATAACTACCCTGTGAGGTTATGGGTACACACTTATCTGTATGACCTCGTGACTTTTGAAAGCCATTTTACCCTTGACCAAGCGATCCCCAATGTTGACGATCGTGAAAAAATGGCAGTTGAAAAAAAAAATGTTGTGGGAGAAGAAGAAAATGCTGGTTACCAGCATTTTTCCTATTCACCCTCCATGTTTTCTATTCTATCACAGACTCTATCATTGGAGCCACACTGACTTTGTTGTCGACTCGTCTGGACGAGTTTAAAATTCTGTCTTCATTTAAGTGAAGGATTATCTGATAAATTTCTAAAGAGAATGTGACTTGTAAACAGCTTTCAGAATGAGTTGCAGTTGCTCAAACAGTAAGCATAATCATAAGTCAATTTAAAAAAAAAAGGAAAAACAAGTTAATATACCTCATGCTGTTCATCCACTATATCTCCTTCCACTGTCATATTCGCAAAACACGTTTAAAACACACAATTAGGTTTTTTTTCCCCATAAAAATCTGGGGCAAAATATGAAAATTCCCGCAGTCTTAGAGAGAGGGCAACTCAGTAAACAGTCAATTGTCTGTCCTGCAACACCCGAGAAGGGGCACTTCGACATCTGCGTGAAGTGTCGTCTCGGATCAGCCTTCACAGTCCGCACAGGTTAATCCAAAACGACGCATTTCAGTTTTATGTAATTTTCTGTATAGCGCAAGTCAACTGTTTCACAAAATCTCATGCAGTCGTAAAGTGGCGCCTCGGATCAGCCTGCGCGGACTGCGCAGGCTGATCCGAGGCGACACTTTACGCAGATGTCCAAACGCCCCTTTTCGCGTATTGCAAGCTAATCATAATCTTGAAATTGTCTGTACACAACTCCATCATCCATATCAAACCACTGAGGCTGCGCATAAAACGAAAACTTTCTTAACGCCTTTAACAAATGCGGTAGCTTTTAAGTTCAATATAGACCAAGATCAGAGATGCACTATCTGATCTTGATCTAACATTTCCACAATAGCATCTTAAACTGTACATCTATCGAACTTCGCATGCAACGATTTTCACACGAAAATTTACACCTATACGCTCCCAATGCAGTAATGCAGTACACAGACACAAGTAACAGTTTTTACTCCCTCTTCTACAATATTTCCAACATATTTAACTTAATACACGGTCCTTTCCTTCGTATCAAATATATTGCACTTCGATATTTGCCCCGTTTTTTTTTTACCATGAATACTTGAAAGTTCAGTCAAAACAATGAATGGTCACAGATCAAGACATAAAAGAAACTTAATCTCCAAGAGAAATCCTTTTAACTTTTTCGCAGCCAGACTCGTATTTCTCCTTTTCAAAGTTAGTATTACGCTTTCAGCGTAGAGCACAGGGAGCCACTCAAATAAATTGTCCCTTACACTGCCTAATAAATAGAACGAACATTCCCATCTAGCTATTATAAGCCGAAACATTGCGATTTCAAAGTTAGTCTCTGCAAGATAAAAAGAAAACTCGCCGCATTTGGACAGTGTAGAAAAAAGATCAGACTGCACGTTCTGTGAAGTCTGATCTTGATCTAAACTGAAAACGAAGCTGCACAGAATCGTGCTTAAAGGCCAAAGGATTAATATTAAACCATTTGAAAAACAAAATCGTGAACACAGTAGTTCGACATTTGCGAAAGGTTAAAATTTAGATCATGCCATACCGTATAGCCACCATTGTCTCCAGGTCCAACTTTGCAACAGACAAATTCGTAATTCGTAAATACCTTTTTTTTTTAATATTTCAGTGCCAAAGTTAAAAAGAATAGGCCTGTATATAAGCGGACGGTGTAGGTCAAGATCAGAATGCACGGAACGTGCAGTCTGATCTTGGATCTATCGTCCGCCTGTTTAGGGAAGCCTATATAAGGTAATATCTATCTGAGTTCCATTGGTATGTAATATGATAATTTTTCGCTATCTATCGAGGTCGAGCTTACGTACTTTGTCATGTAATAATTAATCAAAGTACTAAAAGTACTAACAGAAGGCAATGGTACAAATTTGCAAACAACTAGAATTTAACACTGGACAAATTCGGTAACAAGAGGGCCAAGATGGCCCTTGGTCGCTCAACTGAATTTTTTGAGAGGACCATAGCCATTTCTTTTTTCTTATTCCAAAACTTTTTCTTCTTAACCCTTTCCCAAACAAGCCCTTGCTTTTACGTGTCTTCAGTACAAGTCTTTTGAAAACACTGTGGGAAAAGGAGAAATTGCTCGTAACGAGCAATTTCTCCTTTTCCCACATTGTTTTCTACCCATTCGGAGAACTTTCTGTCATGTTTATCAAATCTGAAATTGTTGTCTGCAAACTCTTTGAGTTTGGAAGAGTCTGAAATATGTTGTTTGGGAAAGGGTTAATTCAATAATAAAAACAAGAGTATGTCGGTGCCAACGACCGGCTGATGGGTGCTACATAGTAAGTTAAAATTCTAAGTCGAAAAAGGGGCATAATTTGGCACCTAAGGATCCTTTCTGTGAAATTATTTCAAAATCTGACCAGTAGTTTCACAGAAGAAGAAATTTTCAGACTTTTTTTCATGTCCGTATAGTGCAAATAGCCCCCACCCCCCCTCCTTTTCAACACCACAGCCATGTTTTTTGACGTGCAGTCTGAAGTTGAATATATTCTGTCCTGTAAGAAGATGCTTTTCCCCAAAACATAAATTTGAAATAGCAATACTAGTATTTGGGTTTTACTATTGAATTGAAAAGTTCATTTTAGTTATTTCGTAGGCCTCTGAAACTCCAATGGTCTACGACGGGATCTAACGAAATTTTCATAATCGGACACCGTTACTAAAAATAGCACATTGGCGAACTCCCCCTATATGGTATATAGTGTAGAGTCATAATGTGCTATCTATAGAAACGGTGTAAATCAAAATTTGAGAATATACCGTGATATGGAGGCGATGCGTCAATGTGCTATTAAAGTTCGAAGAGCGACCAAAGAAACATTTCGTGTTCCCTCATGGAGCAACGAATTTCAAAGGCCTCTGGTTATTTAGCACGATAAAGGTTAAACTGTCGTCTGCAATCAAAAACTACTTTTGGCTTGTCCAAAGTTTTGTCATCCAGTAAAGAGTTTCAGCTCTTACACGTAACTCTTTACCACATGAAAAAAAAATCAGATTTATACAAATTTAACCCTTTCCCAAACGGCAAATTTTAGACCCTTCCAAATTCAAGGCGTTTGCAGATGACAATTTTGAATTTGATGAAAATGGCAGAAAGTTCTCCAATTGGTTAGAAAACACTGTGGGAAAAGGAGAAATTGCTCGTTACGAGCAATTTCTCCTTTTCCCACAGTGTTTTCAAAAGACTTGTACTGCAGACACGTAAAAACCAGGGCTTGTTTGGGAAAGGGTTAAACCATTGCAGACGACAAATCAAACGTGAATTTAATTACAAACATTGTCTACAAAAGGGTAAAAAAAAAACCTTGTTGGACAGAGAAGAAAATGTTGGTAAATGGCGTTTTCTCCAGTTCTCACTGTTTTCAAAAGTCTTCGCCGGGAAGGTTAAAGTGCTGGCTTGTTTGGTAAAGGGTAAATTATCCGTTTGACACACAAATTACAATCTCGAGTTTCAACAACCCGAAGGAAAAGGGTTTATGAAAAAATTGAGGGAAAACTACCAATTTCTCCTTTTCCAACATTTTTTACACCCTCTCAGAAAGAGAAAACTTTTCCCCGTTGAGTTACATCTAATTTGTCGCCTGCAAATCGGCTTTCAACTTGGTCTAGTCAAAAGTTCTGTCGTTTGGAAAAGGGTAACTTTAACCCTTTACCCCATAAGGCATTTCTATGGTATCTCTAATTGAGCTTAAATAACAGCAAGGATGAAGCCATTTCTTATGTGTATATGATACCTTTTGAAAGCATAGAAAACATTGTGACAAAAGGTGAAATTGCTCGTCACGAGCAATTTCACCTTTGTGAAATTGCTCGTCACGAGCAATTTCACCTTTTGCCACAATGTTTTCCAAAGGCTCCTACAAGCCATGCGTAGAAGTGAGTATCTATGGAGTAAAGGGTTAACAATACCATAGTACACAATAGCAACTCTAGTGAAGTTAAGATAATAGTTTGACCTTTAAAACACAATATTAAGAGTTTGCTCGGACTCTTTTCCACACGACAACATTTTAGAATTTTCCAAATTGGAAGCGTTTGCAGATGACAAACTGAACTCTTTACCAAAAGACAATTTTTTAGACTTGTCCAAATTGAAAGCATTTGCAGATTTGCAGACGACAAAATAAATGCAACTCAAAAATTGAAACTTGACTTTAGAAGAGTAGAAAACAAAGTGGGAAAAGGAGAAAATGCTGGTTACCAGCATTTTCTTCTTTTCCCACTGTGTTTTCAAAAGGATTCTTCCTCAGGGTCGTTAAAAGTAGGGATTGTGTGGTACAGAATTAATTAATGTAGCCCAAAGAATATTTATTCTTTAAACTTTGAAATAGCAGAAAATATTGTGGGGGAAAAAGGCGCAAATGCTGGTGACCAGCGTTTTTATCCTCTTTCCACAATTTTTTCAAATGCTTTCTTTCGCAGGGCCGTTGAAGCAATGAATGGTGTTGTAAACTGACCATCTTTACCTATCGACAAAATATACAGGACCTTTTAACTTTAAAATAGCAGAAAATATTGTGGGGGGGGGGGAAGGAGAAAATGCTGGTGACCAGCGTTTTAATCCTCTTTCCACAATGTTTTCAAATGCTTTCTTTCGCAGGGCCGTTGAAGCAATGAATGGTGTCGTAAACTAACCATCTTTACCTATCGACAAAATATACAGGACTTTTTTGAGGCATTTGTTGACGACAATGACATGTGACTAAAATGAACGGTTTTCGTCTCTAACCCTTCACCACACAATCCCTGGTTTTTCGACCCTGAGATAGAAGCCTTTTCAAAACATTGTGGGAAAAGCAGAAAATGCTGATAACCAGCATTTTCTCCTTTACCCACAATATTTTCTATCCTGCTGGAAACAATTTTCAATTTTTGAGGTACGTTTATTTTGTTGTCTGAGAGTGCTGTGTCAAAAACCGCTTGCATATATACGGTCCGATCCGTTTTGAACAACAAGTGGCAGCTGAAAGTAAACAATGCAGGCACCTTTTCATTCAACAAATTGCTTATTTGTGGCAATCACTGGGTCTTTGAGCAAGCACCTAGGTCGCACTCAAACCTAGTTAAATCAGCCGTTTTCTTAGTGCAGTTGCATATCTGTCATATTTGTCTTCTCTGGAATCTCTGTACATGCTTGCTCAACTCTTTACAACACAAGTTTTGACGAATTTAAACTAGAAGGGATCTGAAAACATTGTTGAAAAAGGAGAAAATGCTGGTAACCAGCATTTTCTCCTTTTCCCACGTTGTTTTCTACCCTTCACAAAACAAATTTCAAATTTTCAGTCCCTTTTATTTTGTCGTCTGCAAATGCTTTCGATTTGGACAAGCCTAAAACTCTGTCTTTTGGTAATGAGTTAAGAAGTGCAGTTATGTTAATCCTATTTCAGTTTTAATAACAGATTAAACACTGCCCGACTTTACTTTTCTCCGTCTGCCCTTTCTTTCACCGCAAACTAGGGCTAAATTATTTCCACTTTTTCATTGGCTATACCAATGATAATACCACTGTAAGATGAAGTAACAGGTTGGCCTGAATTTGAAATAATGTACAGGAAAGTGTAGATCAGAGATCAGACTGTACGTTCTGTGCAACCTGATCTTGATCTATACTGTCCAAAAAAAGCTTCTGGGGTAGTCAACAGTATGAAAATTATTGCAAAAGATCTAAAGGAACCGACGATAATGTATCATTATGAAATTATTGGTAAAAAGTTTTTGACAGACAGACAGACCAGACCAGACCAGACCAGACCAGACCAGACAGACAGACCAGACCAGACCAGACCAGACCAGACCAGACCAGAGTTCACCTTTACCAAACACTCTCAAGTTTTAACAACCTCATGGTAAAAGGCTTTTGAAGCTGGGAAAAGGATGCCCGTTGATTGTATTGGGGTTTAACGCCACTTTAACAGCTAAGGTAATATCATGGCGGTCGGTGACGCACATGTGTTTCCTGGCTTTCTCACACCGGTACTAACACAACTTTCTTTCCAAAACCACCGACTACTTTTCTCACATGCTTCAGCAAAGGTGAGAGGCGAAAATACGCCGGAAAGAAAGTTTGCCTCAATCGGGAGCTCGGAAAAGGAGAAAATGCGGCTAGGCTTACCGCCATTTTCTTCTTTTCCCAAAATGTTTTCTACTGTATCAAAGGTAATCTTTTACGTCATTACATATTCATTAAATGTGTCATTGGTAAACGCTTTCAATTTTGACGAACCAATAAATTTGTTGTCAGGTTCAGGGGCAGACAAAATTTTACGAAACTTTAACAAAAGAAAGAGTTCTGAGTAAGACATCTTTAAAAGCAACATCCTAGTACAATCCTTGGGCGAAATGTATGAATGATAAATGTCCATTGAATAAAACATGTGAAAAAAATCGTGACGAATATTTTTTTTTTTTCAAAGTTTTTAGCCTTTCTGAAAAGATCAGAATATCACTGTATTGTAATGGAAAATGGCTGAAAAGGATCAAACGCCCTAAATGGTGAGAAGTAATGATCGGTTATTGCGGATGGTCCCCGATCTGACAGGTGTGAAAAGACTATAATTAAACACGTAGAGTGAGAAACCAGCAGCTCTTCAATAATAGCGGTACTAATTTGGTAAGTTTTGAGGATCAGCTGAGTAAATCAGTATTACTGAGCGAGCGAGACAGAGAGAGAGAGAGAGAGAGAGAGAGATAACAGACAGACAGACAGACAGACAGACAGAACGGTTAGAGGGAATGGGAGGAAGACCGAGAAAGCAGCTAAATGCAAAGAAGATTGGTAGGTTGTACTGGTGTTTAACGCCACTTTAACAGCTAAGGTCATATCATGGCGGTCGGTGACGCACATGTGTTTCTTGGCTTTCTTACACCGGTACTAAAACAACTTTCTTTCCAAAGCCACTGACTACTTTTCTCACATGCTTCTGTAGAGGTGAGAGGCGAAAATACGCCGAGAAGAAAGTTCGCCTCAACCGGGTATCGAACTCACAACCACCAGGTCACAAGTCCAACACGCTCACCACTGAGCCACCCGGGCGGGCGAGAGAGAGAGAGAGAGATACAGACAGACAGACGGACAGAACGGTTAGAGGGAAGGGAAGAAAGACCGACTGAAAGTAGCTAAGTGCAAAGAAGAAAGTGCAAGAAGAACGAAAAAGGAGCAAGGATGACTTCGAAATCGTTTAGTATCCAGGACATTCAGTATCTATACTCGACTATCAGAACCATATCTCTTTAACTCTTTACCAAACGACAACTTTATAACTGGTTCAAATTGAAAGCATTTGCAGACGACAAAATAAATGTGGCTAAAAAATCAAAATTTGATATGGGAAGGGTAGAAAACATTGTGGGAAAAAGGAGAAAATGCTGGTAACCAGCATTTTCTCCTTTTCCCACAATGTTTTTAAAGGCTTCTTTCTCAGGGTCGTCAAAAGTGGGGATTGTGTGTAAATGCAGGGATCCCTGGATAATGGGTTAAAACTTAAAAAATAAATGTGACTGAAAAATCAAAATTTGATTTGGGAAGGGTAGAAAACATTGTGGGAAAAGGAGAAAATGCTGGTTACCAGCATTTTCTCCTTTTCCCACACTGTTTTTAAAGGCTTCTTTCTCAGGGTCGTCAAAAGTAGGGATTGTGTGGTAATGCAGGGATCGTCTATACACGATCCCTGGATAATGGGTTAAAACTTAAAAGGACTCTTTTTTAATCCCAGGGAATGTTATAATACACCTTCCGAGTCCATCTATTGACACTAAATTGGGGATGGGGAGGAAGGATAGACATACGCAAACGAAATAAAGAAAGAATGAAAATGAGAAAGACGGAAGGGAAAACGGAAGGGAGGAAAACCGTACGTAAGATGAAAGAATTGGCAGGAAAAAGGACTGGCAGAAAAGACATGCGATTGGTCAACAACTTAACAATGAGAGAGACGGTTATTTGGCAGTGCGGTTCGTTTCCGCAGCGATAACAAAGGGAGGTAATCCAACTTTCAACTCAAAAGGCAAGCAATGGTTATTTTTCTTTACTCTTTTCTGAACGAAAAAAAAGGTCTTGAAGACTTGTCGAAATAGAAAGCATTTTTGAAAACGACAAATTGAATTTGGCTGAAAAATATGTCTGTCTGTTAAAAATGATAAAAATAGTGTGGGAAAAGAAGAAAATGCTATAAACTAGCATTTTCTTCATTTCCCGCAATGTTTTCAAAAGCTGTCTGTGTCACGGTCGTTAAACTCGGGACTGTGTGGTGACGGAAAAGGGGGCAAGATACATTTGGAAAACATATCGACTTATCAGAGCCTGTGCACTCCGCGCAGGTTGATATGAGCCGAAACTTTATCTTACTGATTAATTCGCATGTCAAAAGGCCGTTCTACCTCCATATCAACCTAGTTGTCAGACTAAATAGATTTTTGGTCCATTATAACGTGATGGCTTGCTTGTTATCAAGTATCGAGGTGATGTATTAACCTTCAGGCTGCTAAGCGCGACTCACTGACCTTTTGCGGACAGTGTAGATCAAGATCAGACTGCACAGAACGTGCAGTCTGATCTTGGATCTACACTGTCCGACAAAGGAGATAATATTCCACGAAAACGTAACTTTGTGAAACAGCAATATTTGGGTTTTTACTATCGAATTGAAAATTTCATTTTAGTTATTCACCAGGGCCCGTATTCACCGACCATTCTTGAGAATATTCACAGTCTTATTCTCCAATATTTTCTTAATTTGTAAGTGACACTGCTTCTGATTGGCTAAACCATTTGGTTTAGCCAATCAGGAGCTGTGTTACTTTCAAACATAGAAAATTCGGGAGATTAAGACAAAGAACGTTCTTTAGAATGGTTGGTGAAAATGGGCCCAGGATAGGGTTAAAACCTGCATTTGCGAGATTATTGCTCATAATTAATTTACACACAATTACGAGAAACGTTCGAGCTACATGTTATTGTTAATCGTTTCTCTGAACTTGAACTGAACAACTTGGTCTGTAAAAATATATAGACTAGATCTATGTGGACTTTGTTTATTTTTGTATTGTTTCGTTTGTAAAGCAAAAGTTCATCAGAATTTCAGCCTTTCAAGGCTTTAGATTGACGGTGTTTAATGCTCTCTTCAGCATTGATTCCGTGATATTACGATGACATCTAAATTGCTTGAATGTATGTCCAAGATTTTACTTGTAGCCTACTAGATCTAGGATATGGCTATGAATTCGCCAACCCAAGGACAATTATCAATAAGGACCTGTAGCACTGAAATGCTTAGAATACGCTAGTATCATAGTAGGAACTAGAAATTCAAGTCTGATAGGGCACCCGCGACTACAGCCACGTTTTATTTGTCGTCTGCAAATGCTTTGCAATTGGACGAGTCTTAAATCGCGTCGTTTTGTAAATGGTTCTCACCAGACTCTATATAACATGTTAAACATGATCCCTGTTCTCACAATTTAAAACGAGGCTGGTGTTTCGGTTGGTGTTTCTTTAAAGAAACACCAACCGAAACACCAGCCTCATTTTAAATAGTGAGAGCCTTTTTTTTTTTTTAAAGGAAACGCCGTGTAAAATGGGATAGACTACACTGCTGATTTTATCCCCAAGAAATTCTGCCAGAGAATAGAGAATGACAATCGTCGACTCGAACATAACCATGGCCCATGCCAGGCCCTTTGGTCGTGTTAGACCCATATAAGGTAAGCTCGCCATTTTCGATCAAAATTATATCAATTAGATCTAGATCTAGGTCTAACAGTTAAACTAATCTATATTTAAAATACTCCAACATCTAAATCACGCATAGATCATGTGTAAATTAATTCATAAACATAACGACTCAAAAATACATATAAAATCTATTTATAGCAACAAATAATTTTAAAAATGTGTAATACTGACCAAAGCACGCGCCATGTTTTCCCTGTCAAAGCTTTTCCCGGCGATTCCTTTTACAAATGCTTCGATTTTTCCAATAATTCCGTATCCTCATAGAGACATGTTTGGTCGTCTGCATAGAGAGCGCGGAAGATAATTATTCAATCCAGTAACTTTTCCAGTTTACTCATGCGAGGATATGCTATGCATACATGTCACATTAAAATGAGTTTTCTCAAAATTGTTGAAAGCGAAGAGTGCGCAATCAAAGGAACGATATTACTGAGATCGAACATTCCTTAGATAGATCTACGTGAATATGAAATTGCAATCTGGAATTAGATCCGTAACTCTTGAATTTTCTTTCTCAACTCAAATTGGATTCGCGGACAATGTAGATCACGATTAGACTGCACAAAACGTGCACTCTGATAGTTGATCTGCACTGTCCGCTGTGATTTCATAGTCTGGACAATAGAAGCAATCATTAGTCTTGTTTTTGGAACGAATAAGTCCCTTGGGTTTCTTCGGCGCCCTTCGGTTAGCCTACTGTAGATCTATTGAATAATCCAAAATAAAACAACCATTTAACAATACTTTTCATTCATCTTCTAATCACTGGTCTGTATCTTTAAGTAATTCTGGGAAGAGACGGATGTTGAGAAGATTGAGTGCCTAACACAGACAGACTGACAGGCAGACACACTGTGACGAAAAAGAAAGAAAGAAGCAGAGAGAGAGACAGATAGATAGAAAGAATTAACAAGTTCAGGAGTGAAACTCGCTCAATGTTTCGTTGAACCTCTAACAAATAAAATTTTTCTATTCGCAAAACTTTTTCCCTCCTTCACCTCATATTTCGGTGGAATTTGTTTGGAAACCCACATTTTCAGTAGGCCTATATGTTGTCGAAAAAATGTAAAGGTTTGCCTTCTGTTTAATAGCTTCATGTCAAGGAAAAGGGGGGAACAAATGACCCTTATTTGAGAAAATTTGAAACCCCATAGATCAAGTAAATTAATTTTTGTCCAACTTCGAGACTCTCTCTCTCTCCCTCCCATCTCTCGCTCTCTCTCACGATTTTAACATGTTTTAACTCTTTACCAAACGACAAAATTTTGGACCTGTCCAAATTCAAAGCACTTGCAGACGACAAAATAAATGTGAATCAAAAAATGAAATTTGATTTGGTAAGGGTAGAAAACATTGTGGGAAAAGGAAAAAATGCTGGTTACCAGCATTTTCTCCTTTTCTCACAATGTTTTCAAAGGCTTTCTTTCTAAGGGTTGTTTAAAGTCGTGATTGTACGGTGTAGAGTTAAGTAAGGCAATTTCCTGTGACGCGGCCTAACCTAACAATGATTTATAAATAACTGTGTATTGATCTATGAAACTTTGGAGCGATGCTTGAATTTCGGGGTTGCGACTGTATGAACTAGATCTACATTAAGATTTACCAATATATCCGAATTTTCAAGTATGATCATTCAAATAAGAGATTTGAATGAAAATATGCAGGAAAAAGACTTTAACAACCTTCCGTTTTTTTTTTTTAATTTAACCATTGGCTTACTGTTTTCTGGTTCTACACGGCTGATTTCCGTTTTATATAACGTTTCACAAAACGACAAAATTTTAGACTAGTCCAAGATGAACGCACGGTAGACTACACACAAAATCAGACTTCGTAAATCTTTTTTTCCCTTAGTTTTGTGAGAATTTTTAGTGGATGGTCGTATCTATTATGTTATCAATTTCATCCTCATTCTCCTCATCAATATCATCATCTGTAGTAGTCACAGTAAAAGTGCCAGCATAACAAACTAGACTACTGGTACAAGGGAGATAACTATAACACTAAATAAAGTGTGATCGAGTGGTCTCCCTTTGACCATCTGCGGTGTGGGAAAAAAGGGAGGATATGAATCTGAGTACATGTATGTGCATTTATGAGACCCAAGATCAGAATGCACAAAGTGTGCTTGTCTTATCCAGAGTTAAAGTGTCCTAAATTTTTTAAATACCCCTCCCCCATTAAAAAAAAAAAAGACCCCTAAAGTTTAGAACAGCGATTGAGTGTTTTTACACTTACAGAAGATATTCTTTCATTTTGTCTCGTCCCGGTTGCTGACTTCTGGAGCGAGCCTCTGAGTCAAGTGGTTGTGAGTTTCGGAAGATCCTTCAAAGGGTCTGCAAGTCTGCCTTTCTGTCTATCTGTCTGTCTGTACCTTGATACTATGACAGACACATTTGTCAGCGACTCAACTAACCGAACCAAAATATACATTTAATTCACATAACTTAAATTACATTAACGTGTGCTAGACGATTGTCGATAGTGCTTTGACGTACAGTTCTAAACTTGAAAAGTGTTGCTCATGAAGCAGAAAGATACCATTTTAGATGAGTGAAGTGAGACAGAGAGACAGATTTTTACCCTTTATGACGACTTTTGACGACCCTTCGGAAGAATTTAAGCCTTTTGAAAACATTGTGGGAAAAGAAGAAAATGCTGGTAACCAGCATTTTCTCCTTTTCCCACAATGTTTTCTACCCTTCACAAAAAAAATTCAATTTTTCAGTCACATTTATTTTGTTGTCTGCAAATGCTTTCAATTTGGACTGGTCTAAAATTTTCTCGTGTGGTAGAGTTAACAACCTACCGAATCAATATGAGGTGATTACAGAAACAAGGAAACACCAGTTGGTCTGCTGAGGCACAAACAAGTTTTCATAAAACAAGGACAAATCTATACACTTGATTAATGCAATGGCAACCATGAAATTCGGGTTCCTTTGGTCAACTGGGCCTGAATAAAACTTCGTGATGTTGAATACGATTACTACAAATCAAAGCACTGACGGTACCGAAGGTTGTGCTTGACTAAATTGTAATGTTCACAAAATGTGAAATGGATAGACACCATAAGTACGAAAATTCGTTCATTCATTCATTCATTCATTCAATTATCACAGAAAAATATTTTGTGTTTTACCTCAATTATGGTTAAAAAAATAATTATTGTAAGGGGGGAAAAAATCTTAGTTTAGTCAAGGGCTAATTATATTTCTCATGCTATATTAGCGGATAAATTATGTTCAGAATGTTCAGGAGTGATTTCACAACCAAAGAAAGCTAGACTGAAAAAAATCATACACATGTTGAATGTGCTCTCGGATCGTTTTGACATTGTGTGTCTGCACAATCTTGCAAACCATTCTAAAAATATTTCTTAGCCTTAGTTTCAGTAATCATGTTCAGTTAAGCTGAAACGAAACAAACTTATCACTGAGTAGGTCGAGGAGAAGGAGGAGGAGGAGCAAGAAGAAGAAGAAGAAGAAGAAACCAAAGAAAAAAACTCAAATACACGTACTCTCATAAGTAAAGGGGCTCAACTTTATGAGCTTGAAGCTGTCGTTAGAAACATTTTGTTCTTCCTAACTTGGAAATAAAACATATTTATTGAAAAAAGAGTTTTAGACGACTTTCCGTTTTACTGTGATTTTCTGTTTTACGCAAGTCTACACTAGCACAAGATCTAATGTAGTCGTAAAGTGTAGTCTCGTACTAGCTTGCGCAGGCTGATCCTAGAGGACATTTTACGCAAAGGCTCGAATGCTCCTTTTCGCATGTTACAAGCCATATTGGACATTAGATACATGTAGTTATTTCCCCTGTTCAAATCTTTAAATAGTCATGGGGTTGTTCGTGATCTGAATTATTCTAGCCTTCTTAACTCTTTACCACACAATCCTGACTTTTAACACCCCTGTAAAAGAAGCCGTTAGAAAACGTAGTGGGAAAAGGAGAAAATGCTGGTAACCAGCATTTTCTCCTTTTCCCACAATGTTTTCTTCCCTTCACAAAACAAATTTCTATTCTTTTATCACATTTATTTTGTCGTCTGCAAATGCTATCAATTTGGACCAGTCTAAAACTTTGTCGTATGGTAAAGAGTTAAGCCAAAGCAGTACTAAAGATTATTAATAAGTATTTATAATTTTTTTGATGAAAGAATTATAACGTTGCGGTTGTTCTTTTCTGAAACTTGGGCATATATCTAGCTAAGGATTAAGTTCTATGGGCCTACATTGAAGTTTACATCCCTGGACATAAATAAAAACAGACGAATAAAATAAATAAAATAAATAAATAACCCCATATTTGATAGAAAACGAACACGAACAAAGTACAGGCAGAAAAACAAACTTACCTCTATGAATACCGAAAAAGTAATCTACAAATGGTCTAAGCCCATATTTAATAGAAAACGAACAAAGTTCAGGCAGAAAAACCAACTTACCTCTATGAATACCGAAAAAGTAGTCTATAGATGGTCTATTCCATGCATGTAAGATGAATGGCAGAGATGTTAATAACCCGGCTCAGATTCACTTTCAATTTACCGGAGGAAAAAAAGATACAAGGCTATGCATGTAAATATGGCGTTTTCGCCAACAGCTTTTCATTTCATTTCTACCTTAAGATTCATTTAATGTCTATTATATTTATTTAAAAATGTAAAAATAAGTTTTCCTTATCGGGTTTATTTTATTCCAACAGTCCTTAACGAATTATAGAATACCAGTTCAGTATCTATCATTGCACTAGCGAGAACAACACATACGTCCCGCCCTTAACATGGTGTTAATACCAAGTCTTCTTGCAAGGTCACGTGTCACCTGTATCAACGCTGCTGAAAAAGGTAAAAACCCTTAATTACGAGGAATTTCATTAGATGACGAGAAACTTTATTATTTCGAACAGTGTTGTCTGTGACGTAAATTCACACAACCCAATACTTTTTATTCAAATTTCCATCTTACATGCAAGAACTATAGAGCTTCTCAATAAACCTTTTAACTCTTTACCAAATGACAAAATTTTAGACTTGTCCGAATTGAAAGCATTTGGAGACAAAATAAATGTGACTCAAAAAATTGAAACTTGACTTCAGAGGAGCAAAAAAAAACATTGTAGGAAAAGGAGAAAATGCTGGTAACCAGCATTTTCTCCTTTTCCCACAATGTTTTCAGAAGGCTTCTTCCTCTGGATCGTAAAAACCAGGGATTGTTTTGTAAAGGGTTAAAAACAACGTACGTAAGGAGAAACTGAACGTAAATGACGTTTTAACTATTGAACAACCGTAAAACATTGTAAATGTCAATATCTTACGGTTCGTTTGACAGCGACGCGTTTTTCCGTTTTCTTCATAAGCGCGCGCAGGCCTACTTATTCCGTAAATTGGGACAAAAGTATAAATTCTATCACATGTTAAAACTTACTTTTTATCACCTGACAACTCCTGTGAGTTTTATCAATAACTTTCCTGCTTCCTAAAGAAAATATTCAAGTTTAGTTTTCGAAGTTTCATGCACATGTAGTTTGAAAATTTACGGTGATTTCCTTACTTCGATCGACTGATCGATCATTTCCTAACAAGGTCATGTGACCTAGTGGATCCAGGCAATGATTACATCTTGTAATCTATAACAACCCTTCGGCCATGTTCGCCATAAGTAAGTTTTACGGGAGATAAACTTCAATACTGAAAATATCAGAGGTTGGGCTGAGTGGAAAGGGTCTAAGAATTTTTGTATCGAATGTCATGGGTTCTTTATACTCTCTCTCTCTCTCTCTCTCTCTCTCTCTCTCAGTTTCTGCCCAAGATGTATATCTCTGTAAATCCATATTCTAGAAAAGAAACGGACAACATTAAAGGAAAAGCTAAAGTTACTAATTATAATACGATTTTGGAATTTATCTTTCTGCATATTCTATCGTATTTTTTATAGAATTTCTCTTATCTGAAAAAAAAAAAAAACCTTTCTCAACCGTGAGTTCTAAAAAAGAAGTCTGAAATTGTTGTAGGGAAAATGCGAAAATTAATTCTGGTCACCGGAATATTTTTTTTTGCCCATCAGTATTTCTCTTTTCTGTTATGCTTTACTTGTTGCCTGCAAACTGTTTCAAAAAGGACGTGTCTAAAATTTTAAGACGAACGTTTTAATTGGTTGCACCGAACCGTGTGACCGAAAAAGTGAAGATGATTGGTTCATAATTAATGAGATTCAAAAACAAAATATTCGAAAAAAAATGATCAAAGGCGCCTTGGTGGGGGTTCCTTCACTTTGATGCCCACAGAGAATATCAGGGGCTTTTACAGGGTAGTACTTGACTTAACCCTTTCCCAAACAAGCCCTGGGCCCGTATTCACCAACCATTCTTAAGAAAATTCTTTGTCTTATTCTCCAGAGTTTTCTACATTTGTTAAGTAACACAACTTCTGATTGGCTAAACCGTTCGGTTTAGCCAATCAGAAGTAGTGTTACTTACAAATTTTGAAAACTTTGGAGAATAAGACTGAGAATATTCTCAAGAATTGTTGGTGAATACGGGCCCAGGTTTTTACGTGTCTGCAGTAAAAGTCTTCAGAAAACACTGTGGGAAAAGGAGAAATTGCTCGTAACGAGCAATTTCTCCTTTTCCCACAGTGTTTTCTACCCTTTTTGAGAACTTTCTGCCATTTTCTCCAAATCTAAAATTGTTGTCTGCAAACTCTTGGGATTTGGAAGGGTCCAAAATTTGTCGTTTGGGAAAGGGTTAAATGCCTTATGCATAAGAAAAACTCTATGCTTGCATAAACTTTCAAATGTCACCTATAGATTAAGTTCACCTCTTAACTTGCCGAAACAATGCAAAATTTTGGCAGAAGAGTTAAAATATCTTTATAAGAAGATAATTGATATGATTAAGAAATAAAAATAAGTGAATACATATAAAAAAAATGTACCAATATGAAACAATTGCTTGCTAGCAGAAATAACTGAGTTTGCAACGTGAATGTTTTCAAAATTCATCTGCTGTCAGACTGTAAAAAAAAAAAAATTCCGCCAGGAGCAATGTATCATTTCGTCGGTTTGCTTCCAAAACCTCGTAAGTACAGCTTGTTACAAGCTGTAGTTACGAGGTTTTGGAAGTAAACCGACGATCTGTTACCAGACGATACATGTGCACACTTTCAAATTCAAAGATCTGCAGATTACAAATTGAAAGTGACTTGGGCCATAGAAATAGTGTGTGAAATCGTGGGAAACACTGTGGGAAAAAGAGAAAATGCTGGTAACCAGCATTTTCTCCTTTTCTCGCAGTGTTTGCAAAAGGTTTCTTCCTTAGCGTGTTAAAACGACAATTTGTTACCAGACGATACATGTGCACACTTTCAAATTCAAAGATCTGCAGACGACAAATTGAAAGTGATTTGGGCCATAGAAATAGTGTGTGAAATCATGTGAAACACTGTGGGAAAAGGAGAAAATGCTGGTACCCAGCATTTTCTCCTTTTCTCGCAGTGTTTCCAAAAGGTTTCTTCCTTAGCGTCTTAAAACGAGATAAGGTTTGGTAAAGAGTTAGAAAAAAGAGGTAAGAAATCATTATTCATCGCCTACGGTGTGATGGAATGCGTAATGTCATTTTTTTACGATCGAATGAAACACTGGATTTTGCACAAAGGAACGTTTTAAAACACTGTCACAAATTGACATTTTTGCTCAGAATAAGCGATTGCTACTTTTCTGAGTGAGTAATGAATGATTTCTCCTTTTGCCACATTGCAAATTGGCTGGCTTTATCAAGATCTGATATTAAGTTATTATGTCATATACGTGTAACGTTACATACACGACTGTGACAATCTTGTATAGGATAAGATAATAGACTGTTTGTTTAACCTTTTCCCAAACAAGCCCTTGTTTTTACGTGTCTGCAGTACAAGTCTTTTGAAAACACTGTGGGAAAAGGAGAAATTGCTCATAACGAGCAATTTCTCCTTTTCCCACAATGTTTTCTACCCATTCGGAGAACTTTCTGCCATTTTTATCAAATTTGAAATTGTCTTGTCTGCAAACTCTTTCAGGTTCGAAGAATATAAAATTTGTCGTTTGGGAAAGGTTTAATGCATTACTCCATTTCCAACATTTCATTAATTCTGGCGAGCATAACGAGCAATTTCTCCTTTTCCCACAATATTTTCTACCCACTTGGAGAACTTTCTGCCATTTTTATCAAATTTGAAATTGTCGTCTGCAAACTCTTTCAGGTTCGAAGAATATAAAATTTGTCGTTTGGGAAAGGTTTAATGCATTACTCCATTTCCAACATTTCATTAATTCTGGCGAGCATAACGAGCAATTTCTCCTTTTCCCACAATGTTTTCTACCCATTTGGAGAACTTTCTGCCATTTTTATCAAATTTGAAATTGTCTTGTCTGCAAACTCTTTCAGATTCGAAGAATATAAAATTTGTTGTTTGGGAAAGGTTTAATGCATTACTCCATTTCCAACATTTCATCAATACTGGCGTAACCAGATCTATCCATGTTTTCCAAGGTTCTCCTATTACTAGCGTTTCCCAATAACATTCTGCCCAAGGCATAGGCCTCTTCCTCTCCCGATTCGCAACAGCAAGAACAATGTTCTGAGGAGACAGAGATATACAGTACAACCTGTATTCAGAGACCACTCAAGGGAAGTGCTGAAATTGGTCTCTTACAGCAGGTGGTCTTTAAATACAGGTTATATTAGGTTAATGTAAGAAGGGTTGTTGTATCAGAACAATGGTCTCTTTAAGCAGGTGGTCTCTAAATACAGGTTATATTAGGTTAATGTAAGAAGGGTTGTTGTATCAGAACAATGGTGTCTTAACCCTTTACTCCATAGATACTCATTTCTACGCATTGCTTGTCGGAGCCTTTGGAAAACATGGTGGCAAAAGGTGAAATTGCTCGTCACGAGCAATTTCACCTTTTGCCACAATGTTTTCTACACTGTCAAAAGGTGTTTTATACACACAAGAAACGGCTTCATCCTTGCTGTTATCTAGGGTCAATTAGAGATACCATAGAAATGCCTTACGGGGTAAAGGGTTAAAGCAGGTGGTTTCTTAATACAGGTGGTCTCTAACACAGGTTTAACTGTATTGAGAATGGTTTTGCTTATTACTAACCCTTTGCCACACAATGACGACTTTAAACAACCCTGAGGAAGAAGCCTTTTGAAAACATTGAGGGAAAAAGGTGAAAAATGCTGGTTACCAGTATTTTCTCTTTTTCCCATAAAGTTTTCTAACCTATCAAGGAAAAATGGCTCCATTTGGGCCACTATGAAATTGTCATCTGCAAACGCTTTCAATTTGAATAGGTCCAAAATTTAGGCATTTGGTAAACTGCTAAAGAAGAATAAAGGGCTGTTCCGGAGTGTTTGTGGGGCTGTTGTTTGACACGACAGTTGACCCATTACCACACAATCCCTAATCTTGACGACCCTGAGAAAGAAGCCTGCAGAAAACATTGTGGGAAAAGGAGAAAATGCTGGTAACCTTCTCCTTTTCCCCCCAATGTTTTCTACCCTTCACAATACAAAATTTAAATTTTCAGTCACTTTTATTTTGTAGTCTGCAAATGCTTTCCATTTGGACAAGTCTAAATTTTTTTTTGTGCTAAAGAGTTAAAGCCTATACCTAGTACTGTTGAAACCCAAGATGCACATGAATGAATAACCTTATAAATACATATGGTCATATATGGGTGAGTGACATCACTGAAGTTACGTTGAAAGCTACGTGAAACATCATTCAGTCAAGGCAATCAAAAAGATCTATATGCTAGGTGTCCACTGCAATAACCTTTAACTCATTACCAAACGACAATATTTTAGGCTTGTCCAAATCGAAAGCATTTGCAGAACAAAATCAAAGTGACTGAAAATTTGAAATTTGTTTTGTGAAGGGTAGAAAACATTGTGGGAAAAGGAGAAAATGCTGGTTACCAGCATTTTCTCATTTTCCCACAATGTTTTCTAAAGAATCCTTTCTCAGGTCTACAAAAGTAGGGATTCAGTGGTAATTGGGTTAACTCAAATTACAAAGAACTGCAAACTCTACATGTGTCACTTATGTTTAACCCATTACCACACAGTCCCTACTTTTGACGCCCCTGAGAAAGAAGCCTTTAGAAACCATTCTGGGAAAAGGAGAAAATGCTGGTAACCAGCATTTTCTCCTTTTCCCACAATGTTTTCTACTCTTCACAGAACAAATTTCAAATTTTCAGTCACTTTTACTTTATCGTCTGCAAATGCTTTCGATTTGGACAAACCTAAAATTTTGTCATTTGGTAATGCATTAATTCTTTACCATACATATCCTGTCTTTTGGCAACCCTGGTAAATAAAGCTTTGTAAAACATGAAATAATGCTGGTAACTCCTTACCACACGAGAAAATTTTAGACTTGTCCAAATTGAAAGCATTTGCAGACGACAAAATAAAGGTGACTAAAATATAGAAATTTGTACTGAGAAGGGTAGAAAACATTGTGGGAAAAGGAGAAAATGCTGGTTACCAGCATTTTCTCCTTTTCTCATAGTGTTTTCAAAAGGCTTCTTTCTCAGGGTCGTCAAAAGTAGGGATTGTATGGTAATGGGGTAATCAGAATTTCTACCCCATGCCTAATGTTGTTCACCCTGTCAAAGAAAAATCAAATTAATGCAGCCATGTTATTTAAATTTTTCATCTGCAAAAGCTTTCAATATTTGGAACAAGCCTAAAAAACTATCGTCTACTCAAAATGGCAACTGAATGTATGTTGATTATCTGAAGAAAAAAGTAAGATAAGCAAAACATACTGAAAACTGTAAAGAATTTATTTACATAATCAAACACTCAAGAAAAAAAAAATCAACAATTTTTTTAATGTATTGATGGTCTATTATAAGTTTCTCTTATTCTTGTTTAAGGTATTACCATTCTAACGGAAAACAGCTATTTCCACTATAATAATTATTATCCCAAAAAAGTTGCTTTGATTGAAAATGAGTATCATTGTCCTGCTTTGACAGAGCCACTTTTTTCCTTTTTTTTCCTTCTTAGAATATTCATTTATAAATCTAGGGCCACTCTATTCTCATTACAAGGAAAGATAATAATTACCTCCTTTTTCATAAAACTAACTAAAATATCAACAAATAATTTCAAGATTGACATCAAAGGAATTTCTAGTCGGTTACAAATGTGCACAAATATTATATCGGTATAAAACATTTTCTATCAACTTAAAAGAAATTTCATTCCATGTTGTACTAGAAGCGTTAGGATGGTAATATCTTAATTACATTTTTTTTTTTTTCTCTTTAATACATTTTTCCTCATTCCTCTTTTACAGCATTTTCCTCATGACTGTTTTAGAAAATTTTCCTCAATTCTCTAAAAGCTCTTTCTTAATTTCTCTTTCATAACATTTTCTTCAATTTTCTTTGATTACATTTTCCTTGTATTCCTTTTATTGCCTCGTCCATACATCCATACTTCATTCTTGAAAATTATCTTTATCATACCTTTAAAATTGTATTTTGTATTTTCCGATGACAATAGTGACTATGATTCAGTTTCTTGCATTATTTCATAAACATTTACCCTATCAAACTTCAATAAAATTTGTAGAAATAGTAATCTAAAGAGAATTTATTATCCAGAAAAAAGGATAAAAGCTGTAAGTCATATTGTATGACAAACATATGGTGAAAAAAAAAAAATTGAAATATTCAATGTATATGACAGTTAATGATTTATTCAGTACTGAATAATATTAGGATTACCCAGTTGTCGATTTTGTTAATTTGCTGGCAGAAATTTTCAAAACTTTTTCTTGTCTTTCAAGTTTAAAAAAATCATATATTAATTCAAATGATATACTAGTATATAAAACAAATTGATTATGAGAATGAGAGTTTATTCTCATAGAAGTATCAGCTGCTTCTATTTTGTTTGGTATCCACAAAAGAATATGGATGCAAGTTATAAAAATAAGTACCTTGCTTACAAAAACGTGGTGATTGGCATGTAAGAAGAAAATGTAACATAAGTTTCCTTATGAAAAGTGCAATGATTTCAACAAATACTTAGATACACAATCACAAATGTATTAATCACAGCTTCATTACAGTATTAAAGAAAAATTGTGGCCAAGACAGTCAAATCTTTCATCTCATTTCAATGTTATCAAAAAAATAATTTGACAATCCGAAATTCGGACTCATGTTGAAAGGAAATAAAAACTGTATTTATGATTATGAAAAATATGTATTGATCCTGTCTACTAGTTTTACAGGTAAACCAGTGTAACGGTATAAGGCCTGTCGCCCCATAAATATCTGATTTAAGTTTTTAGCCATTTACAATTATCTATTTTTCCAAAGTTGGCCACTGGCAAAAGCAATATGCATGTTTTATAAATTCTATCTTATTTTCACATCAGTTTATTTTAACCCTTTACCAAACAATCATTGGTTTTTACAACCCTGAGATAGACGCCTTTTGAACACATTGTGGGAAAAGGAGAAAATGCTGGTAACTAGCATTTTCTCCTTTTCCCACACTGTTTTCTTCTCTGTGGAAAACAAATTTCAATTTTTTAATTATGCTTATTTTGTCGACTGCAAGTGCTTTCAATTTGGACTAGTCTAAATTGTTGTCGATTAGTAAAGGGTTAATTTGATCTTACCTAATACCAAGACTGCTTGATAAAATGATATGACAATAACCCTTGGAGCACCTTTCAATCCTTTGGTTCCCTTTTGTGGCTAGTGCAGATCAAGATCAGGCTGCACAAAACATGCAGCCTGATCTTTGATCTACACTGTCCATTTTACTCAAACACTGTAGACAAAAACACCCTGTAATACGCCACTCCCCCACCCACTTTGAACAGGTAAACGACCGACTTTCAAGGAGGAGAAAAACATGGTTTTGCCTATTGTAGTGTATAACACGCAGTCCCCAGTTTGAAATTATTCAGAGCTGAAAAAATGTGCGTGTTATACGCACCAAAACACGGTATGACTCAATTATAAGAAATGTTATAGGAATTGTAAAAAGCATTCTCTGAAAAGGAGCAAATGCTGGTAACTGGCATTTTCTCCTTTTCCAAAAGTGTTTTTAAAAGCTGTCTTGAATATGATTGAAAGCAATATCAGAAAAAATGCAAGTAACCAGAATTTTCTCCTTTTCCAACAGTGTTTTCAAAGGCTGTATTGAATATGGTTGAAAGACAATGTCAGAAAAGAAAAAAAATGCTGGTCATCAATTTCTCCTTTTCCCCATCTGGTTTTTGAAAGTTTTCTTCCTTGGAGTATTTAAAACACAGAATTGTTTGGGAAAAAGAGTTTATTTCATGGTTGAAAGTTTACAATTGATCAAAAGCACTGGCTTCAATCATTTAACTCTTTACCAAATGACAAAATTTTAGACCTGTCCAAATTGAAAGCATTTGCAGACAACAAAATAAATGTGGTTCAAAAATTGTAATTTGTTTCAGGAAGGTTAGAAAACATTGTGGGAAATGGAGAAAATGCTGGTTACCAGCATTTTCTCCTTTTCCCACAATGTTTTCAGAAGACTTCTTTCTCGTGGTGGTTAAAAGTACGGATTGTGTGGTAAAGTGTTAAACCTTCCGTCATTGTCATCTTCAAGTTTGAATATCTGAAACAGCAACAGTTAGCACATTGGCTCGCAACACACGAAAGGAGCATTCGGACATTTACATAACGTGTCATCATGGAACAGCCTGTCAGTCTGCCAGGCTAATCTGGGACGGCACTTTAGACGTACACTAGATTTTGTGCTACAGTCGCCTTGCGCAAAACAAAAAATTACATAAAAACAGAAAGTGTAGGCTGATCTGAGCTGACACATTATTAGTTGTACGGCGAGGTGGCGACATGATTCACCACAGACATGAACAAGTTTCTAAGTCCCCTGCCACCTGAACATACAACGAATTTATTATACTGCAAAGTTTTACCCTTTCAAAGCGCATTAAGTTAAATTTTCCTGTTTTATAATTTCACGAATCGAGTATGCTGACTAAATAGAAATTCCCCTGTGTGCTCCAATTCAATGAAAACTGACGTCACTGGAAAATAACGTCACTATAACATGCAGTTTGGTGCATAAATGTGCAGTCTGGTTATCGATCGACGCCCCCATTTTTGGATGTTGTGCTGCATGTGTAGTGATGCTTACGGGGCATTCAAAAGGGAAACTTATAGTTTTACATGGTTTTTGTCAGGGAACATGATATATATGTTTCCGGTATGTTAACCAATCAGATCACGAGAAATTTCTTTGCAGTATAACAAACACAACTGTCAGAATGCCCCTTTTCGCATGTTGTAGGCCATACAAATGTATTGTGCACTCTATGCAACTGCTTGAGGTGGTTGTGGTTCCTTCTTGGACTGGATCTCTCTCATGCAGTCTACCAAAGCCTTACGGGAACCAGGTGTGTTTTGTAGATAGGCATAGTATGCAGCTCTCATGTGTGGTCGGCTGGTTTTGTGATAATCACTCAATCTGAAAAATAAAGTAAAGCATACAGCTTATCAAAAGATCAAACAAAACACTACAATTTGCTCAAGGCAATACATGTAAAGAAAGAAAAAGAAAACCAGAGTGGGAGCAGTTATTTTTTAAGCCTAAGGCCTCCATTTGCCATAACATTTTCAGTGGCTGTCAACTGCAAGGACATAAAAAGTTGAAATTGTAAAAATTGGTTAACTACATATTTTTTATCTTATTGCAGAAGAAACTACTAGTGGTGTCCTTGGTCGTCAGGTAGAGCGTCGGCCTCATAACCTAAAGGTCCTGAGTTTGATACCCGGGAGCGTGTTTCAACTTTGGGATTTTTCATTGGCCCACACATTCGGCGCGAGTACTGGTGTAGTTCCCAGGAAGCAGAATCGAGAGAGATTAGCATAAGTTGTAAGAACTTGTTTCTCAATCGATGTAAAATAAATACATGTATGTTTAAACTAAAGTACTAGTATGCAATATCTCCGCAGCTTCAAATTATACAACTTTGATTTAATTCTTTACCAACTGATAAATTTTTGGACTGGACCAAATTAATGGTATTTGCAGACAACAAATTAAATCTTGTTACATGACTTTAATAGGATAGAAAAAATATTGTGGCAAAGGGAGAAAATGCTGGTTACCAGCATTTTCTCCTTTTCCCCCCCCCCAGTTTTTGATAGGCGTCTATCTCAGAGTCATTAAAAGTCAAGATTGTGTGGTAAAGGGTTATTCAATTTTTTTTACAAAATTAAGATAGATATACAAGAGTAAACCCTTTATTACACAATCAAAAGTTTTAACATCACTTAGAAAAAAGCCTGTAGAAAACACTGCTGGAAAAGTACAAAATGCCGACAACCAGTATTTTCTCCTATTCCTACAATGTTCTCTATCCTTCAAAAAATAATTTCCATCATTACAGCTATATTTTAGTTGTCATCAGCAAATCTTTCAATTTGGACAAGTCCAAAATTTTGTCCACTTGAAAAATTGAGAAGCACAAATTTTGGCAGTCATTACCTGTCTAATTCCATCCTGAAAAAGTCTTGTTTAGTTCTCTTGTAGTCAGATTTCTTCCTTTCTTCACCATTGTGACTGTAATTCCTAGTCAACTCATCCCTGGAAAAAAAGATAAAGGAAAGTTTTATATAAGCATGCAAGCAAGCATGAATGTATTCATCCCATCCATCCATCAAGCCATCCACCAGGCCATCCATCCAGCCATCCTATCCACCCAGCCCATCATCCAAGATTACATCTTCACGAGCCAAGGTTATGATCACTACGTGGATCTTATCTTGGCGGATTGAGCCCGATTTGGAGATTCTTGCGATACACCCACTATTGGATGCTGGTTGTTATCCCGCTTTATATCATATTTCTTATAGCCAATGATATATTGTTTTACAAACCGCTTACGAATACAATAATTGAACATGAAGCAATAACCACAAACATACTTTGACATTCTATGGTCAGGTGCTGGGATATTGCCTAAAACCTCTGATAATTGATTGGTCACAATGAAACTTTCTGTAAATATTGTTCGTCTATGTTTTTTTGGTAATAAATCATTACTGATCCTGCACACATCCACGGCGTAATCCATGTGTACCATCTATGTTTATCCGTAAGGTCGCACCCTTGTTCTATTTTTATCAAAGATGAAATGCTTCGAGCGATTTGATTAATGCAGTTAGAACTAGCTGCAACCAATGAAAATGCGTATCGGGGAATGTTGAAATCAAGTTCGATCTGCCAAGGGTAGAGTAGCATAGTGGGTTGTCACCCTTGACTTACGAAGATGCCAAGATTAGGATATCAACATTACAGCCAGCCTCATTCAGTGCCTGCAGTGCTTTGATTTGTACTTGCATGCCTTTAATTATCATTCTTATTCTTCTTCAGGTATTTCAAATAGCAATTGGGTCAATTTAATTTTACATTTAAAACTGCAATGGTCAGTTACTCTGAACCTCTACTTGTCTAACCCTTTACCTTAAGATTCTGTGCATTAACTCTTTACCAACATTTATGACAAAATTTTAGACTTATTCAAATCAAAAGCATTCAAAGACAACAAAAAATTAATTTGATTCAGAGGATGAAATTTGTTCTGGGAGGGTAGAAAACATTGTGGTTACCAGCATTTTCTCCTTTTCCCACAATGTTTTCAGAGGGCTCCTTCTCCTGCATTGTGAAAACCAGGGATTGTTTGGTAAACAGTTAACCCATTACCACACAATCCCTACTTTAGACGACCCTGAGAAAGAAGACTTTAGAAAACATGGCGGGAAAAGGAGAAAATGCTGAAACCCAGCATTTTCTCCTTTTCCCACAATGTTTTCTGCCCTTCACAAAACAAATTTAAATTTTTCAGTCACTTTTATTTTGTTGTCTGTAAATGCTTTTAACTTGGACAAACCTAAAATTTTGTCATTTTGTAAAGAGTTACAGAATCCTAAGAAGAGGGCTTTTGAAGACAATGTGGAACAAGAGCGGCAAATTGTCGCAAGATACGCCGATCTTACCCCAAGTTGTAAAGCTGGGGTATGCACCGGACAAAATTCAAGTATGAAAAACAATAAACGGCAATAACTCAAAAATTAAGCAAGCAAGAGTTATGATTCCTATGCACTGCACTCCCCCTTGATGAGATCTATCCATCCATGAAATTTCATAACCCTAGCTAGTATAGTTTTGGAGATACGCTCCGTACAAAATTAAAGTATGAAAAACAACAAAGGGCAATAACTCAAAAATTAAGCAAGCAAGAGTTATGATTCCTGTGCACTGCACTCCCCCTCCATGAGATCTATCCACCCATGAAATTTCATAACCCTAGCTAGTATAATTTGGAGATATGCTCCGGACAAAGAACTGGATGCCACCCGCCCGCCATGGGTGATCCCATAATACGTCCCGTCTCTGACGGGCGTATAAAAAGGAGAAAATTCTGGTATCAGCATTTTCACTTTTTCCACAGTGTGTTCAACCGTACCTCAGATAAACACCATCATTTGAGACACATTCGTCATGTGCAAATTCTTTAGGTTTTGGACAAGTCTAAAATCATGATGTTTTCGTAAAGAGTTAACCCTTTCCCAAATGACAAATTTTAGACTGTCCCAACTCAAAGTGTTTGCAGATGACAATTTTGAAATTTGATGAGAATGGCAGAAAGTTTTCAGATAGGCTAGAAAACACTGTGGGAAAAGGAGAAATTGCTCATTGCGAGCAATTTTTCCTTTTCCCACAGTGTTTTTTAAAGACTTGTACAGCAGACACATAAAAATCAGGGCTTGTATGGAAAAGAGTTAAGGATCAATCTGCACTGGCCTTGAGGGGCAAAATTCACCATTATTTTTATCACAATAAACATAGTAATTTCTTTCTCCTTTACCCATCTGGAAAGATATAGGGCCCTTTGGCAATTTCTGCTACAGAAACTTATGCTAAACCATGGTTAGGGCATAACCCCATTATCTATATAACTTTGAAAAAGCAATATTTAGGTTTTAACTATCGAATTGTCAATTTCGTTTTAGTTATTACCACTTTTGACAATCCTACTTTTGATGTCCCTCAGAAAGAAGCCTTTAGAAAACATTGTGGGAAAAGGAGAAAATGCTGGTAACCAGCATTTTCTCCTTTTCCCACAAAGTTTTCTACCTTTCACAAAACAAATTTCAAATTTTCAGCCAGTTTATTTTGTCGTCTGCAAATGCTTTCAATTTGGACAAGTCGAAAATTTTATCACATGGTAAAGTTAACTCTTTACTAAATGATAAGATGTTAAACGATTCCATTTTGATAGCATTTGCAGACGACAAGATGAATCTGATTCAAGAATCTAAATTTGTTTCGGGAATAGTAGAAAACATTGTGGTAAAAGAAGAAAATGCTGGTAACCAGCATTTGAGTTTTTTGGCAGCACTAAGATATGTAATTTGAAATGGCATAATAAAATACATTTGGAGAGGCCATCGATCTTTGAGATACTTATTTTTATTGAAAATAGCCTCTATCGCTCATAGCCTTTTCTTGGCGCAATGATACAAATTTGCCTGCTTTTTCGTTCCAAACCTATTCGTTCCATGGCTTGTTCGTCCTATGATTGCGAGCTTCTCCATGTGATTGCTCGTGAATATTTATAGATCGAAGTAATTGATTGTAATGTTGGAAATTAAATGTAAAAGGCTAAAGATATTTCAAAATTATAGTTTTAAGGTACATGAGCACTCTCCCTTTAACCGAAAAGGTATTCATTTGCTTAGTGGGTTGACTTTTAAGCCATTATTTGAACAATATGTCTCTTTTTCTTTCGAACTATCAATTCCACACAATGGGTTTCCTTGACAAATACTACTTCAGCATTCTCAACGCTTTGATTTGTGAAGAGTTACCTGATCATTGGAACGTCCCCATAGTACAGCTCCTTGGTGGTCAGTTCTTGATTGGGTAATTGTATCACAGGAAATTTGGGTAGTCGGGTACTACCCTGTTTGGCCTCAGGTCTCTTTTGTCTTGGTGATCTGAAACAACATTAAAAATAAGAAGTGTTAATAGTTCCAATGCAGAACAATAAATTATCACTGCTGTTTGTGAAGGATCTGTATTTTTAATGTTCGAGTCAAATTCTGTTGAATGTATGGAAAACCAAGTTAAGAGAACCTAAGCTACTATCGGTAAATTAGATCAAAATGCGTTCAACAATAAGCACTAATTAAATCATCTTTTATATGGTAATTATGTAATGCGGTGCATTAAAGGAGATAAGAGCATTGACCAAAAGACTCCCTCACCTCTAAATACATGTTGTTATCTATTTTTGGTGACATTAGTATTGGTTTAACTCTTTACCACATAATCCCGAGTTTTAACGACCTTGAGGAAACAGCCTTTGGAAAACCTCGTGGGAAAGGAGAAAATGCTGGTAACCAGCATTTTCTCTTTTTCCCACAAGGTTTTATAGACTTTCACAGACAATTACGATCATTTATAGTTAAAGATAAATTTAAAGTGTCGTCTGCAAATGCTTTCAATTTGACCAGTCTAAAATTTTCTCGTGTGGTAAAGAGTTAACAGGGTCTTTTTTGACGTAAGTACATGTATCAGGTATCTGACCTTCTATGTAATGAATCATGTTTATGCCAGACAAGTCCCTACCATGTGAGCAACACACACAAAAAATAATCAACACATCATTATATTTTTGAGGTATTACATTAACTCTTTACCAAACAACAACATTTTTCATTGGTCCAAATTGAAAACATTTGCAGATGACAAAATGAAAGTGACTGAAAGTTGAATTTTCTTTTGGGAAGGGTAGAAAAAATTGTGGGAAAAGGAGAAAATGCTGGTTACCAGCATTTTCTCCTTTTCCCACAATGTTTTCAGAAGGCTTTTTTCTCAGGGTCATTAAAAGTCGGGATTGTGTGGTAAAGGGTTAAGCATGTCTTATGCATTTGTTGTATCAGGCATCAACATCATTTCAATTATGTAACAATAATCAACCACTGTATTCATTGCTCAGAAATGAAACATTTCTGAAACTAAATCCCTCCTGAACAAAAACAAACTGCATACCGGTGCCAACACTCAGCTACAGCTGGTTTTAGAAATAGATCGATTTCGGGTAAAAATTGTAAGTCTAAAAAAGGCCATAATTATTTCAAAAATAGTTTTTCTATGGTTACGTGCTGCTGTGGTTTGTGTTCCCCTTTTCACGCTTAACTCTTTACCAAACAGCAAAATTTTAGACTGGTCCAAATTGGAGGCATTTTCAGACAAACAATAGAAACAAGACTCAAATACTGAAACTTGACTTTAACTCTTTACCAAACAATCCCTGGTTTTTTCGACCCTGAGATAGAAGCCTTTTGAAAACATTGTGGGAAAAGGAGAAAATGCTGGTAACCAGCATTTTCTCCTGTTCCCACAATGTTTTCAACCCTGTTGGAAACAAATTTCAATTTTTGAGTTACATCTATTTTGTTGTCTGCAAGTGCTTTCAATTTGGACCAGTCTAGAATTTTGTCGTTTGGTAAAGGTTAACTCTTTACCAAGCGACAAAATTTTGGATTTGTCCTTAACATAAATAAGTTCTTGCAGACATTAAATTAAAGGTGGCTAAGATGGTAAGATTTGACTTTGGAAAGGGTAGAAAACATTGTGTGAAAAGTAGACAATGCCTCCTAGCATTGTCTACTTTTCACACGACGTTTTCTACAGGTTCTTTTGCTCAAGGTTGTTTAAACGGAGACCATTTGGTGATTGGTTATCTCTGCAAAATCTATGACTACCAGTATATGTAAAGAGGCAAAAATAGATGTGCAGCATTCAAAAACTCCAGTCTAGTTTCTATAAGGTATAAGCCATGCAAATGCTATATTGAAAGACAGGCCAAAAGTTTCATTAAAGAAAATATGAAAAAATTATTCTGAGAAACAGGGGAATCAATATATACTCAAGCAGATGTACACTCAGTTTTACGCATGTTGCCCATGTTTACTGCTGACCGTAGGTGAATAAAAGTCAAAAAGTTTGGAAAACATCCATCTTATTCTTACAGCATCTCTTAACCTTTCATATCATAATTCCAATTATTGACAACCCCGAGATATAAAGCTTTTGAAAATACTGTGGGAAAAGGAGAAATGCTTACCAGCATTTATCTCCTTTTATCATAATGTTTACTATCCTTTCAAAAACAAGTTTCAATATTCAAGTCAGATTGTTTTTTGTCATCTGCAAATGCTTTCAATTTGGACTAGTTTAACACTTTGTTGTCTGGTAAAGAGTTGAATGAAATAATTTAAGCCTGTCTTTCAATGACTACCTATCCCCATGCATTTGAAAGTACAATGTACCAGTAATCTAAAGCAAGGTGAGAACATTATCATATACCCAACAATGTTCAAGTGGAACAGAGTCAAAAAAGATCTGAGCGAAATTCCTAAATCATGAAACAGAGTAATCTTTTATCATACAATTCTACTTTTTAACAACTCTGAAAAAAAAAAAAAAAATATTTTAACAATTTAACAATTTTTAAGTTGATCGAAATGACAGAAAGTTCTCCGAATTGGTTGAAAACACTGTGGGAAAAAGGAGAAATTGCTCCTTACGAGCAATTTCTCCTTTTCCCCACAGTGTTTTCAAAAGACTTGTATTGCAGACACGTAAAAATAAGGGCTTGTTTCCGAAATGGTTAAACATTGTTGAAGAAGAAGAAAATGCTGGTAACAAGCATTGTCTCCTTTTCCCATACTGTCTTGTGGCCTTTCAAATACATCCTAAATTTCAAATAAAAATCAACTTTTATCATTTGCAAATGCTTTTAAATTGGAAAGGTTTATAAGAAATAAATTGTTCAAGATTTAAGGAAGATAACCTTGACATACATATAACAAAGATAAATTGAAGATTCATACTTGAATACATAAGAGAATACTCTGAAAAAGGGATGAATTACTCAAAATAAATAATTACACCTTCTACCCAAATGTTTTCAAGATTAAAAAAAAAAAATTTTGTCAAAATCTCAAATAAAATCTTATCATCACTTTTTGTTCTTCATTGTATACTTCAGTAAAAAGATTTTGATTGGCTAAAATACAAAGTTTGTCCAATTAGACATTTTGTTTTAACCCTTTACCTGAAATGCCAATTTGAGGCTCTTCCATTTCAGCAGCAAATAAAGATATGATGTCAAAAATATGGACAAATGAGGATACAAATATCTGATTGAGTGGCAAACATTGTGGGAAAAGGAGAAATTGCTTGTTACGGGCAATTTCTCCTTTTCCCACAATGTTTTCAAAAGCTGTCTGTTGTTGATATGTCAAAATGAGTATCTATGAAGTAAAGGGTTACAATGAAAAATAACAACAAGACACTGAAGTCCACATTACCATAAAAGAATGACTAAATCCCATGATATGACTAAAATGTGGCTTGCAACATGCGAGAAGGGGAAGAGACATTTGCGATGTCGTCTCAGATCGGCTTGCACAATCCATGCAGGCTAACGAGACAGCCTTTTATGACTGCATTAGATTTTGTGCTACAGAAGACTTGCACAAAGCAGATAATTACACAAAAACTGAAAGTGTTGTTTCCAATTAGCCTTCGCAGGCTGCACATGCTGATACGAAACGACACTACGCAGATATCTGAATGCCTCCGAATGCCCCATACTTGGCTGCAATTGATTTTTGTAAAAGGGTATTAACTGTGTAAAAAGATTTGAAGGTTATCTGTCCTTGTTGCATGGGTTTTCCTTTTGAAATTAAAAAAATTTTCAAAGTTTGAAGTAAATACCTTCAGTAATAAGAGAGATATAGGATGTCAAAGTTTTGCACAACAATGTCACAAACAAATGATTATGACATAAAATTTACTTTTTCTTCAAAACTGTGTGGAGATAAAATGTGCAGAGATATAAAATTTCTGTCCCTTGCTTTCTAGAAAAAAAACAAACAAACATTGTGACAAAAAGCTAGCACCATCATGCAAGACAACACATGTCAATAAACCCTTTGCCTACCATACAAATACAATGGATTTTCCAAAATGGTTTAACCCTAAACCGCACAATGCTGACATTTAATGATCCTGGGAAAGAAGCCTTTTGAAAAGATTGTGGGAAAAGGAGGAAATGCTGGTAACCAGTATTTTCTCCTTTATCGACAATAATTTCTACCTTGTCAAAGAAATATTGTACCATTTGATCCACAGTGAAACTGTCTTCTGCAAATGCTTTCAATTTGGACAAGGTTAAAACTTTGATATCTGGTAAAGGGTTAACTCATTACCAAACGACAAAGTTTTAGGTTTGTCGAAATCGAAAGCATTTGCAGACGACAATATAAAAGTGACTGAAAATTTGAAATTCTTTTTGTCAAGGGTAGAAAACATTGTGAGAAAAGAAGAAAATGCTGGTTACCAACATTTTCTCCTTTTCCCACATTGTTTTCTAAAGGCTTCTTTCTCAGGCTCGTCAAAAGTAGCGATTGTGTGGAAATGGGTTAAAGAATCAATAAAAAAAATAATGATGAATGCCAAGCAAAATCTTTGTTTTATTGACACCGAAAAAGAGAATTTAATAGCTTATCAAATGACTTGTTTTTTCTTCCAAAATAGCAAAAACTTTTCCCAATATTCAGAATGATCTTAATTTGGCCCAAAGATTTAAAAATGCTGTCTGCAGAAACAATAGATACTATTTCTATGAGAGCAAGGGTTATCTGTTATACTGATTTCCACTTACGTTCTTGGTCTGGGATCATTTTTCTCACTATATATAAAACATAATTGTTCTCTTAAGTCTTTACCAAATGACAAAATTTTAGACTGGTCCAAACCGAAAGCACTAGCAGATGACAAACGTAACTCAAAAATTAAAATTTGTTTCCAGCAGGACAGAAAACATTGTGGGAAAAGGAGAAAATGCTGGTTACCAGCATTTTCTCCTTTTCCTGCCATGTTTTCAAAAGGTTTCTATCTCAGGGTGGTAAAAAGCAGGGATTGTTTGTCAGTCCAAAGTTGATGAGATGACATCAGCTTATAACAAATTACCTTTTCATGCTGAACCCAGTGTTTAAATGACTTTTGAAAACGTCATGGGAAAAAGAAGGAATGCCAGTAAACAGTATTTCTTTCTTCCCCATCAATGTTTCTAACCTTTCTACAATAAATCCCACCTTTCAACCCTGGTTTAGTTTGATGTCTGTCTGCAAATGCTTCCAATACTGATGAGTCTTATATTTTTTCATCAGATACAGGCAAACTGGCAAGTCCCAATGTGGGAATTACGGTACATTAAAAGCAAATGTGGCAAATTGAGAAAATTGCTCACTTTGCACTGGTCTCCTTTTACAATTACTTTCTCCATTTGCTATGAACTTGATGAGTAATGCTTTTAAAAGAAGACTTTTCAAAAGTTAAATTTTAGTGATTACTTAGTGAGAAAACATCTCAATATAATAACAAAACACACAGACATGGGCGGATCCGGATGGGGGGACCGAGAGTCCGGAACCCCTCCCCCCCCCCCCCCCCCCCCTGGAATTTTGGCAAAAATGTGGTTATCAGATTTGTGAAATGGTACTGGTTTGATATTGCACAGCATTTATGTAAAATACAGTCATAAATTTAAAAAAAAGGGTTCTAAATGTGGAAACCTCCTCATGTTTAGAACTGGAAACATTGACTTTTCTTGTAAACGGCTTACATCCACTGAAATCCGGAAATCAAAGTATCATATAATAAGACGAGTGCGTTTTCGGTGGGAACCCCCGAGAAAGATATCTGGATCTGCGCGTGCACAGATGTCCTCTAAACAATCCCTTACTTTTGACGACACTGAGAAAGAAGTTTTTAGAAAACATTGTGGGAAAAGGAGAAAATGCTGGTAACCAGCATTTTCTCCTTTTCCCACAAAGTTTTCTACCCTTCCCTGCACAAATTTCGCATTTCAATTCACATTTATTTTGTCATCAAATGCTTTCGATTTGGACAAGCCTAAAATATTATCCTTTGGTAATGAGTTACATATTATAATAGTGCATACCTGTATGGTTTAGAAAAATTAGGAATAAATGTAAATGGTTACAGTTATAAAAATATTTCTTACAGTCAGCATGATCTGAATCAATTCCAAAACTTAATGCAATTTATATTTGTAACCATTTAGTGAAACCAACCAGGAACTGTGTTCCTTCACATTCTTCTTAACCCTTTACCACATAACCCCAACTTTTAACAACCCTGTAAAAGAAGCCCTTTGAAAACATCTAGGGAAAAGGAGAAAATGCTGGTAACCAGCATTTTCTCCTCATCCCAAGTCTTTTCTACCCTTCCCAATACAAATTTCAGTTTTTTAGTCACTTTTATTTTGTCGTCTGCAAATACTTTCAATTTTCAATAAACCATAAAATGACATTTAAAATAAGATATAAACCATAAAGTGACTGCTTAAATACCATATAAACTATAAGGAAAACTCCAAAAGTTAGTTATTTGGTAATGAGTCAAATTAAAAATTGAGAATTAGACTTCAAACGCAATTTACAAAGTTAGTGAATACAGCCCCTGACAAAAAAATACTCACTTTGGTTTTGGAGTTGTCCGCATTTGATCCATACGTCTCTGCCTTAGTTCAGCGGTCTCCAGTTTAGGAAGGACATTTCGGTCCATGTTCAAACTATGCCATGGGTCGCACAAACGGATGGCAGTAGATCTGGTTGTAAACATGAGCTCTTTCTGCAATTTCAAATATGAAAGTTTTATGCTACGTGTATTTGTTTATCCCTTTACTCCATAGATACTCATTTCTATGCATTGCTAGAAGGAGCCCTTGGAAAACATTGTAGCAACAGGTGAAATTGCTCGAGCAATTTCACCTTTTGTCACAATGTTTTCTATGCTTTCAAAAGGTGTCATATACACATGAGAAACAGCTTTATCCTTGCTGTTATTTAGGGTCAATTAGAGATACATGTACCATAGAAATGCCTTATGGGGTAAAGGGTTATATTTCTTTATCAGGCAACGAAATATTGGACTTGTCCATACGGGAAAAATTTGAAGACAACAAATTCAATGTGGTTAAGACAATGGAACATGTCCTTGGATTGGTAGAAAAGAATTGTGGGCATGGAGGAAAATGCCCATTATCAGCAGTTTCTTTTTTTTTCTCTTAGTATTTCAAAGCCTTCTTCCATTTCGTTGTGTAACGTGCAACGACCTGGTCACCCATCCAGGCACTAACCTAATGCACATTGCTAAACTATCATGGAGAGAAATACACCAAACCGCATCGCTGTAAAAGCTAGCTCAACAGCAAGGCAGGTTTCAAGTGCTTTATATATCTAACCCCTCTCCGTGACATTACTCCCCCTTTTGAGAAGTCTCAACCCCGAGACCTATATACAAAAATGTATATACAGAAACACAGGGGAATATACATGGGTAAGGCAACTCCAGTCCGGCAGTTGTCATTATCCCACTTCTGACACCAAATGTAACGTGCAACGACCTGGTCACCTATCCAGGTACTAACCTAATGCACCTTGCTTAACTATCACGGAGAGAAATACACCAAACCACATCGCTGTAAAAGCTAGCTCAATAGCAAGGCAGGTTTCAAGTGCTTTACATATCTAACCACTCTCTGTGACAGTTGAAAGTAAAACTCAGAATTGTTTGATAACAGGTCAACAAATAATATTGGAAGACAGAAAATATAAAATAACAGAATAAACTCTCACGAAAAAACATGCAGATGTTTTATAATTTCACTGTAGACCATTTTTGAAAACATCATAGCACAAGAATCACTTCTTCTCATTGACACAATGTTTTCAATCTTATTACCAAATTCCATAAGGATGCTTTTTAATTCTTTACCAAAAAACAAAATTTTGGCCTAGTCCAAATTGAAATAATTTGCAGACGACAAAATAAATGTGGTTGAAAAATAGAAATTTGTTGTTGGTATGGTAGAAAACATTGTGGGAAAAGGAGAAATGCTGGTTACCAGCATTTTCTCCTTTTCCCACAATGTTTTCAGAAGGCTTCTTGCAAAGGGTCGTTAAAAGTCCAGATTGCATGGTAAAGTGTTAAGTCATTCTACTTATGTTCATTATTAATCTACTTAACCCTTTACTAGTCAACAAAACTTTAGTCTTGTCCCAATTGAAAGCATTTGCTGACAATTTCAACGTAGCTTGAATGGGATACAATTTTTTTTTCTTACATAGTAGAAAAAATTGTGGTAAAAGAATAGAATGCTGGTTCCCAGCATTTTCTCCTTTTCCTACAACATTTTCAAAAGGCTTCTTTCCAGGGTTATTAAGATTCGACATTGTGCAGTAAAGGTTTGAGACACGTCTAAAGCTAATTGTAAAAAAAAAATTCCAGGCAATTTCTTTTTAGACTTGCTAAAACTGAAAGCATTTGCTCAAATAATGCTCAAGCTATCAGACTTTTCTGTGAAAGGGTTGAAAACTTTGTTGGTTACTGGCATTTTCTTCTTTTCCCAAAATGTTTTCAAAAGACTCATTCCCTTGGGTCATAAAAGCAAAGATCTGACTAGTAAAGGGTTACAAAATAAAGAACCGATTCATCAAAAAGTGTTATCTTCATACATCTTCCTCCGTGACTTCCTCGGAACTTTTCTTTTCCATAGACTTGGACACTTCCCCACCATGCTTTTCCTTGTAACCATAAACTGGCTGTTAAAATATAAACCATAAAATGACAAAATAAAATATAAACCATAAAGTGACTGCCGAAATACCATACCAACAGTTACTATAAACTTTCATTTCTTTTAAATAAAACCATTAACTGACTCCTGAATCTACCCAGGCACATCCGGAAACTGTCTCGACCAAACAAGAATTTGGAGCTGCCTAGCCAAACTGTAATCCTAATGTGGTCTAGACAGAATTCCAGTTTGGTCTAGGTAGATTCTGGATCTGCCTAGATTCCAGTTTGGAAAATTATATAAACCAATTAATGTCATTTTGAAATAAATGTATGAACCATGATTCAGGGATTCTATATGATCCCTGCATGATTGATTGAATTTGTTTTATGCCATTTACAACATTATTTCGGTCATATTTCAGGGACAGCTCACATATTCATCTACTTCTAAGATTCCACAAATAGTAGGCTAGGACTCTGAAGTGCCTTGCCAAAGGAACAATGAATTTCTATTTAGAACAGAAGTTTGAACCACAAAATGGTTGTTAAATCATTGAGCGCAAAGGTCCATTTGGTATAAGTATAGACCATAAACTGATAGCTGAAATATACACAACTGCTGCTATAGGTCCTAGACTGGTTTTTCAAAACATAAACCATAAACTGGCATTTAACACTTTACCAAACGACAAAATTTCAGACTGGTCCAAATTGAAAGCACTTACAGACGATAACATAAATGTGACCCAAAAACTGAAATCTGTTTCCAGCAGGGTAGAAAACATTGAGGGAAAATGAGAAAATGCTGGTTACCAGCATTTTCTCCTTTTCCCACAATGTTTTCAAAAGGCCTCTACCTCAGGGTCATCAAAAGTCGTCATTGTGTGGTAAAGGGCTATAAGATAAATAGCAGTGGACAAGGAAACAAAACCAATCCAAACTAAAATATTGACTATAACCAGACTAATGAGATCAGACAGAGAACCAGCTCACCATATTAATGAGAAAGTTGGCTTCATAAGTGCTACAGTATGGTACCAGGCTGGTATATACATCTGGATAGTGATCTCGCCTGAAATGATAATTGTAAGATACCGGTAAGTGATGATTTTATTTGTGATGGTGATCAACATTTTGGTCAGCAAAAACAAACGGATGCAGACACACAGACGAACGGACGTACGCACAGTGTGGCGACTATATGCTCCCCCGAAATGTTTCGGGAAGACGACAAAATAAAAGTGACTGAAATTTTGAGATTTGTTTTTGGTTTCCAGCACTTTCTCTTTTTCCCACACTGTTTTTAAAAGGCTTCTTTCTCAGGGTTGTTAAAACCCAAGATTGTTTGGTAAAGGGTTAAGCTTTTGAAAACTTCTGCAGACGACATTTTTCACCTTTCACCCACAATGTTTTCAAAAGGCTACTATCTCAGGGTATTGTAAAAACCATGCATGGTCTGGTGAAGGATTAAGAAGAGGCCTTTTGGAAAATATTCCGGGAAAAGAAAGAAAGATTGTCTTCATTTTCCACAAATTTTTCTATCCTTTCAAAGAAAATACTTACCATCTGCGCCACAATAATTATTACTTGTTTGTTTGGTAAAAAAGTTGAAATATTTTACCAGAAGATAAATGTAATTATGAAATAACTAATTAACCCTTTCCCAAACAAGCCCTGGTTTTTACGTGTCTGCACTAAAAGTCTTTTGAAAACACTGTGGGAAAAGGAGAAATTGCTCGTAATGAGCAATTTCTTCTTTTCCCACAGTGTTTTCTACCCTTTTGAGAACTTTCTGCCATTTTCTCCAAATCAAAAAATTGTCGTCTGCAAACTCTTTCTGTTTGAAAGAGTCCAAAATTTGTCGTTTGGGAAAGGGTTAATCCTTTACCAAACAATCCTTTGTTTTAACTCTTTACCAAACGAGAAAATTTTGGACTGGTCCAAATTGAAAGCATTTGCAGACGACAAAATAAAAGTGACTGAAACTTTGAAATTTGTTTTGTGAAGGGTAGAAAACATTGTGGGAAAAGGAGAAAATGCTGGTAACCAGCATTTTCTCCTTTTCCCACAATGTTTTCTAAAGGCTTCTTTCTCAGGGGCGTCAAAAGTAGGGACTGTGTGGTAATGGATTAAGGAGAAAGCTTTTGAAAACAAAATTGGAAATGGAAATGGATAACCAACATTTTCTCCTTTTCCCATAATGTTTTCTACTCTGTCAAAGACAGAAATCATAATCTGAGCTTTACAAAATTTGTTGTCTGCAAATGCTTTGAATTTAGTCCCGTGCATCATTGTGTTATTTGGGAAAGAGCAAAGCAAGATGCAAGATGCCAAAAATTTGAAACAATTATAAGCATTTAAATCTTACACTTTGGGTTTTTTAAACTTCTTCGCTTCACTTCCCAGACTTTGCTTCAGACGTCGAAGTTCTGCCTGGAAGAACTCTTTCATCTGCCCCCTGGCTGAAAAATAATAAAAATAATAAAATAATAAAAAAAGTAATTTAAAACAAGACTGTCTATAAATAAATTGGATTTCTATATATTATCAATTTCATTCAATGTATCACTAACCCTTTACCACACAATCCCAACTTTTGACAAACCTGAGAAAGAAAAGCTTCGAAAACCTTGTGGGAAAAGGAGAAAATGCTGGTAACCAGCATCTTCTCCTTTATCCACTATGTTTTCTACCCTTTCCAAATCTAATTTCAATTTTGATTCACATTTATTTTGGCATTACCAAGCGACACTTTTTTAGGGTTGTCCAAATCGAATGCATTTGCAGACCACAAAATACAAGTGACTGAAAATTTAAAAATTTGTTTTGAGAAGGGTAGAAAACACTGTGGGAAAAGGAGAAAATGCTGATTACCAGCATTTTCTCCTTTACCCACAATGTTTTCTGAAGGCTTCTTTCTCAGGGTCGTCAAAAGAAGGGATTATGTGGTAATGGTTTAAATATTGGACTAGTCAAAAGTTTTGTCGTTTTGGAAAGTAAAGATTCCTGTATATATTTTAATTTACTCTATGGAACTGTGGAAACATGTATGTTGCATGCATGTATATAAGAACTTTTTATCTTTTGTATGCCATTATGTGTATGTTTGGTTTCGAAAAATTTTGCTTCTTCTCTCGATTGAGGTTGCTTGCAGAAGTTTTTTCTTCTTCTATATCTTAAATTTAGGTGTGCTTTTTATGCCTAAACTCCAAATGAATACATTTTTAATGTAATTTACCCCTTGCGTAAACTTGACCCGTCACGCAAAAGGGACCACTTGGGTAATGCGCAAATTGTGCAGGCTAGCCAGAGTCGACACTTTTCGCTTTTATGATATTTTCCGTATAAGACTAGTCATTCCACCTTAACATACTATCATTTTTGAACTATCAACTTTGAATGACCTGCGCTTTCATTGGTCTGTTTTCATTTAATTGATGTACGGAATTCCCAGATTGTCCCCTATTTGCATGAAAGATAACAAATTTCAAACTGAACTACCGTATGTGTTTTTTTCTGTTTGTTTTTTTTCCTTTCTGTTCTTTCATACTGTCAAGCTTTCCTTTCATACTGTCAAGCTTAAACGTTTTTGTCCAGAATTTTTTATTTCAGTATCAACTAGAAGGCCCTGAAGGGCCTGAAATCGCTCAACTGTTCACATTTTTATTTCAATAACAAAAATGGATGATCCAGGATTATCGTATTTTTAAAACTGTTTTTTGTTCTCATTTTATTCATTATTTAGGAAAACACAGTGCATCAGCCTTGCTTATTTTATAATTTCCCATTATATATTCATATTGTTTTTGTCCTTTCAGAAAAAAAAGTATGTGCTGTTGTGTGCATTGTTATTTTTCCAGTAAGTTTGTTTTTTTGACTTTAAAAATAATCATTACCATCATTATTCATTCTTTGCTATGATGACTTAGTTTACCTGTCTGTGTAGAAAGACTTTGCAAAAAACAAAGTATCATATTATGTAGCAATTAACAAAGATGAATTTTTCTTTTAAAAGATAGAAGATAATTTCACTTGACCAGAATTTTTCGGTTTTCCCCATGATCTTTTAGAAAACTTTCTTCCTCCAGTTTATTAAAAGAAAATAATTAGGGTAAACAGTCAATGTCTGATTAGTTATCATGGTGATTCATTGTAAAGGTGCACAGGGGAGGGAAGTGAGGTTTAGAAATTTGTGAGGGTAGATTAGGATCGAGGAAGGGTATTAGTGACATCAGGGAGAGGAGAACAGTCAATGAAAAGCATTTTATGTTTAGTGTAGTTTAGTTCCATCACTTCTTTACATTGGATATTAACCCTTTACCACACAATCCCGACTTTTAACGACCTGGGAAAGAAGCCGTCTGAAAACATTGTGGGAAAAGGAGAAAAAAGAATTGCAGATCTTGACTAGACAACAGATTTTTAGACTCATCTTTACTTCATTACCAAACGACAATATTTTAGGCTTATCTAAATTGAAAGGATTTGCAGATGACAAAAAAGTGACTGAAAATTTGAAATTTGTTTTGAGTAGGGTAGAAAACATTGTGGGAAAAGGAGAAAATGCTGGTTACCAGCATTTTCTCCTTTTCCCACAATGTTTTCTAAAGGCTTCTTTCTCAGGGTTGTCAAAAGTTGGGATGGTGTGGTAATGGGTTAAAAGCATTTGCAGGCAACCAACTGAATGGGGCTCATATGGTATGGTTTGACTTTGAAGGGTTAGAAAAGGCTCTCCCTTTCCTTCAACATTTTCATAAACCTTCTTGTTTTAGTGGTTTTGAATTGGGGATTTTTTGATAAAGGGCTAAAAACTAACCTGAATAGTGATGGGTGAGCTTGTTACCACACTGCTATATCTTAAACTTCAGAAATCATCGTCTTCTAACATGACACACAAATTTGGCTCTATAAACACAGTGCAAGGAAAGCGTGGTAAAATCTGCGACAATCCATGTAGAGTGATGTCATTCAATGAGTGAGTTATTAAATGGAACATAATCTTCATCCGCATTTTTACTCTAAGTTTGAACTTGTTTTCATTTCACTAAGAATTGGCCATGTTAGTTATGAGGCACAATGAATAACCCACTCGGGCTATCGCCCTCATGGATTATTTATTGCGCCTCATAACTCACAACTGTGGTTTATTGAACGATATACCACGATAGAAAGAATATTATTTCTTAATTAAACCATGTACAGTTACTGTACTGAGTTAAGAGGCACACTAAATAGTCAACAAGGGCGATAGCCCAAGTGGTTTATTCATTGCACCTCCTAACTCACAAATTCATGATAAACTACGGAAAAAGAAGATTATTTCCATTTTAAAATGGCCAAATCTTAATGTATGAAAAGTTCATACATGGTTGCAGATTATATTTCACTGAATAACTTAATTACCGGTACTTTATACAGATTGACGTCACTCTATATGGAATGACATCATTCTATGTACAAAAACGTGAATTTTACCGCGCTTTGATTGCACTGTGTTTAACCCTGTCCCAAACTCAAAGTGTTCGCAGATGACAATTTTTAATTCGATGAGAATGACAGAAGGTTTTCCAAAAGGCTAGAAAACACTGTGGGAAAAGGAGAAATTGCTCGTTACAAGCAATTTCTCCTTTTCCCACAGTGTTTTCTAAAGACTTGTTCTGCAGACACGTAAAAACCAGGGCTTGTTTGGGAAAGACTTTCACCCATTACCACACAATCCCTACTTTTGACGCCCCTTAGAAAGAAGCCTTTTGAAAACACTATGGGAAAAGGAGAAAATGCTGGTAACCAGCATTCTCTCCTTTTCCCACAGTGTTTTCTACCCTTTCCAGAACAAATTTCTATTTTTTAGTCACCTTTATTTTGTCGTCTGCAAATGCTTTCAATTTGGACCAGTCTGAAATTTTTTCGTGTGGTAAAGAGATAAAGAGCCAAATTTATGTGTCTTGATAGAATTATGAAATAATCTTCTTTCTATCTTGGTTTATCATTCATTGAAGCACAGCTGAGAGTTATGAGGTACAGTAAATAATCCACAAGGGCCATAGCCCGAATTGTTTTTTCATTGCGCCTCATAACTCACATGGTTTATTGAATCATAAACCACAAAAGAAAGAAGACTGTCGATTCGATGACCCAACTCTAAATGAAAGGATAACAAGTTCATACTTAGAGTAAAAACACAGATGCAGATTATATTCCATTGAATAACTTAATTTATACAGAATGGCGTCACCTTACATAGAATGACATAGATTTTACCATGATTTCATTGCACTGTGTTTGTAGAGCCATTATTCACATGTCATGTCAGAATTTCAAAAATCTACATATATATTACAAAATATATGAAAAATAGAATCTTTTGGTGAAAATGAAGGAGCTAGAATTGGAATTCAAAGGGAAAAGGAATAACAGCTTATTAGAAGTGGCAAGGGATAATGTTAGTATACATATTACAACATTTTAATCACAGCCATGCTCTGTGAAAAGGAAGCTTAATGCATCTTTACCCCTTTCCCAAACGACAACTTTCGGACTCTTCCAAACCAAAAAAGTTCGCAGACAACAAAGTTAGATTCGGAGAAAATGGCAGAAAGTTCTCAATCAGGGTAGAAAAGACTGTGGGAAAAGGAGAAATTGCTTGTTAAGAGCAATTTCTCCTTTTCCCACAGTGTTTTCAAAAGACTTTTACTGCAGAAATGTGAAAACCAGGGCTTGTTTGGGAAAGGGTAACCCTTTACCTAAACATAAAACCCTTTTGATAACATTGTGGAAAAAGGAGAAAATGCTGGTAACCAGCATTTTTTCCTTTTTGCACAATGTTTTCTACCCTGCTAAAAACAAATTTCATTTTTTGACTTGTGTTTATTTTGCACCTATGCAAGTGCTTTCATTCTGGACCAGTCTGAAATTTTGTCATTTGATAAAGAGTTAAAAAGGACTGACCCAAATGCTTTTTTGTTGGTCAGAAGACTATTCTACCTCAAGATATTGTTAAATGTTAAATGGAATCTTACAGATCTATAACTGTAAAATTTCTTGCTTTGTACATTAACCCTTTCCCAAATGACAAACTTTTGGACTTGACTAAATTGAAAGCGTTTGCAGACGACAATTCAACTCTTGCTGAAAAGATAATTTCTGTCTATGTTAGGGTAGAAAACATTGTGGGAAAAGGAGAAAATGCTGGTTACCAGCATTTTCTCCTTTTCCCACAATGTTTTCAAAAGGCTAATATTCCAGACCCGTAAAAACCAGGGATTGTTTGGGAAAGGGTTAAAGCTACATTAACCCATTACCAGATGACAAAATTTTAGCCATGTCCAAATTGAAAGCATTTGCAGACGACAAAGTTAGTGTAGCTCAAATGGTGCAAATTTCTTTCACAAAGTAGAAAACATTGTGGGAAAAAGAGAAAATGCTGGTGATCAGCATTTTCTCCTCTTCCAACAATGATTTCAAAAGGCCTCATACTCAGGGTCGTTAAAAGTCGGCTTTGTGTGGTAATGAGTTAATCTTTGATAATTAACGGATAAATAAATTACCATGTGAGTTAAAGCTTTTCTGTCGTTAGCTTTCAAAAATTTCATTTTCTGTACTGATTTTACAAGACACTCGTCTTTCTTAGAAACATTTTCCCTAGCTGTCAGTCTAGTCAGACTGTGGCATTTCAATAAGGAGTTAATATGGGTATCCCAGTGTACAACTTACAGTTTTTTGTTACTTTAATTGTTAAAGAAGTAAACAAGTTTTACTTTATTTAGATGCATCAGGCATCTCTTTTTTTCATTTGCTATTCAATCTTTTTATTTTGAATCACATGTTTTGAGAAGTATCAGGCAAAATAATTGTAACTGAGAATTATGATGGTCCTCGCTGGTACGGCAGTACTTAATTTTGCCAAAAATTTACAAGAAAGACAATTCACATGCATTATTTTCTAATACTTTGACAAACTGTTGCATGTAAAGTTATATATGTAATGTTGCTTTCAAAGTTTAACTCTTTATTACAAGGGATAGTTTTAAACTGGTCCAAATCGAAAGCACATGCAGACGACAAAATAAATGTAACTCAAAAATTGGAATTGTTGCCAGCAGGGTAGAAAATATTGTGGAAAAAGGAGAAAATGCTGGTTACCAGCATTTTCTCCTTTTCCCACAATGTTTTCAAAAGGCTTCTTGCATAGGGTCGTCAAAAGTCGGGATTGTGTGGTAAAGGGTTAAGTCATGTTTTCCCAGACAAAGATATAAAGGTCAACCTACCATGTTGAATACATGTGTTCCAAAGGGAGTCCCCTATGGTACCATGTTAAGTTAACTCCAGTAATTTCGTAAAATGGTGAAAAAATAATTTTTTATTTTCAGAAAATGATTTAGCTACCATAGTTTTTGTCTGCAGTATGGGCTATGTCATAGCAGACTACCTTTACACATCAACATGAATTATTGCTTTTATGAAGAATCGGGGGAAATTATTTTCAAAACAAGGAGAATTAAATTGTGCTTTACTATTGCATTTTAAGAATAATTAATGCAATTTATAAGTAATGAAGACATAATCTGATATTTTTTTAATCGATGTGATGCAAAAAATCTCAGCTTTGATTTTATGGAAAAAACAGTGGATAGGTGGCACTAAGAACGCAAATTATGGTAGGTAATTTTTGAATTTCCACGGTATCATCGATGATGAGGTACCAGTGAGGGTGACTATACATAATTTGATCAAAATTAAATTCATCTGCTGTGTTTTTATTGTTGTTGTTATTAGTCTTGTTGTTTTTGTTTATGGAACATTCGGATTACATTTACAGTGGACCTTCAAGCCCTATTCATAAATGAAACAACAAAATCTTGATAGGCTTGATCTAAGTATAACTGAAATGTAATGAAAAACATAATAACTTGTTACCACACAGCAAAATTTCAGACCTATCCAAATTGAAAGCATTTGCAGACGACAATTTCAAAGTGGCTTAATTATTTAATGGTACAATTTTGCTTTGATAGGGTAGAAAACCTTGTGGAAAAAGGAGAAAATGCTGGATACCAGTATTTTCTCCTTTTCCCACAATGTTTTCAAAGGGCTTCTTTCTCAGGGGCGTTAAAAGTTGTCATTGTGTGGTAAAGGGATAATAATCATATTTGATCTCAAGTTCATGAAATGGTGGTCATGAACATAAACCATTTTGTGAGTAGCATGAAGTTGAGCTTTCCATTCAATCAGACTGTTTACTGTATAAAAAGCATAGAAACAACTCAATAATAAAGCCTGAAAAATTGAAGGAAAATAAAGTAACAGGAAGGAAAATAAAGCAAACAGCAATTAAACAAAGTACAAAGTTTGATATTGTAAAACCGATACGAGTACAGAAAAGAGAGAGAGAGAGAGAGAGAGAGAGATATATATATAGACTAGATACCTACTTTAAAACTAATTTTCATCAATTGAAAAGTATTCATTTTCAATATTCTAATGAATGAGATATGAAAATATTAGTAGAAGGTTGTTTGACATCAAATAAACTACAGAATTCATGCATGCTGTGTACTGTTAGTAAGTGAAGGTGAGTGCACTAGTGAGTTACAACAACAAGGTGCATGCAGCAATAAGGTAATAGCAAAAAGGAGTTTGGCAGAAAGGAGTGCAAATGGGACATTTTCTTTCAACAGGACTTGAGACTCGAAAGCCACTAAGAACTTGAAAGTCAAAAAGCACGTCAGAAGTAGAAGCATTTCATGCCCTGAGGTTTTCATTGCCCTCAAAAAAATGACTTGACATTTTCCATTAATGGCTAAAGATAGCTAAAAGATAGCTGAAAGTATATGTCCACTGCTATAAGATAAGCATTTGGTCAGAGGTTTATCGGAACACGTAGCAGAATAAAAAGTCAAGAATCAGATTGCACATTCTGTCATTGTCAAAGCTGTCTGCTCAAGCTTCATTTGTTGCCAATAAAAGGTGGAACCCTTTACCACACAATAATGACTTTTAACGACCCTGAGGAAGAAGCCATCTGAAAACATTGTGGGTAAAGAAGAAAATGCTGGTAACCAGCATTTTCTTCTTTTCCCACAATGTTTTCTACCCTTCACAAAATAAATTTCAAATTTTCATTCACCTTTGTCGCCTGCAAATGCTTTCCATTCTGACAAACTTAAAATTTTGTCTTGTGGTAATAAGTTAATTAAGTGGTTTGACAGTATTTCCAGAAACAGAACAGCAATGCTAACATGGATCTCTAAGGACCTTCAGTCAACCTTTATCAGGCAAGTCCTTAATAATCACCTTTTCTTTTGCATTTTTTATCTTTTCGCACCAAAAAATGACTATCGATCCTTACCTAAATATCTGTCAACACAAATGTACCGTATGCATATTTAAAAATAAAAAGAGGGTATATATATTCCACAGCTGACAAGAAAGATTATTAATCAAATAAAAAAAAGACATAACTCTTTGTTTTAAAACTAAAAAAAAAATATGTAGAGGAAAGTGAAACATTTTGTAAATAAAAACGCCTTCTGGGAATACAAATGCAAAACATACAATAAGAAAGGTAACTAAGTACCAGTAATCCTTTGTCAGATCCAAGAAAAGGAAGATTATTTGTTTTGTTTGTTTGTTTTTTTGTTTGTTTGTACTGGAGTTTTATGTTGTTTTAACAGCTAAGGTCATATAACTGGGGTCAGTGCACCTACACATGTTTCCTGTCTTGCTCATGCCAGTACTGACACAAATTTCTTACAAAGCAGCTAATTGCTTTTCTCACATGTATACTTATCAGTAAAGGACAAAATGTGTCTTCTTCTTTTCCCACAATGATGTCAAAAACTAGGTTTGCTCGGGAACATTAAAACATGGAATCATTTGGTAAAGGGTTAACTCTTTACCACACAATCCGGACTTTCAACGACTATGAGAAAGAAGCCGTCTGAAAACATTGTGGGAAAAGCAGAAAATGCTGGTAACCAGCATTTTCTCCTATCCCCACAATGTTTTCTTCCCATCCCAAAACAAATTTCAAATTTTCCACCACTAATATTTTCTTGTCTGCATATGCTTTCAATTTGGACCAGTCTAAAATTGTGTCGATTGGTAAAGAGTAAATACATTCACCTACTTTTTCAATTTTTTTTTTTTTCAGGAAAATCCCATGTTTGAGGCTCTTATAAAATGTAATCACCTGAAATAGCTCCACATGATCTTGGTCGACTAGGTGGTCCAGATGTTCTTGAAGACGCTCTTGATGATGTTGATCTGGCTGTTTCATTACCACGCCCACCTGGTCTTGCACTTTGGGCTTTCCTCTGCCTCTGTGCTCTTTCACGCGCAGCAATCTCTCTTGGGGAAATACTTCTTGTACTTGAAGCAGATTTGCTTGTTGCACTTCTGCTTGATGGTGGGGCATTTGTCTCAGCTTTTTTTTCTGATGTTGCTTTGACTGTTACTTTAGTTGCTGTTGTTTGTACTGGTCTTCCTTGACGAAAACCTGTTTTGATGTGTGTCTCAGCTTTAGTGTTCCTTTTTACAGGGACTTTTCCTTTATTTATGTTGTCTTCATTTGATAGATTTAATTTCACATGATGTTTAGGTGACTCATTCTGAACTTTAGGTTCTTTTTCCCCAGCTTTCTCAGTTTCTTCGGTAAAAGTGTTTTTTTCAGTTGCTTTGGCATCTGATTCTGTTTGATGTTTGTTGGTTTCCTGACTTCCCTCTTTTCCGCCTTCGACATTCAAGTTATTTGTTTTCTGTACAAGATCATTTGTTGTCTGCTCAGAGTCTCCTGTTTTTATAGTATCATCAGCAGTGGTTTTGACATCTATATCTTTGTCAGAGCTCTCTGTAAGATCTATATCCCTAGGTGTCAAAAACAAGGACTCTTCTGGAGCAGACACATGCAAAGTAGATTTTTCTGGAGATGTGTTCAATGACTGACTTGATTTCTCTCTACTGTTTAAAGAATAACTTTGTTGTTGGTAAGGCTTTACATCCTTTTTACTTTCAGTATCACTAGAATCTTGTGTAGAATCACTCACTCCAGGAGACTGATTCTTTTGTTGTTCAGCTTCATCCACGTCAGTTTTTTCAGACATAGTTCCTTTTTCTGAATGATCTCTTTTAGACAATGATTGTTCATCTTCTTTTTCAATTTCTATCCCTTTCTCAGCATTATTTTCATTACTTTCAGAATTGGACCTGTCTCCGTTTATACTACTTTTTGGAGAGCTTTTTTCAACTTGTTTTGGCTTATCATTTATATCAGTTTGACTAGATTCAGGGTCATGTGTTTGGTTTAATGTTTCACTGAAACTTTTACTATCATCTGAATATTCATTACCATGGCTTTCTGAGTTATCTTTTCCTTGGTCTAAGCCATCTGAACTACCAGTATTTTTCTCTGAATCACTGTCTTTTAAAACTTGTTTGCTCTCCAATTCTGCTACACCATACTTTTTACCAAGCCTTTCCAGCTTCTCTTCATCTGTTTCAAATCTCACATTCGTTGCATCCATCTCAATAAGTTCACTTTTATTCTTTCCTGTGTCAAAATTTTGTCATGTATTTTCAAAATTTATAAACATGTTTATTTACAGTTTTTAGATGCTAAAGCAAAAATCTCAAGTTGCAGCAAACTCAATCAGCCCAGTCTTCTTATCCAACAATGTTTTCTACCCAATTGGAGAAAAATCATTTGCATCACATTTAATTTGTTGTCTAAAAGATTTTGATCCTAAAAAAATAAACAAGTCTAAAATTTAGTCACTAAGTAAAGACTAGAATTGTCAGAAACCAAGTATTAAAAAAAGAATCCAAGTATAACAGTATATTTCAAGGCTTCTTTTGGCCAGATTATCTCAATGTAACTGACCATATTGATCAAAGAGTAGCCTGTATTTTTCATGCAGGCTAACCTTGAATTTCATTTTCTGCATAATTGCAACACGCAAATAGGGACATTCGGACATTTGCGTAAAGTGTCGTCTCAGATCAGCCTGCGCAGTCGGCGCAGGCTAATCTGAGACGACACTTTCTGTTTTTAGGTAATTTTCTGTTTTGCACAAGTCTACTGTAGCACAAAATGTAACGTAGTCGGAAAGTGCCATTCTGAGACGACACTTTACGCAAATGTCCGAATGTCCCTATTTGCGTGTTGCATGCCATATGGAGAAAGCTTTGCAGATAGCTTTATTTTACAATTTCATCAAGATATTTTCTTGGACTTGGATTATGGGGATCTTGCATCCTGTTGTTTGATCTTGTATCACAAAGGGGAGGGACAAAAGGGATTTTCTCCGTTAAGATATTGAACTAATATGAGTTTAGGGGAATGAGAAACAGCAAGTACACACAGTTAAGCAAAAAAGCTGTTAGCAGTGGAGTTATGATGATTTAGCTGCATGAAAATGCACTATAAAGTCATTAAATACTGAGACTGTGCAACTGCTGAAATGGTGGAGAAGTGCAACATTTGCAGTTAACATGTTACTAAATAATCCTGACCCTGAGGAATTAGGCTTTTTTTAAAACTTTGTGAGAAAGGGAAGGAAAAATTGCTAGTTTTCAACAGTCTCTCTCTTTTTTTTTTCAACCAAAACTTTTGTACCATATCAAAGGTAATTCTCATCATATTGGTCAAATCTTATTAGTACTCTGCAAATGCTTTCAATATGGACAAGTCAGGAATTTTTGTCTTTTCCCTTTACTCCATAGATACTCATTAAAACTATTCATGCATTGCTTGCTGGAGCCTTTGGAAAACATTGTGGCAAAAGGTGAAATTGCTCGTGACGAGCAATTTCACCTTTTGTCTCAATGTTTTCTATGCTATCAAAAGGTGTCATATACACATAAGAAACGGGTTTGTCCTTGCTGTTATTTAGGGTCAATTACAGATACAGTGATAGAAAACAGTGTTTCACAAGGGGATGATGAATCAAGTATCTTTACCAAGCAATTCTGCATTTACATGACCCTGAGAAAGGAGCCTTTTGAAAACAGAAAGGTATAGGAGAAAATGTTGGCAAAAAGTTTTTACTCCTATTGCCACAATGTTTTTAAACTTTGAGGGACAAATCTCAATGTTTTAGGCACAGCTGTCTTCTGAAAACTAATTGTATGTAAACCAGTCTAAAATTTTACCTTTAGACAAAGAGTCAAATACTAATATGATGACAACTACATGTACATACATTGCTTGAAACCTATATAAGTTAAGATTTGGTAGATACAGAAACAACTACAGGAAAAGGAGCCTAAAGATCTTTCATTTTCTTTTTAACTCTTTACCAAACAACAAAATTTTAGACTGGTCCAAATTGAAAGTAGGTAACAAATTAAACATAACTTAAAAATTTGAAATCTGTTTTGAGAAGGGTAGAAAACATTGTGGGAAAAGGAGAAAATGCTGGTTACCAGCATTTTCTCCTTTTCCCACAATGTTTTCAAAAGGCTTCTGTCTCAGGGTCGTAAAACCCACGGATTGTTTGGTAAAGGGTTAACACTGATAACTCCTAGGAAAAGCTCTGCTTTTGGGGGGAATCTGTTGCTAACATTTGGTCTTAACCCTTAATTCTGTACCACACAACAAAATTTTAGGGTAGTCCACTTTAAAAGTATTTGTAGACAACAAAATGAATGTGACTCAAACATGAAATTTGTTATGCAAATGGTGATCCATCAATGTTTCAAGAGGCTTCTTTCTAATGGTTTTTAAAAGTCAAGATTGTACAGTAAAGAGTTAACCCTTTCCCAAACAATTCCTGGTTTTTACGACACTGAGATAGAAGCCTTATGAAAACAGTGTGGGAAAAGGAGAAAATGCTGGTAACCAGCATTTTCTCCTTTTCCCACAATGTTTTCAGCCCTGCTGGAAACAAATTTCAATTCAAATGTAACGTTTAATTTGTCGTCTGCAAGTACTTTCTATTTGGACCGGTCTAAAATTTTGTTGTTTGGTAAAGAGTTAATTAACCCATTACCACACAATCCCTACTTTTGATGCCCCTGAGAAAAAAGCCTTTTGAAAACACTGTGGGAAAAGGAGAAAATGCTGGTAACCAGCATTTTCTCCTTTTCTCACAGTGTTTTCTACCCTTCCCAGAACAAATTTCAATTTTTCAGTCACTTTTATTTTGTCGTCTGCAAATGCTTTCAATTTGGACCAGTCTAAAATTTTGTTGTTTGGTAAAGAATTACAACACCTTTCACAACTGTAATTGCCTTTGATGCCCGTGCAAGTCCAGCCTGCTAATACTAGGAAAGACTGCACTATTTGTGCAGTTGATCTTTGACGTAAGCTGTCACCTTTGCTGACATTTTCTGGATATTGACTAGTATTAAAAGTGATTCGCCTTTGAAGCTATTTCTCAACTGAAAATTTCTGTAGCATTTAATCATTACTCCAAGGGTTATGATGTAATACTGTATCAAAAATGACAAGTAAAAAGAAGGTTTATGATAAGCATTTGGGATGGGAATGGATCATCTGTGTGCATCCTAGTCCAAGCTGAGTGCCATTTCCCTATTAACCAGTGATGTCACTGTAACCAATAGCAACTGTAACCAATAGCAACTGAAGGTCAAGGTCATCAATCTGAAGATGTTAAACAATTGTTCACAAGTTAGAGAAACTCTGATAAAACAAATACATGTAATATGAGAGAAAGTCGAAAAAAAGTAGATCGTATACATCTTTCTCCCTTTCTAAAAAACATTTGTTAGTCGATTATAGTATTCTTTTTTAACTTTTTCTTTATCTCCCGAGATGTAAATGGTTGAAAAAATGGAATTTTACAGGAACAAAAGAACTTTCAGGTGACCCTTTACCAAAAAACCAGGGTGAAGACTGATCACAAGCAGTCTCTTCTTTTCCTACAATGTTCTCAAATGCCTTATTTTTCAGGGTTGTTAAATGCAGGATTATTTTGTAAAGGATTAAAGCTAAGTTCTTTCTGATCATTTAAATTTTCTAAGGGTATTTTTAAATTCATCTGCAGATGGGCTGAAAATTTGTTTATGATGTAATGTGTAAACCCTTTACCAGATGACTAAATTTTAGCCTAATCCAAATTGAACAGATTTGCAGACGACAATTTCAGTGACGCTCAAATGGTGCAATTTTACTTTGATAGGATAGAAAACATTGTGGAAAAAGGAGAAAATGCTGGTTTCCAGCATTTTCTCCTTTTCCCACAGTGTTTTCAAAAGGCTTCTTTCCCAGGGTAGCTGAAGTCGGCATTTTTTCGGTAAAGGGTTAATTCTTTGAAACTAGTGTTGTTTTTTTTTTTCATACAAGGGAGAAAAATACATACATACACAAGAAGTAAGCACTTCAGAGTTATCCTACATTACACAGGTGATTAGCAGCAGCTTTGTACGTACCTTCCTCATCGTCGACCGTCACATCTGGGTCCTTCTCGTAAGTCGTCTCCTTTGCATTGTCGCTGAACTTCACTTGCTTCTTTTCCCCTTCTTCTCCAATGCTCTATAAATAGAAATATGGATAATAACGATTTTTCTTGGATCACTCTTGTAAACCTTGTCTTGTATCACAATATTTCTATGGTTGTGATGGATTGCATTAAGAAACTGATGAAAAGAAATAAATAATTATGTCTTTCCAGTTATAATAATAATAATCCACACAAACTTTCCGCTGTACAAACGCCTTCTTCAAGCATGATCATGTGTCAAGGACCGCTTTTGAAGAAGGTGGCTGTACAGCTGGGGTGGTTGTACAGCTGAGGTGGATGTACAGCTGAGGTGGTTGTACAGCTGAAAGCTCTTGTAGGAAGTTTACATTTCTCAAGAAGAGGATGTCATGTTCTGTCTTTTCAGTTTTCACTAATGTAATGAATTTTTAGTAAATGAATTTTTATCCAAACCTTTTTAATCCTTTACCTAAGTTTACAATAATTATTTTGACTTTTAATAATCATGAGAAAGGAGGCTTTTGAATACATTGTGGGAAAAAGAAAAAATGCTGGTAACAACCATTTTCTACCTTTTCCACAATGTTTTCTACCCTTTCAAAAACAAATATCATTATTCTGCACATGATTTGCCCCTTTCAAATGCTTATGAGTGGGACAAGTAAATAATTTTGTCGTTTTGAAAAGTGTTAAGAATAATATCGTTGGTTTACTTCAAAAACCTTGTAACTACAGTTTGAAACAAGGTCTAGTTACAAGGTTTTTGAAGTAAACTGACGATAAACCAAAACAGGCTTCTGTGACAGCAGGATCAAAATTGGACTGCACAGAATATAGAAAACACAATCTAGCCTTAGATCTATATCCCTTGCTAGTTGAACAAGTCTAAATTGACATATTTCTCCCTTATTCCACAATGTTTCTGTCCTTTCAAGGACAAATCAATACTTTGAACCACATTCAATTTGTTGTTTGCAAACGCTTTTAATTTGGACTAGTCTGAAACTAATACAAAATTCACTTGGGCTTGTATGTTAGCAATCTTGAAGTTCAAGTTAAACAAATACAAAGCCAACACACCTAACCCTTTACCAAATAGTCCCTGGTTTTAAGGACCCTGGGAAGGGAGGATTTTGAAAACATTCAGGGAAAAGGATAATGCTGATAACCAGGATTTTCTCCTTTACCCACAATGTTTTCTACCCTTTCCAAAAATAATTTCCCATGTTCAGTTACATTTATATGTTGCCTGCAAATGCTTTCAATTTGGACAAGTCTAAAAATTTGTCATTTGGTAAAGGGTTACGGATCTGTCCATGCTATAGCAAAATTAACGGTTCGACAATACTTCTTCAATATGATTGTTTTCTTTCGTTCAGAAAAATTTTCTTAATAAATGTAAAATACTGTGAAGACTTACAACTAATTACCAAACAATATTTTGGCCAAAGGATGAACTTGAAATTAATATCAATTTCTCCTCTTATATTTACCAATTCCATTGATAAGAAATTTGTTCTATTGCTACATTAACCCTTTACCACACAGTCCTGACAGTCCTTAACACCCCTATGAAAGAAGCCTTTTGAAGAAAACATTGTGGTAACCAGCATTTTCTCCTTTTCCCACAAGGTTTTTCTACCCTATCAAAATAAAAATTGCACCATTTGACCTACATTGAAGTTGTCTACAAATGCTTTTGATTTGGACAAGGCTAAAATTTTGTTGTCTGGTAAAGGGTTAAGTCAAAAGTGGGCTTTACTAAAAAACGGTCTGCAGGTTGTTTCATCGTAAACAGTGTTCTTTACTATTTGCTCAGGACAAAGGTATCAAAAAGGAAGTTTAAGAACGGGTATAATGTGTAAAGACTATCTATTAAAATTATCTTGTTCTGTGCCAAGAATAAATAATCTGCTATCATAGGTATCTCATTTTATTTTTCCCTTTCCCTCTAACATGCAGGTGCTAATGCCTAGCTGCAGGTACTTTTAAAAACTGATTGATTTTCAGTTCAAATTTCATGTCTAAAAAGGTGCATAACTATGTCAAAAATGTTTTGATGGTTACCTGCCCTTGGTGTATGAATTCTCCTTTTGATAGTTAACAACTTGTCGAAGTTTTAAGTAAAATTCTCAGTAATAGTAGAGATATCATGAAATGCCAAAGTTTTTGCATAAAGCCACAGACAAACACTGGGTAATGAAAACCTCTTGACTTTTCCTTAAAAAATAACTGAGCTAAAAATTGAGAAAAAGTAAATCCAAACCAGTGCAGTAAAGTGTATACTTTATTATACTGCAAATAAGTTTCTCCTGATCTGATTGGTTAACATGCCCGGAACATGTAGCATAATACCCTGACAAAAACCATGTAAAGCCAGTTTCCCTTTTGAGTGCCAGGTAAACATCACCACACATGCAACACAACATCCAAAATGGAGGCGTCGATCGATCACCAGACTGCATGTATATGCACCAAACATCGATTAATCAAAAGACTGCATGTTATGCACCAAACTGTTTTAGTGACATCATTTTCCAGTGATGGTAACTCTTTACCAAACAACAAAATTTTGAGCAATTCTAGATTGAAAGCAGTTGCAGACGACAAAATATGTGTGACTCAAAATTTGAATTTTGATTTTGGAAGTGTGGGAAACATTGTGGGGAAAAGAGAAAATGCTGGTAACCAGCATTTTCTCCTTTTCCCACAATGTTTTCAAAAGCTATCCTCCTCAGAATCATTAAAAGTCAGGATTGTGTGGTAAAGAGGTAAGACCTGTCCATTTCAACACGATACAAAGTGGTAATGCATATACCGTAAATTTGTCATGGGAGACATGAAAGGTTATTATCAATTTAAGACCAGTGCATTTGTGCCAAGATCAATATCTAATTCTCAGGCCATTTATCAAGCGAAATAATGTAAAGAAATATCCTGTGCAACAAAACTTATAACCCTTTACCACATCACTCCAACTTTGAATGACCCTCAGGTAGAATGAATGTATGAATGAATAGCATTTTAAGGCCCATTGACAACTTAGGTCATATTGGGCGAACTTACTTAGTAAACAATAATGCGAGGTGAAAATAACATACATGTGCAACAACATAAGACAAACATGATAAATGAGGAATGGATGAAACACAAAATGATGCCCCTTTTGTCGCCTTTTACAACATGCTTACTGTCACATTTGTTCCGCCAGATGAAATGGCAAATGTGATGATCGCGGGACTGCAGTGGTTTATTCTTATACCCCTGATTAAACCACACGGGGTCCCACAGGCCAACTGATTCCCATTCCAAACCCTATTTACATCGAGAAAAAAATATAGGATTTGGAACAAGAACTAACCAGCCTGCTGCAATCCTACGAATTACGAGGAAAGCAGCCGTTCGTCTCTAATTTTAGTTGCCTTCAACGAAATGCCATAGAGAAAGGCCGAGGTCCTATTCTATACAGTAAAAGAAACCCCGGGACCCCACGGGGACCCTCAGGTAGAGCCCCTTTTGAAAACATAGAGGGAAACATAGAAAATGCTGGTATGTTTTCTACCTTTCCAAAAACGATTTTTCAAGCCACATTTATTTTGTTGTCTGCAAATGCTTTCAATTTGGGAATATTTAAGCCTTGTCGTTTGATAAGAGATAACCGTTTCAAACAATCCCAAATCATGACAAGAATAAAGCTTTTGGAAACAATCTAATTAGCATTGTTTGGTTACGGGTTAAAATCACAACTACAAGTATTTCGCATTTTTTATCTGTCAAGCAAAAACATGTTCCAAGTACATCTGACTGGGAAGTCTGTGGCTCAGTTTGATGATGATGATGATGATGATGACTTTGTAGGATTAAGGTCCCTCTGTGCTCTTGGCCTATATGTTATGGACCATAATAGAGAGAAAGAATCCGATACAACGAAACAAGCCTCTAGCTCTTCCTTGAATGGACCTCCTTTGTACTTAACATGCCCTATGTAAAGCACTGATACATGCCTGGCTACCTCTGGGTCCCAAACCCATTCACCTCTAGTTAGGTGGGAAACACAAAGTGTTTCAGATAAGTCCTAGTTAGGCCAGGTATCGAACCTCTGGCCTCAGGATTGATAGTCCAGCTTTTGACCACTGAACTACCCATAAATGTGGCTCAGTTTTTCTTCCTTTCATACTGATATGACCTATTGCCATACATTCTGATTGAAGACATACATATGTACTATAAAGTACTGCAAGTGACATAAGGAGTAATATTTGGCGAAAAGGAAATCATTCTAAGGGTTTACTGAAAGATAAAAAATTAGACATCTAAATTGAACACTTTTGCTTGAGGCAAATCAAATGATAGGATTTTCTTTTTTCCTTTTTAGCTCTGAAGACCATGTGGAAAAGGAGGAAAATGCTGGTTTCCAGCATATTTTCCTATTTCCACAAGTTTTTTCAAAGTCATTTCTCAAAAGGATCATTTAATTGCATAATTTGCAACTACTCCTTTTACCACAATATTTTCATTAATTTATTACAGCTAAACAGCTAAAAGAGAGTTTTGTGTGGTGCCTGGAGAATAAATGAAAGCAAAAGGTAAGAAACTTTCCATGTAAGTAATTTATACACCACTTAATAAGTACAGGCAAGGATTTATTTCTCTACTGTCTAAACTAAGATCATTGGATTTAATGCTTCAATCAGGTCATTATTTTCCGATCTTATGGTTTGCCTGGTTGATTCAAAGGGAATTAGAGAGAATTGATAATTAGAATAAGAACATTTTCTCCCTGCATGTTCATCCAAAAATTTCCTCATTTTTGCTCATGCACTGGTAAGTTTTTCTCCTTCAGGTTTGTTTGAACATGAAATCATACAACGTGACAAATTCTTGTACTTTTTCGAATTTAACTCATTACCAAATTACAAAATTTTAAACTGGTCCAAACTCAAAGCATTTGCAGACGACAAAATAAAAGTGACTTAAAAACTGAAATTTGTTTTGTGAAGGGTAGAAAACGTTGTGGGAATAGGAGAAAATGCTGGTTACCAGCATTTTCTCCTTTTCCCACAATGTTTTCTAAAGGCTTCTTTCTCAGGGTCATCAAAAGTAGGGATTGTGTGGTAATGGGTTAGGAGAAGAAAGTATAACATGAAGGGAAAAGTGTTAATTAAAACAAGCATTCAATAAATCAATGCCATGGCATGTGGTTCTTTCAGCTAAATAAATGACTCGAGAGGAAAAATGCAACAGAACATTTAGAGAATGTGATTTCAAGCTATTCAAGGCCATTTAGCTTCTATTTTTCTGTTTCAATTTCATTTCCTACACATCATAAAGGACAATGAACTCTAAACCAATGACAAAATTTTTTAGTCTTTGAAATTGAAAGCACTTGCAGAAGATAATTGAAATTTGACTCAAGCATAAAAATTGTCTTTGGCAGCGCAGAAAACATTGTTGGAAAAGAAACAGCATATTCTTCTTTTCCTGCAATGTTTTAAAAAGCCTTGTAAAAATTGGTTCAAAGTAACAAAAGATCTCTGAAAGTGTAGAAACATTGCAGGTAAAAGAGAAAATGCTGTTTACCAGAATTTTCTCTTTTTCCTGCAATGTTTTGAAAGTCTTCTTCCTTGGGATTGTAAACAAACATGAGGGTCAATGTACTCTGATCTGGACTGCCTGATTTTATGAGTTGTTTCGTCACCATTGGCATTGAAAGAGTAAAAGATCAACTTGACCATTTCCCAAAGGACAAACTTTTGGACTAGACCAAATTGAAAGCATTTGCAGACGACAATTCAACTCTTGCTGAAAAGATGATTTCTGTCTATGATAGGGTAGAAAACATTGTGGGAAAAGGAGAAAATCCTGTTACGAGCATTTTCTCCTTTTCCCACAAAGTTTTCAAAAGGCTTCTTCTGTTATGGTCGTTAAAAGTCGGGATTGTGTGTTAATGGGTTAAGTGAAGGCATTCATCTGAAAGGGTTGAAAGCATTGAGGAAAAATGAGAAAGCTGGTCAAGAGCATTTTTTCTTCTCCTTTTTTCACTATGTTTTCAAAAGTTATCTTTGTCGGGGTCGTTAAAACTCCAGATAATGTGGTATACTGCAAAAGGTCAATTCTTCGACATAAATTTCATCTGACAGTGCCATTGTTATATCATAAATTGTATTTTACTTATTAACTCCTTACCACTTGACAAAATTTTGGACTAGCCCAAATTCAAAACATTTGCAGACAACAAAATAAAATTATGAATCAAAAATTGAAATCTGATTTTGGAAGGGTATAAAACATTGTGGGGAAGGGAGAAAATGCTGGTTACCAGCATTTTCTCCTTTTCCTACAATGTTTTCAGAAGCTTTCTTTCTTAGGGTTGTCAAATGGCAGGATTGTAAAGAGTTAAATACAAAATGTACATGGCCACATAAATATTGATATGGCCTTTCACAATGGAGGGGTAGCTTTAAATGGGTGTAAAGTTTAACTCTGTACAAGACTATAAAATTTCAGACTTTTCCGAATTCAAAGCATTTGAATATTTGCATGTGATAAATAAGACGTGGATAAAATGTTGGAAAAGGGGGAAAACTTCATTTAAAAAAAGAAAAAAATGCTGGTAACTAACATTTTCCACTTTTCCAGTTGTTTTTAAAAAACCTTCTACCTCAGGGTTGTATATACATATTCGGTAAAAGGTTAAGCATAAAAAAATATCCACAATGAAATTTATCAATATACAAAACATACAATACTTCAATCCTTAACTCTTTTTCAAAACAATTCTGTGTTTTTACAACTCAAAGAAAAAAGAATATTTTATTTTTTGAAAACCATTATAATTATGAAATTGAGAAAATTCAGAAATCCAACATTTCCTTTTTTGTCTTCATGGTGATTTCATTTTCTTTCAAAGAGAAATCCCATCAATTGAAACAGATTAAATTTGAAACATGTTTCTGCAAAATTTGCTTTCATTGTAGGAAAATTTCTAAAATCTTGTCAATTGGTACCTGTCATAACCCTCTGCAAAACGATAGATTTTGGACTTGCCCAAATTGACGGCATCTGTAGACGACAAATTCAGAATTGGTACAAAGTAGCTATAGGTCTCTGATAGGGTCGAAAACATTGCGGGAAAAGTAGAAAATGCTGGTTACCAGCATTTTCTCCTTTTCCTACAATGTTTTCAAAAGGCTTCTCCTACAGGGTCGTGAAAACCGGGGATTGTTTGGTAAAGGGTTAACCCTTTACTAAAGAAGCCTATGTTTTCCTGGTAATGAAACAATGTGGGACATGGCAAGAATGCTGATAACCTGCAGTTGCTCCTTTTTCCATGTTGTTTTCTATCTCTTCAAAGAAAAAAGTCATCATTAGAGCTATATATAACTTATCGTCCGCAAATACCTTTAATCCTTTACCAGATGACAAAATTTTAGCCGTGTCCAAATTCAAAGGCATTTGCAGACAACAATTTCAAAATGGCTGAAAAGTTGCAACTTTTCTTTGATAGGGTAGAAAACATTGTAAGAAAAGGAGAAAATGCCGATTACAAGCATTTTCTCCTTTTCCCACAAGGTTTCTCTAAAGGCATCTTTCCAAAGGATCGTTAAAAGTCTGCATGGTGCGATGCGATGTTTACCAAACAACTAATTTCCAAGCTTTTACCAGAACATCTGTGGCTAAAAAAATTAAATTTGTTGCTGAAAGGGCAATGTATTCTAGTACCCTCCCAAAGTCAGGTTTCAATTTTCCTGTCACTTCTATTTTGTCGTCTGCCATTACTTTCAATTTGGACCAGTCTAAGATTTTGCCATTTGGTAAAGAGTTAAAAAATATTGTGGATTTCAACAAAGAATAATAGCTTTAAACAATGAACTGCTTTTTTTCCTATTTTGTTTTCAAATCATGGTCCAACTCAAATCTACTACAAACCACATAAAGGACAAAAACTGAAAGAAATGACTGAATCATTCTTAAAAGTCCAGAAAATATTGACAAAAAAATGCATAAATGCTTGCAAAATGCAACAAATGGTCCTTCTTTCACAATGCTTTAACCAGAAAACAAAATTGCAGACTGGGCCAAATTGAAAGCATTAGCAGACGACAATTAAAGTGACTCTAAAATAGAAACTTGCCTTGGGAAGGGTAGAGAATAATATGGGAAAAGGAGAAAATGCTGGTTACCAACAATTTCTCCTTTCCCCACAATGTTTTCAGAAGGCTTCTTTTACAGTCATGAAAACCCGGGATTTGTTTAATAAAGAGTTAGAGGTGTCAACTGTGGCAACGTAAATTCATCAAACAATATGAAAAAAGAAGCCCACAAAAAGCAATATGATTGTCTGGTTTATGAAGGTTGGATATATGTATTGTGGTAGTCAAAAGATGAAATTTACACAAATTTGAAAATAAATATTTGCACAGGACATTAAAAACCCTTATAACTCTCCCTATTACAAAGTTGGAGCAGTCAACTTTCGAAACAATCTTTGAAAAATGTGACTTAACTCTTTACCACACAATGACGACTTTAAATGATCCTGAGGAAGAAGCCTTTTGAAAACATTGTGGAAAAAGGAGAAAACACTGGTAACCAGCAATTTTCACCTATTCCCACAATGTTTTCTACCCTGCCCAAACCAAATCTTAATTTTTCAATCATATTTGTTGTCTGCAATTGCTTCCAATTTGGACCAGTCTATAATTCTGTACTATGGTAAAGAGTTAAGGCTTTCAATACATCTTGAATTCTTGTGTGTTATAATATTGAAACAGTAAAAAATACCTTTTTGCTGCTTGCAGGTGAGTAACTGCTGCTTAAAAGTGAAAAGTGTTGATTCAAATATAGCATGATATCCCCTTTGTTCATTTAAATTACAATATGCATTGGAACGAACTCTTAAATGCTACTGGTGATCCTCAAAAGCAAAAACAACTAGCTGTCAGTGCTTCTAATGGTAGTGCCATCTCTTTCACTATTTTCATGTTAGTTTTATCTAAGGCCAGTTATTAGTCCATGACATGGTGTCAAGTTAAAATACCATGAAGGAAAGGGTTAATATCAATATGTTCTCTATTGATCTAATTTGCTGATACCAAGGTTTGACAACATGAAATATGTAATTTTGCACTGAACGTCAACCAATATCCTTCTGTCATCAAACCCTCTACCAAATAACTAAGAGTTTCAACGAACCTGGTGAAGAAAGTTGTAGAAAACATCGTTGGAAAAAGGAGAAAGTGGTAGTTCTCAGCATTTTTTCCACACAATCCCTACTTTACCACACAATCCCTACTTTTGACGACGCTGAGAAAGAAGCCCTTAGAAAACATTATGGGAAAAGGAGAAAAAGCTGGTAACTAGCATTTCCTCCTTTTCCACAATGTTTTCTATCCTTCACAAAACAAATGTCAAATTTTCAGTCACTTGTATTTTGTCGTCTGCAAATGTTTTCAATTTGGACAAACCTAAAATTTTGTCTTTTGGTAATTAGTTAAACAAGTTTGCTAAAAAGAAAATTCAAATTTTTTTTGTCTGGAAAACCATCACAACTGGCCAGAAGATTGATGATGAAATATGGCTACATAATTTATTTCTCACTAAATATTGTATGGATGAAATTTAATTCTTTACCAAACGAAAAAATTTTGGACATGACCAACTCTAAAACATTGGCAGATGTCTCTCAAATGTTGGAAGTATGAAAAGTAAGAAAACACAATGGGAAAAGGAGAAAATGCTAGTTACCAGTATTTTCTCCTTTTTCCATCATGTTTTCAAAAGCCTTTCTTAGGGTTGTGATAAACAGTGCAGCCACTGTTTTAGCAAATGTTGAGCAAAGGTACTGGTAAAAGAAATTTGTAGATTACATGGCTAACAGGTGCACAGGCCAATGTGATAGGACTAAATACTGAAAACAGATTTTATCATGAAACAAACAAATCTATTATGACAATCCTTCGGCACACAATCCTTGCTTTAACCCATTACCACACAATTCCTACTTTTGACGACCCTGAGAAAGAAGCCTTTAGAAAAGATTGTGGGAAAAGGAGAAAATGCTGGTAACTACACAATGTTTTCTACCCTTCACAAAACAATTCCAAATTTTCAGTCACTTTTATTATGTTGTCTGCAAATGCTTTTGATTTGGAAACGCCTGAAACATTGTTGTTAGGTAATGAGTTAAGAAAATGATTGTAACTATCAATTTCTCCCTTTTCTGCAGTATGGCAGTAACCAGTATTTTCTCCTTTTCTCACACTGTTTCAAAGACAAGTCCCTCGATGTGAGCCATACCTTCCTTGCTAACCCCTTACCAAACAGCCAACTGTTTTAACGACCCTGAGGAGGAAGGCTGCTTAGCCCTTTACCAGGCAACAAAATTTTAGTTTAATCAATATTGAGAGTTGCAGACATCAATTCCAATGTGGTTCAAATGGAGCAATTTTTCTTTGATAGGGTAGAAAATACTGTAGGAAAAGGAGAAAATGCCGTTGCCTGCGCATGTCATATTCTTTGAAGATTTGACCTGTCTTTACGGAACGACAAAACTTAAGACTAATTTAAATTTGAAGCATATGCAGGCAACAGATTTAAATAAGGTTCAAATGATAGCTTTTGTCTCGGAAAGAGAAAAAAAAACACATTGTAAGAAAAGGAAAAAATGCTGGTAATCAGCATGTTCTCTTTTTCCCACAATGATTTCTAGATCTGTCTTTCCCAGGGTCATGAAAACTTAGGATTGTGTGATACAGGATTAAAGGCCTGGCAAAACAAGAATAAGTCAAAGATAAGACTGCATGTACTGTGCAGTCTGATCTGAATCTATGCTGCTTGAAAAAGCTCTTGTTTCTGCCTATGGCACTGAAGTTTTTAAAGAAAATATAGGCCGAAAGAGAATCAAGACACAGTTTCTGATATATAAATATAGATCTAGATCAATATATCTAACTACAGAGAACTACTCCAACTTAATCTCATAATCCGACTAAAGTGATCGGATTATGTATCATGTTACAGTAGGCCTACATGTAGATCTGCAGATAATGGAGTGAATTAAAGGGACTTAAAATGTTCAATACTTCATACCTAAACAAAGACCCTTAGTCAACACAGATGATTATGGCACATTGGTCTCTTGTTCACCTGTTTTATTTATATATATTTACTGATTCATCATCATCATGTTGATAATAATTCTTTTTTTGGATATAAATGATCTAGATCTAGTCTAGATTGAGTAGATCTAGAGCAAGATATATTTAAACTCATTAGATTCTACCACATGACAAAATTTTAGATCTGTCGAAATTAAAAGCATTTGTACATAACAGTTTTAACATGGCTCATATGATATGATTTTTCTTTGATAGGGTAGAAAACATTGTGAGAAAAGGACAAAATGCTGGTGACCAGCATTTTCTCCTTTTCCCACAATGTTTTCAAAAGTCTTCTCTTTTCAGGGGGGGGGGGTGCATTAAAAGTAGTCATTGTGTGGTAAAGGGTTAATAGCTTTTGAAAAAGGTTAATAGGTGGAAAAAGGTTTATATCTTTATACAGACTTGCAAAAATAAAAAAAGAAATGTCTCATGAAAAAAAACTTCCGAGAAATATGTTGATAGTCTAGTTCTGTCCACTTTCAGGATTTCTTCTGTTTTTATCTCTGCATACATCTCTTTGCTAATAGATCTATACAGCTAATTTCAGCACACAAGAAATTTTTTGATTTAGGATAACAGCAGTTCAAACCTGATATGGCTTAAACCGCAAAAAAAAAGTTTCCTCACTTTTGAAAATGAAAGATTTATATAAGAGGACACTATTGATTTAAATATAAAACCTCAGGCTTATGGCGCCATACTTCAGTGATAAATGTTTTTATTTTTCATCTTCTTTTTCTTAGATAGATCTATAACTTTTTTTTAAAATCACTTTTGAAAGGAAAATCCATTCTCATTTAATTGGTGACAAATTAAAATGAGCTATTTTCGCATAATTTGAGAAGACATACGCAAATGACCGTAAAATGTTAAAACTTATTCCCGCTTTTTCCCCTGAATTTACGCGAATTTCGTCTGCAAGCATCTCAACACAAAGTTTAGTAATGAGAATAAAACTGATAAATATTTAGAAATGAACTAAACATACCTTATTATCGTCCATTTTGACGGCCTAGTCTGTTTAAAAAAAAACCTTATCTAGAATACCCTACAATAAATGAAATACGATAATAGATCTAGCGCACTTGCTAACTCATTTAAGCGTCGCGTGTCGCTAATGACGACAAACCGGTGTAGACATAAGTTCTACCCTCTACAATCTTAGACTGCCTAAGTGGAACATAGGTATCGATATTTTGATATACCTGGACTGGATCGCCTTGAAATTGATACCCAACCTGTTATTTCAGTTTATATCTTTCCCTCTCAGCTGCAGTTCATCCATAATGTATAGTTGCACAATCATGTAGATCTACATCTGTATCAGATTATTTGGCCGTGGAAGGGAGGGAAGCAGTCAAAGTTCTTCCCGCCAAATAATTTTCAAAGCGACATTTGGTGCAGTCTAATAAACTAGGTTGGTGTTTTGTGGACGATTTTGGTCGACCTACCCTCGTCAAACCCAAATCCCTAGTCTACTATAGATCAGAAGTCCAACACCTCAACCCGGAACCGTTCTTTAATGAGCGCAGCGGGGTTTAGAATCATACGAAGCCTACAGATTCAAGACGTGCATAGCGCGTGTAGTCTAGTTCTTGGCGCGGATCTAGATCTAGGTCAGTTCTATTCATTCAATGTTTTTTCATCTGAGAGAGGGGGAGAGATTCTGCTATTTCTGTATTCAGAGATAGATATAGCCATAGAAACAAGAGTCTTTGGTTCATGCAGCAATCATCCCCTACTCCGTATTTTGGCGGTCTTAATAAATCACGGTCTGTCGGTCTCTGGCAGAGTCTTTTTCGATGGCATCTGTTATTTTACCGCCCTTCATTTTCTGACAAAGTAACAGTCGAAAATATAGATCTATATTTAAAAAAAAACGATCAGGCTTGAACCCAGGCAAGAGATGCCTAAGACTAGATGCCTCTGACTAGATGCCTTTTTCACAAAATCCACCCTCCTTCCTCTCCTATATTTTTTAACGTCACAAAAGTTATATATAGATTTTCCTGCATCAAATTACTCTTTTTGTACATTAAAACAACCGTCTTGAAAAAGCCTTTCCCCCGTCTCAATATATATAGACTAGATCTACTATTTTACATTTTTCCTATAGAAATCGAACTTTTTTTTTTTTTTTTGGGGGGGGGGGGCTTGGAAATTGTAGTTTCAAACTGTGACTCAAATCGGGGATCGTATATCTATGTGTGTGTATATGTGTATAAAAGATTCTTGCTAAATCCTTTACCAAATGACAAAATTTTAGATAGAATCTGAAGATGAAAGCACTTACAGACGACAAAATAAACATGACTTAAAACTTGAAGTTTGTTTCCAGCAGGGTAGAAAACATTGTGGGATCAGGAGAAAATGCTGGTTACCAGCATTTTCTCCTTTTTCTACAATGTTTTTAAAAGGCTTATCTCTTAGAGTCGTAAAAACCAGGGATTGTTTGGTAAAAGAGTTAAATGGTGAGATAGGCCTAGCTGCCCTTGAAAGTGTAGATCTACGTAATAGATCTCAAAGTGATCTGGATAAAGTGTTCAGTGATAATAATAGATCTATCCTTTTTTTCAAATATGAGTTCAGAAGCAAAAACGTTTGCACTTGAAAAACAAAACCATAGATATTAAAAAGGAAAATATTTAAATGTTTTGAATTCAGCAAAAAAAGTTTCAGACTGGTACAAATATTCAATATGCATTTGCAGACGATAAATCAAAGCTGACCCGAATAACCAAATTTGCCCTTGATAGATATATCCTGGTAGATCTAAAACCAAACAATGCTGGTTACAAGCATTTTCACCTTTCCGAACAATTTCTTCAAAAGCCTTTCCTATCTGGGTTATTTTAAAACTCGGAAATTGTATGGTAATGGATAAAACTCTAACGTTACAAAGTAAAAGAGCCCGGATGAGAAAGGCACACGTCCCCGGAAGTGACCTAGACAAAATGGCGAAAGGTATCGGTAAAATTTCTCCTTCTCATTCTTTTTGACTATAGCACATTGACAAATGTATTTGCAACCAACACACTTATACAAAATGTGAGAAAAATTATTCAAATTACAGATGCGATTGGTGACACGTTGAAGTGTTTTCTGCTTTTTCTCAAAACCGGTAAATGAAAGAGCCGGCAAGTGATATTTTGCCACGTGTAAATTTGATCTTTGAAAGGTTCTGAACTACCGTATTATTTTTAGTGGCATTGCAAAACTTGCTCTTAATTATAGAATTCACTAGGCTGTCTATTGGCCATGCACATTACTGCAAGTGCAAGTTGGAAAATCTCTTAGTCCTTGGAATAATCAAGTGAAACATCCTCTATAACTGGACAATTTTCTCATTGCACCTGCAATTTGCAAACTGGACCAACATTGACACAACAGCGTAAATCTTGTCAGTCTTTCATGATTATGAGTATGAATTTTTGTACATCCTTAAAATGTTGGGTATGTGTGGTAAAGAGTTAACCCATTACCACACTAATCCCTACTTTTAACGACCCTGAGAAAGACGCCTTTAACCAGCATTTTCTCCTTTTCCCACAATGTTTTCTACCCTTCACCAAACAGATTTCAAATTTTTATTTACTGTTATTTTGTCGTCTGTAAATGCTTTCAATTTGGACAAGACAAATATTTTGTCGTTTGGTAATGAGTTAAAGGTTAAATAGGTTTTATAAGTACAATTTTTTTCAGGTACATCTGTGCTATTTCTGTTGGCTGTGGCTGTCGTTGGCCAAGCTTTGACCCCATCAACATTCTTAACCACTGTTGACAGAACAAGATTGAAGTCTGTTTTTGAGGGGGCCCAGCCATACAGTGATGCAGCTGCTGCTCACTATTCTATTTTGGGTTTAAAACTCTTTGGGGCAACCATTCCCAAAGAACAGGTCAGTATGCCAAGGCTCACATGTACAAATGTGATACTTTTATGACACTTTGTAAGTGACATTCTCTGGGCTAGTATTTAGTTGAAACATTTAGCAAAGAATTTTGAGTTTAAATGAGCATGAAGAACAGTGCTTGTGAAAAAATAGTGTGAAAAGGAGAAACTTATCGGATCATTTTATTTCACAATGTTTTCTGTCAAAACTTCACTTCATCTCATTTTTGTCGGTATAAAGAATTATAGAATTATTGTATGCCAATATTTTCACCTTGGAGGAGGCTTAAGTTTTTTTTTTTTAGATAAAGCCATTTGAAAACAATATTAGAAAACTTGTGTTAATCTGTCTCAATTTGGAATTAGATATGTACATTTACTTTCAATTTGTTTTAAGAGTGAAGAGAAAAAAAAATATGGGGGGGGGTTTAATCTAGAGGTGGGTAATTAGAAAGTAGTTGGCTCATGTCAATTTATTTTGTCATTACTTGCAGGAGGTGTGCAAGAGTGTTACATCCCTTGTTGATTCTAGCAGTGTCTCCTCACTGTTCCATGCATCTACTGCAGCTGCAGCCTTGAAGGGCTGTAAACTGAACCCAGGCAATGTGCAGAAGTTATTGACAGACGCCATTGCTGAGGGCAGTTCTGTCTCAAATATCTATTATGCATATTTTGCTTTGAAGAATTTAGGCTTACCAGGTAAATATTGTTTTTTCCTGCTGCATTTTAACTCTTTACCACATAGTCCTGAGTTTAAACGACTCTGAGAAAGAAGTCTTTTGAAAACACTGTGGGAAAAGGAGAAAATGCTGGTAACCAGCATCCTTTTTCCACAATGTTTTCTACCCTTCCCAAAACAAATTTAAATTTTCAAGCCACTTTTTTTTTGTCGTCTGCAAATGCTTTCAATTTGGACAAGTGTACAAAATTGTCGTTTGGTAAAGAGTTAAATAAACACACATCATTTGATGAGTATTACCTGTACATTGCTTGATGAATAAATGCCACAGATATTTTCCATCACTAAGAAAGACTCCAGCAGTGTCCTTCACAAATAGGAATTTGTAGAAAGTGTCTCTTTAATCCATTACCACACAAGCCCTACTTTTGACAACCCTGAGAAAGAAGCCTTTAGAAAATATTGTGGGAAAAGGAGAAAATGCTGGTATCCAGCATTTTTTCCTCTTACTCACAATGTTTTCTACCCTTCACAGAAAAAATTTCAAATTTTAAGTCTTTTTTTATTTGGTCGTCTGCAGATGCTAGATTTTGTTATGTGGTAATGACTTAAATAAGGAAAGTGTTCCAATCATAATGCATGTAGGTAGGGATTTGTTTTTTCCAAAGTTATTGTGTTATTTAATCTTCAGTGTATTATCACTTAGTCTGAAAATATCCCCTATTTTTGCACATTTATAGTGCAGATGTTCCCTGTGTGAATGAATTTACCCTTTAGAGAAGCAGTGTTGAAGGAAACATAGAGGATAATAAAGAGGTTTTGTGTTATACTAGAATGAGGTGTGGCTGGACAAGTTTTTTTAATACATCACAACAGATTCGAGTGATAGATTTTAATATTGCACACAACCAGTTGATTATCCTATTTATTATATTCGTAATTCACCTTTTTCATTTGTATTAATTATCAAGAATGGTACACTATGAGCAATATAGGAAAAAAGTAGTTCCTGCTAACATTCTAAAACTATATTATTGCTAGTGATGATATTATAACCAGCAATTCACTGGCAGGAATATAGCAAGTATGTTTTCCTTTCCTTTCAGTCGATAAAGCAAAAGTTGGAACATCCCTGTCTGCAGCATTGAAACTAGATGATACCCCAATTAGGTATGACTTTCAATGTTTCATTAATGCCTTAACCCTTTCCCAAACAACAAACTTTTGGACTAGACCAAATTGAAGACATTTGCAGACGACAATTCAACTCTTGCTGAAAAGATGATTTCTGTCTATGATATGGTAGAAAACATCATGGGAAAAGGAGAAAATGCTGGTTACCAGCATTTTCTCCTTTTCCCACAATTTTTTCAAAAGGCTACTAATCCAGACCCATAAAAAACAGGGATTGTTTGGGAAAGGGTTAATTCCCACTGCAGCATGATGTAATATTTGTGGAACATGTACACCAAGATTAGATTGCACAGGAGGTGCAGTGTGATCTTCATCATCACGGCTACTTTATTCTGAATTTCGGCAGGAAAGTTTTTTTTGTGGGGGGGGGGGGGATTATACATTGATTTGTTAATGTGAAACACATATTAAGTTACTAAATGTTAATGAATCAGTACTAAATGGTTTAGAAATTAGTCTTACTGCTTTGATTTGATGCAGATTCGTTTTTATGGAGATTTAAATTGAGGAAAGATTTAAAAGTATTGTTTAACTCTCTTGAAGCTGGCAAAATATGAATATGTGAGCTTTGCTCATAGACATGGCTAGAAATCTGTTGAAAATGGTATAAAATATCATTTAAGCATTCTAATAAATTTGTCAAACATATTAAAACCATTTGACTGGCTGTATCTCTGTTTGTCTCTTTTAAATGTTCACCAAACAATCACTAATTTTCATGAAAGAAAAATTTGGAAAACATCTAGTGAAAATGAGAAATTTTAGTTATCAGAGTTTTCTTACTTTCCCCAAGTCATTCCTAGCCTACTGAAGACAAATATCATTCGAACCAAATTTATTTTGTCCTCTTCAAGTGCATTCAGTGTGGATGAATCGAAAATAATTTTTCATGTTAAAGAGTGAAAGATATTACGATGAAATATTTTGATTTCTTTTAAATCTGTATGCTTTGAACATTTTTGCTAAACCTGTAAAGAAAACTGCAATATTTGTTGGATTAATGCCTGAAAAATGCCCATTTCACTTGTTCAGATTCTTTAGGTTTATTTTCACTCAAGTCTTTCTTTTTCTGTCTTCCACAGTCACAGTTACGCATTTAGTGTTATAACAGATTTGGGAACAGATCTCAACAAATACTATGATTTGATAGAAGATGTTGTAGCACAAGCAGATGAAGTTGATGATAAATATTTACAGGTAAGTGTTGTAAGGCCTTCTGTCCACGTAGCAGTAGGTGTAAAATAAGCAGCTCTACACTAGTCAATAAAATTTGAGACTTAACCCTTTATCCCATAAGGCATTTCTATGGTATCTCTAATTGACCCTAAATAACAGCAAGGATGAAGCCGTTTCTTATCTGTATATGAGTCTTATGAGACCTTTTGATAGTGTAGAAAACATATTGGCTAAAGGTGAAATTGCTCGTAATGAGCAATTTCACCTTTTGCCACAATGTTTTCCAAAGGCCCCTACAAGCAATGTGTAGAAATGAGTATCTATGTAGTAAAGGGTTAACTGAATGTAAAGTATTTACAGATAACAAGTGCATTGTAGCTCAAAAGATGATTTCAGTCTTCAAAATGGTAGAAAACATACAGTAATGGAACAAATGCTGTTTACTAGCATTTTGTTCATTTCCCACTATTTTTTCCAAAGCCTTCTTGCTCAGGTTTGGAGCCCACCTGGGTACATTGAGTCATAACCTGGTGGTTGTGAGTTCGATACCTGGTTGAGGCAAACTTTCTTTCCAGTGAATTTTTGCCTCTCACAGCTGACACATGTAAGAAAAGAGCCAGCGATTTCATCTTTTGTGCCATGCTTATTTTGTCTTGTACAAATGCTTTCAGTTATGGTTTGAGTTAAAAATTCTGTCATCATGAAAAACTTAATGTCTTGCATCAAGGTTGAACAAGCACATTTTCAAGCATTTTTTTATTATTACAAAGCAGACAGGTAGATAACAAAATTTTCATTTCAGTACATGCATCTTTAACTTGAATTCTATTTTCCTTTTGTGTACTGGGGATCAGTCATTGAAAACTTTGTGACAAGTTGAAGAATTGCTCATAGCATTTACAGACCTCATAGTCTGTATTATATCATTTGCTAATTCAACTCATTCCCAGACGACAAAATTTTAGACTTGTCCAAATTGAAAGCAATTGCAGACCACAAAATAAAAGTGACTGAAAATTTGAAACTTGCTTTGTGAAGGGTTGAAAACATTGTGGGAAAAGGAGAAAATGCTGGTTACCAGCATTTTCTCCTTTTCCCACAATGTTTTCTAAAGGCTTCTTTGTCAGGGGCGTCAAAAGTAGGGATTGTGTGGTAAAGGGTTAAACAAGATCTTGGACAAAAATGTTTAAAAAAATGTCTTCCATTTTTGATGCATTATTATTAACAGTAAACAGATCCTCCACTGTACAGTAGTCCCTTGCCATATCGTTGTTGCCATGGACACCATGAGTAGCCTTGATGGATAGTGTAGTGCACAAAGTATATAGTGTGATCATGTATCAGTTATTGTCTACAAATTGATTTCAAGTATGGAATAAAATTCCCTTGATAGTCGTTCGCGATGAAACTGCATTAATAACAGGGTTAGTTGCATGGTTTATTTGATTGAATTTGCTGCAAAGAGTAAGAGAATACATTATACATGTATTTCTCTATAACTGATTTCTTTGTATTCTTTTGTTATAGTTTGAGGGAGGATTATTTGTGACGGCATCGGTGATAGAAAGTGCGTATCTGCTCTCTGCCAAAGTTGGAAAAGCTCCGTCCATTACTGAGGTGTGTATCAATACAGAAAGAAATCTGTAATTATTTTTATCATTTTAGCCTGTTAGGGAGCAATCCTGTGTTTTTATGACCCTGGACAAGAACCCTAGGCTTTTGAAAGCACTGTGGGCAAATAGGAAAATGGCAACCAGCATTTTCTCTTTTTTCCACAATGTCCTTTTCCCTTTCCAAAACAAATTTCAGTTTTTAAGTCATGTTTACCAGTCACATTAAATGCTTTCAAGTTGGACATGTGGAAAATGTTGTTTAGGAAAGTATTAAAATATCAGTCTATAATTGTCTTTTCTGATAGCTAAATGGAAAAGGGTAGTGTGTGTAAGTAAGGGTTTGTGAATCACAATTCAATCGCAGCTCAATTATAGGCTAAATCACTTTTAACTCTTTACCAAACAATACAATTCTGAACTTGGCTAGATTGATAGCATTTGCAGACAACAGATTAAATGTATTTCAAATTATGATTCTTGTCTTTGAAGGGGTAGAAAATATTGTGAAAAAAATGAGATAATGCTGGTTGCCAGCATTTTCTCCTTTTTGTCCAATGTTTTCAAAAGCCTTCTCCATTAGGGTTGTTAAGGTAAAAGGTTAAACTTAAGTAATATTTATGTCTGTTTCACTACCTGACAATGTTGAGCCAGTGACTCAAAGTGTGTTTAGACTAATGCGGTTACATTAACTGTGTGCTCTGGATAAGAATTGAGCCCAGGACCACTTGATAGCTACTCCAATACCCTTAACCCATTACCACACAATCCCTACTTTTGACGCCCCGGAGAAAGAAGCCTTTAGAAAACATTGTGAGAAAAGGAGAAAATGCTGGTAACCAGCATTTTCTCCTTTTCCCACAATGTTTTCTAGCCTTCACAAAACAAATTTCAAATTTTCTGTCACTTTTATTTTGTCGTTTGCAAATGCTTTCGATTTGGACAAGCCTAAAATATTGTCGTTTGGTAATGGGTTAATAGCTTAGGCAAACTGTGTATAAGATCAGACAGCACAGAATATGCCATCTGATTTTTGATCTGCATTATCCGCCTTTTTAGCTAGATATTCTGACAAAAGCGCTGCAATCACCTTTACTATCTGACTTTGAGTGTCCATTTTATTTATTTAACATTACAAGAGTGAACGACGCGGAGCTAAACCTCTGATAATAATTTAGTATTATGTACAATGTTTCTTAATTTTACAGGATAAAGTACTGAAGTTTGCAAACTACTTTTTGAGCAGAAAACATGTACAACAACTGAAATCTGCATACCAACTTGTTGCAGCTGTGAAAGTGTTGACAGACAATAAAGTAAGTATTACACTGTATGTCAATCTTTGTATTGATTAATTACAAAGTAGTGCAGCTTAGCATTTTACCTATAGCAAATGATGTGTTTGTCGTGTAGCAGATAGCTTATACCAACACTATGGCAAAAAGGTGATTTATAAATAGAGGATAATCAACTGGTTATGTTTGATATGAAAAATATCTCACGAGGATGCATTGTTAGGCGTTGAAAAAACACATGCACGGCAATTTTATTCAAACACCTTATGACGCATCCAAGTGAGATTTTTTCATATCAAAAATAACCAGTTGATTATTCTATTTATTATATACCTTATTAACATTATTATTTTTAATTAGACTGAGAAAAGTAGTTGGATTGTCTGGTTGAAAATATAGAACTTACAATTAACACTATCTATAAGTGCTTAGTGAAAAAAAAAAGTAGTTCCTTTATTACAGCAGGAAGTGAAAGTTGATATTGTCTAGTGATGATATCAAAATTCGTTACACTAGGAAATTCCAGGATTTCACTGCTAGATATATGATAAAACATGATATCCTCTTTTGAGAAATGTAAATTTTAACCCTTTGACTGCTAAGCGCGACTAGCTGACCTATTGTGGACAGTGTAGATCAAGATCAGACTGCACAGAACGTGCAGTCTGATCTTTGATCTACACTGTCCATTAAGGAAGTGTCATTCCCAAAAACCTAAGTTTGAAACAGCAATATTTGGGTTATTAATATCAAATTAAAAACTTAATTTTAGTTACTTAGCAGGATGAGGGTTAATTATAATAATCTAAGCAATATCAAGGTAACATTGACCTTACCTTGACGTTATGTAAACAACTGCAGGCTTTGTATCACAGGATCACACTAGAAGAAGGCGGTTGTACTACCAAAAGGTTGTGTAGATTATTTAATTAATATTAAACAAAAAAGTGACAATAGTTGCATTAAACAATTTCTCCTTTTAATGTTTTGTTCATGTTGATAGTTAATTTTTTAAAAAAGGATGTTGATGTTTCCAAGGCCTTCAAGTGCAAATTTGATCTAAAGAAAGGAATTTACTGATCTACTAATCCAAGAAAGTTTTGGGTTTGACTTTTAAATACATGTAATTGTTTAAGCTTAGACTAAGTCAAAACAGTGTTCAGTTCTGTGATCCAGTCAACAAGGGAATGGTTCATTTGTTTCAGATAAATTGTAAATAATGAAAAATTGAATTTTTTCACTTGTTTATAATTTCAGTACCACATTCCAGTCGCAGTTACACTAGCGAGCTCCGTATCAGTCAGCCAGTCTAAACCCACGGTCCAGGTTCGTGTAACAAACCTCTTGGGTGGAAGTCTTGGCAAGCTGACAGTGACTGCAGACAATGCTAAAAACACAGGTGACCAGGGTGTTGTTCTCAGCAAGAAACAATTCAAGGCTGGTTCAGAAGAGTAAGTGTTGCTTAACCCATTACCACACAATCCCTACTTTTGACGTCCCTGAGAAAGAAGCCTTTTGAAAACACTGTGGGAAAAAGGATGCTGGTAACCAGCATTTTCTCCTTTTCCCCCCAGTGTTTTCTACCCTTCCCAAAACAAATTTCAATTTTTCAGTCACCTTTATTTTGTTGTCTGCAAATGCTTTCAATTTGTACCAGTCTAAAATTTTCTTGTGTGGTAAAGAGTTAATACATGACTTTCTGCTTTAAGATTTGTTCCAAATTGGAAGCATGTGCGAACAGCACATTAAGTATTGCAAAAAAAAGTTGGGATTTGTCTTTCACAGTTTGTTCTAAGACAAATTTGTCTTCAACAATGTTCTTGGGTCACTGATTTCATTTATCTAAGTTTGATCTTTTTACTAAACAACAAAGCATTTGCAACAACGAACTAAATGTGGCTAAAATATTTCTTTCACAGGTTGCTCAGATAAATATGTCAATGCCAATGTATTTTGGTCACTGATTTCATTTATCCAATCAATCCAATTTTTGTTTGTGTAACAATGCCTTACTTTCCTGTAGATTTTAGGCATTTACTCTGCTTTGTAACCCTTCACTAATTAATCAAATTTTAGACTTACCAGATTCACAGCAGACATAAAATGAAATCCAGCTCAAATAATGATATTTGTCTGTGTAAGGGTGGAAAACATTTTGGAGCAGGAAAAAATGCTGGTTACCAGCATTTTCTCCTTTCCCAATAATGCTTTCTAAAGCCTTCTATCTCAAGATTGTTAAAACACCTGATTGTATTGCAAAGGGTTCAGGATTGATTATCTGTCTATGTTTCCACAGGTCTTTGTATGAACTAGACTTCATGGCTACAAAACCATCCAGTGGTTTCTACCAAGTCAGTATATCTGTAGCCCCACAGAAGGCAGACTCGAGATTGATTGGGACTACAGGAGCCTCTGTGATGGTCAAGGTCACCACCGAGGTCACTGTCGAGGGTGTGGAGTTTGGTGTGGCAGATAAAGATCAGGCATCTGCTCCTAAACCAGTCAGGTAGGCTAGAATATCTGTATGACTGAGTGCTGAGCAATGTTAGTCCATTTTTAACAAGCAGGATTTGTTATCCTTGGGTTGTAAATTTGAATCGCAAATTCTTTTCCAGGGTTGTGGAGAATCATTCAGTCCTATCTCACTTTTCAGTTTCATGTTGGAAAGCAGTAACAGACTTACATAGTGTGTGGTACATGGGTTCATTTTGTACATGGGTTCATTTTTAAAAACTAGAAATGCATGCCTTTGTACAGCACAGACCATAAATGATATAATGCTGAAAAGGAGTTAACGATAAAATTATTGGAGAGTAATTATTGTTTTTTTGATTGATCATTTCATTGACTAGTTACGCGGTCACATAGTTTACATCACTGGACTTAGAGGGGCAGTGCAGCCTGAAATTTAACTTTGTAATATGTAAAAGCCTCTGTCTTTGCCTATGGTTCTAAAAAGAATAATTTAAGGCAAATAAACTCTAAAACAAAAAACTCTTCACTAAAACCTAGGTTGTGGTTACTCAAGGAATTGTCTCAGTAAGACTCTCTCTAAAACAAATTACCAATTGAACTAGTCTTCACTCTGTATTTCTGTTAAATGTTCACAAAACAACAAAAGTATAGATAAGTCAGAATTGAAAGCATTTGCAGGGAACAATATGAATGTGACTCAGATGAAGGAATTTGCCTTTGATAAGGTAGAAAACATTTGGGAAAAGGAGAAAATGCTGGGAACCAGCATTTACACCTTTAAACAGTGTCTTTAACAGGATTGTTAAAAGTCAGAATTATGTGGTAAACAGATGATTGCTGATAGAAATTGACTTTTTAACTCTTCCCATTCTCGACAGAATTCAGCATCCCTCAAAGCTGGCAACTGAACTGGAGGCTGATTTCCATCAGAAATTGATCATGAAGTTTAACCTGAAGGACAAAGCCGCAGGAAAATCTTTCATTGCACATCAGACATTTGTCAAGTTAACAAATACAGACACAAAGCAAGAGATAATCTTTGTGGCAGAGTCTGACTCCTCTAATAACTACAAATTTGACCTGGTATGTAGTGCAAATTAGATTTTTAGCTCCTCTCTTTTTGTAAATAAATATGAGCCACTCTATTTGAAAAGAGAGTTTAATGCATCTGCGAAACGCATCGACTCCTGCGCGTTCAGCTCAGGTTAACCTGGTCTGAAACTTTTCACTATTGATCAGTTTTCTGTATGTCTAAGTCCCAATCTACCTCGTAATTAAGTTGGCTGTTGAAAGCTACGCCTATTATAGATCCATAATTATATGATGGCTTGTTAAAGTTTAAAGAATCAGATATGCATTTAGCTCCCTTTTTGCCAGAGTGTGGCTTATATATTATTATAACATAGTGACTGTCTTCATGTATGTTGTCATGAAAAAATTGTGACATATATCCATATTTCTGAAATTGTTTCAACAGGAGGCTAGTAAATATTTAACATAAGCTGAAGGGAAAGTGGCCTTGATAGTGTATTGATACTATTACCAGTTATGTTCCTTTACATGGAATTTGCAAAGAATAGGCAGCTGCATCCAAGGATTGGAAAACTATTTCAGTTAACCATCAGGCATTTCTATGGTATCTCTAAATGACCCTTAATAACTACAAGGATGAAGCCGTTTCTTATGTGTATATGACACCTTTTGATAGCATAGAAAAAACATTGTGACAAAAGGTGAAATTGCTCGTCACGAGCAATTTCACCTTTTGCCACAATGTTTTCTAAAGGCTCCTACAAGCAATGCGTAGAAGTGAGTATCTATGGAGTAAAGGGTTAATTTCTACTCATGTTATCATCAAAAGGTTATAGATTTGACATGTCTTAAAAATCGTTGGTCTGATAAAGATTTGAGGTATACAGTTTTTTACCCTTTCCCAGATAAGCCTTAGTTCTTACGGCTCTGAGGTTGAAGGTGTTTGAAAACATTGTGGATAAAGAATAAAATGCTGGATGAAAATGCTTATGGAGCTTTCTCTCTGTTTCCCAGTGTTTTCTTTTCTTACAGATAAAAATACCTGCTTTCTAGCTCTCTCATTTAGTTGTTTTCAAATTCTTTTGAATGCCTGGATGGTTCAGTGATGAGCGTGTCAGACTCATGACTTGGTGGTTGTGAGGTCGATACTCGGATGAGGGGAACTTTTTTTCCAGCATATTTTCACCTCTCACCTCTGCTGAAGCATGTGAGAAAAGTGGTCGGTGGCTTTGGAAGGAAAGTTGTGTTAGTATAAAGTGGCTTAAACCCCAATACAACCAACCAATTAAATTCTTTCAATTTCAGCGGATCAAATTTACCTTATCTGTAAGACTTAATCCATTGATGAATTACTCATAAGTACATGTCTATTTATTCAGATATTTATTGTCATGTATGCAAAATGATATGGGTGCAATAAAACAACAATTATTTATTCTCTAAATAGTTAGTATCTCTTCCTACTTTCATTGAAGATGTCGGAATGCTGATATATTTTGATTGACACACTATTGTTTTAGGATGTTGGAGGAAGTGCTAAAGACTTTGGATACAAATCAGGAAAATACAACATGGACTTAATTGTTGGCGATGCTGTCATAGAAAACCCTATCTCCTGGGCATTGGTATGTAGTAAATATAATTTGTTTATTTTGCATATTTTGTTTTATTGTCTATAAATCCTATACTAAACATGTCATAGTTTTAATAACCTTGAGTGAGAGTACTTTTGAAAAAGGAAGAGACAGATTGTAAAACTTGTCAAATTCTGATATTTTTATTTGTTTAATAGGCAAAAAGTGTCAATGTGGGAATTTTGTACATCAATTAGATGAAAAAAAGATATAAGATAGTGCAGGTCATTTTAAGTTGATAGTTCAAAAATAATTGTATTGTAAGGTAGAATGACCATTTTTCATACAGAAAATATCCTAAAAGCAAAACGTTTTGACCCTGGTCAGTCTGCGCAATCTGTGCAGTCTGACCGGGGTTCTCATTTTTCGCTGTCCCAGATGGTCCCTTTCTGCATGACTGGTCACATATAGATTAGACTGTTTCATTCAGCCATCTGGCTTATGCAGTTGGTATTGGTTCAACCCATTGGTGGCCCCTGAAGTTTGGTTTTGCTGTTATTAAATACCTCTTTGTTTCAAAGGCTGATGTCCATTTGACCTTCCCGGAGAGTCCTGCAACAAAGCCAAAAGAAGACAGATATGCAAAGAAACCAGAAATTAAGGTAGTTTGAACATATTTATTTAACCCTTTACCAAACAACGAAATTTTAGACTGGTCCAAATTGAAAGCACCTGCAGACTACAAAATAAACATAACTCAAAAATTGCAATTTATTTCCAGCAGGGTAGAAAACATTGTTGGAAAAGAAGAAAATAATGGTTACCAGCATTTTCTCCTTTCCCCACAATGTTTTCAAAAGCCTTCTATCTCGGGGTCGTAAAAACCAGGGATTGTTTGGTAAAGGGTTAATATTTGATAGTAAGGCAAGTTTTTACAACTTTCTAATATTCACTTTCAATGATTGCTTCCCTGGAAACTTTAACAGCACTGGAACCTTGATGCGGGAAGTGGAATTAAAAACTTTGACATTCGGTGAAGGGCCATTGTAGAAAAGACTTGTGAAGACCATAGTGAAGGTCTTTATCAGCTTTTCACACTAGAGGATCTGAGTTTGGATCTTACAATAAACAGAGATGAACCTTTCAAACTATCTAAGAGCTATGAATTAGTAGTTGCTGTAAATGATAATGGTTTGAAAAAAAAAATGGAAATTGCAGTCAAATTGACAACCTCACTCAAACCTAAAAATAAAGTATATATTATATTACCGAACAATCACATATTTTAACACTTAGCCAGCTAAGCCTTACCTTTTGCAGACAGCATAGAGTAAGATCAGACTGCACATAATGTACAGTCTGATCTTTGATCTAATCTGTCCCATTTGGAGATATCTTTTTCCCCAAATACCTTTAAAACAGGAAAATATGGGTTCTTACTATTGGCTTGGAGGTTTTATTTCTTTCATTTAGCAGGGTAAGGGATAATGACCCTGAAGAGGAGGGCATTTGATATTAATATAGGTAAATGGAGAAAATGCTGGTTACCACCGATGTTTTCTACTCTGACAAAGACAAATTACTTCACTTAACCCTTTACCAAACAATCCCTAGTTTTTACGACCCTGAGACAAAAGCTTTTAAAAAACATTGTAGGAAAAGGAGAAAATGCTGGTAACCAGCATTTTCTCCTTTCCTACAATGTTTTATACCCTGCTGGAAACAAATTTCAATTTTTTGAGTTACCTTTAATTTTGTCGTCTGCAAGAGCTTTCAATTTCGACCTATCTTAAAGTTTATCGTTTTTTAAAGGGTTAAGCCAATTATTTGAGAGAAATATGGTGTTTGTAAAAGAGTTCAACACTAGTAAAAGAGATTTAATACTGTTTATTTCAGCACATGTTCCGAGAGCCTGAGAAAAGACCATCCAAAACTGTTTCCATGGCATTTACTGCCCTAGTGCTTGTACCATTTTTGGTTCTATTTGTCTGTGTAAGTACTTGTAACGTGATTTTTGTTAAAATACAGAAAGAGAAATATTTAAGCAGTATTGCTTTGGCTTATTTAGTCATTGGTTTTTCATGATACATTATTTTTACTGTGATTCCGCTGCATTAGCCATTGGGCTGCTAATCACAACTTACAGACCGTTTGTGGACTGTGCGGATCAAGATCAGACTTCACAGAATGCAGTCTGATCTTGGATCTGCACTGTCCAGTAATTAGACGTCTTTGGCCTAAACATTTTGGTTTTTACTATCGGCCTGAAAGATTCATTTCATGTATTTAGCAGGATTAGGATCAAGGTATTATCGTAGCCTTGTCATGTGGGTTGTTTAACAGCTGTGTCTTTTGCAGTTATCTGTTGTTATGGAAGATATTTACCCTTTACCACACAACATAATTTTAGACCTATCCAAATCAAAAGCATTTTCAGGCAATAATTTCGTAGTGGCTCAAAACATGCAATTTTTCTTTGATAGACAAGAAAACTTCATGGGAAAAGGAGAAAATGCTGGTTACCCGCATTTTCTCCTTTTCCCACAAAGTTTTCTAAAGGCACCTACCTCTGGGATGTGAAAAGTCATAATTGTGTGGCAAGGGGTTAACTTAAAACAGTGATAGTAGTCATGTTTCAGTCCAGGAAACTACACCAGAAGTGTAGGTATTCCGAAAACCGAGCCATGCTTTGTGAAAAGGGTGCTTATTGCACCAGAGAAAAGTATCAACCCTTGTCAGACTGCCCAATCTGGGCAGGCAGACCTGTGCCAGAACTGTTTGCTACATGGGATTTTTCTGCACATTAACCCATTACCACACAATCCCTACTTTTGACGCCCGAGAAAGAAGCCTTTGGAAAACATTATGGGAAAAGGAGAAAATGCTGATAACCAGCATTTTCTCCTTTTCCCACAATGTTTTCTACCCTTCCCAAAACAAATTTCGATTTTTCAGTCACATTGATTTTGTTGTCTGGAAATGCTTTCAGTATGGACAGGTCTATATTTTTGTTGTTTGGTAAAGGGTTAAAGGGCTTTTCTACCTCGTGATTCAGTGGGTTGTGTGACAAAATCGATTTTGTGGATCCAGAAAGGTCTCTATCAGGGTTGAAAACATTGTCAGAAAAGGAGAAATTGCTCTATATTCTTTCTTTTGTTTTGAAAAGATTTGTACTACAGATACGTAAAAGCACGGGTTTGTTTGGGAATGGGTTAACTCTACCAAACGACAAAACTTTGGACCAGTCCAACTTGAAAGCATTTGCAGACAACAGAATAGATGTGTATCAAAATTTGAATTTTGATTTGGAAAGGGTAGAAAACATCGTGGGAAAAGGAGAAAATGTTGGTTACCGGCATTTTCTCCTTTTCCTTCATTGCTTTCAAAAGGCTTCTTTCCCAGGGTCGTCAGAAGTCGGGATTGTGTGGTAATGGATTAATAGATGCTTTGAGTTTTTCATATAGAAATAAAGGACACTATGTTAAATACTATTGATTTCACTTTTTCAGTGGTTGAAGATAGGAGTAAATATTTCCAATTTCCCATTCTCTCTTAGTGCTGTTGGCTTCCATGTATGTTTGGGTGGTAAGTACTAAGTAGTCATGCCTTCATAGATGTGTGGTATTTGTCCTCTATGGCTCAAGTGGTTGTCCATTTGCCAGAAATGGCTGGGTGAACAAAATCTTGTCCAGAGCATAACTTCTAAAGTATAATAGCTAGTGACTTCAAACTTCATATACAGGTAGGTCACATTGAGGAGAGGTTCACTGTATATGAAACATAACTATTCCTACTATTTTTCGAGTTTTTGCCCTTTGTATTTTAACCCTTCACCCCATAGGGCATTTCTATGGTATCTCTAATTGACCCTAAATAACAGCAAGAATGAAACCATTTTTATGAGTATTTGACACCTTTTGATAGCATAGAAAACATTGTGACAAAAGGTGAAATTGCTCGTCACGAGCAATTTCACCTTTTGTCACAATGTTTTCCAAAGGCCCCTAAAAGCAATGCGTAGAAATGAGTATTTATGGAGTAATTTTGTCTGGGGCATAACTTCCATAGTAAGAAAGCCAGTGACTTCAAACTTCATATACAGATAGGTCACATTGAGGAAAAGTGCAGTGTATAAGAACTATAACTCTATTCCAACAATTCTTCGAGTTATTGCCCTTTGTAAATTTCAACTTGGGATTTGTGTCCGGGGTATAACTTCCAAAGTAAAAAAAGCTAGTAACTTCAAACTTCACACACAACTAGATCAACTAAAGGAGAAGTGCAGTGTACGAGAACCATAACTATATTCCAACTGTTTTGGGGGGTTATTGCCCTTTGTAAATTTTAACTTTTTGATTTTTTCCCTGGCATAACTTTCAAAGTAAAAAAGCTAGTAACTTCAAACTTCATACACAGATAGGCCACATTAACAAGATGTGCAGTGTACAATAGCCATTTATCTATTCCCACAATTTTAACCCATTACCACACAATCCCTACTTTTGACGCCCCAGAGAAAGAAGCCGTTAGAAAACATTGTTGGAAAAGGAGAAAATGCTGGTAACCAGCATTTTCTCCTTTTCCCAAATTGTTTTCTTCCGTTCACAAAACAAATTTCAAATTTTCAGTTGCTTTTATTTTGTCTTCTGTAAATGCTTTCAATTTGGACAAGCCATTAATATTGTCATTTGGTAATGAGTTAAGAGTTATTGACCTTTATAAATTTTAACTTTGGATTTTATCTACGGCATGACTTGCAAAGTGCTAAAGCTAGTAACTTTAAACTTCATGCACAATTAGATCACCATCAAGCAATGTGCACTTTAGAAGGACCGTAACTATTCCTACTATTTTTAGAGTTATTTCCCTTTGTAAATTACAATTTTTTTATTTTATCTTCACAGACTGAAAAGGTAACTATAGTTTTGAAAGGTTCTTCAAGGATTTATACTATGAGAACTTGTGCAACGGCAGTGTTTCAGTATATTGGTCAGCTGTTACACGAGCGATTGCCTTTTGAACTTTTGTCCTGGTTTCATCCATTTATTGTAGGTACATGAACTTTAACATGTTTTCTATTGCAGGTATTTTTGCCTTATACTATTGTTACTGGACGCAACTGAATATGTTCCAGACACTCCGTTACCTTGGAATGCTAGCTTTACCTACATTTATATTTGGTAACAGATTGCTTAGTGGAATAGCTGCTAAAAGGTTTGTAAAGTGAAGTCTTGTATATTTAAGCCATAACCAAATGACCTTGTAGTAAAATGAGTTTTAGAAAGGAGAAAGTGCAGATAAATATATTTACTGTTCTCACAGTGTTTTTTACTCTGTTACAGAACAATCACATAGTTTGAACCCCATTTACTTTTTCTGGAAATTTTGATAGGTCTGAAAATTTGTCAGCAGGTACACAACCTAACTGTGTGATGATCAGATAAACTCCTTGCCACTCCTTGACAAAATTTTGAAGTCATCCATTCAGTGAGCTCATGTCCTGATTTACTGATCTTCCTCAGTAAAGTTCTCAACTCTTTACCAGATGAAAAAATGTTAGACTTGTCCAAATTGAGAGCATTTGCAGATGACAAATGTGACGTGAAAACGGAAATTTGCCTTTTGAAGTAAAGAAAACATAGCGGGGAAAGGAAAAAATGTTGGTCACCAGCATTTTCTCTGTTTTCACAATGTTTTCAAAAGGCTTCTTCCCCATGGTTGTTACAAGTTGGGACTATGTGATAAAAGGTTAAGTCTTAAATGAATTAGCCAAACAGAAATGATTAACTTCTTTAACTCATTACCAAATGACAGTATTTTAGGATTGTCCAAATGGAAAGCATTGTCAGACGACAAATAAATGTGTATGAAAATTTGTGTTTTGTTTTGTGAAGGGTAGAAAACATTGTGGGAAAGGAGAAAATGCTGGTTACCAGCATTTTCCCACAATGTTTTCTAAAGACTTCTTTCTCAGGGGTGTCAAAAGTCGGGATTGTGTGGCAATGGGTTAAGCTAGAATTAGGCTGAGAATTGACTGAGAATGGTTTGTTTATGTGGCCCCACTTATTAAAATTCATGAAAGATGTAAGTGAGATTTTAATCTTTTATTTAGGATTTGGATAATAGTTCAAAGGGTCTATAGCCACTTTTATATTTCTATTTGACAGGAAAGGAGAGAAGTAAATGTATATCACAGACCAGTTACAAGAGACGTTTAGGATATATTACAATTGTTTATTTTTGTCATAACATTATCAAACTTGACATGCTTTGACATTTAACAGCATTTTTATTCATTTAATGGTTCCATCATCTGTGTTAGACATGGAAGATGCTCCAATTATTTCTTCATCTCTTCCCTTGGCTGATTAAGTCAGTTTTCTATTTCTTGGATCAATGGTTTCATTGGATTATTTTAAACATACTTATTTTTACATCGATTGACAATTAATTTCACACAACTTAACCCATTACCACACAATCCCTACTTTTGACACCCCTGAGAAAGAAGCCTTTCGAAAACATTGTGGGAAAAGGAGAAAATGCTGGTAACCAGCATTTTCTCCTTTTCCCACAATGTTTTCTATCCTTTACAAAACAAATTTCAAATTTTCAGTCACTTTTATTTTGTCGTCTGCAAATGCTTTCAATTTGAACCAGTCTAAAGTTTTGTCGTTTGGTAATGAGTTAAGCTAATCTCTGTCGATTCTGCTTCCTGGGAACTCGACCAGTACTCACCCTGTATACATGGACAAATGGAAAGTTCTAAAGTTGACATCTGCCCACAGGTATTGAACTTAGGACCACATGGGTGAAAGGCTGACATTCTACCTCACAATCACAGACACCACCAGGTTTCATTTGATGCTGTTGATTGTAACTGCAGCATTCATATATTTGGTTATGATAAGTAATACTAGCAGAATGTATATAAGCCTGACAACTTGTGGAGAATAGTGCTGTTCGTATTTTGGAAATGATCCTGTAAAATTACTCCTTTCCCATCAACAGTTTTTATTTCCTCCAAAGTAGAAAACATTCTGCAGACAGTAGTGTCAGGAATTATGCAAAGAAACTGAAGTTTTCTGACAGTTTAGAAAACTTGGGGGGAAAAAATGAAAACCTGATTTCTAGCATTTTTTTTTTCTTACAATCTTTTCAGCTGTCTTTAAAACTCGGGTCGTGTGTTAACTCATTACCAAACGACAAAACTTTAGGCTTGTCCAAATCGAAAGCATTTGCAGACGACAAAATAAAAGTGACTGAAAATTTTGAAATTTGCTTTATGAAGAGTAGAAAACATTGTGGGAAAAGGAGAAAATGCTGTTTACCAGCATTTTCTCCTTTTCCCACAACATTTTCTAAAGGCTTTTTTCTCAGGGGCGTGAAAAGTAGGGATTGTGTGGTAATGGGTTAAGGGTTAAGATTAAGAATGTGAATTAGCAAATAAGCTATATGTGATGGTATTTTGAATAACATGCTGTAATTTGATTGGTGCTATCACAAAAAAAATGGAATTTGAAATAGACTTGATCAGCCAAAGGTTGATAACAAGGTCTGATGGAGTGTACTTTTTGATTACAATGATGTGTGTGTATTTCATTGTTCTTTACATGTTATGAGATTTTGTTTTCATGTTATAGATACCTATCCTTCAGACTAAAGGTAGAAAACGCTTGGAAAGGTAAAAGAAAAATGTTGGATACCAGTATTTTCTCATGTCCCCACAGTGTTTTCAGAAGCATCCTGTGTTGGGATCAATAAAACTAGGGATTGCTTGGTTAAGAGTAAAAGCAGTGTATTTGTGGATTAATTTAAAAGATCTCTACTATTCACAGTTTGAAATATGTAATGTTTATTCTGTATGAATATTTTAATGATGATAGTTCATTTCAAATGCTGCAAGTTCAATATATAATTATATTTTTTGTGAATTCCATGTTTTTTGTATAACTGCAAGAGTGTGATGTAAATCTTGGAAGATGGCGATGTTAGTTGAAACCTTTTCTCTCTAAGCTTGTTACTTCCCTGTTAAATACAGTGACTCTTATCGTGTCAAAATCACTTTTATCACATAACACTCCTTGTTTTCAATGTGATTCAGGCATTATGAATTTTCTTGTCTTACACATGTGTGAGATAAGAAAATAGTGCTGTATTTGGTCAACACTATGTAATTATACGCTTCATTTCTAAAACATTGCTGACCTAGGTTTCTGAAAGAAGTTAGCAGTCAAAGTTCTTGTCATGATTAAGTTGTTAATTTAATCACTGTTAGACTCGAACAGAAATCAATATTATGCAAGTTTCTTCGGAACTATTTTGGTTTGTAATGTACCTGTCAAAGTAAGTGCACAGGCTTCATGTAAATTTCACTACACATGATACATTTATGCCTCTGGTTTAACACATTTGGACGATAATTCTTATTAATCAGTAATGTGATAAAAAGAATCTGACACTGGTTGGTTTTTGAGGTAAAAATTTATGCTCATCCACAAAAATGTTATTAAGCTCGCCAAAGGCTCGCTGAATAACATTTTTGTGGACTTGTTTAATAATTTTTTATCAAAAAAAAAAATCATGTCGGATTCTATATATCTCAAAACTCCTGTAATGTCAAAGTGCAAAATACATGTAGGAAAAAATGCTTAAAACCATTTAAAGATCTACATGTATATTCTAAATTCTATACCACACAACAATATGTTAGACTAAGACAAATTTAAGGCATTTTAAGGTGACAAATCTAACATGGCTTAAAATTTTAGATTTGTTATGAAAAATTAGAAAACATTGTAGGAGCATTTTCTCCTTTTCCCACCATGTTTTCAGACGTCTAATATTCCAGGGTAGATTAAATTCAGGACTGTGTGGTAAAGGGTTAAGAAAATTCACTTGTTCTCTCAGGAAAAAGTATGAAAGGTTTTTACAATACACAACTGTCAAACAAGAATCGGACATGGAAGTTTAAGGTATTCAAATACTGCTTATGAGGGAAAAGGTTAAGAACTGAATGGTAGAAAAGTCTGCTGCAGACCACTTTGAAAATACACATGTACAATATATATGATTTAGTTCATGGAACATTTTAAAGAAGCCTATTTTATGAAATCATTGAGACAAAAGGAGAAATAGCTACAGGCAATTTCTCCTGTTCGCTGCAATGTTTATACAAGTGGTCTGCCGGAGTTGAAATGAATATTAAAGATCATGTGATCAACAAACTGTCTTTGTTTTCTTTATGGTGAACATCATCTCTTTGAGGAATTCTTGAGTATTTACAATTTGCAAGCCTTAGCTCCTTTACAGCAATGTTTCCCAAAGCTGTCAACTTTAGGAACATTAAAAGCAACTTGTACAGTATTTGCATTATAAGTTTGGACTTTACCAAACTGAAAGCAACTGCAGATGACATATGTAGCCAAGATGATAATGTTTGTCTTATGATTGGGTAGAAAACATTGTATGAAGAGAAAATGCTGGGGTTTGAAAACATTTGAGTAAAGGAGAAAATGCTGGTTACCAGCATTTTCTCCTTTTCTCAAAATGTTTCCCAAGCCTTCTTTATGGTCGATAATACTCCGGATTGCGTGACAAAGGGGTAAATAAAATGTGATCATCACAAGTATCTGTTGCACTATAAAACACTGGCCTACTACGGGTGAGACCCAGGAAACAGATGAGTAAGTGAGCTGTTGAGTTAATGTGTTGGAAATTAGTAATATTGAAAATAGCTTATAGCATTAGCTAAGATTACAGCTCTAGTGCATAACATTTGTTGTAACTGCAAAAAAACACGTTTACCAAGTCTCGAGTCAATTTGACTTCAGGTGAAAGTTGCCTTCGGGACAAGCAAGAATACTGTAAAAATGAAGATCAAAGTGGAATTACTCAAAATCTGCACTAAGTAGAGTTATTGTTCTTGCACACTACTCTATAATATACAACATGCATACCAAATTTGAAGTCATTCTGACTTGAGATGACAGTTATATTCTGGACAAGCACTGAATGCTGTAAAATTGATCAAAGGGAAATAATTCAAAGACAGCACGAGTTGGAGTTGCAATTCTTGTGCACTGCGCTTCCAAATATTGCAACAAATAACCATAGCATATCGCAAGTCATTCCTACATAAGATGACAAAGTCATGCTCTGGACAAGCAAGAAATGCTATAACTAGACGTGCTTGAATGCCTGTATCGCTCCACAGGCCTGATTTTTCTGCAATGGTGAAGAGAAGTTTTTAACAATTACCATTCATTCCAGCATTTTAGGTCTCTAAAGAAAAAAAAGCTATGAAAAAAATTGTGAGAAAAGAAGAAAATAAAAGTAACCTGCATTTTCTTAGTTTTACACAATAATTTCTTCCCTTTTTGATCCAAGTTTTACTAATTTGAAGATTTATTATGTTGTCTGCAACATCTTTCAATTATGGCCAGTTATAAAAATTTTGTCTTCTGGTTATAGTTAACTCATTACCAAACGTCAACATTTTAGGGTTGTCCAAATGGAAAACATTTGTAGATGAAAAAATAAAAGTGACTGAAAATTTGAAAGTTGTTTTGTGAAGGGCAGATAACATTGTGGGAAAAGGTTACCAGCATTTTCTTCTTTTCCCACAATGTTTTCTAAAGTCTTCTTTGTCAGGGATCAGTTTGATTGGATAACAAAATGCCTTATCACAACAGTAAAGCCCTGTCCCTCTTTGTTCCAGGTCACCAGTAGGTCAAGAAACCTTTACCAGAACTAATCAAAGTGCAGAGGTTCTCTTGTTTTATATGAAAAGGATTATAGATTATGTAAAGCAACCATCTTTAACTCTTTACCAAACAACAAAATTTAGGATGTCACCAAACTGAAAGCATTTGCAGACAACAAATTAAACATTGATGAAATGATGATTTCTCTCTGTGATAGAGTAGAAAAAACTGAGGGAAAAGGAGAAAATGCAGCATTTTCTCCTTTTCCACGAGTGTTTTCCAAAGACTTTTTCTTTAGGGTTGCTAAAAGTCAGGATTGTATGGTAAAAACTTACCACCATAGGAACTAACCTGCAATACAACAATGAAATCAAAACGAATAGTTTGAGAGAAGAAATTTTTCAAAGATTTTACTTTATACCATAAAAGGAAAATGAGTCTCCCATAAAAGCCATGTTTTTTGACGGATCTTTTTTTTTTTTTAAGGAATTCTGTAGACCTCTATCTAAGGAACATTCCTGCAAAAAATAATGCTATCCAATTAGCGGTTTGGGAGGAGAAGATTTTTAAAGGTTTTTAGGCCAGGGAATCCCTCTCAAGGGATTCCCTTGCCTATAGGGATCGTAAGCTGCCTTTTCAGACAAAAATGTTGGACGGTGTGTCCACTCTATATCGCTGAGTCCGCCAAAACAACTAGTTTCCCATGTATATACAGAGATTGCTTATCACACGGTGTGAATGCTTTCCTTTCCTCAAAGCTTTCATCTGCAAAATGCCATGGAATTACAAGGGTATTACGACCCTTTAATAATAACTGACGAGTGTGTGTTTTTTATCCCGTTTTTGTCATTAACACTGACCTTACATAACCTAATAAACTTAGCTTTATCCGGCAGTTGTGTATTCCTACGCGCTATATACGGTTAATATCTATAACGCTCTCTCTTGCACTCCGGATCATTCACATTCATGTATGGTGAGAGTAACGAATGACAACTCTGCTCGGAGATTGTCTATAACGTTGTATTGACATTTGAACATAATTTGAACATAATTATGTGTCACAAAACGCGTCTCTGCTAAAATGCAATTGTAAATAAAGCAATTGTAAATAAAGCAAAGTACATATAGAATATTGGCCCGTGTTATGTTTATCACTTTTTCTTATGTATATCGACTAAATCTAGGGTACTTCAGCGGAATGCTGGAGAAATCGTCCCAAACTGCTTGGCCCGTGTTATGTTTATCACTCCGGAGAAATCGTCCCCTGGAGACGATTTCTTTGGTGAAATCGTCCCCAAATAAAATCTCAGAAAAATCGACCCCAACATCAAATTTCATCCATATCGTTAATCAAGTTGTCTACAAAAATATTTTTGAAAGTTCGTTGTCTTTAGTATGTACATTATGTGTATTAGTTACCTTTGTCCAAGAGTTATTTGGTAGCTTTGCCATTGTTTATACATGTATTGCCTATTTCACACTGATATGATGTATTTCACACCTTTTACACCTATTACAAATAGATTACACCTGTGTGATTGTTAAAAATATGTCTTTGATTGACTTTGATTTGAAACCAAATATATGCTTATAATTTTTTTTCTGTAGTCGTTCGCTTGTCATTTAATGTATTTTTTTTTTCTCTTTCTCTACTAGTGTCATATGACATAACTGTGACCAATAACATTTAGCAGGGGCATCGGTATCTCTGACACACCTATTTCTAGTGTTCACTACGGCTTGTGTGCATCCGAATATTTTCGGTCCGTAACTTCTACAATTGTGGATGGATTTCAAAATAATTTGGCACAATTGACCTCCATCACGAATTTGAAACATCTGTTCAAGTAGGTTCAAGGCCACATAGAAGGACAGTTTTTCGTCCGAACCATAACTCCTACATTTTTGGATATATTCCGATATAAATTAGCATAATGCATTGTTCTCCATCATGAGTAGAAGTTCCCTTTGAAACATTTACTCAGGTCTAGGGTCTAGGTCAAGCTTGAGAGTCATGTGTTCGCGGGCTTGACACAAGTTGTCCTTGGACAACGATTATGAATTAGGATTAACGTCTTTTTATGTTATGTAGAGTATAAGTATCGAAGCTCAAGTCACTGTGACTTGTCCGTAAAATAGGCAAGTAAAATAGGTAAACAGAGCCTAATCGTTTTCCCTAAACAATCCAACCTTTTCACAGTATTTTATTGAGAAAATATTTTGGCTAAAAGAGAATTTGCTTGTAACAACCAATTCCTCCCAATTTCCCCAAAATCTTACTTTTCAATATACACGAAGAACTACTTTGGATTTTCATCTACAACTTCCTTCAAATATGACCAGTTCAAAATTTCGTTGACTTGTGGAGGGTAGAGACAACATGACCAACTGCCATATCACTCCAATCTTTATTATTCATTACATTTTACATTGATATCTATCTTACATGTATTTTCATTGAAATCAATAAAAATAAATATGTTCTTGCGTCATAAATATAAAAAATAACGTCATTCAGGACTGCAAGACATCACATGTCTCAGAAAATTTAGATAACCAAAGTTGGTATTGCACCGATTGAATAGTTCAATTTTGACTTGGGATTGTTTACAGGCACGACAAATTACTAAGTATTCTAAGCCATTATCAAGCACCCCATAACTGTGAGCACATGCCTAGCTCTGGCTTAACTAGTTTCTGGCTGGTGCTTTCTAGTATCAGTTCAAAATTTCCTGTTAAAACCAAGAATTTCAGGGGCTTAGTGGAATCCGCTTGTATCCCTGTCCATCTACCTGTTTGTATTAATTAAATTTGACCTCTTGTGTTGTTTCGTATCCTGAATTTCCTGGCCTTCAGTACTATCAGTACTTTGATTTACTTTGGTTGCCATGGCAACCAGAATTATTCATGGAACACAATTATTTGAAGGAATTTGAAAGAGGACACCCTAGGGAACATTCCTGTGAAATTTGGTAAAATTCAGTCAATAGTTTCTGAGGAGAAGTTTTTTCAAGAAAAAGTTTACGGACGCATTCACGGACGGACGCACGCACGACGGACACAATGCCATGACAATAGCTCGCTGGCCTTCGGCCAGTGGAGCAAAAAATTATGAACTTAGAGGGAATAACTCAAAATTTGTGCTAGGAAGAGTTATGATTCTTATGCACTGCACTTTGTAATTTTTCAACAATCGTGCATACCAAATTTGAAGATGTTCAAACAAAAAATGAGTTATATTCCAGACAAGCAGAAAATGCTATAAAAATGACGATCATAGGGAAATAACTTGTACAGCACGAGGTAGAGTTATGGTTTCTTTTGCACTGCACTCCATATTGTTGCGACAAACACAAATGCCAAGTTCCATGCCAATTGGAGCAGAGATGACAAAGTTATGCTCTGGGCAAGCAGAAAATGCTGGAAACATGACGATAGAAGGGAAATAGTTCCAAAGACAACACAAGGTAGAGTTTGGGTTCTTTTGCACTGCACTCCATATTATTGCAACAAACACAATTGCCAACTTTCAAGTCAATCTGACTTGAGATAACAAAGTTATGCTCCGGACAAAGAACTGGACGCCGGACGCCCGTACTCTTCGACGGGCACATAAAAATTTGTTGGAAAATTAACTGAAGAAAGAACTTTATGCTTACCAAATGATGTATGTAGTTCAGTATACCACCCATCTACCAGCTTTCTTACTTTGTGGTGGAGGAGAGGAATGTATTTATGGCTGAATTTTTTTATCCTCGACTCTTTACTACATAACAAAACAGAAGACTAGACGAAATTTAAAGCCATTGCCAACAACAACTTGCATGTGGCTCAAATGTTGGAAATTGTCCTTAATAGTGAAGGAAACCTTTGTGGGAAAAAAGGAGAAAACATTAGTTACTAGCCCTTTCTCCATTTCTCAAAATGTTTTCAAAAGGCTTCTTCCTCTTGGGTCATTAAATAGCAGGATTGTTTGGTAGAGGTTTAACTCATTACCAAACAACAAAATTTTCAGATTTTCAAAATTGTCCAAATCAAAAGCATTTGCAGACGACGAAAGAAAACTAACTGAAAATTTGAAATTTATTTTGTGAAGGGTAGAAAACATTGTGGAAAAAGGAGAAAATGCTGGTTACCAGCATTTTCTCCTTTTCCCACAATGTTTTCTAAAGGCTTCTTCCTCAGGGGTGTCAAAAGAAGGGTTTGTGTGGTAATGGATTAATACCTTAGGTAAGGGATGTGTAATTAAATTACAGCTTAGTCTTTTACCAAACACTGGAAAATCAGACTTTTGAAAACATTGAAGGAAAAGGAGAAAATGTTGGTTACCAACATTTTCTCTTTTTCCTAAAACGTTTTTAAACCAGTCAGTGAAAAAAGTCTTCATTTTAGAAACATTTAATTTGTAATCTGCAAATGGTTTAAATTTGATCCATTCCAAATTAGTGCTGTGTTGTAACAAGTTAATTATCTTCCAGCAGGCCTTATAATATGGTGTCATAGGACACCACAGAACTGCAGCCTCCTTGTAGTGAAACAAGACATGAGATACAAGTTGTTACTGCATGTTGGCAGAAATACTGTTGAAAGCAGCAAAAAACAATATATTGTTACGGCAGATCACTCTTTCCATACTGCCTAGCTCCATTCATCATAAAATCAAGACCTGACAACTATGTTGGAGAGAATTCAGGTCTTGATTTTATGCTGAATGTCCGCAAGAGTTCAAATCTCGACAGGTACTGTTTGTATTTCAGCTTCGCATTTGTTGTTAACTTTTATGTACCTAAGAATATGGAATCCACATTTGTACAGCTTTAACTACAAACTGCACTTAGAGATCTGCTCAAACTTTCCTTGGCTTTCTAACATCTTCGCAAGCCAAGGCTGATGATTCACTATGCTACTCTACCCTTGGCGGATCGAGTTTGATTTTTACATTCCACCAAATAGGCTTTTTCATTGGATGCAGCCGGCTCTAACTGCAACGGGGGGCATCCAATAGAGGGCGCATTGCAGGAATCTTGAAATCGAGCTCAATCAGCCAAGGTAAGATCCACGAAGTGATTGTAACCTTGGCTCGCGAAGATGCTTTCTAAGGGATAGGTTTAAAGTAAAAAGACTTAAGAACATGTTATATATTGTATGGTTTATGTTCATTTTCATGCCAGAATTTCAAATGTACACAAAATATACATAGAAGCAAAATAATATAATTATATACATAGAGTCATGTTACACATAAAGGTCAGAGTTGTTGTTCACCAAATAATTCTTAGTTCTGAGACAAGCCATATGATTGGCTGGGCCAGAAGAGCTCAGCCAATCAGATGACTAGTCTTAGATTGTTGAAATGGACTATTATTAAGAACTGTTGGTGAATACAAACTCAAGATCCATATTAACCAACTAATCTTAAGAAAATTCTTAGTCTTATTATTCAAATTATTCTTAATTTGAAAGTAACAAAACTTCTAATTGGCTAAACCATTTGGTTTAGCCAATTAGAGGTTTTGTTACTTTCAAAGTTAAAAATTTCTTGAGAATAAGATTAAGAACTTTCTGAAGAAAGCTTGGTGGATAAAGGCCCAGGTGTTCCTTCTCCAATACTTCATTTCCCCCCACTCCCTGCTATTTTCAAATCTATAACAGCCAATCAATTTTGACCCAAATAACTCATTACCAAACAACAAAATTTCTGGCTTGTCTAAATCGAAAAACACTTGCAGGCGACAAAATGAAACTGACAGAAAATTTAAAATTCTTTTTGAGAAGGGTAGAAAACATTGCAGTAAAAGGAGAAAATGCTGGTTACCAGCATTTTCTCCTTTTCCCACAATGTTTTCAATAGGTTTTTTTTCTCAATGTCGTCTAAAGTCGGGACTGTGAGGTAATGGGTTAAACATCAAGACTATTTCCACTTGTATTAACCCTTAGAGTGCATTTGCTTCCTTTTGTGGTATTCAGCAAAGCCGACAGTGTAGATCAAGGATCAGACTGCATGTTTTGTGCAGTTCCATCTTGATCCACACTGCCCACAAAGGGGACTATACTTGTGAAAGGCACTTTACGGGTTAAAATCAATTGATTGGGTCTAACTTGAACAAATAAATATAAGGCTGGCATTTTTAATAACCCTTGTAAACTATATATATAAGCCACATGAATTACGCTTAAATACCTGATAAAACATCAAGGCAAAAGCTATTTTTTTCCTTTTGCAACAAATTTTTTAAAAGGGGTCTGTAAGAAATATTTTCTTTAAACTCAAAAATGATCCAGCAATTCTTGAAATCTGGAAATGTTCTGGGTCTATTGTAATTGTGTCTTTAAAATGGTACATGGAAAACAAGAAGTCGATTGCCCAATTTCATTTGTCAAAATGTTGTTTCTTTTTTGTTTCTTAAATTGTTTTCCAACTATTACAATAGTAATAAGGAAATAACCTTATTGCCATCGTAGACTAGAAAAGCTGCTACTCTAGCACTATTAGCATACATATTTAACAAGAAAAGTTCACATAAAAGAACAAATACCCAGCACCAAGAAGTTTCAATTACCTCTTTACTAGATAACAATATTTCAGACCTACCTATACTGAAAGCTTTTGTTAACAACTAATTCACTGCGGCTCAAATGACAGAATTTATTTTCAATTCCGGAGAAAACTCTTTGAGAAAAGATAAAAATTCTATTTCACTGAATTTTCTTCTTTAATCATTATGTTTTAATAATAATTCATCTTTCTCATAATTCTTAAAACACTGTACATGTATTTTTCAGTAAAGGGTTAAAAGTATATCTAACAATTACTCAACAATAAACTTTTCCTACATTAGCTACGCCTTAAAATAACCTTGACCTTTGACCTTGATACACTAAAGACTAAATGACCTTCAAACTTGTAATGTCCCAAATCTGCTGTCATGTACACTATAATCCCTCAAATCAAGCACATAAATAATACATAACAATATCACATAAAATTTGATGACTACAATGCATATTAATGGATTGTTTTACCCAAAGGTGAAAGTTTACAGGTATGTTTCTGATTTTAAGATTTAAAACCCCCAAAAAACCCTATTTTTTTCCTTCATATCCCTTAATACTACAATTCATAAATTTTCAGGATTTCAATATCTTCAAATGAGAGAAAATTAATACCTATGTAATCTTTAGATCTTGGTCCTACAATTTCCCATAGACAAATTTAATAAAAAAAAATTCACCAGTACTAGGCTAGGGCTCCGAAGTGTTTTACCCAAGGACAATCCCACAAACAACCCTGTACTTACAGTGAGACTCAAGCCCAAGGCAATCAGGCCACAAGTCCTACATTTAACTACCGAGCCAAGCAGGACCTTGCCTTTTCTAAAAGAGAAAAAAAGATCAAATAGAAGATTACAAAATTAAACTGTGTAAATTTAAAAGTGAAATTACAGAAATCAGTTGAATGAATGCTCTTCAATTGAGAATCGTAAAAATGTGAAAATAAAGGGGGGCGGGTTTACAAAACAGTCTCTATGATTTATTTTCTGCACATCTTCTGTTGTTTGACGAAATCATACCGATACATTTGCATATTCAGTTACCTTACTTCCCCACATTAATTACAACCCCGTACATTGCATGAGAACTTATAAGATGATAAATGTATATTAAAATGAATTAGTCCAATTTCATTCTAGTTAAAATAACTGGTCAAATTTGCATTGAAATGGCATTGCTGAACCAAAACAAATTCTTTATGCACAAATTCTTTGGGTTAACTCTTTACCAAACCACAAAATTTTAGACTGATCCAAATTAAAAGCATTTGCAGACGAGAACATAAAAGTGGCTGCAAATTTGAAAGTTGTTTTGAGAAGGGAAGAAAACATTGTGGGGAAAGGAGACATTGTGGGGAAAGGAGACCAGCATTTTCTCCTGATCCCAAAATGTTTCCAGAGTAAAGAGTTAAGTCTCTACAACATGATAAAATTTACCAGCATTTTCTCCATTTTTCACAATGCTCTCAGAAGCCTTTCTCCTCTGATTTGGTATCACACAGGATTGCTTGGTAAGAGTTAACACTGGAAGGGGAATTAATAAAAAGAAAACAGATTTTTCAAACTTAATACAGTCATGTACATGTATATTAAATCCTAAAACACAGCCGCAGCATAAAATTAAGAAAAAAAATTCTAGTGGAGTACAGGCAATTAACCTTACTGATGCTTAATTCATACAGATGTGTGAATATATTATGATTAGCCCATTACCAAACGACAATATTTTAGACTGGTCCAAATTGAAAGCATTTGCAGACGACAAAATAAAAGTGACTGAAAATTTGAAATTTCTTTTGTGAAGGGTAAAAAACATTGTGGGAAAAGGAGAAAATGCTGGTAACCAGCATTTTCTCCTTTTCCCACAATGTTTTCTAAAGGCTTCTTTCTCAGGGGCGTCAAAAGTAGGGATTGTGTGGTAATGGGTTAAAACAAGAAGAAATTGCTGGTGACAACCCATTGCTCCTTTTTGCCACAATGTTTTTAAAGAGGTCTACTGCAAGTCTCAAAGAGACTGCTGCAGGAAATGACCCAATCTGTAGACTTTTAGTTTTTGCAAAAATTTACACTGACTAAATAACTAGCAAATAAGCTAAGATTTTGGGGAAAAGGTTATGATAATAATTCATTCCAGTTTCTTAGTGTTACTCTAAACTTTCTGATCTTACTCACAATCCTCTGGATGCTTTCAGCCTGTGTTGTTATAAAGCATCTAATGAAACATGATCATAATGACAGACAAGTTATATGACATTTTCTTGTTTGTTCAGTTAGTACAAGTAACAAAATTCATTCAATGCTTGGAATAAATGGTGCAATTGAAACATAGTGACAAAAATGCAAAAAAGCCATAACACTCTCATTCTCACCATGTTGTCATGTTCACAACAGTTTTCACTGTTTATCTCATTTGTTTTTCTCTTGTGGAAATCAAGGGCCTGTGCTTATAAAACTTTTAAATTACGCTTACTCAGTTTGGCTTGCGTTTAAGTTATACTAAAGCTGAGAAAAACTTGAAAAAATTACAAATTTTTACCTGAAGTTTTTCATAAGACAAATGCTACATACAGTTGTGAAATTTGTAATGTTTTATATGCACTGGCAGAGCTCTTTACCCATTATGCCTTTCTACAGCACTCTATTTTCTACGGCAATGCATAGAGAGGATGTTTTTTCTTTACTGCAAAAATGAGCCTATATTTTTCATAATTAATTCAGTACTAGAAAAAAATGAACAATGCAAAACAATACAACCTCAGTTTTTTATTATAAAGTTAAATGAAAAATGGTAAGAGATGAATCCCATAGAAATAACTTAGCCAATTAACTGATTATCAGCAATTTCTCCTTTAACTACAGCTTTCAAAGTGGGCTAAAATAATCCTCTGCAGCTAGTAATTTGTGAGGACTATTCAATTACCACATTTGTATTAAACCTTTAAACTAGATTAAGACTTCAGAAAATTTCAGTCATTTGCGATCAAATTAATCTGTTGGTGCCATGCACAAAATATGAGCTTTTGGGGTCAGCATACATCAACCTGAGACCGCATGGAACACATAGACTGACCTTGAATCTATACTGTCTGCCTTAAGCCAACATCTGAGGCCAAAAATGTGTCCCAAGTTAGATTGGATTTTTTCTTCATCCCACAGAAAAGGTCAACTGTATAGTATTTGGCACTGAAAGAGTAACTTGTCACCCGAAAGTTGGAATGTTTTGTTCAAAGGATAGAAAACAATGTGGGAAAAGGACAAAATGCTAGTTCACGGGCTCAATCGATTGGATGTAGACAGTTACCCATAGTGCTGCTGGCCTCAAATTATGTCACTAGAGATAGGCTTGCACACAGTACTGTACTCTATAGTCTTTCCCAGAGAACTTACTTCAGAACTTCCCCATTGTGAAAGCATCACAGGTGGCTCAAGTAATGAAATTGTCTTTTCTTTTCTTCCAGAAAACATTGTGGAAGAAGGAGAAAAAGCTGGTAACCAGTATTTTCTTCTTTTTCAGCAATGTGTCCTAGAGCCCTTTTTTTTTTCTCAGGGTCATTAAAAGACAAGATTTTCTAGTATAGGATTTAGTCTTCACTAGTTTAGTGTGGAGCATATTTTTTGTTGAGATCATGACCAAAGTATCCAAAGAAGAAAAAATATTTATACATGTATCTGGAGTCTGACTCCAAAAACTATTTGGCTTTCTAGAATCAACCATATACACATTTTTACATAAATGTCAACAGCACATACAATTAAAGTATAGCAAATCCCAATGGAGCAAAGAATACTAGACCGCTTAATTTCTTACCAAACAACACTGTATTTTAAAAAAATCCTTGAGTAGAAAGATTTTGAAAATATTGTGGGAAAAGATGAAAATGCTGGTAATCAGTGTTTTCTCCATTTAAAATAATGTTTTCAACCCTTTTGAAGAAAGAGACCAATAACTGACCCAAATTTAATTTTCTATCTGCAAATGGTTTCAATTGAACTGGTCTAGAATTTTGCTGTCTGGTTAACATGTGGTCACTGCGAACCCTACAAATGCCTTATATTTGGACAAGTCTAAGATTTTGTTGTTTGGTAAAGAATTATGATAAAAACATCAATTTAGTTAGGAATGTGAAAAACCGAAGTTGAACATTTTTAAAGCCCAAATGGCAGCCAAAAGTAAGAAAAAAATTCAAGAATAAAATGTGTATAAATTTTAATCATACCATTTGAAAGCACTGAAATCATTGTGAAGATGACAATCTATTTTTGTCCAGTTGGTTAAAGTGTTATTTGCAAACAGAAAAATTCACAAAGGTCAAAATTTGCCTGGTCAATCTATCTTTCATTTGCTTTTAAACCATTACCACACAATCCCAACTTTTAACAACTCGGAGGAAGAAGCCTTTTGAAAACATTGTGGGAAAAGGAGAAAATGCTCCTTTTCCCACAATGTTTCCTACCTTGCTCTAAACCAATTTCAGTTTTTGAGTTACCTTTATACTGTCGTCTGCAAGTTCTTTCAATCTAGACCAGTCTAAAATATTGTCGTCTGGTAAAGAGTTAAAAGGTTTTAAAATTCATTTTAAAACACTTGACCAACCATACAATAACAAATTGTCAGCTTCACAACTTTTAAAAGGTATCATTTTTACTCGAGTGCATTTCAACCCCAACACTGTTTACTTCCGGCTCCTACTGGGGCTTTAAAAGCAGAGTATGTGAAATATACAGCACATTTCAATCAGATTTGTGTATAATTTATGAAAATTTTAAGAATGACAATTGTTTCATCCAAACAAAACTGTAAATCTAAGCTTGGACTAGATGTATCATTTAGTCTGATCTTGACCTACAATACTTGTATAATCAGAAGCTACTGTAACTGATTTCAGCTAAAGAGAGACTAAATTTCACAAACATACTTTTCATTGAAGTAACAGAATTTTTTATGACCATGAAGATTTTTGGGATGTTTTAAGTCTTTTGCACGTGCAGCATTGCAACCATCGTCAATGCACACGTTTTGTTTACAACGGCACCTTCTCCTCTGGTAAGGGCTCAGCACCAGCTCCCTTTGATTCCCCGTTGGCATTGTTCTCTTTGTCGGACATTAACGCCTCCTCAAAATTGCCTTCTGACTTACTTCCCGATACTTTGGCCTGAAGGGGAAAAAAAATCATAAAATCATTACAAAAACTGATAGAATACAGTGGCCATTAGTTTGACCTATCATCAAAATGGTCACAGATTAACCTCATAACTCATTACCAAACGACAATATTTTAGGCTTGTCCAAATTGAAAGCATTTGCAAACGACAAAATAAAAGTGACTGAAAATCTGAAATTTGTATTGTGAAGAGTAGAAAACATTTTTGGAAAAGGAGAAAATGCTGGTTACCAGCATTTTCTCCTTTTCCTACAATGTTTTCTAAAGGCTTCTTTCTCAGGGTCGTCAAAAGTAAGGATTGTGTGGTAATGAAATACCAACTTCAATAAAAGATCCCAAAATGATGCAACATAATAAAGTCAATATGCACAAGCCTTGCAGTTTCAGACAAAAACCAGACATACCGCAGAAAAAGTAGTTCTACAGCAATTGGGTTAAAAGCAGAGTAATTGCACCTCGTTTATGAAGTATATACAACATTTTTGATCCAATTTTTAGCATGATTCTTCAACCCACTATAGACACCCCTCCAACTCACCCTGAGCTCCTCGAGCGTTTTGACAAAAGTGCGACTTAAATAAGAAAATTTCCTTTTTTTAAAGGTCTCTGCTAGATTTAGAACCAGATACTATTTTGCTTATGTGTCTAGGGTCTGTATTCACCAACCATCTTCATAAGAACATTTTTAGTCTTATTCTTCAGAATTTGTCAATGTGAAAGTAACAGAACTGTTGATTGGCTAAACTAAATGGTTAAGCCAATCAGATGGCTAAACCAAATGGTTTAGCCAATCAGAAGTTCTGTTACTTTCACAGCCAGGAAATCCTGAAGAATAAAACCAAAAACATTCATAAGAATTGTTGGTGAATACCGGCCCAAGATTTGAGTTTTCTCCCAAATGTTCCTGCAAGTCTTATCATGAAATCTAATTTTATTAGGTATTGCACTTTCTAATGAGAAACTTTTTTACCCTTTGACACATGACAAAAATTTAGACTTTCCGAAACTGAAAGCACTTGTAGACAATATAATATATGTGATTCAAAAATTGAAATTGGGAAGGGAAGAAGACATTGTGGAAAAGCTTTCCTTGTTCAGGTTGTTAAAAAGCTGGAATTGAGTGGTGAAAGGTTAAGCACTTAAGATCACTAAAGTAGTTGTGTACTGATGTATGGACAGGTGCATGCAATCCCCAAAGTTCCATTTGCTCAGAAGAACTACAAAGGCTAATGTCACAGACATCACCATTTCAGTTCTTTCTCTGTGAGAAAATATTGGCGAAAAGGGTAAACTACACATACTAGATAGGAAAAACTGATACAGTAAAGAAAACCAAAGATTTTAACCCTTTCCCAAACAACAACATTTTAGACTGGTCCAATTTGAAAGCACTTGCTGACGACAAAATAAATGCAACTCAAAAACTGAAATTTGTTTCCTGCAGGGAAGAAAACATTGTGGGAAAAGGAGAAAATGCTGGTTACCAGCATTTTCTCCTTTTCCCACAATGCTTTCGAAAGGATCTTAACTCAGGGTCGTAAAAACCAGGGATTGTTTGGTAAAGGGTGAAGTTCATACAGCAGCAGAAAACTGGCTTCACAACAACTCTGTTCTACAATGTCACACACACAATATTGATCACAACATTACATGTAATAGTAATCCCTACCTACAATTTGATTTGAAACCCCCTTTCCCCCCAAAAATTTAAGACAAAACTATTTCTTAACCCTTTACCCCATAAGGCATTTCTATGGTATGTCTAATTGACCCTTAATAACATGAAGTATGAAACCGTTTCTTATGTGTATATGACCCCTTTTGATAGCATAGAAAACATTGTGACAAAAGGTGAAATTGCTCATCACAAGCAATTTCACCTTTACCCAAAATGTTTTCCAAAGGCTCCTACAAGCAATGTGTAGAAATAAGTATCTATGGTGTAAAGGGTTAACAAACTGTTGTTTTGGCCAACCTGACCAAAAATGCTTTTGTAAACAAGGTGGCAAACAGAGAAAAATGCTTATACCTAACTGTTTTGAGTTTTCTACTGTGTTTTCTACCCTTTCAATGACGGATTTCATTATCCCATTACCACAAAATCCCTACTTTTGATGCCCCTGAGAAAGAAGCCTTTAGAAAACGTTGTGGGAAAAGGAGAAAATGCTGGTCACCAGCATTTTCTCCTTTTCCCACAATGTTTTCTACCCTTCACAAAAAAAAAATTCAAATTTTCAGTCACTTTTATTTTGTCGTCTGCAAATGCTTTCAATTTGGACCAGTCTAAAATATTGACGTTTGCTAATGAGTTAATTCATTAGATCTATTTGAGTCAACTTTTACTTTTCATCTGAAAATGCTCGAAGTTTGGACACATCAAAATGCTTGTTTTGTGGTAAAGATTTAAAGCTAAATTCATAAACCTATGTACTAAAAAACCCTCTCCTAAAACGTAAATACATGTATTACATTTGTTGGAGAAAATGAGTTATTGCCAATGGCTTTTATCTCTTTACGTAACTTTCTATGTAATTTTGCTTTACAGAAAAAGAATAAATCTTGCTGCAGTAACTGTTGTTAAAGGCATGGCAGACTATAACATCATAAAAGCTACACAAGGGTACCACATGTGGGTGGCATCGCTCGACTGCACTTGCTTTGTTATATGCACTTCCTGTACAAGACAAATTAGGGGCATAATAACTAGCATAAAAAAGACTGAAAATTGCCTGCCTTTCTGGTATAGGTTCATATTATGACATTCAACAATAAGCTATGTCAGTTATAATAAAGCACAAACTTGAATGACATTTTGGCTATGACATGAACTTGACAATTTGTTTGAAAACAGCCAAGTTAACTTATAGAACTCATACAGAAATACAAACAGTTATCAATGTGGAAAAAAAAACACTATTATGCAGAAAAGATATTTTTTCTCTAACAGCCATGCTTCACTGACAACACCCAACTCACCAAGCGGTCTTTTAACCCCTCTATCGAACGGGAGGACTACAAAGGGAGGTAACTTATATTGTAGCAGAGAAAAAAAAATGGTCAAATGTTCTGAAGTGGATTCAGTTTCAATGTTTTCTAGAATGATCTAAGAAATATTAAACTGATGTGCAAGCAAAACTATACAAAAAGCTAGGAGCCAGTTCATCACTTTCTCCGCGCTTTTTCAGCTTCTCATTCTATTCGCAAATTTTAGATAAACTTGTCTCCTTTAAGCCTTTTCCAAGCAATCCCTGGTTTTTATGGCTCTGAGAGAGAAGCCTTTTGAAAACATATTGAGAAAAGGAGAAAATGGTGGTAACCAGCATTTTCTCCTTTTCCCACTATGTTTTCTACTCTTCTAAAGTCAAGTTTAAATTTTTGAGCCACATTAATTTTGTCCTCTGCAAATGCTTTCAATTTGGACCAGTCTAAAATCTTGTTGTTTGGTAAAGATATAAAGCTTCTGCCAAATGTCAAAATGATAGACATGACAGTCTTTTATTTACACAAAATCAAGAAGACATAACAACAATGTTTTTACCATTTAGTGCTTTCATTTAATTCAATACACTACTCTACCCTTGGCGGATCGAGCTTGATTTTTACGTTCCCCTGATATGCTTTTTCATTGGATGCAGCCAGCTCTAACTGCAACGAATGAAATAGCTTGTAGCATTTCATCTTTGATAAAAATAGATTAAGGTCGCTACCTTTCGAATAGAAGGTAAACATGGAAACCCACATGGATGTCTGCTTTTCGCTTCATGTTGGATAATTGTATTCGTAAGCGGTTTGTAAAACAATATTTCTTTGGCTTTCAGAAATATGATGTAAAGGGGGGTAATAACCAGCATCCAGTAGAGGGCGCATCGCAGGACTCTTGAAATGGGGCTCAATCTGCCAAGGTAAGATCCATGTGGTGATCGTAACCTTGGCTCGTGAAGATGGAAGAAAATATGATTGTAAGAAAAAGAGGAAATGCTGGTTACTGGTATTTTTTCTTTTCTAATGATGTTTTCAAAGTCTTTTTTGAGGGTCTTTACAGCAATGACTTGTTATGTATAATACTAAATAATCCCAGGTTTTCACAGCTCCGAGGAAAAAGGTTTTGTAAAAACATTGTGGGAAAAGGAGAAAATGCGGGAAACCAGCATTTTCTTCTTTTCTTACAATGTATTCTACTCTTCAAGAGCAAATTTCAGTTTTTGAGCCATGTCTACTTTCTTGTCTGCAAAATGCTTTCAATTTGGAGAAATTTAGAACTTAGTCATTTGGTAAAGATATTACTAAAACTTAGCTCTGGCTATAATTCTGAATAATTCAAAATCACTGTTAGGCAATCATATAAATGGTCATTTGTTCATGCAAACTTCCCATCCTAGCTGATTATACACTCTGTGATTCTTGAAAGCAACCACATTTTTTGTTAGAAAAAGCATTTCTAATCTAATGCTATATTCTATTTTTTTAGCTGTTTAAAATGTGAAAGCTTGAAAGTAGAAAAAAATATGTATGTAAATATTATTAAATCTTTACCAAACAACAAAATTTTAGACTTGTCCAAATTGAAAGCATTTGCAGAAAACAAAATAAATATGACTTATAAATTGAAACTTGACTTTAGAGGAGTAGAAAACATTGTGGGAATAGGAGAAAATGCTGGTAACCAGCATTTTCTCTTTTTCCCACAATGTTTTCAGAAGGCTTCTTCCTCTGGGTCGTAAAAACCAGGGATTGTTTGGTAAAGGTTTAACTTCACCACATAACAAAACTGTCACTTCTCCAAGTTGAAGGCAATTATAGATGTTTTGTATGCGTAAATAAGCCTTAGATAAAGGTAGAAAAAATCGTGAGACAAGGACAAAATGCTGATTACCAACATTTTCGCCTTTTCCCCCCACTGTTTTCAAGTTGTCTTTTTCAGTGCCTTTATAACTGGGAATTCTGTAGGAAAGGGTTAAGCATATATTTTGCATATTGTTTTTGTTATTACAGAGTGCCTTGTTTGGCCTTACATCTCTTTTTGCATTGTTTAACAATCTGTTCTGTAAAAGCAAAGAATCTGCAGCATATACATCAAGTTCAGTAAAAACATAATTTATCTATAAAACCCGAGACTTGATTTACGACAAGAGGACTTGTATAGCCTTAATCCTTTACCACCCAATCCCGAGTTTTGACGACCCTGAGAAAAAAACCCTTAAGAAAACATTGTGGGAAAAGGAGAAAATGCTGGTAACCAGCATTTTCTCCTTGTCCCACAATGCTTTCTACCCTTCCCAGACCAAACTTCAATTTCTCAGTCACAATGATTTGTCGCCTGCAAATGCTTTCACTTTGGAGCAGTCTATAATTCTGTTGTTAGGTAAAGAGTTAACCCTTTCCCAAACAATCCCTGGTTTTTACGGGTCTGGAACAGTAGCCTTTCGAAAACATTGTGGGAAAAGGAGAAAATGCTGGTAACCAGCATTTTCTCCTTTTCCCACAATGTTTTCTACCCTATCATAGCCAGAAATCATCTTTTCAGCAAGAGTTGAATTGTCGTCTGCAAATGCTTTCAATTTGGTCTAGTCCAAAAGTTTGTCGTTTGATAAAGAGTTAAATCACTTATCTTCAACATTTCACTTAACAGCCCAGTATTTTAACCGTTTCTAAAACAATCCCTGGTTTTTACGGCTCAGGAATAGAAGCCTTTTGAAAACATTGTGGGAAAAGGAGAAAATGCTGGTAACCAGCATTTTCTCCTTTCCCCAAAATGTTTTCTACCCTATCATAGACAGAAATCATCTTATCAGCAAGAGTTGAATTGTCATCTGCAAATGCTTTCAATTTGGTCTAGTCCAAAAGTTTGTCATTTGGGAAAGGGTTAAAAAACCCCAAGAAAGAAGGCTTTCAACAACATTGTTGGGAATGGGAAAAAATGCTGGGTACAATGTTTTCTATCCTTTTAGAAACAAACTTTATCGCTTGAGCAATACTGATCATCTGCTTTCAATAGCTTTCAATTTTGACCAGTCTAAAATTTGCTGCTTGGTAAAGATTCATATGACAATGTTAAATAACATATGCCCATTCACCTAATTACTCTTCACAAGAAGGTAAAATTTTAGATTTAACCAAATCGAAAGTACTGATATTTTTTTAAAACATTTTTTTTTGTTTTTCAAAGCAATCTAAGTACAGGAAGACCACTTAAGATCCCTTGCATGAAGTGTAACTGATTTTTTTTAGACCACTTAACTCATTACCAAACGACAATATTTAAGGCTTGTCCAATTTGAAAGCATTTGCATATGACAAAATAAAAGTGACTTAAAATTTGAAATTTGTTCTGTGAAGTGTAGAAAACATTGTGGGAAAAGGAGAAAATGCTGGGTACCAGCATTTTCTCCTTTTCCCACAATTTTTTCTAGAGGCTTCTTTCTCTGGGTCGTCAAAAGTAGGGATTGTGTAGTATTGGGTTAACCAAATCGAAAGTATTTGCACTCCACATATTGAATTTTTTTAAAAACTTTATTTTTGTTTTTCAAAGCAATCTTACTACAGGAAGACCACTTAAGATCCCTTGCATGAAGTGTACCTAACTTATTTCTTTTAACTTTTTTTGGTTTTTTTTAGGACATTTACATCTTTTTTTTAAAAAGCAAACACATAACAGAAAAAGGACCATGACCCATTCCACAAGCTCCCACCAGGCACTTTTGTATTTAGATTGGCTAAAAAACACCTTTCTCAGAGGAGCTACCCCTTACTACCAATTTTGTCACCAAATACATACATACATTCCACTTTTTTTTCTTTTTTTAGACCATTAACCAAAAGACAATTTTTCTAACCCAACCAAACAGAAAGCATTTGCAGACGACAAAATTTAATGTAGTTAAAAATGATGATCTCTGTGTTTGATAGGATAGAAAACCTTGTGGGAAACAAGAAAATACTGGTTTCCAGCATTTTCTACTTTTCTCACAATGTTTTCAAAAGACCTCCTTCTACAGGTTTGTAAGCACTAAGGACTAATTGATAAAGGGTTAAAATACAATTTCATTCAGTAAGAGCAGGTACAGATTCAAGAGATCAGATTCCATTTTAATCTATGCTATCAGCAAAACATTGATCACCTCACCAATGAAAGTCAAATAGCTTCAAAGTTTACTCTATACCTTAACTCTTTTCTGGAGCAAAATGGAACAAAAAAAAATCATAATAAATGACAACAAAATGATTTTTTGGTATGAATTGACCCTTGTTAACTCTTTACCAACCAACAAATTCATAGAGTGGTCCAAGTTTTTGCAGACGACAAAATAAATGTGACTGAAAAATCGAAATTTGATTTGGGAAGGAGAGAAAAAATTGTGGGAAAAGGAGAAAATGCTGATTACCAGCAGTTTTTCTACTTTTGCCACAAGTTTTCAAAAGGCTTTCAACCTCAGGGTCGTCTAAAGTCGTCATTGTGTGGAAAAGGGTTTAATAAATTAAATGAAACTTTAAAGCAAAAGGTAAAAGCCCAAATAATTCTATGTAAAACTTATGTTTGGAAAAAAAAAATCTCCTTATCAATGTAGACCTAACCCTTTACCAAACAATCCCTGGTTTTTCCGACTCTGATATAAAGCCCTTCTAAAAACATTGTTGGAAAAGGAGAAAATGCTGGTAATCAGCATTTTCTCCTTTTCCCACAATGCTTTCTACCCTGCCAGAAACCAATTTCAATTTTTCAGAGGCATTTTTTTTGTCATCTGCAAATGCTATTAATTTAGACAAGTCTACAATTTTAAGAGTTAAGATCACACCCCATTCTCTGTGCAGTCTGATCTTAATGTAAACCATCCCATAAAGGTCAGTGAGTGAGTAAGGGTTAATCCTTTACCAAATGACAAAATTTTAGACTAGACCACGTTCAAAGCACTTGCAGAAAACAACATAAATGTAACTCAAAAATTAGAAAACTTTGTGGGAAAAGGAGAAAATGCTGGTAACCAGCATTTTCTCCTTTTCCCGCAACATTTTCTACCATTCACAAAACAATTTTCAAATTTTCAGTCACTTTTATTTTGTCATTTGCAAATGCTTTAGATTTGGACAAGCCTAAAATATTGTCATTTGGTGATGAGTTAATAACTACAGATAAATCAAAGAATATAAGTGATGGGATTTCAAGGTGTGTCTGAGGGGAAAATTCTCACCAAAGCTGACAATGTATATAAATGATCAGATAGCATATATGTCATCTGATCCAATTTATACTGTTTCCAAAATAGCAACCAGTTGCATTTAGCAAGCAAAGGATTAAGGTCAATGTTCATAACAAAGCTTAATTTTCTTCTATGTTGGGAGGAGGGGAAAACAAAAATGATGCCTAACCTTTGGAGGGCAGAATAAATCAATATGACATTTGTAGGGTAGAAAAAAATTCATATTAAATGCTTCATCCAGTGGACACCATTCAGGGCTCCCGCTGTCGATCGCCAGTGGCGCCAAATGCGAAAATTTAGAGAAAATGGCACCAAAAATGAAGCACTGGCGAATGTATTGGCGACAAGTAAATGTCTATAAACTATCCTCTAACATACACAGTATGTATCAAGTGTAAAGGAAGCCAGCGTAACTGTTTATCACACCTTATCAGGCTGGCATTCATTAACGATCTTGTCTAAATTATACACCATAATTGCATACACACCACTGCTAAACAATCAAATATCAATTTTTCGTCACGCCCCCTTGAGCACTCTTTATCAAACCAATTAGTTATCAGATACAAGATTTAGTCGCCGCCCATAATTTGTAAAGCCACGCCTTCAGTATGCCTTACCTGGTTACCTGGTCTACATCCTTTCACTGCCTAGAAATTTATCGCGTGTATTTATCGATGTTGTTCATGAAAAACATGATAATGGTATAGATCTGCTTATCTAGCGTAAAAAGGACAGGTTTTGGATCAGATTGCTACATATACTGAAAATTTTATGCACAATAATGCCGAAAACAATTTTTGAAAATTACCTGATACAAAAAAAATGGATCGTCGAAAAAGCGTGAAAACCCATGACACAACAACATGTCAGTTTGACATTGTCCGATCAAAAGCATTTCAGACTGTCTTTAGCTTTGATGATGACTTAAAACAGCAAGTTTACACAAATATATGTATAAAACTCTATAGTTGGTGCTAAAATATGTCTTATAATGAGGAAAAACACGGATGATTTTATGATGTGAAAATGCTGAATGATTGGGGGGGGGGGGGGGGGGATTACATTTTATAGACCACTTTTTCTTAGTGACAGCACAGGAACAAATTACTATATAGGACACTCATACTGAGAGAAAAGACCAGAATAAAAGGACCTTTTAAAAAATTAAACATAAATATTTTCAGGATAAAAGAACTGATGTGGTAACAATTCACAATCCCAAATTTCATCCTGAATTTCTTAAAAACTGATGGAATTCTAACAGATTGGCAGTCATAGAATTAAGGAGCTGTATTACTTTTAAAATACATATTCTATGTCCCTGCAGCTCAAAGCCTTGAAACCATTGGGGAAAAAGAAACATAAGTAAGCTTGTACAGCACTATTAAGCAATGTATTTAGAAGCTTTAGCATTGGCCAATAAACTGAAGTATCTAAAGCACTATGTGGCTACTTCAGTTGGCTCCTACTGGCACCAATTTTTATGAAGTGGCGAATTTGATGGCGCAAAAATTACAACTTGCAGGGGAAGCCCTGCCATTGGTAATATTTTCACGAGTGGCACAGCCATGAGTGAAAATATTACTGATGCTGTTCACAAGATGAAATAAATTTCGATCTTTCACCGAAAAAAACAAATATTCTATATATTTCATGCTTTTAACCCTTTCTGGGAGGATCTTTATCAAAATCCAGTGCAGTTCTTTTCAGTTATTCCCCGTGGCGTACCCCTTCTGCATAGCAACGCATTACAATATTACGTCAAGCGTGAGAAATGTAAGGTATATGACATCATATTTCCCATCTGGTTGTTAGGCTCGCACAATTTACCTAGGAAACAAGAACAAGAGAATCGGTATTTTCACTGGTTGTACCAGTGTAAGATCGAAAAATATTTTCACTGCTATTTCTCGATATCCTACCGGAAAGCATGAAATAATATGTGGAGAGCAGAAATAAAGTTAATTAAAAAAAACAAAATGATGCCCAAGCTGTTACCTTGATACTACTGTAAGCTGATCCCATTTTTCCTTCCATGGACTTAAATGTGTTTGAATTTCTGAAAGTGAATTTCAATACATAAATCAGAATTTATTTATGATAATTATAGGAAAAGCTCCATAACACTTACCAACACAATCATGACTTCTATCAGCCTGTTGTAAGCATTGTGGGAAATAAAGAAAATGCTGGTATTCGGCATTTTCTCCTTTTTCCCACCTTTTCAACCCTACTGGAGACAATTTCCATCACTTGGATCACACTTTATATTCAAAGCGCTTTTAAATAACATAGTTTTTTGGTCAATGTAGATTTAGATCAGACTACACAAAACATGCAGTCAAAACTTTGATCTACACTGTAAGTCTTTTTAACCCTTTACCACACAATCCCTACTTTTAATGACCCTGAGATAGAAGCCTTTTAAAAACATTGTGGGAAAAGGAGAAAATGCTGGTAACCAGCATTTTCTCCTTTTCCCACAATGTTTTCTTCACTTCCAAAATCAAAAATCAGTTTTTGATTCACACTTATTTTGTCGTCTGCAAATGCTTTCGATTTGGAAAAGTCCAAAATTTTGTTGTTTGGTACAGAGTTAAATCATTCTTGACGTCAGCAACAACTGCTTTCTTAACTTATTACCAAACAATAAAATTTTAGGTTTGACAAAATCGAGAGCATTTGCAGACAACAAAATAAAAGTGACTGAAAATTTGAAATTTGTTTTGTGAAGGGTAGAAAACATTGTGGGAAAAGTAGAAAATGCTGGTTACTAGCATTTTCTCCTTTTCCTACAATGTTTTCTAAAGGCTTCTTTCTCAGGGTCGTCAAAAGTAGGGATTGAGTGGTAATGGGTTAATTCTGGATTACAAATGCATGACAACTTGCTCAAGATTGTATTGAATATCATCATTAAAAACAAGGGACTATAAAATGTTGAAGTTTTTGCACCATATTGATATAACCAGCCGATATAGCTCAGTAGGTAGAGCGTAGAGCTCATAAACACAATGTTTCGGGTCAGTCTAGGTTGTCGGTTCGAATCACCGGCTGGCCAACTAAAATTACTAATCTCATCTTTCGGATGAGACATTAAGGTCCCGTGTGATGGTGCTTTACACCAAGCACGTTAAAGAACCAGGCGAAGCTCTCAGTAGTTTTGACCTATATCCTTGCACTATCCCCCGTAACAACTAACTGTCTTCTGGGGGCGTCGCTCAGATAGGCAACCGGTAGTGCCGATAAATAAACGGAAATAACCAACCAACATGATATAACCATATTGATAGGGCTATGACAAAACCTTGACTATCCCTTCAAATCCAAGTTGAAATTTGACTCAAGCTTAACCCTTTACCAGACGACAAAATTTTAGGCTTGTCCAAATTGAAAGCATTTACCAACTACAATTTCAATGTGGCTCGACTGGTGCATTTTACTTAAGGTATAAAACATTGTGGGAAAAAGAGAAAAAGCTGGTTACCAGCATTTTCTCCTTTTCCTACAACGTTTTCAGAAAGTTTCTTTCCAAGGGTCGTTAAAAGTTGGCAATGTGTGGTAAAGGATTAACTCATTACCACACAATCCCGACTATTAATGACCCTGAGAAAAAGGCCTTTTGAAAACATTGTGGGAAAAGAGGAAGATGCTGCTAACCAGCATTTTCTCCTTTTCCCACAATGTTTTCTACACTTCCCAAACCAAATTGAAATTTTTCAGTCACATTTATTTTGTCGTCTGCAAATGCTTTCAAATTGGACCTGTCTGAATTTTTTGCCTTCCTATCAACCGATCTCAGAGTAAGAGACAGACAAAGAGCTTGTGGATAAACAGTGTGACAGAGTAAAAAATAATGAAACTAACCTAATATCTCCTAGTTTCTTTGAAACAGTTGATCCTATGCCAGATACTACAGATGAAGTTTTCTCCGCCGCTGATTTTGCCGCTGCTGACGTTTTCTGGTATCTGGAAAATTGCAGAGCTGTCATTTGGATTGCCTTTTATCAAGCAATCCATAAATTATTATAAAATGCTGAATTGAAAACTGTCCTAAACAGTTATTGTCCTGCACTGCCTTGACAGGTGTTATCAGTCAGCGTAAGGGTTACACAAAGTTAATATGTGCCTATCGGTATACAAAAGTATGCAACCTTTCCTCACATTCGTTAATTTTTTTTCTAAAATTCAAGATTAATGATTTTCCTTCAAAAAAAAAAAATATTCTAATGCCGATTTTGAATTAAAATCTTTGTGCAAAAAATAAATATTCGTTCCCATCCCTATCCGTGAAGGGATAGAGTGTCAGCCTCTTACACCAGAGGTTTTGCATTCAAATCATTTGATGAGCAGGGGGATCAAGCTTTGGAACTATTGACATCAAAGCTGGTTCAAATTAACCCTTTACCACAAAATCCCGACTTTTAACACCCCTTAAAAAGAAGCCTTTTGAAAACATTGTGGGAAAAGGAGAAAATGCTGGTAACCAGCATTTTCTCCTTTTCCCACAATGTTTTCTACCCTTTCCAAATCAAATTTTAATTTCTGATTCACATTTATTTTGTTGTCTGCAAATGCTTTCAATTTGGACCAGTCTAAAATTTCGTCATTTGGTAAAGAGTTAAGATGTCCAGAATTTATTAACAGAAGTTGTAAAATCTTGTAAAAGACAAGTTTGACTCTTTACCAGACAACAAATTTTCAGACTGGTCCAAATTCAAAGCACTTGCAGACGACAAATCAAATGTTACCGAAATGATGACTTCCCTCTTTGATAGGGTGGAAAATATTGTGGGAAAGGGAGAAAATACTGGTTATCAGCATTTTCTCCTTTTCCTACAATTTTTTTTCTAGGTCATGAAAACTTTTTAATGTTAGGTAGACGGTTAAACAACAGAGATCATGTTACATTACACAGCACTGGAAACTACCAATCATGACAAATACAAGTATATGTACATGCATATTAGGAGAGAAATACTGAGACAAAAGTAAACATTGAGTTTTTCTATGTATTTGCAAAAATCATTTATCAACTTTAGTTTATGTAATTTTAGAAATATGTCATGACACTGGGCTGTTATTGACTTAATTCATTACCAAACGACAATATTTTAGGCTTGTCCAAATTGAAAGTATGTGCAGACGACAAAATTATCTGAAAACTTGAAATTATTTTGTGAAGGGTAGACAGCATTGTGGGAAAAGGAAGAAAATGCTGGTTACCAGCATTTTCTCCTTTTCCCACAATGTTTTCAAAAGGCTTCTATCTAAGGGTAGTAAAAACTAGGGATTGTTTGGTAAAGGGTTAACAAGCAAGATTGGGATACATGCAAAATGTGTCAAAGATGCAGCCCCATATATAGCCCATCTCCTTCATAATTTGTGATCAATTACTGATTTGAAGATGGAAGCTTTTTACAATTGTTGAGATCAGTGTCAATGTTTGGTTGCAAAAGCTGTTTGAAACTTTTGAAAGGCCATTATACATAAAAAAAAAAGTCATTTCTGAACCCATCTACACTGAGCAGTTATTTTTTTTAATTTTTGTGAAAATCTGAAACCCTCTACACCATTAAGTATTCTCTTTTTTTCAAGTTTTTGGTTGATCATTCTATTCAAAAAGTTATTAGTTTATTTTTCTGCAATGTCATTGCACATGCATGTGGTATACATGTATTATGAAATGTATGTGATGCACTAATGTGCTATTTTAATTATTAGTGAGGTTGAAAATTTCTGTGTTTAGCGATGGACCAATAGAGCTTGAACAATAGCCTGTGCTCAATCAAATCTTAATTAACCATATAGAGGAAGGATGTTTTTCTGTTCATCAGCAGCAATTTTGTCTTGGGGGTAATGATTTGATAATTATCAATCACTAATTTCCTTTTACTGCTCAATTACTTTTACATTTTGATAACTAAATTTTGAAGGTGCTAAACAAACAGGTCACCTTTGGTTAGAAAACAGGTCGCCAAGTCAAATTTCAAAAAAATTCTAAAATGGGGACATGGATGACTAAGGGAATGATTACAATATAACAAACAGAAACTCCATAATACACCATGCAGAGTAGGGCAAACCATTTGGATATGATCACTCACGCTGCAGACTGATGCAGTTTTTCATTTAAATCATGGAGCCTTTCATTGGTTCTTTGATATCTGAAATATCCATTCACAGCACCCTTTCAATAAGGTCGAGATCAGTTCATCTTAAGGTAACAATAGATGGGACTCAATTTGCTTGAAATTCTTTAACTCATTACCAAACGACAAATTTTAGGTTTGTCCAAATCGAAAGCTTTTGCAGATGACAAAATAAAAGTGACTGAAGATTTGAAATTTGTTTTGTGAAGGGTAGAAAACATTGTGGGAAAAGGAGAAAATGCTGGTTACCAGCATTTTCTCCTTTTCCCACAATGTTTTCTAAAGGCTTCTTTCTCAGGGGCGTCAAAAGTAGGGATTGTGTGGTAATGGGTTAAGTTGTGTAATGTTTTACCTTAACTTTCTACAAGATGGCAAAAATTTCAGACTTGTCAAAATTAAAAGAATCTGTATAAAGTAAAAATTTAACTCTTTAACAAACGACAAAATCTTGGACTTGTCCAAATTGGAAGCATTTCCAGACCACAAAAATAAATGTGACTCAAAAATTGAAACTTGACTTAAGAAGAGTACAAAACATTGTAGTTACCAGCATTTTCTCCTTTTTCCCACAATGTTTTCAGAAGGCTTCTGCCTTAGGGTTGTAAAAACCAGGAATTGTTTGGTAAAGGGATAATGTTGCGCATATGATTAAATTTGTCTATGATGGGGTACAACCAGAGTAATGTTAAACTTTAAATCTAATGACAAAATCTTGCTCCAGCCAATACTGAAAGTGCTTCAAGGTGACAAATTTAATATGAAACATAATGGCAGATAGTTACAATATTTTCACATACATTTAACTTTGCTTCATGCTGATTATCCATTGTTTCATAAGAATACTCACTAATAGTTTGAGTCAAGAGGTATCGATCTATAGCACAACTAATTAGCCATTAACCCTGTGCGAAACAATCCCTGGTTTTTACAAACCCTGAGATAGAAGCCTTTTGAAAACATTATGGGAAAAGGAGAAAATGCTGGTAACCAGCATTTTCTCCTTTTCCCACAATGTTTTCTACCCCGCTGTTAACAAATTTCAAGTTTTGAATTACGTTTATTTCGTCGTCTGCAAGTGCTTTCAATTTGGACCAGTCTAAAATTTTGTCGTTTGGTAAAGAGTTAACGGCTAAATGTGGGCTTGACGAAACATGTTAATGGTATAGGACCACGATCAGACTGCATGTTGTCTGATCTTGAGCTATGCCATCCACAAAAGCCATTGTTTTCCCATATGAAAGGCTAAATGCTCATTCAAAATCAAGATTAAATATAAAGACAGAGGAAACTTACGTCTGAGAATCTTTTATGGATTTAAGACCTAGTTCAAAGTCATGTTTCATCTCTTGTAGGGGTGTGATACCTAGTTTCTTCTTTAACTCTGAAGCGTATCTAATTTTGGACCCAAGCACTTGGCGCAAAGTAGCTATTTCTCCCTCAATCTGCAATAAACAAAAACAGCTGTAAGAGCAAGATACGGTCACAGCAGTTCCTAGTATGGTTGGTTTTCTAATTGCTTCTCCAACAGTTGCACTGAATATGGTTATCTCCTACTTTAACTCTTTACCATACGTCAAAATTTTAGACTGGTTCAAATTGAAAGCATTTGTAGATGACAAAATAAAGGTGGCTGAAAAATTGAATTTTGATCTGGGAAGGGTAGAAAACGCTGTGGGAAAAGAAGAAAATGCTTGTTACCAGCATTTTCTCCTTTTCCTACAGTGTTTTCAAAAGGCTTTTTGCTCGGGGGCGTCAAAAGTAGGGATTGTGTGGTAATGGGTTAAATGTTATCAGGTCCGTACCTAACCATTTAACCCTTTACCACACAAAATGCTGGTAACCAGCATTTTCTCCTTTTCCCAGGCTGTTTAGTACCCTATCGATGAACCATTGTACCATTTGAGCCACACTAAAATTGTCGTCTGCAAATGCTTTCAATTTGGACAAAGCCACGAATTTGTCCTTTGGTAAAGGGTTAAGCACCATATCTGGGATCAAGTAATAAGAGAATCGCTTTAGGAACAGCAAGTAAGAGGCTTGAGATGGGTTCTGATAGAGTTGAAGAGCCATTGCCAAGTTAACCCATTACCACACATTCCCTACTTTTGACGCTCCTGGAAAAGAAGCCTTTTGAAAACATTGTAGGAAAAGGAGAAAATGCTGGTAACCAACATTTTCTCCCTTTCCATCAATGTTTTCTACCCTTCACAAAACGATTTTAAAATTTTCAGTCACTTTTATTTTGTCGTCTGCAAATGCTTTTGATTTGGACAAGCCTAAATATTGTCGTGTGGTAATGAGTTAAACAAAGGCTTCAAAATGCATACCTACCAGGTGTCTTGACATACACATTTAGGACTAGAAGGAAGTAAATGTTGATAAAGATGTCTTGTTTATCAGATATAGGCTAGCTCTTTCGAAAAAAAAAATGACACAGTACTTCAAGTTTACATATAAAGCTTTGTTTTGTAAAGATGAGATATGTTGGTTAACCTTTTACCCCATAAGGCATTTCTATGACGCTAAATAACAGCAAGGATGAAGCCATTTCTTAGGTGTATATGAAACCTTTTGATAGTGTAGAAAACATTGCAGCAAAAGGTGAAATTGCTCGTCACGAGCAATTTCACCTTTTGCCACAATGTTTTCAAGGCTCCTACAAGCAATGCGTAGAAATACATCTATCTATAGAGTAAAGGGTTAATAAGTATTTGGATGTAAAAATACAAATGTGATTGACAAAATATCAGATTCCTCAGTAAGTTCTCTGCACTAAGTGTGCACTCTAGAATTTCTTTTTATCACAAAGCAATTTTTTTTCTCTATTCAAAGCATTTGCAGACAACAAATTATGAGATTTGACTTTGAAAGAGTCAAATAAAAAAAAACATTGTGGAACAAAAAGCATAATTACGTTTTCTAACCTTTTCGTGACAAAAAAACCATCATAAAACCCACATTTAATTTATCGTCTATAAATGCTTTAAATTCAGAACTTTCCAAAATTATGTAGCCTGGTAAAGAATTCAATATCAATCCTGTTTATATCCCTGGTGAAAAAGGTTCTGGAAAACATTGTGGGAAAAGGAGAAAATGTTGGTAGACAACATTTTCTGGTGATGTCAGTATCTGAGATATAAAAAGAGACAACTTCCCAACACATCAATCTCACCTTTTCCAGTTCTGCTTGCCACTCTTGTTTTTGTTCTTCTGTTGGCTCGTGGACAACTTGCACATTGTCAAGTAACGTAGCTTGACCAGCAGCTGGAGCAGTCAGGTCTGGATAAAGATCTGTAAAAAATATAAAGGATCTCTTGTAAATTCTCAGTATAAAATTGATTCCATCTTAACTCTACCACACGAGAAAATTTTAGACTGGTCCAAATTGAAAGCATTTGCACATATCAAAATAAAGGTGACTGAAAAATTAAAATTTGGTTTGGGAAGGGTAGAAAAAATTGTGGGAAAAGGAGAAAATGCTGGTTAGGGTAGAAAAAATTGTGGGAAAAGGAGAAAATGCTGGTTACCAGCATTTTCTCCTTTTCCCCCAGTGTTTTCAAAAGGCTTCTCTCCCTGGGTCGTTAAAAGTCGGGATTGTGTGGTAAAGAGTTAACTCTTTACCAAACAACAAAATTTTAGATTGGTCCAAATTGAAAGCACTTGCAGATGACAAAATAAATGTGACTAAAGAATTAAAATTAGGAAGGGAATAAAACATTGTGGGAAACGGAGAAAATGCTGGTAACCAGCATTTTCTCCTTTTCCCAAAATGTTTTCAAAAGCCTTCTTTCACAGAAGTGTTAAAAGTCAGGACTGCATTATAGTTAACTGTTTACAAAACAATCCCTATTTTTACAGATTTGGGGCTTCTCAAAACACTTTGGAAAAAGAGAAAATTACTGTGATCTGCATTTTCTCTTGGTATCTACCATAATGAAAAAGGTAAGAAAGATTTGAGCCAAACAGAGGATCTCTTTCAACTGTAACTGTTTTCAATTTGAAAAAACGATGTTAGAACCTGGTACAGATTTAATTCAGCGTATCTTTCATTTGCATGCCTTAATTTCAACCTGAATTGATTGATTTACCAAACAACAAAATCATAGAACAGTCCAAACTGGAAGCATTTGCAGACTACCCTTCCCAAAACAAAATTCAGTATTTGAGTCACAGTCTAAACAGTCTAAAATTCTGTTTTTTGTGTCACAGTCTAAACAATCTAAAATTCTGTTGTCTGGTAAAGAGTTTAAAGTTAAATTCATGAACACTATAGGAAATCTAGGACCAAACAAACCTGCTTCAGGAAGAGTAGATACGGGTGGTAACAATTCATCTTCATAGTACCCTTCGGTACCCGAACTATATCCCCCTTCTTCATCAGACAGGGCACCAGGCCCGGAAACATTTAAGAACTTCCTGTAATTCCCAGGGGAACTTATTTTGGGTGTGTAAAACAAATCGTCATCAGAGTCAATGTGTCCATTCATGATTACAACAATAAGACTATTTCAAGATTCAAGAACTCAGATCACGAGTGGTACTCTATGAAAAAGTCCCTCGTTAACATTACTTATTGCTTCTCTCCTGTCAAACACTGAAGTTTAATTTCTTTCCATGTGTGTGTGAATTGCAACAAAACGTTCACACTTCTTCAAAATGAAAATGCCCACCAACACGATTTCTATAGTTCATTTATTTTTATCAAAACTTTTCAGTGACTTCATTTTTATGTTCCTTGCAAAATCTATAAAATCATTATTTGTCCACACATAAAAGTTTTATAAACACTGATGACTTTTAATGAAAATACATGTATTCTTCCATAAAACATCCATGATCTTTCAAAAGTATGACAATCATATGACTAACTGTTATCAAAATTCACTTAAAACTTTCAATAGAAAAATAGCAACACTGAAATATTTCACAAATTCATGAAACCAAAAGATAAAATGATTATCTGTCTTATATACTCTTAGCCATTCTATTTTCTTTAAATGAATGTCCAATTTCAAATCCTGTAATCCATCAGAAAAGGACAAAGTCATCAATTTTGATGAATCAGATAATAATCAACATTACCCTTTACCATACAATCCAAACTTTTCATAACCTTGAGAAAGAAAGCTTTTGAAAACATTGTGGGAAAAGGAGAAAAGGCTGGTGACCAGCATTCTCTTTTTTCCCTCAATGTTTTCTACCCTCCCAAAACAAATGACAATTTCTAAGCCATGTTTATTTTTTCATCTGCAACTGCTTCAATTTGAACAGGTCTAACATTTGTTTGTTGGGTAAAGAGTTAACTTGCCACATCATGAAAAGTCTGCTGTAGGCATGTTCAAAAAACATTCTTATAAAATACATACAGTTCATGAAAATTTAAGATTTATTTCATTATTATACCTCATAAATTATGTATAACTGTTAGATTGAAAATTTAGGGGAATGAGATCAACATAAAAAAGAAATTCTCCTTTTGCAAAAACGGTCAACAATATTTAGAAAAACCTGCCTGCTGAAAAACGAAAAGGTGATGAGTGTGTTGTAATATGTAAGTGTCACCTATCACTCATCTCTACAAATGTACAAATGTGCATATCATATACCTGAGATTAACCCTTTACCAAACAATCCACATTTTCACAACCCACAGCAAGAAGACTTTTTGAAAATATTGTCCTTTTCTCACAATGTTTTCCACTCTTTCAAAGACAAATTCTATCATTTTTCATCCACGGTTAACTCTTTACCAAACAACAAAATTTTACACTGGTCAAAATTGAAAGTATTTGCAAATGACAAATTAAATGTTGTTAAAATGGTGATTTCTTTTTTTGATGGGTAGATAACATTGTGGGGAAAAGGAGAAAATGATATTTACCAGCATTTTCTCCTTTTCCAACAATGTTTTCAAAAGGCCTCTTTCCCAGGGTTGTTAACTGTCTGTATTGTGTGGTAAAGGGTTAATTAGTTATCTGCCATTGCATTGAGTTTGGAAGAATCCAGAATTATCTCTTAACATTGCATAACCTGAACTTGTACTTAACCCATTACCACACAATCCCTACTTTTGATGCCCCTGAGAAAGAAGCCTATAGAAAACATGGTTGGAAAAGAAGAAAATGCTGGTAACCAGCATTTTCTCCTTTTCCCACAATGTTTTCTACCCTTCACAAAACAAATTTCAAATTTTCAGCCACTTTCATTTTGTCCTCTGCAAATGCTTTCGATTAGGACATACCTAACATCTTGTCGTTTGGTAAAGAGTTAAGTAAGGATAAAAATTAGATACACATCTTAGGTTCTTTTCCCAACCCCTTTTCCCTCAACAACGAAATCAAACACAATGTACATGTCCGTATGAATCTTCAACAAAGCCCCACCCCCCCTCCTCACATCCTCACATTATCCACCAAGTCACTTGTCATATCAACACAATCAAAGATAGAGTTAACCATATGGCCTTTTGACGTGTCTCCACTTTTTGATCTCATCTATATTTAGATTATGACAGTTATATGTAAGCAACATGTACAAAGGGAGGTAATCAAACAATTTTTTACCTTTACCCATCACTAAACATTACTGTTTCCACAACCCATGGGGAAGGCCGAAGAAAACGATGTCAAAAACGGAAAAGATGCTGGTTACCAGTCTTTTTTTTTTGACATTTCAGAATTGAATCCAATCAACTGAAAGACGAATTCTATCATTTGAGCCATATTTTATTTGATGGCTGCAAATACTTTTAAAATGGACAAGTCTAAGGTTTTAAACAATTGAGAGAGATAAGTGAAGTTGTCAGAACTTGTTTCTCAATCAATTTAAAAATAAATATGTTTAAACTTAAAGCCCCTTTCACAATTGGCACACGAGCACTCTACAACACTTTGTGATCAGAATTTTTTAGCCTTGCACAAGCTTTCGCATACATTGCACGATGTCTCGCATTTGTTGCATGCGTTTAAGTGGTCGCATTAAGTCTCCTCAAAATAGTGGACATGCACACTATTCAGATGCAACCGAATGCGCTCCAAATTATAATCACAATGCAACGCACGAACGTTAGTACGAATGTCTTGCAAGGTTTGGTGTACATGCAAGAGTGAAGCACGACTTTTAAAGGTCATTAGATGAATCACAGCAGTCTATACGTATGTTTTGCAAACCATGAGACTGCTGCTCAACGTATCTCTAGTAACCTTACAACGTTTAACCATCAAGCTTCAATTTGCCATGCTCATCCTCACTGGACCCATCAGGCTCTGAAGGCTCAGCTGACTGGTCTGCCGATTCATATGCGATTATTTCGGTAACAGTTACGATCCAAATCAAAATTTATCGGTTGCACAAATATTTTGTAGCTTCTACTCGTGCGCCAATTGTGAAAGCCCCTTAACCTTTTATCCCATAAGTCATTTCTATGGTATCTCTAATTGACCCTATATAACAGCAAGGATGAAGCCGTTTCTTATGTTTATATGACACCTTTTGATAGTATAGAAAACATTGTGGCAAAAGGTGAAATTGCTCATCATGAGCAATTTCACCTTTTGCCACAAGGTTTTCCAAATGCTCCTACAAGCAATGCGTAGAAATGAGTATCTTTGGAGTAAAGGGTTAAGGTTTTGTCATCTGATAGATAGTTAACTGGCTGGCTAAAGTGTTTACTCATTAACCTTTTTAATTTGCCTTTGCCATATTTCGTTTATTTGTAAATGGCCAAAGACATGTGATGTGTCGATAATGCCAATAAATGAAATGAAATGAAATGAAATTAACCCTTTACCAAACAATCCCCATTTTCACGATTCTGTAGAAGAGACCCGAGGCCTTTTGAAAACACTGAGTGAAAAGGAGAAAATGCTGGTTACCAACATTTTCTCCTTTTCCCACAGTGTTTTCTACCCTATCAAAGCATTTGAGCCACATTGAAACTGTCATCTGCACAGACTGTGCAGGCTGTTATGGCTTAAAACATTTTAACCCTTTCCCAAACAATCCCTGGTTTTTACGGGTTAGGGATAGAAGCCTTTTGAAAACATAGTGGGAAAAGGAGAAAATGCTGGTAACCAGCATTTTCTCCTTTTCCCACAATGTTTTCTACCCTATCATATAGAAAAATCATCTTTTTAGCAACTGTTAAATTGTCATCTGCAAGGTGCTTTCAATTTGGTCTGGTCCAAAATATGCCGCTTGGGAAAGGTTAAAGATGCATTAACCCTTTACCACACAATGACGACTTTTGACACCAATGAGGAAGAAGCCTTTCGAAAACATTGTGGGAAAAGGAGAAAATGCTGGTAACCATTTTTTTTTCTTTTCCCACAAAGTTTTCTGCCCTATTAAAGCAAAATTGCATCATTTGAGCCAGTTTAAAATTGTCGTCTGCAAATGCCTTCAATTGGGATAGGTCTAAAATTTTGCTGTGTGGTAACCCGTTTAGCCCCCTTTTCACACAGAATGACTTTATCATTCATTAAAAAAAAAATAAGCACACTGCATGTTATTTTTGAGAAGGAAATTTTCAGAGAATTTCCATTTCTTTCCATTCTCTTGCCATGGCAACATAATTATGTTCGGTCCAGAATCAATTAATTTCACAGAATTCTGGAGACAATAATTACGGAATCATATCTGTGAAATCTGATTAAAATTAGTTGAGCAATTCAGGTGAGTGAACAACAAAGTTTTGGACCCAACCAAAACTGAAGGATTTGCAGCTGACAAATTAAGTGCAGTTCAAATGATGGTTTTTGTCCTTGTCAAAATAGAAAAACATTGTGGAAAAAAAAGAAAATGCAGGTTACAATCCTATGTAGACTGTGCAGGCCATCTTGGAAACTGTCCAAGAGAAAGACTGCAAATCAACGTCTGCACTGGAGGATCTTCTCCTTATTCCACACTTTTATCTACCCATACATAGAAAAACAATGTATCATTTCAGAAATGTTATATTTATTAACTGCAAAAACTTCCACTAATGGATAAAGACTTTGCATACCAGATACATGTTATATGATTATATTGTCAGTAATTTTTTAACAATTCGCTGTAAGTGAGTCCAGGGACTAACCTGGGTGGATAACTACAAGTCTGAAGCAAACTCTGTGAGTCCCACCATTTCAACCATAAGTTACTTCAATAATTTGTTTGAATTGTATAAAATTTGTATCTGTATCTATATGATTTTGTGACAAATAATATGTAAAACATTATGTGTTCATCTCATTTATCTCTGTGATACCAAATAAAAAAGGTAAATAGAATAAATCTGCCCATCTTGACTAGAATTTAAATTACAGTACTAGTATCTTTTAGTTTGCTAAGATCTCCATTTTACTCTGGAAAGAAAGTCATATGCCAATGTCCATCTATTACCCAAAGCAGCGATGTATATCTGCTCAAAGCAATACTATTTCTAATCAGAGTAAATTTTACACAAAGTGATTGAACAACTATTATTTTATGTTTTCATCAGTATAATTGCCATTTTATTCATTTTTATATACCATTTCACCTACCTTCAGTCTGAAGGTGTCTGCTCCGATGCTAATTTTGTGACTGGTCTTCACATACACCTTCATATCAGCCATTCATTAAACCCTTCTGGAAAAAATATGATTTTACCCACATCTTTTCGAACTGCTCAATGCGACAAAATTTCCAATGACAGCTAATAAAATGGGGATGGATCGTTAGATAAATGATAAATGTTTAAGAGCACACAAAATATGCTACAAAATACCAATTAAATCAATGGGAATTTACCTTTTTTCCCAACGTAAATAAATCCATTGTGATTTGTAAACAACTAACATGGTGACTTCCGTTAGTCAGGCATGCTCACTCAACGGAATTTGAATTTTGTACAGTCTGGTTCCCTAACCCTATACAGCCAAGTTCGATCAAGGTGCGTTTGTTTACAGCAAAATTTGCAACTAAACCGTCCTGTAGCATGTCAGAGATACTGCGATTTCTGCCGAGACATGCGCATTGAAAAGATCACCATGTTTTGATTTCTGGTGAAGTAGGTCATCGGTTATTTAAGTTGAAAAGTACAGATTTGCACAAAGGTAAGAGTTGGATATTAACTAACACCAGTTTTTTTGTAAAGATTAATCATTTTATCTAACGATCCATGCTTATTTTATTAGTTGTCATTGGAAATTCTGTCACATAGAGCCTTTTGGAAAAGATGCGGGTAAAATCGTATTTTTTCCAGAAGGGTTTAATGAATGGCTGATATGAAGGTGAATGCGAAGACCAGTCACAAAATCAGCATCAGAGCAGACACCTTCAGACTGAAGGTACATTTCACCAAACAATTTCCATTTTGTCCATCTCATCGAAAAATTTCCAATGCCTATTTTAGGCGTACCGAGAGAGACACTGGATATCAATTTACCTTGTACCCCAAAAAAGACATTTGGAAATCATTCCTAAGAGTAATAGACTAAGTTTTTATGACTCTGGCAGATTGGGATAATTTCCTGTTCTTGCAATGTTCCCCAAATTGCAATGCAATATTCAATGCCTCTGATTGTGCCTTAAGTATTTACCAGTAATTTATGGAACTATCACCCATATCATCAACATGTGCAAAAGCTTATAAAAATATTTTGACAGCTTGTCAAAAAGGCTAGCAATGGCATATCAAGTCATTTGGTGGGTGGGGAAAATAAACATAAACAATTGACCTGGTTAAAGCCATGTTTCGGTAAAAGTAACTTTTTCAGTACCATACCTCCTTCCCTCGGTGCTTCGAAGCTATCCTCTTGTTTTAAAGGTACTGACATGTTGTTAAAAAATGGAATGACTAACTAGCAGCTGATGAAGGGAACGATCAACAACTTGGCACTATATGACGTCATGAATATTCTCTAAACTCTGTTCGATTTTAAAACTTCAAGTCTGGTATTCGTCATACACTTAAAACTTTTCTATAGTCTTGATCAACAAATGTTGTCGAAAATTTTGAAAATGCAAATAATTTCAAGCAATATTTTTTTTCTAATTCTTAGAGGTTATATATGTTCATTTAACGGGTCTCTTCTTTATGCGCGGAAAAAACTTGGTGGAACATTTGTGATATTTTCAAGGGACTGCTTCTTTGACAAGAGGATGTTATAATTATAGTGATGACATGAACTCAGAATCTTGTAATTGCAAAGTTACTAAACTTCACCAGGATCTATTAAGATCACAATGAACACATCCTATTAAAAAAAATAAAAGCTTTATTTATTCTATTCTGATGATATTTTGGGAGACCAATTGAATTTTTCCGTTAATTGAAGGTTGGTATTTAGAATTTTTACATCTCACCAAATTAAAAAATATATATATCATTGAAATCCATATGAAAAAATAATACAAATCATCAATAATTAAGATTCATAAAATTTAAAAAAAAAAATTTGGGGGGTGGCATTCCCTTAAAGGCGGCCCTTCAGATTTTGGGACGAAAATGCAAAAAAATCATCCTTATACTCCCATAGCCTTTTAATTTGCATTCATAAAACCCCAGTAATCGAAAACCATCCGATAACACGAGAAATTAGAGATTCATTACGGACCAGGTTGACACCAACGGGAGACACGTTCTACTTTTAGATTATCAATTCTCTCATTTAAATACAGGAAAACACAGACAAAGTTTCAAACATCCGTCCAAAGAAGACATTATGGAAAATAATTATTACATGGTTGTTATGTAATAGAATTTAAGCATTATTAGTCATGTGCCAGTCACTTGACATTCCCACAATGCTTTATTAATTTTTGGCGCGAAATCTAAAAATAGCTTAAGAGGCTACGTAGCCTTTTAAGGGAATACCATAAAAAAAAAATCTTTTTTGTAGTTTTATGATTCTTAATTATTGATGATTTGTATTGTTTTTTCATCTAAATTTCAATGATATGTATATTTTTTAATTTGGTGTCATGTGAAAATTCTAAATACCCACCTTTAAAAGAACAGAACACAACAGAACAGAACAGAATTTTATCGCTGTAAGTAATGCAATACTTTTAGTAAATATAAATGAAATATAAAGCCATGAGAGATTAACAGCGAGAAACTATTTTATACTTGAAATGGTGAAAATATATATTACATTTAAATCAACCCCCTTAAAAATACTTTTTGAGACATGTTTTCATTGCCGGTAGTGTAGGGTACGTAGCCTCTTTAGCTATTTTTAGATTTCACGTCAAAAATCAATAAAGCATGGTGGGAATGTCAAATGACTGGCACGTGATTCATAACACTTAAATTCCCTATCATAACAAACATGTAATAATTATTTTCCATAATGTCTTCTTCGGACGCTATGTTTGAAGCTTCTTCTGTGTATTCCTGTAAGTAAATGAGTGAATTGATCATCTAAACATAGAATGTGTCTCCCGTTGGTGTCAACCTTGGCCGTAGTAAATCTCTAATTTCTCGTGTTGTCAGACGGTTTTCAACTACTGGGGTTTTATAAATAAAAGTTAAGATGCTTTGGGAGTAATACGATGATTTTTTTGCACTTCTATAAAATTTTCATCCCAAAATCTGAAGGGCCACATTTAAGGTTTTTCACATCACATCCAATTGAAAAATATTTATATCACTGAAATTTATAAGAAAAAACAATACAAATCATCAATAATTAAGAATCATAATATTGCAAAAAAAAAAAAAAAAAAAAATGTTTTTGGCTGGTATTCCCTTAAAGGCTAAGTAGCCCCTTTAGGTATTTTTATATTTCACGCCAAAAATCAAAACAAGCATTATGGGAATGTTTAGTGACTGACACCTGACTAATGATGCTTAAATTCCATAAAATAACAAAAATTTCCATGTCTTCTTTGGACGCTATGTATGAAGCTTTGTCTGTGTATTTCCATCATGTAAATGAGCAAGTTGCTCATGTAAAAATAGACTGTGTTTCCTGTCGGCTTTTCGGCTACTGGGGTTTTATGAACGAGAATTATTTATAAGACTTTGGGAGTATAAATATTATCTTTTAGTATTTTTGTAAAATTTTTATCCCAAAATCTGAAGGGCCACCTTTAAGGTGTACCATTCAAATGGAAAACAGGTATTTCCATTGTAATATTATCCTAAAAAAGTTGCTACGATTGAAAAAGAGTATCATTATACTACTTTGACAGGGCCACTTTCTCCATTTTTTCCTTCTAAGAATTATATTTATAATCTAGGGTCACTCTATTCGCATTACAAAAAGGAGATAAGAATTACCTCCCTTTTCTGAAAAATGACAAAATATCAACAAATAATTTCAAGATGGACAGCAAATGAATTTCTCAACAGTTTGAAATGTGCAATTTAAATATTATATCAATATAAATCTTTATTTATCAACTAATAAGAAATTTCATTCCATGTTGCGCTAGAAGCGTTAGGATGGTAATACCTTAAAGTTGGCCCTTCAGATTTTGAGACCAAATTTTACAAAAGTTAAAGAAAAAGCATACTTATACTCCTAAAGTCTTACTGTTTCATTCATAAACCCCAGTAGTCGAAACCCATCCAACAACAAGAGAAATTAGAGATTTACTACGGCCCAGGTCAACACCGGCAGGAAACACAATCTATTTTTATATGAGCAACTCGCTCATTTACATACTGGAAATACACATGCAAAGCTTCAAACATAGCATCTGAAGAACATATTATGAAAAATAATTACATGTCTGTTATGTTATGGAATTTAAGCGTCATCGGTCACGTGCCAGTCACTTAACATTCCCACAATGCTTCTTTTTATTTTTGGCACAAAATCTAAAAATAGCTTAAGAGGCTACATAGCCTTTTAACCCATTACCAAACGACAGTATTTTAGACTGGTCCAAATTAAAAGCATTTGCAGACGACAAAATAAAAGTGACTGAAAATTGGAAATTTGTTTTGTGAAGGATAGAAAACGTTATGGGAAAAGGAGAAAATGCTGATTACCAGCATTTTCTCCTTTTCCCACAATGTTTTCTAAAGGCTTCTTTCTCAGGGGCGTCAAAAGTAGGGATTGTGTGGTAATGGGTTAAGGGAATACCATCAAAAATATTTTTTTGGTAATTTTATGATTCTTAATTATTGATGATTTGTATTGTTTTTTTCATTTAAATTTCAGTGATTTATATTTTTTTCTAATTTGGTGTGATGTGAAAATTCTAAATACCCACCTTTAATTTGAAAAAAGGGGAATGTGTAATAGATCTTTATTTGTATACAAAAAGAAACTGTAAACAGGCCTTCTCCACGAGTCTTTTATTGCAAATAAGTATGTAAAAACAACTTGCAAAGTATATAGCTCATTGTACCCTACAACAGTTGATTGATTAAATGACTGATCGGTTTGTAGTTTGACTGATGTGTTGATGAATTGATTGACTGATTGATTGATCAATTAATTGCTTTGATTGATTAATTGCTGATTGATTGATTGATTGATTGATTGATTGATTGATTCTTTGATTGATCAATGAACGGACCGATGGATGGATATGTGGGTGGGCGGATTGATTGATTGATTGATTGACTGACTCAGACTGACTGACTGATTGGTCGATCAAGGCAGCATTCATTGCTGATCCACTTGTATGGCACGAGATTTCACACGTTTTCTTGTCAGTTAGTTTGAACAGTATTGTGTTAAATCATGTTCAATTTATATATTATGTTAATATACACTCTATGGGTGCTTTTCCCCTGAAATCCCCTTCATGTTAGTATGCTATTTTTATTTGTTTTTCATTAAAACGGGGCCTAGGAGTATGACCCAAAAATGTAGTGGTAGGGGCCGATAATGCAGAGTGCATATAGTCATGCTCGAAAATTACCCCGCAGAATAAACATAGCTTATTATGATATTCTTTTAGGCAAAACAATACCAAATCTACAATTTTTGCTCGTTCTGAAATATCAATCTTTCTGTCTAAAATGTCTGTTTGAGAATGATTACACTTTCACACAAATATTCATGTTTATTTTTTCACAAATTAATGGCTTGAAATTCATTTATTAATTTCCAACACACTATTTAATTTGGTTGTATTTGACCTTATTCCAGACTGCTTCAATGCACGGGAATCAATTCGCAATCCAGTCACTTGGAGTACAACACTGAAAAAGAGCGACCATGGCGATGGGAAGAAAAGGAAACGTAAGCATTTTCATCAGTTTGGGTGTACCAAATTATATTAGAAAAGACAGTATATAGCTTTTTGAAGTTCATAATATATATTCCAAAATCCAAGTAGTCTTTTAAAATACTCTTTCTTAGCGATAAAGAAAATTTCTTAATTGTTTTCATCAACGTCAAACAGACGCTCATGAAAATAATGATCAGAAAAATTTTCATCTTGCTGTTGAATTTTTTTGTTATTTTTCTTTCGAGAACTATACATTTGACATGTTCTTATGCTTTTATGTAGACATATTGCTGAGTTCCTTCGTTCGTTTGGGAGGGGTTATGAAAGGCATTCAGAAAAATAAGCAGATCTGGGTATAGAATACCTTCAGCCTGAAGATGTTTGCTCCGATGCTTCTTTTGTTACTGGTCTTCGCATACACCGTCATTTCAGCCTTATATTAAACACATCTGGAATAAATACGAGCAGACCCTTCAGACTGAAGATAGGTATAAAATGGGATGAATTGCAAAGATAGGATTTAGCAGTGCAATATTAGTAATCTAGTTATGGATTAAAACTTCTTTGGTTCATCACACTGTCATGGTTTTTGTGTAATTATCTTTTCCATCAATTCAATTCGAACTAGAATTAATTTGAAATAATCTTCTTCGTATCATGATTAGTCTATAAGCTGTGGTTGTGTTGTAGTATAGGGTCAATCCGGGTAAATACGGACAGAGGTATAATTACGGACATGCACCATATTTTCAGAAAATATCCGAGCATATTTCAACTCCCAATACCCATGCCACAATTTTTCAACTATGCTTACGTTTATAGATTTGTGCTACAACTCTTACAGGTACTTGAACCCTTTCACAAGTGAAAGATTTTTTTCACTAAGCGGTAATGGTGTTAAAAACTATAAAAAATGATTGAAGAAAAGTAATTAATCATCAAAATAATGGCAAAATACAATAGAAAAAGACAACTGTCCGTATTAAACCAGTCGTTTGAACACACTGTAAAATTACGGACACTTACAAAAAGTATCTACAGAATTCATATTTATCAAATATTTGAAAAGGACGATATCTAGAAGTTAATTTATAGCTCGAGCCTCACAAGTAGAATCTAATACTTTTCCGAAATAAGACACATTGAGCCACCTATGTATAGGCTTCGGGAATGATCTTTCATTTCACTGCATTTTGTAAATGTTGTCCTGCCTAATGTGCAGGTTGTGCTAGATCTATTGCTATTATTGTCTGTTTAGGCCACAGACAATCCGTTGTTTTATTAAGTTTTGGCAGTATTATTCTTTTGAAAACATAATAGGGAAAGAAGAAATATCTTGTGCCAAGCAATACCGTATTTAACCAATTTAAAGTAATATGTCTGTAATTTTCCAGTCCGTGTCTGTACTTCACCCCTCATGTCCGTATTTACCCGGATTCGACTAAGTAACTTCAACTGCATTTTCGCAATATCTTGGGCGGAGTAAACTATACAGTATAGCAAAAATATCAAAGGGGAAAGTCTTGAAATGTTAACTCATAGGTTATAGGGGTCATGGCTTTCACATTGTAACAGTAGTTGACTGGCAAAGTGAGTTGTGTAAAAATCGTCCGTATTTACCTGGAGTGACCCTACTGGTCTATCCCATAGATAGATATAAATTTATAGTTTGTTTGTGTTTGTATAAGGGGACACTTATACTGCCATGCTACAGAGCTAGCTTTTGTAGTGATGTGGTAGGGCATAAGCCATAGTTCTTCAGGTCCAGGATTCAAATTTCCGACATGGGAGGCTTTGTGGTAAGGGGCAAAATAAAGTCAAAGAGACATGTTATTGCTTTATGTTCTACATAATCAGAATGGTCTCTGAGTTTCAATGATATTTTACATTCACAGGTCCGGTTACCGCCGGAGGTAAACAGAATATTGTATGTCAGGAATCTTCCATACAAAATTACAGCTGAAGAAATGTATGATATATTTGGGAAATATGGAGCCATTAGACAGATAAGAGTGTAAGTGTAATTTTCATGAGCTTTAAACCTTTACCAAATTATAACTTTTTAGAATGGTTTCAAATATGGCTCAAATTCATGTGATAGAATGTGTCTCTTTAACGCTTTCCCAAATGACAAAATTATAGACCGGTCAAAATTGAAAGCTCTAGCAGACCAAAAAATAAATGTAACTCAAAAATTTAAATTTTTATCCAGCAGGGTAGAAAACATTGTGGGCAAAGGAGAAAATGCTGGCTACCAGCATTTTCTCCTTTTCCCAGAATGTTTTCCAAAGGCTGCTATCTCAGGGTCGTAAAACCAGGGATTGTTTGGTAAAGGGTTAAAAGTAAGAAGGCACCGTAAGAGAAGAAGAAATTGCTGGTTAGGCTTACCAGCATTTTCTACCTTTCCCACAATGTTTTCAATTATAAGTGTTTTTTGTCAGGATCATTTAAACTGGGGATCCTGTGGTAAATGGCTTGTAGAGGAGGTATTTAGATTTTTTGTCAAAAACTTAATAAGTTATATTCCAGTTTATTTATACCGGCATGTATCAACTCTTGTAAAGTTTTGTTTCAAAATTTCATATTCAAGTATTGATAGCAGACAACAAATTAACCCTTTTTCAATTAACCCCTGGTATTTATGACCTTCAGATAGAAGCCTTTTCAAGGGTCGTCAAAAAAACGAAATTGTGTGGGAAAGGGTTAAAAGAAGATGGCTCACATGTATTTCTTATGTTTATTCAATCTTGTTTGGTATTTCAGTGGGAACACACCAGATACTAAAGGAACAGCATTTGTTGTGTACGAGGATATATTTGATGCAAAAAATGCCTGTGATCACTTGTCCGGGTTCAATGTTTGTAACAGATATTTGGTTGTTCTTTACTACCAATCTACAAAGGTAAGTTTTTAATGCTCTGCATTACACCATGGCCATTTAGCTGCCAAAAATAAACAATTCGGGCGTTTAAAAAAATGTATTTGAAATTAAACTATACCATTTAAAAGTATGGAAATTATTGTGAAGATGACAACCTATTATTGTATATTTGGTCCAAGTGTAAGTTGCTGGCAGAAAAATGAATTTTCAAATTAGATAAAAAGTTGCAATTATCTTTTGTTACTTTTTTTCTGGATTTTAGAATAGATTTTTCTGCCAGTGACGAATATTTGGACCAACCTTATATCTTTGCAAGCCAAGGGTTACGATCCACTATGCTACTCTACCCTTGGCGGATTGAGCTTGATTTTGACAATCACCAGATACACATTTTCATCAGATGCAGCTAGCTGTAACTGCATCAAATCAATCACTTGTAGCATTTCATTTTTGATAAGAATAGAACAAGGTCGCGATAAAAATAGAAGGTAAACATGAATACCTCAGTGGATCATGTGTGCAGGATCTGTAATGATTTATTACTGAAGAAAACGAACAATATTTACATAAAGTTTCAATGTGGCCAATCAATTATCAGATGTTTTAGGCTATATCCCAGCACCTGACAATGGAATGCTGAAGTACGCTTTTGGTTATTGCTTCATGTTGAACTTGTGTAGCCTATTCGTAAGCGGTTTGTAAAACAACATTTCATTGGCTATAAAAAATATGATGTAAAGGGAGATAATAAGTAGCTTCCAATAGGGGGCATGTCGCTGGATTCTCGAAATCGGGCTCTGTCCGCCAAGATAAGATCCACATAGTGATCGTAACCTTGGCTCGCGAAGATGATATAACAGCAGATTGTAATCGTCACAATAGCATTTCATACTATTGAATAGCAAGACTTACATTTAAATGATTTAACTCTTTACCAAACAATCCCTGGATTTTTATGACCCTGAGATAGAAGCCTTTTGAAAACATTGTGGGAAAAGGAGAAAATGCTGGTTACCAGCATTTTCTCCTTTTCCCACAATGTTTTTTCTCACTTAACTCTTTACCAAATGACAAAATTTTAGATCGATCCAAATTGAAAGCATCTGCAGATGACAAAATAAATGTGGTGTAAAAATTGAACTTTGTTGTTGGAAGGGTAGAAAACATTGTGGGAAAAGGAGAAAATGCTGGTCACAAGCATTTTCACCTTTTCCCACAATGTTTTCAAAAGGCCTCTTGCATAGAGTTGTTAAAAGTAGGGATTGTGAGGTAAAGGGTTCAGTATCTGAAAGAGGGGGTGAGGGAAAAGCAGTCTTGGGCATTTTTCTTCCTTCTCATGTACTATGAGTCATACCTCTGACTTCTACATAATAAGACTTGGCTTAGTCTGTGAAACCTTTGTTGTTGTTTTTCAATGGAAATATCCCTTAACCCACTACCAAACAATCCCTCCTTTTGATGCCTCTGAGAAAGAAGCCTTTAGAAAACACTGTGGGAAAGGGAGAAAATGCTGGTAACCAGCATTTTCTCCTTTGTCCATAATGTTTTCTAACCCTTCACAAAACAAATTTCAAAATTTCAGTCACTTTAATTTTGTCGTCTGCAAATGCTTTCGCTTTGGACAAGCCTAACATATTGTCGTTTTGGTAATGACTTAACCTTCTCCTTACCTGTGAATCTCCGGTATTTCGTTGATTTGATTTAGTAGTTGTTATCCTCTGCAGAAAGGCAAAGGATTTATAACTAATGAGAGTAGCCTGTATGGCAGCCTGGCCTTCTGTCCATTTGTCCTGTCCTGCTATCTAATTTCTTTCCTCTGATGAAAAGTATGCCCCATTTTGGCAGGGAATGTAAGATGAACACGATGACTAAGGTCTTTCTGTGCTTTTTCAGGCTTTCAAGAAAGTGGATTCAGACAAGAAGAAAGATGAATTGGATAAAATGAAACAGAAATATGGACTCAGTACCCCAGATATAAACAGTCAGAAGAAATAAACAACTTGCTGCTGCTTTGGATAGTCAGTGTGAAATATACATGTATATATGATATTGTAAACACACGGGAGGATAAGTCTGATTATTTGAATGATGACACACCCTTGTGGGGAAAGGAGCAAGTTTTTGTTTGATACAAGCACAGAGCTCCAGATAGAGGGAGTGATTTCGATTACAAAATTGAATATATTATTATTCTCCACTAAAAATTGTTGTAGGTACTCATTAGACTCATCTCCTTGTGAGAATTCTGAAAAGTACCCACAACACAGGGTTTTGATGAGAAATAATTACTTAAGAATGCCATCACACCCTCTAATCTTAAGCTCTGCAAGCAATTGCTTCTTTCCCAGCCAGAGTCCTGTGTGGCTCAGTGGTAAAGCTCAGGACTCGTGACTTAGAGGCCCCTGGTTCAATCCTCGCTGGCTCCACTGGAGTGTCTTTGGGTAAGACACTTCAGAGCCCCAGCTTGTTACTTGTGAAACCAGGAAAACATGTATAAGTGAGCTGTCAGAGTAATATTACTGAAATAATGTTGAAAGTGGCGTAAAACACCATACAGAAAGTCTTTCCCAGCATGCAAGTTTTTGTTACAAACCAATGCTCCTTTTCCCACAATATTTACCATATCATTCAAAGATTAATTTCCTTCATTCAATTTTCTTTTTTTTTCCACTCCTTACCAAACAACTGAATTTGGATTTCGAATGTTGCTTAAATGCAGGAAATGGCTAATGAATAGTTAACTCTTTCCCAAACAAGCCCTGGTTTTTATGTGTCTGCAGTACAAATCTTTAGAAAACACTGTGGGAAAAGGAGAAATTGCTCGTATCGAGCAATTTCTCCTTTTCCCATAGCGTTTTCTAGCCTGTCGGGAAAACTTTCTGCCATTCTCATCAAATTCAAAATTGTCATCTGCAAACACTTTGAGTTTGGGACAGTCTAAAATTTGTCATTGGGAAAGGGTTAAGAAAGGAAAGAAAGTTTTATTTACCAGCATTTTAAAGTGTTTTCAAAAGTCTTTTTTCCCTAGGGATGTTATGTCGTAAATGGTTAAAATAGTTTTTGGCATACCTTGAAAAAGCTTATACATAACTTATGGTTAACCTTCTTTATGCTAGACATTCATCAATGGTTAAAATAGTTTTTGGCATACCTTGAAAAAGCTTATACATAACTTATGGTTAACCTTCTTTATGCTAGACATTCATCACCATTTGAAAGCTAATTCAGGAAAAAAAGTGATTGCTTGAAGGATTCAGGTGTTCCTATTTTCCACAAGAAGAGAAATTTGCCTTCTAACAACTGAGTATATTTGTGTTACTGTTATACAATTTTCATAAAGTAAAAAAAATTATGGTGAGGTATGTTAATCTTTTACCAAAGTACGAATATGAAGACTTGTAGAATTGAAAGCATTTGCAGAAGACAATCCAAATGTGGCTTGGAAGGCAGGATTTGTCTTTGAAGAAGTAGAAAACATTGTTGGAAGAGGAGAAAATACTGATATCCAGGCTTTTCTCCTTTTCCTTATTGTATTCAAAAAGCTTTATCTGTCAGGGTCTGTCCAGGATTGTGTGGTAAAGAGTTAAGAGTTAGTTGGAACAGATCGATTGCATTGTAAATCACATGTAAATAACCATATTGTCATTAAAGATTGCCACATGTCAAATATTTTTCATCTTTTAATTATCATGCCAATAACAAAGCACAGTTTCAGAAATCGTACAACCAATGATGATACATCCCCTAGCTACACTTCAGCCAGAAGAGAATCCACTGGTCACAGATATGTTTGGAAGTGCTGCCAGTTGATGAATAACTCTAGTTTAACTCTGTAATAGCCATGTGGAAGAAAACAGTATGAATGAAATTTCAGTCATCCTGTGCAGTCTGGTGTGGTCTGTGTCATCCATAATCTCTACTTATATCACCTAGTGTGATTTGACTGTTGTACAGCCTGAATGCAGTTCAAACCAAAATGTATCATGCCTTTATCAAGCTATTACTCTCAGATGATAATTTTAGCCTTTGTTGACGTACACAACATTGCAAAACAAACATATAAAAGGTACTACAGGTAAAATACTATCTAATACATGGCTTCATTACATAGACAGTACAGCGGGTATTTAACCCTTACCCGTAAGGCATTTCTATTGTACCTCTAACTGACCATAAATAAGAGCAAGGATAAAGCCGTTTCTTGTGTGTATATGACACCTTTTGATAGTGAAGAAAACATTGTGGCAAAAGGTGAAATTGCTCGTGACGAGCAATTTCACCTTTTGCCACAATGTTTTCCAAAGGCTCCTACAAGCAGTGCATAGAAATGAGTATCTATGGAGTAAAGGATTAAGCTGTGAGGAATACCTGTTTCCCCTATAATTGTGAAGTCAGTCGACCGCAAAGAGACACTGCTATCGTCTGAGAGTAATACATATATCGGTGTTCCACAATGTTTTTTAACCTACGAAAAACAAAACATTTGAGCCACAATCTAACATGTTGAGTCTTCTGTGTCAAGTCTAGAGTTCCCTTGGACAGAGTAAAATCATTTTCTAGAACCACCCACTTTGGATCCTGGTTTTAAGTTCGAGAATAACTTGATACACCTTAATTGAGAACTTAAATCCAACAGGAAGTTGTTGACATAGGAGTCTTTCTCTGATTTCTTTGTTTCGTATATCACCACAATGTATGTCCTTTGATCTGCACTCATGATGAAATAAGTCGTCTGAATTCCCTACAAATGAAAGTTTTAATTAACTCTTAACCACACAATCCCGACCTTTTACGACCCTGAGAAAAAAGCCTTTTGAAAACACTGTGGGAAAAGGAGAAAATGCTGGTAACCAGCATTTTCTCCTTTTCCCACAATGTTTTCTACCCTTCCCAGAACAAATTTCTATTTTTTAGTCGCCTTTTTTTTTTTTGTTATCTGCAAATGCTTTCAATTTGGACCAGTCTAAAATTTTCTCGTGTGGTAAAGAGTTAAACATCAACATATCAAATGTGATTTAAATAGTAATGGTTTGTCTTTTGCCAGGTAGGAGTCGCAGTAAAAGGAGATATTGGCTCTAATAATTGTTTCTTTAAAATCCATTCACGGGGTCGATAAAACTCCCGATTGTTTAGTTTAATGGCATATGTGGTTGATGTAGATCAAAGTTCCACATGTGCCCCGATATTTTCTGTACCAGTTCTTACCAATCAGGTTCTCCCTTAAAACCCCAGTTTTAACAACCATGAGGCAGACTTTCAAAAACAATATGGGGGAAAAGAAAAACAGCCAGCATGTTATCTTATTTCCATAATGTTTCCAGCCGTTTTAAAAGACAAATTCCAAAAGTTGAGCCAGGCTTGTGGTCTGACTAGACAAGTCTTAAACTTTAGTTGTCTAGTAATGCGTCAACACCATTTATTTCTGTAAAACAATCCTCTTTTTCTAGCTTTTGGTTGTTGGAAAAGTAGCCATGTAAAAAGGATTGCTGATTACACCACAAAATGATACAGCAGAGGACTGAAAAATCCGTCTAATATATGGGTTATCAAATAAAATTCATTTTACCAGAAATTGTCCTGTTTCCTCAAAATTTATGATGAGTGAAAGGTTTACAAAGTCACACTTTATAAGGAAATGTCAGAAATAACTTCATAAACGTCACACTTTATGGAAATGTCAGAAATAACTTCATAAACGTCACACTTTATGGAAATGTCAGAAATAACTTCATGAACATCACACTTTATGGAAATGTCAGAAATAACTGCATAAACCGCACACTTTATGGAAATGTCGGAGATAACTTCATAAACTTTGTGCCAAAGAAGTCTTAGTTTGAAAGAACCCTGGAGAATATTGCTTTAAACATTGAAGAAAAGTGGAATTGAGGTTAGCCCTTGCTCTTCCTTTTCACACAATCTTTTCTACTCTTTCAGAGACAAATTCCATCAGTTGAAACATGTTATATTAGTCGTATGTAAATGGTTTGAATTTGGGTAAGTCTTCAGCTGTTGAAAACTGTACCAGACAAACATGTTACACCTGTGTAAATTAAAAGTATTTGCATATGATAAAGTAACTGTGACTGAAAAACTGAGATATGTCTTTGAAAGTATGAAAGTCATTGTGGGTAAAGGAGAAAATAGTGGTTGCCATAGTTTCCCAAAAGTTTTCAAAAGCCTTTTTCTAATGCCAGTTGAGATTGTTAGGTAAAGGGTACACAGACTAAAACAACCTGTACACTTACCTTATCATATACAAACTGAACCTTTTCTTTGTCTATAAAGCGGTCTGAAGCAATCAGGCTGACAACATTGGGCCAGTGCTGTGATGGGTAGTCCTGCAACAACCATATATCAAAACCTTTATCACACAACAAAATTTCTTCTCAGTCCAAACTGAAATTATTTTCAAATGAAAAATCAAATGTGGCTCAAATGATAGACTAAGATAAGAAGCACTGTTGGAAATAAAGACAATGCTGGTTAATCTTTTAACCCATTACCACACAATCCCTACTTTTGACGACCCTGAGAAAGAAAGCCTTTGAAAACATTGTGGGAAAAGGAGAAAATGCTGGTAACCAGCATTTTCTCCTTTTCCAACAATGTTTTCTACCCATCCCAAATCGATTTTTCGATTTTTGATTCACATTTATTTTGTCGTCTGCAAATGCTGTCAATTTGGACAAGTCCAAAATTTTTTTCATTTGGTAAAGAGTTAAAATAACCATCATTTTCTCATTTTTCCTTTTTTTTTCCTTCAGGTCAATACAATGTATAACAAAAACATTACATTGCTTGCAAGAAAAGAAAAGTTGTGTTCCAAGCAGCACTGTTACATGAGAAGTTTATCTGTCTACCTCCTGAACAAAATTTGTTGTGGACAACTTTGAAATCAATCCGGATGTTCAGTTGTCTGCAACAAATTCATTTTTGTAGTGTATAAGCTAATACTGTTTCAGCCACACAGAAACTAAGGGTGTTGCAGCCAAATTAAGTTAAGGGTAAAGGTGACTAGTTTTTACCTGTGCTATATAAACCTAATGTTTTTACAAGACAAATACATACAGGTTTTTATTAGAAACCTGTTTTAGTTTGTCCCTGGGCGTTGTAGGTGCAAGATGTAAGAAATGATGAATGAAAGAAAAGAAAAGTGCCTAAATAGTTGTATGTTAAATTCCTTGCTTTTTGAATTAATACTAATGCATTGTTAATATAATTCTATTATGTTGCCAAATAAGAAGCATTTTTTTTTTCTCACAATGTTTTTCAAGAAGCTTTAAGCAATATTTAGACATTCCACAAATTTGATATTTCAAAATTTTCTAAATGCAGTTTTTCAACAGTCCGACTATTCATGTAGGCAAATTCTATTACTGTAGGAGTTTTATATGAGTCTATGGCATAGTTATGGAGAATATGACCCTATTAGTCCACAAGCATTTAGATTGTTTTTCTTTTTGTAAACTTGTAATTTTGTATTGAAAATGCCTTTTCTGCCTATTTCTAACTCTTTCTTTGTCTAGCGATAATGTAATGCATCTGTAGAGCACACAAATTTTTTAAAGCTTTGTAGTTAAATGAGAAATTGCTCAAACAAGCAATTTCTCCATTTGGTACAATGTTTTCAATCTATTTCGGGAGACAATGAATTATTAATTCTTAGAGAATGTTTCTAGACTAGTCTGTCAATGATATGTTAATTTGCTATTCTTGGGTATTTTGTTTTAATTACTGTACAACTTATTATTTATTTGAACAGTAAAACGTGTCAAGTTGTGTTGAAGTTGGACCTAATCATTTATCCCGGTAACAGCACACATTTCCTATTGGCAACTTATTTTCACTGGTACCCTGGTCAGCATAAAGGGTATTGCCATTAATGATTAATAAACGATTATCAAAAGAGTTACTTAATACCCTGTGCAAAGTATTTTCAGAAAGAAGACATGGTAACACCTAATATGCATTCGGCACAAAAACTAAGTTCAATGCAGTTAACTGACTTCCGCACATCCATTGCTCCTGGTTAATACTTCTATAATGACCTGGAGAGGGAGTTTGTGAAACAGCTATCAAGCATGCAAGAGATAGATAGACAAGACAGATTGCATTATTCTAGTGTATTCCTGAAAACATCTGATTATTATTTGACTGACCCCAGGGTGTGAGAAAATTGCAGGATACATTTCTAGTCCGGTTCGCTGTTCTACAGGTTTGTCAGGGTGCTGGTACCCGATGCCTCTGTATAAATGTTCAATACCCTGTGTGTCCAGGACCACAGAGACATTCAGTGCATCTGTCCTCTTCTGAAATGCCATGATCCTGTAGAGTAAAAATAAAGATCTTACTGATCATCTTTTGAAGACTGAGGAATAACGCTTTAAAATACATTGTTGGAAAAGCTGGAAACTAGCTTTTTTCCTTTTTAAACTGCTACTCTTTAACCCTTTACCACACTATGGAGAAGGAAAGCATTTTCTCCTTTTCCCACAATGTTTTCTGCCCAGCTGGAAACAAATTTCAATTTTTTGAGTTACATTTATGAGGTTGTCTGCAAGTGCTTTCAATTCGGACCAGTCTAAAATTTTGTCGTTTGGTAAAGAGTTAACCCATTACCACCTAATCCCTACTTTTGACGCCCCTAAGAAAGAAGCCTTTAGAAAACATTGTGGGAAAAGGAGAAAATGCTGGTAACCAACATTTTCTCCTTTTCCCACAATGTTTTCTACCTTTCACAAAACAAATTTCAAATTTTGGGTCACTTTTATTTTGTCGTCTGCAAATGCTTTCGATTTGGACAAACCTAAAATTTTGTCGTTTGGTAAAGACCTAAGAAACAAACCCTTTTATCTCGGCCACATTCATCTGATTTCTGAAAATGCCTTTAGTTTGGAAAAGTCCAAATTTTGTTTACAGGTATAGAATCATTATTGTAAGTCATTAAATCTGAATTTTGAATGTAACAGTCACTATATTCAACAGCAACTTGTCCTCTGGACAAAGTTTTTTGTTCCCTTTTCCCATTTGTACAGGATTTGAAAGACAAATTTCATGATTTAAGTAATATCTAGTTCATAGTCTGCAAAAGCTTTTAATTTTGACATATCAAAAATTTTGTTTTATTGTAGAAAGAAAACTACCTGTATATGTCATACAATGCCTTACCAGCACTGGCCTTCAGAATGGTGAATTTAACCCTTTCCCAAACAAGCCCTGGTTTTTACGTGTCTGCAGTAAAAGTTTTTAGAAAACACTGTGGGAAAAGGAGAAATTGCTCATGACGAGCAATTTCTCCTTTTCCCACAGTGTTTTCTAGCCTTTTTGAGAACTTTCTGTTATTTTCTCAAAATCTAAAATTGTCATCTGCAAACTCTTTGGGTTTGAAAGAGTCCAAACTTTGTCGTTTGGGAAAGGGAAAGGGTTAAGGATGACATAAAGACAAACCAACTATCCAGATACATCAACAGCACCTTAACTAAGGCTACAATCCAACTCTTGCAAAAAGGATAAAAATATAGAATCGTTAACCCATTACTACACAATCCATACTTTTGCCGACCTAGAAAGGAGCCTTTAGTAAACAATGTAGGAAAAGGAGAAAATGCTGGTGACCAGCACTTTCTCCTTTTCCCACAATGTTTTCTACTTTTCCCAAACCAAATTTCAGATTTTCAGTCACTTTTATCGTGTCGTCTGAAAATGCTTTGGATTTGGACAAGCCTAAAATATTGTCGTTTGGCAATAAGTTTAAACTGAACTTTGCTCAAAAGATGGAATTTGTCTTTGATTAGGTAGCTAACATTGTGGAAAAAGGAGAAAATGCTGGTAAACAGGACTTTCTCCTTTTCCCACAATGTTTTTAAACTCAAGCTTGTCTTGCAATGGGACAATGGTACATGTAGCTTACCTGCTTACGAAGTCTTCTGTATTTTTTGCTGATAGTACTTTCATTTCACTTGGAACTGTCTGTTTTGACAACACATCATAAAAGTATAAACTGAACTGAAATAAAATATATTATCTTAATATTTGAAAACTGTAAAATTAGACAAATGACGTGAATTTTTTTTTTTTTCATCTGCTATGAAGATTTTTATCCAATGTTTTTTCTGTCTAAGCTCAAACTATTCCATTTCTTTAACTCTTTACCAAAGGACAAAATTACAGACTTGTCCAAATTGAAAGCACTTGCAGATGACAAAATGGATATGGCTCAACAATTGAATTACGTTTTGGAAAGAGTAAAAAACATTGTGGAAAAAGGAGTAAATGCTGGTTAGCAGCTTTTTTTCCTTTTCCCGCAATGTTTTCAAAAGGCTTTTTTATCTGGGTCATTAAAAGTCTGGATTGTGTGGGAAAGAAATAACCCTTTCTGACACAGTCCCGAATCTTATCAATCCTGATGTAAAAAAGCTTTTAAAAACATTGGGAACCAGCAATTTCTCCTTTTCCTATAATGTTCTCTAACCTCGCCCCAAAATAAATGTCATCTTTTGAGTCAAATTTATTCTATTGTATGCAAATACTCTTAATTTGGACATTTCTACACTTTTGTCATCTGGTACAGAGTTAATTAATCATTTTTAATCATTTTTACAAACAAAACATCAGTTTTCAATCCATAAAAGAAAACTGTTAAAAACTTAGTATGAGAAACAGAAAATGGTAACAAACTCTCTACCAAACAACAAATTCATAGACTGGTCCAAGTTGAAAACATTTGCAGACAACAAAATAAAAGTGACTGAAAATTTGAAATTTGCTTTGTGAAGGGTAGAAAACATTGTGGGAAAAGGAGTTATGCTGGTAACCAGCATTTTCTCCTTTTCACACAATGTTTTCTAAAGGCTTCTTTCTCTGGGTCGTCAAAAGTAGGGATTTATGGTAATGGGTCGATGTTTGTCCAGGCCATGGAAATACATGTAGCCAAAGGGGCTTTTTTTGGCTTTTTTTTCTTCGAAAAGCAGCTGGGCTAAAAATTAAAAACCTGTATTTATAAACTGCAATTTGTACATTTAGATAAAAAAAAAAGAAAGAAGAAGGTCAAATGAAACAAAGTCTACACTGTTACCTTGGCAACCAATAAACATTTGTATCTAAGCAACCACTGATATAAGGCTGGCCAGCATGACACAACTTTTGTAGTGTTACCAAACATGGACTTTTTTGTAGTCTGAAATAGATAGGATAAAACTATCAGTCAAATCACCTTGTAATTTGAGTGCAGCAAGACTTTCTGGTATCGTATATCCTTGGTAATGTAAGATATTTTTCAAAATGGTTGGTTACATGTAATTGGGTCGTATCCACTTAATATTCTTAATTTCATTGTAAGTCATAGTCTAAATTTAGAGAGTAATGCAACTTGTACTCCTGTAAAAAATTTGGTTTAACTCTTTACCACACAATCCCGACTTTTAACAACCCTAAGAAAGAAGCCTTATGAAAACATTGTGGGAAAAGGAGAAAATGCTGGTAACCAGCATTTTCTCCTTTTCCCACAATATTTTCTACCCTATCAAAGTCAGAAATTACCATATTACCCAAATTCAATTTGTCTGCAGATACTTTAAATTTGGTTCAGTCCAAAAAATTGTCGTTTGGTAGAGTTAAACTATTACCACACAAAAATATTTTGAATTTCTGCAAATTGAAAGCATTTGCAGACGACAACATAAACGTGAATCAACATCTGAAATTTGATTTGGAAAGGGAAGAAAACATTGTGGAAAAAGGTGAAATACTGGTTACCAGCATTTCTACTTCTCCCACTATATTTTCATAATGCATCTTTTTCGCGGTCACTAAAAGTCAGGATTGTGGCTAGACATAGGCGTAACTTCTATTACGCACACCACGCACATGCATAATGTAAAAAAATCAAAAATAGGTTGAAGGTTGCCTCTTTTTCGCGTAGTTTTCAGTTTGGACTTTTTCTAAAACAGCCAAGATCAGAATATCTTGATTTTACAGCTCAGATTCCACTCGACTGATTCCGAATTGCTCTCGTCACCTGCCTCAAAAATGGCCAACTTCGGCGTGCGTATAATTTACTTTTTCCTGGTTATGCCTATGCTAGATCACAAATATTGTACCTCGCAGTTGCAAGATTGCATAGATTATGTCGGATAGAAAATCTAAGTTTGGACTTGGCACCTATCCACTCATACAGTCAAGGATACCACTTGATGCCTATCATGTGACTGTGAACAACCTTCATCTTGCATATTCACATAGCTGGCAAGAAAGTGGAGTTGAGATACCAACATGGGTCTGTTGCTGCAACAATCTAGTATGTCATAAGAACCAAACAGTAGTTCATTTAACCCATTATCACACAGCAAAATTTTAGACCTATCCAAACTCTAAATGCTATTGGCATATTTTATACTAAGGCAATAGATAAAAGAAAACATGAATTAAACAATATCAGTAATTAATTTTTCAGTCTTTCATTCTAAATGTAATATCATCCTCTACTCTTATTTTATTAAGGTTTTTGTAAGATCCTTCATAGTGCATTATTTTTGCACTAATGAAATATATTTACATGTATTGAGTTTATGTCCATACTGATGTATGTAATATTATTATGTATGTATGTCGACAATGAACCTTATGTGTTCAAGTCGTTTTTCTGAATAAAATCTGTTCTGTCCAAATTGAAAGCATTTGCAGACGACGACTTCAAAGTGGTTTAAATGGTGCAGTTTTGCGTTGGTAGAGTGGAAAACTTTGTGGGAAAAGGGGAAAATGCTGGTTACCTTCTGCAAGTTATTTCAATTCGGAAGAGACTAAACAATTGTCATCTTGCTAAGAGTTAATTACATGTACATAACTGATGTGCTCAAAAGACCATTAATAGAACAGAACAGTAGAACAGAACATCGTTTATTTGACAAAAACTACATAGTTTATAGTCATATAAATATATAAATTTTTAAATCAAATGTATTTAGTCAAGCGATTTCTTGCTACGTGTATTTACAATTCCGAATGATCAAAAATAAAGCTTTAAATAAGTGAAGAGTAAATAGTGAGTAGGTGAAATGGATATTTTCAGTAATTAAAGTATAAGTCTGTGGAGGGAAAAACTCATGTTGACATATAGAATAAGGGAATTATTACACCAATCAGTCGAAAAATAGACAATGAAAAACTAATTTTATACATTTGAAATGTACAAGCAAACAAAGGTGACACGCTTAGTTGCTGCCTACCCCAATAAAAATGGTTGGGTGATAAACTTATATCGCATCTTGTTATTTTGTTGAAATCATTACAAGTTACAAGATATATAACAGAAAGTTTTACAACAATGTTTCTCACCATTTTACCTCCATCAGCAAAGGCAATACATTGCTTGCAAGAGAAAAGAGGTTTATATACTGCATGCAGTTTTGTGTGTTAAATTTCAACTCTTACCAGAGGACAAAATTTCAGACATGTCAAGATTAAAAACAAGAAATAAAAGAAATTGAGGCTTACAAGTTGGTACATGTAATTGTCCATACAGAGACTAAAAACACTGCTGGAAAAGGACAAAATACTGGTCAACAACATTTTCTCCTTTTCCAATATAGCCCCTTTCCTAAAGGTTGTTGGGAACATGAGATTATTTAGGAAAACTTAGCATGTATGCAAGAAAAAGAATCATGAGCGATAAAACATGCATTCATTCACTGAAATGGCCGAAGTTGATGAGTAGTGGAATCATTCCTAATTACAGAGAAATTTATGCATAGTCAAAGGTCAGATTCATTGTGGTAAAGAAATTCCTGAGAAAGGTCAGCAGCAAATTTCTTTGCAAAGAAAGGTCAAAGGTGAGAGGTCAATACTTAGCATTCCTATGACTAAAGCAATTTACCTCTAATACATACACATGTACTAAGAACAATTCCTGTGCAATTATAAACAATAACAAAGCTTTGTGAAAAAACTAAGCTCGTGGCATAAATTAATGCTTGTACTTTGAAATCGGGCTCAAATAATCCTCTTTATTTAACTCTTTACCTAACGGCAACATTTTAGATTGGTCCAAATTGAAAGCATTTACAGATGACAAAATAAATGTAACTAAAGAATTGAAATTTGTTTTAGTAAGGGAAGAAAACATTGTAGGAAAAGGAGAAAATGCTGGTTACCAGCATTTTCTCCTTTTCCCACAATGTTTTCAAAAGGCTTCTTTTATAGAGGTGTTAAAAGTCGGGATTGTGTGGTAAAGGGTTAAACACTTTACCAAACAACAAAATATTAGACTGGTCAATTTTGAAAGCACTTACAGACAACAAAATAAACATAACTCAAAAACTGAAATTTGTTTCCAGCAAGGAAGAAAACATTGTGGGAAAAGGAGAAAATGCTGGTTACCAGCATTTTCTCCTTTTCCCACAATGATTTCAAAAGCCTTCTATCTCACACTCATAAAAACCAGGGATTGTTTGGTAAAAGGTTAAGTGTACTAATATTTATTATGAATTTTCTAATTTTACACACATTTGAGATAAGTGTTGATTGATGTTATAAGTCATGTGATGTTATTTTGTTCAATGATTTCAGAGAATTAATTGGATTTTATCTATGGAAATTACCTAGCATGTGTTTTTTTTACCTGCAATTTGCATGATTTCACTATGAGCTGAAAATAATCTGACATTGGTCGGCTTTTGATATAGATTTTTTATAAATAGAGGCTCACTACCTCATATTTCTTTTTTACTATTTTGATAAAATCTTATCACATATGCTAACGTATGTCAGATCCAATATATGGTATGCAACACATGAAAAAGGGCATTCGGACATTTGTATAAAAGTGCCATCTCGGATTAGCCTGCACAGTCCGGCGGGTGAGTCCGCGCAGCCTAATCCGAGATGGCATTTTATGTTTTCATTAGATTTTATTCTTCAGTAGACTTGCACAAAATAGAAGATTATGTAACAATGGAAAGTATAGTTTCGGATTAGCCTGCGCAGACTCAATAAGTTGATCCGAGACAAAACTTTACGAAAATGTCTGAATACCCCTTTTCGCGTATTGCTAGCCATATCTTCATCACACATTCTAAATAATATGGAAAGTTCGTGTAACAAATTTCAGGCAGACCCGTCCTAGTGGTCACCTCTTTCAGCTCTTTACCAAAAAAAAGCAAAATTTTTATACTTGTTTAACTCATTACCAAACGACAATATTTTAGGCTTGTCCAAATTGAAAGCATTTGCAGACGACAAAATAATGTGAATCAAAAATTGAAAATTGATTTGGAAAGGATAGAAAGCATTGTGGGAAAAGGAGAAAATGCTGGTAATGTTTTCAAAAGGCTTCTTCCTCAGGGTCGTGAAAAGTTGGGATTGTTTGGTAAAGAGTTAAAAGACAGTATTTACAGTCAGAAAGCTACATGTGTTTCAAATAAAGGAATCTGTCTATATTAGGGTAAAAACTACTGCAAGAAATAGACAAAATGCTTGTTACCAGTATTTTCTCTCTTTCTGATAAAGTTTCCAAACGCTGTCTTGTTCAGGTTTTTAAAATTTTGGATTGTGTTGTAAAGAGTCAATACAGGTTGGACTGTACTATAAATTCTTGACAATCCAAACATGTCATGATTCAAAAATGCCAATAAACTCACTACATACGTTTTTGTGGCCTTAGAAGTTGACTACAACCTTAACCCATTACCACTCAATCCCTACTTTTGACACCCCTGGAAAAGAAGCTTTTTGAAAACATTGTGGGAAAAGGAGAAAATGCTGGTAACCAGCATTTTCTCCTTTTCCCACATTGTTTTCTACCTTATCAATAAACAATTGCACCATTTGAGCCACATTGAAATTGTCGTCTGCAAATGCTTTCAATTTGGACAGAGCTAAAATTTTGTCGTCTGATAAAGGGATAATGAAGGTGCAACAAACTTGGTGACAAAAATTGCTGCTAGTCAAGATCTGATCCTTTAGGAAATAATTAACAGCATTAAATGTTTTCATATATAAGTTTTCTGTGTTGCTAGGATACCTACCTCTTTGGCCTGTGAAGCTGATCCCCAGCTTATTAGTTTACTGTGGCCTTGATGAAGGTGTAATAAAGATGGCAGAAACTGACCAGTGCTCATCAATATCTGGGCATTTAGCAAGTGGTTGATAATGTCACACTCTGATCTGAAATATGTCATGAAATTGACAAATTATGAAAAGGTAGTTAAAATACATCCACAAAAAGTTTTAACCCACTACCACACAATCCCAACCTTTAATGACCCTTAGAAAGAAAGCCTTTTAAAAAAGATTGTGGGAAAAGGAGAAAATGCTGGTAACCAATGTCTTCTACCCTTCACAAAACAAATTTCAACTATTCAGTCATTTTTATTCTGTTGTCTGCAAATGCTATCAATTTGGACAAACCTAAAATTCTGTCGTTTGGTAATGAGTTGAATACATCTGTAAAAAGTTTTAACCCACTACTACACAATCCCAGCTATTAACGACCCTTAGAAAGAAAGCCTTTTAAATAAACATTGTCGGACCAGCATTTTCTCCTTTTCCAACAATGTTTTCTACCCTTCCAAAATCAAATTTCACTTTTTGATTCACATTTATATTCTTGTCTGCAAGTGTTTTGAATTTGGACTGGTCCAAAATTTTGTTGTTTGGTAAAGAGTTGAACCATGTCAGTGTGTGCAGTGCCTGCAGGCTGATATGGATCAAAACTTTTTACTATTGGTAAACTCACTGCATATTTAACCCTTTACCAAACAATCCCTGGTTTTTACGACCCTGAGACAGAAGCCTTTTGAAAACATAGTGGGAAAAGGAGAAAATGCTTTCTAAAGGCTTCTTTCTTGGAGGCGTCAAAAGTAGGGATTGTGTGGTAATGGGTTAAAAGATCATTACACCTCATGGTGCAGTGAGTTTTCAACAAAATGGATTCCCACGAAGAGATAAATTGTTTGCTTTACCACACAATCCCTACTTTTGGCGCCCCTGAGAAAGACGCCTTTAGAAAATATTGTGGGAAAAGGAGAAAATGCTGGTAACCAGCATTATCTCCTTTTTCCACAATGTTTTTAAAAGGCTTCCATCCTACGTCATAAAAACCAGGGATTGTTTGGTAAAAGGTTAAGGTTGTAGTCAACTAGCCAAATTTCAAATTTTCAGTCACTTTTATTATGTCGTCTGCAAGTGCTTTCAATTTGGAGAAGTCTAAAATTTTGTCGTCTGGTAATGAGTTAACTGTTTACCACACAATCCCAACTTTTAATGACCCTTAGAGAAGAAGACTATTTAAAACACTGTCGGAAAATGAGAAACTTTTAATGACCCTTAGAAAAAAAGACTATTTGTCAGGAATCTAAGATATTTAGGCATGGTTTAAAAGGAAAAAAAAATACACACACTATCCAGCAATACAATCATGTACTCATGTAAAACCTGATATATGATTATTGGATGAAGAAAGTTTCGACAGTAGGAGTCAATAATATAATGTCATTAATCAAGTGATTTCGTATTGGCCCAGTTACAGGTCCGAGGTCAGCCGTATGGGCCCGAGGCCGAAGGTCGAGGGCCAATACGGCTGACCGAGGACCTGTAACTGGGCCAATACAAAATCACTTGATTAATGACAATTTTATTAATTAACCCTTTACCAAACCATCTCTGGTTTTTACGACCCTGAAAAAGGAGCCTTCTGAAAACATTGTGAGAAAAGGAGAAAATGCTGGTTACCAGCATTTTCTCCATTTTCCCACAATGTTTTCTACCCTGCTGGAAACAAATATCAATTTTTGGGTTATGTTTACTTTGCCGCCTCCTTGAACGTGATTGGCTAAAAGTAAGCACAGACGCTCACGCCACTGAACTTTTGACCAATCACGTTCAAGGATTTCTGTATGGCTTGCGGGTCATCAATATTGATACGAGGTCAACTGTATTGATCAGAGGTCAAGTCGTATTAAGCTGGGGTCACGACCTGTATACTATACTAAGTCAGAAATGGACTGGTTTCCATGTATAACTTCTAATATCCCATAGTTAATTAATAATATCTGATACACCTCAATAAGGTTCTCTTGATTCAATTTTTTATTCGATCACGCAATACACACACTTTACGGCAATAAAATCGTGTACTCACGTAAAACCTGATTTAAGATTACTCAGTATTGGATGATGAAAGTTTCGACTATGGGAGTTAATAATCTCTGATATCACCTCGATAAGGTCCTCGTAATTCAAGTTTTTGTTCGTTCCCAGTGTACTCATCTGCTCATAACTGTAATCCACTGTTACGGAATCAACAGATTTGGAATACTAAGTTAACTCGGTACCAAACGACAATATTTTAGGTTAGTCCAAATCGAAAGCATATGCAGACGACAAAATAAAAGTGACTGAAAATTTAAAATTTGTTTTGTGAAGAGTAGAAAACATTGTGGGAAAAGGAGAAAACGCTAGTTAGCAGCATTTTCTCCTTTTCCCACAATGTTTTCTCAAGTTTTCTTTATCAAGGTCGTCAAAAGTAGGGATTGTGTGGTAATGGGTTAACTCTTTACCACACAATCCTGAATTTAACTCTTCACCAAATGTCAAAATTGTAGACTAGTCCAAATTGAAAGCGTTTGCAGACAAAAATTGACATTTGTCTTTGGAAGGATAGAAAACATTGTGGAAAAAGGAGAAAGGATAGAAAACATGGTGGGAAAAGGATAAATGCTGGTTACCAGGGGTCCTTTAAAGTGGGGATTGTGTGGTAGAGATATGACCCTAGGAGAGAAGCTTTTTAAAAACATTGTGGGGGAAAAGGAGACAATGCTAGTAACCAGCATTTTCTCCTCTTCACACAATGTTTTCTACTCTATCAAAGAAAAACTGCACCATCTGAACCAAAATGAAATTGTGGTCTGCAAATACTTTCAATTTGGACAAGGCTAAAATCTTGTTGTCTGGTAAAGGCTTAACTCTTTACCAAACAACAAAATTCTAGACACTTATAAATTAAAAGTATTTGCAGGAGACAAAAAAATGAATACTGGAATTATGAAATTTGTCTGTAAAAGGGTAGAAAACAAACCAGCATTTTCTCTTTTTCCCACAATGTTTTCTAAAGGCCTCTTTCTCAAGGTTGTTAAAACAATATAGAGTTAAGCAAATTTTCTGTGTTGTTGGTGGGTAATAAACCCTGTTGGGTGTTAAATCCTTTCTAAAATAACAAATTTCAGACCCTTCCAAACTCAGAGCATCTACACATAACAAATTTGAGGGTAAGACAAAATTAATGCACTTAAGTTCTTTGACAAGGATATAAACACTGTGAAAAAAGAAAAAAACACTGTTGCCTTCAAAAGAACTTTTCTCCTGGGTCATTAAAACAATGGAATAAAAGGTTAAGGGCATTTTAACCCTATACCCCATAAGGCATTTCTATGGTATGTCTAATTGACCTTAAATAACAGCAAAGATGAAGCAGTTTCATATGTGTATGTGACACCTTTTGATAGCATAGAAAACATTGTGACATAAGGTGAAATTGCTCGTCACGAGCAATTTCACCTTTTGCCACAATGTTTTTCAAAGGCTCCTACAACCAATGCGTAGAAATGAGTATCTATGGAGTAAAGGGTTAAACACTGTTTCAGTTAAATAACAGCAGGCAAAATACCCCTAACCTCGAGGAAGAAGACTTTTGAAAAGGTGTTTGGAAAAGCAGAATTTGCTTGTATCAAGCATTTTCTTTACTTCCTACACTGGTTTCTACCCTTTCAAACATAGATCCAATTCTTTGAATCATAATCTAATTTCTTGTCTAAAAATGCTTTCAGTTTGGACAAGTCTAAAATTTTGTCATTCAGAAAGATTTACTATAATTAACACCTGTACACTAATTCTTACACTTTTGCAGATAACAGCCATAGAAAAACCTCCTGTTTTTTTTTCTTTTGTTGTATTGGGGTTTAATGCCACTTTAACAGCTAAGGTCATTTCATGGCGGTCGATGATGCACATGTGTTTCCAGGCTTTCTCACACCAGTACTAACACAACTTTCTTTCAAAAGCCAGGAATTACTCTTTTCACATGCTTCAGCAAAGGTGAAAGGTGAAAATATGCCAGAAAGGAAGTTCGCCTCAACCACGAATCAAACTCATGACCACCAGGTCACGAGTACGACACGCTCACCACAGAGCCACCCAGGTGGGCAAAAAACCTCCAGGGAAAAGGAGGTATTGCTTATAATGCTCCTCTTCTTGCAATTTTTTTTTTAATTTGATGAAAAACAAATGTTTTCCTTATTTTCTATTTTCCTCTTTTGTACCTTTTATACTGCATGTAGTTTCAGAAGTTGCATGACTGATAATAACTTGTAATACTGGTAACTTATTTATCTGAATCTCTGAGCCATGTAAAATCAAAGGTTTCAAAGGATACAAGTCCATGGTTTTCTGTCTTGCCCGGATATATTCACACAACTGTCCACATAAATGTGCTAGCAACATTTCAAATTCCATTGAAGGCCCTCCTAGTACAAGTGCAGGTTCTTGTTGTTTGACAACATCCTCTATTCTTCGAAGTTCTGTTAATAGCACTTGATAGGAATTCCGTAAACTCTGCTTGAAAAAGTAAATGAAGGACTAAAAAACAAAAAAGTAAAGAAAAATTTATAAACTCTTTACGGTGACCAGACAATTCAAAAACAATTTCCACCATTTGAAATACATGTAAATATTTATCTTGTGTCTGCAATTCCATCGGAATTGGAAAAGTCAAAATTCTGTATTTTGTTACAATCTTAATTGCATAATATAATATTCTTTTTCTTATTGAAAAGTGTTTTAAACCACTACTAACATTATTTCAGTCACACCAAGGTCAGAGTTCACCTATATACAAATACTCGGTTTAACAAGTGCAAGGCTGGTATTCTGAAATATAGTGCCCAAGGAAATACCTGTGAACCCAGTCAGGATAAAACCTGTCACATTATTATTTAATAGTACTAAATCTGGAACTAAGCACAGCGCCATCAAAGACTCCACGATTCCATGAATTAAGAATTGCTCCTATGGCAAGGAAAAATAATTAAGGCACCTTTGTGAGTGATATTGATTCAGATCAGACAATATAAAACTCATTTTGTTCTTTGATCAATGCTGTCGAATTTCTTTCAGGCAAATTGTTTTTACATGCAAAGCCTCATTTTCATCATTTCAAAGCGTGGTATTTGAATATTCCATAGAATTAAAAGGGGTAGCATCTATCATATCGCTATTAATTTAGTACTCACATCCTTTGATCTTCCAAACCATTTCTGCTCTAGAAAGCCTAGTGACATGTATGTTTTTTCTGCCACAGCAAACTGTGTCAGTGAGTGCACCATCAGAGCCCATGAAGAACCAAAAGCTGCTTTGTGAAACTCTTTTTCTTTATCCTAAATGGCAAATGAAAATAAATTTGTTGTGCTCTGTAAAAAGGGTTATTAATGCATCTGCAAAAAGTAAAAAGCCATTCTCTGGTAAAAGTACGGTAGGTTTAATGACCCTCTGTGATGGATTTACCCTCTACCAAACGACAAACTTTTGGACTAGATCAAAATTGAAAGCATCTGCAGGCGACAATTCAACTCTTGCTGAAAAAATGATATAGAAAACATTGTGGAAAAAGGAGAAAATGCTGGTTACCAGCATTTTCTCCTTTTCCTACAATGTTTTCAAAAGGCTACTATTCCCGACCCGTACAAACAGGGATTGTTTGGGAAAGGGTTAATAAATAAAAATGATTATTCCAAGCAAGTCATCATATAATTTTGGGTCCACAATATCAATTTTGTATACAACCAGATAAATCACAAGGAAATTGGTCCTTTGACGCACAAAAAGATGTAGCTCAAAATATATAAATCCTAGCTTAAACAGCATAAACTGTGAATTCTCATCTTCATCTACAGTGAAACACTGTAGATGTTGTGGGCACCTACTGTAACATCCTTAGGCTATTTAACCCTCTCCCAAATGACAAATTTTTGGACTAGACCAAATTGAAAGCATTTGCAGACGACAATTCAACTCTGAAAAGATGATTTCTGTCTATGATAGGGTGGAAAACATTGTGGAAAAAGGAGAAAATGCTGGTTACCAGCATTTTCTCCTTTTCCCACAATGTTTTCAAACGGCTTCTAATCCAGACCCGTAAAAACCAAGGATTGTTTGGGAAAGGGTTAAATAAGCAGCATGTTTTTAAGAAAAATACAGCAAGTTATCTTAAAAATATCCCAAGATACATATCGATTTCTTTTTCCCATTAACACACAGTCACAATTTCTAAGCATTAAGAGGAAGAGGGTCTTTCAAACCATTGTGGAAAAAATAAGAAAATGATAGTCAACATTTTTTTTCTTTTCTTACAATGTTTTCTACTCCATGGAAGACAAACCCCTTTAAATTTGAGCCAAGCTAAAATTTTGTTCTCCGACAAAAAATTGAGGTTAGCATTAAAACTTCTCCCTTGTTCCACAAAACTTCTCCCTAAATTCTCGGGAGGGAGAAGTCACTTCTCCCTAAATTTCTGGGCTAGCTTGATCCCTGGTGTCTGCAAAAGCAAGCAGTGAACATTTACTCATACTTACAAATAATTCTTTTGCTTTATCAAAAGCAAACTGACTGAGACTGAGGAAATAGTTCTGTAAAATCCCTTCTTCTCTGGCTCCAACTGGAGAGGCTGGTGTGCTAGGCAGAGACATGGTGCTTGATAAATCTGCAAGAAGTAAACATGTCCTCTTTCATGTTTTATTGAATAAAAGGTCTCTCTTTAACATTAACCCATTACTACACAATCCCTACTTTTGACGACCCTGAGAAAGAAGCCTGTAGAAACCATTGTGGGAAAAGGAGAAAATGCTGGTAACCAGCATTTTCTCCTTTTCCCACAATGATTTCTGCCCATCCCAAATTGAATTTCAATTTTTGATTCACATTTATTTTGTTGACTGCAAATGCTTTCAATTTGGACAAGCCCAAATTTTTGTTGTTTGGTAATGAATTAAAATGTGCCTTTACCAAACAACAAAACTTTGGACTAATCCCAGGTCTCCCTAAAAAGCATCTACAAGTGTCTACAAGCATCTACAAATCTCTACAAGCGTCTACAAGTGTCTACCAGAGTTTAAAAACAATATGTAATGTGCACATTTTAATAACCTACGATTCATATTTGCAACAAGAAAGAAAGTTACAAATTTATAAGCCTGCAGAGCACAGGTTTTAGTAATTGACTGAAGTTGAGAAACTATTCCATTTGCTAGTTAAACAAAAAAGAAGAGAAAAGTTTTCGCTGGACATGTTAGTAAAAGCCTCCAGGCTGTAGACGCTGATGCATGGTGTACATAATTCCAAAGGGTCTTCAGTTAGGACATTCTATATTCTTCAAGACCGGCTGTTTTTATACTTTTGACATCAAAATGGATATGAAAGGACTTAACTGTTGTAGTGAATTTAAAATTAAGAGAAAAATATGTTTAATTTTTGTTGTAGACGCTTGTAGACACTTGTAGACACTTTTTAGGGAGACCGACTAATCCCTGTTGAGAGAAATGGCATACAATGAAAAAACATCATAGTGGCTGAAATGGTTAGATTGCAGAATTGAAATTCTGAAAACATTGTAACCAGCATCTGCTCTTTTTCATTCAATGTTTTCCTTGGCCATTTTCCTTGAAAATCTTGTGAATGTTGGGTACAGGGCCAAATGAATGCCTGTTTGTCTGAGCATGTCATAATTATTCTTCCGGGATTCATCTTGTCTGCTAAGATGCATCACCCATTCCCCGTATGCCTGGAATAGTAGGGCTCATGTCGAAGCTATTGGCCTTTTATCCAATTTGTAGAAAACCATCTAGCAGAAGATAATGAGTGCCACTTTTGATTACCTCTTCCTATATAGTCTAAAATTTTATCGTTTGGGAAAGAGTTTAGTTAATAGTTTAAGAAACAGACTTAATTTTGTCATTGTTCTAACTTACAACTGCAGTTTATACACTATACAGCACAGGTTGAGTTACAGACTGATGGCATATAGCAGCTAAGCTAAAGGAAATTATCATTATTACCATACATATCCATTAACAGTTCCTATCCGAGTACAGTGTAACTAAGAAAAATCAAATCTAAAGGGCTGAAATACATGAGTTACTTGAGATTCTTTTTTTTAAGAAGTAAATTAAGTTCTTTACTGTAAAATATATAAAAATGACAACTCAAAATACTTTGAGAGTAATGACAAATTTTAAAATCCAAATAGGAAAATATATCTCTAAACAACCGTACAACCTTTGTCGAATACTTACGTTACTTTCATTTCTACTCGCCGGTGAATCATTCGAAATACATTTCATGCTTTCTACTAGAAAAAAAAATGAGGCCCTGGAAGAAACAATGCATGTGATGGTAATCTGCCTTATATGTCCGTGTGAATTTTGTGGTCAAAAGGAAAAACAGAACTTTATATTTATCTAAATTAAAACCGTTTGAAGAAGACAATTTAAATGTGTCTCAAATGATTGATTTGTCCTTGTTACATAGAATATCAGAACCGAACTTTCTCTATATATAAAGAATCATTTTTTACAGAGAATCTTTAATAATCTTTTTAAGCGAAATAGTAATCTTCTACAATGTATACTAGATAGTATGCACGAAACTATCCAAAACCATGTGAAACTAAACAGACCAGAGATATTTAAAGAAGTTCTCAATTTATGTAGTGGGCTCTACTCCAAGAAAGATCACGCCTCGTCTCCAGCATTTAGCAAGTAAACTCTCCCCAGCTTCCTTTTCATTTCTTAGCCATGTTAATTAGCCCAAGTACACAATAATGTCATAATATGGACTAATGTTGCTCTGTTATGTGAAGGCTAGCTACCTGGCCGCGTATAACGAAATATATGCTCAATAAAGTAAATAGTGCGTTCACATAGTTTGTAGTATACTGGTCTAGTGTAAAGGTATAGTGACATCCATTAGAAAAATGTCATTCAGGAAGTGTCACATTGCAAGTGGGAAAGTATTTGAGATAATATGAACAACATTGGAAAAGGAAAAACTGAACTCGAAAGTTCTACTTCTTGAATGTTTAAAATTAGGATTGTGTGGTAAAGGGTTAATGCGATCCCCTTTCATTGTTAATGGGGTTGAAAGAGCAGACATAGGACATGTCTTTTTGACAATATATGGCCTGCTCACATGTGTATCTATAACTGTTGCTGCGCTGTTTCTACGGATTATAAATGCAACTGAAACCATTTAATAATTTATCCTTTCAAAGCATGATAGCCCTTTCTGCTACACAAAGTGCATACAGTTAGTTTAGTATTTCACCGAATTTAAAAATTTTGATTGACTTACATGTATTTTTCAGTTTGCAGAAAAGTCCAAATATTTTGATAATAAAATAAACTATCCTAGTGGAAAGCAAGGTTACTGTAGCTATTATACAATATACTACCAGGAATCATAACCTGATACCAAGGATGTTGCTCTCTAAAACCCAATGGTTTCTTTTACTAAATTTTGGCGGCATTGCCATTGACGTAAGTGGTGTCCGTGGTCGGGAGTTAGAGCGTCGGTCTCGTAACCAAAAGGTCCTGAGTTCGATTCCCGGGAGCGGGTGTCAACTTTGGGGTTTTTCATCGGCCCACACATTCGGCGCGAGTACTGGTGTAGTTTCCAGGAAGCAGAATCGAGAGAGATTAGTATAAGTTGTAAGAACTTGTTTCTCAATCGATGTAAAATAAATATGTTTAAACTAAACTAAACTAACGTTTATGTAAAAAAAAACCCAACTTTTATGGAAAATATCAATTATTTTTTAGCTCACCCAAGCACATAGTGCTCGGGGTGAGCTATTGTGATGGGTCAATGTCCGTCTGTCCGTCAGCCCATAAACAATTACGAAAAATTCTTCTCCTCTAAAACCGCCCATCAGATTTCAATAAAACTTCATAGAAATGATGCTTAGGTAATGCACTTTCAGAATACTTCAAAGGTTTAAATTCAATGAAGAACTCTGGTTGCCATGACAACCGAAAGAAAAAAAGTTCTTGTCCCAAACCGTAAGGGCTAGAGCTCTCATATATGGTATGTAGCATTATCTAGTGGCCCTCTACCAAAATACTTCAAATTATGGCCCTAGTGTGGAAATTCTCCCTATTCCTTGGAATTAAAAAAGTCCTTTGTAGTCACAGTGTGGGATCAAACATGTCAAGGGTGTATTTTTGGAGTTATCCTGTTCCATATTGTGTGGCCCACAACGTACATTTGGCACGTGATTCTGTCTGAAACCCCATTATCAGCTCAGCTGAACATAACATACTCCTAGTTAGCTTTTATGTATCCTTGAATATGCATCGCCAAAATTCCACTGTTTATTATATAGCTATCGGAATTCCAGCATAATCTTGATCCATCGTCCAGAATGTTTGTAAGGTTGTGAACATCATCATGAACACAGCAACCACAATTCTGGCTCAGTCACACTCGAAATTTCCATGGATGTTCATAATGACAATGAAAAATCTGATAAAAATGGGGACAAGTTAAAAGCATCAAAATAGGTGATCTTGATGACAATTCCATTGTTCACACTCTAGGGCCTATAATTTCTGCTCTGTCACTTTCTTACCTGCTTTAATAATTGGTATTGTCATATGGATGAATCATTGTCAAAACTAAAACATTCCAGAAAAAAAAAAAAAAAAAAACACAAGAGGCAAGTGGCCATAACAATGACAGCTCAGTTTCATTCCAGGTGAGCGATTTAGGACCATCATGGTCCTCTTGTTTAACAATATCATTTGTAGCTAGTCTGGAAAAAAAAATATATATATCGAAATTATTTTGCTTTATCGTCATAATTTATATTTGATAACTTTAGTTTCATTTTAATTCGCGTTGAATTAACTACTAGGTACCAAAGCTTGAAATTATTGTACTTTTGCAACAAGTAGAGATCAAAATCGAGACTGAATCTGCATTTTCAAATACAGGTAGGTTGTGTGTTGGGGGGGGGGGGGGGGAAAGGAGGTGGGGGAAGACGTATAGATTTATTGCTTCTCATGCTATTTGATTGAAGGCGTAGGACAAGGGATCGACAGGGTGGCTGTTTACTGTGCAAGTTGTTTGTAGATCCTTTAGCAGTTATTCAAATATCTATTTCTTATTTCACAAAGGAGAAGCGTTTGAAAATGCAATTTTTTTGTTCATCAGGAAGAAAACGCTGTGAGTAAAACTAAGGGCTTTTTACTGGCTGTCTCTGTCGATGTAACTCTAAACATAATGCAGCTGACATTGACATTGTGACAAAAGTTGAAAATGGGCATGTCGCTGAATATTTAACTTTTAACACCCAGCGAAATTCTACACTGGTCCAAAGAATTTGAAGCAGTTGAGGACGATAGATCGAATGTTGCTAGAATGAAGACAAATTTGGAAAACGAAAAAATGCTAGAGAGAGAGATATTGATATGTATATCATTAATTTTGTCATTTAAATGAGACAATTATTTGCTCAAGAGTTATTTTACTTTTCCAGCTTCATCTTGTTCTTTCTTGGTTTGTACATCATCACCTTAGCGCGAAGACTTTAAATAAACTTTTTACAAGACAACATAATACTACACTCGTTCATGTTGAAAGTATTTGCAGATGACAATGTGCCTCAAATGATAAAACTTGTTTTTGAAAAATGAAGGTCTAGATCTCTGATATACAAAAAGATTGCTAGATTTGGTTTGACACATTTTATCACTAGATATTAGTATCTTTACCAGTGTCATAAACTCAATTTCAAATTTATCAAGATGTTATTGGTGTCCAAAGCAAATGAGATAGTCCTTCAAACAGATGAAATCGCGCGATCGTAATACTTTTGAAGGCCGGGCCTCAAGGAAGGGAAACTACCCGAGTTTCTATTTTTAGAATGGTTCGTACCACTAACCTCACTTTCGGTTCCCGAATGACGTCACAACGGTGTGGGGATTTCCTAAATGAACAATAGTACATTGAATATTCCTCAGTTTGGAATGCCAGTGGTTTTATTATTTTATCGGGGAAACAGGTGAATATGTGATTCTGTGAGAGTTGTGATCATTTAGTGTTTTGTTTTGAGTGTAAAATAAAGGTTTTAATTCATTACACCTGAAATTTAGGTCTTTGATATTTTTAATTAAGGGAGTTTCGCACCGACAAATGCACATGTATACACAAAATTTGACATCTCGAGGAAAATGGCGGAGGTATTTAGACACTATGCATGAATTGTGTTTATTTTAATCCATATTTATGGATAAAACAGCGTGAAGATGTCCTACATGTTAGACCAGGATTCATGGACTAGAATGGAATAATGTCATTACCTGGCCCATGCAGGCGAAAAAACGTTTTATAACCGCATTATGTGGTTTTGTAGTGATCTGTCTCTACATCATTATTCTAAGAAAGCTACCCACCTATGTTCATAATGGAAATAAACCATTTTCTATCGAAAATGGAGAGTTACTGTCCTTTATCGACCACAGTGACTTTAAATACGGAGATGACCTGCATGTGTCAGCGCGACTTCGCAGGTCAGTCCCCCATGGAATTGACTATTCCAAGTGCCGTATGGAAACATGCTTTGACTTTTCCCTGTGTAAGAGTGGATTCAAAGTGTATGTCTATCCGATCGAGGACAAACTCTCACACAGCTATTCAAAAATTATCACATCCATTCAGGACTCGAGGTTTTATACCACAGACCCCAAGGAAGCGTGTGTTTTTGTCCTAGCAATCGATACTTTAGATAGGGATGTACTGAGTGCAGATATGATTCAAGATGTTGATACAAAAATTTCAAAACTTCCAACTTGGAATAACGGCAAAAATCACCTGATCTTTAATTTGTATTCTGGCACTTGGCCGGACTATGTTTTAAATGTTGATTTTAATATCGGACAGGCCATGCTTGCCAAAGCAAGCATGTCAACAAATACATTTCGCCCAGGCTTTGATATATCCTTTCCCCTGTTTGCTAAAGACCTTGCACAAAAGGGTGGGGAGAGGGGCCATTTATATTCATCATCCAACAATGTGCCTCCATTACGAAACTATCTGTTAGGATTTAAAGGAAAGCGTTATTTAACTGGCATTGGATCGGAGACTAGAAATTCGCTTTATCATATTCATAATAAAAAGGATATAGTGCTTCTGACCACATGTCGACATGGGAAGAACTGGCAGAAAACGGCTAGAAAGCTCAATGATACTCGCTGCGAAAAGGACAACGAAGAGTATGATAAGTAAGTTCTTTCATTTGGCTCAGTATCTCAAACAGACAACTTTTTTATTTGTGCAGCAGAGCACTTGTGACAAGTTATGGTGAAAGAGAAATTTCTTTAGTTAACCCTCTCCCGAACAAGCCCTGGTTTTTACGTGTCTGCAGTAAAAGTCTTTTGAAAACACTGTGGAAATAGGAGAAATTGCTTGTAACGAGCAATTTCTCCTTTTTCCACAGTGTTTTCTACCCTTTTTGACAACTTTCTGCCGTTTTCTCAAAATCTAAAATTGTCGTCTGCAAACTCTTTCAGTTTGGAAGAGTCCAAAATTTTTCGTTTGGGGAAAGGGTTAAGCAGGTTTCCTCTTTTTTCTACAAGTTTTCAAATGTGTTTTATGCATAAGGCCTTACATGTAACTGTTGAGGGGCCACTGGTATAACTTTTTCCACACATCCAAATTTTGGACTGGTCCAAACTCAAAGTATTTGCAGCAAATGACTTTAATAAGGGGGCCAAGAGGATAAAGTTTGTTGCCAAAAACCTTTGTCCTCGGGGTCGATAGAAGTCGGGATTGCGTGGTATAGGGTTAGCCCTTTTACCATCTTTACATCTAAATTTGGGCTTATCCAAATTCAAAAGATTTGCAGACATGACAAAAAAGATGAGAATGTTTGTGAAGTAGTGAAAATTGTTAGTGTGAGGGTAGAAGAAAACATTTTTTCCATTTCCTACAATGTTTCAAAAACCTTCTTCATCAAGAATGTTTAAACTTGGGATTGTGTTGTATAAGATTCAGATGGTGTTACTGACAGTGAGGATCAAGATTAGACTACACAAAACATGCAATCTGATCGTGGGTCTTTGCTGTTTCCGGTTTTCTTTAACCCATTACAACACAGTCCCTACTTTTGACGACCCTGTGAAAGAAGCTTTGAGAAAACATTGTGAAAAAAGGAGAAAATGCTGGTAACCAGCGTTTTCTCCTTTTCCCACAATGTTTTCTACCCTTCACAAAACCAATTTCAAATTTTCAGTCATTTTTATTTTGTCGTCTGCAAATGTTTTCGATTTGGACAAGCCCAAAATATTGTCGTTTGGTAATGAGTGTGGCCAAAAGAGTAATAAAACAGCAATATTTTGTCTGACTTTCCTAATATGTAAAGGTTCATTCAGTTAGATTATCATTAATGGTCACATTTGACTGATAAAGGGGAAAAACAGTGTTCAAAATGGAGAAAATGCTAGTTACTACAATGTTTTCTCTTTTCCACAGTGTTTTTGAAATCCGATGAATCACTGAAATACCACCAAAACACATAAATACCTCTATTTTTCAGAGTCGGGTCGACATAAGTATGCAAGATTTTTTTGTTTGTTTCGGAATGAAAAAAAAAACATGGTGACAAAAGGAGAAAATGCTGGTTACCAGCATTTTCTCTCCCACAATGTTTTGTAAAGCCTTCTTTCTTAAGTGTTGTTAAAACTCTTGACTGTGTGTTATCTCATTACCACACAATCCCGACTTTTAACGACACTGAGAAAGATAGCTTTTGAAAACATTGTAGGAAAAGAAGAAAATGCTGGTAACCAGCATTTTCTTCTTTTCCCACAATCTTTTCTATCCTTCTCAAAACAAGTTTCAATTTTTAAGTTACATTACTTTCGTTGTCTCCCAATGGTTTCAATTTGGACGAGCCCAAAATGTTGTTGTTTGGTAAAGGGTTACAGAGTCAAGTCTTTGAAATAAAACTTTTAATTTTTGTCTTTCTCTGTGGATTTTATTTCAAGTTGTCGATAGAGGTCCAGTTTATCTACATTGTATGGTATTAACCCATTACCACACAATACGTACTTTTGATGCCCCTGAGAAAGAAGCCTGTAGAAAACATTGTAGGAAAAGGAGAACCAGCATTTTCTCCTTTTGCCACGATGTTTTCTACCCTGCACAAAATAAATTTCAAATTTTCAGCCCATTTTCTTTTGTTGTCTGCAAATGCTTTTGATTTGGGCAAACCGAAAATTCTGTTGTTTGGTACCGTAATGAGTGAAATCAGAGCCTATTAAATAATTGGCACTGTAGAAAGTAGGCCAGGTTGGATACATTTTGCCATGCCCTCTTTTTTTTTCCCTAATACGATCAGATTTATTTCTTGATGTGCTTGTAGGTGGGCCACATAAGGTCTGAATAATTGACCTTTGATAAAGTTTTTTTTGAAGCCCCAGCTTGAAATTTTTGTTTACCCTGTGGTGTGATACAGGGTTGAGTCATGTACTCAAAGTACTTTGCTCTTAACGCTTTACTTGAAGATATGATTTTAAACTTGTCTAAATTCTAGGGATTTGTTGCTGACTTACTTTATGGAGTGCATTTGATTAGATATGTGTGTGAAAGGGTGGAAAATACCGTGGGAAAAGGAGAAAATGCTGGTAAGCAGCATTTTCTTTCTTTTCCCTCAATGCCTGATCCTTACTTCCTACAAGAATTGAGATTGTGTGGTAAAGGGTTAACCTTATTTTGAACTGAAACAGTTCTTAATTCTTATGTTAAAAAGATATGAAAATATTTGAAATATTTCTTTAATATAATATGCAAATATTGTATTCACGAAATTCACCGACAGTCATAGAGTCACGTCATAAATTTTTCTTCATGCATATGAATACATATCATTACATGAAATATGTATGGTGCGCAGACGGAATTTGAACATCTTACTCTTTATAGATAGAAAATGTATACACTTATGCCTCCAAATTAAAATACCAAACGTTATTATACATTCGGAATGTTTTATCAGTCAATCAATTAATCCATTTATCAGATACACATGATTTGCTCTTTTCTCAACTGGCAGAATCAGCTGAAGAGATCTAGACGAGCAGAGGAAAAAATGCTTTTTGGGGATTGCTTTTTGTGATCTAATTATTTTAGTCATGATACAGTATAAATTTTCATTTTACTGGTTACCAGCAAGCAGGCACTGACCTTCTTGCAACAGATACTCTTATATTTTGATTCGTGTGTATCCAATGATGAAATTTTTGACTGGACAAATTCAAAGCAATTGCAGACGACAAAGGTAGTGATTATGAAAAAAAAAAATTATGCCTTCTCAAACTTTTATTTTCATGTAATTGTAATGGATGTCATAGTACATCAGTTACTCCAAAACAAGCTCTTTTTTTCCAAATTTTGGCCAACAATTTCATCATTAAAAGAAAAACATATTGATAGTATTTCTTGTTTCTGATAAAGGCCGTTGATTAAATGTTAATAAAAGAGTGTTTTGTGGGAAGTATTTGTATTAAATTGAAAAAAGAATACGAATAGTTTGATGATATGAATACTATGAATGAAAGCAGTTTGCAGGTTACCAAGTCATGTTTTCTTTTTGTGCGAAAGTCAACCCTCACCAAACGACAAAATGTAAACTTTCCAAATTGAAAACAGTTGTGGACAACAAATTATATTTTATTCTAATGATGTGATTTTCCTCTGGAAGGGTAAAAACTTTGTTGGTAAAGGACTCAAGGAAAACCTGCTGGTTGTCAGTAATAATTTTCTCCTTTTCTCACAATGTTTTCTACCCTTTCCAAATCAAATTTCAATTTTTGATTCACATTTATTTTGTTGTCTGCAAATTATGCTTTCAATTTGGGCCAGTCCAAAATTTTGTGGTTTGGTTACGAGTTAAACAGATGACGAATAGCTATTAATTATCCTTTTACTGTACAATCCCGAGTTATAAATACTCTGAAGAAGCAGCCTTTTGAAAATATCGTGGTTAAAAGAGAAAATGCTGGTAACCAGCATTTTCTCCTTTTCCCACAATGTTTCATAACCTTTCATTGAAAAATTAAAGTAACAATAGCGTCCAAATGTAAACAGTGGGAGCCGTTCAAAAGCAGTAAATTCATATTACACCATATAAAAGTATGTAAATTAATATGAAGTTGACACTCTTTAAATGTGCGATTGGTCAAAGTTCCATTCGCTGACAGAAGAATTAAATTTAAATCTAGTACAAGTCCAACCAAGCCGACTAAATTTTTGTTTACATCGATGACCATGACTTAATGATCACGTGACAGCCTGAAACTAAGGTAAACGAAAATACAAAATGGAGGACCGTGAAGGTTCAAATTCGACAGGGGAGCAAGTTTATTAACCGAATTCGCTGAAGTCTTGCAAAGGGCAATACAGCAGTACAAACGGGCGTCTATTTTAGAAATTGCTTTCGACTAAAAACCCCATGCAAATAAAAAGAATGAGCGAAAAGCCGGAAAACAGATGCGGATTTCAGTTCGCACGGAAACCTGTTCACGATCGGTAAGTCACCTCCATTTACTATTGTTATAGAACATGAAGAACTTTTCGATCCATGAATATGGGATGGTTTGATAAAAATGATCATTTTTATGCATAATTCAGGACTCGATTGACCCATTTACTGTGCAGGTATTGCAAAGATTAAATGTGCATAATTATGTCTGATCCTCGGATATTCCAGCCTCGTTGACCCAGTTTCGATTGATTCTAATGCATAGATAGTAACGTAATGCTTAAACCTGAGTTCAGAGGGTGCGGTTATACTCAAAACATGTTTATTGAGGGTTGAACTCTTTACCAGACGACAAAATTTGAGCTCTGTCCAAATTGAAAGCATTTGCAGACAACAATTTCAGTGTGGCTCAATTGATTAGGTAGAAAACATTGTGGGAGAATGAGAAAATGCTGGTTACCAGCATTTTCACTTTTTCTGCAATGTTTTTAAAAGGCTTCTTTTCCAGGGGCGTCAAAAGTAGTGATTGAGTGGTAATGGGTTAATTATAGATCTAAGTCTAGTCTAATGCCTAGTTCTAACGCCACTGAGAAATGGCTTTGGAAAATTTTGAGCAGGATTATATTCTTATGTACATTGCATACATTACTTCTTGCAAGCTATGGGATACATACCAATGCAAATTTTATAGATGAAAATTGAGGGAAAAGATTGATTGATTGTATGCTATTTAACACTTTTTCCAACATTATTTCAGTTATATTGTGGCAGCCAGTGCACTTGTCCATGCTTTCCAGGAGTCTCTTTTACAAGTTGTCTGCACAATTTTCTTTCCAGGCCACTGGCTGTTATCCCATATAGCCATTGTCAAGACTATGGTCAGAGGTGGGAGAAGAATGAATCCTGTCACAAGGGACTATCATCAATCCACCGAAAGAAATTTTCTGAGCTTGGGATTGAACCCACGACCCGCTCTTCTAAAGTGCTGCATGCTACTGACTAAGCTACTGTGGGTCGGTTTGATGGAACAGAAACACTTCCAAGCTTTTAGCACTGTATATTACTAAGTCACTAGGCATACCCATGATAATGACAAGGTGAAAGATTAGAATCAGGTTGCTGGTTTGTCCATAATTACTCTCAGATTTGTTAAGGGCTCTTCTTGGACAATTTTCAACTATTGTCCTTGGAGAACTAATGTATGTATGTAATTTTCATAACGATTTGTACACATAACGTTAGGTGGGACTACTGAAGGACTCCTTAATACATGTGGTACATGTAGTATGGCCCTTATGATTTTATTTTTCATCTGAACCAGAGATACAGCCACTGTTTGATTGTGTTGGAGGTTGTAGACCTACATGTATCTAATTTTAATGAAATGTAAAGTCTATACTTCCTCTAATGTTGGTTGGTTGTATTGGAGTTTAACACCACTTTAACAGCTAAGGTCATATCATGGCGGTCGGTGATGCACATGTGTTTCCTGGCTTTCTCATACCACTACTAACACTACTTTCTTTCCAAAGCCACCGACTACTTTTCTCACATGCTTCAGCAGAGGTGAGAGGCGAAAGTACGCCAGAAAGAAAGTTTGCCTCAACCGGGTATCGAACTCACAACCACCAGGTCACACCACCGAGCCACCCGGGCGGGCCTCTTCTAATGTGGAAGAACTCTTAAGAAACACCTCTAAAAACTGATGTGTAGGTCACTTTCATTTCCCCAGTCATTTTCATGTAACCAAAGAGTTTAACCTTCATAAAATGTTTAACCCTTTACCATACAAACCCTACTTTTAACGACCCTGAGAAAGAAAAATTTTGAAAACATTGCTGGAAAAGGAGAAAATGCTGGTAACCAGCATTTTCTCCTTTTCCTGCAATGTTTTCTAACCTGATGGAAGCAAATTTCAATTCTTGAGAAGCGTTTACTTTGTCGTCTGCAAGTGCTTTCAGTTTGAACCAGTCGAAAATTTGTCGTTTGGTAAAGGGTTAAACAATATTTGGAGCTCTCACTTGTTTTGTAATTGATATTTCAGAGTACAGAGGGAACTATTTTGCAATTCTCTGGCCAATGCGAATGGATCCTCCGACAGAGTGATACACAAACAGAATCATACTATGAAGATGCAGATTAGCCTTGGTTTCTGACTCTTTCATCATTCCATTCCAGTAGACACAGAATTTGGCCATCTGCTTTCAGGTAACTTAATTAGGTAAAACATAATGAATGAATGAATGTTGTTTTATGGCGCATCGACAGTTTTGATTAGGTAAAACAGATTTTATTTCAAAAGCCATATTTTTATTTACATGACTGGTTAGTGAAAATTGAATGTATGTATTACCGTTTCAGTGGTTCACCTCTACCCAAACTCACAAGCCATCTACCCAGAGAACCATTGTAGATATAAGATTACTGGTATACTGTAAAAAGATTTTGCTGTGTCATCTTGATCTTGAATGAACCCATCATTATAGACTGGGTTAAAAATGGAGTGGAATTCTTAAAAATGTTCTGTAGGACAAAGTAGACAATTGAGATAAGTACTGCTGTTCTTGTGTGACTGAATTTGGTATTGTCACCTAGGGCTATACAGTCCTTCTATACCATGTGACATTAGTAATGTCCTGATTTTTATAAAGGGCTTCAGGATTACTTCATGACTCAGTGGTTAATTTAATGCATAATACAAGTAATCCATGACTACAAATCAGTTCTCTCTGGGTTTTGTTGGGATGTCCATGTGCATGTTACTTCAGATATTGGTAAAAGTAAAAACTCCAGAAATTAAGAATATTATAGTTTATCAAATTGGTATGACTGATATCATGTTGAAAGTTACACAAATGCATCACTCATTCAGTCAAGCCTGGCTTCATTTACAAAAGTGTCGTCGATTTTAGTGAAAGATGATGCATTACATTGTTAATTAAAGGTAGCTCAGACTATGAAAATTGTCCTTGATAGGGTAGAAAACATGGTGGGAAAAGGAGAAAATGCTGGTTACCAGCATTTTCTCCTTTTCCCACAATGTTTTCTAAAGGCATCTGTCTCAGGGTTGTCAAAAGTAGGGAGTGTGTGGTAATGAGTTGAACAAAGCCAGTTTTGACTTTAACCCTGTTCCAAACGACGAATTTTGGACTCTTCCAAACTGAAAGAGTTTGCAGACGACAATTTTAGATTTTGAGAAAATGGCAGAAAGTTCTCAAAAAGGGTAGAAAACACTGTGGAAAAAGAGAAATTGCTCGTTACGAGCAATTTCTCCTTTTCCCACAGTTTTTTAAAGACTTTTACTGCAGACATGTAAAAACCAGGGCTTGTTTGGGAAAGGGTTAAATAATGTATGGAAAGTATTGTGAAGATGACAATATGTTGGTTTTATGATCAATGCAAGTGCAATTTGATGGCAAAAAACCCCCGTTTTTTGAAATCAGGTAAAAGAAACCAAAGGACTGAGGGACATGGCAACTTTTAAACTCCATTTTCTGCCATTAACTAACACTTACACAGGCTGCAAAATAACAGATTGTCACCTTCCATAATTTCCATACTTCTGTTATTATTCAAATTTAGATGCATTTTAAGACCTACTTCGTGTACTTTTGCTGCCATTGGGGCACTATGACATACCCCAACTCCTTGCTAGTACAAACAACATGTGAAGTAAATTAGTAAAGGGTTGGAGATGCACCAACAATCCAACAGTCCAATTATAATTATGCTGGATATTATGCTGGAGGTTATTCTGTCGTCAAATGGAATGAAGTGGAGTATGAAAACACCCATTTCAATAATTCCATTTTTTTTCTTCCCCAGATTTTCAGATTGAGATGAATTGAAAAAGAGATTATGATTTTTTTTTTTTATTTTTAGGGTATACAGCAGAACAATCAAATTTCCAAAGACCTATTCTGTGGTGTTGCTGAAGAATATGTAGCATAGGAATATTTGGCCTTCCGTACGTTTGTTACAATATATAACTGGCCACTCTAGATGACAGTTCATACAAGGACAGATATGTTTCATGCAATAAGCAAGGCAATAAGGTGTAAATATCAGTTTATAATTTTAAATACATTATATAATCACAATAAGAATTCGTAGACAAAAAATAAAATACATTCATACATACAGCGATGTTAAAGGGTGTTGCCTGTTGTCAGCTCTTAACCCAAACATCAAAGTTTTCCATGTTAAGAATTATTTAGTAATTCTAATATTGAAAATGATTTCAAGGCATTTTTGCAAATGGAAGAATTGCTGGTAACCAATATTTCTTTTCCCTTTTTCAAAACATTAACATCTCTTTCAGAAAAAAAATCATATCATTTCAGCTATGTCTAATTTTTCATCTGCAAATGTTATCAATTCCGAACTTTTACAGCTTTTTGATAACATTGTGGAAAAAGGAGAAAATGCTGGTAACCAGCATTATTACCTTTTCCCACATTTTCTACTCTATTAATGACAAATTTCATCATTTGAACCATTTTTCAATTGTCGTCTGCAAATGCTTTCAATTTGGACAAGTCTATTATTTTGCTTATGTGATAAAGAGTTAACAAACGTCAGAATGATAAAACTTTGCAGTCTAATAAATTTGTTTTGCGGTCAGGTGGTAGGGAACTTGGAAACATGCTCTGACCATAGAACTAATAATGTTTCAAGTGGTACAAAATGCTCCGACAAACAAAAATCAAATATTTACTGGAGAACAACAATTAACTCTTTCCCAAACGACAAAGTCTGGACTCTTCCAAACCAAAAGAGTTTGCAGACGACAATTTTAGATTTGGAGAAAATGGCAGAAAATTCTCAAAAAGGGTAGAAAACTCTGGGAAAAGGAGAAATTGCTTGTTACGGGTAATTTCTCCTTTCCGGAATTCCCAGTGTTTTCATAAGACTTTTAATGCAGACATGTAGAAATAAGGGCTTGTTTGGGAAAGGGTCAAGTCTTTTCTAAATTGAAATTTTTTGCTGATGAAAAAGTAACTGAGATAATAAAAGTCTCTTTAAAAGGGTAGAAAGGAATAAGACGAAAATGCTGGTTACCAACATTTTCTCCTTTTCCCACAGGCTGCATTTGACCAACATTTTGTCAATGTTTGCATAGAGGGTCTTTCTCCAGGTTGTTAAAACTTATATTGTTTTCAAAAGGGTTAAAATGATGTTTCTTTTACATCTGTTTCGTTTACTAGTATCCTTTGCAAAGTCTTTAAAATTTTCAGGTTTTTCCACCCTGCCCCATGAACAAAATCCAAATTATGTTCAAGAGTTACAGAGGGTCGATTCCTTTTCCAATGACACTTAATATACATTGGCAGTAAATTGAAAAAAACCGAGGATGTGACGGTGCATGTACATCCGCCATAGCCTTTTGGTTAATTTGATGTTTTAAATACTGTTCTAAATATAAACTGTAGATGGAGCTAAAGAGGTACATGTAGTTTCCTCTAACTCTTTTGCCAAAAATATCTGTAACTGACCAAGTAAACATGAGTAAGTGTTCTGCTCCTCCTATACAGTTGAAATACTGTTGAAAATAGAGTTATTGCATTGCACCACAAATCAATTGAATATATTTACTTGTTTCTCTTTCTCTTTCTACCTTAGGTGCTTAATGATGGAAAGTCCAAAGTCCATAGACAACAAGGCTGAACAATGATATAAGACATGATCATTGTGTTGTATTTTTGCATGACTATGTGTGATACAAAAGTGACAATTATTCATGTATATCTAACTCTACACCCAGTTTAAAGTTCTAGAATTTAGCAACAAAAACATATCTTACAAAAAGTTCAAGACCAATAAAAAGCATGTTTGAGCAAACTGCAGTTGTTTTAATAAACATTTTCAAGCTTTTTATAGCCCTGTAGATAACAATCCTGTATTTCAACGACCCTGAAGAAGAAAGCTCTAGAAGCTTTGTGGGAGGAGTAGAAAATGTTGATAACTAGCATTTTTTTCTCTTCCCTGTATGCTTTCTGTCATTTCATACACAAATCCAAAATCTGTCATCTGTTATTCAACCTATTTCTGTATTATGATTTATAAACTCTTTACATACAACAAAATTTTAGACTTGAAAGTATTTACAGATGAAAAATAGTACATGTTTAGTATGAAAATTTGTTTGGAAAGTTGAAATTTTGTAGCCTGTAAAGAGTTCAATGTTGATATATGGTACAAGCTACTTAATGATTGGATTGTATGGTATTGTAACACCATTTTTTCAGTTATTTTGTTTTTCGTGAGTGTCATTTGGCACGACACAGTCACACTTCAGAGCCTAGTACTGGTAAAATCCAGAAAGATATGAATATGTGGGCTTTTGCTGTGATATGACTGTTGAAAATGGTGAAAGCAGCTTAAAACACCAACCATAAAATCAATTAATCATCACTGTGGCCAATGCACCTATCCATGCTTTCCTGGAGTTCCTTTTACCAGTACTTTTACCAATATTCTTTCCAAGCCACTGGCTGCTCATTGTTGAAAAATTGTCAGCAGTGAGAGAGAAATGAATCCTGTCACAATGACTATCATCAATCCTTGGATAAAAATTAGTCTAGCTTGGGATAAACGAGTGATCTCCTGTATACTTTAGACCTTAATGCTTTTTCAAACTGATTCAAGCTATTGAATACCATAAAGGATGCCAATAAACCATACAAATTCTCTCTGCAGATTGATGATAGCCACTGAAACAAAATTCATTTTTCTCCCTTCCCAAACATGGTCTGAACTTATTTGGCTTAGCAATAATGTGTATGGTGTGTATGGAACACGGATCAAACAAGCTCTGACAGTTGGGATAGTTGCAATGGGCAGTGTGATATACTAGTAACTCAAATAGTATTATTAAACCACCCCCCCCCCAAAAAAAAAAAAACTGATAAAGAATACATGTCTTAGAACAGATTAATTTACCTTCAAAAACAAATTTCATCCTCTGATTCTTGTTTAACCCATTACCAAACGACAAAAATTTAGACTTGTCCAAATTGAGAGCATTTGCAGATGACAAAATAAAAGTGACTGAAAATTTGAAATTTGTTTTGTGAAGGGTAGAAAACATTGTGGGAAAAGGAGAAAATGCTGGTTACCAGCATTTTCTCCTTTTCACACAATGTTTTCTAAAGGCTTCTTTCTCAGGGGCGTCAAAAGTAGGGATTGTCTGGTAATGGGTTAACTCTTTACCAAACGACTAAATTTTGGACTTGCCCAAATTGAAAGCAGACGACAAAATAAATGTGAATCGAAAATTGTAAATTGATTTGGAAAGGGTAGGAAACATTGTGGGAAAGAAGAAAATGCTGGGTACCAGCATTTTCTCCTATTCCCACAATGTTTTCAAAGGCTGTCTTTCTTAGGGTCGTCAAAAGGAGGGATTATGTGGTAAAATAAATGTGAATCGAAAATTGTTAATTGATTTGGAAAGGGTAGAAAACATTGTGGGAAAAGAAAAAAAATGCTGGGTACCAGCATTTTCTCCTTTTCTCACAATGTTTTCAAAGGCTTTCTTTCTGAGGGTCATCAAAAGTAGGGATTGTATGGTAAGCATTTTCTCCTTTTCCCACAGTGTTTTCAAAGGCTTTCTTTCTTAGGGACGTCAAAAGTAGGGATTGTGTGGTAAAGAATTAACTCTTTACCAAAGGAAAACATTTTAGACTGGACCCAATTAAAAACATTTGAAGATAACAAAATAAAAGTGACTGAAAATTTAAAATTTGTCTTGGGAAGGGTAGGAAACATTGTGGGAAAGGAAAAAATGCTGATTACCAGCATTTTCTCCTTTTCCCACAATATTTTCAAAAGGGTCCTTTCTCGGGGTCATGAATACTCCAGATTGTGTGGTAAAGGGTTAAAAATCAACTGCAAATGCTTTAAATTTTAACAAGTCTGCATTTTTGTCTTGTGATAAAGAGTGAATAATAAGATTTTCTTTTCAATATACTATATTGATACTGTTTGCCTTTAAAATGGTTATCTGACATTTAAAGCTACATGTACCTACATTGTTCACCGTAACTAAATTACAATTCTTTCAAAAAGTTTCTTTTTTTTCATTTTCTCTTTTTAATTCTAATTTTGTTATCACACTACCATTTCCCAACTTTGTGCCAATCATGACCTCCAATGTTGATGGCCCATCAAACGCAGTTCATTCATGTCCTTGTAACCTGGCTTTACTGGGCTGGCTTTGTGCAAAACGAGACACTGAAATGACAAGATTATAAGTTTCTTGCTAAATACTGTACTGTAATATAGGAGCCATGCTCTGTCAAAAGTGTGTGTAGGCTGACATGGGATGACTCTTTTTGCACTTTACAAATTTTCTGCATGTCAAAGTACCATTCTACCATCAGTTCAAGTCCACTGTTATAAAAATTGGGTTTTATGGATCCATAATGTTACGAGAGACCACACCTTCCTGCATGGCATTCTCCCGATTTAAATACAATACCTGGCTTCTGCATCAGGGAGATATCTCTTTAGCCTTGCTTTGGCTCAGTGGTTAAGGTATTGGCCTTGCGTCCGGGAGTTCCGGGGTTCGAATCCTGCTCGGTCCCTTACATCTGCCATGCATTTATTCATTTGTTTCTTTGTTCGTAAGATGGGGGCTCGTCCGGGATTGGCCATTAATCCCATTTGTTGTCCAAAATCGGACTTCCTGCCTAATAAGGCTTTGAGTCATAAATAAAGAAAGGAATATTTGCTTGTTACATACAATTGCTTCTTTCCAAAACTTGATTCTTTCCAAAAATTAATTAGTGCACATGCAGTCTATGGTATGGATGTACAAAGCTGAACCTTTGTCTGGTCAAGTATTTAAGCTCCGAATACAAAAGACACAAGTTCTAACATTAATGTATTTTAGATCCAGACATAAATATCATTGAAATACCTGTTGACATGTTGTTGAAATCTGTAAAAAAAGGAATCCTTTCAGATGGGATATAACACCAGACTGGGGTATCTAATCATCAGTTTAAAAACATCTTGGTCTCTCTGCCTACCAAAAAAGATACATTGTTGTTAGATTAGAAAGGAAAGTGATCAGTAAAAAAGACATGAAAAACATGATTCTCAATCACAATGCTTTAGATCTATTTGAGTAAAGTGTACTATTGCTGATGGTCTTCAACTGTCTTGCATCTGTAGGGTTCATCTGTATGCAATGACTTAATTGATGAAATAACACCAATTTTTTCTTAAAAACTGACTGAAAAGATATCTGTAAACTGCAAGTTAACCCATTACCGCACAATCCCTACTTTTGACGCCCCTGAGCAAGAAGCCTTTAGAAAACATTGTGAGAAAAGGAGAAAATGTGGTAACCAGCATTTTCTCAATTTCCCACAATGTTTTCTACCCTTCACAAAACAAATTTCAAATTTTTAGTCACTTCGATTTTGTCGTTTGCAAACGCTTTTGATTTGGACTTGTAAGCTTTAAATATTGTCATTTGGTAATGAGTTAAACCAAACTCTTCAAAGTTGAGACTTAAAATATGCTGGTTTGACATTGTAACGTTAGTCAAGACCAGAATATACCTGGTGAGAATTCTGACATTTTATATAAAACGTCTACCACCTGATGTTAAACTCGGATCAAAATTCATCAATTATTTTTTCACAAAACAAACTTCTAAACTCATTCACTACCTACGACCAAGATCCGAACGCACCTAATATAAAGTCCGATCTTCACTACAAAACAACCACAATGTGTTTAACTAGGTTTCCCTGGTCCATATTACAACCCTGTGTACCCTACACATTCGACTTTGTATGTATAAACGCCGAATGTCTTATTGGACGAAATAGTAATGGACCGAAAGTTTTATGGGCCGAGACGCGAAGTTTCTACCAGTACAGCTCTGACAAGAGAAAAAACGGTGTTTATTCATGTCCTGATCAGAATGATGAAAGCGCAACTCCGATTTACCAATCAACATACAAGGAACGCAGTCCTAATCTCAAGAAAATTAAAATCTTACCGAGGTTTCGCAGTAGGTTTCATATAGAGGAAGCACATAGCGTCTGTGGATATACGTCATCATTATCAATCACGTGATGCCCAAATATAGGACATCAGAATCATTCCGAATAGATGTAGCAACGTCTTTTTGGAGTTGGGAGAGTTGATAATGAAAAAATGCAAATGGTTCTGTAGCAGGAGCCGATGTTGCAATGAACGCTTCTATCCTCTTGTTGACAAAATTAGAGTATAATTAGCAGATTCGTGTCTTTATTCCGACTATTTTCACGCACAAAAATACCTCTATATGAGCGCTATTGGGGCTTTAACTAATTTCTGCAACATTAGATTAGCTGTCTGGGAGTGCTATCAATGTGGACCAGACTTAGATTTTTGTCATTTGGTAAATCTTTTGTGCTAAAAAGTGAAAATTTGACTGGAAAAATAAATTCAATTAATTTTTGATAAAATGTTTGTATTATTCTATTTGAAAGTCAGAAATGTATACTTAAGCCATGCTGTATTAAAAGGGGGTTTAATGCATCTGAGAAAAAAAACACTGCACAGGTTGACCCGAGCCAAAACATTTTGCTATTGGCAAATTTTCTGCATGTTACAGGACCAGTCTGCCTCCTACTCGATTCGTTGTTTGAAAAAAATGGTTTTATGGATTCATATTACAACTATATTAACTCTTTTCCACACAATCCCGACTTTTAACGAGCCTTGGAAAGAAACCTTTTGAAAGTATTTTGGGAAAAGGAGAAAATGCTGGTAACCAGCATTTTCTCCTTTTCCCACAATGTTTTCTACCCTTCACAAAACAATTTTCAAATTTTCAGTGACTTTTATTTTGTCGTCTGCAAATGCTTTCAATTTGGACCAGTCTACAATATTGTCGTTTTGTAATGAGTTAACCCATTACCACACAATCCCTACTTTTGACACCCCTAAGAAAGAAGCCTTTTGAAAACACTATGGGAAAAAGAGAAAATGCTGGTAACCAGCATTTTCTCCTTTTCCCACAGTGTTTTCTACTCTTTCCAGAACAAAGTTCTATTTTTCAGTCACCTTGATTTTGTTGTCTGCAAATGCTTTCAATTTGGACCAGTCTACAATATTTTCGTTTGGTAATGAGTTAATAGAGATGCATTAAACTCCCTTTTGCTCGAGCATGGCTGTCTTGTCAAAGATCTTTTGGTCTGGGTAGATTGGTAATTAATAATAAGTTTAGCAAGTGTCTGACAATTATTTTTTGTGAAGACAAGGTCAATATTTTCTTTGCCATTATGATACACCTTTACCTTAACTCTTTACCAAACAATCCCTGGTCTTCATGACTCTTGTCGAAGAAGCTCTTTGAAAACATTGCTGGAAAAGGGGAAATTGCTGGAAACCAGCATTTTCTCCTTTGCCCATAATATTTCCTACCCTTCCCAAACCAAATTTAACCCATTACCACACAATCACTACTTTTGACGCCCCTGAGAAAAAAGCCTTTTGAAAACACTGTGGGAAAGGGAGAAAATGCTGGTAGCCAGCATTTTCTCCTTTTCCCACAGTGTTTTCTACCCTTCCAGAACAAATTTCAATTTTTCAGTTATTTATTTTGTTTTCTGATAATGCTTTAAATTTGGAAAAGTCTAAAATTTTGTTGTCCTGTAAAGAGTTTTCATCCCTAGGGAGGGAAGCTTTTGAGTAAATATTTTCAAAATAGGAGGAAATTATGTTGGTAACATTCTCGCACAATATTTTCTACCTTATTATAGATGACAATTCCTCTATGTCAGTCATAAATGTGCTAGTACATGATTTTTTGCCTGGAAAAGTTTGGACAAATTGAATTAAAATTCTCTTACATGGTAAAGATCTCTAACCATTAGTAAAACCCACAACTCATAGTAAAGTTTTCTTTTCTACAGGATGAAGATCTACCAGTGTTGGATAAGTTAGATCCAAGACTGAGCAAACTGCAGTCTGATCTTTTGCACTATCAGCAAAATTATATTGATTTAATATTCAGCAATAGAAAGTGATCAATCATTTCGCCACTTGTCTGTTGTTCATAAAAGGAGAACATGATAAATGATTAACCCATTACCACACAGTTCCTACTTTTTGACAACCCTGAGAAAGAAGCTTTTAGAAAACTTTGTGGGAAAGGGGAGAAAAATGCTGGTAACCAGCTTTTTCCCACAATGTTTTCTACCCTTCAAAAAACAAATTTCAAATTTTCAGTCACCTTTATTTTGTTGTCTGCAAATGCTTTTGATTTGGACAAGCCTAAAATACATGTATTGCCGTTTGGTAATGAGTTAGAAGATTATTACCGCCTTGATTTAGGCATGCAGATGATAGATTCAAGTTTTTCTTTTGGTAATAAATTTGGCTGGAATGATTGAACTTGCTGTGAAAGGTGGAAAACATTGTTGGAAAATGAGAAAATGCTGGTTACCAGCATTTTCTCCTTTTTTCTCAATATTTTGAAAAGTACTCTTTCTTTAGCATCATTAAGATGGAATTTTGGGGTAAAGGGTTAAAGGTATCCATTTATAAAATGTTTCCAGTGCAGTAAAGGATCAGACTTTCAGATAGGAAATGGATACTTGAGAGACTTACAAATTGAATTAGTATTTTTTTGTAACCCTTTCTCCACTACAAAAACGACCATGAAATTGCAATGTTTGGATATTGTTTTTTTCTGAATGTAAAAAGCCATTCTGGGTGCTTTAACTCTTAACCCTTTACTCCTTAAGGCATTTCTATGGCATCTGTAAATGACCCAAAATAGCAACAAGGACGAAGCTGTTTCTTATGAGTATACGACACCTTTTGATAGCATAGAAAACATTGTGACAAAAGGTGAAATTGCTCGTCATGAGCAATTTCACCTTTTGCCACAAAGTTTTCCAAAGGCTCCTGCAAGCTGTGCGCAGAAATGGGTATCTATGGAGTAAAGGGTTAACAAAACTATCCTGTTTTTTGATGACCAAGAGGAAGAGAGCTGTTAAAAGCATTGCAAAGAAAAGTGCAGATAACCATTGTTTTCTCCTTTTCTCACAATTTTTTTTTTCTTTCAAGGAATCAGATCATCCATTGGTCTGCATTTGGTTTACATTTGAATTGTTTGTGCAAATGCTTTAGATTTGGACAAGTCTAAAATTACATCATTTGAAATTTGGGAAGGTATTACATTCTTTGAAATAAAATGTGGAAGAAATTGGCCAGCCAATGTTTTGGACAGAACGATCTTGCCAAGATCAATTGAGCCAATCACAAAAATTAGGTAGAACAATTTGTCCAGATAAACACGATTGCTTCTCAAAAATACTTGCAGCAAAAAGTAAACAATTTGTGTTATAATACATGCATATTAAATACGACTTGTTCATACCATTAAAAGTATGGATATTACAGATACTGTATCTGACAATGTATTACGGTACAGTTGTCAAAGTTGCAAAAAATACAGAAAAAAATACTGGTATATAGTTAAACTTATTTAATTAAAAGGTTGATAGGTACTGTTATTCAGGATGAGTGCTGTCTAAAGCTTGATGATGGGTACTACTGATCGTATAAGATATATGAGTTATTGATACCGTTTTAAAATAAGGATATTACTGATAATATCTGACAATGTACTACTGTACAGTTGTCAAAGTTGCAAAAATTACAGAAAAGAATATTGGTATATTGTTAAACTTGTGTAACAGGTTCATAGGTACTGTTATTCAGGATGAGTGGTATCTAAAGTTTGATGATGGGTACTACTTATTAAACCTTTCCCAAACGACAAATTTTAGACTCTTCCAAACTGAAAAAGTTTGCAGACGATAATTTCAACTTTCATAACAAAGGCGGAAAATTATCCGAACGGGCAGAAAACAGTGAGGAAAAAGGAGAAATTGCTTGTTACGAACAATTTCTCCTTTTCCCCTCAGTGTTTTCTAAAGATTTGTACTGCAGACATGTAAAAACAAGAGCTTGTTTGGGAAAGGGTTTATGTTCTATTGCTGTTAGCTGGCAGACATGATCTGTAGCATTCCATTAAACTACTAATTTGTGAAGGACAGTTAAAAAAAGGGAGGTTTCTACGTGGCTTTGGTACAAGGTATATGATTTCTATCCCATACATAGTTCAGAAAACTGCCATTTGATTTGTGATATCAACCATTGTGGTTTTTCAGTGTCAACCGAATACAGTGCTGACAGCACTTTGATTTTGAAAAGCGTAAGCAGCAGATTTGTTTCAGGAAATGAGGACTTGACTCTCATCGATGGATTTTTGTTAAGATAAGCCAACACCAAGTGCAGTTGACTTAACACTTTACCGAAAGACACTATTTTAGTCATGTCCAAACAGAAAGTGATTGTATATAAAAAATGTCTCCTTTTTGATAGGTTAGAAAACATTGTTGGAAAAGGCAAAAGCCTTGAAACATGAGATGGACTGGTTACGGTAATACCTTACCAAACAATGCCGGGTTTTATCGACCTGGAAGAAAAGCCTTTGAAAACATTATGGGAAAAGGAGAAAATGCTGGTAACCAGCATTTTCTCCCTTTCCATTATAATCGTTTCTAATCTTTCAGGGACAAATTCTACCATTTTAGCCGACTTTATTTCGTGAAATGGTTTAATTTTTGGAAGTCTAAAATTTGGTCATAATAATGGGAAAGAGTTAAAAAGATTTTTGCTGTGTACTGAAGGATAATAACCTGTTACCACAATTTCTACATAAATACCTTTTTTGAATTTGGTTTTTCAAGGAAACGGTAATGTTTTGTCATAAGCATGTGGTCGTCTGCATCATGGACAGGCTACAACTTGACAGTTACAAGAGATATTTCAGTCATCATTGAGGAGCTTCACTTCAGATTGCGAGAAAAACGGAAGAAATGGCTGTTTTCTAGCTTTATCACCTTTTTAATCCATTACCACACAATATGTATTTTTGACGCCCCTGAGAAAGAAGCCTTTAGAAAACATTGTGGGAAAAGGAGAAAATGCTGGTAACCAGCATTTTCTCCTTTTCCCACAATGTTTTCTACGTTTTACAAAACAAATTTCTAATTTTCAGTCACTTTTATTTTGTCATCTGCAAATTCCTTTGATTTGGACCAGTCTGATATTTTGTCGTTTGGTAATGCATTGTTTCTCAAATGTATGCATTTCTGCATGTGATAAAGTAACTATTGAATATAGAATAATTTGATAAAAGAGTTATTTGTAAAATTCTGTCAACCCATTATCAAACGACGAAATTTTAGACTCATCCAAATTAAAAGCATTTGCAGACGACAAAATAAAAGTGACTGAAAATTTTAAATTTGTTTTGTGAAGGGTAGAAAACATTGTGGGAAAAGGAGAAAATGTTGGTTATCAGCATTTTCTCCTTTTCTGGCAGTTTTTTCCAAAGGCTTCTTTCTCAGGGTCGTCAAAAGTAAGGATTGTGTGGTAATGGGTTAGGAGTGAAATGGGATTGCAGAGATGAAATCTTGACTGATTTTCTGGATTGGGATCGTTTTCCATTTCCTAATTAATTTACTCTCCTCTTTCTCGTCGATAAGCATTTGTTCCCTCAAGACAGACACATAATTTTCACTTTTCATGTCACAAAAACGTGACTTATGTCATTATCTCCATAGCTAACTTTGACGCAGTCAGCACAAAGGCAAATTCTTTGCAGAAGGGAAATAATCTGCCGAAGGATGATATATGAAACTGTGAGAAAACATTGTGGCAAAAAGTAAAATTATTCATGATAAATATCTTTTTTTCTTTTGCTGCAGTGGTTTTTAAAATGCTGCTAGTTGTTTGATAGAGGTGATGACCCGTGCTGTGCCAAACAATTCTGAGTCTTATAGCCCAGAGGGAGACTTCTTTTGAAAATATGAAAACAGGAGAAATGTTGGTAACCAGTTTTTTGTCCTGTTCCCAATTTTTTTTAAGGTCCTTTCAAAATAAATGCTAGCTCTTAAATCTTGACCAAACGACAAAATTTTAGACTAGTCCAAATTCAAAGCATCTGCAGACTACAAATTAAATTTGACTTGTAATTAAAATTTTCTTGGGGAAGGGCAGAAAAACATTGTAGGAAAAGGAGAAAATGCTGGTTACCAGCATTTTCTCTTTTTCCTACAATGTTTTCCATATGGCTCCTTTCTCAATGTTGTTAAAAGTGGAGATTGTGTGGTAAAGAGTTAAACCAATAAACAACATTTAACCCTTATCCACCTGAATAAGCAAATAGTCAAAATTCTAAGAATTTGAAATCCAATTTTTTGGAGAAAAAAATTTGTATCAGACATTTATTTATAGCTGTAAGATCAGACTGCATGTTCTGTGCAGTTTGATCTTGATCTACTCTATCTGCCAAACATCAGAGAGTTGTAGTTAGCAGAGTAAGTGTTGATCTGGCTGAATCTAAAGTTTTACAGTGTGGCAAAGAGCATCAAAAGGAACCAATACATAATAGGGAGGGTGTTTTATAAGCAATTTGGTAGACATGAATAATATGCTTTACTGTACTTGGAAGAGTCTAGACCATAAAGAGTCTTGTCTAGACTTGTGTAGGTAGAAAGAAGCCTGTGGCTATGACAGATTCTGTGGTTTTCATTTGCACAGGAAGCACTAGAATTACTTTGGTGCATAATCAAGTATCAGACTCATTTGGCATACCTCGGGTGATGGGAGCCATCCAATCTGCTGGATTGATATGTACTAAAACACTACATTTCATTGCGCGCAAGTACCACTGTGTTGTAAGCTGTACGGTACGAAATGTGTAGTCACTTCCAAGATGGCGGACTGTTTACATGGAGAAAGGAGGGTGTCACATTTTATCATCAATAACTTTTTTTCTTGAAACCTTCGAGTCATGATACTTGTAATATATTGTGGGTGAATGATGTGGTAAGCCTCAGTGCTATATAGCAAAGAGCCAGTGCCATTATTCGATACGTTATATCAGCGTAAACATTGCCATTCGGTAAAATTTAAATTTGAAGTGAGGAACTTGCATCGTTTTTAGTTATAAAACAGAAAATAAGCCAATGCGGTGGATGAAGATTATTGTTTCTGTAGGTATTCATCACGTGCTTTCCAATGATTACGGTAATTCCTGTGAAGTATATCTAGAAAGACCCGAAAACATGTGTTTTGTATGTCGCTAATGCAGCGGTGTAGTCCACATCAACAATTTCACACACAGCGGTGTAGACACGATGTTTTTTGAACGGTTTAGACACTATAAGTATGTACGGTTTAGACAATATTGGCTTGGTCTTGAAACGAATCTATTCTTTTCTGAATGTAACGTAACTTTGCGTTATTATAGAATCCTGAAAATTGGCACCAACAGTTCGAAACAGCCTCCCTTATTACAGACATCCACCGAAGTAACCATCTGGAACCAACAACGGATCATCCTGGAACGAAAAGAGATAGTTGTAAACAAAAGAGTACACAAAGAGATTATTTACGATATTACTTATATAATAGTCAGTATTACGAAAAAATATTTTATGAAATTACTAATGAATGTTTGTGCAATTATAAATCAATTCCAGCATGGTGGCAGCCATGATTTCAATCATTCACTTAGGATGATAATTCCCATCCCGGACTTGCCAATCATTTTTATTTCAGAGTTGTTTGAAATACTTTCGCTGATTCGTATCTCAGTATCTGTTTGTTTAATATCTAGAAATAGAATATAAAGATGCCTGTCTACAGCCGCCTAGCAGAAACTCTGTTAAACTTCAATAAAAGAATAGGATGGTACGGAAAATCGGTTCTTTTTTGTACACAAGGATAGATTACTGACATGTATGGTGTAACTGGAAAAAAGAAACGCAGAGGTTTATGTTGGAAACCGAACATTGGTCGGAAGAAAACTGGCTGACGATCGAAGCTTTAAACAATGGCGGTGCGTCACGGATATTTATCGTTGCTTTCCGCCTAGAGTCGGATACGGTGTAACTTGCATATAGGCAGCGACCTCCGTTTGAAAATCGAGGCTGCAACAGAGAAGCCTTCATTTTCTTTTGTTTTCCTCAGTATATGTAGTGCGAAGGTCAAATATAGTCACGAGACAGAATGCATGATCATTATACGAATCTACCCGAGTGTATAACGGATATTGAAAATCTTCGATTCGAAAACCGGAAACGACGAGTCTGTTTAGATGGAAGGCCGCAACTCAGGAAAATGCATTTTCTATCGATTGTAATCTAAGCAACCTTGAAGATATGAGAATGACTATATTTTGATAAAAAAAAAAAAAATGAATTAAAACTGGCTTAAAATGAGTATAAGGGCCTTTTTAAAGTTTTTAGTCTCTGTGCCACTGTTCGAGTAAAATATGACTGGTAAGTTAACAGGGGATGGGGGATCTACAAAAATTCCGATTGAAGTAAAAATTAAGTAATTGTTGTTTTTACCCCAAAGGAAAAATCGCAAGATGGAATTCCGTTTGGTCGCTATTCACAATTTTCATTTACTATTGTACAGTTTGATTTCATAATATACGAATCATGGATTTATATATATAAAATCGAATGTTACCCATAAAGATAAGTTATCTCATAAAGTCTTTATTTATTCTTATCGTTTCCCGAATGTTTCTTTTGGCCCCGGAATACATCTGATAGGTGAATAGGGAGACCCGTTCGCGAAGTACCAAAGAAATTTTAATTTCCTATATTTTGATAGAAAGACAGTCGATGATTAGTGAAACACTTTAAAAACTTGAATGATTCCCGTGGCATCTTATTTGATATAAGTTTGTCTTTTAGAATATACAGGATAAAAATAATATTGTAATGGTATGTAACACAAATATCAAAAGACAAAGTCTTTCCAGTTCACGTCTAGACCACAGATGCTGTCAAAATTTAATGTCTAAACCGTACAGAATATAAAGCTTATGTCTGCGTCTAAACCGTTCAGAAAGCAACGTGTCTACACCGCTGTGTGTGAAATTGTTGATGTGGACTACACCGCTGCATTAGCGATATACAAAACACATGTTTTCGGGTCTTTCTAGACATATTTCACAAAAATTACCGTAATCATTGGAAAGCGCGTGATGAATACCTACAGAAACAATAATATTCCTCCACCGCATTGGCTTATTTTCTGTTTTATAACTGAAAACGATGCAAGTTCCTCACTTCAAATTTAAATTTTACCGAATGGCAATGTTTACGCTGATATGACGTATCGAATAATGGCACTGGCTCTTTGCTATATAGCACCGAGGCTTACCACATCTGATTCCCCCACAATATATTACAAGTATCATGACTCGAAGGTTTCAAGAAAAAAAGTTATTGATGATAAAATGTGACACCCACCTTTCTCCATGTAAACAGTCTGCCATCTTGGAAGTGACTACATATTTCGTACCGGACAGCTTACAACACAGTGAGTACGCTGGTTTACCGTTCTGAAAATTGTAAGGCTCCCTTTAACCCTTTCCCACACAATCCCAACTTTTAACGACCCAGAGAAAGAAGACTATATAGAAAACATTGTGGGAAAAGGAGAAAATGCTGGTGACCAGCATTTTCTCCTTTCCTCACAATGCTTTCTACCCTGCTGGGTACAAATTTCAATTTTTGTGTTACACTTATTTTGTCATCTGCAAGTGCTTTGAATCTGGACCAGTTTAACATTTTGTCTTTTGGTAAAGGGTTAAGGAAGATGACTTGAGTCTCAATTTTCTATCGAAATCTTCCAATTGATAACTGTACATGTATTTCGGTTGACAGTTTGTACATTCATTTCGATTTTCTATCGCCATTTGACAATGTCACCGACAGATAATTTGGTGTAAATAATTTCATCTGGGTTATGTCGTTGCTTAACAACTCACAGTGGTGCCACCATGTATAAGACATGTGATTGGCAGGTCAAATGGAAACAACCTTTATACGGACATGATTAGATGTAGGTGCGGAACAGGCCGAGTTGTAATGAGTGGTATCAAGTTCGCCCAAATTGGTTTGCAGGAGACAAATTTTTACATCAAAGATGTCTGTCTGCCTGTGTGTGTAGGTTTCAGTCTGTGTATAACTTTTAGTTAATGTTGGTTGGTCACGATTTTGTGCCCATTCCATTATCTCCACAGCCCATGGTTTAGTTTGAGGAATTTGAGAACAGGGAGTCATGGGTTTGATCTCTTACTAGGCCAACAGGAAGTCATTGGTTGGATCCCTGGGTAGGCCAACAGGGAGTCATGGGTTGGATCCCTGGCTAGGCCAACAGGAAGTCATTGGTTAGATCCCTGGGTAGGCCAACAGGAAGTCATGGGTTGGATACCTGGCTAGGCCAACAGGAAGTCATTGGTTGGATCCCTGGCTAGGCCAACAGGAAGTCATTGGTTGGATCCCTGGCTTTGCCAACAGGGAGTCATGGGTTGGATCCTTGGCTAGGCCAACAGGAAGTCATTGGTTGGATCCCTGGCTTTGCCAACAGGGAGTCATGGGTTGGATCCTTGGCTAGGCCAACAGGAAGTCATGGGTTGAATCCCTTGCTAGGCCAACAGGAAGTCATTGGTTAGATCCCTGGGTAGGCCAACAGGAAGTCATTGGTTGGATCCCTGGCTTTGCCAACAGGGAGTCATGGGTTGGATCCCTGGCTAGGCCAACAGGAAGTCATTGGTTAGATCTCTGGCTAGGCCAACAGGAAGTCAGTGGTTAGATCCCTGGCTAGGCCAACAGGAAACCATTGGTTGGATCCTTGGCTAGGCCAACAGGAAGCCATTGGTTGGATCCTTGGCTAGGCCAACAGGAAGTCATTGATTGGATCTCCTACTAGGCCAACAGGAAGCCATTGGTTGGATCCTTGGCTAGGCTAACAGGAAGTCATTGGTAGGATCTCTTACTAGGCCAACAGAAAGTCATTGGTTGGATCCCTGGCTTGTCCAACTTCTTTCCAAGGATTGATAATAGTCATTGTGACTGGATTCATTTCTCTCCCATGGCTGATCATTGTTTTAACCCATTACCACTCACTCCCTACTTTTGACGCCCCTGAGAAAGAAGCCTTTTGAAAACACTGTGGGAAAAGGAGAAAATGCTGGTAACCACCATTTTCTCCTTTTTCCACAGTGTTTTCTACCCTTTCCAGAACAAATTTTTATTTTTCAGTCACCTTTATTTTGTCGTCTGCAAATGCTTTCAATTTGGACCAGTCCAAAATTGTCTCGTGTGGTCATGAGTTAACAATGGTTATGTTGGAAAGCAGCAAGTGGCTTGGAAAGAAAATTGTGCCTAGTACAGGTGAAAGAGACTCCAGGGAGGTATGGATTGCTGCACTGGCTGCAGCTGCTGCTATATAACTGAAATAAATTTGAAAATGGATACACGCTATACAACCTATCAATCTTAAATTTGTTTTGGAAAGGGTTAATTCATTGTTTGTAGGGGCTATCAATTTTGAACAGTTTAGTAAAGAATTAACCTCATAGATGTAAATAATTAACCCATTACCACACAATCCCTACTTTTGACACCCCTGTGAAAGAAGCTTTTAGAAAACATTTTCGCATTTTCCCACAATGTTTTCTACCCTTCACAAAACAAATTTCAGATTGTCAGTCACTTTTATTTTGTCGTCTGCAAGTGCTTTCAATTTGGACCTGTCTAAAAATATTCTTTGGTAATGGGTTAAACAGCTTTGTGCCCTGGCTGCAGTGATATGACAGAAATACTTTTGGAACAGCCATTTGCTCTGGAGAAATGACCGAGTTAGTGATAAAAATGACCGAGTTTGTAATAAAAAAAAAGGTTTTTAGGGTTTTTCAGATTGTCAGTCACTGTTATTTTGTCGTCTGCAAGTGGTTTCAATTTGGACCTGTCTAAAATATTCTTTGGTAATGGGTTAAACAGCTTTATGCCCTGGCTGCAGTGATATGACAGAAATACTTTTGGAACAGCCATTTGCTCTGGAGAAATGACCGAGTTAGTGATAAAAATGACCGAGTTTGTAATAAAAAAAAAGTTTTTAATACATTAACGTATGAAATTCATCTACGTCAGCAATCTTGATCGCATCTGACACACAAAATTTCTAAAGCAGCCCTATCAAGTAGCAGTGAATGGTTATCACACAGAGCAGAAACTATCTTGTACTATTTTCTCTTTACTCCCTTTTTGTCCTTTTTACCACACAATCCAGATTTTTTAACTGGACCAGGGAAAGAAAGTTTCTGAAAACATTTTGGGAAAAGGAGAAAATGCTGGTTACTATAATGTTTTCTACCCTTCTCAAAAAAAAAGATTTTTTTAACTCTCAATTACTTTCTTTGCAGGTGGTTAACTGTATTAACTCGTTACCACATGACAGTATTTTAGGCTTCTCCAAATCGAAAGCATTTGCAGACGACAAAATAAAAGTGACTTAGAATTTGAAATTTGTTTTGTGAAGGGTAGAAAACATTGTTGGAAAAGGAGAAAATGCTGGTTACCAGCATTTTCTCCTTTTCCTACAATGTTTTCTAAAGACTCCTTTCTCGGGGTTGTCAAAAGAAGGGATTGTGTGGTAATGGGTTAAATACCAGGACAGATTATTCTGGCTGTGCAGAAAACATTGTGATAAATGGAGAAAATGCAGAAAGATTATTTTAACAACATGTTGTGTAGTTTAATTACCCTGGGAAAAATAGGCTTTTGAATTGAATGAGAAGGCTTTTGAAAACATTGTGGGAAAGGAAGAAAATGCTGGAAACTTTTTCACTACAGCATTTCTTTTTAAACTCTTTAACCCTTTACCAAATGACAAAATTTTAGACTGATCCAAATTGAAAGTACTTGCAGATGACAGAATAAACGTAACTCAAAAATTGAATTTCGTTTTTAGCAGGGTAGAAAACATTGTAGGCAAAGGAGAAAATGCTGGTTACCAGCATTTTCTCCTTTTCCAACAATGTTTTCAAAAGGCTTCTATCTTAGTGTTGTCAAAACCAGAGATTGTTTGGTAAAGGGTGAAAAGACTGTATTGAAATTGTTGAGCCCCATTATTCCCTCAAGCACCTTTCACAACTATTAGAGTAGCCTTTGCGAACAGTGCACCTTTTGTGCAGCCTGATCCTTGATTTACACAGTTCACTTTGCTGAAACACTATAGGCAAAGCTTAGCAGTTGTGTAATATTGCAGTTATTGTAGTATTATTCTAGGCTGATGATTCAAATTGGGTTTATCTGTGCTTTATCCCTTTACCACGCAATCCTAAGTTTTAATGACCCTCAAAAAAGAAGCCTTTTAACCCATTACCAAACAACAAAATTTTAGACTGGTCCAAATTGAAAGCATTTGCAGACGACAAAATGAAAGTGACTGAAAATTTGAAATTTGTTTTGTGAAGGGTAGAAAACATTGTGGGAAAAGGAGAAAATGCTGGTTACCAGCATTTTCTCCTTTTCCCACAATGTTTTCTAAAGGCTTCATTCTGAGGGGCATCAAAAGTAGGGATTGTGTGGTAATGGGTTAAAAACAGTGTCGGAAAAAAAGAAAATGAACTGGTAATTAACATTTTCTCTATTTCCCATAATGTTTTCTACCCTTTCAGATACATTTTTTTTTGTCACTTGGGCAACATCTTATTTTTCGTCTGCAGCAGCTGTCAATTTGGAGAGCTCCAAATTGTTTTTGCTTGGTAAAGATTTTGGGGTTAACCCTTTCCCAAACAAGCCCTTGTTGTTACGTATCTGCAGTACAAGTCTTTTGAAAACACTGGGGGAAAAGGAGAAATTGCTTATAGTCAGCAATTTCTCCTTTTCCCACAGTGTTTTCTACCCATTTTGAGAACTTCCTGCCATTTTTATCAAATTTGAAATTGTTGTCTGCAAAGTTGCAAACTCTTTCAGTTTCAAAGAGTCTAAAATTTGTCATTTGGGAAAGGGTTAAGTTGTCATCAACCAATGGTTCAGTTCAGACAAAAAATCTGAAAGGTTGTGATCTGGCACAGTGTTAAGTTGCCCACCCCCCTTATTAACAACCCTGAAAAAGAAGCCTTCTGGTAACCAACATTTTCTGTTTTCACCCCAGGGTTTTCCCTCAATGTTTTCTACCCCTTCCCAAAACAATCTTCGAAATTAGTGTCATATTTAGTTGTCTTCAAATGCTTTCAATTTGGACTAGTCTTATGATATGACCTTAGCTGTTAAAGTGGCGTTAAACCCTAATACATCCAACCAACCAATTGGACTAGTCTTAAATTTTGTAGTTTGGCAAAGAGTTAACTCTTTACCACACGAGAAAATTTTGGACTGGTCCAAATTGAAAGCATTTGCAGACGACAAAATAAAGGTGACTGAAAAATAGAAATTTGTTCTGGGAAGGATAGAAAACACTGTGGGAAAAGGAGAAAATGCTGGTTACCAGCATTTTCTCCTTTTCCCACAATGTTTTCAAAAGGCTTCTTTCTCAGGGTTGTCAAAAGTAGGGATTGTGTGGTAATGGGTTATCCAAACATTTATAACCCAGGAATGCATTTTAATATGATAAATAGAGAGGGACAATCTCATCATATCGTATGTTTGCTTCCAAAACCTCATAACTACAGCTTGAAACAAGCTGTAGTTACAAGGTGTTGGAAGTAAACCAACAATATATATTTTGAAAAGTTAAGTCTGCTGGAGAGACATAAAAGTGAGAAGCAAAATTATGACTGATAAAATGTTTGAGCTGTGCTGTGGGAAAGGGGAGCTTAACTCATTACCAAACGACAATATTTTAGGCTTTTCTAAATTGAAAGAATTTGCAGATGACAAGATAAAAGTGACGGTAAATTTAAATTTTGTTTTGTGAAGAGTAGAAAACATTCTGGAAAAAGGAGAAATTTTATACATACAAAAGAGCCTTTCCTGGCAAAAAGGGGCTTATCTCATTACCAAACGACAATATTTTAGGCTTGTCCAATTCGAAGGTACGAAATAAAAGTGAGAGAAAATTTGAAATTTGTTTTGTGAAGGGTAGAAAACATTGTGGGAAAAGGAGAAAATGCTGGTTACCAGCATTTTCTCCTATTCAAACATTGTTTTCCATAGGCTTCTTTCTCAGGGCTGCTTATTGAAACATTGTTTTCCAAAGGCTTCTTTCTCAGGGCTGGCAAAAGTTGTGTGGTAATGGGTTAATGTATCTGCAAAAAGTATTGACTCGGGTCGGCCATTGCAATCCGTCAGGCTATCAGCTGGACCAAAACTTTTCATGATTGGTCAATTTTCCTTAACAAAGGACCAGTCTACCTCATGATCCTGTTGCTTGTCATACAGAATGTATTCCATGATCTTGCGATGACTAAATGCTTTGTGTCCTGCATATAACAGAAAAAGATGCATTAAGCCCCTTTTCGCCAGGAACAGCAGCTCATTTGTATGTATAAAATTGTCTACACAAATTGACATGCTGTTAGATAACAGCAGTTTGTCCCGATATTCACTCTTTAGCCCTTTTAACCCTTTCCCCGCAATGACGACTTTTAACGACACTGAGGAAGAAAACTTTTGAAAACATTGAGGGAAAAGGAGAAAATGCTGGATACCAGCATTTTCTCCTTTTCCCACATTGTTTTCTACACTATCAAAGTAAAATTGCACCATTTGAGCCACTTTGAAATTGTCGTCTGCAAATGCTTTCAATTTGGACAGGTCTTACATTTTACCATGTGGTAACGGGTTAAGCACAATCACGAGATAGAACGCCCTCTGAGTGGAGCTTTTTTAGAAAAAAACATTGTTGAAAAAGGAGAAAATGGTGGTAACCAGGATTTTCTGTTTTGCATAATGCTTCTTACCCTGTCATGGCTAAATTCCGTAATCTGAGGAACAATAAATTGTGGTCTGCTATGCTTTAACTTTGGGCAAGTCCAAAATCTTTTTGTCTGATAAAGTGTTAACTCTCTACCAAACGACAAAATTTCAGACTGGTCCAAATTCAAAGCATTTGCAGACAAAAAAATAAACACTGCTCAAAAAAATGAAATTTTCTTTGGGAAGGGTAGAAAACATTATGGGAAAAGGAGAAAATGCTGGTTACCAGGGTTGTTAAAAGTTGGAATTGTGTGTTCAAGGGTTAACAGGTGGCACAGGGTAATCCCAAAGGACACTCAGTATTTTTTTCATTTTATGCTTCACTCAAGTATTTTTGTTATTTTCTGCTTCTCTCAAGTCTATGGTTGGTCAGAGTCTAATTTAGTTGTAAAGTGCTGTCTGAGATTAGCTTGCATGGACTGTTCAGGCTGATCTGAGACCAAACTTTACACAAAATGTCCGAAATGCCCTTTTTTGCAAGCCAAATTTGGCTCATACTGTCCAATTATACCCATGGTATTATAAGGATTTGATAACACATTTGGTAGCTAGCATCCATTTGTTGTAATGATATTCTTCTTGTTCAGAGCAATTTTACATGACAAGTATTCAAAATGTCTGCTGCATATTTGTTTCAAAAGGTAGTGAGATAATGGCTCTATGCTTGCTTTATTTTCATTATTTTTTTTTTCTCCAAATTTCTTTGAAGGAGGTCTTAAAGTATCATGAACACTAAGTGACACAAAAAATCAAAGAAATTGGTAATAGCAAACTGATGAAATGTACTTTCGTTTATGGGATTCAGTCATAAAATATCCCATGCTAAACATAGAAGAGAATTGAGTCCTGAAGAGAGATGCGTGCATAGTACCAAACAAAGCTTTGGTATCAAAGATGGCATCAACAAACAGCTGCATGTATTTTTTTATTTTAAGACATCCCTGCAGTATGCAAATTACCTCAAACCTTATTACCATATGTTGGATCTTGCCACAAAATATCCATAAAGGGGATTTTTCAGCAATTATCCTATTAATAAAGCTTCAGTGAAGTTTGCAATGTCCTGGTATCTTTTCATAAACTATTATTCTTGTATTCAGTGACTTCTACTTTATATTCTTTGTCTAGCCTTTTAGTCAAAGAGGACATGGGGCTTTAATACTGATTAAAGCATAATCCCTTTTAATCTTTAGGTCTTTATCATTATGCTGTGTTATGGATTGTCTTTACACTGTTAACCCTTTCCCAAACAAAAAAATTTGGACTCTTCCAAACCAAACGAGTTTGCAGACAACAATTTTAGATTTGGAGAAAATGGCAGAAAGTTCTCAAAAAGGGTAGAAAACTCTGTGGGAAAAGGAGAAATTGCTCATTACGAGCAATTTCTCCTTTTCCCACAGTGTTTTCAAAAGACTTTTACTGCAGACATGTAAATACCAGGTCTTGTTTGGGAAAGGGTTAACCCTTTCTTACATGATAGTTTGCAACAAATGCATCTGAAAATACAAACTGCATCTGGCCTGAGTGACGAACCCATGCATACAATTATCCTCATTTTTTTCGAGGTTTAAAAGACCAATACCATAACCAGTGAGCCAAAGAAATATCTCCCTATTACCTAACGCAGTTGTTAGATATTCTATTTTAAATGGGGACGAAGCCATGCATTAAGGAGTGATCTACTGTAACACCTTTGCTTAATAATTCCATGTTTTCATATCCTGGAGGCTTAATAATTCCGTGTTTTCATATCCTGGAGGAACAATGCTATGATAGCATCCTATGAAATGAAATAAATCCGGTATTCTATGCTCAAATGAAAGGAATCATGGTCTTAGAAAGGCTGCAGAGCCCTGGTAGCACAGTGGGTATCATAAGGAACATGAGACCACTGGGATTGCTGGTTCTACTTAACAGTTCAGTGAAAGAAGACTTTTGAAAAACTTTGTGGGCAAAGGAGAAAATGTTTGTAACCAGCATTTTCTCCTTTGCCCGCAATGTTTTCTTCCTTAGTATTACATCCAGCTTCCACCACTTGAGCCACATTTAACTTTTCATCTTCAAATGCCTTGGGCTTAGAAGAGTCTCAAACTGTCTAGTGGTAAAAGGATAGATTTGAAAATCTGAGCCATTGAAAGAAAGAGTAGGGTGAGTAAATATTATGAATTTATGGCATGATGATTTATGTTACTTCCACCTTACATTTCATTGTAAAAATTTATGGTGCTTTAGATTGTTGATTATCATTCTTGACTACCCTCTCCCTCTCCCCTAGACTGGTGTCAGTCCGTTAAATAGAGCCTTTTCATTAAAGAAAATCATCAAGTAAAACTGCAAAACGAAAACTCTGTGCTCTCAATGTTCTGAATGTCTGATTTAACGTATTTCAGAAGGGCAAGTAACAACACATATTTCTGTGACTTTGCTGTAGTTGTGTACCTTGTTTATTATAATGACTTAAATGCAGGGCCTGAATGCCAGGCTACCTTTCCCCCAGTGGTTTAAAATAGTAACATTTAATGAATTTTAAAACTAGGTAAAATATTACCTAGTCACTTTATGACCTCTTTACTTTTTATACACCTGAAGGGTGGTACATGTATTATATTATGGCCCAGGTCATCCATCTGTCATGGGTCCATCTGTCTGTCTGTCCATCGGTTAGCAACTCCTTCTACAGTTTCCATTTGAATAATAATCACTATGATGAGTTGTTGTGCATGTGTTAAAGGTGGCCCTTCAGATTTTAGGACGAAATTTTTACAAAAATGCAAAAAAATCATCCTTAGACTCCCAAAGCTTTTTAATTTGCTTTCTTAAAACCCCAGTAGTTGAAAACCATCCGATAACGCAAGAAATTAGAGACTTATTACGGACCAGATTGACACCAGCGGGAGACACTTTCTATTTTTAGATTATCAATTCTCTCATTTAAATACAGGAAAACATAGACAAAGTTTCAAAAATCCATCCGAAGAAGACATCATGGAAAATAATTATTACATGCTTGTTATGTAATGGAATTTATGCGTAATTATGCGTAAACATTCCCACAATGCTTTATTGATTTTTGGCGCGTAATCTAAAAATAGCTTAACCCATTACCACACAATCCCTATTTTTGACGCCCCCGAGAAAGAATCCTTTTGAAAACACTGTAGGAAAAGGAGAAAATGCTGGTAACCAGCATTTTCTCCTTTTCCCACAGTGTTTTCTACCCTTCCCAAAACAAATTTCAATTTTTCAGTCACCTTTATTTTGTCGTCTGCAATTGATTTGAATTTGAACCAGTCTAAAATTTTGTCGTGTGGTAATGAGTTAAGAGGCTACGTTGCCTTTTAAGGGAATATCATCAAAAAAATTTTTTTTTTTGTAATTTTATGATTCTTAATTATTGATGATTTGTATAAATTTCAGTGATATATATATTTTTTAATTTTGTGTGATGTGAAAATTCTAAATACCAACCTCTCTTTAGGCATCCTCAGTTTTAAGCTATTTCACTGACTAGCCCCTTTCAGTTGTATATGCGAGGCTTTGTGAAGCTCTTGTTTCATAGTTTTAATGTTCACATTTTTTCCTGCCTGCAACTAGCACTTGGACAGACAGTAAGAAGTTGTCATCTCTGTAATTCCTATACTTAAATCTAGTATGATTTGAATTAAATTGATATGCTCTTTCATACCTGCATTGTTTATTTTTGGCCACTACTGGACTTTTAACTTTATCAATGTTAGATTAAATGCTACATGCATGTACCTCTTCCCATTGCTGAAAATAAAACCCACTGAAAATCAGAAATATTTTAACCCCATCTGAGCCATTGACAAAAACAGGATTTCATTCAGATGGTTAAGATCAAGAACTCGAACTGCCCAAAATGATTGTTTGTCAATACTTTTGAAAATGCATTAAACCACTTTTCCATAGAGCATGAATCATGTTTAATTTTTCGTAAATGGTAAAGCTGTAGGGCTGCTTATAATTCAACAAAAAGAGTGAGAAAGAATGCAAACATAAGGCTGGGTGTATAATTACATATAACTGTCAAACAGAGAAAAGCTTTCCGGCTGACAGTCTTACCCACTTTCTGGATTATCAGCTGTTCAAATCTGGCCCAGCTTCCTCGGTGGTTGAGTGATTTTGACATAAAATTTGCATCTCAAAGGTTCTGGTGTAATTTCCATCTGTTTGTAGTCTAAGGTGGTGTTTCCTTTGGCAAGTGTATAATTTTGCTTGTCTGGTACTGTAAATTTTGATAGGTGTTGTATTTTGTGTCAATTTAGCTGAGTAGTTACGTTATAAAGTTAGGTTATAATAACAGTTATAATTTATAATTTCTAGGCCATTTTAATCAGTGCTTTGCCTTGGAACCATGTTGTAGTCAAGCTGAGCTTAGTACCTCATAGCATAGTAGAAAGAAGTAGAAAGCATTGCATCAAGAGAAAAGATGCTGGTTTCAAGCTCTTTGTACTTTTCCCACCATATTTTCAAAGGCTTCTTCAACATGGTTTTTTAGAACTTTGGATTGTGCGATAAAGGCTTAACTCTTTACCAAACGACAAAATTTTATACTTGTCCGAAATGAATACATTTGCAGACGACAAAAATAAATGTAACTCAAAAATTGAAATTTGTTTCCAGCAGGGCAGAAAACATAGTGGGAAAAGGAGAAAATGCTGGTTACCAACATATTCTCCTTTTCCCACTATGTTTTCAAAAAGCTTCATAAGTCATATAAAGCAGGGGTTGCTTGGTAAAGGGTTAAGCAGCATTTTCTCTGTTTCCCACAATGTTTTTGAAAGGCTTTCTTCCTTCGGTCGTAGAAACCTGCAGTTGTTTGGTAAAAAGTTAAATGCAGCTTAAATGCAGATTTCTATCTTTGATAGGATTAGAAAATGTTGCAAGGAAAAGGAGGAAATGATGATTACCAGCATTGTCTCCTTTTCCCATGATGTTTTCAAATGTTTTTTTCCTCAGGGTTGTTAAAATCAGGTAAAGCCCGGTAAAGGTATAGAGAATATAAGGGCCAGATAAAGACAGAAGGTAGGGAGTTGGGTGAGGCAAGTGTCTAGGGCTCAAGGACCGATATCAACGTGGGGGATTGGCGACTTTTTAGCCCTTTACCACACAATCGGGAGTTTTTACGACCCTGGAAAAGAAAGCTTTTGAAAACATTGAGGGTAAAGAGAAAATGCTTGTAACCATCATTTTCTCCTTTTCCTACAATGTTTTCTTCCTTTTTAAAAGACGTAAATCATCACTTGAGCTGCATTTATTTTATTGTCTGCAAATTCTTTCTTTTAGGTCCAGTCCACAAGTTTTATTGTTTGGTACAGACCATAACTGATTATCACAGAGATGACTGTTAAAACATCCTCCTAAATTATTTGATAATCAGCATGACTTAGGCTTAGTACATCAATAATACTACTGTCATTGATTATAAAGTAAAGGTAGCAGCGGAAATTCCACTTCTCTTTTATTTTAACGGAAAATTATGAAAGAAAATTATGCTAATCAGCAGCATCTCCTTTTTTCATAATGTTTACAAACTTTTACAAGCAGCTTTAACATTTTCAGTTTCATTATGTTTTTTTATCTGCAAATCTTATCGATTTTGACATGTTAATATTGTGTTGGCTGGTAAACATTTTGATGAATGGTTTTCTAACAGAAAGAGGCAAGGAGGTAGTGTAAATTATGACTAGTGTAATTCTACCCAGACACCAGTTCACTCTCCTGTGTTGGAGGCAGTCAAACTTATGTTATTTCAACAATATGACCATAAATCAAACACTTCAAAATATGAGCCCATCCTAGGACGAAATATAAATGTGGTGACAAGCAATGTATCTGTCCTCATTATTGGGCAGACATCATAAATTTGTAATCCTTAAATTGCCTTAACTTGTGAAAGATGAATTGCTTTGTCTTGTTGTAGTTGTAACTAGTTGTACCTATCGGTATGGTATCTTATGGGAATAGACATTAGATATGCTTGAAATGTTGGCTTTAGGAACAGGTTTGCAAGCATGGCCTCTAAAGGAAAAAATGCGAATGACAGAATAGAAAAGCTATTGGGAAAAAAATTGATAAGGTGACATAAGGCTTTAATGTGACAATTTGTTGTGATGGAACAGTAACTGCCTAAATATAGACTGACAGCGTGATCTTGTTGCCAGCATTTTGTCCTTTTCCTTTTGTTTTTCCAAAGTTTCTTTCTCAGCTTATGAAAATATTTGATTGTTTGATTTAGTTAACCCATTACCACACAATCCCTACTTTTGACGTCCCTGAGAAAGAGGTCTTTAGAAAACAATGTGGGAAAAGGAGAAAATGCTGGTAACCAGCATTTTCTCCATTTCCCACAATGTTTTCTACCCTTCACAAAACAAATTTTAAATTTTCATTCACTATTATTTTGTCGTCTGCAAATGCTTTCGATTTGGACAAGCCTAAAATATTGTCGTTTGGTAATGAGTTAAGGAAACATAGCCAGCAGATGATGGATCAAGTTCAAAGTATGGTTATGATGCAGGCTGATTAGAGCTGACAATTTAGGCAAACCTCCGAATTCCCCTTTGGCTTGTAACAGACAATTATGATTGTGGTAGCAATGCTTTGGCCATAGAATTCTGTAACAGGTTAGACAGGGGTATGGCTGGATAACTTGTCACTTTTTCATGTGGATCATGGGGAAGGGGGACAGAAAGGTCCAGAAAATGTTCTAGAAAAAATGTTAAAACAAGATTGTATTCTGGTATTCTTTGGACTGTCATTAGGTAAAGATTAAGTTAAACTTTTATAGCCTCTGTATTTGACAGTACTCGAGTTTGTCTAGGAAAGGAAAGGGGTATTTAGGATTGCATGAGCAAATAGATCTGTTTGTCTAGGGCCATTTGCAGTCAGATAAATTGGGGCCAGGTACATTTTTCTCCAGCCTGATAAATGTTACATGAAGATAATCAAGTTGTATACTGGGGATTTTAAATGATTTCATACCACTGACCCTTTTCCAAACGACAAAAATTTGGATTTGTCGAAATTCGAAGTATTTCGCAGACAACAAAATTTTTAAATGGCTCATAATTCTCGTGACATTTATCTAAAAAGATAGATAGCATTGTTGGAAAAGGAGAAAACACTGTGTCAACTTTTCCCATGATGTTTTTAAAAGGCCTCTGTCTCAAGGTTTTGAAACCCTAGATTACGCAGTAAAGGGTTAACTCTTCACATAATCGCAAAATTTTGTATTTGTCCGAATTTCAAAGCACGGCATGCTTTAATTCATTACCAAACAACAAAATTTTAGGTTTGGCCAAATATAAAGCATTTGCAGACGACAAGATGGAAATGACTGAAAATTTGTAATTTGTTTGTGAAGGGTAGAAAACGTTGTGGGAAAAAGAGAAAATGCTGGTTACCAGCATTTTCTCTTTTTCCCACAATGTTTTCCAAAGGCTTCTTTCTCAGGGTCATAAAAAGTAGGGATTGTGTGGTAATGGGTTAATTTTGAAGATGATAAATCAGATTTTGACTCAATTTATGGAATTCGTGGGTAAAGGTGGGACCTCTGCAAATGCTACGTGAGTGATTGCTTTGATATACATGTACTCTATCAGAAGACAAAATTTTGTACTTGACCAAATTCAAAGCATTTGTATGCAACAACTTTAACCCTTTACCTGATATGCCAATTTGAGGCTCTTACGTTTCTGCAGCAAATAAAGATATGATGTCAAAAATATGGACAAATGAGGATACAAATATCTGATTGAGTGGAAAACATTGTGGGAAAAGGAGAAATTGCTCGTTACGAGCAATTTCTCCTTTTCCCACAATGTTTTCAAAAGCTGTCTGTCATTGATAGGTCAAAATGAGTATCTATGGAGTAAAGGGTTAAGATTACTGTCTATGATTGGGTAGAAGACGTTGTTGGAAAAGGGGAAAATGTTTGTTACCAGCATGTCTTTGTAGTCCCACTATGTTTTGAAAAGCTTTCTTCTTTTGAGTTGTTAAAATTTGGAATTTTTAGTAAAGGGAAAGGCTCAAAGTAATTTCCTTTAACTCTTAAAAAATGACAAAATTATAGACTTGTCCAAATTGAAAGTCAACAATTGAAATTATAGACTTGTCCAAATTGAAAGTCAACAAAATAAATGTAACTCAAAAAATGAAACTTGACTTTCACAGAGTAGTTACCAGCATTTTCTCCTAATCCCACAATGTTTTCAGAAGGCTTCTTAGTGTTGTGAAAATGAGGGATTGTTTAGTAAAGGGTTGAAACCTTTTGTAAGCTACAAAGAGTAGACATAGGTATAGAAATATTTTGGTAAAAGAAGCATTTAACATATATCAGTATTGTCTGGAAATGTCCATACAATATTGAAAGTCATACATTAATAACATAATGGTTTAACTGGTTTACCAAGGAATAACGAGTTTGATGACCCTTGATATAGGAAGCCTCTTGAATACATTGGGGGAAAAGGAGCCTATTTCCCACATTGCTTTCTACCCCTATAAGAGTCAAATTATATCATTAGAGCCAAATTTGTTTTGTTATCAATACCTGCAAATGCTTTTAGCTTTGACAGTCTACATTTTGTATTGTTTGGTAAAGAGCTGAACATGTCTATTTTCTTGCTCTATGATGCTAAAAGTACAAAGGTAATAGCCTGTCTTTAACCCTTTACTCCATAAAGCATTTCTATGGTATCTCTAATTGACTCTAAATAACAGCAAGGATGATGCCGTTTCTTATGTGTATATGGCACCTTTTTGATTAGCATAGAAAACATTGTGACAAAAGGTGAAATTGCTCGTCACGAGCAATTTCATCTTTTGTCACAATGTTTTCCAAAGACTCCCTTAAGCAATGCATTGAAATGAGTATCTATGGAGTAAAGGGTTAATGTAATCAAAGGTTACTTTCTAGATAATGGAAACATCCAACAACTACATTCAGTTCAGGAAACAAGAAAATGCTCCTAATTTTGTTCTTTCAAAGCTGATGGGAATAAAATAATGATGGAATTATACAAATTACATGGCTGTACTGGGAACCATCCCTAATCTGACCAATCAGAAGCTAGTATGATGGGAGACTGGAATTATGGGTAATTGAGCATATCCCACAGGTTAATGTTTCTTTGATTGGTCTCTGCTTAACTCCCTCCATTTAAGATGAATACTTTTGTTTGGACAATTCCAAACTTCACTTTTAAGACAAAGTAAGGGTGAAAATAAACTATGATGAACTTGAGGAGCAACATTATGCGATGATGTCTGCCTGTCCTGTGATAAATCAAAAGTATTTACATTTGAAAAAGAAGTTTGTGAAACTGTTTTCTAAATTCTTTCTTATTTCAGGGAATAGATCAAAGTTCATAGAGGCAATAATCTGTTGAAATTCTTCTCTTCAACCAGAGTGAAGAGGTCAGGTGAAAAACAACAACGATGGGAAAAAAATGCAAAATATTTCAGTACTTTGTGGAGAAAATGTAACTTTTTAGTCTTTAATTAACTGGCCACCAAACAACAAATTAAAAGCAATAGTAGATGTCTGAATTAGAAGTGGCAAATATAACTTAATTTTGTCTTGATACAACAGAATACATTTTGGGAAAATGAGAAAAAGCTGGTTACCAGCATTTTCTCTTTTTCTCACAATGTTTCCAGAAGGCTTCTTCCTCAGGGTTGTTAAAAGTCGGGATTGTGCAATAAAGAGTTAACCATCCCCCCTTTTCAGTCGTAGTCTACAAAGTAAATGCTCCCAAAAAAGGGCTTGTTTAAAATTTTGTCATTTGCTAAAGGGGTTAAAAGAGCTTGAAATGTGTATGCACAAACAGAGAGAGGCCCTGATTTCTTCAAATTTCTATTGATAATCAAAAGGTCTTTTTATGCTGTTTTCATTATTTCTCTTGAATTATAGGTATTGAAGAATTATTTAGATGATCTTGGGAATATTTTTTCGTGTGGATTGATGTATTTGTTGCTCTCTGTCTTAATAACAGATAACGACATATGTTTGCGTGCATCCTAATGCTTCTATTTTTCATCTGCAAAATTAGTTTCAGTTTGGATTAATCTGTATTTTTGTGGGTAAAAAACCTACATAGTCTCAACACTACAATACTTGCTCTGTGCAAATGAGGGTTTATGCAATGCTAAAAGTTTAACCCTTTTCCAAACGACAAAATTTTAGACTGCTCCAAATTGAAAGCACTTTCAGACGACAAAATAAACGTAGCTCAAAAATTGAAATTTGTTTCCAGTGTTTCAAGGTTTTGCATGGTACACACAAAAGAATCGTTGTAGATGAGTCATTCCTCTTTTTATCATAATGTTTAATTAACCCTTTTCCAAACAATACCTGGTTTTTACAGTCCTGAGATAAAACACTTTTGAAAACAGTGTGGGAAAAGGAGAAAATGCTGGTTTCCAGCATTTTCTCCTCTTCCCACAATGTTTTCAAAAGGATTCTTTCTCGGGGTCATAAAAGCCAGGGATTGTTTGGGAAAGGGTTAACCCATGTCAGCCTTGGTTATTCTCTATTTCGCATCACGGAGACTTTCCCAAACGACAAACTTTTGGACACGACCAAATTGAAAGCATTTGCAGACGGCAATTCAGCTCTTGCTGAAAAGATGATATTTGTCTATGATAGGGTAGAAAAAATTGTGGGTAAAGGAGAAAATGCTGGTTACCAGTATTTTCTCCTTTTCCCACAATGTTTTCAAAAGCCTACTATTCCAGACCCGTAAAAACCAGGGATTGTTTGAGAAAGGATTAAATCTTATTTTGCCAGCAGAACCTCCGTAGCTTAGTTGGTAGCATGTAGGACTTGTGAACAGGGGGTTGTAGATTTGATCCTTGACTTTTGAGGATTGAATACAGTCAGTGCAACAGGAATCATATTCCTCTCCCACTGCTGGCCATTGTTTTGACGATGGTCATGCGTAAAAGCAACTAGTGGCTTGAAAAGAAAGTTGTGCGTAAAACTAGTAAACAAAACTCCAGAAAAGCATAGAAAGGTGCACTGGCCACCCCGATGTAACTGACCTAATTTTGAAAAAAAGCTTTAAACTTCTAAAAATTAATCACTCCTTTTGCCAGAGGATGGCTCATGAATTAGCGACTTTCTCATGCAATGTTAAGCCATTTCCAACAAGTGTTTTTGCAGTAAATCCTTTGACACAATCCCTACTTAACTCTTTACCACATGAGAAAATTTTAGACTGGTCTGAATTGAAAGCATTTGCAGACAATAAAATAAAGGTGACTGAAAAATCAAAATTTGTTCTGGGAAGGGTAGAAAACACTGTAGGAAAAGGAGAAAATGCTGGTTATCAGCATTTTCTCCTTTTCCCACAGTGTTTTCAAAATGCGTCTTTTTCAGGGGCGTCAAAAGTAGGGATTACGTGGTAATGGGTTAAGATGCCCCTGAGAAAGAAGCCTTTTGAAAACACTGTAGGAAAGGAGAAAATGCTGGTAACCAGCATTTTCTCCTTTTCCCACAGTGTTTTCTACCCTTCTCAGTTTTTTTCTGATCAAGAAAAAAGAAAAAGGAAAAAAAAGATAGAAAAGAAAAGAGCTCAGGGAAAGAATTTTTCAGTCACCTTTATTTTGTCGTCTGCAAATGCTTTCAATTTGGACCAGTCTAAAATTTTGTCGTGTGATAATGAGTTAGGGGTTAAAACAGTCATTTTGATTTAATTGCCTTAGCCCTTTATCCCACAATACTGAGTTCAAATGACCTTCAGAAGGAAGGCTTTTGACAACCTTTCAGGAAAAAGAAAAAATGCATGATTACCAGTGTTTTCTCCTTTTCCCACAATGTGTTCCACTCTGTAAGAAACAAACCCTGTCATGGGAACCAAATTTATATTATTGTTGTATGCAAATGCTTTTGATGTGGACAATTCTTAAATATTACCATACAGTAAAGGGTTGATCAACTTAATATAGGTATCAGTGGTGAAAACCAACATGCATTAGTTTACATGTAAATTACAAACACCTGTAGGCTGACTGAGAAGATCTGATAACCGAAGGTTCTTTCGTACCTGTATGCCCAGTTACCTCCCGATACAAATTTGAAACAGGACCACTCTGAGGAAACATCTTTGTAAATTATGGTTGGTTGGTTGATTGATTGATTGATTGATTGGTCGATCGTTTGATCAATGGATTGTAAGGTGTTGAATGTCACTCTTGTCCAAATCTAAAGCATTTGCAGACGATTAAATTTGTTTTGTGAAGGGTAGAAAACATTGTGGGAAGAGGAGAAAATGCTGGTAACCCTTAATTTCTCCTTTTCCCAAAATGTTTTCAAAAGGCTTCTTTTTCAGGAGCGTCAAAAGTAGGGATTGTGTGGTAATGGGTTAGCACCTAACCGTTTACTAAACAATCCCTGGCACTGAGCTCTACCAGCTAGTTATCTAAGTTTCCGTGTTGAGCTCTACCGGCAAGTCATCTAAGTTTCCATATTGAGCTCTACCAGCAAGTCATCTAGATTTCTGTACTGAGCTCTACCGGCAAGTTATGTAAGTTTCCGTATTGAGCTCTACCATCAAGTCATATAGGCTTCAGTACTGAGCTCTACCGGCAGGTCATATAGGCTTCAGTACTGAGCTCTACCGGCAGGTCATCTAGGCTTCAGTACTGAGATCTACCGGCTTCAGTACTGAGATCTACCGGCAAGTCATATAGGCTTCAGTACTGAGCTCTACCGGCAAGTCATCTAGGCTTCAGTACTGAGATCTACCGGCAAGTCATCTAGGTTTCTGTACTGAGCTCTACCGGCAAGTCATCTACATCTAGGTTTCAGTATTGAGCTCTACCAGCAAGTCATCTAGGTTTCAGTACTGAGCTCTACCAGCAAATTGTCCAAGTTTCTGTATTGAGCTCTACCAGCAAGTTATCTAGGTTTCAATGCTTTTACTGTGGATGTCTGGCTGGGAGGCACAATGATTAGCACAACTTGTGAACTTTAACTCTTTACCACACAATCCCAACTTTTAATGACCCTGAGAAAGAAAGCTTTTGAAAACATTGTAGGAAAAGGAGAAGATGCTCGTAATCAACATTTTGTCCTTGTTCCATAATGTTTTTTACCCATCCCAATACAAATTTCAAATTTTCAGTCACTTTTCTTTTGTCGTTTAACAAAGAGACATATCAGGTAACATTGGAAATAAATTATTGAGTAGCAATAATTTTCTCATTGTTTTAATCTTTATGACATGCACAATAATTTCAAAACTTGTTTATCTCGGGTTTAATGAAAAAAGTTAAAACAATCGGTAAAACAGTCTTTTGAAGTGTAAAACTTGGTAATCATATGATTTCTCGTGACGGTGCTAAAATTTTTACTGATCAGACGATAGAATTGATTGCTGATATTAACTCTTTCCCAAACGACAAATTTTAGACTTCCAAACCAAAAGAGTTTGCAGCCGATAATTTTGAATTTGATGTAAATGGCGGAAAATTATCCAGAAGGGTAGAAAACAATGTGGAAAAAGGAAAAATTGCTTGTTACAAGCAATTTCTCCTTTTTCCACAGTGTTTTCAAAAGACCTGTACTGTAGACACGTAAAAAGCAAGGGCTTGTTTGGGATAGGGTTAACTTTGTAGACAGTTTTGAATGCAACTTTTAAAGCTTTTACCAAACAATCCCTGTGTTCTTACATCGCAGGTGAAGAAGGCTTTTGAAAACATCGTGGAAAAGGTAGAATTACTGCCAACCAGCATTTTCCCCTTCATCCACAATGTTTTCTACCTTTGAAATATTTTTCAATTTTGAATCCTGCTTTATTTTGCTTGCTGCTAACTTGAAATATTTTTCAATTTTTGAATCCTGCTTTATTTTGCTTGCTGCTAATTCATTTGAAGTTTTGTTTTGTAAAGAGTTGAATATTTATTGACCATAAAAATCAATCTTATGTTGAAGGATTTTTTACGGAATGATTCTTAAACAGTTTTGATTGGACCAGTGTAAATATTTTTGAAAGCCCATTCATATTTCACAAGTGAATGGATCGGAAAATGCTCGTCTGGGGGCTTATTTCCACTTGAGTAGGTCGTACCTGTCTGTTCACAATAAATGCTTTGTCGGCTAATCAAGCTCCCTGCTGGGTGATAGATCTGATATTTTTAACCCATTTATGAATGCACTTTTTGACACCTGCAGTAGTTTGACCCTTGAGAACACAATGAATATTTCAACAATCCTTAAGCCTTGTGAAAACATTGAGGGCAAATGAGAAAATGCTGGTCACCAGCATTTTCTCATTTTCCCATAATGTTTTCTACCCCTTCAGAAGACAAAGCCCACCATTTGAGCCTGGACACTGAAGCAGGAATGTGGTCACATGACATGTACTCATTGCGCATCTTACACCCATCATTTCGGATATGATGGCTTTTTGACCCAGCAGTAATCCTTGCAGAAGAAGAAGAATTTGCTAAAACAAGAAAATTCATGGACATGTCACTGTTTTAGGTCTACTAATTAACAGTTAGAAGAGCTCATGTCTCTGTATGTCTGTCCGTCTCATGTCTCTGTATGTCTGTTGTCTCTGTATGTCTGTCCATCTGTTGTCTCTGTATGTCTGTCCGTCTCATGTCTGTCCATCTTGCGTCTCTGTATATCTGTCCGTCTCATGTCTGTCCATCTTGCGTCTCTGTATATCTGTCCGTCTTATGTCTGTCTGTCTTATGTCTGTCCGTCTGTTTTCTCTGTATGTCTGTCCATCTGTTGTCTCTGTATGTCTGTCTGTCTGTTGTCCATCATTCCCATCTCAATTTATGTAGCCCTCATTTGTTGCCAAATTTTTGTGAAATATACAGTATACCTAATTAATGCCCTCTCCCTAATAATAGCTGACAATGTCATGAAAAAATATTACTGACATGTTCCAATTCCTAAATTGTGTAGGACATGACATGTATTCTGTTTTGGTTAGTGTTTAACCCATTACCACACAATCCTTACTTTTGACAACCCTGAGAAAGAAGCATTTGGAAAACATTGTGGATAAAGGAGAAAATGCTGGTAACCAGCATTTTCTCCTTTTCCCACAATGTTTTCAACCCTTTACAAAACAAAATTTCAAATTTTCAGTCACTTTCAGTCTGCAACTGCTTTCGATTTGGACAAGGCTAAAATAGTATTGTTTGGTAATGAGTTAAGTACCACACTTACCTTACTAGATGATGGCACTTTAATTTTTCGGAAATTGGCTACAATAAAAGCCTGCTGTCAGGGTTTTGCATGGTACAGTAAAAAGAATCGCTGTAGATGAGTCATTCCTCTTTTTATCATAATGTTTAATTAACCCTTTACCAAACAATACCTGGTTTTTACAGTCCTGAGATAGAACCCTTTCGAAAACATTTTCAGAAAAGGAGAAAATGCTGTTTTGTATCCTGCTGGAAACAAATCTAAATTTTTCAGTTACCTTTATTTTGTCATCTATAAGTGCTTTCAATCTGGATCTGTCAAAAATTCTGTCATTTGGTACACTGTTAAAACTTTTCTATTTGTAAAGGAATCTAACAGATCTATGCTTGTTGCATTCAAACCATCCTCGGATACCCCGGGGTCTCCCTATTTGCTACGCTACATTGAACCCTGGGACAATTGACGAATAAAACTGAATCAGCAGCCGAAAATCGATACGAAACGTTACAGCGTACAGTCCACTCGCCAATCACAAAATGATGATGGAACCAATGAAAAGCCAGCATTCGGCCAGCGGTAAAGCGAGGGAAATTCAATTAATTGTCCCAGGGGTCGATGTAGCGTAGCAAATAGGGAGACCCCAGGGTATCCGAGGATGCATTCAAACATGGTATATTAGTATTATTTTACCAGGGAGACATTATTTTACACTTCTGTAATAAACTGCCAGATTGTTTGTAGCAGAAGCTTTTTTTAATGTTTTTCAACACCAAAATAGATACTAAATACAATACCAGCTGTTGTTTCAACCTTCAATCAGCAAAAAGTCTTTTTTTCTGCTTATTTCTCATGTCCCATTACTACATAATCCCAAAAAACTGAGGAAGAAAAGGCTTGAAAACATTTTGCGAAAAAGAGAAAATGTTATTGTCAGCTTCTTTTTTCTACAATGATTTCTTTCTTTTGGTCATTTGAGCCACACTTGTCTGAAAATGCTTTCAGATTTTATATAACTGAAAGATTTTGTCGTCTGGTAAAGAGACAAGATACTGTAGATATTGAAGGTCCATTTCCATAACTAACACTGCTTAACCCATTACCACACAATCCCTAGTTTTGACGACCCCAAGTAAGAAACGCTTTGAAAACATCGTGGGAAAAGGAGAAAATGTTGGTAACCAGCATTTTCTCCTTTTCCCACAATGTGTTCTACCCATTTCAAATCAAATTTCAATTTTTGATTCACATCTATGTTGTCATCTGCAAGCACTTTGAATTTGGACTAGTCCATAATTTTATCATTTGGTAAAGAGTTAACAAAATCTTAGACTTGAATTTTAACACTGTTCAAATTAAAGGAAATTTCAAATAACAAATAAAAGGTCCCAAGTTGACAAAATCTACCCTTGATAGACAAGAAAACATTGTTTGATAAGGAGGACATGTAGGTTACCACCATTTCCTCATTTTCCCACAATAGTTTAAAAAAAAAAAGTCGTTTAAAATTTAAGGGTCGTTGAAATAAATGCGGGTTTATTTGAAAAAGGATCATCGGTATACAGTTAGTGAATTTGGGATACTGTGATAAATATTTCTTTGGGGTGTCCTTTGGCAAGGCATTTCAGATCCCCATGCTAAGCTTAGTTTTGATTGATACCAGGATATCAGTATCTGTGATAGAACTGAAATAATTCTGAGAGCGAAATTAAACAACTTACACTCACTCACTGACACTCACTCAATCAATCAAGGTTAACATGGCTATTTGCAGACATTACATTAACCCTTTACCTGCTATACCAATTCGAGGCTCTTCTATTTCAGCAGCAAATAAAGATATGATGTCAAAAATATGGACAAATGAGGATACAAATATCTGATTGAGTGGAAAACATCGTGGGAAAAGGAGAAATTGCTCGTTACGAGCAATTTCTCCTTTTCTCACAATGTTTTCAAAAGCTGTCTGTTGTTGATATGTCAAAATGAGTATCTATGGAGTAAAGGGTTAATTTTTGCAATCATTAGAGTTCATATACTCAGAAGAGCAGTCAACTGTATGATAGATACATGTAGGCCATTATCCATTTACCACAGTGTATTGAATTACAGATCAAACTTACAGAGCAATCCAGTCTGTAATTGACCCTGAATAAGACAGACTTTTATAACATTATGGGTCATTGAGAAAATGCAGGTAACCAGCATTTTCTCCTTAACCCATTACCACTCAATCCCTACTTTTGACGCCCCTGAGAAAGAAGCCTTTTGAAAACACTGCGGGAAAAGGAGAAAATGCTGGTAACCAGCATTTTCTCCTTTTCCCACAATGTTTTCTACCCTTCACAAAACAAAGTTCAAATTTTGAGTCACTTTTATTTTGTTGTCTGCAAATGCTTTCAATTGGACCAGTCTAAAATTTTGCCGTTTGGTAATGAGTTAACCCATAAAATATTTTCTGCCCCTTCCAAGACGAAACTCTATTGTTTGGGCCAAATTCAATTTGTTTTCTGCAGATGCTTTCAATTTGGACCAGTCTGAAATTTTGTCTTGCGGTAAAGACTTAAAAAAAAATGTTGACATGATACTTCAATATCATTTTAATACATGATTTTACTTTTATAGGCATCTTGGACAAAAATCAGTTTACTAAACCACAAAATTTTACACTTAAAGATCAGAGCTCCAGATAGGAGGGTTTGATGGTATCCCAAATCCATTATTTACCCTCCAAACCCTATGTTGTTGGTACTCATTAGGATTGCCTTGCTGTGGCAATTCTAATGAGTACCCAAAACATAGGGTTTAGTGGGGGGAAAAAAATACAAGTAATATTTCCAATTCTGAAATCAAAATCACGCCCTCCATCTGGAGCTCTGACAGATGAGAAAATTTATGGTAAATACTGGCTCAATTGATAATTCTATACAGGATTATTCTTTAAAGGATAAAAAACATTGTAGAAAAGGGACAAACTGCTGTTCACCTTCATTGTGTCCTTGATCCATAATGTTTGTGAAAGTTGTCTTTTTGGGGAGTTAAAGGTTAGTTCAAAAACTGTTTAATTTCATTTTTGTTCTCACACTGGGTTCGCACAGTTTTTGAACTTATCAAAGGTCAGAGAATAAGTAGATCTACTTTTAGTGAGCACGAAAAAACATCAGAAGTGATGTCCACTTGAGATATACCTTTGATATCATCACTTGAAACTTAACTCGTTACCAAACGACAAAATTTTAGGTTTGTCGAAAGCATTTGCAGACGACAAAATAAAAGTGACTGAAATTTGAAATTTGTTTTGTGAAGGGTAGAAAACATTGTGGGAAAAGGAGAAAATGCTGGTTACCAGCATTTTCTCCTTTTCCCACAATGTTTTCTACAGACTTCTTTCTCAGGGGCGTCAAATGTAGGGATTGTGTGGTAAAGGGTTAACAAAATTTAAAGCATTTGCAGACAACAATAAATTTAACTCAGATGTAGTTTTTGGAAGGGTAGAAAACATGGCAGGAAAAGGAGAAAATGCCAGATACCAGCATTTTCTCCTTTTTCCACAATGTTTTCGAAAGGCTGTTAGCTTCAGAATTCTTAAAACTTTGGTTAATGTGGTAAATGGTTTAAGGATTAACTCTTAACCCTTTAATACACAATCCCAACTTATAAGGACCCTGACAAAGAAGCCTTTTGAAAACATAATCTGAAAAGAAGAAAAAGCTGGTTACCAGCATTTTGTACATTTCCCGCAATGTTTTCAAAAGCCTTCTTTCTCAGGATTTGTGAAAGTCTAGGCTGTTCAGTAAAGCAGGTAAAGTTATTACCGAGACAGATGACAAGTAAGTGGTAGACTCACCACAATGGGGCACTTTCTCACACCTATTTGTCAAGTTTATGCATCTCTCATGCATGACATGCAAGTACACAGACATATCACCACAGACGTTATAGCTGCTCTGTAGGAAGCAACAAAATTTTAACCCTTTACCACATGACAAGGTTTTAGACCTGTCTGAATTGAAAGCATTTGCTGATGACAGTTTCAGTGTAGCTCATATGAAATGATTTTTCTTTGAAAGGGATGAAAACATTGTGGGAAAAGGAGAAAATGCTGGTTACCAGCATTTTCTCCTTTCCCCACAATGTTTACAAAAGTCTTCTCTTTCAGGGGTGTTAAAAGTCATTATTGTGTGGTAAAGGGTTAAACTAAATTGACTACATTTGCAGATGACAGTGTGGTCTGCTCATGTGGTGAGCTTTGTCTTTGTAATAGTGAAAAAAATGATGTTATAAAGGTAAGACGGAGTACATGAAAACAAAGGAAGATATTGTTGAAAAAGTAATTTGCATGTTAAAGGTGGCCCTTCAAAGTTTGGGACGAAAATTTTACAAAAATACAAAAAAATCATCCTTGTACTTCCAAAACAGTTTCATTTTCATTCACAAAACCCCAGTAGTCATAAACTATCCAACGACAAGAGAAATAACAGATTTACTACAGCCCAGGTCGACACTGGTGGGAAACATGGTCTATTTTTGCATGAGCTACTTGCTTATTTACATACCGGAAATACACAGACGAAGCTTCAAACGTAGTGTCCGAAGAAGACGTTATGGAAAATAATTACATGTTTGTTATGTTATGGAATTTAAGCGTCATTAGTCACGCGCCAGTCACTTGACATTCCCAAAATGCTTTTTTGATTTTTGGCACGAAATCTAGAAATGGCTTAAGAGGCTACGTAGCCTTTTTAGGGAATAGCATCAAAACATTTTTTTTTTTGTTATTCTATGATTCTTAATTCTTAAGGGAATACCCTCAAAACATTTGTTATTTTGTAATTCTATGATTCTTAATTGTTGATGATTAGTATTATTTTTTTCGTGTAAATTTCACTGATATATATTATTTTAATTTGGCGAGATGTGCAAAATCTAAATACCCCCCTTTAAAATTAAATTCTCCTTTTGCTGTGATGTGTAGAAGGTGTTCTCCAACAAGACAAAAAAGGTCAATTGGGGTAGTCATACCAAGACAGCAGCAGAAGCCATTGAAGCTCTGTATGGAACAGCCAAACACCTGTAGCTCAGTTGGTAACATGCTGAGGACTTGAGAACAGGGTGTCATGGGTTTGTTTCCAGGCTCAACCAGTTTCTTTCCATGATAGTCAGTGCAACAGGATTCATTCCTCTCCTACCACTGTAAAACCAGGGATTGTTCGGTAAAGGGTTAACCATATAATAGTCCATATTAAAATGAAAAAAAAGTTATTGTTTTCATGCTTGCAGGTGTTATACAAGGACTTGGTGCCAATAAGGTCAAGAACCTACGGAAGTCTCTGAAGTACGGAATCCTGTTTCCGCCATCCACTTTTCGACCTACAAGGAACTAGAAAAGTAGAAATTAGGCACACTAACTTCCACTTTTCTAGCAAAAAAATTACTCCGAAAAGTAGAAAAGATGAAGTTTTTAACCTGACAGTTGTCAAAAAACTTTCCACTTTTTGACCTCACGCTTTGTCTAAAAAAGTAGGAATTAGGAAGCACTAACTTCCACTTTTCCTATTAAAATGCTAGGTAGAAAACTAGAAATTTTTCGCATGACAATTGTCAATAAAACTTCCACTTTTCGACCTAGAAAAGACAAAGTCGAAACAAACATCTCGTGATAATGAGTTCAAAGACAAATGCTTCAAACTTTTTGTCTCAAAGTTATAGGTACATGTAAATGTACCTCAAATCAGTACCTACCTTTAGTACTCACGGTGGATATCTTGACCCCTTGTTTTAACTGTACAATTTTAACATTTTTTTTCTCAGAGGACCTCATGGGATATTAGTTTAACAGCTAAATGAGTCTTTTCACTCTTTTAAAACAAAGTACTTATTATTATTATTATTATTATCATCGAAGTCAATACCAGTATTGAATTTTGAAGATGATTTATCATATTTTGTGCAAAGGCATAGGAAATAAACCCAGTTAAACTCAATTTTTCTAAGGCAAATGAATTTTTCGGTAGCATTCAGATATGTTATTTGAAATGGCATGTTATAATAACTAAAAAGGTATCCATTGCTTAGTAGGTTGACTTTCAAGCCAATATTTCAATAATATTTTTTTTCTTTCAAATTATTAATTCTACACAATCATGCCTCCTTGACAAATACCACTTCAATGTTCTCCACACTTTGATTTCTTAAGCACTTCAACTGTGAGGAGTGTTTTGGCCATTTTGCATGTAACACTTTCTGATCCTGTCATTGTTGGTAATGATAACAAAAAGATAGCGTCTTAACCTTTTTAGCAGACAATAAAATTAAGGTTTTGCAGTTGACAAATCACAAGTGGCTGAAATGTTTTAATCTGACTGTATGAAGGGGTGAAAATATTTAGGGAAAAGAAGAAAATATTTATTACAGGTAATTCCTCCTGTACGGACATATTATTTTCCAAAAGCTTCATCGTCAGGGTTGGAAAAAAAACAGGGATTGGCTTGGTAAAGGATTAACCCATTACCAAACGACAAGATTTTAGACTGGTGTAAATTGAAAGCATTTGCAGACGACAAAATAAAAGTGACTGAATATTTGAAATTTGTTTCATGAAGGGTAGAAAACATTGTGGGAAAAGGAGAAAATGCTGGTTTCCAGCATTTTCTCCTTTTCCCACAATGTTTTCTAAAGGATTCTTTCTTAGGGGCGTCAAAAGTAGGGATTGGCTTGGTAAAGGATTAACATGTACTTCTTAACTTTGTCAAGTGGTTTCCAATGATCCGTTGATGGGACACTTTGATGTCCGACACAAGACAGGAAGGGTCGTGGACAGCAACAGTACACTGGTTACAACTGTGGGTGCGGAATGCTACCTGTTTCTCGTCTGCTTGTGATATTGGGGACGAAGGAATGCATAAACACTTTTACCCCTAATCCCTAGAGTTTCCGGTGTATCCTTGCATCATTGGAATTTCAGATGTAGCTCCACCATATTTATCTGTCAACTCTATTTTTAATTCAATTAGTTGATTGTTTTACTCTTTAACCTACTTTGAAAGCATTTGCAGAATTAGCTCTAAACATCATCTACACCTGTAGAATGATAGAAAACATCGTGGGAAAAGGTTACCAGCATTTTCTTCTTTTCCTATTATGTTTTCAATTTTTTTTCCTTCAGGTTGTTAAACCAGGGATTATTTGGCAAAGAATTGAAAGAGGACAGCTAGTACATAGAGGATACTTGTATTTTACCGTGAAATTTACCAAATCGAAATTTATTTTATCGAATGAATATCATTGATAATATTTTCATGAGTAGCACAGCCAAAGGTAAAAATATTACTGATGATGATCATGAAATGAAATAAATTTCGATTGGTCACCGAAAAACACAAATGTTCGATTTATTTCATGTTTTTAACCCTTTCTAGGGGGAACTTAATCAGAATCCAGAACATTTCTTTGAGTTATTCCCCATGGTATACTCCCTTTGCATAGCAAGGCATTACAATATTACATCAAGCTCGAGAAATGTAGGATAAATTACGTCATATTTCTTGCTGTGAGGAATGCGTATTTTATCTAGATAACTTGTGCGCGGGAACAACTGTTTCAATTGAGGAGTTAGAATGTAAAAATCGGTATTTTCACTGGTCGTAACCATGAAATATCAGAAAATATGTCGCTGATATTTCTCGATAACCTACCAGAAAGCATGAAATAAATGGCTGTATTCTAGACAAGTCAACATTTAAAACATTTGGAGGGGACAGTTCAGGGGTAGTGTTCTCCAGCCATCCCTACCATCAAACCCTTTACCATGTATACCAGACTTTTAATGACCCTTTAGAATAAGCCTTTTAGAAACATTGTGGGAAAAGGAGAAAATGCTGATAACCAGCATTTCATCCTTTTCTCACAAATTTTCTATGTTTTGAGAGAAAAAATGGGAGATTTTGAGTAACTTTTTATTTGTCATCTGCAAAGGCTTTTGAATTGGACAGATCTAAATAGTTAACCCTTTACCACACAATGAAGACCTCTAAGGACCCTGAGGAAGAGGCCTTTTGAAAACTTTTTGTGGGAGAAGGAGACAATGCTGGTAACCAGCATTTTCTCCTTTTCCCACAAAGTTTTCTATTCTACCGGTATTACAGGAAAATTGCATCATTTGAGCCACTATGAAATTATTGTCTTAAAATGCTTTTGATTTGTATAGGTCTAAAATTCTGCTGTGTGGTAATGGGTTAAAGAGGTTCAGTTGGAATTCATCTCTAAAAAATTTCACAATGCTTTTTGTAGTCCTTTTTACTCTTTCATCAGAAATTTCCAAAGACAGATACATCAATTAAAGAGCCAGTCGAACATGACAAGAAACAAATTGTCCTGTAACCAGTCTGATTTAAAAGGCAATTTGTCGAAAAAAGGTATAAAAACGGGCATATTAAATCAAATGCCGTCTAGACAAAAAAACATTTCATCGGAGTAGCATTAACTCTTTCCAGTGACAACTTCAACAATTTTTGTCAGGCAGGATATATCATAATCAGACTAAAAAGAGTGTGCAATCTGATCTTATATCTACACCGTTGGCACACTTATAGCACTTATATCTACACCGTTGGCACACTCATACCAATTATATCTACACCGTTGGCACACTTATACCACTTATATCTACACCGTTGGCACACTTGTACCACTTACTTCTACACTGTTGGCATATTTATACCACTTATATCTACACTGTTGGCATATTTATACCACTTATATCTACACCATTAGCACTTTTACCACTTATATCTACAGCATTGGCACACTCATACCAATTATATCTACACCGTTGGCACACTTGTACCACTTATATCTACACCGTTGGCACACTCATATCTACACCATTGGCATACCACTTATATCTACACCATTGGCATACCACTTCTACCTACACCATTGGCACACATATATCTACACCATTGGCACGCTTATATCTACACCATTGGAACACTTATACCACTTATATCTACACCATTGGCATACCACTTATATACACACCATTGGCATACCAATTATATCTACACAATTTGGCACACCACATATCTACACCATTTGCACACTTATATCTACACCATTGGCACACTTATACCACTTATTTCTACACCATTGGCACACTTATACCAAATTTTAACCAAGACCATCGTTGACCACAAAGCAAATCCAGTTTTTGACCTTCAAAAGTTGTTGGTTATATTTGGTTAGCAGCAATGAAGAAATGCCTCCAGAGTGAAACAAACCAGCAGAATATCACTTGAATAAAACTTATGTTCTAATCAAATCTTTTTACCAAAACAAGTTACCTTAGATTAACTCTTTACCAAATGGCAAAATTGTAGACTTGTCCAAATTGAAAGCATTTGCAGACGACAAAATAAATGTGCTCAAAAATTGAAATGTGTTTTGAGAAGGGTAGAAAACATTGTTGGAAAAGGAGAAAATGCTGGTTACTAGCATTTTCTTCTTTTCCCACAATGTTTTCAAAAGGCTTCTTTCTCAGGGTCGTTAAAAGTAGGGATTGTGTAGTAAAGACTTAAATGGCGTAAACCAAGAAAAAAACATGATGGTATGAGGAGAAGAACTGCTTATAACAATCAGTTTCTCCTTGTGCAACAATGTTTAAAAAAGGTCTTTTATAGGACAAAACAAGTTGTTTGCAGGAGCTATGGAGTTTGGGGTCAATTGATAACATTAAGTGATAAAAAATGTGCACAGTGTTGCAATAGAAATGCGCCACTTCTATAGCTGTGAAAAATCATCAAAGTGAAGACTGATATTTGCACACCCTTTCAAACATGTTTTACTGCACAACCGTTTCAAAAGATGATGATAAAACAACTTTAATGAAATAGTTCCATGAATTCACAGTGTAACATGTTTTATTAGATATTTTTTGCCATTTGCTGTATGGTTGTATTGCTCAGCATTGTCACACAACTATTACAGAGTGCTTGATAAACTAGTTCAATTACTGTAGTTGCTCTTCTTTTATGTTTATTTCACGTCACCATACTATTTTTATGCAAAAAGTGATTCTGCTTAGCCCTTAGGCTGCCAAACGCAACTCACTGACCTCTTGTGGACAGTGTAGATCAAGATCAGACTGCACAAAATGTGCAGTCTGATCTTTGATCTACACTGTCCATTAAGGAGATAATTATGATTCCCATAACACAATTTTGAAATAGCAATATTAAGGGTTTTACTATCGAATTGAAAATTTCGTTTTAGTTATTCAGCAGGATGAGGGGCAATACAATAATTCACTCATAAAAGAAGCATGCATCTTTACCAAATCATCCAATGCTTCAATGTCACCATCTACCAATGGATTTTAAAATATTTTGGGAAATATGAAAAATGCTGATAACCAGCATTTATTTTTCCAATCATTTATTTTTCCTACTATGGTCAAGAAAATTTGTTTGAAAACATTTTGGGAAAAGGAGAAAATGCTAGTTACCATCATTTTCTCCATTTCCCACAATGTTTTCTACCCTGTCAAAGAAAAATTGCACAATTAGAGCAACATTGAAATCTTCTGCAAATACTTTCAATCAGAACAAAGCCAACAGTTTGTCGTCTGGTTATGGGTTAAGTCCCATCTACAGTGGCACACATTTTGTTTTCAAACAAAACCAAATACCATGTTTGCTGCTATTGGCAAAGAAAAGTTTGCTTGGATAAAGTGGTAAAAGCACAAGCAAACTTTACCAAACACTTAGTTACGTTTAGACATGTTCACTTTTGTTTGCCGTTGTTTGGTGGTTTGTAAAAATACTGACAAGTCAGAAGCTGTACTTTAATCATGCAACGAATCCCTCACGTAATCTTCAAACACCATACATTGTGTGCCATCTTTTGTTTTAGCGTAGACCATTTTCTGCAAGTTTATGGTATAGTGCCTGTTCTTTCACCAGAAATCCTTGCTAAAACAGTATGCTTTTCGAAATTAAAATACCGTGTTCATGTCAGGTAACGATTAATGTAGGGAGTATGGCAGCCTGTTTTTCTAACTAACCCTTTACCAAGCAATCCTACAATTAACCCATTACCATACAATCCCTACTTTTGATGCCCCTGAGAAAGAAGCCATTTGAAAACACTGTAGGAAAAGGAGAAAATGCTGGTAACCAGCATTTTCTCCTTTTCCCACAGTGTTTTCTACCCATCTCAGATCAAATTTCAATATTTCAGTCACCTTTATGTTGTCTTCTGCAAATGCTTTCAATTTGAAACAGTCTAAAATTTTGTCATGTGGTAAAGAGTTTAACAGTCCTGATGAACAAAGTTTTTAAAAAGTTGGAAAAGGGAGAATTTTAATTACCAGCATTTCCTCCTTTTTCCACAATGCTTTATACCATTTCAGAGAAAAATCAAATCTTTTTAGCCATCAGATTAAGTATTGGCCTGCAAATGCTTTCAATTTGGATTTGCCTAAATTTTATTCAGTCAGGTATACAGGTGAACCTTTAGCACACAATCCAGATTTTTAATAACCCTGAAGAATAAAACTTTTGAAAACATTATAGAAAATGGATAATGCTTTTAACCAGCAATTTGTCTTTTTCTTACAACATTTTCTACTCTTTCAAATTCCATGATTTTATCCATATTTAATCTGTAATCTGCAGTTGTTTTGAATTCGGATCAGTCTAAAAGTTTTTGTTATATGCAACAGAATGAACCAAAAATTGCCTAAATACTGTCTAAATTATCTGCAGCAGATGACTAGGAAAACATCCTTCTATGGCATTGTTTATATCTCATCTGAATGAACGTTAGCAATTTTAGATGGCCAGCCCTGGACCTCAAACCCACACCCTAGCATGACCCAACTCTTTATATTAAAACAGCCTTAAAGTAATCATTTATGTACACTACGAGAATCGTTATCATGGTCCTATAGATGCTCATTAAAATTTTGGCGAAGATGCAAGCATTCAGTGAATCAAGAAATATATCAAGGTCATTGAATGCTTGAATTATGGACATTTCGTACCACAACGATTTCGTACCAGTCATTTCGTACCATAGGATTGGTCATTTCGTACCATGAAATTACCATTTCGTACCATAGGATTGGTCATTTCGTACCATGATACTACCACTCTGTACCATATTTATGGTCATTTTGTATCATGATTTCACTGAGAAAATCTATTCAAATAATAGAAAATAACCGTCGAACTTAGATGTAAAAAAAAGTTTATTTGATTAATAATACTTGCAATATAAGATAAGATTATAGTAGCTATAAACGAAACATAATGGATGAATGTGTAGATGAATAACGCTTTTTTTTTTCGCTTTTGCATTCGACATTTCTATTTCAATTTTGTAACAAATGTAATGTAATTAAAGGCAAACACCAAACAAATTATTTTCAAATTGTAATTACCAGTCATGTAACAAACATCAACCAAACAATGTAATTATCAATCAACTGTGTCAACCATCGATTGCTTCCTTTAATTGATTAGCGAATATTGACTTTATACATATGCAACAAATGCAGCTGTTAAAACTTTTTGCAATTATGAAAGGAACATTTTTTAAAAGAAATCATCGAAAAACACATCTAAATATTCGTTAGGTAAAGAAACTATCAACTTGGTACGAATTCTTAAGTTATGGTACGAATTTGTAATATTATGGTACGAAATGTTCAATGCATGGTACGAAATGGTAATCCTTTGGTACGAAATGGTAATATAATATATGGTACGAAATGGTTATGGTACGAAATGTCTGTATACCGAATGCTTGCATTATGTTCTGAAATTTTAATCATGATTATATTTTAATTGTGGATGGATCATTTTAAAGACCAATTAAAAAATAAAAACCAAAGAGAGGTCTACAGGTCCAGAAATAATGAAGGCAATTAATGTCAGGGATGATAATGTCTGTAGGAACCAAAATAAACTTGACAGGTTGTTATGTATGGTATTTTTTGTCTGCCCTTGAAAGCATGGAACAGGCATTAATCTGTATTGGCATAAAGTGTTGCTCAAGATCAGATTGTACAAAAAATACAGTCTGATCTATAATTTACATTGTGCACGTCTTTGAAAAAAAAATGTCAACCTCTGAAGAGTTGGCCCTTTACTTGGCTATCCTAAGTTTTATTAATTCATTACCACGCAATCCCAACTTTTGACGCCCCTGAGAAAGAAGCCTTTAGAAAACATTGTGGGAAAAGGAGAAAATGCTGGTAACCAGCATTTTCTCCTTTTCCCACAATGCTTCCTACCCTTCACAAAACAAATTTCAAATTTTCAGTCACTTTTATTTTGTCGTCTGCAAGTGCTTTCAAATTGGACCAGTCCAAAATATTGTTTGGTAATGGGTTAACCCTGAGTATAACAGCTTTTAAGAACATTGTTTGAAAAGAAGAAAATGCTGGCAACCAGAATTTTCTACTTTTCCCAAAGTGTTTTCTACCCTTTATTAATTTTGATATTTGAGCCCACTTTAAATTGTTTTCTGGCAGCCAATGCATTCAACTTAGACTTTTTGAAAATGGCATAAGTTTGAACAATTTAATGTCTTTTCAATGGACATATCTTTTAGAAAATACATTCCGTGTAAATGGTAGATAAGAAACATAAATAATCTTTTATTGAAATGTCTGGCCTGTTACAGGTTTAATTCCATGTAGATAAGATAAAATCTTGAAAAAACATTATTCCTAGAGTCTTTAATCCTGTACCAGTTACCACATAATGCTGACTTGTAGCACCCTTGAGATAGAATGAAGCGTTTTTAAAACATATTGCTGGAAAAGGAGAAAATGCTGGTGACCAGCATTTTCTCCTTTTCCCACAATCGCTTCCTAAAACAAATTCTAATTTTTGAGTTACATTTGTTTTACCATGTATTGGACTTGTCTAAAATTTTGTTGTGTGGTAAAAAGTTAATGCTTCTGATGTAAGGGACAGTTTCCCTTGTGTAGATTCAAGACAGACTGTACAGAATGTGCAGTCTGGTCCGGTAATAGGCAAACAATTGTTTCAAAATTGTTTCTAGTGTATTTTGGGAAAAATGGCTTAGTTTGCAATATGTTGACTTTGCTTACTGACAGTGTGAATACTGACTGGGAGAATGAAGCTATATTTCAGTAATAATGTATGGGAAAAGCTTTTTCAAGATGTGAGGTCCTCTGTAACTCTTGACAAAGAGGAACAAAGTTGAAAATTGATAAAATTCAAATATTAGATTTGCAGACAAAATATTATGTAGCTAAAATGATGAAATTTGTCTTCGAAAGACTTGTAATATTGTGAAAAAAGGAGGAAATTATGGTTGCTTTCAATTTTTCCATAAATTTTCAAAAGCTTTTTACATCGGGATTGTGAATAATTATGGGACCTTTCGGTAAATGGTTAACTCATTACCAAACGACAAAATTTTAGACCAGTTCAAATTGAAAGTATTTGCAGATGGCATAATAAAGGTGCATGGTTGAAAAGTTGAAATTTGTTGATGGATGGGTAGCAAACATAGTGGGCAAAGGAAAAATGCTGGTGACCAGCATTTTCTCCATTTCCCACAATGTTTTCAAAAGGCTTTTTGCATAGGGACATTAAAGGTTTGGATTGTGTGGTAATTGCCATGGTTAATCCTTTCCCAAACAACAAATTTCGAACTCTTCCAAACTGAAAGACTTTGCAGACGACAATTTTAGATTTTGAGAAAATGGCAGAAAGTTCTCAAAAAGGGTAGAAAACACTGGGGAAAAGAAGACATTGCTCTTTACGAGCAATTTCTCCTTTTCCCACAGGATTTTCAAAAGACTTTACTGCAGACACATAAAAACCAGGGCTTGTTTGGAAAAGGGTTGAAGCCTCCCATGCTAAATGTAAGCAAAAGGAAAACAGAATTATCTTTGGCAATTCCGTGTTGTTTTGGCCAAAAATATTATAAATTATGATGGTGTCCTGTAGATCTAGGGACAAGTATGGTTTATGCAGTCTGATTAAGATCCGTACAGTTTACAGAATTGAAAGAATTTCATGTATTTTTAAAAACAATTATCTCCTGTAGTGATGTCTTCATCTAAATTTCATACAAGTAAATGGTAGTCAAATAAAACGTTTTGATTCATGTTGTGAAAAATTTTAATGGCCTGTTTTATGATTCATGTGACTGTCTCTTTTATATCTTCCTCTGCTGAAGAGTGGCCCTTATAAGATACAGTGTATATGAAGAAAAGTGTTAATCAACTTCTGTTGTGAATGAGTCGTTAAAGGAGGTCTCATCGTGTGAGTCACGATGTTACAAATTTGTCCTTAAAAAAAATTTTAAAAGAAGTGTCGAAACTTGAATTGGTTTTATTGCATACAAGTGACAAATGTTAGTTTAATTATTTTGAAAGAGTGTTGTGGTAAGAGGTAAAATGATACAGAAAGAATGAAATTGCTGACATGTTATCTTACTTTAAAATCTTATTATGTCGCATTTTATATAACATTACACCATACACATTGCTATAAAAAATACATTTCTTTTCGAATCTGTGCATCACAGGCTACATTTCTCACCTGTATCCTGGCAATCCTAACCATTGATGTCCTTTGAAAAATGCGTAGACCAAGATCAGACAATATGTCTGATCATAGTCAACAGTAATGGATCTCCAGATTTTTCAACTCTTAATTGCAGAATAAACATCAAAAAAGGTCATGTTGAGTTATTTTACAATCCTCAACTTTTTTGCCTGTCATTAATTGAGACAGATCTCCTGTTTATGCTTTCCTGGAGTTTGATCAGATGATATGTCTGATCTCAGTCAACAGTGATAAAAATCTCCAGATTTTTAGCTAAATGGCTATGTTGACATATTTTACATTTGCAATCCTTAAATTGTGTCCAAGTCATTAATGCGGACAGAGCTACTGTTTATGCTTTCCTAGAGTTCCCTGGGCTGTACCATTAATTTTGGCTGTACTCCCACATAAATAACTTAGAAATATTTTTCAGTGGCAAAGGAAAGATGATTTCTTTATCTATTCTGTGCAGTCTGATCTTGATCTACACTGTCTGCAAAAGGTACATGAGACATGCTTAGCAGTCAAAGGGTTAACTCTTTACCACACAATCCCGACTTTTAACGACCCTTACAATGATAGCCTTTTGAAAACATTGAGGGAAAAGGAGAAAATGCTGGTAACCAGCATTTTCCCCTTTTCCCACAATGTTTTCTGCCCTTTCCAAATAAAATTTCAGATTTTAATTCACATTTATTTTGTCGTCTGCAAATGCTTTGAATTTGGACAAGTCCAAAATTTTGCCGTTAAGTAAAGGGTTAACTCTTTTCCAGACAACTCTATAGTCATGTCAAATTGAGAGCATGTGCAAAAGACATACATGTATTAACTTTTGCTTAACCCATTACCAAATGACAATATTTTAGATTGGTCCAAATTGAAAGCATTTGCAGACAACAAAATAAAAGATACCGGTACTGAAAATTTGAAATTTGTGTAGCAAAGGGTAGAAAACATGGTGGGAATAGGAGAAAATGCTGGTTACCAGCATTTTCTCCTTTTCCCACAATGTTTTCTAAAGGCTTCTTTCTCAGGGGCATCAAAAGTCTGGATTGTATGGTAATGGGTTAAGTGAAGGTAATTGTCTGAAAGTGTAGAAAACATTGGGGAAAAGGAGACTGCTGGGAAAAGGCCTTTTCTACAGGGCTGTCGAAAGTTGGGGTTGTTTGGCAAGTGTAGAGAGTAACTGTTGTCTCTGTATTGAATGGTCCTGTATTCTAACAACCCTCATGACCAAGGCCTTTGAAAATATTGTTTTAAATGGAGAAAATGCTCAAAAACTAAAAAGAGAAACCACTTTTTTTCAATCCTCTCATAGACAAATATAATTATTTTAGTCACATTTTCTTTGTTTATTATCTGCAAAATGCTTTCAATTTGGACAGGCATAAAATTTTGACAACTGGTAATGAGCTTATTATTAATCATGTATATAAATGAGATTTTTATTAATGTGCAAGAGGCTTGAATAATTATGTAAATATGTGTTATCACAATCACATGTAGATGTTATAAATTATTTTTTTTAAACATTTTCACCTTTTAATCCTTTTACAACACTATCCATTCTTTAAATTATCCTGAAGTATATAATTTTATTACCCTTCACCAAATGACAAAATTTTAGCCTGGTCCAAATTTAACTTTTTACCAAACGACAAAATTTCGGACTAGTCCAGATTGAAAGCATTTGCAAATGACTAAATAAATTGAATAAAAAAATGAAATTTGTTTTGGAAAGGGTGGAAAACATTGTGGGAAAAGGAGAAAATGCTGGTTACCAGCATTTTCTCTTTTTCCCACAATGTTTTCAAAAGGCTTCTTTCTCAGGATCATTAAAAGTCGAAATTGTGTTGGAAAGAGTTTAAAGCATTAATTTGCAGATGAGAAATTTAATGGTGTTCAAATGAAGGTATATGTATTTGAAATGTTAGAAACAAATATGGGAGAAGCAGGAATTGCTGGTGACTGTTGTTTTCAAAAGCCTTCCAGGTCAGGCTCCTTAAAGGTGGGTATTTAGAATTTTCACATCACACCAAATTAAAAAATATATACATCATTGAAATTTATATGAAAAAACAATACAAATCATCAATAATTAAGAATCATAAAATTACAAAAAAAAAAATTTTGATGGTATTCCCTTAAAAGGCTACGTAGCCTCTTAAGCTATTTTTAGATTTCGTGCCAAAAATAAATAAAGCATTGTGGGAATGTCAAGTGACTGGCACGTGACTAATAACGCTTAAATTCCATTACATAACAAACATGTCATAATTATTTTCCATAATTTCTTCTTCGGACGAATGTTTGAAACTTTGTCTGTGTTTTCCTGTATTTAAATGAGAGAATTGATAATCTAAAAATAGAACGTGTCTCCCGTTGGTTTCAACCTGGTCCGTAATAAATCTGTTATTTCTCGTGTTATAGTATGGTTTTCGACTACTGGGGTTTTATGAATGCAAATTAAAAGGCTATGGGAGTATAAGGATGATTTTTTTTTTGCGTTTTCGTCCCAAAATCTGAAAGGCCACCTTTAAACTTGGGATTATGTGGCAAAGCGTAAATTGTGATTTTCATTCATATGCTAGGAGCTTGAATATGCAAATTTATATATATTCAAGTTATACAATGTATAATTACTGTGTTGTTACATATGAGTAAAAAGATTATGAGTAATGTAAGAATATTTTTTTACCCTGATACCTTTTAACAAAGCACTATATTTTGCCTGAGACTTCATCTTTGCAAGCCAAGGCTGACAATTCACTACGCTACTCTACCCTTGGTGGATCGAGCTTGATTTTTATGTTCATCTGATACGTTTTTTCATTGGATGCAGCCAGCTCTAGCTGCAACAAATGCAATTGCTCGTATCATTTCATCTTTGATAAAAATAGAACAAGGTCTCTACCTTTCGAATAGAAGGTAAACACGGAAACCCACGTGGATGTCTGCTTATCCTTTCATGCGTATTTGTAAGCGGTTTGTAAAACGATTTTTCATTTGCTTTTAGAAATATGATGTAAAGGGGGGTAATAACCAGCATCCAATAGAGGGCGCATGGTAGGAATCTCGAAATCGGGCTCAATCAGCCAAGGTAAGATCCACGTAGTGATTGTAAACTTGGCTCGCGAGATGAACTGCCTACACTAGGAACCAAGATGTCTCCGTTTTAATCTTTTACCAAACAATACTTCGTTTTTATGACCCTGAGTAGAAGCCTTTTGGAAACATTGTGGGAATATGAGAAAATACTGATAGCAGCATTTTCTCCTTTTCCAACAATGTTTTTTACCCGGCCGGAAACAAATTTTAGTTTTTGAGTTATGTTTATTGTGTCATCTGCAAGTGCTTTCAATGTGGACCAGTCTAAAATTTTGTCGTTTGGTAAATAGTTATAAGCCTTCTCTCAGAGAGTTATGGTTCTGGATAGGTAAATGTTGGACTCTTACCTGGAAGCCCTGGGTTTGAGCCTGACCATTACTGGAACATTGGATTTTTGTTAGTGGTGTCCTTGGGCAAGACACTGCAAAGTCCTTGCTCAGCACATTAACTTGTGAGCTGTCGCAGTGATATTATTGATATGATATTGTCAGCAGCGTAAAATGCCATGAGTCAATTAATTCTTTACCAAATGACAAATTTTTTGACTGGTCCAAATTGAAAGCATTTGCAGACGACAAAATAATTTATATGTGACTGAAAAATTAAAATTTGTTTTGGGAAGTGTAGAAAACATTGTGGGAAAAGGAGAAAATGCTGGTTGCCAGCATTTCCTCCTTTTCCTACAATGTTTTCTAAAGGTTCCTTTTTCAAGGTCATTAACCCATTACCACTCAATCCCTACTTTTGACGCCCCTGAGAAAGAAGCCTTTTGAAAACACTGTGGGAAAAGGAGAAAATGCTGGTAACCAGCATTTTCTCCTTTTCCCACAGTGTTTTCTACCCTTCCAAGAACAAATTTCAATTTTTCAGTCACCTTTATTTTGTCGTCTGCAAATGCTTTCAATTTGGACCAGTCCAAAATTTTCTCGTGTGGTAATGAGTTAAAAATGGGGATCATGTGGTAAATTTCTAAGGATTAATGAACCACTCAATACTCGGAAAGAAGTTGGCCAAGCCAGGGATTTAAACCAGCAACTTCCTGTTCTCTACGACTGTATGCTACTGTTTGAGCTACCATGCTCTGCACATAAAAAAGGAGATACTGCTTCAGACAGCCTTTTAAAAAACATTTCCTCTCCTTTCACAGTGTTCAAATGTTCAAAGATGAAAAAAGTTTGTCTGTAGGTGGAAAACTGTTGAAATAAACACTCCTATGTACAAAAAATTTTTGACATGAAGAGGAAAATAAACATTATGATTGTGTTTGAATAGCCACCAATGTCATGTCATAAAATATCCTAATAGTAAGTTTTTGGTTGATGATTTTAACCCATTACCATACAACTCCTACATTTGACGACCCTGAGAAAGAAGCCTTTAGAAAACATTGTGGGAAAAGGAGAAAGTGCTGGTAACCAGCATTTTCTCCTTTTCCCACAATGTTTTCTACTCTGCTGGAAACGAATTTCCCACTATGATTTCAAAAGGCTTGTATCTGAGCGTCGTAAAAACCAGGGACTGTTTGGTAATGAGTTAACCAATCAGAAGTTGTATTACTAATAAATTCTCTGGTGTAAATTAACATTTTCTTCAGAATGGTTGGTGAACACGGACCACGGAATACTAATCATCGTTTCTTTGTTTGTCGTAATCCCTGGTGGCATAAACTGTCATATTCTAATATTATAAATTAATGAAATGTACACACAAAAAAATCTTTTATGAAAGAAAAATGGCTTATAATTTGTCCCGAAATTAGACATGGACCCTTGAAATAAACATGTATAAGTTTGACCAATCACAAGTTTGTATTTATTCATTTTTCATCGGTACTAAAAAAGCAGCACAATCAGCCCAGCCCAAAAACAAGTGAGATTACACACATTTTGCAAACCTTTCTGTAATAATGAATGATCGTGGTAATTGTCTGCAATGATCATTATTTTTAGTGAAGACTGGTCCTTGAAACTATTTTTTTCCCTATGAGATAGGGCTCCGTATCGGTCAGTTTGATCGATACGATATTTGTATCGATACAAAATGATCGATATTCAATATATCATATGATATTTCAATTTTCAAGAAAAGAAAGAAAAAAATGCGAAAATTGTGTTTGTTCTTTTTTCAGCATACCTGAAAAACAAAATACCGCAAATTTAACACTTCTAGATTGTATTGAAATTTCATAATTATGTAGGCCTAAATTAATATGAATTCTAACTAGATCTACATTTACTACTCATTAAAAAGCTGAAAAGACAGTCTAAGAGGACTCTGATCGGACAATGTCAAAGAGACATTTTGTTGTGTCATGGGTTTCCGTGTTTTTTTTTTTTTTCACCGAACAATTTTTCATGCGTGTCAATTTCTGGATAGGTATGTTCGCATGATTCGACATAGATTTCTCAATAACGATTAGAACTAGCATCAAAACCTGTTACTTTACTCACGATAAACAGATAATGGCCTTTTTTGTCCATGTTTTTTCTTACGTGAGGTCTCGCGTGTGATTAACATTTGTTATGCAAATTTCAAGTCTATAAAATGATTTACACAATAATTTACGCGAGTCGGAACACTGATTTCAGATAATCTAATGGAAAAAGAGATCTGATTTTCGAGCCACATTTTTCGGCAATATTAAAAGATCGACCAAATAAAATCTTAGGAAGGTTGAAAGGTCACGGCTTCAATTATTTCCATCGCTACCTCTTGATCACATCACGAGATGTTCATTACCTTTCTTTAATCAACTATATTGACCAATTATCAGCGTAAATTTGTCTGCAATCTGCTGATTGATGCATAATTTGCAGATTTCAACAACATGACGGGGGAACGAGAATAGGGGTATCAGCTAATTGTCATCCATTGTGTAACGGGTACAGGGCGAGTAATAAAGAATGACGCATTTCGATTGGTTGTAAGTTTCCCAGGTAGCCACACCTACCTCTACGACTACTCGACTTCAGAGATTACCTAAAGTAAACTCGTAATGAATTTCGCAGTTAAAAACAACTAAACTGGGTATTTATATGCTTTACTTTTATTTTCTTTTGATGATCGATATTTTGTTCGATACAGAAACGTTCGATCTGATATATCTATCGAACGTAAAATACCGGTTTTCGATATATATCGAGTACCGGTACGGAGCCCTACTATGAGATAAAGTTATATTAATTGTAAACCCACACAAAAGATCAAAAGATGTCCACAATTTTACAAGTTTGTTTTAGCCCTTTACCAGACTATGATGACTTTTAATAACCTTAAGGAGGAGGCCTTTTGAAAACATTGCAGGAGCAGGAGAAAATGCTGGTTACCAGCATTTTTGCCTTTTCTTAGAACATTTTCTATTCTACCACATGTAAATTTTACAATATCAAATTTGTTGTCTGCAAAATAATGCTTTCAATTTTGACCAGTCTAAAATTATGTTGTTTTGTAAAGAATCAATTAAGCCCTCAAAATATGTTGAGTTCATATTCAAGTATAATAGTTCTGAAAGAGTTAAAGACTCGTGGACAGGCACATCTTAGCAAGCCAAGGCTGATGATTCACTACGCTATTCTACCCTTGGCAGATCGAGCTTGATTTTTACATTCACCCAGTACGCTTTTTCATTGGATGCAGCCAGCTCTATATGCACAGAATGAAATCGCTCGTAGCATTTCATCTTTGATAAAAAGAGAATAAGGCGGCGACCTTTCGAATAGAAGATAAACATGGAAATCCATGTGGATGTCTGCTTATCGTTTCATGTGTATTCGTAAGCAGTTTGTAAAACGATTTTTCATTGGCTTTCAGAAAAATGATGTAAAAGGGGGGTAATAACCAGCATCCAATAGAGGGTGCATCACAGGAATCTTGAAATCGGCTTCAATCAGCCAAGGTAAGATCCACATAGTGATAGTAACCTTGGCTCGCGAAGATGGGACAGGCAAGGTCTTTTGTCCCAGTGTTTAGCTGACAAACGTCCTATTGTGTTTTGGGTGATTTTTATTTTAGCTGAGCAAAATCAAGAAAAAAGATGTTCGGTCTGTATTGTAATAATTTCAGATATAAGGTTTTTTGTCTAACCCATGATCTCCTAGATAAATACAGAGCAGATGTCTCATAGATGCTTGTAAAAAAGGATCATTAGCAGGAATAAAGGTTAATCTTTTAGAAAGCTTTTTGTAAGCAATGTGGGAAAAGGATTAAATGCTGGTGACAAGCATTTTTCTACTTTTCCTACAATGTTTTTTACCTTTTCAAAGACATTTTTCAACTTTAGGATCACATCTAATACTCAAAATGAATGCTTTCAAATAAGATGAGTTTAAAATTGTGTCATCAAGTAAAGAGTTAAAGGGGCCACCTGTGGTACAAAATTAAATTGTCTGCAAAAGGTATTGAATGAAGGAACTTTTGACTGAACAGCATACAGTGGTTGTGACATTTTACTTGCTCTAGTATCTGTCTTGATCAGTTGAATAATTGAGAATATTGATAGAAATAAAAAATTTACTGAAACATTGCTGTTATATTTATAAATGAATTTGAGAGACACTTAAGGCCAAATTTTAGACAACATTTTTCCAGGGAAAAGGATTAACATGAATTTGATTGATATCAGTCTATTACAAGATCAAAAAAATCATCAGATTTTTGGTTTAACCCCTTTACTAAAACCACCCTGTGTTGTATGGCCATGAGGAAGACATTGAGAGAAAAGAGAAAATGTTCATAATTAGCTTTCCTCCTTTCACAAAATGTTTTCTATCTGCATACAGAAAAATATCATTTACTGAGCAACATGTAATTAAATTTCTGAAGATGCTATCTTTTAATTTGCTGTCTAAATTTTTGTTGTTTGGTAAAGAGTTACTTTGGTAAAGTGATCATTTTCAGCTACCTTATCTAATTACTCATTTATTGTTCTTTTATCTGTCTGTCTAAAATATTTTATTTGATTAAATAATAGTATCACTTCGATGTGGGTCACTGGGTTGCTCTTTTTTACTATCTGGATACAATGTTTCATTGCCCCTGGTTTTAGATGCTTTTAGATGGTTTTAGATGTTTTAGTTCATTGGTGTAGATGTTTGATTTGAATTCTGGAGGTGAAAGGTTCAATCCTTCACTTAACCCTTTCCCAAACGACAAACTTTTGGACTAGAGCAAATTGTAGGCATTTGCAGACGATAATTCAACTCTTGCTGAAAAGATGATTTCTGTCTGATACGGTAGAAAACATTGTGGGAAAAGGAGAAAATGCTGGTTACCAGCATTTTCTCCTTTTCCCCACAATGTTTTCAAAAGGCTACTTTTCCAGACCCATAAAAACCAGGGATTGTTTGGGAAAGGGTTAATTAAGATGCTGTTGTTTTGTTCAGAGTGTTCATAGACACTTCAGAGCTCAAGCCTACCACTGAAACCTGGACACATGACTAAGTGAACTGTCACTGTAATGTGCCTGAAGTAATGCTGAAAACCCATGTAAATCACTATTCAGGCAACCAAATGCTAGTTTGTTATTACCCCTAGAATACAAGATACAGATTTTCTCTGCATAATAGATCAAGATCAGACTGCCATAAAAATAGAGTGAAATTTGGATACTTTGAATTGATATCCCCAACCTGTATGGAATGGACATTTCCATCCTTTATCCCAATTTTAAAAAAAAAAATCACCCTTTTTAATTGAGAATAAAAAAAATTGAAAGCAATGCAGAAAACAGTGTACTTGGCACTGGAATTATTTAATTCGTCTCTGGAAATATTTGGAAATATTTGAAATACATGTACTTTTACAGTTATTCTCCTTTTTCCACAATGGTGTTAAGGGCTTCTATCATTTAGGTTGTAAGACCCTTTTCTCAGTCACATCAAAACTTTGGACTTGTTCCAATCCTAAGCATATGCAGATAAAAAAAAATCAGGCTTTGTCCAAATTGAGAGCGCAGTTTTTGTGGGGGGGGGGTGGGGGGGGGGGGGGGGGAGGGGTGTTATACTCGAGATTATGTGGTAAAGTCGTTCCTGGGTTAAAATTTACCAAACAATCCCATGTATAATCAAGCTCATGGAGGAAAACTTAAAAAAAGAAAACATTGCAGGAAAAGAAGAAAATGCTGGTAACCAGCATTTTCTTCTTTTCCCCACTATGTTTTCTACCATTTAAAATTGACTTAATCATTTGTGTCCAATGTACCATCTGAAAATGCTTTCAGTATGGACGAGTCTAAAATTTGTCGTCTAGTGAAGGGTCTTAACCCTTTCCCAAACAATCCGTGGTTTTTACGGGTCTGGAATAGTAGCCTTTTGAAAACATTGTGGGAAAAGGAGAAAATGCTGGTAACCAGCATTTTCTCCTTTTCCCACATTGTTTTCTACCCTATCATAGACCGAAATCATCTTTTCAGCGAGAGTTGAATTGTCGTCTGCAAATGCTTTCAATTTGGTCTAGTACAAAAGTTTGTCGTTTGGGAAAGGGTCTAAGGTTAAAATTATATTATGCATAAATCACAACAATGACTACAAGTTTATCATTTAATTAATCTTCCAGTGCACCATAATTCATAATCATAATGCAAAAAGATTGGCAGGTTTCGTGCATGGAAATTTACCACACCTAAATCAAACGAGGAGATTTCCCGAATGCCCGTTGTTGGTTGTGTCAGAATTTCTGTATGACGTAGCAGAGTAGCTGTTTAATTTCTGTAACCCCTTTACCCACGCAATTCTGATTACCACACAATCCCTACTTTTGACGACCCTGACAAAAATGCCTGTAGAAAACATTGTGGGAAAAGGAGAAAATGCTGGTAACCAGCATTTTCTCCTTTTCCCACGATGTTTTCTACCCTTCACAAGACAAATTTCAATTTTTCAGTCACCTTTATTTTGTCGTCGGCAAATGCTTTCGATTTGGACAATCCTAAAATTTTGTTGTTTGGTAATGAGTTAAACGACCTTGAGAAAGATAGCTTTTGAAAATAGTGGTGGAAAAGGACAGAATATTATTTGGTGGATTTTTAGCTATGTAGAAATCCTCAATACAGACCACTACTACTGCTTACCTACATCTTCTCCTTTGCACACAATGTTTCCAAAGGCTTTCTTCATCGGGTCCATTGAGAACTAGGGATTGTTAGGCAAAGGGTTTAACTCTACTCCATAGATACTCATTTCTACACATTGCTTGTAGGAGCCTTTGGAAAACATTGTGGCAAAAGGTGAAATTGCTCATGACGAGCAATTTCACCTTTTGTCACAATGTTTTGTATGCTATCAAAAGGTGTCATATAGACATAAGAAGCGGCTTCATCCTAGCTGTCATTTAGGGTCAGTTAGAGATACCATGGAAATGCCTTAAGGGGTAAAGGGTTTAAAAATATTTGTTTCTGTATCATTAACTTTTATTTGAAAGCAGCTTGATGGCAATGGATTGATTGTATGGCGCTTTCAACATGATTACAGTGTTATTGCAGCATACAGTGCACCTCACCATGCTTCTCCTGGAATTTTTGTTACCATTTCTTTGCACAATATTTTCACCAAGCCATTGGCTTCTTTTTTTTTCCACGTAACCACCATTAAAACATTATAATCAGCAGCAAAAGAGAGGGATGAATCATGTTGCAATGGCTATCATCAATCCTTAGAAACTTGTGGTCAGCTGGAGATTTGAATCAGCAACCTCCTGTTCTCAAGTCCTGTGCACTATTGACTGTGGCTCCATGGCTTGACATCAATGGTTTGAGAGTGTCTTGGTAGGAGTGCCTAAACACTGTTAGATCAAACAGAGCTCCAGGTATTAGGGACTGATGGTATTGTAAATCAATTATTTTGATTTGAAACCCTATGTTGTAGGTACTCATTAGAATCGTCTCGATGAGACGATTCTAATGAGTACCCACAATATAGGGTTTAGTTGAGAATAATTTATTTCTTCAATTTTGAAATCAGTTACTCCCTCTATCTGGAGCTGTGAATCCAAGATCTAACTGCAAGTTCTTTATGGTCTGATCTTGATCTGCGCTGTCAGCAGAAACATAATCATGTCAGATTGGCATGAAATATGTGCAAAGGTTTTTGCATGAGCGAGATTGGTTTCAGGTGTGGCAGGTTTATTTCTGTTTCTCATCATTTTATCATAAAATCATTATATCATACCGGTAGACTATAATTAGTCTGTCTGTAATACCACAATGTAATTCATGCAGCAAAAAGGAATAAATTCATAGGAGAGAAATTATATAACTTGTTGATGTCTATACTACACAGTCCCAATTTTTAACAACCCTGAGAAAGAATGACTTTAAAAACATCGTAGGAAATGGAGAATATCCTGTTAACCAGCATTTTCTTCTTTTCTCACAATATTTTGTACCTGTTCAATATCATATTTCAGTTTTTGATTCACATTCATTTTGTCATCTGTAAATGCTTTCAATTTGGACTTGTTCAAAATTTTGTTGTTTGGTAAAGAGTTAAGTAAATTCATTATTAATTTGGACTTTTAACCTTTACTATCTTCTGTTAAAGCTATAGTCACACCTTTCGTAGTTGACCATAGTGGGGAATGATGGTAGACAGCCATAGTCACACGACAAAATTTTAGACTGGTTCAAATTGAAAGCATTTGCAGACGACAAAATAAAGGTGACTGAAAAATTGAAATTTGTTCAGGGAAGGGTGGAAAGCACTGTGGGAAAAGGAGAAAATGCTGGTTACCAGCATTTTCTCCTTTTCCTACAGTGTTTTCAAAGGGCTTCTTTTTCAGGGGCGTCAAAAGTAGGGATTGTGTGGTAATGGGTTAAATATAATTGAACATAGTTACACATAGTTAACCATAGTTCCATGTAGTAATGAACATAGTTCGAACTTACTGTTTGCCAGTCCCAAGCGCAAAATTTTACCAGCATTTTCTCCTTTTCCCACATTTTCTAAAGGCTTCTTTCTCAGGGACGTCAAAAATAGGGATTGTGTTGTAATGGGTTAATTTTAGTAACTCTTAATTCCCCCAACAAAGTTTTGGATGCTATGGAATTGAAAACTGTTGATTTGCAGAGAACAGATCAGATTAAGTTCAAATTATGATTTCATCTGTGATTTACAGAGCCAGGGTAGCTAAGTTGGTAGGGTGCAGGACTTGGGAACAAGAGGTGGTGCGACCGCAATCCCTAGCTCGGCCAATTTCCTTCTCAGGATTTATGATACTCTTTGCGACAGCATTCATTCCTCTTCCACCACTGACCATTGTCCCGACAATGCTTATGTGGGAAAGCAGCCAGTGGCTTGGAAAGAGAACTGTGCAGATTACTGGTAAAAGAGACACCTCTGGAAAGCATAGATAGTTGCACTTTCCACTGTGATATAACTGAAATATAATGGAAAAGATGATAAACACCATAAATCTACCAATCTGTCGGTGATTTGGTAGGGAAAATTAAGAGAAAAGGAGAAAATGGTGGTAACCAGTATTTTCTCCTTTTCCAACAATGTTTTCAAAAGCTGTTTTCTTCATGGTCTTTAAAACTCAGGATTCTTTGAAAAAGGGTTAAATAATAAAACACCAAACCAAAGCTTTTACTATTTTGCTAATGAGGGCATTAGTTGACCTCGGAGAAATAAGGTCCTATTTTGTTGAAATATAGTAGACAGGTAAGTCGTTATGGCTCATTAGGTCTATATGGATCTATCAATCTGAACATCCTTTGCCTGAGACAACAAAAATTTGAGATGGACTGAACACAAAAAATTTGCAGACAGCATTATTTTAACATGTGACTTGACAGATGTCTCAGAAAGGGTAGAAAATATTGTTGGAAAAGAAGCAAATACTGGTAGTCAGCCTTTTCTCCTATGTTTTTGTATACCTTTTCATACACAGTGTTAGCTTGTTTAGTAAAGGTCGACACATTTGTCAGACAATCCTGGGCTTCAATAGCCTTGAAGAAAAAGGCTTAAAATCATTCTGGGCAAAGGAAGAAATGATGCTGGTAGTTTCTTCTTTTCCCACATTTTTTTTTCTACCGTTTCAAAGACAAAGCCTGACATTTAAGTAACATTTCACGATTGAATTTGGAAATGCCTACAATTTTTGTCACCTGGTAAAGTGTTAACTCTTTACCACATGAGAACATTTTAGACTGGTCCAAATTGAAAGCATTTGCAGACAACAAAATAAAAGTGACTTAAAAAAAATTGTTTTGGGAAGGGTAGAAAACACTGTGGGAAAAGGAGAAAGTGTTGGTTTCCAGCATTTTCTCCTTTTCCCATAGTGTTTTCAAAAGGCTTCATTCTTAGGGGCGTCAAAAGTAGGGCTTGTGTGGTAATGGGTTAACTCTTTACGACACAATCCTGAGTTTTAAAGACTCTGAAGAAAGAGGGCTATTGAAAACATTGTGAGAAAATGAGAAAATGCTGGTACCAGCATTTTCTCCTTGTCCACAATGTTTTTTACCCTATCAAAAATAAGTTGTATCTTTTGTGTCAAACTTAATTTGTTGTCTGCAAATACTGTCTTGCACTTGGACCAGTCTACCTTCTGGTTGTTTGGTACAGAGTGAAGCAACCAGACACAAATAGATTGACAATGACAGCCACCTGTATGCACCCTGGTCTTGTTTTGTTTTCCCAAATTACCCTTTCCTTTGGTGTCTTCTAAGCCCTTTATGAAACAATTCTGATTTTTACATCAGGAAAGAAGATTGTTTAACACTTTGCCAAAGGAGAAAATTTTTGACGAGTCCAAATTGAAAGCATTTGCAGACTACAAAATAAATGTGAATCAAAAATTGAATTTTGATTTAGAAAGGGTAGAAAACATTGTTGGAAAAGGAGAAAATGCTGGTTACCAGCATTTTCTCCATTTCCCACAATGTTTTCCAATACTTTCTTTTTCAGGGTCGTTAAAAAATTGTGAAAGAAAAAAAAATGCTAGTATCGAGTACATGTATTTTTTTCCTTTTTCCCATAATGTTATCAGTACCCTGACTAAAACAAATCTAAACATTCCAACCACATTCAATTTCTTACCTGCAAAGTCTGTCACTTTGGAGTTGTTCAAATTTAGTTTTAATGCTTCAGGTGCCAAGTCTGAATCACTAACCTGTTGTGGTCAGTGTAGATCAAGATCAGATTGTACAGAACATGCACAGAACATGCAGTCTGATCTTGGATTAAAACTGTATGATTAGGAGGTTTTATTCCCAGAAAATGTTAGTTTTTGTCCAGATTCAAAGCATTTGCAGACAACATAACTGATTCAACTTAAAAGCCAAAATTGTTTATGTTTTTAAAAGCTTTCTTCTTCATGTTTATTAACTGTATACCATACAATCCTGGCTTTTAAAGAGCCCGAGAAAGAGAGCTTTTGAAAACATTATGGGAAAAGGAGAAAATGCTGGTAACCAGCATTTTTTCCTTTTCCTACAATGCTTTCTACCCTTCTGAAATCAAATTTCAATTTTCTATTCACATTTAATTTGTCGTCTGCAAATGCTTTCAACTTGGACAAGTCAAAAATTTTGTCGTTTGGTGAAGAGTTAAGGACTATGTAGTGAAGAGTTACAGCAAAGAGTCAGTTCAACAAAAGCTATAAATTTAAAACCTAATAGATAAGGTCTTGTATCTTGTCTCTAAATCTTTTTCATGAAGTCGGCTCCTTTGAAAATCAAAGGACTGAAGGTTCTGAAAAGCAAGATTGGTGGGACAGTATTGAGCAAAGTAATTTCAGTGTCACCCCAGTTTGCTGTTAGCTATTGGTTATAACTAGTTGAACTCTTAACCCTTTACCCCATAGGGCATTTCTATGGTATCTCTAATTTACACTAAATAACAGCAAGGATGAAGCTGTTTCTTATGTGTATATGACACCTTTTGATAGCATAGAAATCATTGCAGCAAAAGGTGAAATTGCTCGTCAAGATGTTTTCCAAAGGCTCCTACAAGTAATGCGTAGAAATGAGTATCTATGGAGTAAAGGGTTAAAAGATGACCAAATTTCAAGACTGACTAGATGACCAAATTTCAGACTGACCTTAAAGTTGAAAATATTTTCACAAACAATCTCTGGTTTTTATGACCCAGAGGAAGAAGTCTTCTGAAAACATAGTGGGAAAAGGAGAAACTGCTGGTAACTTACTTCTCTGAATTCAAGTCTCATTTTTTTCAATCATGTTTGTCATCTGCATATGCTTTTAACTTGGACAACTTGTTGTTTGGTAAAGAGTTATAAAATGAAAATGCAGATGACAAATTTAGTGTAGCTCAGATGATGGGCTTTGTCTTTGACAGGTATATTTAATTAATTTATTTTATATCAACTGAGAATTAAGTTCTTGTTACTTATACTAGTTGCTCTCGACTCTGCTACATGGTAACTTACATCAGTACTGGTGCCAAATGTGAGGGCCAATGAATAGTCCCAAAGTTGACCCCTGTTGTGGTTTATCAAACTTGTGACCTTAATTGCTATGAGGCTGATGCTCCATCTAAAACCACGGACCCCACTTTAACAGGGTAGAAAACATTGCCTTAATCTTTCATCATGTTAAAGGGCTTTTTTAAGACTTGTCTCTATAGATTGATATTTTTTTGTTAAACATCAATATAACTAATTATGTGTTACTGGTCACATGATATTTCTACAAACCTATGAGAAATTCTGGTATGAAATCTTAAAAGTACTTTTAGAGATTATGTAGTACAATGACAAAATACCAGTGCTTGACTTTTTAACATTTTGTCTGATGATTTGCCAGTTATTGCCTTACATACGGTAATTTAGTGATGAAACATTTTATGAAGTTTATGAGATTATAAGAATCTGATTATCCCCTGTAACTCTTTTTCAAATGACAAAATTTTACACTGTTCCAAAATGATAGCTCTTGCAGACAACAAATTGAATATGACACAAAGATTGAAACCTATTTTGGGAAGGGTTAAAACATTGTGGGAAAGGGAGAAAATGCTTTTTACTAACATTTTCGCCTTCTCTCTCAATTTTTTCAGAAGGCTTTTTCCTGGGGTACTTATAATTTGTGATGGCTTGATAGAAAGTTAATATATGCTACAGTGTCTGAATGTAGCCAGTAGTCAAGCATGAGAAATTGCACACACAAAAAAAGTTACCTATTCCATATTAAAAGCTTATACAGACATTAATTTAATCTTGATTCATATGATAGTATTCTCTCTGAAAAGATAGGTAACTTCATGAAAGAAAAAGAGGGAAATGGTGGTCATCAGCAGTGTTGCCTTTTCCCACAATGCTTTCAAAATTGTCAAATTATGAAAATATTTGTCTTGACTTAAAATCCTCTATAACAGTTACTATATTTGCCTATAAGTACAGTATATATCAAGATCAGATTGCATAGAATGAGCAACCTGATCTTTGATCTACATTGGGTGCATAATGCTTAGATATTCTACTTACAAAAGCAGCTTTGACATTGCAGTTAATTCTTAACTACACAATCCTGAGTTTTAATGACCCTGAAGAAAAAGTCTTTAGAAAACCTTGTGGAAGAAGGAGAAATAGTTGGTAATCGGCATTTTCTCCTTTTTCCACCATGTTTTCTACCCTTTGAAAGACAATTTCATGATTTGAGCTGGATTTAACTTGTCATCTGCAAAATTAATGCTTTCAATTTGGACAACTCTAAAATTTCGATGTTGGGTGGAGAGTTAAGACTACCAGTACTTTCTCATTTCTAGACTAAATATCTGTTGAGTTTATTTTGCACTTACATTGTTAACTCTTTACAAAACCAACTTGTGTTTTCATCAGACTTTGAGGAAAAGGCTTTATGAAAACATTGTGGAAAAGGGAGAAAAATAATGGTAACCAGTATTTTCTTATCTGTCGAAATGCATACTTCGACTCGTACCACTTTCAAACTTGTGGTATGCAGATGCCTTTCATTTAGAAGAATCTAACATTGTTCATTTAGGAAAAGGGCTAATTGAAATTGCATTTCTTTGATGTGTTTCTCTCCTGCAGTTTTGTTTAATCCTTTACCGAACAATCCCTGGTTTTTACGACCCAGAGGAAGAAGCCATCTGAAAACATTGTGGGAAAAGGAGAAAATGCTGGTAACCAGCATTTTCTCCTTTTTCCACAACGTTTTCTACTCTTCCAAGTTCAAGTTTCAATTTTTGAGCCATGTTTATCTTGTCGTCTGCAAATGCTTTGGATTTGGACAAGTCTAAAATTTTGTCGTTTGGTAAAGTGTTAACTCTTTATCAGACCACAAAGTTTAAGACTAATCCAAATTGAAAGCAGATGCAGACGACGAAATAAATGCAACTGAAAGATTGAAATTTCTTTAAGGGAACGATAGGAAAGGTTGTTGGAAAAGGAGAAAACCCTGGTTACCAGCAATTTCTCCTTTTCTTATAATGTTTTCAAAGGGCTTCTTTCTCGGAGATTTAAAATTTGGGATTGTGTTCACAAGGGTTAATGTATTTTATAAAAAAATATCAGAAATTTTCAGGGGAATTTTGTGGTTTGTGTTCTGCTAATTTCACATGCTAGGGGAGTGTTGCTTGCTTAAGTACAAAAAAAACGAAATTGTATAAACCATTTACATACAAGAAATATGGCCTTTAGAATTCTTGCAGTCAACAAACCAAGCCTGGGTAGCACCATCTTCGCAAGCCAAGTTTACGATCACTACTCGGATCTAACCTTGGCTGATTGAGCCCGATTTTGAGATTCCTGTGATGCGCCCTCTATTGGATGCTGGTTATTACCCCCCTTTACATCATATTTCTAAAAGCAAATGAAATATCATTTTACAAACTGCTTACGAATCCACATGAAGCGATAAGCAGACATCCACTTGATAAACATAACACGGGCCAAGCAGTTTGGGGACGATTTCTCTAGGGGACGATTTCTCCTGCATTCCGCTGAAGTACCCTAGATTTAGTCGATATACATAAGAAAAAGTGATAAACATAACAAGGGCCAATATTTTCTTTATGTAGTTTTCTTCATTTACAATCGCATTTTAGCGGAGACACGTTTTGTGACACATAATTAGGTTCAAATGTCAACACAACGTTATAGACAAACTCCGAGCAGAGTTGTCGTTTGTTACTCTCACCATACCTGAATGTGAATGATCCGGAGTGCAAGAGAGAGCGTTATAGATATTAACCGTATATAGCGCGTAAGAATACACAACTGCCGGATAAAGCTAAGTTTATTAGGTTACGCCTTTATTAGGTCAGTGTTAATGACAAAAACGGGATAAAAAACACACATTCGTCAGTTATTAAAGGATCGTAATACCCTTGCAATTCCATGGCATTTTGCAGATGAAATCTTTGAGGAAAGGAAAGCATTCACACCGTTTGATAAGCAATCTCTGTATATACTTGGGAAACTAGTTGTTTTGGCGGACTCAGCGATATAGAGTGGACACACCCTCCAACATTTTTGTCTGAATAGGCAGCTTACTATCGCTATAGGCAAGGGAATCCCTTGAGAGGGATTCCCTGGCCTAAAAACCATATTCACAATTAACTCCTTAACTCTTTACCACACCAGAAAATGCAGAGGACAAATTAAAGGTAACTCAAAAATTGAAATTGGGAAGGTAAAAAAAATCCTGTGGGAAAAAGGAGAAAATGCTGGTTACCAGCATTTTCTCCTTTTCCCACAGTGTTTTCAAAAGTCCTCTTTTTCAGGGTCTTTAAAAGTTGGGATTATGTGGTTAAAAGAGTTAACTCATTACCGAACGACAATATTGTATGTAGCCTTGTCCAAATCGAAAGCATTTGCAGATGACAAAATAAAAGTGACTGAAAATTTGAAATTTGTCGAGTGAAGGGTTGAAAACCCTGTGGGAAAAGGAGAAAATGCTGGGTACCAGCATTTTCTCCTTTTCCCACAGTGTTTTCAAAAGGCGTCTTTTTCAGAGTCTTTAAAAGTTTGGATTTTGTGGTAAAGAGTTAAGCACTTCCAGATGACAAAATATATGTATCTCAAAAAATGAAATTTGTTTCCAGCAGGATAGAAAACATTATGGGAAAAGGGGAAAATGCTGGTTACCAGCATTTTCTCCTGTTCCCACAATGATTTCAAAAGGGATTGTTTGGTAAAAGGTTAATGCAATTAACACACTTTGAAAATATCTTGGAATAAGAAGCTTTTACTTCTTGTAACAGCCTTTGTGCATACCTGACAGTATTTCACTCTCATGACACGTGACAATTTAAAGCAGGTGGTCCCTGATTGCAAGTTTAACAGTGAAATAAATGGGTTTAAAATGCATATATGGTGAAATATTATACTCTTATGGTATGATAAGTTGACTAGATATGTTAATATTTTGCTGCACACAGAAAAAAATGGTATTTGGATACATCTGCCACAGAAATGACCTTTGAAATCATTGTGGATGATAAAACATGCATCATTTATAAAACATAATTATGTTAAAGGTGGGTATTTAGAATTTTCACATTCCATAAAATTAGAAAATATATATATCACCGAAATTTATATGAGAAAACAATACAAATCATCAATAATTAAGAATCACAAAATTACAAAAAGAAAATGTTTTGGTGGTATAGCCTTAAAAGGCTACGTAGCCTCTTAGGCTATTTTTAGGTTTCCCGCAAAAAATAAAAAAAGCATTGTGGAAATGTTAAGAGACTAATGATGCTGAAATTCCATAACATAACAAACATGTGGTTACCAGCATTTTCTCCTTTTTCCACAATGTTTTCTATCATTCTCAAAACAAACTTCAATTTTTGAGCCATGTTTATTTTGTCATCTGCAAGTGCTTTCAATTTGACTAAGTTTAATATTTTGTCGTTTTATTAATATGATATTTAGAGTCAACTATTAGCAGTATGTCTAGCACTCTAAACCTTTGATTTCATATTTTTTACACAATATGCAAATTTTATGCCTGACATTTCACAAAAAAAAATGAAGGAAAGAAGTCAGAATTCTTTTATTAACCATGTACTTTCATTTGTACCATTTTGCTCATTTAACCATGTACTTTCATTTGTACCATTTTGCTCGTTTAACTTAACCTCTTATTACACAATCCTGAGTCTCAACGACACGGAAGAAGACGGCTTTTGAAAATATTGTGGGAAATGGAGAAAAATGCTTGTCACCAGAATGTTTAGATATACCTTGTCAAAAACATTCTTTTTTTTTTGAGCTACAGTTATTTGTCATCCAGAAATGCTTTTAATTTGGTCTTGTTCAGATTTTTTTTCATTTGATAAAGAGTTATCTAAGGCAACTGCAATTGTGAAAAGGTTCACAATAAGTATTCATGTGTTAAATTTTCAATATATATCTTCAGGAAATCTTTGGAATGTGAAATTTGAATATCTAAAAGTTTTTTCTGCATGCAGAGGGTGCAGAAATATAATAGTGCCTTCCATGCGTAAAATGTATGTTATAATTTATGTAACTCAAAACATTATGGTATGTTTTAACCCGTCACCACATATAAAAATTTTAGACCTATCCAAATTGAAAGTATTTGCAGATGACTTTTTCGTAGTGGCTAAAATGGAGCAGTTTTACTTTGATAGGGTAGAAAATTTTGTGAGAAAAGGAGAAAATGTTGGTTACCAGCATTTTCTCCTTTTCCCACAATGTTTACAAAAAGGCTTCTTCCCCTGGGGCATTAAAAGTTGTTGTGTGGTAAATTAAGGGATAGCAACTGTAAAACAGGAAAATGGTGAAATTGTTGGTTACAGCATTTTTCTCCATATTCCACTATGCTTTTTTCTTTCGGGATGTGAATCCCACAAATTGGTGACTTGTATACAAATGCTTTTAATTGCCCAAATTTATGAAACTCTGAAAATAGATTAATCAACACTTTAATTTGAAGAATTACATGTAGGACCCATACAGTAAAACAAGTCTTAGTGGCCACAGCTTTAATTAACTCTTTACCACACAGGAAAATTTTAGACGGGTCTATATTGAAAGTATTTGCAGACGACAAAATAAATGTGACTCAGTAATAAAAATTTGGTTTGGGGGGGGTAGAAAACATGGTGGGAAATGCAGAAAATGGTGGTTACTGGCACTTGGATTTTTTTTGGAATAGACTAAAATAATGCTCAAGTTTTGGCCTGCTTACAGCCATGTCAAATGGGGAGGGATTTTATCACAATAAATGGTCAGCTTACCTGTTATCCTGGTTATAAGAGAGGTCAGAAACTGTCCTTTGGTCAACCAGGTAACCTTTCTTTATCGCACAAAAACGGTGGTCAATTTACCACGAATATTAATGAAGCTGTCGTCTTGGTTACAGGTTAACACCTAGTTTTTGTTGTGTAGATGATTATCATGTATGGAAATGTGGTAGCATTATGTGGTGAAAATTACTGATCTCTTTTTTAACTCTTTCCCAAACAACAAATTTTGGACCCTTCCAAATGGAAAGAATTTGCAGACGACAATTTTAGATATGGAGAAAATTGCAGAAAGTCCTCAAAAAGGGTAGAAAACATTGTAGGAAAAGGAGAAATTGCTCGTTACGAGTTACGTCAGGGTTTGAGTTTGACCATTACTGGAACATTGGATTTTTGTTAGGGGTGTCCTTGGGCAAGACACTGCAAAGTCCTTGCCCAGCACATTAACTTGTGAGCTGTCGCAGTGATATTATTGATATGATATTGTCAGCAGCGTAAATGCCATGAGCTAATTAAGTCTTTACCACACAATACTGACTTTTAACAGCCCTGAGAAAGAAAGCCTTTGAAAACATTGTGGGAAAAGGAGAAAATGTTGGTAACCAGCATTTTCTCCTTTTCCCACAATGTTTTCTACCCTTCATAAAACAAATTTCAAATTTTCAGTCGCTTTTATTTTGTAGTCTGCAATTCCTTTCAATTTTGACAAACCTGAAATGGGTTAATTTCGCTGAAAATTAAAAACAAGAGAGAACTCATGTGCATTATTTTCCGACAAATTATTTTCTGTGATGCACTCTTGTATGTAAATGTACAATGAATGTTGCTATCAAAGCTAAGTTGTGGTTTTCAGACAAAAACTATCTAGGTCAAGCTACCATGTTGACTTCAGGTGCTCCGATAGGAGTCCACTACGGTACCGTGTTTAAACTCATGTAATTTGGAAAATCATAAAAAATATAACTTTAAAAAAATATATGATTTAGATAGGTAATTTTTGTTTTTGGCATGGACTTTGATGCCGCAGGAGACGACCTCCATTTGTCAAACATGAATTATATGTTTTATGCAGAGAAGGGGCTAGTATTTTTCAAATGTGGAGGAAAACTGTGCTTAATATTGCAATTGTGAATATTGAAAGTAACTTATCATTAATGAAGATACATCATATATTTTTAACCGACGCAATTCAAAAATACCTCGGCTTTCGATTTGCTAGGTGGCGCTATGTATGCAAATTAGGTATTTTTCCAGATTACCGTGGTGTCATAGATGACGCAGTACCAGTGAGGACAACTATACATCAAAATGGTTGTCTTCAGAGGCTTTCGATGTTGGCTAGTCTAAGATTTTGTTTTTCAAAAGCAACAGTTACTTGATCCAGGGAAGAAAAGAAAATTGCAAGTGGTAACATTTTACTTATCAAAGTACTTTTTGTAAGGGAATAGGCCCTTTGCGTGAGGTTTTCAAATAAATCCGGCTATCAGTGTAAGAATTAAAAATTTATGGTGATTAATCCTCATAAACACATAAATTGTTGGCACAGAAGTTACCCATTATAATGCTCTTTGCCAAAAAGCAGTTGGCATTAAAAGAAGGGAGGTAACTCCAAAGTGTCAATTTGTTAGATAAGTAGTCGCCTGAACAGACGTTTTCATATTCGGAAGCTTGGTTTTGGGCTGCTTATGAACCCTTTACTGGATGTCAAAGTTATGCCTTTGACCAAATTGAAAGCATTTGCATATGATAATTTGCAATTTGATCCAAATGGTGCAATCTTTAATTGATAGGGTAGAGAACAATGTGGGAAAAGGAGAAAATGTTGGTTACCTCATAATGTTTTAAAAGGGCTTCTTTGTCTAGGATCATTATTAGTTGGCATTGGCATAAGGTGTTTTAACCAGTCCAGTAATAAATTATACCGAACTATCATTTGTTATAAAGACACTTGGGACAGTGACTTTTGAAAACATGAAGAAAATACTGGTAACAAGCTTTTTCTACTTTTCCTGGAATGTTTTCAACCCTCACAAAGACAAATCACAATGTTTGGGCCACATGTGATTTGTTGTCTGCTTTCAGTATCAGCATGTTCAAAGTTTTGTCAGTTGGTAGAGATTTTAGGCAGTGCAGAACCACAATCTGCATACCCATTGTGGTCTCATCTAGCTGCATAGCACCAAAGTACTTTGTATGAATTGAAACTTTAGGGTATAAAAAGCAAATGAACCTGTTTATTGTGTCTGCATTTGCTACAAGATGCATTTGCTACAAGATGCATTTGCTACAAGAGAAAGGTGCTATTTTGATGCATATGTCCATTGCCTGCTTTCCATCATACTGTGGAAAAATTATGATGTCCATAGAAACCTGTAGTAAACAAAGTAGGAGAAAGACACTTTGCTATGATATGCAGTTGGTCCATTACTAAGATGGTATCTTGAGTAATCTGACCTTGACATGTTGATCTTTTATTGCTTTGAGATAGTCTCAGAAAAGCTGGGAAAACTGTTAATGAGGAAATGCAATGAATGGGTCTGGTATTTTGTCAAGGGTGGTGCATACAATTTTATATTTATCTACAGCAAGCATTTTATTGTCTTTGTTAACCCTTTACTAAATGGTACTCTGTTTTGACTCTTTAAAAGAAGTTTTAAGAATACATTGTGAGAAAAGGAAAAAAATGCTGGTACTAGTATTTTTCCATTTCCAACATAATTTTCTTCTCTGCCAAACTTCAACATTGAAAAAGCAACTTATTAGTCTGTCATATTTAATCTGTCTCCTGTAAATACCGTAAAAGTAGAAAACTCTAAATTTTTGTCATTTGATAAAGGGATAGGCAATGATGCAATTCTGTACTGGATTTGCCAGAAGAAAAAGGAATATTTCAGATTCTACATATATTTTTGTTTTGTATGAGTGCATTTTGACACATTTGCTGCAAAAGATGTTTGAAAATGCTGTTGCTTGCATGCCTTCATAGGTCAGTGAACCAGTTTCGGGCTTGGGCTTTGGTAGTTAGAATCCTGCAGGCATTGCAGTTTCTTTTGATGATGTTTTTCGAGGCTGTCTGTAGCAAGCTGTAAACAAGTTTCATATGTTAACCCTTCATGAAATGGCAAAATTTTAGGCCTATTTGAACTGGAAGCATTTGCAGATGACAATCTCATAGTAACTCAAATGGTGCAACTTCTCTTTAGTTAACTCTTTACCACACGAGAAAATTTTAGACTGGTCCAAAATGAAAGCATTTGCAGACGACAAAATAAAGGTAACTGAAAAATGAAATTTGGTTTGGGAAGGAAAGAAAACACTTTAGGAAAAGGAGAAAATGCATTTTCTCCTTTTCCTACAGTGTTTTCAAAAGGCTTCTTTCTCAGGGTCGTTAAAAGTCGGGATTGTGTGGTAAAGAGTTAAGGGTAGAAAACTTTGTAGCAAAAGGAGAAAATGCAGGTTACCAGCATTTTCTCTTTTTCCCACAATGTTTTCAAAAGTTTTCTTCCTATGGGTTGTTTAAACAAGCCATCAATGTGCGATAAAGGGTTAAAGCCTATCATCTTTGTATGTTCACAGTGCAGGAAGCTTTCAAATGGACAAAAATGTTGGTAATAAACATGCGAAGTTATTCATTACATTTACAATGTCTGCAAATGCTTTCAGTCCACGGAAGTCCATTTCTTTATTGTCTTGTAAACAATTGCATTAACCCTCTACCACACAATCTCAAATTTTAACAACCATGAGAAAGCTTTTAAAAACATTGTGAGAAAAGGAAAAACATGCTAGTAACCAGCATTTTCTTCTTTTCAAATAGTGTTATCTACCTTTCCAAAAACAGATATCAACATTTGAGTCACATTTATTTTTTCTTCTGCAAGTGCTTTCAAGTTTGAATAGTCTCAAAATCAATGTTGGTTATTAACGTTTATTTCCATTTATTTATCGTCACTACCGGTTGCCCATCTGAGGGACGCCCACAGAAGACAGTTAATTGTTAGGGGTGATAGTGCAAGGACATAGGTCGAAACTACCAAGAGCTTCGCCTGGTTTTTTAACGTGCTTGGCGTATAGGGACCTCAGTTTAATGTCTCATCCGAAAGACTATTAGTAATTTTAGTTGGCCAGCCGTGGATTCGAACCCACAACCTAGAGTGACCCGAAACATTGTGTTTATAAGCTCTACGCTTTACCTACTAAGCTGTACTGGCTGGTTATATCAATGTTGTTTTGCAGTAAAGAGTTAAACTATGTATTACTTGTCAGACTCTAGTTACTTTAGATTTGCAACGAGGTTTCAAATTCTATGTGATGCAAGCTAACGAGATAAGAAAAGATTCAGAAGGTTACAGAAGCAGACCTGTTTTATAATTGATACTTTCTAATCAGCAGGCAGGTCTTGATTGACAAATAAGTGGTTTTGTTCTCTTCTTTTGTACCCAGTAATTGGATATGTCAATTAAATACTGAAACTCTTTTGAAACTAGGGTGCTATTTCTTACCTCCAAATTCTGAAGAGTTAATTGGAGGGAGATAATGATAGAGAATTATGGGATAGTGAAATGGCTTCTGAGGGCTCCTTGGTTTTGATTACATTTTTCTTTCTCGCAGTCTTGCTCAGGCTTGTAGTTTTAAAGATATTGATTGAAAAGGATTCCCCTCAGTTTTTTTTTTTCCTTGACAGGTTTAATTGGACACTAAATGATTTTCTTGGAATCGACAACACTCCCAGTGAATGAACCCTGTAGCAATGACTGTCATTAGTCCTTGGAAAGAAATCTGCAAAATTTGAGATTCAAACCAGGTATCCCCTACTCTAAAATCCTGTATTACTACAAGCTGTGCCCGTCCGGGTGGCTCTGTGGTGAGCGTGTCGGACTCATGACCTGGTGGTTGTGAGTTCGATACCCGGTTGAGGCGAACTTTCTTTCCGGCGTATTTTCGCCTCTCACCTCTGCTGAAGCATGTGAGAAAAGTAGTCGGTGGCTTTGGAAAGAAAGTAGTGTAAGTACCGGTGAGAGAAAGCCAGGAAACACATGTGCGTCACCGACCGCCATGATATGACCTTATCTGTTAAAGTGGCGTTAAACCACGATACAACCAACCAACCAACTACAAGCTGTACTACTGGGCTGGGCAGGGAGAAAGTTAAAACTGTGCCACACATCAAGATTTTAGACCTGTCCTAATTGAAAGTATTTGCAGACGACAGTTTCATAGTGGATCAAATTATGCGATTTTGCTTTGGTAGGGTAGAAAACTTTGTGGGAAAAGGAGAAAATGCTGGTTACCAGCATTTTCTTCTTTTCCCACAATGTTTTCAAAAGATTTATTCCTCAGGGGTGTTAAAAGTTGCCATAGAGTGGTAAAAGGTTAAGGTGCTGTCTGTATTCAGCATGTACAAATATGCTTTACCCCTTTACCACATGGCAAAATTCTAGACCTATCCAAATTGAAAGCTTTTGCAGATGACAATTTCATAGTGGCTGAAATGACACAATTTTTCTTTGATAAAATAGAAAACTTTGTGGGAAAAGGAGAAAATGCTGGCTACCAGCATTTTCTCCTTTTCCCACAATGTTTTCAAAAGGCCTCTTCCTTAGGGTCATTAAAAGGCATCATTGTGTTGTAAAGGGTTAACTCTTTGGTTGGCTTATTATGATTTTGAAGAGTTAAGAAAAATAAATCTTTTGGAGAAATGGCATCTTTGAAAGCCAAGGCTGACAATTCACTATGCTACTCTACCCTTGGCGGATCAAGCTTGATTTTTACATTCCCCCAATACGCTTTTTCATTGGATGCAGCCAGCTCTAACTGCAATGAATGAAATCTCTCGTAGCATTTCATCATTGATAAAAATAGAATAAGGTCGCAACCTTTCAAATAGAATGCAAACATGGAAACCCATGAGAATGTCTGCTTATTGCTTCAAGTGTGTATTCCTAAGCGGTTTGTAAAACGATATTACATTGGCTTTTAGGAATATGATGTAAAGGGGGGTAATAACCAGCATCCAATAGAGGGCACATCGCAGGAATCTTGAAATAGGGCTCAATCAGCCAAGGTAAGATTCACTTAGTGATTGTAACCTTGGCTCGCGAAGACGGAGAAATGGGGCCACTTCATTATTTGTGTGAAGAATTTATCTCTTTACAAATTTAACAAGAAAATCTTAAGACTTAACCAAATTGAAAACAAATAATGAATGACTCAAAAATAATCGAAATTTGGTTTGGAAAGGGTAGAAAACATTGTGTGAAAAGGAGAAAATCCTGCTTACCATCATTTTCTCCTTTTCCCACAATGTATTCCAAATTTTTCATCCTTAGGATTTGTCTGTGACATAGTTAAAAAAAAAAAAGGGAAAAAGAGACAGTGCTGGGTACCAGCATTTCTTCCTCTTCCCAAAATGTTTTCAAAAAGCTGTGTATGCCAGTTTCACTTGAGAATGTTTGGTTAGTAGCTATTAAAATGAAAGTCTAAATGATAGCTTTGCACTCTCACATCCTCATATATCAAAATGACATCAATTTAAAAACAATTGAAGGAGAATTGAAAAGTATTTTTCACAACTGTAGCTATTTTCACATGACCTTCTGTCCTTGTTTTTTTTTAACCCATTACCACACAATCCCTACTTTTGACGACCCTGAGAAAGAAGCCTTTAGAAAACATTGTGGGAATAGAAGAAAGTGCTGGTAAGCAGCATTTTCTCCTTTTCCCACAAAGTTTTCTACTCTATCAATAAACAATTGCACCAGTTAAGCCACAATGGAATTGTCGTCTGCAAATTGCTTTCGATTTGGACAGTGCTAAAATGTTTGTTGTATGGTAAAGAGTTAACTCATTACCACACAATCCGGTAACTTTTGACGGCCCTGAGAAAGAAGCCTTAAGAAAAGATTGTGGGAAAAGAAGAATATGCTGGTAAGCAGCATTTTCTCCTTTTCCCAGAATGTTTTCTACCCTTCACAAAACAAATTTCAAATTTTCAGTCACTTTTATTTTTTCCTCTGCAAATGCTTTCGATTTGGACAAGCCTGAAATTTTGTCGTTTGTTAAAAGAGTTAAAGCAGACTTTTGGATGCTTTATGTCATTAGTTCAGTAATGTCATCGTCCTGTTGTCGTCGGTGTCATTTTCTTACGTAACTGGTATTTTCTCACATCTCTAACACTTACTGCAGCGGATTATAGGCACCAACATTTCCTGCTTTTGTTTTTCATCTCCTATTTTGTAGTGTATGCAGAGCTCCAGATAAGAGGGAGTATTTTGATTTCAGAATTAAAAAAAATTATCATTCTCCACTAATCCCTATGTTATGGGCTCTCATTAGAATCGTCTCTTCGAGACGATTCTAATGAGTACCCACAACATAGGGTTTGGAAGAGAAATAAATGGATTCAGAATACCATCACTCTCTCTTATCTGGAGCTCTGAGTATGTTTTGCTGCCGTTTTCTAACTTTTTATCAGAAGACAAAGTATGAACTCCTAACCACGTCGCAAAATTTTACACTGACCAAAATTCAGCGCATTTGCAGACAACAAACGTAATGTGAATTAAAAACTGAAATTTGCTTTGGAGAGAATGGTAGGAGACATTGTAGGAAAGGGAGACAGTGCTGGTCACCAGCATTTTCTCCTTTTCCCACAATGTTTTCAAAAGCTGTCTTCTTTAGGGTCATTGAAATTTGGGATTGTTTGATAAAGGGTCAAATTTGACAATAGCATTTGCAGATGAGTGACTTTTTCTACAGATCTAATGACAGGTTTTGTACTTTTGATTGTAACCAGCAATTTCTCCTTTTTCCATAGTGTTTTCTACAGGGTTCCCTGTTGAAGTTAATAAAACACTGGATTGTGTGGACTGGTAATGAGTTTAAACCTTTACCAAGGACAAAATTTTAGACTGGCTAAATTGAGAGCACTTGCAGACATCAAAATAACCTTAACTCAAAAATTGAAATTGTTTCTAGCAGGGTAGAAAACATTTTGGGAAAAGGAGAAAATGCTGGTTACTAGCATTTTCTCCTTTTCCCATAATGTTTTCAAAAGGCTTCTATCTCCGGGACATAAAAACAAGGGATTGTTTGGTAAACGGTTAAATGTTAATAAGTTTCAAAGATGCAGTCTTTCGACTGTTGTGTATCATGACGAAGATGTGAAGCAATGTAAATGCAGCATATGCATGTCTTGATGAATACCGTAATTATTAACCCACTACCTCACAATCCCTACCTTTGACAACAATTGTGGTAACCAGCATTTTCTACTTTTCCCACAATGTTTTCTGCCCTTCACAAAACAAATTTCAAATTTTCAGTCACTTTTATTTTGTGGTCTGCAAAATTTAATGCTTTCGATTTGGACAAACTGAAAATTTTATCGTTTGGTAATGAGTCAACTCTTTACCACACAGGAAAATTTTAGACTGGTCCAAATTGAATGCATTTGCAGACGACAAAATAAAGGCGACTGAAAAATAGAAATTTGTCCTAGGAAAGGTGAAAACACATTTTCTCCTTTTCCCACAGTGTTTCCAAAAGGCTTCTTTCTCAGGGGCGTCAAAAGTAGGGATTGTGTGGTAATGGGTTAAAGGCTAAAAACACCTTTCCTCCGCAGGTTCAAGAGAAAGTTTAATCATAATATAGAATAAAACAGTAGATAGTGTAGACAAATAACTGACTGCATGTTCTGTACAGTCTGATCTTGATCTACACTGTCTGCAAAAGGCCATTAATTTGTGCTTCGCAGCCTAAAAGTTAAGTTGGTATTCACTTGAGGTTATCAAAATCTCTTTTTAGTATTTCAACTATGGGAATTTGGTACAGTATGTACTTTCTCATTGAAATGTTTATTTCTTTTCATAGACTTTGTTTATAAACAGTGCAGAAGAAGGAGGCTAAATTACATTTCTTCAGTGTATTGTTTCTTACCCTTTTCTATTATTGTTTAATTGTATGTCACAGTTCACATTTTCTTTTACTTTTTCGAGCTGTTCTCAGAGATGAATATACCATTGTGGCAAAAGGAGAAATCACTGGATGCATCTTACAAGCAATATCTCTATTGTCCCCATTTCTTTAAAAAAGGTCAGTCTTTAATGCAAAAATGTTATCTTCTGGAGGTTATTAGGGGTAACTTTTGACCTCATATACAGTAAAACCTGTTTTAATGGCCACCTCCACTAAGCAAGCAACCTGTATCAAATTGGAAATTATCTATTTAGTTCCTAAAGAAGGCAATTATGTTGAAATGTACCTGTACTAGGCAAACACTTGTCATCAGCAACCATGCTTTAGGTGTCCATATAGTATTAATTTCGCAGAAGACAAAATCTTAGACCTGTCCAAGGCTAGTAAACATTGTGGAAAAATGGAGAAAATGCTGGTTGCTGCATTTCTCCCTATCTTGCAATGTTTTCATAAGCTCTTATTCTCAGTGGTATTTTCTCATGGGCCCTTTACCAAACAATCCAGACTGTTAATGACCCTTGGAAAATGTAATAGCAGGATTTGTTGGTAAAAGTGTAAAGGAAAGAAATACAGATCACAAAAAATGATAAACTCAGAGCTCCAGATAAGAGGGAGTAATGGTTTTCTAAATCCATTATTTCTTTTTGAAACCCTATGTTGTGGGTACTCATTAGAATCGTCTCATCGAGACGATTCTAATGAGTACCCATAACATAGGGTGTATTGGAGAATAATTGATATTTTCAATTTTGAAATCAAAATCACTCCCTCCATCTGGAACTCTGATAAATTATTTCAGTGAACATTATAGAGTGCAGACTAGATGCAGAAGGTGATTGTAAGATTTTAGAAATCAAATGAAGATAGAATGCATTGACATGTGTGCGAAATAAAGAGCTTCTGTGCCATTCCTTACTCCCTACAGACAACATTTTTAGCGCAGCTGTTTCGGAGAAAACATGAAGGTATTATTATTCGACTCTTGCGTACAAAGTCCGTAGCAAAGAAACAAATGAACAAATGGGTAGCTGAAATAAATTATGAACCGCGTCTGGCGGGATTTGAACCCATGAAGGACATTTTATCCTTTTTTTTTTATGGTTAAAAAGACCAATACCATAACCACTGAGTCAAAGAGATATCTCTCTAACGCAGTTGTTAGGTATTGTATTCAAATCGGGATGAAGCCATGCATGAAGGAGTGGTCTCCCATAACATACCTCCTCTTAAAGGCATCATTATTTCGTTGATGACGCAAAACCTTATTAGACAAAAAGTCTGTTTTTGGACAACAAATGGGATTTATGGCTCAATAGTGAATCCAGGACGAGCCCCCATCTTACTAACAAAGTCCTTAACAAAGAAGCAACTGAATAAATCCATAGCTGAAATACAAACCGCATCTGGCAAGATTTGAGCCAATGAAGGACAATTATCCTTGTTTTTCGAGGTTTAAAAGACCAATACCATACCCACTGAGCCAAAGAGATATCTCTCCAACGCAGTTGTTAGGTATTGTACGGGCCCTGGCATCACCTGTGTTGTTGTGCAAAAACTTTGACATTTTGTAATGTCTCTATTATCACTGAAGATATTTACTTGAAATTTGGACAAATATTTTAAAAGCTATCCAAAGGGAAACCCCATGCATCAATGGAGGGTAATCATCTAAGTATTTTTGACACAGTTGTGCCCCTTTAAAGACTGAATTTTCAGTGAAGAAGAGCATTGGCATTTGCATGTGTTACTCCTGTTTGTCTTGCAGACAGATTTTGAAAGTATTCTGCTGTAAACTTGTTGTAAGTAAGATTAACCCTTTACCACACAATGCTGACTTGACACTCCTAGGATTTACCACACAATGCTGACGTGACAGTCCTAGGATTTACCACACAATGCGGACGTGACAGTCCTAGGATTTACCACACAATGCTGATGTGACAGTCCTAGGAATTACCACACAATGCTGACGTGACAGTCCTAGGATTTACCACACAATGCTGACGTGACAGTCCTAGGATTTACCACACAATGCCGACTTGACACTCCTAGGATTTACCAAACAATGCTGACTTGACACTCCTAGGATTTACCACACAATACAGTCAGGCCGCGATACACCGACCATCGTTATACCGGCAAACTCGGTTAACGACAAAAAAACACTGGGAACAAACCTCACCTAACGTAATTTTGACCCATTTGAACGGCATATTCAAGTACCGACACCGACGGACATTTGTCGTAACAAATCTTCGAAATTTAATGAATTTTGTTTCAGTTTATCGGAATTTTCTCAGCCCGTGTTTTACGGTTGTTGACATGCCGTAAAGGGTGTCGTAAAATCCTTTATCCGCAGTTGTCGTAAACAATATAGGTTACACAATAGACTCGATTATCGATTTTTTACACCTTCTGATAAATACATGTATTGTTTAATGTAAATAAAATGCCTTTGGCAAGTTTTTCAAACTTAAATTTAACTATGTACCGGTGTTGTATGTTTTATTGAATTCGGTTGTCTTTATTTGAGATGTTTGAGCAATTTGTTATAACGGGGTTTGACTGTACTTACCTGACACTCCTAGGATTTACCATCTTAGCGAGCCAAGTTTACGATCACTACATGGATCTTACCCTGGCTGATTGAGCCCGATTTTGAGATTACTGTGATGCACCCTCTATTGGATGCTGGTTATTACCCCCCTTTACATCATATTTCTAAAAGCAAATGAAATATCGTTTTACAAACCGTTTACAAATTACAAATACACACGAAGCGATCAGCAGACATCCACATGGGTTTCCATGTTTTACCTTCTGTTGGAAAGGTAGCGACCTTGTTCTATTTTTATCAAAGATGAAATGCTATGAGCGATTTCATTTGTTGCAACTAGAGCTGGCTGCATCTTATGAAAAAGTGTATCGGGTGAATGTAAAAATCAAGCTCGATCCGCCAAGGGTAGAGTAGCGTAGTGAATCATCAGCCTTGGCTTGCAAAGATGAGGATTTACCACACAATGCTGACTTGACACTCCGAGGATTTACCACACAATGGTGACTTGGAAAGAATCCTATATATAAAACATTTAATGACCTGGAGAAAGAAGCCTATAGAAAACATAGTGGGAAAAGGAGAAAATGCTGGTAACCAGCATTTTCTCCTTTTCCCACAATGTTTTCTACTCTGCTGGAAACAAATTTCAAATTTTGAGTAATGTTTACTTTGTCATCTGCAAGTGCTTTTAATTTGGACGGCTCTAGTTTTGTCGTTTGGTAAAGAGTAAAAATGGCACCTTTTTTCACTTACTACTGTGAGGTATCAATGCACTTGGCTTTTCTGTGCAGAATTTTGACTTCATCAGACTGTAGTGGTATATGGGGCAAAAAGTTAAGGTGAATTTCAATAAAGCTTTCTTTGATAAGAGAGTGATAAATATGTTGAAGTTTGTTTGATTTGTCTGAAATTTGGCAATTTAAAAATTTCTCATTGAAAGGGATCCGATAGAAAACCAAGATAAAATGATTTTAATTCTGGCCGATGATGTAAGATTATTTTGTTTGTCTGAGATTTACTGCATTTTTATATAACTTGATTTACCCTGTTCCGGGGCTGCTAAATTTTTGGGACTCTTACAAATTGAAACATTAAAATGACAGGTTACCTTATTACCAAACGACAAAGTTTTACACTTGTCTAAATTCAAAATTGTTACAGATGACAAAGGTTTGCTTAACTGATGAAATTTGTGGCTGGAAGGGTAGAAAACCTAGCAAGAAAAGGAGAAAATGCTGGTAACTAGTATTTTTACCTTTTCCCACAATGTTTTCTAAAGGCTACTTCCTTCAGGTCATTGAAATGAAGAATTGTGTTGTATAGGGTTAAAGACAGTAAACCGAAATTTGGACAAAAACTGAATACCTATGCATGAAGTAGTTTACCGTTAAACCCTTACTAAACATTTCTGCGTTTACATGACCTTGAAGATGAAGGTTTAAAGGTGGGTATCTAGAATTTTCACATCCCACCAAATAAAAAAATATATATATCACTGAAATTTATAAGAAAAAGCAATGCAAATCATCAATAATTAAGAATCTTAAAATTACCCCCCCCCCCCCCCCCCCAATTTTTTTTTTTGATGGTATTCCCTTAAATGGCTATGTAGCCTCTTAAGCTATTTTTAGATTTCCCGCCAAAAATTTTAAAAAAGCATTGTGGGAATGTTAAATGACTGGCATGTGACTAGTGACTCTGAAATTCCATAAAATGACAAACATGTAATTATTTTCTATAATGTCTTCTTCGGACGCTTTGTTTGAAGCTTTGTCTGTATGTTTTCTGCTTGACTCCAGAAGAGTAGAAAACAGTGTGAGAAAAGGAGAAAATGCTGGTTACCAGCATTTTCTCCTTTTCCCACAATGTTTTCAGTAGGCCTCTTCCTCTGGGTCGCAAAAACCAGGGATTGTTTGGTAAAGAGTTAAATGTGGCAAAAATTGAAGTTATTTATGGTGGAAGAGGGAATGTTTTCAAGAGCAAGGTTCCTCTTGATCATGAAAAAAAGGGATTGTTTCATATATAGAGTTAACTCTTTACCACACGTCAAAATTTTAGACTGGTTCAAATTGAAAGCATTTGCAGGCGACAAAATAAAGGTGACTGAAAAATTGAAATTTGTTCTGGGAAGGGTAGAAAACACTTTGGGAAAAGGAGAAAATGCTGGTTACCAGCTGGTTACCAGTATTTTCTCCTTTTCCCATAGTGTTTTCAAAAGGCTTCTTTCTTAGGGGCGTCAAAAGTAGGGATTGTGTGGTAATGGGTTATAAGATTATCTTTCCGACGAAATATTTCTATTGCCATATTTGAGAGGAAGTTTGTGCAGACATTAATGGAATTGTGGGTGGGAAAACCTGTATAAGCCGAGTGAGATCATCATTGATTCATCAAAGTGTTTAACCAGACGACAAAGTTTTACGCTTTTCCAATTTAGGCAGACAACTAATTATGGTTGTGGCTCAGTTAAATGATGCACCTAAGAATGTGTGAGCTGTTACAGTGATACCTACGTACCATAACTGAAATACTGTTGAAAGCAGTATAAAACCTTGTCCAAACCCCTTTTTTTCCCATTTAACCCTTTACCAAACAAGCCCTGGGGTTTACGTGTCTACAGTAAGAGTCTTTGAAAACACTTTGGGAAAAGGAGAAATTGCTTGTAATGAGCAATTTCTCCTTTTCCCACAGGGTTTTCTACCCTTTTTGAGAACTTTCTGCAATTTTCTCCAAATCAAAAATTGTCGTCTGCAAACTCTTGTAGTTTTGAAGGGTCCAAAATTTGTTGTTCAGGAAACTTTGTTTACTCTCTTTGCAGTCATGAAATACTGTTGAAAGCAGTATAAAACCTTTACCACATGTATTTTTGCATTTAAACTTTGTTTCCTCTCATTGCAGGTATGACTACAAGAAGCTATTGTACAATGCCACATTCTGCCTTGTTCCTAGAGGTCGCAGACTTGGGTCTTTCAGGTAATTATAGTAATCCTTTATTCCATAGATACTCGTTTCAAAGCATTGCTTTTAGGAGCCTTTGGAAAACATTGTGGCAAAAGGTGAAATTGCTCATGACGAGCAATTTCACCTTTTGCCACAATGTTTTCTAATTGCTATCAGAAGGTGTCATACACACAAAAGAAACAGCTTCATCCTTGCTGTTGTTTAGGGTCAATTAGAGATACCATAGAAATGCTTTATAAGGTAAAAGGTTAAATTTTAGACCAGGGTTTGTATTCAAAAACCATTCTTGAGAATATTCTTAGTCCATTTCTTCAAGAGATTAAAAGTTTGAACATAACACAACTTCTGATTGGCTATTTGTCACAGACAACGATTCAAAGATTTAAATTAAATTGACAGAATTTGACCTGAAAATGATAGACAATGTTGGGGGGGGGGGGGGGAGAGAGAAAATGCTGGTTACCAGCCTTTTTTTCTTTTCCTGCAATATTTTCAAAATCCTTCTTCCTCTTTGCCATTATAAAACTTGGGGCTTGGTGGAAAAAGTGTTAGTTCTGTACCAGACTACAAAATTCTAGATTCCTCCATTTTGACAGCATTTCAAATGAAATAAAGATCAGAAGTGATGGGAATTTTTTGGATGGAGTATCAGTCTGCAGACGACATTAAATCAAATTTAGCTAAAATTTGTGATTTCTCTGTGAAAGGATATAGAAGACATTGTGGAAAATAGAGAAACTGCTTGTAACCAAGATATTCAATTAGTTTGGAAGTAACACAACTTCTGATTGGAATTATTTGGTTGAGGGGTATTCCTGATTCGTATGTTGTTTAACTTTTTACTAAACAACAAAATTTTAGATTTGTTCAAATTTGAAGCATTTGCAGAAGACAGAAATAAATGCGACTCAAAAATTGAAACTTGACTTTGGAAGAGTAGAAAACATTGCTGAAAAAGGAGAAAATGCTGGTGACCAGCATTTTTCTCCTTTTCCCACAATGTTTTCAGAAGGTTGTAAAAACCAGGGATTGTACTTTGGTAAAGGGTTAACAGTTTTCAACATTATTCGAGTTGTACATTGTATCATGGTGCTTGATGCACATAATCTATGCTTTCCTGAAATTTCTTGTATCAGGACTTTGCACAATATTGTTTCAAACTTGCTGATTTCTTTTGTAACCACAGTAGAGTCAATTGTCAGTGGTGAGAATGAATCCTGCCACAACGACGATCATCACTTTTAAAGATACTGGCTAAGCTGGGGCTTCAGACCACAGACCACAGAGCCAACCCTTGTCCAAAATCCTGCATCAATCAACAGGGCTAAAAGTGTCTTTAACCGCTTAGTCCTCACAATCCTGACTTTTAAAGACCCTGTGAAAGAAGCCTTTTGAAAACATTGTGGGAAAAGGAGAAAATGCTGGTAACCAGCATTTTCTCCTTTTCCCGCAATGTTTTCCACCATTCCAAAAGCAAATTTCAATTCTTCAGTCACTTTTCATTTGTCGTCTGCAAATGCTTTCAATTTGGACCGGTCTAAAATTTTGTTGTTTGGTAAAGGGTTGTTAAGCTGTTCTTGGCACTAGCACTGGGATTAACTCTTTGCCAAACTGGTCCAAATTGAAAGCAGTTGCAGACAACAAAATAAATGTGACTGAAAAATTGAAATTTGGTCAAGGAGGGATAGAAAACATTGTCGTAAAAGCAGAAAATGCTGGTCACCAGCATTTTCTCCTTTTACCACAATGTTTTCCAAAGGCTTCTTTCTCTGGGTCTTTAAAAGTCAGGATTGTGTGGTAAAGTGTTAAAAAAAGTTGAAAGCTTTAACTCTTTCTTTACCGTAGAAGACATCAGAAATTTTTGTGGACAGTATAGATCAAGATCAGATTGTATAGAACATGCAGTCTGATCTCTTATCAACTCTGACCACCACTATATTTTAGGTAAATATCAGACTGTCTCTAAAATCCTCCAGCGGTGGAACTTCATTTATGGCAACTGAAAAAGTGGTAATCATTCACTTGAATAGTGAGAGAGTTAACATCATTCTTGCATGTCATTCTAGCATGGAGAAACGGAAAATTTCAATTTGCCAAGTAATGCATAAACATTTCCAGACAGAAGGTGAATTCCCTTGTAACACAAAAAAAGCTCAGCAATATTTTTCTTTTTAAGATTTTAGAAAAAAGTCCCTAGATATTCTGAGAGGAATCCCCCCCAAATTCCCCTATTTCTTAACAGAAAATTCCCCCTCTTTCTCACAAAAAAACTATCATAAGTACATACAAGAGAAAAAGAAGACGCAAGAGCGTCAAAGGTCGCCCGAAAATGATTTTTTTTTTCTTTCCATTATTAAACAAATATGCAGTCAAGAGAATATATCCGACTTCAATTTTTTCAGTTATTCTTCATTTGAGAAAAAAGTAGATATTGTTTTCTAATAAACTGACATGACAATAGTGACCTACATTGTCATATAACAAACTGTCAAGATAAAGTATGGGTTTTCGAGCTGGAAAACGTTCAAATGCCCCATTTACATTTTATGCTACTTTTATGTCTATTTTCAATTTCGCCATCTGAGAATAACTGCATAATGAAAAAAAAAAAAAATGCGACAAATATATTTTTTCAGCCATGATTACAAAAATTGTATTTCGTTTATAACTGGAGATATACCTTATAATTGGTCAATGACTACAAATAAAATAAACGCATTTGAAACCATACGTGGTTACCAAATACTTTACTTTACAACTTATAATATAGTAAATTATATTTCCGATGCGAATTTTGTTTTTCCATTGCACCTATCCCGCGCAATGGAAATTTGAAATGAAGTTTTATTATCTGGGTACTCAATAGGTATTGGAAAAAAAGTTTCAGTTTATTTGATTTATAACTTATAACTTAACACATAATCTTTATTTTGCCCACCAAATGACAAAATTTTTAGAACAATCCGAAATATCTGAGGACGGTGTAGATCAAGATCAGACTTACCAAAATTACAATCTGATCCTAGATTCACGCAATGTAATGTACCGGTATATAAAATGATACATGTAACCAAAGCCGATCAGTGAAATATCTGAAGAGGGTGTAGATCAAGATCAGACTTACCAAAACTGAAGTCTGATCCTAGATTCACGCAGTCTAATGCATGTTAGCTGATATATAAATCAAGTTATTATCCATTTTAAAATTCAATCTGAACTTTAAGACCTGTGTTGGGTGCATTATATTGTACTTGTTCGAACTTGGTAATTTTTCCATTTCCCCTTCTGAGATTACCTGCTTAAAGAAGGAAATATTGCTACAAATATATTTTTTTAACAGTAAAAACTTTATATTTCAATATTCCTGCAGATATACCCTAGGAAAGATATACGAGTACAAATACACACGTTTGAAATCATACATATTTACTTTATATAGTAACAAATGTATAATGTCTATTGCGTACAGGTTTTCTTTTCCATTGCGCCAGTCCCGCACAAAGGAAATTTAACCCTTTCCCAAACAATCCCTGGTTTTTACGGATCAAGAATAGTAGCCTTTTGAAAACATTGTGGGAAAAGAAGAAAATGCTGGTAACCAGCATTTTCTGCTTTTCCCACAATGTTTTCTACCCTATCATAGACAGAAATAATCTTTTCAGCAAGAGTTTAAATTTCGTCTTCTAATGCTTTCAATTTGGTTTGTCGTTTGGAAAGGGTTCAAAGGTTTTAACATCAGTACTTATAAGCATAAAGAAATTCTAATCATTTTCTTCAATTTACTACCCATAAGAAAATACATTAAAGACCTGTAACACTTTAGGTACAATATACTGTTGGTAAATTTTTCATTTCGCCATCTAGGAATACGTGCATAAAGGAAAAATATCACTACAAGTACATTTTTTCAGCGGTACAAAAAACATAATTTTTGGTTTTTACTTGTAAATTACCTTTAATGGGTAGAAAAAATCAAATCATTATTGTTATTCTATTTAATAAACAGGCATGATATATTTCCATGCGTATATTTCTTTTCCATTCCGTCCATTGCTCTAAAATATTTCCATTCCGCTCTTTAGGCCTGCCGGTAAAGAGTCATTATCTCCCGCTAGATGACATTCTATAAATACTCGAATCATCGAAGAATATGACATGCACAAACAACGGTAGAGAGTAGGAGTAGTTCTGTATTTCCATTGGTTCCTAAGATCACGTGACTGGACGAGTTTATTTGCGTTAAAAATAGATGGATTCTGCACAAGAACATTAATTGTTTCACAAAATGTTGCGCAGCAGACCGTTAATAATTCTTTCACGATTCTTTATCGGTTTAAAAACAAGTAATTAACCTCAAAAAAGGTGAAGAAAACCCCACACAACAATTTCACAAACATTCACACCTATTTTACCAAATTAAACCTGGCGAATATGATGAAAGATTTTAACCGGAAGTACCTACACTCTCCATGAACATCTCTTCCGAACTATATTAAATATAAGGTCGCCGGCTTCTGCCGGGCGACCAATTACTTAGAACTTGGAATGGGTAGGCGGAGCTAAGAAAGCAGGTGGGCTGGAGTACATGCCTCAATCTCTCAGCCTGGAACTCTGTTGTGGTTGCAAAAAAGAGCTTCCTGTATTTACATCTTTTTAATCACTAAAGCATTACCAGCCAATCCAATGTTTAAATGACCCCTGAGAAAGAAGAATTGTCAAAACATTATGGAAAAAGGAGAAAATGCTGGTACCCAGCATTTTCTCCTTTTTTGCACAATGTTTTTATTCCCTTTTCAACTGCAAATTCCACTGTTCAAGTTTGAAAATTGTCATTGAGCCCTTTCAACGCAGTTGGTTGAGTACAGACTATGAGAGCAGGGGGAAGCTGCTGGTTTGAATAGCCAATATCTTTTCAACATCTTCGTGAGCCAAGGTTATGATCACAACAAGGATCTTACCACGGCTGATTGAGCCCGATTTCGAGATTCCTGCAATGCGCCCTCCATTGGATGCTGATTATTACACCCTTTTGCATCATATTTCTAAAAGCCAATGAAATATCGTTTTACAAACCACTTACGAATAAACATGAAACGATAAGCAGACATCCACGTGGGTTTCCATGTTTACCTTCTATTCGACAGGTAGCGACCTTGTTCTATTTTTATCAAAGATGAAATGCTACGAGCGATTTCATTTGTTGCAGTTAGAGCTGGCTGCATCGAATGAAAAAGCATATCGGGGGAATGTAAAAATCAAGCTCGACCCGCCAAGGGTACTGTAGCGTAGTGAATCGTCAGCCTTGGCTTGCAAAGATGCTTTTCAAGGATTGATGATTGTCATTGCAGTACGGTTTTTTCCTCTCCCACCACCGCTCATTGTTTTGACGATTGTCATGAGGGAAAGCAGTGGCTTAGAAAGAATATTGTGCAGAGCATAGAAAGAAACTCTAGGGAAGCATGAAAATGTGCAATGGCCACTGTTAAATACCTGAAATAATGTTGAAAATGACGTTACACTAATTTGGCCACAAAAATTATGTCATCTCGGATTGCTTTCAAGTTGGACAATTCTAAAATCTTATCACTGGGTAAAAAGTTGATTCATTATGACATTAAAACCCATAATTGCTGAATAAAATGGAAATCAAGAGTTTCAGTTACAGCAAAAGCCAGATAATTAAAAGTGACTGCTTTGTCAGTTAAAGCAAAAAAAAGAAGCATTTACCTGATTACCCAGATAATGGTAGAAGAAGCCAAATTCTGCCAAATAGATTCATAATTTTCTGGGAAAAAAAAAATTAACCCCTCTCTGGCATAAGGGGGTTTACCTCTTTAGCAAGTGATGAAATTTTAGACTGATTCTAATTGAAAGCACATGCAGACGACAAATCAAGAGTAACTCAAAAGTTAAAAGTATTGTGGGAAAAGGAGAAAATGCTGGTTGCCAGCATTTTCTCCTTTTCCCACAATGCTTCCAAAAGACTTCTATTTCAGGGTCTTAAAAACCAGGGATCGTGGGGTAAAGTGTTCTATGATGCATTTTAGCAGATAAGTCATCACAAAGTCCATAAAATCCATGTTATTTTACAACGGCCTGAATTGTTGTTGGTTGTAGTTGTATTTAGGTTTAACTCCACTTTAACAGCCAAGGTCATATCATGGCGGTCGGCGACGCACATGTGTTTCCTGGCTTTCTCATACCAGTACTAACACAACTTTCTTTCCAAAGCCACTGACTACTTTTTCCACATGCTTCAGCAGAGGTGAGAGGCGAAAATATGCCGGAAAGAAAGTTCGCCTCAACCAGGTATCGAACTCACAACCACCAGTTCATGAGTCCGACATGCTCACCACTGAACCACCCGGGTTGGCAAGGTTGAATTGTCCCATTGACATATAGGATATTTTTTAGCTCACCTGAGCACAAAGTGCTCAGAGTGAGCTTTTGTGATAGTGCTGTGTCCGTCATCCAGCATCCGTCGTGTGTCGTTTGTCGTCAACTTTTACCTTGGTATGCTCTAGAGGCCACATTTTCAGTCCTATACTCATGAAACCTGGTCAGAATGTTTGCCTCGATGAAATTTCGGAGGAGCACGAATTTGGGTCATGTCGGATCAAAAACTAGGTCACTAGGTCAAATCTTAGAAAAACCTTGTGTATGCTATAGAGGCCACATTTTCAGTCCAATACTCATGAAACTTGGTCAGAATGTTTGTCTTATTGATAATCTCAAAAGTGTTTGATAATGGGTAATAAAACTAGGATAGAAAACTAGGTCAGTGGAAAACTAGATTGAAAATGGTTCATGTTTGGTCAATAGACCCAGGTGAGCGATTTCAGAGCCATCATGGCCCTCTTGTTTGAATAGCAAAAGGTTTTTTCTCATGTTGGCTTGCACAGTCTGCACAGGCTAATTGGGTTGATACTTCACTTAGATACACTCACTAAACCCCCTTTTGTCAGGGCACTGCTCAGATATGTGGTTGAAGGCTGTCAGAGGTGAAAGATAATTACAGAATGTGATTATGCCATAATGATGGTATTCTGCTGCAGAGGTATTTTAGTCGCTTATCCCGGAAAGTGTGTTTCAAAAATATAGGTTACTTTTGCGGCCATTCTAGATAAAGATCAGACTGCACAAAATGTGCAATGAGATGATTGAGATCGTGGATCTACTTTGCTTTCTTGAGACATAATCTGAACAAAAGTAACCATCAGACAGCAGATATTGCAGATGTTTTTTCATGACTGCAAACTGCAGTTTTGTGTACTTGGAATAGAAGTCCTCATTGCTTTTCCAGGACAGTTGATAGCCATCGTGACAAGATTAACCCATTACCACACAATCCCTACTTTCGACGACCCTGAGAAAGAAACCTTTGGAAAACATTGTGGGAAAAGGAGAAAATGCTGGTAACCAGCATTTTCTCCTTTTCCCACAATGTTTTCTACCGTTCACAAAACAATTTTCAAATTTTCAGTCACTTTTATTTTGTCGTCTGCAAATGCTTTCGATTTGGACAAGCCTAAAATTTTGTCGTTTGGTAATGAGTTAATTTCTCTCACACTGCTGGTCATCGTTTCAGTAGTGGTTATTTAGGAAAGCAGACAGTGGCTTGGGAAGCACTGCTCACAGAAACTCCAGGAAAGCATGGAAAGGTGCACTGGCTGCTACAATATAACTGACATACTGTTGGAAATGACATTAAACACATTAAAATCAATCAATCAATCAGAAGAGAAGCTAGACTCATAAAAACCTTGGTGCTGCATACTCCTGTTTAGGTCAAGGTCACTGTTTACCAAATGGGGGCGGGGGAGGGGGGAAATGTTGATCAAATTGAATTTTAAAGATGCCTGTCTACAGCCGGTGAGCAGAAACGCTGCTAAATTTCAAAAAGAAAAATAGAATGGTACAGAAATCTGTCCTTTGTGTACACAAGGATAAATTACTGACATATATTGTGTAAATGAAAAAAGAAACACGGGGGTTTGTGTGAAAAACATAAAATTGGCCAGAAGAAAACTGGCTGACGATCGAAGCTGTAAACAATGGCGGTTACTCACGGAAATTTATCGTTGGTTTCCGCCTAGAGTCGGATACGGTGTAACTTACATATAGGCCTCGATCTCCGTCTAAAAATAGAGGCTGCAACAGAGAAGCATCCATTTTCCTTTATTTACTGCATCAAGGCCAAGGTCAAATATAGTCACGTTACAGTATGCATGATCATCATACGAATCTACCCGAGTGTATAACAGATATCGAAAATCTTCCATTCAAAATTTGGAAACGACCAGTCTGTTTACATTGAAGGCCGCAAGTCCGCGAAATGCATTTTCTGTCGGGCGTAATCTAAGCAACCTTGCAACCGTCAGGTGCAATATTTGGCATAGATGTATAAGAATGACTATATTTTGATAAAATAAAAACAAAATGAGTTAAAACTGGCTTAAAATGAGTATTATTGCCTCTTTAATCAACTTTCTGAAAGGTTTGATAGACGTTGCATCGTGAAAATAACTTCATTTCATGGTCAAAGTAATGCCGTATCAAAGTATTATGTATCTTGTGCAAGTTGCATCTGATAGATAACAGTCTTATGCTGGTCAAACGTCAGGAAGTGAGGCAAGTTTAGCGTATCTAGAACTTTAAGGGGTCATTTTTCGTATTGACCCACTGTGTCTTGTTATCTCTTAGGTTTAAGTGAATGGAAACCAGAGTTGAGAAAGTAAATTTTTGAAAACATTGTTAGAAAAGGAGAAATGCAAGACACTTCCAGAATTTTAGCTTATGTTAATTTGTGGTCTGAAAATGCCTTGGGTTTGGATGAGTCTAATATTTTGTTGTTTGATGAAGGATTATTTCTTTATCAGATGTCAAAAATGTAGACTTGTCCAAAATGAAATCACATGTATTTGCTGATGACAATTTCAGTGTGGCTCGAATGATAGAACTCGTCTTGAATTGGGTAGAAAAAACATTGTTGGAAAAGGAGAAAATGCTGGTTACCAGCATTTTCTCCTTTTCCAACAATGTTTTCAAAAGTTTCCCCTTTTATGGGATTGTATTTCAAAGGATTAATTTCACGCCACTGAAGCAAAGACCAGTACAGAATAACTCTGTTCATGTGAACTAATTATCTTCCTTGACATCTTGACAAATGACATTTTCTGGAGGCCTAGTCTCTATTTTTTTGCACCAGCATTGACCATGTTTTATGAGGGAGAATTGGACAATATAATAAACTCTGTAACCCCTCAACAACAAGTTTTGACTTGTCTGAATTGAAAAGGCTTGCAGAGAACAGATTCAGTGATAATACCAGCCTTTTGAATTGATGACACCATTGTGGAAAAAGAAGAAAAAACTGGTTACAGAACACAGTCTAACTTTGGATCTAGACTGTTCCTTTTTAATACGCCCAAAGGGTGGTATTATGTTATGACTCGGGTTGTCCTTCCGTCCGTCTGTCTGTCAACAATTTCTTGTGTACGCAACTCTTTCAACATGTTTCATTGGAATAAGATCAAATTTACCACAATGAATCTACGATGTTTAGTTGTGCATGTGAATCTTAAAATATGGATATAGATTTTAATCCGTTGCACTGACAAGCCTCTTCAGGCATAAATTTATGCGTGGCTCTGTGCTCTTGTTTTCTCCTTTTGTAATCTGAGAAACACAGCCATGAGTTGGCAATATACTAGTATGTACCATAAGTACAAGGTTGATACTAAGAAAGTCCATGTCATTGAGATTTGTTACAAGGTTTGAAGCTTGGTTACATGTCTGGGTCTGTATTCAGCAATTGTTCTCAAGAACATCTTAGGTCTAATAATAGATTTAGAAAGTTAAAACACAACTTCTGATTGGCTAAATCATCAAATGCTATGTTAGTTTCAAATGTAGAAAAATCTTGAGTTTATGAGTAAAAACTGTCCTAAGAATGGTTTGTGAGAACAGACCCTTGTTAACCCATTACCAAATGACAAAATTTTAGGTTTGTCCTAATCAAAAGCATTTGCAGACGACAAAACACACTGTGACCGTAAATTTCTAATTTGTTTTGTGAAGGGTGGAAAACATTGTTGGATAAGGAGAAAATGCTGCTAACCAGCATTTCCTCCTTTTCCCACAATGTTTTCTAAAGGCTTCTTCCTCAGGGTCGTCAAAAGTAGGGATTGTGTAATGGGTTAGGACTATACCAAAACAGCAAAATTTTAGACTTGTTGGAATTTAAAGCTTTTGCAGAAGACAAATCCCTCTACAATGACTGAATTTGATTTTAGAAATGGAGAAAACATCATTTACTGCTTTTCCCAAAATATTTTCTAAAGGCCTCATTCCATAGATTTTGAAAATTTGGAAATGTGTGGTGAAGTATTAATGAGGATGCTGTTATTTAACTCTTTACCAAGCAACAAAATCTTAAACTTGTCCGAATTCACAGCTCGCCTCTCACCTCTGCTGAAGCATGTGAGAAAAGTAGTCGGTGGCTTTAGAAAGAAAGTATTGCTAGTACTGGTATGAGAAAGCCAGGAAACACATGTGTGTCACCGACCGCCACGATATGACCTTAGCTGTTAAAGTGGCGTTAAACCCCAGTACAACCAACCACCAACCGAATTCACAGCATTTGCAGACGACAAAATAAATTTGACTCAAAAATTAAAACTTGAGTGGTTATCAGCATTTTATCTTTTTCAATGTTTTTCAGAAGGCTTCTTGTAAAAAAAACAGAGATTGTTTGGTAAAGGATTTTGATGAAAATGATTTTGGTTGAGGAATGAGGAATTTAACCTTTTATTCCATAGATACTCATTTCTATGCATTGCTTGTTGGAGCCTTTAGAAAACATTGTAGCAAAAGGTAAAATTGCTCGTGACGAGCAATTTCGCCTATTGTCACAATGTTTTCTATGCTATCAAAAGGTGTCATATACACATAAGAAACGGCTTCATCCTTGATGTTATTTAGGGTCAGTTAGAGATACCATAGAAATGCCTTATGGTGTAAAGGGGTTAAATCACTCTTTTCCATATATTTGCAGCAACTAATATGCCTGCAGACGAAAATTTGGTTTGAATGAATACAAAAAATTACCGATAAAAAATCCTTGGAATTGTGCCTAGAACAAGTCAACATTGAGTGCTGAATAACTTTTGCAGATATCTCACAGAGCTTTCGTCCTATTATGCCTGAAAATTAATTATAGGAGTTCTACGCTACACATAAAGAAGCGGAATTGAAAAAATTTGCTTAGTAAAGTTGATCAGTCGATTCTATCAGAATGAATCTCAGATTTCTATGGAATCCAGCTGTAATCTGTGGAAAAGCTTTTTTATCAATATTGATTCCTGCCACTTTGAGACTGTCACAGAGCAAACAAATATTAACACTTTTTATCTGCCTGGTTTACTCTCTACTAAACTGCAGTATAAGTGGAAAGCATTGATATCACATTTGTGGCTTGTATGATGTGAATACTCTATGAATGGCTAGAAAACATTGTGTGAAAAGAAAGATCATTTGTTATTTACTATTTTTGATTTTCTGAAGATATGTTTAGATACAGTCTTTGTCAGAAGTTCTGTATGGTGGCCCAATAGTCACTTAACTCATTACCGAACGACGGAATTCTAGGTTTGCCCGAATCGAAAGCATTTGCAGAAATAATAAAATAAAAGTGACTGGAAATTTGAAATTTTGTTTTGTGAAGGGTAGAAAACATTGTGGGAAAAGGAGAAAATGCTGGTTACCAGCATTTTCTTCTTTTACCACATTGTTTTAAAAAGGCTTTTTTCTCAGGGGCATCAAAAGTAGGGATTGTGTGGTAATGGGTTAAACTAACTTGGCTCATAGTCAAGGGGATGCAAGATTCTGTCTTGGTTTGGCCTATGATCTTTATAAGGATTATAATATTTACTTGAAGCATTTCCCTAGACTGGTGTCAGTCCGTTAAATAGAGCCTTTTCATTAACCCCACACACTTACCACACAATCCCGACTTTTAACGACCCTGAGAAAGGAGCCTTCTGAAAACAATGAGGGAAAAGGAGAAAATGCTGGTAACCAGCATTTTCTCCTTTTCCCACAATGTTTTCTACCCTTTCCAAATCAAATTTCAGCTGTTGATTCACATTTACTGTGTCATCTGTAAATGCTTACAATTTGGACTAGTCCAAAATTTTGTCGTTTGGTAAAGAGTTAAAGAAAGTCATCAAGTAAAACTTGCTGCAAAACAAATACTCTCTGTTCTCAGTGTTGTGAATGTCTGTATTTCAGATGAAGGGCAAGTAACAACACACATTTCTGTGACTTTGCTGTAGTTGTGTACCTTGCTTATTAGAATGACTTAAATGCAGGGCCTGAATGCCAGGCTAGCATTTCCCTTTCACACCTTGACTGTCACTAAATTTTCTATTTGGTAAAGGTTTAAAAGTATCTTGTATTTTTCCCTTTTTCTTACGTAATTTTAAACTTTCCAGATTTACTCCCTGCAGAGCTTGCGTTTAACTCTTTGATTGTTAATCAATACCTGCAAGGGAGGTACCTCAAAACATTTTTGATACAGTTATGCCTCTTAGTTAACTCTTTACCACACAACAAAATTGTAGACTTCTCAAAATTGATAGCATTGACAGACGGCAGAATAAATGCGGCTCAAAAATTGGAATTTGTTTCGGGAAGGGTAGAAAACATTATGGGAAAAGGAGAAAATGCTGGTTACCAGTATTTTGTCCTTTTCCCATCATGTTTTCAAAAGGCTTCTTTGTCAGAGTCGTTTAAAGTCGGGATTGTGTGGTAAAGAGTCAAGTGTGATTCTTTTCTATAAAAGCAACTACAGCTGTGGGTTCAGACCTGCATGTGGTGCTCTTTTCCTATTTAAGCATTGATTGAGAGAAAAAGTAACTACATCAGAACTCAGCTGGACAAACTTCTCTTGTATTTAACCCTTTACCAGATGACAAAGTTTTAGGCCTTTTCAAACTGAAAGCATCAGCAAACAACATTTTTAATATGGCTCAAATGGTGCAACTGTTCATCGGTAGGATAGAACACATTTAGGGAAAAGGAGAAAATGCTGGTTACCAGCATTTTCTCCTTTTCCCTAAATGTTTTCTAAAGGCTTCTTTCTCTGGGGCGTCAAAAGTAGGGATTGTGTGGTAATGGGTTAAGGGTTGACAGAACGAGTTCTTTTCTTGTATTTTTTCACTGATGACTGAAAATGACTTTTTCTCTTATTTACTAGGATTTAGGTATTGAGAATGTCCACTTGCTCTTATTTAGCATTGAGGATTTACAGGATTTATAAAAAGATCTTTTCGTATCATACCCTGTATGGTTGTGGCATGTTATTGGTTTGTAACTGAAAAAAGCTCATGCACTAAATAATTGTATTTTTTGCAGATTTTTGGAAGTATTACAAGCAGCCTGTATTCCTGTGTTGCTAAGCAACAGTTGGGAACTCCCCTTTTCCGAGGTGATCAACTGGAATAAAGCTGCCATCTGGGGAGAGGAGCGTTTGCTTTTTCAGGTAACCTGTTTAAATCTCTTTCCAAAATGTTATGGGTTAGGCTGTGGGCAAAAATTAGTTGCTTTTGTATATCAGATGCATTGAATTCTCATTTCACAGAGCATGGGTCAAATAAACTGGACCCATCTTTTCAGGATTAAAGCGAAGCGCTCACAGCTGCTATACATAACTTGCAGGTGTTGTCAGCTCTGACTGCTGCTTGGCAGAAATGTCTTACATGGATTTGTGATAGTCTGTTGTCTGCGCATGTCATATTCTTCGAAGATTCAACTGCCATATATGACCCATCACTAGCCCCAAAAGCGGGTAGACTTTAATATTATGTTTTATAAAGTAGCAATGTAGAAAATAGCTTTTATCAATACATTTGCTTTAGCTACAGATTTCTCGACACTGCTGATCATAACTGAGTGAATTTCACGAGGTAGCGCATTATTGAGTAAACGTCTATTTTAGTTTGAAATTCAAAGTAACGGTTGTCGGGTAGGAAAGTGGTTCGGTTCTGTACCCAGGATGCCCATATTAGATAGATGAGTATTTATAGAATGCCATCTAGCGGGAGATAATGGGTGATAGTCATGACACAAGCATTTATTCTCCCTTCACTGCTGATCTTTTTCTTTGCTTTCTATATCTTGGACCCAGGACATACATGTTAAAATTTGTGAGCTGTCACCTTCATATGACTGAAATAATGTTGAAAGCATTAACTCTTTACCAAACGATAATATTTAAGGCTTGTCCAAATTGAAAGTGTTTGCAGACGACAAAATAAAAGTGACTGAGTATTTGAAATTTGTTTTTTTGAAGGGTAGAAAACATTGTGGGAAAAGGAGAAAATGCTGGTCACCAGCATTTTCTCCTTTTCCCATAATGTTTTCTGAAGGTTTCTTTCTCAGGGTCATCAAAAGTTGGGATTCGTTGTGTGGTAATGGGTTAAACATTGAAAAATCTATTGCTTCTTCTTGGTGGAAAGCAGAAAGTACCCTGGAAAGAGTGTTGTACTAGTAGTACCAGTCAAGAAAGTTCATTTGGATGCCATTGATAGATACGCTAGCCTTCTATGGCATAATTGGAGAGGCCATCAGACCTCTTAAATAGTGATAAGTGCCATCAGACCTCTCAAATAGTGACAAGTGCCATCAGACCTCTCATACAGTGTTAAGTGCCATCAGACCTATCAAATAGTGATAAGTACCATCAGACCTCTCAAATAGTGATAAGTTTAAAAGGCAGACTGCCACAGAATTTGCTGTCTAAATCTGTTTTCCTTGTGAAATTGTTCAGATACACAGTCTGTTTTGTCACAGTTCTGTAAACAAAGCTAAATAAAATAAAAACGAAACAGGAAATAGACATGGTTTATTTTTTATATGACAAACTTCAGAAAAGATTTGTTATATTAATTTGCCATGGCTGCAAATGACCTCTCAAACTATTATAATTTTTTGTTAACCCTTTCCCAAACAAGCCCTTGTTTTTACGTGTCTGCAGTACAAGTCATTTGAAAACACTGAGGGAAAAGGAGAAATTTCTCCTTTTCCCACAGTGTTTTTTCACCCTCTTTGAGAACATTTAGTCATTTTCTCCAAATCTAAAGTTGTCGTCTGCAAACTCTTTTGGTTTGGAAGAGTCCGAAATTTGTCGTTTGGGAAAGGGTTGAGCAAATAAATCTAAGCAGAAAAAAAGAATAAGAAGAATTTCATTAAAAAAGAGAAAGAAGACAGCTGGACAAGATCATGTGATGTGAAAAGGGGGCAAGAAGGTCAAATGACTGTTATGTAAAGCATATGAAGTTTCTGTACGTCAGCTTTTTTACATGTTTGTCTACATTGTACCAAAATATATTGAAATTGAAAGCCAATAAACTATATGAACACATTTATTCTGACATCTCCTGGCTTCTTTTGTAAAGAAGCCAACTTGTTGTCAAATTGTTGAAAATAACTTCTTTTTTAACCAGACAACAAAATTTTATATGCTTCCAAACTGAAAACACTTACAGACAACAAATTGAACATTGCTCAATTGGCTCTTGACTAAACAATCTTGAGTTTTAACCCTTTACCAAACGACACTATTTTACGCTTGTCCAAATTGAAAGCATTTGCAGACGATAAAATAAAAGTGACTTAACTCTTTACCACACGATAAAATTTTAGACTGGTTCAAATTGAAAGCATTTTCAGGCGACAAAATTAAAGTGACTGAAAGATTAAAATTTGTTCTGGGAAGGGTAGAAAACCCTGTGGGAAAAGGAGGAAATGCTGGTTACCAGCATTTTCTCCTTTTCCTACAGTGTTTTCAAAAGGCTTCTTTCTCAGGGGCGTCAAAAGTAGGGATTGTGTGGTAATGGGTTAAAATTTGAAATTTGTTTTGTGAAGGGTAGAAAACATTGTGGGAAAAGGAGAAAATGCTGGTTACCAGCATTTTCTCCTTTTCCCACAATGTTTTCCTAAGGCTTCTTTCTCAGGGGCGTCAAAAGTAGGGATTGTGTGGTAATGGGTTAAGGACCCTGAGGAAAAAGCCTTACGAAAACATTGTGGGAAAAGGACAAAATGCTGGTAAACTACCTTTTTGCAAACCATTTCTATCGTTTGAGCCAAATTTCAGTTGTCTTGTGCATGTGCTTTCAATTTTGACAGATTTAAATTTTTCATATGAATTTGTGATTAGGAGTTAACAGAATTTGTCTTTGAAAGAGAAGAAAATATAGAAAACTAGAGTGGAAAAAGAGAAGAAAAGTGTTTTTCCTTCACTTGAGTTCTAAAACTTTTTTTCCTTATACCATCAAAATACAGGACTGTTCAGTATGGCGTAAAAAGATCAGAAAAAGAAACTTAATTAAAGCAGAGCTCCAGATAGAGGCAGTGATTTTGATTTCAGAATTGAAAATATCACTTATTTTCCACTAAACCCTATCTTATTCGTACTCATTAGAATCGTCTCATCGAGACAATTCTAATGAGTGTAACCCACAACATAGGGTTTGGAAGAGAAATAATGGATTTAGAATAATATCACTCCCTCTTATATGGAACAGCTGTTAAAGGCTGTGCGGGCCAGAGTGCCTGGCAAAATGTGGAGTGAGGTTGTGCAGGACAAAACTGCAGAATCTGATCCCAGCCTGATCTCAAATCTGTGCAGTACGCTGAAACTCATTATATTTCCTGAACTGTGGAAAGAATTTAAATTCTAGTAAAAGAAATAATTGGAGTGGGGGGGAATTATTTTGCAAGCAGAAGGAAATTGTTGCCATTATTGAGGTAATTACTTTAGTGAAAATAGCTCGCCAGGAAATCTGCATAATGGCAGTGCAGCATTTAAAATTTTGAATGTACCTTTACAAACAATTTTTTTCCCCAGCTTAAAAAAGTTCTCCCTGTCTTCTTCTCAAGGCAGAACATTGGATATCAACTCTTTCCTCAACATTAAAAAACAAGACGTTTATAGGGAAAGAGTAGATCAAGATTGGACTGCTCAGAGCATACAGTCTGATCTCTCATCTGCTTTGTCCACTTCTTTGGTCTAGATTATGACCTATCTCTTTATTGTTGCAGTGGAACTGTATTTGGAGCCATTGAAATACTAATCCATTTACTTGTTTTGAAGTGGAAGAATTTATATAAGCTTTCGTGGTTTTAACCCTTTCCCAAATGACAAATAATGGACTCTTCCAAACCGAAAGAGTCTGCAGACGACAATTTTAGATTTGGAGAAAATTGCAGAAAGTTCTCCAAAAGGGTAGAAAACACTGTGGGAAAAGGAGAAATTGCTCATTACGAGCAATTTCTCCTTTTCCCACAGTGTTTTCAAAGACTTTTACTGCAGACACCTAAAAACCAGGGCTTGTTTGGGTTAGGGTTAAGACTGCAAATTGACGTAATTATAAGACGTTTCACCTTGGCAAAAAATTATAGAAGTTAGCAGCCATCCCATAATGCTTTTACCTCATGACAAAATTTTAGACCTGGCAAAACCCAATGTGGCTTGAGTTGTTGAAGATGCCTTTGATAGGGTAGAAAACACTGAGGGAAAAGGAGAAAATTCTGGTTACCAGCTATCCTGTTTTCAGAAGTATTCTTTCCTAAGGTTAAAACTTTGCATTGTGTGGTAGAGGATTAACAATTCATGATTTGTATCAGAAAGAGGGGAAAAATAGTGGTGGATTGAAATAATGGACTGCCCTGAGAGAGAAATGAATTCAGAAGCAATGAGTATTGTTAATTCTTGGAAAGAAAGTTGCTGAGCTGGGATTGAACGAACAACCCAGCGTTCTCAAGTTCTGTACTGTACTGAGCTACGGGGGCCTCATCTTTGCAAGCCAAGGTTATGATCACTATGTGGATCTTACCCTGGCTGACCAAGCTGGATTTCGAGATTCCTGCGATGTGCTCTCTATTGGATGCTTATTATTACCCCCCTTTACAACATATTTCTAAAAGCCAATGAAATATCGTTTTACGAACAGCTTACGGATACACATGAAGCGATAAGCAGACATCAACATGGGTTTCCATGTTTACCTTCTATTCGAAAGGTAGCACCCTTATTGTATTTTTATCAAAGATGAAATGCTATGAGCGGTTTCATTCGTTGCAGTTAGAGCTGGCTGCATCCAATGAAAAAGCGTATGGGGGAATGTAAAAATCAAGCTCGATCCACCAAGGGTAGAGTAACGTAGTGAATCGTCAGCCTTGGCTTGCGAAGATGCAGGGGCCAAGGCCAAATTAGTGAGATAAATGTTAATGGACACCTATTTAAATTCAAGTTACAAAAATGACATTATTAAGGACAAAAAAAAAACCTGGGTTGAGAATATGATATTGTTTGCTTGTTTGTAACTTGATAACAAAGACATGAATATTTTATAATATACTGCAGTTTGATAAATTTGTTTCGCAGATGTCGGCCATAATCTTTTTTTCTTCTCTGTAGGCTAGACAGCAAAATTAACACTTAACAGACTAGGGACAGAATGTATCTACTTTTACCTACAGTGTAGATGTAGGTCAAACAGCATGGAACATGCAATCTGATTTTCACTGTTTTGTGAGATAATCTGGCCAAAAAAGTTGTAAATTTTTAATATTAAGCTCTTACTACCATCTGAGAATCTTTTTTCTTTGTATGCAGTTCCATAATTTGTGATACAAATTTAGGAGACATAATATTTTGCTTAACTCTTTACCAAACGTCAGAATTTTAGACTGGTGCAAATTGAAAGTATTTGCAGATAACAAAATAAAGGTGACTAAAAAATAGAACTTTGTTCTAGGAAGGGTAGAAAACACTGTGGGAAAAGGAGAAAACGCTGGTTACCAGCATTTTCTCCTTTTCCCATAGTGTTTTCAAAAGGCTTCTTTCTCAGGGGCGTCAAAAGTAGGGATTGTGTGGTAATGGGTTAACTCTTTACCAAATGTCAAAATTTTAGACCGGTGCAAATTGAAAGCATTTGCAGATGACAAAATTAACATTACTCATAAATTGAAATTTGTCCTGGGAGTGTAGAAAAGATTGTAAGAAAAAGAATACTAGTTACCAGCATTTTCTCCTTTTCTTATGATGTTTTCAAAGGCTTCTTTTTCTTGGCTGTGAAAACCAGGGATAACTTGGGAAAAGGGTTAAGGGGAAGATAATTCAGATTGAGATGTTTCCTAAAGCTTTGTTCATTTGTATATGAATCCTTTATTAAACAGCAAATTTTAACCATGATATTAAAATATATATTTGCAGACATCTTACACAAACTCATTTGGTGACATCTGTCTTTGATGGGGCAGAAAACATTATGGGAAAAACAGAAAATGCTGGTTGCCTGCATTTTCTCCTTCTTCCACAGTTTTCAAAAGTCTTCATCTTCAGGGATTGTTAAAACATCAAATTCTTTTCTAAAAAGTAGAGTAAAGAAACAAACCAACCGAACATGATACCATTGCATAAGTTACAACACGGAAACTTAAACATTTTATTGCCAGGTGAAAAGTTTGTATACTGCTTAGCAAACCTGACCATTTTAGCTCACCTGAGCACAACATGCTCAAGGGGAGCTTTTAGGATCAGCCGGTGTCCATCGTCCGTCGTGCGTCAACAACAATTCTTTAAACATCAACTCCTCCTTAAACCTCAGGGCCAATTTGGACCAAATTTGGCTGGAATGTTCCTTGGGAGGTCCTCTTTAAAAGTTGTTCACAGAATTTGATTCCATTGAAAACTCTGGTTGCTATTACATGTATTGGCAACCAAATGGAATTTTCTAACAAATTCTTTAAAAATCTTCTCCTCTGAAACCGCTGGTCAGATTTTGAAATAATTCACAGAGATGTTCTTTGGGTGACCCTTTTCAAAAATTGTTCATGAAATTTTGATCTGTCAAAAAATGTGGCTCTGGTGAATGGGGGCTACTTGCACTATAGGGAAATGAAGAAATTCTTAAAAATTCTTTTTCTCTAAAACTGCTGGTCAGATTTTAAATTAATATCACAGAGATGTTCCTTAGGTGACCCTTTTCAAAAAGTGTTCGCAAAATTTTGATCCGTCAAGAAACATGGCTCTGGTGAATGGGGGCTACTTGCACTGTATGGAAATTAAGAAATTCTTTAAAATTCTTCTTCTCTGAAACTGCTGGTCAGAATTTGAAATAATTTCACAGAGATGTTCCTTGGATGACTCTTTCCAAAGCTGTTTGCGAAATTTTGATCTGTCAAAAAATGTGGCTCTGGTGAATGGGGGCTACTTGCACTCTATGGAAATTAAGAAATTCTTAAAAAAACTTTCTACTCTGAAACTGCTGGTCAGAATTTAAAATAATTTCACACAGATGTTCCTTGGATGACCCTTTTCAAAAAGTGTTTGCGAAATTCTGATCTGTCAAGAAACACAGCTCTGGTGAATGGGGGCTACTTGCACTACAGGGAAATGAAGAAATTTTTGAACATTTTTCTTCTCTGAAACCGATGGTCAGACTTTGAAATAATTTCGCAGAAATGTTCCTAGGATGACCATTTTCAAAAATTGTTCGCGAAATTTTGATCCATCAAGAAACATGACTATTGTGAATGGGGGCTTCTTGCTTTATATGGCCGTGAAGAAATTCTTTAAAATTCTTCTTCTCTGAAACTGCTGATCAGATTTTGAAATGATCTCATAGAAATTTTCCTTTGGTAACCCTTTTCAAATTTTGTTCGCAAAATGCTGATTTGTCTAGAAACAGGCTCTGGTGAATGGGGGCTACATATATGCACTATTTGGGCATGAAGACATTCTTTTTCTCTGAAACAGCAGATCAGATTTTGAAATAATTTCACAGAAATGTTTCTTGGCTGACCCTTTTCAAAAATTGGTAGAGAAATTTGGATCCATCAAGAAACATGGCTCTGATGGCTGTGGACCATTTATACTATACAGACATGAAGAAATTCTTAAAAATTCTTCTTCTATGAAATGGCTGATTAGATTTTGAAAAAAATGGCTATGGTTCTCTCAGAAATTCAGGTGAGCGATCCAGGGCCATCTTGGCCCTCTTGTTTGTCAAAGCTTTTATGTTGGGAGCCGTACCAAGATTCCCTAATCCTCTCTGTCTGTCTCTCTTTCTGATGCACTTTATTCTACATTATTTCATTCTGTACCTAAAAATAATGACAGGTCCCATATTTACCAACAGCTCTCAGTGTCATTCTTGGTCTCATTTTAAAATAAAGAACCAACAGCACTAAACTATATGGCTTTAGCCAATCAGAAGTAGTGTTACAACCTTTAAATTAAAAAAAGTTTGGAGAAAAAATTCTAATATAATGTTCTTAAAAGTGGTTGGTGGATATTGACCCAGTATACATTAACTGTTTACCAAACAATCCCTGGTTTGCATGACTCTGTGAAAGAAGCCTTTCGAAAACATTGTGGGAAATGGAGAAAATGCTAGTAACTAGCATTTTCTCCTTTTCCCACACTGTTTTTTACCCTTCACAAAACAAATTTCAAATTTCCAGTCACTTTTATTTTGTCATCTGCAAAAGCTTTCAATTTGGACAAATCCAAAATTTCGTTGTTTGGTAAGGACTTAATGTTAGACTGGAAGGTCCACTTTTTCAAGTATTTAGTAGATAGGTTTTAGACACAGCAAATTTGAAAGTTTATGTAAAAAATTTGCCCGAAATTACTGGTTTCTTCTTTGAAAAGGCAAAAAAAAATTGTGGGCAAAGAAAAAAATGCTGTTTCCTAGCACTTTTTTTAGCTCACCTGAGCACAACGTGCTCAGGGGGAGCTATTGTGACCGGTCATCGTCCGGCGTCCGTCCGTCCGTCCGTCTGTCCGTCCGTCCGTCCGTCCATCTGTCCGTCCGTTAACAATTTCTTTAAAAATCTTCTCCTCCAAAACCAGAAGGCCAATCTTGATAAAACTTGGCAGGAATGTTCCTTGGGTGAAGCTCTACAAAAATTGTTAAAAGAATTTAATTCCAACAAAAACTCTGGTTGCCATGGCAACAAAATGGCTGAAAATGGAAAAAATCTTTAAAAATCTTCTTGTGACAAACCATAAGGCCGGGAGCATTCATATTTTGTATGAAGCATCATTGGGTGACCCTTTACCAAAATTGTTAAAATTATTCCCCTGGGGTCATATTTGGGCTTTGCCCGGGCGCACCCTATTTTACATAGAAACAAAGAAGGAAAGCTTTAAAAAATCTTCTGACAAACCATAATGGCTAGAGCATTCATATTTGGTATGTAGCATTATCTGATGATCCTCTACCAAAATTGTTAAAATTATTCCTCTGCTGTCATATTTGGGCTCTGCCCGGGCGCACCCTATTTTAAAATCTGTAAAAATCTTCTTGTGACAAAACATAAGGTTGGGAGCATTCATATTTTGTTTGAAACATCATTGGGTGACCCCTTACCAAAATTGTTAAAATCATTCCCAAGGGGGTCATATTTGGGCTTTGCCCGGGCGCACTCTATTTTACATAGAAATTTAGAAGGAAATCTTTAAAACTTCTTCTGGTGACAAATCATAATGGCTAGAACATTCCTATTTACAGTGTAGCATTAACTGATGATCTTCTACCAAAATTGTTGAAATTATCCTTCTGCGGTCATATTTGGGCTCTGCCCGGGCGCACCCTATTTTACAATCTTTAAAAATCTTCTTGTGACAAACCATTAGGCGGAGGGTGTTCATATTTTGTTTGAAGCATTATTGGGTGATAAAATTATTCCCCTTGGGTCATATTTGGGCTTTGCACGGGCACACCCTATTTTACATAGAAACAAAGAAGGAAACCTTTAATAAATCTTTTTCTGACAAACCGTAATGGCTAGAGCATTCATATTTGCTATGTAGCAAAATCTGATAATCTTCTACCAAAATTGCTAGAATTATCCCTCTGCGGTCATATTTGGGCTCTGCCCGGGTGCACCCTATTTTACATAGAAACAAAGAAGGAATCTTTTAAAAATCTACTTGTGACAAACCATAAAGGCTAGAGCATTCATATTTTGCATGTAGCATCATCTAGTGACCCTTTATAAAAATAATTAAAATTATCCCCTTGGGGTCATATTTTGGCTCTGTGCCCTGGTGCACACTATTTCACATGGAATCATAGAAGGAAATTTTTAAAATCAATTCCATCTAAAAAGGAGAAATTGTTTGTAACAAGCAATTTCTCCTTTCTCACAATCTTTACTACCATATAGATCACTTATTTTTCATTTTAGATACATTTTAAAATGTCGTCTGCAATTTGTTTCAATTTGGAACGGTCTAAAATTTTGTCGTCTGGTAATGGCTAAACTACAAGTCAAAAAGGGAACAAGACACTGTGAAGAGAAAAATTGATGATAAGCAGCAGCTTTTAGCTCCACTGGCCAAAGACAAAGAAGAAAATCTGTAAACATATTTTTGTGACAAACCCCAGGGTATGCCTTATTTGAAAAGAATCAATAGCCTGCCCTTGATAAACCATATAAGTTACAAATATACTCAGGTGAGCGATATAGGACCATCATGGTCCTCTTGTCTTTTTCCATGATGTTTTTTTTTCTAAAGTATCCTTCTTCAAGGTCATTAACTCTTTACCAAACGACAAAAGTTTAGATTAGTGTAAATTAAAAGCATTTGCAGACGAGAAAATCAGTGTGACTCAAAAATTGAAATTTTATTTGGGAAGGGTAGAAAACATTGTGGGAAAAGGAGAAAATGCTGGTTACCAGCATTTTCTCCTTTTCCAACAATGTTTTTGAAAGGCTTTCTTTCTCAGGGTGGTTAAAAGTCGGGATTGAGTGGTAAAGAGTTTAAACATTTGATTGTTTGATAAAGGATTCATGCAGGGTTAAGTAATTCACGATATGTTGCGTAAGTATTTCATGATATGATGCATCAAGGCTATTAAATTGCGCTGTTCTGCTCGTAATAATATGCACACAACTGCAGTGCACTCAGGTTCCCATGTCGGAATTTACCTTTGAGGTCAGGTAGGATCTACGACGATTAACTTTCATTGTCCCGTGAAGAAGTGGAATTTCATTGTAAGTATTGGTGCAATATTCATAGTGCATATGTTTCATGTTTGATATGCATGCTTTCTTTTTGCTGAACAGGCCGTTTTCAAACCAACAAAACAACCTTGAAACAAAATGTACGTCAAACAGTCTCACAGAAATAGAAGGAATTTTTTTGCTCAACTCTTTACCTGACTTTTAACTCATTACCAAAGGACAAAATTTTAGGTTTGTCCAAATCTAAAGCATTTGTAGATGATAAAATAGATTTGAGAATTTGAAATGTATTTTGTGAAGGGTAGAAAACATTGTGGGAAAAGGAGAAAATGCTGGTTATCAGCATTTTCTCCTTTTCCCACAATGTTTTCTTAAGGCTTCCCTCTCAGGGTCGTCAAAAGTAGGGATTGTGTAGTAATGGGTTAAAGAAGAAGCCTTAATTTTGAAAACATTATGGGATAAGGAGAAAATGCTGATAACCAGCATTTTTACCTTATCCCACGAGCTTTTTAACCCTTTCCAAAACAAGCCCTGGTTTTTACGTGTCAGAGGTAAAAGTCTTGTGAAAACACTCTGGGAAAAGGAGAAATTGCTCATTACGAGCAATTTCTCCTTTTCCCACAGTGTTTTCAACCCTTTTTGGGAACTTTCTGGCATTTTCTCCAAATCTAAAATTGTCGTCTGCAAACTCTTTTGGTTTGGAAGAGTCCAAAATTTGTCATTTGGGAAAGGGTTAATCACCCTTCAAATTACTTGTCTTAACCCATTACCACTCAATCCCTACTTTTGATGCCCCTGAGAAAGAAGCCTTTAGAAAACTTGTGGGAAAAGGAGAAAATGCTGGTAACCAGCATTTTCTCCTTTTCCCACAATGTTTTCTACCCTTCACAACACAAATTTCAAATTTTCAGTCACTTTTATTTTGTCGTCTGCAAATGCTTTGAATTTGGACCAGTCTAAAATATTGTCGTTTGGTAATGGGTTAAATGTTGGAGAGGAGTCTTTTAAAGCTGTTTGGTTATTGGTTCTCCACAGACAGAACGATTTTCCAGAGCTCCAGGTAGAGGGAGTGATTTTGATTCCAAAAATTGAAAATGATAATTTTTCTTGGCTATACCGTATGTTGTGGGTACTCATTAGAATTGTCTCCATGAGACGATTCTAATGAGTACCCACAACATAGGGTTTGGTAGAGAAATAATGTATTTAGAATAACATCATTCCCTCTTATCTGGAGCTTGTAATTATTATTTTGAGGGTCCATCGAGTCACCGGAAAATCAAAGAAAGACATATGTGAGCTGGTCCAGTAATATCTATGAAGTATTGTTGAAAGCTCCTGAAAACACTGCTGTTTTATGTCAGACAGATTTCCTCTTCTTTTTACACAATTTTCCATGCCACTGAAGGTTTTTCTTCCCAAAATAAGAAAGTTCTTTGCATCTCCTGTGAATCCCAAAAAATTTCTTTTGCAGTGATGATTAACTTGAGGTTAAGCAAGTGTAAAGAACATAGTCATAAAAAGCAAAAATGCTGTTAACCGGGATTTCTACCTCGCATTAGGTTCTTTCCCTTTAATAGGTTACCACACGGCAAAATTTTAGACCTAACGAAATTGAACGCCTTTGGAGATAACAATTTCATAGCGGCTCAAATGATGTAATGTTTGTTTGATAGGGTAGAAAACTTTGTGGGAAAAGGAGAAAATGCTGGTTACCAGCATTTTCTCCTTTTCCCACAATCTTTTCAAACGGCCGCTTCCTTAGGGCTGTTTAAAGGCGTCATTGTGTGGTTAAGGGTTAATTGACAATTATTAGGGCTAAGATATTTTTACTTTCCATTTGTAAAGACACTTTGGTCATTCTATTTGGTTACTTGGTTTCCATTTGTAAAGACTTAGATTCTGGTCATGCCTATAGTCTACCATTTGGTCACTTGGTAAAGACTAAATTCAAAATTGTTTGCTATCATGGTATATATGATCATTTCCTTGATGAATTATAACCCCAGCTTATTTTATAGTTCTGAGGAATGACAGGATAGCTTTAGGAGAGTCTATAAAACATATTTTATTGCCATAAAGTGACAAGTTTTGTCGGCCATGTTTTGAAAGCGCTGCCAAGAAGATTGATTCCTTTTTTACAAGGTCTTTGGAATCATGTTATTTCGCTGGAATTTGAAGAAGATTTAGATTAGAGCGAGGATTGTTTTCTGAGAGAGAAATTAAGGTTTTACACAGGGGAAAATGTAAAAGAAAATAAAAAACAGCTTAGTAATTTGAAGACCTATAATTAAATTTAGATGTTATTGATTAGACACTGGGTCAGAGTTGGTAATACTCTGGGAATAATGTTCCAATTGTTCTAATTAGAATCCACAAGCACTTTGTGTATCATAGAAATGGGGAAAATGGCCTTGTTTGAATTATATATTGCCTAGCTTTAGCATGGTTACTTTACTGGATAGTCTAGATGAAGATCAGATCTTACAATTTGATCTTTTACCTATTCAGGCTTATATTATGTTCTAATTCCCTCGGACAAAAAAGCAGTAACATTGCAATATTCAATGTCTCCTTTACTTACTGATCACAAGGTTTTTGAAAATTCAAAAGCCTTCTTCATGAGGATTATTGAAAAACAGAATTTTTTGGTAAAAAGTTTAACCCTTTACAACACAATCCCAGGTTTAAACCACCCTGAGCAGAAAGGCCTTTAAATACATTAAAGGAAAATAAGGAAATACTGATAATCAGCATTTTCTCTTTTCCCCCCAGTATTTTCTACCCTAGTATCACAAAAGCTTACTTGTATCAGGTTTGAATTTGTCTTCTGCAGACGTGGCAAATTTGGAAAAGTCCGAAATTTGTTGTTCCAAAAAGGGTAAAAGACGAATAAGTAGCAAAAAACCCAAAGCTGACTCAGATAGTTCAGGCAGACTGTGAATTGTGTTGCACTTGTGATGCAAGACAGGCATTTCATAACCAGATCTAATCTTTTTGCAAATGGAAAGCTTTTAGACTTTTCCAAATTGAAGGGATTTGCAGCTGACAAACCTGATTTGTCGAAAAAATATGCTTTTTTTTGTAAAGGTAGAAAACATGGCTGGGAAAAGAAAAGATGCTGATTACCAGCATTTCTTCCTTTTCCTAGCCATGTTTTTCAAAAGTCTTAATCCAAAGAATTCTCAAAACTTGTGATTGTTCTGCAAAGGGATATCTCAAGAAACACAGGCAAGAAACTCCCTAAGCTGATGAATTATGCAGAAAACTTGCATGCACGGAATGGAAGGAGTGAATTATTTACTGTAATAATTCTCTGTTTCTTATTGCTTTTGTTTTTTAGGTCATGTGGAACCATCTTGGTTGAAAGTCATGATTTTTTGTTTTAGCTTATTTTGACTCGATTGAAATTATTTGACTCGGATACACTCTTGTAACACTTTACCACGCAATCCTGATTTTTACAACCCTGTGGAAAAGATCCTCTTGAAAACATTTTTGGAAAAGGAGAAAATGCTGGTCACCAGCATTTTCTCATTTTCAAAAAGTGTTTTCTAATTTTATGACAAAACTTTCATGTTATGAATTGTATTTGTCATCTGCAAATGCCATTTGTTGTGATATGACCAAAATAATGTTGAAAGCAGCATTTAAAACCATTCAAACATTCAATCAGTGTTACCTACACACTTCCATGAAATTTTCCTTACTGTTTGTATTACATGTAACTTGTATTAGATTTTTGGTTGGTCTAATTTAAGCAAGTGTATAGAAATAGGTCTAAGATCATTTTACAGGGAGGCAGGTATTATTTCACAAAGGGTTAAAGAGCAAATTTCGGTTCAAGATATTATCTTAGCCCTTAACCAAACAATACGACCTTGAGATGGAAGCCTTTTGAAAACATTGTGGGAAAAGAAGAAAATGCTGGTTACCAGCATTTTCTCCTTTTCCCAAAATGTTTTCTACTCAAGTTTTTTAGTTATGTTTGTTTTGTCATCCTCAAGTGCTGTCATTTTGGACCAGTCTAGAATTTTGTCGTCTGGGAAAGGGTTAACCCTTTACTCCATAGATACTCATTTCTACGCATTGTTTGTAGGAGCCTTTGGAAAACATTGTGGCAAAAGGTGAAATTGCTCGTCACGAGCAATTTCACCTTTTGTCACAATGTTTTCTATGCTATCAAAAGGTGTCATATACTCATAAGAAATGGCTTCATCCTTGCTGTTATTTAGGGTCAATTAGAGATATCATAGAAATGCCTTACGGGGTAAAGGGTTAAACCTTTACCACACAATTCAGTTGTAAAGACCCTGGGGAAGAAAGCCTTTGAAAATAATGGTAACCTGCATTTTCTACTTTTCTCACAATGTTTTCTACCCTTTAGAGATGAATAGCATTGTTTGAATTATATCTTGTTTTTTGTCTATAAAGACTTTGAAAGATGGACAAGTTTTGTATTTTGTTGTGTGTTAGAGGTTTTAACACATTACCACACAATCCCTACTTTTGACGCCCCTGAGAAAGAATCCTTTAAAAAACATTGTGGGAAAAGGAGAAAATGCTGGTAACCAGCATTTTCTCCTTTTCCCACAATGTTTTCTACCTGTCACAAAACAAATTTCAAATTTTTTGTCACTTTTATTTTGTCGTCTGCAAATGCTTTCAATTTGGACCAGTCTAAAATATTGTTGTTTGGTAATGGGTTAAAACAGATGTGTTTTATCAAGATTGGTGCTCTACAATGATCTCTGATACTTGCCTTTTTCAAGCTTTCTTTTATAGAATTATAGTTCTAACATTTGGTTACCCTTGGAATTATCTGTTTTCACCCTTTCATGGGCATTGGCAAAACATGAGTAGCATTTGATGTGTTTAATATTAAGCCAGTACCAAACAATCCCAGGTTTGTACAATTCAGAGGAAGAAGCCTTCAAAAAACATTGTGGGAAAAAGAGAAAATGCTGGTGACCAGCATTTTCTCCTTTTCCCACAGTGTTTTCTACTCTTCTAAAGTTATGGTTGAATTTTTGAGTCATGTTTATTTTGTTATCTGCGAATGCTTTTAATTCGGACCTGTCTAAACTTTTGTTGTTTGGTGCAAAGAGTTAAGCAATTACCACACAATTCTTAGTGTTGACAACCCTAAAAGAAAAGACTTTTGAAAACCATGTGGGTACAAGGATAAAAAAACTGGTTACCAACATTTTCTCTTTTTTGTGTTAGTTTCCTACTCTTTCAAAAATAGCTTTTAATTTTTGAGTCATTGTTATTTTGTAGTCAGCAAAATAGATGTATGCTTTCAAACTTGACATGTCTATAATTTTGTAGTTTGGAAAAGAGCTGAGCCAAGGAATCAAGGTCTAAACAATCATGCAGTCTGGATGATTGATTGATTCATTGTATTTAACGCCATTTTCAACATTATTTCAGTTATATCACGGCAGCTAGTGCATCTATCCATGTTTTCCAGGAGGTTTCTTTTACCAGTACTCAGCACATGATTCTTTCCAAGCCACTGTTGCAATGACTATCATCAATTCTTGGAAAGAGATTGGCGGAGCTGGGGATTGATTCAGCCATCCCATGTTCCTGAGTCCGGTGTGCTATAAACTGTTCTACTTGGGCTTTGCTATTACTCTGGGTCTGTATTCACCAACCATTCTCGAGAACATTCTTTGTTTTGTTCTTCAAGATTTTCTAACTGTGAAAGTCACAGAACTTCCGATTGGCTAAACCAAATGGTTTAGTCAGCTAAACCAAATGGTTTAGCCAGTCAGAAGTTCTGTTACTTTAACATTGACTAAATTCTGAAGAATAAGACTAAGAACGTTCTTAAGAATGGTTGGTGAATACGGGCCCTGGTGCTTGTTCCAAAACTGCTGTTTATGAGAAGGACTATTTTCTATCTTTATTCTCTTTGGAAAGTTTCTTGTCAAAGAGAGAGTCATTCAGAGAGTACTTTATGGTAAAAGGCATCATATAGATTAACTCTCTACCAAACAACAAAATTTTAGACTGGTCCAAATTGAAAGCATTTGCAGACGACAAAATAAACTTGACTCAAAAATTTGAAATTTGATTTGGAAAGGGTAGAAAACATTGTGGGAAAAGGAGAAAATGCTGGTTACCAGCATTTTCTTCTTTTCCTACAATGTTTTCAAAAGGCTTCTTTTCCATGGGCGTCAAAAGTCAGCATTGTGTGGTAAAGGGTTAATACCTTTCTCTATGCCAATTGTGGCTTATTTATCAGTAATGCAGTGGAGTGATATAGAGCTATCATGACCCCTTTGTTTTCAAAGAATTTGTGGCATTGGGTCCACTGGACTGCATTTTTTCAAGTTTTGGTATTGTTTCATTTTCCCTTTAAGGGAGGAAGACAGTAGCAAAAGAATGATTGGTCAAGTCTATCTATACCTCACCAATATTAACTCTTTACCAAATATTTGGACTGGACCAAATTTAAAGCATCTGCAGACAACAGATGAAATCTTATTACTTTGATGATTCTAACTGATAGGATGGAATATATTGTGGCAAAGGAAAAAAATGCTGGATACCAGCATTTTCTCCTTTTCAACAATGTTTTCTACATGCTTCTTTCTCAGGTTTGTTAAATGTGGTGAGGAGTTAAATTTCCTCAGTTTTTATTTTTGTCAAAAAACTAGTTTTAAGTGGCTTTAAAGTCCTTGTCTAGTTTTCATTAGCAAGTTCCTGCATTCTTCTTAAATGAATACCTAGATTGAGACATGGTAAAGGAATGCTCCAGGGCAGAGAAAAACTGATTGTTAACAATTAGCAGACAGTATATGCCATGAGGTTTTGTAATACTACAAATTAAGCTCATAAATAATGCATACATGAACGGATGAATAAGAAACTTGGGAACATTATTTTGCATGAAGGAGTAATAAATAAGCTAAAATGGGAAAGCTGAAAAGAAATAAGAAAATTTGTGGAACGAAATTTCTCTTGTTGCTGAAGAAATGATTCTGTCATTGTAGTTTATGATTGTGATGAAAAGCAGACATTAACACTTTTCTCTTAGAGAAAAGTGTGAATCTGTCTTTGCTGTTATGAGGAATCAAAACAATGAGCCCCATTTCTATTGCTAGGAAATTATTATTCAACTTAGAGCACTCATACGGGAAATATGTTCACTGATTGTCACAGAATTGTTTATAAGTATATTGAAAAAAAAAAAACCTCTGTGGTTATATATTTTGGTTAAGTGGTGTGATGGCACCATCTAATATTTGAACAAAATCCAAACAACTGTATCAGAATATGTCAGTTATGATATAACTGATTCAGCAGTTTGGGAAGAGATTAGATTCAGATGCCAACTGAAAACTTTCCAAGTTTTAATTTTGAATGATAAATGGGAGAAAGAATAAATAATTAAATCTTACTGTGCCTTTTACATCCATATTTTTTTCTATGCAGCCAGTGTAGATCACTATCAGACTCAGCACAGAATGTGCAGACTGATCTTTGATCTATACTGTCAGCCTTGCTGAGATATTCTGGGCAACAGGAGCCTTGCAATTGCTATTGTTTTGGTCTTATATATATCTAAACCAATAAATTAATGTCAGTTGGGTTTATCTGGCACTGTAAGGTTTAAATTCCCAGATGTTTACAAGATTTAACTCTTTACCACACAATCTCGACTTTAAATGATCCTTAGAAAGAAAGCTTTCTAAAAACATTGTGAGAAAAGGAGAAAATGCTGGTACCCAGCATTTTCTCCTATTCCCGCAATGTTTTCTACTCTTTCTACTACACATATCTATATTTGGGTCTGCAAAAACTTTCAATTTGGACGAGTCAAAAATTTTGTTGTTTGGTAAAGAGTTAAGAATGGGTATTTATTGCTGGTATTTGCATGCATCGCTTTTTTTCTCAGAAATTGTTAGTCATTGTTTTCTTATCTGGGATGTTTCCAAAAAAAAGAATGTGGTATTGTCATGACCTATCATGGTCTGCATCCATGTCTCGTTGAGGTGAAACTTTGGACAGATTCTGATATCTTCTGTACTGAAGTTGATTGCTAAGTATGTGGGCTAGTTGTTACCGGTAACTTGATAAAAAGGAACCCAATCCAGAAGCACAGATAACTGTCACAGTAATTTTGACACAGTCATGCCCCCTTTTTAGCTCACCTATTGTGCTCAGTGGAAGCTTTTAGGATCACCTGGTGTCCATCATGTGTCGTGCGTCGTCAACAATTCTTTAAACATCAACTCCCCCTAAACCACTGGGCCAATTTGGACCAAACTTGGGTGGAATGTTCCTTGGGAGGTCCTCTTTGAAAATTGTTCACAGAATTTTGATTTCATCAAAAACTCTGGATGCCATGGCAACCAAATAAAATTTTCTAAGAAATTCTTAAAAATTCTTCTTCTCTGAAACCTCAGGCCAGAATTTAAAATAATTTCACAGAGATGTTCCTTGGGTGACCCTTTTCAAAATTGTTTGCCAAATTTTGATCCATCAAGAAACATAGGTTTGGTGAATGGGGGCTACTTGCACTATACAGAAATGAAATTCTTAAAAGTTCTTCTCTGAAACCACTGATCAGATTTTGAAAAAAATTCTCAGAGATGTTCTTTGGGTGACCTTTTCAAAAAGTATTCTTGAAATTTTGATCCATCGAGAAACATGGCTCTGGTGAATGGGAGCTACTTGAACTATACGGACATGAAGAAATTCTTGAAAATTCTTCTTCTCTGAAATGGCTGGTCAGATTTGAAAATAATTTCAGAGAAATGTTCCTTGAATGACCCTTTTCAAGACGTGTTCTTGAAATTTTGATAGGCCAAGAAACATGACTCTTGTGAATGGGGGCTACTTGCACAATATGGAAATTAAGGAACTCTTAAAAATTCTTGTTAGTTGAAACTGATGGTCAGATTTTGGAATGACTTTTACAGGTGACCTTTTGAAAATTGCGTGGCAAAGTGATTTTATTTCAAGTGTTTCAATACCTTACAAAAAAAAATTGGCTATGGTCCTCTCAAAAATTTAGGTGAGCGATCCAGGGCCATGTTGGCCCTCATGTTTGACTTCTGCTTTTTGCTCGGAAAGCCATTCCAGCTGAGGGTTTACACCTGCATGTGGTACTCTTGTTTATTGCTTTCTTGGTAGTACCGGTATTTATGAGGCCAAACAAAAAATGGAATTGTCTCAAGTTTAGCTCTTACCATACAATCCTGTGTTTAACTCTTTAACACACAGCAAAAGTGTATTGTGTTGTAAATGAATATTCCTTTTCTCTTTTCAGGTGCCTTCTATAGTTAGAAATATATCCCACCCAGAGATCCTGTCACTACGGCAACAGACCCAGTTTCTCTGGGACACCTACTTTTCCTCTGTAGATAAAATAGTTACCACTACTTTAGAAGTAAGTTATTTGAGAAATTGTCCTCAAATGATATAAAGGATATTTGTTTTTTCGGTGAAAGATCGACATTTATTTCATCGAGTGGACACCATCGGTAATATTTTCACGAGTGGCACAGCCACAAATGAAAATATTACTGATGATGTTCAAGCTTTATTATTTTAAACATATTTATTTTATGTCGATTGAGAAACAAGTTTTTACAACTTACACTAATCTCTCGCAGTTCTGCTTCCTGGGAACTACACCAGTGCTCGCAATGAATGTATGGGCCAATGAAAATCCCAAAATTGACACCGGTTCCCAGGAATTGAACTCAGCACCGACACTCTACCTCACAAACGGACACAAGCTTTGTTAACCCATTACCACACAATCCCTACTTTTGACGCCCCTGAGAAAGGAACCTTTAGAAAACACTGTGGGAAAAGGAGAAAATGCTGGTAACCAGCATTTTCTCCTTTTCCCACAGTGTTTTCTATCCTTCCCAGATCTAATTTCAATTTTTCAGTCACCTTTATTTTGTCGTCTGCAAATGCTTTCAATTTGGACCAGTCCAAAATTTTCTCGTGTGGTAATGGGTTAATCATGACATGCTTTTTCCAACTCCACTGGCAGAAGGCCAGCAGGCTTATGTCATGGCCTGGTGTCTGTTGTGCGTGTGTCTGTCCAAGCATGTGTGCGTTAACCTTTATTTCAAACATCTTCTTCTCTGGAAGTGAACATTCAAATTTGGTGAAACTTCATAGAAATTATACTGCCATGGTCCTCTTCAAAATTTATTGAAAGAACTTGGTTCCATCAAAAACTCTGGTGCCATGACAACAAAACTGAAAAAAAAAATTTTTTTTTAAATATCTGAAACCACAAGGCAGGGCTGCTGAATTGTGCATATAGCTTTATCTAATGGACCTTTAACAAGTTTCTTCATATTATAGGCCTTGGGTCAAAATTGGCTCCATTACAGGGATCACAAGTTTAACATTGGTTTCCATAGAATGTCACTTCAATTTCAACATCAATCAAGGGAAATAACTAGTTATGAAGGATAAAGTTTGGTACTGTTTACCTCCCTTGATCATCAAACTGAAGTGGTACGTGACTGGTGCTAGCTATTGCAGTTTTTTGATAGAAAATATTCTGTTTTCAGGGATAGTGATTCATTTTGATGCTAATAATTATGCTCACATGAGTGGAAAATTAAATTTAAAGTAAGGTTTCTGTCATTCAGGTTTTTTCTGTTCATGCCAATGAATAATCCTGCTTGTATTGCCTGACAATGTTCATTGTCTCTGAAAGCCTTCTTTTTCAGGGTCATGAACACTTCAATTTGTGTTAAAAAGCCATTGGAGCAATACAGGGCCATCATGGCCTTCTTGTTTCCTACATTTATTTTTCCTTTTGACTGACAGTTTACCAGCTATCGCATTATTTGATTCACTGACATATCATTATTTTAGTTAACTCATAACCACACGACAAAATTTTAGACTGGTTCAAATTGAAAGCATTTGCAGACGGCAAAATAAAGGTGACTAAAAAATAGAAATTTGTTCTGGAAAGGGTAGAAAACACTGTGGGAAAAGGAGAAAATGCTGGTTACCAGCATTTTCCTTTTCCCATAGTGTTTTCAAAAGGCTTCTTTCTCAGGGGTGTCAAAAGTAGGGATTGTGTGGTAATGGGTTAACAGGTGTGATAAAAGTCTGAGTAGCCCCTTTTGAATTCTTCAAATGTTTGTTTTGTGTATTTTGTAAAAGGTATATTGAGATCCTTAATTCTTGTAATCTTTGTTTTCAGATTATCCGAGATAGAATAGATCGCCATTTATCTCGATCCCTAGTCATTTGGAACTCACTACCAGGGAGTACAGCTGTTCTGCAAGACTTCTCTGACTCTCTGGTTTCCTTTCCATTTTATTATCCACAGTTGGGCCGAAAACCAGCTGAGAAATTTACTGCTGTAATATATGCAACAACTCCTGTGATGTTATCATCTTCACCACTATTTCGGTTAATTCGAAATATAGCAAAATCATCCTACACACACAAGGTAAGTTTGTCATCAACTCTTCACTGAACAATCACAAGTTGAATGACCTCTGAGAAAGTAGTGTTTTGGAAATATTGTGGAAAAAGTAGAAAATGGTGGTAACCAGCATTTTCTACTTTTCCCACAATATTTTCTTACTTTTTTAGCACTAACCCCTTTTGTTGAGCCAAATTTCGTTAAATTTTGTCATCCGAAAACACCTTATAATCATGCCTTGTACAAAAATTAATATAGACTGGTTTTGAGTGTGTGATTCTTATTGAATTGAATACTGTATCAAGCTCGATTTTTATTTCTGCTTCACAATAAATGTGTCAGCTCAAAACAATAGACGGCTGGTTTATTTTAACTCTTTACCAAACAGCAAAACTTTTGACTGGTCCAAATTGAAAGCTCCTGCAGACGACAAAATGAATGTTGCACAAAAATTTAAATTTGTTTCCAGAAGGGGAGAAAATATTATAGAAAAAGGAGAAAATGCTGATTACAAGCATTTTCTCCTTTTCCCACAATGTTTTCTAAAGGCTTCTATTTTAGAGTCGAAAAAACCAGGGATTGTTTGCTAAAGGGTTAATTACAAACAACACCAAACTCTAATGAGCAGTGGCAGATGATAGCAAAAGGGAGACTACTCCTCCACTTGCAAAGGAAACACCTGGTAACTGTACAGTTAACCCATTACCACTCAATCCCTACTTTTGACGTCCCTGGAAAAGAAGCCTTTAAAAAACATTGTGAGAAAAGGAGAAAATGCTGGTAACCAGCATTTTCTCCTTTTCCCTCAATGTTTTCTTCCTAATCGATAAACAATTGCACCAGTTGAGCCACACTGAAATTGTCGTCTGTAAATGCTTTCAATTTGGACAAGGCTGAAATTTCGTCGTCTGGTAAAGGGTTAACCAGCCGATATAGCTCAGTAGGTTGAGCGTAGGACTCATGAACACAATGTTTCGGGTTACTACAGGTTGTGGGTTCGAATCCCCGGCTGGCCAACTAAAATTACTAATAGTCGTTCAGATGAGACATTAAACCTAGGTCCAGTGTGACGGTGCTATACTCCGAGCACGTTACAGAACCAGGCGAAGCCCTCAGTAGTTTCGACCTGTATCCTTGCATTATCCCTCGTAACAACTAACTGTCTTCTTGGGGCGTCGCTCAGATGGGCAATCGGTAGCGACGATAAATAAACTGAAATAACCAAACATCTGTACTGTTACATACAAATTATGAAATACCCAGTTGAGGGTAAGGAAGGACTTGAATCTTGCAAAGTCATCATCATCAATGTTAAATTATAACGCCTTCATGACTTCATGACTTCATGAGCCTTCATACAGAGCTCTAGATAAGAGGGAGTGATGGCATTCTAAATCTGTTATTTCTCTTCCAAACCATATGTTGTGGGTACTCATTAGAATCGTCTCGATGAAACAATTCTAATGAGTATCCATAACATAGAGTCTAGTGGAGAATAATTGATATTTTCAATTTTGAAATCAAAATCACTCCCTCTATCTGGAGCTTTGTTCATATATATCAATTCTTCGTGATGTTAACCCATTACCACACAATCCTTACTTTTGACGACCCTGAAAAAGAAGCCTTTAGAAAACATGGTAACCAGCATTTTCTCCTTTTCCCACAATGTTTTCTCCTCTTTCAAGTTTTTAATTACTTTTATTTTGTCGTCTGCAAATGCGTTTGATTTCGACAAGCCTAAAATATTGTCGTTTGGTAATGAGTTAAAACTTTACAAAATAATCTGATGCTTTTGTGGCTCTTTTTGAAGAGTGTTCTCAGAGACAATAGAAGGGAAATGTAAAAATGCTGGTTACCAGCATTTTCTCCTATTCCCACAATGTTTTTAATCTTTTAAGGACTAATTTTATCAGTATAGCCACAGCAGTTGTCGCCTGCAACTTGGTTTAATATGGATTAGGCTAAAACATTGTTGCATTGTTTAGGGATATAATTGAATTGTAAAGGTCTGTGACGGGAAAATTTCCTCTGTAAGTCTGGTTTTATTTTGTTGCCAAATTAACTCGAAATTTGTTTTGGGAAGGGTAGAAAACATTGTGGGAAAAGGAGAAAATGCTGAGAGTTATTTCGGTAACAAAATAACTCTTTACCACACAATCCCGATCTTTAACAACCCTGAGAAAAAAGCCTTTTGAAAACATGTCGGGAAAAGGAGAAAATGCTGGTAACTAGCATTTTCTCCTTTTTCCACAATGTTTTCTACCCTTCCCTAAACAAATGTCAATTTTTCAGTCACTTTCTTTTTGTTGTCTGCAAATGCTTTGAATTGGGACCAGTCCTTTGTTTTTATGGCCCTGGTGTAGAAGTTTCTTTGAAAATAGTGTGGGAAAAGGAGAATTTGCACAAGAGAAAGGGGTCTCACAGACAACAGAGGGAAATGAAAAAATGCTGGTTACCAGCAACTGTTTCTCTTTTTTTCACATTCTTTTCTACCATATCAGACAAGTGCGACGTATAAGAAAAAAGTTTTGAATTGCCGTCTGCAGGTGCTTTCAATTTGGAAGAGTCTAAGATTTATTGTTTGGTAAAGATTTAATTAATTTCGCAGATGTTGAAACAAAAAAAATATTTTCTCATCCATGAGTTTCCCTCATTCTGTACTAAACAATCCCAAGTTATAATGACCCAGAGGAAGACACATTTTGAAAGCTCTCTACGAACATAGGAAAATGCTTCTTACCAGCATTTTCTTCTTTTTCCATAAATGCTTTCTATTCTTTCAAAGACACATACAGTGCTGTTATGAAGGGCTATTTTCAGGAATTTTAAAATGCCATGTCTAATTTTAGGATTTTTTATGAGAAATCAGGATGTTTAATCTTTACCAGAAAATAATATTTTAATCTGGTGCAAACTGAAAACATTTGCTGATAACCTGTTACATTTAGCTGAAATGATTGTAATTATCTGTGAAAATGTTTAAAAAAAAAAATCTTGTGAGAAAAGGAGAAGATGCTGGTTACCAGCATTTTCTCCTTTTCCACCAAACATTCAGTTGGCTATTTCTTCAGATTATATGGTACAACAAGTGTTTTTTCCCAATTTTATCGTTTATTTTTCCTTCATCTTGTCAGCAGTCAAGCTGACAAGATTTTGGTACCAGATTTAAATCGCAATACAATCCTCAAGTAAAACTTATGTTGTGGGTACTCAATAGAAATATGAATATGAGACAATTTCATCATTGCTTAACCATTTACCACACAATCAAGACTTTTAATGACCTTTAAAAAGATACCTTTTGAAAACAATGTGAGAAAAGGAGAAAACTCTAGTAACCAGCATTTTCTTCTTTTCCCACAAAGTTCTCTACCTTAACAGAGACAAGTTGCATCTGTTGACCCACCATTGAAGTGTCGTCTTGAAATGCTTTCAACTTGAAGAAGTCTGCTTTTATGTTATGAAGTAAAGGGTTAATAAAAGCATTGCACATACTATCACTTGAGCCCTATACTCCACAGATACTCATTTCTACGCATTGCTTGTAGGAGGCTTGGAAAACATTGTGGCAAAAGGTGAAATTGCTCGTGAAGAGCAATTTCACCTTTTGTCACAATTTTTTCTAAGCTACCAAAAGGTGTCATATAAGAAACGGCTTCATCCATGCTGTTATTTAGGGTCAATTAGAGATACCAAAGAAATGCCTTATGGGGTAAAGGGTTAAAGTGGTTTTTTTTTCTTTTAATTTTTTTGAGGGGTAGGGGGGGATGGGAGGAGCTCAGTGTCTTGTAAAGAGCATTATAATATCTGCAATATTTCTAATAATGGGCTTGAATTTTGTAAAAATCACTTGATTCAGACAACTTTTAAAGCATTGGCATGAAGAAGCGGGTTTGGACAACTTGTAAAGCATTGGCATGAAGAATCGGGTTTAGACTATCAGATAAAACCAATTAACGAACCATGATAAACACTCCAAATGCACCTGACTTGCAAAGAAATAATTTCTCCGATCGTTGCCGTTGCGCAATAGGAAATGGAATTTTTGTCTTTCTGTACTGCTTCAAGTAAATAAATCTGTAAATAAATTGCTTTTGCATTTCATACAAAACTATTCTTATCTCTTACCTCAGGTAAATAATTCCTAGACAGCAAGGTCGAGTAGAGGGATATAAATTCAGTCAATGGCCTGTACCCACTTTGTATGGAATTTTGGCTGATTTTACCACAATACATAGCTTTGTGCAGTCCGATCTTGATCTACAAAGTCCATCAAGCTATGATAGTTATCATCTGCATGCAGAGAAATTAATAATTTTCATGTTTATACAAAGACCAAACTCTGTTAACCCATTACCACACAATCCCTACTTTTGACGCTCCTGAGAAAGAAACCTTTAGAAAACAATGTGGGAAAGGAGAAAATGCTGGTAACCAGCATTTTCTCCTTTTCCCATAATGTTTTCTACCCTTCACAAAACAAATTTCAAATTTTCAGTCACTTTTATTTTATTGTCTGCAAATGCTTTCGATTTGGATAAGCCTAAAATATTGTCGTTTGGTAATGAGTTAACCATTTCCCAAACAGTTGCATGATTTTACGACCATGAGATAGAAGCCTTTTGAAAACATTGTGGGAAAAGGAGAAAATGCTGGCAGCATGCACCCGTGTCTTGTATCTACACTGTCTGAAATCTTGTGAATATTTAGGCTAATAATATGTTTGAATTTTTCGACTTACTTGACATTTGAATTTCATATGTTGATTCATCTCTTCCTGCAGACAGTTTTAACTCTTACCAATCACGAATTTTAAAAACCCTGTACAAAATTTAGACTCCTCCAAACTGAAAGAGTTTGCAGACAACAATTTTAAATTTAATGAAAATGGTAGAAAGTTTTCCTAAAGGGTAGAAAACACTGTGAGAAAAGGAGAAATTGCTCGTTATGAGCAATTTCTCCTTTTCCCACAGTGTTTTCAAAAGACTTTCACTGCAGACACGTAAAAACCAGGGCTTGTTTGGGAAAGGGTTAAAAGTTTTTAAAATTACTTGCAGTTATTTTGCCACAGAAAAGGTTTTTAAAATTAGTAATTTTGCCACAGAAACTGTCAAAAGGGTTAGACAAACAGTCTGAAGGATGGTTTTATAAACACAAAACTTGATCTGGTTGTGTTTGCACTCTTCCGCACCTGTTCATGGTTTCAGAAATTTCGAAATTTGCACTCATTATACTGCTTGGCAACAAAAAATAATGGTTTAAGTTCTTTGGTGCCATAGGCAAGAAACATGGGCTTTTGCGGAAGACATGAATCAACATTACATTGCGCAGAATGGAAGGAGGCATCTTTTTTCACTGAAAACAAAAAAAATTTAGGCATGCTGTATGAAAAAGATCCTAAATGAATCTGCAAATGCATTAACTCATTACCAAACAACAAAATTTTTGGAATGTCCAAATCGAAAGCATTTGCGAATGACAAAATAAAAGTTACTGAAAATTTGAAATTTGTTTTGTAAAGGGTAAGAAGCTCTGTGGGAAAAGGACAAAATGCTGGTTACCAGCATTTTCTCCTTTTCCAAAAGGTTTTTTCTCAGGGTCGTTAAAAGTCGGGATTGTGTGGTAAAGGGTTAACAAATGTCAGCCTGTGCAGTCTGCGCAAGGTGAGAGGGTCAAATGTTGGGGTTAATTTAGGGGCCAATGAAAAATCCCAAGGTTGACACCTGCTCCTGGGTATCTAACTCAGGACCTTATGATTACGAGGCCGATGCTCTACCTCACAGCCAAGGAGACCATAGTTGTTTGACAAAATACATTTAACCCTTTCCCACACAATGACGACTTTTGACGACCCTTGCAAAGAATCCTTTTGAAAACATTGTGGGAAAAGGAGAAAATGCTGGTAACCAGCATTTTCTCCTTTTCCCACAGTGTTTTCTACCCTTCCCAGAACAAATTTAAATTTTTTAGTCAATTTTATTTTGTCGTCTGCAAATGCTTTCAATTTGTACCAGTCTAAAATTTTGTTGTGTGTTAAAGAGTTAAGATATTTTAATAAAACTTCACACATTTGTGAAGTATCATGCAACAACCGTCAGAAAGTGTCATGCACAAAAACAATAACTCTGGCTAGTATATTTTTAAAGTTATTTCCCTTTGGTCATTTTCCATTACAAGTAGTGCCCGCTCTTTAAGTTGAAAACCTTTTCAAATATTTTAATAAAAACTTCACACATTTGTAAAGCTCCACTCAACAGAGTGTTATGCACAAGGACCGTAACTCTTAGAGAAAAATTTCGTGAAGACCAGTCGCTATACTAATGTAAGATTATTTTTTTCATTTTATATTTACAGATGATAGTTTTATGGCATTGTGACATAGCCCCGCCCCCATCCTATAGATGGCCTGCAGATTTAGGTGTCCCAATTTTAGTTAAAACTAGAAATATAAAGGTAAGTTATTGCAGTTAACCTTTATGAATTCTTTCTAGTCTCAGAATCAGTCAGGGTCTAGTGTAGTTAACCCATTACCACTCATTCCCTGCTTTTGACAACCCTGGAAAAGAAGCCATTTGAAAACATTGTGGGAAAAGGAGAAAATGCTGGTAACCAGCATTTTCTCCATTTCCCACAATGTTTTCTACCTAATCAATAAATAATTGCACCATTTTAGCCACACTGAAATTGTTGTCTGCAAATGCTTTCAATGTGGACAGAGCTAAAATTTTGTTTTCTACCTAATCAATAAACAATCGCCCCATTTCAGCCACACTGAAATTGTTGTCTGCAAATGCTTTCAATTTGGACAGAGCTAAAATTTTGTTTTCTACCTAATCAATAAACAATTGCACCATTTCAGCCACAATGAAATTGTCGTCTGCAAATGCTTCCAATTTGGGACAGAGCTAAAATTTTGTCGTCTGGTAAAGGGTTAAGTGACCTGAAAGTTTTAGGATTCGTGTCTCACTGGATCCACTTGGTTTTTTATGGGAGTGTCCTTGGTAAGCATGGAAAGGTGCATTGGCCACTATAATCTATCTGAAATATTCTTAAAAACGGCATTAAAAACCATACAATCAACCATACAATCATATTTCTGCATTCTTTTTTTACAGACAATTAGCTCAAGATTCTATCCTTACCAAGAAATCGAGACAGATGCGGTTTTTAGCTTTGATGAAGATACATTACTAACAACAGATGAGGTATGTGTCTGAGGGACTTGGTCAGTATTTACCAACCATTCTGAAAAAATCTTTCGTCCAATTCTCAGTTTGAAAGTAACACAACTTTTGATTGGCTTAAGCAAATTGTTGAGCCAGTCAGAAGTTTTGTTTCTTTTTAAATCAAGATCAAAGAATAGAACGAACCTAAGAATGGTTGGTGTTTGGTGTGTAATGTCAAGGTTACAGGTTCAAACAGTAGCTGTTCATTCTAAGCCAAAAGACTACGGGATGTTGTTTTGATATTGTCAGTCCATTCTTCCATCGGTCTTGTTTTGCCCTATATAGAGTTATGCCCTCCTTTGCAGGGGCATTACTTTAGTGCAGTAACTTAATTTTTCTTCAAGCTTGTTACTTAACAAAATAGCTGGTGATGTAGACTGGTGTCAGTCCGTTAAATAGAGCCTTTTCATTAAAACAAAATCATCAAGTAAAACTGAAAAACGAAAACTCTGTTCTAAATCTTCTGAATATCTGATTGTATTTCAGAAGAAGGGCAAGTAACAACACATGTGTCTATGACTTTGCTGTAGTTGTGTATCTTGTTTATTAGAATGACTTAAACGCAGGGCCTGAATGCCAGGAATAGGACCTCGGCCTTTCTCTATGGCATGTCGTAGAAGGCGACTAAAATTAGAGACAAACGGCTGCTTTCCTCGTAATTCGCAGGATTGCAGCAGGCTGGGTAGTTCTTATTCCAAATCCTATATTTTTTTTCTTGATGTAAATAGGGTTTGGAATGGGAATCAGTTGGCCTGTGGGACCCCGTGTGGTTTAATCGGGGGTATAAGAATAAACCACTGCAGTCCCGCGATCGTCACATCTGCCATTTCATCTGGCGGAACAAAAGTGACAGCATGCATGTCGTAAAAGGCAACAAAAGGGGCATCATTTTGTGTTTCATCCATTCCTCATTTATCATGTTTGTCTTATGTTGTTGCACATGTATGTTATTTTCACCTCGCATTATTGTTTACTAAGTAAGTGCACCCAATATGACCTAAGTTGTCGACGGGCCATAAAACACTATTCATTCATTCCTGAATGCCAGGCTACTGGTGATGATACAACAGTAGTTGTACGAGTTGTAGATTTTTTGTCTAGTAGAGAATTAATACTAGGCTCATAGATTTGAGTTGTGGTGAGTTTGCATCAAGGTAATTTAAATGCAGGATTGTTTGGGAAAGGATTAAATCGTGAGCAGACAACAAATTCCAGACTCTTCCAATCCTAAAACATCCGCAGATGACAAATCCAATGGTGGTACAGTGGAGTTCAAGTCCTATAATAAGTTAGAAAAACATTGTTGGAAAAGGAGAAAATGCTGGTACCAGCATTTCCTCCTTTTCCCACAATGTTTTGAAAAGCCTTTCTGCTTGGGTTTGTTTAACCCTTTACCCAGTAAGACATTTCTCTAATTGACCCTAAATAACAGGAAGGATGAAGCCATTTTTTTTTTTATGTGTATAAGACACCTTTTGATAGCACAGAAAACATTGTGACAAAAGGTGAAATTGCTCGTCACGAGCAATTTCACCTTTTGCAACAATGTTTTCCAAAGGCTCCTACAAGCAATGCGTAGAAATGAGTATCTATGGAGTAAACGGTCAAACTCTGTATAGTATGGTTACAGATTGAAGTGAACTATGTCTCTTTGTATCACAATTTACCATCAATATGGTTTCCACAGACATAAAATTTTGTTCACATATATCTTCCACATCTTTTTAAAATGTTCTTTCGACAAGGATTATAAAAACAATTTCCATGAAGAGTTGGTTTTTTTGTCTTTGACAAAGTGCAGTCCTAATTTGTTGGCATTTATTTCCAGAGAATAGATTTCTGATAAATATTTGTTATTCAACTTGCTGCCTCCTGATACAGATCAGCAGCAGACGGCATTTAGAATATCCTAAGGAAATCATGATGACCAATATGATCAATATGGATTAACTTTTGAAGAGTTGACTCTTTACCACATGAGAAAATTTTAGATTGGTCCAAATTGAAAGCATTTGCAGACGACAAAATAAAGGTGATTAAAAAATAGAAATTTGTTCTGGGAAGGGTAGAAACCACTGTAGGAAAAGGAGAAAATGCTTATTATCAGCGTTTTCTCCTTTTCCCATAGCGTTTTTGAAAGGCTTCTTTCTCAGGGGTGTCAAAAGTAGGAATTGTGTGGTAATCTTTTACACAGGTCCAAATTGAGAGTATTTGATGACAGCGTAACTCTTCACCACACAGTCCCAACTTTTAACGACCCGGAGAAAGAAGCCTTTTGAAAACATTGTAGGGACAGGAGAAAATGCTGGTAACCAGTTTTTACTCCTTTTCCCACAATGTTTCTACCCTTCCTAAGACAAATTTCAATTTTTGAGCCATACTTAAGTAGTCGTCTGCAAAATGTTTTCAATTTGGACTTGTCTACAATTTTGTCGTTTGGTAATAAGTAAAAGGCCTTCAAAATAAAGATACATGTACTTAGTCTTGATAGGGTAGCAAACATTTTAGTAAAGGTAAAAAATGCTGGATGCGATGTTTTATGTAGCCTTTTTCCTCAGCGTTGTTAAAAGTTGGGATTTTATTATAAAGAGTTAACTCATTACCAAACGACAATATTTTAGGCTTGTCCAAATCGAAAGCATTTGCAGACGACAAAATAAATGTGGCTCAAAAATTAAAATTTGTTTTGGGAAGGGTAGAAAACATTTTGGGAAAAGGAGAAAATGCTGGTTACCAGCATTTTCTCCTTTTCCCACAATGTTTTCTAAAGGCTTCTTTCTCAGGGTCGTCAAAAGTAGGGCTTGTGTGGTAATGGGGTTCAACCGCAGTCTGCTGTGAGAAACTGAAAAAAGTATTATGCTTGAGGGCATCTTTGAAGTGATACACATATCCTGTGGCCTTCACCTTAAACTGTTAATTCAGCTCTTTACCAAACAACAAAAATTTAGATCGGTCCTACTTGAAATGATGTTCTGACAACACAATAAAATTTGATGTTAATGGTAAAATTTGTCTTTGAAGGGATAGACAACATTCTTGGAAAAGAAAAAAATTCTTGTATTTCAACATTTTTTTTCTCCTTCTCCCATAATTTGTTTTTAACTCTCTATCAAAAGACAAAATTTGGATTGGTCCAAATTGAAAGCATTCGCAGACAACAAAATGAATGTGACTAAAGATTTTAAATTTTTTGCAGGAAGGGAAGAAAATATTGTGGGAAAAGGAGAAAATGGTGGTTACCAGCATTTTCTCCTTTTCCCACAATGCTTTTAAAAGGCTTCTTTCACAGGAGTCGGGATTGTCTGGTAAAAGGTTAAAAAAGTGGATTCCCAGGGTCTTTAAAAAGAAAAAAATTTGCTTGGTGATGAATTTTTGAACTGCTAAATTCATGAATTTTTATGAATGCTTTTAAAAGCTTTGTGGGAAATAGAGAAAATTCCAATTGTTTAAGTGCTTGTTAACCCTTTCCCAAATGACAAATTTTAGACTGTCCCAAACTCAAAGAGTTTGCAGATGACAATTTTTCTGATAAGAAAGTTTTCTGATAGGCCAGAAGACATTGTGGGAAAAGGAGAAATTGCTCGTTACGAGCAATTTCTCCCTTTCCCAGAGTGTTTTCTAAAGACTTGTACTGCAGACACATCTGTAAATGGGTTGAATATAGATGTATTTAAATTTTTTTTGACTGATAAAGAGATAATTGCAATGTTATATTATTCAACCTAAATTTTGTTTTCATGTTTTGCAGATTGACTTTGCTTTGAGTGTTTGGCGTGAGTTTCCAGAGAGGATTGTGGGATATCCAGCCCGATCTCACTACTGGGACGAGAACAAAAACAGATGGAGTTATACTTCACGTTGGAACAATGAATATTCAATGATTTTAACCGGTGCTGCTGTTTATCATAGGTACATAGCTTTAACTTGGCTTTTTTAACTGTTGTAGGGCTGCATGATAAATAACCTTAATAGTCTAGTTCCAGACACAGAAAGCATCATAAGAGGAGCAGTAAAAAACGCCCTGTCTCTGGAATACCCAGGAATGAAAAAATGGCTTTTATTTTTCAGTTAATCATCCTTCTTCTGTATGCACTTTTTCCATTGCTGTTCTAGTTTGCTTATCCCTTCAAAATACAAGTCTATATCTTGGCCCCCAAAGTACTTGCTATGACACATTCATTATACCCCCGCAAAACATATGTTTTGGGGGGTATACTGGAATCAGCCTGTCTGTATATGTGTGTGTCTGTCCATCGATGTGTCCATCTGTGAACAAAATACATGTACTAGTAATTTTGTGTCGCAAACTCCTCCTACAGTTTCCCTTCAATTGTATTGAAACTTTGCACATATACTGTTGAAGATTTGCAAGAAGCAATTCTCAAGTGTCAACTCTCCCTGGTTTAGGAAATATCTCCCCTTGAACTTGACACTATTTTCTATCAAAGCACTGACGGGATAGTATCTATCAAAGCACTGGCGGGGGTATCAAGTCACATTCAGTGACAGCTCTAGTTGCTTCTGATTTGTCTACCACAAAGTTCAGTTTTCATCTTTGGTAATAGACAGAAGTAGGAAGGGGCAAAATCAGGAGAATATGAAGCGTATGGAACGGCTTTCAAACTTCATTCAGTCGTAGCCAAGGTAACTTTTGACTTATGAGGAGGTGCATTGTTCTGCAAGTGCAGAATGCCTAAAGTCAGTTACACACACCCTCCTCCTTGTTACAGTGGCTTCCTGGGTGTAATTAACCTTTTACCAAACAATCCCTGGTTTTTACGACCTGGAGATAGAAGCCTTTTGAAAACATTGTAGGAAAAGGAGAAAATGCTGGTGACCAGCATTTTCTCCTTTTCCCACAATGTTTTCTACTCTGCTGGAAACAAACTTCAATTTTTGAGTTACATTTATTTTGTTGTCTGCAAGCCCTTTCAATTTGGACCAGTTTATAGTTTTGTTGTTTGGTAAAGGGTTAAAAGGGTCAGAATCCCATTTTCTCAAACCTATAATCATTTTTGGCCAAGAATTTTTTTTTTGTAATAGCTTGTTACCAAATGAGAAAAGTTAAGACTTCTTTAACCCTTTACCACACAAATCCTACTTTTGACGCCCCTGGGAAAGAAGCCTTTTGAAAACACTGTAGGAAAAGGAGAAAATGCTGCCACAGTGTTTTCTACCCTTCCAAGAACAAATTTCGATTTTTCAGTCACGTTTATTTTGTATAATGCTTTCAATTTGAACCAGTCTAAAATTTTGTTGTGTGGTAAAGAGTTTACCCTTTTCCAAATCACAAATTTTAGACTGTCCCAAACTCAAAAGTGTTTGCAGATGAGAACTTTGAATTTGATGAGAATGGCAGAAAGTTTTCCGATAGGCCAGAAAACACTGTGGGAAACGAGCAATTTTTCCTATTCCCACATGTTTTCTAACGACTTGTACTGCAGACACGTAAAAACCAGGGCTTGTTTGGGAAAGAGTTAAACTGAAAGCAATTGCAGGCAGCCAAACAGATATGATTTAAAAATGGAAATCTGACTGTTTCAAGGGTAAGAATGATGTGTTGTTTATTTCAGGAGCTGATTTGTGGTATTATTTCTTTTGCAGGTATTATAATTATTTTTACACATACGGACTTAGTTCTACATTAACCAGAACTGTGGACGAATCTCAAAACTGTGAAGACATTCTAATGAACTTTCTCATCAGTCATGTGACCAAACTTCCACCAATCAAAGTGACTCACAGAAAACAGTACAGGGAGTCGCTGTTGCCACCAAATAATTCCAAAAATTCACCATGGCTGGACTCGTACCACTTTGCCCAAAGACAGATTTGTGTGGATACTTTTGCCAATATTTTCGGATACATGCCCTTGATCCGTTCAAAAGCTAGAATGGACCCAATTTTATTCAAAGACCCAGTATCAAACTTGCGGAAGAAATATCGACAAATAGAGCTTGTGAACACTTGATGAGTTGTCAATAAGTATTGAAGTCTTAACCAATCAAATCCCATATTTTAACTCTTTACCACACGACATAATTGCAGACCAGTCCAAATTCAAAGCATTTGCAGATGGCAACCTAAGTATGGCTCAGAAATTGAAATTTGTCTTGGGAAGGGTAGAAAACATTGTGGAAAAAAGAGAAAATGCTGGTTACCAGCATTTTCTCCTTTTCTCACAATGTTTTCAAAAGGCTTCTTTCTCACTACGTGGTAAAGAGTGAATAAACCTGAGGAGAAAGCTTTCAAAAACACTGGATAAGAGAGAAAATGCTGCTACTCAGTTTTTTTCTTTTTCGCACAATTTGTTTTAACCTTTTAATCCATTACCACACAATCCCTACTTTGGACGACCCTGAGAAAAAAGCCTTTAGAAAACATTGTGGGAAAAGGAGAAAATGCTAGTAACCAGCATTTTCTCATTTTCCCACAATGTTTTCTACCCTTCACAAAACAAATTTCAAATTTTCAGTCACTTTTATTTTGTCATCTGCAAATGCTCTCGGTTTGGACCAGTCCAAAAATTTGTCATTTGGTAAAGAGTTAAAGAGGAGTTTTCCATTGGAGCATAGGTTGACAAAATCACAAAATCAAGTTGGACAAAAGTCAAAAGCCACTTTGAATCAAAACATGAAAATTGTGATGTTTGTTAAATTTATTGTAAATTTTTATGGGCCAGTTTGAAAACCCATGTCAGAGAGAAAGAGAGAGAGGTGCATTTGAGCCATGACCTGTGAAAAGAGGGTTTAACTCTTTACTATACAGCAAAATTTAGGACCTATCTAGATTGAAAGCTGTTGCAGACAACAATTTCATAGTGACCCAAATGACACATTTTTTTTTCCTGAAAAGATAGAAAACTTTGTGGGAAAAGGAGGAAATGCTGGATAACAGCATTTTCTCCTTTTCCCACAATTTTTTCTATTCTTCACGAAACAAATTTCAGATTTTCAGTCACTTTTATTTTATTGTCTGTAAATGCTTTTGATGTGGACAAGCCTAAAATATTGTTGTTTGGTAATGAGTTAACCCTTTACCACACAATGACAACTTTTAACGACCCTGAGGAAGAAACCTTTTGAAAACATTGTGGGAAAAGGAAAAAATGCTGGTAACCAGCATTTTCTCCTTTTCCCACAAAGTTTTCTACCCTATCAAAGCAAAATTGCACCATTTGAGCCACTTTGAAATTGTCATCTGCAAATGTTTTCAATTTGGATAGGTCTAAAATTTTGCCGTGTGGTAAAAAAGAGTTAACACATGTGCCATAAGTATCAACCTAGGTCAGCCTCTGTATAGGATGACATGGGCTAAAACTTTTTGTTAATTTTTGTCAATTTTCTGTGGTCAAAGGACAAGGCTACAATTTGTTGGTGGACAAAATGGAATAATTATTATGGACCCATAAGTATGTGATAACTGACTTCATCTAATGCATCAAAGAGATGCATTAACCCTTTACTAAACGACAAAATTTTAGACTGGTCCAAATTGAAAGCACTTGCAGACGACAAAATAAATGACATAGACATAGACATATTTTATTCGACATAAGCTTGTACAGCTTCTAGTCTATACATATAAATTGTTACAATACTTATACAGACAAAAATGACAATGAACTAATTTACAAATGAATTCGTAACATGTTACTTGTAGGCTGACATTAGGAAGAGAGTTAGATAAGTGACACTGGTAAAAAGTAATCAATTAAACAAATATTAACAAATCTGGTATAACTATCTACGAATGAAGACTTGTCCAAACTGAAAGTATTTGCGGGTTGCAGTTCAATTGTGACTCCAACATTTGGAGTCGACAATTAGATATGGTTGAGGAGCAAATTGTTTTCATGAGACAAAAAAAACTGATAATAATTATAATTATAATGGAAAAGAGAAGTAAGAGTGAAGGAAAAGTAAAATGCTGGCCGTCAGCAAATTCTTTCCATTCACAATGTCATACACATTAAAACATTGGAAATTAGCTCTTTTCCTCGCTGGAAAATGTGAACTTGTCCAAAACTGAAAGCTTTTGCAGTGGACAAATGCAACTCAAAAATTGAAATTTGTTTACAGCTGGGTAGAAAACTTTGTGAGAAAAGGAGAAAACGCTGGTAACCAGCATTTTCTCTTTCTCCGTCAGTGTTTTGAAAAGGCCTCTGTCTCAGGGATTGTATGGTAAAGGTTAAATCTCATAGTAAAAAAATTAATTTTCCAGTTTACTACATTCTAAAAACCATCAAAAATTAAGATTTTGACATTCTTCTAACCTTTTTACCCTGCAGACAACAAATTTAGGGTGGCTTAAATAATGCAGTTTGTTTGAGAAAGAGTAGAAATCATTGTTGGAAAAAGGGAAAATGTCCGTAACCGGTATTTTTTTCTCTTTTTTGATACTATGTTTTCTAAAGCCATATTCCTTGAGATCATTAACTCTTTACCACACAATGACGACTTTTAACGACTCTGAGGAAGAGGGCTTTTGAAAACTTTGTGGGAAAAGGAGAAAATGCTGGTAACCAGCATTTTCTCCTTTTCCTTTTCCCACTATGTTTTCTTCTGTATCGGAGAAAAATCGGTGAATTCAGAAATGAGCCACTATGAAATTATTGCCTGCAAATGCTTTCCATTCGGATAGGTTTAAATTCTGCTGTGTGGTAAAGGGTTAAAACACAACTTTGTTTGTTAAAGATAGATTTATTTCCACCGAAAAATATCAAATGTAATGTGTACAAAATTAGTAGAAGTTTTTATTATAGAATATTCTGGTCCCTCTATATATGTGTACAGAGGATGTTGATGTAGCCAGAGCAGCTCTTCCTTCCTCACAATATTTTTTAGTTGTGCCAATTTCCAAATTTAGGTTGTCTTTTTGCCTTTTTTTTTCATTATACCTTTAACCCATTACCACACAATCCCTACTTTTGACGCCCCTGAGAAAGAAGCCTTTTGAAAACACTGTGGGAAAAGGAGAAAATGCTGGTAACCAGCATTTTCTCCTTTTCCCACAGTGTTTTCTACCCTTCCCAGAACAAATTTCAATTTTTCAGTCACTTTTATTTTGTCGTCTGCAAATGCTTTCAATTAGGACCAGTCTAAAATTTTCTCGTGTGGTAAAGAGTTAATAGTTTCATAGAACCTTCATAAATCCTCATAAAAGGCTGTAGATTTTTAAATCTTTTTTTTTTACCTTTACCAAACAAAAACCGTGGGGATGGGGGAGAACCTTTGAAAAATTGTGAAAAAAGGATAAACTGCTTGTAACAAACAATTTTCCACAAACAGAGAAATTCAGCTCATTTGTACCAATTTTGAATTTGCCATCTGCAAATTCTTTATATTGAAAATGTCCAAAATTAGTAATTTGGGAAAAGGTCAGCTGAATTAACTCTTTACCACACATTCACGACTTTTGACGATCCTGAGAAAGAAGCCTTTTGAAAACATTGTGGGAAAAGGAGAAAATGCAGGTAACCAGCATTTTCTCCTTTTCTCACATTTATTTTATCGTCTGCAAATACTTTTAATTCAGTATGGTCCAAAATTTTGTCGTTTGGTAAAGAGTTAACTCTTTTTCAAATGACAAAATTTTAGCCAAATGTTATTTGAAAGCATTTTCAGAGAACAAATTAACTCTTTACCAAACAACAATATTTTAGTCCAGACGAAATCAAAAGGGTTGGCAGACGACAAATTCATTGTGAATCAAATGATGATTTTTATCCTTAAAAGGACAGTAAACATTGTTGGAAAAGGAGAAAATGCCAGTAACCAGCATTTTCTCCTTTTCTCGCAATATTTTCAGAAGGCTTCTTCCTCAGGGTCGTCAAAAGTATGGAGTGTGTGGTAAAGAGTTAAAGATGGGGCATATGACAGGATAAGACTCTAATATGATGGAAAACATTGTGGAAAAACAATGAAGTGTTGCTGACCCAAAAGCCTACCTCCATGCGTTGTTAAGTCTTTACCAAATAATCCCCACTTTTAAAGACCATGAGAAAGAAGCCTTTTCAAAATATTGTGGGAAAAGGAGAAAATGCTGGTTTTCAGCATTTTCTTCTTTTCCGGCAATGTTTTGAAAAGGCCTCTTTCTCAGGGTCGTTAAAAGTCGGGATTATTTGCTGAAGAGCTAAAGTGAGTTTATTCATAAAGGTTGACTACAATCATTGTAGAGGCTAGAGGAGAAAATGCCCTGTACAAGTAATTTCTCCATAGTCAACTCTTTCTTGCATGTAGCAAAATGAAAAATGTTGGCTGAAGGTTGTAATCTGTCCTTTTCCTATCCTGTTTTTTTTTTTTCCTGTATTGAATGTTAGATTGTAGTTGAAAAAGGCCACGAAGTGGTTGTAGTTTAAAGTATCACTGAAATATTATAGATTATTGACCTTTTTCTGGCCTTTGTTTTTTTTCTCTTATTTGTTTTAAAATATTTTATGTCAATTTATTTATAATTTACCAATGCTGATTTATCCATATTCATATAGTCATTACCAAACGGCAAAATTTTAGGTTTGTCCAAATTGAAAGCATTTGCAGATGACAAAATAAAAGTGACTGAAAATTTTGAATTTATGTTGTAAAGGGTAGAAAACATTGTGGGAATCGGAGAAAATGATGGTTTTTCTGAAGGTTCTTTCTCGGTGTCGTCAAACATAGGGATTGTGTGGTAATGGGTCAATGCCTATGCAAAAGGTTTCAACCAAGATCAGCCTGCACATTCTTGGCAGACTACTCTGAGTCAAAACTTTCTGCTTGTGGTAAATTTTCTGCTATTTGATTGGTTGGTTGTATTGGTGTTTAACGCCACTTTAACAGCTAAAGTCATATCATGGTGGTCGGTGATGCACATGTGTTTCCTGGCTTTCTCACACTGGTACTTACTCTACTTTCTTTCCAAAGCCACCAACCACTTTTCTCACATGCTTCAGCAGAGGTGAGAGGCGAAAATACGCTAGAAAGAAAGTTCGCCTCAACCGGGTATCGAACGCACAACCACCAGGTCATGAGTCCGACACGCTCACCACTGAGCCACCCGGGCGGGCTCTGCTATTTGAACTTTCACCCTTTACCAAACAATCTTAGTTGCTAAAGCCTCTGGGTGGACTTGTACCACATAATCATACAAACCACCTAATTTAAGGCATTATTGAAGGCTTATGAAAAGTTTGTGTGAAAAGGAGAAAATAGTATGAACTATCATTTTCTCCTTTTCCCACAATAATTTCTACCCTTTCAAGTACATGTACATGTTTCTTCATTTTATCCCATTACCACACAATCCCTACTTTTGATGCCCCTGATAAAGAAGCCTTTAGAAAACATTGTGGGAAAAGAAGAAAATGCTGGTGACCAGCATTTTCTCCTTTTTCCACAATGTTTTCTATTCTTCACAAAACAAATTTCAAATTTTCAGTCACTTTAAGTATGTCGTTTGCAAATGCTTTTGATTTGGACAAGCCTAAAATATTGTTGTTTGGTAATGAGTTAACTCTTTACCAAACAGCAAATTTTTATACCTGTCCAAATTGAAAGCATTTGCAGACAACAAAATAAACATAAATCAAAAATTGAAACTTGACTCTGTAGAAGAGTAGAAAACATTGTGGGAAAAGGAGAAAATGCTGGTTACCAGCATTTTCTCCTTTTCCCACAATGTTTTCATAAGGCTTCCTTCTCTGGGTCGTAAAAACCAGGGATTGTTTGGGTAAGGGTTAAGCATGTTTTATATGCAAATGCACTCTAACTGGACTAGTTAACCCATTACCACACAATCCCTACTTTTGACGCCCCTGAGAAAGAGGCCTTTTGAAAACACTGTAGGAAAAGGACAAAATGCTGGTAACCAGCATTTTCTCCTTTTCCCAGTGTTTTCTACAGTTCCCAGAACAAATTCCAATTTTTCAGTCACCTTTATTTTGTCGTCTGCAGATGCTTTCAATATGAACCAGTCTAAAATTTTGTCATGTTGTAAAGAGTTAATAATTTTCACTGTCTATAATATGGTCAGACTGTAACAATTCTATCATTATAAGTATTCTTACAATTAACCTACAAATGCTTGTGTACTGTACAACAATTTTGTCATACCCTGTATATACCAGCCTACAGAGATGTACTATATTTTTGTATAACATTCTTTACAATTTGTAGCTACTGGCTTGTAAGCGTTGTATACAAATATCATAATAAATGAATTTTGTAAATGTGTACAAGATGATTTTACAGATTTTTTTGTGAAACTGCTTTCAAACAATGAAATTTATGATTACATGTGCGTCAGAATTTTCATTATATGTATATGTGTTATTATTTGAATGCCTGTAGGCTGTATTTATTCCTTAACCTGTACCAAACAATCCCTGGTTCTTACAACCCAGAGGAAAAAGCCTTCTGAAAACATTGTGGGAAAAAGAGAAAATGCTGCTTACCAGCATTTTCTCATTTTCCCACAATGTTTTCTACTCTTCTAAAGTCAAAATTCAATATTTGAGTTACCTTTATTTTTTCGTCTACAAATGTTTTCAATTTGAACAGGTCAAAAATTTTGTCATTTGGTAAAGAGTTAAAAAGACATGATTCAGAAAATTCTGAAAATATCTTTGTATACTTCTATTGATCAACAACATGAATATACATGTATACCCAACAACATTCAAATGTGAAAACAGCATGAGGAAAGGATAAATTGCTTGTAACAGCAATAAGTCCATTTCATTTGCTTTTTTTCTTATTTGATCTATATAAAAACATGGATAACAGTATAATTATGAGGTCAATTTTTATAATTATTAGAACAATTTTTTGTACACTTTCAAAACATTTTTACCACTCAATAATTATGACAAAAATTCTTTTAGCGTATCTCATTACAGTTTAATTTTATTTTGAAAAATATGAGTTGTTTGATGAAATGTAATATTTTTACATAAAGTTTGAAATCAAAAGCTTATTTTTAATTTTGCAATAGTATATTGTGTAAACTCGCCATATACTGAAATACAAAAGAAGCAGACAACTTAACCCTTTCCCAAACGGCAAATTTTGGACCAGACCAAATTGAACGCATTTTGCAGACGACAAATTAACAGTTGCTGAAAAGATGAATTTTCTATATGATAGGGTAGAAAACATGGTGGGAAAAGGAGAAAATGCTGGTTACCAGCATTTCCTCCTTTTCCCACTATGTTTTCAAAAGGCTTCTATTCCTGACCCGTAAAAACCAGGGATTGTTTGGGAAAGGGTTAAAAAGTAACCTCATGAAGTATGGATAATCAAAGTGAATGATGGTTAACTTATTACTGAACGACACAATTTTAGACTGGTCCAAATTGAAAGCACACAACAAAATAAATGTAGCTTAAAAATTGAAATTTGTTTACAGCAGGGTAGAAAACATTGTTAACCCATTACCACACAATCCCTACTTTTGACAACCATGAGAAAGAAGTCTTTAGAAAACATTGTGAGAAAAAGAGAAAATGCTGGTAACCAGCATTTTCTCCTTTTCCCACAATGTTTACTACCCTTCACAAAACAAATTTCAAATTTTTAGTCACTTTTATTTTGTTGTCTGCAAATGCTTTCAATTTGGACAATCCAAAAATGTTGTCATTTGGTAATGAGTTGAAGAGTAGGTCACATGTTTTACCTCATCTCAACCGGGATCCCTTCTGCTGTATCAGTCCTAATTAAGATGACGTTACACAGCCAATTGCTTAAGGAACAATGGTCCTGCTTGTTTCTATTTGACAAGTAACCCTTAACTCTTTACCAAACGACAAACTTTTAGACCAGTCCAAATGGAAAGCATTTGCAGAAAGCATTTGACAAAATAAAAATGACTGAAAATTTGAAATTTGTTTTGTGAATGGTGGAAAACATTGTGGGAAAAGGAGAAAATGCTGGTTGCCAGCATTTTCTCCTTTTCCCACAATGTTTTCTAAAGGCTTCTTTCTCAGGGTCGTCAAAAGTAGGGATTGTGTGGTAATGAGTTAAATTAATAACTCTGAGAAACTAACCTTTCAAAATGCAGCAGGAAATAGATGAAATGCTTTTCCTCCATTTCCCACAATATTTTCTACCCTGTCTTTGACATGTCATATCTTTCGATCCACATTTGATTAAATTACATGTATTTGATTAGTTACATGTATGATATCTGCAAATGCTTACAGTTTAGATAAGTGTCAAATTTTGCCATTCTGGTAAAGAGTTTATCTTTTCATTATTTGACAGTATTTAATAAATATAAGCTACTTTCACTTACCCAAAGTGTTTGATTAACTCCTTACAAAATGACAAAATTTAAGACTGGTCAAAAATTGAAAGCACTTGCAGACAACAAAATAAACATAATTCAAAAATTATAATTTTTTTCCAGCAGGATAGAAAACATTGTGGGAAAAGGAGAAAATGCGTTTTCTCCTTTTCCAACAATGTTTACAAAAGGCTTCTATCTCATGGTTGTAAAAACCAGGGATTGTTTGGCAAAGGGTTAGAATACGAACTACGTCAGAAAAAGGCATTAAATTACTTACAGTCACTTAACCCCTTGCATCATAGATATTCATTTCTATGCAGAGCTTGTAGGAGGCCTTGGAAAACATTGTGGCAAAAGGTGAAATTGCTCGTGACGAGCAATTTCACCTTTTGCCACAATGTTTTCTATGCTACCAAAAGGTGTCATATACACATAAGAAACGGCTTCATCCTCGTTGTCATTTAGGGTCAATTAGTGATACCATAGAAATGTCCTATGGGGTAAAGGGTTTAAGATGCTGACATCCTTTTTTTTTTGCTTTTTACGAAAACTCATCTGCAAACCATTGCTCATCATCAAAAGAAGCTTTAAATCCTTTGTCGTAACCAGACCTACCCTGTAATGTCATCAAAGCTGACTTTCCCATGCAAGAAAGGCTTGAATGTACAAATAGCATTGTGTGCTATAAATAGAGTGCTTGATGTTTATACATGCAATGCCAGACATATTAAGGATTTGTTCTGTTTTTATTTGTAATGACTACAAAATGATATCATTTGCAGAACAAAATTTAATAAAAGATATTAACTTGTATCACTGGTTTGTTTCTTCATTTCTCTGTTTTCTAAACCAGAAATGACATTTTTATCCATAACCGCTCAAAATACACGATTGTCACTATCTGATTGATTGAATTTGCATTTATTTTATTTTATATATCCCCCCCCCACGACGTAGAGGGGTACTCTGGAATCGCCATGGCTGGCTGTCTGTCTGTATGTCCGACCGTCTATACAGAAATGAAGAATTCTTGAAAATTCTTCTTCTCTGAGACCCCTGGTCAGATTTTAAAACAATTCGACAGAGATATTCCTTAGATGACCCTTTTCAAAAGTTGTTCATATAATTTTGATCTGGCAAGAAACAGGCTCTTGTGAATGGGGGCTACTTGCACTATATGGACATGATGAAATTCTTGAAAATTCTCTTTCTCTGAAACCCCTGGTCAGATTTTAAAAGAATATTTCAGCAATGTTCCCTGGGTGACCCTTTTTCAAAACTTGTTCGTCAATTTTGATCCATCAAGAAACATGGCTCTCGTGGATGGGGGTTACTAGCTCTTACATAGAAATGAAGAATTCTTAAAAATTCTTCTTTTTGAAACTGATGGTCAGATTTCGAAATGACTTTTACAAGTGACCTTTTGTAAATTGTTTGGCAAAATTATAATTTGGGTTCCAATGTTTCAATACCTCAAAAAAGAAAAAAAATAGGCTATGGTCATCTCAAAAATTCAGGTGAGCGATCCAGGGCCATCTTGGCCCTCTTGTCTTAACTCTTACTTTTGTAGTAAAGCATTCTGCATTCTGTGGCAAAGACCTTTCTTGTGACAAGGAGCTGGTGGGGGTATATCACATTTATTGATAGCTCTATTTTCATCAGGGGGTTACCCATATGGGCAACACTACTGAAACTGTGTCAGGGGATACTGCAAGATACAAGATGAAACTTAGGATGTTATCACCATACATAAAAAGCCCCATTGGCAAACATCCTATAGAACAAAAGCCCGGTGGGACTACAGCCATGTTATCTATGAATTTATAAATTATGGACAAAGTCCTACAGGACAAAGACACCAATTCAGTGATGCATCCAGCGTGCGGCATTGCCCCTTTATTTCCGAGAACGCCCCCAAAATCTCAAAACTACGCACGCAAAATGCCGCATTTTTACTGTAATGCACGCATTATTAAAAGCATAATGCGCGGTGCAGAAAATTTTGACACGTCCAAAGACTACGATTATGGTAGTGGAAGGGAAACTACTCTTCCCCGTTAAGAGGTCACTGGTTTTCTCAAGTCCCAGCGACGTTATCCGATGACATCATAACTTAAAAAGGTGCTAAAAATCTCATGAAGTTGATTGGATAAAAGTTTCAGTAATCAGTTTCCGCGAGTCCTCGACTGAAATTGCGACAGAAGGAATACCGGTCGGTTTTTTCGTGAAACCGTGCAATAGTTATAGAAAATACGATTGACAACACGCAGTCTTTGTCTGAGAAGAAAATGACTTATCATCTGTTCGTTAGTAATTTAAGAATTATGCTCTCATTCCAAGCAGGAAAAACAGTCGACCTTGGTTTGGCATGAATTACACGCGAGACACTAGGTAAGAGAATACATGGACAAAAAAAGGCAGTTGTACGCTTATCTTACGTAAAATGACTGCCTTTTTTTTTCAACTTAGTTGTTACCCTTATTGACAAATTTGTGTCAAATAGTGTGGAAATAACTACCTAAGAATTAACGGACATAAAAAATTGATCGATTGAAAAAACACGAAAACCCATGACACAGCTAAATGACTCTGACATTGTCCGATCAGAGTCAATTTAGACTGATTTTTTTTTTTCGGCTTTTAAATGATTTTGAAGCAGAAAATTTTCACAAATATCGTAATATTAGAGACTCTTTTGCTACAAATCATCAATATGGATTGCTTTACTTGCAGTTAGGAACTATATGTAAATTGTCTTATCCTCTAATGAAAAATGTTAGATCTACCTCAGATTTACAACTTCGTGTACCCTTGAAATAAAAAGCTAGTGGGAACACTGCTATCTGTATAAGTTGAATCATTGTGTGATGCATTAGAAAAGATGCACATCTTGAATTAATTGTAGCACTCCTTTATCTAACAATTATTCATTTTCTCAAAAAAATCAATTCCCCCCCCCCCCCCCCCCCCCGTGTGAATTAGAGTGCCCCCTTTTTGTTAGGTTTAGGGGGCATTGTGCCACTCATTTTGAAGTTTCTAAATGCATCACTGCAGATATTTTTACTCTGCAGAGTATTCTTTCCAAGCCAGTGGCTGCTTTCCCACATAGCCACGTCGAAACAATGATCAGCGGTGAGTTAGTAATGAAATCCTGTCGCAATCATGTGATGACTACTATCAATCCTCGGAGGGAAATTGGCCGAGCTGATGAATGAACCAGCGATTCCTGTTCTCAAGTCCTGTACGCCAGCTAGTGAGCATTTTCGTCTTCAAGAAAACAAGAATTTTCATCCCTTCTGATAACATTATGCTGGTTTTAACCTTTTACCACACAATGACGACTTTTAATGACCCTGTACAAGAGGCCTTTTGAAAACATTGTGGGAAAAGGAGAAAATGCTGGTAACCAGCATTTTCTCCTTTCCCCACAAAGTTTTCTACCATATCAAAGAAAAATTTCGTCATTTTAGCCACTTTGAAATTGTCGTCTGCAAATGCTTTCAATTTGGATGGGTCTTAAATTTTGCCGTGTGGTAAAGGATTAATTAAATGAATCATGCAATGTGAAAAGGGAGCTTAAGTCTTTACCAAACGACAAATTTTTAGGTTAGTCCAAATCCAAAGCATTTGCAGACGACAAGATAAAAGTGACTGAAATTTTAAAATTTGTTTTGTGAAGGATGGAAAAAGTTTTGGGAAAAGGAGAAAATGTTGGTTACCAGCATTTTCTCCTTTTTCACACAATGTTTTCTAAAGGCTTCCTTATCAGGGTCGTCAAAAGTAGGGATTGTGTGGTAATGGGTTAATGCATCTGCGAAAAATATCGAACCAGGTACCTCGGCAGGCTGACCTGGGCGGAAACTTTCCGCTTTAACCCTTTCCCAAACAAACCCTTGTTTTTACGTGTCTGCAATAAAAAGCCTTTTGAAAACACTGTGGGAAAAGGAGAAATTGCTCGTAACGAGCAATTTCTCCTTTTCCCACAGTGTTTTCTACCCTTTTCAAATGAGGACTTTCTGCCATTTTCTCAAAATATAAAATTGTCGTCTGCAAACTCTCTCGGTTTGGAAGAGTCCAGACTTTGTCGTTTGGGAAAGGGTTAAGTCAATTAAATTGAATTAGCACTTCGTTCAGTTGCTGTCATAATTTCCATAGATGGTTGGTGCCGTTTGTGTCAAACAATTCTTTGATTCGGTCAAGGTAAGTCAACTTTAAAGACATGTTGTTTCATGGTTTCTGATGCACGAATTATAAAAAAACAGTTTGGAAACAAGTTGCATACATTCATTTAGGCACGAGAGATAAACCGTTTGCTGTGGACTATTTTTTCATGTCAACAGACTTCTAATTATAATATTGGAACAACATAAGAAAGGAACGGTGTAGACCAAGATCAGACAGCACAGGCTGATCTTGGTACACACTTCTGTCGAATAAACAGGGAAAGCTGTTCAATGGCATATGATATCCACAGGTAAACGTGATCCTTCCGCCGCTACCCATCACCACAACCACCAAGTTCGCAGAATTTGCACGTGATTTCGAACACGTTTATAATTATTCACTGTTTAGTGTGTTAAGACAACTCGTGTAAAAAGTTCGTTTGTGAGAAATGGATTTTATTTTTTTAAATTGACGGATTACTTAATAAATAGATAAATACTAGGAAATAATAAACATCGAGGTGAGTGAATTTATTGCTATAGTTTTTCTTTTCTCTTTTTATTGTAGGAAATGTAATGTTTTGTGTGAAATTATCATCATTCTCGCTATCGTCATCTTCGCCAAATATTTTCATTCTTGTCTTACTTATGAGCCCCTTTGTGCGTGTGCCGAGCCCGGTAAGTCATTTGATGACAACAGGGCTTGAATATTAGGGGTTGTGGGTTCTTTGACCTAGACCGAGGCTCAGTTTGTGACAACAACGCTTGAAATTAAGGATTGTGGGCTCCATCTCGAGCACGGACAGTTGTACTTTCAGTTTGAAGGTGTCTGCTCCGATGCTATTTTTGTTACTGGTCTTCGCATATACGAAGACCAGTAACAAAAATAGCGGCATAATACCGTAAAACGCCCCTCTGCTATACAGTCAGTGCTTACATGTGGTATTGTTTTTTTGACTTAAATGAAGAAATTTAATGAAATTTTCAGCTTCATTCCGTTGAAAAGTATTGTATTTGATGTTTACGAAATGAATCCATAACCCAGTTGCAATTTTTTGACACATAATTTTGATTTTCATGGGTTTTCGCGATTTATAGAGGGGCGTTTTACGGTATTATGCCAAAATAGCATCGGAGCAGACACCTTCAAACTGAAGGTAGTCAGTTGATGACAACAGGGTTTGAAAATTAGGGTTGTGGGTTCGATACCGAGCGGGGTATGTCAGTTGATGACAGCAGGGTTTGAAAATTAGGGAGTATTGGTTCTATGACTGAATCCGTAGACTCAGTTGCTGACAAAAGGCTTTGAATATTTGATGTTTTTATTCTGGTGTAGAGTTTAGGAGGTTCAGTTGGTGACAACAGGGCGTAAAATTTATGGGTTATGGATCCTATGGTCGAGTCTGCTAGGTCAGTCGTGACAACAGGGCTTGATAATTAGAGGCCGATCCTGGTGCTTCATTTGGTGGCAACAGTGCTTGAAAATTAGGGGTAGTTGGTTTTAAGGCAGAGCGTTACTTACCTGTAGCGATACTGAGCGATAGTTTCTGGCACAGGACTTCAGTCCCCTTTCCCAGAATCCTTTTTCCGCATTACATATGATGTTTTGTTTCATTTTGAATTCTTACCCCTGTTTAAATATAGTTGATGTATAGAAATTCCGGATCATTATAGTATTTGTCTTGTCTATCTTTTAACATTTACCCATTCCTAAACAATCCCGGGTTTTCGCGACTCTGAGAAAGAGGCCTTCTGAAAACATTGTGGGAAAAGGAAAAAATGCTTGTAACCAGCATTTTCTCATTTTTCCCACAATATTTTCTACCCTTCCCAAAACAAATTTAAAATTTTGAGTAACATTAATTTTGTCGTCTGCTAATGATTCCTTGTCTGAAGTTATGTCGTTTGGTAAAGAGTTAAAGTGCCTTTCACGACTCTTGTTGCCTTTTGGGCCAATGTTGATCAAGACCAGGTTGAGAAAAAAGTGCAGCCTGATCTTAGTTCTACACTTTTTTGCATTGTTTGGAAACACTGTTAGCCGAAAAACTATAATGGCTGGTTGGGTTTTCTTGGATGAAATGTTTTGTTGGGTCTAATCGGCGTTCTAAGAGTTAAACTTGTACCACACAATGACGTCTTTTAATGACCCTAGGAAAGAAGCCTTTTGGAAACATTGTAGGAAAGGGAGAAAGTTCTAGTAACCGGTATTTTCTGCTTTTGGCACAACATTTTTTACCATAGCAAAGAAAAATTGCGACATTCGAGCCAGATGTAAATTGTTGTCCACAAATGCTTTCAGTTTGGACAGGGCTAAAATTTTGTCGTCTGGTAAGGGGTCAAAACGTTTTTCGGATGGAGCTGGCACCATTCTCCTGGTAGATTGTTGTTATATATGGAGTTCACACTATGAAATAATTTCTCCGTACTTCCGAGTGGCAATATAGTGATGGCATATTTTTCACGAGTTGACCATTTTTCCTTACCGTTCTGTTTCATTTTCCTTAGAGTTATAGATTTTTGGTTTTAATGTTCATTTATTACTTTGAATGAGCCCTGTTCCGTGAACCCATTATCACACAATACCTACTTTTGACGATCCTGAGAAAGAAGCCTTTCAAAAACATTGTGGGTAAAGGAGAAAATGCTGGTAACCAGCATTTTCTCCTTTTCCCACCATGTTTTCTACCCTTCACAAAACAAATTTCAAATGTGTCGTCAAAAGTATGGGCTGTGTTGTAATAGGTTAAATTCTGGCAGACGACAAAAGCCTTAGACTTAATCAACTTGAAAGTATTTGCAGACGATACGTTATGCCCATAAAAACCGCCATTTCAAATTAAATGCAGCTCGAAGAAAGGATTTCTTTCAAATAGAAAACACTGTGGAGAAGAGAAATGGTTATTTTATGGCATTTTTATCCTTTTTCCTATGTGTTTTTAAATGCTCTTAGGTTGTAAACACATGGATCAGTTGGTAAAAGTATTGATTGAAGAACTGAACTCACGTGGCGTTTAGAGACTTCCGGTAGAACTTGTTTTTTTTTTCATTGTTTTTACAAGTCATTGTATTCAAATATAAACTACAACCTATATCTATTAGGCTCCAAAGTGGCGCAGTGGTCAGGGGAGTCGACTTGGGAACTCGGAGACCGACGATCGAGCCGCGCCAGCTTCGTTGAAAAAAATGCATAGCGACGGGGGAAAATAGAGAAAGACAGTTGGATAGAATAACAACAGCTGGATAGTGAACGGGTTCAAAAGACACTTGGATAGGCGATGGGGGGGTCCAGGGAAATTACCTTTTACTACTCTGTGTATTTGGAATTATGAATTTTTTTATAGAGGTGTTTAATAAAGAAAAGAATATTTATTTCACTTTTTAAGTTCTTAGAACTTTATTTTTTTTCTCTATGCACAGATCAAGAAGAAAAAAAAAATATGAAGAAAATGTTTTAATATACTCAAAATGAACTATTCAAGTATACAAGTTTAACCCATTACCACACAGCAAAAATCTAGACCTATCCAATTGAAAGCATTTGCAGAATGACAATTTCTAAGTGGCTCAAATGGTGCAATTTTGCTTTGATAGGGTAGAAAACATTGTGGGAAAAGGAGAAAATGCTGGTTACCAGCATTTTCTCCTTTTCCCACAATGTTTCCAAAAGGCTTCTTTCTCAGGGGTGTTAAAAGGCGTCATTGTGTGGTAAAGGGTTAACATATTACCCAAAGAGAGAAGTCAAAAATCACATTTGGAAAAAAAAATTATCAAGAAGATGCAGACCTTTGAAAACTGTGGAAAAAAACAGTAAATGCCAGTTTCCAGCATTTTCTCTTTTTTTTTTACAATGCCTTTGAAAACTGTGAGGAAAAAAAAAAAGAAATTGCTGGTTACCAGCATTCTTTCTTTTTTTTCCACAATATTTTCTACCTATCAGAGAAATAATCATTTGAGCCTTTTTGAAATTTGTCGTCTGCAGCTGCTTTCAATTTGGTCTTGTCCAAAATTTTGTTGTTAAAAAAAAATTGTCACCTGAAAGATTAATAACAAAAAACTTAGAAATATAAGCAAAAAAAAAGTAGAAACAAATTAATCATCTTCCCACCTGACAACAAAGTTTAACTCATTACCAAACGACAATATTTTAGGCTTGTCCAAATCGAAAGCATTTGCAGACGACAAAATAAAAGTGACAGAAAATTTGAAAATTATTTTGTGAAGGGTAGAAAACATTGTAGGAAAAGGAGAAAATGCTAGTTACAAGCATTTTCTCCTTTTCCAACAATGTTTTCTATAGGCTTCTTTCTCAGGGTCTTTAAAAGTAGGGATTGTGTGGTAATGTGGTAAAACTTTCTGACTGGTCCAAATTGAAAGCACTTGCAGATGGCAAAATGAACATAATTCAAAAACTTGAAGTTTACTTCCAACAGGATAGAAAACATTGTGGGGAAAGGAGAAAATGCTAGTTACCAGCATTTTCTCCTTTTTCCACAATGTCTTCAAAAGGCTTTTCTCTCAGGGTCATAAAAACCAGGGATTGTATGGTTAAGGGTTAAGACTTGTCCAAGTAGAAATTCTAGACTAGGCCTGAATGACGCCGTACGGATGGCAAGAAAACATTGTAGGAATGACAAAATACTTGTTACAAGCACATTCACCATTTTCCGTAACGTTTTCAAGAACCTTGTACATTTTGTTGTTTGAAAACAATGGCTGGTTTCACAAAAATGCTATAAAACCCAGGACAAAAATCACTAATTCAATATGTATACATACAAGGCTTTTCACTAAAATTAATGATGTATTTTTTTCCTTGACTATACTGAATTTATTTGCAGATGACAAATTACATCAGCTTGAAATGATGCCATTTATTTTTGAAAGGATAGCAATTATGGAGGAAAAGGATAAAAATGCTGCTTACCAGCACTTTCTTCATTTTCCACAGTGTTTTCAAGAGCCTATTTAATCACTATTTTTATACAATGGCTGGTTTTCAGAAGAGTTAAAATTAACCCTTCACCAAAAGACAAAATTCTAGATTGGTCTAAATTGAAAGCACTTGCAAACAACAAAATAAAATAATTTCAAAAATTGAAATTTGTTTCCAGAAGGAGAAAACATTGTGGGAAAAGGAGAAAATGCTGGTTACCAGCATTTTCTCCTTTTCCCACAATGTTTTCAAAAGGCTTCTATCTCAAGGTCATAAAAACCAGGGATTGTTTGGGAAAGGATTAAGACAAACTCATTACAAACAAAACAATGTTCTGCACACTCTGATCTTGATCCTCAACGTCTGCAACACAAAAGGAGGCTGATTACAGGGATTTAAGCCATTACCACACAATCCCTACTTTTGACGTCCCTGAGAAAGAAGCCTTTAGAAAAAATTGTGGGAGAAGTGGAAAATGCTGGTAACCAGCATTTTTTCCTTTTCCCACAATGTTTTCTACTCTTCACAAAACAATAATTCAAATTTTCAGTCACTTCTATTTTGTTGTCTGCTAATGCTTTCGATTTGGACAAGCCTAAAATATTGTAGTTTGGTAATGAGTTAACCCTTTACCACACTATGACAAATTCAAACCACCCTGACCTGAAAGGATTTTGAAAGCATTGTGGGAAAAAGACAAAATGCTGGTAACCAGCATTTCTTCTTTTTGTTTACATTTCCTACCTCGCCAAAGAGGGTAAACATCAGTTGAGCTACTTGCAATTTGTCCGTTGTAAATGCTTAACATTTGGTAGGGTCCAAAATTTTGTTTTTCAGTTCAGAGTTAACCCATTACCACACAATCTCTACTTTTGACGACCCTGAGAAAGAAGCCTTTAGAAAACTTTGTGGGAAAAGGAGAAAATGCTAATAACCAGCATTTTCTACTTTTCCCAGAAGGTTTTCTACCCTTCACAAAACAAATTTAAAATATTCTGTCACTTTTATAATGTCGTCTGCAAATTCTTTCGATTTAGACCAGTCTAAAATGTTGTCATTTGGTAATGAGTTAAGTTAAAATTACATATGTCTTAAGGGAAATGCAAATACAAAAATACAAATTGAAGATTTCAAAATATAAAATCAGAAAAAAAAAAAAGACCAAAATAAATTCATTTTCTCTCCATCCAACTTCATAATTTACGACTTGTCCAAGTAGAATGTCTCGACCAATGCAATGACACAGATGGTGAAACTGGTCTTTCAAGGGATAGAAAACATTTTGGAAATGAGAAAATCCTAGTTTCAACCACATTCACCATTTTCCATAACATTTTCAAAAACATTACCTCTTTACCACACAAGACAAATATAGACTTGTCCAAATTGAAAGCATTTGCAGATTTGCAGAAGACCCCCCCCCTCCCAAAAAAAAAAAAAAAAAAAAGGGCTCAGAAGATGGAATTTATAATCATAATTATAGATAGGTAGAAAACATTGTTGGAAAAGGACAAAACACTGGACACAAGCATTTTGTCCTTTGCCTATAATGTTTTTAAAAGACTTCTTTCCCAGGGTCGTAAAAAGTTGGAATTGTGTGGTAAACACTTTGTTGTTTAAAAACAAGGACTGGCTTGAGAAGAAAATAAAACATTTCATCATTACTAAGAATACCATACTAAAGAGAGTCCTTACTAAATGATGAAATTTCAGACTTGCCATATTGAAATAACTTGCAGACTAAAAAATTATAATGTGACTGAAATGAGACCATTTATCTATGAACGAGTAGCAGTCATGGAGGAAAAGGAAAAAAATGCTGCTCACCAACATTTTTACCAGTTTCCTTAACCCTTTAACCCAGACGGCATTTCTATGGTATCTCTAATTGACCCTAAATAACAGCAAGGATGAAGCCGTTTCTTATGATAGCATAGAAAACTTTGTGACAAAAGGTGAAATTGCTCGTAATGAGCAATTTCACCTTTTGCCACTATGTTTTCCAAGGGCTCCTAGAAGCAATGCGTAGAAATGAGTATTAATGGAGTAAAGGGTTAATGTTTTCCAGAGCCTATTTACTCATGGTACATGTATTTATACAATGGCTGATTTGATAAAGGGTTAAAATTAAAACAAATTCATCATAATAAAAGTATATTCTGTGCAGTCTGATCTTGATCTTCACTCTCTGCAACAGCTACTGAGGCTGTTTCAGGGCTTTGACCCTCTACCCAACAATGACAAATTTAAATTACCCTGATGGGAAAGGTGTTTGAAAACATTGTAGGAAAAGGAGAAAATGCTGGTTACCAGCATTTTCTCCTTTTCCCACAGTGTTTTCAACCCTATGAAAGACAGAAGTCACATTTTGAGCCACTTTCAATTTGGTCAAGCCCAAAATTTTGTCCGTTGGCACAGAGTTAACTCTTAACTCTTTACCAAACGACAAAATTTTAGACTTGTCCAAATTGAAAGCTTTTGCAGACGACAAATTGAATGCGACTTCAACGATAAAATTTGTCCATGACAGGGTAGCAAACATTGTTAGAAAAGGAGAAAATACTGGTTACCAGCATTTTCTCCTTTTCCAACAATGTTTTCAAAAGGCCTCTACTTCAGGGTCATCAAAAGTCATGATTGTGTGGGAATGAGTTAATTCAAAATTTTGTCCTCTAGAAGAAGGTTAACAACTTGAGACACAAATACAAAAGACTTTTAACTCTTTACTCCATAGATACTCATTTCTATGCATTGCTTGTAGTAGCCTTTGGAAAACATTTTGGCAAAAGGTAAAATTGCTCGTCATGAGCAATTTCACCTTTTGCCACAATTTTCTCTATGCTATCAAAAGGTGTCGTATACACGTAAGAAACCCATTCATTTTTGCTGTTATTTAGTGTCAATTAGAGATACCATAAAAATGCCTGACAGAGTAAAGGGTTAAACAAGAGGTTCACAAAATGCCACATATAACCCCGAAGGGGCTTGTCAGTGAAATGGGTAAAAATTTGGAATGCATTCATATATCAAAATTCTCGATGCCACAAGCACAACTCCACATTATAGAGATTCACTGAGGTAAGTTTGAACTTATTCCAATGAAAACTGTAGGCAGAGTTGCGCGCATAAGAAATTGACAACATTGACAGGGGCATAACATTACAACCCTTCCGGCATATAAAAAAAATATAATTAAAAATTAAGCAGAAAAAATAAGTTCATTATCTCTCTACTCAACCATAAAATTTAACCCTTTCCTAAACGACAAATTTTAGATGCTTCCAAACTGAAAGAGTTTGCAGACCACAATTTTACATTTGATAAAAATGGCAGTAAGTTCTCCAAATGGGTAGAAAACACTGCGGGAAAAGGAGAAACTGCTCGTTACGAGCAGTTTCTCTTTTTCCCCCAGTGTTTTCAAAAGACTTGTAATGCAGACACGTAAAAACAAGGGCTTGTTTGGGAAAGGGTTAAGACTTGTCCAAACAGAAAGTCTAGACCACAAATTTAATAATGCTGTGATGATGAAATTCTCTTTTTCCAATAATGTTTTCTGCCCTTCCGAAGCAAACTTGACCATTTAATCCTCCATAGACACTCATTTCTACGCAATGTTAGTAGGAGCCTTTGGAAAACATTGTGGCAAAAAGTGAAATTGCTCATGACAAGCAATTTCCCCTTTTGTCACAATGTTTTCTATGCTGTCAAAAGGTGTCATATACACATAAAAAACGGCTTCATCCTTGCTGTTTTTTAGGGTCAATCAGAGATACGATAGAAATGCCTTATGGGGTAAAGGGTTAAGAGTCTCTTTATGGGGTAAAGGGTTAAGAGTCTCTTTAATTTTGTTGTCTATTAGGGCTTTCAATTTGGCCCAGTCTGAAAATTTGTTGTTTGGTAAAGGGTTAAATCTTTACCATATGAAAAAGTATGGGACTAGTCCCAAGTTGAAGGCATGTGCAGTTACCAAGTGGCTCAGATACAAGTTCTGTCTTTGACAAGGTAGGTTGCCATTTTCTCCTTTTCCCACACTATTTTTAAAAGCATACTCTGTCTGGGTCCTTAACCCTTTCCCAAACAATCCCTGGTTTTTACGACCCAGGAGAAAAGTCCTTTTGAAAACATATTGGGAAAAGGAGAAAATGCTGGTAACCAGCATTTTCTCCTTTTTCCAATATGTTTTCTACCCTAAAAAAACAGAAATCATCATGAATGGTACATTTAATATCTATTCTGCTGACCTTCTCAATTTGGTTTAGTCCAAAATCTTGTTGTTTGGGAAAGGGTTAAAGTGCTGAATTAAAACAAGAAACATTATTAAATAGGAAAAACATCCAAGATACTGCTGTACCAATTTTTTTTTTGGCCAGAATATGTAACAAAATAGTGGACAGTGTAGATCTAAGATCAGACTGCACATTCTGTGCAGTCTGATCTTGATCTACACTGTCCACTAAAACAAGTTAAGTTGGCTCCAGCACTTTAAGGGTTAAAATTTTGGACTGTATTATAAAAGGTTTACCCTCTACCTCATAACCCCGACTTTAATGACCCTGAGATAGAAAGCTTTAAAAACATTGTGGAAAAAAGAGAAATGCCGATATCCATCATTTTCTCCATTTCCCACAATGTTTTCTAACCTTCCCTAAACAAAATGCACTTTTTGTGTCAAATACATTTTGTCAACTACAAATGCTTTGAATTGGACATATCCAAGATTTCATCTTTTGGTATAGACTTAACCATTTACCATTATAATCTCAACTTTAAAAAATGACCCTGGGAAGAGAAGCCTTTGAAAACATTGTGGTCACCAGCATTTTCTCCTTTTCCCAAAATATTCTCTACCTTCCAATAAAAATATTTCATTTTCCGAGTCACATTAATGTTGTTGTCTGCAAATGCTTTCATCTTGGGTAAGTTTTAAATTTTGTTGTTTGGGGGGGTAAGTTTTAAATTTTGTTGTTTCCTAAAGAGTTCATCACCAAATGGACCAAACACATTTTTTACATTCTCGAGAAAAAACTCTAAAAATGTCGTCCCAAGGTAGTCTTCATCTTAAATGTCTCTTGATAAAATCTTGGTAAAGGTCCATCAGAATCTACATTTTTCCCCCCAAAGTTTATAGGCAAAAAACTCTATTGCTGAACCCTTTACCAAATAATCCTGGATTTTCACGACCCTGAAAGAGAAGCCTTCTGAAAACATTGCGGGAAAAGAAGAAAATGCTGGTAACCAGCATTTTCTTCTTTACTCACAATGTTTTCGTCGCTTCCTAAAACACATTCTAATTTTAGAATCACCTCAATCTTGCCGTCTGCAAATGCGTCCAATTTGGACAAGTCTAAAATTTTGTTGTTTGGTAAAGAGTTAAGTCAAAATAAATTCTTGAAGGTATTTTTAACTCTTTCCCATACAATCCCTGGTTTTTACGACCCTGAGATAGAAACGTTCTGAAAACATTGTGGGAAAAGGAGAAAATGCTGGTAACCAGCATTTTCTCCTTTTCCCACCATGTTTTCTACCCAGCTGGAAACAAATTTCAATCTCTGAGTTACATTTACTTTGTCGTCTGCAAGTGCTTTCAATTTGGACCAGTCTAAAATTTTGTCGTTTGGTAAAGAGTTAACTATTTCCATTGGTTAAAACAGTCTGGCAATCACAATTTTTTTTTCCATGCAGGCACAGGCTAAATCTATACTCCATCTTCAAATACTCCATGCTGGAATGATTCTGTCAGATACCCATCTCTACATCACATTATCGTCCTGAAAATAGAAAAAACCAAAATTAAGGTTATTTTTAATTCTTCTTTTAATTCCTATATTGCCTTTCACAACTACAGTAACTTGCCTTTAGGGCCAGTGAAAATTCAAGATCAGACTGCATGTTAAAATACCACTGACACAGGATCTACACCAACAACATTATTATACTGCAAAGAAATTTCTCGTGATCTGATTAGTTAACATGCCCAGAACATATATCATGTTCCCTGGCAAAAACCAGGTAAAGCCAGTTTCCCTTTTGAGTGCCCCGCAAACATCACTGCACGTGCAACACAACATCCAAAATGGCGGCGTCGATTGATCGATCACCAGACTGCATATTTATACATCAAACTGCACGTTTTAGTGACGTCAGTTTCCAGTGACGTCAGTTTTCGTTGAATTGGGGCGCTCAGAAGGGAATTTTTGTTTCGTCAGCATACTTGATTTGTGAGATTATAATACAGGAAATTTTTGCTTAACACACTTTTAAAGGGTAAAACTTTGCATTATAATAAATTCGTTGTACAGTCAGGTGGCAGGGGACTTGGAAACTTGTTCACGGCTGTGTCAAATCATGTCGCCACCTCGCCTTCGGCTTGGGGTGACATGATTCACCACAGCAGTGAACAAGTTTTCAAGTCCCCTGTCACCTGACCGTACAACTAAGAATGTTCTGTCTAAAGGCAGTTTCACAACTATAGTTGCCTTTACACACAGTGAAGATCTGAGATCAAACAGCATGTTCACTGCAGACTGACCAGGGATCTAAATCAACCACTATGTTCTGTCTAAAGGCAGTTTCACAACTATAGCTGCCTTTGCACTCAGTAAACCCTTTACCCCATAAGGCATTTCCATGGTATCTCTAACTGACCCTAAATAACAGCAAGGATGAAGACGTTTCTTATGTTTATATGACACCTTTTGATAGTGTAGAAAACATTGTGGCAAAAGGTGAAATTGCTCGTCACGAGCAATTTCACCTTTTGCCACAATGTTTTTCAAAGGCTCCAACAAGCAATGCGTAGAAATGAGTAAAGGCTTAAGATCCAAGATCAGACTGCCTGTCTAGGGCAGTCTGATCAGGGATCTAGATGAACCACTATGTTCTGTCTAAAGGCAGTTTCACACTAGTCTTGTCCAAATTGAAAGCATTTGCAGACAACACTTTTGATGTGGCTCAAATGGTGCAATATTTCTTAGACAGGGTTGAAAACATTGTGGGAAAAGGAGAAAATCCTGGTAATGTTTTCAAAAGCCGTCTTTCCAGGAGCGTTAAGTCAGCATTGTGTTGTAAAAGCTTAAAGTGGTAGAGATATCAGCTCTTTCGTCGTTAATGGGTAAAGTTTGTACATGTACCTCTGTCCAATGTTCATCTCCAACCAGTCACAGATTTGACTCCATCTAGCGTTTTACACCACTTTCACCAGTGTACCAGTTACACCATGGCAACAGCTAACTTTCATCTGTTTTCTGGATTTTATCAACTTTAGACTAAGAATCTGCAATGTCATTCCCCTGGATACATTGAATACCAGCACTGCAAATGAGGAAGGAACCCAGAACCTCTAAATAACAAATCTGGAAATGTGTTCATCAAGTCACCTGTAAGTAAATAAGATAAATAAAAGTAGATAAACTCTATCAGACAACAATATTACTGTTATGATTGTTTAACCCATTACCACACAATCCCTGCTTTTGACGACCCTGAGAAAGCAACCTTTAGAAAACATTGTGGGAAAAGGAGAACATGCTGGTAACCAGCATTTTCTCCTTTTTCCACATTGTTTTCTACCTTTCACAAAACAAGTTTCAAAATTTTCAGTCATTTTTTTTTTTTTTCAGCTGCAAATGCTTTCGATTTGGACAAGCCTAAAACATTGTTGTTTGGTAATGAGTTAACCCTTTCCCAAACAATTCCTGGTTTTTACCATCCTGAGATAGTAGCCTTTTGAAAACATTGTGGGAAAAGGTGAAAATGCTGGTAACCAGCATTTTCTCCTTTTCCCACATTTTTTCCTATCCTGCTGAAAACAAATTTCAATTTTTGAGTTATATCAATTTTGTCGTCTTCAATTCCTTTCAATTTGGATTGGTCTAAAATTTTGCCATTTTGTAAAGGGTTAAACTGACAGAATTTGTGGCAAACACATGCTGCCCAATTATGCAACTGTTTCTAAAAAAAAAAAAAGTAGGAAAACATAAAAGGCTTTTATAATTATCAATGTCTTTTTCCACGATATGTTACCAAACAGCTAAGATCCTCAAAACCAGTACCACGTGATAAATAATAATGAATTTTCAATTACGTTTATAGTAACACAACTTCTGGCAGCATACGCTAACAAAATATTCTGGAGAAAGTTATGGTCCTCCTTCTGCTACTCAGTAAGTGTATGTAACAAAATTTGGTGCATGTATATGCAACATTCAGCTATTAAGTCCATGCTTTTCAAATGACTTCTGAAAGCATTACAGGAAAAAAAAAAAAGCATTTACTCCTTACCCATTGTGTTAAACCATTTCAAAGTCCATCATTTAACTCGTTACCAAACGACGAAATTTTAGGCTTGTCCAAATCCAAAGCATTTGCAGACAACAAAATAAAGGTGACTGAAAATTTGAAATTTGTTTTGTGAAGATTAGAAAACATTATGAGAAAAGGAGAAACAATTGTTTACCTGCATTTTCTCCTTTTCCCACAATGTTTTCTATAGGCTTCTTTCTCAGGGTTGTCGAAAGTAGGAATTGGTAATGGGTTAAATACTTTTTTGATCTAAAATACTTACAACATTGAAGTTTATAAATTAACAAAAGTATATAAATTAAGTATACTGGAAGAGCCATGACTTCCACCATATATGACAGGATTAGAAGTTAATCGCTACCCTTATTGATAATTTATGGTCAGATCATGTGAAATATCTTTCCATAAATTAACACACATGAAAAAATGCTTGATGCATAAAACACAGAAACCCATAACATAGCAATAAGTACCTTTGCCATTGACTGTTTTTTCAGCTTGTAAGTGATTTTATGGAGTAATTTTCTATAGATAACTTAGTATGACAGACTTTTGCGCTGCAAATCATCAATATTGATTGCTTTACTTCATTTACTTTTGTAGATGTTTTTCAATGTTCTCTAAAAACATACGTTCTATCTGTGGTAAGACGATGTTCGACAAATAAGCCCGTTAAAACGAGTCCTTGAACGAGTAAGCCTTGTGACGTACTGGCTTTTGGACGAACAAGTCCGGTACCGAATACGCGTTTTAATATGGATGACGTTTGATCCTTTTTCATTCTGATTTCATTTGTTGTTTGTCCACTATAGATTCATTAAAATGGTTTGCTTACCTTTTCTACAGTCTCTGTCAGACTGTATAGGGTTTTTTGACTTTATAAACGGGAAATTTGTAGAAGGTTAATGAATCGTCATTCTGCACGTGCAGGATTTTGAGCACTTCCGCCAGCCTGGTTACCATTTAAGTTGCTGACGTTTTCGTCCATAGACTTGTTCGCTCTAACCTTCTTGTACAGTTTTGTAAGTCTTCTACGATCTTTGTCAAGCTAAATGAATATTTAAAACTTTATGGATATCCTTTTTAAGTTTTAAATCCTTCTGTGTTTCACCCATTTCTTCTTATGAGTTAAATAAAACAACTATTGTCGGAATCAAGATTTTCAAAGTTTCGAGTTCTTTTATGTCTCCTCGTCATGCAAATCATATGTTCTAATATCTTTGTCACATATGACGTTATTCTAAATATATTTTTTTAATCAACAGGGAAATTAGATTAGACCACAGAAATTTGACATTCTATAACCAAAATAAATGATAAAATATGAAAAATAAATCTCCCCTATATATGTTTATATTATATAGGGGAGATTTTTATTTCATATTTCATCATTTATTTCGGTTATAGAATGTCAAATTCCTGTTATTAGACTAATAACAGAACTGGACCGGATCCGACCTAAGTACCGGACTGTACCATTTTCCCTATATCTTGTATGGATCCACCGAGTATTATTTTTCCACAAAAGACCACTTACTTGATATTCACTAGTCAGTACTTTGATTCCACAACGTTTTTCAAGATTTACCAAATGCTGTATTTAAGCTATCTAATATCGACTGATATTATGGCGTTTAATGCCCTTTTCACCATAAATTCAGTTGTATCATTGTGGCCAGTGCACTTATTCATACTTTCCTTGAGTTTCTCTTACCAGTACTTTGCGCGCGATTTTTTTTCCAAGCCACAGGCTGCTTTCTCACATAAACATGCTTGAAACAATGATCATTGGCGACTGAAACCTGTTGCATAGACTTTCATCTATCATCAATCCTGAGCAAGAAATTGGCCAAGCTGTGAACTGGAATCAACAACAGCCTGGTTTTAACCCTTTACTCCATAGATACTCATTTCTATGCATTGCTTGTAGAAGCCTTTGGAAAACATTGTGGCTAAAGGTGAAATTGCTCGTGACGAGCAATTTCACCTTTTGTCACAATGTTTTCTATGCTATCAAAAGGTGTCATATACACATAAGAAACGGCTTCATCCTTGCTGTTATTTAGGGTCAATTAGAAATACCATAGAAATGCCTTATGGGGTAAAGGGTTAAGTCATGCGTGCCACCAATATTGCACTATTAGGGCCCGGGATGGTATTAGATAAATATGATCAGATGACAAAATCTTGTGCTTTTCTGAATTAAATGCAATTGCAGACAATAAATTAAATCCGACAGACTAGTGGGGTTTGATTTTGAAAGTGTGGAAAATATTGAGGGAAAAGGAGAAAATGCTGGTAACCAGCATTTCCTCCTTTACCCACAATGTTTTCAACACCCCACTCCCTCGGAGTGTTTAAAACATGATACTGTTGGGTAAAAGAGTTACACAATTATCTCCGGCAATTTTTTCCCCTTTTATTCAAATCAATTCTCTATTACAGTTCCATATAAAACAAAAACAAATGTAATTGAGCTGTGCTCTATAAAAAGACAATTTAATGCATTTACAAAAAGTAAGCTTTGGCAGTCAGTTTAGGCTTACCTGGATAGAAACCTTTTGATATTGGTAAATTTTCCTGCAAGACCAAGGCCCATTCTATCTCCTGTTTCAGCCTATTGTTACACACAATGGATTACTGCTATGTGGATCCACTGATTAATAGTATGGTGTTAAACCCTTTACCAAACAATCCCTTGTTTTTACGAGCCTGAAAAAGAGGACTTTTGAAAACATTGTGGGAAACGGAGAAAATGCTGCTAACCTGCATTTTCTCCTTTTCCCACAATGTTTTGTACCCTATCCGAGAGCTCAAGTTCATTTGCACAGATTTGAATCTTTTGTCTGCAGATGTTTCTGAAATATAAAGAGTCAAAAATTCACTCTGTTTCAACATTGTTTCAGCTATATGGCAGCCATCAGTGCACCTATCCACGCTTTACTTGAGTTTCACACTTTCCTGGAGTTTTTTTTAACCAGTACTCCACACAATATTCTTTCCCACCACTGGCTGCTTTCCCACATAACTATAGTTGAAACAACTGTTAGTGGTGATAGAGCAATGAATCCTGTCACAATGACTATCACCAATCCTTGGGAAGAAATTGGTCCAGCCGGAATCAAAACACACTACCCTCTGTCCCCATGTTTTTTACGCTACCAACTGAGCTATCAGGCTCACCTTTATGGATGCATTTCTGTGAAATGACTTGCTTAGTATAATGTAATGTTGAGAAACATGAATACTCCTTTTTCCCAAAGTGCCAATCATGTAGATTACTAAGACAAATAACTATAGCCACCTTTTTATTTTAACCCTTTACCACACAATCCCGACTTTTATCGATCCTGGCAAAGAGGCCTTTTAAAAACATTGTGGGAAAAGGAGAAAATGCTGGTAACCAGCATTTTGTCCTTTTCCCACGTTTTCCATCCATCGAAAAAAGAAATCACTATTTTAATAACATCTAATTTGTCGTCTGCAAATGCTTTCAATTTGGACCAGTGTAACATTATGTCATTTGGTAAAGAGTTTAACATCACATGACAAGTTGTGGGCGTGGCTCTTAGACAGGCCAGTTCATAGTTTCCATGCTCCTGAGTAAGAGAGTTAAGAGATTCTGTATTTTGAACATATCACATATTATTCCATGCTATATTTGTTTAAAGTCATTATAATTATAAAACCTTGTAGACGTGGCTTTCAATAAGGTGTACTCAACATTTGTGTTTCAAAATCTGCATACTCTTTCCTGATGGTATTTAGAGCTTCCAAACTTTGGGCAAAATCAATTAACACTTTACTACACAATCCGGACTCTCAACACCCCTGGGAAAAAAGCCGTTGGAAAACATTTTGGGGAAAAGGAGAAAATGCTGGTGACCAGCATTTTCTCCTTTTCCCACAATGTTATCTCCCCTGTCAAAGAAAAATTGCACCATCTGAGCCACAATGAAATTGTTGTCTGCAAATGCTTTCAATTTGGACAAAGCTAACATATTGGCCTCTACTAAAGATTTATCTGTTTACCACACAATCCTGACTTTTAACGACCCTGAGAAAGAAAGCTTTTGAAACCATTGTGAGAAAAAGGAGAAAATGCTGGTAACCAGCATTTTCTCCTTTTCCCACAATCTTTTCTAACCTTTCCAAATCAAATTTCTATTTTTGATTCACATTTATTCTGTCGTCTGCAAATGCTTTCAATTTGGACCACCCTATAATTTTGTCGTTTGGTAAAGAGTTAATCTGTTCCAGTGGTTGTAATCACGAGATGAATTGAAGGCACAGCTCTGGAGGGAGGCAGGCTCAACATTTCTGTTTCTATGTCTGTATAACTCTTCACTGATGGCATTAAGAAATTCTAAACTTTGAGCACGCTAAACTTTGTTTTGCACCATCTCTAGTTTCATCACGTAACGATTTGTAGGCGTGGTTCTGGAGAAGGAGGGTTCAACATTTGTTTTTCTAGGTCTGTATACTCTTTAATGATGGAGTTCAGAGATTCCAAACTCTGAGCAAAGTCTGATAACTCCATGCCATCTATATGTGTATAGTGATGTATGTGAGCCTGAAAATAAAATTACCAAAATAACAACAAACTCATCTTTAACTCATTACCAAACGACATAATTTTAGGTTTCTCCAAATCGAAAGCATTTGCAGACGACAAAACATAAGTGACCGAAAATTTGAAATTTGTTTTGTGAAGGGTAGAAAACATCGTGGGAAAAGGAGAAAATGCTGGCTTCTTTCTCAGGGGCGTCAAAAGTAGGGATTGTGTGGTAATGGGTTAACCCTTTACTAGATGACAAAATCTTAGCCCTGTCCAAATTGAAAGCATTTGAAGACAACAATTTCAAAATCGCTAAAACAGTGCAATTGTTCACAGATAGGGTAGAAAACATTGTGGGAAAAGGAGAAAATGGTGGTTACCAGCATTTTCTCATTTTCCCACAATGTTTTCAACAGGCTTTTTTCCAAAGGTCGTCAAAATATGTCATTGTGTGGTAAAGGGTTAAACAACTTTGATCATTTTGAAGCAACCACTTTTTAGGTCTATCTTTCAACAACATGAATATCCATGCAATTACAACTAAGCAATATCTTTTTTTTTTTTATTGACATAATCATGGCTACTTTGAGAATATGAATGAATTCTTAGTGGGTAAGAATGGGTTAATAAAAGAGATATATTAACCCTTACCCAAACGACAAATTTTGGACCTTTCCAAACCAAAAGAATTCGCAGACGGCAATTTTTAGATTTGGAGAAAATGGCAGAAAGTTCTCAAAATGGGTAGAAAACACTGTGGAAAAAGGAGAAATTGCTCGTTATGAGCAATTTCTCCTTTTTCCGCAGTGTTTTCAAAAGACTTTTACTGCAGACACGTAAAAACCAGGGCTTGTTTAGAAAAGGGTTAAGATATCAAAGCTTTTGCCAAATAACGACACAGACGACTAAAGGGCAATGACAATAACTCAAAAACCAAATTAATGATGGACTCACTTTTCTTTTATAAAGTTTTACATATCTGTCTTTGAGATCTGTAAAGTTATGATGGATACAGGTGTTGTTAGCCAGTGTCAGCAGCGAGTACGACTGCCCTACAGGTGGTACAGAACATAGACCTGTCTTCCAGCCTTCTTGGTTCCAGTGGATAAACTTCAAATTAGGTTTCAGTCTGAAAAAATAATTGGATTTGACCCATTACTAAAACAAATGGCCTGCCTGGTTGGCTCAGTGGTAAGCATGTTGGACTCATGACCTGGTGGTTGTGAGTTTGGTACCCGGTTGAGGCGAACTTTCTTTCCGGCGTATTTTCGCCTCTCACTTCTGCTGAAGCATGTGAGAAAAGTAGTCGATGGCTTTGGAAAGAAAGTTGTGTTAGTACTGGTGTGAGAAAGCCAGGAAACACACGTGCGTCACCGACCAACATGATATGACCTTAGCTGTTAAAGTGGCTTTAAACCCCAATACAATCAACAACCAACCAAAACAAATATTACCTTTTTATGTCTATGAGTAAATCACATATAAAAAAGAAAGGGGATTATCTCTAAACCAGGGTCCGTATTCACCAACCATTCTTAAGAACATTCTTTGTCTTATTCTCCAAAATTTTCTACATTTGTAAGTAACACACCTTCTGATTGGCTAAACCATTCGGTTTAGCCAATCAGAAGTTATGTTTCTTACAAATTTGGAAAACCTTGGAGAATAAGACTAAGAATATTCTCAAGAATGGTTGGTGAATACGGACCCAGATTACTCAATGTTATACTTGTCCCTTCTGAAAGCAAAAGTAGCCAGTAAAGTAAATGCAGCTCAAACAGTTCGATTTGTGTTTATATGGATTGAAAACAATGTGAGAAAAGGAGAATATGCTGGTCTCCCTTCAATACAATGTTTTCAGAAGCATTTCTTCAGATTCTTGAAATAAAGGACTGTAAGGTAAAGAATTAAAGTGCAACCCATTACTTAAAGACTTAACATTTTAATCCATAACATTTTTCTCTTAAAGTAGCAGCTCTCACTTAATGGCAACAAAAGAGACAAGTATAATTGGCTGACCACTCTCCCTTTAACTCTTTATCAAAAGACAATACTTTAGACTGGTCCAAATTTAAAGCACTTGAAGATGACAAATTAAATATAACTCACAATTTGAAATTTGCTTCCAGCAGGGTAGAAAACATTGAAGGAAAATGAGCAAATGCTGGTTTCAGAATGCTTCTCTGGGTCGTAAAAACTAGGGATAGTTTGGTAAAGGGTTATGTAAATATGAAAAGCAGATGCAAAAGAAGTTTAAATGGGTGGAAGGCTTCCATCGAAATTTCACCCATATTGGTTGAAAAGTGTAGGAGGAGAGGACACACACAGAAGTCATTTGAAAACAATGTGGGAAAAGGCGAAATTGCTTTTTAGCTTATGTCTTTTCCCGCAATACTTTGAAATGATGATGGACAAATTCATCATTCCGGTTGCATTCGGTTTGTCATATGGAAATACTTTCAATTTCAATGTATCTAAATTGTGTTTTTGGTAGAGTTAACTCTGTTTTGAGGTATAAGAGTACAGACAGATAGGAAGAAGTTCTTACTTTTCTATATTTCTTCTAACATCGGAAATCTCGACATTTCCCCTCACCATCAGTGCACATGCTAGGTACAGACTGTGTTTCGGATCACTTTTTAATAACTGATAATCTCTTGAAAATGCATCTGAAAACATCTGGTCCAGTCTGAAATTAAAACAAAAAAATATACCCATGAATTTTATTGGTATTTAACCTTGGGGAGTTAAAAAAATAAATCCAATTGAAATTTTGATTCCACAAAATTAGATTCAAATAACAGCAGTTCCAAGGTTGCCTTTGTCGTGGGATTTTGCTGAAGCAAACTGAGTACATCAAAAACCTATCTGTATGTTTTATGCAGTCTTATCCTGATCCTCACTGTTAGCAAAGTTAAACCCTTTACCACATGATAAAAATGTAAACTTGTCCAAATTGAAAGCATTTGCAGACAACAATTCAAACGTGTCTCAGATGATAGTACTCGTCTTTGATAGGTAAGAAAACATATAGGGAAATGGAGAAAATGCTGGTTACCAGCATTTTCTCCTTTTCCCTTGATGTTTTCAAAAGGCCTCTTCCTCATGGGTCGTTAAAACTAAGGATCATGGGGTAAAGAGTTAACCATAGCTGTAAAAGGCACTTTCAGGGTAAAAACATAATTCTTTACCAAATAACAAGATTTTGTACTTGATAATATTTAACTCATTACCACACAATCCCTACTTTTGACGCCCCTGAGAAAGAAGCCATTCGAAAACATTGTGGGAAAAGAAGAAAATGCTGGTAACCGGCATTTTCTCCTTTTCCCACAATGTTTTCTACCCTTATTAAAAAAACAAATTTCAAATTTTCAGCCACTTTTATTTGTCATCTGCAACTGCTTTCAATTTGGACAATGCTAAAATTCTGTCGTCAGGTAAAAGGTTAAAGCATTTCCAGCTGACAACTTGACTGGGGCTCATAATTATGATGATTCCTTTCTTTCTCTTTATCCCACAATGTTTTCAAAATCAGTCTTCACTGTTGTTAGAACTCTGGAATGTGCAGTGAAGAGAGGATAAATTTTTTTACTTGTTCTTTTTAAAAGCAACTGTGAACAAAATTATTGTTATGAAAAATTTACCAATGTCCAGCTCATTATGCATAAAAATTGTCTATGTACTTTAACCCTTTATCAAACGACAAAATTTTGGCACTTGCAGACGACAAAATAAATGTAACTCAAAAATAGAAATTTGTTTCTAGCAGGGAAGAAAACGTTGTGGGAAAAGGAGAAAATGCTGGTTACCAGCATTTTCTCCTTTTCCCACAATGTTTTCAAAAGGCTTCTATCTCAGGGTCGTAAAAACCATGGATTGTTTAGTAAAGGATTAAACTGAAATTGAAAAACCGAAAGGCATTGAAAATTTCCAAATCATCTTTTGAGCTATATTAGGCAAAGAGCCAACTCACGGCCTTACTAAACAATGCTGCAACAGGTTATTGTAAAGCATCCTTTTTTAACCCTTTACCAAACAATCCCTGGTTTTTATGGCCCTGAGAGAGAAGCCTTTTGAAAACATCGTGGGAAAAGGAGAAAATGCTGGTAACCAGCATTTTCTCCTTTTCCCACAATGTTTCCTTCCCTGCTGGAAACAAATTTTGCTTTTTGAGTAACATTAATTTTGTCGTCTGCAAGTGCTTTCAATTTGGACCAGTCTAAAATTTTGTTGTTTGGGAAAGGGTAAAGATGGACTGATGAGCCCTAATGGCTCTGGTGATATGGTGTGAGATTTGTAAACGTCAAATGTCTGACCGCCTGAGGGTTTGGGTTGTATTACCACAGCTGGCCACTTGATATTACTAAAAAATCCTTTGGACGAGATATTAAACCTTCCCTGTGACAGTGCTATACACTGAGGGTGTTCAAGAATCAGCTGTAACTAAGAATTGTCTTTTTTTGTGTATCCTTCACTATCCCTTCACTATCCCTGTAATAATGTTCCACGCCATTTAAGTGCATCATCCATATGGAGGCTTTGGAAAACATTGTGGTAAAAAGAGAAAATGCTGTTAATCAGCATTTTCTCCTTTTCCCACAATGTTTTCTACCCTATTAAAGACAAATCATCATCTTAGCAACAATTTGTCCTACGCAGATGCTTTCTATTTTGAGGTGTCCAAAATGTTGATGTTTGCTATTGAGCAAAGGTTAAAGCCAACTAGAGCTGCCACTGAATGTGACTTAATAACCCTAGCTAGCGCTTTGACAGAAACAGACAATTATTTGTACACACGGACAGATGGACACACGAACAGACAGGCTGATTCGAGTATACCTCCGAAAACATTCATTTAATAAAACACACCTTCTTGGTGGAAGATTGACGTCTGCCGAGGTATAAAGTGGAGACTGACTTGACACGAGGTAGTGTAACTTCGGAAAGGGCACCAGATTCATCGTGATTTCATTCAAATCTACATTTAACGATCCTTCAAACCTTGCAGAGCTGTAAATGAAAAAAATAACTAATTTACTATGTTCCTAAATTATATATGAAAGGCAACGTCAATAATGGGTACAGTATTCACAATTATTATTTGAAATTGAGCAAAACATCTAAATCAACCTAACTAGAGATACCAGTATTCTAAATCTCACTCTCTTAACTCTTTACCACACAATCCTGACACTTAACGACCCTAAAAGAGAAATCCTTTGAAAACATTGTGGGAAAAGGAGAAAATGCTGGTAACCAGCATTTTCTCCTTTTCCCACAATGTTTTCTACCCTTTCCAAATAAAATTTCAATTTTTGATTCACATATTTTTTTGTTGTCTGCTTATGCTTTCAATTTGGGCTAGCCCAAAATTTTTTCGTTTAGTAAAGAGTTAAATATGTTAAACTCATTACCAAACGACAAAATTAAAATAAGTTTGTCCAAACTGAAAGCATTTGCAGACGACAAAATAAAAGTGACTGAAAATTTGAACTTTGTTTTGTGAAGGGTAGAAAACATTGTGGGAAAAGGAGTAAATGCTGGTTACCAGCATTTTCCCCTTTTCCCACAATATTTTCTAAAGGCTTCTTTCTCAGGGGCAGCAAAAGTAGGGATTGTGTGGTAATGGGTTAACCCTTTACCAGGGTTCAAACTTTTAGCCTTGTCCAAATTGAATGCATTTGCAGACAGCAATTTCAATATGACTCACATGGCGTTATTTTTCTTTGATAGGGTTGGAAAGCATTGTGGGGAAAAAAAAAAAAGGAAATGCCAGTTACCCACATTTTCTCCTTTTCCCACAATATTTTCAAAATGCCTGTTAAAACTGGGATTATGTGGTAAAGGTTTAAGGGTCTGTTAAGAATCAGAAAGTACCCAGGGCCTGTATTCACCAACCATTCTGAAGATCGTTCTTTGTCTTATTCTCCAGAATTTTCCACATTTGTAAGTAATACAACTTCAGATTGGCTAAACCGAATGGTTTAGCCAATCAGAGGTTGTGTTACTTACAAATTTAGAAAACCTTGGAGACTAAGACTAAGAATATTCTCAAGAATGGTTGGTGAATGCGGGCCCAGGTCTATACCTAAAGGAGCTGCTACTTCATTCTTTCACTGCTTAACCCATTACCACACAATCCCTGACAAAGAAGCCTTTAGAAAACATTGTGAGAAAAGGAGAAAATGCTGGTAACCAGCATTTTCTCCTTTTCCCACAATGTTTTTTACGCTTCACAAAACAAATTTCAAATTTTCAATCACTTTTATTTTATCGTCTGTTGGTAAAGAGTTAAAAAACATGCTAAGGGTTAAAATAAGATGAGCCATGCTCTGTGAAAAGGAGACTTGATGCATCTGCAAAAAGTATAGACCTACGCTGACCAGGCAAAACCTTTTGCAATCAGTACAGTTTCTGTATGTTCAAAGACCAAACTTTCTCCAGCATTAGTCAGTCATAAGACAAAATAAAAGTGAATGAAAATTTGAAATTTCAAGTGGTAAGGGAAGAAAACATTGTGGGAAAAGGAGAAAATGCTGGTTACCAGTATTTTCTCCTTTTCCCACAATGTTTTCAGAAGGCCTCTTTCTTAGGGTCGTCAAATTGGTTGGTTGTATTGGGGTTTATCGCCACTTTAACAGCTAGGGTCATATCATGGCAGTCGGTGATGCACATGTGTTTCCTGGCTTTCTCACAACGGTACTAACACAACTTTCTTTCCAAAGCCACAACTACTTTTCTCACATGCTTCAGCAGAGGTGAGAGGCGAAAATACGCCGGAAAGAAAGTTCGCCTCAAGCGGGTATTGAACTCACAACCACCAGGTCATGAGTCTGACACACTCACCACTGAGCCACCCGGGCGGATCGTCGTCAAAGGTTGGGATTGAGTGGTGAAGAATTAATTAAACCTAATAAACAGCCAAAGTAAAATCTTTGGCAGCAAACAAGGTCTAAGCATTACCTGGTTAAATTAAGTAACAAATTAGCAACAATATTGTTCATTGTATCAAATGGTTTCTCCTCAGAGGCCTTGGTGATCCCTCCTTCACTGTTCATAATTGTACTTCCTGGTTTTATATCACCCCCAACACTTGTATATGTTCTCTTTCCTGTCTTTGATGGTGGGAGAGATTGGTTGATCTTATTGACCAATGAAACAAGAGCCTGAAAAATCAAAGTACTGAAAGTGAAATGTAAAATCGATCACTCTCGACTATTTGTCACTGTAATATGATTAGAATCATGCTAAAAACAATCTTGCCCAGAAATCTGGAAATCTTACACAACTCGCATATATCTCTGCAAAGAACATAGACCTGTCAATTAAATTTTAATGGTAGGAGTAAAAATCATTACAGTATTAGGAGAATTTCACTGAAGTACATATCAAAATTGAACGTCATTACCTCCACAGTCAAATCTTCTGGAGATATTCTTGATAGTATCCTTGTATTCCCTCTATTAACAAATTTATCCCTTAACCCTTTCCAAAACAATCCCTGGTTTTCGTGGCCCTGAAAAGCCTTTTAAAAACGTGAGGAAAGGAGAAAATGTTGGTAAACAGCATTTTGTCCTTTTCCCACAATGTTTTTTTACCCTCCCATGGTTAGGTTCCAATTTTTGAGTCACGTTAGTTTGCCATCTACAAATGCTTTCAGTTTGGACCTGTCTAAAATTTTGTTCATTGGTAAAGAGCTTAGCTCATTACCACATAATCCCTACTTTTGATGACCCTGAGACAAAAGCTTTTAGAAAACGTTGTAAGAAAAGGAGAAAATGCTCGTAACCAGCATTTTTTCCTTTTCCCACAATGTTTTCTACCCTTCACGAAACAAATTTCAAATTTTCAGTCACTTATTTTTGTTGTCTGCAAATGCTTTCGATTTGGACAAACCTAAAATTCTGTAGTTTAGTAAAGAGCTTCAGCACCTTTCACAACTATACTGTAGTTGCCTCATGGCCAGTATAGATCAGATCAGACTGCATCAAATATGGAGTCTGATCTTTGATATACTCTGTCTGCTCTGCAGAGACATTTCAGACAAAGAACTGTCTTTTGTAAGTCTTATTTCCAGTGTGAAATTGTCTGTTGGTTTTATTCAGTTCCCTAAGACTTAACTCGATCATTACCAAACGACAATATTTTAGACTGGTCCAATTGAAAACATCTGCAGATGACAAAATAAAAGTGACTGAAAATTTGAAATTTGTTTTGTGAATGGTAGAAAATATTGTGGGAAAAGGAGAAAATGCTGGTTACCAGCATTTTCTCCTTTTCCCACAATGTTTTCTAGAGGCTTCTTTCTCATGGGCATCAAAAGTAGGGATTGTGTGTTAATGGGTTAAAAAGTAGTCTGCATAGCATTGCTATTTTTTTTTTTGGTTTAATGCTTTTAAATGCCTTGTATGCCAGGGTCAAATATAACACTAAACAATATGGTACATGTACTGGGTTACTGTACAGAAATGGTTACCTGGTTTTCTATAGGAAGCACACAGTCTGCCTTTTCAGTCAGCTCTCTCATAGCTAAGACACTGTTATAAGGGGAGGTAATAACATCATCATCCGCTGAGGGATACACAGCCGTAACAAATCTGAAATACATATGAGCCATGTACAGTGAATCTGGAAAGTCCTTAATGCTATATTTTAGTTATATCACAGGGTAAGCTGACTTATTGATGTGTTTCCTTGGTCTCACTCTTTACTCTTTTACTACCATCTATTACTTAACCTATTACCACACAATCCCTACTTTTGACGACCCTGCAAAAGAAGCCTTTACAAAACATTGTGGGAAAAGCAGAAAATGCTGGTAACCAGCATTTTCTCCTTTTCTCACAATGTTTTCTATCCTTCACAAAGCAAATTTCAAATTTTAAGTCACTTTTATTTTGTCATCTGCAAATGCTTTCGATTTGGACAACCCGAAAATACTGTCGTTTGGTAATGAGTTTGGTAGCATTGGGTGATGCTATAGAATAAGATCAGACTGCATATGACATGCAATCTTATCTAGGACCTACATCATTTATTACCTTATGCCAGACGTATGACTCAATTCATCTTCAATAGCTGTGGAACTCTTTGTTGAGACCCCAGAAAAAAAAAAAATTCTTCACGTGGTAGTGAAAGAATTAACTCTTTACCACACAATTCCGACTTTTGACAATACTGAGAAAGAAAACGTTTGAAAACATTGCGGGAAAACAAGAAAATGCTGGTAACCAGCATTTTCTCCTTTTCTCACAATGTTTTCTTCCCTTTTTCAAATCAATTTTTAATTTTTGACTTACATTTATTTTGTTGTATGCAAATGCTTTCAATTTGGACAAGTCAAAATTTTGTTGTTTGGTAAAGAGTTAACCCTTTACCAAATGACAAAATTTTAGACTGATCCAAATTGAAAGCACTTGCAGACAACAAAATAAACATAACTCAAAAATTGACTTTTTTTCCTTGCAGGCTGGTTACCGGCATTTTCTCCTTTTCCCACGATGTTTTCAAGAGGATTCTTTCTGAGGATTCTTTCTGATCAATCAATCAATCAATCAAAATTAAACCTTTCACCACCAGCTAAACATTTCACAATTTTTGAAGTACATGTATGTAGATTCAGATCAGATGCTACAGATCTTGAATGTAAAATGTGATATTCTGACCAGACAGATATCTATTAACGTCTCTTTTTTTAAAATTAAAATGTCAATTTCATTTTTTCAAAAAAAAAAAAAAAAAAAGAGAGCCAAGCCAGCGGCCATAAGACTTTTGCCCTTTAAATACCACATGGCAAACTTTGGACGACCTATCAAAATGAAATGTAGCAAAAATGAAGGGTACTGTTTTTGGCAGAGTAAAAAACATTGTGGGAAATACACAAAATGCTGATAACCTGCCTTTTCTCACAAAGTTTTCAAAAAGCTTCTTTTTCAGGGTCAGTCACTGATAGATTTTTTTCCCTGGGGGAGGAGTGGGGTTAACAATACCTGTATACATCCGGATATTCGTCCTCCAGGAGGTTTAGAACATAGGTACCAACTCCAGACCCCGTACCTGAAAAAGCAATACTCTTGTTACTTTGATTTCTCAAAAGTTGTACTCTTCAGCAATAAAGTCAGAAAGAGTCCATAACGAATAAACATTGGAAATCTGTGACGATCACTTGGCAAAACCGAAACTATACATAAATAGAAGCAGAAAAGGTATATAAAACTGGTTTTACTCCAAAACTTATTCATTTCTTTTTCGTTGAAAATTTTCTTCACCTTTCATTTAAAAGTCACATATCAATTTCCAGTGGGCGGTAAGCAAATCCACTCAACATGTCGTGTGACTTTTTGTTCAATCATTTCCTACTGCATTTGCTCGATGACTCAGAGAGAATAGCTAACAAAATTAAAACACGTGCTCTTTGCTGTTTTGCGGCAAGTCAAATTGTAGAAGTACATTTTTTTTAGAAGAAGGAATTGTATTTGTCATGAAATATTTGTGGTTAAGTTTCAAACGAACGACAGAAATCCGCGACCTTTCACACTGCCATTTCTGAAATCGCTGTGCTTGTGTAGGTCCGAATAATTTCGGACACCCAGGTAACTTTGGACTTTTCCTTCCTCGTTATATACAAAAACCAGAATAAAGACATAGACTGAAAAAATCGATCAAACCTTCATTGAATTACTGGATTATGGGGCAAAGGTTCTGCCAAAATTTGGTTAAATTGATAGGTTCTGACTTTGAAGGATGGGGGAAAAATGATGCTTTCAATAGTCTTATTTCTTAGAGTTGTTTTTAAAAAACGTCATTATTCTTTGTTATTGCTTCTTGGATTAACAACAGTGTTCAGCAGTGTTTATACATTGTCATGAAAAAAAAAAAAAAATTACCGACACATTTCTCATTGTGCTTTTCATTACATTAGTTTGCAGCTTGGTTAGATCAAGACCAGACTTCACGTAATCAGAGACATAGATTGTATGTCTCTGACATAATGTGCAGTCTGATCTATGTTTTACTTTTTCTACTCTGCTGAAACACAACATAGGATTGACATGAATTTGCAATTATCTCAGTCATATTCTAGAATGAAAGTGTACATTGGGTTTATTTGGCACTTTATTCTTTATCACACAATCCTGAATGATAATGACCCCTAAGAAGCCTTTTGAAAACATAGTGAGAAAAGGAGGCACTTTCTCCTCCCACAATCTTTTCTTATCCATCAAAGACAAATACTAGCAGTTGAAACAAAACATTTGAGTTGTTGCTGCAAATGCTTTCAGTTTGGACAAGTCTACATTTATAATGAGTGGTAAAGCATTAAAGGGTTCATTTATTGATCTTTCTTCAGGGAAAATTAGTCTCTACCATCAACGCCAAATTCTTCACAATGAGAGAAATGTGCTAGAGAGAAAATGCATCAATCGCTACGCAGCAAAATTCAGGAGGATCACCTGACCTGTCCAATATGTTTGATGAAATTCACAAGGCCGAAGGCTCTGCCATGCCTTCACACTTTTTGTCTAGGATGTCTAACTGATTATGTATATGGAAGAGGTTATGACACAGCGAGCATGTTTCCTTGTCCTGTTTGTAGGATGGACGTTGAGATGCCTCCACAAGGTGTTCAGGGTAAGCATTAACTCAATACCAACCAACAAAATTTCAGGTTTGCCCAAATCGAAAGCATTTGCAGACAACAAATTAAAAGTGACTGAAAATTTGAAATTTGTTTTGTGAAGGGTAGAAAACATTGTGGGAAAAAGAGAAAATGTTTTCTAAAGGTTTCTTTCTCAGGGGCGTCCGCATTTTCTCCTTTTCCCACAATGTCTTGTAACCCATTACCGAACGACAAAATTTTGGACTTGTCCAAATCGAAAGCATTTGCAGACAACAAAATAAAAGTGACTGAAAATTTGAAATTTGTTTTGGAAAGGGCAGAAAACACTATGGGAAAAGGAGAAAATGCTGGTTACCACAATGTTTTCTAAAGGTTTCTTTCTCAGGGGCGTCAAAAGTAGGGATTGTGTGGTAATGGGTTAAAGCCTTCTTTCTCTGGGTCATCAAAGGTAGGGATTGTGTGGTAATGGGTTAATTCTTTTACATTGCACTTACTACTTAAAAATTCACTAAAATTTAGACTGGTCCAAAATCCAAAGTATTTGCAGACAACAAACTTAATATTGCCCAAATGGTCAGATTTGTCTGTAATAGGATAGAAAATGTGATAATATTAACAAACAGGACCTTTTAGATCAGGACAATTATCCAAAATACATGTATTGTTATTCATTTAAAGTTTGATTTGGCTAGAGTATACAGAGAAGTAGTGGACAGTGTAGTTTGAAGATCTGACTCCATGGTATGTGTATTCTGAGCTTGATCTACACAGCTTAAGTCATTTCCAGGACTTTAAAATTAACTGTTTGTTGCTTGGCACTACTGCACAAATACAGCTTTATATCTGCTCCTGCATTTTCTATATCCCAGCGTGTGGAAATTTCATTTCAGTTTATTTAGCCATGTATGGGATCTTTTGTATCTCTGTAAATAAGGTAAAAAGTTAAAAGACAAATTTTAAAATCCACTTTCTGCAACTTCAAGCATACCGCCAATTCATCACAAGCGGATATCACTTTTCTCATCTTATATTAAAATTTTGCAATTTGACAGTAGTGTGGCAAGAAAGAATCAGTAAAGTGGAAGGTTAAGACTACACCTCTAACACACATTGTGACAAATCTTACTTGTTGGGCTTAAGTAGGTGGAAGCTTTTGGGATGAATAAAGAGAGAAAACAAAATATTTCTTACTGGCAATTTTTTTCATTTTCCTTAATTGCTATTTCTTACAATTAAAAAGGGATAATTTTCTGTATGATGTTCCTAGAGATAAAACAGTCTGACAGCAAAGGGATAAATTACACTTTATATGTACATGTATACTAATTTTTTACATATTTTCCAGGTTTCCCAGACAATCACATGGTGGCAAGTTTGATCGATACTGTAGAAGAAGCAAAAGCAGCACCAGTTGTGCCCCCTTGTCCATCCCAAACAGCTTCTGATGAATCTAACAAAAGCCAGGGAGGTGTGTCACACCCAGCACCATCTCCTGCCCTGCTCCCATCATCCAGGGTCAGCTCAACCCCAGCACAAGATCAGCCCCAAGCCCAGGGTCTGTTTAGCCATGGAGTTCATAGACAGTATCTTGGGAAACTTGTGACAGATGGAATTAGTACTGCAAAGGGAGTCGTACATAACATTGCCGGCTACTTTCATCCTCAAAACCCTGCAGAGCCTCGTGAAGCCCCTCCTATGTCACCATATGAAATGGTGGACAAGCCTACTTTAACGATGGAAGGCCAGACTACAACAAATGTACCCTTTGGTGACGGTACGACTACAACAGCACCAAATATGCCATATGTGAGTGGTCAGGCTGCATCATCTAATTATCCACAACTCTATCCTAATCTAATACAAAACAGTGCTGATCCATGCTCACAAAAACTCTTACTTGCATTCGGCAAATTTGGTGCTGGGGTGCATAACTTCTTAAAACCATATGGATTCGCGGCTGGCAAAAAGGGAGAAATTATTGTCTCTGATACAAGGGGAAACAGACTGTTTGTATTTTCTAGTGCAGGAGAGCTTATTTCATGTTTCAGTATTGACTGTGGAGCACTTGGAGTGGCTGTAACACATGATAACGACCTTCTGATAGCCGTCTCCAACTCAAAGTCTGCAATTATGAGACTTTACACAATGAATGGTAGGCTTCTTCAGATTTATGGTGACTTCTACAGATATGATTTACCCAGTGGTATTAACATTACTCCTAATAACTATGTCATTGTGTCGAACATTGCTAACGATAATATTCTGGTATTTACAGACCAGAGAAAGTCTTCAGTCAAATTTGGACGAAAAGGCAGGGGTAATGATCATTTTAGTCAGCCAAAATTTGTTACATCAACAAACAAAGATTACATTGTTGTGTCGGATTCTGGAAATGATTGTATCAAGATATTTGACATCACTGGTAACTTTAAACGCACATTCGGAAAAACTGGTGAATCACATGGCTGCCTTAATCATCCACTTGGCATCGCAACTGATTCGGAGGACAACATAATAGTTGCCGACTCAAATAATTTCAGAGTGGAAATATTCACAGCCAAAGGAATGTTTTACACAACCTTTCTTGAGAAAACAAACCTGATTGGTCCAGATGTAAAGCCAATCAATGTTTGTGTTACATCTGATAACAATATTGCCGTTTTGTTGCATGGAACAGGATTTGCTGAAGTTCGTGTCTACAAATGGAGGCATGGTCAACATATCTGAGCCAGAATTCAGGTGTAAATGGCTCTACTGAATACAGACCTGAGACACATACTGCATGAGAGGCCAACTGCAGCTTCAACCCTTTACCAGATGACAAACTTTTCAAGTTCTGGCCCAAAATAAGCTCACCCATATCTAAAGCATTTACAGATGACAAATCGACTGTAACTCAAATCATGTGATTTGCCTAAAAGCATGTAGATAACACTGTGGAAAAAGGAGAAAATGCTGGTTTAGTGTGCAGTCTGATCATGATATATGGCATGCAACATGCGAAAAGGGGCATTGGGACGTCTGCTTGAAGTGTCATTTCGGATCAGCCTGCGTAGTCTGCGCAGGTTGATCCGAAACGACACTTTCCGTTTCTATGCAATTTTCTGTTTTGGACAAATCTAGTGTAGCACAATATATAATGTAGTTGTAAAGTGCCGTTTCGGGTCAGCCTGCACAGACTGTGCAGGCTGATCCGAGATGAAACGTTACACAAATGTCCGAATGCCCCTTTTTGCATGCTGCAAGCCAATTATACAGTCCACAAAAAGTCCCTGAGTTGCACTCAGTATCCTAGAGGTTAATTTGTATTAGTTACAACTCCGTTCAAATGATATTTTCAAAAAAAAAAAAAAAAAATGCTGAAAATATGTGTTAACTGGTAAGTTAGGGAGAAGAGAATTATATCCCCATTTAATTTCCCCTGCCTAATTATTGACTGATTGAATGGTATTTTACACTGCTTTAAACTTTATTCTAGTCCAACCATGGCAACTGCTCACAAATGCATGTATTCTTGGGTATCACCAGAACTAGGCTAGGGCCCTATGTTTTTTGCTGGTGGACATTCCTACAAAAAACCCAATAGATAAGGAAGGGCTCAACCCCATCGCCTCCCAATTATTTATAAGTCCCACAATGCACCAATGAGCCAGACATGACCCCCGACCCCTACCTGTATCACAACGTAGTCTAAAACTTGACTGGATGGCTACCAGTGTGTAAGCAATCTATACCACACAATCCAAAGTTTTAACGACCTTGAAAATGAAAACCTTCGAAAACATTGTGGAAAAAGGAGAAAATGCTGGTTTATCCTTTTCCCACCATGTCTTCTTCCCCTTCAACGACAAATCTCATTTAACTCATTACCAAATGACAAAATTTTAGGTTTGTTCGAATTGAAAGCATTTGCAGACGATATGATAAAAGTGGCTGAAAATTTGAAATTTGTTTTGTGAAGGGAGAAAATGCTGGTTACCAGCATTACCAGCATTTTCTCCATTTCCCGCAATGTTTTCTAGATGCTTCTTTCACAGGGTCATCAAAAGTAGGGATTGTGTTGTAATAAGTTAAGCCACATTCAAGTTCTAGGTTGCAAATAGTTTCGATTTGGACATACATGTAGCTAGAATTTTGACCCTCCGAAAAGTTAACCCTTTACTCCACAGATACTCATTTCTACGCATTGCTTGTAGGAGCCTTTGGAAAACATTGTGGCAAAAGGTGAAATTGCTCGTGACGAGCAATTTCACCTTTTGCCACAATGTTTTCAATGCTAGCAAAAGGTGTCATAAACACATAACAAACGGCTTCATCCTTGCTGTTATTTAGGGTCAATTAGAGATACCATAGAAATACCTTATGGGGTAAAGGGTTAACCCTTTACCAAATTACAAAAATTTAGACCTGTCCAAATTGAAAGCTTTTGCAGACAACAAATCTTATGTCACTCAGGTTTTGATATTTGTTTCTGAAAGGGTAGAAAACATGGTGGAAAAAGGAGAAAATGCTGCTTACCAACATTTTCTCCTTTTTCTACCATGTTTTGAAAAGGTTTTCTTTCTCAGGGTCATTAAAACTCGTGATTTTGCATGTTCCAAGAGAATAGATTTCTTTAATCTTATTCCTTTACCTCACTATTCCAATTTTTTAACAATCCAGAACATGAAGCTTTTTGAAAATATTGTGGAAAAAGGAGGAAAGACTGATGTTAAGAAGCAGCATTTTCTCCTTTGCAGCACTGTTTAAACCCTTTCAGAAAAACAAATACGATAATTTTTTTTTTAATCACCATTATTTTGTCTTCTGCAAAAGCTATTATACAAGTTAAGTCTAAAATTTTGTTGCTTGGTCCAAACTTAACTCTTTACCACACAGTATTTTAGTCGCGTCCAAATTGCGAGTAGACAACAATTTCAATGAGGCTTTAACCCTTCACCACACAATCCCAAGTTTTAACGACCCTAAGGTAGAAACCTTTTGAAAGCATTGTTGGAAAAGGAGAAAATGCTGGTAATCAGCATTTTCTCCTTTTTCCACAATGTTTTCTACCTGATCAAAAACAAAAATCATAGATTCAGTTACATTTAATTTGTCGTCTGCAAATCCTTTCAATTTGGACCAGTCTAATTTTTTGTCATTTGGAAAAGAGTTAATGGTTGATTTTTTCTTTGATATGGTAGTAAACATTGTTAGAAAAGGAGAAAATGCTGGTTATCAACATTTTTCCTTTTCCCAAAATGTTATCAAAAAGCTTCTTCGCCAGGGTTGTAAATAGTCTACAGTGTGCATTAAAGGGTTGAAGGAGTGGTTGACTTTGATTGTCTTCTTTTTACAAAAAATATTTTTAAACCTTTCTAGTTCAATTTTGTTTCAGTTGTGGTGCCTTCTTCCTTTATTTAGCTCTATAACTGTTTAATCTATGCATTTACACTTTGTGATATAATACATCTTTGTGATTAAAGGTTGATTTTAAACTGGTTCCATTCTTTTTCATTTTAACTCTTTACTGTATGACAACATTGTCAGACTTGTGCAGTTGAAAATATTTTTAGATGACAACATAAATGTGACTCAATAACTGAAACATGTTTTTGGAAAAGTAGAAAACATTGGAGGAAAAGTATAAGTTGCTGGTTACTTGTACTTTCTCCTTTTTCCACTATGTTTTCAAAAGCCTTCTTCCTCACTGTTGTTAAAATTCAGGATTGTGTGGTAAAGAATTAAGAATGGTAAATACCTTAATATCACTTACCCTCTGTATTTTTCTTCAGCTATTTTCTTAAAGAGGGTAAAAATTCTCAAGATTAAGTTGGTAAAAATGGCAAAGAAATCTGTACTAGCAAACTGATACAATACACTTTTTTTTTTTACATTGATTCTGTTGTCCAAAAGTAGCATGTACCAAAAAAGAGAAGAGGCGTGGATATGCTTATGCATAGCGGGATGTAAACAAAGCATCAGTATCGAAGCTTTAACCCTTTACTAGATGACAAAATTTTAGACAGGTCCAAATTGAAAGCATTTGCATACTTCAAAATTAAAATTTAAAATATTTTAAAGGAGAGAAAATATTGTGGGAAAACGGGAGAGAATGCTGTTTACCAGCATTATCTTCTTTTCCCATGTTTTCAAAAAGCTTCTTTCTCAGGGTCTTCAAAAGTCGGCATTGTGTGGTAAAGGGTTAATTGACAAGCAGTGTAGAAACAAGCAATAGAAAAACAAGTCCTTTGGGGTAGTTGTATGTTTTGCCTGCAATTTGTTTATTTCCAGATAACCCTTCCGTATACAAATTACTTCACACCCAATTACCATATCTTGGGTCTTGAAACAATATTGTTAATGGGGTTTTCCAAGATTATCTGATAAGTTAACTCTTAATTAAACGACAAAGTTTTTAGACCCTCCAGCTTGAAAGCGTTTGCAGACTACAAAATTAATTTTACTCGAAAATTGAACTTTGTTCTGGGTGGGTAGAAAACATTGTGAGAAAGGAGAAAATGCTAGTTACCTGCATTTTCTCCTTTTTGGGCTTCTTTTTTTAGGATCGTGAAAACTAGGGATTGTTTGAGGAAAGGTTAAAGTCAGAAGTGTTCTGGCATCTTTTCAGAAATTATTGTCCACCTAAACAATATCTTACTTTAATTTCTCTGTGCGATTTTTCCTATTTTACCAAAGAGGGTAGGAGTTTTAACAGCACCAAACATTTCTCATGCTGTCACACTGTTTTTGACAAAGTGTGCAGAATGATGCAAAGAATTTAATCACAAACAAACAAGAATTACCTCCACCCATGGAATGTAGAACAAAAAAGCATTGTAGACAGTCGCAAAACTCTGCAGCCCGTCGGATCATTTCACTCAGTTGCTCTCTGTATTGAGCCCCATACATCTTGTGACCAACAGCCCTGGAAACGAAAAGGTACTTTGTTTCATCGTAAACTCTTCATTTCAAGATCCCCTTGGTTTACTCCTACCAGTTAACTTTTTGGTATGTTTTTGTATTAACCCAAGCCTGTTCCCTTTCAGTTTGTTTGAACCGGTATTGGTTTATTTTTTGTATGGAGTTTAAAACATTGCAACATTGTTTCAGTCATACTGTTGTAGCCAGTGCCGCTTTCCTTGCTTTTCTATGAATTTCTTTGACCAGCACTTTGAACAAAGTTTTCACTGGTCATTCGCTGCTTCCCCCATAGGCCTAACTGCCTAACCATCATCCAAACAAGGTGAGACATGAATGAATCCTTGAGAAAAAGAAGGTAAAGAAGATAGGGTAGAAACCAGCTATCCTTTTGTTTAAAACCCTGTGTATTACTGAGATACCACCTTCGCTTGAATGGATCTACTCCAATGTGAACAGACATCTCAACAAAAGCTATTTCCCTGATATGTCTTCCTAAAGATTTCCCTGAACTCTTTACTATAAAACAAATTTTTAGAATTAACCGAATTGACAGTATTTGCAGCTGACAAAATAAATGTGACTCAAGAATTGAAATTTGTGTTGGGAAGGGTAGAAAACATTAAGGGAAAAGGAAAAAAAATATGTAACTGCACTTTCTCATTTTTTCCCATGTTTTCATAAGCCTTCATACTTAACCTTTTACCACACAACAAAAATTTAGACCTATCCAAATTGAAAGCATTTGCAAAAAAAAAATTTATAGTGGCTTAAATAATACTCGTACAACTTCTCTTTGGTAGGGTAGAAAACTTTGTGGGAAAAGAAGAAAATGCTGGTTACCAGCATTTTCTTCTTAAAATGTTTTCAAAAGGCCTCTTCTTCTGGGTCATTAAAAGTCGTCATTGTAGGGTAAATGGTAAAGGTCGTTCACTTAACCCATTACCACACAATCCCTACTTTTGACGCCCCTGAGAAAGAAGCCTTTTGAAAACACTGGGGGAAAAGGAGAAAATGCTGGTAACCAGCATTTTCTCCTTTTCCCACAGTGTTTTCTACCCTTCCCAGAACAAATTTCAATTTTTCAGTCACCTTTATTTTGTCGTCTGCTAAAGCTTTCAATTTGAACCAGTCTAAAATTTTGTTGTGTGGTAATGAGTTAATGATTATTTTGTAAGGAGATTTTTCCTCTACCAGTCAGGACAAAGTTGACCAAAGTGAAAGCATTTGAAGATGACAAATTTAATGTGGCCTAATATTAGATTTATTTTTTAATGTGTTGAAAACATGGCGGATTACCAGCAATTTCCCCTGTTCCCACAATGTTTTCAAAAAAAGGCTTTCTCCATGACTTGTCAAAACACAGGATTATTTGGTGAAGAGTGAATTGAACTCGGCTTTTGAAAATTCTGTGAGAATTGGAGAAAATGTTTGTTACCAACATACTCTCCATTTCTCACAATGATTTCTCTTTTTAACTCTTTACCAAATGACAAAACTTTAGGCTGGTCCAAACTGAAAGCATTTGCAGTTGACAAAATGAACGTGACTTAAGAATTGAATTTTGTTTTAGGATGGGAAGAAAACATTGTGGGAAAAGGGGAAAATGCTGGTTACCAGCATTTTCACCTCTTACCACAACGTTTTCAAAAGGTTTCTTTCAAAGGCATGTTAAAAGTCGAGATTGTGTGGTAATGGGTTAACATAATGTTTTAGCTTGGCTGTCTTCTTAAAACATGTTGAGGTTATTTTCGAAAAAGTCAAGGTGATGTCACAGCCCTATCGTCAATGTTGTTGTAATGGTGCAAAAACTTTGACATAATTATATAGTGTCTCTATAATTTCTAAAATTTAAAATATTACTTCAAACTTGCACTAGTTGTTAACTATCAAAAGGTTATCCCATTTAACCCTTGACTAAACGAAAATTTCAGATTGGTCAAAATTTAAAGCAATTGCAGACAGACAACAAAACAAAAATAACTCAAAATTTGAAATTTGTTTCTAACAGGGTAGAAAACATTGTGGGAAAAGGAGAAAATGCTGGCTACCAGCATTTTCTCCTTTACCCACAATGTTTTCAAAAGGCTTCTTTCTCAGGGTTGTAAAAACCAGGGATTGTTTGGTAAGGGGCTAACTCTTTACCACACAACAAAATGTTACACCCATCCAAATTCAAAGCATTTGCAGACAACAATTCTAATGTGACTCAAATCATGAACCTTTCCTTTGACTAAGTAGAAAACATTGTGGGAAAAGGAGAAAATGCTGGTTACCAGAAATTTCTTCTTTACCCACAATGTTTTTGAAAGGCTTCTTTCTAAGGGTGGTTAAAAGACCACATTGTGTGGTAAACAGTTAACAGGGGCAGGCAACCATCATATTATTTTTGATACAGTTCTGCCCCCTTGTTAGATGGAATATTTTCACCTTAGTGTTTGCAACCTAGTGTTAATAGTACAATCTTTGTTAAGGGAAGTAACTCTTGAGGGTATAATTTCACCTTAAAGAGTTACCTGGAATGAAAGACTCTTCAGTGCGGAGATTTTGGGCGGTGAAGAGGGAACGTTAACTTGATGTGTAACAAGTGGCTTCTTTAAAAAAGAAGCCAGGAGAGGTCGACATCATTTTTTTCTAATACTTTTTATGCTTTTAGGTTAAATATATCTAGGTACATGTAAAGAAACAAGCAAGACAATAAACGGGTAGTTGAAATCTGTTCAGTTGTAAATACACATTCATCAAAGTGGATGGCAAAAACAGGATTCCGTATACATCCGTCCTTGTAATTTATGTAAGTCATATGACCTTCTTCCCGCGTTTTAAGGTCACGTGATTTTTTTCCGCTGTGTTCGTTTCTATTTTTAACGAAATTCTTTTTTCTTTTTCTTCTTTTTGTTTAGATTTAAGATTGTAATACAAAATTAAAATTGTTGGAAAGGGAAAATGCTAAAAAAATCCTTATAATTTTGTTGAAATTCGTGATATAGAAACAAACCACGTCTATTTCCTATTTCAGTTTTTAGACTTCGATTTCTTTATAAAATCATGACGAAACAGACTGTGTATAGGAACAATTCCCCTACAAAGATTGGATTTAGACAGCAATTTCTGAGGCAGTCTGCCTTTTAAACTCAACACTGTTGGAGAGGTCTGATGACCTCTCCAATAATAGAGAAATAAACAGAGTTTTAATTCAAATAGAGTTATCAAATGGTAGCAGAGCGAAAACAGCACCCCTCAAGTGAATTTTGACTCAGGTTTTAGAGTGAGTAGACTGTATGCAAAGAAAATGGCAACGAAAATTAATCCACCTAGCTTAAAGTCTAAAAACTATGAACTTTATAAACAAGAATTGTTAGCCTGGCGAGAAATAACAGATTTAGAGAAAAAGAAGCAAGGGGTAGGAATAGCGTTGTCCTTACCAAAAGATCATGAAATAAGAGAAAAAGTATTTGATCAACTCAGTTTAGAAGATTTGAAAAAGGAAGATGGGTTGCAGACACTAATAACCTTTTTGGACCGTCACCTAGCTAAAGATGACTTGACAGATAGTTTGGAGAAATTTGAGGAATTTGATGACTATCAGAGGCTGGACAGTCAAAGCATGTCGGATTTTGTAGCTAATTTTGATGCGAAATACAGGAAAATAGCAAAGAAAAATATGAAATTACCCTCAGAAATTCTAGCTTTTAAACTTCTAAGAAAGGCCAATATTACTAAAGAAGAGAAAATGCTTGTTCTAACAGGAATGATTTATGACAATAAGGATGCCCTATATGAAGAAGCAAAAAAATCACTAAAAAAATTCAAAGGTGACACTCTAGAAGGTAGTAAGTCGGAAGCTGTCAGCATCAAACTCGAGCCGGCATTCCTTGCACAGCATGAGGACGCTTTGTTAGCTGCTGGCTACACTAGATCTAAACCAGCTTTTTCTGGATATAATAAATATGGGAATCAGAGGGGAAGGGGATATTACAGGGGAGGCAGTCAAAGAGGAAAAGAACAAAGTGTTAGTAAAAAGATCAATCCTGTTGGACTCAATGGTAGGCCAATGATTTGTAAGTCATGTGGGTCATATAGGCATCTTTTGGGTGACTGTCCTGATAGTTGGGAGAATATGGCAAAAGTAAATGTAACAGAGGAAGAAGAAAATGTCGTTCTGTTTACAGGGTACAATAAGACTGACATTTTAAGGCTAGGGATAGATGCAAGGAACTGTGCAGTTTTAGATAGTGCTTGTAGTAGCACTGTATGTGGGGAATCTTGGTTAAAAGAGTATATGTCTTCTTTAGATGAGAATATCAAAGGAAGAGTCATTCAAAAGGAAGGAAACAGAGTTTTCGAATTTGGTGGGGGGACAAAACTAAAATCCAAAGGAGAGTTTACTCTTCCAGCTATAATGGCAGGTAAAAATGTTCAGATAAAAACGGACGTTGTTGAATCTGATATCCCACTTCTACTTTCAAGATCGGCCATGAAATCAGCTGGAGTAAAACTGGACTTAGAAAATGACACAGCTAACATATTTGGCAAAGATGTGATGCTGAATTTGACCAACTCGGGTCACTATTGCATACCAATCAGCAATGTAGATGTAAATATTGAAAATGTGTGTTCAGTGAAGCTAGAAGAAATGGATGGGAAAGGAAAATACGACACTCTTCTTAAATTGCATAGACAGTTTGCACATCCGTCTATGAACAAACTAATTTCTCTACTGAAGGATGCCGGTATTTGGCACATTGACTACACCGAGATTTTGCAAAATAGAATAGAGCTGTCATCTGTGTAAGATCCATATGAAAACACCCCCAAGACCTAGCGTGGCATTGCCAATGGCAAGCGAGTTTAATCAGAAAGTGGCCATGGACCTTAAAAAGTGGAAAGACCATTGGATTCTTCACATGATAGACATGTGGTCAAGGTATACTATATCTGTATTCATTGAGAGGAAGAGACCATGTGACGTCATAGATGCATTAATGAAAAACTGGATAGCGATATTTGGAATCATGCAGTCAATCATGACAGATAATGGTGGAGAATTCAGTTCTGATGAAATGCGAGACATCACCTCAATCCTGAACATTCGTGTGTGTACGACAGCTGGAGAGAGCCCTTTCCAAAATGGTTTGTGTGAGAGGGTTCATGCAGTCACAGATATGTTACTTAAGCTACAGTATGAACATAAACACACAGATCCTCAAACTTTGTTGTCTTGGGCTAATATGGCACGTAATTCCCTGCAAATGTGGAACGGTTTCAGTAGCCATCAGCTGGTCTTTGGCTGTAATCCAAAATTACCAGGGGTAATGACAGATTCTTTACCATCCCTAGAAGGAACAACTCGCAGTGAGGTGTTTGCTAGCCACCTAAACACCCTTCATGCGATGCGGAAAGCTTACATAGAAACGGAAGCATGTGAGCGTATTAGAAGGGCACTTAGAACAAAAGTGAGAGCCGCTGAACAAGTATTTGAAAATGGAGATAAAGTGTACTACAAAAGGGAAGGAAGACACAGATGGCTTGGTCCAGGAAAGGTAGTTTTCCAAGATGGGAAGGTAATCTTTGTGAGACATGGTGGTGTATTTGTAAGAGTGTCTCCAAATCGACTTATTTTGGCTGAAACAGAAATTGAGAGTCTGAATGGAAGTGAATTTCAAGATACTACCAAAAACGATGGAAGAGTTCATGAAAATGTCAAGCAGAACAATAGAAACAAGGTTGATAAACAGTCAGTCTGTGAGTACATGTCAAGTAAGCCTTCACAGGAAGAGGCTAGCTCTCCAGGTAATGACAACAACTTATTACAAAGACTGAAAAAGGATGACATTATAAGATACAAACTTGACAATGACTGGATTAAAGGTAAAATTATAGGAAGAGCTGGGAAAAGTTCAGGATTGTATAAGCACTGGTATAATGTAGAAGATGAGAATTTTGAGCTGAAAAGTATTGACTTGGAAAAAATACCATGGGAAAAGATTGAACAAATTGATGTCAACATTGTGAATAAAGATTCACTTTGCAATGATGAAGCAGTCCACAGGGCAAAAATGTCAGAACTTGAAAAACTGAGAGCATTCGACACATATGAAGAAATACCCAATAATGGGCAGAATACATTGTCAACAAGATGGGTATTAACACAAAAAGATGGATATGTAAAAGCACGATTGGTTGTACGAGGATTTGAAGAAGATAGTATTGTTCAACGGGACAGCCCTACTGTTAATAAAGGATGCATGAGACTGATTCTGGCTATAATTGCACTGAAAAAATGGACTGTGAAAACAACTGACATTACTTTCCTACAGGGAAAAAGTCTCGACAGAGATGTATATTTGGACCCTCCACCTGAAAGTGACTCACCACACGACATGATTTGGAAACTGAAACGTGGACTGTATGGCCTGAAAGATGGGGTGAGACAATTTTACTTGAGTGTGCAAGAAGAATTGTTAAAACTTGGTTTCAGACAGTGTAAATTAGATCCTGCAGTATTTTTCATACAAACTGAGAACAAATTGAGAGGGATCATTTGCTGTCATGTCGATGACTTTCTACATGCTGGCGATGACTTGTTTGAAAACATTATGGAGAAACTCAGAAAAAGATTTACTGCAGGAAGAATAGAAGAAAAAGACTTTAATTATGTTGGTTTTCATGTATGTCAAACTGGAAGCCAGATTTCAATGGATCAATTTGATTTCATGGATAAGATTGAAATAAACAAGTTAAACTCAGAAAAAGCTCTGAATAAAACTAACTTGCTGAATACAGCTGAACAGACTTTATTCAGAAAGTTAGTTGGAAAGATCAACTGGGCTGTGCAAGGTTCAAGACCAGATCTAGCATTTGAAATGATATATTTGAGCACAAAACTCAAACAAGCAACCATTGGCGATTTAATCAGAGGCATGAAGCAAGTCAATAGGCTTAAAGATGTACAATCAGTTTTGAAGTTTCCTTCTTTAAATTGGAAGAGTTCGGAGTTGAAACTAGTTCTGTTTACCGATGCTTCTCTTGGAAACATAAATGATGGTATAGGTAGTGTCGGAGCATATATCATCTGGTTAATGGATGGTAGTGGATATTGCTGTCCAATAACTTGGCAGGCTAACAAGATTAAAAGGGTAGTAAGATCAACCATAGCTGCAGAGGCTCTAAGTTTACAAGAAGGTTTAGAAGCAAGCTATTGTTACAGGGAGATTCTGGAGGGTATTTTGTGCCTTCAGCGTCATTCTGTATCAATAACGGCATACACAGACAATAAGAGTATCATTGAGGCACTTCATTCTACGAAACTTGTAGATGACAAAAGGTTAAGAATTGATATAGCTGCCATGAAAGAGTCACTGGATAACAAAGAGGTTAAAAACATATTATGGTGTAAAGGTGCTAATCAGTTAGCTAACTGCATGACAAAACAGGGTGCATCAGGATTTCCTTTACTTAAGATTTTGCAGAGTGGATACATGAGTTTTGAACTTTATCCTGGTTGATGGTATATCAATCAATATTGTCCAGCACTCATTCAGTAAATCTCATGTAGTGTAGAGATTGAAAATTAATTGTTTTTTTTTTTGTTCATTAGACTCTTATTTTTCATTTTCAGTCAAGCAACTATTTTTTCGTTTTTTGTTGTTTTATTTTTTTTGTTGTTCCATAAAGTTTAAGCAACAAATCAAAAGACAAAATATAATGAATGTTAATAGTACAATCTTTGTTAAGGGAAGTAACTCTTGAGGGTATAATTTCACCTTAAAGAGTTACCTAGAATGAAAGACTCTTCAGTGCGGAGGTTTTGGGCGGTGAAGAGGGAACGTTAACTTGATGTGTAATAATAGAGAAATAAACAGAGTTTTAATTCAAATAGAGTTATCACCCAGAGAGTGTAGATCAAGACACATTAACCATTTTAATGGTGCCAACGGGCCTAAATGCTGAAAAAAAAAATGTATGGTGTTGGCTAGTTTTGTCAGGAAAATGTTTATCATTCAATTCTTTGTCCTTTTTCTTCTCTAATGGGCTTACAGTTTCGATAAAAGAGTATAAAGAACAGGGTTCCCACAACTTTCTGCTTGCAAAATTCCAGACTTTTTCCAGACTTTTTCCAGGATTTTTTTTCAAAATTCAAGGTTTTTTGCGATAGAAGAACTGGAACTGCAAAATCTTTTGAAAGTTACTTTCTTACATAAATTCCTTGTTTTAATGAAATATTGAGATTTAAAGAACATGCTAACAGCATGATAGTTATTTCATTTCTTTACTTGGCCAGTTACAAAACTACAAAGGACCAAATATAGATTCAGATCAGCCTATCCATACAGGCAGTTAATAAGGATCCATGCTGTTCTTTTAGAGTTCCTACAAGTAATGAAGAATTTGAAGGCAAATAGTATAGATCCTTATAAGACTACATAACCAGCCAAATTGGGAACAATAAGACCATGATGGTCCTATATTACTCACCTGAGTACTAAGCAGTAAAGGTCTACTGTGAAGATAGATACCAAATATCAAAGTTCAAGGCCAAATAATTCTGACAGGGTATGTAACTGTGCAAAAAGCATTTTCTTCTTTTCCCAAAATGCTTTCACAACCCTTCTTCTTCAAGGTCAATGAAAGTCAAGATTGTATAGTAAGGGATTGAATTAACTTTCAGAGGTAAGGCATTCATTTCCTGGTCAAAATGGTGGTCGAATGACAGATTAAAAAACATCACTCGCTCATTGTTAAGACACAATAGACATGTATGCCAAGGACTTTAGAAGATAACCGTCAATGTGGATGGATGGGCCAACTGACTGTAATTGGTCCGTAATGAAATTATACATTTAGTCCCCTTTTTTGATAATATGTTGTTTCATGAAATAAAATCGACCATTGTCTGTGGCTTAACAAGATGAACTTTAATTACAGTTTTTCCTGTAATAAAAGAGATATTGGTCCACAGTAGAAATATACACCAAGCCCCCTTTTTCCATGACATGATATTTAATGAAAAAATGTAAAATATTGTTAGTGGCAAACTATCATAAGGAACACATGTACATAAATTCCATCTTGTTTCAGCGCAGAAGAATTTTAAAGATTTCCTTCTTTGTTGCCATGCTCAAACTTATGACCACCAGGGCTGGGCCAGTTTGAACCCCTGGGGCATCATATGAACAAACTTGGTAGAGGTCCTCTAGAAGATAGTACATACAAAATATCAAAGCTCTGGGACTTCCAGTTTCAGAGGAAAAAAAAAGTTTTCCGTCTTTGTTCCAATGTTTCAAATTTGTGACCCCTGGGGCAGGGCCAGTTTGAAGCCCAGGGGCATCATATGAGCAATCTTGGTAGAGGTCCAATAGCAGATTTTGCATACCAAATATCAAAGCTCTACAACTTTGTGTTTCAGAGAATAGATTTTTCAAAGTTTTCTTTTATTATTCCCATGTTCAAACTTGTGACCCCCGCGGTGGGGCCAGTTTTGACCCCCAGGGGTATTATATGAACAATCTTTGTAGAAGTCTACTAGGAGATACTACATACATGTACCAATTATCACAGCTCTATGCCTTCTAGTTTCAGAGGAGATTTTCAAAGATTTTGCTCTTTTTTTTTCTTTGGTTGCCATGGCAACCAGAGTTATGGGTGGAATAACTTTGCTAGAGATTCAAATAAGGGACATCCCTGCCAACTTTCATCACGACTGGCCTAGTGGTTTAGGAGGAGAAGATGTTAAGAAATTGTGGACGATGCACTACAGACACAGGGCGATCACAAAAGCTCACCTTGAGCACTTTGTGCTCAGGTGAGCTAAAAATGTGTTGTTTTTTCCAATATTGGGTATCCTTTTCTTTGTGATTTAAGACACAGAATCAAGTATTTGCATATCATTTACTATCAAAGTGCACGACAGTTTTGTTGCAAGCCTTCAAATAGAGGTTCTTTTCCCTCTTCAGTCAATGAAACTAAAACCCAATTCAAAAGTACCATGTTTTACTTTCACTTTAATAATTCAGTTTTCATGACCTGAAATACGTGAGTAAATAAATTGGTCGTTTCAAAGGGCAATATCCCTGCTTTTAAAGTTTCTGAAAATACGAATAATCGTAACTTTGTTAGATTTAATACTTGAAGTGTTTTGATCCATGATTGCAGACGAGCGCTTACTTTCAGTTTCCTCTGACTCGTGACACTCGTCAACCTCATTCCGACTACAATCATAACGCGGCTTCATAAAGATATAGTCTTTTAACCTTTTAGACCCCTATGGATTTAAATTTTCAGTAATATTTACTGTTGTAGCTCATTTTCACGTCAATTCACTCCAGCTCGTCTCCCGGCAAATACAAAGCACAGCTGCATTGTATTTTAGGATAAGTACCGAGTTCTCCGAAATCAATACGCTGGATCCCGGTTTCTTTAAATGTTAGAATAACTACTCCGGGACCAGTGAACCTACAAAAAGACCGTATGTATTTGGGAAATTCACCTTCTTCGGTCTATATATCTATTGTAGAAAATATTAGACCTTTATCAAAAAAAAAGGAGGACGCAGACCGCAGATTAATATGGTCCTGAGTTCTTGTTTCATACCCAAAACGTTTCGTACTTTTCCCGAGTTTTTCCCGACTTTTCATAGATATAACAAAATTCAAGACTTTTTCAAGACCGGGAACGGGTTTTACGAAATTCCCGACTTTTTCCCGTTTTCCCGACTGCGTGGGAACCCTGAAAGAAGATCTGGAAACATGGATAGGGGAACTTACCGCCGTGACGCTGAACTTTTAGCAATCGAAGTCATACCTTGTATATGAGCAGATCCCTGTGAAAAGGGGGCTTAAAATGCATCTGCAGAAAGTAACGAAACTTTTAGCTGTTAGTCAACTTTCTCCTTGTCCAAGGACCATTCTACCTCAAGATTCTGTCATTTGTTCAAGAAAACAGATATAGTGGATTCATGATTAAACGGTGATGTGCATAGTCACCAGCATTTGGTACTCTTGTTTCATCTTAGCCAATGAGTGTCCTCTACAAATGCTTTCAGTATTGACTAGTTTACATTTTTGTAAGAAAGGATTTTCCCAAAAAACGTGAGTTGCAAAACTCCTTACCAGTTGTTGCCAGCCCCTGATACATCAGTTAACAGTTGTTTATGATCAAACACTTCTTTTAAAGGTCCTTTCATTATCTCACTGACCACGCCCTCCTCCATGTCGACCAACACTGCCTGTAAAAACAACAAAAAGTTGGATAAGTTTAGAACTATGGTTAAGTACCATAGCATGTTTTTAACCCTTTCCAAAACAATCCCTAGTTTTCCTGATTAAGAAGCCTTTTGAAAACATTGTGGGAAAAGGAGAAAATGCTGGTAACCAGCATTTTCTCCTTTTCCCACAATGTTTTCTACCCTTTATATTACAAATTTCAAATTTTCTGTCACTTTTATTTTGTCGTCTGCAAATGCTTTGGATTTAGGCAAGCCTAAAATATTGTCGTTTGGTAATGAGTTTACCCTTTCCCAAACAATCCCTGGTTTTCACGACCCTGTTAAAGAAGCCTTTTGAAAACATTGTGGGAAAAGGAGAAAATGCTGGTAACCAGCATTTTCTCCTTTTCCCAAAATGTTTTCTTCCCTTTAGTAAACAAATTTCAATTTTTTAGTCACATTTATTCTGTCATCTGCAAATGATTTCAATATGGACCAGTCTAAAATTTTTCTTGTTTGGCAAAGGGTTAATGAATGCCTCTGAGAAAGTCAACGATGGGAGTACCAGAACCAAGGGGTGGGTACTTCCAAAACATAAATTCAATTAGTTCAAACCGACTTATTTTACATCAAATGTGACACAAGCTGTTAGAGCCCATGTCAACACTTGAACAACCAATCCTATGTTTTAACAACCCTGAAGAAAACCAGTTTTCAAAAACAGAGTAGGAAAAGAAGAAAATGCTAAAAACTCTACCCATATAGCACTGTAGCCTTCCTAAAAGGTGACAGGCATAGGTTTGAGCCCTAGCAATGGCAGAAAGTTTATAGGATATTTTTCTGTGGTTAACCCCCCAAACCCCGCCCCCACTTCTCCCTTTTGCCCCCTTTACAAATAAACATTGATGTTTTTGTGTGACTGTCCTATCAATTCTTCCATACATTTTACTCTCTTGCTTCTGACTAAACTTGCAACACCCTCTGAACAAATGTGAAAACAACATATCAATGAGAAAACCTCCTTGTGCAATTCCTACTTAAACCCTTTACCACACAATCCTGACTTTTAACCACCCTGAAACAGAAAGCTTTTGATAAACGGCCTTAAGGAGAAAGGCTTTTGAAAACATTGTGGGTAAAGGAGAAAATGCTGGTGTTTCAGCATTTTCTCCTTTTCCTACATTGTTTTCTACCTTTTCTGATACATACCCCATCATGTTACATTCATTTTGTTGTCAACAAATGCTTTCAGTATGGACCAGTCTAAAATCATATTGTCATCTACAAAATGCCTTTAGTTAGGACCAGTCCAAAATTTATTGTGTGTTGAAGAATTAAAACATAGGTGTCCTTCGTATAAGACAAAAAACAGACCCTGGCTTTGAGTGATTTAATTTTCCCTTTTCCATGATGTAATGGAATATCCGCTGGATCCTCATATCTGCTGTCAACATTGCGGAAGAAGCTGCTCAGTGACTCATCATATGTGCCATGCTGAAAAAGAAAAGAACAAATTGTTTGCTTGCCTGGTCTGAAATCAGTGTAAACTTTTTTCAAATTTGATTCTTATACCAGTATCTTTCTTTTCTTCTCTGAGAAGGTAGAAAAAAGCTCAAATTCTTTACCAAATTACATAAATTTGCACTCCTTCAAATTGAAAGCATTTGCAGATGACAAAAAAAGCAACTCAAAGATTATTTTTGTGTCCGATAGGGTTGAAAACATTGTAAAAAAATGAGAAAATGCTGATAAACAGCATTTTTCTCCTTTCCCCATTTTGTTTTACAGGCTTTCTTTTTCAGGGTCTTTAACCCATTACCAAACGAGAAAATTTTAGACTGGTCCAAATTGAAAGCACTTGCAGACGACAAAATAAAGGTGATTAAAAAATAGAAATTTGTTCTAGGAAGGGTAGAAAACACTGTGGGAAAAGGAGAAAATGCTGGTTACCAGCATTTTCTCCTTTTCCCATAGTGTTTTCAAAAGGCTTCTTTCTTGGGGGAGTCAAAAGTAGGGATTGTGTGGTAATGGGTTAAATGTTGGGAATGTGTGGAAAAAGAGTTAAACAAGAGCATTGCACTAAGGTACAAATAAGTAGCTGATATCGCTCAATTTTCAGTGAAAGTTGTAAGTCGAAAAAGGGACATAACTATGTAAGAAATGCTTAGAGTCTGTCCTTGTTCGGTTTCCTTCTGATGGTTAAGATCTAGTCCAAGCTTTAACTCTTTACCAAACGACAAAATTTTAGACTGGTCCAAATTGAAAGCATTGGCAGATGACAAATTAAAGGTGACTGAAAAATTGGAATTTGTTCTGGGAAGGGTAGAAAACACTGTTGGAAAAGGAGAAAATGCTGGTTACCAGCATTTTCTCCTTTTCCTACAGTGTTTTCAAAAGGCTTCTTTCTCAGGGGCGTCAACAGTAGAGATTGAGTGGTAATGGGTTAAGTAAACATCTTCAGTAATGAGATGTATTATAATTAAAATGTCAAAATTTTTTAACACTAATGTAGATGATAAGGATGCCAATAATAAAGATAAGAGGCAAACTAAAAAAGCAGATACAAGAGAAAGAGGAAAAACTCACTGCAAGTCGACAATATGTTTGAAAGTATTTGCAGACAGTAAATTTAATGTGAAATAATTTATAGAATGTCTTTGACTTTTAACATTGTTGAAAAAAAAGTTGCATATTACAAGCAAGTCCTCTGATTTTGAAATTCTCACCATGTTTATTACACATTGTTCTTTGCGGTTGGAAACAACTTATTTCTCTTTAACCCATTACCAAACAACATTACTCTAACCTTGTCCAAATTGAAAGCATTTGCGAACGACAAAATAAACCTGACTCAAACTTGGAAATATATTTCGGGAAGGGTAGAAAACATTGTGGCAAAAGGAGAAAATGCTGGTTACCAGCATTTCCTCCTTTACCTACAATGTTTTCAAAAGAATTTTTCCTTAGGGTCTTTAAAAGTCAAGATTATGTGGTAAAATGTTAATTCATAATTGATTTTTTTTAAATAAAAAAAAGGTTCATCCCTTCAGTTTTATTCATATAAATTTTGTCTCCCTTTTGTTTCATTGGATAACTATATCTAGTAGCCAATAAAAATACTATTCATTTGGTAGTTAAATAGTTAAACACAATATTGTCATACCTTATTTACAGCTGCATGTTCACGTAGCGCTAGGTCCCAGAACCTACATCCTATCTGGTTACCACACTGGCCCACTGACAGAGAATTGAAAATAACAAAGTGATAATGATCAGTGTTTACATAATTATTTTGCAGACTGTTTCTACACATACATATTTAACTCATTACCACACGATCCCTACTTTTGACGCCCTTGAGAAAAAAGCCTTTTGAAAACACTGTGGGAAAAGGAGAAAATGCTGGTAACCAGCATTTTCTCCTTTTCCCACAGTGTTTTCTACCCTTCCCAGAAAAAAATTCAAGTTTTCAGTCACCTTTGTCATCTGCAAATGCTTTCAATTTGGACCAGTCTAAATTTTTCTTGTGTGGTAAAGAGTTAACCCTTAACAACACAACAAAATTTTGGATTTTTGAATAAATTTAAAAACATTTGCTGGCTGAGACTCTTCTAGATTGACTCTCTATTATAGAAATGTCTTGAATTCGATCGTTTTTCCCACAATAAATTGTCTGACAGTTTTGGTCACTGACAGTAAGTACTGAGGTTTTGGACTGCCTTAACCCTTTACAACACAATGATGACTTTTAACACCCCTGAAAGAGAAGACTTTTGAAAACATTGTGGGAAAAGGGAAAAATGCTGGTAACCAGCATTTTCTCCTTTTCCCACAATGTTTTCATCCCTTTCAAAGATAAATCATTTCATATGAGCTACACTGCAAATGCTTTTAATTCGGACAGGTCTAAAATCTCATCGTGCAGTAATGGGTTAATATATTCAAATCTTATTGTATAGACCTAAAATTATTATTTGATCACTTCAAAGCATGACTATGTTTTCAGCAATTTCTTGAAGACCCGTGGAGATTTCTTAGCATAAGAACGGAAACTCTCCACCAGTAGGCCTATATTGTGAAGACGTTTGAAATTCAAACATCAAACACATTTTATATTTTTCTTTCTTGAGAATTCATTCCAAATACATCAAATTGAATATTAGTTAGTGGAATGAGGCTGGAATTTTCAATAATTTCTTATAAATCTTTTTACTCATAAAAGAACGCCTCATATATGCATAGAACTTTATAGTAGTGGGCTTTTGACATTCTTATGTCAATTTCTCATTAGAAAAGCATATTATGTACTTGAAGTGGGTGTAAAGCCTTTTCTCATTTCTCCGTTCATTCTCGCTTCTCCGTTCATGTGCTAAAGTGGAAGGAATAAGCGCTCGTGATGTTTTGTTCCACACTGGTTCTATTCTACTCTGTCAGATATTATGCATAACATCCTATCCTACATCGAAAGCATTTTTCTATCAAATAAGATGCAAAAATGCAACAAAAGAGAGTAATTTTCATAGTTTGAAAGAAAATATTTCATTAGATACAATAAAAAACAAATGTTCAATGTTTTTCAACATTGAATACACATAAATGTGTTGTATTTACCCTTTACTATGAATAAGCTAGTCTGTCTGAAAGGGAACAAGACAATTCCCCGACAAGACAGTTCCCCGACACGGCTTTTCGAGACAGTTCCCCGACAAAATTGAAGACAATTCCCCGACAATTTTGAAGACAGTTCCCAAACACTTTTATCATTACTATATTGAATAGGTTTGGATTTTTCTTTTATAAATATTTTTCTAGACATTTATTTGAAATGATGGAAGTAAATTTCAACTTTGGTGGTTATTAAATTGAGTATTATGCCCAATTAAGGAGGTTGATATATTGTGATTGGACTGTTTGTTGCCATGATTGGATGTTTGTAATAATGATTGGTTTAATTGGCGGGAACCTTTCGAGTTACCGTTAATTGTGTATGATTGCGGTGTTTAAACTGTCTTTAATGGCATGTAGTTCAGCTACAAGAACGAGTATGCGACGTGAGTATTGGCTTCTGAAATGCAATTTTTAACATGTATAACTCATGTAATGTAGGCCCTATGTGCTATAAATTTCTTGAATAAAGTTAAACATTGAAACTTTTTGTTGATTCTCGTTGAACTGTATAACTGTCATATTATTATTGTCCATATAGGCACAACATACAGGGGATCTACATTCATATTATCCATTACATTACTAGCGGATTATTTCAGTTTCTCCGGCAGCAACTGTAAGAGATGTAAAAAAATGCGCTAAACCTAGGCCTACATGTATTTTAAATCCAACACTGGGATAACTATTTGTTTTAGTAATCAAATACACATATTCATGTAACACATGTAATGATATTCTGATCTGCATAACGGCCAAGGTACTGTACACATATCATTTCCGAACTGTGAGTGATCATCAATAATAAACTAAAAAGGAGAAATACTCTCAATTATTCAAAATCCTTTCACAAGTACAAGACCCCCATTTCCTTTCCTTAAAAGTTATAGATATCGATGATAAATGTCGATGAAAATCAAGTTTGCTAATAATGAATGTGTCGGGGAACTGTCTTCAAAAGTGTCGGGGAACTGTCTTCAATTTTGTTGGGGAACTGTCTCGAAAAGGTGTGTCGGGGAACTGTCTTGTCGGGGAACTGTCTTGAAATCGTCTGAACTAGAGTGTAGAATATTCATTAGTCTTTAGCGACTGGCCTTGACAATCAACCAAATGAATGGAAAAATGAGAAAGTGGCCATAATACCCATGTTGGTGAGGTAGGCTTGAAAAAGTCCTCGGATCGAACCTTTTTATGCAAGTTGTACTGACTTTTTTCAGTTACAAGTTTGATTCAGATTTTATATTTGATCATTATACAAAAAAATTGATTCCTTGACCGAAAATGTGAATTTTGTCAGCTTATTTACGCTTAGGTGAACGGAGAAAGGAGAACACAGTATAAATTTATTTCAAGAAATAAAGTTCATGTCATACAGCTAAAACATCCGAATATCGTTACATCCGAATATTAGAGTCTCATACACAATACTGTTTTTAAGTTACTACCTGCGTGTCTTACCTTCAACTTACCTTGAACGACAATTGATTGTGTCATTATCAATCTGAAATTAAGGAATGTTCATCACTGTAACTGTTACGGTAGTCTGGTTGTTTAAATCGCTACCCTGTCAACAATATGCGGAAAGAGTGTGTGTGTGTGTGTGTGTGGGGGGGGGGATCTATCGAACATTTTATGGTCTAAGGGAGAAAACTCGTACAATTTTAAATCTTATATTTATAAAGAGTTGCTTCCCTTATAAATTCCAGGGTTGTTCGTCCCAAAACCATTTCCAACAATAGTTCGTCCTTGGTCTTGTTCGCTCTGGCCATTTTACGCTACGTTGAAAGAAACTTTTAAAGTGAAGTATGAATTTGAAAAATCAAGTAGGCTTTTATACAGTATACTTGAAATGTTTTTTTAACCCATTACCACACAATCCCCACTTTTGACGCCCCTGAGAAAGAAGCCTTTAGAAAACATTGTGGGAAAAGGAGAAAATGCTAGTAACCAGCATTTTCTCCTTTTCCCACAATGTTTTCTACCCTTCACAAAACAAATTTCAAATTTTCTGTCACTTTTATTTTGTCGTCTGCAAATGCTTTCAATTCGAACAAACCTAAAATTTTGTCGTCTGGTAATGAGTTAATTAGATTATTTTTTATACTGTGTGTCTAACTTTCGCAATCGGTAATGGGCGAACGATCCTAGCTTTGCCATCGACAGTTACCCGTCAGTAATCCAATAAAGCATCACTAGAATTCAGAATTATAAATAGAAATAGAGAGCTGCCTGTGCCACAGGTCCGATCATTGGCTTGCAACACGGGAAAAGGGGTATTCGGACATTTGCGTAAAATGTTGGTTCGGATCAGCCTGCGTAGTTCGCTTGCAGTTGCGAGCCGTATCATGTCTAGTACAATCCTCGTTAACCCAGGTGCAGTTCATACACGTGGAGTGATTGCTTTATTCTATTAGATCTTATTCAATATTATATCATAGGTTGAATTAGAATTATTATTCAAAATAAAATCTTACCTTGATATGCACCGAACCGTTTTTTTTCCCGCTTTAAACTTTGGCAGTTATAAATGTCATGTTTATAGCAAATGTAATGAAATACAAGGGAGACTACTCTCTTTTATTTTTATTTTTTAAAGATTATAGCCCTTAAATCTTTAACTGCCTGTTTTGTTTAATGGTATCTTCCAATCCATAGTTATTTATGATCTTATCATCCTAACATATTTGAATTCATTACATCTGGACGACAAGAACACGTTTTCTAAACCGAGCTTCTCTGTAGAGCTTGGTCGTACCGAACACCGTAAATTCTATTCGACTTCCGGTTTATTCCAAACCTGTAAATAAGGGAGAAAACTCTTTCATTCATAAATAGTTAGCGTGTGTAGGAGTTCTCTCCCCTAGACCATTAATCGGTCGGCACAGTTAATGATCGGCAAAGAGCAAGCGATCTTTGTGTGGCAATTTGAGAAATATCGATGTAAGATTTTTTTCTCGCTTTGACCGTAAGTTTGTTAGGTACAGTTAAACAGAAAGGCAAAAGGAAAATGTTCTATGTGTAGATTTTGAGCGATGTATTCGGCAGATCTCGGGCCATACGCTGTAACGGACAACAACAACAACAACAACAAAAAAAGTACTATCGACAATTAGATTCTAATGGTACGACAATACCTATTGCTTTAAACAACCAGTCTTCTATGCCTATGTGCAGACAGGTTTTGAAAACATTGTGAGGAAAGGGGTGATTCCAAATTTCAGTTGACCGCCGTGGACCCCTGCAGACTATGAAAAAGTCAGACAGCAAGTTCTGCCAGTATCATTCCATATGGCCGCTTCTGACCATAATCAATCCAGATGACCATCTCTAACCACTACATATCCAGATGACCAATACAAATCAGCTAAAAAGCTAATCCTATAGATACAAAAGCCATGCCCAATTAGTAAAAAAACCACAGACAAAAAAAAATCTATCGCGTGAAAAAGCCAAATACAAAAAAGACTTACAAAGTAAGTAAAGAAAAAAAAAAAACATAAATTAAAAAAAAAAAAAGTCGTGAATACACTTACAACGAAAACCACCACTGATTAAAAATCAAAGTACTGATAGTACTGGAGGCAAGGAAATTGAGGATACGAAACAACACATGAGGTCAATTTTAATTAATACAAACAGGTAGACGGACAGGCATACAAGTGGATTCCACTAAGCCCCTGGAATTCTTGGTTTTATCAGGAAATTTTGAACTGATACTAGAACGCACTGGTCAGAAACTAATTAAGCCAAAGCTAGGCATGTGCTCACAGTTATGGGGTGCTTGATAATGGCTTAGAATACTTAGTAATTTGTCGTGCTTGTAAACAGTCCCAAGTCAAAATTGAACTATTCAATCGGTGCAATACCAACTTTGGTTATCTAAACTTTCTGAGACATGTGATGTCTTGTAGTCCTGAATGACGCTATTTTTTTACATTTATGACGCAAGGACATATTTATTTTATTGATTTCAATGAAAATACATGTAAGATAGTTATCAAGGTAAAATGTAATGAATTATAAAGATTGGAGTGATACGGCAGTTGGTCATGTTGTCTCTACCTTTCACACGTCGACGAAATTTTGAAGTGGTCATATTTGAAGGAAGTTGTAGATGAAAATCAAAAGTAGTTCTTCATGTATATTGAAAAGTAAGATTTTGGGGAAATCGGGAGGAATTGCTTGTTACAAGCAAATTCTCTTTTAGCCAAAATATTTTCTCAATAAAATACTGTGAAAAGGTTGTATTGTTTTGGGAAAACGTTTTGGCTCGGGTTTCCTATTTTACTTGCCTATTTCACGGACAAGTCACAGTGACTTGAGCTTCGATACATATATATACATAATATAAAAAGACGTTAATCCTAATTCATAATCGTTGTCCAAGGACAACTTGTGTCAACCCCGCGAACACTTGACTCTCAAGCTTGACCTAGACCTTGGACCTGAATAAATATTTCAAAGAGAACTTCTGCTCATGATGGAGAACAATGCATTATGCTAATTTATATCGGAATCTATCCAAAAATGTAGGAGTTATGGTTCGGACGAAAAATTGGCCTTCAATGTGGCCTTGATCTTGAATCTACTTGAACAGATGTTTCAAATGACACATCTAACAGTGATGGAGGTAAATTGTGCCAAATTATTTTGAAATCCATCCAATCCATGCACAATTGTAGAAGTTATGGACCGGAAATATTCGGATGCACACAAGCCCTAGTGAACACTAGAAATATGTGTGTCAGAGACACTGATGCCAGGGCTGCTAAATGGTATTGGTCACAGGTATGTCATATGACACTAATAGAGAGAGAGAGAGAGAGAGAGAGATAAAAAAAAAAACCTTAAATGACAAGCGAACGACTACAGAAAAAAATTATATGCATTTATTTGGTTTCAAATCAAAGTCAATCAAAGACATTTTTAAGAATCACACAGGTGTTATTTATTTGTGACAGGTGTAAAAGGTGCGAAATACGCCTTATCAGTGTTAAATAGGCAGTATAAACAATGACAAAACTACCAAATAACTCTTGGATAAAGGTAACTAATACACATAATGTGCATACTAAAGACAACGAAATTTCAAAATTTTTTTATAGCAACTTGATTGACGATATGGATAAAATTTGATGCTGGGGTCGATTTTTCTAAAATTTTATTTGGGGACGATTTCACCAAAGAAATCGTCTCCAGGGGACGATTTCCCCGGAGTGATAAACATAACACGGACCAAGCAGTTTGGGGACGATTTCTCCAGGGGCCGATTTCTCCAGCATTCCGCTGAAGTACCCTAGATTTAGTCGATATACATAAGAAAAAGTGATAAACATATATATATATAACACGGGCCATTATTCTATATGTAGTTTGCTTTATTTACAATCGCATTTTAGCGAAGACGCGTTTTGTGACACACATGTTCAAATGTCAACACAACGTTATAGACAAACTCCGAGCAGATTCGTCGTTCATTAATCTCACCATACCTGAATGTGAATGATCCGGAGTGCAAGAGAGAGCGTTATAGATATTAACCGTACATAGCGCGTAGGAATACATAACTGCCGGATAAAGCTAAGTTCATTATTATTAGGTCAGTGTTAATGACAAAAGCGGGATAAAAATCACACACTCGTCAGTTATTAAAGGATTGTAATACCATTGCAATTCCACGGCGTTTTGCAGATAAAAGCTTTGAGGAAAGGAAAGCATTCACACCGTGTGATAAGCTATCTCTGTATACACTTGGGAAACTAGTTGTTTTGGCGGACTCAGCGATATAGAGTGGACACACCGTCCAACATTTTTGTCTGAATAGGCAGCTTACGATCCCTATAGGCAAGGGAATCCCTTGAGAGGGATTCCCTGGCCTAAAAAAGCAACTAGATCTATATATATATATAGCTAAAAAAAACTTGGGTGAAAAAGCTGTTTGTCAAAACTGTAAAGATAATTTCAGTGCCCTAAGGGTGAAAGATTTGAAAGTGCAGGCTTGTGTGAGTAATATCCTATGTTTCCTTGTCTCCAAGTACGAGTCATTCGTCAATTTTCTCGAATCATCTTGATAAGACAATTTGCGCAGTAACCTATTTCAAGCTATGAGCTCCTTTACACAGTGTTCGTCTCCTTTGTTTATTTTTGACCAGTTTGATTGTAAGATAGAAAATTTAGTGCGAAAAGGAGGAAATTCCGGCTCTCACTTTTGCCTCACTTTCCCGCAATGTTTCAAAAAGCATCATCTCTTTAGATTTTTAAAAACAATGGATCTGATATTTACAGACAGTTTGATATACGCGCAGAGTGGGTTAGTTTGATAAAGCGTTTATTTAACCCTTTACCAAACAATCTCTAGTTTTTACGACCCTAAAATAGAAGCCTTTTGAAAACAGTGGGAAAAGGAGAAAATGCTGGTAGCCAGCATTTTCTCCTTTTCTCACAATGTTTTCTACCCTGCTGGAAGGAAATTTAAATTTTTGATTTAAGTTCAAACCTGTCGTATGCAAGTGTTTTCAATTTGGACCAGTCTAAAATTTGTCGTGTGAAGAAGAAAGCTCTTAAAAACATTGTGGGAAAAGGAGAAAATGCTGGTAACCAGCGTTTTCTCCTTTTACCACAATTTTTGTCTACCCTGCTGGAAACAAATTTAAATTTTTGATTTAAGTTCATTTTGTCGTATGCAAGTGTTTTGACTTTGGTCCAGTCTAAAATTTTGTTCTCTGGTAAACGGTTAAGTACCAGTGCATTTTGTCACGTACTGTGAAAATGGAAACTAGAGCATCTGCAAAAAGTATCAACCCTTGTCAGCCTGCGCAGTTCACGCAGGCTGACACGTGTCAATACATTGTGCTATTTGTAAAATTTCAGCATGTCTAAGCACCATTCTATCCCATGTTTCAGTTGCCTATTAACCCTTTACCTCATATGCCAATTTTAGGCTCCTTCAATTCAGCAGCAAATAAACATATGATGTCAAAAACATGGACAAATGGGGAAACAATTATCTAATAGAGTGAAAAACATTGTTGGAAAAGGAGAAATTGCTCGTGACGAGCAATTTCTCCTTTTCCCACAATATTTTCAAAAGCTGTCTGTTGTTGATGTGTCAACATGAGTATCTATGGAGTAAAGGGTTAAACTGGATGGATTTTATGGATAATAATGTGATGACTGACCAGAAAGATGCGTTAAACCTTCTTTCTGCAAGAGCGTCAAGCTGAATCTGAGCGCCAATCATACAGATCTCGGATACGTACGTCGTTGTCTGCGCATGTCATATCCTTCGAAGATTCGACCGTCTTGTATGACGCATCACTAGCCCCAAAAGTGGACTGACTGTAATATTACGCTCTATAAAGTAGTAATGTAGAAAATAGCTTTTATCAATACGTTTAAGGAGAAATGAGACCTGATTTAGCTCCGGATTTCTATAGACTGCTGATCATAGCTGAGTGAATTGCACAAGGTAGCGTTTTATTGAGTAAACGTTTATTTTAGTTTGAAATTCAAAGTAACAGTTGTCGCGTAGGAAAGTGGTTCGGCTCTGTACCCAGGATGCCCAAATTAGATAGATGAGTATTTATAGAATGCCATCTAGCGGGAGATAATGCGGATACGTATACGTGTCTCTTTTCAACCGTTAATTGGGGGCACCGTTAACACTTGTTTATAAATGTATTCTAAATAGCTGGAAGTAGAATTATTGGCTAAGGGCGATCCTATAGCCCAAGAAATTTCCTACACAGATGTTAGCCATTGGTCCTGCTTTTTGATTGGCTAATCATTCAAGTTCAATATTTCCTAATTAATTCAAAAGCATCAACGTATCAATGGAAGGCCAAATTTAAAAGCAGGTGCTTAACTCATTATCAAACGACAAAATTTTAGGTTTCTCCAAATTGAAAGCATTCGCAGACGACAAAATAAAAGTGATTGAAAATTAAAAAAATGTTTTGTACAGAGTAGAAAATATGGTGGGAAAAAGAGAAAATGCTGGTTACCAGCATTTTCTCCTTTTCCCAAAATGTTTTCCAAGGGCTTCTTTCTCAGGGTCGTCAAAAGTAGGGATTGTGTGGTAATGGGTTAACTCATTATCAAACAAAAATTTTTAGGTTTGTCCAAATCGAAGGCATTTGCAGACAAAAAATTAAAAGTAACTGAATATTTGAAATTTGTTTTGTGAAGGGTAGAAAACATTGTGCGAAAAGGAGAAAATGCTGGTTACTAGCATTTTCTCCTTTTCCCACAATATTTTTTCCAAAGGCTTCTTTCCCAGGGTCGTCAAAAGTAGAGTTAGTGTGGTAATGGGTTAAGTATGGGATTTCCTGACCGACTATGATTCAGTAAAGAGTAGGTGGTGATACTTGGTTTACAAAGTGAATTTCCAACCAATGAAATGGCTCCTTCTTTTCAACTTGACCAATGAAATACTGGCGTTGTAAAATGGATGGTATTGGAGCATTGATGTAAATTGTTCAATGAATTTGTTTGATATAAAGCACCGCAATCATGTGCGTTATTTCTAAAACTGACCCAAAGTTTTGAAAATCAACTGATTTATGATCTGAAACGGACTAATGTTTAAAGTTTAAAGTTTAAAGAGGTAAATAATTAGCTCTTTGGTGAACCGTAATTCAGTACTATTTTAAATACCTAATAAACCCGAGTTTTCACCACCATGAAAAAGGATAAGTTAGAAAACAGAGAGGTAGAGGCAGAAAATGCTTGAAAGCAGCATTTTCTTCTTTTGTCCACCGTGTATTTTAACCTCTTACAGCTAAGTAGGCCTACTTCTGCTCAAATTAATTTTCGTCTGCAAATTCTTTCAACTTTGACAGGTGAAAATTCTTATACAAGTAAATAGTTAACTAGAGCACACAGCTTTTTGCGCCTTGCTACAGACTTTCAAATGACAGCGTCAAATGAAAAAGTTGTCATTAAAACAAGGAAACCTATTGTCACAATGAATTAACATCTATTTTATTTTTTGATGTATTCTCGTAATGAACATCAGATCTCTCCTGCAGTGGTGAGTTTAAAAGGCAGACTGCCACAAAATTTGCAGTCTAATTCTACTTCTTCTAGCGTAATTGTTCTGATACACAGTCTGTTTCGTCATGGTTTTGTCAATAAAGCGAAATAAAAAAATCGAAACAGGAAATTGTCCTGGTTTATTTCTATAAATAACGAATTTCAGAAAAGATTTATTTTGGTAATTTGCCATGGCTGCAAATAACCTCTCTAAAAAACGTAGGTTTTTTTATTAGGCAAATATTGCAAGCAGAAGAAAAAATACGAAGAACTTCGTAAGTCCGCTTGACAAGAACATGCAACTTGAAAACGCGACAAGAAGGTCAAATTACCGTCATGTAAAGCATATGAGGTTTCTACGCGGCAGCTTTTTTACTTGTTTGTTTACATGTACCAAAATATATTGAAATTGAAAGCCAATAAACTATTTGAAAACATTGATGCTGACCTTTCCTGGCTTCTTTTATAAAGAAGCCAACTTGTTCTAATTGTAGGGTCTAAATAGATCTACAATAGAAGTTGCAGAATAATTACGGAAGATCACTGTGGATGAACAGACTACCAAGACATCGCCATGTATGATCTGTCAGGCGGGAAGATTCCGGCCAGTGAGACTGAAACACTGGATGAAATTGTTCACACCGAAATGATGCGTTTTGTTCCAACATTTATACTACTATCCGCCATATTTGTTTTAGGCTCTATCGGAAATGGACTAGTGTTCTACATTTACCAGACGAGGTATCAGACCTCCAATACACGTTTGTTTATATTGTACCTCAGCGCAATAGACTTCCTCACGTGTGTTATCGTTGTGCCTGCTCACACCCTCACCATCCCGGACCAGTATAGACTTTACATAGCAGTTCTGTGTAAGGCATCCGGGTTCTTCGATTCCTTGGTCACTGTCAGTACGTCATTAATTCTGATTTCAATCGCATTTGAGAGGTATAAAAAGGTGTGCAAGCCTCTATCTAAACAAATATCTTTAAGGAAAGTTCGTTTTCTTTGCATACTGTCCATAGTAGTCGGTTCTTTAATTGGAGTTCAAAATGTTTTTATTTACGGCAAAACGACTGTATTTTTGCAGTATTATGATCTGCCACTAATAGAGTGTTCAGTTGATGATGACGTGAAAGATACTGTGTGGCCATTTGTGGGTGCCTTGGTTTATTTACTGGTATTTTTAACAACTTTAATTTCAGTCACTGTTATGTATTCCTGCACGGTGATAGCGATTTATAAACAAGCAAAGAAAAAGTCATCCCACACTTCATCAAGAATTCAAAGACAAGATTGGTGTCAATCATATGCAAGTAGCCACGAAAGGAAGACTAATGCTGACGAGAAATGCAGCAGCAGTAATGTCTTCATCACGAGAATATTGACGCTTGATAGAGTTCGAGATGCTGGTGCCACGTGTCTATCCGGAGTTACGTATGGAAAGAAACCTTGTATCAACCAGTCCACTAATTTACAAACTGACGTTGAAACAGATAGCACCGTTGTCAACGGTGCTAACTGTTCAAACGTTGAGAATTCTGCTACAGATAGCAACAACTCTACCTTGAAACCTAAAAAATCTAAGCGTGGCAACAGAACCAGTCATGAACCGGAAATCAAATCCGAAGCCATTACGAACTCTGGGGATGCCGCAGCAATTTTGTGGACCAAGAATGGAATGCAAGATTCACCAAGCATACATTCAACTTCTTCCGCACATTCAATGGCATCTCAAAATGTTGTGGAGGGTAAAAACGTTGCGGAAAGAAGGGCCAGAGCACTTTCTCGTCACACTCGGCATCCCTTGCAAAGTGCGTGTAGAAGGTCAATAACCATGATGCTAAGCGTGACCTTGACCTTTATTCTATGTTACATACCAGTTATAGTCATTCTTGCTGCGAGAGGATTGGACAAAAACTTTGTAAACAACCTCTCTAACACAGAGTATATATTATACAAATTCTTTTTACGATCTTATTTCATCAACTTTACCGCTAATCCAATCATTTATGGCATTTGTGATTCGAAATTCCGTAAAATTGCTAAGCGTATTTTTTCCAGATGCTTTGCGAAATGTACACGACAGGACAGACGTTGTGATTTCGCTTAGGATTGTTTTAATTCCTTGACTCCTGAAATATATTTGCTACTCAGATATCTATCTTTCCTTATTTACCTGTAATTATAGTACGATAATCAATCAATCAAACCATCAGTGAGTCAGTTGGCTGGTCAAAGTAATCGACCATCCATTATCTCCCACTAGATGGCATTCGATAAATACTCATCTATATAATTTGGGCATCCTGGGTACAGAACCGAACCACTTTCCTACGCGACAACCGTTACTTTGAATTTCAAATTAAAATAAACGTTTACTCAATAAAACGCTGCGTCGTGCAATTCACTCAGCTATGATCAGCAGTTTCGAGAAATTTGGAGCAAAAGCAGGTTTCATTTCTCCTCAAACGTATTGATGAAAGCTATTTTCTACGTTGCTACTTTATAGAGCGTAATATTACAGTCAGCCCGTTTTCGGGGCTTGTGATGCGTCATATAAGACAGTCGAATCTTCGAAGAATATGACATGCGCAGACAATGATTGACCATCCAATCGACCAACCGAACGATCAGTATCAATAAATCAGTATAGTCAGTCAATCAGTTAACTAATTACCAAACCACAAAATTTCAGGTTCGTCCAAATCGAAAGCATTTTTGCAGACGACAAAATAAAGGTGACTGAAAATGTGAAATTTGTTTAGTGAAGGGCAGAAAACATTGTGGGATAAGGAGAAAATGCTGGTTACCAGCATTTTCTCCTTTTCCCCACAATGTTTTCTAAAGGCTTCTTTTTAAGTGTCGTTAAAAGTAGGGATTGTGTGGTAATGGATTAAATCAACCATTCAATCGCTGATGATGATGATTTGATAAGCATTGCTTTCACCAAGGAGTCATACAGACGGATTGGAGAAAACCATGACTTACTCAGGTTTCGTTTAGACTCAAACATAAATGACTAAAGTATGAGAACAAAGTGGAACAGTTTCAGTGAATAAATTTGAGCAGTGGCAGAAGAAACGAACATGTACGCCACATCCGCTACGGTGGTGTACAGAACATTATCGGAGACGAAGACATTGGAGAGGTCATCAGACCAGACCTCTCCAACAGTGGCGAGTTTAAAAGACAGACTGCCGCAGAATTTGCTGCTCAAGTCCATTTTTCTTGCGGAATTGTTCTGATACACAGTCTGGTTCATCATGGTTTTGTAAATAAAGCGAAATCAATTAACCGAAATAGATGTGGTTTATTCTTATTTGACGAATTTCAGAACAGATTTGTTGTGTTTATTTGCCACGGCTGCAAATGACTTTTTACCATGTGTTTATTTGCCACGGCTGCAAATGACTTTTTACCACGTGTTTATTTGCCATGGCTGCAAATGACTTCTTACACTTCTTACCATGTGTTTATTTGCCAGGGCTGCAAATGACTTTTTACCACGTGTTTATTTGCCACGGCTGCAAATGACTTCTTACCACGTGTTTATTTGCCACGGCTGCAAATGACTTTTTATCACGTGTTTATTTGCCATGGCTGCAAATGACTTCTTACACTTCTTACCATGTGTTTATTTGCCACGGCTGCAAATGACTTCTTACTAGCATTTTCTCCTTTTTCCAAATGCTTTCAAAATCATGTTTCCTCAGGGTCGTTAAAAGTCTGGATCGTTAAATGAAAAGTTAAATATTTTCCAACCCTATGTGACACTTGTTTCAATCGGTTCAACGATTCTGTGAAAGACGATGTCCATAACTTTGAAAAAGACTTTAACTCTTTACCACACGGCAAAATTTTAGACTGGTTCAAATTGAAAGCATTTGCAGACGACAAAATAAAGGTGACTGAAAAATTGAAATTTGTTCTGGGAAGGGTAGAAAACACTGTTGGAAAAGGAGAAAATGCTGGTTACCAGCATTTTCTCCTTTTCCTACAGTGTTTTCAAAAGACTTCTTCCTCAGGGGCGTCAAAAGTACGGATTGTGTGGTAATGGGTAAACTCTTTACCAAACGACAAAATTTTGGACAAGTCCAAATTAAGAGCATCTGCAGACAACAGTTTTAGTGTGTCTTAAACGGTGTATTTTTCTTTGATGGGGTAGAAAACATTGCAGACGACACCAGCATTTTCTCCTTTTTTCCCACAATGTTATCAAAAGGCTTTTTTTCCAGGGTCGTTAAACGTCGTCATTGTGTGGTAAAGAGTTAATGGAAAAGGAGAAATTACAGGTAACTAACATTTTGCTTGCTTTGCGACAAGGTTTTGCAACCTTTAAACACAAATCCAACAATTTGAGCACCATTTAAATTGCTGTATGCAAATGCTTTCTCGATTTCAGTTCAGATTTTGACTAGTTAAAGAATCAACTCTTTACCAAACGACAAAATTTTGCACTAATCCAAACTGAAAGCATTTGCAGACGACAAAATAAAAGTGACTGAAAATTTGAAATTTGTTTTGTAAAAGGTAGAAAACATTGTGGGAAAAGGAGAAAATGCTGGTTACCAGCATTTTCACCTTTTCCCACGTTTTCTAAAAGCTTCTTTCTCAGGGGCGCCAAAAGTAGGGATTGTGTTGTAATGGGTTAAATTGCTGTATGCAAATGCTTTCTCGGTTTCAGTTCAGATTTTGAAGACTAGTTAAAGAATTTACTCTGTGCCAAACGACAAAATTTTGCACTAGTCCAAGTTGAAAGCATTTGCATCTACGATTAAACTAATTTGAATCAAAAATTGAAATTTGATTTGGAAAAGGATAGAAAACCTTGTGGGAAAAGAAGAAAATGCTGGTTACCAGCATTTTTTCCTTTTCCCACAATGTTTTCTAAAGGCTTCTTTCTCAGGGGCGTCAAAAGTAGGGATTGTGTGGTAATGGGTTAAATTGTTGTATGCAAATGCTTTCTCGGTTTCAATTCAGATTTTGACGACTAGTTAAAGAATTAAAGAATTGCACCGTCTATGGGTTATAGCATCTTGAAAGCATCGAGTGAAAATGAACTCATGAACATGAAAAGCGCCGGATCCATAAATTCATTCTCGTGATACCACGTTGTTGCAAAACTTTATTCAGAGCCTGTCTTGGCTCATCAGTAATCCTTGGCGAGTTGCTGGCTTGTTCAATTTCATGTATAGCTTCATCTAACAGCTCTCCGTTCTTCACGTAAGAATCGCACACTTTAAGTTTGTGTATTTCTTTATAGAGTGCCAGGAACTTGCTTGCTAATTCTTCGTCTGCCCTTTTCATAGAAAGCTGTAAAAATATTGTAAAATAGTGTTTAAATACAATGTAATTGTATCTGTAGTTTGTTGTTTGTCTTAATTGTATGTTCAGCCCTTTTGCACAAAGCACCAGAGCATACCTCGGGTGATAGGACCCAGTAAATCCTTCGGCTTTATCTGGTGGATTGACATACACCAGATCGGTACATTTCATCGCCCGGAAATACGCCGGTTTACCGTTCTGAGAATTGTAAGACTCTTCTTAAAAAAAAAAAAACCCAGGGTTTCAAATTTCTAGAGAAGTCTTTCTAACTATATTTCAGTTGACAAACAGTCAACTTGTTTCTCAATCGATGTAATACAAATACGCTTAAGCTAAATAGCGAAGAAGTCATTGTACTAGCAAAAAAGTGGGTATATCTATATGCCAAATGGATGACCAAACCCCAATATGGCGGTCATAGTTCCCGGAAGTTGATAGGCCTACTTTACATTGAGATTAACATGCCCTAATGGGAAATGGCAATCCCATTGTGGTGGTACCCGGAAGTGAATATCTTTTATTGAGACTTTGGTTTCCTATTGGAGATAGTTAAACTTACCAGCTCGGCATTGATTTCGTCTAACTTAATCTGCAGCTCGCCAAAGTGATTGCAATCCCTTACGTCATTCTTGCTCAGAGGCGACAAGGGTACCGATTTAGTAGACGATAACCGCCTTTTTGGTGACGTCGTAAACACGTCATCAAAATTTGTTTTCCCTTTGCTCGTTGGTGAAGGCGAAGAATAGCTACTGTAACAGGGATATAAGGACGCAGATGATGTTGACGACTTCGCAGAGCTTCTTCTCGGGGGAACGATCTTTAAACGTCTGGTTAAGTTTTTAACTTTTGTCATTGAATCCCACATGACTTATTACGTCTGAAATGGATAGGCGGAAATATAGCATGGTTCAGTGGTAGTCTAGGACTTCTTACACCACTAACTTGATAGATCTATGTCTAAATCTTCAGGTTTAACCCAGGCCCGTAGGAAAGGGGGGGGCTAGGGGGGGGGCTCAGTTCCCCCCCCCCCCCAAAAAAAAATTTTAAAATCATAGTAACTAAAATATGAGTTCTTAGCCCAATGAAACAATCACGCAAAAAATCTCAGTATTTCGAAGTTAGCCCCCCCCCCCCCCCCCCGGCTGTAACCCATTACCAAACGACAATGTTTTAGACTGGTTCAAATTCAAAGCATTTGCAGACGAGAAAATAAACATGACTGAAAATTTGAAATTTGTTTTGTGAAGGGTAGAAAACATTGTGGGAAAAGGAGAAAATGCTGGTTACCAGCATTTTCTCCTTTTCCCACAATGTTTTCTAAAGGTTTCTTTCTCAGGGGCGTCAAAAGTAGGGATTGTGTGGTAATGGGTTAAATCTTTCCCAAATTTTGGACTCTTCCAAACCGAAAGAATTTGCAGACGACAATTTTAGATTTTGAGAAAATGGCAGAAAGTTCTTAGAAAACACTGTGGGAACAGGAGAAATTGCTCGTTACGAGCAATTTCTCCTTTTCCCATAGCGTTTTCAAGAGTTCTACTGCAGATACGTAAAAACCAGGGCTTGTTTGGGAAAGGGTTAAATTTAACGGTCATTATACAGCGACAGCTGACTAAAAGATATTTTTCTTCATATAGGCACGTCTTTCCTGGTTGTCAGTTGGTTTCTTGCAATGCTTTTCCTTGCCAAGCCGGGATCAAACCAACAATTTCTGGTTGAAATCGGGCACTTTCTAATACCAATTAGATCATCAAGGCGAAACTCAGGTCAGAAATAGATCTAGATCTATATCGGGTCAATACATTTATGATAAACTTTTTGTGGTTCGATAAGATAGGTAAACATTCTCTGATTCTAAATGCAAGAAACAGATCTATCTTCTGTTTTGGTAAAGGATATTAATTAATCCATCTGTGATCCAGGAGCTTGAATGTAATCATATTCTAGATCTAGATTCTCTGTTAACCCTTTCCCAAACAAGCCCTGGTTTTTACGTGTCTGCAGTAAAAGTCTTTCGCAACCACTGTGGGAAAAGGAGAAATTGCTCGTAACGAGCAATTTCTCCTTTTCCCGCAGTGTTTTCTACCCTTTTTGAGAACTTTCTGCCATTTTCTCCACATCTAAAATTGTCGTCTGCAACCTCTTTTGGTTTGGAAGAGTCTAATATTTGTCGTTTGGGAAAGGGTTAACACTGTGAATCTATTTCTTTCTGTCGTATTACAGCAAGTAGGAGATCTATGCGAAAGCAAGTATTCAAACAATAGCCGTGACAAAACATTCAGATCGAGGTATTTAAGAAATAATCTTCTTTCTACCGTGGTATATCGTTCAATAAACCACAGTTGTGAGTTATGAGGCACAATAAATAATCCACGAGGGCGATAGCCCGAGTGGGTTATTCATTGCGCCTCATAACTCACAACGTGGTTTATTGAACGATATACCACGATAGAAAGAAGATTATTTCGATTCTAACATGGCCAATTCTTAATGAAAGGAAAACAAGTTCAAACTAAGAGTAAAAACGCGGATGAAGATTATGTTCCATTGAATAACTCACTCATTAAATGACGTCACTCTACATGGATTGTCGCAGATTTTACCACGTTTTCCTTGCACTGTGTTTATAGAGCCAAAGTCGCGTGTCATGTTAGAATTAACAATAAATAGTGATAGATTTAGAACCAAAACGGAAAAATCGTCAAAACTAATTTCAACCATTAGAACAGAAAACAGAATGGCAATTGGTCCAATTGAAAATTATCGACTTTAGCCTACCTAAAGACCATTGTACACAGCTTACAGAGTTAAATTATTTCTCAAACAGCAGCAGAATACTTAAAAAGAAGGAAAAAGAGAGAAAAAAAATAAATGATAAAAAAAGGTAAAATAAAGCATAAAAAGTAGAAGAGGCAAAAAGGAGAAAAAGAAGAAGCAAATAGGAAAAGAAGAAAGAAGAAGAAAATGGTGAAGAAGAAGACATATTTATAAGAAGCTGGATGAAGAATGAAGAAGAACAAGAAGAAGAAGAATGTGGGGAAGAAGGAGGTGATGAAAGGAGGCAAGAATAAGGTAATTTAAGTAGAAGAAATCACTATCAAAACATGGTGTACATGAAGGTGTAAACAAGCCATGTAATTCTAACCTAAAATCCCTATTTAGAACTAAAACTCATCCATCTTAAATACATCCGTTAGTGGGCAGATGTGCAATTATTGTCACTTAAACCCCTTAACCCTTTCCGAAACGATCCCTTGTTTTAACGACGTTGAGAAACAGACCTTTTGAAAACATTGTGGAAAAAGGAGAAAATGCTGGTAACCAGCATTTTCTCCTTTTCCCACAATGTTTTCTACCCTTCCTAGGACAAATACCATCATTGGAAAAGAAGTTAACTTGTCGTCTGCAAATGGTTTGAATTTGGACTGGTTTAAAATTTGTCGTCTGGTAAAGAGTTAACAAGACGACAAAAGTTTAGACTAGTCTGCACTTATTACCAAACAACAACATTTTAGGCTTGTCCAAATCGAAAGCATTTTGCAGACAACAGAATTAAAAGTGACTGGAAATTTGAAATTTGTTTTGTGAAGGGTAGAAAACATTGCAGAAAAAGGAGAAAATGCTGTTACTTTTTTAAACCCTTTCCGGGGCGGCTCAGAGTTTCGCATACATGAGGAAGATGGCACCAGAAAACACTGTTGGAGAAAAAGAGAAAATGCTGGCTTCCAGTATTATCGCTTTTTTCCGCAATGTTTTCTAGATCTACTCGGGTAATTTCAGAACAAGATTATATTCCCTTGTCCAGACCGTCCTGCCACTTCTGATAGAGGTGCAGCGTTTCCTATGAACCACAATTATCTGTATTGGGTCATCTGCCAAGTTCTGTTCCGGAAGTGATATATATTGACTGACGAACGTTGCTCTCACCAATAACTGCTGTAGAAGTCATCTCTTTACTAGCCGACAAAAGTTTAAACTTGTATAAATTGAAAGCAGATGACAAGTTAGATAGATAGATAAATAGAGAGAGAGAGAGAGAGAGAGGACGGGGGCACCATGTACTTAATGGTACCAAAGAAACTCTATGGATACATTTATAGAGACATATCGTAGGCTTACTTCAAAAACCTCGTAGCTACAACTTGTTCCAAGCTGTATTTACGAGAGTTTTAGAGTAAACCGACGATATACTTCTCATACTTTGGTAGGGATCATTTAAATATTTTAATATGGGTTAAGGTCAGGTTCACACTACTAAGTTTTGTATTATAAGCATCCATTTCCAAAAGCAGTATCAGTAGTGTTGCAATGTACCATATTGAACAAGGGGGCCATGATGGCCCTGTATCGCTCCACTGGCTTTTTAACCCTTTACCACACAAATTGAAGTGTTCATGACCTTGAAAAAGAAGGCCTTCGACAACAATGAACACTGTCAGGCAATAAAAGCAGGTTTATTCATTGGCATGAAAGGTAAAGTTCTAGGAAAAAAATCCTGAATGAAAGAAACCTTACTATGAATTTAATATTCCACTCATGTGAGCATAACTATTAGCATCAAAATGAATCACTCTTCCTGAAAACAGAATATTTTCTATCAAAAAACTTAATATCTAGGAATCAAATTCTTTCAAGGAATTCTGAAGAGGACCATGGCAGGATCATTTCTGTGAAGTTTCATGAAATTTGGACGGGTAGTTTCAGAGAAGAAGATGTTTGAAATAAAAGTTAAGGCACGGACGGATCCACAGACGGACGGACGCACACACACATGGATGCACGATGGACACCAGGCCATGACATAAGCCCGCAGGCCTTCGGCCAGTGGAGCTAAAAACCATACCTTATAAAGGTTACAAATATTATGTCGGGTGAACTTAAAGTAGTGATCCCTAGCAAATTTTAAGTAATATAAAATACACATTGACTGCCCCTATTTAACCGAAATGGAGTTGCAAATAAATTTTAAATCTAAGCATGCACTGCACTTACTCTTGTTACATGTAGTTACTTGATCCAAGTCGCTTTTAAATTTACTTTCAAAACAGGAAATACATTCAATCAATACATCGCTGACAGCCAAGAAAAATGTATACAAGTGTCAGATGCATTTGAATGCATACTAAATAGATGTCAAATTCACCAGTATTAAGCAAAAGCTGAAATATTAACCACTGACTGTTACAGCATCTAGTATTGTAAATATGATCTTTTTTGACGACTTTAAAGCCTAGATTCCTCTGCAACTCTGAAAGACTTAAAAGAGAAAAAAAAATCTTATGAGCTTGGCTAAACAAGCAGACTTTAACCCATTACGACAAAATCCCTACTTTTGATGACCTTGAGAATGAAGCCTTTAGAAAACATTGTGGGAAAAGGAGAAAATGCTGGTAACCAGCATTTTCTCCTTTTCCCACAATGTTTTCTACCTTTCACAAAATCAATTGCAAATTTTCAGTCACCTTTATTTTGTCATCTGCTACTTTTGATGACCTTGAAAAAGAAGCCTTTAGAAAACATTGTGGGAAAAGGAGAAAATGCTGGTAACCAGCATTTTCTCCTTTTCCCACAATGTTTTCTACCTTTCACAAAACCAATTGCAAATTTTCAGTCACCTTTATTTTGTCATCTGCAAATGCTTTCAATTTGGACAAACCTAAAATTTTGTCGTTTGGTAATGAGTTAATAGGTCAAAGATCAAACTGCACGGTCTGTGGAGTCTGATTTTGATCTATGCTGTCTGATAAAGCTGTTGTTTTTGCCTATAGCACTAACAGGGTTAACCTTTTACCACACAGCAGAATTATAGACCTATCCAAATCGAAAGCATTTGCACATGATAATTTCAAAGTGGCTCAAATGATTCATTTTTTCTTTAATAGAGAAGAAAACTTTGTGCGAAAAGTAGAAAATGCTGCTTAGACGGATAGACACAAGGACGGACAACGCTTAAACTATATCCTTTGGTGGGGGATAATAAATGAATGACATTGCTCACTGACTGGCTGATTTGCTACACTAACTGACTGATGTTTCAGACCAACAGAAATTGCTATCCAGCTTGACTCACTCACTAAAATGGCTCACCAACTGACTGACTTGGTTATCTGACTGACATTCATAATCTGCTTATTGTGTAACCCATTACCAAACGACAATATTTTAGACTGGTCCAAACTGAAAGCATTTGCAGACGACAAAATAAAAGTGACTGAAAATTTGAAATTTGTTTTGTGACGGGTAGAAAACATTGTGGGAAAAGGAGAAAATGCTGGTTACCAGCATTTTCTCTTTTTCCCACAATGTTTTCAAAAAGCTTCTTTCTGGGGGGTGTCAAAAGTCAGGATTGTGTGGTAATGGGTTAACATACTGACTTTCGCTCAAAAGAAATATGATCGATATTTCGATCTATTCATGAGTTTCATGAGTCCTGTTTGTTAACAACAGCGCTACAAGGCTCGGCTAAAAACACTGTGACATCTATCAGACAAACACCATAGTATAAACAGTACCGGTATACACCCATAAAACTTCTGTAACTCTGGGTCACACAACCCTAAGTTTTAACAACCCTGAAACTAAAGATTTTTGAAAATTATGTGAGAAAAGGAGAAATTGCTCATAACCAGTATTTTCTCGTTTTCCAACATTCTTTTCTATCCTATCATAGACAGAAATCATTATTTGAACTATATTGAATCTGTTATCTGCAAATGCTTTAAATTTTGTCCAGCTCAAAATTTTGTCCAGATTTAATTGAGAATGCCTAGTGTTGTGCCTTAACTCATTCCCAAAAGACAATATTCTAGGCTTGTTGAAATTGAAAGCACTTGCAGATGACAAAATAAAAGTGAATGAAAATTTGAAATTTGTTTTTGGAGGGTAGAAAACACTGTTGGAAAAAGGAGAAAATGCTGGTTTTACCAGCATTTTCTCCTTTTCACACAATGTTTTAAAAGGCTTCTTAGGGTGGTTAAAACTAGGGATTGCGTGGTAAAGTATTAAATGACAACGTAGATGAGTAACAAATAACATATTTATTAAAATTAACTGCATGCAATGCAGTGAACAAACAAGATCATTACAATGACGCATCAAAGTACATCAATATTAAATTGCACCATTACTTTCTACTTTATATACAAGACAAGAATTGCTTTCATACCATAACTGTGTGGGGATATTTTTACACCTTATCGAAAATGTAACAAATAAAATACTAATATCTGAAGGAAGGGAACAAATTTTTTACAAGTTTTACTCCTTTCTTTTCCCTTAACCCTTTACCAAATCACAAAATGTAGATTTGTCCAAAGTCAAACCAAATGCAAATAACAGTTCAATAAGCTTTAACCCATTACCACTCAATCCCTACTTTTGACGCCCCTGAGAAAGAAGCCTTTTGAAAACACTGTGGGAAAAGGAGAAAATGCTGGTAACCAGCATTTTCTCCTTTTCCCACAATGTTTTCTACCCTTCACAAAACAAATTTCAAATTTTCAGTCACTTTTATTTTGTCGTCTGCAAATGCTTTCAATTTGGACCAGTCTAAAATATTGTCGTTTGGTAATGGGGTTAATCCTTTACCACTTCCATCCTGACTTTAACTTTTACCAGACGAGGAAATTTTAGACTGGTCAAAATTGAAAGCATTTGCAGACAACAAAATAAAGGTGACTGAAAACTTATAATTTAGGATGGTAAAGGTAGAAAACACTGTGGAAAAAGGAGAAAATGCCGGTAACCAGCATTTTCTCCTTTTCCCACAGTGTTTTCTAGCCTTTCCAAATCAAGTTTCAATTTTTGAGCCAGATTTATTCTGTTGTCAGCAAATGCTTTCAATTTGGCGAGTCTAAAATTTTGTTGTTCGGAAAAGAGTTAAACGACGGAATGTCTTTGACAGTGTAGGAAACAATGTGGAAAAAGAAGATAATACTGGTTACCAGCAGCATTTTCTCTTTATCCTGCATTGTTTTTGAAAGGCTCCTTGCTCACGGTAGTTAACTTGGGATTATATGGCATATGGCTAACCCTTTCCCAAACAAGCCCTTGTTTTTACGTGTTGGCAACACAAGTCTTTTGAAAACACTGTGGGAAAAGGAGAAATTGCTCGTAACGAGCAATTTCTCCTTTTCCCACAGTGTTTTCTACCTATTTCATAGAGAACTTTCTGCCATTTTTATCAAATTTGAAATTGTCATCTGCAAACTCTTTTTAGTTTGGAAGAGTCTAAAATTTATCATTTGGGAAAGGATTAAAGCACTTCTTGCTACTCTAAAAGTAGCCTGTATAGTAAAGAGCTAACCCTTGAAAATTGTCATGTTTTAACAACCCGGTGCAAAAAATACTTTTGAAAAATTCTTCAGAAATTAAAAAAAAAAAAATGCTGGCTGCCAGCAAAAACTCTTTTTTCCGAAAAAATCTTCGACCCTTTCAAAGACAAAAGCAATCATTTCACTTATTTCATCACATTTAGTATGTCATCTGTAAATGTTTTCAATTTTGTCGTGTCAAAAAAGTTTTTGTCATCGGGAAAAGCGTTAAACAATACAGTTCTGAATAACTTACTTGTAGTCTAAAAGTTTCAAAAACAGCCTTTGGATCAAGAGGCACAACATCAGAGCCAACCAGACAAGCAGTCTCAGAAATTCATCATAACAATTCAATTCAACTTTTACATAATTACACAAATTATAGAATACAGTTAATAGTATTCTAACTGAATCACTAAGAAAAAACCCTTTAGATTGGCAAAGAAAACATCTCAACAAATCAGAGTTGTAATCATCTTCTTCAAAGATTGCTGGAAAAAGATCACAACTGCATGAAAGACATTAGACAATCACTGTTTCTTTAACCCATTACCACACAATCCCTACTTTTGATGACTCTGAGAAAGAAGCCTTTAGAAAACATTGTGGGAAAAGGAGAAAATGCTGGTAACCAGCATTTTCTCCTTTTCCTACAACGTTTTCTACTCTTCACAAAACAAAATTCAAATTTTCATTCACTTTTAATTTGTTGTCTGCAAATGCTTTCAATTTGGACAAGCCTAAAATTTTGTCGTTTGGTAATGAGTTAACAAGAAAAATAAATAAGAGAAAATACTGAATCAATGAGCATATACTGAAAATATGATCACATTTTTTTAACTTCATTTTTCATTCCTGCTACAGGACAAATTATTATTCTGCAAAGAAATTTCTTCTGATCTGATTGGTTAACATGCCGGGAACATATTTATCATGTACCCTGGCAAAAACCATGTAAAGCCAGTTTCCCTTTTGGGTGCCCTGTAAACATCACTACACTTGCAACACAACATCCAAAATGGTGGCGTCGATTGATCACCAGACTGTATGTTTATGCACCAAACTACATGTTTTAGTGACGTCAGTTTCCAGTGATGTCAGTTTTTATTAAATTGGGGCACTCAGAAAGGAATTTCTATTTCGTCAGCATACTCGATTCGTGAGATTATAAAGTAGGAAAATTTCGCTATATTATTACCAGACGAAAAAATTTTAGGTTTGTCCAAATTGAAAGCATTTGAAGACGACAAAATAAAAATGACTGAAAAATTGAAACTTGTTCTGGGAAGGGTAGAAAACACAGTGGGAAAAGGAGAAAATGCTGGTTACCAGCATTTTCTCCTTTTCCTACAGTGTTTTCAAAAGGCTTCTCTCTGAGGGGCATCAAAAGTAGGGATTGTGTGGTAATTGGTTAATCATGAGGTAAAATTGACCAATAGCAGAAAGTTTCGGCCCAGGTCAGCCTGCGCAGTCTGCAGAAGCTGACCTGGATTGATACTATTCGCGAATGCATTAAGCCCCCTTTCTACAGAGCATGGGTTACTTGCAGAAAATATTCAAAATGTGTACCAACAAACTCATGTTTTTTTTCAATTTTTTTTTTTTAAAGGAAGAAAACACTGTGGGAAAAGGAGAAAATGCCAGTATCCAGTATTTTCTTTTTCAACAATGTTTTCAAAACCCTTACTTCTCAGGGTCATCATTAAAGTTTGGAATTGAATGGTAACCAGGTTTCTCTCCCTTTTCAATACATGCAATGTTTTCAAGATTGTTTTTTCTTCAGTCACTAACTCTTTACCATATCATAAAAACAATTAGAGCAATCACTAAATGTGACCATATCCCACTTCAGCTTCTTGTGACATAGAGGATATTTGTTTTTTGCGGTGTAAGATCGAAATTTATTTCATCGAGTGGACACCATCGGTAATATTTTCACGAGTGGCGCAGCCACGAGTGAAAATATTACCGATGGTGTTCACGAGATGAAATAAATTTCGATCTTACACCGAAAAAAACAAATATTCTATTTATTTTATGCTTTTAACCCTTTCTGGGAGGAGCTTTATCAAAATTCAGTACAGTTCTTTTCCGTTATTCCCCATGGCGTATCCCTCCCGCATAGCAACGTTACGTCAAGCGCGTGAAATGTAAGGTATATGACGTCATATTTCCCATCTGGTTGTTAGGCACGCGCAATTTACCTAGGCAACAAGAACGTGAAAATCGGTATTTTCACTGGTGGTACCAGTGTAAGATCGAAAAATATTTTCACTGCCATTTCTCGATATCCTACCGGAAAGCATGAAATAAAAGACAAGTCTTTGTCACAAAATGAAGAATGGTTTAGTACAAAAAATATGAGATGAAAAAAGTTAAAGGGAGATAATTCTGCAACAAATCACAGCAGGGTTATGAAAATTGCACATGCACAACTCTCTCTCTCAATATATAAATATATATCATATATATATACACACACATATATACGAACAATGTGTTTAAATTGGAGTTCAGTACCTAAACAGTCAGAGTATTCTGACAGACAAATCTGTGTCTACGGACAGACAAATGGACAGACAGGCACGGCGATTCCAGCATACACTCCTCCATTTTCATTGTGTATAAAGACTTATGCATATTGCAAGCATTTGCAGGAAGCAAATTCAATTTGAGTCAGTGTGATGGAATTTTTTTTAACAGGGTAGAAAACATTATGGGAAAAGGAGAAAATGCTTGTTACCAGCATATTTTCCTTTTTCCATAATCAATGCAAAGGTCTTCTTTCAACTTGATAATCAGGATTGTGTGGTATGGTGTAAAACTGGTGACTGTTCTATATCAATTATAACATGGACACACATAGCTGTACATTAAGACGGATTTTTCCTCATCAGCACCAATCACCTTCTATGTAACTTCTTGATCATGTCTAGGGTCCTTTTCATCATCGGAGCTTTCTGGGCTGAAAAGAAACGAAAAAGGTTACCGTTTAAAGTCCCACTAGCACCAACTAGAAAACAAGTCCAGAGTCAAAGTGCAGGCAGATCTAATTCATACCATTTAACACTTTACAGAATGAAAAAAAATTGTAAAATTGGCTAAATTCAAAGCAGACATCAATTAACACTTTACCAAATGAAAAAAAAAAGTAAAATTGGCTAAATTCAAAGCAGACAATAATTAAAGTGTGACCAAGTGATTGATCTTGTCTTTTCAGGATAGAAAACAATGTGAGAAAAGGAGAAAATGTAGGTTACCTCTATCTTCTCCTTTTATCATTGTTTTTTTTTACTTGGGATGGTTAAAACTCTGAATTGTGTGGTGAAGGACAAACAAGCAATTTTGTTACAATCATATCCCCTGCCGAAAAATTTGCTTGACCACGTAACTGGAAATGTCTTCCAATCGGCCATTTTTCATTGAATAATTTTTTTTCAGAAGGAGTGCAGCTGCGGAGTGGGCTATTGTACATATGTATTAAGTTTCACTAAATTCCGTCTAATGGTATTGGAGAAATTCTCCTGGATGGACACACAGACAGACACACAACTCATACACTATATCTGTCCACCTTTGGTGGGGGATAATGAAAGTATGGACTTTCGGAAAAATTTAACCATGTGTTGTTGGCACAAAAATGAATCTTAAAATTAGAATTAAAGTCAATAACTTTAATTTTATAAAACCTCTTTTGAAAGAAAAAGGCAAAAGAAATTGATAAAAGTCAACATCAAAGAGATTAACACAATACCTCTTTCTGCTGCCTGTTGTTTAGCCCTCCCAATGGAGATCATGTCAACTGCATGCATTTTGTTTCCTTTTGTTATAGCGTTGACAGTTCCAAATCTGGCTTGCTGTCTCCGTACTTCTCTCGGTGGCTTGGCGACACTATCAACAAAGGCTAGCTTTGCGGTTCTAACTGTAAATTAAACCAAGATCCAAAGTTAAACCTTTCCGAAACATCCAGCATTAGACTTTCACAAACTGAAATCTTTTTTTGACAACAAATCTATAGCAAGGCTGACACTTGCACGATTCTGTGACACGCATTGGCACGACTCGAGTCGTGCCAGTGCGCAAACTAGTCGTAAACTGGCGTGAAGTGTGCGTAAACACGTCGTGACTGCGTGCCATGTCGGGACAAAAATTTTGAAATGTTCAAAATTTTGGTCACGACAAAATTTCGCGACCGGGTCGTGAACTATGCGCAAACTGTTCGTGAAATCGTCGGGACGATGCGGGAGGATGCGTGCCAGTGCGCGCCATGCCACGACTGTCACGAATAGTTCACGAACATCTCATGTCGAGTTCACGAAAAGTTCACGACATGTTCACGAGTAGTTCACGACTACTGCGCGACAGTAGCGCTCGCGTCGGTGCGGGGGTATATCTAGGCCTCCTGAACACTGCTCTCGCCATTCCAGAGATCGCCAGCGAAAAAACATTACAGAGACAAGAGCCTCCCAGTTCGTGCCCCAAAATGGCACGACTTGCCACGACAAAATCGTGGCCAAAAGTCGTGCAAGTGTCAGCCTTGCATATGTGTCTCAAACACAGTTTGGCCATAGAAGAATAGATACACTTTAGGAAGAGGAGAAGATGCTGGTAACCAGCATTTTCTCCTTTTCCCACAATGTTTTCTCTCCTTTCCAAAACGAATTTCAAATTTTCAGTCCTTTTTACTGTATTTTGTCAGCTGCAAATGCTTTCAATTTTGACCTGTCTTAAATTTTGCCATTTTGTATAGAGTTAATGCTGATTATAACTCTTGTACAAGAGTGATGCTAGTAAAATCATCATCTGCTACAAATCTATTTCAGGTCAAAATGGCTTGTCATCCAAAATATACTTAAAAGTTTTTTGCATGCCAGGTCCCAAGGTCCCTGTGACAGTGCCTCACAGTGAACACACTATAGAACCAGGGATAACTAGAGCTGTCACTGAATGTGACATAACTCTTTATCAAATGACAAAATTTTAGACTGGTCCAAATTGAAAGCATTTGCAGACAACAAAATAAAAGTGACTGAAAAATTGAAATATGTTTTGGGAAGAAGAAAACATTGTGGGAAAAGGAGAAAATGCTGGTTACCAGGATTTTCTCCTTTTCCCTCAATGTTTTTAGAAGGCTTCTTTTTCAGGGTCATTAAAAGTCGGGATTGTGTGGTAAAGAGTTAACCCATTACCACACAATCCCGACTTTTAACGACCCTGAGAAAGAAGCCTTTTGAAAACACTGTGGGAAAAGGAGAAAATGCTGGTAACCAGCATTTTCTACTTTTCCTACAGTGTTTTCTATCCTTCCCAAACCAAATTTCACTTTTTCGGTTACCTTTATTTTGTCGTCTGCAAATGCTTTTGATTTGGACAAGTCTAAAATTTTCTTGTGTGGTTAAGGGTTAATACCCACACCAGCGCTTTGACAGAAACGGGCAATTATTTGTACACAGATGGACACACATACAGACATATGGACGGATTGGCACATAGACAGACAGGCTGATTCCAGTATAACCCTGTAAATATTCGTTTTGCGGGGATACAACTAAGGATGGGTTTTGTACTGTATCCTGCCCTGTCTAACAGTCTTTTAGGGGCATTATCTATATCAGCAACCAGTAGCAATGATGAGGAAATTCAATCAATCAATCAGACAGTCAGGAGAAAAAGATAACTCTTCATTAAATAGAAATTTGAAGACTTGTCCTAACTGCAAGCATTTGTAGACTGCAAATGAGATGTTACTCTGAAAATACGATTCTTTTTTTGGAAGGGTAGAAAACCTTGTGAAAAAAGGACAAAATGCTGGTTACTAGCGTTTTCTTTTTTCCTTTTCCTTTGATGTTTTTTTCAAAAGCGCTTTTCATTACAGTCACTAAAACTCAGAATTGTGTGGCCAAGGGTAAAGAGGTTTTGAAGTGAAACAATTTTTTCACAATTACAAAAAAAAAAAAGATTTTTACCTGGAGCTGCTGTCGCCATTGATTTAGAAATGTTAGCCCTGACAGACTTCAGCTTCTCCTCTCGTTCATCCATTTTCCTCTGAAAAAAGAAAAGATTAAACTAAATCTTTCAATTCGGTGAACACAAGACTCAACTAATGAACTCTTTACCAAACGGCAGAGTTACAGACTGGCCCAAATTGACAAAAATGTTATTGAGAGAGCCTTTGGCGAGCTTTATATTTCTTGTGGACGAGTTTAGTAAATTTTTACCTCAAAAACCAACAAGAGTCAGATTCTTTTTATCACACGACTGTATAACAAGAATTATAGTCCAAAATGTGTTAAACCACAGGCATACATGTATCATATGTAGTGAAATTTACATGAAGCCTGTGCGCTTACTTCGACAGGTACATTACAAAATAGTTCCGAAGAAACTTACATAATATTGATTTCCGTTTGAGTCTAACAGTGATTAAATTAATAACTTTATCATGACAAGATCTTTGACCGCTAATTTCCTTCGGAAATCTAGGTCAGCATTGTTTTAGAAATGAAGGGTATAATTTCAGAGTGTTGACCAAATACAGCACTATTTTCTTATCTCACACGTGTGTGAGACAAGAAAATTTGTAATGGCTATATTACATTGAAAACAAAAAGAGTTATGTAATAAAAAGATAAACAACATACCAAGTAAAGTTCTCTCCAAGTTTCCATCTCAGCCCTCCTGGCCCCTTTAAACTCCCTGTCACAATGTAATTTCCATAACTCATCCGAGTCTTCTAGAAAATGCTGAAAACAAATTAAACATTCTTTGTGGAAAGGTATTTTAATATATCTATGAAAATGTATTGCGCAGGCTGACTTGGGTTGAAAACTTGTTTTATAGGTCAATTTTCTGCATGCTACAGAGCTAATGTAGGAGATATTGGAGAAAAACATGAAGCCTCTTTTTTCTGCGACACAGCCTGTAATTGAGAAACCGGGAAAGAGGTATCTTAAAACAAGTTTTTACATGAAGCCCCCTTTTTCCATGATACAGCCTCAAATTGAAAAACTGGGAAAGAGGTATTTGCGCATTTTTCCAAGGAGTTCAGATATGAAGTTTCATAAAATTTGGTCCAGGAGTTGTGGAGAAATGGCTTCGGACAGAGGAACGGACACCTGGACGTACGCACAGCATGGTGACTATATGCTCCCCTGAAATGTTCCGGGGAGCATAAAAAATTTACTTTGTCAAAAATCCTTTCTGGCAGGTAACAAATAGCCTAACTTGAAGGAAATATTTCAAATAATGACAGCAATTTCTGAAAATGTCAAAGTTTTGACAAGACCAAGATATAAAAGTGGGCAGGGGTTGTGTCAATGCTCAATCATTATCTTCAGTACCAGCCCAGCTAAAAGTAGTAACAGTATACTTTTAACCCTTTACTCCATAGATACTCATTTATACCCACTGCTTGTAGGAGCCTTTGGAAAACATTATGGCAAAAGGTGAAATTGCTCATGACGAGAAATTTCACCTTTTGCCACAATGTTTTCTACACAATCAAAAGGTGTCATACACACATAAGAAATGGCTTCATCCCTGCTGTTATTTAGGGTCAATTAAAGATACCATAGAAATGGCTTATGGGGTAAAGGGTTAAATACATTTTCACAGTCGAAATGTATTTTGGTTTTAAGCTACATGCTTACCGGATTATAATCTTCCAAGTCATACAACTGCTTGCTTGTGCATTTCTCTAAGACTGGTTTTAAAATAGAATAGGGAATTCCCCCAACATAGTCGATCACTGTAATAAACATAAAAAATATGTGTAAATTCATTATTGTAACTGTTGATAAAATTATATAAGGCACATACAACTTAACCTTTTATAGACAATGTAATTTTTGATTTCCCCAAATTGAAAAAAAGATGGATGACAAAGTCATTGTGGTTTATTTGATGCAATTTGTCAGTGACAGAAACAAAAAACATTTTGGATAAAAAGGAGAAAGTGCTATTTTGTTAAGTATAGAGCAGCTAAACTAGTGGAGAAGACAAAAGAGCAGCACTCTGACAAAAAAGGTGAAGTGCATATGCAATAAGTAAACACAGTCAGTCACTCTTTAACTCTTTACCACACGAGAAAATTTTAGACTGGTCCAAATTGAAAGCATTTGCAGACGACAAAATAAAGGTGACCAAAAAAATAGAAATTCGTTTTTGGAAGGGTAGAAAACACTGTGGGAAAAGGAGAAAATGCTGGTTACCAGCATTTTCTCCTTTTCCCATAGTGTTTTCAAAAGGCTTCTTTCTCAGGGGTGTCAAAAGTAGGGATTGTGTGGTAATGGGTTAATATCTCCCACTAGATGGCATTCTATAAATACTCATCTATCTAATTTCCGCATCCTGGGTACAGTCCTGAACCATTTTCCTATGCGACAACCGTTACTTTGATTTTAAAACTAAAATGAAGGTTTACTCAATAAAATACTACCTCATGCAATTCACTTTGATGTGATCAGCAGTTTAGAGAAATCTGGAGCTAAAGCAGGTCTCATTTCTCCTCAAATATATTGAGAAAAGCTATTTTCAACTTTGCTACTTTATAGGGCGTAATATTACAGTCTGCCTGCTTTTGGGGCTTGTGATGTGTCATATAAGACAGTCGAACCTTCGAAGAATATGACATGCCCAGACAATGGTCACTCTTCGATAATGGTCCATTTTCTGCATGTCAAAGGACAGTCTACCCCCAGATTCAGTCAGCTACAAAAAGTTCATGAATCAACAAATGGGATGGTGCAACATTTAGTTTTTGTCTACAAAATGCTTCCAATTTCGACTGGTTAACAATTTTGTTGCTAGGAAAAGATTTACCCCATTACCACACAATCCCTACTTTTGACAACCCTGAGGCCTGGGAAAGAAGTCTTTGGAAAACACTGTGGGAAAAGGAGAACATGCTGGTAACCAGCATGTTCTCCTTTTCCCACAGTATTTTCTACTCTTCACAAAACAAATTTCAAATTTTCAGTCACTTTTATTTTGTTGTCTGCAAATGCTTTAACACTTTCCCAAACGACAAACTTTTGGACTAGACCAAATTGAAAGCATTTGCAGACGACAATTCAACTTTTGCTGAAAAGATGATTTCTGTCTATGATAGGATAGAAAACATTGTGGGAAAAGAAGAAAATGCTGGTTACCAGCATTTTCTCCTTTTCCCGCAATGTTTTCAAAAGGCTACTATTGTAGACCCGTAAAAACCAGGGACTGTTTGGGAAAGGGTTAAATATAGACAAGCCTAAAATATTGTCCTTTGGTAAAGAGTTCAGCATATGTTTTGCCAATGAAACAATGTAAAATCAGAAACCATTACAAAGTTTATTACTTACAATCAATGTTGTCCTGCAGTACCTTCATACAGAGATCAAATAGTGAGTGCATTTCTGAAATGTATACAAAATAAGCAAACTAGTCAACAAAAGTAATAATTTACTAAAACCATGCAAATTTTATATTTCACAACCCTGCCAGTTGCAGCTTTATTAACTCTTTTCCACACAAGAAAAGTTTAGACTGGCCCAAATTGAAAGCATTTGCAGATGACAAAATAAAGGTGATTAAAAAATAGAAATTTGTTCTGGGAAGGGTAAAAAACACTGTGGGAAAAGGAGAAAATGCTGGTTACCAGCATTTTCTCCTTTTCCTATAGTGTTTTCAAAAGGCTTCTTTCTCGGGGGCGTCAAAAGTAGGGATTGTGTGGTAATGGGTTAAAGTTACGTCTATTTGTTTTCCTTTCATTAAGAATTAGTCATGTCAGAATCAAAACAATCTTCTTTCTATCATGGATTATCGTTCAATAAACATGTTGTAATTTATGAGGCGCAATGAATAAACCACTCAGGCTATTGCACTCGTGGATTACTTACTGTGCCTCATAACTAACAACTGTGGTGTATAGAACGATAAACCATGATAGAAAGGAGATTATTTCTTGATCAAATCAGGTTATGCAGTTCAGTGAAACTTGTTTTTAGACTTAATGCTTACCTCAAAAAACTGCATACACGTATTTCATGTGTACAAAGTTAAATGAAAGGCACCCCATGTGTTACTAAGAAAGAATTTTGTCCTCTGACTTGCATTGTCCTTGTAACATACCCAACAGCCTTCAAGGGGCTTTGTCCTTGTTGGCTACCAGTGTTGAATAAACAGCAAATCGTTCAGATTTCAATTAATTTCAAATTAATAAGGATAATTATGAACTTAAGTTAATACTGACATACACTGTATGTACTTTCTAGAATAAAATGGCTTATGACATTTTAGGAACAGTTGTCCCAATGTACCTAACTATAAATTTCTGATGAAGCTACCATAGTTAAAACTGTTTGACAACTGGTGTGTCCAACTTACCAGTATAAACATGTCTCTTGCCAGAATATACCTGTGTGCGTGTGTTACTCTTGGTTCCTATGGACATGTCTGCATCTTCAACTGAAATAAGAGTGACGACAGCAAGGATCTGAACTCAATAATATGAAGTTAAACTGCTTTCAGCCAGCAGAGCTAAAAGGGAGAAAATTCTGTAAATTAGCATTGTCTGCTTTTTACACTATGTTTCTCTCCCCTGAGAAGACATTTGCATCATCAATTCTCATTTTTGAGCTTTACCAATGTTTTCAGTCAGGGCAAATCTAGAGTTTTCTCATTTTGTTAAGGCTCAAGGGTTTGCAAAAATATCTGATGGTAGCATATTAAAATTTACACAAAGAAAAAATTTAGAAATACAAGTACTTACCAATAGGTCTATTATGAACTTCAGAATATCTCCATGGTCTGTAGTGTGCTTGTGTTGAGGGAAGATAACTAGCCAATTCTTCACTCAACTGAAAATTAAATTGAACAAATCAAAACCTCCAGACCTGCATGTGAATGCCCCTGCATAAGTCTCTCCATTTTTACATCATTCCTACATACAGGAAATTTGAATGTCAACATCAAAGTCTTGTTTTCATTATTATTTATGAACCATGTCCATCTTTTCATAAGATTCTGAATCAACTCCTTACCAAACGATAATATTTTAGACTTCTCCAAATCGACGGCATTTGCAGACGATAAAATAAAAGTGACTGAAATTTTGAATTTTGTTTTGTGAAGGGCACAAAACAATGTGCTATAGCAACATGCTTTATTTTTTCCTTGCAGCTGAATATTGTGTTGACTTTGTCTTCACCCTTTACCACACAATGATGACTTTTAACCAGCATTGTTACCAGCATTTTCTTCTTTTCCCACAATGTTTTCAGAGGGCTTCTATCTCAGGGTTGTGAAAACCCGGGATTGTGTGGTAAAGAGTTGATGGTTGGAAATCCAGTAACTTGGAAAAGAGTGTTTTGTATTGTTCTGGTGCAGAAAACTTTGGGAACCTACGGTATAAAAGAATGTGCTGGAAGCCATTACATAACTGCACCAGCCGATATAGCTCAGTAGGTAGAGCGTAGGTCTCGTGAACACAATGTTTCCAGTCACTTCAGGTTGTGGGTTCTAATCCCCAGCTGGCCAACTAAAATTACTAATGGTCTTTAGGATGAGACATTAAACTGAGGTCCCGTGTGACGGTGCTATATGCCAAGCACATTAAAGAACGAGGTGAAGCTCTCAGTAGTTTCGACCTGTATACTTGCACTATCCCAACTAACTGTCTTCTGGGGCTTCCCTCAGATGGGCAACCCGTAGCGACGATAAATAAACGGAAATAGCATTACGTAACTGAAATAATGCTGAAAAGGGCATAAAACACTAAAGATTGCAACTAAGATTACTGTTACCTGTCTCTTTGAAGAAGGAGCTGCCTCATGTTCCTCTGCCTTCCTTTTAGCCATGTTAACTATCTTCCCTCCCATCCCATCTGTCTGTGAGTCTGCTATCTTCTTTACTTTAAACTTGGCACGTAAGTCTGCATATCTATCTTCTACTTTCTTTTTTTGCATTGTACCCTGGGAAATCACAGCATCAGAATTATCAAAACAAAGCATGTCTTCAAAATCTTTATGGCCTTCAGATTTGGCATCTCTTGATGAGGACACCTTATTTGAAGATTCTGATTTATGATGGCTACTTTTCTTTGATTTGGATTTATGTTTCTTTTCAGCCTTTTCATCCTTCTTTTTATTGTGTTTCTTTTCTTTCTTGTGTTTTTCCCTGCGACTTTTATGCTTTTCTTCTTTATTAGAATTTTCATCATTGTTAAAGTTGTGCTGTTCCTTGATTTGAGATCTGTGTTGAACATCAGTGCCCTGCCTTAATTCTGTCTCACTTTCACATTGATCATCAAAAGTTTCTTTTTCATAGTGATTCTTACCACTGCCACTATTGTTTACTGCCTTAGCATCTCTGCCACCCCTCTTCTCTTCCTCCTTGTGTTCCACTTTTAACTTTTCTTTGTAGTGTTTATCACAATGACTCTCAACATTTCTATTTTCTTCAGGCAAATTCTTATCTTTTTTCCTATCATTTCTGCCTTTTTCTTTTGTATTCTTGTGACTTGAACTTTCATGATGTTTCTCTCTCTTGGTATGCTTGTCTGTTTTATCAGAATGTCCATCTACTCTATGACTCTCATTGCTGTTTGCTTTATAATGTTTATCAGTACTGCTAATATCTCGAGATCTGGATCCACTATGTCCTTCTCTGTTTTCATATTTCTGTTGATCACTTTTGTCCAAGTATTCATCACTGTCAATTTGAGCACTTTGATATAAATCTCTAGTGTCTTTATCTTTACAATTCCCTTTATCATGTATCTCTCTGTCTTGTTTGTTAGTACTATGACCACTTTCATGTAAATTCTCAGAATCAACATCTCTATGCTTATCTTTACCCTTATGTTTCTCTTTATACTTTTCTCTGTTTTTTCTACTGTCACTTCCATCTTTATATGTTTTCTCTTTATCACCACTATGTTTATCTTTATTTTCACTTTGCTTGCCTTTCATTTCATGTATAATATTATTAGTATCATCAGTTTTATCAAAATATTTAGTTTTACCATGACTGTGTCTGTCTTGTTCAGGCCCCTGTTTATCCCCATTATCTTTTGTCTTACATTCATTCCTATCATCTTTATTATAACCCTTATCTTTCTTCTCTTTATTGTGCTTATCATTTGCTACTTTACCATTTAATTCATCACCACCCTCCCTTCTTGCTTCACTCTTTTCATGTCTATGTTTTGATGGTGAAGATCTTTGACTTGAATTAGAATGTTTTCTATGACCTGCACTAGATATACTCTTATCATTTACCCGTGAGGAATCTCTACTTTCATTAGAACATGTGTCTTTTAATTCGTTTGACGATTGCTTATGATCCAATTCTTTTCTTGAATGTCTATCTTTAGATTTTTCTAACGCATACTTGTCTGTGATATCATGAGATAATTTCATATGTCTATCTTCAGGTTCAGATGTATGCTTATCTCTAGATTCCCCTGAAGAATGTTTATCTTTAGATTTCCTTGAAGAATGTTTATCTTTAGATTCCATTGAAGAATGTTTATCTTTAGATTCCCTTGAAGAATGTTTATCTTTGGATTCCCTGACTGAATGTTTATCCTTCCATTCACCTGATGAATGTTTGTCTTTAAATTCTGTTGAAGAAGAATTATCCCCATATTTGCTTGAAGCGTGTTTATCTTTAGACTCCTGTAAATCTTTATCCTTAGATTCCCTAAAGAAATGTTTCTGTTCTGCTGATGAAGATTTTTCTTTATAAGATGAATACTTATCTTTGGATTCCTTGGATGCATGATTATCTTCAGAATTCCTTGCTAAATGCTTCTCTTTATGCTCCTTTGACAAATGTTTACTTTTAGATTCTATAGAGTTATGCTTATCTCTAAATAAAGTATGTTTGTCTTTGGTCTCTTTTGCTGAATGTGTGTCCTTAGACTCTCTTGAAATCTTAAATTTATCTACAGATATATGTGATGAATCACTATGCCTAGATTTCTTTTTCTTATGCTGATAACTATCTGGACTGTTTGTATATGAATTATCACTTTCACTGTGTTCGTCATCAGACATATTGTGGTATTTATGCTCTTTCCTTTTCCTCTTTAGACTCTGTTTAGGTCTATGAGAATATGAAGTTTTGCTAGCTTTGCTGGCAGATTTAGGGCTACTTAAAATTTCTTCATTTTCAGATGAGTCTGGATGGTCTGAAAGCTTCCTACTGTTGTAGTCTGACCCACTGTTATCTGAATCATGTGACTCACCATTAGGCTGTGAAACAGAAACTGACGAAGATCTAGAGTTTGACCCTGATGCTGACTGAGATCTATTTTGCTGTATTTCTTCACTGCTATCAGCAGATATGTCTTTGTCACTATCACTTTCTTGATTATAGGATTTATAATTCTCTTTCTTTAGCCTTTCCTTCACTTCTTTTGTGAATGTGGAAAATACATTTGGCTTTTCTCTGAGTGAATCTTTTTCCATCTTCCGATGCATTGCATTTTGCTTTTCAGAATTTCGACCTGAATGTTCATCCAAACGTTTATCTCCATGTCTGTCTGACTTGCCATGTTTACCAGTCTGGCCTGTATGACTCTCATTTCTACTTCTTCCATGTTCTTTTCTATCAAAATTCATCTCTTTGTGATGAACATCTTTTTTTTCACTCATCATTACTCTGATATCCCTGTCAGAATCAGGACCAGAGATGCTTTCTCTTTTAACAACGTCTTTTTCATGTTTTACCTCCTTTCTTTCATACCTTTCTTCATTTTCATGTTTTCTTTTATGCTCATGTTTATCACTATTTTTCTCCTTATCCCTTTCGTGTTTTCTTGATTTATGCTTTTTCTCATCAGACCTGTTCGAATTAGAAAGACTTTCAGATTTTACAGTCTCTTTTTCATGAGTTGCACTTTTTCTCTCATGTTCGTCTTCTTTTTCGCGTACTCTTTTATGCTCATGTTTATTACTACTTTTTTGTTTATCTCTTTCATGTTTATTTTTATCCCTTTCATGTTTGCTTGATTTATGCTTTTTATCACCTGTGCTTTCTCTCTTTTCATGTTTCCTGTGATGTTCGCGCTCTCTACTCTTAGAGCCATGATGATATTTGTGATATTTCTTGTCTACAGTTTTCGCTGGTTTATCAGCCTCTTTGCTGTGCTTTTCTTTGTATTTTGTATGAGAAACTTCGTAAGTCTTGCCGATATCTTCATCTTCAGAATCATTTGGTGTATATGACCGCAAGTTTGTGTCATTTTCATCATCAGCTGATTTTTCTGCTTCACTCTCATGTTCATCTCTGTGACCTGCAAGATCTTCCGGTTCACTTGCATCATTTTCTTCCTCTTCACCTTCTTTCTCTTCTTCATTTTCTTCTTCTTGCCTGGCCACTTCTTCCTCTTGTAACTTAGTCACCATGGCCCTCCATTTGTCAACAATTTCTTTAGCCTTCTCTGCAACAATTCCATCCTTTTTCTTGAAGGAATTGACTACTTTTCCTATGCCTGTGTTCTGTAGAGAAAAAAATGTTCGAATGAATCTTGTAGCTGATTGATAAATCAAAATTTTCAAACTTCCAGGTTTCAGGTAGGTTGATTAACATTTTACCATAAAATTCAAACTTACATATAACTTGGGAAAGCTTATGAAAAAACTGTGGAAAAAAGAAAAACACTGTTACCAGCATTTTCTCCTTTTCCCACAATGTTCTTTACCCTCTGAAAACAAATTTCAAATTTTGAGTCATATCTATTTTGTCCCCTTTGATAGCTTGAAATTTGGACAAGTCTGAAGTTCAGTTATTTTGTAAAGAATCAACTAATTACCATAAAACTCAAGTTATGGACTTGACCATACTGACAACATTTGCAGACGATAATTTTAGTGTAGGTAAATTGATTATTTATGTTTTATATAGGGTAGAACACATTGTGGAAAAAACAGAACATGCTGGATACAGGAAAAAGAGTTGTTAAATCTATTTTGATGATGAGGGAAACAACAGTATTTACAGCATATATTTAACCCTTTACCAAACAATCCCTGGTTTTTACGACTCTTGAGATAGAAGCCTTTTGAAAACATTGTGGGAAAAGGAGAAAATGCTGGTAACCAGCATTTTCTCCTTTTCCCACAATGTTTTCTACCCAGCTGGAAACAAATTTCAATTTTGAAGTTACGTTTATTTTTGTTGTCTGCAATTTGGACCAGTCTAAAATCTTGTCATTTAGGAGTTAAAGAGGGCCATTACATGTAGGTACCAATTTAAAAGGGCCACTTTGGAACATCATGCTATTTTGGACTGGGCCCTTATTGATGTCGGCTGTTTTTACAGAATGTAAACACATCGAAACATAACCATTTTGTACTATTCCATTTGTGACCAATTCGTAACATAGATTTACCAGTTTGTGCCATAAATCTACTATCTTGTACCGTAGCATCACCAGTTCCCACCATGATAATACCATCTCATACTTTGACCAAAAGCATTGATAAATGTGGTAAAAAGTGACATATAATATATTTACTTAGTATAAACCAATGTTATAGAGATCATATTTATGGGATATTATCATAAATCAATTAACCCTTTCCCAAAAACCCCTGGTTTTTAGGGGTCTGGAATAGAAGCCTTTTGAAAACATAATGGGAAAAGGAGAAAATCATTAAGTTTTATTGCCTATTTATATTGCTTCACTTCATTATAAGTTTAACTTTAAATAAAAAAGGGTTTTGAATTTTGTTTTTCCTCTATCAATATCATCAAAATGAAGGTTTTTCCAAGTCAAAACTTTGTCATAGGTCCCAAAACCATGGTACAAAATGGTATGACCATGGTGCAAAATGTTTAAATTATGGTACAAAGCGACTAGTATAAAACAGTCATGGTACTGAACATCCATAGTTCATTTTTACTCACCCTCTAATGGCACTAACAAGGTGATAATAAATACCCCGGATTTATTAGATGAATAGATACTATAGGAAAAGATTTAGTTTTTACCTGAAGAATGTCTATGTTTATCTCCAATGTTGAAAGCTTTTCCAAAACATACAGTAACTGAAATGAGAATTAAAATCGATAGGAACATGTAATAAAATCAATACAAAAGATAAAATGGATAAATGCGGACACCAAAATGAATTTCTCTTATGGGATGCATTCACAAGAAAGTTAACCCTTTACTCTTTGCCACAGAATGAACATGCTGTAGCAACATAACCAAAGAAGCCTTGGAAAACATTGATGAAATTGTTAAGGCAAAGATGCTGGTAACCAGCATTACTTTCCTTTCACCACAATATTTTTTCACACTTCTGATGAGCAATTATTCCAGTGTTTGGGCCACATAAACTTTTTTGGTTACAATGTGTCTGGAACCCATTTTCTGTCTACTTTGGTTGAATATGGTATCTCTAATTGACCCTAAATAACAGCAAGGATGAAGCTGTTTCTTATGTGTATATAACACCTTTTGATAGCATAGAAAACATTGTGACAAAAGGTGAAATTGCTTGTCATGAGCAATTTCACCTTTTGTCACAATGTTTTCCAAAGGCTCCTACAAGCAATGCGAAGAAATGAGTATCTATAAAATAAAGGTTTAAGGCTTACTCAGATACTATTTTTGTAATTTGATCTCTGCTAGTCCTCAAAGCAGCCCCTACTTTCCCACTATCTGGAAATCTGAAAATCTTACCAGTCATTTTTCAGTTGGCTTAACTCTTTACCCAATAAGGCATTTCTATGGTATCTCTAATTGACCCTAAATAACAACAAGGATGAAGCCATATCCTATGTGTATATAACACCTTTTGATAACATAGAAAACATTGTGGCAAAAGATGAAATTGCTCGTGACGAGCAATTTCACCTTTTGCCACAATGTTTTCCAAAGGCTCCTACAAGAAATGCGTAGAATGAGTATCTATGGAGTAAAGGATTAATGTGTCTTTAATCTGCTTGTCAGCTATGAAAATGGGCATGAATCAACAGATAAATGGTTTAATTTCACAGTGACACCAAGTTAAGTGCAAGGTTTTCATTGATCTTTTTGTAATTTACCATTTATTTGACATAAACACATCTGGCTAATTTGTAAACAAACCTTCATCATAAATTTGCAAGATTTGAAGAAATCGTATTATGTGATCAGCATTTTAAATGATAAATATGACTCTTCATAAATGAAATACACATCCAGTACATGAGCTATCCTTTCAATGCCCAAATGATAACAGAAGCCGATAAATTGTGAAAAAAAACTTTATTCTACCAGAAGTGACATCCAAAACATGTGAAATGTATGGTGAGAGTAATGAACAACAGCTCTGCTCGGAGATTGGCACAGTAAATTATGTCAAGTCTTGTGTGATTTCCTTGAAAGTGGGTCAATTGATATTTACATTCCGAATAATGGAATTACAAGGAGGTAAAATTGTTATTCTTTTAATTATTTTGGTGTTTTGAAAAGACTGATCAATAGGTCTATCGATATAGGACCATACTGGTCAATAACATAGAAAAGATAGAAGCACACGGCTGCTTGAAACAATGCCAGCATTTATTACTCCAGATGGATCATAAGAGCGGTTGCTGCAGCTAGCAGAGAAACGAACACATGAGTAACATCGGAGCTAGTCCCCCAATCAGGGTAGTCAAATGTTACATATGAACTGAATTTTTAATGTTTGGTGTTTAATAGAAAAAAAAAATGTGAAACATTGGATTATTTAATAAACAAGCAATGAGTATAAATGAATTATAGCCGGCTTCAATTTTTCAAATATGAGAGTTTTAACGCTGTCTGCAATGCCTTTCATTGGTAGATCTTGCAGGGCTTCTCAGTCTTTTATTTTAGGTTTTAGTAATAGAAGGGAAGAGTTGTCAGAAAGAAGAGGGATCAGATTAAGAAATATAGTAAAGGTATAAAGTGAGAGAAAGGGCTGGGGCTGACGTAGCGTTTTGCTTGAGATTATAATGGATGAGCAAGGTCTTGCAATAGGCCTTCAATTCAAAACATATTTAGGCTAAAGCATCCTGCAAGTCGCGAAATCTGATTAAAATGCATTAAAATAAACTCTGAACGTCCCTTCGCTCGACTTCACATATAAAATCAAATACACAAGATACATTTATTGGTATTGGATATCATCAACTCAAACCTTAGGTTCTTCCAGATCACCAAGTAAATAATCTTTACATTTCAGGACCTTCGCTTCCACCGCAGCCATGATGACGTTTACTCAAGGGACATTACTCCGAAAACAGCTGTTTTTCGGGGTAGGCCTACCATACGATGGATTTTTTTACGAAATGGACAAAAGGGAAATCGTTTTCATGAAATGGAAATTGTTTTAAAGTTTTAAACTTTTGTTGCCAGTAATAGGCATAGGATATAAAACAAACATTATTTTTCCTGAAACTAAGGCAGCCTGTGGTCGGCAATGGTGGGGTAAAAAATCCCGTTCATTACCTAAGAATTTGTGAGACTTTTAGAAGTTCCTGCATTTCATGAACACTTTTACTTTCTTTCAACTCTGTTTACTTATTTTATTCTTTGGGAAGTTCTGTGCAGCATGGAAAAGGAAACCGACTGAATTTAGGAGAAAATTTATGGTCAAAGGGAGAAAACTCGTATTACTGCCATCACATTCTACATGGCAGAGTTACCTCCCTTATTTCTATGGACAGCATAAAACCAAAGACGAATAAACATCAATACTGTTTGTGAAGACGATCTGTATCAAAAAAAAAATGTTCGAAGAGCTGTCATTATTTATGGTATTGTATAAGACAGAATTGTAGATGCTGAGCACTACCTCTAAAAATATCATGACAAGCAGATGAAAGAAAGAAAAACCAATATTGCAGATGTTGTTACAATTTTGTAAATAGGTTGTAGTCTCCCTTGCATTTCGTCAATTTTGTCAACAAGGCAACCGCCAAAATTCAAACTTGGATTTCTTTTAACATTTCGTTTATCAAAGTAAGAGATCACGAAAGAACTAGAATATGATTTTCATAACAGAATTTATCAAGTGGTGAATAAATACGATAAATAACCTTTCTTATGTTACAATTTAAACTCATTAACCAACGACATGTTTTTCGTTCAATTAGGTTTTCGAGGTTATTGACGAATATTGTTAATATGGGCTGATTTGTCAAATTTCAATCATTTCATTGATAACCGTAAGAACAGGTGACAGAACAGCCACGTAGGAAGCATTTCAAGATTGGGGGTGCGGGGGAGGGGTGGGCTAACTTCGAAATTCTGAGATTTTTTGTGTGGTTGTTGCATTGCCCTAACAACTCATATTTTAGTTAAGTACTATGATTTTCAAAAAAAAAAAAAAAAAAATTGGGGGGGGGGGGGCTGAGCCCCCCCCCCCCCCCCCCACCCCTGTTCCTACGGGCCTGCAAGGTGGAATGCATATCTGAATCTTCCGAGGTAAAAAATGGAGATGAAAGTCTCCCCCCATTATTGATGTTGATTCCAGCTTAGAGACCGCCCCCTTCTTTATTTGAGGTGAAACGTGTTATAATAGGGTAAGTCACTCTCTATAAATTTAAAAAAATAATTCCGTAGACAATAAATGGATTTGAAACAGCGCAACAGTATCCTGTCTTTGATAGAAAAAATCCGCACAGATGAAACTTGGGTGAACTAATGAATGTGCAGTCTGATCTTGAATCTACACTGGCCAATCACAACATTTTTTTCCAAATGACAACTCCATTGAAATAACACAAATTGTGTTTTTAAAATCGGATTGAAAGTTTCATTTACTTATTTAGCAGGATAATGGTTAACAGAGGGAGCGGGTTTTTCGATAGACCGGATGGTTATAAATTAACCTTGCACCGGTTCTAACAGTTTCGGTGTGACTGTTTGTAATGGTTGAAAAAAAGACAATGCCGCGGAATGAGGGGAGGGGATAATAAGGGAGAGAACTCTTCATAACTTATTGATAAACAGATTGTACGAGTTCTCTCCCTTTGACCATAAAATTTACAATGGAATCTGATGGTGATGGTTTCCAGATCCGAGACCGATCCACAATGATATTTAGGAGCTTTTTTTTCTCTCGTTACATATTTCCACTCCGATTTTGATCTATTTGGGAGTCTATTTTCTCCTCTATTGCCAACTATCTTTACTCGCATATTTGCTGTACATCGGGGATTGTATATACGACCCCTGCTGTTGACGTAAATTAAAATTTGATATTCTTACTACATGTTGTTTACTGGTAAGGATAGAAGATCTAACTTTGAAGGTAGCTCATTTGTTATGTTTGTGGCTCAGAGGAGACACAATTACAAGTATAACGTCAGAGTTAACCTTCGATCGTTCTAAGAGGCGGAGGGAATAAACTCAGTGCTATTTATAGTAACGGTGTTGAATTTGTCACTATTTCGTAATACATACACAGAATGCTGGAGAAATCGTCCCCTGGAGAAATCGTCCCCAAACTGCTTGGGGACGCTTTCTCCGGAGAATTCGTCCCCTGGGGACGATTTCTCTGGAGAAATTATTCTCAAATCAAATTTTGGAGAAATCGTCCCCATATTTAAAATTTGTATACGTTTTTGCTTTTAAACTTCTGTTTGGAAATATTTTTTAAGTTTTTTCTTTACTTTACTATTTACTTTGTGTTGCAGTTTCCTGATGCAAAAGTTATTTGATTACATTGTCATTGTTTATACAATTAATTTCACACTAATAGGTTGCTTTTCACACCTGTCACGGGTAGCTAACACCAGTAAGATTTTTTTTTTGTAGTTGTTTGAATTTGATTTCAAACCAATAATGAAATATATTTGTTTTTAGCAGAGGCAATGCATCAATATGCTTTTAAGTGTGCAATGATCGACCAAGGAAAATTTTTAGTATTCTTTGATGAATCAATGGAACTTCAAAGGCTTGTGCATAAACTTAACCCTTTACTCCACAGATACTCATTTCTACAAATTGCTTGTAAGAGCCTGTAGAAAACATTGTGCCAAAAGGTGAAATTGCTCGTGACGAGCAATTTCACCTTTTGTCACAATGTTTTCTATGCTATCTAAAGGTGTCATATACACATAAGAAATTGCTTAATCCTTGGTGTTATTTAGGGTCAGTTAGAGATACCATGGAAATGCCTTGTGGGGTAAAAGGTTAAAAGTTCAATAAACTTTGGGTAAATTTTTAACTGTTTCCAAAACGCCCTACTTATCGAGTTGTTTTGAAATCGAGGCAGTTGTCATCGATTGCGTTTTTTGCCGAAGGTTGTAAACATGTGTTTGAGGTGAAAGCCAGGTATAGATGTGATAAAAACCACTGTGTAGTATCTCTATGGATTATCTACATCTGTAAATTTTTAAATGAATTTATGCTCCACAGCCTTTTTACCAAATTTGTAATTAATTACCAAAACCCTAGCCCAGGTCCAGGCAGTAATAATTATTTATTCACTCCTTATCGTGGTCTCCTTTGACATTCTATACAGCAAAGTAAATTGTCGCTATCCTGATAACTTTGGTCGTAATGGGGAATAACGCCACTGAAACAGCTAAGGTCATATCATGGCGGATGGTGACGCACATGTGTTTCCTGACTTTCTCAACACCAGTATTAACACAACTTTCTTTCCAAAGTCCCCGACTACTTTTCTCACATGCTTCAGTGGAAGAGAGAGGCGAAAATACGCTGGAAAGAAGGTTTGCCTCAACCTGGTATCGAACTCACAACTACCAGGTCATGAGTCCGGCACGCTCACCACTGAGCCACCCGGGCTAGTTTTCCTTATAACTACCTCTTATCTTTTGAATCATGTTAGTTTGTCAAAAGTAGTTTTCCTTGTGACTACTTTTGACAAAGTAACGTGATCCGAAAGATAGAAAAGAAAAAAGAAAACAAACAGACTGGAACATGGGCTATCGAACCCCAGTGACCTCTTGATATGAACCTTAGTCATTGCACAGTCATTGGTCACTCAGCTATTTCTAAGGGCATTTAGTAGATGTAAGGAAAAGAGTTTTTTACCTGAACTGTCACAACATGTCACAAAAAAGACTGACAAAGATCTAGTAACTAGAAAACGCAACCCAGATGAAGAAGCCTCCTGATAACATTGTGGAAAAAGGAGAAAATGCTGGTTACGAGCAATTTCTCCTTTTCCCATAGTGTTTTCAAAAGACTTTTACTGCAGACACGTAAAAACCAGGGCTTGTTTGGGAAAGGGTTAAGAGTCTGTCATCTGATAAAGGGTTAACTCCGTCAGGCAAAATGCTGTCTTTCAAAAAAATTGAATTTGTATTACAGTTTGATATCATTTCAACAGGCAAGATCACATTATGGCTTTTAGTGCACCTATGTGTTTCCTGGCTTTTTTTACACTGACACTGACTCAGTTTTCCTCCATAGCTACTTTTCTCTCAAGCATCAGAGGTGAGAGACATAAAAGTTGCTGGAAAGTTTGCAGCAAATAGGTATCTAACCTGCAACCACCAGGTCATAAGTCAGATATGCTAACCATTAACCTTTTACCCCATAAGGCATTTCTATGTTATCTCTAATTGACCCTAAATAACAGCTACGATGAAGCTGTTTTTTATGTGTATATGACACCTTTTGATAGCATAGAAAACATTGTGACAAAAGGTGAAATTGCTCGTCATGAGCCACAATGTTTTCCAAAGACTCCTACAAGCAATGCGTAGAGATGAGTATCTATGGAGTAAAGGGTTAAGTTACCTGGCTGGGCTTAAAATAGTGAGGTAAAAGGAGCAACAGCTTATAATGAGCAATTTTTTTTTTTATACCACTATGTGGTGAGTATTCTTATTCTTCATATTGAAGTAGGGTAACACTATTTAACTCTATACCAAAAAATCAAGGATTTTCACGACACTGAGAAAGAAGCCTTCTGAAAACAATGTAGGAAAAGGAGAAAATGCTGGTAAGCAGCATTTTCACTTTTTCCCACAATTTTTTCTACCCTTCCAGAAAAAAAATTGATTTTTGAGTCACAATGATTCTATCGTCTGCAAATGCTTTCAATTCAGACCAGTCCAAAATTTTGTCATTTGATAAAGAGTGCATAAAGTTGTGGGGTCCTATAGTAAGGTATAGGAATTATAACCTAGAGGTCCCAGGTTCAAGCCAGACTGGATGTATTGTGTTTTTTTATGGGACTGTCCTATGGCAAGACATCTCAGAGCCTTAGCCTGGTACTGTTGAAGCCCAGGATATACATGAATGAGCAAACTGTTGCCTTGATATGACTGAAATAACGTTGATATGACTGAAATAACGTTGATATGAATGAAATAACGTTGATATGACTCAAATAATGTTGATATGACTCAAATAATGTTGATCTTAATTAAATAAAGTTGAAAGAGGCATAAAACACCACTCAAACATTCATAAGGTTGTTTTCGAAATTATTAGTTGTGTATTTGTTCCTAGTTATGATAGTAAAAAAAAGAGAAAAAGTTGTATAAAATAAGCTGATGTGTTTATTAGTTATCCTTTCTACCAGGTGTGATCTAAAAGTTCTCAGTCCCAAGTGCTTCCTATTACCAGGGAATGAAAATCTAGTTATTACTTTTCAATATAATGCCCTTTCAAGGCAATGCACTTAGTCCATCTCTGTTCGAGCTTGCTTATCCCTTCCAAATAGAAGTCTTTTTCCTGGTCCCCCAAGTACTCGTTCACTGCCTCTATGACGCCTTCATTGCTTCCAAACTGTGTTCCATGAAGGTTGGATTTCAATTTTGGGAACAGATAGAAGTCAGAAGGGACTATATTAGGAGAATATTGGGGTGGGGGGGGGGGGGGGTTGTAGAAGGACTTCGAATCCGCATTCAGTTACAGCAGTCATAGCAACTTGCGACGTGTGAGCAGGCGCATTGTCCTGCAAAAGCCGAACACCTCGAGTCAATTTTGTAAGTTTGACGCGCTGTCCTCTCTAAATACATGTACTGTCATACAAAGCAATCAAGCGTGACCAAATGCATTTTACTCTCCAAAATGACTTTCAATTAGATAGAATGACAGACTGAACAAGATTTTTGTCCAATGAAATGCCTCGAAGCCGAGAACATTCTGATCACACCTCGTACGCATACAATTCTTCAGTAAATGACATTGTCATTGATTAACCCTTTACTATATAATCTTGAGTTTAATCCTTTACCACACAACAACCACTTTTATCGCCCCTGACAGAGAAGGCTTTTGAAAACATTGTGGGAAAAGGAGAAAATGCTGGTTACCAGCATTTTCTCCTTTTCCCACCATGTTTCCTACCCTATCAAAGAAAAATCATTTCATATGTGCCACACTGAAACAGTCATCAGCAAATACTTTCAATTCGAACAGGTCTAAAATCTTGTTGCGTGGTAAAGGGTTAACCCTTTCCCAAACAATCCCTGGTTTTTACGGGTCTGGAATGGTAGCCTTTTGAAAACATTGTGGGAAAAGGAGAAAATGCTGGTAACCAGCATTTTCTCCTTTTCCCACAATGTTTTCCACCCTATCATAGACAGAAATAATCTTTTCAGCAAGAGTTGAAATGTCGTCTGCAAATGCTTTCAATTTGGTCTAGTCCAAAAGTTTGTCGTTAGGGAAAGGGTTAAATCACCTCAGAAATAAAGACTTTTGAAAACATTGAAAACAAGAGCTTCGGAATGAGGTGCATGTACCCCCTGAAGGGTCTTGTCAGTGAAATTGGTTAAAATCTAGAATCCCTGCAGATATCAAAATTTTGAAGTCCCATGCACAACTACACATCATTGAGATTCAATGTAGTAAGTTGGAACTTATTCAAGTGAAAACTGTAGGAGGAGTTGTGCATACAAGAAATTACTAATGGACGGACAGACAGACCCGGGCCATAACATTATATGACCCCCCGGCGTTCCCCAATATAATCATGTAGTAATATTTTCCCTTTGTTGATCCCTCAAAGTATTCACCACATTGGCTGCAGGCCTGCAGCAGGAACATGAAAAATGTACCTTAATCCTTTACCACACAATCCTGACTTTTAACACCCCTGTGAAGGATGGCTTTTGAAAACATTGAGGAAAAAGGAGAAAATGCTCATCCCACAATGTTTTCTACCCTTCACAAAACGAAATTCAAATTTTTAGCCACTTTTATTTTGTCGTCTGTAAAGGCTTTCATTTTGGACCAGTCTATACTTTTGTCGTTTGGTAAAGACTTAACAAAGTAATAAGGTTTGTTATCATCGAAACAGTTTAAATTCTTTAAAGTACATTTGAATATCTTCTTTAGGACTAGGTTTAGCTGCGACACATGTAGGAATATTTTCGGGCTGCTCCATCCAAAGTTTGTGGTCTATATTATTACTTGTTAAAGTGTCCGACAATTTTCTCAAACTTTCTTCATTTGGGGCCTGAAAAAGATACGACAGATATACATAAATTATACGAGCTCTGGTGAAAGGTAGCATAATTCTTTACCAAACGACAGAATTTTAGACCTGTCCGAAATGAAAGCATTTGCAGACGACAAATAAAATATTAAAATTTGTTTTGTGAAGGATAGAGAATACTGTGTGAAAAGGAGAAAATGCTGGTTACCAGCATTTCCTACTTTTCCTACAATGTTTTCTAACGGTTTCTTTCTCAGGGTCACCAAAAGTAGGGATTGTGTGGTAATGGGTTGACTCTTTACCAAGCAATCCCGACTTTTAACGATCCTGAGAAAGAAGCCTTTTGAAAACATCGTGGGAAAAGGAGAAAATGCTGGTAACCAGCATTTTCTCCTTTTCCACAATGTTTTCTACCTTTCCAAAGTCAAAATTCAGTTCTGATTCACATTTATTTTGTCCTCTGTAAATTCTATCATATTTGGACAAGTCCAAAATTTTGTCCAAGTATCTACAGATTAAAAAAATATGTCGAAAAAGAACAAAAGAACTTGGATTAATATGTGTACTTATATCTCAAACACTTACGAAATTCCTGAAAAAATGTTCTACTGACGTCAATTATCAATTAGACTTGAATTTATTGTTCATTAAGGTAAATTTCTGCAGAAATCTTTGTACATTTTGTTTAGGGACACTTAGAATATACATAACAAGCACTATTGTTAATATTTATATCTACATACATGTCTTTGCCATATTTCTTATTTTTTCAGTTGTAAATGGCCAAAGACATATACTATGCCCATTGTCGTATATATGCCAATAGATGAAACTGAAATTGAAAACTGGTAAAGAATTCATGCATCTCCATGACAAAATATCAAGCAAGTCATCTCGTGGTCATGGATCAATAAAATCAATTTTGTCCAACAAAGCGCAAGACCCTGAGGTAGACTGGTCTTCCTGACAAGCAGAAAATTGACCAAAGTGTTAATACTTTTTGCAGATACACTAAGTTCCCTTTTCACAGTGCACGGCCACAATGGTTATGCTGATCAGAAATTGCCTTTATTTCTACATAATATGTTGGACTAAGAATGTAAGCAGTGGTTTATAAATACAAACCCTCTGAATGGTTGAGAGTTCCCATGAAAACAATCTCGACCTGTTAAATCTTTTTCACTCACCAAAAACGTCCATTTCACTTCCTTTGTGCTCATGGGGCTACACTCTTTAAGGATGAAATTTCAGACTTAACTAAATTGAAAGCATTAGCAGACAACACATGAAACATAGTCAAAGAAATAAAATTTTGTTTGTTATTGGACAGAAAACGTTGTGAGAAAAGGAGAAAATGCTGGTAACCAGCATTTTCTCCTTTTCCCACAATGTTTCCAAAGGACTTCTTTTTCCGGGTTGTCAAAACTCAGAATTGTGTTGTCAAGGATTTGCCAAATACTGATGACTAACTACAGAGAATATTTGATAGGTTGATTGATTCAAATAAATTTCACCAAGTAACATGTTAACCCTGTAGCATACCGCAGAGATTTGGACTTGTCCAAATTGAAAGGCATTTGCAGACAACAATTAAAATTTGGCATATATGGATTTTTTCTTTGGTAGGGTAGAAAAGATTGAAGGAAAAGGAGAATATGCTGGTTACCAGCATTTTCTCTTTTTCCCGCAATATTTTAAAAAGACTTCTTTGTTGGGGTCGTTAAAAGTCAGGTTTGTGTGGTGAAGGGTTAACTCTTTCTACGAGACAAAATTTTAGAATTTGTCTAAACTGAAAGCATTTGCAGCTGATGAATCAAATATTGTCAGTCATTGAAGGGATAATAGGTTTGCCTTTGAAAGGTAGGAAAACATTGTGATTAACCCTTTGCCACACAGCAAAATTTTAGACCCGTTGTCATATTCTTCGAAGATTTCACTGTCTTATATGATGCATCACTAGCCCCGAAACGGGCAGACTGTAATATTACTACGCTCTACAAAGTAGCAATGTAGAAAATAGCTTTTATCATTATGTTTGAGGAGAAATGAGATCTGCATTAACTCCAGATTTCTCTAAACTGCTGGTCATAGCTGAGTGAATTGCACGAGGTAGCGTTCTATTGAGTAAACATTTATTTTAGTTTGAAATTCAAAGTAACAGTTGTCGCGTAGCAAAGTGGTTCGATTCTGTACCCAGGATGCCCAAATTAGATGAGTATTTATAGAATGCCATCTAGCGGGAGATAATGATTTTAGACCTATCCAAATTGAAAGCATTTGCAGACAACAATTTCAGAGTGGCTCAAATGACTCAATTTTCCTTTGATAGGGTTGAAAACTTTGTGGGAAAAGGAGAAAATGCTGGTTACCAGCATTTTCGCCTTTTCCCACAATGTTTTCAAAAGGCTTCCTTCTACAGGGTATTTAAGTTGGGATTGTGTGAAGGGTTAAGGACAAAATGCCTTTCCAAATCAGATTTCAATTTTTTATTCACATTTAATTTTTCATCTGCAAATGCTTTCAATTTGGATTAGTCTAAAATTTTGTTCTTTAGTAAAGAGTTAACTCATTACCAAACAACAATATTTTAGGCTTGTCTAAATCGAAAGCATTTGCAGACGATAAATTAAAAGTGACTGAAAATTGTTTTATGAAGGGTAGAAAACATTGTGGGAAAAGGAGAAAATGCTGGTTACCAGCATTTTCTCCTTTTCCCACAATGTTTTCTCAAGACTTCTTTCCCAGGGTTGTCAAAAGTAGGGATTGTGGGGTAATGGGTTAAGTAAGTCTAAATTACTGTGCTTTGGTAAAGAAATAAAAAAATGCATGACCTCACCTCTAAAACCACTTTGTGCATTCTATCAAGATCAGCTAGATACGACTGTGTATTCTCATCCCTGTAAAACAGATGTATGACTGCTGTGCATGCATGACAAGCCTGCGCTATAAGAGCACCTGTTGGCCATTTGAGTTCTTTGACTAGATCTTTTCTCACCACCACATACTGTACAATGTTGCGCGACATCTGAAATATATTACCGGTAGATACATTAGAACAGCCATCAACCACAAATCAACCACAAATTTTCAAGTCCTAACAAGCAGAGAAAGTATGCACATGTATTATGAAACGGCTTTAGGGGAAAAGAAGGAAATGCTGGTTTTCAGCATTTTCTCATTTTCTTACAATGTTTTCTTTTTCTTTTTTCACTGGCAAATCAAATCACACGAGACTAGTATACCGAGTTTGCCGTCTGCAAATATTAACAATATGGACAAGTGTGTTATTTTGCTCCATGGGAACTGTTAACCCACTACCACACAATCCCTACTTTTGACGACCCTGAGAAAGAAGCCTTTAGAAAACAAATTTCAAATTTTCAGTCACTTTTATTTTGTCGTCTGCAAATGTTTACAATTTGGACAAGCCTAAAATATTGCAGTTTGGTAATGAGTTAACCAAATACATGTATGAGAATTTTAGACTTGTCCATTAATGATAACTTCCGCATAGGTCCAACTTAGTCTTTGTCAATGATGGGATGTGATGCAGAAAGGGTTAAAAATATTGTGAAAGAGGGAGAAAATGCAGGTTTCATGTACATGTATCTGCACTTTCTCCCTTGCCCTCTCTAACAAAAATATAGACCTATAGAGAGGGAAAATTCTAGGGTGCCCGTTGTTTTTGAGATTTAGCGAAAAACGCAATCGGTTGACATGTTGTTTTTAATGCAATTTTTCGAAGGACTATGGACGTACTTTAGACAGCAAGAAACGGGAAGTTTTGCCATTAAGCGATCTGTGAGGCTACAAAGATGACCAATTTCACTCTATTTTCAATATGGTCCAAAACCACAAGTGTGACACCTAGGTAACTATCTGTTGCGTTAACAATGTTTCCACGAAAACCAGTGACAATATGATATTTCCGCCTACATATTCTCCGACAGCATTCTATGACATGGCAATGTTCCCAGTTAACCTTATCTACAGATAATCCCATATATTTTGTCCAATACTTTACATCATTTCCTGAGTTTGTCACTGTTTCTTTCCAGTTGGCCTTCGGTTCTTGTTGTTGTTGTAACGGAAGTATCGAGTAAGGGCCTAAAGTACACAATGGAAATATTATGGCGCAATACATGGATCCGTGGCGAAAAGATAAACCGACTACCTTAGTTACTGTTGCCAAGGTCTCACAAACAAACGTAGTCAATACATACACAGTATAGCAGATAGGCTACTTAAATCGTGCTTTCATGACTGTTTCTCTCAATAAAATTCCGGAAAAAGTATTTTAATCATATATTTCTATCGATGATAAATTCTCAGTAAGAAATTTAAAGATGCTTTACTAATTTACATACGGAGATGTATTAAAAGGGCGAATTACGGGGGCGACGTACAATGTAACAGATTTACATGTTTAAAAAAAAATTTGAACATATAAAAAACATCAACAAATCTCTGTTTTGCCACAGAATAATAGAATTAACGATACTTATTGCTTTCTTTGGGCTAGTAAAATCATCTCAGCATCAAATCAAATTAAATAACACTGAATTACAAACCTTTCGAAAAGTTTATAGAATGTCTGAATGTACAGAGAGGTTTAAGTTAATGAAAAATTTTCATATCAGGTTAAGGGGAAAAGGGTTGTCTGATGGATTATAAAATGCGTTTAGTATGTTGTCAATTAAAAAAATTGTTAATATCAATGACGGTAGTATATGATATACTGATGACAACGGGTGGTCAAGTTGATTGGAGCGGCAAATTGTGTTGCAATGAAACACACTTCTTATCAAATTAACAGTTTACCAACACACCCTTTGTGCTAATGTGCAGATGTGCTAATCCATTTAAACTCGTCACCAAATGACAAAATCTTTAGAGCAATCCAAATTCAAATATTTGCAGACAACAAAATAAATGATTCAAAAATTGAAATTTGTTTTTGAAAGAGCGCAAAACACAGTGAGAAAAGGATAAAATGAATGTTACAAGCATTTTCTCCTTTCTCCGCAATGCTTTTAAAAGCTTTCTACGGGTCGTTAAAACCCGTTATGTGGTAAACGGTTAAAACAGATAAGTCAAGAGAAAAATGTCCATGTTCCACCAGATCAGAAGTTAGACTTTTTTTAAAATTGAAATATACTCCTGATGAGGAAGAACTACACGTCAAAGTGCTTATTGTAATCAGCAGGTACTTTAAATCCAAGAATAAACATCATGTAATTTGCAAACTGATCTATATCTACACATCAGAGATCGTATAAACGATCCCAGTACACATTCAGCATATTCTTCATGCACCATGGGTTAAAATTAATGTCAAATTGAAACATTTGTGACAAGTAACGCGGCCACTTTTTGGATGTGCATAGGTTATTGAACAAGGTTAATATTCAAGTAAAAGTATTTTCTTTTTATTAATACTTCATATAGGTCTGCTTTTACCTTTGTTTTCCAGTTTTCTCTTTGAGAGAGGAAAAATTACAGAATACTTTAAATTAATCTATTATCCAGCGCTGATTAGCTCTTTGCACAAGTTCAAATTTTCAGTAATCATCACAATTTAAACTTTTCTATAGCCTCTGCGTGATCTCACGTCATCGGTACACGTTCGCAAAGCACATTTTTGTAAGTTTTTTTTTTAAATTCAAACGTCAAAAACACAACATAAATAAAGAGAATTGCATTCTTCTAACGTTAACAGTCGTTTATTTGTGAGCCGAAATAGCAGAAACCAAGGTAGGACATCGGGTAGAATAAATGCGATGTCCTGATTGGTTAAATATCGATTTCCACGGATCCATGTATGGCCACAAGGGAAAAGAAAATTCGCAATGGATATAATATTTATAAATTGTGAAATAAAGCAACCATGTGTGATATCAGACATGTTGTAACCAAATGAATATATTTATGACTTTTTAGATGGTTGCTTTTTTTAAAAATACAATTTCATTCAAGCAGGTATTCACATCTGTGCAGCCTGATCTTTGGTCTATACATTCTGCAACATTTTTGCCCATGCACCCAAATATTTGACTATTTTTAAAATCTTCTTAAGGTGAGACCTGTGTAATGCACTTCCGCTGAACATGGGGCAAAAATTATGAATGGTTGATACGCACCTGACTCAGTCACACACCTGACTCAGTTCAAACAAGTGTAAATCAGAAGCTACAAAAGTTCAGAGCTGTAATTTGCCACATAACCCATTAAGATATAAATCATTGCACATGCAAAATTTCAGCTAGATTGGACAATTGGATGTGGGTCAGGGGCATTACTGATTGAACGCCCCTCGTAAGTCCCCTTTTGCCAAAACATGGCATTTCAAATATACAGCAAGCCCTTTTTTTTCATGGCACGTAATTTTATAATAAAGAAAATTGTATCATTGGACTATCCTAAGGGAGACATGCATGAAGTCCCATGAATGTTCGTCAAGGACTTTCGAAGACATCTGTTCAGGCGGGCAGACAGGCGAATTGACTGTTATTCGTCCATAATGAAATTAAACATTTAGCCCCCTTTTTTTATGAAACTGCATTTCATGGAACAAAAACAAATATTTATTGTCCGGGCTTGCAATAAAAACAATAAATCAGAAGTTTTATAACATTTTATCAAGTACATGTAGTTAAATTCGTTGTCCATTTAAGAAAAATGTACCTATTGCCCCTTTTCCATGACACAAGATTTAATTAAAAAAAGTAAAATAACGATATCAATTTGGCGGACTATCTTAAGGAACACGCGTATGAAGTTTCACCCAATTCTCGTCAAGGATTTTGAGTTAAAACAGATACTGACCCATATTTTTATTAGGAGAAATATACATGAAGTCACCTTTTAACACTGTATTATATCAAAACAGCAATAAATAAATAAATGAAATAAATAAATAAATAAATAAATAAATAAATAAATAAATAGATAAATATCGGTGGACATCATACGACACTTTACGCAAATGCCAGAATGACCCTTTTCGCGTATTGATTTAAAAAAAATAAAATACATGTAAATAAATATATATAATATATATATTTTCACCATTTCAATTACGTATGAAAAAGTTTCTCGCTGTTAATCTCTCATGGCTTTATATTTCATTTATGCTTGCTAAAAGTATTGTATTACTTATAGCAATAAAATTCTTTTGTTCTGTATTGCAGGCCAAGTTTGAGCCACATTTGCTTTGTTGCCTGCAAACGTTTTCAGTTTGGACAAGTCTTGGATTTTTTTTGTCGTTTTATTAGGGCAAAATAATAATCACTGAGGGGACGTATTATAGTTTGTATTACTGGGTCAATATGTCACGCACAATATCGGTGAATGTGGATCCAAGATTCGTTTGCACCAATCGTTTTTGCAGTCTGGTCATCAACCAAAATGTCAGAGAAAGGCCACGGTGTGGTCTAACACGTGCCCAACATGTGCCAGGAATCTAGAAACACCCAAGTTCCTCTATGGCAGATATCAGCTTTCACTAATTAAATATTGAATTAAATATACGTGTATCTGTGTATTGCGACACAATTACCTGAGTAATGTCGTAAAAATGGTAGCTTTTGATTAACACTGTATAAAAAAAATCATTGTTCTTACGAACAAGTCTGAAAAGGAGGCGTTTGAAAACATTGTGGGAAAAGGAGAAAATGCTGGTTTCCAGCATTTTCTCCTTTTCCCAAAATGTTTTCTACTTTATTCTATAACAAAAAAAAAAAAAAAAAAAATAATTACATTTGTATTAGAACTCAAGATTTTAGTGTGCAGCCTTTGTTTTCAATATGACGAAGTCTAAAAATTATGTTAGCCAATCAAAAGATGTGTTACTTTCATATTTGGAAAAATATGGAGAATAAGACTATAAGAATGTTCTTGAGAATGGTTGGTGAATACAGACCCTGCAGAGATCTTTTATGATTCTTTCAGCAACAAATCTCGAGCTATCAATAGACCTCCGGGGAATTTTCGCCATTAGTGTCTGAAAACCCAGCACCTAGTCTGCAACCAGCTACAGACTGGGGTGTTTGCGAATTAAAAAGGTCAAAGGTCATCAGTTGCACATTTGCATACAAGGTATTAACGATCCATTATCTCCCGCTAGATGGCATTCTATAAATACTCTTCGAAGAATATGACATGCGCAGACAACGATTAACGATCCACTTTTCAGCTTTCAATCTTTGTTTGAATCAAAGTACTGAAAGAACTGTACTTGGTCATGTTTGTGAGCCTGAAATGGCTGGCACTCAAAGACGTATTAGATAACATAAAATCGTGTTTTATGCTCTCATTGATAAGAAAAGATTTAGGACAAATATTGTGATTTTTTGGTTGTAATTAAGCTACCTATAGGCTGTTTAAGCCGAGCAAATCAACAGTGCTAAATTTTCAACAGTTTTAAAAATCTTATAATCTTTATGGAGTCGATAGTGAGTCAATAAACGCAGAGATTAGTATTGTGTAAAACCAAGCACGAATAAAGCTGATTGGATCTTTTTCCTTAATATGGCCTTTTTATAGAGCTCGAGACTAGTATGAAGTCGTCTTTTATTGAAATGATAACAATGATTCTTACAGCGGATCGACCAACACTATATTAAACTCTATTCATTTATCACTTTCATCCCCATAAGTCACACTTATGGAGTCAACATTGTTAACGTCATCGCTTACTTAGAATATATATCACTATGTTAGTTAAATCATTGCTATGAGTTATGCCGGGTCCGATAGCTTATTGAACTTGAGATCATGCGGAAACTAGGTTGAAACCCTACATAGGCCAATTTTATTCCGAGGATTGATGATAGTGATTGTGCAACGCACTTATCATAAATGTTTAGAAATATTGAGGTATAAGCTATTAAATTACCCGATATGGGACACATACAAGGACCAAAATTATCAAAGTATAATTAAGGAATGATCAACTAATAAGTGTAATAAGTCCGCGGCAGAGTTGCACCTGATGACCTTTGACCTCTGTAACTAGCAAACATTGCACTCGGCAGATGGCAGACTTTGGTAATTGCTCATGAAACATTGAGGTTTAAGAAAATAACTGTCTCGTAAATTCCCCAGGGAGAGGGAACAAACATCGTACTGGCTCATAGTCTTTTTAATTCATTAAAACATTTTGACAAAATCGAGGTTATGAAGCTAATCATAAAAAAGAACCTCACAGTTCCAATGCTAATACAGGAAAATTGATTCGAATACACATCATTGTAATTTGAAAATTTGCTTTCACATTGCTTATCACGGCGGTCAGTGCATCTGTGCACCTTTCCAGGACATCCTTAATAGTTTTTATACCAGCACTGTTTCCATGTTCCTTGCCGCTTTACAGAATTAAGATCGTCAAATCGATGCTTGAGGTGACAAAAACGTGAGAGAGGTGTGAATTCTGTTGAAATGACAATCACCATATAGCCTAGGTGTGAATATGAAGTGTAATGCGGTGATTCGTATTTCAGTCCCTTTAATTGGATTAAAATTGCATTAACATCATTATCTTGCATTTGTAGCAAGAGGAGCATTTTGTTTCGAATCACTGATAGATAAAGAATCCGGTATAAAAATAACAGGTGAGTAAAATTTTTACTGATAGATAATAAAATTTTCGCTTATGATAACTTTTTACCAAACAAACCTGGTATTTTAACGGATCTAATAAAAACAACTTTTGAAATGGAAAGAAATGCTGGTAACCAGCCACAGTGTTTTTAAACCGTTCAACTGCACTATACAGCATTTGATCAACATCTAATTCGAACTTTCTCATTTGATAAAGAGTTAACTCTTTAAAAGACGACTGAAAATTTTAGAGTTGACCATTCTGATGCAGATGTATTCAGCCTTTTTTTTGACATAGCATGTGTATCTAATAGTTAATGTACTTGAATCAAGTTTCTTTTGGAAAAAAATCCACACATGCACACACACACAAGAGTAACAATGGATATACGCACGTGTATTTGTCTTCAAATAACGGACATTTAGTGTTTATTTATCATTAAATGTTCTTTTTTATCTGCATTTTCGTCACTTCATAGACTTTCAACAGTATGTCAAAAATGTTAGGTTATTGATAATAAAGATTTTACAGTGTTTTTGTCCATTTTTGATTCGTTATTCAAGGTCGAAGTTGACAAATCAATATGAAGCTTAACGGCGCCATGTTCGTTTTGGCTTTTCTCCATGTCCATTCCGTAGAAATGGGAGACTTAATCGAGCTCTTCAGAGAGATATGTCCGTTTACAAGCTTCTGCAAGATTGGTCCAAGATTAAACTTCACGGCTTCAGGAGACTATGCACCCTGCTGTAGCCAATGCTTTTGTGATAAGGCCTGCAGGAAATTCCAAGACTGTTGCCCGGATATGCCACACACACATACCAACCTTGACCTTCAAATGAGTTGTATACCCTCTGTCGTGAATTCACCGGCAGTTGTAGATTCTTTCAGCGATTTAGGAACATACCCATCATACCGGATGTTCAATACCTGTCCACTGAGCTTTACCGGAAGTTTTGAAATTGTTAGAAAATGCAACGAGAACTATACACAGGAAGTGCCCGACCTAGATGATGTAGTCATTGTGTCAAGCATTCATTACCACGATGAAATCTATAAGAATAAACACTGTGCAACGTGTCATGGAGTTGAAGATATTGTGAGGTGTGTACTTTTTTTAACTCTTTACCGCACGACAAAATTTTCGACTGGTCCAAATTGAAAGCATTTGCAGACGACAAAATAAGAAGTGACTGAAAAATTGAAATTTGTTCTGGGAAGGGTAGAAAACACTGTGGGAAAAGGAGAAAATGCTGGTTACCAGCATTTTCTCCTTTTCATATAGTGTTTTCAAAAGGCTTCTTTCTCAAGGGCATCAAAAGTAGGGATTGTGTGGTTATGGGTTAATTAACTTTTATTTTGCTGCAGATAAATAAAGTTACCCATCTGCTATGTTTCACTCATTAGATGGTAAAGTTTTAACAACATATATGGTATCACAGAGAGGACAAGAACACGTGCTTACCATCCTTTTATTCAAAGCAGTCTTCGTCTAGTTTTCAAGAGTAGGTAAAGTAACTTCTGCTTGGCTAAAATGGTTTAGCCAATCAGAAGTTATGTTTCATTTTATCTACCCTCGACAGGCCCATAGGAAGCAGTTTTGGATTTGGGAGAAGGGGGGGGGCAAAAATTTTCAGAATCGGCTTGTCGTCCCGATTTGACATATATTTCGTTTAGTTATGCAGTGAGAAATACTCCGTCTACCTAACCTAGGGACCCAAATAGAAGGAAATTTGTTTAACATTGTGGTGAATTATGAGATTTTTGAGAAAAAATAAAGCAGAAAATCACACCGAATGAAATGTGACGTCAGAAATTGTTTGGTGTCTATCATATAAGTCATTTTTTTGGTGATCAAATTATTGGAGGGGCCCGGCCCCCTCTGCTCCTATATACGGCCCTGATCGATCTTACTTACCTTAAGAAACCTATTTTGGGTATCATATTAATTACAGGCACAAATAATGATCGTTCATCATCTTTAAACTTTAGGTGGGACCTGTACACATCCGGCTGTCCGGGCGTTCTTGGCGGTGACGTAACCTTTGCCGACATCAGATGGTATATTTGGCACAACTGTACTTTGTTTTCGAAGCCACCTGCCCATCTTACCTTTAACAGGGGATTTATGGACTGTGGTGCGTCCATGACATCAGACTGCAAGGACAAAAAGGGATTTGAAGCGTTACCTAATATTAGAGCCATGTGCGAAACAGGGCATTGTAAGTACTTGACATGATATAATCTAAACTTTTGTTTTTAAAACCCTTTACCAAACAATCCCTGGTTTTTACGACCCTGAGATAGAAGCCTTTTAAAAACATAGTGGGAAAAGGAGAAAATGCTGGTAAACAGCATTTTCTCCTTTTTCCACAATGTTTTTTACCCTGCAGGGGAAAAAAATCAATTTTTGAGTTATGTTTATTTTGTCGTCTGCAAGTGCTTTCAATTTGGACCAGTCTAAAATTTTGTCGTTTGGTAAAGAGTTAACTAATTACAAGATTACTTTATGCTTATCCATACTGAAAGAATTCGAAAAAGACAAACTTATTCAGCTCTTTAACCAATTACCAAACGACAATATTTTAGGCTTGTCCAAATTGAAAGCATTTGCAGACGACAAAATAAAAGTGTCTGAAAACTTGAAATTTGTTTTGTGACGGGTCGAAAACATTGTGGGAAAAGGGGAAAATGCTGGTTACCAGCATTTTCTCCTTTTCCCACAATTTTTTCTAAAGGCTTCTTTCTCAGGGGCGTCAAAAGTAGGGATTTGGTGGTAACGGGTTAACAAACTACAAAATTTTAGCAAGGTCCAAATTGAAAGCATTTGCAGATGACAAATTTAAGGTGGCCAAAATGACAAAACTGGTCATTAATAGGTTAGAAAATATTATGGGAAAAGTAGAAAATGCTGTTTACTAGCATTTTCTTTTTTCCCCCACAATGTTTTCAAAATCTTTCTTCCTCAGGGTTGTTAAAAGTCGGGGATTTCTGGTAAGGGTTAAGCCTATATAATGGTATTTGTACTTAAAATAGTAGTAAACATCATGGGAAGAGTAGAAAATGCTGAAAAGAATGTGAATTTCTATGACGCCATCTCAGTAGCATTAAAAACGGACTTGCGTTTGTTGGAATTTGATGTATAGAGTGATCGGTCAAAGGAGGCGTTTGTGAGAAAAAAGGCCACTTAGCTTTACATTTCGTCAAAAATCGTAGGTTTACTTCAAAGACTTCGTAACTACAGCTTGTTTCAAGCTGTAGTTACGAGGTTTTTGAAGTAAACCGACAAAATTCTCCATTGATTTTTTACCACATGATCCTAAGGTTAAACGACCCTAAAGAAGGAGACTTTTGTAAATATTTTGGGATAAGGACAAAAAATGCGGGCATCGTTTTCCCACAATGATTTCTACCCTATCAAAGACAAAAACAATCTCATTAGCTTTATTTATTTTGTCGACTGCAAATGCTTTCAATTTCGTCCAATCTAAAATTTTATCATTTGGTAAAGAATTAATCAGTATATCGTATCAAAACTAAACCAAATTTTTATGTGTCGATTCTCCTCTTTGCCTGAGAGGTCAATTATAAGTTTCTTGCGGTGCGTTGTTTGCGCATGTCATATTCTTCGAAGATTCAACTGTCTTGTATGACGCATCACTAGCCCCCAAAAGCGGGCTGACTGTAATATTACGCTCTATAAAGTAGTAATGTAGAAAATAGCTTTTATCAATACGTTTGAGGAGAAATTAGACCTGCTTTAGCTCCAGATTTATGTAGACTGCTGATCATAGCTGAGTGAATTGCACGAGGTAGCGTTTTATTGAGTTTAGTTTAAACACAGTTTATTTCATATACAATGAAATGGGGTTGGACCACAAGTTCTAACAACTTAGAATCGGTCCTTCCCCTACAAGAATGTACAATAATGATTTCTACAACAATGGCAAATACAGTAAATACCTTTCTAATAAATGTAAAACAAAAATGAAAACGAAAGGAACGGAAAAAAGGGATATTTATAAGGGGAAAAAGATAAAAGGAAATATGATGGTGCTCTCTGTTAGATGTCTGGTAATATTATCACTGTTACAGTCGGTGTAAATTACTTAAAACGTTTGGTATTTTTTATATATGTCTGGACTGCTTCAAAAAGTAAACAGTTTTGATTAAAAGTTATGTCAGCACTGCCAAACAGTAATTTATTAATATTTAAAGGATGGAATTCCCTTGTTGCTCGAAAAAGCGAGATCCTGAAATCTGAATAACGATGGCATTTAAAAAAATAATGTTCAGCATTTTCGACCCCAGTATAACAGTCACACATTGGATCCAATCTTAAATGGTTTATATAAAGATCTTCGTTTAGATGGCTACAGTTGTTTCTTAACCGTGCATGAAGCACTGAGATATATCTATTACCAATACAATAAATATTTGAAATTTTGACTTGCTTATTCTTATCAGAGAATTTGGATTTAAACGAACTATATGTTGAACTACTTCTTATTTCTTGTTCTAAATTGTTCCAGAGTGAAATTGAAGATGGGATACATGACTTTTGTAAAATACTTGTTCTAGTATGTATATTTTCATAATTTTGGCTGTCTCTCAGCTGATATTGTGATCTGTTGCCAATTAATGGAGGAATTTATTCTGCTATATAATGTGGGACAAGATTATTAGAAACTTTGTACATAAAACACAACTTAGAATTTTTCCGTCTTGCCGATAATGTTTCCCAACCACATTCTCGGTAAAGATTTTCAAGAGATACTGATCTTGTAAGGCCTGTTACGATTCTTGCAGCTTCATTCTGTAGTTTGTCAATAGAATCCGAACATGAAGCTGAGCAGCCATCCCATACTATAGATGAGTATTCAAGGATAGGTCTTACATAGGATAAATAAATTTGATTTAATGCTGCACGAGTCAGAGTAAATTGAATTCGACGCATAGTATGAATTATTTTGGATGCCGCGTTTAAAGTGTTATTTATATGGTCATTCCAAAGACCTGAACTACTTAGTGTTATACCAAGATGTTTATGTTGATCTACAATATTGATTCTAGAATTTTCAAAATAAAGTTCTGGCTCACCATGATCCTTTCTTGAGGAAAATATAACAGCTTCAGTTTTATTTGGGTTGAAATCAACCAGCCATTGTTTTGCCCATATTGAAACATTTCTTAGGTCATGGTTTATTATACCCTCAATATCTTGTAGTGATGTAGCGGAATAGTAAAGGGAACTGTCATCTGCATATAATCTAGTAAGACTTAATAAAGATTCTGTAATATCATTTACATAAATGAGAAACAAAAGAGGTCCAAGTACTGAGCCTTGCGGAACTCCTGCTTTTAAGGGTAGAAAATTAGATTCTGATGCTTGTATTACTACTTTTTGTTTCCTATTTTCAAGATAACTGTTCAACCACAGAAGAAGACTGTCACCTATGCCGTTTTCTTTAAGTTTATACCTTTCTATTCCATGCCAGTCTTTGACGTTTTTCAACATTAGTTTAAAATTCTATTTTAAGTTCATTAGCTTTTGAATACACATTTGCGTATTTTTATCTATCATATCACGTGACTGTTAGGAGGAGAAACTATTTAAAGGTCGGTATTCAGAATTTTAAAATCACACCAAATCAAAATATATATGTATCACTGAAATTTATATGAAAAAACAATACAAATCATCAATAATTAAGAATCATAAAATTACGGAAAACAATGTTTTTTGATGGTATTCCCTTAAAAGGTTACGTAGCCTCTTAAGCTAATTTTAGATTTCCCGCCAAAAATCGAAAAAGCATTATGGGAATGTTATGTGACTGGCACGTGACTAATGACGCTTAAATTCCATAACATTACAAAAATGCAATTATTTTCCACAATGTCTTCTTCGGACACTATGTTTGAAGCTTCGCCTGTATATTTCCGGTATGTAAATGAGCGTGTTGTTTATGTAAAAATAGACCGTGTTTCCCGTCGGTGTCCACATGGGCTGTAGTAAATATCTAATTTCTCTTGTTGTCGGATGGTTTTCGACTACTGGGGTTTAATGAATGAAAATTAAGAGGCTTTGGGAGTATGAGGATGATTTTTTTGTATTTGTGTAAAATTTTCGTCCCAAAGTCTGAAGTGCCACCTTTAAGGTTTCACGCTTTCAGTCCAATCATTTGCTTTGTTATGCCTCATACACTACTTTTGATTTTATGAATATATAATATATTATATTTAACCCTTAACCTTCCGTTGGCAAGCATGTAAGCATGTATGTTTTGCGCAGAGTATAGAGCGGGATCAGCCTGCCCGTCCGTGCAGTATGGACTTGCTCTACACTCTCCGCTGCTTTGCTTTCAATGATTGGTAATAACGGTTATATAAGCCCAGCCCATTTAGCATTTACATTTAGCAAAATATTTTAAAGTGTAATCGTCATCTATTTGTATTCGGGGGGATAAGGGTTAGAGTAGCAGGGCTTCAAAATCTGTTTCAAATTTTACCCACACTTCCACAGATGCCCCCGTATCCGTTTCCGAGTTTCTGGCGATTCATCAATTCAAGAACCCTTACTGCGCCTTATGTCTTCTCGACCCTCCAGAAGTAGCCGATGTGTGTTCGGCCGATGTACTCTCTGACAGCCGATCAATTGGCACAAACTCCATAACAGCTCTGTTGGATATAAACCCATCTCCTCAAAGTGACGTCAAAGCGGAGCCAAGATGTGCACTTAATGAAACCTTCGACTATGTCATGGTATGTAGGTTCATCTCTGACTTACGTCATTTTATTCCTATTTTCGAATTCACAAAATAGTTTTGGCTCTGTTTAAACCATTGGAGGACTAATGAAAATGTGTAGACATTGGTCCATTCTGACCACTTTAAACTAAAAAGGGATACATCAAATCATACGTGATGCAGTGTGGTGATCTTCGATGTCCTCGATATACATGTACGACTGCATTGGATGTGTTTGGAGGTAACAAAACATATAACTTAATTGTACACATTTTCTATTTTCTCTTTACACCGGAATCCCCAAATTTCTGATTCATAGTACAAGATTGGTTTACTATAATGTTGAATAATTTTAATGCATCTCCAATACTTTGCCAGTGTTGGAGATGCTTTAAAATTATTCAACAGCGTTTTGTATAACAAGCGTCTGAATCACAAGGTACACTGGCCCCTCGATTTGTAGAACAAATACCAAAAGGTTTGACCGAGGTCAGTCTGCGCAGTCTGCGAAGGCTAACCTGAGTCAATACTCTGTAGATGATTTAAGCATCCTATTCACAGAGCTTGGCTAGTTTTCTAAATATGGACGTGTGTGTTATTTCATCGCCACACCTCACATTTTCGTACATTTGCAGAACCGTTGCAGGCTACTCAACTGTCCATGGAACTCCCACATCCACTTTGGAGAATGCGTAACGTTCAGCCATTGGGTTACAGACATACAGGTGCGAATCAAGATGTTATTTCGTCCAGTCGACGACTTCGTTTTTGGATACGAACTCACTGAGTATGACGAAGATGAGTCGGTTGAGTTCGTTGCCGACATCCTCCGAACTCTGAAGTTAGGTCCCTGCAGGCCTAGTATTCTTTATGCAATTGCCTACCTGGAGAGTAACACTGAAACGCTGAAGTTTGTCATGGTCAACTCACTAATAACCCTGTCTGATACCTGCACTTTTAAATACATTCTCCGGAACCAGAAATATAACGCACCGCTTACGTTCTACAAAGATATAACTATGAACAACATGTCACGGCCAATGTATGGACACATCTATTTTGCTGAAGGCTATAACTCAAATTACGTCCTTGATCCCTCCGTCTTTACCCAGAAACATCTGACCTATTATACTCGTGCAAACGTGCAAGTTTACGTTCTTGAAGAATTCTTCATTTGTCCATATTTCTCCATGAATGTCACCGAGTACAACTCCATCCTGTTGAATTGCAACATTTCCAATTCATCCACAACGCTATCAACACTTAAACGTACAGACAGGATCCATAGAGACTTCTACGTTCTTTCTGATAGTACTATAGCTGTTTGCAAGGAAACATATTTTAGGTTATGTGGGGCCAAGAGCATGGCGGCAAGTTACGCCCTTTCTGTTCCTTTATGTTTTCTCTTCTTGTGTCTTGCGTGCTATTAGAATTAACTTTTTCCGAAAAGTCACAGTTTTGAGTCTTTTCAAATTCAAAACATCTGAAGACGATACTCAAAATTGGTACAAGTGCGCTTGAGCTCTCTGATAGAGTAGAGAATATTACGGAAACGGGAGAGAACGCTGGTTACAAGCATTCTGTTCTTTTCCCATAATGTTTTCAGAAGCCTCCTCTTCCAGGGTCCTGAAAACCAGAGATTGTGTGGTAAAGGTATGACTCGTTACCAAACGACAAAATTTTATACAGGTCCAAATTGAAAGCATTTGCAGACGACAAAATAAAAGTGACTGAAAATTTGAAACTTGTTTTTGGAAGGGAAGAAAACATTGTGGGAAAAGGAGAAAATGCTGGTTTCCAGCATTTTCTCCTTTTCCCACAATGTTTTTAGAAGGCCTCTTGCTCAGGGTCGTTAAAAGTTGGGATTGTGTGGTAAAGGTTTAAGCCTATCCAAAATAATCCAAGGTTTTATCGACTCTGCTAAAGAAAGCTTTTGAAAAAAAAAAATGTGGGCAAAGGAGAAAATGCTGGTAAACAGCATTATCTGTTTTTTTTGTTCTAACGTTTTCTATCCTTTTGAAGATAAATCTAGTCTATTAATTAAGCCTTACTTAATTTATCGCCTGTAAATACTTTCAATTTGGATGTATCTAAAATCTTTCCCACTGAGGTAAATATTCTGCATATACATCTAACTTTGTTCAACTTGCAGCAGACAGAACCACTGTTTGAAAATACTGTGGCAAAGTCCAAGTTTTTTTTTTAAGTTTCAGGTATCTGCAAACATGTATCTCCAAAGGGCGTTAATGGCTCAGTGATAAAGTGTAGGACTCGTGACCTGGAGGTCCTGGGTTCAATCCTCATTGGCTCTACTGGGTTTTTTACAGGAGTGTCCTTAAGCAAGATACTTCAGAGCCTAGCCTAGTACTGGCACAACCAAGGAAACATGAATAATGTGAGCTGTCGCTGTGATATGACTGAAATAATGTTGAAAGCGGTCCGTAAAACGCCATTCAAACAAAAGCGTCTCCAAAGCAAATTACCCTTTCTAGCCTATGGCACTTACATAAATAACTCGTACACAAGGTAAAAGTTGTGGTGTCCGTGGTTGTGAGGTAGAGCGTCGGCCTCGTAACCAAAAGGTCCCGAGTTCGATTCCCGGGAGCGGATGTCAACTTTGGGATTTTTCATTGGCCCACACACTCGGCGCGAGTACTGGTGTAGTTCCCAGGAAGCAGAATCGAGAGAGATTAGTATCAGTTGTAAGAACTTGTTTCTCACTCGATGTAAAATAAATATGTTTAAACTAAAGGTAAAAGTTGACGACGGACGACGTACGACGGACACAGCACTATCACAATAGCTCACTCTGCGCACTTCATGCTCAAGTGAGCTAATAATGGCAAACCTTGTATAATGATTAGTCAAGTCTTTGTCTGAAATTATTGATCACGTTCCTACATGTTTCCTGACCAATGGAACGGATCTCTCTCCTGATGGCACTCTTAAGTTCATTTGTATTCGTTGGTGTGGGTTTGTATACGCTGCGTCCTTCAAGTAACCCCACAAGAAAAAGTCAAGGAACGTGATCAATAATTTTAGACAAAGACTTGACGTAATTGCCCAAAACGGACGTCATCGGATGTTTTTGATTAAAAAAAAAAGACGGATATAGTTTGGAAAAGGTAGGGCAGGAAAGTTCTGGGAAATCTGTTACGTTTACTTTGCCGCCTCCTGGAACGTGATTGGCTAAAAGTAAGCGCAGACGCTCACGCCACTGAACTTTTGACCAATCACGTTTAAGGATTTCTGTATTGGTCGCGGGTCATCAATATTGATACGAGGTCAACTGTATTGATCGGAGGTCAAGTCGTATTAAGCCGGGGTCACGACCTGTGTACTATACGAAATCAGAAATGTGACTGGTATCGCGTGGACCGGTTTCCTTGTATAACTTCTATATATCCAATAGTTAATTAATAAAGAATGGTACAATATGAGCAATACAGAAAAAAAGTAGTTCCGGCAAACATTCTTAAACTTCATATCACTAGTGATGATACCATAATCATCATCACTAGTGCTGTTATTCACTATGAAACGTCAGTAATTCACTGATAAGAGTATAATAATATAATAATCTGGGTCGATACTATTTGCTTTTGATGAATTTTTGGGTTATGTAATGTCTTGATATAACGTAATCAAATAAACATAATAGGCTGGGGATTCCCCGTTAGTACCATAACAAGTTTAAAAATACAAAGGCTAGCATGATATGGATATAATATTTTCAGAAGCATTACGATATAAAAAATTCAGAAGCATGATGATAAAAAAAAAAAAAAAAAATTCAGAAGCATGAAGATAAAAAAAAAAAAGAAAAAAAAAAAAATTCAGAAGCATGATGATAAAAAAAAAAAAAAAAAAAATTCAGAAGCATGAAGATAAAAAAAAAAAAATTCAGAAGCATTACAACAAAGAAAATTCAGAAGCACGATGATAAAAAAAAATAATTCAGAAGCATTACGATAAAAAATTCAGAAGCATGATGATAAAAAAAAAATTCAGAAACATTACGATAAAAAAAAATTCAAAAGCATGATATGATAAAAAAAAATTCAGAAACATTACGATAAAAAAATTCAGAAGCATGATGATAAAAAAATTTCAGAAACATTACGATAAAAAAAGATTCAGAAACATGATGATAAAAAAATTTCAGAAGCATTACGATAAAATTTTTTTCATAAGCATGGTGATAAGAAAATTTCAGAAGCATTGTGGTTAAAGAAATTTCATGAGCTTTATGGTTAGATGTATCTTGCACTGGAATCCACATTTTATATCTACTCCTGCACGTCCAAGGACCTTTTAACCTCATAACTCAATCGCTTGTAAGACAAATTAAATTTTCAGGGATGCCTTACTGAGTGATGACTTGTTCGGGGCAATACATCACGTCGATACATTAACCCATTACCAAACGACAGTATTATAGACTTGTCCAAATTGATAGCACTTGCAGACGACAAAATAAAAGTGACTGAAAATTTGAAATTTGTTTAGTGAAGGGTAGAAAACATTGTGGGAAAAGGAGAAAATGCTGGTTACCAGCATTTTCTCCTTTTCCTACAATGTTTTCTAAAGGCATTGGTTACCAGCATTTTCTCCTTTTCCCACAATGTTTTCTAAAGGCTTCTTTCTCAGGGGCGTCAAAAGTAGGGATTGTGTGGTAATGGGTTAAATCCCCTTCTGCTTGAACATGGCTAATCTGAATTATTACAGTTCAGCACTGTTTATACAGTTCTAGATCACGTGTTTATCTAAACATTTTTCTTCCTTGTTCCTCGTTTGAGTGACAACCGTATCATACCTACAGATTTCCCAGAAATTTCCGACCGACTCTTTTCCAAACTATACCCGTTTTTTTATCAATCCGAATGAGAAAAACATTCGAAAACATTATGGAAAAAGGAGAAAATGCTGGTAACCATTTTTTTATACGCCCGAAGGGTCGTATTATGTTATACCCCCGGTCGTCCGTCCGTCCGTCCGTCCGTCCGTCCGTCCGTCCGTCTGTCTGTCCGTCCGTCCGTTAGCAATTTCTTGTGTGTGCAACTCCTCCTACAGTTTTCATCGGAATTCTTTGAAACTTGCCACAATGAATCTCCATGATGTCCAGTTGTGCACCTGGGTCTTAGAATTTTTATTGCTGTTTGCGTCCCAAAATTATCTGCCCTTGATTTCTGAAATAACTAACTTTTCACTTTGAATTTTTGTTCAGGCCATAACTTCCATACCATACAAGGTATCAAATTGAAACTACATACGCTGATAGTACACATTATGGAAAAGTGCAGTACACATGAAACATAACTCTGCTACTTCTATTTTTTGAGTTATTGCCCTTTGTTAATTTTCGGATTGAATTTTTGTCCAGGCCATAACTTCCATACCATACAAGGTATCAAATTGAAACTACATACGCTGATAGTACACATTATGGAGAAGTGCAGTACACATGAAACATAACTCTGCCACTTCTATTTTTTGAGTTATTGCCCTTTGTTAATTTTCGGATTGAATTTTTGTCCAGGCCATAACTTCCAAACTATAAAAGCTATTAACTTGAAACTTCATACACTGATAGAACACATAATGGAGAAGTGCAGTGCACATGAACCATAACTCTGCCACTTTTATTTTTTGAGTTACAGCCCTTTGTTAATTTTCAGTTTGAATTTTTGTCCAGGCCATAACTTCTAAACTATAAAAGCTATTAACTTGGAACTTCATACACTGATAGAACACATTGTGGAGAAGTGCAACGCACATGAGCCGTAACTGTGCCACTTTTATTTTTTGAGTTATTGCCCTTTGTTAATTTTCAGTTTGAATTTTTGTCCAGGCCATAACTTCCAAACTATAAAAGCTAATAACTTGCAACTTCATACACTGATAGAACCCATTATTGAGAAGTGCAGTGCACATGAACCATAACTCTGCAACCTATATTCTTTTAGTTATTGCCCTTTCTTAATTTTCAGTTTGAATTTTTGTCCAGGCCATAACTCCCAAACTTTAAAACCTATCATCTTGAAACTTCAAAGACTAATAGAACACATTATGAAGAAGTGCACTGCACAAGAACCATAACTCTGCCATCCTTCCTTTGTAGTTATTGCTCTTTGTTAGTTTTCTCTTTGAATTTTCGTCTGTGCCATAATTTCTAAAATATAAAAGCTATGATCTTGAACCTCTCAAGACTGATAGAACACCTTGTGGAGAACAGCAATTCACAAAATTTGTAACTGTGCCACCCTTCTTTTTTTAGCTATTGCCCTTTAATATTTTTTCACATATCATGGAGATTAACTACTCTTCATTATTGGCCCTTCCGTCATTTCAACTCATTTCACTGACAAGCCCCTTCGGGCGTATATGCGCCGCTTTGCGAAGCTCTTGTTCCATTATGTTTTAAAAAAGCATTCGATCTTGTTGATCATGAAATATTATTATATAAACTTAAATTGCATCATTTCACAGACAAAGCTTGTAAGCTTTTCAATTCTTATTTAAATGGTAGATTTCAAGTTATTAAAAATGGCCCTGTGGTATCGGAAATGCAACCACTATCATCTGGTGTTCCTCAAGGCTCGATTTTAGGACCCATCTTATTTTTACTATACGTGAATGACTTACCTTTAAACCTTCTATCAAACATAGACATGTATGCAGATGATGCTACTCTTTATAAATCAAGTAAATCTCTATCATAAATTAATGAATTATTACAAAATGACTTATCTAAAATTGATACTTGGTCTAAAAATAACAATATGATTTTAAATCCAAAGAAAACTACTTGTATGATTATAGGGAGTAAAAGGAGACTTAAGAATCTACCAGAACTTCAATTAAAAGTTTCAAATAATAAAATCGAGAATGTAAGTGCTCAAAGGGTTCTTGGTTTATATATTGACAATTCGCTATGCTGGAAGATTCATGTTGACAAGGTCTGTTCAAAGGTATCGTCAAAAGTGCATTTACTCAAGAGAATAAATAATTTTCTCACACTGGATATGAAACAACTGTTTTATAATTCATACATTGCTCCTTGTTTTGACTATGGTTGTATTTCGTGGAGTCACTGTAAATCAGCTTTTATAAACAGAATTATCAAGTTACAAAAACGAGCTGCATGTATAATTTTGAAAAAACCTAGAAAAACATGCTCTAAGTCAAATTTCACCTCATTAAAATACAATGTAGCTTAGCATTAAAGGTCGCCTCAAATATTTTACAATCCTCATGGTTTATAAAACGCTTCATGGTCTAGCGCCACCTTACATGTCTAACCTTATAAATTATAGTAGGAATCAATATTACATGCTAAGATCTGAGTTAAATAATGATGTTACAAGCCAAAACATACCTAGAACAGATTTTAGAAAGCTCACCTTTTCCTATATTGGGATGCAATATTGGAATTCGATCCCCATAGATATAAGAACTATTAATAATATAGGTTATTTTAAACAAAAACTAAAAAGCTTTCTTATGTCATTAGACTTCTAATTAAATGCCTACACTCTTCTACTGTTATATTTTATATCAAATGAATATACATTGTTCATTTACAACTAATATTATATTGTCTGTGTATGTCTTTGAAATGATGTTATATTGTTGTATGAGTTATATTGCAAATTTATGGCTGTGTGCTCTGGATGTAAAGTGATATACATGTGTGTGGGTGGGTGTGTGGGTGTGGGTGTGTGTGTGAGAGAGAGAGAGAGAAGAGAGAGGGAGAGAGAGAGTGTTATTGTAGTTGTTTTTAAGAAGGCCATGTTGAAAATAAGATTTGTACATATGTCTTAACATGTTACCTTCTCTAAATAAAGTTATTATTATTATTATTATTATTATTATTATCCTTTTCGTTCAGAAAATTCCATCTCATTATTTCTTTAATATTTGGCTTCTCGTCTGCAATATATTTTCAATTTGGAGTTAATAAATTACATCACGCAGACGACTGTCTCGTTCGAAACGCCAGACGACTTTTGAAAGCAGTGTTGCTTAACTCTTTACCAAACGACAAAATTTTAGACTGGTCCAAATTGAAAGCACATGCAGACGAAAAAATAAACGTAACTCAAAAATTGAAATTTGTTTTCAGCAGGGTAGAAAACATTGTGGGAAAAGGAGAAAATGCTGGTTACCAGCATTTTCTCCTTTTCTTACAATGTTTTCAAAAGGCTTCCATCTCCGGGTCGTAAAAACCAGGGATTGTTTGGTAAAGGGTTAAAAATGGAAAAATAACTAACTAGTAATAATAGAATATAATTTTTCCAGCAGTGTTTTCAACCTATTCTTTACCACACCATCCAGTTTTAACGACATTGAAAAAGAATACATTTGAGAATGTTGTAGGAAAAGAAGAAAAAAGTTGCCCTTGCTAAAACGATTATCACTTTTTTTAAGTCACATTTATTTTGTCGTGTGCAAATCGTTTCAAGGTTTCAAGATTTTTATATCAATTAAACAGATAGCTGAATTATAATTAACTTCGACCAATCCTGTTTTTACCAGAACTTTTCCCAGTATTTTTGGGAATCTTCTACTTCGAACTGGTTTTTGACGGGTTAATTACGTGGCATGTGTATGTTTTGTGGCTATAAACCGTGCAATGTTTAATGTTCTGTTTAATGCAACAAAAAGTACATGTTGTATTATGTCAGACTTTGTTATGTTTCGAAGATGTTAGAAAATGTTTTTGGGGGGTAAAGATTTGTGTTTTGGCTTCAAAGTAAAAATTGCTCTCGCAGATTTGCTCTTTCGTTCGTGTTCTCGTTTGTCCCTCGGTTCGCTATTTCGGTCTTATATTAGTTCTTTTGCGCTGTCTGTCGATAGGTCGTTTGCAATTACTTAATTTCTTTGTTCATTCATTAGTTTATTCGTCCGTCCGTCTTTTAAATCGTTGGCTGGCTGGCCGGCTGGCTGACTGACTCACTGACTCACTCACTTACTCACTCATTAGTTTGTTCGTCCGTCCGTCTTTTAAATCGCTGGCTGGCTGCCCGGCTGGCTTGCTCACTCACTCACTCACTCACTCACTCACTCATTCATTCATTCATCCATTCATTCATAAAAAAACCTGGTGCCATTGAAAAATCTGAAGCTAACGAGCCAACAATCACATTTAGCAGACAAACAGAAAAAGAGAAACAAGAAAATATATAAAAGTACAATAAAAACTAAGATCAAACAATGTAGGCCCTTTTATTCCTAAGCCGACCAAGGTAGGTAAAATATGTAGAGAGATTTACTACTTTCTTCATCCAGAAAAACAACATAACAAAGAACAAGATAAGTGGGCGATATCTGTTCGTTATCGTAATATGTTGTGTAAAACCTATGTTGTTGGCACTGATTTCCCATTTAAATACCGTTTGTGAAAACAAGGGCTTCTGTGGACAGCATTGATCAAGATCAGACGGCACAGAACGTGCAGTCTGATCTTGAATCAAAACCGTCCGCTTCCTTAGATAAGCATTTTCAAAGATAAAAGTAAAATGTGAGTCCTGCCCAATTAGACAGCTAAGAAATACAGTTCGGTATAGCCAATCAGAATCTCTGTTACATGTTCTTACAAATTTAGAAAACCTTTGAGAATAAGGCTAAGAATATTCTCAAGAATTGTTCGTGAATACGGGCCCTTGGAGATCGACAGCATTTGCTTGCAGACGACAACTCAAAATGTGAGTGACTGAAAGTTTGAAATTTGTTTTGTGAAGAGTACAAAACATTGTGGGAAAAGGAGAAAATGCTGGTAACCAGCATTTTCTCCTTTCCCCACTATGTTTTCTAAAGGCTTTTCTCTCGAGGTCGTCAAAAGTAGGGATTGTGTGGTAGTGTGTTAAATAAAGTTTTTACTCTTTACCAAACGACAATATTTTTGTTTTGTCCAAATCGAAACAGTTGCAGACGACAAAATAAAAGTGACTGAAAAATTGAAATTTGTTATGGGAAGGGTAGAAAACACTGTGGGAAAATGAGAAAATGCTGGTTTTCTCCTTTTCCCACAATGTTTCCTAAATGCTTCTTTCTCAAGGTCGTCAAAAGTAGGGATTGTGTGGTAATGGGTTAAACTGCATTTAACTTTTTACCAAACGACAAATTTATAGACTGATCCAAATTGAAAGCATTTGCAGTCGACAAAATGAATGTGACTGAAGAATCGAAATTTGATTTGGGAAGGGTAGAAAACATTGTGGGAAAAGAAGAAAATGCTGGTATCCAGCATTTTCTCCTTTTCCCACAACGTTTTCAAAAGGCTTCTACCTCAGGGTCGTCAAAAGTCGTCATTGTGTGGTAAAGGTTTAATACGAAAGAAACAAATCGCCGTATAGACAGCACTATTATTAAATACATGATCGTCAGCTGTAGATTACAGTATTTTTTTCTTCTTCTTCCCTCAACCAAACACTTGTGCAAACACTTTGGCAAAATGGAAAAAAATATGCTCATAACGAAGAATTATTCACTGTAATATTGTGTTCGCATATAAAATATATTAACCCTTTACCAAACAATCCCTGCGTTTTACGACCCTGAGATAGAAGCCTTTTGAAAACATTGTGGGAAAAGGAGAAAATGCTGGTGACCAGCATTTTCTCCTTTTCCCACAATGTTTTCTACCCTATCATATAGAAAAATCAACTTTTTAGCAACTGTTAATTTGTCATCTGCAAAATTTTCAATTTGGTCTGGTCCAAAATTTACCGTTTGAGAAAGGATTAAGCCTTTACCAAACAATCCCTGCGTTTCATGACCCTGAGATAGAAGCCTTTTGAAAACATTGTGGGAAAAGGAGAAAATGCTGGTAACCAGCATTTTCTCCTTTTCCCACAATGTTTTCTAACCTGTTTGAAACAAATTTCAATTTTTGAGTTCCGTTTATTTTGTCCTCTGTAAGTGCTTTCACTTTGAACCAGTCTAAAATTGTGTCGTTTGATAGAGGGTTAAACCCTTTACCCTCAACCCCCCCCCCAAAAAAAAAACCAAAAAAAAACAAGCAAACTTAAGATTCTTCTAAATTCAAACGATAAATATCTTTATAAAAGACAGACGGCATATATTTGCCAGCAAATAGACAGGGATCCGTAAGATAAACATGTGTACATTTTCAACCAATCGCAACTTTTTATTTGTTTATTTGCTATCGATACTCAAAAGGAGATCCAAAACCAGTACATCCGGCTACGCCGAAAAATCTGCAGATGACAATTTTTAAATTGATAAAACAAAACCGTAAGTTTTCTATTAGGATGGAAAACATTTTGGGAAAGGGAGAAAATGCTGGAAACCAGCATTTTCTCCTTTTCCCACAATGTTTTCAAAAGTTTTCTGAAACATGGTGGTTATAAGTTGAAAGACTATTTGGTGAAAGGTTGTTAACCCCATGATCACGTGAGTATTTCCATTTTATAGAACAGAACAGAACATATTTTTATTCATGACTTGTACACAAAATACATCGTCAATTATACAAATTTAACATTCCAAATATACAACTTCACATAGGTCAAAGCAAGCAAAGGACTATAACAACAATAAAAAGAATGAAAGAATCTAAGTCTGAAATCTGAAATAACACAGTAGACATTCGTTAGAAATAATGTTTTGGAGAGTAAGTCAAAGAGGAAAACTTTAGGATAAAATGCAAATTAGTTGATTTCGCAAAAAGAACGCTTCCTTAAGGAAGTGAGCAATGCTACACAATGTTTTCTTCTCTTTAGATTGAAATAACTGGCATAGTTTATACATAGAAGGTTTTCTAATAAAGGATGCTGGTAAGTATTTATTTCTAATTTCAACAAATGGATTATAAGGATGTTTTCAGAAGCGTCTGCTGCCAATTTGTTACAAGGGCGTAATGAATTAACCCTTAACCGCACAAAGCTGACTTTTAACGACCCTGAGAAAGAAGCATTTTGAAAACATCGTGGGAAAAGGAGAAAATGCTGGTAACCAGCATTTTCTCCTTTTCCCTCAATGTTTCTACCCCATCAAGGATTTGAACTACCTTTAATTTGTCGTCTGCATATGCTTTGAATTTGGACATGTCCAGAATTTCGTGGTGTGGTAAACAGTTAAATCCAAGACGAAATGGGCTCGTTTTTTTTTCATTTGAAAATATCTTGCAAAGGAGACATGTCTGGTAACCAGTATTTTTTCCCCTTTTCCCACATGGTTTTATTGCATTTCTAAGATAAATTCCATAATTTGAAACACTCACAGTTTGTCGTCTGCAAAAATGGTTTTAATCAAGGACAGGTGAAACAATTTGTAGTTTAGTAGATCTAACGAGCAAAACCCTTATAATAGATTCCCGAGTTTTAACAGTCCTGACAAAGAAATACTTGGAAAAAACATTGAGGGAAAACGAGAAAAAGCTAGCTAACAGGATATTCCATTTTTCTGACAATCTCTCTACCATTTTTTACAGAGAGCGTCGTCATTTGAGCTATATTTAATTTTTCGTCTGCAAATGCTTTCAATTTGGACAAGTCTAAATTTTTGTTGTGTGGTAAAGAGTTCAACCTTTCCAAAACATTAAATCTTTAGTTTTTTTTCAAAATGGAAGAATTTACAGGTATAAAATTAAACATATTTCGCGTGATGGGACATTTATATAAAAGGATGAAAAAATATTGTGGGAAAAGGAGAAAATGCTGGTTACCGGCATTTTCTCCTTTTTCCTCAATATTTTCAAAAGGATGAATCTTCTGGATCGTTAAAACCGTATTGTGAGGCGAAGGGTAAATGCCGACTGGAATTATGGGAAAGGGTTATTCTTGGAACTGGAATGAAGACAAAACTGCATCCACATGACGTATGATGTTCATTACCCGTTACCCCATTGGAAAAAAAATGCGGCGGATGACTTAGGAAAAAATGCTGGAAAAAATTCACACGGTTTACACAAATTCAGCCTAAAAACACATATGTGACACGTCATGCAAAAATGAACCTTCTGGGAACTGCGAAAAGTGTCTACCCTGGTCAGACTGCGCGGACGTCCAGGCTGATCAGAATCGACACTTTTTTGCCTTTATGATATTTTCTGTATGACAAGTGATCATTCCACCTTATTGTACTTTCATTTTTGAACTATCAACTTAACTCATTACCAAACGACAAAATTTTAGGTTTGTCCAAATTGAAAACATTTGCAGACGACAAAAATAAAAGTGACTGAAAATTTGAAATTTGTTTTGTGAAGGGTAGAAAACATTGTGGGAAAAGGAGAAAATGCTGGTTACCAGCATTTTCTCCTTTTCCCACGATGTTTTCTACAGGCTTCTTTTTCAGGGGCGTCAAAAGTAGGGACTGTGTGGTAATGGGTTAAACTGACCTGCACTGTCTTTGATCTGTTTCCATCTAATTGATGTTGGAAATTCACAGATAGTCCATTTTTCGTGTTAACGGGTCACATATAGATTTATGGGCCACTTTCTGTGAAAAGGGGGGTTAAGGTAAAACCTGTGTAATGGAAAACAGCTATTTCCACTAAAATATCATCCTGCAAAATTAGCTATAATTAAAAATGAGTATTATTGAACTACTTTCACCGATTCATTTTTTTTCCATTTTTTCCTTCTTTGAATTATCATTTATGAATCTAAAACCACTATATTCTCGATTCAAAAAGAGATAATAATTACCTCCCTTTTCAAAAAACGAATAAAAGTATCAAAAAATAATTTCAAGATAAGACATAAACGGAATTTCTGATCCGTTAGAAATGTGCAAAAATATTATTTCTGCATAAATCCATATCTATCCTTATTTATCAACCAATTAGAATTTTCACTGGAAGTGCATTACACAGGTCTTACCATAACGTAGTGGACCCGTAATAGAAAACAGCTGTTTCCACTTTAATATTATCCTAGAAAATTTGCTCAGACTAAAAATGAGTATTATTGTATTACTTTCACCGAGCCACTTTTTCCTTTTTGTCCTTCCTAGAATTATCAAATCTAAAACCACTATATTTTCATTACAAATGGATATGATAATTACCTCCCTTTTCTGAAAAATTTCAAGATAGACATCAAAGGAATTTCTGGCCGGTTAAAAATGTGCAAAAGTATTATATCTGTACTAATCCGTCTTTATCAATAGTCAAGAAATTTTTGTGCCATGCTGCACTAGGCCTATTAGGGGCCCACTACCTTAAATTCACCTGCAAAACACTTGGACCCAGCTCAGCCTCCGCATATCCGCGCCGGCTGACTTTGGGTCGAATTGTTTAGTTCAGGTAAAATTAACTGTGTGTGCACGGACCATTCTGCTTGCAGGTTCACCCGGTAGTTTGACAGAATGGACTTTAACCCATTACCACACAATCCCTTCTTTTGACGCCCCTGAAAAAAGAAGCCTTCAGAAAACATTGTGGGAAAAGGAGAAAATGCTGGTAACCAGCATTTTCTCTTTTTCCCACAATGTTTTCTACCCTTCACAAAACAAATTTCCAATTTTCAGTCACTTTTATTTTGTCGTCTGCAAATGTTTTTCAATTTGGACAAATCTAAAATTTTGTCGTTTGGTAATGAGTTCAGGATCCGTGATTATGTAATGATGTGCTTGTTGCAATGCATAAAAATGAATTAACTCTTTACCAAACGACAAAATTTTAGACTGGTCCAAATTAAAAGCATTTGCAGACGACAAAATAAATGTGACTGAAAAGTGAGAATTTGTTTTGGAAATGGTAGAAAACATTCACGGTGGTAACCAGCATTTCCTCCTTTTCCCATAATGTTTTTAAAAGGCTTCTTTCACAGGGATGTTGAAAGTCGGGATTTTTTGGTAAAGGGTTAACTCTTTCCACAACTACAATATTTTAGACTAGTCCAAATTGGAAGCATTTGCAAAAGAAAAAATAAATGTGACTGAAAAATGGAAATTTGTCTTTGGGTGGGAAGAAAACATCGTGGGAAAAAGGAGAAAATGCTGGTTACCAGCACTTTCTCCTTTTCCCACAATGTTTTCAGAAGGCATCCTTCTCAGGGTTGTTAAAAGTCTGGATTTTGTGGCAAAGAGTTAAAGCCCTTTTTCACAGAGTATGTCTAAATTGTGGAAAAAAAAAAAAGGAAAAAATGCTAATAACCAGCACTTTCTCATTTCCCCACAATGTTTTCTACTCTTCTAAGGTTAAGCTCCAGTTTTGAGTCCCTTTTATTTGTCGTCTGCAAATGCTTTCAATTTGGACAAGTCTAAAATTTTATCGTTTGGTAAAGCTTTAAATGATTTCGATTTAGACTGTTTTGGGTATTCTGGCTTAAACAACTGACAAAATGGAGAATATATCAAAGGAAAGGAATAATATATGGTAACAAGCAAACACTACTTTTTCTACAATATTTCAAGAAAGGTTGGTATCTGTGTCCCCTATTCACCAACCATTCTTAATAAAATCATTTGTCTCATTCTAGATTACGAAAGGTAACACAAGTTCTGATTGGCTAAAACCATTTGGTTTAGCCAATCAAAACTTATGTTACTTTTCAAATTTAGAGAGTTCATGTGAATAAGACTAAGAACGTTCTTAGAACTGGTTGTTTTATACGCAACCTTGGTCCGTATCCTCAAACCCTTTTTACAAAAAAACAAAAACAAAAAAACTCATACTCTAGTCTTAGATTTAGAAAGTAATACAGCTTCTAATTGGCTAAACCATTTGGTTTAGCCAATCAGAACTTGCGTTACTTTCAAATTTAGAAAATTCATGAGATTAAGACAGAGAATGTTCTTAAGAATGGTTCGTGAACACGTAATCCGCTGGCTGTCTGAAGCAAAAGGTATTTCGCTGGTTTACTTTGAAGTCTAGAATTTCAAAGGGAAGAGTAGGAAAGAGTCATTCCTGGATACGTATGTACTAACTAATCAACATTACACATAACTCTGCTATTTGTCGACGGAGCCGAGTCGAATATTCTGGTAAATTCCTCGGAAAACTTCAACCTGTTCGTGCAATTAGAAGGATCAGTGTAAAAGTTTGTAAAACCAATAAAATTCAAATCAGATTGGAGTTTTTAACGCAGCCAGAGAGGATTTTGTGCTTTATAAAAGAATTCTTTGACGTAGATTTCAACTGATTGCGAAGGTTTTGGTACTGGAGATAAGTTAACGAGAAACTTTGGTTATTGTGGATGTATTTTCTGTTATATTATACAGTGGTTAGTGTTTTGTTTGTGTATATTCATTTTTTTCCCCGAGGAATGGTGAAAGAGAAGTTTCGTCGATAGAGTGAAAGGTAAATTAGTAAATACATATGATAATACGATTATGTTAAGTTTACGCCGTACTGGACTTGTTTGTTCGTTTCCCTTCTGTTTTTTTTTTCGGTAGGGGATGTTGTATCGGGGTTTAACGCCACTTTAACCCTTTACCTGATATGCCAAATTAAGGCTCTTCCATTTCAGCAGCAAATAAAGATTTGATGTCAAAAATGTAGACAAATGAGGATACAAGTATCTGATTGAGTGGAAAACATTGTGGGAAAAGGAGAAATTGCTCATTACGAGCAATTTCTCCTTTTCCCGCAATGTTTTCATTAGCTCTCTTTTGTTGATACGTCAAAATGAGTATCTATGGAGTAAAGGGTTAACAGCTAAGGTCATATCATGGCGGTCGGTGACGCACATGTGTTTCCTGGTTTCCTCATTGGAGAGGTCATCAGACCTCTCCAACAGTGTTGAGTTTAAAAGGCAGACTGCCTCAGAAATTGCTGTCTAAATCCAATCTTTGTAGGGGAATTGTTCCGATACACAGTCTGTTTCGTCATGATTTTATAAAGAAATCGAAGTCTAAAAATTGAAATAGGAAATAGACGTGGTTTGTTTCTATATCACGAATTTCAACAAAATTGTAAGGATTCAATTGCATATTCCCTTTCCAACAATTTTAATTTTGTATTACAATCTTAAATCTTAACAAAAAGAAGAAAAAGAAAAAAGAATTTCGTTAAAAATAGAAACGAACACAGCGGAAAAAATCACGTGACCTAAAAACGCGGGAAGAAGGTCGTGTGACTTACATAAATTACAAGGACGGATGAATACGGAATCCTGTTTTTGCCATCCACTTTGATGAATGTGTATTTACAACTGAACAGATTTCAACTACCCGTTTATTGTCTTGCTTGTTTCTTTACATGTACCTAGATTATATTTAACCTAAAAGCATAAAAAGTATTAGAAAAAAATGATGTCGACCTCTCCTGGCTTCTTTTTTAAAGAAGCCACTTGTAAAAGTACTAACACTACTTTCTTTCCATAGCTACCGACTACTTTTCTCACATGCTTCAGCAGAGGTGAGAGGCGAAAATACGCCGGAAAGAAAGTTCGCCCCAAACGGGTATCGAACTCACAGCCACCAGGTCATGAGTCCGACACCCTCACCACTGAGCCGCCTGGGCGGGCTTTTTGGGTGGCGGAAGGTTAATTTTTATGACGCTTTTTTCAAGACTATTGAAATATATATCACAGTGACCAAATGCAGACAATTTGTCGTTCCTAGAGAAAATCTTTTATGAGCGCAAACATCACCCTTTTTGGGCCACCGGCTGCTTTCCCTATAAACATCATCGATAAGTACGTTTCTTAACCCTTATCTTCCTGAATAACTTAACTTGTCGTTTGATTGAGAATTAAGGCTGCGCCGGGACTCGAACTAACAACTCCTGGCTTATTCCTGGGTCCTCTGCGCGCTTCAACCGAAATTCCGTATCTATCTATCTATCTATTTATCTATCTATCTATAACAGAAAAATGGCATCTATCTATCTATCTATCTATCTATCTATTACAGAAAAATGGCCCAGTCGAACGAGGGAGAACAAGAAGAGTCAATGATGGAAGAAGCACTGCAGATTTTAAAGGAGGAGGGGTTTTCGTTGCCAAGTGACGTCATCGATACTCTTACGTCAGCAAGCCGTTCAAATCAACCCGTCAGACGTAAAGGATCCTTGCGGGGTCATAGAATGTGTGAGGTGCAATCAAATTCAAGAAAACAAAGAAATGTGCGGGAAAGTAGCGCAAAGAGGGGTGAGAGAACGAGTTCTTCCTCAGATCCTAACGACGATACACCTGACATGAATAATCAAGACAGTAAAGTTGATAATGGCAATGGTTACTTGTACAATGATGTCTTTGACTCAAAAAGCGTACCTGAGGGAGCAAGTACGTTTGCAAGAACGGACACAGAAGATGTAAGTGAAAGTAGTAGTAGTTGCAGTGCAAGCACAGTCAAGGAAAAGGTTGATATCCAAGGATCCAGAGAGTTTGCAAACGGTTATTCGCTGCCACACGGCACTCCAAGTTTGAGACCTCAGTTATCACGACAAGATAGCGAATCATCTATGGCTTCATCAGCAAGTTCTCTAAATAGAAGACTTACTCAGTTGGACGACCGTAGAGGATCTTACAGCTCATCCACTGATGGTGGATATAACACATCTATAGAAAATGCGAAACAGGTGCACGAAGCTCGCGCAGAAAATCTTAAAAATATGAACAAGCACATTGAAAATAAAATCTCTGAACGTAATAATAATGGTCTTAAAAGAGAGATATCAAGAGACAGTGGGTTCACAGAGACAGATGTTCAGCGATTCACACCTACAAGTTTAATCCCTACTAACTCATCTGAATACAGATCGCCTGTGGCTGTCGTCGGAGATTCATCTAAGGAATTTAAAGACATGGCTGTTTCAAATTCGGATTACAAGGAACAAAGTTTGTCAACGGACCACGGAGATATTCACGTGATCACATCGACGGCTTCAGATTTGTCAGCAGCACAGATGACGTCACGAAATAACGAAATAACGGAGGATGGTACAGTTGTATCTTCTGCCTCAAAACTCGCAGATGAAGAAGGAAACTCTGCTTTATCTAGAATTACAACCAAGGTCACAGGCGATGAAGTTGCCAAAATGGAAGATTTCGAAGCTGAAAACCGCCGAACAAAATCCTCACGTAATGACAGCATATCGACATCAGCAAGTGGCGTAACCACTGCATCGTCACGACATGCTACTTCAATGGATCAGGAGTTGAACCAGGAGAATTCCAAAATATCGTCATCAAATGACGGAAGATATCTCAATTCTACCATATCAGCGGCTCAACAGTTAACAAGGAATCAAGAAATGGACAATATCGAAAAATCCACCGATGGTTCGACTAAAACAGAACACAAGAAAGTTTGCGATAAAGCCTCACTCTCAAAGTCAAACATTGAAGAGACGAAGCTGTCAGAAGACGGTCTGATCGCAGACTCAGTCTCAGCATCCCAACAACTAGAAGCAAAGTCGAATGTAATGCAAAATGAGGAAGATGTGACATCAGCTGATGGAAGAAGATCGTTTCGAAGACAGGACAGCACATCATCCTCTTTCTCGGAAAAATCTTCCTCCGAGAAGAAGACTGTGAAGCAGCTGCCATACTCTAGTGGTTCCAGTACAGAGCTGACCAAAAAAGAGGAATCTAGTCAAGTATCCAAATCCTCCAAGAAATCCAATGAAGTTAAAGAGAGTGGTGGTAATAGGAGCGAAAAGTCAAATACAGAAGATTCCAATGCAATGTCTAGCAGTTTCTCCGGAAAATGTGAGTCCACGGAGATATCCAATGGCAGCAAGCTCCATAAAACACTGGCAACTGAAAACTCGTCCGAAAACAGAATGAAAGCAGTGACGTCAAACATGACATATTCAAAATCTGGACAGCGTCATGAGCTCCCAATACAACAAACAGAAAGACGTCACGAATACCCTGTTCAGTCAAACGAAAGACGTCTATCTGACGCCAGCAGTATTTCAACCCTGAGTAACATATCGGGCCTAAGTCGTGAAAACATTAAACCACCATCTTATGAAGAGACAATGAGTAACCTATCTAGAGCACAGAGTAATTCCTCCTTGTTTTCCCGCCAAGACAGTTCAGCCTCGTCTATTGCGTCATCGGCAGGAGCTTTCAATGAAAGACAAAGACAGAAAGCCTTAGCTCATGCTAGAAGCTCTTCCTTTGACAGCAACACTGATGTAAAAGAGGTGGTTGAATCTGCTCAAGACGCTTACAGAACACACGGTATTGCTCGTCAAGATAGTTATTCCTCAGATTCTACTTTAAGTGGAGGATATCGCGATGATTATACGTCACCAAGAAGGACCGCGAATAATGTTTATCCAAACTTAGACAATGGCCAATTTTACCAGGACTCCTACACCATGGAAACACAACAGACAGGGCGTGTAATCAATCACCCGATTCGACAGATTGGTCACTCGAGTTATTCCCGATCATTTACAGATTCAGTATTCGAAAGACAGCCCAATAGACGTGCGACGCTCACCGGGGATATTGTTATATCGGAGAGAGAGGTAGCTGAGGCTCGTGAGGAAGTTCGAGCCAAACTACGTGGAAAAGATGATACTTATGTTAGTAGACGCTCACGTATAGATGAGAGAGATGAAAACATAAAGCGTCGAGATGAACCTCGCACCTTTAGGTCTGGATTCGATTCTTTCGGGCGTGAAATCATGGATATCGTAGACTCTTTCTTCGAAGACGATGATGATTTTGCTTTTGGGATGACGTCACGGAGAAGGAGATCGCTCGATCGAGAGAAAGATACCTTTGTCAGCAGACGGGCTGGACAAAATCCTTACACAGTTCGTGAAGATCTGAGCCGTTTGTCTACATCTCGAGAGGGACATTTAAATTCAGTTGGTGTGTCTGATACAGCATTAGAATATGCTGCTTCCGACTCGGGATTCCAAACCAGTCGACGCGATTATGGAGATGTTTACTCGACCTATGGTAGAGGCATATCGGACAGCGCCAGTGATTGTGGATACGATAGGCGTAGATCAAGGAATGTTGACAGTAGTCGAGCGTTGATGACCGATTCATACCAAAGAAATAAATACACCGATATTGGTTCCACAACAAGAGAAAAGAGTAATCAAGTGTCTCATGAATATTCCGGGTCGTCCCATTTTAATGATTTAACGTCTGCAGGTGACAGTTTTCAAAGTGGGGAGAAATCGATAGGACGCGATAAAAAGAACAATTCATCGATTTCACGCGGCAATGTGCGCAGTGATTACGGCCGAACGAGTTACCATAAGGACCGTTACGCGGTCCAAGAGAATAAGTTTGATTCTAGGTTTATAAATGACAATTTCAGCAGTCGATCTGAATGTGAATTTGACATGAGCGATGCCGGAAGTACGACTAATTCGTTTCGGTCACTTCCGCCGGAAATAAATCAAATGTCACGTGGTAGAGATGTACAAGTGGACAACTACAGGACAAGTAGTTTACCGGATATCCCCAAAAATGAAAGAAATTCTGGATTGGCTGAAAAACATAAAATGGACGATAGCAGACGTGAAAGAATCGACAAAGCTTTATCTTGGATACGGTCTGAACTGGTAAGTGAAATCCTGGCAACTTTATAATAACCCTGCCGATTGTTTTTAAGAAAAGAAATACGGTGGTAAAAAAAAATTAACCCTTTCCCAAACAACAAATTTTTGGACTACACCAAATTGAAAGCATTTGCAGATGACAATTCAACTCTTGCTGAAAAGATGATTTCTGTCTATCATAGGGTAGAAAACATTGTGGGAAAAGGAGAAAATGCTGGTTACCAGCATTTTCTCCTTTTCCCACAATGTTTTCAAAAGGCTACTATTCCAGACCCGTTAAAACCAGGGATTGTTTGGGAAAGGGTTAAACAAAAACAGTTTTATTTCGAGGGCGATTTTTGCTCAGAGAATGAATTGCATCGTATATGAGCAATTGTTTGTATTATCTCAAATTTCGAAAAGCTCCGAAAGGGGTGGTGCAAAGATGAAAGAGATGCCGACAGTTAATGAAATGATGAGAAATTACATAAAGTGAATAGATTAAAAATTGGGCAAAAGATCTATCAAAAGAGGAATAAGAAACGTTATTTGAATTAACCCATTACAACACAATCCCTACTTTTGCCGAACCCGAGAAAGAAGCGTTCAGAGAAAAAAAAAATGTGGGAAAAGGAGAAAATGCTGGTAACCAGCATTTTCTCCTTTTCCCACAATGTTTTCTACCCTTCACAAAACAAATTTCAAATTTTCAGCTGCTTTTGTTTTTTCGTCTGTAAATGCTTTCGATTTGGACAAACCTAAAATTTTGTAGTTCGGTAATGAGTTAAAATAGGCCGAAACAGTTTTTTAGTTCGAACTACTTTGCGGATGAATTTTTTTTAATCAAAGGGTGAGAATCAAGCATCAGATATTTTAAAAAATTTATTCAACTATCACCATTTTAGTCACCATCATCAAAGACGAATTTGTCAAGATTTAACCCATTACCAAACAACAAAATTTTAGACTGGTCCAAATAGAAAGCATTTGCAGACGACAAAACAAAAGTGACTGAAAATTTGAAATTTGTTTTGTGAAGGGAAGAAAACATTGTGGGAAAAGGAGAAAATGCTGGTTACCAGCATTTTCTTCTTTTCCCACAATGTTTTCTAAAGGCTTCTTTCTCAGGGGCGTCAAAAGTAGGGATTGTGTGGTAATGGGTTAAGAGAGAGATGGGGAAATAGAAAGAGACAGACAAAAGACGAAAAAATATACATGTGTATAAGAAGAAAAAGAGAGAAACAGAAAGAAACAGAGAAAGCAGAAACAAAGAAACAGACAGAGTGACAGACAGAGACACAGAAAAACAAAGAGAGAGATTGTTTTAACGCCGTTTTCAGTATTAATCAAATTATATCGCGGCTGACATTTTTCCTATCTATGCTTCCATGGAGTTTCCTTTACCAGAATCTCGCAGAATATGCTTCACGAGCAATTTGCTGCTTTCCCATAAATCATCGTCAAAACAACTATAGGGGGGTAGAGAGAGAGAGAGAGAGAGAGAGAGAGAGAGAGAGAGAGAGAGAGATGTTTTTCCCCACTAATTTCGCTCTTGTATATTAGATTAGTATAATACCTGGGCGCTATGTGGTTCTTCTCTTATTTCTGGCTTGAATACAGAATACTGCAAAAACTGCAGCTTTACAGAGAAAACATTATCGTAACACTTTACCAAACGACAGAATGTTCGACTTGTTCAAATCAGAAGCATTTGCAGACGACAAAGTAACTCGGCATCAAATTGCTGATATCACCTCATCTCTAAAAGCTTTGAAAAGCATTATGGGAAAATGAGAAAATGCTGGTAACCAGCATTTTCTCATTTTCCCATAATGCTTTTCGAAAGCTTTTCTTCCTCTTGGTCGTTAAAATTGGGGATTGTATGGAGATGTGTTAATCTAATGTGCTGAACCTCATTCGCCGTTTGGCATTTGGTTCTGCCTACCCATGAGATAAAAGCATCTTTCAAAAGGGAAAAAAAAAAAAGAACCAGACAGTGTGAAAGCAGGAGGGAAATATAGAGAAAAACACCATACTGACGAGTAACATTGTTGAAAGAGAAGATAATGGTCGATTCTGCCTCTCCCCCCTCTCTCTATCTCTCTCACCGTCCCTTGCCCTCTCTCTCCCCTCTCTCTCTCTCCGTTTCTGTCTCTGTCTGTCTATCTCTATCTCCCTCCCTTGCCTTTCTCTCTTTCTCTCTGTCTGCCTGTCTGCCTGTCTGCCTGTCTGTCTGTCTGTCTGTCTTTCTATCTGTCCACCCAGTGTATTTCCGGAATTTTGCCTTTTGAGTTTCACAGGTGTGTCAGAATACAGAGGTAGATAATTACCGACAAGGATAAATACAGAACCAGTTGCAGACACATTTTGTTTCGCCTTGCTGAAATTGATTAAAAAAAAAAAAGCAATGCTGTAACAAGTAATTATTATTTTTCATGTTGTTTCTTCTTGAATTCAGATATGCTTGTTGGCCCACATTTTACAATTTTTGTGAGTATTTTCCAAAGTCCGTATGCTGTAAAATTGATACATGGGGAAATGAATAAAGCCCCGGAACAGTCTAGTAGAATCGTCTTCCTGCTAATTAAACCCGACACAGTGCACTAGCGTAACGCTCGGTTTTCCGCTAAATTAACCCATTACCATACAACTATGCGTTTTAACACCGGCTGCAGGTTTTTTCCCCCTTTGTTTTGCCTATAATTACCACTTTACAAAACGACAAAAATTTGGACTAGTCCAAAATCAAGCGTTTGCAGAAAATATAATAAATGTGACTCAAATTAAAATTTGTTCTGGGATGGGTAGCACTGTGGAAAAAAGGAGAAAAATGCCTGTCGGTAGCATTTTCTTCTTTTTCCACAATGTTTTCAAAGACTTCTAACTCCGAGTCGTAAAAACCAGGGATTGTTTGTAGACGTTTAACACGCGATTGGAAGCTCTCAGAAACTCGTTCTGTCATTAATTAACGATCAAGCTTAGGAAAACAAAATAGGCCATTAAAGCGTCGTTCACAATTAGTTTCCTTTCCGATCCTTACAGATCAAGATCAGACTGCTTTGCTCAGGCATTCTAAAAGTGTGAACAGAGGCACCCATGTAATGGCAGTTTTTTGGATCTTGTCGTTGTCTGGGCATGTCATATTCTTCGAAGATTCGACTGTCTCATATGTCGCATCACTAGCCCCAAAAGCGGGCTGACTGTAATATTACGCTCTAAAAAGTAGTAACGTAGAAAATAGCTTTTATCAATACGTTTGGGTAGAAATAAGACCTGCTTTAGCTCCAGATTTCCCTAGACTGCTGATCATAGCAGAGTGAATATTGCACGAGGTAGCGTTTTATTGAGTAAACATTTATTTCATTTTGAAATTCAAAGTAACGGTTGTCGCGTAGGAAAGTGGTTCGGTTCTGTACCCAGGATGACCAAATTAGATAGATGAGTATTTATAGAATACAATCTAGCGGGAGATAATCTGGGTCCGTATTCACCAACCATTCTTAAGAACATTCTTAGTCTTATTGTTCAGAATTTTGTCAATGTGAAAGTAACAGAACTTCTGATTGGCTAAACCAAATGGTTTAGCCAATCAGAAGATCTGTTACTTTCACATTCGGGAAATCTTGAAGAATAAGACCAAGATCGTTCTTAAGAATGGTTGGTGAATACGGGCCCAGGATCTTGTTTGCTGGAATGCACATTTCCGTTGAGTTTATTCTGCGGCTACAAGGGTTAACATTTGTTTTGGGTTTATCATAAATACCGAAACCTGTTTTGTAAGCACTGCAACAGCTTGTTTGATTAACTCTTCTCGGCGTCGTGGTTGAAGACAGAGGCGTCTGCGGACGGTAGAGATCAAAGATCAGACTGCACAAAACGTGCAGTCTGATCCTTGATCTATAACGTACGCTCGTTTAGTAATGTCCATTGTGATGAAATTTCTGCCGGTGTTGAAGTGCATTTTCAGCAGTAGAAAAAGGTTGAATTTATAGAGTTGGCCCCGAGAGAATTAACCCTTTACCAAACGTCAAAATTTTAACTTTCCAAATTGAAAGCACTTGCAGACGACAAATATATACCTGAATCAAAAATTGAAATTTGTTTCCAACAGGGTAGAAAACATTGTGGGAAAAGGAGAAAATGCTGGTTACCAGCATTTTCTCCTTTTCCCACAATGTTTTTCGAAAGGTTTCTATCTCAGGGTTGTAAAAACCAGGGATTGTTTGGTAAAGGGTTAAAAGTTGGCCTCCTAACTACATTGTCTTCTATTTCTCTAACTTAATTAATCCTTTGCAACACAGTCCCGAAATTTAATTAACGAACCTTGGGTGGAGGACTTTTGAAAACATTGTGCGGAAATGCAGAAAATGCTGGTAACCAGAGAGAGAGAGACACAAAGAGACAGAGAGAGGGAGAATAGGGAAGGTGGAGGAGGGAGGTAGAGAGAGAGACAAAGGGACAGAAAGAGGGGGAATAGTAAAGGTCAGAGAGAGAGAGAGAGAGAGAGAGAGAGAGAATGAAGAGAGAATGAAGAGAGAGGGAGAGAGAGAGAGAGAGAGAGAGAAAGAGAAAGAGAGAGAGAGAGAGAGAACAGGGAGGACAGAGAGACAGAGACAGACTGGGAGAGAGAGAGAGAGAGAGAGAGAGAGAGTTTTCTACTTTGTTGAGTCATAACCTCTTTTTTTCTTTCTTTAGAAAAATACTCGTATTATTTCAGTTTGGACTGCTTAGATTATTTTAGTTCATTCTGCACGGGAGGTGTACATGTAGTATGCTTTGTCTGATTCTGGATCTACACAGACACACACTCACACACACCGAACCGCCAACAAACAACATCTTATACTCCCAATGTGGCAAGAGATCATTTCAAAATGAAAAGTACTGAAATACACGTTTATAAACATGTTTGTAGAATAAAATGTACACATTTTCAAATGAACATTTTCAACAGCCCTCCCTGTATATTTTTCCCACCTGTACAATGCACTCTCGTTCCCAGGGCAACGCGTCTGCTGTCATGTTACAAAATCTACATGTTAGTTTCCCTCATTTCGGTTTCAATTTTCCCATTTCCCTTTCATTCGGATACCGTCTAATTTATTCTTAACTCTTTATCAAACGACAAAAACTGTAGACTGGTCCAAATTTAAGTCACTTGCAGATGATAAATTAAAAGTAACTAAAAATTTGAAGTTTGTTTCCAGCAGGGTAGAAAACATAGTGGAAAAAGGAGAAAATGCTGGTTACCAGCATTTTCTCCTTTTTCCACTATGTTTTCAAAAGGCTTCTATCTCGGGGTCGTAAAAGCTTTTTGTTTGTTTGGTAAAGGGTTAAGACGGGAGCCAGGTGAAAGCTTAGAATCCCGGGGGGGGGGGGCAAAACTAAACTTCTTCATGATTGTTAGAATGCTTTACGATTAGGCTGTCACACCCGACTCAAAGACCTTTCGCGGACAGTGCAGATCAAGATCAGAAAGCATAGAAATTGCTGTCTAATCTTGGATCTTCACATCTTCACTTTCCCCAAAGAAGATATTTAAAAAGAAAAAAAAAACAACATTTTTTTGTTTGTATCGACTTTAAAGTATCACTATAGTTATATAAATCTAGCCGGTAAAGGAGTAAGAAATAGAACGGGATATTTGATGGTTGGTTGGTTTTATTGGGGTTTTAACGCCACTTTAACAGCTAAGGTCATATCATGGCGGTCGGTGACGCACATGTGTTTCCTGGCTTTCTCATACCAGTACTAACACAACTTTGTTTCCAAAGCCATCGACTACTTTTCTCACATGCTTCAGGAGAGGTGAGAGGCGAAAATACGCCGGAAAGAAAGTTCGCCTCAACCGGGTATCGAACTCACGCCCAGGAGGTCATGAGTCCGACAAGCTCACCTCTGAGCCACCCAGGGAGGCTTTGGGATATTTGAAGTTAGGATATATTTACCTGAACAAGCGTTGATAATGCCAACTATAGTTGAGCCAAGCTTTGTGACAAGGGGGCTTGTATCTGCGAAAAGCAGGCTGCCATGGACCAAACCTTTTCACTATCGGTTCAATTTTCTGTATGTCCAAGCATAGGTCTACCTCATGATTAACAAAAAGTTTACCAAACGACAAAATTTTAGGCTGTTCCAACTTGAAAGCACTTGCAGGCGACAAAATTAATGATGTAACTCAAAAATTAATCTTTGTTTCTAGTAGAGAAGAATACATCGTGGGAAAAGGAGAAAATGCTGGTAACCAGCGTTTTCTCCTTTTCTCAAAATGTTTTCTAAAGGCTTCTTTCTCAGGGGTTCGTCAAAAGTGGGGATTGTGTGGTAATGGGTTAAGTCGGTCAAAAAAAAGTGGCTGTAATGTATCCATAATTATGTGATGACTTGCCGGTGTAATGCAGAGAAATGGCCCTCCCCTTCAAAGTGACCCATGGATCATTGTAATGCAGAGAAATGGCCCTCCCCTTCAAAGTGACCCATGGATCATTGTAATGCAGAGAAATGGCCCTCCCCTTCAAAGTGACCCATGGATCATTGTAATGCAGAGAAATGACCCTCCCCTAGAGAGAAATGGCCCTCCCCTTCAAAGTGACCCATGGATCATTGTAATGCAGAGAAATGGCCCTCCCCTTCAAAGTGACCCATGGATCATTGTAATGCAGAGAAATGACCCTCCCCTAGAGAGAAATGGCCCTCCCCTTCAAAGTGACCCATGGATCATTGTAATGCAGAGAAATGGCCCTCCCCTTCAAAGTGACCCATGGATCATTGTAATGCAGAGAAATGGCCCTCCCCTTCAAAGTGACCCATGGATCATTGTAATGCAGAGAAATGACCCTCCCCTTCAAAGTGACCCATGGATCATTGTAATGCAGAGAAATGACCCTCCCCTAGAGAGAAATGGCCCTCCCCTTCAAAGTGACCCATGGATCATTGTAATGCAGAGAAATGGCCCTCCCCTTCAAAGTGACCCATGGATCATTGTAATGCAGAGAAATGGCCCTCCCCTTCAACGTGACCCATGGGTCATTGTAATGCAGAGAAATGGCCCTCCCCTTCAACGTGACCCATGGATCATTGTAATGCAGAGAAATGGCCCTCCCCTTCAACGTGACCCATGGATCATTGTAATGCAGAGAAATGGCCCTCCCCTACAACGTGACCCATGGATCATTGTAATGGAGAGAAATGGCCCTCCCCTACAACGTGACCCATGGATCATTTCACTACGTGGTGGAACATTATCTCCCGCTAGATGGCATTCTATAAATACTCATTTATCTAATTTGGACACCCTGGGTACATAACCGAACCACTTTCCTACGCGACAACCGTTACTTTGAATTTCAAACTAAAATAAACGTTTACTCAATAAAACGCTACCTCGTGCAATTCACTCAGCTATGATCAGCAGTTTAAGGCCTGTTTACACATTCACGATTTTTGGCTACGGTGCCGCTACGATTCGCCACGATTTGTAAAATCGTCGTGTACCGTGGTGATTCGTAGTAGAACCGTGGTGAATCGTGGTGAATCTTGATGAATCGTGATGATTCGGGAAACTCCACGGTAGCGCTACGGAAGTTTTAAACTGTTTAAAACATTCGTGGCGAATCGTGGTGGTTATTGGGCGTGGCCTAATTCGTAGCGCAACCGTAGCGGAATCGTGCTTATTCGTACTGACACCGCAGCTATATTCGCGGCTATTCGTGAGAGATCGTAGCCAGTCGTGGAATCTTTGACACCACGAATTCTCACGATTCACCACGAATTGTGTACGGTTGTCGTACGAATCATCCACGGTTTCGCTACGGAGCTCCACGATTGGCACCGCATCGAACCGTACAAGCACCGTGAGCATTCGTTGTGCCACCGTGGTCAATCCTCATTGACCGTAGCGTTGCCGTCATGAATCGTCATTGATTCGTAGCGATACCTTACAGACACCGTACTAATATCGTGGACATTCTTACTGGAATCGTTGTGACACTGAATATTTCTACTTTTCGCCACGATTCATCCCGATCCATCCCGATTTTTCTGACCATGAGAAATCTGGGTGAATCGTGGTGAATCGTAGAGAAAATCGTGAATGTGTAAACGGGTCTTTAGAGAAATCTGGAGCTAAAGCGGGTCTCATTTCTCCTAAAACGTATTGATAAAAGCTATTTTCTACATTGCTATTTTATAGAGCGTAATATTACAGTCTGCCCGCTTTCGGGGATAGTGATGCGTCATATAAGACAGGTCGAATTTTCGAAGTAAATGACATGTGCAGACAACGCGTAGAGGAATGACCCGAGTCATTATTCTACGTAGAGAAATAACCCAGAGGGTCATAATGATCCGGATCATTCTCGTGTAATGACCCATGGGTCATTTCCCGAGTCATTTCTCTACGTAGTGAAATGGCCCATGGGTCATTTTGTAGGGGAAGGTCATTTCTTTGCATTACACTGGCTATAATGGATCACCTAGATGCACAAAGCTCCCATTTGACAATTTGACAGATTATGGTTAAACTACATCCTCGGATACCCCAGGGTCTCCCTATTTGCTACGCTACATCGACCCTGGGACAATTGACTAATAAAACTTTGAATCAGCCGCCGAAAATCGATACGAAACGTCATACCGTACAGTCCACTCGCCCATCACAAAATGATGATAGAACCAATGAAAAGCCAGCATTCGGCCAGCGGTAAAGCGAGCCGCCGAAAATCGATACGAAACGTCATAGCGTACAGTACACTCGCCCATCACAAAATGATGATGGAACCAATGAAAAGCCAGCATTCGGCCAGCGGTAAAGCGAAGGAAATTCAACTAATTGTCCCAGGGGTCGATGTAGCGTAGCAAATAGGGAGACCCCGGGGTATCCGAGGATGGTTAAACTACATAAACTGTGTGGATAAACTGGAATGGGTGGGTGCATGTATGCGGTATATATACGCACAATAAGTAAGGATAAATCGCCAAACAAATGCTTATCTCATGCACAATGCGAATACAAAATGTCTGGTGGGTGATTAGATATCATCAACACATATAGATCTAGTACTCTCGATAAATATGCATTCTCTCGCGATAACAGACCAGCATCTCGAGATGGTTTAGAATCCCTCATCGGATACAGGTCTCAACCCTTAGGATGCTAAGCTTGAATCACCGACCTTTTGCGGACAGTGTAAATAAGATCAGACTGCACAGAACGTGCAGTCTGCTCTTTGATCTACACCGTCCGATAAGGAGGTATTTCACTTCCTAAAAATAGCTTTGAAAAGCAACATTTGGGCTTTAACTGTCGACTTGAAGGTGTCATTTGAATTAGTCAGGAGGATAAGAATTAATGATTAAGAAAGCGTAACATCTAAAAAGTTTTCTCCATATCTCGAGATTGAGTTGTTAAACGCCTCCTGCAAGAATAGTTTTTTTTTTTTTCAAGGCGATCAGCGCACTTGCTTATTCCTTTCCGGTGAGACTATTCTTGTACTAAATGCTACACGGTAATTATCATAATACAGGCAATGCAAAAGTTTTGAAAGGTACCATTACCGTCAAAAGTAAAGGCCTGAATGGGACTTGTATACTGTGTGCAGGAGTGAAAGAGCAATGAGATTTTTCATTGACACCTCCTACATCCAATCAAAGCGTTGAGAACGTTGAAGTGGTATTTGTCAAGGAAGCCATTGTGTGGAATTAATAATTTGAAAGAAAAAGAGAATATTATTCAGATATTTGCTTGAAAGTCAACCGACTAAGCAAATGAGTACCTTTTTGGTTGAAGGAAGCGTACTCATGACAAAGTCAAGATTACATGTGTATTAAAGTCATATTGGGCGCACTTACTTAGTAAACAATAATGCGAGGTGAAAATAACACACATGTGCAACAACATAAGACAAACATGATAAATGAGGAATGGATGAAACACAAAATGATGCCCCTTTTGTCGCCTTTTACGACATGCATGCTGTCACTTTTGTTCCGCCAGATGAAATGGCAGATGTGACGATCGCGGGACTGCAGTGGTTTATTCTTATACCCCCGATTAAACCACACGGGGTCCCACAGGCCAACTGATTCCCATTCCAAACCCTATTTACATCAAGAAAAAAAATATAGGATTTGGAATAAGAACTACCCAGCCTGCTGCAATCCTACGAATTACGAGGAAAGCAGCCGTTTGTCTCTAATTTTAGTCGCCTTCTACGACATGCCATAGAGAAAGGCCGAGGTCCTATTCTATAAAGTAAAAAAAACCCGGGACCCCACGGGGAACATGTGTATTATTCGTCTCCCTTTGATGATTAGGACGAGTCAGGAGATACGTCCCCTGACAGTAGGATGCATGATGAATAAAGAGACAAACAATGAATATATATCGAATAAAATTAAGTTTGTACCTGAAAACTATTAGTTTGAGCTATCTTTGGCCGTAAAGATTTAATTCCCAATATTAAAATCAATTGTTTCTAACTATAAATAGTCATGCAAAATCAGATGAAGTAGTGCGCAATTATGGGGACAAGCCAAGGGACGAGCTGGCTTTGGAACGAAAGCGCCCAAGACCAAGCGATCAGTAGACAGATTTTGTATCATTGCACAAATAGAAGTGTAACATAATGCGTCTAATGTCTCGATCGTATAGTGGATTTTAGTACGTCAAATATAATAGAAACACGAATCTGCTATTCTACGTGTTTATTAATTACGACACAAGTAAACTACTCAAACATGATAATAAAACATGAATCAGTTACTCAAGTAAAACTCTTCTTAGTTATTAAAACCAACTGTTCTCTCATTCCAGATCTTATCACTTCATTTAGATGGTAACACATTCTGTCCTGATCTTAACCTTCTCTCTACAGAGATCTTAATTCACTCTCTGTCCTCACATCTCTCCCCCGATCAAGCATCCTACACCACATATATAGGAAGCCAAAACACTCCCACTATGAATATCAATATTCATATTGCCAACCAGGCAAATAAGGCATCAATAGCCAAAATCTGAGAAAATAAGATTCTCGAAAAACACGCCTCCTCAGTCAGTCTAGAGTTCTTGGTATCTGAGTTTTAACTCATAATGTTACAGAAGGCTATGAGCGGGTGAAGCTATTTTTTAATCAAAAATTAGTATTTGCACGGTCAATTGCTTAGCCCAGTGTATTTTAACATGCCATTTCAAATTATATATCCGAGTGCTACCAAAAAACGCATTTGTCTGAGAATAAATGGGTTTAATTGGGTTCATTTCCTTCGGCTTTGAACAAATTACGATACATGGTGGGGGTCTTCAAAATACAATATTGTACTCATAGTGGTACTTTCTTCGACAAATACCAAAAAAAAAGCAGATAAATGATGGTTGTGAAACACTGTGGAGCCGCTAAACCAGGATGAAATAGAAAATCACCGTTTGTACTCCTTATTTTCCTGGTAACCATTTAAATCATATGGGCGGATTTTTTCCAGCTCTGAGTTCGGTATTTTTTTGCAAAAAAATCTTGTAAAAGAGAATATTACTCTTTACGAGTGATCTCGCCTTTATGCTCAACTGATTGTTTTTTTTTTGTGCTTTACATGTACTCTTGTATTTAACCTTGATTCTCGTTAATTACCCATATTCATCAAGGATAATTTCAAAATCCTTGTGATAAAGTTTATAGTCATTCTATGTAATCCTCTAGAGCGCAAAACAAATCAAGCTAATACTGTAGACTTTTTTGACAGCAAAACAACAAAAATATTGCAGAAAGTGGCGGAGGGTGTGTAGCAGAGATCAGACTGCACATTCTGTGCAATCTGGTCATAATCTACACTGTCCGTACAAGGCATTCCAATTGTATTCAATATTCCCTAAAAAAATGCTCAGCAGTCTACGGGAGCTTACAATGCATGCACTGACAAATTCTGGCTGGCAAGACAGTATAAACGTTGCTCCAGATTGCATAACAGTATAGCGTACATCTGGTATACATAGCTACAGGTTATATAAATGTTGCACCAAAGTTAGTAACAAGCTATCTCGTAAGTTAATAATAAACCAGTTATAAAGAGTAATGAAAACGTTTTATCACAACGGTACCGTTCATGAAGCATTATTGCATGCAAGGTACATCCTTTTTACCTATAAGCCAAGGTCATAAAGCCATGCATAAATATAACTCAGCATGCTTTGAAACATATTTTCTAGACGTTGCTTAATTATTGAGCGTGTTCGAAAATTACTTTACTAATTATGGCTTTTTTGGAGACTTTTATGATTTGATAAAAAAATAGTCAATCTATACTACTCAAACTTTGATAGGGATCAGTCACATATTTCTGTATGGGTATATATGTTACAACATTTTTGAATAAACTCTTAACCATACTGTAAAATTCCAGATTTGTCCAAGTTGAAAGCATTTGCTGACCAAAACTATATGCAACGTGCACTACGCTGTCTGTCATGGGGTAGAAAACATCGTTGGAAAAGGAGAAAATGCTGGTAACCAGCATTTTCTCCTTTTCCAACAATGTTTTCCAAAGGCTCCTTTCTCAGTGTCTATAACAGTCGGCATTGTGAGACATATGCTTAAAGATCCATTTCCACTGGTCATTTGATCAGTGTAGCAATGTAACATATTGTAAAACCATACATGATACATGCCACATATAGATCTAGAGTAAATCTTTTAGGGTGATCCCTAGCAAATTTTGAGTAGTATATAAGATTATGTACGTTATTCCTTTCAGCGCCATAAGGCAAATAAGGGACTTTGGCGAACGATATATATCAAAATCAGACTGAAACACAGAAAGTGCGATCTGGTCATGCATATATACAGTTCGTTTATTCAGTTAAGCAAAACTCTTTCTTAGTTATAGAGGATTGTATTTTCAATTAGAGCCCGAAATTACATATTTTGCTCTTGGGGCTCAGATGAGTAAGACATGTCGTCATTGTTTAGTTACATTTCAAGGCTAACTGGAAACTCGTCTAAGTAACAAAAGAGCCTTTCAAGAGTGCTCTCTCTCCCTCCGGCACTCTCTCTCACTGGCTCTTATCCCCCACTGACTCTGACTCCCTGTCTCTCTCTCCCACTCTCTCTCTCCCTTCTTTCCCTCGTTCTTTCTTACCCTCTCTGACTCTTACTTGCCATTTCTGTCCTCTCTGTTATGTTCCCAAACTCTGGCTCTGGCTCTCTGTCTCTTCTCCTTTCTCTTGTCTGTATGTCACTCTCTTTGGCTCTCATCGCTCTCTGACTCTGACTCTCTGTCTCCCACTCTCTCTCCCTCCCTGGTTCTCCCCCTTCTTTCGCTCTTTTCCCCCCTTTGGCTTTCTCCTCTCTCTCTCTCTCACTCCCTCTGTCCTTCTGTGTGTGTCTCTCTCTCACTTCCAACTCTGTGACAGTCTCTCTCTCTCCTCTGTCTGCCTTTCTCTCCCTCTTATGCTCTCCTCCCTTGCTGGCTAGAATTTTGTCTCTTTCTCTCACCCTTTTGCTCTCCTCCCTCTAGGTTTGGCTCTCTTTCTCTGCCTCTTTGGCTCTCCTCCTTCTGGCTCGCAGTCTTTCTGGCTCTTTCTAGCTCTCTGGCTCTTTCTGGTCCCCCCTCTCTCTCTCTCTCTCTCTCTCTCTCTTGTCTTCTTTATTTCTTCAATGAGTCAAATTCTGTCTGCTTTTTGTATGGTGAAGAGTTAGCTAGGTCACATAGCAGGACGAGGTCAACACATGTACCTTTAATTGTTGTATACCATAACAGAAGACAAAGTCGATGCCGTATTGCATGACCAGCAAATAAGACACGAGACAATTAACAAAAATTACCGTTTAAGAGCTTTTCCAGCGGACTCCACATTCTGCTGACTTTTGCCAAAATATTGGGTCTTAAAATTTCTGCGGACTTGTTCTCTGCGACTGTTAGTTTGTGGTCATCAGATTCATTTAATTTCTATACTTTGTATACATTCTCATCAACTTCCGGTTTGAGTCGGTATAAAAACCGTAATAACTTTGTGTAATCATTACTATTGTTATGGTACCCTTAAAGCGCCTTTCAATACTAATTAGATCTACTTGCCTTTGCATTGAGTCTATATCAAGATCAGAGTGCACAAAACGTGCTGTCTTATCTGTGATATATTCTTTCCGCTTTACTTCAACACTGTATAAAGAAACGCAAACAATAAAATTACAATTTCGGATTTGCTTCTAGACTGAAAATGCACATTGGGTTTATTCGGATATCCAAGGAGTAACTTCCACGTCACGCAACTTATTTCATTAACCCTTTCCCAAACAAGCCCTGGTTTTTACGTGTCTGCAGAAAACACCATGGGAAAAGGAGAAATTGCTCGTAAACTTTGAGCAATTTCTCCTTTTCCTACAGTGTTTTCTACCCTTTTTGAGAATTTTCTGCCTTTTTCTCCAAATCTAAAATTGTCGTCTGCAAACTCTTGGGGTTTGGAAGGGTCCAAAATTTGTCGTTTGGGAAAGTGTTAAATCTTTTACTGCAACGAGTAACACGAATAACATTTGCGGACGACGTAGATTAAGATCAAACTGCACAGAACGTACAGCCTGATCTTTGATCCGCACCGTCCATTGCTTTTTACTAAGCAATAATCGAGATGCTTATTTGTATTCAAAATAAAATGGTATGCCTATACATTGAGCCTTTGAAATATCCGACTGAATTAATTGTCAGTAGACATGTTAGGTAGCTAATCGTCGGTTTGCTTCCAAAACCTCGTAACTACAGCTTGTTACAAGCTGTAGTTACGAGGTTTTGGAAGCAAACCGACGTAATCTTTGATCGTTTTTTTTTTTTTTTTATTTGGAAGAATCGATTATATGTTTCGATATGGTCTGTATCAGGCAAAAAGAGACATTCAGACATTTGCGTAAAGTGTCGTCTCAGATCAGCCTGCGTAGTCTGCGCAGGCTAATCCGAAACGTCACTATCCTTTTTTATGCAATTTTCTGCTATATGCAAGTCTACTGTAGGACGAAATCTAATGAAGTCGTAAAGTGCCGTCTCGGATCAGTCTGCGCCGACTGCGCAGGCTGATCCGAGACGACACTTTACGCAAATGTTCAAATGTCCTTTTTTCGCGTGTTGCAAGTCATATATAGGCTTTAACAGCCACGTCTATGGTATATGAGGACACTGAACATTCCTAATCTTACCTCATAGCAGAGACTGACAAAAAAAAATCTTAAGTGTGAAGAATCAAGGCTAGATAATGCAATCTAAAGGCTATCTTATATACAGAATATCCCGACGAAGTAGACAGTGCAGATGCCAGATCAGACTGCAGGTTTTGTGCAGTCTGATCTCGAATATACGCTGGACGCAAAAAGCAACTAAAGATGTAACAGGCAATTCATGGGTTAACACGTTACTTCAAAGTGACATTTATCTCATTATTGAGTTCAGTTGTTTTATTGATTGAATGGTTGTTTTGTTGTGGTTAGAACAGATTGTGTTGTCAAACCCTTTCTGCCGATTGCTGTATCATTTTGTCACCCTGAGCTCAGTGGCCCAGTTAATTATTATTTTTTTTTGTTACTGATTGATTGATGTTAAATGCCGTTTTCAGAAATGGTTTAGCTACGCTATAGCAGCCGGTAAAAGAACCCATGCATCTATTTATGTCTAGTTTATTTACTAGTGTTACTCACACCACTCTTTCCCAAGCCGCAGAATTCCAGTGGCGTAGTCAGTATCGTACATACCTTGTATACCGTGGGTTGTTAGTTCGAACTTTAATCTTTGGTCGATTTCTTTCCGAGTTTTTGTGAGAGTCATTGCATCTGGATTCATTCCTCTCTCTGTCTGTCTCTGTCTCTGTCTCTCTTTCTGCTGATCATTGTTTTGACGATGACTATCTTGGAAAGCAGCCATTGACTTAGGATTGCAAGAAGTATTTGTAAATTTGTAGGTGCACTGGCCGCCGCTGTATAACTGAAATAAATGTTGAAAACTACGTAAATAAGCCAATTAAGTTTTCAGGGCAGCTGCTGTTTCCTCATTTTATCAAGTCAGAGAACGTGTTTAAGAGGGAGAAAGAAAAAAACTTGGCAGTGACAACAGTGGAATATCTGATTCTGAGATCACCACTCATACATGAAGTCAAAGCGTTGAGAACACTGAAGTGGTATTTGTCAAGAAAAGCATTGTGAGGAATTAATTATACGAATAGCATTCAAATATTGGCTTGAGGGTCACATTACCAAGCAAATGAATACCTTTTGGTTGGAGGGAGAGTATTCATGACAAAGTTAGGATTATTTGTGTATTGATGGTCTGCCTTTGAATCATTAGGGAAAGTCAGAAGTAACGCCCTTTGACAGCAGGATGCATAGTAAATAGAGAGAGGAACCATGTGAATTTGTCGGATAAAATAAAGTTTGTACTTGAAAACAATCATGGTCCTGGGCTTTTTCGTTCCAAAACCGGTTCATCCTATGGCTTGTTGATCCATAGATTGCGCACTACTACATTTGATCGGGCATGAGTATTTTCTAGATTGAAATAATTGATTGTAATGTTGGGGATTTTAATGTTAACGACCAAAGACATTTCAAAACCATAGTTTTCAGGCACAAACTTAATTTCATTCGATAAATTCATATGGTTCCTCTCTCTATTCATCATGCATCGTACTGTCAAGGGACGTTACTCCTGACTCCACCTAATGATTAAAGGTAGACCACCTATACACACATAATCCCGACTTTGTCATGACTAATCTCCTTTCAACCGAAAAGGTATTTGCTAAGTTCGCTGACTTTCAAGCCAATATCTGAGTAATACATCTATACATATCTCTTTCTTCCAAATTATTGATTCCACGCAATGGCTTTTTTTGGCAAATAACACTTCAGCGTTCTCATTGCTTTTATTTTATACTGTTTGCAGGGCGAGCTAAGAACCCAGGATAAAGTTCTGATGACCCAATTTCAAAGATGTCAAGAATCAATAGAACAGTTAAAGAAGCAGAGACCGTGGTACGAAGTTTTCAGTGACGATGACGGTGACGACGGAAGGCATTGGGAAGATTGGGAAATAGAAGGTGAAAACAAATCTATTACTCTTATAGACCTGGGTCTGAACTCGCGAACCATTCCATAAAATATTCTCGGACTAATGATAGATTTTGAAAGTAATACAACCTCTGATTAGCTAAATCATGTTTTCAAAAGACTTATTCCAACTGGTCAATGGAAATAGGGACTATTTGATACAGGTTTAACCCTTTACCGTACAATCCCTGGGAAGGACATCTGAAAATATTGGGCGAGGAGCAGGAAATCCTGGTAACCAGCATTTTCTCCTTTTCCAACACTGTTTTCTATCCTTTCAAAGACAATGTCGTCGGTTTACTTCGAAAACTTCGTAACTACAGCTTGTTACAAGCTGTAGTTACGAAGTTTTTGAAGAAAGCTGACGATTTCACCATTTGAACTACACTGAATTTGTCGTCTGCAAATGATTTGCATTGAGATAAGCCCAAGAGGCTGTTGTGTGGTGAAAGGGTTAGGCCACTTAGAAAGCAGCTGTGCCAAATGGAGAAATTGCTCATTAAGAATGTTTACAAAGCATATTCCTACTTCACCTGAAGCTGCGATGAATTATGGTTCGGCGGAAATATCATCGCCGAAAAAAATAGTTCCCTTTTACTGAAAATCATAGCAATAAAGTTTATATGTAAAAATTGAATATATCTCTGTGGTAAGTGGAGACATTGCTCATTATAAGTTCTTTCTTTTTATCATTTGTCAACCTGTTTTATACAGAAGAAAAAGTTTTTTTATATGGACGAAAAAGTAACATGTTATGGAAACAGTTTTGACCTTTTACAAGAAAACTAAATTTTAGATCCGTCCATAATGACTGCAGATAACAAATCAAAATCATTGTGACCGAAATAACGATATCGTCTTTGAAAAAATGGAAAACATTGTGGGAAAAGGAGAAAGTGCTGGTCACCAGCATTTTCTCCTGTTCCCACAATGTTTTCAACAGTTTCCTGTCCAAGGGTCCTTAACTCTTTACCACACAATCCCGACGTTTGACGACGCTGAGAAAGAAAGCCTTTGAAGACATTGTGGGAAAGAAGAAAATGCTGGTAAACAGCATTTTCTCCTTTTCCCCAGAACATCTTCTGCACTTTCCAAATCAAATCTTGAGTTATGTTTATTTTGTCGTCTGCAAATGCTTTCAATTTGGACTAGTCCAAAAGTTTGTCGTCTAGTTAAAAGTATATAAAGCTCATTACCAAACGACACAATTTTAGACTGGTCCAAATTGAAAGCACTTGCAGACTACAAAATAAACAGAACCCAAAAATTGAAATTTGTTTCCAGCAGGGTAGAAAACATTGTGGGAAAAGGAGAAAATGCTGGTTACCAGCATTTTCTCCTTTTCCCACAATGCTTTCAAAAGGCTTCTTTCTCAGGGGCGTCAAAAGTAGGGATTGTGTGGTAATGGGTTAATCCACGGGATTGTGTTGGTAAAGGATTAATGTATCTCTGATCGTAGATGATATTTCCATCATCATTCTCACATACAATCTCTTGTAGATTTTGATAGATCCTGTCAGGCGGAGAGGAGCGATAACAGCGCCGCCAGGGGAGGTAAATCAGGAACGGTAATTACCAAGGAGTATCAGCGCATGTCAATCAAAACAACGGATTAATCGCAAGAGTTACCGGGATTTTTACAGCCCTTCTTGGGAAATACTAAGGCTAAGGCGAAGCTTTTCTGATCACTCACTGGAGTTGTCCGTCTCTCTGTCTGTTCGTCAGTCTGTAAATAATATGCTGAGCGACGTCTTACAGAAAACTTCTTGTTAAACTTAATCCTTTCCCTGGTTTTTACGGGTCTGGAATAGTAGTCTTTTGAAAACATGGTGGGAAAAGGAGAAAATGCTGGTGGCCAGCATTTTCTCCTTTTCCCACAATGTTTATTACCCTATCATAGACAGAATTCATCTTTTCAGCAAGAGTTGAATTGTCATCTGCAAATGCTTTCAATTTGGTCTAGTCCAAAAGTTTGTCATTTGGGAAAGGGTTAAACCATATTTCACATTTACACTCTTAGAGACATGAAATAGACATTTTTCTTTTCAAAATGGTCCGGGTCATTTGATCGTTATGGCTAGTCATAGAATATTAACAACTATTAACAAATATTTAAAAAGTGAAGGGGAAAAATATTACTATTAAAATAATGGACGAAAAAAAAAATGAACCAGGTAAAAAGTAAAAAAAAAAAAGATAGAGCGACTTGACTCACGACTAACACTTGGATCGAGCATACAATAAGAGGTTTTCATCTGTACAATAATTTCCCTTCATTGAAATAGTATTGTTTTAATTTAGATGCCTTTATTCACGGCATTATTTCGCTGATGCACCTTTAAATCATTACCAAACGGCAAAATTTCAGGTTTGTCCAAATCGAAAGCATTAATTTTGCAGACGACAAAATAAAAGTGACTAAAATTTTAAAATTTGTTTTGGGAAGGGTAGAGAATATTGTGGGAATAAGAGAAATTCTGGTTACCTGCATCCACAATGTTTTCTACAGGCTTCTTCTGCATCCACAATGTTTTCTACAGGCTTCTTTCTCGGAGACGTCAAAAGTAGGAATTGTGTAGTAATGGCTTAATAATAGAAAAGGTAAGATTCCAGCTTCGAATTGACTGGGGATGTTTCTTTTGCTTTGCAAAGGGGGAGAAACTGATACAACGAGAGAGAGAGAGAGAGAGAGAGAGAGAGAGAGAGAGAGAGAGAGAGAGAGAGAGAGAGAGAGAGAGAGAGAGAGAGAGAGAGAGAGAGAGAGGTCTCCTGGACAAAATAATACTTTATCTGCATGTTTTCTATAGTCACTGGGTGTAGATCAGGTAAAAGGAATTCTAGTCATGGGAAGACGGACGAACGGGCAGGCAGACACAGAGACAAACGGACAGACCGACAAAAGGGAGAGGGAGGTCGGTTTTTAGTTGGCTTAAACATGTCTGTTATATTGTTATTTTCATCTACACTTGAATGCAAAGAAAATAAGATTAACTATTTTTGTTCTGTTTAGTCACCATACTGTATTTGCCATACAGCGTATTTTATGGAAGAAATACACTACTCAAACTTTGATAGGGATCACTTACATATTTCTGTATGGGTTTATAAGTTACAACAGTTTTGCATAAATTCTTTACCATACTGTAAAACTCTAGATTTGTCCAAGTTGAAAGCATTCGCTGACCAAAAACTAAATGCAACGTGCACTATGCCCCCTGTAATAGGGTAGAAAACATTGTTGAAAAAGGAGAAAATGCTGGTATCCAGCATTTTCTCCTTTTCCAACAATGTTTTCCAAAGGCTTCTTTCTCGGTGCCTTTAACAGTCGGCATTGTGAGGTAAAGGCTTAAAGATCCATTTCCACCAGTCATTATATTGCTCAGTGTGGTAATGTAACTTATTGTAAAACCATACATGATACATGCCACATATATATTTAGAGTGAATCTTTTAGGGTGATCCCTAGCAAATGTTGAGTAGTATACCATATGGCCACCAACAGACGAAAGATGGCATTTTGACATTTGCGTAAAATGTGGTCACGGACCAGCCTTGGCAGTCCTAGGCTATTCCGAAACGACATTTTCCGTTTTTATGTAATTTTCTGTTTTTCGCAAGTCTAATGAAGAACAAAATATAATGTAGTCGTAAAGTGTCGTCTCGGATCAGCCTGCGCGAACTGCGCAGGCTGATCCGAGACGACGCTCTACGCAAATGTCAGAATGCAGCGCTTTCGCGTGTTGCAAGCCTTATGATATATGCCCTCTTGTGTTGGAAGTTTCTGACTCCTGTATCTATATATCAGTGGATTAGTGCAAGACTACTGTAAGTGCATATACAATGTATATGCACCTACCATAGTCTTGCACTTACTCATTACAATGAGTTTTAATCTGTCTCTTTTACATACGAATTGTCTCTTTATATATTTTTATGTATACCGGGGCCTAACTTACAGCCTTCCTACTTATCTTGCTGTTGACCTACTTTTTTTGGTATTGTTATATTCGAATGAATAAAAAGAAATGTACGATTGGTTAAAATATGGACATGGTTATTATGCGGGCCCCTGCAGGCCTATTTGCAGACAAAAAATATATATTTCTTTTTTATCGTGTCATTTATTCCGAGGCCTAATATTTTTTTGTTTATCTCTTAAGTTTCTCCAAAGATTGTGCTTTTTATACTCGCTAAGGCCATATTCACCCGTTTTATCTCTTGTATGTGTTTTAAATGTACGTACATATTCCGAATTGCCCTCTTCATGGAGAAATTATCTACCTTATGGAGTCATACCAGGATAGGATATTTTTTCTGTAATGTATTTGTCCCTGAAGCGGCTTAATTTACTATTTCCCACTCTGTGGCTACATATACCGAGTTCCATTTCTATATTGACGCTCTTGTCAATTCCCTCTCGTACCTCTGCTTATTGACCGTGACTTTTATTGCTTTTTATGACATTTTCTTTTTTGATACTGTCATTGATCAATTTATTTGCTCGGTGTTTGTTTGTTAGTTGGCTGACTTATTTATTAATCAACAATTAAATGACCGATTTATTTATTTTACTATCATATGTATTTACTGCGAAACTTTGATGGCGGTAACTGTACAACAGCGTTAAAATATTTACTTGTGGAAAAGAATAGCGATGTTGTTTGTTTGCTCTTCATGCAACTGGTTGCTTTCTATCAAAAATACATGTAGCCTATAAGTTTAACACCATTTAAGGGTAAGGCGGACAATAATCCTGTCTCATTGCAAAGTCAATTGTCCGAAAAGTAGACAGTAAGAAAGTACGGATAATTGAGGTTCGACTGTTTTAGTTGTAAGGTCAATTGGCAGGGGACTTGGAAACTTGTTCACAGCTGTGGTGAATCATGTCGCCCCGAGCCGGAGGCGAGGTGGCGACATGATTCGACACAGCCATGAACAAGTTTCCAAGTCCCCTGCCACCTGACCGTACAACGAATTTATTTTACTGTAAAGTTTTATCCTTTTAAAGCATGTTAAGAGAAATTTTCCTGTTTTATAATGTCACGAATCGTGTATGCTGACGGAATAGAAATTCCCTTCTGAGTGCCCCAATTCATTGAAAACTAACGTCACTGATAACTTACGTCACTACGTAAAACGTACAGTTTGGTGCATAAACATGCAGTCTGGTAATCGATCGACGCCGCAAGTTTGGATGTTGTGTTGCACGTGTAGTGATGTTTACGGGGCACTCAAAAGAGAAACTGGCATTACGTGGTTTTTGCCCGGGAACATGATAGATATGTTCCCGGCATGTTAACCAATCAGATCACGAGAAATTTCTTTGCAGTATAATAATAATTTATTAAATGTGTGCTTGAGTAAACTTTGGGTGCTTTTCAGAATGCATTTGCTGTTAAGCAGCACTCTTGAAAAGGGTGTTTAATTAATTTGCCTTTGTAACGTATTATAGCGGGTGAGTTGTCATATAGGACGAATAATTTTTTTTCTAAATACCAACAAATCATAGGATTAAGTGGTCCTTTGACATGCAGCTAACATTTATCAACAGCAAACTGGATCGACTCAGATCAGTCTGCGCAACTCGCGCAGACTGACCTGGGTCGATACTTTTTGCTGTTGAATTTACCCTTTTACCACACAATCCCTACTTTTAAACGCTCCTCAGAAAGAAGTCTTTGGAAAACATTGTGGGAAAAGGAGAAAAAATGCTGGTAACCAATGTTTTGCTACCCTGCTGAAACAAATTTCAATTTTTGAGTTACGTTCATTTTGTCGTCTGCAAGTGCTCAGTTTGGACAGGGCGAAAATTTTGTCGTCTGGTGAAGGGTTAACCCATTACCAAACGACAATATTTTAGACTTGTCCAAATTGAAAGCATTTGCAGATGACAAAATAAAAGTGACTAAAGATTTGAAATTTGTTTTGTGAAGGATAGAAAACATTGTGGGAAAAGGAGAAAATGCTAGTTACCAGCATTTTCTCCTTTTCCCACAATGTTTTCTAAAGGCTTCTTTCTCAGGGGCGTCAAAAGTAGGGATTGTGTGGTAATGGGTTAAGCCACATTGTCACAGGGCTTGATTTAAGAGTAAGTTGTCTGTGTAACTGATACCCGTTATTTATATTTGACCCACGCTCTGGCAAAAAGGGAGCTAAATGCATCTGAAAGATCCGAAAGAGCCACTTTTTTTAAACAACTGATATAATCATGAGGTAGACTGATTCTTTGACAAACAGAAAATTTACCAATAGCAAAAAGTATCGGCCCAGGGTCAGCCTGCGCGGACTGCGCAGGCTGACCCTGGGTCGATACTTTTCGCAGATGCCTGAAGCTCTCTTTTCACAAAGCATGGTTCATTTTATCGAACATGTAAAGAAATTGGCTGATAATAACATTTTGCAACATTTAAATCACCGTTTAGATTCTGGAAGAGAAGTACAGGGTGATCCAAAATGAGTGCAACCCATATCAAAGCGAATAAAATCGTGAAAAGTCATCCAATTCGATTTATGTTGCAGATTCCACTAGAGGAGAGGACAACAACAACAGAAAATAACGGCCAGTACTAAAAATGCCTTGGACAACTGAACAAAAAACTTTTTGTGTTGAGACCTATTTTGAGACGAAATCGTTCAAATCAGTGCAGGCAAGATTCCGAAGGGAGACTATCCTGATAAAAGTCAGATTTACCGATGGGCTCAGTTTTTGCACACTTCCCGATCTCCTGAACTTATTTATCCATCAGTAAATCTGACTTTTATCAGGATAGTCGTTAAAGTTAAATTCCCTTCAACTGATTTGAATGATTTCGTCTCAAAATAGGTCTTAACACAAGCTGTTTTTTGTTCAGTTGTCCACCCCTCACAACGTACGTCATTGTGACGTCACAGATAGTGATATCGGACCCTTGTTATAAAGTCAGTGTGCGTGTTTGGTAAGACTGTTTTTTTTTTGTAATCGTTCCTTTAAATGATCTGAAAAAGTCTTTAAACCTCCAAAACGTACAATGCCTAGGGACTTTGTTTTTTGTCAAAGCTTTTGTTAACTACTTATAATAATGGAATAGACTTCGACCAACTATTTAAACCCAATCACTTTTTGATATTAGTCAAAGTGTTTGTGCATATAGACATCTGCCTCCTGTCTAAAACATCAGAATATTAAATGTATTCATCTAATGTCTTTGATAAATACATGAGAATCTTTGTAGTCCGTTTGTATCCACCCAAGCTAGCCTCATTCTATCTTCATATCGTACTTACTTTTCAATATGGCGGACATATAAGTTATGAAAATGCCCAGGTCCGATATCACTTCCTGTGACGTAGGTTGTTACCCTTGTTGTCCAAGGCATTTTTAGTACTGGCTGTTATTTTCTCTTGTTGTTTTCTCCTTTTTCCCCCAATGTTTTCAATAGGCTTCTTTCAAAGGGGAGTTAATAGGAGGGATTGTGTGGTAAAGGGTTAAGCCCCCAATAGGTAAAGCCTGACTCAAATCATTTATCCTATGTAGATATAGATTCGGGAAAAAAAATTCAGTATATTTTAATTTGAAACTCGCTGCATCGAGTGCCATCTTTGGAAGTAGACTTGTTCTTCAACTAGGATGCTCAGTCAGATAGGTCTGTGTTTGAAAAGCCCGCCAGGGTGGCTCAGTGGTGAGCGTGTCGGACTCATGACCTGGTGGTTGTGAGTTCGATACCCGGTTGAGTCGAACTTTCTTTCCGGCGTATTTTCGCCTCTCATCTCTGCTGAAGCATGTGAGAAGCAAAAGTAGTAGGTGGCTATGGAAAGAAAGTTGTGTTAGTACCGGTGTGAGAAAGCGAGGAAACATGTGCATCACCAACCGCCATGATATGACCTTAGCTGTTAAAGTGGCGTTAAACCCCAATACAAACAACAGTGTTTGAAAAATGTCACCATGGCGGAAGATCAAACAACATATAAGATTTTCTGTTGCAAAATCTTATTTTCAACCTAAAGTTGCATTTCTTTCAGTGTAGTTAGTGCATTTAAGTGTGCATGCGAAAGTCTGTATTAAGTGCCATAAACATCAAGTTATTTTTTCGTGATAACTATTTGTATGTTTTGTGCTTTTTTGAATTAAAAGGAAAAATAAATACTGTATTTATAAAAATCCCTTCGTGTCCTTCATTGAACTCTTATATAAAATTTGCCTGAACACGCAGAAAGGGACATTCGGACATTTGCGTAAAGTGTCGTCTCGGATCAGCCTACTCAGTCCGCGCAGGCTAATCATGAGCTAAACCCTTTAACCCTTTACTTCATAGACGCTCATTTGTACGCATTGCTTGTAGAAGCCTTTGGAAAACATTGTGGCAAAAGGTGAAATTGCTCGTGACGAGCAATTTCACCTTTTGTCACGATGTTTTCTGTGCTATCAAAAGGTGTCATATACACATAAGAAACGGCTTCATCCTTGCTGTAATTTAGGGTCAATTAGAGATACCATAGAAATGCCTTATAGGTTAAAGGGTTAAATTTAGAACTGGAGCAGAATGCAATTCAGAATGGTCGTTAAGCAAGAACTTCTGTTACCGAATGAAAAGTTCATCGCTTTTGAAGATCAATAACAACAGGAAATTTTGTTATTATGCACGATATTTAATCGAGATTCAGATTAAGGCACCATCGAAATATGGAAAACGTACGAAATAATAGCATTAACGTTGTACAAATTTACGTCTACGTCACACAAACAGACATGTATACAAACAAAAAAATCCCATCAATTAAAATAACAACAAGCACAGTCGGTTACAACATTAATACAAATGACATAAAAGGAAAAGATGTAATGAAAAGAACAAAAAATCTCTCTCTTTCCTAAATCATAATGGAAAGTGCTTCGAGAAAAGGAGCATGGTATGAGAAGCGGTCACTAATTTTTCCAGGGGCCCTAGTGCGGGGATAGTTTACCATAGGTACAACTAAGAACAATGTCGTATGACAAGCTATGGTTTCTTATCACAAAAAATCTCAAAAGGTAATCTACCAGGGCCATATTCACCAACAATTCTTGAGAACATTCTTAGTCTTATTCTCCAGAATTTTCTAGATTTGTAAGTAACACAACTTCTGATTGGCTAAACCATTTGGTTTAGCCAATCAGAAGTTGTGTTACTTACAAATGTAGAAAACCTTGGAGAATAAGACTAAGAATATTCTCAAGAATGGTTGGTGAATACGGGCCCTGGAAAAGCCATGTGAAGGACAGGAAAATCCCAGTTTTGGAGTAATACAGAAAACTTTTTCAGAAAACGACAAACTGTTTTCATGAGCAATCGCTCCTTCAATCTCCGTAAAGGTAGTCTATAATCAACATATCAATACATGAAAAGAGCTTAAACCATAGAAAAATGAGAAATTGCTCTCTATATCACAATGTTTCCAGGGGCATGCTGCTGCTAGGCACAGTAAGTCGTCTACTAGAGGTAGTTGTTGAATGACTAGGTTACGTTTCATAGCTATTTAAATGGCTTTTAGAAAAGAAAACGACGATATCATAAAGCATGTCAAACACTATAAAACTATTGAATTAAATTAAAACTATTGAATTGAATTCCGTGAGGGCTGGTGACCATGAAATAAAACAATTCAACATGATCCTAAAACGCCAACAACAGCAGATATCGTAACTCAAGAGAAAAGATGTAAAATCTATCTGTTTCTCGTATTTGTTTAAACGTTTCCCCCCACCACTTCAAATGATTATAACTGTCAAACCACTACTAAAGTTTGTCATTTGTAGAGTTCACTAGACAGGATCTCTTCACTGCCTTCTCTGGTTAGACGACTATAAAAGGTCAAATCAGGATTTCTTGATTGTTATTTGAGAACCACGAAGGACTGGTTACTAATTAGTGTGAATGTTAACTCAACGAAGGTAGATGAAGACGTTCATCATACATAGCAGATGGTATGAGGACATGCAACAACAATAAAATTTTGAAAATGAAACACTAAGTCTTCAGAGAATTACTGTATATACGAAAAGGTTCCCTTTGCTAATGATATATGCTTAAGCATCACAGTGATTTCAGCCCTTTGATTAAAGGCTCTAAATCAAAGGACTGAAATCACCGAAATATTAGGCCTATCGCATGATTATTTTTTGCCCTTGTTCAAAGCAATGGTGAATTCCATCTTTAGGTACTCCTCGTATGTGATCTTCCCATCATGGTCGGCGTCCATTTTTTCAACTGTGTTTTTCATCGCCTTATCTACTTCAATATCCATCTGAAAAGTAGTGTAACATTAATGCTATTATATTATTACTTTTGATTATCCCTCATTACTGTGTAAATCAATTAAGAATGCTTTCAGGTTGTAGTGCTGAGTCAAGTATATCCTTTTCAATGATTTAATATTTGTATAGTATTTAACGCCGTTTTCAGCAATAATCCATTTATACTGTGGCGACCAGGGCACCTTTACATGATTTCCTGTAGTTTCCTTTAACCATTTCTTCGAACAATATTCTTCCCAAGTCATTTGCTGTTTTCTCACATAACCGTAGTCAGAACAATGATCAGCACTGACAGAGGAATGAATCCCCGAACAAAGACTGTCTTCAACCCTCTGAAAGGAGTTGGCTGGGTAGGGAATTCAAACTAGTGACCCTCTGATCTCAAGTCTTGTACATTACCAACTAGGACGCGGGCCTGGCAATAATTTGATGGAAAAAAACTGCTACACTGTTTTATTCGAGAAATGGATGGACGTTTCTGACCGCTTCGCCAAGCAACTCAGAGTTTTTCACGACTTTAAGAAGAAATATTTTTGAAAACCTTGTAAACCAGATATCTCAGGTGCCTGAAAATGAGGCTTTTGATAACATTGTGAACTAGGAGAAAATGCTGGTAATTATCATTTAGGCTTTCCCGCCACAATATTTTTCTTCGAAGAAAAAATACCAACATTTGAGTAACATTGCCATCTAAAAAGGTTTGGATAAGTCTATGCGATTGTTTGGCAATGTTTTTCTTCTGCTGATTATTAACAATAAAATAATCTAAACTATTATCTGCTAATGTTTTTCTTCTGTTGATTCGACGTTGTCCAAAATGATAATGCATTTTGATATATCAGTGTATGTTCCTGACTAAGCCGATATATAGATCTGACAGCTGTTTTGTTTTTCTTTGACAGTTTCAAAATACCCACATGGTTTCATTGCAATACAGGTTACCAACACATTTCATGCTGTATACATCTATGGCAATAACCCTCGTGACACAATGTGAATCAGTTTAAGAAGTCACCAATCGATTTAACTAAACTCCAATTATCATAATGTATCAGTTTATAAAAATCGACAAGTGAGTAATTGGCTTTTGGTTCTACAAATAATTATTGCCACTTACACAGAGGAAAAAATGAAAAAGAATACTAACAACCAGTATTAAAACATTTTAGAAAATAACTTTTGACGACACTACAATAGTGCAAATATAATGTTAATTTCAAAATGAAGGATGGTGATCCTGAGACTGAGGTTTAGATTAACTTTAGAACGACAAGAACGACTCGTATTATAAGCTACAGCAATTGGAATGAGGCATTAATACGAAGAAAATAAATGTGAGACTCACAGATTCCAGTCCGCTAATAATTTCTTCCTTTGAGGCCGATCCGTCATTGTTCTTGTCAAAGAACTGAAATACGGCTCTATACCTAGATGTTCTGTAGTATAAAGCAATAAAATAATCTTTATTTCGATACATCATGCCACCAGACCATCGTCATAGATTTAAAGCACATTTAATCAACTTAATATCGGGGCTTGTGATACTGGTCGATTGCCCAAGTTAATAGGCGATTTAGAGAGCCGTCAACTTGATAAAACCGAAAAGAAAGTATTGAAAGATCATTTTGCACATTTCAAACAAGCATAAAGTCCTGCTCACAATGGAGAACACTTCAAAGGATTGTAGAGAAGGAAGCAAACCCTTATACATGTATTTTAAATATCAACATTTTCAATATGGTATACATAACTTATCTGTCCTTCTTTACACAGATATAAGCTTTTTAAGACTTTAACTGGCTGCGAGATTATGGGTTAGACTTGTGTAAATGCCGAGCCCCATCAGCTCAGTGGTAATGCGCAAGGCTAGTCATACAGGGCTGGTGGTTTCAAATTCAAGCTCAGTTGAAACTCTGTGCAGGAAGTCACTCTTTCACTCCAAAATTTTTAACTCTTTACAAAACAAAATTTTAGAGTTCGAAATGGAAAGCATTTGAAGACGCCAAATTAGATGTAGATAAAATGATCGTGTCTGTGAAAGTAAAGAAAACCTTGAGGGAAAGGCAAAAAATGCTGGTAACCATCATTTCTCCTTTTCCCTCTAAGGTTTTCAAACAGCTATTTCCCCAGGGTTGTTAAAACTTTGGATTGTATTGTAGAGGTTGAAATTCGACCTATTCCGACGCCTTAAAAAGCAATCCAATGAAAATCGGTTTGATATTTGTGGCATTTGTCGAAGAAAATGCCACAATGACATTGTTGAACTCATAGTGGCATTTTCTTCTTCTTCCATTTGATCGTGTATGGATATTTATAGGTCGAAAACTCTATTGTGATTTTTGGAATTAGATCCTGACGATCAAAGATATCTCAAAATCATAGCTTTCACGTATAAACTTAATTCATTTTAATATATTCATATGGTAGCTCTCTCTACCTACCATGCATCCTACCGTCAAGAGACGTTACTCCTGACTCCTCCTGAATGATCGAAGGGAGACCATCAATACACAAATAATGCAGACTTTGGTGCCAGTACTCTCTCTTTAACAAATGACGCACTATGTTGCTTAGGAGGTTGATTTTGATGTTAATATTTGAACAAAAATTCTTTCTTTTTTTCAAATTATTAATTCCACACAATGGTTTCCTTGGTAAATGCCTCACCAGTGTTCTCAACGCTATGATTTTTTTTATCTTATAGGCTTAACTTACCAAGGATACAGTTTCAATCCAAGATTCAACTGCATGGTCTGTGCAGTTTGATCTTGGACAAATGCTGTAAGCAAAAGCCATTATTTACGGCTTCATGGTGCTAAAAAGTTACTGAAACATGTAACGACAGAATTCGTACCTCTCCCACTGCTAAATATTTTCTTGGGACTGTTTTTGACAGATAACAGTCTGTGATTTGTGAAAACTGTTGCGGCTAAGTACTAACCAAGGAGAACAAGGTATGCACGGTCAGCTGCACTTGCCACCGTGAAAAAAGGCTTTTTGCCATCTAACGAACGGATTTAAAACAGCAAAAAAGAAAGAGCAATGCCATACTTTGAAATGAGACTCTTGTCCGCCTTGAATACTTTAACATAATCTTCTAGTTCCACACTGTCTTCATTTTTCACGTGTAGCGCCTGGAATGAATCCGGAAACAGAATGTTATAGCATAATTACCATAAGAAATTTTAAAAATCTATTCGGGAAAAGAACATCCAATTTTTTTCGGTTTTGCTAAAGGAACCGTTTTGATTTAACGATTTCACGTGACCATTATGGATCGTAACTTAGCAAGCAAGAGTATTCATTTTTTTTTAAATTTTGTGGTAAGAATTTCAAAGTGGTCTGCTGTAAAGTACAAAAGAATCGGCTCCGGAGATTATTGAATTTGGAGAATTGAAAATTTATATATTTGGGGGAAAACAGTTTTTCATATTCGAGTGCAAAAGAAATGAAGATCGAATCGACCAAAGAAAAGAAAACTATCATAATATGAACCTTAAGTTTCGCCTTTCCTTTGTCGTAACCCAACATAATTAGAAGGTCAAGGACTTCTTGTCTGCTGAGGACGCCATCATTGTCCGAGTCCATGGCGCGAAATTCAGACCGGATGTACGTCTCCAACTGCTCTTCCGGTATGGCAGCCATTTTCTTTGACTTTTTCCTAGAAAGAAAATTCGGTACTAATAGATCTATTTTAAACATCTATGTAAACTCCAGATTCTAATTTGCAACCGATGATTTTGAAAAAGAGCTTTGAAAAATCACAGTCGATGCCAATAAAGGCCATATTATTTCCTTTTGTTACATAAAGTTGTCACAAACACATGTAAAATAACCGTAATTCGTTTTTGTTATCGATATTTCTAAAGTCGTCTGTTGCAAATTAGTACCGAGATAATGACTTTAATCAAAATTACTAATATAACAATTAGTTTTTTTAATCCAACAGATAACAGGCATACTGGGAGAATTATGACACAGTCGCTAATCAATGAAATGGACTGTGTGTATATATGAGTTCATTCGTCTAACTTCTAAAGTCAAGGTGACAGGTGCAGGATTTCCGTTTCCTAGTTGTCGTTCCGTAAGATGGTTTCTAGCTTTTCTTTTACAGCATAATGATTAGGGTACCAGCGTCCAGGTGCTTGGAATAAGCTGTTAACCGCTGCTCCTGTCGTAATCCTTCCAACAGGCAACACGAACTCTATCAAGGGTAGCAATTGAGTTCTTTGAAGCACCATTTTTGGCAATTGGTGATAATGACCATTTTGTCCTCCAATCAATATAAAAGTGTGCGTAATAGACTAAACTTTGTGAGATATGCCAAACTTTTTTGCATGGAAAAGTGCGACATCTTGGATTTCAAAGTCTCGCATTTTCTCGCTATGTCTTGGTAACTCTCGTACCTGGCTGCGTTGTTGATTCTAAGATCGATAACAGACTGTCGTTTAGGTGCATGCCCTACGTGCTTTACACTTCAAGGTCACACTAAAACCGCACCCATATTTAAAAACACCTGTTGGTCTGACTTTTTTAGGAACTCTTGAACAATACAGATTTAATATTGATAATCAAAATAACAGACATAAAATCTGTACCTTCTTTTAAAACTCTTATCCTGCTGAATAAGTGTAAACATGAGAAACCTTAAAGCAAATAGTAAGAACCCAAATTTTACTTTGTCAAAGATTTTTTTTGAAAAAAACAAATTTACCATATCGCACTGTAGAGCCAAGATCAGACTGCACCCTGCAGTCTGGGTCCGTATTCACCAACTATTCTCAAGAACATTCTTTGTCCTATTCTTCAAATTTTTGTCAATGTGAAAGTAACAGAACTTCTGATTGGCTTAACCATTTGTGTTGCTTTTATATTTTGAAAAAATCTGGAGAATAAGACAAGGAATGTTCTTGAGAATGGTTGGTGAATAAGGACACTGATCTTGATATACACTGTCTGCAATAAGTCTTTGAGTCTCTCACGGCAGCTTCAGGGTTAATCTTGAAATCTTACCCACGTAAAGCAGAAACCCGAGAGACTGGGACTCAATACAGATTGTGTACATCTTTCAGGAGCGAAAGTAAGAACTGGAATTGATTAATTGATTGGTTGATTGATTGGTTGGTTGATTGATTGATTGATTGATTGAGTGAGTGAGTGAGTGAGTGAGTGAGTGATCGATCGATCCATCGATCCATTGATCGATTGATTAAATTGGAGTTTAACGCCTTTTTAACAGCTTTCTTTATATCACGGCGGTAAGTGCCTACATTGCATGTGTTCTCTGGCTTTCTCAAACAAGTACTGACATAACTTTCTTCCCGAGTCACTGACTACTTTCTCATATGAAGCAGATGTGGGAGACGAAAAAAAGCCAGAAAAAAAGTTCGCCTTAACTAAATATCGAACCCATAACCACCAGGTCAGGAGATGCTCTAGCCACTGAGCTACGCTGCCGACCTCGGAATTCGACGTTAGGTCCTCCACTCATACATATCAACCTTTCTCTGTGAAGAAATATACTTAACGCATCTGCCAAAAGTATCGACCCATGTCAGCCTGCGCAGCCCGCGCAGGCTGACATGGGACGAAACTTTTGGCCTTCGGTCAGCTTTATTATAATGAAATACAAAGAGTTGCATTAAGCCCCCCTTTTTGCCAGCACACTGCTAAAATATTACATCAGACCATAGGCCTCTGAAACTCCATTGGTCTGTAAAAGGATAAAGAAATGTTCATTATCGGACACTGTTACTATAAATAGCACACTGGGGATTCCCTCTCTATTGTATATCATTAAATACAATACAGAGGGAATCCCAAATGTACTATTTATAGTAACAGAGTTAATGAAAGTTTGTAAATATATTCAGTGATACACAGGCGATGCGCCAATCTGCTATGAATGTTCGATGATCGACCAAGGACAATTTTAGTGTTCTGTGATAGACCAATAGAGCTTCAAAGACCTGTGATCAGACCGTATATTGCCAAAACGCACCAAAGCTTTTTTCTCAGGGAAGGTCGAGACCTGCACTCTAGCCCGTCCATGACTCTATACCCTGGGTGCAAGACTAATTGATTGAATTTGCATTTATTTATCGTCGCCCCCGGTTTCCCATATGGATGACGTCCCCCTGAAGGCTGTTAGTATTGTTACGGGGGATAGTGCAGATACAGGACGAAGCCCATCCTAAGTTTCGGCTGGTTCTTTAACGTGCTCTGTGTATAGCAACGTCACACGGGGACCTCGATTAAACATCTCACCCGAAAGAGTATTAGTAATTTTAGATGGCCAGCCGTGGGGATCGAACCCACACCCTCATGATCAAGAGTCCCACGCTCTACCAACTGAGCTATGCAGGATGGCCACGCGCTCAACTAAAGCCCCCGGCATGGACTTTATGCTTGATAATATTCTTAACCACGCCCTGCTGCGCGTTGTTCGTTGCTATAGAGAAGGAAAAACGCAGGTCGTGTTACGTGACGGTATTAAAGCAATACGAGACACACAAACCCTTCCCTTTGACTCCAGTTTCTCGGCACCAAATTATATATAATCCAAGCTCTGTGAAAAGAATGTTATATACATCTGATAATCCAAGCTTTGTTAACACAAGGTTTAATGCATCTGCAAAAAGTATCGACCCAGATCAGCCTGCGCAGTCCGCGCTGGCTGATCTGTGTCGGTACATTTTGCTTTTGGTAAATTTTCTGCTTATCAAGGCATCATTCGACCCAGAAAGGAGGCCTAATGAATTTGCAAAAAGTATCGATTCAGATCAGGTCAGCGACACGGGTCACAGACTGATCTGCGTCGATACGTTTAGCTTTTGGTAACTTATTTGCATATCTAGACATCATTCGACCCCAAAATTCAGCTTGTTGTTTTCCAGAAAGGATTTCATGTTTCCACAATTATGGAATGACTTGCTCGGTTTATTGCATCACAGAGACGATTGAATCCACTTTTTTCAAAGTACAGCACAATTTTACATACATACATACATACATACATACATGCATACGTATATACATACATACATACATACATACATACATACATACGTACATACATACATATGCCTACATACATACATACATACATACATACATGCGTGCATGCATACATGCATACATACATACATTCATACATACATACGTATATACATACGTACATAGGCCTACATACATACATACATACATACATGCATGCTTACGTTTATACATACGTACATACATACATACATACATACTACATACATACATACATACATACATACATACTCTGTACATACATACATACATAAATAGATACATACATACATACATACATATCTTAATTTGCATTGAATATTAACATATTCATAGCACTATGATTAACAATTATATATATTACACGAAGTATGTAAGACATGAAAGATTTAGAAGGGAGAAAATAGGATAAAAATCTGTTGTCAGCGAAGGAATATGTTGTTTACTCTTTCTGAATAAAGGGCGGGTAGGTAGCACTGGGATCAATTTTACATGTACATGCATATTAATCATAGTCCACACCCCAGCTACCTTAGAATACAGGGCTGGGAGATAACACTGTGATCAATTCTGCATGCACATGCATACCGATCACAATCCATTGACATTACGCGGGGACTTTTTGAATGGCTGCAAATAAATTCCACTGAATCACCGACGTTTTTTTTTTCTCTCTTACAGGCTTATCTCAACAGGCGGATGTTATAGATCTAAGATCAGATTGCGGTATCTGTGTGGTCTGAGCTTGATCCATACGGTCTGCAAAAGTTGCTATCATCCGACGTATTTGACAGCGAAAGGCCTCATTAGATTTTGTCCTATTTTGGCTTACAGCATTTTAGAAGGGACATTCGGAGATTTGCGTAAAGTGTCGTCTCGGATCAGCCTGCGCAGTCCGCGCAGGCTAATCCGAGACGACACTTCACTTCTACATTAGATTTTGTGATACAGTAGACTTGCGCAAAACAGAAAATTACATAAAAAATGAAAAGGTCGTTTCGGATTAGCCTGCGCAGACTTCGCAGGCTGATCCGAGACGATACTTAACGCAAATGTCCGAATGCCCCTTTTCGCATGTTGCAATCCAATTATACTAGTACCTGTTCCACTTTGATTTACAGTTTTCATTAAAAGACTAATACATACTTCACGATTTCTCGTATTACTTTGATAGCTATCGCGAGACTGTTAGAAAGTTTAAAGTTTCTTGATAGAATTTGATTTGCAGCACACGCAACAAAGGTCTATTGATTGTCGCGGCCTATTGTTGAGCACCACACGCAGACGGACTAGTTTCAAATTCTTCTTCTTCTATTGGGTGGTACTATGTTTTATAATCTACGTCTCTAATTTCAAGAGCTTCCAGGAACCTAAAACCTGCGATATAACTTAACCCTTTACCAAACGACAATATTTTAGACTAGTCCAAATTGAAAGCATTTGCAGACGACAATTTCAATGTGCTTCAAATGGTGCATTGTGGGAAAAGGAGAAAATGTTGGTTACCAGCATTTTCTCCTTTTCCCTCGGATTTTACAGCAGGCTTCTTCCACAGGGGTGTTAAAAGTCGGGAATGTGCGGTAAAGGGCTAAGGACAAATCGCATCATTCTAGCCTCATTTAACTTGTCGTCTGCAAAGGCTTTCACTTTGGACAAGTCTAAAAGATTTCCTCTGCTAAAGAGTTACCAGCCAAGCCAGATAATCACCAAGCCAGAGCAAGGACTACATTTTTTTACTTATAACAATTAGTCACGTATTCATGCGCACGCGTATGAATTTTAAATGCACTGTTGGAATGTTGGTCAGTACAGTGTACCCTTTTTTTACGATCTGATTAAGCACATACACCTTCTACAGCCTGAAGGCCTATATGCACAACAACATTAAGTTTTTATTTTTGTATTTTTCACCCTGCAGGATCAAACACATAAGTAGGTGTTCTGGGCGTGTATTATATGACTGATACCTAGAGCTATTCCTCAAACAAATTAAAAAAAAAACACATATGTATCGTCTGACGGCGATAGAGTGTCACTTAAGACAGGGTTAAAAACCAAATGGTATTTTGGTATGTATGTATGTATGTATGTATGTATGTATGTATAAATAGATAAATACGTAAATAAAAATATATAAATAAATACATGTATATAAATAAATAAATAAATAAATAAAATAAAATAAATACATAAATAAAAATAAATATATAAATATATACATGTAAATAAATTATATACTACTTGATATATTTTACAAAAACTATAATTACGATGTTATAATACTAATTTTAAGTGTTTTTCATACTCATTTTGAGTGTTTTTCATACTATTTTGAGTGTTTTTCCCCACATATTTGTTAGCGTGTATGAGCCATGCTCCAGCAGAAGGGGGCTTACTGCATTTCCATGATCCTTGGTGCCAAACAAGCCATCACATTCTGTTGGATCCAAAACAAACACTCTTCTAAAAACCAACTCAATCATGAGGTAGATTGGTCTTTGGACATTCAGAAAATTGACTAAAAACGGAAAATGTTAGCCCAGTTCAGCCTTCGCAGACTGACCCGGGCCAAAACTTTTCGCGGGTACATTATGTCCCCTTTTCTTAGTGCATGGCTCGTAGACAAGTGATGCAATATCGAAGTTTAATTATATACTACTCACACTTTGATAGGGACCATTTACATATTTCAGTGTGGGTATATACGCATCTTCCCGAGCCAAGGTTACGATCACTACGTGGATCTTACCTTGGCTGATTGACCCCGGTTTCGAGATTCCTGCGATGCCCCCTCTATTGGATGCCGGTTATTGCCCCCCCCCCCCCCCCCTTTACATCATATTTCTAAGAGCCAATGAAATATCGTTTTACAAACACAACTTACGAATACACATGAAGCGATAAGCAGACATCCACGTGGGTTTCCATGTTTACCTGCTATTCAACAATGTTTTCAAAGGCTTCTTTCTCGTGTCTATAACACTCGACTTTGTTTGGTAAAGGGTGAAAATCCATTTCCTCTGGTGCTTTAATTGATCAGTGTGGTTATACAACATATTGTAAAGCTATGCATGATACATTTCACATATAGATCTAAGGTAAATCTAATAGGGTGATCCCTAGCAAATTTTGAGTAGTATATAATGTTTTGGCACTTATTTTGATGTGTCTAAAAATAGCCCATGGAGTAATGAGATAATCGCTCAGTATAACTAATGCACTTTAAGTACTTATTAAATCAGTCTCACTGCGCAAAATGACTAACAACTAAAGATAGGACACAGATGAAAGTTTCTTTTATAGCAAGTGGTTATGACGCAGAAAGTGAACAAAGTCAAATTCTGGTTTTCTTTTGTTTTCACTTATCAATATCGAATCCGTTACCAAACAAGAATCTATTATTGTATACTCAGTCCACGTGTTTGTTGCTGGCAGCAAAAAGAAATGGATGTTACTATTCGGCAAAAGGAAACAAAAATATAGAGTGGCCTGGCAGGTTTTAACCTAGATCCCTTGGGTCAAGTACAAGTATATAATTACGCTTGGACCAGTGAACCAGTAGCAAAAGGCTCTCAAGAGGCCACTTCAACAACAATGACCAGCTCACAGGAGGGGGAAGTTGAAGGCATGAACTGTTTGTAGCGAAGAATTAAAGGGAAGAAGGAATGGCGGCAGGCAGGGAGATTTGGCTACTATATAATGAAGTATAAGAAGTAACGGGCGGCATGGAGGGGGATTTTGGCTACTACTGCAGTCATAAATTTGTTGCTAAATGGTCGACAGTCAGTCAATGTAAGGAGAAAAAAGTTAAAAACGCGAGAAAAAGAAAATGGAAGAAAAAAAGAAAGAAAGGATTTCAATCCATCCTTCGCTTGCTGAGGGTAGATTTAAGTGTCTTTCTTGAAAGGGACGAAGCGATAACCGATTTTTGGACTCCGGAAAATTAATTTAACATTTAGTTTCGTCAGAAATAATGATCATGTGACTTTTAAAAGCCATTGGCCGAACTTTACGCCAAGATGAATTTAACTCGCTTGTAAGAAATAATGACCCGGGTCATTATTCTACGTAGAAAAATGACCCCCAGAGGGTCATTATTCTACGTAGAGAAATGACCCCAGTGGGTCATTTCTCTACGTAGAATGATGACCCGGGTCATTCCTCTATGTAGTGAAATGACTTCTGGGGTCATTTCTCTACGTAGAATAATGACCCGGGTCATTTTGTAGGGGAAGGTCATTTCTCTGCATTACACCGGCTGTACAGCAGACGACTTAGAGAATATCCTGCCAAAATATGGATATAATTACAACTCTTTACCAACCGACAAAATTTGGGACTTGCCAAAGTCAAAGCAGTTGCAGCCGGCAAAGTAAATGTAGCTAAAATAAATGAAATTTATGTCAAAGATCGACATGATAAACCTTCGTTAGGGGAAGACATCAGACGTTGTCTGCGCATGTCATATTCTTCGAAGATCCGACCTGTCTTATATGACACATCACTCTCCCCGATATTGGGGAGCAATGGAGAAAATGCCTTTTATCAATACGTTTGAGGAAAAATCAGGCCTGTTTTAGCTCCAGTGTTCTCTTAACTCCTGATCATAGTTGAATGAATTGCACCAAGTAGCGTTTTACTGAGTAAACGTTTATTTTAGTTTGAACTTCAAAGTATGGGTTGTCGCGTAGAAAAGTAGCCAGTTTTGTACCCAGGATGCCCAAATTAGAGCGATGAGTAATTGTAGAATGCCATCTAGCGGGAGATAATGGAAATCAGACTATCTACTATTATCTCCTGCTAGATGGCATTCTACAAACACGTCTATTTAACTTGGGCATTCTGGGGTACAGAACCTGACTACTTTTCAAAACGACAATCGTTACTTTGAATTTCAAAATCAAATAATTGTTAAATCAATAAAACGTAACATTCAGCTATGATTAGCTAACATGTAACCTATGCATCGGCCATTTATCGAAACAGTTTCTACATGCTTGGGCAATAGCTTCTGTGTAAGCACTACTTTTCCCTAACATATGGGGTCGGTGATGCGTCATAGCAGACAGGTCGAATCTTCGAAGAATATGACATGGGCAGACAACGGGCTCTTTACCTGACGACATATTTTTTGAATGGTTTAAAATAAAAGCATTAACAGACAACAGACGCACTCTAACTCATGTATTAAGTTTTGTCCTATGAGGGTAGAAAACAATTAGTGAAGAGAAAAAAAAAATTTGGAAACTAGCATGTTCTCCCATTACCACAATGTTTCAAACATCATCTTCCCCACAGTCGTAAAAAAATATTGTTTTGTAAAGTGTTTACTCAAGTGGTTAATGACCTAACAGCAAAGTTCAGTGTCAATGTAGTTAGTGTACTACGTCATCAAGAGGTACTATTTTCGGATAGGTCTTTGTCTGATTGTTATGTTTGTTACATATTTTAGGTCGTTGATACAAATCTTTAGCATCACCTGAGCCCGTATTGACCAATCATTCTTAAGAACGTTCTTTGTCTTATTCTCCAGAATTTTCTACATTTATAAGTAACCCAACTTCTGATTGGCTAAATCATTCGGTTTAGCCAATCAGAAGTTGTGTTACTTACAAATTTAGAAAACCTTGGAGAATAAGACTAAGAATATCCTCAAGAATGGTCGGTGAATACGGGCCCAGTAGTTTGGCAGCCATTCAACCGGTCAATACACCTTCAAGTGAATCTCCTAAGTTTTTTTAGCCAGTGCTTTGTACAAAGCGTATTCAAAGCCACTGGCGGCTACCTTACATATATAGACTCGAAATAATGATACCTAATGAGAATGAAATGAGCTTCTAGTTAGTTATTATTTCTCGCTAGATGGCATTCTAAAAATACTCATCTATCTAATTTGGGCATCCTGGGAACAGAACCGGACTACTTTTCTACGCGACAACCGTTACTTTGAATTTCAAACTGAAATAAACGTTTACTCAATAAAGCGCTACCTTGTGCGATTCTTTCAGCTATGATTAGCAGTTAAGAGAAATCTGGAGCTATAACAGGCTTGATTTTTCCCCAAACGTATTGATAAAAGCCATTTTCTCCATTGCTACTTTATAGCGCGTATTATTTCAATTCCCCCAAAACTTTGGGGAGTGATGCGTCAAAGCAGACGGGTCGAATCTTCGAAGATTACGACATGCGCAGACAAGGACTTGCTAGTTCCCTGCAAAAAGAATCGATAAATCGATCTGTTGTTTAACGCCGCTTTCGGCATTGTTTCAGTCCTATCACGACTACAGCTCACACATTAATGTCTTCCTAGATTTTTTTAAGTACTAGCCTAGGGCTCTAAAACACCTTGCCCCAGGACACTTCCACGAAAAACCCAGTGGATCCAGGGTAGCTCGAACCCAGTACCTCTTAGTTACGAGTCCCACGACCTACAACAACAATGTTGAAATGCAGAAAAGAGCCGCCGGCTGCTTTTTCCGTCTCACCTTAACTCTTTACCAAACAACGATATTTTAGACTAGTCCAAATTGAAAGCATTTGCAGATGACAAAATAAATGTGAATCAAAAGTTGAAATTTAATTAGGAAAGGGTAGAAAACATTATAGAAAAGGGAGAAAATGCTGGTTGCCAGCATTTTCTCCTTTTCCTACAATGTTTTCCAAAGGCGTCTTTCTCAGGGGCGTCAAAAGTAGAGATTGTGTGGTAATGGCTTAAACCGGACATCAAACTTAAAATTTGCTCGAATTGAGAACATTTTGCAGACGACCAATTGAATGTGGTACAAATGAATGAATTTCTATTAGGAAATGAAAAAACATGTAGGGAAAATGAGAAAATACTACTTAAAAACATTTTTTCCACTTTTCCGCCATTGAAGAGGGAGGAGGGTTGTTAAAGAATACTTTAGATTACAAACAAGGTCGATGCAATTTTCAGAGGCGAGTTAAGAATGAATCTTGCTTTGGATAACAACCATCAATCTACGAAAAAAAGAAAGCTGGGCCTTGATTTAACTCGAACCTTGGACTTCTGGGTTACCATTCCCCTGCATTAACGACTGGGCTAACCGGGATGGGCTCCAGGGGTACGTTGAGCCCGAACGGCGGAGGTTTATGAACGATAAACAAAAATGTCGTCCCAAATTAACCATACTCTTTAAAAAAAAGGGGGGTTTACGTATCTGCAAAAAGTATCGACTCAGCGCGCAGGCTGACATAGGTCGAAACTCTTTGGTACTTGTACATTTACTGCATGTCAAAGTACCATTCTGCCTTCTGACCCTGTCGATTGTTACACTAAAAATGAATATTATGAACCCATTATAGTATATGTTGACTTGCCTGAGCAATGCCGAGGTGCATCACACCACCTTTTGTCAGAGCAAGGTACGTATGTCAAACCAAGTGTTAAATGACCAAGCTTCAAATATCAGCAATTATAAACCATAAAAATGTAGTAGTTTCGGATAGCTCTCTCTAGATATCGTCGGTTTACTTCAAAAACCTCGTAACTACAGCTTGTGTCAAGCTGGAGTTACGAGTTTTGTTTTTTTAAGTAAACCAACGATATGAATGTTCGTTTACAAGCCCTTCCTTGGTGCAACCATTATCTCCCGCTAGATGGCATTCTAGAAATACTCATCTATCTAATTTGGGCATCCTGGGTACAGAACCGAACCACTTTTCTACGCGGCAACCCTAACTTTGAATTTCAAACTAAAATAAACGTTTACTCAATACCAGGTGCGATTCATTCAGCCGTGACCAGCAGTCTAGATAAATCTGGTGCTAAAACAGTCTTATTTTCCCTCAAACATATTGATAAAAGCCATGTTCACCATTGCTACTTTATAGCGCGTAATACTACAGTCTCCCCGATATCGCGTAGAGTGATGCGTCGTATAAGACAGGTCGAATCTTCGAAGAGTATGACATGCGCAGACAACGTGTGCAACAGATTGTCAGGTATTTTACGGCGACCAGTTTTCGTTAACCAGTACAACGTGTAAAACCCTTTTTCCAAGCTAGTGACTACTTTTACACGTCGTGGAAAAAAATGTTCTGTGGCGATGCATTCCCACATAGCCGGTGTAATTGTCTGTGTTTAGAGACAAGAGAGTAACTTACTGCTATTTTCATTTAAACCGAATAGAAAGAAAGTCAGAGGTAAACGGTAGGAGACAACTCGTGCCTGTATATCTGTGAAGATTGAAACCATTTCACCTAGTGAGAAAGTTTGTATGAGCTTGGATTCTAACTCAAAACTACTGGAATGCAACGGTTAAATGTTTTACCGACAGAGCTTTCGGGATCGGGCTTGAACAGTTTAAATATCCAGAAAGGAGAATATGCTGGCATCTAGCATTTCCCATTTCATCACAATATTTCATACCACGTTTAACAAATATTCAAACGTTCCAGCCATATTCCATTTCAAAGTCTGCGAATGCTTTGAATATGGATTAGTTGGTTGGTTATTTGCGTTTAATTATCGTCGCTACCGGTTGCCCATCTGAGCGACGCCCCCACAAGACGGTTAGTTGTTACGGGGGATAGTGCAAGGATGTAGGTCGAAACTACTGAGAGCTTCGCCTGGTTCTTTAACGTGCTCGGCGTACAGCACCATCACACGGGACCTCGGTTTAATGTCTCATCCGAAAGACTATTAGAATATGGATTAGTCCAGACTTGTGACATTTAAGTAGAAGATTTAAACGTTTTTCTTTAAACTATACGGCTTGCAACACGCGAAAAGGGGCATTGAGACATTTGCGTAAAGTGTCGTCTCGGACTAGCCCGCGCAGTCCGCGCGGGCTAATCCGAGACGGCACTTTACGACTACATTAGATTTTGTGGTACAGGAGAATTGTACAAATCAGAAAATTACGTTAAAAAATAAAGTATCGTTTCGGATTAGTCGAAGCGGACTGCGCAGGCTGATCCGAGACAACAACTAAGTTTACGCAAATGTCGTCCGAATGCTTCTTTTCGCGTGTTGCATGCCATATATTAGATTGTATGGTTGGTGTTTAACGCCGTTTTCAACATTATTTCAGTTATATCGCGGCGGCCAGTGCACTAGACTAGGACTGGTGTACCTTGTTTATTAGGATGACTTAAATGCAGGGCCTGAATGCCAGGCTACCAGTGCACCTGTCCATGCTTTCCTGGCGTTTCTTTTACCAGTACTTCGTACAATTTTCTTTCCAAGCCACCGGCTGCTTTCCCACATGACCATCGACGAAAAGACTGTCAGCCGTGAGAGAGGAATGAGTCCTGTCGCAATGACCATCATAAATCCTCGGAAAGAAGTTGGCAGAGCCGGGTCTCGAACTCATGACCGCCTGTCCTGAAGTCCTGTAAACTATTTAACACAATGCTATATCAATTTAACCCTTTACTCCTCATTTCTACGCATTGCTTGTAGGAGCCTTTGGAAAACATTGTGGCAAAAGGTGAAATTGCTCGTTACGAGCAATTTCATTTTTAGTCACAATATTTTCTGTGCTATCAAAAGGTGTCATATACACATAAGAAATGGTGTCATATACACATAAGAAATGGTTTCATCCTTGCTGTTATTTAGGGTCAATTAGAGATACCATAGAAATGCATTATGGGGTAAAGGGTTAACTCTCTTTGTGTTGGAATAATGTTGAATATGCCCCTTAACATATAAGTATGGATATACATGTATTAGTATTCGAATGCATAATTACAAAAGTAATCATAGTAATTTAGTAGAGTTTCCGACATCCAGACTATAAGAAGAAATTAACTCTTTACCACGCAATCACGAGTTTTAACGACCCTCTAGGAAAAGCCTTTCGAAAACATTGTGGAAAAAGGAGAAAATGCTGGTAACCAGCATTTTCTCCTTTTCCCTTAATGTTTTCTACTCTATCAAAGACAAAGTTCATTTTTTTTTAAAACAACATTTAAATTGCCGTCAGCAAATTCTGTCAGTTTGGAGAAGTCTAAATTTCTGTCGTATGGTAAAGAGTTAATTAACCCTTTACTCCATAGATACTCGTTTCTACGCATTGCTTGTAGGAGCCTTTGGAAATTATTGTGGCAAAAGGTGAAATTGCTCGTGACGAGCAATTTCACCTTTTGTCACAATGTTTTCCATGCTATCAGAAGGTGTCATATACACATAAGAAACGGCTTCATCCTTGCTGCCATTTAGAGTCACTTAGAGATACCGTAGAAATGCCTTATGGGGAAAAGAGTTAAACGGTTAACTTTACAAGTCAACGGCCACGCCCTTTTTCAAATTTTCTGTTACCATAGTAACGCGACAACATGTTGTCGGCGAGTATTTTGTCTGTCGATAGCTGGGAGACGTTTGTTGATTTTGTTCCGTTAGAAACTAAACCTATCGCAGGGTTGAATAAATTTCCGATGTTCTTTCAGTGTAGATCAAGATCAGATTGCAAATAGGTCGCCAATACGGTCAGAGATCTACACAATCCGATTTTTCCTCTCGGGATATCCTCAAAAATCAGTTTGGCTAGTGAACTAGCTGATGAATTTAGAAATATATATTCCAGCAAACATAAATATTCAACATGCAATATTTTCCATGCCCTGGTAAAAGAGGACTTAAAACCATTATCTCCCGCTAGATGGCATTCTATAAATACTCATCCATCTAATTTGGGTATCCTGGGTACAGAACCGAACCACTTTCCTACGCGACAACCATTACTTTGAATTTCAAACTAAAATAAACGTTTACTCAATAAAACGCTACCTAGTGCAATTCACTCAGCTATGATCAGCAGTTTAGAGAAATCTGGAGCTAAAGCAGGTCTCATTTCTCCTCAAACGTATTGATAAAAGCCATTTTCTACATTGCTACTTTATAGAGCGTAATATTACAGTCTGTCCGCTTTTGGGGCTAGTGATGTGTCATAAAAGACGGTCGAATCTTCGAAGAATATGACATGCGCAGACATCGTATGCGAGACGTATCCCGATCTTTGAGTGAATTTTTCAGTATTTCTATGCTCTAACGACCTGAATATACATATGGTATACTACTGTCAAAAAAGTTTTAAAGCACGGAAAGACGGTTGAAAACAATGTGCCCAAGGGAGATCATCTTCTTTTCTACCAATTAATCCTTTATATAATTCATTACCAAACGACAATATTTTGGGCTTGTCCAAATCGAAAGCATTTGCAGACGACAAAATAAAAGTGACTAAAAATTTGAAATTTGTTTTGTGAAGGGTAGAAAACAATGTGGGAAAAGGAGAAAATGCTGGTTACCAGCATTTTCTCCTTTTCCCACAATGTTTTCTAGAGGCTTCTTTCCCACGGTCGTCAAAAGCAGGGATTGTGTGGTAATGGGTTAAACACAATGCATGCTGAAAGATGGTTTTTGCAGAGGCTAATATTTTCTAACATAACTATAAAGGTTACATACCCTGCGGACTGACCCATATCTGTTTCCCTCCTGTTTTTTCACGCAAGTTTTCAATTACTTTTATGTTTAGAAACACAATTTATACCAAATATGGTATAAAGAGTTCTTCCAGTCTTTTTGCACGAATATTAAATATCCTATTGCCCTCTCCTGGTCCAAATAGATATAATAAGAATCCGAATTATTTGCTTCAGTATTGTCCAATATACACACGGAGACCACGTAATGGTCGAACAATAAACAGGCACGCCAAACGTTTTTTACTAATTATTGGATGATTGTCACGGGAAAGTTATTCTACTTATAAATGTAACACACTGGAAAACTTTGATACAGCAGACGACAGAATGTGATTATCGTCTGCAATCGACCCTTATATAGACTGAATCTGCAAACTCTTCACCATAAGATAAATTTATACGCAGGTCAAATTCAAAGCATCTGCAGGCAACACATTATGTGTCGCTCAAACGATTAAACTGATCTCTGAATGATGGAGATAACATCGTGGGAAAAGGAGAAAATGCTGGTTTTCCAGCATTTTCTCCTTTTTCCACAATGTTTTCGGAGTCTTCATCATCAGGTCGTCAAGAACGCGGGATTTCTAAACGGTAGAGGGTTAAAAGTGTATTCATCACTATCTACAGACTAACCACGACGAAGTGGCACAAATAAATATGAATATTTGGAATTCTTCAATCGCAAGATTAATATGGTGCATATGACAAATCTGGGGTTACACGTTGATCACACCTTTTTGGCTGTATCACGTGATGTGCACCTACCCGGTACATTTCTTCGCCGGAAATAGGCCGCTTTACTACTCTAAGAGCCGTAAGATTCCGCTTGAAAAATATATCTATCAAATTTCAATCGAATTAATTACTTTTTTTTATTAAGTGTATCAATTTGAAAACCTCTTCACACGTTTTCATCCATATGTTAAAACCAATTTAATATTTATTTCATGAAACTATAATCATTACATGTATTTGTATTTTCAAGCCAAATGTTGCCGTTGATAGTTGCAAGGTTGCACAGATCACGATGGATGGAAAATGCGTTTTACTCATAGAGGTTGTTTCCGGTTTTAAATCGAAGATAAATCCATTATCTCCCGCGAGATGGCATTCTACAAATACACATCTGATCCTATCTTTGAATCCTGGGTACAGAACTGGACTACTTTCCTACGCGGCAATCGTTACTTTGAATTTCAAACTATCATGTAGGCGTTTTACTCATAGTAGTTATTTACGGTTTTAAATCGAAGATAAATCCATTATCTCCCGCTAGATGGCATTCTACAAATACACATCTGATCCAATTGGTGCATCCTGGGTACAGAACTGGACTACTTTCCTACGCGGCAACTGTTACTTTGAATTTCAAACTAAAACAAAAGTTTACTCAATAAAACGCTACCTGGTGTGATTCATTCAGCTATGATCAGAAGTTTAGAGAAATCTGGAGCTAAAACAGGCCTGATTTTTTTCTCAAAACGTATTGATAAAAGCCGTTTTCTCCATTGCTACTTTATAGCGCGTAATACTACAGTCTCCCCCGATATCGGGGAGAGTGATGCGTCCTATAAGACAGGTCGAATCTTCGAAGAATATGACATGCGCAGACAACGAGTACTAGTGTGATAAAGCCAGGAACACGTTGGTGCACTGACTGCAGTAATATGATCCAAGCTGTTGAAACTCTTTACCACGCGACAAACATTTTGACCGGCCCAAATTATAAATCAGTATATGCATTGGCAGAGGACAATGTCGGCCTTGCTGCAATGATGAACTTGTCTATGATAGGGTAGAAAAACATTGCAGGAAAAGGAGAAAATGCTGGTTACCAGCATTTTCTCCTTTTCTTACAATGTTTTTATTCATACAAAAATGTGGATTTTGTGGAAAGGGGTTAAGTCTTAAATACAAACTAATGCCAGTTTACGCAGATAATGACAATATGGTAGAAATTTTCCCCGATTATGACTGTGTTATGTTCATGACTGTGTCACCAGATTATGACTAGCTTGGGAAATAACAACTGTGTAATTAATAGGGCAAAGTGATATTGTTCAATGATCTATTGCTTATCATCTGTGCTCTGTTTCAGAGCTTCGTTTTCATATCAGAGAGAGAGAAAAGACAGAGAGATAGAAAGGAAGGAGAGAGAGGGGTGAAGAGAGAGGGGTAAGGAGAGAGAGAGAGAGAGAGAGAGAGAGAGAGAGAGAGAGAGAGAGAAAGGGGTGGAGGGAGAGAGGAGAAAGAGTATGGGAGAGCCACTGAGAGAGAAAGGGAGGAGAGAGAGGGGTGAAGATAGATAGAAGAGAGAAAGGGATGGAGGGACAGACAGAGGGAGAGAAAGGCAGGAGAGAGAGAAAGAGAGGGGTGAAGATAGAGAGAAGAGAGAGAAAGGGGTGGAGAGAAAGAAGAGAGAGAAACAGATGGGGAGAATCAGATAGCAAGGGGAAGAGAGAGAGAGGGACAGACAGATAAAGATCTTTACTTTATTCTTCATACTGACAAACTTGAATGTAAAAAGACGTTTTTGTATGGTAACAGTTTAAAAGTTTGAAGAAAAACAGTCATTAAAACCATCCTACTGTCCATTTGTACATGCTAACCACATACAATCCCATACTTTTATAATTCCTAGAAATAAAACAACATTGAAAACATTGTGAGAAAAGGAAAAAATGCTGATTATCAGCATTTTCTCCTTTTCCCACAAGGTTTTCCACCACATAACAGACAAATTCCATTATTTGAGCCGTCTGCCAATGCTTTCGATGTGACAACTGGACAACTTTAAAATTTTGTTGTCTGGTAAAGAATTATTGCCAGTGGGCATGGTGAACAGTAGGACAAACTAATGAGAATTTGTATCAACTGTTTACCAGATGAGGTGAAAAGGTAAACCCATTACTACACAATCCCTACTTTTGACGACCCTGAGAAAGAAGCCTCTAGAAAACATTGTGGGAAAAGGAGAAAATGCTGATAACCAGCACTTTCTCCTTTTCCCACAATGTTTTCTACCCTTCACATACCAAATTTCAAATTTTCAGTCACTTTTATTTTGTCGTCTGCAAATGCCTTCGATTTGGATAAGCCTAAAATATTGTTGTTTGGAAAAAAGTTAAACCTGTCTGCATGAAAAGCATTTGCAGACGACAAATTAAGTGGGGCATAAACAATAGGATTTAACTGTGATAGGTCCCCTTTTCATGATGTCTCCAAAAAAATAAAGAAGAAAAAGTTTCTAAGTGGGATTGGAAAAAAACAAGGGACCCTTTGGTACAGGGCAGAAAAGGACATTCACATTTTGTGAATACACAGCTTGAAAGGCTAATTATAATTCAGAATATAACTGACCTTAGACGGAATTTCACCTATTTGACCCCTTTATCACACAATCCAGACTGTTAACCACCCCTGAAGAAGAAGCCCTTTTAAAAAATATGGAGAGAAGAGAAGGAAGTAACCAACATTTTCTCTCGTTTTTTTTAACCCTTTACTACACAATCTAAAGTTTTAATGACCCAGGGGTAAAGCCTTTTGAAAGCATTGTGTGAAAGATAGAAAATGCTGGTCACCTCTATTTTCCTGTTTTCCCATAGAAAAATCCACCCATTTTAGCAATATTACATTTGTCATCTGCAAATGTTTTCATTTTGGGAGAGTGCTAAATTGTATATTTTGGTAGAGTTAAATCTTTACAAAGCAATCCCTGGTTTTTATGACCCCATGATATAGAAGCCTTTTGAAAACATTGTGGGAAAAGGAGAAAATGCTGGTAACCAGCATTTTCTCCTTTTTCCACAATGTTCTCTACCCCGTTGGAAACAAATTTCAATTTTTGAGTTTTATTTGTTGTCTACAAGTGCTTTCAATCTGGACCAGTCTAAAACTTTGTCCTTTGGTAAAGAGTTAACCCTTTACCGCACAATCCCAACTTTTTACAACCCTGAGAAAGAAACCTTTTGAAAACACTGTGGCATAAGGGGAAAATGCTGGTAACCAGCATTTTCTCCTTTTTCCACAATGTTTTCTACCCCGTTGGAAACAAATTTCAATTTTTGAGTTTTATTTGTTGTCTACAAGTGCTTTCAATCTGGACCAGTCTAAAACTTTGTCCTTTGGTAAAGAGTTAACCCTTTACCACACAATCCCGCCTTTTTACGACCCCGAGAGAGAAGCCTTTTGAAAACACTGTGGGAATCTTTCCAAGCTACTGGCTGCTTTTCCATATTACTATCAATGAAACAATGGTCAGCGGTGAGAGAGGAATGAATCCTGTTGCAATGACTATCATCAATCCTCGGAAAGAAATTGGCTGATTTGGGGATTGAACCAGCGACCCTGTGTGCTACTGTTACTTGGCAGGTAAAAGTTTTAACCCTTTCCTAAACAATCACTGGTTCTTAGGGGTCTGGAATAGTGGCCTTTTGAAAACATTGTGGGAAAAGGAGAAAATGCTGGTAACCAGCATTTTCTCCTTTTTCCCACAATGTTTTCTACCCTATCATAGACAGAAATCATCTTTTCAGCAAGAGCCGAGTTGTCGTCTGCAAATGCTTTCAATTTACTCTAGTCCAAAAGTTTGTCGTTTGGGAAAGGGTTAACTCTTTACCACACAATCCCAACTTTTAACGACCTTGAGAAAGAAGCTCTCTGAAAACAGTGCGGGAAAAGGAGAAAATGCTGGTAATCAGCATTTTCTCATTTTCCCTGAATGTTTTCTACCCTTTCCAAAACAGATTTTGAATTTGGAGTCACATCAATTTTGTCGTCTGCAAATGCTTCCAATATGGACCAGTCTAAAACTATGTCGTTTGGTAAAGAGTTAAACAAACAGTCTGGATATATCACAGAAGAAAAATTTGTTTCTTTTTTACACAAACAACAAAACTTTTACAGATTACCAAACATACTGACATGACTCAAATTACTACTGAAAGTGGTGTAAAATACAATTAAATCCATGAATTTCAACATTATTTCAATTATATCGTGGCAGCCAGTGCACCTATCCATGCTTTCCTGCACATGTTTTCTTTCAAAGCCACTGGCTACTTTCCAACACTACCATCCTCGAAACAACAGTCAATGGAGGGAGAGGAATGAATCCTGTCACAATGATTATCATCAATCCTCGGAAAGAAATTGCCAGAGCCAGGGATTAAACCCACGACCCCTTTTTCTCAAGTCCTGCATGCAACCAGCTGAGCTACCAAGGCTCGGCCAAATTAAATCAAACTAATTCAACAAAATGTACAAACACAAATGAAAAGAAAATGTTGTTGGTTGTATTGGTTGGTTGTATTGGGGTTTAACGCCACTTTAACAGCTAAGGTCATATCATGGCGGTCGGTGACGCACATGTGTTTCCTGGCTTTCTCACACCGGTACTTACACTACTTTCTTTCCAAAGCCACCAACTACTTTTCTCACATGCTTCAGCAGAGGTGAGAGGCGAAAATACGCCGGAAAGAAAGTTCGCCTCAACCGGGTATCGAATTCACAACCACCAGGTAATGAGTCCAACACGCTCACCACTGAGCCACCCGGGCGGGCGAAAATGTTGTTCAGGATAAAGTAATGATAACATTGTAGAAGAAAGGATCAATATATGACTGAAATGAACTGTTTCTCCTTTTCTTAAGAATTTTCAATGAACCTGTTAACATTCTTGCAAAGGTATAATGAGGTGCAAGTAAATTTGGCTTCCCCCCCCCCCCCACACACACACACAAAAGACAATGAGAAATATAAATAAGAACAATATATACATAATAAAGTCATCTCAATTTCTCAATTTTAATTGCCATCTTATGCTTCGAGAGGGAACAATACAAATATCAAATATCTATTGACCTTTGAACTCAAGGTCTACCAAGTTGCCCTAGGCAACAATGTAAAATTATCACAAAAATGGTTTTCAAGCAAATGTCATTTATCAAAAATCCTCTTTAACGCTTTCCCAAACAATCCCTGCTTTTTACAGGTCTGGAATAGAAGCCTTTTGAAAACATTGTAGGAAAAGGAGAAAATGCTGGTAAACAGCATTTTCTCCTTTTTCCACAGTGTTTTCTACCCTATCATAGACAGAAATCATCTTTTCAGCAAGAGTTGAATTGTTGTCTGCAAATGCTTACAGTTTGGTCTAGTCCAAAAATTTCTCGTTTGGGAAAGGGCTAAAGTCCTCTTATTAAATCTTTCAATGCATTTTCACTCTTGACCAAACAACAACATTTCAAACTAGTCCAAATTGAGAGCATTTCCAGATGGCAAAGGTGGCTCAAACGAGATAAATTGCCCTTGATATGGTAGAAAACATTATGGAAAAGGGAGAAAATGACGGTAACCTGCATTTTCTCCTCTTCCCACAATGTTTCGAAAAAGGCTCCTTACTCGGGTTCATTGCAACTGGGGAATGTGTGGTAAAGGATTAAATAGTTCTGACACCAATATAGAATACTAGTCTCTAATCCTTTTCCAACAATGTTTTTAAAAGTCTTCCTCTTCTGTCATTGGACTGTTTGAACATGGTCTCTTAACTCTTTACCAAACGACAAAATTTTAGACTGGTCCAAATTGAAAGCATTTGCAGACGACAAAACAAATGTGACTTAAGAATTTTAGGATGGGAAGAAAACATTGTGGGAAATGGGAGAATATGCTGGTTACCAGCATTTTCGCCTTTTCCCACATTGTTTCCAAAAGACTTCTACCCCATTGTGTGATAAAAGGTAAAAGTTGTGTAATGTGCAGACTGACCTTGGTTGTACATTTTTGATATTTCTCAGTTTTCTGCTTGTTAAAGGACCAGTCCATCACATGATCCAATCAGTTATTAGACAAAATGGAACAAAGAGGTTAATATAATACCTGTCTTATATATGACGGGAAAGAAGCATCCTCGGATACCCCGGGGTCTCCCTATTTGCTACGCTACATCGACCCTGGGACAATTGACTAATAAAACTTTCAATCAGCCGCCGAAAATCGATACAAAACGTCATAGCGTACAGTCCACTCGCCCATCACAAAATGATGATTAAACCAATGAAAAGCCAGCATTCAACCAGCGGTAAAGCGAGGGAAATTCAATTAATTGTATCAGGGGTCGATGTAGCGTAGCAAATAGGGAGACCCCGGGGTATCCGAGGATGGGAAAGAAGCCTCTTGAAGACATTGTGGGAAAAGGAGAAAATGCTGGAAGCCAGCATTTTCTCCTTTTTCCACAATGTTTTTTACCCTATCAAGGCAAAAATGCACCATCTGAATCACTTTGAAATTGTCATCTGCAAATGCTTTTAATTTGGACAAGGGTACATTCTGTTTGTCTGGTAGAGGGTTAGGAACTATGACAAGATATCCTGAGAGATCTTTTGCAGCCTTATAATAACATGTGTCAAATGGGTATTAAACACAGACAGTTCATCCGACAATGCTTATCACCTTCTTCCTACAAGAATCCTGTGTTTTCATAACCTTGGCAAGAAAAGCTTTTAAAAACCTTGTGGTAAAGGGTAGCCCGAGTTCTAGGCTGGTCATATTTCCTTTTATCTATTTAGGCGTTACTTTGTCAAAAATATCACTGAAGCCATGAACCATTTCTTTACAGATCTGTATGGGCTGCAAAAGGAGACCACGATCAGGGATAATTTAGAAATTTTTACCTCCTGAACCCTGGCTAGGGACAGGGAAAGTGTTGCTTGCAAATGCTTAAAATTTGCGCAGTTCTACAATTTTGTGTTAAAACGGGTGTTTTCTTAAAGTTATCAACAGCTTTTTTTTTTTCCAGGAGATAGCAATTCCAAATATAAATACCTACTCTATCTGGAATTCCTTTTTTATTACAAGACAAAAATATTGTGGGACATCCTTTGTGCATGGGAAAACACTTTAACTCAACACCAAACAACAAAATTTTAGACCTGTCTTAATTGAACACATTTACACACGACAATTTCACTGTGGCTCAAATGGTGCAACTGTTTATTGATAGGGTAGAAAATATTGTGGGAAAAGGAGAAAATGCTGGTAACCAGCATTTTCTCCTTTTCCCACAATGTTTTCAAAAGGCTTCTTTCCAAAGGTCATCAAAAACTGTCATGGTGTGGTAATGAATTAATGATCCATAGAAAATAAGCTGTCGCCTTCAAACAATCATGGTCTTTAAAATCTGTCTACTGTAAAATATTTCAGCTTTCAACAGATTTCGAGTGAGACCCTTCGTAGCTTTATAAAAACATGTCTTGCATGTGTATCAAACTGTAACAATCCATCGTAAGAATAGCCTGTCACCTTTTTACAGGGGGTGGTCTGCCTGAGGGTGGGGGCATGGAGTGATCTTTTGCAGGGGGCATCCATCTCTCCACCTCCGTCACTTGGAACAACATTTCCTTGGTTACAGGATTTTTTATGCTTTCACACACAGCTGAAAAATTTGGATGATCACAAACACTGATTTTGTTCAGTTTCACAAGATCTCAAATTCGAAATGTTAATCATTTTTTCCCCTTTTACCACAATGTTTTCTAAAAGGGTGTAAAAATGCTTATCTACAGGAGGTAAAAAGTCAAGTGTGTGGTAATGTTATAATTCCTAATTCATACTAGCTTGGCCAGGTTGTTGTACAAGGAACTCATAAAGAAACTGTCACAAAAAGTATGAAGGTTACATTGTCTATGCCGAACCTGACAACTACTATATAAATGTAGTAAACCAAAGGGTCAATGGCTCAACTACCCAAATGATTATTTCCAAGAATTGATAACAGAAAAACAACATTTGAGTATTTGAGATCAGTGTTGTACTTACCAATGGCTGTTGTATAATGATTTGGAAAAGATTTGTCTGTACGCTCTCTCATAAACTTCCAGCTGTTTGTTTTGAAATCAAAACTGCATTCTATAATCTTTTTGTCATAGTTTTTGAGCTCTTTTGTGAACTGAAAAAAAAAAAAAAAAGAATTCGAGCCCACAAATTTCATAAATATACCACAAGAATGACAAACTGATGTTTAACTCTTTACCAAACAAAATTTTGGACTGCTCCAAATTGAAAGCATTTGCAGATGACAAAACAAAAGTGACTGTAAATTTGAAATTTGTTTTGTGAAGGGTAGAAAACATTGTGGGAAGAGGAGAAAATGCTGGTTACCCACGATGTTTTCTAAAGGCTTCTTTCTCAGGGGCATCGAAAGTAGGGATTGTGTGATAATGGGTAAAGCTCAAAGCAAGTTAAGTAAACTAAATGATAGATTTAAAAGAACTGTTTTAGTTTTTTCATATGAATTGAAGCTTATTGTTAAACATTGATAAAAACAACAAAACGTTCTTATCTTAACCCTTTACCACAGGGCAAAATTTTAGACCTAACCAAATTGAGAGCATCTGCAGACGACAATTTCAAAGTGGCTCAAATGATGCAATTTTGCTTTCATAGGGTAGAAAACATTGTGGGAAAAGGAGAAAATGCTGGTTACCAACATTTTCTCCTTTTCCCACAATGTTTTCAAAAGGCTTCTTCCTAAGGGGTGTCAAAAGTCCTCATTGTGTGGTAATGGGTTATCTTAAACACCACGACACTTGAAAGGTATATATACAATGTAGTACTATGCATCAAATTTGGCGCACAAGTTACAGGTCAGTTGCTTTGCAATAAGTTACTATCCATCGATTTTTTATGAAATTGAATATGACATCATGGTACTAGTGTGACCCCACAAAATCAACTAGTGCTGTTATTAACTCATTACCAAACAACAAAATTTTAGGTCTGTCCAGATTGAAAGCATTTGCAGACGACAAAATAAAAGTGACTGAAAATTTGAAATTTGTTTTGTGAAGGTTAGAAAACATTGTGGGAAAAGGAGAAAATGCTGGTTACCAGCATTTTCTCCTTTTCCTACAATGTTTTCTAAAGGCTTCTTTCTCAGGGTCGTCAAAAGTAGGAATTGTGTGGTAATGGGTTAATCATGGGACACTCTCACAAACCCATGCTAAACTCTGGCATGAAATATAAAAATATCCAAGAGCCTATGTAGTCCTTGAACGAAATACCACAGAATTGATCTTCTCTTTCTTACCCTTGTCTCCTTTCTTTCCAAATAGTTTGCCAACTATCGTCTAGCAAACTTCAGTAATTAATCATGTTTGAGGTTGGGGAACATTATAAAAATCTGGACAGCCCCCTTTAACCCATTACCAAACAACAAAATTTTAACTTGTTCAAATTGAAAGCATTTGCAGACGACAAAAGAAATGTGACTCAACAATTGAGATTTGAGTTTAGAAGTTGAGTTTTGAAAACAGCATACCAGAAGAAGAAATTACATGTGATGCGCAAAAGTGTCTGATAATTCTTTCCTCAGTGATATAAGAAGTACTACACAAGTTTGTAATAAAATTGTTACAAATGTTACTATAAATACCTTCATTTCAGCAAAAGGTTTATCGAAACCTGTCACATACAACAATGCCTTCTTTGAAGCAAGTGTACTGAAAAAGTAAAACACAAACAGTTCTCATAACATCTTTGAATAATGTTTAGTACTCTATACGGCTAAATTAACCTTTTACTACAAAATTCTGAGTTTTAATAAATCTGAGAAAGAGGACTTTTGAAAACATTGTGGGAAAAGGAGGGAGAAAATGCTGGTTACCAGCATTTTCGCCTTTTGTCACAGTGTTTCCTTCATTTTGAAAGACAAATTTCAGCACTGAAGCCCCTTAAAATTTGTAGTCTGCAAATGCTTTGGATTTGAACAAGCTGAGAACTGTGTGGTCAGGTATAGAGTTAACCCATTACTACACAATCCCTACTTTTGATGCCCTTAGAAAGAAGCCTTTTGAAAACACTGTGGGAAAAGGAGAAAATGCTGGTAACCAGTATTTTCTCCTTTTCCCACAGTGTTTTCTACCCTTCATAGACCAAATTTCAATATTTCAGTCACCTTTATTTTGTCGTCTGCAAATGCTTTCAATTTGGACCAGTCTAAAATTTCTCGTGTGGTAAAGAGTTAATATGTTGGAGAGTATGTTGAAGTAGTGTTGGCCTCTTCAATCAAAAGTTCCTATTTAGAATCTTGTAATTAGGGGGATCAACTTCCCATTCATGGTTTGATCTATCTATTCTTTCTTGCAGTCTCTTTCACCAGTACTCCACATAATTTTCTTTCCAAGCTTTCCCACATAACCATTTTGAAAGAATTTTGGAGGACATTTAACATGTCACATTGACCACCATCAATTCTTGGACAGAAATTGGCTAAGCTAGAGATCAAAACCATGACCCTGTTCTCAAGTCCTGCACGCTACCGACAGAGCTGATGGGGCTTGGCAACTAGGGATTAACTATTAGTCACACAATCCACAATACTGGGCAAGAATCCTGTAACTGGGAGAAACAATCTATGGATTTTCCAAATCAAGACTTGAGCATTTGTAACATCCCAGGAAGAAATCACGGAATAATATCAATTGTAAAATTGTAAAAATTGTCTAACTCTGACCCATGCTGATACCTTTTGTAGATGTATTAACCCTTTAACAAACGACAAAATTTTAGACTGGTCCAAATTGAAAGCATTTGCAGACGACAAAACAAATGTGACTAAAAGATAGAAATTTGTTCTGGGAAGGGTAGAAAACACTGTGGGAAAAGGAGAAAATGCTGGTAACCAGCATTTTCTCCTTTTCCCATAGTGTTTTCAAAAGGCCTCTTCCTCAGGGGCGTCAAAATTAGGGATTGTGTGGTAATGGGTTAACTAAATTATGGACTGTCCAAAATTCAAGGCATTTGCTAATGAAAAAATGAATATGACTGACAAATCAAAATCTGTGTTAGGAAGGGTAGAAAACATTGTGAGAAAAGGAGAAAATGCTGGTTTACCAGCATTTTCTCCTTTTCCCACAATATTTTCAAAAGGTTTCTTTCTGAGGGTCGTTAAAAGTCGACATTGTGTGGTAAAGGGTTAAGAATTGATGTGAGATAAATAGGTTTTCACCCTTTACCACACAATGTCAATTTTTAGCAAACCTCAGGAAGAAGACTTTTGGAAAGATTGTGGGAAAAGGAAACAACAGCATCCTATGTGGGTGTAAATGCTTCACTGCAGTTGCTTTTATTGAAACTTCTCAGATAATAAAAAGAGCATAACTGAATTAAAAAAAAATACTTTGATAGTTATCTGCCCCTGGTGTATTGGTTCCCCTTTTGATAGTTATCAACTAAAGCAACTTCAAAGTAAATATCTTCAGTAATGACTGAGATGTTACAAAATTATGCAAAAAGACATAGAGGATATTTGTTTTTTTTGGGTGAAAGATTGAAATTTATTTCATCGAGTGAACACAACTGGTAATATTTAAATATTGTCGATGGTGTTCACGAGATTAAATAAATTTCGATCTTTTAACGAACAAAACAAATATTCTATTTATTTCATGCTTTTAACTCTTTCTGTGAGGAGCTTTCTCAAAATCCAGTACAGTTCTTTTCCGTTATTCCCCTGGCGTACCCCTCCCGCATAGCAACGCATTACAATATTACGTCAAGTGTGAGAAATGTAAGGTATATGACGTCATATTTCCCATCTGGTTGTTAGGCACACGGAATTTACCTAGACAACAAGAACTTGAAAATCATTATTTTCACTGGTGGTACCAGTGTAAGATCGAAAAATATTTTCACTGCTATTTCTCCATATCCTACTGAAAAGCATGAAATAAAATACAGATGATGCAGACAACAATCTATCAACCTTTACTTTGAAAACAGCCAAGCTTAAAATGTTGGTAACAAGCATTTTTATACCTTCTTCAACAATGTTTTCTACCCTTTGAACTACATATACTACATACTATGTTTTGAGCAACATTGAATTAGTTGTCTGCAAAATTTTGATGCTTTCAGGTTGGACCAGGCCAAATTTTTTTGTGTATGGAGAGTTAATCAGTGGTAAATGGCTCACCCTTCTCCCGCACTGGTTGTGGTAATAAGTAACTTGAAATCCACAGAATTCAATTCTGGAGGTTTCCACTTGAGAACATCAGCGCATCTACCTGGACAATATTTCTGTGAAGCAAAAATAACACCACTATGTTAATCCCCGACCAAACATTAAAATTTTGGATTCAACCAAGTTTAAAGCATCTGCAGAAGACGGATTAACTATAGTTCTACTAATGATTTCTGTCTCTGTCATGGTAGAAAACATTGTGGGAAAAGGAGAAAATGCTGGTTACCAGCATTTTCTCCTTTTCTCACAATGTTTTCAAGAGCTTATTCTTTCAAGATCGTTACAAAAATCAGGATTGTGTGATGCAGGTGTCGTTTTTAAGATAAACTTTCTGGTACAAGTAAACCCGTTACTAAACAACCCTGAGATATACACCTTTTAAAAACGTTGTGGGAAGAGGAAAAATGCTGGTAACCAGCTTTTTCTCATTTTCCAACAATGTTTTCTACTCTTCTCGAAACAAATTTCAATTTCTGAGCAATGTTTATTTTGTCGTCTGCAAGTGCTTTCAATTTGGACCAGTCTAAAATTTTGTCATTTGGTAAAGAATTAGTATTCTTACATCTGGAACTGGTTGGAATATCAACCCGTCCACCTCATGGCTGACTTGACTGGCGAAGGATCCATCCAATATCTGTAATAAAAACCAGAAATTCAAGGTATCTTTTGTGATGATACATTTCAATGTATCATCACAAAAGTTCATAAATATCACAAGGGAAAAAGCTGCATCATCACAGTTCTTTCCATAATTGAAATAAAAATGAACAAAGAGACAAATTTGTCTTGAACAGCCAGCCAAAGGGATAACCAATACTGACTTCTAACAATAAAAAGAAAAAATTCTAAACACATACCTGCTGTGACAGTAAACCAATCATAATGAAAAGTACAAAATTTCTCCAGACAGGCAAAGTGCAAAAGGGGGGAGAAATCTGTAAAACATACTGTGAGATTTACCTATCCGTCTGGTATGGTTTCTATTTTGATGAGAACAACTAGATCAAGCTAAATACTAATCAATTTGAAGAAGATGATAAGAGAAGCACACAGGAACATTTTCCTTGTTGAGCAAAAATGTCTGTCAACATCAGCTTCAGGGGTGTGCAATTTAGGAATTTTCCCACTTGCCCAAGGACAAGTTGGACTGAATTTCCTACTTGTCCGCATTTAAAGTTCACTTGTCCTTTTTTCCCCTCACAGCAACTGCATGTAGCAAGAGGCCCCACACAGGGTCAATACATTTAGTTTGTACCTTGAAGGTGTTTATTTCAACACAGGTTATGCAAAACTTGGAATAAATAAAGCGTTTGAGGATCGTCACTGATGTAAATATGACATTTCCTTATCTGGTTTGGCTAAGAAATTCACTTGCCCGCGGACAAGTGCTCTGGAAAAATTCACTTGTCCGCAGGCAGAAAGTCCTGAGTCGGGCAAGTCGGGCATAGGAATTCCACATCCCTGAGCTTCTAAAAATACAGGCTCACTTTTCTAGCAGTCACAACATCCCAGAATGGTTTCTGGCGAACACTAAATGGCTCCTTTGTTTTATCCAGCATCCCTTGTTCAGCCTTCGAATTTCTTGCCTTTACGATCTCTTTGTCTATGCACAAGAGTCGTCGATCGAAATCTGTTCTACCAACCTCCTGACCCTAAATTTGAACAAAATCAAGCCTTAACCCCTTACCACACGAGAAAATTTTAGACAAAATAAAGGTGACTGAGAAATTAAAATTTGGTTTGGGAAGGGTAAAAAACACTGTGGGAAAAGGAGAAAATGCTGGTTACCAGCATTTTCTCCTTTTCCCACAGTGTTTTCAAAAGGCTGCTTTCTCAGGGTCGTTAAAAGTAGGGATTGTGTGGTAATGAGTTAACCCCTTACCAAATGACAATGTTTTAGACTTGTCCGACCTGAGAGTGTTTGAAGCCTGTAAAATAAATGTAGCTCAAAAAGATGACCTCTGTCTTTGATAGGATAGAAAACATTGTGGGAAAAGGAAAAACATGCCAGTTGACAGTCCTTTAACTCTTTACCAAAAGCCAAAATTCCAGACTGGTCCAAATTGAATGCATTTGCAGAAGACAAAATAAAAGTGACTGTAAATTTGAAATTTGTTTTGTGAACGGTAGAAAACATTGTGGGAAAAGGAGAAATGCTGGTTACTAGCATTTTCTCCTTTTCCCACTATGTTTTCAAAAGGCTTCTTTCTCAAGGTCGTGAAAACCAGGGATTGTTTGGGAAAGGGTTAAATGCCCTTTAGCTTGGGGTCATTAAAATTTCAGATTACCAATTGTGCACATTGTGAACACTAGCCAACCAGTGCGGGGTGTGCAGTGTGAGCCTGAGCCTGCACTTTGCATTGAAGTTGGTGCAGATCAGGATCGGACTGCACATGTGCATTGACTGGCAATGGACTTTTACTACGTGATATTTTAGACCTTTACCCGAGAAATGCTCCTCGTATTATTGCTGTTCTTTTTATTTTCCCTCTGACTGAGAAGTCCATTCATTTAGCGCATATATGTATCACACATAAAAGGAAATCTTAACAAATTGTTCTCTGATTACTTGTTGTTTTTTTTAGTCAATAACTATGGCAGTTGTTCTATTTAACAACAAATCTGAAAATTAGCTGCAGTTTTTTCCAAACCATAACTTTTTTTCTTCTTTTTCTTCTTCTCCTTTCTACGTTCTGGAAATATGCAAACGTGTGCGTGTGTTTTATGTCTATATGTCTGTGTATATGCCTGTTTGCGTGTATTTTGTGCTATAGTTTCTTTATTGTATTTCTTTTCATTATTTATTTGTAATCCGCTCGTTTTTGACAATATGTAGTTTGTTGCTTTGTATATTCCATGTTGTATGACTTGCATACCTGGAAGAAAATAAAGTGTTTTGTATTGTATTGTAAAACTCTGGATTATGTGGGAAGGTGTTAACTCTTTACTAGGGATGGCAACGGTTAGTAAATTTGCTAACCGGTTAACCGTTCAATCTTTCGATCGGTTAACCGGTTAACCGAACGACCATGTAAAAACATTTAAGATGAAGGTACCTGCTCGAAATGTCAACATTAACAACCGGTGAGTGAGTAATGCATTCCCGTGATGTTTACTATTTCTGTACTTTAGCGCAAAAGACGGCCAATCTATTGACGATCTCTCAGCCTCTCAGCAATAAAATCAGTTTTCCACAATGTTTTCTATAGTGGACTAGAAATTATCAGGCCATTTCAGTGTTTCCACTACGCAAATTATTGCGTAAATCACCTAGTAGAACTGAAATTCACGTAAAAAAAGTTTGGTTTCACGCGAGACCTCATGTTGGAAAGAAAAAAAAATATCTGCTTAACTTGTGTAAAATACCAGGATTTGAAGTTACTTGCTACCCATTTTGATAAATTATTGTCAAATCAGGCGGAAATACCTATCCATAAATTAAAACACATGAAAAAATGCTCGATCCAAGAAACACGGAAACCCATGACAGAACAAAATGTTCCTTTCGAGATTGTCCGATCAGAGTCACTTCAGATCGTCTTTTTAGCTTTTTAATCATTTTAAGCAGTAAATTTCCATAGATATATTAATAACAGACTTTAGTGTTGCAACGAAAGAAAAAACTAGCGGGATCACTGCTATTTACAACTTCAAAAAATCTACAAACAGAATCATACAGATCATGGTATGGTAAATGATCGTCAAACGAAGCGGCTATCGCTAAGTGGTCGAATGTTAGCCATCGCCCAAACGACAGGTTTAAATTTCAGACTCTCCCAAATTCAAAGCCTCTGCACTATACTATGATTTTCGAAGATACTTAGTGAAGTGATAATGAACGAACGAAGAGAAACCGCTATGCCTGCTTGAAGACAGATTGATTGACTTTATAAATTTCAATCCCTCTTACGCTGATTGGTCATTCCATGCATATATTTGATTAGGGGCGGGTACTTAATGAAATAATCCAAGCAAATGAATTACGATAAGCCAGTGCCTTTGATCCAAAGAGGACACGTCTTTGATTGTTTATTATCGGAGAGAGGTGACTAATTAGCGAATTAACAATGTTTGATATTGCACTGACATGTCAATCTGTATATCACACCTTCGCCGCGTCTTGGCGACATTGGATTTGCGGCATATGACGCAGTTTTGGTTGCCAGAACCGGCAAAGTTAACTTTGTATTTTTTTTTTTATTATAATGATTATTTTGGTAAACTTTTGATAATATAGGCCTATATTTGTTTCTGGTTAACCGGTTACCAATTTCCTAACCGGTTAATCGGTCATTCGATCGGTTAACCGTTGCCATCCCTACTATTTACCAAACAACAAACTTTTGGACTACTCTAAATTGAAAGCACTTGCAGACGACAAATTAAATGTAACTCAGAAGATGAAATTTGTTTCCAGCAGGGTAGAGAAAACATTGTGGGTGGAGGAGAAAATGCTGGTTACCAGTATTTTCTCCTTTCCCCAAAATGTTTTCAAAACATTTTTACATCAGGGTCCTTAAAAGTCGGGATTGTATGGTAAAGGGTTAAAACATTTTAAAATCATCCCTTTACAAAACAGTTCCATGTTTCAATGGTCCCGAGAAAGAATGCTTTTGAAAACAATGAAGTAGAAGTACACAATGCTGATGATCAGAATTTTCTCCTTTTCCACAACTTTTTCTACTCAACCAAAGACAAACCAAATCATCTGAGCAAATATTTTACTTGTAGTCTGCAAATGATAAAACAAGACAATAACACTGAGTTCCGTAGGGAATAATTAAAACACCATGAAAACTAACACGCTGTGTTCAACATTTCGGCTACTATTGCCTTTTTGATGAGTTAGAAACACTTTATCCCTCTAGAACATTTTTGAGCGTGTATCATGCAGCCATATTGTTTTAAAAATAAAACTGATTGATTTTTGACATACCGCAGGAATGTTGATGTTCCGTTGCATAGTAGAGTTGTTATCGATGTCACCTTTAAACTCTTTACCAAACAACAAAATTAAGTTCTAATCCAACTCGAAAGCATTTATAGACAACAAAATAGATGGGACTCAAAAATTGAGTCTAATTTGGGGAAGGTTGAAAACATTGTGGGAAAAGGAGAAAATGCTGATTACCAGCATTTTCTTCTTTTCCCACAATGTTTTCAAAAATCTTCTTTTTCGGAGTCAGGATTGTATGGTAAAGACTTAAACAGCATTTTCTCCTTTTCCCACAATGTTTTCAATCCTTATAAATCTTAAAGTTTGAGTTACAATGATTTTGATATCTGCAACTGCTTCCAATATGGACTCCTCTAAAATTATTAAAAAAGTAAAGTAAAACTTAAATTCAAAATACGTTTTGTGTTGTTGGTTTAAATTTTGTATGTGTTTGCAAGCAACATAACAAAATGACATATTAGTGTACACATTACAATTAACACCAAACAGTAGGAACTATCTGATGATATAATGAAGCAGGAGTCAAGGACCATTAAGAGGAAAGGAAAATATCATTTCTGAGTGATATGAAAAACACTGTATTGAAATGTTTTACACTTTCAGATGGCACGTAAATCATTGCTCTAAAAATCTAATATTTCTTTCAAAAGGAAAGAAAACACAATGGGGAACGAGAAAATGCTGGTAATCAGCATTTTCTTCTCTTTCCATAATGTTTTCAAAAGCAATCTGTATCTGGATTTTTTTTTTAACAACGGGTAACATCTATAAATGGTATAACACAGTCGAAATCCACAAAGAGGAGGAGGTTAAAGGTCATACCTCAAATTTGATGATGTCATACACAAGATATCTAGGCACACTTTTTCCGTTCACTGTGTCTAGAATCATTTCTCCATCAAGAAGTGTGTCAGTTATGTGACTTTTGAGATCTTTTCTCCTTGGAAACTGAAAAAGAAGCCAAGAATGATATACAAGCTTCACTACAGCCGCGCTAGATGCTTTGGTATACAAGACATCTGTTCAAACATAACCATAAGGCTGCACAGCGCAACTCACAGGCCTTTTGCAGATGGAGTAGATTAAAATCAGACTGCACAGAATGTGCAGTCTGATCTTAGATCTACACCATTTGATTATGAGATATTTTTCGTTCAAAGCAGCTTTGACAGAGCAAAATTTGGGTGTTTACTATGGGCTTAAGAGTTTTGTTTCACTTACTTAGCAGGTTAAAAGTAAAATGAAACAATTTTAAATTTTACTCTGTAACAGACAACAGATTATAGACTAAACATTTGAAAACAATCAGAATTATTTGATATTCAGCTACTAAGCTAAAACATGTCCAAGTTGAGTAAGAGCAACAAACCTGTAAATTTGGCACATAGAACACTGTATTATCTCTGTCTATCATATACACATGATTGGGTCCATCTATTAACATCATGAACCTTATAAAAAAAGAGAACAGGAAAAAAAAGTAAACACACAATCTTAATGATCATAGTTTGCTGTAGTTTATCAAGAAATAACATGGGAATAAAGTTTGATATTTGACGGTTAGACCAGTGAAAATACCCAATTTCATTTACTCACTCTTAACCCATTACCAAACGACAATATTTTAGACTGGTCCAAATTGAAAGCATATGCAGACGACAAAATAAAAGTGACTGAAAATTTGAAATTTGTTTCGTGAAGGGTAGAAAACATTGTGGGAAAAGGAGAAAATGCTTTTCTAAAGGGTTCTTTCTCAGGGGCATCAAAAGTAGGGATTGAGTGGTAATGGGTTAAATTGAAGGCGGAACAGTAGTTCCACTACACTAGTTGCATAAATAAACGGAGCATGCCATTCCACTAGATGGAAATTTGATGTAATCTACCCTACAGTTCTCCTGCTTCATGTGACATTGTAATCCATTGTTATGTGGCAGCGGTACACCACGGTGAATTACCAAAACCAGCTGTCCTGGATTCCATGTAAGTTTCCCCATAAAAAGGGGTATGAAGTATGAACTAAATAGAACATTTGTTCTTTTAACGCTTTCCCAAACTATCCCTGGTTTTTACGGGTCTGGAATAGTAGCCTTTTGAAAACATTGTGGGAAAAGGAGAAAATGCTGGTAACCAGCATTTTCTCCTTTTCTCACAATGTTTTCTACCATATCATAGATAGAAATCATCTTTTCAGCAAAAGTTGAATTGTTGTCTGCAACTGCTTTCAATTTGGTCCAGTCCAAACATTTGTCATTTGGGAAAAGGTTAAGTGAAGGATCAAAATTTATTTCATCAAGTTGCAAAAAGCCACTTATGAAAATATTACCAATGATGTTATTTCGATGAAATGAATTTCAATCTTTCACCAAAGAGAAAACTCTATATCCACAATGAAACAAATACAACATGACACAGCCTCTTGCAAAAATATTACCAATGATTTTCTTTCAATGAAATAAATTTCAATCTTTTAAAAAAAAGAAAAAAAAACTACAGAGCTGTCACTGAATGTGACTTAATACCCCAACCAGTGCTTCAACAGAAACAGAAAATTACTAGTATTTTGTGCACAGACACACTGTCGGACACACGGAAATACACACGGACGGACACAGAGACTGAGACAGACATTCGTCTTGCGGGGGTATAAAAAAAGATACCCACAATGAAACAAATACAACATGACATGTATCTAATATTGACAGATTTAGGAAACTTGTCCAGGGACAAGAGATCTATGGGTTTCTTGTCTTTCAACCAGAACTTGTCCACTGATCAGAAAATTAAATCTCACTTGTCTACTGACCCAGACTTTATGACTAGCTTGTCTATAGAGCAGAAATTTAGGTCTCACAAGTCACCAGAAATTTATTTCTAACTTGTCCAATGTCCAGAACTTTAAATCTTACTTGTCTAGAGACCAGAATTTCGCGTCTCAAATATCCATGCTCTGGAAATTCATGTCACATCAGGCTATGGGCCATAAAATCAGGTTACATTTCCCTATGGACAGGAATTTCAATTTCCACTCGTCCAGGTACAAGTCAGATATTTAAAATCAACATATATCACATAACCTCCCTTGTTTTCAGTGTAATATACCCATTACAAATTTTCTTATCTCGCACATGTTTGATATCATATTTGTGTGACGTAATTTTTGACGTCATTTTGTACGCATTTCATACAAAGGAATGGAAAATACCGTGGATGCATTTATGAATGTTCTTGCATCGTCTGATCTATATTTTGTGAAATATCGTTATGTGATAAAAAGAATCTGACATTTGTGGGCTTTTGAGATAAGATTTTATTAAACGAGTCAAGGAAAATGTTATTAAGCTTGCCAAAGGCTCGCTTAATAACATTTCACTTGACTCGTTTAATAAAATCTTATCTCAAAAGTCCATTCATGTCAGATCCTATATGGCTTGCAATACATGAAAAGGAACATTCGGACATTTGCGTAAAGTGTCGTCTCGGATCAGCCTGCGCAGTCCGCGCAGGCTAATCAGAGACGACACATTCCCGTTTTCATGCAATTTTCAGTTTTGCGCATGTCTACTGTATCACAAAATCTACTGTAGTCGTAAAGTGCCGTCTCGGATTAGTCTGCGCGGACTGTGCAGGCTGATCCGTGATGACACTTTACGCAGATGTCCGAATGTCCCTTTTTGCATGTTGCACACCATATATCTAGAGTGATACAGATGTAAGTGAGACGTACCTAGTACCATCTGCTTTCCAGCTGCATTTATAAGGTTTCTTCCTTAAAAAGTTGATATTCCCTACATCCATTGAGACAGGCTGTGAACCAGGAAAACCTGAACTGTGAAAATAAAACACTTTTACAAATAAAAACACTTTTGAAAATCTCAAAATAGAGAGGAATCATCCAAAATACACCAGTAATAGCTGAATTAATTATGAAAAAACCTTTGTAAAGCATTTGTGTTTTTTCTAACAAGGTTTTGTATACCAAATAAATTACACTGACAGAATCTAAGTTTGAGTGTATATGTACATGTATTTCTTTGCTCGCATAAATCAGGCATTATGCTGGTTTTTCATTATACCTTACTTATGTGAGCAAAGAAGTTCACTCAAACTTAACATAACAAACGAAAAAATGGTTGATATTATTTCTAGACACTTGTTCGATATTTCTATTTGTTTAATATCAAGTAAAATTATTGATTAGTTGATACTGACATACTATACACAAAAATGCTGTCTGAATTACATGAGAAAAATAATATACCATTTTTCATTACTACATAAAATTGTTTATCATACCTTTTCCATACACACATACATGCACACTGTATTTTTTTTGCAAAGTTATCCCTTTCTTTATAACAAACTAAAGAAGGTTCACTATATACCTTTTCCAGCCACACATATCCTGTATTTTTCTCTGTATGTTACTAAGCTGTGGTTGTGATGTAATCTGTCTAACACTTGTAACCCCGTCAACAAATTTCGCATTCTGTGAAATAAATTATCTCTGCGCATGTATCTTATATAAATAAATTATCTCTGTGAATGTATCTTATATAAATAAATTATCTCTGCGCATGTATCTTATATAAATAAATTATCTCTGTGAATGTATCTTATATAAATAAATTATCTCTGCGCATGTATCTTATATAAATAAATTATCTCTGTGCGTAATATCTTATATAAATCAATTATCTCTGTGCATGTAGCTTATATAAATAAATTATCTCTGTGCATGTATCTTATCTATTTACCACATGATACTTTTTACCTTCTGCTTGCTATTAGCAGACTTCGAAGGATCTGATATAGGTTGGCTTTTAGAATAAAAGATGATCCTTTGATCAAACAGTTTACTTTTCACAGACATTATCAAATGTTGGAATTTAGCTAATATTCCTTAACCTTTTACCCCATCAGGCATTTCTATGGTATCTCTAATAGACCCCAAATAACAGCAAGGACGAAGCTGTTTCTTTCGTGTATATGACACCTTTTGATAGCATGGAAAACATTGTGACAAAAGGTGAAACTGCTCGTCACGAGCAATTTCACCTTTTGCCACAATGTTTTCCAAAGGCTCCTGAAAGCAATGCGTAGAAATGAGTATCTATGGAGTAAAGGGTTAAAGTATTGTACTTCTGCTTGTTAGTTCTATAAATGGTGTACGACAGAACTTATCAATTCAACATTCAAATTTGATAATCTTTGGGTTATTTTCCAATATCATCTACGGTAATAAAACAAAGTAATTATATGTCAGCTTCCTTAAAAAGTATACTAATGTCAAAGCACTGAGAAAGTCTAAGTCTTGAATATGTAGGTTTTGTACAAAGATCTGATGAATGCATAAGAAATTCTTGAAATACAGTTATTCTATAAGAAGAATCTGACATTCGATGGCCAAACCCCCAAACCTCTGATAATATTTTCCAAACTCATTTATAAAACTTTTACCTTAAGGGCCAACCGTGTGAGATCCTGTATAGCTCTACTTACTTTTTTCACAACCTCCCTTTTCTGTCGTTTACGACTTCCGTCAGGAGCAGACCCGTCCTCTAAGATCAAATTTCCATCATCGTCCACACCCACACTGTCCTCTGAAATAAATCAAAGCAGCTAGAAAAGCTGATGTCTTGAGCTATCCATTGGTTGTCAAATACAATTCACAGCAGAGTTGTAGCATTTTGTATTTTTACTGCAATAGGATGAACAGATCTAAAATTAACCCATTATCACACACTCCCTACTTTTGACAACCCTGAGAAAGAAGCCTTGAAAAAACATTGTGGGAAAAGGAGAAAATGCTGGTAACCAGCATTTTCTCCTTTTCCCACAATGTTTTGTACCCTTCACAAAACAAATTTCAAATTTTCAGCCCCCCCTTTTTGTTCATCTGCAATTGCTTTCAGTTGTGCAAACCTAAAATTTTGTTGTTTGGTAATGAGTTAATTATTCTAGTATAGATCTACACGTAACCTTTTAACCTATTACCAAACGACAATATTTTAGACTGGTCCAAATTGAAAGCATTTGCAGACGACAAATTAAAAGTGACTAAAAATTTGGAATTTGTTTTGTGAAGGGTAGAAAACACTGAGGGAAAAGCAGAAAATGCTGGTTACCAGCATTTTCTCCTTTTTCCACAATGTTTTCTAAAGGCGTCTTTCTCAGGGGCGTCAAAAGTAGGGATTGTGTGATATTGGGTTAATTCACTTACCATCACACCAGTCCGGTAATTCTGGAGCTGTGGGTGTGTCCTCGGGATCTCCGTATCTTGCGAACAACTCGTTCAGATATTCTTGTTTGTAAATACCAGGTGGCCGTGCCTATATAGAAAGCAAAGTAAGGCTTGCTTTGTTTCATACATTTAACTTTAACCCTTTACACCATAAGGCATTTCTATGGTATCTCTAATTGACCATAAATAATAGCAAAGATGAAGCTGTTTCTTATGTGTATATGACACTTTTTGATAGCATAGAAAACATTGTGGCAAAAGGTGAAATTGCTCATCACGAGCAATTTCACCATTTGCCACAACGTTTTCCAAAGGCTCCTACAAGCAATGCATAGAATTGAGTATCTATGGAGTAAAGGGTTAAGAACATAAAGAAATTTCTCGTGATCTGATTGGATAATATGCCTCAAACATAATTATACATCATGTACACTGGCAAAACGTAAAAGCAGTATCCCTTTTGTGAGCCCCATACACATGACAACACATCAACACAGCATCCAAAAAAGCCCTGTCGATCAAGATTAGCATCAAGATTATGAGCCAAGCTGCAGGTTTTAGCACATATTACCAAGGTTTCAGTAACGTCAGTTACATGTAACATGATTCACAACAGCTGTGGACAAGTATCCTCCAATTCTCCTGCCACCTGACCGTACAACTAATAATGTTTTCAACAACGTCTTCGTCATGGCTGTTGAGCCCAGTAGCACAGTCTGTGAGTACAGGAAATCAGAACAGGGGTCGCCAGTTCAAATTCTCAGCTTTGCCAGTTTCTTTCCTTGGATAGATGATACTAGTAACTACAACAGGGTTCATTCCTCTCTAATCAATGGTCTTTGTTCTGATGGTGGTTATGTGGGACACCAGCAAGTGACTTGTAGTGCTGGTCAACTCCAGAAACTCCAGGAAAGCATGAAAAGGTACACTGGCCAGCATAACATAACTGAAACACCAGTAACATGGAAAATGGTGTTCCAACACCACAAAATCAATCAATCATGTCATGCCAGCCAGTACACTTGTTGCATGTGTATTCACTGAGTTAACCCAAGACTGTAATTATTGCTAAACATGAGCCTGGTTAAGTCCTTTTTGACAGTAGTCTTTTACCTCTATAACGCCTTGAACTTGTGTCCTAAGCTTCTTTAATTCAATTCACTGCCTTGGATTTCCCACAATGAAAATTGTGGACTTCAGCCCACTATATCAGAATAAAAGATAACTGATGAAAACATAACCCAAGACAAGACTTACCGTAGCATATGTCTGCACTGCAGCTTCAACACTGAAAGAAAGTAAACACAAAGAACCAGATATTTAGCTTAGTAACAGATAAAAAGTTATTTGATTTATGGATCTGATACAGTGACTTGTAATACTGTGCTTTAAATGTGACTTAAATGAGCGTAAGTACTCAGGCAGCACTCTGCTCCTTTTCCCATAGTGTTTTCTACTCGTTCAAGAACAAAGTTTATCATTTAACTCTTTATCACACAATCCCGACTTTTAACGACCTTGAGAAAGAAGCCTTCTGAAAACACTGAGGGAAAAGGAGAAAATGCTGGTAACCAGCATTTTCTCCTTTTCCCACGATGTTTTCTTTCCTTCCCAAAACAAATTTCAAATTTTCAGTCACTTTTATTTTTTCGTCTGCAAATCCTTTCAATTTGGACCGGTCTAAAATTTTGTCGTTTGGTAAAGAGTTAAACATTACCCAACTTATCTTCTGCAAATACTTTCAAGTCTGAAATACATCCATTATGGAGAAAATGTAGCTCTTTTGCATACAACAAGCTTAAGTGAACAAATGCTGGAATTTGTCTGTAGCCGGTTAAAAAACATTTTTGAGAAAAGGAGGAAAATGCTGGTTAGTTCTGTACAGGACCAAAAATACTGCTTTGATATAGGGGAAAAACTCACCTCCAGTCCATTTTTTCCACTAGGTATGATACAATTAGGAAACCAGTCCTATTATAACCATGTGTACAGTGCACCCCTGTATATAGACAAAAACAAAACTAGAGGTTACTGAATGTGACTTAATACCCCCACCAGCACTTTGACAGAAACAGGCAATTATTTGTATACAGATGGACACACTGGCGGACAGACATGTAGACAGACACACAGACAGACAGGCTGATTCCAGTACTCCTAAACATTCGTTTTGCAGGGGTATTAAAAAGTATGAAATTATTAAACTATTTCACTTTGACTTAATTTAGCCCTTTCCCAAACAATCCCTGGTTTTTACGGCCCTAATATAGAAGCCTTTTGAAAACATTGTTGGAAAAGGAGAAAATGCTGGTAACCAGCATTTTCTCCTTTTCCTACAATGTTTTCTACCCTGCTGGAAACAGATTTCCATTTTTGAGTTACATTTATTTTGTCATCTGCAAATGCTTTCAATTTGGACTAGTCTAAAATTCTGTCGTTTGGTAAAGGGTTAAAACTAGTTTAACTGTTTCATTAAGGCTTAGTCTCACCCAACTTGAAAGCATCTTGTTGATGAAAATCTCAACCAAAATGGCTCAAAAGATTGTATTTGTCTTTGATTTGAAAAGGCAATTTGAGTAAATGCTGTAACATGCATTTTTCTTTTTTGTCACATTGTTCCCAGGAGATTTCTTCTTTAGGGCAATGAGAAGATGGGATTGTCAGGTACATGTACATGTTTTAAGTTTTCAAGCTGGTACATTTTCTATAAACACATTAGAATAAAAAGATACCATCAAATGAAAAGATTCCTATCAAAATATTGATCAATTTTGTCAACTAACTAGCTGAAACATGAGGTAGAATGGTTCCTTTGCATGTATAAAATTTACCAATGGCAAAAAAGTTGGATCCTGCATGGACTGAGCAGGCTTATCTATGCCAATACCTAACTCTCTACCACAATATCCACCATCTTAACGACCCTGAAAAAGAAGCCTTTTGAAAAGATTGGGGGAAAAGGAGAAAATGCTGGTAACCAGCATTTCTCCTTTTCCAACAATGTTTTCTACCCCTCACAGAACAAATTTCAAATTCTTAGTCATTTTTACTTTGTCATCTGCAAATGCTTTCAACTTGGACCAGTCTATAATTTTGTTGTTTGGTAAAGAGTCAAACCTCTTCTTCATAGACCATAGTTCATAAATTATTGAAAAGAGAAAAGGTTCTATGTTTGACCATGACAAGCAGGTTCATTGTTTAGAACTTAAAGCCTAAATCTGCAAAATTTCTTGACAGCAGTACATGAAAAAGATCTGCCTAAGTTATAAAAATCTTTCCCAATTATCTAACTCTTTACAAAACACCAAAATTTTAGACTGATCCAAATTGAAAGCATTTTCAGACGTCAAAATAAAAGTGACTGAAAATTTGAAATTAGTTTTGGAAAAGGAAGAAAACATTTTGGGGTCTTTCTCAGGGTCGTTAAAAGTTGGGATTGTGAGGTAAAAAGTTAAGGAAAGAAAGGGCATAAAGACAGCAAAATTACCAATAGCTTCCAAGGGTTTTTGGTTGACAAACCTTGCACATAAATCAATAAATGCCTGTGTTTGTTCTCTAGAGGGTGTCTCTCCATGTCTGTAAGCAAAAAAAAAAAAAGGGTTAAATAACTACAACACATATTAAAATGGTAATGTTTATTTACTGTATGACTTTTCAGCATTTGCCTTTCTCAGGTGTACATAATAAAATAAATTGATATAAACATATGTGATGTCATAAACCTTACGTTACACAGAAAATTGCGGAAAAAGGTGAAAATACACACATCAAAAGCGTGCAATTCAGCGTAACACCATAGCGTGCAGTGTAGCTTAGCATAACAGCGTAGCGTAGCGTGCAGTTTAGCATATTTTTTTATAAGCACAAAAAAAAAAAAAATAATAAGATAAATACCAAATATCTGATACAGATTGTCCATGATGTACATAAAGTATTTTGTATAGTCAGTCTGTCTGTCTGTCTGTCTCTCTCTTTTGCTCTGTGTGTCTCTCTCTTTCTTAACCCTTTACCACATGAGAACATTTTAGACCTGTCCGAATTTAAAACATTTGCTGAGGACAGTTTCAATGTGGCTCGCATGAAAGGGAAGAAAACATTGTGAGAACAGGAAAAAATGCTGGTTACCAGCATTTTCTCCTTTTCCCACAATGTTTTCTAAAGGCTTCTTTCTCAGGGTCGTCAAAAGTAGGGATTGTGTGGTCATGGGTTAAACAAAAAACAAAATTTTGGACTACAGTAGTTCAAATTGAAAGCATTGCAGACGACTAAATAAATTTGAATAAAAAATTGAAACTTGGTTTGGAAAGGGTAGAAAACACTGTGGTAAAAGGAGAAAATGCTGGTTACCAGGGTCATTAAAAATTGGGATTATGTGGGAAAGAGTTAAAGCCATTGAATGACAAGATAACTGCTGACAACTGAGCTACTAAAGCTCTGATATTTCTCTCAAATTCCGTAAGATTATATCCACACAAAATCTTATGAAAAAACTCACAGCTATGATTTGTAATACAAATTTTTCTCCATCACTTACCCTCTACACTGCATTTTCACATAGCGACAATTTTTTGACTCAACATCATTTTTGTTGTAAAATCTGGTTGTATTTGTTAAATCTACAACTAATCCAAGTGTTTTCTACAAAAGAAACAAAATTATGAACTGAAAATAGATTTGTTAGATTTTTTGAATAGTGTTTATAAGTGTTTCAAAAAGCACTAGTATTAGAATTGTATGGCAACTGCCAGGTACACATCTAAGGCGTATTCCTTTTGCCTGTTCTGGCACAATGTTCTGTGTTCTGGAATGCCGTTCTGGAATGTGCGAAAGGAATATTTCAGGTCTAACACAATACACTGCTCCAGAAGTATGTTCTGAATGGAGCATGTTCTGAACATTGTTCTAAACCATATCGATATGAAAGTACATTGGCATGATGGCTGTTGCAAGAGGTGTGTTAGTTAAAGAAATGATTAGCTGCAGAGAGAGAGTAGAGACGAGTCTACTATGCCCCTTCTTACGGTATTTATGTCGTAAAAAAGAACAATTGCAAATTTTGCCTTGACAAATTATCTGTCTTTCAGCCATCTTGTATCACCTAGCAACCGTTCAGCAGGTGTCCTACACCTCAATTGGATTAGAACATGTTCTGAAGAACACGACACAGTGTTCCGAAATACTCCACTGACCTAGAACATCTTCAGAGTGTTCAAAGTAGCAAAAAAGAATACGCCCCTAGTATTCCTTGAGTATAAAACATCACCTTTTTGTGGGACCGACTGCCTCCAAACAAACATACAGTCAAGCATGACAACCACACTGATCAATTTTGATTAGTATCTGACTAAAAATGTGGCCTCTAGACGGCACATCAGGTAACCCAGGTGATGTATGACTGTCAACATACATGGCATGATGCCATTTGCTCACCATGAGAACTTTTGTGCTCGGGTGAGCAAGAATTAACAGTAACTGTAGGTGGTGAAAAAGCGGTAATTTATGAGTCAATGAATTCATTTTAACCTTTTATAATTTTAGTATTTGCCTTTGTGATTCTTCTAGTCTGATCTTGGGTCTATAACATCTGCTAGTATAGTCAAGCCTATCATGATTATGAAAATTTGAGTTTAACCCTTTCCCAAACGACAAACATTTGGACTAGACCAAATTGAAAGCATTTGCAGACGACATTTCAACTCTTGCTGAAAAGATGATTTCTGTCTATGATGGGGTAGAAAACATTGTGGGAAAAGGAGAAAATGCTGGTTACCAGCATTTTCTCCTTTTCCCACAATGTTTTCAAAAGGCTACTATTGCAGACCCATAAAAACCAGATATTGTTTGGGAAAGCGTTAAGTGGACAGTGTTTTCAAATAATGGTAGCTTCAGAAAGGTTGAGTTTAGATACATGTAATTGGCACAGAAAGAATTAGGGACAGGTGTAAATTGTGTGGTCTGATCTTTAACCAGCTAGTATATGTAGTCTGGTCTTTAATTCACTTCTTTGTAAGATAATCTGACCAAATTAACCTTTCCACTAACCCAAAATGCTTATCTCAAAATCTTGATATTAACTCATTACCGAACAACAAAATTTTAGGTTTGTCCAAATCGAATGTATTTGCAGAGGAAAAAATAAAAGTGACTTGAAAATTTTAAATTTCTTTTCTGAAGGGTAGGAAACACTGTGGTAAAATGAGAAAATGCTGGTTACCAGCATTTTCTCCTTTTCCCACAATGTTTTCTAAAGGCTTCTTTCTCAGGGTCATCAAAAGTAGGGACTGTGTTGTAATGGGTTAAATACATACCTTGTAAACTTTGACCAAGCTAAGCAACATGTCAAAATTGAATCTACACTCCTCAGGAACTTGAATATCATATCTGCTATCTAGGGGTGTCTTGAAAGGAATGAACTTGTCTGAAATAATTAGGACAGAAGTAGATATATTAGTATAGAGTTGTCACAGCCTGGCCAATACCCCCATCAATCGCCTTTCTTACTAGATCAGGAAAAAGTTCATAGAGTAACATAATAATAAACTAATCTGAACCCTTTCCCAAACAAGCCCTGTTTTTTACGTGTCTGCAGTAAAAGTCTTTTTAAAACACTGGGAAAAGGAGAAATTGCTCGTAACGAGCAATTTCTCCATTTCCCACAGTGTTTTCTACCCTTTTTGAGAACTTTCTGCTATTTTCTCACAATCTAAAATTGTCGTCTGCAAACTCTTTCAGTTTGGAAGAGTCCAAAATTTGTCGTTTGGGAAAGGGTTAACCCTTATCCTGCTAAATAACTAAAATGAAATTTTAATTTCGATGGTAAAAACGCAAATATTGTTATTTCACGCTTGTGTTCTGGGGAACAATATTTCCTTATCGGATAGTGTAGATTCAAGATCAGACTGCACATTTTGTGCAGTCTGATCTTGATCTACAATATCCGCAAAAGGTCAGTGAGACATGATCAGCAGCCAAAGTGTTAATGAAAACTGTAGGTGCAGAAGCTCCTATGATGAGGCCGTTTTTCTTTTTTCAAAATTTAGGCCCAATCAATTGATGTCTATAAAAGAACAGGATCAGTATTCACTAACCATTATAACCCATCACTACACAATCCCTACTTTTGACGCCCTGAGAAAGAAGCCTTTTGAAAACACTGTAGGAAAAGGAGAAAATGCTGGTAAACAGCATTTCCTCCTTTTCCCACAGTGTTTTCTACCCTTCCCAGAACAAATTTCATTATTTCAGTCACCTTTATTTTGTCGTCTGCAAATGCTTTCAATTTGAACCAGTCTAAAATTTTGTCGTTTGGTAAAGAGTAAAGAACATTCTTAGCCTTACTCTCATGATTTTTCTAAATGTGAAAGTAACATAACTTCTGATTGGCTGAACCAATTAATCCTAGGTCTGTATTTCACCAACCATTCTTAAGAACATTCTTAGCCTTATTCTCATTATTTCTCTAAAGATGAAGTAACATAACGTCTGATAGGCTAAACCAATTAGCCCTAGGTCTGTATTCACTAACCATTCTGAAGAACAATCTTAGCCTTATTCTCATGATTTTTTTCTAAATGTGAAAGTAACATAAATTCTGATTGGCTGAACCAATTAATCCTAGGTCCGTATTCACCAACCATTCTTAAGAACATTCTTAGCCTTATTCTCATGATTTTTTCTCTAAATGTGAAAGTCACATAACTTTTTTTTTAATTGGTATAGCCCAGGACACAAAATTCTGTTTATGGATGAGAAACAGGCTGGTGGACGGAGAGACGGGCAGCTTCATTTTTATATACAATAAAACTTTGTTGTAGGAGGGGAGGGCAGAGTCAAAAACTAGTAATAGTACCGGAACATGTAGTTGTGATGGGGGTTTATCAGAAAGATGCCTTAACCCATTACCACAAATCCCTACTTTTGACAACCCTGAGAAAGATGCCCTTAGAAAACATTGTGGAAAAAGGAGAAAATGCTGGTAACCAGCATTTTCTCCTTTTCCCACAATGTTTTTTCACCCATCACAAAACAAATTTCAAATTTTACATCACTTCTATGTTGTTGTCTGCAAATGCTTTCAATTTGGACATGCCTAAAAAATTGTTGCTTAATAATGAGTTAAAAATGATTTTTTTTTTTCGATTTTTGCCTTATCCAAATCAAATGTTGTAATTCCCATTAAGTACCCAGTGTCAATTTTACGTTACCTTTGACAGTATCTACACAAGCTGTAACCTTTATCAGCAAAAAAAGAACAGCTATTCAAGAAAGCAATATAGGAAGTCAATGAAACCTGCATTTTCACAGAACAATCTGTGACATAATCCTTAGGATAGAGCATTTTGAAATCATTGTGGGAAAAAGGAAAAGCATTTTTGCCTTTCATCTTCTGGTAAAGAGTGAACTCATCTTCACATGAACTTGAAGATAATTTTTTCAATCTTGCATCAAATTACTTTTGAAAACACAGCGGCAAAAGTTGTTTGAAAGTGCTATTCCTTCATTGAATACCATTGGTCCAAATTACAAGCATTTGCAGACGACAAAATAAAGGTGACTGAAAATTTGAAATTTGTTTAGTGAAGGGTAGAAAACATTGTGGGAAAAGGAGAAAATGCTGCTTACCAGCATTTACTCCTTTTCTCACAATGTTTTCTATAGGGTCCTTTCTCAGGGGCGTTAAAAGTAGGGATTGTGTGGTAATGGGTTAAAAGGCTATCTTTAACCCTTTACCAACAGCCACAAGGAACATAAATAAAAAAATATTAAGGATAAAGGAGAAAATGCTGGTAACCAGCATTTTCTCTTTTAACCCTTTCCCAAACAATCCTGGTTTTTATGACCTTGAGACAGAAGCCTGTTGAAAACATTGTGGGAAAAGGAGAAAATGCTGGTGACCAGCATTTTCTTCTTTTCCTACTATGTTTTCAACCCTGCTGGAAACAATTTCAAATTTTTGAGTTACATTAATTTTGTCACCTGCAAGAGCTTTCAATTTGGATCAGTCTAAAATTTTGTTGTTTGGTAAAGAGTTAAACACATTGTTTTCTACTGTTTTTGAGCCACATTCAATTTGCCATCTGCCATTGCTCTATATTCTAAACAGATCTAGAATACTGCTATCTAGTTTAGAGTTAAACCCAGCAACATACCCATTATGATCTGTCCTTTTCTTGGACATCTTAGCCACCTTGGAGGAGGCCCAAGCTGAGTCTTCTTGTCAACACTCATACTGGCAATTTTCAGGTCATCTTTATGTTAGCACTGTAAAGAAATGTAAGGTTATTTCACATGCTAGGGATAAAAAACTGAATTTTATTTGATGAAGTTAAATCTGGCCACAGTAAGGGCATTTTTTCATTTTTTTTTCCTACCCTGTTACAGACAAATCCCATTGTGATACTTAAATCATTGTTTAAAAATGCAATTAATTGGACCAAGTCTACCTCCTATTCAAAGGATAGCTTCGTTGTTTTTTTTCATGGCGCTTAATTTATTCTTTAAAAATACAATTAATCGGACAAGTCTACCTCCAATTCAATGACAGTTTCGTTGTTATTTTCATGGTGGCTTGGGAAGAACATTGTGCACAGAGCTGCTAAAACAACTGCAGCAAAAGCATGAAATGGTGCTCTGGCGGGTCACCGTCACATAACTGAAATAATGTTGAAAGCAATGCTAAACACCATTACAATTTTTCAAACATTTTTGTAATTGTGTCTTTGCTCCTCTTCAAAGCAGCTTCTCTTTATCTTGTAGCTAGTTGTATGCATCTTAACCTATCTGTCTATGAAAATAGATGTGGATTGATAAATAAATGATTTACCATCAAAATGACTCCAAATTAGAAAAAATGATTTCATTGATCAAATTTTCAACTATTCATTGATCTAGTTCAGTGTTGTGCCTAGGCCAAAATTTTTGGGGGACACAAGTGTCCCCCTACCTTAATTTCAAGGGGACACTAGAAAAATCTAGGGGACACATTTCATACTTCCATCCGACTCTTGTAACCACGGAAATTTTATGAGCCGATTTTTTCTGAAATGCTCTGTCCTTTTTCTTACTTGTTCCGGAGGTCAAAGAAGCCAGGATCGATTCGGGGTTTTCACAGTCCTCTGTAATTCAATTTCGTCTGCAACTTTTCTATTTTTAACCTTTCCCGACATAAAGTCGGTCAACCGCATCCGGCGTTTCACCATATTGTTTTATTGACAACAGTAAGACTGGTTTAAATATCGGATTTCCCTAAGCGAATTAATCTCAGTAAATTCCGCGGTCACAGTCAACGTTGTGCAGGTGCCCATTGTAATTAACGCAATGTATGTAAATACCGAAATGGACTCCAGATAAGGAAAATTCGTCGGATTTTCGTGAGCGCGCCCGACATCCCGCAATGGCTTAAATTTTAAGGGACATTATTAAAAAAATTGCGGGAATCCCGCAATCCCGCGGCCTAGGCACAACACTGTAGTTGCAATCTTTTTCCTGACAAAGAGATCTGGTTAACCCTTTCCCAAACAATCCCTGGTTTTTACGACCCACAAATAGAACTCTTTTCAAAACATTATGGGAAAATGAGAAAATGCTTGTAACCAGCATTTTCTCCTTTTCCCACAATGTTTTCTACCCTACTGGAAACAACTTCCAATTTTTGAGTCACAATTATTTAGTCGTCTGCATCTGCTTTCAATTTGGGCATGTCCAAAATTTTGTCGTTTGGTAAAGAGTTAATTTGCAAAACAAATGCTTAATGCAGCTGACTGCACATACATGTGCATTCAATTTCATTCAGAAAAAAACGCAGTATGATCTACAGTCTCAGTGATAACAATAACTTCTTGTAAATAAAAAAAACATCAGTACATTTAAGTTTCCCTTTTCGTGCCCAAGATGATAGAAAATAAAGCCCGTAAACTGTGAAAAAAGAGTGAACTAAATGCACAAAATACTGGAAGTAGGTCACTAGATATATAAAGGAATCTGAATAGCAAGAAGGTAAGTTGCTTATTTTTATTATTTTAGTATTTTTGTCATGAATACTGTTAATCTATTAACGATGACCTAATTTTCAGCTGACAAAAACCAAAGTTGATAAAACCATTGGAAATTGTGCAGATCTGATAATTTTTCAATCCAGAATGGCCATGTGAAAGAAGGGCTATGACAGGGATTAGCAGAGACACAATCACAAAACACAGCTGTACGACAACACTTCTATCTTTGCTACTTAGATATGAGTTAAACTTGTAACATATCTTCTGAAGACCCTCTCTGAGTAAAAAGATAGGATTTATCACAAGACTTCAAAGGCTCCTGACCACAGCAGTTATGCTACAGAATAATTTTGCTAATTACAAGATTTTTTGTAGTGTATTGAATAACCAATGAGAACACAAGAACGTCTCTTAATGTGAGGTACATGTATACCGCAGTATGTTATACTGTTGGGGTAAGGCCACTTGACAAATGGATCGGACACGAATTCTAATGATTTTTGCTGCCTTGCAATTAAAACACTTTCAAGTTCCGATGTAATTGTATAGCAGCCCTATAAAAACCCATTTTCTTTGGTCTGGGGACGTAATTTTAAATGCTCTGGGAAGAACGATTAATGTAGTCAAAATGAAAGTATAAACTCATTCCGATTTAACCGGAAGTTGGTCAATGACGGTTAGTAAATCTCTATTCCAATTTAGATCTATTCATTTACTCAAAATAGAATAAAAGGTTTATTACAAAAAATAATGATTTTTTTTATTCCAAATTAATTTTTTGAATATTGATTATTAAGTCATTGAAGAGCTTCTCATTTTTTTTTATTTTTCTTACATAAATGACATTTTGTTTCAGAGTATATCAATATGGCTGCGCCCATGAAAACTCATGTTCCTTACCCAATCGTTCTATTTACTTAGAAAGTTTATCCTGTTGGCAGAGATAACAAAGACGTACATTGATTTGAACAAAAATGGTATCAAAAAAGCAACTGAAAACAAAAAAGAAGAAAGGCAATGTCCTCCATCGACAGCAGATTACAGGAACAGAACTTAGAAAGCAGATACAATCCAAGAATTTCAAAGAGGCAGGTAGCAATTTTACAGATGTAAAAGAGAAGAGGCCTTCGAAATGGAAAGGAAAGGATAAAGAACGGAAACAAAAAACCGGAAAGAAAAACTATTGGAAAAACAAATCAAAAGAAGGCACAGAAGAATCGGACTTTGAAGAAGTGTCTGGTGACGTGCAGAAAAAGGTACATTTTAAAACCGCATTTTAAAAATTCGATAATGGAAATTATGAATTTTCTACATGCATGTCTGAGAGTCAGGGGCTCATACCTCATTTGTGATAAAGCACAGCACATCTTCTTACATACTTTTATATTGCTGTTCAGAGCTCCAGATAGAGTGATTTTGATTTCAAAGTTTAAATTCATAATTATTCTCCACTAAACCCTATGTTGTGGGTACTCAGAATCGTCTCGACGACACGATTCTAATGAGTACCCACAACATAGGATTTGGAAGAAGAATAGTTAATTTAGAATGTCATCATTCCCTCTTATCTGGAGCTCTGGCTGTTCTTAGTTTCGTGTTACATATGACTGACATTCTGTTGCAACAAAACAGTTAATTATTGGTTAGGGTTACAGCCTGAAATACTGCAAAACTCCTTCAATAAGGTTGTGTGCAAGATTAAAACAATTCAAGAACACTCCAAGATATTAAAACACGTCTTCTAATCATATTTTCTCCTAGACAGTCTTCATTTGAATTTCTGTGAAACTACTTACATGTACTATGCAATGCATATTAGCTGGAAGCGAAATGTGAATTTTTTACAGATGATGACAACAAGTAATACTGTTTTGCAAGATCATAGTTCTGATACTGATGATGATGAAGTTGAAAGAAAAAATACGCAAAAACTTGTACAGAAACAAAATCGAAAAAACAAAAAGTCAGGCGGCTTTCAAGTAATGGGTAAGATTTATTCTTTCCTTGTGATCCCTAATTATATAAATGTGTGTGGTTTTTTTTTTCTCATATCAACTTTGATTAAATACTGATGAAGCAAACATTAAATACCGGTAGTATCATATTCATTTGATTTAGAATATGGTGAAAAACATAATAAGCTAGAAGAATTTAAAGTAATGTGTATGTTCCTTTAGTGACTTATGGTACAGTACTTGCTTTTTATCTAAGAATAGTACATAATTGAAATATTTCTGAAAACACAGTCTTTCATAGATGAAGGATGTAACCTGGGTTGTAACAACTCAGCTGCTAAGCATGACTTAGGCTTTTCTTTTTTTGACAGTGTAGATCAAGGTCAGATTGTATAGAATTTGCAGTTTGATCTTGGATCTATACCAACCAATTAGATTATTTGGTACAATTGGTTGCTAAATTTTATTTGTTTTTTTTTTCTTTAAACAATGATATTTTGGTCTTGTCCAAATCCAGAGCACAAATTAAACTTGGCTGGAACTTTTGGATTTCTCTTTGATAGGATGAAAAAACATTCTGGGAAAACGAGAATAAGCTGGTAACAATAATTTCACACAAGGTTTTGAAATCCCTATATTATCAAACTAGGGGGTGTGTGGTAAAGTGTTAGTAGTAAAGACTTTTTGAATTATAAGTATCACTTTCATAATTTATAATAATTTTTACAGGTCTGACATTCAATATGATGAAGGGAATAACTAGGAAAGGATACAAAATTCCAACACCAATTCAAAGAAAGGTAAAGCACTGCCTACAGTCATATCAAATCATGTATCCATTCAAGCATATCAATAGGTTAACCCATTACCACACAATCCCTACTTTTGATGACCCTGAGAAAGAAGCCTTTAGAAAACATTGTGGGAAAAGGAGATAATGCTGGTTACCAGCATTTTCTCCTTTTCCAACAATGTTTTCTACCCTGCCGGAAACAAATTTCAAGTTTTTAGTTACATTTATTTTGTCGTCTGCAAGTGCTTTCATTTGGACCTGGCTAAAATTTTGTCGTTTGATAAAGGGTTAAACAGATAAGCTGTAGAAAACGATTACTGATGGAGTTTCAAGTTAGACTACAGGGACATCTCAGTGGTTGACTGAGGCAGAACTTCTCAGCCACTTAGAAAGCCCTGTCTTGGAATTACACTTTAAATATTGGAATGTCAAGAGAGAGATATCATCTTTGCTTTTTTTTTGGCATAATCTAGGTTGCCTGAATACATCTGGTCCATAAATGATTCCTGAAGGGTCAAAATAATTTAAAATTAAAACCATATTTGTCATTCTGCCTATAGGTTAGTGGTTTCCTGTGTAGCCCTCACCCACCATGTTTTCTTCAGGATTCAGTGAAACTTGCCAAAGTGTATCTCTGTGACATGTTGTTAATCATTAATATGATTCCATTTTTTTTACCAATTGGTTTAACCCTGTACCTCACCAAATTTTAACCCATTACCACACAATTCCTACTTTTGACGACCCTGAGAAAGAAGCCTGTAGAAAACATTGTTGGAAAAGGAGAAAATGCTGGTAACCAGCATTTTCTCCTTTTCCCACAATGCTTTCTACCCCTTCCAGAACCATATTTCAATTTTCCAGTAACATATATTTTGTCATCTGCAAATGTTCTCAATTTGGATAAGTCGTAAATTTTGTCTTTTGGTAAAGGGTTAATTATCTTGATCTTTGTCAGCAAATGCTTACAATTTGGACAAGTCTATAATTGCTTCATGTGTTGAAGAGTTGAATTATCTATCTTGTTAACCCTTTTCCAAACAAGCCCTTGTTTTTACGTGTCTGCAGTACAAGTCTTTTGAAAACACTGTGGGAAAAGGAGAAATTGCTCATAACGAGCAATTTCTCCTTTTCCCACAGTGTTTTCTACCCATTTGGAGAACTTTCTGCCATTTTTATCAAATTTGAAATTGTTATCTGCAAACTCTTTAAGTTTTGAAGAGTCTAAAATTTGTCGTTTGGGAAAGGGTTAAAGAATTTTCTGTTTGGTTTGCAGACCATACCTATTATATTGGAGGGAAAAGATGTGGTAGCAATGGCAAGGACAGGAAGTGGGAAAACTGCTGCATTTCTTATCCCAATGTTTGAAAAACTTCACAAGCATTCGGCACAGTCTGGTGCCAGGGCTCTTATCTTGTCTCCAACAAGGGAGTTGGCAATTCAAACCTTGAAATTTACAAAAGAGGTATTCAAATCCATATTAGGATTATTGTAAAGTTTATTTCTAAATAACTTTGACAACTGGAACAAAGAAGAATTATTTTAAGATATGAAAATATCTTTTTTCATTTTAACCCTTTACCAAATATAATGCTTTTGCTTGAATGGTTAACTCTCTACCACACAATCCCGACTGTTAACGACCCTGAGAAAAAAGCCTTTTGAAAACAGCGTGGGAAAATGAGGAAATGCTGGTAACCGGCATTTTCACCTTTTACCACAATGTTTTCTACCCTTCCCTTCATTTATTCGTCTGCAAATACTTCGAATTTGGAACGTTCTAGAATTTTTTCATGTGATAAAGAGTCTGGAGTTTTAACAATACTGTGTTAAAGGCTTTTGAAAACAATGTGAGAAAGGGAGAATATACTGATAGCCAGAATTTTCTCCTGTACAAAGCTGTTCTCTATGTTTTCTGAAACTAATCCTATCATTTTAACCACATTTTGTAGTCTGGAAATGATTTCACTTTGGACAGGTCTACAATTTTGTCATTAGTAAAGAGCAGTTAAACTGTCCTAAATTGTCATCCTGCCAAACTGTGAACACTTAATTTGTTGTCTAGTGAAGGGCAAAGATTATACGAATATGCAAGTGGCTTGGAGAACAACTTGAAAAACATAAGATAAACATTGTAATAAATTTCCTGAAAACATTGTTGGAAAAGGACAAATGCCGGTATACATTCTTCTGATTCAAAAGCAAATTTCATGAGTTCAGCCCTGTTTGTTAGTTGTCTGTAAATGCATATAGTTTAGAATAATCATAAATTTTGTTGAACATTTTATTCATCTGTTTCAGCTTGGAAAGTTTACAGGGCTCAGAGCTGCTGTTGTATTGGGGGGTGACAGGTAAGTATTTATTACATGTATTTCAGATCAGTTGCTTCTACATATTTGTTACTGTTCATCAGTGCCAGAAAATAATATCTGCATATCTCATACACTCTTAAATTGTACATTTAGGTGACATCAGTTTTAAAGCACACAATGGGAAAATGTGACAGTATTCTGTGCCTAACTCTTATCCTTATAAACCTGTATTTTCATGATACTGAGAGAAAGGACTTGGAAATACATTGACATATGTAAAAAAAAAATCCTGAATTCAAACTTTTTTTTTTAGTGCAGCCTACCCTATCAAAGACATGCTATATTATTTTTGGAAACATTGAATTTGTTGACTGAATAATACTTTCAAAATGGACAAGACTGAAATTAGCATGGATGTTTATACAGGAAAATGGGAGAATGATGTAATTTGGGTGGTATGTAACTTGAAAATTCTTACAATTAGAAAATTGCAATAAAATACAGATGAAACATACCAAACAACCTAGATGAAAGCACCTACAGGAACCCCCTTGATATTGACTGAAGCATTTTTTCATCTGGTCAATAGTGAAACAAAATTGCAGGAAACAAGTTTGAAACTATTTATGTGAAATATAGGTATTCAGTATTAAGGATGACAGCTTAATACATTCTTACGAGCATGAAAGATTGCAATGAATGGATAGCTGAAATATAAACAGCTTCTAGCAGGATTCTAACCCATGACTGGCAAATATTTTATCCATAATCACACAATCCCTACTTTTGACACCCCTGAGAAAGACGCCTATAGAAAACATTGTGGCAAAAGGAGAAAATACTTGTAACAAGCATTTTCTCCTTTTCCCACAATGTTTTCTACCATTTACAAAAAAAAATTTAAATTTTCAGTCACTTTTATTTTGTTGTCTGCAAATGCTTTCGATTTGGACAAACCTAAAAATGTGTTGTTTGGTGATGAGTTAAATCGGGACAAGCTATGCATGAAGGAGTAGTCTCTTATAACAACACAGATTCAGTTATGATGGGAAGAATGTTTTCTTCGAGACAATGTTTTCAAAAGCTTTCTGCTGTAAGAAAAAAAAAAAAGATGAAATAAATTTTTCCCTCCTTTTATTTTACAGAATGGATGACCAGTTTGCAGCTTTGCATGAAAATCCAGACATGTATGTTATTGCATTTTTACATTATCTCTCGTATCATGAAACATGTTCCTTGGATTTTCCAAATAAGGATAGGACATTTCTAGTATGCGGGAAAACCTCAATTACTGCAATTTCAGTGTTGTTTTAGGCCAAATGAATAATATATAATCATGGAGAAGGGGTCTTTTATAATGCTCGGATATTTCTCAGAAATTTTTAACTCTGAGAGCATGAAATAAAAAGAAATTAACATTTTGAGTCTGCAAAAAAAAGCCACCTCTGTATGAAATGTTTAAAAAGGGTTTTGACCTTAATCATGAATTGTTATAGTGGAAACTATATATAAAACTTAATATCGTCGGTTCACTTCCAAAAGCTCGTAACTACAGCTTGTTACAAGCTGTAGTTACGAGGTTTTGAAAGTAAACAGACAATATTTGTATAGTTTCTTTACAATCTCCACGGTCAGCCAAGAAATTGAAGTTGTTTTTTGACGACTTAATTTTTTCTATGTACTATTCAAAATATTTTTTCTACAACAATTAATCTGTTGTTTCTAAAATCCTCAGAAAGAAGGCCTTTTAACTCATTGCCAAACAACGAAATTTTCGGTTTGTCCAAATAGAAAGCATTTGCAGACGACAAAATAAAAGTGATTGAAAATTTGTAGTGTGATGAATAGAAAACATTGTGAGAAAACAATAGAATGCTGGTGACCAGCATTTTCTCCTTTTCCCACTATGTTTTTTGAAGGCTTTTTCTCAGAGTCGTCAAAAGTAGGGATGGTAACGGGTTAACACATTGTGGGAAAAGGAGAAGATGCTGGTAATTAGAATGTTTTCAATCCTTAATTACAAAGACTTACTCCATCATTTGAAAGCCATGTGACATGTTGTCTGAAAATGATGTCAGTATGTCCCAGTATCAGACTACCAGGAATACTACGTGGGAGTGAGAACATTTTTTGTTTTCAAATGGCTGTGAGTTTTATATTCTGTATTACAGAATCATAGCAACTCCAGGAAGATTCATGCATATTGTTGTTGAGATGGACCTTAAACTGAAGTCAATAGAGTATGTGGTGTTTGATGAGGCTGACAGGTAACATCGTGTTTATATCATATGAATTTTTTTTAATTATGAGTATGTGTGAAATCATGGTGGCACAAGGAGAAATAATTAGACATTGCTTGCTATTTGTTAAAAAGTAGCATTAAATACTCTCGACTTTTGACAACTCCGAGAAAGGAAGCCTTTGAAAACATTATGGGAAAAGGAGAAAATGCTGGTCACCAGCATTTTCTCCTTTTCCCCTAATGTTTTCTACCCTTTCTTAATCAAATTTCAATTTTTGATTCACATTTTATTTTGTCGTCTGAAAATGCTTTCAATTTGGACTAGTTCAAGATTTTGTTGTTTGGGAAAGAGTTAAACAAAAACTTGCAAGTTTAGCTTCAGTATATTGGATGGTATACTAGTACATATTATTGTATCAATTAGATCAAGTATTGTAGCCCAAAAACTTGGTCTTCTTCTGAATTGGCTGAATAGGCAATTTAAAATACTAAATGATCAACAGCTGAAAAACGTTTTAGAATCAGGCATAAAAATTAGACATGGTTGGGTAACCACCGTTAGTTTCGAAGAGTAATATCCCACAATTTCTTTACTAAAACTTTTGTTGACGATAGGGCACAAAGTAGGAAGTCTTTTGTTAGAATATATTTGTAAGACTTCCCCCCTCTTTCCTAACCCCTTTCACAAACACACTCAGATTTATATCTTGAGCTCAGAGGTTTATAATTTCAAATAGGGCTCTACATGGCAATGCTATCTTTCAGACTGTTTGAAATGGGATTCCAGGAACAACTAACAGAAATTTTAAACAGACTGCCTGACTCAAGACAAACATTATTGTTTTCTGCCACACTACCCAAACTTCTCGTGGACTTTGCCAAAGCAGGACTTCATGACCCAACTCTGGTCCGTCTTGATGTGGAAACAAAGATTAGTCAACAGTTAAAGGTAAGACCTTAAGTTTAAGACTACTTTAAGACATGTTTTCATTAACACGGAACACTTTAACCCTTTATTCCATAGATACTCATTTCTACGCATTGCTTTGGAAAACATTGTGGCAAAAGATGAAATTGCTCGTCACGAGCAATTTCACCTTTTGCCATAATGTTTTCTACACTATCAAAAGGTGTCATATACATATAAGAAACAGCTTCGTCCTTGCTGTTATTTAGGGTCAATTAGAGGTACCATAGAAATGCCTTATGGGGTAAAAGGTTAACTCTATACCACACAATCCTGAGGATGAAGACTTTCAAAAATAATGTTGGTAAAGGAGAAAATGTTTTAAACAAGCATTTTCTCCATTTCCTACAATGTTTTCTGTCCTTTCAGAGAAATTTCATAATTTATCTTGTTGTCCACTTATGCTTTCAATTTGTACAAATTTAAGGTTTTGTCACTTGGTACGGAGTCAATGCATATGAAAAAAGTTTCGGCCCATATCAGCCTGCACATATCGTGCAGGCTGACTCTAAACATTTTTGCAATCTAATAATTTTCTGCATGTCAAAGGACCATTCTACCTCAAGATTCAGACAGTTTTCAGACAAAAATGAGTTGATATTCTACAATGATCTGCTAGGTATAGTGCAGTATAAAGACGCATAAAGCCCTTTTTCCCAAGAGTTTAGCTCTTAGGCTAGGAGCTGATCTGACATTCATAGACAATGATTTTATCACATAAGATCCCTTGTTTCAGTGTAATATACCCATTATGAGTTTTATTATCTTACACACGTTTGATATCTCATTTGTTTGACGTCATTTTTGGCATCATTTTGTACGTATATCACAGAAGTGAATGGGTCTTATGGATATTACCGCAGGTGCATTTATGAATGTTTTTACATCGTCTAATCTATATTTTGTGAAATGTCGTTATGTGATAAAAAGAATCTGACATTTAAACTCGTCAAGGACAAATGTTATAAAGCTCGCCAAAGGCTCGCTTAAAGGTGGGTATTTAGAATTTTTACATCTCACCAAATTAAAAAATATATATATCACTGAAATTTATATGAAAAAATAATACAAATCATCAATAAGTAAGACTCATAAAATTACAAAAAAAAATTTTTTTGATGGTGTTCCCTTAAAAGGCTACGTAGCCTCTTAAGGTATTTTTAGATTTCCCGCCAAAAATCAATAAAGCATTTTGGGAATGTCAAGTCACTGGCAGGTGACTTATAACGCTTAAATTCCATTACATAACAAACATGTAATAATTATTTTCCATAATGTCTTCTTCGGACCCTATATTTGAAACTTTGTCTGTGTATACCTGTAGGTAATTGTGCGAATTGATCATCTAAAAATAGAACGTGTCTCCTGTTGGTGTCAACCTGGGCCGTAGTAAATCTCTAATTTCTCGCACTGTTTGATGGTTTTCGACTACTGGGGTTTTATGAAGGCAAATTAAAAGGCTTTGGGAGTATAAGGATGATTCTTTTGCATTTTTTTAAAATTTTCGTCCCAAGATCTGAAGGGCCACCTTTAACCCTTTACCACACAATGAGGACTTTTGACACCCTTGAATGAGATGGCTTTTGAAAACATTAAGGGAAAAGGAGAAAATGCTGGTTACCAGCATTTTCTCCTTTTCCCACAATGTTTTCTACCTTGTCTAATAAAATTCATTTCATATGAGCCACATTGAAACTGTCATCAGCAAATGCTTTCAATTTGGAGATGTCTAAAATCTTGTTGTGTGGTAATGAGTTAATAACATTTCCCCAGACTCGTTGAATAAAATCCTATCTTAAAAGCCCACTCATGTCAGATCCTATATATATATATATTTCTGTTTGATACATTTCAGATGTGTTTCTTTCACAGTCGAGCCAATGACAAGCTAGCTTTGTTAATCTATATATTGAAACATGTGATAAAAGAAGGGGAACAGACCGTGGTTTTTGCAGCTACTAAACATCATGTGGAATATATTCATATGGTATAAAATTTTTAGTTCAGCTGTTTATTATTTATTATCTTTAACTCTTTACCACACAATCCCGACTTTTTAACGACTCTAGGAAAGAAGCCTTTCAAAAAAATTGTGTGAAAAGGAGAAAATGCTGGTGACCAGCATTTTCTCCTTTACACACAGTGTTTTTTATCCTTCCTGTAACACATTTCAATTTTTAGCCACACTTATTTTGTCGTCTGCAAATCGTTTCATTTTTGGACAAGTCTACAATTTTGTCATTTAGTAAAGAGTTAAGTTATTTAATAACCTAAGTTATTGTCACAGTCCTGGTTTGGTTGTCATCTGTGTCATGGTGCTATAACTTTGACATTTGTAATATCTCTCTTATTACTGAAGATATATATTTCAGACTTTGACCAGTTGGCAACTATCAAAAGGGTAACCCATACAAAAGGTGTACTATGTGTTCATCAAACTATGTTTTAACCCATTACCACACAATCCCTACTTTGGACGCCCCTGAGAAAGAAGCCTTAGAAAACATTGTGGGAAAAGGTGAAAATGCTGGTAACCAGCATTTTCTCCTTTTCCCACAATGTTTTCTACCCTTCACAAAACAAATTTCAAGTTTCAGTCGCTTTTATTATGTCGTCTGCAAATGCTGTCAATTTGGACCAGTCTGAAATATTGTCATTTGGTAATGGGTTAAAACAGTTGTGCCCCTTTCTTGACTAAGATTTTTGAAAGACTTTGATGTTTTATAGTATTTATGTAATTACTGAACATATTTACATCAAACTTGGAATAGTGGTAAATAGAAGGAGAATATGTACCACAGACACTTGACCAGTCCATAAAGCTCAAATAGTTTGTTTTTCAAAGGGTAGCAAACATTGTGGGAAAAAGATATAATGTTATTTACCAGTATTTTCTCTTTTTGTAAATGTTTTCGAAAGCCTTCTGCTTGATTGTCATATTACATTGGAATGTTTTGTAAACGGTCATTTGTATTTTCATTGTTTTTTCAGTTAAGGTGTGATCACCTTGTTTTATCCCCTTTTCCAAACAACAAAATTTTAGACTGGTCCAAAATGAAAGCACTTGACAAACAAACTTGATGACAAAATAGATGTAACTCAAAAAATGAAATTTATTTCCAGCAGCGTAGAAAACATTGTGGGAAAAGGAGGCAGTGCTGGCTACCAGCATTGTCTCCTTTTCCTACAATGTTTTCAAAAGGCTTCTATCTCAGGGTCGTAAAAACCAGGGATTGTTTGGTAAAGGGTTAAGTTTGGTAGTTTCACTGTTTTAAATTAGTTATTTTTACAGCGTTCAAAGTTAGGTTTTTTTCATGTGTTTCAGATACTAGAAAAGCTTGACATCAGCAGTACATATATTTATAGTTCCCTAGATCCAACAGCTCGAAAGATTAACATCGCCAAGTTTCAGCATCGTAAAGTAATGGTGTTAGTTGTGACAGATTTAGCCGCAAGAGGGATTGATATACCACTGTTAGATAATGTGGTCAATTTTCATTTTCCGGCTCAGCCAAAGTTATTTGTTCATAGAGTCGGTAAGTGTCCTTGTTTTCTCCTCAACACATGAATACTTTCAGCATAATACAGCAGACACCTTTTTTTGATTTAACCCATTACCACACAATCCCTACTTTTGACGACCCTGAGAAAGAAGCCTTAAGAAAACACTGTGGGAAAAGGAGAAAATGCTGGTAACCAGCATTTTCTCTTTTCCCACAATGTTTTCTACCCTTCACCAAACAAATTTTAAGTTTTCAGTCACTCTTAATTTGTCATCTTCAAATGCTGTTGATTTGGACAAGCCTAAAATATTGTCGTTAGGTAATGAGTTAATAAACTACTTTTTGATAGAATTGTACTATGCAAGTTTTTATTTTGTTATTATGATTTCATGTGCATTCATTCTGAAAGCAGGGACTTCATCATAGAAATAGGCAATGTGAATTTATTCTTGCAGGCACATAGTCTGTGCAAGTGCTCCTAGAATGCCATGTAGATATAATGGCCACTAAAAGAGTTTGAAATCTAAACTGTTGCAGTTTCAAAATGATGCCAGGGTTATTTGTCTAGCACTGACGTGACTGATCTTGATGGATGGTTTACTGTACTGTTATCTCTTGACCAAATAACAAAATTGAGAGCATTTGCAGATGACAGATTAAAAGTAACATAAAAGATGACTTCTCTCTACAATGTAAGAGAGAATGCTAGTTACTAGCATTTTCTCCTTTTCACACAATGTTTTTGAAAGGTTCCTTCTACAGAATTGTTAGCTGACATGATTAGAATATTGAATTTTTGCACAAGGTTCTGTGCAAATCGGACATGTTCTCCTTTTACAACAATATTTTCTGGCATTTTAAAAACATAATATTTAAGTCACATGCTGATTCTTATTATTAACCCTTTACCACACAGTCCCGACTTTTAACGACCCTTGAAAAGAAACCTTTGGAAAACATTGTGGGAAAAGGAGAAAATGCTGGTAACCAGCATTTTCTCCTTTTCCCACAATGTTTTCTATACTTTCGAAAAGCAATTGAGAATTTTCAGTCACATATATTTTTGTCCTCCTGCAAATGCTTTCAATTTGTACTAGTCTAAAATTTTGTTGTTTTGTAAAGGGTTAAAGACTTTGTAAAGTATAGGCTGTAAGAATCAACATAGCAGGACAGAGCTATGGTACAGTTTACTGCATTTTAGATTGAGGTAAAATAGGTAATTTAGAATTCATCACGAGTAGCCACATGAGATATGATATAAAGATAAAGAAAGTTAGAATTGATAAACATGGATGAGAAGCACCTTTTGTCGCAATGTTTTCAGACAGTAAAAGAGTAGACACTTCATGTGTCTGTAAAGCAATGGATCAATAAGTTACTGTTATGATGCATTTGTTTATACAGATTTAGTATGAACAATTCAAACTGGCTATGGCCATAAAAGTGAAAAACAAACTTGTTTAGTTACGTCAAAGGTTAATTACACCCTGCTAGGTCAATCCTTGATAAGTCAACAATTATGCCATCTTTTACACATTTTCATAACCAGATGTTATCCCATTACCACACAAGCCCTACTTTTGACGACCCTGAGAAAGAAGCCTGTAGAAAACATTGTGGGAAAAGGAGAAAATGCTGGTAACCAGCATTTTCTCCTTTTCCGACAAAGTTGTGTACCCTTCACAAACGAATTTCAAATTTGCAGTCAATTTTATTTTATCGTCTGTTACTCTGTCAATGCTTTCAGTTTCATAAAATTTTGTCGTTTGGTAATGAATTATAGGAGGCTGAGTCTGCTTGATAAAAAGATTGGTATGTAATTGAACAGGTAGAGTGGCCAGGGCAGGGAGATCAGGGACGGCTTATTCCATTATTTCTCCAGATGAAGTGGCGTACATGTTTGACCTACACTTATTTCTAGGCAGACCTGTCAAATATGTTCCACTTGGTAAAACTGTTAAAGGTATGTCAAATATGTTGTTTTTTGTAAAATCATCAAAGACATATCCATTATGTATCACTCAGTAAGACTGTCAAACCTATGTCACATATACACCACTGAACAAAACTTCTATTTATGTCAGTTTTGAAAAAAAAGTCATATGTATGTCAATTTCTTTTTGTTTGACAAGTTAAACTGTCAAAGGTTGGTCATATGTTACATAAGGTAAACTTTCAAATGTATGCCAAGTAGAATCCACTTTGTGAAATTTGAAGGTGTCATGATTTTGAATAGTCAGTTAAAAGATTGTAAGGTGTCGCATGTCACTAAAAATTAGAAACTTTAGATGTATGAGACATGTAAGATCTGAAATGAGTTGATTTTTGAGATAAAAAAAGTTTAAACAAGTCTACAAAAAATGTTATTAAGCGAGCCTTTGGCAAGCTTAATAACATTTTTTTGTGGATGAGTGTAATAATTTTTTATCTCAAAAACCAGCGACTGTTGTTTACACAGATTCTTTTTATCACATTATAGTATAACAAGAATTATAGTCCAAAATGTGTTAAACCAGAGGCATACATGTATCATGTGTAGTGAAATTTACACGAAGCCTGTGGGCTTACTTTGACAGGTACAGTAAGAATGAAAAATAGTTCCGAAGAAACGTGCATATATTGATTTTGTGTTGAGTCTACTAGTGATTAAATTAAAAACTCAATCATAATTAAGAATTTTAACCACTAATTTCCAATAGGAATATTGGTCAGTAATGTTTTAGAATGAAGCGTATAATTACAGAGTGTTGACCAAATACAGCACTATTTTCTTATCTCACAGGTGTGTGAGACAAGAAAATTCATAATGGCTATATTACATTGAAAACAAGGAGAGTTTTGTGATAAATTATTTTCAGACATTCACTCATTACAGATGAAGAATGTTTCTCCTTGAATTCTATCAATTTTCGTATAATGCATAATGGATAAAAGTCTGATCTTCCTCTACAAGATCAGAAAAAAAACATTTTAACTTTTTACCAAACGACAAAATTATACACTGGTCCAAACTGAAAGCATTTGCAGACGACAAAGTAAATGTGACTAAAAAATTGAAATTTGGTTTGGGAAGGGTAGAAAACATTGTGGGAAAAGGAGAAAATGCTGGTAGCCAGCATTTTCTCCTTTTCCCACAATGTTTTCAAAAGGATTCTTTCTCAGGGTCGTTAAAAGTCGGGATTGTGTGGTAAAAAGTTAAGTAGCTTAGCACCCTAAGTGCAAAGTAGCTTTGTGTAAAAGTTCTGATTATTGACTGTTTCATTTCAGATGAGGATGGGTTGTACGGGACAGTTCCACAGTCAGTAATAGATGATCCTGCTGATATCCTTCTTCAGATTCACAAACTGTCCTTTGACATTGTAAGTCAGTTTCTAAGTGATTGAGTGATAAAACAAGAAAGCTGTCCTTTGACTTTGTGCTTGTGGTCATCAAAGTTTCTTGTGCTTGTGGTCATCAAAGTTTCCTCTTAATTAACTCATTACCAAACAACAATATTTTAGGCTTTTCCAAGTCGAACACATTTGCAGAAGACAAAATAATAGTGACTGAAAATTTGAAATTTGTTTTGTGAAGGGTAGAAAACTTTGTAGGAAAAGGAGAAAATGCTGGTTACCAGCATTTTCTCCTTTGCCCAAAATATTTTCTAATGGCTTCTTTCTTAGGATCGTCAAGTGTAGGGATTGTGTGGTAATGGGTTAAGGAGGGGTGTTAAAGATCATGCAATCTATCAATCAACAAATTTTTAGACTTTTCAAATTTAAGAGTATTTCCAGATGACACATTCAGTCTAGCTCAAGTGATTGGATATGTCTATGAAAGGTAAGAAAACAATGTTGGGTAAAGGAGAAAATGCAGGTTACCAGCATTTTCTCCTTTTTTCACAATGTTATCAAAAGCTTTTCCAGGGTGGGTCTTTATACCTCAGGATTGTGTGGTGAAGGGGTAATCAAACAAGCACAAGTTTGTATGATATAGCAGAAGAACAATTTATAAACTTGAAAATGCTATGGACAAAAGAGAAAATTCTTATTATTTTCATTTTATTTTTTACCCTTTTTCAATAAACTTATCTATCCTGTTGAAGGCAAACACCAATGAAGCAAAGTTTAATATTGACAAATCTACAATTTTGTTGTTTCAACTTAATACAATATAATGTATATTCCAATTATATAATTTAGTAAGGGTTTTACAGAATGCAATGGTCAAGGTATGTTCCAATGCATATGGACAGTATATAAGGTCAAGACCAGCGCCGGCCCCAGAGTCCATAAAGCGGGTCAAAGAGATGGAAAATTTGGGTCAACATGCAGGCATACATCCCATATTTGGTATGATATTGTACTTTTTCTTTGACTGCCTCTACCATTCCTACACAAAACTGGTTTTACAAAATTAGAACACTGGCTTGTCCTGTGTCCGTATGCATCCCTGTCTACCTGACTGTTTCCCTACACCAATATTCTGCAGTAACTCAAAACCTGTAATCCTTTACATTTTGAAGTTAGACTTGATAATATGGGCAAGCAGTATCTGTCATACAGTGTAACCTTTTACCTAGCAACTCCAATCTTTAATGATCTTAACTCTTTACAAAATCACAAAATTCTAGACTGGTTCAAATCGAAATCATTTGCAGATGACAAAATAGACCTCACTCAAATTCAAAAACTGAAATTTATTCTGGAAGGGTAGAAAACATTTTGGGGAAAGGAGAAAATGCTGGTTACCAGCATTTTCTCCTTTTCCCACAATGTTTCCTAAACGATTCTTTCTCAGGATCTTCAAAAATAGGGATTGTTCCGTAATGGGTTAGGGAGGTTCTTAGATCTTACTCTCAAGAACTTTTTTAAGTTTCAATGAGCCTTGCTCTGTGAAAAGGGGGTTTAAGCCATTACCACACAATCCCTACTTTTGACGCCCCTGAGAAAGAAGCCTTTTGAAAACACTGCGAGAAAAGGAGAAAATGCTGGTAACCAGCATTTTCTCCTTTTCCCACAGTGTTTTCAACCCTTCCCAGAACAAATTTCAATTTTTCAGTCACCTTTATTTTGTCGTCTGCAAATGCTTTCAATTTGGACCAGTCTAAAATTTTCTCGTGTGGTAAAGAGTTAATGCATCTGTGCAAAGTATTGACCCAGTTCAGCCTTTGCAGTCCGCGCAGGCCAACCTGGGCCGAAACTTTTTGCAATTGGTTGAATTCCTGAATATCAAAGGACCAGTCTACCTCATGATTGATTTGGTTGCTATAAAAAGTGGCTTTGATTGATTCATAAAATGCATTTAGAACCTTTTTTCAGAGCATGGCTCAAATGTAATGAAACTTCAAATCAGAATAAATGAAAATAAATGAGTAGCGTTTTAAGACCCGTCGACAGCTTGGGTCATATTGGGCGCACTTACTTAGTAATCAATAATGCGAGGTGAAAATAACATACATCTGCAACAACATAAGACAAACATGATAAATTCAAATCAGAAATTATGTGATTGTCAAACTTTAAAAATCTTCGAGAGTATGACTGGGAATCTTCTCAAGAATGGTTGGTGACTATGGCCCCTGGTGACTGCAGCTTCCATACCAGGTTTAGATTAACTTTCTTTCTGGTGATTTTTCACATCTCTCCCCTGAGACGTGAGAAAAGTATAGCCAGTAGATTGGAAAGAAAGTTGTGTCAGTACTGTTGTGAGGAAGCCAGGAAACACAGCCACATGTAGGTGCACTGAATGCTGTGATACTACCTAAGCAATTAACCCTTTCCCAAACAATCCCTGGTTTTTACGGGTCTGAAAAATTGTAGCCTTTTGAAAACATTGTGGGAAAAGGAGAAAATGCTGGTAACCAGCATTTTCTCCTTTTCCCACAGTGTTTACCACCCTATCATAAAATGAAATCATCTTTTCAGCAAGAGTTGAATTGTCATCTGCAAATGCTTTCAATTTGGTCTACTCCAAAAGTTTGTCGTTTGGGAAAGGGTTAAAACAGTATTAAAGTCCCAAAACAGACAAACAAATTTTCCATGTATAATTGAATTCTGAAGTTTATCTTCGTTTTCTTTATTTTTACGTGATAACAGGATCCGTTAATGATTCAACTATGGAATCAGAAAGGTTAAAGATACTGGATGCTCTAAAGTCCTACAAATCAGATACGGTAAGTTCATTTTATTGTTGTTGATGTACAGTTTGTGTGATAGATTTTAATCCCCTGTATGACTGATTTTGCTCTGTATTTTTGATTGAAATTGCTTTAAGAATCCAACATCTTGTTTCTTTTGAAAACTTAGTTGATGTCTTCCTTTAGTAGTGCTTGGTATTCAGAATGAACATCTTGGAAAGTTACTAACGTTTTTATTTCATGCTTTCTGATAGTTTATCAAGAAATAAAGGTGTCCCTGGTTGTGAGGTAGAGCATGAGCTTCATAATCCTTTACTCCATAGATACTCATTTTGGTGCATCAACAGGAGACAGCTTTTGAAAACACTGTGGGAAAATCAGATATTTGTATCCTCATTTTTATCCATATTTTTGACATCATATCTTTATTTGCTGCTGAAATGGAAGAGCCTCAAATTGGCATATCAGGTAAAGGGATAACCATAAAGTCCTGAGTTTGATACCTAGAATCGGGTGTCAATTTTGGATTTTTTATTGGCCCACAAATTTAGTATGAGTACCGTGGTAATTCCCAGGAAGCAGAATCAAGAGAGGTTAGTATAAGTTGTAAGAACTTAATTGATGTAAAAATGAATAAGTTTAAACTAAGTCTTTGACTGAAGCTGGAAACAGCAGCTCATGTGCACTGGTTACCTAGATGTGTGTGTCACCCTACAAGATGGAAAATGGTGTAATTTATTCTACATTTACGCAATATTGTAATGTGTTGTTATTTTGATGGGGTATGGCGTGGGGAATTACTAAAAAAAAAAAATACTGGATTTTGATGAAAGTCCACCTTAAAAAAAAAGGTTTGACATATGAAAGAAATAGAATACTAGTATTTGTCTTTTCTTTAATGTAAGATCAAAATTTATTTCATCAAGTGAACATTATTGGTAATATTTTCAGGAGTGGCACAGCCATTCATGAAAATATTACAAATGATGTTCAGTGGATGAAAAAAAACTTCGATCTTTTACTGAAGAAAAAATCCTCTTTAAATTCCTTTGCTGGAAAGAGTAGGTTGGATCTTTGTTATCATCATTTTTTACAACCATACTTCAAATAATTGGTACTTTTTTTTTCAGACCATATTTGAGATCAATTCTATATTTAAATAGTCTTCATTTCTCATTCATACCACATTTGAAATAACACCATTTCCTTTTCAGACCATTTTTGAGATCAACTCTACTGGAAAGACTAGTAAATTCACGGTTATGAAACAAAAGCGTGACTACCATGAGAACATTATAGAAAGGAAGAAGAAGAAAATGGAGGACTTCCAAATAAAAGCCCAAGAGGTTGATGTAAATAAATCTGCCACGGAGGCAGAGACAGCAACTGAATTAGACTTACAGGTAAATCTTATGTCTTCTTTGTTATTTGTGTTTGCATTAGTCGAGATAAATGTATTCATTTAACTAATTACCTAACGACAAAATTTCTGGCTTGTTCAAATTGAAAGCATTTGCAGATGACAAAATTAAAGTGACTGAAAATTTGAAATTTGTTTTGTGAAGGATAGAAAACATTGTGGGAAAAGGAGAAAATGCTGGTTATCAGTATTTTCTCCTTTTCCCACAATGTTTTCTAAAGGCTTCTTTCTCAAGGTCGTCAAAAGTAGGGTTTGTGTGGTAATGGCTTAAATATTGCACAAAAAAAAAAAAAAATTGTCTTTCCTAAAACCTAACTGTGTTGTTTGCAATCATAAGGATGTGGCATTGATTCAATTAGTAAGGTACTCTGTACAAGTTCATAGCTTGGTCTATGTCATGTGATTCCCTGTAATACTGACCATATACATGCTATTATCTGTTAGTATAGTGAATGGCAAATGTATGTCATGTTTTTCTGTGTGGTTTACTTATTACTTACTGTATAGATGATAGCATGTGTTTCAGAATCTGGCAGAATTTCTTGTATTACTCCTGTGTTATACCTACTTTATACATGATATGATGTGTTACAGAGAGTTGCTGCCTTCCGTCGTGTGATACTCAATGTTACAATGTTTATATCTTGTTTAGAATGCATTCAGTTCTGTGATTGGTGGAAAGAGAAAACAAACTGACCAATCAGAGGGAGACAAAAAGCTTACTAAGAAACAGAGAAGGGAAATGAAGAGTGTGAGAGATGAGGAGAATTACATTTCATACAGACCTAGTGATTTCCAGAGTGAAATAGGGTATATATTTTGTCCACAATACCATTCCCAAACGAATGTCATGTTTTGAGTCACATATATTTTTTTGTCTGCAAATTTTTACCATTAAGACAACTAAAGTTCCATTGTTTGGTAAAGGGAAAGAGAAATGTCTCAGAATTTAATGGCACCTAACCAAAGAAAGCTTCAACCTATATATCACTAAGTGAATAAAATGAACACATTCAAAAAGCAGAAAAGACCTAGTTCTTGAGACCCCAAACCTGTTTTACTACAGGCATCTCACTAAATATTACACAGATTAGATCCAAAATCAGATTGGTCATAACTATTTTTAGCAGGTCATAGTTATTTCAGAAACTGATTCCTAAATTTTATTGACCAATCAAATTCGTTCAATAAGTTCATTAGAATGTTATCGGAGTGTTTTAAGAATTTCCATTTCGTAATGGTATGAGAAACTTTGTCCGCATCTAATGTTAACCCATTACCACACAATCCCTACTTTTGACGCCCCTGAGAAAGAAGCCTATAGAAAACATTGTGGGAAAAGGAGAAAATGCTGGTAACCATTCACAAAATAAATTTCAAGTTTTCAGTCACTTTTATTTTGTCGTCTGCAAATGCTTTCGATTTGGACAAACCTAAAATTTTGTCGTTTGGTAATGAGTTAAAGCTTAAACTTTTACCACACAATCCCAAGTGTTGACAACTCTGAAGATGAAGGCTTTTGGAAACATTTTTGGAATAGAAGAAAATTGCAGAGAAATCATAGCGTTTGATCAATATGTGATCGGTCAACTACCAATGCTGTGAATATGGACCAGCCAAAAATTTGGTTTCTTTGTAAAGTATTGATATCTTCACCATGTTTTTCTATTTGTTCTATGTACCAGTTTGAAGATAAATTACCACAGAACATGAAAAAAGGTATCAACTATTTCCATTCCAGTTTAGAAAAATATGAAAGAAAAAAAAAACAACCCAAAAAAAAAAATAAAGACAAATGAGTCTGTGTCCTACTTTGTAAGTTGTATAGTTGACCTGCACATGCTGATCTGGATTGATACTTGTTTTGCAGATGCACTAACCCCTTTTTCATAGAGTATGGATCATTTACAATTCATGGTTATTTTGATTGTTTTTATCCTTTCAGTTTAAGATTGGGTAACGACTTTGATAGAGATGCTGCAGGAGCCATGTTGGATCTGGCTGGAGATGATGCAGAAACATCCAAACAAAAGAATAGTGCAATGAGATGGTTAGCATGTGTATTCTAAGCCTATACCAAACACTGTGTTTGAAAACGTTTATAACTTGAACAAATATTTCAAAGTTTCTTTTACATGTTCAAGATAAAATGTTGGCGGGTAGTTAACTCATTACCAAATGACAATATATTAGGTTTTTCCAAATCAAAAGCATTTGCAAACAACACAATAAAAGTGATTGAAAATGTGAAATTTGTTTTGTGAAGGATAGAAAACATTGTGGGAAAAGGAGAAAGTACTGCTTACCAGCATTTTCTGCTTTTCCCACAATGGTTTGGAAAGACTCTTTTCTCAGGGTCGTCAAAAGTAGAGATTGTGTGGTAATGGGTGAAATGGTTCTGAAATTTCGGGGTAGGGTAGATTAAATAGTTCTGGAATTGTTTAAAATAATTATATGGAAGGTTTGCTATTATTGTTAAACACCAATCTGATCACATTATTGGTATGATTATTTGATTACATCCTGATTCTTATTCTGCTGTCAAAACATGTCTAGATCTTAACAGTGAAACTTTTCAAGTAATTCATTCCAATACTCTGTTGAGATTTACGCAGTGTGAATTGAGATACCCCTCCATGTGATAATATACTTAGAATAGCATGATACTTGGTTGGTTATTTCCGTTTATTTATCATCGCTACCGGTTGCCCGTCTGAGCGACGCCCTCAGAAGACAATTATTTGTTACGGGGGATAGTGCAAGAACACAGGTCGAAACTACCAAAGGCTTTGCCTGGTTCTTTAATGTGCTCTGCGTATAGCACCATCACATGGGACCTCGGTTTAATGTCTCATCTGAAAGACTATTAGTAATTTTAGTTTGCCAGCTGGGGATTCGAACCCACAACCTGTAGTGACCCGAAACGTGTTTATGAGTCCTACGCTCTACCTACTGAGCTATATCGGCTGGTAGCATGATACTTTGTGTGCTTGTAGTGGTTAACCCTACTTTTTAACTATTACAGGGATAGAAAGAAGAAAAAGTTCATGAGGGTGAATACAGAAGATCCAAAGAAGAAGAAGATTAAAACTGAAAGCGGGGCTTGGATCTCTGCCTCCTATAAGTCAAATGCATATCCTTTGTTTATATATTTTCATTTAGTCCAGCCCTCGCCCAGCATTTACTTCTTTAACTCTTTACCATAAAATCCTTTAAGGACCCTGGGAAAGAAGCCTATAGAAAACATTGTAGGAAAAGGAGAAAATGCTGGTAACCAGCATTTTCTCCTTTTCCCACAATATTTTTTACCCTATCAAAGTCAGAAATCATCATATTAACAACTTTTTCACCATTTAGAATTATTTTCTTATTTAACATGTGTGTGAGACAAGAAAATTCGTAATGGTTGTATTACATTGAAAACACGGAGAGTTATGTGATAAATTTTTAATTCATTTGTTACTTTGACTCGTCATAAGAATTGCTTTATAGATTACTGGACTTAACTTTTGCTCACATACAAAGATTGGCTGCAGAAATCTCAACATGACAATACAGTAGAGGAGGACGAGGAAGACAAAACACCAGCTAAAAAACAATTTTCAAGTAAAAGATTTGTTGCCACAGGAACTTCTGATTATCGACGATGTAAGTACAAAATTTTTTTTTTGTGCTGTTGTTGTCATTCTTTGTCACATAGATATATTTATAGGTAAAAGTATTGGTAGCATTGTTGAAACAGGCCCTACTCTTTACAAGACAAGTTTTTATTTTGTATAACCCTAAGGAATACTTGATGACTAAGTTGGAAATATTCTGGTGACGGGAATCTTATCCACTTCCCACATTTTCTAGAGCCTTCTTTCTGAGGGTTTTCACAGCTCTGGATTCTGTGATAAAGGTTTGATTAACCCTTTCCCAAACAATCCCTGGTTTTTACAGGTCTGAAATAGTAGACTTTTGAAAACATTGTGGGATAAGGAGAAAATGCTGGTTACCAGCATTTTCTCCTTTTTCCACGATGTTTTCTACCCTATCATAGACAGAAATCATCTTTTCAGCAAGACTTGAATTGTCGTCAGCAAATGCTTTCAATTTGGTCTAGTCCAAAAGTTTTTTTGTTTGGGAAAGGGTTAGCAAAAACCAAAGGTTTATATGTATATCCAATTTTGTTTTAAAAGGGCAGAAAAAAGAACAGAAGGAGCCTGAACAGGGAAGAAAGAGGAACAAGTTTAAGAAGCCTCGCTCGGAACTTAAGAGACCCGAACAGATTATGAAACAGAGAAAAGTGAAAGCAAAGCAGCAAGCCCTCCAAATTCGTCGACAGAAAGTGCATACTAAAAACCGTGCAATTAGTAAACAGAAAGGCAAAAAAGCTGGAAGAAATTAACTGTTTAACTGTGCATACTAAACAGAAAAATTTTGGACTTGACTAATTTTAACTCATTACGGAACAACAATATTTTTGGTTTGTTCAAATCGAAAGCATTTGCAGACGACAAAATAAAAGTGGCTGAAAATTTGAAATTTGTTTTGTGAAGGGTAGAAAACACTGTGGGAAAAGGAGAAAATGCTGCTTACCAGCATTTTCTCCTTTTCCCACTGTTTTCTAATGGCTTCTTTCTCAGGGACATCAATAGTCGGGATTGTGTGGTAATGCATTAAAGCACAAATGAAGCTCAAATTATGACTCATTTCTTTGATTAGAAACATTGTGGCAAAAGGAGAAAATGCTGGTTTCCAGCATTTTCTCCTTTTCCTACTTTGTTTTCAAAAGCCTTTTTCAGGGTTTTTGATACTTGCGATTAGGTAAACAATCCAGAGCTCAGTCCGTTTTCAATGACCCACTGAGGAAAAGAGCTTTTCAAAACCCTGTTGGTGGACAAAATGCATGTAACTAACATTTTTTCTTTTTCTACAATGTTTTAACACACAAAAGACATTTTTAGTCAGTTTGTCCCCTTAACCCTTTACCAAACAATCCCTGGTTGTTACGACCCTGAGAAAGAAGCCTTTTGAAAACATTGTCGGGAAAGGAGAAAATACTGGTAACCAGCAATTTCACTTTGCTTTCTACCCATCCTCGGATACCCCGGGGTCTCCATATTTGCTACGCTACATCGACCCCTTGGACAATTAATTGAATTTCCCTTGCTTTACCGCTGGCCGAATGCTGGCTTTTCATTGGTTCCATCATCATTTTGTGATGGGCGAGTGGACTGTACGCTATGACCAGGGTTCCCACGCAGTCGGGAAAACGGGAAAAAGTCGGGAATTTCGAAATACCCGTTCCCGGTCTTGAAAAAGTCTTGATTTTTGTTATATCTCTGAAAAATCGGGAAAAAACCGGGAAAAGTACGAAACGTTTTGGGTGTGAAACAAGAATTTAGGACGGTAATAATCTCCGGTCTGCGTCCTCCATTTTTCGGATAAAGATCCAATATTTTGTATAATATATAGACCGTCATTGGTCGAAGTAGGTGAATTTCCCAAATACATGACGGTCTTTTTTTAGGTTCACTGGTCCCGGAATACTTATTCTAATATTTAAACAAACCGGGATCAAGTGTATTGATTTCGGAGAACTCGGTACTTACCCTAAAATACAATGCAGCTGCGCTTTGTATTTTCGGGGAGACGAGATGATGTGAATTGACGTGAAAATGAGCTACAACAGTAAATATTAATGAAAATTTAAATCCATAGGGTCTGAAAGGTTAACAGACTTTATTTTTATGAAGCCACGTTATGATTCTAGTCGGAATGAGGTTGACGAGTCAGAGGAAACCGAAAGTAAGCGCCTGTCTGCAATCATGGATCAAAACACGTCAAGTATTAAATCTAACAAAGTTACGATTTTTCGTATTTTCAGAAACTTTAAAAGCAGGGATATTGCCTTTGAAAAGACCAATTTATTTATTCATGTATTTCAGGTCATGAAAACTGAACAGTTAAAGTGAAAGTAAAACATGGTACTTTTCAATTAGGTTTTAGTTTCAATGACTGAAGAGGGAAAATAACCTCTATTTGAAGGCTTACAACAAAACTGTTGTGCACAATGATAGTAAATGATGCAAGGACTTGATTCGATGTCTTAAATCGTAAAGAAAATAATTCCCAATATAAGAAAAAACAGCACATTTTTAGCTCACCTGAGCACAAAGTGCTCAAGGTGAGCTTTGTGATCGCCCTATGGCTGTCATGCATCGTCCACAATTTCTTAACATCTTTTCCTCCTAGACCACTGGGCCAATCTTGATGAAACTTGGCAGGGATGTTCCTTATTCGAATCTCTACCAAAGTTGTTCAAGAGATCAAATTCCACCCATAACGCTGATTGCCAAGGTAACCAAAGAAAAAATAAAGCAAAATCTTTGAAAATCTTCTTCTCTGAAACTAGAAGGCATAGCTTTGATAATTGGTATGTAGGATCTCCTAGTAGACTTCTACAAAGATTGTTCATATAATGCCCCTGGTGTCAAAACTGGCCCCATCCCAGGGGTCACAAGTTCGTACATGGGAATCATAAAAGAAAACATTGAAAAAAATCTTTTTCTCTGAAACAAGAAGGGGTAGAGCTTTGATATTTGGTGTGCAGCATCTGCTATTAGACCTCTACCAAGATTGCTCATATGATGCCCCTGGGGTCCAAACTGGCCCTGCCCCAGGGGTCACAAATTTGAAATATAGGAACAAAGACAGAAAACTTTTTTTTTTTCTCTGAAACTGGAAGTCCTAGAGCTTTGATATTTTGTATGTACTAACTTCCAGAGGACCTCTACCAAGTTTGTTCATATGATGCCCCTAGGGTTCAAGCTGGCCCTGCCCTGGTGGTCACAAGTTTGAGCATGGGAACAAAGAGGGAAGACTTTAAAATCCTTCTGCTCAGAAACAAGATGGAATTTATGTACATATGATAGTTTGCCAATAACAATATTTTACATTTTTTCATAAAATGTCATGTCATGAAAAAAGGGGGCTTGGTGTATATTTTCACTGTGGACCAATATCTTTTTCATTACAGGGCAAAATGTATTTAAAGTTCATCTTGTTGAGCCACAGACAATAGTTATTTGATTTTATTTCATGAAACAACATGTTATTAAAAAAGGGGCCTAAATGTATAATTTCATTATGGACCAATTACAGTCAGTTGGCCCATCCATCCACATTGACGGTTATCTTTTAAAGTCCTTGGCCTTTATGAAACTTCATACATGTCTTCCTTAGGATAGTCTTGTGTTACAATTTTCTTCTGTAAGATGCGTCTTGGAAAAGGGCTTACCTTTCACATACTGGACTTATCGAGCTCCAATAAATTAGTAATGTTGTGAGCTGTTAGTTTAGGGTTCCCAGTTTGCGCTGGCTTGATTACTGTCTCAGCCAACATCCTTTGAAATTTGATAAAAAGTTGTTGAGACAAATCTCATTCGTGTCTTAACAATGAGCAAATAATGTTTTTTAATCTGTCATTCAACCACCATTTTGACCAGGAAATAAATGCCTTGCCTCTGAAAGTTAATTCAATCCCTTACTATACAATCCCGACTTTCAATGACCCTGAAGAAGAAGGGTTGTGGAAGCATTTTGGGAAAAGAAGAAAATACTTTTTGCACAGTTACATACCCTGTCATAATTATTTGGACTTGAACTTCGATATTTGGTATTTATCTTCACTGTAGACCTTTACTGCTTTGTAACTCAGGTTAGTGATACAGGACCATCATGGTCCTATTGTTCCCAATTTGCCTGGTTACCGGTATGTAGTCTTATAAGGATCAATACTATTTGCCTTCAAATACTTCATTACTTGTAGGAACTGTAAGTGAACAGCATGGATCCTTATTAAACTGCCTGTATGGATAGGCTACTCTGAATCTATATTTGGTCATTTGTAGTTTTTTTAACTGGCCAAGTAAAGAAATGAAATAACTATGATGCATTTAGAATGTTCTTTAAATCTTAATTTTCATTAAAACAAGGAATGTATTTAAGAAAGTAGCTTTCAAAAGGTTTTGCATTTCCAGTTTTTCTATTGGAAAAAACCTTGAATTTTGAAAAAAATCCTGGAAAAAGTCTGGAAAAAGTCTGGAATTTTGCAAGCAGAAAGTTGTGGGAACCCTGTATGACGTTTCGTATCGATTTTTGGCGGCTGATTCAAAGTTTTATTAGTCAATTGTTCCAGGGGTTGATGTAGCGTAGCAAATAGGGAGATCCCGGGGTATCCGAGGATGCTTTCTACCTTGCTGGAAACCAATTTCAATTTTTGAGTTTTGTTTATTTTGTTGTCTGCAAGTGCTTTCAATTCGGACCAGTAAAAACTTTGTCATGTGGGAAAGGGGTAATTCTTTAAATTTGGAAAAGTCTAAAAATTTGTCATAATGCAAGTAACCAACATTCTCCTTTTCTACAATGTTTTTGCACACCCAAAGACATTATTGAGTCAGTTTGTCCCCTTATCCCTTCACCACACGACGACATTTTAGACCTGTCCGAATTGAAAGCATTTGCTGATGACAGTTTCAGTGATGCTCATATAAAATGATTTTTCTTTGATGGGGTAGAAAACATTGTGGGAAAAGGAGCATTTTCTCCTTTTCCCTCAATGTTTTGAAAAGCCTTCTCTTTCAGGCTTGTTAAAAGTCGTCATTGTGTGGTAAAGAGTTAAGTCTTTCAATTTGGAAAAGTCTAAAAACTTGACAGTTGGAAAATGTAAAAAAAAAACATGTGATGGCAATATTTAAGTTATAACAGCATTTGAAAGTGATCATTACGTATAGATTTCTAAACTTAACCCTTTATCATACAGTGCTGACTGTTCAAGACTCAAGGAATGAAGCCTTTTGAAAACATTGCAGGAAAAGGAGAAAATGCTGCTAAGCAGCATTTTCTCCTTTTCCCACAACGTTTTCCTTCCTCCTCAAAACAGATTCCAAATTTTCAGTCACTTACAGGGTGTCCGGAAAGTAAGGTAACACTTTCATACATTTATATTTTGGCTTAAAATACGAGATAACGAGATGAAATATATATACATGTAAATAAAACATGTTAGTTTTTTTGTGTGATGATTTAATTCAATTTTCTTAACACTTTATGTTTTTATACAGATTTCAATTCAAAAGTCCTTTTTCTGTCATTGGCGTCATTTTACAATTAATGACGTTTGCAGCGAGACGGCAGATTATGCTCTTACCATGCCGATCATGCCGGATGATATTGTGAATCACTTGAGTGCACATTTCAATATCAATCTATTTCAGTGTAAGTGGTCTTTAACAATATGGCTGTGCTGTCTTGGATGAGGCTGTCAACCTTTGACCTTTTAAACTAAGAGAAAGAAGTCGCACATGTTGAAATCAGAATAAAGTCGCCCTCATTCCTCATTGCAAAGCAACTGAAAGTGCTACGCCACACACATCTAAATCTGTGGCAGACTTTTTACATAATATGTTCAGTGATATAGAGTAATGTCTAAAAGATATCCGGAGGTAAGACATGGCCTGCGCACAGTCCAAAACTCAACCTTAACCTGCATGACTTCTCCTTTTGCAGTGTGTTGAAGTCAAAGGTCTACGATCCCAACCTAAACAACCCAGACCTGTCGTTAAAAAAATCCTTCTAGTGAAATCAGTATAATTGATGTTTGAATGCATTTCAAAGTGAGTGAAAAATTCATTGTGCGTGTTCGGAAAGGAAAGAGTGTAAAAGACAGTCACATTCAAAACGTCATTAATTACTAAAATGACGTCAATGACCGAAAAAGGACTTTTGAAGTGAAATCTGTATAAAAGCGCAAAGTGTTATGAAAATTCAATTAAATCATCACACACAAAAAACTTACACGTTTTATTTACATGTATATATATTTTTCATCTCGTTATCCTATATTTTAAGCCAAAATATAAAAGTACGAAAGTGTTACCTTACTTTCCGGACACCCTGTATTTTATTGTCTGCAAATGCTTTCTATTTGGACCAGTCTTCTGGAAACACTTTCAGTTTGGAAGAGGCTAAAATGTTTGTTTTATGGTAAAGCTCTAAAGGGTTAAAGTACCCCATGCTTTTTTAGGGTGGTGTTGGGAAAAATGGATCATAGATATTGCTTGTCAGATACTACTAGTATGTATATTGTGAAATAAATACTTGCCTTTAAACTGAATATATCTTTGTCAATTACCAAACAATTTCGCAAGTGTCAGGACCTATAGGTAGAAGGCCTTTGAAAACAATGAAGGAAAAATTTCAAAAGGTACATACCTATTATGGTTTAACCCATTACCACTCAATCCCTACTTTTTTACAACCCTTAGAAAGAAGCCTTTTTGAAAACATTATGGGAAAAGGAGAAAATGCTGGTAACCAGCATTTTTCCTTTTCCCACAGTGTTTTCTTCCCTTCCCAAAAGAGATTTTAAATTTTCAGCCCATTTTATTTTGTCATCTCCAAATGCTTTCAATATGGACCAGTCTAAAATGTTGTCGTTTTGTAGAGGGTAAAGATTACCGTTTTCATAGCCCTTCTTCCTCTTCATCCAGCCACAGTTGTACTACCATTTTACATACTCGCGTTAAATTCCTTCTTGATGATTCTAAAGACTGGAATCAGTCTATTAACCCATTACCACTCAATCCCTCCTTTTAATGACCCTGAGAAAGAAGCCTTAAGAAAAGATTGTGGAAAAAGGAGAAAATACTGGTAACCAGCATTTTCTTCTTTTCCCACAATGTTTTCTACTCTTCACAAAACAAATTTTTAATTTTCAGTCACTTTTATTTTGTCGTCTGAAAATGCTTTCGATTTGGACAAACCTAAAATATTGTCGTTTGGTAACAAGTTAAGCATTGACCAAATAATCCTGTGGCGCTTTGAAAATGCGGTGGGAAAAACTGTGTGCATTCAGCATGTTCTCTTTTTCCTCAAAAGTTTTTTTTCATCATTTGGAAGATTTTCAACATTCTTTTTGTCATTTGGTAGAGCTGAATAGATCATTATCAAAGAGGGAAAAAAAAGAAGTCTGAACACCGTGCAACAGAGATTAACTCATGTAGCGTCATATTCTCCATGTCTGAATCAACTGATCTGGGAAGAGGCCTTTCGGTAAGCGCAGATTCAGACCAGACTGAACAAGCAATTACGTGCAGATAACCATTGTTTTCTGCTTACCCCACAATGTTTGTTTGTTACCTTTTTGTTTCAAATCATCATTTTGTCTACATTTGATTCATCATGTGCAAATACTTATGATTTGGACAAGTCTAAAATTACACCATTTGGTAAAGGGTTGAGGGTTGAGTAGATACTACATTCTTAGGAAGTGATGTGGGAAAAATTGGCCAGCCGATGTTTTGGACAGAACGATTTTGCCCTGGAAAATTTAGTCAGTCAAATGATGTTAGGTAAAACAAATTTTCCAGATAAACATGATGGCTTGTTAAAAATGGAAAAATAAATGGCCCACTCACGGCCAAAGGTAAACAGTTTGATGGGCTTAATATGGCATATTTTATTTGACATATTCATATCAATTTAACCCATTACTGCACAATCCCTACTTTTGATGACCCTGAGATTAAGAAAGAAGACTTAAGAAAACATTGTGAGAAAAGGAGAATATACTGGTTACCAGCATTTTCTCCTTTTCCCATAATGTTTTCTACTCTTCACAAAACAAATTTCAAATTTTCAGTCACTTTCATTTGTTGTATGCAATTGCTTTCAATTTGGACAAGCCGAAAATATTTTCATTTGGTAATGAGTTCTGGATATTATTGATGACATCTGAGAATATGTTACAGGACAGGTTCAAAAAGTCCGTATTTTGTTCACCTTTTTTATAAGGTTGATAGGTACCGTTTTTCATGGCGAGTGATATCTAAAGCTTGATTAAGGTATCACACTTCAGAGTAATGTATTTTATTCCATATGTTTTACTTTCTATGGCCGTGGACTGGCAAACATATTTTAGCCATGCAGTTCAAGTACTTATTTGTAAAGGACTGTTAAAACAAGAGGGACACGATGTCCCTGTATCGCTCCACTGGCTAATAATTAAAAACACTACAAGCTGAACATTACAATATTTGGCCGACTGATTTCAAACTTGAGGACATACGAAATTTTTTCTATAAAATCCTACAAGGAAGTTGTGACCTCGAGCAAAGCCAATTTTTACGGCAAAGCTATAATTACCTGAGTCCTGGTAGAAGTCCACAAGATAAAGCCTCATACCAAATAATATAGGCCTAGAATGCCTGGTTATATACAAGAAGATTTTCAAAGTTATCTCTATAAAAGACCCTGTAAAACATGAGACCTATGAAACAGGGCTAAATTTAGTAGCCCTACTCTTTATTATGGTTAGTAACAAGTTGATTTAGAAAGTTTTCACCACAAAGGCCCATGTAAAACTTGTGACCCCTGGTGTGACGACAAACTTGACCCCAAGGCTATAATTTGGGCCCTCCTGGTAGAGACCCAGAAGATAAAGCTACATGCAAAATTTAGTAGCCCTAGGCCTTATGGCTTGGTACGAGAAGATTTTTTAAAGTTTTCCCTTTATAAGCCCCTATAAAATTTGTGACCCCAGGGGCCGGACCAAATTTGACCCCTTGGCTATCATTTGGGCACTCGTGATAGACAATCACTTGATAAAGATGCATTCCAAATTTTGTAGCACAAGGCCATAATGGCTAGGTACAAGAAGGATTTTAAAGTTTTCCCTATATAAGCACATATAAAACTTGTGACCACCCAGAGCAGGGCCAATTTTGACCCCAGGGCTATTATTTGAAGGAACTTGTTAGAGGTCCACTAGATATAGCTACATGCCAAATTTGGTAGCCCTAGGCCTTGTGGTTTCAGAGAAAAAGATTTTTAAATAATTTCAATATTTTTCAGTATTGTTGCCATGGCAACCAGAATTTCTGAAGGAATCAAATTCTTTCAAGGAATTCTAAAGAGGACCATGTCAGGATCATTTCTGTAAAGTTTCATCAAAATTGGATGGGTAGTTTCAGAGAAGAAGACGTTTGAAATATAAGTTAATGCACACACGGAGGACACCAGGCCATGACATAAGCCAGCTGGCCTTTGGCCGGTGGAGCTAAAAAGGGGGTTCCTTTGTGACTCAGTTTCTATCCAACACATAGTTCAACCATTTGATTTGTGTTGTGATTTCAAACCATTGTAGTTTTTCAAGGTCAACTGAATACAGTGCTGACAGCACTTTTACTGTTATAAGGAATTATTTTATGGGATGAAAATAAATTATGCACTATGTGTGTTTTGACATAGAAATTTTATTGGAATCATTAAAATATGAAATGATTATTTACAAAAATATGAATTTAACAAGTTATACACTAAACAAAATATACAATGATCAAGAAAAAAAAAAGAGATGATTCAGGACTAAACTATTCTACAGTGAATAAACTAGGCCTGTGTGAATATGCCAGGTCTTAGTGAACATGTTAGGCCAAAATAAATATGTGCTAGGCCTGCAACTGATTGTGAGATCCAAATCTTTCACCTCCAGGATGTGTTCTTCGAAACATTGAAAGTTGATTTTAAAACCCATTACCACACAATCCCTACTTTTGACGCCACTGAGAAATAAGCCTTTAGAAAACATTTTTGGAAAAGCAGAAAATGCTGGTAACCAGCATTTTCTCCTTTTCCCACAATGTTTTCTACCCTTCACAAAACAAATTTCAAATTTTCAGTCACTTTTATTTTGTCGCCTTCAAATGCTTTCAATTTGGACAAGGTTAAAATTTTGTTGTTTAGTAATGGGTTAACAGCAGATAGCTGCGGATAATCTTGGCAATTAAAACTACTGCCTCATTATTTATAAAGGTATGCCAACTTCAGCAATAAATTTGCAATTATATTCAAATTCATGAAAAATATTACTGTTCAAGCAATACTTTTCTCCATAAAAGTTTTTGTGTCCATGTTTTTGGTCAGAAATAAGACAAAAATAAAAGAGATTATCATAAGTAAGTTGGAAGATCCTCTTTGGAAACAGCTTGAGATACATCTCTATATGAACTGTCTTCACAACAACAGTATAACAACAAAACAATCTATAAACTTGTTGCCTGATGACCAAAGTTCAGATTTTGTTAGTAGCATTTTGTAGTTACCCTTTATTTTTCAATTGTTTTTCTCAAAAAACTATAACTAATAGTGATGCGCATGACGTAAAACCTTACAAGGGGAAGGCACAATTTGTAGGAGTAAAAGTACAAAGCATTCAATTTTCCGTTGATGACTACGGAATGGCAACATCATGGAATGTTTTCACATCATTGCTAGGCAATGTATTTCAAGTTAATCGTTTACCACATGATTCTGTATATTAACAACCCTAAAAAAAAGGGTTTTGCTGAGCCTGACAAGGCCTTTGAAAACATTGTGGAAAAAATACTGTTTTCCTTCAATGATTGATTATTTATAATAAAACAGCTCGAAGATGTGGTTTATATGTACATGTATTATCTCACAAACTCATTTCTTAGGCAATCCAAGCCTTAGTTCACTCTGACCTTTTAACCCTTTACCAAACAATCCCTGGTTTTTACGACCCTGAGATAGAAGCCTTTTGAAAACCTTGTGGGAAAAGGAGAAAATGCTGGTAACCAGCATTTTCTCCTTTTCCCAATGTTTTCTATCCCACTGGAAACAAATTTTGATTTTTGAGTTATGTTTATTTTGCCGTCTGCAAGTGCTTACAATATGACCAGTCTAAAATTTTGCCGCTCGGTGAAGAATCAATCATTCTCCTGTCTCAACTACCCTCATGAAAAATATTGTTCACTATGTGGGAAAATCTGTGGTAATGGATTAAGTAATTCAATGTTTCTTCTCTTTCTTTAACATGTGATGTAATTCGTTACCTTCTTGAACCTGCTCAAGTTACAGCTTATTTATTACTCCAAGTTACCCAATAGTATGTAATCATACATTATATCAAGGCTGATGGGTTACCTCAAAGGTAAAACTATCGCTACAAAAGTAATCTAATGATACACATGTATTTATCATTCAACTCCTCAAAATCAAATAATATCCATAAAAAGAAAAAAAAAATGAATGCAGAAAGATTAACTAGGTAATTAAATAAAGTAATGTATTTTGGTCACGTCAGAGGATGATTTCTATGTTTTCAAAGAATACCATCATCATCCCCCCCCCCCCCCCCATGAAAAAAACAAAGTTGCCAAATACAGAACTGTATTTAGATCACTTAAAGCAGTAGTTTTCACAAGTCACCTGCTTAAAATTTGCTTCTCGGTAAAACTTTTTATTGTAAAAAATGTTACAAAGTTATATTAAAATCATAATACTGAGTCAGTTTGATTGATAAAAATCCTGCGCTTTCGCTTTGCCATAATTTTGAAAGTACAGTGAAACAGTGATAATTTGAATAACAGACAAAAACAGGTTTTGATTTCTAAGCCAGTCAAGTCATTATGATCATTTGAATACTTGACTCTCTACCGGACAACAAAATGTAAGTCTTTCCCAGACAAAGAAATTTTGGACTTGTCAAAACTGAAAACACTTTGCATATGACAAAAAAATGCATCTTAACCCATTACCACACAATCCCTACTTTTGATGACCCTGACAAAGAAGCCTTTAGAAAACATTGTGGGAAAAGGAGAAAATGTTGGTAACCTACATTTTCTCCTTTTCCCACAAAGTTTTGTAATCTTCACAAAACAAATTTCAAATACTCAGTCACTTTTAATTTGTCGTCTGCAAATGCTTTCAATTTGGACAAGCCTAAATATTGTTGTTTGGTAATGAGTAAAATGAGGGAAATTATTTTGTCTTTTTTTTCCTGGTTTTCAGAAGCATTCTTTTTCAGGGTAGGTAAAACTTGGGATTGTATGGTACATGTAATGGGTTAAGTCTATACCAAATAACAAAATTTTAGACTCATCCAAATTGAAAACATTGGCAGACGACAACATTAATGTGGTTAAAAAGTTAAAATTCATGTTAGGAAAGGAAGAAAAAAATGTGAAAAAATGACTAAATGCTGGTTACCAGCATTTTCTCCTTTTTCTACAATGTTTTCAAAAAGCTCTCTATAAAAGGGCCAGCTGTCTGGAAGAGATTTGAGGCAGACAAATTGATTTGATAAAAGAAAAAAAATTGAATTAAAGGAACAAAGAATCAAAATTTCACAACATCTCCTGAAAGACATAAATTGTAAAACGGAAAATCATGAATTCTAGGCGGTACTGTAGAAAGTTATGCTGCAAACAGCATTTGTCACAATACTTTAGAACTTTATGTTGTCAACAGCATCCGTCACAGTCATCTGCTAAGTAATAAAACAGAAAAGAAGAAAATGCCAAATACAAACTTTTCTCCTTTTCCTACAATGTTTTTTGGGGCATTTTTTCAGGGCTTTTAATACACAGGATTGTGCAGAAAAGGATTAATACCAAATTACTTCATGAATAACAGGGACATTAAAAGACAAGACGGTGCAATTAAACACCAGGAAAGCATCTTAATACTAGTATACTTTGTCAGCTAACATGAAAATCTTACCCTTTCCCAAACCTTGTTCTTACGTGTCTGCAGTACAAGTCTTTTGAAAACACTGTGGGAAAAGGAGAAATTGCTTGTAACAAGCAATTTCTCCTTTTCCCACAGTGTTTTTTATCCATTTGGAGAACTTTCTGCCAAATTTTATCAAATTTGAAATTGTCATCTGCAAACTCTTTGAGTTTGGAAGAGTCTAAAATTTGTTGTTTGGGAAAGGGTTAACCCCTACCACACAATCCAGAGTTTTACAACCCAGAATAAAAAAAGACTTATGAAATCATTACAGAGAAAGGAGAAATTGGTATGGGGGGACCTGTATTTCCTCCCTTTCCCACAACTATTTCTTTCTAACATGCATACCGTATTTATATGATTCCCAGTTTGGTATCTGCAAATGTTTTGACAAAGGAAGAGGCTAAAATTGCCATTCAGGAAAGGGCTAATGGTTTTTAAAAAATGTCCCACAATGATAGTATAACAGCTGTGTTTGGCAAAAAAATTCAGATGTAACCTTATGCTAAAGTACATGTTGTTTTTTTTTCTCTTTTAATCTGAGATTCCATTTTTTCTATCAAAACTGTGAAGAAAAACAAAAAGTAGCGAAAATCAGAAATCATGGAAAGTGTCTATAAGGTGCATTATCAGAATTCATGTTACTTGATGATGGGGTGATTTGTACCCATGGCAAATTTTGCTGTCGCTCTTGGCGCTCCCTTTTCTTTGACCTTGTGCTTGCTTTTGATCGATTGCTTCGCGCACTTCTTGCACTTCTAGCACTACGTACACTTTGTCTATCAGCACCGTAATGGTGATTAACTGACGTGGCATTACGCATGCTTGTTTCATAACTCGGTGGGCGATCCAGTGTGGGGAACTCATTGTGGGTGGCGTATTCTGTGGTGGTCCGCGAACGCGTAGACTGAGCATCATTTTCCATTGTGACAGAAGTGTGATCCAGGATTTCCTCATTGTTATTTCTTGAGGGTGAAGCAATATTATGCATCTTCACAAATTCTAGTTCATCATTAGCAGGAGAAGCTGCAATAAAAGGTGAGAAGCTTTGAACAGAAGTTACAACTGCAGGCAACTTGATAATCAGATTTGTTCTGTATGTTGACTACCAAACTTTGGTATATTACGTGCAGATGCCATCATTCAACATTTGTCTTATGTTGGCATAATGTAGTCGACTCTTTATAAAACAGCAAAGCTTCAAACTTGTCCAAGTTTTTCAATTTGCAGGCAAAAAAAAAATAAACAAGACCAAAAATTTGAAATTTGTTTAGGGATGGCTAGAAAACATTTTGGGAAAAGAAGAAAATGCTGGTTACCAGCATTTTCTTCTTTTCCCACAATGTTTTCAAAAGGCTTCTTCAGGGTTTTAAAAACATAGGATCAATTGAATTAAATAAGGCTATAGTTCAAACTGCATTTTACAGTTTAATGTAAATGCAAGTCTGAAGCCCGTGCATTTAAGAATATTAACACCAACTTTTTGCCGGATGACAAAACTTTAGACACGTCTACATTGAGTATGAACTTTTTTTCCTTTCATTAAGAGTTGATCATGTTAGAACCGATGATAATTTTCTATCGTGGTTTATCGGTCAATAAACCATGTGAGTTATGAGGCGCAATGAATAAAACACTACGGCTATCACCCTCCTGGATTACTTATTGTGCCTCTTAACTCAAAACTGTGGTATATTGAACATTCTAACATGACACGCGACTTTGGCTCTATAAACACAGTGCAAGGCAAACGTGGTGAAATCTACAACAATCCATGTAGAGTGACGTCATTCAATGAGTGAGTTATTCATTGGAACGTAATCTTCATCCGCGTTTTTACTTTTTAAGTTGAACTTGTTTTCCTTTCATTAAGAATTGGCCATGTTAGAATCGAAATAATCTTCTTTCTATCGTGGTATATCGTTCAATAAACCACGTTGTGAGTTATGAGGCGCAATGAATAACCCACTCGGGCTATCGCCCTCGTGGATTATTTATTGTGCCTCATAACTCACAACTGTGGTTTATTGAACGATATACCACGATAGAAAGAAGATTATTTCTTAAATAGACCGCGATAGAAAGATTATTTCTTGAATAAATTTCATCCGCAATAGCTGTTCTAACCATGGGGGTTTGGACCAAAGTCACAATACATGTACCGTACCTATAGTTCATGTAAATTAGATTTTTTCCCCACAACCAATCGGATGTAAAACAGCCAGATAGCATCCCAGCAAAAAAACTAGTATGTATATTTAAATATGAAATTAACCTATCACAGAAGATGTAAATAAATATGCTATGTAAGATTAAATGAGCAGCAAACATTACATAATGATGTCTGATGGAAATTTTGATTTCCGTCATATATTCCAAGGAAAATGGAGTGGTGATAATACTGATAAACACATACAATTCCAAGTTCTAACAAACCCATTACCACACAATCCCTACTTGTGACGACCTTGAAAAAGAAGCATTTAGAAAATATTGTGGGAAAAGGAGAAAATGCTGGTAATCAGCATTTTCTCTTTTTCCCATAATGTTTTCTACTCTTCACAAAACAAATTTCCTATTTTCAGTCACTTTTATTTTGTCGTCTGCAAATACTTTTGATTTGGACGAGCCTAAAATTTTGTCATATGTTAATAAGTTAAGGAACAAGGCTTTTGAAAACTTTTGAAAACAGTGGGAAATTAGAAAAAGGGAAAAATAATGGTAAGCAGAAATTTCTCCTTTTCCAGACTTTTTTCTCTTCACCCTTTCAGGACTATAGTTCATTGGTTTTAATTTAGAAATAGTTGTCTGCAGATGCTTTCAGTTTGGAAGAGTGTAAAATATGTTGCTTAGGGAAAGTTACAACACACACATATAAAGTACTGTTCTGTTCCTTTTCCTCCTCTTCTCTCTCTCCCTCACTCTCCCCCTCACTCACACTTTGTTTCTCTCTGTCTTTCACTCTTTTACTCTTATCCTTTCAAAAATAAATATGAGTCTGTGAGGGCTAATGTATAACTAATTATTAGATGGTGGGTTTTACATTAGAACAACAAAACATGTTATATACAAATACATTGACTACATTTCTATATAAATGAATACTATACATATGTGACAACAGGCTAATCTTTCCCGTCATACAAATCTTTAAGTTTGTGCTATATGAAATTTATCTGATGCAAATGCTGTTAACCCTTTACCTGATATGCCAATTTGAGGCTCTTCCATTTCAGCAGGAAATAAAGGTATGATGTCAAAAATGTGGACAAATGAGGATACAAATATCTGATTGTGAGGAAAACATTGTGGGAAAAGGAGGAATTGCTTGTTACTAGCATTTTCTCCTTTTCCCAAATTGTTTTCAGACAGCTTCTTCCTCAAGCTTGTTAAAACAAGGGATTACTTGGTAAAGGGTGAAATAGTTTTTACTGATGGCATAGATTAAGATTAGACTGCACAAAATGCCCAATCAGATCTTGCATCTGCATAGTTTAGAACCCAATGCTAACATGTGGTCAAAATTATCTGCAACTGGAGAAAAATCAGCTTTTATACCTCAGAAAAAGATGTACTCTTGATAACCCTTTACAAAACAATTGCAGTTAAACAGCATTGAGGAAAAACCTTTTCAAATGTTGCAGGAAAAGGAGAAAGTGCTTGTAACCAGTATTTTCTCCTTTTTTGACAAACTGTCATGCTCTTTCACACAAGAATGACACCATATGGGTCTTATTTCCATACAATTTGTTGTCTGCAGAAGCTTTAAATGAAGTAAGTCCAAGATTTTGTTGTCGTGTAAAGAGTTAGCCTTTTACAAGATGACAAAATTTCAGCCTAGTCAAAATGAAAGCATCTACAGACGACAATTTCAGTGTGGCTAAAAAGGTGTAACTTTTCTTTTATAGAGTAAAAACATTGTGGGAAAAGGAGAAAATGCTGGTTACCAGCATTTTCTCCTTTTCTCACGATGTTTTCAAAAGGCTTAATTCTCAGGGGTGTTAAAAGTCGTCATTGTGGGGTAAAGGGTTAAACAGATTATGGGAAAAATTAATATCTAAGATTACAGTTAATGTACTACTGAAATATTATATAGGTTAGACTGTAGAAAATATTAATGGTTTTACACAAAATATGCAGCAGAAAATCATTTCACGCCTTGAGGCAAAACTTCGATTAACTTGAATGCATCTGACTTGCAGCAATTTTTCCATTTCCCTAAAAATTGTTTTTTACCCAAGTTTTAACTACCGTGTACTTTAACTCTTTACCAAACAACAAAATTTTAGACTTGTCCAAATTCAAAGCATTTGCAGACGACAAAATTTATGCGACTCAAAAATTGAAACTTGACTTTAGAAGAGTAGAAAACATTGTGGGAAAAGGAGAAAATGCTGCGTTACCAGCATTTTCTCCTTTTCCCACAATGTTTTCAAAATGCTTCTTTTCCAGGGTCGTTAAAAGTCGGGATTGTGTGGTAAAGAGTTAACATGAGCTGTGCTCTGAAAAAGGGGGCTTCTGCAAAAGTACTGACCTATGCAGGCTTCTACTATTATTATTCTTATTTTCTTTGCATATCCAAGGGTCATTCTACCTCAGGATTTAGTTAGTTATCAGAAGAAATGATTTTCAGGGATCTACAATTGTGATGAATGTTATATATCACAGTTGCATTAACCCCTTTATCAGTCCCTATTTTTAACCACCCTGAATAAGAAACCTTTTGAAAACATTGTGGGGAAAAGGAGAAAATGCTGGTAACCAGCATTTTCTCCTTTTCCCACAAATGTTTTCTACCTTCCTCAATACACAATTCAGATTTTTCATTCACAGCTATTTTGTCGTCTGCAAATGGTTTCAATTTGGACCAGTATAAAATTTTGTTGTTTGGTAAATAGTTTAACCCCGTTTTCAAAAGTATGGCTCAAATACAACTTCCTTAACTCTTTGCCACAAGAGAAAATTTTAGACTGGTCCAAATTGAAAGCATTTGTAGACAACAAAATAAAGGTGATTGAAAAATTAAAATTTGGTCTGGGAGGGGTAGATTGTTGGTTGGTTGTGTTGGGGTTTAACGCCACTTTAACAGCTAAGGTCATATCATGGCGGTCGGTGACGCACATGTGTTTCCTGGCTTTCTCATACCAGTACTAACACTACTTTCTTTCCAAAGCCACCGACTACTTTTCTCACATGCTTCAGCAGAGGTGAGAGGCGAAAATACGCCGGAAAGAAAGTTCGCCACAACCGGGTATCGAACTCACAACCACCAGGTCATGAGTCCGACACGCTCACCACTGAGCCACCCGGGCGGGCAGGAGGGGTAGAAAACACTGTGGGTAAAAGGAGAAAATGCTGGTTACCAGCATTTTCTCCTTTTTCCACAGTGTTTTCAAAAGGCTTCTCTCTCAGGGGTGTCAAAAGTAGGGATTGTGTGGTAGTGGGTTAATCCCTGTATTACATCATTTTGACAACACTGTGGAAAAGGAAACATTACTTGCATGAACCCATTGCACCCTTTCCTACAGGTTTTCCCATATCATTCAAATCTAAACTCCCTATTCTTCCTTAAATTTCTATACTGTCACAAGTACAAGTTTAAAGTAGGTTTGAAATAAAACTAAATAGAGAAGATAGGTATGGAAAAAATTACCGAACTGATGATTTTTTTAACTGAAATGAATTTTGTTCCTTGTTGAAAACCATTAAGAAATGATAATATTAATTGCAGGCACATCAATACATGTACATGTCTACGGTATCTTTTCACTTCATGCCCTACATGTATAAATTTCAAAATACACGTAGTTTGATTACAAGTGATGTTTCTTACTGCATCACCTTTTGACAAATGTTCATGTCTTGTAGAAATCCATAACCATAAAACATTGGTCTAAAGAAGAAATTGCTTATACATGTAATTAGCAAATATTATTCCCACTTGATTTTCATAAAGTATTGTTTCTATAGTAATTATGAAGTTAGGCATAAATTCTTTCAAGACCTTTGTTTCAGGATAAAGTTTACTTAGAAAATTGACTCCAAGTTACACTGAGTTACTGAAAACTTGACTGTAAATACAGATTAGGTTTCAGGAGCTGTGGTACACAGAATATCCAAAGTAACACTAGCATTGGTTTAATCTACCTATCTAACTGCATGCATATTTTATGTAAATATAATAGAGTAAAAAGAACCCCTCAACACACCTTCTAAAGCGAAGATATAAATAGCAGCTACAATTGAAGAGTTACACAGGGGAGACCATCCTGCAGTCATCGCCAGAGTTATTCCCCCATAAAGCACCTGTGTTATATGCACGAGAGCTATAAATAGAATGGTCTGCAGTTGTCCCAGTTTCACAATTTCTCATTCTGGTACCAGTCTGGTAGTCAGTGTTGCAGTTACCTCCCTTGGGACAAACATCCATATTCACCACAGACTGTGCTTCCTGAAATTGCCCAACACTGACTCCGGACTGGTTTCCAGTCATATCACTATTTTTAGAACTATCACTCTCCTGTAGTCTAGCCCACTCAACAGAGTCGGTGTACGACACATAGGTTGGTTGACACCAACTGGACCGAGCACGCTGCACAGCCTCAATGGGCGCATACCTAGCAGACGGATAGTCCTTGGGACTTACGTAGGTGCTTGGGGGCACTTTGTACTTACACGACTCTGGTTCTTCTCCGTAGATGTATATTGCCAAACATGTGAACACAAAACCAGTCAACTGAAATACAGTAACAGAAGCATGATGGCACTATACTGATGATCTGATTTGCTTAAAGAAGTAAGTTTAAAAATACTTTAAACATTTAAAATCAAAGGCCAAGAATTAATCAAACTTGTTAACCCTTTACCAAATGATGACAACTTTTGATGACCCTGTGGTAGGAGCCTTTTGAAAACATTGTGGGAAAAGGAGAAAATGCTGGTAACCAGCATTTTCTCTTTTTCCCACAATGTTTTCTACTCTTGCCAAATCCAATTTCCATTTTTCAGTCACATTTATTTTGTCGTCCGCAAAATGCTTTCAATTTGGACCACTCTAAAAATTTGTTTAGTAAAGAGTTTATCCTTTACTCAAAAGGCAATTCTATGGTATCTCTAATTGACCCTAAATAACAGCAAGGATGAAGCAGTTTCTTATGTGTACATGACACCCTTTTGATAGCATTGAAAACATAGTGGCAAAACCTTTTGCCAAAATGTTTTTCAAAGACTCCTACAAGCAATGTGTACAATGTGTAGAAATGAGTATCTATGGAGTAAAGGGTTAAAAGGCATTTTTCAGTCATTAACACCTGGATTGTTTGATTACCCCTTAACCACACAATCCTGACAATTGACGACCCTGAGGAAGAAGCATTTGAAAAACGTTGTACGAAAAGGAGAAAATGCTGTAACTAACATTTTCTACTTTTCGCACAATGTTTTCTACCCTTCCCTAGACAAATTTCAGTTTTTGAGTAAAGTTTATTTTGTTGTCTGTAAATGCTTTCAATTTGGACAAGTCTAAAAATCGTTTGGCAAAAAGTTAAAGGTTTCAGTTTCAATAGCAAAACAAACATACAGCAAGTAGACACTGCACACCAGCATGTATAACTTCCACATAGTAATAATCCAACAGACATCCCTCCACATACTCCTCAGGGGGGATAACTCTAGCCGAGTTTTTAGGCACATCATTCATCCAGGTGTCGTTATTGACTTTGCACCCTATCCCATGATCCAACCACCAGCTCTTGTTCCGCGTTCCAATATTTAAAATATAAATCTCACGATTCTGAAAAAGAAACAAAGTTAGAAATTTTATTGACACTATCCTACAACTTATCTGGAGCAGACAACCCCTTAACCCGTTTCAAAAGACAAACTTTCGACTCTTTTAAATTCAAAATATCTGCAGGCGACGAATAAAAAATTAGTGCATATCTTTAACTCTTTACCACACAATCACAAGTTTTAACCTTCATGAGAAAGAAGCCTTTTGAAAATATTTTGGGCAAAGCAGAAAGTGCTGGTAATGAGCATTTTCTCCTTTTCCTTCAATGTTTTTTACTCTATCAAAGAGAGAAATCATCATTTCATCAGTGTTTAATTTGTTGTCTGCAAATGCTTTCAATTTGGTCATATCCCAAATTTGGTTGTTTGGTAAAGGGTTAACCACAAAGAATATGCAGTTCTATGGGAAAAAGAGGAGAAAATGCTGGTTACCAGCAATTTATCCTTTTCCCACAAAATTTATTTTGTCGTCTGCAACTGCTTAAAATTTGGATCAGTCTAAAATTTTGCAGGTTGGTTAAATGTATAGAACTGTATCTGTTATAATTCAATTTTGTGTTTTTCCTTCAAATTTCAATCCCTAGGGCATCTAACACACCCAACAAACTTCTTACAATCATGAAATAAGACTCGAGCACTTGCAATATCATGGCTACTTTTGCCTAAAATGTTTTGGGAAAGCAGACAGTGTAGACCATAGATCAGAATGCATGCTTTGTGCAGTCTGATCTTGATCTTTAATGGCTGAAAAGGCAACTGGGTGATGAAAAGCCATTTTAAGGTAAAATCTGTAAAACATCAGAAGTTTTCCTACACAAAGGATCCACATGCTATTGTTACCGCCAGATTTGAAAAGATAATTAAATCTAAATGAATATCCGACCCATTGTTCTAAAACCTTATTTCTCTTAACTCTTTACCACACAAGAAAATCTTAGACTGGTCCAAACTGACAGCATTTGCTGAAAACGATATAAATGTGACACATTTAAGTTTTATTTGGGAAGGGTAGAAAACATTGTGGGAAAAGGAGAAAAGGCTGGTTACCAGCATTTTCTCCTTTTCCCACAATGTTTTAAAAAGGCTTCATTCTCAAGGTCGTTAAAAGTTGGGATTGTGTGGCAAAGAGTTAAATGAAAAATTAATATTTTATTTGGAAAGGGTAGAAAACATAGTGGGAAAAGGAAGAAACCCTGGTTACCAGCATTTTCTCCTTTTATCACAGTGTTTTCAAATGGCTTCACTCTCAGGGTCGTTTAAAGTCGGAATTGTGTGGAAAAGGGTTAACTCTTTACCAAAAAATTGCTGGTTTCTACGACCCTTAGAGAAATGCCTTTTGAAAACATTGTGGGAAAAGGAGAAAATGCTGGTAACCAGCATTTTCTCCTTTTCCCACAATATTTTCTACCCTTCCCAAAACAAAATATCAATTTTTGACTTGCATTTATTTTATTGTCTGCAAATGCTTTCAATTTGGATGAGTCAACAATTTTGTTGTCTGATAATGACAAAATTCTATTCGCGACAGTAAAATTTGTCCAAATTGAAAACAATATCAGAATGAGATGTTTTAAAGTTGCCTCATATGGTCTGGTTTGTCTTTTTAACTCTTTACCAAACGACAAATTTATACACTGGTCCAAATTGAAAGCACTTGTAGACGACAAAATAAATGTGGATGAAAAAATGAAATCTGATTTGGGAAGTGTAGAAAACATTGTAAGAAAAGGAGCAAATGCTGGTTACCAACATTTTCTCCTTTTGCCACAATGTATTCAAAAAGCTTTTTTCTCAAGGTAGTTAAAAGTTGGGATTGTGTGATAACGAGTCAAAGGATAGAATGTATTGTGGGAAAAGGATAAAAATTCCTGGTTACCAACATTTACAAAAAGTTCTTCTTTTGTGGTCATCCAAATTGAATTGTTTGGCAAAGGTTCAACAAAATACCTGTGCACTAACAACTTTTCATATCCTTTTCTTCTGAGACAATTTTTTTTAATGCAAAGTTTACAACAAGCACTTGCTCATTTTTCCACAGTGTTTTTCATTCAGTTTAATGAAGTTTATTTCATTTCCTTGAAAATATTTTTTTGTCCCAAAATTAACCTGTAAAGAAAAGGGCCACTATTTGCTATATATGCCTGTTTATGTTTTCCTAAGAAAGGCTTTTTAAAGTATTGCGTGAAATGGAGAAAATACTGGTTACGTGCGTTTTCTTCTGTTCTTACAATGTTTTTTACCCACTAAAAGACACTCAATGAATAGGAGAGAAAACAAGAGGGCCATGATGGCCCTGTATCGCTCCACTGGCTTTTTAACCCTTTACCACACAAATTCAAGTGTTCATGACCATGACAAAGAGGGCCTTCAAAAACAATGGACACTGTCAGGCAGTACAAGCAGGTTAATTCATTAGCATGAAAGGTAAAGTCCTTGGAAAAAATAAGCTGAATGATAGAAACCTTACTTTTAATTTATTATTCACCTCATGTGAGCATAACTATTAGCATCAAAATGAATCACACTTGAAATCAGAATATTTTCTATCAAAAAACTTAATGTCTAGCACCAATCATGTATCAATGTAGTTTGATAATCAAGGGAGGTAAATAGTACCAAACTTTATCTTTCATAAAAAGAGTTATTTCCCTTGATTAATGTTTAAATTGAAGTGATCATATTTTGAAGCCCATGTTAAACTTGTGATCCCTGGATGGAGTCAATTTTGACCTCAGACCTACAATATGAAACTAGAATGTGTGGTTATAAACACGAAGATTTTTGAATCTTGCCCAATAAAAAGCCCTGTAAAACAAGTTTGCTCAATAAAAGGCCCTGAAAAATATCTGACCCTTGAGACAGGTTTATAAAGCCAATGTAAAACTTGTGAACCCTGGGGTGGGGTCAAACTTGATCCCCAAAATTAAAATTTGGGCCCTCTTGTTAGAGGCCCATTAGATAAAGCTACATGCAAAATTTGGTAGCCCTAGGCCATATGGCTATGTACAAGTAGATTATTAAAGTTTCCCTATATAAGCCCATGTAAAACTTGTGACCCCCTGTGACCGGGCTAAATTTGACCCCAGGGCTATAATTTGGGCACCCTTGGTAGAGACCCCCTAGATAAAGCTGCATGCAAAATTTGATAGCCCTAGCCCTTATAGCTAGGTGCGAGAAGATTTTGAAAGTATTCCCTATATAAGCCCATGTTAAATTTGTTACCCCACGGGGCGGGGCCAATTTTGACCCCTGGGCTATAAGTTGGACACCCTCTGTAGAGGTCCACTAGATAAAGCTACATGCCAAATTTGGTAGCCCTAGGCCCTATGGCTAGGTGGAAGATGAATTTTAAAGTTCTCCCTATATAAGCCCATGTAAAACTTGGTACCCCCGGGGCGGGGCCAATTTTGACCCCCGGGCTATAATTTAGACACTCTTGGTAGAGGTCCATTAGATAAAACAACATCCCAAATTTGGTAGCCCTAGGCCCTATGCCTAGGTAGAAGAGGAGTTTTAAAGTTCTCCCTAAATAAGCCCATGTAAAACTTGTGACCCCCCGGGGCGGGGCCAATTTTGACTCCAGGGCTATAATTTGAAGAAACTTGGTAGAGGTCCACTAGATAAAGCTACATGCCAAATTTGGTAGCCCTAGGCCTTACGGTTTCAGACAAGAAGATTTTCAAAGATTTTCAATTTTTTTCAGTTTTGTTGCCATGGCAACCAGAGTTTTTGAAGGAATTAAATTCTTTCAAGAAATTCTGAAGAGGACCATGGCAGGATCATTTCTGTGAAGTTTCATCAAATTTGGATGGGTAGTTTCAGAGAAGAAGATGTTTAAAGAAAAAGTTAACGCACGGACGGACGGACGCACGCACGACGGACAACGGGCCATGACATAAGCTCGCTGGCCTTCGGCCAGTGGAACTAAAAACTAATAACTAGCAATGCCTTTCTCAAATTTTTTTCAAAGGCTTTGTTCCTTTATATTTTAACTATTTGTTAAATGTTCACTTCTTGGATGTGTTTGTAAACAAAGATTTATTGCTTCATAGTAGTTTACTTCCTGGTACTTTAGGTGATGAAAAATATTTCACAGTCACACGACATGCAGGGGTGTAAATTTTTTTTTTTGTCTACTTGTCTTGTAGGACGAGGGGGTAGAATAAGTTACTTGTCCTTATGACACTTTCAGTCTTTCACTCGTCCCAACTTGCTGACTTGAATGACCATTTCTACTACTGTGTCAATATAAACAAAGTAGATAGTGTTAAATACTTGTTTTTTCCGGTGGCGTGACTGGTTAACTCTTTAACACATGAGAAAATTTTAGACTGGTCTAAATTGAAAGCATTTGCAACCGACAAAATAAAGGTGACTGAACAATTGAAATTTATCCTGGGAAGGGTAGAAAACACTGTGGAAAAAAGGAGAAAATGCTGGTTACCAGCATTTTCTACTTTTCCCACAGTGTTTTCAAAAGGCTTCTTTCTCAAGGGTGTCAAAAGTAGGGATTGTGTGGTAATGGGTTAACTTGTCCTGATCAAATAATATAGGTATTGTACAAATAAACAACTCTACCAACACACCGTGAACAGAAAATCTGTCGAGCACTTCACAGATGCCCATGCGTAATAAACAGAAAGTTGAAAAACATCCTGTATTGTGATCATAGAGATACCCTGGAATTTCAGTTTTACTTTTGTTTTGTGTTCGGTGTGAAATAACCCTTTACTCCATAGATACTCATTTCTATGTATTTCTTTGGAAAACATTGTGGCAAAAGGTGAAATTGCTCGTCACGAGCAATTTCACCTTTTGTCACAATGTTTTCTATGCTATCAAAAGGTGTCATATACACATGAGAAACGGCTTCATCCCTGCTGTTATTTAGGGTCAATTAGAGATATCATAGAAATGCCTTATGGGGTAAAGGGATACCCTGTAATTTGAATTTTACTGCACTAATTTAGAATTCAATACTTTTAAAATGTACTCGTCCAACAGGACGAGCTTAGCATTTTTTCTACTTGCCCGAAGCCAAATGTTACCCAACAATACGAGCAGACAAGTGGAATATTACACCTCTGTACATGTATATACTGGTACATGTATACATATGTAATAAAATGTTCCTCAAAAGGTGGGATTTGCCTTTGATAGGGTAGCAAATAACCATATATTCCAAACATTCAATGACCCTTTGCAGGTAAGGCTTTCTAACAAGTTGTGGGAAAAGTGAATGATTAATTGTATGGTGTTTAATGCTGTTTTCAACATTATTTAACCCATTACCAAACAACAAAATTTTAGACTGGTCCAAATTGAAAGCATTTGCAGACGACAAAATAAAAGTGACTGAAAAATAGAAATTTGTTTTGTGAAGGATAGAAAACACTGTGGGAAAAGGAGAAAATGCTGATTACCAGCATTTTCTCCTTTTCCTACAGTTTTTTCAAAAGGCTTCTTTCTCAGGGGCGTCAAAGTAGGGATTGTGTGGTAATCGGTTAACTCTTTACCAAACGAAAAGATTTTAGACTAGTCCAAATTGAAAACACTTGCCGACACCAAAATAAACATAACTCAAAAATTAAAATTCTTTTCCAGCATGGAAGAAAACATTGTGGAAAAAGAAGATAATGCTGGTCACCAGCATTTTCTCCTTTTACCTGCATTTTTTTTTAAAAGGCTTCTATCTTGGGGTTGTAAAAACCAGGTATTGTATGGTTAAGGGTTAACCAGCACTTGGCACAATTTTCTTTCCATGCCACTAGCTGCTTTCTTCAGTGGTAAAAGATTTTATATCGGTTTAACTTAATAACATCACAATGTTTTCTTGACTTGAAAGCAAATCCGATTTAAATGCTTTCCAACTGGACATCTCCAAACAACTTTGGTCTGCCTAGTAAAGTAACTGATAGCTTTATACTTACTCTGTTCAAAACACCCACTTCTAAATACAAGCATATCACAAAAATGTTCCACCCCAGCCATATCAGAGACCAAGTTGTGTACTGAAATGATAATAAACAAATAAATAAAATATTGACACATTGAATTATATTACTTGATCAAACTGACATAAAATACATAACCTCTATTACATGTACCATATAACATCATGCTTGAATTATTGTCCAAACTCAGTTTCAGCTAAAGTCGTCTTCATGCAGAACAATGTGAACGTTTTAACGCTTTACCACACAATCCCAACTTTTAACAACCCTGACAAAGAAGCCTTTTAGAAAACATTGTGGGGAAAGGAGAAAATGCTCATAACCAGCATTTTCTCCTTGTCCCACAATGTTTTCTACCCTTTCAAAATAAAAATTCAATTCTTTATTCACATTTATTTTGTGAATGCTTTCAATTTGTACTAAGTCCAAAATTTTGTGGTTTGGTAAAGACTTAACTAATTACCAAAGGACAAAATTTTAGGTTTGTCCAAATCAAAAGCATAATTTTGCAGACGACAGAGTAAAAGTGAATGAAAATTTGAAATTTGTTTTGTGAACAGTAGACAAACAATAAGATCATATCATGTGGATGTGAACATTGTCCTGGTTGGATGTAAATGCATTGTCCACAGTTCTTTCCTGTGGTGAAAACATTTGCAATATTTATCTTACTTCATGTACAAAACACTTATTAATCCTTTAGAAACAATCTTTTTTATTTTTACAAAAACTGAAGATATAACCCTCTTAAAATATTGTGAGAAGAGACTGATCGTTGTCTGCCCATGTCATATTCTTCGAAGATTCGACCTGTCTTATATGACGCATCACTAGCCCGATATCGGGAAACTGTAACATTACGCTCTGTGAAGTAGCAATGTAGAAAATAGCTTTTATCAATATGTTTGAGAAGAAATGAGACCTGTTTTAGCTCCAGACAGTGTTCCCGATCACGCAAAATCGTGCGTGAAACACATATACATGAATTAAAACACGCACAAAATTACAAACCTGTACGTGAAATCACGCACAAAAAATACAGATGAAGATCGAACATAAAAATGAAAAAAAAAAAAGTGTTTGCATAGAACGGCTCACGTAAAAGCGATTTTCTGACAAAGTAAATCTAACATCAGAAAAAATTTGGATTTCCAGCTTTCTATTTTTAGAACATTTACATGGTCGGCGTATTCGGTCTTTATTATCGCGACCTATAATTTGCCATTATCTCCCGCTAGATGGCATTCTTTTGCAGACTGGGACTCGTTTGTTTCCAAAAAGAATCCTTAATTCAGCTCTCCTTTGTTTGACGCAGTCTATGAAAGAGCGTTTTGTTGACGTCAACGTCTTTCGTCTGTGAACCTACATTGGGATTAGCTCAGAAATGTACTTTCAGGTTTCGGAATTCAGGTTCCGTAAGCAAGCAAGGCACATGAGTTGTAGAAATATTCATCATAGAGAAAACAAAATTCATATCAGTGTTCAAACTCACGCAAATTACTGTGTCAATCACTGTACAGAATTGAAATTCACATAACAAAGTTTGGTTACACGCGAGACCTCACGACAAAATGTAACCAAAAACAAAAGCCATTATCCGCTGATCTTGTGTAAAATGACAGGTTTTGAAGTGACTTGCTATCCTTATTATCAACCATAAGCCAGATCATGCAGAAACACCTATCCATAACTAAATGGACATGAAAAATAGATCGGTCTAAAAAAAACCGCAGAAACCCATGACACAACAAAATGCTCCTGTTTACATTGTCTGATCAGAGTCACTTCATACCTTCTTTTCAGCTTGTAATGAATTTAAGTTAAAAATTTCCACAAATATATTGATGTAACATACTTTTTTTTTCTGCAAATCATCAATGTGGATTTCTTTACCTTCAGTTGAGAACCATTATTGTCATACCTTCAAATATGAAATCTAAACTGAAATAAAAAAGGCTAATGGGATGTGATAATATGAGCATAAAGACCACTACAGTCTAGTTAAAACTTTGCAATTCTTTAACTTTCAGTTATGCATACATTTCAAAATGTACATTGACAGAGTAGATCTATAATATGATTGTTCTGCATCTGAACAAGAATGAGGCAGTAAATATTTAGAGATGTGGGCATACAAGTTTTTTTCTGAATTTTTACCCCTATTTTTTTTCTTATACCCCCATTTTTCAGTTGTAGGGGGTACAAACCCCCCAAATAAAATTTCCAGTGGGAACACTGTCCAGATTTCTCTAAACTGTTGATCATAGCTATGTGAATTGCACATAGTAGCATTTTATTGAGTAAACCTTTATTTTAGTTTTAAATTCAAAGTAACGGTTGTCGCGTAGGAAAGTGGTTTGGTTCTGTACCAAGGATGCCCAAATTAGATAGACGACTATTTATAGAATGCCATATAGCGGGAGATAATGGAGATTGATTGATTGTATAGTGTTTAACCCATTACCACACAATCCATACTTTTGATGCCCCTGAGAAAGAAGCCTTTTGAAAACACTATGGGAAAAGGAGAAAATGCTGGTAACCAGCATTTTCTCCTTTTCCCCCAGTGTTTTCTACCCTTACCAGAACAAATTTCTATTTTTCAGTCACCTTTATTTTGTCGTCTGCAAATGCTTTCAATTTGGACCAGTCTGAAATTTTCTCGTGCGGTAAAGAGTTAACATCATTTTCAACATGATTTAGTTATAGTGCTGAGGCCAGTGCACCTATCTATACTTTCCTGAATGAATAATGAATGAATGAATGAATAGCGTTTTAAGGCCCGTCGACAACTTTGGTCATATTGGGCGCACTTACTTAGTAAACAATAATGTGAGGTGAAAATAACATACATGTCGAACAACATAAGACAAACATGATAAATGAGGAATGGATGAAACACAAAATGATGCCCCTTTTGTCGCCTTTTATGACATGCATGCTGTCACTTTTGTTCCGCCAGATGAAATGGCAGATGTGACGATCGCGGGACTGCAGTGGTTTATTCTTATACCCCCGATTAAACCACACGGGGTCCCACAGGCCAATTGATTCCCATTCCAAACCCTATTTAAATCGAAAAAAAAAATATAGGATTTGGAATAAGAACTACCCAGCCTGCTGCAATCCTAGGAATTACGAGAAAAGCAGCCGTTTGTCTCTAATTTTAGTTGCCTTCTACGACATGCCATAGAGAAAGGCCGAGGTCCTATTCTACAGTAAAAACCCCGGGACCCCACGGGGATATACTTTCCTGAAGTTTCTTTTTACCAGTACAATCGACAATATTCTTTCCAAGCCACTGGCTGCCTTCCCACATAACTATTGCAAAAACAATGGTCAGCAGTCAACAGTGAGAGGAATCAATTCTGTTGCAATGAATATTGTCAATCCTCGAACAGAAATTGGCCGAGCTGGGGACTGAAACAGGGCCCCACTGTTCCTGAGTCCCGTATGCTATCGACTCACCAAATGTGTTACCAAGATCAGCCTATGGGAAGCAAAAAACATTGTTCAAACAGTTTTGCTAGAGTCATAAAGCACAGGATTGTTATGTCAATGGTTAACCCTTTTGAAAATATTGTTGGAAAAAGCAGAAAATGCTGCCAACCAGCATTTTCTCCTTTTAACCCTTTCCCGAATGACAAAATTTTAGACTGGTGCAAATTGAAAGCACTTGGAGAAGATAAAATACACGTTACTCAAAAATTGAAATTTGTTTCTAGCAGGGTAGAAAACATTGTGGGAAAAGGAGAAAATGCTGCTTACCAGCATTTTCTCCTTTTCCCACAATGTTTTCAAAAGGCTTCTATCTCAGAGACGTAAAAACCAGGGATTGTTTGATAAAGGGTTTTAACAACAATGTTTTCTACACTTCCAATAACAAATTTCAATTTTTCAACCACATTTATTTTGTTATCTGCAAATGCTTTCAATTGGACAAGTCTAAAATTCTGTTGTTTGGTAGAGTTAAAACAAGGCTTACCCTATTCACCCAACCAAAAATTTTAACAACCATGACAAAGGAAGCTTTTGAAAAACATTGTTGGAAAAGTTGAAAATGTTGGTTTCAAGTATTTTCCCACAATGTTTTCAAAAGCTTTGAAGTTTCAAGAACAAATCCCACAATTTTTAGTCACATCTGTCTGAGGAAGAATGCTTTGGATTCAGAATATTAAAAAAAATATGTTGTTTTGTACATTTCAAGTTAAATTTATTTCTTATTTCTGGCATACATATAATACCTCAAACCTCACCAGACCTTTTATTGGCACCAACTTAAACTTCCTGAATGACAATTTAGTAAAGTACATTGCAAGCCTTGTAATTGTAATGTCCCTATCTCCTTTATATTTCTTTTGTTACTGATTAGCCTTTTACAGAAAAAAATACTGTTATGCATACAAAGTTTTAAGAAGAACTTGTTTTTCTACAACTTTTTGGTGTCATAAGGATTAACTCATTACCAAACGACAAAATTTTACACTGGTCCAAAGTGAAAGCATTTGCAGATGACAAAATAAAAGTGATTGAAAATTCGAAATTTGTTCTGTGAAGGGTAGAAAACATTGTGGGAAAAGGAGAAAATGCTGGTTACCAGCATTTTCTCCTTTTCCCGCTATGTTTTCTAAAGGCTTCTTTGTTAGAGGCGTCAAAAGTAGGGATTGTGTGGTAATAGGTTAATAATCCATGATAAAGTGTAATAACATTTTCTCCCAGATTTCTATTTCAGACACCAAACCAGCATCTTCTCCTTTTCCCACAAATTTTTCTACTCTATAACAGAAAAATTATACCATTTGAGCCATACTGATATTGTCGTCTGCACATGTTTTCAATTTGGACAAGGCTAAAATCTCTGGTAAAGGATTAAGAAACTTGAGATTCTTCAACCATCACTTCCCTCTTTCCCACAAAGACATTGTTACATGACAATATAACAATCTTCCTTGGAGAAAAGCAATGAATCCTGTTACAATATTAGTTGTACGGTCAGGTGGCAGGGGACTTGGAAACTTGTTCACGGCTGTAGTTAATCATGTCGCCCCGAGCCGAAGGCGAGGTGGCGACATGATTCACCACAGACGTGAACAAGTTTCCAAGTCCCCTGCCACCTGACCATACAACGAATTTATTATACTGCAAAGTTTTACCCTTTCAAAGCGCGTTAACCCATTACCACACAATAACTACTTTTGACGCCCCTGAGAAAGAAGCCTTTAGAAAACATTGTGGGAAAAGGAGAAAATGCTGGTAACCAGCATTTCCTCCTTTTCCCACAGTGTTTTCTACCCTTCACAAAACAAATTTCAAATTTTCAGTCACTTTTATTTTGTCATCTGCAAATGCTTTCAATTTGGACCAGTCTACAATGTTGTTGTTTCGTAATGGGTTAAGCGAAATTTTACTGTTTTATAATTTCACGAATCGAGTATGCTGACGAAATAGAAATTCCCCTCTGTGTGCCCCAATTCAATGAAACTGACGTCACTGGAAACTGACGTCACTAAAACGTGCAGTTTGATGAATAAATGTGCAGTCTGGTGATCGATCGGCACCGCCATTTTGGATGATGTATTGCATGTGTAGTGATGTTTACGGGGCACTCAAAAGGGAAAATGGCTTTTGCCAGGGAACATGATATTATGTTCCCGGCATGTTAACCAATCAGATCAAAAGAAATTTCTTTGCAGTATAATAATGGCTACCATTACTCCTATGAAGGGACTTGGCCAAGCTGGGACTTGATAATGTTACACCTAAAATAGAAGCCTTGTGCAGTGTTCACTGTCAACTGAACTATACTTTGTTATGGCATGATGTGTAAAAATATTGAAAAAAAAAAGATTTAATTTGGGTCAAAAAAAAAAACCCATTCTCAGCCGATAGTTATTTTACATCCACTTGACTGATTTTCATATCAGATTCTTTTTCTCACATATTTGCAACAGTAACCTATTTAACTAGATGACAAAATTTTGGCAGTCAAAATTGAAAGCATTTGCAGACAACAATTTTAATGTAGCTCAAGCAGTGCAATTTTTCTTTGCTCTGGTAGAAAACCATGTGGGAAAAGGGAGAAAATGCTGGTTATCAGCATTTTCTCCTTTACCCACAATGTTTTCAAAAGGCTTACTTCTCAGGACATTCATTACCCAGGATTGTTCGGGAAAGGGTAAACCCTTTCCTAAGTTTAATCTGAAAGCAGTTACAGACAACAAAATAAATTTTACTGTAGTAAGACTGAAAATTGTTTTGGGAAGGAGAGAAACATTGTGGGAAAAGGAGAAAATGCTGGTTACCAGCATTTTCTCCTTTTCCAACAGTGTTTTCAAAAGACTTCTTTCTCAGGGTCGTCAATAGTTGGGGTTGTGTGGCAAAGGGTTAACCCTTTATAAGACACCCAACCAGATTGAAAGCATTTGCAGACAACAGAAAAACATAGCTCAAATAATGACTTCTGTCTTTAATTGGATAGAAAATGTTGTGGAGAAAAAATGAGAAATGTTGGTTACCAATATTTTTTTCCTTTTCCCACAATGCTTTTAAAAGGCCTCTTTCTCTGGGTCATTACAACCAAGAGTTGTATAGTGATGGGTGACCTCTTTATCAGACAACAAAATATGTTTTTCCATACTGAAAGATTTTACAGACAACAATATTGGGGAGTCTGAAAACCACTGGGTAAGTTTTTTGTAGTCAGAAAACATTGAGACAAGATTTTTATCAAGAGCTCAGAAGGGCATATAAGCCCAAAAGGGCTGATCAGTGAAATGAGTTAACCCTTTACGCCATAGAGACTCATTTCTACGCATTGCTTGTAGGAGCCTTTGGAAAACATTGTGGCAAAAGCTGAAATTGCTCATGACGAGCAATTTCACCTTTTGTCACAATATTTTTTATGCTTTCAAAAGGTGTCATATACACATAAGAAACTGCATCATCCTTGCTGTTATTTAGGGTCAATAAGAGATACAAAAAAATGCCTTATGGGGTAAAGGGTTAAGATCCAGAAGGTCTGCATATATCTAAGTTTTAGGAATCACATGTGCAACTTCACATCACAGAGATTCATTGTGGTAAGTTTTAACTGAATCCAACTAAATTACTAAATTAATTCACTGAATGTGACTTTATACCCCCGCCAGCACTTTGACAGTATTTTGTAAACAAAGGGACACACAGACAGGCAGACAGGCTGATTTCAGTATACCACCGAAAACATTCCTTTTGCGGGGGTATAATGAAACCTGTAGGAGTTGCACACACAAGAAATTGTAGACAGACAGACAGACAGACAGTCAGATGACTGAGGCCATAACATAATAATTATGACCCTTTGGGCATATAGAAAGGAAAACATGCTCAGGTTTGCTAAAACTTTGGACTGTTTGTTATAAGATCAGAGCACAGTTACATATAGGAAAAAAAATTCTTCCCTCTTTCCCCAGCCCCCCAAAAACTGGGGATAATCAACTCACTAAGTCTATTCATATCAAAATAAGGACCAGAATAATTGCCCTCTTTTCTGAAAGGGTGTACAATTTCACACCAAATATGTCAACCTTTTGCCAAACAATCTGGTATTTTAAGTTTTCAGAGCAGGAGAAACAAGACTCCGTAAAAATTGTCAAAAACAAAATGTTTGTTACCAGCATTTCCAACAATGTTTTTTAACCCTGTCCCAAACGACAAATTTTGGACCTTTTCAAACCAAAAGAGCTTGCTGGTGACAATTTTTGATTTGGAGAAATGGCAAAAAGTTCTCAAAAAGGGTAGAAAACACTGTGGGAAAAGGAGAAATTGCTCGTTATGAGCAATTTCTCCTTTTCCCACAATGTTTTCAAAAGATTTTTACTGCAGACACGTCAAAACCAGGGCTTGTTTGGGAAAGGGTTACGCCATTCAAATTTTGTCCTCTACACAGGGTTTTAGGCTGGATGAGTCTAAATTTTTAATCGTCAGCTTAGGAGTAAATCCTTTACCTAACAATTCTGACTTTTAATGACCCTAAGAATGCTTTTAAGACCATTGTGAAAAAATGAGGAGGAGCAAAAATATCAACTTTTAACGGTCGCGAGTAAAAATTATTTCAAGAACATCATCAAAAGAGAACATGCTGGTACATGTAGCTAGCATTTATCCCCTTCCCTTAATGTTTTCTGCCTTTTCAAAGATACACTTAACTGTTGGAGCAATTGTTGGAGCAAGATGTATTTCAGTAGAGGGTCACTAGATAATGCTAAATGCCATATATGAAAGCTCAAGCACTTATGGTTTGGGACAAGAAGATTTTTAAAGTTTTTTTCTTTTGGTTGCCATGCCATGGCAGCCAGAGTTCTTCACAGAATTCAAAACTCAGAATTCAAAAGTATTCTGAAAGTGCATCGTCTAAATATAATTTCTGTAAAATTTCATTGAAATCTACCCTCAGGGTTGGGGCCAGTTTTGACCCTAGGGGGTCCACGACAAGGTGCTACATACAAAATATCAAAGCTCTACACCTTCTAGTTTCAGAGAAGAATCTGAAAGTTCTTCATTTTTGTTCCCACATTAAAACTTGTGACCCCTAGGGAGGGATCAGTTTGGACCCCAGGGGCATCTTATGAACAAACATGGGAGAGCTCCACTAGGAGATGCTACATACAAAATATCAAAACTCTACACCTTCCAGCTTCAGATCAAAGCGTTGAGAACGCTGTAGTGCTATTTGTCAAGGAAGCCGTTGTGTGGAATTAGTTAATAATGTGAAATAAAAAGAGAAATATTATTCAAATATTTGCTTGAAAATCAACCAACCGTGCAATGAATACATCTTTGGTTGAAGGGAGAGTACTAAAGACAAAGTTAGGATCATATGACTATTGGTGGTGTCCCTTGATAATTAGGAGGAGTCAAGAGTAACGTCCCTTGACAGTACGATGCATGATGAATAGAGAGAAAAACATGCGAATAATTGAATAAAACTAAGTTTATACCTCAAAACTATGATTTTGAAATATCTTCGGCCGTTAACATTTTAAAAAATTCCAAATGTTACAATCATTTATTTCGATCTGTAAATATTCATGCCCAATCAAATAGAGTAGCGTGCAATAATGGGATGAACAAGCCATTGGACGAACTCGTTTTGGAACGAAAAAGCCTAGGACCTAGCAATCGTAAGAAAAAAAATGTATCATTGCGCCAATAGTAGGCTATGAGCGAGTGAAGCTACTCTAAAAAAAAATAGTATTTCCTCGATCGATGGCCTCATCCAGTGTATTTTTACAAGCCATTTCCAATTATATATCTGAGTGCTACCGACAAAATCATTTGCTAGCGAAAATTTGAATTTAATTGGGTTTATTTCCTTCGGTTTTGAACAAAATACGATACATGGTCTTCAAAATTCAATACTGAACTCATGGTGGTATTGTCTTCGACAAATACCACAAAAAAAGAATTTCAAAGTATTTCTTCTTTGTTCCGGTTTCGAACTTGTGACCCCTGGGGTAAGGCCAGTTTGGACCCCAGGGGCATCATAGTAGAGGTCAACCAGGAGATGCTACATACCACATATAAAAGCTCTACTCCTTCCAGTTTCCGAGAAGAAGGATCTTTTCCTTCTTTGTTCCTATGTTCAAACTTGTGACCCCAGGGGGCAGGGCTAGTTTAGACAAACTTGGTTGAGGTCCACTAGGAGGTGGTACATACCAAATATCAAAGCTCTACTCCTTCCAGTTTCAGAGAAAAAGAATTCTAAATTTTTCTGTCTTTGTTCCTTTGCTTCGAAACTGTAACCCGTAAAATACACGGTGGGCTTGGAGAAAGTGAAAATATGCATCTGGCATAGTTGGCATTACCTCACATGTCAGCTTCAGGTTGAAACAGTAACTATTTGCGGTTTGGGTTGTAATGAATGAGTACAAATACGTAACTTGCACACAGAACTTTTCATTGGCTACAGTTGATCATTGATTGAATGACTTGACTTTAATCCAGTCATCTTTTTCTTGTTTTGATTGTACAAGGGGGTTAACACTCAGGCTGTTTAAACACAACCCACTGACCTTTTGCAGACAGTGTAGATCAAGATCAGACTGCACAGAATGTACTGTATGATCATAGATCCAATAAGGAGATATACAGTATGTCCCTGAAATACCCTCGGAAAAAACAAAACTTTGGTTTTATTGTTGATTTCAAAGTTTCATTGGAAGTCATTTAGAAGGATATCGGTTATTCCTTTACCACACAATGACGACTTTAGACAACTCTGAGGAAAAAGCCTTTTGAAAACATTGTAGGAAAAGAAGAAAATGCTGGGAACCAGCATTTTCTCTTTTTCCCACAAAGTTTTCTACTCTGTCAAAGAAAAATTACGTCATTTGAGTCACTATGAAATTACGGTCTTGAAATAGTTTCAATTTGGATGGGTCTAAAATTTTGCTGTCACGGTGTGGTAAAGGGTTAAAAGAAGATAGGTTCAAAATGTTGTTTTTTGCCTAGATAGATCCTTTAGCCAATTACTGATGAAGGCTAAGCAAGACTTCAACGAAAATCATAATAATGATCTGCTCTTATAAAATGAAAAATTCCTCAGATGGCATTCTACAATGCAGTTTCAAGGAGTATTTTCTGTCCTGAAATGTCCCAGTATCTTGCATACTCCAATGTTTTCAGTCTAACTATAAGCAATACACGTATTTCTAAATTAATCATGATAATTATATCTATCCATGGTGGATCCTACAGCTAGCAAAAAATTAAATGTACCTCAAGTTCACCATCATAGCCCCCTTTTCTAACATAGTTGATGCACTTTAGAATTCTTGAAGGGCTATATGCCTATGAACTCTACAGATAATTTGCCCAAAACCTCCATATTTAGGTAAAAATATTTCTACTTGCCACAGCTATGAATTTGGTCTATACTAATTATCCGATAGCTTCCCAAAAGCCTCCATTATTCCCCGCTCCGCTCTCTATCTTACTAAAATCTTTAAATTACTCACCACTGCTATGAACTTTGGTCTATACTGGTAGGTTCCAAATATTCCCAATATGGTGCAGATAATCTGGAAAAAGTTCCCAATGATTGGTGCCCACATATATCCCAGAAAGTCAAACACTTGTTTTTCTATAGTTCCAAGCTGTAAACGAAAACAAAAGCAAATGGTTGATTCTTCACCCTTCACCACACAATCCTGTGTTTTAACGACCCTAAGATAGACTCATTTTCAAAACATTGTGAGTAAAGAAGAAAATGCTGGTAACCATCATTTTTTCCTCTTCCCACTAGCCTATGTTTTATAGGCTTTTATAATTGACATCATAATATTATTCTGAAACAATCAGATCTTCACTAATACAACTACAATAAATTTTGGGGGCTCATTTGAACTGCCCAATGTTTACAAACATTCATATAAATTATTAAACCAGGGTTTTCCTTGACGCACGATTTTGTGCGTTTTGACGCACTTTTAAGAAAAATGACCCACATTTTTTTCAGTAATGCTTCATGGTGGACGCACAAATACAATAAAGAGGTAATAATGATTGTACATGTATATACTTCTGACACTGTTACATCGTGAGCAGATGAAAAATCTAGAGTACGAAAGGAAAATGGGACGAAACACTGGACTGTGTATCGATTTTACTAACATACCGTCGGTCTTTAATCGGGTCTAAACTAAACCAGTCGATCTCGAATGAAAACATTATGTTTCCTGTCAAAATCGACGTCATTCTTGCTGTCTGCAAGGAAGAAGAGCCCTAAACTCTTTACCACACAATCCAGACTTTTAACCACCCTGAGAAAGCAAGCCTTTGAAAACATTGTGGGAAAAGGAGAAAATGCTGGTAATCAGCATTTTATCCTTTTCCAACAATGTTTTCTAACCTTATCAAATTTCAATTTCTGATTCACATTTATTTTGTCTTCTGCAGATGGTTTCAATTTGGACTAGTCGAAAATTTTGTTGTTTGGTAAAGAGTTAAACAAAGATCAGACGATACTGCGGCTGGTAAGAGCACACAGAACATCATTTCAAGGTCTCGAGGGTTCACTGTAAATTAGCTAGAGATACACTTTCAGACCTGTTTACCCCATGTTTCGCTTTTCAGTAGTTTGAACAGCTTCTCTCAGTAGTTTTCGGCTGCCATCAGTAGTTTTTACTTCTGCCAGCATTCATTGTCAGCATGAAAACTTAATTATTATTGGGTTAGGTATCAGTAAGCTTTTCAAGCGATCAATCACATAAAAGTAGGGATAAAAGTGATGCTTTTGCTTTTTTTCTCTCTTTATTGAAATGAAAGGTGGTTAAAAAAAAAAAGGCCAGGGGTCTGGGGGTTGGCTAGGCCCCCACAAGCTGAAGACCTGTGTGTGCTCTGAAATTGATTGTAAGTGTTCAGAAGTAATATACATTAATTTGTCATCCTAGTTTTCTGCTGAAAATCCCAGTACAGCCTACATAAGAATCTCCATATCTGCAGCTTTGTTCTGAAATGCTTTCAGTGCTACATAAATATGCAATACTTGCATCAGTTGAGAACAAAGTAAACACTGCAGAATACCCAAATAGTGAACTTGTAGATACATGCAACACATTATAGCAGGACATGAAAACAAAATTTCAGCATAGGCAATCTTATTTTTTACTTTAAAAACTAGAGCCTCAGCAAATGACAATACTATCTTTGCTCAGATTCAAGCTTAGACACTTTCACTTTATGATCAAAGGGAATCTGCAAGTGAAAGTCCCAATGCCTTAAGTTTGACCAGTATAGTTAATATCAACACTGCTAGGACCATTAAATTGACTTGGGGTGTGTCATTTAGCACCTGGTAGTTCTAAGCCTACCAGAAAAAAATTCCTAGTGCCAAAAATTAGAATTGTCAAAATTCAGGACAATATTTACTGTTAATTTTGTTCTAAAAAGGCCTCAGATTGATTCTGGTGCGTGCTAGATTTTCCGTAGTATGCAATTCATCTTGATAAATAAATAGACTCTAGTATCATTTTTGTACTGTTTACCAAATAACAAAAAATTTTGACTAGATCACAACTATGTTAGACATTTGAAGACAACAATTCAAATGTGGTTGAAACAACTTCATTCGTCTTTCTTGGCCTAGAACATTGTGGAAAAAAGGGAGAATGTAAAGGTCCGTTAAATGTTATTTCCTAAGATTTATGTCTTCTTTTCTTGTCTAATTACTTTTTCTTTCACAATTCTTTCAGCGCTAATAATTTAAGACAAGAAGGTATAACCTCCGTCTCAAACGCGCCCCCCCCACCCTTATCTATGGTTGTTGTTTATTTTGATCTTTAAAAAAGTTTTTTCCAAATTTTTAAACAGAGATTTTAGCTTTCACCCATTGTTATTTAAAGAAATAAGTATAAATGCACTATTTAAATTTGTTACAAAAGATGAATAGATAGTTTGAAGTGCCTCTGATCGGACGACGTCATACTGATTTCTGTTGTGTCATGGGTTTTCACGTTTTTTCTAGCGATCTTTTTTTTCAAATCACTTAAGTCTTTTACAAGTATCGGTGCATGATTTGACATAAATTTGTTTATTAGGCTAGCAGTTAACTTGAAAACCTGTCATTTTACACTAGATAATTGGATTAACACCTTTATCGTGTTTTCATGTATATTAATGACTCGCTACTCGCCGGCTTGATTACGCGTGATAAACAGAGCTCTGTCTGTACACAGTTGATACTGATCATGTTTATTATAGTCTACATTCCTGCCGGGCGCATCCGACATAATTTATATGACCCTTTGACTGGTTATCTCATGCGTCAGATTGACGCTAAGGCAGATATTTTTTGAGCATCACAAACAGGTCATTTCGGATTTCCAAGCGTTAAAATCCGGAGTCCCGTGTCAAACAAGAACCCTGCATCACCCAACATCCGGGTCTTGGTGACGCTTCTCCTTGTCATGGGTAGGCTTGTAAACCCTCTGGGTTTTTAATCGTGCATGCATCTGACTGCCTACGATCTATATTTAAGTACCTATAATACAGAAACTACCAAAAACGCACTATTTACAGAAATGTCCCAATTTTGATGGGACGATCCGTAGTTTTCGATTTTCGATCCGTAGGGCGTAATTTTAACGAAAAATCCGTAGAAACTACGGCGAATCCGTAGGAGTAAACAGGTCTGCACTTTGTTATTCTTTGAAAACAGCGGCATGAACGCGACACGTGTGTCAACAAAACACAAGAATCGGTCATTTATCTAATTGGTGAAAATAGTTCATTTTCGGCCAAAACGGATGATCTTTATCAAGAAAAATAACAGAGACTTCCCACACTGGCCGACAACAAGCTTTCTTCGCCAACGAAATGGTCGATTCCTGACAAAAAAACAAAATAACTCTTGACCATAGCGAGAGGCTACACATAAAAGAACCCATACTTTCACAAATAGTAGCTTTTGTTTAACTCTTTACCAAACAACACAATTCTTAGACTGGTCAAAATTGAAAGCATTTACAGACGACAAGATAAATGCGACTAAAAATGGAAATTTGTTTTGGAAAGGGTAGAAAACATTGCGGGAAAAGGAGAAAATGCTGGTTACCAGCATTTTCTCCTTTTCCCACGATGGTTTCAAAAGGCTTTCTATATTAGGGTCGTTAAAAGTCGGGATTGTGTGGTAAAGAGTTAAGTGTTTTAGCGAATTACATTTTGTTGTGACCCCCACAAATTCCAAAATGACCCCCAATATTTTTGAGTAGGGGGTCACAATGACCCCCTATTTTTGTGGCTGAGGGAAAACCCTGTAAAACGAAGATCTCTTTGATGAATACAGTCAGCTTTTATGGTCTCCTTTACCAAATAATTTTGGGGATTTTTTTTTTTTAAACAGACAATTAAGGCAAATTAAAACTAAACTCCTTACCAAACAATAATATTTTAGGCTTGCCCAAATCGAAAGCAGATGACAAAATAAAATTGACTGAAAACTCAAAATTTGTTTTGTGATTGGTAGAAAACAACATGGGAAAAGGAGAAAATGCTGGTTAGCAGCATTTTCTCCTTTTCCCACAATATTTTCTACAGGCTTCTAAGGTTCACCAAAAGTAGGGATTGTGTGGTAAATATAATATAAATCAAACAGATATTTCAGTAATCAGCATTTTCTTCTTTTCCCACAATGTTTTCTACCCTACACAAAACAAATTTCAAATTTTCAGTTATGTTTATTTTGTCGTCTGCAAATGCTTTCAATATGGAAAAACCTAAAATTCTGTTGTTTGGTTAATTGGTTGACTTTGGTCATGCTAGTAGTACAGGTAACTGTTCCCAAAGGTGACGTTACTTTTTGACTGGTTGCCTCTGGGTACAGAGACAATCAAGACAAAATCAGTTGAAAGTTTTGCAACAGATTTTGTGCGCACGTTTTAACTCTTATAATTTCCCAAATTGGGCACAAAACTAGGTTTTAAACATACCTCTTGCTTGTGTATTCAATATTCCTTCGTTTGAAATACAGATACTTTCAATTTAAATGCTGAATGTGAGAAAAAAATTGTGTATTTCATCAGTTACTTAAGTCGTTCATGTTCCCAAAAACATACAAAATTGCCACCATGCACTATAAATTTCGTCAGGGAGATAAAAAAAATGTTACAAACGACTTCGACAAGCTCTTTAAATGTAATGAATGGTTTAACAATTTTTTTTGGTCATGTTTATTACTAAAAGTTAATTGCAATTTGCTGCAATACAGATAAAATCGACGAAACAGAAAGTCAGTATAATGCTAGATATATTTGCTACCGTGAAATTTACAATGGACTTGAAACGGTATGGTGTACAGTAAATGTCCAAATATGAAAAAGATCACCGCAGCGTCTCATTATTGAGACTAGTCATACTTGTTACTAGAAGTCAGTTGCATTTCACTGCAATACAGATTAACTCATTACCAAACGACAAAATTTTTAGGCTTGTCCAAATTGAAAGCATTTGCCGACAGCAAAGTAAAAGTGACTGAAAATTTGTTTTCTAAAGGCTTCTTTCTCAGGGGCGTCAAAAGTAGGGATTGTGTTGTTAAACCAACAAAACAGAAATCAAAACAGAAAGTCAGTATAGCGCTTTATCTTTAATACCATAAAATTTACGATGGACTTAAGACAGTATGGTGTATAATAAATGTCCAAATATGAAAAGTATCACTGTAGCATTTCATTATTGAAACTAGGATACCACCTACCTGTCTTTCAACCACTTACATCAACGTTTAACCACAGGAATTTGACATTCTATAACCAAAATAAATGATAAAACATGAAAAAAAAAATCTCCCCTATATAATGTAAACACAAGGAACGCAACGTCTCGATTGCTGGCGCTAGCAGCCGAGAGGCTTTCCCAACCAAAATCACCCACGAAACAAAACATTGAAACATTGATCATAATCTCATTTAGCCTAGCGATAGACAAGACAATAATGTACCTGTGACATCCGGTGTAGAGCTGGGGCGATATCATCGATGCATCGGTGCATCGTGATATTTTTGCTGGCGATAGTATATCGCGATACTTACTCATTGTATCGATTCTTGGCGATACATTTACGTCGTGTGCACAGTGTGTGTGATCATGTTTAAGTGTACATGATTCGTGTATGAAATAGAAAAAAATACGCACAATTTGTCTCAGCTGTACATACAAGAACATACAAACAACTCGCCATAGAAACAATGAAATTCATAAAACTTTGTAATTCGGGGAATAATTTGCAGCGAAATGTTTAGTCACTCGCTCTTGCCTAGGGTTTACCCGGTTTTAAATATAGATGCTAATTCGGAACACTTTAAGGTTATCATATTTTGTTTGTGCCCAAAAAGTTGCGGCTGTTTTGATCGGTTTGCCTCCTTAACATTTTTGTCACAAGGACTGTAAGATAAAATAAGGCATTCATTAACAAGGTCATTTGATTTACCGGACGAATATAAGCTGCAATTTGATTATTTGCTAGCGAAAGATAGCTTAGTTTGAAATGTCTTTGTTCTTTCTAAGTAACAAATGAATGAGCTGCGGATCGGCAACCGTCTTCCGAAGTTGACAATAGTGCGAGTTTTGACGCTGAGAAATTTGAAATGACGTCTTTGACGCTGAAAATATCTGCCTAATTGCCAATCTGACGCATTAAGTTATGATCTAGAGCTTCATATAACCTAGCTTTCATGCATCCAGCAGAAATATGGGCTAAACACGATCAGTATAAAATGCAAAGGACATGCGCATGATCAGGAAGCTGGCGAGTCATTTATGACAACGTAATAAATGTGTTAATACTCTTATCTAGTGTAAAGTGACAGATTTTAAAGTTACCTGCTATTCAAAATGGAAAACTGATGTCAAATAATGTAGTAATACTTCTCCAAAAATTAATTGTCACGAAAAAATAGATCGCCAAAAAGCCGTGAAAACCCATGACACTACAATGATCAGCGTGGCATCGGCCTATCAGAGGGACTTCAAACTATCTTCTCATTTTTAATAATGAAGTTAAACAGTGAATTTACAAAAAATTATGAATAAAACAATAAGTTGGGGGCTAGAATTCTGTTCATGAGTGAAAAAAATTGTTGTTTTAGGAAATGAAAATATAAATCTACGGGGGGGGGGGGGGGGGTCGGCGAATGCTTGAAATAGGTCTATTTTTTTTTTTTAAACTGGCTTGGAAATTAAAATTAGAGGACCAAAATGAATGATATTAAATAAAGCAAAAACTCTAAATGGTATTGATTTTTGAAGTACAAAACACAACATCCTCATAAACTTAATATCATGTAGACAAATTGTCTTACCTGCTTGTTTTAGCAAACATTTGGATTGATTTTGCCAAAAATGTTTGCACAGTTTAAGGAAAGGCTCCTAAAGATTTTGAAGAGCTTAATATACATGTAAGTGTGAACATGTAGATCTATTTATAAAATCTTGTTTGCGCATATGGCATGAAATCAGTCTCTCTTTTAATAGGCTGTCATTAAGTATATCTGGATCAATTAAGTATCGTGATATTGTATCGTATCGCCTGCCTGGTATCGTGATAGTATCGCGATACATTTTTCTTGGCGATACCCAGCTCTAATCCGGTGATACCTCAGTAGACACCTTTCAACCAGAGATATCTGTCATGTTTTACAGCTCTATGAGGACATTTTGATTTATCCGGGTAGCCATTCGCTGACGTCACAAGAAGTGCAACGAAGCATGTTTTCGTATTACTTATTACTATTATTTTTTTCGTTTTTAAGATATTTATGGACATCAAATGATACTAAAGATTCTAGAAATATCTTTAGTATCATGTGATGTCCATAAGTATCTTAAAATCGAAAAAAATTATGGTAATAAATAATACGAAAATACGCTACCTGCTACTTTCTGCAACATCAGCGAATGGCTACCCAGATAAATCAAAATGTCCTGATAGAGCTGTAAAACATGACGGATATCTCTGGTTGAAAGGTGTCTACTGAGGTATTGCCGGATGTCGCAGGTACATTATTTTCTTGTCTATCGCCAGGCTAAATGAGATTATGATCAATGTTTGTTTCATGGGTGATTTTGGTTGGGAAAGGCTGTCGGGTGCTAGCGCCAGCAATCGAGACATTGCGCTCCTTGTGTTTTTATTATATACTGTAGGGGAGATTTTTTTTTTATGTTTTATCATTTATTTTGGTTATAGAATGTCAAATTCCTATGGTTTAACAGACAGAAAACCATAGCACTAATGCCTTTTTTTTTTAAAGGAAAAGGGTTATATTTATGCAAAGTTCGATTGCTTAGTGACAAAACTGGGATAATACCTGGACCTTATTTTCATTATTCATAAGTCAACGGGTACAACAACAACAATTTCCATTACTTTATTACACCACACCTTTGAAAATTGTAGGCTCTATTCTAGGAAATTTCAGTCAGCTTCTTGGTCAGAAAAAAATATCAAAGTAATCACTGTTCTAAGATTGCTTGAAAAACGTGTTTTGTAAAGTCAAATAAAGACAATGGTATATTCAAATGACAAGCTGACATTTTGTTTCGTTCCATTATCATTTTTGAACTTGCTCACGCCATGTCAAATTTTACAAAACATACTCACCAGTTGTAGTGATAAAACGACCATTATGGTCGTATAAATAGCTGTAGAATAACACTTTGTCGATTCACAACCCATTTTGTTGGAACACTTTTTAACAAACTCATAAAGTTTTGAAAGACACATTGTCGTATGCATCTCACCCCATCTTTGACATATTTTGTGGCCTAATTTCACCCACAGGTTATAAATTCCTGCGCTTGAGGAAATAATGTTTAAGTCTCATGATAATGTCTATAATCACACATCCTCAGTTAACCTGAAATATTTCTCACGAAAAACAATTTTCGCAAAATTCGTCTCTATCAAATTTTTCTCCAAAAGATCAATCCTGAAAATTTAAGGTATTTGATTATGTTTCATGTTGTCAGGGTGCGCATGAATACATGTTTAAAACAAAATTAGCATAATTTGGTCCGTTTCTTGACTTGGAATCATCTAATCGAACAAAACTTTGGTAAAGAAGAACCTGATGACTTGCGCAATCCTCCCTCGAAACAGATAAAAAATAAAAGCAAATGAATATTTCATAGGCCATATTCTAACTTTTTGTCATGAATCTAGATCTTCTTTTTTCTGAGAAAAAAATCAAATACTAGAAAATTATACCTTTCTCAGCAAAAAAAAAGGGAACTAAAAGATTAAGTAAAATTTTGACAGTGATACATGTATTTTCTTTTTGAATAACACAAGCGTTATGTTGTATGTGCAATTTAACTCCACCTATTTTCATAACACATTGATGCCATCTTGAGCATGATATCGTACTATCAACTTTTGTTACCGATCATATTCTCCACAGAGAATAACCACAAATAAAATATACATATGTTCATACATTGAGAAACTTAGATATACATGTAGTTTTGAAATTAATTACTTACTATGCACACAACATCTCTGTATAAACACGGACTATTTATACTTCTTTGTTTTTTTCTTTTTTTTAAGGTTGATAGGAAGATGAAAGCCCAAGTAACACAAACCCTATTGTAAGCATCGAGTTTCAAAATCAAAACAGGTTATCTATGCATAAACCCATACGCTCAAAAGCCTTTCTGTAAAAATATGTAAGCAGATGCTGATCAGCTCGGCAGAATAGGAATTCACTACAATTCTTGTACATAGACCTCTCTGTTTGTGTATCAAATATACCTACAACCTTATCAGTTCTGAGACCGTATTCATCAATCTAAATTTGATGGTAAAGTCAAAGAAATATCATCTTTAACTCTTTAGCAAATGACAGCATTTTAGACTTGTCCCATATCAAAGCATTTGCAGATGAAAAGATAAAGTGACTGAAAATTTGTTTTGGGAAAGAGAGAAGACATTTGGGGAAAAGGAGAAAATGATGGTTACCAGTATTTTCTCCTTTTCCCACAATGTTTTCAAAAGGCTTCTCTCTGAGGGTCGTTAAAAGTGGGGATTGTGTGGTAAAGAGTTAATTGGCTGTTACAGGGCCCTGCAACAACTTATTAACTTATTTATTAATTTATTTATTTATCTGTTTATTTATCTGTTTATTTATTTATATTGAATTTCATGTCCCCCTAGCAGGAATATAATCTTGATAACTTGCCTTTAGTTTACAATAATTTAGTTCAAATTGAGCTAATTTGCCGGCCTCTTCTTCATTTTTATCTGCTTTATCAGTCCTCTCTCACTCTCTTTCTCCGTCTGATTTCACATTTTAAACTTGCCGAGGTGTTGGCGATTCGCAAGGACATCAATGGGTGTTTAAATCATGGAGCACATAATTACCATCCCATCTTGGGAGTACAGTGTTCCCGGAAATCAGGTGCCGCTTAAAGTCTGTTTCCGGTGTAAATAAGCAGCACGACCTGAAACTTGAATAGGACTTTTATCGTGTTGCTTCAGAGATCGAAATATTGATCGCAGGATGGGAAAGAAAAAATCTTCTAAAGATAACAAATCTGATAAGGATGAGTCAAAATCAGGTAGTGTCATTTAATTTTACACCGAATCATTCATCCTGAAATTTATATTCACAAGGGCGATAATTTTTGGTGGAGAGGGGTGTAAAACTTGTCTATATAGACAATCGTCGTTCATTCAATAATACTTTTGAGGCGGGCTTTGCAAGTTAATGACTGTTGTAGGGCTAAGCCTGGATTTACCAGCTGATGTGATCATTTGAAATAAAGATCTGACGGTTCAGAATGTCTAGTCAGATCTTAGACCTATACTGGTCCTACCTTCAGTCTGAAGGTGTCTGCTCCGATGCTATTTTTGTGACTGGTCTTCGCTAACACCTTCAGGCCAGCCATTCATTGAACCCTTCTGGAAAAAATACGATTTTACCCGCATCTTTTCGAACGGCTCTATGCGACAGAAATTCAAATGACAACTAATAAAATGGTCATGGATTGTTAGATAAATGATTAATCTTTACAAAAAAACTGATGTTAGTTAATATCCAACTCTTACCTTTGTGCAAATCTGTACTTTTCAACGTAAATAATCGTTGACCTACTTCACCAGAAATCAAAACATGGTTATCTTTTCAATGCGCATGTCTCGGCAGAAATCGCAGTATCTCTGACACGCTACAGGATGGTTTAGTTGCGAATTTTGCTGTAAACAAACGCACCTTGATCGAACTTGGCTGTATAGGGTTAGGGAACCAGACTGTACAAATTTCAAATTCTGTTGAGTGCGCATGCCTGACTAACGGAAGTCGCCGTGTTAGTTGTTTACAAATTATGCTGGATTTATTTACATTGGGAAAAAAGGTAAATTCCCATTGATTTAATTGGTATTTTGCAGCATATTTTGTGTGCTCTTAAAGATTAATCATTTATCTAACGGTCCATACCTATTTTATTAGCTGTCATTGGAAATTTTGTCGCATTGATCCGTTTGAAAAGATGCGGGTAACATCGTATTTTTTCCAGAAGGGTTCAATGAATGGCTGGCCTGAAGGTGTTAGCGAAGACCAGTCACAAAAATAGCATCGGAGCAGACACCTTCAGACTGAAGGTATACTGGTCCCTGCTTTGCAAGACATTCTGAAAAAAAAGGTTACATTTGCCATGTCTGTATACATGTACTTAAAACTGACATTCATCTATTTCATTTATGTAATACTACAAGGATCAATTCTACCGTATAATCTTATAAGGACTCTGAGGAGGAAAGTGTTAGAAAACATTGTGGGAAAAGAAGAAAATGCTGGTATCCAGCATTTTCTCCTTTTCCCACAATGTTTTCCACCCAGCTGGAATCAAATATCAATTTTTAAGTTGCATCTATGGTGTCATCTGCTAGTGCTTTGAATTTTGACTTGTGAAAATTTTGTTGTGTGATAAAGAGTTGAAGAAATTTTTTTCCTCGGGTTATTTTAAAGTCAGCATTCCCCAGAGGAGGCTTAATGGAAGCTCACAACTACACACTTCTTTTATTTATCTATTTTCTTCTCATATGGAATTAAGAACTTGGGGTTGTCCCTGATAGCTCGGTCGGTAGCATACAGGACTTGAGAATAGTCATTGCAACAGGATTCCTCTCCCACCCCTGACCATTGTTTCGATGATGGTTATGTGGGAAAGCAGCCAGTGGTTTGGGAAAAAAAATTGTGCGGAGAATTGGTAAAAGAGATTTCGGGAAAGCATGGATAGGTGCACTTGCAGCCACAATATAACTGAAATAATGTTGAAATCAGTGTTAAACACCATACAATCAATCAATCAAAAGAACATGGGTTTTTGTCTGTGTGTTTTGTGCACTTAATCCTCTACCAAATAATCCAAATTTTTAATTATACCTGGCAAGAAGGCTTTGAAAAACTGCTGGTAACCAGCATCTCGGTGTACCACATGGTTTTCTTACCATTTCAAAAACAAATCCACATGCCACATTTCTTTTGTTGTGTGCAAAGGCTTTTAAATTTGGAAAGTCTTAAATTTTTTTGCTAAGGATTGATACACCATGTATTTTCATCAGCTTTTGTACAAGCATCAGAATGTTAAATGCCTTTTAAACCTATTACCACTCATGACAATCACTACTTTTGACGACCCTGAGAAAGAAGTCTTTAGAAAACATTTTTGTGAAGGGTAGAAAACATCGTGGGAAAAGGAGAAAATCCTGGTTACCAGTATTTCCTCCTTTTCCCACAATGTTTTCTGAAGGCTTCTTTCTCAGGGTGTCAAAAAAAGGGATTAGTATGTGGTAATGGGTTAAAAAATGAGTTTCTTCGTGTAGGTAGGAGGGAAATGGATCGAGTTGAAAATCAATTTTCTCTGAGCCTCTCCCTCTTTCTCTCTCTCTCTCTCTGTCTGTCTGTCTCTCTCTGTCTTTCTCCATCTCTTTCTCTTTCTCCCTTTCTGCATGTTCCACCATCCCTCCATCTAGCTGTTTTTCACCTTTTGTAAGATCTTCAGAATACGGAAAAGAACAGATAACAGAATAAGGTTGTCAAATTTGATAAGAGGTTTTAATTTTATGATTTTCATATATCTTATTCTCAGAGATAAGGCATTGTCACTGCATTGACAAATCTGTCAGTTTTGTTCTTGTTATAATAAAATTTAATTCTTTACCACATAGTCCCAACTTTTAATGACAATGGGTAAAGAATTAAATACATGTACTGGTAACCAGCATTGGCTGCTTTCACAACATACTCCCCCCCCCCCATTTTTCCTACCCTTATCTAAACATTTGTCATCTGGAAATGCATTCAGTTTAGAATAGTCTAAATTTTTATTTTCAATTAGTAGAGTAAAAGGTCGTCTGTCTAGTAAATGGTTACTTTAACTCATTACCAAACGACAGTATTTTAGGTTTGTCCTATTAATCGAAAGTATTAAAAATTTTGCAGACGACTTAATAAAAGTGACTGAAAATTTGAAATTTGTTATGTGAAGGGTAGAAAACATTGTGGGAAAGGAGAAAATGCTGGTAACCAGCATTTTCTCCTTTTCCCACAATGTTTTCTAAAGGCTTCTTTCTCAGGGGCGTCAAAAGTAGGGATTGTGTGGTAATGGGTTAACTTATTATAAGATGATACAATTTTAGACTTGTCAATTTTAAACCATTTGCAGATGACAAATTGAATATAACTTCAATTATAGAACTTGTCTTGAAAACAATAGGAAATTGTATTGGAAAAGGAGAAAATGGTGGTAAACAGCATTTTCTCCTTTTCTCACATTGTTTCCATCTAACTTCCTGAGCAGAAGTGGAGGAAACAGGATTTCTTTTCGTAAAGGCTTGAACTATGATCTGGCACAAATTTTCAGACAAACGATGAATTTAAATAACAGCAGTATGGCTAAAGGATTTTTGCCAAGTTAAGTTGGCCCTTGTAAGACTCAAAAAGTTGTCAGAAGGCCTACATGTATTATCACATAACCTCCCTTGTTTTCAGTGTAATATACCCATTACAAATTTTCTTATCTTACGCACGTTTGATATCACTTTTGTTTGATGTCATTTTTGATGTCATTTTGTACATATTTCATTCTTGTAATGAATGGGTCTAACAGATGATACTGCGGGTGCATTTATGAATGTTTTTGCATCATCTGATCTATATTTGTTAAGTATCGTTATGTGATAAAAAGAGTCTGATATTCATGGACTTTGAGATAAAATTTTATTAAACTCGCCAAGGAAAATGTTATTAAGCTCGCCATAGGCTCGCCTAATAACATTTCCCTAGACTCGTTTAATAAAATCTTATCGCAAAAGCCCAGTCATGTCAGATCCTATATTTATCAATAACCTCCCTTGTTTTCAGTGTGATATATCCATTACAAATTTTCATATCTTATACATGTTTAATATCACATTTGTTTGACGTCATTTTTGACGTCATTTTGTATGCATTTCATACAAGTGAATGAGTCTCATGGAAAATACCGAGGGTGTATTTATGAATGTTTATGCATCATCTGATCTATATTTTGTGAAATATCGTTATGTGATAAAAAGAATCTGACATTTGTTGGCTTTTTAAATAAGGTTTTATTAAACTTGTGAAGGAAAATGTTATTAAGCTTGCCAAAGGCTCGTTTAATAACATTTCCCTAGACTTGTTTAATAAAACCTTATCTCAAAAGCCAGCTCATGCCATATTTCTATATATCTGTAATAGTAGTAGATTAACTCATTACCAAACGACAAAAGTTTTTGCTTGTCCAAATCGAAAGCATTTGCAGACGACAGAAGTGACTGAATATTTGATATTTGTTTCGTGAAGGGTAGAAAACATTGTTGGAAAAGGAGGAAATGCTGGTTACCAGCATTTTCTCTTTTTCCCACAATGTTTTCTAAAGGCTTTTTTCTCAGGGTCTTCAAAAGTAGGGATTGTGTGGTAATGGGTTAAATCCTTATCCAACAAGACAAAATTTTAGTCTTAACCCTTTACCCAACAGCCCCTTGTTTTTACGACCCTGTGATATAAGCCATCTAAAAACATTGCGGGAAAAGGAGAAAATGCTGGTAACCAGCATTTTCTCCTTTTCCCACAATGTTTTCTACCGTGCTTGAAACAAATTTCAATTTTTCAGTTACGTTTATTTTGACATCTGCATGTGCTTTCAATTTGGACCAGTGTAAAATTTTGGCGTGTGGTAAAGAGTTAGAGGTATTTGCATACCAGAAATTCAATGTTAGGATTTTTTTTTAGAGAAAATAGGACACAATGTTTGGAGAGGTGGGAAAAATATATTGGTAGCTGCGGTAATCTGTATTTCTCCATTTCCCAGATTGTTTTACCAAAGCCTTTTCTCCTGGCTTTTAAAACTTTGAATGTTAATAAGGGATTCAATTTAGTTCTAGAGATATTACGTTAGGTGTGGGACATGGTGGGACCTGTATTGTTGAACCCAACAACACACAATCTTGGGTCATGACGACCCTGAGAAAGAAGTCTTTCATAGACACATTGTTGGAAAAGGAGAAGTTGCTAGTAGTTTCTCCTTTTCTCTCAATGTTTTCATCCTTTGAAACACAAGTGTCAGATTTTAAATCACTCTCCATTTGTTGACTGCAGATGCTTTCAATTTGGACAAGTTTAGTTTGTTAACTCTACCAAAGACAAAATTTTAGACTGGTCCCAATTGAAAACACTTGCAGATGACAAATTAAAGGTAACTCAAACACTGGAATTTGTTTCCAGCAGGATAGAAAGCATTGTGGGAAAAGGAGAAAATGCTGGTTACCAGCATTTTCTCCATTTCACACAAAGTTTTCAAAAGCATTCATTCTTAACCCTTTACCACACAATGACGACTTTTAATGACCCTGAAGAAGAGGCCTTGAAAACACTGTGGGAAAAGGAGAAAATGCTGGTAACCAGCATTTTCTCCTTTTCCCTATCAGAGCAAAATTGCACCATTTAAGCCATTTTTAAATTGTCTGCTAATGCTTTCAATTTGGATAGGTCTAAAATTTTGCTGTATGGTAATGGGTTAAGGCTCGTTAAAATGTATGATTTTGTGGTAAAGGGTTAGGGGGCTTATTCTATCTATTCTTAAGTTCTGAGCCTCTTAGGACATAAATGCAAGAAAATGAAATAAAAAGCTGTACATTGCACATGTGTTCCATTTTTCTCTGTCAAGTGAGCTACTAATTGTGATATTAATTGTGATAAAAGTGACTGAAAATTTGAAATTTGTTTTGTGAAGGATAGAAAACATTGTGGGAAAAGGAGAAAATGCTGGTTACAAGCATTTTCTCCTTTTCCCACTATGTTTTCTAAAGGCATCTTTCTCGGGAGTTGTCAAAAGTAGTAATTGCGAGGTAATGGGTTAATTTTGCTCTTTTTATTCCAGATAAAACCACTAACAGTTCCAACAAGCATTCTAACAAGAAACCATCAGTGCATTCAAGAAAGAGCCAGCCATCATCTGTCTCTGGGTCAACACTGTTTCTGATTGGTCTTGGTATAGTGGCTATGCTTGGTGCTGTGATAGTGATGAACAGAGATGTTCAAAATTACTTAGGTTTGTAAGAATGTAGAGAGCTTTGTTTCTTTATATTATATTTCATGTGTCTATATTTAGAAATGTTATGGGTAAAGAAATGACGTAATTTAAGCTGGGGGTGGGGGGGGAGGGGGGAATCATTTCCCCGTCACAGTGAATATTTTTCTCTTGCCGAAAATCTGGAACTACTTCTCTTGTTCTACTTTAGATCACTAGTTTAAAAAGTGGCATTCGTTGACAAAGTAATCAGCGACTGTGGAAATATAATACAAAAATTATCTTATCAGCTCAAATGGGAAAGGTCTGCTAAAATAACTTGTGCCTAACGGCACTTGTTATTTTCGCATACCTTTCCCTTTTTCGGCAAATATTTCAGCATATTATCCACAAGCTGATGAAATAAACTCTCTTTAACTCTTTACCAAACAAAAATAATTTTAGGACTAGTCCAAATTGATCGCACTTGCAGAAGACAAAATAAATGTGAATCAAAAATAGAATTTTGATTTTGGAAGGGTAGAAAACATTGTGGGAAAAGGAGAGAAAAGGTGCTTACCAGCATTTTCTCCTTTTCCCAACATGTTTTCAAAAGCTATCCTTCTCAGGGTTCTTAGAAATCGGGATTGCATGGTAAAGAGTTAAAATTGTTTTTCTCTAATATCTCTTACATTAGTGTTCAAAAGTTCATAAAATTTCAAATCTGAACTCATTGGAACATTGCCCAGATATCTCTTCCTCGGTTTCTCAGTTACAGGCTGCATTGTGGAAAAAGGAGTCTTCATGTAAAAAATTGTTTTTCTCCAATATTGGGAATATCTCTAATATAGTAATTGCCTTTTCACTTCAATTTTTGGGGGCATGAACATGTCCTTTTAGGATGAAAGAAGTGAATTTATATTGATTTCATACAATTTATGACAAGCACTTGTTCGGGGAGCATAACCCAACTCTGATGGCTCTTTTTTTTTTTTTACAGTGTCCCTAACACCTGCAGGTTCAAATCCCTTGGAACACATCCTAGCTAATGAGAGAAAAAGTGAATCTATTGGTAAAAACAGTGCTTCAACAGAACAGGGTCAGGTAAACATTAACAAAAGGGATGAAAGTAAAAGATCTCCAAATGAGGAAACGGGAAACAATGACAATGCTAACTTCATTGTTAAAGAGTCATCAGAAGATAAATTGGACAAAAGTAAATTAAAAGATGACAAGGACATTCTTGAAAAAGCTGACAGTATAGAGAATGAAAAGCAAAATGGTGAAGCAGAAACAAGCCCTGGTAAAACTGCAGATAGTAATGCAGATGAAGATGATGAGGTAGAAAATAAGACAGAGAAACAGAAGAAAAAAGTGAAGCGAAAGGATTACCTAAAGCATGAATTAACAAACAAGGCTGATTTTAAGATCAGAAAGAAACTGGATGCAGCTGAGACTCTTAGAGAAGAGGTGAGTGATGTTTACTGTCTGTGCTTATATCTTTGTAGACAGGTATCTTTTTTAACCTTTTTACTTAACCCATTACCACACAATCCCTACTTTTGACACTCCAGGGAAAGAAGCTTCTAGAAAACATTGTGGGAAAAGGAGAAAATGCTGGTAACCAGCATTTTCTCCTTTTCCCACAATGTTTTCTACCTTTCACAAAACAAATTTCAAATTTTCAGTCACTTTTATTTTGTCGTCTGCAAATGCTTTCAATTTGGACCACTCTAAAATTTTCTCATGTGGTAAAGAGTTAAGACTTAATGGAAAGAGAAGTCATAGCTTGGGTCTTCTTTTGCAGTATGATTTTGGGTTTGCACTGTCTGTTTTGTTGTAACATATGCTAAACAAAAATAAGCTTCAGAGTTGGAAAGATCTGTTCCATGAATTTAGCACCCTATTTAATGGTTAACAAAATTTTGGATTTATCCAAATCAGTTGTGCCTCAAAATATCTGGATTTGTCTTTGGAAGGGTAGAAAACATTGTTGGAAAAGGAGAAAAATATGGTTACCGGTATAATCATTTGCTCCTATTTCCAACAATGTTGTCAAAAGTTTATTTTCTCAGATTCTACCTCTACAACTCAAGCCCGAGATTTTACAGTGTTTAGGAGAAGCCTTCTTTGAAAAAAAAATGTTGGAAAAGGAGAAAATACTGGTAACCAGCATTTTTTCCTTTTCCTACAAATTTTCTACCAATTTCAAGACAAAGTCCATCCGTTTGAGTCACATTTAACCCTTTACTCCTTAGATACTCATTTCTCTGCATTGCTTGTAGGAGTCTTTTGAAAACATTGTGGCAAAAGGTGAAATTGCTCGTGACGAGCAATTTCACCTTTTGTCACAATGTTTTCTATGCTATCAAAAGGTGTCATGTACACATAAGAAACGGCTTCATCCTTGCTGTTAGTTAGGGTCAATTTGAGATGCCTTAGAAATGCCTTATGGGGTAAAGGGTTAACTCTATACCAAATGGCAAAATTTTGTACTTGACCATACTGGGAACATTTTGGGATCACAAAGAAATTTTGTTCATGGGATGGATTATTTAGGGTCAATTTGAGATGCCTTATGGGGTAAAGGGTTGAATTGAAGTCTGCAAATTTTTTTGATTTGGACAAATCTACATTCTTATCGTATGGTAAAGTATACAAGGGTATTTTGTTTACATTACAGGGCAAACTTAAAGAAGCACTGGATAAGTTTGACACACTTCTACAGTCATATCCAGAGAGCCCGAGAGCTCTGTTTGGTAAAGCTCTTGTTACCGACAGTTTGGCAGAGAAACAGCGCAGTAATAAACTGCTAGAGGGAGCCATAGAACAGATGAATACAGCACTAAGATTACCTGACACACCAAAACAATTGAGAATAGATATTGCACAAAAGCTTGCTGATAGGCAGTCTTTCCGAGGTATTAATGACACTATTTTTTAATTTTTTTTTTACCAAGATCCTGATACAGTTAGCACTGGTTTTAGTGTTCCCTTAACTCCTTACCACACAATCCCGACTTCTGATGACCCTGAGAAAGAAGTCTTTTGAGAACATTTTTGGAAAACGAGAAAATGCTGGTAACCAGCATTTTCTCCTTTTCCCACAAAGTTTTCTGCCCTGCCTGAGCCAAACTTATTTTTTTCAGTCATGCTTATTTTGTCGTCTGCAAATGCTTTGGACAAATCTAAAATTTTGTTGTTTGGTGAAGCGTTAACTCTACCAAACGACAAAATTTTGGACTAGCTCATATTGAAAGCATTTGCAGATGACAAAATAAATGTGAATCAAAAATAGAATTTTGAATGTGAAAAGCTAGAAAACATTGTGGGAAAAGGAGAAAATGCTGGTTTCCAGCATTTTCTCCTTTAACCACAATGTTTTCAAAGGCTTTCTCTCTCAGGGCATTAAAAGTTGAGATTGTGTTGTAAAGAGTTAACTGATGACAAAGTTTTGTCTCGATTTCTCGATAGACTACCAGAAAGCATGAAATAAACAACACCATTCAGTCTATCAATCCTGAATTAAAAAATATTCTTAATAAGTTTTGTGTTCTATGTGTGGATTGAGTTGATGTAAATCATCAGTTTGTAAATTACAGGTTGGGAGGGCAAAGCTGCATCAACATGGAGATATCTGATGGACAGATATCCTGATGAGATACTATTTGCGCAGAAATACGGCACCTGCCTCTTGATACTGAGCAAAAATGACCGAGCAAGGGAGGTTTTTAAGAAGGTACTTGCACATGTATATCGGCCATGCTCTGTGAAAAGGCTGTTCAACCCTTTACCATACAATAAAATATTAAAACTGTCTGAATTGAAAGCAATTGCAGATGATAGTTTCAATGTGGCTCATATGAAATTATTTTTTCTTTGATAGGGTAGAAAACATTGCGGGAAAAGCAAAAAATGCTGATAACCAGCATTTTCTCCTTTTCCCACTATGTTTTCAAAAGCCGTCTCTTTCAGGGTCGTTAAAAGTCGCCATTATGTGGTAAAGGGTTAAGATATCTTCAAAAAGTATCAATTCATCAATCCATTTCATCCTGCACTGTCTGTGTAGGCTTACATATATCAAAACCTTTTTGCTCTATGTAAATTTTCTACTTGTCAAATTACCAGTCTAGCTCATGATTCAATCAGTCGTAAAACAAAATGAATTTTATCAGTCCCTGAATATGTGATGACTTGCTTGGTATGGTGCATTAAACACCCTTTTGCCGGAGCCTGTTTTCTGAGTGTAACTTTACCACATGACAATGTTGTAAACTTTTCCATAATGAAACTCTTAGCAGACATCAATTTCGTCTGTAGAAATGTACAAAACATTTTTGAATTTGCAGAAAATACTATTGACCATTTACCAGATGACAAAGTCTTAGCCCTTTTCGAATTGAAAGTATTTGCAGATGACAATTTCAAGATGGCTCAAATGGTGCAACTGTTTATTGATAGGATGTAGAACATTGTGGGAGAAGGAGAAAATGCTGGTTACCAAATGCTGGTTACCAGCATTTTCTCCTTTTCCCAGTATGTTTTCAGAAGACTTGTTTCCAAAGGTCGTCAAAAGTCTTCATTGTGTTGTAAAGATTTAGAGTTAATCAACATTTCCTGCTTTTCCAAAAATGTTTTCAAATCCCTCTTTTTTAGATCTTTACCAAACAGTAAAATTAAGGATTGTTGAAATTGAAAACAATTGCAGACAATAAATCAAATTTATCCCAAAATGATGGGCATTCTTTTTTTCTGCAATGTATTCAAAAGCTTTCTTTGAGGTGGTAAAAGTACAGATTGTGTGGAAAAGGGTCAAATTGTTCTGAATTAGTTATTTTCAAAGTTGCTGATAGGTTTTTTGTTTTACATGTATTTTAAATTTTTTGATTTTTTTCTCTAACAGATTCTTGACAAACATCCAGATGACAGCTATTCTCTCTTACATCTTGGTTTTATCCTGAAAGTTGCGGACACTAACTATGAAGAAGCCATTCCTTTACTTCAACGAGGTATAGATATTGATGTAGAAGGGAAAACAGAGGGCAAGTTTTTTTATCACCTTGGCGATGCCTACCTGAGAACCAACCAATCAGAGAAGGTAAATTTGTTTAGTATGAAGACATTACCAAACAGTCCCTTGTTATGATCGTGGCAAAAAAGGGCTTTCGAAAGCATTGACCAGCATTGTCTCCTTTCTTTCATAATATCTACACCCTGTCAAAGACCGTAATTTGAGCCGCATTTAACTTTGATAGTTTTCAGATGCTTTCAATATGGATAGGTTTAAAATCTCATCAATCCTAAAAGAGTTAACCCTGAGGAAGAAGCCTTTTGAAAACATTTTGGGAAAAGGAGAAAATGCTGATAACCAGTATTTATACCCCCGCAAAACAAATTTTTTGGGGGGTATACTGGATTCAGCCTGTCTGTCTGTGTGTCCATCCACATGTTCGTTCGTGTGCCCATCTGTGTACAAAATACTGACAAAGCGCTGGTGTGAGTATAAAGTCACATTCAGTGACAGCTCTAGTTTCTCCTTTTCCAAAAATGTTTTCTTCTTACGCTTTACACACAAATTGTACATGATTTATTTTTCATCTACAGTTGCTTGCCAAAGAGACTAGTGTAAAATTATTTTATGTGGTGAAGGGTTAATGATTTAAATGCAAGCATGAGTAGGGACCTATCGTAGATCAGAAGTTACTCTTTACTGAGAGAAAAAATAAATTTTGTACGTGTCCAAACGTAAAAGGATTTGCAGATAACAAATTAAATACTAGTTGGGGGTAAATGATTAGATTTGTTTTTAATGAAGTTGAAAACAATTTTGGAAAAGGAGAAAATTCTGGTCACCAGCATTTTTTCCTTTTCTCAAAGTGTTTTCAAAAGGTTTCTTACTCAGGGGTTATTTGGTAATTGGTGAAGGTGCTGGATTTCAAAGAGGAAATCCTTGTTAAATTCCTCTTTTAGGCAGTTGTCTAGTTGCATTGAAAGTATCCATTGGGCAAGGTGGTGCAGAATCCAATCACTTGGGAAACCAAATGAATGACATACAAGCAAGCTTTTGCAACTGACCTTTCTGTAAACCCGAGTTTGGGACGCCCTCCCTTTGTAACGCGGTATATCGGTTGTCAAGCCTGACAAGCTAACCAGAAAAATAGCGTTGAATACAAAGAGAAAGAGCATTTATTTCAGTTTTATTCTAGTTGATATTTCGCTCTAGGTTAATTACAACGTTACAATTTTTTCCTGAACTTTCTTACCAATTTGAATAGTGTTGGCTGTTTTGATAATTAAATAAACACAATGAAATTATCGCATGTTCGTAACAAATTGTTTCAGACTTTTTTGTTACATGATGCCCAGTGCTGCGTTTTCATTGGCCAATAAGACGTTGGAAAACCTATCAATCAAAATCGGCGGAAAGGTCAATTCACACAAAGTCATGAGTACAATGATAACAAACATGATTCAAACTAAACATTCACTTTCGGCAGTGTTTTATGAAGTTATCTTTAGTGGATAATTTTGGTGACAAGTATTGCCTAGAATTTAGTTCCTTCATTGTTCTAGGCATATTTGGTAATGATCCATATATAGAAAGACTCTAAAAAGAACCAGATCAGTTACAGGTATATGAATGTCAAGATATAGAAGCCAAGCTCTTCTTAAAATAAACTGCTTGTTTTTTGACTCTTTAATGACCCTGGGAGAGAAGCCTTTTGAAAATATTGTAGTAATACGAGAAAATTCTAGTAACCAGCATTTTCTCCTTTACTCACAATCTATTTATCCTCTCAAAGAAAAATTGCACCATTTAAACTGCAATGAAATCACTATCTGGAAATGTTTTTGATTTTGACAAGATTTAACCCTTGTACTAAGCGGGAATCATTGACCTTTTGCGGACAGTGTAGATCAAGATCAGACTGCACAGAATAAGGAGATAAAATTCTCTGAAACATAACTTTGAAATAACAATACATGTACATGTATTTGGATCTTTACCATCGAAATGAAAATTTCATTTTAGTTACATGTATTTGGTAGGGTAAGGTTAAAATTTTGTTGTATGGTAAAAAGTTAACTCTTTCCCAAACGACAGAATTTTGGACTAGTCCAAACTCAAAGCATTTGCAGACAACAAAATAAGGTGACTCAAAATTTGAAACTTCATTTGAGAAGGCTAGAAAACAGTGTGGGAAAAGGAGAAAATGCTGGTTACCAGCATTTTCTCCTTTTCCCACATTTTCAAAAGCTTTCTTTCTCAAGGTCATTAAAAGTCGAGATTGTGTGGTAAAGAGTTAACATAGAGCCTCTTTAATCCTGTACCACACAATTCTGAGTTTTAACAACTTTGATGGAGAAGCTGACAAAAACATTGTGAAAAGAGGAATTAATGCTGATGACTAGCATTTTCTTCTTCTCTCACAATGATTTTCCACCCTATCAAAGACAGAAATTATTGTTTGAACAAAATTTGATTTATTGTCTGCAAATACTTTTGACTTGGTCTCATCCAGAATTTTGTCGTGTGGTAAAAACTTAAATCATTACCAAACGACAAAATTTTAGGATTGTCCATATCGAAAGCATTTGCAGACGACAAAATAAACATGACTGAAAAATTGAAATTTGTTTTGTAAAGGGTAGAAAACATTGTGGGAAAAGGAGAAATCTGTTTCGGAAAGAGAAGAAAACATTGTGGGAAAAGGAGAAAATGCTGGTTACCAGCATTTTCTCCTTTTCCCACAATGTTTTCTAAAGGCTTCTTTCTCAGGGGCGTCAAAAGTAGGGATTGTGTGGTAATGGGTTAAAGCAGTGATACATTTAAGTGGGTTTTCCTACCACTTCATATCTAGGAAAAAACGCTAAGTGTCTCAGAAAAAATCCAATGGAAGGCTTGGAAATAACTTAACCTGAGACCTTCAAGATGGTAGTTCTGTTTTACACTGAAATGCAGTTCCGTCCTGTTTTATTTGTGTAAGATATGAGAGAAAAAAAAGATAATTTTATAATAGGCTAATACGTGCTTGGCAAAGTAAGTGATCATACATGTACATATGCATGTTTGTCATAAGAAGGAAATAACAACCACATAAACCTTTTCCCAAAGAATGAAACTTTAGACGTGCAAGCATTTACAGAATTCATATGAAATACTGTGCAGTTAACTCTTTACCAAACAACAAATTTATAGACTGGTCCAAATTGAAAGCTTTTGCAGACGACAAAATTAATGTGCCTGAAAAATTGAAATTTGATTTGGGAAGGGTAGAAAACATTGTGGGAAAAGGAGAAAATGCTGGTTACCAGCATTTTCTCCTTTTCCCTCAATGTTTTCTAAAGGCTTATTTCTCAGTGTCGTCAAAAGTTGGGATTGTGTGGTAAATGTGGTAAAGGGTAAAATACTGCTCAAATAGTGGGGTAGACAGCATTGTAGGAAAGGAGTGAACTGCTGTTAACTTGTTACCAAATGACAAATTGACAGTGGCTGAAATGACATAAGTTAACCTTAATAGGGTTGAAATGTTGTGGGAAAAAGTGCAGATATTGGTATCCAATATTTTCCTGTTTCCTGCATTCTTTTCATAAGTTTTCTCCACCAGGGGTTGTTAAAATTTATCAGGAATTGTCTTGAAAAGGTTTTAATTAGCATTTCTCTTTTTCCCACATTTCTACTCTTCCAAAGAAAAAAATCCAAAGAAAAGAAGTTGGTGGGTCACATTCAAGATGTTGTATGCAATGGCCTTCATGTTGGGTGGAGTAAAATTATTGTTTGTTTGGTAAAAGGGTTAACTCGGTACAATTGACATTATTCTAAACTTGTTCGAGTGAAAGCAGTGGCAGATAAAAAAGTATAGTATGCTGAGATTTTTAAATTTGTCCATAACAGGATATAACAAACATTGTGGTAAAAGGAGAAAGTGCTGGTTACCAGCATTTTCTCCTTTTCCCACAATGTTTTGAAATGCTTTCTTTTTCAGAGTTGCTAAAACTTTGATCTGCAGAGTAAAGGGATAACTATGTTACAATACATGTATGCTAATTAATGTCACAGCTGGCTAATGACATGCTATAAATGCATGGTGGAACTAATTTTCATTCGCTCTAATTGGATTAACATATTATTAACCCTTTACCATACAATAAAGCTTTAGATTTGTCCAAATTGAAAGGCTTTTGTTCAGATGAGAAAATGAATGATTGAGATTATCTTTTCTTTTTTTTTTTTGAAAGGATATGAAAAGTAATGAAAAAAGGAGAGAGTGCTGGACAAAATATTTTTGTCCTTTTCCAGCAAAAATATTTTTGTCCTTTTCCAGCAATGATTTCTTCTCTTCCTAAGAAACTTTCTGTTGTTTGGGTCACAACATTTTTCCCTCTTCTTCTCACCATGTTTTCAGTATGGTTCTAAAACCTCTAGATTCGTTGCTTAAGGGTTAAAAAAGGTTTGACTATTTACCTAACAATTATGTCTCTAAATTTCTAAGGAAGGGAGGGGATTTGAAAATGTTGTGGGAATAGCAGAAAATGCTTGTTACTGTATTGGTAAAGAATAGACAAGAAACAAAGAACCCCATCCATACAAGCATTCATCCATTTATCAATCCGTTTACCCAACCATCCATCCACCCACCCGCGCACCAGAATCCCATCCACCCACCCACCCATTAACCCACCCACCCATCCATCCATCCATCCATCCCATCCACCCCCCTCCCCCATCCATACATTGATCCATCCATTAATCAATCAATCAATCAATCAATCCATCCATCCATCCATCAATCCATCCACTGAGCAATCAATCCATCAATCCAGCCACCCACCTACCCACCCATCCATCCATCCTTCCACCCATCCATCCATCCATACAGCCATCCGCCCACCAGCCCACACCCATCCACCCACCCACCCATCCACCAATCCATCGATCGATCCATCCATCATGCATTATTATCTATTCTACAGGCAGCTGCTGTATACAAACAAGGAGCTGAGCGAGGACTGTTTTTGTCTCAATACCAACGATCACTATACAATGCTGACACCCCTCTCACTGGACGTCCCTGGTGGACCCAAGAACAGACAACCTACCAAGGTCATTTAAAGGTCAGTTCTAAGGTTTTTTTCCCTGTCATAAAATTTTTATTGTAACATGACTCGCACATTCAGCTCTATAAACACAGTGCAAGGAAAACGTGGTAAAATCTGCGATAATCCATGTGGAGTGACATCATTCTATATCAAGTGACGTCATTCAATGTGTGGGTTATTCAATGGAACATAATTTTCATCCGCGTTTTTACTCCAAGTTTGATGCATTAACCCTTTACGAGACGACAAAATTTTAGCCCCGTCCAAATTGAAAGCATTTGCAGACGACATTTCGATGTGGCTCAAGTGGTGCATTTGTTCATTGATAGCGTAGAAAACATTGTGGGAAAAGGAGAAAATGCTGGTTTTCCTACAGTGTTTTCAAAAGGCTTCTTTCCAAAGGTCGTCAAAACTCGTCTTTGTGACGTAAAGGGTTAAATCTCTTCACAGAGCATGCCAAATTTACATTCTCCTAAATTGAAAGCATTTGCAGACAACAAATTAAATATGTTTATCAGCTTTTTACTCCTTTTTCCAAAGATTTTTCAAAAAGACTTCTACCTTAGTGTTGTCAAAACACTCAATTCTTTGGTAAAGAAATACTGAACTCTTTACCAAACGACAAAATTTTAGACTAGTCCAAACTGAGATCTCTTGCAGACGACAAATTAAGTGTAACTCACAAATTGAAATTTGTCTCCAGCAGGGTAGAAAACACTGTTGGAAAAGGAGAAAATGCTGATTAGTGTTACTAGCATTTTCTCCTTTTTCTACAATGTTTTCAGAAGGCTTCTATCTCAGGATTGTAAAAACCAGGGATTGTTTGGGAAAGAGTTAAACTACCAGTAACTTTATTGTAACTCTGTAGATGTTGGAGAAAAACTGGAAAACTATCAGAGAAGAAGGACTGGCCCAGCTGAACCCTAAAACAGGGTCCTTTTTGCCAGAGGAGGAGAATTTGAGGGAGACAGGGGACTGGAAACAGTTTACACTTTTTCAGAGGGGTAAGTTTTCATGAGTCATGTGAAGTATTGTTAGCTTGGCTGCTTTTGAAAAAAATGTAAAGTTATTGTCATAGTCTGTTGCCATGTATAAAACTTGACATTTAACCCTTTCCCAAACAATCCCTGGTTTTTAGCTCCACTGGCCAAAGGCCAGCGGGCTTATGTCATGGCCCGGTGTCCGTCCGTCCGTGTGTGTGTGCGTCCGTGCATGCGTTAACTTTTATTTCAAACATCTTCTTCTCTGAAACTACCCATCCAATATTGATGAAACTTCACAGAAATGATTCTGCCATGGTCTTCTTCAGAATTCCTTGAAAGAATTTTATTCCTTCAAAAACTTTGGTTGCCATGGCAACAAAACTGAAAAATATTGAAAATTTTTAAAAATCTTCTTCTCTGAAACCATAAGGCCTAGGGCTACCAAATTTGGCATGTAGCTTTATCTAGTGGACCTCTACCAAGTTCCTTCAAATATTAGCCCTGGGGTCAAAATTGGCCCCATCCTGGGGGTCACAAGTTTTATATGTGCTTATATAGGGAAAACTTTAAAATCCTTCTGGTACCTAGCCATAGGGCCTAGGGCTACCAAATTTGGCATGTAGCTTTATCTAGTAGACCTCTACCCAGAGGGCCCAGATGATAGCCCAGAGGTCAAATTTGGCCCGGCCCCGGGGGTCACAAGTTTTATATGGCCTTATATAGTGAAAACTTTAAAAACCTTTTCGTACCAAGCCATAAGGCCTAGGGCTACTCAATTTTGCATCTAGCTTTATCAAGTGGATGTCTACAAAAGGTGCCCAAATTGTAGCCCTGGGGTCAAATTTGGCCCTGTCCTGGGGGTCACAAGTTTTACCTGGGCTCATATTGGGAATTTTTTAAAAATCTACTTGTACCTAGCTATAAGGCCTAGGGCAACCAAATTTTGCATGTAGCTTTATCTAGTGGGCCTCTACCAGGAGGGCTCAAATTATAGCCTTAGGGTCAAGTTTGTCCCCACATCAGGGGTCACAAGTTTTACATGGGCTTTTGTGATGAAGATTTTCTAAGTCATCTTGTTACTAACCATAATAAAGACTAGGACCACTAAATTTAGCCCTGTCTCATGGATTTTATGTTTTACAGGGCCTTTTATTGAGAAAACTTTGAAAATCTTCTTGTTTATAACCACACATTCTAGACCTGTATTATTTGGTATGGGGCTTTATCTTGTAGACCTCCACCAGGATTCAAGTAATTATAGCTTTGTGGTCAAAACTGGATTTGCCTAGGGGTCACAACTTTTTTGTTGGTTTTTATGGAAAAAAAAATGTATGCCCTCAAGTTTGAAACCAGTTGGCCAAATAATGTAATGTTTGGCTTGTAGTGTTTTTACGAATTAGCCAGTGGAGCGATAAAGGGCCATCATGGCCCTCTTGTTACGGGTCTGGAATAGTAGCCTTTTGAAAACATTGTGTGAAAAGGAGAAAATGCTGTTAACCAGCACTTTCTCCTTTTCCCACAATGTTTTCTACCCCATCATAGACAGAAATCATCTTTTCAGCAAGAGTTGAATTGTCGTCTGCAAATACTTTCAATTTGGTCCAGTCCAAAAGTTTGTTGTTTGGGAAAGGGTTAAGGTAGTAGACCCATAAAACTTCTAGTGGACCATCCTGCATAGCTCAGTTGGTAGAGCGTAGGACTTGTGATCATGAGGGTGTGGTTTTGATCCCTACAGCTGGCCATCTAAAATTACTAATAGTTTTTCGGATGAGACATTAACCCATTATTAAAGGACAATATTTTAGGCTTGTCCAAATTGAGAGCATTTGCAGACAACAAAATAAAAGTGACAGAAAATTTGAAATTTGTGTTGTGAAGGGTAGAAAACATTGTGGGAAAAGGAGAAAATGCAGGTTACCAGCATTTTCTCCTTTTCCCACAATGTTTTCTAAAGGCTTCTTTCTCAGGGGCGTCAAAAGTAGGGATTGTGTGGTGATGGGTTAAACCGAGGTCCCGTGTGACGGTGCTATACATCGAGCACATTAAAGAACCAGGCGAAACTTAGGATGGGTTTCAGAAAATTTGAAATTCGTGTTGTGAAGGGTAGAAAACATTGTGGGAAAAGGAGAAAATGCAGGTTACCAGCATTTTCTCCTTTTCCCACAATGTTTTCTAAAGGCTTCTTTCTCAGGGGCGTCAAAAGTAGGGATTGTGTGGTGATGGGTTAAACCGAGGTCCCGTGTGACGGTGCTATACATCGAGCACATTAAAGAACCAGGCGAAACTTAGGATGGGTTTCGTCCTGTATCTGCATTATCCCACATAACAATACTAACAGTCTTCAGAGGGCATCGCCCATATGGGAAACTGATGGCAATGATAAATAAACACAAATTCAATCAATCAACACTTTTAGTGCAACATGAAGTATAATTTTCTTGATAGTTGATAAATAAGGATTTAATACAGATATAATACTTTTGCACATTTTTAACCGACCAGAAATTCCTTCGATGGCTATCTTGCAATTATTTGTTATATTAACCACAAGCTGATGAAATAAATTATAATTATGTTATACATGTATTTCTTCTGATTTTTTGTCAACAAATGCCACTTTCAAAACCAATGATCTCAAGTCAATTTATCGATTAAGTCAATTTTTAGCAAAGTAGAACAAAGAAATTTGTTCCAGATTTTCAGCAGGAGGAAAATATTCACTGTGACGGGGAAATAAGTCCCCCAAGCTTAAATGATGTCATTTCTTTACCCATAACATTTCTAAAAATAGAGACATGAAATATAATATAAAAATAAAATGATCTACTTACAGAAGTTGTGGAAATTCTTTTCCTTTTACATTATAGGTAGAAAGAACGAAGAAAATTGTAAAAAAGTTCCGAAAACATGTGCCTTACTAGATCGGATCCCAGATGCCACAGGCTGCTCTAGGGGCCAAATAAAGTATTCTGTGATGCACCCTGGTGTCCATGTTTGGCCCCATACTGGCCCTACCAACTGTCGAATAAGGGCGCATTTAGGGCTTAAAATACCTCCTGGGCCAAGAATAAGGGTTGGAAATGATACAAGGTAAGAAATGATGAGATTTGTGTGGTTGAGTTTGTCTGTCCTTCATTTTGATGCTATCTTGTTTATTTTGTGACTATTTTGTGTTTAACTGTACCAAACAACAAAATTTTGGACTGGATCTATTGACAGCATTTTTGTTTAAGAAGGGGTAGAAAACATTGCAGAAAAAGGAGAAAGTGCTTGCAAAGAACATTTTCTCATTTTCCCACAATCTTTTTAACCCCTGCCACAAGAAATTTGAATTTTTCAGTCCAATTTTTTCAGTTATCTGGAATTGTTTTCAATTTGAACTAGTCCAAATTTTGTCGCTTTTCAAAGAGTTAACCCATTACCGGACAATCCCTTCTTTTGATGACCCTGAATAAGAAGCCTTTTAGAAAACATTGTTGGAAAAGGAGAAAATGCTGGTAACCAGCATTTTCTCCTTTCCAACAATGTTTTCTATCCTTAACAAAGCAAATTTCAATTTTTTCAGTCACTTAGTTTTGTCGTCTGCAAATGCTTTCAATTTGGACCAGGCTAAAATTTTGTCGTTTGGTAAAGAGTTAACAGCAAGTATGGATTGCTGGTAACCAGCATTTTCTCCTTTTCCCACTATGTTTTCTGCCCTGCTGGACACATATATCAGATTTTGAGTTATGTTTATTTTGTTGTCTGCTAGTACATGTACTTTGGATTTGTACCAGTCTAAAATTTTGTTGTTTGGTAAAGAGTTTAAATCATTACCAAACAACAACATTTTAGGCTTGTCCAAATCGAAAGCATTTGCAGACGACAAAATAAAAGTGACTGAAAATTTGAAATTTGTTTTGTGAAGGGTAGAAAACATTGTGGGAAAAGGAGAAAATGCTGGTTACCAGCATTTTCTTCTTTTCCCGCAATATTTTCTCAAGGCTTCTTTCCCAGGGTAGTAAAAAGTTGGGATTGTGTGGTAATGGGTTAAGAGTTAAATTTCATATCTCTTTTTAACACAGAACTTGGATAGAAGGAAAATTCATCATTTTTGATGATTCCTTTGAGCATGAAGTATGGCATGATGGTTCAGAGCTGAGATTGGTCTTAATTGTGGACTTTTGGCATCCGGAGTTGACGGAGCATGAGAAGAGGACCCTTTCACCCATATAGACCCTGGTTTTGGCATAAGACACAGCCTGTTATACTGGGATTTAGACATCCTTGTTCATTTATTTCATAATGACCACTCATTACACAGTAATTTATTTCAACCCATTTATAATGTTTTATGCAAGGTGTTGGAAAAGTATTTTGAAACATGTCACAATTTAATGTTTATTAAGCTATATTTCCATATAACATTTTGACCAAAGGTACTTTTATGAGCTTTTGATATATACTCAACTACTTTAAAAACGCCTCAGTGTTTCATAAAGCATATTGCAGTTCATTTATTGAGCAATATCAATTTATTTCAAAGAATTAACTCGTACACAAATGATGTGTTCAGAGCGATTCAATTTAGCCTGTTTGCACGAAGCCTTTGCGCATGTGCAAGATTGTCTTAAATGCAACAAGTTATCAAATTGCTCAGTAGCACGTATGTCCTCCATGTGCGTTAATGCAACCCTGGCACCACCTTCGCATTGACCGGATGAAAAAAAAATCAGTGGAATTTCGTGCGCGCCTCATAGGCATGAGCCTTTTTTTTTTCAAATCACTTTTTTTGTGCAGTTGGCGTCATGCTTCACTGAGCAAGTGATTTGCTTAAATTCTTTATTTAAAATGCGGTTGATAAGTCATGCCTTATTACAAAAACACGAGTAACCAAAAATGAAATGCAATATGCTTCATGAAATAGTGTTGCATTTTTAAAGTGGTTGAGTATAATATAACTAACAAACTTAGGGTAAGTCCACTGATGCACATTGTCTAGTCATCTCTGCAATTCCAAGTAGGCAGAGAGGCAGAAGAATATATCTCTGACTTTGAAAAAAAAAAATAATAATAATAATAAACACTTTTCTAGACAATCTCTTGTTTTAGAAACCTGGAGGAATGAAGCTTTTTAAAACATTTTTAGGAAAATAGAAAAGGCTTATTATCCCTTTTTTCTCATTTATCCCAATAAGTTTTTCTGCCATTTCAATGACAAAACCTAATTTCATTTGAGCTACATTAATTTGTAATTTGCAGATACTTTCAGTATGGTCAAATCTAAATTTTCGTCATCTGATAAAGCTTTAACCTTTTACTCCATAGATACCCATTTCTACGCATTGCTTGTGGGAGCCTTTGGAAAACATTGTGGCAAAAGGTGAAATTGCTCGTGACGAGCAATTTCACCTTTTGCCATAATGTTTTCTACACTATCAAAAGGTATCATATACATATAAGAAACGGCTTCATCCTTGCTGTTATTTAGGGTCAATTAGAGATACCATAGAAATGCCTTATGGGGTAAAGGGCTAAAATAGATTCACATGAAAGCCAAAAATATATGAAATCCATCTATACAGAATACTTATATATTTTTTTAGATGTGTGTTATGATTTTCATTTATATATGCATTTATTTTTGGCAGCAAGGCTGATTGGATCAGTTGTTTGATAGAAATTTTTTTGTAGAGATGGAGGGATGGGTGATTGAACAGATAGACATGTTGTTGATCAATGGATGGGTAGATGGATGAATATGCACATGCAGATTTTACCGAATAAAGTGTAGATGAAGTGATCCATTGTTTGTTTTAACTCTTTACCAAACAATCCCTGGTTTTCACATCTCTGTGAAAGTAGCCTTTTGAAAACACTGTGGGAAAAGGAGAAAATGCTGGTGACCAGCATTTTCTCCTTTTCCCACAATGTTTTCTACTCCCCCCAAAGCAAATTTCAATGTTTGAGTCACTTAAAAATTATCGTCTGCTAATGCTTTAAATTTGGAACAACCTAAAATTTCGTCGTTTGGTAAAGAGTTAAGGTCAGAAAAAAAGATGTTTATTTCTTGAAATAAATGGTATGTATTGCTTTGTTTGACCTAGAAACATATCAACTTACCTAGTGTTGTTTCATACCGAATTTTGTGTATTTGTATAGAATGTCTATGATTTGCTCGGGCAATTTTAAGTGATTTTGAAGCTTCTTATACACACTTAACTCTTTCCCAAACAAGCCCTGGTTTTTACCTGTCTGCAGTACAAGTCTGTAGAAAACACTGTGGAAAAAGGAGAAATTGCTCGTAACGAGCAATTTCTCCTTTTCCCACAGTGTTTTGTAGCCTATCGGAAAACTTTCTGCCATTCTCATCAAATTCAAATATGTCATCTGCGAACACTTTGAGTTTGGGACAGTCCAAAATTTGTCATTTGGGAAAGGGTTTAAACTAATACTTTACATTCATCATCCTTTTACAATATAAGAACATCTAAAAGCGTTACACCATAATGGTTATCTGTTACTGAAGTTTTAACTCTTTACCACACGAGAAAATTTTAGACTGGTCCAAATTGAAAGTTTTTGCAGACGACAAAATAAATGTGACTGAAACATTGAAATTTGTTCTGGGAAGGGTGGAAAACACTGTGGGAAAAGGAGAAAATGCTGGTTACCAGCATTTTCTCCTTTTTCCACAGTGTTTTCAAAAGGCTTCTTTCTCAGGGGCATCAAAAGTAGGGATTGTGTGGTAATGGGTTAATTGAGCAGCAACATTGCATTAACCCTTTACCACATAACGTCGACTTTGGATGACTCGGAGGAAGAGGTCTTTTGAAAACATCGTGGGAAAAGGAGAAAATGCTGGTAACCAGCATTTTCTCCTTTTTTCACAATGTTTTCTAACCTTCTCATATCAAATTTGGATATTTTAGTCACATTTATTTTGTCTGCAAATGCTTTCACGTTGAACCAGTCTATAAATTTGTTGTTTGGTAACGAGTTAAAGTCTTAGTTGTGTCCAAATGTAAAAAGGCCTGTTTATGAAATAAATTTCACTTTTGCCATGTGAAATTATGGCGATTTTTATGACTTTCACGATATGTAAAGGTGCAGTTCATAAATGTTCCTGTCAGTGGCAGAAAAAATAATTTTTAAAATTAGAACAGATCCTACCATGCTGCATTATCTATTTTGTTTACATCGATGATCGCTGACGATAAGCCGACTTTTTGTCGTAAATCTCCGCAGTGATGTAATAGTGAAGTAGACACCCATGATAATTCAATGCGGCGAAACAAAACTTTCATTCACTTGATAGTTTTGTCCATATTCTAGGCTTTGAACCATGTTTATGGATATTGTAAACAGAAAACATGACACAGGCTGATCATCGCTGATTTGTTTATCATCAATATAGAAAGAGTTTACCACATTGAAAAAAGAAAACAGGTTCAGAATTACCAATCTTACTCTCTGATAACATAATATTTGAAGAGTAAACAGTAGCCCTATCTGCTATGTTATAGCATAAATGAGATGCAGTGTTATCTTGTGGCGTTCTCAAGGACCTAGTTCAAATACATGTATACACAAACGATAACGAAGGTTGTCTCGATCAATATAGTCCCTTAAATTGAGCAACTTCTCCATGCATTTTTCGCATAAGTATATAATGTCAACCAGTGCAGTAACCGACACTTTCGGGTTTTCCCCGATCTTACACATGCGTGTTGTGAAAAATGGTGAAAAATACCTATACTTTGGCTTTACTTGCCTTTAATTGCTCATTTTAGAAATTAAAGCTGCTTCCATGCATGTTGTTAAAATTCATGTTTGTTTCAGGGTTTAGATTGAAAAATTAGACCAGCTCAAGATAGTTTAGAATTTTACAGCCATAATAAGCATAATTCAGGTACAGAAACATAACTCCACCCAAGTAAGAAACAGATTTGTAATATAATTTTTTTTTAATCCTTTACCCCACACTTCCAAATTTGTTGGCCTGGAGAAAAAAAAGCCTTTTGAAAACCTTGCAGGAAAAGGACAAAATGCTGGTAATCAACCTTTTCTCCCTTTTCCTGAAGGTTATCTTTACTTTTATAGACAATGACCATTATATGTTGTCAGTAAGTGCTGACAAATTGGACCTGTTTGAAATTTTGTCATATGGTAAAGAGTTAACCTTTTACCATGCGACAGCATCATAGACTTAACTTGTCTTAACCCATTACCAAACAACAATATTTTAGACTGGTCCAAATTGAGAGCATTGCAGATGACAAAATTAAAGTGACTTAAAGTTTGAAATTTGTTTTGTGAAGGGAAGAAAACATTGTGGGAAAAGGAGAAAATGCTGGTTACCAGCATTTTCTCCTTTTTCCACAATGTTTTCTAAGGCTTCTTTCTCAGGCGTCAAATGTAGGGATTGTGTGGTAATGGGTTAATGGATAGCCGTTGAATACTTCAAAATAAATGTCTCTGAAAACTTAAGATTTTACTTTGAAAGTGTAGAAACATTGTTGGAAAGAGGAAATGCTGGTTGGTGGCATTTTTTCCTATTCGCACTATGTTTTTAAAAGCTTTATTTTTTGTGATCATTAAAACACTACATTGTGTGATAAAGGGTTAAAATCATTTTTGTCAACCCATTACCACACAATCCTTACTTTTGACACCCCCGAGAAAGAGGCCTTAAGAAAACATTGTGGGAAAAGGAGAAAATGCTAGTAACCATTACTTTCTCCTTTGCCCACAATGTTTTGTATCCTTTACAAAACAAATTTTCAATAACTTGTATTTTTTTTGCTTTTGATCTGGACAAGCCTAAAATTTTGTTGTTTGGTAATGAGTTAAGTATTGATTACTCGGATGAATTCAGGTTTCATCCCTTGACCACCCAATGGCAGGATTCAAAGACCTTGTATAAAAGTCTTTAAAAAAAACATGGCGGAAAAAAGAGGAGAAAATGCAGGTAACCAGCATATTCTCCCTTTTCCGCAATTTGTTTCCACCCTAACAGAGACAGAAGTCATGATTTCAGATGCATTTAATTAGTTATCTGCAAAATGATTTCAATTTAATCCAGTCCACAATTTTTTTGTTGAGTTTTTGGAAATGTGGCAGGAGAAAATTATTTGCTCAACTTCATTTTTTGTTCTTTTGCCATATTGTTTTTAAAATTAGTCTGCTACAAAATGGAAAGAGTGGTGTGCAGGGGATATGTGTTATTGTTAGTTTTTTGTTCTGATGTAGTAATACTGATTTTATCATCAGCTTTATATTTAAGGCAAATGATTATTGTATTTGAGCTATGCTGTGAGAAATCATGGGAGTTCAGCACTTGGTCAAAATTGAAATAATTTGTAGATGATAAAATAAACATGGTTGAAAAATTGATATTTGTTGTTGAAAGGTTGTAAAACTTTGAGGGAAAAGAAGAAGATTCTGATCACCAGCATTTTCTCTTTTTTTCTACAATATTTTCAAAATACTTCTTGCATAGGATCATTGAAAGTCAGGGTTGTTTGGTAAAGGGTCAATGTGTATGGTAAAGGGTTGAGATGAGACTGATGTTGGAAGATTTTTTTTTGAAGTAGTCTTGATATAGTGATAGGATGGCCTTTTTTTTTGTATATATATTGATACCCCCACAAAACGAATGTGTTTGGGGTATACTGGAATCAGTCTGTGTGTGTGTGTGTGTGTCTGTCCATGTGTCCGTCTGTGTACACAATACTGTCAAAGCACTGGCGGGAGTATAAAATAACAGTCAGTGACAGCTCTAGTTTGTACATGTAATTGAACAAAAATTGTCATTTTCAATTTTTAATCAATAAATTGTATAACTTTTTACATGCAATTCCCATCGTAAACACCTTTGAAGAACTGAACTTTTGAAATCTACGTGGGCAAAGGAGATTATGGTGCTGACCCAACATTTTCTCCTTTTCGCAGAATATTTCCTGCTCTTGAAATGACATTGTCTACAGATTTACTGCTTTCAGTTTGGACTTGTCCATAATTTTGTTGCTTTTGTAACAGGTTAAAGTTATATGATGTATTTTGAAATCATTATGATCAGCATAATAATATGGTGATAGGGTACAATGTTATTAATTCTTTGATTGCTGATAATTAAAGTGTGTTATTTTGTGTGTTAATACGGAAAAGTCCGCATACTCTCTTAAGCCTTTTGCTGCTAAATTTAGTTAACCTTTTACTAAACAATCCCTGGTTTTGCGACCCAGAGGAAGAAGTCTTCTGAAAACAGTTCGGGAACGGTAGAAAATTCTTGTAATCAGCATTTTCTCCTTTTCCCATACTGTTCTTGTACTCTTCTGAAGTCAAGTTTCAGTTTGTCAATCAGTTTAGTTTTGTTATCTGCATAATTATTCTTTCAATTTGGACAAGTCTAAAATTTTGTTGTTTTGTAAAGAATTAATTGGAAATTTCAAATTGAAAGTGAAGACCTATATATTGGTATTTAGACATATTTTTGGGGAGGAAAATATATGGTTTTCAAAGCATTTTGGAAAAGGAGAAAATAATACATGTAGTAGGATGCATTTTCCTCTTTTACCCAGAAAATGTTCAACAGTTTGATAAACAAAATTTCAACATTTTGCCAACCTTATGTAATTTGTCTTCTGCAAATGCTTTCAATTTTGTGAGTCTTAACCCATTACCAGACGACAAAATTCTAGCCGTGTCCAAATTGAAAGCATTTGCAGACGACAATTTCAGTGTGGCTCAAATGGTGTAATTATTTTTTTGATAGAGCAGAAAACATTGTGGGAAAAGGAGAAAATGCTGGCTACCAGCATTTTCTTCTTTTCCCAAAATGTTTTCAAAAGGCGTCTTACTCACGAGTGTCAAGTCATCATTGTGTGGTAAAGGGTTAAAAATGTAATGTATCTGTAAAAAAACAATACTTGTGATTGATAATATGTGACTGGATTATTTGTTATCTGCAGCCAATATCCCAACACTTTAACCCATTACCACACAGCAGAATTTCAGACAGGTCTTCATTCATGGAATTCACAGTGAACAATTCACATGTTTTTAAATGATAACACTTGTTCCTGAACAGGTAGAAAACATTGTGGGAAAAGGAGAAAATGCTGGTTACCAGCATTTTCTCCTTTTCCCTCAATGTTTTCAAAAGTCCATTTTCTCGAGGTTGTTAAAAGTAGGAATCATGTGGTAACGTGTCAATCAGGCTTATCTCATGTTCAACATTAAAAAGGTAAGAATAAATGGTAAAAAAAAAGTGTGGCTAGAAGGAGTGTGTCAATGTATTAGTTTTATTTTGTACAGATTTTAAGAGAAATGTTATGTATCAGTGTGCAATAGATGCAATAAAACTTATATGTATTGGGAATATTGTTGTTACTTTCTAAAGTCCAGGAAAGCATGGATAGGTGCACTGGTCCCTGAAAATGGCATTAACCCATTACCAAATGACAGTATTTTAGGCTAGTCCAAATTGAAAGTGTTTGCAGATGACAAAATAAAAGTGACTGAAAATTTGAAATTTGTTTTGTGAAGGGTAGAAAACATTGTGGGAAATGGAGAAAATGCTGGTTACCAGCATTTTCTCCTTTTCCCACAATGTTTTCTATAGGCTTCTTTCTCAGGGGCATCAAAAGGAGGGATTGTGTGGTAATGGGTTAACACTATACAATCATTCAATATTTCTTTCCCATTTGAATAGAGTTGTTACCCTTTAGGTGAGCAGCTGTAGACTATTAACCATTTGACTTCACAATATTTTAGAATTGTCTTGTCAATGGCAAAGAATTTTGAGCGAGTTTACAAGTTTGAAGGACTGTAGCAACCAAACTACATTAACCACTGACAAACAGTTGTGTTTTTCCTGTAGAAAAATGTTTTAGCTCTCAGTTGTCAAGAGAATATGGAGACTAACTGTTAGTGTAGAAAAGATACATGTACATTGTTTTTAGCTCCACTGGCCGAAGGCCAGCGGGCTTATGTCATGGCCCGTTGTCCGTCGTGCGTCCGTCCGTCTGTGCGTGCGTGCAACCGTCCGTGCGTGCGTTAACTTTTATTTCAAACATCTTCTCTGAAACTATCCATCCAATTTTGATGAAACTTCACAGAAATGATCCTGCCATGGTCCTCTTCAGAATTCCTTGAAAGAATTTTATTCCTTCAAAAACTCTGGTTGCCATGGCAACAAAACTGAAAAATATTGAAAATGTTTAAAAATCTTCTTCTCTGAAACCATAAGGCCTAGGGCTACCAAATTTGGCATGTAGCTTTATCTAGTGGACCTCTACCAAGTTCCTTCAAATAATAGCCCTGGGGTCAAAATTGGCCCCACCCCGGGGGTCACAAGTTTTATATGGGCTTATATAGGGAAAACTTTAAAATCCTTCTGATACCTAGCCATAGGACCTAGGGCTACCAAATTTGGCATGTAGCTTTATCAAGTAGACCTCTACCCAGAGTGCCCAAATGATAGCCCAGAGTTCAAATTTGGCCCGGCCTCGGGGGTCACAAGTTTTATATGGGCTTATATAGTGAAAACTTTAAAAATGATTTCGTACCAAGCCATAAGGCCTAGGGCTACCAAATTTTGCATGTAGCTTTATGTAGTGGGCCTCTACCAGGAGGGCCCAAATTATAGCCTTAGGGTCAAGTTTGTCCCCACATCAGGGGTCACAAGTTTTACATGGGCTTTTGTGGTGAAAACTTTCTAAGTCATCTTGTTACTAACCATAATAAAGACTAGGACCACTAAATTTAGCCTTGTCTCATGGATTTTATGTTTTACAGGGCCTTTTATTGAGAAAACTTTGAAAATCTTCTTGTTTATAACCACACATTCTAGACCTGTATTATTTAGTATGGGGCTTTATCTTGTAGACCTCCACTAGTATTCAAGTAATTATAGCTTTGTGGTCAAAATTGGATTTGCCCAGGGGTCACAACTTTTTTGTAGGTTTTTATGGAAAAAAATTGTATGCCCTCAAGTTTGAAACCAGTTTGCCAATAATGTAATGTTTGCCTTGTAGTGTTTTTACGAATTAGCCAGTGGAGCGATACAGGGCCATGATGGCCCTCTTGTTTTGTAATCATGAGCGAGAAATAGTTTGTACAAAGCTAAATCCCTTGTTTACAATATATAGTCTACAGTTCACAGGAAATAGTTTGTACAAAGCTAAATCCCTTGTTTACAATATATAGTCTACAGTTGACAGGAGTCAAACTTCCGACCCCTATGGTATACCTGTGGTACAACATGCAAACAGCAAAGTTAGTGAATGTTTCAAATTCGTGAAATTGGAAAAAAAAATCCACGTAGCCAAAAATTCACTTATTCAGTAAATATGTATTGTGACTGAAATAATGTTAAAAGCGTTGTAATTCACCATTCAATCAATCAGTCAATCAATTGTAACTTGTGATCAAGTTGTCGACTAAGAAAGTCTTTAATTCTGCCCTTTGGTGAAGAGTTAACTCTTAACCACACAATCCCGACTTTTAATGACCCTGAGTAAGAAGTCTTTCGAAAACATTGTGGGAAAAGGAGAAAATGCTGGGAACCAGCATTTTCTCCTTTTCCCACTATGTTTTCAACCCGTCCCAATCCAAATTTCTATTTTTGCAGTTATATCTATTTTGTCATCTGCAAATGCTTTCAATTTGGACCAGTCTACAATATGTTGTTTGGTATTTATTTTGGTAAATATTTGGGTAGTGTTGTGGGTAAAGAGGGTTTTTATGCATCTCGGTGAGGCATTATACCAGGCAATTCATCCACAGGCATTTGGGTTATGACGAACTTTGCTGCCTATATAATGTAATATACAAGACTTATGTATTACATTATATAGGCAGCAAAGTTCGTCATAACCCGAACGCCTGTGAGCTCATCATATAGTAATGGATAGACATTAACTCTTTACCAAACAACAAAATTTTAGACTTGTCCAAATCAAAAGCACTTGCAGACGACAGAATAAAGGTAACTCAAAAAAGGAAATTTGTTTCCAGCAGGATAGAAAACATTGTGGGAAAAGGAGAAAATGCTGATTACCAGCATTTTCTCCTTTTCTCACAATTTTTTCAAAAGGCTTCCATTTCAGGATGGTAAAAAACCAGGGATTGTTTGTTTGGTAGAAGGTTAAAATCCACTGTCTCTTTACAACCCACTGATTCTTGGGGAATAAGCACGTGCAGAAAATCCACAAAGAAAAAAAAAAAGGGTTTTAACTCTTTACCACACGAGAAAATTTTAGACTGGTCCAAATTGAAAGCATTTGCAGACAACAAAGCAAAGGTGATTGAAAAATTGAAATTTGTTCTGGGAAGGGTAGAAAACTGGGAAAAGGAGAAAATGCTGGTTACCAGCATTTTCTCCTTTTCCCAGTGTTTTCAAAAGGCTTCTTTCTCAGGGGCATCAAAAGTAGGGATTGTGTGGTAATGGGTAAATCCATGGCAGCCTTCACTGACTGATGGCTGACATAGGTTGGTATTTTTTGCAGATGCACCGTTTTCATGGCTCTTTACTCTTTCCCAAACAACAAAATGTTGGACCTGTCCAAATTGAATGCATTTGCAGACGGCAAAATAAGTGTGAATCAAAAATTGAATTTTGATTTTGGAAGTTTAGAAAACATTGTGGGAAAAGGAGAAAATGCTGGTTACCAGCATTTTCTTCTTTTTCCCTCAATGTTTTCAAAAGGCTTTTTTCCCAGGGTTGTTAAAAAGTCGGGATTGTGTGGTAACTGGTTAATTCTGATTTCCGTGTCCTGAATGTTTGCCCTTTCTGTTTTTGGTTTGACTGAGTACATGGTGTACAATGGTCCTTTTGTCAAAAGTTGGGGTCCTGTGTGACTCAGAGGTAAAGGTGTAAGATAAGAACCCAACAGGGTAATTAGGTTTTTCACTGTCTCGGGGCCAAACAAAGATGTACAAGGGTCCTTTTATCTAAATTTGGGGCCTGTAAGACTCAGTGGAGAAGGTACAAGATTAGAACCCTATAGGGTAATTGGGTTTTTCACTGTCTTGGAGCCAAACAAAGGTATACAATGGTCCTTTTATCTGAATTTGGGGTTCTGTGTGACTCAGAGGTGAAGGTGTAAGATTAGAACCCCACAGGGTAACTGGGTTTTTCACTGTCTCGGGGGCCAAACAAATCAGAGCCCTGGTCTAGTACTGGTGGAATCCAGGGCCTGTATTCACCAACAATTCTTGAGAACATTCTTTGTCTTATTCTTCAAGATTTTCAGACAGTGAAAGTAACAGAACTTCTGATTGGCTAAACCATATGGTTTAGCCAATCAGAAGTTCTGTTACTTTCAAAGTGATGAAATTCTGAAGAACACGACTAAAATTATTCTTAAGAATGGTTGGTGAATACGTGCCCTGGACATCCATCAATAGGTCAGCTGTTGCTGTGATATAGCTGAAATAATCTTGAAAAGGATGTAAAAGGGTGTCTAAACGAGATTCGCTCAAACATAAAAAGATTTTCGCAGTACATGTATTTTGTTTATTAGCTTAAAGCGCCACTGATTAATATTTGTTTATTGATTCTCAAAGCAGTTACCAAGTTGATTTATGATATGTCTACAAATTTTCTGATTAAAAAATACAGTCATGCGTAGAATGCAGATAAAATCACTCTTTATAGTGCCAAATACACTTCCAGCTATATATTATGATGACTTAACTCATTACCATACAATCCTGACTTTTGATGACCTTGAGATAGAAGCCTTTTGAAAACATTGTGGGAAAAGGAGAAAATGCTGGTAGCCAGCATTTACCAGCATTTTCTCCTTTTCCCACAATGTTTTATACCCATCTGGAAACAAATTTCAATTTTTGAGTTACGTTTATTTTGTGGTCTGCATGTGCTTTCAATCAGGACCAGTCTAAAATTTTTTCATTTGGTAAAGGGTTAAAGGAGAATCTGAGAATAGCATCTGTATCAGAAAGAGTTAAGAACATTTTACAACCCAGAGATAGAAGCCTTTTGAAACCATTGTGGGAAAAGGAGAAAATGCTGATAACCAGCATTTTCTCCTTTTCCCACAATGGTTTCAAAAGCCTTCTCATTCAGCATTACTTAAACTGGTTTGTGTGACAAAGAGTAAAAGTAGAGCCTTTTTTTCTTCCAGACTGGCTTGCTGTCTGTATTTGCTATGCAGCAATACAGTCTACACCATCTGTTAATTTTTCCACAATGTTCATTATTGAAAAATGAATTTAAACATGCTGTCAGCAAAGTTGTCCTGTAAATATTTATCGAACATTTCATTCTGAGCGATGGTGAAATGGTCCTTCCAATCGCCTATCCGACCCTTCCTGTAAATCACAGAGTTTCCGTCTTTGTCCCTTGGTTCTAGGTTGATATCTGCTCCTTTCTCTGCATTAGCGCGTAGATTATCAACACTACATTCTTTGATAATTTCTCTTATGTCATCATCAGTCTTGCTGGCCCCAATGAAATCGGCCAATTTCTTCATGGTTGAAAAGCAATTGGCAACAAAGTCTTCATAATAAAACATGGCTAGATCAAGCTCTTTATTCTCAGAGATTTCTTTCTCCCAGCTTTTCAGGTATTTTTCTATTGAACCCCATGGCACTTTTCCATCCATGAAAGATTTGAGAAATTCATCCCAGTCTTGCTTATTCGGCATCCCTGCCAAATTCTTAAAATGGTAATAAAATGATACAGCCACATCTTTTGGATTACGCACTATAAAAACCACCTTCATATTGGAAGATTTTGGACAATCAGGCATTCTTTTGGCATTTAAATGGCTTGTAAAAACACCACCTGAACTTCTAGCTTCAAGAAATTCCTTTGGCATAATTTCCAGAAAGCCCCAACGAGATATGTCATCATCTTGACTTTGTCGCCGTAGCCGAAGAACCACGTTCGTAATCCAGTGTGTACCAGATTTTGGATACGCTGCAACAAGCACACTGTTTTTCAAGGCTAGATGTTTGATATAGCTTAATCTTTCTGCTGGATTGGGCATGAGATCAGAAGGAAGAATGACATCATCCTCGTATTCCACATGTTCCATACCACCTCCATTTCTTGACTGAAAAAGGGTCACCTTCTTCATCTTTTAGCAAATCTTAAATAAAATCAACCAGAATTTCATAAAGATGAATTAGATCTATGTGAAATTAACCTACTGGTATGTTGCTGGCATCATAAACTAAAATCCAGCAACTCGATTTTACAACAGCAAAATATGATTGTGTAACCCTCTGTGTACAGGGGATTTGACTCATTACCCGACAACAAAATTTTAGGTTTTTCCAAATTGAAAGCATGTGCAGACGACAAAATAAAAGTGACTGAAAATTTGAAATTTGTTTCGTGAAGGGAAGAAACCATTGTGGGAAAAGGTGAAAATGCTGGTTACCAGTGTTTTCTCCTTTTCCCACAATGTTATCTATTTAAGCTTCTTTCTCAGGGTCATTAAAAGTAGGGATTCTGTAGTAATGGGTTAATGTACATGCATTTAAGAAGTATCGATCTTGGTTGGCCAGTACATGCTGAAATGCGTCAAAACTTTTCAGCTGGTAGTCAATTTTTTGCATGTATAGGACGATTCTACCTCAAGATTTTGACAATCATGCCATCTAGCGGGCGATAATTAAGACCATGTAGATTAATTATGTAGATTCTGATCTTGATCTGCAATGGCCAAATAGGCAACTTTACTGATTAAAGGTGTTTTAACCCTTTACCAGAAGACAAAACTTTAGGTTTGTCCAAATTAAAATCATTTGCAGACGACGTTTCGATCGATTCGAATTTCGATAATATTCAATGTGACAAGATCTAGATCCACTCCGTAAAATAATGCGAGGCCTTCTCACTGACCTTGTCTAACTCCAGACCTAATAGACAGACAGCGATAGGTCTTCAGAAAGTAGGAAAATCGGATTTGCACGGGACATCGGTCTCTGATAAAAGACTAAGGAGTTTAGGATAGCCAGCTGAGCTGTAGGGCTGGAATTAACATCATCATGTGGTCTGAGAATTGGTGATTATAAGTCTCACGCTCTCCCACATGAGTCATTCCAATTGGTCTTAACCCTTTCCCAAACAATCCCTGGTTTTTACGACCCTGAGACAGAAGCCTTTTGAAAACATTGTGGGAAAAGGAGAAACGGATAAGAGAAACATTTTAAAAGAGAGAACTGTGTCCTCTTAAAGCTTGATAAAAAAAATCTTCCAGTGACTGGGAAAATGCCTTTGAAACCATTGATTGAAATGAAGAAAATGCTGGCAAGCACTGTTGTCCTTTTTCCTTGCAATTCTTGCACTTAACTCTACCGAACGATAAAACTTTGGTAAATTGAAAGCATCAAGACAAGAAAATAAATGTGACTGAAAAATTGAGATTTGGTTTTGGAAGGGTAAAACATTGTGGGGAAAAGGAGAAAATACTGGTTACCAGCATATTCTCCTTTTCCTGCAGTGTTTTCAAGGGCTATTTATTCATAAGTTCATTAAAAATCGGGATTGTGTGGTAAAAAGTTACGAAACGACAAAACTTCAGACTTGTCCAAATTGCAGACAGCTAATTTTATGTTACTCAAAAATTGAAGTTTAATTTAGTTGAGGTAGAAAACGTGCGAAAAGGAGAAAATACTGGTAACCAGCATTTTCTCCTTTTCCCACAACAATTTCAAAAGGCTTCTTCATCCGGGTCGTGAAAACCAGGGATTGTTTTGTACAGGGTTGAATAAAAATGATGTAAAAAAAAGCATGATCAGTTTAATCAAATTTTCTGTGTTGCCTGAAAATGCCTTCTTTTTGGATGCTCTGTTTTTTTTTTTGCCACTTGGTGGAGTTATCTCTTTACCAACTCTTTACCAAACGACAAAATTTTAGACTGGTCCAAACTGAAAGCATTTGCAGACAAGAAAATAAAAGTGGCTGAGAATTTGAAATTTGTTTTGGGAAGGGATGAAAACATCGTGCGAAAAGGAGAAAATGCTGGTTACCAGCATTTTCTCCAGCTCCAACAATATTTTCAGAAGGCTTCTTCAGACGGCTACTAGGGTTGTTAAAAGTCAGGATTGTGTGGTAAAGAGTTAATGAAAATTTGTGTACTGTGAGGCCAGGCACAGTGTGGCAGTCAATAGCATATAGGACTTTGAAGCTAGAAGGTTGCTGGTTCCAGTCCCCGGCTCAGCCAATTCCTTTCCAAAAACTGCAGACAGTAATTGTGACAAGACTCATTCCTCTCTCTTCTCTGGTCATTGTTAATCCACTAAAACACAATCCCTACTTTTGACAACCCTGAGAAAGAAGCCTTTAGAAAACATTGTGGGAAAAGGAGAAAATGCTGCTAACCATCATTTTCTCCTTTCCCGCAATGTTTTCTACCCTTCACAAAATCATTTTCAAATTTTCAGTCACTTTTATTTTGTCGTCTGCAAATGCTATCGATTCGGATGAACCTCAAATTTCGTCATTTGGCAATGAGTTAAACTTATTTGGCTTAGTAGCCTGTGCATTGGGAAGAACAGTGTGGTAAAGGGAACTTCAGGGGCGCATAGATGGAGGATACGCTGGAGTCTACAACATGAATGAAATACATGTAATGTTGAAAAGGGCTGTCAATAAAATTTGCCAAAAATATGTGAATAATACATCATAAGTTGAGTGATTCAATTTTATTTGCTAAAAATAATGTAACACCATGACGGTATTATATAGGCAAAATGAAAAGTGAATGTTTCCTAATAAATATACACATATATCAAAGACAAAATTCATCTTTTGAGCTATAATTGATCTTTTATCTGATATTGCATTCAATTTGATTGAGTTGGAAAAGGCTTGGTTTGTTGTCTGCAAAATTAATGGATGAGTCTAGAATATTCTAAAGTGAATAAGGGTCATAGATTAATTACTTTAACCCACTGCTGGTTACTAGCATTTTCTCCTTTTTCCACAACATTTTCAAAAGGCTTTTTCCTCAAAAGGGTGATAAAAGTTGTCATTGTGTGGTAAAGGGTTAAGGCCGGCCATTCAACAGACACTTTTTTCAATTATTTCCCGTACAACAAATTCTTGAATCCTTCTGACTGAAACTTAGCTCTGACAATCTTGAAATAGGTACAAAATGCTCTACTTGTGTCTGATATGGTAAAAAACAACATTTTATGAAAGGGTAAAAAAGCTGGTTACCAGTCACTTTTAACCCTTTCCCAAATGACAAATTTTAGACTGTCCCAAACTCAAAGTGTTTGCAGATGACAATTTTGGATTTGACGAGAATGGCAGAAAGTTTTCTGATAGGCTAGAAAACACTGTGGGAAAAGGAGAAATTGCTCGTTACGAGCAATTTCTCCTTTTCCCATAGTGTTTTCTAAAGACATGTACTGCAGACACGTAAAAATCAGGGCTTGTTTGGGAAAGAGTTAATGTTCCACCACCCTGATTATAATAATAATGTTCCATGACTCCACTCAAAGTTTTTCTGTGCTCCAAACAGAATTCCCTCACTCCATATACTATTCTAAACACCTACCGTTACAAACTTCATCAACTTCAGCTCATTCACTGACCCCTATCATAATGTTCTAGATAGCCAATTATACAGTTCTTTGACCCCAACTACCTCCTCTTCACCCATTGACAAAATTTTACACCAGTTCAAATCGAAAGCATTCACAGAAAATTAAAACTTGGTTCAAATAATTTTATCTTTTTCAAAAGGATATATGACATTGTGGGAAAAGGAGAAAATACTGGTTACCTTTACCAACAATGTTTTCAAAAATTGTCCTTGTCATGGACGTTAAAACACAGGTTTTGTTTGGTAAAGCCTTTAAACCTTCCATAATTCCCCTTAACCCATAGGCTGCTCAGATTGACTCACTGACCTTTTGTGGACAGTGTAGATCAAGATCAGATTGCACAGAAAGTGCAGTCTGATCTTGAATCTACACTGTCCAATACAGAGATATATCTTCATAAAGTAAATCTTTGAGATAGCAACATCTAGTGTGTTACCATTCAATCTTTCAATGTCAATTACTTAACCCATCGAAAGATTCAACTGTTAACCCATTACCACTCAATCCCTACTTTTGACGCCCCTCAGAAAGAAGCCTTTTGAAAACATTGTGGGAAAAGGAGAAAATGCTGGTAACCAGCATTTTCTCCTTTTCCCACAGTGTTTTCTACCCTTTACAGAACAAATTTCTATTTTTCAGTCACCTTTATTTTCTCGTCTGCAAATGCTTTCAATTTAGACCAGTCTAAAATTTTCTCATGTGGTAATGAGTTAACCGGTTAGCAAATCTACTAACCATTACCATCCCTAACTACTTACCAAACGACGACTGGTCCAAATTGTAAGCATTTGCAAACAACAAAATAAATGTGATAAAAGGTATGAAACTTGTTTTCGGGAGTGAAGAAAAGATTGTGGGAAAACAAGAAATTGCTGGTTACCAACATGTTCATCTTTCCCCACAATGTTTTCAAAAGGCTTCTTTCACAGGGGTTGTTAAACGTGGGGATGTTGTGGTAAAGAGTTAAACTTTGACCCTTTCCCAAACAATACCTGGTTTTTTATGACCTGAGAACAAAGCCTTTTGAAAACATTGTGGGAAAAGGAGAAATGCTGGTAACCAGCATTTTCTCCTTTTATCACAATTTTTTCTACCTTACTGGAAACAAATTTCAATTTTTGAGTTAAGTTTATTTTGTCATTCTGCAAATGCTTTCAATTTGGACCAGTCCAAAATTACATAGTTCAGAAAAGAGTTAACCCATTACCACACGAGAAAATTTTAGACTGGTCCAAATTGAAAGCATTTGCAGACGACAAAATAAAGGTGACTGAAAAATTAAAATTTGTTCTGGGAAGGGTAGAAAACACTGTGGGAAAAGGAGAAAATGCTGGTTACCAGCATTTTCTCCTTTTCCCACAGTGTTTTCAAAAGGCTTCTTTCTCAGGGGCGTCAAAACTAGGGATTGTGTGGTAATGGGTTAAATAACTCCTCTTGTCTATGTATACAAAACAGTACATGTAATTTATCAATGATACCTAAATTTGAACATGCTGTCAGCAAAATTGTCCTGTATGTATTTGTCAAACATTTCATTCTGAGCTACAGTGAAATGGTTCCTCCAATCCCCTATCCCACCTTTCCTATAAATCACCGACTTCCCATCTTTGTCCGTTGGTGCTTTGTCACCAGTGATCTCCTCTTCAGCTTTCTTACGAAGATTATCAATGCTACATTCTTGGATAATTTCTCTTAGATCATCATCAGTTTTGCTGGCCGCTACACCAATAAATTCTGCCAATTTTTTTACTGTTGAAAAGCAGTCTGTGATGAAATCTTCATAATAAAACACAGCTGTATCCAATTGTTTATTCTCACTGATTTCTCTCTCCCAACTTTTCAAGTATTTGTCCATTGAGCCCCAAGGTACTTTACCATCCACGAAATCCTCCAGAAATTCATCCCAATCTTGTTTACTGAGCATCATTGTCATTTTATTGAAATGATGAAAGAATGATACAGCCACATCTTTCGGATTACGCACGATAAACACCACCTTTACATTTGAAGAGCTACAGCTTTCAGGCATTCGCTTTGGGTGTAAATGGCTGGTAAACACGCCACCTGAACTTTTAGCTTGAAGAAATTCCATTGAACTGAATTCAAGAAAGCCCCATTTTGATATGTCATCATCTTTGCTCTGTCTCTTCAGCCGCAGTACAATGTTCGCAACCCAGTGTGTACCCGATTTCGGATATGTTGCGACCAGAACGCTGTCTTTCATTGGCAGGGTCTTTATATCAGTTAACCTTTTTTCTGGATCAGTCATGAAAACAGCCGGAAGAAGGACATCGTCCTCATATTGCACATGTTCCATTCCGTCTCCATTTCGTGTCTGGAAAATTGTAACCTTTTTCATCCTTTTCCAAATCTAGAAAATATGAAGTTTATACAAGTATTTCTGTTCAAGAATTTACTCATTAACTCTTTACCAAATGACAAAACTTTAGACTGGTCCAAATTGAAATTATTTGTAGACAACAAAATAAGTGACTAAAATTTTGAAACTTGTTTTGTGAAGGGTAGAAAACATTCCGTGAAAAGGAGAAAATGGTTGCCAGCATTTTCTCCTTTTCCCACAATGTTTTCTAAAGGCCTGTTTCTCAGGGTCACCAAAAGAAGGAATTGTGTGGTAATGGGTTAATTAATCAACTTTTGTTCTCTTTGAAGTACATGTATGCATTTTACCAATACTTGAAGTTGAAACCTATCCTGACTTGAAGACCCTGAGAAAAAAAAAACATTTTTTTGAAAATATTGAGGAAAACTGAGAAAATGCTGGTAATCAGCATTTTTTTTCTTTTCACACAATGTTTTTGATTCTTCCAAGCACAAGTTCAATCACTTGAACCACATTTAGTCTGTCATCTGAGTAATCAAGTGCTTTAACTCATTACCAAACGACAATATTTTAGGCTTGTCCAAATTGAAATTTTCAATTTGGACCAGTTTAAATATCGTTTGGTAATGGGTTCAGGCCAGTAGGAACGGGGGGGGGGGGGGGGGGGGGGGGGCGCGGCTCCCCCCCCCCCCCCCAAGAATTATAGTAACTAAAATATGAGTTTAACGTTTTTATGATCAAAGGGAAATAACTCTTCAAGTCATAATGCTTCGGACGTTTAAAGTTACTTCCCTTGTTCTAAAGCCCAACTCGCGCTTACCGTCGTTTATAAGTAGTACTTTTTCTTGGAAAAAAAGATACTTTATTTTGACACAGACCTAAATCTAAACTAACACAAGATAGATTAAGGTTCAATATTATAGCTTCTTGTCGGAGACCTAAAATTCACAGGTATGCTTACCAATCAGAAGAGAAATCAATACAGTATAGGTCCATGTTGATCTCGTCTTAACCTCTCCAGCCATTTTTTTTCCTGGATGTGTGTCACTATCAGATTGAAAGTTCCGACCTTAGACTAGGATCAATGAGGTGAAATATTATTATAAATAATAGTCTTTCAGTAGATCTAGCACCACTTTGGGTCTTATAAGGCTAAGGGCATGCATAAATTCCTGTGATTTAGTACAGATTACTGTCCCCAAAGGCGGTATTACTTTTTGAATGGTCGCCTTTGGTACGATGCACAATAAATGTTCAAAAATCACCGTAGCGTCCCATTATTGAGACAAGGTGTAGCTCTTGGTTCAAGATCAGACTGCACATGTTGTGCGGTCTGATCTTGAACTACGTCGTCCGCAACATCTATCCAAGGCGGCGCTGTCTTTGATAGCGAATAAGATAATGAAGAAAAAACATAAAATACAGATCAGTGTTGCAGAGTAGATCTAGATCTATTTGTAACACAAAACTTTTGATAATGAAATACTGGTTTCAATTAATGATAAACAAATCATGCTACTTTTCCACTTACCTTACTTAGTTACTATGGTCTCTACAAAGTATCCACTAAATTCCGCAAGGCGATGTACATAGTCTGTTCAGTAGTCTATTAGATGTATTTGGCTGGTTGCGTACACATGCACCGCGTGCACATTTATTGTCAAAATAGATCTACGATCTAGAACCAAAGACAAAGAAAAAAGTCTGAAATTCACAGTATTAGATCAAATATATTCGAAAGCAAAGAAGATAGTACGCAAGTTGTGTAATATACTATTGAACTTTGACCTCTTTTGTACACTGTGTTCTAAATTTAGGACATAAAGGTCGCGAAAGGTCAACCCTGCATCCTAGTTCGGCAATGATATTAAGCAAGTTGTCGTGATGTGTGAATCCGTTTTGACAACAATATGGCTGAGTTATTGCGTAAATTGACCCTTTGACGTGCAGAAAATTTACTAGATCTAGATCTAACACCATGCAGGTCGATTCCGGTCAGCCCTCAGTCTGTATAGGCTTAGATCTATGGATTGGTGTTATATTTTTATAGAGCATGACGCAACAATTCACATTTTAACTCAATACCTAACGAGAAAATTTTTAGCTTGTCATAGTCGTAAGCATCTGCAGACGACATAATAAAGGTGAGTGAAAGCTTGAAATTTGTTTTTTGATGGGTAGAAAACATTGTGGGAAAAGGAAAAAAATGCTGGTTAAACTTTTCCCAGATAAGCCCCGGTTTATAAGGCTATGATGTTGAAGGCGTTTGAAAAACCACTGTGGGAAAAGAAAAAAAATGCTCATGGAAACAAATTTCAATTTTTGAGTTACGTTCAATTTTTCGTCCGCAAGAGCTTTGAATTTGGACCAGTCTAAATTTTTGTCGTGTGGTAGAGAGTTAAGCAGACCAAATTACCTGACCAGGTAAAGAGTTAATGAAAGACAACAGGTCGCCTGTTCTTGTGTTTTTCAGCCCTCTTTTGTGCCTGGCATGAGCTTTTCCAAATGGCGACCCGATTAACCCATTAGCAGACAGCACGTGTTGGAATGAATCTTAAGGAAAGTAGCCTTTGGTTGGTTGGTTGTATTGGACATGCTTCAGCAGAGGTGAGAGGCCAAAATACGCCGGAAAGGAAGTTTGCCTCAACCGGGTATCGAACTCACAACCACCAGGTCATGAGTCCGACACGCTCACCACTGAGTCACCCGGGCGGGCAAGTAGCTTTTGGGAACATTTAAGAACGGGGACAAAGAAACGTTACTGGAAACTATTTTCTGGTGTTTCAGCATTTCTTCCTTACTTACTCAATGTTACGTTCTTACTTTGAGGTATGCATTGCTCCACCGGGCTAGGCTACATAAATATGATTCAAGGGAAACAAGCCATTTTCATATTTAGTATGATTACAGTTACTTCCCTTTCTATTGGCACGTTTGACTGATATAGTGTATGGTGTATAACGCCGTTTTCGACATTATTTCAGTGCACCTATCAATGCTTTCATGAAGTCTCTTTTATCAGTTCCCCCCACAGATTTCCAAGCCACTGGCTGCTTTCCCACATAATCATCGTCGGAACAATGGTCAGCGGCGGGAGATGAATGAATCTTGTAAACAAGCATCTAATTCACATTTAACCCTTTCCCAAACAATCCCTGCTTTTTACGAGTCAGGAATAGAAGCCATTTGAAAACATTGCGGGAAAAGAAGAAAATGCTGGTAACCAGCATTTTCTTCTTTTCCCACAATGTTTTCAACCCTATCATGCACAAAAATCATCATTTTAACAACTGTTAATTTGTCATTTGCAAAATGCTTTCAGTTTGGTCTAGTCCAAAATTTGCTCTTTGGGGAAGAGTTAAAAAATAAATATTGTGTAAGAGAACAGAACTTGACATTGACATTACCAGATAAATTTCGCATTCTGGTGGTCTATGAAAGGGTAAAAACATTGGCAGAAAAGGAGAAAATTCTTTTTCTCACAAAGTTTTTAAAACAATCATCCATGGGAATAGTTAAAAAAAAAATGGGTTGTTTATTGGGATAAAAGGAAAAAAATTCTGATAGAGGGCCATCCAGAAATCAATTTGGTAGGCAGATTTGTAACCAAAAACAAAATCTACTTTTTATTTCAGAAAAAAAGATATAGAATTTTTCCTCTAATTTTCGTTTTATTACCTTGGCATCAGGGTTAAGCATGTATCATGTTTTCAAACAGGAGGTCTACTATAAGGGGGAAAATTTTATCTTTAGACGTCATTTCCATAAAAACAAAGACAGCAGAAAAAACATCTACATTTTAATTATTTTTGTACAGTTGACAACATTTCAACAGAAAACAAGAGGACCATAGCGGCCCTGTATTGCTCACCTGATCTTACAACAACAATATTACAGAGACATGTCCAGCCAATATATAGGGCTGAGGGAACAAGTTGACTCCAAGTCATCATGGTCCCCTTTACCAAAAAGAAAAATTCTAGACTATTTTATGTAGAATATATGTTGCAGATGACACATTATATTTGACCAATACATTTAAGATCATTTTTTTTTTTTTTTTTTGTTGAAGGATAGAAAACATTTGGGAAAAGGAGAACATGCTGTTTAAAAGTCTTGTTCATAGGGTCATTACTATAATGTTATTTATCAAGTGATTTCGTATTGGCCCAGTAACAGGTCCGAGGCCAATACGGCTGACCTCGGACCTGTAACTGGGCCAATACGAAATTTCGGCCTTGGGCTAATACGGCTGACCTTGGACCTGTAACTGGGCCAATACGAAATCACTTGATTAATGAAAATTTTATTGATTACCCCTTTATCAAACAATCCCTGGTTTTTATGACCCTAAAAAAGAAACCTTCTGAAAACATTGTGAGAAAAGGTGAAAATGCTGGTAACCAGCATTTTCTCCTTTTTCCATGAATGTTTTCTACCCTGCTGGAAACAAATATCAATTTTTGGGTTATGTTTACTTGCCGCCTGCAAGCGCTTTCAATTTGGACCAGTCTAACATTTCGTCCTGTGGTAAAGGTTTAACTGTTGGCCCACAACCTAAGAGAAGCGAAAACAGGGTTCCTTGAACGTGTTTGGTTAAAAGTAAGCGCAGACGCTCATGCGACTAAACTTTTGACCAATCACATTTAAGGATTTCTGTATTGGTCTTGGGTCATCAATATTGATACGAGGTCAACTGTATTTATCATAGGTCAAGTCGTATTAAGCCGAGGTCACAACCTGTATACTATACGAAGTAAGAAATGTGACTAGTATCGCGTGGACCGGTTTCCATGTATAACTCCTATGTATCCAATAGTTGATTAACCCTTTCCCAAATGGCAAATTTTGGACCAGACCAAGTTGAAAGCATTTTGCAGATGACAAATTAACAGTTGCTAAAAGATGATTTTTCTATATGATAGAGTAGAAAACATTGTGGGAAAAGGAGAAAATGCTGGTTACCAGCATTTTCTCCTTTTCCCACAATGTTTTCAAAAGGCTTCTATTCCTGACCGGTACAAACCAGGGATTGTTTGGGAAAGGGTTAATAAAGGTCTGTATTGTCTGGTAAAAGGTTACCAAACTCTCCCCTAGTGCAACAGAAGCGTTACTTTGAAATGAAACAGTGACAGACAGTGGGCAATCAAAATAGATCACCTTCAGCACTATATGCCAAGGCAAGTGATCAGTAAAAACAAAGAAGTAAAATTAAGCAATGAACACATTAAACTATTAACTCTTTACCACACAAGAAAATTTTAGACTGGTCCAAATTGAAAGCATATACAAACGACAAAATAAACATGACTGAAAAATTGAAATCTGGTCTGGGAAGGGTAGACAACACTGTGGGAAAAGGCGAAAATGCTGGCTACAAGCACTTTCTCCTTTTCCCACAGTGTTTTCAAAAGACTTCTTCCTCAAGGGATTTAAAAGTCCGGATTGTGCAATAATGAGTTAAACATTCATTCAACTCTACCGAACGATAAAATTTTAGACTTTTCCAAATTGAAAGCATTTGCAGATGAAAAAGTAAACTCGACTCAAAAATTGAAAATTGTTCTAATTGTCTATTGGTAAGGTTCTCTTAATACTAGTCTTTTCCAATTAGAAAGTATTTGCAGACAACTTAAAAAATGTGATCTGATTGATCGACATCAAACAAAAAAGGAAAACGAGAAAACCCTGAGTAATACATTTTCTCTTTTCCAACAATGATTTAACCCTTTACCAAACAATCCCTGGTTTTTATGGCCCTGGAAAAGGAGGCCTTTTGAAAACAATGTGGGAAAAGGAGAAAATGCTGGTAACCAGCATTTTCTCCTTTTCCCACAATGTTTTCTACCCTACTGCGTGAAAGAATGGAGCAATCCTTTTCAAAAACAGTCTCCAAGATATTACAGCTCTGAGAAACAGTGGAAAGAGAGAAAATGTACACCATATTTCTGTACTTTTTAAAATGAAACCAAGCAAGTCCAATACATTTTATTGTCTGCAAATGCTTTGAACTAGATGTAGGCTAGTGTTACCTTGTCTAAAGAAGACCTATAATTGAAAGTGTGTAACTCATCTATCAAGCACTTCAAGAGTAAGAATCTGAATGTAAGTCATATATATGTATTTACATGCATATTAAATCCTGTACCAAATGACAAAATTTTGCATTGCTCAGAATTCTTGAAATTTGCAGACGACAATTTAGATGTGGCTAAAGTGGGTACCAGCATTTTCTCCTTTTCCCACTATTTTTTCAATGCTTTCTTTTTTAGGTTGTCAAAACTCGGGATTGTGTGTACAGTGTTAAATTTTCAGACTTAAAATTGCAGATCTATATGCTTGGAGGACAGCAAAAATCTAAACACCAGTTCCTGATACCGGTATCATAAAATAGGTAAAAGTCAAAGATAATTATTTACTCTTTCTCTTTAAAATGAGTATAAATGTGTTTTTTAAGGCTTGTTTTCATGGAAAAGTGTTTTCCACAAACATCACACTCAAATGGTTGTTCACGGGTATGCACTTTGAAATGCTGAGCAAGCGACTGTTTACTACTGTAAGTTTTCCCACAATCCCCACAGCCAAACTGTTTTTGTGATTTATCTCCCTTTGTCAAACGATCTCCTTTACCTTTTTCAACATCTTCACTTGATGTGATCTCTGAGTCAGTTCCACTGTCCTTTTCATTTTTTGAACTATTCCTATGAGAATGTACTTTTAATGATGATGTGTCTGAATCTATTTTCTGAATGCCTGCAGTTGCGGATGCACTGTCGGAGACAGATGGCATCTGTTGCAGAACCTGTTCCAAGGACAAATTGCTATGGTAACTTTCTGCATCATCTACATCAACATCAAGAACAACTTCAGGCCTACTCTTTGATGGTGAACCAAATGTATCCTCATCTCTTTTGTCTTTGGCAGGGGCTTGTTTCTCTGCTTTGTCTCGGGAAGACTTCCTTGTTTGTCGTAATGGAACATCCTCTAGTGTTTCAGGCTTTTCTGAAAGCTTATCTTTTGTAATCACCAGTGCCTTTTCTGGTGTAGGTGGTATATTCTCCATTTTATTTGAGCTTGATGATTCAGATAATTGTGATAAATCTTTTGTATTAGAAGCAGGGTGGTCTCTGGTACAGGTTTCTGATGGTTTTGATGGATCTTTTGTATTTGAAATTGTTTCTTCTTCTGTTCCAGGTTCTATTTTAATACGTTTAGAAAGAGGTTCTGTGGTAGTCTGAATCTTGTCTTTATCTGTTTCTATTGGCCTATCACGTTTAGCAGAGATACTATCTTGACTAATGTTTTGCTTTGTTGCTACTGGTGCTGTTTGCTCATACTGGTCAGGGGGTTCTTGCTTTATAGTTATTTTGTCAAGGCTTTCACTAGTAATTGCTGATTTCTCTGAGGGTGTGTTTGGCAGTGCACTTTGTTTTTTGAGTTTGTCTGCATCATTTGATTTATTTTGAGCAGGTGCCATACTTTGAACATTTGTAATAATAGGCATTGGTGAATCCTGTATTTCTGTGGACATTTTCTTTTGTGTAGCTTGAACCTTCCCTGCTTCTAAAGCATCTGTCACCAATTTCTTTTGCTGTGTGATACGTGCCTGCATGTATGGCTGTTGCGTTTCTTTTGTTGATTTTCTCTCTTGTGCTACTTGAACATGCAGTAATGGATCTGGTGCTTCTGTCAACAATTTGCCTGGTTGTGTGGCTTGAAATTGTGGTGGTTCTTGTACTTCACTTGATTGTTTTCTTTGTTGAGTGGCTTGCACCTGCTTGAATGGTTCCCTCATTTCTGTGGATAATTGATGTTGTTGTGTATGTTGAATCTGTAGCACTGGACTTCTCTTTATATTTGGACCCAGACTTTTTGGTTTAGTAACTTTTGGAGAAGGAGTATCGTCATCTATGATAACTAAAGTCCCAGAAATATTCCCTCTCCCTGCTGGTGGATGATGGGTACTTTTTGGTGGAATGTGTCTCTGAGGAGACATTTGTGGACTATGTCTAATGAACTGACTTTGTGATGCAATTGGCCTCAATTGAGATTGACCTTGACCTTGCACAGCAATTCCAGTGTTTGGTCTGCCAGGAGAAAACCCATGTGACAGAGAATAACCATGTTTTGGTGCCTCTGGATATGCCAACACTTGTCTGCTTGGTGCTACTGGACGTGTATGTAATTGTAATGGTCCACGGGACGTGTTTCTAGCAGGAGGAGTCAATGAAAAAGGTTTTGAGGTCGTTGATCTGAAGTCACTTGATGGAGGAACTGGAAAAATTGTATTTAATCTCTCAACAGTCTTAGGTCTTGGTGGGGTAAACATGCTTGCTAGATTATTATTATTGGCATTTTCAATTAGCCTGTCAGGGGATCTCTCGTTATTGCCTCTATACTGAGAACGAGCTTTCAAAGATTCTTGTTGATACTGTCTGGATTTCATCTTAAACTCTTGAGACCTCTCTTGTGGCATTGTGTCATCATCATCAGGGATTATGATTGGAATCCCAGTGGCAATAAGGTTCTCAATAAAGTTCTTCTTCGATGGTGTTGAAACAGGGCTCTTGCCAGGAGTGTTGTTACCCTTCAAGGGTGTTTGCCTTGCTGAAGGTGAAGCCCCACTCCCAAATGGTATTTGTCTTGGTGAACGCATTTGGAGTGGATGCCGAGCTGGGGTCTTTGTAGGCGTTTGCATAATGCCTTGTCGAATCTGCTTCACAGGTGTAACCTCGCCTCTCCTGACTAAGGTCTTGTCTTTTGCATGGTTATTTGTATCTGACTGAGACTCTAGATCGATTATAACAGGCTTTTCTCTTTTATTTTCCAATTCATTTTGAGCCTTATTTCCTTTATCTACATTTGTTTTGTTGGCTTCATCAACATCAACACAATCTTTTTTTGTATTGGAAGACAATGGTTTGGAATCAGCTCTGGATTCCAGACTTAAAGTGCTGGCACTTTTGGAACTGAGCTGTACTTTTTCAGGCTCCACAACTACTTGTTTAATGCTTGGAACCATTGTTGTATCTTCTTTGTTTATGGAACCTTCAGATAAATCTGTTAAAGTTATGTCACAAGTAACACCCTCTTTTTTCTTTTCATTTGTAGTTGAATTTGGTTCACTGTTTGAATCTGTATTCTGTGCAGAATTCTTCACTGGTAAATCCCCATTTGATTTATTTTGTGTAGAAAGAGTTTTGGAACCGAGCTGTACTTTTTCAGACTCCACAACTACTTGATTAATGCTTGGAACCATCGTTGTATCCTCTTTGTTTAAGGAACCTTCTGATAAATCTGTCAAAGTTATGTCACTAGTAACTCCCTCTTTTTTCTTCTCATTTCTAGTTGAAATTGGATCACCGCTTGGATCTGTATTCTGTGCAGAATTCTTCACTGGTAAATCCCCATTTGATTTATTTTGTGCAGAAAGAGTTTTGTTACTGGGTTCGTTGACTAGGGATTTCTGTAGTTTCACTGAAGATTTAAATTCTATATCATCTGTTTTTGCTGTGAAAGACTCTTCATCAGGTTTATTATCAAAATCTTTGCCTGGAAAAGTTTGACTTTCTTGCTTTGAATGAGAATCAACTATAGTTTCATTACTTTTAGCAATCACATCATTATTTACATTTGCAACAGCATAATCATCCTGAAAAGAGTCTGACAGTTCAATATTTGTGTCTTGTGACAATTTTGACTTTTCTTCTTCTAGTTTTTGGGCAATAAGCTCAATCAATTCCTCATTTGTTGTATTTGACCCCTCAGTAATTTGGTTCCAAAGTGTCAGTATTTTTCCTGCCTTATCTATACTTAAAGGGTTTTCGGACTCTGCTTCATGAAGAGAATCTCCACTTAATTTGCTATCATTGAGTGAGTCAGTCAGGTTATTATCAGATGATGCTCTGCTAGACTGATCAATATTTTCTTCATGAGTTGACTTTCCAATATCTTCCCGATGTAGGAACAATCCATCCTCATCACTAGAACCATCATCATCCCCATCAAGATCATTACCATCATTTGCCCTTTCAACGGTTTTTAAGTTTTCCATTTCATCTGATACATATTGAACCATTTCTAAAATGATTTCTTTACACTCAAACCAAATATTATCCGAAATAGTGGAAACTTCTTTTGAACACATATTACCATCAACAAAATCATGAGCTTCAATACCTTTAGGCAGAGCAGAATCATGTTCAACCACATTCACGTCACTTTGTTCAGAGTGAAAACCAATTTCATTTTCAAGCTTGCTACCACATTCTAATTGGTGGAACGAACCCCTGGAGGGTTCTTGTGCTGCATCAACAATCATGTTTTCTTCAGAATTCTTGTGAGATTGACAAACTTGAGTTTCAAGTGAATTTGTGCAGAGTTTCTTTCCTATATCAATATCAGGTGAAATGTTTGGATCTGTATGAGAATCATCAGTCAACCTTTCCCCTTGACATATTTCCATTGGTTCTTTTGTATTTTCATCTGTAACAAATTCTTTCTTTGGAACAAAATTTCTTTGGCTTTCATTATCTTTACGTTCACTAGCACTTGTATTTTCTGTACCCGAATCTGCATTAGATTTGTACTCGTCTTTATCATTACTTACAGACTTGTCAGTAACAAGACATTTGTCACTTGTCTGGGTATCACATGAAGTTTGGGCTTTCCCAGGGTCAAGTGATTCTAAATTGTCTATTTCAGTATTTTGTGATACATTTGCTTCCAGTAATTTTGTTTGAGTCTGTGATATAGAAGCTATATCTAGCTTTGTGTTTTCATTACTGATACCTTGACTAACTTCTGTACCATCTTGACCCTGATCTGAATCACTTGCAGTCTTTTCAGGGCAATGTGAGGATGAAGTTGTGTTCTTTGCTGCAGCTAACTTTGTTGATGAATCACATTTCATTGGTGCATCAGTTGACAGTGATGATGATGGTTCTGAAAAAATAACAATTGTTTACAGTCTTGTGGAAATTACCTCTTTATCATACAACAAAATTTTTAGCTCATTACAAAACGACAATATTTTAGACTTGTCTACATCGAAAGCATTTGCAGACTTCAAAATAAAAGTGACTGAAAATTTGACAATTGTTTTGTGAAGGGTTGAAACCATTGTAGGAATGCAAAAAGTGTTGATTACCAGTGTTTTTCCTTTTTCCCAGAATTTGTCTTTCTCTGAATCATAAAAACTCTGAAGAAGGGTTTGCAAGTAATATTGGCATGTATTGTTTAACCTATTACCACACAATATTCCGACTTTTGACGACCCTGGGAAAGAAGCCTTTAGAAAACATTGAGGGAAAAGGAGAAAATGCTGGTAACCAGCATTGTCTCCTTTTACCACAATGTTTTTCTACCCTTCCAAAATCAAAAGTCAATTTTTGATTCACATCTATTTTGTCGTCTGGAAATGCTTTCAGTTTGGACTGGTCCAATATTTTGTCGTTTGGTAGAGAGCTAGTGTTTGAAAGTCACATGGCTTGTTGGCTTATCTGTCAAAAATAGTTTATCATGTGCTGCAGCATACTTGAAAACTGAACTTGGTTGCGAAATTTAACACTCCAGCACTTTGGGTTTCACTGTCTCCAATAATGTTTTGGACATGTTTTATTCCATGCCTGATAGCAAAATTTAACTCTTTACAAAGGGAGAAAAAAAATTACACTTCCCTAAATTGAAAGCATTTGCAGACAACATAATAAAATGGTTCATAACTTGAAACTTTACTTTTGAACAGTATAAAACATAGTGGAAAAAGGAGAAAATGCTGGTTATCAGCATTTTCTCCTTTTTTCCAACAGTGTTTTCAAAAGAATCTTTCTTCCTCAAGGCTGTTAAAACCAGAGATTGTTTGGTAAATGGAAAATGTCAAATTCATCGAGATTACAGAACAGACAAGCACAAATAACAAAACTAAAAGATTCAGATAGAAGATTTTCACAACTTTAATACATGTTCGTAATACACAAAAGTCATGTGCATATAACTTTTAAAAACATCAGCAACAGAAAATATACAGAAATGAACTTCATTACTATGGAAAACTAAGAACCTCATAACATTTTGACAAATAACTTCTTTTTTTATTCCAACCATATGAATTACTTTAACGCCCCTGAGGGACAATCCTTCTGAAAACATTGTGGAAAAAGGAGAAAATGCTGGTTACCAGCATTTTCTCCTTTTCCCACAACATTTTCTAACCTATTAATTCTTTACCACCAATCCCGACTTTTAAAGACCCTGAGAACAAAATTTAAAAGCCTTTGAAAACATTGTGGGAAAAGGAGAAAATGCTGGTTACCAGCATTTTCTCCTTTTCCCGCAATGTTTTTTTACCCTTTCCATATCAAATTTCAGTTTTTGATTCACATTTATTGTGTCGTCTGCAAATGCTTTCAATTTGGACTAGTCCAAAATTTTGTTGTTTGGTAAAGAGTTAAAGTCATAAATCATCATGTTAACAAGATTTAATTTGTTGTCTACAAATGCTTTCAATTTGGTCCAGTCCAAAAAATTGTGGTTTGGTAAAAAGCTACCTTTTAAACCACAATTCTGTTTGTTAGGAAGCCTGAGGACATAAACCTGAGGACAAAAGGTTCGAAAACATTTCTGAAAAAGGAGAAAATGCTGGGTAATAGAATTTTCTTCATTTTTCCAACAATGTGATCTACAATTTCTAAAACAATCCCCATCAGTTTAGCCAAATTTAGTTTGTTGCAGGTGCAAAATGCTTCAATTAAGGTAAATCTGAAAAAAAAAATTGTCCGATAAAATTCAAAACACCAAAGGACCTGGGCAGAAATGCTCCTGAGAGCATCACCACTGTTTCGTCCAACACAAAACAAGTCATATTTTGTATAAAACAAGAGGGCCATGATGGCCTTGTATCGCTGCACTGCCTATTTTTTTTTTAACCCATTACCACACAATCCCTACTTTTGACACCCCTGAAAAAGAAGCCTTTTGAAAACACTGTGGGAAAAGGAGAAAATGCTGGTAACCAGCACTTTCTACTTTTCCCACAGTGTTTTCTACCCTTCCCAGAACAAATTTCAATTTTTCAGTCACCTTTATTTTGTCGTCTGCAAATGCTTTCAATTTGAACCAGTCTAAAATTTTGCCGTGTGATAAAGAGTTAACCCTTAATCACACAAATCAATGTCTGGATGACCTCATGCGCGGATCCAGATATCTTTCTAAGGGGGGGGGGGGTCCCCACCGAAAACGCACTCGTCTTTTTATATGATACTTTGATTTCCGGATTTCAGTGGATGTAAGCCGTTTACGAGAAAAGTCAACGTTTCCATTTCTAACCATGAGGAGGTCTCCACATTTAGAACCTTTTTTTTTTAAATTTATGACTCTATTTTACATAAATGCTGTGCAATATCAAACCAGTACCATTTCACGAATCCGATAACCACATTTTGTCAAAATTCCAGGGGGGGGGTCCAGACCCCCCCGGTCCCCCCCTCTGGATCTGCCCATGGACCTAGAAAGAGAGGGTTTTTAAAAACACTGTAACACTGTCAGGCAATACAAGCAGGGCCATGACATAAGCCCAGTGGCCTTTGGCCAGTGGAGCTATAAAGACACACCAGATATGACACATTTGACTATTCTGTTTATGACAATAAATGGCACACTAGGATAGTTATGTCATGCGATACAGATAAGTGACGCAAAAACTGGTCCTGTCATAAGAACATTATTTCACAAATAAGATCCAATGATTACTAATTCATGGTTGCTTGTATCCAAAAAATCTCAGATTTTGTGCATCTGATTATGATCTGCACTGGTTTCAAAGGCCATCCAAAGATGTGAATGGTGCCTTAAGGGCTAACAAGTTAGCGCTTTAACCCTTTACCAAACCACAGAATTTTAGACTGATCCAAACTAAAAACACTCGCAGACAACAAAATAAACACAACTGAAAAATTGAAATAGATATTTCAAACAGGGTAGAAAACAATGTGGGAAAAGGAGAAAATGCTGGTTACCAGCATTTTCTCCTTTTCCCACAATGTTTTCAAAAGGCTTCTTTCTATCTCAGGGATTGTTTGGTAATGGATTAACGGCACATTTGTTTCACAGAGTGAGAAAAACACAGACTTTGAATGTGAAAGCGTAAACGTAAAAACACGACAAAGATTTTCTGAAGGAGGAAGTAAAGACTGTCATCGCATTATCAAATGCTGTGCCATATGCGACTTCAAATTTCCTTTCACTGTGAAGGACTTTCCGCATACTTTACATGTGAATGGTTTTTCACCGGTATGGATTCTGTAATGCATTTCAAAATGAGACTTCCACTTAAAGGCTCTCCCACAAATGTCGCACGGAAATCTGTTCTGTTCACTTCTTACTGTGTCCCCCTTCTTTGACAGGGTCAATTGCACTGCAAAGAAAAAAGGACACAGTTGCAGACGACAAATTAAATATGTCTCAAAGGATGGAATTTGTCTCTGAAAGGGTTGAGAACATTGTAAGAAAAGGGATAATACTCTTATTAAAAAGCTTTTGGTTCTTTCCCCTTAATTCTTTACCAAACAAAAAAAAATATTAGACTGGTCTAAATTATTAAAATTATTTGCATGCAACTAATTAAATTCAGCCCAAGTGATGATCTCAATCTTTTAAAGGGTAGAAAACATTGTGGAACAAGAGCGGCAAATTGTCGCAAGATACGCCTGTCTTACCCCAAGTTGTAAAGCTTGGGCATGCAATGGACAAAATTCAAGTATGAAAAATGACAAAGGGCATTAACTCAAAAATTACGTGAGCAAGAGTTATGATTCCTGTGCACTGCACTCTCCCTTGATGAGATCTATCCACCCCTGAAATTTCATAACCTTAGCTAGTATAGTTTTGGAGATATTCACCGGACAAAATTCAAGTATGAAAAACGACAAAGGGCAATAACTCAAAAATTAAGCAAGCAACACTTGATTCCTGTGCAGTGCACTCCCCCTGGGTGAGATCTATCCACCTATGAAATTTCATAACCCTAGCTAGTATAATTTTGGAGATATGCTCCGGACAAAATTCAAGTATGAAAAACAACAAAGGGCAATAACTTAAAAATTAAGCAAGCAAGAGTTATGATTCCTGTGCACTGCAATCCCCACTCGATGAGATCTATCCACCCATGAAATTTTATAACCCTAGCTAGGACAGTTTTGGAGATATGCTCTGGACAAAGAACTGGACACCGCCCACCTGCCCGCCCGCCACCGGTGATCCCATAATACATCCCATCTTCGACAGGCGTATAAAAAGGAGAAAAGACTGCTTCCTTGGGGTCATCAAGTCAGGATTGTGTGGTGAAGTGTTACGCATAAAAGGGTCCTTCATAGCTAAAGTTGCCTTAGCAGGTAGAGCAGATAAAAATCAGACTGCACAAAAAGTGCAGTTTGATTTTTGATCTACACTGTCACTTTGCTCTCCTGACATACAAGGCAAAAACATAATTTTGCGATAATTTGGGTCTTCTTTGTACATTTACAAAGTCTGGTAGCTTTATTTTGCCCTCTCAAAAGCTTTTTTCCTGGGATTATAAAAGCATGGCATACAGTTTGGTAATGCATAAATACAAAGTTGACCTATTCCTCAAGGTCATAATGGAGGTCAAGATGAAGGTCAAATGCTAATAAGTTAAGAGTTTTTTCACAAGGTCATATATAGGTCAAGATGAAGGTCAAATCAGGGTCACATTTAAAATTTGCTTTGATTTTGACATCATTTTTCCAAAAACCTTCCAGCTGCCAAATGGGACACCATGTGAGCTCTTAGATTGCTTTTAATAGAGAAAGTCTTTCCACACTGTATGCACGAGAATGGTCTTTCCCCTGTATGAATTCTATAGTGAATGTCAAGATGAGACTTCCAACGAAACCCTTTTCCACAAACATTGCAAGTTAAAAGCTGTCCATTAGGGTTTGTGCTTGCACCGCCTGAAATTAGATTGTGAAAAAACCTCTTTACCTATTAACCCATTACCACACAATCCCTACTTTTGACGCCCCTGAGAAAGAAGCCTTTAGAAAACATAGTGGGAAAAGGAGAAAATACTGGTAACCAGCATTTTCTCCTTTTCCCACAATGTTTTCTACCCTTCACAAAATAAATTTCAAATTTTCAGTCACTTTTATATTTTCGTCTGCAAATGCCTTCAATTTGGGCAAACCTAAAATATTGTCGTTTAGTAATGAGTTAACCCTTTCCCAAATGACAAATTTTAGACTGTCCCAAACTCAAAGTGTTTGCAGATGACAATTTTGAATTTGATAAGAATGGCAGAAAGTTTTCCAATAGGCTAGAAAACACTGTGGGAAAAGGAGAAATTGCTCGTTACGAGCAATTTCTCCTTTTTCCCACAGTGTTTTCTCAAGACTTGTACTGCAGACACGTAAAAACCAGGGCTTGTTTGGGAAAGAGTTAACATACAATCCCAAGTCTTAAGGACCCTGTGGATAGGGGCTTTTAAAGCAGAAATAAATGTTGCTTTAACGAGGATTTCTGTCTTTGATAGGGTAGAAACTACATGTACTGTTGGAAAGCAAGAAAATGCTGGTTATAGTAACCAGCATTTTCTCGCTTTCCAACGATGTTTTTATAAAAACCCTCTCTTTCTGGTTCATTAAAATCGAGATTGTGTGATACAAGGTTAATGTCCAATGTTTGTGGAAAAGACAATATTACTTGATCCCAATCTGTATGAGAGAAGGCAAGAAACTGTAAAATTTGTAGTTATTTTTCCATCGTAACAGATCACAAACTTTAGGCATGTCAACTAATGCAATTCCATTAAAAGGACTCGTATTTAAAGGGTATGGGAACATTTTCAAAGTTTAAAAGTAACACATCATCTGCTTGGCTAATCCAAATGGAATCAAAGCACTGATGCACTGAAGGCAGCGGGTTTGTGCCAGCTACAGATCTTATTATTTTCTTTGCATAGGTTTCCTTTATACTTGACCCTAAAAATCTAAACAAGAGGACCATGATGGTCCTATATCGCTCACCCGAGTACAAAGCAGTAAAGGTTTACAATGAAGATAAATACCAAATATCAAAGTTCAAGATCAAATAATTCTGACAGGGTATGTAACTGTGCAAAAAGCATCTTCTACTTTTAGAGAAGAAGATTTTTAAAGTTTTCCTTCTTTGTTCCTATGTTTCAAACTTGTGGACCCCTGTGCCGGACCAGTTTTGACCCCAGGGGCATCATATGAACAATCTTGGTAGAGGTCCACTTGGAGATGCTACATACTAAATATCAAAGCTCTGCACCTTCTAGTTTCAGAGAAGAAGATTTTTAAAGTTTTCCTTCTTTGTTGCTATGTTTCAAACTTGTGACCCCCGGGGCCGGGCCAGTTTTGACCCAAGGGGCATCATATAAAGAATCTTGGTGGAGGTTCACTAAGAGATGCTACATACCAAATATCAAAGCTCTGCCCCTTCTAGTTTCAGAAAAAAAGATTTTTAAAGTTTTCCTTCTTTATTCCTATGTTTCAAACTTGTGACCCCCGGGGCGGGGCCTGTTTTGACCCCAGGGGCATCATATGAACAATTTTTGTAGAGGTCCACTAGGAGACTCTAAGTACCAAATATCAAAGCTCTACGCCTTCTAGTTTCAGAGAAGAAGATTTTTAAAGATTTTGCTATTTTTTTCCTTTTGGTTGCCATGGCAACCAGAGTTATGGCTGGAATTCAATCTCTTAAAGAACTTTGGTGGAGCTTCACCCAAGGAACATCCCTGCCAAGTTTCATCAAGATTGGCCCAGTGGTTTAGGAGGAGAAGATGTTTAAAGAAGTTGTGGACGACAGACGATGACAACGGACATTGGGCGATCACAAAAGCTCACCATGAGCACTTCGTGCTCAGGTTAGCTAAAAATTGTTGAAAAAGGAGGAAATGCATTTTCTCCTTTTCCAACAATGTTTTCAGAAAGCCTCTACCCGAAGGTCTATTAAGTCTTCATTGTGTGGCAAAAATACCTTGTTCAGCAAACTTTCTTTTATGTGAATTATTGCCTCTAACCACTGATGCCTGGTTTGGAAAGTTGTGTCAGTACTGGTCACTAGTATGAGAAAGTCAAGAAACACATACATAGGTGCACTGGCCCCTGTTATATGACCCAAGCTGTTTAAATTGCATTAAATGCTAATAAATTATACTCAAAGAAGCCATTTGCAGACAAAACTTTAAACATGGCTCAAATAACAGTGTACACCTTTGATAGGGTAGAAAACATTGTTGGAAAAGGAGAAAATGCAGCTTACCAGCATTTTCTCCCATTTCTACAATGTTTGTAAAAAGCTCTAAAGTTCGTGTTGTACAAATAAATGTATGACATAATCAGCATTTATAACTACTTTTAACTCTTTACCACCCACTGCCGACTTCTAACAACCATAAGAAAGAAGCCTTGTGAAAACAATGTGGGAAAGGAGAAAATGCTGGTTCCCAGCATTTTATCCATTTTCCACGATGTTTCCTACCCTATAACATAAAAATTGTACCATTTGAGCCACAATGAAATTGTCGTCTGCAAATGCTTTCAATTTGAACACAGCTGAAATTTTGTTGTCTGTTAAAGGCTTAATCCTACTGCAGGTGACTTTTCGTTTAACATCGCCTTTCATTGCTGAATCCGTACGACTTTGGCAATAAAAGGCGATGTTACACATCCCGTTAGGGTGCCCTATGCTCAATAAAAACGTTTGCTCTGAAAATATTTTCTTTTGCACTTTCTTGGTGTATGTAGATACTGACTCCTTCTTTCAATTTCTATTCTACATTACGGATGAACTCCTAAGGTGTAAAGCGGTTTTGAAGGGTGGCGTCTGCGCAAGTAGCGTGTATTTATCCCATTACCACACAGCAAAATTTTAGACCTTTCCAGATTGGAAGCATTTGCAGACGACAATTTCAAAGTGGCTCAAATGGTGCTATTTTGCTTTGATAGGGTGAAAAACTTTGTGGGAAACGGAGAAAATGCTGGTTACCAGCATTTTCTCCTTTTCCCACAATGTTTTCAAAAGGCTTCTTCCTTAGGGGCGTCAAAAGTAGGGATTGTGTGGTAATGGGTTAAACATGATCATTTGGGAGGTACTATTTAGTCACAGGTAGGAATCGAGTTTTGTTTACCTCGCATATCCAGGAAAAAGCTGCTGGATGCAAGAATTCTAGACCTAGATAAATATAATAGGCATTGAAAATCAGTTACTCATACCTGGGGACTATGACAGCGGGTTTCACCCGCTGCCAAAAATCTGCAGAATAAGACTAAGAATGTTCTTGAGAATGGTTGGTGAATACTGGTCTACAAACCATTCTTAAGAACATTACCAAACAACAATATTTCAGACTGGTCCAAATTGAAAGCATTTGCAGACGACAAAATCAAAGTGACTGGAAATTTGAAATTTGTTTTGTGAAGGGTAGAAAACGTTGTAGGAAAAGGAGAAAATGCTGGTTACCAGCAGTTTCTCCTTTTCCCACAATGTTTTCTAAAGGCTTCTTTCTCAGGGGCGTCAAAAGTAGGGATTGTGTGGTAATGGGTTGAGAACATTCTTTGTCTTATTGTCTTATTCTCAGAGACTTTAAAAATTTGAAAGTAACAGAACTTCTGATTGGCTAAACCATTTGGCTAAACCAAATGGTTTAGCCAATCAGAAGTTCTGTTACTTTCAAATCTAGAAAATTCTGAAGAATAAGCCCAAGAACTTTCTTGAGAATGGTAGGTGAATACAGGCCCTGATCTAGTACACCATCTGCAAAAACCACTGCCAACACCATTGAACCCTTTACCAAACAATTCTTGGTTTTACAACCCTGAAATAGAAGCATTTTGAAAACATAGTGGGAAAAGGAGGACATGCTGGCATTAGCAGCATTTTCTCCTTTTCCCACAATGTTTTCTACCCTACTGGAAACAAATTTCAGTTTTTAATTTAAGTTAATTTTGTCGTCTGCAAATGCTTTCACTTTGGACCAGTTTAAAATGTTAAAAGCATTGACACTTTACCACTAAATCCAGTTTTAACGACTCTGAGGTTGAAGGCTTTCCAAAACATTTTTTTCGGAAAATGGAGAAATGCTGGTAAACAGCGTTATCTCCTTTTCTCAAAATGTTCTTTACCATACCAAAAACAAGAGGACCATGATGGTCCTATATCGCTCACCTGAGTACTAAGCAGACAGGTCTACAATGAAAATTCTTCTTTTCCAAAAGGATCATCCTATCGTATTTGATAGAGGTCCACTAGAAGATGCTACATAATGAAATATCAAAGCTCTACAATTTCCAGTTTCAGAGAAAAATATTTTTAAAGTTTTCCTTCTTTGTCCCTGTTTCAAACTTGTGACCCCAGAGGCAAAGCCAGTTTGAACCCCAGGGACATTGTGTTAACAAACTTGGTAGAGGTCAACTAGCAAGATGCTTCATACCAAATATCAAAGCTCTACTCCTTCTTGTTTCAGAAGATTTTTAAAGTTTTCCTTCTTTGTTCCTATGTTTCAACCTTGTGACCCCGGGGTGGGTCCAGTTTTGACTCCAGGGGCATCATGTGAACAATCTCGGTAGAGGTCCACTAGGAGATGCAACATAATAAATGTCAAAGCTCTGCACTTTCTAGTTTCATAGAAGAAGAATTTTAAATTTTTCCTGCTTGTTCCTATGTTTCAAACTTGTGACCCCCGGGGCTAGGCCAGTTTTGACCCCAGGGGCACAATATGAATACTCTTGGTAGAGGTCCACTAGTAGATACTACATACCAAATATCAAAGCTCTGCACCTTCTAGTTTCAGAGAAGAGGAATTTTAAAGTTTTCCTTCTTTGTTCCTATGTTTCAAACTTGTGACTCCTGGGGCAGGGCCAGTTTTGACCCCAGGGGCATCACATAAACAAACTTGGTTGAGGTCTACTAGGAGATACTACATACCAAATATCAAAGCTCTTCGCCTTCTCATTTCAGAGAATAATAATTTTAAAGTTTTCCTTCTTTGTTGCTATGTTTCAAACTTGTGACCCCTGGGGCAGGGCCAGTTTTGACCCAAGGGGCATCATATGAATGATCTTGGTAGAGGTCGACTAGGAGATGCTACATACCAAAAATCAAAGCTCTGACCCTTCTAGTTTCAGAGAAGAAGAATTTTAAAGTTTTCCTTCTTTGTTGCTATGTTTCAAACTTGTGACCCCCGGGGCCGGGCCAGTTTTGACCCCAGGGGCATCATATGTACAATCTTGGTAGAGGTCACTAGGAGATGCTACATACCAAAAATCAAAGCTCTACGCCTTCTAGTTTCATAGAAGAAGATTTTCAAAGATTTTGCCATTGTTTTTCCTTTTGGTTGCCATGGGTTGCCATGGCAACCAGTTATGACTGGAATTCAATCTCTAGATCAACTTTGTTAGAGCTTTACCCAAGGAATATCCCTGCCAAGTTTCATCAAGATTGGCCTAGTGGTTTGGGGGGAGAAGATGTTTAAAGAAATTGTGGACGAAGAACGATGCACGACGGACATTGGGCAATCACAAAAGCTCACCATGAGCACTTCGTGCTCAAGTGAGCTAAAGACAATTAATCCTTAGAGCTACTTTTCATTTGTTGTCTGAAAATGCTTCTAAGTTGATTTAAATCATCTGAATACTTTGTAATTTGGAAAAGAGTTCACTGTTTACTACACAATCCTGACTTTTAATGACCCAGAGAAAGAAAAATTTTGAAAACACTGTGGGAAAAGGAGAAAATGCTGGTAACCACTACATTTTCTACCCTTCACAAATCAAATTTTGATTTTTGATTCATTTTGTCTTCTGCAAATGCTTTCAATTTGGGCTAGACCAAAATTTTGTAATTTGGGAAAGAGTTAAAGACAACAATTACTGTCAAAAACATCCTGATGTCAAAGGAGAAACTGCTGGTATGAAGCAATTTCTGCACTTGCTGAACATTTTTGAGAACATGTTGTTCAGAATGCAATCTGAATGATACAACGTAATTTCACTGGTAGATACAGTTTAATTCACTTGTAGAATACTCTACTATTTCGTTAGCAATTACTGTCATTTCATCGGTAGATTCTCTGTTATTTCAGTGGTAGTTGAAGTACTATTTCATTGGTGGATACTCTGTTATTTCATTGGTAGTGTACAGTTCTGTTTGATTGGTACATGCTTTGATATTCCACTAGTAGATACAGTTAATTCATTTTGGCAGATACTCTCTTATTTCAGTGGTAGACACTATTTATAATATATTTTCGATTGGTAGATACTCAGTTGTTTTATTGATAGTTACAGTTCTATTTTAAACATTCTGAACTCTTTATGGATCTCAAATTCCATTTAATCTATATTACACAAGAAAACTTTGGACTGGGCCAAATTGAAGCCCCTTGCAGAAGACAAATTAAACATTGCTACAAAGACATTCATTATCTCTGATACTAGTAAAGGTAGAAAATATTTTGGTAAAAGGAGAAAATGCTTGTTACCAGCATTTTCTCTTTTTCCCACAATATTTTCAAAAGTCTATTCTTTTAGGGTTGTCAAAAGTCAGGACTGTGTGGTGAAATGTGAACTAAATACCAGACACTCCCAAGGTATAGGGGCTGACCAAGACATTTAATGGCCATTATGGCTATAATCAGGCTATAAATATAACAGTTTCTAAAGGTACCCCTGTCCTCAATAACGAGGACGCTTTTGAGCGTCTACGTAAGACTGATAAAGTGCTTTAACTCCTGGCATACCGTGCACATAACGCACATGTTGGTTCAAACTGCTTGTTTGTTTAAAAGTTCTTTTACACTGTTTACAGCTAAACGGCCGCTCCCCTGAGTGCATACGGTAGTGGGTCTCAAGTCCATATTTATACGAGAAGGCTTTTCCACAATCCCCACAAATAAAGCGACCCTTAGGGCGCTTGGCTCCTTTCCGCTTTGATGGCGTATTTCCGAACTCGGATGGCATCAGCTGTTCTTCCTTTTTGATAGATTGGGCAAGACAGTTGGAGGGTGACTCTTCCTTATCTGAAATCAAGTGGTTAAAGTATTTAGCAATATTTGCCTTTCAATATCGACAATTGTAAGAATTTATCACTTGGAACAGAGCTATACTGTCTTTCACTGTTATATGCAGTGTGTCTATAATATCTGGTGTTCTATTGGCTTTCTTAAAGACTTTGGTCAGACATCATCCCAGGTCTTCGAAAGTAGAGTCAGGTGTTATCAGCATTTCTCAAACTTTTAATCTCAATTCTTTTTTTCTTAATATTGTATAAACTTCTATTAAATAGTCTCATGTTTTAACAACCCAAAGGAGAAAGGCTGAAAAAACTGTAAGAAAAGAAAACACTGGTAGTCAGCATTTTCTTTGATTCCGATGATATTTTCTGTCCTTACAAAATCATATTCCAGCATTTCCATTTTTCCCCGAGAATGCTTCGATACAGCTTCTTCCTCACAGTCGTTAAAACTGTGGACTGTGCACTTACAAAAATCAATCCAGTTTTATTTATAGTTTTCCATTCTACTACATGATGAAATCAGGGCCTTTATTTCAGGTTTACAATGTACAAATCGTACATGTCTCTTCAAATTGCTGTTCGTCGTAAATGTGCTAGGACACTGACTACAGCTAAATGGTCGCTCGCCGGAATGCATGCGATAGTGAATCTCAAGCTGGGCGTTACTTGTGAAGCCTTTTCCGCAATCTCCGCAGTTAAAGCGACCTGGTCCTTTAAATTTTGATGGAATATTCCGAAACTCAGCTGGCAAAGCTAGATCGTCCTTTTGAAGAAATGGGGCAAGATACTGGGAAGATGTCTCTCCAAAACCTGAAATCAAGCGGGGAAAGCAGTTAGCAATGTTTGCTGTTCTTTGTGCCAAATTTATGACAAAAAGAGATACAATTCTAGAAAGCCAGTGCCCAAACCTAGATGTTGGAAATACCTGTTGTGTTCCAAAGGGAAAAAATACCCAGAAGTCCCCATCACTACACTGCAAAAAATTATGAAAATCAAAATAATGGAACACTAGAGGCGCTTGAGCGCCTGTATCGCTCCACAGCCCTGATTTTTCTGTAACGGTGAAGAGAAGTTTTTAACAATTACCATTCATTCCTGCATTTTAGGTCACTAAAGAAAAAAAGCTGTGAAAAACATTGTGAGAAAAGAAGAAAATAATAGTAACCTGCATTTTCTTAGTTTTACACAATAATTTCTACCCTTTTTGATACAAGTTTTACTAATTTGAAGATTTATCATGTTGTCTGCAACATCTTTCAATTATGACCAGTTATAAAAATTTTGTCTTCTGGTTATAGTTAACTCATTACCAAATGACAACATTTTAGGGTTGTCCAAATGGAAAGCATTTGCAGATGAAAAAATAAAAGTGACTGAAAATTTGAAAGTTTTGTGAAGGGTAGATAACATTGTGGGAAAAGAAAATGCTGGTTACCAGCATTTTCTCCTTTTCCCACAATGTTTTCTAAAGCCTTCTTTGTCAGGGACGTCAAAAGTAGGGACTGTGTGGTAATGGGTTAAAAAGGGTCTTGTTACAAACCATTTTGGGTGGGGTAACATCAAAATATAGAAAATATGTATTGTGGCAATTGTTTTATTGAAGTTGCAGGTTCAGTTTGATTGGTTAACAAAATGCCTTATCACAACAGTAAAGCCCTGTCCTCTTTGTACAAGGTCACCAGTAGGTCAACAAACCTTTACCAGAACTAATCAAAGTGCAGAGGTTCTCTTGTTTTATATGAAAAGGATTATAGATTATGTAAAGCAACCATCTTTAACGCTTTACCAAACGACAAAATTTGGGATGTGACCAAACTGAAAGCATTTGCAGACAACAAATTAAACATTGATGAAATGATGATTCTCTCTTTGATAGAGTAGAAAACACTGAGGGAAAAGGAGAAAATGCTGATTACCAGCATTTTCTCCTTTTCCAAGAGTTTTTTCCCAAAGACTTCTTCTTTAGGGTCGTTAAAAGTCAGGATTGTATGGCAAAGACTTACCACCATAGGAACTAACCTGCAATACAACAATGAAATCAAAACGAATAGTTTGAGAGAAAAAATTTTTCAAAGATTTTACCTTATACCATAAAAGGAAAATGAGTCTCCTATAAAAGCCATGTTTTTTGACGGATCTTTTTTCTTTTTTTAAGGAATTCTGTAGACCTCTATCTAAGGAACATTCTAAGGAACATTCCTGCAAAAAAGTAATGCTATCCAATTAGCGGTTTGGGAGGAGAAGATTTTTAAAGGTTTTTTACTTTGGTTGCCATGGCAACCAGAATTATTCATGGAACACAATTATTTGAAGGAATTTGAAAGAGGACCACCTAAAGAACATTCCTTTGAAATTTGGTAAAAAAAGAGAAAAAGTTTACGGACGTACGCACGCACGGACGAACGGACAGTGGACACAACGCCATGACAATAGCTCGCTGGCCTTCAGCCAGTGGAGCTAAAAATGAAATTCAACAAATAAATAATTTTTTTTTATGAATTTACTAGTATTTAGTATACATCAGATCCAATATTAGTTAACCCATTACCACACAATCCCTACTTTTCACACCCCTGAGAAAGAAACCTTTAGAAAACACTGTGGGAAAAGAAGAAAATGCTGGTAACCAGCATTTTCTCCTATTCCCACAATGTTTTCTACCCTTCACAAAACAAATTTCCAGTCAGTTTTATTTTGTCGTCTGCAACTGTTTTCAAATTGGATCAGTCTAAAATATTGTCGGTTGGTAATGGGTTAAATGTTTTTACCTATTTACTGAATGACATAATTTTGGACAGCACCAAATTGGAAGCATTCATTTGCAGATGACAAATTAACCCTTTCCCTAACAACAAATTTTGGACCCTCCCAAACTGAAAGAGTTTGCAGACAATTTTAGATTTGGAGAAAATTGCATAAAGTTCCCAAAAAGGGTAGAAAACACTGTGGGAAAAGCAGAAATTGCTCGTTACGAGCAATTTCTCCTTTTCCCACAGTGTTTTCAAAGACTTTTTTACTGCAGACACGTAAAAATCTGGACTTGTTTGGAAAGGGTTAAATGTTGTTAAAATGACAATTTCTGTCATTAGTAGGGAAGAGAATATTTCTGGGATATGAAGAAAATATGCCGGTTACCAGTATTTTTTCCTTTTTCCACACCTTTGCAAAAAAGCCTTCTCTTTCAGGGTCACCATCAGTCAGGATTGTGTGGTCAAGTGTTAACCAGTAAAATGCTGGTTACCAGTATTTTCTCCTTTTCCCACAGTGTTTTCGAAGGCTTTCTTTTTTGTGTAGTAAAGAGTTAAGGTCTACAGCAACTAAATCTCACATTAAGCCACAGAAGCTGCTGAAATTGGCGATCAGTAGCTGTTACGAAAATGTCAATACATGTATTATGTTATGAATCAAGTGATTTCGTATTGGCCCAGTAACAGGTCTGAGGTCAGCCGTATTGGCCTGGCCTTCAGCCTCCAGCCATTACGGCTGACCTGTAACTGGGCCAATACAAAATCACTTTTCGGCTTTAGGCCAATACGGCTGACCTCAGACTGTAACTGGGCCAATACTAAATCACTTTTCGGCCTCAGGCCAATTAGGCTGATCTCAGACCTGTAACTGGGCCAATACGAAATCACTTTTCGGTTCAGGCCAATACGGCTGACCTCGTACCTGTAACTGGGCCAGTATGAAATCAATTTTTGGCCTCAGGCCAATACGGCTGACTTCAGACCTGTAACTGGGCCAATACGGATTCATTTTTCGGCCTTGGGCCAATACAGCAGACCTCGGACCTGTAACTGGGCCAATATGAAATCACTTATCGGCCTCAGGCCAATACGAAATCACTCGATTAATGACAATTTTATTAATTAACCCTTTACCAAACAATCCCTGGTTTTAACGACCCTGAAAACGAAGCCTTCTGAAAACATTGTGAGAAAAGGAGAAAATACGGGTAACCAGTATTTTCTCCTATTTACCAGAATGTTTTCTACCCTGCTTGAAACAAATATCAATTTTTGGGTTACGTTTACTTTGCCGACTGCAACTGCTTTCAATTTGGACCAGTCTAAAATTTTGTCCTTTGGTAAAGGTTCAACTGTTGGCCCAGAATCAATATGACAACCAACGAGAAGTGAAAATAGGGTCCCTTGAATGTGATTGGTTAAAAGTAAGCTCAGACGCTCACGCAACTAAACTCTTGACTAATCACATTCAAGGATCTCTGTACTGGTCGTGGGTCATCAATATTGATATGAGGTCAACTGTATTGATCGGAGGTTAAGTCGTATTAAGCCAGGGTCACGACCTATACACTATATGAACTCAGAAATGTGACTAGTATCGTGTGGACTGGTTTCCATGTATAACTCGTATATATCTAATATGTAATTAATAATGCATGATATTTACAGATAAGTTAGTGAGTCTACAGCCCCTAATTCTCATATCAAAAGACAGAAGCTGCCAGAATTGGCTGAGTCTATGATAGCTTTTACGATAAACATTGATGCTGATGTTACCAGTAAGAGGGTTGTAATCCTCACGATGTCCGTCTTTGATAGTGTAGAAAATGTGCTGGAAAAGGAGAATGCTGGGTCCAGCAATCTCTCCATTACCTGCAATATTTTCAAAACCCCTCTCCTTCTGGGTTGTCAAAACTCGGGATTGTGTGGTGGAATATTAGAGTTCATTCTTCAATCCAAGTAAGATCTTTATGCTTGGACTTGCGTAAGATTTTCATTTAATATAGATCTTGACACCAGAAATACAAATAATGCTGTCAAATCAGGTATGTCAGCTTTAAAACAGCCATTCTATCACTGCACTAGCTCGTACAATATAACAAAATTTTAGACTTGCTGAAACTGACAGCATTTGCATGCGACAAATTTAATATGACTCAAATGTCATAATTTGTCTGAGGTTTTAACACATTGATAACGGGAAGAGCGGAAAATATTGGTTACCGCATCTTCTGCTGTTCCAAAAATATTTTTAACCCTTTCCCAAACGGCCAATTTTGGACCACACCAAACTGAAAGCATTCTGCATATGACAATTTAACAGTTGCTAAAAAGAAGATTTTTCTATATGATAGGGTAGAAAACATTGTGGGAAAAGGAGAAAATGCTGGTTACCAGCATTTTCTCGTTTTCCCTCAATGTTTTCAAAAGGCTTCTATTCCTGACCCGTAAAAACCAGCGATTGTTTGGGAAAGGGTTAAAAGCCTTTTTATCTAGGTCATGGGAACTCAGGGCCTGTATTCACCAACCATTCTTGAGAATGTTCTCTGTCTTATTCTCCAAGATTTATTAAATTTGTAAGTAATACAACTTCTGATTGGCTAAAATTCGGTTCAGCCAATCAGAAGTTGTGTTACTTTCAAATACAGAAAATTCTGGAGAATAAGACAAAGAATGTTCTTAAGAATGATTGTTGAATACAGGCCCAGGATTGTGTTGTAAAGATCTTTGCAAGATTGACTGATTTAACTCATGACCAAACAACAATATTTTAGGTTTGTCCAAATCGAAAGCAGAAAAACAGAAGTGACCGAAAATTGAATTTAGTTTTATGAACGACAGAAAATCAGGTTACCAGTATTTTCTCCTTTTCCCATAATGATTTCTAAAGACTTCTTTCTCAGGATCGTTAAAAGTAGGGATTGTGTATTTATGGGTTAACTTGCACAATTTTTTTTTTAAATAGGTAATTGTCTTCACACCAGATATACAAAAAAATACTCTTGGCTGACATGTTAAACCTTAAGCCTTTACCACACAATCCTGACTTTTAACGACTTTGAAAAAGAAGTCTTCTAAAAACATTGTGGGAAAAGGAGAAAATGCTGGTAACCAGCATTTTCTTCTTCTCCGACAATGTTTTCTACCCTTTCCAAACCAAATTTCAATTTTTCAGTCATATTTATTTTGTCGTCTGCAAATTCTTTCGAATTGGACAAGCCTAAAATATTGTCGTTTGGTAACAAGTTTAGGCAGGCATATTATCTCTGAACCAGCCAACCAACCACTGAATTAACTCTCTACCAAATGACAAAATTTTAAAATTGCCCAAACTGAAAGCGTTTGCATGCGTTAAATTCAATTTTGGTTACTAGCATTTTCTGCATTTCCCACATGGTCTTCTAAAGTCTTCCACCTAAGGTTTCATAAAGTTGACTTGTTACATGTTAAATGCTCGTCAAAAGCATCCAAAAAATGACTTCTTGATTGTCACGAGATTTCATAGTTCTCTTTGATATTTTCACCGCACAAGCGTTGGGTCCTTATATGCCGATACAAATTGTTACTTTGGGTAAAGCCCTTGCCACAAGCCGGGCACTGGTAAGGCCGTTCCCCTGTGTGGGTCCGAAAGTGAGCCATGATATTATATCGAGTATTCATCACTTTGTTACAGCCTGGAAACGCACACTGGTAGCTTTGCCAGGATTGGGCACTTTCTCCATCTGCAAAACAGAGGGAGGTAGTAATGTTATGTTTCTTTTCCGACATCAAAATCTAACACTTTTCTAAACTGAAGGCATTAATAATAGTCTCACATCACTTTCAGAAGTAAGTTGGTATTCAGTGAAAATTCTTAGTCAAAAAAGGGACATAACTGTGTCAAAAATATTCGATGGTTGCCTGCCCCTTTTTTATTGGTTCCCCTTTTCATTGTTAACAACTAGTCCAAGTCTGAAGTATACTACTCAACATTTGCTAGGGATCACCATATAAAATTCCACCGCCAAAATGTTTGTGACCTGTATCAGGTATGGTTTTTCAATATGATACATTGCTACACTGATAAGATACACTGCCTATAGTAATGGGTGTTTTACCTCATTACCAAACGACAAAATTTTAGGTTTGTCCAAATCGACAGCATTTGCAGACGACAAAATAAAAGTGACTGAAAATTTGAAATTTGTTTTGTGAAGGGTAGAAAACATCGTGGGAAAAGGAGAAAATGCTGGTTACCAGTATTTTCTCCTTTTCCCACAATGTTATCAAAAGGCTTCTTTCTAAGGGTAGTCAAAAGTAGGGATCACGTGGTAATGGGTTAATACGAAACTGCATAGTTGCAAAATATAATCATATGTAAATACCCAAGTGATCCCTAGCAAATGTTGAGTGGTATAGATATTATCAGTAATGACAAGTTTGAAGTAAATATTATCAGTTATGACAGTTATTGTTAAATGTTTTAGTTTTGGTACAACAACAATGATGATTCTGGTGCAGAAGACAAACCAGGCTATGAACAAACAAAGAAATTTAATGTGGCTTAACTCTTTACCAGATGACAGAATTATAGACTGGTCCAAATTGAAAGCATTTGCAGACCACAAAACAATTGTAACTGAAAAATTGAAATTTGCTTTGGGAAGGGAAAGAAAACATTGTCGTAAAAGGAGAAAATGCTGGTTACCAGCATTTTCTCCTTTTCCCACAATGTTTTCAAAAAGCTTCTTTCTCCGGGTCGTCAAAAGTCAGGCTTGTGTGGTAAAGGGTTAAAGGGGGTAAAATCCGGACCTTTAACAACCCAGAGAAAGAAATCTTTAGAAAACATCGGGAAAAGGAGAAAATGCTAGTAACCAGCACTTTTTCCCTTTCCCCAAAATGTTTTTAAACTTTTCCTAAAACATTTTCAATTTTTGGGTCACATTTATTTTGTTGCCTGCAAAATGTCTCAATTTAGACTGGTCTAAAATTTTGTTGATTGGTAAAGAATTAACACCTTACCAAACGACAAAATCTTGGACTGGTCCAAATTGAAAGCATTTGCTGATGAGAAAATAAATGCCAATCAAAAATTAACCAGCATTTTCTCCTTTTCCCACAATGTTTCCTAAAGCTTACTTTTTCAGGGTCGCTGAAAGGCGGAATTATGAGGTAAAGATTTAATGTATCTCAATCATGCTTTTCACCATGCAAGTCCTCATATAACTGACCTTTCTGTAAACATGAGTTTGGCACGACCCCCTTAGTAACACGGTATATCTGTTGTCAAGCCTGACAAGCTAACCAGATAGTGGCATCGAATACAAAGAGAAAGAGCATTTATTTAAGTTTTATTCTAGCTGATATTTCGCTCTAGGTTAATTACAACAATTTTTTCCCGAACGTTCTTATCAGTTCAAATAGTGTTGGCCGTTTTGATAATTAAATAGACATGATCAAACTATCGCATGTCTATAACAAATTGTGTCAGACTTTTTTGTTTACATGTCGCCCAATGCTGCGTTTTCATTGGCCAATAAGACATTGCAACACCTTTCAATCAAAATTGGCAGAAAGGTCAATATTATAAATACATTCGTAAAAATCTACTTTGTCTCACAACTGTGCAGACTAGTCTTTTCATACCCAGTGTTACAGGAGATCCACTCCTTCCTTAATGCATAGCTTTCCCATATAAAATTAATACCTGGCAACTGTGTCAGAGAGAGATCTCTTTGATTCAGTGGTTATGGTATTAGTCTTTTAACCCATTACCACACATTCCCTACTTTTGACGCCCCTGAGAAAGAAGCCTTTTGAAAACACTATGGGAAAAGGAGAAAATGCTGGTTACCAGCATTTTCTCCTTTTCCCACAGTGTTTTTTCTACCCTTCCCAGAACAAATTTCAATTTTTCAGTCACCTTTATTTTGTCGTCTGCAAATACTTTGAATTTGGACCAGTCTAAAATTTTCTCATGTGGTAATGGGTTAAACCTCGAAAAAAGAAGATTTTTGCCTGCCATGGGTATGAATCTAGACGCATTTCTTCATTTTTTTTGTTACGGACTTTGTTCGTAAGACCAGAAGCAAAAACGTTTCAACACAGATCATGCAGCCTGTACAGAACATGGCTACAACCTTATGCTCGAGCAGGGTATCGGTGTAAAATATTATGGGAAAAGAATGGAAAACACATTGTGTCAGAGAGTTTTTTTCCTGAACTTTCTTATCAATTCAAATAGTGTTGGCTGTTTTGATAATCAAATAGACACAACTCTTTACCACATGACAAAATTTTAGACTGTTACAAATTGAAAGCATTTGCAGATAACAAAATAAGCGACAGAAAAAATTGAAATTTGTTCTGGGAAGTATAGAAAACATTGTGGGAAAAGGAGAAAATGCTGGTTACCGGAACTTTCTTCTTTTAACAGTGTTTTCAAAAGGCTTCTTTCTCAGGGGCGTCAAAAGTAGGGATTGTGTGGTAATGGGTTAAACCAGGGTACTTTTCTTTCCTTCTATGCTTTTTGCTATGTCAGTAACATCTCAGAGGTTGGAGGGAGGGGACATCTGTGGGTGTGTGAACATGTGTAAAATAATCTTCTGCAACTCTTCCGAAAATGACAGAATTATAGACTTGTCCAAATCGAGAGCATTTGCAGATGACAGACCAAAAGTGGGAAGAAAACATTTTTGGAAAAGCTGAGAATGCTACTTACCAGTATACTGGCATTTTCTCCTTTTCCTGAAAGTGCTTTCAACCTCTTTTTTCCTCAGGGTCGTTAATTATTTGGAAATGGGTCAATTTAGAGGTGTAGTTGACATAATATTCACAAAAATAATGTCACATTTGTCAGTGTACTTTTAACTTTATTATATAAATCAAATTTTCATCTTGATATTAATACATAATGGAATACACAATATTCCAATATTATGATCATCACACAAATAATATATACATTACATTACAAGCCATGGTATCCAATTTCACTTAACCCATTCCCAAACAATCCCTGGTTTTTGCATGTCTGCAGTAAAAGTCTTTTGAAAACACTGTGGGAAAAGGAGAAATTGCTTGTAACGAGCAATTTCTCCTCTTCCCACAGTGTTTTCTACCCTTTTTTGAGAACTTTCTGCCATTTTTTTCAAAATCTAAAACTGTTGTCTGCAGACTCTTTCAGTTTGGATAAGTCAAAAATTTGTCATTTGGGAAAGGATTAAGCAACAGCAAACTAATGCCATTCAGTCTTAAGTCTTTACCAAACAACAAAATTGTACACCAAACAACCAAATTGTAGTCCAGTCCAAACTGAAAGCATTTGCAGACGACATTCTCACTGTGGCTGAAAAGGTACAACTTTTCTTGAACAGGGTAGAAAACATTGTTGGAAAAGGAGAAAATGCTGATTACAAGCATTTTCTCCTTTTCTTACAGTGTTCTCAAAAGGCTTCTTTCACAGGTTCATTAAAAGTCCAGATTGAGTTTTAAAGAGTTCGATTATAACATTTCAACCTTGTCCAAATTAGTAACATTTGCAGACTTCATGTTAACCCTTTACCACACAATCCTGACTGGTAACCAGCATTTTCTCCTTTTCCCCACAATGTTTTCAAAACTTCCCAAAACAAACTTTTTGGACACATTTATTTTTTTGTCTGCAAATGTTTCCAATTTGGACCAGGCTAAAAAGGTGTTGTTTGGTAAAGAATTAACTGTTATCAAAATGTGATAGACCTCGAATAGGCGAAGGTGAATTCAAGCAATTGGTCTTTTTGCCTACAATGTTTACTACTCTATAATAAAGAGATTTCCATTTTCGAGTTGCATCTATCTGGTCATCTCCAATGCTTCAACTCTCTACCAAAAAACAGATTTTTTGGACTGGACCAAATTCAAAGCATCTGCAGACTACAAATTAAATCTATGACAATTTCTGACTTTCAACAGGGTAGAAAATATTGTGGGAAAAGGAGAAAATGCTGGTTACCAGCATTTTCTCCTTTTCAAACATTGTTTTCTATAAGCTTCTTTCTCAGGGTCGTTGTAAGTCCGAATTATGTGGTAAAGAGTGAAATCAATTTTGACAATCGTGAAATGTGTTAAGTAAAATTGTTTTAGCTTTTTTTTTTTACATAATTTATATTTTCCCATTATAAAAGTTGTACAAATAAATACATGTATGGATATAACACAAGTATATGAAATCTAGATCTACTAGACAAGAAACCAGTGAATATCTGGGCATGTTCCTTTCACCTGTTCTGGCAAATGTTTTGTGTTCTGGAATGCTGTTCTGGAATGTGCAAAAGGAGTATTTCAGAATACAATACACTGTTCCGGAAGTGTGTTCTAAATAGAGCATGTTCGGAACATTTCAGAACACAATACACTGTTCCGGAAGTGTGTTCTAAATAGAGCATGTTCGGAACATTGTTGTTCTAAACTATATTGAAATGAAAGTACATTGTCATGATGGCTGTTATAAGAGTTACTGTCTCAGTTGTGTTAGTGAAAGAAATGATTAGCTGCAGAGAGGGAGTAGAGATGGGTTTACAATGCCCCTATTTATAGCATTCATATTGTTAAAATGACAATTGCAAAGTTGGCCATGAAAAATTGTCCATCTTTCAGCCATTTTGTATCACCTAGCAACCATTCAGTAGGTGCGCTGCACCTCGATTGAAATAGAACAGTCAGAACATGTTCTGAAGAACACCGCACAGTGTTCAGAAATACTCCATTGACCTAGAACATCTTCGGAGTGTTCGGAGTAGCGAAAGGAATACACCCTAAATTTTAGGTGGATGCAACCATATGATGAATTAGAAAGCTCAAAACGTCATCTCTGGGTTAAAATAAGGTACAGATATCTAATAAATTTCATCTTTACAAAGAAAGATTTCATTTTTACAAAGAAATATGAGCCAGGCTCTGGCAAATGGGGTTTTAATACATTAACTTATTACCAAACAACAATATTTTAAGCTTGTCCAAATCGAAAGCATTGGCAGATAACAAAATAAAAGTGACTGAAAATTTTAAATTTGTTTTGTAAAGGGTAGAAAAAACATTGTGGTAACCAGCATTTTCTCCTTTTCCCACAATGTTTTTTAAAGGCTTCTTTTTCAGGGTCATCAAAAGTAGGGATTATGTGGTAATGGGTTAACATGATGAATTATATCAAGAGAGTCATCACATATTTATAAATTTGTTAAATCCATTTTGTGGAGCAACTGGTTGAATCCCGACATTTTACCCTTTACCACACAATCCATTTTAACAACCCTGAAAAGAACCTTGTTAAAAACACAGTGGGAAAAGGAGAAAATGCTGGTTCCCAGCATTTTCTCCTCTTCCCATATTGTTTTCAAAAGGTTTCTTTTTCAGAGTCCTTATAAGAAGGGATTGTGTGGTACAGTGTTAACCCATTACCACACAAGAAAAATTTAGACTGGTCCAAATTGAAAGCATTTGCAGACGACAAATTAAGGTGACTGTAAAATTGAAATTTGGTCTGGGAAGGGTAGAAAACACTGTGGGAAAAGGAGAAAATGCTGGTTACCAGCATTTTCTCCTTTTCCCACAGGGTTTTCAAAAGGCTTCTTTCCCAGGGGCGTCAAAAGTAGGGATTGTGTGGTAATGGGTTAAACTGACCGGCACTGTTTTCATCTAATTGATGTACAGAATTCCCAGATGGTCCCTGTTTGCATAATGGGTCACATTATGAATTCAAATTTCAAAAAAAATGTTTACTAGCATCAATTTTTTTTTACAAACTTATGTTTTTTATTACATAAATTGTTTGAGTCTATTTACTCCGACGAAAAAAATAACTGGCAGGTTCTAGTGCAACGAATGTGCCGATACAAATTATTACTCTGGGAAAAAGCTTTGCCACAATTCTTGCATTTGTACGGTTTTTCACCAGTATGAGTCCGCAAATGTATTTTCAACTGGGCCTGGCTCGTCAGCTTTTTTCCGCAACCAGGAAAAGTACATTCCAGTAAATTCATGCTTTGGATCACAGAATTAACGTCATCTATGACTTGAACTCTCTGTTTAGAACTAAGGTCCAAAAGGCGTTTACGCTGCACATGACCCAAATCTGCAATGAGTATAGAAAGTTACAAAGTTAATCCTTTCCCAAACAATCCCTAGTTTTTACGGGTCTGGAATAGTAGCCTTTTGAAAACATTGTGGGAAAAGGAGAAAATGCTGGTAACCAGCATTTTCTCCTTTTTCCACAATGTTTTCTACCCTATCATTGCCAGAAATCATCTTCGCAGCAAGAGTTGAATTGTCGTCTGCTTTCAATTTGGTCTAGTCCAAAAGTTTGTCGTTTGGGAAAGGGTTAACTGTTTACCAGAGGACACGATTCCATTTTCTCCTTTTCCCACAGTATTTTCTGCCTATTTGGAGAACTTTCTGCCATTTTTATCAAATTTAAAATTGTCGTCTACAAACTAGAAATGAGTTGGAGTAAAGATATGGCTTAAATGTTGGAATTTGAGCTTGACAGTGTAGAAAACATTTTGGGAAAAGGAGAAAATGCTGGTTACCTTTTCTCTTTTTTCCCAAATTCCTCCACAGGGTTGTTAAAACTCTACTTTGTATGCTAAAAAGTAAACTCTGTACAAAACAACAAAATCTTAGGTTCAAATTGAAAGCATTTGTAGATGACAATACATGACTCAAAACTTAAAACTTGACTTTTGAAGAGTAGAAAACATTGTGGGAAAAGGAGAAAATGCTGATTACTAGCATTTTCTTCTTTTCCCACAGTGTTTTTCAGAGGGCTTCTTCCTCAGGCTCATTGAAATCAGGAATTGTTTGGTAAATCAGCAACGCTTTACCACACAGTCAAATTTCAGGCTTGTACATTTATACCAGCGATTTGGACTTCTACAAATCTGATGAAGTAGGCTCTTGAATAAATTCTGAGAAAAGGGGAAAATACAGGCAGAAGCAATTTCTCCTTAGTACACAAAGTTTTTCTACCCATTGAAAATAAAATCCCATGTTTCCAGTTACATTCCAATTGGTGTCTGAAAAATCCCAATTGGTGTCTGAAGAATCCCTTTTCTCATTACTAAACGACAAATTTTAAACTCTTCCAAACTGAAAGAGTTTGCAGACGACAATTTTAGATTTTGAGAAAATGGCAGATAGTTCTCAAAAAGGGTAGACTGTGGAAAAAGGAAAAATTGCTCGTTATGAGCCATTTCTCCTTTTTCCACAGTGTTTTCAAGACTTTTACTACAGACAAGTAAAAACCAGGGCTTGTTTGGGAAAGGGTTAAATCTTCACCAAGCTACACATTTTAGAATATTTTGAAATTGAAAGCATGTCCAGATTACAAAATAAACCGAACTTAAAAAGAAACTGAAAAATTTTTTTTTGGATTGCTAGTAAAGGCTGTAGGGAAAGGATAAAATCATGGTTACTGGCATTTTCTCAACCAGTCAAATATTCTATCGTTAAATGAAATTTTAAGCAGATGCAAAAAATAAAGGAGGCTAAAAGGACTTCATTTTGTCTATAAGAGGGTAAAACAAGAGGGCCAGGATGGCCCTTTATTGGCCCTATATCACTCTATTGGCTTTTTAACCCTTTTCCACAAGATTTGAAGTGTTTATGACCCTGAAAAAGAGGGCTTTCAAACACAATGAACACTCAGGCAATACAAGCATGTTTATTCAATGGCATGAAAGGTAGAGTTCTTTGAAAAAAAAGACCTGAATGATAGAAACCTTCTGTTGAATTTAATTTACCACTCATGTGAACATAACTATTAGCATCAAAATGAATTACTCTCCCTGAAAACAGAATATTTTCTATCAAAAGACTTAAATATCTAGCACCAATCATGTATCACTGCAGTTTGATAATCAAGGGAGATAAATAATAACAAATTTTATCCTTTATAAAAGAGTTATTTCCCTTGATTAATGTTAACATTGAAATGACTATATATGGAAACCCATATTTTGATCTTTGAAATGGAGCCAATTTTGACCCCAGGCCTATAATATGAAGAAACTTGTTACAGGTCCATTAGATAAAGCTACATGCCAAATTCAGTAGCCCTGAGCCTAGCGGTTTCAGAGAAGAAGATTTTAAAAAATGTAAATTTGTTCTTCAGTTTTGTTGCCATGGCAACCACAGTTTCTGAAGGGATCAAATTCTCTCAATAAATTCTCAAGAGGACCATGGCAGGATAATTTCTGTGAAGTTTCATCAAATTTGGATGGGTAGTTTCAGAGAAGATGTTGAAAATTAAAGTTTACAGACTCACAACAGATACTAAGCCATGACATAAGCCCGCTGGCCTTCAGCCAGTGGAGCTAAAAAAAGAAACAAGAGAAAATGCTGGTTGCACAGCTTTTGAAAACAGTGTGAAAAGGAGTAAGTTGGTCAACACATGAATGTTTGGTAAAGGGTCAAAGGCGGAAACATCCAAACAAAAGATCACACAGTATAGATCTACGATCAGACATCATGTTCTGCAGAAACAACTGAAGATGTTCCTATCACATTAGGGATTAAAGCCTTTATAATAATGTGTCAACATGTGGGAACGGGCATGCGATTTCTGCGTAAACCTCCGCAAACACACTTCACACTCATAAGGTCGTTCCCCTGTGTGCATGTTCTTATGGTATTCTAGATGAAGTCGCCGTGAAAACCCTTTTCCACACAGAGGACAAACAAACTTGTATTGTTTTTGATGAGCAGCTGCTTTTTCCCCATCTGAAATTTGAAAAACATACTCGTTTTTGACCAAGTTCCATGTCCTATTAAAGCGAGGTCTCAATTCAGACATTTAGTCCACCAATGTTACGATGTCACGTTTATTCAACCCATTACCACACAATCCCTACTTTTGACGCCCCTGAGAAAGAAGACTTTTGAAAACACTGTAGGAAAAGGAGAAAATTTTCTCCTTTTCACACAATGTTTTCTACGCTTCCCAGAACAAATTTAAATTTTTCAGTTATTTGCACCTTTATTTTGTCGTCTGAAAATGCTTTCGATTTGGACAAACCTAAAATAATGTCGTTTGGTAATGAGTTAAATCAATGTTATAGGCCTTACCGTTTACCATGTACCAGTAATCAAAGTTTAACATCCCTAGAACTAAAGCTCTTGATAGATTATGAGAAAACGCTCGTAACAATCCAACTATATATACATGACTATATAGCATTTTCAAAGCAGGCAACAGCACTTTCTCCTTTTCAAGCAATATTATAGTCTTAACCCATTACCATGCAATCCAAGTTTTAACAACCCTAGAACTAAAGCTTTTGAATATAGATTCTATATTAAGGGATTATGAGAAAATGCGGGCAACAATCCAATTATATGGACCACACATATGCATTGCCATCTGCAAATGTTTTTGTTTTGAACAGGTCCAAAATTTTGTTGTTCAGTCAAAAGTGAAAGAGTCAACTCTTTACACCACAACAACATGTTAGACTGGTCCAAATTGAAAGCATTGCTCAAATTATTATTTATAACAAGTCTTTGAAAGTAGAGAAAATATTGTGGGAAAAGGAGAAAATGCTGGTTTGATTGCTTGATTTTCTTGATTTCCCACAATGTTTTCAAAAGCCTAATTTATTACATCATTAACTCCTTACCAAACTACAAAATTTTAGACTTGTCCAAATTGGAACTTGCAGACGACAAAATGAATGTGACAAAAGAATTTATTTTTTTTTTAGGAAGGGAAGAAAACATTGTGGGAAATAGAGAAAATGCTGGTTACCAGCATTTTCTCCTTTTCCCACAGTGTTTCCACAAGGCTTCTTTCACAGGGGGTTTTAAAAGTAGGGATTGTGTGGTAAAGATTTAACCCTTTACCTCATAAGGCATTTCTGTGGCATCTCTAATTGACCCTAAATAACAGTATGGATGAAGCTGTTTCTTATGTGTATATGACACCTTTTGATAGCATAGAAAACATTGTGACAAAAGGTGAAATTGCTTGTCACGCGCAATTTCACCTTCTGCCACAATGTTATACAAAGGCTCCTAGAAGCAATGCGTAGAAATGAGTATCTATGGAGTAAAGAGTTCAATCATTTCGTAAGGGACATGGGATTGTCTGGTGCCAAGCTAACCTTGTTTCTGAGCAAACACATCAGTTAAGCCGAGTCGTCGGATGTTTTCAAAATCACCACTTCTTGGCATGACTTTTGTGTTCGTTTATGTCGTACTAAATTCCCCTTGGTATTGAACGAAAATCCGCACATATCACACACAAAAGGTTTCTCGCCCGTGTGAACAACTTTGTGCACTTCTAAATGAGACTGAGATGAAAAAGCTTTCCCGCAAGTTGGGCATTGCACACATCGAACAGGCAGCATTCCCATGTTATCAAGGGCATCTATATCAGAGTAAACTTTCTTTCTTCGTTTTTTCTGTCCCAACCCTGGAACGAGAAAAAACCGTCAGTAAGTTTGTATGCTTTTCTCCCACTGTCTTAATTTACTTAGGTGAACAGCTTGAGATGAAATATTATGCCATAGAAAGTGGTCGAAGTTAGTGTGCAGCTTTAATCGTTTTCATCACTATTTCAGTTATAAAACTGTCTTGTTTCACACATACCAGAGCTCCATATAAGAGTGAGTGATGACATTCTAAATCTGTTATTTCTCTTCCAGACCCTATATTGTGTGTACTCATTAGAATCGTCTCAATGAGACGATTCTAATGAGTGCCCACAGCATAGGGTTTAATTGAGAGTAATTAATATTTTCAATTTTGAAATCAGAATCACTCCATCTATCTGGAGCTCATATATTATATTCTATATGATTTATCTTTCCTTTATTGTATTTGTCTGGTGCGTAATTTGTTATCATTTTGAACGCATTGCTTGAAAACTGACTAACAGTTGTAATGTTACCTAGGGGTATGAAAAGTGAAAACAACTTTACTTCCAAGATTCCATGACAATTTACTTAAATATATTATAAATACAGTCACATAAAATCCAGATATGCATACACAGGTCAAGATTCACAGACCTTTGCTCATATTATTTAAAATCTTTTAATCTTTACTGCATGACAAAATTTTAGAACATCCCAAATTGATAAGGTTTACAGGCTACAACTAATGATTATTTTTCATTACCCGGTTTGTCAAATGGCATCTTCCCATGCCAAGGCTGACAATTCACTACACTACTCTACCTTTGTTGGATAGAGCTTGATTTATACATTCACCCGATATGCTTTTTCATTGGATGCAGCCAGCTCTAACTGCAACGAATGAAACCGCTCGTAGCATTTCATCTGATAAAAATAGAGTAAGGTCGCGACCTTTCGAATAGAAGGTAAATGTGGAAACCCGCATGGATGTCTGCTTGTCGCTTCATGTTGAATAATTTTATTTGTTAAGCAGTTTGTAAAACGATGTTTCATTGGCTTTCAGAAATATGATGTAAAGGGGGGTAATAAACAGCATCCAATAGAGGGTGCATCACAAAAATCCCGAAATCGGGCTCAATCAGCCAAGGTAAGATCCACATAGTGATCATAACCTTGGCTTGCCAAGATGGTCAAACAATGGAACTTGTCATGTAAGAGAAAACTTGAAAGAAGATACAATACTTGTTGTAAGTACTTTCTCCTTTTCCACAATTCATCAAAAGTTCTCTTCCTTTGGGTCTTTAGAACATGAGAGTTCTCTACTTAATCCTATGTTGTGGGTACTCATTAGAATCGTCTCACCAAGAAGATCCTAATAAGTACCCATAACATAGGGTTTTGAAGAGAAATATTGGACTTAAAAAACCATCACTACCTCTTACCTGGGGCTCCCCTAAGTTATAGCAGTTTTAGGTAGGTATATAAGTATACTGATTGGGAACAATTTTAACCTTTTACCAAAAAGCCCCAGATTTTATCAACCCCGAAAACATTGTGGAATTGTGGTAAAAGAAGCATCTGCTGGTAACCACTACTTTCTCATTTTCTCATAATGCCGTCTTCTTTCTGACAAACAAGTACGTGTTTGCATCAGGGCAAAATTTTATCTGTCAACTATATGATAATTATGCTTTCATTTTGGACTAGCCGACATCTTTGTACTTTGGCAAGAAGTTGATAGGAGAGATTGCCTGGAATCAAATATGATTCAACTTTGGCGCAAAAAAAATATATATTGTAAAACCACAATTTCACTGGAATCAATGAGTAAAAATAGTGTAAAACCACATTTTCATTCAATATCATGTAGAATCAACAGTCAAAAAAAATGTGTAAATCCACATTTCAATTCAAAATCATGATCAGACACGTGCTACAAATGGTGTAAAACCGTTCATTCTTAACCCTTTACCTAACAACAAAATTTTAGATAAGTCCAAATTGAAAACACTTTTAGACGACAAAATAAACATAAATCAAAAAATTGAAATTAATGTTTCCGGCAGAGTAGAAAACATTGTGGGAAAAGGAGAAAATGCTGGTTACCAGCATTTTCTCCTTTTCCCATAATGTTTTAGAAAGGCCTAAATATTTCCCAGTCGTAAAAACCAGGGATTATTTGGTAAAAGGTTAAAAGAAAATTAAAATCAGCAAGTTAAAAATGGGGTAAACTGGTCTGTAATAATAAAACTAATTTACTAAACCCTATGGGGCACGGTTAACTATATACCACAAAATCGCAAGTTTTCACAACCCTGAGAAATAAAAGTTGTTGAAAACATTGTGGAAAACGGTGAAAATGCTTATAACCAGCATTTCCACTTTTCCAATTATGGTTTCAAAAGTTTGAATTGTCCGCTGCAAATGCTTTGGATTTCGGCTACACTTTCCAAAATGACATCAGGTGAACTGGTCCGAAACAGATACAACGGACAAAAATTAACCCTTTCCTAAACAACCAGTTTTAGACTTGTTTATATTAAAAAGATCTTCAGATGATTATATTTATAATTGGTAAAAAATATGTAAGGCTCTCTGATAGGGTTGAAAACATTGTGGGAAAAGGATTAAATGCAGGTGACCTGCATTTTCTCCTTTTCCCACAATGTTTTTTAAAAAGTCTTCTGTCCCAAGGTCATGAAAACCTGGGATTCTCAAGTAAAGTTTTAAACATGGCCCAAATGAAATGAGATTTGTCTCTGAAACGGTAGAAAACATTGTGGGAAAGGGAGAAAATACAACTGTCTCCATTTCCTACAGCGTTTTCACTGTATCTAGTTTGGTAAAAGGTTAAGCTTTACTTTTAAATGGACACTTTAAGTCAAATCCAAGTTGAAAGAGGGATGTAACTCTGTTTAACACTTTAACACACAATCCCCGCTCTTAACAACCCTAAGAAAGAAAGCCTTTGAAAACATTGTGGGAAAAGGAGAAAATGCTGGTAACCAGCATTTTCTCCTTTTCCTACAATGTTTTCTACCCTTTCCAAATCATATTTCAATCATCGTTTCATATTTATTTTGTCTTCTGCAAATGCTTTGAATTTGGACTAATCCTAAATGTCAATTTCCACTGTAACAACAATGATGTCAGGGATACAGCAATACCTCAATATTTTTTTTTTAAATACGGCTAAGCTAATTAAAAAATTAACAACATCTACAAAAACCAAAGAAAAGGAGTCCAATTCAGATCTGTTAACTTTTACCACACAACAAAATTCTAGATCAGTCCGAATTAAAAGCATTAGCAGATGACAGTTTCAATGTGGCTCATATCAAATGATTTTTCTTTGATATGGTAGAAAATATTGTGGGGAAAAAGGAGAAAATGCTGGTAACCAGCATTTTCTCCTTTTCCCACAGCATTTTTAAAAGCTTTCTCTTTCATGGGTGTTTAAAGTCGTCATTGTGTGGTAAGGAGTTTTAGCCCATTACCACACAATCCCTACTTTTAAAGACCCTGAGAAAGAAGCCTGTAGAAAACATGGTGCAAAAAGGGGAAAATGCTGATAACCAGTATTTTCTCCTTATCCCACCATGTTTTCTACTCTTCACAAAACAAATTTCAAATTCTAGGTCACTTTTATTTTGTTGTCAGCAAATGCTTTCGATTTAGACAAGCCTAAAATATTGTCGTTTGGTATGGAGTTCACCCAAACTACTTCAGATTCACATGTGACTTTTCTGATGTCTTTTCATGTTTCCTTTCACGGAGAACCTGGCCCCACATATTTCACATTTGAATGGTTTTTCACCCGTATGTATTCTGATATGCATTGTCAATGCAAAGTTATTGGAAAAGATTTTCCCACAAAAGGTGCAAGTATGTTTCAGTGCCATGGGCGAAAGGGATAAACCTGTCTCCGAATTGTACAATGAAGCCACGTTCGCCATGTCCCGAAGGGTAGGGGCCCCTGAAAGCATAAAGAGGACGAAACTAAGCTACTAGCCACCTTTTTTCCACTACAAAGTGTTACGATTAGCTGCTTGCATTTAAGAGTAAATCGATGGGTGAGTGCAACACTATCCTAAGTGCCTATACTTTGTATAGGCACTTAGGATAGTGTTGCACTCAACCATTGAAATGAGAAGTCTATAAAATAGAGAAAACTTAGTTTTAATGACCCCTGAAAGAGAAGGCTTTCGAAAAAATTGTTGGAAGAGGAGAAAATGTTGTTTACCAGCATTTTCTCCTTTTCTCACAATGTTTTTACACAATCAGAAAATCTCTAGTTGATCTGCATTTGTCATTTACAATTGTTTTCAATTTGGTTCAGTACTAACTTATCAGATCTGCATTCATTAAAAGGAAGTAAATGTTTTGGGCACAATTTTAATTCAACTTATTTTCAACCTTGCGTTTTCAAACCTGCTCTTAATATACAAAATATTTCTGTGACCATTTCGGACATTTAACAAAGTCAGCCCTATGTGATACTAGTAACAGGATAGAAAGAGAGATAGACCTACATGTAAGTCTGGTTAAATGAAGTATTAAGCAATAGTTTCTGCCACTTTTTATTTTTTTCCTTTGTTGATCTCCCAACAAGTAATCATTCATCTAAAATCAATATCTAAACAAAAATCCTCATCATTCCCAAGCCAAGTCTCGGTAGCTCGAGTCGGTAGCGTGCATTTCTTGAAAACAGGAGGACTGATAAGTCAATGCGACAGGATTCATTCCTCTCCCACCTCTGACCATTGCCTTAACCCATTACCGCACAATCCCTACTTTTGACGACCCTGATAAAGAAGCCTTTAGAAAACATTGTGGGAAAAGGAGAAAATGCTGGTAACCAGCATTTTCTCCTTTTCCCACAATGTTTTCTACCCATCACAAAACAAATTTCAAATTTTCAGTCACTTTTATTTTTTCGTCTACAAATGCTTTCGATTTGGACAAGCCTAAAATTCTGTCGTTTGGTAACGAGTTAACCCTTTACCATACAATCCCGACTTTTAACGACCTTCAGAATGAATCCTTTTGAAAACATTGTAGAAAGAGGAGAAAATGCTGGTAACCAGCATTATCTCCTTTTCCCACAATGCTTTCTACCCTGCTTTAACCCTTTTAGACTGGTCCAAATAGAAAGCACCTGCAGACTACAAAATAAACATAACTCAAAAATTGCAATTTGTTTCCAGCAGGGTGGAAAACATTGTTGGAAAAGGAGAAAATGCTGGTTACCAGCATCTTCTCCTTTCCCCACAATGTTTTCAAAAGGCTTCTATCTCAGGGTCGTAAAAACCAGGGATTTTTTGGTAAAGGGTTGAACAAATTTCAATTTCTGAGTTACCTTTATTTTGTCGGGTGCAAGTGCTTTCAATTTGGACCAGTCTATAATTTTGTCGTTAGGTAAAGAGTTAAACGAGTTAACTCATTACCAAACAACCACCTCTGACCACTGTCGTAACTCATTACCAAATGACAATAATTTAGGCTTGTCCAAATCGAAAGCATTTGCAGACGACAAAATAAAAGTGACTGAAAATTTGAAATTTGTTTTGTGAAGGGTAGAAAACATCGTAGGAAAAGGAGAAAATGCTGGTTACCAGCATTTTCTCCTTTTCTTACCATGTTTTCTGAAGGCTTCTTTCTCAGGGTCGTCAAAAGTAGGGATTGTGTGGTAATGGGTTAACTCATTACCAAATGACAATATTTTAGACTTGTTCAAACCGACAGCATTTGCAGACAACAAAATAAAAGTGACTGAAAATCTGAAATTTGTTTTGTGAAGGGTAGAAAAGATCGTTGGAAAAGGAGAAAATGCTGCTTGCCAGCATTTTCTCCTTTTCCCACAATGTTTTCTAAAGGCTTCTTTCTGAGGGTCTTCAAAAGTAGGGATTGTGTGGTAATGGGTTAATGATGATTGTGTGGGAAAGTGGTTAGTAGTTTCAAAAGGATGTTAAGCTGAGAACTGGTAAAAGAGACTCCAGGAAAGCATGGACAGGTGCACTGGCTGCCATGATATAACTGAAATAATGGTGAAAAAGGCGTTATTCAGAGTAATCATTCCTAAATCTTTCTTCACATGCAGTACCCTTTAACCAGTGAGAAAAGACTTTGAAATACCTGTCACAAACCACGGGAATTTGACATTCTATAACCAAAATAAATGATAAAATATGAAAAAAATTCTCCCCTATATAATTTAAACATATTAAGGAATGCAACATCTTGATTGTCGGCGCCAGCACAAGACAGCCTTTCCCATCCAAAATCATCCACATAACAAACACTGATCATAATTTCCTTTAGCCTAGCGATAGACAACACAAAAATGAACCAGCGACATTTGGTGATAGTAGACACCTTTTAACCGAAGATATCCGTCATACCAACTCTTATAAGCCATAAATTTACACATTTCACATATCTTGTCAATTTTTTACTTCAGTACATCACCATGCCTCAACATATGTATTTTCATATTCCATTTTGTGTTAAAAGTCTTCCCACAAAGAGAACAGGCGAAAGGTTTGAAGCCTGTGTGAAGTCTCATGTGAGTGTTCAAATTGTCTTTTCTGGATATTATTCGTCCACATACAGGACATTCGTGTCGACCAAACCATGGTTTTTCAAGGTTGCTTGATTTTGACTGCACTGTATCATCCACATCTGCAATGAAGATTTTACGGAATGGAAAAAAAATGCAAGACTGCTTTTTATTCAAATAATTTTTTTTTTAACATTAATTCTTGTACAAGCAATTATATAAAATGTATGTCAAATGCAAATACAAGTTATTTTTTTTTAACTGCCTATTTCTCTGACAGGACATTGTCAGAACCTTTTATTTCCTGCAGACTGCTTTTTTCCTCCAGTATACAAACAACTTTTGAAAACCATGTGGCATTAAGAAACATTCCTGGTACAAAATCTAGCAATAACTCCTTTTACCACAATTTTTTTCACAGTCATGTATAACGACTCTTAACCAAATGACAAAATTTTAGGCTTGTCCAATTTGAAAGCATTTTGCAGACAACAAAATAAACATGACTCAAAAACTGAAACTTGACTTTAGAAGAGTAGAAGACATTGTAGGAAAAGGAGAAAATGCTGGTTATCAGCATTTTCTCCTTTTCAGACAACGTTTTCCGAAGGCTTCTTTCTAGGGGTTGTTAAAAGTCGGGATTGTGTGATCAAAAGTTAAATAAGCTTATCTATCTACCCAGAGCTCACTGTGCATTATGTTCATACTGTGTAAAATCCAAATTAAATTCATGTGAAATTCTTAGTTTGTACACCTGAAACTCTAAAAATATGAAGTTACGACAAAATTTTGGACTTGTCCAAATTGAAAGCATTTGCAGACGACAAAATAAAAGAGACTGAAAATTTGAAATTTGTTTTGTGAAGGGTAGAAAACATTGTGGGAAAAGGAGAAAATGCTGGTTACCAGCATTTTCTCCTTTTCCTACAATGTTTTCTAAAGGCTTTTTTCTCAGGGTCGTCAAAAGTAGGGATTGTGTGGTAATGGGTTAATGTGTGATCCTCTTCATACCTTTGTATCATTGTGTGTGTTGTTTCATTTATAGTACCCATATGTTCTGTAAGTACATGAATTGTATATAAACTTGACACGCTTTATATGTACTCCTGTTTACAATCTCTAATCTCTATAAATGTAATTACAGTGTAATCCTTTCAAAGATGCTCACTTCAAATAATTTACATTATCCTTAAAGTTATGAACCTCCGTATGTGTAATCAAATGTGTTTTCAAGTTCCACTTGGTATTAAAGGCTTTCCCACAATATGTACAGGCATAGGGTCGTAGACCAGTATGAAGGCGCATATGTATTCCCAGGTTGCTTTTTCTTGTCATAATTTTGCCACAAACTCGACATTTAAATCCACTTGTTGAAACATTTTCTTGACTGTCATACTCTGAGGTTGTTACATCAAGCATCTCATCTGCAATAAAAAGTTTAACCCTTTTCCAAATGATCTCAACATGATTTCAGGACCCTGAGGAGAAAGGCTTTTAAAACCCTTGTAGAAAAAGCAGAAATTCTGAATTTTCTCCATTTCCCAATAGAGTATCCATTTCATCTTTTAAAAGACATATCCAGTCATTTCAGCACTTTGAACATGTACGTGTCTTAAAAAAATTTGTCTGGTAAATACTTTAACTCTTTACCACATGAGAAAATTTTAGTTTAGACTGGTCCAAATTGTAAGCATTTGCAGATGACAAAATAAAGGTGACTCAAAAATAGAAATTTGTTTTGGTAAAAGTAGGCAACACTGTGGGAAAAGGAGAAAATGCTGGTTACCAGCATTTTCTCCTTTTCCCACAGTGTTTTCAAAAGGCTTCTTTCTCAGGGGCGTCAAAAGTAGGGATTGTGTGGTAATGGGTTAGACTTTAAATATCAGGAAATCTTTTCTACATTTCCACTGAACTCTTTACCAGACGACAAAATTTTAGCCCAGTCCAAACTGAAAGCATTTGCAGACGATAAAATAATTGACTGAAAAAATAGAAAGTTGGGTTTGCGAAGGGTAGAAAACATTGTGGTTACCAGCATTTTTTCCTTTTCTCAGTTTTCAAAAGGCTTCTTCCTCAGGGTTATGAAAAGTCGGGATTTTGTGGTAAAGAATAAAGGTGTTTAGTAGGACAAGGGTTAAAAAGAGCAGATGAATAGACAGTCAGGAACAATATTACATCAAGAGGACATTCTACTTCTCATACTTCTGGCAATCATCTTGAGTATATTGAAATGTGCTGGGTCGCAAAGAGAGAGAGAGAGAGAGAGAGAGAGAGAGGGAGAGAGCAAGCAAGAGCAAGTGAGAGTGGGATTGATTCCCATACAATTTTGCTATTTTCAAAGACAAACTCTTCTATTTCAAATACATTCTCTTTATTCATTTGAACTATCTAAACACAGTACTACTATAACAAATGAACATTGAAAAGGACAAAGTAAAAACAGTCCATCTCTGACAAAAAAAAACAACTTGGAATATAATCATCAACCAACACATTATCAAAGAAGGAACATTTGCCTGTAATAAGTAGTTATCCCTTTTCCCACAGTGTATTGTGCTGCAGGGATGTGAGGAGTATGAATCTAACTGATGAATGTTTCATTAACTCTTAATCACACAATCCCGACTTTTAATGACCCGGAAAAAGGAGCCTTTTGAAAACATTGTAGGGAAAAGGAGAAAATGCTGGTAACCAGCATTTTCACCTTTTCCCACAATGTTTTCTACCCTTCCCAGAACAAATTTCAGTTTTTCAGTCACCTGTATTTTGTCCTCTGCAAATGCTTTCAATTTAGACCAGTCTAAAATTTTCTCATGTGGTAAAGAGTTAACCCTGTATCACACAATCCCGACTTTTAACGACCCTGAGAAAGGAGTCTTGTGAAAACATTGTAGGAAAAGGAGAAAATGCTGGTAACCAGCATTTTCACCTTTTCCCACAATGTTTTCTACCCTTTCCAAAATGAATTGCAAATTTTTTAGTCGGATTTATTTTGTTGTCTGCAAGTGCTTTCAATTTGGACAAGTCTAAAATTTTGTTGTTTGGTAAAGACTTAACACTTCATACTATTGCTTGCTTTTTGGAACACAGGTTTAAAAGTTATAACATATAACCATGTTCGAATGGTACAAAACATTTTTGTATAGAATTTAGTCGTCTCGCCATGGTACTTGATTTTACACCTGTTTTCCCAAACATAAACAATAATATAAACTGATAATGAAACATTTATGGAGTCAGAGTAATAATACATGTCTACAGTAACTGTTGATTCGTGTGTGGCTAATGATGCGATATCATTATTATGCAGATTCAAAGCTCCACCATTCAGATCTTTAGGCCTAACAATAAAGTACATGTATCTGTGTTAAGGGTTCTGGGTCCATATTCACCAATCATTCTTGAGATTATTCTTAGTCTTATTCTCTAAAGTTTTCTGAATTTGTAAGTAACACAACTTCTGATTGGCTAAACCATTCGGTTTAGCCAATCAGAAGTTGTGTTACTTAGAAATGTAGAAAATTCTGGAGAGTAAGACAAAGAACTTCTTAAGAATGGTTGGTGAATACCTGCCCAGGTCCCAGATGCCATAGGTATAGTAGGCAGGGATTTTTTCCCCAGCAACTTTTTACATACACCATGTACTGCAATATCTTCGCAAGCCAAGGATGACTTACAATCCACTAAGCTACTCTACCCTTGGTGGATCAAGCCTGATTTCGACATCCCCCCCATACGCATTTTCACTGGTTGCAGCTAGCTCTAACTGCACCGTATCAAATCGCTTGAAGCATTTCATCTATGATAAAAACCGTATCAAATCCTTTGTAACATTTCATCTATAATAAAAATAGAACAAGGATGAAAAATAGGAGGTAAGCACAGATACCTCCGTGGGGGCGTATCGCAGGAATATCAAAATGGGGCATGATCCTCCAAGGTAAGATCCACGTAGTGGTCGTAACCTTGGCTCGCGGAGATGGTACTGCAATTACACCCGACAGTTTTTCTTTTTCAACGGCAGTGTAAAAAGTGTAGGGTTACAGCATTTTATAGGTGGGTTTTGGTAAACTATAAACACAGATATTTTTTTTTGATAGGACTAATCATTTAAGACTTAATTCTATTAACCCTGTACTCCATAGATACTCATTTCTACGCATTGCTTGTAGGAGCCTTTGGAAAACATTGTGGCAAATGGTGAAATTGCTCGTGACGAGCAATTTCACCTTTTGTCACAATGTTTTCTATGCTATCAAAAGGTGTCATTTTCACATTAGAAACTGCTTCATCCTTGCTGTTATTTAGGGTCAATTAGAGATACCATAGAAATGCCTTATGGGGTAAAGGGTTAACATATATAAGGTGCTTTCTCTGCCTGCAGATGCCTTTTGCAGATGAAGATCAGACTGCACAAAACAACTGCAGTCTGATCCTTGATTTACACTACTTTCTTGAAACACTACAGACTGCAATATTGCAAGTATCTGGGTTTTAGTTGTATATTTTCTGGCCCTTATTGAATGTGTTGAAACAACGCCACAAAAATAACAATTATGCACAAGAACATGTTTGTTAACTTTTTACTATACAATCTGGACTTTTAATGACCCTGTAAAAGAAGCCTTTTGAAAACATTGTGGGAAAAGAAGAAAATACTGGTAACTCTAAAGTTAGAATTAAAGCACCTTTGACAAAAATCTGTTAAGTAAAACCTTGGGTTTATACCCAAGAACATATGGCAAACAACATTCTTAATCATGCCCATGGAGACAACTTTTGAAGCGTACAACATTTCAAAACATGGTTAACAGAGAAATTGGTCTCAACATATTTACAACCAACCCCCGCCCCCCAGATTACCAACCAAACTCTGAACCAAAGTTTCAAATTTACAATAAAATGACCCTATGGGACAAATAGAAATACATCAAACAACTTCAAATTCAGCAAACAAATGAACAAATGAACTCCCAAATATTACAGAACTCTTTATCAAACAATAAAACTAAGAAGTCGATCTGGGCAGATTAACCCATTACCAAACGACAACATTTTAGACTGGTCCAAATTGAAAGCACTTGCAGACGACAAAATAAAAGTGACTGAAAATTTGAAATCTGTTTTGTTAAGGGTAGAAAACATTGTGGGAAAAGGAAAAAATGCTGGTTACCAGCAATTTCTCCTTTTCCCACAATGTTTTCTAAAGGCTTCTTTCTGAGGGGCGTCAAAAGTAGGGATTATGTGGTAATGGGTTAACTATTTCACTACAAAATTACTTTCTACCACACAGTCCTGACTTTTAACAACCCCGTGAAAGGAAGCTTTTGAAAACATTGTTCGAAAAGGAGAAAATGCTGGTAATCAGTTTTCTACCCTCCCAAAATTGAAAAATTCAATTCTTGAAACATTAACAAATTTTGTCATCTGCAAATGCTTTCAATTTGGACTAGCCCAAAATTTTGTCATTTGGTAAAGTGTTATTAGGTTGTCTACAGAAAGAGGTAAAGGATGATTCCATCTTATAAGGGTAGATTAGACTTTTTCTTTGAAACAGTTCACCTTTTATCACACAACCCTGGCTTTTAAAGACCCTGTAAGGGAAGGATTTTAAAAAAAAGTGGTTCATATACAATTGAATTTTCTCCTTTTCCCACGAGGCTTCTTTCTCAAGGTTGTCAAAAGTAGGGATTGTGTGGTAATGGGTTAAAACTACTGATTGTTTGATTAAGGATTAAGATGAACAACAGAATGAGCTTTCAAGTGACTGTTCACTCTGAATTCTTTCAGACAAACATGGCATTGAAAAGGTCTTTCCCCTGTGTGTATTCTCATGTGCACATTCATATTTTGCTTTGTGGTAAAGTCCTTGCCACAAACACTGCAGGGCCATCTTCTTTTTCGATTCTCAAAGCCTGGAAATACAATAAAATTTCCCAAAAAATTTCACTTGGACCCTTTTCCTTTTGTAAACAGTCATTTTTTTTTCTTTTTTCTTCAATTTCTACTATTCAAAAACAAAAAAATCAAAGCATTGAAAACACTGGGGTGGCATGTCAAGGAAGCCGTTGTGTGGAATTAATAATTTGACATATAGAGAGAAAAAGTTAAAAAATATTGGCTTGAAAGTCAACCCACTAAGCAATTTAATACCTTTTTGGTTGAAGGGAGTGTACTCATGACAAAGTTAAGTCTGTGTATTAGTGGTCTCCCTTAGGACATTCATTAGGAGTCAGGAGTAATGCCCCTTGACATTAGGATGCATAATGGATGTAATTTTTTTACTCTTTGTTCGTGTATAATGTATGTATGATTTGAACAATAAACTTGATTGATTGATAGAGAGAAACCATTAAAATATATCGAATAAAATAAAGTTTATGCCTAAAAACTAAGATTTTTTTTATCTTTTCCATAAAGATCTAGTTCCCAACATTACAATAAATTATTTCAATCTGATATATTCATGCACAATCAAAATGGAGTGTCCCGCAATCATGTGATGAACAAGCCCTGGGACAAACTGGTTTTGGGACAAAAAAGCCTGGGACCAAGCAGTCAGATGACAAAGTTTTGGTCTATCATTGCGCAAATAGAAGGCTATAGTGGGTGAGGCAAATTTCAGTCAAAAAGCAGTATTTCCACGATTGATGACCCCCAGCGTAATTCAACATGCCATTTCCAATTACATGTCAGAGTGCTATTGGTGCCATTTCCAATTACATGCCAGAGTGCTATCAAAAAATTCATTTGTCTGAGAAAAATTGAATTTAATTGTTTTTTTTTCCCCTCTGGCTTTGCACAAAATACGATAAATGGTCTTCAACATTCAATATATTAAACTCATAGTGGCATTGCCTTTGACAATAATTATTGCTACAGAAAGGCTCTATAACCCAGCATCTCCGAGTCCTGAACTGTGTACCACATAATCCAGGGTTTTAACATCCCTAAGAAAGAAGCCTTAGAAAACCTTTTTTGAAAAAGGCGAAAATGCTGGTAACCAGCATCCAGCATTTCCTTCTTTCCCCATAATTTTTTCAAACCTTTCAAACAAGTTCGACTATTCAAGCCACACATAAATTGTCGTCTGCAAATGCTTATTAGAGTAAGTCCACCTTTTAAATCATTTCGTACAGGCTTAACCCATTACCACACAGTCCCAACTTTTAACAACCCTGAGAAAGAGACCTGAAAACTTTTTTGTGGGAATAGGAGAAAATGCTGGTTACCAGCATTTTCTCCTTTTCCCACAATGTTTTCCTCCCTTCCCAAAACAAGTTTCAAATTTTCAGTCACTTTTCTTTTGTCGTCTGCAAATGCTTTCAGATTGGACCAGTCTAAAATTTTGTCATTTGGTAAAGAGTTACAGAATTTCAAAATCACATCACACACTCTGAATAAAAGATTGAAATTTGCATTAACCCTTTACCCCATAAGGCATTTCTATGGTATCTCTAATTGACCCTAAATAACAGCAAGGATGAAGCCGTTTCTTATGTGTATATATGACACCTTTTGATAGCATAGAAAATATTGTGGCAAAAGGTGAAATTGCTCATCACAAGCAATTTCAGCTTTTGCCACAATGTTTTCCAAAGGCTCCTACAAGCAATGAGTAGAAATGAGTATCTATGGAGTAAAGGGTTAACTTCTCTATGGGCTCATGAAACATACATCAATTTAAAACAACCCAAGGGGCTTCATTCAAGAACCAAATGCACCACACCCAAATATGACATAACTCTTTCCCCTAACAAAATTTTAGGCTTGCCAAACTTTACCCATTTACAATGCAACAACAAATTAAATATGCCTCAAATGATGGATTTTTTTTCTTTGAAACAGTTTAAAACATATAAGAAAGGCAGTTGTAAACAGGTCTTCAAAACATGTCACTGTTTGGTAAAGAATCATTAAGATGAACAACAGAATGAGCTTTCAAGTGACTGCTCACTCTGAACTTTTTCAGACAAACATGGCATTGAAAAGGTCTTTCCCCTGTGTGTATTCTCATGTGCTCATTCATATTTCGCTTATTAGCAAAGTCCTTGCCACAAACACTGCAAAACCATCTTCTTTTTCCATTCTCAAAGCCTGAAAATACAATAAAATTTCTCCAAGAACTTAACTTGGACCCTTTTCCTTCTACAAACAGTCAAGCCTCATCCTATTTCAGTTCCATTTCTATTAACCCTTTACCCCATAAGGCATTTCTATGGTATCTCTAATTGACCCTAAATAACCGCAAGGATGAAGCCGTTTCTTATGTGTATATGACATCTTTTGATAGTGTAGAAAACATTGTGACAAAAGGTGAAATTGCTCATCAAGAGCAATTTCACGTTTTGCCACCATGTTTTCCAAAGGCTTCTGCAAGCAATGCATAGAAATGAGTATCTTTGGAGTAAAGAGTTAAACAGAAATATATAGCTTAACTCCTATCTCTCAATCCCAAGCAAAAATGACCTTAACCCATAACCAAATGACAATATTCTAGGCTTGTCTAAATCGAAAACATTTGCAGACGACAAAATAAAGGTGACTGAAAATTTGAAATTTGTTTTGTAAGGGTAGAAAACATTGTGGGAAAAGGAGAAAATGCTGTCTCTGTCAGGCTCTTCAAAAGTCAGGATTGTGAGGTTAAAAATTAAAGAAGTATTTTGAACACAGCATTTTCTCCTTTTCCCAAAACATACTTCAACATTGAGTGTCATATTTATCTGTTGACTGCAAATGCTTTGAATTTGAATCATTTCTAAAATTTTGACATGTGGTAAGGAGGTAATGACCTAGAAAGAAGCTTCTGAAGAGTTAACACTTGTCCCAGTTTTGGTCTAGTCCAAAATAATAGTAAAGGGATAACTGTACCATATCAAAATATCGCTACCCTGGTCTCATCTTCTCCAGCCAAGGGTGACGGTCCACTACGCTACTCTACCCTTGGCGGATCGAGCTTGATTTCGACAGTACCCCTATATGCATTTTCATTGGTTGAAGCTAGCTCTAAATGCACAAATCAAATAACTTGTAGCGTTCATCTTTGATAAAAATAGAACAAGGTCGTGACCTTTCAAATAAAAATAGAAGGCAATAATGCATACCTCCATGGATGTGTGCAGGATCTGTAATGATTTATTACCGAAAAAAAAAAAACCATAAACAATATTTACAGAGTTTCAGTGTAACCAATCATTTATCGGAGGTTTTAGGCTATATCCCAGCACCTGACCATGGAATGTCAAAGCATGTTTGTGGTTATTGCTTCATGTTGAATTATTGTATTCGTAAGCGCTTTGTATTATATTTCACTGGCTATAGGAAATATGATGTAAAGAGGGATAATAACCAGCATCCGATAGGAGGCATATTGTGGGAATCTCGAAAATGGGCTCAATCTGCCAAAGTAAGATCCACGTAGTGATCGTAATCTTGGCTCGCAAAGATGCAATGGTCTGTATTAAAAGCAATCATTGTAGATGATTTCTAAACTAGAAACACTCTATTGAAAACCCTTTTTAAACCAGAACACAAAATTTTCGACCTCTATTCTTGAAACAGAAAGCATTTGAAGATGTGATTCAAATGTGACCAAGAAGATGGGGCTCCTCCATCTAAGGGCAGAAAACTTTGTCCGAGACAGGAAAAAATGCTGAATACCTGCATTTACTCTTTTCTCCCACAATGTGTTCAAAAACATTTTCAGGTCTTTATAACATGAGATCCCTTATTACAGTGTCAAAAATGACATTGTGTAGTGCAAGAGGAGTCAGAGTCTGTAATCACCAACGATTTCTAAGAATAATGTTTGTCTTATTTCAAAGAATTTTCTAGTTTTGAAAATAACTCAACTTCTGATGGTTTAGCCAATAAGAAGTTGTGTTCCTCTCTAAAACTAGACAAAAAATCTTCTTAACTCATTACCACTCGAGAAAATTTTAGACTGGTCTAAATTGAAAGCATTTGAAAACGTCAAAATAAAGGTAACTGAAAAATTAAAATTTGGTTTGGGAAGGGTAGAAAACATTGTGGGAAAAGGAGAAAATGCTGGTTACCAGCATTTTCTCCTTTTCCCACAGTGTTTTCAAAAGGCTTCTTTCTCAGGGTCGTTAAAAGTCGTGATTGTGTGGTAATGGGTTAAGAAATGGTTGGTGATAACAGGCCCAGGTTTCTGTTTAGGCATATAAAATAATGACTTTTATCATGTTTCTATCAATCCCCAAAGCATTTTGGCAGATAGAGGTTTTAAACCTCAAAACCCCGGATTACCAGCCAATGCCCGAGCTACAGAGGGTTACGGGGGACCAGGGTACAGATGCAGAACCATGTGACTTTTTAAACTGCTTTTTACTGCAAACCGTCTCTGACAGACTTTGCACTGAAACGGTTTTTCACCCGTATGTGTCCTCAAGTGGACAGTCATATTTTGCTTGCTGGCAAATGTTTTTTGACAAATAGGGCAGGGCCACCTCCCAGACAATTCATCACGACCTGCAAGTAAAAAGCGTCAACTTAGCCCTTCCCCAAACGACAAACTTTTGGACAAGACCAAACTGAAAGCATTTGCAGACAATTCAACTCTTGCTGAAAAGATGATTTCTGTCCATGATAGGGTAGAAAACATTGTGGGAAAAGGTTATCAGCATTTTATCCTTTTTCCCCAAAGTTTATAAAAGGCTACTATTCTAGACCTGAAAAACCAGGGAATGTTTGGGAAAGGGTTAAGTCTTTACCTGAAAACAAAATTTCAGACTTGTCTAAATCCAAAGCACTTGCAAACAAATTAGAAATTGATCTTAGAAAGTGTAGCAAAAATTGTGGGATAAGGGAAAAAAAAGATCATTGGTTGCCAGAATTTTCTCTCATTCCAAAAATCTTTTAACTCTTTACCAAACGACAAATTTATAGAATGGTCCAAATTGAAAGCATTTGCCGGCGACAAAATTAATAAGACTGAAATATCGAAAACTGATTTGGGAAGGATAGAAATCATTGTGGGAACAGGAGAAAATGCTGGTTACCAGCATTTTCTCCTTTACCGACAATGTTTTCAAAAGGCTTCTACCTCAGGGTCGTCAAGTCGTGATTGTGTGGTAATGGGTTAAAAAGCCTTCCTTATCATGAAAGTTAAAGCTCAGGATTGTGTAATAAAAGTTCCAAAATTCCACAGTAAATGTTAGAAAATTTATTTATTATAATTTAACTAACATAGTTTAAAAAGGATGTAGGCAGTGTTTATTTATCATCAGACTGCATGCTCTTTATGATCTGAAACTTTATGATCTGGAACCCATTACTGTATATGACAAAATTTTAGCTATATCAAAATTGAAAGCATTAGCAGATGAGAATTTCAATTAATTCAAATTGGCACAATTGGTTACCAGCATTTTCTCCTTTTCCCACAATGTTTTCTACCCTATAATAGACAGAAATCATCATTTCAGCAAGAGTTTAATTGTCGTCTGCAAATGCTTTCAATTTGGTCTAGTCCAAAAGTTTGTTGTTTGGTAAAGGGTTAAGGGTTTTTTCTGAAGGTAGATACTCAGTATACCCTGAATTATTGTTTTTCGTCAAATTTAATGTTTCACCAATACAGTGACATAAAATTAGCTTATAACTGTCATCATTTGAAAAGAATATACACAGACTTAGTTTACATGGGTGAAATTTCACCCTAAACTGTCCCAGTGCGGGGTGTAATAAAAGAAATAGTCATAGAATTTTCTCAAGCCTGGTGACCCCCTTTTTTTGGTAGATCAGGACCCCCTTTTTTGGTAGATCAGATAATAAACTATCACCAAAAAAAAGTTTCATGAAATTCTAAATGTTATGAAAAAATGGTGAACTTGTAGCGATCGTCTTTAAGGGGGTGCAAATGCAGAACCATGTGACTATTTAAATTGCTTTTCACTGCGAACCGTCTCTGACAGACTTTGCACTGAAACGGTTTTTCACCCGTATGTGTCCTCAAGTGGACAATCATACTTTGCTTGCTGGCAAATGTTTTTTGACAAATACTGCAGGGCCACCTCCCAGACAATTCATCACGACCTGCAAGTAAAAGACGTCATCTTGACCCATTACCACACAATCCCTACTTTTGACGCCCCTGAGAAAGAAGCCTTTAGAAAACATTGTGGGAAAAGGAGAAATGCTGGTAACCAGCATTTTCTCCTTTTCTCACAATGTTTTCTGCCCTTCACAAAAAGAATTTGGATTTTCAGTCGCTTTTATTTTGTCGTCTGCAAATGCTTTCAGTTTGGGCCAGCCTAAAATATTGTTGTTTGGTAATGAATTAACCCTTTCCCAAACGACAAACTTTTGGACTAGACCAAATTTGAGAGCATTTGCAGACAACAATTCAACTCTTGTTGAAAAGATGATTTCTATCAATGTTTGGGTAGAAAACATTGTGGGAAAAGGAGAAAATGCTGGTTACCAGTGATTTCTCCTTTTCCCACAATATTTTCAAAAGGTTACTATTCCAGACCTATAAAAACCAGGGACTGTTTGGGAAAGGGTTAACTCTTTCTCTGAAAACAAAATGTTAAACTTGTCCGAATCCAAAGCATTTGCAAACAAATTAGAAATTGTTATTTCATGCTTTCCGGTAGGACATCAAGAAATAGCAATGAAAATATTTTTCGATCTTACACTGGTACCACCGGTGAAAATACCGATTTTCATGTTTCTGTTGCCTAGATTAATTGCGCATGCCTGACAACCAGATGGGAAATATTACGTCATTTAACTTTCTCGCACTTGATGTAATATTGTAATGCATTGCTATGCGGGAGGGGTATGCCAGGGGGAATAACGGAAAAGAACTGAACTGGATTTTGACAAAGCTCCTCCCAGAAAAGGTTAAAAGCATGCAATAAATAGAATATTGGGTTTTTTTTCCGGTTAACTCTTTACCACACAACAAAATTTTAGACTGGTTCAAATTGAAGGCATTTGCAGACGACAAAATAGAGGTGACTGAAAAATTGAAATTTGTTCTGGGAAGGGTAGAAAACACTGTGGGAAAAGGAGAAAATGCTGGTTACCACCATTTTCTCCTTTTCCTACAGCGTTTTCAAAAGGCTTCTTTCTCAGGGGCGTCAAAAGTAGGGATTGTGTGGTAATGGGTTAAAGATCAAAATTTATTTCATCTCATGAACACCATCGGTAATATTTTCACTCATGGCTGCACCACTTGTGAAAATATTACTGATGGTGTTCACTCGATGAAATAAATTTCTACATTTGTAAGTAACACACCTTCTGATTGGCTAAACCATTCGGTTTAGCCAATCAGAAGTTATGTTTCTTACAAATTTGGAAAACCTTGGAGAATAAGACTAAGAATATTCTCAAGAATGGTTGGTGAATACGGGCCCTGTTTATTTATGGTCAGACTGCATGCTCTATATGATGAGAAACTTAACCCATTACTATATATGACAAAACTTTAGTTATATCCAATTGAAACCATTTGTAGATGAGAATTTCAACATATTAACTCAAAATGGTGCAATTTTTCTTTTATAGGGTAGAAGACATTGTGGAACTGGGAGAAAAAAGGTGGTTTCAGCATTTTATCCTTTTCCCACGATGTTTTTAAAAGGCTTCTTACCCAGGTTGATTAACCCTTTACACCATGAGGCATTTCTATGGTATCTCTAATTGACTCTAAATAACAGCAGGAATGAAGCCGTTTCTTATGTGTATATGACACCTTTTGATAGCATAGAAAACATTGTGACAAAAGATGAAATTGCTCGTCGCAAGCAATTTCACCTTTTGCCACAATGTTTTCCAAAGGCTCCTACAAGCAATGAATAGAAATGGGTATCTATGGAGTAAAGATTGTATGGTAGGGGTAAATCTACGTCATCCTGTCATCCAGTCACGTTAGTAATGTACATCCAACGCTCTAGAAAGAACAAGCCTGTCCCGATGGATCAGTAGATGTCTTCGTAGATGGTGCTTCAAAAGAAACCGTTTTTTGCAGACAACACACTGAAAGGGTTTGATTCCCACGTGAATTTTCATGTGCACTTTCAAGCTGCACTTGGCTTGGAAAACCTTTCCACACACAGAACAAGAGATTATTGCTCCCATTGACTCAGGTTGGCCACCTGCAGAAAATAGAAACAAAACTCTTTACAGAGATCCAGAAAAGAAGGAGTGACGGTTTTCTAAATCCTTAATTTCTCTTTGAAACCCTAAGTTGTGGGTACTCATTTGAATCATCTCGATGAGACAATTCTAATGAGTACCCACAACATAGGGTTTAGTGGAGAATATTTAATATTTTCTTTTTTTTGAAATCAAAATCACTCCCTCTATCTGGAGCTCTGCTACTAGCCATCGCTCATCACATTTTCCCACACATTATCGACCGACCAAATGTACCGGTGACTTGAACAACCAATATAAATGCCTTTTAACTCATTTAAACTACTTGAAAGCAAGTCTTGATCATCCCATCCAGGCCAGATGGGTCATGTGGTGTCTCTGAAGATGGTGTTTCAACAGAAACCGTTTTTCACAGATGTGACATTGAAATGGCTTGATTCCCGTATGTATTTTCATGTGCACACTCAAACTGCGTTTTGCTTGGAAAACCTTTCCACAGACAGAGCAAGAATGTATTGCTCCCATTGACTTGGGGTGGCTACCTGCAGAAAATAGAAACAATACTCTTAGCCACTTGTCATCACACTTTCCTGCACAATGTAAAATACTTCGAGGCAATTTTTCAACAAGCCATTTAACTGCCTTTTGAAACATTAACACTACCTGAAAGCAAGTTTTAATCAACTCAGCTTAAGTCTTATGGCTCTTAACTCATTACCACAAAAATCCCTACTTTTGACAACCCTGAGAAAGAAGCCTTTAGAAGACATTGTGGGAAAATTTTTGCTGCATTGTCTTCTACCCTTCACAAAACAATTTTCAAATTTTCAGTCGCTCTTATTTTGTCGTCTGCAAATGCTTTTGATTTGGACCTGTCTAAAACTTTGTCGTTTGGTAAATACTGATGTTACAGTTGTCTTTTTCTTCAGATCGTAAAATCTCCAGACTGTTACAAGAAACGGTCAACTGATCTCAGTCCTTATACTAGATGACCTGTCATAGATCAGTTCAACTCTTTACCAAACAACAAAATTTTAGACTGGTCCAAATTGCGTTTGCAGATGAAAAAATAAATATTTCTTTTGTCTGCAAACGTGTTGGATTAGTGTTAAATTTCGTCGTTTCAGAAAGAGTATTCGGGATAACATTTAAGACAGTCTAAATATGCGCACATATTTGGTAAACTTATTTAACCCTTTACCCCATTAGGCATTTCTATGGTATCTCTAAATGACCTTAAATAACAGCAAGGATGAAGCTGTTTCTTATGTGTATATGACACTTTTTAATAGCATAGAAAACATTGTGATAAAAGGTGAAATTGCTCGTCACGAGCAATGTGTAGAAATGAGTATCTATGGAGTAAAGGGTTAAAAGATACATCTTTACTCTATTTTGTCCAATTTTTTAACCTTCTTTAATTTCATGACACTATTATCACTCTTCTGTCTTCATGCCGTATGCCGACACTGATGGCTGCAAGGTTGCATAGATTACGGAAGACAGAAAATGTATTTTATTTTTCTGCAGCTAGCCATAGACATAATAATTATAAACCACACTTTCTGGTTTGAATCGGACAAATCTCCACAATTTCTTAAGTCCATAATATTCCTTACAATGATTTTTGTGGCATTTGTCGAAGACAATGCCACTATGAGATCGATAATAAATGTTCAATATCAAATTTTGAAGAGCATGTGTGGTATTTTATGCAAAACCAAAGGAAGAAAACCCAATTAACCCATTACCACACAATACCTACTTTTGACGCCCCCGAGAAAAAGCCTTTTGAAAACACTGTGGGAAAAGGAGAAAATGCTGGTAACCAGCATTTTCTCCTTTTCCCACAGTGTTTACTACTCTTCCCAGAACAAATTTCAATTTTTCAGTCACCTTTATTTTGTAGTCTGCAAATGCCTTGAATTTGGACCAGTCTAAAATTTTCTCATGTGGTAAAGAGTTTTTTCTTGACAAATGAGTTTTTCACTACCACTCAGATATATAATTGGAAATGTCATGTTGAAATGAACTGTATAAGGCCATCCATTGTGGAAATTCTTCCTTTTGATTGAAAATAGCTTCACCTCTTCATAGCTTTCTATTGGCGCAATGATATGCAAAAAAATTGTCCTCTGACTGCTTCCGGGGTTGTTCGTTCCAAACCAGTTCGTCACTGGGCTTGTTCGTACCATGATTGCACGCTACTCATTTGGTTGTACATTAATCTTTACAGGTAGGAAACTTTATTGTAATGTTGGGAATTAGATCCTGACTGCCAAAGATATCTCAAAATCATAGTATTCAGGTATAAACTTTATTGAATTCGTAATATTTACATGCTTCTCTCAACCCATCATGCATCATTCTGTCAAGGGACGTTACTCCCGACACCTCTTTGAAGACCAAAGGGAGACCACCAATACACAAATAACGCAAACTTAGGTAACAGTAATCTCCCTTTAGGCAAAGAAACGTAACCTGGGGTCATGAACTAGGTCACTTAGTCAAATTTAAGAAATACCTTGTGGGTACTTTACTGGCCACATTTATTGCTCAAATAACTTGAAAACTTGAATTTTTTTTTTTATGAATTCTAAACTGAGTCATGGCCATGGCCCTCTTCTTTTGAGATTTTGATTTGAAGTGGCTTCCTTGACAAATGCCATATCAGCATTCTCAATGCTTTGATTTTATCTACTTTTACAAAGATTAATAGATTATAGAACCACTAAGTCTTAACAGCATTTGTTTACTATCTGGCTGCAGAGGCACCTCTTTAACGCTTTAGCCGTCTACTTGTTCTTTGTGCAGGCAATACTCACAAATCTAATTGGTCTTTGAAATGGGTGATAGAATGCGCCTTCAAATTGGTCTTCTGATTAAATCGTTTATGACAAATTGCACATTCAAAGGGTTTTTCACCGGTATGTATTTTTATGTGTCTCTCCATATTCTGCTTGGTTGAGAACTTTTTCCCACAAATTTCACATGGATAGCGGCCTGTTCCAGCACTAGCTCTAACCCAGTCACTTGAGTCTGTAATGACAGATTTAAGAGTAACTGCTCCATAATTTTTTTAAAGTCTCACTTTGCCACAAACCATGAAATCATGTCACTAATATTTAACATGGACTGCAGTAAGAACAAACCAATTAGAAGGTACATGTAATATTACCCTTTATCAATTAATTCTGTATTTTACAACATTCTTTGCTCTAAAGAATAAAAAAAAAACAGGCAGAACTGGAGAAAATGCTGGTTACCAACTGTTTCTCAACTCTTTACTGCACGACAAAATTTTAGAGTGTTCCAAATTGAATGCACTTGCAGAGGAAAAAATAAACGAAAATCAAAAATTGAAACTTGTTTTCATCAGGGGAGAAAACATTGTGGGAAAAGGAGAAAACGCAGGTTATCAGCATTTTTTCCTTTTCCCACAATGTTTTCAAAAGGTTTCATGTCAGGGTCGTAAAAAACAGGGATTGTTTGGTAAAGGGCTAACTCTTTAGCACACAACAAAATTCTGGACTAGGTGTTGAAACTTTGTATATTATGCCTCAAAGTGTTGAACTGTTAAAATGCACACTATAACAGATCATCAATCATCTGCTTTTTAAAATGCTGGAACATGTGTTTCTTCATATTGGATTGCTGTGCAAATGTCTTAGTGCATAAAGTACACCGAAAAGGTCGCTCTCCCGTGTGTGTACGATAATGTGTCCGCATATTCTGTTTCGTAGATGCTGTTTTCCCACAAACTGGACATACATACTTCTTGTTGACAACATCATAATCTGCAAGTCAGATAAACGTAACAGCGATAACACTTCAGTTCCAACAAACTTTCCATTCATTTCCTTTTAAACTGAATACAGCTTAAAAATTGATATGGCTGTCTGTTTATTCCCTAAATCTTCAAGTATGAACCCAACTCGATATACCAAATGAAAAATTTTTGGACTGGACCAGATTCAAAGCATTTTTAGACAACAAGTTTTGGTAACATGATGATTTCCGACTTTGATAGGATGGAAAATATTGCAGATAAAGAAGAAAATGCTGGTTGCCAGCATATTCTAAAGCTAATTACCAGCATTTTCTCTTTTTCCCACAACATTTTCTACAGGCTTCTTTCTCAGTGTCCTTAAAAGTCGTGATAATGTGGTAAAAAGTTAATACTTTATATTGATGCTTCTTTTTTTTAAAATTACAGCTTTAAAGTATAGTCTCCAGTTTTAAATTATCTTGTACATGATTTTAACCCTTTACCAATCAATCCCGACTTTTAATTACCATGAGGAAGAAGCCTTCTGAAAAACGTTGTAAGAAAAGGAGAAAATGCTGGTAACCAGCATTTTCTCCTTTTCCTACAATTTTTTCTTCCCTTCCAAAATTAAATTTCAAATATTTAGTCACTTTTATTTTGTCATCTGCAAATGCTTTCAATTTGGACCAGTCTAAAATTTTGTCGTTTGGTAATGAGTTTAACTTGTTATCCCATATTACACCAACAATAATTCAAACTGATAATGAAATCTCAATAGAGTAACAGCAATAGCATAATTGTAATGTCAAAATATTTTAACTTGTAATATGACAGCGTCTGATCCAGAGCGCACTATTTTGAGAATCCCCAACATTTTTCGTCATTCACACACATTTTTAAAACCAGTGTGCCACAATTCTATGCAAAAAATAATTTAAGCAACTAGTGTTTGATCACTTGTTGAACTTGCAGATTTGAAGACGATTTAAAACTCTCTTTCACAGAGCTTTGTTCATTTGCAGCAGCTGTATGCAATAGACACAGAATTATCCACAGACTTGCAAACCGAAACCATAGGTCAAAGATTTGAATCCCTAACTCAACCATTTTCTATCAAAATATAGGTGATGGTCGTTTTGCGAAGAGTTACTCCACTCACACTGCTGATCTGATTTGAAATTATAAAGACCATGGTTATGTGGGAAAGCAGCTTATGGTTAGGAAAAAAGTGTGTGAAGTACAAACAAAAAATTCTGGCAAAGTATTAACAGGTGCACTTTAACTCTTCTTTACCTAACGACAAAATTTTAGACTGGTTCAAATTGAAAGCATTTGCAGACAACATATTAAAGGTGACTGAAAAATTTGATCTGGGAAGGCTAGAAAACACTGTGGGAAAAGGAGAAAATGCTGGTTACCAGCATTTTCTCCTTTTCCCACAGTGTTTTCAAAAGGCTTCTTTCTCAAGGGCGTCAAAAGTAGGGATTGTGTGGTAATCGGTTAAGCTACCAGACTGTCACTGAAATAATGTTGAAGATGGCCTTAAATACCATACAAAAAACAAATCAATCAGTATCACGATCTATTCCATACAATAAGTTCACGTGATACAAATTAAAAAGAACTTTTATCGTAGTGAACAAGCATGTGAGCTTTTCTATGTGTTTCTTGTCGGAATGTTTTTGAGCAAATCGAGCATTTAAAAGGCTTCTCTCCCGTATGGATTAGGACGTGGCGTTTCATATGCTGTTTGGTGAGAAAGGCTCGTCCACAAATGTTGCATGGGAATTTTCTTCCTGGATCTTGCCTTGGGAGAGAAGGACCTGTAATTGTAGAAAGGAGTTCCTGAATTCTTTACCATGCTATAAAATTTGTCTCGTTCAAATTGAAAGCATATTTTTTTTTTGCAGAAGTAAAACGACGGTCAAATGACTGGATTTTTCATATCACTCATCTCTACAATTAATGACAAAATTTTAGGTTCGTCCAAATCGAAAGCATTTGCAGACGACAAAATAAAAGTGACTGAAAATTTGAAATTTGTTTTGTGAATGGTAGAAAACATTGTGGGCTAAGTAGAAAATGCTGATTACCAGCATTTTATCCTTTTCCCACAATGATTTTAAAAGGCTTCTTTCTCAGGGTCGTCAAAAGTAGGGATTGTGTGGTAATGGATTAAAGGTTTGACAACATTTTGGGATTTAGAGAAAATGCTGATTACCAGCATTTTCTCCTTTTCCCACAATGCATTCAGAAACCACTTTCAGGGTCATCAAAATTCTGGAATGTGTGGTAAAGACTTTGGACAGAGGGAAACATTGTGTGAAAAGGAGAAATCGCTAGTTACCAGAATTTTTCATTATGTTTTCATGTGCCTCTTCCCTCGGTGGTGACCTTAAAACCATGGATTGTTTGGAAAAAGACTCTCAAGACACAAGAGTATGACATTTTACTCCCTAGACATAGATAAGAAAAAGAAAGCTCCTAGAAACATGTGGAAAAAGAGCAATTGGTTGGTTGTATTAGGGTTTAATGCCACTTTAACAGCTAAGGTCATATCATGGTGGTCGGTGACCATACCAGTACGAACACAACTTTCTTTCCAAAACCACTGACTGCTTTTTTCACATGCTTCCGCAGAGGTGAGAGGCGAAAATACAACAGAAAGAAAATAAAATTCGACTCAACCAGGTATCAAACTCACAACCACCTAGTCATGAAACTGACACGCTCACCACTCAGCCACCCGGGCGGGCCTACCTAAAATACTGTTGAAGGCTAAAACAGCATTCAAAACAAACAAAAATATTTATTCAAAATTTATTCATATAACATTTAAACAGTAAACTCTTCAACATGTAATTTTGAACTCTTTCAAATAAGAAACATAGCCATTACCACACAATCCCTACTTCTGACACCCCCGAGAAAGAAACCTTTAGAAAACATTGTTGGAAAAGGAGAAAATGCTGGTAACCAGCATTTTCTCCTTTTTCCACAATGTTTTCTACCATTCACAAAACAAATTTTAAATTTTCAGTCACTTTTGTGACATTATAGACCATGTACATAATTATAATTGTACACCAATTCCTTATACACACTACATCTATTTCTTTAGACAATGAAAACTCAGATCTAACAAGGTATCACACTTAATTCCTCATACACAGCTACACCAATTTCTTGTACACACTACATCTATTTCTTCAGAAAATGAAAACTCTCAGATCTAACAAGGTATCACACTTAATTCCTCATACACGCTACACCAATTTCTTTAGAACATGAAATCTTTTAGATCATTATGTATGACACTTATTTCTCATTCACACTATGTAACATAATACATGTCTAAGTCATCATCATATTTTATTAATGAGTATCATGAATATTGATATGGCCGCAGATAATGGGCCAGGGGTGTGCAATTTTGGATTTTTCGCACAGACAAGTTGGACTTAATTTCCTACTTGTCCGAATTTAAAGTTTACTTGTCCTTTTTCCCCCTACAGCAAATGCATTATGCGAGAGGCTTCAAACAGGGTTAATACATTTAGTACCTTGAAGGTGTTTATTTCAACATAAGTTATGCAAAACTTGGAATAAATAGAGCTTTTCAGGATCGTCGTTGATGTAAATATGACATTTCCTTATCTGGTTTGGCTCTAAAATTCACCTGCCCGCGGACAAGTGCTCTGGAAAAATTCACTTATCCGCAAGCAAAAAGTCCCGAGTCGGGCAAGTCGGGCATAGGAATTCCACATCCCTGTGGGTGGTTAGGATATTACTATAACTGACAATAAGGTCTTGGTGGGTCGTCCTCAGAGAATTTGGCTATTTAAAGCAGACGCTCTGCCAGAAAAGTAGAGAGAGGAGATAGATTGGTTGCTGCATTGTGGACCCGCGTCAGCGGTCTCTGTTAAATTTAGCAAGGATGACTTTTCCCCCGATATTTTCTCATAATTATATATTGTGGGTAGTTGTATTTACCCTGTAGAATTATAGAGAAGGGATTTATGTTTGTCAACCCATTACCACACAATCCCTACTTTTGACGACCCTGAGAAAGAGGCCTTTGGAAAACATTGTGGGAAAAGGAGAAAATGCTGGAAACCAGCATTTTCTCTTTTTCCCACAATGTTTTCTGCCCTTCACAAAACAAAATTCAAGTTTACAGTCAGTTTTATTTTGTGGTCTGCAAATGCTTTTGATTTGGACAAGCCTAATACTAGCATATTGTTGTATGATAATGAGTTAACCCTTTACTCCACAGATACTCATTTCTATGCATTGCTTGTAGGAGCTTTTGGAAAACATTGTGGCAAAAGGTGAAATTGCTCGTCACGAGCAATTTCACCTTTTGCCACAATGTTTTCAATGCTATCAAAAGATGTCATATACACATAAGAAACGGCTTAATCCTTGCTGTTATTTGGGGTCAATTAAAGGTACCATAGAAATGCCTTATGCGGTAAAGGGTTAAGAAACGTTGTTCGTTACCTTCAGACAGTTTCTTTCCTTCAAAATAAAATATTCCACTTTACAGTAACATTGATTTATCACAAAGTTGGAAAAGCAGCCACTAGGTCACAACTACACCCACTTCTCCAGGCAATGATATTACAACCATTTCTTGTACACCTTACACTAACTTTTCTAAGCTGCCTGTGTAATGCACAACAACCATATGTGAATTCAGGTGACCTTTCTGACGAAATCGTTTGTTACAAACCGTGCATAAGAAAGGCTTTTCTCCTGTATGTACTCGCATGTGAGTCATTTGATTCTGCTTTGTTTGAAAGACCTTCCCGCACACTTGACAAGGGAACTTTCCTTTCGTTTGCTTGCTCAAATCTGCAAGGAATGGGTCTTGAATTATCTTTATGCATGAAAGTTTAATTATTTACCAAACAACTAAATAAGTTAACTTGCCAAAATTGAGAGCATAAAATATGAAGACAGTAAGAATAACTCCAATAATGTGGGAAAATGAGAAAATCCTGCTTACAAGCACTTTCTCCTTTTCCCTGAATGTTTTCACAAAGGCTTTTCATTTGGGTCTATAAAAATCAGGATATTGTGGTAAAAAGCGTTTAGTCTTTACCAAACTCTAAAATTAAAGACTGGTCTAAATTGAAAGCATATGCAGATGACAAAATTTATGTGACTGAAAATGGAAATGTGGTTTGGGAAGGATAGAAAACACTGTGTGAAAAAAAGAAAATGCTGATTACCAACTCAGGGTCTCAAGGCCGTTAAAAATCAAGACTGTGTGGTAAATCGTTTAAATCCTATTCAGCACACAGTTGAATCACTATTATTCACACTCTTAAAAATATCTCAAAAACTCGACATCGGTTATTCATGTTTTTCAGGATGTTAACATTCGCATAGGCCTGAAAAAATGATTAAGGTGAGAATCTGTGCAAAATTTTGTTCCTGGAGTACTAATATCTTTAAAGACAGTCCAGCCATAAAGGGGATCTAATATGGTACAAGTTCTACGGTTTGTTGATCAAAGTCTTGAGAACTTACAAGATAGACCCAAATCAAGGATATTGGTAGTACAAAGCCGGGGAACTTTCTGAAACACATTTAAGTTTCCCACACTGTTTTCGAAGGCTTTATTCTTAAGACCCATCAAAACTTGGTGCTGATAGAAAACGAACAATGTTTCACAAAGTAACAGAAACAAGCTTTCTCTGTCTGCAAGAATACTTTTGAATCTACATCAAACTGTTTCAGTTACTCTTTACCCCATGACTTCTAATTTCTGGACTTGTAAAGAAAGATGAAATGCATATAATCCTTGTATGAATAAAGCTTTTGGTAGCAGGTTTCAAAGATATATTGGTCAAAATACCAGATGCTGCTGATCAAAAATTAAAAATGCACAACTAGCACAGATCTCAATCTACATTATCATGAAAAAGCATCTCTGTTTGTGTTAACCCTTTCCCAAACAATCCCTGGTTTTTATGGGTCTGAAATAGTAGCCTTTTGAAAACATTTTGGGAAAAGAAGAAAATGCTGGCAACCAGCATTTTCTCCTTTTCCCACAATGTTTTCTACCAAATCATAGACAGAAATGATCTTTTCAACAGGAATTGAATTGTCATCTTTAAAATTAATGCTTTCAATCTGCTCTAGTCCAAAAGTTTGTCGTTCGGGAAAGGGTTAATCATTGGCATCATGGATTTAATCGTGGTCCATAGTGTACTATCATATGACAGTTCAAGTGGCTTTTTTGTCTGAACTGTTTGTAACAGATCGAGCATGTGTATGGTTTCTCTCCTGTATGGACACGCATATGTATCGGCAAATAATATTGCTTCTTTAACACCTTTCCGCAAACTTCACATGGAAATAACTTCTTGCTTTCCTCCGTATTCAAATCTGTAAACAACATGACCATAATACATATATGTATTAACTCTCTACCTCTCTAACTGAAGACCAGTCAAAATTGAAAGCATTTGCAGATGACAACCCAACTATGGCTCAAGATTTTAAATTTGTCTTGGGAAGCATAGAAAACATTGTGGGAAAAGGAGAAAATGCTGGTTACCAGCATTTTCTCCTTCTCCTACAATGTTCTCAAAGGACTTCTTTCTCGGGGTAGTTAAAAGTCTGGATTGTGTGGTAAAGAGTTAACTCTCTACTAAATGACAAATTAATAGACTGCTCCAAATTGAAAGTATTTGCAGGTGACAAAATAAATTACTAAATAATCAAAATTTGATTTGGGAAGAGCAGAAAATGTTGCTGGTTACCAGCATTTTCTCCTTTCCCCACAATGTTTTCAAAAGACTTCTACCTCAGGGTCGTCAAAGTCGTCATTGTGTGGAGAAGTTTTAATGTCTTGAGGTTCTTTGATGCTTTCCTTTGGTGTTACTTTGGTAATCCTCATTGTAAAATGTTTTTAAATAAGGAAAGATTACCACACTATTTTAAACCTTTACCACACAATCCCGAAACTTTTCACATCCCCAGTGAAAGAAGCCTTTTGAAAACATGGTAGGAAAAGAAGAAAATGCTGGTTACCAGCATTTTCTCCTTTTCCCACAATGTTTTCTATCCTTTCTAAACAAATTTCAAATTTTCAGTCACATCAATTTTGTTGTCTGCAAATGCTTGTAATTTAGACCAGTCTAAAATTTTGTCGTTTGGTAAGGAGTCAAAACAAACCATTAACAATGCTCTCTTCACACCAGACAACACCATCTTAGACTTGCCCATAAGGGTAATTCCAGACAGCAATTCAGTTGTTACTTAACCCTTTACCCCATAAGGCATTTCTATGGCAGGGATCATTCTGGTTGGACATATATATGAGAGAAAACGTTCCATTTGCTAAAAAATTATGAGAGATTTAAAATTTTAATGAGATTTTTTATGTTTCATTTTTCAAGAATCGAACTCGTCTCCAAACGACAAATCCAAACCTCTTTAAGACAATATTTTAAAAGTGACTACTTTCTCTGAAATGAGAGAAAACAATGTTGGAAAAGGATAAACTGCTCAATTTGAGCAATTTCTCCTTTTCCCACATTGTTTTCATAAGTCTTACAACTAAAAACCAGTGTGTCAACATTTTTTCAAAATAAGCCTCGACTTCTGGCTCTGCCACACCATCAATGCAGATCTACATGTATAATCAGTGACGTTGAAGTGTGGTTGTACAAAAATAGTCAGTTCTAATCACAGGTGAACGGCGACGACAATATAAATTATGTATTACACAAAATATACTGAGTATTTGTGTGTAATATAGGATTTATATTGTCGTCGCCGTTCACCTGTGGTTCTTATGGCCATGTTATTTGTCATATTTAAATCTCAACAATATTGACAGTGCATTTCGTTTTTTGAATTATATAATTCGTTAAATTTGACTGTTTTTTGGGGTATCGAGGGATCTAAAGAAGTACCGGTGTCATCGTTGGACTTAGTCGGCGATTTATCATGTTTATCTGGGCTTTCAGCACTCTCATCAGTCTCGACTCGTGAGTTTGTAAGAAAACTGGTCATTGTATTACAAGATTTTATTTGGTTCGATTCTACTTTCCTCTTCTTGGGAGGCATTTTCCTCGCAAAGTGCCTGACACAGAACTGCAGACAACTTCAACACGAACTTCATTCGTACTTAACATCACGGTCCGCTAATGATAAGGAAAAACACCGAACAAGCCGAATGTTGCAAATGGTAATCTGCTTCACATATAACTTGTTTTACAACGCGGGGAACCAGTGTATAGACTAGTTTATTGTGCGGATTTCCGCTGTATAAGGACTGACACTCGAGTTCTATCCCTATCATCTGCCAAAAATCGGTATGCGAGATTTTGTTTCAATTGAGATTTAGAAATGCGATTTTTTCAATTTTAATGAGAGAATCTCGCGATTTCGCGGCCCAAAATGATCCCTGCTATGGTATCTCTAATTGAACCTAAATAACAGCAAGGATGAAGCCGTTTCTTATGTGTATATGACACCTTTTGATAGTGTAGAAAACATTGTGGCAAAAGGTGAAATTGCTTGTCACGAGCAATTTCACCTTTTGCCACAATGTTTTCCAAAGGCTCCTACAAGCAAATCGTAGAAATGAGTATCTATGGAGTAAAGGGTTAAATTATAAGATTAATTTTGTCCCTAGAACAACCTTGAAATTTAAAGTATTTGTCACCAATTTCTACCTTTCCATCATTCAAAATTTCACTCTTTCCTTGCTATAGACAACACAAAAAAGATTTTGAAGACAGTGTAGAGTAAGATTAGACTGCAAAGTATATGCAGCCTGATCTCTGATCTGCACTGTCCACTTCTTTATCGTCGATTATGACCAAAGTAGTTAGACTCCATCTTGCATGTTGTGTTTGAAAAAGATTAACATATTTATTCAGAACTGGTAGAGGTAACTCTTTACCACACAATCTCGACTTTTAACGATTTTGAAAAAGGAAGCTTTTGAAAAAATTGTAGGAAAAGTAGAAAATGCTGGTAACCAGCATTTTCTTCTTTTCCCACAATGATTTCTACCCTTCCCAAATCAAATTTCAATTTTTGAGTCATTTATTAATATGTTGTCTACAGATGCTTACAATTTGGACAAAATTTTGTTGTTTGGTAAAGAGTTAACCCTTTACTCCATAGATACTCATTTCTACACATTGCTTGTAGGAGCCTTTGGAAAACATTGTGGCAAAAGGTGAAATTGCTCGTGACGAGCAATTTCACCTTTTGCCACAATGTTTTCTACACTATCAAAAGGTGTCATATACACAAAAGAAATGGCTTCATCCTTGCTGTTATTTAGGGTCCATTGGAGATGACATAGAAATGCCTTATAGGGTAAAGGGTTTAACACTGACCAATGTTGTCCAGAAAATCTTGTAATGCAAGTTGCAAAGTGATTTAGATCTACAATACCCATACAAGATGCAAGTTGTACACAAAACTGTTCAGAATAACTTCTCAAAACAGTTTTCCTACAGGTCTCACAACTTTATACAAGACTTAAGTGTACAATCATATGAGATTTTAAATGGCAGCTTTGCCTAAACAGTTTGTGACAGACGGGGCAGGAGTATGGCTTCTCCCCCGTATGGACTCGCTTGTGAATCTCAAGAAGCGATGGCGACTGCGACACTTTACCGCAGATCTCACATGGAAATGTTTTCTTGCGTTGCCTCGAGCTTGGATCTGTGAACGATAGTGTTAGTGTAATTTAAAATTTCACAACTTTTTTTGTCAATGTTACTCTCCTGCCAAAGACTTTTTGTCTCAACTCTCTACCAAACGACAAAATTTTAGGTTTGTCTAAAACGAAAGCATTTGCAGACGACAAAATAAAAGTGACTGAAAATTTGAAATTTGTCTAGTGAAGGGTAGAAAATATTGTGATAAAAGGAGAAAATGCTGGTTACCAGCATTTTCTCCTTTTTCCACAATGTTTTTAAAAGGCTTCTTTTACAGGGGTGTTAAAAAGTCGGGATCGTGTGGTAAAGGGATAACCAATTACCAAAGAAACAGAATGCTAGACTGGTCGAAAGCGAGTGCTGAAGACAAAGATAAATGACTGATGAAAAAGGCATATCTGGGCCTGTATTCACCAACCATTCTTGAGAATATTCTTAGTCTTATTCTCCAAGGTTTTCTAAATTTGTAACTAACACAACTTCTGATTGGCTAAACCCAATGGTTTAGCCAATCCCAATGGCTTAGCCAATCAATTGGGTTTAGCCAATCAGAAGTTCTGTTACTTACAAATGCAGAAAATTCTGGAGAATAAGACAAAGAATGCTCTGAAGAATGGTTGGTGAATACGGGCCCTGATGTAATCTGTTCTAGTTTTTCTCAAGGTCTAAAAATGGACAGATTTGTTGGGAGTTTTCACCCAATATCCCTTTCCCAAAAAGTGAATTTTAGAACTTTCCATATTGATAGTATCAGCATGCCACAAATTTCAAGCTGTAGATAAACTTCTTTGACAGGGGTAGAAAAAAAGTGGGAGAAAAAAAATCTCCTTGTCCCACAATGTTTTCAAAAATGTTCATGCCGAAAGTCATTAAATGCTGGCATTGCGTGATAAAAGAGTTTAAATCTTTACCACACAATCCCAAGTTTTAATGACCTTGAAGAAGAAACCTCTTGAAAACATTGTGAGCAAAGGAGAAAATGCTGGTCACCAGCATTTTCTCCATTTTCCACAATGTTTTCTACCCTTCCCAAAACAAATTTTATTTATTGAGCCACATTAATTTTGTCCTCTGCACATGCTTTGATATGAATTAAGACCAGACTCAAATTTTGTCGTTTGGTAAAGATCTAACTTACACAAGAATTTTTTATTCCATATCCTGGTTTTTCAAGAGTGATCAAGTTTTTCATTGTAACCATTTTCAGGGCTACCCTTTAACCCTTTACTACACATTGACCACTCTTAACAACCCTGAGAAAGAAGCTTTCTGGTAACCAGCATTTTCTCCTTTTTCCACAATATTTTCTTCCCTTCCCAAAAGAAATTTCAAATTTTCAGTCACTTGTATTTTGTAGTCTGCAAATGCTTTCAATTTGAACCAGTCTTTAATCCATTACCACACAATCCCTACTTTTGACGCCCCTGAGAAAGAAGCCTTTTGAAAACACTGTGGGAAAAGGAGAAAATGCTGGTAACCAGCATTTTCTTTTTCCCACAGTGTTTTCTACCCTTCACAGAACAAATTTCAATTTCTCAGACAGCTTTATTCCGTCGTCTGCAAATGCTTTCAATTTGGACCTGTCTAAACTTTTCTCGTGTGGTAATGGGTTAATTTTGTTGTTTGGTAAAGAGTTAAGTGCCAAATAAGATGGGTAGAGGTATTTTTAGCGGATTTGCTATAGCAAATCTGTTTACTGTGATCGTTTTGACCATAACCAAATAAACAAAAAAAGAGAGATGGGTAGATGTATTTTTAGTCTTTAGGGAGGGATTTTGGATACATATTACAGTTGCCAGGAGTTTGTGGTAAACATTTCAAGTTGAGGTTAACTGTCAAACAAACAACTCGTTCTGAGCGGTCTTATTTCATTTGATCAACACAAGTCATTAAATGTCTGTGGACAAAAACAAAACACAAGTTGTTCAAGGACCTTCAAGAGTCCATCGGACCTTCAAGAGTCCATCGTGCATGGTGCTCTCAGTGATCCAACACATCTAAACCTGGTTTATCTGTAGTGTATCACCATGTGAGAGGTCAAGTGACTTCTTTGTCTAAACTGTTTGTCACACATTGGGCAAGAGTAAGGTTTCTCTCCAGTATGGACTCGCATATGTATCTTGTTTAACCATCCTGTCCTGGACACTTTACCACAGAACTCGCATGGAAAGGATTTCTTGTTTTGCTTCATGCTTGAATCTGTGAATGATAGGGTTATTGCTTTAGTGACTGATAGAACTATGTGCTTGAGAGAACTATGTGCTAATCAATAATTGCATGGAAAACCTCCCTAGGTCGGTGTCTGACTCATGAATGTTCGCAACTTTTATTTAGATTTTACAAAACAGTTTTTATGTCAGCAACTGCACCTACAACACTGTATCACAGGTCTGTCTTTTAACGCATGAAAGTTTGGCAACTTGGCAACCCATTTGCTCTTGAACAATTTAACACCAGATCTCACATTCAATCATGTTAGAATATACATGTGACTCCTTTGTCAACTGTAACACAGGTCGATGTCTTTAACACATGAAAACTTGGCATTTGTTTCCAGTATGATAGAAAACAGTCAGAAAAGGAGAAAATGCTGGTTATCAGCATTTTCTCCTTTTCCCACCACGTTTTCTGAAGGCTTCTATCTCAGGTTTGTAAAAACCAGGGATTGTTTGGTAAAGTTAAGCCGAGTTTGGTAGTAAAACAGTTAATAATTCACTTGAGTCTAACAGATCTTGGCCTGGGGCAATGAATAATCGGCACCCGTGAATAATTACAGGAAATTTTTTTGCTGTCTTTCAAATGTCTATCAGCCAAAGAAGGCTTTTTTTCCTTCCTTGTATGAAGTCTGACTCTGAATCTTTGAACATCCATTTGCTCTTGAACAACTTAACACCAGATCTCATGTATTTAATTGTGGACCTATATGTACAATCATGTGAGAATATAAGTGACTCCTTTGTCTAAACTGTTTAAGACAGATCGAGCACGAGAATGGTTTCTCCCCTGTATGGACTCGCGTGTGCATCTCTAAATGTTGCCGTGTCTTTGACACTTTTCCGCAGATCTCACATGGAAACAATTTCCTGCCTTGCCTCGTGCTCAGATCTGTAAACGAAAGAATGACGTTTTAATGTCTGGTAAATATACTTCCACTTTTTCTCTAGGCTGCAGAGAATGTTTCCCAACCAGTTGGTGTTGGTAAAATAAGTATAAGAGTGGTATCCACCAGCTAATCAACATTTGATTACAATTCCAAGACTGAAGTCCAGCAATATCATTGGTAGCAAATATCAAACATCATGGCCAATTAGCCGTTTTCTACACTGAAAACCGAGAACTATGGCCTACAAAACGCCAAAAAGGGCATTCGGACATTCGCCTAAAGTGTCGTCTCGGATCAGCCTGCGTGGGCTAATCCATGGCAGCACTTTCCATTTTGATGTTATTTTCTGTTTTGTGCAAGTCTACTGTAGCACAAAATCCAACGTAGTCGTAAAGTGACGTCTTGGATTAGCCTGCACAGGCAGCTCAAGCTGATCCGAGAAAACACTTTACACAAAATGTCCTAGGCCCCTTTTCGCAACTTTCAAGCCATTTCTAAATTTTGAGTGATATTGTTAGTGTAAATTATCTCTTGAATTATTATCACATTACCACACAATCCCTACTTTTGACGACCCCAAGAAAGAAGCCTATAGAAAACATTGTGGGAAAAGGAGAAAATGCTGGAAACCAGCATTTTCTCCTTTTCCCACAATGTTTTCTACCCTTCACAGAACAAATTTCAAATTTTTAGTCCCTTTATTTTTGTCGTCTGCAAATGCTCTCGATATGGAAAAACCTAAAATTTTTTCGTTTGGTAAAGAGTTAAAGACAACTTTTGATGTCTTTTAGTCTTACAGTGGAGATAATATAAATAAAAGATCAGTATGCTCAGCACATTTGGTCTGATCTTGGACAATTGACCAATATTATGGAAGAAACTTTATTAAGTACTGCACCAAACTTCCATGAACAATACTTTGTTCCTAGGTCTCATCTTCCAGAAACAGAAAGTGTCTATAATAAACAAATCAAATAGGTCAATAAAACCTTTTGATTGGCTTTTCAAATAAGATGTTATTGACCAATCAGCTTTCTTTTATTTTTTCAGTGTGGTACTGAAATTTTCATTTCAATATGGGTTTTATAGAAAAATAAGTTTGAACAGCAAAATCTCATATTTATCCATTGGTCTCGATTTATTTAAAAGATCCATGATGAATAACCCATAACTACTGGCACAATCCAAAGAATTTTTAACTAATGACCTAGAATTAAAAAGCCTTTGGGAAACTTAATGAAAGAGGTGAAAATGCTCGTACCTAGCATTTTCTCTTTCACCCAGACTGAGTGTTTTTTGTTCTTTAAATGCAAACTGCCATCATAATTTAATTCATACTTGAGATGCAAATAAGTTTTCAATTTGGACAAGTCTAAAATTCTGTTGTCTTCCTTTCCCAAAACAAATTTCAAGTCACTGTAAAGTTGTTAGTAACACATCTTAACTTTTGACAAGTTATTAGAAGCTGCCACCTTGAAGTTGGGAGAAACTTGTCAATAAGCACAATCTCATGTTTTCTGGCAGTTTAGCTTAAAACCAGACAACACAAATTTTAAACTACATGCAGTCCCAAATCATACCAGGTTAAAGATCTGTTGACTAGAAAGCAGATGTGGCTATGAAATATGGTAGGTAATTTTTCCCGAAAAAGGGCAGACAACATTGTGTGAAAACAGAAAATGCCAGCTAACAGCTTTTTTTCTCTTTTCCCACAATCTTTTCAAGTATTTTGTTCTTTTGGGTCTTTCACTCTTTACCACATGAGAAAATATTAAGACTGGTCCAAATTGAAAGCATTTACGGATGACAAAATACAAGTGACTGAAAATTTGAAATTTTTTGGGGGAAGGAAAGAAAACATTGTGGGAAAAGGAGAAAATGCTGGTTACCAGCATTTTCTCCTTTTCCCTCAGTGTTTTCAGAAGGTTACTTTCTAAGGTTCGTTAAAAGTAGGGATTGCGTGGTAAAGGGTTAAAGCACTGAATTATGTGATAAAGGGTTAAAACTTTATCACTTAGTCCGGTCCTGTTCCTCATTTTGATATTAGGAGTCTAAAGTTGACGCGAAGTGTATCACCATATGAGATTTTACATGACACTTTTGTCTAAACTGTTTTTTACAAATCGAGCACGAGAATGGCTTCTCCCCAGTATGAACCCGCATGTGTGTCTCTGAATTCTGTCGTGTCGTGGACTCTTTTCCACAGATCTCACATGTGAACAATTTCTTGCTCTGCCTCGTGCTCGAATCTGTAAATGATATGACCTTGTATTAGTGTGTGTCGTTTTACTTCAGCTCTTTCCTCATCTGGGACTTTATTTTCTTATTCCTAAATCTAAAACCAGAGATCTGATGGGAAGAGGAAACGAGGTCTCAGCCAATCCGATGATTTGACTTAACCCTTTACCACACAGCAAAATTTTGGACCTATCCAGATTGAAAGCATTTTCAGATGAAAATTTCATTATGGCTCAATTGACAGCTTTTTCTTCAATAAAGAATAGGGTAGAAAACTTTGCGGGAAAAGGAGAAAATGCTGGTTACTAGCATTTTCCCTTTTCCCCACAATCTTTTCAAAAGCCTTTTCCCTCAGTGTTATAAAACTAAGAACTGTTTGGTAAGGAGTTAACAGCAAAATTTAAGTCTGAACTTTCAGCAGGTTTATTCAAAGTATAAACTGAAAACAGACTTCAAGGAACTAAGTATATATACAGCATCCAACACAGTGATAATACATGTACTTTACCACATGACAAAATCTTAGGTGTCCAATTTTGACAGCTTTTGAAGACATCGAATATAATGTGGCAAAAACTGATGTTGTTTGACACAGAAATCACAGTGGAAAGAGCAGTAAATACTGGTTTATACAATATTTTCTTCCTTTCACTAATTATCCCATGGTTGTTAAAATCTTAGAGCACCTTAACCCATTACCACACAATCCCTAATTTTGACGACCCTGGGAAAGAAGCCTTTAAAAAACATTGTGGAAAAGGAGAAAATGCTGGTAACCAGCATTTTCTCCTTTTCCCACAATGTTTTCTACCCTTCACAAAGCAAATTTCAAATTTTCGGTCACTTTTATTTTGTCGTCTGCAAATGCTTTCAATTTGGAAAAGCCTAAAATTTTGTCGTTTGGTAATGAGTTAATATACATCCGACAAACATTTTCCGTCCAGAAATAAGACTCAAATAAATGCTATTTCATTTTGGCCTCTGTTTGGTGTTTAAGCAAAAGTGCAAAGATTAAAGATCACTCCATGTTTTGTGCTATCTGATCCTAAACTATACTGGTTTCCTAGGTAACCATACATGTAATTGTGAGAGGCACTCTAAGATTAAGTTGCTTCACTCCTTGAAGATGAGAAGATACCACTTCATGAGATATAACAATGCACCCTTCTGCATTATGACATTGATCTCCCATAGTTGTAGCCAATATCAATGCAGTTAAAGGCAAAGTGACGCAATTCCTCCTTTTCAAAAAAATTTCTTAACCTTTCTATTAATAAAAAAAAATTCTCCAACACTTCATCTACAAAACTTTTTTCCCCCGATTTGCTGTCCAGTTCACACTCGCCCATTGTTTTCCAAATCACAGTCACTGTTATATCCAACACATTCATCTCCAACTTTTCAAATATCAATGTGTTTAAGATACTCCTCTTTACTAACTTTCTGGTGAGCGACGATCAATAGGTGAATGATAATCAATCCTATATTCTGTTAAATTGACTCCAAAATGTTTTAACCCTTTACTCCACAGATACTCATTTCTACACATTGCTTGTAGGAGCCTTTGGAAAACATTGTGCCAAAAGGTGAAATTGCTCGTGACGAGCAATTTCACCTTTCGTCACAATGTTTTCTATGCTATCAAAAGGTGTCATTTACACATAAACGGTTTCATCTTTGCTGTCATTTAGGGTCAATTAGGGATGCCATAGAAATGCCATATGGGGTAAAGGGTTAACTCTATAAGACAACAGTTTTAGACTGCTCCAAATTGAATGCACTTGCAGACAACAAAATAAAATTGAAGTTTGACTTTTAGCTTTCTGAAAACTTTATGGGAAAAGGAGAAAATGCTGGCTACCAGCATTTACTTCTTTTTTCACAATTTTTTCAAAAGGCTTTTATCTAAGGGTTGTAAAAAAACAGGGGTTGTTTGGTAATGTTAATAATTTCTTATTGACTGATTAAATTCAAGACAAAACCAAATTTAAAGCATCTGCAGATGACAAGTTTAAATGTAGCTTCTAGTGATGATAGGTCTCTTGTGGAACCAAACATTGCTGGAAAAGGAAAATTATGATAACCAGCATTTTCTCCTTTTTTCACAGTGCTTTCAAATAGCTCCCCTTCCCCACCCCAGGAATTGTAAAAATTCTATACGGTAAAGACCTACACTTTTTCAAAAGCTAGAATTCAGATTTATCTCTGGATGTGAACAGTAACAATATGGGACTTCATATGACTTTTTTGAGTAAATCTTTTATGACAAACTTTGCACTCAAATGGTCTTTCCCCTGTATGACTCCTCATGTGTACTTGTAAATTCTGTCTGTTGGCTAACACTCTTCCACATATTGTACATCTGAACCTACTGGTTATCTCCCCTGGTAAAAAGGAAAGAAACAGTTTGTAAATTGTATGTTGATTCTAGACCATTTTGTGAAAATTTCCCCCATGAATGTGAGTTTATTTTCATGTGAATATATTCTCACTTTGTAATTTATCTTTCAGAAAAAAATGTCTTCACAATTTGTACTTCTTTTTTCATATATTTCATTGATCTGAAAACATTTTTCATCTCTAAATTCAACGGCTTTTTCCACATGAATATTACTCGGTCTAAAGTCCATGAATCTGTTTCACATGTAACCAGTCACAGAAATAATCACATCATATTTTTTTTCCACAAAAGTGTATCATGGACTTGTACTGAAAGATTGCTAGCCTGTAATACATGAATACTTAATTCTTTTCTACATGAATATCACATGAGTTGGTTAATTTTTTAATGACCGATTATTCAAAATGTTTTCAAGTTCAGTTAGTCACTTGTTTCCTCCTAAATATCCGTTCTCTTTGTATCAGGGTTCGAATTTCATTTTTTTATCCACTTGCAAATTTTAGCAAGTAGCTTTTATTTCCACTTGCAAAATTAAACTTGGACTCGCATTTTCTTTTAAAGCTCAGCTTGCCTATCAATGGTAAAGAACGAATGGCCTGTACATACTGTTCAATTCTGTTCTATTATGTGACCTGTCAACTGAGACAACAACCAAACAAAAAAGGAACATTAATTGACATTAAAACCCTAATTTAACAATCAATTCAATTCCAGTTGAATTTCTGTTCTAAGCAAGTTAAATTTCTATAAAACTTACAATGGTGGACGATTTTGTAAATGAAATACGGATGTATCACATCCGAATATCTGTATGTCCGGTAACTGGTTTATCGAGTCCACCACGTCCGACTCGCTTCCCGTTGCTATTTGTGCATGATACCGGTAATTAACTTTTCATGAAAGATTGACAAATATTGTTGCTTTATAATCAGAGATTGAATTCGCCTACTGTTTTTCCATATAAAAAACGCAAAACATCAGTATCGGTTGTGAGTGCAGACGAACGCACTTTCCTCACGAAATTCGGATTACGAATGGCAATTTGGAGGCTTCAATGGCGACATCTGAAATTGTAATCAGCCGTCGAAGGGTATTCTCAGTGCAATATGACCGATATTTATCCAGAACGAAAAGAATTACCTTTTTGTTTGTATTCACATATGAAATTTAGTACATTCGGTAACTGTTCTTCAATAATTTGCACTCGCATTTTTTAGCAAGTGCTTGAAATTTCAACTTGCATTGATTTTCCAATTTTGGCTTGCATTTTGCGAGTAAATATGTGGGAATTTCGAACCCTGTTGTATTTACTTTTACACATGAAAATCAGATCAGTTTGAAAATCTTTTTCCACGTGACTTAATAATTATCTTTTTAACTTGAATTTCAGATCAGTTCATCTTTTCCATGGTGAGCACTATTTTTTTTCCCAAAGTTACAAATATGTTTTTACAGAAGTAAGATTTCATGATACACCTTTGACGCCCCTGAGAAAGAAGCCTTTTGAAAAGACTAGGAAAAGGAGAAAATGCCGGTAACCAGCTTCTTTCTCACGGGCGTCAAAGGTAGGAATTGTGTGGTAATGGTATAAAGGTCTAAAACTAATTCTGTAAAGCATTTAGCTTCAAAGAGCCCCTGGCCCAGGTCTTCACCTAAATACAGGTCTCTGCTATAAGTACACATTAGAACTATCTCATCCAGTCTCTGTTCCACAACTGTATCATCACGATAGTATCTTTTTTGTTCAATGACTTGTCTCACACTGTGTGAAATTGTTTTCAACACACCATGTCAGGAAAATCACAGAAGTTAGTATAAATTTTGTTCAACCAGTAAAATGTACGGTCACTACATGTGATTTCAAATGACTCTTTTGTGTAAATCGTTTCTGACAAATTTTACATTCAAAAGGTCGTTCTCCAGTATGGCATCTCATATGTACTCGCAAGTTTGACTTGGTTTTCAGAACCCTTCCACAGAGATGACAATGAAATCCATTACTTTCCTCCCCTGGTATAGTTACCTCCCCCAATACTGAAAAGAAATATGAATTTGAAAGTAAAGTACTTCTGTACAGGAATGCCCGATATTTTTTTTCACATTTAACTGCCACATGCTTATACTATATTTGTAACTAATCTTTCGCCAAGAACAGGGATAAGGTCACCGAAATGAAATAGATATTTTCCCAGAGGAAACATCTCATTTCCTTTTTACTTTTTGGATTGTTTATACCACTTTCATAAAAATTCAACAATAGCTAATGCAGTTCTATCCTTGCACTCCTGCAGATTTCTGGTAGCCTTCTTATTACTAGCATACAATCAAGCTACTAGCTCATTCCAACAGAACTGCAATGAGAACAATGTCCAGTGGTGGAGAGGAACTGATCTTGTTAATAGTTACGGTGAATATGGGATTAAAGCTCACATCTCCTAGGCTGCAATCATGTGTTGGAACTGAGTTACTATGCACAGCTTTTACCAATTCAAGTCTTTACCAGCAAAAAGTTTGGACTTGTCAAAATCAAAAGGATTTGAAGATGACACATGTAGTCGAAGGAAACAGTCTTTGAAAAAGCAACGTATGAAAAGGAAAAAAATTATTGTTGCTACTATCAGCATTCCCTCCTTTTCCAACGTTTTCAAACATTTTCTTCTTTGGGGCTATTAACCTTAACCAGACAACATAATTTAAGCTTTCTGCAAATCGAAAGCAATGACAAACATCAATTTCAGTGTAGCGGAGAGTGCAATAATTTTTTTATGAGGTAGAAAACATTTTGGGAAAAGGAGAAAATGCTGGTTACCAGCATTTTCTCCTTTTCCCTAAATGTTTTCTAAAGGCTTTTTTCCAGGGTTGTTAAAAAGTGTCACTGTGAGGTAAAGGGTTGATGTGGTAAAAGAAACAAAGAAATTTTTAACACAACACTCTATCACAAACTACAACACAGGTCATAATCTTCAAATTATTATAATTCATATTACTATCATAAATTTGATACAAAACAATTCATATTTAAACATCCACCCATAAATACAGGTATGACGCAATTTAATACTGTCTTGTCAAAAATGAAAATTACTGGCGACTTATCATCATGATTCCCAAAATACACATGCAGGCGTAATTCTAAAGAACCAGTTGTAAACACTATCTTTTTACCAAACAACAGAACTGTGGACTTGACCAAATTGAAAGCATTTACAGACAACAATTCAAAAGGAGCCAATAAAAAATAAATATCTTTTGGCAAGGATTGAAAACATTGTGGGAAAAAGAGAAAATACTGGTTACCAGCATTTTATCCTCTTCCCAATGTTTCCAAAAGCTTCCTCACCCCGGATCTTTAACCCTTTACCCCATAAGGCATTTCTATGGTATCTCTAATTGACCCTAAGTAACAGCAAGGATGAAGCCATTTCTTATGTGTATATGACACCTTTTGATGGCATGGAAAACATCGTGGCAAAAGGTGAAATTGCTCGTGACGAGCAATTTCACCTTTTGCCACAATGTTTTCCAAAGGCTCCTAAAAGCAATGCGTAGAAATGAGTATCTATGGAGTAAAGGGTTAAAAGATAGGATTGTGTAGTATAGAATTCACATACAAATGTTGCAATACTGTACAAAATGCCGAATCTTACATGATGATAAAATTCATTATCTCTAAGGTGACCATGATATCAAAATATAAAATCAACAATTGCAGCACCAAAGGTGAAAACAGTGGCTTTTGTGGACAGCAAATTCCTTGTTTATTAACTCCTTCCTACAAAGGAAAACTGAGGACCGGTCCAAATTGAAAGCATTTGCAACGACAAAATAAATGTGACTGAAAAATTGAAATTTGGTTTGTGAAGGGTAGAAAACATTGCGGGAATAGGAGAAAATACTGGTTACCAGCATTTTCTCATTTTCCCCACAATGTTTTTTCTAAAGGCTTCTTTCACACAGTCGTTAAAAGTAGGGATTGTGTGGTAAAGGGTTAAATGGAACTTTCAAGCCGAAGAAAAAAAAACCCTGCAAAATGCGATTTCAAACATTTTTAACAAAAAAAATTATCTACTTATCAACAGTGAAACAAATCTCAATATTATATTTCATGTGTATTTTTAGAAATGTTATGGGTAAAGAAATTTTGTAATTTAAGCTGGGGGAATTATTTCCCTGTCACAGTGAATATTTTCCTCCTGCCACAAATCTGAAACAACTTTTTTTGTTCTACCCGAGATCACTAGTTTTAAAAGTGGCAATCATTGACAAAATAATCAGAGGAAAGAGAATATATAATTTATTTCATCAGCTTGTGGTTAATAGAGAAATATTTTGCCTCAAAAGGGAAAGGTCGGTCCGCGAAAATAACATGTGCCTTAAAGCACTCGTTATTTTCGCATACTTTTCCATCTTTCGGCAAATATTTCCCTATACTAACCAGAAGCTGATGAAATGATTTTTTACTTTTTGTATGCAACTGTTTCCAGTCTGGACCAGTCTGAAAATTTGTCCTTTGATTACCCACTACCACACAATCCCTACTTTTGACACCCCTGAGAAAGAAGCCTTTAGAAAATATTGTGGGAAAAGGAGTAAATGCTGGTAACCTGCTTACCAGCATTTTCTCCTTTTCCCACGTTTTCTACCCTTCACAAGACAAATTTCAATTTTTCAGTCCCTTTTATTTTCGTATGCAAATGCTTTCGATTTGGGCAATCCTAAAATTTTGTTGTTTGGTAATGAGATAAGAGTTATCAACATTGTCCAGATCAATCTCTTCCTTTCTGCCATCTAAATCTCAAGACCGAACACTTGAATCCTGCGGAAGACATGGTTTCAAAGTTCTAAAATCTTTGTCCAAATGAATGGTAACAAGATGCTGTTTTAAGTGATGACGCTGTTTAAATCTTCTTTCACAGTAGCCACAAACATATGGTTTCTCCCCTGTATGGACACGCAAGTGTATTTTTGCATTTTGTCGTGTTTTTGAGAATTTCTCACAAACCGGGCAAACCCACACGTTCAATTGCCTATCTGAAAATATCAAAATTACATGACTAGTACACGATTCAAAACTGCTCTCTATATTCTTGCTAAACCGTTTACCACACAATCCCGACTTTTAACACTCCTGGGAAAGTAGCCTTTTGAAAACATTGTGGAAAAAAGAGAAAATGCTGGTAGCCAGCATTTTCTCCCTTTTCCACAGTTTTCTACCCTATCAAAGCAAAATTGCAGTATTTGAGCCACTTTCAAATGGACGTCTGCAAATGCTTTCAATTTGAATAGGTCTAAAATTTTGATGTGTGGTGACGGCTTAAAAAAATATCTGGTTCAGAAAAAGCAGCTTTGATCCTTAACTTGATGACTCAACTTAACCCATTACCACACAATCCCTTCTTTTGACGCCCCTGAGAAAGAAGCCTTTTGAAAACACTGTAGGAAAAGGAGAAAATGCTGGTAACCAGCATTTTCTCCTTTTCCCACAGTGTTTTCTACCCTTCCCAGAACACATTTCTATTTTTTAGTCACTTTTATTTTGTTGTCTGCAAATGCTTTGAATTTGGACCAGTCTAAAATTTTCTCGTGTGGTAATGAGTTAAACACTTTATCAGACAATCCTTTCCTCCACACTGACCTTGAAAAGGCCTTTACCCACACAATCCAGACTTTGAATAACCCTAAGAAACATGCCTTCTGAAAACTTTGTTGGAAAGGAGAAAATAGTGGTAACTAGCATTTTCTTCTTTTCCCACAATGTTTTCTACCTTTCCCAAAACAAATTTCAATTTTTCAGTCGCATTTATGTTGTTGTCTGCAAGTGCATCTAATGTAGACAAGTCTAATATTCTAAGAGTTAACACATAGAGAAAGGACACAATGTTTGTAATCAGCCACATTTTTTTTACCCTATCAAAGAGTACATGTAACTGACACATTTGAATCTCAATCAATTTGTCATCTGCAAATTCTTTCCAATTTGGAAAATTGAGTAATATGATAAAACAACATTAAATTTTATAATACCATAAGTCTTGTCATTTGTGAATGCTTTCTCTATGGGCATGCCTCAACCCCTTACCAAAGGACAAAAAAAATAGACTTGCCCAAATTTTAAAACATTTTGCAGATGACTAAATAAAGCTACTACAAGATTTTTTTAGTTGATAAAATAGAAAACATTGTAGAAGGAGAAAAAGCTGGTTACAGCATTTCCTCCTTTCACTAAAATGTCCTCAAATGCTTTCTTTCTACGAAGAGTCCTGAACACTCTGGTTTGTGGGGTTAAGGGTTCAGATTATTCCATCTGGTAACCAGGAATGTCCGGCATATGTCTGATCATATGTGACTGCAAATGGCCCTTCTGTGTAAAACTTTTTGCACACTGTTCACACTTATATGGCCTTTCTCCAGTGTGTAGACGAATATGTCTCTGCAAAACCTGTTTCGTTGAAAAGTCTTTCTCGCAATAATTGCAAGGGTGCCGTCTGACATGCTGGAAACCATAACCTGCAAAGAGGTTGTGAAGTTTTAAGATCATGGTTCCCTGTTTTTACATCATTCCATCATTAACTTTACTGAGATCTATCCACAGTTCCATATTCACACATTCTCCCTTCATATTTCATTTGCTCACATCTAAAAGTTTTCATTAACTCTTTACCACACAACAAAATTGCAGAGTTGTCCAAATTAGCCTTAGTGTAAGAAGACCATCTTAACTTGACTGCAACAATGGATCTTGTCTGATATCTTAGACGTGCTGGATTCCAACAGTTTTTTCCTTTTTCATCCACCTTTTCAATAGCCTTTTCTTTCAGAATCGTTCAACCCATTACCACACAATCCCTACTTTTGACGACCCTGAAAAAGAAGTCTTTGGAAAAAATTGTGGAAAAAGGAGAAAATGCTGGTAACCAGCATTTTCTCCTTTTCCCACAATGTTTTCTACTCTTCACAAAACAAATTTCAAATTTTCACTCGCTTTTATGTCTACAAATGATTTGATTTTGACAAGCCTGAAATATTGTCGTTTGGCAACGAGTTAAAGTTGACACTGTGTGGTTAAGAAAACTTTTAACAATCACTGACACGCAAGCTCTGTTCCAATCCTCTTGGGTCACATTTAAGGTCCGGAATGAAGGCTGATTATATGGTATTGAAGATGCGTTTTCTGGGAGAAAGCCTTTCCGCAATAATCACATGAGAACGGTTTTTCGCCAGTATGCGTAAGCATGTGCCTCTTAACTGCATGTTTGTTCGAGAACATTTTCCCACAAACTGTACAACAGTTACTCAATGTTCCTGATTGCTCTGAAGAAACTTGTCCTGAAATTATGTTGAAACTAAGTGGCTCTGAAGAAACTTGTCCTGAAATTATGTTGGAACTAAGTGGCACTGAAGGAACTAGTCCTGAAAATATGTTGGAACTAAGTGGCTCTGAAGAAACTTTTCCTGAAATTATGTTGGAACTAAGTGGCACTGAAGGAACTTGTCCTGAAAATATGTTGGAACTAAGTGGCACTGAAGGAACTTGTCCTGAAATTATGTTGAAACTAAGTGGCTCTGAAGAGACTTGTCCTGAAAATATGTTGAAACCAAGTGAGCTGGGCAAATTCAATCCATTTATTTGGTCTTAAGACTCTTTAACTTATTACCGAATAACAAAATTTTAGGCTTGTACAAATGGAAAGCATTTGCAGATGACAAAATAAAAGTGACTGAAAATTTTAAATTTGTTATGTGAAGGGCAGAAAACATTGTGGGAAAAGGAGAAAATGCTGGTTACCAGCATTTTCTCCTTATCCCACAATGTTTCCTACAGACCTTTCTCAGGGTCTTCAAAACTGACAAAAGTAGGGATTGTGTGGTAATGGGTTAAATAACAGTTATAACAGGGCAGCAAGTGCACTGAACCATACATTCCTTAACATTCTTAACAATAAAATGTCGTTCGACACTTTGCACAACGAAGCAAACTTGAAAGTAGTCGTAAGAACATCAATTTCATTCCTTGAGCAGTATATTGATAAACCCCTTACCTAACAACAAAATAGTAGACTTGTCTAAATTGAAAGCATTTAAAGATGACAAAATCAGTATGTAGCTTAACCCTTTATCACACAATCCCAACTTTTAACGACCCTAGTAAAAGAAGCCTTTGGAAGACAATGTGGAAAAAGGAGAAAATGCTGGTAACCAGTATTTTCTGCTTTTTTTACCATGTTTTTTTTACACTATCAGAAATGGACCGTTTTCAAATTCTTCGTCGGAAATGGTTTGAATTTTGACAAGCTGATTCTTCGCTCGAATGTTAAGGGTTAACCCTTTCCCAAATGATAAATTTTGAACCATTCCAAACTGAAAGAGTTTGCAAACAACAATTTTAGATTTGGAGAAAATGGCAGAAAGTTCTCAAAAACGGTAGAAAACACTGTGGGAAACGGAGAAATTGCTCGTAATGAGCAATTTCTCCTTTTCCCACAGTGTTTTCAAAAGACTTTCTGTGCAGACACATAAAATCCAGGGCTTGTTTGGGAAAGGATTGAATAATGTGTTCAGCCTCTCAGGGCAGAAACCAAGGTTTCATAAGCATAAATTGTCAGTCAGGGTCGTTAATAAATCCCATGGTACAGGGTTCAGAGGGTGACATGTTCATGAATCAACCACAACTATCATATATCATCTTGGCCATTTCCTTCTTTGTGAATAAATCTTTGTGATGTTTATGCATGTGGGACTTCAGGTTACTCTTTTGTGTAAATCTCCTGTGACAGACCATACACTGGAATGGCTTTTCGCCGCTATGGGAGCGCATATGAATGTCCAAGTTATATTTCTTCGGAAATTTTTTACCACATGTAATACACGAGTATCTATAAAACAGGGAGGCTGCTTTTATCGTCTGTTCATCATCTAAAAACAGATAAAGGAAAGGCTACCACTGATGACAGAGTTTTTACTTCAAAAACAATTCTTTTGCTGACAACTTTGGTGCAAGCACAAAAGGACAGAATACACATTGCAAATTAGAGGAGTTTTTGTCCCACCAAGTACAAGTAACAGGGAGTTGAAGCCAAGGTTTTGTGAGAGCTTTCCAGAAACATTGCAGTAGCTATCCCTTAACTCTTTGCCACACAATCCTGACTTTAGATGACCCCGAGAAAGAAGCCTTTTCAAAACATTGTGGGAAAAGGGGAAAATGCTGGAAACCAGCATTTTCTCCTTTTCCCACAATGTTTTCTACCCTTCCCTAATCAAATTTCAATTTTTGGCTTACAGTAATTTAGTCGTCTGTAAATGCTTTCAGTTTGGACTAGTCCAAAATTTTGTCGTTTGGTAAAGAGTTGATCTCTAGTCTTTACAGAGTATCAGATTTGTAGAATTTGAAAGCAGAAGATACATATTACTAAAATCACACAAAAATCCTCTTTCATAAAGTAGAAAGTAGAGGAAAATAAACACTTTAACTCTTTACCACTTGAGAAAATTTTAGACTAGTCCAAATTGAAAGCATTTGCAGACGAGAAAATAAAGGTGACTGAAAATTTGAAATTTGTTCTGGGAAGGGTAGAAAACACTGTGGGAAAAGGAGAAAATGCTGGTTACCAGCATTTTCTCCTTTTCCCACAGTGTTTCCATAAGGCTTCTACCTCAGAGGCGTCAAAAGTAGGGATTGTGTGGTAATGGGTTAATGCTAATGCCAACCAGTTTCTCTTTTTTTTTTAAAAACTTATTTCAAATCTGAACATTTTTAAAACTTATTTCCAATCTGAACAAAGTCAACAAATTTCTCTTTTCTCTCTCTCCCTCTCTCTTTTAAATCCTTTACCACATGACCAGATTTTAGACCTGTCCGAACTGAAAGCATTTGCTGATGACAGTTTCAATGTGGCTCATAGGAAATGAGTTTTCTTTGATAGGCTAGAAAATATAGCAGGAAAAGGAGAAAATGCTGGTTACCACAATTTTTGCAAAAGCCTTCTCTTTCAGGGGTGTTCAAAGTCGTCCTTGTGTGGTAAAGGGTTAACTTATTTCCAGTCTTCACAAAGTCTATCATATTTGGATACTGTTTGATGCCCTCTTAAATGCTTTAAGTTGGAAAAACCCATGTCTGCGACTCGCTTAACTCTACCAAACCACAAAAACAACAAGTCTTGCACTGGTTCAAATTTAAAACACCAACAGATGACAATATAAATGTGACTCAAACAATGAAAGGATAGGAAACATTGTTGGAAAAGGAGAAAATGCTGGTAACCAGCATGTTCTCCTTTTCCCCAATGTTTTTTAAAGGTCCATATCCTCAAAGTCTTTAACACTCTTGATTGAATGGTCTAATGTTATAAGTCTCCAAGAACATTAGTTGAAGTCGGGGTTCTCGTTTGACACAGGACTTCTGGTTTTGACGCTTGGAAATCCGAAATGACCCCTTTCTGATGCTCAAAAATATCTGCCTAAGCGTCAATCTGACACATGAGAATACCAGTCAAAGGGTCATATAAATTATGTCGGATGTATTTGGCAGGAGTGTAGACTACAATAAACATGATCAGTATCAACTATGTACAGACAGAGCTCTGTTTATCACATGCTATCAAGCTGGGGAGAATACCAGTCAAGGGTCATATAAATTATTTCTGACGCATCTGGCAGGAGTTCAGACTATAATAAACATGATAAGTATCAACTATGTACAGACCGAGCTCTGTTTATCACATGTTATCAAGCTGGCGAGCCATTTATATACATGAAAACATGATAAAAGTGTTAATCCAATTATCTAGTGTAAAATGAGATATACAGATTCTCATAATTTGGTCTTTCTTCACAGAAATTTTTCTTTGGGTTTGTTTGAGAACAACAGGTTGGAGTGTGTCACATAATGGGATTTGAGATTGCTCTTCGTATAAAAACTTCGCTCGCAGAATCTGCACTGAAAGGACCGCTCCCCTCTGTGAATCTTCATGTGAACGTCCTTGTTGTATTTCCGAGCAAAGTACTTCCCACAGATTGGACACGGCCATTTCCCTTTACCGTCTGTCAAATCTGTAACAAGTACATAAACAATGTGCAAGCGGGACCCATATTCACCAACCATTCTTAAGAACGTTCTTTCTAATTCTCCGGAGTTTTTTGTGAGTAACAAAACTTCTAATTGGCTAAACCATTTGGTTTAGCCAATCAGAAGTTGTGTTACTAACAACTGTAGAAAACCTTGGAGAAAAAGACTAAGAATATTTTCAAGAATGGTTGGTGAATACAGGTCCTGATGTCCTACTATTGCACATCCTTAGCTCTTCACCAAACCCCGTGTTGTGGGTATTTACAGTAACTGTCTTTTTTGACAATTGATGAGAACCAACAGCATAGGTTCAAATGAATGAAAAATATTTCAAAAGATCCTAGAAGACTTCTCTCTTCCCTCCCCATCCACCATATATATCATGAACCTCTATGATTGAATCACAATGTTAGGATTGAGGAACACAACTGGTCCGAGTGAGTCACATAGTGCGATTTAAGATTGCCTTTTGTATGAAAGCTCCGCTTGCAGAGTCTACACTGAAAAGGCCGTTCCCCTGTGTGTAACTTCTTATGAACCTCCATGTTGTATTTTCGTGAAAAGTTCTTCCCACAGATTGGACACGGCCATTTCGCTTTACCGTCCGTCAAATCTGTAACAAGTACATAAACAGTCTACAGACGAAGTCAAAGGTTTACATTTCTTTAGTTCTTAAATCGTCATGTAGGTACTACGAAGCATTATCTGTTCAGGTAATTTTAACAGGTGCCGAAACAGAGGTTTACATGGATGAAGTCTTACAATGGTGTAAAAAGTTTTACTAAAATCCCTCCTCCCAAAACATTCTTGAATTTTGCCAATTTATTTTCAGCACATCGGCTACATGAATTTTCACTTACTTACAAACTTACTTCGAACTTGAGGAGATTAACTCTTTACCACACAATCCCGACTTTTATCGACCCCTGAGAAAGAAGCCTTTTGAAAACATTGTGGAAAAAGGAGAAAAATGCTGGTAACCAGCATTTTCTCCTTTTCCCACAATGTTTTCTACCCTTCTCAATCCAAATTTCAATTTTTCAATCACATTTATTTTGACTGTTGGCAAATGTTTTCAATTTGGACCAGTCTAAACTTTTCTTGTGTGGTAAAGAGTTAAACTGAAAGAATCACATTGTGCTATTAGTCTCACGTATAACAGCTTATAACTGGAAAGCCTGTGTTTACCCCAACTTTTATCAACCACAAAAAGGACGCCTTTTGAAAACATTATGGGAAAAAGAAACACAGTTACCTCTTTCCTTAACAACACGATTTTGGACCAGAACAAATTAGAAGCATTTGCAGATTATAAAACTAATGTAACTCTCACAAAGTTGAATTTGGGTTAAGAAAGGGTAGAAAACAGTGCCGGTGTAATGCAGAAAAATGACCCCCATTACAAAATGACCCCCGGGTCATTTTTCTGGACATAAGAGGAATGACCCATGGGTCATTTTTTGACATAGAAAAATGACCCGGGTCATTATTCTACGTCGAGAAATGACCCGGGGGTCATTTCTTGACATAGAAAAATGACCCATGGATCATTATTCTATGTAGAGAAATGACCATAGGTCATTTTTGTAATGGGGGTCATTTCTCAGTATTACACCTGCAAAGGAGAAAATGCTAGCAACCAGCCTTTTCTCCTTTCCCACAATCTTTTCAGAGGGCTTCTTTCCTCAGGGTCATGAAAACAGGATCGTTTGGTAAAGGATTAAATACCAGCATTTTCTCCTTTTTCCCCACAATGCTTTCTATTCTTCTAAAACCAAGTCCCTTTAGGTAAAAATATCTTCAATTTGGACCAGTTTAAAAATATATCATGGGATAAAGATTTTATCTCAAAATTTTCTATTTTTCCCACAATGTTGTTATCTACCCTACGGAGAAAGAAGCCCTTTGAAATCACTGTGGGAAAGGAGAAAATGCTGGTAACCAGCATTTTCTCCTCTTCCCGGTGCTTTCTACCCTTTCCAAACAAAATTTTAATTTTTCAGTCACCTTTATTTTGTTGTCTGCAAATAATGTCAATTTAGACTAGTCTAAATTTTTCTCATGTGGTAAAGAGTTAATTCCTAAGTTTTTCATGACAACATTGATATTAACCCCTTACCACACAATCCTCATTTTTAAAAAGGATGAAAGCTTTTGAAAGCTTTTGAAAATATTGTGGGTAAAGGAGAAAATGCTTGGTAACCAGATTTTTCTCCTTTGCTCACAATGCTTTCAATCCTCCCAATGAAAAATTATATTTAACCCTTAAGCGCACAATCACGGCTTTTGACAACTACAGTGGGTGTACCTTTTGAAAACTTTGAGGAAAAAGAAGAAAATGCTGGTAACCAGTGTTGTCTTCATTTCCCACAATGTTTTCTACCCTGCTAGAAACAGATTTCCATTTTTATAATTACATTTATTTTGTCGTCTGCAAGTGCTTTCAATTTTGACCAGTCTAAAAATTTGTCATTTGGTTATGCTTTAAAACAACAATGCAATTGTCATCAGCATATCCCTCCAATTTTGACAAGGCTAAAACTTTGTTGTCTGGTAAAGAGTTCAGCGAAAAATGATCCTGTTCCATTAATCTACTACTATTTGGCTTTCACTAGCATGGGTAAACATGTGGGCCTTTAAATTTCCTTTCACATTGAAAGTTTTTCCGCAAACACGACAGGAAAAAGGTTTTTCTCCGGTATGTATTCTAAAATGTGTTTCAAGCTTCCAGTTGGAGGGGAACGCTTTCCCACATAATGGACAAATGTAGGCACCGTTCTCAATCGACCTCGACAAGAAATAACCTTGAACTTGGTCTTGATAACCTTGACCTTGGCTTGAACGTTCAACAGCTTGGGTTTTTCTTAATGCTGGACCTACAAAAATTGAGAACCTTTACTGGAGACTTTTGAAAAGTTTTTTAATGATACATATTAACCCTTTACTCCATAGATACTAATTTTTGGTTTCCAGCATTTTCTCCTTTTCCCAAAATGTTTTCAAAAGGCTTCTTTCAAAGGGGTGTTAAAAATCAGGATTGTATTTGCTAAAGGGTTAAGCTATTAGTTTCTTTCCAATATTATACTCACACATGTGCAAAAGCCAGGAAGGACTTCATGATCCTATTAAACCTTTCCTTTTCAGAAACAACAGAAAAACAGCGGAATTTCTACAAAATGCTAAGATAAAGGGCGATTATTTTTTTTGGTCTTCTGTGCTGAATTTTATTAACCACCTTGTCAAATTCTACTATTTTTCTGTACAGTATTTCAAAACAGAACATGACTGATTGTCATCTTGTACACTTTCATTAAACCTGTACCTCTTTCAAGGCCTATATAATTATAAACTTGATCCTTTTCGATGCCTGAAAATGAAGTACATCGAGTCTCAGCAGGATTTTTGTCTCATGGGCTTGGCTACATATTTTGTGCAGTCTGATCTTGATCTAGGCCATTTGCAAAAGTCCCTGTTTTCCGCTAAGGTGCCTAAATTGTTATGTTATTAAAGCCAAACTGGCTTTAGAAATACGATTTCAACAACAGACTCTAGTATTCCCTCACAGCTGATTCTAAAACTAGCAATGTATTCCCTCACAGATGATTCTGAACTACTATATCCTTATCTAGGTCCCTGCAAGCAGGTAGCTCTAGAAACCACTGTTAAACCTGTGTTAGAGACCACCTGTATTACACAATCCACTTCTTTAAGAGACCACTATTCTGATACTACATCCCTTCTTAAATCTACCTAATATGACTTGCATTTAAAGACCACCTGCTGTAAGAGTCCACTTTTATTACTTCCCTTGGGTGGTCTCTGAATACAGGTCATAATGTAAAATTTTACAAATTTCTCCTTTATCCACTGTTTTTTAACATCGCAAGAAAAAGTATTTATTCCTATTTCTTCAAATTTTGTTGTTACATGGCACAATAGAAGATATACATACAACATTCTGTACAATAGAATGCCTGTTACCAGTATTTTCTACATGTTAACCCATTACCAAACAATCCCTACTTTTTATGGCCCTATGAAAGAAGCCTTTGGAAAACATTGTGGGAAAAGGAGAAAATGCTGGTAACCAACATTTTCTCCTTTTCCCATGATATTTTCTACCATTCACATTTTCTACCATTCACAAAACAAATTTCAAATTTTCAGTCACGTTCATTTTGTCTGCAAATGCTTTCAATTTGGACCAGTCCAACATTTTGTCGTTTGGTAAAGAGTTAAACAATGGTTTCAACTTTCAACACCCCCTTTTTCCCCTTGGGTCATTCATCCTTATCATGTTGAATAACTAACTAGAGGCGCTTGAGCGCCTGTATCGCTCCACAGGCCTGATTTTTCTGTAACGGCGAAGAGAAGTTTTTAACAATTACCATTCATTCCTGCATTTTAGGTCACTAAAGAAAAAAAAGCTATGAAAATCATTGTGAGAAAAGAAGAAAATAAAAGTTACCTGCATTTTCTTAGTTTTACACAATAATTTCTACCCTTTTTGATACAAGTTTTACTAATTTGAAGATTTATCCTGTTGTCTGCAACATCTTTCAATTATGGCCAGTTATAAAAATTTTGTCTTCTGGTTATAGTTAACTCATTACCAAACGACAACATTTTAGGGTTGTCCAAATGGAAAGCATTTGTAGATGAAAAAATAAAAGTTACTGAAAATTTGAAAGTTGTTTTGTGAAGGGTAGATAACATTGTGGGAAAAGGCTACCAGCATTTTCTCTTTTTCCCACAATGTTTTCTAAAGTCTTCTTTGTCAGGGATCAGTTTGATTTGATAACAAAATGCCTATCACAACAGTAAAGCCCTGTCCCTCTTTGTACCAGGTCACCAGTAGGTCAACAAAACCTTTACCAGAACTTATCAAAGTGCAGAGTTTCCCTTGTTTTATATGAAAAGGATTAAAGATTATGTAAAGCAACCATCTTTAACTCTTTACCAAACGACAAAATTTGGGATGTGACCAAACTGAAAGCATTTGCAGATAACAAATTAAACATTGATGAAATGATTTCTCTCTTTGATAGAGTAGAAAACACTGAGGGAAAAGGAGAAAATGCTGATTACCAGCATTTTCTCCTTTTCCAAGAGTGTTTTCCAAAGACTTCTTCTTTAGGGTCCTTAAAAGTCAGGATTGTATGGTAAAGACTTACCACCATTTGAACTTACCTTCAATACAACAATGAAATCAAAACAAGTAGTTTGAGAGAAGGAATTTTTCAAAAATTTTACTTTATACCATAAAAGGAAAATGAGTCTCCCATAAAAGCCATGTTTTTTGACGGATCTTTTTTTTTTTTAAGGAATTCTGTAGACCTCTACCTAAGGAATATTCCTGCAAAAAAACAATGCTATCCAATTAGCAGTTTGGGAGGAGAAGATTTTTTAAGGTTTTTTACTTTGGTTGCCATGGCAACCAGAATTATTCATGGAACAGAATTATTTGAAGGAATTTGAAAGAGGACCACCTAAGGAACATTCCTGTGAAATTTGGTAAAAATCCAGTCAATAGTTTCTGAGGAGAAGTTTTTTAAAGAAAAAGTTTACGGACACACGCACGGACGAACGGACGCACGACGGACACAACGCCATGACAATAGCTCGCTGGCCTTCGGCCAGTGGAGCTAAAAATGATTTTTTTCAGTTCAGTTGTATAACTCTTTTTATTTCAAAAATATCTTTTTGGGGAAGAATATCTCCTTGGACAGTAGAGATGTAAGATCAGATTGCATGTTCTGTGCAGTCTGATTTTGATCTTCACTACCCCCAAAAGGTCAGCAAGTTGCACCAAGCAGTAGAAGAGTTGTGTGGTATATGTTTGAAACCTTGCAGGACTAATGGAATATTGGTAAAACTGGTGCATGTTATCAGATTAGATTGCAAAGGGCCGGTTCCAAAGATTGTTGGGTAATTCAATGGGCTTAAATTGAAGAACACTTTTGCTAGTAAAATGCGTATCTTCTAATAATAAAGCTTTGCTGAATTCGGCGAGGTGATTTCTGAGAAATAGTGGTAAACATGGACAGGTGGAGAATGCAGCCGCTAAGATTAATGCTCTGCCGAAATTCCTCAGCTGTGCACTGATAAGTTCACAGCAAAGTTCAGAAAGGCCACCTGTTCTTACCTGACTTCTCCTGAGTGGTGCTCCTTTACTTTTGTGTGTAGCAAACAGGAACCAATTTGTAATTCAAAACCGATATTTCTCTAAAGAACCCCTATACATATCTGTATGACTGATTTTACAAGGACCTCCTCTCCATCATAGATTTACTTCTTCAGTGTCACTGAAGTTCCACAGCAGTTTACGAAGTGTATTTTATACAAATGTCTAAATCACTGTGTATGCGTAAATGCGGTTGTGCAATTTACTTAAGAGTTTACTTGGTTTTGTGTTTCTCTGTTCAAACACTTTTCACAATTATGTGCACAAGACAGAGGAACTGCTGGGTTAACTCTTTACCAAATAACAAATTTTTGGACTGGTCCAAATTGAGAGCATTTGCAGACGACCAAATAAATGTAACTGAAAAGTTAAAATTTGTGATGGAAAGGGTAGAAAACAATGTCGGAAAAGGACAAAATGCTGGTTACCAGTATTTTCTTCTTTTGCAACAATGCTTTCTAAAGCCTTCTCTTTCAGGGTCATCAAAGTCATCATTGAGTGGTAAAGGGTTAAAAGATCAAACAACTGTTGAATGCAAGTATTTCTAATAAGTGGAATATTAAATTTTTATTTTACCAAACCATATAACTTTGGACGCAAAATTGAAAAACATTTACAGACGATAATCATGCTGCTAAAATAATAACTTTTCCTCTTTTATAGGGTAGCAAACATGAAGGGAAAATGAATTTCATCACATTGGACACACTAATCTTTTTGTCTGCAAATGCCTTAACTACGAGTCTATGACACATTTAAAGTCTAACATTTTGTTTTCTGGTAAAAGAGCCTGTTACCTTTGTACCAAACAATCCAAAGTTTTGAAAGAGAAGGTTTTTGAAAACATAGTTGGAAAAGGAGAAACAACTGGCTAAAAGCATTTTCTCCTTTTCTCCAATATTCTATAACCTGTAAAATACAGAAACCATCATTGAAACAAATTTGGTCCTTTTCAAATGTTTACCTTTGAAACAGTCTAAATAGAAAGTATTCACAACAAACAACTGTTTGAGGGGGAGAAAGAAAAACAACAAGCTGGTTACCAGTATTTTCTCCATTACCTTCAATGTTTTCTGAACAAATTCAATCATGTAAGTTGTCTGCTAATGCTTTAAATTTAGAGAAGTCAAAAATTTTGTGGTGTGGCAATAGATTACAGGATGAACCCCTGTCCGCATGACCTATATGAGGCAGGTATGTGAAGGGCAGAAAATTCTTATGAAAATTGTTTCGAACTCCATATACATGTGAAATCCACAATTTCTGATCAACATCTTTAATGCATGGGTGAGAACGCTACAAATGTAACAATGTCTTTTAGTATGATGTAATTTCAACGTGAAATGAATACAATTTTATTTGTCAGTCTAAGGATAATTATATGGGGTGAAGCCTAGAACAAAGAAAGCTTGTCAGAACTCATTTTTACACATTACATCTATTGTCCCAAAATATAACAGACAACCCTAAACTCTTTACTACCCATTTAAATTTTAGACCAGTCTTAACTACCCATCTAAATTTTAGACCAGTCCTAACTGAAAGCATCTGCAGAACACAAAAGAAACATGGCTCAAATGAGGAACTTCGTCTTTGACAGGACGGAAAATATCGCGCGAACAGCAAGTTTTCAGAAGCCTTTTCAGTTAAGATTCGTTTAAACTCCAGATTCTGTGGTAAAGGATTATTTAAACTCTGGATTCTGTGGTAAAGGATTAAATTGCTAAATAAATCAAACAAAAATTTTCTCCTTTCCCATCAAGGTTTTTCTACAGACTTTCTCCTCGGGGGCTGTCAAAACTTGGGACTGTTTGGTAAGAGCTAAGGAAAGCCTAGTATTTCTTGGAAATCTTTTACTTAAAAACTCTTCGACGAAAATTGCAACTTGCCCCAACAAACTTTTTTCAAATGACAGTTTAACTCTTTACCACACGAGAAAATTTTAGACTGGTCCAAATTGAAAGCATTTGCAGACAACAAAATAAAGGCAACTAAAAAAAGAAATTTGTTCTGGGAAGGGTAGAAAACACTGTGGGAAAAGGAGAAAATGCTGGTTACCAGCATTTTCTTCTTTTCCCACAGTGTTTTCAAAAGGCTTCTTTCTCAGAGGTGTCAAAAGTAGGGATCGTGTGGTAATGGGTTAAATGTAATTCAATGTAATCTTTGGATTTCAGTTTAAAAGGGTAGAAAACATTTGAGAAGAGGAGAAAATGCTGGTAATATGTACCTTTTCCCACATTATCACATTATTCTTGACAGCCTCCTTCCTTAGGGTCATCCAAGCAAGGATTTTTAGATAAACTTTAAAGGTTCAACTCGTAACCAAATGGCAATATTTAAAGCTTGTCCAAATCAAAAGAATATTTGCGGACAACAAAATAGAATTGACTGAAAATTCGAAAGTTGTTTTGTGAAGGATAGAAAACATTGTGGGAAAAGGAGAAAATGCTGGTTACCAGCATTTTCTCCTTTTCCCATGTTGTTTTCTAAAGGCTTCTTTCTCAGGGTCGTCAAAACAGTCGAGATCGTGTGGTAATGGGTTAAGTCATAGAAGCGCTTCCAACTAGCAATATTTGTTTTCATTTTTCACATTGTTTTCCCAATGTCTCCTTCATGGGATGAATAACAAGATGGCTATGATGGCCCTATATCACTCTACTGCCTTTTAAATAAATGTTACCGATTGCTTAATTAGCATTCAGACATATCATACGAAGTATGTATGACAACAAAACTTCCACAGAGAAATTAGTTTCTCTAAAAAAAAAAAAGCTTGTTGTATTTTTTCAAATGCAACGACGACGTCATTGAATACAAGGTCTCATCAAGTATCATTCATACCAAATATTGATAAGCTCCAACAGATGGTGCTGCACCAAGACTTTCAAAACTTAATGCGCAGTAAACACTTTGCTTCATGTAATAAACTCCACTCAACGAAGCAATACAATAACCATCAATATAACCCACTCTCATTGAAAGGGTTGTAATTTGGACTGTCTTGTAAGTGGTCTAATGCGTGAAAATGCATGTCAAATTTGATAGGGGCAGTGCAAATTTTGATGCTGAGGCTACCACTGGAATAATCTTAGAAGGGGTCCATTACTCGAAACTACATGGAAAATTTAGTAAAGGTGTCAACTTTTAAGTACATACACCCATGCACAATGTAAAACTTGTTGCCACCATGGCAAGGCCGATTTTGGGCAAAGGGCAATAATCTGAAGAATTACAGCAGAGGTCTAACTTACGAGGCTACAGGCTAATCAGGAGAAGTTTCTTGTATTAAGATTTTTCAAAAATTTTAAGTTTAATTGCCATGGCCACCAGTTCTAACTCATTACCAAATCACAAAATTTCAGACGAGTCCTTACTGAAAGCACTTGCAGAGAACAAAATAAACTCGTATCAAAAATTGAAACTTGATTTGAAAAGGGTAGAAAACACTGTGGGAAAAGGAGAAAATGCTGGTTACCAGCATTTTCTCCTTTCCCCACAATGTTTTCAAAGGTTTTTTCCAACAGCATCGTTAAAAGTCAGGATTGTGTGGTTAAGAGTTAACTGGAATCATATCCATAAAGTTTGGAAGTGAGCCATGGCAAGGTAATTTCTGTGAAGTTTGCTCACAAATATATAGGTTGTTTCAGAGATATTTGACATAAATGTTAACACAAGTACAGACAAACCCATGCACCACACACCGGACATCAACATTAGCTCCCTGGCCTTTGACCATTGGAGCTTAAAATGTAACTGTGAGGGGAAGAATTTCTTTTATGTTGGCAAAATTTTTGACTTGTCAAAATTCGAAGCTCTTGTTGACAAACATTTGGTGTAGACAAAAAGGATGATTTCTGTCTTTGAAACGGTAGAAAACATTGTAGGAAAGGGAGAAAATGCTGGTTACAAGCACTTTCTTTTTCCTAAATGTTTTCAAACACTTTCTTCAATAGCATTCAACATACAATTGCTTTATAAGGGGTACGAAATATATTTACTATTTTTAATGAAAGAAGAAACACCTGGCTATGCTCTATATCATACTGTTATTGCAGACATCTGTTCAAAAAAATGCAGAATGGAATTATTCACAACTTGGTTTTGTAGGAAATGGTACATGCAGAGCTCCAAAGAGGGAGTGATGGTACTCTATATCTGTTTAACTCTTTACCACACAATCCCGACTTTTAACGACCCTGAGAAAAAAGCCTTTCGAAAACATTGTGGGAAAAGGAGAAAATGCTGGTAACCAGCATTTTCTCCTTTTCCCACAATGTTTTCTACCTTTCCAAAACAAAATTTCAATTTTTCATTCACACGTATTTTGTCGTCTGCAAATGTTTTCAATTTGGACCAGTCTAAAATTTTCTTGTGTGGTAAAGAGTTAAGAAGCCTTCAAAACCCCATGCTGTGGCCCGTGGGTACTCTTCCCTTTTAACCTGTCCAATACCCAGCTTTTTTGACAAACTTTGGTTGATCAAATTGATCAAGGATATAAGAACGAGGTATTGATGGATGCTTCAATGTAACACTTTCAGTTGTAAAGGTAAGTTCATAACAACTGGTTGTCAGTATTAACACATTTCTATTTCCCTTAACTCTTTACCACACGAGAAAACTTTAGACTGGTTCAAATTGAAAGCATTTGAAGACGACAAAATAAAGGTGACTGAAGAATTGAAATTTGTTCTGGAAAGGGTAGAAAACACTGTGGGAAAAGGAGAAGATGCTGGTTACCAGCATTTTCTCCTTTTCCCACAGTGTTTTCAAAAGGCTTCTTTCTCAGGGGCGTCAAAAGTAGGGATTGTGTGGTAAAAGGTTAACTATTTACACCAAAATAAGTTTTTAACTTGTCATTCTAAGCCCAAAACAGGTTTCAACAGACAGTAGTTTAAAACTGATGACAAACCTCATTTGTTTGTTTGAATGGTGTTTTATGCTACTTTCAACAGTATTTCAGTCGTATCACGGCGACAGTTCACATACTCGTGTTTCCTGGGTTTCACCAGTACTAGGCTAGGCTATGAAGTGTGACAAACCTCATAAATCTAACGAGAGTTCTCAAAAATTTATTTGCTTAACTCATTACCACACAGAGAAAATTTTGGCTTGTCCAAATCGAAAGCATTTGCAGATGAAACTAGAGCTGTAACTGAATGTGACTTAATACCCCTGCCAGCGCTTTGACAGAAACAGGCAATTACTAGTATATCAGCATTTTCTCCTTTTCCCACAATTTTTTCTAAGGGTTCTTTCTCAGGGTCGTCAAAAGTAGGGATTGTGCGGTAATGGGTTAAGGAAGGGGAGAACATGTTCGCAAAGGAGAAAATGGTAGTTTACGCCATTCTCTCCCTTTCTCACCAAGTTTTCAAAAGCTTTCCCTCTCAAGGTCGTTAAAAGTCTTGAATGAGTGGTAGAGTATCAAAACTACCCAGCAGTGTTTTAAAGGATCTATAACTTTTGTTTCCCTAAAGGGAGATAACCAGTATGTGATGGAGCATAGCCAGGATATCAGATATGGAATGATACCAAAGGCTTTCACCAAGTGTGCACAAATATGAAAATACATACATGTAAGAATTTAGATACAATTTACATAAATTCTGGATTGCCATGAAACTGAAATTCGCCCAAATATATGGATCATCAGAGATTTTTTTTTACACCAAATTTGGATTCAAAGCTCCAAATCCTAATACAGTCGACTCTCATTATGTTGAAATCACTTATCTCAAAACTCCTGTTATGTCAAAGTCGAAGCAATGCCCGAACTTTGAGCCTCTTTATTTCTTATTGTTTTAAGTTTTTATCTCGAACCCGTTGCATCCCAAAACCTGTTATGTCGAAGTAATATGGAGAGCAATTTCGTACGTCGGCTCATATTTTCATCCACATATCCGCTATTGTTTGTACATAAGGTGCCGAATTCACACAATACTTCATCATCTTAATTGATTCAATAGATTAGATTATAAAAGGGGCGAATAAGTTGGCAGCAGCAATTAATGCAAGACTTACACATCATGAAAAATACAATGAAGGGTGAGGCAAGTTTGTCTCTCTTGATAATCCCTTGTGTTTTAAGTCAAGTCTTCACAAATGGGACCTATTTATATGTTGAATGTGCATAAATGTCATCAGAAATGCAACTTAATTGTGCTTTCGCTATCATCAAGCAAACCAGCGGGAAATGTTCCACCAATCCACGACGATGATTAAACTTAATTCTTATTTTATGTTTACTTCCGTTTTTCAAAGCCGGTCCTCGAATTCTTATATCAAACTCCTGTTATGTCGAACTATTTTTGTTGTCCCCAGAGATTCGAGATAACGAGAGTCGACTGTATATCAATCAATTACATATCATGTATGCCAGTACTTATTTTGTATTCTTAACTCTTTAAAAAAGGAAAAAAATTTAGGTAGGAGTAAATTAAAAGTGATTGCAGATAACAGGTTAAATATAATATGCTGCTGTAACTTTTTGTCTTTGAAATGTAGAAAACATTGTAGGAAAAAGAGAAAATACTGGTTACAAGCGTTTTCTCCTTTTCCCACTGTTTTAAAAAGCCTTCTTTGATTGCATCTCTAAAACTTAATATTGCACGTTGGAGTCATCCATCATCTATACAGTTTTAGACTTGGAGATTTTTATTATTTTTCCCCCGACTTGTTTTCCTGTCTTGCCCTGCAAAAAGACTAAGCACTTTTGGAGAAGAATGTTTATGCTTATTTTGGAATTGCTAATTTTGAGGTCTGCCAGATGGCCATTTTGGATACTTCTAGATTGCTACAAAATTATACAAAACATAAAATGTGGCTTGACAGATGTCTCATGATATCAGAAGGGTACAAAACACTGGTACAAAAGGGACAAATACTGGTTACCAGCATTTTTTTCCTTTTCAAAAACTCGGAGAAGCCTTTTGAAAACATTGCGGGAAAAGGAGAAAATGCTGATAAACCAGCATTTTTTCCTTTTCTCACAATGTTTTCTTAATCCTATCAAAGACGAATTTCATCACTTAGGCCACATTTTAATTGTCCCATTGTCTTTGCAAATGCTTTGAAACCAGACATTTATGTCTTGTGATTTTATAGAATAAGTTCTTTTCTTTTCCAGTAACTTATTTATACAGAATTCTTTGAAATTCTATTTCATAAGCCAAATCAAACCAATCTTTTTCAGTAGCTTTTTCACCTTCAATATTTCAAATAAAAATTCTCTGTCATTTTACTCACATTTCTCTAAGATTATTCAAGCGAAGGCTCTTGTAATTGACAATGTGTTTCCTTTCCCTGCCAGAAAAAGTCAATTGCATTTATAAATTTCAAGCGGTTTGATTTTTTTAACACCACATAAATGACCACATTAATGACCAACACAGGACGAGCAGCCTGCTCTTTAAAGTGGTAATCCTTTAACAAACTAGTTTTAGTGATGGGCCTCTGAGTACATTGTGTGACAGAGAAACTGGACGCTTTCTCCTTTTGAATGTTTTGTACCCAATAAGATATGAACCCTAATATAACTCTTTAGCACACGACAAAATTTTTTAATAGTCCAAATTTATAGCATTTGCAGACAACAAAATACAGGTGAAAAATTGAAAGTCTTTTAGGGCAGAGTAGAAAACATTGTGGGAATAGGAGAAAATGCTGGTTACCAGCATTTTCTCCTCTTCCCACAATGTTTTCAAAAGGCTTCATCTTCAGGTTCGTTTAAATTAGTGATTGTGTGGTAAAGGGTTTAGCAACAGTGAGGTTCTTGTCAACCAATGCATTTGATATGAAAGTGTCTAAAACTTTGTCATCGAAATATGAATGCATACATGTACTTCCAGAAATATGCACACTCAATGGATTGCCTGAAGGCCTCATTCAATATCTCAAAATTAGAAAACAAAGATTTGACACTTACTGTAATTAGGCTGCACATCCCCTGGGCTTCCAACTGCCCCTGAAGAGTCATACCCCATGGATGTATTTGGTGACCACATGTCCTTTTGTGACCCCATTGGGTCGGAATTGTTACCCAATTCAACACCTGTGATTTCAAGTTCCATATCAGACTCAGAAATAGCTTCCACTTTAACGTTTACATTTGGGTCTAGATCCCCGCCTGATGTTTGGGGATCATTTGTGTTGTTAGAGTCTGATGAATCATGCGGAGCATTAGAATCTTGAGTCTGGTTACTATCTCCCTGCCCTTCATTTGGAATGCTATTGTCACCATGTGCCGTAGACGATTCTCCATCATTACCCGAGTGTTGCGAGGAATCATCTGGCTCAACTTTCACAACTGGACTAGTTTCACCTGCAACGTCGGAAACTGGTCTCACAATGTCTACATTACTATCTACACTTCTTCTTAGAGGTTTTGATACTGGATAAGGCTCATGCCTTATATTTTTGCTGAGACTAGATGGTACAGATAATGGATGACGCTGTATGTTCTGACGTGGATATGCTGGTCGATTTACCGTGCGTGGTCTTGGACCTGGCCCCTGACCTAAATGTGTGGGCCAAGGCTGGCTCCTCATAGGAGAAGTCTGTTGTTGTTGCTGTTGTACTTTTTTTCTATGGTGTCCTGCGGTAAAATATAAATATAGTCTCAACTTACTTGACCAATTACAACACAATCCCGACTTTTAACACCCTGAAAAATAAGCCTAAAGAAAACATCATGGGAAAAGGACAAAATGCTGGTAACCAGCATTTTCTCCTTTTCCTACAATGTTTTCTACCCTTTCAAAGTCAAATTTTACGTTGTGAGAAACATTTGTCATCTGTGAATGCTTTCAATTTGGACCAGACTTAACATTTGGTGTATGGTAGAGTTGAACAAAACTTAGTCTGAAAGTGCTTCAAATTTGGGCATGTATGTTCCAATAACATTATCAATTCAAAATGACTTCATCAAAGACATTCCAAGTCGAAAGAGAGTTTTACTGTGTATGTACATGTAAGGTAGTAAAAACGTTTCATTACAACAAAATCCTGCTTGTTTGAAAAAATTGTGAGAAACAGAGCAAGTAATGGTAACCAGTACATTTTCTTCATTGTCATAAACTTACCAGGGAAAAATATTGGCACTCGCCCTTGATGACTAGAAAATCGGCTGGGCAAAAGTAGGACATTTATATTTTCGGGCAGAATAGTGATCCAAGTCAAGTGTCTGTCTAGTTTATTATTCAAATAAGATGAGATTCGCATATTTCTGAACCTAATATTGCATCATTTATGGTATTCCTTTTTACCAGATGTTTACATGCATTTGGCCAGTTCTCAATTACTGCGTGCACATCTCGCAGAGAATTACAGATAGCTCGCCCGAAGACAACTTGCCCAACAGTTAAGAGGTGAACTCACCCCACACTAAACACAACTCACTTAAATCAAAAATAAAATGGGACTCGCTCATAGATTGGGAAAACATCTCGCCCATAATTTAAATGACATCTCGCCCAAGTCCGGAGGTCATCGAAATTCTCAACCCACACATGTTGGCTAATGTTGCTTTTGGGATGAATCACACTGAATAAAGAGTTTTAACCCTTATCCTGCTAAGTAACTAAAATGAAATTTTCAATTCGATTGTAAAAACACAATTTTTTTTATTTCAAAGGTATAATCTAGGGAATAAAATCTCCGGATCGGACAGCGTAGATCCAAAATCAGACTGCACGTTATGTGCAGTCTGATCTTGATCTATGCTGTCCGCAAAATGTCCGAGTCACGATAAGCAGCCAAAGGGTTAACTGATAAACCTGTGGTCTTTACTTTGCTCAGATTCTACCTTTTATCTCCCCCTATCTCTAATCCATTCTGGCTTCAGTAAGCTGGGCCCCTAAATTTTGGGCTGGGCCCTGGATTTTTTAAGTTAGGGGCCCAGGTGACCACTACCAGGGAAAGAAGTTAATATTTTTCCCTGCTAACCCTAACATAAGGGTTACATTTCACTTGTTACCTGCAAGTGCTTGAAACTTGTACTTGCAAGTCTTTCATTATGCCGTTTTGTAGAGTTAAATGTTGCAAAATTCCAATATTCTTTTTACATATGATAAACTTACTTTTTAGACAAAAGCCTAAAAACTGAGATTTGATATCTTCATGGTCATCCAAGAAGTTTTTTCCAGAATCCGATCCTAAATGACTCAATGTTCCATCGGACACACTGGCGGTGAGAATGACTGATTCCTCGTCTGTGTGTGATGCCAACTGCTCCACCTGAAGAATAAATACTTAATATACACAGACAAAATAATCAACAGTTTTATCGTTTCAAGACAAAGCAAGGTTATTTTCACAATGTTTTATAATTGAATTCAGACAGATCTACAGTCAATGATCTCACTCACAAAGTACAGGTCTCCAGATAGAGAGAGTGATTTTGATTTCATAATTGAAAATATTAGTTATTCTACACAAAACACTATGTTATGAGTACCCATAACATAGGGTTTGGATGAGAAATAAAGGATTTAGAATGTCATTACTCCCTCTTATCTGGAGCTCCGAAAGTAGTCTCTGGCTTGCAATAAAAACGTTATCTAAATTACTGATTTTAGAAAACTCCAGCCCAGAGCAGCAGATAAGAGGGAGTGATGGTATTCTAAAGTCATTATTTCTCTTTGAAGCCCCTGTGTTGTGGGTACTCTGGAGCTCGGCAAGCCTTAGTGTATTTTTTGGCATTATTCAAAACAATGCCAGAGGAAACATGTGGCTAGTCCATGATATAAAATAAACATTAACTCTTTACCAAACAAAAAAAATTGGACAACTCCAAATCGAAAGCATTTGCAGACGACAAAATAAATGTGAATCAAAAATTAATTTTTGATTTTGGGGGTGTAGAAAACATTGTGGGAAAAGGAGAAAATGCTGGTTACCAGCATTTTCTCCTTTTCCCACAATGTTTTCAAAAGGCTTCCATCTCAGGGTCGTTAAAATTCAGGATTGTGTGGTAAAGAGTTAATACTTGAATTCATACAAGAACAATTTACACCCTAGTCAAAATGGCATTTTATTGTATGTCCTCTTGAAATGCAAGCTTCTGATTTGGATGTCTTAAATTTTTGTCATGTGGTAAAAAGTTGACTTTACAAGATTTTAAAAAGCTCTCTTCATCAAAGGCTTGAAAGACAAATTGTTCTGGAAAAGCACCTTTTTACCAAACACATAACTGTACACTTGCCAAATTTGAAAGTATTTGTCGTCTTGCGATAGCCAGAGTTTTTCATTTACCCACTGTTAACTCTTTACCAAACTACAATATTTTTAGACCGGTCCAAATTGAAGGCACTTGCGGACGATAAAATAAACATACCGTAAAACGCTGTGTATACCACGCAGGCATGTATAACACGCAGGCCTTTTTCAGCATCAGATCCGAGGAAAAAAGGTTGTTCGGATGTACAACACGCATCAAAAATTGACCAAAATATCGTAACATGTGAAGCTTAGGTCGCCGTCTTGAAAAATTGTAAATGGCGATACTTTATCAAAGGGAAATAACCATTTTTAATCAATGTGGAAATGGTAACGATTCGATGTGTACTCTGGGGGATTACAAAAACATGCCAGCTTATGACATTTGCAAATTCACACATTGAAATGACGACCATATGGTAGTTAATCTCTAATTTTCTCACCTCGATCGACAAATGTGACAGGTGTGAAATAAATATAGATCTATATGATGTAAATCACGTTTTTTTGTAAAAAGTAGCGATAAATGTATATATTTTTAAATCATCCATTTCTTTATGAATCATTATTTTACTCTTGTATAAATGTTCAATTTTAGCTATTAACAAAGAATAAAAAAAATATGAGACGAATCGGACGATAACAGTAAATCAATATTTATCATTCCGGGGTACGTTCGCCGTTGCCAAAATGGCTGATAGAATCGGGAAATTACGAATCAAAATCGACAAATTAAGAAAGTACAAGTACATTTTAACAAAATTAAAACAAGTTTGTTTTTTTTTAACCGGTAAAAATTGAAATGGGATGATGGCGAAAGTTAAGGCTGTGGTGAGAGAACTTTACCGTTTTGTACTTACGCCACTCCCCCACCCACTTTGAACAGGTATACGACCGACTTTCAGGGAAGAGAAAAACATAGTTTTGCCTATTGTAGTGTATAACACGCAGTCCCCAGTTTGAAATTATTCAGAGCTGAAAAAAAGTGCGTGTTATACGCACCAAAACACGGTAACTTGGAAATTGAAATTAGTTCCCAGTTGGATAAAAAACATTCTGGGAAAAGGAGGAAATGCTGGTTATCAGCATTTTCTCCTTTTCCCACAATGTTTTCAAAAGGATTCTATCTCAGGGTCGTCAAAACCAGGGATTGTTTGGTAAAGGGTTAAAAAGTTGTTATCCTCTGGGTCGTTCCAACATTAAAGTACAGCAACTCTTTACAAAAAGGCAAATTATAAATTGCTGATAATCAGCATTTCCTCCTTTTTCCATTAACGCTTACATGTCTTCTTCTACCACACAATCCCTACTTTTGACGCCCCCCAGTAGGAAAAGGAGAAAACGCTGGTAACCAGCATTTTCTCCTTTTCCCCCAGTGTTTTCTTCCCTTCCCAGAACAAATTTCAATTTTTCAGTCACCTTTATTTTGTCGTCTGCAAATGCTTTCAATTTGAAGCAGTCTAAAATTTTGTTGTTTGGTAAAGAGTTAAGTTTATTGTAAAACCATGTGGTAAAGGGAAAAGAAAAAAAAAAGGCGCCATACCAGTTGTTGAATCTGACTTTTAAGTACAGCCTTCAGGATAACTTTATATCCAGGTATTTCTTTGATGACATCCATGTCGGGTGTCGCCATCTTGCCAAGGCTGATGTGTGGCACTGAAGCCTTCGTAAGAGATTTTCTGTTTGATCTCCTTGTATCTTCACGCCAAGGAACCCTCGATCTGTGCAGATACCTCTGTTATGATAACTTTTCCTCTGTGCTACTTCTCCACTGGAATCTGTGAATAAAGATAACACACATTTTCTTCACAATGTGCAAAGTTAGGAGTTTTTTTTTTTTCAAGACTTAAAAAGTGCATATAATTCATTGTTCACTTCCATAAATGACTATTCACCAAATGACAAAATTCAAGCTTTGTTCAGGTGGAAATCTATTTTTGGGTTGAAAACAATGTTTCCAAATACTCATTCCTTCAGGGTCACGAAAACGCGGGATTGTCTGGCAAAAATGTGAAGGTGACAGCAAGGTTCACTGGTACACAATGCTTCTATGCACCTGCAAATACATTGCTGATCTAGTAACAGCTCTACACAAGGGGAATGACGGTATTCTAAATCCACAATTTCTCTTTCAAACCCTATATTAACCCTTTCCCAACGACAATTTTTGGACTCTTCCAAACTGAAAGAGTTTGCAGACCACAATTTTAGATTTTCAGAAAATGGCAGAAAGTTCTCAACAAGGTTAGAAAACACTGAGGGAAAAGGAGAAATTGCTTGTTACGAGCAATTTCTCCTTTTCCCAGTGTTTTCAAAAGACTTTTACTGCAGACACGTAAAAACCAGGGCTTCTTTGGGAAAGGGTTAACTCTTTACCACACAATCCCAACTTTTAACGACCCTGAGAAAGAAGCCTATGAAAAACATTGTGGGAAAAGGAGAAAATGCTGGCAACCATATTTTCCACTATATTTTCTACCCTGTCAAAGTCAGAAACTGTAATAGATTTATTAGATCTACTTAAATTTATTTTGTTGCCTACAGATGCTTTGAATTTGGCCCTGTCCAAAAATTTGTGGGTTGAGATCTAGATCTAGTCTACTGCAAAATAATTCTTGAACTAGATATTCCATTCAACATTTTACAACACGATCCCCAAAGTTGGAATTGCAACCCCGAAAAAAAAAACCAATGAATCTAGAGGGAAAAGGAGTTACTGGTTACCAGTACACTCTGCTTGTACCACAATGTTTTCTTCCCCTTCACCCTCTGAGCTACACTACATTTGTCGTCTGCAAATGCTTTGAATTTGTACGAGTCCAAATTCCAATTACTAGACTATTATGTCGTTTCGTAGTGTGTAAACAACGTGTACATCTACAGATAATTCGCTTATCTAGATTCGTAACGATCAGGGTTCGTTAAGTGCAAATATGTTCGTGAATAACCTTCAAGGCTGAATCGAGTTTCGTTATCCTCTCAGTAAATACAAGAATAAGATGTAGACAACGCAAAACCGATAATTAATCGTTAATCAACACATCCAACAAACGACTTTTTGCCAACACAAGCACAAAGTAGTCTATGCACATTCTTGCAAGTAGACTCTAGACTCTTCTACATTTAAACAAATTCTACCGCTAGGACAGTAATCGTTTGATCTCGGTTGGTCTTGCTTTCTAAAGATTACAATGCCCACGTAAAAATGGCGACAGAATGAAGTCACATCACGCGTGATTCAGGAAAAGTTACGAATCAGACAACTTTAGCAGACGACACAACCAAAACAAAAGACAGCAAAAGATCCCTACCTGTTTTAAAGTTTGGTTCAGTTGACGCTAAGATTGCTTCGTGATTCTTTATTCCTAAGTAGGTCTATATTTTTCTTGATTATCCTCCCTTCTGATTGTTCGTCAGTCGATCCTTTGTGTCAAGTACTGCTGACTACGACCACAAGCGAGGGAATAGTTATCCGCCAGACAAGGAGGGAGGGACGTCGATAAATTAGGGGCCTCTTTAAGGAAAAAAAGATTGATGGGTCTACTTTTATGGCATTGAATGTCGAAATCGAAATTTACTTCTCGTGAAAATGTGCAAGATGAACAAATAAACACAATCTTGAGCCCAGCAATTAGATTTTCTTTAAATTCAACCAAGGTTGTAAAAAGGCGTATTCCTACTGGATACCTTCATGATAATTTCCCGCTTGATTCAGTTGTCAATCACACTGTCACGTGGTGTTGTTATCGGGACTGCTAGGATCTTGTATTTGAATGTGTAGCCCCCACATTTGATAACAACATGGATTCGTGAATGTCAGTTTGCTGATGTTCGATAATAGTTTGTACGTGTATACATCTAGATAGCCGAGATTCTATTTTGATCAGACATGCTATTTAAGGTACATGGGTACAATCTCCGCATTCTTATGCCCTGAATTTCAAGGTTTACTATATTAACCTAGTAATGATCCCAAATATTCTCTACTGGTCAGTTTGTGCATATGCTGTTAGACTACGATTCCTTTTGCAAAAAATGTAGCCTAGATCTAACAGTTGACCTGCAAAGATAGATCTACAAGTAGATCTAGATCTGTATTAGAAACTGTTTCCAAAATAAGCAATCTGTCATCACCTAGATCTATTTGTTGATGAAATCTTAGAAAATGCTAAAGATCAAGATCTACAACCTGGAAGGTAGGTCTACACCCCCCCTAGACGGTATGGATAGCCATGGATATGCGGCTACCGCTATGTAGAGGTTTAAGGTTACACGTATGTTAGTCCTACACATAGTTAAGGTTATATGCGCACAACCTGTATAGATCTATGTATGCATAATTTATGTTAAGCTTAAGTGGTCTAGATCTAATTAATGTTATGTTCCGAATAAATTTAGATCTAACTAGATCTAGTTTATGTAAAATAGATTATATAGATCTAGTCTAACTATGATAATTAATGGGGACCAAGATAACGGCTTTATGTTTATCTAGTAGTCTAATGATAATCTGTGGAACTATGAATGTCATACTTGAATGTAGGCTAATGAGTTTCTACCGTTATCAGTCAATATGTTGAATCTTGGAACATAGCACCTGAATGGTAGATCGAGTCTGCATAGCAACTGACTAAATAATGCTGTAGTAGATCTAGATCTAGAATTGTCCTTCCACAAGCGGAAAAGTTCCCAAAAGCAGTAAGGTTCGATTCAGATCAGACTGCGCAGGCTGACCCTGGTAGATCTACTCTAGAAATGAATCAAGGCAGCTTGCTTTCAAATATTTTACGATCTCTGATTTGATCATTGATCAGCGCTTGTAGCCTGTACCTCACAATCTCGATTTTTAATGACCCTGCAGTAGTCTAAGGCTTTTGAAAACACAGCAGGAAAAGGAGAAAATGCTGGTTACCACCATTTTCTCCATTTCCCGCTGTGTTTTCTTCCCTTTCAACAACAGTGCATATTTTGAGCTACATAATTACATGTATGTAGTTTACGGCTTTCAATCGGTCGGTAATAATTTGGACAAGTGTTATATGATGGTGTATGAACTTAATCATACCGGAAGGAAGTCAATAATCATTAAGCATAATGTTGGTTAATCACGATCAGGATTTCAATGAACTACGATGGTATCAAGCAACTGTCATCACGACCACTTAGATCTAGGTGGTTTGGACGAGATGCAGATCAGCCTGATCTTAGATCTGCACATATTGTTAGATCTTAGCAATTTACGTCTAATGTTATCGTCATGATAAATTTCCGGCAACTTAAATATCCCGAAGGATATCTTTTCATTAATTAAGATTAATTAATTGACTGTCTGGTGCTTAACGTCGTTTTCAACATTACTTCAGTTATATCGCGGCGGCCAGTGCACCAATCCGTGCTTTCATGGAGTCTCCTTTACCAGTACTGCACAATTTTCTTTCTAAGCCACTGGCTGCTTTCCCACATAACCATCGTCGAAACAATTATCGGCAGTGGGAGAGAAATGAATCCTGCCGATCCCAATGACTATCATCAATCCTCGGAAAGAAACTGGCCGAGCGGGATCGAACCAACGACCCCTGTTCTCAAGTCCTGCAGCAGCACGCTACCGACTGAGCTACCAGGGCTCGGCTCATTAATTTAGTATATTGCGATTGTTCGGTAGATCACCACTGGGTGAATTTTAACAGAACAAAGGATAAGCTTATAAAACATAAGGGTAAATAAGTCATTCCCTAATAAGTACATGTATATGTATGACTAGATCTACTGTCATGTGTAAAGTATACGATAATAAAATTATCTTTCAATTATATAGATCTAGATCTACTATGTGCACATAACAATGTTAATGTCTACATGCTCACATAACATGAATAAAGCTAACGACGCTAGATTCGTAATGGTTTAGTTCAACCTTTGTACAGAAAACTACAGTCTATTTTTACCATTATCGTGTGTAAAGAACTTGGTAATACATCTGAATACTGGTTGCATAAACTGAATGTAGGGTTTACATGTATGTCCCGAAATAAATATGTGCAGTGCATGCCCAGACGACATAATGTCAGTCCCTTGGGGATACATGGGCTGATGGGGGCCATAAAGACGTAGACCCATTATCTCCCGCTAGATGGCATTCTATAAATACTCATGTGTCGATCTGCATATACATGTGACAGTGTCATATGTCTGTATTCAGCTATGGGCTGTGTGCACTCACAGTAGTAATAGTTCTGACGATGGTAGCTGCTAGGTTATAACGTTAGCAGCAGATATGAGCCGAGCTCGATCACGTAGTTCAGTGGTAGATCTACTATGCATGTCTGAATCGTGACCCGGTGGCTGCTGATGCGATACTCGGTTGAAGTCAACATTCTTGCCTGCAACTTTTCGCCTCTCCCCACTGAGATAAGTAGTCAGTTTTTTACTTTGTTGCAGAGAGTTTCAATCGAAGCAAAATTTTCAAAGAAATACAAGTTAGCCCCCCCAATCTTAAATTGCTTCCTAGGTGCCTGTTTCCCCAATACTGACAAAACGTTCTATCTTCCCCACCCCCCACCCAGCTCCCCTGTTCCTACGGGCCTGGGAAAGAAAGCCAGAAAACAGATACCTAGGTGCACTGACCACTGAGATATAAAACTGCAAAGCAAAAATAGAAACACCCATAATCAAAGGGAAAGAACCTCAATCCTTATAATGGTATCTTTACAGTTGTCTCCCTTGATATTAGCGCGAAACGAAGTCGCGAAAACTTACGATTGACGGAAGTTGTCTGATTATTTCTTCTCTTTTTCAAGTATAGGCAAACATCTTTTCTTTCTGTCAGCATTGGTGTAAGAAAGCAAGGAAACCCATACCTACGTGCAATGACCGCTGAGATGTTGAACTGCAAGACAAAAACGGTAGCCATAATCAGAGCGCCATGATCAAAGGGAAAGAACTTCAAGTCTGGAAGAGTATCTTTAGAGTTGCCTCCCTTAAAAATGGCGCAAATGAAGGCCCGAAAACTGAACATTGACGTAAGTTATTTCATTATTTCTTCTCTTTTTGGCATAATACCGTAAAACGCCCCGCCATAAATCGCGAAAACCCATGAAAATCAAAATTATGAGTAAAAAAAAATGCAACTGGTTTATGGATTCATTTCGTATACACCAAATACAATATTTTTCAACGGAATGAAGCTGAAAATTTCATTAAATTTCTTCTTTTAACTCAAAAAACAATGTCACATGTAAGCATTGAGCGTAGCAGAGGGGCGTTTTACGGTATTATGCCCTCTTTTTCAAGTAGTACACAACACCTCTTTTTTATTTCGTGGGGGGGGGGGGGGGGGGTTAAATACTAAACAAAAGTGCACAAGATATGGATGCAAAATAGTGGCACAGCATTCCTGGTTCCGGTTCCAAGAAGAAATAATAATTGAAAGGTGTCATATTTTGCTCTAATCCATCCGGACAGACTCTTTTTCTGACCAAAATTGATATCGTTCATTTTCAAATCTTAACCCTTTAGCACACAATCCCTACTTTTGACGACCCTGAGAAAGAAGCCTTTAGAAAACATTGTGGGAAAAGGAGGAAATGCTGGTAACCACCATTTTCTCCTTTTCTCACAATGTTTTCTACCCTTAATCAAACACATTTCAAATTTTCAGTCCCTTTTATTTTGTCGTCTGCAAATGCTTTCGATTTGGACGAACCTAAATTTTGATGTTTGGTAATGAGTTAAGCTTCCACAGTGTTTCAGACTCAAGCCAGCAAAATAAACAGACTGAATTCATCTAGCAGGTTTTAGTCTATTTTCCACTGAAGAGTTTGAAACGTTTGGTCAACTCAAGAATGGAGAACGTCAGTGTGAAGGTTACTGAGGTTAGTAAATGCATATAAAATAACGAACTGAACTTATTTTACTTATTTTGACTGTTCAAGAGTCTTTAGCAAATTTGTTCAAAGTAAGTCTTTAGATTTTGGTTTTTCTCTCCAACCACACACGTGTTTTTTGTGCAGCATAACAAGGGAGACAACACTAATATGATTTAGTAAAATATCTTTAGGACAGTTACTCCCCTTACCTCATCAAAATATTGAGGCCTTTTTTTTTAACCGTCAACCAGACCTAAAAGTTCTATACTCGTTGAAAGCATTTGCTGACAAAAAATGAAATGGTACCAATGGCGGAATGGTTTTTTTTAATGAAATAGTGGAAAAATTATGACAAAAAGAGAATATCCATTATATTTTCTTCGTCCTTTAATGTTTTCAAAGGCCTTCTCTGTCAGAGCCATTGACTTATGATATTGTTTTGGAAAGACTGAAAGCCGTTTTAGGGTAAGAATGTATAATGGAAAACAGCTATGTCCACTAAAATATCATCCTGCAAAATAAGCTATAATTAAATGAGTATTATTTAACTACTTTCACTGATTCATTTGTTCCATTTTTTCCTTCTTTGAATTATCATTTATAAATCTAAAACCATTATATTCTCAATTCATAAAGAGATAATACATGTAATTACCTCCCTTTCCAGAAAACTAACAAAAGTATCAAAAAATAGTTTCATGATAGACATAAACGGAATTTCTGATCCGTTAGAAATGTGCAAAAATATTATTTCTACATAAATCCTTATTTATCCTTATTTATCAACCAATTAGAATTTTTGCCCCATGTTCATCGGAAGTGCATTACACAGGTCTTACCTTAAACCTTAAATTAATTCAAATGTGATCTGTACACCTATCTCTATTTTCATGGATCAGACTGCACGTTTGATTTCGTCTGATCTTCATCTATGTCGTACACAGACGCCCTTGTTTTAACCAACGATGCCGACAACATAATCCCGAGTATAAAGGCCATTGAGAAAGAAGCCTTTGGAAAACATGGGGGAGGGGGTAGAAAATGCTGGTAACCAGCATTTTCTTCTTTTCCCACAATGTTTCCTGCCTTCCAAGAGACAAACCTCAGACCTCAGGTTTGGATGGCATTTAACACATTACCAAACAACAATACTTTAGACTGGTCCAAATTGAAAGCATTTGCAAAATAAAAGTGACTGAAAATTCAAAATTCCATTTGGGAAGGGAAGAAAACATTGTGGGAAAAGGAGAAAATGCTGGTTACCTGCATTTTCTCCTTTTCTCACAATGTTTTCTAAAGGCTTCTTTCTCAGGGGCGTCAAAAGTAGGGATTGTGTAGTAATGGGTTAACCCTTTACCCCATAAGGCATTTCTATGGTATCTGTAAATGACCCTAAAAAACTGCATGGATGAAGCCGTTTCTTATATGTATATGACACCTTTTGATAGCTTAGAAAACATTGTGACAAAAGGTGAAATTGCTCGTCACAATGTTTTCCAAAGGCTCCTACAAGCAATGCATAGAAATGAGTATCTATGGAGTACAGGTATGGACTACAGGGTTAATTTGTCTGCAAAAGCTTTGAATATTGTTGTTTAGTAAAGGTTTAACCCATTACAACATAATCCCGAGTTTTAGCAATCTTTAGGGGGAAGGCTTTTGAAAACATTGTGAGAAAAGAAGGAAATGCTGGTTACCAGCATTTTCTCACACTGTTTTTTTTCGTTTGTCTCTTTTAAAGGTAGTTTTCGCCATTCCAGCCAACTTTGATTTGACGCCTGGAAAAGCTTTTGATATGGGTAAGTCCAAAAGATGGGTAGGTTGGTAAAGAATTAACCCTTTCCCAAATGTCCCTGGTTTTTACGGGTCTAGAATAGTAGCCTTTTGAAAACATTGTGGGAAAAGGAGAAAATGCTGGTAACCAGCATTTTCTCCTTTTCCTACAATGTTTTCTACCCTATCATAGACAGAAGTCCTCTTTTCAGCAAGAGTTGAATTGTCGTCTGCAAATGCTTTCAATTTGGTCCAGTGAAAAGGTTTGTCGTTTGGGAAAGGGTTGAATAACTGAAATAGACTTGAAAGGATCAGATGAAAAAAAGTACAAAGAGATGTAAAAAGCCAGGACGTAAGGATCAACATTCTTTACACAAACCTGCTAATTTGTTTGGCCAATTTGTTCGCACTTTGACCAGGGTAAATCTTTGTCCATACGCCCCCCTCTTGTTTAACCCTTTACCACACACGACACGACTTTGAACGACTTCGAGAAAGAAACTTTTTGAAAAACATTGTGGGAAAAGGAGAAAATGCTGGTTACCAGCATTTTCTGCTTTTCCCACAATGTTTTCAAAAGGCTTCTGTCTTAGGGTCGTAAAAACCAGGGATTGTTTGGGAAAGGGATAATTTGAGTAGGTTACCAGTGTATCCTTCCACCGTCCAGCAAGGCAATGTAAGCAGCTTTGGGAAAGGGTAGATTAAGATTGGACAACACATGGGTGGAGTCTGATCTTGGTTAATTCGAGTCATCCACGACTTGATTCCGAGGTATATAGAGTTCTAAATGGCATTTACATTTGCAGTTGCCGAGTTGTGCAGATCTGCAGCCATCGAACATTTGGCAAGGGAACAGTTCAGGTAATTTTTTTATTGTCGACATTTTCCTTCCCATAAAATGACTGTGTATACGCATGCCATATTCTTCGAAGATTCGACCTGTCTTATATGAGTAATGACGCATCACTCTCCCCTATATCAGGGAGACTGTAATAATAAGCGCTATAAAGTAGCGATGGAGAAAATGGCTTTTATCAATACATTTGAGGAAAAATCAGGCCTGCTTTAGCTCCGGATTTCTCTAAACTGCTCATCATAGCTGAGTGAATCGCAACAGGTAGCGTTTTAAAGAGTAATACTTAAAAGTTTGTTTTAGTTTGAAGTTCCAAGTAACGGTTGTCGCGTAGAAATGTGGTCCGGTCCAGTATACCAAGGATGCCCAAATTAGGTAAGTATTTGTAGAATGCCATGTAGCGGGAGGTAATGATAAAATGCTCTCATTTTCATGCTCTGCCGAGCTCCGGTATATAGCTCAGGCGGTAGTGTGCAGGACTTGGGGACAGGAGGTCGTGGGTTCGGTCCCTGCTCGGCCAATTTCTTACAAATTGGAACAGGATTCATTCCTCTCTTACCGCTCACCATTGTTACGACAATGGTTATGTGGAAAAACAGCCAGTGGCTTGGAAAGAAAATCGTACAGAGTACTGATAAAAGAGACTCCAGGAAAGCATGGATAGTTGCACTAGCCTCCACGATGTAACTGAAACAACGTTGAAAACGGCGTCAAACACCAAACAATCAATCATTGTTTATGCTCTATTGATTTAGTCTGAAAACTTGGATTACATGTAAACGCGTGTGCACGTATTTCGTTTTTTTACCTCCTCTTTGTTGCTGCACGTCTTATTTTTGCCAGATCTCCGTATTCACCAATCTTTCTTAATCTTCTTCTCCATAATTTACTAACTTTGAAAGTAACACAACTTCTGATTGGCTAAACCATTCGGTTTAGCCAATCGGAGGTCGCGTTACTTTCAAGTTTGGAAAAAACTTGGAGAATAAGACTGAGAAATGTTCTTAGGAATGGTTGGTGAATGCGGACCCCAGATCTCCATCCTCATCTGTTTCTCCTCCTGCTGTTGAAAGGCTATTCCTCCTGCTCCTTCCAAGCCTGTCCTCCTTCCCTCTATTATTCTTTCCCCTCTTCCCTTCTGCTCCTTTTTCCCAGTGCTTCTCTTCACTTCAGCTCCTCCTTTCCAGTGCTCCTCGTCCCCTCTGCTCCTCCTTTCCCATCCGCTCCACTTCTCCTCTGCCCCTCTTTTCCCTCTGCTCCTCTCCCCCTCCGCTCCTCTTTTCCAATGCTCCTCTTCCCCACTGCTCCGCTTTACCAGTGCTCCTCTTTCCCATTGCTCCTCTTTTCCAGTGCTCCACTTCCCCTCTGCTCATCTTTTCCAGTGCTCCTCTTCCCCTCGCTCCTCTTTCCCAGTGCTTCGCTTCCTCTCTGCTCCTCTTTTCCAGTGCTCCTCTTCCACACTGCTCCGCTTTTGCAGTGCTCCTCTTTCCCACTGCTACGCTTTTTCAGTGCTCTTCTTTCCCTCTGATCCTCTTTTCCAGTGCACCTCTTCCCCTCTGCTTCTCTTTTTCAGTGCACCTCTTCCCCTCTGCTCCTCTTTCCCTCTACTCCTCTTTTCCTCTGCTCCTCTTTCCCTCTGCTCCTCTTTCCCTCTGCTCCTCTTCCCCTCTGCTCCTCTTTTCCAGAGCTCCTCTTCCCATCTTCTGCTCTTTTTCAATGCTCTTCTTCCCCCTGCTCCTCTTTCCCAGTGCTCCTCTTCCCATCTGCTGCTCTTTTTCAGTGCTCTTCTTCCCTATGCTCCTCTTTTCCAGTGGTTCTCTTTTCACTTGCTCCTCCTTTTTCTCTACTCTGTTTCCTCCTGTCCCCCATCTTCTGATTCTCTCTCCCCTTACCCCTATTTCCCTCAATTCATTCTTATATGTTTTTTCTAGATAACATAAACTGCAGTCGCTGTCATCCGAGCTTAAAGACGTTTGCATTTTTTTTTATAAGTATATTAAATATTTTATCAAAAATCTATTCTTTGTCTACCTTCTGTGTGTACACAGACGTGTTTGTTTACGGCTATATTTGCATTTTCTCAATTTGTCAAAAAGCTTTTAGATCTACCCTCTCAGCGACAAACCTCATTATTTGAGCTTTCTTTCTTTCAACTGTCGTCTGCGAATGTCTAAAATATGCCGTCTTAACAAGAACTGACAATGTCGATACTAGTATTTTGTTCTTTAACTTTTTATCACACGACAAAATTTTAGACTGGTTCAAATTTAAAGCATTTGCTGACGACAAAATAAAGCTAAATGAAAAATTGAAATTTGTTCTGGGAAGGGTAGAAAACGCTGTGGGAAAGGGAGAAAATGCTGGTTACCAGCATTTTCTCCTTTTCCTACAGTGTTTTCAAAAGGCTTCTTTATCAGGGGCGTCAAAAGTAGGGATTGTGTGGTAAGGGTTTAATGTATTATGGCGACTATTAACAACCCTGGGAAAGAAGGCTTTTAAAAATATTGTGGGAAAAGGAGAAAATGCTGGTTACCAGCATTTTCTCCTTTTCCCACAATATTTTCTACCTTATAATATGAAAATTGTATCATCTGAGCAACATTTAAATTTTCTTCTGCAAATGCTTTCAATTTGGACAAGGCTGTATTTTCTTCGTCTGGTAAAGCGTAAAGTTTTTTACTTAAAGATGTCATTTTGACGTGACAGATGCGCTGAAAAGAAACGCAGATTCACCATTTTAATCTCAGCCGTAGGTAAAGCCCGATTTAAAAGTAAATAAGAAATTGTAATTCAATACCCGCTCTTGCAGCCAATTAGCGTTGCTACGAAAGTGTGGGAAAGTGACAGCCTTTTTTTCCTGAGAGTTTTTTTTTTTTGCCAGAGGCAGGAATTGGGGGTGTGGGTTGAAGAAAAGGTGTTTGTTATATTTTCATATTTTCCAGTCTAAAACTTTTTCGCGTTTCAATACAACCTTTTAAAGTACCTACTAAAGATATTATTTTCGTTATGCAGCAATCAAAATCTTTGAAAGCATTCAAGCCAATGGAGAATATTCTAGTGGCGAAGGACAGTTCGTGACGTAAATTGCGTAACGTTAATGACGTCACTTATGTGACTTCAATTACAAATGAGCCATGCTCCTTGAGAAGTAGGTTAAACGCATCTGCAAAAGTTATCGGATCGCGCAGGCTAACCTGCCGCGAAAATTTGTGCAGTGGGTAAAATTTCTGCATGGCCTAGGACAAGTCTACCTCATGATTCGATCGGCTGTAAAACGTGAAATATTATGGATCCCTAATTATGCGATGAGTTGCTTTGGAAGGCCAATAGTGCACTACGGAGATTTGCCAAACAACAAAATTTTAGAATGATTGTATTGGGGCTTAACGCTACTTTAACAGCTAAGGTCATACCGGTATCATGACGGTCGGTGACGCACATGTGTTTTCTCACACCGGTACTTACACTACTTTCTTTCCAAAGCCACCGCCTACATTTCTCACATGCTTCAGCAGAGGTGAGAGGCGAAAATACGCCGGAAAGAAAGTTCGCCTCAACCGGGTATCAAACTCACAACCACCAGATTATGAGTCCGAGACGCTCAGCACTGAGCCACCCGCGCGGGCCACAAAATTTTAGACTTGTCCAATTTAAAAGCATTTGCATAAAAAAAAAAAATAGACGTAACTCGAAAATTGAAACTTGGCTTTAGAAGAATAGAACAAAAATTGTGGGAAAAAGAGAAAATGCTGGTTACCAGCATTTTCTCCTTTTCCCACATTTTTTTCGAAAGGCTTCTTCCTCAGGGTCGTTAAAAGTCGGCATTTTGTGATAAAACCACCCTGACTTGCTACATAAAGTGTATCACGTGGTGTCCTTGGTCGTGAGGCAGAGCGTCGGCATCGTAACCTAAAGGTCCTGAGTTCGATACCCGGGAGCGGGTGTCAACTTTGGAATTTTTCATTGGCCCACACATTCGGCGCGAGTACCGGTGTAGTTCCCAGGAAGCAGAATTGAGAGAGATTAATATAAGTTGTAAGAGCTTGTTTCTCAATCGATGTAAAATAAATATGTTTAAACTAGGACACGATAACTTTCTAAGTTAAAACCTGCAATCTTTGAATTCAAAATCAATGAGGTGTAATGCTTATAATTTTCTACAATTGTAGGGTTTTAAAGGCTGTTTCAGTGCAGTGTAACTACCCACTTTGAAACTTAATAATCTAGTCGACACCTTTTATGGCGAATATTCAGTGCAAAATATTGCAATTTTATAATGGCTCAATTTAATATACAGTACCATATTATGTAGGTTACAGTTAAAAAATTGCAGACGGAATAGATCTTTTTCTCCTCTCACCTCTGCTAAAGCATGTTAGAAAAGTAGTCGGTGGCTTTGGAAAGAAAGTTGTGTTAGTACTGGTATGAGACAGCCAGGAAACACGTGTACGTCATCGACCGCCATGATATGACCTTAGCTGTTAACCCATTACCACACAATCCCTACTTTTGACGCCCCTGAAAAAGAAGCCTTTTGAAAACACTGTAGGAAAAACAGAAAATGCTGGTAACCAGCATTTTCTCCTTTTCCAACAGTGTTTTCTACCCTTCCCAGAACAAATTTCATTTTTTCAGTCACCTTTATTTTGTCGTCTGCAAATGCTTTCAATTTGAACCGGTCTAAAATTTTGTCGCGTGGTAAAGAGTTAAAGTGGCGTTAAACCCCAACACAGCCAACCAACGGAATAGATCTGCCTGCTTGTTTGTCTGATCTTGATTTACATTGTCCTCAAAAGGTCTTCGGTCCTTGTTATGTAGCCTAAGCACTAATTGATATCAATTTCATCGTCATCAATTCTCAAGACTGTACCTTTGTATAATACTGGCCCTCTGATTGGCATAGGCTTTCAGTCTAAAGCCAATCAGATCGATTGTTATAAACTGGAACATGAGCTTTGACTTCAGAAAAGTGAATACAGTACAACACAGTATAGTATTGTCAGATCCAAAATGAGAGCCATGTTCTATAAAAAGGCATCTTCGCAAGCCAAGGCTGACGATTCACTTCGCTACTCTACCCTTGGCGGATCGAGCTTGATTTATACATTCCCCCGATACGCTTTTTCATTGGATGCAGCCAGCACTAGCTGCAACGAATGAAATCGCTCCTAGCATTTCATCTTTGATAAAAATAGAATAAGGTCTAGACCGTTCGAATAGAAGGTCAACATGGAAACCCACGTGGATGTCTGCTTATCGCTTCATGTTGAATAATTGTATTCGTAAGCGGTTAGTAAAACGATACTTCATTGGCTTTCAGAAATATGATGTAAAGGGGGTTAATAGCCATCATCCAATAGAGGGCGCATCGCAGGAATCTCGAAATCGGGCTCAATCAGCCAAGGTAAGATCCACGTAGTGATCGTAACCTTGGCTGGCGAAGATTGTAAAAAGGGGACGGATGATGCATCTGCAAAAATATCAACTCAGGTAAAAAAAAAATGCTCCTTTGGGCCACTTTGAAATTGTTGTCTGCAATTGCTTTCACACTCACTGTTCAATTTAGATGGGTCTAAAATTATGCTGCGTGGAAAAGGGGTAATCTCTAACGCATCATCCGCCCACCCGTATATACGGGCTATTTCGAAATGGAGGTTGAAAATTTAGGTCGTCTTTGAATTGACTCAAGGTGACCTTTTGTTCCCACCCACTTGAACTTCTGAATCATCGGATAGTGAAAGGATGGATTGAAAATCTGAACGTAATTTTGAAATAAAGTTGAAATTTTAGTTCGACTCCTTCGATGCATGACTCTAGTTGATCGCTGTGACCTTTCGAAGCGTGAACTCTTTACTACACAATCCCTACTTTTTACGACCCCCGAGAGAGAAAGCTTTGTAAAACATTGTTGGAAAAGGAGAAAATGTTGGTAACCAGCATTTTCTCCTTTTCCCGCAATGTTTTCCAGCTTTTCCAAATCAAATTTCAAATGTCGACTCGCCTTTTTTTTTTTTGTCGTCTGCAAATACTTTCAATTTGGACCATTCTAAAATTTCGTCGTTTGGTAAAGAGTTAAAACAAATCCACTTGATTTTTAATGGTTTGACTGAAAATCCATCTTCGCGAGCCAAGGTTACGATAACTACGTGGATCTTACCTTGGCTGATTGAGCCAAATTTCGAATTCCTGCGATGCGCCCTCTATTGGATGCAGGTTATTACCCCGCTTTACATCATATTTCTAAAAGCCAATGAAATATCGTTTTACAAACTGCTTACGAATACACATGAAGCCATAAGCAGAAATCCACGTGGGTTTCCATGTTTACCTTCCATTCGAAAGCGAATTGTTCTATTTTTATCAAAGATGAAATGCTACGAGCGATTTCATTCGTTGCAGTTAGAGCTGGCTGCATCCAATGAAAAAGCTTATCGGGGGAATATAAAAATCAAGCTCTATCCGCCAAGGGTAGAGTAGCGTAGTGAATCGTCAGCCTTGGCTTGCGAAGATGCTGAAAATCTAGCATCACGGACTTTTTTCGCAGTTCTTTTGCGTGAGTCATTCCCTGGCAAAAGGGCGCTTAATCCATCTCCGTGGTGCATTGTATAGATACCCAAAAAGTCGTCAAGTGATTAGCTATTTATAAAATCTGTTTAACCCTTTCCCAAACAACAAATTTTAGACTCTTCGAAACTCAAAGAGTTTGCAGACGACATTTTCTAATTGGATAAAAATGGCAGAAAGTTCTCCAAATGGGTAGAAAACACTGTGGGGAAAGGAGAAATTGCTTGTTACGAGTGTTTTCAAAAGATTTTTACTGCAGACACCTTAAAACAAAGGATTGTTTGGGAGAGGGTTAAAACACTGTGAGAAATAACACTCTAATGTTCAATATTTCGGCTATTGCCTTTTTAAACCTTTACCCCACAAGGCATTTCTATGGTATCTCTAACTGACCCTAAATAACAGCAAGGATGAAGCAGTTTCTTATGTGTATATGACACCTTTCGATAGCATAAAAAACATTGTGGCAAAAGGTGGAATTGCTCGTCACAAGCAATTTCTCCTTTTGCCATAATGTTTTCCAAAGGCTCCTATAAGCAATGCGTTGAGATGGATATTTATGGAGTAAAGGGTTAAGAGTTAGAAACACTTTATCCCACCAGAACATTTTTTAGAGTGTATCATGGCGCCATATTGTTTCAATAATCATTCCTCCAACTCTTGAAAAAGGCAGTAGCCGAAATATTGAACATTAGAGTTGTTTTTCATAATGTTTTAATTATCATTATTTAAGAATTCAAAGTATCAAAATCTATTTAGTCAAACGATTTACATGACTTTGTGGGGGGGGGGGGGGGGGTGATGGTGTGGAAGGGGTAGGTAGGAAAGGTGCGACGAGGTTTCGAGAACAGGATTTAGATCAGACTGCTGGGTTAGCTTTTGGGACCGGGAAAATAGGTTAATATCAGATTGTTTATACATATAGTAAGGTTGGTTGGTTGGTTGTATTGGGGTTTAACGCCACTTTAACAGTTATGGTCATATGGCGGTCGGTGATGCACATAATTATGTTTCCTGGCTTTCTCATACCGGTACTAACACTGCTTTCTTTCCAAAGCCACCGACTACTTTTCTCTCTTGCTTCAGCAGTGGTGAGAGGCGAAAATACGCCGGAAAGAAAGTTTGCCTCAACCGGGTATCGAACTCACAACCACCAGGTTATGAGTCTGACACGCTCACCACTGAGCCAGCCGGGCGGGCTATATAGTAAGGAGTTTACAGTTCAGAACACTATATACGGAGTACGGGGCGTGCTCTTTGTTAATCTTATGCCTTATCCTGCTGTATAACTTCAAATAAAACTTTCAAACCGACAGTAAAAACCTGAGCTTTGCTATTTCAAGGGTATTTTGGTATAATAATATCTCCTTATCGGACAGTGTAGATCAAAGATCAGACTGCACGTTCTGTGCAGTCTGATCTTAATCTACACTGTCCAATTATCTTTTGTCTAACAGGGTCAATTTTGTCTATTTGGCCGCATGCAAGAAGTGTTTAATGAACTTTGTCAATAAATAAGAATTTATTATAAACAATGTTTGCTCTTCGCTAAATCTTTGTTTGTTTTTATATAAAGCGCTAATGCAAATTTTGCCAGCTAAACAAATGTTTCCTATTATCCTTGTAAATAGCTAACATGGAAACTTTCAAACCGAGAGTGAAATGCGAAACAATTTTTCTATTTTTTAGCTCATCTAGCACAAAGTGCTAAAGATGAGCTATTATGATCGGTGTATGTCCGGCGTCCAGTGTCCGTCAACAGTTTCTTTAAACATCTTCTTCTAAGCCACTGGGCCAATCTTGATGAAACTTGGCAGGGATGTGTCTGTGTTGAAGCTCTACCAAATACCAAAGTTGTTCAGAGAATTGAATTTCATTCATAAGCTATAGTCTAAGATGAGCGTTCCAGGGCCAATGGCCCTCTTGTTTTTTTTTTTTTGGGTGGGGGGGAAGAGGGGGACTCTCCTTGACGTACAGCTTAGGTCCCAGATCACGTTCTGTGTTTACCAGCATTTTCTCATTTTACCACAATGTTTCCAGAAGGCTTCTTTCTCAGGGTCGTAAAAACCAGGGCTTGTTTGGAAAAGAGTTGATAAACAGCTTTGGAAAGAAAGTTGTGTCAGTACTGGTTTTCGGAAACCTAGGAAACACATGGGTTCCTCACTGACCGCCATGATATGACCTACGCTTTTAAAATGGCGTTTAAGTCCAATGCAAAACAAACCGTATAGGAGAGTGTAGATCAAGATCAGACTGCACAGAACGTGCAGTCTGATCTTGATTCTACAACTCTTCGATATGGAGGTATTTTTTCCCAAAACGTTAAATTTGAAATAGCAATAACATTATTTTTGGATTTTTCTGTCGAATTGAAAATTTCATTTCAGTTTCTTGATTTGAGTAGAATAAGGGTTTAACTGGCACCAACTTAAGAGTACGTCTGTACGAATGGGGCACCAAATAATTACAGAGAAGACGATAAGATCAGACTGCATATCCGTGTATCCTGATCTTGATCGACTCTTTTTTTGTATTGAAATACGAAGGAAAAAAAGTGAACAGGTTTAACTGTTTACCACACAATTTCAACTTTTAACGACCTTGAGAAAGAAAGCGTTTGAAAACATTGTGAGAAAAGGAGAAAATGCTGGTAACCAGCATTTTCTCCTTTTCCCACAATGGTTTTTACCCTTCCCAAATGGAATTTCAATTTTTGATTCGCATCAATTTTGTCGTCTGCAAATGCTTTCAATTTGGACTAGTCTAAAATTTTGTCGTTTAGTAAAGCGTTAAAAAAAAAAAAGGTTAAAAATTAAAACCTTGTTCATCGAAATTGGGGTAAAAAGGGCAACATTTTTTTTCATCACGAAAGCATCTTATCGCATTCAAAAAGGTCATTTAAGAACTTGCGAAATTTAACCATTTAAACCCTTTACCCACAGCTGATGACCCTTTTTTCACTTTGCAGCCGCGTTCGAAAACAGTGTGGCAGAAGAACAAATCAGTCGCCTTCGAGAAGTTCCCATCTTTTTTTAGCTCACCTGAGCACAACGTGCTCAAGGGGAGCTTTTAGGATCACCCGGTGTCCGTCGTCCGTCGTGCGTCGTCCGTCGTCCGTCGTGCGTCGTCAACAATTCTTTAAACATCAACTCCTCCTAAACCGCTGGGCAGATTTGGACCAAACTTGGCAGGAATGTTCCTTGGGAGGACCTCTTTAAAAATTGTTCACAGAATTTGATTCCATCAAAAACTCTGGTTGCCATGGCAACCAAATGGAATTTTTTAGCAAATTCTTTAAAAATCTTCTCCTCTGAAACCGCTGGTTGGATTTTAAAATAATTTCACAGATATGTTCCTTGGGTGACCCTTTTCAAAAATTGTTCGTGAAATTTTGATTGGTCAAAAAATGTGGCTCTGGTGAATGGGGGCTTCTTGCACTATACAGAAATGAAGGAATTCTTTAAAAATCTTCTCCTCTGAAACCGCTGGTCGGATTTTGAAATAATTTCACAGATATGTTCCTTGGGTGACCCTTTTCAAAAATTGTTCGTGAAATTTTGATTGGTCAAAAAATGTGGCTCTGGTGAATGGGGGCTTCTTGCACTGTACAGCAATGAAGGAATTCTTAAAAAATCTTCTTCTCTGAAACCGCTGGTCAGATTTTGAAATAATTTCACAGAGATGTTCATTGGGTGACCCTTTTCAAAAAGTGTTCGCGAAATTTTGATTGGTCGAGAAACATGGCTCTGGTGAATGGGGGCTACTTGCACTATACAGAAATGAAGAAATTCTTAAAAATTCTTCTTCTCTGAAACCGCTGGCCAGATTTTAAAATAATTTCACACAGATGTTCCTTGGGTGACCCTTTTCAAAAATTGTTCGCGAAATTTTGATCCGTCAAGAAACATGGCTCTGGTGAATGGGGGCTTCTTGCACTATACAGAAATGAAGAAATTCTTAAAAATTCTTCTTCTCTGAAACCGCTGGCCAGATTTTGAAATAATTTCACAGAGATATTCCTTGGGTGACCCTTTTCTAAAATTGTTCGCGAAATTTTGATTGGCCAAGAAACATGGCTCTAGTGAATGGGGGCTACTTGCACTAGATGGAAATGAAGAAATTCTTGAAAATTCTTCTTCTCTGAAACCCGTGGTCAGATTTTAAAATAATCTGACAGAGATATTCCTTGGGTGACCCTTTCCAAAAGCTGTACATATAATTTTGATCCGTCAAGAAACATGGCTCTTGTGAATGGGGGCTACTTGCACTATACGGACATGATGAAATTCTTTAAAATTCTCTTTCTCTGAAACCCCTGGTCAGATTTTGAAATAATTTCAGAGAGATGTTCCTTGGGTGACCCTTTTCAAAACTTGTTCGTAAATTTTGATCCATCAAGAAACATGGCTCTCGTGGATGGGGGTTACTTGCTCTTATACAGAAATGAAGAATTCTTAAAAATTCTTCTTTTTGAAACTGATGGTCAGATTTCGAAATGACTTTTACAGGTGACCTTTTGAAAATTGCTTGGCAAAATTATAAATTTGGTTCCAATGTTTCAACGCTAAAAAAGAAAAAAAAAAAAAAAAAATAGACTATGGTCATCTCAAAAATTCAGGTGAGCGATCCAGGGCCATCTTGGCCCTCTTGTTTTGTTTTAGATTTTTGCACGAGTGCTAAATCTCATTCTGCTTTGTTTATGATTTACAAGGATATTTTCAAGATCGACTGTTACATTTTTCTTTTAAAGATTTAACTCTTTACCCAACAAATTCAGTGTTTAAAGAAACCTGAACAAGGTTTTAAAAAACATTGTGGGAAAAGAACAAAACGTTCTTCTTCATCCACAATGCTTTTAACTCCTTTAAAGTCTTTCCAAATGAAAAATCTTACACTGCTCTAAATTGAAAGCATTTGCAGACGACAATTTTTTTTAAAATTGATTCAAATGAGCGGAATTTCTATGAATATGTAGAAAACATTGTGGGAAAAGGAGAAAATGCTGGTTACCAGCATTTTCTCCTTTTCCCACATTGTTTTCCAAGGCTTACTTCCTCAAGGTCACTGAAAAATAACCTTTGTTCAGTAAATAACTCAACTGCAACTAGGTTCATTTTAGCCTTATTGAATTTGTCGTCTGCTAATCCTTCCAAATATCGGGACATATCTTCATTTTTTGTCGTCTGGTATAGGGTTAACTCATTACCAAACGACAATATTTTAGACTTGTCCAAATGGAAAGCATTTGCAGACGACGAAATAAAAGTATAGCTGAAAATTTGAAATTTGTTTTCTGAAGGGTAGAAAACATTGTGGGAAAAAGGAGAAAATGCTGGTTACCAGCATTTTCTCCTTTTCCCCCCCACAATGTTTTCTGAAGGTTTCTTTCTCAAGGTCGTCAAAAGTAGGGATTGTGTGATAATGGGTTAACCCTTTCCCAAATGACAAATTTTGGACTCTCCCAAACCAAAAGAGTTTGCAGACGACAATTTTAGACTTGGAGAAACTGCCAGAAAGTTCTCAAAAACGGTAGAAAACACTGTGGGAAAAGGAGAAATTGCTCGTTACGAGCAATTTCTCCTTTTCCCACAGTGTTTTCAAAAGACTTTCACTGCAGACACGTAAAAACCAGGGCTTGTTTGGGAAAGGGTTAAATTGCAATAAGATCCAGGCTCTTTTCAGAATCTGCCAGGGTACAATGATGAATGAAGGGCATTCGGTGAATGCTGATACATACGGGTACTTACTTAAAAGTATTTCCTTTCACTATGGGGGCGTCCGTAATAAACAACAGGGAGTCATTTCAAAATCTACAGAAGCCGCGCTCTTGAAAAAAGGGGCTTATGCCATTATCTCCCGCTAGATGGCATTCTACAAATGGGCATCCAGGGCCCATATTCACCAACCATTCATAAGAACGTTCTTTGTCTTATTCTCCTGAATTTTCTACATCTGAAAGTAACACAACTACTGATTGGCTAAACCATTCGGTTTAGCCAATCAGAAGTTGTGTTACTTACAAATTTTGGAAAATCTGGAGAATGGTTGGTGAATACGGGCCCTGGGCACAGAACCGGACTACTTTTCTACGCTACAACCGTTACTTTGAATTTCAAACTAAACTAAAGGTTTATTCAATAAAACGCTACCTGGTGCGATTCATTCAGCTATAATCAACAGTGTAGAGAAATATGGAGCTAAAACAGGCCTGGTTTTCCTCAAACGTATCGATAAAAGCCATCTTCTCCATTGCTACTTTGTAGCGCGTATTACTACAATCTCCCCAATATCGGGGAGAGTAATGCGTCATATAAGACCTAATATAAGATCTTGGAAGAATATGGCAGTATAATGACATGCGCAGACAACGGGCTTTATGCATCTCTGTGATATGTTATATCAAGCAAGTTATATTGTAAATGGATCTTTAAATATTTTTAGCTCACCTGAGCACAACGTGCTCAAGGGGAGCTTTTAGGGTCACTGGGTGTCCGTCGTCCGTCGTCCGTCGTCCGTCGTTCGTCGTCCGTCGTGCGTCGTCAACAATTCTTTAAACATCAACTCCTCCTAAACCGCTGGGCCAATTTGGACCAAACTTGGCAGGAATGTTCCTTGGGAGGTCCTCTTTAAAAATTGTTCACAGAATTTGATTCCGTCAAAAACTCTGGTTGCCATGGCAACCAAATGGAATTTTTTAGCAAATTCTTTAAAAATCTTCTCCTCTGAAACCGCTGGTCGGATTTTGAAATAATTTCACAGATATGTTCCTTGTGTGACCCTTTTCAAAAATTGTTCGTGAAATTTTGATTAGTCAAAAATTGTGGCTCTGGTGAATGGGGGCTACTTGCTCTATATAGAAGTGAAGGAATTCTTAAAAAATCTTCTTCTCTGAAACCGCTGGTCAGATTTTGAAATAATTTCACAGATACGTTCCTTGGGTGACCCTTTTCAAAAAGTGTTCGTAAAATTTTGATCCGTCAAAAAATGTGGCTCTGGTGAATGGGGGCTACTTGCACTATACAGCAATGAAGGAATTCTTAAAAAATCTTCTTCTCTGAAACCGCTGGTCAGATTTTGAAATAATTTCACAGAAATTTTCCTTGGGTGACCCTTTTCAAAAGATATTCCCAAAATTTTGATCCGTCAAGAAACATGGCTCTGGTGAATGGGGGCTACTTGCACTATAGGGAAATGAGGAAATTCTTAAAAATTTTTCTTCTCTTAAACCACTAGTCAGATTTTGAAATAATTTCTCAGGGATGTTCCTTGGGTGACCCTTTTCAAAAATTGTTCACAAAATTTTGATCCGTCAAGAAACATGGCTCTGGTGAATGGGGGCTACTTGCACTAAAGGGAAATGAAGAAATTCTTAAAAATTCTTCTTCTCTGAAACGGCTGGACAGATTTTGAAATGATTTCACCGAGATGATCATTGGGTGACCTTTTTCAAAAACTGTTCACAAAATTTTGATCCGTCAAGAAACACGGCTCTGGTGAATGGGGGCTACTTGCACTATATGGAAATGAAGAAATTCTTGAAAATTCTTTTTCTCTGAAACCCCTTGGCAGATTTTAAAATAATTTGACAGAGATGTTCCTTGGGTGATCCTTGCTTTTGTGAATGGTAGCTACTTGCACTATATGGACATGATGAAATTCTTGAAAATTCTCTTTCTCTGAAACCCCTGGTCAGATTTTAAAAGAAATTTTCCGAAATGTTCCTTGGAAGACCCTTTTCAAAACTTGTTTGTAAATTTTGATCCATTCAGAAACATAGCTCTCGTGGATGGGGGATACTTGCTCTTATACAGAAATGAAGAATTCTTAAAAATTCTTCTTTTTGAAACTGACGGTCAGATTTCGAAATGAATTTTACAGGTGACCTTTTGAAAATTGCTTAGCAAAATTATAGATTTGGTTCCAATGTTTCAATACCTCAAAAAAAATAGGCTATGGTCATCTCAAAAATTCAGGTGAGCGATCCAGGGCCATCTTGGCCCTCTTGTTTTTTAAAAACCGACTGATTTATGAGGTAGAATGGTTCTTTGACATGCAGGAAAATTGACCAATGGCAAAATGTTGCGCCACGGGTCAGCCTGCGTGGACTTGGTAGGCAGATGCTTGAAACCTTTTCCAAACAATCCCTGGATTTTACGGCCCTAAGATAGACGCCTTTTGAAAACATTGTGGGAAAAGAAGAAAATGCTGGTAACCAGCATTTTCTCCTTTTCCCACAATATTTTCTACCCTGCTGGAAAAAGGTCAATCGAGCTGTTAAAGAGGACATAGCACATGCTTTTTTGTAGAGGTATAGCGAGTGGGAATTTTTTTTAAGCACGCAGAATCTTGTTGACAATAACCTTGGTTACATTTTGGGGTTTTTTTTGTCTTTTTTCTTGTTACCAGCCTTTTCTCCTTTTGCCTGCAGTGTTTTCAAAGCACTTTTCCCAGGGGTGCTAACAAAGAAGTTTTAATCGATGAAATATACAAGAGTATTTTAAAAGATAATGAGTTAAATGAGCACTTTAGATTCTTTCGAGCCATACGTAGACGGAAAAAAGAGGCTTTTATGATCTGATCTTTGATCTTTGCCATCGCTTGCTTAGTGAAGCATATGTTAAAAAAATGAGAGGAAGAGTGAAGAGTGAAGATAGGGAAGGAAGAGAGCAAAATGGGGAATGGAACAAAGTAACAGGAAAGAAAAATTCGAAATGAAAGTTAAGGAAGGACGCGGTCCAGGTTTTTGGTTCTGTCCTCGCTCGCCTCTCCCAACTATTTCCCCCTCTCCTTTTCTCACTCCAGCTCTTTCACCTCTCCTTCCATCTCCTTTAACACTTTACCAGAGAATGACACCTTTAAACGACCCTGAGATTGAAGGCTTTTGAAAACATTGTAGGAAAAGGAGGAAATGCTGGTAACCAGCATTTTCTCCTTTTTCCACAATGTTTTAGAGATCTATCCTAGGTTTTTAACATCGTTTTCACCCTTTCAACTAACAATAATTACCGCTTAACCCATTACCACACAATTCCTACTTTTGACGCCCCTGAGAAAGAAGCCTTTAGAGAACATTGTGAGAAAAGGAGAAAATGCTGGTAACCAGCATTTTCTCCCTTCCCCACAATGTTTTCTACCCTTCACAAAACAAATTTCAAATTTTCTGTCACTTTTATTTTGTCGTCTGCAAATGCTTTCAATTTGGACCAGTCTAAAATATTGTCGTTTGGTAATGAGTTAATAGTAAAAAAACCCCACAGATATAGCGATTTCAAAGTTAATTTCACCGATTAAAATAACGTATCGGACAAGGTAGATCAAGATCAGACTGCACTTTGTGCGCCGTCTGATCTTGATCTGCACTGTCCGAAAAAAAAACCATTGAAAGTCGTCCTTGGCAAATTAAGGCTTCAACTGTGTATTTAAAACAGCTTTTATAATGCTATAATTTATACTTACATTATGCATGACTTACGCCGTCATGAAAAAGACATTTTCTATATACGTTTACAAATATTATACAAGTACATGTATATTTTACCACATCTATTGAAATCTGATTTTCAAAATACGATTTTCAAATAAATATTTTGATATTCGGCCTTCACCTTGTCTCGGTGTGAGCTAGTTATGCACCGCTCTACGTCTTTGAAGGTCATATTTAGGGAAAGTGCAGAAAGCTTGACTATGGGTGGATTTTACACGTATGTTATGGGAGAGGGTTAGCTGCACGCGTGGGAGAGAGAGGGAGGGAGAGAGAGAGGGGGGGAGAGAGAGTGAGAGAGAGAGAGAGAGGAGGGGAGAGAGAGGGGAGGAGGGAGAATGAGACAGAGTGAATGAGTGAGAGAGAGAGAGAGAGAGAGAGAGAGAGAGGGGAGGAGGGAGAATGAGACAGAGTGAATGAGTGAGAGAGAGAGAGGAGGAGGGAGAGAGAGAGAGAGAGAGAGAGAGAAAGAGAGAGATAGAGAGAGAAAAATAGATAGATAGATAGATAGATAGATAGACAGATAGATAGATAGATAAATACAGAGAAAGAGAGAGAGAGAGAGAGTGCAAGAGTGCAGACTGGTCTCGACCAAATTTATCTGCTAAGACTACTAGAGCTGCCCACGAGATCTAATGGGTTTAAGTTGGTAACTAAAGCGAAAAACATATGAATCATCATTTTTTTTTTACAAAAAAAGTGATTATTGACTATTATCTATGATTAACCCTTATTCTGCTGTGTAAGTTAATCGATACCTTAAAGTGGAGAGTAGAAACTTAAGGCTTGCTATTTCAAAGTTAATTTTTATGGGAGAAATATCTCCTGCTCGGACAGTGTAGATCAAAGATTTTGTGCAGTCTGATCTTGATCTACACTGTCCGCAAATGGTCAGTGAGACGCGATCTGCAGTCGAAGGGTTAAAAAGTATGACAAGTATCATGATTACGGTAATTATGCACGCGCGGATCCAGATATTTTTCCGGGGGGGGGGGGGGTCCCACCGAAAACGCACTCGGGCCAGTGATGCGTCATATAAGACAGGTAGTATCTTCGAAGAATATGACATGCGCAGATAACGAGTTCGATCCGCCAAGGGGTAGAGTAGCGTAGTGAATCGTCAGCCTTGGCTTGCGAAGATGCCCTGAGCTCCTACGTAATATTCTGTGATTTTTGCTGATAGTATAAGCCAATGTGAGACTTCAGTGAGAAGCAAATACGGAACACTCCCCCCCCCCACCCCACCCCGGACTACGATATCATATTATTGTTATTATATACTAACAAAAATATTTCTATTATAGAGTAATGAATGATTTATACTCTGTGAAAAAGTGCTAATCGGGCGGATTGCGTAAAGTGTCGTCTCGGATCAGCCCGCACAGTCCGCGCAGGCTAATCCAATACGACACTTTTCGTTTTTATGTAATTTTCTGTTTCACGCAAGCCTATCTCAGGATAAATTCTAATGTAGTTGTAAAGAGCAGTCTCGGATCACCCTGCGGGGTCTGTACATGCTGATCCGAGACGACACATTACGGAAATATCCGAGTATTCCTCTTTTCGCCTGTTGCATATCATTTCGTATGAAGGAGTTTTTTTCTATCACCCATATCTTGCTATATAACTATTATAACATTTTTAACCCATTACCACACAATCCCTACTTTTGACGCCCCTGAGAAAGAAACCTTTAGAAAACATTGTTTGGAAAGGAGAAAATGTTGGTAACCAGCATTTTTTCCTTTTCCCACAATGTTTTCTACCTTTCACAAAACCAATTTCAAACTTTCAGTCACTTTTATTTTGTCGTCTGCAAATGCTTTCGATTTTGACAACCCTAAAATATTGTCGTTTGGTAATGCGTTAAATCGCTGGTAAAACCCCAAATATTGCTATTTCAAAGGTATGCTTTGGGAAATAATAACTCCATATAGCGGATAGTGTAGATCCAAGATCAGACTGCACGTTCTGTGCAGTCTGATCTTGATCTACACTGTCCGCTAAGGGTCAAGGAGCCGCACTTAGCAGTCTGTGGGTTAAAGGTGTCCCTTCAGATCTTGGGACGAAAATTTTACAAAAATGCAAAAAAGTCATTCTTATATTCCAAAAGCCTTTTAATTTGCGTTCATAAAACCTCAGTAGTCGAAAACCATCGGACAACACGAGAATATTAGAGATTTACTACGGCCCAGGTTGACACCAACGGGAGACACGTTCTAATTTTTAGATGATCAATTCTCTCATTTACATACAGGAATACACAGACGAAGCTTCAAACATAGCGCCTGAAGAATACATTATGGAAAATAATTATTACATGTTTGTTATGTAACGGAATTTAAGCGTTATTAGTCACGTGCCAGCCACTTAACAATCCCACAATGCTTTATTGGTTTTTGGCGCGAAATCTAAAAATACCTTAAGAGGCTACGTAGCCTTTTAAGGGAACACCATCAAAAAAACTCTTTTTTTGTAATTTTATGAGTCTTAATTATTGATGATTTGTATTATTTTTTCGTATAAATTTCAGTGATGTATATGTTTTCCAATTTGGTGAGATGTAAAAATTCTAAATATCCACCTTTAACTAAAAATGGACAATTAGTCCAGTAAACTTACGATGTTCACTGACCTCTTTGGAAATCATCACTCGTGGATGACATGTTTTGTAAGATCGTACCACCTTACATTGTATATATTTCTTCTTCTTTTCCAACAAAGCATTTTTTTTAAATTGAATAAATCAGATTTCAAGATTTTATCACGTTACTTTTGTTGTTGAAAACTTACAGTTGTTTACTCTTTATATGTTTTTTTTTTTCTTTCTCTATTTTCAATTCTTTTAAACTCGCTCCAAAAAGAAAAAAAAATGATACAATTTTCTCCGTAGATTTCACTTTTTGTCCAAGCTTACATTACTTTGCACATCGTTGTCTGTGCATGTCATATTCTTCGAAGATTCGACCTGTCACTCCCCTCAGTGTTGTAGGCATTATTGTAATAAGCGCTAAAAAAGTAGCAATGGGGAAAATGGCTGTTATCAGTACGTTTGAGGAGAAATTAGGCCTGTTTTAGCTCCAGATTTCTCTAAACTTTAATAACTTTTACCAGCAAAAATCATTATAAAAATACGATCGATCACTGCAAATCTTTGTATACAGTATCTAAAACATGTACACAGAAAACACATGCATTAGCCAAGCCCGCTGGGCCTGTTTTAATAAATGGCCGGTGCATAGGTTACATACTAGCTCATTGTTGAATCGCACCAGCAAGCATTTTAAATGGCTGTTATCAGTACGTTTGAGGAGAAATTAGGCCTGTTTTAGCTCCAGATTTCTCTAAACTTTAATAACTTTTACCAGCAAAAATCATTATAAAAATACGATCGATCACTGCAAATCTTTGTATACAGTATCTAAAACATGTACACAGAAAACACATGCATTAGCCAAGCCCGCTGGGCCTGTTTTAATAAATGGCCGGTGCATAGGTTACATACTAGCTCATTGTTGAATCGCACCAGCAAGCATTTTATTGAGTAAACGTTTGTATTAGTTGGAAATTCAGAGTAACGGCTGCCGTTTAGAAAAGTAGTCCAGTTTTGAACCCAAAATGCCCAAATGAGATAAATATGTATTTGTATAATGCCATCTAGCGGGCGATAATTGTATATCGCAGGACAGAGCAGATAAAAATCAGTTTGAAGGAAGGTGCAGGCTGATTTGTCTCCACTTTTTTCTACATGGTTGTCATAGATAGCAATACACAGGAAAAACCGTTAACCAATCACCTCTGATAGCAAATTTGTCGCATCCTAAACTTACAGCCTATAGTCATTACAAAAATTTAACCCATTACCACACAATCCCTACTTTCGACGCCCCTGAGAAAGAAGCCTTCAGAAAACATTGTGGGAAAAGGAGAAAATGCTGGTAACCAGCATTTTCTCCTTTTCCAACAATGTTTTCTACCCTTCACAAAACAAATCTCAAATTTTCAGACACTTTTATTTTGTTATCTGCAAACGCTTTCAATTTGGACAAGTCTATGATATTGTCGTTTGGTAATGGGTTAATACACCTTCAATAATATCGAATAAACAAAAATTGCTCTTTAGAAAAACTTTCTTCTTGTTTGTCATACTGCTTTCAAAAACTCTACAGCAATACGAAAATAGTCAAGTGTCATATGTGGACGTGTTAGTCTTTTGCGTAGCAGACAAAAAATTTAAAGTTGTCCAAATTGAGGGTATCGGCAGACTTCAACTCAAACGTGGCTCAAAAAATGGGAGTCATTGGCAGACTTCAACTCAAACGTGGCTCAAAAACCGGGAGTCATCGGCAGACTTCAATTCAAATGTGGCTCAAAAAAATGGGAGTCATCGGCAGACTTCAACACAAACGTGGCTCAATAAATGGGAGTCTTCCTTGAAGGGATAGAATGAAAGAAACTTGTGGAAAAAGGAGAAATGCTAGTTACATACATTTTCTTGTTTTGTTTTTTCTCGTCCACAATATTTTCAAAAGCCTTTTTGTTTTAGGGTCATAATCACCGAGCGTTCTGAAGAATATTCTTAGTCTGAAAATTGATCTATAAAAGTGATACAACTTCCGATTGGCTAAACCAATTGGTTTAGCCAATCAGGAGTTGTGTTACTTTCAAATTCAGAAAATGACATAGAATAAGACTGAGAATGTTTTTCAAGAATGGATGGTAGATGGTGACCTGGTTTCGTTTGGCGAAGAGTGATAAATAAGTGTTTGAGCCTAGAAAAATGAAGAAAGGTCAAATTTTTGCAATTTCCGTTTCTCCCACACACCGCCTGTCACGCCATCTCGTTGTCTCTTTGTTAGTCTTTGACAAATGGTATTTTGGTTTTAAAAAGAAAATCTGGTAGCTTTCACCCTTTTGTAAGTCTAGGTTTCGGGATCTGCTGACATCGTTTGTAGATGACAATTTAAAAACAGCTGAAACAATGCGGGGGATTAACCGAAATAGGTGGAGAAAACAAAGCAGTGAAGTAATAACATTCTGGTTACCAGCAATTTCCCTTTTTCCACGATATATTCAAGAGCCTTCTATTTCTGTAAAGGATTCAATTATTTACCGCACAGTCCCTAGTTTTACTGATTCTGGGAAGTAAGGCTTTTGAAAACATTGTGTGAAAAAGAGAAAATGCTGGTAACCAGCATTTTCTCCTTTTCCCACAATGTTTTCTACCCTTTCTCAGACATCTTTTCCCCATTTTAACTTGATATGTTTCCTGCAAATGCTTTAAAAAAATGGACAAATCTGAAATTTCATGGAGTGTTAAGGATTCACTATATCTGAGATAGGTAAATCAGATTACAATCTAGGAGCCTTAGCATACAATGGCTGCCTCCCTGACCCGAGCTCTTCAATGTACCTACCTTTTGTTCATCGGCTCACAGTTGTTCAACCATTGCGGCATTATGTTACTAATTGTATCTTGAATGTTGTGTAGCCATGCGTTGCAAAAAATGGCACTAGTGAACTTTAAAAAAAAAAGATGTTTTTATTTTCACTTGTATAGAAAAAAAAAATAGACCCACTACGCACAAGATATGTTTTAAAAAAAAACTTCGTTCCAATCCATTTTGTAACATATTCTAAGTATATTTTGTAATTCAGTCTTGTAATATTTTGTATGTAAAATGTTGCAAATAAAATATGTTTAAACTAAAAAAAAAAACTAATTGGGGCGTCTATGTTTTCCAGCATTTTCCTTTATCCACGATGTCTTAACCCTTTCCCAAACGACAAAATTTGGACTCTTCGAAACCAAAAGAGTTTGCAGGCGACAATTTTAGATTTGGAGAAAATGGCAGAAAGTTCTGAAAAAGGGTGGAAAACACTGTGGGAAAACGAGAAATTGCTCGTTACGAGCAATTTCTCCTTTTCCCACAGTGTTTTCAAAAGACTTTTACTGCAGACACATAAAATCCCGGGTTGTTTGGGAAAGGATTTAAAAAAAAAAACTGCCATCGTCAGTGACGTGATAGAACTCGGGATCGTTTGATAACAAGACAACTCAGCTCGTTGGTTCAATAAAGCATGCGGTATGACATCTTCGCAAGCCAAGGCTGACGATTCACTACCCTACTCTACCCTTGGCGGACCGAGCTTGATTTTTACATTCCCCCGATACGCTTTTTCATTGGATGCAACCAGCTCTCGCTGCAACGAATGAAATCGCTCGTAGCATTTCATCTTTGATAAAGATAGAACAAAGTCGCTACCTTTCGAATAGAAGGTAAACATGGAAACCCACGTGGATATCTGCTTATCGCTTCATGTGTATTCGTAAGCGGGTTTTAAAACGATATTTCATTGGCTTTTAGAAATATGATGTAAACGGGGGTAATAACCAGCATCCAATAGAGGGTGCATCGTAGGAATCTCGAAATCGGGCTCAATCAGCCAAGGTAAGATCCACGTAGTGATCGTAAACTTGGCTCGCGAAGATGGCGGAATGACCGACATTTAATATTTCGCCTGAGATGCAGGACTTTAACCCTTTACCCTACGACAAATTTGTAGACTTCACCAAATTGAAAACGTTTGCAGACGACAAAATAAATGGGGCTAAAAAATTGAAATTTGTTCTGGGAAGGTTAGAAAACATTGTGGGGAAAAAGGAGAAAATGCTGGTTACCAGCATTTTCTCCTTTTCCCACATTGTTTTCAAAGGCTTTCTTCCTCAGGGTTGTTAAAAGTCGGGATTGTGTGGTAAAGAGTTAATGCTCTTGGGATCAATAGTCGTAGCAAATGCATCTCTCTATACTAACTGGCCTTCCATGAAAGAACACGTAATAAAGACAGAAGACAGGCACCTAGACTGGTGTCAGTCCGTTAAATAGAGCCTTTTCATTAAAATAAAATCATCAAGTAATACTGCAAAACAAAAACTCTGTGTTCTCAATGTTCTGGATGTCTGCATTTCAGAAGAAGGGCAAGTAACAACACACATTTCTGTGACCTTGCTGTAGTTGTGTACCTTGTTTATTAGAATGACTTAAATGCAGGGCCTGAATGCCAGGCTAACAGGCACCTAGCAATGTTAATTTGAGTTTGATTATCGTCGTCACCAGTTACCCATAGTGGCGACGACCCACCTCGAACCCAACCCCTACTCCCAAATTCGGCAAACGTCGGAATCGTCCGAGTCGTGACGATTTGGCGACCCCCCAGCAGGTTGCTAGCCTTCTTATGTTGTGGAGGACATTAGCAAGATACAGGACAAAGCCTGTTATAATCTAACCCGCCGAGACGATTCGAATGAGTACCCACAACATAGGGTGTCGAAGAGAAATAATGACTTAAGAAAAAGTATATCATAATTCCCTCTTATTAGGAGCTCTGCCTGGTTCTAAAGTCACAGGGGACCTAGATTCAAAGTCTCATCCAATAGACTATTGGCAACTTTAGTTAGGAAGCAATGAGGATCGAACCCAATAGTACATTTTTAGCTCATCTGAGCACAACCCCCGATGGGGAGCTTTTAGGATCACGCTGTGTCCGTCGTCCGTCCTCAACAATTTTTTAAAACATCTACTCCTCCTAAACTACTGGGCTAATTTGGACCAAACTTGGCTGGAATGTTCTTTAGGGTGTCCTCTTTAAAAATTGTTCACTACATTTGATTCCATCAAAAACTCTGGCTGCCATGGCAGCCAAATGGGATTTTCTAAGAAATTCTTTAAAAAAAATCTTCTCTGAAACGGCTTGTCAGATTTTGAAATAATTTCACAGAGATGGTTCTTGAGTGACCCATTTCAAAATTTGTTCGCAAAATTTTGATCCCTCAACTCAAGAAACATAGCTCTGGTGAATAGGGGCTACTTGCACTATACGGAAATGAAGAAATTCTAAAAAATTCTTTTTTTTTTCTGAAACTGCTGGTCAGATTTTGAAATAATTTCATAGAAATTTTCCTTTGGTGACCCTTTTTGCAAATTATTCTAGAAATTTTGATCCATTTAAAAAAAAAAATGGCTTAAAAAAATCAAGTGTTTTCAAAATGTTTTGTTATATTACACTGATGAAGACGAACGGGGAAACATTAGGCAAAGAAAAAAACATTTTGTTTTCGTGTTGGTGTTGTATTTTTCACACTGATATTGTATAAACAACCCAAAATCTTTACCCAAAGTCTATATGAAAAGAATGTTTTCAAAGTTTTCTGCTGCGAATTTGTGTCATAAGGCAATCGAGTTATCCGACATTTTTTTGCCAATTCCAGATTCGAACTCGGAACTTCTTTGGTCCTGTGCATCATCTACTTGGCTTCCAAGATCTCAAAAGTCACATAACCGACACATTCATTGATGGAGAAATGATCCTAGACGCTGTGAATGGAAAAAGTGTGCCTAGATATCTTGTGTATGACATCATCAAATTTGAGGTATGACCTTTACTTCCCATATGTGGATTTACTCTGTGTTATACCCTTTATTGATGTTACCCCTTGTTTTTATAGTCCTGAGACAGATTCCTTTTTGAAAACATTATGGAAAGAGGAGAAAATGCTGGTTACCAGCATTTTCTCCTCTTTCCATTGTGTTTTCTTTCCTTTTGAAACACAAATTAGATTGTTGAAGTAATAATTTATATTAATTACGAAATGACAACTCGTAATAACGAAATGATAACTCGTAATTACGAAATGATTACTCGTAATAACGAAAAGAAAAATTGTAAGCGCGAAAGTACACTGAAATCATTTTTGAAATTTTGCATGTAAGAAATGTTTCTTGAATGTCCCCTTATGGCCTCCATTGTATTCCATCCTTAAAGTACGTTGTTCACATTTTATTTAGCGACCGACATACAGTGCTTTTGTTGGAAGGAGGTTGATAATTAGCTTTCGGACAGAACCTTATACCAAACAACCCTGAGTTTTAACGACCCTAGTGAAAAAAAATCTGGTGAAAACACGATGGGAAAAGGAGAAAATGCTGGCAAGCAGCATTTTCTCCTTTTCCTACCGTGTTTTCTATCATTCCAGACGGAAATAATTTGTCGCATTCTTTGATATGCAAAAGTCTAAAATGTTGTAGTCTGGTGAAGTGTGGGTTGAAGCGACTTTCTATTTTGTATGGTACTTGACAGGGCAATTTCACCATATTACCATAAAAGGTAATATTTGCTCTGATAGTGACATTTTGTGTTTTTCAACTTTTCGTTGGGAAATATCCGATTTCAAGTGTTTAATCTAACCCTTTACACTCTGATCTTGATCTACACCGTTCAACAAAGTACCTGATCGCGATTTGTGAGAGAATAGATTTCAGGGCTCTAACGTTATGTAGATTTCAAGTGGGCACTGTCATTTTAAAATCTCCAAAATGATGTACGAGCGCTATTCAAAACATATAGTATTTCACTTTTCAAAATGGAGTGGCCTGCTGCAAAAACCCTCGAACGTTAAACAAAATTTAGGTTGTTTCTTTTTTTGGAGACAAACATATATCGAGACCAGTCTGCTTTAAGCGGACAGTGTAGATTAAGATCAGACTGCACAGAACATGCAGTCTGATCTTGGATCCACGCTGTCAGCTATCTTATTAGATATTACTAATATGGGGGGGGGTAGTTAAGTTGTTATGTTAAGGTCTATTACCTTAACCCTTTCCCAAACAAGCCCTCGTTTTACGTGTCTGCAGTATAAAGTCTTTTGAAAACACAGTGGGAAAAGGAGAAATTGCTCGTAACGAGCAATTTCTCCTTTTCCCACAGTGTTTTCTACCCTTTTTGAGAACTTTCTGCCATTTTCTCCAAATCTAAAATTGTCGTCAGCAAACTTTTTCGGTTTGGAAGGGTCCAAATTTATCGTTTGGGAAAAGGTTAACTAAAAAGAAAAAAAAAGCATTAGACTCATTTGTAGCTCAACGAGAAAAAAAAAGAAGCGATAGTTTTTGACCTTGGCTGTCATAAATGTACTCTCCCAGCACAGGGCAGCTGTACTGTACAAGTTTAAAGCCATAGTCACATTTACGGTCATGCACGTAGTTGCTCGTAGTTAATTTCAAACGTAGTCTGCCGCAGTGCTACTACGGTCAACGATGCTGAAGTACGTTTAGCCTGGCATTCAGGCCCTGCATTTATGTCATTCTAATAAACAAGGTACATAACTACAGCAAAGCGAAGGAAATGTGTGTTGTTCATTCAGCAGATTGAAAACACAAGAGTTTTCGTTTTGCAGTTTTACTTGATGATTTTGTTTCAGTGAAAAGGCTCTATTTAACGGACTGACACCAGTCTAAAGTACGTTCAAAGTAGGTTCAAACTTGGCGATATAGAAAGTCTAAAGCCATGGTCACTTTACGGGCATGCACGTAGTTGCCCGTAGTTGATTTCAAACGTAGTCTGCTGTAGTGCTACTACGGTCAAACTACGTTGAAGTAAGTTCAAAGTAGGTTCAAACTTGGCGATATAGAAAGTCGAAAGCCGTGGTCACTTTACGGTCATGCACATAGTTGCCCGTAGTTGATTTCAAACGTAGTCTGCCGCAGTGCTAATATATACGGTCAACGACGCTGAAGTACGTTCAACGTAGGTTCAAACTTGGCGACATAGAAAGTCTAAAAGAAGGTCGAACTACGTGTAAGTACGGTTAACTACATGTTCAGAAATTATGCGCTTACTACGGTCAAATCGTATGTTCAAACTATGTTTATTACTACGTTGAACTACGGTTAACTACGTGTAACTACGTTCACCTACGTTCAATACGTTTAACTGCGGCGATCTACGGTAATACCCCACTACGGTCTACAAGATAAGGTGTGATCATGGCTCAAAATTAAAGCCTTGCCGCATCGACTTCTTGAATAAGCTGATTAATCAAGTTGAACGAACAAGCCTTTTGAAAAGACTAAAGTTTTTGTCTGAGGTGCCATAAGGGTTATTTTTATGTTGAATATCCAAATTCTAGGAAAATAATTTCAAAGTCGTTTTCTGCAATGAGCGGAAGTTTTGTTAATGTCTTTCTGCGTCACGGACGAAAACATACTCTTTGGCGTTTGGCAGACTTTAATATTAGGGCTGCACAGACCGTGCATTGTTATCTCGCATCTGTCGTGGCCCTTGTTTAGTTGAGTCTATAAAATAAAGCTCTTTCCTGGTTTCAGCAGATTTTTTTTTTTATCAATCGTCGACGAAAGGTCGAGTTTACATTAGTCAAGGTTTGTGAAAAGGGATATTAAAGCATATATCGTCGGTTTACTTCAAAAACCTCGTAACTACAGCTTGGAACAAGCTGTAGTTACGAGGTTTTTGAAGTAAACCGACGATATTTAATGTATCTGTTTCTTTAAAATCAAGGTCAGCTTTCCCGGTCGAAACTTTTTTCTATGTATCACCTTTATGTCAAATATTCATAAATTTCCTGGGCTCTACCAGTTCCCAGTGCTAGGCTAGGTCTCTGAAGTCTTTGCCTAAGGACAGTTCCACCAGGGACCCAGGAGGTCCAGCTGGGACCCGACGTCGAGTCTACAGGTCACGGGTCCTACCCTTTACCTCTGACTTACGCAAATTAAAAAAAAAAACGTTTAAGAAATAGGCGGGTGAAAGATCATCGATCATTAAGGGTGTTCATAAAAACTGGGACAATCAATTCACTTTGTTTATACAGTGTATGTATACAAACATTTGGATATGTGTTCTTTTTTACCCATTTTCGTACAAATACACTATTCCACCGCTCTTGTATATGTACATCTTCGCTAGCCAAGATGACGATCACTAATTGGGTCTTACATTCTTTTCTTGGGGCATTTCGGCCATATTTAACGAAATGCTGAAAGGGTTATGTTACGCGACGTTCGATTGATTTTCGATGACGTTGAAAAAAGGGGGCGATAACTATCAAAACCCGGTAGGCGGTGCACAAATATCTACAAATTTCAACTCGATTAGCCAAGGTGATTAGATCCACGTGGCGATCGTCACCTTGGCTAGCGAAGATGGTACAGGTATACCATAGACATTAATAATAAAGCACGGCTCTGAAAAATTGACCCGTCCATGATAAGGATCATAAAATTGAACTGGGAACTGGTAGAGCCCAGGAAATTTGGACAAGTCTAAAATTTCATCGTTTGGTAAAAGGTTAACTCTTTACCACACAATGGCACCTTTTAACTACCCTGAGGAAGAAGGCTTTTTAAAATATTGTAGGAAAAGGAGAAAATGCTGGTGACCAGCATTTTCTCCTTTTCCAACAATGTTTTCTTCCCTATGATAGAGAGATTCCACACTATGAACCATAGCCAGTTTGTCTTCTGAAAGTGCTTTGAATTTCAACAAGTCTAAGACTTTGTTGTGTGGTAAAGGGTTAAATGCTATACCCACCAAAGTGCCAATCAATCACTGTCGACTGCAGTGCAAAAAGCTGTTTTAGGGGCCTGAAAAACTTCCTAATTTTAACCAGTTGGCAACTGAAGTGCATAATAACACAACACAAGTAGGCACCAAAAGTTCGCGTTTTACGGCTTTGTCCGATATTTGTTTTTTTTTTTATCTAAAAGGCAAGGATAAATAGGTATTAAAGCTGCATCTGTACTCATTTTCATTCAGTTTTATAACCAATTTCATCTTTACTTTATGATATCATAATCATTCTTGTACCTTCGTGTCAGATGTTGCTCCTGACGGTAGCAAGGTTCCACAGATGATGATGGCTAGAGAAATATATTTCATTCTATTGCGGCTAGCCAGAGACATTACAACTATTGTTTCCGTTTTAAATCGAAGACAAACCCCTGGCAACTTTTTGTACCCTACACCTTATTTCGATTGTTTATCTATGTTTACATTGATATCTAGATTCTACACACTGTGAAGCTTTAACCCTTTACCCCATAAGGCATTTCCATGATATCTCTAATTGACCCTAAATAACAGCAAGGATGAAGCCGTTTCTTATGTGTATATGACACCTTTTGATATCATAGAAAACATTGTGACAAAAGGTGAAATTGCTCGTCACGAGCAACCTTTTGCCACAATGTTTTCCAAAGGCTCATATAAGCAATGCGTAAAAATGAGTATCTATGGAGTAAAGGGTTAACAGTGTTTGTTTACTCTCTGGTTGCAAGGGTGCATCTTTAACCCATTACCACACAATCTCTACTTTTGACGACCCTGAGAAAGAAATCTTTAGAAAACATAGTGGGAAAAGGAGAAAATGCTGGTAACCAGCATTTTCTCCTTTTCCCACAATGTTTTCTACCCTTCACAAAACAAATTTCAAATTTTCAGTCACTTTTATTTTGTGGTCTGTAAATGCTTTCGATTTGGGCAAGCCTAAAATATTTTCGTTTGGTAATGAGTTAACTATGTACGTCTTTAATTCTTCATCAAACGGTCCCCGAGTTTTAACGACCCCCAGGGCGGAAGGAAGATTTTTAAAACATTATGAGAAATAGAAGAACAAACTGGTAACCAACAGTTTGTCTTTTTCTTCCTCGATACCTTCTACCTTTTAACTCATTACCAAACAACAAAATTTTAGGTTTGTCCTAATCGAAGGCTTTTGCAGACGACAAAATAAAAGTGACTGAAAATTTGATATTTGTTTTGTGAAGTGTAGAAAATATTGTGGGAAAAGGAGAAAATGCTGGGCACCAGCATTTTCTCCTTTTCCCACAATGTTTTCTAAAGGCTTCTTTCTCAGGGGCGTCAAAAGTAGGGATTGTGTGGTAAAGACTAGTTCCAGGGGCCGTATACCCCGAAAAGAGCTTTGTCACTGCAGTCGATAGTGATTCCATTCAATGTTTTCTTTTTCTATCATTTTAAAAGCAAATACTAAAATCTGAACCGTGGTTCATTAACTCCTCACCAAACGACAAAATTTAAGAATGGTCCGGATTGAAAGCACTTGCAGACGACAAAATAAACGAACAGTAACTCAAAAACTGAAATTTGTTTCCAGCAGGGTAGAAAACGTTGTGGGAAAAGGAGAAAATGCTGGTTTCCAGCATTTTCTCCTTTTCCCACAATGTTTTCAAAAGGCCTTTATTTCAGGGTCTTAAAAACCATTGTATTGAAAATTATTGTATTGTATTATTGTATTGTATTGTATTGTATTGTAAAAGGGTTATGGATGAAACATTTTGACAAGAAGGGGAAAATGGTGGTCACGTGTCCAAAGATAAATCAAACGTATGAGAAAATCTTTTTTGTCGTCTGCAAACACCTTGGATTTGGACTGGTCTACATCTTTGTCGTCTGGTTACACAGTTTTATAGATTGATATCCTTGAAAGCAAATTTGTACTAGATGGCTTCGTTTTTTGAAAGCATCTATGTGAAATAGGGATTACTTCCATAAATTAACACTTAACAACAAAATTCTAGACTGGTCCAAATTGAAAGCATTTGCAGACGACAAACTAGGTGTGGCAAAACTGATAATATTTGGATAATATTTGGATAAGAAAGGATATACAAGTATTTAGAATAAGGAGAAACTGCATTTTCTCTTTCTTCTTCCGCGGTGTTTTCAAGTCTTATACTTTATGGTCGTTAAAAACTCCTTGAGAATGTTTTGTTAAGGGTGAATATAATATAGATGAGTACATGTGAAAAGAATCCTTTGAAATATTAAAAGAAAAAGAAATATATATATACATGAAAACTGGATACAAGAAAGTTTTTTTTTTTATTCCTTAATCTGCTGAATAAAACTTTATTCCTTAACTCTTTACCAAACGACAAAACTTTAGACTTGCCCGAATTGAAAGCATTTGCAGACGACAAAATAAACATGACCCAAAAAATAAAAATTTGTGAAAGGAAGGGTAGAAAACATCGTAGGAAAAGAAGAAAATGCTGGTTATCAGCATTTTCTCTTTTCCCACAATGTTTTCAATCGGCTTTTTTTTCTCAAGGTCGTCTAAAGTCGGGGTTGTGCGGTAAAGAGAAAGAAGCCTTTAGAAAACATTGTGGGAAAAGGAGAAAATGCTGGTAACCAGCATTTTCTCCTTTTTCCACAATGTTTACTACCCTTCCCAAATCAAATTTCGATTCTTCAGTCACATTTATTTTGTCGTCTGCAAATGCTTTTAATTTGGACCAGTCTAAAATTTTGTCGTTTGTTAATGAGTAAATCTGATAAGTAAAACTTTCAAACCAATAGTAAAAATCCGGAGCAATATTATTTCAAACTCCTGCGATTAAAGAAAAGATTATCACCTAACCGGACAGTGTAGATCCAAGATCAGACTGCACGTTCTGTGCAGTCTGATCTTGATCTACACTGTCCGCACGAGGTCTGCAAGTCTTGCATAGTAATTCCAAAAACAAAAAAGACATAAAAGTCTTGAACAAGAGGAAATGTGTGCAACCGCAAGACCCGTAAAATTATTCTCACGGATGTTTTCGATAAAGATCGGAATGCATAGACTTAGCAGTAAAATCTCTGAATGTACACTGTCCGGCAAATAAACGGGCTATTCCTGCTAAAACAGTACAGAAATTGCACCAATGGCTGCTCGGGTAGGGAGGTGGGGGGGGGGGGGCGTGGGCGGGTGTCTCCTTTCGTTGTCCGACAAAAAAGTATCTTTCCCATGAGTGTCCCTGATACGTAAATCCTAAATCAAATGACCCCCATGATTTTTACGTCCACCGGACCATAGAGGTTTTGAAAAGTGTTTTGAGAAATAGAAAATTATGTTGTCAGTTCTCTATTTCCCACGGTGAACAATATACCTTCTCTCATCTGATTTTGTTTTCTGCGACTGCTTTCCAGAAGGACGAATCTATTTTCTTTTTCGTTTGGTAAAGAGTAAACCTTTTGCTTAAAAAGAAAAATGAGTTTTAACATGCTTGAAAAAGAGAAAAGGGAAAAAAATCCGAGTAACCAGTATTTTCTACTTTCCCCACTATGTTTTCTACACATATCAAAGATAAATCCCTGGAAATGAGTTGTCATCTTATAATGTTGTTTGCAAATGATTTCATTCTAAATAAACTCAAAATTTAATCGTCTTGTAAACAGTTAAGTGCGACCTCGTGATCCAAGTTTAACCCTTCATCAAATAATCCCTGGTTTTTTTACGACCCTGAGATAAAAAAAAAAAAAAAAACATTGTGGGAAAAGAAGAAAATGCTGGTAACCAGCATTTTCTTCTTTTCCCACTATGTTTTTTTACCTTGCTGGAAATAAATTCTAATTTTTGAGTAACATTTAATTTGTCGTCTGCAAATGATTTCAATTTGGACAAGTCTAAAACTTTGTCACTTGGTAAAGATTTAACAGAAAAGGGTCGATAGACCATGGCCGATCTTGGCTCAAGAGCAAGGTATAAAAATCAAGGGGCGAGGCTTAACCTTCATACGGACCCCGGGTTCTCCACCGCGCAAGTCTCCTATCGTAAGCTTTTCTCACGTTACTGAAGACCATACGTCAGTTAAAGTGTTTTGCATTTCATAACATAAAATCTGAAGAGATAGTAAAAAATGAAGGCAACACTTTTGGCTTTAGCTGCAATCGTCTGCATCAGCGTGGTTTACGCGCGGAAATCTGAAAGTTTCCTGAGAAGCGTTGAGAAACACGCCAAAATTTACAAGAGCGCCAAGAAAGGACACGACGGTAAGTGTGCTGTTTATGTTTTCCATTTTCCCGTGTTTACAGTCATAAATCAACATTTAGTGAACAGTTTTCCTATTCAGTCTTTTTTTTTATTTTAATGACCTCATTCTTTGTTTAAGTCATTTTTTCTGCATTTTTTTTTGTACTTTTTTTTTGAGGATGAAAATTAAGAAGTGTTAATTTCATTTTTTATCCATTTTTTTTTTTAAATCACGTGTCTGACTTCTCTTTCGTTATGAAGTGTTTTTATGCATAATCGATGTAGGTTTTAATTACTTTTTCTTTTTAATATAATTTCCATCTTTTTTTTTCTTTTTTTTTTATGTATTTGATGTATGTATACATTTTTTTCATTCATTTCATAACAACCTATTTTTAGCTCACCTGAGCTCAACGTGCTCAAGGGGAGCTTTTAGGATCACATGGTGTCCGTCGTGCGTCGTCAACGATTCTTTAAACATCAACTCCTCCTAAACCGGTGGGCCAATTTAGATCAAACTAAGCTGGAATGTTCCTTGGGAGGTCCTCTTTAAAAACTGTTCACAGAACTTGATTCCGTCAAAAGCTCTGGTTGCCATGGCAACCAAATTGAATTTTCTAAGAAATTCTTTAAAAATCTTCTTCTCTGAAACCGCTGGCCAGATTTTAAGATAATTTCACAGAGATGTTCCTTAGGTACCCATTTCAAAAAGTGGCCATGGAATTTTGATCCGTGAAAAGAAACACGGCTCTGGTGAATGGGGGCTACTTGCACTATACAGAAATGAAGGAATTCTTAAAAATTCTTCTTCTCTGAAACCGCAGGTCAGATTTTGAAATAATTTCACAGAGATGTTCTTTTGGTGACCTTTTTCAAAAACTGTTCGCAAAATTTTGATCCGTCAAGAATCATGGCTCTGGCGAACGGGGGTTAGTTGCACTATATTGAAATGAAGAAATTCTTTAAAATTCTTCTTCTTTGAAACGGCTGGTTAGAATTTTAAATAATCTCACACAGATGTTCCTTGGATAACCCTTTTCAAAATTTGTTCGTGAAATTTTGATCCGTCTCGAGCCATGGCTCTGGCGAATGGGGGCTACTTGCGCTATACGGAAATGAAAAAATTCTTAAAAATTCTTCTTCTCTGAAATGGCAGGTCAGATTTTGAAATAATTTCACAGCAATGTTCCTTGGGTGACCCTTTTCAAAATTTGTTTGCGAAATTTTGATCCGTCAATAAACATGGCTCTGGTGAATGGGGGCTAGTTGCACTAAATGACCATGAAGAAATTCTTTAAAATTCTTCTTCTCTAAAACGGCTGATCAGATCTTGAAATAATTTCACAGAAATGTTCCTTAGCGGACCCTTTTAAAAATTGCTCGAGAAATTTTGATCCATCAAGAAACATGGCTCTGATGGCTGTGGGCTATTTTCACTATTCAGACATGAAAAATTCTTAAAAATTCTTCTTCTCAGACATGGCTGATTAGATTTTGAAAAAAAACAAAAAAGACTTTGGCCCTCTCCAAAATTCAGGTGAGCGATCCAGGGCCATCTTGGCCCTCCTGTATTATTTTTTATTTACTCTATTTTGTAGAAGAAAGACAATGCTGGGGAGCGAAGTGCATGTGTACGTATAAACACACTTATTTATACTCTCATACCCCACACTACCGTTAACTCATTACCAAACGACACAATTTTAGGTGTGTCCAAATTCAAAGTATTTGCAGACGACAAAATAAAAGTAACTGAAAATTTGAAATTTGTTTAGTGAATGGTTGAAAACATTGTGGGAAAAGGAGAAAATGCTGGTTACCAGCATTTTCTCCTTTTTCCATAATGTTTTCTAAAGGCGTCTTATAGGCGTCAAAAGTAGGGATTGTGTGGTAATGGGTTAACCCGAACAACCAATAACTGAAAAATGTCTCTTTTTTCCAAATTGTTGAATGGCTCAGACATTTGCTTTGAAAAACAGTGCAGCAGCAGATGATGATAGTTTAAACAAGTAACCAAGAGCACTGCTGCACTATTTTTTGTATGTGTGTGTGTTTGGGGGGGGGGTGGATATTCACATCTGCATGACTTTTATGGTCAGGGGTAAAACGCAATGATACAGCACGGACAATGATGTACCCGTTTGCAATCTCTATTTTTTGACACCAAATCAATGTAAGTAATTTGACTGACCAATCAAATTTTGTGTCAGATTGGCCAAAGTAATGGTGATATGTAAATTTCATTTTTCATTGCTCGTTTATTAGATATAATTGTAGAAGCAGAAGATTCACGTAATCACACTCGGGTGTTTTAACCCTTTACTCCATAGATACTCGTTTCTACGCATTGCTTGTTGGAGTCTTTGGAAAACATTGGGGCAAAAGGTGAAATTGCTCGTGACGAGCAATTTCACCTTTTGTCACAATGTTTTCTATGCTATCAAAAGGTATCATATACCCATAAAAAACGGCTTCATCCTTGCTGTTATCTAGGGTCAATTACAGATACCATAGAAATGCCTTATGGAGTAAAGGGTTAAGTTTTGGCGAATAATTTTGATGTTAATCATGATCAAAGACGCCATTTTGGATGTTCTGTTGATAGTGTAGCCATGTATACGGGGCTACGGAAAGGGAAATTGCTCTTACGTTTGTGTTTACAGTGTACATGATATATACATGTAAGTTCGGGACTTATAATCCAATCAGATCGCGAGAAATTTCTTTGCAGTAAAATAATTTCTCATTTTTAGCCACAATAGTTTCAATATTCGAGCTCCCCGACACGACAAAGGCCTTCAGCAAGATGTACATAAAATAAATAAGATGCCTATTGTTTTATTTTTTTCAGGTGACGATGAACATTTGATAGGAGGACTCTTATCCACAAGTGAGTAGTTTAGTCTTTTTGTTTGCTGTGCTGAACTTCGTTTGGATGTCCTTTGGCAAGGCAAGGGAGAGATCCAGCTTACCACTTGTGAAATCTAACCTAAGTTAGAAACCTGAATAAGTTAAGTGTTGCCATAATATCAAATGGACTCTGTTCAATTCATCCTTTGCATTTATATGATTGAACCGTGCTCTGTGACTAGGGAGCTTATTACATGACAAGTGTCAACCCATGTAAATTTTCTAACTTTGAAAGTAACATAATTTCTGATTGGCTAAACCGTTCGAATTCGGCTGCTGCAACCTTTATTTAACCCATTACCACACAATCCCTACTTTTGACGCCCCTGAGAAAGAAGGCTTTAGAAAACATTGTGGGAAAAGGAGAAAATGCTGGTAACCAGCATTTTCTCCTTTTCCCACAATGTTTTCTCCCCTTCACAAAACAAATATCAAATTTTCAGACACTTTTATTTTGTCGTCTGCAAATGCTTTCGATTTGGACAAACCTAAAATTTTGTCGTTTGGTAATGAGTTTACAAAGTTTACGTTTGAGATTTTTTTTTTCCCATTTCAGTTGGCCATGTCGTCGTCACGTGCGAGACCTACCGTATCTACCAAATGATTAACAGTTCATGTAAGTAATCGCAGTCCGTTTGTCCGTCTGTCCGGTTTTCTTTTTTAATAATATCTGTGCTCTGCAGGTGTGTTAACTTCATCTGTCCATTTTGATATCTCTGTTTTATATTCACGTCTACTCGCTTTTGCCTAAACTGACTTTAGTTACAACAGCTGCCGATGTAATGCAGAGAAATGACCCTCCCCTACAAAACGACCAATGGGTCTAGATAGAGAAATGACCCGGGGTATATTTCTATGAAGAGAAATAACCGTCGGGGGTCATTTGGAATAATGACCCCCAGAAGGTTATTTCTCTACGTAGAATAATGAACAGCATCTTCGCGAGCCAAGGTTACGATCACTACGTGGATCTTACCTTGGCTGATTGAGCTCGATTTCGAGAGTCCTGCGATGCGCCCTCTATTGGATTCTGATTATTAGCCCCCTTTACATCATATTTCTAAAAGTTTTACAGGCTTTTTCTGTCGTTTTACAGACCGCCTACGAATATACAGGAAAGCAATAAGCAGACATCCACGTGGGTTTCCATGTTTACCTTCTATTCGAAAGGTAGCGACCTAAATGCTACGAGCTACCGGTATTTCATTCGTTGCAGTTAAAGCTGGCTGCATCCAATGAAAAAGCGTATCGGGGGAATGTAAAAATCAAGCTCGATCCGCCAAGGGTAGAGTAGCGTAGTGAATTGTCAGCCTTGGCTTGCGATGTTGAATGACCAGCTCTACGTGGAAAAATGACCCATGGGTCATTTTGTAGGGGGAAGGGTCATTTCCCTGCATTACAACGTTTTTTTCTAAAATCTGTAAATCTACCCAATGCTCTTGCTGTCACTATTAACATTTATTTGTCTGTCTGTCTGTCTGTCTGTCTGTCTGTCTGTCTGTCTGTCTGTCTGTCCGTCCGTCCGTCCGTCCGTCCGTCCGTCCGTCCATCTATCTATCTATCTATCTATCTATCTATCTACCTATCTATCTATCTATTTATCTACCTAACTAACTAACTAACTAACTCACCATCTATCAGTCTATCAGTCTGTTTGTCATTTCGTCTCTCCTTGTTTACTTTCCATTTTAATTGTCTCTATTTCTGTCCATGCTGCATTTTAGGTCTCAATGTTTGTTAGTCTCTCTGAACGATTTTTTCTGTTTCTGGCACTGTCTTTCTCCGTCGTCTCTCTCTCCGCCCTAGGTCCGTTAAAGCATGACACTGTCAAGGGTTAATATGTGATTTTATTATATACCTAGCAGTGAAATCCTGGAATTTCCCAGTGTAATAAATTTTGATATCATCACTAGTGACGATATCAACTTTCACTTTCACTTCCTGCCGTAATTTAGGAACTACTTTTTTCATTAAGCACATATAGATAGTGTTAATTGTAAGTTCTTTATCTTCAGTTTTGTGAAGTCTCGTTTTGTTCTTTTAAATTATGTATTCATCCGCACTATGTCCCTGATTTCTTCTCTCTATCCAAAGTATTGATTTCGACTGTCAAACGAAAAATTAAGAATAATAATGTTAATAAGGTATATAATAAATACGGTAGAATAATCAACCGGTTATTTTTGATACGAAAAATATCTCACTCGGATGCGTTGTAAGGCGTTAGAAAAAACTCGTGCTGCGCACTCGTTTTTTCAACGCCTAACAACGCATAATCGCATCAAAAATAACCAGTTGATTATCCTCTATTTCTTGTCTACAGGGGTTATCCCGGGCTACTATCACGACGCATGTGACTTCATGGAACATATTGGAGAATTGTATGAAGTAAGTAAGAACTTTCCGCCTCCCTCTTCCCCCACCCCCTTTATTCTTTCGTCCAATTTTATTTTCAACCGAATTCATTGCTCCTGATATATGTAAAGCATGTAGTTGACCGAAGTTCATTTCATACCATATCGTTACTCCTAAAGCCACATCCATACAGGAAAAAAAGAAGAACTCTGTAGAAAATTGATAGACTGTAGAATGATTAAAATTTTGTCAACTGTTTAAACATAAATTAAATACCGATATACATAGAGTAAATTTTAAACGGGAAATGTCACTACGATACTATTTGCATCTTCGCGAGCCAAGGTTACGATCACTACGTGGATCTTACCTTGGCGGATTGAGCCCAATTTCGAGATGTCCGCGATACTGCCCCCATTTGATGCTACTTAATATCTTCCTTTACATCATATTTCTTATAGCCATTGAAATATCGTTTTACAAACCGCTTACGGATACAATAATTCAACATGAATTAATAACCACAAACGTACTTCGACATTCCATGGTCAGGTGCTGGGATATAGCCTGAAAACCTCTGATAATTGATTGGTCACACTGAAACTTTCTGTAAATATTGTTCGTCTATGTTTTTTTGGGTAATAAATCATTACAGATCCTGCACACGTCCACGGAAGTATTCATGTTCACCTTCTATTTTTTACCGAAATGTTGTTCTATATTTATCAGAAATGAAATGCTACGAGCGATTTGATTCGTGCAGTTAGAGCTGGCTGCAACAAATGAAAATGCGTATCGGTGGAATGTCGAAATCAATAGCGATCCGCCAAGGGTAGAGTAGCGTAGTGGATCGTTACCCTTGGCTTGCAAAGATGCTATATTTGATGGCCACCAGAAAATGAAATGCACGTCCTACTGGTCGTAGTCAATGAAACCTTGAACCATCTAGAGAAACATTTTGTTTGAAGATACAGGAATGAGTGTAGCTAGGTAAAACAAATATGAAATTGTTTAAAATGGCGGAAAACGCGTAAAGATATATCTTTAGCCCTTTACCAGACGACGAAATTTTAGCCTTGTCCAAATTGAAAGCATTTGCAGACGACAATTTCAGAGTAGCTTATATGGTGTAATTTTTCTTTGATAGAGTAGAAAACATCGTGGGAAAAGGAGAAAATGCTGGTTACCAGCATTTTCTTCTTTTCCCACAATGTTTTCAAAAGGCTTTTTTTCTAGCAACGTCAAAAGTCGGTATTGTGTGGTAAAAGGTTAAAACAAGGGATTTTATGTGATAGATAGAGGTTTTTCTTTCACTCATTGACAGAACGACCAGCTTCCTGAGGTGATCTTGTCTTGCTGTGAGTTCACAGAGGCTCTTGTTGCGTTCCACTGTAAGTAGATCAGCAATCTGCTTGTTTGCCTCCAATGTTTTTTCGACTACATCAAAACCGAATTCTTTGGTTTCATGTACCCTAAATTAGTAAAATTTTTGTCTGCAACGGCTTCCAATTTGAACGAGTCTACATTTCTTGGCATGTTGTAAACGGTTAGTTGGTTTATGTTTCTGTAGTAACCCATGATGTATCCTCTTCTTGAGAAATGTATTTTTTAATTATAGAATGTACACAAGCTTTCGGCGGTACAACCGCCTTCTTCAAGTGTGATCCTGTGATAGAATGCTTGCAGTAATCTGATGAATTAGTAAATGCAGTAACATTACTGATTAAATATTAGTAACGCAGTAACATTACTGATTAAATATTAGTAAATGCAGTAACATTACTGATTAAATATTAGTAACGCAGTAACATTACTGATTAAATATTAGTAACGCAGTAACATTACTGCAGGCATTCTATCACAGGATCACACTTGAAGAAGGCGGCTGTACCGCCGAAACATTCTGTAATAAACAATAGATCGGTGCCTTCATTCTAACAGAGAGATAGATTATTTTTACGTAGCTGAATGTACTGGCTTTTGACCTACTTTCTGGTGCTGATAACAAATGAATAAATAGAGACTTGTGATTGGTCGAAAAAGTAGAAATGTTAATTCAACGGGCCCCTGCCTATTTACGGGAATAAAGGTTAAAACCGATATCGTCTAGAAAATAGGACAGTTGATACTATTGGTCCTGCAATTCTCTTTACGAATCGTTTTTTTTCGTACCTTTATCTCTGCTTTTAACGTTATTTGTGTTATAATCATGACGGCAAGTGCAAGTATCCGTCCTTAGTATTGCTTACATGGTTTAATCACATTCGGAACACCTCGGCCAATCTTTCGATCCAGCTTGATTCGTAGAATTGACCGAGGTGTTCCGAATGGGTTGAATCATTTAGGAAGCCTTCCTCTGACATGCAGAAAATTTTTGTCGATGGTAAAAGGTATCGGCCCCATGTCAGCCTGCGCGGACTGCGCAGGCTGACATGGGGCCGATATCTTTTGTAGATGCATGAAACGACCTATTCATTATTTCATATTCTAAAATTCAGGTCTGGACTCCTACATGACACTGACACAGATGCACGTGGCCGAATATTTGGCCGGTGAGCTCGGTATTAATTCAATGGCAGAAAAGGGTAAGACTTTTCTTCATCGTTCATCCAAACCAACCATTCAACAGAGAGAGAGAGAGAGAGAGAGAGAGAGAGAGAGAGAGAGAGAGAGAGAGAGAGAGAGAGAGAGAGAAACAGACAGTTATGCTGATAGAAAATTAACTTATTCAATCTGCACTCTTTGATAGGCCAGTTTGCTTAAAGACATATCCTTACACATAGAGAGAATAAAAAATGTTGTTGCAACTTAAGAAAATATATATGTCTACAGGCTTATCTGCGTAAAGACAGATAAATAGTCAATATATATGGTCATCCTCGGATACCCTGGGGTCTCCCTATTTGCTACGCTACATCGACCCCTGGGATAATTGACTAATAAAACTTTGAATCAGCCGCCGAAAATCGATACGAAACGTCATAGCGTAGAGTCCACTCGCCCATCACAAAATGATGATGGAACCAATGAAAAGCCAGCATTCGGCCAGCAGTAAAGCGAGGGAAATTCAATTAGTTGTCCCAGGGGTCGATGTAGCGAAGGAAATAGGGAGACCCCGGGTTATCCGAGGATGATATATGGTGTAAGGGATAAAAAAAAAAACCACAAAGACTTTGTCCTCTTTATAAACCAGAAACAATAGCAATGATTGCTGGGAAGCTTCCAAAACACAAAATATTTACATTTCCTGTCCGTCGAAACCTGTGCAGTTTTGCAGCCAAGTGGGGTAACATGGGGCATAAAACTACAGGTGGGTCGGTCTGATGCAGAGAAAATGGCCCTCCCTTACAAAATGATCCATTAGTCATTTCTCTACGTAGAGGAATGACCCCAGATGGTCAATTCTCTACGTAGAATAATAGCCCATGTCATTCCTCTGGGTAATTTCTTTACGTAGAATAATGACCCAGGTCGTTCCTTTACGTAGTGGAATGACTTCTGGGGTCATTTCTATACGTAGGATAATAACCCATGTCATTTCTCTACGTAGTGTCATTTTTCTACATAGAATGATGACCCCGGTCATTCCTCTACGCAGTGGAATGACTTCAGGTGTCATTTTCTCTACGTAGAATAATGATCCGGGTCATTTTGTAGGGGAGGGTCATTTTTCTACATAACACCACCCCACGTTAGACATGAAGACACAAAAGTGATTTTTGCATGAAGTTTTAGAGAACAAGGGTAGAATACGATAACCCCTTGGCCGCGAAGCGCGACTTATTGACCTTTTGCGGACAGTGTTGATCAAGATCAGACTGCACAGAACGTGCAGTCTGATCCTAGATCTACACTCTCCGAAAGGGAAATGACATTCCCCAAGACATAACTTTAAAATTGCAATATTTGGGTTTTGAAATTGAAATTTCGTTTTAATTATTTAGCAAGATAAGGGTTAAAAACTGTGTAAAAACCTGCCTGAAAACGAGTAAAGATTTATCTTTAAATGAACGTGTTGAAAAATAACAGTTTGATAATAATCTACACAGTCTAAAAAAAAGCAAAACAAAGAAAAATGAAACAACCATTAGAGCTGAGGTCAGTATTTTAAAACCTTAAGCTGCTAAGTGTGACTCACTGACCTTTAGCGGACAGTGTAGATCAAGATCAGACTGCACAGAACGTGCAGTCTGATCTTTGATCTACTCTGTCCGTTATAGAGATATTTAATCGTCCTCAAAATTACGTTGAAATAGCAACCTTTGGGATTTTAAATTTACCATCGACCGTAGAAGTATCATTTGAGTCATTCAGCAGAACAAGGGTTAAAAGATTGGAAACTGTTGGGTACAAAATGAAAACATTTCTAGAGATTAAAACGATAAGGGTCTCCTCCGTTTTCCCAGTGCTTTCACTGCTTTGATTTTTTACTCCATATAGATCAAATGGTTCAGGACCTGGAATGGGTGTTGGGTGCGCAGTGCAACTACATTTATGGCAGTGCCAAGTGTCTCGTCATGGGTATGACTGATGATCCAGATATTGATAGCTGCATGGACGAAGAGGAGGAATCTGGGAGCGATTCCAGTAGTGCAAGCTCATCTGCTAGCTCATCTGCTAGCTCAAGTGCCATGCGCAGAAACAAGGAGACCGGAAGTGACTACGCGGAAGTTGATCGCCTGGTTAAAGAAATCCTTAGACTGAGAGGAGCAAGCAACCGTAAATGAGGATAAATCAGGGTGTGTATTCATCAACCATTCTTAAGAATGTTCTTTGCCTTAATTCTTTAAGATTTCATGACTACGAAAGTAACAGAACTTATAATTGGCTAAATCAAATGGTTTAGCATTTGGTTTAGCCAATCAGAAGTTCTGCTACTTTCACACTGACAAAATTTGGAAGAATAAGACTAAACGATGGTCCGTTTTCAAAGAATGCATGTGACAAAAATCGTAGGAAACGATTGATGGTTATGAGCATTTTCTCTTCCTTTGAACAATGTTTTCAAAATCCCTTTTCGCTGGTCCGTTAAAACAAGGGATGACTAGTATTTGGTTAAAGGTTTGCATACGGAAAAGACGTGAAACACTATAGACCAATGTATTATATTGAGAATTTGTTTTGCTCGAAAAAAAGAAAAAATAACATAAAGCAAAAGTCAAATGACTTTTCTTTGTCTGCAATATTATTATCCAAGGCGTTCATTAAGACGGGGAAAAACAAAAATCACTGTTTTCTTTTTTATAGCCTTTAGCGGAAATATTGAAGAAAATGGTGTTCTAATATAATAAGAAAAAATATGTGTTTTAATGAACGTTGTAAATACAATTTTGACAGAATTTCCTTGATGTTTTCCTACCTTTCAATGACAATTTCAGGAATTTCAGCCATTGATAATTTGTTGTCTGCAAACACTCTCGGGCTAGACAAGTGTTCAATTTTCATGAATAGTAAATAGCTAAAAATTATTACAAATTATACAATGTCAAACGTCTCGAAAAAAGGGAAGAAGCCGTTTTATGATAGTACTGAAAAGACAGTGAGTACAAATTATCTATTCTCTGAGAAATTGGGGTTCATTGCATCTGCTAAAAGTATCGACTCATATCAGCCTGCGCGGACTGCGCAGGCTGATATGAGTCGATACTTTTAGCTATTGATGAATTTTCTGCGTTCCAAAAGACCCCATTCTGCTTATTTTTCAGTTGGTTTTAAAACGAAATCACTTTCATTGATTTAATTTTATGTGCTAATTTTATTGGTATAATGCACCCCATAGATGCATCAATCCCCCGTTTCTCAGAGCGTGGCAAATGACTTGTAGCTTGTCAAGTCAGATTCTTTCAAAGAAATAAGACGCATTACGACAATGTTTTCTATAGTATCACGTGGACGGGTACGCGCCATAATGCGCTTTAGCTGTTGCCATGTATGCACCAATTGTTTTTTTTTATTATTGTTTCAGAACATGCCAGCAAACTCCGATAACGATCCAAGCTTTTTCCTACTACATGTATTTTCCACTTGTGTTTTGTGTAATATACAACTAAGACGAGATTCTATCAAAGTAAACTAAAGGTCAAGATGAAGGTTAAAGTTCACGCGAGAAATTTTATTTTGACTCGGCTATAAGAGAAATAAGACGTGCAATATGTAACCTCAATAATTAGAGATGTGATAAAATTCAGGAATTCTGAACCATGTCTTCTGAGAAAAGAATTTTTTTTTTTATCATTGAACACTTCAGTTGGTACTAACTTTCTTTACATTTTCTTTTCGAACCGCCATTTAAAACAACCTCTTTTAGTTTCCTTTTAAGACTTATTTAGATTTATAAGTTTAGTTTTTTTCATCCTCGATTTTTGTCACCTATGTAACATTATAAACTATTTTGTATAATTCTTTTCCATTTTCTACTTTTTTGATTGTTCAATATGCAACGTGTAATCGCACTTCCATTTCTTTTTTTCTAAAGTTCTATGTCTTAAATACTCAATAAAATGTTCTTGCATTACAAACAATTTATTTTGTGTCTTTTCTGCACATCTAATCATTTATTCAGGAAATGGTAGTAACCCAAGGGCTGTCCGAATGCCAGAGTTGTCACTGTAATATGACTGAAATACCGTTGAAAATAAACCATAAACAAGGAACTCGGCAGAATTACTTCCGAGGATTGATAATACTAATTGCAATGAAAGTCATTCATCTTTCAACGCTTTGACGATTTTTGCACGGGAAATAGGCTAGCCTTTGAGCCACATTTGGCTCAAAAGAATGTTTTTGTAAAGAGTAAAAATATCATTGGGAGAAGAAGAAGGTGCTGGTTACCGATTTTTTTCTTTTTTCCCCATAATATTTTAGAAAAATATTTTTGCATGGTCAATTAAAAAAAAAAGGTAGAAAAAAGGTATTATCTGGCAAAAGTTCAAACATTAAAGTTTGTCTTTTATCAAGAGGGAGAATCTTAAAGTGTGTGTCAGACTACTTCGTTATACACTCAATCATCTTAGGGGTATTTGCAAACGCCAAACTTTATACAGCTCACACGATAAGAGCTGTTTTTCAGAGTTCAAAGGTTTGCCTGAAAAGGAGAAAATGATGGTAACTATCATTTCTCTGCTTTTTCTGCCCATGTAATGTATCTGCAAGTAAATAAAGGCGGATCTATGACAAAACGGGCTTAATGTATTTCCTTGATGCAATATACTTATCAAGTAATTCTATAATCATGGACCCGAAAATCCATTTTGAATAATATTTACAAGAATCAGTTCCATTTTCTGGAACCCTTTGGCTCTAACAAGCAATTTTATGATCATGTTCTACATGACTGTGACAAAAAAAAATGTTATTTTTTCCCCTCCAAGTCATTGCTAATTGTTGTTGAACAAATCCCTTTTCGGGACTTTCAGCGCTTTGATTTCAGTCTATTAACACTTACGCCTTTACCTGCCAAACTCTTGATCAAACCGCGGATTTTAGACCTGTTCAAACTTAAAACTATTATAGATGACAAATTTAATGATTGGATTTGTATTTTTGAGGGTAAGAAAATATTGTTGAAAAAGGACAAAATGCTAACAGCATTTTGTCCTTTTCCATCAATGTTTTAAAAGTAATCTTGGGTAGGTTCGTTATAACAAGGGGTTGTTTGGTAAAGGTTTAAACAAGTCTGCAGACGACTTAACCCTTTACCAAACGACAAAATTTTAGACTGGTTATAATTGAAAGCACTCGCAGATGACAACAATTAATGCCCGTCCGTGGTGAGCGTGTCGGACTCATGACCTGGAGGTTGTGAGTTCGATACCCGGTTGAGGTGAACTTTCTTTCCGGCGTATTTTCGCCTCTCAACTCTGCTGAAGCATGTGAGAAAAGTAGTCGGTGGCTTTGGAAAGAAAGTTGTGATATTACTGGTATGAGAAAGCCAGGAAACACATATGCGTCACCTACCGCCATGATATGACCTTAGCTGTTAAAGTGGCTTTAAACACCAATACAACCAACAAAAATAAATGTGACTCAGAAATTGAAGATTGGCTTTGAGCGAGTAGAAAACACTGTGGGAAAAGGAGAAAATGCTGGTTACCAGCATTTTCTCCTTTTCCCACAGTGTTTTCAGAAGGCTTTCTTCCTTGGGTTCGTAAAAATCAGGGATTGTTTGGCAACGGGTTGAGATTTTTTTTTTTAATTATAAAGAACCAATTTGAATATAGGTAAAGAGAGAAAATATATTTCTCTCACGTAGTATGGCAAAAGGATAGGTACACGTTAGACTGATATGTATAACCCATCACGCAAAAAGGGACCTCTTGCAACTTTGAAAAGTGTTCCTCTTCGTAATAAGATGACCCATGGCCACGACCCTTGGCTCGGCCAATGTCTTTGCGAGGATTATGATAGGATTCATTCCTCTCCCACCGCTGACAATTTTTTTTTCGATAGTCATGATTATGAGGGAAAGCAGCCAGTGGCTTGGAAAGAAAATTGTGCGAAGTTCTGGTAAAAAAAAAAACAACTTCAGAAACACTTAGATAGGTGCACTGGCCGTCGCGATATAACTGAAATAATGTTGGAATCGGCATTAAACACCATACAATCAATCAATATGCAGAGAATGTATGGCGGTGTCAGTGGTTGTGAGGTAGAGAGTCGGCCTCGTGACCAAAAAGTCCTGAGTTCGATACCCGGGAGCGGGTGTCAACTTTGCGGATTTTTCATTGGCCCCAACATTCTGTGCGCGAGTACTGGTGTAGTTCCCAGGAAACAGAATCGAGAGAGATTAGTATAAGTTGTAAGAACTTGTTTCTCAATCGATGTAAAAAAAAAAAACATGTTTAACTCATTACCACACAATCCCTATTTTTGACGCCCCTGAAAAAGAAGCCTTTTGAAAACACTGTTGGAAAAGGACAAAATGCTGGTAACCAGCATTTTCTCCTTTTCCCACAGTGTTTTCTACCCTTCCCAGAACAAATTTCAAATTTTCAGTCACATTTATTTTGTCGTCTGCAAGTGCTTTCAATTTGAACCAGTCTATAATTTTGTCGTGTGGTAAAGAGTTAAACTAATTTATAGAAAATTGGTAGACGGAACTTCGGGAGAGCAAAGAAAGGTGCACATACTGCTGCAATATAGCTGAAATATTGTTGAAAATGGCGTTAAACACTCAGCCATGAATCACATTTAAACAATCCTGACTTGAATTTTGAAAATTTGAGGTCCTTTTTTTCTGTTGGATGTCTAAGTAACATGTTTATATTGCTATACAGAAAAGAAGGAAAAACATATTACAAGAGGTGTTAAAACTTCAAATAAGGAAAAGGGAAATCGATTTATTTCAAGCAAATGATCCTTTTCCCACAATGTTTTCTCCACTTTTCCAAACATTAAGCAAGGTTTTTGAAAAGGTACATGTATATTTTAACAGCTTGGTTTTTCGGGGGGTTTTTTTGGCTTCTATTGAATTGAAAAAGATTAAACTGGTCTAGTTTTCAGCCCTTGCAAAATATATCATGCGAAAAGGTAGATATTTGAATCTATTATTAATCATCATACTGCAACACGGGAAAAGGGGCATTCAGGCATTTGCGTAAAGTGTCGTCTCGGATCAGCCTGCGCAGTCCGCGCAGGCTGATCCGAGACGGCACTTTACGACAACATTGGATTTTTGTTCTATATAGTAGACTTGCACAAAATAGAAAATTACGTGAGAACGAAAAAAAAGTGTCTTCTCGGTTTGGCCGATCTGACCCGGGAAGGACGACGCTTTACGGAAATACCCGAGTACTCTTATTCGCGTGAAGAAGGCCATAGACGAATACATATGGGTGGAAAAGCTGTCTCAGATTCAGATTTTCAAATGTTGATATATATGTAAAAAAACGTCCTCCTTTAACTCATTACCAAACAAAAATATTTTAGGCTTGTCCGAGTGAAAAGCATTTGCAGACAATGGAAAAAAAAAGTGATTGAAAATTTTAAATTTAAATTGTGAAGAGTAGAAAACATTGTTGGAAAAGGAGAAAATGTTGGTTACCAGCAACTATGTTTTCTGAAGGCCTCTTTCTTAGGGTCGTCAAAAGTAGGGATTGTGTGGTAATGGGTTAACCCTTAATGCGCCGAAATAAAAAAAAAACAGACATTTCTGAATTAACAGCACAATAACTGCAATAGTATGATGACTGCAGTCTATACTGTATCAGAAAAACGGACAGCATAGATCAAAGATCAGACTGCACGTTTTGTGCAGTCTGATCTTGATTTACGCTGGCCGTATAAGCAACTATAGTTGAGAAGGGCAGTTTAGGAGTACACCGTAAATTACGTAACTTAGGCAGCTAAGCGCGACCCGAGGACGCTTTTGAAGATAATGTAGATCAATCAAGATCAGACTGAATAAACATGCCGGTTGATCTTTGATTTACACTGTTTTTAGCTCTACTGGCTTTCAGCCTGCAGAGCTTATGTCATGGCGTGGTTTCCGTCGTCCGTCCGTCCGTTAGTCTTTTTCTTGTTTACGCGATAAAGTCTGTATTTGTTGCCCGATTTTCATGAAACTTGCACAGTTTGTTTACCTCATCAATAGCTTCAACCCTATTGATTTTGAAAAAAATCCAACAAAGAGTATGGGAAAAGTAGCCATTTCAAGTTGAAAATTTCTAATTCTTGTTTACGCGATAAAGTCTGCATTTGTGGTCAGATTTTCTTGAAACTTGCACAGTTTGTTTATCTCTTCAGCACCTTCAACCCTATTGATATTGAGAAAAATCCAACAAATAGTATGGGAAAAGTAGCTATTTCAAGTTGAAAATTTCTAATTCTTGTTTACGCGATAAAGTCTGCATTTGTGGTCAGATTTTTGTGAAACTTGCACAGTTTGTTTATCTCTTCAATACCTTCAACCCTATTGATATTGAGAAAATTCCAACAAATAGCATGGGAAAAGTAGCCATTTCAAGTTGAAAATTTCTAATTCTTGTTTATGCGATAAAGTCTGCATTTGTGGTCAGTTTTTTGTGAAACTTGTACAGTTTGTTTATCTCATTAATAGCTTCAATCCTATTGATTTCGAGAAAAATCCAACAAACAGCATGGGAAAAGTAGCTATTTCAAGTTGAAAATTTCTAATTCTTGTTTACGCGATAAAGTCTGCAATTATTGCCCGATTTTTGTGAAACTTGCACAGTTTGTTTATCTCATCAATAGCTTCAACCCTATTGATTATGAAAAAAATCCAAAAAACGGTATGGGAAAAGTAGCCCTTTCAACTTGAAAATTTCTAATTCATGTTTACACAATAAAGTCGGTCTTTCTTGTCAGATTTTCATGAAAATCACACGGTTTTATTTATCTTAGCAGTAGATTCAACCCAATTTATTTTGAGAAAAATTCAACCAACAGTATGGGAAAAGTAGCCATTTCAAGTTGAAAATTTCAAATTCTTGTTCACGGGATAAAATGTGCATTTGTTATTAGATTTTTGTGAAACTTGCACGGTTTGTTTATCTCGCCAAAAGCTTCAACAGTATCGAATTTGAAATAAATCCAACAAACAGTATGGGAAAAGTAGCCATTTCAAGTTAGAAATTACCAATTCTTGTTTACGCATTAAAAATGCATTTCTTGTTTATTTCTTGTGTACGTGATAAAGTCTGCATTTGTTATCAGATTTTTGTGAAACCTGCAGAGTTTATCTTATCAATAGCTTCAACCCTATCGATTTTGAAAAAGATCTGACAATCAGTATGGGAAAAGAAGCCATTTCAAGTTGAAAATTTTGATTTCTTATTTAATCTATTGAAGTCGGCATTTCTGGTTTTAATCATTGTATTTTTTTTTCTTTTTGCATTATGAATTCATAGTGTATGCTAGAATAAAAGCAAAATCTCTGCCAATAGAGCGATATCAGGCCCTTCAGGGCCTTCTAGTTTTTATTTCCAGTGGAATCAAATTTGAAATCGCAATATATGTTTTTTAATGCGTGATTTTTTTTTCATTTATTTAGCAGTTTATGGGTACATGTGATTTGTGCTTCCACTCCATTCTTTCCCATGGAACCAACCAACCACCCAACCAACTGACCAACCAACCAACCATCCAACTTACCAACCAACAAACAAACTAACAAACCATCCAAATAACCAACCAACCAACCGCCCACCCTCCCATCCACCCAACCAACCAGCCAGTCAGCCAATCGACCAACTAACCACCCAACCAATAACCCAACCAACCGACCAATTTATCAACCACTCAGCCAACCACCCAACCAACCCCCAAACCAACCAACCACCCAACCAACCACCCAATCACCCCCCAAACTAACCACCCAACCAACCACCAAAGCAACCACCCAACCAGCCACCAAACCAACCACCAAACCATTTAACCAACTTACCAACCAGCCAACCAACCAACCAACCAATCAACTAACCAACCAACAAACCAACCAGCCAATCAACCAACCAACCAACCAAAACAAACATAACAAACAAACACAAATAAACAAACACGAACAAATAAACTTTTTTTTAATGTTCCCGTCCTTTCATAACTAAACCATTATCACTTGAGCCTGATTTAATCCTTTACTCCATAAATACTCATTTCTACGCATTGCTTGTAGAAGCCTATGGAAAACATTGTGGCACAATGTCATATACACATACGAAACTGCTTCTTCCTTGCTGTTATTTAGGGTCAATTAGAGATACCATAGAAATGCCTTATGAGGTAAAAGGGTTAATTTGTCGTTTGCAAATGCTTTCAGTTTTGACAAGTCTAAAATGTTGTCGTCTGGTGTAGAGTTTGAAAGTCACGTTGCATATCCATATCTTTACACGAAAATCTGTAACCCTCTAGCCCATCTTTAAATGGCCTTAACCTTTTCCCAAACGATAAATTTTAGACTCTTCCAAACTCAAAGAGTTTGCAGACGACAATTTCAAATTTGATAAAACTGATGGCAGAAAGTTCTCTTAATGGGCAGAAAACACTGTGGGAAAAGGAGAAATTGCTCGTTACGAGCAATTTCTCCTTTTCCCACTGTGTTTTCAAAAGACTTGTACTGCAGACACGTAAAAACAAGGGCTTGTTTGGGAAAGGGTTAAGGAGGAAGGGCTTTTGAAAACATTGCGGGAAAAGGAGAAAATGCTGGTTACCAGCATTTTCTCCTTTTCCCACAGTGTTTTCTATCCCTTTCAAGATAATTTTAGTCAATTGAGTCTGATTTAATTTGTCGTCTGCAAATGCTTTCAATTTCGACACATGTTAAATTTTGTCGTTTGGTAACGGGCTTAAAAAGTAATGTGCATTGAATTTTGTTCTAACTGGTAATAAAGCTGTTGATCATAGCCTAATAAAGATACTTCATGCGAAACATTGTCACAGGTGAATAAAGCTGGGTTGTAACTTTAAGAATCTCCTTCAGATGACAAAGTTTATGATGAACTCTAATTCAGCTCGGTATTTGCAGACGATAAAATAATTGTGGTTGAAATTATAGAAACCCTCTTTGAAACTGTTAAAAAAAAACGTTTTGTGAAAAGGTCAAAATGCTGGTTACCAGCATTTTTTCCTTATGTCACTCCGTGTTTTATGCAGTTCTTCCTCCTTATGGTTGTTAAAACTTGGAGGCGTATGACACAGCAATATCCCTTTATCAGACAATGCCGGTGTAATGCAGAGAAACGACCCTCCCCTACAAAATGACCCAGGGGTCATTTCACTACGTAGAGGAATGACCCGGGTCATTATTCTACGTAGAGAAATGATCCCAGAGGGTTATTTCTCTACGTAGAATAATGACCCGGGTCATTCCTGTGAAATAGCAATATCTGACTGTGTACTGTCGAATTAGTCAAATTCTTGCAAAAGGGACGGGGGAGGGTGTGTGTGTGTGGGGGGGGGGGGGAAGGGGAAACATCCCCATAATGCACGTTACCGAACATGTCATTATACAATAATAGATCCTTAAGATACATTTAATCTATCAACTGACAAATTCATGAGGTAAAATGGTCCTTGGACAAACAGAACATTTATGTATAGCAAAAGGTTTAGAACTATGCCAACCTGTGCAGACTGACCAAGCTGACATTTATGAGTCAATTTATGAGTCAATCTTGTTTGTAGATGCATTATGCCCCTTCTTTCACAGACCATAGCTCATCTAGTTTGATGCCAGATAGAAGGGTAGGTGGACGGAGACGCAGTTAGATATACATGAGACCCTGACAAAACGAAATATGAATTGCAATATCTGTTGAAAGCAAACGATTTTTGATCACAACAAATGATATGTGTGGGCAATAAAAACAAACCCTCATGTCCTTATATGAACGGAAAAGCACTAATTATCTCATAGCGCTGTTAGAATATAATCATTGTATAACACCAGTACAGGCCCATCTTCGACATTAAAAAAAAAACATTTCTGTACGAGATAGGCGTGAATATGGTGAGAAACATTACGATTTCTGACGACAAACATTCGGCATTACCTCGAATATTGCCGAGTCATCTGCCAAATTAGCACGAAGTCTATAAATGGCGTGGGTATTTATTTCAATATGCGGACGATATTTGTTAAAATAATACGTGATGCATTTGAGTAATACCCTGTGAAAAGGTCTAATATGATGTTATTCATAAGGCTACTAAGAGCGAATCACTGACCTTTTGCGGACACTGTAAATCAAGATCAGACTGCACAGAACGTGCAGTCTGATCTTGAATCTACACTGTCCGATTAGGAGATATTATTACCCAAAACGTAACTTTGAAATAGCAGCATTTGACTTTGTACTATCGAATTACCGTCCGATTAGAAGATATTATTACCCTGAACGTAACTTTGAAATGGCATTACGTAGAGGATAATCAACTGGTTGTTTTTGATATGAAAAATATCTTACGAGGATGCGTTGTTAGGCGTTGAAAAAACGAGTGCGCAGCACGAGTTTTTAACGCCTTACGACGCGTCCGAGTGAGATTTTTTCATATCAAAAATAACCAGTTGATTATTCTATTTATTATATACCTTATTAACATCATTATTTGTAATTTTGCGTTTGAAAGTCGAAAAAAATGTAGTCGAAAAAAAAAGGTAGTTCCCAAATGACGTCAGGAAGTGAAAGTTGATAACGTCACTAGTGATGATACCAAAATTTATTACACTGGGAAATTCCAGGATTTCACTGCTAGGTATATAATAAATATATTTTGCTTTGTACTGCTGAATTACTCTCCGATAAGGAGATATTATTACCTAGAACGTAACTTTGAAATGGCCGAATTTGGCTTTATACTATCGAATCACCGTCCGGTAAAGAGATATTTTTACCCAGAACGTAACTGTGAAATGGCAATATCTGGCTTTGTACTGTCGAATTACTGTCCGATAAAGAGATATCATAACCCAGAACGTAACTGTGAAATGGCAAAATCTGGCTTTGTACTGTCGAATTACTGTCCAATAAAGAGATATCATAGCCCAGAACGTAACTGTGAAATGGCAAAATCTGGCTTTGTACTGTCGAATTACTGTCCAATAAAGAGATATCATAGCCCAGAACGTAACTGTGAAATGGCAAAATCTGGCTTTGTACTGTCGAATTACTGTCCAATAAAGAGATATCATAGCCCAGAACGTAACTGTGAAATGGCAATATCTGGCTGTGTACTGTCGAATTACTGTCCGGAAAAGAGATATCATAGCCCAGAACGTAACTGTGAAATGGCAATATCTGGCTGTGTACTGTCGAATTACTGTCCGGTAAAGAGATATCATAGCCCAGAACGTAACTGTGAAATGGCAATATATGGCTGTGTACTGTCGAATTACTGTCCAATAAAGAGATATCATAGCCCAGAACGTAACTGTGAAATGGCAATATTTGGCTTTGTACTGTCGAATTACTGTCCGGTAAAGAGATATCATAGCCCAGAACGTAACTGTGAAATGGCAATATCTGGCTGTGTACTGTCGAATTACTGTCCAATAAAGAGATATCATAGCCCAGAACGTAACTGTGAAATGGCAATATTTGGCTGTGTACTATCGAATTACTGTCCGGAAAGGAGATATTATTACGTAGAATGTAACTTTGAAATACAATGTAGCAATATCTGGCTTTGTACTATCGAATTACCCTTCAATAAAGAGATGTTATTACCCAGAACGTAACTTTGAAATAGCAGTATTTGGCTGTGTACTATCGAAGTATTGTCCGATAAGGCGATAATATTACCCAGAATGTACATTTGAAATACAATGTAGCAATATCTGGCTTTATACTGTCGAATTACTATCCGGACAGGAAATGTTATTACCCAGAATGTAACTTTGAACTAGCAATATCTAGCAATATCTGGCTTTACACTATCGAATTACCGTCCGATAAGGAGATACTGTTACCCAGTATGTAACTTTGAAATGGCAATATTTGACTTTGCACCATCAAAATACTGTCCGATGAGCAGATATTATTATCAGAATTTAACTTTGAAATGGCAATATTTGGCTTCGAATTACTGTCCTGTAAGGAGATATTATTACCCAGAATGTAACTTTGAAATGGCGATATCTGGCAATATCTGGCTTTGTACTATCGAATTACTGTCCGGTAAGGAGATATTATTACCCAGATCGTGACTTTAAAATGGCAATATTAGGGTTTGTACTATCGAATTACTGTCCGATGAGCAGATATTATCACCCAGATCGTGACTTTGAAACGGCAATATTAGGGTTTGTACTATCGAATTACTGTCCGATGAGCAGATATTATTACTCAGATCGTGACTTTGAAATGGCAATATTAGGGTTTGTCCTATCGAATTACTGTCCGGTAAGGAGATATTATTACCCAGATCGTGACTTAGAAATGGCAATATTAGGGTTTGTACATGTACTATCGAATTACTGTCCGATGAGCAGATATCATTACCCAGATCGGGACTTTGAAATGGCAACATTGGCTTTGTACTTTCGAATTACTGTCCGATTAGGAGATATTATTACTCAGAGCGTAACTTTGAAATGGTACTGTCTGGCTTTCTACTATCGAATTACTGTCCGATAAGAACTTATTACCCAGAACCTAACTTTGAAATAGCTATACATGTATTTGAGTTTCTAATATCGAAATGGTTTTTTTTTAGTTATTTAGAAGGACGATGGTTAAGTGCCACCTCGAAGGATCGACAACGAAGCCTTAGGTGTCCCACAAAGTCCTTCGTGCAAACAGGTTTCATTTTACAAATCAGCTCATGATAAGCTGCATGTTCTCCGTTTTCCCTTCTAAAATGTTTTCAAAAAATATTTTTCTCGATGTCGTCAAAATCATAATTTCATAACGAGTTCTGACTTTCTTCCTACCCTTCACCAAATGGCAAAATTTTAGACTCATTCATATTGAAAGCTTTTGTTGACGGGAACAAAATTGGCCCAAGTGATTTATGAGAGGGTGGAAAACATTGTAGGAAAAGGAGAAAATGCCATACAGAAAGTGCAGTCTAATCTTGGATCTATATACACTATGCGATTAGGAGATAATAATTCCCGAAACAGAATTTTGAAATAGTAATAATTGGATGATTACTATCGTAATGAAAGTTTCATTCTACTTTTGTCGTAGGATAAGGGTTGTGTGCCACCGGGAGGAATCAACACAATGAAGCCTCAGGTGTCACACAAGTACTTGACAATTGTGTAAACAGGTTTCATGTTACAAAATAGCCCATGATTCGCTGCATCTTCAAGGTTTCCATAGATTTTTTTTTTCATTTTTCGCAAGGTTGTCAAAATAATAAGTTTGTTTTTAATGAGATCCGTTGTGCATTTTCCCCTTTTCCTTTTACCATACGACAAAATTAACCCTTCCCCAAAGGACAAACCTTTGGACTAGACCAAATTGAAAGCATTTGCAGACGACAATTCAGCTCTTGCTGAAAAGATGATTTCTGTCTATGATAGGGTAGAAAACATTGTGGGAAAAGGAGAAAATGCTGGTTACCAGCATTTTCTCCTTTTCCCACAATGTTTTCAAAAGGCTTCTATTCCAGACCCGTCAAAAACGGATTATTTGCGGGAAAGGGTTAAAGATCATTCATTTAAAGCACAAACGGACGAGAATTAACAGTCAACCAAGTGATAGAAGAGAGGTTGGAAAACATTGTGGGAAAAGGAGAAAATGCTGGTCACCAGCATTTTCTCCTTTTCCCACAATGTTTTCAAAAGGCTACTGTTTCAGACCTGTAAAAAACAGGGATTGTTTGGGGAAAGGGTTAAAGATCATTCATTGAAAGCACAAACGGACGAGAATTAACAGTCAACCAAGTAATAAAACAGGTTGGAAAACATTGTGGGAAAAGAAGAAAATGCTGGTTACCAGCATTTTGTCCTTTTCCTGCGGTGTTTTCAAAAGCTTTTAATCTCAGGATAGTTAAAAACACGGGACTGTGTGATAGAGAGTTAAACGATATCCCCCCATAAATAAACTGCTTTGAAAGTATTTGATTTTCAAATAGGAATTATCAGCGTAATGAACGTTTAACTCTTCGGCTGATGAGCGCTACTCATTGATCTTTTTGCGGACAGTGTAGATCAAGATCAGACTGCACAAAACGTGCAGTCTGATCTTATATCTACACTATCCGAGAATGAGATATTATTCCCCAAAGTGTAAGTTTGAAATAGAAATAATTGGTTTTCTACTATCGTAATGAAAATTTCATTCTACTTTTGTCGTAGGATAAGGATTGTGTGCCACCGAGAGGGATCAACAATGAAGCCTCAGGTGTCACACAAGTCTTTGACAATTCTGTAAACAGGTTTCATGTTACAAAATAGATCCTGATTACCTGCACGTTCTCCACTTTCCCTCTTCAAGGTTTTCAAAAGTAATTTTTTTCGAGGTCGTCAAAATCATGGTGTTGTTTTGTAATGAGTTCCGTCGCGAAATTTCTTCTTAACTTTTCACTCAAGCGACAAAGTTTAAAGATCATTGATTGACAGCACTAAAGGACGAGAATTAACCGTCAATCAAGTAATATAAGAGAGGGTGGAAAACATTATGGGAAAAGGAGAAAATGCTGGTAACCAGCGTTTTCTCCTTTTTCCACGGTGTTTTCAAAAGCCCAGGGTCGTTAAAACCCGGGATTTTGTGGTACAGAGTTAAATGGTATCCCCCCACAGATAAACTGCTTCGAAATCATTTGATCTTCACATAGGAATTATCAAGGTAATCAACGTTTAACTTTTCCGCTTCTAAGCGCGACTATTTGACCATTTGCGGACAATGTAGATCAAGATCAGACTGCACAGAGCGTGCAGTCTGATCTTGGATCTACACTGTCCGAGAAAGGAAAAATCATTCCCCGAAATATAACCTTGAAATGGCAATATTTGGCTTTTTCTCTATCGAATTAAAATTTTTGTTTTAGTCATTTTGCAGGATAGAGGGTGAGGTTTTTTTTTTTTTTCTCCTCTCTTTTTCAAAAACCTTCTTTATAACTGTTTATGAAAACCTTGAAATTGTGTGGTTAGATTGTAATAGTAGACAAATTATGTGCTGCACCCCTTATGCAATTTGAGCTTGTCTTTTTATAAAATAATTCAATTCAGAACCCTTAGCCCGTCTTGTTGCTCAATCGTTTTACTGCAGAAAACTGAAAGGGGAACTTTCAAGTCGAGGTAGTAATAAACCACCCCCCTTTTCCTCAGTGTTGCTATTGCAATGATATAGCTTAGGGCAAGGCATATCTGTAGCCCGCCCGGGTGGCTCAGTGGTGAGCGTGTTGGACTCATGACCTGGTGGTGGTGAGTTCGATACCCGGTTTAGACGAAATTTTTTTCCGGCGTATTTTCGCTTCTCACCTCTGCTGAAAGCATATGAGAAAAGTAGTCGGTGGCTTTGGAAAGAAAGTAGTGTAAGTACCTGTGTGAGAAGGCAGGAAACACATGTGCGTCACCGACCGCCATAATATGACCTTAGCTGTTAAAGTGGCGTTAAACCCCAATACAACCAACCAGCATATCTGTATAGGACAGTGTAGATTCAAGATCAGACTGCACGTTCCGTGGTTCCGTGCTGTCTGATCTTGATCTCCAATGTTTGCAAAAGAATCGCGCTTAGCAGTCTAAGGGTTTACCCATTGCCACACAATCACTACTTTTGACGCCCCTGAGAAAGAAGCCTTTAGAAAACTTTGTGGGAAAAGGAGAAAATGCTGGTAACTAGCATTTTCTCCTTTACCCACGATGTTTTCTACCCTTCACCAAACAAATTCCGAATTTTCAGTCACTTTTGTTTTGTCGTCTGCAAATGCTTTCGATTTGGACTAACCTTAAATTTTGTCGTTTGGTGTAATGAGTTAATAAATGAATTACAAAACGACACGTGGATATTTCATTAAGTACAAAAGACGCAGCTTGGCCTACTTACCACACGCCTGTATAGAAATCATTTTCAGGCGAATTAACCCATTACCACACAATCCCTACTTTTGACGCCCCTGAGAAAGAAGCCTTTGAAAACACTGTGGGAAAAGGAGAAAATGCTGGTAACCAGCATTTTCTCCTTTTCCCACAGTATTTTCTACCCTTCCCAGAGCAGATTTCAATTTTTCAGTCACCTTTATTTTGTCGTCTGCAAATGCTTTCGATTTGGACCAATCTAAAATTTTCTCGTGTGGTAAAGAGTTAATTGTAGCTGGATTGGAGGGATATGTCTGTTCAAAAGTTTGACCATTATCTCCCGCTAGATGGCATTCTATAAATACTCTTTTATCTAATTTGGGCATCCTGGGTACAGAGCCAAACCACTTTCCTGCGCGGCAACCGTTACTTTGAATTTCAAACTAAAGTAAACGTTTACTCAATAAAACGCTACCTCGTGCAATTCACTCAGCTATATATGATCAGCAGTTTAGACAAATCTGGAGCTAAAGCAGGTCTCATTTCTCCTTAAGCCATTACCACACAATCCCTACTTTTGACGCCCCTAAGAAAGAAGCCTTTTGAAAACACTACGGGAAAAGGAGAAAATGCTGGTAACCAGCATTTTCTCCTTTTACCACAGTGTTTTCTACCCTTCCCAGAACACTTTTCTATTTTTTAGTCACCTTTATCTTGTCGTCTGCAAATGCTTTCAATTTGGACCAGTCTAAAATTTTCTTGTGTGGTAAAGAGTTAAGCGTATTGAAAAGAGCTATTTCCTACATTGCTACTTTATATAGCGTAATATTACAGTCAGCCCGCTTTCGGGGCTAGTGATGTGTCATAAAAGACAGTCGAATCTTCGAAGAATATGACATGCGCAGACAACGAAAGTTTGACAAGTAAAACCGCATTGCGAAAGGAAAACAAAAATCTGCTGATGTTATTTCGCGCATTCAGGTGTGCAATAGACGTAATTTTAGTAATCGACAGACCGTAGTATTATTACACATACCTGTTAAACCTGAAACCTGAAATCCGGGACTATAACTTGTCGGGTGGCTGCACGTTCGGCCGCGGAGTAATATATATATACGTAACATCCGCGCCGGTTCTGTCATCTCACTTTTGACTCGGACAGAAGTCTTTTAACCGTCTGGAAGAACAAAGGAAGAGGGTGAAAAAAAAATGAAGTTCTGTCTACTGATTCTTGGAGCCGTCTGCTTCGCTGGTGCTGTCCACGCCGGGTTTGTTCAGGCAGACACTAAGAATTATGTGCACAAGATGGCGAATTTGTACACGAACGCAAAAAGGGGAGTCGACAACCAAGATAGTAGGTTATTTTTTTTTCTTCTTCTTCTTTCGGTTCTTTGGTTTAACGTCTTAATTAGTTTACCCATTACCACACAATCCATACTTTTGACGCCCCTGAGAAAGAAGCCTCTAGAAAAGATTGTGGGAAAAGGAGAAAATGCTGGTTACCAGCATTTTCTCCTTTTCCCACAATCTTTTCTACCCTTCACAAAACAAAATTCAAATTTTCAGTCACTTTTATTTTGTCGTCTGCAAATGCTTTCAATTTGGACAAGCCTAAAATTTTGTCGTTTGGTAATGAGTTAACCAAACGATAAAAAACTCGGACTTGACCAAGTTGAAATCATCTGCAGACGACAAAATAAATTTGACTGGACCAAAAAAAAAAAAATGAAAATTTAATTTTTTGGGACGGGTATAGAAAACATTGTGAGAAAGGGAGAAAATGCTGGTTACCAGCATTTTCTCCTTTTCTCCCAATGTTTTCAATAGGCCTCTTTCTCAGGATTAAAAAAAAAAACGGGATTATAATTAGATGGTAAAGTTAACTATAGAAAACATTGCGGGAAAAGGAGAAAATGCTGGTTACCAGCATTTTCTCCTTTTCCCTGAATGTTTTCAATAGGCTTCTTTCTCAGGGTCGAAAAAAAAAAAAAGATTATATGGTAAAGTTAACTTTATTACTAGACCGTGAAATTTCAAGTTTGTTAAAATTGAATGAACAACTCTGTCGGCAGACTTCTTTGTTTGCATTGTGTTTAAGTAAGTAGACCCGTAACGTAACACTGCTAGTGCAACACGGAATAAAATTTCTTCATAGTTGTTAAATACAGATTTATAACAAATGATATACTTTTGCACATTTTAGACCGACCAGAAATTCTTTTGATGTCTACCTTGAAATTATTTGTTGATACTCTTGTTAGTTTCCAAAAAAGGCTTGCAAAATTGTCTTTAAAGGTGGCCCTTCAGATTTTGGGACGAAAAATTTTACAAAAATGCAAAAAAAAATCATCCTTATACTCGCAAAGCCTTTTAATTTTCATTCTTAAAACCCCAGTAGTCGAAAACCGTCCGACAACACGAGAAATTAGAGATTTCCTATAGCCCAGGTTGATACCAACGGGGGACACGTTCTATTTTCGGAAGATCGATTCGCTCATTTACATACAGGAATACACAGACGAAGTTTCAACACATAGCGTCCAAAGAAGACATTATGGAAACTAATTAATGCGTGTTTGTTATGTAATGGAATTTAAGCGTTATGAGTCACGTGCCAGTCGCTTGACATTCCCAAAATGCTTTATTGATTTTTGGCACGAAATCTAAAAATAACTTAAGAGGCTACGTAGCGTTTTAAGGAAACACCATCAAAAAAAATTTTTTTTGTAATGTTATGAATCTTAATTATTGATTATTTGTATTATTTTTTCATATGAATTTCAGTGATATATATATATCTTTTAATTTGGTGAGATGTAAAAATTCTAACTACCCACCTTTAACGCTATACTGGAGAATAAAAGTTGATTCTTGTCAAAATTAAAAGATTTGAAGATGACTCATTAAATGTGACTCAAAAGCGGAATTTTGTCTGAAAACGTTGTAAGAAAAAGGAGAAAAATGCTATTATACTCGCATTTTCTCCTTTTCCTACAATATTTTTTCAAACGCCTTCATTTTCCGGGTGGTTAAAGCTTGGGAATAGTTGGTAAAGATATAATAAAAATTTTGAGCGGTAATCACAAAAAAATACGAGGGGCACAAATTCGGGAAAAATTGGATAAAAATCTTTTGAATTGCTACATTAGAGATCAGATTACGTTGAACACGCAGTCTGATCTTTGATTAACCATGTCCGTTACTCAGTCGAAAGTATTTCGACAACATCAACGATGAAACTATAACTTTCGGGTATTTATTACGTAACTGAAAAAGAAAAGATTGAATATATCGTCGGATTACTTCAAGAACCTCGTAACTACAGCTTGAAACAAGCTGCAGCTACGAGGTTTTTGAATTAAAACCGACGATATGTAGAGCAAAGTAACCCGATTTCCATACAATCCTGTCTTAACGACCTCGGCGAAATACGTATGAAGAAATTCCAAAAACTTAACCCATTAACACACAATCCCTACTTTTGACACCCCTGAGAAAGAAACATTTAGAAAACATTGTGGGAAAAGGAGAAAATGCTGGTTACCAGCATTTTCTCCTTTTCCCACAATGTTTTCTACCATTCACAAGACAAATTTCAAATTTTCGGTCACTTTTATTTTGTCGTCTGCAAATGCTTTCAATTTGGACCAGTCTAAAATATTGTTGTTTGGTAATGGGTTAAGTTTCAGCCCCTGTAGACTTTTTTGAATTGTTGCAGGAAAAAAAAGATAATTATATCTATAATTATTGGAACCCAGCATTTACAGCTTTTTCCAAAACGCCTCATACACACGGAGAAAGGAAGAGACAGAGAGAGAGAGAGAGAGACAGAGACAGACAGACAAAGAGAGAGAGAGAGAGAGAGAGACAGACAGACAGACGGAGAGAGAGAGAGAGAGAGAGACAGAGAGAGAGAGAGAGAGAGAGAGAGAGAGAGACTTTCCATTTAACCCCTCTACCACACATCACGACTTTCAACGACCCTGAGGTAGAAGTCTTTTGAAAAATTGTGGGAAAAGGAGAACATGTGGTAACCAGCTTTTTCTCCTTTTTCCACAATGTTTTCTACCCTTCCCTAATCAAATTTCGATTTTTCAGTCACATTTATTTTGTCGTCTGCAAATGCCTTCGATTTGTTTAAGCCTTTACCAAACGACAAAATTTTAAACTGGTCAAAATTGAAAGCACTTGCATACGACGAAATATACGTAAATCAAAAATTGAATTTTGTTTCCTGCAGGATAGAAAACATTGCAGGAAAAGGAGAAAATGCTGGTTATCAGCATTTTCTCCTTTTCCTGCGATGTTATCAAATGGCTTCTTTCTCAGATTGTGCCATGTTAAAATGGGAATAACCGAGCGATTGCCGGTTATCAGCATTTTCTCTTCCCACAATGTTTCCAAATAACTTCCTTCTCAGACTGTTCCATGTGAAAATATGGATAACCGAGTGATTGCCGCTATCAAAGGATTTATTTTGCAGGGACGGCGAAATTCGCGTTCGATTTGCAATGGTTAAACGTTTTACCCAATAGTCTCGAGCTTTTACAATCCTGAGAAGAACAGGTATTAATACAATGTGGGAAAAGAGAAAAAAGTGAAGTGTAACCAGGATCTCTGCTTTTTCAGTGTTGTTTTTACGCCATGAATTAAATTATATAATAATAATAATAATAATAATAATAATTTAAAAAAAAAGATAAAAACTAATTTTGTCGTCAACAAATGCTTTAACCCTTTCCAAAACGACAAAATTTTAGATTAGTCCAAATTTGAAAGCACTTGCAGATGGCAAAATAAACGTAACTAAAAAATTTAAATTTGTTTCCAGCAGGGTAGAAAACATTGTGTGAAAAGGAGAAAATGCTGGTTACCAGCATTTTCTCCTTTTCCCACAATTTTTTCAAAAGGCTTCCACCTCAGGGTCGTAAAAACCAGGGATTGTTTGGTAAAGTATTTAAATACGGACTAGATGAAAATGTTGTGTTCGGATGAAGATTAAAGAAAAACTGATTTGTTTTTTTTTCCATATGTATCACATAACCATATTTATTTTTATTTCAGTGGAGAAAAGGAGCTGCTATAGATGCCACGGAGCAAAATGCCCATGTAAGTATAGAATAAGACGAACTTTACGGCGTTTTCAACAGTATTTCAATCAAATCACGGCGACATATCACCTATATCACCTATATATGTTTTTCATTGTTTTACCAGTGCTGCCAAGCCAGATGACTCAGTTAGTAACGTTAATCCTTAGACTACTTAGCGCAACTCACCGACCTTTTGCGGACAGTGTAGATCAAGATCAGACTGCACATAACGTGGAGTCTGATCTTGGATCTACACTGTCCGAGAAGGAGATATTATTCCCCAAAAGAAAACTTTGTAATATCAATATTTCTGTTTTCACTATAGAAATAAAAAAGAAATTATTCTAGTTATTCAGCAGGATATGGGTTAATGAACAAGCCATGAAACCGGCAAGGGGAGTCGCTGGTTTGAATCTCGCGCTCAGTCAATTTCTTTCCGGGGATTGATGATAGTAAAAGTGATAAGACTCAGTCCTCTTTTACCGCTGATCGTTGTTTCGACGATGGTTGTGTGTTCTAAAGCAGCCAACTGGCTTGGGTAGAATATTGTATGAAGTACTGGTGAAAGAAATACCAGAAACGCGTGGAAAGGTACACTGACCGCCGCAATAATACTAAAATACTGCAAAAATGTTGAAAACCGAATTAAATACCATGTCCAGCATTACCCATAGAAAGACACTCAAAAACCAGGACAAAATCAAAGCGTTGAGCACGCTGAAGTGGTATTTGTCGAGGAAGCTATAGGTTGGAATTAATAATTTGAAAGGAAAAGAGAAATATTAGACAAATATTGGCTTGAAAGTCAACCTGCTTAGCGAATGGATATCTTTTTCTGGTTGAAGGGAGAGTATTCATGACAAAGTTAGGATTGTTTGTGTATTGGTGGCCTTCCTTTGATCAATTGAGGAGTCAAGAGTAACGTCCCTTGACAGTAGGATGCGTGATTGATAGAAAGAAAAACCATGTGAATATATCGAATGAAATTAAGTTTGTAGCTGAAAAATATGATTATGAAATATCCCAGGACGTTAACATTCACTTCCAAATATTACAATCACTTATTTCCCTCTATAAATATTCATGCCCAGTAAAATGGAGTAGAGCGCAAGCATGGATTAACAAGCCATGGGATGAACTGGATTTGGAACGAAAAAGCCCAGGACCAAACGATCAGTAGACACATTTTATGAGCGAGTGAAGCTATTTCCAATCGAATATTAGTACTTCCAGGATCGATGGCTTCACTCAGTGTATTTTAACATGCCCTTTCCAATAACACATCTGAGAGCTACAAAAAAATTCTGAGAAAAAATGAGCATGAAAGGGTAAAACTTTGCAATATAATAAATTGGTTGTACGGTCAGGTGGCAGGGGACTTGGAAACTTGTTCACGGCTGTGGTGAATCATATCGCCACCTCGCCTTCGGCTCGGGGCGACATGATTAACCACAGGCGTGAACAAGTTTCCAAGTCCCCTGCCACCTGACTGTACAACTAATAATCTACCGTTTCTTACAGAAAGAATTATTTTCTGCTGGCCAATACATGACAACCTTAGTGTTTTTGTTAACATTACGAACTGGATAACTCTATGTGGCAATGTCTTGACTCGTTACCATACGTCAAAATGTTAGACCAGTCCATTTTGGAAACATTTGCAGTTGACAAAATAAATTTGACTAAATTTGATTTGGGAATAGTAAAAGAAACATTGTAGGAAAGAAAAAAAATGCTAGGTACCAGCATTTTTTTCTTTTCCTACAATGTTTTCGAAAACCTTCTTCTTCAGGGTCCTTAAAACTCGGAATTGTGTGGTAGAAGGTTATTTAAACGTTAGGTTGCAAAGCGCGATTAACTCACCCCTTGCGGACAATTTAGATCAAGATCAGACTGCACAGAACGTGCAGTCCGACCTTGCTTCTTATTGAAGGTCAACAATCTTAATCCCCAAAACATTATCTTGAAAAAGCAATATTTGTGTTTTTATTATGAAATTGAAACTTTTATTGAATTATTTAGCAGGATAAGGACTAGGCCAGAGAACTTCGATCGATGGTCTAACAATAGTGTACTCCTGTTACTACACAGTTTACGAATCTTTTCTTCCTTTCTCGTTTTAGGTCTGGATTTTGGATTGCTTAAAGCCTATACTAATACTGGTATGTGACTCTTACATTTGATAATGAATGAATGAATAAATAAATAAACAAATTAATTAATTAATTTATGGACGAACGAACGAACGGACGAAGAACGAACGAACGAACGAATGCACTTTATAGATAGTTAAACGATTTGATAAATAGACTGACAGATATAAAGAAATAGATAGATATATAGATAGATAGATAGATAGATAGATAGATAGACTGATTTGTTACTTGTTCTTTAATGATCAACAAAGCATTGGACTTCAAATTCAAAAGCCAGTAGTCCAATGGTTAGAGTATCAGACTGTATTGTACTCGTGGCCTGGTGGTTGTGAGTTCGATACCCGGTTGAGGCAAACTGTCTCCCTGTCGATTTTTCGCCTCGAACCTCTGATGCATGTGAAAAAGTAGCCAGTCACTTGGATAGAAATCTATGCCGGTGTAATGCAGAGAAATGACCCCCATTACAAAATGACCCCGGGTCATTTCTCGACGTAGAATAATGACCCGGGTCATTTTTCTACGTCGAAAAATAACCCATGGGTCATTCCTCTACGTCGAGAAATGACCCGGGGGTCATTTTGTAATGGGGGTCATTTTTCTGCATTACACCGGTACTGGTGCGAGAAATCCGGGTAACACGTGCGTAGGTGCATAGACCGACATGATATGACCTTTGCTAAACTCCAATTTAATTAATCAATCAGCCAACCACACCCAAAGCATTTGCAGACGACAAATTAAATGTAATTTGAAAATGATGGAATTTGTCTTTGAAAGCTTTAAAAGCATCGTTGGAAAAGGAGAAAATGGTCCCCAGCATTTCTTTCTTTTTCTTTTCTTGTTTTCAACAATGTTTTTAAGCAGTTTTTCTCATGGTCGTTTGAGCTCGAGATTGTTTGGTTAAGTTTGAATGGCAATTTGCTAGAGCGTGTCGGACTCATGACCTGGTGGTTGCGAGTTCGATACCCGGTTGAGGCGAACTTTCTTTCTGGCGTATTTTCGCCTCTCACCTCTGCTGAAGCACGTGAGAAAAGTAGTCGGTGGCTTTGGAAAGAAAGTTGTGAGAAAGCCAGGAAACACATGTGCGTCACCGACCGCCATGATGTGACCTTAGCTGTAAAAGTTGCCATTTTTTTTTAAAATTACAGTTGGAAACGTGGTGATTACATGCCAAGAGTATCGTGTGTGGAACTTGATCCTGAATAAGAGTAAGATTTTATTTATGTGTGTGTTTGTGTGTTTATTTCCACCGTTTTCAGAAATATTCGAGCCACACCTTGGCAAAGTGGGGGCTAAACTTTTACCACACAATCCCTACTTTTGACACCCATGAGAAAGAAGCCTTTACAAAACATTGTGGGAAAAGGAGAAAATGCTGGTATCCAGCATTTTCTCCTTTTCCCACAAAGTTTTCTACCCTTCACAAAACAAATTCCAAATTTCCAGTCACTTTTATTTTGTCGTAATGAGTTAATGCATCAAGGTGATACCAAGCAAGTCGTCACATGATAAAAGGTCCGTAAAATCCAATTTGTCTAACGAACGCCTGAATTATGTTCATGTGACACGCAGAAAATTTTCAAATAGCAAACTGTTTAACCATTTACCAAACAATCCTTGGTTTTTTTTCTATTTCCCTGAAATAGAAGCCTGTTGAAAACATTGTGGGAAAAGAAGAAAATGCTAGTAACTAGCATTTTCTCCTTTTCCCACAATGTTTTCTACCCTGGTGGAAACAGATTTCAATTTTTGAGTTACATTTATTTTGTCGTCTGCAAATGCTTTCAATCTAAAACTTTGCTGTTTGGTAAAGGGTTAAGCCAAGGTCAGCCTGCGTGGTCTGGACAGGCTTTCCTGAGCCGATGCTTTTTGCATATGCATAAAGTCCTTTTTTGGAAAAGGAGACAATGCTGGTTACCAGCATTTTGTCATTTTCCCACAAAGTTTCCAAAAGGTTTCTTCCTCAGGGTCGTAAAAGTCGTCATTGTGTGGTAAAGGGTTATGTTGGTAGGTGTACCACCTACTCTTGCTCAGAAAAATTGGGGCCATTCCTGTAAGACAAATTATCTTAGTTACCAGATAAAGTGGAAAAGTAACCAAATCATGGCAGATTGGTCCTTTTACCCGTATATCTTTACTTTTATCCTCGATTACCTTAGGAATGTTGCGATAAATGTGATGTGATTTATGATATATGTGCCCGCTCTTCCTTGTAGTTTGAAATCAAATACTTTTCTCAATCATCAGTATATACTAGTATGTATAGATCGATCTGTAAACAAATCTCACTAGATTTAGTTGAGATATCATCTCAAGTTCATGGATGTGTAGTGCAAGAAAATCAATGAAAAAAATCAAGTCATAAATGGATCCTTGGCGATAAGATAAATCTACTTCCTTGGTTATTATTGCTATAGGCTCCCAAACAAACGTGGGATACATACACATATTCAGTATGACAGATAGACTACGTAAAGTGTTGCTGTCATGACTGTTTATCTCGATTAAATCATGGAAAAAAAAAATATTCAAATAATATTTGACTGCCGATGCTGAGTCCTCGGTATAAAATATCAAGAGTTGAATTAACATATTTAAAGAAGGATATGCACAAATAAGGAAAATGAAATACTTATTAAAAAAAAATTTCAGACTTCAATCAAAATGAATGAAAAACATCCTAAACTATTTTTGCCGTGGAACAACAAAATTAAACATGATTTTAGTTGTAGTTAGGCAAGTATATTCGTCTGAACATCATATTCAGTAAGACATTGTAGTTTACACTGAGTATTACAACCATTTCGATATTGTTATACACTGTCTGATGCAACAGAAAAGCTATAAATCCAAAAAAGTTTCTTTTCCAGTTAAGGAGTAAATGCCTTTTCGTCTTCGTGACTATGATACGCGTTACGTGTCCTGTCAGTTTAGAAACTGGCCATTATCATTTCCAGTTCAAAATGTCCTGGTCAAATTCTGGATAAATCAGCATAGTTACATTTAGTGCTAAACTTCTTATCCATTACCTGCCAGTGCATAACAGAACCTAGATGTTGCATAACTGAAATCTACATGCAATAAGGAATACAAAATAATAAACTTAAAGAAATTTGTATTCAGCACTGTATTGGTCGAAATTCCATTCTGTGTCACAGGTAGATTAAATCGAAGATTAAAATATTTATAATGTGTAATATACTTTGTGTCTACACACTCAGCATACTCGTCAGTCACCAAGTTTAAAGCTAAATTTCGAAATGAACTGATGACAGTTACCACTTTTAAAAGGTTGAACAGTATTACACTGTAGTGTAAAACAGTACATGTATACGTATCTTTCTGAGCAAAATCTAGCATAGATTAGTTCATTGTGCAATGTAACGTTAATCAAAACTCTTTTGAGGTCTTATCGTCAATCATTAAAATCATAATGCAAACTTACAGCCTCTGCATATAGACCTATAAGTATACGCTCAAAGGTCACATTTCAACATTTTCTTTAATGCAATTTTTAACACAAAACCAACAGAAACTATCGTAACTCTCTTGGGATCCTACGTAGTAATTGGGTCGGTTTGTGTGTAAACAAAGATGACGTAATATTACGTCATCTTTGTTTGCACACAAACCGACCCAGTTACTACTACTGTAAATAATATCACTTTTAAATGTCTCTAACGTTATCAATCATTAAGTTGGGGGCCGAAAAATTGGACAGCAAGACTGAGCATCAGGCCAAAAAATGCGACAAAGTAGTCAAATAACGATTTACACGAATCCATGTATCCTTTAATCAGGTACAATGTAGTGCAGTGAAGGAATCAAGGGAAATAACTGAAGACTGGTCCTGTACACTGTGGTCATCATTAAGGATTGAAATTAAGATTATTATATTTCCATTATAGTATCATTTCATAACACTTTTTACATCGTAATTATTTTCATGACTCGTATTCTTACATCCTAATATTTTAATTCTTTCTTTTTTTGCGAGCTAAATGACCCTAGGCGTCTATGCGCCATTCATTCATTCATTCATTTATTCATGAATGATTTGAAACCATCATTAAAAATTCAAAATTTAAGGCAAGCTATAGCTAAATGAACAAAATCGTCATCACTGCAAGATCTGTCCGTCTGCCCGTCTGTCTGTCCGTCCGTCTGTCCGCCCAGCCACCCTGCGTCCATCCGTCTGTCTGTTTGTTAGTCTACCTGTCTGTCCGTCCGTCTGTCTCACTACCACTTTCTCTCTCATACACGTCTCCTCGACTCTGTTGATTAAATTACCCTTTTGCATTTTCTCATTTAAGAGAAAGAGAAGCGTGACAGCAACGATTATTACAACATTACCTGCCAGATAATGGAACACATAGGACAGGCGTACGAGGTAAAATTATGTCTGTCTGTCTGCCTGTTTGACCGTCCGTCCGTCTGCATTATTGGACTGTTTAGATATCTGCATGGATCTACTACTTTTGTTTTAGCAGATTGGCAAAAGAATAGAACCTTGACAGAACTTTGACTCTTTACCAAACGTTTATTTTCTGTTACATGCAAGCATACCATAGGATAACATCTAATGTAGTTTGTACAGTGCCGTCTCGGACTAGCCAGTGCTGGCTGGACAGGTTTATCCAAGATGAAACTTACGCAAAGGTCAGAATACGTCTTTTCGTGTGCTGTAGGTCAATTATGTAATACTCTGCCTACAAACTTCAACTTACAGAATTACTACATAGATGTTCACACCAAAACAAAACCCATTTTTGTGTATTTGTTCGTTCTGAAGATATATTTGAACCACCCTCTGTGAATGCATCTGCGAAAAGTATCGACTCGCATCAGCCTGCGCAGTCCGCACAGGCTGCCTTGGGCCGGAACCCCTTGCTTTTTGTCAATTTTCTGTATGTTCCATGGCCAGTCTAGCTTATGATTAAATCGATTGTTCGAAAAAAGAAAGTGGCCATTACGGATCCATAATACTGCGACAGCTCGCCTGATATCATGCATGACGGGGGAGGGGGGGTATGCATTAAGCCCCCTTTTGCCAGAGCACGGCTCAGTTGTAACTAAAATTTGTAATTTATTACGTTTTATTTTCAGGAGTACATTAACTCTCCTACGTGTCCAGATGAGGTGACTTCATGCTGCGAGTACAGAGAACAGCTTGTGGCCTTTCACTGTAAGTATTACCCCTTTCATCTAACCTGACTATGCCCTTTTTATGCTGAATGTATACCTGAACTATGCTCTGGCAAAAGGAAGCCTATTGCATCTAAGAAAAGTATCGACCCAGGTCGGCCTGCACCGTCCGTGCAGGCCGACCTGGGCCGAAACTTTTCTCTATTGATTAATTTTATATGGTGTGCAACACGCGAAAAGGGACATTCGGACATCTGCGTAAAGTGTCGTCTCGGATCAGCCTGCGCAGTCCGCGCAGGCTAATCCGAGACGGCACTTTACGACTACATTAGATTTTGTGCTACAGTAGACATGCGCAAAACAGAAAATGGCATTAAAACGGAAAGTGTCGTCTCGGATTAGCCTGCGCGGACTGCGCAGGCTGATCCGAGACGACACTTTACGCAGATGTCCGAATGTCCCTTTTCGTGTGTTGCAAGCCATGTATGTCCAAGAGCTAAACATAGTTATTTCATGTTTTCCGGTAGGATATCGAGAAATAGCAGTGAAAATATTTTTCGATCTTACACTGGTACGACCAGTGAAAATACCGATCTTCACGCTCTTGTTGCCTAGGTAAATTGCGCGTGCCTAACAACTAGATGGGAAATATGACGTCATATACCTTACATTTCTGACGTAATACTGTAATGCGTTGCTATGCGGGAGGGGTACGCCATGGAGAATAATGGAAAATAACTGTACTGGATTTTGATAAAACTCCTCCCAGAAAGGGTTAAAAGCATGAAATAAATAGAATATTTGTTTTTTTTTTTCAGTGAAAGATCGCCACTCGTGAAAATATTACCGATGGTGTTCACTCGATGACATGAATTTCGATCTTTTACCGAAAAAACCAAATATCCTCTATCTCATGAATAAGTCGGTTGTGAAATGTTGTTGTTGTTGTATTGGGGTTTAACGCCACCTTTACAGCTAAGGTCATATCATGGCGGTCGGTGACGCACATGTCACACAGGTACAAACACAACTTTATTTCCAAACTGCCACCGACTACTTTTCTCACATGCTTTAGCAAAGGTTAGAGGCGAAAAGACGCCGGAAAGAAAGTTGGCCTTAATTGAACTCAAAACTACCAGGTTACAAGTCCGACACGCTTACCAATGAGCCACCCGGTCGGGCCGGTTGTGAAAGAAAGTGACCATTTTGAATGTTGACCATTTTGCTTGGTACCATGTTCCACGGAGATGCACCAAGCCCCCTTTTTGCTAGAGCCTGGCCAGCAAGTCATCACATTGCCATGGGCCCTTGAAATCGTTTCGCATAGCAATCAATAAAATCAGGAGGCAGGTGGGTCCTTTAACATGCTGAAAACAGACCGTAAGCGAAAAGTTTCGGCCCAGGTCAGGGTGCGCGGACCGCGCAGCCTGACCTTGGCCGATACCTTTCGCAGATGCATTAAGCCCCCTTTTCACCGGCTAATGACTCATATAAGCAGGCATTTAAAGAGAACTCCGACAATAAGTTAACTAGATCTAGTTTAATTTGGAAAACATATATATACGTATTATACTGCAAAGAAATTTCTGGTGATCTGATTGGTTAACATGCCGGGAACAAAATATCATGTTCCCTGGCAAAAACCACGTAAAACCAGTTTCCCTTTTGAGTGCCCTGTAATCATCACTTCACGTGCAACACAACATCCAAAATGGCGGCGTCGGTCGATCACCAGACTGCACATTTTTGTACCAAACTGCACGTTTTAGTGACGTCAGTTTCCAGTGACGTCAGTTTTCATTGAACTGGGGCACACAGAGGGGAATTTCCATTTCGTCAACATACTCGATTCGTGAAATTATAATACAGGAAAATTTCGCTTAACGCGCTTTAAAAGGGTAAAACTTTGCAGTATTATAAGTTCGTTTCGGGGCGACATGATTAACCACAGCCGTGAACAAGTTTCTAAGTCCCCTGCCACCTGACCGTACAACTAATAATGTACATCGGACCTGAACATGTAACAGGGAACGACATATTTAAAATAGAGAGTGGCTTAACAGGAGAATCGAGATAGCGTAGCCTCACCCATATCTCAAGTCCTGTATTCAACCAACAAGCATTTCCTTCTTTTCTCATAATATTTTTTAAAACTCTTGTACTTTAGGGTCGTATTTTGTCAACGGCGACGTCAATGATGCTACATGCTATATACGTATTCGCGTTAAAGAACAATGCATAACTTACGATGGGTTTCGTCCTACCCAATAGACTTCTTAATAACATACTGTATTTAAAGATGCCTGTCTACAGCCGGTGAGCAGAAACGCTGTTAAATTTCAAAAAGAAAAATAGAATGGTACAGAAATCTGTCCTTTGTGTACACAAGGATAAATTACTGACATACATCGTGTAAATGAAAAAAGAAACACGGGGGTTTGTGTGAAAAACCGAAAATTGGCCAGAAGAAAACTGGCTGACGATCGAAGCTGTACACAATGGCGGTGACTCACGGAAATTTATCGTTGGTTTCCGCCTAGAGTCGGATACGGTGTAACTTACATATAGCCCTCGATCTCCGTCTAAAAATAGAGGCTACAACAGAGAAGCATCCATTTTCCTTTATTTACCGCATCAAGGCCAAGGTCAAATATAGTCACGTTCCAGTATGCATGATCATCATACAAATCTACCCGAGTGTATAACGGATATCGAAAATCTTCGTTTCAAAATCCGGAAACGACAAGTCTGTTTAATTGAAGGCCGCAAGTCCGCGAAATGCATTTTCTATCAGGCGTAATCTAAGCAACCTAGCAAGCGTCAGGCGCGATATTTGGCACAGATATGTAAGAATGACTATATTTTGATAAAATAAAAACAAAATGAGTTAAAACTGGCTTAAAATGAGTATTATTGCCTCTTTAACAGTCTCTACGGGGCGTCACCCTTATGGGCAACCGGTGGCTAGGCGAAATAGATCAGTCAATCATTACAACACAAGATCATATGGAGTGCAACACGCGAAAAGGGTCATTCAAACATTTGCGTAAAGTGTCGTCTCTGATCAGCGTGTGCAGTCCGCACAGGCGAATCCGAAACGACACTTTCCGATTTTATGTGATTTTCTGTTTTACGCAAGTCTACTGTAGCACAAAATCTAATGTAGTCGTAAAGTGCCGTCTCGGATTAGCCTGCGCGGACTGCGGAGGCTAATCCGGGACGACACTTTACGCAAATGTCCGAATGCACCTTTTCGCTTGTTGCACTCCATATGGTCAAAGGTTACTTGGATTTTCTTTTCAGGCTTGGACGTCTACATGATGTTGGAAGATTTGCATGTTGTAGAATATGTGGCGAAAGAAATTTTTGATATTGACCCAGAGCCGAATAAAGGCAAGTTGATTTTTTAACTCTTTACCACACGAGAAAATTTTAGACTGGTCCAAATTGAAAGCGTTTGCAGACGACAAAATAAAAGTGACTGAAAAATTGAAATTTGTTCTGGGAAGGGTAGAAAATACTGTGGGAAAAGGAGAAAATGCTGGTTACCAGCATTTTCTCCTTTTCCCACAGTGTTTTCCAAAGACTTCTTTCTCAGGGGCGTCAAAAGTCGGGATTGTGTGGTAATGGGTTAAACCCCTAAAATGGTAAATGGGACCTTCATATCGATAGGTGAACCCTAATTTTCGATGTTTTTTTTTTGGGGGGGGGTCTTTTTTCGGGGATGGGGGTAGAAATGAGGGGGTGTGGGGTGGGGAAGGATTGTTTTCTCTATCGGACAGTGTGGATTCCAGAGCAGCCTATCAAGACTGCACGTTCTGTCCCATCTTCGCAAGCCAAGGGTTACGATCCACTACACTACTCTACCCTTGGCGGATTGAGCTTGATTTCGACAATCACCCGATACGCTTTTTCATTGGTTGCAGCTAGCTCTAACTGCATCAAATCAAATCGGTCGTAGCATTTCATCTTTGATAAAAATAGAACAGGGTCGCGATGAAAAATAGAAGGTAAACATGAATACCTCCGTGAATGTGTGCAGGATCTGTAATGATTTATTTACGAAGTAAACATAGACGAAAATATTTAAGTTTCAATGTGACCAATCAATTATCAGATGTTTTAGGCTATATCCCAGCACCTGACCGTGGAATGTCGAAGTAGGTTTATGGTTACTGCTTCGTGTTGAATTTTTGTATTCGTAAGCGGTTTGTAAAATGACATTTCATTGGCTATAAGAGATTTGATGTAAAGGGAGATAATAAGCAGCATCCAATAGGGGGCGTGTCGCAGGAATCTCGAAATCGGGCTCGATCCGCCAAGGTAACATCCACGTAGTGATCGTAACCTTCGTTCGCGAAGATGGTTCCAGTCTGATCAGAATCTACACTATCGGATAAAGATCCTTCAGTTTAGCAGCCTATGAGTGTAGAAAAAAAGGGTTCAACTTAATTGATTGATTGGTTGATTGCTTGAATTATGGATTGATAGATTGATTGGTTGGCTGGTTGGTTGGTAGATTGACTGACTTACAGGTTGGTTGGTTGACTAGTTGATTGACTGATTGATTGATTGACTGATTTGACTGATGTTTACGCCGCTTTCAACATTGTTCAAGTCATAACACGGCGAAAGCTCACATAATTATTTACTATGGTTTGTTTCTGGGTTTCATCAGCACCGGGCTGGGACTGCTGAGGTGTCTTGCCTAAGAACACTCTTATGAAAAGGCCCATACTTTGAGGATCGAACTCGGGACCTTCAAATAATGAATCCTACACTCTACCACTGATTTACGTATTAACCCTTTACTCCATAGATACTCATTTCTACGCATTGCTTGTAGGAGCCTGTGGAAAACATTGTGGCAAAAGGTGAGATTGCTCGTCACTATAAATCAGCCATGCAAAACTGAAAGTAAGCGCGCATGCGTCGTTACGGATGATGTATTTGGTTCCGGTCAAAACGATCACAGTAAGCGGATTTGCTATAGCAAATCCGCTAAAAAGTGGGGTTCTGGGATTTACGAATATGCGTCGTGAAAACATTTTTATTCTAACATGACACGCGACTTTGGCTCTATAAACACAGTGCAAGGAAAACGTGGTAAAATTTGCGACAATCCATGCAGAGTGACGTCATTCAATGAGTGAGTTATTCAATGGAACATAATCTTCATCCGCGTTTTTACTCTTAGTTTGAACTTGTTTTCCTTTCATTAAGAATTTCATTAAGGAGTTAGAATCGAAATAATCTTCTTTCTATCGTGGTATATCGTTCAATAAACCACGTTGTGAGTTATGAGGCGCAATGAATAACCCACTCGGGCTATCGCCCTCGTGGATTATTTATTGTGCCTCATAACTCACAACTATGGTTTATTGAACGATAAAGTACGATAGAAAGAAGATTATTTTTTAAACAATTCATATAATTGCAGCGTATTTTGTAATAATTCTAAATGATGATATTAGATACTTAAGAAATAATCTTCTTTCTATCGTGGTATATCGTTCAATAAACCACAGTTGTGAGTTATGCGGCGCAATAAATAATCCACGAGGGCGATAGCCCGAGTGGGTTATTCATTGCGCCGCATAACTCACAACGTGGTTTATTGAACGATATACCACGATAGAAAGAAGATTATTTTGATTCTAACATGGCCAATTCTTAGTGAAATGAAAACAAGTTCAAACTAAGAGTAAAAACGCGGATGAAGATTATGTTCCATTGAATAACTCACTCATTGAATGACGTCACTCTACATGGATTGTCGCAAATTTTACCACGTTTACCACGCCGCATAACTCACAACGTGGTTTATTGAACGATATACCACGATAGAAAGAAGATTATTTCGATTCTAACATGGCCAATTCTTAGTGAAATGAGAACAAGTTCATACTAAGAGTAAAAACGCGGATTAAGGTTATGTTCCATTGAATAACTTACTCATTGAATGACGTCACTCGATAGAGGATGACGTCACTCTACATGGATTGTCACAGATTTTACCACGTTTTCCTTGCACTGTGTTTATAGAGCCAAAGTCGCGTGTCATGTTAGAATCTTCATTCGATCATAGCTAGTATACATGATCATGAAAGAAAATAAATGTTCAAGGCGTTTTAATGTGAAGAAGTTATTATGCATATGACAAAACCTTAATCTATTACAGTTAGAAGAAGTCTGTCCTTCTCTTCAACATCTTAGAACTGGGGCCCAGGGAACAAAGATTATTACATTTCGCAAGTTTATTACAAAACGCGTTGCATAACTTTTTATTACATTTCATGTAATCACAACGCATTTTGTAATACTTATTACATTTTGCAAGTTTATTACAAAACGCTTTGCATAACTTTTTATTACATTTCATGTAATCACAACACATTTTGTGATACTAATTACATTTTGCAAGTTTATTACAAAACGCGTTGCATAACTTTTTATTACATTTCATGTAATCACAACACATTTCGTAATGCTTATTACATTTTGCAGGTTTTTTTAGGCGTCCCAACGAAAACAATGTTCAATGGCGTTGTCTCAAGGCATTGCTTTGCCCCTTAACCCTTTCCCAAACAACCCCTGGATTTTACGATGCTGAAAAAGAAGGCTTTTGAAAACACTGTTGGAAAAGGAGAAAATGCTGGTAACCAGCATTTTCTCCTTTTCCCACAATGTTTTCTACTTTTTCATAGAGACAAAAATCGTCATTTACATTCCATTTGAATAGTCGTCTGCAAATGCTTTGATCTGGTCCAAAATTTTGTCGTTTGGGAAAGGGTTAAAGCCCCCAAGGCGGCCAAATATAAGCAATGCTCGTTTCGAAATGGACATTCAGCAAAACTTCGAACCGGTTGCATTTGAATAAAATCAGCTGATAATTTATATGCCTTGACGTCTGACATGGTATTGTGAAGAAAAAATTCATTCTCGATTTCTCCTGGCCGCTTAGAAGTTTCGATTAGTGTATTTGAATTTGATTCGTAAGATTTAACCCTTTAAAAAACGATCCCTGGTTTTACGACCCTGAGATAGAAGCCTTTTAAAAACATTGTGGAAAAGGAGAAATTGCAGCATTTTCTCCTTTTCCCACAAGATTTTCTACCCTGCTGGAAACAAATTTCAATTTTTTAGTTATGTTTTTTTTTTTGCTCATCTGCAAGTGCTTTCAGTTAGAACTAGTCTGAAATTTTGCCGTTTGGTAAAGAATTAGAAAGAATCGAAATGATTGTTGTCGTGGTCTTCTTCCTTCTCCTCCTCCTGTTCCTGCTCCTCCTTCTTCTCGTCATCGTCATCAACATCATAATCATCATGTTTATCTTCAGACCTTCTTGTGCAGCACCTAGAGTCGGCCATGCTCTCTGACTGCAATTATATCTTCGGTAGCTTCGAATGTTTGGTAAAGGGCTTTTTGGGCCAGCCGTGCACAGAGGAGGAGGAAGCCGATGAAGAAAGTGGCGAATCTGGAGCCGCCGAAGAGATCGAAGACGAAAATTCCGGAGAAACCGCCGAAACGAGCGAAGCTCAGACCGTCGAAATAAGTCTGAATGAAACCGCACGAACCGGAAATGTAGCCGGCGCAAAAAGAGGATCCAGCAAAAAAAGCGGGGTGCAAAAGAAAGACGAAACTCAGAAGAGAGTTGATACGTTGATCGAGAAGATCCTGAAGAGATTGAACGCACTCAGCCAGGAATAATGATTTTGAGGTATTATTTTTTTGTTTTTGTTTTTGTTTTTATTCTTTGTCGAAGACAATACCACTATGAGTTCAAGATCAAAGTTCGATAACCATTTATCTTATTTTGTGCAAAGCCGAAGGAAATAAACCCAGTTAAACTCATTCTTTCTCAGGCAAATGAGTTTTTCAGTGGCACACAGATATTTAATTTGAAATGGCATTTTAAAATACATTGGGCGAGGCCATCGATCGTTGAGATACTTACTTTTGATTGAAAATAGCTTCTCTCGCTCATAGCCTTTTATTGGCGCAATGATACAAATTTGCCTACTGACACTGGACTTTTTCGTTCCAAAAACCAATTCGTTCCATGGCTTGTTCGTCCTATGATTCCGCGCTACTCCATTTGATTGCTCATGAATTTTTACAGATCGAAGTAATTGCTCGTAATGTTGGAAATTAAATTTAAAAGGCTAAAGATATTTCAAAATTATACATGTAGTTTTAAGGTACATGAGTATTCTCCCTTCAACCGAAAGGTATTCATTTGTTTTTAAGTCAATATTTGAACAATATGTCTCTTTTTCTTTCAAACAATTGATTCCACGCAATGGGTTTCCCTGACAAATACCAGTTAAGAGATCTAAACGCTTCGATTTTACAGGACGAAACCCATCTTAAGTTTCGCTTGGTCCCTAAACGTGCTCAGTCGTGTATAGCACCGTCACACAGGACCTCGGTTTAACATTTCATCCGAAAGACTATTAGTAATTCAAGATGGCCAGCCGTGGGGATCGAACCCATTATTATGTAAATAGAGGATAATCAACCAGTTATTTTTGATAGGAAAAATATCTCACGAGGATGCGTTGTTAGGCGTTGAAAAAACGAGTGCGCAGCACGAGTTTTTTTAACGCCTTACGACGCATCTGAGTGAGATATTTTTCATATCAAAAATAACCAGTTGATTATTCCATTTATTATATACCTTATTAACATTATTATTTTCAATTTTTCATTTGAAAGTCGAAAAAAAATGTAGTCGAGAAAAAGTAGTTCCTAAATTACGACAGGAAGTGAAAGTGAAAGTTGATATCGTCACTAGTGATGATGTCAAAATTTATTACACTGGGAAATTCCAGGATTTCACTGCTAGGTATATAATAAATACTTGTACTTGCTTGGTGTCATGGATCAAGTAGGGGAATTTAGGTATTGGATCCCTAACACTCCTAATGCAACAAGGAATAAAATTTCCCTATGGTTGATAAATAAGGATTTATACTGATATATCTAGGATCTGACATGAGTTGGCTTTTGAGATAAGATTTTATTAAACGAGTCTAGGGAAATGTTATTAAGCGAGCCTTTGGCGAGTTTAATAAAATTTTACCTCAAACGCCCACAAATGTCAGATTCTTTTTATCACATTACGATATTTCACAAAATATAGACCAGATGATGCAAAAACATTCATAAATGCACCTGCGGTTTTTTACATGAGACTCTTTCATTTGTATGAAATGCGTACAAAATGACGTCAAAAATGACGTCACACAAATATAATTGCACTCATGGTGTAAAATCGTTTTTTGATTGGTCAGAATCGGGTCATGTGATGAAAAAACCTGCATGTTATTTTTCGATGAAACGCAATAGCACTACTTTCGGTTTTTCCAAATTGTTGTTGGAATCTAAGTTTAGATTTCATGCGAACTGTTTATGGGCTATATTTAGAGTTCCATCGCTGAATCAGTCACATGCAAAAAGACCGATTTCTCTTTCTGTAAAAAACTTGCAAAAAGGAAACTAACAAAATGAACCTTGACAAAATGATGCGTGTTTAACTTTATTTGCACCCTAATAAAAAAATGCACCATGCCAACTGTGAATAAAGAGTCTGAATGGTCGACGTCATCAGTTACATCATTCAATACGTCAGCGATCGATTTCTATGAAGCCAGGGTCACGGAGTTAAATTTAGTAGCTATAGGCTACACTGTGTAAACGGAAAAATCACTCTGGCATTTATAAATGAATTTGATTTGTTTCATGACGGAGTTAATTTTTTTATTGCGGGGATTAGGTTAAAAAAATGCTATTGACCAGAAAAAAGTTATCGTTGATTTGATGGATTGTATACGTATAGTGAAAGAACTGTTGGAGAAAGGATCGAAAGAGGTGACTACATTGTGTTAAGAATTTTTTAAATGTTGGCGTGATAGGAATGATATTAGAAACAAGCATAGAACTGGGAAACCAAAAATACATATTGAAAAATTAACAGCTGCGACACTGCTTTTTTATGTTCTAATAAGTGGGTTACAAAACGTTGGCGTCATTCGATTCATATCTTACAAGAAATTTAGGATAGACCAAGTCTTATATCGGCAACAGATAGATACTCATCGAGAACAGATCTGCCGACGATACGTATGCATATTCTTTTACAAATTATCTATGAAAAGGTCACTCGAAAGAACACATCGTCCACCTAGCCTCAAGTTTAGATAGTTGATTGTGTTGTTCATATGGATCTACATAAGTATTTTATTCTTAAATTTTGTTGGATGAATCATCGAAAGTATGATTTCAATGCCAGCAAAATGGCCGCCTTCGACTAAAAAAAAAATGTTGAAAAGCTGAAAATAGATTGTGTATTCATGCCCGTTCTACCAAATATCCGCGAAGGAAATCAACTCGTGTTTACTGTCGTATTTGTCCGTGATTTTTTTCTGTCTATCATTTTCGAAAAGTGATTTAAGTGAACAGCGAGTGCAATTATAAGGGTTGAGTGCATATTTTTGTGTTTTCATCGAGATATAAAATGCAATTGCCTTATTACATGGCTTAACATAACGCCCTTCGGGCGTTATTAGCCATGTAATAAGGCAATTGCATTTTATATCTCGATGAAAACACAAAAACATGCACTCAACCCTATAGTGATATCAAACGCGTGTAAGATAAGAAAATTCGTAATGGGTATATTACACTGAAAACAATCGAGGTTATGTGATAAAAATACTTTCGCACATTTTTGATCGACCAGAAATGTCTTCGATGTCTATCTTGAAATTATTTGTGGATACTTTTGTTAGTTTCATGAAAAGGGAGGTAATAACTATTATACTCATTTTTAAAAATAGTAAATTTTGTAGGACTATATGGCTGCAACACACGAAAAGGGGCATTCGCACATTTGCGTTAAGTGTCGTCTCGGATCAGCCTGCACAGTCCGCGAAGACTAATCCGAAAAGAAACTTTCGTTTTTTATGTAGTTTTCTGTTTTGTGCAAGTCTGTTGTTGCACAAAATCTAATGTAGTCGTAAAGTGTCGTCTCGGATTAGCCTGTGCAGACTGCACAGGCTGATCCGAGACGACACTTTACGCAAATGTCCGAATGCCCATTTTCGCCTGTTCCAAGTCAGTTACTGTCATTGCAGTGCAAATAGCTGTTTCCCATTTGGGGTCTTAGACTTTAACCCATTACCAAACGACAATATTTTAGACTGGTCCAAATTAAAAACATTTGCAGACGACAAAATAAAAGTGACTGAAAGTTTGAAATTTGTCTTTGGAAGGGTAGAAAACATTGTGGGAAAAGGAGAAAATGCTGGTTACCAGCATTTTCTCCTTTTCCCACAATGTTTTATAAAGACTTCTTTCTCATGGGTGTCAAATGTAGGGATTGTGTGGTAATGGGTTAAAACGCACATTTTGCAAAAGAATGGCTTATGTATACTCTTGTTTTGCCTTGCAGACTTCAGAAAACACCAGATATCAGACTTTCGACCGGCGCTATGAAGACCAATTGTTTGTCTTGAGAGATTGAACAGTTTACCTGATACAAAAACAAGACTGAGATACGACGAAATTTTGAGGAGAGTGTCCTTGTATGAGACAATCGAACTGAACACAATGGAGATTTCGGGTTTCGAATGCTAGAATACTTTCTTATGTTCTGTCTTACTTTAGATATGTTGACTGTGTTTAGATTGCCTCTTTTTAAGAATGTATTCATTCAAAGCTATTAAAAATATAAAGGTTTGAAGAGATAGTGAAACAATAACAACAGCAAAACAAGCAACAACAACAAAAACAAACAAAACAATAGCTAAAAAGTGTTATTTTTCTTCCAGATTTTAACTTACTTAGAAACTTATTATTATTTTTTTTGTTTCGTTTTCATACAAATTCCACTTCTTTTTGTCATTTACTTTTTCTTTTTTGTCTGTTTTATATCTTCGATATCATTTATCGCACTAATTTTCTTTTTTCCTGGCTAACTTTCATATATATTCAATATAAATATACATTTTTATACACTATTATCTTTTGTTTTTCGCTTCCATGTTCTTTTTGGCATATGTAAACAATAGCTTTTTATTCTCATACAAGGTCTTACGGTAGTTCTTAGCCCATTCAACCTTTTGAAAACATCACGGGATAAGGAGAAAATGTTTTTAACTGGAAGTACACGAAATCTCATTTGCCGACACTTGTCTCATTTTCAATAGTACTTTTTATACTCCACTATAGGAAAAATTTCATCATTTGAGCGAAATTGAACTTAACGTGTACAAATGCTTTCAAATTTAAAAAAAGTCTCAACTTCTTATTCTTTCAAATAACTTGATCGAAATTTTCAGTACAATAGTAAAAAAAAGACACCCCAAAAATCGCTATGTTAAAGTTATGTGTTTGTGTATAATATCTTCTATTTCGATGTAATGTAGAGAAATCCCCCCACTACAAAATGACCGGGGTCATTATTCTACTTAGAGAAATGATCCCAGAAATCATTTCACTACGTAGAGGAATGACCCATGGGTCATTTTGTAGGGGAGGGTCATTTTTTTTGTTGACCCTTTGAAAATACAAATAATACGGGAAAAGGAGAACAATTCTAATAACCAGCATTTTCTTCTTTCCCCGCAATGTTTTCAACAACAAAAGGTGACCTATAGCAAAATGTTTCGGTCCAGGTCAGCCTGTGCAGTTGGCAGATGCATTAGGCCCCACACAACATGGCTTATACAATACATACACCTGTGCTAAGCATCTATGAATGAACACCTTTCAAATAACAAACAAAAAAACCAAACACTTGATTTTAGAATTTACTTCAGTATACAAGGGGAAGGATTATTTTTTTGGTAAGTTTCATGGAAAATACTATAGAAAAAAAGAGATAGCTTTTAACAAATAATATCTTATTCAACTTCGAAGCTTTCCAAGTCTTTTCCGGTGCAGGACGACAGAAAGTCATTTTGGTTCAGTGATTGTTAAATATACTTTATTTTTCCCCTTTTGTAAGCTTTAACTTCATTCTTAACAAAAAATTTATTCTTGCACTTTTATACAATAAACAAAGACTAATATACAAACTTAATTTCGTTGTTTAATTTTACCCGTCCATAGTGCATCTTTGCGAGCCAAGGTTACGATCTCTACGTGGATCTTACCTTGGTGGATTGAGCCTGATTTCGAGATTCCTGCGATGCACCCTCTATTGGATGCTGGTTATTACCGCCTTTTAAATCATATGTCTAACAGCCAATGAAATATCGTTTCACAAACCGCTTACGTATACACATGAAGCGATAAGCAGACATCCACGTGGGTTTCCATGTTTACCTTCTATTCGAAAGGTAGCGACCTTATTCTATTTTTATCAAAGATGAAATACTACAAGCGATTTCATTCGTTGCAGTTAGAGCTGGCTGTATCCAATGAAAAAGCGTATCGGGGGAATGTAATAATCAAGCTCGATCCGCCAAGGGTAGAGTAGCGTAGTGAATCGTCAGCCTTGGCTTGCAAAAATGTCCATAGTGCGACTCATGTGTACTCGTGTCTGTTATTGGGACATTAACTCTCTACCGAACGAGAAAATTTTAGAATGGTCCAAATTGAAAGCACTTGCAAATTACAAAATAAACATAACTCAAAAGGTGAAATGTGTTTCCAGCAGGGTAGAAAACATTGCGGGCAAATAGAAAATGCTGGTTACCAGCATTTTCTCCTTTTCCCACGATGTTTTAAAAATGCTTCTATCTCGGGGTCGTAAAAACCCGGGATTGACAGGGGGCAGGGAGTTGATATTTTGCGTCAAACCAACGGTGTTTTTTTTTGTAATAACACATTTGCACTCAGCTTCTGCAGAAATGACCAAAAAATGAATAATTCGAGACTTGTCCTTTCATTTTCTCAGAGAAATAAAAACGGAGACCTGTGCTTGTCAAGTGTTCAAATCGTTGTCTGCGCATGTCATATTCTTCGAAGATTCGACTGTCTTATATGACGCATCACTAGCCCCAAAGGCGGGCTGACTGTAATATTATACGCTTTATAAAGTAGTAATGTAGAAAAAAAAATATCAATACGTTTGAGGAGAAATGCGACATGCCTTGAAATTCAAAGTAACGGTTGTCGCGTAGGAATGTGGATCGGTTCTGTACCCAGGATGCCCAAATTAGATAGATGAGTATTTATAGAATGCCATCTAGCGGGAGATAAAGCTGTTCAAATGGGACTACTTTTGATACTACGACCCGGAAGGAGTTCAAAGTGGTGTCACACCATTTTGAAATGAAAGATCACATATCGCTTGTCGTTAGTGGCAACTTTTAAGAAATCCTTCGAACCAAACTTCATTTAAACTGAACCTATTTTAAGATGGCACTCGTCCCTTAAAAACAGCCAACGTGGGAAAAGGAGGAAATGCTGATAACCGGCATTTTTCTTTCTTTTTTGCTACAATGTTTTATATTCCTTCCAAAGTCAAGTCCTGTCATTTTGATTCACATTTAACTCATCACCAAACGACAAAATTTTAGGTTTGTCGAAACTGAAAGCATTTGCAGACGACCAAATAAAAGTGACTGAAAAGTGACTTTGAAATTTGTTTTGTGAGGGGTAGAAGTCATTGTGGGAAAAGGAGAAAATGCTGGTTACCAGTATTTTCTCCTTTTGACACAATGTTTTCAAAAGGCTTCTTCCTCAGGGTCGTCATAAGTAAAGATTGTGTGGTAATGGGTTAAATTGTCGGCAAATGCTGTGAATTTGGACCGGTCTAAAGTTTTGTCGTTTGATAAAAAGTTAACTCTTTGCAAAACAGCAAAATTTTTGATCTGTGTCCAAATTGAAAACAATTGCAGACGACATATTCTTCTTTGTGATTCAGATGATAGAATTTGAAGGAGAAAATGCTGGTATCCAGCATTTTCTCCTTTTCCCGCAATGTTTTCCAATACCTCCTGCATCATGGTCATTCAAATTCAGAATCGTGTGTTATTAACCCTTTACTCCATAGATACTCATTTCTACACATTGCTTGTAGGAGCCTTTGGAAAACATTGTGGCAAAAGGTGAAATTGCTCGTGACGAGCAATTTCACCTTTTTTCACAATGTTTTCTATGCTATCAAAAGGTGTCATATACACATAAGGAACGCCTTCATCCTTGCTATTATTTAGGGTCAATTAGAGATACCATAGAAATGCCTTATTGGCTAAAGGGTTAAAGCTTTAAGACTGTATCAGAGATTAAGTTGTTTAGAGCATGACTCGGAACAGCATCAACAGCGGCAAACCAGCGAATTTCGGCTGTACTGTCCAGAAACTCTAAATGAAAAGAAAATACGGATCGTTCATTAAGTTGGCCATATATTCGTTGAAAGGCCTGTAGAAGTTTTTCAACATGGTCCTCGTGGACTCAAGCATTGGTCCTTTATTCACATATTCCTCTAGTCTCGAATTTCTCCTCTTGAGCTGGGTCAATTTTTCGAGCTTTGCGTCAGGTAACTCGCCTGAAAAACAAAGAGTGAGACTGTAACCTAGATGATCAAGATGAATGTCTGTATGTGACGTGTCTGTCTGTCTGTCTACCTGTCTCTGCCTGTCTCTCTCACTGTCTGTCTGTCTGTCTGTCTGTCTGTCTGTCTGTCTCTCTCTCTCTCTCTCTCTCTCTCTCTCTCTCTCTCTCTCTCCCTCTCCCTCTCCCTCTCTCTCTCTCTGTATGTGTGCGTTTCTGTTGTTCAGTCCATCCTTCCACCTGTCTTTGTTTGTATGTCTTGTTCTGCCCATCAAAACCCATCAAAGAAAAACATTTTTGAGAGTTGTTTCTTATACCTTTGACAGCCATTTACACAAATGATTTCCTTGCTATTTCCAAAACAAATTCTGTAGTGGATAATTTAAGTTAAAAAATGTGTTTTGATTTATCAACTCTAGACAGCCTCTTAACCCTTTACCAAACGACAAAATTTTAGACCTGTCCGAATTGAAAGCACGTCAGATAACAAAATAAACATAACTCATGGACAGAAATTTTTTCCCGACAGGTTAGATAATATTGTGGGAAAAGGAGAAAATGCTGGTTACCAGCATTTTCTTCTTTTCCTACCATGTTTTCAGAAGGCTTCTATCTCTGGGTCGTAAAAACCAGGGATTGTTTGGTAAAGGGTTAAAAAAGATCAAGAATGACTCGAGTCTCGGTTGCTTACAATATGAACCAGCTTCGTGGAGAGGTGAATCCACAGGCGCCAGGTGGCGAATAAAGAAAGTCTTGTGATCGGCACAAATCTGGATCAGACTGAAAAGAACGTGTAGCAACAAGAAAAGCAAAAAGAATGAGGGTCAATGATAAGAAAGAAAAGAATAGAGGAGAAACGAGGGGAAAGAAGAATGAGGAAGAGCAAGAGGAGGAGGAAGTAAGAGGAAGGAGAAGAGGAGGATGAAGAAGAGGAAGGAGAAGAGGAGGAGGATGGGGAGGAGGAAGAAGTATAGGATAGGGAGGAGGAGGAGGAAGAAAGAGGAAGGAGAAGAGGAGGAGGAAAGAGAAGAGGAGGAGGGGGGAGGGGGAGGAGGAAAACAGAATATAGAGAAGAGGATGAGAATGAGGAGGAGGATAGGGGGAAGAAGAAGAAGGGGAGGAAGAAGAGGAGGAATGAGATGAGAATGAGGAGGGGGATAAAATAAGGAGGATAAGAAGAAGAACAACAACGGTAATAAAAACAACAGTAACAACAATAACAACAACGTTTCTACTTACTCATTTCTAGAAAAGAAAAAATAGCGCGGAAGGTTGTTACGTCATCCAATTCCTCCGCTCGAAGTACAAGGATCTGCTTGCGTCTATAGAGGCGCAACAATTCAAGCCAGTAGATATAGTAAATGCCAAGCTGGAAATGTAACTGAAAGCGAAAACAGTGGGATTGTATTTCTGCTTAGCGCGACTCATTGACCCTTTGCGGACAGTGTAAATCAAGATCAGACTGCACAGAACGTGCAGTCTGATCTTGGATCTACACTGTCCGATATAGAGATTCTTTTCTTCGATTTGGGAACAGCGCCCACCCCCACACAACCAGGGGAAAAAATAGTTTGAAATGGTATTATTCGGGTGTTCAACTATTGACTAGATAGTTTTTTTTGACCTATTCAACAGGATGAGCGTTATTAAAGATCTAGTTAGATGATGAATGAAGACAACTCTTCATAAAAAATCAACTCCTAGGCTGTGCAAAATGAGCAAAGCGCGACTCACTGACCTTTTGCGGACAGTGTAGATTCTAGATCAGACTGCAGAACAAATCTTTTGGATTCAAGAAAATCAAGGATAAAAACCAAGTAATGCCTTTATCAGAACCAAATATAGAACTTGGGAGAATTCAAGGAAAATATAATTAAAGAATGGCCCTCATTACATCAGCAGTAATACAGACGAAATATAAAATACAAATACTTTCAATTTAAATGCTGAACGTGAGAAAAGAAAACGTGTATTTCACCAGTTACTCTATAGTTGTTTACGTTCCCGAAAACATACAAAATGGCCGCCATGCATTATACATTTCATCATGATTTTTCGAAGATAAACATGTTATAAATGACTTCCACAAGCTTTTTATGTAATGAATGGTTTAACAATTTGTTTTTGGTCATGTTTATTACTAAAAGTTAATTGCATTTCGCTGCAATACGGATAAAACTGACGAAACAGTAAGTCAGTATAGCGCTGTATATTTGCTACCGGAAAATTTACGATGGACTTGAGACGGTACGGTGTACAGTAAATGTCCAAATATGAAAAAGATCACTGGGGCGTCTCATTATTGAGACTAGTGGTACTCTGATCCTCATCCTCTGAACCCAAGTTTAAGCATTACGTTACTCTCCAAGCATTACCCCAGGGAAAATTGACTAGCAAATCTTCGTTTCCTATATGAATATTCGTATGGTCGGAAAGTACCCTTATAGCCAATCGAAAAGATCGATAACATATTCAATCTGTCTTGTAGGGAGGGCAATTTCATTTCGTCAGTTACTAAGAATATAAATGACGGCACATTTGTGATAAGAAAATAGTTTAAATTTTCTCAAAGAAAAACTGAGATTACCAATCAAACTACTTCATGAATAATTCATGAGAACGAGAAAACGCCAGCCAAATAACCCAGGGTCGATTACAGCATGAATCGAAACTGGATCAACGAGGATGTCTGATCCCCTGACATGTAGCAAATTTACCGGAAGCAAAAAGTTTTGGCCCAGGTCAGCCTCCGCGGACTGCGCATGATGATCTGGTTCGATACTTTTTCGCGAATGCATTTAGCCCCATTTTCACAGAGCATGGCCCAAATATTCTCGGCCGAGTCGGGATTCAAACTCACAAACCGTTGGGCTCTCTGTCCAGGCACTGTTACCATACACGCAACGTCTCACAGTCCCAGTCTTTAAACATTGCGAGAACCAGTCGACAAACTTTTTTGCAATGACGTGGAACTTTTCTGGAGAGGGGTCCGTAGTGTTGTGTAATTTTCCGTAAACAAAATAGTACTCCGAATACACTCTGAAAGATACGTATGATTGTGCTCTCAAAACCTGTTATATAGAGGATAATCAACTGGTTGTTTTTGATATGAAAAATATCTCACGAGGATGCGTTGTTAGGCGTTGAAAAAACGAGTGCGCAGCACGAGTTTTTTTTAACGCCTTACGACGCGTCCGAGTGAGATATTTTTCATATCAAAAATGACCAGTTGATTATTCTATCTATTATATACCTTATTTACATCATTATTTGTAATTTTGCGTTTGAAAGTCGAAAAAAATATAGTCGAAAAAAAAGTAGTTCCCAAATTACGTCAGGAAGTGAAAGTGAAAGTTGATAACGTCACTAGTGATGATATCAAAATTTATTACACTGGGAAATCCCAGGATTTCACTGCTAGGTATATAATAAATGCTTTTAACCCTTTATTCCACAGATACTCATTTCTACGCATTGCTTGTAGGAGCCTTTGGAAAACATTGTGGCAAAAGGTGAAATTGCTCGTGACGAGCAATTTCACCTTTTGCCACAATGTTTTCTACCCTATCAAAAGGTGTCATATACACATAAGAAACGGCTTCATCCTTGCTGTTATTTAGCGTCGATTAGAGATACCATAGAAATACCTTATGGGGTAAAGGGTTAAAAAGCCTAAAATCTTAGGGTTCGATTTCGTATTTGTGTTCCCAAAAATATATACTACGATATTTAATGGATGGAACTCCTTTCTGATCATGTAAAATGATTTTACAACCACTATGGTAGACACGTTACTGTCATTTGTTATTGTGCCCGCCCGGGTGGCTTAGTGGTGAGCGTGTCAGACTCATGACCTAGTAGTGGTGAGTTCGATACCCGGTTGAGGCAAACTTTCTTTTCGGTGTATTTTCGCCTCTCACCTCTGCTGAAGCATGTGAGAAAAGTAGTCGGTGGCTTTGGAAAGAAAGTTGTGTAAGTACCGGTATGAGAAAGCCAGGAAACACATGTGCGTCAGCGACCGCCATGATATGACCTTAGCTGTTAAAGTGGCGTTAAAACCCCAATACAACCAACATCATTTGTTATTGTACAAGGAACAAGATGATCCGACGACACGAGATCCGCAGATTAAACTTTCCTGTCTCGTGCATAACGTGTTCGGCTTGTTTGATTAGTAACGTCACATTCATAATTTAGGAGAGGAAAAGAAACAAACGTCTTTGAGCCAAAGTGAATAGATTTAAAGTTTGTATTTTACATAAACATCGGGATATATACACCATTGTGATTTTGTCATTTCGCTCTAGTGGTCAAGATGAACGGTTATCAGTTGCAGAATTTAAAAGAGTTTTAATGATGTTGACGTGTCTGATGTATAGGCCAACACCAAAGTTCGTCTGCTCTGTTGGGAAAAAGAATGAAGGAAAAGAAAGATTGGCGAAAAGAAAGAATGTTGAAAGCATGTTCGGTCAGGTAGGTGACTCTTTTTATAATCGAATATCTCCGTTGAACACGGTACCTGCAGTCGTTAACGAGAGGTGCAGATAGAGATCGGGCCTTACCTTTGTGTTGCCTGCTCTCGATCTGTTCATATTGACTTTCAATTTGGGACCTACTTCATGGATAAGCTATCATTTTCGCGCGCGAGAGAGAGAGTGGAGACGGACGGACGTAAGAAAGGACAGACAGAATTTGTTGGAAACTGCAGGTAGGAAGGAAGGAAGGAAGGTTAGAAGGAAGGTTAGAAGGAAGAAAGGAAGAACGGAATGCCATTTTTGTTTTACGACGCTGACGAAGTAAAAAATGTTGAAAAAAGCTGGAAAATGAGCAATCAATGGTAGCCTTCATTTTCTCATTAACATTCTTGCTACTGTCTGAAAGAACTTTTCTCCAGCAACAGCCAATTTTTCTCCTGAAAAAAAAAAAATGAATTTGTGCAAGCTCTAAAATTGTATATTCTCATAAACAGCTGAAAACAGTGAAATTCTTACCTTTCGACTGGGTCTCGAAAAATTAGAATGATTTTTGCATCAGGTAAAAAATGGTGTACGTAGTCCAATGCAACAACTTTTGGTTCTAAAAGGCCTTCATTTCCCGGGAACTGTCTCCAGTCATAGTTAAGGTACAGGGTACACACGCTTCCGTCACCTGAAAACATGAAAGGGTCAACCCTTTACCAAACAATCCGGAGTTTAAAGGTGGGTTTTCAGAATTTTCACATCACACCAAATTAAAAGATATATATCTCGTATATCACTGAAATTTATATGAAAAAAAAAATACAAATCATCAACAGATAAGAATAATATTGCAAAAAAAAAAGTTTTTTGATGATTTTCCCTTAAAGAGCTACGTAGCCTCTTAACTCATTACCACACAAGAAAATTTTGGACTGGTCCAAATTGAAAGCATTTGCAGACGACAAAAAAAAGGTAACTGAAAAATAGAAATTTGTTCTGGAAAGGGTAGAAAACACTGTGGGAAAAGGAGAAAATGCTGGTTACCAGCATTTTCTCCTTTTCCCACAGTGTTTTCAAAAGGCTTCTTTCTGAGGGGCGTCAAAAGTAGGGATTGTGTGGTAATGGGTTAAGCTACTTTTAGATTTCCCGCCAAAAATAATAAAAAAAAAGAACATTGTGGTGACTGTCACGTGACTAACGACGCTTAAATTTCATAACATAACAAACATGTATAATTATTTTCTATGATGTCTTCTTCAGACGTTATATGTTGGAAGCTTCGTCTGTGTATTTCCAGCATGTAAATGAGCAAGTTGCTCGTGTAAAAATAGAATGTGTTTCCCGTCGGCATCGACCTGGGCTGCAGTAAATCTCCAATTTCTCTTGTCGGATGATTTTCGATTACTGGGATTTTATGAATGAAAAGTATAAGGCTTTGAGAGTATAAGGACGCTTTTTTTCATATTTTTGTAAAATTTTCGCCCCAAAATCTGAAGGGCCACCTTTAAACGACCCTGATGAAAAAAGCATTTGAAAACATTGTTCGATAAAAGGAGAAAATGCTGGTAACCTTTTATCAAACAAAGTTTTCAAGCTTTCCCAATACAAAGTCTACCACTTCAGTCACAGTTTTTAACTCATTACCAGACGACATAATTTTAGACTTTTCCAGATCAAAGGCATTTGCAGACGACAAAATTAAAAGTTACTGAAATTTTAAAATTTATTTTGTGAAGGGTAGGAAACATTGTGGGAAAAGGAGAAAATGCTGGTTACCAGCATTTTCCCCTTTTCCTACAGTGTTTTCAAAAGTCTTCTTTCTCACGGGCGTCAAAAGTAGGGATTGTGTGGTAATGGGTTAAGCAAATACATGAATTCATAAGGACATTAATACGGACACAATTTGTTGATTGATAATACATGAATTTGTCTTATAATTTTCACACCATAAAAAAAGGTGGGTCTTTTAGGACAGCATAGATCAAAATGAAACTGCACGGAACGTGAAGTCTGATCTTTAACACTTTACCACACGACAAAATTTTAGACTGGGTCAAATTGAAAGCATTTGCAGACGACAAAATAAAGGTGACTGAAAAATTGAAATTTGTTTTGTGAAGGGTAGAAAATATTGGGGGAAAAGGAGAAAATGCTGGTTACCAGCATTTTCTCCTTTTCCTACAGTGTTTTCAAAAGGCTTCTTTTCTGGGAGCGTCAAAAGTATGGATTGTGTGGTAATGGGTTAACCATTATTCTGTTAAGCACAAATCACACGACAGCGTAAATTAAGATCAGGCTGTACAGAAGTGCATTCTAAATCTTTTTTTTTTTTATCTATATTGCATGCATGATATGGAGATTTTTTTTCTCCAAAAAAAAATGTTTGAAAGGAAATTTTTTCGGGGTTCTGACTATTGGCTTTGAAAGATTCATTTAACATATTGAGAGGGAAAATAACTAAAACATTGTTTACCCCCCACCCCCGGCAAAGAATAACTTCAGGGGAGACAACTATGTTTGATAAGTTAAACTAACTCGATAGGAGAAATACATTTGTCTACATTGGAACTGCTCATCTAGAGGACTTGAATGGTGTTTTACGCCGCTTTCAACGTTGTTTCAGTCATATAACGGCGACAGTTCACGTATTCATGTTTCCTTGGTTTCACCAGTACTAGGCTAGGCTCTGAAGTATCTTGCCCAAGGACGTTCCTATGAAAAACCCCAGTGGGGCTAGTGAGACCTACAGATCACGAGTCCTGCACTTTACCACTGAGCCACACAGGACCCCGCTCATCTAGAGGAAGTTCAGCTTCTGTCACAGTAATTTTTACTGGGTAATTTGTAATTTGTTCACACAAGTCTCATTTTCTACTACTTAATCGGAACTTTGTATCCTTGAACAGGAAGACTTAGAAACATTGTAGGAAAAGGAGGAAATGCTGATTACCATAATTTTCTCCTTTCCCCACAATGTTCTCTACACTTCAAAGACAATTTCCACAAATATAAAACACTGATTATGTAATTTGCACATTTTTTTGTTTTCAAAAATGTAACACGTAATGTTTGTAACAAGGACGGATTCGATCTTTCTCAGACACAACAACAACAACCCCCAAATATCCAAATACATGTACGTAATATGGGAACGTTGACTTACCCATAACATTTCGACTAATAGAACCAGGCTCTCCTTCCTCGAATGTCATGTTAAACTGTCGATGGATCAGTGCGGAGGCCTTATCAAACATGTTTACGAACGTGTTCACATCGTCCGACCCTGGTTCTTGAAAAAACAAAAAGAGAGAAAAATATGGATGGATGGGATGGGATGGGATGGGATGGGATGGGATGGGATGGATGGATGGATGTGATGGGATGGATGGATGGATTGATGGATGTGTGGGTGGATGGGTAAGCAACAAGATAGATAGATAGATAGATAGATAGATAGATAGATTCAAGAAAGTCTTACCCCGGCGAAGCTGCCTATAACCAAAAAACTGGGTTTCCTTATTGCCGCAGTGCACTGTTTCAGGGTGTTCCTCTATTACGCTGTAAATATGGGTGGTGCCACATTTTCTAAAGCCCAGGATTAGAAAGTAGGGCAAACACCTCAAAACGTCACCCTCGAACCAGCATGGGTTTTTAAAGCGCATGTTGAATTTGAACGGTGCCTGAAAATGTAACACGTTGAAGTTAAATCTGAATGTTTGCCACGAACTCGACTTTCCGACCTAAACCGGAAGTAGAAACAGCGAATTAGGTCCATTGGTTAACTCCCTTAGTACAGCTAAAGTGTATGTTATCTGCGCATGTCATATTCTTGGTTATTTCCGTTTATTTATCGTCGGTACCTGTTGCCCATCTGAGCGACGCCCACAGAAGACGGTTAGTTTATACGGGGGATAGTGCAAGGATACAGGTCGAAACTACTGAGAGTTTCGCCTGGTTCTTTAACTTGCTGGGCGTATATCACCGTCACACGAGACCACGGTTTAATGTCTCATCCGAAAGACTATTAGTAATTTGAGTTGGCCAGCCGGGGATTCGAACCCACAACTTGTAGTGACCAGAAACATTGTGTTCACAAGTCCTAGATTCTACCTATACTGAGCTATATCGGCTGGGAGGTGTCATATTCTTCGAAGATTCGACCTGTCTTATATGGCGTATCACTCTCCCCGATATCGGGAGACTGTAGTATTACGCGCTATAAAGTAGCAATGGAGAAATTGGCTTTTATCAATACGTTTGAGGAAAAATCAGGCTTGTTTTAGCTCCAGATTTCTCTAAACTGCTGATCATAGCTGAGTGAATCGCAGCAGGTAGCGTTTTATTGAGTAGATGTTTATTTTAGTTTGAAATTCAAAAATATGATTTTGGATACATTATAGGTGCATTCAAACTGATGAATTTACCTGTATACAATGGAACTATTTTTTTTTTTTCGAGCTTCTTTACTGATCAGAATCTTATGCCAATTTTAACAAAAATGAGAGCAGCCTTGACACATCGATAGATCTAAGTTTGTAAGGTTAAAAAACAAGTTTTCGTCCTTTGAAAGACATTTAAGCTTTTCAAAAAATCCCTCTTTTTCATATTTTCTACCAGTAAGTCTGATTGGCCGTATGCTGTTTGAACAGCACACAAAATAGTCGATATTGGTCTTTCTTTCATCGGCGTTTGTGTAGCCATTTTGAGTTATGGTCATGTGACGAAAATATTGCGTGATGACGGACTACTTTCTAAGCCCACTACAGAGGTTAATGGGAATGATCCGTAGTGCAAGAGAGTGGACTACACTATCAACACAACGTCCAAAATGGCGTCATCGACCAAGATAAATAAAATTTTGCATAAAGGCAAGGCCTTTGTAATGGAAAACAGCTGTTTCCACTAAAATACCATAGCAAAATTAGCTATAATTAAAAATGAGTATTATTGAACTACTTTCACCGATTTTTTTTTTTCCCATTTTTTCCTTCTTTGAATTATCATTTATAAATTTAATACCACTATATTCTCAATTCAAAAAGAGATAATAATTACCTCCCTTTTCGGAAAACTAACAAAAGTATCAAAAAACAATTTCAAGATAGACATAAACAGAATTTCTGATCCGTTAGAAATGTGCAAAAATATTATTTCTGCATAAATCCTTATTTATCCTTATTTATCAACCAATTAGAATTTTTGCCCCATTTTCACCGGAAGTGCATTACACAGGTCTTACCTTAATTTGAAACTCTAAACTTCAAATTACCTGATTCATATCGAAAAACCCTTAGAATTTTTAACACACACACTCACACACACATACAAATATAAAACTGTAAAAGCCTACTTACATCCTTTAGAAAGTCGTGACGGTGATACGTGGCAGTACCAACAGAGTGATTCTGACAGGAACGTGATCTGGTCATCGACACGGTACCACGTGACAAAGATGGATAATCCATTAACACGCAGATTGCAAAAAATAGAAGTGCAGCAAAAGTCACCCAGTAGAGTAAAATCTTGATTCGTTTCATTGTTTAAAGCTGTGGATGTCAATTATTTTTAAGGCTTCAAAATATACCTTGAACCTTACCTCAGCTAGGCACGTCAATCGATTTCTCCATGAAGCATCCTATGTGAACTTTTTTTTTTTCAAACATTTTATTCAAATCAGCGTGTGCCAAGTTTAGTACCTTGGTCGATAACATCCATGGATATCGCTGGTTCGAATTTTCACCCCGGTTAGTTTCTGGGAATTACTGATAAGCATTACTATAGAATTTATTCCACTCATAGATCGAATTATTGTCTGGACGATGGTTATGTTGGAAAGTAGTCCGTGAGTGTAGTTGAAAACAAAGAACATTTATCGAAGGACCGGTTGGGGGAACCTGTAGGAAAGCATGGATAGGTGCACTAGGTCAATGTCAAAAATGTCAGTGTGCAGAAATACTGAGATTCGATTGGCTGATCGGAAGTTGGGCGGGGTTATATATTTGTGTTAACTTTTCGGGTCATTTCAGCCTATTCTATGGCAAAGAGGGATCAGACCCTGCACCAGGATCCTTTTTTTTTTCAAGAGTTTGAATCCTCAACTTTGCCATTTTATCTGTTTCATCTATTTTAATCATTTTAATTATTAGTTAATCTTCCATCTTAGTGTTTTTTGATGGCCTATTTCTAAATTCTTCAAACAAGAAAATGTTATTGTTACCCATGGGGCTCCGTTGGCTTATTACAAGTTAGCTGCAAGTGTTAATTAGACGAACAGATGTTTTCTTTATCAGCTTCTTAACTACCGAAACTACGGAGTCCAGTAGAGGTCCTGTGTTACACATTTGAGCCGCAGTTTGAGAAAAAAGTTGTTTTTTTTTAATCTGCGAAAAGTATCGGCCCAGGCCAGCCTGCGCAGTCCGCGCAGGCTGGCCTGGGCGGAAACTTTTCGCTACAGATCAATTTAATTTTCTGTATGCCCTAGGACCATTCTACCGCAGGATTTATTCATTTGTTATAGAAATTGGATATAATGGCTCCATAATCAAGTGATTACATGCATGGGACAATGCCTCACGGAGATGTATTAAACTTCAATTTGCCAGACCAAGGCTTATGTATGGCAATTTGTTTTAATAAAGGTAGGAAACATTGTTGGAAAAGCAGTAAATGCTGGATACCAGCATTTTCTCCCATTGTCAAAATGTTTTCAAAAATTCTTCTTCCTCAGTGTCGTTAAAAATCGGGATTATGTGGTAAAGGGTTAATAACATATTATCTCAAATACAAGCTCATGTCAGGTCTTATCTAAATCTACAACAGAATACTTATCTATGAAACGGAATATTTTAATTCATTATCACGAAATCCGGGTTCGATATTTACATGAAGTTTATTCGTTACCTCGAGTATGCCTTGAGTACTTGTTCGATAAGAAGAAATGATGTTTCGTTGTAATGAAGCGATAAATCGTCCGAACGAAATAATTATTTTTGCAGGATTCGCACAGTTATAGAAAAGTAATGGATAACAGGTGCTGTCTAGGAAAAACATGATTTTTAATAAGATTCGTTTTTATCATGGAAAAATTTGGGAATTTTGTTCAAATTCATGAAAAACATGAAACCCATCATTGAATTCATCTAAGACCACGTAGAATAAAGGGATAAAAAGGTATAAGAGGCATTCTGCCTTTATTGTTGGCAATAGTCACTCTTGGAACGAAAAGTCTTGGAGCGAATAGTCCTTATTGATTTTTTTCACGGTGTACCTACTTTTACGGTTACACCGTAGTTTTACCGGTACACCGTTTCCTGTTTACGTTTCTCTCGTCTGCTAATCATGTTTACGAAGTTTCCTCTTGCAAAATTGATCAAAGGATCATGAAGATGTAACTCTTAAGTGGGAAGGCATCGACCGATACCAGTCATGGCTGAAACAACTGAAATTAGACGACAGAAAAGCATTGTGCACAGCTTGTACATAACAAAATTAGACTACCTATCTTCACACATGAAATGTTTTAAACATTTGGGAGATTTTACTGAACAGCCAAAATCAAGCTTTAAACATGTTTTTAAGACAGAGGAAAACAGAAGTGATGTACCAGAACGTGAGTTGTCAAATCAGATCAACATCATGGAAAAATCATGGAAATATGGAGTCTTTATTGAAGAAGGTTCGTATGAAACATGTTTTTTTTCGACGAAATGGTTATTCGTTTAACTCTTTACGACACGACAAAATTTTAGACCGGTCCAAATTGAAAGCATTTGCAGACGACAAAATAAAAGTGACTGAAAAATTGAAATTTGTTCTGGGAAGGGTAGAAAACACTGTGGGAAAAGGAGAAAATGCTGGTTACCAGCATTTTCTCCTTTTCCTACAGTGTTTTCAAAAGGCTTCTTTCTCAGGGGCGTCAAAAGTAGGGATTGTGTGGTAATGGCTTAAACGAAACCCAACTTTGCTAAAACGGACTGATGCCCCGTTCATTTGCGGTCGATTCATGGCTGACTGAAAATAACAAGTATTTCGAATATACCCAATTCGTTTTCTTGGAAAGCTATTTCAAAGAACGAATCACTGTTCCGATAAATTGAATTGGAGTTTTGTAAAAATGAATCATCATCTCGTTTTCTGCGAATAAGATTTCGCTATAACAAATTATAATTCGTACATAACGATTAACGAAATACAAAATGTATCATACACTGTGACACCTAAGGTGCTCCGTAATTTAAGCAGACTTTAGGTCAAACATATTTTTATTCATGAAGTGAATGTGGTCGGGCCACAAGTTCCTAAAACTTCGATTGAGCCCTTCATTTACAATCAAGTTAACAATAAAAGATGACAGATAATGAAAAAAAGACATATTGAGACATGGTGCAAATAACTAGATAAAGACAAAAAACCCCAGAAAAATGAACACAAAAACAGAAATAAACTTTGCAGCAGGTGGCCCAAGATACACCCTTCTCAGCATTTTTTTGAAATATAAAGTGGTATCCCTTAACCCATTACCACACAATCCCTACTTTTGACACCCCTGAGAAAGAAGCCTTTTGAAAACACTGAAGGAAAAGGAGAAAATGCTGGTAACCAGCATTTTCTCCTTTTCCCACAGTGTTTTCTACCCTTCCCAGAACAAATTTCAATTTTTCAGTCACCTTTATTTTGTCGTCTTCAAATGCTTTAAATTTGAACCGGTCTAAAATTTTGTTGTGTGGTAATGAGTTAACTCTTTACCAAACGACAAAATTTTAGACTTGTCCAGATAGAAAGCATATGCAGACGACAAAATAAAAGTGACTCAAAAATTGAAACTGGACTTTTGAAGAGTAGAAAACATTGTGGGAAAAGGAGAAAATGCTGGTTACCAGCATTTTCTCCTTTTCCCACAATGTTTTCAGAAGGCTTCTACCTCTGGGTCGTAAAACCAGGGATTGTTTGGTAAAGGGTTAAGCTGCCAGGCGCGACTCACTGGTCTTTTGCGGACAGTGTAGTTGAAATATCCGAGTGCAAAGTCTAACGGGACAGAATGTGCAGACTGAAAAGGCTTTCTTCTTAGAGTCGTTAAAGTTAGAATTGTTCGGTAAAGGCTTAAAGTACGCCGTCAATAAATTATCTGATGTCTCAGCATCTGTGACAAAAGTATCTTTGCCAATTAACCCTTTACTCTATAGATACTCATTTAGAGGTATCAACTACAGATTGCCTTTGAAAACATTGTGGGAAAAGGAGAAATTGCTCGTAACGAGCACGCCATCAATAGATTATCTGATGTCTCAGCATCTGTGACAAAGTTAACCCTTATCTTTGCCAATTAACCCTTTACTCCATAGATACTCATTTTGAGGTATCAACTACAGATAGCCTTTGAAAACATTGTGGGAATAGGAGAAATTGCTCGTAACGAGTACGCCGTCAATAAATTATCTGATGTCTGCGCATCTGTGACATGGTTAATCCTTATCTTTGCCAATTAATCCTTTACTCCATAGATACTCATTTTGAGGTATCAACTACAGACAGCCTTTGAAAACATTGTGGGAAAAGGAGAAATTGCTCTTTACGAGCAATTTCTCCTTTTCCCAAAATGTTTTCCACTCGATCATATATTTGTATCCTCATTTGTCCATATTTTTGACATCATATCTTTATTTGCTGCTAAAATCGAAGACCCTCAAATTTGCCTATCAAGTAAAGGGTTAAGTTAAACAAAACTTCCAAGCCGATAGGAAAAAATCTGAATAATTCTGTTTCAAAATAATTCTTGGAGAAAATAAATCTCTGTATGGGAGAGTGTAGATCCATGATCAGACTGCACGTTTTGTTCAGTCTAATCTTGATCTTTGCCGTCTGCAAAAGGTCAGTGAGTGGCGCTTAGCAGCTGAGAGGTAAATTTAAGTTCTGCTCGAACTATTTTAAAACAAATACCCTGTACTATAAATGAACCACGCATATTGAGACGAGTGTGCATTTTAAGGTATTAGACCACTATTAATGTAAAACAGCAATCTCCGCTAATGTATTATCCTACAAAATTTACCACGATTGAGTAATGAGTATTATTATACTATACTACTCAAACTTTGATAGGGATCACTTACATATTTCTGTATGGGTTTATAAGTTACAACAGTTTTGCATAAACTCTTTACCATACTGTAAAACTCAAGTTGAAAGAATTTGCTGACCAAAAACTAAATGCAACCTGCACTATGCTGTCTGTAATAGGGTAGAAAACATTGTTGAAAAAGGAGAAAATGCTGGTATCCAGCATTTTCTCCTTTTACAACAATGTTTTCCAAAGGCTTATTTCTCAGTGTCTTTAACAGTCGGCATTGTGAGGTAAAGGCTTAAAGATCTATTTCCGACGGTCATTTTATTGCTCAGTGTGGCAATGTAACTTATTGTAAAACCATACATGATACATACCACATATATATTTAGAGTGAATCTTTTAGGGTGATCCCTAGCAAATTTTGAGTAATATACTTTAACGAAGCCACTTTTCCTTTTTTTATTTTCCTTCTTAGAATAATCACTTATAAATCTAAAATCACTATATTAGCATTACAAAGGGAGATAATAATTACTTTCTTTTTCAGAAACCTACCACAAGTATCAACAAATAGTTTCAAGCTTGATATCAAAGGAGTTCCTGGTCGGTTAGAAATGCGAAAAGGTATTGTATTAGTACAAAATCCTTATCCATCAACGTCTCTTTAACATCTTCGCAAGCCAAGGCTGACGATTCACTACGCTACTCTACCCTTGGCGGATCGACCTTGCTTGATTTTTACATTCACCCGATGCACTTTTTCATTGGATGCCGCCAGCTCTAACTGCAACGAATGAAATCGCTGATAGCATTTCATCTTTAATAAAAATAGAATAAAGTAGCGACTTTTCGAATAGAAGATAAATATGGAAACCCACGTGGATGTCAGCTTATCGCTTCATGTTGAATAATTGTATTCGTAAGCGGTTTGTAAAACGATATTTCATTGGCTTTCAGAAATATGATGTAAAAGGGGTGGGGGGGGGGGGGGGTAATAACCAGCATCCAATAGAGGGCGCATGGCAGGAATCTCGAAATCGGGCTCAATCAGCCAAGGTAAGGTCCAAGTAGTGATTGTAACCTTGGCTCGCGAAGACGCCTCTCTAAGGGTCTTTAAAACTCCGGAGAGAGGTTTTATCATACTGTTGGCAGTGCTTTGTGAAAAGAGAGCCTAATGCATCTACAAAAATGTGTCGACCCAGATCAGCCGGCGCAGTGGTGCATGTGAGAAAAGTAGTCAGTGACTTGGGAAGAAAATAGTGTAAGTACTGTTGTAAGAAAACCAGGAAAAACATGAGTAGGTATACTGACCGTCGTGTTATGACCTAAGCTGTTAAAACGGCGTTAAACTCCAATACAATCAGTCTGTCAATCAGTCCTTTATTTCTTTACCAAACGACAAAATTTTAGACTGGTTCAAATTGAAAGTGTTTGCAGACGACAAAATAAAGGTGACTGAAAAATTGAAAATTGTTCTGGGAAGGGTAGAAAACACAGTGGGAAAAGGAGAAAATGCTGGTTATCAGCATTTTCTCCTTTTCCTACAGTGTTTTCAAAAGGCTTGTTACTCATGGGCGTCAAAAGTAGGGATTGTGTGGTAATAGGTTAACCCTTTACCCCATAAGGCATTTCTATGGTATCTCTAATTGACCCTAAATAACAGCAAGGGTGAAGCCGTTTCTTATGTGAATATGACACCTTTTGATAGTGTAGAAAACATTGTGGCAAAAGGTGAAATTGCTCGTGACGAGCAATTTCACTTTTTGTCACTATGTTTTCCAAAGGTCCCTACAAGCAATGCGTAGAAATGAGTATCTATGGAGTAAAGGGTTAACCCTTTAACGAGCAACCTCTGGTTTTTTTACGACCCCGAGAAAGAAGCCTGTTGAAAACATTGTGGGAAAAAGGAGAAAAATGGTGGGAACCAGCATTTTCTCCTTTTCCCACATTGTTTTCTACCCCGCTGGAAACAAACTTCAATTTTTGAGTTACTTTTTTTTTTTAGTCTTCTTCATTTTGGACCAGTCTAAATTTTTGTTGTTTGGTAAACCGTAGAGAGTTTAGTCAGTTTTTTTTTTCGAAACGAATTTTAGGGAAGCATAACTTGATAGGTGAGTGCAACACTATTCTAAGTGCATGTACAATGTACAGGCACTTAGAATAGTGTTGCACTCACCTATCGAACTATTAACGACTTGCTAGTTATAATGCAGCACAGAGCTGCTTTAATTCTTTACCACACGAGAAATTTTTGACCGGTCCAAATTGAAAGCATTTGCAGACGACAAAATAAAGGTGACTACACAATAGAAATTTGTGCTGGGAAGGGTAGAAAACACTGTGGGAAAAGGAGAAAATGCTGGTTACCAGCATTTTCTCCTTTTCCCATAGTGTTTTCAAAAGGCTTCTTTCTTAGGGGCGTCAAAAGTAGGGATTGTGTGGTAATGGGTTTAGTCTACTTTTACCAGAGCAAGGTTCGTTTCTAAAATAACATATAGAGTGATGGGTTAAAAGTTAAAAAAATATATATATATTTACAGTTGATATACATGTTTATAAATATCCCTAATCGAATTGCGAAAACATACCGGGGTTTATTTTTTTGGTGTTCATACACGTCTTCTTTATTCGAATGTATTGAACTTTTTATCTAGCATGGAGCACTGATGATGAAGTCTGAAAAGATGTTTTAAAAGACTGACGTTTGGCGGGATAAAAGCGACAAAAAAACAAAATCAATATGATTGAAATTTTATGAATTAGAGTTTTCAGGAAAATTCAAATGGAGTGAAAACAGTTTTATATGGCGTTTTATGAACGTCCGTCATTTAATCTATTTAATTTGATTTAAAGGTATAAATGAACAAATGTAAACTTGTGAAATGTCCTTACTTGCATACATCCTAAGAGTGTGTTCGTCCGTCTTTTCGGTCATTAATTCGTCTACCACTCTCTTTTCGCTCTCTCTTTCTCTCCCTCCTCTCGCGATGCATCTAACCTGGGTCCGCCCTTAGTTTAGTTTAAACGTATTTATTTTACATCTATTGAGAAACAAGTTCTTATAACTTATACTAATCTCTCTGGATTCTGTTTCCTGGGAACTACACCAGTACTCGCGCCGAATGTGTGGACCAATGAAAAATTCCAAAGTTGGCACCCGCTTCCGGGTATCGAATTCAGGACCTTTAGGTTATGAGGTCGACGCTCTGCCTCACGACCATAGACACCTCTCCGTCTGCCTGCTGGTTACAAGTTCATGATCTTGAACACAATTTAAGTTCAAAAGTTCGTATCGTCCTTGGCTGGCGAGTCCTTCCATTCGAAATCAGGCTCAATCAGCCAAGGTAAGATCCACGTAGTGATCGTAACCTTGGCTGGCGAAGATGAGGTTTGTTCTGAAACTGTTCTGTGCACAAAGAGACGAAGTATTCATAATAGTCGTACAAAGTAATATAAAAAAAAAAAATTCAAAACTGTCATTTTAATACGACAGTTTATTGACACAAAACTGTCATCTATTTGAAAAAATATATAATAATTATAGTAATCATTAGAAATAGGTAAACCCTTATTCTGCAAACTAAAAGAAATGGAACTTTCACGCCAATAGTAAAAATACAACTTTTCTATGTTTCCAAAGATATATTTTGGAGGAAATATTTATCTCCTTTTCGTACAGTGTAGATCCAAGATCAGACTGCACCGACTGTGCAGTCTGATCTTGATCTACACTTTCCGCAAAAGATCGTAGAGTCGGTTTCAGCAACTAACGGGTTAATCCATTACCACACAATCCCTACTTTTGACGACCCTGAGAAAGAAGCCTTTAGAAAACATTGTGGGAAAAGGAGAAAATGCTGGTTACCAGCATTTTCTCCTTTTCCCACAATGTTTTCTACCCTAAACAAAACATAATTCCAATTTCCAGTTACTTTCATTTTGCCGTCTGCAAATGCTTTTGATTTGGATAAGCCTAGAATGTTGTCGTTTGGTAATGAGTTAACCCATTACCACACGATCCCTACTTTTGACGCCCCCGGTAGCCAGCATTTTCTCCTTTTCCCACAATGTTTTCTGTCCTTCACAAAACAAATTTCAAATTTTCAGTCACTTTTGGTTTGTCGTCTCCGAATGCTTTCGATTTGGATATAAGCCTAAAATGTTGTCGTTTCGTAATGAGTAAACCCATTACCACACGATCCCTACTTTTGACGACCCTGAGAAAGAAGCCTTTAGAAAACATTGTGGGAAAAGGAGAAATTTGCTGGTTACCAGCATTTTCTCCTTTTCCCACAATGTTTTTTCTACCCTTCACAAACAAATTTCAAATTTTCTGTCACTTTTAATTTGTCGTCTGCAAATGCTTTCGATTTGGACATGCCTAAAATGTTGTTGTTTGGTAATGAGCTAGTAGGCAAAGACTTGTGTTGACCCGGTGTGACCTTTATACCTTTTTTCGAGAAATAGATGTTATGAATGTTTTCATGGGACAAACTGATGCTTTTACGTACGTATACCTACTACCTTGTGTAGAAGACCTTTTAGAAACATCGCAGAAAAAGGAGAAGACATAGATCATAAACCCTTTTTCCACATTATTTTTTCAAAGTTAAATAACGTTACCCGCATTTCAGTCACACTTGATTTGTAGTCTGCAAATGCTTTCAATGTAAACCAGTTGAAAGCAGCTTAATTCTTTTCCAAACGACAAAATTTGGACCAGTCCAAATTGAAAGCATTTGCATACGATAAAATAAATGTGAATTAAAAGTTGAAATTGGATTTGGGATGGGTAGAAAACATTGTGGGAAAAGAAGAAAATGCTGGTTACCAGCATTTTCTCCTTTTTCCCACAATGTTTTCAAAAAAGGCTTCTTTCTCAGGGTCGTCAAAAATCGGGATTGTGTGAAAAAGAGTTAAATAACATTAAATCATTACCAAACGACAAAATTTTAGATTTTTCCAAATCGAAAGCATTTGCAGACGACAAAATAAAAGTGACAGAAAATTTGAAATTTGTTTTATGAAAGGTAGAAAACGTTGTGGGAAAAGGAGAAAATGCTGGTTACCAGCATTTTCTCCTTTTCTCACGATGTTTTCTAAAGGCTTCTTTCTAAGGGTCGTCAAAAGTAGGGATTGTGTGGTAATGGGTTAATCATTACTCCGTGGTGACGTCAGAATAATCAGATTCCTCTAAATCCTGTATTTACCTCTGCAGCTCAAGCGAAATCGATTTATCTATTGATGGATTGATAGATTGATAGATATAAAGTTTATCGATTGATTTTGATCAATAAAATGGTATATTGACATAAGCAGTAAATAAAAAATCAATATTGATGAATAAAGTGCACCATAAAGCCTTTGAACTGATAAATATGAGAGAAAAAAAGAATCTGTTAAAAGATGTAGAATTACACTAAACGAGGAAATAAAGGTGAAAAATTATTTCGGTGCTAATGTTTGTGTGGTTAAATTAAAAAGGAATTAAACAAAAGCTTATTTGTGAAATGAACTTTCTAGATATAATGACTAATTGTTAATTTTGGATTATTATAGTTTTCTTTTTAATATTACGATTATTTTGTTTAATATTCTTTTTCACTACAAAATCTGTATTTTTGAAATTGTCATAATACCAGATCTAATGCTGAAAATATGCAGTTCATTTAACTCTTTACCACACGTGAAAATTTTAGACTGGTCCAATTGAAAGCATTTGCAGACTACAAAATAAAAATGACTGACAAATTGAAATTTGTTCTGGGAAGGGTAGAAAACACAGTGGGAAAAGGAGAAAATGCTGGTTACCAGCATTTTCTCCTTTTCCCACAGTGTTTTCAAAAGGCTTCTTTTTCAGGGGCGTCAAAAGTAGGGATTGTGTGGTAATGGGTTAAAATACATAGACATAATCATGTTGAACAATATAAATGTATATAAACTATGTTTCGTAATTACACATGTTAATACTGATAATTCTGTTGCCGATAATACTAATGCCAATTATGGCAAATCTAATAATGACTGTGCCAAAAATTGATGATATTAAAGCAAGGAGATTTTTGACAACTAAAGTTTGAAATTTGACAATATTTACTTTTGATGCTATTCATACCATTTCCTGGGTTTTCATCTTTTGTTCTATGTATAATAACGTTTTAATTGTGGACAAATCAAACAAATAGTCCGAGGTCCAGACGTTCGAAGTATCGAGGTTGACAAACAAGCCGTGAGAAAAAATATTAGCATCAGCTCGTATTGCTGAAGGCTCTAATGTTGTAATAAAAATTAGACAGATAAAAAATCAAATCAATCAAAGAATCGAATCAATCAATCAATCGACTGATATATCGATAGGCTGAGCATAAAATGCATATACATAGCATGAAATTCAAGTATAATTTTCAGGGCTGTATGACATTAACCGTTTACCCCATAAGGCATTTCTATGATATCTCTAATTGACCCAAAATAACAGCAAGGATGAAGCTGATTCTTATGTGTATATGACACGTTTTGATAGCATAGAAAACATTGTAGCAAAAGGTGAAATTGCTCGTCACGAGCAATTTCACCTTTTGCCACAATGTTTTCCAAAGGCTCCTACAAGCAATGCGTAGAAATGAGTATCTATGGAGTAAAGGGTTAACATGCCCCGGACTTTATTATCTGTACTAAACTTTTTATTTCATACAGTTCTTTGGAAAAGCAAAAATAAAAACAGAAGCGAAAATACAACAACTTGTCAACCAGCACAAGGACAACAAAGATCTAGGAACAACAACGAAAACAACAACAAATAAACCAACAAACAGACAAGACATCGAATATTGAGTCAGCAGTATAACACTAACAACAGTTCACAGAAAGACATAGCCCAGCATTTCATTAAATTCACAACTGCTTAAGATTCAAACTTCCTTTTAAACAGACGTCAGAGACAAAAACAAGCAAGAATAAACAAAAACAAAAATCCTAGACGGGTTCTAGGCAAAGACAGTAATCTGCGATGAGTATTTGGTGTATTCATTATGGAATAGTTTTATTGCTGATATTGAACGATTTTGTCTATGGTAAGTGGAAAATGATTTTATTTGCTGATGATTAACCCATTACCACACAATCCCTACTTTTGACGACCCTGAGAAAGAAGCTTTTAGAAAGCATTGTGGGAAAAGGAGAAAATGCTGGTAACCAGCATTTTCTCCTTTTCCCACAATATTTTCTACCCTTCACAAAACAAATTTCATATTTTCAGTCACTTTTAATTGTCGTCTGCAAATGCTTTGGATTTGGACAAAGCAAAAATGTTGTCGTTTGGTAATGAGTTAAGTATCACCTTAAGTCTTTATCACACGACACAATTTTATACCTGTATAGTATAATAATTTGAAAGTATTCGCATACGATACGCTAAAATTGGCTGATGAGAGGTGTCTCTGACAAAATAGAAAACAATGCTTGAAACGGAGAAAATGGTGGTTAGCAGCATTTGTGGTAATTCTTGATTTTGGTATAATTAACGGACCGGAGGTATTTGCAGACGAATGAAGCGTCATAAAGAGTTATATTCAATCGAACATGAATGAATGAATTGATTGATTGATTGATTGATTGATCAATTGATTAATTAATTAACTTCTCAATTTATTAACTTCTTAATTTATTAACTTCTTAATTGATTAATTAATTAATCAATTTATTTACTTATTTATTTATTAACTTCTTAATTTATTAACTTCCTGATTTATTGATTCTTCTCATTGCAGGCCAGGGTCCTCCTTGCACGGGACAAACCCTTGGGGAGGCGAGTCCAAGTCTCACTGGAGTCACAACGGGTACAAGTACAGGTAAGTAATCATGCTTATGTTGGTATTTAACTCATTACCAAATGACAAAATTTTAGGTTTGCCCAAATCAAAAGCATTTGCAGACGACAAAATAAAAGAGACTGAAAATTTGAATTTGATTTGTGAAGGATAGAAAACATTGTGAGAAAAGGAGAAAATGCTGGTTACCAGCATTTTCTCCTTTTCCCACAATGTTTGCTAAAGGTGTCTTTCTCAAGGGCGTCAAAAGTAGGGATTGTGTGGTAATGGGTTAAAAGACCGCTTTACAACATCGTGACAAATTAGAAATTCCTTTTTCTGGAAGTAATCCTTTCACATGTACGTTTATATCCAACGCCGAGTTATTATTTGTCAGGACTGTTTCAAGGAACTCTGTTGCAAATGTGTTTGTTTGACTTGGAGCTAATGTACCCTATCTTATTGTCTGTAGTTAGAAATTTTAGAAACCACTAGGTTTAGCCAATCAGAAGTTCTGTTACTTTCACATTGACAAAATTCTGAAGAATAAGACAAAGAATATTCTTGAGAATGGTTGGTGAATACGGACCCAGCTGATATCGCAAGCCCTAGGGTCAGGCATCAGGGTGCTCCATTTAACCCTTTCCCAAATGGCAAATTTTAGACCAGACCAAGTTGAAAGCATTTTGCAGATGACAAATTAACAGTTGCTAAAAGATGATTTTTCTATATGATAGGGTAGAAAACATTGTGGGAAAAGGAGAAAATGCTGGTTACCAGCATTTTCTCCTTTTCCCACAATGTTTTCAAAAGGCTTCTATTCCTGACCCGTAAAAACCAGGGATTGTTTGGGAAAGGGTTAAAATATCACCACATTGTACAAAGTAATCGTGCTATGTCACGCAATGACTTGGCGTATTAGAATTTCACTTCCTGTCTTGCAATCGGTTTCCCTCGCATTCACGCCATAAAGTCATAAGCTGAGATGGAAACCAGATTTTCGTTCACCTTCAAGGTTGTCGAGGAATATATCATCCCCCGTCTTTGGAGGCCGACGGAACTATTTCAGGTGCATTTGTAAACAGTATAGGTCATGATCAGACTGGACAAAACGTTTGATCCTGTATTCACATCTACCTTCATTCTGCTGTATGCCTCACCAGTACAAAGCGGAACTTTTTTCCCATTATCTCCCGCTAGATGGCATTCTACAAATACTCATCTATCTGATATGGGCATCCTGGATACAGCACCGAACCACTTTCCTACGCGACAACCGTTACTTTGAATTTAAAACTGAAATAAAGGTTTACTCAATAAAACGCTACCTCATGTAATTCACTCAGCTATATGATCAGCAGTTTAGAGAAATCTGGAGCTAAAGCAGGTCTCATTTCTCCTCAAACGTATTGTTGATAAAAGCTATTTTCAACATTGCTACTTTATAGAGCGTAATATTACAGTCAGCTCGATTTCCGGGCTAGTGATGTGTCATATAAGACAGTCGAATCTTCGAAGAATATGACATGCGCAGGCAACGCTCTTTTCCAAACAGCAAAATTTTAGACTGGTCCAAACCCAGAACGTTTACAGACGGCAAAGTGAATTTAAATGAAGTCATGGTCATTGTTTTTTGAAAGTGTAAAAAGGGGAAAAATAGAAAGTTATGATTACCAGCATTTTCTCCGGTACAATAATACTGTTTTCCCTTTCTGCAGACGCCTTCAATGCTAATGGGTGTAAAATGTCGTCTGATACGGATAAATATCTAAAAATCAGAAAAATTATTTTTCTTCCCGACATAATAGTTTTATAATATGATATGAATAAGAAAAAAAAATGTTAATAGATTATATTTCAATGCCAAACTGACGTTTGTTATTGAATTCCTGCCTTTGTAAGGCTGAACAAATATGGCATGTTTTACGAATCAAAGTTGAACAGTACAACAAAAAGTATTGCATAAGTATGTCACCTTAACTCAATACCAAATGACAAATGTTTGGCTTGTCCAGTTCGAAAGCATTTGTAGACGACAAAATAAAAGCGTCTGAAAATTTGAGATTTGTTTTGTGAAGGGTAAAAAACATTGTGGGAAAAGGAGAAAATGCTGGTTACCAGCATTTTCTCCTTTTCCCACAATATTTTCTAAAGGCTTCTTTCTCAGGGTCGTCAAAAGTAGGGATTGTGTGGTAATAGGTTAAATCATTCCATCCGGATACCAGAAATTTCTTCTCTTCCATCAGTTGTTTTACCTGTTCAAAGATAAATTTTAGCCCGCACGGGTGGCTCAATGGTGTGAGCGTGTCGGGCTCGTGACCTGGTGGTTGTGAGTTCGATACCGGTTGAGGCAAACATTCTTTCCGACGTTTTTCGCCTCTCACCTCTGCTGAAGCATGTGAGAAGAAGTCGGTGGCTTTTGAAAGAAAGTTGTGTTAGAACTGGTATGACAAAGCCAGGAAACACATGTGCGTCACCGACCGCCATGATATGACCTTAGCTGTTAAAGTGGCGTTAAACCCCAATACAACCAAAGATAAATTATATTCTTTAAGCATCGATTTATATTGTCGTCTGCCAATGGTTTCGACATATACACGTCTAAATTTCGGGTAGAGAGTCAAGCCCAAGATCCTTTCTGTTCAATTGTTTCTCTTCTATCGTAACGGGCTTGGTTTTTATCCATACATTTTTGGAGCAGTGTTATTTCTCCCATTTATCAATGTCATTGAATGCCGTATTCAACAAAGAAAATAACAAAGAAACGAGACGTGCTCGTGTGAAAAGGGGGCTTATTGCATCTTCAAAGTGTATCGACGCGGGTCAGGCTGCGCAGTCCGCTCAAGCTGACCTGGGGAGAAGCTTTTTGCCGTCGATCGATTATCTGTATGTCCACGGACCATTCTACCTCAGGATTCATCCCGTTCTTAGACAAAATATACAACTCAAAGGGATCACTTATATATTTCTGTATGGGTTTATAAGTTACAACAGTTTTGCATAAACTCTTTACCATACTGTAAAACCCTAGATTTGTCCAAGTTGAAAGCATTTGCTGACCAAAAACTAAATGCAACGTGCACTATGCTGTCTGTAATAGGGTAGAAAACATTGTTGAAAAAGGAGAAAATGCTAGGTATCCAGCATTTTCTCCTTTTCCAACAATGTTTTCCAAAGGCTTCTTTCTTAGTGTCTTTAACTGTCGGCATTGTGAGGTAAAGGCTTAAAGATCCATTTCCATCGGCCATTTTATTGCTCAGTGTGGCAATGTAACTTATTGTAAAACCATACATGATATATGCCACATGTATATTTGGAGCGAATCTTTTAGGGTGATCCCTAGCAAATTTTGAGTAGTATACAATATCTTCCACACTATACATACATGATACATGTCACATATATATATTTAGAGTGAATCTTTTAGGGTGATCCCTAGCAAATTTTGAGTAGTATACAATATCTTGCACACCATACATACATGATACATGCCACATATATATTTAGAGCGAATCTTTAAGGGGGATTCCTAGCAAATTTTGAGAAGTATATATCGAATGTGTATCCACAGTTTTGTAAGGACTTGCTTGTTCTCATGCATGAAAAAGATATATTAAAACCCCTTTTAACAGAGCGTGGTTCTTACCATTTGGCTTGTAACACGCGAAAAAAGGGGCATTCGGACATTTGCGTAAAGTGTCGTCTCGGATCAGCCTGCGCAGTTCGCGCAGGCTAATCCGAAACGACACTTTCCGTTTTTTATGTAATTTTCTGCTTGGCCCAAGTCTACTCTAGCACAAAATCTAATGTAGTCGTAAAGTGCTGTCTCGGATTAGCCTGCGCGGACTGCGCAGGCTGATCCGAGACGACACTTTACGCAAATGTCCGAATACCTCGCGAGTTTTCAAGCCATTTAGCAATCACGTCAACCTTATCAATTGTTTAAAAATCTACGTAAAACATGACAAACGTTAAGAATTTTGAAACAGAACCATATTTCATCTTCTTTTTTTTTTCATTTTAAAGGTGGTTTTACTCAGCAAGCCTGGAGTCCCTTAACTCTCTACCCTATAAGGCATTTCTATGGTATCTCTAAATGACCCTAAATAACAGCAAGGATGAAGCTGTTTCTTATGTGTATATGACACCTTTTGATAGCATAGAAAACATTGTGGCAAAAGGTGAAATTGCTCGTCACGAGCAATTTCACCTTTTGCCACAATATTTTCTAAAGGCTCCTATACAAGCAATGCATAGAAATGAGTATCTATGGAGTAAAGCGTTAAAAAAGAAAAAGCCACATTAACATTGTTTGCTCTAATTTTTGTCCCAAGTTTTTTTTTTCTGTAAGTAAAGAATTGGCATAAATTTAATGCACGTCAAAAGATCAATAGATTATCAATTGATCTTTTATCGATAAAGAAATGAATGTTTATTGATGTTAGAAGCGAAAGGTAATTCATTATCGTTTGGAATATTTACATATAATATTACAACAAAAGAGGAATACTTATTAGCCGTAAAAAAGGAACCAATATGATATTAACCCTTTCCCAAACAATCCCTGGTTTTTACGGGTCTGGAATAGTAGCCTTTTGAAAACATTGTGGGAAAAGGAGAAAATGCTGGTAACCAGCATTTTGTCCTTTTCCCACAATGTTTTCAATCCTATCATAGACAGAAATAATCTTTTCAGTAAGAGTTGAATTGTCGTCTTCAAATGCTGTCAGTTTGGTCTTGTCCAAAAGTTTGTTGTACGGGAAAGGGTTAAACGAGTACATATACACTTATGAACACTTTATCCAGTTATGCGGGTCTGTCTATCTGCCTGTCTGTGTGTCTGTCTGTCTGTTTGTCTGTCTGTGTGTCTGTCTGTGTGTCTGTCTGTGTAACATATCCTTTCTTCCCTTGTTCAGTCAATTTCTAGTATCATATTTAAAAAAGGAATATTTCAAAAGTAGAATCTGAAACTGAAATTTAATACAAATCGATAAATCAAATTGAACTGAATGCTAGAACGAGGCAATAGATCGATCGAACGATCGATCAATCTATCTGCCGGCTGGGCCAGCCGGTCGGTCGGTAGGTCGATCCGTCAGTCTGTCGACCTGCCAGCCAACCAGTCACTCAGTTTACATAATACTTTTACGGTACCATCGTTGAATGAGAATGAAAAAGTAATGTGCGAATTGCTGGACGAAGAGGCTCTGGAAAATATTTATAGGTGCGCTGATCGCCGAGATTGACGGAAATTGTGTTGAAAACGGCAGTAACCCTCTCCCAAACAATCCCTGGTTTTTACGACCCTGGGATAGAAACCTTTTGAAGACTTTGTGGCAAAAGGAGAAAATGCTGTTAATAACATTTTCTCCTTTTCCCACAATATTTTCTACCCTGCTGGAAACAAATTTCAATTTCTGAGTTACATTTATTTTGTCATCTGTAAAATGCTTTCAACTTGGACCGGTCTAAAATTTTGTTGTTCGGTAAAGAGTTAACCCTTTCCGAAACAATCCCTGGTTTTTGCGACCCTGAGATAGAACCCTGATGAAAACATTGTGGGAAAAGGAGAAAATGCTGGTAACCAACATTTTCTCTTTTTTTCCGCAATGTTTTCTACCCTGCTGGAAACAAATTACATTTGTCGAGTTACATTTATTTTGTCGTCTGCAAGTGCTTTCAATTTAGACCCGTCTGAAATTTTGTCGTTTGGTAAATAGCATCTTCGCAAGCCAAGGCCGACGATTCACTACGCTACTCTACCCTTGGCGGATCGAGCTTGATTTTTACGTTCACTCGATACGCTTTTTCATTGGATGCAGCCAGCTCTAGCTGCAACTAATGAAATCGCTCGTAGCATTTCATCTTTGATAAAAATAGAACAAGGTCTATACCTTTCGAATAGAAGGTAAAACATGGAAACCCACACGTGGATGTCTGCTTATCACTTCATGTGTAGTCGTAAGCGGTTTGTAAAACGATATTTCATTGGCTTTTAGAAATATGATTTAAAGGGGGGTAATAACCAGCATCCAATAGAGGGTGCATCGCAGGAATCTCGAAATCGGGCTCAATCAGCCAAGGTAAGATCCACGCAGTGATCGTAACCTTGGCTCACGAAGATGGGTAAAGAGTTAATTACTCACTAAATGATTGTCTTATCTCGGAAGACTTCTTACTTTTCCAGGATTTTCCTTCATACTACTAGACAACTCGATGGCGGTGCCATGTTGCGGTGTAGTGTCAGAGTTTAGATACGCAACGAAAGCTGCAGGGGACTTAACAGCTCAAATTTGGAGGCGATCTGCCGCAAACGTGTACGAGGTTTTAGGGGAGAAAACAACATCAGGTACCTTTTTTTCTGAAGATCTCCCTTATTCACCTCTTATTGAACGATCCAGTACATTTACTGCTGCATTTTTCCTTCTTTTTCCTCAATGTTTTGTTATAATTTTGAGGACAATTTTCATAATTTCATCAATATCAAATGTTGCAAATATTTGTGCTATAGGTCCTGTCTATGATTTTGTCGTCTAATTAACCCTTTACCAAACAACCCCTGGTTTTTACGACCCTGAGATAGGAGCCTTTTGAAAACATTGTGGGAAAAGGAGAAAATGCTGGTAACCAGCATTTTCTCCTTTTTCCCACAATTTTTTTTTTCTTGCTGGAAACAAATTTTATTTTTGAGTTACGGTTATTTTGTCGTCGCAAGTGCTTTCAGTATTTGCAGACGACACATAAATGTAGCTGAAATTGTCATACTTGTCCGTGTAAATGCTGAAAACCTTGTGGGAAAAGTGAAAATGCTTGTTACCAGCGAGAAAAGTAGTCGGTGGCTTTGGAAAGAAAATTGTGTTAGTACCGGTGTGAGAAAGCCAGGAAACACATTTGCGTCACCGACCGCCATGATATGACCTTGGCTGTTAAAGTCGCGTTAAACCCCAATACAACCAACCAACCAACCAACCAACCAGAATATGTTGCAAGTGGCTTTGATTAAAATTTAACGACATTTTTGTGAAATGTTGCAACATTTCATCGTTGTAAAACACATCTTTTATACGAAGTTTCATCTCAAGATAGCGCTATGTGGTAATAGAAAATTTGGATGTACACAATGTTAATGGACTTTTATAAAATGTATCTCAGTTATATGAAGCAGACAGGTGCTTCTTTCTATGAGTCATGATTTTGAAGAAGAACGCCGATCACATGTAAAATGTCATTTTTATCGTAAACAATTCTTGTTATTACATATTTTCAGTAACAAGCGATAGTAACAGTGTTTTAACTATAGCAGCGTCCGAACAAACATCCGTACAACAGAATGACCGCATAGGATGGTAAGCTTTCTCTATACATACTTACAGAATAATGTAAAAAAACTTGAGAAATGTGACCCGTCACAGAAAAAGGGACCTTCTTGGAACTGCGAAAAGTGTCAACCCTGGTCAGACTGCGCGAATTGCGCAGGGTTGACACTTTTCGCTTTTACGATATTTTCCGTATCAAAAGTGGTCATTCTACTTTGTTATAGAATTATTTTTGAACTATCAACTTAAGCCACCTTTTGTCAGGGCATGGCTCGTTTCATTTCTGCTGACATTGATGGATACTGGTCGACTCCGAGATATGCAACTTTGAACGCTTCTAAATTTTTAAAGACAGTCCCGTGTTTGCATTTAAAACAGATGATTTTGTTTCCTACAAATAGCTGTTTATGCATTTAGAACAACCCTATTGCCATACTTTAACTTCAAGGCTATTTTGATCTAAATTCTTGCAGTATTTTGTACCCTTGTAGGATCGAGATCAAGATATAATTATGTAATACGCAGTCATATTTTGAATCCATAAAGCCAATAGAAGGCACTGAAATTGTGTGGGGCATATTGGGAATAAGCCGACCATTCATGACTTCATGCTTTTCTAGATTTAGCAAGTAACGCAACTTCTGATTGGCTGAATCATTTGTTTTAGCCAATGAGATATTGCGTTACGTTCAAATGCAGAAAGTTCTTGGTAATTAGACAGCGAATGTTCTTGAGAATGGTTGTTGGAATAAGAACCAAGAGTCTTACATGCATACGTAAAAAAAAGATTTTAAACTTTTCAGTTAAACAAAGATTTCAATCAGATAGCTTGGCAGGCCTTTGAATTAAGATGTAGATATAAATATAGGAGCTCATTAAAAAAGCCCCGAGTCGTAATATTAGGGAAAAAGACGAAACTAATACATTTATTCAAGCATTCACCTCTAATGTTCATCTGTTTGACCTACTTTGCTCCTTTAGGTATTCCTCAGGGACGGATATTATCCCATATCTAGCAACAGGATCTGCTATCATGGGCCGAGTATCACAGAGCGGAAAAACAAACGTTGGTACCACAACGAGCTGGAGTACAGCATTGAATAATGGCGAACAGTGGATGTTTGGTGCTGTTCTTTCAGCAGGTATAGATCGAACCTTGGCGAACATAAACTCTTAGGCTGCTTAGAGGTTTTGGCGGACATTGTAGATCAAGATCAGACTGCACAGAACGTGCAGTCTGGGCCGGTATTCACCAACCATTCTTGAGAATATTCTTAGTCTTATTCTACCAAGGTTTTCAACATTTGTAAGTAACACAACTTCTGATTGGCTAAACCATTCGGTTTAGCCAATCAGAAGTTGTGTTACTTACAAATGTAGAAAAATCTGGAGAACAAGACAAAGAACGTTCTTAAGAATGGTTGGTGAATACGGGCCCTGATCTTTGATCTTCCCTGTCGGACACGGTATTTTCGTTCCCGTCAAATTTATTTTGAAATTGCAATATTTGGATTTTACCATGAAGTGGACATTTTCGTTCGAATTATCTGGCAGTTCGTGGTTTAAAACATTGTTGTATCACTCCTTTCCGTGTATTTTTTAGACACCACATCGGCGATGGTACTGATATTACGTGACATGGTAGCTATCGTAGATTTTCTTTGTACCTTACAGAACGTGTTTATGGTTTTTCTTCCCAGAAAAAATACAAGAGTGTATACATGTATTGCATTCGACAGTTGATTGAGTACTGATGCCCCATCCTCTGTCGCCAATAATTGAGCTCTCTCTCTCTCTCTGTCTCTCTCTCTATCCCCTTCCCCCGCCCCCAATGCCCAGTAATTTATGAACCTATATAAAATATTTTTTAAGTACAACGCCAATCTAAGAATCGCAGATTAAAATCATAGCAATGCCAATAACAGAATTTTTCATAGAAAAAAATTCTAAGGAATACACATGACTCTAAAGTAAATGCATTCAATACAACTTTAAAACTATAATTCGGAGAAGCTATGAGCCGGGTATCTTTTTTGACATGTAGACCTAAAACACGAAAACAAATTGGAATTTGATTATGTCCCAGTAAAATTGTATCATATGAACAGGTGCAACACCGAGCTTTGGCTCCTCGCTGCCTTTCTCGGCGACGGCACAAACAACAGACCCGGTAGGAACTGTCGTACATACCCTGACACCAACCGATGACAACCCGGACGATATTGCTGGGTTAACCGTTACCATTGATCCGGCGAGTACCGAGTTCGAGTATGATGCAGCCACTAGTGGTACGTGAAATAGAGGATAATCAACTGGTTATTTTTGATATAAAAAAAAAAAAAAATCTCACGAGGATGCGTTGTTAACCGTCGAAAAAACGAGTGCGCAGCAAGAGTTTTTTTAATGCCTTACGACGCATCCGAGTGAGATATTTTTCATATAAAAAATAACCAGTTGATTATTGTATTTATTTTATACGTTATTAACATCATTATTTTTAATTTTTCGTTTGAAAGTCGAAATCAATACTTTGGATAGAGAGAAGAAATCAGGAACATAGTGCGGATGAATACATAATTTAAAAGAACAAAATGGGACTACTGGTTGAAAATATAGAACTTACAATTAACACTATCTATAAGTGCTTATAATGAAAGAAAAAAAGTAGTTCCCAAATTACGGCAGGAAGTGAAAGTGAAAGTTGATATCGTCACTAGTGATATCAAAATTTAATACACTGGAAAATTCCAGGATTTCACTGCTAGGTATATAATAAAAATATTCTATTAACCCTTTCCCAAATGACAAATTTTAGGCTGTCCCAACCTCAAAATTGTTTGCAGATGAAAATTTTGAATTTGATGAGAATGGCAGAAAGTTTTCCGATAGGCTAGAAAACACTGTGGGAAAAGGAGTAATTGCTCGTTACGAGCAATTTCTCCTTTTCCCACAGTGTTTTCTAAAGTCTTGTACTGCAGACACGTAAAAACCAGGGCTTGTTTGCGATAGAGTTAAACCAGGATACATGTTTACCAACCGTTTTTAATGCCATTGTAAGTCTAATGCTAGATTGAAGAAAGTAATAAGTATATTTAAGAAATAATCTTCTTTCTATCGTGGTATATCGTTCAATAAACCACAGTTGTGAGTAATGAGGCACAATAAATAATCCACGAGGGTAATAGCCCGAGTGAGTTATTCATTGCGCCTCATAACTCACAACGTGGTTTATTGAACGACATACCACGATAGAAAGAAGATTATTTCGATTCTAACTTGGCCAATTCTAAATGAACGGAAAACAAGTTCAAACTAAGAGTAAAAACGCGGATGAAGATTATGTTCCATTGAATAACACGCTCATTGAATGACGTCACTCTACATGGGTTGTCGCAGATTTTACCACGTTTTCCTTGCACTGTGTTTATAGAGCCAAAGTCGCGTATCATGTTAGAATTTTAAATTACCCACTTCCAAGAAACAAGCAATTATTATCCTTCAACTTAACCGATTTAGAATTATATTCGGAGCTCCAGATAGAGGAAGTGAATTTGATTTCAGAATTGAATATATTGATAATTCTCCACTTCACCCTATGTTGTGGGTACTCATTAGAATCGTGTCATCGAGACGATTCTAATAAGTACCCACAACATAAGGTTTGGAAGAAAAATAAGAGATTTAGAATACCATCACTCCGTCTTACCTGGGGCTCTGTTACATTGGTTGTACGAGTTGGTGGATTGTTTAAGGTAGTGGACCCATAATAGGCATAGTGCAGCATGGCATAAAATTTCTGGACAGTTGATAGAGACAGGTTTTGTACCGATATGATACTATTGCACATTTTTGACCGAAAAGAAATTCCTTTGATGTCTGTCTTGAAATTATTTGTTAATAATTTTGTTATTTCCAGAAAAGGGAGGTAATTATCATATCCATTTGTAATGAAAGTATAGTAGTTTTAGATTTATAAAGGATAATTCTAGGAAGAACAAAAAGGAAAATGTGGCTCGGTGAAAGTAGCACAATTATGCTCATTTTTAATCTTAGCAAATTTTCTAGGGTAATGTTATAGTGGAAATAGCTGTTTTCTATTACGGGTCCACTACGTTAAGACTGATAATTTCGCGATGAATTTCCTTGCAGAAGTAAAGATTTTAACGGCGCCTTTGGCTGCAAACACATATGAACTTGTTCTAAAAGTCGTGGATCAGTGTGACCTAACAGGAACGGCAACTCTTACAATCGTAGTAGCAGATAACGTAAGTAACAAAAACACTATTCATTTCATGATTCTGACCCTTTTACAGTTGTTTTCGGTCATTCCCCGTAACCCCCCCCCCCCCCCCCCCCCGGATAACAAGAGATTACCATTTTACGTAAAACGAAAGAAATGTTGGGTAAATTACGTCATATTTCCATCTGGTTGTTTGCCAAGGTAAGTAGTGCGTGGGAAGTACTGTTTCCGCTTTCATTTGAAAAATAAGACAAGAAAGTTTTGATACATTACTTAATGGCTCCACAAATCAGTTGTTTTTTAAATAAGGCACATTGCAGTATTTCAAATTGTCCAAAGTAAATTTATGCTAAAATCGGTGAGAAATGAACTGAAAAGCCCTAAACAACTCTTAGAATCCAACTTAAAACTTAAAAAAGAATGAGACAATAATGGTGAGACACAGCCATAGTCACCCTTCAGCGAAACTCTACATAAGTTCAGTTGGGGATATGCACAAAAGCAGTTGTCATTCGGCAAACATCACAAGAAAATAGTAGTGAGTATAGGTTCTACATAACAAATTTGATATCAAATACTGTATTAAATGGCCAAAGTTGGTACGAAATTATCAAAGCGAGTACGAAAAGACAGCCATAGTCTCCCTTCAGGGAAACTCTACATAAGTTCAGTTGGGGATATGCACAAAAGCAGTTGTCATTCGGCAAACATCACAAGAATATAGTAGTGAGTATAGGTTCTACATAACAAAATTGATATCAAATACTGTATTAAATGGCCAAAGTTGGTACGAAATTGTCAAAGTGAGTACGAAATGACCCCCAAAAAGAGTAAAAGGAGGTACGAAATGACCAAAATTGTATGAAATGGCCAATGTACGAAACGATATTATTTCGAAATTATTGGAAGCCGAGTAAACAATATGGCTGCCTCCAAAGGTACTTTTCAAAAGCGAATTAAAATTTAGTGCCGCCGCGTACATTCGGCGCCACAAAATAATATAACCGATGTTTTCACTGGACGTATCCATGAAATATCGAAAGATATTACAATTTTATTTCTAGATAAACTACCGGATAAAACTGAAGTGACTTTCAATGGATCTTAGGGACATAGCTGTTTACAGTATCAAATATTCAAATAGATCAGTTTTACGAGATACAAATATGTTCCAGCAAAACTGTCACCAATGACAGATCAAGACACACCAGAAAGGTTGTCGATCTATTCAGGGACATAGCTGTTTACAGTATCAAATGTTCAAGTAGATCAGTTTTATAAAATAAGATAAATTCCAGCAAAACTGTTACCAATGACGGATCAAGGCATACCAGAAAGGTTGTCGATCTATTCAGGAACATAGCTTTTCTCAAGGAAATTTGACCTTATAGGAAATTGTGATACTTTTTTATACCTTTTATTCATTTTTAGACTATTTTTTGTGGAAGGTTATGCAAAATGTTGTGGAAAAAAAAAAAAAAAAAAGAGAAAAGGCTGGTTACCAGTATTTTCTTGAGCTCTAAATATGTTTCCCCCTCCCCCCCCTCCCCCCCCCCTCCCCGCATACACACACACACACGCACAAACCTTTCTCGCGCAGAAATCTCATTACTTCTTACACGTATATTACAGCCTCCCAATATCACAAGTTTACCGATTGCCGCGGCACTGCTTGAAGAAGAAACCACGACAGAGACGTTACTACATACACTTGTATATACGGACGACGGTGCCCTGACGGACGTTAGCTGTACCATGACAATACCCACTGGTGCTCCTTTTGTCCTGAAATATATACCACCGAGTTCAAGTATGTAGCGATTTTATCTCGGTTTGTGTGTTTGTCTGTGTCTGTGTGTGAACATATCGTTGGTTTACTTAAAAAAACCTCGTAACTACAGCTTGTTACAAGCTATAGTTACGAGGTTTTCGAAGTAAACTGACTATATGTACATGTATGTGTGAGTTTGTATTTGTGTCAGCTTATTCTTCCATCCGGCTGTCTGTGAATCTGTATTTTCTGTTTTCTATCTTTGTATTATTGTGCATCCGTCTGTCTGTCTCTGCTTGTCTGTATTAACCCTTTCCCAAAACAAGCCCTTATTTTTACGTGTCTGCAGTACACATCTTTTGAAAACACTGTAGGAAAAGGAGAAATTGCTCGTAACGAGCAATTTCTCCTTTTCCCACAGTGTTTTCTGCCCGTTGGGATAATTTTATCCCATTGTAATTACAGTTAAAAATTGTCGTCTGCAAACTCTTTCAGTTTGGAAGAGTCTAAAATTTGTTGTTTGGGAAAGGGTTAATACTTTGTTTAATTATTTAATGTGATAACACATATTTCTACATACAATTACAGCCGAACTTCGCCTTGATTCTATGAGATTTTTTATCAGAGCCCGCTGACTAAGCCATAATGATACGTTCCCAAAGGCCACTAGCCTTAAGCTTGTTCTACTAGTATTTGCTAAATGATGTCCAACCTACTGACTGTTTGACGTCACGCTACGTACATGTCTATACAGCATACTCATTTAGTTTACTTGTAATTTCATCGGCATGTTTTAAATCGGTCTTGGAAATGTACAAAATGATACATAAACAACCGAGTGTTACACCGAATACTTGTTTATCCACGTACATGAATTTTAAGATTCTATGTGGTATATTTAGATATTACTGAACTTGTACCAGCTGATCAAAATTTAACGTGGCTTCTCCTTTTAAACATGACCTCACACATTTCAATACGCTACACGCCTCAAATTGGCATCTAGTTCTTTCTTCTTTATTCAGATCTTACACACAGTTTAAGCATTCAAATGTACACTCCATATAATAAACAAACTATGATGTGTCACATTTCAATACGTGTATTTGGCCATTATCTCCCGCTAGATGGCATTCTATAAATACTCATCTATCTAATTTGGGCATCCTGGGTGTCCTACGCGACAACCGTTACTTTGAATTTCAAACTAAAATAAACGTTTACTCAGTAAAACGCTACCTCGTAAAATTCACTCAGCTATGATAAGCAGTTTAGAGAAATCTGGAGCTAAAGCAGGTCCCATTTCTCCTCAAGCGTATTGATAAAAGCTATTTTCTACATTGCTACTTTACAGAGCGTAATATCACAGTCAGCCCGCTTTCGGGGCTAGTGATGCATCATACTCAGGCTAGTATTAGACAGTCGAATCTTCGAAGAATATGACATGCGCAGACAACGTGTATTTGGCTTTTGACTCTATCCAGTTATTGTTACAGATTATGGGATCTATTTTACCGGTTCCACGTTGGACTACGAGACCACACCTCTCTATCAGATGTTTGTTACGTGCAATGATGGAACGTCGGATTCTGACACTAAAGAATTTCAAGTTTCTATTGAACCTAATGAGTCTCCTGTGTTGACAGTGCAGAGTAAGATCAAGTCTCTTTATTAGAACTGTCTTTATCCCTTCTGATCGCAACTTCTAATATCCTCTGCGAAGAGTGTATAATAAGATCAGATCGCGCGTCCGCGCAGTATGATCTTGTTTCACATCATTCGACAAAGAATTAAAGCATGGGATGGGTAATCCTTATAGAACTAAAAATACACTGTATATATTTTATAAAAAGAAAAGAAAAAAAACGTGTTGAAAAACATTTATATTTCATTGCATAGATATTTACACAACTCTCTTTGAAGGCAGTGGCTGCGGTTCTTGCATAGCAATTTAAGTAATACAGCCATGTAACATTTCATGACAATGTGTTATTTTTCACCTTTTTTTTTTAAACTGTAAGAATCGTTTTTGTGGTATTTGTCGAAGACAATACCACTATGAGTTCAAGATTGAATTTTGATAACCATGTATCTTACTTCGTGCAAAGCCGAAGGAAATAAACCCACTTAAACTCATTCTTTCTCGGGCAAATGAGTTTTTCTGTGGCACATAGATAGGTAATTTGAAATGGCATTTTAGAATACATTGGGCAAGGCCATCGATCGTTGAGATACTGATTTTTGATTGAAAAAAGCTTCTCTCGCTGATAGCCTTTTATTGGCGCAATGATACAAATTTGCCTACTGACCCTGGGCTTTTTCGTTCCAAAACCAATTCGTTCCATGGCTTGTTCGTCCAATGATTGCGCGCTACTCCATTTGATTGCTCATGAATATTTATAGATCGAAGTAATTGATTGTAATGTTGGAAATTAAATGTAAAAGGCTAAAGATATTTCAAAATTATACTTTTAAGGTACATGAGTACTCTCCCTTCAACCGAAAAGGTATTCATTTGCTTTTAAGTCAATATTTGAACAACATATCTCTTTTTCTTTTAAACTTTTGATTCCACACAATGGGTTTCCTTGACAAATACCACTTCAGCGTTCTCAACGCTTTGATTCTTCAATAGGCGTCATTCTATTTCTAACTGATTCGACAAATTTTGTCAAAAAGTTTCGTATTCTTTTCAGGCAATATCGTTATCGATGCTGAATTTACCGAAGCTGGAGTCACGTTTTATACTGCTTCAGCGACCGACCCGGAAAACGATGTTCTAACATACAGTATGAATTGCTCCTGTCCTTTCGCCATGAACTCGAGTAAGTATTTTACGAAAAGAAAAACTAATTGAAACGATTTAACCCATTACCACACAATCCCTACTTTTGACGATCCTGAGAAAGAAGACTGTAGAAAACATTGTGGGAAAAGGAAAAAATGCTGGTAACCAGCATTTTCTCCTTTTCCCACAATTGTTTTTCTACCCTTCACAAAACAAAATTCAAATTTTGAGTCGCCCTTATTTTGACGTCTGCAAATGCTTTTGATTTGGATAAGTCTAAAATTTTGTCGTTTGGTAATGAGTTAACCGTGTTACTGACAAATGAATTAAACCAAGATTTCCGACCAACGGTTAGAAAACTTAATTACATGTAATGCATGTTGCGTTTGAGAATCTATCCTAGATTAAAGTTAGAAAAAGTAAGTTTAAAGTCACTTTTCCTGTTGTTCAGTTATCTATACAAAGTCGATTTCTTGCAGATGGACAAACGTGACAGCATGCCTGTCGTAAAAGGCGACAAAAAGGGCATCATGCATTTTGTGTTTTGTCCATTCCTCATTTATCATGTTTGTCTTATGTTGTTGCACATGTATGTTATTTTCACCTCGCATTACTGTTTACTAAGCCTTAGTAAGTGCGCCCAATATGACCTAAGTTGTCGACGGGCCTTAAAACGCTATTTATTTATTTATCATTCTTGCAGATGGTGAGCTTTACGCAACAGAAGATCTAAATACACACAAGACAACGCCCTATACTATAGAAGTCACTGTGACAGATACCTACAATAACGATACAGGAACAGCTCAAATAACTATAACAAGTAAGTCGCCTTCATCGTTTTATTTCGTCCTTGTCCCTTTGTCGTCTTGTCGTTGTTCATCCTCCGTCTTTCCATCCTACCCCACTACCCCTACTTTTTCTGACTTTACCTTACTCTGTCCTCTTTCATGTTCCGTCCTCAGTTCTCCCTTTTCTTTCCCCTCCCACCACCTCCAAATCCGTCGACCGGCCCTATGTCCGTCACCCGTTAGTCCTCGACCCCCACCTCTTTTTCCTCCTCCCATTCCTTCCAATCTTCATACTCCTCAAACGCATCTGATGAGCTTTTTTTTTACCATTTCTGTTCTGATATTCTGATAATTCTGAGGATGTATTTAAAAAAGGGTTGCACGTAAAACCCTTGGGCCGCTAAGCGCAACTCACTGACCATTTGCGGAAAGTGCAGATCAAGATCAGACTGCACGTTCTGTGCAGTCTGATCTTGATCTACACTTTCGGCGAATGGATCTACATTGTCCCATAAGGATACATTTTTTCTCCCAAAGAAAAATTTGAAATAGCACAATTGTATTTTTTTTCTATCGGCTTGAAAATGTCATTTCAGCAGATAAAGTCAGGTTCTCATTTTGCCTTCAGATATAAATCACGCCCCTAATCTCACATACCCATCTCAAATTGCGCCTTTAGAAGACGAAGTACGAATTGATGAACACACAAGTGAAGGGACACCAAATCCTTTAGGGACCACGATTGATGTTGCCACGATAACTGGGTTTGACGACGATGGGGACACAATAACATATGAGTTTGACTTTGAGAACGGTCAAGGGCAGGATTTCTTTGACTTCGATACTACAAGTAAATAGTTCTTGATTTATTTTATGCTTTTCGGTAGTTTATCGAGAAAAAACAGTGGAATATTGTTTGATATTTCATGTTAACGATGGATGAAAAATACTGATTTTATATTTACAACTCCTTAACTGTTTACCAAACGACAACATTTTTAGACTGGTCCAAATTGAAAGCATTTGAAGACGCTTAAATTAACTTGACCAAAAAAAAAAGGAATTTGTTCTGGGTGGGTAGAAAACATTGTGGGAAAAGGAGAAAATGCTGGTTACCAGCATTTTCTCCTTTTCCCACGATGTTTTCTAACGGCTTATTTTTCAGGGTCGTGAAAACCAGGGATTGTTTGGGAAAGGGTTAATTGAAGGCCGAAACGGTAGTTCCTGCCGCCTAGTTACTTAGTAACAGTGCTTGTCATTCAATCAGAGGGACATATTACGTAATTCACAAGTATTTACAATACATGTCTGGCGCTTTATGAATATTTAAATGCGATACTAAAAACGACAGTGCTGTATTTTGATGTAAGTCTCCCAAAAGAGTGTTAGAAACATGAAATAAAAGAATATTTGTTTTTCGGTGAAAGATCGAGATTTATTTCATCGAATGAACATTATCGGTAATATTTTTCCACGAGTGAAGCAGAGTGAAAACCATCGGCAATACTTTCACGAGTATCTACGGCACTCGTGAAATATTACAGATGATGTTTACAAGGTGAAATGAATTTAGATCTTTTACGAAACAAAATCCTCTATTTATTACATACCGGATGGACATTCGTCATTCGCTATAGACAAAAAGAACTTTGAAGATATGCCGCTGACCTATAGAAATAGGAGACAAGTTGTTTATGAAAATTAATTGAGTTGTGCTGCTCTGTAAAGAGGTACTCTGATTTATCTGCAAAAAAAAAAAACAATCTTAAAGTGCTGTGTCTCTAAGTATGGCTACTGGATAATATCGTCAGTTTACTTCAAAAACCTCGTAACTACATCCCCTTGGGGTCCCGGGGTTTTTTTACTTTATAGAATAGGACCTCGGCCTTTCTCTATGGCATGTCGTAGAAGGCGACTAAAATTAGAGACAAACGGCTGCTTTCCTCGTAATTCGTAGGATTGCAGCAGGCTGGGTAGTTCTTATTCCAAATCCTATATTTTTTTCTCTTGATGTAAATAGGGTTTGGAATGGGAATCAGTTGGCCTGTGGGACCCCGTGTGGTTTAATCGGGGGTATAAGAATAAACCACTGCAGTCCCGCGATCGTCACATCTGCCATTTCATCTGGCGGAACAAAAGTGACAGCATGCATGTCGTAAAAGGCGACAAAAGGGGCATCATTTTGTGTTTCATCCATTCCTCATTTATCATGTTTGTCTTATGTTGTTGCACATGTATGTTATTTTCACCTCGCATTATTGTTTACTAAGTAAGTGCGCCCAATATGACCCTAAGTTGTCGACGGGCCATAAAACACTATTCATTCATTCGTAACTACAGCTTGTTTCAAGCTGTAGTTACGAGGTTTTTGAAGTAAACCGACGATAAACTCAGACACGGGATACAGATTAATCGAAGACTCTTTTCAGCAGTAGCTAAAACAGTTCATTGTAGAACATCTATGATTAGTAGGCATTTATAAGTTGATTAAATTTTAGCAATATTATAACTTTTTGGTGATTCATCATTCTCTCCCGCTAGATGGCATTCTATAAATACTCATCTATCTAATTTGGGCATCCTGGGTACACAACCGAACCACTTTTCTAGAGAAATCTGGAGCTAAAGCAGGTCTCATTTCTCCTCAAACGTATTGATAAAAGCTATTTTCTACATTGCTACTTTATAGAGCGTAATATTACAGTCAGTCCTCTTTCGGGGCTAGTGATGCGTCATATAAGACAGGTCGAATCTTCGAAGAATATGACATGCGCAAACAACGGGTGATTAAGGCTTTCCTGAATAGTTAACAAATGCATTTGATCTTCTACATCTAGGGCGATTTGACTTAAGTGTTTGTTTTTGTTCAACAGCCGGCCTGATCACGACCAATCAAGACCTGGATTACGAAACTCTGAGTGCAGAAGGCCTCTTGAACACGAGAGTCTATGTTCGAGCCTATGACGGACGCGAGTATTCCGATCAACGTGTTCTGAATATAATCGTTGATGACGTTAATGAAACGCCGCAATTTGCGAAGACGAAATATGCCATAGAAACAGGAGAAACAACTGTAAGTTGAACATCTAGATTTACTCCATGCTCGATGATGAACTGGGCCCGTATTCACCAACCATTCTTAAGAACATTCTTTGTTGTATACTCCAGAATTTTCTACATTTGTAAGTAACACAACTTCTGATTGGCTAAACCGAATGGTTTAGCCAATCAGAAGTTGTGTTACTTACAAATTTAGACAACCTTGGAGAATGTATTAAGACTAAGAATATTCTCAAGAATGGTTGGTGAATACGGGCCCTGGCTTGTTGCAACTACAGAACTTACTGATCCAGTGCCCGTATTCACCAAGCATTCTTAAGAACAGTCTTAGTCTTATTCTTCAGAATTTCGTCAATGTGAAAGTAACAGAACTTCTGATTGGCTAAACCATTTGGTTTAGCCAATCAGAAGTTCTGTTACTTTCACAGTCAGAAAATCTTGAAGAATTAGACAAAGAATGTTCTTAAGAATCGTTGGTGAATACAGACCCAGGTCAGCTTGTGTTGTTCGCAAGGGCTGACTTGGGTCGAAACCTTTATGCCTTTGTGAAATCTTGTACCTATCAGACTCATGTACCAGTCTATTTTAAGACAAAAGCTTGCGTGCCTATGATGTATAATAGCAACTCTACCAAGAGGGTTTAACCAAGTAGACCTGTGTTGCCTCTAAATTCAGGGACCGTATTCACCAACCATTCTTCAGAACGTTCTTAGTCTTCCCATTTTTCAGAACGTTCTTAGTCTAAAAGGTTTAGCCAGTCAGAAGTTCTGCTACTTTCACATTGACGAAATTCAGAAGGATAAGACAAAGACCGTTCTTTAGAATGGTTGGTGAATACGGACCTCGATTTTTTTTTAAGAATGCTGTTTAGAGGAATTTGTGAATGCTTGCAAGAAACTAGATTCAAGAGTGTATATTCAATTTATGCAGCCCTGATCTTGAATTATCAAAGAAGAAAAAAAACATCTGTAGCTGTTTCTATTGTTTTAACCAATCTATGCCTAAAAGCAAAGTCTGCAGAATATGTCAATAGAGACATCTTTATAGAACATGAGGATATCTAAATTTCAGTATTTAACCCTTTCCCAAACGACAAATTTTGGACTCTTCCAAACTGAAAGAGTTTGCAGGCGACAATTCTAGATTTTGAGAAAATGGCAGAAAGTTCTCAAAAAGGGTAGAAAACACTGTGGGAAAAGGAGAAATTGCTCGTTACGAGCAATTTCTCCTTTTCCCATAGTGTTTTCAAAGGACTTTTACTGCAGACACATAAAAACAAGGGCTTGTTTGAGAAAGGGTTAATTCAATAAGTTAAATGAATACACATAAACATAAATATTATAGTTACAATGAGAAACTAGTCCTTACGAGAACCCAACATTTTCCCAAATATTGGCCGCAAGACAAAACAAAATGTCGTCTGCACGAAGTAATGCGTTCTATTCCAGGCTACTACCACTCTATCTTGTCCCGAGTTTGCGGTCATTGAGGAGGACAACTACGATACTAGGACCTACTCGATGGATTGTGGGACTGTGGTGCATTTCCAAATTGTCAATAGCAACTCGGCGAACTGTGACGCCTACATCGTACAGACAGAAGAAGACGACCAGGATGATCCAGGTAATCCTAGGCAATGAGGGACATTTTTCAGTTATTTCCCTTGATGCTTCTTTTGTACTACATTGGTCCTGATGAGGGAATTACTTGGATTTTATCCTTGATTTTCTTGCACCAAACAGTTATTTTTTCCGAGACAATATTTCAAGTAAATCTAGTAAGATTGTTTACAAATCGATATATACAGAGTTCCTGGTGATTTAGAACAGAATTTGATTTGAGTTACATGTGAACCTTAAACATACATCATAGATCATTGTTATAATTATCGCAACATTCCCAAGGGAACCAAGGATAAAATCAAAGGAATACAGGTGAAAGGACCACTATGTTATTTGGTTATCTTCAGTCTTTATCTGACAAGGGAGATAATTTAATTGCCAGAAATGGCCCCCATTAGATTCACGGTTCGTATTTACCAACAATTTCTTATAAACATTCTCCGTCTTAGATCCTGTGTGTTGGTGCTAGTATTGCTTGTCTTGATACTTCTTCCTTGCCTAACTAACAACAACCTGGGCCTGGATTCACCAACTATTCTTATCTAATTCTCCCAAGATTTCATGAAATTTGAAAGTCACACAACTTCTGATTGGCTAAGCCATAAATGGTTTACCCAATCAGAAGTTGTGTGACTTTCAAATTCAGAAAATTCCGGATATTAAGATGAAGAAGGTTCTTTAGAATGGTTGGTGAATATAGACCCTGGTAGTCCTCCTCTGTCTACATAAACAATGTGGTGTCGGGCAGGACAGAAAACCGGACGGGTAAACAATAAAACTAATCCAAGTATTGTAAGCGGGTGTTTTGGGATTGGGGATTGCGGCCAGTATCGAGATAGCTACGATATTAATGGAATAGTTAAGATAGATGTAGATGATTCAGATGTAGCCAAGGTAATTTAGAACAATAGGTTTATGATGTTAAAAAGGCGTTGGTATATGGGCATAGGGGAGAGGGGGAAATCCGAGAGCAGCTGTTGATTTAAATGTGAATGTAAAAAATAATTGTCCAAGCCAAATAAGATGACGAACGTTCGTGCAGTCAGATCTGTTGTATACCAAATTAACCATGTTATACTTGAATTAGAAGATTGATTAATAAATTATTGTTTCACAGGGGCAGAATTCGAAGTTATAACATGTACGGTGACCGTGACCGATAAAGGTGGCTTAACCAATACTACTACAGTAAGTCGTCCGTCTGTCTTTTGTCTTTGTCTTTCTTCTTGCCTTCCCTTTTATGCAACGGGCACTCACTTTCTTTCTTTCTTTCTTTCTTTCTTTCTTTCTTTCTTTCTTTCTTTCTTTTCTTTCCTTTCTTTTCCTTTCTTTTCTTTTCTTTTTTTCTTTCTTTTCTTTCTTTTCCTTTCCCTCCCTTTCCCTTCCTTCCTTCCATCCTTCTTTCCTTCCTTTCTTTCTTTCTATCTTTCTATCTTGCTTTCTTTCTATCTTGCTTTCTTTTCTTTTCTCTTCTTTTCTCTTCTTTTCTCTTTTCAACTGAATATAACAAGATTGTCGTTAAAACTTCGACAAGTTATTTTCGCATACCTTTCCCCATTTCGGCAAATATCTCCCCATATTAACCACAAGCTGATGAAATAAACTCTATATATTTCACCCCCAACAGTTAGAGATCACAGTGCACGAAGAGGACGACAATCCGCCGGTTTTAACTCAAACATCGTACACATACACCATTACAAACGATACCACCCCTGGGTCTACTTTCGGGAACGCCGACGCCACGGACGCTGATTTCCTAGCGGAGCATAGACGTCACACATACTCCACAGATTCTAGGCTAGTTGATTTTTTTTTTTGTTTATTTTGCTCTTGTCCAAACAACAAAACTTTAGACCTGTCCAAATTGAGACCATTTGCAGACGACTAGATACTCATATAGAGGATAATCAACTGGTCATTTTTGTTATGAAAAATATCTCACGAGGATGCGTTGTTAGGCGTTGAAAAAACGAGTGCGCAGCACGAGTTTTTTTAACGCCTTACGACGCATCCGAGTGAGATATTTTTCATATAAAAAATAACCAGTTGGTTATTCTATTTATTATATACCTTATTAACATCGTTATTTTTAATTTTTCGTTTGAAAGTCGAAAAAAATGTAGTCGAAAAAAAAGTAGTTCCTAAATTACGGCAGGAAGTGAAAGTGAAAGTTGATATCGTCACTAGTGATGATATCAAAATTTATTACACTGGGAAATTCCAGGATTTCACTGCTAGGTATATAGTAAAACAAATTTCAAAATTTCAGTCACTTATATGCTGTTCGCGCAGTCTGACCAGGGTTGACACTTTTGGCCGTTCCCAGAAGGTCCTTTTTTGCGAGATAGGTTACAAATGATAATACCAAACCAGGATTTAAAATGATTTTCCAATCTTTTTCAGCGAGTTCGGTGTAAGCAACAACGGTATATTTTTCTCCAAGGTAGACTGGACTGGTACAAACGCCCCGGTAACAAGATCATTCACTCTAACCGTTACTGACGAAGCAGGTTAGTAGTTACTATCTCTAAGGGAAAAAGGGAAAGGGGTGGGTCGAAATAAGGAAAACTTTTTGTTAACGTCTGAACCCTTGCCAACCAATCCCTGGTTTTTTACGACTCTGAGATAGAAACCTTTTGAAAAAAATTGTGGGAGGCATTTCCCCTTTATCCAATATGTTTTCCGCCCTGCTAGAAACAAATTTCAGTTTTTAAAGATTTGAGTTTTTTTTTTTTGTCGACTGCAAGTGCTTTCAATTAGGACCAGTCTAAAACTTTGTTGTTTGGTGAAGAATTAACCTGCTAAACAATTTAAATGAAATGTTCAAACCGATAGTTAAAACTTAGATGTCGCTAATTCATTTTTTGTTTGTTTGTTGAGGGGAATTATTTCCTGATCGGACTAAATAGATCTAACGTCAGACCACACGCTCTGTGCAGTCTGTCTTTATCTGCTCCGTTGAGTTGCGCTTTGCAGCCTATGGGTTAAACCATTTTAGATACTTTCTTACAGCAAGAGAGAAAAGATGCAGGAAAAGTTGAAAGTATGTAGACTGGCTCAGCTGCGTAAACACAGATAAATCACTAGCATATATGGCAATTGGAGTGCAATACGCGAAAAGGGTCATTCGGACATTTGTGTAAAGTGTCGTCTCTGATCAGCGTGTGCACTCCGCACAGGCTAATCCGAAACGACACTTTCCAATTTTATGTGATTTTCTGTTTTACGCAACTCTACTGTAACCCAAAATCTAATGTAATCGTAAAGTGCCATCTCGGATTAGCCTGCGCGGACTGCGCAGGCTAATCCGGGACGACACTTTACGCAAATGTCCGAATGCACCTTTTCGCCTGTTGCACTCCGCATAAGGGATAGAAAAACACAAAGGTTTTGTCCTTATTTATTTAATACCAGAAACGATAACAGCGATTGGCATTGGCTCGTTTTGTTTTCCACATTTAACAGGGAACACGGACACCGCACCTGTGACGGTAAATATTGTCGATGTTCCGACCACAACCACTACAACAACAACAACCACGCCTGTACCATCTACATTCGACAGCATTGGCTCCTTTTTCGACGACCCAGGAAACTTGGCGTGGTTTATACCCGCACTTCTACTTGGTCTGTTGGCCCTTGGGTTACTTGGCTTTATGCTCATGCGTTGCTGTATGAGCCCCGGCGCATGCGCATCTGTAGGCCGGATGTAAGATGTCTTCTTTCACATTTTTCTTCATTTTTAGCATTCAGTTAGCTGTTAACCAGACTGGAAAATACCAGAGATTAGCAGATTGAAATCATGCGTAGACAACATAATTAACCCTTTACAAAACGACAAAATTTTAGACTGGTCCAAATTGAAAGCACTTGCAGACGACAAAATGAGTGGAACTCAAAAATTGAAATTTGTGTCTAGCAGGATAGAAAACATTGTGGGAAAAGGAGGAAATGCTGGTTACCAGCATATTCTCCTTTTCCCACAATGCTTTCAAAAGGCTTCTATGTCAGGGCCGTAAAAACCAGGGATTGTTTGGGAAAGGGTTAAACATAGCTGAATAGGTGGAGTTCGTTTCTAGTGTGATAGTTAGCTCGGTTGTCATGGCAACCAGAGTTCTTCACTGATTTCAATTCTTTGAAGTAGCATGACCTAAGGATCATTTCTGTGAAGTTTGATTGAAATCTGATAGTTAGTTTAGGAGGAGAAGATTTTGCATCCCTAGCATTTTCTCTTCTTCTACAAAGTTTTCGAAAGCTCTCGTCTTCAAGGTCAATAAAAATGAACATTGTTTGGTGAGGACAACTTGAAGCGATTTTGCAAACCTTTTGGTTATATGCACTTACATCTAGGATTCCCTCGCTGTCCTGTATTTCATTTACACTCTTGACAAAAAGTCAGAGACTCTTCATCTTTGCGAGCCAAGGTTACGATCACTACGTGGATCTTACCTTGGCTGATTGAGCCCGATTTCGAGATTCCTGTGATGCGCCCTCTATTGGATGCTGGTTATTACCCTTTATTACCAGGAATCTCGAAATTGGGCTCAATCCGCCAAGGTAAGATCCACGTAGTGATCGTAACCTTGGCTCGCGAAGATGGAGTATTGCAGGTTATAAATGGTTTCTTTTCCTTGTCTAGTTGCAGCGGGAGTAGCGGTGGTTGCTTTAAGAGCGGCCCAAGACGTTTATTCCGAGGAGGAGGAGGAAGAGGAGGAGGGCATATGGTCAAGACAAGGCATGCTGCACCTCCGCAGGGACACATGGTAGGCAAACGGCTCGTTGGTGTGAAAAAGACTGTTCTAACACGACACATTGTTCCTGGACCAACACAGACAGTTGTAGGAGGACCCATGTTGGGTTCTGGTCCCCAGCCAATAACCCAGCCCCTAACTCAACCACCTACGCCATCAGTATTCGAAAAACCACCGGTTGAAGAAGAGCCTCCGCCGAAAAAGAAATCTTCCGGCTTCTTTGATTTATTTAAAAGTAAAAAGCCAAAATCACCGCCTAGCCAGCCGCAGCCAGTAAAACCAAATGTTCCTGAACGTAAGGTTTTTTTGGTAATTCTTGTTCTTTTTAAATCGGCTGTGTTCAAAGAGATTTTTATTAGTTGTTCGGTCAGGTGGCAGGGGACTTGGAAACTTGTTTATGGCTGTGGTTAATCATGTTGCCCCGAGCCGAAGGCGAGGTGGCGACATGATTCACCACAGCCGTGAACAAGTTTCCAAGTCCCCTGCCACCTGACCGTACAACGAATTTATTATACTGCAAAGTTTTACCCTTTCAAAGCGCGTTAAGCGAAATTTTCCTGTTTATGATTTCACGAATCGAGTATTCTGAAGAAATAGAAATTCCCTTCTGTGTGCCCCAATTCAATGAAAACTGACGTCACTATAAAACATGCAGTTTGGTGCATAAATGTGCAGTCTGGTGATCGATCGACGCCGCCATTTTGAATGTTGTGTTGCACGTGTAGTAATGTTTACGGGGCACTCAAAAGGGAAACTGGCTTTACGTGGTTTTTGTCAGGGAACATGATATATCTGTTCCCGGCATGTTAACCAATCAGATCACGAGAAATTTCTTTGCAGTATAGTAATGAGTTATTGCCGTAGCCCTGGCGTTATCGCAATCTGCGAAGACGTCGTCATGCAAAGAATTTGACATTTTAGAATATTTCTCAGACAAATGAAGATATTTACTTCAAACTTCGAAAACAGGGAAACCCATACAAGACGGGCAGATAACCATCAAAGTATTTTTGACACGGTTATGCCCCTTCCTTGGTGTAGAAGTTTCATTGAAATCAAGCAATTGCAGCCGAGCAGTGATTGCTACCGAGCAGTGACGGCGTCATGCCGTACTCTTGTTTTTTTACCCTGTCGTTTGGGTTTTAAAATATCAAAGTATTTGCTTTGACTTCACTTCTTACGAAAATTAGAGTAAAAGCAGTACATGTATAATTCGCTGAATATCTGGTTCCTGTTTTCAATTGTCTTGTGACCAAAAAACGCCACAACGGAACATGAAACCAACCTGCAAAAACGAAGACAGCTCTAATACTGAATGTAGAGTACAAGCTATAACGATAGTATTCAATATCATGAGCTCTTTTTTATATTCAGATATTTCAAACACGTTGAAACTATTCAACACACTGGCATTAACCCTTTACCAAACGACAAAAATTTAGACTGGTACAAATTGCAAGCGCTTGCAGACGTCAAAATGAACGCAACTCAAAAATTGAAATTTGTTTCCAGCAGGGTAGAAAACATTGTGGGAAAAGGAGAAAATGCTGGTTACCAGCATTTTCTCCTTTTTCCCACAATGTTTTCAAACGCCTTCCATCTCAGGGTCGTAAAAACCAGGAATTGTTTGGTAAATGGTTAAATGCTACGTGGAAATGGTACAAATCATATTCTGGACGGTATGAATTACTTGACAGCGTCAAATTTCAGGCAAGACAGATGGATTGTTGGGTAGATGAACTATTTACCAGCATTTTCTCCTTTTCCAAAAACGTTTTTAAAAAGCCTTCTATCTCAGGGTCGTAAAAGCCAGGGATCGTTTGGTAAATGGTTAAATGCTACGTAGAAATGGTACAGTTGCTTGTCAGCATTATATTTCAGGAAAGACAGACGGATTGTTGGGTAGATGAAGTGTTAACCAGCATTTTCTCCTTTTCCCAAAACGTTTTTAAAAAGCCTTCTATCTCAGGGTCGTAAAAACCAGGAATTGTTTGTATGCTACGTAGAAATGGCTCAAATCATTTGGATAATATGAATAACTTGACAGAGTTAGGTTTCAGGGAAGACCGACAGATTGTTGGGTAGTACAACAATGTTTTCAAACGCCTTCTATATCAGGATCGTAAAAACCTGGGATTGTTTGGTAAATGGTTAAATGCTACGTGGAAATGGTACAAATCATATGAACGGTATGAAATTCTTGTCAAGATTAGATTTCAGGAAAGACAAATGGATTGTTTGGTAGATGAACTGTTTACCAGCATTTTCTCCTTTTCCTAAAACGTTTTTAAAAAGCCTTCTATCTCAGGGTCGTAAAAACCAGGGATTACTTGGTAAATGGTTAAATGCTACCTTAGAAATGGTACAAATCATATCCTGGGCGATATGAATTGCTTGTCAGGATTGGGTTTCAGGAAAGACAAATGGATTGTTGGGTAGATGAACTGTAAAACGTAAACCATCCATGAAGATAGATGATAGTGAGCAGAGAAATATATGACGAGGCTGATACTGCCCATGCTGATGAATATGATAACAATGATACTAATAATTATCTTGTAACTGTTAACCCATTTCCACACAATCCCTACTTATGACGCCCATGAGAAAGAAGCCTTTTGAAAACACTGTGGGAAAAGGAGAAAATGCTGGTAACCAGCATTTTCTCCTTATCCCACAGTGTTTTCTACCCTTCCCAGAACAAATTTCATTTTTTCAGTCACCTTTATTTTGTCGTCTGCAAATGCTTTCAATTTGGATCAGTCTAAATTTTTCTCGTTTGGTAATGAGTTAATGTTCTTATCTAATTTGTAGCTGCCAATGCTAACGAAGGAAAACCATTTGCTCCTTGGTCGTGGAAAGACGTATGAATTTTATTTTGTGAGTACACAGATCGCAAGCTTTTCTTATATTTTGTATCCCTTTTCTCTACTAAAGTGTTTACACTCAGGCAGTTTAATGCTTCGAAAAGTGCTGGAACAGAAGCTCTTGTTTATAACAAGGAATTGCTTCTTATCTCTCACTGTTTTGAAAGTATATATATATATTTTCTTCAACTGTATGACTGTGCAGTTTTTAACCCTTTCCCAAACAATCCCTGGTTTTTACGGGTCTGGAATAGAAACCTTTTGAAAACATTGTGGGAAAAGGGGAAAATGCTGGTAACCAGCATTTTCTCCTTTTCCCACAATGTTTTCTACCCTATCATATAAAAAAAAAAACATCTTTTTAGCATCTGTTAATTTGTCATCTGCAAAATGCTTTGAATTTGGTCTGGTCCAAAATTTGCCGTTTGGGAAAGGGTTAAAAAAGGTCAAAAGTACTGTGTATAAGAGATTGTTTATGGAGGGCCGAGAAAAACTCCATAGTGACTTTCAGGTAAATTCAGATTGCAGGCCTTGAGCTAGTTTATCGTAACGTAGGATTTCTGAAATCCAGTTTAATACGTAAATTAACCCTTTCACAAATGACAAACTTTTGAACTAGACCAAATTGAAAGCATTTGCAGACGACAATTAAACTCTTGCTAAAAAGATGATTTCTGTCTATGATGGGTAGAAAACATTGTGGGAAAAGGAGAAAATGCTGGTTACCAGCATTTTCTCCTTTTCCCACAATGTTTTCAAAAGGCTACTATTCCAGACCCGTAAAAAGCAGGGATTGCTTGGGAAAGGGTTAAGGTCATAGGGTGTCACTGGATGGCTAAGTTGTCTCGATCGATAATACTAATTAGTACGGACCAATGTATTGATGATATTTATGATGAAAATACTTAATGATGATGAAATAATAATTAGATAATGATAATAAATTTGATGATGGTGACGATGATCTATCTACAGAAACACTCAAGAGTCTATTAATCCATCTGTCCATCCACTCGTCCGTCCGCCGGTCCGTCCATCCATCCTTATTTTGATTTATTTTTGACCTTACCCTCCTTTATCTATTTTTCAGGACACCGATACTACCCACCATCGCATAAGCTTGAACCGTCTTGGATTCCGTTGTGTAGTCATTTCGTTATGTTTGCCAAAAGTGCTACTGTTTATTTTTTAGTGTTGTGAATTACATTCGTGTTTAATTTATTGAACGTTTGTTTCTAAGTCAGTTAAATGAATTCTAAACAACGAACATGCTGTTAATCGGAGCTTTGGCAAAAATAGGGTAAAATCGGTACCAATCTACAAAATTTTAGATTGATCCAAATTTAAAGCATTTGAAGATGACAAAATTAACGTGACTCAAAAACTGAAATTTGTTCAGGGAAGGTTGAAAACATTGTGGGAAAAGGAGAAAATGCTCGTGTAACCAGCATTTTCTCCTTTTCCCACGATGTTTTCAAAAGGCTTCTTTTTATAGGATCGTGTAAACCAGGACTTGTTTTGGAAAGGATTAACTTATATCCATGATGCTTAAAACCCAGCAAGTTACTATATAATGGGAGAAAAAAGTGAAATCCAAATTACGTCCCATATTAAATAAAAGCCAAGGTAGGCCTAACCATGGTGCTAGAGAGTGGGTCTTTATATTTGATTTTCTTTGTTTTTTAACCTTGCTTTAGCTAAAGGTGTTGTTATCATTATAATTTTACTTGCCATTCATTATCCTTTATCCGTTGGAAATTTGGGAAACTGTAAGCCCTTATGGCTTGTTATTCCCCTCGTCTTCGCAGTCTCGTTGTCTTCCGATCGCAATCTCCGAGCAGACTTGTCGTTCGTTACTTTCACCATACATTTCTGCAATGGGCTAAATGACCAGAATCTTGTCAAACCGAGGAGGACATGTTTTCTTACTGTTTAACTGTTTCATGTGTAACATTATAAAGTAGACAAAGGAAATATGATTCTGGATACATTATAGGTGCATTCAATCTGATGAATTTACATGTATACATTTGTCTTTTGAAAATAAATATAATTTTCATCAAAGTTTACCTTCAAGTAACAGACGCTTTGATATCAAACTCAGACAGCACGTTTCCTTTTTCTCCTGCGAAATCTGTCGAAGCTGCTCTTGGAACTGAATTTAGGTTCAGCAGGAATACACACCCAAGTAAAAAATAAAAATAGAATACTCATATTTCTGATGTTTTACATTTTTACTCAAAGATGGTTTTACTATGTTTTGAATTTTTTGCTTTGAATGCAATAAAACTAAATTTCAATGAAAGCGTAACGTCTTAAGTTGATATTTTATCTAGCGCCGTTTCTGTTATACAAATGCCACAAGTGTACCCATCCAGGCTTTTCTTGCGCGGCTTTTGTAACGCCTTCAGTTGGTATTTTATCGAGCGCCGTTATCAACAACGCTTCTGTTATACAAATGCCATCAGTGTACTCATCCAGGCTTTTCTTGTGCGGCTTTTGTAACGCCTTCAGTTGGTATTTTATCGAGCGCCGTTATCAACAACGCTTCTGTTATACAAATGCCATCGGTGTACCCATCCAGGCTGTTCTTGTGTGGCTTTTGTAACGTCTTCAGTTGGTATGTTATCGAGCGCCGTTATCAACAACGTTTCTGTTATACAAATGCCACAAGTGTACCCATCCAGGCTTTTCTTGCGCGGCTTTTGTAACGTCTTCAGTTGGTATGTTATCGAGCGCCGTTATCAACAACGCTTCTGTTATACGAATGCCATCAGTGTACCCATCCAGGCTTTTCTTGTTTGGTTATTTCTGTTTATTTATCGTCGCTACCAGTTGCCCATCTGAGCGACGCCCCGAGAAGACAGTTAGTTCTTACGGGGGATAGTGCAAGGATACAGGTCGAAACTACCGAGAGCTTCGCCTGATTCTTTAACGTGCTCGGTGTATAGCACCGTCACACGGGACCTCGGTTTAATGTCTCATCCGAAAGACTATTAGTAATTTTAGTTGGCCACCAGGGGATTCGAACCCACAACCTGTAGTGACCCGAAACATTGTGTTCACGAGTCCTACGCTCTACTTACTGAGCTATATCGGCTATTCTTGTGTGGCTTTTCTGTCTTTATCATGTATTTAGACAATGGCTGTCACCCTTTTCCCAAGCAAGCTCGAAACAATGTTCTTACAAGGTGACCGTTACAATGCAACACGCACCATGAAAAAAAGCTCCTCATTTCTTTCAGCTTTAGCGAGTACTGATCTGTACCATTCATGTGCAATCAAATGCCTTAGCACTCGCCCTTTAAATTTAGCACAAACTATCGTGCATAATGGAGATGTCGGTAATCGTAAGTATGTTTGAATCCGGCTTTATAAGCTCACCTGTACAAAAAAAAATGCTTGAGGTGAGATGCGGTGATCGCTTGCTGTCCGTCCGCCTTAAATTACTTGAAAGTGTTTCTCTTCAAGTATTGTTTGATATATTCAAATCAAATATCTTTGATAGGTCTCTTAGTTGTTAAAAAGGAATAATATCTATATTGTCTAGGTCATGTGGCAATGATGGCAGCTGTTACTATATATATCAGAAACCTTTGAAAATTCTCTCCATCGGAAAAATGAGTCGGAAGCCATAAGTATCAGAAATACCACAACGTCTTCTTAAACGATTAACTTGAAATGATCTTTGACCTGCTTTTGGATAGATAAACGTTGTGCTCTATATAGTGTTGATTTATACTACGAAAACATTCATTTTCTTGCCTTAAACAGTGTATAAGCTCGCTTGAGATTATCCCCGCATAAGCGTTGTCTGCGCATGTTATATTCTTCGAATATTCGATTTGTCTGCTATGACGTATCACATATACCCGGTATACCTGGGAAAAGAGGGTCATATATCGAAGCTATTAGCCTGTTTCTTAAGTATGTAGGTGCTGTTTCAATGACTGGTCGGTACATGGGTCACATGCTAGCCGATCATAGCTGAATGAATATGGTACCAGGTAGAGTATTATTGAGTAAACGTTTATATCATTTGAAATTCAAAGTAACGGTTGTTGTTTTGAAAAATCACTCCGCTTCTGTACCCAGAATGCCCAAATTGGATAGATGTGTAGTTGTAGAATGCCATCTGGCGTGAGATAATTCCGCATAATTAAAGACCATTGTGTCGACGATGATCATGTGGGGAAGCAGCCAGTGGCTTGGAGAGAAAATTCTGCGAAGTGCTGGTAAAAGAAACTCCAGGAACGCCTGGATATGTGCACTGGCCGCCGCAATATAACTGAAATAATGTTGAAAACGGCGTTCGCGACAGTTTCCATTTTCACGCGCCGTTTAACTATCATGCTCACCGTTTACTCGAAAAACGGTGAGCACCTAACACAACTGATCCTGCCTCACTTGTCCATGACTTGAATGGAAAACCAAGAACTAAAATGGGTCGTTTCATGTCGGCAAAATGAAGAAAATGGTATTTTAATCAAGCCAAATGATTATATGCGAGGCAAAAATCCAAAATTGTGCCTTCAAAAATGGTGAGACTGTAGCGATCGTCTTTAAACACCATACAATCAGCCAGTCGATTTTGGTCGCATCACATCATCAATCGACAAATCGAAACTAGGGCGCTAAAGTTTCTTGCGCAAGGGCATGCCACAGAAAAAGTCCTTCCAGTGAGCCTCGAAATCATGCAGTTTACCGTAGACCACGCCCCCTCTTTTTTATCCATTTAAACGAAAATAGCACCATTTCAATCGTATTTATTTTGTCGTCTGCAAAATTATACTAAGTCGAAAAGTTACTCTTCCGAACCCCTTGCCACGGAATACTCAGTTTTAACGACCCTAAGATTGAAGTATTTTTAAAATATTACGGAGAAAGGAGAAAATACTATTAACCTATTACCACACAATCCCTACTTTTGACGACCCTGAGAAAGAAGCCTTTTGAATACATTGTGGGAAAAGGAGAAAATGCTGGTAACCAGCATTTTCTCCTTTTCCCCATGATGTTTTCTACCCTTCACAAAACAAATTTCAAATTTTCAGTCACTTTTATTTTGTCGTCTGCAAATGCTTCCGATTTGGGCAAGCCTAAAATATTGTCGTTTAGTTATGAGTTAAACAGCATTCTCCTTTCACTTCAAATATTTTGGCCATTACAAAGACACGAATCATCTTTTGCGCTACATTCAATTTGTCGTCTGCTGGTGCTTTGAATTTAGCATAGTACATATGTATATATAATTTTTTTTTTGACGTTTTGTAAAGAGTTGGGAGTTAAATATTTTATAGTATACAAAAGATCCCAAAACCAAACCATACATCAAGTCAATAGCAAGCACTTGAAATATAAGTCGACTTTTTATATTAATGCAAATATGAATTTCTATAGGTCACCAATTTTCTCCTTTCTACACGTCACCAATTTTCTCCTTTCTACACGACAGTCTTACCTCATAAAGTATATGTACAATTTACACCTTTACTCCATGGATACTTATTTCTATGCATTGCTTATCGGAGCCTTTGGAAAACATTGTGGCAAAAGGTGAAATTGCTCGTGACGAGCAATTTCACCTTTTGCCACAATGTTTTCTATGCTATCGAAAAGGTGTCATATACACATAAGAAACGGCTTCATCCTTGCTGTTATTTAGGGTCAATTAGAGATACCATGGAAATGCCTTATGAAAAAGAGATTATTTGCCTTTTAATTTTTTTTTTCTGCATTTTGGAGGGCCATTCTATCCTCTGATTCAGTCAATTGTGAAACTACATTTATTTTATGAATCAATAATTATTCAATGACCTGCTTGTTATAATGGATTGTAAACCATTAAACCGCCTTTTGTCACAGCATAGCTTATGTTTATCGTCGCCGATCTTAAAAATCTCCTTTGTACACAATATTTTCTCCCTCCCACAGAAAATGCACCTTTTCATGTAAAAACGTCTTTTTCAGATTGAGTTGCCTATGTATGTGGCATGCGTAGATCATGATCAGACTGCACAGAAGCTGAGGTCTGATCTTTGTTTTACACAAAGAAATTCTACCTCCGAAAATATACGCATTCCTTTTAATCCATTTTAGGCTACTTTTACAGTTTGAGTTACCTTTAAAAACAGTACAGATCAAGATCAGACTGCAAGTTCTTTGCAATCAGATCTTGATCTACGATAAAGTTCCTACTACCTAGGTTACACAGATTCTACTCTAACCCTTCACTACACGATATCGATTTTAAACAACACTTTTGAAAACAAAGTGAGAACAGCAGAAAATGCTGGTAATGGATATTTTCTCCATTGCCCACCGTCTTTTCAACGTTTACAAGGATTATTTAAAATAGTCACTTTGGCCACATTTATATATCCGTCTTCAAATCTTATCAATTTGGACGAGTCTAAAATTTCGTCGTTTGGTAAAGAGTTAACCTTTTACCGAAGAACGCCAAAAGATTGGACTCTCTCGTATTAATCCTTTACCATACAATGACGACTGTTAACGCCCCTGAAAGAGAAGGCTTTTGAAAACATTGTGGGAAAAGGAGGAAATGCTGGTTACCAGCATTTTCTCCTTTTCCCGCAATATTTTCTACCCTATCCAAGAAAAAATCATTTCATTTGGGTCACTTTGAAACTGTCATCTGCAAATGCTTTCAATTCGGTTAAGTGTTTGTTTATTTTTTGTGCAGCTAAGGGTTAAAAGGGTTGCAGAATTACAGGCTGACGTAGCCAATACGTTTTTCCAATGCATTAACTCTTTACCAAACAACAAAATTTTAGACTGGTCCAAATTGAAAGCATTTGCAGACGACAAAATTAAAGTGACTTAAAAAATTGACACTTTGGGAGTGCTAAAAACATTGTAGGAAAAGGAGAAAATGCTGGTTACCAGCATTTTCTCCTTTTCCTACAATGTTTTCTAAAGACTTCTTTCTCAGGGTCGTCAAAAGTAGGGATTTGTGGTAATGAGTTAAACCCCTTCCTCTCACAACATGGCTCAAATATATATTATTTTAGGATGCAAAAATGGTTCATGCTTGGGCGCATCTTGTATTGCTGACTTTTCTGTTTTTCGTTGGTTCAACCATTATTATGTATAATATTTGTTTAGGGCGGGTGTTTTACAGTAACTGTTCAACACGGGTGGAGGTGTATCGGTGTGGGAGTAAAATTTTATGACACAAAACACTCGGATTGTGTTTAACTTTCAGCAGATCTTACTGGAAATATTTTTACCCGGTGGAAAAAAAAAACGAATTTCTACATTTTATGCTTTAATTTTTGTATTATGTCGAACATTCTTTGTAATTTAAGACTTGGTCGGACATATTTTTTTGAGCTCTACAATCCTGCGTCCGCGTTGTTTGCTGAACTAATTTTAAACGACACGTTAGTAGGCCTATATGGGTTATAGGGAAAAGTTTTTTTTAACTGTTACTACTCCTAACGAAGACAAGTAAACAGACAATCAGACAAAGATTCGGTTAGAATGGCTGTCAAAGGTGGAAGACGAACTAAATACATAAAGACAGGAATTATCGCAATTATTTCACTATTAATGGTGAACATTATAGTCGTCGTCGTGTTACACCATCATGCTAATGACACAATGGTTATCCTGAGAGAATTCCGGAAAGTCAGTGCCGACAAATCACGAACGACTTTGACCAATGAAAACGAGGAACCAGAATCACGTAACTTGCCGAGGAAAGATGAAAGCAAAGAAGAGAGATTAGATGGTCGAAATCACTACACTGAAACAAGAAAACGCAGCAAGAAGAAAGAAGATAAAAGGCTCGAGGAAGATGTTAAATCAAAGAATGTCGCAGATGAAAATCAAGCAAAGTTGGACGTATATCTCAAAAATGGCCCATCCCTTGTTGATACCTCAAAGGAGAGGTTGAGTGTAGTAGAAAGGAGCAAAACTGCTGGAAGCCTTGTGAAACAGGCAGCAATATTAAAAGACGAGGAAATAGACAAAATGATCCTGAGGTTGAATTCTTCAAAACTTGAACCGTTTTTCCCTAAATCGTATTGGGTGAGGAACTTTTCAAGTTTTGCTTATGCCATAGGAAAACGGAAACGGAAAACGGGCGCAACATTACCAAGCGTGAAAACGATGTACAAAAAGTGAGTAAAATGTTTTGTGATCTTCGTTGCTTTGATTCTTTTTCCTTGATGACAGGTGCTTTATCAAGACCACAACCTGTAGAACTCGGTCGGTAACCTATAAGTTTAGAAACCTGGTTCCGTCTTCACTAACCGTGCTTAACCCTTTCCCAAACAACAAATTTTGGACTCTTCCAAACCAAAAGAGTTTGAAGACGACAGTTTTAGATTTGAAGAAAACGCCAGAAAGTTCTCAAACAGGGTAGAAAACACTGTGGGGAAAGGAGAAATTGCTCGTTACGAGCAATTTCTCCTTTTCCCGCAGTGTTTTCAAAAGACTTTTACTGCAAACACGTAAAAACCAGGGCTTGTTTGGGAAAGGGTTAAGAAAAATCTTAGTCTTATTCTTCTGAATTTCGTAAGTGTGAAAGTAACAGAACTTCTGATTGGCTAAACCATACGGTTTAGCCAATCAGAAGTTCTGTTACTTTCACTGTTAAGAAAATCTTGAAGAATATAAGACAAAGAAAGTTCATAAGAATGGTTGGTGAATATGAACCTAGAGGGTGGCTGGTTCAGTTCTCCAGTTCGGCCATTTTCTCTCTGATTGGTGATAGTCAAAGTAACAAGGTCTGGTCGCTTTTTTACTGTTGATCATTATTTCGACGATGCGTCGTCTGCGAATGTCATATTCTTCGAAGTTTCGACTGTCTTATATGACGCATCACTAGCCCCAAAAGCGGGCTGACTGTAATATTACGCTCTATAAAGTAGTAATGTAGAAAATAACTTTTATCAATACGTTTGAGGAGAAATGAGACCTGCTTTAGCTCCAGATTTCTCTAGACTGCTGATCATAGCTGAGTGAATTGTACGAGGTAGCGTTTGATTGAGTAAACATTTATTTTAGTTTGAAATTCAAAGTAACGGTTGCCGCGTAGGAAAGTGGTTCGGTTCTGTACCCAGGTGCCCAAATTAGATAGATGAGTATTTATAGAATGCCATCTAGTGGGAGATAATGTCGACGATGGTTATGTGGGAAGGCATGGTATGTTTGTTTGCTGGGTGTCTAAGCTGTTTAAATCATTACCAAACCACAAAATTTTAGGTCTGTACGAATTGAAAGCATTTGCAGACGACATAATAAAAGTGAATGGAAATTTGAAATTTGTTTTTTGAGGGGTAGAAAACATTGTGGAAAAAGGAGAAAATGCAGTTTTCTCCTTTTCCCACAATGTTTTCCAAAGGCTTTTCCCCCAATGGAAAACATTGTCGTCTAAAGTAGGGATTGTGTGGTAATGGATTAAACAGAATTTCATTTGTTTGACGTCGACCAGTGCTCCTAATCATGTTGTTGTTGTTGTATTGGAGTTTAACGCCACTTTAACAGCTAAGGTCATATCATGGCGGTCGGTGACGCACATGTGTTTCCTGGCTTTCTCACACCGGTACTAACACAACTTTCTTTCCAAAGCCATGCACCGACTACTTTTCTCACATGCTTCAGCAGAGGTGAGAGGCGAAAATACGCCGGAAAGAAAGTTTGCCTCAACCGGGCTCCTAAACATGGCTTCCTGGATTTATTAAACTGATATGTCGAATACTGCATTCTGTTTCAAGACACTTGGTGCTGTAAAAAAAAAAGACAAAAATTTAGATTATGATTAGCGCGAAGAAAGGGGTGGGTTTATGTATTGAGAGAGGCAAGCGTTCATTGTCATGCCCAGGGACAGCATCGCGTGATCAACATTTTTTTTCTTTTCCTATTGCAGAATCGACACAAACTGGAAGAAGTTCCATAGCAACATCCGGAGATACTCTCTGTACAACCCACGTGACGAGACTATAGACCTGCTACTTAAAGACATGGCAACGCAGAGAATAACATCCACAGGTAAGGTACATGTTTGTTTATGTGTTTGCCCAGTCCTTAACTCTTTACCTAACGACAAAATTTTAGACTGGTCCAAAGTCAAAGAATTTTCAGTCGACAAAATAAATGTGACTAAAGAATTGAAATTTGTTTTAGGAAGGGAAGAAAACATTGTGGGAAAAGGAGAAAATGCTGGTTACCAGCATTTTCTCCTTTTCCCACAATGTTTTCAAAAGGCGTCTTTCACAGGGGTGTTGAAAGTTGGGACTATGAGGTAAAGGGTTAACTCTTTACTAAATAACAACATTTAGACTTGTTCAAATTCAAAGCAAGACAACAAAATTTATGTGAGTCTAAAATTGAAGTTTCTTTTGGGTAGAAATAGAAAACAGTGTGGGAAAAGGAGAAAATGCTGTAGGCCCTACATTACATGTCCAAGCTTTTCCCTTGCAACTATGCCACTGGTGCTTTGACCAACAAAGATACATACAGCTGTAGTTCGTAAAATATAGATCGAATGTGATACAAGTCTGATAAATTAGCTGACACAACTAAAAGTATATATACTAGAACGAGAAAGAAACGCAGGGTACCATACGAGAAACTGAACAAGCTTCGGACCTCCATATGCAGTCAGTCACTACTTTTTTTTCCACTGAGGATGGGGTACTGTCAATAAGAAGCCATTTCCTCATTTCAATATAGACCACACTGGAATGAAAAGAAACGCAGGGTGCCATACGAGATATTGAACAAGCTTTGAGTCTCCATATGCAGTCAGTCACTACTTTTTTTTTTCACTAAGGATGGGGTACTGTCAGTAAGAAGCCATTTCCTCATTTCATTTAGCCACATTGAAATGATATTCAGAACTGATCAGTGGTAAACATAAAATCATAATTTAGAATTCTCAATCAAGTTATACACCTGTAAACTACCCTGGAAGGTTACCCAGCGTTTATTTTTCGTCCTAGTAGACATTTATGAATGGACATGGATGTGGAGAACTGGAGATGGACAACGGAATGCAGGTTTCAATAAGGGGTTTTCTCAAAGTAACTATGACATTATGTATATGGGCCAAAGAAAAAGACATCATGGTTTAAGGTCCACAGTCCCCAAGTCTCATAGTAAAAGACGGAAGTTGCCGAGATTGGTTGAATAGCCTATAGGGATTGTAATCCTTAACTCCATTTTTATTCAGCGCTTCTGATAGAACACGATGGTAAAACTTTTAGATAAGCATCAGCAATTTCAGTACTGCTACTTATGCCTAATTCCCCCATTGTTTTTTGCCTCCTCATTTTCCACACAACATTGCAACATTGTTGCTCTATAGAAACATAGTGCTTCTGTTGCTCATGTGGTTGGTATCATTTTCCAACTTAGTTTCTTTAACTGTGTTGTTTTACGTTAGTATCTTGACAGAAAGAAATGTGATAAATGCATTGATGTCTGGTCTTTACGACAATTTCCAACGGTATTCAGGTTTGTATGTGATTGCATAATGGTCGACCCGACAGGGAAACTTAAATAAAATTGGGATGGTTGTCGGTGCAATGGATGGAACGAGTCAAAAATATGAAGACCTGCTAAAATTCGATCAAAAATAGTTTTACTTCGGGTATCGATTTTACTTCTGTACATGTAGGCTCACTCGTCTTAACTCGGCCAATTCCGTACCTATATCTAATTTGATGGCTCCTGTCACCCCCGGTATGCCGAATGCATGTGGATTTATACCCAGGTTATCATATACAATACTGAAATGGTTTGGTAGACGGAAACTGGATTAAGGGTCATCAGCATGATATCCAGCAATTCATTCTGATGCACAAATTTGACCAGAGTTACCATTTCCTGTTGGCTGCGTATTGGTCGTGGATAAAAATTAATACGATATATCCAAACAGATTTCTAGTCATAACCTTCTGTAATGCACATTTGAGTCGGAGAGCTTCTGTAATGCACATGTGTGTCGGAGAGTGGGAGAAAAACGTCAACATGCATGTTGATAAGCAATATATTTCATGTTATAGGATGAAGGTTGAAGACATAAATGCAGTGCATTAAAGGTTAACTTTAGGGGCGTCAGAGACAATTCCTATCGTTAACTTTTCGAATCATTGCAAAAATAGTATATCCGAATTGCTGTAAATCAGTAGGATCGATTCGATGAAAAGTTATGTTTCTAATAATGCTATTAGCTTGATTATCATGTTTTCTTGGCTTGGCTACAGTCGCTTGACTTTTATTGGAAATACTAAGTCGAACAAGTGGGTTTAACTGTGTCAAAACTACTTTCATTGTTATCTGCCCTTGTTGTATCGGTTCCCCATGTGACAGAGAACAAGCTGTCCAAGCTTCAGGTGACTATCTTCCGTCATGACAAGAGATATAAAATGTCAATTTTTTGTAATGTCAAAGTTTTTACCATATGACAACGCAGACGATGGCGCAGACGACACAGGGCTACGACAATACCTCGACGTTTTCTTCATAAACAATCGAGCTAAAAATGATTATTGTAAAAGATTTCAATAAAAAATTATTATACTGCCTTAACGATCATTTTGATACATGTGACCCGTCACGCACAACGATTTTGATACATGTGACCCGTCACGCAAAAAGAGCCCATAATTGAACCCGTAAATTAAAAAAATGATGAGGAGATCGAAGCCAGCTTAGGTTGATCCGGGAAGATATGTTTAACAACTATTTAGCATGGTTGAATTTGAATGGTCTTTTAACATACAGAACATCTGCCAAAAGCGTAAAGTTTTGACCCTGGTCAGACTGTGCTGTCGGCGTAGTCTGACCAGAGTCGATGTTTTTTGCAGTTCGCAGATGGTTCCTTTATGCCTGACGCGTCACAAATGAATGTGTTGAGACAATCCCCGAGTTTTTTCTGCTCTCTGTTGTCCATCTCCATATCCATGTCCGCCCGCAAATGTCTAGTACATATGCAGAATTTTAAGCACTGCTCGAAATGGGAAGCAATTCTAATTTCATTCAAACAATGAAACAATTGAAGCATTGTTCAAATTACGTTCATGACACAGCGGAGTACTACTTAAATGTGAAAAAATTCAAGCACGAGTACTGTGCCAACTGTAACACTGTTGAAGTAATGCTCAAAATATAACTCAACTGTTGCAATTTCCAAAACGTTACTAAAGTGCCAAACAATTCCTGGTTTTTGCGACCCTCAGAAAGAGGCCTTTTGAAAACATTGTGGGAAAAGGAGAAAATGCTGGTAACCAGCATTTTCTCCTTTTCCCACAATGCTTTCTACCCCGGTGGAAACAAATTTCAATTTTTGATTTACATTTATTTTGTCGTTTGCAATTGCTTTCAATTTGGACCAGTCTATTTTTTTTTTTTTTTTGGTAAAGGGTTAAATGTAACTGAACTGGGGTATTCAAAATGTGGCACAGATTCATTACAAGTCACACTGTGACGGAAATAAGGTACTGTTTAACATTTGAGATCATTTTAGATACTGTTGAAAATTTGATGATCAAGTCAAAAGTCGTAAGTTGTAATGATTTCCTTTTCAAAGATTAAAGTCCTGACATATTTCAGAGTCTAAAGGCAAAGGCCTCTACGTGAAATTAAACTATTTAATCACCGTCGGACGACTCTTGAAAACTGTCGTAAAATGCCCAGTCGTCAGAGGACCAACTTTCATCCTCGCCTCTCGGAAATACTTCGACTTTTTTCTCCTCGAAGTAATAGAACTGTTCCCCGCCTTGGGAAGCATAACAATACAAAATGTCAAAACGGCTGTCCGGGGGTGCAAAGGTGAGGGTTACCCGATAGGAACCGTTTTTCACGCTAGTCTTCTGGGTGAAATTGCCCTTTGCTTCCAGTAGGTTTGGTCCATAGGTCGATCGAAGTCTAATTTCTACTTCTGGTGTCGGTATACCCGATGCTTTGCATGAGACTACAGCCTTTTTAGTGTTGTTCACAATCAATCCAGTTTTTCGATCGTCAAATCGAAGAGTTTCGTACGATCTGAGTGTAATCCTGGTATCGATTGTTTCATTGCCATTGGATGCCCTACAGAGGTATGCCCCTAGCATTGACCCACCTTGTTCGTCGTCATCATGCAGTGTCACGGTTTTAAGTCGGGTCACTTTGTCCAGAATAACCTCTTCCGACGTAAGCTCGTTTAACCGACCCTTTCGTTCTCTAAATATAGTTACGTCGGGTACGGGGTTTCCCATTGCAAAACAGAAAACACTGGCATTAGATGTATAAACGTAAATATTCTCGAACCCCGTGTATAGAGCTAAAGAGCTCGGTGGTGCAATCGACTTGAACTCTTCTCGTGTTATTTCAATCACAACTCCATAATTGATTTTTTTCACAAACTGACTTGCAGGCTGGGGGATCATTAGGCCGAACATACCACCGTTCTTAAGATATTCTTCTTTAATTGTGAAAACAATGTCAACATCTCCGATCCCGTTGTCATTTGGTGTTAGAGCTATGTCATTAGTGTATAACTCGTTAACGGTGAAAGGATCTGTTGTTGTGTTTATGTACGTAAGGTAGTAGTCCAGGTCGTAAAAACCGCTGTCTGGAGTTCTTTTCTCTCCAAGTTGAAGATAGCTTCTCTCAATACTTAAAGTAAAATTGTATTCATCCTTTAAATCGTTCGGCAACACAAGCGTAGACGGGTATCTGGTTACTTTGCACTCTGGGTCGGTAAAAGCTTGTTGGCCTTTTTGAAGAATAGCCTTTTGGTCTAAAGTTATGGACGCAATATAATTCCGCGAATGAATTCTGATAACAATGATTCTTGTCAAGTTAAGATTGAATAGTTCAATTTCAGAAGCATACAAATATTTCCCTGTTAGTGATTTTATTTTCTGTAAGCGTCCAGGTGAACGAACCATTCCATTTCCTCTAAGAAACATTTGGAACCATTCTATGCCATAATGATCCCCAGCTTCGAATTTCATACTAAGCTTCACAGAATCGTTCTTTTCCCCTTCGGTCTCGAAGACTAATAGCTTGAGTATGTTCGAATTGTCGATATCACGTGACTCATTGTCAATTGCCTGTTTACAGTCACATGTTGCTAAGTTTACTGCGCGGCACATTTCCGTCAATCCAACTGCAATCGCAGACATTTTCTTCTCTAGGTCCTTGTTTTGTTTTACCAGCTCATCAACAATGCTCTTCATGTCATTGCTGTCATCATAACCCCAAACTCCAACCATCTGTATCAAACAAATACATATGACTTACAACATTCGAAAAGAGCATTCCAACATTTGCGCCCGCCCGGATGGCTCAGTGGTGAGCGTGTCGGACTCATAACGTCCTGGTTGTGAGTTCGATACCCGGTTGAGGCAAACTTTCTTTCCGGCGTATTTTCGCCTCTCACCTCTGCTGAAGCGAGTGAGAAAAGTAGTCGGTGGCTTTGGACAGAAAGTTGTGTTAGCACTGGTATGAGAAAGCCAGGAAACACATGTGTGTCACCGACCGCCATGATATGACCATAGCTGTTAAAGTGGCGTTAAACCCCAATACAACCAACCAACCAACATATATTGCGTCAAGTGTCGTCTCGGGTCAGTCTGCGCAGGTAAATCCGAAACGACAGTATTAGTTTTTTGGTAATTTTCTGTTTCGCAGGTGTACTGTAGCACAAAATCTTATGTAGTCGTAAAGTACCGTCTCAGATTAGCCTGTGTTAATCTGCAATTAATTAGAATATTGAAAAAAATCTATAATTATATCATCTGGCATAGAAAATGCCATTTTCTTTTTAATTTTAAAACATTTCGGGTAAAGAGCTGATGCTTTGAACGCTGAGTAACTTCTTTGTTTTGTCAAAAATGTTTTAGCAATCTATCAGCTGCAAGAACCTGCGTAAAAAGGAGAGCCTGTTCGAGAATGGGATTAACTCTTTTACCAAACAATCTCTGGTTTTTATGACCCACAGGAAGAAGCCTTCTGAAAACATTGTGGAAAAAGGAGAAAATGCTGGTAACCAGCATTTTCTCCTTTTCCTACAATGTTTTCAACTCTTCTAAAGTCAAGTTTCGATTCTTGAGTCCCATTTATTTTGTGGTCTACAGATACTTTTAATCTGGACCACTCTAAAATTTTGTCACGTTTGGTAAAGAGTTATAATTAAACTATACGTACAAACAGCAACAAAAAGTTGGACACCAAAATAATCCGAGTATTTTCCATTTTACACACTGTTCTACAAGCCCCTGTGCAACATTAATTAGAACATCAATGTACAGGCTCGAAGCTGTTTATCCCAGAGTTCTCTGCAAAAATACTCAAGTCAGTTCCCTCGAGAATTTTAACCCTTGTCCCTCTAAATAACTAAAATGAAATGTTCAGTTCAATATATAGTAAAACCCCAAAAATTATTATTTCAAAATATGTATGTTTCGGGGAAAAAACTCTCCAGATCGGACAGCGTAGATCCAAGATCAGACTGCACGTTCTGTGCAGTCTGATCTTGATCTATGCTGTCCGCAAAAGGTCAGTGAGTCGCGATAAGGAGTGGGTTAACTCTTTACCAAAACGACAAATTTTCCCGGTAAAAGCACAATGGGTAACAATTTGGAAGCGGCTCGAACGTTAAGATTGCCTTTATGGAGGGTCCTGTGTGGCTCAGTGGTAAAGTGCAGGACTCGTGGTCTGGAGGTCCCGGGTTCAAGCCTCACTAGCTCCACTGGGCTTTTTTCACAGGAGTGTCCATGGGCAAGACACTTCAGAGCCTAGCCTAGTACTGGTGAAACCCAGGAAACATGAATATGTGAACTGTCGCCGTGATATGACTGAAATAACGTTGAAAGCGGCGTAAAACACTATTAAAACAAACAAAAGCCTTTATGGAGAATCGAAAACACTTGATAAAGGAGAAGATGCTGGATACCAGCATTTGCTCCTCGATATTTTCGACATCCTTATTCTTCAGGATAGTAAAGTCTCTGTGTTCTTCTGGAAAAGGTTTACTCTTTACCAAAGGACAAAATTTAATACTGGTCCAAATTGCAAGCATTTGTAGACAACAAAATTAACATGACTTGAAAAAAATCGACATGACTCAAAACTTGAAGTTTGTTGGTGGGGGAAGGACGTGAGAAAAGGAGAAAATGCTGGTTACCAGCAGTTTCTTCTTTTCCCATTATGTTTTCAAAAGGCTTCTTTTACAGTGTCATGAATTCCAGGGATTGTTTGGAAAGGGTTAACCCATTACTATAAGGTCAACTTTTGGGCTTTTTAAAAATTAGTGCCAGTGATCAAAAAGATATTTTTAAATAGCAAGATCGTTTTTTATTAAAAAATAGATTGGGATTAAAAAAAAAACAACAAGGAAAAGGAAGAAATCGCAGATAACTTTCAGTTGCTTACATTCCCCATCCCATCGCCTTCAAATGCACGGAAAGTCGTATTTGTGCAGTAATTTGTTTTTCTCTGCACTGTGAAGGAGAATTATTCTGAAAAATTCTTGGCTTTTACGACCCTGTGATGGAAGCTTTTTGAAAACATTGTGGGAAAAGGAGAAAATGCTGGTAACCAGCATTTTCTCCTTTTCCCACAATGTTTTCTACCTTACTAGAAACAAATTTCAACTTTTCAGATACGTTTATATTGTGCTTTCAATTTGGACCAGTCTAAAGTTTCGTCGTTTGGTAAAGGGCTAAACACGATGTTGGTCAGGGTAAATATATCATTCACCAATGCTCACAGTAAACATCTGTAAATCTGAACTCGTGGGGGTTGTAATTATTTTCACAGATTCTCTGAAAGTATAGTGATTGGATCATTTCTTTTGGCGCAGCTGAATGCATTTGCCCTTGACCTAAATCTTGGTACTGATAAAGAATTAATAAATGGTAACCTGCGATTGCTAAAAAATGTGCACATGTTTATTCGGCGGGACCCTTGCGGCCATATTTTTCTCCCACACTTATGAAACTACCATTGTCTGTACATGTCATAATTATTCTTCGAAGATTCAACCTGTATGATGTGACGTATCACTCCCCCATTATTGGGGTGGGGGTGGTGGTGTGGGGATTGTAGTAATACGCACTATAAAGTAGCAGTGGAGAAAATGGTTTTTATCATCACGTTTGAGGAGAAATCAGGCCTGTTTTAGCTCCAGATTTCTCTAAACTGCAGCCCCTTTTTATTTGGTTTTCCCCTACCCTCGGGCCAGTGTTCTACTGAGGCTGCGTGTTTACGATTTTCTCGCTAAAAAAAAATCAAAATGTCGCAGAGAAAATATGGTAAGAATAGATTTTTGTCGCAAATCGGAAGTCTCGGAATCAGCATTATAACTATTACAATTTAGTGTTTTTCATAGGCGCCGAGGATGCGTATATGCAAAATGAAATTTGATTGGACACAGACCGATAACATCAACCAATTGTTGATTGTGTACCTTACATTCATGACGTAGTATCTTCTGCAATCTCAGTAGGAAAATGGTTTCGCCGCCAAGACAAAGAAAAAAAACAGGCATTATCCTAAGCTTCTGTGGTAAGCCAAAGCATTTGTAACAAACTTAGTAAATCTATGCAGTCAGACCGGAACTCGGACCCGTGACCCCTCACTTACAGAGCTCAAAATAATAGCACCGTCGTCTTATTTTTTAAGTCTCAGGCTTTCATGCACGACTCAATGACCTTTACGGACAGTCTAGATCAAGATCAGACTGCACAGAGCTATTTGTATGTAGAATAATTCTGCACAAATGGGGTTTTATTGTGGGGAACAAGCCAACAAAATGTCCAAATAGGTGTTGGGAGGGCAGCGCTTTGCCAAGGATTAGTTCGTTAGTTTAGTTTAAACATATTTTATTCAATAATGAAGTGGGGTTGGACCACAAGTTCTACAGTACCAACGTAGAATTGGTCCGTCCCGAAAACGAAAAGAACAAAATAATCTTTCTATGGCAACAAGCAAAAAATATATATAACAAACTAGGGAAACAAAAAATGGGTAACTGAATATAAGAGAAAAAAGATAGAGGGATGAAAATAGGAGAGAAAAAAAAGAAGAAAGGAAATTTCGGTAATAAACATACAAGACAAAGATGAAAATCAAGTTACATGCGAAAAGCTGGAGTGAGAGAAGATAGGGAAATACTCAATAGGGGATAGGAAAATACTCAATTTGGTTGGTTCTATTTGGCTACATACAAATAGCTCAAAATAATAGCACCATCTTCTTGCACGACCCAATGACCTTTACAAACAGTGTAGAATGTGCAGTCTGATTTTGGATCTACACTGTTGGATAATGAGGTATCTTTTCTTCCAAAATACCTTTGAAATAGCAAACTTTTGGTGTTTACTTTCAGTTAAAGAGTTTATATCACTTATTTGGCGGGACACAGGTTACAGATATACATGTATACTGTATGTTAAATACTGGTAACAAAAACAAATTTTTCAGTTCCATAGAAAAAATTAAATATTTGGTTTTTCAAAATTATATTTTTGGGAATTATATCACCTTATTGGGCAGTGTGGATCAAAGATCAGCCTGCACATTCTTTGCAGTCTGATCTTGATCTACATTGTTCACAAATGGTCAGTGAGTTTCACTTAGCAGTCAAAGGAGTAACTCATTACCAAACGACAATATTATAGACTTTGTCCAAATTGAAAGCATTTGCAGATGACAAAATAAAAGTGACTTAAAATTTGAAATTTGTTGTGTAAAGGGTAGAAAACATTGTGGGAAAAGGAGAAAATGCTGTTTACCAGCATTTTCTCCGTTTCCCACAATGTTTTCTAAAGGCTTGTTTCTAAGGGGCATCAAAAGTAGGGATTGTGTGGCAATAGGTTAAAGGCTCAAAGGTTGCAATGAATTTCAGTTCAATTCACACTCTAATTTAAAAGAAGCGTTGCAGCTGCTATGATGCTGTGTATAAAAAAAAAGAGATCTTGTTGTGATTTTGCATTTTACTTATAGACGACACCAGTGGCGGAACAGAATTAAAGGTCATTGTGACGTTTGAAGATGGTGGACGTGCTATCTTGAAACCAATGAGGTAAGAAAATACAGAAATGATCGATATACAACATAAAATATTAGTTAACTCATTACCAAACAACAATATTTAAGGCTTGTCCAAATCGAAAGCATTTGCAGACGACAAAATAAAAGTGACTGAAAATCTGAAATTTGTTTTGTGAAGGGTAGAAAACATAGAGGAAAAAGGAGAAAATGCTGGTTACCAGCATTTTCTCTTTTTCTCACAATGTTTTCCAAAGGCTTCTTTCTCAGGGTTGTCAAGAGTAGGGATTGTATGGTAATGGGTTAGGGTAAATTTTACTTTTTTAGTTCCATAGATGAAAATAGTAGTAATTGTGGATGTCAAAGGTCAAGACCACACATTCAAAGAACGTGGCAGTATTCTTCGATCTCTTTCTATCCCTATGTCAATTCACATGAATGAAATAAATATCTGTTTGAGTTTCAATGGAGTGCAATTTGTATGGTAGGTGCCAAAGGACTTAAACTTTGACAACAGTCTTTGTTGGCAACTTAAAGGAAGCTACTTTTTTTCTATAAATGTGTTAAAAACTATCTTTTATAGAGACTCATACAACCTTTTGAAACTATTTGTTCAGATTTCCACCTTCAACAGCTTTATTCACCTCACAGCTCCAGCTCACTTTTTCATGTCTTTTCATATTTTTCACTAGCACAGCTGAAAGCAGTTTTGTTAAAACATGGTCAGAAAAAATGCCAACATAATGACTTTTTAGCTCCACTGGCTGAAGCCAGCAGGTTCATGTCATGGCCTGGTGTCTGTAGTATGTGTGTCTGTCCGTGCTTGGATGTCCATCCGTATGTGTTTTAACTTTTATAGATTTCAACCGTCCTCTTTTCTCAAACTACCCATCCAAATGCTATGAAACTTCACAGAAATTATTCTGCTATGGTCTGCTTCAGACAGAAGTTGATTTCTTAAAAACTGGGCAACTGAATTTAGCCAGTAGCTTTCTTTAATGGACCTTTCACAAATTTCTTCATATTATAGGCCCTTGAACTTTACCTTTCATGCCAATGAATGGACATGCTAGTATTGCCTGACAGTGTTCATTGTTTTTTAAAGCCCTCTTTTCAGGGTCGTAAACACTTCAAATCTTGTCGTAAACGGTAAAAAAGTCAGTGGAGCGATACAGGGCCATCATGGCCCTCTTGTTAGTGGATTTGTATATCAACTTTACTTTGAGCAATCCATCTGCCTAGAACCAACAACATCGTAGTATGAAACAAAAAGTAGAATGGCATGAGGTATGCATATTTTATATGTATGTGCTCTACACATTCTCCTACCATTTTCAGCTAATTTGCCTTTAAACTTGCTGTAGTCTCCACCATTTATGCATAAACATAACCATTCCTTGATCAGGTACCAACAGAATGCCGAGCAAATTTGATGGCTGGCTTATCTATTCATAAAGTACACATAAGAGAATCCTAAAATGCTATCACAATCGGCCTGCTTAGCAGACCAACTTTCTCATGTCTGCTTTTTCATCAAGATATGTCATAAATACAATATTATACGCATATTACTCATGAGAAATTTATTTTACATTTCCCTGTATCACTGCTTATATTGCACAACAAATTCTTTATTCAGGACTTTCAGTTCTTTGATTTCAAATTTTCTTAGACTTTTCTCTGTTTAAAGTAAAGCAAGTGTGATTCAAATAATTGAATATGTCTATGAATGTAAAGAAATGTCTTGTGGGAAACAGGAAAAAATGCTGGTTACTAGCATATGGTCGTTGTACGACAATCGGAGTTCCAGATAAGAGGGAGTGATGGCATTCTAAATCTATTATTTCTCTTCCAAACCCTAAGTTGTGGGTACTCTATTAATTATTGTCCACTAAACTCTATGTTGTGCATACTCATTAGAATCGTCTCATCAAGCGATTCTAATGAGTACCCACAACATAGGATTTAGTGGACAATAATTAAAACTTTCCATTTTGAAATCAAAATCACTCCCTGTATCTGGAGCTCTGAACAATGTTTCCAAAAAACTGTCTATTTCAGTGTCCTAAAACTGGGGACTGTGTTGTAAAAGGCTATGAGAAAGATCCATGACAGATTGTACAGTATTGTCTGTCGTTGTCAACACTGGTTGCTTGCATACAAGAGGTGTTTAGCAAGAAAGTTTCTAACTGTTCAATAATAACAATGAAAGAGACAACTACTGTCCAAAATGTTGAGTTTTATATTAGCTTTTACTCTTGTAGGTTTCCCCGAGACTGGCCCATCAATCCAAATATCTTTGTGTTTGATGAAATGGAAAGGCATGTCGCTGAAATAGCCGCTTTTCACCTTGACAGGTAAGTTTTCGGGTTTGTGTCTCTTTTGTTTCACCCTTTGAGCGGATTTAGCCGCTGCTAGCCTTGACAGATTGATATTTGTCTTTTTTTTCCATTACGTTTAATCTGTGGAGCAAAACAGTGGCTTTTACCCTTGACACATCAGTTTTTGTATTTTTAATTCTATCATTTTTAACTCATGGGGAGCCCACCTCCTTTTCAAGCAGGTTACCAGTTTTCTGGAGTTGAGTCATTTTCTCCAGCTATCAAGAGCCCTGCATGGCTGAGTAGTTAAATGAAGGCCCTGGGTTCAAGGCAGTTTTTGGGCCAGAATATGTGAGCTGTCAGCATGATATGACTGAAATGATGTTGAAAAAGCACCATTTTATCAATCAGTTCCTGCTATTTTCTTGAAGCAAGAAGTACCACCGTTATAATCTTAGCGAGCAATCCAGTCAGTGGTTTATCAACTTTGTGAAATAAAATTTTAAGAACGTTGTGGGGAAAGAGAAGTTGTTGATTACCAATCTTTTCTGTTTTTCCGTTTATTTTCTACACTTTGTGTGCATCGAAGACCGACTTTATCTGTGCCATTATTTGAGTTGCCTACTTCAACCAAACCACAGAAAAAATTCCTTGTTTCAAGGGCCCAGTGGGAGATGGCTTTGGGAAAAAAAATGCTACGATAGGAAATGCTTGAAATAAGGCTTTTTTTTTACCCAACAATGTTATCGACCCTATCAAAGAAAAATCTCATCTTTTGAATAATCTTTGATTTAATCTCTGCAAAAACTTTCAACTAGGACAAATCCAGGATATTGTCGTCTGGTTAACTCTTTACCACACAATCCCGACTTCTGACAACCCTGAGAATGAAAGCCTTTTGAAAACACTGTAGGAAAAGGAGAAAATGCTGGTAACTAGCATTTTCTCCTTTTCCGACAGTGTTTTTTACCCTTCCCAGAACAATTAACTCATTTCCAAATGACAAGATTTTAGGTTTGTTCAAATTGAAAGAATTTGCAGACGACAAAATAAAGTGACTGACAATTTGAAATTTGTTTTGTGAAGGGTAGAAAACATTGTGGGAAAGGGAGAAAATGCTGGTAACCAGTATTTTCTCCTTTTCCAACAATGTTTTCTAAAGGCTTCTTTCTCAGGGCCGTCAAAAGTAGGGATTGTGTGGTAATGGGTTAAATTTCAATTTTTCAGTCACCTTTATTTTGTTGTCTGCAAATGCTTTCAATTTGAACCAGTCTAACATTTTGTCGTGTGGTAAAGTGTTAACCTCCACAAAAACTTTCAACTAGGACAAATCTAGGATATTGTCATCTGGTTAAATATTGAATTAGTCATGGTAGGTGAAAAGGGGGCTTTACTCTTTACCAAACAACAAAATTTTAGACTGGTCCATATTGAAAGCATCTGTTGAGAACGAAGTTAAAATTTGTTTTTGGTGAGCCTAGAAAACCTTGTAAGAAAAGGAGAAAATGCTGGTAACCAGCATGTTCTCCTTTTTATAGGCCCGTCAAAGACGGGACGTATTATGGGATCACCCGTGGCGGGCGGGCGGCGTCCAGTTCTTTGTCCGGAGCATATCTCTAAAACTATACAAGCTAGGGTTATGAAATTTCATGGGTGGATAGATCTCATCGAGGGGGAGTGCAGTGCACAGGAATCATAACTCTTGCTAGCTTAATTTTTGAGTTATTGCCCTTTGTTGTTTTTCATACTTGAATTTTGTCCGGAGCATATCTCCAAAATTATACTAGCTAGGGTTATGAAATTTCATGGGTGGATAGATCTCATCAAGGGGGAGTGCAGTGCACAGGAATCATAACTCTTGCTTGCTTAATTTTTGAGTTATTGCCCTTTGTTGTTTTTCATACTTGAATTTTGTCCGGAGCATATCTCCAAAACTATACTAGCTAGGGTTATGAAATTTCATGGGTGGATAGATCTCATCGAGGGGGAGTGCAGTGCACAAGAATCATAACTCTTGCTTGCTTAATTTTTGAGTTATTGCCCTTTGTTGTTTTTCATACTTGAATTTTGTCCGGAGCATATCTCCAAAACTACACTAGCTAGGGTTATGAAATTTCATGGATGGATAGATCTCATTGAGGGGGAGTGCAGTGCACAGGAATCATAACTCTTGCTTGCTTAATTTTCGAGTTATTGCCCTTTGTTGTTTTTCATACTTGAATTTTGTCGGGCGCATATCTCCAAAACTATACTAGCTACAGTTATGAAATTTTATGGGTGGATAGATCTCATCGAGGGAGAGTGCAGTGCACAAGAATCATAACTCTTGCTTGCTTAATTTTTGAGTTATTGCCCTTTGTCATTTTTCATACTTGATTTTTGTCTGAAGCATTTTTCCAAAACTATACTAGCTAGGGTTATGAAATTTCATGGGTGGATAGATCTCATCGATGGGGAGTGCAGTGCACAAGAATCACAACTCTTGCTTGCTTAATTTTTGAGTTATTGCCCTTTGTTGTTTTTCATACTTGAATTTTGTCCGGTGCATGCCCCAGCTTTACAACTTGGGGTAAGATGGGCGTATCTTGCGACAATTTGCCGCTCTTGTTCAACAATGTTTTCAAAAGGCTTCTTTCTAAGGGTCGTTAAAACTAGGGAGTGTGTGGTAAAGAGTTAATACATCTGGAAAAAGTATCCACCCACGTCAACCTGAGCAGTTCTTGTAGGCTGACCTTGTTCAATGTGTTTTCTATTTAAACAACTCCACTTTTATTATCTTTTAACACAGATACGTATGCGCGCTAAATGACCAAAGCTATCCATGCGCCATAAAATAACATTCATTCATTCTATTTGTAAATAATTCTGCAAGAGACTTTCTTGCTTTCAGATCCAGTGGATTGTTGGACTAAATTGATTTTTATGAATCTATGATAATGTGAAGGTCTACTTGAGATGCATTAAACCTCCTTTTACCAGAGTATGACATTGATATTTTCTTAATGGACCATCCTTATATTGACATTTTCATAGTGGACTCTCCTTATATTGATATTTTCATAATGGACCATCCTTATTTTGACGTTTTCGTAGTGGACCACCCTTATTTTGACGTTTTCGTAGTGGACCACCCTTATATTGACGTTTTCGTAGTGGACCACCCTTATATTGACGTTGTCGTAGTGGACCACCCTTATATTTGACGTTTTCGTAGTGGACCACCCTTACATTTGACGTTTTCGTAGTGGACCACCCTTACATTTGACGTTTTCGTAGTGGACCACCCTTACATTGACGTTTTCGTAGTGGACCACCCTTACATTGACGTTTTCGTAGTGGTCCACCCTTACATTGACGTTTTCGTAGTGGTCCATCCTTACATTGACGTTTTCGTAGTGGTCCATCCTTACATTGATGTTTTCGTTGTGGACTATCCTTACATGTTACTAAGTAGTAAAGAGTTACTGGTTGCAACTTCTCTTAACTCTTTACCACACAATTCTGAGTTTTAACAACCCTGAAAGAGAAGGCTTTCGAAAACATTGTGTGAAAAGGAGAAAATGCTGGTAACCAGCATTTTCTCCTTTTCCCCCAATGTTTTCTACTCTGTCAAAGTCAAAAATCAGTGTTTCAGTAGCATTTAATTCATTATCTGCAAATGCTTTCAATCGGGTCCTGTCCAAAATTTTGTTGTTTGAAAAACATTTAAGGTGATTTTGGTTAACCTGTTATTTCAGAATACTAGGGTTCTATAGAGTTCCGCCGACAGTAGGAAGGAACATCAATGTGACCGAATTCTATGCAGTCGCCCCTAAATCTGTTCGAAACACATACTATAAATCACCAGGTATAGTATATGTCATGTTTTAATCTTTCAAATGCTGATTAAATGAAGTTTTTAGTTTAAACATACTGTATTTTATTGCCAAGTTATGTTACAAGAATGAAATTTATAACACAGAACAATATACATAATTGAGGGACTAGGCAAAAGGGTCTTACCACATTCAAGTTCTCTCAACTTAGATTCTGTTATTCCTTAAATGGAGAGTACCTTATCATTTAGTTAAAAATAACTTTCTTGTCAAAATTTAAAGAAACTACTAGTATTTTGTCCAAATGTATCATTATATAGCAGTAATGATGACCTAAAGATTAATGTACATAGTTCTTGTAGACTGATATTAACCCTTTACCCCATAAGGCATTTCTATGGCATCTCTAATTGACCCTAAATGACAGCAAGGATGAAACTGTTTCTTATGTGTAAATGACACCTTTTGATAGCATAGAAAACATTGTGACAGAAGGTGAAATTGCTCGTCATGAGCAATTTCACCTTTTGCCACAATGTTTTCCAAAGGCCCCTGTGATCAACGTGTAGAAATGAGTATCTATGGAGTAAAGGGTTAAACTACCATGTATATGAATACAAGCATGGATGTGCTTAGCATCTGACGGTTTAAATCCACCTTGAGTTTGTTTGCCTAAGTCAATGAAATGGGAAGTAAATGCTGAATTCTTTATCCTTCTATATTTGTTATAAAATATAGACTTTAGTGGTTATTTACTTATAAAGGATAAACCTTTACCGAACAATCCCTGGTTTTTATGACTGTCAGAAAAAAGCCTTTTGAAAATATTGTTGGAAAAGGAGAAAATGCTAGTACATGTAATAAGCATTTTCTCTTTTTCCCATAAGGTTTTCTACCCTGCTGGAAACAGTTTCAAATTTTGAGTAACATTTGATTTGTTGTCTGCTAGAGCTTTCAATTTGGAACAGTCTCAAATTTTGTTGTTTAAAAAAAATACAGTTGCATAATTAGGTTAATCCTTACCACACAGCAAAATTTTAGACTTATCCAAATTGAAAGCATTTACAGACAATAATTTCATAGTGGCTCAAATGATGCAATATTTCTTTGATAGAGAAGAAAACTTTGTGCAAAAAGGAGAAAATGCAGGTTACCAGCATTTTCTCCTTTTCCCACAAAGTTTTCAAAAGGCCTCTTCCTCTTGGTCGTCAAAAGTCGTCATTGTGTGGTAAAGGGTTAAAATAAGATTGTTAATAAAAAAAATGGCAAATTCATTGTGATGCCATCTGGCAAAAGAGGTTCTAATGAATCTCCTTGATACATGGTACCAAACAAGTAATTATATAAGTATAGATCTATATAATCCACTGGCTTAACCCTTTACCAAATGACAAAATTTTTAGCCTGGCCCAAATTAAAAGCACTTGCAGATCGCAAAGTAAATGCTACTCAAAAATTGAAATTTGTTTTGTGAAGGATAGAAAACATTGTGGGAAAAGGAGAAAATGCTGGTTACCAGCATTTTCTCCTTTTCCCATAATGTTTTCAAAAGGTTTCTATCTCAGGCTCGTAAAAACCAGGGATTATTTGGTAAAGGGTTAACTCATTATCAAACAACAATATCTTGAGGGTTGTCCAAATTGAAAGCATTTGCAGATGAAAAATAAAAGTGACCGAAAATTTGATTTTTTTTTGTTAAGGGTAGACAACAATGTGGGAAAAGGAGAAAATGCTGGAGAAAATGCTGGTTACCAGCATTTTCTCCTTTTCTCACAATGTTTTCTAAAGGCTTCTTGCTCAAGGTCATCAAAAATAGGGATTGTGGGATAATGGGTTAATCATGAGGCAGACTGATTCCTTTGTATACATAGAATTGACCAATGGCAAAAGGTTTGACCCAGGTCAGCCTGTGCAGAATGCGCAGGCTGACCTGGTCGATCATTTTTGAGAATGCAATGTACTCACTTTTCATTGGGCATGGATCAAATTTATGTTTTACAAAAGCTTAACCTTGTACCTTGTAATCCTTGCTTTTAACGATCCCAAGAAAGAAGCCTTTTGAAAACATTGTGAGAAAAGGAAAAAAATGCTTGTAACCAGCATTTTTCCTTTTTCCACATTATCAAATCTTCTCACAGCATAATTTAATTTTAAGTTACATTTATTTTGGTGTCTGCAAATGCTTTCAATTTGGACCAGCCTAAAATTTTGTCGTTTTGTAAAGAGTTAAATGGTGTGCAACACAGGAAAAAGGACATTCGGTCATTAACCCATTACCAAACAACAATATTTTAGACTGGTCCAAGTTGAAAGCATCTGCAGACGACAAAATAAAAGTGACTGAAAATTTGAAATTTGTTTTGTGAAGGGTAGAAAACATTGTGGGAAAAGGATAAAATGCTGGTTACCAGCATTTTCTCTTTTTCCCACTATGTTTTCTAAAGGCTTCTTTCTCAGGGGCGTCAAAAGTAGGGATTGTGTGATAATGAGTTAACCCATTACCACACAATACCTACTTTTGACGCCCCTGAGAAAGAAGCCTTTAGAAAACATTGTGGGAAAAGGAGAAAATGCTGGTAACCAGCATTTTCTCCTTTTCCCACAATGTTTTCTACCCTTCTCAAAACAAATTTCAAATTTTCAGTCACTTTTATTTTGCCGCCTGCAAATGCTTTCAATTTGGACCAGTCTAAAATATTGGCGTTTGGTAATGGGTTAATGTAAAGTGTCATCTTTGATCTGCTAGTGCAGTCTGGCTAATCCGATAGAACACTTTGCATTTTTATGTAATTTTCAGTTTTGTGCTTGTCTACTGAAGGAGAAAATCAAATGTAGTCATAAAATTTTGTCTAGAATTAGCCTGTGTGTACTGCGCAGGCTAAGTGGAGACCACACTTTATGCAAATGTCAGAATGTCCCTGTTTGCATGCAGCAAGCCAAATGGTAATGCATCAGTCTGTTTTATTTTGACAGCTGGTAACACATGTTTCTATGGGAAGTGCGACTTCTTTTGTGACAGTAGCACACCATTTTGTGGGAACCCGGACATGATCGAGGTCTCCTTAATGGCTTACCTGCCGTCGAGAGTTTATGCCAAACGTGCTTCCTGGTATCAGCCATACAAAGGTGCATACAGGTAGGTTTATTCTGGTTGAATTGATGTGGAATCACAAATACATTTCTTGCAAGAAAATATTATTGAAAACCCTTTCCCAGGTGAGCCCAACTTTATGACCTAAACTCTTTACAACATGACAAAAATTTAGACTTGTCCAAACTGAAAGTGTTTGCAGAGAACAATTTAAATGTTGTTTAAATGATGAAAATTGTCTTTGATGGCATAGAAAACATTGTGAGAAAAGGAGAAAATGTTGATTACCAGCATTTTTTTCCCTTTTCCACAATGTTTTCAAAAGGCTTTTCCTATAGAATGGTTAAAACTCGTGATTGTGTGGTAAAGAGTTAAACAAGCAGGCTTTGAAAACTCGGGGTGGGAGGGGGGAAGGAGGAAAAAATGCTAGTAACCGGCATTTTCTCCTTTTCTCAGGATGTTTTCAACTCCATCAACAACGGATTGCACTTTTTTCAGCAACATTTTTATCGACTGCAGATGACTGGAGTTTGTACTAACATTTAATATATATCTTATATTTTTGCCTTCTGGTAAAGGACTTGAGAAATCAAAAAAAAATTAGAATTTTTTTTTTACTTAACTCAGTACCAAACGACAATGTTTTAGGCTTGTCCAAATCGAAAGCATTTGCAGATGAGAATATAAAAGAGCCTGAAAATTTGAAATTTGTTTTGTGAAGGGTAGAAAACATTGTGGGAAAAGGAGAAAATGCTGGTCACCAGCATTTTCTTCTTTTCCCACAATGTTTTCTAAAGGCTTTTTTCTCAGGGTCGGCAAAAGAAGGGATTGTGTGGTAATGGGTTAACAGAAAATTATTTAACGAAAATAGGTAGACATAAGATTCCTTTTTCATCACAACATTTTGAAACACTGAGCTGCTATTAGATGACAAGTTTTGATAAAAGTGTTATAGATAATTTTGTGTGATTTTAGGCAGTCACTTTTGTTACATTTTTTTAAAGTAGGTTTACATGATTTTATACTCGATGTCTGATGTAGTCACAGACATCTAGAGTTAGGTTGGTCCTAGACATATTTGAATGGTTGGCTGTCTTACGAAAGTGAAATGCATAGCTGAAATAGAAACAGCATCTGATGGGGTTCGAACCCATGGCGGACAAGATCCTTGTTTTTTGAGATTTAAAAGATCAATATCATAACAACGAACCAAAGAGATATCTCCCCGACACACTGGTCAAGTATTGTATTAAACCCTTTACTCCATAGATACTCATTTCTACGCATTACTTGTAGGAGCCTTTGAAAAATATTGCCACAATGTTTTTTTACACTATCAAAAGGTGTCATATACATATAAGACATGGCTTCATCCTTGCTATTATTTAGGGTCAATTAGAGATGCCATAGAAATACCTTATGGGGTAAAGGATTAAATTGGGATGAAGTTATGCATGAACGAGTGGTCTCCCGTAAAAGCTGCAACTTACAATTAAGAAAGTTTTGAGATGAACAGTATAAACAAAAAATTACAGACTTATAAACTTATAGGGAAAGGGACAAACTATAACAATAAATGATAGGAAGTCTTAACCCATTACCGAACGACAATATTTCAGACTGGTCCAAATTGAAGGCATTTGCAGACGACAAAATAAAAGTGACTGAAAATTTGAAATTTGTTTTGTGAAGGGTAGAAAACACTGTGGGAAAAGGAGAAAATGCTGGTCACCAGCATTTTCTCCATTTCCGACAATGTTTTCTAAAGGCTTCTTTCTCAGGGGCGTCAAAAGTAGGGATTGTGTGGTAATGGGTTAAATAAAAATGAGGTCATTTGCATATGTTCATCCCTCCAAGCAAGTGGAAGTAATATGTCTTGTTTTTCCTTAACTTTTAGCAGGTGGAAAAAAGCACCATGGGAAACGAACGAGAAGTTTTGTGATTCTTTGAAATCCACCTATCCATACAATACAGGCAAATTGCTACTAGATATGATCGACGCTCACACTTTTGATTTCTTGAATGGTAAGAATAATCGCACATGCTCTGTAATGTGATTCCTCATTTCCTCAGAATTAACAATAGTCGTATAGGTCGTGTAAATTGATAGTATTTGCATTTCCATTTCAAAAGAGTAAACAGAGAAATAGTTATAGAAATGGGCCATGCACTGACAAAAGGGCTTATTGCATCTCCTTGACACATTCTGTTTAATCCATTCCTACACAATCCCTACTTTTGAAGACCCTGAGAAAGAAGCCTTTAGAAAACATTGTGGGAAAAGGAGAAAATGCTGGTAACCAGCATTTTCTCCTTTTCCCACAATGTTTTCTGCTCTTTACAAAACAAATTTCAAATTTTCAGTCACTCCTACTTTGTCTTTTGCAAATGCTTTCAATTTGGATAAACCTAAAATTTTGTTGTTTGGTAATGAGTTAACAGCTCTCTGTACCAAGAGGTACAATATTCCTTTCACATGCAGAAATTGAGCAGTAACTGTGCAGACTTGGGTCGATACTTTTTTATGAGACGCAATAAGTCCCCTTTTCAAGTAGCATGGTTCAAATATTTTGGGGTTGGACTTTTATTTGCCGTGGAAAAATTGCTGATTGGGCCAAGACCTGCTGGCTCAGTAGTTATGCCAAAAGACTTAATGCAGAGGTTGAATTCAAAATAACTAGAGTGGCAATTTGGGATGATTAAAGCCATTTAACATTTTAATCAAAACACTCAATTTTCTCATTCAAGAACTTTACACAGATATATGTTTTAGATACAAGGCCATGAGTGTACAACGAAATGGGAAAGATGTTAAAAATTGACAAGATTCCTGGTTCAGAGATCAAGGTTAACTCTTTACGACACGAGAAAATATTAGACTGGTCCAAATTGAAAGCATTTGCAGATGATGAAATAAAGGTGACTGAAAAATTGAAATTTGTACTGGGAAGGGTAGAAAACACTGTGGGAAAAGGAAAAATGCTGGTTACCAGCATTTTCTCCTTTTTCTACAGTGTTTTCCAAAGGCTTCTTTCTCAGGGGCGTCAAAAGTAGGGATTGTGTGGTAATGAATTAAGCAAATATTGGAAAATATGGGGGCCCAGAAAACGATACTGTGCTTTATATCTTTATAAAGGAGTTATTAGTACACCTGCAGGTGGAAGTTAGAATAATTATGAACATGTTTGGTAATCAACATCTCAATCTACCATATTTTTTTGTTCTTTAATTTTTACAGGCAATCAAGACAGGCACAGTTTTGCATTCTTCAAGGAGTTTGGAAATTTTTCTTTTCCAATTCTATATGATAATGGACGTGGGTAAGAGCTATAAAGTTTATGTGATACTCTAATACTTTACCACACAGTGATGACTTTGACGACCTTTGGAAAGAAGCCTTTTGAAAACATTGTGGGAAAATTTCCTTTTCCCACAATTTTTTCTACCCTATCACTAAACAATTGCACCATTTGAGCCACAATGAGATTTTTGTCTGCAAATGCTCTCAATTCGAACTGTTTTTTTTCCCTCTAGCAAAAAAAATTGATTCTTGTTTAAAAAGTGCAAGTTCATTACATCAAGCTGATTTAAAGACAGCAACAGACAGAGTTGTGCCATGTCCACTGTGATATGACTGAAAATTTTGGGAAAATCCATCTTTCTCATCCTTTTCTTTTTATTAGTTCCACTGGCCAAAAGCCAGTGAGCTTATGTCATGGCCTGGTGTCTGTCGTGCGTCCGTGGGTGCATCCATCCGTATGTGCATGTGTTAACCTTTATTTCAAACATCTTCCCTGAAACTACCCATCCAAATTTGATGAAACTTCACAGAAATGATCCTGCTATGGTCCTCTTCAGAATTTGTTGAAAAATTTTGATTCCTTCAAAAACGCTGGTTGCCATGGCAACAAAACTGAAAAAAAAAAAATTTAAAGATCTTCTTCTCTGAAACCACATGGCCCATGGTTACTGAATTTGGCATGTGGCTTTATCTAATGGACCTTTAACAAGTTTCTTAATATTATAGGCCTGGGATCAAAATTGGCTTCATTCCAGGGATCACAAGTTTTAAATGGCCTCCATATATAGTCACTTCAAATTTAACATTCATCAAGGGAAATAACTTTTTTGTAAAGGATAAAGTTTGTTACTATTTACCTCCCTTGATTATCAAACTGCAGTGATGCATGATTGGTGCTAGATATTTAATGTTTTTGATGGAAAAAAATCCGTTTTTAGGGAGAGTGATTTGTTTTGACCCTAACAGTTATGCTCACATGAGTGGAATATTAAATTCAAAGTAAGGCTTCTGTCATTCAGGGTTTTTTCCAAGAACTTTAACTCTCATGCCAATGAGTAAACCTGCTCAGTGTTCATTGTTTTTAAAAGCCCTCTTTTTCAGGGTCTTGAACACCTTAAATTGTGTTGTAAAGTGTTAAAAAGCCAGTGGAGCGATACAGGACCATCATGGCCCTCTTATTTGTGACAAACTTTGTTAAAAGGGAGCTTAAAGCATCTGCAAAAAGTATCAACCCAGTCCAGTCTGCGCAGGCTGACCTGGACGGAAACTTTTTGCTCCTGGTCAATTTCCTGCATGTAGAAGGATCAAACTAACTTTGGATTCAGTCATTTGTCAGAGAAAACTTATATAATTGCTACAAAAAATCATGTATTGCCAGAGCATGGCTCAAATTTTGTCAGTTTTTTATACCCATACAAAACAAATGTTTTCGGGGGTATACTGGAATCAGCCTGTCTGTCCGTCCGTCCATGTATCTGTCCGTGTGTCTGTCCGTCCGTGTGTCTGTCTGTGTACAAAATACTATCAAAGCGCTGGCGGGGGTATAAAATCACATTCAGTGACAGCTCTAGTTTTATTTTTATTTATTTCAGGTATGGACTAACAAACTATGACCCAGTGTCAATTCTGGCACCACTGCGACAGTGCTGCATCATCAGAAAGTCAACATTTCTAAAGTATATCAAGTTGTACTCTGGACCAGAAAAGCTATCAACACTCATGGAGCAAAGTTTATCTATGGACCCTGTGGCCCCTGTGCTTCTTAAGGGACACTTAGAGGCCCTGGATAGAAGATTGATTAAGATTCTTAAAACAGTTGTGGGTTGTTTAGAGACTCGTTCTTTTCAACAAGTGATCATATATGACTCATTCTGAATGAGCGAAATTTAAAATATCAACTGCAAATGTTTTCAGTTGGAACAAGTGTATATCTTTGCCATCTGGTAAAGAGTAAAGGCAGTCAGTTCTTCAGATGAGATTGAGTGATGGTATTCTAAATCCATTATTTCTCTTCCAAACCCCATGTTGTGGGTACTCATTAGAATCGTCTCAACGAGACGATTCTAATAAGTACCCTCAACATAGGGTTTAGTGGAGAATTATAAATATTTTCAATTTTGAAATCAAAATCACTCCCTCTGTATGGAGCTCTGGGCAGTTTTAGACACTTTATCTCTGGTAAAGAGTAAAGGCAGTCAGTTCCAGATAAAGGGGAGTGATGGAATTCTAAATCCATTATTTCTCTCCCAAACCCTATGTCTCGACGAGACAATTCTAATGAGTACCTACAACATAGGGTTTAGTGGAGTATAATGAATATTTTCAATTTTGAAATCAAAGCCACTCCCTCTAAATGGAGCTCTGGGCAGTTTTAGACACTTTATCTCTTGTAAAGGCAGTCAGAGTTCTAGATAAAGTGGAGTGATGGCATTCCAAATCCATTATTTCTCTTCCAAACCCTGTGTTGTGGGTATTCATTAGAATCGTCTCAACGAGACGATTCTAATGAGTACCCACAACATAGGGTTTAGTGGAGAATGATAAATATTTTCAATTTTGAAATCAAAATCACTCCCTCAGTATGGAGCTCTGGGTAGTTTTAGACACTTTATCTCGGGTAAAGAGTAAAGGCAGTCAGAGTTCCCGATAGAAAGGAGTGATGGTATTCTAAATGCATTATTTCTCTCCTAAACCCTATGTTGTGGGTACTCATTAGAATCGTCTCGACGAGACGATTCTAATGAGTACCCACAACATAGGGTTTAGTGGAGAATAATAAATATTTTCAATTTTGAAGTCAAAATCACACCCTCTATATGGAGCTCTGGGCAGTTTGAGACACTTTATCTTGGCGATGTAGATAAAGATCGGATAGCTTCATTAAGTTGTTGTTGATGCTATATGCATGTACCTACATGGGTCCACAGATCTGTAAAAATAACATTTGTTAGTATATCTGTTTTTAAAGATGGCCCTTCAGATTTTGGGACGAAAAACTTTACAAAAATGCAAAAAAGTCATCCTTATAATCCCAAAGCCTTTTAGTTTTCACTCATAAAACCACAGTAGTCGAAAACCGTCCAACAACACAAGAAATTAGAGATTTACTACGGCCCAGGTTGACACCAACGGGAGACACATTCTATTTTTAGATGATCAATTCGCTCATTTACTTACAGGAATACACAGTGGAAGCTTCAAACATAGCGTCCGAAGAAGACCTTATAGAAAATGATTATTACATGTTTGTTATGATAGGGAATTTAAGCGTTATGAGTCACGTGCCAGTCACTTGACATTCCCACAATGCTTTATTGATTTTTGGCGCGAAAGCTAAAAATAGCTTAAGAGGCTACGTAGCCTTTTAAGGGAATACCATTGAAAAAAAAATTTTGTGTAATTTTATGAATCTTAATTATTGATGATTTGTATTATTTTTTCATATGAATTTCAGTGATATATATATTTTTTTAATTTGTTGAGATGTAAAAATTCTAAATACCCACCTTTAAGGTAGTACCATTCTAATTGAAAACAGCTATTTCCACTCTAATATTATCCTAAAAAAGTTGCTATAATTAAAAGTGGGTATTGTTGTACTACTTTGACTGAGCCACTTTTTTCCATCTTTTCCTTCTTAGAATTATCATTTATAAATCTAGGGCCATTCTATTCTGATTACATAAAGAGACAATAATTACCTCCCTTTTCTGAAAAGAAGCAAAAATATCAACAAATAATTTCAAGATGGACACCAAAGGAATTTCTGGTCGGTTAGAAATATGCAAAAATATTGTATCAGCATAAATCCCTATATTGTATTTATCAACTAATAAGAACTTTAATTCCATTTTGTACTAGAAGTGCTAGGATGGAAAGTACCTTAATCCATTACCACACAATCCCTACTTTTGACGCCCCTGAGAAAGAAGCCTTTAGAAAACATTGTGGGAAAAGGAGAAAATGCTGGTAACCAGCATTTTCTCCTTTTCCCACAACGTTTTCTACCCTTTACAAAACAAATCTCAACTTTTCAGTCTTTTTTTAATTTTGTCGTCTGCAAATGCTTTCAATTTGGACCAGTCTAAAATATTGTCGTTTGGTAATGAGTTGATATGTTTTTCTTTGTAAACACCGTCTTTTTCACAGAAGCAATCAATATTTGTTGATTTTTGACATGTGTTTGAATTGGTTTTCTGTCTCTCATTGGATTTCACTTAAAATTGATTGTTCTACAACTGTATCTACAAGAGTGAGCTACCGGGGTTTGGCTGACGCTGTTTGCAGTGGATGTAGTGAATCGAAGGCCTTTGATAAATGAATGAATTATGCTTTGTAAGAAGGGGGTGGTTTAACCCTTTACCACACTTTCACAATGTAGTGGAAAATGGAGAAAAATGCTAGTTACAGGTATAAATGAATGGGTCCTTCTTTGTAAGGAGGTCTAACCCGTTGCCACATCTTGAGTAACTTTTAACCCGTTACCACACAGCATAATTTTAGACCTATCCAAATTGAAAGCAGTGCAGATAACAATTTCAAAGTGGCTCAAATGGTGTTTATTGCTTTGAAAGGGTAGAAATCTTTGTGGGAAAAGGAGAAAATGCTGGTTACCAGCATTTTCTCCTTTTCCTACAATGTTTTCTAAAGGTTTCTTTCTCAGGGGCGTCAAAAGTAGGGATTCTGTGGTAATGGTTTAAGGTACTTTCCATCCTAGCACTTCTAGTACAAAATGGAATTAAAGTTCTTATTAGTTGAAGGATTCTTTCTCAGGGTCATCAAAAGTAGGGATTGTGTGGTAATGGGTTAACCATTGATTGAATGATTGATTGCAGCATTGATGATTATGATGATTGTAGTGGTGTTGATGATGATGACGATGATGGTAGTGGTGGTGATGATGATGATGACGATGATGGTAGTGTTGATGATGAGATGATGATGGTGGTAATGATGATGACGATGATGGTAGTGTTGATGATGAGATGATGATGGTGGTAATGATGATGACGATGATGGTAGTGTTGATGATGAGATGATGATGGTGGTAATGATGATGACGATGATGGTAGTGTTGATGATGAGATGATGATGGTGGTAATGATGATGACGATGATTATTGGTGGGCTTGTGATAATGCATGTTTTTTTTTTACTCCATAAAACGTGATATAGTGGAATGCTAGTACGTCACTGTAACAGATATCTCTTCCAAATGACAAATTTTTAGCTCCATCTAAATTCAGAGCTGGTGCAGACGACAAAATGATTTTGCTCGTGCGATGAATTTTGTCATTGGAAAGGTAAATAAACATCTTGATTACTAGCATTTTCTCCTTTATCCACATTGTGTTCAAAAGACGTCCTCCCCTAGGTCATTCATTCATTCATTCACTCATTTATGGTTTGACGTCATATCGGGGACGCCGGAAAAAGTAGCGACAATGGCCGCGGCGTCCCTTCAATATTTTTTCCAAATTAAAAAAAAAACAAATATAGTTTTCTTCTCCAAAGGTTTTGCCTAATATACAAAAGAGCGGTAATCGCCATTAAGGGTAAAAGGTTCCTGACAAATCGCAGGTTTACTTCAAAAACCTCGTAACTACAGCTTGCTACAAGCTGTAGTTACGAGGTTTTGGAAGTAAATCGACGAAATATCGGGAAGTTTTCAGATATAACTTTATGTTGCAGTCTGATCCAAATCAACACCATTCGTAGTTTTATGCACCCAACAATGTGGTATCAGCAGAATTGAATGACGCACGACTTCAAGTTCCTTCTTGTGATGGCCCCTGCCTGTTTGCTGCCAAATGTACGCTGTCTTTCTTCTTTTAAACCTTTCCCAAACAATCCCTGGTTTTTACAGCCCAGAGATAGAAGCCTTTTGAAAACATTGTGAGAAAATGCTGATAACCAGCATTTTCTCCTTTTCCCACAATGTTTTCTACCCAGCTCCGGAAAACAAATTACAATTTCTTGTTTTACATTTGTATTGTCATCTCCAAGTGTTTTCAATTTGGACTTGCCTAAAATTTTGTTGTTTGGTAAAGGGTTAAGATTATATTACTTGTCAAGAGTAATACCTTCTTCTCACAGTATCTTTTTTTTTTTCAACGTGTACCTCTCCCGGGATTCGGCTATCTGACAGTGAACTTGCTATGGTAGATGGAAGTAGGACACACATTACATTTGAAACTTTGTCATATTCATATCGAATAATTGGCAGGAAGACGAGAAAAGACGAGAAAAACGTCCAAACTCGTTTAGTATTCTCCTTTGAAGGTTGGGGTTCTCCGTGGCTTAGGGGTGAAGTCAGGGTAGGAATCGTGACCTGTAGACTCCGGGCTCGAGCCTCACTAGATCCAATGGGTTTTGGGTTTTTTTGTGGGAATGCTCTCGGGCACGACACGTTAGAGACCCTAGCCTAGTACTGGCAAAACCGAGGAAATACATAAATATGTGAAATGTCGCCGTGAAATGGCTGAAATACTGTTTAACTCTACCAAACGACAAAATTTTACGCTGGTCAAATTGAGAGCATTTGCAGACGACAAAATTAACGTGACTCAAATATTGAAATTTGTTATGTGAGGGTAGAAAACATTGTGGAAAAAGGAGAAAATGCTGGTTACCAGCATTTTCTCATTTTTCCACAATGTTTTCAAAAGGCTTCTTTTCCAGGGTCGTTAAAACCAGGGATTGTTTGGGAAAGAGTTAAAGCGGCGTAAAAATTCATTCAGTCTGTCGATCAGTCCTTTTCAGAGAGTACATTGTATATTTGTTATTCGGCATGTAGGCCTATAAACTTCTGTTAGAAGCAAATGGGATCACAGTGAAAGGTAAGTTTATTAAGTTTTTTTTTTTTAAGAAACTTTGCGGGCAGCGCTTATTTTGCATCCCCTTAACCCATTACCACACAATCCCTACTTTTGACGGCCCTGAGAAAGAATCATTTGGAAAACATTGTGGGAAAAGGGGAAAATTTCTCCTTTTCCCACAGTGTTATCCACCCTTTCCAATCGTCTGCAAATGCTTCCAATTTGGACTAGTCAAACATATTGTCGTTCAGTAAAGAGTTAATTAACTCTTTGCATATCATAGACGACACCAGAAGCACTTTGTGGAAAGTGTTGATCAAAATTACTCTGCACAGAAAGTGCAGTCTGATCTCTGATCTACACTGCTTTATTCTAATTTATGAAGGAGGCATCGCCATTGACAAAATGCTTTTTATCTTTGGCTACTAAGCGTGCCTCAAGGATCTTTTTCGAACATTGTAGAGTAAGATCAGACCGTACAAAACATACAGTCTGGATCTGTTTTCACCAATCATTCTTGAGAATATTCTTTGTCTCATTCTCCATGATTTTCTAAAGTTGTAAGTATCACAACTTTTGATTGGCTAAACCGAATCAGATGTGTTACAAATATAGAAAATTCTGAAGAAAAAGACTACGAAAGTTCTTAAGAATGGTTGGTGAATACGACCCCCGATTTTGGATATACACTGTTAGATGAGGACCTGTATTTTCTCCAAACATGCCTTTTGAAAAAGGAAAATCGGGGTTTTTTTTAATTTCGATTTTGAAAGTTTCATTTCTTTTATTTAGCAGGGTAGGGCCTATAAAGGGCTAAGTGGTGAAAAAGTTAAGGCTATATGCATCTATGGCATGATTTATCTCAACACGGACTTATTCAGGGCTACAAGCAGAATTAATATGTGAAAATAAGTTTGACATTACGGTAAGTGCATCAATGATTAACCCTTTCCCAAACGACAACATTTTAGACTTGCCCAAACTGAAAGCGCTTGCAGACGACAAATTACACGTTACTTAAAAAATGAAATTTGTTTCCAGCTGGCAATTTCTCCTTTTCCCACAGTGTTTTCTAGCCTATCGGAAAACTTTCTCATCAAATTCAAAATTGTCATCTGCAAACAGTTTGAGTTTGGGAAAGTCTAAAATTTGTCATTTGGGAAAGGGTTAAGTATCATCCGCATTGGACTGGTACAAATTGGAAGGATTTGCAGACGGCAAATTTAGAGTAACTCAAACTATATTTTTTGTTTTGGTACAGATAGAAAACATTGTGGGAAAAGGAGAAAATGCTGGTTACCAGCATTTTCTACTTCTCCGACAATGTTTTCCAAAGGTTTTTTATCTTAGAGTCGTAAAAACCAGGGATTGTTTGGTAAAGTGTTAAACACTTTCTTCACTAAGTCTGTCCTCTCTAGTAACAAAAAGTAATAGAAGTATGCTCTTTGAAAAGCAGGCTTAACGCATTACCACACAATCCCTACTTTTGACGACCCTGAGAAAAAAAAAAAGACTTTAGAAAAACATTGTGGGAAAAGGAGAAAATGCTGGTTAACCAGCATTTTCTCCTTTTCCCAGGATGTTTTCTACCCTTCACCAAAAGAAACTTCAAATTTTCAGTCACTTTTATTTTTTTCGTCTTTAAATGCATTCGATTTGAACAAGCCTAAAATGTTGTCGTTTGGTAATGAGTTAATTAATTCTTTCCATACCATATACGACACCAGAAACTTTTGTGGGCGGTGTAGACCAAGATCAGACTGCACAGAACGTACAATTTCATCTCTGATCTACACTGCTTTACTCTGTTTAATGAAGGAAGCATCTCTCGATCTTGTAGCAGAACTGTTAGTGTAGATATTTTTTGCAGATGCATCAAGCCCCCTTTTTACAGAGCATGGCTCGATTATAATTCGAAAATCACCGGAAAGAATTAATACAGACCAAGATCAGACCACACAGGCTGAACTTCATAAACAAAAGAAAAACACCACAGTTATAACCCATAAAATAAGCCCCGCCCCCTCCACGCATCACCACAATTATCTATCTGCACATTTTGCACGTGCTACATGTGGACATGCTTGTATTCAATGTAAAGTAGGTTTGCCATGTGTGTGAAATGTTTGTTTTTTATGGGACTTTTGTTTTTAAATTGGTGGATTATTTAAAAATGGATAAATTCTGGAATATAATAAACATCGAGGTGGGTGAATTTTTTGCTTTAGTCATATTTTTTTTCCTTATAAGTGTCATTTCCTTGTGTCATCATAATAATACTCACTTATCGTCTCTGTCGTTTGTCTTCACACTCCTTCTTCGCAACGATGTTCGATTATGGTAGTTGTGATGGGTTCAGTTGGTAATGTGTCGGTCTACAAAATTAAGGAGTTACGGGTTCGTTGTCGAGCTCAATTGGGTAAAACAGGGCTTGAAAATTAGGGATTGTAGATCCAATGGCTGAGCCTAGTGACTCATTTGGTAAAACAAGGTTTGAAAATTAGGGGTCGTTGGTTTTATGGCAGAGCCCGGTGGTTAAAATGATGACAAACATGAACTGAATTTTAGGGGTTGAGGGTTAGATGCCGGGTCCATTGGCATAGCTGATGACAATAGGGCTTGAAAATTACGGGTGTTGGGTTCGATACCGTGTCCTATGGCAGCCGGTCATTGGTTTGATCCCCTATAGAGAAATTGGGGGCACCACGCTATAGTGCCCTGGGGCAATACACAAATATATCGCCTTATAGGACAGTGTAGATTCAAGATCAGACTGCACGTTCATAGCCAACTTTCACGGACATGCCTTATCAGCAGTCTCGCATATCAACAAATCGATGAAAAAAATCGATATCATACGTAAAGGTACGGGAGTTTCCGGAGTTTGGCGAACTTACATCGTGTATACAAGTAATCGATATTCAATAGCCTGCAGCGATAAAAGATAAGAGAAATGTAACATTACGTAACAGTAGCCTGCTTCAAATTCACAATCCTTGCCTAGACGATATATCTGTCCTGGCATTTTTTCTGATTTTAACCTAAACCTTTGTCTGGTACAGCCAGTGTGGCTCTTGAATATCAGTATCAGACTGCACATAATGCACACCCTTATTAGACTGAACAGCATATTGGAACAACACCTCCTGATAAAACGAGATTTTTCTTGAGAAAAGAACATTGAAATTGTTATGTTTCAGCATTATTTGTCGGTTTGTAATTCATTTATCCTCGGATTAAGGGTTAAGTTTTGATTCTCTGAGACATAAACTGATCGGTCCTAAAACTGCTCTCGACAAATGCACTTTTTGTAGTCTGATCCTGAAATCTAATCCTTTCAAATGCACTTTTGCTGACATTGTAGATTTATAACAGGCTGCACAAAACAAGCTGTCTGATCTTGGACCTGATCGATTCTGTATGTCGAAAATTGTTTTGAATAAAAAGAAATCTTTGATATTCATGGCAAAATCAGCAAGTTGAATTCAGCAGAAAATTAGGCGTTTTGAGAATACCAGTTTCACTATATACATACAGCAATCTACGGACCTGAGAGAAAAGGCTTCTGTAAACTTTGCTGGAAAGGGAGAACATTTTCTCCTGTTCCTAAAATGTTCTACCTTTTCAAAGACAGGCATTATCATTTGAGTTGCATTTATTTTGTTGTCTGCATATGTTTTTAACTTGGTGGTGTCCAAAGTTTCGTCATTCGTTTTTTTTTTATGAGAAGATTTGCTTTATGTGGCAGTTACATGACCTATCCGACCCTGAGAAAGAAAGACCAATCCGACCCTGAAAAAGCAAGCACGGACAGGAGAAAATACTTGTGGTGGGCAATTTTTCATTTTCCTTAGGGATCGTATATAACATGTTTTCTACGATTCCCACAGTGTTTTCTACCCTTTCAAAAGCAAGTCTCATTATGTGCCGTATTTTTCGTCTGTAAGTTCTTTCAACTTATTTTGTCGTTTAGTAAATAGCTAGTGGTTATATCTTGATTGGGCAAACTTTGTCTGTTGTGTGCATGTGTGGTTTGATGGTTTTGATTTTTATAATTTCTGCTTTCTACGATTTTTAGAAGAAAAAAAGGTTGGGAAGGCGGAGAAATAAAACTGTTATAGCACATAAAATAATTTCACCGGCTGCTCAGAACCATTAGAGAAAATTTTCATGGTTTTACGCAGACGAAAAGTTACAGATTCGGTATATAAAAAAAACATTCATTCAAAGTTGGTTTTCATCGAACAAAATAAAAGAAAATGGTTCGTTCCAAACACTCCATGTACTGTGTGGCGCCGATTTGTATTTTGGCTTAATGAGGGATCTTGCATTTGCTAACAATGTCGACTACTATCAATAAATGCATTCAGATGTTTCCATTTTGAGTGAGTCTAATAAGTATTTCGGAACAACTTAGGTCTATCTATGCACTTAACTGTATTTTTATACATAAAAGTAGGTCCAAGCTATTATTATCACACAAGTTTAAAAACGCTGCAGATGTATTATATATACTTAAGATTCTTTTATTGCATCCGAAGTGGGGGAAAAATGTGCTCGAGACTCTACAGAAAGTTACTAAAGGGTTCCTGTTGAAAGCAACAGATCAGCACTTGTGAACTGATCCGGTGCTACACTCTACCGCCGCTTACAGGCATGATAAAGATAAAAAGATATTTCTTCCTCTAAAAAAGTTATGTATGGTGTCATTTCAACTAATCATCAGTAGAATTCACCAGCAAGCTGTGTTAAAAACCGGTTTCAAACCAAGATACATGTAAATCATTCTTAACCCTTTACCACACAATCCCGACTTTTAACGACCCTGAATAAAAAGCCTTTTGAAAACATTGTGGGAAAAGGAGAAAATGCTGGTTACCAGCATTTTCTCCTTTTCCCACAATGTTTTCTGGTCATACCAAAAACAATATAAAATTCTTAGTCTCATTACTTTTGTCATCTGTATATATGCTCCCAATTTGGGCCAGTCTAAAATTTTGTTGTTTGGTAAAGGGTTAATACAAGGTTGATTGAGTACTATCTCTTGAAATAATAAATAATGATTATGCAGCAGGTAACTTTTTAAGTTACTGGTAAAGGAGAAGTAGCTTGTATTATTCCCATTTCCATGTACATGCATGGTCTATGTCATTTTTTTTCTATCTTTTATTCACTCATAGCGGTTATGCTTTTTGCAGGTTGCATCGTTTTAAAGATGGAAGAAACTCAATGTTTAGGCTAATTCTTCCAATGAACAATTAAAATATTAAAGATATTAAAGGGGGAGGGGGGAGACATTTGAAAGAAGGGAGAAACTGTTTGATTTATGTAAAAGAAAAGTTGTCAATTTTGATCTAGTGTTGTCATTCTTTGAATGGTAAATACTCTTTGCAGGAGAAACCGATTGAGTGATGTAGACAATATTGTTTGAAAAGTAGAAGATAACCTGTAAAAAGATAATGCACCTGTTTCCGTATTTTATCCTAAACAATCAACAGCAGGGTCGTTAGATGACGTATTTAAACAGTAACAGGTTAAGCTTGTTATTTGAATCTTTCCCAAAGGACAAAATTTCAGACTTGTTCATAATGAAGTAATTTTCTTAAGACAAATAAAGCATGGAAAAAATGGAACTTATCTTTTATTGAGTTAAAAATAGTGTAAGAAAATGAAAAAAAGGTTGGCAACCAGCTTTAAAATCTTTTTCTTCAATGTTTTCAAAGGCCTTCTATGTGATTCGACAGATCAAAGACCGATGTGAAAAAAGCAAGGAAACGTGAGTTTGTGAGCTGTCGTCAGAAAAAAAAAATTATAAGGCATTAATTTCTAAAAAGCTGAAAAGTTGAAAAAATCATCAAACGTACATTTTCTTATTTCATATGTCAATCTTAATCATTGTAAAAGGAAATAATGTCATGAGTATTAAATTCTGGTCTTTATAGGATACATAATAAAACATCTTAAGGATTCTATCAGGATCAAACGGTATTCGATCTGAAAACAACCCGGGTATAAATTCCAGTTTATAATCATGTGGATACATGTATATCATAAACATAGCAGGGGGTCCGTTAGTCAATGAAACATTACGTACCACAATAAAGATACCCGGCTGACTTATCTAACAGTAAGACTCGGCCAATATCGGCAAAGTCCGGCATAATCCGAACGTTCACGGAAAAAGAAAAAAATAGGATAGTTGCATTAAAAAACTGTAAAAAGGACCAAAAGTTTATTTTTTTAAACGACTCAAAATTATACCATTTGAAAGAGAAATGAATAAAGTAACTCACTCCACTTGAGATAATTTTGACTTTTCAACACAGAAAAAGAAAATTAAACAAATATTACAGTTTTTGACCTCGGATAATGCGTTTTTCCTCTTTATTCTATATAAACCATACCTACAATTTTTAAGTTAAAAAAGGACCAAAAGTTTCTTTTTCGAAATTTTTCAAACTAAGTTCATTTGAAAGAGAATAAATTGAATTTTCTTACCTCACTTGAGATAATTTTCAATTCTGAAAATTGATGAAGTTATAAGCGTTTATTTACCTAGGCCCTTCATAATTCTATATAAAAAATGCAGGTAAAATTGGCCGATATCGATTTTTCCATGTCCACGAAAGTTGGCTATGTTGTGCAGTTTGATCTTGATCTACACTGTCCTCAAAAGGTCAGCGAGTTCCTGCCTAGCATTCTATGGGTTAACTTGCAGCTCTTGGTTTTGATACACTAATATTACCTCGTAAAAAATTTTATTCGATCGCATCTGTTTTATCTTTTTTTTTAACATACTTACCGGAAAATGACAATCTGTGTAGGTCTTTGATTTGCTGGCATGTTCTCGGAATTTTACCATGTAAACTACAAGGAACCATTTTCTGAAAGAGGAGGCTTAATGCAATTGAGAAAAAAAAAAGCAATGACTCGGGTCGCGCAGTCCGCGCAGATTGACCTGGGCGGAAACTTTTTTTCGCAGTTAGTAAATTCTATGTATGGTTAAAGTACCTGTCTACCTCATGCTTTCATTTGCTGTATGACAAAAAATGGATCTTGTTGTCCCGTAATTATGTGATTTATTTTTACGTTACTTTGTCAAAGAAAAAAAATGGTACAAATTATATTTATCCCTTATCTTGGTGAAAAAATGAAAATAAAACTTTAAAAGTTGATTGTAAAAACCTAAATCTTGCAATTTCAAAGGTATTTTTTTAGGGGAAAAATATGTCCTTTGCGGCTAGTGTAGATCAAAGATCAGACTGCACGTTCTGTGCAGTCTGATCTTGATCAACACTGTCCGCAGAAGGCGTGTGGACCCGCACCTGGCTGCCTAGAGGTTACAGATCTAAGTAGACCGTAATGAAGACTTAACAAGAAATTATTGACATTATGAACTCCGGATTAATTGCTCCTTTTTTCATAATCTTTTCACGTGCATTAACCCTTTACCAATAACGAATTTTGACGATCCCAGGAAAGAAGCCTTTTGAAAACATTGTGAAAAAAGGAGAAAATGTTGGTAACCAGCATTTTCTTCTTTTTTTCCACAATGTTTTCTACCCTTTCAATAGACAGTTGCACATGTTGAGCCGTATCAAAATTGTCGTCTGCAAATGCTTTCAATTTGAACAAGGCTAAAATTTTGTCGTCTGGTAAATATTTTAATCAAATAACATTAACTTTTTTTTAAAGCTGTCATAAGTGTTTGATTGTGAAAGTGCTAAGGTTTTGTATTTTTGGTTGAAGGTTTGCTTGACCAGAAAACAAAAATTAACTCTTTCCCAAACAAGCCCTGGTTTTTACGTGTCTGCATTACAAGTCTTTAGAAAACACTGTGGGAAAAGGAGATATTGCTCGTGACGAGCAATTTCTCCTTTTCCCACAGTGCTTTTTGGCCTATCGGAAAACTTTCTCATCAAATTCAAAATTGTCATCTGCAAACAGTTTGAGTTTGGGACAGTCTAAAATTTGTCATTTGGGAAAGGGTTAAAGATCATCCGCATTAGACTGGTACAAATTGGAAGGATTTGCAGACGACAAATTTAGAGTAAATCAAACGATGCTTTTTGTTTTGGTACAGGTAGAAAACATCGCGGGACAAGGAGAAAATTTGCTGATCACCATCGTTTTCTCCTTTTTCTACAATGTTTTCTAATACCTTCACTTCCGGGATCGATTGCGCTCGGGAATGTATTGTAAAGGGTTGAAGATAGCGAAAATGTTAATATTTCTTTTAACCCTTTCCCAAACAATCCCTGGTTTTTACGAAGCTGGGAAAGAGGGCTTTTGAAAACATTGTAGGAAAAGGAGAAAATGCTGGTAACCAGCATTTTCTCCTTTTACCACAATGTTTTCTACCCTTCCATAGACAGAAATCACCATTTGCATTACATTTGATCCGTCGTCTGCAAACGCTTTTAATTTGGTCAAGTCCAAAATTTTGTCGTTTAGTAAAGAGCTAAACTTAAAGTGAAGAAAACATTGTTGAAACAGAAAAAAAAAATGTTTATCATCCTTTTTTTTTTTTTCCCCGCAATGTTTCAAAACTCTTCACATGTTCTTAGTTATTGAATTATGGACTCACTAATATGGTAGAAAGTTTTATTGGAAGAATTTTACTCACCTTGCGTTTGTAGATTGACTTCCGGTAGAACTTTTTTTTTTTCGATGTTTTGACAAGACAATGTATTCAAATATTAAAAACAATCTCTATCCTTTAGGCTCCAAAGTGGCGCAGTGGTCAGGGGACTCGACTCGGATGACGAAGACCCGACGTTCGAGACGCGCTCACTCCGCAAAAAAAAAAATTGACAGAGAGGGGGAAGAAAGAGAAAGACACTTCTATAGAGAAAACAACAGCTGGATAGAAAACTGGTTCAAAAGACACTTGGATAGGCGATGGGGGAGTCCAGGGAAAGTTACCTTTTACTACTCTGTGTATTTGGAATTATGAATTTTAATACAGAGGGGTTTTTTAAGATTTATTTTTTTCTAAACTTATTTTCTATGAAGATGAAGTATAAATAAGCAAGACAAATATTATGGTATAAAAAGAGAATTCTTTAATAATCGGATATTAAATATTTAGAAAAGAGAAACATATTACATGAAATCTAATGTCAACAAACTTAACTCTTTACCAAACAAGGTGGAAAACATTGAGGGAAAGGGAGCAAAATGTTGGTCACCAGCATTTTCTCCTTTTCCCACAATGTTTTCCACTTCTCTGAAGTCATGTTTCAGTTTATGAGTCATTTGTAGACAGCAAATGTTTTCAATTTGGACAAGTCTAAACTTTTGTCATTTGGTAAAGAGTTAAAGAGAATATTTTCTTTAAAGGAAACATTGTGGGAAAAGGAAAATGCCGGTTACCAACATTTTGCTCCCTTTCCCTCAATGTTTTCTACCATTTCACACACAATTACACTTACCCGACTCGTTTTCAATTTGTCGACAACAAATGCTTTCAACAGATAAATCCAGAATTTTGTCATCTGGGAAAAGTCAATATACATGTACAAATACAAAAGTATGGAATAAAATGATGAAAAGATAGAAACAAGTTCATTTTTCTATGAAAAGGAACAAAATTTTAGACTTGTCCAAATTGAAAGACAACAAAGTGAATGAAGCTGTGACAAAATAATTTGTCTTTTAACAGAACAGAACAGAACAGAACAGAATTTATTTTTGACTTGTACAAAGTACATCGATAGTTACACTACAATATACAAAAACACTTTACCAAATGACAAAATTTTAGACTGGTCCAAATTGGAAGCACTTGCAGACAACAAAATCAATGTTACTCATAAATTGAAATTTGTTTCCAGCAGAGAAGAAAACATTGTGAGAAAAGGAGAAAATGCTGGTTACCAGCATTTTCTCCTTTTCCCACAATGTTTTCAAAAGACTTATATCTCAGGGTCGTAAAAACCTGGGATTGTTTGATAAAAGTGTTAAGGGGTTAAAGAGACAAAATGCTTTTTACCTGCACATTCACCATTTTCCAAAATTTTTTCAAGAACCTTATACATCTTCTTTAAACCTTTACCCCATAAGGCATTTCTATGGTATCTCTAATTGACCCTAATTAACAGCAAGGATGAAGCTGTGTCTTATGTGTATATGACACCTTTTGAAAGCATAGAAAACATCGTGACAAAACGTGAAATTGCTAGTCACAAGCAATTTCACCTTTTGCCACAATGTTTTCCAAAGGCTTCTATAAGCAATGCATCGAAATGAGTATCTATGGAGTAAAGGGTTAACCCTTTACTACAAGACAAAATTTTCACCTGCCCAAACCAACAGCATAATGCAGACATAAAATTTAATAATAATGGCTAATATAGTGGAAGTTGTGTTTGATCGTGTAGAAAACATTGTGGGAAAAGGGGAAAATGCAGGTTTATACCAGCATTTTCTCCTTTTCCTGCGATGTTTTCGAAAGTCTTCTTTCTCAATGTCGTTAAACTTCGGCAATGTGTGGTAAAGGCTATATAATAATTGGTGCATGAAACAGAAAAAAATGAACATTGAAAACAAGACAATATAACCTTATCCAAACACAATGCATGTTTTTCATATAATTCTTTACCAAATAATGTTAACCTTTTACTCCATAGATACTCATTTCTAAGCATCGCTTCTAGGAGCCTTTGGAAAACATTGTGCCAAAAGGTAAAATTGCTCGTGACGAGCAATTTCACCTTTTGTCACAATGTTTTCTATGCTATCAAAAGGTGTCATATACGCATAAGAAACGCCTTCATCCTTGCTGTTATTTAGGGTCAATTAGAGATACCATAAAAATGCCTTATGGGGTAAAGGGTTAACTTAGAACTTATCCAGATTGACAGGATCAGCAGACTACAAATTAGATTTGGCCGAAATGATGCGACTTGTCTATGAGATGGAAGAAAACATGGAGGAAAAGGAATAAATGCTGCTTGCCAGCACCTTCACCAACTTTCACGTTTTCAAGAGCCTATCTAATAATTTCTCTTTCAACCTTTTACAACACGACAAAATTTCAGCCCTGTCTAAAATGAAAGCATTTCCAGGCGACAATTTCAGTGTGGCTCAAAAGGTGCAACTTTTCTTTTATCTCTTTGGCACAAAATCCCGAATTTTAACGCCACTTGAGAAAAAAGCCTTTTGAAAACATTATGGGAAAAGGAGAAAATGCTGGTAACCAGCATTTTCTCCTTTTTCCCACAATGTTTTCTACCCTTCCCAAATCAAATTTCCATTTTTTCAGGCACATTCATTTTGATATCTGAAAAGGCTTTTAATTTGGACCAGTCTATAGATGTGTTGTTTGGTAAAGAGTTAAAGAATAAAACCATTCTAGGAAAAGAAGAAAATGCTGGTTACTAGCATTTTCTCCTTTTCTCACAATGTTTTCAAAAGGCAGCCTTCTCACTGTGTGGTAAAGGCTTAATGGCTGGTTTGAAAAAGGTTTAACCCTTTACCATATGACACAATTTTAGCCTTGTCCAAATTGAAAGCATTTCCACATGACAATTTCAATGTGGCTAGAAATATGTAGTTGTCTTTGATACGGCTGAAAGCATTGTGAGAAAAGGAGAAAATGCTGGTTACTAGCATTTTCTCCTTTTCCCACTTTGTTTTCAAAACACTTCTTTCTCAGGGCAGTTAAAATTCAGGATTGTGTGATACAGGGTTGAGACAGAAACTCATCACAATATAGGCCATTCTAACTCTATTACAATAGACAAAACTTCAGTACTTTCTCCTCTTAACCCATTACTAAACGACAAAATTGTTTGTCCGAATTGAAAGCATTTGCAGAGGACATAATGAAAGTGACTGAAAATTTGAAATATGTTTTGTGAAGGGTAGAAAACATTGTGGGAAAAGGAGAAAATGCTGGTGACCAGCATTTTCTCCTTTTTCCACAATGTTTTCTACAGGCTTCTTTCTCATGGGCGTCAAAAGTAGGGATTGTGTGGTAATGGGTTGAACAAAATTTCCTCATTGATAAGTCTAAAATTTTGTAAGCCTGGTAAAAAGTAACACAAGTTTCAAGTTTCTACAACATAACTGACATCTGGAACCCTGTCACCTAAAACCTTATCCTGCTATACCATTAGAATTAAATTTTTAATTTATATTAATAACCCAAATACTGCCGTTTCAAACTTAAGTTTTGGGAAATGATATCTCCTTATCATACAGTGTAGATCAAAGATCAGACTGCACATTCTATGCAGTCTGATCTTGATTTACACTGTCTGCGAATGGTCACCTAGTCATGCTAAGTAGGCAAAGGGCTAACCTTTTGCTGGTAACCAGCGTTTTCTCCTTTTCCCACAATGTTTTCTACCCTACCAAAGAACAAGAGGGCCATTATGGCCCTGTATTGCTTCACTGGCTTTTTAACTCTTTACCACACGAATCAAAGTGTTGATGACCCCGAAAGGCAATACATGCAGGTTTATTCGTTGGCATGAAAGGTAAAGTTCTGGGAAAAAAAGAAGTAGTATAAATCTTACTTTCAATTTGATATTCCACTCATGGAAAATTAAAACTGTCAGCTGCAAATGCTTTGAGTTTGGACAAGGCCAATATTTTGATGTCTGATAACAGGTTCAATCAAAAACTTGAGACTGTTTCTATTAAAAAGGCTGGTGACAAAAATGAAGGAAGGAATGATGACATAAAAATTTTGAATTAAGTACTAATACAAATAAACTCCCTCAGCTGGACACTAAAAATTAAAATATTTTTTTAATAGCAAAAAAAATCTAATGCAAACTTAACCTTTAACCCATTACCACACAATCCCTACTTTTGACGCCCCTGAGAAATTAGCCTTTTGAAAACACTGTGGGAAAAGGAGAAAATGCTGGTAACCAGCATTTTCTCATTTTCCCACAGTGTTTTCTACCCTTCCCAGAATAAATTTCTATTTTTCAGTCACTTTTATTTTGTTGATTGCAAATGCTTTCAATTTGGACCAGTCTAAATTTTTCTCATGTGGTAAAGAGTCTCATACTAAAAAGGCTAGTGACAAAAATGAAGGAATGATGAAGCAAACAATCCCTGGTTTGAATGACCCAGAGGGAGAAGCCTTCTGAAAACAGTGTGGGAAAAGGAGAAAATACTGGTACCCAGCATTTTCTCCTTATCCCACATTTTTTTTCTGCTCTTCTAAAATGAAGTTTCAATTTTTGGGTCACATTTATATTGTCATCTAGAAATGCTTTCAATTTAGGCAAGTCTAAAATTTTGTTGTTTGGTAATGAGTTAAAGAACTCCATTATAATTAACCCTTTACTCCATAGATACTCATTTCTACGCATTGCTTGTAGGGGTCTTTGGAAAACCTTGTGGCAAAAGGTGAAATTGCTCATGACGAGCAATTTCACCTTTTGTCACAATGTTTTCTATGGTGTCAAAAGTTGTCATATACACAAAAGAAACGGTTTCACCCTTGCTGTTATTTAGGGTCAATTAGAGATACCATAGAAATTTCTTATGGGGTAAAGGGTTAAAGAAAAATTTAAACCATATAATCCAAAGACAGAGCACATGTAACATACAATACATGAGTGTGTATGGTAGAAAAACTGGGATCAGGCGTAACACTCTTTCGTCATTCTAATTACAACTATATCTTCAAAATGAAGCCTAAAACTGCCTCAACAAGTAAAATTATTCCACCCAAAGGTAAAAAGCCAAATATTGCCATTCCATTTCATTTCTTTTTAATGTGTAGGACAGTGTTGATCAAGATCAGGCTGTCAATATTGTATAATCTGATCTTTGATTGATGGTGCCAACACAAGATAGTGCTCTTTTAAGAGCATGAAAATTCTATGAACCCCTGGTCATACCCTTGTTATTTCAGAGCTCCAGATAAGAGGGAGTGGTGATATTCTAAATCCATTATTTCTCATCTAAATCCCATGTTGTGGGTACTCAATAGAATCGTCTCGATGAGACACTTCTAATGAGTACCCATAACATAGGGTTTTGTTGGGAATGATGTTACAAGTGGAGAGAGGAGATTCAAGATCAAACTACATATTCTGTATGAAGCTGCAGGGTAGAAAACATTATGGGATAAGGAGAAAATGCTGGTTACCAGCATTTTCTCCTTTTCCTACAATGGTTTCAAAAGGCTTCTTCCTCAGGGTCCTTGACAGTTGGAAATGTGTGATAAAAAGTTAATTTGCATTAAGATAGTATGCTAAGCTGATGTAGAAAAAGAAATTGATCTATTTAACACATCAAGATTATGTCAATAAATATAATGAGATCTATCCTATGATCCTCCATGCCAAAGAATTAATTCTGACAAATTAATTTTTGACCGATTTCTGGAAATGACTTGGCTAAAAAAAACCTTCATTTCCAATGGCATAAAAATACAGCTTTTTAAGTTTTACCAAACAACAAAATTTTGGACTGGTCTGAATTAAAAGCATCTGCCTACAACAAATTGTGAATTGAAATTTTTGTCTGGAAAAGGTGGAAACTATTGTGAGAAAAGGATTCTCCTTTTCCCACAGTGTTCTCCAAAGGCTTTTCTTTAGCAGTCTTGAAAACTTGGGACTATTTGGTAAAGAGTTTAGAAAATACAAGTATTATAAAAATTTAATTCTATGCACAATATGAAATCATCTAAGTGAAATCTTACATTAAGATACTAAAACCTATCACTTTGAAAGAATATTATACATCATATCACTTGCTAAACTCCAAAATAATGAATGTCAACTATGGATCTATGAGTTATTTACCTTTGACCTTCATAACACAAGCAGGTTACTCAGGGAAAACAAACCTCACAGCAGACATAATTTATGACATATCAAATTCAATAATCATAAATAACAACAAGGATGATGCTGTTTATGTGTCTATTACACCTTTTGATAGCATGGAAAACATTGTGTAAAAAGGTGAAATTGCTCGTCACAAGCAATTTCAACTTTTGCCACAATGTTTTCCAATGGCTCCTACAAGCAATACATAGAAATGAGTATCTATGGAGTAAAGGGTTAAAAAAAATCTCCAAATCATCTGTCCATGAATCTGGGAACTCTTCATCCTCGGATACCCCGTGGTCTCCCTATTTGCTACGCTACATCGACCCCTGGGACAACTGACTAATAAAACTTTGAATCAGCCGCCGAAAATTGATACGAAACGTCATAGCGTACATCGACTTGCCCATCACAAAATGATGATGGAACCAATGAAAAGCCAGCATTCGGCCAGCGATAAAGCGAGGGAAATTCAATTAATTGTCCCAGGGGTCGATGTAGCATAGCAAATAGGGAGACCCCGGGGTATCCGAGGACTGGAACTCTTTACCAAACCACAAAATTCTAGACTTAACCCTTTACCCAATAAGGCATTTCTATGGTATCTCTAATTGACCCTAAATAACAGCAAGGATGAAGCCATTTCTTATGTGTATATGACACCTTTTAACAGGGTAGAAAACATTGTGGCAAAAGGTGAAATTGCTCGTGACGAGCAATTTCACCTTTTGCCACAATGATTTCCAAAGGCTCCTACAAGGAATGCGTAGAAATGAGTATCTGTGGAGTAAAGGGTTAAAGCATTTGCAGGTTTCAAATTCAATTAGGCCGATACTACTGCATTTCTTTTGCAGAGTGCCAGTTATTATCATTTTCTTCCTTTCCTACAATGTTTTAAAAAGTTTACCCCCCAGGGTTTTTAACAGTTAAGGTTATATGAAAAAAAGTAACAGTTTTGTTGTTTCATACGAAGCTCAACTGACAAGAGTCTTAAAAATATTGTGATAAATGGACACAAACGTCAAACCAAGCATGTTATCAATATGTCATATTATTTTCATCAGCTTTGAAAATAATTGCAGATGAAGGAGAGGGATCGACATGTGACTTCATTTACATTTACTACATGTATCAAAGAAATCAACTGTTTTACATGAAAAGCTTTTAAGTATGAAGGGGCATAATTGAAAATGTTCTTGTAAAAGCCAACTAGCTGCCTTATTTGTAACATGTAGATAAACAAAAAGACTAGTTTTTTAACCTACCACACAATCCTGACTTTTAAAGATCCTGCGGAAGAGGCCGTTTGAAAACATTGTGGGAAAAAGGAGAAAATGCTAGTAACCAGCATTTTCTCTTTTCCAACAATGTTTTCTACCCTTCCCAAAACAAATTTCAATTTTTGACTCACTTCAATTTTGTTGTCTGCAAATGCTTTCAATTTGGACCTATCTACAATTTTGTTATTTGGTATAGAGCTATAACTTTCACAGTAAAATCCTGCATAAAACGACTGAACTAAAAGCCAAGGTTGAGATTTATTTTTCTAATACCCAGCCCAATACTTTAACCCTTAGACTGCTAAACGAGGGTCACTGACCTATAACAGTCAGTGTAGATCAGGATCAGACTGTACAATTTGTGTGGTCTTGTCTTGGATTTAAACTGTCTAATAAGGATTGGTTGGTTGAATTGGGGTTTAACGCCACTTTAACAGCTAAGGTCATATCATGGCGGTCAGTGACGCACATGACTGTGTTTCCTGGCTTTCTCACACCGGTACTTACACAACTTTCTTTCCAAAGCCACCAACTACTTTTCTCACATGGTCTAATAAGGAGATATTTGTCTCCAGAAAAAGCGTTATTCTGGCTTTTATTTCAGCTTGAATGTTTCATTTAACTCTTTACCAAACGACAAAATTTTAGGATAGTCCAAATTGAAAGCGTTTGCAGACTACAATTTCACTGTAGTTCAAATGATGCACCTTTTCTTTGATAATTTAGAAAAAATTGTGGGAAAAGGAGAAAATGCTGATTACCAGCATTTTCTCCTTTTCCAACATTGTTTTCAAAAGGCTTCTTTATCAGAGTCATGAAAACCAGGATTGTTTTGTGAAGGGCAACCATATTAAGCGGATATGGGTTAAAATTAACTTTGTAAAGGTCAAATATAGGAACTTACATAAATAAACTTTGTTGGGTTAAGTCCTATAATAATAATCATTGTTCACAACAATTCTAGAGAGTCTACTAAGGATCCTTCTGGGTCAGAATCAGCCTTGAATTTACACTTCTTTATCTTAACCCTTTACCCCATAAGGCATTTCTAAGGTCTCTGTAATAGACCCTAAATAACAGCAAGGATGAAGCCGTTTCTTATCTGTAAATGACACCTTTTGATAGCATAGAAAACATTGTGACAAAAGGTGAAATTGCTCGTCTTGAGCAATTTCACTTTTTGCCACAACGTTTTCCAAAGGCTCCTACCAGCAACACGTAGAAATGACTATCTATGGAGTAAAGGGTTAAGCTGTAACATGTTAAGTCTTTGCTCCATAGTCCAACACTTCTAGCTGGAAAGATTCAGTCTATTAACAATCTCTACACCACATTGTCCTCCTGAAAATAGAAAGCAAAGTTTCTGTTGATTTCAACCCTATTTTAAAGTGTCTTCTGCAACTACATGTACAGTTGCCTTTGAAGCTAGTGAAGATCAAAGATTGGACTGCATGTTTACTGCAGACTGATCTGGGATCTACACCAACCATTCTGTTCTGTCTAAAGGCAGTTTCACAACTATAGTTACCTTTAGAGCTAGTTTCACAACTATAGTGATGAAAAGATAGAAACAAGCTATGATGGCCCTGTATCGCTCCACTGAAGCCCCCGTGACACCCCCAGGGATATAATTTGCGCACCTTCGATAGCTAGATGCAAAATTGAGTAGCCCTAGGCCTTAATGGCTTGGTAAGAGAATATTTTTAAAGTTTTCCCTATATTAGCCCATATAAAACTTGTGACCCCTGCAGCCGGGCCAAATTTAACCCCTGGGCTATCATTTGGGCACTCTTGGTAGACAACCACTTGATCAATTTATATGAAAAATTTGGTAGCCCCAGGGCTTATGGCTAGTTACCAGATGGATTTTAAAACTCCCTACATAAGCCAATATAAAACTTGTGACCCCACAGGGTGGGGTCAGTTTTGATCCCAGGGCTATAATTTGAAGAAACTTGGTAGAGGTCCACTAGATAAAGCTACAAGCCAAATGTGGTAGCCCTAGGCCTTATGGTTTCAGAGAGGAAGATTTTTAAAAAAAATCAATATTTTTCAGTTTTCTTGCCATGGCAACCAGAGTTTTTGAAGGAACAAAAAATTCTTTCAAGGAATTCTGAAGAGGACCATGGTAGGATCATTTCTGTGAAGTTTTATCAAAATTGGATGGGTAGTTTCAGAGAGAGGAGATGTTTTAAATAAAAGTTAACACACGAACGGACAGATGCACAATGGACACCAGGCCATGATATCAGCCCGCTGGCCTTCAGCCTGTGGAGCTAAAATTATTTCATATAGGCTACATTGAAACTCTCATCTGCAAATGCTTTCAATCTGGACAGGTTTAAAATTTTGTGCAGTAAAGGACTAAATTGGCAGGAGCATAAAAAAAACTCTAAACATTCAGAACAAAGTTTGTACATGTACCTCTGTCCAATGCTCATCTCCAACCAGTCACAGATTTGTCTCCATCTGGTGTTTTGTACCACCTTCAGTAGCATATCAGCTACATCATAGCAACATCTAGCTTGTTTATCTGTTTTCTGGATTTCATCTAGCTTACACTAGGGCTCTGCAGTGCCATTCTCAAGGATACACCCGTGACTACCATCTCTGCAATTGGTGAATAAACCTAGAACCTCTCTGAATAACACATGTATAGATCTGGAAATATGCTCACTGCGTCACCTGTAAGTAAATAAGAATAAACATTTAAGACATATTCTTCTTTCTATCCTGATTTATCGTTCATTCGAACATGACATGCGAATTCGGCTTTATAAGGAAAACGTAGTAAAATCTGTGACAATCCATGCAGTGCGATTCTATATTGAGTTACGTCATTCAATGAGTGGGTTATTCAATGGAACGTAATCTTAATCCGCGTGTTTACTCCAAGTTTGAACTTTTTTTCCCTTTCATTAAGAATTGGCCATGTCAGAATCGAAATAATCTTCGATCTTTCATTGTTTATAGTTCAATAAACCATGTTGTGAGTTATGAGGCGCAATAAATAAACCACTCGGGCCATCGCCCTCCTGGATTATTCATTGATGATAAACCACGATAGGAAGAAGATTATTTCATAAATAAACCACAGTTGCGAGTTATGAGGCACAACAAATAATCCACCAGGGCAATAGATCCAGTGGTTTATTCATTGCTCCTCATATCTCACAATGTGATAACTGGTTTATTGAATGATAAACCACAATAGAAAGGATTATTTCAATTCTAACATAACCTACTCCTAATCAAAGGAAAACAAGATCATACTTGGAGTGAAAACACGAATGGAGATTATATTCTACTGAATAACCTACTTACTTACTTAATTCTTTACCACACAATCCCTGTTTTTGACAACCTTGAGAATGAAGTCTTTCGAAAAGATTGTAGGAAAAGGAGAAAATGCTGGTAACCAGCATTTTCTCCTTTTCCCACAATATTTTCTACCCTTTACAAAACAAATTTCCAATTTTCAGTTACTTTTACAGTCAAACCTGCCCGATCGGCCACCTGTATAAGAGCGCCACCTGCTTAAGTGAGACACTTCCGTACATCCCCAATGCAATTTACTCTAAAATGAACCTTGATAAGAGCGCCACCTGCATGACCCGGCCAACGGCCAGTACTTTTGGGTCCGAAAATCGGCCGAAACCTGCATAAACGCGCCACCAAAATTTTATGATGATCAGTTTTCAAACTTGTATACTCGGGTAAAAAGATCGAAAACGCCGCCGCCATTTTTGTTTACCGATCGGGAAACCTGACATACATAGTCCAGTGTTAAGGGTTTAATGTCGCTGACTTGGCTTGATTAGACAATGAAATCAATAATTGGTCACTTGTTAATCGTTTTATGACCACCAAATACTATAAAGAAGATGATTAGCTGGAAACAAACACCTTCAGCCTTAAAATGGGTCGAGATTGTCACAGTTTGACAGGTGTCATTATTCAATTATCGATCATTGTAGAACAATATGATGAATTTGAAAACCGATACAGACCAGATTTTAACACATTAATGCGTATTTTTTATCATCCATTTCACACTTATTATGGCTGACATGTATGAATGACTTTCTAGAGGCAATTTTGAGACAATAGCTCTCTCAACCTTCATAAAGCATTTCTACCAGACTGTGACATAAATTGTGGATTATATAGGACTGTACCCGATCTTCCTGATTAGATTAAATATGTTTTTAGATTTTTTTTTCTTTAACCCATTACCACACAATAGCTACATCGGACGACTCTGGAGAAAAAACTCTCTAAAAACATTGTGGGAAAAGGAGAAAATGCTGGTAATCAGCTCCTTTTCCCACAATATTTTCTACCCTTCCCAAAACAAAATTCAATGTTTGACTCACTCTAATTTTGTCATCTGCTTATGCTTTGAATTTGGACCAGTCTAAAATTTTGTAGTCTGGTAAAGAGTTAATCGGGAATTGTCCAATAATTTAATAATTTTGGTGGATTCTCAAGTCATTCGGATGGGTTATTAGCTCTTGTCCAAACAATCCCGAAAAAAATGTAAAAGTTACATGAATTTTGGCCACATCAAATCTATTGCCTGTAGTGTCTTTGAAGTTGGGTCAGTCCAAAATTTTGGATGTAATGAGTCACCTCGGTTATAGAACCTGGATAAGACAGCCACCTGTATAAGACAGCCACTTTGGGTCAGTCCCAGAGCTGACTGTCTTATACAGGTTTGACTGTATTTTGTTATCTGCAAATGCTTTCGATTTGGACCAGTCTTAAATTTTGTCGTTTGGCAAAGAGTTAGCACAGAATGATGTCAACCTGTACAGAATGACGTCAGTTTAAATAGAAGAACATAGATTTTACCATGCTTTCATTGGATTGTGGTCAAAGAACCGAATCCACCTATCATGTAAGAATAGTAAATAAACTTTCTACCTGACAACAACCAATGTTGAAACTGTTCGAATAGAAAACAAGAGGGCTATAATGGCCCTGAATTTCTCCATCGCCTTTTTATTATATGCTTAACTGGCACTGACAGAGACATGAATTGTAAGAAGTTTGTATAGCATTAACTCGTTACCAAATGACAATATTTCAGGCTCTTCCAAATCGAAAGCATTTGCAGACGACAAAATAAACAAGACTTAAAATGTTAAATTTTTTTTGTGAAGGGTAGAAAACATTGTGGGAAAAGGACAAAATGCTGGTAACCAGCATTTTCTCCTTTTCCCACAATGTTTCTAAAGGCTTCTTTCTCAGGGTCATCAAATGTAGGGATTGTGTGATAATGAGTTAAACAAACAACATGATAATATTTTTCAGGTGTAAAGATTAAGCTGATTCGTAGTAGGTCTAATCAACTGTCTTTCTTACTGAATATCAAAGTAGTCCAACAAAAAGTGTTTTGAGAAGCAGATTTCAAAAACTTTATTAGCAGAAAATCATTTTTCCCATAGTATGGAATGGAAAGTTCAAGAACATAAAATCTAATTATTTGGTAGCACTATGCTTCATGGTTAGGAACTACCTTTTTTTCAAAGTTTTCTCTCACTAAGCACATGTGAAACTTGTGAATTCCACAGAGAGGCCAATTCTTATCCCAGGGCTATAATTTTACTTTCCTTCGTAAGGTTCCATGAAATAAAGCCACTTACAAAATTTAGTAGCCCTATTCTTATTTGTTAGAAATTATAAGCTCTCTAAAGTTTGCTCTATATAAGCCTATCTGTAACTTATGATCTCTAGGTTGGGGCCATTTTTGATCCAAGGGCTCTAGTTTCAAGGATCTAGTAGAGGTCAAATAGATGAAGCTCATTTGGTAACCCTAAGCCTTATTATTTTGGGAAAAAGAAGTTGTTTTTTTTTCAAGATTTTTGCTCTTTTTTTTTTAAATTATGTTGCCATGGCAACCAGAGTCTTTTCAGGAATCAAATTCTTTGAAGATATTGTTAAGTGGGATATGGCCAAAATATTTCTGTGAAGTTTCACCAAAATTTGATGGGTAATCTCACAAAAATGTTTGATATAAAAGTTAGAACATGATTGGATAGACACATAAGAGACAAAGGGCAATGACATAAGCTACCTAGCCTTTGGTCATTGGAGCTAAAAACTTGACAACAAATGCTGCTCAAATTTTGGATTGTTTCTAGAAATACAATGAAGGAAAAGGCTAATCATTTTCCCCTTTTACCATGATCTGATATTAACCCTTTGCCAAACAACAAAATTTTAGACTGGTCCAAATAGAAAGCACTTGCAGACTACAAAATAAATGTATCAGAAAAATTGAAATTTCTTCCCAGCAGGTTAGAAAACATTGTGGGAAAAGGAGAAAATGCTGGTTACCAGCATTTTCTCCTTTTCTCACAATGTTTTCAAAAGGCTTCTATCTTAAGGTGTTAAAAACCAGGGACTGTTTGGTAAAGGCTTAAATGTCTTCTTCCTAAATATCTTAAAACAGAGTGTTAATTTTTTTTTTTCACATTAGCACAATTTATGAGTGTTACGATGGCGACGTTACTGAAAGTAATATTCTGGAAAAAATTGTTAGTTTTCTTCCTCTACTCAGTAAATGCATGACCCAAATTTAAATGGTGTACTTACTGAAATATTAAAGAGGCAATAATACTCATTTTAAGCCAGTTTTAACTCACTTTGTTTTTATTTTATCAAAATATAGTCATTCTTACATATCTATGCCAAATATTGCGCCTGACGGTTGCAAGGTTGCTTAGATTACGCCTGATAGAAAATGCATTTCGCCGACTTGCGGCCTTCAATGTAAACAGACTGGTCGTTTCCGGATTTTGAATCGAAGATTTTCAATATCCGTTATACACTCGGGTAGATTTGTATGATGATCATGCATACTGTAACGTGACTATATTTAACCTTGGCCTTGATGCGGTAAATAAAGAAAAATGGATGCTTCTCTGTTGCAGCCTCTATTTTTAGACGGAGATCGAGGCCTATATACAAGTTACACCGTATCCGACTCTAGGCGGAAACCAACGATAAATTTCCGTGAGTCACCGCCATTGTTTACAGCTTTGATCGTCAGCCAGTTTTCTTCTGGCCAATGTTTGGTTTTTCACACAAACTCCTGTGCTTCTTTTTTCATTTACACGATATATGTCAGTAATTTATCCTTGTGTACACAAAGGACAGATTTCTTTACGTTTCTATTTTTCTTTTTGAAATTTAACAGCGTTTCTGCTCACCGGCTGTAGACAGGCATCTTTAAATCAATGATTTAAAACAAGTATTTTGAAAACATTGCAGAAAAAGAAAATGTCTCTCATTTCCTTTTCCACAATGATCCTATATAGATCTAGATCCTTGTTTTCAATGATGTTTTAAAACATTTCCATCCGAGTCACATAACATCAATTGACTCAATAGTTCTCCTACAAGTATACTTCAAAATATGTAGGTTTATAATTCATGTTCCATATGGAAAAACAACCATTTACACCCATCAATTGGACTCTGCCCACATGATGAAAATGTGTTCAGCGGGCGATCTTATGACTGTGACCCTTATTTGACGAACTGGTTTGAGGGCGAACAAACTCGAGGCCGAATCAAACACAACACGATGTTTCAGAAACGTCCTTTCTTTTTCGAATTCCCTTCATTAATTGTCAACGTCCATTCATTAAAACGATTCACAACTTTACATACCTTTCAGACTGTCTCTTTTTGATCGAATTGACCATTTTGTGTTTGAAAATTTAATATTGGTTAGCGTGGCCTTCTGCACGTGCACCTCATGAATATTTCCGCCAGTTTTGTTTTGAAAAAGTTGGTGGTTTGGAACAGACCTTAGTCAATGGATTTGTTCGCACTTTCAAACCGAATCTTATTTTTTTCTGCGGTAGGTCTAACACACAATAGATTTTTTTTTCAAGACATGAACAAAATCCCACTAGTCTAGTTTGAGACAGGGTTAAGAAACGCCTCTCCAACTCCAAAACAATTTAAACAATACTTGTAATTATTTCTCTGTTAGGGCTGAGACAAAACAAAATAAAACTACTACTACTACTACTACTACTACTTGTTCTAAAAGTATATCTAAATACAACAAAGCTACTCTCCAAATAAAAAAGCCAGGCCTCCTGTCATAATCGGCCAACTACATGTAATAAGAAAATCAAATTTCAATTGATCTAGATCAACAAAATTGCAAAGTTGCAAATAAAGATAGTAGGCAATAGCTCAAGGAGAGAAAATAAATCTTTTAATGGATAAAAACTGGACTAGAATAAAGAAATCGAGATCTAAAGCTCCTAAATATAATTATGGATCGGTCTCGGATCTGGCAACGGTCACCGTTAGATTCCATCGTGACTTAATGGTCAAAGGGAGAAAACTCGTATAAACTATTCATTAGTTATGAAGAGTACTCTCCCTTATTTTGTCCCCCCCCCCACTTTGGGATAGTCTTTTTTTCAACCATTACAAACAGTCACACTTTAAGACCGGTGCAAGGTAATTTATACCCATACGGTGTAGCCTATCGAAAAACCAGGACCCTCTGTTAACCCTTATCCTACTACACAAGTAAAATGAAATTTAAAGCCCATGTTAAAAACCTAATCTTTGCTATTTCTGAGGAGTTTTCTTTTAGAAAAATGTTCCTGATTGAACCGAGTAGCTTCAAGATTAGACTGCACGTTTATTAGTATATCCGAGTTTAGTCTGTGCCGATTTTTAAAGTTATGGTTTGCCGGCTGGTATTTTTCAGTCAAAGGCAGGATGTTCTTGTGTTACTTTAAATCAATGTATAAATGTCTAAGGGATGCTTTCACTTTCTGTCCCACGTTCTTTACGGTCAATTATCAAAGAAATGATTGGAATTGGACGATTCAGCCCATTTTAACGATATTTGTCAATAACCTCGAAAACCTAATTGAACGAAAACATGTCGTTGGTTTATCGGTGTAAAATGTTACAGAAGAAAGCTTGTTTATCATATAGATTCATGAGCGGATAGATTTTATTATAGAAATCATATTTAGATTCTGCGTGAGCTCTTACCTTGATAACCGAATTGTTACTTCAAAGTTTAAATTTTGGCGGTCGCCTTGTTTACAAATATGACGAAATACAAGGGAGACTACCTCCTGTTTACAAAAATAGTAACTCTGTCTGCAACTGGTTTTTCTTTCTTTTGTGTCGTGTTATGATATTTTTTGAAGTAGCAGCATCTACAATCCTGTCTTAAATATTAAAATGAAAAAAAAAAAATGAACTCTACGAACGTTTTTTTTTTCTCTCTCTTTTTTTTCCCCGATACAGATTTGCGTCCATAGCTGCAATGGTATTTATTCGGCTTGAGTTTTATACTGTCCACAAATATAAGGGATGTAACTCTGCCAAGAAGAAAGTAATGTCAGTATATAGTTCTCTCCCTTTGACCATAAAATATTCCTAATCGAGTCGTTTTCCGATTCGGGCAACACAGAATTTCCCATTGACGTAAATAAGTGTAAACAGAGTGGAAAGAAAGTAAAAGTGTTCAAGCAATACAGGAACTTCAAAAAATCGCACAAAATATTAGATAAACGAATGAATGAACGGGATGTTTTACCTAACCATACGCTGCCTTGGTGTTAGGAAGAATCTGGTTCGTTTTATTTTGTATATCGTATTCCTAGCAAATTGGAACTAGTGAATCAAATAGAAAAGGTTTAGAGTTGAAAAAAAAATCCAAATTTATGATCATAATTTACAATTACAGTTTAAAACTATTCAACCTTATTTTCTACCCGACTTCTCATCTAAAATTAATGTCCTGATAAATTCCATTTCGTCTTGAAAGCATGCATGTAAATCCATAAGGAGTGTGAACATAAAAAAAGACAAGGTCGCTTTTAGTAATTTACAGAAAACATATTTAGAATTGCTATTTAATTAATGGATGAATGAATGAGTGAATGAATGAATTTACCTACCTATCTATTTATTTACCTTTAACTTGAAACCTTTATCAATTTGATCCACCATTTCTATTTTGCCAAGAAAACGTCACAGAACTTTTCTAACTGTGTTTTTCAAAAAGTCTTCTCACCAAAGGGCATTATTACGATGCAATGTCGAAGTTCTTTTACGTACAAGTTTGCGTTTTGTGCGTTATGGGTACCTCGCTTTTGTCTTTTCTACCATTTCAATAAAATATGCTAACAATGCAAATAATGAGATGTCAGAGTTCTTTTCCGCACTTGTATATAGTATTTTATGGGCGATATGCTTATGTGGGCTTCAGTCAATCACAATTAACTCTTTACCACACGACAAATTTGTAGACTGGTCCAAATTGAAAGCATTTGCAGACGACAAAGTAAAGGTGACTGAAAAATTGAAACGTTGTGGGAAAAGGAGAAAATGCTGGTTACCAGCATTTTCTCCTTTTTCAACAATGTTTTCAAAAGGCTTCTATGTCAGAGATGTAAAAACCAGGGATTGTTTGCTAAAGGATTAAGTTATTGCACTATCGAAGTTCTATTTGCGGTTTAAATACTCGACATACTACAGACACGTAGGAAGCACTTCAAGATGGAAGTGGGTTGCGGGGTGGGGGAAAAGGGGGCTGACTTCGAAATACTGAGATTTTTTTGCCTGGTTGTTGCATTGCACTAAAACCTAATAGTTTAGTTACTATGATTTTCAAAATTATTGGAAATTGGGAGGGGATGGGGGGGCTCAGCTGTTCTCCTGTTCCTACGGGCCTGTACTAGCCAGAGCAGAAAAAGACTAGCACCAAAATCTCTAACGGTAAAGCACTAGAATCGTGACCATGAATTCTCTAGCCAGTTATGGGTGTTGGTCCAATCACCACGGCTCGCCATCTAGAATTATATGCATGTATATACGCGCCAGGCTCTGAGACAAGGGGCTTAACGCATCTCCTTGAACCATGGTACCAAGTAAACCATCACAACCCAATGGATCCACAATATCTACCTTTTTAACAACCGACTTAACCCTTTACCTGATATACCAATTTGAGGCTCTTCCATTTCAGCAGCAAATAGATATGATGTCAAAAATATGGACAAATGTGGATACAAATATCAGATTGAATGGAAAACATTGTGGGAAAAGGAGAAATTGCTCTTTACGAGCAATTTCTCCTTTTCCCACAATGTTTTCAAAAGCTGTCTGTCTGTTGTTGAAACGTCAAAATGAGTATCTATGGAGTAAAGGGTTAATAATCATGAAATAGACTGGTCCTTGGGGCATACAGAAAATTGACCTCTAGCGAAAAGTTTCGGACCTTGGCCAACACTTTTCGCAGATGCATTAAGCCCCGTTTTCGCAGAGCATGGCTCATATATTTAATTATGTATATAAAAAAAAATTTTTTTCGGATGAGAAATCTTGTGTGAAGGTGCTACATATACATGTACTGAGCATATTAAAAAGTTGGGTGTGATTGCTTTCTTTTCATGCTCTGCCGAGCCCCGGTAGCTCAGTCAGTACCGTACAGAACTTGAGAACAGGGAGTCGTGAGTTCGATCCCCGGCTCGGCCAATTTCTTTCCGAGGACTGATGACAGTCATTGCGACAGGATTCCTTCCACTCCCACCGCTGACCATTTCTTCGATGATGGTTATTTGGGAAAGCAGCCAGTGGCTTGGAAAGAAAATTGTGTGAAGTAGTGGTAAAAGAAACTCCCGAAAAGCATGGATAGGTGCACTGGCTGCCGCGATATAACTGAAATAATGTTGAAAACGGCATACAATGAATGTAACTTAGGATGGGCTTAATTCTGCATCTTGCCTTATTCTCCTGCAACATAACTAACAGTCTTCAAAAGATGTTGCTAGTTTCTCCTTTCTCCACAATCTCTTTTACCTTTTCAACGACAAATTCCTCCGTTTTAAGTCTAAACGCACTGCATTTATAATCTGGACTTTTTTAAATGGGAAAAAAAAACAACCCAACATAGTGCAGATCAAAGATCAGACTGCACGTTTTGTGAAGTCTGATCTTGATCTGCACTGTCTGCAGATCGTCGTCTTGTGTTTTATGCTGTCCACCAATATAAGGGACGTAACTCTACCACGAAGAGGGTAATGACAGTAAATACGAGTTTTCTCCCTTCGACCATAAAATATGTGTAAGGTAAAGCCGATGATTCAAAATCGGAAAAGTCTTTGGATGAGAGGAAAACTTTGCGGGAAAAGGAGGAAATGCTGGTCACCAGCATTTTCTCCTTTTTTTTTTTCAACATTTCTTTCCAAAGGCCTTTATCCAAGAGGTCAATAAGGATCAGTAAAACCTACACGAGGGATGAGAATTTAACAACCGTTTTGTTTTAATTAACGTTTTATAACAAGTGATTTGTTTGGTGGAGAAGATCTATGTTCATAATTCCGAATTCACATTTTGAATAAAGATAACATGCCCTGCAATATTCGAAAGATGGCATTCGGACATTTGCGTAAAGTGTCGTCGCGGATCAGCCTGCGCAGTTTGCGCAGTCTGATCCGCGACCACACTTTACGACTACATTCGATTTTGTTCAACAGAAGACATGCGCGATAGGAAAAAAATGTATAAGAACGGAAAGTGTCGTCTCGGATTAGCCTGCGCGAACTGCGCAGGCTAATCCGAATGACACTTTCCTCAAAAGTCCGTATGTCCCTTTTCGCTTGTAAGCAAGCTATATGACCCTTTATCCAGGTAAAGGGCTTAAAATTATGGTACCCCTTATTCATGACGCCATTTCCCTTGTTTGGTACATTGTTTAACCCTTTACCAAACAATCCCTGGTTTGCACGACCAGCATTTTCTCCTTTTTCCACCATGTTTTCTACCCTTCATTAAACAAATTTCAAATTTTCAGTCACTTGTACTTTGTCGTCTGCAAATGCTTTCGATTTAGACAAGCCTAAAATTTTGTCATACACTGACATCTTTCTCCAAACTATCACTGAAATTTCGTTTTCCTACAATATTCCCTCCTCATCAGAACGAAAAATTTAATAAGTCTTCTTCTATTTCAGATCATACACTCGAAAATGATCCATCCCTCCCATTAAAACAACGAGACGCGATCTTTTCTCATCATAGGATAGGCTGTTGGGCTTTCGAATGCCGTCTTCCTCACTCAGTAATTCCTGTACTTTGATCCTCCCTTCCTTAATCTGAAGAACGTTGTGCGAACCTTCACCCGAAACTAGCAACATGTCTGTCGCCATCTCACAAATTCCATTTGCATAATTGATATACCTTTCGTTATATATCGTGAGACACTGACCGTTTTTGTTCAAAGTTACAACACCATTGTATAAATCAGAAACATACAATTTATCTCCAGATTTACTGGTAATCAGTCCAACCGGAAATTCCAATCGATCACGTCCTATTTTTCTCTGAAAATTCCAGTGCAGGTCGTAGACACCTATATGGGCGGGTCCTTGGAAGTCTCCGCCCCCTTGTGCAACGTAATATAGTCCCTGGCTGAAAGCTATGGCACGGCATTTGTTATCTAGAGTCGTGATTTTTATACCAAGCGATACCTTTTCATTTACATTAACTCTAAAAACATCCTTTTCTGTGCCTAAAGCTATCTCACCGGGTGATACTGTACACAAACAAGATGGCGGATCAGGTATTTTTAATGTCTGCATCAATTTGAAAGAAAGATTAAATCTCTTTAGCGCACTGTTTAGTTCATCAGCTATGATAAGAGTCCCGTCGTCAAGGAAAGCAGAAGCAAAAGATCGGTATTGCTTCCTGTCTTGTTGATCTTTTAGGCTATACAATCCGTACAATTTTGCATCAATTAGGGAGCAAGGTGCAGCACTGCGTACATTTTTGTCAATGTTATCGAAACTGCCAAATGATTGCATTTCCGTCATTAACTCTTCAATGCAAGCGTCCGGCTGAAAATTAATTGAAAGATCAAAATCGTTTGGTTGTTTGCTTTTGATAAACTTAGTTGCTTTTTCTTGCACAGATTTGCAATGTTTCAATGAAATAAACAAACTTTTCTCGCTGCAAGCCTGTGTCGGGCGATCAAACCTTTCAAGAAAGGTCTCAACATCGTTTACGACGTTACTAATTTCCTTCAGCTGATCAACAGCCGTCTGTTTAACTGTGTTATATCTCGTCTCTAATTCAGTGCGTGTCGCTTTCTCTACTTCGTCCAAACGCTTATTCAGTTTTTTCCTGATCTCATCTATTTGCATCACAGCGTTCAATAGATCTTGTTCAATTTTGGTAAGTTGATCATCAGAATTCTTTTTTACATCGGCAAGGCTTTGGGATAAAATCTTCAAACTGAATGAAGCACGCTTGAGACTGGCACTCTGGTTTACTCCTCTAGCTGCTTGGCTTATATCTACCAGCTGGCATGTTCTGATGAAGAAAAAAAAAGAAAATATATAAATGAGCCTGTGAAAAAGGAGCTTAAGGTAAGACCTGTATAATGGAAAAAACTATTTCCACTAAAATATCATCATGCAAAATTAGCTATAATTAAAAATGACTATTATTGAACTACTTTCACCTTTTCATTTTTTCCATTTTTTTCTTCTTTGAATTATCATTTATAAATCTAAAACTGCTATATCTTCAATTGAAAAAGAGATACTAATTACCTCCCTTTTTGGAAAACGAACAAAAATATCAAAAAATAGTTTCAAGATAGACATAAACGGAATTTCTGATCCGTTAGAAATGTGCAAAAATATTATTTCTGCATAAATTCTTATTTATCCTTATTTAATAACCAATTAGAATTTTTGCCAAATGTTCACCGGAAGTGCATTACACAGGTCTTACCTTAATGCATTTGCGAAAAGTGTCGATCCAGGTCAGCCGCGGAGGCCGAAACTTTTCGTTATTGGTTAAATTTCTGTATGCAAGAGGAGCTGTCAATCTCATAATTAAGTAGGTTGTTACATAAATATAGGATCTAACATGAGTGGACTTTTGAGATAAAATTTTATCAAACGAGTCAAGGGAAATGTTATTAAGCGAGCCTTTGGCAAGCTTAATATCATTTTCCTAGACGAGTTTAATAAAATCTTATCTCAAAAGCCCACAAATGTCCGATTCTTTTTATCAAACATTTTAGATAGTTCACAAAATATAGATCAGACGATGCAAGAACATTCATAAATGCACCCGCGGTATTTTCCATAAGACCCATTCATTTGTAAGAAATGCGTACAAAATGACGTCAAAAATGACGTCACACAAATGTGATATCAAACGTGTGTGAGATAAGAAAATTCGTAATGGGTATATTACATTGAAAACAAGGGAGGTTATGTAAAAAATAGAGGATAATCAACTGGTTATTTTTGATATGAAAAATATCTCACGAGGATGCGTTGTTAGGCGTTGAAAAAACGAGTGTTCAGCACGACTTTTTCTAACACCTTACGACGCATCCGAGTGAGATATTTTTCATATCAAAAATGACCCGTTGATTATTCTATTTATTACATACCTTATTAACATTATTATTTCTAATTCTTCGTTTGAAAGTCGAAATCAATACTTTGGATAGAGAGAAGAAATCAGGGACATAGTGCGGATGAATACATGATTTAAAAGAACAAAACGAGACTTCGCAAAATTGAAAAAGTCTAAATTTATATATAAGTGCTTAATGAAAAAATAAGTAGTTCCTAAATTACGACATGAACTGAAAGTGAAAGTTGATATCGTCACTAGTGATGATATCAAAATTCATTACACTGGGAAATTCCAGGATTTCACTGCGAGGTATATTATAAAAGTGAATATTATGGATCCATAAGTTTGTAATGGATGGCTTGGTACCACGGATCAGGGAAATGCATTAAGTCCCCTTTTGTCAGAGTAGGACTCATATATATATGTGTGTGCAGTGCTCGTTAAAAAGGGATTTCACCGCACCCTTCGTGATGCATGGATACCAAGCAAGTCATCACATAATTATGGATCAAATAAAATCGGCTTTCTCTTACAATCACCTAAATGAATCATGACGTGCAATGGTCACTGAGCACGCAGAAATTTAACAAGGGCATTACTATGATGCAATGTCTAAGTTTTTGTACGTACTTGCGTTTTCTGCGTTATGGGTACCTCGCTTTTGTGTATCTACTATTTCAATAAAATATGCTAACAATACAAATAATGAAAATCATAAAAAGTTGTGGCCCAGAACAGCCTGTGCAGGCTAAGAAGGCGGATCTGGATCTATACTTTTTTCCAGATGAATTAAATCTCCTCTACACAGAATGTTGCTAATATGATTTCAGTGTTATATATATATATATATATATATATATATATATATATATATATATATATATATATATATATATATTTTTTTTTTTTTTTTTTTTTTTTTTTAAATTCATTTAAATTCATTTTAATATATAGATGTCCAGATGTATTAAATCTCCTCTACACATGATGTTGCTAATATGCTTAAGATTTCAGTTATATGTATAACAAATATATATTTCTTTTCCTTTTTTTTTTAAATTCATTTTAATATAATTATAGATGTGGAAATAAGTAAGCCATGTATAAACAATCAAAGGGTTGTAACAAGATATTCATAATTGCCTTTTTTATGCTCTAGACTTTAAAAACAAAAAGAACAGTAATATAGAACAAAAAGATATTGCTCTTTAACTCAATACCAAACAACAATATTTTAGGCTTGCCCAAAATGAAAGCATTTGTAGACGACATAATAAAAGTGACTGAAAATTTGAAATTTGTCTTGTGAAGGTGTAGAAAACATGGTGGGAAAAGGAGAAAATGCTGGTTACCAGCATTTTCTCCTTTTCCCACAATGTTTTCTAAAGGCTTCTTTCTCAGGGGCGTCAAGAGTAGGGATTGTGTGGTAATGGGTTAAGTAGTAGTTTAACTGTGGTTATAATTATCATTTCATATAATCTATTTTTCCCATCGTTTTCATTTTCACAATCACGTGTACACAAGAAAAGCAATAATTAAAATTTTATCCACTTTTTTGCGTTTTAACTCGAAAATTGAAATTTGTTTTGGGAAGAGCTGAAAGCATTGTGGAAAAAAGAAGAAAATGCTGGTTACCAGCATTTTTTCCTTTTCCCACAATGTTTTCAAAAGGCTTCCATCTCAGGATCGTCAAAACCAGGGATTGCTTGGTAAAGGGTTAACGTTTCAAAAATCAGTAGATCTACCAAATGAATAACAAACATTACATGTTATCCAGACTATGATAAATTTTCCATAAGCATCAATGATCCGTGTAAAAAACATGACTCATCCGAAGATACGTCTACTTTCGTTTCAAAACTTATTTGAGAAAGAATTGTTATTTCTACTTTCGTTTTAATATCTATTTGAAACAGGAATTGTTATGAGTTGTTACTTTCGTTTTCAGAATTATTTAAAATAGATCGAACATTATTATTACTTTTGTTTTGATGATCATTTTTCACACAGTATAGCGAAAACCGTAAGTCAAGCCACTGACCAATAATTTCAAAACAATGATTAATGAAATAGTACAAAGATAAATAATAGGAAGTAGGACACAGTCAACTTACGATGTTCATGAACAATTTCTAACACTTAGGCTCGGCTTAGTGCGCCTCGGACATTGTAGATCAAGATCAGACTGCACAGAACGTGCAGTCTTGTCTTCGATCTGCACTGTTCGAAGTTTTATTTAATTTCTATTAAGATCAACTTTGGAATTGGCAGTTTGGGTTTTTACTTTTAAGTGGAAATGTTGGTTTCGTTTATTAACCCTTCACCAAACAATCCCTGGTTTTTACAGCCATGAGATAGAAGCCTTTTGAAAACATTGTGAGAAAAGGAGAAAATGCTGGTAACCAGCATTTTCTCCTTTTCCCACAATGTTTTCTACCGTGCTGGAAACAAATTTCAATTTTTGGGTTACGTTTATTTTGTCGTCTGCGAGTGCCGTCAATTTTGACTGGTCCATGTCGTTTGGGAAAGGGTTAAGCAGTCTAATGGGTAATTAAAAGACAAATTCCGATAATCACTTGGCTACATCTAGTTTTTTTTTTTTTCAAGAAGAAGATCGATACCCAAGTGTTAGGTAAATCAGAACAGAGACTTTTTTATTTACAAGACAGCAAGTTTTGTAACCACAATAAAGAATCAAAATCCAAGCTCACCTATGGAACATGTCCACACATTTGTCACAACAAACAGCATCGTGTTTCTCGCAGAAACTTATGACGTCATTTCCGGAATGGCGGGGACAGTCATCTGATAGTCCAATCTGTGCATTTACATCAAATCCGGGACCTTGTTCATCTACCTTTCCACCTTGAACCGCCATATTTAATATGTGTATCTCAAATTTGGTTTCGAATTTCTTCGTCACAAAAATGGTAACAAAAACAAAGTAACTGAAATATTTCACAGACTTTTCTGATGTACTGATTACAAGATTGCCACTGATATTCTGAAAACCTTTTCAGTTTCAATACCCATTACTTTTCTATCTAGCAGCACAATTATTGGATATTCACACCTGATCCTCGGTTTCGAATTTCTGAAATCTGAAAGGGAGCTAAGTACAATTGAATTTTCTGTAACTTTACGTTCGTACGTAAATCTATCAATAACCAGTATTAAACCTGTTAAAGAATTGTGTTAAAAATATACTCTTAGGCTCGTTCATATCAGGTAGTCACATAATTCCATCACTGGCAATTTTATTTTTTAAACTCTTAACTCATTACCAAATGACAAAATTTCAGGTTTATCCAAATTGAGACCATTTGCAGACGACACAATAAAAGAGTCTGAAAATTTGAAATGTTTTGTTAATGGTAGAAAACATTGTGGGAAAAGGAGAAAATGCTGGTTACCAGCATTTTCCCCTTTTCCCACAATGTTTTCTAAAGGCTTCTTTCTCAGGGCCATCAAAAGTAGAGATTGTGTGGTAATGGGTTAATCTTTTTGACAACCTTTATCGCGTTACAACCACATTTAAGACTCTCCCAAACTCAAAGCATTTACATAAAGAACAAGACGAATCTTTGTAAAATGATGTTTTTCTCTGAAAAGACAGTAAACATTGGGGAAAAAGAGAAACAAGTAAATGTTGGTTACCAGCATTTTCTCCCTTTCCACATTGTTTTCAAAAGGTGTTCTTCCTCATGGTCGTAAAAGAAATATGCTAATTGTTAGGTAAATGGGTAAAACATACAAGGTTACGAATAACTAAACATGTTTTCCCAAAACATTTTACAAAGCAAACTTATGTGACTTATGTTTAGGACGCCAAAGGAGAGAGCATTCTGTATAATTCAAAGAAGTAAAAAATGATACACTTACGAAAACATCAGGCTCGAACTTGGTTGGTAGATATTTTTCTTTTTTCCACACTGTATTGAATGGATTCTTACGCACAGAAGTGTAATCCCCCATTGTCATCGCCAGCGGTGAGAAAAGGGCTGGAATAGTTTTATACAGTTTTTAAAACATTTAACTGAGGAACAAAATGCTAGACTTGCCTTTCAATTACCATTACCACACAATCCCTACTTTTGACGACCCTGAAAAAGAAACTTTTAGAAAACATGGTGGGAAAAGGAGAAAATGCTGGTAACCAGCATTTTCTCCTTTTCCCACAATTTTTTCTATGCTTCACAAAACAAATTTCAAATTTTCAGTCACTTTTATTTTGCCGTCTGCAAATGCTTTCAATTTTGGACAGGCCTAATATATGGTCGTTTGGCAAAGAGTTAAGGGGGTAAAAAATTTGTGGGAATTGGAGAAAATGCTAACCAACAGAAAACGCTGGTGGTTAGCATTTTCTCCATTTCTTACAATGTTTTCATAAGCCGTCTTCCCCATGTCCGTTAAAACACAGGACTGTTGGGTAAAGCGTTTGTAACATGAATAGAACGTATCATGTTTCATGAAGTACGGTAACATTTTAGATCAATTGAATGCATTAGTACGGTTTTTCACACATCTGCAGTTGCCAAAGTAGTGAAAAATACATACCTACATACATATCTTTATTGCACTGAATATCTACATATTCATAGCATTAAGATTAATACAACATTAATACACAAAGTATGTAGGACATGGAACGTTTGGAAGGGAGAAAAATAGGAGAAATAAATGTTAACAGAGAAGGGATATGTTGCTAAATATTTCTGAATAAAGCGCGGGTAGGTGGCACTGGGATTAATCTGCATGTACATGCATGCATGCACTGATTACAGTCCACACTCCAATCTACTTCCGATAAATGGGCGGGGAGATAGTACTGGGATCAGTTCTGCATGTACATGTACATGCATGCCGATTACAGCCCACACTTGTAACAAGAGAGAGAAGAAGTCGTCTGCAGACAGTTCTTTGTAAAATTAAGTTATTAAACTTTTATCCAACAATCCTGTGGTTTTGCTATATTGAGGGCGGAGGCTTTAGTAAACGAGGTATGAAAAAGAGAATGCTGCTTACAAGTAATGTTTCCTTTTTCAGCAATGTTTTCTATCCAATCACAATCAAATCAATTCATCCTCAGCCAATTTTACTCTTTACCAAACGACAAAACTTTAGACTGGTCCAAATTGAAAGCACTTGCAGACGAGAAAATAAACGTAACTCAAAAATTGAAATTTGTTTCCAGCTGTGTAAAAAAACATTGTGGGAAAAGGAGAAAATGCTGGTTACCAGCATTTTCTCCTTTTCCCACAATCTTTTCAAAAGACTTCTATCTCAGGGTCGTAAAAACCAGGGATTGTTCGGTAAAGGGTTAATTTGTGGTCTGTAATACTTTTAAATTGGACAAGTCATTAATTTTGTTCATGGTTTAATTCTTTACCTTGTCCAAGAAAATAATGCCATCAATAATTCCTAATTTACTTATAAAAAAGTGTTAAAAACTGATTGAATAAGCACGCTTTATTAAACAGTGAGAGTAAAATAAGAACAGTAATAAAAGGAATTGAGAAGATTTACAGTAAGCAGTTATCTCCCTTTGAATCGTCGAATGGGATTCTCTTCTAAAGCCCATTGTTCCATGGTAAATGCCTGCAACACAAGAACAGGCATTCGGACATTTGCGTAAAGTGTCGTCTCGGATCAGCCTGCGCAGTCCGCGCAGGCTGATCCGAGACGGCACTTTACGACTACACTGATTTTTGTGCTACAGTAGACTTGCGCAAAACAGAAAAATAAATAAAAACGGAAAGTATCGTGTCAGATTAGCCTGCTTAGGCTGATCCGAGACGACACTCCACGCTAATGTCCGAATACCCCTTGCAAGCCATATTTGTTCCCACGTCTTTTACATTCATCCCCTTCTTGTTCATTCTACATTGCTTTATAATTTCTTGTTCACTGCTTAAATTGTCCCCCCCCTTTTTTTTTACCTTTCCCAGTGTTTCTCAATTACTTTCTTTATGACCTTGCTACCTGACCTTCGTCTGATCTTGCTCACTGTCTGTCTTTCAACCTTACCTACCGCCTGCTCAACTACATCCATAGCTTAATGATGTTAAATTCCTATCTTGATGGATGGGTGCGTTACTATATTTCTTTGGGGCTGCTTCCTCACCTCACCTAGGGGTCCTGTGCGGCTCGGTGATAAAGTGTAGGACTCGTGACCCCAAGCCCTTGGGTTCGGGCTTAACTGGATCTACAGGGTTTTCTGTGGAAGTGTCCTTGCACAAAACACCCAGAGACCCAGCCTGGCATGGTAAAACCGAGAAATGGCTGTCTATCTTCTAAAGTGACAGGTTGTTTTCTTTAAAGTAGATACATACATAAATATGCGATTTGTTGCCGTACTATGACTGAAATAATGTTGAAAGCGTCACATTCAATCAATCAGTCAATCAATCAAGCCTCATCTAATAGCTGCTTTCCCATCTCACGCACTGGCTGCCTTTCTATCTAACTTAAATTCTACCTTCCTTACTTCCTGATTTCCTGCATTGCTTTTTGGCTTCTTTCCAATCCTGTTTTCTGTTTTCTTTGCAAGCATGCTCACTGGTTGACTTTTTATTATGCTCACGAGTTGCTTTCAAACTAAGCTTACAGGTTGACTTACAGCTATGCGTAATGGTGTCCTTCCTACCATGCTTACTGGTTGATCATCGCCTACACTTACGGGTTGATTTCTAACTTGCTCACTGATGTAATTTCCAGCATCCTTCCTGATTGCTTTCCGATCTATGTACTACATGTAGTAGCATTTTCACCTTACTCACTGATTGTCTTCGTGTCAGGCTCATTAATTTTCCCCCTATCATGCTTATCAGTTCATTCCAGGACTATCTTGCTCACTGGTTGTCCTATCTCTATTCTCTTGTTTCCTTCCTACCGTGTTTACTGATCTCTTTCTTACAATGCTGATTGTTGCTGACCTACCTTAAAACTCATACTTTCTGATAACTTTCATACAATGGTCACTGGTTTTTATCATTTTTTGCTGATTTCCTTTCCACCATGCTAGCTGATTCACCTTGCTTACTTATTGCGTCGTCACCATTCTTACTGGTTTCATTTCTACCATTCCAACTGGTTTCATTCCTACCATTCTAACTGGTTTCATTCAGGACTACCTAGCTTAGTGCAATACTTACTGGCTACCTTCCTACACTGCAAGCTGATTTTCTTCCTGACACGACTTACTCCCAGACTTACTGTAATGACTGTCTTCCTTCTAGATTAAACGGCTGTCTTCCTTTCGTCCTAAATGGCTGTCTGTCCTCCATGGTTTCAACCTGTCTTACTTCCATCCTTTCTGGCGGTCTGCCTTCCACCCTTAATGACCGTCTTCCTTAAGAGTTTACTAGCTGTCTTCTTTCCAGGGTGTCTGGCTGTCCCTCTTACATCCTTATGGCAACATTCCTTTCATGGTTACTGACTGTCTTCCTTCCATCCGAAATGGCTGTCTCCCTTTCGTTGTTACTTGCTGTCCTTGCTGTTAAACCGTTATAGCTGTCTTCCTTTTATTACTACTGGCTGTATTTTTTCCCTTCATTCTTAATGGCTGTCTCATATCATTCCAGAATGGTTGTCTTCCTTCCATTGTTACTGGCCATCTTCCTTCAAACTTTAATGGATGTCTCACTTCCAACCTTAATAGACGTCACCCTTCCATGATTACTGGCTGTCATATTTTATGGCTGTCGTTCTTCCATGGTTGCTGGTTGTCCTGCTTTTTCTTCTTATCGGTTGTATTTTCCTTTTTCCTGTAGTGGCTTCCATCGCCACTGACTGTCTGCATGCCGTCGTTGATGGCTTACTTGCTAACATCCATTATGGCTGTCGTTGTTCCATGGTAACCAGTCGTCTTGCTTCCATTAATAATTAGCTACATGTATATGACTATCGTCCATCAAGCCTGCCTCCTTCCATCCGTAATGGTAGTCTTTCTCTCATGGTAACCGACTGTCTTCCTTTCATCCAAATTGGCTGTTTTTTCTTCATTCCATATTGGGTGTCTTCCTTCCATTGTTACTGGCTATCTTCCTTAAAACTTTAATGGCTGTCTCACTTACATCCTTAATAGATGTCGCCCTTTCATGATTACGGGCTGTCTTCATTCTAAAAGTACCGGTTGCATTGCCTCTATCTGTAAGGGCCGTCTTCCTCCCATGTTAACTGACTGTCTGCCTTCCATCCTTCATAGTTTGCTGCCTTCCATATTTCATGGCTGTCGTTCTTCCATGGTTGCTGGCTGTCCTGCTTTTTTTCATATTGACTATGTTTTTCTTTCTTCTGTAATGGCTGTCTGTCTTCTAAAGTGACAGGTTGTTTTCCTTTCACCTGTATATAGGCTGTCTTCCTTCAATGGCTAATAGCTGTCTGCCTGCCATCGTTGATGGTTTACTTACTTGCATCCATTATGGCTGTCGTTGTTCCATGGTTACTGGTCGTCTTGCTTCCATTAATGATTTGCTATATGACTTCCATCCATCAAGGCTGTCTCCTTCCATCCGTAATGGCAGTCTTATTTCCACGGTTACTGACTGTCTTTCTTTCACTCGTAATCATTGCCTTCCTCCCATTTGTAAAAGCTGAATTTATTCCATCTGTGAAAGCTGTTTTCCTTTCATCCTTACTGGCCCTCTTTCTCCTATCCTTACTGGCTTTCTTCCCTCATTCAATAATTGTTATCTTCCTACCAAGGTTATCAGCTGTCTTACTTCAAAGTATTTGGCTGTTTTCCTTCCATCCTTAATTGCTGTTTTCCCTCTATCGGAAGTGGCTATCTTCCTCCAATCCCTAGTATCTATCTTCATAACGCCTTTAATTGCTGTCTGCGGTAAGGTACGTAAATGGCTGTCTTCGTACCATTTTGAATAGTTTTCTTCCTTGCGTACATTGTGGCTGTCTCCTTATTGTCCTAGATGGATGTCTTCATTCAAAAATAAAATTTTTCAGTGGTTACTGGCTGTCTTCAAACTATGCTTTATGACTGACTTCCTTCCATTCGTAATGGCAGTCCTCCTTCAATGCTTAATGGCTGTCGTCCTTCTAAGTTAATGGTTGCTTGCCTTCCATCCTTATTTGCTTTTTTCCCTGTGGTTTCTGGCTGTCTTGCTTTCATGATTACTGGCTATCTTCCTTCAATCCGTAAAGGATATCTTCCTTCAGTGGCTACCGACTATATTCTTTTCATGGGAACTTGCTGTCATCCTTCCATCCTAAATAGGTGAAATCCTTCCATCCTTTATAGCAGTCGTCCTTTCAGTGTTACTTGTTGTTTTCCTTCCTTGACCACTGGCTGTCTCTCTTACATCCTAAATGTCCGTCGTCCTTCCATCAGTAATGACTGTCGTCCTTCCCTGGTTACGGTTTGTCTTTTTTTCAATGGTTATGGGCTGTCTTTCTCCAAACCTTAACGGTTATCTTCCTTCCATCCTAAATGTAAGTCTCATTTCATTCCATAATAGCTGTCATCCTTTCATCCTCAATGTTTGACTATATCAATAATTTATATCATCCTTCCTTTATGGCTGACTTTCACAATTGTTGTCTTCCTTTAAAAAATGGTTGTTTTCCTTCTATCTGGATGGGCTTTTTCCTTCCATGTTTCCTGACTGTCTTTCTTCCATGCTTACGGACTGTCTTTCTTCCATCTTTAACAGCTGTCTTCCTTCAATGGTTACTTGCCGTCTACCTTCTACTTTAATGGCGGTCTTTCTTGCATCCTTTGTGGATGTTTTCCTTCATTTTGTACTGGCTGTCTTCCTTCAATGGTTACTGTGTCTTCTTTCAATTCTAAATGGCTGTCTTCCTTCCGTTGTTACTGTCTGTGTCCCTTCCATAGTTACTGGTTGTCCTCCTTCCATCTTTAATGGTTGACTTTCTTCCACCCTTTATGGTTATCTTTCTTCCGTAATCGTTGTGTTCTTTCCGTCGGAGATTGCTGTCCTTCTTCCATCTTTAAAGAGATGATCTTTCTTCCGTAATTGTTGTCTTTCTTCCGTCAGTAATAGCTGTCTTTCGTCCATTCTTAATGTCTGTCTTCCTTCCATGCCTAATGGCTGTCTTCAGTAGTCTATACTAGGAGCGTAGACCACTTATTTGAGCAAAAATCGGAATCATTCCATCGTTGCAGGATTAATCAATTTATTGTGCAATCATATCGACGGAGCTTAGTTTTGAAATCTATTTTTAGTCGTAAGGGAGACCAAGAGTGCGTGACATAGGTCTTGAGCAGACGAATTCTATGGTAGTTCGATCCGCCGTGGTAAAACATTGTGGAAAAAGGTATGTGGGAGCGGACGAAAATCTATCCTTCAAAAGGGTCGATCATATACATTATTTCAAAACAGGGTCGAAAAAGTCCTATATGCTACCGGAAGCAACCACATACATTTTTCCACAATGTTTTACCACGGCGGATCGAACTACTATATAATTCGTCTGCTCAAGACCTATGTCACGCACTCTTTGTCTCCCTTACGACTAAAAATAGATTTCAAAACTAAGCTCCGTCGATATGATTGCACAATAAATTGATTAATCCTGCAACGATGGAATGATTCCGATTTTTGCTAAAAAAAAGTGGTCTACGCTCCTAGCATAGACTACTGTCTTCCTTCCATTCTTAATGGCCGTCGTCCTTCTAATCGAACTGGCTATCTTCCTACCGTCTTTTATGTGTCTTCCTTCCATTCTTAGTTGCTGTCTTTCTTCTATTCTTACTGGCTGTCTTCCTACTATTCATAATTGCTACTTTTCTTCCATTCTCACTGGTTGTCTTCCTTTCATTCTTAAACTTTGTCTTTCTTGCATTATTCTTGGCTGTCTTCTAATCGTAACTGGTAGATGTCTTTTAACAATCCTTAATGGCTATCTTTCTTCCGTCCGAAATGCCTTTCTGCAGGAGTAACCGGCTCTTTCTTTCATGGTTACTGTCTATCTTCCTTCCAACCTTCTTTGTTTTCTTTCTTCCATCCTTAAGGGCTTTCTTTCTTTATTATCTCTCTTCCTTCAATCCATAACAGATGTCTTCCTTTCATGATGACCGGCTGCTTTTCCTCCACCTGTAATTGCTGTTTTCTTTCTATGCTGACTGCCTGTTTTCCTACGTAAGTTTCATGCGGTCTTCCTCCCATCTGCCATAGCTGTCTTCCCTCGATGGTTTCTGTCTGCTTTACTTCCATCCTTAACTGCTGATTTCCTTCAATCCTAAATGCCTGTCTGTCTTTTTTCCAAGGCTATAGGCTTTCTTTCCCCCATTATTATTGGCTGTCGTCCTTCCATGCTAAATGGCTAATTTCCTTACATCCTTAATGGCTGTCTTCCTTCAGTCAATAGAGGCTCGCTTCATTTCATGCTTACTGGCTGTATTCCTTTCGTGGTAATTGACTGTTTTCCTTTCAACATTTATGGCTGTCTTCATTCCTTCCTTAATGGCTGTCTTCCTTCTATAGATATTTGGTGTCTTCCATCCATCCTTAATAGCTGTTTATTTTCTTTCTATAATGGCTGATTTCGTTCCAGTTCCATAAAACTGTCTTCATTAAATCGTTTACGGTTGTCTTCCTTTCATCCTTAATTGCTTTCTTCGTTCATTGCATACTGGCTGTGTTCCTTCCATAGTTACTGGCTGCCCTCCTTTTTTATTCAAGATATATGTCTTCCTTCCATCGTCAATAGAAGTTTTCCTTCATTCCGTAATGGTTGTCTTCTTTCTAAATTTGCTGGTCGTCTTCCTTCACTCTGAAATGCATTTCTTCTTGTCATAGATTAGGTGTCTCTCTTCCATCCCATGTAACTCTCTTCTTTCTATCATTAATGGCTGTCTTCCTTTCATCCTTGATCACTGTCTTCCTTCTATGAGTAATGGCTGTCTCATTCCATGTTTCTTGCTGTCTCCCTTCCATAATTACTGGCTGTCTTCCTTCAATCCTTACTTCCTGTTATGGCTGTCTTCATTCCATCTTTAATGGCTGTCTTCCTACAATCCATAATGCTGTTTTCCTTCTGAAAGTAAGTACTGTCTGTTTTCCTTCCATGGATACTTGAGGTCTTCATTCCATCCTTAAAAACTGTCTTCCATCAGTAATGCTGTCGCTCTTCCATGATTACTGGCCGTCCTTAATCTGTCTTCTTTCACTTATTTATAGCCGCTTCCCTTTCATCTGTGATGGCTATCTTCCTTCCATGGTAACTGGCTGTTTTCCTTTCACCCTTTATAGCTGTCTTCCTGCTATCCTTAATAGCTGTCTCCTTAAAACCTTCTTGAATACTTAGATCCTTCCATCTGTAAGGAATTGTTTTCCTTCTTTAGTTATGGGCTGTCTGTCTTCCGTCCTAAATGTGTGTCTTCCTTCTTTAACTCGATGTCCTACTGGTTACCTTAAACCTTGATTACTACTTTGCGCACAGATCTCCTTTAATATTGCTTACGGGCCTCCTTTTTGCCAAACCAACTTGCTGAGTTCATACCCAACTGGCGTCCTGCTACCTCACTTATTGGCTGTCTACCTATCTTCTTTGTTTTCTATCTCCCAGCTTTGCTTTCTACTGTTACGGGCTTTTCTCTTCTGGTCCTATACTTTAAATTTAGATCTGCTACTAAAGGTTATCATCTTGAGTAGGAAGAGGGACTAGAAGAAAAATCAATCTTATTACTAGAATTTCTGTCACTGTAGTTGGCCACATTCCAAGTCTTTTTGACGACATTTTATAGCATTACCGAAATGAATTAGATATAAATGAAATCGTTGAAGTTCTCTGTCGACGTTAGGCGCAAAATAAATTACTTATGAAATAGATTTGGCCCTTGTCCCAATCACTTTTATAATGACAAGACTTCAGACGAATATAAATATTAAAGGCATACGAGCTGCCAAAAATAAACATTTCGAAAGTCACAGTGCAGGTAATTTAAATACATGCCATATTAAAGTCTCGATATCATTAGAAGTCTATATAATGTAGTAACCATTCTCCAGCTTAAAATTACCTTTTGCGAACAGTATAGATCAAAATCAGACTGCACAAAATGTGCAGTCTGATCTTGAATCATCACTGTCCGATAAGAAGATATAATTCCCCCCCCCCACCAACAAAATGACCTTGAATTAGCAAAACTTGGGGTTTTTTTACTAAAAATAATAAAAAAAAAACCTGGTATTTTAGTATATTTGTTTTTTACTGTTAGTTCAAAGTTTCATTTACTGTTTCAGAACGATAACGGTTAAACTTAGGTCGCTTTCAGGGATACATGTAACTGTAAAATTTGAACTAAAAATTGTCATATTTACTTTTATTTTTAAGATTTGTTTTTCACTGCAAGCGCCTGGAACCTTGACAGACGGCACCGTAACACATACATGAGCAGTCATATCTTTGACCTATACTGTCCGCTTTGCTAAACACTAAACACTACAGCAATCATGATATTGCAACAGTGTAGGTCTTATTTCTGAACAAATAATATCTGAGCTATTCTCTGTGAAAAGGGGTCATAAAGTAAAGCAACAAGTATTGACCAATGCCAGCCTAGGCAGTCCACGTAGCCTGGCATGGGTTGATATTTTCAGCTGCATGTAAAATTTCTTTATCTCTTAGAATCACTCGTCCTGCAGCATCAGTCTACATGCCAAAACCTGCCTAGACATTCTTAAGCTAAGGTCATTTTCTGTCAGTAAATAACAATATTTCTTATCTCCATGCTCTTTTTTTTTCTTTTATCAATAATTACTTCTACAAGATTCAGCTGCTGATTTATAACAAATATCCCAGGATACGATCCGAGCGATCCGAAGACTACACCACGAAACTAGCCATAAACTGTAATTTTTAAATACGTTTTAAAAATTATGTGTTTTATGGTAAAATCCGCAACTGAATTTTACCACTTTTGTAGAATATGTAGAATATTTTATGCATTGTTTTTATGATAGTCTCTAATAGTTCTATATAAAATGGTCATGTACATGTACTTCCATGTCTTTTTATGTTAGTTGTAAATATTGTTGTACACGAATGAGACTCTAATAAAGATTATTATTATTACGTTAGACAAAACGGATTTTATGAATTTATAATTCTGTGATGACTTGTTGGGTATAATACCTCATTGAGATGCATTAAGCCCCCTTTTGCCAGAGCATGGCTCCATTGTTGAGCTTATTAGGCGTTCTAAGAATGAACTCTTATCCTGCCAAATAACTATAGTGAAATTTTCAATACGATAGTAAAAACACAAATATAGTTAATTCAGAGATTTGTTTCGAGGAACAACGTTAATAGCCTATCTCCTAATCAGACAGCGTAGATCCAAGATCAGACTGCACGTTCTGTGCAGTCTGATCTTGATCTATGCTGTCTGCAAAAGGTCAGTGAGGCTTGCGTTAGCAGCGTTAGAGTTAGGATATGAGGAAATATCCACAATATTTATCTATATGTCTGCTGACCTTTGCAATAGTACGAGAATAGATTAGTGTTGCGACATTTCATCAGCTTTAGATGTTGATGTTATCAAAATAATGACTCAATCTAGAAACTACGGTGTCACACCACTGGGTCTTGCAACATAGAAAATAAAATGAAGTTCACTTTTTAAATCCTCTACTGTGCTTTTATTTGCGATATCACAGTTTGACTATTTGTTTCTATTAACCATTTACAAAATGTGGATTTATCTATCTGTCTGCTGACCTTTGCAATGGTACGAGAATAGATTAGTGTTGCGACGTTTCATCAGTTTAGATGTTGATGTTATCAAAATAATGACTCAATCTAGAAACTACGGTGTCACACCACTGGTTTTTGCTACATTTGAAACAAAACGAAATTCACTATTTAAATCCTTGGCTGCACTTTCATTTAAGATATCACAGTTTGACTATGTTTCTATTTACCATTTACCAAACAATTCCTGATTTTTATGACCCTGAGACAGAAGCCTTTTGAAAACATTATGGGAAAAGGAGAAAATGCTGGTAACCAGCATTTTCTCCTTTTCCCAGAATGTTTTCTGCTCTTCTAAAGTCAAGTTTCAGTTTTTGAGTCACTTTTATTTTGTCGATTGCAACTGCTCTCATTTTGGACAAGTCTAAAATTTGGTCGTTTGGTAAAGAATGAAATAAATGTCCAGTGACCTATACAAAAAGAAAAAAAAAAAAAATGAAAATTTAACAATTGCGACTTTTGCTATTCCACCTCGAATACATTAAGCCTTGTAAACTCACATTCCCGCTAAATGGCATTCTACAAATACACATCTCTCTAATTTGGGCATTCTGGGTACAGAAGCGGACTATTTTTTTTTTTTCAAAACAACAACCGTTACTTTGAATTTCAATATGAAACAAACTTTTACGCAATAAAACGCTACTTGATGCGATTCATTCAACTATGATCGGCAAGCATTTCATCTGTGCAGCGCCCTTTTATTAAAACATCCCTACAGGCTTGGGTAATAGGCTAATAGCTTCAGTTTAAGCCCTACTTTTCCCAGGTATTTGGGGGATGGGTGATGGGTCATAGCCGACAGGTCAAATCTTCGAAGAATATGACATGCAGCAAACAACGCTCACAGTGGTAGAAATGTTCTTTTTAGGTGGTACACCATGTTCTTTTATTGTGGGCATTGGCACAAAATATTTCCCTGGGAAATAACAAATTTGCACCCAGTTTCCATAGAAATCATCATTCAATGCGAAAAAAAAAAAACACATCTCAGACCTGTCCTTCCATTTTCTCTGATTAAACAACACAGCAGAAGTGCTTGCTGCCAAAAATTCAAACGGGACTACTTTTCGACTACTCGTGAGGACCCGGACAGAGCTCGCAGATCTGCAGCACCATTATAGAAAAAAAACTTACCTATCCAGCAGGTTCAGACAACTCATCTAAGTGCCCACAAGGTAGGCTGTCCTGAAGAATAAAGATTTTAGAGAGGTGATGGTACAGCTCTTTACATTTTTACTCATTACCAAACGAACAAGTTTTTGGCTTGTCCAAATCGAAGGCATTTGCAGACGACCAAAAAAAAAAACAAAAAAAGAGTGACTGAAAATTGTTTTATGAAGGGTAGAAAACATTGTGGGGAAAAGGAGAAAATGCTGGTTACCAGCATCTTCTCCTTTCCCCACAATGTTTTCTAAAGGCTTCTTTCTCATGGTCATCAAAAGTAGGGACTGTGTGGTAATGGGTTAACTTTTTCGGAAATGTAATATGTATAAGTCTGTGTCTTGATAAGAAATACAAACAAGAGCTTCGCAAAGCGGCGCATATACGCCCGAAGGGGCTTGTCAGTGAATTGACTTGAAATAACGGAAGGGCCATGAATGAAGAGTAGTTTATCTCCATGATATGTGAAAAATATTAAAGGGCAATAGCTAAAAAAAGAAGGGTGCCACAGTTACAAATTTTGTAAATTGCTGTTCTCCACAAGGTGTTCTATCAGTTTTGAAAGGTTCAAGATCATAGCTTTTATATTTTAGAAATTATGGCCCAGACAAAAATTCAAAGAGAAAACTAACAAAGGGCAATAACTAAAAAAGAAGGATGGCAGAGTTATGGTTCTTGTACAGTGCACTTGTTCATAATGTGTTCTATTTGTCTTTGAAGTTTCAAGATGATAGGTTTTAAAGTTTACGAGTTATGCCCTGGACAAAAATTCAAACTGAAAATTAACAAAGGGCAATAACTCAAAAAATAAAAGTAGCAGAGTTATGATTCATGTGCAATGCACTTCTTCATAATGGGTTCTATCAGTGTTTGTAGTTTCAAGTTGATACCTTTTATAGTTTGGAAGTTATGGCCGGGACAAAAAATCAAAGTGAAAATTAACAAAGGGCAATAACTCAAAAAATAAAAGTTGCAGAGTTATGGTTCATGTGCGATGCACTTCTCCACAATGTGTTCTGTCAGTGTATGAAGTTCCAAGTTAATAGCTTTTATAGTTTAGAAGTTATGGCCTGGACAAAAATTAAACTGAAAATTAACAAAGGGCAATAACTCTAAACATAACAGTGGCAGAGTTATGGTTCATGTGCACTGCACTTCTCCATAATGTGTTCTATCAGTGTATGAAGTTGCATGTTATTAGCTTTAATAGTTTGGAGGTTATGGCCTGGACAAAAATTCAAACTGAAAATTAACAAAGGGCAATAACTCAAAAAATAAAAGTGACAGAGTTATGTTACATGTGCACTGCACTTCTCCATAATGTGTTTTATCAGTGTATGTAGTTTCAATTTGATACCTTTTATGGTATGGAAGTTATGGCCTAAACAAAAATTCAAAGTGAAAAGTTGGTTATTTCAGAAATCAAGGGCAGATAATTTTGGAACGCAAACAGCGATCAAAATTCCAAGACCCAGGTGCACAACTAGACATCATGGAGATTCATTGTGGCAAGTTTCAAATAATTCCGATGAAAACTGTAGGAGGAGTTGCACACACAAGAAATTGCTAACGGACGGACGGACGGACAGACAGACGGACGGACGGACGGACGGAAGACCGGGGGTATAACATAATACGACCCTTCGGGCGTATAATTACTAAACCTCTGAAATATGTTCAACTTATCGGCTTGACGAAGCAAGCAGACAACTTAGACCAAAGATCAGACTGCACGTTCTGTGCAGTCTGGTCTAAGATCTATGAGGTCCACAAAAAAATGCCTGTTTTTGCACTCGGTGCTGAAAGCGTTAACGTCTGATGGCCCAGACGATATTTCGAGAATAGATTACGGTAGTGACATTCCATTAACGTAGATGACGATATTATCAAAATAATGAACTCTATCTAGAGGATGCAAAACATCAATAATCTACCTCAACACAGTTCTAACGCGTACTAACAACGTTTTTACTATGAAAATAAAAACAGGAACACCGTATCGTCGGTTTACTTCAAAAACCTCGTAACTACAGCTTGAAACAAGCTGTAGTTACGAGGTTTTTGAAGTAAACCGACGACATACTTTATCTATTTGTGTTGTGCTCTGGTAAAAAGGGAGATTACAACATCTCTTAACCCTTTACCACACAATGCCGACCTTTGACGCTCCTGGAAAGGAAGCCTTTAGAAAACATTGTGGGAAAAGAAGAAAATGCAAGTAACAAGCATTTTCTCCCTTTCCCACAATGTTTTCTACTCTATCAAAGAAAAATTTCACCATTTGAGCCACAATGAAATTGTCGTCTGCAAATACTTTCAATTTGAACAAGGCTAAAATTTTGTCGTCTGGTAAAGGGTTAATGCAATTAATCAAATCTACAGAGAAAAATGCATTTTATTATATACCTAGCAGTGAAATCCTGGAATTTCCCAGTCTAATAAATTTTGATATCGTCACTTTCACTTCCTGCCGTAATTTAGGAACTACTTTTTTTTAAAACGAAAAATTAAAAATAATAATATTACTAAGGTATATAATGAATAGAATAATCAACTGGTTATTTTTGTCATGAAAAATATCTCACTCGGATGCGTCGTAAGGCGTTAAAAATAACTCGTGCTGCGCACTCGTTCTTTTCAACGCCTAAAAACGCATCCATGTGAGATATTTTTCATATAAAAAATAACAGGTTGATTATCCTCTCTATTTGTCTAAAAACGATTACCAACTGTATGGTAAAAATCTGGTACATTGACATACATAGAATCTCCCCTTTTTTCAAGCATGACTCAGGTACTTACATACATATCTTCCTTGCTGAGGAACATTTGAAAGATTCCTAAAATAGATAACCAGTGACTGACGTTGATGCTAATGTTATCAAATTGTCTGACCCAATCTACAGCATGCAAGCAAATCAATGCATAGATACAAGTATCCATAATATAGGTTTATAGGTGAAGAACAAACTATTTATCCCTTTAGAAAACAAACTCATGTTCCAACGAAAACGGAGAAATTTGCTATTGAAAACACCGTCGGAAAAGAAGTAAATTCTGGAAATAGCATGTTCTCTTTTTGCCACATATTATGATGGTGCTGTCTCCACAGTGTCTTATACCCTTTGAAGGACAAATACCATATTATGAGCTTCATTAAATTTGTAGCATCTGAGAGATTTTTATTTGTTCGAAATTCATTTTATGTCATCTGGTTTTTTTATTCGTGAGTGTGGTGTTTATGGCCGCTTTCAACATTATTTCATTTATATCGTGGCGGCTAGAGTATCTATCCATGCTTGACTAGATTTTCTTATAGTAGTAGCCCATTTTTTGTGGTATTTCTCGAAGACAATACCACTATGAGTTCAAGATTGAATTTTGATAACCATGTGTCTTATTTTGTGCAAAGGCGAAGGAAATAAACCCAGTTAAACTCATTTTTTCTCAGGCAATTGAGTTTTTCGGTAGCACTCAGATATGTAATTTGAAATGGCACATTAAAATACATTGGATGAGGCATCGATCATTGAGATACTTATTTTTTTTTATCGAAAATAGCTCCTATCACTCATAGCCTTTTATTGACGCAATGATACAAATTTGCCTGCTTTTTCGTTCCAAACCAATTCGTTCCATGGCTTGTTCGTCCTATGATTGCGCGCTTCTCCATGTGATTGCTCATGAATATTTATAGATCGAAGTAATTGATTGTAATGTTGGAAATTAAATATAAAAGGCTAAAGATATTTCAAAATTCTAGTTTTAAGGTACATGAGCACTCTCCCTTCAACCAAAAAGGTATTCATTTGCTTAGTGGGTTGACTTTTAAGCCAATATTTGAACAATATGTCTCTTTTTCTTTCAAACTATTAATTCCACACGATGGGTTACCTTGAAAATTCCACTTCAGCGTTCTCAGCGCTTTGATTCTTCCAAATCACCGGTTTTATTCTCTTCCCCCACCCCTTCTTTAACTTTTTACCACACAATCTCGACTTTTAAAGACCCTGAGACAGAAAGTCTTTGGAAACATTGCTGGAAAAGGAGAAAATGCTGGTAACCAGCATTTTCTCCTTTCCCACAATGTTTTCTACCCTTTTCAACTCAAATTTCCATTTTTGATTCACATTTATTTTCTCGTCTGCTAATACTTTCAATCTGGACAAGTCCAAAATTTTGTCGTTTTGTAAAGAGTTTTAAACCATCACCAAAACAAATATCGGCAATGAGAAATGAATAAATCTTGCCTATATGACTTTCATCAATCCTCGGTAAGAAATTGGGCGAGCCGGGAATTCGAACTAGCGACCCCTGATTTTAAGCTCTGTAAGTTACTGCCTAAGCTGTCGGGCCCAGGTTGCTTGCCTGGTAAAGATCCTTCTTACTCATACACACGTTTGATGACCCCGTATGATACTGCAAGAGAATAGATTACAGTGGAGACATTTCATTATCAGCCATGACGATGCTATCAAAATAATGACCCTATCTAGAGGAAACAGAAAACGTTAATACTAATATATATATACACATATATACGAGGGTTGTTCCAGAAGTGCATAAACTTTTCATTAACGGCCATGACGATGCCATCAAAACAATGACCCAATCCAGAGGAAACAGAAAACGTCAATACTTATAGATACATATATGCGAGGGTTGTTCCAGACTTTTCATTAACGGCCATGACGATGCTATCAAAATAATGACCTAATCTATAGAGGAAACATAAAACGTCTATGCTAAAATATACACGAGGGTTGTTCCAGAAGTGCAGAGACTTTTCAAAAAAAAAAAAAGAAACTCGGCAATTAACGAATGGTTTAATACCATACTTGGGTAATGTAAATTAGAGATATACAATTGACTTGTACCACAAATTTCATCAAAGTACAATGTTTGACTGAAAAAATGTAAAGGACAAAAAATGGGTACCACTAAATGACACCCGACCTACAACATAATACGAGCTCTGTATTCGTTAGCCAGTTTTAAAAATATCGTTAGTCTAGTCCTAAAAAACTTTCTTCATTTGAAAGCAACATAACTTCTGATTGGCTAAACTAAAACAGCACAGCCAATCAAAAGATGTGTTACTTTCAAATGTAGAAAATGGTGAAGAATAAGACTAGGCATGTTAAAAAAAAAATGAATGGTGAATGCGGATCCAGCTGGCTCGTATTCACCAACCATTCTTAAAGAACGTCCTTTGTCTTGTTCTCCAGAAGTTTATGTACTTGAAAGTAACATAACTTCTGACTGGCTAAACCATTCGGTTTAGCCAATCAGAAGTTATGTTACTTACAAATGTAGAAAATCTTGGAGATTAAGACTAAGAATATTCTCAAGAATGGTTGGTGAATATGGACCCTGGACATGGAAACGATTTCAGTGTTTATATTGTAGTAAAAAAAATTCAATGACCATCCATCCAGTACTCTGTATACCAGCAATACACCTCAGTCATTCCAAAAAGCGCAAAGATTGTGTGTTCCGCCAGAATTGGACACTCTTGCTTTCCTCAAGGTGGAAAGTTCGTTGTATCATAATAATACCAAGAAAACATTGATGCGTCACATCAATGGTGCCGCAAATCAGTTGTTTCTCAAATAAGGCACATTACAGCATTTTAAAATTGACCAAGGTAAATTTTATGCAGAATTCGGTAATAAATGAACTGAGAAGTCCTAGACAATCTGTAGAATTCAACTTGAAACTTAAAAAGAAAAAAAAAAAAAAATAAGGATAAGACAGAATCATAGCCATTCTTTGGCGAAATTTAACATAGCTTCAATTGGAGCTGTGTACAAAAGCCGTTATTGAGCTATGTACAAAATCAGTTGCCATTCGACAACCAACACAAAGAAATAGTATTAAAACTAGATTTACAATTACAGAAATGATATAAAAAAAAATGGGTATGAAATTACCAAAGTGGTTACGAAATTATCAAAGTGAGTACAAAATGACCAAAATAAAAAGTAAAGGTGGTTACGAAATGGCTTTGGTACGAAATGACTTAGTTACGATATGACTGGTTCCAGAAGCGGAGTAAACAAAATGGCTGCCTCCATAGGTAATTTTTCAAAACCGAATAAAAATATAGTGCCACCGCTCATGCGGTGCCACAACGAATAATCTAGTTAAATTATACATAAACACAGTAATACATTTGTGTTCCGTTACACGAAAAGGAACTATCTAAGAATTCCGTTTGTCAATTAGATGTACACAGATTGAAGATAATGCAGGTCAACCTAAGTTGATAATTCAAAAATGATTGTACAGTAAGGTAGAATGACCATTTTTCATACAGAAAATATCATAAAAGCAAAAAGTGTCAACCTTGATCAGCCTGCACATCAGCGCAGTCTGACCAAGACCCGTATTCACCAACCATTCCTAAGAACGTTCTTGGTCTTATTTTTCAAGATTTCCTGCCTTTGAAAGTAACAGAACTTCTGATTGGCTAAACCATTCGGTTTAGCCAATCAGAAGTTCTGTTATTTTCATGTTGACAAAATTCTGAAAAATAAGACTAAAAATGCTTTTAAGAATGGTTGGTGAATAAAGATCCTGATAATGAAGTTTCAAAAAAACAAAAACAAAAAGAACGTTCTTGGTCTTATTTTTCAAGATTTCCTTACTGTGAAAATAACAGAACTTCTGATTGGCTAAACCATTCGGTTTAGCCAATCAGAAGTTCTGTTATTTTCATATTGACAAAATTCTGAAAAAGTAAGACTAAAAATGTTCTTAAGAATGGTTGGTGAATAAAGATCCTGATAATGAAGTTTCAAAAAAACAAAAACAAAAAGAACGTTCTTGGTCTTATTTTTCAAGATTTCCTGCCTTTGAAAGTAACAGAACTTCTGATTGGCTAAACCATTCGGTTTAGCCAATCAGAAGTTCTGTTATTTTCATATTGACAAAATTCTGAAAAAAAAAAAATAAGACTAAAAATGTTCTTAAGAATGGTTGGTGAATACAGATCTCTGATACTGAAGTTTCAAAAAAATTATCTCTGTACGTGGGGGTATATATAGGATAATCAACTTGAACCCGCGGTCTCCATGTTACAAGTTTTACACTTTACTAAGCCAAGCAGGACCCCTGAGACTCCAGAAAAGCGTAGATAAGTGTACTTACATCCGTGTTTATAACTGAAATAATGTTGAAAAACGATTTAAGACAACAAAATAACAATCAAGCCAATTCGTCTTGAATTTACGCCTGATCAAATACACAGAGAGATTTCATGTCATTTTCCGGTCTTCAAATTAAAACTGTATGTATTTATATCCAAATTCGTCGTAATTTGTTCTATCGTATTTATGCCTCAACAAGCAACAGGTTGCTATGGAAACGGAATCTAGATTTGTCGCAAACTACAGCACTGTCACTCGTTTCTCAGTTCTGAGAATTAATAGGATTTCCTCACATTAGAGAACGGGCGATCGATCAGTAGCTTGTTAGTGTCTATTTTTGGAATCTTCGTGTCCCAAAATAGATTTTTGTTTTTCAATTTAGAGCCTATTTTTTTCGTTACTTATGAAATGAAATTTGTTATGCTCCCACATACGACATGACAATTTAGAGGATACTTTTTCAGATAATAATTAAGTCAAGGTAGGATTGGACTGGTTAATGTTGAGCACAAAATTCCGAGAACAGAGAGAGAGAGAGAGAGTTCGCAATAGATTAGCTTTCCATCTTACAAGTCGATTAGTGAGTGCAACACTATTCTAAGTGCCTGTACTAGAATAGTGTTGCACTCACCTATCGAAGTGAGTTTAACTCTGTACCAAATGACAAAATTTTAGACCAGTCCAAATTGAAAGCATTTGCAGGCGACAAAATAAATGTAACTCAGAAATTGACATTCAATTTGGGAAGGGTAGAAAACATTGTGGGGAAAAGGAAAAAATGCTGGTTACCAGCACTTTCTCCTTTTCCCACAATGTTTTCAAAACCTTTCTTTTTCAAGGTTGTTAAAAGTCGGGATTGTGTGGTAAAGAGTTAAGTTTGTATGTAAAATACAATATATATGTGGTATATGTGGCTGTGTTTTGTGGTACGAGAGATACAGGTAGGGAAGGAGAGAGAGAGAGAGAAAGAGAGAGAGAGATAAATAGAGAGAGAGAGAGAGGGGGGGAGAGGGAGAGAGAGAGGGTGGGGAAGTCAGGGAAGTGGGGGGGGGGAGAAGAGAGAGATAGACAGACAGACAGACAGACAGACAGACACACAGGCAGATTGTCAGATAGACAAACACACATACACACATAACACAAACTGAGTATCATCAGTTTTCGGGGGGAAATTTTCCAACCATTTCTTCAAAAGCCTTCTCTACACATTTGTGAACCGTTATCCTGCTAAATTAGTGAAATTAAATTTTCAACAAGATAACATAAACCCAAATATTTCTTATTCAAAGGCAATCCCCTATCAGACCGTGTAGATCCAAGATCAGACTGCACGTTCTGTGCAGTCTGATCTTGATACATTGTCCGCAAAAGGTCAGTGCGTAATTGCCCCCTGAGGACAATTCCTCCCCGGACCAATGCCCCTCGAGGACAATTCCACCCCCCCCCCCGACCATTGCCTCCCGAGGACAAGGAATTGTCCTCGGAGGCAATAGTCCGGGGCGGGGGGCGATTGTTCTCGGGCGGCAATAGTCCGGGGGAATTGTCCTCAGGCGGCAATAGTCCGGAATGAGGGATTGTCCTCGGGGGGCAATGGTCCGGGAGGAATTGTCCTCAGGGGGCAATAGTCCGGGGGGCAATTGTCCAGGGGGTAATTGTCATAGAATCCATGTAGACATTTATAGTTGGTTGACTGACTTGTTGACTGGCCGACTGCCTCAACTATTGTTTGCTCGTGTTCAGGCAATATTTTCTCTCAAATAAGCCCTAGTGGTTTGTGCCATAGAAATTGGTCCCTTTTATCAACAATCCTAAATTCTACAGACACTGTGGGAGATTCTCTTTGTAAACATCGTTGAAAAAGAAAGAAAACGCTGGTATCCAGAAGTTTTGCCTTGTTCTTCCCACAAAACGTTTCTCACCCTCTCAAAGTTAATCTTTCAAGCTACTTCTAATTTCTCAACTGCACACGCTTTCAATTTGAACCAAACCTAAAATTAGAATTGTCGTTTGTAATAAAGTATAATCTCTTACCAGATGACAAAATTTTGGACCAGTCCGAATTGAAAGCAGTTGCAAAAAACAAAATAAGTGTGACCCAAAATTTAAATGTGTGTCGGGAAGGGTAGAAAACATTTTGCGAAAAGGAGAAAATGCTGGTTACCAGCATTTTCTCCTTTTCCCAAAGTGTTTTCAGAGGGCCTTTTTTTTCCTCAGGGTGCACTATAAAACTCGGGATTGTATAGCAGAAGGTTGAGATACAACAAATTTTATATTTCCCGGAAGTTTGTAGATAATTTATGGAGATTTTTTATGAATCCAACGAAAACTTATAAAGATAGTGGCATCTTCATCTGTAGAACATCTTCAGGAAAATATCAGATGCCTTATTTATATTCTACGGCGCACAAAACATTAATTGAATATGAAAAATTCTCCCCTAACGTGAGATAGCCTTTCTGTCTCGCGAATTCTCGGGAACTCTCGAGGGAGCCTCGTTTCTGCTGGTCACCCTTTTGTATGCTGACCAAGAATGATGGTTGCTGTTTTTTGGCTGTTTTTGCCAGTGTTTTTATCGAGATCAGACTGCAAAGAATGCGCAGTATGATCTTCATATATGCTGTCAAATACTTTTTTTGAAATATTCCGATCTTAAAGATAACAAATCTTGAATATTTAACAAAGTTGGACGGATTAGAAAAATCAAGTTTTATTTGGTACACCAAAGTTTAACTCTTTATCACTCAATCGCGAGTTTTATCGACCATAAGAAATAAGCTCTCAAAAACATTGTGGGGAAAAGGAGAAAATGCTGGTAACCAGCATTTTCTCCTTTTCCCACAATGTTTTCTTTCCTTTCTGATACAAAAGTTATCATTTGGGTAGCAAATATTTTGTCGTCTGCAAGCGTTTTGAATTCGGACTAGTCTAAAAGTTTTGTCGTTTGGTAAAGAGTTACGTCATTACTCCGTCAAACTAGTTTTGCAGCAGACGTTTTCAAAAACATCTTTTTAAACTAAGGAAAATAATCACGAACTTAATAATACTTAAATGTATTATAAAGCATTGTGGCAAAAGTAAAAATTGCTCGAGCATGTTCTCCTTTTTCCTCGATGTATTTCAAAAGTAGCCTCCCTAAATGTCGTAAAATGTCGTCTGTGCATAGAATGTGTTAACTCTTTACCAAATGTTGGACTTGTCCAATTTCAAAGCATTTGCAGACGACAATTTTACTGTGACCGAAACATGGAGATCGGTTTTCTTTTATAAAAGGGAAGAAAACCTTGTTGAAACAGGAGAAAAAAATGCTGATAATGCTGATAATAAACATTTTCTCCTTTTCCTACTATGTTTTCAAAAAGTCTTCTTCCTTAGGGCTGTTAAAATCAAGGGATTTTGTGGTAAAGGTTGGAGGAACAATAATGGGTGATTTCGTATTCCGAGCGTAGATCTGAAAACTTGATCTTGTTCGACCTGGTGCGCCTGGCTAATTTGCAAAATACCGAATAGAACAGAATAGTACAGAAAAGGACATCGTTTTAATCGGACTCTTCCACGTTTTTTTATCTTTAAATTCTTCCCAAACGACAAAATTTTAGACTGGTCCAAATTGAAAGTACTTGCACACGATAACATAAACATAAGTCAAACATTGAAATTTGTTTCCAGCAGGGTAGAAAACATTGTGGGAAAAGGAGAAAATGCTGGATACCAGCATTTTCTCCTTTTACCACGATGTTTTCAAAAGGCTTCTATCTCAGGGTCGTAAAAACCAGGGATTGTTTGGTATAGGGTTAAGGTACTGTAGCTGCTAAAAATAAGATGATAATCTGTTGGCGGCTGGTTGGTCTGTCCAAGAATTAATGGCCAGGAATTAAATGAGAAAAAAATACAGTTGAATTTAAATCATATCATTTGAAAATATGGAAATTATTTTGAACATGGCAATCCGCTATTGTACGCTTGGTCTAAGTTTAAAACGATGGCAACCCCCCCCCCCCCCCACGAAATCTGCACAAACATTGCCATAAGTTTAACTACCACATAATCCCGACTTTTAACGACCATGAGAAAAAAAGCCTTTTGAAAACATTGTGGTAAAAGGAGGACATGCTGGAAAACAGCATTTTCTCATTTTCATACAATGTTTTTAAAGCTTCCCAAATCAATTTTCATTTTTTTCATTCACATTTAAATGGTATGATTCGCACAAATTTCATTGCTTACTCTTGGCCGCCATTGGGCCATTGAGTTAAGTTACATCATGTATAGTAAACAATCAAAATATAGGCTTCACTTATTTCCAAAAGCCACCCACCAAACACAAACAAGAGGACCATGATGGTCCTATATCGCTCACCTGAGTACCAAGCAGCACAGGTCTAAACTAAAGATATATACCAAATAACAAGGTTCAAGGCCAAATAATAATGAAACAGGAGCAGCAAATTGTTGCAATCTAACTTGAGACTTTGAAGTTCCATTCCATACAAGCAAGAAATACTGTAAAAATGAAGATCAAAGTGGAATTACTCAAAATTCCTGCTACGTAGAGTTATTGTTCTTGTGCACTGTACTCTGTAATATTGCAAAAAACATAAATACCAAGTTTGAAGTCATTCTGACTTAAGATAACAGTTATATTCAGGGCAGGCACTAAATGCTGTAAAAATGACATTCTAAGGGAAATAACACAAGGCAGCACAAGGTACAGTTACAATTCTTAGGCACTGTACTTCCAAATCCACTGCAACAAATAAGCATACCAAATACCAAGTCATTCCTCCTTCAGATGACAAAGTTTTGCTCCAGACAAAGCAAGAAATGCTATAAAAATGAAGGGGGAATAACTCAAAATTTGTGCTAGGAAGTTATGGTTCTTGTGCAGTGCACTCCATAATTTTTCATCAATCATGCATATCAAATTTGACGATGTTCAGGCTGTAGATGACAAAGTTATATTCCAGACAAGCAGAAAATGCTGTAAAAATTTCAATCAAAGGGAATTAACTTATAGACAGTATGAAGTAGAGTTATGGCTCTTTCACACTGCACACTGTTTTAATGCAATAAACACAAATGCCAAGTTTCAAGTAAATTGGACTGGAAATGACAAAGTTATGCTCCAGCCTAAGAACTATTCTAAAAAAAAACTTTCTAATTCAAGGGCAAATAACTCCCGTTGTTCTGGTCACCCTTAATTGGACTCATCTGAGATCTTAGAGTCATATATGTTGTGACCAAGTTTGGAACTAATTGGTTGATATTTGTAGATGCTAGAGTGTAAACAAAGTGAAATACAGCAATATTTTTAATTCAAGGGCAATTAACTCCAGTTGTTCTGGTCTGAATACATCAATAATCAAACTCATCCGAGATCTTATGGTCATGTATATTTTGTCCAAGTCTGGTGTTGATTGGTTGATATATGTAGATGCTAGAGTGAAAACAAAGTCAAATATAGTGATTTTTCTAATTCAAGGGCAAATAACTCCAGTTGTTCTGGTCCGATGAGACCCATCATCAAACTCATCCGAGATTTAATGATCATATATATTTTGACAAAGTTTGGTGCTAATTGGTTGATATTTGTAGATGCTAGAGTGTAAACAAAGTGAAATATAGCAATTTTCTTAATTCAAGGGCAAATAACTCCAGATGTTCTGATCCGATTTGATTCATACTTGAACTCATACTAGATCTTATGGTCATACACACATTGTCCAAGTTTGGTGTCAATTGGTTAAAAATTGTAGATGCTAGGTGAAAACAAAGTCAAATATAGCAATTTTCTTAATTCAAGGGCAAATAACTCTGGTCGTTCGGGTCCGATGAAACCCATAATCGAACTCATCTGAGATCTTATGGTCATATATATTTTGACAAAGTTTGGTGCTAATTGGTTGATATTTGTAGATGCTAGAGTGTAAACAAAGTGAAATATAGCAATTTTCTTAATTCAAGGGCAAATAACTCCAGATGTTCTGGTCCGATTTGACCCATAATCGAACTCATCCGAGATCTTATGGTCATACACACTTTGTCCAAGTTTGGTGTTGATTGGTTAAAAATTGTAGATGCTAGAGTGAAAACGAAGTCAAATATAGCAATTTTCTTAATTCAAGGGCAAATAACTCCGGTCGTTCGGGTCCGATGAGACCCATAATCGAACTCATCCCAGATCTTATGGTCATATATATTTTGACAAAGTTTGGTGCTAATTGGTTGATATTTGTAGATGTTAGAGTGTCAACAAAGTGAAATATAGCAATTTTCTTAATTCAAGGGCAAATAACTCCAGATGTTCTGGTCCGATTTGACCCATAATCAAACTCATTCGAGATCTTAGGTCATACACACTTTGTCCAAGTTTGGTGTTGATTGGTTAAAAATTGAAGATGCTAGAGTGAAAACAAAGTCAAATATAGCAATTTTCTTAATTCAAGGGCAAATAACTCCGGTCATTCGGGTCCGATGAGACCCATAATCGAACTCATCCGAGATCTTATGGTCATATATATTTTGACCAAGTTTGGTGCTAACTGGTTGATATTTGTAGATGCTAGAGTGTTAACAAAGTGAAATATAGCAATTTTCTTAATTCAAGGGCAAATAACTCCAGATGTTCTGGTCCGATTTGACCCATAATCGAACTCATCCGAGATCTTATGGTCATACACACTTTGACCAAGTTTGGTGCTGATTGGTTGATATTTGTAGATGCTAGAGTGTAAACAAGAAAATGTGAACGGACGAGGGACGGACGGACGGACGGACGAAGGACGGACGACGGACGCCGACGGACGGTGAGTGATCACAATAGCTCACTCTGAGCACTTCGTGCTCAGGTGAGCTAAAAACTCGAAAGTTCCAAGCCATCTAGAAATTGCACTTTTCCTGTTTTCAAAATTCTCAAAAAGTGTCCCAAGACCTATCGACTGCAGGGACATAAAACGGTAAAATGTATACAGTAATGTTTTTTTCGTTTTAAATACAAGTGATAAATTCAAATGGTCAGTATCCTTAATTTACATTTGGAAGAAAACTTTACCGGTTACCATCATTTTCTCCCTTTTCCATTTATGTTTTTAAAAACCTTCTTCTATAGCGCCATCTAAATACAGGCTAAATTAGGATTAACTGTATAATCTAATTTGCAATTTCCAACCGGAAGCCATGCAAAAGAACCATTTATCCCAAAAACCACCGTTCACAGGTTTTAATTTATAAATTATACATGAACAAAAAAAAAAAACCCTCTAATATTTCATACAATAACTTACAAAGCTGCTGTGTTAAATTTAACCTCTTAGGCCGCTTTTCACGACTTATGGACCTTTTCTGGACAATGTAGATCAAGAACAGACGGTACAGAACGTGCAGTCTAATCTTTGATCTACACTTTCCTATGAGAAGATATTTTTTCTTCCAAAACTGTCCTTGAAATTGCAAATTGTGGGTTTTCACAATCAGTTTAAAACGTTTCATTTCACACATATATCGGAATAAGGGCTAGTTCAACACTTTACATGAAATACGCGGTTTTTTTAACCCTTTCCCAAACGGCAAATTTTGGACCAGATCAAATTGAAAGCATTTTTCAGTTGACAAATTAACAGTTGCTAAAAATATGGTTTTCTATATGATAGGGTAGAAAACATTGTGGGAAAAGGAGAAAATGCTGGTTACCAGCATTTTCTCCGTTTCCCACAGTGTTTTCAAAAGGCTTCTATTCCTGACCCGTAAAAACCAGGGATTGTTAGGGAAAGGGTTAAAGGACCCCAAGAAAAGCAGCTTTTGAAAATCATTGTAACTAGTAATTTTTGTTTATTTCTGTCAATAGTTTCTAATTATTTAAAATTCTAACATGACACGCGACTTTGGCTCTATAAACACAGTGCAAGGAAAACGTGGTAAAATCTGCCACAATCCATGTAGAGTGACGTCATTCAATGAGTGAGTTATTCAATGGAACATAATCTTCATCCGCGTTTTTACTCTTGGTTTGAACTTGTTTTCCTTTCATAAACAATTGGCCATGTTAGAATCGAAATAATCTTCTTTCTATCGTGGTATATCGTTCAATAAACCACGTTGTGAGTTATGAGGCGCAATGAATAACCCACTCGGGCTATCGCCCTCGTGGATTATTTGTTGTGCCTCATAACACACAACTGTGGTTTATTGAACGATATACCACGATAGAAAGAAGATTATTTCTTAATTCTAACATGACACGCGACTTTGGCTCTATAAACACAGTGCAAGGAAAACGTGGTAAAATCTGCCACAATCCATGTAGAGTGACGTCATCCTATATCGAGTGACGTCATTCAATGAGTGAGTTATTCAATGGAACATAATCTTCATCCGCGTTTTTACTCTCAGTTTGAACTTGTTTTTCTTTCATTAAGAATTGGCCATGTTAGAATCGAAATAATCTTCTTTCAATCGTGGTATATCGTTCAATAAACCACGTTATGAGGCGCAATGAATAACCCACTCGGGCTATCGCCCTCGTGGATTATTTGTTGTGCCTCATAACTCACAACTGTGGTTTATTGAACGATATACCACGATAGAAAGAAGATTATTTCTTAAACAAATCACATAGTTTGAGGTACGTGTTTATCTAATTTGTCCTCTGCAAATGCTTTTAATTAGACTGCTCTAACATGCCGTTGTCTTGAAAAGCGTAAAAACAAATTACTACTAAAAGACGCTTTTTTGCGTTTTGCATAAGAACAAATTTAAGAACATTCTGGCAAAAGAAGAAATTGCTCGTAACAAGCAATTTGTCCTTTTTCAACAATGATTTTACTATCAATGTTAAAAAAAAAAAAGAAAACTTGAAAAGTACCGGTATTCAATTTTACAATATCTTTTTCACAGTTGTAAGCAGAAAATTTGTTTAAGGAGGTCACATGCAAAAGTGAAAAAAAAAAAAACCCACCTCAGGGCGTGGACGATAAAAAAATAGAGAAACAGAAACAATTTAAATTAATCTGAATCTATTAGCATAAAAAAAAAGAAAGGAAAAACTGAGATCTGGCAAGAAAATCTGTTTCGATTGTGTTTCGGACGGATTTCTGTTATAAATTGAGCCTTTTCGCGAGAAAATGGCCCTTGCGGGTTTTGACACACGATGCGCATTTTTGCTGACTTTGCCGCTATTGGTACATTGTTTCGACTATGTTGAAGTGGGAGGGCACCCTGTGGATTACATTGTGCAGAGTAGTTGTAAAAAAAAAAACTCCAGAAATGTAGTGATAGGTGCACTGGCGGCTGCAACATAACTACATTAATGTTTAAAGCGGTGTCTAATATACCAAACAAACAAAATTTTCCCCTTAAAGATGGGTATCTAGAATTTTCACATCCCACCAAATTAGAAATATATATATCACTGAAAATTATATGAAAAAATAATACAAATCATCAATAATTAAGAATCATAAAATTACAAAAAAAAATTATGGTATTCCCTTAAAGATAAAAGCATTGTGGGAATGTTAAATGACTGGCACGTGACTAATGACGTTGAAATTCCATAACATAACAAACATGTAATTATTTTCCATAATGTCTTCTTCGGCCGCTATGTTTGAAGCTTCGCCTGTATATTTCCCATGTGTAAATGAGCGAGTTGCTTACGTAAAAATAGAACTTGTTTCCCATCGATGTCGACCTGGGCTGTAGTAAATCTCTAATTTCTCATGTTGTCGGATGGTTTTCGACTACTGGGGTTTTATGAATGAAAATTATAAGGCTTTTGGAGTATAAGGATGATTTTTTTGTATTCTTGTAAAATTTTCGTCCCAAAATCTGAAAGGCCACCTTTAAACCGCGTAGACTGCCGTCAGTCCAGAGCTCCAAATAGAGGGAGCGGTTTTGACTTCAAAATTGAAAATGTTAATAATTCTCCACTAAACCCTATGTTATGGGCACTCATTAGAATTGTCTCATCGAGACGATTCTAATGAGTACCCACAACATAGGGTTTGGAAGAGAAATAACGGATTTAGAATACCATCACTCCCTCTTATCTGAAGTTCAGGGTTACTATGTTATTTCAACAAATAAATCTCTCCTGGGACTGTCCTTTGGCAAGACACTTCAGAGCCCTAGCACTGCAATGGTAAAACCCAGGACATACATAAACATGCAAACTGTCGCCGTAATATGACTAAAACAATGCTGAAAGTGGCGTAACACACCGTTCAATCAATCACCGTACGCAATATAAAAAAGAATTACAATTGTCGTGGCCCAGTGACCTATACAGGTACATTTATAATTAGTTATGTTGAAAAATGAAACTTAAGGTACACAGATATATATCTTACAAGATTAAATGTTAATTCGAATAATTGTTGGAAAAGAAGCAATTTCTGCTTAGAAATGGAGTGTCTGTAAACATCTATAGGATGTACCGTATTGGATTATAGAGTACAGCATAGAAAAATATTAACCTTTTTCCTGCTTAACCCTTTACTCCATAGATACTCATTTCTACGCATTGCTTGTAGGAGCCTTTGGAAAACATTGTGGAAAAAGGTGAAATTGCTCGTGACGAGCAATTTCACCTTTTGCCACAATGTTTTCTACACTATCCAAAGGTGTCATAAACACCCAAGAAACGGCTTCATCCTTGCTGTTATTTAGGGTCAGTTAGAGATACCATTGAAATGCCTTATGGGGTAAAGTGTTAATATAAATACAATTGAAACTTTCAAGCCGGTGTAATGCAGAGAAATGACCCTCCCCTACAAAATGACCCATGTGTCATTTCACTACGCAGAGGAAAGACCCAGGTCATTATTCTACGTAGAGAAATAACCGCAGAGGATTATTTCTCTACGTAGAATAATGAGCCGGGTCATTTCTCTACGTAGTGAAATCACCCATGGGTCATTCCTCTACGTAGACCCAGGTCATTATTCTACGTAGAGAAATAACCGCAGAGGATTATTTCTCTACGTAGAATAATGAGCCGGGTCATTTCTCTACGTAGTGAAATCACCCATAGGTAATTCCTCTATGTAGGGGAGGGTCATTTCTCTGCATTACACTGGCCGTACAAACCCCAATTTTGCTTTTTCAAGGTATTATTAGGGGGAAAAATATCTCCTTATGGGACAGTGTTGATTCAAGATCAGACTGCACGTTTTGTGCAGTCTGATCTGAATCTACACTGCCCACGAAATTTGAGTCTTATAACAAAAAAATATCAAAACCCAGCCAATTAATGCTGCTACAGAAACAATTAACCTTTTACGTCACAATCCAGAGTTTTGATGAATCTAATTTTGCTTAAAGAAACATTGCTGGAAAAGGTGAACATGATAGTGACCAGCATTTTCTCCTTTTCCCACAATTATATCTACTCTATGAAATCATAGACTATCATAGAAAAATTCAATCGTTTGAGTCACGTTTGAAATGTCGTCTGCAAATGCTTTCAATTTTGACAAGCCTAAAATTTTGTCGTTTGGTAAAGAGTTAACCACAGGGTCCGTATTCACCAATCATTCTTGAGAACATTCTTAGGCTTACTCTCCAAGATTTTCTAATTTCTAAAAGTAACACAACTTCTGATTGGCTAAACCAAATGGTTTAGCCAACCAGAAGATGTGTTACTTTAAAAAGTAGAAAACTCTGAAGAATAGGACAAAAAAAGTCCTTAAAAATTATTGTTGAATGCTCTGGGCCATTTTCCGATGGACAGATTCATTACGATTATCTCATTACAAGAAAACACATGCTTGCTGCTTTAATGTAAAGGCGAGCCGACACGCATGGTTTAAAGAAGGATTAAAATTCAATAAAACGAACACACCTGTTTTCTCTTTTATTGTTCCGGGTGTTCTTGATTAGTCACTCGTAGAACTGGGATTCTGGTTCTTTCGAGAACACACACTCCTTACAAGCCCACCTTTTTCATCGTGAAATTTTTTTTTTGTATCCGTATGGTGTTAATTTCAAGAAATAGAGCGTAACATGTACAAAACTAGAGGGTTTTGTTGTAATATCTTAACGACCCGTTCATTACAACAGTTCGAATTTATTTTGTAGCTGTCAAATGCACTTGCTTAGTCATAAGTCGATCTACTACTTTGGTTTACGACCATTGACTCAAGAGTCGCGAATGCATCCGCGACGAAAAGTACTCCCTTTTCATTTCTGATGCTTTATCATTTTTGGTGAATTTCTCGAACCCCACTTTGTCTTCTTACATAAACTTTTTACCAAATAATGCGTTTTTATCGACCCTGAAAAAGATGGCATCTGAACACTTTTCCAGTATTTTCTCCTTTTCCGTTATTGCGTTCCTTTCACAGAGCAAAGGCTTCCATTTCAATTTGAACTAGAACTATCGCAAAGCGGTTAAATACTTCCCACCAACACCTTGATACAGCGGATGGGTCCGGAGCAACACTTGGATAAAGTTCCACAGGTAAAACAACTATAGAGTTGAAGCACAGACATGTTTTTAAAACAAAGTTAACTAATGACCTTGATCTTTGACCTATTTGACCCATGTGACCCCAAAACAATTAAAAGATACCTCTTTTGTATAACTTTTCAAGGTCCTGAGTCAAAGCAAACCGCACTTGAGTTTTAGAACGGAAATGAAAACAATATGGACGGATTCGCGAATGGACAGACAAACAGACATGGCTAAACCAGTAAACACCCCTCTACTTCGTAGGTGGAATGCTAGTCTACGTAGGCGGATGTAAATAGGTCAAAGATTTTGCCTTTTCCTTAGACTGCTAAGCGCGACCCAAGGTGCTTGTGCGACCAGTAAAAGTAAGGATCAAACTGCACAGAACGTGCAATCTGATCTTGGGTCTAAACTGTCCAATAAGGAGACATACTCCCCCCCCCCCTCCCCCCCCAAAAAAAAGAACAAAAAACTTTGAAATCAATTTGAAATCATTTTTTTTTTGTAATCTTTGCTGAAAAGTTCGATTTGACATAAATATCAAGCAGGTTAACACGCCTTTCAAACGTCTTTCGTTCATTAAGCACTGTAACGGGCGAATTAGTACTAAACTTGAGGAAAATGCATAGTTCCAACCATCTAATGTAATCAATGAACTTTCTCAGAACTGGTTCTCGTGGGTGGTAAATGTTATCATTGTTTTAACCATTTCTAACACAATCTGGTATTTTAACGACCCTGGGGGTTAACCCTTTTTGCAACATAGGCGCAAAAAATGACTACTACGGACGGCATAGATCAAGATCAGACAGTATAAAATGTGCGGTCTGATATTAGATGTATACCGTCCGCAGGTACAGTTAATCCTATACAATCTACATCTTTGTAAATTTCAATGGATTGTAATTAGAACCGTTGTGATGCAGAGAAATGACCCTCCCGTACAAAATGACCCGGGTCATTATTCTACGTAGAAAAATGACCCAAGAAGATTATTTCTCTACGTAGAATAATGACCCGGGTCATTTCTCTACGTAGTGAAATCACCCATGGGTCATTCCTCTACGTGGATCCAGGCCATTATTCTACGTAGAGAAATAACTCCAGAAGTCATTTCACTACGTAGAGAAATGACCTGGGACATTATTCTAAGTAGAAAAATGAACCCAGAAGTCATTTCACTACGTAGAGAAATGACCCGGGTCATTATTCTACGTAGTGAAATGACCCAGAGGGTCATTTTGTAGGGGAGGGTCATTTCTCTGCATTACACCGTCGAAAGACATAATAATAATAATAATAAAATCTTTATTTCTTGAAGGTTAAAACATCAAGACAGAATTTCAAGAAAAATGACCTGAAAATAGTCTTTTTTACAATGTTGCCTTCACTCTCTCTCTCTTTCTCTCTCACACACACCCATCCACACACATACCCCCACACCCACACACAAACAGATGCGATAATAAATAAGTGGATGATGAAAGGAAGTAACAAAACATCGAGTTTATTTATCTGGCACTGAAAGAGTGAAGGGTTTCAAAAACATTTGCAAGTACATGTACATGTAATCTGCATTCTGTCCCATACTGACATTTTTTTTCTCCATTTCTAGCAGAAATATATCATTTTGGCAATATCCGATTTGTTTCTTTGCGAATACTTTCAGTTTGTTAGAGTCAAAATTCCTTCATCCGTTAAAAGTTTAACAATCTACCAAATGATTTTTAAGAGCCGTCCAAATCCAAAGCTGTTGCATGCGAGAAAAATAAGTATGGTTGAAATGGTAACATTGGTGTCCGAGAGAATAGGAAGCAATGTGGGAAAAGGAGAAAATGCTGGTTTCCAGCATTTTCTCCTTTCTCCACAATGTTTTTTTTTTATTCAAAGACTTCTTCCTAAGGGTCGTTAAAACTCTAGACTGTGTGGTAAAGGCTAAATGAGCGAACTAATTGTTTTCAGCAAGCAGGAAAAGAAAAAAAAATCTTGATCTTATTCGCGTTCAGATCAGCATATCTAACAGGCAATTGGTCAATGTAGACCAAGATCAGACTGCAAATTTTATGCAGTCTGTTCTTGGCCTGCACTTGACGTTGAAGCACCTAAGGTAATGTGTGTTACAGGAGTCTACTGCTTCATGCATTGCTTCGTCCCGATTTGACTCATTACCAAACGACAATATTTTAGGCTTGTCCAAATCGAAAGCATTTGCAGATGATAAAATAAAAGTGACTCAAAATTTGAAATTTGTTTTGTGAAGGGTAGAAAACATCATGGGAAAAGGAGAAAATGCTGGTTACCAGCATTTTCTCCTTTTCCCACAATGTTTTCTAAAGGCTTCTTTCTTAGGGTCGTCAAAAGTAGGGATTGAGTGGTAATGGGTTAAATACAATACCCGACAACTACATTAGGAAGATATCTCTTTGGCTCGGTTGTTATGGTCTTTTAACCCTTTCCCAAACAATCCCTGGTTTTCACGGGTCTGGAATAGTAGTCTTTTGGAAACATTGTGGGAAAAGGAGAAAATGCTGATAACCAGCATTTTCTCCTTTTCCCACAATGTTTTCTACCCAATCATAGACAGAAATCATCTTTTCAGCAAGAGTTGAATTGTCGTCTGCAAATGCTTTCAATTTGGTCTTTACCTTAACCCTGGTTTTTACGGGTCTGGAATAGCAATCTTTTGGAAACATTGTGGGAAAAGGAGAAAATGCTGGTAACTAGCATTTTCTCCTTTTCCCGCAATGTTTTCTACCCTATCATAGACAGAAATCATCTTTTCAGCAAGAGTTGAATTGTCGTCTGCAAATGCTTTCAATTTGGTCTAGTCCAAAAGTTTGTCGTTTGGAAAAGGGTTAAACCAGGAAAAACGATGATCTTGTCCTTCATTGGTTCAAATCCTGCCAAAAGCAGCTTACATTTCAGCTATGCATTTCTTGCGAACTTCCATCGTTCCTAAGAATTGTTACGATGTGAAGAAATGGTTAACGGTTTCGTGACAAGATTCTGTTTCCGGCTAGACACTCCCACATGATATTCTTGCGCTACAAGAATAAATTAAACGAGGTACGCTCTAGCAACAGGTGGGTTAATACATCTCCAAAATACATTATAACAACCGAAACATCACATGATTATCTCATTACCACATGACAAAAATTTTAGGCCTGTCCAAATTGAAAGCATTTGCAGACGACAAAATAAAAGTGACTGAAAATTCGAAATTTGTGTAGTGAAGGGTAGAAAACATGGTGGGAAAAGGAGAAAATGCTGGTTACCAGCATTTTCTCCTTTTCCCACTATGTTTTCTAAAGGCTTCTTTCTCAGGGGCGTCAAAAGTAGGGATTGTGTGGTAATGGGTTAAGGATACATAAAATCCGCTTAGTCTACCAACCGACTGGTAATGAGGTAGACCTGTTCTTTAACATGCAGAAAATAGGAAAAAAAGTGTAGATCCATGTCTGCTTACGTGGACTGCACAGGCTGACAGGGGTCGATACTTTTTCTCTTTTTCTGTTTTCCAGTAGGACCCATTTTCACAGAGCATGGCCCAAATGAAAACGAATATCGTCAGTTTGCTTCCAAAACCTTGTAACTACAGCTTGTAACAAGCTGTAGTTACGAGGTTTGGGAAGCAAACCGACGATATTCTGGGTCCGTATTCACCAAACATTCTTAGGTACATTCTTAGTCTTGTTCTTCAAGATTTTCTATCTGTGAAAGTAACGGAACTTCTGATTGGCTAAACCATTTGGTTTAGCCAATCAGAAGTTCTGTTACTTTCACAAGTAGAAGATTTGGTTTAGCCAATCAGAAGTGCTGGTTTGGTTTAGCCGATCAGAAGTTCTGTTACTTTCACAGATAGAAATTTTGGTTTAACCAATCAGAAGTTCTGGTTTGTTTTAGCCAATCAGAAGTTCTGTTACTTTCATAGGTAGAAAATCTTGAAGAACAAGACAAAGATTGTTCTTAAGAACGGTTGATGGATACTGACCTGGTTTTAGCAGCTCTAAACGGAATTATCCCCCTTTCCAAAGTGTTTTCTTAGCTTCTTACGTGCTGATGATCGCCATTTTAGGTTTACAGCATACCTCTTCGAAAACAGAGTTGCACGAGCAAAGGGTGACAAGAAAAGTAGAAGTTGCTTCTGATATTTTCAGGCACACCCTGGATATCAAAGACGGTCGGTTACGTGACAAGATTATATTTTCTGGGTGGACACTCCTACGTGGTCCTCTTGCAAACAAAAAAAAAGTAGTTCCGGTGTATCTGTATGTGATGATTAGGCTCTTGTAACTTTTTATTTAGGTTACAAATAAACAACAGAAAATTAAGGAAGGGTATATGAATGTCTGCAGTTTTAAAGACATTCCAATGTCTTGACTTTGACAGGAGGGTAGGGGTGGGAGGATCACACCAAGGGCATCATATGAACAAACTTGGTAGAGGTCCACTAGGAGATGCTACATACCAAATATCAAAGCTCTATGCCTTTTAGTTTTTGAGAAGAAGAATATTGAAGTTTTCATTCTCTGTTCCTATGTTTGAACTTGTAACCGGCGTGGTGGGGCAAGCTTTGACCCCAGGGGCATCATGTGAACAAACTTGATATAGAGGGCCACTAGGAGATGCTACATACCAAATATCAAAGCTCTACGCCATCTATTTTCAGAGGAGAAGATTTTTTAAAGTTTTCCTTCTTTGTTCCTATACTCAAACTTGTGACCCCTGGGGTGGGGCCAGTTTTTAACCCAGGAGCATCATTAATTTTGAACAATCTTGGTAGAGATCTAGTAGGAGAAGCCACATACCAAATATCAAAGCTCTACGTCATCTAGTTTCAGAGAAGAAGATTTTCAAGGATTTTGTATTTTTTCCTTTTTGTTGCCATGGCAACCAGATTTAAGGGTGGAATTTATTTCTTTGAATAATTTTAGTAGAACTTTACCCAAGGAACATCCCTGCCAAGTTTCATCAAGATTGGCCCAGTGGTTTAGGAAAAGAATATGTTTAAAGAAATTGTGGACGGACGACGGACATACTGCGATCACAATAGCTCACCCTTAGCACTTTGTGCCAAGATGAGCAGAAAAGAGTTTCATCCATTCGTTCTTCATTTGAAGATGACACGTCAAATATCCCTTAATATGATGGTATATTTTTGAAAGGGTATTAAAAATGGGTAAAGCAGACAATACTGAAAATAATCATTTTTTTGTTTTTCCTAAGATGGTGTTAACCCTTTCCCAAACGACAAAATTTAGACTCTTCCAAACTCAAACAGTTTGCAGAGGACAATTTCAAGTTTGATAAAAATGAAAGAAAGTTCTCCAAATGGGTAGAAAACACATAGCGTTCAAAAGACTTGTACTGCAGACACGTAAAAACAAGGCCTTGTTTGGGAAAAGGTTAAATGATGGTATATTTTTGAAAGGGTATTAAAAATGGGCAAAGCAGACAATACTGGAAATATTTTTTTTTGTTTGTTTTTCCTAAGATAGTGTAAAGTGTAAAAAGTCCAGTGTATAAAAGGATAACAAACAAAGACAGACACTATGTTCCTCTGCATCTTTACGCAAGAAAAATAAACCAATCGTATTTAATCACCAAAGCTTCATACTTAATCCTGGGTGCAACAGAGTTCTTATATACGATCCCTGGGTGCACTAAGTAAACTAAAAAGGTTAGGAAAAATCAGTTAACTAATTGCCTTTACATGTTGACAGTGACTAGAATATCTCACCATTTTTGAGAGTATAGATCATCGATCAATTTTCGCGTTTTAAAAAGTCTGATCATGATCTACACTGACTTCAGAAGCAACTATCGTTGTGATGTATAGCCACGTTAAGCGTTAATTCTTTTTTTTTATTGAACTTCGTATTGGATATTTCAAACGAACAAGCTTCAGAACTCGATCAACCGATCCTACAGGGAAGAACAATATTCTCTGTTTGGGAAGGAAACAGAGTACATAATCGAGTGTGTATAACGGCCACATGTGCGCCGTATCGGTTTCGTTTGCATAGAAACGTCATGTTCACTCAATCATGACTTGTTAAATGATGTAGGTTCATAAGCTGAAAGCGCATGAGGGCAAATATCTTTGTTTTTGTGACGCGTCTAACTTTGCAATAAAAAAAAAGAGTGGAGAAAAATTAAATTTTGTTTTAAAGTAAATAACGCGAATTAACTCTTTTCCAGATGACAAAATTTTAGGTTTGTCCAAATCGAGAGCATTTGCAGACGACAAAACAACAGTGACTGAAAATTTGAAATTTGCTTTGTGAAGGGTAGAAAATATTGTGGGAAAAGGAGAAAATGCTGGTTACCAGCATTTTCTCCTTTTCCCACAATATTTTCTAAAGACTTCTTTCTTAGGGTCGTCAAAAGGTAGGAATTGTGTGGTAATGGGTTAACCATTTATTTTTTCCGGATAAAAATAGGAATGAAAGAACTTGAAATGGTCAATGATACTTCGAGTGTAGACAAATACTTGTGATATTATGGGAATATCAAGGCAGATATATAGACACTCGTAAGCCAGTTGAGTGGTTTCTAGAGGGTGCAGTTTAGAAAAAAAAATACGGAAATAATGGAAAGAATTATTGTGATAACAATCACAGCTGAAGCTTTAAACATTAATCTGCTAAAAGCGTCTCGGGGACTGAAGCACATAGTGTAGATCAAGATCAGACGCACAAAACGTGCAATCTGATGTTGGGATCTACATTGTCCTATAAGGAGGTATCCCTCCGCCCTAAAAATACCTTTGAAATAGCAATACTATTAGAATAAAAGTTTTATTTAACTCGTTTATCAGGATAAAGAATAAAAAACATTTCTGCGATCACATATTTTCATGTTAACTCTTATTCAGTATTTCGGCTAGAAGCCTTTACAAGAAAAAACACTAAAACTTTCACTGCTCCTACATTTTAACAGTTCACCGTGACAGTAAAAGTTAAAAAACTGTCATGGTGAACTGTTAAAATGTAGTAGCGGTGAAAGTTTACAAACTGTCATGGTGAACTGTTGAAATGTGGTAGCAGTGAAAGTTTACAAACTGTCATAGTGGACTGTTAAGTAGCAGTGAAAGTTTACAAACTGTCATAGTGAATTGTGAAAATGTAGTAGCAGTGAAAGTTTAGCGTTTATTTTTCCCTTTCTTGAAAAGGGCCTCTAGCCGAAATATTGAGTAAGAGTTAACATGAAAATATAAATTTGATTTATTTATGGAATTACAATGTATATAGTGAACTCTGTGCTCAATTTTCTCTTTCAACTAGCAGATTTTGTACGGATTACAAAATTAATATTCTTGTGTAAGGGTGACATCAAAGAAGTGACTTGGATTAATTCAGCATGGTATCGAATTTCTAGACCAACAGGGCTGTTTCGACTGGGAGGAAGGTTAGCGAAGACAAAAAGAAAGAAAAATCGCATTCTCTATTGGGTCAGCGCGTGAATAAAATATCGGAAATATGAAACGAGATTTTACGAGATTTGATGCAGACGATTCAAGATGAGGAAGACGACATCGTGTCAACTCTTTACGTTAGTGTCACTGCATATTGTGAATGTTTGTGCTGGAGCTCATGGTTCGGGATCGATAAATATCCCCTCGAGATGTTAAATCTTCGGATTTTTGCCGTGTTTTCATTGTAAATGGGAAATATTTTTATTGGAAATATTTGTGGACTTCAAACGACACACACACACACAACTAAAATTCTACGGCGTTCTCATGGTAACTGTTATTTTTCTTTATTACTTTTCTGTCCCGTTTTGATGTCATCTTTGTGTTTTTGATTTGATAAAACTTTGTCGTCCCATTTTCCCTTTCCCTACTTAGCAATGGCCGAGCCCGAAGGTGGGTCGTTTACGTATAGGGCTTTCAGTCATGGAGTCGTTTGTTCAATAACCTAGATCTTTCTGAGGCCTGATGATTGTCATTGATGCTACTCGTCCTAATGACATTTGATTCGACGATATTTATGTAGGAGAGCTGCCACTGGCTTGAAAAAAAAAAATACTGTGGCAGGTACTGGTACTAAAGGAACTCCAGGAAAGCATGGACATGTGCACTTACCATTATATAGGGCTGTATCAGTAAAGATTTAGTTCTTAATACAGGTCGTTGCAAAAAAAAATAAAACACGTTTTGATTTATGTGCCAAACTTCATTTTGATTTCCTATAGAAATTCTTTTCATTTTTGATATATTTTGTTCTGAGAGAGAGAGAGAGAGAGAGAGAGAGAGAGAGAGAGAGAGAGGGAGGAAGGGAGGAAGGAGGGACGTGAATATAGTTTGATTACTTTGAAAGAAGGAGCAATGGCGTGTAGCACGGTGGGGGAAGAGACCCAGAGACAGAGACAGAACACGAGCGATATAGAGAAGGAGAAAGAGAGAGAAAATGAGTAAGAGAGAAAGAGAGTTCACGGTTTGGAAATTTGGATTTGATTGGCAGGAAGTGAAACTAATATATAATCTGACATTAAGTTCGTTTGATCTTTATCTTGCCTCACAGGCTGTAAACCCTTCAGGCCGTTAAGTGCGATCCAATACACCCTTGCAAACAGTTTAGATCAAAGATTAGACAGCACAGAACGTACAGCCTGATCTGTGATCTACACTGACTGATACAGTCATATCTTTTACTCCGACAAAATAAAGAGAAATTGCAACAGCTTGTTGTGACGCCGCATGACCGACGGCAATATAATAAATTTTCGGAGTGCAACACGCGAAAAGGGTCATTCGGACATTTGCGTAAAGTTTCGTCTCTGATCAGTGTGTGCAGTCCGCACAGGCTAATCCGAAACGACACTTTCCGATTTTATGTGATTTTCTGTTTTACGCAAGTCTACTGTAGCAGAAAATCTAATGTAGTCGTGAAGTGTCGTCTCGGATTAGCCTGCGCGGACAGCGCAGGCTAATCCGAGACGACACTTTACGCAAATGTCCGAATGCACCTTTTCGTGTGTTGCACTCCTATTTTTATTCGGTTTTAAAAAGTACCTATGGAGGCAGCCATATTGTTTACTCGGCTTCCAGTCATTTCGTAATAAGATCATTTCGTACCTAGGCCATTTCGTACGATTTTGGTCATTTTGTACCAACCTATACGTTTTTTAGTTATTTCGTACTCACTTTGATAGTTAGTTTTTAGTTGGATTGTAACGATTGTTTAGGGCTTCTCAGTTCATTTCTCACCGATTTTTTTCATAAACTTACATTGGACAATTTGAAATGCTGTAATGTGCCTTGTTTCAGAAACAACTGATTTTTGGCGCCATTGATGTTATGCATCAAAATTTTCTTGTTTTTTGGCTATAGCTTGGCAGCAAATACCTCTTGAATATATTCGTCAGTTTCACCCTTTCAGTACCATATATCATAAAATGGCTTCCAATACCCGAAAAGACGAATTCAGAAATCTGCGTAAAGTTTCGTCTCTGATCAGCCTACGCAGGCTTATCCGAGACGACACTTTACGCAAATGTCCGAATACCCCTTTTCGCGACTTGCAAGACACATATAAACTTGATCTTTGTCGAAAGCAGAAAAATCTATTTACTTAACTCTTACTAGAGTCCATTTCACTACAACGGTAGCATTTATAGCCAAAGTAGATCAAGATAAAAAAATTGCAGTCTGATCGTTGACCTACACTGTCCATTGTCCGCTTTGCTGATAGGCTGTATAGAAAAACAAAACTGCAATTATCTGGGTCATATTCTGGACTTAAAATGTCAATTGCGTTCATTCAGCGCTTTTACCCATCACCACACAGTCCCTACTTTTTACGCCCCTGAAAAAGAAGCCTTTGGAAAACATCGTGGGAAAAGGAGAAAATGCTGGTAACCAGCATTTTCTCCTTTTCCCACAATTTTTTCTACTCTTCACAAAACTTCAAATTTTCAGTCACCTTTATTTTGTCGTCTGGAAATGCTTTCAATTTTGACCGGTCTAGAATTTTGTCGTTTGGTAATGAGTTAAGGGCAAGACTATATATTCTTAAAATATTCTTATCTTATGATACATGTAGTAGACCCATAATAAAAAAAACCCCAGCTATTTCCACTATAATAATAATAATTATAATCATCCTGCAAGATTTGCTTTGATTTGAAAACAGGAAAATTATTGTACTTCTTTCACCCAGCCACCATTTCCATTTTGTCCTTCTCAGAATTATCATTTATAAATCTAAAACCAATTTATTCTTATTACGAAGGGAAAAATAATTACCTCCCCTTCCCAAAAACTAACAAAAGTATCAACAAATAATTTCAAGATAAACATCAAAGGTATTTCCTATCGGTTAATAATGTGCAAAAATATATATTATATCTGTATAAATCCGTTTTTATCAACTATCAAGAAATTTTATGCCATGCTGCACTAGAAGTATTACCGGTCTAGTACCTTAAGAGCTTGTCTATATAAGCAGACGGTATATATCAAAGATCAGACTGCACGTTCTGTGCAGTCTGATCTTGATCTATGCCGTCCACAAAAGCATTTGTCTTCATCTATCATGCTGTAAGTGCAAAGGATGTAAAAACAGAGTACAACAGAGTGTTGTGCTACATCTGTCGTTTAAAATAATAATCGGAGAAAAAACATAACAGTTATCGTCTTTGAAAAGGGGGCTTAGTGCATCTGTAAAACGTTTCGACCCAGATCAGATTGAGTAGTCCGCGCAGGCCGATCTGGGTCGAAAACTTTCTGCCATTTGTAAATTTCCTGCATCTCAAAGAACCATCCTAACTCCTATTTCATCTGGACTTTAGACAACACGAGTTCATTTGCCACGACTTAATTGTTTTGTTTATTGCTCTGTTAACATGCATCAGAGCCTCTTGTAAAAGTGCGCTATTCATACATGTACTTATGAATCGTGCCTTCAACATAGGGAACTAAAATATATGGATTGCAACAGGCAAAAAGGGTCATTCGGACATTTGCGTAAAGTGTCGTCTCGGATCAGCCTGCGCAGTCCGCGCAGGCTAATCCGAGACGGCACTTTACGACTACATTAGATTTTGTGCTACAGTAGACTTGCGCAAAAACAGAAAATTGCTTAAAAACGTAAAGTGTAACTTTGGATAAGCCTGCGCGGACTGTGCAGGCTAATCCAACGCGACACTTTACGCAATTGTCCGAATGCCCTTTTTCACGTGTTGCAAGCCATATGTGACCCTTCACGCGAAAAGGGACTATCTAGAAATTCCATACATCAGTTAGACGAAAACAAATCAAAGACAATGCTGATCAATTTAAGTAGATAGTTCAAAATTAGCACCAACGATTCCCTGGTTTAAAGCCCTATACGTAAACGACCGACCTTCGGGCTCGGCCCTTGCTAAGTAGGAAGAGGGAAAAATGGAACAGACGTGAACAAAGTTTTATCTATTGTTTAGTGAGGTAGAATGACCAATTTTCAAACAGAAACTATCATAAATGCGGAAAGTGCCGATCCTAGTCAGCCTGCGCAATCCGCGCAGGCTGACTAGGGTAGACTCTTTTCGCAGTTCACAGATGGGTCCTTTTTTGCGTGACGGGTCACATATGTATTGCATCACACCAAGTTTTATCTGTGCATGATATTTATCCATGTGGTCTGAAATTCGAATGAAACAAGAAATGGAATGATCTTTTGCTATGCAGAAAGTTTACTAGAAGTCAAAAAGTTTCGACCCCAGGTCAGCCTGCGCGGACTGCGCATGCGCAGGCTGATCTGGGTCGATACTTTTTGCAGATGCATTAAGCCACGTATTCACAGAGCGTGACTCATAAAACGTAAATTAAGATTCCAGATGCAGGAAATGAAGCTATAGTATAATTCAACATAAAGTTCGTTTGATCTTTATCGTAGCTTACAGGTTGGAAGCAATCCATTTCACAGTACCGCGATAGTTACTAAGGGTGTATTTCATCACCAAACCTGTCCTTTTTCCCCCTCTAGTTTTTCTATCCGTCTTATACTAATGATAGCAAGATTTAAAGGCAATTCTTTTGATATTTTTAAGTATCAATAATGTCGTTTTTGTCGCAGGCTGTTCGACTTTTGTTCAATTCTTTCCGAATACTCTCTTCGATATGAAAACGGAAAGGGTGTAGAACAGCGTTGACGTCAGAATCAAAGTACGTAATTAGTTTGGTTTGAATCTCGGTTTTTTATGGCTAATCAAAGTGTTTTTAGTACTCATTAATTATTTGAGTGTTTGATAATTGGATAAAAAAGGTAGATATTAAAGGGATTAGAGAGAGAAAGGGGAAGAGAGAAACAGGGAAGAGAGGGAGACAGAGAGACAGATAAATACAGTGAGAGACAGAGACAGAGATATGTATGAGGAGAGGCAGGCAGGCAAACAGGCAAACAGTCAGTCAGACAGACAGGCAGACAGACAGATGCAGAGAGGAGAGACAGACACAGAGAGAGAGAGAGAGAGAGAGAGAGAGAGAGAGAGAGAGAGAGAGGCAGAGAGAGGCAGAGAGATATATGAGGAAAGGCAGGCAGGCAGGCAGGCAAACAGAAAGATGCAGAGAGAGAGACAGACAGAAAGACAGAAAGACAGACAGAAAGGCAGGTAGGCAGGTAGACAGACAGACAGACAGAGGGTGGAGAGAGCCACAGAGAGACAGACGAGGGACAGAGAGGACTCTGAGCAGACCATCGTTTAAATTCGATATATTATAGATACCGGATCATGATTTTGCCTGAAAGCTATCTATATAATAAAAGATCGATTCAAACGTGTTTATATTGTCAAATACTAGTAAACAATAGTGGTAACATGTGCCACTATTGACTATTATCTCGTTTTGGCAGACGGCTTTTGTACTTTGTCGTGTTGCAGCAGACTCATGTTGAAAATATTTGGACGAATGGACAAATTGCTCTTTAACCCATTACCACACAATCCCTACCTTTGACGACCCAGAGAAAGACGCCTTTAGAAAACATTGTGGGAAAAGGAGAAAATGCTGGTAACCAGCATTTTCTCCTTTTCCCACAGTGTTTTCTACCCTTTCCGGAACAATTTTCAATTATACATCATGTATATGTGAATATTTGTACTTTCTCCATGGGCCCTTGACCTAGATACGTACATTAAGTTATTGTATTGTATTATATTAATTGGTAAAAAAAAATACAATGAAACAACAACAAAAAAAAAGTCAAGTATCTCTGTGATTCGCCGGAAGTATATGACGCTTCACGGCTAACAAAGATACTGCTGCGATAAAAAATGATATATTTACTTTTTACCAAACAATCCCTGGTTTTTACGACCAAGTGGGAGAAACCTTATAAAAACACTGTGGGAAAAGGAGAAAATACTGGTAGCAACCAGCATTTTCTCCTTTTCCCACAATGTTTTGTACCCTTCTAAAGTCAAGTTTCAATTTTTGAGTCACGTTTATTTTTTTCGTCTGCAAATGCCTTCAATTTGGACCTGACTTAAATTTTGATGCTTGTTAAAGCAATACGTTAATGCATGGTAAAACGACTCAGGGTACATTTAGTAGATTGACTCGGTTATATTTCAGAGATAGTTTACCCCTTTCCCACATAATGACGACTTCTAACATCCCTAAAAGAGATGGCTTTCGAAAACATGGTGGGAAAAGGAGAAAATGCTGGTTACCAGCATTTTCTCCTTTTCCCACAATGTTTTCAACCCTATCAAAGAAGCCTCATTCCATATGAGCCACAATGAAACTGCCATCAGCAAATGCTTCCAATTCGGACAGATCTAAAATCTTGTCCGGTATCAAACGGTTAAACCTTACCTTGCTGAAAAAAAAAAAAACGAAATGAAACTTTTAAGCCGAAAGTAACAGACCAAACGCTGATACTCAAAGATGTTTCAGCTGAAAAAAATATCTCTTAATCCAACAATGTAGATCAAAGATCAGACTGCACGATCTTTTCACTCTGATCTTGATCGGCATAATTCGTTAGAGGTCTTTGAGTCGCACTTAGCAAAATGAGGGTTAACCTTTTACCACACAGTGACGCTTTTTAACTACCCCGGAAAAGAAGCCCTTTGCAAAAAGATTTAAGGAAAAGGAGAAAATGCTGGTGACCAGCATTTTTTTCCTTTTCCCACAATGTTTTCTACCCTTCACAAAACAAATCTCAAATTTTCAATGAAATTTATTTTGTCGTCTGCAAATGCTTTCGATTTGGACAAGCCTAAAATTTTGTTGTTTGGTAATGAGTTCTTTCACATGCGATTAAGTAACCGACACTTTTAAATCCGGAATCATTATTTTGATCCTGTAACTGAAAGAAAAAAAAGACGATGCTCTTTAAAACGTTATGAAAAAAGGAGAAAATGCTGAATTGAAAGCAAATTTATTACTATCTGTTATATTCTTTTATTATACCTGTTTGTTTCTCAATAAAATAATACACATGTCATATTTTAAGTTTGTGTGATAAATTGAATTGAAAGCAAATTTCTTACTATCTATATAATTTTTTATCATAACATATTTTTTCTCTCTAAAATGATACACATTTCATATCATAAGTTTGTATGAAAAAAAAATGTTATGTGCTAATAGTGACGTGAGATGTAGGGTTATGCGATAAATATAACGTAGTGTACTATGTTATGAGGTTATGTGGTTAAAGTATCGAAGTGTCTCATTTTATGTGAAAGATACACCGGTATATGTTATGTCATGTGAAGAAGATATGTAGCTTAGATCACAAAAGTCTTAGAAAGCCTATAACTAAGTTAGATTGCGTGGCTATATGTCATAAAAAGTAAGCGCTTACGAATAAAAACTCGACCAATCGATGAATGTACTTTTATTCCCTTAAGAGACCAGTTCCAGCTTTAGTTATTTTCTGCAGAAATTGGAGATCAAGATTAGACTTGACGAAACCTGCAGCCTGATCTTGTATCTATACTGTCCTGTAATTTATGAGAGGCGTGCTCACAAAGTCATCCTTGAAATCGCAATTTCTTGGACATTTTAACTGCCTGAAAAAGTCTATATGCAGTCCATTTGACACCAAAACGCCTTCGGCTTTTGCAAACGGAATAAATTAAGATCAGACTGCACAGAACGTGCAGTCTGATCTTAATCTATTCCGTCAGCTTGCTTGGTTAGGCCTATAAAATAATAATAAAACTCTGAATTACAGCGGATCATATTTCAGCATGCAAAAGAGGTCGAAGTTTTTTTTTTTATAACTGACCCACTTAGGGTTAACTCTTTACCAGACAACAAAATTTTAGACTTTTCTGATTGAAAAGCTTAAAGAAGACAGATTGAATGCGTGTGAAAAGACCTTTTGTACCATTTAAAGATGTAATTTTATACGCCGTCACCCGGTTTTAAACGAATTTCATGTTTAGGTTTATGACACTACGATCATTCTTGCATCTTCATGTCAAATATTGCGCCTGACGCTTGCAGGGTTACACAGATTAGAACGTTTAGTAAATGCATTTTATTCTCTGGTGACTATCCACGACATCACTAGGGTAATTAAGACCAACCATTTAAGTTTCTTAATCCTATATATACCTTAGATTTGATCATTTATCTATGCTTACACAGCTGACCAGATTCTACACATTATCAAGTTTAACACCGTTTTCTCTCTGGCTGTACAAATGTAACTTTAATTTTTTTAGAAATCATTGTGAGAAAAGGAGAAAATGCTGGTTACCAGCATTTTCTCCTTTTCTCACAATGATTTCTAAAACTTTTTTTTTCCTCAAGATCGTTAAATCCAATGATTTATTAGTAAAGGGTTAAATGTGGAAAGGAACTGTCCAAATCCGACTATTGTCATATTACATGTACTTTATACAGATTTTTTACTACAAAATGGTGGTAATAAAAAGGGACTGGAAAACAATTAAACAACGATCTGTAATAAATTATTCATCATCCCCTTTTTTCAGTACTGAGTAATGGCCTAATTAAACGGGGTCGTAAAATTTAAGCGATCTTTATACTCCAGTTGAGTATCTTATTTATCTCAATTTACAGCCTTACTTTAAAGACTCATACGCTCTGTCATGGAGAGAGAGAGAGAGAAAGAGAGAGAGGGAGAGAGAGAGAGAGAGAGAGAGAGAGAGAGAGAAAAGGGGGTCGGGCAAAGCTATTTAATTGACAGGCAATAGTTTCAGAAAAGAAACATATCACATATTTTCATTAAAATAAATTTCAGTGATATAAATATTTTTTTTAATTTGGTGGGATGTGAAAATTCTAGATACCCACCTTTAATCCTATATATCAAAACTCCAGAGTGAAGTGAAGAATGTTATGCTTTCTTTTCTTTACAAATCATCAATAATTTAGAATATAAAGTTACATTTTTTTTTTTCTTTTTATGATATTTCCTTAAAAGGCTACGTAGCCTCTTAGGCTATTTTTAGATTTCCCGCCAAAAATATTATAAAGCATTGTGGAATTGTTAAGTGACTGGCATGCGACTAATGACGCTGAAATTCCATAACAAACATGTAATCATTTTCCATAATGTCTTCTTCGGACGCTATGTTTGAAGCTTCGACTGCCTATTTCCGGTGTTTAAATGAGCGAGTTGCTCATATAAAAATAGATGTTTCCCGTCGGTGTCGACCTGGACTGTAGTAATTCTCTAATTTCTCTTATTGTCGGATGGTTTTCGACTACTGGGGTTTTATAAATGAAAATTATGAGGCTTTTGGAGTATAAGGATGAATTTTTTTTTGTGTGTTCTTGTAAAAGTTTCGTCCCAAAATCTGAAGGGCCACCTTTAACTACGGAAAATCCCTTTATGTTTATCTTTAAGCAAGATCCGAATTATGTAAATTAGGTGTGAGGTAATTTGCATACTGCATGGATGTCTTGGAATAAAAAAACAGAGCATGTTTTAACTCTTTCAGCACCCAATATGTAAATTCGACCTTTTGATTACTATTACACCAGGAAAGCATTGGCAGTCGCAATATAACTGAAATAATGTTGAAAACACCGTTAAACACCATATAATCAATCAGTGTATTTAAAAACACTAGAAATCATTTTCTCCTTTTGCCCCAATGTTTCAAACGGAATCTGATGCAACATTTCCAGGTAAAAAAAAAAACAACAGGACGTAAATGAGTCAAAATTAAAGCGAGGGATCTTATTTTCACCTTATTAGCACATCTTATACCGCTGATGATACAGGAACGCTAATGGTGCTCGGCTATTGAACAAGGAAGTCGCCAAAATGAACGTTACCGTGGTAACCGATATGATTATCTGTCATTTATGTATTCGCTATCGGTAATGAAGAAAACATTTCTGGGAGTTTTTTTGTGTTGTTTGTATTTTGAAACTGAGAGCTAATCTTAGAGTTAATAATCGGTTTGAAACGCTCTTTTATTCTTGAAAAATGATCTAAAGCCTTGTGTCCTCCTCATTTCTTCTCTTCTTTAAATTCTCTTCTTTAAATTCCTAACCATTTGGCTGCTCAGCGTGACTCAAGGACCTTTTATGTGCAGTGCAGATCAAGATCAGACTGCGCAAAACGTGCAATATAAACTTAGATCTACACGGTCCAAAGTCTAATAACGCGAGATCTGGGTCCGTATTATTCACCAACCATTCTTAAGAACATTCTTATTCTTATCCTTCAGAATTTTGTCAATGTGAAAGTAAAAGAACTTCTGATTGACTAAACCATTTGGTTTAGCCAATCAGAAGTTCTGTTACTTTCACAGTCGGGAAATTTTGAAGAATAAGACAAAGAACATTCTTAAGAATGTTTCGTGAATACGGACCCAGGGCTCGTATTCACCAACCTTTCTTAAGAATATTCTTAGTCTTATTCTCCAAGGTTTTCTACATTTGTAAGTAACACAACTTCTGATTGGTTAAATTTGGTTTAGCCAATCAGAAGTTGTGTTACTTACAAATGCAGAAAATTCTGGAGAATAAGACAAACTAGAAGGCCCTGAAGGGTCTGAATATACTCTACTGGCAGTCAACTTGAAATGGCTACTTTTCCCATACTGTTTGTTGGATTTTTTTTCAAAATCATTAGGGATGAAGCTATTGATGAGATAAACAAACTGTGCAAGTTTCACGAAAATCTAGCTACAAATGCAGACTTTATCGCTTACACAAGAATTTGAAATTTTCAACTGGAAATGGCTACTTTTCCCATACTATTTGTTGGATTTTTCTCAAAATCAATAGGATTGAAGCTATTGATCAGATAAATAAACTGTGCAAGTTTCATGAAAATCTGACGAGAAATGCAGACTTTATCGCGTAATCAAGAATTAGAAATTTTCAACTTGAAATGGCTTCGTTTTCCATATTGTTTGTTGCATTTTTCTCAATATCTATAGGCTTGAAGCTATTGATAAGATAAAGTATCTGTGCAAGTTTCACGAAAATCTGACAACAAATGCAGACTTTCTCGCGTAAACAAGAAAAAGACTAACGGACGGACAGACAGACGGACGGACAGACTGACGGACAGACAGACGGACGGACGGATGGACGACGGAAACCCCGCCATGACATAAGCTCTGCTTGCTTTCAGCCAGTAGAGCTGAAAATGTTCTTAAGAATGGTTGGTGAATACGGGCCCAGGCTACTTCTATTGTTTAAATTGATGGGTGAGATGAAGGGCATTTGTTTCATCAACAGTCATGTACCTCTGCAGAAAGTTATCAGGATCTGCCTCTTTAAGGTTCAGATTAACAAAGGACAAAGCCTGCCTCGTAAGAGACTGATAAACTGTCAAAAGTCTTGGTACCCAACAGGTGGAGAGCTTTCTCATTGCAAGATCTTGCTAAGGAATGGAACTATTTCATGTCGAGTTTGCAACTATACTGGCTATATATAATATGTCTCTCTATAATTCGCCTGTCATACAAAACAATATCATTGACATACTGGCCATTTCTGGGGTTGCAACTGGCACAGGCCTTCAAGGACGCGCGTCATCTTAACCCTGTACTCCATAGATACTCATTTTGACGTATCAACAACAGACAGCTTTTGAAAACATTGTGGGAAAAGGAGAAATTGCTCGGAACGAGCAATTTCTCCTTTTCCCACAATGCTTTCCACTCAATCAGATATTTGTTTCCTCATTTGTCCATATTTTTGACATCATATCTGTATTTGCTTCTGAAACGGAAGAGCCTCAAATTGACATGTCAGGTATAGAGTTAAGGATCTGTTTGCTGCGCTTGAATTTCCCCACCCACCTTTTCACTACCATTTGAAGGGGTATTATTCACTAACGTTGCTATCACTACATGTATATGTGTATTAGAGTAAAGTGGAACAATGGCTTGCAAACGCGAAAAGTGGCATTCGGGCATCTGCGCAGTCCCTGCAGGCTGATCTGATTCGGCACTTTACGTCAACATTATATTTTGTGCTACAGTAGACTTGTGTGTCTTTCTCTCTATCTGCACATTATTGTTCGTAAACTGAGTAGAAAGACTGATATCCCAAAAGTTCCCCCCCCTTCACTCTGTACGTTATTGTTGTAAAAGTAAAGATTCACAATCTCAAAATTTTCCTCTCTCTCTCTCTCGCGCGCGCGCGCTCTCTCTCTCTCCTTGCCTCCCTCCCACTTTATGGGCTGGGCTGGGCTGGGCCGGGGGAGGGAGGAGAGGAGTTGAAGTCGAGATATGAAAAGTAATTTTTTATGACTTTTTATCTAAATGATATCTATTTGGAGTCAATAAAGCCTAGCTTCGATCCCTGGCCCTCACACGGGGGAAAACTCACATATTCGCAGAAAGCATTCTATACATGCGTATAAGATACTGCGCACAAAACCTAACGCAATCTGTCTTGTTCAAGGGAAATCTGACAACGTCGACATCTGTTAGAAATTTGCATGGTGATATTGACACCCGTCTATTTTTACATGCATCCAGAAAACTCCCAGAAAACTGATCGCTTTACATCATGAGCCCCCTTCAACAGTGAACTCGTGTGTACCACGCGACCAAACAACCCACAGGAAAGTAGCATCTTGAAAACTTTGGTAACCAGCATTTTCTCCTTTTCCCACAATGTTTTCTACACTTTTACAGACAATTACCAACATTCCAGCTATATTTATTGTGTCGTTTGCAATTGCTCTCAATTTGGAAAAGTCGAAATTTATCGTTCCGTAAAGAGTTGTCGAACCGAAGGAAAAGGGCTTTTGTCACAGTGTTGCCAATGAAGTAAAAAACTAACCGTGTTACTTAGAATTTTGTTGTATGCAAATCATTATCTCCCGCTAGATGGCAGTCTATAAATACTCATCTATCTAATTTGGGCATCCTGGGTACAGAACCGAACCACTTTCCTACGCGACAACCGTTACTTTGAATTTCAAACTAAAATAAACGTTTACTCAATAAAACGCTACCTCGTGCAATTCACCCAGCTATGATCAGCATTTTAGAGAAATCTGGAGCTAAAGCAGGTCTCATTTCTCCTCAAACGTATTGATAAAAGCTATTTTCCACATTACTACTTTATAGAGCGTAATATTACAGTCAGCCCGCTTTTGGGGCTAGTGATGCGTCATATAAGACAGTCGAATCTTCGACGAATATGACATGCGTAGACAACGGTATGCAAATGTATCCAACCTGACCAAGTTAGAAACTTTGACGTCTCGAAAAGATTTCAATCTTTACAAAATGACAACATTTTAGAAATGTCCAAATTGAAAACACTGTCAGACGACAAATAAAATGGTGGCTCAAATAACGGAATTTGGCTTTAACTCATTACCAAACGACAAAATTTTAGGTTTGTCCAAATCGAAAGCATTTGCAGACGACAGAATAAAAGTGACTGAAAATTTGCAATTTGTTTTATGAAGGGTAGAAAACATTGTGGGTAAAGGAGAAAATGCTGGTTACCAGCATTTTTCTCCTTTTCCCACAATTTTTTCTAAAGTTTTCTTTCTCAGGGTCGTCAAAAGTAGGGATTGTGTGGTAATGGGTTAAAAGGGTAGAAAACATTGCTGGAACATATCGTCGGTTTATTTGAAAAACCTCGTAACTACAGCTTGTAACAAGCAGTATAGTTACGAGGTTTTTGAAGTAAACCGACGATATGCTCATATATATAACGGTGACAGCTCACAAATTTCATATATGTCCTAGGTTTCACCGGTGTCAGGCTTGGACTATACGGTGTCTTACCCAAGTAGCCTACCATCCCACACAATATATATATAAAAAAAGCTTCCGGTAAGGCTTGAACCCGGGTCCTCCAGTTCGCAAGTTCTACACTTTACGACTTCGCTATAAATGACCTTTGTTGATTAACTCTTTACCAAATGACAAAATTTTAGACTTGTCCAATTCCAAAGCTTTTACAGACGACAAAATAAATTTGACCTAAACACTGAAATTTGCTTTGGGAAGGGTAGAAAACATTGCGGGAAAAGGAGATAATGCTGGTTTTGTTCTCCTTTTCCCACAATATTTTCAAAAGCTTTCTTCATCAAGTTCCTTAAAAGACGGGATTGTGTGGTAAAGAGTTAAGTGGAGAAATTGTGCTACATTCTAAATCCCAACAAGATTAAGGATGAAACTAGGAATGATTGGTGAACATGACACCATAACTTGCAGTTTGATCACAGTCCAATAATATCTCTGGATATAGTTCTACTCAAAAAAGCCTTGCAGTGTTCACATTCTTGCACTGGGTTTTAGTGACAGACTAACATATCAGTTATGTCTATTTTCCCTCTTATGGAAAATATTTGTCAGCCTCTGGGAGTCTTAATCATTACTCTAAATTTCTACTTTGCCAGACGAAAAAATCATTTATACTAGATTTACATTTATGACTGAAAAAAAAAAAAATGCAAATGTCGTATTGGACCTACTTTTTTTTAGGAAAGAAAACATCGCAGGAAAAGGAGAAACTGTAGTTAACCTACAGTCTCTCCTTTTCCAACAGTGTTTTCAAAAACCTTTTTGTCCCTTTTTGCCGAAAAACCAAGGCATCCGTTTGGCCAGGGGTGAAATCAATCAAAGGAAAGCAATCGCAATTTTCGGCTATATCTTTACAATGAAATGTATTTATTTTCCATCAAAAATCCTCACACACATATGATCAATCTTATTTGCACAAATGACCTCTAAACAAATATGCAAATAAAAAGGTCATCGCCTGTCTAGCTTCTGGAAAGATTTTTCTTTGCGAGCTGTTTTATTTCCGCTGACAGTAGGTTCGCTAGGGCGAAATAAACGTATTATCCGGAATTGTGTTACTGTCGAATTTCATTACTCTCAATCGATTCTTCTTCCTAAATGGTCAGAGAAAAGCTATGGACCGAATTTCTCCGAATCTGATAAATATCCGCGCAACAAAGGATTTCTTTTTTGTGGTTTTCTTTGTGTGTTCTTTCACAATATTCTCTAAAAAAGATATATGAAAAGGTCGATGTATCAAAAATATGAACCATGCTCTTTAAAAATGGGGTTTAACCCGTTCCCAAACAACAAATTTTGGACTCTTCCAAATTGAAAGAGTTTGCAGACGACAATTTTAGATTTTGAGAAAATGGGAGAAAGTTCTCAAAAAGAGTAGAAAACACTGTGGGAAAAGGAGAAATTGCTCGTAACGAGCAATTTCTCCTTTTCCCACAGTGTTTTCAAAAGACTTTTGTTTGGGAAAGGGTTAATGCATCTGCAAAAAGTATCTATCCATATCAGTCTTCGCGAAATGCGCAGACTGATATGAATCGATACATTTTGCTACTGGTCAATCTCCAGCATGCCTAGGGACCATTCTATCTCATGATTCAAAGGGTTTATTAGACAAAATATCTCCAACTTTGTGTAATGATTTGATAAGTATAATACATCACAGAAATTAATTTAAACCCTCTTTTCCGATAGATACCCGACTTTCGACGGCTCTACAGTATCATCAACCGAAACTCGGTGCGTTTTTAACCTGTAGACCGGTTACACGTGTCTTCGATGATAGGACTGATGTATGAAAAAAACAGAAAAAAAAAAGAAAACATTGAGGGGAAAGGAAAACGATGCTAGTTACCAGCATTTTATTCTTTTCTCTGAATGTTTTCACACTGGGTTGTTAAGTTACGTGGTCATTCATACTTTCGATAAAGAGTTCCACCTTATACCACACGACAAACTTATAGGGTCACCCAAATAGACAGGTAATTGATTGATTGGTTCATTAATGATTGATTGATTGTATGGTGTTTAACGCCGTTTTCAACATAATTTCAGTTATAAAACAGCGGCCAGTGCACCTATCCACGCTTCCCTGGAGTCTCTGTGACCAGTGCTCTGCACAGTTTTTCTTTCCAAGCCACTGGCTTCTTTCCCATATAGCCATCGTCGAGACAATGGTCGGCGATGGGAGAGGAATGGGTCCTGTCGCAACTACTATAATCAATCCTTGGAAAGAAATAAGCCCAGCCAAGTATTGAACCTGGAACTCCCTGTTCTCAAGTCCGGCATGTTACAGACTGAGCTATCTTGGCTCGGCTCCTGTAGAAAGCATAGATCTACAAGTGAAAAATTTGACATTGAAAAGTTCTTTGACAGGGTAGAAAACATTGCGGGAAAAGGAGAAAATGCTGATTACCAGCATTTTCTCCTTGTCCCATAATGTTTTTTTAAAGGCTTCTTTCTCAAGATGGTTCTGTGGGAAAGCAGCCAGTTGCTTTGAAAGAATATTGTGGGGATAAATAGTAAAATAACCTATAGAAAAGCATGGATAGGTTATAACTGGTCGTCGTAATAAGGTTAAAATAAGGTTAAAAACGACGTTAAACGCAGTACAAGTCAATCAATCCTCGAGATAATTAACTCTTTACTAAACAACCCTGACTTTTTTCCACCCTTAGAAAAAAAAATTAAAACATTGTTGGAAAAGGAGAAAATGCTGATAACCAGCATTTTCTCCTTTTCCCACAATGTTTCCTACCCTTCATAAAACAAACTTCAAATTTTTAATCACATTTATTTTGTCGTCTGTTAATGGTTGGTTCCAATTTGAACCAGTCTAAAATTTTGTCGTTTGGAAAAAAGTTATTCCTTTACTCCATAGATCATCACTTTGACGTATCACCAACTGTTACAGACAGCTTTTGAAAACATTGTGGGAAAAGGAGAAATTGCTCGTAACGAGCAATTTCTCCTTTTCCCACAATGTTTTCCACTCAATCAGAGATATTTGTATCCTCATTTGTCCATAGCTTTGACATCATATCTTTATTTGCTGCTGAAATGGAAGAGCCTCAAATTGGCATATCAGGTAAAGGGTTAACCCTTTCCCAAACAATCCCTGGTTTTTACGACCCTGAAAAAGAAGCCTTTTGAAAACATCGTGGGCAAAGGCAAAAATGCTGGTAACCAGCATTTTCTCCTTTTCCCACAATGTTTTCTACCCTCCCAGAACCAATTTCAGTTTTTTGAGTCGCATATTTTTTGTCGTCTGCAAATGCTTTTATTTTGGACCATTCTAAAATTTCGTGTTTGGTAAAGAGTTTAACGTGAAATTCTTTGGTGAAGGGTTACAGAGTCGATAAGCATCGGAATTCTCAAACATGCAACCTGAGTCCTTATCATCTTGTATCATTAAACCACTTACTTGTAACATGGAGACTAAGCTGTCATTCGCAGATCGATAACCAATCGATACTGATCGTTGATCTATAAATAGCTTTTTTTGCATCGTAATCCCTTGCCAAATGACCGCATTTCCGTTGTGGTGCATTACCTAAGAACAGAAAGTAGTTCTTCGTTGATAAAATAATAGAGAGACGTGATTTTACGAAAGAAAGTTTGATGAGTGTCCATCGTGAAGTAAAATTATCAAAGCAATCTCTGGTTTTTATGACCCCTGAGATAGAAGACTTTTTGAAAACATTGTGGGAAAAGAAGAAAATGCTGGTAACCAGCATTTCCTCCTTTTCCCACAATGTTTTCTATCCTATCAATAAACACTTGCACCATTTGAGCTACACTGAAATTGTCGTCTGCAAATGCCTTCAATTTGAAAAGAGCTACAATTTTGTCGTCTGGTAAAGGGTTAACCCTTTACAAAACAATCCGTGGTTTTTACGACTCTGAGATAGAAGACTTTTGAAAACATTGTGGGAAAAGGAGAAAATGCTGGTAACCAGCATTTTCTCCTTTTCCCACAAGGTTTTTCTACCCTACTGGAAACAAATTTCGATATTTGAGTGACGTTTATTTTGTCGTCTGCAAATGCTTTCAATTTGGACCAGTCTAAAATTGTGTCGTTTGGTAATGGGTTAGGCTGCAGAAAATTTACTTATAGCAAAACTTAACTCATTACCACACGAGAAAAATTTAGACTGGTCCACATTGAAAGCATTTGCAGACAACAAAATAAAAGTGACTGAAAAATTGAAATTTGTTCTGGGAAGGGTAGAAAACACTGTGGGAAAAGGAGAAAATGCTGGTTACCAGCATTTTCTCCTTTTCCTACAGTGTTTTCAAAAGGCTTCTTTCTCAGGGGTGTCAAAAGTAGGGATTGTGTGGTAATGGGTTAAAGGCTTCGGACCAAGTCAGCCTGCGCAGTCTGACCTAAGTCGATACGTTTTGCCGATACAAAAACCCACTTTTCAAAAAGCATAACTCTAAACAACAACAACAACAAATGGCAACAACAACTACAATGATAAAAATATAATGATAATGGATAGTACCGGTAGAAGTATTCGGATAAGTAGTTGTAGAAGTGGTAGTAGTAGCAGCAGTAGTAGTAATAGTATTAGCAGTAGTTCCTTTTTGATAAATATTGCCTACTTTTACTGTTAAAGGCAACGTGTTGCTTCCTATATTGTAAGTTTGATAGACGGCCGGTCGGTCGGTCGGTCACAGTCAGTCAGTCAGTCAGTATGTTAGTTTGTTTAGTTTTTATATACTGATCATATTCCTGTATTCTGCGGTGTGTAGGTTTAGTTACCGGTATAATAATGTTGGATAACTTAGTTCGTCGGTCGGACGGTTCCCATGACCAGTCAGTCGTTTACTCGTTCGGTCGGTGAGCCAGTTGACTTAAGGTTAAAGGCCTCCAGCTCTCATATTAAAAGGCGGAAGCTATCGAGATTTACCGAATTACCTTTACGAAACTGTCGATGTTACACGAAACATACCGATGGGTTAGTGAGTAAACGACCACTTACTCCTATATAAAAAGGCGGAAGCTATCGAGATTGGCCGAATAGACTTTATGAAAACCTCGATATTACACGATATATACCGATGGGTTAGAGATTTGCCGAATCACTTTTACGAAAACGGCGATGTTTACCGATGAGTTAGCGGCCGTAGACTTTAAATCATCCATTCAGAAAGACAATTCCCAGCCCAGCTAGACTTACAAACAAGGCACCGATCCCATGAGACTGGTTGTTACAAAACCGACAAAGAGATATCAAACGTGCGAAATAGCTTATCTGTCTATTTTAGTTCTAAACAGCTGTTTGAGTGGCTGTAAATGACGGATTTCCACTTATGTATTTATGTAAGATGTCGATTCTCGCTGCTCTGATTCAAGTAACTTGAATATTAGCCGTACTCTGTGAAAATGGGTCTTAATGCATCTGCGAAAAATATCGACCCAGGTCAGCCTGCGCAGTCCGCGCAGGCTGACATGGGCCGATACTTTTCGCTATTAGTCATTTTTTTCTTTGTGTCAAGGAACCTGTCTACCTCCTGACTAAGTCGATTGTATTAAAAAAAACAAACTAGCTATTATGGACCCATTATTATTGGTGGCTGGATGCGGTATTATGCATCACTGATATACAGTAAGCCCCTTTTTGCCAGAGTCATCCTTTTTGCCACACCATAACTAAAATATACCGGAAAATCTTAACGTATTACTGTGTCATGCATATGTAATATAAAGACGCGTCTAAAGGCCTTTCCGAAAACTGTTGTTATCTCCCTTGAATTATTATCGCCCTTTTTGACTCTTTCGTGTAGAGTAAGCACGCCGACTTCCGGTGGAGAGCAAACTGCATAGCATCACTCTAAATTCAAGTCAAAATGGATTACCGAACACCAAAATCGTCATAACTGCTGCAATTGTACCCGAAACTTAAACACCTCTTTTTTTTAAAAAACTCTTTTAACTGTTTTGTTGTCGAATTCTTCGCGTGAAATGGATGATTGATTTCCTTTGTGACGCTTTCTTTGTTGGCCATTTTTAGAATATTACCTCACCGGAAGTAGTTATTCATCAAGGGAAGTAATCCTTCCAAGGGAGATTACAACATTTTTCGGAAAGGCCTATACTGTCCTGGTTGATTCTGCAAGCGATATGAGAAGCTGAGAAATTATTTGTAACCTTTATTATCACCGAATTTTCCCAACTTGTATGGACCGTTCTATGGATATGTTATTGTAACTATTACCATAGGCCTTTCTGCCTTTGACTGTCTACAATGAAGAGCAGACCAACCCCACCTCTGTCTTATACAACGGAAAACAGTAACCTTTGAGAACTAACGGCTCAAATATACCAACCATCCTTAATAATATTCGTATTGTAATTTTCATGAATTTTCTAAATTTCGAAGTAACGCACCCTCTGATTGGCTATACCAACTTGACCAGCCAGTCAGAAGTTGCGTTGATTTCATACAAAAAATGAGTAAGGCAAAATACTTATTCTAGAATGGTTAGCGAATACGGTCCGGATTGCCTTCTTTGTAAAACATTATAAAGACAGAAAGAAAGAGAGAAGTCAACGTAGAGACATGAATGGACTGTATTTGTTGCACAAATACAGGACAACTAATAGATAGACGGACGGACAGAAGGACGGAATGATCATGGAACGGACAGACGGACGAACGGAGGGCAAAACAGAGTGAGAGAGAGTGAGAGACAGGCAGCCAAAGAAAGAAGCTAAGGGATAATCGACATTTTCTATCGATTGGTGCTTTTCCAAAGTATGCGGTTTTTTTTGTTTCAACATGATTAATTCATGAAGCAAAATTAACTGTGAATTCGTTATCTCAAGGCCGAAACAAAATGTGCAACAGAGAACCTTGAAAGCGTGGTTGAAAACATTGTGCGAAAAGGAGAAAATGCTGGTAACCAGCATTTTCTCCTTTTCCCACAATGTTTTTTTTTTCTCCAAACTATGAAGATCGAAAGAGAATCATCAACATAGAAAGTCTACTGGTTTTATGTGGTTTTATGAATGAAAGATTTTATTCTAAAAACTAAACAGGAGAGAGCAGCTCGACCTATTCATGATATCTGAAGTGTTCATACCTTAGACAAAAAAAAAAAGTAACAGCAATCAAAAAACTTTTGTGTCTTCTCATAATTTCTCATAAAAAAAAAACGTAATATGTGCTAAAGAAAATTGAAACTTTTATTGCACGAAACATGATCATTTGTCTCCCACTTTTTTGTAAGAAAAAAAAAAAAATCTCTTCGAAGACAAAGAAAAATAGATTGAAGGAATTTTCTCAAGGCAGGCAATAAGTTTTATATGGATAAAAATTCTTGCAAAAAAAAAGGGAAGGTACCGATAATAAATATGAAAGGATTGCGTCGTAAAGTGAATGATGTTTTCTTTCCTTATCATGGATGTACGACACAAAAAGCTTTAATGGACGGTGTAGATAAGATCAGGCTGCACAGAACGTGCAGTCTGATCTCTGATCGACACTGTTCACTGCTTTGCTTTAACTCTTATTCTGCTAAATAATTTAAAATGAAATCTTCATAGTAAAAACCTAGATATTGCAATTTCAAAGTGATATTTTCGGGAATTATTATCTCCTTATCGGACAGTGTAGATCCAAGATCAGACTGCACGCTCTGTGCAGTCTGATCTTGGTCTACACTGTCCGCAAATGGTCAGTGAGTCACGCTCAGCAGCTTAATTAACCCTTCACCAAACAATCCTTGGTTTTTACGACCCTGAGAGAGAAGCCTTCTGAAAACATTGTGGGAAAAGGAGAAAATGCTGGTAACCAGCATTTTCTCCTTTTCCCACAAGGTTGTCTACTCTTCTAAGGTCAAGTTTCAAATTTTGACTAACGTTTATACTTTATTGTCAGCAAATGTTTTCTATTTAGACTAGTCTAAAATTTTGTCGTTTGGTAAAGAGTAAAGGGTTAAATTATGACTGAACCTGTCTCTCTAGAGTTATGCGGGAAGTTCAAGGATAAGCTGAATTCATCAATTTTTTTAATAGCAAAAGAATTCAAACAAAACGAAATTCGACGAAAATAAGACACACGCAAGGACCCTTATTTTTCATTAAAGGTAAAAGTTTAACCCTTTACCCCATAAGGCATTTCTATGGCACCTCTAATTGACCCTAAATAACAGCAAAGATGAAGCGTTTCTTATGTGTAAATGATATCTTTTGATACCATAGAAAACACTGTGACAAAAGGTGAAATTTTTTGTCACGAGCAATTTCACCTTTTGCCACAATGTTTTCCACAGGCTCCCACAAGCAATGTGTAGAAATGAGTATGTATAGAGTAAAGGGTTAAATATGTGCGTACTGAAAGAATGGGCAGAAAACAAAAAAAGTTTATCAAATGGTGTCGTTTGTCTGCTCTTTAAGTAGTACAATGATAAAGTAAGGTGAGAAAACATCAAAGGGAAAATAGACAGACAGGTAGGGACGCAGGGGATTTGGATAATCAACATTTTCTATCGATTGGTGCGATTCCAAACGGTATGCGTTTTTGGTTTCGACATGACTAATTCATGAAACAAAATTAACTGTGAATTCGTTATCTCGAGACTGGAACAAAATGTGCAACATAGAGCTTAAAAGGGAGCATTGAAAACATTGTGGGAAAAGGAGAAAATGTTGGTAACCAGTAATTCTCCTTTCCCCCCCCCCCCCACATAGTTTTTAAAACAATGAAAGAAAGAAATAATCATTTGATCATTGAATTTGTAGCAAAATGTGCAACAGAGAACCTTTAACACTTAATTGAAAACGTTGGTGGGAAAGGAGAAAGCGCAGGTAACCAGCATTTTCTCCTTTCCCCACAATGTTTTCTAATTTCTCAAGGAAAGCACTGTGCAACATTTAATTTTTCGTCGCTGAAATAAAATATGCAACAAAGTCTTAAAAGCATCATAGAAATCACTGTGGAGAAAGGAGAAAATGCTGGTGACAGTAATCTTCAATGTGATTTGGTCTTTACTTTTCGAAACTGTAATTAAAATAGTTAAAGTAGTCCGGCTGTGTAACGCCTTATTTATTTGGCCAGTATATAATCTTCAATGTGATCTGGATCTACATTTATCGAAACTGTAATTAAAACTGTTTACCCTTTACCCCATAAGGCATTTCTATGGTATCTCTAATTGACACTAAATAAGAGCAAGGATGAAGCCGTTTCTTATATGTATATGACACCTTTTGATAGCATAGAAAACATTGTGACCAAAGGTGAAATTGCTCGTCACGAGCAATTTCACCTTTTGCCACAATGTTTTCCAAAGGCTCCTACAAGCAATGCGTAGAAATGAGTATCTATGGAGTAAAGGGTTAAAGAACTCTGACTGTGTAAGTCCTTTTTTATTTGGCCAGTATAATTTTCAATGTGATCTCTGTCTACACTTATCGAAACTGTAATTCAAATAGTCAAAGAGTCTGACTGTGCAAGTCCTTTTTAATTTGGCCTGTATAATCTTCAGTATATGATTCTGACTTACATTGTTCGAAACTTTTATTTGAAGCTCTACTAGACTTTTGTAGAGAGAGGCGAGATCAAAATTACGTGCAGGGTGTTTTATGACTTTGTACCAAATAAATATTTAAGTACTTATGGGCCCTTCCTATTTACCTGTAACCGATTTGATAATGATTGTTTCAATTAAATTTCTGAAGTTTAGAATGATAGGGTATGACGAATAGAGAGAGAAAGAGAGAGACAGAGACAGAGAGGGAGAGAGGCAAAGATAAAAAGAGGGAGAGAGAGATAGAGAGAGACAGACAGACAGAGAAAGACAGGTGGAGAGAGAGAGAGAGAGAGAGAGAGAGAGAGAGAGAGAGAGAGAGAGAGAGAGAGAGAGTCAAGACATACAGACATACAGCGACAGAAAGATGGACACAGACAGATATAGGTACCTAGGAGAAATGTCAGACAGACACAGATCAGAAAGAAAGAAGGCAGACAGCCGGAGAGCACAGATCTTTATTTATAAATACAATCATCAAGTCTAGGGCAACAATCATTTTTATGTAGACTTTTATTTTTGCACGTATATCTTCATGCCAGGGCCTTTCTGTCTGAATCTTGTATCAGTCTGGTGATCTTCTTCAGTCCGTCCGTAACTTTGTCACTTTGATAAAATCCTTTTACTGTCGAATCTTTTCTAGCGATCGATAAGAGATAGAAGACTTTGAAAAAACATCGAGGGAAAAGGAGAAAATGCTGGTACCAGCATTTTCTCCTTTTCCTTCAATGTTATCTACCCTGTTAGAATCAAATTTCAATTTTTGAGTTACGTTTTTTTTTGTCGTCTGCAAGTGCTTTAAAGTTGGACTAGTCTAAAATTTGGTCGTTTGGTAAAGAGTAAAACTGCTACGTAAATGGAACGAAACTTTCCATTCGATAGTAAATCAAAGCGTTGTGAACGCTGAAATGGTATTTGTCAAGGAAACCCATTGTGTGAAATTAATAGTTTGAAAGAAAAAGAGACATACTGTTCAAATATTGGTTTAAAAGTCAACCCATTAAGCAAATGAATACCTTTTCGGTTGAAGGGAGAGTGCTCATGTACCTTAAAACTAGAATTTTGAAATATCTTTAGCCTTTTACATATAATTTCCAACATTACAATCAATTACTTCGATCTATAAATATTTATGAGCAATCACATTGAGAAGCGCGCAATCATAGGACGGACAAGCCATAGAACGAATTGGTTTGGATCGAAAAAGCAGGCAAATTTGTATCATTGCGCCATTCATGAGCGATAGAAGCTGTTCTCAATAAAAAATAAGTATCTCAACGATCGATGGCCTGGCCCAATGTATTTTAATATGCCATTTCAAATTACATATCTGAGTGCTACCGAAAAACTCATTTGCCTGAGAAAAAAATGACTGGGTTTATTTCTTTTATCTTTGCACAAAATAAGATACATGGTTATCAAAATTCAATCTTGAACTCATAGTGGTATTGTCTTCGACAAATACCACAAAAAAAAAGTAACCATTTCAATGGCATCTTCTTTGGGCAAAATATACCACCTGACTGGACAGTGTAGACCAAAGATCAGACGGCACTTTCCGTGCAGTATAGTCTTTGATCTACATTGTCTGCAAAAGGCTATTATGTCGCGCTTGACAGCTTAAGTGATAAAACACTGTAACATTTTAGACTTTTTTGTTTGGCTTTTTTTTTCCTTGGAAAAAAAGAATCGTGGAACTGTGGTTGCCCATTGCATCGTTGTCTGCGTCTGCGTGGAAGTGAAAAAACTCTGACTTTTGTTGTCTGCGCATGTCATATTCTTCGAAGATTCCACCTGTCTGATATGACGCGCTACTCTCCCAAAAAAGTGGGGGATTTTAGTAAAACGCGTTATAAAGTAGCAATGAAGAAAATGGCTATTATCGATACGTTTGATTGAAAATCAGGCGTGTTTTAGCTCCAGATTTCTCTAAACTGCTAATCATAGCTGAATGAATCGTACTAGGTAGGGTTTTATTCAGTAAATGTTTACTTAAGTTTGAAATTCAAAGTAACGGTTGTCGCGTAGAAAAGTAGTCAAGTAGTCCGTACCCAGAATGCCCAGGTTAGACGTGTATTTGTAGAATGCCATCAAGCAGGATATAAATACTTTGACCTTTTCAAAAAGATTTTATAATATTTTGTTTCGTCGAGCGAAAACTTTTTTTTTTTCCGAAAAAAAAAAAAATGACATTTTTTCAAATCATAATTATTACTGATGATATTTATCTCAACTTAGGACAAATTCTTCACTACTGTGACAAGTATCAAAATAGGAATCCATACAACAATTTCAGATATCTATCAAAGTATTTTTGACACAGTTATGTCCCTTCTTAGACAATGAGTGTTCACAGTAAATCAGGCAACCACAGTCGAGCGTTAGCACCTGGGTGCAGCGCTCTTGTTCTGTGAATAAAACATCGAATAAGCGACCAAACGAATCAATACGTTCAGGGCTTTTTAACAGCTATAAAAAAGAATAATTAACGTTATTTCTTTTTCTCTCGCTAGCCATCTGTCTCGACAAAAACATCACGAAAACGGTTCTTAATTAATCCTTAACGCTTTACCAAACGACAAAATTTTAGACTGCTCTTAATTAAAATGATTTGCAGACGACATTGTTAATCTAACTTAAATGATGGTAAACCTCCTTGAACATGTACAAAACCTTGTGGGAAAAGGAGAAAATGCTGGTCACCAGCATTTTCTCCTTTTTCTCACAAGGTTTTCAAAAGGCTTTTTTCCCCAGGGTCTTTGACCTCGGAATTGCGTGGTACAATAGTTCCTATACCTTTCCGTGTTTTATATTTTTACGAACATAAAAATGAAGTCTATTAAGCTTGATTTCTGCATTTTTACTTTTTCATCAGTATTTTTCTTTTACTCACACTTTTAGCCAAATCAAAGTTGTCATTTGTAAATACTTTAAAATTGGACTAATCTGAAATTTTGTCATCCTTTATACGGGTAATAGTAAATCCTCTATACCCAACGGTCTAATTTTAGACATATCACAACTGAAGTGCACGTGATAAAAAAAAAATAAGGGACAATTGAAACATTGTTCCTTTTTTAAAATGACGTTGTGGGTAAATAAGCAAGGTTTTTTGTTAACATACAATTACAGCTTTTTATACCAATATAGTCGAAACCTTTCGACATGAAAAGTCGCATGTGTATTGTAAATGAGTAAACCCTTTCCCACACAATGACGACTTTTGACGACCTTTGGATTGAAGCCTTTTGAAAACATTGTGGCAAAAGGAGAAAATGCTGGTAACCAATTTTCGTCTGCAAATGCTTTCAATTTGGTCAGGGCTTAAATTTTGTCGTCTGGTAAAAGGTTAACTCTTAAGCAAGCTACATAATTTTAGATTTGTCGAAACTCAAAACATTTGCAGATGGCAGATTAATAGTTGCTCAATTGATAGAACTTGTATATGAAGTAGTAAATATTGAGCGAAAAGAAGGAAATATTGGTTATCTTTTCGTATATTTCGATGGGTGAGTGCAACACTATCCTAAGTGCCTATACTTTGTATAGGCACTTAGGATAGTGTTGCACTCACCCATCGATTTTCCCTCCATGCTTTCAAAGGCCTTTTTCTTCAGGGTAATAAGACCAAAGGTTTTTCAGGTAAATAGGTTAATTGATGAGTTCACGTCAGTTTGTTTGTCAAGCTTCAATTAGAAGCAGGTTTTCCCCTTAAAAAAACATTTATTTACCACTGTATGATCAATTTTTCCCGCCCCCTTTTTCTCTTCTTCCTTATCAAAGAACTGTAAGTACAGAGAGCGCATTGCCTCATTATTTCTACAAAGCTAAACTCCAACAAGTCTATTTTCGAAATGTCGTAAACATACGTATATTCTCTTGAGCTGAAAAATAGTTTGTCCTCTTCCGTTACAAAAAATAGCCGGGGTAACGCATTGTTAGTTTAGTTTAAACATATTTATTTTATATCGATCGAGAATTAGGTTCTTACAACTTATACTAATCTCTCTGGATTCTGCTTTCTGTGAACTACATCAGTACTCGCACCAAATGTGTGGGCCAATCAAAAATCCCATATTTGATGAGGTAATACCATACAAGATTTGCAACCATCAATATGATTGGATACTTGCAATGTTGAATTAGAATGATGACTTTATTTGTGGCCAATACTTTGTATTTGTATACTAAACTGAAATTTACCATGCAAATACTTGAGGTCTCCAATCAGAGGGATTCGTTAGATTCGTTAATGATTTACAATTAAACATTGAGTTTCCATCTTTTAAAAAGCCGTCTATATGGTCCTCAAAACCCGGACTTGTATGGTATTGTGTTGTTTGGAAATCTTAACCAGTCTTTTTCCAAAACAGGTCGAAAGACTGACCCCTCTCTCTAAGAAATTCGAACCGGTTCCTCAGATTGGAGAGACCGGCGCCCTATCCTGACATCATTGTATCTCACCTCCAGCTGTAATTAAATTTAGATTGGTTTAAACATGTTTATTTTAAATCGATTGAGGAACAAGTTCTTACAACTTATATAATCGTTCTCGATTCTGCTTCCTGGGAACTACACCAGTACATTCACTCGCGCCGAATGTAGGGACCAATGAAAAATTTGAAAGATGACACCCGCTCCCGGTTAGTTCCCGAGTAGCGAACTCAGGACCTTATGGTTACGAGGTCGATGCTCTGTCTCACAACCACGGACACCACTTTACGTCATTATATTACGTCATTAGATTACGTCATTATCACAATCATCCCTGTTTGTCTCGCCATTTCACAAATTACATGTTAAAGCATTTATTTTGTTTGCTGTTATTTTATAACTATGTCGGTACATTTTCACCTAATTTTCGGTTCTTTCCTCTCCGTGATTCAACATATTTTTCACTCACTTATATTCTTCCTATAGAATTGCAATTACAGATAAACATCGTAATACGAACTCTTTGAGATAATCCCCGTTTTCAATGTTAGTTCTAACATGGCGGTCAGCCCCTCAATTAACCCTTTAACACACGATGCCGACTTTTGACGACCCCGAGAAAGAAGCCTTTTGAAAACATTTAGGGAAAAGGAGAAAATGCTGGTAACCAGCATTTTCCCCTTTTCCCTAAATGTTTTCTGACCTTCCCAAATCAAATGTCGATTTTTCAGTCACGTTTATTTTGTCGTCTGCAAATGTTTTCAATTTTGACCAGTCTGTAAATTTATCGTTTGGTATAGAGTTAAGAGATTCTTGGGCCTGTTCTCACAGACCATTCTTAATACTCTTCTTGGTCTATTTATAAACTGTTTTCTGAATTTCAAAGTAAGACAGTTTCTGAATGGTTGGGGCAATCCTAAATACATGTATTGAAATTGTTTTTAATCTAGATGAAGGCTAAGAAAGCAGTTTAGTATTATTCTCAAAGGTTTCAATATCTAAAAGTAACACGACTGCTGATGGCTAACCGAATGGTTTAGCATATCAGACATGATCTTACTTTCAAATCAAATTCCAACATTTAAAAGTAACACGACTTCTGATTGGATAAACGATTCGGTTTAGCCAATCAGAAATTATGTTTCTTTCAATTTTCTTTTTTAAAAATCTGAAGAATTAGACTGACAATATTCTTAAGAATTGCTGATACAAGGGATCCAGAATCTAGTATGGAAAGCAACCGATGGTTTGAAGTGAATTATTTTCTGAGTAGCCGAGTAGAGAAAATTAAGTCCACATTGCTAGATGCATTTGTCTTCGTGATAAAATTAAAATCTGTTGAAAACAGTATCAAACGTAAACCGTAGTTTAGACATTCGTTCAACGGAATCATTATTGCTGTATCAGAAATTCAGAATACTTGCTAACTACTAGAAATATTTGGACTGCACGTTTCTGGTTCGAAGCAAAACCGCATGAGTAACCCATTAGCGCCAACGTGACGTTTTCTCATGAAAATAGTTAAACTAAACGATTTTATGATTAATACACAGATGATATTTCGTGATTATGGGTTTGCGTAAATTCAGGGGGCGGTTTTCCTACAGGTGTCAAGATGTAAGAGCACTCAGTAATTTATTCGAGTTCACGATTCCACATAAAATTTGCGTTATACAACTTTTTGATGCATGACGTAATGCCAAAAAAAAATAAGCCTTGTGGTTTACGTCATCGATTTATGTGAATTTATTCAAAGGTTTGATGTCCAATTACAGACCAGCATAAATGAATGCAAGCAAACACAGCGCCGAATAAGACCCTAGTCTGAGCTAATCCCTTTGGCTGTTTATCGCGACTCACTGACCTTTTCCGGACAACGTAGATCAAGATTAGACTGCACAGAACGTGCAGTCTGATCTTGGATCTACGGTGTCCGGTATGGAGATATATTCCCCGAAATATAACTTTGAAATACCAATTTTTGGGTTTTTACTATCGAATTGAAAATTTTATTTTAGTTACTAAGCAGAATAAGGGTTAAAGCAAAAGTGGGGGAGGGGGGATGGGGAGTTTGAATCTCGGCTTGGCAAAGCATATTGCGGAAGCAGCTTGATCTTTGATCTACAACGTCCGCTACATGGTAATTATCATGACTACAGTTATCTTCAACAGCAATGGAAAACTACAACTGCAAGCCAGAGAAAAAGTTGGGTTTTGGGATTAAAAAGTGGAAATTTTAATTTGAAAATTGAAGGGCGTATTCCTTTCGCTACTCCGAACACTCCGAACATGTTCTAAGTCAATGGAGTATTTCGGAACACTGTGTCGTGTTCTTCAGAACATGTTCTGACTGTTCTAAATCAATCGAGGTGCAGCGCACCTGCTGACCGGTTGCTAGGCGATACAAGATGGCTGAAAGGTAGACAATTGTTCATGGTCAAACTTGCAATTGTCATTTTTACGACATGAACGCCATAAATAGGAGCATTGTAGACTTGTCTCTACCCCCTCCCGGCAATTTATCATACCCTCCATTATTTAACAGCTAAGACAGTGGCTTTTGGAACAGCCATCATGGCAATGTACTTTCATTTTGATATGGTTAAGAACAATGTTCCGAAAATGCTCCATTCAGAACATACTTCCGGAACAGTGTATGTGTTCTAAAATATTCCTTTCACACATTCCAGGACAGCATTTCAGAACACAGAACATTATGCCAGAACAGGTGAAAGAAATAAACCCATAATCTGCAAGCGATGTAAAATTCTCTACAAGTAATCGAAGAATTACGAATCCTAACCACAAACCATAATGACGGACGTCTTTGTTTCGGCGACGGAACGAACCAAAGAAGTTATAAGAAAAGAAAAGACAATTAGTGTCGCTCGATACAATTACTTTGGGTTAATAAATTCGTTTACATTTTCCTCCTTTGGGGTATAAATTCCACTCTTTTATAGCTCTCCTCGAGTGGAGATAAAAGGTCACGAGGCCATCAAATCGATTGCAAAGAAAATATTTTTCCCGCCATTCCACTTCGTCTCAAGTGCTTATGTACGGAATTCCATAAGAACCATCATAAATTATTCCATATTAATCCTTCAAAGGTTTAAGAATCTTTACTCATCATATATATGAACACCTGCATTTTGGAAGCCTAAAAGTACAATCCACTAACACAAGAAAATAGTTTTTTTTTTTTATTTAGACTCTCTCTACAAATGCATTTTGAATGCCACGCTTAGCAATAATCTATTTACCTGTTAAATTAACCCATTACCAAACAATCCCTTGTTTTTATGGTCCTCAGATAGAAGCCTTTTGAAAACATTGTGGTAAAAGGAGAAAATGCTGGTAACCAGCATTTTCTCCTTTTCCCACAATGTTTTCTACCCGTCTGGAAACAAAACTGAATTTTTGTGTTACGTTTATTTTATTGTCTGCAAGTGCTTTTAATTCGGACCAGTCTAAAATTTTGACGTTTGGTAAAGAGTTAAGAAAATGAAACTTTCAAATGGACAAAAATTTCCCGAATGTTACTATCTCAAAGTTAGTTTTTGTGGAGAAGCAACTCCTTTTCGGACTATCAGACAGTGTAGATCCAAGATCAGACTGCACATTCTGTGCAGTCTGATCTTAATCTACAATATCCGCAAAAAGGTCAGTGATATAGATGACTTTAGTCAGGTGGGCTCTTTTGGGCCAGTGGTCCTCTTGTTTTCATAGAGAGTGACCCATACTATCTTTTTACCTTTTACCTGCTGTAAATTGTAGAGCAGACTGTTTTTGTAAAGACTGCGAGAAAAAGAGAAAATAGCAAAATGATTTAAAGGTGGCCCTTCAGATTTTGGGATGAAAATCTTACAAAAATACAAAAAACTCATCCTTATACCCCCAAAGCCTTATAATTTTCATTCATTAAACCCCAGTAGTCGAAAACCATCCGACAACTTGATAAATTAGATATTTACCACAGCCCAGGTCAACAATGAAGGGAAACACGGTCTATTTTTACATCAGCAACTCGCTCATTTATATACTGGAAATATACCGACGAAGCTTCAAACATAGCATCTGAAGATCTAGACATCATGGAAAATAATTACATGTTTGTTATGAAAAGGTGAAAAGGTGTCTGATTTTAGTATTTGCATGCAGAAAAAATACATTTTTTTAAACTAAAATATCTTATCTATTTACCTTTATGCAGACGAAATTCTTAAAATATCTTTGTTCATTGACTACTTGGGACAAATCGTTCAATAGGACAAAGACATTAAACATCCAGAATATGCTTGAAAGAATAATTAAAAAAAAATACAATTATAGAAAAAAAATGAGCCCGGGGATAAGTGCATTATGTAACGCTTGAGTGATACATGGAGTTTATTTCATCAGTTTGTGGTTAATAGTCATTAGTAACGTGCAAGTCACTTAACATTCCCACAATGCTTTTCTGATTTTGGTGGGAAATCTAAAAATAGCTTAAGAGGCTACGTAGCCTTTTAAGGGAATACCACAAAAAAATTTTTTTTTGGTAATTTCATGATTCTTAATTACTGACGATTTGTATTGTTTTTTCATATTAATTTCAGTGACATATACATTGTTTAATTTGGTGTGATGTGAAAATTCTAAATACCCACCTTTAAAATGCACAACACAGTGCCAAAGTAATCTGAAGAAGAAACATTTTCTCCTATTCCTGTATTATTTACTACCTATTACCATCTTCGCGAGCCAAGGTTACGATAATTACGTGGATCTTACCTTGGCGGATCGGATACGCCCCCCCCCCCCCTTGGATGCTGCTTATTATCTCCCTTTACATCATATTTCTTATTTCTTATAGCCAATGAAATGTCGTTTTACAAACCGCTTACTAATACAATAATTCAACATGAAGCAATAACCATAAACATGCTTCGACATTCCATGGTCAGGCGCTTGGATATAGCCTAAAACCTCTAATAACTGATTGGTCATATTAAAACTTTCTGTAAATATTGTTCATCTATGTTTTTTTCGGTAATAAATCATTACAGATCCTGCACACATCCACGGAGGTATTCATGTTTACCTTCTTATTTTATCCGAAAGGTCCCGACCGTGTTCTATTTTTATCAAAGATGAAATGCTACGAGCGATTTGATTCGTGCAGGTACAGCTAGCTGCAACCAATGAAAATACGTATTGGGGGAATGTCGAAATCAAGCTCGATCCGCCAAGGGTAGAGTACCGTAGTGGATCGTCACCCCTGGTTTGCGAAGATGCCTATTATAGGCAAATCCCTTTATTAAAAGTTTAACATAATTTTTTGGTCATGAGTTAAAGCACATCATGGTTATTAAAGAAAAACACTCATTTGGTAAAATAGGATTTCGGATTGGTTCCTTCTGTGCAGCGGCTTATCACTGTAGGAAACTGTGATGACTTTGTAGGTTTGAGATCCCTGCCTGCGGCATATATGATATGGACCATTAGAGAGAAAGAATCGGATACAAGGGAGTCCGGGTAAAAGCCCCTAACTCTTCTTCGAATAGACCTCCTTGGTTCTTTAACGTGTCCGATACACCGATACACGCGAGGCTACCTCTGGGTTCCAAACCAGTTCACCTCTAGTTGGTTGGGAAATATAAGGTGTCTCAGAGAGGTCCTGGTTAGGCCAGGTATCGAACTTTGGGCCTCAGGAATGATAGTCCAGCGTTTTATCACCGCGCTATCGATCCACCCTAAAAAAATGGCGTCGTGAAAGAGACTGTTCGTGTAGGTTAACCGTTTTATACTCGTACAATTAGAGTGAAAGGTCACGCCTATAAAGTAGTACGCACGACCTCATTATTAAAAGTCACTATCCGAGATTGTTCGTCTTAATTAACGTTATTGAAGGCCCTTTTGCCTGACTAATAAGCCCTCCTCAATCGTAGTTGAAAGCTTCTCCTCGAGAAAATCCAGTATTTTTAGTCGCTAAATATTGAAGGTAAAATTAAACACAAACGTTTGTGAATGGAGACCATTGCTCCACACGCATTTATCTTACACTCGTGAACTTTGAAACAAGTTTAACCCTTTTCCAAATCGAACCCTGGTTCTCACGACCCTGAGAAAGAAGCCTTCTGAGAACATTGTGGGAAAAGGAGAAAATGCTGGTAACCAGCATTTTCTCCTTTTCCCTCATTGTTTTCTTCCCTTTCCAAAACAAGTTTCAATTTTTGGATCACATTGATTTTTTGTCGTCTGCAAATGCTTCCAATTTGGACTAGTCTAAAATCATGTCGTTTGGGAAAGACTTAAAACCTATATCGGTCACTGCCAAGCATTCTCTGCAATTTAATTTACCAACTATTGTTGAGAACTTTGTTGGTCTTATTCTCCAATATTTCTTAAAACCTTAACTAACACAACTTCTGATTGGCTATACCAAAATAGTGTAGCCAATCAGAAGTTTTGTTACGTTCATTAAAAAAAAAATCAGGAAAATAAGACTGATAATTTTCACAGGAATGATTTGTGAATACAGACCCCGATCTCTCGCCATGATAAGCAAAGAGAAATTTTCTAGAAAGTTTGACCCACCTGGGTGCACAGTGGTGAGCCTGTTGGACTCATGACCTGGTGGTTGTGAGTTCGATACCCGGTTGATGCGAACTTTCTTTCTGGCGTATTTTCGCCTCTCACCTCTGCTGAAGCATGTGAGAAAAGTAGTCGATGGCTTTGGAAAGAAAGCTGTGTTAGAACCGGTGTGAGAAAGCCAGGAAACACATGTGCGTCACCGACCGCCATGATAAGACCTTAGCTGTTAACCTGGGGTTAAACCCCAATACAACCAACCAAGCAAGAAAGTCTGATTCCGCTTATCAAGAAAGTTGAACGCGGAGCCATTGAAGATTGACGTAACCACAATGCCTTTTTTTTCTTGTTACAAACATTGCCCTCCCTAACCTTCTGTTCTAGCAACTGTAACTGAAGGGTTGGGTGTTCATGCAAATGATACCTGTAATTAATAACATATACCGACGTACGTTCGTAATTTGCCCTACCTCGTTTGCCTATCCATGAACCATTATATATCATTAAGCTCTGGCAAAGCTCCACTGATGCAAATGATTTTTAACTGTTTAGCACGGATGTACACATAATTTCATACCGACATCAAATGATTAATAGCATAAGACCCCTATGGAAGATTCGTGCCAAATGTTCTATACCATAACTTACATTTGTTGGGTGAAAATAAGTCCGGGGTGCTGGAATCCCCATTTCCAGTCACATCCAAGGTTTACACATTACCAAACGACAAAACTATAGGTTTGTCCAAATTGGAAGCATTCGAAGACGAAAGAATAACAGTGACTGAAAATTTGAAATTTGTTTTGTGAAGGGTAGAAAACGTTGTGGGAAAAGGAGAAAATGCTGGTTACCAGCATTTTCTCCTTTTCCCACGATGTTTTCCAAAGGCTTCTTTATCAGGGTCGTCAAAAGTAGGGATTGTTTGGTAATGGGTTAAGGTTTGCACCTTTCAACTTGTCCTTGTATGTAGATCTACACTCGTTCACGTCTGTGTAAGTTGTGTACACAATTCAGAATTGTTAAATACCGAGAAAAGGTGTCTGATTTTAAAATTTGCATGCAGAAAAAATACATTTTTTAACCCATTACCACACAATTCCTACCTCTGACGACCCTAAGAAAGAAGCCTTTAGAAAACATAGTGGGAAAAGGAGAAAATGCTGGTAACCAGCATTTTCTCCTTTTCCCACAATGTTTTCTACCCTTCCCAAAATAACTTTCAAATTTTCAGTCACTTTTATTTTGTCGTCTGCAAATGCTTTCAATTTGGACACACCTAAAATTTTGTCGTTTGGTAATGAGTTAAACTAAAATATCTTATCTATCTACCTTTTTGCAGACGAAATTCTTAAAACATCCTTGTTCATTGACTACTTCGGACAAGTCGTTTAATAAGGCAAAGGCATTAAACATCGAGAATATGCTTGAAAGAATAATTAAAGAAAAAAAAAATATATATAATTATAGAAAAAAAAGATGAGTCCGGGGATAAGTGTACAGTGTAACACTTCAGTGATATATAGAGTTTATTTCATCAGCTTGTGGTTAATATGGGGAAATATTTGCCGAAAAAGAGAAAGGTATGCGAAAATAACGAGTGCCATAAGGGAAAGGTATGCGAAAATAACGAGTGTCGTAAGGCACGAGTTATTTTCGCGGACCTTTCCCTTTTGAGGCAAATATTTCCCCATATTAACCACAAGCTGATGAAATAAATTATATATTACATTTCATCTGATTATTTCGTCAACGAATGCCACCTTTAAAACTAGTGATCTCAAGTCAATAAACCAGATTTTCGGTAGGAGGAAATTGTTCACTGTGACGGGGAAATAATTCCCCTCAGCCTAAATGACGTCACTTTTTTATCCATAACATTTCTAAAAATAGACACATGAAATATAATATATTATGTCATGTTTCAATATGCAATCTGTGTCCACTGAAATCTGTGGAATGGACAGAGGCCAATGGATGATTAGACAGAGCTACCAGCTTCTGCCATATTCTACTGAAAGCAGCTTTTTTTCCGTACAATTCTATGTAATTGTTCTGATTAATGAAAAGACAGCAAAACATCTGAGAACTTTAACGTGCCGGTGTAATGCAGAGAAATGACCCCCCCATTACAAAATGACCCACCGGTCACTTCTCGACGTAGAGGAATGACCCATGGGTCATTTCTCAACGTAAAAAAAGACCCGGGTCATTATTCTACCTCGAGAAATGACACATGGGTCATTTCTTGACGTAGAGAAATGACCCATGGGTCATTTCTCTACGTCGAGAAATGACCGTGGGTCATTGTGGTATTTGACTATGAGTTCAAGATTGAATTTTGATAACTATGTATCTTATTTTGTGCAAAGCCAAAGGAAATAAACGCAGTTAAACTTATTTTTTCTCAGGCAAATGAGTTTTTCGGTAGCACTCAGATATGTAATTTGAAATGGCACATTAAAATACATTGGCGCATTGATACAAATTTGCCTACTTTTTCGTTCCAAACCAATTCGTTCCATGGCTTGTTCGTCCTATGATTGTGCGCTTCTCCATGTGATTGCTCATGAATATTTATAGATCGAAGTAATTGATTGTTATGTTGGAAATTAAATGTAAAAGGCTAAAGATATTTCAATATTATAGTTTTAAGGTACATGAGCACTCTCCCTTTAACCGAAAAGGTATTCATTTGCTTAGTGGGTTGACTTTTAAGCCAATATTTGAACAATATGTCTCTTTTTCTTTCAAACTATTAATTCCACACAATGGGTTTCCTTGACAAATACTACTTCAGCGTTCTCAACGCTTTGATTTTGTAATGGGGTCATTTCTCTGCATTCCACCGGCTCAAAGACCCACTCTACTTAAAGTTTAAAAAAAAGTAAGAAATGTGCTTCTTACAGCCTAGGATATAGGGTAAATTCCAAGACTTCTTTCATGTTTTCTTAATGTTTTCACAAGTTTCAGCTATTAAATGGGTAGTCTGTCTTCATGTAGTGGGTTAAGCACTGTCAATAGCAATCAAAATAGTAGGGACAGGGCCCGTATTCACCAACGATTCTTAAGAACGCTCTTTGTCTTATTCTCCAGAATTTTCTACTTTTGTAAGTAACACAACTTCTGATTGGCAAAACCATTCGGTTTAGCCAATCAGAAGTTGTGTTACTTACAAATGTAGAAAACCTTGGAGAATACGACTAAGAACATTCTCAAGAATGGTTGGTGAATACGGGCCAGGCTTTTATGCATTACCGTTTTGTACCCGACTATTAGACACATTTTTCCTAAAGCTTTAACATTGGCATTGTGCGTCTGATACACGAGAGCACTCATTATATAAGGACCAGTGGATACATTATTTTGATTCTAATGTTTGCATAACAACAGCAGCTTTTGATCTATAAATCTACTCTCTTTGTCTGTAGAGTGTAAAGAAGAAAAGCTAGAAGCATTTCGTCGTTTTACTTCAAAAACGTCGTAACTACAGCTTGTTACAAGCTGTAGTTACGAGGTTTTTGAAATAAACCGACGATTTGTTTAGTTACTTGCCGTAGATCAAACGTGCTGAAATCCTGTGATATAAACATAAACGGACGTTTAATATTTAGTATTTGCATGGCATGCATATTTGTTTCGTGCAGCATTTTCCCGCACATACATGCCTTGTCATTCTTCATTCTACCTAAGATTCTATCTCGTGCTGAAAGGTGGTAAACCCTTCACTAGAAATTTCCCTCTCCCAGCAAATCCTGCGTGAGAAAGTTTTACAAAAACAAAGTGGGAAAAGGAGAAAAGTTACCAACATTGTTATTCTGTAAAAGACATTTCGTCATTTAACTCATTACCGCACAATCCCTACTTTTGACGATCCTGAGAAAGAAGCCTTTAGAAAACATTTAGGGAAAAGGAGAAAATGCTGGTAACCAGCATTTTCTCCTTTTCCCACAATGTTTTCAACCCTACCCTTCACAAGAAAAATTTCAAAATTTCGGTTACTTTTATTTTGTCGTCTGCAAATGCTTTCGATTTGGACAACCCTAAAATGTTGTCGTTGGGTAATGAGTTAAACCACATCTTAGTTGACATCTAAAATACTCTAAAAATCGACAAGTATAAGAATTCGTCGCCTTGTAAAGATTGCGCTTTAGAAAGAAGAAAAGAAAATACCTTCAAATATGCCTTCCAGAACTCTCTCTCTCTCTCTCTCTCTCTCTCTCTCCCTCTCTGTCTCTCTCTCTATGAGTGTGAATAAAGTATCTGCCCACTGTATTCTCCGATTTTTCGTTGTTTATTTATTTTTTATTTATCTGTTTATTTATCAAATCTATACAATTTGAATTCTCCATTTTTTTTATTGCACCAGGAAAAGCTTAGAAATTGCAATAGCCTAATATTCTTATCTTAAAGCATCAGGCTTTCTTCATTGAAACATAGAACTGAGCTATGCTCTGTGGAAAGGGGGCTTAATGCATTGGGGGGGGGGGGGGGGGCGGGAAAGGGCCTTCCGCGCAGACTGACACGAACTGATTTCTTTCATCGGTTCATTTTCTGAATGTTAGAGGTCCAGTCTCTCCCATGATTAAGTATACAACATAATGCACTTCTGATTGGGCTGTACAGAGTAAAATGTTACACAGTTATGAGTCCATAATAACACGCATATTATGGACTCATAATTGTGTAATGTTTTACTTTGTACAGCCCATACAGAAGTGCATCATTGACTCTTTACTAAACGACAAAATTTCAGACTGGTCCAAATTGAAAGCAACAGCAAACGCCAAATCAGAGTGACTCAAAAACTGAAAAAAAGAAATGTTTTAGGAAGGGTACAAAACATTGTGGGAAAAGGAGAAAAATGCTGGTTATCACTATTCTCCTTTCCCCACAATGATTTCCAAAGGTTTCTTTCTCAGGGTCGCTAAAAGTCGAGATTGTGTGGTAAAGAGTTAACTCGTTACCAAACGACAATATTCTAGGCTTGTCCAAATTGAAAGCATTTGCAGACCACAAAATAAAAGTGACTGAAAACTAAATATTTTTTTCTGTGAAGAGTAGAAAACATTGTGGGAAAAGGAGAAAATGCTGGTTACCAGCATTTTCTCCTTTTCCCACAATGTTTTCAAAAGGCTTCTTTCCCAGGGTCGCTAAAAGTCGAGATTGTGTTATATAGAGTTAAACCCCTTTTTTGTCAGAACGCCTCTCAACTATACAATAAACGTGTGACAGTAACAGCTGTCGTGGATAGAAATCATTCTAATACATTCCCTGTACAAATAGAACGCTTTACCTTTTTGCCCTGAGCAGTTTTTGAAAACATTGAGGCATGAGGAAATATTGCCTTAGTATTTTAACCCTTTACTCCACAGATACTCATTTCTACGCATTGCTTGTACGAGCCTTTGGAAAACATTGTGTCAAAAGGTGAAACTGCTCGTGACGAGCAATTTCACCTTTTGTCACAATGTTTTCTATGCCATCAAAAGACGTCATATACACATAAGAAACTGCTTCATCCTTGCTGTTATTTAGGCTTAATAGAGATACCATAGAAATGCCTTATGGGGTAAAAGGTTAAAGCCCTGGAACCGACTTAAATCGTTTTTACGGGCAATGAAGATTAAGATCAGACTGCACCTAACGTGCAAGTCTTATTTCGATCTACATTGTCGCTTCTGTGTTGCACATTCTTACGGGGATGAACTTGAAATTGAAATTTTTATGGACTGTTTTTCTTTGTTTAAAAGGTCAATGTTAAATCTTCAGAGCCTTAACTCTTTACCAAACAATCTCTGGTTTTTACGACCCAGGGATAAAAATCCTTTTTGAAAACATTGTGGGAAAAGGAGAAAATGCTGGTAAATCTCTAATTTCTCGTGTTGTCGGATGGTTTTCGAATACTGGGCTTTTATGAACACAAATTAAATGGCTTTGGGAGTATAAGGATGATTTTTTTGCATTTTTGTAAAATTTTCGTCCCAAAACCTGAAGGGCCACCTTTAAAACCCCTTCCACATTCACAAAGTATGGTTTGAATCTGTTTCTATGAGAAAAGGGTCAAAGTTATTTATGTGCAATTACCATTATTGCTCCCGCTTTTGTAACAGACAACCATGTATCAAAAACGTTATAGGAAAAGAAGCAGCTGCTTGAAACATGCAGCTGGTTCTTCTTCAACATCATTTCCGTACAATAAACCCTTCACCACATGGAAGAATCTTTAGGCCAATCCAAATGGAAAGCATTTGCAGATAATCATTTCATAATGGCCCAAATGATTCAGTTTTTCTTTTATACAGTAGAAAACTTTGTGGGAAAAGGAGAAAATGCTGGTTTCCAGCATTTTCTCCTTGTCTCACAAAGTTTTCAAAAACGCATCTTCCTCTGGGTCGTTAAAAGTAGTCATTGTGTAATAAAAGGTTACAAAAAATCAGAATTTTATTTCGATATATACGTTTTCACGGTGTTACTACTTGTATGAGGTCTTTTGAAAAGACTTGGAATATAAACCGCAACAGAAAAAAGGGTTAATGCAGGTCACTAATGTCGGGAAAATTATAAAGATATAAAGGAGGATGTAATTTATGAGATAAATATCCTATTTACAATGTTATACAGCAATTATGAATGTTCTTTTACGAGTATCACATGACTACCCTTGTTTTCAATATTTTCATGACAGTTACCGGATGAGCATTATCTTCCGCTAGATGGCATTCTACAGATACAAAATTTACAAGTTGGCTTCTTTAATTAACCCTTTCCCAAACAAGCCCTGGTTTTTACGTGTCTGCAGTAAAAGCCTTTTGAAAACACTGTGGGAAAGGGAGAAATTGCTCGTAACGAGCAATTTCTCCTATTCCCACAGTGTTTTCTACCCTCTTTGAGAACTTTCTGGCATTTTGTCTAAATCTAACATTGTCGTCTGCAACCTCTTTCGGTTTGGAAGAGTCCAAAATTTGTCGTTTGGGAAAGGGTTAAAAAAGAAGCCAGGAGAGGTCAGCATCAATGTTTTCAAGTAGTTTATTGGCTTTTAATTTCAGTACATTTTGGTACATGTAAACAAACAAGTAAAAAAGCTGCCGCGTAGAAACCTCATAATTATGCTGTACATGGCGGTCATTTGGCCTTCTTGTCACTTTTTCAAGTCTCGTGATCTTGTCCAGTAGTCTTCTTTCTCTATTTTCAAGATGTTCAAGGTAGATATTGTTTTTTTTTAAAGGGTCACCTTTACTCAACCTAATCTTTTAAAATTTTTTCTTAAACAATGTGAAATTTCAAATCACATCAAAAAACAGAAATATACACACATACGATGTACTTAAGCAAAAAATGCAAAAAGTACATCAATGCAAAATAGACAGTATTCAGGGAATATTACTTCATACAGCAGATAGGCGATACAGTCATGCTAATTCTATAGCAGAGTGGCAGTGCTTTCTACAGCATCTCAAAACAGCATAAAATGATGACGTCTTGGGGCAATTTGTACACAAAATGCCGTTTGGGAAGCATGCCAATTGAGTTCTTTTCTGCATATATACGCCTATGACGTCATTACGGTAATTTGTACAGAGAATGTTTTTGGGTCAGCCATCACTCCGTTCCGTGTCATTTTGATTTATAGATACATCGAACTAATTCCGGGGAAAAATTTATCACGCTATCATAACTCTTCTTTTCCTTGCCTCTCTTTTCAACCATTTTCATATTGAAAAGCTGTCAACCCATTACCACACAATCCCTATGTTTGACGCCCCTGAGAAAGAAGCCTTTTGAAAACACTGTGGGAAAAGGAGAAAATGCTGGTGACCAGCATTTTCTCCTTTCCCCACAGTGTTTTCTACCCTTTCCAGAACAAATTTCTATTTTCTAGTCACCTTTATTTTGTCGTCTGCAAATGCTTTCAATTTGGACCAGTCTAAAATTTTCTCGTGTGGTAAAGAGTTAACTCATTACCAAACGAAATTTTAGACTGGTCCAAATTGAAGGCATTGGCAGACGACAAAATAAAAGTGTCTAAAAATTTGAAATTTGTTCTGTGAAAGGTAGAAAACATTGCTGGAAAAGGAGAAAATGCTGGTTACCAGCATTTTCTCCTTTTCCCACAATGTTTTCTAAAGGATTCTTTCTCAAGGCCGTCAAAAGTAGGGATTATTGTGTGGTAATGGGTTAAATGTAGGAACTTTGATTGAAACCTTAAGAAAAATGTTAGAGCCACGTTCTTGTAAAAGGGGGTTTAATTCATCACTGTTTAACAAGTAATCATGATTTCAATTATGTCACATCGGCCAGTGCACATATCCATGGTTTTCTTGAGTTTCTTTTTTTCTGATCTGGATCTACTCTGTCCTCAAATGGTCCTGAAGTTAGAATGACCACTTTTCATACAGGAAATATTATAAAAGCTAAAAGTGTCGACCCTGGTCAGCCTGCGCAATCCGCGCAGTCTGACCAGGCTTGACGCTTTTCGCAGTTCCCAGAAGGTTCCCTTGTTTGCGTAATGGGTCACATATTTTTTGGGAAATAAGAATGTAATTGCTGAATTGTTGGTACAAACAGTCCCTTCTTCGACTGTACTTGCGCTTTTTGATTTATGAAGATCACACCATGTTATCTATTTAATCTAATTCTATTCCAGGTTTCAAATCTAAAGACGACATTCCCCTGTGACAGGCGACAAGAACCACAGACGTGACAAGCATGTTTGCTGAGAAAAGTTGACATAATTGCGTATACTCAAAAGTGAACTTTGAAGAAAAACACACAGTGCTGTAAAATAGTCGGGACGGTTACAAATTAATTTGAGGAAAAAAAAAAACTGCAAAACCTCGTGTTTATATCGATCCATTTTTATTTCAAACCGAACACTTTATTACTCGGTTGTCATCGTTAAAATGCATTCGTGACATACTGTAGAAAAAGTTATGTTGTGATTCGAGTATGCAGATCGCGTATATAATTCTTTTGTTAGATCTCATTCCGAGAAATGTGATAGTGAAAGACGGAAGTATGAAGAGATTTGAGGCGTAAAAAAAAATGACTTACAAAGAAGAACTTTAAAAAAAAAAGTCCTTTTTTCCCATTCTTTTAAAAGGATAGGCGAAATGTGATTTTATTTTTTCACAGTGACATAAAAATATGTAGAATAGTAGGTGTAGATTACTGCAGAAATTATATTTCTAGAGTTATAAGAAATTAATCTTTGCACACGAAACGGTTCAGGCATAAAAGAAATAAAGAATACCATTGTTAATGGCAGAATTGGACCGGATGTGGTTACATGCGCACTGGACTAGAACATGCGCATGGGTGACGTCATCACATAGTAGTGACGTAAGTCAGATATGAAGAGGCAAAACGTCCGTACATTATCGCTGATCGTTTGCACGTTTACTTATTTGCTTATAGGAGCGGCAATTTTTGATGCTTTTGAATCCGTGTTTGAGAAGAACGAGAGCGCGAGACTAAAGAAACAAGAGATGATGATAAGAACACGTTACAATATGTCGGACTCGGATTTTACCCGGATACGTTTAAACATAATGAAATCTGTGCCTTACAAGGCCGGGACCCAGTGGAAATTCGCTGGAGCTTTATATTTTGCCTTGACTGTGATTACAACTATAGGTAAGTCATATCTTATTTTCTACTTCATATAATAATATGTGCATGCTACTGCACTATTTACCGTGAACAGACATGTTACTGTATTGAGGTATACCTATCTAATGAGTAAGTACCCGTAACTCGACTGCCAGCCAGTATAGTGCAGAGAAACCACCCTCCCTACAAAATGACCCACGAGTCATTTCACTACTAAGAGGAATGACCCGGGTCATTTCTCTACGTAGTGAAATGACTTCTGGGCCCGTATTCACCAACCATTCATGAGAATATTCTTAGTCTTGTTCTCCAAGGTTTTCTAAATTTGTAAGTAACACAACTTCTGATTGGCTAAACCAAATGGTTTAGCCAATCGGAAGTTGTGTTACTTACAAATGTAGAAAATTCTGAAGAATAAGACAAAGAATGTTCTTAAGAATGCTTGGTGAATACGGGCCCTGGGGTCATTTCTCTACGTATGACCTGGATTATTCCTCTACGTAGTGAAATGACCCATGGATCATTTTGTGGGGGAGCGCATTATCTCTCGCTAGATGGCATTCTACAAATACACATCTATCTAATATGGGCATTCCCGATACATAAGCGGACTTTTTTTTTTTTCAAAACGATAACCGTTACTTTCAAAATAAAATAAACATTTGCTCAGTAAAACGCTACCTGGTGCGATTTATTCAGTCATAATCAGCTAGCAGGTTACCTAGGCAGCGGCCATTTATTAAAATAGCCCCTACAGGCTTGGGTTGAGTTTCGGTATAAGCCCTACTTTTCCCAAGTATCGGGGAATGGGTGATGCGCCATATAAGACAGGTCGAGTCTTCGAAGAATATGACATGCGCAGACAACGAGGGACCATCGTTTCTCTGCATTTCACCCGCTTCTTATCGCAGATACTTGTGAACTGATCGTCTAACTTACGTTGCTGTGGGGAACGCCCTGGAAAGCGCTTGGCATTTCGATCGTTATTCTGATTTATATTTCGAGTCGAAATTTATCGATGATTGTCGGACATTGCCCTGGTAGCCGTGCCAAAGACCTTCGGTTTTGTTATGACTATCATCGTGTTGTATTTTATCATTTAAACAGCTGAACCTCGCTTTTAGTCCTCTTCCGGTTTCACCGAAGTGGACCCAAGGTATGTTCTTTGTCTTTAGCGTTTCAATCTGTCCCCTTTGACCCATATTTTGTGTCGAGTCAAAAATCATAGAAGTCACCATCAGAAAATGTCGTCCCTAGTTTGGTAAGTGAGACTCGGACGATCTTTTATACGGACAGTGTAGAACCAAGGTCAGACTGCACAGAACGTGCTGTCTGACCTTGGATCTACACTGTCCGATATATAGGAGATATATTTCCCCACAACAAGTTATATTAAAACAACATTTGGATTTTTTTCTATCGGCTGGAAATTTTCATTCTATTTATTTCGCATGAAAATGGTTTACGAGCGTATGTAGGGATAGATTACAAATGTAAACTGCTGAACCTTCCATTTTGATTTAATCTGCCGTTTAATTTCACGGAAATTTGATTAAATAAAGACACCAAAGGAACTTGGCATAACTATTTTGATTGAAGTAAGATTTAAGAAATAATCTTCTTTTTACCGTGGTTTATCGTTCAATAAAACACAATAGTGAGTTATGATGCACAAGAAATAATCCATGAGGGCGATAGGAAACTTTTTTTTTTAAATCTATTCTCGTACAAATGAACTGCCTTATTTTCGAATGAGTCATAAGGTAAAATAGTGCTTAGATATGCAGTAATTTAAAGGATAGCGAAACATTTCGTTCCAGTTCAGCCTTGGAGTCGGTATTGTTTGCAGATACTTTAAAGGTGGCCCTTCAGATTTTGGGACGAAAATTTTACAAAAATGCAAAAATAAAAAATCATCTTTATACTCCCAAAGCCTTTTAATTTCCGTTCATAAAGCCCCAGTAGTCGAAAACCATCCGACAACAAGAGAAATTAGAGATTTACTACAGCCCAGGTCGACACCGACGGGAAACACATTCTATTTTTACACAGCAACTCGCTCATTTACATACCGGAAATACACATACGAAGCTTCAAACATAGCGTCCGAAGAAGACATTATGGAATATAATCACATGTTTGTTATGTGATGGAATTTAAGCATCATTAGTCACGTGCCAGTCAATTAACATTCTCACAATGCTTTGTTGATTTTTGGCGCGAAATCTAAAAATAGCTTAAGAGGCTACGTTGCCTTTTAAGGGAATACCATACAAAAATGTAATTGTATGATTCTTAATTATTGATGATTTATATTGTTTTTTCATATAAATTTCAGTGATAAATATATTTTTTCTAATTTGGTGTGATGTGAAAAATCTAAATACCCACCTTTAAGCTCCTTGTTTCACAGAGCATGACTCATAGCATATTATGCGATACGTTGGTTTGCTTCAAAAACCTCGTAACTACAGTTGTTTCAAGCTGTAGTTACGAGGTCTTTGATGTAAACTGACGAATAAACTTAAATGTTTCAATCTAATTTGAGCAACAACCAATAATCAGAGAAAGCGACAGTACTTTTTCACCAGTGCTTACTATGATTAACTCATTACCAAACGACAAATATTTTAGGCTTGTCCAAACCGAAAGCATTTGCAGACGACAGAATAAAAGTACATGTAACTGAAAATTAAAAATTTGTATTGTGGAGAGTATTTTCTACATTGTGGGAAAAGGACAAAATGCTGGTTACCAACTTTTTCCATCTTTTCCTTCTTAAAATTATTTATAAAACGAGGGGCACTCTGCTCTCATTATGAAGGGAGATAATAATTACCCCCCTTTTCAGAAAACTAACAAAAATATCAACAAATAACTTCAAGATGGACATTAGAGGAATTTCTGGTCGGGTAGAAATGTGCAAAAATATTATATCAGTATAAATCCTTATTTTTCAACTAAAAAGAAATTTTATTCCATTTTGCACTAGAAGCGTTAGGATGGTAATACTTTAAAACTATATGTTGGGAAAAGAAGACCTCCTTATCGGTTACCAGGCGGTATAGCTCAGTAGGTAGAGCGTAGGACTCGTGAACACAATGTTTCGGGTCACTACAGGCTGTGGGCTCGAGTCCCCGGCCGGCAAATTACTAATAGTCTTTCGGATCAGACATGAAACCGAGGTCACGTGTGACGGTGTTATACGCCGAGCACGTTAAAGAACCAGGCAAAGTTCTCAGTAGTTTCGACCTGTATCCTTGCACTATCCCCCCGTAATAACTAACCGTCTTCTGGGGGCGTCGCTCAGATGGGCAACCGGTAGCGACGATAAATAAACGGAAATAACCAAGCAATCCTTATCGGTGAGTGTAGATTCAAAATTATACTGTACGTTCTGTGGAGTCTGATCTTGAATCTACATTGTCTGCAAAGGGTCAGTGAGTCGAACTAAGCAGCTTAAAGGTTACTTAGAAAGACGTAGTAGAAACGCGTTAACCCTTTCCCAAACAATCCCTGGTTTTTTACGGGTCTGGAATGGTAGCTTTTTGAAAACATTGTGGGAAAAGGAGAAAATGGTGGTAACCAGCATTTTTTCCTTTTCCCACAATGTTTTTTAACCTATCATCTTGCTGAAATCATCTTTTCAGCAAGAGTTGAATTGCCGTCTGCAAATGCTTTCAAATTGGTCTAGTCAAAAAGTTTGTCGTTTGGGTTAGCGGGGTCCAACTCCTAATGAATAACACAAGGCCTCTTAGAAATCAAAGAATTGCTTCGCAAGTCTTTTATTGTCACTGAAAAGCACCAGGAGTAAATTTATGACCGGAATAGTACTATGACAACAAAGAAACGAATAGTATAAGACACTATAACAATTACAAGGAAAATCTTATACTAGCACTCAGAGGACGTAGAAATCAAAGTATCAATGGGGAAATATCGTATTATCTCTTGGAATACAATAACTTCAGTATATTAGGCAGTAAATCTTCTATTCATTATCGATATAATAAATCTACTTTGACCGAGCCACTTTTTTTCTGTTTTTCCTTCAGAGAATTATCATTTATAAATCTAAAACCACTACATTCTTTTTACAAAGGGAGATAATAATTACCCCTCCTTTACAGGAAACTCACATATATCAAACTTATTGGAGAGGTCATAAGACCTCTCCAACAATGGTGAGTCAAAAAGGCAGACTGTCACAGAATTTGCTGTCTAAATCCATTTTTCTTGCGAAATTATTCTGATACACAGTCTGTTTCGTCATGGTTTTGTAAATAAATCCAAATCAAAAAAACGAAACAGGAAATAGACGTGGTTTATTTTTATATGACGAATTTGAGAAAAAAATTTTTGTTAGATTATTTTGCCATGGCTGCAAATGAGCACTAAAATAATTGTATTTTTTTCATTAAGTAATAAATCTAAGCAGGAGAAAAAATAAGAATAATTTCGTTAAAAAAGAGAAACAAGACTGCTGGACAAGATCATGCAACTTGAAAACGCGACAAGAAGGCCAAATAACCGCCAAGTAAAGCATACGACGTTTCTACGCGGCGGCTTTTTTACTTGTTTGTTTACATGTACCAAAATGTATTGAAATTAAAAGTCAATAAAGCATTTGAAAACATTGATGCTGACCTCTCCTGGCTTCTTTTTTAAAGAAGCCAACTTGTATCAGTAGAAATCCTTATTTATCAGCTGACAAGAATTTTACACCTTGTTGTACTAGAAGCAATAGCAGTCTACTACCTTGAGAGTAACAAAACTTCTGATTGGTTAAACTATTTAGTTTAGTCAATCAGAAGTGGCATTACTTTCTTAGAAAGTCAAAAGTTGTGTTACTTTCTGAGATATTGGTGAGGATTAAACAAAAATATTCATAAAAATAGTTGGTGAGTACAGACCCTGCTCTCGTTGAAACATGCAATGTGTGTGGTCTATAGTTAATTCGAAATAGATCTATGCGCTTGAAACTTATATAGAATGCATTTGAAAGCAATAACTGTCGAAGCATTACCGATCAGCTTCGTCTACCCTTTTTGAGATACATTGCTATGAAAATGCAGTCATATAAAATGAACTTTTTTTAACAAGTTCTTGTATGTTTGAATCATGATTGTTTTACTCTGTTCTCATTATGAAGGGAGGTAATAATTACCTCCCTTTTCAGAAAACTAACAAAGATATCAACAAATATCAGAAATTTATCAGAAATTCCGTGAACTCATTACCAAACGACAACATCTTAGGCTTGTCCAAATCGAAAGCATTTGCAGACGACAAAATAAAAGTGACTAAAAATTTGATTTTTTTTATTTTAAGGTAGAAAACATTGTGGGAGAAGGAGAAAATGCTGGTTACCAGCATTTTCTCCTTTTTCCACAATGTTTTCTAAAGGCCTCTTTCTCAGGGTCGTCAAAAGTAGGGACTGTGTGGTAATGGATTAAAGAAGAAAAATGACACAGAATGGCAAAAGCATGCCTGTAGAGCCCCCTTAGAAGTCAGAGTGTCTATATTGACCGAGCAAAGAAAACAGAGCCTGGAGCAAAGCTTGTCTGTTTACTCAATCATTTTCTGAACAAATTTGTTGTAAGAGTGCAATTTATTATGAATGCTTTATGAACGAGATTAAGGGTTCCCCTGTGTCACTTACTGACGTCACATTATGATACAATGCGTGAAACTGCTCTAAAATTATCCACAAGAAGTCAAAGAGGGAGGTCCCTTTATTGCTGATTGATTATTACGACTGACATAAAGTTACCTTCATAAAGATCTTTCTCGGTCAAATATTTCACATGCATTATTGCTGTATCACTGTAGTTTATTATAGATCCAGATCTAAACCTAATTTGCTATGATTCTGTAATCATTATTTCGAGAGGGTCAAAGAAAACGGATGTGTGATACTCGAAAACGAGCATCTACCAAATAATGCAAACCCTGTCCGATGACTGCTTCTTAACAACCTGACATAAGTCGATCTCTGTGATAAATATAGAATCTGACATGAGTTGGCTTTTAAGATAAGATTTTATTAAACGAGTCTAGGAAAATGTTTTTAAGCGAGCCTTGGCGAGCTTAATAACATTTTCCTAGGTGAGTTTAATAAAGTTTTATCTCAAATTTCCACAAATGTCAAATTCTTTTTATCACATAACAATATTTTACAAAATAAAGATCAGATGATGTAAAAACAATTATTTAAATGCACCCAGGGTATTTTCCATGAGACCCAGTCACTTGTATGAAATGCGTGCAAGATGACGTCAAAAATGACGTCACACAAATGTGATATCAAACGTGTATAAGAAGAAAATTCGTAATGTGTATAGATCTATTACACTGAAAACAAGGGAGGTTATGTGATAAATAGAGGATAATTAACTGGTTATTTTTTATATGAAAAATATTCTCACGAGGATGCATTGTTAGGTGTTAAAACACGAAAAAACGAGTGCACAGCACGAGTTTTTTTTTTAACGCCTTACAACGGATCCAAGTGAGATATTTTTCATATCAAAAATAACCAGTTGATTATTCTATTTATTATATACCTTATTAACATTAGCATTTTTAATTTTTCGTTTGAAAGTCGAAATCAATACTTTGGACAGAGAGAAGAAATCAGGAACAACGTGCGGATGAATACATAATCTAATAGAACAAAACAAGACTACTGGTTGAAAATATAGAACTTACAATTAACACTATCTGTAAGTGCTTAATGAAAAAAAAGTAGTTCCTAAATTACGGCAGGAAGTGAAAGTGAAAGTTGATATCGTCACTAGTGATGATATCAAAATCTATTACACTGGGAAATTCCAGGATTTCACTGTTAGGTATATAATAAAAGGAAATTTGTAATATTTTTTTTTAACATTGAAAACAAGGAATATTATGTGAGATACAACCCATACTGCATGTGTGCCTGTCTATAAAAGTGATTCATCCTGGTCCAAAAATATTTTTAAGGATTCTGACTACACATAGAAAAGGTCAAACTGCTCTATTTTTGGTTAAAAAATCCAATCGCCAAATTTGGCATTGCCTCCTGAAAGGCCAAGGAATCAAGTATTTATAGAAATCTGACAAGTCTTCTGACAGGTTGTTAATAACCAATATGTAACTATTTATAAAAGCGAACTCTTTGCCAAACAATTGCGTGTTTTCTAGACCTGTGGAAAAGGGCTTCGAAGAACGTTGATGGAAAAGGAGAAAATGCTCCTTACAAACAATTTTTTCTCCTTTTCCCACAATATTTTCTACGACTCTGGGAAAAGAGATCGAAATTTTTCTTGTCACCAAAAAAAGGGGATTTTACGAAACTGTCCCTTTTAATTAGGAAAATGTCCTACGATATCGCACGCAAGTGGGGCCTTGTCCCTTCCTATTTATTTGAGATGTTTTTTTTTTTCTTTATCTGCCTTGTTTTTCAAGTATTTCTTCTTCCTGTAAGTTTATGGGACACCTGGGTATGTCTTCACCAACTATTCTTAAGAACATTTTTTTGTCTCGTCATCATTTTTCAAAAAAAAAAAAAGTCCAGTCTTCGATTAAACCTAGTTGCCTATAGTTCCCTAGGTACAGGAATGTTTTCCATAGTCTTCTGTTGTAAAATTGGATTCAGCAGTCAAATTGCTTGTTATGTACAATCTCTTCTTTTGTCTAGATGTTTTCGACGTTGATTTTCAATACTTTACTATCCATGTTTTTTTTCCAAACTAAAAATATGATGCGCAATTCATCGACCCTTTGGAAAATATAGAGGAAAAAGAAGAAAATGCTGGTAACAAGCATTTTCTCCTTTTTCCTCCATGTTTTCTTTGCCTTCGGAAGTAAATTTCATCAATCGAGTCAAATTTATTTTGTCGTCTGCAATTTTCTTCCAATTTCAACAAATGTTAAAATATTTGTCGCCTGGTAAAGCGTCAACTTATTATTTTGTGAATTGTTGCTGACGACACTGGGCACCGTCAGGTCGCCTGACATTGAAGACTCCTAATGAAGCCAGACTTGCTCGCAGACATTTTTTTTGTCTTTTAAACCTGACAAAGGCGACAAGCGCTTATTGACTGTGATCTGTGTAAGTGGTCTTGACAGGCGCTTGTTTACGCCCTGCAGCATCCGGGGTTTATCCTTTACCGTAGCAGACTATTTTGCGACCCACTGGAAACCGTTAGTGACTAAAGATACGAAATAAACAAGTTGGCTTCTTTAGAAAAGAAGCCAGGAGAGGTCAGCATCAATTTTTTTCATATACAGATCATTGGCTTTTAATTTCAATACATTTTGGTACATGTAAACAAACAAGTGAAAAAGCCGCCGCGTAGAAACGTCATATGCTTTACTTGACGGTTATTCAGCCTTCTTATCGCGTTTTCAAGTCGCATGATCTTGTCCATCAGTCTTCTTTCTCTTTTCTAACGAAATTATTCTGATTTTTTCTTGTGCTTAGATTTATTTACTTAATGAAAAATTACAATTATTTTAGGGGTCATTTGCAGACATGGCAAATTAATGTAACAAATATTTTTTTCTGAAACTCGTCATATAAAAATAAACACGTCTATTTCCTGTTTCGGTTTTTTGATTTCGATTTATTCACAAAACTATGACGAAACAGACTGTGTATCAGAACAATTTCGCAAGAAAAATGGATTTAGACAGCCAATTCTGTGACAGTCTGCCTTTTAAACTCACCACTGTTGGAGAGGTCTGATGACCTCTCCAATTAGAAGAAAAACTCGTTTTTTGACCACGTAGGAAAACTATAGTTTCACACAAACTATATATTTCACTCTTTTTGTTCAAACTGTTTTGACTAAAATACGTTATAAAAATATCACAAAATATTACATTTCTTAAGTGTCGCCCTTGCCCGCAAATGCGATCTAGCGGCCTCTTAACGTCATAAATGAAAAAAGAAAAAAAATAGAAGGCGGACGGCATTGACTGAGATCACAATGCGCTGAAGGTGAAGTCTGATCTTACACCAATTCTCTCAAACCTACTCTAGTTTCAGTATATTATATGGCCTGCGATGCGCCAATAGGGACAGTCGGACATCGGACTGAGATCAGAATGCACTGAACGTGAAGTCTGATCTTACACCAATACTCTCAAAGCTACTCGAGTTTCAGTATATTATATTGCCTACGATGCGGGAATAGGGACAGTCGGACATCTATCATCTTCGCAAGCCAAGGTTACGGTCATTACTTGGATCTTACCTTGGCGGATTGAGCCCGATTTCGAGATTCCTTCGATGCGCCCTCTATTGGATGCTGGTTATTACCCCCCTTTACATCATGTTTCTAAAAGCCAATGTAATATCGTTTTACAAACCGCTTACGAATACACATGAAGCGATAAGCAGACATCCACGTGGGTTTCCATGTTTACCTTCTATTCGAAAGGTAGCGACGTTGTTCTATTTTTATCAAAGATGAAATGCTACGAGCGATTTCATTCGTTGCAGTTAGAGCTGGCTGCATCCAATGAAAAAGCGTATCGGGTGAATGTAAAAATCAAGCTCGATCCGCCAAGGGTAGAGTAACGTAGTGAATAGTCAGTCTTGGCTTGCGAAGATGGACATCTATACGTAAAGTGTCTTCTCGGATCAGCCTGCGCAGTCCGCGCAGGGTGATCCGAGAAGGCACTTTACGACTATATTAGATTTTGTCCCAGAGTAGACCAGAAAATCATATTAAACCTAAACTTGTCGTTCCGGATAAGTCAGCGTGGAATGTGTAGGCTGATCCGAGACTATACACTTTACGCACATATTCGAATGCACCTTTTCGCCTGTTGCATGCCATATATATATGCAGGCCCGTAGGAAGCAATTTTGGATGGGGGAGGGCAACATCATTTTAGAATCGGCTTGTCCTGATTTTACATATATTGCGTTTGGTTATGCAGTGAGAAATAATCCACATACTAATACTAAAGACCGAAAAAGAAGGAAATTTGTTCAACAATGTGGTGAATTATGAGATTTGGAGAAAAAAATAAAGCAGAAAATCACACGGAATGAAATGTGACGTCAGAAATTGTTTGGTGTCTGTCAGATAACAAAAGTAGAAGAAAAATTTCCATGGCTCACCGCCGTTTGTTTCGAACTATTTCAAATCGGTTCGAAATTTTCTATTATTTCATTCTCTTTATGCACGATGATTGTCTAGCAATTCAGCGAAATACTGACACTGTCATTTCATTGGTGATCAAATTATTGGGGGGCCCTAGCTCCCTCCCCCCTCCCTGTTCCTACGGCCCTGATATGAACCTAAATTATACATATGGCGTGCAATACGCGAAAAAGGTAATTCAGACATTTGCGTAAAGCGTCGTCTCGGATCAGCCTGCGCAGTCCGCGCAGGCTAATCCGAGACGGCACTTTACGACTTCATTGTATTTTATGCTGCGGTAGACTTGCGCGAAACAGAAAATTACGCAAAATTGTAAAGTGTCGTTTCGGATCAGACTCCGCGGACTACGCAGGCTGATCCGAGACGGCACTTTACGCAAATGTCCGAATGCCCCTTTTCGCGTGTCGCATGCCAATTATAATTTATAAGTCCTGAGGCGGGGTAGTCCTTGAACACGCAGAAAGTTGACCAAAGCAAACAGTTTCGATACAAAACAGCATGCGCGGACTATAAGCAGGCTAATCCGAATCGATACTTTTTGCAAATGTATTGACTCTTTCCCAAACGACAAACTTTTGGACTAGACCAAATTGAAAGCATTTGCAGACGACAATTCAATTCTTGCTGAAAAGATTATTTAGATTATTTCTGTCTATGATAGGGTAGAAAACATTCTGGGAAAAGGAGAAAATGCTGGTTATGAAAATGCTGGTTACCAGCATTTTCTCCTTTTCCCACAATTTTTTCAAAAGGCTACTATTCCAGACCCGTAAAAAACAGGGATTGTTTGGGAAAGGGTTTAAGTCCCCTTTTCACATGGCTCATAAATACGTTTATTGAAGAACACACTTCAGAAGATTGAACTGTCGCTGGCCTCAGATGAACTTAGAACTACACATTTTTTCCAGGAGTGTTTGCTATAAAAAGATATGTTAAGCACCCTTTATATACTCTTGAGCAAACGATAATATTTTATACTTTGTCAATAATATAAAAAAAAATATCACAACTTGAATGTGGCTCTAATGTTGAGATGTGTATATGAATATTTCAAAAATTCAAATAGTTTATTCAGCATATATAAGGCCACCGGCCCAAAATACAAAAAAAAAAATCTGTATTGACATATATTTAGAGTGACTATTAAAAACAGCAGTATATTTTTGTGTATAGCATATACATAATTAAACACAGGCTTTTGCAGAGGACGTAGACCAAGAAAAGATCGCATATATCGTGCACTCTGATCCCGAATCTATAAAGCTCTCTTGAACATACTTATAAATGGCTTTTTGTAAAAGGCATAGTTCAAGATCAGACTGCACTGAATGTACACAAGTAAACATAGGTTTTTATAGAAGACGTAGATCAAGGAAAGACCGCATATATTTGCTGGTTGCTGATAAGCCCTGCATCACGCTAAAAGGGGCATTCCGACATTTACGCAAAGTGTCGTCTCGGATCACCCTACGCAGTCAGCACAGGCTAATCCGAAACAACAATTTCCGTTTTTATGTAATTTTCGGTTTTGCGCAAGTCTACATGTAGGAAATATTCTAATGCAGTCGTAAAATCTCGTCTCGGATTAGCCTGCGCGGATTGGGCAGGTTGATCCAAGACGACACTCTACGCAAATGTCCGAATGCCCCTTTTTAGCGTGTTGCAAGCCATCTTTAGACTTCAACAGCTGGTTAAAAACACTTTATCCTTTTTCTCGTAACGTTTTAAAAAGCGGCTTTCCTCAAAATCGTCCAAATATGAGATTGTGTTGTGAAGGATAGACTCTCTTGAACTCTATACCAAACAATCACCTATTTGAAATATCGAATACGAGAAAGCTTGTATATTTCGTCTTAACCCTTTACCAAACGACAGAATTTTAGACTTGTCCAAATTGAAAGCACTTGCAGACGACAAAATAAACGTAACTCAAAAATTGAAGATTATTTCCAGGTAGAAAACATTGTGGGAAAAGGAGAAAATGCTGGTTACCAGCATTTTCTCCTTTTTCCACAATGTTTTCAAAAGGCTTCTATCTCAGGGTCGTGAAAATCAGGGATTGTATGGTAAAGGGTTAACTCTTTGCCTGCTAGGCGCCACTCGCTGACCTTTTGCGGACAATGTAGATCAAGATCAGACTGCACAGAACGTGCAGTCTGATCTTTGATCTACACTGTCCGATAAGGAGATGTTATTCCCCAAAAAAAGAACTTTGAAACAGCAATATTTGTGTTATTTGTCTCGAATTGAAAATTTAATTTTAGTTTGCTTTTTTTAACAGGATACGGGTACTGTATTTTTTTCTCGATTATTTTTCGAGGAAAAGATAACCATTATAAGAGGATTGAGCATCAACAGTTCTCAAACAAACTTTTACAGTTCTCAAAGACTGGGCGAAAATCCTTTACACTTCACCAAACAATCCCTGGTTTTTACGACCTTAAGATAGAAGACTTTTGAAAACATTGTGGGAAAAGGAGAAAATGTTAAGTCACATTAATTTTGTCGTCTGCAAACGCTTTCAATTATCTAATCAACTCGGCTGATAATGAATTTTCAAAGTTATTTAACCCTGTCCCATACAATCCCTGGTTTCAATTTTTTTCGCAGATGCATTAACCCATTACCACACAATCCCTACTTTTGACGCCCCTAAGATAGAAGACTTTTGAAAACATTGTGGGAAAAGGAGAAAATGCTGGTAACCAGCATTTTCTCCTTTTCCCACAATGTTTTCTACCCTGCTGGAAAGAAATTTCAATTTTTCAGTTACGTTTATTTTGTCGTCTGCGTGTACTTTTGAATTTGGACCAGTTTAAATTTTGTCGTTTGGTAAAGGGTTAATCCTCTACCGAGTAATTTCCCAAACAACAAATTTTGAACCCTTCCAAACCAAAAGAGTTTGCAGACGACAATTTTAGATTAGGAGAAAATGGAAGAAAGTTCTCAAAAAGGGTAGAAAACACTGTGGGAAAAGGAGAAATTGCTCGTTACTAGCATTTTCTCCTTTGCCCATAGTGTTTTCAAAAGACTTTTACTGCAGACGCGTAAAAACCAGGGCTTGTTTGAGAAAGGGTTAACGCTTAGGTTCGTAAAGGCGACTTAACTCTTTACCAAACGACATAATTTCTTTTACTGTCGAAAAAAAAAAACTTCTCGCTGTCACAATGAAATATTATAAATTATTGATTGCTCATATATCTTTTAAGCTGAAGATATGAGCCAAATAAAGTATTTTGAATTTTGAATTGGCATGATTTTAGACTGGTCCAAATTCAAAATATTTTGGAAAAAGGAGAAAATGCTGCTAACCAGCACTTTTTTCTTTTTCCGAATAAGGTCTGTGACTCTTTCGTGGACAAATTCCAAATTCCGTTATTTGTATTCGTCACCTGTGTATGGTTTCCATCTGAAAAGTTAATTTTTTTATCGTCTTGTTAGGGAATAAAAGGAAATTAGCATCTTTGTAACCGCTAATTATCTTCGACTTTCTCTCTAATTAAAAAAATATTTTACAGGCTAAAATCTAGAACATTAATTATCATACAGCACTAATGGTTAGGGGAGTGTTTTGTGTAATTCAACTCTTTAACAGACAGCGAAACAAATCCAGTTTTTGTAATATTCTATTCCGAGTAAATGCGTATATATAAGATCTGACATGAGTTGGCTTTTGAGATAAGATTTTATTAAACGAGTCTATGGAAATGTTATTAAGCGAGCCTTCGGCGAGCTTAATGAAATTTTCCTTGACGAGAGTTTAATAAAATTTTAACTCAAACGCCCACGAATGTCAGATTCTTTTTATTACATAACGATATTTCACGAAATATAGATCAGATGATGCAAAAACATTCATAAATGCACCCGCGGTATTTTCCATGAGACCCATTCACTTGTATGAAATGAGTACAAAATGACATCAAAAATGGCGTCACACAAATGTGATATCAAACGTCTATAAGATATAGAGGATATTTGTTTTTTTCGGTGTAAGATCGAAATTTATTTCATCGAGTGGACACCATCGGTAATATTTTCACGAGTGGCGCAGCCACGAGTGAAAATATTACCGATGGTGTTCACGAGATGAAATAAATTTCGATCTTTCACCGAAAAAAACAAATATTCTATTTATTTTATGCTTTTAACCCTTTCTGGGAGGAGCTTTATCAAAATTCAGTACAGTTCTTTTCCCTTATTCCCCGTGGCGTACCCCTCCCGCATAGCAACGTTACGTCAAGCGCGTGAAATGTAAGGTATATGTCGTCATATTTCCCATCTGGTTGTTAGGCACGCGCAATTTACCTAGGCAACAAGAACGTGAAAATCGGTATTTTCACTGGTGGTACCAGTGTAAGATCGAAAAATATTTTCACTGCTATTTCTCGATATCCTACCGGAAAGCATGAAATAAAAGAAAATTCGTAATGGGTATATTACACTGAAAGCAAGGGAGGTTATGTGATAAAAATAATATCAAATGTGAACCATGCTCCGGCAAAAAGGGGCCTATTGCATCAGCGCGATGCTCGATACTAAGAAGACCATCATATACACATGGATCCATAAAATTCGCTTTTTTTAACTTTTTACCACACGAGAAAATTTTAGACTGGTCCAAATTGGAAGCATTTGCAGACGACAAAATAAAGGTGACTAAAAAATAGAAATGTGTTCTAGGAAGGGTAGAAAACACTGTGTGAAAAGGAGAAAATGCTGGTTACCAGCATTTTCTCCTTTTCACATAGCGTTTTCAAAGGGCTTCTTTCTCAGGGGCGTCAAAAGTAGGGATTGTGTGGTAATGGGTTTTAAGGCAGTAGATTCATAACACTTCTAGTGCAACATGGAATAAAATTTCTTGATAGTTGATAAATACGGATTTACACCAAATTAATATTTTTGCACATTTCTAACCGAACACGAATATGGATTGAACCATAAGCCTCGGTGACTCAAAACGTGGTGTCAACACAGTATCAGCACCGCCAAGACGCTTAGCTGGGGTACTTAACCCTTTACTGCATGAGGCATTTCTATGGTATCTCTAATGGACCCTAAATAACAGCAAGGATGAAGCCGTTTCTTATGTGTATATGACACCTTTTGATAGCATGGAAAACATTGTGGCAAAAGGTGAAATTGCTCGTCACGAGCAATTTCACCTTTTGCCACAATGTTTTCCAAAGGCTCCTACAAGCAATGCGTAGAAATGAGTATCTATGGAGTAAAGGGTTAATACAGACAAAATACAATGATGCCTCCGCCATTTCCGTACCCTAAATATTCAGTCGGAGATAATACACTGTTGGACCAGCTATCTCATTTTGCTTACATTAAAGGGATGTAATTATGCAAGCCATATAACTGCATTCAACGGACCGAGATTTAACTCTTTACCAAACGACAAAATTTTAGACTGGTCCAAATTGAAATCACAAGCAGACGACAAAATAAATGTAACTCAAAAATTGGATTTTTTTTTTTTACAACAAGGTAGAAAATATTGTGGGAAAAGGAGAAAATGCTGGTTACCAGCATTTTCTCCTTTTCCTACAATGTTTTCAAACTGAGGCTTCTATTTCAGGGTTGTAAGAACAAGGGATTGTTTGGTAAAGGGTTAAACAGCCGGTAGTAGGTAACATACACGGCTGGACACCAGGGTCCGCTGATTTGATTCCAAAATTCGTTCAATACTTTTCCATGAAATTCTGATTGTCATTGCGACTAGGGCCATTTCTCTCTCACCACTGAACATTGTTTTGACTGTAGACATATGGAAAAGCAGCCATTTATCGTCAATTTACACGTGTGTATCGAACTAGGAAGAGGGTAACAGTCAGTCAGTCAGTAACAAAGAAGTGTTTTATTGTTAAAAAAATAACTCCTTTAGTTCCATACCAAAACGTAAGTTGTGGGTACTCTATGGAATTGTCTCACCGAGACAAAAATTCCAATGAGTACCCAGAACAATGGGTCTAGTGGCGGAACAACGTTTTCAGAATTAAGATATTCTCACTCTACTCATAATCCTCAACAGAAGCTAAAGGGTTTACAAGGAAGAAATGGTTCTGAAAGAAACCTAGAAAATTACGTCTGATAATGCTGCCATGGCAAACGACAAAATTTTAGACTGGTCCAAATCGAAAGCATTTGCAGACGACAAAATAAAGGTGATTGAAAAGTTGAAATTTGTTTTGTACAGGATTGAAAACATTGTGGGAAAAGGAGAAAATGCTGGTAACCAGCATTTTCTCCTTTTCCCACAATGTTTTATAACGGTTTCTCTCTCCGCGTCAAATGTAGGGATTGTGTGGTAATGGGTTAACCGGAATAGGCAAAAATAGGGACTTCTGCGGAGGGCAATGGCATGGATCAAGATCAGACTGCACAGAACGTGCAATCTGATCTTGTATCTGTTCTGTCCTCTTCTTTAATAAAGACTATTAGACAAAAATAATTCAGAGTCGCAGTGGATTCCATTTTTAGGCCCCGAAAAGTATTGAGTTTATGTATTTGGCGTCGAAAAGAGTTTTAACCGTTGAGCTGTTAAGCGCGACCTTTTGCGGACAGTGTAGATCAAAGATCAGACTGCACAGAACGTGCAGTCTGATCTTTGATCTACACTGTCCGATAAAAAAATATTTTTGTCTTCAAAATATACGTCACGTCTGAAATAGAGTATTATACGGAATTTTTCGCTATCGGGTTCAAAGTTTAGTTTCACTCGTTACCAAACAACATAATCTTAGACTAGTCCAAATTGGAAGCATTTGCAGACGACAAAAATTAATGTGACTCAAAAATTGAAATATGTTTTGAGGAAGGGAAGAAAACATTGTGGAAAAAGGAGAAAATGCTGGTTACCAGCATTTTCTCCTTTTTTCTACAATGTTTTCAGAAGGCTTCTTTCTCAGGATCGAGAAATCCAGGGACTGTCTTGGGAAAGGGTTAACTTATTTGCCAGAATAAGGATCAACGAAAAATTCGTTTGAAATGCTTTGAAAGGATTCTTCCTCCGAGATACATCGTTCCAATCGATAAAAGACCATTTTCTTCTTACATCTTGTAAGAACCAAAATTGTTCTTTCCGCTTGAGGGCGCTCTTTGACACTTACAGGCTCTTTCAATCGATGAAATTTGACATTTTCAGTCTGGAAAAAAGAGCGTGAATATTAAGTTTAAGCTTTCTTTGATCCGAGTATCTCACGAAATACAAGAGAATGTTGATCAAAGTGTAGGCTGAAAGTCCTGGGTCTGTATTCACCAACCATTCTAAAGAATATTCTTAGTCTTATTCCTCAGAACTTTGTCACTGTGAAACTAACAGAGCTTCTGATTGGCTGAACCGTTCGGTTTAGCCAATCAGAAGTTCTGTTACTTTCACAGTTAGAAAATCTTGAAGAGTAAGACAAAGAATGTTCTAAAGAATGGTGAATACGGACTCTGCTATGTTTGATCTCGATTTGTGCAGTCGCAAAATAAAAGGACGAAAAACTCTGTTGAGCAGAAATAGGCTACAGTCCTGACCAGGTGGCTTAGTAGTTAGCGTATCCGAATCGTGACCTGGTCGTCTATGGTTCTGTACCCGGATGAGGCAAATTTCCTGACGCGCAATTACGTACATAGGTGCACTGACGGTCGTGAAATGAACTTAACAACTTAAACGGCGTTTAACTCTGATACGAACCAATAAACCGAGGGTCCATGAACTTCCGAAGTGATACAAATTACCCAATTGGTTGGGACAAACCTAACCCGTTGACTTCAACCTAACCCGTTGACTTGACAAAATGTGACAAAATGTTCAACTACATGGCAGATACAGTAATTCTTATCCAACTACGGATACGTGGTATGACTGGCCGAGAGAGACGGTAGGATATTATGATGTCACAAGCTCTCTGATATACCGACGCGGTATATGAACTGCGTTGACGTGACAGGTTGTTTGATTGGCCGAAACAGCATGGAAATGGACAAAATGGAAGATAAAGTTTAAAAGTTTAGTACGATGCTAGTACTTTACTCCACCGGAAGTGTAAGGCAAATTACCGTCGAATAAAAATATAATGTCAAAAAAAGTAGTTCGTTTTATTATCGTTTACAAAACATGGGAATCTCAATCAAGACCTCAACATTAAGTCGTATTTAAAATCCGTGTCTTACTGACTTTGAATCTTTCACGACCCTTTAAAAGAAAACGACTTTTGAAAACTTTGTGAGGAGTCCAAAATGCTATTATCAGCATTTCTTTTCCTTTCCCCTTTACGTTTGCTACCTTGAGTGACCCGGCAAGAGTGGACCAAGAGTCTGATCTCGATCTGTACCCGAAACACGAAACGAGATAAGTGTTAATTCATCCTGAAGACTGCTTAGCGCGATTCTATACTATTTTGCGCACTGTATCGGCCAAGACCAGACTCACAGAGTTGATCACGAAGATACATTAACTCATTACCAAACGACAATATTTTAAGGTTTGTCCAAATCGAAAGCATTTGCAGATGACAAAATAAAAGTGACTGTAAATTTGAAATTTGTGTTGTGAAGGGTAGAAAACATTGTGGGAAAAGGATAAAATGCTGGTTACCAGCATTTTCTCCTTTTCCCACAGTGCTTTCTAAGGCTTCTTCCTTAGGGTCGTCAAAAGTAAGGATTGTGTGGTAATGGGTTAAATCTGTTTTTCCCAGAACACAGCTCAAATACAATACAAATGACACATGCATTGTCTATCTGTTAATTCCTTCATTTGTCACTACGAAAGTATGCACAACCGAATCTCATGGTGGGCTACCAGAAAGATATGCACCAATTTTTCGATCACTCATAATACAAACTAGGCGTTTTCGAATAGAAGCTCGAGGTTCTCTGCCCATAGGAAATGGGGATGACTATTTTCCGCACTGTGTTAACCCATACAGATATTTGTAGGCAAAGAAAAAAAATAGACCGATAGAATATACCGAGTTGATTTTCTGCGTCTAACTGGAGGCTTTGTGTAATTAAGTGAACTTACAATGGCAGCGATTTGTTTATTCCGGAATTATGAAAAAAGTAGCATCTCCCCATTGACGCCCTCTTTAATTAAGGAGAAAACGCCCAAATCGACACGACAAAACGCTCTCACAATGCCAACGGTAAATAGGGCTCCCTCGTATAATAGTTTATGTCCCTCCGCGAATAATCCCCGTTATTTTCCGGTTTTGCAAACAAAACATTCATGTGAAAATAGCGCGTGCTTGTGACACGTGATAGGCTGGTGACGTCACGCAAATCTTGGAAAGACATCTTCCTCTCTTGGCGAATATTTCCGATTCTTTGATACTGTAGCAGAATATTGGCAACAAGTTGTCTTGATGCGCGAGTATTAACGTTTTTGCAAGCGGTTCTTCTTGATTTCATTATACAGAAATAATGGGCACGTTACTTATATTTATTGTGCATCTGTTATAAGTCAAGTACTTTGATAGCATTCAGTCAACAAACATGTGAGCAAAAGCTTCGGTAAATGCATCTTCGAAATGCTTGACTCCAGGCTGGTCATCACATAATCAGGGATCCATATAATCGATTTTATATAACAACCGTCAGAATTAGGTACACAAGTTCCTTTGACATCCAGAAAATTTGCCAAATGCCAAATTTGCCAAATGCTAAAAGTAAAAATGCCAACAGCAAAAATGCCAAAAAATGCCAAAAGCCCCCAAAAAAAAAAAAAAAAAAAATGCCAACAGCAAAAATGCCAAAAAAATGCCAACAGCAAAAATGCCAAATGCAAAAAGTCTGGGCCCATGTCAGCCTGCGCGGACTGCGCAGGCTGACATGAGTCCAGGCTTTTTGTAAATCCATCACGACTCCTTTTCACAAAGCACGTCTCATAACATTCGTTTGTAAACTAAAACTTTGTCCTCAGTCTTAACTGTAGTAATGTGTTGAATCATTACCATCGAAGGGTTGTTAGTTTATCATTATTCTGTTGGTCAAAATATAAGAAAACGACCGACAGCTGTCCATGCATCAATGTATGAACAGCGCAGGCTGTTTTTCTTTAACTTATAACAATTATCATTTACCTAACGTTCCCACGGTTATTGGTTAGTGATTCTTATGTTACATTTAAAAAAATAAATTAGATGACTTACTGAGCGGCTATATGAGCATAAATAGAGTAGCAAGTTTTCAGAATTATGTTTACACCAATCTCTCTGTTCAATTCTTCAGATTAAGGGCCTTAAATTGCCTCTAAAGGGAGGTAATTGATAACATGTACTAGCTTTGTAATGAAATTGTAACCGATATTTGCTTCTAAAATATTATTCAAAGCCAAACTAAATATTAAGTAGGATCAAAAGTATATTCTCATCTTTCGTGGCTTTCTTTCCCATCTTAATTGCGACAATTAAGCCTAATTACAGCATAATTTCTAAAAGAATATTCTGTATCTGGAAGTAACCGAATTCCTGATTTGCTAAAACATATGGATTAGCCAATCGAAAATTCTAAACCTAGATTAAGAGAGAACACACTTTAGAATGGTTGATGAACAACAGGGAACATAATTTTCTATCTCAAAATACCATCATGAGATCGATTGGTTAAAGATTCTAACGCAAGCTTTTAACCGAATTCTCTCTCCTTGTTTTTATGACGACATTTTTATTAGTTTGACACCCAGACTGGCTCTCGATTGATTACTTCTAAACAAATCAATCAAGGATGATATTTTATGTGAACCCGTCTAACCTAGACCGAATCAAGCTGATGTCAAATTCCAATGATGGGAATGCGTAACACATGTAGGGCAAATTGATGTACTATTATTTTGAAAGTTTTTTTGCGAAATTTTGCATTTTCTTTTTCAAAATACCGGCATGTTCTTTATAAGGTTGAACTTATTTTTCTGAGGTGAACACTTACATAAGGCAAATGAAGACTTGTAAAGACAAACTTTCAGACTTTATTCATTTCGAATAACTCAGTGCAGTTGAAAATAATGACACTCTGTGCGCTTTAAGTCAACGAAAGATATAGCAACATCAAAAATCACGACGTCATCAGTTTGGTGATCTAATAAAACATGATGCAATAAGTACAATTAATACTATAGATATATCTAAGAAAATGGCCTAAAATTCAGAAACTACTATTGTTAAAATAATCATATAGCTTTTTTAACAGAAAGTGATAACCGAATTACTATAATGATTCACACAGACTTTAACTCTTTACCACACGAGAAAATTTTAGACTGGTCCAAATTGAATGCATTTGCAGATGACAAAATAAAGGTGACTGAAAAATAGAAATCTGTTTTGTGAAGGGTAGAAAACACTGTGGGAAAAGGAGAAAATGCTGGTTACCAGCATTTTCTCCTTTTCCCATAGTGTTTTCAAAAGGCTTCTTTCTCAGGGGCGTCAAAAGTAGGGATTGTGTGGTAATGGGTTAAGCCACTACTGGAAATAGATCGTGATTGAAAATAAAGCCTACTGTGGTCGTGTTGAATGAAACAGAACCTCACTACGACAATAGTATTTCCTTTTTTATTTCTTTTCGTGCTTGTTAGCGATAAACTGAGGACATCGGTAAATAGCGTTTGTTACGCAACAGGTCACTTGTATCTCGAACGAGTATGTCAAGGCACACAGAGCCAGAAATGTCCCGTTTATTGCCAATTTTAACGTTCAGTCACAAACCAACGAGAGAGCCATCAAACTCTCGTAAAGTAACGTGAAGTCTCGCCATTAACGAGAGTAATGTGACAATTCCGGGAAATAATCGTTTCATCTGTTATCGCTTTGTTTGTTTTCGAAGTGCATAAAGAAATAATGAGAAACCGCGGCAATATTCATCCTGTTTTCTCGAATTTCACGGATGCGCATGCTCACAAGGGACTTTTCGAATTACGGAGGCTTCAAATTCTCGAACTTGTTTTTTCCCCTGCAAGCTCGTAACCACATGGGGATTTGCAAACACGGATGTTTAAACCCATTATCAAACGATCCTGTGTTTTAACAACCCTAAGCATGAAGGCTTTGGAAAACATTGTGGGAAAAGGAGAAAATGCTGGTTACCAGCATTTTCTCCTTTTCCCACAAGATTTTCAAGCATTTCAAAAACAAGACCTACTTTTCAGCTATTCTGATTTTTTCCCGCGTAAACACCTTAAGAATTGAGGAGTCTAAAATTTTGTCGTTAGATAAAGAGTTAAATCGTTTCAGCTTTCATGTTATAGAAAAAGGCCTGAGGTAAACAACCAAAGGTTACATTTCGAACAATATATTGGCTATATGGGCGGCCGCTTGCTTTTCATTTTCAGGAAAGCGAGGTAGATACCTGGGTAAAACCTTAATATACATTTTTAAGACGCAACAAAGGTCAAAGGGGGACAGGCAAGAGCAATTGGGCGACTATGCCTTCCCGAGGCACTGAACTCTTTACCAAACGATCCCTGGTTTTAACGACCCTGAGAAAGAAGCCTTCCTAAAACATTGTGGGAGAAGGAGAAAATGCTGGAAACCAGCATTTTCTCCTTTTCCCCCAATGTTTTCTTCTCTTGTAAAATCAAGTTTCAGTTTTTGAGTCACTTTTATTCTATCACCTGCAAATGCTTTCAGTTTGGACAAGTCTAAAATTTTGTTGTTTGGTAAAGAGTTAATGCAGCTAAATAAAGTCGGACATCCGACATTGCAAACAGAAACTGGAAGATTTTCTGTTTATTTATCGTCGCCAGCGACTGCCCACATAGGCGAGACTTACAGAAGATTGTTATCCCCTATTGTAGGGGATAGTGCAAAAATACAGGATGAAACCCATCCTTAGTTACGCGCACACTTGTTTCTTCATATATCACGTGTATTGCATCACCACAAGGGACCTCGGTTTAATGTCTCTTTCGAAAGACTATTGGTAATTTTAGATGGCCAGCCATGGTGCTCAAACCCACATCTTCAAGTGTCCCGAGACTTGACATTTACGGATCGAACACTCTACCACTTAAGCTATGCAGACTGGTCCAAACAGCCGCGGCTTAGCCTCAGCTGATATACCTATGCAAGGCCTTCCACACTTTGTCTAGCCTATCAAAGAACCGATACTACGAAGTATTTATTGATTGAATATTATTATAACGTAGTGGACCCGTAATAGAAAACAGCTATTTCCACCATAATATATCGTAGAAAATTTGCTTAGATTAAAAATGAGTATTATTGTACTACTTTCACCTATTCACATTTTCCTTTTTGTCCTTCCTAGAACTATTACTTATAAATCTAAACCGCTATATTCTCATTACAAAGGGAGATGACAATTTCCTCCCTTTTCTGGAAACTAACAAAAGTATCAACAAATCATTTTAAGATAGATATCAAAGATATTTCTGGTCGATTATAAATGTGCAAAAGTATTATATCTATATAAATCTATCAACTGTCAAGAAATTTTATGCCATGTTGCATTAGAAGTATTACGGGTCAACTACCTTAACATTATTTCAATCACAGTACGACTACAGACCACTTAATCATGTGTGTCCTGGGCTTCCAATCTAATATGACAGAGCCCTTAAGCAGTTTATGCATGGCCTAAATGTTGCCAATATTACCGTTGTACCACCGAGCGGCTCATGGAAGGGACACCCACGAAGTATTGAAAATGAATTGTGATTGTAAATGGAATATACGAGCTCCTCGCAGGCCTAAACCTTTGAGGCTACTAGAGGAAACGCCATCTATTTTAGTAGACAGTGTATATCAGGATCAGAAACTCCATGAAGTGCACGGTCCGATTTCAAAAAGTGCTTTTCTTGCCAAAAAATACTCGTATGATGCTCTCGCTCAAATAAACTTAGAAACATGGCAATTGCCGTTTTTTTTTTTCCTCGAGTATAAAAAGTCTTACATCGTTTATCAGCATATCACAACTTGTAGGAGATATCTTTCTTTTTTCTTCGTTCAGTAGAAGGAGTTTGAAAACATTGTGACAAAAAGAGAAATTGCTCGTAACGAGCAATTTCTCCTTTTGCCACAATGTTTTCACATGCATTCCTTTATCGATCCTGAGGGTTGATTTTTCTTCAAATACATTGTTCAATTACTAAAGATGCTGAAGTTATCCGTCGCAGATGTTTGTCCAAGGAGTTAGAGAGATAATTGAAAAGACAGTTTATTGGATAAAAGATTTGCCCCGACGAAAGCGAATACAAGCAAAAAGTAAGGGTAACCATTGGTTACGAGAATTGTCTCTGATTAAATGTGACTTCATGACGAAAGTGGCGCCGCCAAGCGGAAAATGGATTTCTTAAGGCGCCTCCGTTTGGTTGTGCTTGTCAACTTAGTTGTCATTAGGCGTGCTAGACCATTTGTCCATCGGCAAAGAAGGTGAACTGAATAGAATAGAACAACACATTTAATCTGTGATTTAAACAACTTTAAAGGGGCATAAAACTAAATTTTGACTGGTATGATTTTGTGGTTGGGAGGGGGAAAGAGCGGAGGGACGTGATTCTAAAAATGAAAGAATAAATAAATAAATAAATAAATAAAAAAATAAATAAATAAATGGAAAAAACCAGTTCCGCTGCATTTGAACTCAAGACCTACAGAGTCATAAATGAGCATCTATACACGGTGTAAATGTGTACTTTTTCCTTGTTACGTAATATACTTAATATACTCTATACGGTTACTAACGACTAATACGCTATTACAATTTTTTTTTTCTGTCCAAGCCTTTGAAATATTTTGAAACTTTTGTTTCAACTTTTTTCTTCTATTTCACGACAGGGCCCTTAAAAGCCGGGATTGTGTGGTAATGAGTTAAACCATTACCAAACGACAATATCTTAACCCTTTACTCCATAGATACTCATTTCTACGCATTGCTTGTAGGAGCCTTTGGAAAACATTGTGGCAAAAGGTGAAATTGCTAGTGACGAGCAATTTCACCTTTTGCCACAATGTTTTCTACACTATCTAAAGGTTTCATATACACATAAGAAACAGCTTCATCCTTGCTGTTATTTACAGGGTCAGTTAGAGATACCATAGAAAAGCCTTATGGGGTAAAGGGTTAAGACTTGTCCAAATTGAAAGCACTTGCAGACGACAAAATAAATGTGACTCAGAATTTGAAATTTGTTTTTTGGGGAAGGGTAGAAAACATTGTGGGAAAAGGAGAAAATGCTGGTTACCAGCATTTTCTCCTTTTCCCACAATGTTTTCTACCCTTCACAAAACTTTAAATTTTCAGTCACTTTTATTTTATTTTGTCGTCTGCACGTACTTTTTCAAAAAGATTATTTCATTGGGTCGTTAAAAGTCGGGATTGAGTGGTAAAGAGTTAAATTCAACCTTCAACCCTCCTCCATATCAATTACCAGTACCTTACAAGAATGTCTCAAAAGATGTCGACTGAAGTTTTGTTTAGAAAGGTACCAATATCTCCCGCTAGATGGCATTCTATAAATACTCATCTATCTAATTTGGGCATCCCGGGTACAGAACCGAACCACTTTCCTACGCGACAACTGTTACTTTGAATTTCAAACTAAAGTTAACGTTTTCTCAATAAAACGCTACCTCGTGCAATTCACTCAGCTATGATCAGCAGTTATAGAGAAATCTGGGGCTAAAACAGGCCTGATTTTTCCTCAAACGTAATTGATAAAAAACATTTCCTCTATTGCTACTTTATAGTGCGTATTACCACAGTCTGTCCGATATCGGGGATAGTGATCCGTCATATAAGACAGGCCGAATCCTCGAAGAATATGACATGCGCAGACAACGACAAAAGTACACGTTACAGAAGGGAAGCGTGTTTTTGAACGAAAAAATAAAAGAAGAAACAAGTTGGAAAAGGAATATCAATATTTTGGCAGTTTTAGAGCTGCATTAATTGGTCTAGACGTTTTACATTACACCCAACGTAAAATATATCGGTTTGCACTGTACCGATAAACATTCTCTTAGCCAAGATTGATGTATAAAATATAGTTGTGGTGCACCCCCTACGGATTCTGAGAAGTTCAACGCTTGATAGCTTTTTTTTTTCGGGTAGTTTTGATCACGATCAGACTGCACATAACCTGCAGAATGAGCGATGATCTGCAGCGTCCGTCCTTTTTCCACTCAGGACTTTGTTAATTATCCTCTTAGAAAACGCTAATTTTTTTTTCGGACGGTTTAGGTCAAGATGAGATTGCGTGAAGTCTGATCTTGTAGCTTCTCAGTTCATTTTTTCATACGCAATTCTCGTACATTTCACACTAAAGAATCCTAGAGGGCGGCGAGGAATACTGTTACTCATTTTTGCGGACAGCTTAGATCATGATCTGACTGCACAGAACATGCCGCCTGATCTTTGACCTTTACTGCCTAGATAATTTTGTCACTTCTCCAATAAACAAACCAATGAAAATATTTAGATATTCGTGGTTAACTCTGATTGTGCCCACGTCATTTCTTTTTTCAGACAGTATAGATCTGGATAAAATTTCACAGGACATCTTGAATCTTGGGGCTTTATATTTCATCATCTCTACGAAAAACGTTTCTGATATGTGCCGAGATTTTTTTTACTTTTGTAAATTTTCTGAATGTCCAAATACCATTCTATCCAAAAGTCAATTGGATTTCTTATATCAATAATTTAGTGATGGTTTTCTTCCTACATTCGTACACGCATTAACTGTGGGTCTATTGATGGAATTTACCTTTGATAGAATACAAAACTTTGCGGGAAAAGGAAAAAATGCTGGTTACCAGCATTTTTTTACTTTCCCCGCAATATTTTCAAAGGGCACTTTCCACACGTTTGTTAAAAGTCGGGTTTGGTAAAGGCTTATGCCATAGAGACAAATCAAGCAAGGGCTAAATTAAATCAGATTAAAAAGGCAAGAAGTCTAGAAAATATAGCACTCAGGACAAAAACTGTCATAATTTGTCTTTCGTATTCAAATGGATAAGATATTAACATCAAGAGCACTCAGCGTTACATTAACGGATGTGAATCTCAAAACGAGGTCACGGCCTCGAAGTGATTGATGACGTCCTAATGATTTATTTCCGGTTGAATTATGGTATTTTCCAAAGAACGTAAAACTCCCCGCGTAGTGACTTTAATCAGTTAATGGAAGGTTGTAAAAGATGATTTTTCGTTCATACTTTTAATGGAAGTAATAGATCTTGCTTTTTTTTTTTTTCATTAAAAAGAAAAGTCTGATAGATCTATATTTTTTGCAGATTGACGCTTTTCTCCCTCTACTTCACTCGCTTGCTCTATTTATTTATGTCACTAGACAATTAATAAGGGTGCGTTATCAAATTGAGTTCAATATATACAATTCATATGTTTTACTGAAAATACAGGCCGCCGCAGTAATGCAGAGAAATGACCCTCCCCTACAAAATGACCCGTGGGTCATTTTGTAATGGGAGTCATTTCTCTGCATTACACCGCCCCATACTACCGGTTTTGTAAGACGTTCCTTTACAAGAATATCCTTCACAATTATTCAAACCTAGAAATAACTTCCTTAACCCTTTCCCAAACGACAAACTTTTGGAATAGACCAAATTGAAAGCATTTGCAGACGACAATTCAACTCTTGCTGAAAAGATTATTTCTGTCTATGATATAGGGTAGAAAACCTAGAAATAACTTCCTTAACCCTTTCCCAAACGACAAACTTTTGGAATAGACCAAATTGAAAGCATTTGCAGACGACAATTCAACTCTTGCTGAAAAGATTATTTCTGTCTATGATAGGGTAGAAAACATTGTGGGAAAAGGAGAGAATGCTGGTTACCAGCATTTTCTCCTTTTCCCACAATGTTTTCAAAAGGCTTCTATTCCAGACCCGTAAAAACCAGGGATTGTTTGGGGAAGGGTTAAACAAAACGAAACTGAGGTTAAAATAACTGAGGTTAAAATGGCTATCTTCAAACAAATCCGATATTCAACGCCATTATGAGAGAGATGGCTTTTGAAGACATTGTAGGAAAAGGAGAAAATGCTGGTAACAAACATTTTCTACTTTACCTTGATTTTTACAGTCTCTCGGGCAACCCCATCATTTAAGTAAAATTTACTAGTAATTTTGTCGCTGTAAGCGCTTTCATTTTGAAGAAGTCTTCAATTCACTGTTATCGTATGGACAAGACTTAGATAAATTGTCAAAAAAAAGAAAGAAAAATTCAAACCGAATACACGAAAACCTTTCAGCCGTTTACCAACCAAAAAATTTAGTCCTTGACAAAATTACAAGTTTTGGAAGACGTCACGATAAATCTAAAGCTAGAGCGATGACTTCTGTCCTTAATCTGGTAGGAAACATACAAGCATTTTCTCCTTTTTCCACAATTTTTATCATACAATTTCTTCCTCTGGGTCCAAAAAACTAGGATTTGTTCGACTAAAGGATAAATCCTTATCAAACAACAGAATTTTAGACTGTTCCAAATTGAAAGTATTCGCAGACAACACTTTAACCCTTTCCCAAACAATCCCTAGTTTTTACGGGTCTGGAATAGAAGCCTTTTGAAAACATAGTGGGAAAAGGAGAAAATGCTGGTAACCAGCATTTTCTCCTTTTCCCACAATGTTTTCTACGCTGTCATAGACAGAAATCATCTTTTCAGCAAAAGTTGAATTGTCGTTTGCAAATGCTTTCAATTTTGTCTAGACCAATAGTTTGTCGATTGGGAAAGGGTTAAATCTAGCTGAAATAATTATTATTGTCTGTGAAAGAGCAGAAAATGCTGGTTACCAGTATTTTCTCCTTTTCCCACAAAGTTTTGAGAAGGCTCTTTCCTCTGGGTCGTAAAAGCCAGGGATTGTTTTGGTAAAGGGTTCAAGCATAAAATATACATATTCCTTTTATCCAGATATCACAATATTTGTATAACCCACGTTTTTCAGACAACAAATCAGATAAAAACCGCAAAATGAGATTCGCCTGCGAAAGGGATAGTTCAATATTGTGGAAAAAGGGAGACATTGCTAATTATCAGGATTTTATTTTCTTTTTTTCAAACATTGTCAAATAGACATTATCTCCCGCTAGATGGCATTCTATAAATACTCATCTATCTGATATCGGCATCCTGGGTACCGAACCGAACCACTTTCCTACGCGACAACCGTTACTTTGAATTTAAAACAAACAAAAAAAGGTTTACCCAATATAACGCTACCTCGTGCTATTAACTCAACTATGATCACCAGTTTAGAGAAATCTGTTGCTAAAGCAGGTCTCATTTCTCCTCAAACGTATTGATACGTAACGGCTATTTTCAACATTGCTACTTTATAGAGCGTAATATTTACAGTCAGCCCGCTTTCGGGGCTAGTAGTGATGCGTCATATAAGACAGTCGAATCTTCGAAGAATATGACATGCGCAGACAACGGTCAAATAGATTTATTCCTAACGGTGTCATGTAAATAACTTGCTGTATTTTTTGGTAAAAGGGTTGAAAACACAGACGGAACTATGACTCATCACCCTTTGAGCTCAAAATAAATTTTCTGCTTGAGCGAAAAAAAATCCCTGAATTATTGTACATGTATTTTGAACATAGCACTTCTCGCAAAATATCTGCTATTTATAGCCCATCTAAAATAAATAGAAGATTATTTTCTTTTTATTTCAGTTAAAGATCGAAATATATTTCATCAAGAGAACATCCCCGGAAATTTCGATGGTCATGAGATAAAATAAATTCGATCTGTCGCCGAATAAATAAATAAATAGATAAATAAATAAATAAATGAATAAATAAATAAATAATCTATTTTTTTCATACTTGTAACTCTTTTTTTTGCAGGGATTTTCATCAAAATCCAGCACACTTGTTTTCGGTATTTCCCCATGGCGTACCCCTTCAAAAAAGCAACGGATTATAATATTACGTAAAGCGCCCGAAATGTATAGGTTAAATGCGCGTACAATACGTCATATTTCCGTCTAGTTGAATGGCACGTACATTATCTCCCGCTAGATGGCATTCTATAAATACTCATCTATCTAATTTTGGCATTCTGGGTACAGAACCGAACCACTGTCCTACGCCACAACCGTTACTTTGAATTTCAAACTAAAATAAACGTTTAATCAATAAAACGCTACCTCGTGCAATTCACTCAGCTATGATCAGCAGTCTAGAGAAATCTGGAGCTAAAGCAGGTCTCACTTCTCCTCAAACATGTTGATAAAAGCTATTTTCTACATCACTACTTTATAGAGCGTAATATTACAGTCAGTCCGCTTTTGGGGCTAGTGATGCGTCATATAAGACAGTCGAATCTTCGAAGAATATGACATGCGCGGACAACGATGGCACGTACTGCTTACCTAGGTAACTTGTGTGCTGGAACTACGGTTTTCGCCTTCATTTGAAGAATTAGAAAATATGAAATCGGTATTTTTCACCATGAAGTATCCAAACATATTCTACCATTTTTTCCTCGATAAAATACAGAAAAGAGTATTATTGTGCGGATGTCTCATAATATCTGTCCAAGTATTCTGAATGTTAAATACTATCTACTAAATTCTATTTAAACTATAAGCTAACAACTTTTTTAATGTTTGAATGTTTGAATGGAATAATCAAATTTCCTTTAATCCTTACCAAACAATTGCGGGTTTTCACGAATCTGTAAGAGAAGCCTTTTGAAAACATTGTGGGAAAAGGAGAAAATGCTGGTTACCAGCATTTTCTCCTTTTCCAACAATGCTTTCCACCCTTCTCACAGCAAATTTCATTTTTTTTTTTGAGTAACTTTAAATTTGTCGTCTGCTAATGCTTTCAATTTGGAACAGCCTAAAATTTTGTCGTCTGGTAAAGAGTTAATATGTGATGGATAGTCATTACCGTAACTCTTAGACTGCTATGCGCGACTCACAGACCTTTCGCAATCTGTGTAGATCAAGATCAGACTGCACAGAATGTGAAGTCTAATCTCCGTTGTGCCTCATCTAATAAGGAGTTATTTTTGTCTAACGAAATAAGGTTGAAAAAGCATTACTGAAGTGTTTTACTAGCGCCTTGATCGTTTTATTTAACCCTTTACTCCATAGATACTCATTTCTACGCATTGCTTGTGGGAGCCTCTGGAAAACATTGTGGCAAAAGGTGAAATTGCTCGTGACGAGCAATTTCACCTTTTGTCACAATGTTTTCTATGCTATCAAAAGGTGTCATATACATGTAAGAAACGGTTTCATCCTTGCTGTTATTAAAGGTCAATTAGAGATACCATAGAAATGCCTTATGGGGTAAAGGGTTAACTGTTTTTGGTCCAAGATCAAACTGCACGTCTTGTTCAGTCTTATCTTGATCTGCACTATTCGCAAGAGGTCAGTGGGTCCAGGTTAGCAAATTATGGCTTAAACTTTATAAACAAATAAAGAACAAAAGTGTAAATATAATTTGTCTAAAAAAGGCAGGAGAAACGGTTCGATATTTTCCTTATAAACAGCGTCTCTTACGACAAGCTGGTTAACCTTAACGTCAAAGTGCGTCAGAAATTATTCAAAAACATAATCCAGACCATCATTCTTGTCACCCTGTTGGCGTCATTAGACCCCTGAAAGTTGCTTCTCGCAAATTTTGTAGATCAAGATCAGATTGTTCAAAACGTGAATCTTCAGTGACCGAAATAAGATAAGGGTAAGCTTTAAAACCGATCTGAATTTATCATTTTAACCCTTTCCCAAACAATCCCTGGTTTTTACGGGTCAGTAATAGAAGCCTTTTGAAAACATTGTGGGAAAAGGAGAAAATGCTGGTAACCAGCATTTTCTCTTTTTCCCACAATGTTTTCTACCCCCCCCCCCCCCCCCCCCGCATAGAAAAATCATCATTTTAGCAACTGTTAATGTGTCATTTGCAAAATGCTTTCAATTTGGTCTGGTCCAAAATATGCTGTTTGGGAAAGAGTTAATGAACTGAACAAATTGAATATCGTCATTTACTACATAAACTACATGGATCTTACCTTGGCTGATTGAGCCCGATTTCGTGATTCCTGCGATGCGCCCTCTATTGGATGCTGGTTATTACCCACCTTTACATCATATTTCTAAAAGCAAATGAAATATCGTTTTACAAACCGCTTACGAATACACATGAGGCGATAAGCAGACTTCCACGTGGGTTTCCATGTTTTACCTTCTATTCGAAAGGTAGCAACCTTGTTCTATTTTTATCAAAGGTGAAACGCTACGAGCGATTTCATTCGTTGCAGTTAGAGCTGGCTGCATCCAATGAAAAAGCGTATCGGGTGAATGTAAAAATCAAGCTCGCTCCGCCAAGGGTAGAGTAGCGTAGTGAATCGTCGGCCTTGGCTTGCGAATATGTAGAGTAGTGTAGTGAATCGTCGGCCTTGGCTTGCGAAGACTAGTTACTAGTAATTATGGATCCATAAATCTCATTTGTACAACACCCGGCTAAATACTGGGGTAGAATGATTCTTTGACATGCAGAAAAAATCATCAACAGCAAGAATTATCGACTCAGGTCAGCCTGCGCGGACTGCGCAGGGTGCTTTGGTCGCAACCTTTCGTAGATGCAGTAAACAACCCTTGCACATAGAATATTAAATAACATCCATCATATCGTCGGTTTACTTCGAAAACCTCGTAACTACAGCTTGTTACAAGCTGTAGTTACGAGGTTTTCGAGGTAAACCGACAATATCTAGTTTGCACTTTAACGTTTCACCGATATATTGAACTCCACTTTGAATGATGTCGGATGAAACGATATTATACCGCTTTACAAGATGTCGATTTGACGGCCCCTAGAAAAGTTTGGCAGTTTGCGAAAACAAACACCTCTTCTCGTCCAACGGTCGATATTCAACAATAATAAAAGTAAATTGCTGTCAGTGTTTTGAAACTGTGCACAACTTCTAACAAGAAACTGTCAATGCGCATCATGCAAATTTTGCAAGTTTAACCTTTTTTGAGTGGAATGCCCTTTCTATAGGGGCACCTGAGCACTAACCTAATCTTTGCAAGCGAATAAAATTATGGATTTTTTGGCACTATTTTCCCAATCGCTTGCAAAACAAAATCTTCCTCTTAGCCACTTTAAATCTGATCAATTTAAATGCCATTAAAACCGTGGCTTTAGATTTTCTTTGAGCACTATCTGTACAGAAAAGAACAAAACAGATGTTTTATTAACCCTTTCCCAAACAATCCCTGGTTTTTACAGGTCAGGAATAGAAGCCTTTTGAAAACATTGTGGGAAAAGGAGAAAATGCTGGTAACCAGCATTTTCTCCTTTTCCCACAATGTTTTCTACCCTATGATATAGAAAAATCATCTTGTTAGCAACTGTTAATTTGTCACCTGCAAAATGCTAAAATCAGTTTGGTCTGGTCCAAAATTTGCCGTCAGGGAAAGGGTTAAACGAGAGCAAGTGGTCTAGTCGAAATTATAAAATGATGAACACAATAAGGTATGCTTTGTCAAGCTCGCTTCCTTTCCTCTCAAAATATCAAATATACGTATGCAAATGTATAGCCTTTTAAAAGAAATATTTCGATTCCTACTAACAATCCTGCAGACTCGGACCAGCCGCCGAAAAAGAGATATCTGATCTCAGTCTGAAGGGTTTGCCAAGATAGACTTACATAGACAACAGACATAAATCAATTGACCCAAAAGTCAAACAGCGTCAAGACCTTATTCAAACAGATGACCCAGACAACAATTCTCATTATTCCTTTACCAAGCAGTCGCAAGATTTAAAGAACAAGACGAAAAGCCCTTTTGAAAACGTTGTGGGAAAAAAAGGGAAAATGCTGGTAATGACGGTGGAATGTGGGTTGATTTTTTAAGCATAGTTACGACCAGTGAAAATTACTGTTTTAATATTTTCTAACTATTCATTTGAAGGCGGAAATAGTAGTTCCTGCGAACTATTTACCTAGGGAAATAGTACGTGCCATTCAACAAGATGGAAATACATGTATAACGTAATTTACGTCACATTTCTCGCGCTTTACGTAATCTTGTACTGCGTTGCTATGTACAGGGGGCACGTCACAAGGAATTATAGAAACCAAAAGTGCTGAATTTTTATTTAAAACCCACCAAAAAAGGGGATTAGAGGCATGAAATGGGTTTGTTCTCAGGAAAGGAAAGGGTAAATGCAAAATACCAGACAGTTCCCGTTTAAGTTATTCTTTTCATACTGTTTCCATTTAGCAAAATATGCTAAAGATAACATTATGTTTATTTAGCAGGCGATCTTTTCATAGCATCTCCAAATGCCTGTCATAGTCTTGGAGCGATAAGTTTGAAGACGCGTGATATATAGGATCTGATGTGAGTTGGCTACTCCGCGGAGAAAATTATTACGCGAGAATTTTTTTAAGCTTTGCCCTTTCAAAGCTGCCGAGCGGGACTCACTGACCTTTTGCGGGCAGTGTAGATCAAGATCAGACTGCACAGAACGTGCAGTCTGATCTTGGATCCACACTGTCCGGTAAGAACATTATTTTCCCTGAAATAGTAGCTTTGAAATATCAACCATTGTGTTTATAGTATCGACTGAACAGTTCATGGTAATTATTCAGCAGGACAAGAATTTATATGGCCTTGAACATGCAAAATGGGGCATTCAGACATTTGTGCAATGTGTCGTCTCCGATCAGCCTGCGCAGTCGGCGCAGGCTAAATCCTAAATGACACTTTGCGCTGGCTGACCAGAGTCGACACTTTTCGCTTGAAAGTATGATAATTTCTGTATGAAAAGTGGTCATTCTACCTTGCTATACAATTATTTTTCAAACTATCAACTTAAATTGACCTGCACTATCGTTGATCTGTTTTCATCTAATTGATGTACGAGATTCCCAGACTGTCCTTTTTCGCGTGAAGGGTCACATATGTCGTAGGCCAGATCGGAATCTAGGCAGATCCGGAATCTGCCCAGGAAGATCTGAAATCTGCCTATACCAAATTAGAGTTATAATTTTTGTGGTATTTGTCGAAGACAATACCACTATGAGTTCAAGATTGAATTTTGATAACCGTGTATCTTATTTTGCGCAAAGCCGAAGGAAATAAACCCAGTTAAACTCATTCTTTTTCAGAAAAATGATTTTTTCGATGGCACATAAATATATAATTTGAAATGGCATTTTAAAATACATTGGGCGAGGCCATCGATCGGTGAATACTTATTTTTGATTGCAAATAGCTTTTCTCGCTCATAGCCTTTGATACAAATTTGCCTACTGACCCTGGACTTTTTCGTTCCAAAACTAATTCGTTCCATGGCTTGTTCGTCCTATGATTGCGCTACTCCATTTGATTGCTCATGAATATTTATAGATCGAAGTAATTGATTGTAATGTCGGAAATTAGATGTAAAAGGCTAAAAATATTTCAAAATTATAGTTTTAAGGTACATGAGTACTCTCCCTTCCACCGAAAAGGTATTCATTTGTTTTCAAGCCAATATTTAAACAATATGTCTCTTTTTCTTTCAAACTATTGATTCCACGCAATGGGTTTCCTTGACAAATACCACTTCAGCGTTCTCAACGCTTTGATTGCAGACACAGTCTATAACTTTTGCAGATACATTAAGCCTCTTTGTCAAATATAGTAACACGTGGCATTCTATAGATAACGAAAGTTAATACAACTGGAACTATCAGTAAACATGATCATTCCCCCACTAGTAGACTGGTGTCAGTCCGTTAAATAGAGCCTTTTCATTAAAGAAAATCATCAAGTAAAACTACAAAACCAAAACTGTATTCTCAATGTTCTGAATATCTGATTTAACTGTCTCAATGTTCTGAATGTCTGTATTTCAGATGAAGGGCAAGTAACAACACATATTTCTGTGGCTTTACTGTAGTTGTGTACCTTGTTTATTACAATGACTTAAATGCAGGGCCTGAATGCCAGGCTACCCCACTAGCTTCTTGTCACAAAACAGGTCTTTGTCACAGAATGCAGAATGGTTTAGTACAAAAGTAAAAGAGTTCAAGGGGAGATAATTCTGCAACAAATCGAAGCAGGGTCATGAAAATTACATATGCACAACTTCATATACATGTATGTGTAAATCTTAGTTCAGTACCTCAAAAACTGTCGGAGTATTTTACTGGACAAGTTTGTGTCTACGGACAGACTGACGAATGGACGGACAGACAGCAACTGTGATTCCAGTATACCCCCTCCACTTCGTTGTGAGGGGGTACAAAAAGTTTTCAGAAAGACGGTTTCATAAGGGAGAAATGGCGGACTCCAATAACTCAGAATTTTCGTCTGAGAAACTTCGCGGCTTCGCATTAGCGAGATGTCAAGCATAATTTACAGCGCAAGTAAAAAATATATTAGCTGTAGGTTATATTTGTGGAAAAGCGTATATATAGCAGATAGTTTATCTCCAGAAAGTATTAACTTAACTCTTTCCATGCCAAAAACGACACCAGAACCCTTTGTGGAGAGTGTAGATCAAGATCAGACTGCACAGAACGTGCAGTCTGATCTCTGATCTGCACTCTCCACTGCTGTATTTTCGATGATGACCGAACAGTCTCTTGATCTTGCAGAGAAAATGTATTTTGTAGCCTTTGTGAAAAAAATGTTATTTATTTATTCGTTTGAGAAAGAGGCCAAGCAACCTGTACAACCTTTAGATTATCAGGCAGAGTCGCGCGTATACAGCAGCTTAACTCATTAAACTTACCAAACGACAAAATTTTAGGTTTGTCCAAATCGAAAGCATTTGCATACGGCAATATAAAACTGACTGAAAATTTGAAAATTTGTTTTGTGAAGGATTGAAAACATTGTGGGAAATGGAGAAAATGCACAGTGTTTTCTAAAGGCTTCTTTCTGGGGGTCGTCAAAAGTAGGGATTGTGTGCTAATGGGCTAAGGGTTAAAATTTTGTACGTTACCGACAACAGGTTAAGCACAGCTTTCTACCATTCAAATCTGAAGTGAAATACTCAAAATAGGTGATAATAGATAAATATTAAAACAAACGACCAGTGATCACTGTAAGAAATGCAGAAATAAAGTTTCAATATCAAAAAAACTGGAATATAATCCATAAAATTATTTTCAGAAATGTATTTAAAAAAAAAATATTAGAAAAAAAAAAGTCTGGAGAATCCGGGTATCGATCCCGGTACCTCTCACATGCTAAGCGAGCGCTCTACCACTTGAGCTAATTCCCCGCCCCATTCTGTAACATCCTATAACAGGTACTTACTTCTTTTATCATATCTAACAGGAAAAATCATCATGTGATAGAACAATTGCTGATTGAAAAAATATTCTTTTTTTTAAACTCTTTACCAAACGACAGTTTATAGACTGGTCCAAATTGAAAGCTTCTGCAGACGACAAAATAAGTGTGACTGAAAAATCAAAATTCGATTTGGAAAGGATACAAAACATTGTGGGAAAAGGAGAAAATGCTGTTTTCTCAAAGGCGTCTTTCTCAGGGTCTTCAAAAGTAGGGATTGTGTGGTAATGGGTTAAATGAGTATAGATATAGATATAGAGGATATTTGTTGGTTTTTTGTGGTATTTGTCGAAGCCATGTATCTTATTTTCTGCAAAGCCGAAGGAAATAGACCCAGTTTAACTCATTTTTTCTCAGGCAAATGAGTTTTACGGTGGCACTCAGATATGTAATTTGAAATGGCATATTAAAATACATTGGGCGAAGCCATTGATCGTTGAGATATTCATTTTTGATTGAAAATAGCTTCTCTCGCTCATAGCCTTTTATTGGCGCAATGATACAAATTTGACAACTGACCCTGGGCTTTTCGTTCCAAAACCAATTCGTTCCATGGCTTGTTCGTCCTATGATTGCGCGCTACTCCATTTGATTGCTCATGAATATTTATAGATCGAGGTAATTGATTGTAATGTTGGAAATTAGATGTAAAAGGCTAGAGATATTTCAAAATTGTAGTTTTCAGGAACAAACTTAATTTTGTTCGATATATCCACAGGATTTTTCTCTCTATTCGTCATGCATCCTACTGTCAAGGGGCATTACTCCTGCTTCCTCCTAATGATCGAAGGGAGACCACTTATACAAAAATAAACCAAACTTTGTCAAGAGTACTCTTCCTTCAACCGAAAAGTTATTCATTTGCTTAGTGGGTTGACTTTTAAGCCAATATTTGAACAATATATCTCTGTTTCTTTCAAACTATTAATTCCACACCATGTGTTTCCTTGACAAATACCACTTCAGCGTTCTCAACGCTTTGATTTTATTCGGTTATAGATCGAAATTTATTTCATCGAGCGAATATCTTCGGTAATATTTTCACGGGTGGCACAGCCACTTCAATTTAAATGTTTACAATTATTTTCACTTGAATTTAAATGTTTACAATTACTTGACAAGATAAAGTCCCATACCAAATAATACAGGTCTAGAATGTGTGGTTTTAAACAAGAAAACGTTTTAACTTTTTCTCGATAAAAGGCCCTGTAAAACATGAGATCCCAGAGACAGGGCTAAATGAAGTAGACCTAGGTCTTATGGTTAGTAATAAGTAGATTTATAGTCTTCACTATAAAATTCCTAGTAGGTGCAAGTAGATCTTTAAAGTTTTCCCTATATAAGCCTATTTAAAATTGTGACCACTGGGGCGGGCTCATATTTGACAACAGGGCTATGATTTGGGCACTCTTGTTGTAATGTTCACTTGATAAAGATACATGCGAAATCTGGAAGCCATAGGCCCTATTTCAAAGTTTCCATATATAAGCCCATCTAAAACTTGTGACCCCTGGGGCGAGGCCTAATTTGACTCCAGGGCTATAATTTGAACAAAGCTTGTAGAGGTCCACTAGATAAAGCTACATGCCAAAGTTGGTAGCCCTAAACCTTATGGTTTCAGACAAGATGATTTTCAAAAAAAATTAATATTTTTCAGTTTTGTTGCCATAGCAACCAGATTGTTTGAAGGAATCAGATTTTTTTAAAGAAATTCTGAGGATGACCATGGTAGTATCTCCTTCGAAATTGGATAGGTAGTTTCAGAGATGTTCGAAATAAAAGGTGATGCACGCACGCATGGACGGACGCACGACGGACACAGGGCCATGACATAAGCCCGCTTGCCTTCGGTTGGAGCTAAAAATGTTCACGTCAATTACGGCATAATACATAGAATAAGATTGAGTGTAAAAACTGAAAATAAGTGAAATTGCTTATAACTAGAAAGTTCTCCTTTTGCCAAATCTTTCTTAAAAGCGGTCTGCTGCACGAGGCAGTAATATCGTCTGTAAGTAGGAGGAAATCTGTTAATCTGAATAATCTTCGTCACTTGTATTTTCCATGCACGTTTCCATGGTAATTTTCTGAAAAGGTCGGTGACATGCCGGTTGTTTATCGTGCACCATTATCATATATTTACGACTTTTAACGCCTCTATTGTAGACAGAGTTTTTCTTTTAAGATATCGTGGGATGGAAGAATTTTTTTTTTTTTGTTCCAAACATTAACTTCTGTTCCCACGATTTTTCCAAGAAATCCAAGAAAATCATCACCTATGCTTGTCCCTTATTTTACGTATATCTTGCTTCGTCTTTCCATCTTTGTTCTTATCCGCCCGCCCGTCCGCTGATATTTTCATCCGCCTCTCTCTCTCTCTCTCTCTCTAAGGCAGGATGATCCGAAAATGACAGAGACAGAAACATAGCGATACAGTAACAGACACTGACAGACAGATTTATGAAGAGAGATTTAAAGATCGATAGGGGACAGACAAACAAACAGACAGACGAACAAGCGGATGGAGGGAGAGAGAGACAGGCCAGTAGACAGACAGACATGCAGATAGGTATAGAATAGACAGAAAGAGAAAAAAGCACAGATACTAAGACCCCCCAAAAAAGTGTGACAGATGATCCAAACTTAGGACAAAGAACAATGAGACAAAGCATTAAATCATTATTTCATGGTACAGACAACGAGGCAGTCAATTTGACTGAATGAGGGAACTTTCTCAACTACAATAATTGAATTCTTGTGTGAACTAGCCAGTAAAGAAGGATTTATGAGTCCAGGCATGCGCCAAAACGGCGTGCTTACGTGCTATGTGCTAGCCTGGGTTCCAGTCCGATAATTTTTTTTCCTTTGATCTATTCAGACGTTGCCATGTCAAAATATACACCAACTATCCGTTCATTGCCATAGATACGTATGACGACGCATATCACAAATGTTCACGCGCATCCTGCTAGGCATGTGTATTTGTCATGGATAGTGAATCAAACGTGCACCTTTGTATTTTTCGTACTAGTGATAATACACTCTCTTGCACTCCGGATCATTACATTCACCTCTATAGTGGGCTCAGAAAGTAGTCCGTCATTACGTCATATTTTTGTCACATGACCATAACTCAAAATGGCTACACAAACGCCGGTAAAAGAAAGACCAATATCGATTGTTTCGTGTGCTGTTCAAACAGCATGGGACCAATCAGACTTAGTGATAGGAAATGAACAAAAGAGGGATTTTCTGAAAAGCCTAAATATCTTTAAAGGACGATAACTTGATTTTTAATCGTACAAACTTAGATCCAGCGGTGTGTCAAATCAGTTGTCATCATCCATGGGCGCAGCCATTTTTGTTAAAATCGGCGTAAGATTCTGAAAAGTGAGGAGGCTCGAAAAAAATAGTTCAATTTTATATAGGTAAATTCATCAGTTTTGATCGCACCTAATGTATCCAGAATCATATTTCCTTTGTCTAACTTACAATTTTACATATGAAACAGCAAAAACAGTAACAAAACATCTTTTCCTCGGTTTGACAAGATTGTTGTCATTTAGCCCATCGCAGAGATGTATGTGAGGTAACGAACGACAACTCTGCTCGGAGATTGGTGATAATACTGTAGGTGCACTGAAATGAGTAGCACTTTCTTCAGGTAGTATTTACCCATTACCACACAAATCCTACTTTTGACAACCCTGAGAAAGAAGCCTTTAGAAAACATTTTGGGAAAAGAAGAAAATGCTGGTAACCAGCATTTTCTCCTTTTCCCACAATGTTTTCTACCCTTCAGAAAACAAATATTAACTTTTCAGTCACTTTTATTTCGTTGCATGCAAATGCTTTCAATTTGGACCGGTTTAAAATTTTCTTGCGTGGTAAAGAGTTAACCCTTTACTGCATAGATACTCATTTCTAGGCATTGCTTGTAGGATCCTTTGGAAAACATTGTTGGTTCAAAAGATGAAATTGCTCGTGACGAGCAATTTCACCTTTTGCCACAATGTTTTCTATGCTATCAAAAGGTGTCATACACACATAAGAAACAGCTTCATCCTTGCTTTTATTTAGGGTCAATTATAGATACCATAGAAACGCATTATGAGGTAAAGGGTTATGAAAGAGGTAAAATGGAACAGTCACCTTAAAATAATTATAATACTGTTGACATGGCGTTAGACACCATACAAGCAAACAGAAGCATGAAATTTAAAGCTGTGGAAGTACGGCTGTTTCCACTTTGAAAATGACTGAAAAAAGGAGAAATCGCTCTTAATGAGCAATGTCTCCTTTTTCCGCTATGTCTTCTGAACTTTTGTCCTGTTTGTTCCTCGAAAAATAATAATAACTTCCATTCTGGCTTTCATCCCTGTTTTCTCACGAAATAAGTCTTACGGATAAGGATAGGTGCCCCCCTTTTTTTTTTGTTTAGAATTATAAATATTTTAAGTGTTGAAATTATGAAGAAAATCTGTCCGTTAGAAAGTATGCATTTATTAAAGATAACCCTTAACCCAGTTAAATCAATTTTTAACGCAATCGTCTATATTTAACACGCAATCGTCTATATTTTACACGCAATCGTCTATATTTAACACGCAATCGTCTACATTTTACACGCAATCGTCTATATTTTACACGCAATCGTCTATATTTAACACGCAATCGTCTATATTTAACACGCATATTTGTACATTTAAAGTATTCAAAAACAGGCTTTTACATATTTATTGTGCAAACTAAATGGGGTTTCATTCAAATGATGTATATTTGTATATTATTCCGGTATTAGTCCTGTTTAACTAATAAATTTAAGCTTATCAATATTCAGAGAACAACTTTTTTCCAACAGTGTTTCGTTTGAATATCGGTCAATGTAGATTAAGATCAGACTGCACAGACCTGACTGCACATTCTGTGCAGTCTGATCTTGACCTTCACTGTCCACATAAGGGAAGTAACATTGCATTTTTTGCCGTGATTGCTAACAAGGTCGGTCATTAATTCCAAAATCTTTGCAAACATCAAGTTTTTTTTTTTTCTATTCAACAAGTATTTCAAAAGAGCAATTATCTACATATTCTTTGCAGAAGGCACCTGGCTTTTTAATCTCTTTTAGATTCATTATTATGAAAACCGCCGTTAAATGTTCAATTCAAATTTGGAACTTATCTTACATGGTGTGGGGGCAGGATCTGAATCGTTTCAGATTTTAATTACATCAGTTTTGTTGAAACTGGATAAAATCAAAACAAGATATAAAATATCATTCCCCCCCCCCCCCCAAAAAAAAAAAAACGGAAAATGGCGTAAATTTCCTCAAAAATAGGCCAATAAGCAAGTCTACATTTTTGCCAATAGCAAATTTTTATTTATTTCATGCTTTCCGGTAGGACATCAAGAAACGTAAAAATATTTTCGAGGCAGTAAAAATATTTTTCGATATTCCACTGGTTCGACCATTGAAAATACCGATCTTTATATTCTTATTACCTAGGTAAATTGCCGCGTGACTCACAACCAGATGGAACTATGATGTCATTTATTTTACATTTCTCGCGCTTGACGTTATATTGTAAAGCGTTGCTATGCGGGAGGGGCACGCCACGGGGCATAACTGAACTGTTCTAGATTTTGATAAAGCTCATCCAAGAAAGAGTTGAAAGCATGAAACAAATAAAATATTTTGGTTTACTTTTTCGATGAAAGATCGAAATTTATTTCATCACGTGAACACCATCGGTAATATTTTTCACGAGTGGCTGCGCACCACTCCTGAAAAATATTACCGATGGTGTTCAATCGATTAAATAAATTTCGACCTCTCACCGAAAAAAACAACAAATATCCTCTACTTATTTATTCGAATATAATGCAGTACCAAGAAACAGGTCGAAAGCCAGTGCATTCAACAACGCTGAACAAAAGAAGTGATTTTTGTTCAAAAAGGTTTTTCAGGCCCACTTCAACAATATTTCTCATGACAGCTACGTGTTTATCACCACAGAAGCTCTGATATTTAGCTGTTCGCTTAGTCTCAAAAGTTGAAAAGTCTACAATGCTTTTAAAAGCCTTTTTCCACCGGAGTCATAAAATCTCGGGATTGGCTATTGACTTTTTACACCACACAGTGACGTGTCTTAACAACCTCTAGATGTAGCCTTTTGAAAACATTGTGGAAAAAAGGAGAAAATGCTGGTAACCAGCATTTTCTCCTTTTTTCCACAATGTTTTCTACCTTATCAAATATCACAAGTCATCTTCTGAGAAATATTTGTCATGTGCAACAGGTTTCAGCTCGGTTTAAGTGTATAATGTTACCGTGTTGTAAAGAGTTTAGCCCTTTCCCAAACAATCCCTGCTTTTTACGATGCTGTGAAAGAAGACTTTTGAAAACACTGTAGGAAAAGAAGAAAATGCTGGTAACCAGCATTTTTCCCTTTTCCCACTATGTTTTCTACCCTTTTATAGACAAAAATCATCATATTGTATTGTATTTGCCGTCTGCATATGGTTTCAATTTCGTTTAGTCCAAAATTCTGTTGTTTGGGAAACGGTTAACTCTTTATCCCATAAGGCATTTCTAACTGACCCTAAATAACAGCAAGGATGAACCCGTTTCTTATGTGTATAATTATGACACCTTTTGATAGTGTGGAAAATATTGTGGCAAAAGGTGAAATTGCTCGTCACGAGCAATTTCACCTTTTGCCACAATGTTTTCCAAAGGCTCCTACAAGCAATGCGCAGAAATGAGTATCTATGGAGTAAAAGGTTAAAGAATGCTGTGAAACTGCACCGGAGTGCACTATACTGCTTCACATAAAACTTTGTATCCGCTGTGTTCAATTTGATTTTATTAACTCTTACATCACTGAATAAATAAATTGAATTTTCTTAAAGTCTTCAATTATCTCTCTGCTGCAACATCAAGAGAAACCTTTAGCCATAATATAGAATAAAGCAGTAGAGAGTGCAGATTAGAGATCAGGCTGCACATTCTGTGTAATCTGATCTTAATCTCAACGTCTACAAAAGCTTCTGGTGTCGGGTATAATATGGAAAGAGTTGATCCTGTCAGAAACAAAGGTTATTGTTCGGTTCCGCCGCGATATTTATATAATATAAAACAGCAATGAACAATAAAGCACTGCCACAGTTTCATTAGGTATTAAATTAAGCATGCAAGGCAAGTTCTTCTGTTGTGGAAGGGCCACCTAACTAGTTTCACCGGTGGGCTGGTTTTTTTATTGCAATTTGCGATTTTTAAATTGAAAATTTATAGATGAACGTGATAACGCACACAGGAAGAGGGAGAGGGAGAGACAAATAGACGGACAGACAGACAGACAGACAGATTTGCTCTAACAACAAAAAGGTTATCGTAATGTTAGGGTAGCATGAGAGAGAGAGAGAGAGAGAGAGAGAGAGAGAGAGAGAGAGAGAGAGAGCACGCGAGTGCGAGAGAGAGAGGGAGGGGAGAGAGAGAGAGACTCAGGTTGACGGACGGATGGACGGACGGACGGACGAACGAACGGATGGACAGAAAGATGTACTATGTTTTCAATCACGTTACATGGATTCATTTGTACAGAAATAATTTTTTTTTTTAATGCATAAACTGTTTCCTTGTATTACAAACTGTTTTAATCCATCATTAGCGGATTAATACAATGTAAGTTACATAAATAGTTCCGGTGTTACAGTTTCTGGTTGTAATTGGGCGTTGCAATCAATGGCAAAATGACACTATGTTTCTGCAGTTCTTCGGATATAATAACGCTAAAATCATTATGAGAAATGGCGAAAAAAGTTGATTACAGCCGATTTTTGCCAGTATCACAACATTATCTACCTTCTCAAATATAAATCCATTATTTTTTAGCAGTATACCTCTAATGTAATTGGCATCTACCAACCCTTTCAGTTTAGAAGAGTGTAAAATTTTGTTATCGAGTACAGAGATGATTCTTATTCCTAACTAGTCGACTTCACATCAATAGCACGTTTCTATGTCTCCCATTTATTCTGTACGAAACAGAAAAAAAAAAGACATTTCTAAAGACGATGGGGATATTAATTAGGAATGCATTCGTTCAACGAAGTATCTTTACCCTGATTAATCCATTTCCGCTTTGAGAAGTATTTAGCCTGTACCGAAGTCAAAAGTAACTGGTATAAAAAATCGAAGACTAAAAATGCTTCCAATTGGTGAGGATCATTAATTGAAAAGAAAAAAAAAAGCTCTTCTTCATCTTCAGCAATGTTTTTGAGACGATGTCAGTTTCAGAATTAACTCTTTACCACACCATCCCGATTTTTAACAACCCTGCGAAAAAAGCCTTTTGAAAACATTGTGGGAAAAGGAGAAAATGCTGGTAACCAGCATTTTCTCCTTTTCCCACAATTTTTTCTTCCTTTCCTCAACCACATTTCAGTTTTTTAGTCATATTAGTCGAATGCTCTCAATTTGGGCCAGCATAAAATTTTGTTGTTTGGTAAAGACTTAAAGGTCACAAGTCATTTTATACTTGGAAACGGATTTGACCTTTCACAGCACGACCCCTTTTTAACGAATCAGAGAAAGAATGCTTTTGAAAACTTTGTGGAAAAAAGGAGAAAATGCTGCTGATCAGCATTTTTCCTTTCCTCACATCGTCGTTTGTAAACCCACATACAAACGCCACCTTTTTAGTCATATTGAGTTTGTCGTCTGCAAATGCCTTGAGTTTGGAGGAGTCTTAATTTCTGTCGTCTGGTACAGGATTAATAAGTGGCGAATCAATCAGGAATTTCGGTCTGTAAATCGAGTCAGCTTTGCCGACGTGCCAGAACTGTCTGATTACCTTACTGTATTGTGGGACCATAGTGGTACGCTTCTATTGCTCTAAAATAGGGTCGTGTTTTGTTATGTCTGTCTGTCGGTATGTCGGTCGGTCCATTTATCGTCGGCTTACTTCCAAAACCGCGTAACTACAGCTTTAAACAAGCTGTAGTTACGAGGTTTTGGAAGTAAACCGACGTTATATTTGTTAGAATACCTCTTTTCATATGCTGTTTTCATTCGAATTTAGTCAATTTACCACGATATACGTGCTGTTATGAGATGCAGTTGTGCACGTAGTCTTTTTTTTTTTATCTCAATCGGTTGAAGCCATCAACTTTGAATAAAAAAAAGTGGATAGATGGATGGATGGATGATTGATTAATGGATTGATTGATAAACAGATTCTTGTTTTTTTTTTCTAAGAAACTTGGTAAACAGCTATTTTATTTCACTGGGTTACCAATAACCTTACTGGGCGGTTTCCAGAAAAGGTGCACCATATACAATTAAAATTAAAATCGCAGGAACGTCTTTTATGTATGTAATATAAAACGCAAGGATTCGGAGTAAAGCGATAATAGATACATAGATGTAAATTACATGTAAACCTTATACCTCTACACGAAACTTCTTATACCAAAAGAGAGAAAAAAAAAATGACAGAGCAAAAAGCTAGCTTTGGGTATGTAGATCTATAGAGCCACATTTGGTCCTGTCCGCTGCATAATTGATACACAGCGGAGAGAGAGAGAGGGGTTAATGGGATCGAAGCCTGGATGTTAATTATTTTCTTTTTCGGCAAAACTTGTTTTTGACCGGGAACTCCTACATTCTAAATCAGATCATTTTCTATAACACTGATAGAAACCCACACATTTTTCTCTATATTTACAAAAGAAACTTTACTTTACATATTTGAACCAAGTTCTGTGAAAAACGGGTTTAATGCATTTGTGAAAGGTATCAACCCAGGTCAGCCTGCGCAGGCTGACCTTGGCCGTACCATTCACTGTTAGTCAAACTTCTATACGGCTTGCAAGAATCAAAAAGGGGCATTCGGACATTTGCGTACAGTGTCGTCTCAGATCAGCCTGCGCAGTCCGCGCAGGCTAATCCCAGATGAAACTTTGCATTTCTATGTAATTTTCTGTTTTGCACAAGTCTACTGTAGCACAAAATCTTTTGTAGTCGTAAAGTGTCGTCTCGGATTAGCCTGCGCGGACTGCGCAGGCTGATCCGAGACGACACTTTACGCAAATGTCCAAATGCCCCTTTTCGCGTGCTACAAGCATGCATATGTCAAAGGACCAGTGTATGCCATGATTCAGTTTCGACCATAGAATACCGTCCATGGCTGGTGCAACCGTACTAGTACCATCCATAGAATGTTCTACTTGTAAAGTGCACCGCCGGTCCTCTGTTACTATTGCCATTCGTGCGAAAAATACACAATAGCGCTGATAGTTTTACTATCTGTGAGAAATACACATGCGCAGTACGGATGCGCGTGAACATCTATACCAAACGTCATTAAAAGACATTAAAAGACGGAAGCTGCCGAGATTTGCCGAAAAGCCTTTACGACCACGTTGATGTTAGACGATGTTTACCGATTAGTTATTTGCTCTACGGCTCTTTACTTTCATGTTAAAATTCGGAAACTGCCGAGATTGGCTGAAGAGTCTTTACAAAACCGTCGATGCCACAAGATATTTATCGATGAGTGAGTGAGTGAGTGAGTGAGTCTACGACCCCTAACTCTTACGTTAAAAGACGGAAGCCGCCGAGGTTGGCCGAGTAGCCTTAACTAACATCTCGATGTTACACGATCTTTTCGATGAGTTTGGGATCGTATATTCTTGTAAAGGCCTATATCTTGCGCTGAAAGGTTTAATTGTTTTTGACACTAATCGTTCTTTGAACTTTGGAGTTCAAATAAATCACATTTCACTCTCCGTCAGTGGTCGTTATTTTCGGTATTTTTTCAGTATTTCTGTCCTTTTGATAAATAAAGTCTCTAATGAACTTCAGGTCAGGTGATAGATGAAAATAGAAGGGGGTAAATGAAGAAGGTAGAAATGTTTAGTATGTGTCAAGTTATTTCAAAGCCAACTCTGTGGAATAGACATTGTCGATATATAGACACAGAGTTATGACCCTTGGAGTAATAGAAAACAGCTTTTTCCACTCTAATAGTACCCTAAAAATTTGATTCAAAATGAATATTGTTGCACTATTTTAACCGAGCCATTTTTTTTTTCCTTTTTGCACTACTTTAACCAAGCCACTTTTTTTTCCTTCTTAGAATAATCATTTATGAACTGAAAACCACGATATTCTCATTACAAAGGAAGATGATAATTACCTCCCTTTTCTGGAAAACTTACATAAGTATCAACAAATAATCTAAAGATAGACATCAAAGGAATTTCTGGTCGTTTAGAAATGTGCAAAAGTATTACATCAGTATAAATTCATATTTGTCAACAATCAAGAAATTTTATTCCATGTTGCAATAGAAGTTTAACTGGTCTTCTACCTTAATGCATCGGCAAAAAGTATCGACTCAGGTCAGCCTGCGCGGACTGCGCAGGCTGACCTGAGTCGACACTTTTTGCTCTTGGTCAAGTCTCTGCATGACTAAGGACCAGCGTACCTTATGTTGTTTTTGTACAAAATAGATTCTTTATTGATCCAAAGCTTTGTGATGACTTTTTTAGTACTATATGCATCATGTAGATACATTAAAAACTTTTTTTTAGAGCATGGTTCTTATATTTCGTCATGCAATAGGCAGCAAACACGGAGAATACAATTAATACTTCTAGTGCAGTATGGCATAAAATTTCTTGACAGTTGCAAAAGACAGATTTATACAGATATAATACTTTTGCACATTTTTAACCGACCAGAAATTTCTTTGATGCCTATCTTGAAGTTATTTATTGATATTTTTGTTAGATTTCAGAAAAGGGAGGTAATTATGATAAATTATCATATTCCATTGTAATGAGAACATAATAGTTTTAGATTTATTCATGATAATTTCTAGGAAGGACAAAAAGGAAAAAAAGTGGCTCGTGAAAGTAGTACAAATAATACTCATTTTCAATCATAGCACATTTTGTAGGATAATATTATAGTAGAAATAGCTGTTTTCTATTACGGGTCCACTACGTTAAGAACTACGTAGACAGAATCGAAAATGTATACCACAAGTTCAGAATCAAGCACGTATGTACAGACTGGTCTTTATTTATAATACCTGCAAAGTGAATAAACGATTGCGTTTGGCAGGGTTAAGGGTTTCTTTTTCTTACTTAAAAATCCACCAGTTTACCAGTATCTATATAGAGGGTAGTCATATAAAATATAATAAAACAGTTTTGTCTAGACTTTAGAGTCCATATGACAACTCAAAACATAAGGTTTTATTCCCATTATTACGAAATCCTGTTTCTGCCATCCACTTTTTGTCAAGTTTTATTGACAATTGACCTGTGAAAAACTTCCACTTTTCTACTTTTCGACCTAGCAGTTTAACGCGAAAATTTAAAGTTTGTACTTCCTAAATTCTCCTTTTTACGACAAACGTGAGGTCGAAAAAGTCGATATTTTTTTGACAATTTTCAGGTAAAAAACTTCAACTTTTCGACTTTTCGAGGGGTAATTTTTTGCTAGAAAAGTGGAAGTTAGTGTGCCTAATTTCTACTTTTCGAGTTCCTCGTAGGTCGAAAAGTGGATGGCAGAAACAGGATTCCGTACTTTATACATCCCACACTCACTACAACCTATGTCTGACTCTGCAATATGAAAGTTGAATTTCGACAAGATGTGCACTTTGAGTCGTTAGCAATTAATACGGTACTATATGCTCGATTTAGCAAACGTGGTTTTTTTTCTTTGAAGATTTTTTTTATGTAGATATATAAACTACTAAACCACCTGTTGAGTTGTACAGACCACCATGCAGTGCACTATGAAAAACGCACAATTTACATTCACCTTTCTGCAGACGTCTTAACTCTTTACCACACAATCCCGACTTTTAATGACCATGAGAAAGAAGCCTTTTGAAAACATTGTGAGAAAAGGAGAAAATGCTGGTAACCAGCATTTTCTCCTTTTCCAACAATGTTTTCTACCGTTCCAAAACCGAATTTCTATTTTTGAGTTATGTTCATTTTGCCGTCTGCAAATGCTTTCAATTTGGGCCAGTATATCATTCTTTCATTTTGTAAAAAGTTAAAGGCCTAATAGCAGCCATCTTCGTAAGCCACGGCTGACGATTCACTACGCTACTCTCCCCTTGGCGGATCGAGCTTGATTTTTACATTCCCCAATACGCTCTTTCATTGGATGCAGCCAGCTCTAACTGCAACGAATGAAATCGCTCGAAGCATTTCATCTTTGATAGAAATAGAATAAGGTGGCGACTTTTCGAATAGAAGGTAAACATGGAAACCCACGTGGATCCAATAGAGGATGCATCGCAGGAATTCAGAAATAGGGCTCAATCAGCCAAGGTAAGATCCACGCAGTGATCGTAACCTTGGCTTGCGAAGATGAGTAACAGCCAAAAGTTAACAATATGGATGCTGAAATACGTTTAAAGGTTTAAAGCTTTCATATCAAAAGACGACATCCGCCGAGGTTGGCCAAATAAGCCATACGAAAACGTCGATGCCACACGATATTTACCGATGAGTTAGTAAATCTACGGACCATAACTCTAATGGATGTCGAGATTGGCCGTACAGCCTGTACGGAAACGTCCGTGTTACACGATATTTACCGATGAATTAGTGAATCTACGGACCCTAACTCTCATACTAAATGACGGGGGATGCCGAGACTGGCCGTACAGCCTGTACGGAAACGTCAGTATTACACGATATTTACCGATGAGTTAGTGAGTCTACGGACCCTAATTCTCATACTGAATGACGGGGGATGCCGAGATTGGCCCTACAGCCTGTACGGAAACGTCGGTTGGTTGGTTGGTTGCATTGGGGTTTAACGCCACTTTAACAGCTAAGGTCATATCATGGCGGTCGGTGACGCACATGTGTTTCCTGGCTTTCTCACACCGGTACTTACACTACTTTCTTTCCAAAGCCACCGACTACTATTCTCACATGCTTCAGCAGAGGTGAGAGGCGAAAATATGCCGGAAAGAAAGTTCGCCTCAACCGGGTATCGAACTCACAACCACCAGGTCATGAGTCCAACACGCTCACCACTGAGCCACCCGGGCGGGCACGGAAACGTCGGTGTTACACGATATTTACCGATGAGTTAGTGAGTCTACGGACCCTTACTCTAATTAAATGACGGGGGATGCCGAGATTGGCCCTACAGCCTGTTCGGAAACGTCGGTGTTACACGATATTTACCATGAGTTAGGGCCCGTTGTTCTTTTAAATGATGCCATTTAAAGGTATGACTATTTTTGTGAACATGACAATCTGTCAATATACCATTTCTTCAAGTGTTAGACGCCGACATACAGATGAATTTCGAAACCTGGGGCCTGTATTCACCAACCATTCTTAAGAATATTCTTAGTCTAATTCCCCAAGGTTTTCTGTATTTGTAAGTAACACAACTTCTGATTGGCTAAACCGAATGGTTTAGCCAATCAGAAGTTGTGTTGCTTACAAATGTAAGATGCATTTATCTCCTTTTCCAACAGGGCCCGTCATGTACTTTGTAAATACAAGAGCAGAAGACTCGTCTTCTGTCATCTGATTTAGATCTACACTCAGTCGTCAAAACGTGGCAGATTCCGTACCTCCATCTAACTTCATTCGCATCAAGAGGTTTCCATTTTGAATCATCGCTAGTCACATGATCTTAAACATGGTGCCGTCCTGTAAATCGATTAGCCATGGCATTAACAACCAAGATGATAAGCAATCTACCGCTGAAAATGCCAAAGTAATTGACAGACCGACTTAGAAATTAAATGTACAAACTGTTTGTTTTTTTGAAAATATCTTTAAATAGATTCCCACGTAAAACTGTGGCAAGTGTTTGCTTTCTATAGTGGAGTGTTACGATTTTAAGAACGGTAAAGCGGCGGACTTTCGGCGAAGAAATATACCTTGTAGGTACATATCAAGCTACGTGATACCTCCGAGGGACTTGATTATCTACACTGTCGGAAAATGCAAATTTAATCCCCTTCAGCATTTCAAAAGTTATTGAACACCATTAAACAATTTCACCTAGCGCCGAGTTCATGTTTTAATTCTAGAACCATCTTTTATCGCACTGGGCTACCACGGGTTCTCTTGATATGATATTACTTAAAATAGACGGAAACTAATAGGTTCGCCACAGGTTCTGTACTCGAGTAATTGCTCGATGTTTGAACTCTACTTTAGATTTTAATTAATCTGCCGACCCTTATCCCTACCTGTCTGCCAATCTGACTCCTTTTCTTTTCACTCTGTCCCAAACAACATATTAATTTTAGACTTGTCCGAACTGAAAGCATTTATAGTTGCATGAACCTCAATGCGTGATTTATGGGATAGAAAATACTAGTGGGGTTGAAAACACTGTGGGAAAAGGAGAAAATGCTGGTTACCAGCATTTTCTCCTTTTCCCACAATGTTTTCAAAAGGCTTCAACTTCGGGGTTGTTAAAAGTCGTAATTGTGTGGAAAATGTTTAAGACAGTTTGCACAATATGATTTCGATAGCATCACTGCACGTAAAAGCAAAAAATAACAAAGGTTCAACACATCGTTACTTGTAAAATGTTGCGGCAAAACGAGAAATTGCTCATAATGAGTAATTTCTCCTTTTGCCGCATTGTTTTCAAACTGTTCAACAGCAAGACGAAAAAGAAAATCATTCGTAGGTGGTAACTCGTTAAATATTGACATCAAAACAACAATATAGAAGTCACGTTTTGGTGAAAATACTTGTAAAATAATTTTTTTTTTGTTTTAACCCCTCAGTGCTAGACTTGATTAAAAGAGGGCCATAGTGGCCCTGTATCGCTCCACAGGCTTTCTAATCTTTTACCACTCAAATCGAAGTGTTAATGACACTGAAAGAGAAGCTTTCAAGCTTTCAAAAACATCGTGAGAAAAGGACAACATGACGTCAGCCAGTATTTTCTCCTTTTCCCACTATGTTTACTAACTTATCAAAGGCATATCTAGTCATTTAAGCTACATTCAATGTGTCTTTTTGCATTGATTTTAAACTTGGTACAGTAAACAAACTGTCATTTCTTAAAGAGTAAAATTAACGTATCATGCATCAATTGGAATTGACAGAGGCATACAGCATAAAAGGTCTGTATGGTAATAAACTTAGTTTGAAAACGTAACCTCCACCCCGCCCGCTCCCCTAAAAAAAACAGTCATATATTTTTAAATGCAAAGATATAGCCACTGAATACAGGCAGCTTCATTCATTTGCATGAAAGATAAAGTTCTGAAAAAAACTCAGTGTTAGAAACCTTACTTTAAATTTCAAATCTATGTGAGCATAACTATTAGCATCAAAATAAATCTCTCTCACTTCAGATAGAACATCTCCCCTCCAAAAAACTTGAATACCAAACTCCAATAATGTAAAACTGCAGTTTGATGATAAAGGGAGGTAAATAGTAATACATTTTATCTTGTATAACAGGTTTTTTCCCCTGATTACTGTTTTAAATTACAGTCACTCTATAAGCCCATGTAGAACTTATGATCTCCGGGGCAGAGCAAATTTTGACACCAGAGCTATAACATGAAGGAAATTGACAGAGGTCCATTAGTTAAAGCTACATGCCGAATTTGGTAGTCCTGTGCCCTATGGTTTCAGACAAGAAGATTTTCGAAGATTTCATTATTTTTTTCAGTTTTGTTGCCATGGCAATCACAGTTTATGAAGGAATTAAATTCTTTCAGAAATATTCTAAAGAGGGCCCTGGCAGGATCATTTCTGTGACGTTTAATCAAATTTGGATAGCTATGTTTCCGATAAGAAGAAGTTTGAAAAAGAAGTGAACGCACGTACGGACGGATTTACCATGACATAAGCCGGCTGGCCTTCGGTCAGTGGAGCTAAATAATATCAAATGGGTATCCAGTTTTCTTTACATGATTTGAGACACCAGATAAAACGACATTCAAAACAGTAAGAGTGAAGAAACTCAAATAACTGACATTCGACCTTTTGCCCTTCTGGGTCTTTTTTGAATCATGAGAAGAATCATGAGAAAATTGAATAAGTTATTTTCGAGAAGATTTTAGCCTTCAAGAGTTGAATTTCCTGTTTATCAAGAGTTCGAAGGTCAAAGACCTTGTTTTCAAACTAGCCGTTCCATTAATTCCTTCTTAGTTGTAATGAGCATTTAATGACATTGATCAAGGAGAATGGCGGACATGATTAGGAGTCGGGATCATGTCAAACGCTTGAAAGCCCATCGTTCGAACTGACATAATTCGAACGTAGTCACGCGGAATTTGGGTCAACGTCAACAATTGAAACTATTTGAGAAGGTTTCACTTAATTACCAGAGTAGGTTCGTGACGTATTGTCATTTGGGGAACCCTTTAATGCTTCTCCTCTCAGCCTCGTTTTGACATTTTCTATATATTCCGTAATTTGAGCGGTCTAAAAGGTGTTTTAGGTCTTTCTCTGGTCTTTCCTTGTATGGATGAAGAAAAGCTGCCAATTCTTAACGATAACTGTAAGAAAGTGCCAATTACCTACAATCCTTTACAAGTACCTTAATCAGGTGTTTTATCACAATAATAACACAATCCGATTCATGACCGATATTTTTTCAACCGATCGACTTAACTCGGACTTTCTTCATTATAGCAAAGCAGTCTATGGTTTAGATAGACCCTTTCCCAAACAACAAATTTTGGACCCTTCTGTACCGAAAATGTTTGCAGACGACAATTTTAGAATTTGAGAAAATTGCAGAAAGTTCTCAAAAAGGGTAGAAAACACTGTGGGAAAAAGGAGAAATTGCTCATTAGGAGCAATTTCTCCTTTTTCCGCAATGTTTTCAAAGACTTTGAGTGCAGACACGTAAAAACTGGGATTTCTTTGAGAAAGGGTTAAAGAACTTTTCGGCGCCATATGCGGAAAAAGGGGGCTGTATCTCGTTGACGAAGATCAGCTTGCAATATCCTTTCAGATAAGTGCAGTCATTTGTCTTTTAGAACTTTATATCCGCAGCTTGATGAAACGTTTCACCAAAAGCAATTGTATTACTTTCCAATTTGAAGGGTAGAACTTGTGTGTACTAACCATTACCAAACGACAATATTTTAGACTGGTCCAAATTGAAAGCATTTGCAGACAACAAAATAAGAGTGACTGAAAAATTGAAATTTGTTTTTTAGAGGGTAGAAAACATTGTGGGAAAAGGAGAAAATGCTGGTTACCAGCATTTTCTCCTTTTCCCACAATGTTTTCTAAAGGCTTCTTTCTCAGGGGCGTCAAAAGTAGGGATCGTATGGTAATGGGTTAAGGAATAATTTGTAAATTCGGAGCCGGGACAGTTATGCTGCTTTGTGACCAATTGCCGTAACAGGTACGGTCACTTGATTTCTACCGCCCCCAATAACATTTAGAAACAGTCGGCTTCCGCATATTTCTATCTGCTTAGCCGATGAAAATAAGTTATAATAAATGTGCGGGGTATACTGGATTGTAAAGAGACTTGCAAGTAGGATACACACCCCCCCCCCACCCCCACACACACCACACCACACTTCAAGTTCAATTTTTTTAGGGGAAAATGCGACTTATAGTGGAATATGTACCTGAGTGGCTTCTTTTGAAAATCAATTCCGAAAATTCATGTAAATTCATCTACGTGAAAGGTGGTAAACAGCTGCTGGTTGTTTTAATTACAATCATGGACATTACTCTGATCTTGTACCGTCTGATCGTGATCTGCACTTTTTTACACAAATAAAGTGAGCGCGATTCGCGCTTATCACAAAAAAGGGTAAATACCAATTCGTATGTTCGATACCCACAATAGTTTTTCTATTTTTGCTGTTAATAAGTTTATCCCAGAAATCCATTTCGGACGCTCTAAGCACCGTCACTATATACATTCATTGCTTCCAATTATGAACCGGTAAGCCGGCATCTTGTATCAATTATTTCTATTACCTACAGTACCTTGATTAGAGAGATTCCGTGTAATTAACCTAAATCGCGATTTCTCGGATAAAGTTCAGAGTTGGTTAGTTTCTCTGATTAGGATGGCTCCGTATTGTTCCTCTTACAATAGATTGACCTTTCTGTAGAGGTTAACTATTTACATGTAATTTCTTTATCGTTTCCGAATTGTTTCGGGCCGAATGAACTGACCCTTTCTCTGCTTGGCACGATTTCGGGTTTTATTTTTTCTTGCGGACAAAGAAGACCAAAATCAGAGTGCACGTTCTGTCAGCTATCTTTTTCTGTTTCTATACTAAACTATAACCTTACAGGTGAGCCATGCTCTGGCAAAAGGGGTCAAATGCATATCCGTAATGTATTTTGGCAAGCAGTTCATCGCTGAGAAAAGGCCATTCTGTCAAATACCATCAAAATCATAAGGAAAATTGACATAAATCGGTACTTTTCCTGATGCATTTAGGCCCTTTTTCACTGGGCAATACACACATATATTATAGCTTTCATTTTTGTGGCATTTGTCGAAGACAATGCCACTTTGAGTTCAATATTGAATTTTGAAGACCATGCATCGTATTTTATGCAAAACCGAAGGATATAAACCCAATTAATTTCGATTTTCTCAGATAGCACTCGGATATATGATTAGAAATTGCGTATTGAACTAAACAGTATTAGGGCATTGATCGTGGAAATACTTCTTTTTTTATCGAAAATATTTTCACATAATCCATAACCTTCTATTGGCGCAATGATATACACAAAACTTGTCTTCTGACCGCTCTTTTTAAATCCGGGTTAATTCTTTCAAAAACCAGTTCATCCCTGGGCATGTTCGTCAAATGATTGCACGCTACTCCATTTGATTGTACATGAATATTTACAGGTAGAAAAATTTATTGTTATGTTGGGAATTAGAACCTGACTGTCAAAGAGTTACTCCCGACTCCTCCTGAATAATTTAAAGAGACACCATCAAATTGCATAATACACAAATAATGCAAGCTCTGGTACTAGAAATCTCCCTGAAAAAAAAAGATGTACTTATTTGCTTAGAAGGTTGATTTTCAAGGTAATATTTGAATGATTTTTCTTCTCTTTCAATTATTAATTCCACTCAGTGACTTCCTTGACAAATGCCACACCAGCGTTTTCAAAGCTTTGATTTTTTAAAGCTATTATTGCATTACACCCTATATTCCTCTGAATCCCTAATCCGGCGGAAATTCCATCGGTTAAGCGCATGCCTAGTAATCCGGAATTTATAATACATATACATGCCGTATATCATCGGAAAAAGAGTGACAGGTAACTGATACCTTATCAAGTACATGTTCGAAACAATTCCATTAAAATGTTTTCCACTCCGTCAAATCTTTATCATTTGGTGTCATTTTCAGTAATGTTTAGTATTTTTTTTTTTTTCAAACTGGATTAAACTAATATATGAAAGCAGCCTATTCAATAACGGGGAAAAGAAATATGTTGTAAACCAAATAACTTTCCGGCGATGCATGCCCACTAAACGCTCAAGTACATTTCAATCTTAAGTACATTTTTCTCACCTGTAAGCTTTGAGAAGATAAAATGACTATGACGTCATAACTTGTAAAAAGAGGGGAATTTTCATAACCCTGAGCGTTTAATATTTTGATTAACAAAATATCAGTGCATACAGGGTAATTCATATCAGTCAGTGTTTCAATCTGAATTTTTTAACTGCCAGCACATACCTTGATATAAATTCGTCGTGAAATGACAAAAATAACACCTAAAATTTGTTCATCGATGATAGCAAACTTTCAAAAGGAGGTGTGACATCGCAATAGCCTAGAAATGTCGTGAAAAGGTTTTGCCTATGTTATTTAACATGTAACTATTAGCAGCACCTATCGAACAAAACTCTTATCACCGTGGAGTATTTAGACTGGTGTCAGTCCGTTAAATAGAGCCTTTTCATTAAAACAAAATCATCAAGTAAAACTGAAAAACGAAAACTCTGTGTTCTAAATCCTCTGAATGTCTGATTTAACGCCTGTATTTCAGAAGAAGGGCAACTAACAACACATGTGTCTGTGACTTTGCTGTAGTTGTGTACCTTGTTTATAAGAATGACTTAAATGCAGGGCCTGAATGCCAGGCTATGGAGTATTGTGATACGAAGTATAACAAGATACATGTATGTGCTGACAGAAAAAATATAACAAAAAATGTAATTGTATCAGATAATATGAATCACCCTGTACGTATAAAGTAGATCACTTTCGACAACTGCAAATACGATGCACTGAGAATCAGGACAATTTTTGGAAGGATAGGCTTCAGACCCAATCGGAAATTAAAGATCTTGATCTAAGCCGTCCGCTGTAGCTCCATGATTTCGTCCAAAATATGGCGATATTGGGGTCAAGTACTGTAATGCATTTTGGATAAATTTTTAAGTGGGCACGTTTCTTGTTCTTGCCATTTAGCTGTTTGTAAAGGCCATTTTGACACAGAAACACTGTATTTTTTGTAGCTCGAATAGAGATATTTCCCGGCCGGATAGCTCAGAGGTTAGGGTATCCGGCCCATGAGCTGGTGATTGCAGGCTCAATAAACGTTTGCGGCAAACTTTCTTCACGATGATTTTCCTACTTTCACCTCTGATGCACGTGAAAAAAAAATAGTGGTTTGGAATGAAAGTTGTATCCATTATCTCTCGCTAGATGGCATTCTATAAATACTCATCTATCTAATTTGGGCATCCTGGGTACAGAACCGAACCACTTTCCTACGCGACAACCGTTACTTTGAATTTCAAACTAAAATAAAGATTACTCAATAAAAGACTACCTCGTACAATTAACTCAGCTATGATCAGCTGTCTAGAGAAATCTGGAGCTAAAGCAGGTCTCATTTCTCCTCAAACGTATTGATAAAAGCTATTTTCTACATTACTACTTTATAGAGCGTAATATTATAGTCAGCCCACTTTTGGGGCTAGTGATGCGTCATATAAGACAGTCGAATCTTCGAAGAATATGACATGCGCAGACAACGAAGTTGTATCATTATTGATGCAAGAAAGCCATGAAACACAAGCATAGGCCCACTGACCGCCGTGATATTACCTAAGCTTTTAAAACGGCGTTAAACTCAAATACAAATAAATCAAAGCACTGTTTAACTTAGCCGGACAAGGAGTTTACAAGTTCTGCTACAGGGCAATGATGCTGACATTTTCTGGATGCCCCGGTCTCTCTTTTACAGAAACATCAAAGGAAGGCTAGAAAACAAGCGTATTGCCTTGCTGTATTCCAGAGATAAGATATAAAACTTGGATTAAATGTGATTAACGATAAAACCTAATCTGGTTAGCACTAGGGCAATAAATTTGAATGAAAAATAAAACCTTGTTTGAAGGTCATGCGTGCATTTTTATTGAACTAAATTTTTCTACCCTTTTCAGGGTCCTAGGTGAAAACAGGATCTTGAATCTATATTGTCTGCCTGTAAAGTTTTTAATAGATGACAACGTTTTAGACTGCGCTTAAATGAAAGCATTTGCAGACGACAAATTGCATGTGATTCAAATGATGGGATCAGTCTATGAAAAGGTGAAAAACATTGAGGGAAAAGGAGAAAATGCTGGTTACCAGCATTTTCTTCTTTTCCCTCATTGTTTTTTAAAACGATTCTCCTCGAGGGTCATTAAAAGTCGAGATTGTTTTGTAAAAGTATAAATCAAGCGTATAAGGTAGACATATCTAAGATTTTCGTTTGTTGGTATAATGTTGAAGGTAAAGGTTCAAAAGGAGGTATGGCTGAAGGCGTAAATGAAGGTCTGACTTCACAGAAGGCGTAGATGAAGGTCTGGCTTCACAGAAGGCGTAGATGAAGGTCAGACTTCACAGAAGGCGTAGATGAAGGTCAGACTTCACAGAAGGCGTAGATGAAGGTCAGACCTCACAGAAGGCGTAGATGAAGGTCAGACTTCAAAGAAGGCGTAGATGAAGGTCAGACCTCACAGAAGGCTTACATGAAGGTCAGACATCACAGAAGGCGTAGATGAAAGTCAAACTTCACAGAAGGCTTAGATGAAGGTCTGACTTCACAGAAGGCGTAGATGAAGGTCAGACATTACAGTAGGCGTAGATGAAGGTCAAACTTCACAGATGGGGTAGATGAAGGTCAAACTTCACAGAAGGCTTAGATGAAGGTCTGACTTCACAAAAGGCGTAGATGAAGGTCAGACATCACAGAAGGCGTAGATGAAGGTCAAACTTCACAGAAGGCTTAGTCTGATCTTCATCTACGCCATACGCTACACGATGCTTGACAACCAATCTGTCATGGACTGCGAAGACTGACATGGGTCAATAATTTTCACAAAGCCGATTGCGAAAATACATGTAGAAACATTATGAAGACGGAGGAAATTGCTCCCAATAAACCATAATACGTTTAAAAATTCGTCTGAACACTACAAGACAAAAAATATCGTCTGGAAGATGTAATGAGTGATTAAGTATGGATTTTCACAACTGCTTTTTTGTGCGGGTTATGACGTCATAGCCGTTTTATCTTCCCAAAGCTTACAGGCGAATAAATTGCATTTGAGTTCTTGATGGTTGTTTTATGAACGTTTGATAGACATGCATCGCCGAGATCGTAATTTAGTTTATAAGATATTTATCTTTTACTGCATGGACTGTTCTTAAAAATATTGAAAACGAATGGATAGATGAATGGATGGATGGATGAATGGGTGAGTGGGTGGGTGGGTGGATGGATTGATGGTGGGTGGGTGGGTGGATGGATGGATGGATTGATGGATGGGTGGATGGATGGATGGATGGATGGATTGATGGGTGGGTAGATGGATGGATGGATGGATGGATGGGTGGGTGGGTGGGTGGATGGATGGATTGATGGATGGGTGGATGGATGAAAGACTCCATTGGCTTTTCCATCTAGTACATAGTCAATTACAATACAAAATATAATAATTGTAATGTGTCCCATATTGTATGAACTCGCTGCATCTGTCTGTATGTCTGCCATTCTGTCTTGCCGTCTCTCTACCTGTCTATCTCTCTCCTTGTCTGTTTTCTCTCTCAGTCTCTAGTTGTCAGGGAACTACTAAACATTAATTGATAGTGAATGTACTCTCTGTATGTCCGTCCGTCTGTCTGTCTGTCTTGACGTCTCTCTCCCTCTGTGTCTCTCTCCCTGTCTCTCACTCTGTCTCTCCTTGTCAGGGAACTGTTATACACTGATTGATAGTGTCTGTCTGTCTGTGTGTGTCTCTCTCTGTGTCTCTGTGTCTGTGTCTCTCTCTCTCTCTCTCTCTCTCTCTCTCTCTCTCTCCTCCTCCTCCTCCTCCTCCTTCTACTCCTACTCCTTCTCTTCCTTCACCTCTTCTTCCTTCTGTATTCCTCCCGCTTCTTTAACTCATTACCAAACGACAATATTTTAGGCTTGTCCAAATTGAAAGCATTTGCAGGCGAAAAATTAAAAGTGAAAATTTCAAGCTTGTTTTGTGAAGAGTAAAAAATATTGTGGGAAAAGAAGAAAATGCTGTTTACCAGCATTTTCTCCCTTTCCCAAAATGTTTTCAAAAGGCTTCTTTATCAAGGTTGTCAAAAGTAGAGATCGTCTGATAATGGGTTAACCAATACAAAATTAATCAGAATCAAGAGTTTTTCAAGGAGGACCATATGTTTGTTTCTAAATAAGTCAATCACTCGATACTTACATAATCACAAAGAGAAAGCAAGCCTTATGAAAATGAAGGGCTCGAAAGTGGAGCTGGATAAAAAGTCATTATATGTTTATAAGTACTTCAAGTAATTGAAAACACGTTTTCCGATATTTTAATCTATCACAAATTTTACTATACTTCTTCAATTATTCTCAAATTCAGAGCGACGTTGGTGCAAATAGGGGCATATATAAGATCATTTATTATGGGAGTGAATTTAATGAGAAGAAAACATTGTGGTGAACGAAGAAATTGTTTATTATGAGCAATTTCTGCATTTGTCACAATGTTTTCTTAAACGTTTTCCGATGCAGACGCGTTAAGAATTGTTCTACGAAAGTGAAGAGGGATTTTTAAAAGCACTACACGTGTGATGCCGCCTGGAGGTAATTTAACCCATTACCACTCAATCCCTACTTTTGACCCCCCTGAGAAAGAAGCCTGTAGAAAACATTGTGGGAAAAGAAGAAAATGCTGGTAACCAGCATTTTCTCCTTTTCCCACAATGTTTTCTACCCTTCACAAAAAAAAAATAAATAAATTTTCAGTCACTTTAATTTTGTCCTCTGCAAATGGTTTCAATTTGGACCAGTCTAAAATTTTGTCGTTTGGTAATGGGTTAACCCCTATCTAGCTAAGTAACTAGCATGAAACTATCAATTTGATTGTATAGGCTGCAAAATATTGCCATTTCAAAGTCATGTTTTGGGGAATAATATCTTCCTTATCGGTCGGTGTAGACCCAAGATCAGACTGCACGTTTAGTGCAGTCTGATCTTGATCTATACTGTCCGCTAAAGGTAAGTGAATCGCGCTTAGCATCCTTCACTAAATGACGCCGTATCTTACCAACCCAAAGTAAGAAGGCAATAGAAAACAATGTGGAAAAAGAAATGCTGCTAATCAGCATTTTGTCCCTTTTCTTCCCTATATTTTTTTAAAACCCTTTTAAATAAAAAAAGTACCAATCTTTGAACCCTGAGTTAACTCTTTATCAAACGATAATATTTGATACAAGTCCAATTTGGAAGCATCTACAGGCGACAAATTAAAAGCGAGTAAAATGACGGCCATTGTCTGTAAAATTGTAGAAAACCTTGTGGGAAAAGGAGAAAATGCTGGTTACCAGCATTTTCTCCTTTTCCCACAAAGTTTTCAAAAGACTATTTCCTCTGGATTGTTATACCTCGGGATTGCAAGGCAAAGAGATAATCATTAATATCGTCTGCGCAGGTGTGAAGCCTTGCTGTCTGGGAAAACTCAGCAGACGGAAATACTATGATTTCGTCCAAATTGAAGACCGTTTGCAGATAAGAAATTGAATGTGGCCAAAATGATAGAATTAGCCTTTTTAAAAGTAAGAAAAAGAGAAAGGGAAAATACCAGTTACCAGCATTTAAATCTTTCTTTTCCCACGATGTTTTCAAAAGCCTTCTTATTCAGGATCGGCGAAATCTGGAGATTTTGAAAGTGTTTTGACCCTTTACTGCACAATACCGACTGCTAACGAACCCTCGAAGAGATGTTTTTTGAGAAAAAGAAAAACGTAAGAAAAGGAGGAAATGCTGGTAACCAGCATTTTTTCTTTCCTTTTCCCAAAATGTTTTGTACACAATCAAAAGAGAAAAAAATGTACCTTTTGAGCTACGATGAAGTTGTCGTCTGCAAAATGCTTTCAATTTGGACAAGGCTAAAATCTTGAAGTCTGGTAAAGAGTCAACTCATTTTCACGAGGGTAAGTTGAAACAATTTAACAGACTACCTGTTAGACAAAATGATGATTTAATTGGCTAAGTTACCTCTTTTTTTTCCATAAATATACAGTGCTGGCATTCAAAATGTTAACATTTTGGAGTTTCGAGCTGAAATCAATTCCCTGGGCTGTTCCAGTGTCGGTAACGAACAGGACATAACCCTTTTACCCATCTTCGACAATCCCGTCTTTTAACGACCCTGAGAAAGAAGCCCATAGAAAACATTGAGGAAAATGTTGTGGGAAAAGGAGAAAATGCTGGTAACCAGCATTTTCTCCTTTTCCCACAACATTTTCTACCCTACCACACTCAGAAATCATCATATTAACAAGATTTATCGACCCTGAGAAAGAAGCCTATAGAAAACATTGAGAAAAATGTTGTGGGAAAAGGAGAAAATGCTGGTAACCAGCATTTTCTCCTTTTCCCACAACATTTTCTACCCTATCAAGGTCAGAAATCATCATATGAACAAGATTTAATTTGTCGTCTGCAGATGCTTTGAATTTGGTCTAGTCCAAAAATTTGACGTTTGGTAAAGAGCTAAGACGCAGGAGCTTGCTGGTTTGATTCTCTAAGTCGACCAGTTTCTCTCCAAGAACTGAAGAGAGTCGTTGCCACACTTATCATCTTATCCTTTTCCTGACAATTTTTCTGCCATGTGGAAAAGCAGCCAGTAGCTTGGGAAGAATATTATACGAAGAACTGGTAAGGAAACCTCCAGGAAAGCATGGATACCGTGTACTTTTGGCGCGATACCGGTGGAACGATATTAAAAACGGCCTAAAACACCATACAAACAAACAAACAAACAAAAGCATCTATTGCTTAACCCTTTCCCAAACGACAAATTTTGGACTCTTCCAAACCCAAAGAGTTTGTAGACGACAATTTTAGATTTTCAGAAAATGGCAGAAAGTTCTCAAAAAGGGTAGAAAACACTGTGGGAAAAGGAGAAATTGCTCGTTACGAGCAATTTCTCCTTTTCCCACAGTGTTTTCAAAAGACTTTTACTGCAGAAACGTAAAAACCAGGGCTTGTTTGGAAAAGGGTTAACTCGATACCTCCTATACTGCAGTCTACTTCAAAAATATTCATGTAAGTTGAAACAGTCAGCACCAATCAAAAATTTATACTTTACGACAGCTAAAATAATAGTGTGGAAAAAGAGAAATTACTTATCACGAACAATTTCTTCTTTTTCGACAATATTTTGAAAAGTATAGTCTAGTGCAAGCGCAAAGATGATCTACAGAAGGGGAATTGGATTTGTGTTGAATCAAACGCTAAAGTTCAATCGATGATATAAATGACGGTCACTAAATATTTAATGTTTCAATTCAACGTTATGGTTCACGTTTCCAATGCAATGGTCCGTTCGTTAGTTTTGTCGCTTCTGGGAAAATAATAAAACAAGAAAATTTTGATGCATGATATCAATGGCGCCGCAAATCAGTTGTTTCTTTTAAAAAAAAAAGAAAGAAAAGAAAGGAACTATAATGACAGCCAATTTTATAGTGACCAAAGTAAATTTTTGCAGAACTTGGTGATAAATCAACTGAGAAGTCCTAAACAATCATTAGAACGTACCTTTAAACTTAAAAAAAATAACCAATAATGGTAAAACATAGTCATAGCCATTCTTTGGCGAAATTTAACATAATTTCTATTGGAGCTATGTACAAAAGCATTTGTCATTCGAGAAACAACACAAGAAAATAGTAATAAAAGTAGTTTCCAAATTACCAAAATGGCATTAAAAACTGGGTATGAACTGAACAAAGTGGGTAAGAAATGAGTGCAGTGGGTACAAAATAACCAAAATAAAAAGATTAGGTGATTACGAAATGGCCAAAATAGTACAAAATGCCCCAGGAACGACATAGGCGAGTTACGAAATAACTTGAAGCCGAGTAAACAATATTCCTGCCTCCGTAGGTACTTTTCAAAACCGAATAAAAATACAGTGCCGCCGCACATGCGGCACCACAATGAAAAAGAAAGACTTATATAAGCTATGCTATGTGAAAAGGGGGTTTAAGGCATCTGCAAAACGTATCAACCCAGGTCAGCCTGCGCAGTCCGCGCAGGCTGCCCTGTGTCGAAACTTTTTGTTATTGGTTAACACTTATCCTGCTAAAGAACTAAAGTGAAATGTTCAGTTCGAAAGTTAAAAACCCAAATATTGTTATTTCAAAGGTATGTTTCGGGGAATAACATTTCCTTATCGGACAGTGTAGATTCAAGATCAGACTGCACGTTCTGTGCAGTCTGATCTTGATCTACGCTGTCCGCAAAAGGTCAATGAGTCGCAAACCAAAGGGTTAATAGGCATATTCTGTATGTCAAACTACCTCATTCCAGTCGGTTGTTACGCAAAATGGGTTTTACGGGTCTATAGCTTTGTAATGTTGCTGCTTTCCCTTAACTCTTTACCACATAAGCAAATAAAAGACTTGTCCAAATTGATACTGGTAGCTTTCCCTTGACTCTTGAACACATAAGCATATAAACAAATGATAAACTTGTCCAAATTGGAAACATTTGCAGTCAACAATTTTAACTTAGTTCAAATGATAAAGTTTGTCTTTGATCGAGTAGAAAAAATTGTGGGAAAAGAAAGGAAAAATACTGGTTACCAGCATTTTCTTCTTTTCCCACAATGTTTTCAAAATGCTTCTTTCTAGAGTTTGTTAAAAGTCGAGAAAGTGTGGTGATGAGTTTAAATCGAAAAGAAAAATGTTCATTTTCAAGACAGAAATGAGTCATATTACATTTACTTTCATCAAATCTCGAATCATTTTGCAGTGCGGGTTTTGAACTTACAACCCCTTATTTTAAATTATAGTCCTATTCCGAAACACAGTTACAAAAACCATGGGTTATCTAGCACTATTTCGAACAAGGCATTAAAAGGTAAGGATTTAGGTACAGTAGCGGCTGAACTTTCAAAGAAATTTTTATATTCTGCATGCTAACACCCAAACAATTGCTTTTGCTGACATGTAAGTAAAGCTTTGACTGCGCCTTCCAAAGGGTGTTGTCTGCGCATGTCATATTCTTCGAAGATTCGACTGTCTTATATGACGCATCACTAGCCCCAAAAGCGGGCTGACTGTAATATTACGTTCTATAAAGTAGTAATGTAGAAAAGAGCTTTTATCAATACGTTTGAGGAGAAATGAGACCTGCTTTAGCTCCAGATTTCTCTAGACTGCTGATCATAGCTGAGTGAATTGCACGAGGTAGCGTTTTATTGAGTAAACGTTTATTTTAGTTTGAAATTCAAAGTAACGGTTGTCGCGTAGGAAAGTGGTTCGGTTCTGTACCAAGGATGCCCAAATTAGATTGATGAGTATTTATAGAATGCCATCTAGCTGGAGATGTCCAAAGGGTTATGTCACTATTTTAAAAACAGTGTAGCGGCATTTACAATTGCTCGCATATTGGCTACAGAAGCTGTTTCTACGCTATTATTCAAAAAGCCAAGACTTTGCTTAAGCGCATCTAAGAGTTAAGACAATATTCCAACGTACGTATGCGAGTTATTCCAAATACAATTATACACAATTTCCGGTGTTCTTGGTCCCAGCGGTGCTTAATTATATATACACTAATGGTCTTGGTAAACTGGGAACCAGTATGGAAATCTCATCATTGCTTTTTCCGGTCTTTTTCAAATGTGATTTGCAGCATTTAAGAATAATTCCATTGCTTAATTCTGACTCGGACCGCAGCCCAAACATTGCGACATTTGATGCTCTATGCGAAGAATATAGACCAAGATCAGCCCGAAAGAAAGGGGACGACGACCTTGATCTGCCGTGTTCGTCACCTACTTCATTGTCCAAGCCTTGAGGAACCTGTTTTAACACTTAACCTATTTGCCAAACAATCCCTGGTTTTTACGACCCTGAGACAGAACGTTTTCGAAAACATTGTGGGAAAAGGAGAAAATGCTGGTAACCAGCATTTTCTCCTTTTCCCACAATGTTTTCTACCCTACTGGAAAAAAATTTCAATTTTTTAATTACGTTTATTTTGTGGTCTGCATGTGCTTTCAATTTGGACAAGTATAAAATTTTATCGTTTGGTAAAGAGTTGAATCAAATGAACATAACACACATTTTTAGCAAACAGTAAGTGTCCAAACTTCACAATTTCAAAGATCTTTTCGCTTCAGTGTTTTCAGCTGATCTTCACCACTCGGCCAAAAGAGCAAAGAGTCTTGTAGATGGTCCTAAATAATATCTGCCCAGTTACACGTGTATGAAATCAGCAGGATGAAAGTTAAAGTAATAAAACGTGATATTCATCCCCAATTTCATGTTTATAATAATCATTGACAAAAACATTAATCTATTTTGGACTAGCGGCTGATCGTAAGATCGCATTCAAAAGTTAACAAAAAAACCCTCCAAGTAGGCTGCCTGTAAGAAATAGAAATTCTGTTAAAAATGACAATTGTGAATTACAAAAATCATACCACTCTTACTAGGACGATGTCTAATAATAATGTCATGGACTGAACAAAATGTTATCTATAAGGTGCAAGATATTTGCTGATATGTAAATTAAGTTAGTGACTTATGCAAATCAGGCTCCTATTTACCTATCCAAATGCAAACGCTTACATCTTAGTGATTTTCGCCAGTCTTTTACAGTGATAATAACCTTTTTATGTACACAAGTATATGCATACTCATTGTACAATAAATACACTGTAAACCATGAAAACTCTGGTCCATAAGCAGTGTAAGGAAAGCCTAAGTGATAGTGTAATTGTAACATGAACTGGTTTCTTTGCGTATTAATAAAAAGCAAGAGCTTCGCAGAGCGGCGCATATATGCCCGAAGGGGCTTGTCAGCGAAATGAGCAGCATTGACGGATGGGCCATATATGAAGAGTAGTTATTCTCCATGATATGTGGAAAATATTTAAAGGCCAATAACTAAAAAAATAAGGGTGGCAAAGTTACAAATTTTGTGATTTGCTCTTATCCACAAGGTGTTCTATCAGTCTTTGAAGGTCCAAGATCATATCTTTTATATTTTAGAAATTATGGCCCAGACGAAAATTCAAAGTGGAAACTAACAAAGGGCAATAACTCAAAAAGAAGGATGGTAGAGTTATGGTTCTAGTGCAGTACACTTCTCCATAATGTGCTCTATTAGTCTTTGAAGTTTCAAGATGATGGATTTTGAAGTTTGGAAGTTATGATCTTCACAAAAATTCAAACTGAAAATTAACAAATGGCAATAACTCAAAAAATAAAGGTGGCAGAGTTATGATTCATGTGCATTGCACTTCTTCATAATGGGTTCTATCAGTGTATGAAGTTCCAAGATAATAGCTTTTATAGTTTGGAAGTTATAGCCTAGACAAAAATTCAAACTGAAAGTTATCAAAGGGCAATAACTCAAAAAATAAAGGTGGCGGAGTTATGGTTCATGTGCAATGCACTTCTCCATAAGGGTTCTATCAGTGTATGAAGTTTCAAGATAATAGCTTTTATAGTTTGGAAGTTATGGCCTAGACAAATGAAAATTAACAAAGGGCAATAACTCAAAAAATAAAGGTGGCAGAGTTATGGTTCATTTGCAGTGCACTTCTCCACAATGGGTTCTATCAATATGAAGTTCCAAGTTAATAGCTTTTATAGTTTAGAAGTTATGGCCTGGACAAAAATTCAAACTGAAAATTAACAAAGGGCAGAAACTCAAAAAATAAAGGTGACAGAGTTATGGTTCATGTGCACTGCACTTCTCCATTATGTGTTCTATCAGTGTATGTAGTTTCAAGTTGATACCTTGTATAGTATGGAAGTAATGGCCTGGACAAAAATTCAAAGTTGAAAGTTGGTTTTTTTAGAAATCAAGGGCAGATAATTTCAGAACGCAAACAGCGATCCAAATTCTAAGACCCAGGTGCACAACTCGACATCATGGAGATTCATTGTGGCAAGTTTCAAATAATTCTGATGGAAACTGTAGGAGGAGTTGCACACACAAGAAATTACGGACGGACGGACGGACGGACGGACGACCGGGGGTATAACATAATACGACCCTTCGGGCGTATAAAAAGGGCAAGATTTCTCGAAGTTTTCTTTAGACCTGAATTAAGTAATTTCGTAAATTTGAATACAATTGGTTTTATTCTATGGTATTCATCAACGAACTTTTTTTCTGAAATCATGGAAAAAGCGCAGATTATGATAAAATGATATTAATCTTCAATGTCATCCCTTTTGTATCGTCTGATACATCTCGTCTATCTAGGAGCTCGTCCAACCGAGAAGAAAGTGAACAAGTAAGAAACGTTCATCTACAAGTGAACTTCAGAAGGTATCCAAATGCCAGATCATTAAATTGGTGTGTTCTTTATTTGCTTTTTATTCAATTTAAGCTTATTATACAGAACAGTTCGTAATATTTTCTATATTGTGACATAGAACCAGATCGGGTTTAAAACCGGATAAGACCTTTTTTCCCCTTGTATGGAACAGTCGGTTTTTACCTTTATTACGCCCACTTATTTCAAATTCGTGAATCTGTCAGTCATTTCAGTACTTTGATCCCCCCTCCTCTACCTTCTTCTTCTGATGATGATGATAATACATTAGGTTCTGTCTAATTTCTATCTACATCGTCAATACCGAAAAAGTTGCTTAGATTTTACATCACGGCGTTTGGGCTGAAGAGTAGCTATTTTGTAATTTGGTTGGCTTCACAAGATACGAGTCTGGCTTTTTTTCTGCAGACTTGATAAAAGATCAATTAGATATAAATTGAAAGATCGTAGCTTTGCAGGAGTGCATATTTGTATAAAACAACAATTTTTATGAATACAGGATGCTTTTATGAGTGCACATTTTATGAGATTACATGCAATTATGCTTTTACCCTTCTACCAGAAAACCAAGTGTTTTTACCAGCCGATATAGCTCAGTAGGTAGAGCGTAGGACTCGTGAACACAATGTTTCGGGTCACTACAGGTTGTGGGTTCGAATCCCCGTTTGGCCAACTTAAATTACTAATAGTCTTTCGGATGAGACATTAAACCGAGGTCCCGTGTGACGGCGCTATACGCCGAGCACGTTAAAGAACCAGGCGAAGCTCTCAGTAGTTTCGACCTGTATCCTTGCACTATCCCCCGTAACAACTCACCGTCTTCTGGGGACGTCGCTCAGATGGGCAACCGGTAGCGACGATAAATAAACGGAAATATCCAAACAACCAACCAAGTGTTTTTCAACCACAAGGAAAATAGGCGTTTGATAACAAAACTATAAAACGATCGTAACCAGTATTTTTCCCCTTAACCCTTTAGCTGCTAAACGCGACTCACAGACCTATTGCGGACAGTGTAGATCAGGATGAGACTGCACAGAAAATGCAGTCTGATCTTGGATCTACACTGTCCGATATGGAGATATCTTTTCCAAATGAAATTTATCGAAATAGCAAAAAACTTTGCATTTTATCATCGGCCCTAATGTTTCATTTCATTCATTCAGCATGTAAGGAGTTAATATTTTCTGTCCTTTAAAAGCATTTACCAAACAATCCCCGGTTTTCATGACCCTGAGGGTGAAGCCTTTTTAAAACATTGTGGGAAAAGCAGAAAATGCTGGTAACCAGCATTTTCTCCTTTTCCCGCAATGTTTTCTGTCCTTTCCAAAACAAACTTCACGTTTTGAGTCACAATAATTTTGATATATCTGCAAATACTTTAAAATTTGACGAGTCCACAATGTTGTAGTTTGGTAGAGTTAAATATTACACCATTTGGCAAATTCTTTTAACCCTTTCCCAAACAATCCCTGGTTTTTACGGGTCAGAAATATAGAAGCCTTTTGAAAACATTGTGGGAAAAGGGAAAAAATGCTGGTAACCAGCATTTTCTCCTTTTCCCACAATGCTTATAACTTGTCACATAGAAAAATCATCTTTTTTTTAAAATAGGCACTTGTAATTTGTCACCTTCAAAATGCTTTCAATATGGACTGGTCCAAACTTGGCCGTTTGGGAAAGAGTTAAATATGTACCAGTATATACGAGTCATTTTCTTCGAGATCCATGGCACCAAGTAAGCCATCACAAAATCATGGATCCAAAACATCCACTTTTATTTGACTTACTTGTCTACCGACTTTATCATGAGGTACAATGGTCCTTGGACATGCACAAAAAATAACCAATAGCGAAAAGTTTCGGCCAGGGTCAGCCTGCGCGGACTGCGTAGGCTGACCTTGCACGATGCTTTTCGCAAATACATTGTGCCCTCATATCAAACTTCAAACAGCATGACTCGTACGTTCGCAGGCTTGGGGGAAAGGATTGACTCTTTCAATCCTTTACCATATAATCCCTGCATGCTTTTGGTGACCCTGAGAAAGAAGCCTCTAGAAAACATTGTGGGAAAAGGAGAAAATGCTGGTAACCAGCATTTTCTCCTTTTCCCACAATGTTTTCTACCCCTCACAAAACAAATTTCAAATTTTCAGTCACTTTTATTTAGGCGTCTGCAAATGCTTTCGATTTGGACAAACCTAAAATTTTGTCGTTTGGTACTTAATTAACATAAAAAGACAATTTGAGTTGCCTCTGAATAAGAAGTATAGATCAAGGTCAGACTGCATAGAAGGTGCAATCTGATCTGGGATCTACATTTTCCGCTAGTATGATATACATTGTAGATGAGACAACCTTAACACTTAAGAAAAAAAATCAGTATCTGAAAAAAATTCTAATCTCTTACTTGGTGCTTGAAGGGGTGATGCCGGATTTTGTTGCATGACAACAAATCGAATCTACCAAAATTGCGGAAATAGTTTTTTTTTGGAATGATAGAAATAATAAATATTATATAAAACAATATGATAAAAGGAGAAAAAAGCAGCGTTTTCTCGTTTTCCCATAATGCTTTCAAACGCGTTTTCTTCGGGGGTGTTTAAAAACCACAAGAATGGTTAAAACTTTACGAAACAAAAAAAGAAATAGACTCGTCCAAATTGAAAGCATTTGCAGACGATAATTCAAAGTTGATTAAATAATGAAATTAGCTTTAGATGGAGTAGAAAACATTGTGGAAAAAGGAGAAAATGCTGGTTACCAGCATTTTCTCCTTTTCCCACAATGTTTTCAAAAGACTTTTCCCATGTACAGGGTCGTTAAAACTCGTGATTGTGAGGTAAAGAGCTAAGGAGTTGTAATGACACACAATGCACGTATTTACATCCAGTGCTATTTACATTTATAACCTCCTCTGCGTAAATTCCATACAGTCTATTGCTTAATCATCATTTTCAAGGCTTTCTCTACAGGTAGTGGCATTTTTTGCCTCATACAATAATACTGAATGTGCTTGGGCATTCATTTATCTTTTTTTTTCTCTCTTCATTTAACCAATTACCACACAGCAAAATTTTAGATCTATCCAAATTGAAAGCATTTGCAGACGACAGTTTCAAAAAGGCTCAGATGGTGCAATTTTGCTTTAATGGGGTAAAAAACATTGTGAGAAAATGCTGGTTACCAGCATTTTCTCCTTTTCCCACACTGTTTTCAAAAGGGTTCTTCCTCAGGGGCGTTAAAAGTCGTCATCGTGTGGTAAAGGGTTAAGACTGAAAATATGTAATACGTAACCTTTTTTCTTTTCAGCGTTATTGACCCATGGCGAATTTTCATTTATCAAATAAAACCTCCTCCACTAGTGTATTACTAGTAAACCATGACTTATTTTCGATAATGAATTTGTCTTATCGTTTGTTTGGTCCCAGTACTTGAAAATGGTTTTCGGGGATCCAAAGCTGAATGACGATTTACTAGGTAAAATGCACCAACGAAATGAAAAAAAAAAAGACGCTTGTGCCAGACTGCGGTCCCGTATTTCTTAAGTCATTATCAAACGATAATATTTTAGGCTTGTTCAAACCTAAAGCATTTGCAGACGATAAAATAAATGTGACTGAAAATTTCAAAATTGTTTTCTGAAGGGTATAAATCATTGTGGGAAAAGGAGAAAATGCTGGTTACCAGCTTTTTCTCTTTTTCCTACAATGTTTTCTATAGGCTTCTTTCTCAGGATCGTTAAAAGTAGGGATTGTGTAATAATGTGTTAATCTTTCAGGTTATATAGTTTACATGGATCCATATTTAAATGAGAAACTGCTGGGCATAATCACAGGCCTTTGAAGCTCTATTGGTCTATCACAGAACAGTAAAATTGACCTTGGTCGATCATCGAACATTCATAGAACATTCTGCATCGCCTTTATTTCACTGAACATATTTACAAACTTTTATTAACACCGTTACTATAAATAGTACATAGGGGATTCCCTCTGTATTGTATTTAATAAGACTTATTATATACAATAGAGAGGGAATCCCCAGTGTGTTATTTATAGTAACAGTCCGATAATGAAAATTTCTTTATCCCTTTATAGACCAATGGACTTTCAGAGGCCTGTGGTATAATGTATCAAGGAGATAAAAAAAAAAACAGCTTTAGCAAGACTATGGTACCACAGTTAATCTGAACATTTTTCTTATCCTTTCAGGTTATGGTCACAGCACACCAAAGACGAACGGAGGCAAAATCTTCTGCATGCTCTACGCCGTGATTGGAATACCTCTGTGTTTAGTCATGTTTCAGAGCGTCGGGGAGCGGTTAAACACTTTCCTGACCTTTCTACTCAAGCAGACGAAAAAGTTGTTAAAAATGAAAAATGAGGAAGTCAGTCCAATGAGCGTTATTTTTGTCACAGTGAATCTAAGCGGGATAGTGTTAGCGTCCGGCGCCGCCATTTTCCATCATTATGAAAATTGGAGTTATCTAAATTCGTTGTATTACTGTTTTATAACGCTCACTACGATCGGTTTTGGGGACTATGTTGCGTTGCAGAAGGATAACGCGTTGGAATATCAGCCTCACTACGTCGCTTCTAGTTTACTGTTCATTCTATTCGGGTTAACAGTGATTTCTGCTGCTATGAACCTTCTAGTTTTACGATTTTTGACGATGAATACCGAAGATGAACGAAGAGACGAACTCGAGGCTGCTGCGGCTGCGCAGACTGCCGTACGATTAGACGGTGACGTCATCACTGCCAATGGCAACGTAGTTTCTCAGGCACAGGAAAACCCTGAATACAATGACCATGTGTCCGTCTGTTCGTGTTCTTGTTATACTTTACGCTCAAAAGCAAAGCATAGATATAAAGTCACGCGTTCACCGACGAGAATCAGCCATCTATTACCCATGAATAGCATTGAAAAAGAACGAGAAAAAGACGCCTATACGCTAATCGACGAGAGTAGTCGATTTTTCCACAAAAAGAGGAATTCTGTATGACGAGACGGAGACGGGGGGCAAAGTGCATTTTTTCCCAATTACATGAATACTCAATTCTAATAAAAAGAAAATGTCAGTTATCTTGTGCGGCGGTTATGGGGTGTTGTGGTCGCAGAAGTTGATTAGCTATCTCAACTTCACCGAGACATATCCTGATTCCTTACCGTCGTAGCGTGAATATACATTTGAAAATCATCGAGAGAAATGCAGGATTTTTTCAGAATGAACAATTTCTCCATTTCTCACGATGATTTTCTAATTCTCTGATACAAACTGGGTGAAAAACGTGTACTTTTTCAATTCACCTGACCTCCACCCCCACTTTTTTTGCACGAAGCGTGGGGCTTGTTTAAACCCGGAAAATTCAGAGAGTAAAAAATGACCTGGGCCCGTATTCACCAACCATTCTTAAGAACTTTATTTATCTTATTCTCCAGAATTTTTTACATTTGTAAGTAATACAACTTCTGATTGGCTAAACCATTCGATTTAGCCAATCAGAGGTTGTGTTACTTACAAATTTAGAAAAAAAAAACTTGGGAGTATAAGACTCAGAATATTCTCAAGAATTTTCTACATTTGTAAGTAACACAACTTCTGATTCGGTTTAGCCAATCAGAGATTGTGTTACTTACAAATTTAGAAAAAAAAAAACTTGGAGTATAAGACTCAACATATTCTCAAGAATGGTTGGTGAATACGGTCCCTGTTGTGTGAGGTGTGAAAAGGCTTTAAAGGGGCGTGGGGGAGAAGACCCTAAAGGAAGATTTGGCTGTCAAAAATATATTCCATATAACGGGGGGTAATAACCCATTTTTCTAAATTTCCAATAATGTAGAATGACAGTTAATGTCTTTCATTTCGCCGATCTTAGATAATTAAAGCCATTCAGACAGCTATTTGTATCACCGAACGTGGCAGGGGAAGTAATGGCAGCGACTTCTGAATTTCCCAGACTGTCAAATGTTGTTTGCTAGGTTTGGAATTTCTTCCCTGAACGTGATAATGGTGATGATGTTCCTGGCGCTATAAACACCATTAACTGTTGCGTTATTTCGAGGTATAGGACGACAGCCATTCCCCCCCCCCCTCCCCCGCGCAACCTATCCCAGCGCCACCCCAGCCCAGCCCAGCCCAACTGTACCCCAACCTTGCATTGGGTTTCAGTATGATTTTTTTTTCTTTTAAAAACATACTGACGGATACTTTGTCAAAATTTACAATAATGGGTGAGGTTATCTGGCAATCTTCATTTATTTCCGAAGACCTCTCTAATTCTACACAGGTTCTGATTAAGAGACTACTTAGAGACTACTGTTGCGTTATTTCGTGGTATAGGAGTAAAACCCCCTTCCTCCTCCCCGCGCAACCTATCACCGACCCACCCCAGCCCAACCGTACCCCACCCTTGCATTGGGTTTCAGTATGATTTTTTTTTTCATTTAAAACATACTGACGGATACTTTGTCAAAAAGTACAATAATGGGTGAGGTAATCTGGTAATCTTCATTTATTTCCGAAGACTCCTCACCAATACTACATTGGTTCTGATTAAGAGACTACTTAGAGATTACTGCTGCGTTATTTCGAGGTATAGAAGCAAAGCCCCACCCCCCCCACCTGCGCAACCTATTCCCATCCCAGCCCAGCCCAACCGTACCCAACCCTTGCATTGGGTTTCAGTGTGATTTTTTTTTCATTTAAAAACATTCTGACGGATACTTTGTCAAAAATTACAATAATGGGTGAGGTAATCTGGTAATCTTCATTTATTTCCGAAGATTCCTTTCCAATATTACACAGGTTCTGATTAAGAGACTACTTTGAGACTACTGTTGCGTGTTTTCGAGGTATAGGAGCAAAGCAACCCCCCCCCCGCGCAACCTATCCCCACCCTACCCCAGTCCAACCGTACCCCACCCTTGCATTGGGTTTAAGTATGATTTTTTTTTTATTTCAAAACATTCTGACGGATACTTTGTCAAAAATTACAATAATAGGTGAGATAATCTGGTACTCTTCATTTATTTCCGAAGACTCCTCTCCAATACTACACAGGTTCTGATTAAGAGATAACATGATTTTTATCCTTAAATTTCTTGCACTATACAGATACGTTCCTGAGATAATATCTCAACTAAATGTGGTTAGATTGTTACGCAAATTGACAGATACGAGCAATTTCACCTTTTGCCACAATGTTTTCCAAAGGCTCCTACAAGCAATGCGTAGAAATGAGTATCTATGGAGTAAAGGGTTAAATAAATTACTTTTTTTTCTTTTTTGCAACATCCCTTGGGCAATAAGAATATAGCTGAAACGGTTAATCTATTATTTGGGTACCTGTGTTTTTTGTGGTATTTGTCGAAGACAATATCACTATGAATTCAAGATTGAAATTTGATCATCATGTATCTTATTTTGTGCAAAGCCGAAGGAAATAAACCCACTTAAACTCATTTTTTCTCAGTCAAATGAGGTTTTCAGTGGCACTCAGGAATCTAATTTGAAATGGCATATTAAAATACATGGGGCTAAGCGAGCGATCGTTGAGATACTTATTTTTGATTGAAAATAGCTTCTCTCGCTCATTTGGTGCAATGATACAAATTTGCCAACTGACCCTGGGCTTTTTCGTTCCAAAACCAATTCGTTCCATGGCTTGTTCGTCCTATAATTGAGCGCTACTCCATTTGATTGCTCATGAATATTTATAGAACGAAGTAATTGATTGTAATATTGGAAATTAAATGTAAAAGGCTAAAGATATTTCAAAATTATAGTTTTAAGGTACATGAGTACTCTTCCTTCAACCGATAAGGTATTTATTTGCTTTGTGGGTTGACTTTAGCCAGTATTTGAACAATATGTTTCTTTTTCTTACAAAATATTAATTCCACACAATGGGTTTCCTTGACAAATACCACTTCAGCTTTCTCAACGCTTTGATTTATCTGTTAATGAGATAAGTGTATTTCGACTTCCAGGAATGGTAATCAACAGTTTCTTATTTATGAAAATGTTTCCCAATCTTTCAGAGACAAAATCATCAACTAAACGACAATGGTTTATAACACGTAAAAAAGGACATTCTAACATTTGCGTAAACTGTCGTCTTGGATCAGCCTGCGCAGTCCGCGCAGGCTGATCCGAGACGGCATTTTACGACCATAAAATGTTGTCTGCAACTTCTTTTAATTCTGACAAGTATCAAATTTCATCATTTGATAAAAAATTATCTTTTCTAACGCCTTCTTCGTCAGGGTCGTAAAAGCCTGGGATTTGGTATAGTCTGGAAATCCATTATAATATTAAACGTTGATCTCGAACATGAAAGAGACTAATTAACAGCTAAAGCTGCCGACATCTTTGAAATATCAATAACAACTCTACCCCACCCTTCTTACGAAGCCGTAAAGTTCATTTTCAAGATTTGCTACCATATTTAAAACCCGTGCTCAATACAAAGTAAGAATCACCTGACAGTGTGTGTGTGATAATTATACTATGTACGGTATAATGCTTAGATTTATTTTATAAGGTACGTGACATGACATGATAGTTTTGTAACGGATTGAAATGATGGTTTTTGACGTGGCCCTGTTTTGTGAAACGGGTCTTTGGTGGCCCAGTTTTGAATTGAAAGTGGAGCAATAACCTGTGTAGAAACACGTCACGTGATCAGGACAAGTCGCGAAATCCAATGACAGTACAACTGCTGGAGGAACGTTGTTTATATTTTGTGAGTTTACTCATGTACAGAGCGTTATCAAAGGCGGGATCATGGTGCTAATCAAGATCTGTGGGAGTAAAAGCACGTGACTGTTGACTTCATGACGTAAAATGCATGTGGATATCAAATGTGAAGCAATGTAAGGAAATATTCTTACCAAGATATTTGCTTGTTGGAAAAAGGACATACGTCAGTGACAATGATTTTGACGTCATATAAAATGAAAACAAATTGTTGTATAAAAATCTGTCCAAAGTTTATACCACGGAACTTCGTTTGAGAATTCCCAGGATGTGTTCGACTGTTTCCGTTTGACTGCGTCCCTATCAACAAACAGGTAGCCTAAATATTATTTATCAAAAACAGATGGGGTACCAGTCAAACGGTTTCATGCAATTATGGGAATTCCCAGAAATATTCCGATTTTTTTCTGTCCAATATCCATTCCGTCGTCAGAATTCCAGCCATATTTTCTTTTTTTCCATGACAAAAACAAAAATCGCAGAGGATAGATAGGTAAGGGAGCCTAATGGAAATATGGGAGCTTGATAGCTAACAGTTTCAGCTTTTCCAAGAGTTGTTATCAAAAACCTTTTCGTGAATCGTTAAGGTAGGACATTATCAATTTTAGAAGGAGTTAATACTGAGCAATCCAGTTAAATATGAAAGCATATTATATTTCATTAGTCTATTTTTTAGAAACGCTATGGGTAAAGAAATGACGTCATTTAAGCTGGGGGAAATTATTTCCCCGTCACAGTGAATATTTTCCTCCTGTCGAAAATCTGATTAATTGACCAGAGATCACTAGTTTTAAAAATGGCATTCGTTGACAAAATAATCAGAAGAGATATAATATATAATTTATTTCATCAGCATGTGGTTAATATGGGGAAATATTTGCCTCAAAAGGGAAAGGTCCGCGAAAATAATTCTAATTGCCTTACGGCACTAGTTATTTTCGCATACCTTTCCCTTTTTCAGCAAATCTTTCCCCATATTAACCACAAGCCGAAGAAATAAACTCTACGTATTTTTATGAGAGTGAGGACCAAGATAAGTCTGGTCACAGCCTGGTCTTGGCTTGAACCCTTCAGTCTTCCTTGTAATATTTTCATTAGGCTACAAGATTACCAACTGTATTCAATGCAAATACTCTGAAACAGGTTTGGTTTTTTTTTTTCATTAAATCTATACAAGTCTAGTTGTTGCTAAGGGGTCCGAACCGGTGTTTTCCTGTCATTGTAGGTCAAGATCAGTTCGGTTTTGTATCTACACTTTTCGACACAGTGAGATTTTATTTTTTGGGCATAAAGAAAAATTTTATCCTGTAATCTTGCAATAGATTATCTTCTTTAACTCATTACCAAACGACAATACTAAAGACTGGTCCAAATTGAAAGCATTTGCAGACGACAAAATGAAAGTGACTGAAAATTTGAAATTTGTTTTGTGAAGGGTAGAAAACATTGTGGGAAAAGGAGAAAATGCTGGTTACCAGTATTTTCTCCTTTTCCCACAATGTTTTCTAAAGGCTTCTTTCTCAGGGGCGTCAAAAGTAGGGATTGTGTGGTAGTGGGTTTTGTATACTATCTGGAGATGTCTATTACTTAAGGCTTAACTCTTTACCAAACGACAAAATTTTTGACTGGTCCAAATTGAAAGCACATGCAGACCACAAAATAAACGTATTAACTCAAAAATTGAACTTTGTTTCCAGCAGGGTAGAAAACATTGTAGGAAAAGGAGAAAATGCTGGTTACCAGCATTTTCTCATTTTCAAACAATGTTTTAAAAAGGCTTCTATCTCTGGGTCGTAAAGACCAGGGATTGTTTGTAAATGGTTACGTAGGTTTGAAATGTATTCTTCAAACCGCGGCAATTTTACAAACGACTACAAACAAAACAGCAATATGAAAGAGGGACTATTAATATGGTGTAAAATGAAATGCACAAGACAAGTGAAATCTTTGGTAAAACAAAACATTGCTCGTATCGAGCAGTTTCAAGGCTTTCAAAAGCCACAGGGGTTTCCAGAAAGTCAAAAGCGGTTTACTTCAATGGAAATAATTCTGAAGGAAATGCGTTAGCTGCAACCACTCCCTTACCTTGCAACTCTGCGAAAAATAGATAGCTAGGTAGATAAATAGATAGATCGCACGCGATGAGTTTACAAAATATTCATTTCATTACAGCATTTTTTTTTTTTTAATTTCATTTTAAATCTTTGCAGCCCTTGGCAAAATATTATTATTAAGTTAACGGTAATTGTTTTTATATAATGTACAGTAGATATATTTAGCAATAAGAGATCGGTGTGTATTCACATCGTTTCTGTTCTCAGTTACGATACACTTTGTGATTGGTTGAAACTTGGAATTTCAGCTAGTTAAAAAGCTTTTTTTTTTTTAAATCCTTTATTAAAATTACTATCAATGACATCATTTTAACCCTTTCCCAAACAATCCCTGGTTTTTACGGGTCAGGAATAGAAGCCTTTTGAAAACATTGTGGGAAAAGAAGAAAATGCTGGTAACCAGCATTTTCCCCTTTTCTCACAATGTTTTCTACCTTATCATATAGGAAAATCATCCTTTTAACAACTGTTAATTTATCATCTGCAAAATGCTTCCAATTTGGTCTGGTCCAAAATTTTCTGTTTGGGAAAGGATTAAGTGTCAATTGTGCTTTTTGTGATTTTTCATAAGATTGTACAAACAAACAAAAAAGTTATTTTTTGAGCTTTAGAAGTTTTTTCACCATCAATATAACAGATTTTTCTTTCCATGTGCATGTATTTCTCGTAATACTTATTTGCAGTCTGATCTTAGATCTAAACTATCCGTTAAGGATATAATTTGCTCCAAAAAATAAGATTGAAAGAGTAACACATTATTTTGGGGGGTTTTACTACAAATTTGATTTAACCCTTTCCCAAACAATCCCTGATTTTTACGGGTCAGGAATAAAAGCCTTTTGAAAACATTGTGGGTTTTTCTCCTTTTCCCACAATGTTTTCTACCCTATCATATAGAAAAATCATCTTTTTAACAACTGTTAATTTGTCATCTGCAAAATGCTTTGAATTTGGTCTGGTCCAAAATTTGCAGTTTGGGTAAGGGTTAATCTAAATTTTTCGGTCATAAAATCACAGCAATTTTTCGAAAACATTGTTACAGAAATTGCTTATCATTTTGCAACAGTGTTTTCTACTGTATAATATGAGTAGATAATTAATCAAAACTAAGACAGTAAAAAACAGCACACGAACAGGCTACTAGCTGGCTTAGTGATCAACCCTTTACCAAACAATCCCTGGTTTTTACGTCCCTGAGACAGAAGCCTTTTGAAAACATTGTGGGAAAAGGAGAAAATGCTGGTAACCAGCATTTTCTCCTTTTCCCACTATGTTTTCTACCCTGTTGGAAACAAATTTCAATGTTTGAGTTACGTTTATTTTGTGGTCTGCAAGTGCTTTCAATTTGGACCTGTCTAAAATTATGCTGTTTGGGAAAGGGTTAACATTGATGACAAGAGAAAGGGAAAGTGAGAGTATCTGAAGGACAATGGGCACTACCCTTCGTGCAACCCTGTAACCACTAATCAGAAATTGATAGGATTGGTATGTAAAAAAAAAAAAACGAAGACCATTGAGGACCCCATCTTCGCGAGCCAAGGTTACGATCACTACGTGGATCTTACCTTGGCTGATTGAGCCCGATTTCGAGATTCCTGCGATGCGCCCTCTATTGGATGCTGGTTATTACCCCCCTTTATATCATATTTCTAAAAGCAAATGAAATATCGTTTTTACAAACCGCTTACGAATACACATGAAGCGATAAGCAGACATCCACGTGGGTTTCCGTGTTTACCTTCTATTCGAAAGGTAGCGACCTTGTTTTATTTTTATCAAAGATGAAATGCTACGAGCGATTTCATTCGTTGCAGTTAGAGCTGGCTGCATCCAATGAAAAAGCGTATCGGGGGAATGTAAAAATCAAGCTCGATCCGCCAAGGGTAGAGTAGCGTAGTAAATCGTCAGCCTTGGCTTGCGAACATGTGAGGACCCCTAACCAATAATTTCAGAACAATTTCTATGTCGGAATAGTGCATGTTGACATACAACTCCGTCAGGTCAAAACTACCTTGTCTTGGCACTGTGTTCCTACTTCCTTTTGGCATGAATAACCGCCAACACATTGGAAGGAAAACCAGAACAGTTGCCGGACGGGAAAAATGTGTCTACTTGATACAGACTAAATGATAAAACAGACAAACAACCAAACGTCTGTGTGGCTTGACTCCAACAGACAGATACAAGATGTTTTCGATGCCAGGTTTTCAATTTGTTTACTTGTTTTATGTGATTATTGCTTGTTTATTTTCAATGACCGTATAAAATGGTTTTCCAAGCGTTTTAGTAACACTGATGGTGTGTGTTTGTTTGGGGAGGGTTCTTTCATGCATACTACTTTTTGGGCACACAATACTAAATGCAGACCTTATTAAATTTGTCCAGGCCCTTTAAATAGTGAAATGCTAAACTTGACTGCTGTAAAATCATTAAATTTCCCAAATTTTTCTGTTCTTTATTTCAAATAGGCTCAGCTTGTAAACAGAACTACAGGAAAACAATATTTCAAATAATTTCATTTAATAGTGGGATAATTGTCACCAACCATTTTAATTTCGTTATATTGTTAAAGTTCAATAATTGGTCTTTCGACGAGCATATTTGATAGATCGATTGTATTTTTTTAACACCGTTTTTCAACATTATTTCAATTATATTGCGGCGGCCGGTGCACCATGCTTCCCTGGAGTCTTATATACCAGTACTGCACACAATTTTCTTTCCAAGCCACTGGCTTCTTTTCCTACAAACTAGTAACCATCGTAACCACAATGATCAGCAGTGGGACAATGACTATCATCAGTATTCGGACAGAAATTTGCCGAGCAAGGGATCGAACCTGGCTGAGACGGAACGATTACTTTGTGATATAGTATTAATTCAACATTTAACTGTTATATCTAACGTTTCAATAACCCTGAGAGAGAGAGGGGGGGATTTTTAAGGCATTTCCGGACAAGGAGAAACTGCCAGTAACGTATATAATATAACCTTTTGGCTGCTAGACGTGACTCAAGGACCTTTTTTTTTGCGGACAGTGTAGTTCAAGATCAGACTGCACATTCTGTGCAGTCTGATCTTGAATCTACACTGTCCGAATAAAAAAAGACATCTTTCCCCGAAAGTACCTAAAACATTACCTTTGAAAAACTTAAGTTTGGCTTTGTACTACCGGCTTGGAAGTTTTCATCTAACTTGCTTAGTAGGAAAATTGTAAACAATATCGCACAATGGTTTCAAAATCTTCCTTCCACAGGGCTGTGAAAATACTGGATCGTTTGATACAAGGTTGAGGGAAAAAGAGTCGATAATTAAACCTTTCGGCGCCAAAGACGAAAACAAAAACTTTTGCGGATGGCATAGATCAAGATCAGACGGCACAAAACGTGCAGTCTGATCTTTGATCATCATCGTACGCTTGTGTAGTCAATCAAAACTTTTTGTTTAACCCATTACCACACAAATCCCTACTTTTGACGACCCCGACAAAGAAGCCTTTAGAAAACATTGTGGAAAAAGGAGAAAATGCTGGTAACCAGCATTTTCTCCTTTTTCCACAATGTTTCTTTTACATTCGCAAAACAAATTTCAAATTTTCAGTCAAATTTACTTTGTCATCTGCAAATGCTATCAATTTGGACATACCTAAAATTTTGTCGTTTGGTAATTAGTTAAACATATTTACTTAACATCGATTGAGAAACAAAGTTCTAACAGCTTATACCAATCTCTCTCGATTTTGCTTCCTGGGAACTAAACCAGTACTCGCGCCTAGTGTGTGGGTTGACATAGTGGATACCTTTGTTGCAGTTGCATTAAACCCTCTTTTCACAGAACATGGCCAAGATTTTTGCCCCTTTTTCCCTTCTCTTGTTAAACCTTATCCTGCAAAATAACTAAAATCATTTTTTCCATTCGAAACCAAATATTACTATTACAAAGCTATATGCTTTTGGGAATAATATCTCCTAGTCGGACAAAGACAGGTGTCAGTCCGTTAAATAGAGCTCTTTCATTAAAATAAAATCATCACGTAAAACTGCAATACGAAAACTCTATAATATTCTCAATGTTCTTCTGAATGTCTGCATTTTAGAAGAAGGGCAACTAAGTTACTACAACTCATATTTCTGTGGCTTGTCTGTAGTTGTGTACCTTGTTTATTAGAATGACTTTTAAAAATGCAGGGCCTGAATGCCAGGCTAAGTCGGATAGTGTAGATCAAAGATCAGACTGCACGTTCTGTGCAGTCTGATCTTGATCTACGCTGTCCGCAAAACGGTCAGTGTGTCTCGCTTAGCAGCCTAGGGGTTAAATAATGGCTTTCTATTTTTTTCTGTTTTTGGGTGTGTACATGTAGACCTATTGATTGCTATCCATGCAGTTCAAATATCTACAGTATCTGATTTATTTTGCTTTACAATTGTAGTAATTTGTCTGCAACACGAAAAAAAAGGAAGACTCGGACATTTGCGTAAAAGTGTCGTATCGGATCAGCCTGCGCAGTCCACGCATGCTAAACCTTTACCCCATAAGGCATTTCCACTGTATCGCTAAATGACCCTATATAACAGCGAGGACGATGTCGTGTCTTATGTGTATATGACACCTTTTGATAGCATAGAAAACATTGTGACAAAAGGTGAAATTGCTCGATACGAGCAATTTCACCTTTTGCCACAATGATTTCCAAAAGCTCCTTCAAACAATGCGTAGAAATGAGTATCTATGGAGTAAAGGGCTAATCCGAAACGACACTTTCCGTTTTTGTGTAAATTTCTGTTTTGCACAAGTCTGCTGTAGCATAAAATCTAATAAAGTCGTAAAGTGTCGTCTCGGATTAGCCTGTGCAGTGCGCGCAGGTTGATCCGAGACGACACTTTACGCAAATGTCCGAATGCCCCTTTTTGCGAGTAGCAAGCTATATTATGAGAATAAAAAAATATCATCCGTCGGTTTCACCATGCCCATTTGGTTCAAAGATTATTTATCTTTTATTTCTTATTTTGTGCGCCATAAAATGATAATTATGTATGATAATTATACAGATTGTAAATAGTAAATTTTCACGTGTTACCTCATTTTGAAAAATTAAAATTGTCATTTTTATGAAATTTTCTTTTCTTTTCTTTTATTTATATGGTCTAACCAATTTATTTTACATTATTATGATAAATAACACAGTGCATTAACAAGTTTCGTGTACTTAGTTATAAAAAAATTCGTGCATACGCTCCAAACTATTCATCGGCTTTACAGATCACATATGAATTTCCCGAAATACATAATTTCGAGCGATTACGTATACAGTCAGACATAAGTTAAGCATCACCATAACTGACCAGCAGTAGCCCATGTGCTTAGACCAGCATTACTGATGCCCTCAATTTGCCATTTCTGGGTTTCAGAAAGTTTTCTCGTTGCCATCCTTTCATTTGGCTCATAAAGCAGCCTGTTACTTGTCTAGTGGGTCCGTGCATAGCTTGAAAATATGCCAAATAAAAGGTCATCCATTAAAAACAAGAGGACCATGATGGTCCTATATCGCTCACCTGAGTACTAAGCTGTAAAATCAAACTTGTGACCCCTGGGCAGGGCCAATTTTGATCCCAGGGGCATCCTAAGAAAAAAAAAACTTGCTAGAGGTACACTAGGAGATGCAACTTAAAAAATATTAAAGCTCTATACCTTCTAGTTTCAGAGAAGTAGAATTTTAAAGTTTTCCTTCTTTGTTCATATGTTTCGAACTTGTGAACCCTGGGCAGGGCAAGTTTAGACCCCAGGGGCATCGTATGAAGAAACTTTGTAGAAGTCCACTAAAAGATGCTATATACCAAATATCAAAGCTCTACGCCTTCTAGTTTCAGAGAAGAATAATATTGACATTTTCCTCCCTTGTTCCTATGTTTCGAACTTGTGACCCATGGGGCAGGGCAAGTTTTGACCCCAAGGGCATCATATGAACAGACATTGTAGAAGTCCACTAGGATATCCTTTTTACCAAATATAAAAGCTCTACATAATCTAATTTCAGACAAGAAAAATTTTCAATTTTTCCTTCTTTATTTCTATGTATTAAACTTGTGACCCCCGGGGTGGGGCCAGTTTTGACCCCAGGGACATCATATGAACAATCTTGGTAGAGGTCCACTAGGAGATGCTACATACCAAATATCAAAGCCCTGCACCTTCTAGTTTCAGAGAAGAAGAATTTTAAAGTTTTCCTTCTTTGTTCCTATATTTCAAAATTGTGACCCCGGGGCGAGGCCATTTTTGACCCCAGGGACATCATATGAACAATCTTGGTAGAGGTCCACTAAGAGATGCTACATACCAAATATCAAAGCTCTACATATTCTAGTTTCAGAGAAGAAGATTTTCAAAGATTTCCTTCTGTGTTCCTATGTTTCAAAATTGTGACCCCCGGGACCGGGCCAGTTTTGACCCCAGGGACATCATATGAACAATCTTGGTAGAGGTCCACTAGGAGATGCTACATACCAAATATCAAAGCTCTACATATTCTAGTTTCAGAGCAGAAGAATTTTAAAGTTTTCCCTCTTTATTCCTATGTTTCAAACTTGTGACCCCCGGAGCGGGGCCAGTTTTGACCCCAGGGATATCATATGAACAATCTTGGTAGAGGTCCACTAGGAGATGCTACAAACAAAATATCAAAGCTCTACGCCTTCTAGTTTCAAAGAAGAAGATTTTCAAAGTTTTCCTTCTTTGTTCCTATGTTTCAGAATTGTGACCCCCGGGGTGGGGCCAGTTTTGACCCCAGGGACATCATATGAACAATCTTGGTAGAGGTCCACTAGAAAATGTTACATACCAAATATCAAAGCCCTGCACCTTCTAGTTTCAGAGCAGAAGAATTTTAAAGTTTTCCCTCTTTATTCCTATGTTTCAAACTTGTGACCCCCGGGGCGGGGCCAGTTTTGACCCCAGGGACATCATATGAACAATCTTGGTAGAGGTCCACTAGGAGATGCTACATACCAAATATCAAAGCTCTACGCCTTCTAGTTTCAGAGAAGAAGATTTTCAAAGATTTTGCTATTTTTTTCCTTTCGGTTGCCATGGCAACCAGAATTATGGGTGGAATTCAATCTCTTGAACAACTTTGGTAGAGCTTCACCAAAGGAACATCCCTGCCAAGTTTCATCAAGATTGGCCCAGTGGTTTAGGAGGAGAAGATGTTTAAAGAAATTGTCGACGACGGACGACGAACGACGCACGACGCACGACGCACGACGGACGACGGACGCCGGACATTGAGTGATCACAAAAGCTCACCATGAGCACTTCGTGCTAAGGTGAGCTAAAAATAAGACTAAATTTGTACGGGTAATGCTTAACTTATGTCTGACTGTATATTGTGTTTGAGTAAGAATGATAAGCTATACTGCGTTCACTTAGAAGTCTAAAGTAGTAAAACGTCATGTGCAACATGGAGCTCTTTTGCCAAAAGTGTTTTATCCGTTACCACACGGAAAAATATTAGACCTATCAGCATTAAAAGCATTTGCAGACAACAATTTATTAGTGGCTCAAATGACGCAATTTTTCTTTGTTAGAGTAGAAAACTGTGGGAACTGGAGAAAATGCTGGTTACAAACCTATCCACACTCTTCAATGCAAAAAGTTGAAATGAACTGGAAATTTGTCTAGGATGTTGATTTCGGAAATAACGACCAATAATAATTCAATGCTACAGCAAAATTAATGTGGTCACATATATAACACTTATATATGTGACGCTACAAATTCCTTACTCAAAAGTATGCAAGATAAAAATATTCGTAGTAGTTACATAACGCTGAAAACAAGGGAGGTTATGAGACGAATATAGCCATTACAAGTTTTGTATATCGTCGGTTTACTTCCAAAACCTCGTAACTACGGCTTGAAACAAGCTGTAGTTACGAGGTTTTGGAAGTAAACCGACGATATAATACTGAAGATATATCGTTAGCACTTACTCTCGGGAGGTTTAGAAAGGATAAATTAGATGAAACTAACCGTAAACGACCACAGAGCTATACTTCTCAACCCGAACCATTAAAAAGAACAATCTAAAACAGTATTTTTAGACAGTGTAAATCAAGAACAGACTGGACAAAACGTGCTTTCTGATACTTAAGGTAAGACCTGTATAATGGAAAACAGCTATTTCCACTAAAATGTCATCCTACAAAATTAGTTATAAATAAAAATGAGTATTATTGAAATACTTTCACCGATTCATCTTTTCCTTCTTTGAATTATCATTTATAAATCTAAAACCACTATATTCTCAATTCAGAAACAGATAATAATTACCTCCCTTTCCAGAAAACTAACAAAAGTATCAACAAATGATTTCAAGATAGACACAGACGGAATTTCTGATTCGTTAGAAATGTGCAAAAATATCATTTTTGCATAAATCCTTATTTATCCTTATTTATCAACCAATTAGAATTTTCACCGGAAGTGCATTACACAGGTCTTACCTTTATCTACAGTTTTAGGTAACTCTTGTGATAAATTATAACAAAACAGTGCAAGAATGCCTAGAAATACATTAATCGGTCTCATTAAGTACACTTCGGTTTTAATTACGATCCGAAATGATTAATGGCAAATTATGGAACTTGTCCAACGAAAAGCACTTATGTAAAATTGCATTCGCGATTGAAATCGTCAAAATGACTTTCAATGTGATTTTCTTTATCAATCCTTAACCCTTTGCCACAAAATCCCGACCTTTAACACCCCTGTGAAAGAAGCCTTTCGAAAACATTGTGGGAAAAGGAGAAAATGCTGGTAACAGCATTTTCTCCTTCTCCCACAATGTTTTCTTCCTGTCCTAAAACAAATTTCAGTTCTTTAATCACATTTATTTTGTCGTCTGCTAATGCTTTCAATTTGGACCAGTCTAAAATTTTCTCGTTTGGTAAAGAGTTTAAGCTATTAAGCGCGACTCACTGACCTCAAAAATTATGAACAGTGAAGACAGAAAGTGTGGTCTAATCTTTCATATACACTGTTCGATATGGGCATGTTTTCCCCTAAAATTTCGTTTAGTTTAACCCTTTCCCAAATGACAAATTTTAGGCCGTCCCAAACTCAGTGTTTGCAGACGACAATTTTGAATTTGATGAGAATGACAGAAAGTTTTGCCACAGGCTAGAAAGCACTGTGGGAAAAGGAGAAATTGCTCGTTACGAGCAATTTCTCCGTTTCTCACAGTGTTTTCTAAAGACCTGTACTGCAGACAATCAAAAAACCAGGGCTTGTTATGGAAAGAGTTAAACATATTTATTTTACATCGTCTGAGAAACAAGTTCTGTCAACCACTCTCGATTCTGCTTCCTGGGAACTACACCAGTAGTCGCGCCGAATAAAGAATCCCAAAATTGGCACTCGCTCCCGAGTACCGAACTCGGGACCTTTAGATTATGTGACAGACGCTCTACCTCACGACCACGGACACCACAAAGAATAGTCATTTGAAATTGCAACATGTAAGTTTATACCATCGGTTGAAATGTTTCATTCCATTTATATTGCATTACAAGGGTTAAAACTCTACAACAAACAGCTAATTTTTTGCCTCTTGAAGCAAAAGACTTGTAAAAACAGTACGGCAAAAGGGAATATGAATTGTAATGCAACAATTAACAATTCCTCGTGATGCTTTATGTTGTTTTTTAACACTTTATCCGTTATTTGAGTCACGCTCTGTAAGAAGGAAATTTGATGCATCTGTCAATTTTCTTTTTCTCAAAAAAAAAATCGACCAATCGCGCAGTCCATGGAGGTAACAAGAGGGTCGTGATGACCCCGTACCGCTCCACTGGCTTATAATAAGTAAAACCACTACACGCCAAATTTTACAATTCTTGGCGAATTGGTTTTGAACATGAGGCCCCTGAAACAGGATTAAAATTGATAGCCCTAAGTCTTATGGTCAGTATAAAAAAGGTTTCTAAAGTTTTCGCTATATAAGCGCATGTTAAATTTCTTATCCCTGGGGCAGGATCAAATTCGACCCTCGGGCTATAATATGGGCCTTCTTGGTAAAGGCCCACTAGAAAAAGTTACATGCAAAATTTGGTAGCCCTAAGCTTTATGACCAAGTACAGGGAGATTTCTAAAGATTTCGTTTAACTAATCAGAGATTGCTTTACTGCGAAATACAACTATAGTGAAATGGTTGCCAAGATGACGTATTAACTCTTTACCACACAATCCCAACTTTTAACAAACCGTGGAAAGAAGCATTTTGAAAACAGTGTGAGAAAAGGAGAAAATGCTGGTAACCAGCATTTTCTCCTTTTCTAACAATGTTTTCTTCCCTTTTCGAAATAAATTTCAACTTCTGAGTTATGTTTAATTTGTCCACTACAAGTGTTTTCAATTTGGACCAGTGTAAAATTTTGTCGTTTGGTAAAAAGTTAACTTTTTGCCCGACGACATACTTTTAGCCCTTTCCAAATTGATAGCATTTACAGATGATAAATGTGACTCAAAACATAGAATATGCCAATTCATAATGTAGAGCACAAAATGTAAAAGGGAAAAAACATGGCTACAAGAGTTTAATGCTCTTCCCACCGTGTTTTAAAAAGTCCTCTCTCCCAGGGTCGTTAAAAGTCAGCATTATGTTGTAAACGGCTAAACCTAAGTCAGAAAAGGTCATCTCGAACAAGCGATTATGTGATAATGTGTAACACATAATACAAGCCATGACGAAATAAACAACATGTTTGAAAGAAAGAAAAGAAAAACTCTGAAAAATTTAACGAAATCTTATGTCTGTTACGCGAGGACAATTTGTTAGACCATAGTGACTGTGTTACACAAATTAATTCACCAGTCTTGGTAGGAATATTCTGTCTTTGTAGGAATATTCATTACAAACACGGTCGCCGTAAAACAGATCTATTTACTCGGTGTGAGAGGATTACGGTAATGCGGCCGATTTCCGGCGGAGAAAGGTCCGCAGACGCGCATGCGTAATGTAACCAGCGTTTTATACCAGTCGAGACTGAACTGGATTGATCTGCAATGTATTACCCCATTTCTCAAGATAGAACAACCAACAGATTTTGACTAATTTCTCGGTGAAAACGGAGTACAGAAAGGAGGTCTCCATTCATTCATTCATTCAATCATTCAATCAACCAACCAAATTGATCAGTTAATCAAACAATCCATGTAAAATTCAACCCTCTAATTTTTGGACGACTGAAAAATAATTAAAATATAGTTTGATACCAATATACACGTAAATCAGCCCAGTTCGAAAGCCCGTCTGGGATATAAGTCAAAGGTTTTTATGGATCACTGTACCTTGTCAAAAATAATAATTGTCTAGATCAGACAGCAAAAGTCCGTGTAACTTTAACAACTTCACAGCCCCAAATAAGTATCTGACTTCTTGCATGTTTTAACCCTTTATCACACAACAAATTTTCAGACCTGTCCAAATTGAAATCATTTCAAGATGACAGTTTCAATGTGGCTCATATTAAATTATTTTTCTTTGATAGGCTAGAAGACATTGTGGGAAAAGGAGAAAATGCTGGTAAACCAGCATTTTCTCCTTTTCCTACAATGTTTTCAAAAGCTTTCTCTTTCACGGGTGTTAAAAGTCGTTATTGTGTGGCAAAGGGTTAAGTCGCGGTCAACATTACTTCAACAATATTGAAAGTATAGTTCATAAATTCACATGCATCCAGTGGTTCACAGTGCTATGTAAGGACTCTAATGAGTAGGCCTATGTCCAATGGCTACTCCGATGATAAATCAAAAGCCATCGTCTAAGAATCGAACACAAGGCATCGAGATTGTGAATCCTACAGCTTAACCACTGAGCCACAAGACATCTGAAGCCAGCCTCCTCTGTCAGTTAACTTTACCAAACAAACCCTGTTGTTCAAGACTCTGTGAAAGAAACCTTTAGAATACGTTGTGGGAAAGGGAAAATACATGTATGCTGGTAAGCAGCATTTTCTCCTTTCCATACAGCATTTAACCCTTCCAAAAGTAAATTTCAATTTTTCAGTCACTTTTATTTTGTCGTCTGCAAATCCTTTCTATTTTGTCGTTTGGTAATGATTTAAGAATGATTGCTGAATACAGACCTGGGACATATTACAGGCAACTACAGACAAAGACAATCTTTGAAGAAAGAAAAAGAAAACATGGTTCCTGGTTACGATAGATCTAGTCCGGGTTAACCCTTTACTCCACAGACACTCATTTTGATGTATCAAAAACAGACAGCTTTTGAAAACATTGTGGGAAAAGGAGAAATTGCTCGTAACGAGCAATTTCTCCTTTTCCCAACAATGTTTTCCACTCGATCAGATATTTGTATCCTCATTTGTCCATATTTTTGACATTATATCTTTATTTCCTGCCAAAATGGAAGAGCCTCAAATTGGCATATCAGGTAAAGGGTTAAATGACCGTGTCGGTTATATTTCGTGTCCAGTACGGTTAAAAAAAACACAGTTACAAGAGGGGCAACATTTATCCAAATTTTACTATTCAGTTTAGCTCATGGCAAAAAAAGACATAAAGTTTACTGTTTGATAAGTGAAGAACGATAAACAAAGCTTTCTTACGGGTAAATGCACTTAAAAACAATGAAAATATCGTGAGGTATTGACTTCACCGCAAGCTTTAAGTCTGCTAGGGTTTTTTCTTTCGTCTTCGTCGTTTTCGTTCCTAGTCATGCCATCCGATTATGCTTTCTCAATTCAAAGCTTGAGAACCATCCCGGCACGAATTCTTTATTCTTATCTCAACAAAACTTTTGAATATGAGTCATACTTTAGCACAAGGGTATTTAATGAATCTCAGTGATGTGATAAGCCTATATAGCAAGTTATAGAAATATGGATCCATGTAACGTCCGGTTCGACTAATGTACGGCACGAATCTGTCTTACACTGCTACCTCCTTGATATGCAGAAAATTGATCAAAGACAAAGAGTGTCGGCCCGGATCAGCCTGCTAGGACCTGGATCAGTACTCTTTGAAGATGCATTGAGCCCTTCTTTCCATAGAGTATGACTCATAAGCAAGATATATGGAATCAAAAAGCATAGCTTCAGATAGAGGGAACGATTTTGATTTCAAAATAAGTAAAAAAATATTTACTCAACTAAACCCTATGTTATGGGTACTCATTAGAATCGTCTCAGAGAGACGATTCTAATGAGTACCCATAACACAGGGTTTTGCAGAGAAATAATGAATCTATGATACCGCCACTTCCTCTTATCGGGAGCTCTGTAAAAGGGTACTAAAGCCAGGCAAAGAGACTTGCCGAAGTTCACTCTCTGTGCAATGCGTGGATTGGTGTCGAAGCCAGAATATCTGTTTCTATCACCTTTTTAAGTTCTCTTTTTCTATAACAGTTCCTAATACTTTTAATTAGTTGTACATATACTAAACGACACAGGCTTTTCTGCTGTACCAGGGGAGGTAACCGATTTGTATCGTCGTGTGTCCTTATTCCGTGAATGTCCTTGAACCGGTGATTTTTGTGTACATCTCGTAGAACACATATTTTGATGACGTCACAGGGTATTTTTGCTCGTAACCCTTATCAATATTCGAATGTCTCATTGCCCTTGAATTTCAGACAAATACAAGATAAATACACCTAAAAAAAACCTAATTATCACATGTTAAAAAAATCTACGTCTTATTTCTTGATGCAAAGAAGTGTTCCTTCCTTAAATATGCGAAGATCGACTTTCTGCTGTAAATACTACCGAGCTACCGGAATTAGGTCATGCCATGTTTGCACAAGAAGGCCGACGGTATTGAACATGAAATTAGTTATCCAAGTTATTCTCTTGATATAAAGTGACCATAAATGATTTTTTATGAAGGGAAGTAATTTCTTGCTCATATTCTGGTCTTAATTCTTAATTTCATCAAGTTGTTTCCTTATCATCACGGAATACGGATACTCGAGGCTAGACTCACCGGACCCGTGCTCGCCCAGTAACAGTAATAATTTTAAATCATTTTTGATAAAGAGAATTGTTTCAGAAGGCTATGGTATTTGACGATTAGCTGGGCATTGTTGGTATACAATACGACCTAAATCGACCGAAAAACAACAACGTAGGAACTTTTTCTGATAGGTCAGAGACAACCAATTTTACATGCTGAAATAAGAAGCGAGCGGACCCATGCTCGCCCACCGTTGGTTTTCGAGTACAGAATGGATACTGTTAGGAAATTTATATCATACTTTTCATCTAATCTATCAGTATGAAGCAGGTAAATATTTTTTTTAAAAATCTTACTTATTCAGTATAGAATTTATACTTTGAAAATACTTACTGGTATGTATATATTGGCGCTCTTGTAGTTATGGGTAGGGTGTTGACAAGTAGCACAATCAATAGTAAGAATTGTTTATATACACTTTAACATTTAAATTAAAATCCCAAAACTTGTTATCAAATTCCAAACACGACAGTAACAGTTAACAGGAACAACAGGAACTATAGTGGTTATGGTTTTCAGTCTCCAAAATTACTCCTCCTCCTCACAATAACGACACATCCATTCTGTGCTGGTCACCAGACTTAAATCAATATCTGTTTGCACATTAGATGGCAAACACTCGTAATGGTACCATTTGTCACATCTGTCACACCCTACCCACGTATATTCAGGTCTGTCACCAACCATACATACAATGCAGACATCTCTATTGTCAAGCTCGGTCCGTAGGACCTCTGTTTCAGTTGTTTGTTGTTTGTCATTTTTAAGAGTATATCTATCTTTTTTTATTCCATCTTTGAGTATCTTTTTTGTCTTTACAGGTTTACTGGTTACTATGGATCGTGCAGATGCATATGATTTCCTTTTGGATCCAGTTTTTTGCTGTTTAGGCAAAGGAGGTTCAACTAAGATGGAACTGAGGTCCTCAGATATAATTCCCAACTTAACTAGTGTATTTTCTTTTGAGTGGCCACAGTGTTCACAAACAGATTGTTCATTATTTGCATGAGATGAAATGGTTGCATGTTCAGACTGTTTAGGTTTTGTATCGGGAAGAAGAGCCTTAACAGCCTCTTTGTTGAGGGGGTATATTCCAGTGCATTTAAATGCTGATACAACAGTACTTCCTGCAGTTTTGTTGAAAGCTTGCATTAAAATTTTTGGGAAGAGATGTCTGGGTAATGTTTTGATGCCTAAGTACCCAAGTTCAGTGGAAATGTCAGCAACTTTTTGTTTTATGATATGAAAATATCCAGAATCTTGGGGCTGTAAGAGATGTGAAGAATGTGCAGGCAGATATAACAAGTCCACTTTGTGCCTACATGCTGCATCAATGAAAGTCTTTGATACATGGGTTGAATGATTGTCAAGTATAAGAAGAACAGGCCTTTTCTCACCAATGTATGGTACAAAATTATGTTCAAACCATTGAACAAATAAATCAGTGTTGATGTAACCTTTCTCATTAGTAACAAATGCCCAGTTTTCAGGCATACCATCAGAAACCATACGAGGCAGACACTGAGAAAATATCAACATGGGTGGAGTAGTCTGTCCTGCTGCTGATATCGCATTCAAGAGGGTGACATGGCCAGAAAGATTTACCATACTCTGATATGCATGTCTTGTACCTTTGGGGACAATCACTTTTTTGCTGGGATTCAGTTTTCCAGAAAACCCTGACTCATCACAGTTGAATATCCTGGATGGTTCATCTCTTATTCCCAAGTCATTCAGGGTTGCCTCAAGCAGGTCAAAATAGTCACTTACAGTTCTTTGTGATAAAGTAACCCGGTCTTGCTCCAGAGGATGTGCTGTGCGCACTGACAAGGACTGATGTCTCTGCAGAAATCTCCTTGCCCATTTATCAGAAGGTCCTGTAGCTACATTGACTCTCCAATCTCCTCCTCGTTGCAAAATGATTTCAAGGGCAATACGCTTCAAAACAGGCCTGGTAAGTGGTACACCCCTTGATGCCATGAATGTCGCATAATTAACAACAGTTAACTCATCTTGTGGATCTAATAAAGGACTCTGGCCAAATTGTGTTGAATATCCTTTGTATCGGCCATTTAAATGATCCTTCAGGGTACTGTAAGGGACTTCAAGTTCATTTGCTGCCTTGTGTATTGAATATCCTTCATTTTTTACAAGTTTTCTGGCTTTCTCAAAGATCTCTGCAGAGTGAATTTTTTGTTGCCGAGGCATCTTTGTCACTCTAAAGATAAGGGGGAAAAAATTATTGTTGTCTGACCCTACTGTATGCTTGTCTAAATATAGTAACGCATAAATTAATGTTTTTGAATTGAGGAAAAAGCCGATAACTCTGCTGAAAACTAGTGTTTACAAGCTTCCGATTGAACATTCAATCTAAGAAATATTTTTTTTGCACAAATATTACAAAAATTCTGCAGTTACTTGGAAAGATACCCCAATAAAACGAAAAAAGACGGCATACATTACGCCGGCCCTGAAAACAGGATGTTTAAAACATTTTGACAGCCGGACAAAATGACATTTTTTAACTAATACACGACTTACATTTTGATGAATTATTTACAAAAAGCAAGAAAAATATTTATTCTTCATTTTGATTCGGTTTTTATACCAGTATTAGGGATTTACTCAATCTACGCGGTCTTTTTCAATTGCCGTTATTTTCCTTTCGCTTACACTTGCGTTTCCTTTTTCGTCTGCTAGTGACCTTTATACTTCCGGAAAACTCTTCAAAATTGAGGTAAAAAAAGATGACACCATAAACAACAATAAACAACAACACAAACTTGTGAAAAGTTTTTCTTTTATTTGTCAACAACAAAATAATACAAAACTGGGCGAGCATGCGCCTGGGCGAGCATGGGTCCGATGAGTCTATATTTCTCTGCATGCTCATGGTGAAAAATAAGGCTGACTATCGGCCTGAAAAATGACTATCACGATATTTTTATTATTGCAGCATTAACATCATGATACTATCACTGTCGACATAACCATATCGTCATGAATTACGATACTATCGACTTATATTAGATCTTCCTTAATACCCGGTCTCAGGCACTTCGCTCGACAGCAAATGTCGGATGTTTCATAGATTTATGCATAGTTTTCTTGTTCCCATCGTGTTTCAGTATCATATAACATAATCTACATGCTACTCGCTTTTTATCAACAGTCTCTCCCTCTTAAAGAAATCCGAAATGGGCTCTAACATTTGCCTTTCCAGCTTCACGATCTTAAAATCTGCAGCCAAAACAGACGACATAAATACGTATGTAATCGCGCTCGATTAGTAAGTATGAAAAAAAAAAGTCATGCAAAATCGATCATGGAGAGTAAATAACACTTCAAATCATTTGCTGATTATTCCAGCTATTCAGTGCGTAAATATGAAAATTAACTCAAATTTAAGAGAATGGTTAACACACGTGAAAAAGTTAAGAAAAAATTTTAATGTCTTCTCGAACATTTGGAAACGATCTTCTATGTCGAAAAGTCGTATACTTAAGACTGAAATCGAGCACGCCTAATAGATTAAGTTACAATGAAAGTACTCGGAGTTCAAATCGGTCTTTATTCACTGTTTTATTCTTTCAAAAAGAACCCCAAACAGCAAATTAGATCAAGCTAACACTGATTTCTAGTATTGACTATCAACACTATTGATTGTTGAAGAAAATATCGGCTATTGTGATCGATGTCGGACGTAGCAATTGATGCATTGGCGTCGGGACAGTCAAACTCGCTAGAGGAAACCAAGGTTTTTTTTTCTTCCTATGAAACTGTCTCCGATACAGGCACAAAAACTGGCATTAAAACAGTCTTACAAACAATCATACCTAACTTGTGTCACAAGATTATTCTTTCCATAGGAAGAGTACATAAACTATGACTCGCAAGACTTTCAATTATCCACGGGAGACAACTGCAATTAGCTAGATCTGAGTAGTTGGAGTATGGTCCCTTGTATGAAGTTCGACGCCTTACATCAACCCTTTAACGCACAATGCCAAGGTTAAGTGACTTTGAGGAGAAAGACTTTTGAAAACATTTTGGAAAAAAAGAGACAATGAATTCGATTTGAAAGTTATATATATATATGTTCAACATGTTAAATACTCTAGATCTATTGGAGATACCACAGATCTATAACAATTACTAGATCTACATCTAAAAATGCGACGGATTTCAAAATAAATTATGTCTTCCTTTCGCCAAGAATGTGTTAGTAAAGCGGATAGTGTACAACAAAGATCTGATAATATGTCTTTGAGCAGTATTAACTCTTGACCAAGCGACAAAATTCTGAGTTAGTCCAAATCGAAAGCATTTGCAGACGAAAAAATAATGACTGAAAATTTGAAATTTGTTTTGTGAGATAAGGAGAAAATGTTACTTATCAGCATTTTCTCCTTTTCCCACAATGTTTCCTAAAGGCTTCATGTCAGGGTCGTCAAAAGTAGGGATTGGGTGGTAATGGGTTAAATAAAATCTAATCCAAATTGGCTGATAAAAAGAATATATGAAAGACGCTTCAAGGGATACAGTAAATGCAGGTGGAATGGTGGAATTTGCCTTTTTGTCCAGGAAAGCATGGATAGGTGCACTGACCACCGCCATACAACTGAAACAGTATGGAAAATGATGTAAAACACCATTAAATCAATCAACTTTTTTCCCACAAAACATTATATGGATAGGAGAAAATGCTAGTAAGCAGCATTTTCTCCTTTTCCCACCATTGTTTCAAAAGTCTTCTTAAGGTTTGTTAAAAAATGTTTGTTTGTGTGGTAAAGGATTCAGACTTTGCTAGACAACACAAATGTTTGATCCAAATCAAAAGCATGTTCACATATTCATCCTTTGGAAGCTAAATGATTAGGCTCACAGTCTTATTACAGACAGTGTAGATCAAGATCTGGGCCCGTATTCACCAACCGTTCTTAAGAATATTGTTAGTGTTATTCTTCAGAATTTTGTCAATGTGAAAAATTGATTGGTTTAGCCAATCAGAAGTTCAGTTACTTTCACAGTTGGAAACTGTTGAAGAACACGACAAAGAATATTCTTAAGAATGGTTGGTGAATACGGACCCAGACTGAACAGAATGTGCGGTCTGATCTTGGATCTACACCATCCGATAAAGAGCATTCTAAGGCCCGTCCACAACTTAGGTCATATTGGGCACACTTACTTAGTAAACAATAATGCGAGGTGAAAATAACATACTTGTGCAACGACATAAGACAAACATGATGAATGAGAAATGGACAAAACACAAAATGATGCCCCCTTTGTCGCCTTTTACGACATGCATGTTGTCACGTTTGTTCCACCAGATGAAATGGCAAGTGTAACGATCGTGGGACTGCAGTGGTTTATTCTTATAACCCCCGATTAAACCACACGGGGTCCCACAGGCCAATTGATTCCCATTCCAAACTCTATTTACATCAAGTAAAAAATATAGGACTTGGAACAAGAACTACCCAGTCTGCTGTAATCCTACGAATTACGAGAAAAGCAGCCGTTTGTCTTTAGTTTTAGTCGCCCTCTACGACATGCCATAAAGAACGGCCAAGGTCGTATTCTATACAGTACAGAAAAAAAACGGGACCCCACGGGGAATCTGCCCCCAAAAATCACCACTGAAATAGCTAAACTTGGGTTTTTAATCCTGGCTTGAAAGTTTTATTTGAAGTTATTCAGCAGGATAAGAATAAACCCTTCAGGCACTGAATAAAAACATCAGCCATTTTAAAACTAAAACCTAAATAAATGAAGTTTAACCCTTTACCACACAATCTCTACTTTTAACAACCCTGAAGAAAAAGCCTATAGAAAACATTGTGAGAAAAGGAGAAAATGCTGGTAACCAGCATTTTCTCCTTTTCCCACAGTGTTTTCAAAAGGCTACTTTCTCAGGGGAGTCAAAAGTAGGGATTGTGTGGTAATGAGTTAACTCTTTACCACACGAGAAAATTTTAGACTGGTCCAAATTGAAAGCAGTTGCAGACAACAAAATATAGGTGACTGAAAAATTGAAATTTGTTCTGGGAAGGGTAGAAAACACTGTGGGAAAAGGAGAAAATGCTGGTTACCAGCATTTTCTCCTTTTTCCACAGTGTTTTCAAAGGCTACTTTCTCAGGGGAGTCAAAAGTAGGGATTGTGTGGTAACGAGTTAAACTGATAAGAGTTTGAATACATTGATAATAGTAAAAGAGTTGAATTATGAAGCATTATGTGTGATCTTCATATGCATAAAGGACATTATTAAGTGATGGGCAATCTTTATCGACTAAAAAGTTTAAATGATGAAGTTAAGAATTGATAAAAAGATTTGAACAAAAATTTTGGATTGATAGTAGTAAGTTTTCAAATGAAGAATAGATCAGAGGCATAACAAATAGGTATACATTGCATTGCAAGTTTTATTTCAAGAGCAAAGTCAGTTTACATGTTTAGTCCGAGAAATTAACCCCTAACCACACAATCCCGACTTTTAATGACCCTAAGAAAGAAGCCTTCTGAAACCAGCATTTTCTCCTTTTCCCACAATGTTTTCTTCCCTTCCCTATACAAATTTCAAATTTTCATTCATGTGCATGTATAATTATGTTTTTTTCTGCAAATGCTTTTAATTTGGACCAGTCTTAAATTTTGTCGTTTGGTAAAGAGTTAAACAAATAAACTAAATCTACATTACAAATCTTAGTTCAAGGGCAGATAACCGATAAACTTAGGCAAGATTATTAATCTTCTTAGTCAGGCTCAGCCTGACAACCAATGAACTAAGCTCAAGCGGTTTATCTGAGTTCAAAGCCAGATAACCAATAAACTTGGCATAGTTACATAGTGAAACAAACAAGAGGGCTATTGGCCCTGGAACGCTCACCTTAGACTATAGCTCATGAGTAAAATTCAATTCTTTGAGCAACTTTGGTAAAGCTTCACCCAAGGAACATCCCTACCAAGTTTCAGAAAGATTGGCCCTGTTGGTTAGGAGAAGAAGATGTTTATAGAAAGACAGACGCCAGACATTGGGCAATCAAATATCAAAGCTCTACACCTTCCAGTTTCAAAGAAGAATTTCAAATTTTCCTTCTTTGTCCCATGTTCGAACTTGTGGTCCCCTTGGCTGGGTCAGTTTTAACCAAAGCAGCATCCTTGGAACAAACTTGGTAGAGGTCCACTCAAAGATGCTTCATACCAGATATCAAAGCTCTACACCTTCCCCTTTAAGAGAAAAAGAAATTCAAAATTTTCCTTCTTTGTTCCTATGTTCCAACCTGTGACCTCCAGGGAATGGCCAGTTTTGACGCCAGGGACATCATATGACCAAACTTGGTAGAGGTCCTCTAGAAGATTCTGTATACCAAATATCAAAGCTCTGCACCTTCAAGTTTCAGAGAAGATTTCTAAAGTTTTCTTTCTTTGTTGCTATGTTCCAACCTGTGACCCCTTGTGGCAGGGCCAGTTTTGATCCAAAGGGCATAATATGAACAAACTTGGCAGAGGTCCGCTACATGCAAAATATCAAAGCTCTATGCCTTCTAGTTTAAGAGAAGAAGAATTTTAAAATTTTCTTTCTTTGTTCCTATGTTCAGGGCCAGTTTTGACCCCATGGGGATGATTTAAAGAGGTCCACTAGGAGATATCACATACCAAATATCAAAGCTCTACGCCACCTAGTTTCAGAGGGGAAGAATTTTGAAGTTTTCCTTCTTTGTTCCTATGCTCAAACTAGTTATCCCCGGGGTGGGGCCAGTTTTGACGCCAGGGACATCATTTGAATCAACTTTATAGATGTCCACTAGGAGATGCAACATACAAAATATCAAAGCTCTACGCTTTCTAGTTTCCGAGGAAAAGAATTTTAAAGTTTTCCTTCTTTGTTCCTATGCTCAAACTTGTGACCCCCGGAGTGGGGCCAGTTTTGACCCAAGGGATATAATTTGAACAAACTTGGTAGAGGTCCACCAGGAGATGCTACATATCAAATATCAAAGCTCTACGCCTTCAAGTTTCAGAGGAGAAGATTTTTAAAGTTTTCCTTCTTTGTTCCTATGCTCAAACTCGTTATCCACCGGGGCGGTGCCAGTTTTGACCCTAGGGGCATAATTTGTACAAACTTGGTAGAGGTTCATTAGGAGATGCTTCACACCACATATCAAAGCTGTACACCTTCTAGTTTCAGAGAAGAAGATTTTCAAAGATTTCGGGTATTTTTTCTTTTTTTTTGCCATGACATCCAGAGTTATGGATGGAATTGAATTCTTTGACCAATTTTGGTAGAGCTTCACCCAAGGAACATTCTTTCCACGTTTCATGAAGATTGGCCGAGTGGTTTAGGAGTAGAAGATGTTTAAAGAAATTGTTGATGGATGCCGGACGCCGGACACTGGGCAATCACAATAGCTCACCTTTAGCACTTTGTGCTAAGGTGAGCTAAAAATAGAGAAGGAAAACAACAAATGCTACACAGTTTTTAATAGGACCTTTTACAAAGCAAGATATGTCTATAATAAGCATAGAATGTAACATGATATGTATTGCTGGAATGTGATAGACTGGTAACTAGTAATTCCAACTTCGTCCACAGAGTTTTTGTAAAATATCCCAAGCTGCAAAATAATGAGCATGCATCTAGTATGGGGTAGACAAACATTCAACATGAAAGGTATTATATCATTTTCAATCAGAAAAGAAAATATCACAAAGGAAATAAAGACTTGCTTGAGCAAAGATTAGAAAAACTTGATGTCTCAAATTATAATAAAGATATTAACTCTTAACCAAACAACAAAATTTTAGACAGGTCCAAAATAAAAGCGCTTGCAGATGACAAAATAAATGTAACTCTAAAATGAAATTTGTTTCCAGTAGAGTGGAAAACATTATGGGAAAAGGAGAAAGTGCTGGTTACCAGCATTTTCTCCTTTTCCCACAATGTTTTCTAAAGGCTTCTATCTCAGGGTTTTTAAAACCAGGGTTTGTTTGGTAAAAGGTTAAGAGACACTGAATTATAATTAATATTGCACAATATTGATGGATCAAGTACATGTATAAACAATGAAAAAAAAAAAGTGGGAATTCAAAGTACTGAAAGTACTGAGCACAACTTTTTTCTTTAAAAAACAATAAACTCATGTTAATCTACAGTTGCAAATCATCAAATTTCAATCCCAAAATTTCTCTTTCTCTCTCTGTTTAGAAATAAGAACTTAAACTCCCTAATTTCATCTACTGTAAAATAATTTCTCCTGTCATTACAATCCTTCAAGTTTATAGTAATAATAATTTTTCTATAAAGTTTTGTGGAAAAAAAATAATAGCATCAACGAGAGGACCATGATGGTCTTGTTTGGCTGCACTACATGTAGCTAATAACACTTGTGTGTTGTAATTTTCACAGGCTTAGACAGTTATCTATCTGAAGCAATGCCGATCTAACCAGTAGAGTAAGGGGCTTGGGCATCAGTAAAGATTTTCAAGTTTTTCGTTTTTATGGAGATTAATCCCTTTCCCACCCCAAGACATCTGAATGAGTGCTATGGCAGGAATATTTAAAGGAAATTTGGTAAAGGTTTTGAAAGTTGTTGCTGAAAGGTAAACATTTGAAATGAAAAATAACCCTGTACCAAACAATCCCTGTTTTTTATTACTCTGAGATAGAAGCCTTTTGAAAACTGTTTAACTCTTTACCACACTACAAAATTTTAGACTGGTTCAAACTGAAAGCATTTGCAGACGACAAAATAAAGGTGACTTAAAAATTGAAATTTGTTCTGGAAAGGGTAGAAAACACTGTGGGAAAAGGAGAAAATGCTGGTTACCAGCATTTTCTCCTTTTCCCACAGTGTTTTCAAAAGGCTTTTTTCTCAGGGGGCATCAAAAGTAGGGATTGTGTGGTAATGGGTTAACATTGTACGAAAAGGAGAAAATGCTAGTAATCAGCATTTTCTCATTTTCCCATGATGTTTTCTATCCTGCAGGAAACATTTATATCAGTTTTTGAGTTATGTTTATGTTGTCATCTGCAAGTGCTTCAATTTGGACCAGTCTATAATTTTGTTATTTGGTAGAGAATTAAAGAATACAAATGCATAATGCAAGCAAAGTGGATGTAATGACATAAGCTGGCTGCTCTTCAGTCAGTGAAGATAATGATAATGTACTTTCTGTTGAAGACAATGACAAAAGCAAATACAAACCTGCCTCAAAAGATTATGATCCTGTAATATTTACAAAACAATTCAAAGTTTAAACAAGAGGGCCATGATGGCCCTGAAATCGCTCACCTGAGTTTATTGACCAAACATGCACCATCTAGTTTCCCAGTGACCTAGTTTTTTATCAGACATTACCCATCATCAAACACTTTTGAGATATCAATAAGACAAACATTCTGGCCAAGTTTCATGAGTATTGGACTGAAAATGTGGCCTCTACAGTGTACAAAAGGTTTTTCTAATATTTCATCAAGTGACCTAGTTTTGGACCCGACAAATACCCATTATCAAACTCTTTTGAGACATCACCAAAACAAACATTCTGACCAAGTCTGAAGAGTATCAGGCAGAAAATGTAGCCTCTGGAGTGTACACAAGGTTTTTCTAATATTTGACCCATTGACCTAGTTTTTGACTCCACATGACCCATTTTCAAACTCATTCAAGGTATCACCAGGACAAATATTATGAACAAGTTTTAGGAGTATCAGACTGAAAATGTGTCCTCCAGAGCATACAAAAGGTGTTTATAACATTTGACCTATTGACCCAGTTTTTGACCCAACATGACCCATATTCAAACTCATCCAAGATATTATAAAGGCAAACATTCTGACTAATTTTCAAGAGTGTTGGACTGAAAATGTGGCATCCAGAGCATATACAAGGTTTTTCTAAGATTTGACCTGGTGACCTAGTTTTTAACCCCCATTGACCCATTTTCAAACCTGTCTGAGATATCATCAAGACAAACATTCTGACCAACTTACAAGAGTTTCGGACTGAAAATGTGGCCTCTAGAGCCTACAACAGGTTTTTCTAACATTTGACCTAGTGACCTAGTTTTTGACCCCACATGACCCATTTTCGTTCTTGTCCGAGATATCATCCAGGCAAATATCCTGACCAACTTTCATGAGTATCCAACTGAAAATATGGCCTCTAGAGCGTACAAAAGGTTTTTCTAAGATTTGACCTAGTGACCTAGTTTTTGACCCCACGTGACCCATTTTCAAACTCGTCCGAGATATCATCCAGACAAACATTCTGACCAACTTTCATGAGTATCCAACTGAAAATGTGGCCTCTAGAGCGTACAAAAGGTTTTTCTAAGATTTGACCTGGTGACCTAGTTTTTGACCCCACGTGACCCATTTTCAAACTCATCCGAGATATCATCCAGACAAACATCCTGACCAACTTTCATGAGTATCCAACTAAAAATGTGGCCTCTAGAGCGTACAAAAGGTTTTTCTAAGATTTGACCTGGTGACCTAGTTTTTGACCCCACGTGACCCATTTTCGAACTCGTCCGAGATATCATCCAGACAAACATCCTGACCAACTTTCATGAGTATCCGACTGAAAATGTGGCCTCTAGAGCGTACAAAAGGTTTTTCTAAGATTTGACCTGGTGACCTAGTTTTTGACCCCACGTGACCCACTTTCGAACTCGTCCGAGATATCATCGAGACAAACATTCTGACCATTTTTCATGAGTATCCGACCGAAAATGTGGCCTCTAGAGCGTACAAAAGGTTTTTCTAAGATTTGACCTGGTGACCTATTTTTTGACCCAACGTGACCCACTTTCAAACTCGTCCGAGATATCATCCAGACAAACATCCTGACCAACTTTCATGAGTATCCGACTGAAAATGTGGCCTCTAGAGCGTACACAAGGTTTTTCTAAGATTTGACCTGGTGACCTAGTTTTTGACCCCACGTGACCCACTTTCGAACTCGTCCGAGATATCATCGAGACAAACATCCTGACCAACTTTCATGAGTATCCGACTGAAAATGCGGCCTCTAGAGCGTACACAAGGTTTTTCTAAGATTTGACCTGATGACCTAGTTTTTGACCCCACGTGACCCATTTTCGAACTCGTCCGAGATATCATCGAGACAAACATCCTGACCAACTTTCATGAGTATCGGACTCAAAATGCAGCCTCTAGAGCGTACACAAGGTTTTTCTAAGATTTGACCTAGTGACCTAGTTTTTGACCCCACATGACCCATTTTCGAACTCGTCCGAGATATCATCGAGACAAACATCCTGACCAACTTTCATGAGTATCCGACTCAAAATGTGGCCTCTAGAGCGTACACAAGGTTTTTCTAAGATTTGACCTAGTGACCTAGTTTTTGACCCCACATGACCCATTTTCAAACTCATCCGAGATTTCATCGAGACAAACATCCTGACCAACTTTCATGAGTATCCGACCAAAACTGTGGCCTGTAGAGCGTACACAAGGTAAAAAGTTGACGACGGACGACGGACGACGGACGACGCACGACGGACGACGGACACAGCACGATCACAATAGCTCACCATGAGCACTTCGTGCTCAGGTGAGCTAAAAAAAAAAAGGCCCAGAAAAGAGAGTGGGAAAATAAGAAAATGCTGGAAACCAGTACAATGTTTCCCACAATGTTCTTAACCATCCCCATCCAAAAAAAAGTATATATATATATTCAATTATCATTACTACATAATCTCAAGTTTCATGACCTTCACAAGAAAGTCCTTGAAAACATTGTGGGAAAGGGAGAAAATGCTGGTAACCAGCATCTTCTTTTTCAACAGTGTATTCTATCTGTCCAAATGCAATTGTCCACATATTTGTTCAATTCAATTTGTTGTCTGAAAATATTTCAATTTAGACTAAATAAGATTTTTTTGTTCATGAAGGCTTAACTCTTTACCACACAATCCTGACTTCTAACGACCCTGAGAAAGAAGCCTTCAGAAAATATTGTGGGAAAAGGAGAAAATGCTGGTTGGTAACCAGCATTTTCTCCTTTTTCCACAATGTTACCCTATCAAAGCATAATCACATCATTTGAGCCATTTTAGAATTGTTTTCAATTTGGATAGGTCTAAAACTTTGCTGCGTGGTAAAGGGTTAAGATTTTTTCAATATGGACAAGCCTACAGTTTCGACATTTTGTAAAGAGTTAGATAAACACAAGCAGTCGTTCAGTCATTTGCAAATGCTTTTAACTAAAGTAGTAGTACCAGGTAAACCCTAGACCTAATCAACAGAAAATAATACAATCATAAAGATGTACTGCTTTTCAGTTTAACCCTTTCCCAAACGGCAAATTTTGGACTAGACCAAATTGAAAACATTTGCAGACGACAATTCAACTCTTGCTGATTTCTGTCTATGATACGGTTGTGGGAAAAGAAGAAAATGCTGGTTACCAGCATTTTCTCCTTTTCCCACAATGTTTTCAAATGGCTACTGTTCTAGACCTGTAAAAATCAGGAATTGTTTGGGAAAGGGTTTAATTTTCAATCATTATACAAAAAGAAGAAAAAAAAAACAACAGAAGAAAATTGCCCTATGATGTTTCCATGCTATGGTCTAAAACAATGTGATAGAGAAATTCTTATGTAATAAAAATCATGTTCCTCAAAAATTTTTAATGATTACTTACATGATAGGGACATTTCTGAATGTTTTCAAAATTTGGAATGGAAAAAAAAAAATACATCCAGAAGAAAAAAAAAACTCTGACGCATGTATTTCCATGGTATTATTTTAGAATACTGACATGAAAATAGTCTATTCTAATCAAAACCATATTTGTCTAAAACATGTAAATGATTAAACCATTCACACACAATCCCTACTTTTGATGACCCTGAAAAAGAAGCCTATAGAAAACATTGTGGAAAAAGAAGAAAATACTGGTAACCAGCATTTTCTCCTTTTCCAACAATGTTTTCTAGCCTTCACAAAACAAATTTCAAATTTTCAGTCACTTTTATTTTGTCAACTGCAAATGCTTTGATTTGGACAAGCACAAAATTTTGTCGTTTGGTGATGAGTTAAATATGTTATAGGGATATAATTACCTTGTTTATAAAAATATGCATATTTCAAAGTTGGCAGCAAGTTGGTGTTAGCCATAATGAAAGAAAAAAAAACATGTGTACAACAGCTTTTTTGGGGGTAATCTAACTAGTGATGATGAAAATATGGAAAATAAACCAGAGTTAAAAGCAAATTCAGTATCACTGCTACTCTTACCAAACAATCCCTGGATTTTACAATCCTGAGATAGAAGCCTGTTGAAAACATTGTGGGAAAAGGAGAAAATGCTGGTGACCAGCATTTTCTCCTTTTCTCTCAATGTTTTCTACCTTTCTACAAACAAATTTCAGTCTTTTAGTCACATCTGCAATTGCTTTGAATTTGGACCAGTCTAAAATTTTGTTGTTTGGTAAAGAATTAACAGCCATTCATCTAGACATACAAATTTTCACAGTATGAACACTGATCCTTTTTTTATTTGATTGTCTGCACAAAACTTTTGATTTTATGCACAAAACAATACACCCATTCAACTTTTTGAGTATAAATGATACAATTTCAAAGTTCATTCTCTTTCCACTTGCTGAGTTCCCATTCACATACATGTGTGCGTAATTCACACACTGAAAAAAATAATTACACACAAAAACTTCAAGTGAAACATACATGCACACACAGATTTTGAAAATTTAACTAATCATAGATCTAGTAGATTCCGTAAATAAAGTCATTCCCTTTTTTGATAGAAATCATTTGAGTAATTGCCAATTGAAAATGCAAATGAACCCCGCCATTGTTTATAGGAACTACTATGACGAGTAGTAATAAACCACCACACTGTTGGTTGCTATGAAATATGCCTTGTAATTGGTTTCTCTTTCTTCGGACAAACAATTGATAACTGCAATGCAAGCTGCATTGTCAAGTAAAACAGGCTTGCTCATTGTGTTTCTTCTGTAAAAAAAATGTCTCAAAAAGTCTTTTTAAGTACCAGTTTGGAAAATGGTCTGCATCGAAAGCTGACAGAACAACAGGCCAACAGGTTAAAAACCTTTGATGAGTATCACTTTACTGTCTAATTTTGAAAAAGGTTAAAAATCATTTTATTTTGACTGCAGTAAATATGTCATGATTTAAGTGCTCTCCAAGAATTTCTTGTGCATTCCCAAAATTCTACCCCAGGGCATGCATGCACTCACAATAACAAAGGTGAATGGGAACACTGACTTGAACAAATATGTTCCTTCAAACTCAAATACAGTGCATGTGGAACATACAAACATATACTAAAGAAAATTATACTACAGATAGATATTTTTTTAAGAAGCTATTAATATACATGTATGTTTGAATAACAGGCAGGTCATTGGCATTAAAGCAATTGCCATAGTTAACCCTTTCCCAAACAAGCCCTTGTTTTTACATGTCTGCAGTAAAAGTCTTTTGAAAACACTGTGGGAAAAGCAGAAATTGCTCGTAACGAGCAATTTCTCCTTTTCCCACAGTGTTTTCTGCTCCTTCAGATAATTTTCTGCCATTGTTATGAAAGTTTAAATTGTCGTCTGCAAACTCTTCCAGTTTGGAAGTGTCTAAAATTTGTAGTTTGGGAAAGGGTTAAGCCATTTAGGTCTCATAAAGTTGAAGACACCCTGGTTTTGATGATGTATACACTTGTGTATTAGTAACCTACTTTTTGATCCCACATGATCCAATGACCTATTTTCTGACCCAACATTACCCAATTTTTAAATTGTACTAGAAATCATGAAGATCAAGTTTCATGAGCATTGGACTGAAAACGAGGCTATTAGCATGCACAATTTTCATAAGATTTGTTCTGATGCCCTAATTTTTCATCCAACCTAACCCAATTTCAATGTTGCCCAAAATATCATCAAGGAAAAACAATCAGAGTTTCATGAGTATTAGACTGAAAAGGAGGTCTCTAATATGCATAAAGGGTTTTCTAAGATTTGACCCAGTTACCTACTTGTGACCCAGTTTCAACCTGGTCTGAAATTTAATCAATACAAACATTCTGACTTCTGACTAAGTTTGATGAGTATTGGATAGAAAACAAATGGCCTTTTGAGTGCACATAAAGGTAATTGTTGATGCCTTAACAATACTTGACGGATAACAGACACAACAAGATCACAAAAGCACACACTGAACACTTTGTGTGCTTTGATGTATAACCCTTTGCCCCATAAAGCATTTCTATAGTATCTCTAACTAACTCTGAATAACAGCAAGGATGAAGCCGTTTCCTATGTGTATATGACACCTTTTGATAGCATAGAAAACATTGTGACAAAAGGTGAAATTGCTCGTCATGAGGTCATGAGCAATTTCACCTTTTGCCACAATGTTTTCCAAAGCCTCCTACAAGCAGCGCGTAGAAATGAGTATCTATGGAATAAAGGGTTAAGCATTACTTACTTTATACAGATAAATGCAGTAAGTTGAAAAATATAGATCCATAAAATAACAACAACACTAAATTGATACACAATAATTATAATGAATGAAATGAACAAAATCCCAAACCTCAAAAGCAAATATAACATTTTCAAATACGAAAAATTAACCCATTACCACCAAATCTCTACTTTTGACGACCGTAAGAATTAAAGAAACCTTTAGAAAACATTTTGGAAAAGGGACAAAATGGTGGTTACCAGCATTTTCTCCTTTTCCCACAATGTTTTCTACCCTTCACAAAACAAATTTCTAATTTTCAGTCACTTTTATTTAGTCATTCGCAAATGCTTTCGATTTGTACAAACCTAAAATTTTGTCGTTTGGTATGACAATGCTTTTATGCCTAGTTATTCCATAAGGGCTAAACTGTTACTAGTTGAATAGGAAATTTTGCAGTAAAAATACAATCATCCTTCACAATTCCCTGTGTTTTCTAAAAGTATATTCATCTCTGTTTCAGTTCTAAGGCTAACTTTCCGCATAAATGCCAATAAGCACTTTTTGTTCAGATTTTCTATGAAACAATTTGAAAAATGAAATCTGGATTCATGTACATGTAGCTTGAAATGTTTGTCAATTTGTAAAGTGTGTAGAATACATGTATATGTGTTTTATTCATTTGTACACTCCAGCAAAAAATGTCTGTTTCTAGACTTTCAAAGATGAAGCAAGATTATCCTCAGCTGAAGTCATCTTATCTTTAATGGTGGTTGGATCAATGCCTTGACTGCCCAGCCAGCTGCGAGCCTTGTTCTCAATCATTTCCCATTCATCATGACGATCACTGAAGTTCAGTTTCAACCAAACAAGGACTACAAGTGTGGCAGTAATGTCATCATTCTGACAAATATAAAGGGTTAACTTATTAACAATTTTCAATCTTACAACTCATAAACATTAACTTTTTAGAAAGTTTCAGGGTTACAACTCAAATTATCAATTTTTTAGCAAGTTTCAAACCTACAACTCTGAAACATTAACTTTTTTTGCAATTTTCAGGTTTACAATTCTGTAACATTAATTCTTTAACAAGCTACAAGCTTACAATCCTGAAAACATTATTAGTTGTAGGGTCAGGTGGCAGGGGACTTGGAAACTTGTTAACGGCTGTGGTTAATCATGTCGCACCGAGCAATTCACCACAGCCATGAACAAGTTTCCAAGTCCCCTGCCACCTGACCATACAACAAATTTATTATACTGCAAAGTTTTACCCTTTCAAAGCGTGTTAAGCAAAATTTTCCTGTTTTATAATTTCATGAATCAGGTATACTGACGAAAGAGAAATTCCCTTCTGAATGCCCCAATTCGATGCATCTGACGTCACTGGAAATTGACATCACTAAAACGTGCAGTTTGGTGCATAAATGTGCAGTCTGGTGATCGATCGCCGCCACCATTTTGGATGTTGTGTTGCACGTGTAGTGATGTTTACGGGGCACTCAAAAGGGAAACTGATTTTACGTGGTTTTTGCCAGGGAACATGATATAATTATATTCCTGGCATGTTAACCAATCAGATTACGAGAAATTTCTTTGCAGTATAATAATATTTTTTTAACACAGTAGAAGCTTTTAAACTCAGTAAACATCAATTTTTCAACAAGTTATAAGCTTACAATTCTATTTATCTGTCTGTCTATTTACTTGTTTATATTCCAAAATTCATCTATCAAATTGTTTGTTTGTTTGTTCATTCGTTCTTTCATTCAGCTTCAAAATTTTTTATCTATCATCTTGCAACAAGAACGTTTTTCACTTGTCAAAAGTGATGATGACTTTGTACGATTAAGGTCCCTCCATGCTCTAAGCATATTTGGTATGAACCATTAGAGGGAAAGAATCGGTTGGTTGGTTGGTTGGTTGTATTGGGGTTTAACGCCACTTTAACAGCTAAGGTCATATCATGGCGGTCGGTGATGCACACAGGTTTCCTGGCTTTCTCACACCTGTACTTACACTGCTTTCTTTTCAAAGCCACCAACTACTTTTATCACATGCTTCAGCAGAGGTGAGAGGCGAAAATACGCTGGAAAGAAGTTCGCCTCAACCGGGTATCGAACTCACAACCACCAGGTCACAAGTCCGACACTCTCACCACTGAGTCACCCGGGCAGGCGAGAAAGAATCGGATAGACCTCCTTGGTTCTTTAACATGCCCGGTGTAAAGCACCAATACATGCGAGGCTACCTCTGGGTTCCAAATTAGTTCACCTCTAGTTGGGTGGAAAACACAAGGTGTATCAGACAGGTCCTGGCTAGGCCTGATATCGAAACTCGGGCCTCAGAATTGACAGTCCTGCGCTTTATCACTGCATGACTGGTCCACCCTCTTGTCAAAAGTGAACGAACTTGCAAACAATAGATAAAGTTTTGCTCCGATTTGTCTGTGAAAGGCTAGTAAACATTTAGTTACCACACAACTGTACATTATGACAAACTAAAAGGAGAAACCTTTTGAAAACATTGTTCAAAAACTTCAAAAGAGTAAATAGTGGTAACTAGCATTTTCTGCTATCCCCACAATGTGTGCTACTTTTCAAAAAAAGAAATTTCACATCAGAGGCATTTTGTTTGTTGTCCGCATAATTATGCTCTCAATGTGAACCTGATCAAAAGTTGTCAGTCAGTATATAATTGATGGAAAAAGAGAAAAAAGCCGTTTCCTCCTTTTCCTCACAATATTTTCAAAGGCTAACACCAGATTATTTGGTAAGGGTTAACTCATTACCAAATGACAAAATTTTAGGTTTGCCCAAATTGAAAGCATTTGCAGATGACAACATAAAAGGTGACTGACAATTTGAAATTTGATTTGTGAAGGGTAGAAAACATTGTGGGAAAAGGAGAAAATGCTGGTTACCAGCCTTTTCTCCTTTTCCCACAATGTTTTCTAAAGGCATCTTTTTCAAGGGCGTCAAAAGTAGGGATGGTGTGGTAATGGGTTAAACTTTTAAACATTTTGGGACAGGGAGAAAATGCTGATGACCAGCATTTTCTCCTTTTCTCTCGACATTTTCAATCTCCCCAAAAACAAATATCAAATTATTTTTATCAAGTTTTGTCATTCTGCAAGTGCTATAAGTTTGGAAAAGTGTACAATCTTGTCACTTGGTAAAGAGTTAAACTTTTAGAGAAAGAGGGGGATCATCCCGCTATGGGGGCCAATAGAAAACTACACATACCTCTGACAGTTTAAGGGCTTTCATAGCATGAGCTTCAACTTTTAAAGCTTTACAGAGCTCTGAGCTTAAAGTCCAGTTGCCACGGAAACTCTGTAAGGATATCATGTTCATCATGGTATCTCCAGTTGCAGGCGCAGTACTTGACATGTCATCATCCATTGAAGCTAAAGAACATCTACTTATCCCTATACCAAGAAATCTCAATTTTTAACAATTTTAAGACTTTTCAGTACAATATTGCCAATTTGAAACAACCCTGGGAAGGGAGCCTTCAGTAAACATTGTGGGAAAAGAAGAAAATGCTGGTGACCAGCATTTTCTTCTTTTTCCACAATGTTTTCTACCCTATTAACTCGATCATTACCAAACAACAATATTTAAGGCTTGTCCAAATCGAAAGCATTTGCAGATGACAAACAAAAGTGACTAAAAATTTTTAATTTGTTTTGTGAAGAGTAGAAAACATTGAGGGAAAAGGAGAAAATGCTGGTCACCAGCATTTTCTCCTTTTCCCACAATGTTTTCTAAAGTCTTCTTTCTCAAGGTCGTCAAAAGTAGGGATTGTATGGTAATGGGTTAAAGAAGAATTACACCATCTGAGCAATATTAAAATTGTCGTATGCAATAGCTTTCACTTTGTACAAGTTTAAAACTTTGTCATCCAGTAAAGAGTTAAGAGGAAAGGCTCTTGAAAACTTTGTGAGAAAAGGAGATAGTGAAACATGCAACCCCCTTATCACACATTCAGGCACTAATCAATGCCATTTTGATCAACTTGCATGTAGAGAACTGTACTAAACTGCTGTAAAAGCTAGCTCATCACCAAGGCAGGTTTTACATGTTTATGTATCTAACCTCTCTGGGTGACAGTAGGAAAACATGAAGAAAACAAGGGATGTGGCCAATTTTTTCCCACACTTTTCTATTAACTCTTTACCAAACAATCCCGACTTTTAACGACCCTGAGAAAAAAGTCTTTTGAAAACATTGTGGGAAAAGGAGAAAATGGTGGTAACCAGCATTTTCTCCTTTTCACACAATGTTTTCTACCCTTCCCAAACCAAGTTTCAAACTTTCAGTCACATTTATTTTGTCGTCTGCAAACGCTTTCAATTTAGACCGGTCTAAAATTTTCTCGTGTGGTAAAGAGTTAAAATACTAGTATTTTCTATATCACCTTTGCAGCTGTAATAACAGATAAATACACGTAAGACAGGCTAGATGTTAAGTTGCAGCAAAAGCTCAGTTGGTAAAGACAAGAGACACTCAACTATAATTCTGTCCATGGTCGTGAGGTAGAGCGTCGGCCTCATAACCTAAACGTCCCGAGTTCGATACCCGGGAGCGGGTGTCAACTTTGGGATTTTTCATTGGCCCATACATTCGGCGCGAGTACTGGTGTAGGTCCCAGGAAGCAGAATTGAGAGAGATTAGTATAAGTTGTAAGAACTTGTTTCTCATTCAATGTTAAATATATATGTTTAAACTAAACTAACTACATGTATTATTCTTAATGATGCCAAATAATTTCAATTTTACCCCACTCTCCTGGAAAATATCATTAAACAATCGTAATCAAAATGGATTTTGCTTGAAAGTTTTTCTTGTTCATTTCTCTCTTTTCAAAATCTACTTTTAATATACCTTTAACCCTCTACCATACAATAATGAGTTTCATTGATTCTGACAGAAAAGACATTTGAAAACATTGTAGGAAAAGGAGAAAATGCTGTTCACCCATTACTGTACAATCCCTACTTTTGACGCCCCTGAAAAAGAAGCCTTTTGAAAACATTGTGAGAAAAGGAGAAAATGCTGGTAACCAGCATCTTCTCCTTTTCCCACAATGTTTTCTTCCCTCCACAAAAGAAATTTCAAACTTTTAGTCACTTTTATTTTGTCATCTGCAAATGCTTTCAATTTGGACAAACCTAAAATTTTTTGTTTGGTAATGAGTTAATAGGCATTTTTTTCCTTTTCCCACAATGTTCTCTCCGATTTCAAAGACAGAAATTATCTTTTGAGCAACAGGAAATTTGTTGTTTGCAAATGCTTTTAGTTAAAAAAGGTCCAAGGTTAGCTCTAGAAGATTACAAAACATCAGATTTGTCCAAAATAGAAAGCACTTGCAGATGATAAACCAAATCTGGACCAAAAATAGAATGCGAGTATGAAAAGGCAGGAAACATGGTGCCAGCATTTTCTCCTTTTCCCACAATGTTTTCAAAGGGTATCTGGTCGCTCGGGTAAGGTTTAGTGCGGGCTGCTGTAAAACACGAAATGTTCGCATTGTGCAAACCTTCGCAATTGTCACATATTGATTTTAACAAGAGCTTCGCAAAGCGGCGCATATACGCCCGAAGGGGCTTGTCAGTGAAATGAGTTGAAATGACGGAAGGGCCAATAATGAAGAGTAGTTAATCTCCATGATATGTGAAAAATATTAAAGGGCAATAGCTAAAAAAAGAAGGGTGGCACAGTTACAAATTTTGTGAATTGCTGTTCTCCACAAGGTGTTCTATCAGTCTTGAAAGGTTCAAGATCATAGCTTTTATATTTTAGAAATTATGGCCCACACGAAAATTCAAAGAGAAAACTAACAAAGAGCAATAACTAAAAAGGAAGGATGGCAGAGTTATGGTTCTTGTGCAGTGCACTTCTTCATAATGTGTTCTGTTAGTCTTTGAAGTTTCAAGATGATAGGTTTTAAAGTTTGGGAGTTATGGCCTGGACAAAAATTCAAACTGAAAATTAAGAAAGGGCAATAACTAAAAAAATAAAGGTCACAGAGTTATGGTTCATGTGCAATGCACTTCTCCATAATGGGTTCTATCAGTGTATGAAGTTGCAAGTTATTAGCTTTTATAGTTTGGAAGATATGGCCTGGACAAAAATTCAAACTGAAAATTAACAAAGGGCAATAACTCAAAAAATAAAAGTGGCACAGTTATGGTTCATGTGCGATGCACTTCTCCACAATGTGTTCTATCAGTGTATGAAGTTCCAAGTTAATAACTTTTATAGTTTAGAAGTTATGGCCTGGACAAAAATTCAAACTGAAAATTAACAAAGGGCTGTAACTCAAAAAATAACGGTGGCAGAGTTATGGTTCATGTGCACTGCACTTCTCCATAATGTGTTCTATCAGTGTATGAATTTGCAAGTTTTTAGGTTTTATAGTTTGGAAGTTATGGCCTGGACAAAAATTCAATCCGAAAATTAACAAAGGGCAATAACTCAAAAAATAGAAGTGGCAGAGTTATGTTCCATGTGTACTGCACTTCTCCATAATGTGTTCTATCAGTGTATGTAGTTTCAATTTGATACCTTGTATGGTATGGAACTTATGGCCTGAACAAAAATTCAAAGTGAAAAGTTGGTTATTTCAGAAATCAAGGGCAGATAATTTTGGAACGCAAACAGCGATCAAAATTCTAAGACCCAGGTGCACAACTAGACATCATGGAGATTCATTGTGGCAAGTTTCAAAGAATTCCGATGAAAACTGTAGGAGGAGTTGCACACACAAGAAATTGCTAACGGACGGACGGACGGACGGACAGACAGACGGACGGACGGACGGACGGACGACCAGGGGTATAACATAATATGACCCTTCGGGCGTATAAAAAAGAATGAAAAATTTAATAGCGTAAATTTAGGCTTGATTAATCCTTTACCAAACAATCCCGGATTTTTACGACCCTCAGAAAGAGGCCTTCTGAAAACAATGTGGGAAAAGGAGAAAATGCCGGTAACCAGCATCTTCTCCATTTACCACAATGCTTTCTAACCTTGCCAAAACAAATTTTGACTTTTGAGTCACATTAATTTTGTCGTCTACAAATGCTATCAACTAGGACAAGTGTTATGGCATATTTTACCAAGATACTGGGTCATGTCCGAGCAATAATTGGCACCCTTTTCAGCATCAATTAGTGTGCTTTTCATCAAATTCAACTAGTATACAGCTTGGCATTTACGAAAGATTCATCAAAGAAAAAGATGAGGCTTGTTGAACTGAATAACATGTGATAAGTTGTTTAAAAGTACACACTTAAGGTAGAAATATGAAAATTCTGTTTTTAGCTCTCACAGAAAATTAAAAGACTAATTAGGTCTGTATTTGGTGATTCGCAAAATTTTAGACCCACAATAATATTCATTCTTAAAGTAGTTGTGAAATAGAGATAAATAAAACAAAATTGACAAATTACCATGAACATTTCTTTTTTTGTGAATCTTCCTCAAACCAGAACCTGCTGCTGGAAGAGGGGCCGCTACAAACAGAAAAAACAAGACTATAGCTTATGAGTGAAATTCAATTCTTTGAGCAACTTTGGTAAAGCTTCACCCAAGGAACATCCCTATCAAGTTTCATCATGATTGGCCCAGTCGGTTAGGAGAAGAAGATGTTTAAAGAAATTGTTGACGGGCGACAGACGCCGGACATGGGGCAATCAAATATCAAAGCTCTACACCTTCCAGTTTCAAAGAAGAATTTTAAATTTTCCTTCTTTGTCCTATGTTGGAACTTGTGGTCCACGGGTCTGGGTCAGTTTTAACCAAAGCAGCATCCTTGGAACAAACTTGGTAGAGCCTCCAACTACCGTCCACTCAAAGATGCTACATACCAAATATCAAAGCTCTACACCTTCCCGTTTAAGAGAAAAAGAAATTTAAAATTTTCCTTCTTTGTTCATATGTTTCAACCTGCGACCTCTGGGGCATGGCCAGTTTTAACGCCAGGGACATTATATGACAAAACTTGGTATAAGTCTAATAGAAGATTCTGCATACCAAACATCAAGGCTCTGCACCTTCAAGTTTCAGAGAAGATTTTTAAATTTTTCCTTCTTTGTTGCTATGTTCCAACCTATGACCCCCCCCCCCCCCCATAATATGAACAAACTTGGTAGAGGTCCACTAGGAACTGCTATATGCCAAATACATGTATCATAGCTCTATACCTTCAAGTTTTAGAGAAGAAGAATTTTAAAATTTTTTTCTTTGTTCCTATGTTCGAACTTGAGACCCACGGGGCGGTGCCAGTTTTGACCCCACAGGCATGATTTAGACAAACTTGGTAGAGGTCCACTAGGAGATGCTACATACCAAATATCAAAGCTCCTTGCCATCTAGTTTCAGAGGAGAAGAATTTTAAAGTTTTCCTTCTTTGTTCCTATGCTCAAACTAGTGACCCCTTTGGTGGGGCCAGTTTTGACCCCAGGGACATCATTTGAATAAACTTGGTAGAGGTCCACTAGGAGATGTAACATACCAAATATCAAAGCTCTACGCTTTCTAGTTTCTGAGGAAAAGAACTTTAAAATGTTCCTTCTTTGTTCCTATGCTCAAATTTGTGACCCCCGGGTTGGGGCCAGTTTTGACCCCAAGGACATAATTTGAACACACTTGGTAGAGGTCCACTAGGAGATGCCTCATACCAAATATCAAAGCTCTAGGCCTTCAAATTTCAGAGCGAAGATTTTTTAAAGTTTTCATTCTTTGTTCCTGTGCTCAAACTTGTGACCCCTGGGATGGGGCCAGTTTTGACCCCAGGGATATAATTTGAACAAAACTGGTAGAGGTCCACTAGGAGATGCTAGATACTAAATATCAAAGCTCTATGCCTTCTAGTTTCAGAGGAGAAGATTTTTAAAGTTTTCCGTCTTTGTTCTTATGCTCAAACTCGTTATCCCCAGGGGCCGGGCCAGTTTTGACCCCTGGGATATAATTTGAACAAAACTTGGTAGAGGTCAACTAGGAGATGCTGCATACCAAATATCAAAGCTCTACGCCTTTAAGAGAAGAAGATTTTCAAAGATTTTGTTTTTTTATCTTTTTGTTGCCATGGCAACCATAGTTATGGGTGGAATTAAATTCTTTGAACAAATTTGGAAGAGCTTCACCCAAGGAACATTCCTGCCAAGTTTCATGAAGATTGGCCCAGTGGTTTAGGAGGAGAAGATGTTTAAAGAAATTGTTGACGGACGACGGATATAGGGCGATCACAGTAGCTCACCTTTAGCACTTTGTGCTAAGGTGAGCTAACAAAAGGCAAAAAACATTTTTTGTTTATTTTGCAAACTCTTTACTGCAGTATCTTGTTTTAACAACACTGACAAATATGGCTTTTGATAGCATTCTACCCTTCAAAACACATCCTTGGAGCCACATTTTAACATGCTTTTAACATGAACCAGTCTAAAATTTTGTCCAGTGGTACTGAGTTTAATCATCAAGTGATTGATTTAATTCTTTACCAAAACTGAAAGCATTAGCAGCACCAAAATAAATGTGACTGAAAAATTAAAATTTGGCTTGGGAAGGGTAGAAAACTTTGTGGAAAAAGGAGAAAATGCTGGTTACCAGCATTTTCTCCTTTTCCCACAATGATTTCTAAAGGCTTCTTTCTTAGGGTCGTCAAATTTTACTTTAAGTAGGGATTGTGTGGTAATGGGTCAACCTCATCCTGACCTTTTTGCCGAATAAATATGTAGGCATATTAGTAACTCTGACCATAATTCAGGAAGTTATACATATATGGGAAGATACAGGTAAGCGATTTAAGGTAAGACCTGTGTAATGCACTTCCGGTGAAAATTCTAATTGGTTGATAAATAAGGATATATAAGGATTTATGCAGAAATAATATTTTTGCACATTTCTAACGAATCAGAAATTCTGTTTATGTCTATCTTGAAATTATTTTTTGATACTTTTGTTTGTTTTCTGAAAAGGGAGGTAATTATCATCTCTCTTTTGAATTGAGAATATAGTGGTTTTAGATTTGTAAATGATAATTCAAAGGAGGAAAAAATGGAAAAAATGAAAATGTGAAAGTAGTTCAATAATCATTTTTAATTATAGCTAATTTTGCAGGATGATATTTTAGTGGAAATAGCTGTTTTCCATTACACAGGTCTTACACGTTAATTGGTGCATTTGTACAAAATATACAATAGAGATAGAGAAACTCAGGGTAAACTTCGACGATGATCCTAGGTAAATACAATGAGTATAGTGATCAATATGTTTAAGTAAGAATGAAAGTAAATCTATCCAGAACAAACTGCAAAATCAATGATTTGTGTCAGGTAAGTAATTTTGGATATTTGAAGAGCATTGAAAGAGAACTCTGTAATCTGAAATTGATATTCATTCTCTCAACAGTCCTGATTATCCTAGGCATGGAGTTCATGAGTGAGTTTTATCCTCCTCACTGGGAAGGTGGCCAGCTTTTCCAAAAGGGATGTTCTCAGTTGGGCCACAGTAACAAGGGTAGTCTAGCATCGTTGAATCTGTCAATCCAGCTAGTTCTTGCTCTTTAGGGGATAGGCTGGGGCTGTATGGTAGCTAATATATGTGGATATTTTTGTTAATGAGAAAATTGGGACAGATCCTTGCTAACTGCGGCTTGGCATTATCTTGCTGGAATGTGAGGTTGTTTTGCTGCAATAATGGGATAATATGGGTTGGAGGATCTCATAGCTATACCTAGCGGCAGTAGAATTACCTGCTAACACAACCTGTGGTGATCCAAGTTCATGTGAGATTCCTTCCCACACCAAAATGGATCCATCCCCAAACCTATCCCTATCTACTACACAGAAGTCAGCAAATTGTTCTCCATGATATTGGTATACTCAAGTTGACTGTTTGCTCAAAACAGAGTGAACCGGGACTTAACTCATTACCAAACGACACTATTTTTGACTGGTCCAAATTGAAAGCATTTGCAGACGACAAAATAAAAGTGACTGAAAATATGAAATTTGTTTTGTGAAGGGTAGAAAACATTGTGGGAAAAGGAGAAAATGCTGGTCACCAGCATTTTCTCCTTTTCCCAAAATGTTTTCTACCTTTTTCATATCAAGTTTTTTATCCAAATTTATTTTGTCGTCTGCAAATGCTTTCAATTTGGACTAGCCCAAAATTTTGTCTTTTGGATAAGTTTTGAACAGATGACATAATTTTAGACTTGTCCAACTTGAAAGCACTATTCAGACAACAAAATTCAGTGGGCCTCATAGCATTTTCTCCTTTTCCCACAATGTTTTCAAAAGACTTTTATATCAGGGCCGTTAAAAGTCGGAATTGTGTGGAAAAGAGTTAACACTTATCCTAATAAATAACTAAACAAAATTTTTCATTTTGATAGTATAAATCCAAATATTGCCATTTCAAAGTTATTCCAGACGAGCAGAAAATGCTGTAAAAATGACAATCAAAGGGAAATAACTCATAGAAAATATTAGGCAGAGTTATGGTTGTTTTTTTTTTTTCGGAATAATATCTCTGTATCGGACAGTGTAAATCTAAGATCAGATGTTCAGGCTGTAGATGACAAAAATCATATTCCAGACAAGCAGAAAATGTTGTAAAAATGACAATCAAAGGGAAATAACTTATAGAAAATATTAGGCAGAGTTAGAAGATGTTCAGGCTGTAGATGACAAAAGTCATATTCCAGACGAGCAGAAAATGCTGTAAAAATGACAATCAAAGGGAAATAACTCATAGAAAATATTAGGTAGAGTTAGAAGATGTTCAGGCTGTAGATGACAAAAGTCATATTCCAGACAAGCAGAAAATGCTGTAAAAATGACAATCAAAGGGAAATAACTCATAGAAAATATTAGGTAGAATAGGAAGATGTTCAGGTTGTAAACGGCAAAAGTCATAAATAATATCTCTGTATTGGACAGTGTAAATCCAAGATTAGACTGAATGTTCTGTGCAGTCTGATCTTGATGTACACAATCCACAAAAGGTTAGTGAGTTGCGCTTAGCAGCCAAAAGGTTAAGAACGTTTACTAAAAATTGCAATTTTAACTCTTTCCCACACAATCCCAACTTTTAATGACCGTGAGAAAGAAAGTTTTTGAAAGCATTGTAGGAAAAGGAGAAAATGTTGGTTACCAGCATTTTCTCATTTTCCCACTATTTTTTCTATCCTTTTCAAATCAAATTTCCATTTTTAATTCACACTTAATTTGTTGTCTGCAAATGCTTTAAATTTGGATTAGTCCAACTTTTTGCTGTTTGGTAAAGAGTTAGGCATTTGCAGACACCATATTGCTATGTGCCTCAAATACTAAATTTTGAGAAAGGACAGGAAACATTGTGGAAATTGAGAGAAATGCTAGTTATTTACTGGAGTTATTCGCCCTTGAATTAGGAAAATCGCCAGATTTGATTGTTAACACACCAGCTACAAATATGAACCAATCAGCACCAAACTTGGTATATATGACCATTTGATCTTGAATGAGAGTTCGATTATGGGTCTAATTGGACCAGAAGGACTGGAGTTACCTTTCCTTGAATAACAGTCTACTATTTTCTCCTTTTCCCACCATGTTTTCTAAAAGCTTCAAAGGGTTGTTACACTTGGGGTTATGGATTAAAGGGTCAAACACAAGGTAATATAACCCATTACCACACAATCCCTACTTTTGACGCCCCTGAGAAAGAAGCCTTTTGAAAACACTGTGGGAAAAGGAGAAAATGCTGGTAACCAGCATTTTCTCCTTTTCCCACAGTGTTTTCTACCCTTCCCAGAACAAATTTCAATTTTTCATTCACCTTCATTTTGTCGTCTGCAAATGCTTTCAATTTGGACCAGTATAAAATTTTCACGTGTGGTAACGAGATAACAGATGAGAAAGACTTTCAAATTGAGAACTTACCTCCCATATCTGAAGACACTTGATTACAATAATAATCTTTATCCCCTTTAAAAATGATATCCACAATTTTAGCCTCTATCTGATTTATCCTCTGCTAATGCTTTAACTCTTTACCAGACAATCCTGACTTTTAAAGAACCTGAGAAAGAAGCCTTCTGAAAACATTGTGGGAAAAGGAGAAAAAGCTGGTAACCAGCATTTTCTCCTTTCCCAACAATGTTTTCTTCCCTTCCCAAAACAAATTTCAAAGTCACTTTTATTTTGTTGTCTTCAAATGCTTTCAATTTGGACCAGTCTGATTTTTTTGTTTTGGTAAAGAGTTAAGAGTTGAACAAGCCTTAACCCTTTCCCAAACAATCCCTGGATTTTACGGGTCTGAAATAATATCCTTTTGAAAACATTGTGGGAAAAGGAGAAAATGCTGTTTAACAGCATTTTCTCCTTTGCCCACAATTTTTCAACCCAAACATCTTTTCAACTAGAGTTGAATTGTCGTCCGCAAATGCTTTCAATTTGGTCTAGTCCAAATATTTGTCGTTTGGGAAAGGGTTAAAGATGACCCTTCAGATTTTGGGACAAAAATTTTGCAAAAACACAAAAAATAAAATTTATGTTCCCAAAGATTTATAATTTTCATTAAAAAGTCGAAAACCACCCAACAACAAGAGAAATTAGAGATTAAATACAGCCCAGGTCGGCGCCAACGGGAAACACGGTCTATTTTTACATAAGCAACTTGCTAATTTACATACTGGAAATACACACAGGAAGCTTCACAAATAGCGTCCGAATAAGACATTATGGAAAATTATTACATAAAAAAAACCTAAAAACCCACCTTTAAAGTTTGTCTTTTAAGTGAAAAGTAAAGTAATTTTTGCAATTATTTGAAAATAACCTGTACAACAAAGTCAGTTTCAATTTGCCAATCACTAAAAAATCAATTTGACAAAAGAAGATAAGAAATTTCCAAGTCCAATAACTCTATTAACCCTTTCCCAAACAATCCCTGATTTTTACGGGTCTGGAATAGTAGCCTTTTGAAAACATTTTGGGAAAAGGAGAAAATGCTGGTAATCAGCATTTTCTCCTTTTCCCACAATGTTATCTACCAATTCATAGACAGAAATCATCTTTTCAGCTAGAGTTGAATTGTCGTCTGCAAAGCTAGTTCAAAAGTTTGTCATTTGGGAAAGGGTTAAATACTAAATGTAATTAAACAAATCATGCTCTTGGAAAAAAGGAGTTAAAAGCATCTACAAAAAAGTATCAACCCAGGTGAGCCTGCGCAGTCTGCCTAGGCTTGATGCTTTTTCCTTAAGGTAAATTTTCTGCATGTTAAAGGGTCACTCTACCATATAGTTCAGCTGGCTGTTAAACAAAATGGAACTTAAAGATGGGTATTTAGAAATTTTCACATCACACCAAATTGAAAAATATATAGGTCGATGAAATTTATATGAAAAAACAATACAAATCATCAGTAATTAACTCTTTACCACACAACAAAATTTTAGACTGGTTCAACTTGAAAGCATTTGCAGACGACAAAATAAAGGTGACTGAAAAATTGAAATTTGTTCTGGGAAGGGTAGAAAACACTGTGGGAAAAGGAGCAAATGCTGGTTACCAGCATTTTCTGCTTTTCCTACATTGTTTTCAAAAGGCTTCTTTCTCAGGGGCATCAAAAGTAGAGATTATGTGGTATTGGCTTATGAATCATAAAATTACAAAAAGAAAATTTTTATGGTGGTATTCCCTTAAAAGGCTACGTAGCCTCTTAAGCTATTTTTAGATTTCCGGCCAAAATCAAACAAGAGGACCATGATGGTCTTATATCGCTCACCTGAGTACTAAGCTGTAAAATCAAACTTGTGGCCCCTGGGCAGGGTCAGTTTTGACCCTAGGGATATCCTAAACAAGAGGGCCAAGATGGCCCTGGATCGCTCACCTGAGTTTTGAGATGACCATAGCCTATATCTTTTTTTTTGAGGTATTGAAACATTGGAACCAAATTTATAATTTTGCTAAGCAATTTTCAAAAGGTCACCTGTAAAATTCTTTTCCAAATCTGACCATCAGTTTCAAAAAGAAGAATTTTTAAGAATTCTTCATTTCTGTATAAGAGCAAGTATCCCCCATCCACGAGAGCCATGTTTCTTGATGGATCAAAATTTACGAACAAGTTTTGAAAAGGGTCATCCAAGGAACATTTCGGAAAATTTCTTTTAAAATCTGACCAGGGGTTTCAGAGAAAGAGAATTTTCAAGAATATCATCATGTCCATATAGTGCAAGTAGCTCCCATTCACAAGAGCAAGGATCACCCAAGGAACATCTCTGTCAAATTATTTTAAAATCTGACTAGGGGTTTCAGAGAAAAAGAATTTTCAAGAATTTCTTCATTTCCATATAATGCAAGTAGCCCCCATTCACCAGAGCCATGTTTCTTCATGGATCAAAATTTTGTGAACAGTTTTTGAAAAGGGTCACCCAAGGATCATCACTGTGAAATCATTTTAAAATCTGTCCAGCTGTTTCAGAGAAGAAGAATTTTTAAAAATTTCTTTATTTCCCTATAGTGCAAGTAGCCCCCATTCACCAGAGCCATGTTTCTTGACGGATTAAAATTTTGTGAACACTTTTTGAAAAGGATCACCCAAGGAATATCCCAGAGAAATTATTTCAAAATCTGACAAATGGTTTCAGAGAAGAAAAAATTTTAAGAATTTCCTCATTTCCCAATAGTGCAAGAAGCCCCCATTCACCAGAGCCATGTTTCTTGACGGATCAAAATTTCGCGAACAAGTTTTGAAAAGGGTCACCCAAGGAACATCTCTGTGAAATTATTTCAAAATCTGACCAGCGGTTTCGGAGAAGAAGATTTTTTAAGAATTCCTTCATTTCTATATAGTGCAAGTAGCCCCCGTTCACCAGAGCCACATTTTTTGACGGATCAAAATTTCACGAACAATTTTTGAAAAGGGTCACGCAAGGAACATATCTGTGAAATTATTTCAAAATCCAACCAGCAGTTTCAGAGGAGAAGATTTTTTAAGAATTCCTTCATTTCTGTATAGTGCAAGTAGCCCCCATTCACCAGAGCCACAATTTTTGACGGATCAAAATTTCACGAACAATTTTTGAAAAGGGTCACCCAAGGAACATATCTGTGAAATTATTTCAAAATCCGACCAGCGGTTTCAGAGAAGATTTTTAAAGAATTTGCTAAAAAATTCCATTTCGTTGCCATGGCAACCAGAGTTTTTGACAGAATCAAATTCTGTGAACAATTTTTAAAGAGGGCCTCCCAAGGAACATTCCTGCCAAGTTTGGTCCAAATTGGCCCAGCGGTTTAGGAGGAGTTGATGTTTAAAGAATTGTTGACGACGCACGACGCACGACGGACGACGGACGACGGACGACGCACGACGGACGACGGACACCCAGTGACCCTAAAAGCTCCCCTTGAGCACGTTGTGCTCAGGTGAGCTAAAAAAACTTGGTAGAAGTCCACTAGGAGATACTACTTACAAAATATCAAAGGTCTGCACCTTCTAGTTTCAGACAAGAAGAATTTTAAAGTTTTCTTTCTTTGTTCCTGTGTTTCAAACTTGTGAACCCAAGGGGCAGGGCCAGCTTTGGCTCCAGGGACATCATAAGAACAATCTTAGTAGTGTTCCATTAGGAGATTGTACATACCAAATTTCAAAGCTCTGCACCTTCTAGTTTCAGAGATAAAGAATTTTAAAGTTTTCCTTCTTTGTTCCTATGTTTCAAACTTGTAACCCCCGTGGCGGGGCCAGTTTATACCCCAGGGAAATCATATGAACAATCTTTGGTAGAGGTCCACTAGGAGATGCTACATACCAAATATCAAAGCTCTGCATCTTCTAGCTTCAGAGAAGAAGTTTAAAGTTTTCCTTCTTTGTTCCTATGTTTCAAACTTGTGATCCCCGAGCCGGGCCAGATTTGACCCCAGGGACATCATATGAACAATCTTCATAGAGGTCCAAAATGAAATGCTACATACCAAATATCAAAGCTCTGCACCTTCTTGTTTCAGAGATGAAGAATTTTAAAGTTTTCCTTCTTTGTTCCTGTTTCAAACTTGTGACCTCTGGGGCAGGGCCAGTTCTCTTCCCAGGGATATCATAATTATGAACAATCTTTGTAGAAGTCCACTAGGAGATGCTACATACCAAATTTCAAAGCTCTACACCTTCTAGTTTCAGAGAAGAAATTTTTCAAAGATTTTGCTATTTTTTTCCTTTTGGTTGCCATGGCAACCAGGGTAATAAGTGGAATTCAATCTCTTGAACAACTTTCATAGAGCTTCACCCAAGGAACATCCCTGCCAAGTTTCATCCAGATTGGCCCAGTGGTTTAGGAGGAGAAGATGTTTGAAGAAATTGTTGACGGACGAAGCACGACGGACACCAAACATTGGGCGATCACAAAAGCTCACCACGAGCACTTCGTGCTCAGGTGAGCTAAAAAGCATTGAGGGAATGTTAAGTGACTTGCACGTGACTAATGACTATTAAATTCCATAATATAACAAACATGTAATTATTTTCCATAATGTCTAGAGCTTTGGACGCTATGTTTGAAGCTTCGTCTGCATATTTCTGGTATGTAAATGAACGGGTTGCTCATATAAAAATAGATCATGTTTCCCTTCAGTGATGACTTTGGCTGTAGTAAATTTTCTAATATATCTAGTTGTCGGATGGTTTTTGACTACTGGGGTTTAATGAATGAAAATTATAAGGCTTTGGGAGTATAAGGATGATTTTTTTGTAGTTTTGTAAAATTTTCATCCCAAAATCTGAAGGGCCACCTTTAAGGACCAATACATGTAATAACTGCACAAGTGGAAATGTTTGTAATGTAAAAATTTTTCAATTCACATATTTCACAAGTATACTAACAAGTAACGGGTGTCTTGAATTCGCAAACATTTCCATTAGCCAAATGTCTGTGATCGGGTAATTCTAGCTTATGACTCAGTCAGGTATTTGACAAAATGGATTTTTTTCCTTGTCCATATCCAGTTTTTATGTCAAGGTCACAAAATTTGAAATTGTGTTGTAAAGTGTTAATTTATCTACTTACACCCACAGACAAACAGATAGACAAGAATTCATCCTTGACTTTGACAAAATATTATGCAGAAATACTAGTTAACATAAAACATAATTAAAGTACTGTAGCAAATGGTTTTAACTTTTCAGCACACTATCCTGACAAAGCCTTTTGAAAAGAAGAAAATGAATGGTTATATTATTTTCTCCATTTCCCATAATGTTTTTTCTACCCTTTCTATGAAAACTCTTAACAATTTGAGCCACATTTAATGTTTTCGTCCGCATAATACTTTCAATATGAACAAAGCTAAATATCTCAGTGATATCATGGCAGCCAGTGCACCTATCCAGTTTCTTTTACCAGTACTATCTACAATGTTCTTTCCAAGCCACTGGCTTCTTTCCTACATAACCAGAGTTGAAACAGTTGTCAGTGGCTAGACAGGAATGAATCTTGTCACAATAACTACCATCAATCCTCAGAAAGAAATTGACTTCGCGGACGATCTAACTAGCTTCCAAACTGAGAACTTACCTTCCATGCTGTTCGTTCGTAATGCCATCATCATAGGGGCTACAGAAATTCAAAACAGAAAAATCTCATACAATGAATGAAGCTTGAACTGCACCATGCCGACTTTTAACAACCCAGGGAAAGATGCCTTCAGAAAACATTGTAGGAAATGGAGGAAACGCCTGCAACCTACATTTTCTCCTTTTCTCACAATATTTTCTACCATATCAAAGGACAATTGCCCTGTTTGAGCCACAATGAAATTGTAGTCTACAAATACATGCCTATGATTTGGACAAGGCTAAACTTTTGTTGTGTGGTAAAGGGTTACATATGAACCAGTTAGTAATCAATTTTAAGTCTTAACTCATTACCAAACGACAAAATTTTAGACTGGTCCAAATCAAAGGAATATGCAGCCGACAAAATAAAATTGACTGAAAAATTAAAATTTGTTTTGTGAAAGGTAGAAAACATTGTGGGAAAAGGAGAAAATGCTGGTTACCAGCATTTTCTCCTTTTCCCACAATGTTTTCTAAAAGCTTCTTTCTAAGAGATGTCAAAAGTAGGGGTTGTTTGGTAATGGGTTAACTTTAGAACAAAACTGTAGACTAATCCAAAATGAAAGTATTTTGGGACAGCAACTTAACTGTTTACCATAAAATCCCAACTTTTAACAACCCTGAGAAAAAAGTCTTTTGAAAACGTTGTGGGAAAAGGAGAAAATGCTGGTAACCAGCATTTTCTCCTTTTCCCACAATGTTTTCTACCCTTCCCAAACCAAATTTCAATTTTTCAGTCACATTTATTTTGTCGTCTGCAATTATGCTTTCAGTTTGGTCTGGTCTAGAATTTTCTTGTGTGGTAAAGAGTTAAATGTAGCTCAAATGCTAGAATTTGTCTTTAGTAAAGTAGAAAGCATTGTGGGAAAAGGAGAAACAAGAGGGCCAAGATGGCCCTGGATCGCTCATCTGAATTTTTGAGAGGACCATAGCCAATTGTTTTCAAAATCTACTGAGCCATTTTAGAGAAGAATAATTTTTAAAAATTTCTTCATGTCTGTATAGTGTGAATAGCCCACAGCCATCAGAGCCATGCTTCTTGATGGATCCAAATTTCTCAAGCAAATTTTGAAATGGGTCAGCTAAGAAACATTTCTGTGAAATTTTATAAAAATCTGACCAGCCCTTTCAGAGAAGAAGAATTTTAAAGAATTTCTTCATGGGCATATTATTGCAAATAGCCCCCATTCACCAGAGCCATGTTTATTGACAGATCAAAATTTTGCAAACAGTTTTTTGAAAGGGTCATCCAAGAAACATCTCTGTGAAATTATTTCCAATTCTGACAAGCAGCTTCAGAGAAGAAGAATTTTTATGAATTTCTTCATTTCCGTATAGTGCAAGTAGCCCCCATTCAACAGAGCCATGGTTCTTGACGGATCAAAATTTCGCGAACAATTTTTGAAAAGGGTCTTCCGAGGAATATCTCTGTGAAATTATTTCAAATTCTGACCAACGGTTTCAGAGAAGAAGAATTTTAAAGGAATTTCTTCATTTCTGTATAGTGCAAGTAGCCCCTTTTCACCAGAGCCATGATTCTTGACGGATCAAAATTTCGCGAACAATTTTTGAAAAGGGTCACCCAAGGAACATGTCTGTGAAATTATTTCAAAATCTGACCAGTGGTTTCAGAGAAGAATTTTAAAGAATTACTCGCAAAATTCCATTTGGTTGCCTGATGCCATGAAATCAAATTTTGTGAACAAATTTTGAAGAGGCCCTCCCAAGGAACATTCCAGCTAAGTTTGGTCCAAATCGGCCAAGGGCTTTAGGAGGAGAAGATGTTTAACCCTTTTCCCAAATGTTAAATTTTGGACCCTTCCAAACCAAAGACTTTGCAGATGACAATTTTAGATTTGGAGGAAATGGCAGAAAGTCCTCAAAATGGGTAGAAAACACTGTGGGAAAAGGAGAAATTGCTTGTTACAAGCAATTTCTCCTTTTCCCACAGTGTTTTTAAAAGACTTTTACTGCAGACACGTAAAAACCAGGGCTTGTTTGGGAAAGGGTTAAAGGAATTGTTCACAGTGCATGACGGACGACATATGAGGCACAATGGACACAGCGTCACCCTAAAAGCTCCCCTAGAGCATGTTGTGCTCAGGTGAGCTTAAAAGCTGAATTTCTCCTTTTCATGTTTTCAAAAGCCTTTATCTTCAGGTATGATGACACAAGGGATTTAATTATCCTGTAGAACATTGTTGAACATGTAGGACATGTATTACCGTATAACGGGTTTTTTTTACGTGCTGCCAATTTTTACTACGCATCAAAAAGATTCGTAAAAATTCGATGCGTAAATAATTACAGCGTAAAACCATAGTACTGTATGGATATGAAATAAAGGGTTATCAGTATGTAATACCTGTGCACTAAATACACGCAATATAAGAATTTTTTCACTTGTGTTCTGATTATGTGTGATATGATTTCTCTCAATAAGTCATCTCTATTTGGATATTTTAAGCCACGGCTTCCGTACCCAAATAGAAAACTAACCGAGAATTCTAATCACGTGAATTAAATATTCAGGTTAAAAATGCTTCGACACCTAGTAAACGAGGCACCTTCATGATACTCGACATGTTGATTATGGCGGTGATGAGAATTTGACTCAGCATCGGGCCGCTCCAAAAATGTCACGAATGGGTCTTGTGAAAAGACGTGGCTGTTCTATTGCAAAACCCGAGCTATTAAAATTTCGATGAGCTAAAGGAGGGCTTTCTAAACAGAGTGAAAAAAGTAATGACAGATGACAATGTGCCTCTACAGTTAGTTATCAATTACCATACAGGTATCTGTTAAAACAGTTATTCGCACGTCAAAACAATTACCGCTATTCGCACGCCAAACAAAGAGTGACACTTTTCTTTCAACCTGTATTTAAAACAAACAATACAATACACTCATAATCTTATATGAAAGAGTGGACAATGCACTGCTATTTTTAATGCTGTAATTTTTTACGCATGTTTAGAATTAGTAAAAAATAAAATCGTAAAAATTTAAATCATGTGTTTTTAGCTCAAATTCGTAAACTTTTACAGCAGTAAAAAAAAAAAATGTTATACGGTATAACCAGATTTTAATCCTTTTTCAGTAATGTTTCCTACCCTTTAAATGACAAATTCAATCATTTGTGCCATTCTGAATTAGTTGTATGCAAAATTAAGGTTTTCAAGGAGAACAAATCACAATTGAATAATCAACATGAATTGATATTAACTCTTTACCACACAGTCCCGACTTTCAGCGACTTTGCGAAAGAAGTCTTTCGAAATCATTGCTGGAAAAGGAGGAAAGGCTGGTAACCAGCATTTTCTCCTTTTCCCACCATATTTCCTACCCTTCCCAAAACATATTTCAAATTTTCAGTCAAACTGATTTTGTTGTCTGCATATGCTTTCATTTCGAACCAGTCTGGAATTTTGTCGTTTGGTAAAGAGTTAATTATACAAATAGTAAATTATAGCATCTGGTATGAGTTGCTGTTCAAGATAAAATTCTATTGAGCAATTGTACAAAAATGTTATAAAGCAAACCTTGGTAACCTTTATTAATATTTTTTGTGCACAAGTTTTATACAAATTTTACCTCAAAAGCAAACAAATGTCAGATTCTTTTTATCACATAAATGTACAATCATGTATACTGTGTTCTCCTTTCTCCGTTCACCTAAGCATAAATAAGCTCACAAAATTCACATTTTAGGTGAAGGAATCAAATTTTCGTCTAATGATCAAATATAAAATCTGAATCAAACTTGTAACTGAAAAAGGTCAATACAAGTTGCATCAAAAGGTTTGATCCGAGGAGTTTTTCAAACATACCTCGCCAACCTGGGTAGAATGGCCACTTTCTCATTTTTCCATTCATTTGATTGAATGTCATGAGGCCGGTCACAAAAGACTGATAAATATTCTACACTCTAGTTCAGAGAGACTAGTTTATTCATAGTAAAGGGTAAAAACAACCCATTTAGGCATATTCAATGGTGAAAAACATTGAAAATTTGCTGGTTATTGTATCTAATGAAATATTTTCTTTCAAACTGAAAATTACTCTTTTTTGTTGCATTTTTGCGTCTTATTCGATAGAAAAATACTGTCAATGTTGGATACGATGTTATGCATAATATCTGACAGAGTGGAACAGAACCAGGGTGGGACAAAACGTCGCGGGTGCTTATTCCTTCCGCTTTAGTACATAAACCGAGAAGCGAGAAAGAACGGAGAAATGAGAAAAAGCCATAATCAAATCAAGAATTTTACCTCATGACATGACTATTAACCCATTACCACACAATCCCTACATTTGATTCCCCTGAGAAAGAAGCCTTTAAAAAACATTATGGGAAAAGGAGAAAATGCTGGTAACCAGCATTTTCTCCTTTTCCCACAATGTTTTCTGCTCTTCACAAAACATTTTTTTAATTTTCAGTCACTTTTATTCTGTCGTCTGCAAATGCTTTTGATCTGGACAAGCCCAAAACTTTGTCGTTTGGTAATGAGTTAACTCTTAACCAGAGGACAAAATTTTAGACTGTCCCAAATTGGAAGCATTAGCAGAAAACAAAATTAAAGAGACACAAAAATTGAATTTTGTTTTGGGACAGGTAGAAAACATTGTGAGAAAAAGAAGAAAATGCTGGTTTCAAAAGGCTTCTTTCATTAAAAGTCGGAAATGTGCAGTAAAGGATTAAAACAATGGCAGACATGTGCATTTTATGATGAAATTTACAAAAAAGCCTATTTGTTTCTTTGAAAGGTTTGTACATCACAAACAAAAGAAACTTTATTCAGATTTTTTTAATCTATAGATACTAAATTTGCTTCTTATTATTTTCTTTCATCTACAGATACTAAATTTGCAGTTTGTTACAATCATCACTGGAATTATGTTCTGGCAATGTTTCTGAAATGAGGCACATAATTAGATTGCATTGACCAAATACAACATTACTTTCATATCACTTCTTGCATGCGCTAAGGACAATATTTGTTGTATGGTTGTATGTCCCCTGCTGTGGTGAGTCATGTCCCCCCCCCCCTCTCCACCGAAGGCAAGGTGATGACATGATTCAGACTAGTCTTGAAAAAGTTTCCAAGTTCCCTGCCACCTGACAGTAAAATGAATTATTATACTACAAAGTTTCACCAATCCAATGTTTGTTCAGTGAATTTTACCTGTTTTACCTGTTCAAATTGAAAGCAATTGACCCTTCTGTAAACGTCAAGCCTGACAAGCTAACCAGAAAAATGGTGTCAAAACAGCGTTTATTTCAGTTTTATTTTAGCTTATATTTCGCTCTAGGTTAATTACAGCAATTCTTTTCCAAAATTTCCTTATTAATTAGAAAAGAATAGCTGTTTTGATAATTAAATAGACACGATCAAATTATCGCATGTCTATAACAAATTGTGTCAGACTTTTTGTTTACATGATGTCCAATGCTACATTTTCACTGGCCAATTAAGACATTGGGTGATCTGTCAATCAAAATTGGCAGAAAGGTCAACTGCAGATGAGAAAATAAAAATGGTGGAAAATTTGAAATTTGTTTTGGGAAAGGAAGAAAACATTGTTGGGAAAGAAGAAAATGCTGGCTACCAGCATTTTCTCTTTTTCCCACAATGTTTTCAGAAGGCTTCTTTCTCAGGGTTGTAAAAAGTCAGGATTGTGTGGAAAAGAGTTAACCCATTACCACACAATCCCTACTTTTGACGCCCCTCAGAAAGAAGCCTTTAGAAAACATTGTGGGAAAAGGAGAAAATACTGGTAACCAGCATTTTCTCCTTTTTCCACAATGTTTTCTCTCCTTCACAAAAGAAATTTCAAATTTTCAGTCACTTTTATTTTGTCGTCTGCAAATGCTTTCAATTTGGACGAGTCTAAAATATTGCCGTTTGGTAAAGAGTTTATGGGTTACTCCTCATGGTTGTTACAACTCAAGCTTGTGTGTTAAATAGTACACAACCTCTTTAGAGGAGACCTTTGAAAACAACACAGAAAAGTAAGGAAGACTTAAAACCAGATTTTTTTCTTTCTTCCATGTAATATTCTCATTAATTGTCAGTTATGTTTTGTTCATGTTACAGGCATCTAGGAGTATTAATTGTATCCATATTTCTTTTTTTTCCCACTTTTTTTTTTATAACCATCAGAAGACAAATTTCAGATTTTGCATGGAATTCACTATCTCACCTGGGAAAAACTTTCAAATTTGACATATAATTTTTTGTCTTCTGGTAAGGAGTTTTGCTTACCTGCATATTGGTTGTTAGTCAATCTGGAGTTAACTGCAAAATAAAGATAATAACTAGAAGGCCCTGAAGGGCCTGAAATCGCTCTACTGGCAGACATATTTTGCTTTTATGCTAGCATACATTATGAATTTTATGAAAGACTAACGGATGGACGGACAGACACGATGAACAGATGACAAAAACCACCTTATGACATAAATTCTGCTAGCTTTCAGCCTCTGGAACTAAAAATTAGTTTGACCTTTCACCAGACAGAAAAAGAAAATAGTATAATTTGAAAAAACATGACTCAAAGGTACCCATTTATTCATTTAACTCTTTACCGCATAATCCCAACTTTGAACAACCTGTAGAAAAAACCCTTTGGAAAAAATTGTGGGAAAAGGAGAAAATGCTGGTCACCAGCATTTTCTCCTTATCCCTCAATGTTTTCTACCCTTTCAAAAGCAAATTTCACATTTTCAGTCTCATTAATTTTGTCATTTGCAAATGCTTTCAATTTGGACCAGTCTGTAATTTAGTCGTTTGGTGCAGAGTTCAGCCAGTAGAGCTAATAATTAATTTCATCAATTTTTTAACACTACGCAAGTCATTCTTGTGGCGTCATGAAAAATGTAACATCTGGCTGTTACAAGAATGCTTGTCACATGACTTTGTTTGACCTTCACCATGCATGTTCATAAAGCTGGCAAGAAATCAGAGCCATAATACACTACCACACAATCCCTATTTTTGATGCCCCTGAGAAAGAAGCCTTTAGAAAACATTGTGGCAAAAGGAGAAAATGCTGGTAACCAGCATTTTCTCCTTTTCCCACAATGTTTTCTACCCTTTCTCAGGGACGTCAAAAGTAGGGATTGTGTGGTAATGGGTTAAAATAAATACTAGTGACTAACATTTTCTACTATTTCTACAATGTTCTGTACCCTATAAGAGATGTTAAATTCACTTGTATCAATTTATAAATTAATCATCCTTTCACAGATCTTACATTCACTTGTAAATTAATTACCGATATTAGATTCTGCAAATTTTTCCAAACTGCAACTCTCTAAACCTGTAATTTGGGAAAGTGATAAGAATACCACTACCAATTTATATCATAGTTCTATAAAGTAACAGGAATAGCATTACCAGATTATACCATAGTTCTACCAGATTATATCATTGTTCTTTAAAGTAATGAGAATAGCATTATCGGATTATATCATTGTTCTTGAAAGTAAAAAGAATTGCTTTACCAGATTAAATCATAGTTCTTGAATGTAAGTAGAATAGCATTACCAGATTATATCTTTCTTCTTGAAAGTAACAAGAAAGGCATTACAAAATTATATCATTGTTCTTGAAAGTAACAAGAATAGCATTACCAGATTATACCATAGTTCTACCAGATTATATCATTGTTCTTTAAGTAATGAGAATAGCATTATCAGATTATATCATTGTTCTTGAAAGTAAAAAGAATTGCTTTACCAGATTAAATCATAGTTCTTGAATGTAAGTAGAATAGCATTACCAGATTATATCTTTCTTCTTGAAAGTAACAAGAAAGGCATTACCAGATTACATCATTGTTCTTGAAAGTAACAAGAATTGCATTACCAGATTACATCATAGTTCTTGAAAGTAACAAGAATAACATTACCAGATTATATCATAGTTCTTGAATTAACAAGAATTGCATTACCAGATTATATCATAGTTCTATAAAGTAACAAGAACAGCATTACCAGATTATATCACAGTTCTTTAACCCTTTCCCAAACAATCCCTGGTTTTTACGGGTCTGGAATAGTAACCTTTTGAAAACATTGTGGAAAAAGGAGAAAATGCTGGTAACCAACATTTTCTCCTTTTCCCACAATGTTTTCCACCCTATAATAGACAGAAATCATCTTTTCAGCAAGAGTTGAATTGTCGTCTGCAAATGCTTTCAATTTGGTATAGTCCAAAAGTTCGTTGTTTGGGAAAGGGTTAAAGTAATAAGAATAGCATTACCAGATTATATCATTGTTCTTGAAAGTAACAAAAATTGCATTACCAGATTACACCATATAAGTTCTTCCATGTAATTAGAATAGCATTACCAGATTATATCTTTCTTCTTGAAAGTAACAAGAATAGCATTAAAAGATTATATCATTGTTCTTGAAAGTAACAAGGATAGCATTATCAGAATATATCATTGTTCTTGAAAGTAACAAGAATAGCATTACCGGATTATATCATTGTTCTTGAAAGTAATAAGAATGTCATTACAACATTAAATAATGTACATGTGTTTGCTGATAACAATTTTTTGACAGGAGCTTTAACACTTTATCACGCATCAAAAGTTCAGACCTGTCCAAATCCAAAACACATGCAAATGCAAAATTTAATGATGCTAAGATTATGGAAGTTGTCTTTGATAGGGTTTAAAACATATAGGGAAAAGGAAAAAATGCTGGTTACCAGCATTTTATTTTTTTCCCTCAACATGTTCAAAAGTTCTGTTTTCTCAAAGTCATCAAAAGCTGGCATCGTGTTATAATCGATTAGATTAATGTGAACATACAGTAAATTGAATTTTTGAATCAATGATCAACATTTTTTGAATGAGTCCTATTGTTTTTGCCACAATGCTTTCAAGCCATTTTTTTGTAAGACAAATGGTACAAATGTGGATGCTAACCCTAGGCCAAAGCTGCAGCTTCTTTTTAACTCTTCCCCAAATGACAGATTTTTGGACTAGACCAAATTGAAAGCATTTGCAGACGACAAAATGTGACTGAAAAATTGAAGTTTGGTTTGGGAAGGGTAGGAAACATTGTGGGAAAAGGAGACAAGAGGACCATGATGGTCCTATATCGCTCACCTGATTACCAAGCAGCAAAAGTCTAAAATAAAGATAAATACCAAATAACAACGTTCAAGGCCATATGACAATGACACAAGTGCAGCGAATTGTCGCAATTTGACTTGAGACTTAGAAGTTCAGTTCCAGACAAGCAAGAATACTGTAAAAATGAAGATCAATTACTCAAAATTCGCACTAGGTAGAGTTATTGTTCTTGCACACTGTACTCCATCATATTGCAACATACATGTATACCAAGTTTGAAGTCGTTGTGACTTGAGATGACAAAGTTATATTCCAAACAGTCACTGAATGCTATAAAAATGATATTCAAAGGGAAATAACTCAAAAACAGCACAAGGTAGAGTTATAATTCTTGTGCACCGCACTTCCAAATATTGCTACAAATAAGCATACCAAATTTCAAGTCATTCCTACTTAAGACTAGAAGGCCCTGAAGGGCCTGATATCGCTCTACTGGCAGAGATCTTGCTTTTATTCTAGTATACACTATGAATTCATGATGCAAAAAGAAAAAAAATACAATTATTAAAACCAGAAATGCCGACTTCAACAGATTAAATAAGAAATCAAAATTTTCAACTTGAAATGGCTTCTTTTCCCATACTGATTGTCAGATTTTTTTCAAAATCAATAGGGTTGAAGCTATTGATAAGATAAACAAACTCTGCAAGTTTCACAAAAATCTGATAACACATGCAGACTTTATCACATACACAAGAAATAAACAAGAAATGCAGATTTTAATGCGTAAACAAGAATTAGTAATTTTTAACTTGAAATGGCTACTTTCCCATACTGTTTGACGGATTTATTTCAAAATCGATACCCTTGAAGCTTTTGGCGAGATAAACAAACCGTGCAAGTTTCACAAAATTCTAGTAACAAATGCACATTTCATCCTGTAAATAAGAATTTGAAATTTTCAACTTGAAATGGCTACTTTTCCCATACTGTTGGTTGGATTTTTCTCAAAATAAATTGGGTTGAAGCTACTGATAAGATAAAAAAAACCTGTGATTTTCATGAAAATCTGACAAGAAAGACCGACTTTATTGTGTAAACATGAATTAGAAATTTTCAACTTGAAAGGGCTACTTTTCCCATACCGTTTGTTGGATTTTTTTCAAAATCAATAGGGTTGAAGCTATTGCTGAGATAAACAAACTGTGCAAGTTTCACAAAAATCGGGCAACAATTGCAGACTTTATCACGTAAACAAGAATTAGGAATTTTCAACCTGAAATGGCTACTTTTCCCATACTGTTTGTTGGATTTTTCTCAAAATCAATAGGGTTGAAGCTTTTGATGAGATAAACAAACTGTGCAAGTTTCACAAAAAACTGACCACAAATGCAGACTTTATCGCATAAACAAGAATTAGAAATGTTCAACTTGAAATGGCTACTTTTCCCATACTATTTGTTGGATTTTTCTCAATATCAATAGGGTTGAAGCTATTGATAAAATAAACAAACTGTGCAAGTTTCACAAAAACCTGACCACAAATGCAGATTTTATCGTGTAAACAAGAATTAGAAATTTTCAACTTGAAACGGCTACTTTTCCCATACTATTTGTTGGATTTTTCTCAATATCATTAGGGTTGAAGGTATTGATGAGATAAACAATCTGTGCAAGTTTCACGAAAATCTGACCACAAATGCAGACTTTATCGCGTAAACAAGAACTTGAAATTTTCAACTTGAAATGGCTACTTTTCCCATACTGTTTGTTGGATTTTTCTCAAAATCAATAGGGTTGAAGCTATTGATGAGGTAAACAAACTGTGCAAGTTTCATGAAAATTGGGCCACAAATACAGACTTTATCGCGTAAACAAGAAAAAGACTAACGGACGGACAGACAGACGGACGGACGGACGGACAGACGGACGGACAGACGGACGGACAGATGATGGAAACCACGCCATGACATAAGCTCTGCTGGCTGAAAGCCAGTAGAGCTAATGACAAAGTTTTGCTCCATACAAGCAAGAAATGCTATAAAAATGAAGGGGAAATAACTCAAAATTCATGAAAGGAAGAGTTATGGTTCTTGTGCACTGCGCTCCATAAGTTTTCAACAATCATGCATATCAAATTTGAAGATTTTCAGGCTGTAGATGACAAAGTTATATTCCAAATGAGCAGAAAATGCTATAAAAATGACAATCAAAGGGAAATAACTCATAGACAGTGTCAGGTAGAGTTATGGTTCTTTCACACTGTACTCTGCATTGTTGCAACTAATACAAATGCCAAGTTTCAAGTCAATCAGACTTGAGATGATAAAGTTATGCTCCAGATTAAAACCTATACTAAAGATTTTCTAATTCAAGAGCAATCAACTCCAGTTGTTCTGGTCCAATTTCATCAATAATCAAACTAATCAAAGATCTTATTGTCATGTATATTTTGACCAAGGTTACAGTGCCGATTGGTTAAAAATTGTAGATGCTAAAGTGTAAACAAAGTCAAATATAGCAATTTTTCTAATTCAAGGGCATATAACTCCAGTCATTTTGGTCCGATTAGACCCATAATTAAACTCATCCAAGATCTTATGGTTATATATATTTTGGCTCAGTTAAAAGCTGATTGGTTAAAAACTGTAGATGCTAGAGAATAAACAAAGCAGAATATAGCAATTTTTCTAATTCAAGGACAAATAACTGCGGTCATTCTAGTCCGATTAGACCCATAATCAAAGACATCCGAGATCTTATGGTCATATATATTTTGACCAAGTTTGGTGGTGATTGGTTGATATTTGTAGATGCTGGAGCTTAAACAAAGTGAAATATAGCAATCTTCCTAATTCAAGGGCAAATAACTCCAGTTATTCTAGTCCGATTAGACCCATAATCAAAGGCATCCAAGATCTTATGGTCATATATACTTCGACCAAGTTTGGTGGTGATTGGTTGATATTTGTAGATGCTGGAGCGTAAACAAAGTGAAATATAGCAATCTTCCTAATTCAAGGGCAAATAACTCCAGTTATTCTAGTCCGATTAGACCCATAATCAAAGGCATCCAAGATCTTATGGTCATATATACTTCGACCAAGTTTGGTGCTGATTGGTTGTTATTTGTAGATGCTAGGGTGTAAACAAGGACAGATGGACGACGGATGGACGCGGACGGACGGTGAGTGATCACAATAGCTCACTCTGAGCACTTCATGTTCAGGTGAGCTAAAAATGTTGGTAACCAGCATTTTCTTCTTTTCCCACAATGTTTTCAAAAGGCTTCTTTTTCAGGGTAGTCAAGAGTAAGGTTTGTGTAGTACTGGGTTAACCCTAAACCTGGTAAATAACTAAGACGAAACTTTCAAGTTGACAGTAAAAATAAAAATTTTACTTCTTCGTGTGGTTTTTTTTTTTTGGGGGGGGGGGGGGGGGGAAGGGGGGGGAAAGAGATCTCTTTTTTCAACAGTGCAGATCCAAGATCAGACTACATCTTTCGTGCAGTCTGATTTTGATCTGGACTGTCGAATTAATAGCCCAAGTTGAAAAATTGTAAGCTGAAAAAGGGCCATAAGGGTGTTAGGAATATTTTCAGGTGTAATCTCCCTGTCTGGTTTGGGTTTCCTTTTGCTCTTTAGCCCTTTACCAAACAATTCTGACTGCTAATGACCCTGAGAAAGAAAGACTTAAAAAACATTTTGGGAAGAGGTAAAATCCTGGTAACCCTTCCCAAAACAAATTTTAAATCTGGGTCACACATAGATGTTTTCAAATGTTTTAAATTTTATCATTGGATGGTTCAGAGACCACTTTCAACATTATCTGAGTCATATGGCAACAGCTCACATATCCATGTATTTCCTGTCTTTTACCAGTACTTGTCCAACAAGTCTCTCATGAAAAAACACTGGATGCAGCATGGCTTGAGCTAGGGTCCTCCAGGTTACCAGTCCAAGTTGGCCAATTGCAAGTTAACCCATTACCACACAATCCCTACTTTTGACACCACAAAGTTGTGCTTATCAGTGTTAGGGTTAATTCACCTACAAAGATGGCTTCCAATGTTTTAACCCTTTACCACACAATCCTGCCTTTTAACGACCTTGAGAAAGAAGTCTTTTGAAAACATTGTGGGAAAAGGAGAAATTGATAGTTATCAGCATTTTCTCCATTTCCCACAATGTTTTGTACCTAATAAACAACAAGTATCATTATTTGACAACATGTCAATTTTTCTCAGTGAATTTCCTCATTGTAGAAAAGTATGAAATTTTGCTGTGTAGTATAGGGTTAATGACTGTAAAGGCAACAGCTTTTAACCCTTTCCCAAACAAGCCCTTGTTTTTACGTGTCTGCAGTACAAGTCTTTTGAAAACACTGTGGGAAAAGGAGAAATTGCTTGTAACAAGCAATTTCTCCTTTTCCAACAGTGTTTTCTGCCCATGTGGATAATTTTCTGCCACTGTTATGAAAGTTAAAATTGTTGTCTGCAAACTCTTTCGGTTTGGAAGAGTCTAAAATTTGTCGTTTGGGAAAGGGTTAAAGAAAAAATTTAGCAAATGCAGACAATTCCAGCTTCAGCAGTTTCTCGTATTCCTACAATGTTTTCTACATATACAGACATTAAATCCATTCATTTCAGTCACACCAGCGTATATTATTATCTGCAAATGCTTATAACTATAACCCTTCTCAACACAATCCTGACTTTAAACAACCTTGAGAAAGAAAACTTTTGAAAGTGTTGAAAGAAAAGGAGAAAATGCTTGTAATCAGATTTTTTTTTTCCTTTCCCAACAATGATTTCTATCCTATCTGAGTAAATTATCCTATTTAGTAAATTTTATGCCTGAAATTAATTTTATCTAAAATTTTTGTCACTGGGTAAAGTGCTAAAAACTTGGTTGATCTGTTATGTGTTAGATACTTTATTATTGCGCTAACCCACCAAGCCAAGTCTAGTCTATTGCCAGGCATTTAAATACTTATGGATATAGACACAAAAAACAAGACACAAGAATGTATATTTGTTTTAGGTTAGGGCTTCCTTATAGGAGACGCGTAACACCACCATTTATCATCTAAAAAAAATATTGATTCGGCCAAGACTTAGGTAATCCATAATCGACTGTCTATTTTAACATGACACGCAAATTCAGCTCTTTAAACACAGTGCAAGGAAAGCCTGGTAAAATCTGCGACAATCCAAGTAGAGTGACGTCATTCTATATTGAGTGATGTCATTCAATGAGTGGGTTATTCAATGAACATAATCTTTATCCGCGTGTTTAATCCAAGTTTGAACTTGTTTTCCTTTCATTAAGAATTGGCCATGTTAGAACTGAAATAATCTTCTTTCTATCATGGTTTATCCTTCAATAAACCACGTTGTGAGTTATGAGGTGCAATAAATTAAAACACTCAGGCTATCACCCTCGTGGATTATTTATTGTGCCTCATAACTCACAACGGTGGTTTATTGAACAATAAACCACGATAGGAAGAAGATTATTTCTTAAATCTACACTGGTCACCTTAGGATTTTGGCGATGATAGATGATGTTACATGGAGGTTACATAATTCCCATTAGGGTTCCCTTTTTACCACAGAACAGTTTTATTAACTTGTCAAAACAGAAATCATTTCGCAGATGCCAAAATAAATGTGGCCCAAATGATGATTTCTCTATTTGATTGTGTAGAAAACATTTTGGAAAATGGAAAAAATGCTGGTTACCAGGATGCTGGTTACCATCATTTCCTCCTTTTCCTATAATATTCTCATAAGTCTTCATCCTGAGGGTTGTTAAAAGTAAGAATTGTGTGGTTGGGGTTAAAAGAAATTATATCAAATGACCTATTCCCTGACAGATACAGTGTGATATCTTTACAAGAGAACAAAATTTTAAAAACAATCTAGAACAAGAGGACCATGATGGTCATATATCGCTCACCTGAGTACCAAGCAGCAAAGGTCTAAAAAAAAGATAAATACCAAACATCAAGGTCCAAGGTCAAATGATAATGAAACAAGAACAGCAAATTGTGGCAATTTGCCTTCAGACTTCAAAGTTTTGTTTCGGACAAGCAAGAAATACTGTAAAAATGCAGATCAAAGTGAAGTTTCTCAAAATTTGCGCTAGGTAGAGTCTTTTGCTCCAAACAAGTAAGAAATGCTATAAAAATGAAGGTCAAAGGGGTAATAACTCAAAATTTGTGCTAGGAAGAGTTATGGTTCTTGCACATTGCACTCCATAATTTTTCAACAATCATGCATATCAAATCTGAAGATATTCAGGCTGTAGATGACAAAGTTATACACCAGACGAGCAGAAAACGTCGTTAAAATGACAATCAAAGGGATTCATAGACAGTATGAGGTAGAATTATGGTTCTTTCACAGTGCACTCTGTATTATTGCAACAAACACAAATGCCAAGTTTCAGACCGGAGATGACAAAGTTATGCTCTGGATTAAGAACTATTATAAAGAGCTTTCTAATTCAAGGGCAAATAACTCCAATTGTTCTGGTCCGATTACACCCATTATTGAACTCATCCGAGATCTTATGGTCATATATATTTTGACACCGTTTGGTACTGATTGGTTATCATTTGAAGATGTTAGAGTGTAAACAAAGTCAAATATAGCAATTTTTCTAATTCAAGGGCAAATAACTCCAGTTGTTCCAGCCCGATTACACCCATAATCAAACTTATCCGAGATCTAATGGTCATGTATATTTTGACCAAGTTTGGTGCCCAATGGTTGATAATAATGTAGATGCTAAAGTGTAAACAAATTCAAATATGGCAATTTTTCTAATTCAAGGGCAAATAACTCTAGTCATTCTAGTCTGATTAGACTCATAAATTAACTCATCCAAGATCTTATGGTTATAGATATTTTGGCCAAGTTTAGAGCTGATTGGTTAAAAATTGTAATTGCTAGAGAGTGAACAAAGTGAAATTTTTCTAATTCAAGGGCAAATAACTCCAGTCACTTTGGTCAGATAAGCCCAATAATCGAACTCATCCGAGATCTTATGCTCATATATATTGACCAAGTTTGGTGCTGATTAGTTGATATTTGTAGATGCTAGAGCGTAAACAAAGTGAAATACAGCAATTTTTCTAATTCAACGGCAAATAACTCCAGATGTTCTGGTCCGATTAGACCCATTTATCAAACTCATCCAAGATTTTATGGTCATAATATACTCTGACCAAGTTTGGTGCTGACTGGTTGATATTTGTACATGCTAAAGTGTAAACAAGAAAATATGAACGGACAGATGACAGACGGACAACGGACAGACGGATGGACAGATGGTGAGTGACGGTGAGTGATCACAATAGCTCACTCTGAGCACTTCGTGCTCAGGTTAGCTAATAAACAGTGACACCTTCTGCCTTTTGTCACAGTGTGAATAACAAAATAAATGTACTTGCAGGGTAAATCAGGCAAAACTTAGCCAAAAATCATTGGAACTCATGTAAAAAAATCCCTAACAGTTTGAACTAAGGGAGAGTCATCCCCGGGTATTCTCCATTGATAATTCAGATATTAGTTTCCTATTTTGTAAGTAAAAAAGTAAAAAAAAAAATTGAAAAATACATAGAAAACTCACTTTTGTGTAAAATGGCATGACTCTGACAGCATAGTAAAACTTCCAGCATACCATCGTGTAAGCTTGATCAAGAAATTTTGGTTCTGAGCAAATTCAGCTTTTCCAACAAGGTTTTCTAAAGCTGCCTTTTTCAATGTGTATCAGGAAAAAAGTAAATGCTGTTTAAAACAGAGAAAACGCTATCTTTTAAGTCCCCAAATCTTGTTCCCTTTTGAACTTCTGAAGCCAATTTTTCCTATATGTCCAAAAATTGACCCTGTTAAAGGTTTGCCAGATCTACCCTTTAATGTAACAGAAAAAGTAACTTACTTGAAATAGATGAACAAAGGTTAGCTCGCATTAGCATTGGTCTACCCTAAAGGAATGAATTAAACCATATACAATCCAACCTGTGGTTAACTCTTTACCGAACAAAAAAAATTTTAGGTTTGTCCAAGTTGAAAGCATTTGCAAATGACAAAATAAAGACTACTGAAAATTTGAAATTTGTATTGTGAAGGGTAGAAAACATTGTGGAAAAAGGAGAAAATGCTGGTTACCAGCATTTTCTCTTCTTGTCACAAGGTTTTCAACAGGCTTCTTTCCAAGGGTCGTTAAAAGTCGGGCTTGTGTGGAAATGGGTTAACTCTTTACCTAACTAGAGTTATCACTAAACATGATCATACCCACCACCAGCTCCTTGTCACAAAACTTCTCTTTGTAATAGAATGCAGAATGGTTTAGTACAAAAGAAAGAGTTCAAAGAAAAGAAAACTAGTTTGGATAGAATTACGGTTCTTGTACTCTGCATGCACTTCACGTTATTGTGGGTCTATCTGTATATGAAGTTTGAAGTTACTAGCTTTTATGCTTTGGAAGTTATGCCCCAGATAAAAATAAAACACTATAATATACAAAGAGATATGATTCTTAAAATAATGGGAATAGAGAGAGTTATGGCTCTTCTAAAGCGCACTTTGCATTATGTGCTCTAATTGTACATGAAGTTTAAAGTTACTAGTTTTTGTACGTTGCAAGTTACACCCCAGATAAAAAAATCAAAAGTTAAAATTTATAAAGGCTGCTGGCGGATAACTCTTAAAATAGTGGAAAAAAATTAATGGTCCTTGTACAAAAACAAAACAATAAAATTTCCAAAGGGCAATAATAAAAAAAAGTTGGAACAGAGTTAAGGTTCTTAATGTACACTGCAATTTGCCTTTCTGTAATCTGTGTGTGAAGTTTCAAGTAACTGGCTTCAATACATTGAAAGTTATGACCTGGACAAAAATCTCAAGTTAAAATTTACAAAGGGCAATAATGGTTCTTGCACACTGCATTTCTCCTCAATGTGATCTAGCTGCGAGTGAAATTTCAAGTTACTACCTTCAATTCTTTGGAAGTTATGCTCCAGACAAAAGTACCTACCTTCAATACAATGGAAGTAATGCTCTGGACAAAACTCCAAAGTTAAAATTTGCAAAGGGCAATAACTAAAATAATAGTTGGAATAGATTTATGGTTCTTGTACACTGCACTTTTTCTTAATGTGATGTAACTGTGTGTGAAGTTTGAAGTACCTAGCTTCAACACTTTGGAAGTAATGCTCCGGACAAAAATCCAAAGTTAAAATTTGCAAAGGGGAAAAAGTTCATTAAGGGAAATAATTCTGCAACCAATGGCAGCACGGTCATGAAAATTGCACATGCACAATTTCATACGTACCCAAACACTATGTGTAAATTTCAGTGCAGTACTTGAAAAACTGTAGGAAAAATGCTCCAGACAAAATTGTGTCTACAGACAGACGGAGGGACTGATGGACGGACGGACAGACAGATGGACAGCCATGGCGATTCCAGTATACCTCCTCCACTTTGCTGAGGGAGGTATAACTACTTCGGCATACTTTTCAACCAGACAGGTTCAGTTGTATTGAATCAAGCACATTTAACTGGCAAAGCATTGAAAGCCCTACATTCTCTTTTATGCAAATGTCGAGAATTCGATCTTAATCCCGAAAATAGTTGAAATAGTTGTCAATTATTTGATGCCTTTCTAGGATCAGTGCTTAGTTATAAATACTTGTGAAATTTGGGGTTACACTTCATCAAAGAGCGTATAGATCTAAAATTCTGTAAAGAACTGTTGCAGGTCAAAAGCAGTATATGTAATGCAACTGTTAATGATGAACAAGGTCGTTTCCTTTTATTTATTAATAGATGTGTCCGTATAATCAAGTATTAATTTAACCCTTCACCCCTAAGGCATTTCTGTGGTATCTCTAATTGACCCTAAATAACAGCAAGGATGAAGCCGTTTCTTATGTGTATATAACTCCTTTTGATAGTGTAGAAAACATTGTGGCAAAAGGTGAAATTGCTAGTTACGAGCAATTTCACCTTTTGCCACAATGTTTTCCTAAGGCTCCTACAAGCAATGCGTAGAAATGAGTATCTATGCAGTAAAGGGTTAAGGTTGTCAATAAAAACAATATTTTACTGAAAATAATTTACGAACATGCTTTACAGGACAGTTTTAATGACTTATCTCAAATTTGGTGCAACATGTTAAATCTTTACTCATATATATGGATTTTCAAATATTTTTACATTGTATCATTTGGTTATGAAATCCTTTACCCAATAAGGCATTTCTATGGTATCTCTAATTGACCCTAAATAACAGCAATGATGAAGCCTTTTCTTTTGTGTACATGACACCTTTTGATAGTGTAGAAAAAATTGTGGCAAAAGGGTCACGAGTAGTTTCACCTTTTGCCATAATGTTTTCCAAAGGCTCCTAAAAGCAATGCATAGAAATGAGTATCTATGGAGTAAAGGGTTAATGTAAGAAAAAGTAATGATGGTAATTATGGTATCATCACTATTGGTGATATAGTTTTAGAACGTTTGGTAGAACTACTTTTTTTCAATAATGCTCATATTGTATCATTCTTGATTATCATTAGAATAAAACTGTAAATTAGGAAAAATTAAATAGGATAATCAAGAGGTTGTGTGTGATAATTATGATAATTATAGTCTGTAACTCCAAGATTAGACTGCACATTCTGCGTACAGTCAGGGAAAAGGAGAAAATGCTGATGACTGACACCTTTTCAACAGTATTTTCTACTTCCATCAAAAGCACATTCCTTGATTTGAGCCGCATGTGATAAAATTATGCTCTCTGCTAATGCTGCCGATTTGCACGGGCTTTGAGATACTTATTTACTTGTATTCAGCCAGTTTTTCATTAAACTATAATCATTCTTGTATCTTTATGCCACAGGTTGTCCTTGACAGTTGCAAGGCTGCATTAACCCTAACCCAAACAACAAAATTATAGACTGGTCCAAATTAACAGCATTTGCAGATGACAAAACAAAATGACTAAAGAACTGAAATTTTTTTAAGTAAGGGAAGAAAACAGTATGGGGAAAAGAGGCAGGGTTAATCACAACCAATAGAAAATGCATTTAATTTTCTGAAGGCCAGGACAGAATTTGCTATTGTGATATTTCTGATTTTAATTGAACATTTCCTATACAGTACTGTATATGTATTTTTTGCCATACACCATAATAATATAATTATACCAGTAATTTATACATGTTTATTCAGCCGATTTGCTTTTGAACCATTCTACTGTCTATCAAATTTTAACATTTTTTTTTTCCGCTGGCTGTGAGAAGGGAAGGTATCTTTGAACATGTCTCTCTACGAAATTTTATTTCAGAGACTCGTTGGGGAAAAGGCATTTAAAACATTCTGTAAAAGGAGAAACACAGCACTTCTTTCTTTTCTCACAATGTTTTCCACCCATTGAAAGACAAACTAATGAATTAAGCAAAACTTTAGGTTACATTTAAGTTTAACAAGAATAAAACTGTACTTTCGAGTGATGAGTTATCCATGTACCTTGTAATTCCAAGTCTTGACAACCCTAATGAAGGAAACTGTTAAAAACATTGTGAGGAAAGACAAAAATGCTGGTTACCAGGATATTTTCTCCTTTTCCTACAATTTTGTCATTTTTTTTAAAGTCAACCCAAATTATCTGATTCCAGGGTTCCCACAACTTTCTGCTTGCAAAATTCCAGACTTTTTCCAGACTTTTTCCAGGATTTTTTTTCAAAATTCAAGGTTTTTTGCAAAGAAAAAATGGAAATGCAAAACCTTTTGAAAGCTACTTTCTTTCATACATTCCTTGTTTTAATGAAAAATTAAGATTTAAAGAACATTCTAACTGCACGATAGTTATTTCATTTCTTTACTTGGCCAGTTACAAAACTTCAAATGACCGGAAATAGATTCAGATCAGCCTATCCATACAGTTCCTAAGTTCCTACAAGTAATGAAGAATTTGAAGGCAAATAGTATAGATCCTTGTAAGACTACATAACCAGGCAAATTGGGAATAATAGGACCATGATGGTCCTGTATCATTCACCTGAGTACTGAGCAGTAGAGGTCTACAGTGAAGATAAATACCAAATATGGAAGTTCAAGGCCAAATAATTCTGACAGGGTATATAACTGTGCAAAAAGCATTTTCTTCTTTTCACAAAATCCTTTCACAACCCCTCTTCTTCAGGGTCAATGAAATTCAGGATTGTATTGTAAGGGGCTGAATTAACTTTAAGAGGCATTTCAAAATGGTGGTCGAAAGACAGATTAAAAAACATCATTTGCTCATTGTTAAGACACAAATGAGACTTGTCTCAATAACTTTTTATCAAATTTCAAAGGATGTTGACTGAGACAGTAATCAAGCCAAACTGGGAACCCTAGACTAACAGCTCACAACATTACTGACTAATTTATTGGAGCTCGATAAGTCCAGTATGTGAAAGGTAACCCCTTTGTCCATGACCTATCTTACAGAAGAAAATTGTATCACAAGGCTATTCTAAGGAAGACATGTATGAAGTTTCATAAGTGCCAAGGACTTTAGAAGATAACCGTCAACGCGGATGGATGGGCCAACTGACTGTAATTGGTCCAGAATGAAATTATACATTCAGTCCCCAGTTTGGATAACATGTCGTTTCATGAAATAAAATCAAATAACTATTGTCTGTGGCTTAACAAGATGAAAATTAATTACATTTTGTCCTGTAATGAAAGAGACATTGGTCCACAGTGAAAATATACACCAAGCCCCCTTTTTCCATGATGTGATATTTAATGAAAAAAGGTAAAATATTGTTATTGGCAGACCATCATAAGGAATACATGTACATAAATTCCATCTTGTTTCAGAGCAGAAGAATTTTGAAATTTTCCTATTTGTTCCCATGTTCAAACTTGTGACCACCAGGGCAGGGCCAGTTTGAACCCCAGGGGCATCATATGAACAAACTTGGTAAATAACCTCTAGAAGATAGTACATACAAAATATGAAAGTTTGTTACCCCTGAGGGGGTAGTTTGAACCCGGGGGAATCATATGAGCAATCTTGGTAGAGGTCCAATAGCAGATGCTGCATACCAAATATCAAAGCTCTATCCCTTCTTGTTTTAATGAAAAAGATTTTTCAAAGTTTTCTTTTATTATTCCCATGTTCAAACTTGTGACCCCTCAGGTGGGGTCAGTTTTGACCCCAGGGGCATTATATGGACAATTTTTGTAGAAGTATACTAGGAGATGCTACATACCAATTATCAATGCTCTAGGCTTTCTAGTTTCAGAGAAGAAGATTTTCAAAGATTTTGCTCTTTTTGTCTTTGGCAGAGTTATGGAAGGAATTTAATATCTTGAACAACTTTGGTAGAGATTTAAATAAGGAACATCCCTGCCAAGTTTCATCAAGATTGGCCCAATGGTTTAGGAGGAGAAGATGTTAAGAAATTGTGGATGATGCACGACAGACATGGGGCGATCACAAAAGCTCACCTTGGGCACTTTGTGCTCAGGTGAGCTAAAAATGTGTTGTTTTTTTCTTTATGATTTGAGACACAGAATCAAGTCCTTGCATATCATTTACTATCATAATGCACAACAGTTTTGCTGTAAGCCTTCAAATAGAGGTTCTTTTCCCTCTTCAGTCATTGAAACTAAAGCCTAATGCAAAAGTACCATGTTTTACTTTCACTTTAATTGTTCAGTTTTCATGACCTGAAATACATGAATAAATAAGCCGGTCTTTTCAAAGGGCAATATCCCTGCTTTTAATGTTTCTAAAAATACGAATAATCGTAACTTTGTTAGCTTTAATACTTGAAGTGTTTTGATTCATGATTGCAGACAAGCGCTTACTTTCAGTTTCTTCTGACTCGACAACCTCATCCCGACAAGAATCATAACTTGGCTTTATAAAGATAATATCTGTTAACCTTTCAGAGCCCTATGGATTTAAATTTTCAGTAATATTTACTGTTGTAGCTCATTTTCATGTTAATTCACTTCAGCTCGTCCCCGGGAAAATACAAAGCGCAGCTGCATTGTATTTTAGGATAAGTACCGAGTTCTCCGAAATTAATACACTGGATCCCGGTTTATTAAAATATTACAATAAATATTCGGGGACCAGTGAACCTTAAAAAAAGACCGTAATGTATCACTCTCTTGCACTCCGGATCATCACATTTACCTCTGTAGTGGGCTCAGAAAGTATAGTCCGTCATTACGTCATATTTTTGTCACATGACCATAACTCAAAATGGCTACACAAACGCCGGTGAAAGAAAGACCAATATCGATTGTTTCGTGTGCTGTTCAAACAGCATGGGACTAATCAAACTTAGTGATAGGTAATGAACAAAAGAGGGATTTTCTGAAAAGCCTAAATATCTTAAAGGACGATAACTTGATTTTTAATCGTAAAAACGTAGATCCAGCGGTGTGTCAAATCAGTTGTCATCATTCATGGGCGCAGCCATTTTTGTTAAAGTCGGCGTAAGATTCTGAAAAGTGAAGAGGCTCGAAAAAAATAGTTCCATTTTATACAAGTAAATTCATCAGTTTGAACGCACCTATAATGTATCCAGAATCATATTTCCTTTGTCTAACTTACAATTTTACATATGAAACAGTTAAACAATAACAAAACATCTTTTCCTCAGTTTGACAAGATTCTTGTCATTTAGCCCATTGCAGAGATGTATGTGAGGTAACGAACGACAACTCTGCTCGGAGATTGGTAATGTATTTGGGAAATTCACCCTCTTCGACCAATGACGGTTCAAGATATATTGCAGAAAATATTGGACATTTATCCGAAAAATGGAGGACGCAGACCGGAGATTATTATCGTCCTAAATTTTTGTTTCATACCCAAAACGTTTCGTACTTTTCCCGGGTTTTTCCTGATTTTTCATAGATATAACAAAAATCAAGACTTTTTCAAGACCGGGAACGGGTTTTACGAAATTCCCGACTTTTTCCCGTTTTCCCGACTGCGTGGGAACCCTGTGATTCACTTCCATTTCCAAGAGATCTAAACAATTTTGGCATCTAGCAAAGAGTTCAATCACTTTTGGTGTCACTTCTCTAGATTTTTTAACCCTTTTCGTCAAAATCCCAACTTTGAACGACCCTAAAGAGTAAGTGTATGGAAAACATTGTAGGAAAAGGAGGAAAATGCTGATAAACAGCATTTTCTCCTTTTCCCACAATGTTTTCTTTCCTTCAAAAGACAGTAATTATCATGCACTATACATTTATTTTGTCGTCATCAAAATGCATTAAAATTGGTTCAGTAAAAAATTTTACCATTTTGTAAACAGATAAGTTTCTTCAAGTATTCTTTTTACACAGGTAATGTATGCTGCAGTTACATGATTCAAATGATGCTGCACAAAGTTTAACCAAAACTTGACTAGAGCAAGAGGGCCATAATGGCCCTGAAATCGCTCACCTGAGTTTATTGACCAAACATGCACCATCTAGTTTCCAGTGACCTAGTTTTTTATCAGACATTACCCATCATCAAACACTTTTGAGATATCAATAAGACAAACATTCTGGCCAAGTTTCTTGAGTATTTGACTGAAAATGTAGCCTCTACAGTGTACAAAAGGTTTATCTAAGATTTCATCAAGTGACCTAGTTTTGGACCCGACAATTACCCATTATCAAACTCTTTTGAGACATCACTAAAACGAACATTCTGACCAAGTCTGAAGAGTATCAGGCAGAAAATGTAGCCTCTAGAATGTACACAAGGTTTTTCTAATATTTGACCCATTGACCTAGTGTTTGACTCCACATGACCCATTTTCAAACTCATTCACGGTATCACAAAGACAAATATTATGAACAAGTTTTAGGAGTATCAGACTGAAAATGTGTCCTCCAGAGCATACAAAAGGTGTTTATAACATTTGACCTATTGACCCAGTTTTTGACCACCAATGACCCATTTTCAAACTCGTTTAATATATCATCAAGGTAAACATTCTGACCAACTTACAAGAATTTTGGACTGAAAATGTGGCCTCTAGAGCCTACAAAAGTTTTTTCTAACATTTGACCCGGTGACCTAGCTTTTGACTCCACATGACCCATTTTCAAACTCGTCCAAGATATCATAAAGGCATATATTCTGACCAACTTTCAAGAGTTTTGGACTGAAAATGTAGCCTCTATAGCGTACACAAGGTTTTTCTAAGATTTGACCTAGTGACCTAGTTTTTGACCCCACATGACCCTTTTCAAACTTGTCTGAAATATCATCAAGACAAACATTCTGACCAACTTACAAGAGTTTCGGACTAAAAATGTGGCCTCTAGAGCGTACACAAGGTTTTTCTAAGATTTGACGTAGTGATCTAGTTTTTGACCCCACATGACCCATATTCAATCTTGTCTGAGATATCATCCAGGCAGACATCCTGACCAACTTTCATGATTATCAGACTGAAAATGTGGCCTCTAGAGCATACACCTAGTTTTTGTCCCGACATGAATCATTTTCAGACTCATCCAAGATATCATCCAGACAAACATCCTGACCAACTTTCATGAGTATCCGACTGAAAATGTGGCCTCTAGAGCGTACACAAGGTTTTTCTAAGATTTGACCTAGTGACCTAGTTTTTAACCCAACATGACCCATTTTCGAACTCGTCCAAGACATCATTCAGACAAACATCCTGACCAACTTTCATGATTATCCGACTGTAAATGTGACCTCTAGAGCGTACACAAGGTTTTTCTAAGATTTGACCTAGTGACCTAGTTTTCGACCCCACATGACCTATTTTCGAACTCGTCCGAGATATCATCCAGAAAAACATCCTGGACAACTTTCATGAGTATCCGACTGAAAATGTGGCCTCTAGAGCATACACATGGCTTTTCTAAGATTTGACCTAGTGACCTAGTTTTTGACCCTACATGACCCACTTTCGAACTCGTTTGAGATATCATCCAGATGAAGATCCTGACCAACTTTCATGAGTATCCGACTGAAAATGTGGCCTCTAGAGCGTACACAAGGTTTTTCTAAGGTTTGACCTAGTGACCTAGTTTTTGACCCCACATGACCAATTTTCAAACTTGTCTAAGATATCATCCAGACAAACATCCTGACCAACTTTCATGAGTATTCGACTGAAAATGTGGCCTCTAGAAGCTACACAAGTTTTTTCTAAGATTTGACCTAGTGACCTATTTTTGACCCCACATGACCCATTTTCGAACCCGTCCAAGACATCATCCAGACAAACATCTTGAACAACTTTCATGAGTATCCGACTGAAAATGTGGCCTCTAGAGCATACACAAGGTTTTTCTAAGATTTGACCTAGTGATCTAGTTTTAAACCCCACATGACCCATTTTCAAACTCGTCCGAGACATCATTCAGACAAACATCCTGACCAACTTTCATGAGTATGGGACCAAAACTGTGGCCTCTAGAGCGTACACAAGGTAAAAAGTTGACGACAGACGACGCACGACGGACACAGCACGATCACAATAGCTCACCATGAGCACTTCGTGCTCAGGTGAGCTAAAAACTTATTCTCGATGAGATAAACCCTTTACCAGACAACAAAATTTTGGCCCTTTTCAAATTGAAAGCATTTGCAGATGACAATTTAATATGCCTCAAATGGTGCAACTGTTTATTGATAGGACTGAAAACATTGTGGGAAAAGGAGAAAATGCTAGTTACCAGCATTTTCTCCTTTTCCTACAATATGTTCAAACGGCTTGTTTCCAAGGGTCGTCAAAAGTCGTCATTGTGTGGTAAAGGGTTAAAACATCTTGCAACACAATGTACATCATAATTATGCTTGGCTGAAATAGGAATTTTGAACCAATCAGAAGGCCTGTTCGTATGTCTATCTCCATAAGCCAATTACAGGTATGGTAACATTCAGTTTTGAGTACATGCCTATCTTATGAAAGCAACAAGAAAAAGCCTGAGGAAAACTCAAAGAAAAGAAACTCTGCAGACCAATTCAGAAAAGAAAAGGAAAGTGAAGACTACTTTTGAATAATTGCAAAAAAAGATAAAACTACTTGTGATGTGCAATTTCTCCTTCACCAAAATGTTTTTACATTTACTTGATATATAGCAAACAATATTGACAATGAATACCCATATTTTACAAGGTTTACTTGTCAAAGGTATTTACAAATTGGCCCACTACAACTTTTTTTCAAGTTAAATGGTTTACTCAACAAATTCAAAGCTGTGCCAATGATGAAATTTGAATTTGAAAGGGTAGGTAGTATTGTGAGAAAAGGAAAACATGGTTAGTATTTCCTCCTTTTCCCACAAATTTTTAAGAAGTTCATTTATTAAGGGTATTCTAAAATCAGCATTCTTTGGTATGAGGTTCATAGCCCTTGAACATTTCACTTAGCATACATAATAAACAATATATCCTAAACATCCTCTTATTTTTTTACAAATTCATAAAGAAATACACTCTCGAAAGAAAATTACAAAACACATGTTACAGTGCATTGCCAGGCTACGGAGGTGAAAAAATATATTTATCTCATTACAAGGAGCTTGTTTCCTCTATGCAATCCCCTCAAACACCCTTCACATGCTTATGTTAGACATACCAAGATTCTGTGTACAGATACTGGATGTACTGAGGTACAGAACACCCGAGTTCTTCATTATACTAAGCACTGTAACCCAAATAGTTACTATTCACCTTGACATGTGCAGTCTTCATCCAAATTTGATGCCATTAACTCTTTACCACACGACAAAATTTTAGACTGGCCCAAATTGAAAGCATTTGCAGTAGACAAAATAAAGGTGACTGAAAAAGTGAATTTTGTTCTGGGAAGGGTAGAAAACACTGTGGGAAAAGGAGAAAATGCTGGTTACCAGCATTTTCTCCTTTTCCCACAGTGTTTTCAAAAGGCTTCTTTCTCAGGGGCGTCAAAAGTAGGGATTGTGTGGTAATGGGTTAAGCTATCTGACAGCCAGTCATGAAGATCATCTTCAAGCAAAGATCATGTCATTCCTGAATTCTGTCATACTACTAGTAAACTTGAGCCCTAACTCAATTTTACGATCTGCTTTGGTATTTTACTAAGTCAAACACAAAACTTGATTATTGTGAGAAATTCAACAACTGTTGAAAAATAACAAGACAAAAACTATGTAATTACAGTAAGGGACACACACCATAGCAATATTCTCTTAAACCTTTACCAAACAACAAAATTCCAGACTGGTCCAAACTCAAAGCACTTGGACAGGACAAAATAAACGTTATTCAAAAATTGAAATATGGTTCCAGCAGGGTAGAAAACATTGTGGGAAAAGGAGAAAATGCTGGTCATTGTGGGAAAAGGAGAAAATGCTGGTTACCAGCATTTTCTCCTTTTCCCACAATGTTTTCTAAAGGTTTCTTTCTCAGGGTCGTCAAAAGTAGGGATTGTGTGGTAATGGGTTAAGGAAATGATGACATGATGTGACTGTGTGCAAATTGCAAAATTGCAGCCAACTCTGAATGTTCATTTTGCATGAATTCTAACACGTTTCTAATCAGGAAAAAACTGAGCCAGTCAATGCACATTACATGGGCTATCATAGTAACCTATTATCTTTTTTGCATTTATTTTTTTCTAAAACTGCAAAATTTCTGTAGTATGCTTAGAATATGTTGATACTACATGAAATCAAGAAATGTGGTTTTAACATTGAAATTCTACAGGTTTCTTGAACAGTGCTCATACATACATTTTGAGGGAGCTGACATTACAGTTTTCTTACGCATTCTTCTTCTAGCTTTATATCTGTATGACTTCAAAGAATAAAAATCAGTGACAGTGAAAAGTTTACTATGTAATTTCTAATTATAAACAAAAAGCACAGCTCTTGCACAATGATTTTACACAATTCGAGAGAAGAAAGCTTCCTGTACCAAATGACAAAAACACTGGCACATTTTTATAGTGCCTGAAATGATGCAATTTTTTTTTTATAGGGTAGAAAACTTTATGGGAAAAGGAGAAAATGCTGGTATTTTCTCCTTTTTCCCACAATGTTTTCAAAAGCTTTCTTTCCATGAAAACCAGGGGTTGTTTGGTAAAGGGTTAAAAACAGCATTTTCCCCCTTTTCCCACAATGAGTGCTACCCTTTTTAGGGCAAATTCATCATTTAATTCATCCTCAGCATATGCTTTTCATATGAACAAGTCTGAAATTTTGTCATCTGCCACAGTAAAAAATAAACACAATCAGTTTGCAATTAGGCTTCAATCAATCAGTTTCACTAAAGTTTCATAATTCTGTGACATAACGTTATTAACCTTCAAACCACCTTACACAACTGTAGTTGCTTGTAGGTTAAGATCATACAGCTGGAAATGTGCAGTCCAATCCATAATATACATTGTCCACTTTGGTGAAACACTAAAGACTGCAGTTACCATCATATTGCAATTATTGCTACAGTCAAAATTCTAAACTAAAAATTAGTTATAGCTCAACTGCCATTGCTTGTGAGAGTTAATCCTTTACCACACAATCCTAACTCTTACAACCTCTCAGAAGAAGGCTTTTGAAAACATTGTGGGAAAAGGAGAAAATGCTGGTAATCAGAATTTTCTCCTTTTCCCACAATGTTTTCTACCCTTTGAAAGACAAATCTTATTTTGTGAATAACATTCATTTAAGTTGTCATGTATAAATGCTTTCAATTTGAACCAGACTGAACATCCAGTGTGTGGTAAAGAGTTAACCAAATGGTTTTTCAGTGGAATTATGAGCCATGCTCTGGGATGTACTTAACTATGCAAGCCTTAACCCATTACAACACAATCCCTACTTTTGACGACCCTGAGAAAGATGCCTTTAGAAAAGATTGAGGGGGAAAAGAGAAAATGCTGATAACCAGCATTTTCTCCTTTTCCCAGACTGTTTTCTACCCTAAAACAAATTTCAAATTTTCAGTCACTTTTATTTTGTTGTCTGCAAATGCTTTTTATTCAGGCAAACCTAAAATTTCTCCTTTTCCCACAATGTTTTCTACCCTTTGTGAGAACTTTCTGCCATTTTCTCAAAATAAAATTGTCGTCTGCAAACTCTTTCAGTTTGGTAAAGTCCAAAATTTGTCGTTTGGGAAAGGGTTAATAAAACTTAACCCTTTGACACACAATTCTGGGTTTTAATGATTATGGGGGAAAAGCCTTTTGAAAACAATGTTAGCAGAGGTGAAAATGCTGATAACTAGCATTTTCTCCTTTTGCTACATTGTTTTTTGCCTTTTTAGTAGGGATGGCAACGGTTAGTAAATTTGCTAACCGGTTAACCGTTCAATCTTTCGATCGGTTAACCGGTTAACCGAACGACCATGTACAAACATTACAGATGAAGGTACCTGCTCGATATGTCAACATCGACAACCGGTGCGTGAGTAATGCATTCCCGTGATGTTTACTATTTCTGTACTTTAGCGCAAAAGACAGCCAATCTATCGACGATCTCTCTCCCTCTCGGCAATAAAATCATTTTTCCACAATGTTTTCTATAGAGGACTAGAAATCATCAGGCCATTTCAGTCTTTCCACTATGAAAATTATTGCGTAAATCACGAAATAGAACTGAAATTCACGTAAAAAAAAAGTTTGGTTTCACGTGAGACCTCAAGTTGGGAAAAAAAACAAGAGGACCATGATGGTCCTATATCGCTCACCTGAGTATATTTGTAACTTATGGTTTATCAAGGGCAGGCTATTAATTCTTTTCAAATAAGGCATACCCTGGGGTTTGTCACAAAAATATGTTTACAGATTTTCTTGTTTGTCTTTGGCCAGTGGAGCTAAAAGCTGCTGCCTATCATCAATTTTTCTCTTCACAGTGTCTTGTTCCCTTTTTGACTTGTAGTTTAGCCATTTTCAGGCGACAAAATTTTAGACCGTTCCAAATTGAAACAAATTGCAGACGACATTTTAAAATGTATCTAAAATGAAAAATAAGTGATCTATATGGTAGAAAAGATCGTGAGAAAGGAGAAATTGCTTGTTACAAACAATTTCTCCTTTTTAGATGGAATTGATTTTAAAAGATTTCCTTCTATGATTCTATGTGAAATAGTGTGTACCAGGGCACAGAGCCAAAATATGACCCCAAGGGGATAATTTTAATTATTTTTATAAAGGGTCACTAGATGATGCTACATGCAAAATATGAATGCTCTAGCCTTTATGGTTTGTCACAAGTAGATTTTTAAAAGATTTCCTTCTTTGTTTCTATGTAAAATAGGGTGTGCCCAGGCAAAGCCCAAATATGACCCAAGGGGAATAATTTTAACAATTTTGGTAAGGGGTCACCCAATAATGCTTCAAACAAAATATGAATGCCCTCCGCCTTATGGTTTGTCACAAGAAGATTTTTAAAGATTGTAAAATAGGGTGCGCCCGGGCAGAGCCCAAATATGACCGCAGAGGGATAATTCTAGCAATTTTGGTAGAAGATTATCAGATTTTGCTACATAGCAAATATGAATGCACTAGCCATTACGGTTTGTCAGAAAAAGATTTATTAAAGGTTTCCTTCTTTGTTTCTATGTGAAATAGGGTGTGCCCGGGCAAAGCCCAAATATGAACCCATGGGAATGATTTTAACAGTTTTGGTAAGGGGTCACGCAATGATGTTTCAAACAAAATATGAATGCTCCCAACCTTATGTTTTGTCACAAGAAGATTTTTAAAGATTTTAAAATAGGGTGCGCCCGGGCAGAGCCCAAATATGACAGCAGAGGAATAATTTTAACAATTTTGGTAGAGGATCATCAGATAATGCTACATACCAAATATGAATGCTCTAGCCATTATGGTTTGTCAGAAGAAGATTTTTCAAAGCTTTCCTTCTTTGTTTCTATGTAAAATAGGGTGCGCCTGGGCAAAGCCCAAATATGACCCCAGGGGAAAAATTTTAAAAATTTTGGTAAAGGGTCACCCAATGATGCTTCATACAAAATATGAATGCTCCCGGCCTTATGGTTTGTCACAAGAAGATTTTTAAAGATTTTTTTCCATTTTCAGCCATTTTGTTGCCATGGCAACCAGAGTTTTTGTTGGAATTAAATTCTTTTAACAATTTTTGTAGAGCTTCACCCAAGGAACATTCCTGCCAAGTTTTATCAAGATTGGCCTTCTGGTTTTGGAGGAGAAGATTTTTAAAGAAATTGTTAACGGACGGACGGACAGATGGACGGACGGACGGACGGACGGACGCCGGACGATGACCGGTCACAATAGCTCCCCCTGAGCACGTTGTGCTCAGGTGAGCTAAAAAAACATAATCTACTTAACTTGTGTAAAATACCAGGATTTGAAGTTACTTGCTACCCATTTTGATAAATTATTGTCAAATCAGGCGTAAATACCTATCAATAAATTAAAATACATGAAAAAATGCTCGATGCAAGAAACACGGAAACCCATGACAGAACAAAATGTTCCTTTCGACATTGTCCGATCAGAGTCACTTCAGATCATCTTTTCAACTTTTTAATGATTTTAAGCAGTAAATTTCCATAGATATATCAATAACAGACTTTAGTGCTGCATCGAAAGAAAAAACTAGTGCGATCACTGCTATTTACAACTTCAAAAAATCTACAAACAGAATCATACAGATGACGGTATGGTTGTTGATCGTCAAACAAAGCGACTATCGCTAAGTGATTGGGTGTTAGCCATCACCAAAACAACAGGTTTAAATTTTAGACTCTCCCAAATTCAAGGCCTTCGCACTACACTATGATTTTCGAAGATACTTATCGAAGTGATAATGAACAAACAAAGAGAAACCGCTATGCCTGCTTGAACACAGATTGATTGACTTTATAAATTTCAATCCCTCTTACGCTGATTGGATATTGAATAGATATACAGATATAGAATGGATCTAACAAATGGAAAAAAAAAAACAATAGCTGCTCGCCACATGGCTATATGCCGCATGGCGGGGGTAAAAAAAGCCACTCATGATGATGATGACGCTGATTGGTCAATCCAAGCATATATTTGATTAGGGGCGGATACTTAATGAAATAATCCAAGCAAATCAATTACGATAAGCCAGTGCCTTTGATGCAAAGAGGACACATGTTTAATTGTTTATCATTGGAGACTGGGGACTAATTAGCCAATTAACAATGTTTAATATTGCACAGACATGTCAAACTGTATATCATACCTTCGCCACATCTTGGCGACATTGAAGGTGCATACGATGCTGTTTTGGTTGTCAAACCGGCAAGGTTAACTTTGTATTTCTCTTTAATATTATGATTATTTTGCTAAACTTTTGATAATATGGGCCTATAGTAATTTTGTTTCTGGTTAACCGGTTACTAATTTCCTAACCTGTTAATCGGTCATTCGATCGGTTAACCAGTTAACTGTTGCCATCCCTACTTTTTAGAGTTTTGTTTCATCAATTAAGCCATGTTTTATTTGTTGTCTGCAAGAGCTCAGAGATAGGATCAGTGTTGAATATGTCATTGTGTGAAGTCGTAAAAAGTCTAAAAAATGATACACTGTATTCATAATACCCATTCTGTAAACTGTATTCATAATACCCATTCTGCAATGTTTATCGGGATTTTTCATGCATATAAGATTTTATCTTTCAACTAGCAGAATATCAATGCAACAATACCTATGTGGTATTCTTTTTTTATCATATACCATGGATATTTATAGAACATTACTGATACACCACAGATACTTTCAGAACAAAAATGAACTTTCTGTGGGTAAACATTTTGCTTTGTGATATATTTGACATCATTAATGAAGTCATTATTACAGCTAATCCATATCTGACTAAACTAGAGCTGTAACTGAATGTAACTAATTACCCCACCAGTGCTTTGACAGAAAAAAAGTGTCAAGTTCAAGGGGAGATAATTCCTCAATCAGGAAGAGCTGACACTTGAAAATTGTGTCTTGCAAATCTTCAATATATAATCAATATATGTGCAAAGCTTCAATACAATTGAAGGAAAAATGTAGGAGGAGTTTGTGACAAAAAATTACTCGTATTTTGTACACAGACGGACACACAGACGCGCAGTCAGACGGACAGACACATGGACGGACACACGACAGACAGACCGATTCCAGTATACCCCCAAAAACATTCATTTTGCGGGAATGTTTTAATATAATTAAATAGATTTTAATCTATCTTAAACTAAATTGAATAGACCTATTTCTCATGAAACAATGTGCATATTTTTCATATCTTTTCATGATAAGTAAAGACCGGACTTTGAAAGATAAACAGAATACATGCAAAGTGTTGTCAAACATTAAAGGTATCTAAGTCAGTAGTGAATATTAGTGTTGAACTTGTCATTTCATGAAGAGTTAAAGATGTCTAATATCAATTCTACCAACCTGTTTTTGATATACGACAATACTCTGTACACATTCTCTACATGTATACATGTAACTATATCCATGTTCAACTGACACGCTAATGTTAAGGACGTTTTCGGAAGTAATTTCTGTACATCACTTTTGCGATTTCAAGGGTGACAATAACAGACAGTGACTCTTCTCAAAGAAGGTACTTGTATATCGTTTGGACAATACCTTGAATTTTGGGTACAGTACTTTTCGAAGCGAAGAATGAGCCTACAGTATTGACTTAACGGACATTTTGCAAAAAGATCTAAAGGGGATAAGATCAGAAGATTACAGGAAAGTTTTCGGCAGTACCAACTTTCTCAGAGACTAAAGTCTACTGAACATGACAGTGCGATCCGTCTGAGCACCTAAACGGTTACTATGAAAACGACCATTTTGCAGAAAATCTAACTCTGCAACATATCTTTTTCTTCTCATTTTTAAACAAACCATTAAATTTTACTGTATATACTAAAAAATAAGAAAATTCTATGAAAGGAATTTTTCAAAATTTTGAATTAATTGAATACTACATGTTGATTTTGCTAATATTTTGGCAAGTCAAGAAATAGGAAAAATATTCTTTTAAAAAGAAAATGAATTCAGATTATTATTTCATTCATACAGAATCAAGAAATAATATATTAAATATGGAAAATCATATTTGCATTGTATAATAAACTTTCTATCACCGTATTACTGTCTTTTATGAAGATACAGTCATTTTAGGCGTTTTCATACAAACGGTTACCATAGAAACAGCCATTTTGCAGAAAATCTAACTCGGCAACATACCTTTTCTTTTTATTTTTGAGTTTGCCATTGAATTTTACCCAACATATGAAAGAATTAGAAAATTCTATGAAAGGATTAAATTTTCTCAAAACTGTAGAAAACGTCTTTAAAGCATAACTAGAGTTTTTTCCTAAATCTACCCTACTACATACCATCATTTAAACTACAATGATTTAATGTACATTGAATATGTCTTCTGTATATGCCTCCTATTTGGACAAGTCTCAAATTTTGATGTATAGGAGCTACTGTTCCTTATATGTTCAAGTCCAAAAGCATATAAATACTTGGAGAAAAGTATGTGGATGATAACTTTGTCAAGTAGACTTGTCCAAAATAGATGCAAATTATTTTATCTATTGCCATTCAAAGATTGTGAAAAAAAAAAATACAATCTCTTTTTTAATTTTTACCATACAACTCCCACTTTGACAACCCCATTGACCTAAGGAGTAAGCCTTTTGAAAATATTGTATGGAACAGGAGCAGCATTTTCTCCTTTTTTCACAATGTTTTTACCCTGTCAAAGATAGAAATCATCATTTAGGCCATATTTTATTTGCCATCTGCTAATGCTCTAAATTTGGACTAGTCTAAATTTTTTTCCTTTGGTAAACAAATAACTCTTCACCACACAAACCCGACTTTTAATAACCCTGAGAAAGAAGTCTTGAAAATATTGTGGGAAAAGGAGAAAATGCTGGTAACCAGCATTTTCTCCTTTTCCCACAATGTCTTCTACCCTTCCAAGACCAAATTTCAATTTTTCAGTTGCATTCATTTTGTCGTTTGGAAATGCTTTCAATTTGGACTGGTCTAAAATTTTCTTGTTTCGTAAAGAATTAACAAAATAAATGTGGCCCAAAGGTAAAGAGTATAGATTTGGGTTGGGTAATAATTCTAAAACTCTGGTTGCACCTTAACTCTTTACCAAACGACAAAATTTTTGACTACTCCAAATCTAAAGCATCTGCAGACAAAAAAATAAATGTGAATCAAAAATTGAAATTTGATTTTGATTGAAAGGGTAGAAAACACTGTGGGAAAGGGAGAAAATGCTGGTTACCATCATTTTCTCCTTTTCCCAAAATTTTTTCGAAGGCTTTCTTTCTCAGGGTCGTCAAAAGTCGGGATTGTGTGGTAAAGAGTTAAGTCCTACAACATATTATGCTAAAGACTACACAGTTAACGCGCCAAACAAACCTGAGAATATAATTTGGTCCAGAAATAATTATGACCCAAATCCTCTCCATTTGATAGTTTCTTTTGTATTTAGAGTCCAAGCTAAGAGGACAGTGTAGATCAAAGATCAGACTGCACACTATGTGCAGTGTCATCTTGTACTACACTGCCGGCAAAAGCAACTATGATAGTGTCACATGCTTTAAGGATTAATCCTTAGGCTGCTAAGCGTAAATCACTGACTTTTTACTGACACTATAGATCAAGATCAGATTACACAGAACAAGCAGCCTGATCTGGTATCTACTGCGTCTGATAAGGAGATATTTTTCACAAAAATTATAAGTTTGAAATAGCATTGTATGCATTTTACTTTTGGCTTTAACCTTTTACCACACAATGACAACTTTTGACAACCCTACGGTAGAAGTCTTTTTAAAACATTGTTGGAATAGGAGAAAATGCTGGTTACCAGCATTTTCTCCTTTTCCCACAATGTTTTCTACCCTTCCCGAATCAAATTTTGATCTTACAGTCACATTTATCTTGTTGTCTGCAAATGCTTTCAATTTGGACCAGTTTATAAATTTGTTGTTTGGTAAAGAGTTAAAGTTTATGCTTTCAATTTGGACCAGTTTATAAATTTGTTGTTTGGTAAAGAGTTAAAGTTTAACTTATTCAGCAAACTAAGGATTAAGGGAAGGAAAAGGAAACCACTCTTAACCCTTTCCCAGACGACAAATTTTTGGACTAAACCAAATTGAAAGCATTTGCAGACGACAATTCAACTCTTGCTGAAAAGAGGATTTCTGTCTATGATAGGGTAGAAAACATTGTGGGAAAAGGAGAAAATGCTGGTTACCAGCATTTTCTCCCTTTCCCACAATGTTTTCGAAAGGCTACTATTCCAGACCCGTAAAAACCAGGGATTGTTTGGGAAAGGGTTAAACTACACAGGTACATTCTGTCTTTACCTTTCTTCTTTGACCCTCCAAATAAATTCCCGAAGGGGTTCTTAAAGTGAAATCCACCGAAGCCTTTTTTAGCCGTTTTATATACAGCAGCATTATCATAGGACAATGATTCATCAGGAACCGGCATAGCAAATGTACATGAACTTAGGGAACGCACTTGAAGATCTCCCAACTGAAGATAACAAGAGAATCATGAGGCCCTGAATCGCTCTGACAACTACTGGCAAATTTATTTTAGAGCAAATAAAACTACACAGAACACATGTACGCGTAATAAACTCATTTAACCCTTTACAAAACAACAGCATTTTAGACTGGTCCAACCTCGAAAGCACTTGCAAACGACTAAATATCAAAACGTAACTCAAAAATTAAAAGTTTGGTTCCAGCAGAGAAAAAAACATTGTGGGCAAAGGAGAAAATGCTGGTTACCAGCATTTTCTCCTTTTCCCACAATGTTTTCAAAAGGCTTCTTTCTCTGGGTCATAAAACCCAGGAATTGTTAGTTAAAGGATTAACCCATAACCCATTACCACACAATCCCTACTTTTGACGCCCCTGAGAAAGAAGCCTTTAGAAAACATTCTGGGAAAAGGAGTAATTGCTGGTAACCAGCATTTTCTCCTTTTCCCACAGTGTTTTCTACCCTTCACAAAACAAATTCCAAATTTTCAGTAACTTTTATTTTGTCGTCTGCAAAATGCTTTCACTTTGGACCAGTCTAAAATATTGTCGTTTGGTAATGGGTTAACACTGTCGTTCTCTTTATTTATATGCACCAGATCTATTACCATAACGGCTATTTTAATAAGTAAACTTGTACTATGGCACCGAATGACAAAAGGTCAATATCTCTGTAAAAAAAAAACACATCAATCATCTGATGTTTTTTCCAAGGCAAATAAGGACTCAAATTGTGATATATAGTGCCTAGGAAGAAAAATAAAGCTATCTGGAAATAATGCTATCTGAAAACGAAAGGGTTAAACTGCTATAATTATAAAGGTATATGAAAAAAGTATTTGTGTTTCATAATTTCTATTTATAATCTTCTAAAGGAGGATTTAAGGAATAAATATTATACTATTTCATCAATTAACTTTTTAAAACACAATCACAACTTTCAACAACCCCTAAAATAAAGCTTATTCAGCTCTTTACCACACAATCCCGACTTTTAACGACCCTAAGAACGAAGCCTTTTGAAAACATTGTGGGAAAAGGAGAAAATGCTGGTTACCAGCATTTTCTCCTTTTCCCACAATGTTTTATACTATTCCCAAAACAAATTTCAGTTTTTGAGCTACATTTATTTTGTTGTCTGCAAGGGCTTTCAGTTTTGACAAGTCTACAGTTTTGTCATTTGGTAAAGAGTTAAAACACTAAAGGAAAATGACAAATTGCTGGTAACCAGCATTTTCTCATTTTCCCTCAATGTCTTCTCTTCAATGAAAGATAAATTTAATATTTTGAGTAATATTTCATTTGTTGTCTGCAAATCCCTTTACTTTAAATGACTTTAAATTTTTGTTGTTTAGTAAAGAGCACAACTACAACTTTCAACGATCCTTGGGAAGAGGCCTTTTGAAAACATTATTGAAAAAGGACAAAATGCTGGTGACCATCATTTTCTCCTTTTCCCATTAAGTTTTCAACCCCATCAAAGAAAAATTGCATCATTTAAGTCACTATGAAACATAGTCTGCAAATGCTTTCAACCCTTTACCAGACCAGGGAGTATATTAATATTTTACACCTCAGGTTAACTCTTTACCAAGCAACAAAATTGTAGACATGGCAAAGAAATTGAAATCTGTTTTGGGATGGATAGAAAACATTGTGGGAAATGGAGAAAATGCTGGTTACCAGCATTTTCTCCTTTTCCTTCAATGTTTTCAAAAAGGCTTCTTTTTCAGGGTCGTTAAAAGTCGGGATTGTGTGGTAAAGAGTAAAGAAAGTTGAACATAAAATTTGAAGCTGAGCAACCAAATGTTTTGAGAAGACAATCTTTCAAAGAGCAATCCCAGCATTTCAACTTGAACAATGTATTCCCAGTTGAGCTCAAAAACCTATCACTTACCATGTCAGCCATGATGGGAATATGTCTTTGAACCTGTTTTCCCTTAACTTTCTCCTTCCTCTCTTGGTCAATGGCCACAAAGGATGTATGCTTTGAGACCATATTGCTGCTCACACTGACTGCAATGATCTGCTTTTTTGTCTCCTCACTTTGGTCTGAAACACATGAAATAAAGAAGGTTCATGATGGCCCTGTATCACTTCACTGTGTTATATCATAGTTAATAAGCTTTTTGAAAGAGGGGAAACTATTTTTATTAACTCTTTACCACACAATCCCTACTTTTGACACCCCTGAGAAAGAAGCCTTTAGAAAACACTGTGGGAAAAGGAGAAAATGCTGGTAACCCGCATTTTCTCCTTTTTCCACAATGTTTTCTACCCTTCAAACAAATTTCAAATTTTCAGTCACTTTTATTTTATCGTTTGAAAATGCTTTCAAACAAACCCAAAATTTTGTTGTGTGGTAATGAGTTAAATATGTTAACAAGAGCTTCGCAGAGTGGCGCATAAACGCTTGAAGCTGCTTGTCAGTGAAATGGGTTAAAATTTTGAATGCCTACAGAGAGCCAAATTTTAAAACTCACATGCACAACTGCAAATCACAGAGAGTCATTGTGGTAAGTTTTAGCTTATTCTAATGGAAACTGTCGAAGGAGTTGGGTACAGAATAAATTGCTAACAGACAGACAGACGACCAGGACCATAACATAATGCAACCAGAAAAACATGAGCAATCATTAATTGTGTTTAATGTGTTCACATAAGGACATCAACAGCTGAGACCAATTGATTGCCCATTCAGTGCTTGCTTACTCCTTTACCAAATGATCCCTGAAAAACAGGATTTTCTTTAAAAATTAAGGCAAATGGAGAAATTTTCTCCTTTTCAAACAATGTTGTCCACTTTTACCAACCTCAACTTTTACTAACAGTATGAAATAAGCCTTTTGAAAGCATTGTCGGAGAAGAGAATATGCTGGTCACCATTATTTACTCCTTTCCTTGCAATGTCTTCTATGCCATAAAGAACAAAATCAGTTATTTGAAATTGAGCCAACTTTGATTTTGTCATCTGCAAAAACCCTCACTTTGAACCCAGTCTAAATTTTTCTTTCTGGCAAAGAGTAAACTTAGTTTATCGCTCAGAAAGGTATGAGACTATACAGACAAGAGGGCCAAGATTGCCCTGGATCGCTCACCTGAATTTTTGAGATGACCATAGCCTATTTTTTTTTGAGGTATTGAAACATTGGAACCAAATTTATAATTTTGCTAAGCAATTTTCAAAAGGTCACCTGTAAAATTCATTTCAAAATCTGACCATCAGTTTCAAAAAGAATAATTTTTAAGAATTCTTCATTTCTGTATAAGAGCAAGTATCCCCCATCCACCAGAGCCATGTTTCTTGATGGATCAAAATTTACAAACAAGTTTTGAAAAGGGTCACCCAAGGAACATTTCGGAAAATTTCTTTTAAAATCTGACCAGGGGTTTCAGAGAAAGAGAATTTTCAAGAATTTCATCATGTCCATATAGTGCAAGTAGCCCCCATTCACAAGAGCAAGGATCACCCAAGGAACATCTCTGTCAAATTATTTTAAAATCTGACTACAGGTTTCAGAGAAGAAGAATTTTCAAGAATTTCTTCATTTCCATATAGTGCAAGTAGTCCCCATTCACCAGAGCCATGTTTCTTGACCAATCAAAATTTCGCGAACAATTTTTGAAAACGGTCACCCAAGGAACAACTCTGTGAAATCATTTCTAAATCTGATCACCGGTTTCAGAGAAGAAGATTTTTTAAGAATTCCTTCATTTCTGTATAGTGCAAGTAGCCCCCATTCACCAGAGCCACATTTTTTGACAGATCAAAATTTCATGAACAGTTTTTGAAAAGGGTCACCCAAGGAACATATCTGTGAAATTATTTCAAAATCAGACCAGCGGTTTCAGAGGAGAAGATTTTTAAAGAATTCCTTGATTTCTGTATAGTGCAAGTAGCCCCCATTCACCAGAGCCACAATTTTTGACGGATCAAAATTTCACGACCAATTTTTGAAAAGGGTCACCCAAGGAACATACCTGTGAAATAATTTCAAAATCCGACCAGTGGTTTCAGAGGAGAAGATTTTTAAAGAATTTGCTAAAAAATTCCATTTGGTTGCCATGGCAACCAGAGTTTTCGACAGAATCAAATTCTGTGAATAATTTTTAAAGAGGACCTCCCAAGGAACATTCCTGCCAAGTTTGGTCCAAATTGGCCCAGCGGTTTAGGAGGAGTTGATGTTTAAAGAATTGCTGACAACGCACGACAGACGACGGACGACGGACACCCAGTGACCCTAAAAGCTCCCCTTGAGCACGTTGTGCTCAGGTGACCTAAAAACACTTTTACAACCATACCCTCTTTGTCCTCCAGCTGTTTAATCTGAGCTTTAGCAGCCAGTCGATGAAGTGGCAGGAAACTTGACACACCAGCTGATTTGTCGTAAAAGAAATTCGCAGAAAAATTAGCAGGCCCTTTGTCAGTCTTTCCATTGATGTAAACTTTCCCAGAAATCTGTGGCTGCAACATTTAAAAGTTAAGATATACTATTAACTGTTTGCCATACACATTTAACTCTTTACCACACGAGAAAATTTTAGACTGATCCAAATTGAAAGCATTTGCAGACAGAAAATAAAGGTGACTAAAAAATATAAATTTGTTCTGGAAAGGGTAGAAAACGCTGTGAGAAAAGGAGAAAATGCTGGTTACCAGCATTTTCTCCTTTTCCCATAGTGTTTTCAAAAGGCTTCTTTCTTAGGGGCATCAATAGTAGGGATTGTGTGGTAATGGGTTAAACTTGTCTGTTAGAAGCATTGCACTTATAAACTTGTCCAGCCCGCATAACTCAAATTATAAATTGTACAAGATGTGAACATAAAGTCTTTGGCCATTTGGGAGTGTGGGCTTGAGCCCTGTGGCTAGCAATCTAAAAGCACAAATAGTCTTTGAATGTGAAGGTGAACCCAGCATGTTAACTCATTACCAAACAACAAAACTTTAGGTTGGTCCAAATCGAAAGTATTTGCAGACGACAAAATTAAAGTGACTGAAAATTGGAAATTTGTTTTGTGAAGGGTAGAAAACATGGTGGGAAAAGGAGAAAATGCTGGTTACCAGTGTTTCCCCCTTTTCCAACCATGTTTTCTTTAGGCTTCTTTCTCAGGGGCGTCAAAAGTAGGGATTATGTGGTAATGGGTTAAAGCACCTGGTGTAACTTAAGATTGGTTTCGTCCTTTATCTTGCACATGCCCCATCAGCATAACTAACAGCCTTTAAGTCTTACCAAATGACAAAATTTTGGACTACTCCAACTTGAGAGCATCTGCAGACGACAAAATAGATGTGAATCAAAAATTGATTTTTGATTTCGGGAGAGTAGAAAACATTGTGGAAAAAGGTGAAAATGCTGGTTATTAGCATTTCCCCTTTTCCCACAATGTTTTCAAAAGACTTCTATCTCAGGGCCGTTAAAATTCAGGATTGTGTGGTAAAGAGATAAGGGGTGTCACCAATGTGGGCAACCATTGGTGATGAAAAAGAAACAGAAAATCTATCAATCACAAAAAATTTATTGATGCTCATCTTACCTCTGGGTATCCTTGTAGTAACGCATACAGAATTAACCTGTCCCCATCAAACAAACAAGGGGGCATCTCTGGCATCGTGACAGCAGTCACCATTGTAGGTAATTCCCAGCCAATAGTCACATCTGTGATTGACGGCTGCATGGCAAATTTGAGAAGAGACACCACCTGAAAAAGAATGAATAGAATATGGAAGAGTTTATCGGTTGTATGGTCTTTAATCCTAAAAGCTAATGCACCTAGCCAATACTTCAAAAAATATTTTTCCCCAAGCCACTGGCTGCTTTCCAACACAACCATTGTCCAGTGACAGACAAATGAATCAAATTGCAATGACTACCATAAATCTGTGGAAAGAAATTTGCCAAGCTGAGAATTTGAACAAGTGACCTCCACTTTTCAGCGCTACAAGTAGCACTACTGGCACTAAGCAACATGGAAAAACTATCAACATATGATCTGCTAATGCTTACGTTTTCAGTCTCAACCCTTTCCCAAACAAGCCCTGGTTTTTACTTGTCTGAAGTAAAAGTCTTTTGAAAACACTGTGTTTTCTACCCTTTTTGAGAACTTTCTGTCATTTTCTCAAAATCTAAAATTGTCGTCTGCAAATTCTTTTGGTTTGGAAGAGTCCAAATTTATCGTTTGGGAAAGGGTTAAATCGATTACTTAAAAGCACATTCTAGCAGATGAAGCCATTGCTCATAATGAGGAATTTCTCCTTTTGTCAGAATGTATTCAAGTTCATGAATGTGGATTAACCCATCACTAAACAACAAAACCTTAGACCTGTCCAAATTAAAAAGCATTTGAATATACCACTTTAAATGAGGCTAAAATGAAAGGGTTTGTCTATGAAAGGACAGAAAATAAGGTGGGAAAAGGAGCAATACTGGTTACAATGTTTTCTAGTTTTTTTTTTTTTTTTTTTCTTCCAAGTCTTAAAACTCGGTTTCAGTAAAGGGTTAACCCTCAGACCTCAAGGAGGAAACCTTTTGAAAATACTGTGAGAAATAGAGATGATGCTAGCGACCAGCCATCTTCACAAGCCAAGGATACTAAGGTAGTACCCTTGGCCGCTCGCCTCTTTAAAAATAGAAGCTCCCGATGCGCCATTTCATTCATCTGTAACAAGAAATCTTTCGTAAAACAGAAAACAACAATGGCGGTGCCCGTCAAAAACAAAAGTTGTCGTGTTTGTGACGAAAATTTGCCAAAAATGAGTAGACGATCGATATTTAATGAGTTTTTATTATAGTTTTTTCTCTTTTTCCTCAAAATGTTTTCAAAAGCCTTCTTTTATTGGGGTCGTTTGAGAAAAAAGTTAATCAAAGCATGGTATTTAAAACAACAAACCTTTGGTTGCATGCGTTCAGAATCTTTGATAAACTCCGCTTTTCCATTTCCAGCCCTAGCCACACCATTCAAAAGAGCTGTGGAAGCTCCTTCCCCAATACCAATGGAAAACACTCTAGAAAATCACATAATGCTAACTTGTATGATAGGTTTCCAAGTTTTTGTGACTTTTATTCATGAAGTTACAATATGTGACCAGTGCAAATTCCTTTTACTTATTTTAATATATCAATGCAAAAATCATTACATTTAACTTTTTACAGAGCTCCACATAGAGGGAGTGATTTTGATATCAATATTGAAAATATTAATTATCCTTCACTAAATCCTACATTGTGGGTACTCATTAGAATCGTCTCATTGAGACGATTCTAATGAGTACTCACAACGTAGGGTTTAGACAAGAAATAATGGATATAGGACACTATCACTCCCTCCTATCTGGAGCTCTGTTTTTAGAAAAGTTAAATAAACTGACTTCTGACCTGCTTCTTGGTATTGATGCATCTGCTGGTTACCAGCACTTTCTCTTTTTCCGAAAACATTTTCAAAGCCCTACTTCTTAGGATCATTAAAACTCACAATTCTGTGGTAAAGGGTTACCTCATTACCAAACAACAAAATTTTAGGTTTGTCTAAATTGAAAGCATTTGCTAACAATGAAATAATAGTGACTGAAAATTTGAAATTTGTTTTGTGAAGGGTAGAAAATATAGTGGGAAAAGGAGAAAATGCTGGTTACCAGCATTTTCTCCTTTTCCCACAATGTTTTCTAAAGGCTTCTTTTTCAGGGTCGTCAAAAGTAGGGATTGTATGGTAATGGGTTAAGAAGAGTTTTGCAAGATGTAGGCACTGGGCAAAGAAATACCAGGTAAGTATGGATAGGTACACAGGCTGCTGCTAGATAACTGAAATAATTGTGAATACAGGACTAACTGAAATAACAATGAATACAGGACTAAGCACAACACAAACAAACCATTACCTTGTGTTAGAACAGTTCTTCTTGGCAATGTTTATAACTTCCCTCACATTTCCAACCTCGCCATCAGTCAGCAAAAATATCTTGAAGAAAAAGGAAAAAGAATCAATCTTTTTAAAAACAAAGGAAAAAGCAAAACAGCCTTTCTCACTTCTTTCTTTACCACACAATCCCGACTTTGAATGACCCCAAGAAAAAAACTTTTTAAAACACTGTGAGAAAATGCTGGTAACCAATATTTTCTCCTTTTCCCACATGGTTTTCTACCCTTCCCAAACCAAATTTCAACTTTAAGTCACATTTACTTTGTTGTCTGCAAATGCTTTCAATTTGGACCAGTCTATAACTTTGCTGTTTATTAAAGAGTTAGTTTAATCCTTTATCAAACAAGAAAATTATAGACCAGTCCCAATTCAAAGCATTTGGACATGATAAAAAAATGATCATCATATGGTGGGATTTGTGTCAGAAAGGGTTGAATACATTATGGTAAAAAAAGAAACAAGAGCTTCGCAGAACGGCGCATATACGCCCGAAGGGGCTTGTCAGTGAAAGTTGCATTGACGGTTGGACCATGAATGAAGACTACTTATTCTCCATGATATGTGAAAAATATTAAAGGGCAATAACTAAAAAATTAAGGGTAGCAAAGTTACAAATTTTGTGAATTGCTCTTATCCACAAGGTGTTCTATCAGTCTTTGAAGGTCCCAGATCACATATTTTATATTTTAGAAATTATGGCCAAGACGAAAATTCAAAGTGAAAAGGGCAATAACTCAAAAGGAAGGATGGCAGGGTTATGGTTCTTGTGCAGTGCACTTCTTCACAGTGTTCTATTAGTCTTTGAAGTTTCAAGATGATGGATTTTGAAGTTTGGAAGTTATGGTCTTTACAAAAATTCAAACTGCAAATTAACAAATGGCACTAACTCAAATATTAAAGGTGGCAAAGTTATGATTCAAAAGCACTGCACTTCTCCATAATGTGTTCTATCAGTGTATGAAGTTCTAAGTTAATATCTTTTATAGTTTGGAAGTTATGGCCTGGAAAAAAATTCGAATTGAAAATTAACAAAGGGCAATAACTCAAAAATAAAGGTGGCAGAGTTATGGTTCATTGGCACTGCACTTCTCAGAAAATAGGTTCTATCAGTGTATGAAGTTCCAAGTTAATAGCTTTTATAGTTTAGAAGATATGGCCTGGACAAAAATTCAAACTGAAAATTAACAAAGGGCAGTAACCCAAAAAATAAGGGTGGCAAAGTTATGGTTCACTGGCACTGCACTTCTCCATAATGTGTTCTATCAGTGTATGTAGATACCTTTTATAGTATGGAAGTTATAGCCTGAACAAAAATTCAAAGTGAAAAATTGGTTATATCAGAAATCAGGGGCAGATAAATTTAGAACACAAACAGCGATCCAAAGTCTAAGACCCAGGTGCACAACTAGACATGGAGATTCATTGTGGCAAGTTTCAAATAATTCCAATGGAAACTGTAGGAGCAGTTGCACACACAAGAAATTGCTAACGGACAGACGGACGGACGACCGGGGGTATAACATAATACGACCCTTCGGGCATATAAAAATGCTGGTAAATAGCATTTTCTCCTTTCCTCCTCATATTTTATAAGACCATTTACATCAGGGTCATTAAAACTTTGAATTGCATGGTAAAGGGTTAAAAGCTTGATCTTCCCTTTACTTGGATCTAACATTAGTTATGCTACTTCAATAGAGACCTTGACCTTTACCCTACATAGTCCAAATTCGAACATCTCAGCCTATACTGTATTCATTATGTGCAAAATGATTAACCCATTACCAAACAACAAAATTTTAGACTGGTCCATATTGAAAGCACTTGCAGATGACAAAGTGAACTTAACTCTAAAATTTAAATTTGTTTCCAGCAAGGTAAAAACATTGTGGGAAAAGGAGAAAACGCTGTTTACCAGCATTTTCTCCTTTCTCCACAATGTTTTCAAAAGGCTTCTATCTCAAGGTTGTAAATACCTGGGATTGTTTAGAAAAGGGTTAAGGGAATGAAAATTATATCTGTTTGAATTTGCTTTGATCCCAGCAGGGTACCTCAGTAGTTAACATATCAGACTTGAGATCTAGTGGTTGTGGGTTTTAATATCTAAACTTTCTTTGTGGTAATCATTCATCTCTCGCCTCTGATGCATGTGAGAAAAGAAGTCAGTTTCTTTGAGAGGAAGATAAAATAAATCAATACTGGTCTGAGAAAGCCAAAACAAACACAAGGGGTAGGTGCATTGGCTGCAGTGATATGAGCTTAGATGTTAAAACACCAATACAAAGTTAAAATGGCTTTACACTAACAATATTATTTGCTTTCCTTAACCCACTACCACACAATCCCTACTTTTGACACCCCTGAGAAAGAAGCCTTTTGAAAACATTGTGGGAAAAGGAGAAAATGCTGGTTACCAGCATTTTCTCCTTTTCCACAGTGTTTTCTACCCTTCCCAGAACAAATTACAATTTTTCAGTCACCCTTATTTTGTTGTCTGCAAATGCTTTCAATTTGGTCCAGTCTAAAATTTTCTCGTGTGGTAAAGATTTAAAAGAGCTAGGTGCAGTCTAGAGAATACAAAAACTGAACAAACCTGTCTTGGGTGACCCTTAAGAACACTGTTGCTGTAAATGGCTTGTAAAGGACGTAAAATCTCTGTGCCCCCCATGTCAGCCTGCATCCTTTGTACCTCCTTCTCTGCTGTCTTAAGACTGTCCTCAGTATACTCTTTACTGCCTCTGAGTATAAATAAACAAAAGCTTAGATTTAAGGCATTTGCAGATATCAATTCAAATATTTGTCAGGTAGTAAGATCTGTCTGTGATATGAAAGAAAACAAAGTAAATTTTGACTCAAAAACTGATTTAGGGTTATAAAGGCAGAAGAATTTGTGGGAAAAGGGAAATATGCTTGTTGGGGCAATATGCTTGAGGGATGTTCCTTTCCCACAGTACCTTTCTCAGATTTTAATCAATTTGTATGGTAAAGGGTAAAAGAAGTTACCACAAAATCCAAACTTTTAACAGCCATGAGAAAGAAAGCTTTCGAAAGTAATGTGGGAAAAAAAAAAAAAGGAGAAAATGCTGGAAAGCGAAATTTTCTCTTTTTTCAACAATGATTCTATCTTTCTCAAAGCATATTTAATGCCTGAATCACAGTTTTGTTTTTCTGCAAGCACTATCAATCTAGACAACTAAAATTTTGTCATTTTGGAAAAAGTTAATTCACCTTTTATCACTTCATAGAAGGTTGTGTTTCAGTATTTGTAACCATAGGAAGATGTTCTTTTTTTTTCTATCTTTTTATCAGAGAAGAAAATGCAGAAAAAAACAAAATAATTCTCCTTTTCCCACTAATTTTCAGAAGCCTTCCTTTTCAGGGTCAAAAAGCTCATGATCATTTAATAAAGAGGAAACCCTTTACCACACAATCCTGAAAACAGGATTCTGAAAAGATTGTCGGAGCAGGAAAAAATGCTGGTAACCAACATCTCATCTTTTTCTCAAATTATTTTCTACTCTAACAAAGAAAGAAAGAAATCCCTACTTTTGACGCACCTGAGAAAGAAGCCTTTAGAAAACATTGTGGGAAAAGGAGAAAATGCTGGTAACTAGCATTTTCTCCTTTTCCCACAATGTTTTCTATCCTTCACAAAACAAATTTCAAATTTTCAGCCACTTTTATTTTGTTGTCTGCAAATGCTTTTAATTTGGGCAAGCCTAAAATATTGTCGTTTGGTAATGAGTTAAGCAACAGTTAATCTGCTATCTGTATATGTTTCAATGTGATCCAGTTCAAAATTTTGTCAATTTTTAACCCTTTTCCAAACAAGCCCTTGTTTTTACGTGTCTGCAGTACAAGTCTTTTGAAAACACAGTGGGAAAAGGAGAAATTGCTCCTAATGAGCAATTTCTCCTTTTCCCACAGTGTTTTCTACCCATTCAGAGAACTTTCTGCCATTTTTATCAAATTTGAAATTGTCGTCTGCAAACACTTTGAGTTTGGAAGAGTCTAAAATTTGTTGTTTGGGAAAGGGTTAAAGAGTTAACCTACCCCTGAAACAGTAACTTATGGGAACTTCCAAAGCTAACTATGTTGAAGTAACAGCCAACGGGAAGACTCTTCAGGAAAAGCAGTAACGCCTCTTTAGCATGGCTAATTCTGTTTTGTCCAAACCCCATACTTCCTGTAATATGCAACAAATTAAATTCAAATTTGTTTGCTTGTGTTTAATTCTATATTCAACTGTATTTCAGTCATAGTACTGTATTAACTCATTACCAAACGACAATATTTTCGGCTTGTCCAAATCGAAAGCGTTTGCAAACAACAAAATAAAAATGACAGAAAATTTGAAATTTGTTCTGGGAAGGGTAGAAAATGTTGTGGGAAAAGGAGAAATTGCTGGTTACCAGCATTTTCTCCTTCTCTCACAATGTTTTCTATAGGCTTCTTTCTCAGGGGCGTCAAAAGTAGGGATTGTGTGGAAATGGGTTAATTTACTTCTATATGTCTTGTGTAGGTAGTGTCAAAACTAAATAATGCATACAATGAACAATAAACTAAAATATTGCAGGCTGACAAATAACCACCCACTATAAAAATGTTGCCTTCAAAACAGCGCTTTAATTGACCCTTTACCAAACAATCCCCGGTCTTAATGACCCTGATATAGAAGCCATTTGAAAACATTGTGGGAAAAGGAGAAAATGCTGGTAACCAGCATTTACTCCTGTTTCCCACAATGATTTCTACCCTGCTGGAAACATTTCAAAGTTCCAGTTATGTATATTTTGTCACCTGCAAATGCTTTCAATTTGGGCCAGTCTAAATTTTTGTCGTTTGGTAAAGAGTTAACAGTAGAACCATGATAATGTGAATTACAAGTGCTTACCCATTTCCCAAGCAATCCCTGGTATTTACGACCCAGAGATAGAAGCCTTTTGAAAACATTGTGGGAAAAGAAGAGAAATGCTGGTAACCAGCATTTTCTCCTGTTTCCAACAATGTTTTCTACCCTTTACAGAACAAATTTCAAATTTTTAGTCACTTTTATTTTGTCATCTGCACATGCTTTCAATTAGGAGTCTAAAATATTGTCATTTGGTATAGAATTAAGTTCCAATGGTAGTAGGTCTTCCATATAAATGCCAATGATTGAAAACTGTAAGAGTAGACAATTGCTGTCACAAATAGCGTCTAAGGGCACAGCCAGACTGACAGATGGCCAGGTGGTGCGGGGCAGGCTGTCTTTGAATGGGGTGATGTGGGGCTGACAGAGAGACAGATCAATGGACTGACAGCCAAACAGACAGAGGATAGACAGTGAGATCTCCCAATTCATGTTGGGATGGTATAATTAGCTTTTTCAAATGGCACAGATCAAGGATGGACAACACTAAAAATGAATGTCTAACCTGATTAAAAGTAAACCAGCCAAGGTCATTGTTGGGTGCTAGGGTTAGGTTCTTACAGTTTGATTTAGCCAATCAGAAGTTGTGATGCTTCTAAATTTTGAAAATTCTTTGGAATGAGACTAAGAATGTTCTTGAGAATAGTCAGAAAATAAGGGCCCTAGAGTTGTCCAAAACAGCCTAAGTACCAACCATAGTTGACTTTTTACCTGATCTGTCTAAAACAAAAATGTATTCTCCTTTGTTTGTTGTTCCCACATTGTCCACTTTGGTCAACATATTGATCATCAATATATCTTCTCCCAAAAAGCCACCTGCAATCAAAGTATGAAATTATTTATCTCACCTTAATTTTTCTATAAATACATTGTTGTAGGCGCTCATTTGACTTGTCTCAATCAGTACCAACAATTAAGGTCTAGAAGAAGTTCTGTCTTTAGGGTATCATTACTCCTCTTAACTCTTTTCAACACAAGAAAATTTTAGACGGGTCCAAATTGAAAGTATTTGAAGACGACAAAATAAATGTAACTGAAAAATTAAAATTTGGTTTGGGAATGGTAGAAAACATTGTGGGTAAAGGAGAAAATGCTGGTTACCAGCATTTCCTCCTTTTCCCACATGTTTTCAAAAGGGTTCTTTCTCAGGGTCGTTAAAAGTCGGGATTGTGTGGTAAAGAGTTAACTCTTTCCCAAAAGATAAAATTCTAAACTGGTTAAAATTGAAAGCATTGGCCAATGAAGATTCTATTATAGCTCAGATAATAAAGTATGTCCTTTAAAGGGTATGAAACATGGGAAAAGGAGAAAATGCTGGTTACCTTGTATGTGTAAATTCAAACAAATTCTTCTCATTACCAAACAACAATATTTTAGGCTTGTCCAAATCGAAGCATTTGCAGATGACAAAATAAAAGTGACTGAAAATTTAAAATTTGTTTTTGTGAAGGGTAGAAAATATTTAGGAAAAAGGAGTAGACTAGTCACCAACATTTTCTCCTTTTCCCGCAAAGTTTTCCAAAGGCTTCTTTCTCAAGGTTGTCAAAAGCAGGGATTGTGTGGTAATGGGTTAGTGGATATATAAATATTGAGAAAAACATTTAAAGAAAACATTTTTTTTTTTGGTTGCTCAGCCCTGCCAAGGGAAAAACAGTATGAGTGAATTTAGTGCAGTAGAGTGCAGAGAATGCAGGATACAGGATTCCTCTAAAATTTGTGAAAGGTTTAGATAATGTCTATACAAGAATAAAAAACAAAAACTCTCATGCAGTGTTTATCCTTGGCTGCATTAGCTTTTTCAGTCAAATCTGTTGTCAAAAAAAGAACCAGTCATAAGTCAAAATCATTTTGAGGGTTTACTTCCCTTTTGCTATGAGCTCCCCGCTTTGACTGTAAACAACTCGCACAAGTTTGGTCATAATTATCTTCAGAGTTGACATGGACATTACAAAAAAAAATTATTAACCCTTTACTCCATAGATACTCATTTCTACGCATTACTTGTGGGAGCCTTTGGAAAACATTGTGGCAAATGGTGAAATTGCTCGTGAAGAGCAATTTCACCTTTGTCACAATGTTTTCTATGCTTTCAAAAGGTCTCATATACACATAAGAAACAGCTTCATCCTTGCTGTTATTTAGGGTCAGTTAGAGATACCATAGAAATGCCTTATGGTGTAAAGGGTTTATAAAATGGTAATGGTTCAGATGATTGCCAGGCTATGAGAAAACTACATTTTCTTTTTGCAAAAAAGCCAAACTTTCATGTAAATGTATTGCAATACTCATCTCAGATGTGTGTAAGATCAGACAATCACTACTTGACATTATAGCAGTGCATGAAGGTCCCTTGACTTGGCTTCAGGGCTCTGTGTTATTTTCTTTTTTAACCTTTACTAAACAATCCCTGGTTTATCATTTACGACCCCAATATAGAAGCCTTCTGAAAACATTGTGGGAAAAGGAGAAAATGCTGATAACCAGCATTTTCTCCTTTTCCCACAATGTTTTCTACCCTTCACAAAACAAATTTCAAATTTTCAGTCACTTTTATTTTGTCGTCTGCAAATGCTTTCAATTTGGACTAGTCTTAAATTTTGTCGTTTGGTAATGGGTTAACCTTAACTAAACAATCCCTGGTTTATCATTTATGACCCTGCTATAGAAGCATTCTGAAAACATTTTGAGAAAAGGATAAAATGCTGGTAACCAGTGTTTTCTCCTTTTCCCACAATGTTTTCTTCCCTGCTGGAAACAATTTTAATTTTTGAGTAATGTTTATCATATGTCATCTGCAAATGATTTCAATTTGACCCAGTCAAAAATTTTGTCATTTGGTAAAGAGTTAACTCATTACCAAACGACAATATTATAGGCTCGTCCAAATCAAAAGCATTTGCAGACAACAAAATAAAAGTGACTGAAAATTTGAAATTTGTTTTGTGAAGGGTAGAAAACATTGTGGGAAAAGGAGAAAATGCTGGTTACCAGCATTTTCTCCTTTTCCCACAATGTTTTCTAAAGGCTTCTTTCTCAAAGAGGTCAAAAGTAGGGATTGTGTGGTAATGGGTTAAACAAGGCTATCAAGGGTAAATATCTGACTACAAATATTATCCTCTCACTTTTATCAGAATCTCCATTTTCAACCAAACATTCCGGTTCATCAGAATGTTCATACTCCACAAACAGCCTGACATCAGAGTCAAAGGTGAAATCATCCTTAAACATAACCTGAAATAATCACAAAATCGGTACAGTTATCACATAATTTTACATCACAGTATTTACTTTTTCAACCTTTTAATTCTTGACCAAACAAATCAGGGTTTCCACAACTCCGTAAAAGAAGCACTTTTAAATCATTGTGGGTAGAGGAGAAAGTGCTGATAACCAGAATTTTCTCCTTTTCCTACAATATTTTCTACTAAAATTCTGCAAACAATTTTTGAAAAAGGTCACCAAAGGAACATCTGTGTGAAATTATTTAAAAATCTGACCAGCGGTTTCAGAGATGAAGAATTTTTAAGAATTTCTTCATTTCCCTGTAGTGCAAGTAGCCCCCATTCACCAGAGTCATGTTTCTTGACGGATCACAATTTCGCAAAAAGGAACATCTGTGTGAAATAATTTCAAAATGTGACCAGCAGTTTCAGAGAAGAGGATTTTTAAAGAATTCCTCAGAATATTCCATTTGGTTACCATGGCAACCAGAGTTTTTGATGGAATCAAATTCTGTGAACAGTTTTTGAACAGGACCTCCCAAGGAACATTCCAGCCAAGTTTGGTAAAAAATTGGCCCAGCAGTTTAGGCGGAGTTGATGTTTAAAAGATTGTTGACGACGCACAACGGACAATGGACACCTGGTGATCCTAAAAGTTCCCCTTGAGCACATTGTGCTCAGGTGAGCTAAAAATCAGCGATTTTACACTTACTTTAACACTTTTTTTATCATCCCCCTGTGCCACTTCAATATGGGGCTGACTTGCTGTCACTGATTTGACCCCTCTGGACCCTTCAACAGTTGCAGACAGTTTGAAGGAGTATGGGATATCGCTCTGTTTCAGCACGTATGTTGCACCTTTTGCACTTTCAAGCCCTCCCACATCTGAAACAGGGTATGAAAATCAGTGAAGAAAACTTATGATTCAAACAAGAGGGCAATGATGGCACTGTATTCATCTACTGCCTTATAGATTAACCCTTTACCACACAATCCCAACTTTTTAACAACCCTAAGAAAGAAGCCTTCTGAAAACATTGTGGGAAAAGGAGAAAATGCTAGTAGCCAGCACTTTCTCCCTTTTCCTTTTTAATATATCGTCTGCCAGTGCTTTCAATTTGCACCAGTCTAAAATTTTGTTGTCTGGTAAAGAGTTCATGTCTATTAGCTATTTCCAAAACTAACACTTTAGACTTATCCAAATAGTAAGCATTTGCAGACTACAAATATAGCATAGCTCAAAAGAAAATTTCTATTTTCAAAATGGTAGAAAACATTGTTGTGAAAGGAGAAAATACTGATTACCAGCATTTTCCACAATGTTTTCAAATGCCTCTTTCTCCAGGGTTTCTAAAGTTCACAATTGTGTATCAGGGTTTGTTTAACCCTTTCCCAAACAAGCCCTTGTTTTTACGTGTCTGCAGTACAAGTCCTTTGAAAACACTGTGGGAAAACGAGCAATTACTCCTTTTCCCACAGTGTTTTCTACCCCTTCGAATAATTTTCTGTCATTGTTATGAAAGTTAAATTGTCGTCTGCAAACTCTTTCAATTTGGAAGAGTCTAAAATTTGTCGTTTGGGAAAGGGCTTTTGCAAATCCACCAATTTTAGGGCATCAAAACAATATCGCACTGAAACATAACCTTTTCTTAGCTGCAATGAAGTGGATTACAGAAATTTCTCTCTTCTCACATGTGCCGGCATGAAAACTGTTTTCCCATCTGAACTGAAGTACAGTCGGTTGCCCATGGGACTTGCTGTTACCAGTAAGCCTCTTTCTTTTTGATGATTGATGATACTTATTGCAACAAGATTCATAACTCTCTCACCCCTAATCATTGTTTCAACAATTGTTATGTGGGAAAGCAGCCAGTGGCTTGGAAAAAATACTGTACAGATTACTAGTAAAAGGAATACAAATACAGAATGAATAGATACACTGGCCACCATGCTATCATTGAAAAACAAAGTTAAAACACCACACAATCAACTGATCAACCCGTCTGAAGTGTATAATAAAGAGATTGGTTTTAACCCATTACCAAACGACAAAGTTTTAGGTTTGTCAAAATTGACAGGAATTGCAGACAACAAAATAAAAGTGAGTGAAAATTTGAAATTTGTTTTGTGAAGGGTAGAAAACATTGTGAGAAAAGGAGAAAATGCTGGTTACCAGCATTTTCTCCTTTTCCCACAATGTTTTCTAAAGGCTTCTTTCTCAGGGAGGTCAAAAGTAGGGATTGTGTGGTTATGGGTTAACACATACAAAAAATATTGATCAGTTTCTTTTTCTGCAAAGAACAATGGATAAAACTTACTTGGTGAGTATCTGGGATTCAAAATAACAGGAAGTGTAAATCTGAGTTTCCCATCATGCTCCACAGGAAGTTCTATGACATAACCTATGATCAACTTGGCGTCTGTTTTAGGGGGCAAGTTTCCAACTGTACAACGGAAAATGTCCCCAGCAGAGTCATCCTCCTCAAGCAACATCGCTGTATCTCCAGAAGCGATGGCATCCTCATACGTCTGTCTGGCCTGGAACAAATAAAAAAATCACCTTAACCTATTACCCACACAATACCTACTTTTGACGCCCCTAGAAAGAAGCCTTTTGAAAACACTGTAGGAAAAGGAGAAAAGGCTGGTAACCAGCATTTTCTCCTTTTCCCACAGTGTTTTCTACCAATCTCAAATCAAATTTCAGTTTTTCAGTCACCTTTATTTTGTAGCCTACAAATGCTTTCAATTTAAACCATTCAAAAAATTTTTGTGTGGTAAAGAGTTAACTCATTACCACACAATCCCTACTTTTGACGACCCTCCGGAAAAAGCCCAAGGAAAACATTGTGGGAAAAGGAGAAAATGTTGGCAACCAACATTTTCTTCTTTTCCCACAATGTTTTCTACCCTTCACAAAACAAGTTTCAAATTTTCAGTCACTTTTTATTCTGTCATCAGCAAATTCTTTTGATTTGGAAAAACCTACAATCTTGTTGTTTGCTAATGAGTTAAGACAGCTGATATTGACTGATATTTAGTAAGGATGTGAATATAATTGGTTTCTGTAAGACAGTTCTGGCTAGGGAAAAAGAAGTCACGATTCCTGTAATATAAAGGAATAAAACAAAACAGGAACTACATATCAAGATAAGGCTGGGAACTTTGAGCAGGTTGATCTAGATCTTCATTGTCCTTATCATATCTAACTTGCCCGCAGATTACCTTAGTTTAGCCCTTTAGGTGCCATAGGCAAAACAGGGTCTTTATGGACACCAGCCAAGTCATGATCAGACTGCACAGACTGTTGATTTGAATGACTGGATAATGTTTCATGTTGCTTACAACGTATTTCAGTAATATCACTGCAACAGCTCACATATTCATGTTTTCCTGGGTTTTACCAGTACATTTACTAGGTTGGGGCTCTGAAATATCATGCCCAAGGACATTCCCAGGAAAAACCCAGTGAATCCAGTGGGGTTCAAACTTGAGGCCTCCAGGTTACGAGTCCCACGCTTTACCACTGCGCCATGCAGGACCCCTCAAACTGCAGGGTAACTGTCGATAATATTATAATCCTTTACCACAAAGCCAATTTCAATGACTCTTGGAAAGAAACCTTTTGAAAACATTGTAGGAAAAGGACAAAATGCTGGTTTCCAGCATTTTGTCCTTTTTCCACAAGGTTTTCTACCTTATTAAAGAAATTTTGTACCACTTGAACCACATTAAAATTGTTATCTGCTTTTGCTTTCAATTTGGACAAGGCTAACATTACGCCGTCACCTAAAATGTTAAACAGATACAATGAAATAATCAGCCTACTTCCTCTTTTTCCTGACATTCGGCAACAATATGCCTGTTCTCGATCCAGGCCTCGAACTTGTAAACTGCACTCCCTTCATCCAGTGGGAAAGTAAACTCCGCCTCAATGGGGTTGTCTTCCTTGTTTTCATACTGGAGACTTGAGATGACATGGGCGACAAATCCACTGATCTGTATCTCTACTGAGACATCTTTTAGAGGAACTACATGTTGTGAAAATAACAAATTTTGAGCCCCAAGCTAAAATCACTTTTTACCAATGGGATTTTTTTGTCTAGAAGGTGACTAACTTAGACACCATGCAAAAGGAACAAACCTAATCCTTTACTACCTTGCAAATTTTTAGACTCTTCCATCTTAACCCTTTACTGCTCAACAAAATATTAGAACTGTCTGAACTGAAACCAACTGCAGATGATAATTTCAATGTGGCTCAGATGAAATCTATTTTTCTTTGACACGGTAGTAAACATTGTGGGAATAGGAGAAAATGCTGGTTGCCTATATTTTCCCCTTTTTAACAGGCTTCTTTTTCAGGGTCTTGAAAACCAAGGATTGGTCGGGAAAGGGTTAAGGAAAGTTAAAGATGGCAATACAAATGTTTTGCAAATGATAGTATTTTGTCTTTGAATTGATAAAAAAAACATTATGGGGAAAGAATAAATGCTTGTTAAAAGCATTCCTTCATTTCCCACACTGTTTTCAGAAGGCCTCTCTGATTTGTTCTGTGCAAATGACTCTCTACTAGACAACATTATAACATTTGTCCAAACTGAAAGCAGATGACAAAATGAATATGACCAAAAGTATGAATTTTGGAAAGGTTAGGGAAAATAATTGACATTACTTTTTGAGTCTGCCAAGGAAAGTAGCAGATAATGTAGATTTAAGATCAGACTACTCATTTTGTGCAGGCTGTTTTCTATCTACACTGTTGGCAAAAGCAGATAAAGCAGCATTTATCAATTACCTTTTACCACAAGTCATCTCAAAGTTTTACACTTATCCATCTTGCAGGAATTTGCAGACGACAATTTGAATGGTTTTCAAATGACAGTAGGGCCTATTTGTTCTTAAATTTTTGAAAAGAAAGTTCTGTGGGATAAGGGAAAAGTGCCGCTAAACGGCATTTTCTCTTTTCTTTCTACTTGGTTTTTTCCAAAGTCTTTTTCCTCAGTCATTAAACCTCCAGACCATGTGATAAAGGTTAACTCTTTACCAAACGACAAAAATTTAGACCAGTCCAAATTGAAAGTACTTGCAGAAGACAAAATAAATGTGAATAAAAAATTAAAAAATAAATTTGGGAAGGGTAGAAAACATTGAGGGAAAAGGAGAAAATGCTGGTAACTAGCATTTTCTCCTTTTCCAACAATGTTTTCAAAATGCTTCTCTGACAGGGGTCGTTATAACTCTGGATTGTGAGGTAAAGAGTAAAAGGTTTTACATCAAAACAACAAACAAACCATACACTTAATATTCTCAACAGGTAAAAGCTAGTTTAACCCATTACCACATAAATTCACAATCCCTACTTTTGACCACCCTGAGAAAGAAGCCTTTAGAAAACATTGTGGGAAAAGCCAGCATTTTCTCCCTTTCTCACAATGTTTTCTATCCTTCACAAAACAAATTACAAATTTTCAGTCACTTATATTTTGTATGCAAATTCTTTCGATTTGGACAAGCCAAAAATTTTGCTGTTTGGTAACGAGTTAAACAATTTATTACCTAAGCTCCCCTTCTCTGTAACAAGACCGCACTTCCTCATTGTGTTTTTTACAAACTTGAATGTAATATCTTCCTAGTTGTGACAAATTTTCCTTTTCCAAAGCTGTGAAAAGCTGTGAAAGAAAGACAAAAAAAAAATTAACCAGACTATTATTTTGCAGTAAAACCTAATAGCATTCAGTTCATTATTATGATTGTAAGGGTATTGAATTCCTATAATTGTAGAGTCAAAAACTCTACATATTAGGCAAATAGACTCTTAGGGCATATTCCTTTCGCTACTCCGAACACTCCGAACATGTTCTAGGTCAATGGAGTATTTCGGAACACTGTGCCGCATTCTTCAGAACATGTTCTAACTGTACTACATCAATCAAGGTGCAGCGTACCTGCTGAACGATTGCTAGGTGATACAAGATGGCTGAAAGATGGACAATTCGTCAGGGCAAAATTTGCAATTGTTATTTTTTAAGACTTGAACACCATAAATAGTGGCATAGTAGACTCGTCTCTTCTCTCTTTATGCAGCTAATCATTCCCTTAACTAACACAGTTCTTGCAACAGCCATCATGCCAATGTACTTTCATCTTGATATGGTTTAGAACAATGTTCCAAACATACTCCATTCAGAACATAACTTCGGGAGCAGTGTATTGTAATCTGAAATATTCCTTTCGCACATTCCAGAACAGCATTCCAGAACACAGAACATGCCAAAGCAGGCGAAAGGAATACGCCCTTAGTTTCAAACTATCCAAGGACAAGCAACATCAGAAATACCAGTACATAAATTTTGCACTAACAATACTTGTATTTTCCCAGCAATTAAACAATTCATACACTGCTCTTTACCAAAGTGACAAAATATTAGGCTTGCCCAATCATTTGCAGCCAACCAATTAACTCATTACCAAACGACAATATTTTAAACTGGTTCAAAATGAAAGCATTTGAAGACGACAAAATAAAAGTGACTGAAAATATGAAATTTGTTATGTGAAGGGTAGAAAACATTGTGGGAAAAGGAGAAAATACTGGTTACCAGCATTTTCTCCTTTTCCCACAATGTTTTCTAAAGGCTTTTTTCTCAGGGGTGTCAAAAGTAGGGATTGTGTGGTAATGGGTTAAAGGCCATTCAAAAGCAGAATGTTTTTCAACTTACGGGCCGAAATCAATACAGGAAAAGAAAAAAATGCTGGTCACCAGCATTATATCCTTCTCCCACAATGTTTTCAAACAGCATTTTCCTTTGGTTTGTTAAAAGCCTTGAGTGTGTGGAAGAAGGTTCGTTAATCCATGTGTCTATACCAACATTATTATATACACAAATTCAAAAGAATGAAATGAAGATAAAAGTTAACACAAACTCAGAGGTCCAGAGAGAGTGACTTTGATTTCAAAATTGAAAATGGTAATTATTGTGCATGTCATTTATAACATGTAAATTTCAGACAAGAGGGCCATGATGGCCATGTATCACTCTACTGGCTCTTTAACCCTTTACAACAAAAATTAAAATGTTCATGACCCTGAAAAAGAGGGCCTTTGAAAACAGTGAACACTGTTAGGCAATACAAGCAGGTTAATTCATTGGCATGAAAGGAAAAGTTCTTTGAAAAAAACCTAAATGATAGAAACGTTACTCTGGATTTAATATTCCAATCATGTGAGCATACTATTAGCATCAAAATAAATCACTCTCCCTGAAAACAGAATATTTTCTATCAAAAAACTTAATATCTAGCACCAGTCATGTGTCACTGCAGTTTGATAATCAAGGGAGGTAAATAGTAACAAACTTTATCCTTTACAAAAAGAATTATTTCCCTTGATTAATGTTTAAATTGAAATGACTGTATTTTGAAGCCCATGATAAACTTGTGATCCATGGAAAGGAGCCAATTTTGACCCCAGGCTTATAATATGAAGGCACTTGCAAAAGGTCCATTAGATATAGCTACATGCCAAAGTCAGTAGCCCTTTGCCTTGTGGTTTCAGAGAAGATTTTCAAAAATGTTAATTTTGTTTTAGTTTTGTTGCCATGGCAACCATACTTTTTGAAGGAATCAAATTTTTACAAGAAATTCTGAAGAAGTGCATAGCAGGATCATTTCTGCAAAGTTTCATCAAATTTGGACAGGTAGTTTCAGAGAAGAAAATGTTTGAAATAAAAGTTAACGCACGCACGGACAGACGGACTGACAACAGACACTGGGCCATGACAAAAGCCCGCTAGCCTTCGGCCAGTGGGGCTAAAAAAAACACTGACAAAATTTATCGTGCGTGGTGGCCATTTTGAATGTTTACCGGGAAGTACTTAACTCAAGTGACAGAGAAATTGCATTGTTTTCACCTATGTTCAGCATTTAAATTGAAAATATTTGTATTTCAAATGAAGGATCATTAAATACACAAGCAATGAGTACGTATATATATTCTAGTTTTGTGGTCTTTATTTGAAAAATTATGAGAGTTCAAACTGCGCACAAAATCTGTGTGGAACTTTCAACTGGTTTTGTCTTGATTGTCTCTGTACCCAGAGGCGACCTGTCAAAAATTAACATTGACTTTGGGGACAGTTATCTGTACTTATCTGCCAAAAAAATTCATTCATGTTTACTATCGTATTTGTCCATGTTTTTTTTTCTCTATTGTTTTTGAAAATTATTCCAAATGAACAGTGAGTGCAGTAATGAGAGTTAAGCGCATATTTGGAGAAATAAAATACAATGCCTTCACCCTTTCCCAAACAATCCCTGGTTTTTACGGGTCTGGAATAGTAGCCTTTTGAAAGCTTTGTGGGAAAAGGAGAAAATGCTGGTGACCAACATTTTCTCCTTTTCCAACAATGTTTCCTGCCCTATCATAGACAGAAATCATCTTTTCAGCAAGAGTTTAATTGTCGTCTGTAACTGCTTACAATTTGGTCTAGTCCAAAAGTTTGTCATTTGGGAAAGGGCTAACTCATTACCAAACAACAAATTTTAGGTTTGTCCAAATCGAAAGCATTTGCACATTACAAATTAAAAGGGACTGAAATTCAAATTTGTCCTGTGAAGGGTAGAAAACAATATGGGAAAAGGAAAAAATGCTGGTTACCAGCATTTTTCTCCTTTTCCCACAATGTTTTCTAAAGGCCTCTTTCTCAAGGTCGTCAAAGTAGGGATTGTGTGGTAACGGGTTAATTATTACATGGCTCTGCAGCATTATTTACTATGACATAAGTACAATTTTTGCATTTTAATTCTACATGGCAACACAAAATACATACACTCAACCCTTTGATAATGCACTAAATTATTTTTTATACTGTTTTGGCATATACATGTACAAGTGACTTAACACACTGAAACAAACATACACCCGACTTCAACAAAGAAATTCCAACAATACCAAGATATCAATGTTTCCTACACCGTATGCAGCTTTTCCAACACTGAAAAAGTTGCCCTATATTGGTAAAGGCCTGGTCACATATTCACGGAAGACCGCCATGGAAGAGCTACCGTCTAATCGCTCACGGATGACTACGGAAATGTCAAATTCCATAGTCCACTACTTTTCCAATACCGATACACAACGGTGTGAGTATGGAGTTCGACGGATCTACAGCCAAAATGTAGATCAGAGTTCCAGCAGAGATACGGACTGTTATGGTTGGACACGGTTTAATACGGAGTAACAAGAATCAGGGCGATTGTAGAATGGATACACAACGATTTGCTACTGTACAAGTACGGATTAGTACAAAAAGAACGATCCGATACGTAGAAGTAGAAATCGCTATGGATCTACCATGATTTAGCATTCCGTCCAAATCCTCTAGCCTGCTCACTTTCAAATGCAACAAGTTCGGCCATGACAGCCTAATACTGGCCATGGAGGGGTCTCTAGTCTACATATTCTAATACCTGATTATTATAATCAATGACCCATCACAAGTAGATAAATTTTGGCCTACACGAAATTGAAAGCATCTGCAGACAACAACTGTAAATTTGGCACAAATGAGCTTCAGTTCTGCAATAAGTTAGAAAACATTGTGGGAAACGGAGAAATTACTCATTCTGAGCATTTTTTCGATTTCCTAGAATCAGAATGTTTTCTTGACTTGTCTGTTGCAGACCCATAAAAAGAAGGGATTAAATGACAAAGGGTTCAATGAAAAAGTTGATCAATAATGTTTCCCTTATGCTCATAAAATCTGCTGTTTATTTCACAATTACACTGTCAAATTATGGTGAATGTTTATGCTTTAAAAGTAAAGTGCTTGTTTATTATTGTTAGTACCACCCATTTCGAAAGGGCCAGCGTCACAGGTTTATGAGCGTCTTTACTCCAGATTCCTATCCTTACTACATGGGACCAGGCAGGCAACCAGTAACCATACATTTAAGTAGCCATATCAGAACAAGCTCCTGGCCGGGCTTGAACCTTTGACCTTCCGTTTCGTTTGAGTTTGAACTTGCACACAAAATCTGTGCGGAACTTTCAACTGATTTTGTCCAGATTGTCTCTGTACCCAGAGGCAACCAGCCAAAAAATAACATCGCCTTTGGGGACAGTTATCTGTACTAGTGTAATTCCTAGTTTTCTGCTCTATTTGGGAAATTATAAGAATTCAAACTTGTGCACAGAATCTGTGTGGAGCTTTCAACTGATTTTGTCTTGATTGTCTCTGTACCCAGAGGCGACCAGTCAAAAAGTAGTTAACGACCAGTCAAAAAGTAGTTAACATTGCCTTTGGGGACAGTTATCTGTACAATTGTCTAACTTAGACTTTAAGGATTTTATAGGAATTCTCAGTTTATTTCTCACCGAGTTCTGCAAAAATTTACATTGGTCAATTTGAAATGCTGTAATCATGTGCTTTAATTAGAAACAAGTGATTTGCGGCACCATAGATGTTATGCATCAATATTTTCTTGTTAGTCATTAAGGTAAGACCTGTGTAATGCACTTCTGGTGAAAATTCTAATAGATTGATAAATAAGAATAAATAAGGATTTATGCAGAAATATTTTTGCACATTTTTAACGGATCAGAAATTCCGTTTACGTCTATCTTGAAATTATTTTTTGATACTTTTGTTAGTTTTCTGAAAAGGGAGGTAATTATTATCTCTTTTTGAACTGAGAATATAGCGGTTTTAGATTTATAAATGATAATTCAAAGAAAGAAAAAATGGAAAAAATGATTAGGTGAAAGTAGTTCAATAATACTCATTTTTAATTATAGCTAATTTTGCAGGATGATATTCTAGTAGAAATAGCTATTTTCCATTACAAAGGTCTTACCTTAAGACGAGAATGGGTCGGTCATGTCTAAATATAGAAATTCTATTGGATTGTTTTCATCGACCGAAAACGAACAAAAGATACAAATTCATGCAAACGAACAGAGATATTAGTTTAAACAGTCTTACCGAAATCCCAAAAGTTGCTGACAATATACAAAAGGAAGTTGAAACCGTGCTGGATTTGATACAACTGGGGACCTGTGTCAGTTTCGGTTTCAACTTGAAAGCTATCATTGAATACTTAGACGAACATACGAACATTTTAGCGGTTTCGTTGTTGTTGTTGCATATGATTTACGATTTTTGATATTTCTAATCGTCAAAAATGATTGAACTAGAATAAAAGTGGCAAATTATTGCGTGACTTTGAAAAGAATTTCGTTTCAAAGTTTTTTTAGTCTTCCTCATATTCTCATCAGATACCTATTCGAAAATAAAGCTAGCATTCCTATGACGAAATTTTTGCTCATGTGACAACTTTCAGTTTTGGGTACAGCCCACTATCGACAAACTGCCAGGTAAAGCAGGAAGCGAGAGAGCTAGGCAGATTAAAATCAGTTTTACTACATTTCATTTATTTAAATGAAAAGATCAAGTTTCGGTTTTTGATAGCTTTGTTTAAATTTAACTTGTGTGTGCATCATTGAAAATTTGTTGAAAAGGAAAGTAATTTGTCGTCTAAATAGTATGAATACAAGGAACTGGAGGCTTAGTTAAGGTATATGCAGAGTGAATTTTTTGTTGCCGAGGCATCTTGGTCACTCTAAAGATAAGGGAAAAAAATCAAAGTACTTAAAGTACTGAGAGACTAACGAATTTGAAACTAGTACATGGCTATGGTAAATGTAAACCTTTGTTGATTTATACCAGACTGAAGAAATATTGTCCAAGGCCGTCGGAAGCGGTCCGGCAGGTGCGGCCTTGGCCGTACCAAATTTTCGGCCGAAGATGAAAAATGACCAAACCAATTTTCAAAAAAAAAAAAAATGCGTAATATAACCTCAAAAAAATGTGCCAGAATGCACCAGAGAGCATCTTATTTTCAAAATTTTTCCGGGGGAGCATGCCCCTGGATCCCTCTAGCATGGCTTCGCGACTGCTGGCCTAACTGGCCGGACCAAATGAAATTTCCTTCCGACAGGCCTGTTGTGATATTTGGTTTCTGAGTCCTTTTCAGGTCCATCGGCTCATTCTGCTTATTACGGTAAATCCAATTCGGTTCAATTCAGATGCAGTTCAATCCATTGACATTACCTGACGCTCTTGACTATTTTCTTCCCTAAACAAGAAATATTACAAAAAACTTCAATTTGTTAACTTCAATTTAAAGCAGGTTATTTTGTTGAGATGAAATTTCATGCATAAAAAACTTTTTTAGATAGAAACACATGTTAAGATGTAAAATGTGTTTTGCATGTAAACCTGGCCTTTTAGTTATTTCCATAGCATTGCATTTGAAAAGATAAAACAAATATGATTGTCTGTGGCCTACGACAAACAAAATGAATGCAAAGTTTCATAAAATTTTGTCCAATAGTGAAAGAGTTATTAGTCTGTAATGGAAATATTCATCAAGCCTCCTATTCCGATGATGTGGCATAAAATGAAAAAAGAATTTTTATTGGTGGACTATCGTAAGGAATACATGAATGATGTTTCACCAATTTTCATCAAAGATTTTAAAAGATGTCTGTCTGGACAGAGGAGCAGACAGACAGTGTGGAACAAGATCAGGCTACACAGTCTGTACAATCTGATCTTGGATGTATACCAGCCGCCAGAATGTTTTATTTAACTTTTTTGAGGATTAACTTGGATTAAATTTTAGACCTATCCAAATTGAAAGCATTTGCAGATGGCAATTTCAAAGTGGCTCGAATGATGCAATTTTGCTTTGATAGGATAGGAAACGTTGTGGGAAAAGGAGAAAATGCTGGTTACCAGCATTGTCTCCTTTTCTGACAATGTTTTCAAAAGGCGTCTTCCTTCAGGGGCGTTAAAAGTTGTCATTGTGTGGTAAAGGATTAACAACACAGGATGCAATAGTCAACTATTTAACTCTTTACAAAACGAAACATTTCACGGCCCTCCACATTAAAAGCTGTTCTAGACGATAAAGTTAAATATGACTAAACTGATGAAAACATATTCTAAAAGGGTTGAAAACAATATGAGAAAAGGGGGAAAATGCTTGTAACCAGCATTTTCTTCTTTCTTTCCCGACATTGTTTTCAAAGGGCTTCTTTCCCACTTATGTGAAAAATCGGGATTGTGTGGTTAAGGGTTAATATACAAGACATTAAACAACAGTTTATCATACCAGTTTCAAATTCACAATGATCTAGATAATGAATGAGTGGAGGAATGAGAAGGGTTCCCTGGCCAGTGAGGGTTTGTGTAGCTGGAATTTACTACAAGTCACCGGAGGGTAGTACTTGTATTTTCAGATCCATTCATACTTTTGTGTACTGCCGAGTAGGAACCAGTGATATGAGTCTGATTTGCATATAGGTCACTTAATTTACATATAGGCAAGCATCATGTACCTTATCAATGACATCTTGTACAGTTTGTTGTTTTGAAATTGGACGAGTTCAAATTGGGATGGTAGAAGTTCTGCGCTTTAAGTCAAAGTTATCATTATGACTGAATTAAGATTCCTAAAAGTAAGGAGTTATTTTTCTGTGAGGCAGTATTTGGCAAATGTGGGTTTTTTTGTTTACATTGAGTCTGGCTCAAACTGGATGCCTATAGACTAGCTTCGCTAGTCTAAAAATATATTGTTGTCTGACCCTACTGAGTACTGTATGCTGGTCGTAAAGTAATGCAAACTTGTGTTTACTAGCTTCCGATTGAATGTTTTATCTAAGAATTTTCTTTTCTTTTTGCACAATTATTACAAAATTCTGCAGTTGCTTTAGAAAGATATCCTAATAAAACGAAAAAAGACGGCATATTGTGCCGGTGTAATGCAGAGAAATGACCCCCATTACATAATGACCTACGGTCATTTCTAGACGTAGAATAATGATCCATGGGTCATTTCTCTACGTCGAAAAATGACCCGAATAAAACGAAAAAAGACGGCATATTGTGCCGGTGTAATGCAGAGAAATGACCCCCATTACAAAATGACCTATGGTCATTTCTCGACGTAGAATAATGACCCATGGGTCATTTCTCTACGTCGAAAAATGACCAATGGGTCATTCCTCTACGTCGAGAAAAGACCCGGGGGTCATTTTGTAATGGGGGTCATTTTTCTGCATTACACCGGGCCTGAAAATATGATGTCAAAAGCATAATGACAATTTTTAACTAATCTACGGCTTATATTTTGATGAATTATTTACAAAAAGCAAGGAAAAAACCTTTATTCTCCCTTTTGATTTGGTTTTTATACTCAATCTGCGTGTTCCTTTTTAATTGCCGTTATTTTCATTTCGCTTACACTTGCGTTTCCTTTTTCGTCTGCTAGCGACCTTTATACTTCCGGAAAACTCTTCAAAATGAGGTAAAGAAAAGACGAGACGATAAACAACAACACAAGCTTTTGAAAAGTTCTTCTTTTATTGGTCATCAACAAAATAATACAAAACTGGATAGCATGGGACTGGGTCCGATGAGTCTATAGGTACAGCACGGCTCAGATCAACCAGTGTTTAGAGCATTTTGAGACAAAAAGAGAAAATATATATTTCAAACTTTTTAAAAACAAGTTCTATTATCCCTGTGTAAGCAATAATAACGCACCTAACGTTTCGCGGCTTATTCTAAAAGCAAGAAGGCTGAACAAAAAAAAAATCATATTCTCATCTTCATTTACATTAATCCATATTTGTTTATTCGTTTATTGTCTGCAATTGCTTTCAGTTAGGACAAATCCATAATATTGTCATTTGAATTGTGTAAGATTAAACCACCGGACGAAATATATCGTACGGTGGTTTAATCTATTAATTGCTAACATTTTCTCCTATTTCCTTCATGAATTGCGCCTACTGAAGACAGACAATTCCTATTATTTGTTTACCTTGGATGTGCATAAAATGTTGTAATTTAGTGAAGTATTAACTCTTTTCTAAGTGACAAAATTTAAGACTCATCCAAATTGAAAGCATTTGCAGACAACAAAATAATTTAATTCAAAAATGAAAATTTGTTTTAGAAAGAGTAGAAAGCATTATGGAAAAAGGAGAAAATACTGGTTACCAGCATTTTCTCCTTTTCATAGGATGTTTCAAAAGACCTTCCAGCTAGGGTTGTATAAACTCTGGATTGTGTGATAAAGATCATAAAGTGTCAGCAAGGTATTGAAATGTCTTACATGTTTTTTTGCTTACATATGATTCAGATTTGAAGATGGACAAATTGGGTAATAATGAAGGTTCCAAAAAGGATGAAATAGATGATGTAAATGAAGCTTACTGGAGCACTTCAAATGTCAAGAGGCATATACAAGAGAAAGATATGTTCTCTGATTCCGTCACCATAGACAAAACTACCTCACTAGCCACATTCAGAAAGGACCGAGATGCAGATGAGGGTATATTGGACATTGCATATGCACCAAAAAGAGCAGAACAATCATCCAGTAGACCAAAGCAAGCTAAAGCCCCAGACTTTATATTTCAAGAGCCTTTGGAGAATCAGACGAGAAGAAAAAGTGAAGATACATCAAAACATCAAACAGTTAAGAGTTCTTCAAGCTTGTCCAGTAACATTGGTGCAGAGGATAGCCTTACATCTGTAACTGAGGTGAAACCAAGGTTAAATTCTTTAAATGATAAAGATCAGCAAATTCAGTTTTTACAGGAACAGATAAAGAGTGCAGAAATTGCTCTCAGAGTTCCTAAGCCAAAAGTGCAGGAGACCATAAGAAGAATGTTAACAGGTCAGGAGTATAACCTTGAGTTGTATAAATCTAAAGATGAGAAGTTGGAACTGCTCGACAGAGCAATACAGACACATGACGGAAACGCTATAATTGCTGTGGTTATATTCCTTAGGAGAACATTGAAAGAACAGATCTTTTACTTTGAGTTGATAAAAAGACAGGATGCAATTGATCAGTATCTTTCATACTTGAAGGCCCATTTCAATACTAGAGAGCTAGAATTTATGCTGGAGAAATTGAACAAAGTGGAGGAAGTAGCAATGCTGAGATATAAACAGGCAGCTTCTGTTGCAGATCCTAAAAATAGAATCAGCAGGTTAGAACAGTGTCTTAGGGCACACTATGAACACAATCCATCACTTGAACACAATGCATCACTTATACGGCAGCAAATGAGCCTATTGCAGAGACAGAGAACCGTTGATGTTGGAGATGATATGGTAGAGAAACAAGGCAAGCACATAGTCTTCCGAGCTTTACCAAGGACACGTCCCATCACAAATCTTCCAGTAATTACAACACTGTTTTACTGTTGTATTTATCATTATGAAGAAGCAGAAACTTTAATTTCCAGTCCATTGTCTATCAAAAAAGATCATATGCTGACAGAAAAACAGTTTGTATGGACTGCAGTTAGAGCGCGAGCTAAAATGAAGAAATGGGCAGATATCGAAGGGCTATTCACAACCAAGAGTTGGCTTGGAGGCAGCAAAATGAAATCAGTAATTGGATTTGAAAAGGTATCAGCAATCGTACACCGTTTTGAAGCTCCACCGTCTGTGCTCAGCAAATACCTGATGCTAGTGGATGACATTGAAAAGAGATTAGAACTGGCATTTAAAATGAATTGCCATAAAGCTGTTATAGAGACCCATGCAAGTCAGAGAGATAGAAAAAGTTTAGTGCAATATCAAAGTCGCCTCAAAGTCAATTCCGAAGAATGGTTTTATTGTAAGGACACATTGGAAAGTCCCACCATCAAATGGAAGTCATAGCTCAAAGGTCCCACCTAGCTCAGTGGTTACCACTTTACCAGATGACAAAACATTATATTTGTCCGAATTGAAAGCATTTACATACTACATGTAAGTGGCTCAGATGATATGAGAATTTCTTTTTAATGTGTTGAAATATTGTCGAAAACGGAGAAAATGCTGATAACCAGCATTTTCTCCTTTTCCTCCAACATTTTCAGAAGCACCTTTTTTCTCATGATATTTAAATTTGGAACTGTTTGGTAAAGGGTTGAGGCAATCATGTGATTCTTTTGGCCTGGGTATGAGCCTAGAAATGCTGACCTTTAGATTTCGACAGAGTCACTTGGCCCATCAGTGTGACCTGTCCCAGTGTTTAGAGAAGAGTCCTAGGTTACTAGACATAACCAACTGAGGTATCAGGGTCTGTATTCACCAACCATTCTTTAGAACATTCTTGGTCTTATTCTTCAAGATGTCCTGACCGTGAAAGTACAGGGCTTCTGATTGGTTAAACCACTTGGTTTAGCCAATCAGAAGTCATGTTACTTTCACATTGACAAAATTCTGAAGAATAGGACCAAGAATGTTCTTAAGAATGGTTGGTGAATATAGACCCAGGCTTTGCATGCATAAAGCTCTGAAGGCTGCATAGGCCCAAGAAACCATCACCAATTTTTCAGTGTGCTATCTTTGCTTAAAAAACATACATGCAATTTTTCAGTTTTACTCTATGTACATTTGTTCATAATCATGATTTCTTATGATTTATGGATAATTGTTTTGTTTTTTTCATTAGCATGGCTGTTTGAAGAAAGAGTCCAGTTATTTTTTAGTCCTGTCTTCGTCTGTTTTATTATGTAAAAACTGACTTTTATGATAGCTCTGTTACTACTGAAGATATGATAGTAGTTTGCTTCAGACTTGGACAAGTTTTTCCACAACCAAAGGGAGAGCATATTCAACAAGGGCCAGTAACTATCACAGCATTTTTTTACATAGTTATATGTCCCTTTTTTGACTTTAACCCATTACCACGCAATCCCTACTTTTGACGCCCCTGAGAAAGAAGCCTTTAGAAAACATTGTGGGAAAAGGAGAAAATGCTGGTAACCAGCATTTTCTCCTTTTCCCACAATGTTTTCTACCCTTCACAAAACCAATTTCAAATTTTAAGTCACTTTTATCTTGTTGTCTGCAAATGCTTTCAATTTGGACAAGTCTATAATATTGTCGTTTGGTAATGAGTTAAATTGTCACTGAAAATCAAGAAGCTGCTCCTGAGTGTTAGCACCCCTGAGGTTCACTTGTTTTATGAATGTTAACTCCTTACTCAACTAAAAAAAGGGGGATCAAATAAAGTAAAGTTCTGTTGATGATTTCATATAAATAAGAATCATGTTAGCTCTGTATCTTTAGCTAACAGTCCACATTTATTAACTCTTTACCAAAATTTTGGACTTGTCCAAATTGAAAGCATTTGCAAACGTCAAAATAGATGAGACTCAGAATGTGAAATTTGGTTTGGGAAGGGTAGAAAAACATTGTGGGAAAAGGAGAAAATGCTGGTCACCAGCATTTTCTCACAATGTTTTCGAAAGTTTTCTTTCTCATGGTTGTTAAAAGTCGGGATTGTGTTGTAAAGAGTTAAAAATTGACCAGTATGCTCCTTTGTAAGGCAGGTATTCAACCCTTTCCCAAACAATCCCTGGTTTTTACGACCCAGAGGAAGAAGCCTTCTGAAAACATTGTAGGAAAAGGAGAAAATGCTGGTAACCAGCATTTTCTCCTTTTCCCACAATGTTTTCTGCTCTTCTAAGGAAAAGTTTCAATGTTTGAATCTCGTTTATTTTGTCGTCTACAAATGCTTTCAATTTGGTCTAGTCCAAAATTTTGTTGTTTGGGAAAGCAAGTTCATTATTGTTGAATCCTCACACAATTATGATGCAACCAATTATTATAAGTACCATGGAACATTTATCAAAGATAGGTATGTCATGGAGTTATATATTGTACAATCTGACAGTGCAGATAAGTTACTCATGACTGTGGTCTGTGTCAGTCAGGAAATCTTATGACATTTTTTATACATGTATATACTACTCAACATTTGCTACGGATCACTATATAAAATTCAACCGCTAAAAAGTATGTGACCTGTATCAGGTATTGTTTTTCTATTGCTACACTGATAAAATATACTGCCTATGGCACTCGGTGTTTTTTTAATACAAAACTGTGTAGTTGCAAAATATAACCATATGTAAATACTAAAGTGATCCCTAGCAAATGTTGAGTAGTATACATGACAATACTCTTTTGTATACTTTGTCTTATAAAAGTACTATATATATACTATTGTTTTATAAGTGCCATTCATGTTTTCTATCCTACATCTGTATAACTCTTTACGGAATGACAAAATGCAGGACCAGACCAAACTAAAAGCATTTGCTGGTGATAAATGGAATTTAGCTGAAATAACGACCCTGGTATTTGATAGGGCAGAAAACATTGTGAGAAAAGGAGAAAATGCTAAATACCAGCGTTTTTCTCCTTGTCCTTTTCCTGCAATGTTTTCAAAAGCCTTTACTTTCAGGGTCATTAAAAGTCAAGACTGTGCGGCAAAGTGTTGAAAGTGTGCAATCTTTGTTTTCTCAGCTCACGTCTCCGTGATTCATGGTACAAAGTAAGCTATTGCTCACTTATGTATCTGTAATAGCCACTTTTTTTTACCTAATTGTGAGGTAGACTGGTCATTCGACATGCAAAGAATTGACCGATAGCGAAAAGTTTTGCTACAAGTCAGCCTTTGAAGAGTAACTTATACCGGTAGGTCGGTACATTTCATAGGGTCCAAAGATTTTGCAAATGCCTCAAGTGAACCTCTTCATCATTGAATTTAACTCTTTCCGAAACGACGAATTTTAGACTCTTCCGAACTGAAAGAGATTGCAAACGACAATTTTAAACTTGATGAAAATGACTGAAAGTTCTGCAAAAGGGTAGAAAACACTGTGGGAAAAGGAGAAATTGCTCGTTACAAGCAATTTCTCCTTTTCCCACAGTGTTATCAAAAGACCTATATTGCAGACACGCAAAAACCAGGGCTTGTTTGGGAAAGGGTTAACCCTTTACCCCATAGGGGATTTCTATGGTATCTCTAATTGACCATAAATAACAGCAAGGATGAAGTCATTTTTTATGGGTATATGACACCTTTTGATAGCATAGAAAACATTGTGACAAAAGGTGAAATTTGCTCGTCACGAGCAATTTCACCTTTTGCAACAATGTTTTCCAAAGGCTCCTACAAGCAATGTGTAGAAATGAGTATCTATGGAGTAAAGGGTTAAAAAAATGAGATAAAATATAGCGTTTTGAATAAAAAAGAAATTCTGAGTAATTTTGCACAATCCATATTATTTTTTTTTAATATATAAAACTACGTGGACGGGCGATTTAGGGCCATGTTGTCTCTCTTGTATGACATGTTTTGTCTCTAGAGTCTATTTTTCGTATACTCGAATGATATATAAGATTTGAATAAAAAATGTGCATGCACGATCTTGACAATTTTTTTTTTTTTATATAAATTGAATTTAAAAAAAAAGGAAAGATAGACGCATCGAATAACGATATGCAAATGAAGTGAATAATTCATTGAGAAATCCATTACCATATCTGTTGGAACGTAATAGCTTTTTTTGCTCATTAGTTATAATGTGTCCCATAATTATGCGAGTGAGCATAGAGTTCTGAATTAGCATTGATTTATAATCAGGAAGTCCATATTCGATCCCAGGGGTGCGGCAATAGTTTGATGGGCATGTCAGGGTGAGTAAGGAATTCAGAACCTTGGCCTGGTTAGCTAAACCCTGAACAATCTTAAAACAGAGACGTTACCGTAATACGGCTAAGAAGTTGCTCGAACCGATTATATTTAGTTTACAAACAAATCACCCTTCTGGCAATAGAAAAACATATAAATTTTGAAATTAGAATATAGTTGACAATATTTTCTTTGTTTTACAATGCATTTTTCAACCAGCAACAGAAACTTTGACTTAACGGTTTTGCTTTGTAGCATATTCTAAGACTCTATACTTTTAAAGGTGGGTATTTAGAATTTTCACATCACACCAAATTAAAAAATAGACGTATCACTGAAATTTATATGAAAAAAAAAATTACAAAATTAATCATCAATAATTAAAAATCATAATATTAAGAAAAATGATTTTTTATGGTATTCCCTTAAAAGGCTACGTAGCCTCTGGATCTATTTTTAGATTTCCCACCAAAAATTTAAAAAAAGCATTGTGGGAATGTTAAGTGACTGGCACGTGACTAATGAGGCTTAAATTCCTTAACATAACAAGCATTTAATTATTTTCCATAACGTCTTCTTCGGACTCTAGGTTTGAAGCTTCATCTGTGTATTTCTGGCATGTACATGAGCGAGTTACGTATTAAAAATAGACTTTGTTTCCCGTCGGTGTCGACCTGGGCTGTAGGAAATCTCTAATTTCTCTTGTTATCGGATGGTTTTCGACTACTGAGGTTTATGAAAGAAAATTATAAGGCTTTGGATGTATAAGAATGCTTTTTTTTTTGTATTTTTGAGGGGGAAAAAATGGTCCCAAAACTGAAGGGCCACCTTTAAATGGTATAAATTGAATTTGTCTACAATTTGACCGTCAAACTGTTTATATTTCACAGGTAGTGGGTCTTTCAGAATGGGTGGTGGATACAGCACAGTGTCCCTATTCTCTAACCATTTTTACTCCTGAAATTTCCACTTTGTCTCATTCTTAAAATTTGCTAAATTTGGAAGTTTAAATAAAGAAGGAAGTTTAAAGAAACTGCTTGGGTCAGCCAAGTAAAAGTTGTGTTACTTTTAAAAAATCGTCCGAGAATCAGACTTCAAATTTTCTTAAGAATGGATGGTGTCTGAAAATTATTCCAGGATTAGTAGCCTCACAGCTACGGCCTATAGACTGAACTTCGTTGTTATCTGCGCATGTCATATTCTTCGAAGATTCCACCTATCTTATATGACGCATCACTCTCCCCAACATTCGGGAGACTGTAGTATTACGCGCTAATAAAGTAGCAATGGAGAAAATGGCTTGTATCAATACGTTTGAAGAGAAATCAGGCCTGTTTTAGCTTCAGATTTCTCTATTTAACTGTTGATCATATCTGAATGATTAGTACCAGGCAGCGTTTTATTGAGCAAAGATTATTTTAGTTTGAAATTCAAAGTAAAGGTTGTCGCGTAGAAAAGTAGTCCGGTTCTGTACCCAGGAAGCCCAAATAAGATAGATGAGTAGTTTGTAGAATGCCATCTAGCGGGAGATAACTGAACTTCGTAGCTCGGATAGGTTCACAGGCAAGTGTTTTCCTTTACAAGTGTTTGCCCTCAACTAGCTTATTAAATGCGAATTTAATTGAGAAACGAGTGCTTGTGACAAGGTTAGGGAAAGCAGCCAGTGACCTTAAAGGGTTGGTTTGCAAAGTGTTCGTCGGAAGAAAATTCTTGTGCATCATGACTAGGAAGGCACGTGGACAGTTTGCAAAATTTAAAATATTTGCACCGAGCAGTTTAACCCTTCCGCTGTTAAGCGCCACTAGCTGACCTTTCGCGGACAGTGTAGATCAAGATCAGACTGCACAGAACGTGCAGTCTGATCTTTGAACTACACTGTCCGATAAAGGAGATATTATTCCCCCAAAACAAAACCTTGTAACAGCAATATTTGGGTTTTTGATATGGTATTGAAAAATTAGTTTTAGTTATATTGCAGGATAACGTTTAACCCTTTCCCAAACGACAAACTTTTAGACTAGACCAAATTGAAAGCATTTGCAGACGACAATTCAACTCTTGCTGAAAAGATGATTTCTGTCTATGATAGGATAGAAAACATTGTGGGAAAGGGAGAAAATGCTGGTAACCAGCATTTTCTCCCTTTCCCACAATGTTTTCAAAAGGCTTCTATTCTAGAGCCGTAAAAACCTGGGATTGTTTGGGAGAGGATTAAATAAGGGTTCATTTTACAATGTGAATATCGATTATATATCTATGAGTCGCTGTAAACGAGTATCGAATTGCTCTTTTCTGTGAAATGCCTGTTTGAAAGAAAATTTTGAATATACCCTTCAGACTAGATGTACATGTAAACATTAAGATTTACTATTATTGGTATTATTATTATTGTTATTATCATTATTATTATTGGTGTCTTACACCGACTTCAACATTGTCATAACTCACGGCAACAGATCAGTGAGTGCATCTTTGCGAGCCAAGTTTACAATCACTACGTGGATCTTACCTTGGCTGATTGAGCCCGATTTCGAGATTCCTGCGATGCGCCATCTCTCGGATGCTGGTTATTACCCCCCCTTTACATAATATTTCTGAAAGCAAATGAAATATCGTTTTACAAACCGCTTACGAATACAACATGAAGCGATAAGCAGACATCCACGTGGGTTTCCATGTTTATCGTCTATTCGAAAAGTCGCAACCTTATTCTATTTTTATCAAAGATGAAATGCTACGAGCGATTTCATTCGTTGTAGTTAGAGCTGGCTGCATCCAATGAAAAAGCGTATCGGGGGAATGTAAGAATCAAGCTCGATCCGCCAAGGGTACAGTAGCGTAGTGAATCGTCAGCCCAGAGACATACAATACACATCTTTGTCTATGTCTCTGGTCAGCCTTGGCTTGCGAAGATGCAGTGAGTGAGACAGAAGGGCAGAGAGAGGACATGAAATTTAAGATGACACTGATAGAAATTCCTTTCTTTGTTTAGCTAATAAGATACCTATTGGAATACAAAAGAAAAAATACACTAAAAAATTTTAACCGCAGTGGTAGACTATCATATGGGCCCTATGGACTACCTTATACATGTTGTCTAGTTATTTGAACCTGGTAACCAGCATTTTCTCCTTTTCTCACAATGTTTTCCTCCCTTCCTAGAACACACTTTCAGTTCTTTAGTCACAATTATTTTGTCGTCTTCAAATGCTATCAATATGGACCAATGTCTAGTTATTTCAATATGTAACCAGCTTTTTCTCCTTGTACCACAATCTATTCAAATGCTTTCTTTCTCAGGGTCGTTAGTTAGATGTTGTCATTGTGTGGTAAAGAGTTAACTCATTACCAAACGAGAAATTCATAGACTGGTCCAAATTGAAAGCATTTGCAGACGACAAATAAATGTGACTGAAAAATAGAAATTTAGTTTGGGAAGGGTAGAAAACGTGGGAAACGGAGAAAATGCTGGTTACCACCATTTTCTCCTTTTCCCACAATGTTTTCAGATCGGTGCTTTCTTTCTCAGGGTCGTTAAAAGTCGTCATTGTGTGGTAAATAATTAAGTACCACATGACAAAATTTTAGGTTTGTCCAAATCGAAAGCATTTGCAGACAACATAACAAATGTGACTGAAAATTTGAAATTTGGTTTGGGAAGGGTAGAAAACATTGTGGGAAAAGGAGAAAATGCTGGTTACCAGCATTTTCTCCTTTTCCCTACAATGTTTTCAAATGCTTTCTTTCTCAGGGTCGTCAAAAGTCGTCATTGTGTGGTAAAGAGTTTAGCCAAGTTTATTAAAGAGAAATAATACCCAACATCATGTGTAGCACCTGTACCACACAGGTCCGACTTTTTAACGCCATTGTTTTGTACATTTGTCACCACGTTCGTTCAAAGGAAGTGTAAAAGAAGTATACCTATCGATCCGTTTGAAGTTTTGTTTATTCGTGTAAACAACTGAATATCGATTTTTTTTTTCAAATTACTGATCCCCGAAAACAAACTTGTAGCAGACGACCTTAAAAGTAGCATCATAACTTGGGATTACCATAAATGGTTATTCGTGGAAAGCAAGTTCTAAGATATCGTTGAACAATTTAATTGCCTATGACTAAATGGCTATTTCGACTTTTGTCACGGTGATTTGAGATGTCATGTGCAAAAAAACATTAAATGGAATCGTTTTTTGGATTTAACTAATGAGTTAACTTTTGAATGCGATTTTGAGGTAAACAACACAAGATGGCAGAGGACATAAATCAAAAGTAAGTGAATGCTGTTTAAATTCGTAAAGTCTGTCTATCTGTCTGTCTGTCTGTCTGTCTATCTTTCTGTCAGTCTGTCTTCTCGTCTACCGTCCGACCTGTTTGTCCCGAGATGTTTTTGTTCACGTTTGACCCATATGCTCTGTGAAAAGGGGGTTGAATGCATTTGCGAAAAGTTTCGATTCAGATCAGCTCACGTAGTCGGGTCAGGATTATTGATCCGTGTGTTCTGCATCGCAAAGGATCAGTTGACTTCATGACTGTGGGTTGTTAACCCTTTCCCAAACAACAAACTTTTGGACTAGACCAAATTGAAAAACATTTGCAGACGACAATTCACCTCTTGCTGAAAAGATGATTTCTGCTTATGATAGGGTAGAAAACATAGTGGGAAAAGGAGAAAATGCTGGTTACCGGCATCTTCTCCTTTTCCCACGATGTTTTCAAAAGGTTACGATTCCAGACCCGAAAAAACCAGGGATTGTTTGGGAAAGGGTTAAGCAACTTTGGTTCAAGGCTCCATAACTATGCGATGAGTTGCTCGGTATTTTACATCATAAAGACGCATTAAACCTCCTTTCCACATAACATGGCTAATCTGTAATTATTTGCTTTATAGACTGACGTACGATAGGATAATGACCCTCGGCCGTGGGTAAGATAGGAAAATTCGTTTTTTTTTTTAAATATTTATTTGACTCCTTACCAAACGACAATATTTTAGGCTTGTCCAAATCGAAAACATTTGCAGACGACAAAATAAAAGTGGCTGAAAATTTGAAACTTTGTGCTGTGAAGGGTAGAAAACATTGTGGGAAAAGGAGAAACTTCTGGTTACCAGCATTTTCTCCTTTTCCCACAATGTTTTCTAAAGGCGTCTTTCTCAGTGTCGTCAAAAGTAGGGATTGTGTGGTAATGGGTTTTAATTGTGACCTGTCCCACGAAAATGGACTCAAATTGAATATAATATAGGTCAAATTAATTTGATTATTCAAAAATGATTGTACAGTAAGATGGATTTGAATGACCACTTTTCATACAGAAAATATCATAACAGCGAAAAGTGTCGACCCTGGTGACTTTTCATACAGAAAATGTCATAACAGCGAAAAGTGTCGACCCCGGTCAGCCTGCGTAGTTTGCGCAGTGTGACCAGGGTTGACACTTTTCGCAGTTCCCAGAAGGTTCCTTTTTGCATGACAGGTTACAAATTATAATACACTAACAACAAGAAAGGTTATGTGATATCAAAAACGTTAACTTCTCTCCTTTACGTATTACCCCTAGAATTGCCTTTCTGACTGAAAAGACAGACTCTAATCTGCTTCCCGGGGACGAATATCATGAAACTCCAGGCGTCTCACCGATTCCATTTGAAGCTATTGTAGACCGGTTCACAAGTCTAGCAGATGTCCGTAAAGCCATAGAAAAAGAAGGCGTGGATGACTGTGGACTTATTTTCGGTAATTTTTACATTCCGTTATGTTGAATTCTTTAACTCTTTACCATACGACAAAATTTTAGACTGGTTCAAATTGAAAGCATTTGCAGACGACAATATAAAGGTGACTGGAAATTTGAAATTTGTTTTGTGAAGGGTAGAAAACATTGAGGGAAAAGGAGAAAATGCTGGTTACCAGCATTTTCTCCTTTTCCCACAATGTTTTCTAAAGACTTCGTTCTCAGGGGCGTCAAAAGTAGGGATTGTGTGGTAATGCATTAACCCTTTACGGAAGTTTGATAATTGCTCGTTTTTACAATCATGTATCGGAGAAGGCTTTTGAAAACATTGTGGGAAAAAAGAGACAATGCGGTTATTGTCCTTTTCTCTTTTTCCCACTCTTTTGACCTTTTGTGGACAGTGTGGATCAAGATCAGACTGCACAGAACATGCAGTCTGATCTTTAATCTGTACTGTCCGATAAAGATATAATTCCCCACAACATAACTTTGAAATAGTAATATTTGGGGTTTAAACCTATTACCACACAATCCCTACTTTTGACGACCCTGAATAAGAAGCCTTTAGAAAACAATGTTGGAAAAGGAGAAAATGCTGGTGACCAGCATTTTCTCCATTTCCCATGATGTTTTCTACCCTATACAAAACAAATTTCAAATTTTCAGTCACATTTATTTTGTCGTCTGGACATGCTTTCAATTTTGTACCAGTCTATAAATTTGTCGTTTGGTAGAAGAGTTAATATCGAAATGAAAATTGAATTTTGGTTATTCAGCAGGATATGGGTTTAACCCTTTCCCACACAAGCCGTAATTTTTGCGTGTCTGCGGTACAAGTCCTTAAAAAACACTGTGGGAAAATGTGTCTACAGTACAAGTCCTTAGAAAACACTGTGGGAAAAGTGAGAAATTGCTCGTAACGAGCAATTTCTCCTTTTCCCACAGTGTTTTCTAGCCTTTCGGAAAACTTTCTGCCACTCTCATCAAATTGAAAATTGTCATCTGCAAACACTTCGAGTTTGGGACAGTCTAAAATTTATCATTTGGGATAGGGTTAACACAGCATGGTCAATGTATATTTACAGGTATCGATTATACGATGAGCAATATCATGCAAGGTCAGAAAACGTTTAATGGTAGAAGTTTACATACTATTGCTGAGGGTTGTGTGAACCCGTACCAAGAGGTAATTGTTAAAAATTTTAACTTTTTGTGCTATGCAGCAGACACCTTTATCTCCCGCTGGATGGCATTCTATAAATACCCTATTATCTCCCGCTAGATGGCATTCTATAAATACCCCATTATCTCCCGCTAGATGGCATTCTATAAATACTCATCTATCTAATTTGGGCATCCTGGGTACAGAACCGAACCAATTTTCTACGCGACAAACGTTCATTATCTCCCGCTGGATGGCATTCTATAAACACCCATGATCTATCTGATTTGGGTATCCTGGGTACAGAACCGAACCAATTTTCTACGTGACAACCGATCATTATCTCCCGCTAGATGGCATTCTATAAATACTCATCTACCTAATTTGGGCATCCTGGGTACAGAGCCGAACCACTTTCCTACGCAACAACCGTTACTTTGGATTTAAAACTAAAATAAACGTTTACTCAATAAAACGCTACCTCGTGCAATTCATTCAGCTATGATCAGCAGTTTAGAGAAATCTGGAGCTAAAGCAGGTCTCATTTCTCCTCAAACGTATTGATAAAAGCTATTTTCTACATTACTACTTTATAGCGTGTAATATTACAGTCTGCCCGCTAGTGGGGAGAGTGATGCACCATATCAAACAGTCGAATCTTCGAAGAATATGACATACGCAGACAACGAGCAGACACACGTTTTGAAACTTTGTGGCAAAAGGAGAAATTGCTCGTTTGCTTAATATACAAGCCGTGCGCTGTCAAAGGAAGCTTAACCCATTACCACACAAACCCTTTTTTGACGACCCTGAGAAAGAAACCATTAGAAAACATTGTGGGAAAAAGGAGAAAATGCCGGTAAAATGGTAAAATGTTTTCTACCCTTCACAAAACATTGGCCCCATTTCAAATTTTCAATCACTTTTATTTTGTCATCTACAAATGCTTTCATTTTGGACAAGCCTATAATATTGTCGTTTGGTAATGAGTTCATGCATCTAGAAAAAGTATCGGTCCTGGTCATCCTTCGTAATCCGCTCAGGCTTACCTGGGTCCGTACTCACCAACCATTCTTAAGAACATTCTTAGTCTTATTCTCCAGAATTTTGCCAGTGTGAAAGTAACAGAAACCTCTGATTGGCTAAACCATTTGGTTTAGCCAATCAGAAGTTCTGTTACTTTCACACCTAGGAAATTTTGAAAAATAAGACAAAGAACGTTCTTAAGAATGGTTGGTGAATATGCATCCTGGACCAAAACTTTTTGCTATTGGTTAATTTTCTGCATACCCAAGGACCATTCTATCTCATGATGCAATCGTTTTACTAGACAAAATGGACTTTATGGAACCACGATTATGAGACGACTGGCTCAGAATCATGCATCACAGAGATGCACCAAGCCCCTTTTTTACCAGAGCATAATTATGTTCTCGGATAGCCATGGAATTCCTGGTGCATATATTAATGTTTGAAAAAAACCTTTTTTACCATTTACCACACAAGCTATACTTTTAAGACTTTTTAGGAACTTGAGAAAATGGCCTTTTGAAAACTTTGTGGGAAAAGGAGAAAATGCTGGTAACCAGCATTTTCCCCTTTTCCCACAATGTTTTCTACCTGTTTAGAAACAATTATTGTCATTAAAATAACATGTGAATTGTCTCCTCTGTGAATTCAATCAATAAATACCTGTTTTGAAATTCTGCTGTATGGCAAAGGGTTAAGGCCCTTTGTGGAAAATTGATTAAATACGGTGTTGAATTACTATGAGAGTTAACATGTGAAAAAGGGGCTTAATACACCTGTTAAAAAGTTTAATCCATTACCACACAATCCCTACTTTTGACGACCCTGAGAAAGAAGCCTTTTGAAAACATTGTGGGAAAAGAAGAAAATGCTGGTAACCAGCATTTTCTCCTTTTCCCACAATGTTTTTTACCCTTCACAAAACACACAAATTTCAACTTTTCAGTCACTTTTATTTTGTCGTCTGAAAATGCTTTCGATTTGGACAAGCCTAAAATATTGTTGTTTGGTAATGAGTTAAGGCTTAGCTTCAAACAAGAATAACTTAAACCACGTTTATCGTATTTGGTTAAGTCGTTAATTGATCTCTTGATTGATCGATCAGTCGATCGCATGATTGATTAATTGATTGATGTTATACGCCACTTTCAACATTATTTGACTAATGATACCAATAGCTCACTTAAGTCATTTTTGTTCTGGCTTTCTCCAGTAGATCTACCAGGCTAACGTTCTGAAGTGTCTTGCCAAAGGACACTCCCAACATACACACCACACACTCGAAAAGTTTTTATTTTTTATTTTTGCAGATTATCTGTATTCTTGGGGAAACTTTGGGACCGCTGGACAGTGACGGTATCATCCCAGCTTACGGGTTTGGGGACAGAATTGTTAAAGATAAGGGCATCTTTCCATTGAAAGGAAATGTAAGATTTCAAGATACATTTTCACTCGTTTTCATCCAGTTTCTTTTAACCATTTTTATCTTTATTTTATGAAATTAATTTAACCCTTTACTCCATAGATACTCGTTTCTACGCATTGCTTGTCGGAGCCTTTGGAAAACATTGTGACAACAGGTGAAATTGCTCGTAACGAACAATTTCACCTGTTGTCACAATGTTTTCTATGCTATCAAAAGGTGTCATATACACATAAAAAACGGCTTCATCCTTGCTGTTATTTAGGGTCAGTTAGGGATACCATAGAAATGTTTCATGGGGTAAAGGGTTAATTCTTGTATCGCCATACCTAATGCTGCCTAATTTGATCCGCAGATATATCTAATCATACAAATATCAGTATCATCGTCATCATCAATGATGGTTTTCGTTTGTATGGCGTTTAACGGTGTTTTCAATATTACTAAAAATGTCATTGATATCGCAGAAGCTGTGCAGCTTTTCTGATCTTTTTATACGCCCAAAGGGTCCGTCCATTAGCAATTTCTTGTGTGTGCAACTCCTCCTACAGTTTCCATCGGAATTATTTGAAACTTGCCACAATGATTCTCCATAATGTCTAGTTGTGCACCCGACTCTCAGAATTTGAATCGCTGTTTGCGTTCTAAAATTATCTGCCCTTGATTTCTAAAATAACCAACTTTTCACTTTGAATTTTTGTCCTGGCCATAACTTACATACTATAAAAGGTATCAACTTGAAACTACATACACTGATAGAACACATTATAGAGAAGTGCAGTGCACAAGAACCATAAGTCTGATCTTGTATCTACACTGTTCATTAAGGAGACATTTTCACCTCAACGTACCTTTTTAAACAGGAAAATCTGACCAGTCGACTTGAAAGTTTCCTTTTTTGTCTTCAGCAGGGTAAGGGTCACCATTAGCAGCTAAATTAGTGAAACGAACCTAAAACCGATCGTAAAACCCTGAGTTCACAATTTCAAAGGTAGTTTTGGCGGAAAGAGATATATCTTTATCGGTCAGTGGAGATCTAAGTTCAGGCTGCACGTTTTGTGCAGTCTGATCTTGTAATACACTATCCCCGAAAGGTCCTAGAGTCGCGCTTAGAAGTCTATTGCTAAAATTTCTCCCATGTTCCAGGGAAAATTTCGAGAAATTGTTCAACCCCATTTTAGGGAGATTAGTGACGTTTTACCCTTTACCCTATAAGGCATTTCTATGGTATCTCTAAATGACCCAAAATAACAGCAAGGATGAAGCCATTTCTTATGTGTATATGAAACTTTTTGATAGCATGGAAAACATTGAGACAAAAGGTGAAATTGCTCGTGACGAGCAATTTCACCTTTTGTCACAATGTTTTCCAAAGGTTCCTACAAGCAATGCGTCAAAATGAGTATCTATGGAGTAAAGGGGTAATTAACCTTTATAATCGGTTTCAGGGGGAATTTCGTGGTTTTGGTGAAGTGCTACAGGTGTACAACGAGGTTACACCGACTATAAATTTGGAAGGTCCCACGAATTTTGCGCCACTCATTTCAGAAGCCGTGGAGATCGTCAAGAAACGGAAACAGGTATCGTGAAACGCTGACAATCTGTAACCAAGGGCAAGCAATGATTAGAAACTTTTACCATAATGCTTATTTCTAAATCGTATTGCAGCGTAATTTGCAATTATTGTTCAGTGTGTTTTAGAACGACTATACCGTGTCAAAATTATACAAAGCACGTAACACTTGATATTTTATCACGCAACCCAGTGATTTAGCTCATTATCAAACGACTATATTTTCTTAGGCTTGTCCAAATCGAAAGCATTTGCAGACGAAAACATAAAAGTGACTGAAAATTTGAAATTTGTTTTGTGAAGGGTAGAAAACATTGGGGGAAAAGGAGAAAATGCTGGTAACCAGCATTTTCTCCTTTTCCCAGAATGTTTTCTAAAGGCTTTTTTCACAGGGTCGTCAAAAGTAGGGATTGAGTGGTAATGGGTTAAAAGTCTTAAAGAACATGGCTTTGAAAACATTCTGGGCAGAGGAAAAGATACTGGTAATCACCATTTTCTCGCAATGATTTCTACGATATCAAAGACGGACATCAAAATTTGAGCCCGATTTCATACACACATAGATCTAGGTCTACAATTACTTTTAGTTCTTTGCTAGTCTACAAATGGTCGTCTTGTACAAAGTTTAAAGAGACAGGAAGTACTCCGCTCTTATCCAGATCTAGCGTAATATTTTTGTTGAGTGACTACAACGCAGTTTTGCAACATGTACTTGGCTTTCAACACGCAAAAAGGGGCATTCGGACATTTGCGTAAAGGGCCGTCTCGGATCAGCCTGCGCAATCCGGACAGGCTAATCCAAGACGACACTTTACGACTACATTAGATTTTGCGCTACAGCAGACTTGTGCAAAACAGAAAATTACATAAAAACGGAAATTATCGTTTCGGATTAGCTTGCGCTGACTACGCAGGCTGATCCGAGACGACGCTTTACGCAAAAATGTCCGAATGCCCCTTTTCACGTGTTGCAAGCCTTATCCTGCTTATTCTTTCAGTACCATATTCTGGTCATCGTGACAGATGGACAAGTAACAAGCGAGGAGGAGACCGTCAAGGCCATTGTTGAAGCTTCTCGCCACCCACTATCGTTGGTAGTCATCGGCGTGGGAGACGGACCTTGGGATGTCATGATAGAGTTTGACGACAAACTACCTGAGCGGCAGTTCGATAATTTTCAGTTTGTAGACTTTCATAAGGTCAAGGCCGAGGCCCAGAATCCCCAGGCAGCTGTTGCCCTGGCAGCCCTGATGGAAATACCAGACCAGTACAAGAAGATCAAGGAACTAGGTCTTTTGAGATGAAACAGACGTGTGTTTTCCAGCGTCTAGTACACGAAACTAAGGTCATATTGGTGCTACGACTGTAAGATTAACATAAAACTGCCAATAAGCAGAAGTCCAGTATTTGAACCGTTGACATACTATGCATGTTAACACATTACCCCACAATCCCTACTTTCGAGGACCCTGAGAAAGAAGCCTTTGGAAAACAATGTGGGAAAAGGAGAAAATGCTTGTTACCAGCATTTTCTCCTTTTCCCTCAATGTTTTCTACTCTTCACACAACAAATTTCCAATTTTCGGTCACTTTTATTTTGTCGTCTGCGAATGTTTTCGATTTGGACAAGCCTAAAATTTTGTCGCTTGGTAAAGGATTGAACAAAACTTTCAAGCCGTTAGTAAAATCTCAAATCTCTACCAAAAGTTATTCTAACCCTTTCCCAAACGGCAAATTTTGGACCAGACCAAACTGAAAGCATTTTGCAGATGACAAATTAACAGTTGCTAAAAAGATGATTTTTCTCTATGATAGGGTAGGAAACATTGTGGGAAAAGGAGAAATTGCTCGTTACGAGCAATTTCTCCTTTTCCCACAGTGTTTTCAAAAGACTTTTTCTGCAGACACGTAAAAATTAGGGCTTGTTTGGGAAAGGGCTAAGGAAAAAACATCTCCTTATTGGACAGTGTAGATCCAATATGGGCTCTAAACTGTCCAATAAGGAAATATATCATTCCTCCAAATGTACATTTCGAACAGCAATATTTGGGCTTTTACTTATCTTTTCTATAGACTGGTAAGAGTGAAGAAAGGTGTAATAGAGGGTCAAACAACGCTGATTTGTGCAAAAGTTTTTACGATATAAAAGATAATATACAACAAATAGACATCTATTCTAGTGGAACGAAAAAAATCTTTGAACACAATTCTAGGTGGCAGTTCATGTGAATTTCTTAACTCTTTACCAAACATTACCAATTTTTAACGACCCTGAAAGAGAAGTCTTTTGAAAACATTGTGGGAACAGGAGAAAATGCTGGTAACCAGCATTTTCTGCTTTTCCCACCATGTTTTATACTCTTTCCGAACTAAATTTCAATTTTACATTTACATCTATTTTGTCACCTGCCAGTGGTTTCAATTTCAGCAGGTCTAAAATGTTGTTGTTTGGTAAAGAGTTAAACGTGACTAATTCCAAAAATGTCAACTGCGCCCTTGAGCTTTCTTTCAGGGGCCAATAAGTGAAAGTAAAAAGGTCGCAGGAACAAGATCAGGGCTGGAAATTTCATGCAATCTGATCTTGATCTATGTAATTTTCGAAACCACTTGCTAGCCAATGGTAGTGTATGTAAATGGGTTACCACACTCTCATGAATAAGTATCATATCATTTTTACTTCTCAATGCATACTTTCCTTGGCATCAATCATTCTGAACTGAACTCTAAAGTCTTATAGCCTTATTCTCTTGAATTTTCCAAACTCAAAAGCAACATACTTTCTGACTTGGTAAACAAAATTGTGTCCTTAATTTCTGAGACATAATTTATGATTGGGTACACCAAAGTCTTGGCAAATTTGAAAGTCAAGAAATAACTAAATAATTGGACTAACAATCCTATTAATCCTTTACTCCATAGATACTCATTTTGACGTACTAACAACAGAGAGCTTTTAAAAACATTGTGGGAAAAAGGAGAAATTGCTCGTAACGAGCAATTCTCCTGTTCCCACAATATTTTCCACTCAATCAGATATTTGTATCCTCGTTTGTCCATATTTTTGACATCATATCTTTATTTGCTGCTGAAATGAAAGAGCCTCAAATTGGCATATCAGGTAATGGGTTAAGAATGGTTGAAGAATATGTTTGTTTTCACAATAAACATGAGGCCCAATTATCTGAGATATCAAAGCTATTTACACTACAAATATGAGTACTTATTTAGCAAAAGAGCGGACAGGTCATTGACAGTCTGATCCTGACCCCCACTACTAACAACCTTGAAAGAAGTGGTTTTTGAAAACACTGTTGGAAAAGGGAAAATGCTGGTAACCAGCATTTTCTGCTTTTCCCACAGTGATTTTTACCTGTAAGACAAAATCATTATTTTAGCAACGTTTAATTTGTCATCTGCAGTCGCTGTCAATTTGGTTTACGCCAAAATTTCACTGGCTCGTAAAGACTTAACCCTTTACTCCATAGATACTCATTTTGACGTATCAACAACAGACAGCTTTTGAAAACATTGTGGGAAAAGGAGAAATTGCTCGTAACGAGCAATTTCACCTTTTCCCACAATGTTTTCCACTCAAATCAGATATTTGTATCCTCATTTGTCTATACAATATTTTTGACATCATATCTTTATTTGTTGCTGAAATGGAAGAGCCTCAAATTGGCATATCAGGTAAAAGGTTAAACCGCCCACAGTTTATGACAGGGCGGACTTAAGACTCTTTCCTTTGCTTCAAAAGCTTTTCCTTTGTATCACACATAATTCAAATATTTCTGAAAAATAATGGGAAAAGAAAGCATGCAATGTAATGAAATAAAGTTTGGAAACTTGGAAGCCCGAACTTTTTTGTGATGAACAAATGAAAATGTTGCACAATGTCAACAATCACATGAACAGGTGAAGCCTCCCGCTTGAGTTAGCCCCAACAACCATATCTCTAGTAGGGTGAAAAGCGTTTAGACTGCAAACAGATCTGAGATTCTCCTCGTCCAAAAATGAATGTACTTTTTTACCCTCCACACTGTAAAGTGATATCTGAAAAAAAAAAAAAAAATATATATATATATAAGCTAACATTTTCTGTAAAAGCAGATGTTATTGCAGATCTGAAATTTTGAAAATTACCGTATACTGACCTCAACTTTTTACTAGACGACAAAATTTTTAACCGGTCCACATTGAAAGCATTAGCAGACAACAAAATTAAAGTGACTCAAAAATTGAAATTTGTTTTAGGAAGGCTAGAAAACATTGTGGGAAAAGGAGAAAATGCCGGTAACCAAAAATAAGTCACCACGGTCCAAGATGGTTAACTTACTAAATGACAATATTTCAGCTTTGCCCATAATGAAGGTATTTGCAGACACTGACAGCATATGTAATTTGGCTAAAAAAGGGGTTAGACTGGACAAAAACTGTTACTGTGGACTATTACAGGCTTTTACTGTTGAAAAGAAGTTATTAAACCCCTCCAACACCTTTTTGAGTCCTCAGAATGGGGTAATAAGCAGCAATTTCTAATTTTCCCATAATGTTATACTAAGCCTTATCAAGGTCATTGAAACTTGTGATTGTGTGGTATATTAACATGCTCAAGACCAAGCCCCTTTAAAAAAGATCCGGAAAGGTTACTGAAGTATCACATGATCATAAATACCTCTCTTGGCCTGTTCATGCTACCAACTACAAATATGTCTTCCCTGGCAGGATGCCATGACGCCCTAAAGCCAGTCAGCCAGCGACCTGTGTGATTGTTGTGGCTTATTTGTTTCTTGACTTTTATACTTGATCCCACAACTGAACTGTCAAATATCCTACCAAAGAAAACATGAATATTTTGGATACAAACGATTGATTTCGTAACCTTAAAAACACAAAACAAGTTTATACTTCGTCAAATTCAAAGCAATTATAGGACTGCAAATTGGATGTGGCTCAAACTATGAGATTTTCCTGGGGGGAAAGAGAAGAAAACATTGCTTGAATGAGAGCAAAATTCCCATAAAGCATTATTTTCTCCTTTCCCCACAATATTTTGAAAAAGGTTTCAGTTTAAGGGTTGTGAAAATCTGGTATTGTACCATAAAGCATTGAGAAAATAAAGTTTATTACAAAAATATTGTTCTTGTCCCTTTAAAAAAAAAAAAAAAAAACACAATTGGATAAAAAACAAATATAGAGAAAGATAATATAGAGAAAGATAAAAGATAAAATCTTCAAGATTCAGAAATATGTTAGACAGAGAAATTTATCCAAATCGTCAGTGTATTGACATTCTTGTCTCAAGCAGCCCCATACAGTTACAAGCCTGGCTTTGAAATACAAGTGACCATTAACATGGATTCCTCTTCATTCAAATACGACATCAAAAATTGGAGTTAATGAAGGCAAGTGCTTAACATTGGAGATTGTTTACATACGTTCAGCCATAATTTGATTACTTAGTGAATCTTCTGACACATCTCTATGGATTTTAATGATAACTACTAACAACTATAGAATATGAGGTCTTTAATTTAAATGTACATATGATTGATTGTATGATGTTTTACATCATTTTCAACATTATTTCAGTTATATCATGGCGGCCAGTGCACCTATCCATGCTTTCCTGGAGTTTCTTCTGCCAGCACTCCGCACAATATTCTTTCCTAGCCACTAGCTGCTTTCCCACATAACCATCATCGAAACAACGATCAGTGGTGACAGAGAAATAAATCCTATCGCAATCACTATCATCAATCCTCGGGAAGAAATTTGCCAGGCCGGGGATTGAACTCATGATCCCCTGTTCTCAAGTCCTCTACATTACCGACTGAGCTACCGGGGCTTGGCTAAATGTAGATATGAGCCATGCTCTGGTAACTCATTACCACACGACAATATTCTAAGCTTGTCCAAATCGAAAGCAATTGCAGATGACAAAATAAAAGTGACTGAAAATTCGAAATTTGTTTTGTGAAGGGTAGAAAACATTGTGGGAAAAGGAGAAAATGCTGGTAACCAGTAATGTTTTCTAAAGGCTTCTTTCTCAGGGGCATCAAAAGTAGGGATTGTGTGGTAATGGGTTAAAAGGAGGGTATAATCAGAGCTTCAGATAAGAGGGAGTGATGGTGATGGTTTTCTAAATCCATTATTTCTCATCAAAACCCTATGTTGTGGGTACTCATTAGAATCGTCTCAATGAGACGATTCTAATGAGTACCCACAACATAGGGTTTTGAAGAGAAATGATAGTATTTCCAATTTTGAAATCGGAATCATTCCCACTATCTGGAGCTCTGGTATAATGCATCTCTGTGATGCACTATGCCAAACAAGTCCTCACATCATAATGGATCCAAAAATTCCATGTTTTTCAACAAGCAACCGGATTATGATGTAGAGTGCTTCTTTTACAAGCAAAAATTGGATTGAATGAATGAATGAATGTTGTTTTATGGCGCATCGACAACTTTGGTCATTTAGCGCGCATATCTATGTTAAAAGATAATAAACGTGGAGTTGTTTAAACTGAATAAAGTTTGAATGACAATAAAAGAATTGAATTAAGAAAATTTAATGCATAAAGGGCATGATCGAGTTACAGGGCAATCCCTATATACTCAAAAGTTTTAAATGATAAGATTTAAGAATGCGATAAAAAGGTTTAAATTCAATGCTGGTTTGATAAAAAAAGTTTTTAAATGAAAGGAAATATGTGTCATTTATAATGTGCATAAAATATGTTATCGAGTGGCTGGGCGTCCCTGCCTACTCCAAAGTTTTTTATTAAAAGGTAAGACTGATAATATTGCTTTGCTTTGGAAATGAGGTTAAAATTGGTAAAGATTGGAGCCTCCAATGGGATCAAATACTCCCATTAAAGAGGTCCTGTCTCCAATGAGATAAGATGCCCCCAAGAGGGCTAATCCTCCCATTAAGGAGATGTAAACTGAATATTAAAGGAATTAAAAATGTTGTAAAAAGATGGGTAAGAAACTCAAGAGTAAATATCACAGTTTATTGTAAATGCCAATCTCCTTTATGAAAGCGATAATAGATTCAACGCTGACAGAATCGAAAAGATTTTTCAAACTATCGACATTGAAATATTTCGAACGAACTGGCTGAAAGTCAACGCAATCTAATAGGATATGTTTTACAGAATAGAGTGCATTGCATGGAATACATTCAGGAGCATCATCCTTAGTCAAGAGCCAGGAATGTGTGATGCGTGAATGGCCAATTCGAAGTCGTGCAATTATCACTTCTTCTCGACGAACGGATCTGTAAACGGGATACCATTCACCAAGGGATGGTTTAACTGAATGCAGTTTATTGAAAATATCAGCATCCCACTGGGATTGCCAAGAAGATTGGATATGTGATAAAACGGAGGATTTAAAATCAGTGTGTGGAACTTTAAAATCTGAAATGGGAAGGTCAAGTGCAGATTTGGCAGACCTATCGGCATTTTCATTGCCTTTGATGCCTACATGACTTGGAAGCCAGCAGAACACCAATCTATTCTTAGAAGAAATTTGTGAGATCCTTTCAAGTAAACTGCAGATTAAAGGATTCTCAAGTCGTTGATTTGAAAGGGCCTGTAATGTTGACAAAGAGTCTGAAAAGATAATAAAACGGTTGGAATTAGAACTTTGAACTAGATTAAGGGCAAGATCTACTGCTTTAATTTCAGCAGAGAAGATAGAGGAGTTGTTCGGAAGGCGGCATTTTAAGCTCCTTTGTCCATACACAGCGGCAGCTGCTACAGAATTGCCTTCTTTAGATCCATCTGTATAGATGGGTTTGAAGGAAAAATAATGCTCCTTTATCTCGTTGTATCTAGCATGAAATACAGTTCTATCCGTGACAGACTTTTTGTCAGATGCAAGGTCAAATCTGAATTCTGCACTGTTTAGTGTCCATGGAGGGATTTCAGAGATTTTATAGTCGGCAATAGACTCGGTGTCTATGCCAAGGTTATCTACAATGGGCTCCATGCGGATACCAAATGGAGGAATAACATTTGGTTTCCTTTCAAAGAGACGTTTATATTCAGGTTTAAAGACAATGTTATGAGTTGGATTAAAACGATTCGACTTAAGTTTTAAAATATATTGAAGCTAGAGTTTTTCTCTCCTGTAAGAAAGAGAAGGTTCATTAGCCTCAACATACAGACTATTGACGGGAGAAGTTCTGAAAGCTCCAAGTACAAGACGTAGACCTTCGTGATGTATAGAATCGAGAATTTTCAGATAGGATTTACGGGCCGATCCGTATACAACAGATCCATAGTCCAACTTGGAGTGAACTAAAGACCGATAAAGCCGCAAGAGGACTTTACGGTCTGCTCCCCATTCAGAATGAGCCACAACCTTAAGAAGATTAAGAGCCTTCTTGCACTTCTTTTTAAGTGCAGTGATGTGAGGAAGGAAAGAAAGCTTTCTGTCAAAGATGACTCCAAGAAATTTAAATTCGGAAACGACTTCAATTTTAGTTTTGTCCAGATAAAGTTCAGGATCTGGATGAACACCTCGTAGATTACAGAGGTGCATGCACTTAGTTTTGGACTTTGAAAATTTGAAGACATTTTCATCAGACCATGTTTGCAATTTGTTGAGACATTGCTGAAGTTGTCTCTCAATAATATTCATACTTCGAGATCTGAAGCATATGACGAAGTCATCAACATAGAGGGAACAGTCTACACGAGGACAGATAGCCTTGACTATACTGTTTATTTTCACACTGAAAAGTGTAACAGAGAGAATACATCCTTGGGGTACACCCATCTCCTGTTCACGGGCTCCCGAGACGGTATTACCAACTCGGACGCGGAAAAGACGTTCATCCAAGAAGGCTGAAATAAAAAGAGGAAGACGGCCTCGAAGACCAAAGTCATGCAAGTCTTTCAGAATTCCGTATTTCCAAGTTGTATCGTAAGCGCTTTCAAGGTCGAAAAAGACAGATACTACATGCTGTCTATTAATAAAGGCTTCTCTAACAAAGGTTTCAAAGCGGACAAGATGATCTATGGTGCCACGCTGGCGACGAAATCCACTCTGTACATCAACGATGAGGTTGTTCTTCTCTAAAAACCAGACAAGCCTGTCGTTGACCATACGTTCTAGGGTCTTGCAGAGACAACTAGTAAGAGCTATTGGCCGATAGTTAGCCGGGTCACTAGCATCTTTGCCAGGTTTTGGGATAGGAATGACAAGTGCCTCCCGCCAGGATGCAGGAAAATCACCTGACTGCCAGATATCATTAAAAATATCAAGTAAAACTGAGAGGGAAGTAAAAGGTAAGTGTTTTAAAAACTGGTAATGAACTTTATCTGGGCCAGGAGAAGAATCATGAGCTTTATTCAGAGCAGATTTTAATTCTTTACAAGTGAAGAGTTTATTATAATGCTCTGAATTCGAAGACTTGAAATTAAGCTTTTTCTTTTCTTCTCTAGTTTTATTCCTCTGAAACTTTTCTGAATAGTTTGCAGAGGAAGACTTTTTGCAAAAGGTGTTAGCAAGAGCCTCAGCTATATCCTGGGGAGATTCCAACGAAGTATTGTTAACCTCAAGGTGACTAACAGGGGTCTGGCCTTTGCCATTGATCTTTCTGATCATATCCCAGGTTTTTTTAGTAGTAGTTCTACTATTCAACTTAGAGACATATTGTCTCCAGGCCTTGCGCTTATTTTCTTTAATGGTACGACGGGCTTTTGCCCTGGAAATACGGAATAAGTTAAGGTTGTCTTTGGTAGGCCTGAGATTAAATTTTCTAAGGGCCTGTTTTCTGTCTCTGACAGCCTGTTTACAATCATCATTGTACCAAGGCTTGTCAGGTCGTTTTGGGTTTGTCGAGGTCTGAGGGACGGACTGTTTAGCTGCATCAATTAATAGGGAAGTGAAAAGTTCTGCAGGATCATCGCAATTTCCAAATTTATCATGTGTAATGGTCTGTTCACATAGGGTTTCAAATTTATTCCAATTGGCTTTGGAAAGCTTCCATTTCTGTGGTCGTACACTGCTGGACGGTTGTGTAGATGAAAAGATAATGGGGAAGTGATCACTTCCACACAAATCTTCGGTCACTTTCCAAGTAAAATTGGGAAGTAAGACTGGGCTGCATAATGTTAAATCAATGGAAGAGTAAGATCCAGTTGCTGGATGCAAGTAGGTTTTGGATTTGTTATCATTCATGAAAGACAGAGAGTTGTTCGAAATGAAGTTCTCCAACTGGAGACCTCTCTGATTGGTGTCATTGCAACCCCACATTACATTGTGACTATTAAAGTCCCCAGCAAGAATATAGGGGGATGGCAATTGTGAAATGAGATCATTCAGATTGGTCTCATTGATAGGTATGCTTGGCGGGAGATATAAAGAACACAGTGTAACAGCACTGTGTATAGATAACCTGACAGCAACAGCTTGCAGGTTTGTATTTAAAGAGATGACTTTGTGAGGAATGTTGTTGTTTACAATAATAGAAACACCTCCTCTGGCTTTTTCACCTTCGGTAAAAATCTTGTTATAAACAGAATGATATTTGATAGTGATATCATCCTCCCGTTTAAGGAAGGTTTCTTGCAGACAAACAGCAACTGGTTTGTGCTCATTGATTAAAAGTGAAAGTTCGTCAAAGTTTGACTTCAGACCTCGACAATTCCACTGGATTATGGTATCCATAGTGCATGAGGAAAGTATAAAGACTAAAGTAAAAAACGAGGCCATAAACCAATGCATTTTAAAATAGACTGGTTAAGATTTAATTACAGATGTCTCGGCTTTGGATGATTGCCAAGCGTCAAAATCCTTGTTCCAAAGATCTTTGGAAGTGGACCAGATAGAGGCTTCTGAATCTGAAGCCTCACCTTCCAGATTTTCAGTATCTGCATCCATGTCCTCTAGCTCCGAAAATCTGTTGGAGGTAGGGACAGGATCATTTACCTTGACTGTGATCTCACAAGATCTTTGGTTATCTTTAGATTGTTGTTCAGATTTGGAAGAAGACCTTTTAGGAGGTCGCGGTGTATGATTGGGATTGTTATCCTTGGATGAGACGTTAGGTTTTGTTGTAGACTGTGAAGATGAAGGTTGTGGTTTCTTAGGAGGTGGTTGTGTAGAGGTAGATGGCTTTGGAGTTTTCGGTGAAGAATTTTGTGAAGGTGTCGATGGCTTTGAATTTTTTTGAGATGAACTATTTTGAGAGTTTGTGGGTTTTGAGGATGCCGAAGAGGTTGTGTTTGTTTTAGATACAGATGGAGAGTCAGGGATTAGTTTGGACAAGGTGGATGGAGGAAGAAGTTCTTTCAGTTCAGAAGCTACATCAGGAAATTTTTTAAGTAGAACTTTCGCAAGAATTTTACAAGTGCTGCAGTCGTCCTTTTCAGTTGACGAGCCAACAACACCTGCATAACTAGGACCAGAAGAGGTTTTCTTGCGTTGTTCAAATATTTTCCTTGCCTCTGGAAAGCTAACATTATTGTTGTATTTAATGGAAAGAATTTCTTTTTCTTCCTTCCATACAGGGCACTCTCTTGAAAAAGTAGAGTGTTGAGACTTACAATTGATACAAAGAGGAGGATTTGAACAAGTAGTGCTGTCATGGTCAGGTCCTTGATGAGCACATTTAGAACATGTTTCTTGGTTAGGACATTTACTGATGTGATGGCCGTACCGCTGGCATTTAAAACATCGCAAGGGGTTTGGCACATACACATCTACTTTTACTACTTGAAAGCCTATCTTGATAGAGTTTGGAAGAACAGGTGAAGAAAATGTTAAAATGTATGTGTTTGTAAGTCTCTGCTCTCCATCTCTGCGTACAGAAATCCGCTGAACATCGGATACACCTTGTTGCTTTAGGTTGTCTTTAATTTCTTGCAAGGAGCTGCAGTATGTAAGTTCTTTACATCTTATTACTCCCTTACAAGAATTGAGTGTGGGATGTGGAAAAATTTTAACAGATAGATCAAAGAATTTGGTGTTTTTCAAAAGATTCAGTGCTTGTTGATTGGTGAGACATTCAACAAGGAGAGTCTGGTCTTTTAGTTTTTTAACAGATTTAGGAGTTCCAAGGATGCTAGATATTTGTTTTTCAATTATAAAAGGAGAGAGCTTTGTGACTGGTTTTGAAGGATCTTGGGACTGAATAACAATAAAACGTGGAGAGTGAAAAGAGGTAGAAATTGAAGGTTCTGTTTCAGAATCACTGTCTGAAAGAGGGCGCTTGCTTTCAGTGAGCTTGGCCTTTTTTTGAGACGCCATGTTTGTGTGAAAAGTTTCACTACCCATGCTCCCCACCCGCCATGGAGCCCAACAAGGGGACATGGTCTGGGGAAAACCCATTCGCAGACCATGACAGGGATACATCAGTGGCATACTCGGTATGAAAGGGCTAGACTGGACATATGTATTCCCGCAGAAAGTCCTACCAAGCTTAAACCATCATTGAGAGGTTACAAATGTCAGTCAAATACCAAAAAACTTTCACCCGATTGACCCATGAGCCACCGCCTTCTAGGACTGAACAAGAAATATAATACCTGAAAAGAATGTGATATAATTATATGGAGAAGATGGTAAATTTAATTGAGAAGTGGATGTAAAAGAAAGAGTATATCAGATGTCCTAGGGCAAGGCATGACCAGCCGAATGATCAGGTCGGGCCTTCCTGACCTCCCGTTTAGCCCAACTTAGGGCCAAAGTGGTGTGTTGCAAGTACAGGGCCTAGCCAATCCCTGATGTCACTCAACCACCAGGATCCCGTCATCAGGCGACACGGGTCGCAGCCCACGGCAAACGGGCAGGTCCTTTTCGGTGGGGTTTTACCACTCTGCAGGACTACAACCGGGATTTTTTCTATTCCCCCTACCCGGCTGGGGGGGCAAAAATTGGAAAGTAACAAAATGTTTGACTGGGATCAGCCTGCCTAGACTGCGCAGGCTGACCTGGATCATTATTCTTTGCAGATGCCTTAACTCATTTCCAAACGACAAAATTTTAAGCTTGTCCAAATTCAAAGCATTTGCAGACAACAAAAAGGTGACTGAAAATTTGAAATTTCTTTTATGAAGTTGAAAGCACTTGCAGAGGATTAAAATAAATGTAACTCAAAAATTGATTTTTTTTTTTCTCCAGTAGGGTAGGAAATATTGTGGTTACCAGCATTTTCTCCTTTTCCTACAATGTTTTGAAAAGGCTTCTCTCTCAGGGCCGTAAAAACCAGGGATTGTTTGGTAAAGGGTTAATCCCCTTTTTCACAAAGCATAGCCCATTAGAATGCTTTATTTTCTATGAATTTACAGAAGTCAATTTCAACTTACGTCAATTTATCATCCATAGATGTGGAGAGGATATACTTTCCAGTCACAGGAGAAAAATAAGCACTGTTGATACTTCTACCATGTCCCAGCTGAGCTAGAGGTTTACTGTTCTTCACTTTCACATTTCTCAAATCCCAAACACACAGATTCCTGTTGGAGAAAAAAAAAATATAAGAAGATTAGTAGAAGTTGAAATCATGATTTTGTTTCAAAAAAGAAAAGATGTGTAATCAAATATTGTGAGCTGAAAAAAATAGGACTGTCCAAAATGTGATCTGGCACTAATTGATTTAACCCATTACCACACAATCCCTACTTTTGACGACCCTGAGAAAGAAGCCTTTAGAAAACATTGTAGGAAAAGGCTTATTTTCTCCTTTTCCCACAATGTTTTTTGCTCTTCACAAAACAAATTCCAAATTTTCAAGAATTTTTCATTTCTATATGGTGCAAGAAGCCCCCATTCACCAGAGCCACATTTTTTGACGGATCAAAATTTTACGAACATTTTTTGTAAAGGGTCACCCAAGGAACATATCTGTGAAATTATTTCAAAATCTGACCAGCGGTTTCAGAGGAGAAGATTTTTAAAGAATTCCCTAGAAAATTCCATTTGGTTGCCATGGCAACCAGTGTTTTTGATGGAATCAAATTCTGTGAATATTTTTAAAGAGGACCTCCCAAGGAACATTCCAGCCAAGTTAGGTCCAAATCTGCCAAGCGGTTTAGGAGGAGTTGATTTTTAAAGAATTGTTGATGACGCACTACGCACGACGCACTGACACACGACGGACACCGGGTGATCCTAAAAGCTCCCCTTGAGCATGTTGTGCTCAGGTGAGCTAAAAATGCAGGAAAAGGAAAAAATGCTAGTAATGAGCTTTTTTTCATTTATCCACATCATTTTCCAACCTTTTAGAGACAAATCTGATCATATGAGTCACATTTGGTTTGTGGTATGCAAATGTTTTCGTTTTTTTTCCAAGTTAAACTCTTTACCTAACAAAAAAGTTTTACACTTGCTCAAATTCAAAGTATTACCAGACAAAAAAAAAAATATTACTCGAAAATTGAAACTTGACTTTAGAAGCGAAGAAAACATTGTAGGAAAAGGAGAAAATGCTGGTTTATACCACGGATTTTTTGGAAAAGAAATAATATTCTGCTGTCTAAAAAGTAAAGTAAATGAAAGCTCTAATAAAGGGTATGACTCACCCATCCACCCCTCCTGTGCAGAAATAATGTTTGTCAACTGGGTGTACACTGACAGTTCTAAGGGACCTCTGGTGAAGTTGGTATTTGTGTTCTGAATCTGTTCTATAGTGCAAAAAAAAAAGCAGAATAATTATTGTAAAAATTGGTTTAATTCATTCTTACATCAATAGCATCTTTTCCACAAGACTGATTTTCAACTTCTGAAGTTCTCCAAGTTAGAATCATAAGCAGATAACAAGTCTGGTACAAATGACAAGGTTCTTTCATAGAGTATAAAGTATTCAAGGAAAAGAAGAAAATGCTGGTAAACCATTTTTTATCATTAAAACTCTCAGGATACTGCGGTAAAAGGCTATGACACTAGTTAAGATGAACTGTCCCACTTGACTATCAATCCATAAGATTAACCCATTACCACACAAAGATGACTTTTTGACGCCCCTGAGAAAGAAGCCTATAGAAAACATTGTGGGAAAAGGAGAAAATGCTGGTAACCAGCATTTTCTCCTCTTCCCACAAAGCTTTCAACCCTTCGCAAAACAGATTTCAAATTTTCAGTAACTTTTATTTTGTCGTCTGCAGATGCTGTCGATTTGAACAAACCTAAAATTTTGTCATACAGTAATGAGTTAACACAGCCTGATCACACAAAGATCACAAAATGTGCAGTTTAATCTTGATCTCTAATGGCAAATACAGATAAGAAGGGTGCTTCAGGATGTAAAATAAGAGATGAACATACCCACTTGTCCTTACATCCACAAGACTAACACAGCCTGTGTTTTGAGATACCAACATGGTGTGTGGAGAGGTGAAACTGAAATTTCTCAATAAGACATCTGCATCTTCAGGCTCACTGAAAATCTGTCAAGTGAACACAGAAACAAAACTAGTCATGTCTGAGAAAACAGGGCTTAAACCTTTACCCCATAAGGCATTTCTAAGGTATCTCTAATTGACTCTAAATAACAGCAAGGATGAAGCTGTTTCTTATGTGTATATGACACCATTTTATAGCATGGAAAACATTTTGACAAAAGGTGAAATTGCTCGTCACGAGCAATTTCACCTTTTGCCACAATGTTTTCCAAAGGCTACTACAAGCAATGCATAGAAATGAGTATCTATGGAGTAAAGGGTTAAACAAAGATGAGGAAATAAATACAAATTAACCACTGTAATTCTGCCTTGGGAACTCTAGAGATAAACAAGATATATCCCAGAAAAATATTTCAACCCTTTACCTAACAACAAAATTTTAGAATCAAAATTTTCAGATTTTAACAACAAAATTTTAGATTTTTAAAATTTCAAATTGACAGTTTTTGCAGACAACACGTTCAAAGTGCTTCAGATAATGAGATATATACCTAAATAAATAGAAAACATTTTTGGAAAAGGGAGAAAATTCTGGTAACTAGCATTTTCTCCTTTTACTATGATGTTTTCATAATCCATTGTATTTGGTGTCTTTAAAACCTGAGACTGTGTGGTTAAGGGTTAAAGAAAAAGGATGGGCAAAAACAGGGTGCAAACTCGAGACAAGACAGGGAGCTTTGTATAAATTTTGACAGACTTAACAACTATACAATACTTTATTTCTTTACGAAAAGCAATTTTGTAAAAACTCTTAGAAAACAGCTATGTTCCTCTTTTTCAACATAAATTGATAAAATTGTCAAAATCAGTCAAAATACAAACCTCATCAAAAACTTCTCTCTGCATGTCTCCACATCGCAAGGAACCATCATAACTACATGAGTAAATTTTGTCAGGATTGAAGTCGGGGAATTCAAGACATGTGATTGGTCGAGAATGAGGCAGGTAGCAGACAACACCATCAGAATCTGAGTCTCCCTTATACATCTGTTGATAAAAAGAATTGAAGACACAGGGTTTTCCCTTGGCCACAAAAATATGGGGTCATTGTGACCCCCAAGTAAAAAATAATGGGGGTCATTTTAGTATTTGTGGGGGTCACAACAAAATGTAATTTGCTAAATCACTTAAACAAAAGCTACTATTTGTGAAAGTATGTCTTTTTTTATGTGTAGCCTCTTGCTATGGTTAAGGGTTATTTTTTTTTTTTTTATTACAGGAATCAACCATTTCGTTGGCAAAGAAAGCTTGTTGTCAGCCAGATGAGGAAGTCTCTGTTATTTTTCTTGATAAAGATTATCCATTTTGGCCAAAAATAAACTATTTTCACCAATTAGATATTTGACCGATTCTTGTGTTTTGATATGCGGATCGTGTTCATGCCGCTGTTTTCAACGAATAACATTTAGTGTATCTCTAGCTAATTTACAGTAAACCCATGAGGCCTTGAAATGTTGTTCTGGGTGCTCTTACATGCAGTATCGTCTGATCTTTGTTTAAGAACTCTTTTTCCTAGCAGACAGCAAGAATGATGTTGATTTTGACAGAGCCGTAATGTTTTCATTTGAGATCGACTGGTTTAGTTTAGACCCATTGAAAGACCGACGGTACTTTAGTAAAATCGATACACAGTCCAGTGTTTCATCCCATTTTCCCTTCGTACTCCAGATTTTTTTATCTGCTCACGATGTAACAGTGTCAGAAGTATATACAATCATTATCACCTCTTATTGTATTTGTGCGTCCACCATGACGCATTACTGAAAAAAATGTGGGTAATTTTCCTTAAGAGTGCATCAAAACGCACAAAATTGTGTGTCAAGGAAAACCCTGTAGACAACATCTGTTGAATGGCTATTGTTTTTGTAAATTGACTATATATTAACTCATTACCAAACGACAAAATTTTAGGTTTGTCCTAATTGAAAGCATTTGCAGATGACAAATAAAAGTGACTGAAAATTTGAAAATTGTTTTGTGAAGGGTGAAAAACATTGCGGGAAAAGGAGAAAATGCTGGTTACCAGCATTTTCTCCTTTTCCCACAATGTTTTCTAAAGGCTTCTTACTCAGGGGCATCAAAAGTAGGGATTGTGTGGTATGAGTTAAGATTAACCATGTTTCAAATCAATACCAAGTCTTAACACCCTGAAAAAGAGGAGAAAATGCTGATAACCTTGTTCTCCTTTTCCAATAATGTTCCTATGCTTACAAGGACAAATCCCATAATTTTGTTTGTCTGTATTGGAATTTACCCCTGTTTTAACAGCTTAGGTTTAAATTAAGCAGTAAGTGTACCTATTGCATGTATTTTCTGGCTTTATCACACCAGTACCGATACATTTTTCTTTCCACACCAATGACTACTTCTCTCACATGCTTCAGAGATGAGAGGTGAAAAATAGCCCGAGAGAAAGTTAAACCGAGTCTCAAACCTACAACCACTAAGTCATGAGCCAGATACACTTCCAACTAAGCTATGCAGCTGGGCCCCCATTATTTTAGCCATCTGTTATCTCTTCTGTAAATCATTTCAATTTGAAAGAGTCATGGAGAAAAAAGGTTTGAAAAAGATTACTTACAACATCCCAGATCCCAAGCCTTCCCCATTTATCTCCTGAAGCAGCGAGTATTTTAGAGTTGCTGGGATGGAATCCAACAGAGAATGACCGTTCCTTCACCACATGGACAACTTGTTTTTCTGTGATTTTAGCTTTCTTCATACTGGTCAAAAATCTGAAAAAGGGAGAAAAAAGCTGAGAAACTCCCCAAATTAGCTAACTGTAGAGTACTGAAGCTTTTTAAGTTGTATGGTCGTTTGCAGTGGACTTGGAAACTTGTTCATGGCTGTGGTGAATCATGTTGCCCCTAGCCGTATTATCCATGAATTGTTAACAGTCGGCTTTGTGGGGAAAAGGGTTAAATCTATTTTATGAAAGCCTGGCTTAAATAGATTTGACTTTTTGCATGGCTTAAATATGCATTTTTATGCTGACAGAGGATAATATGGGTCACAGTTAGGGATCAGGTATTTTTTTTTTTATTGTTTTCCCATATGGCTTTCTAGCCTTAGATTTGAAAGACAAGGTCCTATTTTGAGTAACATTTAATGTATCATCTGTAACTGCTTTCCACTGAGATGAATAAAAATTTTTCTTGCCAGGTATATGGCCGAATAGCAGATAAAGGTATCATTTGATGGTCTACCTCTTCAGTTTCAAAAGGGCCAAAACCAGACTTATTACCTGTCTAATTCAACAGAAGATGGTAGGATAGGTTTTGTATCCAAATCTTTAAAAGTTTTCACCATCTGGGTATGGTCATCTTCAGAACACATTTTGTACAATATATCCTTCATGTCTAATGGCCCTGCTGGAGGTCGACTCTGAAAAAAAAAGAGAGGAATAATTGTGAGGTACATCCATTGAATTCTCTTCAGCACTTTGCTACACAATTACCCTAAGGAGCGGGTTTAAGAAACCATTGTGGGAAAAAGAGAAAATGCTGGAAATCAGCATTTTCTCCAACAACAATGTATTTGTCTACCCTGTTAAATAAAAAGGTTCATTTGCACAACACAAGTTTATGGCTTGCAAATGATTTCAGTTTAAAAATATAACACTTGTTGTTTCAAAAAGATTTTTCAGTATACTGGTTCCAAACACAAATACCATGTAAATATGCCTTTTAGTGCCTCTTGTTTTATACAGGCTTTGATGTATTTTGTCTATAATTACCATATAGGCAATACTTTATCTCAAGGCAAATAAAAGCACCCTAAAGGGGTACCAAAGCTGCAGTGTGGGTGCTTTCCATGAAAATTCTGGTCAATTTTAGACAGTAAAAGGGCATAGACAAAGATGACCATACAGCTATGACAATACCTCAATGTATTCTTCAATGGAAGACAAGCTTATCATACCAAAGAGGATTTATGCAAAGCTAAAAGAAGAGTCATCTATATTTCTCCCCCATTAGATTTACTTGGAAGACAGCAAGATAAGCCCTTCCCTATTGGCTTTCAAAGCAACCAAATCTCACACCTTTATTGTTCTCCTTAAACTAAATCTTTACATGTCTTATTTTTTGAATTTTTACAAATGCAAATTAGTTTAACCCATTACCACACAATCCCTACTTTAACGACCCTGAGAAAGAAGCCTTTAGAAAACATTGTGGGAAAAGGAGAAAATGCTGGTATCCAGCATTTTCTCCTTTTCCCACAATGTTTTCAACCCCTCACAAAACAAATGTCAAATATTCAGTCAATTTTGTTTTGTCCTCTGCAAATGCTTTCGAATTGGACAAGCCTAATTTTTTTTCGTTTGGTAATGAGTTAAGCAGAATTTGATGTGTAACAAACATAGTTACATGGTCTTCAACAGGCTCATAGGAGGTGTACATAGCTGCTCTTCTGATCAATGCCTCTGGGGGAAGTTCAATACCTTCTGGAGTTTTGTTCTGTAGTCTAAGGCTGCTTCGTCTGGGTAATGGCTCGACTGGGATTTTCTCTCTATGGAAAAAAAAAAATATATCTCAGGTAAGAATGCTCTGAAAAAAAAGGGGCTTACTGCATTATCGCAATCCATGACACCAAGCAAGTCATTATGTATTTATGGATCTGTAAAATCCACAGTGTTTAACCCATTACCACACAATCCCTACTTTTGACGACCATGAGAAAGAAGCCTTTAGAAAACACCGTGGGAAAAGGAGAAAATGCTGGTAACCAGAATGACAAAAGAAATTTCAAATTTTCAGTCATTTTTATTTTGTTGTCTGCAAATGCTTCCGATTTGGACAAACCCAAAATTTTGTTGTTAGGTAAAGAGTTCACAACTGACTAAATCATGTGGTACACTAGCTCTTGGGCATGCAGAAAATTGATTACCAGTGAGAAGTTACGACCCAGGTCAGACTGTGCAGACTACGTAGGCTGATGTAAATAGATACTTTTCGCAGATGCATTAAGTCCCCTTTTCACAGACTATGACTCAAATGAAAGTTCTCTTTTTTTCCCCTCAGGTTTCCAACTGGACTTTTCTCTATGAGGCTTTGTTAGCTTATTATCAAACAATTTTGTATGTTTATGATCCTGGGGCAAAAGCTTTGGAATATGATTACATTGCAACAAAACAGAAAATGCTTGTAACCATCATTTTCTCCTCCTCAAACAATTTTTCTACATTGTGTAACCTTTCAAAAGAAAAACATTTACTGATAACTTCCCCGAGAGAGATAACAATTTAAAATTGCTAGAAAAGGAGAAGTTGTTAGTACCCAGTATTTTCTTCAACCAATATGTTTTTTCCTCCTTCCAATGACAAATTTGATCATTAAAGCCAAAGACAATTAGATTCTGCAAATGTTGTCGATATGGAAGTCTGAATTTATCAGAATTCAAGGTCCAAAAAATTTCAGAATTCTTACTTGTATTCTTGCCATTTTGCACTCATCCTACAGTTAGATAAAGAAGGATAATCCACTTGCCCTCACCAAATTTTACTGAGGGCATTCTTGGAACCATGAAAGCAAAAGTAAAAATAATGTGCAAAACAAACCATCTTCCCCTTTCTTCTTCAACAATGTTTTCTCATTTAGACAAATATTACATCACACTACCCGATGATTATCTTGTATATTGATTTCTACTGCAAGTGAATATGCAGCACCACCTTAAGGCATTACAGCAACTACATGTATTTACCTCTTCAGACCTCTCTGTGATGCAGGTTTGGGTTTTGGTTTAGCAACTTCTTGTAGGTCAAATTTAGCCTGTAAACAAGAAAATTACAAATAAAGAAAATATATTCTAAACTTTATTTACAGTAGTAGTAATTCTTTACCACTAAAAGCCTTGTAGTAATGACTCTCAGAAGGAATACTTTTGAAAATAATTAGGATAAAGTAAATAGTGTTGTTAACAAATGAGTGTTTGTTAACTTCAGTTAAATCTTTACCACACAATCCTGCTTTTTAACGACCCCAGAAAGAAAGCTTTTGGAGACATTGTTGGAAAAGAAGAAAACTCTGGTAACCAGCATTTTTTCCTTTTCCCACAATGCTTTGTAGCCATCTAAAATCAAATTTCAGTTTTCTACTCATGTTTGTTTTGTCATCTTTATATGCTTTCAACTTGGACAAGTTCAAAATTTTGTTGTTTGGTACAGAGTTAAGAGAAAATTGAAACTCAGTTGTCTGTATATGATATTTAATTAATTTTTTCCAAATCATAATCAATTTATTTCCTTAAGCAAGCATGATGCAACAAAAACACAAAGCAGCAAATTTGTGATGCAGATACTTTGCAGAAAGTAAGAGTAAACCAACATTTTAACAAGAGGGCCAAGATGGCCCTGGATCGCTCACCTGAATTTTTGAGATGACCATAGTCTATTTTTTTTTTTCTTTTTTAGCGTTGAAACATTGGAACCAAATTTATAATTTTGCCAAGCAGTTTTCAAAAGGTCACCTGTAAAAGTCATTTCGAAATCTGACCATCAGTTTCAAAAAGAAGAATTTTTAAGAATTCTTCATTTCTGTATAAGAGCAAGTAACCCCCATCCACGAGAGCCATGTTTCTTGATGGATCAAAATTTACGAACAAGTTTTGAAAAGGGTCACCCAAGGAACATCTCTCTGAAATTATTTCAAAATCTGACCAGGGGTTTCAGAGAAAGAAAATTTTAAAGAATTTCATCATGTCCGTATAGTGCAAGTAGCCCCCATTCACAAGAGCCATGTTTCTTGACGGATCAAAATTATATGTACAGCTTTTGGAAAGGGTCACCAAAGGTACATCTCTGTCAGATTATTTTAAAATCTGACAACGGGTTTCAGAGAAGAAGAATTTTCAAGAATTTCTTCATTTCCATCTAGTGCAAGTAGCCCCCATTCACTAGAGCCATGTTTCTTGGCCAATCAAAATTTCGCGAACAATTTTAGAAAAGGGTCACCCAAGGAATATCTCTGTGAAATTATTTCAAAATCTGACCAGCGGTTTCAGAGAAGAAGATTTTTTAAGAATTCCTTCATTGCTGTACAGTGCAAGAAGCCCCCATTCACCAGAGCCACATTTTTTGACGGATCAAAATTTCACGAACAATTTTTGAAAAGGGTCAACCAAGGAACATATCTGTGAAATTATTTCAAAATCCGACCAGCGGTTTCAGAGGAGAAGATTTTTAAAGAATTCCTTCATTTCTGTATAGTGCAAGAAGCCCCCATTCACCAGAGCCACATTTTTTGACGAATCAAAATTTCACGAACAATTTTTGAAAAGGGTCACCCAAGGAACATATCTGTGAAATTATTTTAAAATCCAACCAGCGGTTTCAGAGGAGAAGATTTTTAAAGAATTTGCTAAAAAATTCCATTTCGTTGCCATGGCAACCAGAGTTTTTGATGGAATCAAATTCTGTGAACAATTTTTAAAGAGGACCTCCCAAGGAACATTCCTGCCAAGTTTGGTCCAAATCCGCCCAGCGGTTTAGGAGGAGTTGATGTTTAAAGAATTGTTGACGACGCACGACGGACGACGGACACCGGGTGATCCTAAAAGCTCCCCTTGAGCACGTTGTGCTCAGGTGAGCTAAAAACAGACTGATCTTTTATCTCCTCCTCTAAAACAATCACAAGACATCCATTAACAGCAAAACCTTGTGGAAGTAAAATTAGTGGTATTTCCAGATGTGGCTTTGCCTTGAAATAATGTGTGGATTGTATGGGAAGGAATCTTTGCACTAATGAAACTACACGTTTTGAATATGGGCTTATCCAATTTGCATACTTTGACCTTGTTATTCTGTGATTTTTTCAGATGACAACAAAATCAATAAGTGGTATGACTTCATCAGCCTAGATTTTAACCAAAGTATCACCTGACTTACAGGGAAATCCAAACAGTCATGAATTTTGCTGTATCATAATTTTAGATGACTCCTGTATCAAGTAACAAAAATACATGTATGTTGAATTTTATAATCAAAGTGTCAAAAATGCACTGGGTTACAAGCACGTTTAGTGTAAGACTATTGGAAAAAAAAGTCTCAATTTGTATTACCTGTGACATGCCTAATTTCTGTAAGAATTCCATATTCATGCGGATATTCTCCTCTCGTCTTTGATTATAATCCATAATGTCTTCCTCCTACAACAACAAAATACCATAAAACCAGCTTTATATATTATAGCATGCAAAAAAGGGATAAGCAAACTGTCCTTACTTAACAGTTTACACATATTCACAAGTTTTAACAACCCTGACAGTGAAAACTTTTAAACACATTGTGAGTAAGGAAAAATATGCTAGAAACCGACATTTTCTCCTTTTTCTAAAAGGTTTTGTAACTTTCCAAAAACAAGCTTCACTTTGTCGTCTGCAAATGCTTTAAATTTGGAAAGTCTAAATTTTGGATGTTTGGTCAGGAAATAACTCTTTACCACACAATCCCGACATTTACTGACAGAGGATTTTGAAACCATTATTGTAAAAAAGGTTATTGAAGCCATGTTCTGTCTGAGGGAGTTTAACCCTTTACCACATGATAAAACTTTTGACTGGACCAAACTGAAAGCATCTAAACTGAAAGCATCTACAGTGAATTATTTAAATGTAGCTCAGAGGATGATTTCTGTCTTTGATAGAGTTGAAAACATTGTGGGAAAAGGAGAAAATGCTGGTTACTTTCAAAAGCCTTTTTTCCCAGAGTCATGAAAACCAGGGGTTGTTTTGGTAAAGGGTTAACACATTTCCATGACCCATTATACCAAGCAAGACATTATATAACTATGGGCAGGTAAAATCCATTTTGGCTCACATACGTCTGAATACAGGGTAACACAGTTCTTGAACAGGTAGGAATTTTACCAAAAACAAGAACCTTTGACCTAGGTCATTCTGTATAGAACTCCCTTTCCACAAAGCTTGGCTCATAGGTTTCGATGCCACAAAAAAAGGATACAAACAAGTGTGCTGTCACTGTAATACAAACAAAATACTGTTGAAAGAAGCATAAAACTCAACAGCGCTCCAGATAAGAGGAAGTCATGGTATTCAAAATCCATTATTTCTCTTCCAAATCCTACATCGTGGGTACTCATTCGAATCATGTCGACGAGACGATTCTAATGAGTACCCAACAAGTACAGTTAAAATGAGAATAATTATTATTTTCAATTTTAAAATCACAATCACGTCCCCTTTATCTGGAGCTCTGAACTCAAGTCATACAAACCTCTCCATCATCTAAATCTTCATCGGGCTCTTCAACAATATCTGGTTCAATCTTCATCTCCCTTTTGACTACTTTTAAATCTGGACCATCTGCAGTATATTCTGTCTGAAATATAATGCCAATTACACTGTACCGGTACTTAACCCTTTACTCCATAAGGCATTCCTGTGGCATCTCTGACCGACCCTAAATAATAGCCGTTTCTTATGTGTAAATGACACCTTTTGATAGCATAGAAAACATTGTGACAAAAGGTGAAATTGCTCGTCACGAGCAATTTCACCTTTTGCCACAATGTTTTCCAAAGGCTCCTACAAGCGATGTGTAGAAATGAGTATCTATGGAGTAAAGGGTTAACAATGGTCCAAGAGTCCTGAAAGTTTACTACTTTCTTCACCCTTAGTCAAGAGGGTCAAGTGTACAAGTTTTGTCTTCTGGAAGAGGTTTTTTAACATTCCATATAAAAGCTATCAGTAAACAACAAATCAACAGGTGACATTTGTGGATTTTAACTTTCTAGATCAAACCATTTGCAGTTGACAATAATCAAATGTGACATAAATGGTTACAAGGATTTCGTTCTTTGCCCACACTGCCTTCAAAAGCTTTCTCCCTCAGGGTCAAGTAACTTATAGTTATTTTATCACAGATTAAGCAAAGCAGATTTCTTGAAAATAAATTCGTCCTGTTTAACTCTTTACCAAAAAACAAAACTTTGGACTAGTCCAAATTAAAAGGATTGCAGACAACAAAATAAATGTTAATCAAAAAATTGAAATTTGATTTGGGAATGGCAGAAAAACATTGTGGGAAAAGGAGAAAATGTTGGTTATCGACTTATCAGCATTTTCTCCTTTTCCCAAAATGTTTTAACCCTTAACTCCACAGATACTCATTTCGACGCATTGCTTGTAGGAGCCTTTGGAAAACATTGTGACAAAAGGTGAAATTGCTCGTCACGAGCAATTTCACCTTTTGTCACAATATTTTCTATGCTATCAAAAGGTGTCATATACACATAAGAAATGGCTTCATCCTTGCTGTTATTTAGGGTCATTTAGAGATACCATGGAAATGCCTTATGGGGTAAAGGGTTAAAAAGCTTTCTTTCTAAGGGTCATTAAAAGTCGGGATTGTGTGGTAAAGAGTTCAGCAAAGCAGATTTCTTGAAAACAAATTGAACCTTTGTCATATAATCCTGAGTTTTAACAGCCTTGTAAAGAAGGCTTCTGAAAACATCAAGGGAAAAAAAGAAAAAAGCATATAACCAGCCCTTTTCCCCACATTTTCTACCTATTCAAGAAAAAAGTTATTTAAAACTTTCACTGGAAAAGTATTTCATTTGTTGTCTTTCATGTGGATAAGCCTAAAATTTTGCAGGTATTAGAGGGATATCAAATGTCAAAATTTTAGACTGGTTCAAGTTGAAAGCATCTGCAAACAACAAAATCAACCCTATCCCAAATGACAACTTTTAGACTGTCCCAAACTCAAAGTGTTTTCAGACGACAATTTTGAATTTGATGAGAATGGCAGAAAGTTTTCCGATAGGCTAGAAAACACTGTGTGAAAAGGAGAAATTGCTCATTACAAGCAGTATCTCTTTTCCCACAGTGTTATCTAAGGACTTGTACTGCAGACACGTATAAACCAGGGCTTGTTTGGGAAAGAGTTAATGAGACTCAAAAATCGAAATTTGTTCTGGGAGGGGTACAAAACATTGGTTAACAGCATTTTCTCTTTTTCCCACAATGTTTTCGAAAGGTTTCTTTTCAGGGTTGTGAAAACCAGGGACTGTTTTGGAAAGGGTTAAGCCACGACCACAGGAAGACACCAACACTTTGGTTAGACTGTGTCTATAGAAAATAGCAATACTAAATGGATCACTACACATAGAATATGAAAGCTTTTAAAAATGCAGACAAGATATATTGACTGACCATTTTTCCCCCCGTTTGAGAACCAGCTTTCTTTTATCTATTTTAAGATTACTAAGTAAGTTTTTTTTTCCCATGATAAATAATTACCTTTCTTTTTCTTCCCACAGGTTTAATCTTTGCCTCAACTGGGGGCTCTTCCTCTTCTTTTATAGCTCTCTTTCTCCGTGTAGCAGGCATGTTCCAACCTGTTTCTACTGCAATTTATCCCTGTACCAAACAACAAAATTTGGGATGTGACCAACTGAAAGCATCTGCAGACGACAAATTAACTCTTTACCACACAATCCCGACTTTTAACGACCTTAAGATAAAACCTTTTGAAAACTTTGTGAGAAATGGAGAAAATGCTGGTAACCAGCATTTTCTCCTTTTCCCACAATGTTTTCTTCCCTGCTGGAAGCAAATTTCAATTTTTGATTTGCATTTATTTTGTCATCTGCGAATTCTTTCAATTTGGACCAGTCAAAGATGTTGTTGTTTGGTAAAGAATTAAACATTGATGAAATGATGTTTTCTTTCTTTGATAGAGAAGAAAATACTGAGAGAAAAGGAGAAAATGCTGATTACCAGCATTTTCTCCTTTTCCCACAGTGTTTTCCAAAGACTTCTTCTTTAGGGTCGTTAAAAGTCGGGACTGTGTGGTAAAGACTTAAGATAACTCTTTACCTGACAACAAAATTGTACAAACTGAATGTGACTCAAATCATGTAGTTAATTTTTGAAAAGGGTAGAAAACATTTTTTGGGATGGAGAAAATGCGGATTACATTTTCTACTTTGCCTACAATGTTTTCAAAAGGTTTTATCCATAGTGTCTTTACTCTTTATATCAGAGGATTGTGTGATAGAGGGTTGACAGACCATGTTTTCTTTTCAGGACAGCTTCAAGTCACATGTCCAAGGTTCTATTTAACAAGGTGACTGGTCAAAAAAAAAATTAGAATTCTTTAACCCATTACCACACAATCCCTACTTTTGACGCCCCCTGAGAAAGAAGCCTTTTGAAAACACTGTGAGAAAAGGAGAAAATGCTGGTAACCATCTGAATGCACCAAACATCGGAGTCTGATCTTTACTTCAAATGCTATAATCTGGAAATTCTTAACCACAACAAAAATACATTTAAAAACTTGTTTACATTGCAGCATGGTTTGAATGATGGAGTTTGCCATACCTTGCATAGAGAACAATGTGAGAAATGAAGCAAAATGCTGCAGCTGGTAGCCCGCAATTTTTAACTCACAGATTTTTTTTTTTTTACAAAGAATTCTTCTTTAGCGTAATCAGAACTTGTGATGGAGTGGTAAAGGGTCAAAACACATAACCATTGTATAGTTTGGGTCCAGGCATTGTATTGTTTGGGTCCGTTTTGCTAATAATTGAGAAGGGCAGCCACGATTATGTTTTTGTAATTTAGTCTCCACATCCCTTTACAGCAGCCCGTCTTTCACTGTATCTTGAGATTTCAAAATCTTACCGCCATCTTTCAATCTAATTAATGTGTCTTCAATCTGCTTGTAAGCTAGGATAATAACAAACTAACCTATAAATAAATGATTTAGCTTCACATCGACACCGAGACTTTTACTGTACTGGAAATTACTTCTGAAACATTTATAATAAATGGTTTAGATTTCCGAGTTAGTAGGTCAGTGGGTACATTTATAAATAATGGAAATAGATTTTATACTTATTTTGGTTTTAGTAAAGATTAATAATTCTACTACCAATTTTAGTACATTTTAATGGCTGACAAGCAGATTAAAGACACATTAATGATTAAGCAGACAGAAGGCTGGCCAGTAAGTTTTAGCAATTCCTAGATACAGTTAACCCATTACCACACGAGAAAAATTTAGACTGATCCAAATTTAAAGCATTTGCAGACGACAAAAAAGTGACTGAAAAATTGAAATTTGTTCTGGGAAGAGTAGAAAACACTGTTGGAAAAGGAGAAAAAGCATTTTCTCCTTTTCCTACAGTGTTTTCAAAAGGCTTTCTTTCTCAGGGTCGTTATAAGTCGGGATTGTGTGGTAAAGAGTTAAGGGAGGGCTGTAATGGAAGGGTACCTAGACCCTATCACAAAATTAACATCTGAGCAACCCTTTCAGACTGAAGGCAGAACTGCAGCTTGAGTTAAGGACACTGTAACATTTGTGACATATGACAAGTGGACTCACGACCAGATGCCAGGCTAGCTCAGTTGATAGAGCTGCGTACTTGTGTTCTGGGGGTCGTGAGTTTGAGTTGCACGTTGGGCACACTTTTCTCCCTTGATTTACTTTATTGGTGACAGGGACAGTTGTTCAGTGTGGGATGAGGCACAAGCGGTCCATGGGGACTGAAGGGGGGAGCTGATTACTCAAAAAAAAAAAAAATCTGGAGGGGGAGGAGTATAGAGATATATGAAGTTGGGTGGACTGACGACCAGATGCCCAGCTATCTCAGTTGGTACAGCTGCAGTACTAGTGTTCCGTGGGTCATGGGTTGGAGTCCCATGTTGGACACACTTTTCTCCCTTGCTTTACTTCATAATGGTCTTTGTCCTTGATTTCTCTTCACATGAAGCATGAAAGCATCCAGTTTTTCGTTTTATGTTCCATATTGCCTCTCTAGTCTCAATAATGAGACACTCCGGTGATCTTTTTCATATTTGGACATTAACTGTATACCGTACCGTCTCAAGTCCATCGTAAATTCTCCGGTAGCAATTATAGAGCGCTATACCTACTTTCGGTTTCGTCGGTTTTATCTGTATTGCAGTGACATGCAATTAAATTTTAGTACTAATCATGACCAAAAACAAATTGTTAAACCATTCATTACATAAAAAGCTTGTAGAAGGCGTTTACAACATGTTTATCTCTGAAAAATCACGGACAAAATTTATCGTGCGTGGCGGCTATTTTGAATGTTTTCGGGGATGTAAACAGCTCTGGTCACTGATGAAATGCATGGTATTTTCTCACGATCAGCATTTAAATTGAAAATATTTGTATTTCAAATGAAAGAATATTGAATACGCAAGCCACAGGTACATTTAAATCCTAGTTTTGTGCTCTATTTCGGAAATTTATAATTTTAGGAAATTATAAGAGTTCAAACTTGCACACAAAATCTGTGCGGAACTTTCAACTGATTTTGTCCGGATTGTCTCTGTACCCAGAGACGACCAGTCGAAAAGTAACATCGCCTTTGGGGACAGTTATCTGTACTAATTGCCTCTCTTACTCTAGGGAGTAAAGTTCAGAGGATAATGTCTACACCTAAATTGTCTTTTAACAGTCTTACACTACAGAAATTCAGAATATCAGAGACATGGTTAGAAGTATTTCATGGCTCTTGAGAGTGAGAATGTCGAACATGTCCTTCGTGCGAACTTCAGTTTTCAGATATTCGTGTTATTTTTTTCTTTTTGTTTCTTTGAAATGCACTTCTTTCTTGTTCAGTGACAACAAACTAAAACTTACCTGCCTCAGAATAAGTATTGTCGGTATCTTCAACAGAGGCTGCGCCCTAATCTTCTCTATATTCGGATTTACGTAACTCTAATGTTTATGGTTGTCACAAATGGCGCCAAATACTCTCCAAGCGCAGAGGTAAACTTTTAATGTGCCCATCCCTTTTCGTACCATTAGTCTTTCGAGTACATTATTTTTAGAATAAAACAACCATTGGCAAAATTGAGATAGAACGTCAGTTTTGATATAAATAAATAGTAGAATTTTACGTTCTTTTATTTTATATTGTGGTAACAGTAACCTAATAGTGTACTCATTTTTCTTAACCCATTACATGCACACAATCCCTACTTTTGACACCCCTGAGAAAGAAGCCTTTTGAAAACACTGTGGGAAAAGGAGAAAATGCTGGTAACCAGCATTTTCTCCTTTTCCCACAGTGTTTTCTACCCTTCCCAGAACATATTTCTATTTTTCAGTCACCTTTATTTTGTCGTCTGCAAATGCTTTCAATTTGGACCAGTCTCAAATTTTCTCGTGTGCCAAAGAGTTAAATATGGATCTATACAAAACTTGTATAATCATTACAGAATTACCGAGTTACACTTCAAAACCAGTGGTTAACCTTTCATAGTACAATACCGAGTTTCAACAAAGAAAACATTCTAAATCGTCGTTGTAAAAGGAAAGAATTACTGGTAACCAGCATTTTTTCCCTTATTTCTACCATGTTTTTCTCTGAGTTTTCAAAGAAAAATCCAATCAGTTGAACAGCATCTAATTTGTCGTCTGCCGAAGCTCTCAATTTCCTAGACTGGTTTCCGCCCCTGATACTACTATGTTTGTATAGTAGACTGGTTACCGCCCCTGATACTACTACGTGTATAGGTTATGTACAACGGTGGCCAGTTCATCAATTTCCACGCGCCTGAAAAGTCGTAGTCTGGCACAGTTAACTTTCAAAATGGGGAAATGCACATTCAAAAAATACACGGATGGACGGACTGACAACGTGACTCCAGTTCAACCCTTCCGCTCTATTATTGGGATAGAACCGGCCAGACTGATTGCAACTCAGTATGCCTCGTTCTCTGGTAAAAGGGGGCTTGATGCATTTCCGTGATGCATGATACCAAGAAAGAGATCACATAATAGATCTACTTAATCAATAACTACAACATTCCATGCTATAACAACAAACTCAATCATAAGGTAGACTGGGCCGTGCGGACATAAAGTAAATTGACCAACAGCGAAAAGTTTCGGCACAGGTCAGCCTGCACTGACTGCGCAGGCTGACTGGAGTCGATACTTTTCGAAGATGCCCCCATTTCACAGAGCAGCGGCTCATATTTTTCCTTTGTAAGACCTGTATCTATCAGAATTGAGTATAGACCTGCTGTGTATAGCTATATAAGGTTACAGGTAAATAATGTCAAAAGACATGTGTTCTTTCTTTACTCCGAACTCGATGTGTGCAGTTAAAGAGAGACATTCACTGACTGTACCAGAAAATATACTTTCAGATGTTTGTCTAGAAATAGATTATATATCAATGACTGTAGACGTAGGGCTGCCATCAGCGACAACTTGTGAAAACAGTGTACCAAAAGATGAAAATCCTTCTCCATAGGTTTCAGCTTTTGCTGAAACGCGTTCCACCATTCATGCACATAAAATAGTTCAGCAAGTGTTATATGCTGGATCAAATAGATACTTATTAAAAATGTATCAAAAAGTAAGAAGTGGCAAGAACTAAATGATATTACAATTTACAAAATAGTAAGCCAAAACGGTTATACAACGAACGAAATGGCAAAAACAATTTGCAATTAAACCGATCGAATCTTTTTCCATAGCATAGCTTATATTACATCACAAACGTGTGACATTGCATAAACAATATGGAACTATTCACAAAATTGAAAAATTCGAATGGTATCAAAAAATACGAAATGGTACAAAAAAGATAAAACGGTTTCACAAGATACGAAGCCCTGTGTACAAAGTTGCAAAATTCGAAGTGGTTTCGCAACATACAAAATGGTATGTATAAAAATGAAACGGCTTCACAAAATAAGAAGCCCTATATAGATCATCTTCGCAAGCCAAGGCCGACGATTCACTACGCTACTCTACCCTTGGCGGATCGAGCTTGATTTTTACGTTCACCTGATACGCTTTTTCATTGGATGCAGCCAGCTCTATAGCTGCAACGAATGAAATCGCTCGTAGCATTTCACCTTTGATAAAAATAGAACAAGGTCTCTACCTTCCGAATAGAAGGTAAAACATGGAAACCCACGTGGATGTCTGCTTATCGCTTCATGTGTATTCGTAAGCGGTTTGTTAAACGATATTTCATTTGCTTTTAGAAATATTATGTAAAGGGGGGTAATAACCAACATCAACTAGAGGGTGCATCGCAGGAATCTCGAAATCGGGCTCAATCAAAGATGTACAAAACTACAAAAATCGAAATGGTATCACAACATACGCAAAGGCACGTAAAACATAAAATGGTATTACAACATAAGAATTAGTAAATGCAAAATGATATCACTTTAACTTTTCCAGCAGTTTAAGTTCCCTAACAGCCCTATATTGATCTGGAATCTCCATGAGTGCGGACAGTGCCAGGGCTGCTTGTGCATTTTTATTTTCACTTTTAACTCTATGAAAGTCTACAAAATGGAAATTGTCAAATCGACGCTTTGGTAATTTGTCGTCGAACTCTAGCATAACGTCCCACGGGCCGTCACCAACGCCTACCATGATGATAGAAAGTGGAAAACTGGATGCTTTCACGATGGATTCCGTCGTTTCTTCTTCGTTTGTGACCTGGCCATCGGCCACAATGGCAAGGATGTGATACTAGTGAACAGAAACAGAAAAACTATTCTAATTACCAAGTTCTGTATTGACATGTTACTTAAGGTAAGACCTGTGTAATGCACTTCCGGTGAAAATTCTAATTGGTTGATAAATAAGGATAAATAAGGATTTATGCAAAAATGATATTTTTGCACATTTCTAACGGATCAGAAATTCCGTTAATGTATATCTTGAAATTATTTTTTGACACTTTTGTTCGTTTTCTGAAAAGGGAGGTAATTATTATCTCTTTTCGGATTGAGAATATAGTGGTTTTAGATTTATAAATGATAATTCAAAGAAGGAAAAAATGGAAAAAAATAAAAAGGTGAAAGTAGTTCAATAATACTCATTTTGAATCATAGCTAATTTTGCAGGATGAAATTTTGGTGGAAATAGCTCTTTTCCATTACACAGGTCTTACCTAAAAAAGGTATTACAGAACTACGAAAGACCACATAAAATTACATAGAAGCTCCATTTAAAGCAGCTAAAACTTTAAAAAAAAAGAACGCCCAAAAATTACACCAATCATCGTGACAACACAGTAAATGTGCAGAGACCCAGGCTCTTTTATCAAGCAAAAGTTGTTTGTGTTAACCGCATTGCATCAGTCTTTTTTCGGCAAAGAACTGTTTACAAAGTGTGTGGGAGTTTCACACAACGTTGCACTGTCAGTGGATGTTATCAACCAGTATTAGTATGTGTCGTGGAGAAGGAAACTCTATACATGTCCAGGTGCGCATGGAAAGGTGCACCGGCCAGTATTTCATTAAATTGTTTGTTTATTTGTTTGTTTAACGCCACTTCAAATATTATTTACATACAACAGCGGCTAGTGCACCTATCTATACCTTCTTGGTTTTTCTCGGTTTGTAAAACAATATTTCAATGACTATGAGAAGTATGAAGTAAAGGAAAATAATAAGCAGCATCCAATAGGGGGTGTATCGCGGGAATCTGGAAATCCGGTTCGATCAGCCATGGTAAGATCCACGTAGTGATCGTATCCTTGGCTCGCGAATATGTAACCACTGAGCTAAAGCGATATCTCCCTAAGGCAGCCGTTAGGTATTGTATTTCTTTCACCAGTACTCGGAGGCAAGTCTTTTTTTTTTTGGACATTTTGGCTACTTTCCCACATACAAATCGGTGAAAAAATGTTTGGCCAGCGGTGTAAAGACGGAATTAATCCAGTGGCAATGACTATCATCAATCCTCATAAAGAATTTAGCTTTGCTATTTTTGTTTGTTTGTATCGGAGTTATATCATGGATGTCAGTGACGCACCCATGTGTTTCCTGGCTTTCTCACACAAGTACTGACACAACTTTCTTTCCAAGTCCATCATTTCTCTTCGGAATCCTATGTTGTGGGTATTCATTAGAATCGTCTCAATGAGACATAGGGTTTAGTGGAGAAATAACTAATATTATCAATTTTGAAACCAAAATCACTGCCTCCATCTTGAACTCTGATAGATCTATTATTATGACTATAACAGCACATGTGACTTGCTTGGTATACTGCAACGCAGACACGCATTAACCCCCCCCCCCCTCCTAGAGAATATAGCTCAAATAAATAAAAGAAAGTCCTTACGAACAATGAAAGTTCGCTACAAATGCACAACTGAAATACTACATGCTTCTGGCGGTATTCGAACTCAAGCGGACAAATATCCACATTTTTTCCAGCTTCTAAAAGAACAATACCATAACCACCCATCTTCGCAAGCTAAGGGTGACGATCCACTACGCTACTCTACCCTTGGCGGATCGAGCTTGATTTCGACATTCCCCTGATATGCATTTTCATTGGTTGCAGCTATATAGCTCTAACTGCATCAAATCAAATCGCTCGTAGCATTTCGTCTTTGATAGAAATAGACCAAGGTCGCGACCTTTCGGATAAAAGTAGAAGGTAAACATGAATACCTCCGTGGATGTGTGCAGGATCTGTAATGATTTATCACCGGAAAAAAAACATAGACGAACAATATCTACAGAAAATTTCAGTATGACAAATCAATTATCAGAGGTTTTAGGCTATATCCAAGCGCCTGACCATGGAATGTCGGAGTAGCTTGTGGTTATTGCTTCATGTTGAATTATTGTATTCGTTAGCGGTTTGTAAAACAATATTTCAATGGCTATGAGAAGTATGATGTAAAGGGAAATAATAAGCAGCATCCAATAGGGGGTGTATCGCGGGAATCTGGAAATCCGGTTCGATCAGCCATGGTAAGATCCACGTAGTGATCGTATCCTTGGCTCGCGAATATGTAACCACTGAGCTAAAGCGATATCTCCCTAAGGCAGCCGTTAGGTATCGTATTTAATTCGGAATGAAGCCATGCATGAAGGGGTGGTGTCCCTTAAAAAGGTACTTAACGAACACATTGTTAGACAAACCTTTCTGGTTTTCTTGACTATCTTTACAGCCTCCTCAATTAGAGGTGCGAAGTTGGTGGGTCCTCCCAGTTTAACTGTAGGCGTAATCTCGTTATAGGCATCTAGTACGTCAGAGAAACCTTCACAATTGCCCTGTATAAGAGACATTTCATTTTAAATCCTCAAAGGCCTTTAAACATGACAATGCGTTCTTATAGGAGAGGCACGCCACGTAATTCTGATGAAAGTTCCAACATGAAAGGGGGTTAGACACATGAAATTAACAGAATATTTGTTTAAGTAAAATATCGTAATTTATTAAGCATACATCTCGTAAACATCACCGGTACTTTTCAAGCACGGCTGCGCCACTAATGAAAATATTGCCCATGACGTTCATACGATGAGACAAATGTCGATTTTTTTTTCACAAAATATGTGCCGTGACATTTGACGATGGTCACGGTTGCTGAAGGCGCCTTCAATACTAAAATTTACCAACATTTATGCATGCAGTTTGTTACCTCTGGTTTTAGCGGGAAGATTCCTTTGTCCTTGACCTTCTGGTCCCCGAACCCATAGGCTGGAATATAACTCTTATCGTTGAGATCAGCAATGCACTCCCCAAGAATGCATATAACCTTAAGATGAGGAAAAAGTAAAAAATGAAAAACGTTGAAAACCAAGTATTTTAACCTTTTACCACACAATCCCGACTTTTAACGACCCTGAGAAAGAAGCCTTCTGTGGCAAAAGGAAAAAGATGCTGGTAACCAGGCGGCACTTTACCATTACATTAGATTTTGTGCTATAGTAGACTTGTACAAAACAGAAAATTACATAAAAACAGATAGTGTCGTTTCGGATTAGCCTGTGCAGACTGCACAGGCTGATCCGAGACGACAATTTACGCAAATGTCCGAATACCTCTTTTTAAGTGTTGTAGGCCATATATAGAATTGGTTCGCGTTATTCTTTAGGGACGGGTGGAGAATGCACTGATCATCGTTTCATAACTAGAATATTATTAACATCGGGGTTAAACAAAATGTTTCACCAAAAATTACTATTCCGTTTTTGTCCATCGACTCCCAATTCTCTGAGATATTATCTCTTCCCATAGTTATCAATTAATAATACGAAATATATTTGTGATCAAATGTATTCACCCCTTTACTGCTAAACACACTTAACCCTTTACACCATAGATACTCATTTCTACGCATTGCTTGTAGGAGCCTTTGGAAAACATTGTGGCAAAAGGTGAAATTGCTCGTGACGAGCAATTTCACCTTTTGTCACAATATTTTCTATGCTATCAAAAGGTGTCATATACACATAAGAAACGGCATCATCCTTGCTGCTATTTAGGGTCAATTAGAGATACCATAGAAATGCCTTATGGGGTAAAGGGTTAAAAAAGATTGACGGTCAAAGAAAAATATAAATATTTGAGGATTTTTTAAGTTTTATACGCACTGGGCATAATTTGATAGAGTTGGACAGTGTAGATTCAAGATCAGACTTCACGTTCCGAGCAGTCTGATCTGATTCTACAATATATGCAAACGCACTATGAATCAGGCTTACCAGTCTAAGGATTAAATGGAATCGGTCCAAGAACTTCACAATTAAAATGCAGAAGGTTAACAAACGTCATGTATTTGCAGACGACAAATTAAATACATGTACTCGTATAACGCAGACGGCGATATTTGTTTTTCTAAAAGTAGAAAACATTGTAGGAAAAAGAGAAAATGATGGTTACTAGCATTTTCTCCTTTCCTTACGGTATGTTGGAAAGACGCTTACAGTGCGGAATGTGTGGTAAGGGATTATTTCATTACCAGACTACAAAAAATAGACTTGTCTGGATTGAAAGAAATTGCAGACGACAAATCAATCGTGGTTCAAATGATGGAATTTGTCTTTGATAGGGTAGAAAACATTGTGGGAAAAGGAGAAAATGCCGATAACCCGCATTTTCTCCTTTTTACACAATGTTCAGTATTTCATAACTTTCTTTTTCAAATTATTGATAACCAGCGTTCAAGGGGCCTTTCTCTGCATTACACCGGCAATCGAACCAGGGACCCCTTGTAGTCAAGTCCAGTCCAGTACCGATTGTGGTACCGGGGATCGACTTAAAGCTGATCGAATCCACTACACTTACTTCCTGATATGGGTTTAACTGTAACTCGTCTATATAATGTAGGCTTTTCCCACCAAATGACTCCTGTCCCTGCATCATATTGCTTAGTGTGTAATCTATTCCTGTAGAGATATAGAATAACATAATAAAATTATAGGTAGGTGATTCGTTGATTGGTTGGTTAGGTTGGTTGACTTGTTTACTGATTGATTGGTTGGTTGGTTAATCGATTGCTGACTATTCTTTCTTTCTTTCTTTCTTTCTTTCTTTATTTCTTTCTCAGTTGGTTTTAGAGTCTAATGGTCAACAAGGAGTTATCTCACTCATTTTCTCCTTCTCTCTCCGTCTCCCGCTCTATGTATCTCTCTCATCCTGTCTGTCTGTCTGTCAGTTTGTTTGTCCGTCTCCCTCTCTATGTATCTCTCTCATCCTGTCTGTCTGTCTGTCTGTCTGTCAGTTTGTCTGTCCGTCTCCCTCTCTATGTATCTCTCTCATCCTGTCTGTCTGTTTGTCTGTCCGTCTCCCTCTCTATGTATCTCTCTCATCCTGTCTGTCTGTCTGTCTGTGTCTGTGTCTCTCTCTCTCTCTCCCTCCCTCCTTCCCTCTCTCTCTCTCTCTCTTTCTCTCTCCCTCCCTCCCTCCCTCTCCCTCCCTCCCTCTCTCTCTCTCTCTCTCTCTCTCTCTCTCTCTCTCTCTCTCTCTCTCTCCCCCCTGCAAGGTGTTTTGACGATTGCTGCAATATCCTAGCTACAGTTGGTTAGTGTCGATTCTGACGATGACGGTGGGGTCGACGACGACAATGATAATGATGAACCTAATGACGGAAAAATCTTTAGTAATACGAACCCATGATTAAGCCACAGTCCCGTACACCTTCCATTTTAATGGCATTTCGTACTTGGGCCAGTGTTTCGAATCTCTCCACGATGGCATTGAAGGGCAGAGGATCGCAGCTGTCGCTGGATCGGAGGGCCGACATAGGCCGCGACATTGTCTACCGGGGGTTGTATGTCTGAACCTTCTGTAACTATAGTTGATGTATCATCTGAGTGGGAAAATAATCTTACTTAACTCATTACGACACAACCCCTACTTTTGACGCCCCTGAGAAAGAAGCATTATAAACGGGGTTTAACTCTTTACCACACAATCCATACTTTTAACGACCCAGAGGTAGAAGCCTTTAGAAAACATTGTGGGAAAAGGAGAAAATGCTGGTAACCAGCATTTTCTCCTTTTCCCACAATGTTTTCTACCCTTCACAAAACAAATTTCAAATTATCAGTCACTTTTATTTTGTCGTCTGCAAATGCTATCGATTTGGACAAGACTTAAATATAGTCGTTTGGTAATGAGTTATATTACATTAAACGTTACCGGAGAACAGAGAAGAGACCGACCGACCGACTACACGAGCAGGCTGGGCAAGCAGACAGAAAGTTGGACAGACAGACAAGCAAACAAACAAACAGACACACAGACACACACAGACAGACAGAAGGACGGCCGGACAAGGAGACATACGGAAAAAAAACAGCGAGAGACAGTGGAGAGAGAGACAGACAGACAGACATAGACAGACACACACACACACATAAAGACAGAAGCAGCAATACACAGTGGAGAGAGAGTCAGCCAAAGAGACAGACTGACTGACAGACTGACAAACAGACAGACAGAAATAGAGAGAGAGACAGTGGACAGAGAGAAAGACAGACAGACTTTAATATGATGCAGATAGGCCTACTTGAAACAACAAGCCGACTAAGAATCCTACCCACAGAACTTCTGATATAGTTTATCACATTTGATAAAATACATGTATTGTACTATTTGAAACATTACACTCGAATACATTTATGGAAATTTCATAATTATTGGTTAATTGAAGAAATAATACAGACCTTTCGATCGGTAAATTCCATAGAAAATTTTCCAACAATATAGTTATTTATACAATGTTTAGGTATTTTCCGAACGACAGGATCGACTTTGTGCAATAGCTATATTTAGGAATGTAATTATGAAGAAATTCCTTTACCAAAACACAATTTTTTAAGCCTGTCCAAATGCAAAAGATCAATAGTTGGTAACATTAATATGGCTTGAATGATGGGGTGTTTACTATAAAAGTGTAGAAAACATTGTGAAAAATGTAAAACATGTTGGTATCCAGCATTTTCTCCTTTTCCTAAAATATTTTCAAAAGCTTTTTTCAGTACGAAAACACATGCGATTGTAAAAGGGTTAACTCTTCCAATGCTAAATTAATACAAGAGACATTTTCAAATAGGAAAAACATCTGAAATATTGCTGTACCAAAGTTTTTTTTGGCCGGAATATGTGACAAAATAGTGGACAGGGTAGATCCAAGATCAGACTGCACGTTCTGTGCAGTCTGATCTTGATCTACACAGTCCACAAAAAGAAGTTTAGTTGGTTCCAGTGCTTCAAGGGTTAAGAACTGATCAAAGTTGGAATACAGTACTTAATATTGAAACGGTATTTTGTGGATAGAATACAAATATTCTATTTATAGCATAAAACAAGGTCGACATATTTTGAGCCACTCTCTGTGATCAGGGGGCTTAATACACTTATAAAATGTATCGACTTTACACTTTACCAAACGACAAAAATTTAGAATGGTCCAAGTTGAAAGCACTTGCAGACGACTAAAATAAACGTAACTCAAAAATTGATTTTTTTCCCAGCATAGTAGAAAACATTGTGGGAAAAGGAGAAAATGTTGGTTACGGAGATACCGTGACTCTTTACCAAACGACCAAATCGTAGACGTATCCAAATTGAAAAAAATTGCAGACGACGAAATAAATATTGCTCAAAAATTGAAATTTGTTTTGAGAAAGGGTAGAAAACATTGTGGGAAAAGGAGAAAATGCTGGTTACCAGCATTTTCTCCTTTTTCCACAATGTTTTCAAAAGGCTTCTACCTCTGGGTCGTTAAATGTAGGGATTGTTTGGTAATGAGTTAAACCCCGTTTACAAAAGTATAGCTCATATTTCTCTATGTATTTGATTATCGATCACTTCAATACATATTTTTTTTTCGATCATCGATACATAGAGCTAAGTAGTATCCTAATCTATAGATAGCTACTCAACCGGAATGGTTTTTTTTTTAAACTAAATAGATCGACGACTTATGGATATCGTATCATAACACTCAGCAATATAACGAGGGCATATCACCACTTCAGTTTTTCCCAGGATATTAGAAACCAAAATCCTATCATTCGCCATAATGTTCGAGATATCAGCCTAGCCCCGCTGCTCATGGCAACTCACGAGGCGAGTAGGCCTAGTTTAGGGAGGTGCGAGTTCAAGATGTTTTCTAGCCCTTTACAAAACAATCCTGGAAAAGAAGGCTTTGAAAAATTGGGACTAGGAGAAAATGCTGGTTACCAGCATTTTCTCCTTGCACCACAATTTGTTCTTCTCTTTCACTTTCAAATCATATTCAGTGTCTGGAGGAGAATTCGACTTGGGATAAGTGTATAATTATATCGCCGTCTAGTAACGGTTTAAGAGAACTGACGAAAATCATTGTGACAGATTTAATTCTTTCTTTCTCGTTGCAAAACATAGATACATCTGTACTCCTTTAGATATGAGATAGTTTTGTAAAATGCTAATAGATAAAATTGTCATTCCATTGATTGGGAGACACGTCAAATTCCTATAAAACTAATATCTTTTCATGCATTGCATTGCATTTTTGTATAGTTTATGCAACGTTACATGTTTTTCTTTTGAAGATTAAAATATGTCTGAATTTAAAACGAATTTACTGTCATTGTTAGCCACGCTCGGGCAAAAGGGGGCTTAACCCATTAACAAACGACAATATTTTAGACTGGTCCAAATTGAAAGCATTTGCAGACGACAAAATAAAAGTAACTGAAAATTTAAAATTTGTTTTGTGAAGGGTAGAAAACATTGTGGGAAAAGGAGAAAATGCTGGTAACCAGCATTTTCTCCTTTTCCCACAATGTTTTCTAATGGCTTCTTTCTCAGGGGCGTCAAAAGTAGGGATTGTGTGGTAATGGGTTAATGTATCTCTGTACTACATGGTATCAACCACGTAATCACATAATTGCGAATCCATAAAATCCATTCTCTCTGACAACCTACAGAAACATATAGTAAACTGACCCTTTGACATGCAGAAAATTGACCAGTAAAAAAAATTGAGCGTTGTCTGCTTCGCAATTATGTCATTTTGTTCGAAGATTTCGACCTGTGTTATATGACGCATCACTAGCCCCGATAACGGGGAGACTGTAATAATACGCGCTATAAAGTAGCAATGGAGAAAATGGCTTTGATCAATACGTTTTAGGAAAAATCATGCCTGTTTAAGCTCCAGATTTCTCTAAACTGCTGATCATAGCTGAGTGAATCGCACCAGGTAGCGTTTTATTGACTAAACGTTTACTTTAGTTTGAAATTAAAAGTAACGGTTGTCGCGTAGAAATGTGGTTCGGTTCTGTACCCAAATTCTGCCCAAATTAGATAGATATGTATTTGTGGAATGCCATCTAGCTGGAGATAATGAAGTTTCTGTTCGGGTCAGCCTGCGAGCACTATGCAGGCTGATTTAAATCTTTACCACACAATTCCGACTTCTTAACGACCCTAAGAAAGCAAGCCTTTGAAAACATTGTTGGAAAAGGAGAAAATGCTGGTAACCAGCATTTTCTCCATTTTCCACAATGTTTTCTACCCTTTCCAAATCAATCTTCAATTTTTGATTCACATTTATTTTGTCGCCTGCAAATGCTTCAATTTGGACAAGTCCAAAAATTTATTATTTGGTCAAGAGTTAAATCGATACCAATTGCAGATACAACGTTTTCTATCCAATTTAACTCATTACCACACAATCCCTACTTTTGACAACCCTGAGAAAGAAGCCTTTTGAAAACAATGTGGGAAAAGGAGAAAATGCTGGTAACCAGCATTTTCTGGTTACCAGCATTTTCTCCTTTTCCCGCCATGTTTTCTATCCTTCACAAAACAAATTTTAAATTTTCAGTCACTTTGTCACTGAACATGGCTGATGTATATAAGTTGAAAACGACAAACACAGAAAGCTGCACCAAATAGGACAGAATCTCTCACTCACAACTGATTATTGTGTGAAGGCAGTCACGTGTAGGTGGGAAAGTAGCCTGTGGCTTGGGAAGAAATTTGTGTTTAGAACTGACATGGTGCACTAACCGGCGCGATATAAGTGAAAAAAAAATAAGGTAAAAACGATGTCAAATTCATACTTCAAGAGAAAGTCTGGATTCCTCTGCAAATAAAATACTTTCAGACATCAAGTGAAAAAGGGTCCCGATTATGAGATATGTCTGTGATTGGCTAGAAAATATTGTGTTAAAAGGAGGTAATACTGGTTACAAAAGCTGTCTCCATCAGGGTCGCAAAAACTCGGTTTGGTGCTTTGCGCTGGTCTAAGATCTGCGGATAGTGCAGATTAGAATTAGACCCCCCCCTCACTCTCCAGCTTGGAAATTCGAACCATTAACCTCTGTAAGTTCTTGATTGGGCTACCAGGGTGATCTACAGCGAGTAATACATCTTCTGTTTAGTCAAAGTGAGTGAGTGAGTGAGTGAGTGAGTGAGTGAGTGAGTGAGTGAGTGTGTGTAAGTTAGTGTGTGTGAGTTAGTGCGAGTGAGAGAGTGAGTGAGTGAGTGATTTGTTCGAAAGCCTACTTTTCCTTATCATTCGGTAGGATTGTGTTTGACTTAGACTTTATAATGAAATGCCTCTGCAAAAAATAAATTATACAACTTATCTTTGAAAGGATAGAAAATATTGTGGGAAAAGGAGAAAATGCTGGTTACCAGCATTTTCTCCTTTTTCCACAATGTTTTCAGATACCGTCCTGTCTGGGTCAGTGAAATTCCGGATTATCTGATCATAAAGGTTTAGAAGATGCGACATTCTAGACGCAATTTACGTCAAATGTCTCCGTTTGTTGTCGGCTGAATTATTTGTTATCTTTTAATGTATAAGTAATTAATCTCGAGTCTATATTGATCGATTAGTATATAGGTTTTTCGAAAAATCAATTATTTTATGGATATTTTGATGCCGACACCCTTTTCTAAAATTCCAAAAATAATAGAGTGATCGTTTTGTATGATTTTTTTTTCTTATTGTTGTTTTCAACATCGTTTCAGTTACATTGAAGCCCTCTTGGACGTACTCGTACTAGAGAATTAAATAACAGACGTTATATTTTCAAATCAGGCCTCACGTTCTGAGTAGTCTGATCTTTGTCGTCTGCAGGATCTAATTGTGGTTGATAAAGGGTAAAACTTGCATTAGAGACTCAAATGTTAAGAAATATTAAGGGATGTAACGTAATAGGTTTGTATCAAGATCATTTTTGATCACAATGATTTTTGTGTGTCATTAAAATCATCGAGTCATTAAAGAAGGTCCGTTTGGCTCCAATTTGGATTAGTTTTGTGAATATATACATTAAGAACGTGTTTATCTTTTCAATATTTGTTGAATTCATCATTACTTTAATATCTCATTGACAACCAAAAGGCAATATAAGGCGTCGTGAAACAAAGTATTTTCAATCTGTTGGATCATATACCAGTATAAGTATTTTTTATACTTATTTTTATGTGAATTGGTCCATCAACCTGTTCTGAGAATATGCAAACACACGATATGCTTGTGAAGATCAAGATCACGATCAGACTGATCTCTCCCTCTCTCTCTCTCTACATCTCTATCTGTCTCTATCTACCTCTCCATCAGTCTGTCTGTTCCTCTCCGTCTGTCTGTCTCCCCCTCTCTCTCTATCCCCCTGTCTGTCTTCCTTTCTCTCTTGGCGAAAATATATTTTAAAAATCTTAAAAAAAAAAAAAGGGGGGGGGGATAATTCTACACACAATAAATCTGTTATTCCTGTAACACTGTCAGTGCCACAGCTAAAATCTGGACTTCAGTTTGTTTACTAGACAAATCAAGATCAGACTGCACAGAACGTGTAAAGATGTTGTCCACGTAGTCGAGCTGATAGGACAAAGATCTTCCTGAGGATGAAAAATCTTTCAGTAGATATCATTTTCAGCTGTCAAAATAGGTCCTGTTAATATATTTGGCTTTGAAAAAAAAAAAACCCTGGACTGCAAAGCGCTACTCAATGATCTTTGGCGGACAGTGTAGATCAAGATCAGACTGCACAGAACGTGCAGTCTGATCTTGGATCTACACTGTCCGATACGGAGACATTTATCCCAAAAATACGTCTTTCGAATAGCAACATGTGGGTTTCTACTGTTGGCATGAGTTTTTTTTTTTAATTTCATCAATCTAACAGGCTAAGGGTTAAAAAAGGTGAAAAAAGTCTATGGATTCCATTAAAGTATACAGAAAAGAACAGTGGAAATCGTTCTTTGTATTCACAAGTCACCACAATACTGCTTTACGAAGTTAATACATAATAATTATATAGTGATTCTATTTTAAAAAAAATCTTTTATATCCACTAACCAATAAAGCGCTTTTTATAACCAAATTTGCTTTCTCGCGAAATGTAGGATAAGATCAGACATTATAAAAACGTGAAGTCTGATTTTTTTTATCTAAACTAAGTTGTCCAATTTATTCAGATACGCTCGTATTCTGGACAAAAGCTATCTTGAAATTTTATTCATTGGGATCTTGTTTCTAGACTTATAAAATGTCTTTCAGGTTTAATGGAACCTCTAAGCATTGAAATATATCCTTAACAATATTCTTTATCATATTCTTATTTTTTTTTTACATTTAGGCTGCTAATTGCGACTAACTGACCTTCTGCAGACGGTGTAGATCAAGATCAGACTACTCAAAACGTGCAGTCTGATCGTGAATCTACACTGTCCGCAAGCTAATTCTGAATCGGTCCCGTAAATATCGTTTTTCTCCAAAAAAATACCATTTGAAATAGCAAAATTTGAGTTTTTACTATCGCTTTGAAAGTTAATGTAAGCAGAATAAGGGCTAAAGAGATGTACACGATTTAAATTTCTTTGTAGAAGAATCTTTGGTTACAGCGAGACGGCAATGATCAGACTTCACATGCGTGTAAAGTCTGATTGCTCTCTTTTCAGTAGAAAATAAACGAGTCACCCTCTGGCGAAAGGTCTTTAACTCGATACCAAACGACAACATTTTAGACTGGTCCAAATCGAAAGCATTTGCAGACGACAAAATAAAAGTAAAGTGACTGGAAATTTGAAGAAATTTGTTTTGTGAAGGGTAGAAAACATTGTGGGAAAGGAAGAAAATGCTTGTTACCATCATTTTCTCCTTTTCCCACAATGTTTTCTAAAGGCCTTTTTCTAAAGTTCGTCAAAAGCAGGAATTGTGTGGTAATGGGTTAATGCATCTCCGTCATCACATATTAATTTATGTAGAGCTCCATATAGAGGGAGTGATTTTGATTTCGAAATTTGAAATATTACTTATTTCCCATCAAACTTCATGTTGTGGGTACTCATTAGAATCGTCTCATCGAGACGATTCTAATGAGTACCCACAACATAGAGTTTTGAAGAGAAATAATGGATTTAGAATACCATCACTCCCTCTGATCTGTAGTTCTGATGTAGGGATTCATGAAATCTATTTCGTCTAAAAACTGGCTAAATCCTTCGACATGCAGACAATTTACCAAAAAGCAAAAAGTCATGTGGACTGCGTAGGCTGACCTTGGTCGATACTTTCTGCAGATTTATTAACACTTTACCAAACGACAAAATTCTAGACTGGTCCAAATTGAAAGCATTTGCAGACGACCAAAAAAAAAAAAAATTAAAAATGTGGCTCAAAAATTGAAATTTGTTTTGGGAAGGGTAGAAAACATTTTGGGAAAAGGAGAAAATGCTGGTTACCAGCATTTTCTCCTTTTCCCACAATGTTGTCAAAAGGCTTCTTTCTAAGGGTCGTTAAAAGTAGGGATTGTGTGGTAATAGGTTAAACATCATTTTCACAGAGCTTTGGCATGATTCGATATTTGTTGTTTTTTGTCATTTTTTTTTTCATGTCAGAGGACGATTCTACATCTATATCTTGATGGTTGTTAGCAAAATAGATTTTATTTTATGATTCTATTATTGAATTGGATAGAGCATAGGCCTCTGAAACTCCTTTGGTCTGTAAAGGGATAAAGAAATTTTCATTATCGGACACTGTTACCATAAATAGCACACTGGGGATTCCCTCTCTATTGTATATATTATATACAATACAGAGGGAATCCCAAATGCACTATTTATAGTAACAGTGTTAATGAAAGTTTGTAAATATATTCATTGATATTAACCCTTTACTCCATAGATGCTCGTTTCTACGCATTGCTTGTAGGAGCTTTTGGAAAACATTGTAGCAAAAGGTGAAATTGCTCGTGACGAGCAATTTCAGCTTTTGCCACAATGTTTTCTACACTATCAAAAGGTGTCATATACACATAAAAAACGGCTTCATCCTTGCTGTTATTTAGGGTCAATTAGAGATAGAGCGTTAAGGCGATGCACCAATTTGCTATATGTGTTCGATGATCATCTTTGCAAGCCAAGGCTGACGATTCACTACGCTACTCTATCCTTGGCGGATCGAGTTAATTTTTACATTCCCCCGATACGCTTTTTCATTGGATGCAGCCAGCTCTAACTGCAACGAATGGAATCGCTCGTAGCATTTCATCTTTGATAAAAATAGAACAAGGTCGCTACCTTTCGAATAGAAGGTAAACATTGAAACCCACGAGGATGTCTGCTTACCGCTTCATGTGTATTCGTAAGCGGTTTTTAAAACGATATTTCAATGGCTTTTAGAAATATGATGTAAAGGGGGGTAATAACCAGCATCCAATAGAGGGCGCATCGCAGGAATCTCGAAATCGGGCTCAATCAGCCAAGGTAAGATCCACGTAGTGATCGTAACCTTGGCTCGCGAAGATGTTGATGATCGACGACCAAGGACAATTTTAGTGAGCTTCAAAGGCCTGTGGATAGAGTCTCACTAATGCTTTTTAAGAAAAACGTTCAGGGTATCAGTCATACAAACAAATTATAATCGTCGAATTAAGTTCACTTAAAACCACTATTAACTCTTAGACTGGTGATCGCGACTTGCTGACTTTTTGCGGACATTGTAGATCAAGATCAGACTGCACAGAACGTGCAGTCTGATCTTGGATCTACACTGTCCGATAACAAGATATTTTTCTGCAAAGAATGTATATGAAATAGCACAATTTAATATTTTCTATGGGCTTGAAAAAGTTTCATTCAATTCATTCAGCAGGAGAAGGTTTAAAATGTCCAGTACAAAACAGCGACATGGCGTCAAGGGACAAAGGAAAGAGAACAAACGCAAGAAAAAAGAGAACCTTTCAGGTAAATACAGGTCTGGTAGGCCTACAATGAATTTGGCAAAGCGTCAAAGGACCAAGGAAAGAGATCAAACGCAAGAAAAAAAGAGAACCTTTCAGGTAAGTACAGGTCTGGTAGGCCTACAATGAATTTGGCAAAGCGTCAAGTGACCAAGGAAAGAGAACAAACGCAAGAAAATGGAGAACCTTTCAGGTAAGTACAGGTCTGGTAGGCCTACAATGAATTTGGCAAAGGAATTAGTCACCTATAACAAGAATTGTACATATGTATACACAATCCCACCTTACAATTTTAATTTATATTCCTGTTAAATAGGTGAAATAAAACTTTCAGGTTGATAGTCAAGAGTCTAATTTAGATATTTAAAAAGTAATTTTGGGGAGAAGATATCTTCTTATCGGACAGTGTAGACCCAAGATCAGACTTCACGTTCTGTGCATCCTGACCTTGATCCACACTGTCTGCTAAATGCCCTTGATTTGCGCTTAGCAGCCTGAGGGTTCAGGAAATCTGTCGATTTTATTCGCTATTTCTGCTAAAGATCATGAGGAAAAACGGCTTCATTATTTATCGGGTGACAATAATTTAGACTTGTCCAAATTGAAAGCATATCAGACAACAAATAAGATGAGGGTGGAGGGCTACGCTTAGAATATTCTGAAGCTAGCTTTTGGCCTCAGCTGACTTTTCTTTTTTGCAAGGTAGTTCTTCTCTGTCGTCCACCCCCTTGTTTTTGGCAAAGTACACCCATCTGCGTTTTTTGTGTACAGGCAGATACGCCTGTGGTATTTCACGTCAGGCTATATAAAAATTCAACAATACTTAAAGTCACCGATCCATTCATGTTCTGTTATCAAGGATGTCGTACATAACGAAGTTTGCCTGTACTTTTAGATATTGAAGTAATATTCGAGAAAATGGACCTTAACCACGATGGACGTATATCAGTCCAAGAACTGACCCAAGCTGCACGACTGATCGGTTTGAATCCCACGAGAAAAGAGGCGGAAGAGATGATCGCAGACTGTAATCCTTCACGTATGTGTCGTTGAGTCTATCTCTTTTACAAACCTTTGTTCTTTTATGTCTCTCTGAAAGTCCGTTTCTTCCTTTGTCTGCTTTTCTTACTGTCCGTCTTTATTGATGGTACATGTATCTCTTGAGACTTACTGTCGGGTTTAACTTCCTACACATCTTTTTTTTTCACAGACTTACAGTCTATCTGAGTCTCTCTGTTGACGACGTATCTTTTGCAGCCTTCCACTGACAACTCTATGCTTCCATAAATCTGTCTTGATGGAATATATATGTACAGTATATACACAAATCCATTTTAGCTCTTTTAAATGTTGTTTACTAGTAATTCAATTCCTTCTAGTAAATTAGCTTCTTCTAACATATCTACATGCAGATCTCCTTCTTCTGAGTGCCAACTTGCTCTACTCAGCGCTGCATATTTGTCTTTCTATGTGTTGTTTACATATAATGTGTATCCGTCTGGGTATCTCTCTGCCATATAAGAAATAGAAGACGAATTAAATGGAATGAATATGGTGTTTCTATAAGTTTGCTGAAAAGGTGCGGAGAAACAGTCAATTCTACCAAGCAACAGCTACTTCTACCAAGCGATAGCTACCTCTACCAAGCAACAGTTACCTCTACCAAGCTACACCTACCACTACCATGCAACAGCTACCTCTACTAAGCAACAGTTACATCTACCAAGCAAGAGTTACCTTTACCAAGCAACAGCTACTTCTACCAAGCAACAGTTACCTCTACCAAGCAACAGTTACCTCTACCAAGCAACAGCTACTTCTACCAAGCAACAGTTACCTCTACCAAGCAACAGTTACCTCTACAAAGCAACAGCTGCCTCTACCAAGCAATAGCTACCTCTATCAAGCAACTATTGATTACCCTGAATGAACCATGCTCTGGCAAAAGGGGGTTTAACTCTTTACCACACAAGAAAATTTTAGACCGGTCTAAATTGAAAGCATTTGCAGACGACAAAATAAAGGAGACTGAATAATTGAAATTTGCAGTGGGAAGGGTAGAAAACACTGTGGGAAAAGGAGAAAATGCTGGTCACCAGCATTTTCTCCTTTTCCCACAGTATTTTCAAAAGGCTTCTTTCTCAGGGGCGTCAAAAGTAGGGATTGTGTGGTAATGGGTTAATGCATCTCCGTAAACAATAGTACTAAGAAGGCCATAAAATACTTATGGATCCATAATAGCCACTTCTTTTAAAAACTGACATAATCATGAGGTAGACTAGTCCTTGTACAATCAGAAAAGTGACCAAAAGTGAAAAGCTTCGGCCCAGGTCAGCCTGTGCGGAATGCACAGGCTGACCTGGGTCGATACTTTTCGCATATGCATTACGCCCCCTTTTCACAGAGCATGGCTCAAATGTGTTCAAAATCTAATCTATGAGTGGCTGTAGAAACTCGCTTTTTTCTTTACTTGTTTAAATAGGAGCTCTTTCTCTGCATTCACAGAAAAGGGATACGTTAATTTCACAGAGTTCAAACGAATATTTGAACAATACCAACATGACGTGGACGAGCAAGTAGAAGAGATTAAAAAGGCCTTCGCTGTATTTGATAAGGATAACAGGTAAACGATTAACTCATTACCAAACGACAGTATTTTAGGGTTGTCCAAAATTGAAAGCATTCGCAGACGACAAAATAAAAGTTGTTGAGAATTTGATAAATTGTTTTTTGAAGAATAGAAAACATTCTGGGAAAAGGAGAAAATGCTGGATTCCAGCATTTTCTCCTTTTTCCCACAATGTTTTCCAAAGGCTTAGAATAGAAAGCCGTGCCATCCCAAGGTAGTGAAGATTAAGTCCACTTATTTTAAATTTTCTATTCTCTCTATCTCTTTCTCATTTTTTGCAGTTTTATCAAAGAATAAATGTAAATGAAGATCAGACTACATTAAAAGGGCAATGTAGATCAAAATCAGATTGAACAGAACGTGCAGTCTGATCTTTATCTACTTGTACATTGGCTACTATTTAGTTTTTATTGTCTGGCAAAAGGAATTTTGAAATTAAGATTATTTGGTCTCTTTTCCTGGTTAAGACGGCTCATTCCATTTATTCGATAATTTGATGGTAAATGTTGAAGCCTAGGCTTGTGTGAAGCCTCCTACCAAGCAGGTCATCATAAGATTGTTGATCCAAAAATCCATATTGTCTTAACTCATTACCACACAATCCCTACTTTTGACGCCCCTGAGAAAGCAGCCTTTTGAAAACACTGTGGGAAAAGGAGTTACCAGCATTTTCTCCTTTGTCCCACAGTGTTTTCTACTCTTCCCCAGAACAAATTTCTATTTTTGAGTCATCATTATTTTGTCGTCTGCAAATACTTTCAATTTGGACCAGTCTAAATTTTTCTTGTGTGGTAAAGAGTCAAAAGCAACTGAATCATAGAGTAGACTGGTCCTTTGACACGCTGAATATTGACCAGTATCAAAAAGTTTGGAATCAGGTTTCGACTTGGCGCAGGTAGACTTGAGTGGATACTTTTGCAGATGAATTAAACTCTATTTTAATTAATAAAAACATGTCACATTTATTTAAGTGGCACCATTACCAAAGATGAGATCAAAGCAGTCCTTAGAAAGTGCGGTGAGGATATAGATGAGGCGGAAATTGATGAGATGTTAAAACTGGTAGATGCGGACGGGGATGGAAATATTTCTATTGATGGTTAGTTGTTATAGCCTTTTGTGATACCTCTTACAATTAGATTAACCCTCATTCTTCCAAATATGTATTCTCGGAGAGTGTAAAGCAAGATCAGCCTGCAGATACGTGCAGTCTGATCTTGCTTTGCACTCTCCATCTGCTGCTTATTTTTGTTTGGTCATTGTATAAACCCATCTCAATCCCAAAGACCTTAGTAGAGTCTACTTATGCCATCTTTAACAAATTAACTCTTTAACCCTTTACCACAAAATCCCTACTTTTGACGGCCCTGAGAAAGAAGCCTTTAGAAAACATTGTGGGAAAAGAAGAAAATGCTGGTTACCAGCATTTTCTCCTTTTCCCACAATCTTTTCTACTCTTCACAAAACAATTTTCAAATTTTCAGTCCCTTTTATTTTGTCGTCTGCAAATGCTTTAGATTTAGACAAACCTAAAATATTGTCATTTGGTAATGAGTTAACAAAAGTCCAAATTGAAAGCATTTGCAGGGGACAAAATAAATCTATTTCAAAAGTTGAAATTTGTTTGCAGCAGGGTAGAAAACATTGTGGGAAAAGAAGAAAATGATGGTTACCAGCATTTTCTCCTTTTTCCACATATCAGGGTCGTAAAAAGTAGGGATTGTTTGGTAAAAGGAGCTGATAAGAAGCTAATAGCCAAGGTATTTCGCACAGAGAGAGATGAAAAGGGCCCGCAATCCAGGGGTTGCTGGTTAAATTCCGTTGTTAAGCCAAATATTTCAGGGAATTGATGAGAGTCAGTGCAGCAGAATTAATTCTTCTCTTATGGATGAATATTGTTTCAACAATGCTTATCCAGTCAGTGGTTTAAAAAGATTGCTGTATGTGAACTACAAACCATGATATAACCTCTTCTTGAGATATGTAACGTTTAATTATAAAATAAACACAAGCTTTCGGCGGTACAACCGCCTTCTTCAAGTGTGATCCTGTGATAAAATGCCTGCAGTAACCTGCAGGCATTTTATCACAGGATCACACTTGAAGAAGGCGGTTGTACCGCCGAAAGCTTGTGTTTATTTTATAATTGTATGTGAACTGGTAAAAGAAACTCCAGGAAAGAATGACTTTCCACTGTGGTATAAATGACATATGAAGCTTGAGCTGAATGGCGAAAAATTCCAAACATACAAACCAAGAATTAATACCCTTTTCATTGACTCATGACAATTACATGTATGTTACCTGAATTTAGAAGAGATCAAAGGAAAATCAAGTTCATGAAATAGTTAAATCAATTCTGGAATTCAGAGGCCCCTCAAGAAGATTTCTATTCTTGTACGAAATGAAACAAAAATTGGCCATATTCTGTAATGTTGCTTTTTCATTTCAAGTAAATATTATTCAGAACCTCTTTTAGGGGCTCATATATCATTATTATTACTAATACTACTACTTCAACTGTTACTACTACAGTGTATCATATGTAAACATATCATTTCTTTAGCTGAGTCCATTCAAAGGAAAATTGTGACATCAATTTTGGAATTCATTATGTCTCCCCATCTCTCTCTCTCTCTCTCTCTCTCTCTCTCTCTCTCTCTCTCCTGCCACCAGCCTCTCTTCTCTGCTTCTCTCCTTAAATTGAATCAGTTGTTTAGTTGATCAACCAACCATCCAATCAACCAACCAACCAATCAACCAATCAATCAATTTCTTTTCAGAGTTTGCTTCAGTGATGTGTGAAACAGATCTTGGGTGACTGACAGAGCAATGGTGGACAGTTTTCAAGGCTTTACTAAAGGTCAAATCTCAGAGGCCATTGTTTGCATTTCATCTGACAATTTAAAATAACTGCTTAAACTTTTGTTCTTTTGTTACACACAAAAAAATGTGAAAGTTTTCAAATTTGTATATTAAAATTAAATTTGATAAATTCCTGAAATGTGTTACCATGTACCTTGATTTTTTCCAAACAACCATAAGATTAAAGACCCTAAATAGCATGTTGCTTTTTAAAACAATATTGCCATATTTGCTGGTTTAGATCAAGATCAGACTGCACAGAATGTGCATTCTGATTTTTGATCTACACTGTTCACTTTGCGGAAACAATTTAGACCTGACCTATGTTTACACAAGAATGTTTCAATTTAGACATGTCTACAATACTATCATATCGTAAAGATTTAAATGTTTTCAAAAACCCTCTTCCTGAAAGTCATTACAACTGGTGTATTATTTACTGAACCTTTTCCCAAACGAAATATTCTACACACTTTCTAATTCAAAACATCTGCAAACAACTGCAAAATTAAAAGTTGGTGCACATGAGCTTAAGGTTTCTGATTGGGTAGAAAAAAAAATGTGGAAAAAGGAGAAAATGCTGGTTACCAGCATTTTCTCCTTTTCCCTCAATGTTTTCAAAAGCCCTCTTTGAGAGCGTCATAAAAACCTAGGATTGTTTGGTAAAGGTTTAACCCATTACCACTCAATCCCTGCTTTTGACGACCCTAAGAAAGAAGCCTTTAGAAAAAATTGTGGGAAAAGGAGACAATGCTGGTAACCAGCATTTTCTCCTTTTCCCACAATGTTTTCTACCCTTCACAAAACAAATTTTAAATGTTTAGTCACTTTTATTTTGTCGTCTGTAAATGTTTTGGATTTTGATAAGCCTAAAATGTTTCAAAACAGCAAAACCTTTACGAGCCTTGCTTGGTGTCTGAAGTAACAATTACCATCTTCATCATCGTGGAATAGGTCTGTGTTAGTCAAAGCGCCACATCTGTCGTTTTTGCTAAAAGGATCATTCTGATTCCTGGATTTAACTTTTGTTTCTATAACTAAGTCCACTGAAAGTATTCCCTGAAAACAATGGGCAGATTGTTTGCCCTTTACCAAACAATTCCATATCTTTTAATGACCCTGAGGAGGAGGAATTCTGAATTTATTGTGGGAAAAGGAGAAAATGCTGATAACTAGCATTTTGTCCTTTTTCCATGTTTTCTTCCCTTTTCAAAGGAAATTCCTACACTTGGGCAAAAATTGATTGTCAACTATATATACTTTCAGTTTTGACATGACTAAATATGTGTTGCTTGCTAAACAGTTCCACAACCTTCTAAAAGACATCCTTTTTGCATCACTGTCTGCTTTCCCAACACAAGCATATTTATTTCATGCTTTCCGGTAGGATACCGAGAAATAGCAGTGAAAATATTTTTCGATATTACACAAGTACAACTAGTGAAAATATCGATTTTCATGTTCTTGTTGCCTAGGTAAATTGCACTTGCCTCACAACCAGACTAAGCTACTGAGTTGGGCAATAACTCTTTATCACATAATCCCAACTTTTAACAACCCTAAGAAAAAAGCATTTACAAAACATTGTGGGGGAAAAAGACAAAATACTAGTGACCAGCATTTTCTCTTTTTCCCACGATATTTTCTACCATATCAAAGTCAGAAATCTTAATACAAACAAGATTTAATTTGTTGTATGAAGATGCTTTGAATTTGGTCAAGTCCAAAAATTTTGTGGTTTGCTAAGAATTAATTTCACCAACCATTCTTAAGAATGTTCTTGGTCTGAGTTTCCAGAATTATCTAAATTTGAAAGTAACAAAACTTCTGATTGGCTAAACCAAATAGTTTAGCCAATCAGAAGTTCTGTTACTTTCAAATTTAGAAAATTCTTGAAGAATAAGATTAAGAATATTCTCAAGAATGGTTGGTGAATACAGGCCCAGGTGATTACCTTTATGAATCAAGTCCTGCACTACAATATCCTGAGTTCTGTAACACAGAGGGGAAAAGGCTATTGAAAAAAGGAGAAAATGCTGGTAACCAAAAGTTTTTCCTTTCCTCAAAAAAAAACTGCTTAACCCTCAAAGACAAGTTTCATTACCTGATGTAGGTTTCACATGTTTTTAATGATTCCTAAAGGACTAGATCTAGTCTAAAATTTCATTCTCCAGTTTATTCATTTTTACCATGAACAATTAAACTTTCAATTTTATTAAACCTATAAATTAAATTTTAGCTTAACCCTGAAGTAAACAATCCTGTTTTCTAACAACATTGAGATAAAGGCCCTTCGAAAACATATGAGAAAAGAAGAGAATGCTGATAATTAATATTTTCTCCTGTTCCCACAATGTTTTTCACCCCATCGAAAACAAATTTAATCATTTGAGTTACATTAAATTTATGATTGTGTACTAGACTTACATTTTGTTGTTTGGCAAAGAGTAAACAGTTTAGCATAACTCACCATGTTACAACATTACTGTGTACATCATCCCCATCACACCAGTGGTAACTACTAGTTCTAGACATGTTGGGTCTCATTCCTAGATCTCTGTAACTTCTTATGTGTCACACTTAACCCTTTACCACACAATGACAACTTTTAATACCCCCTGAGGAAGAAACCTTTTGAAAACATTGTGGGAAAAGAAGAAAATGCTGGTAACCAGCATTTCCTCCTTTTCCCACAATGTTTTCTACCCTTCTCAAATTAAGTTTCAAATTCTTAGTCATATTTATTTTGTCTATAAATTTGTCGTTTGGTAAAGAGTTAAATGTGCAATGAAATCTGTGGTAGACAAAACTTGTATTTAGTAGTCCCCTGCATTCGGCGAACAAAAATTTTCTTCTGGAAACCAGCATTTTCTCTTTTTCCACAGTGTTTTCTACCCTATCACATATAGAAATCATCATTTTAGCTACATGCACTATGTCATATGCTAATGCTTTAAATTTGTTCTAGTCCAAATTTTGTCCTTTGGGAGAGTTAAGCAATGTAACAAAAACCCTGTGTTACACAAATTTTGTATTTAGCAACCATGTGCACTAACTAACCACCATATTCAAGTTCTGAGACCATAATTTTCAATTTAACTGTAACCATACAATTCCATGTTAAAAGACTGTGAGGTAAGAGGCATTTTAAAAACACTGTGTGCGTGTGTGTGTGTGTGTGGGGGGGGAGGGGGGGAAGAAGAGGCTCAAAATTGTTCTACAGCCATACTGAATGTTGAAATTTTCTTAGGGGAGGAACCCCCCTCCCCCAACCCTCCCTCGTGCTCTCCCCCCACTCGGGCCTACAGCGTGCTTATAATTGACTTTTTCTTGGTTACACCCCTGCTAGTAACATACTTTTCGACTCAAGGTGACCTAAAGGCTAATGCTACACCCATCACAAGATATTATTGAAACAAACATTCTGACCAACAATTACATGGTAGCCCCTAGTGTAGACACATTAATTTTTGTAACTGTTGATGACTGTACAATGCATGTCAGACATATCAAGCTAGCAAAAGCTTATCTTGGACACTTTATTCTCACATGAGTTAAAAGGAACAATCAAAGCTCTTGCAGCCTACACAATTAAATAATTAACGCTATTTAATGCCAAAATTTACTACATCCAAAAATTGAAAGGGTTTTCCTGACAGCAAAATAAATCTGATCTATATGTTAAATTTTGTTATCTGGAAAGTTAAAAAACAAAGTGGAAAAAAAAGGAGAAAATGGTGGTTGCCTACATTTCCTCCTTTTTCAAAAATGTTTTCAAAACCCTTTTGTCTTTGAGTTGTTAAAATTCTGGATTGTGAGGGAAAGGGTTAAATGCTAGAATTGTAGTCAGTAACATCAAAAAACCTGTTTTGGACTACAATATTGGCTGGGATAGATCCAACATCAGATGGCCTGGTGCTTCATCTACCTATTTTTTTCTGACAGAACAAAATTCTGTCAATTTGGACCAGTCTAATTTTTTATCATTTGGCAAAGAGTTAAATGTGTTTAAAATCATACCTGAGATATCCTTTTACACTCAATGTTCATTTAGCTGGTCCATACAACTGATCCTTTCTTATTTGATGATTGAAAAGGCTCCACTTACTCCACAGGCTTTGGACGGGAAAGTGAATTACAAAAATCTCCATTTTTTGCGGTATGAACAATAGTAAACATTTATATGTAAGTCTACCATTGAGTTTTCCATGATTTTCATTTTATTTCTTGAAAAGTCAAACTTTATTCTAGTGATTATGTAGAACATTTAACTCATTACCAAACAACAATATCTTAGGCTTGTCGAAATCGAAAGCATTTGCAGAAGACAAAATTAAAGTAACTGAAAGTTCGAAAATTGTTTTGTGAAGAGTATAAAACATTGTGGAAAAAGGAGAAAATGCTGGTTACCAGCATTTTCTCCGTTTTCCCACAATGTTTTCTAAAGGCCTCTTTGTCAGGGTCGTCAAAAGTAGGGATTGTGTGGTAATAGGTTAAATAAATCATACCAAGCAGCCTGCCAACGAAGCTCGGTGGTAAGAGCACCCACCCTTTCAGCAAGGGATCCTGGATTCAAATCCCGTACAGACCACCCATTCCTCCAAGAGATCCCTGAGACAACAGACAACATCATTAAATTCTTATTCATGTGGATCAGTTCCTACAGTCTGATCTTATATCTATACCGACCACTATGGCACAGAAAATTTAAGCCAAACGGCACCAAAATTGCAACAGGTTGGTTGTTGTTCCAAATTAAAAAGGTTCTAGCATAGGGCTGCTCTAGAAGAACGAACATGTAATGGTACCGTAGGTATTACGTCACTTGATTAGCATTTGCATACCTTATCTTCCGCTAGGTGGCATTTTTCAAATTCGGAGTAAAATGACGTATATATGCGCAGACAACGTAGTTCGCTATTTATTTTTCCTATTTTTTCTTTAAATTGGAAGAATGAATTACATAAGATATAGTTGTCTTCATTCGTTTTTGATGCCAAGAGATTTAGCAAAAATAAACACAAAAAATGAATCATTTGGTAATTTGAAAAATTAAAAAAGAACTCAGGTAATAAATACGTCACGCGGAATAATAATTGTCGTCTGGAGCGGAGAGGGAATGTAGTGCGGGCACAAAGTCAAGAAAAAAGCTGCTATTTTGCATTTTTTTCGGGTTGAAAGAAAAGAAACTGAGATTTCTGATTGTAGAGAGGTAGTCGTGGTATCTTTAATTGTCACTAAGAAATGTTTATCGACTCAAATGCACAATATTTATCAGTAGATTCCTTACTAATTGCCAATTAGACTTGGGTCATTCTGAATCTGAGGGCGCCATGATGCACCAATATTATCAACAATTTTAAAATTAATGTATTACGAATTTTAGAGTAAAGTATTCATGTTTATCATGCCATTATGAAGTTTTGGGCTTTCCGTTCCTGTTGGCAACACCAAATTTAGGCTGCACACACGTAGTTGACGGTGCTTTTGACTTGTAGTTTTGAATTATTCAATTCTGTTCTGTTAATTAAATGGCGTATCAACCCTGTACCAAACAGTGCCAAGTTTTAATGCGCCCCCCCCCCCCAAAAAAAAAAACTCTTGGAAAAATTGTGCAAAAGGAGAAAATGCCTGGAACCAGCATTTTCTCCTTTCCCCACATTTTATTTTTTCGTTTGTGTACAAATTTCATTAGTTAAACTATGTTTATTAAAATTTTGTAGTCTGTAAATATTTTTATCTGCCACCACTAAGTAGAGTGTGTATTCTGCTTTCATTATTTTTGTCTGTATGTCAAAGGACTTCGCATTTCTATGCTGTTAACCCATTACCAAACAACAATATTTTAGACTGGTCCAAATTGAAAGCATTTGCAGACGACAAAATAAAAGTAACTGAAAATTTGAAATTTGTTTTGTGAAGGGTAGAAAACATTGTGGGAAAAGGAGAAAATGCTTTTACTAGCATTTTGTCCTTTTCCCACAATGTTTTCTAAAGGCTTCTTTCTCGGGGGCGTTAAAAGTACGGATTGTGTGGTAATGGGTTAACTCAAACGCCATTTGTCCCAGGACCATGACAGTTTATACGGATATTCATCACGACCCAGAAGCTGCCATACTACTGTTAATGGGTCACATGGGTCAAATGTACAAGTCACAGGTGAGCTTTGAAAATTGTTTCTGTGAGCACTCTAACTCAATAGCTGTTCGACTTACAAGCCTGAAACTTTATACAAGTGTTGCCCATGATTCAAGTAGGTGCCTTATTGATTCTGGTCAAGATCACTGGTTAGTCTCAATAATGAGAAACTACCATGATTTTTCTCATATTTGGATAATTATTGTGCACAGTACCATCTCAAGCCCATTGTAAATTTTCCAGTCGCAAAAATGGAGCTCAGAACTGCCTTTCTGTGTCATTGGTTTAATGTGTATTGCGGCGAATTGTAATTAAATTTAAGTAACTGACATGACCAAAGACACATTATTAAACCTTTCGTTACCTAAAAAGCTTGTAGAAGTCGTTTTTTACTAGTAAATCTCAGATAAAAAGACTGACAAAATTTATCATGCATGGTGGCCATTTTGAGTGTTTTCGGGAATGTAAATGACCCAAGTTGCAGATGAAATGCATGGTTTTTTCTTGTGTTCAGCATTTAAATTGAAAATATTTGTATTTCAAATGAAATATTATTTAATACACAAGCAACAGGTATGTTTAACTCTTTCCCAAATGACCAACTTTTGGACTTGACCAAATTGAAAGCATTTGCAGACAATTCAATTCTTGCTGAAAAGATGATTTCTGTCTATGATAGGGTAGAAAATATTGCGGGAAAAGGAGAAAATGCTGGTTACCAGCATTTTCTCCTTTTCCCACAATTTTTTCAAAAGGCTACTATATTCCAGACCCGTAAAAACCAGGGATTGTTTGGGAAAGGGTTAAATCCTAGTTTTGTGCTCTATTTGCGAAATAATGAGAGTTCAAACTTCTGAACAAAATCTGTGCGGAACTTTCAACTGGTTTTGTCTTTACCCTGAGGCGACCAGTCAAAAAGTAACATCACCTTTGGGGAGTTATCTGTACTAGATTACTGGTGACCTTTGTTTTGAAACTCGTACCCATTTTCTGGTTGTGCTAGTTTTGTGATAAGGTGCTGGTGGGGCTATTGTTCTATACTTTGTAAAAATTCTAGTTTGAATTTGGACTAGATCTAGTCCAAATTTTTGTGATTTCATATTTAAGAGTTCATCCATTCTCAACATTATTTCAGTTTTATCATGGCAACAACTGTTTTATTCATGTGAGTCCTATTTCACCAGTACAAAGCTGACCCTGAAACATCTTGCCTAAAGACTCTACCCAGGGCTTTGCACCTTACCATGCCAGATGAGAGGGTTCCATTTACCAGTAGATTTACTTCAGTCAACATTCCTTCATACTTTCCTATATAAAAAAAAGTCAGTGTGTGTACATTATTTAGTGATAAGAGAGGAATAAGATGTTTTGCAAAAGCTAAGATCAGAAATAACTGGGCCCTACTGGGAACTGTAAAAGAAACCCTCTAGTCTAAATCTGTGCACTGTATAATTGGAAAATTTTGGACATGGTTAACTTTCCTGAGGCATGTAATGAATATTAAAGAAACAATTTTACTAATTTTCATCCAGTTTTTTTAACCAAATTTATATTCATTTTATGAAACTATAACTATTCTTGTATCCTTGTGTCATACATCCTATATTTATTTTTTACCCGAGTTTACACATTTAACCCTTTACCCCATAAGGCATTTCTTTGGTATCTCTAATTGACCCTAAATAACAGCAAGGATGAAGCCGTTTCTTATGTGTATGTGACACCTCTTGATAGCATAGAAAACATTGTGACAAAAGGTGAAATTGCTCGTTACGAGCAATTTCACCTTTTGCCACAATGTTTTCCAAAGGCTCCTATAAGCAATGCGTAGAAATGAGTATCTATGGAGTAAAGGGTTAACGATATTCTTCAAACTGTAATGTTTTAACAACACCTGTTTACTCCTGCTCTAGAGATGCATCGTTAAGCTCCGCTCACCTACTAGGTGCCATCTTCATGAGCCAAGGTTACGATCACTACGTGGATCTTAACTTGGCTGATTGAGCCCAATTTCGAGATTCCTTCGATGCGCCCTCTATTGGATGCTGGTTATTACCCCCCTTTACATCATATTTTTGAAAGGCAATGAAATGTCGTTATACAAACCGCTTATGAATACAATTATTCAACATGAGGTGATAAGCAGATTTCCAAGTGGGTTTCCATGTTCACCTTCTATTCAAAAGGTCAAGACCTTATTCTATTTCTTTCAAAGATGAAATGCTACAAGCGATTTAATTCATTGCAATTAGAGCTGGCTGCATCCAATGAAAAAGCATATCAGGGGAATGTAGAAATCAAGCTTGATTTGCCAAGGGTAGAGTAATGTGAATTGTCAGCCTTGGCTTACAAAGATGACTAGGTGCCCGTTTTAGTGCAGCATAAACATTGCAATGATTTGAAAGTGCAAGATTTGCACTTCACAAAAGTTTACAAAAATGTTGAATTTACTAGTTGAATACAAAAAGTGCAACATGAAATCATTTGCTCAAGTAGGAAAACTGGTTTTGCTTTCCATGGGTTAAATTTGATTGAGCCTACAACAGAATTTAAAGTAAAAGCTTAAAATTTCCACACTTTAAAGCTCCAAGTTTCATCAACCTTGAGAAAGGAGGGCTTTTAAAAACATTACGGGAAAAAAGAAAATGGTGGTAACCAGCAATTTCTGCTTTTCCCATAATTTTTTCTGCCTTCCGAAGAGGAATTTATATGTTTTGAGTCACATTATTTCATTTTTATTAACTTTGAGAAAAAAATACCTTTGGAAACATTATGGGAAAGGGACAAAGTTCTGCTGACAAGCAATTATTTTCCATTAATATAATTTCTCCATTGCCCATAATGTTTTCTAACCTCCAATAAATAGTTAATAATTTTGAGCCATAGCTAATTTGCCTCCTAAACTATCACACAATCCAGAGTTTAAAACAATCTTGAGAAAAAAATGCTTTTGAAAACATTGTGGGAAGAGAAAATACTGGTATTAACCAGAATATCCTTTTTAACACACCCATCAAAGATGGGACATATTCTTGGATCACCCATGGCAAACTTGGATTGTGTGGGTGTGTGTGTGGGGGGTGTGTGTGTGTGTGTGTGTGGGCAGCATGCTTCCTCCACGTCTTTGTCCGCAGCATAGCTTTGTTATATCTAGTCTGATGACTTGAAATTTGGCAGTGCAAAAGAACCATTATTCTACATCTGTCTTTTGAATTATTTCCCTTTGATTAGCATTTTTACAGCAATTTCTGCTTGTCCAGAATATAACTTTGTCAGCTCTGATCTGAACATCTTCAAATTTGGCAGCATGATTGTTGAAAAATTACAGGTTACAGTGCACAAGAACCATAACTCTACCTAGCATGAAAGTTGAATTATCCCCTTTGATCTTCATTTTCATAGCATTTCACTCTTCTCCGAGCCATAATTTTGTCATCTTAAATAGTAATGACTTGAAATATAGTACAGGGATCCAGAGAGAGAGAGTGATTTTGGGTTCAAATCATTAATTATTCTCCCCTAAAGTCAATGTTATGGGTACTCATTAGAATTGTCTCAAGACGATTCTATTGAGTACCAACAACAGAGTTTCAAAGAGACATAATACATTAAGAAAGCCATCACTCCCTCTTATCTGGAACTCTGATAATATGCTTATTTGTTTCAATATTTGGAAGTCCAGTGTGCAAGAATTGTAACTCTACCTCTTGCTGTCTGAGTTATTTCCCTTTGATCATCATTTTAAGAGCATTTAGTACTTGTTCAGAATTTAACTTGGTCATCTCAAGTCAGAATGACTTCAGACTTGGAATGAGTGTTTGTTGCAATATAACAGAGTACAGTTTACAAGAACGATAACTCTGCCTAGAGTATAATTATTTTGAGTAATCCCACTTTGATCTTCATTTTTACGGCATTTCTTGCTTGTATGCACCAGAACTTTATGTCACCATATGGCTGTATAACAATGTTTCCTTCAGATTACAGCAGGAGACATTCATGCTTTTTTCAATCACTTGCATGGTTTCTGCTGCACTACTAATTATCAACCTTTTAAATACAAGGGAAGTGCTGGCAGTGGGACTGATATACTTGAGAAAATGTTCGGCTCTTGTTCCACAATGTTTTGCATTTTTAAATCACAACTATTTTGTGGTCTTAATTTTAATTTACTCTTTACCGCACATTCCTATTTCATAAACTTTGAGGAAAAAATGTTTTTTTGAAAACATTGTGAGAGAAGGGAACAATGCTAATAACCAGCACATTCTTTTTCCACAATGTTTTCTACCCTCCAAGTGTGAATTTATAGTTATGAGAGACAATTATTTTATTGTCTTAACTGTTTACCATACAGTTCAGAGTATCAACAATTTTGGGGAAAAAAACTTTTGAAAACATTGTATTAACAGGAGAAAATACTGGTAACCAGTCATTTCTCCTTTTCCTACCTAGAATGTTTTCTACCCTCCCAAAGTGTATTTAATTGTTTTTTAGTCACAATTATTTAAAGTGTTTACTCTTTACCACACAACGTTAAGATACCCTAGTCTATAAGCATTGTTGGAGCATTGTTTTAACCATTTACCACATGAGATAAATTTTGAATCCTATTCTTTGAAAGTATTTGCAGATGTCGATATAAATGTGGCCTGAGTAATGGAATTTGCCTTTGATAGTATGGAAAACATTGTGGGAAAGGAGAAAATGCTGGTTACCAGCATTTTCTCCTTTTCCCTCAATATTTTCAAAGGCCCTTCTTCTTAGGGTCGTTAAAAAAAGTTGGCATTGTATGGTAAAGGGTTAACGGATTATCAGACGACTGAATTTTGTACCAGATCAATTTAAAACAATTGCAGACAATACATTAAATGTGCCTGAAATGAAAGAATTTGTGTCTGAAAAAAAATTACTCATAGAAAAAGAATAAAATGACTGGTAACTTGTATTTCTCATTTTCCCTTGTATTTAAAAGGTTGCTATAACTTGCACCTCTGTGTTTAATAAATTGATTAACAACTTTTTGCTTGTTTCTCCAACAAAAGCTCAGGCATTCAACTTGACATTCTAGGAAGTGTCAGACCAAAATCATGCTTGGACCAGATACATCATTTCACAGTACAGTCAAGTCCCATAAGGATGTAGAGGTGGATGAAAAGCTAGTTGTAGAGATTTCTGCATGAAACCAATACCTGAGGGAAAAGCTCACAGATCTCCAGGGGATATCAGGTTATTTTCATATTCATATTCCTCCTTAAATGCTGAGCTTGGTTTGCTCAGTTAATTATTAGCCTACAAGACACGATAACAGATGGATGCTTGTTTATTCACCAATTTCTTGCAGAGCATTGATGATGGTTCTTGCAATAGGTGTCATTCCTTGCTCACTACTGACCATTGCTTCAATATTGATTAAATTTAAAAGTAGCCAGTGGCTGAGAAAGGGTGTGGAGTTCTGGTCAGAAAAACTCCAGTGAAGCATGGATAGGTGCACTAACCACAATGATAACTGACACAATGTTGAAAATGACATTAAACACCATACAATTAATGTTTCTGTAAATTTCTATCAACAATACTGACTTTTGAATAGTTACGTTGAGGAAAAAGAAGTAAATGCTGGTAACCAGCATTTTCTCCTTTTACCACAAAGATTGTAAGATGTAAGGCATATTATAGAATTACAATGAATAGGAGAAGATGCTGGTTACAGGTATATTCTCCTTTTCCCACAATTTTTTCCAAAGGCTTTTTCCCCTAGGTCTTAAAAACTCTGGTGTTGTAAAGGGGTTATACAAGTCTATTTTTATGCTTCCATACAAGAGACAGCTTTTGAAACCAGTATGAGATAAGGAATGCTTTATACTCTTTGATAGACAAATTTCATTATGTTTTTCACCCTTTGAAAGATAAATATTGTGTTTTGAGTAAAAATGTTGCCTGCATAGTCTTTGAATTTGAACAGGTCTAAACTTTGTTGTATGGTAAAGAGTTAATACCGGTAATCCTAAAGAAGAAAGGTTTGGAGTATTGCATGAAATGTAGTAAAAAATAATTGTAAAACATGTTAAACATTATATCAACGGTAACATATTACAAGAATATTTATTTATTTTCAAACGTGATGTATTCTCATGTTTGCGTAAATGACCCTGAATAAAAAGGCATTTGAAAAAAATCATTGGAAAAGGAGAAAATGCACACAGCATTCTACCCTCCTTTACCAAACAATGACAGCTTTTAATGACCCTGAAGAAAAAGCCTTTGAAAAACATTGTGGAAAAAGGAGAAAATGCTGGTAACTAGCATTTTCTCCTTTTCCACAATGTTTCCACCCTATCAAAGCCAAATTGCACCATTTGAGCCACTTTGAAGTTGTCGTCTGCAAATACTTTCAATTTGGATGGGTCTAAAACTATGCTGTGTGGTATCTAGGGTTAAAGACAAATCCAGTCATGAATTAATTGGTAATATTCAGCTGTTTCTAACTTGGATACATGTATGTCTAAAATTTTGTCTGTACATAAAATGTTAAATCAAAACTTTACATATACATGTGATCTTGTAAGCCCTATCTAAAGACGGCATTAAAAAAATGATGGGAAAGGAGCCATAATTGCTTCAAGCTACTATGTAAGTAACCATCTTAGAAGTGATTGTAGCTTACAGATGTAAGGTTGTCAGTGTTACGTGTACTATTTTTAGCTCACCTGAGCACAAAGTGCTCAAGGTAATTTAAGCTTTTGTAATTGTGTTGTGTCCATCGTCTTCCACTTCTACCTTTCAGCTTGTGAACTCTCAAGAGGCCACATTTTCAGATGGATACTAATGAAAAATGATCAGAGTTGTTGTCTTGATAATATCTCATACTACTTAGAAAATTACTTATGTGACATTAAAAATTAAGTCACTAGGTCAAAAAGTTTAGAAGAACCTTGTGTACGCTATAGAGCGCACATTTTCAGTCCAGAAGTCTTGAAAGTTGGTCTGAATATTTGTCTTGATGATATTTTGGACATGTTTGGAAATGGGTCATGTTGGGTCAAAAACTAGGTCACGAGATCAAAATCGTAGAGAAACTATGTGTATGGTCTAGGGACCACATTTTAAGTCCAAAACTCTTGAGAGCTGGTTAGAATATTAACTTTGTCCCGATGATATCTCCGACCAGTTCAAAAATGGGTTATGTCAAGTCAAAACTAGGTCAGTGGGTCACATCTCTGAAAAAAGCTTGTGAACCCTTTAGAGAAAACATTTTCATTCCAGAACTCCTAATTCAAAATTATTCATGAAAGTGGTGTGGGTTCATTTACTAGGCCACTGGGTCAAATTGTGAAAAAAACCTTGTGTACCCGTGAGAGGCCATATTTTCAGTCAAATACTCATGAAAATTTGTCATTGCTGTAATGATATTCTGTTGACAGAGAGTAAAAAAAGGGTAAACTATGTCACTAGGTCAAATCTTGAAAATGTCCTGAAGTCACCAGTTTCTGTCCAATCCTTATGAAAATTAGTCAAAATGTTTTTCTTGATGATCACTATGATGAAATTGAAAATAAGTCTCAGAGAGTGAAATACTAGGTAGGAAAATCAAATCTTGGAACAATCTTGTGTACATTCTAGAGGCCACATTCTCTCTATCTCCCTCTCTCTCCTTCCCTCCCTTCTACATATTTCACGGCAAGACAAGGTACATAACAGCTGATGGAACAGATATCTGGACGAGGGAAGCAAGCTCATACTCGCATCTGTAACAGAGATTTCAGCTCTGAGTACCAGTCACCTGAGTTATCCTAATATTTATCTCCTCCCTCCCACTATGTGGAACCTTTACCATGTACCCAAATGCCAAACCCTATATCCAAATGCCAAACCCAGCACTTATTGTGCACAGCTTAGAATCCAAGTGGATGTAGGAAAGCAGCTAGTGGCTTTGTGAGAATGTTTCAAAAAGAACTAGTGTTAGAAACCCCTGGGCATAGAACCACATGCTTATAGACAGTAATCTATCCATCTATCATAGAAAAATTGTAAACCCTTAAATTCCCCGTCCACAGAGATAAAGAAAAGCAGCCAGTGGCTTCAAGTGAATGGTTTGTTTATTTCTGAATTAATTCATTGCCATATTCATCCCTCCCTTCTATTTGACACTTTGCCCAGGTACCTCGATGCAAAACGCAGAAGTTCAGTCTGTTAGATATGGTTTACAAGTCAGCCAGGATTAGAATGTAGCCAATTGTTTTGCCAAGTGCTGGTGTCACAACATTCTGGATTTGAACCACATATTTAAACCAAGCTTTAAACTTCTAAGATGCAACAACTGTATACCCTTAAATCTCTCTCTCTCTCTCTCGCCCTCTCTCTCTGATAATTAACAGCAAGACAACAAGGTAAGTAACAGGTGATGAAACAGACACACAGAAGTCACCAAGTGGACCACAGATTGCCACCAAGTGGATATGCCAATGTGTACCACAGATTGCCACTTAGATGTCCAGTCATATAAGACATTTTTATATTCATCCCCTCCCCTACCTCCCTATGTACTACAATATCAATTACAGATTTTCAGTGAGATACTGTTGGTTTGATAGAATGATTTGCTTAGGGCTGGTATCAGAACCTTCAGGAACTTGAACCACTTGCTTACAACAAACTAAGCTGAGAACTACTGAGATGCAACTACTGTATACCCTTATATGTTTCTTCTTCTTTTTCCTCTCTCTGTGTGATAATTTACAGCAAGACAACAAGGTAAGTAACAAGTAATGAAACAGATAATGAAACGGGTAATGAACAGGTAATGAAACAGACACACAGAAGAAGTCATGAAGTGGAGTACGGATTGCCACCAAGTGGATATGCCAATGTGTACCACAGATTACCACTTAGATGTCCAGTCATGTAAGATATTTTCATATTCATCCCCTCCCCCACTTCCCTATCTACTGCAATTTGAAGGAATATAGGAAAGCAGCCAGTGGCTTTGAAAGTATGTTTTGAGAAGTACCAGTATTAGAAAACTTCAGACATGAAACCACTTATTTACAGACATGATGACCTGTACATTGTTATCGTAGATGAATTGTTCCCCCTTAAATGCTTGTATCTGTCTGTCCTGCCTCTCACTGTCTTCTCTCTTTCTTGCTCTGTCTTTTTTATACAGTAAGACAACAAGGTAGGTTACAGGTGATGAAACAGACAAATGAAAGAAGCCACCAAGTCGATTACAGATTGCCACCAAGGGAATATGCCTGTGTGTGTACCACAGATTGCCACTTAGATGTCAAGTCATGTAAGTCACTTTTGTATTGATCCCCTCTCCCATGCCCTTTCGACAATTTGACCATGTGTTACAGTGCGAATTAGAGATATTCAGCCAGAGAGAAGCACAGTTTACAATTTGAAAGAATATAGGAAAGAAGCCAGTGGCTTTCAGTGAATGTTTTGAGAAGTACCAGTATTTGAAACCATGAGGAATGAAACTACTTGTTTACAGACAGGATGACCTGTACTCTGTTATCGTAGATGAATTCTATCTCTCTGTCCTGCATCTCTCTGTCCTCTCTCTTCTCTCTTTTAATACAGCAAGACAACAAGGTAGGTTACAGGTGATGAAACAGACATCGAAAGAAGCCACCAAGGTGGTTACAAATTGCCACCAAGTGAATATGCCTGTGTTTGTACCACGGATTGCCACTAAGATGTCAAGTCATGTAAGTCACTTTTGTAGTGATCCCCTCTCCCAGGCCCTTTCGACAATTTGACCATGTGTTACAGTGCCAATTACAGATTTCAAGCCAGAGAGAAGCACAGTTTACAATTTGTAAGAATATAGGAAAGCAGCCAGTTGCTTTGAATGTTTTGAGAAGTACCAGTATTAGAAACCTTGAGGAATGGAACTACTTGTTTCCAGACATGATGACCTGAACATTTTTTATGTAAATGAATTGTTCCCCCTTAAATGCTTGTATCTCTCTGTCCTGCCTCTCACTGTCTTCTCTATTTCTTGCTGTCTTTTTATACAGCAAGACAACAAGGTAGGTTACAGGTGATGAAACAGACAAACGAAAGAAGCCACCAAGTCGATTACAGATTGCCACTTAGATGTCAAGTCATGTAAGTCACTTTTGTATTGATCCAAATCTTTTTGATTCTGTCAGCGTTGAATCTATTATCGCTTTCATAAAGGAGACTGGCATTTACAATAAACTGTGATATTTACTCTTGAGTTTCTTACCCATCTTTTTACATCATTCTTTACTTCATTAATATTCAGTTTGCATGTCCTTAATGGGAGGATTGGCTCACTTGGTGACATCTTATCTCATTGGAGGCAGGACCTCTTTAATGGGAGTGTATTGATCCCATTGGAGGCTCCAATCTTTACCAGTTTTAACCTCATTTCCAAGGAAAAACAATATTATCAGTCTTGCCTTTTAATCTAAAACTGTTGAGTAGGCAGGGAATGCCCAGCCACTCAATATCATATTTTATGCACATTATAAATGACACATATTTCTTTTTCATTTAAAAAACTTCTTTTTATCAAACCAGCATTGAGTTTAAACCTTTTTATCACATTCTTAAATCTTATCATTTAAAACTTTTGAGTATATAGGGATTGCCCTGTAACTCGATATCTAAAACTGTTGAGTAGGCAGGGAATGCCCAGTCACTCAGTATCAATATCAATATCATATTTTATGTACATTATAAATGACACATATTTCTTTTTCATTTTAAAAAACTTCTTTTTATCAAACCAGCATTGAGTTTAAACCTTTTTATCACATTCTTAAATCTTATCATTTAAAACTTTTGAGTATATAGGGATTGCCCTGTAAATCGATAATGCCCTTTATGCATTCTTCTTAATTCAGTTCTTATCATTTAAAACATTTGAGTATATAGGGATTGCCCTTAACTCGATGATGCCCTTTATGCATTCTTCTTAATTCAGTTCTTATCATTTAAAACATTTGAGTATATAGGGATTACCCTGTAACTCGATGATACCCTTTATGCATTAAATTTTCTTAATTCAATTCTTTTATTGTCATTCAAACTTTATTCAGTTTAAACAACTCCACGTTTATTTATCTTTTAACATAGATATGCGCTCTAAATGACCAAAGTTGTCAATGCGCCATAAAACAACATTCATTCATTGTATTGATCCCCTCTCCCAGGCCCTTTCGACAATTTGACCATCTGCGACAGTGAGAAGCACAATTTACAATTTGAAGGAATATAGGAAAGCAGCCAGTGGCTTTGAGAGAATTTTCGAGAAGTACCAGTATTGGAAATCTTGAGGAATGAAACTACTTTTTTCCAGACATTATGACCTGAACATTGTTATTGTAGATGAATTGTTCACCCTTAAATGCTTGTATCACTCTGTCCTGCCCCTCACTGTCTTCTCTCTTTCTTGCTCTCTATTTTATACAGCAAGACAACAAGGTAGGTTGCCAAACAATCGAAAGAAGCCACCAAGTCGATTATAGATTGCCACCAAGTGAATATGCCTGTGTGTGTACCACAGATTGCCACTTAGATGTCAAGTCATGTAAGTCACTTTAGTATTGATACCCTCTCCCAGGCCCTCTTGACAATTTGACCATGTGCTACAGTGCCAATTACAGATTTTAAGCCAGAGAGAAGCACAGTTTACAATTTGAAAAATATAGGAAAGCAGCCAGTGGCTTTGAGAGAATGTTTTGAGAAGTACCAGTATTAGAAACCTTGAGGAATGAAACCACTTGTTTCCAGACATGATGACCTGAACACTGTTATCCTAAATGAATTGTTCCCCCTTGAATTCTTGTATCTCTCTGTCCTGCCTCTAACTGTCTTCTCTCTTTCTTGCTCTGTCTTATACAGCAAGACAACAAGGTAGGTTACAGGTAATGAAACAGACAAACGAAAGAAGCCACCAAGTCGATTACAGATTGCCACCAAGTGAATATGCCTATGTGTGTACCACAGATTGCCACTTAGATGTCAAGTCATGTAAGTCACTTTTGTAATGACCCCCTCTCCCAGTCCCTTTCGACAATTTGACGATGGGCTACAGTGCCAACTATAGATTTTCAGCCAGAGAGAAGCACAGTTTAGAATTTGAAAGAATATAGGAAAGCAGCCAGTGGCTTTGAGAGAATGTTTCGAGAAGTACCAGTGTTGGAAATCTTGAGGAATGGAACTGTTTGTTTACAGACATGATTACATGTACTCTGTTTTCCTAGATATCTCTCTGTCCTACCTCTCTCTGTCCTCTCTCTTTCTCTGTCTTTTTATACAGCAAGACAACAAGGTAGGTTACAGGTGATGAAACAGACAATCGAAAGAAGCCACCAAACCGATCACAGATTGCCACCAAGTGAATATGCCTGTGTTTGTACCACAGATTGCCATTTAGATGTCAAGTCATGTAAGTCACTTTTGTATTGATCCCCTTTCCCAGACCCTTTTGAATATTTGACCATGTGTTACAGTGCCAATTACAGATTTTAAGCCAGAGAGAAGCACAGTTTAGAATTTGAAAGAATATAGGAAAGAAGCCAGTGGCTTTGAGAGAATGTTTTGAGAAGAACCAGCATTTGAAACCATGAGGAATGGAACTACTTGTATACAGACAGGATTGCCTGTACTCTGTTATCGTAGATGATTTCTATCCCTCTGTCCTGCCTCTCTCTGTCCTCTCTCTTTCTCTGTCTTTTTATACCGTAAGACAACAAGGTAGGTTACAGGTGATGAAACAGACAAACGAAAGAAGCCACCAAGTCGATTACAGATTGTCACCAATATGCCTGTGTGTGTACCACAGATTGCCAGTTAGATGTCAAGTCATGTAAGTCACTTTTGTATTGATCCCCTTTCCCAGGCCCTTTCGACAATGTGCTACAGCGCCAATTACAGATTTTCAGCCAGAGAGAAGCACAGTTTACAATTTGAAAGAATATAGGAAGCAGCCAGTGGCCTTCAGAGAATGTTTTGAGAAGTACCAGTATTAGAAACCTTGAGGAATAAAACCACTTATTTCCAGACATGAATACCTGAACATTGTTATTGTAGATGAATGGTTCCCCCTTAAATGCTTGTATCTGTCTGTCCTGACTCTCACTGTCTTCTCTCTTTCTTGCCCTGTCTTTTTATACAGCAAGGCAATAAGGTAGGTTACAGGTGATGAAACAGACAAACGAAAGAAGCCACCAAGTCGATTACAGATTGCCACCAAGTGAATATGCCTGTGCCTGTACCACAGATTGTCACTTAGATGTCAAGTCACGTAAGTCACTTTTGTATTGATCCCCTCTCCCAGGCCCTTTTGACAATTTGACTAACTGCTACAGTGCCAATTACAGATTTTCAGCAAGAGAGAAGCACAGTTTACAATTTGAAGAAATATAGGAAAGCATCCAGTGGCTTTGAGAGAATGTTTTTAGAAGTACCAATATTAGAAACCTTGAGGAATGAAACCACTCGTTTCCAGACATGATGACCTGAACATTATTATTGTAGATGAATTGTTTCCCCTTAAATGCTTGTATCTGTCAGTCCTGCCTCTCACTGTCTTCCCTCTTTCTTGCTCTGTATTTTTATACAGTAAGACAACAAGGTAGGTTACAGGTGATGAAACAGACAAACGAAAGAAGCCACCAAGTCGATTACAGATTGCCACCAATATGCCTGTGTGTGTACCACAGATTGCCACTTAGATGTCAAGTCATGTAAGTCACTTTTGTATTGATCCCGTCTCCCAGGCCCTTTCGACAATGTGCTACAGCACCAATTACAGATTTTCAGCCAGAGAGAAGCACAGTTTACAATTTGAAAGAATATAGGAAGCATCCAGTGGCTTTGAGAGAATGTTTTGAGAAGTACCAGTATTAGAAAGCTTGAGGAATGAAACCACTTATTTCCAGACATGACGACCTGAACATTGTTATTGTAGATGAATGGTTCCCCCTTAAATGCTTGTATCTGTCTGTCCTGCCTCTCACTGTCTTCTCTCTTTCTTGCCCTGTCTTTTTATACAGCAAGACAATAAGGTAGGTTACAGGTGATGAAACAGACAAACGAAAGAAGCCACCAAGTCGATTACAGATTGCCACCAAGTGAATATGCCTGTGCCTGTACCACAGATTGTCACTTAGATGTCAAGTCACTAAGTCACTTTTGTATTGATCCCCTCTCGAAGGCCCTTTTGACAATTTGACTAACTGCTACAGTGCCAATTACAGATTTTCAGCAAGAGAGAAGCACAGTTTACAATTTGAAGAAATATATGAAAGCAGCCAGTGGCTTTGAGAGAATGTTTTTAGAAGTACAAGTATTAGCAACCTTGAGGAATGAAACCACTCGTTTCCAGACATGATGACCTGAACATTGTTATTGTAGATGAATTGTTTCCCCTTAAATGCTTGTATCTGTCTGTCCTGGTTCTCACTGTCTTCCCTCTTTCTTGCTCTGTATTTTTATACAGTAAGACAACAAGGTAGGTTACAGGTGATGAAACAGACAAACGAAAGAAGCCACCAAGTCGATTACAGATGGCCATCAAGTGAATATGCCTGTGTGTGTACCACAGATTGCCAGGTAGATGTGAAGTCATGTAAGTCACTTTTGTATTGATCCCCTCTCCCAGGCCCTTTCGACAATTTGATCATGTGCTACAGCGCCAATTACAGATTTTCAACCAGAGAGAAGCACAGTTTACAATTTAAAGAAATATAGGAAAGCATCCAGTGGCTTTGAGAGAATGTTTTGAGAAGTAACAGTATTAGAAACCTTGAGGAATGAAACCACTTGTTTCCAAACATGATGACCTGAACATTGTTATTGTAGATGAATTGTTCCCCATTAAATGCTTGTATCTCTCTGTCCTGCCTCTCACTGTCTTCTCTCTTTCTTGCCCTGTCTTTCTATACAGCAAGACAATAAGGTAGGTTACAGGTGATGAAACAGACAAACGAAAGAAGCCACCAAGTCGATTACAGATTGCCACCAAGTGAATATGCCTGTGTGTGTACCACAGATTGCCACGTAGATGTCAAGTCATGTAAGTCACTTTTGTATTGATTCCCTCTCCCAGGCCCTTTCGACAATTTGACCATGTGTTACAGTGCCAATTACAGATTTTCAGCCAGAGAGGAGCACAGTTTACAATTTGAAGGAATATAGGAAAGGAGCCAATGGCTTTGAGAGAATGTTACGAGAAGTACCAGTATTGGAAATCTTGAGGAATGGAACCGTTTGTTTACAGACATGATTACCTGTACTCTGTTATCCTAGATATCTCTCTGTCCTGCCTCTCTCTGTCCTCTCTCTTTCTCTGTCTTTTTATACAGCAAGACAACAAGGTAGGTTACAGGTGATGAAACAGACAAACGAAAGAAGCCACCAAGTCGATTACAGATTGCCACCAATATGCCTGTGTGTGTACCACAGATTGCCACTTAGATGTCAAGTCATGTAAGTCACTTTTGTATTGATCCCCTCTCCCAGGCCCTTTCGACAATTTGACCATGTGCTACAGCGCCAATTACAGATTTTCAGCCAGAGAGAAGCACAGTTTACAATTTGAAAGAATATAGGAAGCATCCAGTGGCTTTGAGAGAATGTTTTGAGAAGTACCAGTATTAGAAAGCTTGAGGAATGAAACCACTTATTTCCAGACATGACGACCTGAACATTGTTATTGTAGATGAATGGTTCCCCCTTAAATGCTTGTATCTGTCTGTCCTGCCTCTCACTGTCTTCTCTCTTTCTTGCCCTGTCTTTTTATACAGCAAGACAATAAGGTAGGTTACAGGTGATGAAACAGACAAACGAAAGAAGCCACCAAGTCGATTACAGATTGCCACCAAGTGAATATGCCTGTGCCTGTACCACAGATTGTCACTTAGATGTCAAGTCACGTAAGTCACTTTTGTATTGATCCCCTCTCCCAGGCCCTTTTGACAATTTGACTAACTGCTACAGTGCCAATTACAGATTTTCAGCAAGAGAGAAGCACAGTTTACGATTTAAAGAAATATAGGAAAGCATCCAGTGGCTTTGAGAGAATGTTTTGAGAAGTACCAGTATTAGAAAGCTTGAGGAATGAAACCACTTATTTCCAGACATGACGACCTGAACATTGTTATTGTAGATGAATTGTTCCCCCTTAAATGCTTGTATCTGTCTGTCCTGCCTCTCACTGTCTTCTCTCTTTCTTGCCCTGTCTTTTTATACAGCAAGACAATAAGGTAGGTTACAGGTGATGAAACAGACAAACGAAAGAAGCCACCAAGTCGATTACAGATTGCCACCAAGTGAATATGCCTGTGTATGTACCACAGATTGTCACTTAGATGTCAAGTCACGTAAGTCACTTTTGTATTGATCCCCTCTCCCAGGCCCTTTTGACAATTTGACTAACTGCTACAGTGCCAATTACAGATTTTCAGCAAGAGAGAAGCACAGTTTACAATTTGAAGAAATATAGGAAAGCAGCCAGTGGCTTTGAGAGAATGTTTTTAGAAGTACAAGTATTAGCAACCTTGAGGAATGAAACCACTCGTTTCCAGACATGATGACCTGAACATTGTTATTGTAGATGAATTGTTTCCCCTTAAATGCTTGTATCTGTCTGTCCTGGTTCTCACTGTCTTCCCTCTTTCTTGCTCTGTATTTTTATACAGTAAGACAACAAGGTAGGTTACAGGTGATGAAACAGACAAACGAAAGAAGCCACCAAGTCGATTACAGATTGCCACCAAGTGAATATGCCTGTGTGTGTACCACAGATTGCCACGTAGATGTGAAGTCATGTAAGTCACTTTTGTATTGATCCCCTCTCCCAGGCCCTTTCGACAATTTGTCCATGTGCTACAGCGCCAATTACAGATTTTCAACCAGAGAGAAGCACAGTTTACAATTTAAAGAAATATAGGAAAGCATCCAGTGGCTTTGAGAGAATGTTTTGAGAAGTACCAGTATTAGAAACCTTGAGGAATGAAACCACTTGTTTCCAGACATGATGACCTGAACATTGTTATTGTAGATGAATTGTTCCCCCTTCAATGCTTGTATCTCTCTGTCCTGCCTCTCACTGTCTTCTCTCTTTCTTGCCTTGTCTTTCTATACAGCAAGACAATAAGGTAGGTTACAGGTGATGAAACAGACAAACGAAAGAAGCCACCAAGTCGATTACAGCTTGCCACCAAGTGAATATGCCTGTGTGTGTACCAGAGATTGCCATGTAGATGTCAAGTCATGTAAGTCACTTTTGTATTGATCCCCTCTCCCAGGCCCTTTCGACAATTTGACCATGTGTTACAGTGCCAATTACAGATTTTCAGCCAGAGAGAAGCACAGTTTACAATTTGAAGGAATATAGGAAAGCAGCCAGTGGCTTTGAGAGAATGTTTCGAGAAGTACCAGTATTGGAAATCTTGAGGAATGGAACTGTTTACAGACATGATTACATGTACTCTGTTATCCTAGATATCTCTCTGTCCTGCCTCTCTCTGTCCTCTCTCTTTCTCTGTCTTTTTATACAGTAAGACAACAAGGTAGGTTACAGGTGATGAAACAGACAAACGAAAGAAGCCACCAAGTCGATTATAGATTGCCACCAAGTGAATATGCCTGTGTTTGTACCACAGATTGCCACTTAGATGTCAAGTCATGTAAGTCACTTTTGTATTGATACCCTCTCCCAAGCCCTTTGAACAATTTGACCATGTGTTACAGTGCCAATTACAGATTTTCAGCCAGAGAGAAGCACAGTTTACAATTTGAAAGAATATAGGAAAGAAGCCAGTGGCTTTGAGAGAATGTTTCAAGAAGTACCAGCATTTGAAACCATGAGGAATGGAACTACTTGTTTACAGACAGGATGGCTTGTACTCTGTTACCGTAGATTTCTATCCCTCTGTCCTGCCTCTCTCTGTCTTCTCTCTTTCTCTGTCTTTTTATACAGTAAGACAAGAAGGTAGGTTACAGGTGATGAAACAGACAAACGAAAGAACCCACCAAGTTGATTACAGATTGCCACCAAGTGAATATGCCTATGTTTGTACCACAGATTGCCACTTAGATGTCAAGTCATGTAAGTCACTTTTGTATTGATCCCCTTTCCCAGACCCTTTCGAATATTTGACCATGTGGTACAGTGCCAATTACAGATTTTAAGCCAGAGAGAAGCACAGTTTACAATTTGAAACAATATAGGAAAGCATCCAGTGGCTTTGAGAGATTGTTTTGAGAAGTACCAGTATTAGAAACCTTGAGGAATGAAATCACTTGTTTCCAGACATGATGACCTGAACATTGTTATTGTAGATGAATTGTTCCCCCTTAAATGCTTGTATCTCTCTGTCCTGCCTCTCACTGTCTTCTCTCTTTCTTGCCCTGTCTTTTTATACAGCAAGACAATAAGGTAGGTTACAGGTGATGAAACAGACAAACGAAAGAAGCCACCAAGTCGATTACAGCTTGCCACCAAGTGAATATGCCTGTGTGTGTACCACAGATTGCCACGTAGATGTGAAGTCATGTAAGTCACTTTTGTATTGATCCCCTCTCCCAGGCCCTTTCGACAATTTGACCATGTGCTACAGCGCCAATTACAGATTTTCAACCAGAGAGAAGCACAGTTTACAATTTAAAGAAATAGAGGAAAGCATCCAGTGGCTTTGAGAGAATGTTTTGAGAAGTACCAGTATTAGAAACCTTGAGGAATGAAACCACTTGTTTCCAGACATGATGACCTGAACATTGTTATTGTAGATGAATTGTTCCCCCTTAAATGCTTGTATCTCTCTGTCCTGCCTCTCACTGTCTTCTCTCTTTCTTGCCTTGTCTTTCTATACAGCAAGACAATAAGGTAGGTTACAGGTGATGAAACAGACAAACGAAAGAAGCCACCAAGTCGATTACAGATTGCCACCAAGTGAATATGCCTGTGTGTGTACCAGAGATTGCCATGTAGATGTCAAGTCATGTAAGTCACTTTTGTATTGATCCCCTCTCCCAGGCCCTTTCGACAATTTGACCATGTGTTACAGTGCAAATTACAGATTTTCAGCCAGAGAGAAGCACAGTTTACAATTTGAAGGAATATAGGAAAGCAGCCAGTGGCTTTGAGAGAATGTTTCAAGAAGTACCAGTATTGGAAATCTTGAGGAATGGAACTGTTTGTTTACAGACATGATTACATGTACTCTGTTATCCTAGATATCTCTCTGTCCTGCCTCTCTCTGTCCTCTCTCTTTCTCTGTCTTTCTATACAGTAAGACAACAAGGTAGGTTACAGGTGATGAAACAGACAAACGAAAGAAGCCACCAAGTCGATTATAGATTGCCACCAAGTGAATATGCCTGTGTTTGTACCACAGATTGCCACTTAGATGTCAAGTCATGTAAGTCACTTTTTATTTGATACCCTCTCCCAAGCCCTTTGAACAATTTGACCATGTGTTACAGTGCCAATTACAGATTTTCAGCCAGAGAGAAGCACAGTTTACAATTTGAAAGAATATAGGAAAGAAGCCAGTGGCTTTGAGAGAATGTTTCAAGAAGTACCAGCATTTGAAACCATGAGGAATGGAACTACTTGTTTACAGACAGGATGGCCTGTACTCTGTTACCGTAGATGATTTCTATCCCTCTGTCCTGCCTCTCTCTGTCTTCTCTCTTTCTCTGTCTTTTTATACAGTAAGACAAGAAGGTAGGTTACAGGTGATGAAACAGACAAACGAAAGAACCCACCAAGTTGATTACAGATTGCCACCAAGTGAATATGCCTATGTTTGTACCACAGATTGCCACTTAGATGTCAAGTCATGTAAGTCACTTTTGTATTGATCCCCTTTCCCAGACCCTTTCGAATATTTGACCATGTGGTACAGTGCCAATTACAGATTTTAAGCCAGAGAGAAGCACAGTTTACAATTTGAAACAATATAGGAAAGCATCCAGTGGCTTTGAGAGATTGTTTTGAGAAGTACCAGTATTAGAAACCTTGAGGAATGAAACCACTTGTTTCCAGACATGATGACCTGAACATTGTTATTGTAGATGAATTGTTCCCCCTTAAATGCTTGTATCTCTCTGTCCTGCCTCTCACTGTCTTCTCTCTTTCTTGCCCTGTCTTTTTATACAGCAAGACAATAAGGTAGGTTACAGGTGATGAAACAGACAAACGAAAGAAGCCACCAAGTCGATTACAGATTGCCACCAAGGGAATATGCCTGTGTATGTACCACAGATTGCCACTTAGATGTCAAGTCATGTAAGTCACTTTTGTATTGATCCCCTCTCCCATGCCCTTTCGACAATTTGACCATGTGCTACAGCGCCAATTAAAGATTTTCAGCCAGAGAGAAGCACAGTTTACAATGTAAAGAAATATAGGAAAGCATCCAGTGGCTTTGAGAGAATGATTTTAGAAGGACCAGTATTAGAAAGCTTGAGGAATGAAACCACTTGTTTCCAGACATGATGACCTGAACATTGTTATCCTAGATGAATTGTTGCCCCTTGAATGCTTGTATCTGTCTGTCCTGCCTCTCACTGTCTTCTCTCTTTCTTGCTCTGTCTTTTTATACAGCAAGACAACAAGGTAAGTTACAGGTGATGAGACAGACAAATGAAAGAAGCCACTAAGTCGATTACAGATTGCCACTAAGTGAATATGCCTGTGCCTGTACCACAGATTACCACTTAGATGTCAAGTCATGTAAGTCATTTTTGTATTGATCCCCTCTCCCAGGCCCTTTCGAATATTTGACCATGTGTTACAGTGCCAATTACAGATTTTCAGCCAGAGAGAAGCACAGTTTACAATTTGAAACAATATAGGAAAGCAGCCAGTGGCTTTCAGAGAATCTTTTGAGAAGTAACAGTATTTGAAACCATGAGGAATGAAACTACTTTTTTACAGACAGGATGACCTGTACTCTGTTATTGTAGATGAATTCTATCTCTCTGTCCTGCCTCTCTCTGTCCTCTCTCTTTCTCTGTCTTTTTATACAGCAAGACAATAAGGTAGGTTACACGTGATGAAACAGACAAACGAAAGAAGCCACCAAGTCGATTACAGATTGCCACCAAGTGAATATGCCTGTGCCTGTACCACAGATTGTCACTTAGATGTCAAGTCACGTAAGTTAATTTTGTATTGATCCCCTCTCCCAGGCCCTTTTGACAATTTGACTAACTGCTACAGTGCCAATTACAGATTTTCAGCAAGAGAGAAGCACAATTTACAATTCGAAGAAATATAGGAAAGCAGCCAGTGGCTTTGAGAGAATGTTTTTAGAAGTACCAATATTAGAAACCTTGAGGAATGAAACCACTCGTTTCCAGACATGATGACCTGAACATTATTATTGTAGATGAATTGTTTCCCCTTAAATGCTTGTATCTGTATGTCCTGGTTCTCACTGTCTTCCCTCTTTCTTGCTCTGTATTTTTATACAGTAAGACAACAAGGTAGGTTACAGGTGATGAAACAGACAAACGAAAGAAGCCACCAAGTCGATTACAGATTGCCACCAAGTGAATATGTCTGTGTGTGTACCGCAAATTGCCACGTAGATGTGAAGTCATGTAAGTCACTTTTGTATTGATCCCCTCTCCCATGCCCTTTCGACAATTTGACCATGTGGTACAGTGCCAATTACAGATTTTCAACCAGAGAGAAGCACAGTTTACAATTTAAAGAAATATAGGAAAGCATCCAGTGGCTTTGAGAGAATGTTTTGAGAAGTACCAGTATTAGAAACCTTGAGGAATGAAACCACTTGTTTCCAGACATGATGACCTGAACATTGTTATTGTAGATGAATTGTTCCCCCTTAAATGCTTGTATCTCTCTGTCCTGCCTCTCACTGTCTTCTCTCTTTCTTGCCCTGTCTTTTTATACAGCAAGACAATAATGTAGGTTATAGGTGATGAAACAGACAAACGAAAGAAGCCACCAAGTCGATTACAGCTTGCCACCAAGTCAATATGCCTGTGTGTGTACCACAGATTGCCACGTAGATGTCAAGTCATGTAAGTCACTTTTGTATTGATTCCCTCTCCCAGGCCCTTTCGACAATTTGACCATGTGTTACAGTGCCAATTACAGATTTTCAGCCAGAGAGGAGCACAGTTTACAATTTGAAGGAATATAGGAAAGGAGCCAGTGGCTTTGAGAGAATGTTACGAGAAGTACCAGTATTGGAAATCTTGAGGAATGGAACCGTTTGTTTACAGACATGATTACCTGTACTCTGTTATCCTAGATATCTCTCTGTCCTGGCTCTCTCTGTCCTCTCTCTTTCTCTGTCTTTTTATACAGCAAGACAACAAGGTAGGTTACAGGTGATGAAACAGACAAACGAAAGAAGCCACCAAGTCGATTACAGCTTGCCACCAAGTGAATATGCCTGTGTGTGTACCAGAGATTGCCATGTAGATGTCAAGTCATGTAAGTCACTTTTGTATTGATCCCCTCTCCCAGGCCCTTTCGACAATTTGACCATGTGTTACAGTGCCAATTACAGATTTTCAGCCAGAGAGAAGCACAGTTTACAATTTGAAGGAATATAGGAAAGCAGCCAGTGGCTTTGAGAGAATGTTTCGAGAAGTACCAGTATTGGAAATCTTGAGGAATGGAACTGTTTGTTTACAGACATGATTACATGTACTCTGAATGAATGAATGAATGAATGTTGTTTTATGGCGCATCGACAACTTTGGTCATTTAGCGCGCATATCTATGTTAAAAGATAGATAAACGTGGAGTTGTTTAAACTGAATAAAGTTTGAATGACAATAAAAGAATTGAATTAAGAAAATTTAATGCATAAAGGGCATCATCGAGTTACAGGGCAATCCCTATATACTCAAATGTTTTAAATGATAAGAACTGAATTAAGAAGAATGCATAAAGGGCATTATCAAGTTACAGGGCAATCCCTATATACTCAGAAGTTTTAAATGATAAGATTTAAGAATGTGATAAAAAGGTTTAAACTCTATGCTGGTTTGATAAAAAGAAGTTTTTTAAATGAAAAAAATATGTGTCATTTATAATGTGCATAAAATATGATATTGAGTGGCTGGGTGTCCCTGCCTACTCCAAAGCTTTAGGTTAAAAGGTAAGATTGATAATATTGTTTTTCCTTGGAAATGAGGTTAAAACTGATAAAGATTGGGGCCTCCAATGGGATAAGATACTCCCATTAAAGAGGTCCCGTCTCCAATGAGATAAGATGTCTCCGAGAGAGCCAATCCTCCCATTAAGGAGATGCAAACTTAATATTAATGAAGTAAAGAATGTTGTAAAAAGATGGGTAAGAAACTCCAGAGTAAATATCACAGTTTATTGTAAATGCCAATCTCCTTTATGAAAGCAATAATAGATTCAACACTGACAGAATCAAAAAGATTTTTCAAACTATCAACGCTGAAATATTTTGAACGAACTGGCTGAAAGTCAATGCAATCTAGTAGGATATGTTTTACAGAAAAGGTTGCATTGCATGGTATACATTCAGGGGCATCATCTCTTGTCAAGAGCCAGGAATGTGTGATGCGTGAATGGCCAATTCGAAGTCGTGCAATTATCACTTCTTCTCGACGAACGGATCTGTAAACGGGATACCATTCACCAAGGGATGGTTTAACTGAATGCAGTTTATTGAAAATATCAGCATCCCACTGGGATTGTCAAGAAGATTGGATACGTGATAAAACGGAGGATTTAAAATCAGTGTGTGGAACTTTAAAGTCTGAAATGTGAAGGTTAAGTGCAGATTTGGCAGACCTATCGGCATTTTCATTGCCTTTGATGCCTACATGACTTGGAAGCCAGCAGAACACAAGTCTATTCTTAGAAGAAATTTGTGAGATCCTTTCAAGTAAACTGCAGATTAAAGGATTCTCAAGTCGTTGATTTGAAAGGGCCTGTAATGTTGACAAAGAGTCTGAAAAGATAATAAAACGGTTGGAATTAGAACTTTCAACTAGATTAAGGGCAAGATCTACTGCTTTAATTTCAGCAGAGAAGATAGAGGAGTTGTTTGGAAGGCGGCATTTTAAGCTCCTTTGTCCATAAACAGCGGCAGCTGCTACAGAATTGCCTTCTTTAGATCCATCTGTATAGATGGGTTTGAAGGAAAAATAATGCTCCTTTATCTCGTTGTATCTAGCATGAAATACAGTTCTATCCGTGACACACTTTTTGTCAGATGCAAGGTCAAATCTGAATTCTGCACTGTTTAGTGTCCATGGAGGGATTTCAGAGATTTTATAGTCGGCAATAGACTCGGTGTCTATGCCAAGGTTATCTACAATGGGCTCCATGCGGATACCAAATGGAGGAATAACATTTGGTTTCCTTTCAAAAAGACGTTTATATTCAGGTTTAAAGACAACGTTGTGAGTTGGATTAAAACGATTCGACTTAAGTTTTAAAATATATTGAAGTGAGAGTTTTTCTCTCCTGTAAGAAAGGGAAGGTTCATTAGCCTCAACATAGAGACTATTGACGGGAGAAGTTCTGAAAGCTCCAAGTACAAGACGCAGACCTTCGTGGTGTATAGAATCGAGAATTTTCAGATAGGATTTACGGGCCGATCCGTATACAACAGATCCATAGTCTAACTTGGAGCGAACTAAAGACCGATAAAGCCGCAAGAGGACTTTACGGTCTGCTCCCCATTCAGAATGAGCCACAACCTTAAGAAGATTAAGAGCCTTCTTGCACTTCTTTTTAAGTGCAGTGATGTGAAGAAGGAAAGAAAGCTTTCTGTCAAAGATGACTCCAAGAAATTTAAACTCAGAAACGACTTCAATTTTAGTTTTGTCCAGATAAAGTTCAGGATCTGGATGAACACCTCGTAGATTACAGAGGTGCATGCACTTAGTTTTGGACTTTGAAAATTTGAAGCCATTTTCATCAGACCATGTTTGCAATTTGTTGAGACATTGCTGAAGTTGTCTCTCAATAATGTTCATATTTTGAGATCTGAAGCATATGACGAAGTCATCAACATAGAGGGAACAGTCTACACCAGGACAGATAGCTTTGACTATACTGTTTATTTTCACACTGAAAAGTGTAACAGAGAGAATACATCCTTGGGGTACACCCATCTCCTGTTCACGGGCTCCCGAGACAGTATTACCAACTCGGACGCGGAAAAGACGTTCATCCAAGAAGGCTGAAATAAAAAGAGGAAGACGGCCTCGAAGACCAAAGTCATGCAAGTCTTTCAGAATTCCGTATTTCCAAGTTGTATCGTAAGCGCTTTCAAGGTCGAAAAAGACAGATACTACATGCTGTCTATTAATAAAGGCTTCTCTGACAAAGGTTTCAAAGCGGACAAGATGATCTATGGTGCCACGCTGGCGACGAAATCCACTCTGTACATCAACGATGAGGTTGTTCTTCTCTAAAAACCAGACAAGCCTGTCGTTGACCATACGTTCTAGGGTCTTGCAGAGACAACTAGTAAGAGCTATTGGCCGATAGTTAGCCGGGTCACTAGCATCTTTGCCAGGTTTTGGGATAGGAATGACAAGTGCCTCCCGCCAGGATGCAGGAAAATCACCTGACTGCCAGATATCATTAAAAATATCAAGTAAAACTGAGAGGGAAGTAAAAGGTAAGTGTTTTAAAAACTGGTAATGAACTTTATCTGGGCCAGGAGAAGAATCATGAGCTTTATTCAGAGCAGATTTTAATTCTTTACAAGTGAAGAGTTTATTATAATGCTCTGAATTCGAAGACTTGAAATTAAGCTTTTTCTTTTCTTCTCTAGTTTTATTCCTCTGAAACTTTTCTGAATAGTTTGCAGAGGAAGACTTTTTGCAAAAGGTGTTAGCAAGAGCCTCAGCTATATCCTGGGGAGATTCCAACGAAGTATTGTTAACCTCAAGGTGACTAACAGGGGTCTGGCCTTTGCCATTGATCTTTCTGATCATATCCCAGGCTTTTTTAGTAGTAGTTCTACTATTCAACTTAGAGACATATTGTCTCCAGGCCTTGCGCTTATTTTCTTTAATGGTACGACGGGCTTTTGCCCTGGAAATACGGAATAAGTTAAGGTTGTCTTTGGTAGGCCTGAGATTAAATTTTCTAAGGGCCTGTTTTCTGTCTCTGACAGCCTGTTTACAATCATCATTGTACCAAGGCTTGTCAGGTCGTTTTGGGTTTGTCGAGGTCTGAGGGACGGACTGTTTAGCTGCATCAATTAATAGGGAAGTGAAAAGTTTTGCAGGATCATCGCAATTTCCAAATTTATCATGTGTAATGGTCTGTTCACATAGGGTTTCAAATTTATTCCAATTGGCTTTGGAAAGCTTCCATTTCTGTGGTCGTACACTGCTGGACGGTTGTGTAGATGAAAAGATAATGGGGAAGTGATCACTTCCACACAAATCTTCAGTCACTTTCCAAGTAAAATTGGGAAGTAAGACTGGGCTGCATAATGTTAAATCAATGGAAGAGTAAGATCCAGTTGCTGGATGCAAGTAGGTTTTGGATTTGTTATCATTCATGAAAGACAGAGAGTTGTTCGAAATGAAGTTCTCCAACTGGAGACCTCTCTGATTGGTGTCATTGCAACCCCACATTACATTGTGACTATTAAAGTCCCCAGCAAGAATATAGGGGGATGGCAATTGTGAAATGAGATCATTCAGATTGGTTTCATTGATAGGTATGCTTGGCGGGAGATATAAAGAACACAGTGTAACAGCACTGTGTATAGATAACCTGACAGCAACAGCTTGCAGGTTTGTATTTAAAGAGATGACTTTGTGAGGAATGTTGTTGTTTACAATAATAGAAACACCTCCTCTGGCTTTTTCACCTTCGGTAAAAATCTTGTTATAAACAGAATGATATTTGATAGTGATATCATCCTCCCGTTTAAGGAAGGTTTCTTGCAGACAAACAGCAACTGGTTTGTGCTCATTGATTAAAAGTGAAAGTTCGTCAAAGTTTGACTTCAGACCTCGACAATTCCACTGGATTATGGTATCCATAGTGCATGAGGAAAGTATAAAGACTAAAGTAAAAAACGAGGCCATAAACCAATGCATTTTAAAATAGACTGGTTAAGATTTAATTACAGATGTCTCGGCTTTGGATGATTGCCAAGCGTCAAAATCCTTGTTCCAAAGATCTTTGGAAGTGGACCAGATAGAGGCTTCTGAATCTGAAGCCTCACCTTCCAGATTTTCAGTATCTGCATCCATGTCCTCTAGCTCCGAAAATCTGTTGGAGGTAGGGACAGGATCATTTACCTTGACTGTGATCTCACAAGATCTTTGGTTATCTTTAGATTGTTGTTCAGATTTGGAAGAAGACCTTTTAGGAGGTCGCGGTGTATGATTGGGATTGTTATCCTTGGATGAGACGTTAGGTTTTGTTGTAGACTGTGAAGATGAAGGTTGTGGTTTCTTAGGAGGTGGTTGTGTAGAGGTAGATGGCTTTGGAGTTTTCCGTGAAGAATTTTGTGAAGGTGTCGATGGCTTTGAATTTTTTTGAGATGAACTATTTTGAGAGTTTGTGGGTTTTGAGGATGCCGAAGAGGTTGTGTTTGTTTTAGATACAGATGGAGAGTCAGGGATTAGTTTGGACAAGGTGGATGGAGGAAGAAGTTCTTTCAGTTCAGAAGCTACATCAGGAAATTTTTTAAGTAGAACTTTCGCAAGAATTTTACAAGTGCTGCAGTCGTCCTTTTCAGTTGACGAGCCAACAACACCTGCATAACTAGGACCAGAAGAGGTTTTCTTGCGTTGTTCAAATATTTTCCTTGCCTCTGGAAAGCTAACATTATTGTTGTATTTAATGGAAAGAATTTCTTTTTCTTCCTTCCATACAGGGCACTCTCTTGAAAAAGTAGAGTGTTGAGACTTACAATTGATACAAAGAGGAGGATTTGAACAAGTAGTGCTGTCATGGTCAGGTCCTTGATGAGCACATTTAGAACATGTTTCTTGGTTAGGACATTTACTGATGTGATGGCCGTACCGCTGGCATTTAAAACATCGCAAGGGGTTTGGCACATACACATCTACTTTTACTACTTGAAAGCCTATCTTGATAGAGTTTGGAAGAACAGGTGAAGAAAATGTTAAAATGTATGTGTTTGTAAGTCTCTGCTCTCCATCTCTGCGTACAGAAATCCGCTGAACATCGGATACACCTTGTTGCTTTAGGTTGTCTTTAATTTCTTGCAAGGAGCTGCAGTATGTAAGTTCTTTACATCTTATTACTCCCTTACAAGAATTGAGTGTGGGATGTGGAAAAATTTTAACAGATAGATCAAAGAATTTGGTGTTTTTCAAAAGATTCAGTGCTTGTTGATTGGTGAGACATTCAACAAGGAGAGTCTGGTCTTTTAGTTTTTTAACAGATTTAGGAGTTCCAAGGATGCTAGATATTTGTTTTTCAATTATAAAAGGAGAGAGCTTTGTGACTGGTTTTGAAGGATCTTGGGACTGAATAACAATAAAACGTGGAGAGTGAAAAGAGGTAGAAATTGAAGGTTCTGTTTCAGAATCACTGTCTGAAAGAGGGCGCTTGCTTTCAGTGAGCTTGGCCTTTTTTTGAGACGCCATGTTTGTGTGAAAAGTTTCACCACCCATGCTCCCCACCCGCCATGGAGCCCAACAAGGGGACATGGTCTGGGGAAAACCCATTCGCAGACCATGACAGGGATACATCAGTGGCATACTCGGTATGAAAGGGCTAGACTGGACATATGTATTCCCGCAGAAAGTCCTACCAAGCTTAGACCATCATTGAGAGGTTACAAATGTCAGTCAAATACCAAAAAACTTTCACCCGATTGACCCATGAGCCACCGCCTTCTAGGACTGAACAAGAAATATAATACCTGAAAAGAATGTGATATAATTATATGGAGAAGATGGTAAATTTAATTGAGAAGTGGATGTAAAAGAAAGACTATATCAGATGTCCTAGGGCAAGGCATGACCAGCCGATTGATCAGGTCGGGCCTTCCTGACCTCCCGTTTAGCCCAACTTAGGGCTACATGTACTCTGTTATCCTAGATATCTCTCTGTCCTGCCTCTCTCTGTCCTCTTTCTTTCTCTGTCTTTTTATACAGTAAGACAACAAGGTAGGTTACAGGTGATGAAACAGACAAACGAAAGAAGCCACCAAGTCGATTATAGATTGCCACCAAGTGAATATGCCTGTGTTTGTACCACAGATTGCCACTTAGATGTCAAGTCATGTAAGTCACTTTTGTATTGATACCCTCTCCCAAGCCCTTTGAACAATTTGACCATGTGTTACAGTGCCAATTACAGATTTTCAGCCAGAGAGAAGCACAGTTTACAATTTGAAAGAATATAGGAAAGAAGCCAGTGGCTTTGAGAGAATGTTTCAAGAAGTACCAGCATTTGAAACCATGAGGAATGGAACTACTTGTTTACAGACAGGATAGCCTGTACTCTATTATCGTAGATGATTTCTATCCCTCTGTCCTGCCTCTCTCTGTCTTCTCTCTTTCTCTGTCTTTTTATACAGTAAGACAAGAAGGTAGGTTACAGGTGATGAAACAGACAAACGAAAGAACCCACCAAGTTGATTACAGATTGCCACCAAGTGAATATGCCTATGTTTGTACCACAGATTGCCACTTAGATGTCAAGTCATGTAAGTCACTTTTGTATTGATCCCCTTTCCCAGACCCTTTCGAATATTTGACCATGTGGTACAGTGCCAATTACAGATTTTAAGCCAGAGAGAAGCACAGTTTACAATTTGAAACAATATAGGAAAGCATCCAGTGGCTTTGAGAGATTGTTTTGAGAAGTACCAGTATTAGAAACCTTGAGGAATGAAATCACTTGTTTCCAGACATGATGACCTGATCCCCTTTCCCAGACCCTTTCGAATATTTGACCATGTGGTACAGTGCCAATTACAGATTTTAAGCCAGAGAGAAGCACAGTTTACAATTTGAAACAATATAGGAAAGCATCCAGTGGCTTTGAGAGATTGTTTTGAGAAGTACCAGTATTAGAAACCTTGAGGAATGAAATCACTTGTTTCCAGACATGATGACCTGAACATTGTTATTGTAGATGAATTGTTCCCCCTTAAATGCTTGTATCTCTCTGTCCTGCCTCTCACTGTCTTCTCTCTTTCTTGCCCTGTCTTTTTATACAGCAAGACAATAAGGTAGGTTACAGGTGATGAAACAGACAAACGAAAGAAGCCACCAAGTCGATTACAGCTTGCCACCAAGTGAATATGCCTGTGTGTGTACCACAGATTGCCACGTAGATGTGAAGTCATGTAAGTCACTTTTGTATTGATCCCCTCTCCCAGGCCCTTTCGACAATTTGACCATGTGCTACAGCGCCAATTACAGATTTTCAACCAGAGAGAAGCACAGTTTACAATTTAAAGAAATAGAGGAAAGCATCCAGTGGCTTTGAGAGAATGTTTTGAGAAGTACCAGTATTAGAAACCTTGAGGAATGAAACCACTTGTTTCCAGACATGATGACCTGAACATTGTTATTGTAGATGAATTGTTCCCCCTTAAATGCTTGTATCTCTCTGTCCTGCCTCTCACTGTCTTCTCTCTTTCTTGCCTTGTCTTTCTATACAGCAAGACAATAAGGTAGGTTACAGGTGATGAAACAGACAAACGAAAGAAGCCACCAAGTCGATTACAGCTTGCCACCAAGTGAATATGCCTGTGTGTGTACCAGAGATTGCCATGTAGATGTCAAGTCATGTAAGTCACTTTTGTATTGATCCCCTCTCCCAGGCCCTTTCGACAATTTGACCATGTGTTACAGTGCAAATTACAGATTTTCAGCCAGAGAGAAGCACAGTTTACAATTTGAAGGAATATAGGAAAGCAGCCAGTGGCTTTGAGAGAATGTTTCAAGAAGTACCAGTATTGGAAATCTTGAGGAATGGAACTGTTTGTTTACAGACATGATTACATGTACTCTGTTATCCTAGATATCTCTCTGTCCTGCCTCTCTCTGTCCTCTCTCTTTCTCTGTCTTTCTATACAGTAAGACAACAAGGTAGGTTACAGGTGATGAAACAGACAAACGAAAGAAGCCACCAAGTCGATTATAGATTGCCACCAAGTGAATATGCCTGTGTTTGTACCACAGATTGCCACTTAGATGTCAAGTCATGTAAGTCACTTTTTATTTGATACCCTCTCCCAAGCCCTTTGAACAATTTGACCATGTGTTACAGTGCCAATTACAGATTTTCAGCCAGAGAGAAGCACAGTTTACAATTTGAAAGAATATAGGAAAGAAGCCAGTGGCTTTGAGAGAATGTTTCAAGAAGTACCAGCATTTGAAACCATGAGGAATGGAACTACTTGTTTACAGACAGGATGGCCTGTACTCTGTTACCGTAGATGATTTCTATCCCTCTGTCCTGCCTCTCTCTGTCTTCTCTCTTTCTCTGTCTTTTTATACAGTAAGACAAGAAGGTAGGTTACAGGTGATGAAACAGACAAACGAAAGAACCCACCAAGTTGATTACAGATTGCCACCAAGTGAATATGCCTATGTTTGTACCACAGATTGCCACTTAGATGTCAAGTCATGTAAGTCACTTTTGTATTGATCCCCTTTCCCAGACCCTTTCGAATATTTGACCATGTGGTACAGTGCCAATTACAGATTTTAAGCCAGAGAGAAGCACAGTTTACAATTTGAAACAATATAGGAAAGCATCCAGTGGCTTTGAGAGATTGTTTTGAGAAGTACCAGTATTAGAAACCTTGAGGAATGAAACCACTTGTTTCCAGACATGATGACCTGAACATTGTTATTGTAGATGAATTGTTCCCCCTTAAATGCTTGTATCTCTCTGTCCTGCCTCTCACTGTCTTCTCTCTTTCTTGCCCTGTCTTTTTATACAGCAAGACAATAAGGTAGGTTACAGGTGATGAAACAGACAAACGAAAGAAGCCACCAAGTCGATTACAGATTGCCACCAAGGGAATATGCCTGTGTATGTACCACAGATTGCCACTTAGATGTCAAGTCATGTAAGTCACTTTTGTATTGATCCCCTCTCCCATGCCCTTTCGACAATTTGACCATGTGCTACAGCGCCAATTAAAGATTTTCAGCCAGAGAGAAGCACAGTTTACAATGTAAAGAAATATAGGAAAGCATCCAGTGGCTTTGAGAGAATGATTTTAGAAGGACCAGTATTAGAAAGCTTGAGGAATGAAACCACTTGTTTCCAGACATGATGACCTGAACATTGTTATCCTAGATGAATTGTTGCCCCTTGAATGCTTGTATCTGTCTGTCCTGCCTCTCACTGTCTTCTCTCTTTCTTGCTCTGTCTTTTTATACAGCAAGACAACAAGGTAAGTTACAGGTGATGAGACAGACAAATGAAAGAAGCCACTAAGTCGATTACAGATTGCCACTAAGTGAATATGCCTGTGCCTGTACCACAGATTACCACTTAGATGTCAAGTCATGTAAGTCATTTTTGTATTGATCCCCTCTCCCAGGCCCTTTCGAATATTTGACCATGTGTTACAGTGCCAATTACAGATTTTCAGCCAGAGAGAAGCACAGTTTACAATTTGAAACAATATAGGAAAGCAGCCAGTGGCTTTCAGAGAATCTTTTGAGAAGTAACAGTATTTGAAACCATGAGGAATGAAACTACTTTTTTACAGACAGGATGACCTGTACTCTGTTATTGTAGATGAATTCTATCTCTCTGTCCTGCCTCTCTCTGTCCTCTCTCTTTCTCTGTCTTTTTATACAGCAAGACAATAAGGTAGGTTACACGTGATGAAACAGACAAACGAAAGAAGCCACCAAGTCGATTACAGATTGCCACCAAGTGAATATGCCTGTGCCTGTACCACAGATTGTCACTTAGATGTCAAGTCACGTAAGTTAATTTTGTATTGATCCCCTCTCCCAGGCCCTTTTGACAATTTGACTAACTGCTACAGTGCCAATTACAGATTTTCAGCAAGAGAGAAGCACAATTTACAATTCGAAGAAATATAGGAAAGCAGCCAGTGGCTTTGAGAGAATGTTTTTAGAAGTACCAATATTAGAAACCTTGAGGAATGAAACCACTCGTTTCCAGACATGATGACCTGAACATTATTATTGTAGATGAATTGTTTCCCCTTAAATGCTTGTATCTGTATGTCCTGGTTCTCACTGTCTTCCCTCTTTCTTGCTCTGTATTTTTATACAGTAAGACAACAAGGTAGGTTACAGGTGATGAAACAGACAAACGAAAGAAGCCACCAAGTCGATTACAGATTGCCACCAAGTGAATATGTCTGTGTGTGTACCGCAAATTGCCACGTAGATGTGAAGTCATGTAAGTCACTTTTGTATTGATCCCCTCTCCCATGCCCTTTCGACAATTTGACCATGTGGTACAGTGCCAATTACAGATTTTCAACCAGAGAGAAGCACAGTTTACAATTTAAAGAAATATAGGAAAGCATCCAGTGGCTTTGAGAGAATGTTTTGAGAAGTACCAGTATTAGAAACCTTGAGGAATGAAACCACTTGTTTCCAGACATGATGACCTGAACATTGTTATTGTAGATGAATTGTTCCCCCTTAAATGCTTGTATCTCTCTGTCCTGCCTCTCACTGTCTTCTCTCTTTCTTGCCCTGTCTTTTTATACAGCAAGACAATAATGTAGGTTATAGGTGATGAAACAGACAAACGAAAGAAGCCACCAAGTCGATTACAGCTTGCCACCAAGTCAATATGCCTGTGTGTGTACCACAGATTGCCACGTAGATGTCAAGTCATGTAAGTCACTTTTGTATTGATTCCCTCTCCCAGGCCCTTTCGACAATTTGACCATGTGTTACAGTGCCAATTACAGATTTTCAGCCAGAGAGGAGCACAGTTTACAATTTGAAGGAATATAGGAAAGGAGCCAGTGGCTTTGAGAGAATGTTACGAGAAGTACCAGTATTGGAAATCTTGAGGAATGGAACCGTTTGTTTACAGACATGATTACCTGTACTCTGTTATCCTAGATATCTCTCTGTCCTGGCTCTCTCTGTCCTCTCTCTTTCTCTGTCTTTTTATACAGCAAGACAACAAGGTAGGTTACAGGTGATGAAACAGACAAACGAAAGAAGCCACCAAGTCGATTACAGCTTGCCACCAAGTGAATATGCCTGTGTGTGTACCAGAGATTGCCATGTAGATGTCAAGTCATGTAAGTCACTTTTGTATTGATCCCCTCTCCCAGGCCCTTTCGACAATTTGACCATGTGTTACAGTGCCAATTACAGATTTTCAGCCAGAGAGAAGCACAGTTTACAATTTGAAGGAATATAGGAAAGCAGCCAGTGGCTTTGAGAGAATGTTTCGAGAAGTACCAGTATTGGAAATCTTGAGGAATGGAACTGTTTGTTTACAGACATGATTACATGTACTCTGAATGAATGAATGAATGAATGTTGTTTTATGGCGCATCGACAACTTTGGTCATTTAGCGCGCATATCTATGTTAAAAGATAGATAAACGTGGAGTTGTTTAAACTGAATAAAGTTTGAATGACAATAAAAGAATTGAATTAAGAAAATTTAATGCATAAAGGGCATCATCGAGTTACAGGGCAATCCCTATATACTCAAATGTTTTAAATGATAAGAACTGAATTAAGAAGAATGCATAAAGGGCATTATCAAGTTACAGGGCAATCCCTATATACTCAGAAGTTTTAAATGATAAGATTTAAGAATGTGATAAAAAGGTTTAAACTCTATGCTGGTTTGATAAAAAGAAGTTTTTTAAATGAAAAAAATATGTGTCATTTATAATGTGCATAAAATATGATATTGAGTGGCTGGGTGTCCCTGCCTACTCCAAAGCTTTAGGTTAAAAGGTAAGATTGATAATATTGTTTTTCCTTGGAAATGAGGTTAAAACTGATAAAGATTGGGGCCTCCAATGGGATAAGATACTCCCATTAAAGAGGTCCCGTCTCCAATGAGATAAGATGTCTCCGAGAGAGCCAATCCTCCCATTAAGGAGATGCAAACTTAATATTAATGAAGTAAAGAATGTTGTAAAAAGATGGGTAAGAAACTCCAGAGTAAATATCACAGTTTATTGTAAATGCCAATCTCCTTTATGAAAGCAATAATAGATTCAACACTGACAGAATCAAAAAGATTTTTCAAACTATCAACGCTGAAATATTTTGAACGAACTGGCTGAAAGTCAATGCAATCTAGTAGGATATGTTTTACAGAAAAGGTTGCATTGCATGGTATACATTCAGGGGCATCATCTCTTGTCAAGAGCCAGGAATGTGTGATGCGTGAATGGCCAATTCGAAGTCGTGCAATTATCACTTCTTCTCGACGAACGGATCTGTAAACGGGATACCATTCACCAAGGGATGGTTTAACTGAATGCAGTTTATTGAAAATATCAGCATCCCACTGGGATTGTCAAGAAGATTGGATACGTGATAAAACGGAGGATTTAAAATCAGTGTGTGGAACTTTAAAGTCTGAAATGTGAAGGTTAAGTGCAGATTTGGCAGACCTATCGGCATTTTCATTGCCTTTGATGCCTACATGACTTGGAAGCCAGCAGAACACAAGTCTATTCTTAGAAGAAATTTGTGAGATCCTTTCAAGTAAACTGCAGATTAAAGGATTCTCAAGTCGTTGATTTGAAAGGGCCTGTAATGTTGACAAAGAGTCTGAAAAGATAATAAAACGGTTGGAATTAGAACTTTCAACTAGATTAAGGGCAAGATCTACTGCTTTAATTTCAGCAGAGAAGATAGAGGAGTTGTTTGGAAGGCGGCATTTTAAGCTCCTTTGTCCATAAACAGCGGCAGCTGCTACAGAATTGCCTTCTTTAGATCCATCTGTATAGATGGGTTTGAAGGAAAAATAATGCTCCTTTATCTCGTTGTATCTAGCATGAAATACAGTTCTATCCGTGACACACTTTTTGTCAGATGCAAGGTCAAATCTGAATTCTGCACTGTTTAGTGTCCATGGAGGGATTTCAGAGATTTTATAGTCGGCAATAGACTCGGTGTCTATGCCAAGGTTATCTACAATGGGCTCCATGCGGATACCAAATGGAGGAATAACATTTGGTTTCCTTTCAAAAAGACGTTTATATTCAGGTTTAAAGACAACGTTGTGAGTTGGATTAAAACGATTCGACTTAAGTTTTAAAATATATTGAAGTGAGAGTTTTTCTCTCCTGTAAGAAAGGGAAGGTTCATTAGCCTCAACATAGAGACTATTGACGGGAGAAGTTCTGAAAGCTCCAAGTACAAGACGCAGACCTTCGTGGTGTATAGAATCGAGAATTTTCAGATAGGATTTACGGGCCGATCCGTATACAACAGATCCATAGTCTAACTTGGAGCGAACTAAAGACCGATAAAGCCGCAAGAGGACTTTACGGTCTGCTCCCCATTCAGAATGAGCCACAACCTTAAGAAGATTAAGAGCCTTCTTGCACTTCTTTTTAAGTGCAGTGATGTGAAGAAGGAAAGAAAGCTTTCTGTCAAAGATGACTCCAAGAAATTTAAACTCAGAAACGACTTCAATTTTAGTTTTGTCCAGATAAAGTTCAGGATCTGGATGAACACCTCGTAGATTACAGAGGTGCATGCACTTAGTTTTGGACTTTGAAAATTTGAAGCCATTTTCATCAGACCATGTTTGCAATTTGTTGAGACATTGCTGAAGTTGTCTCTCAATAATGTTCATATTTTGAGATCTGAAGCATATGACGAAGTCATCAACATAGAGGGAACAGTCTACACCAGGACAGATAGCTTTGACTATACTGTTTATTTTCACACTGAAAAGTGTAACAGAGAGAATACATCCTTGGGGTACACCCTTCTCCTGTTCACGGGCTCCCGAGACAGTATTACCAACTCGGACGCGGAAAAGACGTTCATCCAAGAAGGCTGAAATAAAAAGAGGAAGACGGCCTCGAAGACCAAAGTCATGCAAGTCTTTCAGAATTCCGTATTTCCAAGTTGTATCGTAAGCGCTTTCAAGGTCGAAAAAGACAGATACTACATGCTGTCTATTAATAAAGGCTTCTCTGACAAAGGTTTCAAAGCGGACAAGATGATCTATGGTGCCACGCTGGCGACGAAATCCACTCTGTACATCAACGATGAGGTTGTTCTTCTCTAAAAACCAGACAAGCCTGTCGTTGACCATACGTTCTAGGGTCTTGCAGAGACAACTAGTAAGAGCTATTGGCCGATAGTTAGCCGGGTCACTAGCATCTTTGCCAGGTTTTGGGATAGGAATGACAAGTGCCTCCCGCCAGGATGCAGGAAAATCACCTGACTGCCAGATATCATTAAAAATATCAAGTAAAACTGAGAGGGAAGTAAAAGGTAAGTGTTTTAAAAACTGGTAATGAACTTTATCTGGGCCAGGAGAAGAATCATGAGCTTTATTCAGAGCAGATTTTAATTCTTTACAAGTGAAGAGTTTATTATAATGCTCTGAATTCGAAGACTTGAAATTAAGCTTTTTCTTTTCTTCTCTAGTTTTATTCCTCTGAAACTTTTCTGAATAGTTTGCAGAGGAAGACTTTTTGCAAAAGGTGTTAGCAAGAGCCTCAGCTATATCCTGGGGAGATTCCAACGAAGTATTGTTAACCTCAAGGTGACTAACAGGGGTCTGGCCTTTGCCATTGATCTTTCTGATCATATCCCAGGCTTTTTTAGTAGTAGTTCTACTATTCAACTTAGAGACATATTGTCTCCAGGCCTTGCGCTTATTTTCTTTAATGGTACGACGGGCTTTTGCCCTGGAAATACGGAATAAGTTAAGGTTGTCTTTGGTAGGCCTGAGATTAAATTTTCTAAGGGCCTGTTTTCTGTCTCTGACAGCCTGTTTACAATCATCATTGTACCAAGGCTTGTCAGGTCGTTTTGGGTTTGTCGAGGTCTGAGGGACGGACTGTTTAGCTGCATCAATTAATAGGGAAGTGAAAAGTTTTGCAGGATCATCGCAATTTCCAAATTTATCATGTGTAATGGTCTGTTCACATAGGGTTTCAAATTTATTCCAATTGGCTTTGGAAAGCTTCCATTTCTGTGGTCGTACACTGCTGGACGGTTGTGTAGATGAAAAGATAATGGGGAAGTGATCACTTCCACACAAATCTTCAGTCACTTTCCAAGTAAAATTGGGAAGTAAGACTGGGCTGCATAATGTTAAATCAATGGAAGAGTAAGATCCAGTTGCTGGATGCAAGTAGGTTTTGGATTTGTTATCATTCATGAAAGACAGAGAGTTGTTCGAAATGAAGTTCTCCAACTGGAGACCTCTCTGATTGGTGTCATTGCAACCCCACATTACATTGTGACTATTAAAGTCCCCAGCAAGAATATAGGGGGATGGCAATTGTGAAATGAGATCATTCAGATTGGTTTCATTGATAGGTATGCTTGGCGGGAGATATAAAGAACACAGTGTAACAGCACTGTGTATAGATAACCTGACAGCAACAGCTTGCAGGTTTGTATTTAAAGAGATGACTTTGTGAGGAATGTTGTTGTTTACAATAATAGAAACACCTCCTCTGGCTTTTTCACCTTCGGTAAAAATCTTGTTATAAACAGAATGATATTTGATAGTGATATCATCCTCCCGTTTAAGGAAGGTTTCTTGCAGACAAACAGCAACTGGTTTGTGCTCATTGATTAAAAGTGAAAGTTCGTCAAAGTTTGACTTCAGACCTCGACAATTCCACTGGATTATGGTATCCATAGTGCATGAGGAAAGTATAAAGACTAAAGTAAAAAACGAGGCCATAAACCAATGCATTTTAAAATAGACTGGTTAAGATTTAATTACAGATGTCTCGGCTTTGGATGATTGCCAAGCGTCAAAATCCTTGTTCCAAAGATCTTTGGAAGTGGACCAGATAGAGGCTTCTGAATCTGAAGCCTCACCTTCCAGATTTTCAGTATCTGCATCCATGTCCTCTAGCTCCGAAAATCTGTTGGAGGTAGGGACAGGATCATTTACCTTGACTGTGATCTCACAAGATCTTTGGTTATCTTTAGATTGTTGTTCAGATTTGGAAGAAGACCTTTTAGGAGGTCGCGGTGTATGATTGGGATTGTTATCCTTGGATGAGACGTTAGGTTTTGTTGTAGACTGTGAAGATGAAGGTTGTGGTTTCTTAGGAGGTGGTTGTGTAGAGGTAGATGGCTTTGGAGTTTTCCGTGAAGAATTTTGTGAAGGTGTCGATGGCTTTGAATTTTTTTGAGATGAACTATTTTGAGAGTTTGTGGGTTTTGAGGATGCCGAAGAGGTTGTGTTTGTTTTAGATACAGATGGAGAGTCAGGGATTAGTTTGGACAAGGTGGATGGAGGAAGAAGTTCTTTCAGTTCAGAAGCTACATCAGGAAATTTTTTAAGTAGAACTTTCGCAAGAATTTTACAAGTGCTGCAGTCGTCCTTTTCAGTTGACGAGCCAACAACACCTGCATAACTAGGACCAGAAGAGGTTTTCTTGCGTTGTTCAAATATTTTCCTTGCCTCTGGAAAGCTAACATTATTGTTGTATTTAATGGAAAGAATTTCTTTTTCTTCCTTCCATACAGGGCACTCTCTTGAAAAAGTAGAGTGTTGAGACTTACAATTGATACAAAGAGGAGGATTTGAACAAGTAGTGCTGTCATGGTCAGGTCCTTGATGAGCACATTTAGAACATGTTTCTTGGTTAGGACATTTACTGATGTGATGGCCGTACCGCTGGCATTTAAAACATCGCAAGGGGTTTGGCACATACACATCTACTTTTACTACTTGAAAGCCTATCTTGATAGAGTTTGGAAGAACAGGTGAAGAAAATGTTAAAATGTATGTGTTTGTAAGTCTCTGCTCTCCATCTCTGCGTACAGAAATCCGCTGAACATCGGATACACCTTGTTGCTTTAGGTTGTCTTTAATTTCTTGCAAGGAGCTGCAGTATGTAAGTTCTTTACATCTTATTACTCCCTTACAAGAATTGAGTGTGGGATGTGGAAAAATTTTAACAGATAGATCAAAGAATTTGGTGTTTTTCAAAAGATTCAGTGCTTGTTGATTGGTGAGACATTCAACAAGGAGAGTCTGGTCTTTTAGTTTTTTAACAGATTTAGGAGTTCCAAGGATGCTAGATATTTGTTTTTCAATTATAAAAGGAGAGAGCTTTGTGACTGGTTTTGAAGGATCTTGGGACTGAATAACAATAAAACGTGGAGAGTGAAAAGAGGTAGAAATTGAAGGTTCTGTTTCAGAATCACTGTCTGAAAGAGGGCGCTTGCTTTCAGTGAGCTTGGCCTTTTTTTGAGACGCCATGTTTGTGTGAAAAGTTTCACCACCCATGCTCCCCACCCGCCATGGAGCCCAACAAGGGGACATGGTCTGGGGAAAACCCATTCGCAGACCATGACAGGGATACATCAGTGGCATACTCGGTATGAAAGGGCTAGACTGGACATATGTATTCCCGCAGAAAGTCCTACCAAGCTTAGACCATCATTGAGAGGTTACAAATGTCAGTCAAATACCAAAAAACTTTCACCCGATTGACCCATGAGCCACCGCCTTCTAGGACTGAACAAGAAATATAATACCTGAAAAGAATGTGATATAATTATATGGAGAAGATGGTAAATTTAATTGAGAAGTGGATGTAAAAGAAAGACTATATCAGATGTCCTAGGGCAAGGCATGACCAGCCGATTGATCAGGTCGGGCCTTCCTGACCTCCCGTTTAGCCCAACTTAGGGCTACATGTACTCTGTTATCCTAGATATCTCTCTGTCCTGCCTCTCTCTGTCCTCTTTCTTTCTCTGTCTTTTTATACAGTAAGACAACAAGGTAGGTTACAGGTGATGAAACAGACAAACGAAAGAAGCCACCAAGTCGATTATAGATTGCCACCAAGTGAATATGCCTGTGTTTGTACCACAGATTGCCACTTAGATGTCAAGTCATGTAAGTCACTTTTGTATTGATACCCTCTCCCAAGCCCTTTGAACAATTTGACCATGTGTTACAGTGCCAATTACAGATTTTCAGCCAGAGAGAAGCACAGTTTACAATTTGAAAGAATATAGGAAAGCAGCCAGTGGCTTTGAGAGAATGTTTCAAGAAGTACCAGCATTTGAAACCATGAGGAATGGAACTACTTGTTTACAGACAGGATAGCCTGTACTCTATTATCGTAGATGATTTCTATCCCTCTGTCCTGCCTCTCTCTGTCTTCTCTCTTTCTCTGTCTTTTTATACAGTAAGACAAGAAGGTAGGTTACAGGTGATGAAACAGACAAACGAAAGAACCCACCAAGTTGATTACAGATTGCCACCAAGTGAATATGCCTATGTTTGTACCACAGATTGCCACTTAGATGTCAAGTCATGTAAGTCACTTTTGTATTGATCCCCTTTCCCAGACCCTTTCGAATATTTGACCATGTGGTACAGTGCCAATTACAGATTTTAAGCCAGAGAGAAGCACAGTTTACAATTTGAAACAATATAGGAAAGCATCCAGTGGCTTTGAGAGATTGTTTTGAGAAGTACCAGTATTAGAAACCTTGAGGAATGAAATCACTTGTTTCCAGACATGATGACCTGATCCCCTTTCCCAGACCCTTTCGAATATTTGACCATGTGGTACAGTGCCAATTACAGATTTTAAGCCAGAGAGAAGCACAGTTTACAATTTGAAACAATATAGGAAAGCATCCAGTGGCTTTGAGAGATTGTTTTGAGAAGTACCAGTATTAGAAACCTTGAGGAATGAAATCACTTGTTTCCAGACATGATGACCTGAACATTGTTATTGTAGATGAATTGTTCCCCCTTAAATGCTTGTATCTCTCTGTCCTGCCTCTCACTGTCTTCTCTCTTTCTTGCCCTGTCTTTTTATACAGCAAGACAATAAGGTAGGTTACAGGTGATGAAACAGACAAACGAAAGAAGCCACCAAGTCGATTACAGATTGCCACCAAGTGAATATGCCTGTGTGTGTACCACAGATTGCCACGTAGATGTGAAGTCATGTAAGTCACTTTTGTATTGATCCCCTCTCCCAGGCCCTTTCGACAATTTGACCATGTGCTACAGCGCCAATTACAGATTTTCAACCAGAGAGAAGCACAGTTTACAATTTAAAGAAATATAGGAAAGCATCCAGTGGCTTTGAGAGAATGTTTTGAGAAGTACCAGTATTAGAAACCTTGAGGAATGAAACCACTTGTTTCCAGACATGATGACCTGAACATTGTTATTGTAGATGAATTGTTCCCCCTTAAATGCTTGTATCTCTCTGTCCTGCCTCTCACTGTCTTCTCTCTTTCTTGCCTTGTCTTTCTATACAGCAAGACAATAAGGTAGGTTACAGGTGATGAAACAGACAAACGAAAGAAGCCACCAAGTCGATTACAGCTTGCCACCAAGTGAATATGCCTGTGTGTGTACCAGAGATTGCCATGTAGATGTCAAGTCATGTAAGTCACTTTTGTATTGATCCCCTCTCCCAGGCCCTTTCGACAATTTGACCATGTGTTACAGTGCAAATTACAGATTTTCAGCCAGAGAGAAGCACAGTTTACAATTTGAAGGAATATAGGAAAGGAGCCAGTGGCTTTGAGAGAATGTTTCAAGAAGTACCAGTATTGGAAATCTTGAGGAATGGAACTGTTTGTTTACAGACATGATTACATGTACTCTGTTATCCTAGATATCTCTCTGTCCTGCCTCTCTCTGTCCTCTCTCTTTCTCTGTCTTTTTATACAGTAAGACAACAAGGTAGGTTACAGGTGATGAAACAGACAAACGAAAGAAGCCACCAAGTCGATTATAGATTGCCACCAAGTGAATATGCCTGTGTTTGTACCACAGATTGCCACTTAGATGTCAAGTCATGTAAGTCACTTTTTATTTGATACCCTCTCCCAAGCCCTTTGAACAATTTGACCATGTGTTACAGTGCCAATTACAGATTTTCAGCCAGAGAGAAGCACAGTTTACAATTTGAAAGAATATAGGAAAGAAGCCAGTGGCTTTGAGAGAATGTTTCAAGAAGTACCAGCATTTGAAACCATGAGGAATGGAACTACTTGTTTACAGACAGGATGGCCTGTACTCTGTTACCGTAGATGATTTCTATCCCTCTGTCCTGCCTCTCTCTGTCTTCTCTCTTTCTCTGTCTTTTTATACAGTAAGACAAGAAGGTAGGTTACAGGTGATGAAACAGACAAACGAAAGAACCCACCAAGTTGATTACAGATTGCCACCAAGTGAATATGCCTATGTTTGTACCACAGATTGCCACTTAGATGTCAAGTCATGTAAGTCACTTTTGTATTGATCCCCTTTCCCAGACCCTTTCGAATATTTGACCATGTGGTACAGTGCCAATTACAGATTTTAAGCCAGAGAGAAGCACAGTTTACAATTTGAAACAATATAGGAAAGCATCCAGTGGCTTTGAGAGATTGTTTTGAGAAGTACCAGTATTAGAAACCTTGAGGAATGAAACCACTTGTTTCCAGACATGATGACCTGAACATTGTTATTGTAGATGAATTGTTCCCCCTTAAATGCTTGTATCTCTCTGTCCTGCCTCTCACTGTCTTCTCTCTTTCTTGCCCTGTCTTTTTATACAGCAAGACAATAAGGTAGGTTACAGGTGATGAAACAGACAAACGAAAGAAGCCACCAAGTCGATTACAGATTGCCACCAAGGGAATATGCCTGTGTATGTACCACAGATTGCCACTTAGATGTCAAGTCATGTAAGTCACTTTTGTATTGATCCCCTCTCCCATGCCCTTTCGACAATTTGACCATGTGCTACAGCGCCAATTAAAGATTTTCAGCCAGAGAGAAGCACAGTTTACAATGTAAAGAAATATAGGAAAGCATCCAGTGGCTTTGAGAGAATGATTTTAGAAGGACCAGTATTAGAAAGCTTGAGGAATGAAACCACTTGTTTCCAGACATGATGACCTGAACATTGTTATCCTAGATGAATTGTTGCCCCTTGAATGCTTGTATCTGTCTGTCCTGCCTCTCACTGTCTTCTCTCTTTCTTGCTCTGTCTTTTTATACAGCAAGACAACAAGGTAAGTTACAGGTGATGAGACAGACAAACGAAAGAAGCCACTAAGTCGATTACAGATTGCCACTAAGTGAATATGCCTGTGCCTGTACCACAGATTACCACTTAGATGTCAAGTCATGTAAGTCATTTTTGTATTGGTCCCCTCTCCCAGGCCCTTTCGAATATTTGACCATGTGTTTCAGTGCCAATTACAGATTTTCAGCCAGAGAAAAGCACAGTTTACAATTTGAAACAATATAGGAAAGCAGCCAGTGGCTTTCAGAGAATCTTTTGAGAAGTAACAGTATTTGAAACCATGAGGAATGAAACTACTTTTTTACAGACAGGATGACCTGTACTCTGTTATTGTAGATGAATTCTATCTCTCTGTCCTGCCTGTGTCTGTCCTCTCTCTTTCTCTGTCTTTTTATACAGCAAGACAATAAGGTAGGTTACAGGTGATGAAACAGACAAACGAAAGAAGCCACCAAGTCGATTACAGATTGCCACCAAGTGAATATGCCTGTGCCTGTACCACAGATTGTCACTTAGATGTCAAGTCACGTAAGTTAATTTTGTATTGATCCCCTCTCCCAGGCCCTTTTGACAATTTGACTAACTGCTACAGTGCCAATTACACATTTTCAGCAAGAGAGAAGCACAATTTACAATTCGAAGAAATATAGGAAAGCAGCCAGTGGCTTTGAGAGAATGTTTTTAGAAGTACCAATATTAGAAACCTTGAGGAATGAAACCACTCGTTTCCAGACATGATGACCTGAACATTATTATTGTAGATGAATTGTTTCCCCTTAAATGCTTGTATCTGTATGTCCTGGTTCTCACTGTCTTCCCTCTTTCTTGCTCTGTATTTTTATACAGTAAGACAACAAGGTAGGTTACAGGTGATGAAACAGACAAACGAAAGAAGCCACCAAGTCGATTACAGATTGCCACCAAGTGAATATGTCTGTGTGTGTACCGCAAATTGCCACGTAGATGTGAAGTCATGTAAGTCACTTTTGTATTGATCCCCTCTCCCATGCCCTTTCGACAATTTGACCATGTGGTACAGTGCCAATTACAGATTTTCAACCAGAGAGAAGCACAGTTTACAATTTAAAGAAATATAGGAAAGCATCCAGTGGCTTTGAGAGAATGTTTTGAGAAGTACCAGTATTAGAAACCTTGAGGAATGAAACCACTTGTTTCCAGACATGATGACCTGAACATTGTTATTGTAGATGAATTGTTCCCCCTTAAATGCTTGTATGTCTCTGTCCTGCCTCTCACTGTCTTCTCTGTTTCTTGCCCTGTCTTTTTATACAGCAAGAATATAATGTAGGTTACAGGTGATGAAACAGACAAACGAAAGAAGCCACCAAGTCGATTACAGATTGCCACCAAGTCAATATGCCTGTGTGTGTACCACAGATTGCCACGTAGATGTCAAGTCATGTAAGTCACTTTTGTATTGATTCCCTCTCCCAGGCCCTTTCGACAATTTGACCATGGGTTACAGTGCCAATTACAGATTTTCAGCCAGAGAGGAGCACAGTTTACAATTTGAAGGAATATAGGAAAGGAGCCAGTGGCTTTGAGAGAATGTTACGAGAAGTACCAGTATTGGAAATCTTGAGGAATGGAACCGTTTGTTTACAGACATGATTACCTGTACTCTGTTATCCTAGATATCTCTCTGTCCTGCCTCTCTCTGTCCTCTCTCTTTCTCTGTCTTTTTATACAGCAAGACAACAAGGTAGGTTACAGGTGATGAAACAGACAAACGAAAGAAGCCACCAAGTCGATTACAGATTGCCAGCAATATGCCTGTGTGTGTACCACAGATTGCTACTTAGATGTCAAGTCACGTAAGTCACTTTTGTATTGATCCCCTCTCCCAGGCCCTTTTGACAATTTGACTAACTGCTACAGTGCCAATTACAGATTTTCAGCAAAAGAGAAGCACAGTTTACGATTTGAAGAAATATTGGAAAGCAGCCAGTGGCTTTGAGAGAATGTTTTTAGAAGTACCAGTATTAGAAACCTTCAGGAATGAAACCACTCGTTTCCAGACATGATGACCTGAACATTGTTATTGTAGATGAATTGTTTCCCCTTAAATGCTTGTATCTGTCCTTCCTGGTTCTCACTGTCTTCCCTCTTTCTTGCTCTGTATTTTTATACAGTAAGACAACAAGGTAGGTTACAGGTGATGAAACAGACAAACGAAAGAAGCCACCAAGTCGATTACAGATTGCCACCAAGTGAATATGCCTGTGTGTGTGCCGCAGATTGCCACTTAGATGTGAAGTCATGTAAGTCACTTTTGTATTGATCCCCTCTCCCATGCCCTTTCGACAATTTGACCATGTGGTACAGTGCCAATTACAGATTTTCAACCAGAGAGAAGCACAGTTTACAATTTAAAGAAATATAGGAAAGCATCCAGTGGCTTTGGGAGAATGTTTTTAGAAGTACCAGTATTAGAAAGCTTGAGGAATGAAACCACTTGTTTCCAGACATGATGACCTGAACATTGTTATTGTAGATGAATTGTTCCCCCTTAAATGCTTGTATCTCTCTGTCCTGCCTCTCACTGTCCTCTCTCTTTCTCTGTCTTTTTAAACAGCAAGACAACAAGGTAGGTTACAGGTGATAAAACAGACAAACGAAAGAAGCCACCAAGTCGATTACAGATTGCCACCAAGTGAATATGCCTGTGTTTGTACCACAGATTGCCACTTAGATGTCAAGTTATGTAAGTCACTTTTGTATTGATCCCCTTTCCCAGGCCCTTTTGAATATTTGACCATGTGTTACAGTGCCAATTACAGATTTTAAGCCAGAGAGAAGCACAGTTTACAATTTGAAACAATATAGGAAAGCATCCAGTGGCTTTGAGAGAATGTTTTTAGAAGTACCAGTATTAGAAAGCTTGAGGAATGAAACCACTTGTTTCCAGACATGATGACCTGAACATTGTTATCCTAGATGAATTGTTGCCCCTTGAATGCTTGTATCTGTCTGTCCTGCCTCTCACTGTCTTCTCTCTTTCTTGCTCTGTATTATTATTCAGCTACACAACAAGGTAGGTTACAGGTGATGAAACAGACAAACGAAAGAAGCCACCAAGTCGATTACAGATTGCCACCAAGTGAATATGCCTGTGTGTGTACCACAGATTGCCACGTAGATGTCAAGTCATGTAAGTCACTTTTGTATTGATACCCTCTCCCAAGCCCTTTCAACAATTTGACCATGTGTTCCAGTGCCAATTACAGATTTTCAGCCAGAGAGAAGCACAGTTTACAATTTGAAAGAATATAGGAAAGAAGCCAGTGGCTTTGAGAGAATGTTTTGAGAAGTACCAGCATTTGAAACCATGAGGAATGGAACTTCTTGTTTACAGACAGGATGGCCTGTACTCTGTTATCGTAAATGATTTCTATCCCTCTGTCCTGACTCTCTCTGTCCTCTCTCTTTCTCTGTCTTTTTATACAGTAAGACAACAAGGTAGGTTACAGGTGATGAAACAGACAAACGAAAGAAGCCACCAAGTCGATTATAGATTGCCACCAAGTTAATATGCCTGTGTTTGTACCACAGATTGCCACTTAGATGTCAAGTCATGTAAGTCACTTTTGTATTGATCCCCTCTCCCAGGCCCTTTCGAATATTTGACCATGTGTTACAGTGCCAATTACAGATTTTAAGCCAGAGAGAAGCACAGTTTACAATTTGAAACAATATAGGAAGCAGCCAGTGGCTTTCAGAGAATCTTTTGAGAAGTAACAGTATTTGAAACCATGAGAAATGAAATAACTTTTTTACAGACAGGATGACCTGTACTCTGTTATTGTAGATGAATTCTATCTCTCTGTCCTGCCTCTCTCTGTCCTCTCTCTTTCTCTGTCTTTTTATACAGCAAGACAACAAGGTAGGTTACAGGTGATGAAACAGACAAACGAAAGAAGCCACCAAGTCGATTACAGATTGCCACCAATATGTCTGTGTGTGTACCACAGATTGCCACTTAGATGTCAAGTCATGTAAGTCACTTTTGTATTGATTCCCTCTCCCAGGCCCTTTCGACAATTTGACCATGTGCTACAGCGCCAATTACAGATTTTCAGCCAGAGAGAAGCACAGTTTACAATTTGAAAGAATATAGGAAGCATCCAGTGGCTTTGAGAGAATGTTTTGAGAAGTACCAGTATTAGAAAGCTTGAGGAATGAAACCACTTGTTTCCAGACATGACGACCTGAACATTGTTATTGTAGATGAATGGTTCCCCCTTAAATGCTTGTATCTCTCTGTCCTGCCTCTCACTGTCTTCTCTCTTTCTTGCCCTGTCTTTTTATACAGCAAGACAATAAGGTAGGTTACAGGTGATGAAACAGACAAACGAAAGAAGCCACCAAGTCGATTACAGATTGCCACCAAGGGAATATGCCTGTGTATGTACCACAGATTGCCACTTAGATGTCAAGTCATGTAAGTCACTTTTGTATTGATCCCCTCTCCCAGGCCCTTTCGACAATTTGACCATGTGATACAGTGCCAATTACAGATGTTCAGCCAGAGAGAAGCACAGTTTAGAATTTGAACAAATATTGGAGAGCAGCCAGTGGTTTTGAGAGCATTTTTTTGAGAAGTACCAGTATTAGAAAGCTTGAGGAATGAAACCACTTGTTTCCAGACACGATGACCTGAACATTGTTATTGTAGATGAATTGTTCCCCCTTAAATGCTTGTATCTCTCTGTCCTGCCTCTCACTGTCTTCTCTCTTTCTTGCTCTGTATTATTATTCAGCTACACAACAAGGTAGGTTACAGGTGATGAAACAGACAAACGAAAGAAGCCACCAAGTCGATTACAGATTGCCACCAAGTGAATATGCCTGTGTGTGTACCACAGATTGCCACGTAGATGTCAAGTCATGTAAGTCACTTTTGTATTGATCCCCTCTCCCAGGCCCTTTCGACAATATGACCATCTGCTACAGCGCCAATTACAGATTTTCAACCAGAGAGTAGCACAGTTTACAATTTAAAGAAATATAGGAAAGCATCCAGTGGCTTTGAGAGAATGTTTTGAGAAGTACCAGTATTAGAAAGCTTGAGGAATGAAACCACTTGTTTCCAGACATGACGACCTGAACATTGTTATTGTAGATGAATTGTTCCCACTTAAATGCTTGTATCTCTCTGTCCTGCCTCTCACTGTCTTCTCTCTTTCTTGCCCTGTCTTTTTATACAGCAAGACAATAAGGTAGGTTACAGGTGATGAAACAGACAAACGAAAGAAGCCACCAAGTCGATTACAGATTGCCACCAAGGGAATATGCCTGTGTATGTACCACAGATTGCCACTTAGATGTCAAGTCATGTAAGTCACTTTTGTATTGATCCCCTCTCCCATGCCCTTTCGACAATTTGACCATATGCTACAGCGCCAATTACAGATTTTCAGCCAGAGAGAAGCACAGTTTACAATGTAAAGAAATATAGGAAAGCAGCCAGTGGCTTTGAGAGAATGATTTTAGAAGGACCAGTATTAGAAAGCTTGAGGAATGAAACCACTTGTTTCCAGACATGATGACCTGAACATTGTTATCCTAGATGAATTGTTGCCCCTTGAATGCTTGTATCTGTCTGTCCTGCCTCTCACTGTCTTCTCTCTTTCTTGCTCTGTATTATTATTCAGCTACACAACAAGGTAGGTTACAGGTGATGAAACAGACAAACGAAAGAAGCCACCAAGTCGATTACAGATTGCCACCAAGTGAATATGCCTGTGCTTGTACCACAGATTGCCACGTAGATGTCAAGTCGTGTAAGTCACTTTTGTATTGATACCCTCTCCCAAGCCCTTTCAACAATTTGACCATGTGTTCCAGTGCCAATTACAGATTTTCAGCCAGAGAGAAGCACAGTTTACAATTTGAAAGAATATAGGAAAGAAGCCAGTGGCTTTGAGAGAATGTTTTGAGAAGTACCAGCATTTGAAACCATGAGGAATGGAACTTCTTGTTTACAGACAGGATGGCCTGTACTCTGTTATCGTAAATGATTTCTATCCCTCTGTCCTGACTCTCTCTGTCCTCTCTCTTTCTCTGTCTTTTTATACAGTAAGACAACAAGGTAGGTTACAGGTGATGAAACAGACAAACGAAAGAAGCCACCAAGTCGATTATAGATTGCCACCAAGTTAATAAGCCTGTGTTTGTACCACAGATTGCCACTTAGATGTCAAGTCATGTAAGTCACTTTTGTATTGATCCCCTCTCCCAGGCCCTTTCGAATATTTGACCATGTGTTACAGTGCCAATTACAGATTTTAAGCCAGAGAGAAGCACAGTTTACAATTTGAAACAATATAGGAAGCAGCCAGTGGCTTTCAGAGAATCTTTTGAGAAGTAACAGTATTTGAAACCATGAGAAATGAAATAACTTTTTTACAGACAGGATGACCTGTACTCTGTTATTGTAGATGAATTCTATCTCTCTGTCCTGGCTCTCTCTGTCCTCTCTCTTTCTCTGTCTTTTTATACAGCAAGACAACAAGGTAGGTTACAGGTGATGAAACAGACAAACGAAAGAAGCCACCAAGTCGATTACAGATTGCCACCAATATGCCTGTGTGTGTACCACAGATTGCCACTTAGATGTCAAGTCATGTAAGTCACTTTTGTATTGATTCCCTCTCCCAGGCCCTTTCGACAATTTGACCATGTGCTACAGCGCCAATTACAGATTTTCAGCCAGAGAGAAGCACAGTTTACAATTTGAAAGAATATAGGAAGCATCCAGTGGCTTTGAGAGAATGTTTTGAGAAGTACCAGTATTAGAAAGCTTGAGGAATGAAACCACTTGTTTCCAGACATGACGACCTGAACATTGTTATTGTAGATGAATGGTTCCCCCTTAAATGCTTGTATCTCTCTGTCCTGCCTCTCACTGTCTTCTCTCTTTCTTGCCCTGTCTTTTTATACAGCAAGACAATAAGGTAGGTTACAGGTGATGAAACAGACAAACGAAAGAAGCCACCAAGTCGATTACAGATTGCCACCAAGTGAATATGCCTGTGCCTGTACCACAGATTGTCACTTAGATGTCAAGTCACGTAAGTCACTTTTGTATTGATCCCCTCTCCCAGGCCCTTTTGACAATTTGACTAACTGCTACAGTGCCAATTACAGATTTTCAGCAAAAGAGAAGCACAGTTTACGATTCGAAGAAATATAGGAAAGAAGCCAGTGGCTTTGAGAGAATGTTTTTAGAAGTACCAGTATTAGAAACCTTCAGGAATGAAACCACTCGTTTCCAGACATGATGACCTGAACATTGTTATTGTAGATGAATTGTTTCCCCTTAAATGCTTGTATCTGTCTGTCCTGGTTCTCACTGTCTTCCCTCTTTCTTGCTCTGTATTTTTATACAGTAAGACAACAAGGTAGGTTACAGGTGATGAAACAGACAAACGAAAGAAGCCACCAAGTCGATTACAGATTGCCACCAAGTGAATATGCCTGTGTGTGTGCCACAGATTGCCACTTAGATGTGAAGTCATGTAAGTCACTTTTGTATTGATCCCCTCTCCCATGCCCTTTCGACAATTTGAACATGTGGTACAGTGCCAATTACAGATTTTCAACCAGAGAGAAGCACAGTTTACAATTTAAAGAAATATAGGAAAGCATCCAGTGGCTTTGAGAGAATGTTTTGAGAAGTACCAGTATTAGAAAGCTTGAGGAATGAAACCACTTGTTTCCAGACATGATGACCTGAACATTGTTATTGTAGATGAATTGTTCCCCCTTAAATGCTTGTATCTCTCTGTCCTGACTCTCACTGTCCTCTCTCTTTCTCTGTCTTTTTAAACAGCAAGACAACAAGGTAGGTTACAGGTGATAAAACAGACAAACGAAAGAAGCCACCAAGTCGATTACAGATTGCCACCAAGTGAATATGCCTGTGTTTGTACCACAGATTGCCACTTAGATGTCAAGTTATGTAAGTCACTTTTGTGTTGATCCCCTTTCCCAGGCCCTTTTGAATATTTGACCATGTGTTACAGTGCCAATTACAGATTTTAAGCCAGAGAGAAGCACAGTTTACAATTTAAAGAAATATAGGAAAGCATCCAGTGGCTTTGAGAGAATGTTTTGAGAAGTACCAGTATTAGAAAGCTTGAGGAATGAAACCACTTGTTTCCAGACATGATGACCTGAACATTGTTATTGTAGATGAATGGTTCCCCCTTAAATGCTTGTATCTCTCTGTCCTGCCTCTCACTGTCCTCTCTCTTTCTTGCCCTGTCTTTTTATACAGCAAGACAATAAGGTAGGTTACAGGTGATGAAACAGACAAACGAAAGAAGCCACCAATTCGATTACAGATTGCCACCAAGGGAATATGCCTGTGTATGTACCACAGATTGCCACTTAGATGTCAAGTCATGTAAGTCACTTTTGTATTGATCCCCTCTCCCAGGCCCTTTCGACAATTTGACCATGTGCTACAGTGCCAATTACAGATGTTCAGCCAGAGAGATGCACAGTTAAGAATTTGAACAAATATTGGAAAGCAGCCAGTGGCTTTGAGAGCATTTTTTTGAGAAGTACCAGTATTAGAAAGCTTGAGGAATGAAACCACTTGTTTCCAGACACGATGACCTGAACATTGTTATTGTAGATGAATTGTTCCCCCTTAAATGCTTGTATCTCTCTGTCCTGCCTCTCACTGTCTTCTCTCTTTCTTGCTCTGTATTATTATTCAGCAACACGACAAGGTAGGTTACAGGTGATGAAACAGACAAACGAAAGAAGCCACCAAGTCGATTACAGATTGCCACCAAGTGAATATGCCTGTGTGTGTACCACAGACTGCCACGTAGATGTCAAGTCATGTAAGTCACTTTTGTATTGATCCCCTCTCCCAGGCCCTTTCGACAATTTGACCATCTGCTACAGCGCCAATTACAGATTTTCAACCAGAGAGTAGCACAGTTTACAATTTAAAGAAATATAGGAAAGCATCCAGTGGCTTTGAGAGAATGTTTTGAGAAGTACCAGTATTAGAAACCTTGAGGAATGAAACCACTTGTTTCCAGGCATGATGACCTGAACGTTGTTATTGTAGATGAATTGTTCCCCCTTAAATGCTTGTATCTCTCTGTCCTGCCTCTCACTGTCCTCTCTCTTTCTCTGTCTTTTTATACAGCAAGACAACAAGGTAGGTTACAGGTGATAAAACAGACAATCGAAAGAAGCCACCAAGTCGATTACAGATTGCCACCAAGTGAACATGCCCGTGTGTGTTACCACAGATTGCCACTTAGATGTCAAGTCATGTAAGTCACTTTTGTATTGATACCCTCTCCCAAGCCCTTTCAACAATTTGACCATGTGTTACAGTGCCAATTACAGATTTTCAGCCAGAGAGAAGCACAGTTTACAATTTGAAAGAATATAGGAAAGAAGCCAGTGGCTTTCAGAGAATGTTTCGAGAAGTACCAGCATTTGAAACCATGAGGAATGGAACTACTTGTTTACAGACAGGATGGCCTGTACTCTGTTATCGTAGATGATTTCTATCCCTCTGTCCTGCCTCTCTCTGTCCTTTCTCTTTCTCTGTCTTTTTATACAGTAAGACAATAGGGTAGGTTACAGGTGATGAAACAGACAAACGAAAGAAGCCACCAAGTCGATTACAGATTGCCACCAAGTGAATATGCCTGTGTTTGTACCACAGATTGCCACTTAGATGTTACGTCATGTAAGTCACTTTTGTATTGATCCCCTTTCCAAGGCCCTTTCGAATATTTGACCATGTGTTACAGTGCCAATTACAGATTTTAAGCCAGAGAGAAGCACAGTTTACAATTTGAAACAATATAGGAAAGCATCCAGTGGCTTTGAGAGAATGTTTTTAGAAGTACCAGTATTAGAAAGCTTGAGGAATGAAACCACTTGTTTCCAGACATGATGACTTGAACATTGTTATTGTAGATGAATTGTTCGCCCTTAAATGCTTGTATCTCTCTGTCCTGCCTCTCACTGTCTTCTCTCTTTCTTGCCCTGTCTTTTTATACAGCAAGACAATAAGGTAGGTTACAGGTGATGAAACAGACAAACGAAAGAAGCCACCAAGTTGATTACAGATTGCCACCAAGGGAATATGCCTGTGTATGTACCACAGATTGCCACGTAGATGTCAAGTCATGTAAGTCACTTTTGTATTGATCCCCTCTCCCATGCCCTTTCGACAATTTGACCATGTGCTACAGCGGCAATTAAAGATTTTCAGCCAGAGGGAAGCACAGTTTACAATATAAAGAAATATAGGAAAGCATCCAGTGGCTTTGAGAGAATGATTTTAGAAGGACCAGTATTAGAAAGCTTGAGGAATGAAACCACTTGTTTCCAGACATGATGACCTGAACATTGTTATTGTAGATGAATTGTTTCCCCTTGAATGCTTGTATCTGTCTGTCCTGCCTCTCACTGTCTTCTCTCTTTCTTGCTCTGTCTTTTTATACAGAAAGACAACAAGGTAAGTTACAGGTGATGAGACAGACAAATGAAAGAAGCCACCAAGTCGATTACAGATTGCCACCAAGTGAATATGCCTGTGCCTGTACCACAGATTACCACTTAGATGTCAAGTCATGTAAGTCACTTTTGTATTGATCCCCTCTCCCAGGCCCTTTCGAATATTTGACCATGTGTTACAGCGCCAATTACAGATTTTCAGCCAGAGAGAAGCACAGTTTACAATTTGAAACAATATAGGAAAGCAGCCAGTGGCTTTCAGAGAATCTTTTGAGAAGTAACAGTATTTGAAACCATGAGGAATGAAACTACTTTTTTACAGACAGGATGACCTGTACTCTGTTATTGTAGATGAATTCTATCTCTCTGTCCTGCCTCTCTCTGTCCTCTCTCTTTCTCTGTCTTTTTATACAGCAAGACAATAAGGTAGGTTACAGGTGATGAAACAGACAAACGAAAGAAGCCACCAAGTCGATTACAGATTGCCACCAAGTGAATATGCCTGTGTGTGTACCACAGATTGCCACGTAGATGTCAATTCATGTAAGTCACTTTTGTATTGATTCCCTCTCCCAGGCCCTTTCGACAATTTGACCATATGCTACAGTGCCAATTACAGATTTTCAGCCAGAGAGAAGCACAGTTTACAATTTGAAAGAATATAGGAAAGCAGCCAGTGGCTTTGAGAGAATGTTTCGAGAAGTACCAGTATTGGAAATCTTGAGGAATGGAACTGTTTGTTTACAGACATGATTACATGTACTCTGTTATCCTAGATATCTCTCTGTCCTGCCTCTCTCTGTCCTCTCTCTTTCTCTGTCTTTTTATACAGCATGACAACAAGGTAGGTTACAGGTGATAAAACAGACAATCGAAAGAAGCCACCAAGTCGATTACAGATTGCCACCAAGTGAATATGCCTGTGTGTGTACCACAGATTGCCACTTAGATGTCAAGTCATGTAAGTCACTTTTGTATTGATCCCCTCTCCCAAGCCCTTTCAACAATTTGACCATGTGTTACAGTGCCAATTACAGATTTTCAGCCAGAGAGAAGCACAGTTTACAATTTGAAAGAATATAGGAAAGAAGCCAGTGGCTTTGAGAGAATGTTTTGAGAAGTACCAGCATTTGAAACCATGAGGAATGGAACTACTTGTTTACAGACAGGATAGCCTGTACTCTGTTATCGTAGATGATTTCTATCCCTCTGTCCTGCCTCTCTCTGTCCTCTCTCTTTCTCTGTCTTTTTATACAGTAAGACAACAAGGTAGGTTACAGGTGATGAAACAGACAAACAAAAGAAGCCACCAAGTCGATTATAGATTGCCACCAAGTGAATATGCCTGTGTTTGTACCACAGATTGCCACTTAGATGTCAAGTCATGTAAGTCACTTTTGTATTGATCCCCTCTCCCAGGCCCTTTCGAATATTTGACATGTGTTACAGTGCCAATTACAGATTTTCAGCCAGAGAGAAGCACAGTTTACAATTTGAAACAATATAGGAAGCATCCAGTGGCTTTCAGAGAATCTTTTGAGAAGTAACAGTATTTGAAACCATGAGGAATGAAATAACTTTTTTACAGACAGGATGACCTGTACTCTGTTATTGTAGATGAATTCTATCTCTCTGTCCTGGCTCTCTCTGTCCTCTCTCTTTCTCTGTCTTTTTATACAGCAAGACAACAAGGTAGGTTACAGGTGATGAAACAGACAAACGAAAGAAGCCACCAAGTCGATTACAGATTGCCACCAATATGCCTGAGTGTTTACCACAGATTGCCACTTAGATGTCAAGTCATGTAAGTCACTTTTGTATTGATCCCCTCTCCCAGGCCCTTTCGACAATTTGACCATGTGCTACAGCGCCAATTACAGATTTTCAGCCAGACAGAAGCACAGTTTACAATTTGAAAGAATATAGGAAGCATCCAGTGGCTTTGAGAGAATGTTTTGAGAAGTACCAGTATTAGAAAGCTTGAGGAATGAAACCACTTGTTTCCAGACATGACGACCTGAACATTGTTATTGTAGATGAATGGTTCCCCCTTAAATGCTTGTATCTCTCTGTCCTGCCTCTCACTGTCTTCTCTCTTTCTTGCCCTGTCTTTTTATACAGCAAGACAATAAGGTAGGTTACAGGTGATGAAACAGACAAACGAAAGAAGCCACCAAGTCGATTACAGATTGCCACCAAGTGAATATGCCTGTGCCTGTACCACAGATTGTCACTTAGATGTCAAGTCACGTAAGTCACTTTTGTATTGATCCCCTCTCCCAGGCCCTTTTGACAATTTGACTAACTGCTACAGTGCCAATTACAGATTTTCAGCAAAAGAGAAGCACAGTTTACGATTTGAAGAAATATTGGAAAGCAGCCAGTGGCTTTGAGAGAATGTTTTTAGAAGTACCAGTATTAGAAACCTTCAGGAATGAAACCACTCGTTTCCAGACATGATGACCTGAACATTGTTATTGTAGATGAATTGTTTCCCCTTAAATGCTTGTATCTGTCCTTCCTGGTTCTCACTGTCTTCCCTCTTTCTTGCTCTGTATTTTTATACAGTAAGACAACAAGGTAGGTTACAGGTGATGAAACAGACAAACGAAAGAAGCCACCAAGTCGATTACAGATTGCCACCAAGTGAATATGCCTGTGTGTGTGCCGCAGATTGCCACTTAGATGTGAAGTCATGTAAGTCACTTTTGTATTGATCCTCTCTCCCATGCCCTTTCGACAATTTGACCATGTGGTACAGTGCCAATTACAGATTTTCAACCAGAGAGAAGCACAGTTTACAATTTAAAGAAATATAGGAAAGCATCCAGTGGCTTTGGGAGAATGTTTTTAGAAGTACCAGTATTAGAAAGCTTGAGGAATGAAACCACTTGTTTCCAGACATGATGACCTGAACATTGTTATTGTAGATGAATTGTTCCCCCTTAAATGCTTGTATCTCTCTGTCCTGCCTCTCACTGTCCTCTCTCTTTCTCTGTCTTTTTAAACAGCAAGACAACAAGGTAGGTTACAGGTGATAAAACAGACAAACGAAAGAAGCCACCAAGTCGATTACAGATTGCCACCAAGTGAATATGCCTGTGTTTGTACCACAGATTGCCACTTAGATGTCAAGTTATGTAAGTCTCTTTTGTATTGATCCCCTTTCCCAGGCCCTTTTGAATATTTGACCATGTGTTACAGTGCCAATTACAGATTTTAAGCCAGAGAGAAGCACAGTTTACAATTTGAAACAATATAGGAAAGCATCCAGTGGCTTTGAGAGAATGTTTTTAGAAGTACCAGTATTAGAAAGCTTGAGGAATGAAACCACTTGTTTCCAGACATGATGACCTGAACATTGTTATTGTAGATGAATGGTTCCCCCTTAAATGCTTGTATCTCTCTGTCCTGCCTCTCACTGTCTTCTCTCTTTCTTGCCCTGTCTTTTTATACAGCAAGACAATAAGGTAGGTTACAGGTGATGAAACAGACAAACGAAAGAAGCCACCAAGTCGATTACAGATTGCCACCAAGGGAATATGCCTGTGTATGTACCACAGATTGCCACTTAGATGTCAAGTCATGTAAGTCACTTTTGTATTGATCCCCTCTCCCAGGCCCTTTCGACAATTTGACCATGTGATACAGTGCCAATTACAGATGTTCAGCCAGAGAGAAGCACAGTTTAGAATTTGAACAAATATTGGAGAGCAGCCAGTGGCTTTGAGAGCATTTTTTTGAGAAGTACCAGTATTAGAAAGCTTGAGGAATGAAACCACTTGTTTCCAGACACGATGACCTGAACATTGTTATTGTAGATGAATTGTTCCCCCTTAAATGCTTGTATCTCTCTGTCCTGCCTCTCACTGTCTTCTCTCTTTCTTGCTCTGTATTATTATTCAGCTACACAACAAGGTAGGTTACAGGTGATGAAACAGACAAACGAAAGAAGCCACCAAGTCGATTACAGATTGCCACCAAGTGAATATGCCTGTGTGTGTACCACAGATTGCCACGTAGATGTCAAGTCATGTAAGTCACTTTTGTATTGATCCCCTCTCCCAGGCCCTTTCGACAATATGACCATCTGCTACAGCGCCAATTACAGATTTTCAACCAGAGAGTAGCACAGTTTACAATTTAAAGAAATATAGGAAAGCATCCAGTGGCTTTTAGAGAATGTTTTGAGAAGTACCAGTATTAGAAAGCTTGAGGAATGAAACCACTTGTTTCCAGACATGATGACCTGAACATTGTTATTGTAGATGAATTGTTCCCACTTAAATGCTTGTATCTCTCTGTCCTGCCTCTCACTGTCTTCTCTCTTTCTTGCCCTGTCTTTTTATACAGCAAGACAATAAGGTAGGTTACAGGTGATGAAACAGACAAACGAAAGAAGCCACCAAGTCGATTACAGATTGCCACCAAGGGAATATGCCTGTGTATGTACCACAGATTGCCACTTAGATGTCAAGTCATGTAAGTCACTTTTGTATTGATCCCCTCTCCCATGCCCTTTCGACAATTTGACCATATGCTACAGCGCCAATTACAGATTTTCAGCCAGAGAGAAGCACAGTTTACAATTTGAAACAATATAGGAAAGAAGCCAGTGGCTTTGAGAGAATGTTTTGAGAAGTACCAGTATTAGAAAGCTTGAGGAATGAAACCACTTGTTTCCAGACATGATGACCTGAACATTGTTCTCCTAGATGAATTGTTGCCCCTTGAATGCTTGTATCTGTCTGTCCTGCCTCTCACTGTCTTCTCTCTTTCTTGCTCTGTATTATTATTCAGCTACACAACAAGGTAGGTTACAGGTGATGAAACAGACAAACGAAAGAAGCCACCAAGTCGATTACAGATTGCCACCAAGTGAATATGCCTGTGTGTGTACCACAGATTGCCACGTAGATGTCAAGTCATGTAAGTCACTTTTGTATTGATACCCTCTCCCAAGCCCTTTCAACAATTTGACCATGTGTTCCAGTGCCAATTACAGATTTTCAGCCAGAGAGAAGCACAGTTTACAATTTGAAAGAATATAGGAAAGAAGCCAGTGGCTTTGAGAGAATGTTTTGAGAAGTACCAGCATTTGAAACCATGAGGAATGGAACTTCTTGTTTACAGACAGGATGGCCTGTACTCTGTTATCGTAAATGATTTCTATCCCTCTGTCCTGACTCTCTCTGTCCTCTCTCTTTCTCTGTCTTTTTATACAGTAAGACAACAAGGTAGGTTACAGGTGATGAAACAGACAAACGAAAGAAGCCACCAAGTCGATTATAGATTGCCACCAAGTTAATATGCCTGTGTTTGTACCACAGATTGCCACTTAGATGTCAAGTCATGTAAGTCACTTTTGTATTGATCCCCTCTCCCAGGCCCTTTCGAATATTTGACCATGTGTTACAGTGCCAATTACAGATTTTAAGCCAGAGAGAAGCACAGTTTACAATTTGAAACAATATAGGAAGCAGCCAGTGGCTTTCAGAGAATCTTTTGAGAAGTAACAGTATTTGAAACCATGAGAAATGAAATAACTTTTTTACAGACAGGATGACCTGTACTCTGTTATTGTAGATGAATTCTATCTCTCTGTCCTGCCTCTCTCTGTCCTCTCTCTTTCTCTGTCTTTTTATACAGCAAGACAACAAGGTAGGTTACAGGTGATGAAACAGACAAACGAAAGAAGCCACCAAGTCGATTACAGATTGCCACCAATATGCCTGTGTGTGTACCACAGATTGCCACTTAGATGTCAAGTCATGTAAGTCACTTTTGTATTGATTCCCTCTCCCAGGCCCTTTCGACAATTTGACCATGTGCTACAGCGCCAATTACAGATTTTCAGCCAGAGAGAAGCACAGTTTACAATTTGAAAGAATATAGGAAGCATCCAGTGGCTTTGAGAGAATGTTTTGAGAAGTACCAGTATTAGAAAGCTTGAGGAATGAAACCACTTGTTTCCAGACATGACGACCTGAACATTGTTATTGTAGATGAATGGTTCCCCCTTAAATGCTTGTATCTCTCTGTCCTGCCTCTCACTGTCTTCTCTCTTTCTTGCCCTGTCTTTTTATACAGCAAGACAATAAGGTAGGTTACAGGTGATGAAACAGACAAACGAAAGAAGCCACTAAGTCGATTACAGATTGCCACCAAGTGAATATGCCTGTGCCTGTACCACAGATTGTCACTTAGATGTCAAGTCACGTAAGTCACTTTTGTATTGATCCCCTCTCCCAGGCCCTTTTGACAATTTGACTAACTGCTACAGTGCCAATTACAGATTTTCAGCAAAAGAGTGGCTTTGAGAGCATTTTTTTGAGAAGTACCAGTATTAGAAAGCTTGAGGAATGAAACCACTTGTTTCCAGACACGATGACCTGAACATTGTTTTTGTAGATGAATTGTTCCCCCTTAAATGCTTGTATCTCTCTGTCCTGCCTCTCACTGTCTTCTCTCTTTCTTGCTCTGTATTATTATTCAGCAACACGATAAGGTAGGTTACAGGTGATGAAACAGACAAACGAAAGAAGCCACCAAGTCGATTACAGATTGCCACCAAGTGAATATGCCTGTGTGTGTACCACAGACTGCCACGTAGATGTCAAGTCATGTAAGTCACTTTTGTATTGATCCCCTCTCCCAGGCCCTTTCGACAATTTGACCATCTGCTACAGCGCCAATTACAGATTTTCAACCAGAGAGTAGCACAGTTTACAATTTAAAGAAATATAGGAAAGCATCCAGTGGCTTTGAGAGAATGTTTTGAGAAGTACCAGTATTAGAAACCTTGAGGAATGAAACCACTTGTTTCCAGACATGATGACCTGAACGTTGTTATTGTAGATGAATTGTTCCCCTTTAAATGCTTGTATCTCTCTGTCCTGCCTCTCACTGTCCTCTCTCTTTCTCTGTCTTTTTATACAGCAAGACAACAAGGTAGGTTACAGGTGATAAAACAGACAATCGAAAGAAGCCACCAAGTCGATTACAGATTGCCACCAAGTGAACATGCCCGTGTGTGTTACCACAGATTGCCACTTAGATGTCAAGTCATGTAAGTCACTTTTGTATTGATACCCTCTCCCAAGCCCTTTCAACAATTTGACCATGTGTTACAGTGCCAATTACAGATTTTCAGCCAGAGAGAAGCACAGTTTACAATTTGAAAGAATATAGGAAAGAAGCCAGTGGCTTTCAGAGAATGTTTCGAGAAGTACCAGCATTTGAAACCATGAGGAATGGAACTACTTGTTTACAGACAGGATGGCCTGTACTCTGTTATCGTAGATGATTTCTATCCCTCTGTCCTGCCTCTCTCTGTCCTTTCTCTTTCTCTGTCTTTTTATACAGTAAGACAATAGGGTAGGTTACAGGTGATGAAACAGACAAACGAAAGAAGCCACCAAGTCGATTACAGATTGCCACCAAGTGAATATGCCTGTGTTTGTACCACAGATTGCCACTTAGATGTTAAGTCATGTAAGTCACTTTTGTATTGATCCCCTTTCCAAGGCCCTTTCGAATATTTGACCATGTGTTACAGTGCCAATTACAGATTTTAAGCCAGAGAGAAGCACAGTTTACAATTTGAAACAATATAGGAAAGCATCCAGTGGCTTTGAGAGAATGTTTTTAGAAGTACCAGTATTAGAAAGCTTGAGGAATGAAACCACTTGTTTCCAGACATGATGACTTGAACATTGTTATTGTAGATGAATTGTTCGCCCTTAAATGCTTGTATCTCTCTGTCCTGCCTCTCACTGTCTTCTCTCTTTCTTGCCCTGTCTTTTTATACAGCAAGACAATAAGGTAGGTTACAGGTGATGAAACAGACAAACGAAAGAAGCCACCAAGTCGATTACAGATTGCCACCAAGGGAATATGCCTGTGTATGTACCACAGATTGCCACGTAGATGTCAAGTCATGTAAGTCACTTTTGTATTGATCCCCTCTCCCATGCCCTTTCGACAATTTGACCATGTGCTACAGCGGCAATTAAAGATTTTCAGCCAGAGGGAAGCACAGTTTACAATGTAAAGAAATATAGGAAAGCATCCAGTGGCTTTGAGAGAATGATTTTAGAAGGACCAGTATTAGAAAGCTTGAGGAATGAAACCACTTGTTTCCAGACATGATGACCTGAACATTGTTATTGTAGATGAATTGTTTCCCCTTGAATGCTTGTATCTGTCTGTCCTGCCTCTCACTGTCTTCTCTTTTTCTTGCTCTGTCTTTTTATACAGAAAGACAACAAGGTAAGTTACAGGTGATGAGACAGACAAATGAAAGAAGCCACCAAGTCGATTACAGATTGCCACCAAGTGAATATGCCTGTGCCTGTACCACAGATTACCACTTAGATGTCAAGTCATGTAAGTCACTTTTGTATTGATCCCCTCTCCCAGGCCCTTTCGACAATTTGACCATGTGTTACAGCGCCAATTACAGATTTTCAGCCAGAGAGAAGCACAGTTTACAATTTGAAACAATATAGGAAAGCAGCCAGTGGCTTTCAGAGAATCTTTTGAGAAGTAACAGTATTTGAAACCATGAGGAATGAAACTACTTTTTTACAGACAGGATGACCTGTACTCTGTTATTGTAGATGAATTCTATCTCTCTGTCCTGCCTCTCTCTGTCCTCTCTCTTTCTCTGTCTTTTTATACAGCAAGACAATAAGGTAGGTTACAGGTGATGAAACAGACAAACGAAAGAAGCCACCAAGTCGATTACAGATTGCCACCAAGTGAATATGCCTGTGTGTGTACCACAGATTGCCACGTAGATGTCAATTCATGTAAGTCACTTTTGTATTGATTCCCTCTCCCAGGCCCTTTCGACAATTTGACCATGTGGTACAGTGCCAATTACAGATTTTCAGCCAGAGAGAAGCACAGTTTACAATTTGAAAGAATATAGGAAAGCAGCCAGTGGCTTTGAGAGAATGTTTCGAGAAGTACCAGTATTGGAAATCTTGAGGAATGGAACTGTTTGTTTACAGACATGATTACATGTACTCTGTTATCCTAGATATCTCTCTGTCCTGCCTCTCTCTGTCCTCTCTCTTTCTCTGTCTTTTTATACAGCATGACAACAAGGTAGGTTACAGGTGATAAAACAGACAATCGAAAGAAGCCACCAAGTCGATTACAGATTGCCACCAAGTGAATATGCCTGTGTGTGTACCACAGATTGCCACTTAGATGTCAAGTCATGTAAGTCACTTTTGTATTGATCCCCTCTCCCAAGCCCTTTCAACAATTTGACCATGTGTTACAGTGCCAATTACAGATTTTCAGCCAGAGAGAAGCACAGTTTACAATTTGAAAGAATATAGGAAAGAAGCCAGTGGCTTTGAGAGAATGTTTTGAGAAGTACCAGCATTTGAAACCATGAGGAATGGAACTACTTGTTTACAGACAGGATAGCCTGTACTCTGTTATCGTAGATGATTTCTATCCCTCTGTCCTGCCTCTCTCTGTCCTCTCTCTTTCTCTGTCTTTTTATACAGTAAGACAACAAGGTAGGTTACAGGTGATGAAACAGACAAACGAAAGAAGCCACCAAGTCGATTATAGATTGCCACCAAGTGAATATGCCTGTGTTTGTACCACAGATTGCCACTTAGATGTCAAGTCATGTAAGTCACTTTTGTATTGATCCCCTCTCCCAGGCCCTTTCGAATATTTGACATGTGTTACAGTGCCAATTACAGATTTTAAGCCAGAGAGAAGCACAGTTTACAATTTGAAACAATATAGGAAGCATCCAGTGGCTTTCAGAGAATCTTTTGAGAAGTAACAGTATTTGAAACCATGAGGAATGAAATAACTTTTTTACAGACAGGATGACCTGTACTCTGTTATTGTAGATGAATTCTATCTCTCTGTCCTGGCTCTCTCTGTCCTCTCTCTTTCTCTGTCTTTTTATACAGCAAGACAACAAGGTAGGTTACAGGTGATGAAACAGACAAACGAAAGAAGCCACCAAGTCGATTACAGATTGCCACCAATATGCCTGAGTGTTTACCACAGATTGCCACTTAGATGTCAAGTCATGTAAGTCACTTTTGTATTGATCCCCTCTCCCAGGCCCTTTCGACAATTTGACCATGTGCTACAGCGCCAATTACAGATTTTCAGCCAGAGAGAAGCACAGTTTACAATTTGAAAGAATATAGGAAGCATCCAGTGGCTTTGAGAGAATGTTTTGAGAAGTACCAGTATTAGAAAGCTTGAGGAATGAAACCACTTATTTCCAGACATGACGACCTGAACATTGTTATTGTAGATGAATGGTTCCCCCTTAAATGCTTGTATCTCTCTGTCCTGCCTCTCACTGTCTTCTCTCTTTCTTGCCCTGTCTTTTTATACAGCAAGACAATAAGGTAGGTTACAGGTGATGAAACAGACAAACGAAAGAAGCCACCAAGTCGATTACAGATTGCCACCAAGTGAATATGCCTGTGCCTGTACCACAGATTGTCACTTAGATGTCAAGTCACGTAAGTCACTTTTGTATTGATCCCCTCTCCCAGGCCCTTTTGACAATTCGACTAACTGCTACAGTGCCAATTACAGATTTTCAGCCAGACAGAAGCACAGTTTACAATTTGAAAGAATATAGGAAGCATCCAGTGGCTTTGAGAGAATGTTTTGAGAAGTACCAGTATTAGAAAGCTTGAGGAATGAAACCACTCGTTTCCAGACATGATGACCTGAACATTGTTATTGTAGATGAATTGTTTCCCCTTAAATGCTTGTATCTGTCCTTCCTGGTTCTCACTGTCTTCCCTCTTTCTTGCTCTGTATTTTTATACAGTAAGACAACAAGGTAGGTTACAGGTGATGAAACAGACAAACGAAAGAAGCCACCAAGTCGATTACAGATTGCCACCAAGTGAATATGCCTGTGTGTGTGCCGCAGATTGCCACTTAGATGTGAAGTCATGTAAGTCACTTTTGTATTGATCCCCTCTCCCAGGCCCTTTCGACAATTTGACCATGTGCTACAGTGCCAATTACAGATTTTCAACCAGAGAGAAGCACAGTTTACAATTTAAAGAAATATAGGAAAGCATCCAGTGGCTTTGGGAGAATGTTTTTAGAAGTACCAGTATTAGAAAGCTTGAGGAATGAAACCACTTGTTTCCAGACATGATGACCTGAACATTGTTATTGTAGATGAATTGTTCCCCCTTAAATGCTTGTATCTCTCTGTCCTGCCTCTCACTGTCCTCTCTCTTTCTCTGTCTTTTTAAACAGCAAGACAACAAGGTAGGTTACAGGTGATAAAACAGACAAACGAAAGAAGCCACCAAGTCGATTACAGATTGCCACCAAGTGAATATGCCTGTGTTTGTACCACAGATTGCCACTTAGATGTCAAGTTATGTAAGTCACTTTTGTATTGATCCCCTTTCCCAGGCCCTTTTGAATATTTGACCATGTGTTACAGTGCCAATTACAGATTTTAAGCCAGAGAGAAGCACAGTTTACAATTTGAAACAATATAGGAAAGCATCCAGTGGCTTTGAGAGAATGTTTTTAGAAGTACCAGTATTAGAAAGCTTGAGGAATGAAACCACTTGTTTCCAGACATGATGACCTGAACATTGTTATTGTAGATGAATTGTTCCCCCTTAAATGCTTGTATCTCTCTGTCCTGCCTCTCACTGTCTTCTCTCTTTCTTGCCCTGTCTTTTTATACAGCAAGACAATAAGGTAGGTTACAGGTGATGAAACAGACAAACGAAAGAAGCCACCAATTCGATTACAGATTGCCACCAAGGGAATATGCCTGTGTATGTACCACAGATTGCCACTTAGATGTCAAGTCATGTAAGTCACTTTTGTATTGATCCCCTCTCCCAGGCCCTTTCGACAATTTGACCATGTGATACAGTGCCAATTACAGATGTTAGCCAGAGAGAAGCACAGTTTAGAATTTGAACAAATATTGGAGAGCAGCCAGTGGCTTTGAGAGCATTTTTTTGAGAAGTACCAGTATTAGAAAGCTTGAGGAATGAAACCACTTGTTTCCAGACACGATGACCTGAACATTGTTATTGTAGATGAATTGTTCCCCCTTAAATGCTTGTATCTCTCTGTCCTGCCTCTCACTGTCTTCTCTCTTTCTTGCTCTGTATTATTATTCAGCTACACAACAAGGTAGGTTACAGGTGATGAAACAGACAAACGAAAGAAGCCACCAAGTCGATTACAGATTGCCACCAAGTGAATATGCCTGTGTGTGTACCACAGATTGCCACGTAGATGTCAAGTCATGTAAGTCACTTTTGTATTGATCCCCTCTCCCAGGCCCTTTCGACAATATGACCATCTGCTACAGCGCCAATTACAGATTTTCAACCAGAGAGAAGCACAGTTTACAATGTAAAGAAATATAGGAAAGCAGCCAGTGGCTTTGAGAGAATGATTTTAGAAGGACCAGTATTAGAAAGCTTGAGGAATGAAACCACTTGTTTCCAGACATGATGACCTGAACATTGTTATCCTAGATGAATTGTTGCCCCTTGAATGCTTGTATCTGTCTGTCCTGCCTCTCACTGTCTTCTCTCTTTCTTGCTCTGTCTTTTTATACAGCAAGACAACAAGGTAATTTACAGGTGATGAGACAGACAAATGAAAGAAGCCACCAAGTCGATTACAGATTGCCACCAAGTGAATATGCCTGTGCCTGTACCACAGATTACCACTTAGATGTCAAGTCATGTAAGTCATTTTTGTATTGATCCCCTCTCCCAGGCCCTTTCAACAATTTGACCATGTGTTACAGCGCCAATTACAGATTTTCAGCCAGAGAGAAGCACAGTTTACAATTTGAAAGAATATAGGAAAGCAGCCAGTGGCTTTGAGAGAATGTTTCGAGAAGTACCAGTATTGGAAATCTTGAGGAATGGAACTGTTTGTTTACAGACATGATTACATGTACTCTGTTATCCTAGATATCTCTCTGTCCTGCCTCTCTCTGTCCTCTCTCTTTCTCTGTCTTTTTATACAGCATGACAACAAGATAGGTTACAGGTGATAAAACAGACAATCGAAAGAAGCCACCAAGTCGATTACAGATTGCCACCAAGTGAATATGCCCGTGTGTGTACCACAGATTGCCACTTAGATGTCAAGTCATGTAAGTCACTTTTGTATTGATACGCTCTCCCAAGCCCTTTCAACAATTTGACCATGTGTTCCAGTGCCAATTACAGATTTTCAGCCAGAGAGAAGCACAGTTTACAATTTGAAAGAATATAGGAAAGAAGCCAGTGGCTTTGAGAGAATGTTTTGAGAAGTACCAGCATTTGAAACCATGAGGAATGGAACTTCTTGTTTACAGACAGGATGGCCTGTACTCTGTTATCGTAGATGATTTCTATCCCTCTGTCCTGCCTCTCTCTGTCCTCTCTCTTTCTCTGTCCTTTTATACAGTAAGACAACAAGGTAGGTTACAGGTGATGAAACAGACAAACGAAAGAAGCCACCAAGTCGATTATAGATTGCCACCAAGTGAATATGCCTGTGTTTGTACCACAGATTGCTACTTAGATGTCAAGTCATGTAAGTCACTTTTGTATTGATCCCCTCTCCCAGGCCCTTTCGAATATTTGACCATGTGTTACAGTGCCAATTACAGATTTTAAGCCAGAGAGAAGCACAGTTTACAATTTGAAACAATATAGGAAGCAGCCAGTGGCTTTCAGAGAATCTTTTGAGAAGTAACAGTATTTGAAACCATGAGAAATGAAATAACTTTTTTACAGACAGGATGACCTGTACTCTGTTATTGTAGATGGATTCTATCTCTCTGTCCTGGCTCTCTCTGTCCTCTCTCTTTCTCTGTCTTTTTATACAGCAAGACAACAAGGTAGGTTACAGGTGATGAAACAGACAAACGAAAGAAGCCACCAAGTCGATTACAGATTGCCACCAATATGCCTGTGTGTGTACCACAGATTGCCACTTAGATGTCAAGTCATGTAAGTCACTTTTGTATTGATCCCCTCTCCCAGGCCCTTTCGACAATTTGACCATGTGCTACAGCGCCAATTACAGATTTTCAGCCAGAGAGAAGCACAGTTTACAATTTGAAAGAATATAGGAAGCATCCAGTGGCTTTGAGAGAATGTTTTGAGAAGTACCAGTATTAGAAAGCTTGAGGAATGAAACCACTTATTTCCAGACATGACGACCTGAACATTGTTATTGTAGATGAATGGTTCCCCCTTAAATGCTTGTATCTCTCTGTCCTGCCTCTCACTGTCTTCTCTCTTTCTTGCCCTGTCTTTTTATACAGCAAGACAATAAGGTAGGTTACAGGTGATGAAACAGACAAACGAAAGAAGCCACCAAGTCGATTACAGATTGCCACCAAGTGAATATGCCTGTGCCTGTACCACAGATTGTCACTTAGATGTCAAGTCACGTAAGTCACTTTTGTATTGATCCCCTCTCGAAGGCCCTTTTGACAATTTGACTAACTGCTACAGTGCCAATTACAGATTTTCAGCAAAAGAGAAGCACAGTTTACGATTTGAAGAAATATAGGAAAGCAGCCAGTGGCTTTGAGAGAATGTTTTTAGAAGTACCAGTATTAGAAACCTTCAGGAATGAAACCACTCGTTTCCAGACATGATGACCTGAACATTGTTATTGTAGATGAATTGTTTCCCCTTAAATGCTTGTATCTGTCTGTCCTGGTTCTCACTGTCTTCCCTCTTTCTTGCTCTGTATTTTTATACAGTAAGACAACAAGGTAGGTTACAGGTGATGAAACAGACAAACGAAAGAAGCCACCAAGTCGATTACAGATTGCCACCAAGTGAATATGCCTGTGTGTGTGCCGCAGATTGCCACTTAGATGTGAAGTCATGTAAGTCACTTTTGTATTGATCCCCTCTCCCAGGCCCTTTCGACAATTTGACCATGTGCTACAGTGCCAATTACAGATTTTCAACCAGAGAGAAGCACAGTTTACAATTTAAAGAAATATAGGAAAGCATCCAGTGGCTTTGAGAGAATGTTTTGAGAAGTACCAGTATTAGAAACCTTGAGGAATGAAACCACTTGTTTCCAGACATGATGACCTGAACATTGTTATTGTAGATGAATTGTTCCCCCTTAAATGCTTGTATCTCTCTGTCCTGCCTCTCACTGTCCTCTCTCTTTCTCTGTCTTTTTAAACAGCAAGACAACAAGGTAGGTTACAGGTGATAAAACAGACAAACGAAAGAAGCCACCAAGTCGATTACAGATTGCCACCAAGTGAATATGCCTGTGTTTGTACCACAGATTGCCACTTAGATGTCAAGTTATGTAAGTCACTTTTGTATTGATCCCCTTTCCCAGGCCCTTTTGAATATTTGACCATGTGTTACAGTGCCAATTACAGATTTTAAGCCAGAGAGAAGCACAGTTTACAATTTGAAACAATATAGGAAAGCATCCAGTGGCTTTGAGAGAATGTTTTGAGAAGTACCAGTATTAGAAAGCTTGAGGAATGAAACCACTTGTTTCCAGACATGATGACTTGAACATTGTTATTGTAGATGAATTGTTCCCCCTTAAATGCTTGTATCTCTCTGTCCTGCCTCTCACTGTCTTCTCTCTTTCTTGCCCTGTCTTAGAAGTACCAGTATTAGAAAGCTTGAGGAATGAAACCACTTGTTTCCAGACATGATGACTTGAACAATGTTATTGTAGATGAATTGTTCCCCCTTAAATGCTTGTATCTCTCTGTCCTGCCTCTCACTGTCTTCTCTCTTTCTTGCCCTGTCTTTTTATACAGCAAGACAATAAGGTAGGTTACAGGTGATGAAACAGACAAACGAAAGAAGCCACCAATTCGATTACAGATTGCCACCAAGGGAATATGCCTGTGTATGTACCACAGATTGCCACTTAGATGTCAAGTCATGTAAGTCACTTTTGTATTGATCCCCTCTCCCAGGCCCTTTCGACAATTTGACCATGTGCTACAGTGCCAATTACAGATGTTCAGCCAGAGAGAAGCACAGTTTAGAATTTGAACAAATATTGGAAAGCAGCCAGTGGCTTTGAGAGCATTTTTGTGAGAAGTACCAGTATTAGAAAGCTTGAGGAATGAAACCACTTGTTTCCAGACACGATGACCTGAACATTGTTATTGTAGATGAATTGTTCCCCCTTAAATGCTTGTATCTCTCTGTCCTGCCTCTCACTGTCTTCTCTCTTTCTTGCTCTGTATTATTATTCAGCAACACGACAAGGTAGGTTACAGGTGATGAAACAGACAAACGAAAGAAGCCACCAAGTGATTACAGATTGCCACCAAGGGAATATGCCTGTGTGTGTACCACAGACTGCCACGTAGATGTCAAGTCATGTAAGTCACTTTTGTATTGATCCCCTCTCCCAGGCCCTTTCGACAATTTGACCATCTGCTAGAGCGCCAATTACAGATTTTCAACCAGAGAGTAGCACAGTTTACAATTTAAAGAAATATAGGAAAGCATCCAGTGGCTTTGAGAGAATGTTTTGAGAAGTACCAGTATTAGAAACCTTGAGGAATGAAACCACTTGTTTCCAGACATGATGACCTGAACATTGTTATTGTAGATGAATTGTTCCCCCTTAAATGCTTGTATCTCTCTGTCCTGCCTCTCACTGTCTTCTCTCTTTCTTGCCCTGTCTTTTTATACAGCAAGACAACAAGGTAGGTTACAGGTGATGAAACAGACAAACGAAAGAAGCCACCAAGTCGATTACAGATTGCCACCAAGTGAATATGCCTGTGTGTGTACCACAGATTGCCACGTAGATGTCAAGTCATGTAAGTCACTTTTGTATTGATCCCCTCTCCCAGGCCCTTTCGACAATTTGACCATGTGTTACAGTGCCAATTACAGATTTTCAGCCAGAGAGAAGCACAGTTTACAATTTGAAAGAATATAGGAAAGGAGCCAGTGGCTTTGAGAGAATGTTTCGAGAAGTACCAGGATTGGAAATTTTGAGGAATGGATCTGTTTGTTTACAGACATGATTACATGTACTCTGTTATCCTAGATATCTCTTTGTCCTGCCTCTCACTGTCCTCTCTCTTTCTTTGTCTTTTTATACAGTAAGACAACAAGGTTGGTTACAGGTGATGAAAGAGACAAACGAAAGAAGCCACCAAGTCGATTATAGATTGCCACCAAGTGAATATGCCTGTGTTTGTACCACAGATTGCCACTTAGATGTCAAGTCATGTAAGTCACTTTTGTATTGATCCCCTCTCCCAGGCCCTTTCGAATATTTGACCATGTGTTACAGTGCCAATTACAGATTTTAAGCCAGAGAGAAGCACAGTTTACAATTTGAAACAATATAGGAAGCAGCCAGTGGCTTTCAGAGAATCTTTTGAGAAGTAACAGTATTTGAAACCATGAGGAATGAAATAACTTTTTTACAGACAGGATGACCTGTACTCTGTTATTGTAGATGAATTCTATCTCTCTGTCCTGGCTCTCTCTGTCCTCTCTCTTTCTCTGTCTTTTTATACAGCAAGACAACAAGGTAGGTTAAAGGTGATGAAACAGACAAACGAAAGAAGCCACCAAGTCGATTACAGATTGCCACCAATATGCCTGTGTGTGTACCACAGATTGCCACTTAGATGTCAAGTCATGTAAGTCACTTTTGTATTGATCCCCTCTCCCAGGCCCTTTCGACAATTTGACCATGTGCTACAGCGCCAATTACAGATTTTCAGCCAGAGAGAAGCACAGTTTACAATTTGAAAGAATATAGGAAGCAGCCAGTGGCTTTGAGAGAATGTTTTGAGAAGTACCAGTATTAGAAACCTTGAGGAATGAAACCACTTGTTTCCAGACATGACGACCTGAACATTGTTATTGTAGATGAATTGTTCCCCCTTAAATGCTTGTATCTCTCTGTCCTGCCTCTCACTGTCTTCTCTCTTTCTTGCCCTGTCTTTTTATACAGCAAGACAATAAGGTAGGTTACAGGTGATGAAACAGACAAACGAAAGAAGCCACCAAGTCGATTACAGATTGCCACCAAGTGAATATGCCTGTGCCTGTACCACAGATTGTCACTTAGATGTCAAGTCACGTAAGTCACTTTTGTATTGATCCCCTCTCCCAGGCCCTTTTGACAATTTGACTAACTGCTACAGTGCCAATTACAGAATTTCAGCCAGAGAGAAGCACAGTTTACAATTTGAAGAAATATAGGAAAGCAGCCAGTGGCCTTCAGAGAATGTTTTGAGAAGTACCAGTATTAGAAACTTTGAGGAATGAAACCACTTGTTTCCAGACATGATGACCTGAACATTGTTATTGTAGATGAATTGTTCGCCCTTAAATGCTTGTATCTCTCTGTCCTGCCTCTCACTGTCTTCTCTCTCTCTTCCTCTGCCTTTTTATACAGCAAGACAACAAGGTAGGTTACAGGTGATGAAACAGACAAACGAAAGAACCAACAAAGTGGATTACAGGTTGCCATCGAGTGAATAAGCCTGTGTCTGTACCACAGATTGCCAGTTAGATGTCAAATCATGTAAGTCACTTTTGTATTGATCCCCTCTCCCAGGCCCTTTCGACAATTTGACCATGTGGTACAGTGCCAATTACAGATTTCATGCCAGAGACATGCACAGTTTACAATTTGAAAGAAGATACAAAAGCAGCAAGTGACTTAGAATGTTGATGCTTCTAGAAGTACCAGTATTAGAAACCTTGAAGAATTAAACCACTTGTTTACTGACATGATGACTTGTACATTGTTATCGTAGATGAATTGTTCCTCATTAAATGCTTGTATCTCTCTGTCCTGCCTCTCTCTCTCTCCTCTCTCTCTCTCTCACTTTTTATACAGCAAGACAACAAGGTAGGTAACAGGTAATGAAACTGACAAACGAAAGAAGCCACCAAGTTGATTACAGATTGCCACCAAGTGAATATACCAGTGTGTGTGCCACAGATTGCCACTTAGATGTCAAGTCATGTAAGTCACTTTTGTATTGACCCCCTCTCCCACCTCCTTTCTACAATTTGACCATGTGTTACAGTGCCAATTACAGATTTTCAGCCAGAGACCAGCACAGTTTACAATTTGAAGGAATATAGGAAAGCAGGCAGTGGCTTTGAGAGAATGTTTTGAGAAGTACCAGTATTAGAAACCTTGAGGAATAAAACCACTTGTTTACAGACATGATGACCTGTACATTGTTATCCTAGATTAATTGTTCCCCTTAAATGCTTGTATCTCATGTTTCTTCTTCTTCTTTTTCCTTTCTCTCTCTTTCTCTCTGATAATTTACAGCAAGATAACAAGGTAAGTAACAGGTCATGAAACAGACACACAGAAGAAGTCACCAATAGGAGGATCGATTGCCACCAAGTGGATATGTCAATGTTTAACACAGACTGCCACCAAGTGGATATGCCAATGTGTGCCACAGATTGCCACTTAGATTTCCAGTCATGTAGGTTATTTTATATTCATTCCCCCTTCCCTCTATGTAACACTTTTCCAAAGTACCCCAATGCAAAACCGAAGACATTCAGTCTGTTGAATATAGCTTACAAGCCAGCCGGGATAAGAAAGTAGCCAGTTGTTTTTGAAAATTGCTTGTATCACAACCTTCTAGAACTTGGACCACATGCTTAGGACAAAGTAAGCTGTTAACTTAAATGCAAGATGCAACAACTGTATGTCCTTTAATATGTGTGTCTCTGTCTATCTTTCACTCATAAATTACAGTAAGACAACAAGGTAAGTAACAGGTAATGAAACAGACACACAGAAGTCACCAAGTGGACCACAGATTGCCACTAAGTGGATATGCCTATGTGTACCACAGATTGCCATAAGATGTCCAGTCATGTAAGACATTTTCATCTTCATCCCCACCCCCACCTCCCTATGTACTGCAATGCCAATTACAGACTTTCATTGAGGCACATACACGGTTTACAATTTCAAGGAATGTATGAAAGAAACCAGTGGCTTTGAGAGATTCTTTGTAAATATCTGGTTTCAGTTATTCTATATTCATTCCCTTCCCGCTCCCTCCATGTGGCACTTTTATCAAGTAGCCCAATGCAAAATCCATAAATTCAGCCTGTTGGATATGTTTTAAAAGCCAGCCGGGATTAGAAAGTAGCCAGTTGCTTTGATAGAATGGTTTTCTAAGAGCTGGTATCAGAACCTTCTGGAACTTGAACCACTTGCTTAAAACAAACTAAGCTGAAAACTACTGAGATGCAACAACTGTACACCCTCATATGTTTCTTCTTTTTCTTCATCTTATTCCTTTCTCTGTCTGTGATAATTTACAATAAGACAACAAGGTATGTAACAGGTAATGAAACAGACACACAGAAGTCATCAAGTGGACCACAGATTGCCACTTAGTCCATATGCCTATGTGTGCCACAGATTGCCACTTAGATGTCCAGTGATGTAAGACATTTTTATATTCATATCCTCCCCCACCTCTTAATGTACTGCAATGCCAATTTCAGATTTTCATTGAGATCCATACACAGTTTACAATTTCAAGGAATGTAGGAAAGCAGCCAGTGGCTTTGAGAGAATGTTTTGTAAATTCCTGGTTTCAGTATATTTTATATTCATATCTTTCCCCCTCCCTCCCTCTATGTGACACTTTTATCAGGTACCCCGATGCAAAACGTAGAAGTTCAGCCGGTAAGATATGTTTTAAAAGCCAGCCAGGATTAGAAAGTAGCCAGTTGCTTTGATAGAATGATTTGCTAAGAGCTGGTATCAGAACTTTCTGGAACTTGAACCACTTCCTTAAAACAAACTTAGCTGAAAACTACTGTGATGCAACAACTGTATACGCTTATATAATGTTTCTTCTTTTTCCTTTCTTTCTCTGATAATTTACAGCAAGACAACAAGGTAATTAAGGAGTGATGAAACGGACACATAGAAGAAGTCACCAATTGGAGCACAGATTGCCACCTTGTGAATATCAAGTCTTGGACTGCAAGTTGTTGGGAGTATGAAGTTACAGTAAAATTTGGGGCTGTCGAGAGATGATATTGTCAATTTCCTTTCTCACTGCTGCAATAGACCTCACTGATTGTAGAAATACTAAAACTTTAAAGGTAATCAAAGGGTAGACTTTTCAACTTTCGATATGCAATTAATTTTACATTTGTCGCCCATTATCTCTGTTGTGATGATACTTACCTCAATGGTTTTCTTACCCAAGCAATGAATTTCTAGATTCATACATACAAAATTGAAAGCATTTGCAGATGACAAATTCTATGATGGAAGTTGTCTATGAAATGGTTCAAAAACTGGTAAAAGAATTTAAAAAAGCTGCTTGCCAGGCTCCCAGCATCATCCTTCTTTTCCAAAATGTTTTCAAAAACTTTTTCCACGAGGGTCATTAAGGCAATGGCCATTGATTTGTAAACGGCGAAAAGTAATAGTCAAGGGTTCAACCAAACAATCAATTTAAACCAGCTGAGAGAGAGGCTTTTTGAAAACATTGTGGGAAAAGGGAGAAAATAGTGGTACCTGTATTTTCCCCTTTTAACACCATGCTTTCTTTCCCAAACGACAAAGATTTAGACTGGTCTAATTTTGCAGACTACAAATTCAGTTTAACTGAGGTGATAATTTCTGTTTTGAATTGGATAGAAAACATTGTGGGAAAAGGAGAAAATGCTGGTTACCAGCATCTTCTCCTTTCTCACAATGTTTTCAAAAGCCTTTTATTACAGGGCTATTAAAACTGGGGATTGTGTGGTAATGGGTTGATTTAATGTCTGCAAATGCTTTGGGTTTTTATAAGACTATTAAAAAATGCCATGTGGCAAAGGGTTAAAAGTCTTCACCTAGTGCCATTCTGTATTTGCCTATAATGTGAAAGTATGGCACTTGGGCTTGAACCCTCACTGTTTTGATGGCTATACTGTCCTATGAACATGAAAGTTTGCAACAAATGCAGAGCTTAAATGCAAACCGCATCTGGCCAGATTGGAACCCATGCACACAAATTTCGGCATTTGTCAAGGTTAAAAAGACCAACACCATAACCACTAAGCAAAAAAGGTATCTACCGTATGCAGTTGTTAGGAATTGTATTTAAATTGGGACAAAGTCATGCATGAAGGAATAGTTTCAATAAATAGTCGTTCATCCATAGCAAAGAACCAATAGCTGCTCGCCACATGGCGCAATGCCGCATGGCGAGGGTAAACAAACGCAACCATGATGATGAAGGAATGGTCTCCTGTAACACACACCCCCCCAGGCGGAACTTAGGATGTGTTTCGTCCTGTATCAGCACTATCCCCCGTAACAGTACTAACAGCCTTCAGGGGGCGTTGCCCATATGGGAAACCATTTGCGAAGATAAATAAATGCAAATTCAATCAATCCCCAACGCAGTTGTAAGGTATTGTATTTAAATCAGGTCGAAGCCCTGCATGAAGGAGTGGTCTCTAAAACATCTGCATGTGTTTGGAATCTTCTTCTCTTCCATTAGAATATTTCATTATCAGAGAGAAAATTTGTATCAGAATTTTGAAATGTGTTATTTTGGCATTTGGCGCTTTTCATTCAGTATCTGGAATTTTCCACTGGTTATTTTAAATTTTCCATCCACTGACTATGATAGTCTGTTACCTTGTTGAAATTTTTCATTGTGTTCAGAATTGTTTATCAGATGCCTTGCCATCCCTGGGTGATTGCAAATTTCTATTTGTTGTTTGGTATTCTCTCTTTTTTGCCTTATATTTCAATTTATCAAAAAAAGAAAAACTCTAAAACTGAGTCTGTCACTTTCAGATTTGTTTCACATAGAAAAAGATTGCAAATTATTTCTGCATTATGAAGACATGTGACCCATCATGCAAAAAGGGACCATCTGGGAATTCTGTACATCAATTAGATGAAAACAGATCAACGATAGTGCAGGTCGGTTTAAGTTGATAATTAAAAAATAATTGTATAACAAGGTAAAAAGACGACTCGTACAGAAAATGCCATTAAAGCGAAAAGTGTCAACCCTGATCAGCCAGCGCGATTCACGCAGTCTGACCAGGGTTGATACTTTTTGCAGTACCCAGAAGGTCTCTTTTTTTTTTGCGAAGAGTCACATTTATCTGTTATAGATGAGCCATGCTCTGTGAAAAGGGGCTTAATGCATCTATGTGATTCATTACACTAAGCAAGACACCAACATAACAGTGTTTGTCTTGTAGGATTGACTTAAAGCCAGAAAACAGGTCCAGTCTGATCTTGATCTATGCAATCCACAAAAGCTCCCATGGTGCTAAAAAGCTCAATCTCCAACCAGATCTAGAGTCCAACTTCTATCACTTTATTTTTCATCCAGGTCTATTCGTAGTGCAAGGAGAAGATACAAACTTGTCTGGTGTGTTTGGTTTTGCCCCCTATTCTTGCTGATAATTTTAGAAAATGGGGCAAATTTCAAAACCGTCAGGGCAGTTAGTTTGACCTCCATTGTCCAAATTTACTTACGAAGATCTTGGTGTTTATAACCTATATAGAGAGATAAAATTTATATTCTATTACATGCATGTGTATTTGAAAGAATTGTGCCATGTTTAACACTGTTGTTGCTCTGGTATTCAGTCTTGGTATGAAATTCTTTGTAAATTTGGTGCTCTGTGTTTTATTATTGATTAACCCTTTACCAAACAATCCCTGGATTTTACAACCCAGAGATAGAAGCCTTTGAAAACATTGTGGGAAAAGAAGAAAATGCTTGTTACCAGTTACAATGTTTTCTACCCTGCTGGAAACAAATTTCAATTTTTGAGTTACCTTTATTTTGTCGTCTGCAAATGTTTTCAATCTGGACCAGTGTATAATTGTGTTGTTTGGTAAAGAGTTAAACCCTTTAGCACACAATCCTGAGTTTTAAAAACCTTTCCAAATAGTGCTTTTGAAAACATTGTCGGAACAAGGACAAAATGCTGGTAACCAGCATTTTCTCCTTTTACCACAATTTTTTCTACCCTTTCAAGAATAAATTCCACATTTAAAACATATTTGGTAAGTGGTCTTGAAATGATTTGGAGTTGGACCAGGCTTCAATCTTTCTGTATGATATAGAGTAAAGAAATGATTATCTAAAGAAACAAAACTAGTGGATTGTGCAAATTCAAGATTTGAGTGCATGCCTCTATCAGCTTTCCCATAACCTGTAGCAGTCAATTTTTCAGCTTGGCTGTTTTAAACATCAAGGCATTCTTGCAATAATTTGGCAACAACTTTGTCCTTTTCTTATGTCTATTCCATTATCCCTCTACCACACAATGCCAACTTCTGACGCTCCCGGAAAAGAAGCTTTTGAAAACACTGTGGGAAAAGAAGAAATTACTCCTTTTCCCACCATGTTTTCTACTCTATCAAAGAAAAATTACAGCATTTGAGCAACACTGAAATTGTCATCTCCAAATGTTTTCTGTTTGGACAAGGCTAAAATTTTGTCATCTGGTAAAGGGTTAATGAAGGTTCAATGTATTGACTTTAACCCATTAGCACGCAATCCCTACTTTTGACGCCCCTGAGAAAGAAGCCTTTAGAAAACATTGAGGGAAAAGGAAAAAATGCTGGTAACCGGCATTTTCTCCTTTTCCCACAATGTTTTCTACCCTTCCCAGAACAAATTTCAAATTTTCAGTGACTTTTATTTTTTTTGTCTGCAAATGCTTTCGATTTGGACAAGCCTAAATATTGTCGTTTGGTAACGAGTTGAGCCCTACCACATGACAATGTTTTGGACCTCAAAGCCTTACCAAGCATTTGCAGACGACAAGTTAAATCTGGCTCAAAGGAACGAAATTATCTTTTAAACAATTAAGCAGGTTTCTTTCTCAGAGCTGTTAAAAAATTGGGATTGTGGTTAAATTTGGACCAGGTAATAATTAAATATTAAAATAGGGGTCAAAGGGGAATTTTAAAGGGAAAGTACGCAAAGAAGACTTTCACTTTTTCCTTTACTGTTTTAGGTGGTGTCACAGTCTATGGGGAGTGTCAAAATGGATGGACAAGATTTGATGCTTCATGCTACCTGTTTTCTCACCTGAAGTTGGATTTCTTTGATGCAGAGGTTGTTTTAAAAACTTTTCTTTCCTGCACCTGCTCACTCTCTCTCTCTCTTTTCTATCTCTTTCAGATGTCTCTCTCTCTCTCTCTCTCTCTCTCTCTCTCTCTCTCATTCCCCAACTTTTTCAGATGTCTGCTGTTTCTGCAATGTCTGATCTTTCTTTTAATCTCCGTGTGATATTTCATATTATACAATAAATTATTTAACTCTTTACCACACAATCTATAGTTTTAATGACCGCAAGAAAAGAGCCTTTGAAACTGGTCCAAACTGAAAGCATTTGCAGAAAATAAACGTAAGATAAAATTGAACTTTGTTTCCATCAGGGTAGAAAACATTGTGGGAAAAGGAGAAAATGCTGGTTACCACCATATTCTCCTTTTCCAACAATGTTTTCAAGAGGTTTCTATCCCAGGATGGTAAAAACCAGGAATTGTATGGGACAGGGTTAAATAACTTTGAAAATTCTTGATCAGCCGAGTTGATTAGGTAAGTATACGATAGAAAATGACTGCCGTGGTATATTTCCCTTGTATCACAGCAAAAGATTTTCTATCAATATAATACGGATAAAAAGCTATTTACAAAATTAATGGAGTTGTTGTGACTGATGAAATGAAAGTTCTACATCTGGTTCAAAAGAGGCAAATACAAGATAAAAATTCATAAAGGACCTTTTGTGGACAATGTAGATTCAGATCAGACTGCACAGAACATGAACATAAGGCATTTCTATGGTATCTCTAATTGACCCTTAATAACAGCAAGGATGAAGCCGTTTCTTATGTGTATGTGACACCTTTTGAAAGCATAGAAAACATTGTGACAAAACGTGAAATTGCTCGTCACGAGCAATTTCACCTTTTGTCACAATGTTTTCCAAAGGCTCCTACAAGCAATGTGTAGAAATGAGTATCTGTGGAGTAAAGGGTTAAGAGTTAAAAATTACTGAAAACAATATAGTCATGCACTGTCCTTTGTTATGTGAACTTTAACCTTGGCTATTCAAATGGTGTTAAACACCATTTCAAGCTAAAGTGCTCAGTTGAACTTGTAGTTTTTTAGCCAAAAGATTGCTGTAGTTAATTGGTAGTTGAGGGCAATACTATTTTAAGTGCTTGTACATGGTATATCCACTTTGAATAGTATTGCATGAATAGTAATGTTTTTGGGGGTATACTGGAATCAGCCTGTCCGTCCGTGTGTCCGTCCACCTGTTTGTCCGTCTGTGTACAAAATACCAGTTAACCCATCACCACACAATTCCTACTTTTGATGCCCCTGAGAAAGAAGCCTTTAGAAAACATTGTGGGAAAAGGAGAAAATGGTGGTAACCAGCATTTTCTCCTCTTCCCACAATGTTTTCAACCCTTCACAAAACAAATTTCAAGTTTTCAGTCACTTTTATTTTGTTGTCTGCAAATGCTTTCAATTTGGACCAGTCTAAAATATTGTTGTTTGGTAATGGGTTAACTGTTTACACTCTAGCATCTACAATTATTAGCAAATCAGCACCAAACTTGGTCAAAACATATATGACTATAAGATCTTGGATGAATTGGATTATGGGTCTTATCGGACTGGAACAACTTTAGTTATTTGCCCTTGAATTAGAAAAATTGCTATATTTGACTTTGTTTATACTCTAGTATCTACATTTATACTCTAGCATCTACATTTATTAAGCAATCTTCATCAAACTCTGTCAAAATATATATGACCATAAGATCTGGAATAAGTTTGACTATTGGTCTAATCAGACTAGAGTTATTTGCCCTTTAATTAGAAAAATTGCTATATTTGACTTTTTTTACTCTGTAGCATCTTACAAATATCAACCTATCAGCACCAAACTTCGTCAAAATGCACATGATTATTGGTCGCCCGGCAGAAGCCGGCGACCTTATATTTAATATAGTTCAGAAGAGATGTTCATGGAGAGTGTAGGTACTTCCGGTTAAAATCTTTCATCATATTCGCCAGGTTTATATTGGTAAAATAGGTGTGAATGTTTGTGAAATTGTTGTGTGGGGTTTTCATCGCCTTTTTTGAAGCTGTTGACTTGTTTTAAACCCGATAAAGAATCGTGAAAGAATTATTAACGGTCTGGTGCACAATGTTTTATGAAACAATTAATGTTCTTGTGCAGAATGCATAGATATTTCATGCGAATGAACTCGTCCTGTCACATGATCTTAGGAACCAATGGAAACGCAAAACTGCGTCTACTGTTTACCGATAGCCCTAAAGAGCGCAATGGAAATATTATTGAGAAATGGGCGCAATGGAAAAGAAAGGACGCAGTGGAAATACAAGTAAAAACCAAAAACTATTTTTTGTACGGCTGAAAAAATGCACTTAGTGGTGATATTTTTTTATACAGGTATTCCCAGATTGTACCCAAAATGTTACACGTCTTTATTTGTATTTTCTTATGGTATCAGTTTACATACATTCGACTGCATGAATCTAGGATCAGACTGCAATTTTGGTAAGTCTGATCTTGGTCTACACCGTCCTCAGATATTTCACTGAAGGCTTTAGTTACATTTATCAGTTTACATACATTGGACTGCGTGAATCTAGGATCAGACTACAATTTTGGTAAGTCTGATCTAGGTCTTCACCGTCCTCAGATAATTCACCGACCGGCTTTGGTTACATTTATCAGTTTACATACTTTAGACCGCGTGAATCTAGTATCAGACTACAGTATTGATAAGTCTGATCTTGGTCTTCACCGTCCTCAGATATTTCACTGACCGGCTTTAATTACATTTATCATTTTACATACATTAGACTGCGCAAATCTAGGATCAGACTGCAATTTTGGTAAGTCTGATCTTGGTCTACACCGTCCTCAGATATGTCACTGACCGGCTTTGGTTACATTTATCAGTTTACATGCATTAGACTGGGTAGATCTAGGATCAGACCGCAAATTGGTTAAGTTTTTCATTATGCGGTTATTCTCAGATGGCGAAATTGAAAATAGGCATAAAAGTAGCATAAAATGTTTTGAACGTTTTCCAAGCAAAAACCCATACTTTATTTTGACAGTTGGTTATATGACATTGTAGGTCACTATTGTCATGTCAATTTTATTGGAAAACAATATCTACTTTTTTCTCAAATGAAAAATAACTGAAAAAAATAGAAGTCGGATATATTCTGTTGTCTGATTATTGTTTAATAATGGAAAAAAACAATTCATTTTCGGGCGACCTTTGACGCTCTTGCGTCTTCTTTTTTTCTTGTAACATCATGGATGTGTTTGATTACAGGTCTAATGGGACCCAATGGACATGAGTTATTTGCCCTTGAGTTAGAAAGTTCTTTAGAATAGTGCTTTAGTCAGAGCATAACTTTGTCATCTCCAGCATGATTGACTTGAAACTTGGCATTTACATTTATTGCAATAATACGGAGTGAAGTTTGAAAGGACCAGAACTCTACCTCATACTGTCTATTGAGTTATTACCCTTTGATCCTTATTTTCACAGCATTTTCTGCTCCTCTGCAATGTGATTTTGTTATCTCCAGCCTGAACATCTTCAAATTTTGTATGCTTGACTGTTGAAAAATTACAGAGTGCAGTGCACAAGAACCTTAACTCTTCCTAGCACAAATTTTGAGTTTTTCGCCTTTTCACCTTCATTTTATAGCTTTTCGTGCTTGTCTGTAGCAAAACATTGTCATTTTAAGTAGGAATGACATGAAATCTGGTATGATTATTTGTTGCAATATTTGAAAGTGCTGTTCACAAAAATTGTAACTCTACCTCATTTTGTCTGAGCTATCTCCCTTGGAATGTCATTTTTAATGCACTATGTGCTTGTCTGGAATATAACTGCCATTTCAAGTCAGAAGAACTTTAACCCATTACCACACAATCCCTACTTTTGACGCCCCTGAGAAAGAAGCCTTTAGAAAACATTGTGGGGAAAAGGAGAAAATGCTGGTAACCAGCATTTTCTCCTTTTCCCACAATGTTTTCTACCCTTCACAAAACGAATTTCAAATTTTCAGTCACTTTTATTTTGTTGTCTGCAAATGCTTTCAATTTGGACCAGTCTAAAATATTGTCGTTTGGTAATGGGTTAAACATGGTATGCTTGCTTGTTGCAATATTAACAAGTACAGTGCACAAGAACAATAACTGTACCTAGCAATCATCCATGTGACTGTGTAAAAAATACTACTAATTGTCTGTTTCTGTCAAAGAGCTGGCGGGGGTATTAAGTCACAGTGACAGCTCTAGTTGAATCTGTTTAACCATGAAGGGTACATTTTGCCTTGACTGGACATTGCAAACAAAATCGTCAGAATTCATGTGCGGGATAAACTAGCATAGTATATCCAGATACACAACTGCTTTAGTTGTATCTTTGATATATACTTTTGAAATACTGAATGCTGGTTGGTCAAGTTGCTACAAACATGGTCTAGGAATCATTAATGTAAGAAGCCTACACTGATACTGTATTTGGGAGGTTATGGTTACTGAACATAACTAAATTAAACTTGAAAATGTTTCAGCAATTTTGTCATCAACATGGTGGGCATCTGGTACACATCGAAACACTGCAGGAAAACAATTTCTTGAGGAGTTTTTGCAAGGATCTACATGGTATATATAATTTGTCTTCTTCACAGTGGCACTTGGGCAATGATCTGATTTCAATATTCAATATAAGTCAAATTTCCATAATAAACTATATCATAATAAATGAAGACAATGTAAATGTTGTTGAAAATGGTACGAGTGGTAATGAAAAGGGTGGTTCTAACTTGATGTCTCAAAATACTATTATAATGACTGGTGGAAAACGCTTTTGAAAACGTTGTAAGAAAAGGAGAAAATTCTTGTAATGCTGTTTTCTTCTCTTTCATAGAAATAATTTCATCATTTAACCCTTTACCACACAATGAAGACTTTTAACTCGCTTAAAAGAGAAGGCTTTTGAAAACACTGTGGGAAAAGGAGGAAATGCTGGTTACCAGCATTTTCTCCTTTTCCGAAATTGTTTTCTACCCAATTAAAGACAGATAATTTCATTTGTGCGATATTGAAACTGTCATCTGCAAATGCTTTCTATTCGGACAGATCTAAAAATTTTTCATACAGTAAAAGGTTAAGCAACATTCTATTTTGTGCTTTGAATTTGGACTGGTTAGAATTAGCCCTTTGGAAAACAGCAAAAGTGGATTACAGTGTTGTCTATTATTAAAACAGCTGTGAGAAAAGCACACAGATCATCTGTAGAGCGTTGTGTCATGTAGTATACAATAGGTATTTGGTTTGTTTCATTATACCCCCGCAAAAAGAATGTTTTCGGGAGTATACTGGAATCCGCCTGTGTGTCCATCAGTGTACAAAATACTAGCAATTTCTTGCAGGGGTATTAAGTCACATTCAGTGACAGCTCTAGTTTCGTACACGTCCCATTGTATTTAAAAAAAAATAGAATGAATAGCGTTTTAAGGCCCGTCGAAAACTTAGGTCATATTGGGTGCACTTACTTAGTAAACAATGATGCGAGGTGAAAATAACATACATGTGCAACAACATAAGACAAACATGATAAATGAGGAATGGACAAAACACAAAATGATGCCCCTTTTGTCGCCTTTTACGACATCACTTTTGTTCCGCCAGATAAAATGGCAGATGTGACGATTGCAGGACTGCAGTGGATTATTCTTATACCCCAGTTAAACCACACGGGTCCCACAGGCCAATAGATTCAGATTCCCATTCCAAACCCTATTTACATCGAGAAAAAAATATAGGATTTGGAATAAGAACTACCTAGCCTGCTGCAATCCTACGAATTACGAGGAAAGCAGCCCTTTGTCTCTAAATTTAGTCGCCTTCTATGACATGCCATAGAGAAAGGCCGAGGTCTTATTCTATACAGTAAAAAAAACCTGGGACCCCACGGGGACCCATTGTATTTGGTTTGTTTCATTTTATACATACATGTATCTACAATTTCAGTAATGTAATGTCTGCAAGTCATGTACACTCACGTGTCCCCTGAAAGATACCATTAGTCTAGTTCTCCAGTCTTATCCCAAATCAGGACTTTTATAGCCCTTTTTCAGACAACAAAATGAAAGACTTGTCCAAAGTGAGGGCATTTTTAGACAAAAGATTAAATTCAAATTGAAGTATGTAGTTTGTTCCTGCAAAAGAAAGAAAAACTTGTGGGAAAAGGATAAAATGCTGGTTACCAGCATTTTCTCCTTTTCCAACAGTGTTTTCAAAAGCTTTCTTTCCTCAGGGTTGTCAAAAAAATGGATTATGTGGTAAAGGATAACTTTTTTTTAGCAACTCCATATGTTCAAGAAGGGTAAGTTTATATCTTTCATAGAACAATTATCCTAACATGACACATGAATTCGGCTCTATAAAAGCAGTCCAACAAAAGCATGGTAAAATCCATGTTATTCTGTAGAGTAACACCGTTCTGTATAAAACAACTAAGTATGTTAACCCATTACCAAACGACAATATTTTATAGACTGGTCCAAATTGAAAGCATTTGCAGACGACAAAATAAAAGTGACTGAAAATTTGAAATTTGTTTTGTAAAAGGTAGAAAACATTGTGGGAAAAGGAGAAAATGCTGGTTACCAGCATTTTCTCCTTTTCCCACAATGTTTTCTAAAGGCTTCTTTCTCGGGGGCGTCAAAAGTAGGGATTGTGTGGTAATGGGTTAATCAATGATATAAAATTTGCATCTGTGTTTTTTTCTTGAAGTATGAACTTGTTTTCCTTTCATTCAGAGTTGGTCATGTTTGAATCAAAATACTCTTCTTTCTGTCGTGGCTTATTGTTCAATAAACCACGTAGTGAGTTATGAGGTGCACTGAATAACCCACTTCGGCTATCGCCCTTGTAGATTATTTTTTGTGAGTCATAACTCACAAGTGTGGTTTATTGATGGATAAACCACAATAGAAAGATTATTTCTTAAATAATTATCATTTCATGGATCAATCCATAATTATCATTCAGCTGAACATGTTATGAATACAATCTATGTTTCAAAAAAAAAAAATTCTTTGCAGTTTTGATGTGAAATTAATATTGCAAAGAGAAGAATCACATGTGTAGCTGGTTCATTAACTCTTTACCACACAACAAATTTATAGCCTATAATTATAGGGTGGTCCAAATTGAAAGCATTTGCAGACGACAAAATGAATATGACTGAAAAATCAAAATTTGATTTTGGAAGGGTAAAAACATTGTGGGAAAAGGAGAAAATACTGGTTACCACAGGGTTGTCAAAAGTCGTCATTGTGTGGTAAAGGATTAAAAGACTAGTATCAAAATGTAAATTCACACACACAGCAAAAAGTAATCTTGTAAGATTGAAAGCGAAACATTGTTATGGCATAACAACAAATTTGATGGATAAATCAACATGCTTAAGTCTTAATGTTTGAATTGTTTTCACTTACAGTTGCAAGACGGTGGATAGGGCTCTCAGACCAAGTTATCCGGGGACGTTGGGAATGGCATGGAACAGATAAGGAAGCGACCTTTACAGATTGGATTTTAAATGAACCCAATCTGAATATGGCAGCTAGATGTGTTATGTTATGGGAGTCACATGATTACCACTGGGCGGACGAGCCATGTTCTTCTTTATTTGAGCCCATTTGTGAAACTGCGTATGTTTAGTTCTTTTTTATTGACTGCGCATTTAATTTTGGCTGTCAAAAATAGCTTGGCGAGGAGAGTCATTTCACTCTTTACCACACAATCCCGACTTTTAATGACCCTGAAAAAGAAGCCTTTTGAAAACATTGAAGAAAAAGGAGAAAATAATAGTAACCAGCATTTTCTCCTTTTCCAACTATGTTTTCTACCCTTTCCAATACAGTTTTCAATACAATTTTCAATTTTTGAGCCATACTTATTTTGTCGTCTGCAAATGCTTTCAATTTGGAGCAGTCTGAAATTTTGTTGTTTGGTACAGTTAAAGAAGCGCCATTAGTGAAGGTAGGTCACACTGGGATATTGAAGACTGTTTGACCCCTGTTGGATCTGAAAATGCCAAGAATTATTACAGCAAGCAGCACAAAAATTGTTGTCAGCTATGCTTATCTGTCTGTTTGGTAAAGGGTTAAACCATTTTTGTGCAGAATATCAAAACAAAAAGCTATGATTCTCCAACCTTCCGTTTCTACACTTATACTACCATTTTTCATGCCCCAATTTTTATTAGATGGTCATAATGCAGGCAACAGAAACTCTTGTGACCCATGCAGACCACTTTGACCCGTAACATAAGCATTTTCACTAAAAGTAATCCGCTTAAGAAATCATTTCAGGATATATTAAACCTTTTCCTGCAAAATAAGTGAAACAAATTTTTCAGCTAATGGTAAACACTGAAATTTTACTATTTTGACATTTTCGGGGACAAAAGTATGTTCTTATTGTACAGTGTAGATCCAAGATCAGACTGCACAATCTGTGCAGTCTGATCTTGATCTACACTGTCCACAAAATGTCAATCAGTCACACTTCACAGCTGAAGGATTAAGTGGGAAAGCGCTTTTTCTCAAACAAGCGACTTTATCTAGAGGTAAAATGGTCCTTTGACATGTAGAAAATTTACAAATAGTAAAAAGTATTCACCCATGTCAGCCTGTGCAGGCTTTGGTCAATAGTTTTTGCAGACATTTTAACCCATTAGCACACAATCCCTACTTTTGACACCCCTGAGAAAGAAGCATTTAGAAAACATTGTGGGAAAAGGAGAAAATGCTGGTAACCAGCATTTTCTCCTTTTCCTTCAATGTTTTCTACCTCTTACTAGTAAAACAAATTTCAAATTTTCAGTCGCTTTTATTTTGTCATCTGCAAATGCTTTTAATTCTGACCAGCCTAAAATTTTGTCATTTGGTAACGAGTTAATCCCTCATTTTTCAAAGCAGGACTTATTTCTATGGTTACCTACTCTTTTGGTAAAGCTTTCCTCTTTGATAGATGACAACCAGCCAGTTTCAAAAAAATGTCATCAGTAATTACAGATTTTAAAAAAAAAATTGCCTTTCACAGAACAATGACAAAAGGGCTATGATTGACGGATTGATTAAATTGCGTTATATGGCCCACAATGCACAAAAAAGGGCAGTCGGACATCTGTGTAAAGTGCCATCTCAGATCAGCCTGCAAGTCTCTGCAGGCTAATCCAAGTAGGCACTTGACGACTACATTTGATTTTTTTCCTACAGTAAACAGAAAATTATATGAAAACAAAAAGTGTTGTTTTGGATCAGTTAGTGCAGAATGCGTAAGCTGATCCAAGAATACACTTTACGCAAATGTCGGAATATCACTTTTTGCATGTTGTAGGCCATATGCCAATTTCAACCTTATTTAAGTCATACCACTGCTCAGGTATTTCCAGGGTTTCACCAGAACAATGCTAGGGATCTGAAGGACACTTGCACGAAAAACCAATCAGATCTAGTCCTGCTCAAACCCAGGGCCTCTGGGTTTTTCAGTCTTGCACTTTACCACTGAGTCATGCAGGAGTCCCAAAAAAGGGCTATCTACATTTTCTTTTAATAGAAATTTAACCCTTTACCCCGTAAGGCATTTCTATGGTATCTCTAATTGACCATAAATAACAGCAAGGATGAAGCTGTTTCTTATGTGTATATGACACCTTTTGATAGCATAGAAAACATTGTGGCAAAAGGTGAAATTGCTCGTCACAAGCAATTTCACCTTTTGCCACAATGTTTTCTAAAGTATCCTACTAGCAATGCGTAGAAATGACTATCTATGGAGTAAAGGGTTAAAACTTGGCTCTTTTAGCATTCTTTGTCTTTTTCAGGCTGAATTCTGAGGTTGAGGTTGTTGGCTAAATACAAGAACTGTGTCCATTCAGTGACCATATATACACATAATCCCTGGTACCATGGTATTGGCAGCCATACTTTTGTGTTATTAATAAGGACAGAGAATGGTCAAAAAATGAATAAAATCAGTTTTGCTAAAAATTTTCCATCTTATTGCATTGAATGTACATTATTATTTTAGTGATTGCCAGTGAATCCTATACTACACAATCCCTAGCTTTAACAACCCTGGGAAGAGCAGCTTTTGAAATTGGTAGTTGGAAAGATTTGGTTGGTTGATTGTATTAGGGTTTAACGCCACTTATACACAGCTAAGGTCATATCATGGCGATCGGTGATGCACATGTCTTTCTCACACCAGTACTAACACAACTTTTTTTCCAAAGCCACCCACTACTTTTCTCACATGCGTAAGCAGAGGTGAGAGGTGAAAATACGCCAGTAAGAAAGTTTGCCTCAACCGGGTATCGAACTCGCAACCACCAGGTCATGAGTTTGACACGCTCACCACTGAGCCACCCCGGCGGGCTGGTAACTGGAAAGAAAGAATGTGGGGATAAAAAGAATCATCTGCTGTTATACCATATCAACACTTATTATAGATTTTATAATTGTTTGGCATGGCATAAAATGTATTTGTGTGGTTATAGATTTAACCTTAGAGGACAAGGCATAAGTGAAGGTACTTTTGCAGTCAACAAAGATGAAGATCAGACTACAGAAGTCGTGCATCTGAAATATTCTGGCAAAATGAGGTTTGAGACTGCTATTTAACCCTTTCTCACACAGTGACGACTTTTTATGACCTTTGGAAAGAAGCCTTTTGAAAACATTGTGGGAAAAGGAGAAAATGCTGGTAACCAGCATTTTCTCCTTTTCCCACAATGTTTTCTACCCTGTCAATAAACAAATGCACCATTTAAGCCACATTAAAATTGTTGTCTACAGATGCTTTCAATTTAGACAGGGCTAAAAGTTTGTCATTTTGTAAAGGATTAAAGGTCTTTCTTTTGGCACTCTTAGGGTCCATGATCAAGTTAATTGATTGTATGGTTTTTAACACTGTTGTCCACATTAATTCAGTTATATTACGGTGGCTAGTGCACCTATTCAGCTTTCCTAACAAGCTACTGGCAACTTTCCCACATAAACGTTGCTGAATGATTTGGCCGTGGTGAGAGAGAAATGAATCCTATCACAATGACAATCCTCTGAGAGAATTTGACTGAGTCTTGGATTGAACCAGCCACCCCGTTCTCCAGTCCTGTATGCTACCGAATGATTTACCCTGGCTCGGTCCATAATTAAGAGACCCTTTACCAAAACATCCCTGGTTTTTACGACCCTGAGATAGAAGTATTTTGAAAATGTGGAAAAAAGAGAAAATGCTGGTAACCAGCATTTTTTCCTTATCCCACAAAGTTTTCTACCCAGCTGGAAACAAATTTCAATTTTTTCAGTAACTTTTATTCTGTTGTCTGCAAGTGCTTGCAATTTGGACCAGTTTAAAATTTTGTCGTTTGGTAAAGGGTTAAGGTATTCTCTATGCACATAAAATTAACCACTTTTTTACCATACACGGACGGTAATAACCTGCCACAAACAATTGTTTCATTTTCCATAAACCTTAAGAAGACAGCCTTTAAAATTGGTGAGTAGCATTTTCTCTTTTTCTGTCAATATTTCCTATCATTTCAAAATCAAGTCATCTGAACTACAAGGAATATGCAGGATTTTCTGCAAATATCTGCAACCTGGGCACGTTTAAACCTCTGTTGTCTGGTAAAGAGTTAACTCTACCACACATTCCAAAGTTCTATCAATCCTGGGGAAATAGCCTTTTGAAACCATTGTAGGAAAAGGAGCAATTGCTACAAGCATATTCTCCTTTTCCTACAGACATTTCTGTCCTATCTAGGAAAAATTGTACTATTAGAGCCATATTAACCCTTTACTCCAAACTCATTTCTATGCATTGCTTGTAGGAGCCTTTGGAAAACATTGTGACAAAAGGTGAAATTGCTCGTGACGAGCAATTTCACGTTTTCTCACCATGTTTTCTATGCTATCGAAATGTGTCGTATACACATAAGAAACGGCTTCATCCTTGCTGTTATTTAGGGTCAATTAGTGATACCATAGAAATGCCTTATGGGGTAAAGGGTTAAAATTGAAGTCTGGAAAGGCTTTCAATTCGGACATGGTTAAAATGTTGTCGGAAGAGTATACAGGTCAGTACATTAATCTGATAGCCTTCCTTAAATAGGAAATGAAACAGTTAACAAAAGGACAGCACAGACGGACAACATCCAAACAGCATCTTTGGTGTTGTTTGGTTGGAAGATTGGGCAAATAATTAAGTTTATTTCATGCTTTCAGTAGTTTATTGGAAAATAACTGATATGTTGTTTGGTATTTCATGCTTACAACCAGTGAAGAATTCCAATTTTATTTGATAACTCTATAATTGAAGGTGGAAACAATAGCACCACTAATAACCTAGGTAAACTGCGTGTGCCATTCAACAAGATGGAAATATGATGTAATTTACCTTACATTTATCACACTTTACTTAACTCTTTACAACACAATCCTGACTTAACAACCCCAAGAAAGAAGCCTTTTGAAAACATTGTGGGAAAGGAACCAGCATTTTCTCCCTTTTCCACCATGTGTTCTACCTTTCCAAAGTCAAAATTCAATTTTAATTTGCATTTGAAAAAGTGTTAAGATAGCAATGCATTGTTATGCAGAGGTGGTAAGTAGCTGGGAATAACCAAATAGAATTGTACTGGATTTAGATGTAAGTCTCCGAAAAAAGGGGTTAGCAGCATGATGTCAATAGAACAATAATTATTGTATTTTTCAGTGATAGATCAAAATTCATTTCATCTTGTGAACATCATCTGTAATACTACCTTTGAACTTCACTCAGTGAAATAAATTTCAATTTTTCACCGAAAAACAGAAATTAATATCCTCTGTATCATCATTTTCGGTCTTTATTGGAAAACAGAAACAACTACAACAACCTCAACACTTGCAAAATGTTGGATTACATAGATCTATGACCAGATAGCATGTCTTGTTCCATCTGATCTTTACGACACGTTCTGCAAAAATACCAAATGTTGACACTGGTGAAATTAGACTTGAATGAAAATCTTCAAGTCATGTAGTGTTGCAGTATCAAAGTTTGAAAAAGATAGACAGAAGCAAATATAAAAGCAATGAAGAAAAAATGCACTGACTTCAACAATTAATTTTTATTCAAACAAGTAACAGTCATCCAAATTTTTTTTATCATTCACTGGCAAGAAAACAAAATGCATAATTAACTATTCACCAAAAAAAAAACAGAAAAAGATTTTACTCAACCTAATTGAAAGCATTTGTTGATGACAAATTACAGGTACTGGTAGTTCATAGGATGATTTCTGTCTTTCGTAGGGTAGAGAACATTATGGGAAAAGATAGAAAATCCTGGTTGCCAGCATACTCTCCTATTCCAACATTGAGTTCAAGAGCCTTCATCTCCTGGGTTGTTAAAATTCAGGATTTCGTGGTTACAAGATAAATCGAAAGAGGTTAATTATGTAACCAAGTCCCTTTTTCATTTAATTTCCGTATTAAAAAGGGGCATAACGCTGTCAAGTATATTGTAAGGGTTAGTTGCCCATGTAGAGAAGTTTCTCCCCTTTTGATAATTAACAACCGCCTAAAGTTTGAAGTAAGTAACTACACTCAGCAATTATGGTGTTAACTCATTACCAAACGACAAAATTTTTAGGTTTGTCCAAATCGAAAGCATTTGCAGATTACAAAATAAAAGGGACTGAAAATTTTATATTTGCTTTGTGAAGGGTAGAAAACATTGTGGGAAATGGAGAAAATGCTGGTAACCAGCATTTTCTCATTTTCCCAAAATGTTTTCCAAAAGCCTCTTTCTCAGGGTCGTCAAAAGTAGGGATTGTGTGGTATTGGGTTAACAGAAAATGTGAAAGTTCATGCACAGTGGCGATGACATACACCACATGCCTACTAAGAATGACTTCATATTTTCTGAAAATAGCAAAGCTAAATAAGAGTAACTCATTCCACTGCCAACACTCGGCTGCAAGTGTTAGATTTTCAGTGAAAGTTTTAAGTCTAAACAAGGGGCATAACTGAAAAAAAACCCTGAATGGTTATCTGTTGTGTGAACTGCCCTTTTAACCCTTTCCCAAACAATCCCTGGTTTTTACGGGTAGTAGCCTTTTGAAAACAATGTAGGAAAAGGAGAAAATGCTGGTAACCAGCATTTTCTCCTTTTCCCACGATGTTTTCTACCCTATCACAGACAGAAATCATCTTTTCAGCAAGAGTTGAATTGTCATCTGCAAATGCTTTCAATTTGGTCTAGTCCAAAAGTTTGTCGTTTGGGGAAACGGTTAATAGTCAACAACGTGTCAAAGTCTGGCATTTTTCAACAATCATGCATATCAAATTTGAAGATGTTCAAACTACAGATGACAAAGTTATATTACGGACAGGAAGAAAATGCTGTAAAAATGACGATCACAGGAAAATAACTCGGACAGCACCAGATAGAGTTATGGTTCTTTAGCACTGCTTTCCGAATTATTGCAGCAAATACAAATGCCATGTTTCAAGTCAATCAGACTGGAGATGACAAAGTTATGCTCCGGACAAGCATAATATGCTATAAAAATAAAGATCAAAGGGTGAATAACTCTAAATTCACTTTAGTAAGAGTAATGGTTTTTGTGGACTGCACTCTGTAATTTTTCAACAATCATGCATATCAAATTTGGAGATGTTCAGACTACAGATAACAAAATTATATAACGGAGAAACAGAGAATCCTGTGAAAATGACAAAGGGAAATAACTTAAAGACAGCATGAGGTAGAATAATGGTTCTTTCACACTGCACCTTGTATTATTGCAACAAACACAGATTCCAAGTTTCAAATCAAACAGATTTGAGATGACAAAGTTATGCTCTGGATAAAGAATTGGATGCCGCTTGAACCCCATGGGTGATCCCTAAGTAAGTCCCGTCTTCGACAGGCATATGAAAAGGGGCGTAATTGTGTCATATATTTTCATAGTTACCTGACCTTTTTGTATGAGTTTCCCTTTTGAAAGTCAACTTGTCCAAGTTCGAAGTAAATATCTTCAGAGATAGAGATATTCCACTCTGTCAAAAGTTTGGGCAAGACGACAGACAACAATGCCAGGGATATGACACTGAGCTCATCATTTTCTTTGAAAACTGTCAAGCTAAATTTGTTAAATTCCACATATCACAAGTTTACATCTTTCAAAATATGAATTAAATGAATTTTTAAACAAGAGGACCATGATGGTCCTATATCGCTCACCTGAGTACCAAGCAGTAAAGGCCTAAAATAAAGATAAATACCAAATTAAGGTTCAAGGCCAAATGATAATGAAACAAGTGTAGCAAATTGTTGCAATTTGACTTGAGTCTTTGAAGTTCCATTGTGGATAAGCAAGAATTACTGTAAAAAAGAAGATCAAAGCTGAATTACTCAAAGTTCACGCTTGGTAGAGTTATTGTTCTTGCGCACTGTACTCCGTAATATAGCAACAAACATGCATACCCAAGTATGAAGTCATTCTGACTTGAGATGACAAGTTTATATTCCAGACAGGCACTAAATGCTGTAAAAATGACATTCCAAGGGAAATAACTCAATGACAGAACAAGGTAGAGTTACAATTCTTGAGCAGTGCACTTCCAAATGTTGCAACAAATAAACATGCCAAACTTCAAGTCATTCCTACCTAGGACCACAAAGTTTTGCCCTGGACAAGCAAGAAATGTATAAAAATGAAGTTCAAAGGAGGAATAACTCAAAATTTGTGCTAGGAAGAGTTACGGTTCTTGTGCACTGCACTCCATGACTTTTCAACAATCATGCATATCAAATTTGAAAATGTTCAGGCTGTAGGTGACAAAGTTATATTCCAGAAGAGCAGAAAATGCGGTTAAAATGACGATCAAAGGAAAATAACTCGAAGACAGTATGAGGTAGAGTTACAGCTCTTTCACACTGCACTCTGTATTATTGGAACAAACTCAAATGACAAGTTTCAAGTAAATCAGACTGAAGATGACAAAGTTATGCTCCGGACTAAGGACTACAGAACTTTGTAATTCAAGGGCAAATAACTCCAGTTGTTCTGGTCTGATTAAATCCATAACATAACTCATCCAAGATCTTATGGTCATTTATATTTTGACAAAGTTTGGTACTGATTGGTTGATATTTGTAAATCCTAGAGTGTAAACAAAGTCAAATGTAGCAATTTTTCTAATTCAAGGGCAAATAACTCCAGTTGTTCTGGTCCGATTACACCCATAATCTAACTCCTCCAAGATATTATGGTCATATATATTTTGACTAAGTTTGGTGCAGATTGGTTTATAATTGTAGATGCTGAAGTGTAAACAAAGTCAAATATAGCAATTTTTCTAATTCAAGGACATATAACTCAAGTCGTACTGGTCCGATTACACCCATAATCCATCTCATACACGATCTTATATATATTTTGGCCAAGTTTAGTGATGATTGGTAAAAAATTGTAGATGCTAGAGCATAAACAAATGCAAATATAGCAATTTTTCTAATTTAAGGGCAAATAACTCCAGTCATTCTAGTCAGATTACACCCATAAGCGAACTCATCCGAGATCTTACAGTCATATATATATCAACCAAGTTTGGTGCTGATTGGTTGATATTTGTAGATGCTAGAGTGCAAACAAATGCAAATATAGGAATTTTTCTAACTCAAGGGCAAATAACTCCAGATGTTCTGGTCTGATTAGATCCATAATCGAACTCATCCGAGATCTTATGGTCATATATGCTTTGTCCAAGTTTGGTGTTGATTGGTTTATATTTGTAGATGCTAGAGTATAAACAAAGTGAAATATAGCAATTTTTCAAATTCAAGGGCAAATAACTCCAGATGTTCTGGTCCGATTAGATCCATAATCGAACTCATCCGAGATCTTATGGTCATATATACTTTGGCCAAGTTTGGTGCTGATTGGTTAATATTTGTAGATGCTAGAGTGTAAACAAAGAAATGTGAACGGACTGTTGGACGACGGATGGATGGATGGTGAGTGATCACAATAGCTCACTCTGAGCACTTCGTGCTCAGGTGAGCTAATAGTGCAATACTGTGTTTAAATTAATTGGTATCAACATGTTTCTGTAACAAAAACACTCTTGATTCATTTGTATCAAACTAATCAATGATAAATGTTGATCAGATAATTCTTTACCAAACAACAAAATTTTACAAAAGTTTATATAAATTGAAATCATAGGCAGATAACAAAAGTAAATGATACAAAATTTTAGATTAATCTTAATTGAAAGTAAACTTAGACGACAGCAAATTGAAAGTAGACTTAGACGATAGCAAATGTAACAAATTTTAGATTTGTCTAAATTGAAAGCATTTGAAGACAACAAAGTAAATATTACTAGAACATTTTTCTATTGCAGAGCAGAAAACATTGTTGAAAAAAAAAAAAAAGAGAGAAAAATCTTGGGTTACTTGCAGTTTCTCCTTTTCTCACAATGTTGTCAAAAGCTTTTTTCCAAAACCTCATTTACACTAGCTTGTCTGGCTCAAGGTTGAAAGGGTAGATAAGATTACCAGCATTCTCTCCTTTTCCCCCTTTTGTTTTCAAAAGTCTTTCCATTCAAGGCAGGCAAATCATGGAACTTTTCAGAAAACTTATTTTCTGAAGTCTGAACTTGATTTACACTCTGCAAATCCACGGAACAAACCAGCTGGGTAACATCACACAAGCATCATTTGTAGTAATTCCTAATATAATCATTGTTAAACATACTTTCAGGTATTCCAAGACGTTCATTAGTTAATGTAGCCATGTCGACACCAGTATTATTGCAGGAATGAAACTCTGGTCCATCATGAGGTTCACTACCGACTGAATCAAGGGATGATCTTCTAGCCGAATACAATTTTGTGTCATCAATAGATTCTAAGGATGACAGGGAGTCTGAATTATTGCCACTAGTGCTGGTAAAGTATTTGCTACCAACATAACTGTGTCTATCCTCATACTTTTCAAACTGCCTAGCTCTGTCAGTGTATAATCCAGTAGATGGGCACTCGTTCCCTTCGGAATAAACTGGATATATTTTACTCCCATTTAATGATCCCTGACTGGAGGACTTCCTCTGATTTTCATTATATTGTTGAAACTCTCCACTTCCTGCATAAGAATTTGGAATTCCATCAGGGCAATAATGGTAAAAGTGACTAGGTTTTCGATTGTTATGCCTTGGACTTGAAATAAAACCTGAACTCTGCTGCCAAAATTGTTCTTGCGTATTATTAGGAAGACTGGTACCACTGCTTGGATTAAAATTGTTTTGAAGATTGGAATGTCGTTCGAATCTTTCACTGTTTAATTGGAATGCTTCTTTGTCAGAAGAAAAGTTTGGATTAGAATTTTGAAAATTGTCACTGGACATTTGGCACTTTCTATTTGGGTGCTGGATTTTTGCACTAGTTGTTTGAAATTTCCTTTCAAATGACTGAAATTCACTGTAACCTTGTTGAAATTTTCCATCGGATGCCTTGGAATTTACTCTGGGTGACTGTAAACTGGATGGTCGGAGTTCTCTTTCAGGATGCTGGAATTTTCTGTTGGGTTTTTGAGGGACTTCATCAAATGTGTTGAATTTTCTATTTGAAGTTTGAAGTTTTTCACAAGGAGATTGGAAAGTTCCTTTGCATGCTTGGAATTCCCTTTTAGGTTTTTGAAACCTTCCCTGTTCTTTATCATTAACATTAGATTTGTGTACTGATTTAGAATTTCCAGCGTATGCTTGAAATTTTCCATTGTTCTGATTATCACAATGGTTTCCTTTGAAATCCTTATCCTTTTCGTTACTACACTGATTCCTTTTGTATACAGGTACACCATTCTTCCCCTTGTTACCTGGGTACATTGCATTTATAACCTTATAACTTTGTGCTGAACTAGTCCTAGGCCTATTACTTACATTTCTGTTAGCAGAGTAAAAGTTTTGAGAAGATTGAACCTCATCCTCCTTTTCCGCATTAGACTTTCCACTTACACTCCCCATTCCTGTGGCTTTCTTGTCTTTAGAATCATTCAAAGGACTTGATAGCTCCTCCTTTCTTATATGGTAATTGCATTTTTTTTGGTGACCTTTCACAGACACAGAAGATGCTGTGCTATCAGACAAGTCACTGTCTATATTGTCCTGATTATTTCTTTCTTCCTTGAATCTAGTATTATAAAAAACTCTGTGTGCCTTGTAGTTGCCATTGTTTTGACTTGGTCGGTTTTTTAACTGATTGTCAGTTGAATGTCTTTGTGGATAGCTATAATTTGGCCTAGGTTTGCTATTGGACTGGTTTTCATTTGAACTTCCATGGGACTTCCTAAGATAGTCCCCTGTGTTACTAAACTTACCACAATCTTTTGTTTGATGTTCATTATTTTTGGCAAGACAGGGCTTTCCATCAGGCTCAGCAATCTCAGATTCTGAATTTGTTTCAAGTTCATCTGAATCATGTTCAGAATAGCTCTCAAGATTCAGATCACAGGCAAAACTGCTTTCTATATCTCCTATGTCATCTAAAACATCGAACCTATTTCTGAATATGGACTGACCATTAGTATTTGAGCTAGTTGAAAGCTTGGTGGTTCCTCTCTGCCTTTCTTTATCAGTGATGGTTTTTCTTTGGACCATTTTCTTGTCTTTGGTTCTGGAAAGATAGTTTTACATCTCCTACTCACTTTAGTTTGTAAATAGTAAAACTTGAAAAAAACAACACAAATTTCACGGAAAGAGAAAAAAAAATGTATTTTATATGCGACTGTGATTCAAACCCACTGTCTTAGTTTACTAGCTCTGAGCGTTAATTTGCTTCTTCATGGAGTAAATGAGCCATGCTCTATGAAAAAGGGGCTTAATGTATTTGTGAAAAGGATCGATCCAGGTCAGACTGCGCAATTTGCGCAGGCTGATCTGGGTTGAATTTTTTCACTATTGGCCGATTTTCTGTATGTACAAAGACCAGTATACCTAGTAATACAGCTGGTAGCCAGAAAAAAAAAAATAAATATCATAGATCCATAATTATGTGATGACTTGCTTGTATCATGAATTATCGACATGTATTAATCCTTTCCCAAACAATCCCTTGTTTTTACATGTCTGCAGTACAAGTCTCTTGAAAACACCGTGGGAAAAGGAGAAATTGCTCGTAACGAGCAATTTCTCCCTTTTCCCCGGTGTTTTCTGCCCGTATAGATTATATTCTGCCACTGTTATGAAAGTTAAAATTGTCGTCTGCAAACTCTCAGTTTGGAATAGTCTAAAATTTGTCGTTTGGGAAAGGGTTAAGCCCCCTTTTACCAGAGCATAAAAAATTTAAATGTGGTGGTAGGCTGATATAAGCAGACACTTGAAATACGTGATACTTTACACAGGAAAGAGTATATTGCCAGAATAAAATTCAAACAACTGTCCAAAGTGACAAACTTTTTGACTTGTCAAAATTAAAGCATTTGCAGACTTCAAATAAAATTTAAGTCGAATGACAGGATTGTCTCTGAAAAGGTAGAAAACACTGGAAAAAGGAGAAAAAGATGGTAATCAAAATTTTCTCCAATTTCAACACTGTTTTCAATAGCCATCTTTCTCAGGTATGTAAATGTTCGGGATTGTATGGCAAAGGGGTATAATGATAGGTACTCCCTGCTTTGCAAGATTTGTTTTCCAAGACAAAATTATAAGCACAGACAGAGACACAAAGATGGATCATGTGGTGGGTATATGAACTGAAATTCTTTTAGATATCACAGGTAGGTGTGACTTTACCTTGTGCCTTTATGTGAATTCACATCCATATTTTTCAAGGGATTCTCCCCAACTGGCTCAGATTTCCCACTTCTGTCTTTTTCATGAGGTTGTTCAGAGCCAAAATTGTTACTTGTATTCCCATCTTTGTTGGCAGCAGCTGTCCTTTTCTTCTCTGCACATAAAAATAGTTTTTGTAATATGTGACCCACCATGCGAAAAGGGACACTCTGGGAATTCTGTACATCAGTGAACTCTTTCCCAAACAAGCCCTTGTTTTTACATGTCTGCAGTACAAATCTTTTGAAAAGACTGAGGGAAAAGGAGAAATTGCTTGTAATGAACAATTTCTCCTTTTCCCACATTGTTTTCTGCCTGTTCGAATAATTTAATGCCATTGTTATGACAGTTAAAATTGTCGTCTGCAAACTCTTTCAATTTGGAAGAGTCTAAAATTTGTCGTTTGGGAAAAGGTTAAATAAAAGCAGACCAAAGAAGGTGCAGTATCAATTTAAGTTGATAGATCAAAAATGATTGTATAACAAGGTAGAATGACCACCACATAAAATATCATTAAAGCGAAAAAAGCCTGCAGTATTTGCGCAGTCCGGCCAGAGTTGACACTTTCTGCAGTTCCCAGAAGGTCCTTTTTAGTATGGCAGGTCATATATACATGTTTATAGAGCTCTACACAGGGGGTAAGATTTTAATTTCAGAACTGAAAATCTTACTTGTTATCCTTTAAACCATAATGATACTCATTAGATTTGTATTATCATGATTGGTATTTTTCCATAAAGTTACCAGAAAAACTCCAATCTGTCCTTTACAAATATTTATGGCCTTTCTTCAATCCTTTACAAAGCAATCCTAGGTCTTTACCAAACAACAAAATTGTGGTCCAAATTGAAAGCACTGACAGAGACAAAATGAATGTAACTCAAAAATTCAAAATTTGTTTTCAGCGGGATAGAAAACATTGTCGAAAAAGTAGAAAATGATGGTTACCAACATTCTCTCCTTTTCCCACAATGTTTTCAAAAGGCTTCTATCTTAGGGTAGTAAAATCCAGGGACTGTTTGGTCAAGGCTTAAAGAGGGGTAATAAAAAAAGAACTCCAAATCAGGCTCCTGACAACCTCTTACACAGATTTTGTACTTTGACATAATTAGAGCTTTGCAGCATCTTCTCATTTACTCAAAATATTTTCAAGCCTTTGAAAGTTTGACTCTTCACCACACAATTGTTACTTTTAATGACACTGAGAAAGAACCCTTAGAAAACATCTGTCAGTGCCTCAGAGGTCTACCTAAATCAGCGTACCATGACGCATTTCAGGAATTGATTCAGAGATTGAAATTATATATTTCGAACTGCTGAAAATACTTTGAAGGATGCAATGTTCATTTCACTGTTTAAGTCAAATGCTTTTGAGATATTGTACAATACAGATTACATATCAAACAACTGTCATATATGGCTTTGGAAGTTTTTCTCCTTACCCCTCTGTCTTGCTTTCTTAGACTTGGAAACATCTTCATAAAACCAGTCTGAAAAAAAGACCAATGATTAAAAGTCATTCTTTTTTTTTATATCAGAGTGACATGTCCTCACCAGCACTTAACATGATACTCAACAGGCCACACAATTCCATCCATTCATTCATACACTGATACCTTCACAAACACCCAAACAACCAATACATAAACAAAACCATTACCAATAATAATCTGCATTCACCTCTAAAATGGGCCAAGGATATTGAGTGAATGTACATGTTGAAAAATGACCTTTGCTCCCTATTTCTTGTTCTTTTTTTCTTTAAAATTTCTTTCCTTCTATCGGGCAGTGCCCATCATGCCTCAAGTTTGCATCAACCCAAATCAAAATCCATTTGCAGAGGATACATGAAAAAAGAGCTTCGCAAAGCGGCGCATATATGCCGAAGGGGCTTGTCAGTGAAATGAGTTGAAATGATGGAAGGGCCATGATTAAAGTGTAGTTAATCTCCATGATATGTGAAAAATATTAAAGGACAATAGCTAAAAAAAAGAAGGGTGGCACAGTTACAAATTTTGTGAATTGCTGTTCTCCACAAGGTGTTGAATCAGTCTTGAAAGGTTCAAGATCATAGCTTTTATATTTTAGAAATTATGGCGCAGACGAAAATTCAAAGAGAAAAAAACATGGGGCAATAACTCAAAAAGAAGGATAGCAGAGTTATGGTTCTTGTGCAGTGCACTTCTTCATAATGTGTTCTATAAGTCTTTGAAATTTCAAGATGATAGGTTTTAAAGTTTGGGAGTTATGGCCTGGACAAAAATTCAAACTGAAAATTAACAAAGGGCAATAACTAAAAAAATAAAGGTCGCAGAGTTATGGTTCATGTGCACTGCACTTCTCCATAATGTGTTCTATCAGCGTATGAAGTTGCAAGTTATTAGCTTTTATAGTTTGGAAGTTATGGCCTGCACAAAAATTCAAACTGAAAATTAACAAAGGGCAATAACTCAAAAAATAAAAGTGGCAGAGTTATGATTCATGTGCACTGCACTTCTCCATAATGGGTTCTATCAGCCTATGAAGTTGCAAGTTATTAGCTTTTATAGTTTGGAAGTTATGGCCTGGACAAAAATTCAAACTAAAAATTAACAAAGGGCAATAACTCAAAAAATAAAAGTGGCAGAGTTATGTTTCATGTGCACTGCACTTCTCCATAATGTGTTCTATCAGTATATGTAGTTTCAAGTTGATACCTTTTATGGTATAGAAGTTATGGCCTGAACAAAAATTCAAAGTGAAAAGTTCGTTATTTCAGAAATCAAGGGCAGATAATTTTGGAACACAAACAGCAATCAAAATTCTAAGACCCAGGTGCACAACTAGACATCATGGTGATTCATTGTGGCAAGTTTCAAATAATTCCGATGAAAACTGTAGGAGGAGTTGCAGACACAAGAAATTGCTAACGGACGGACGGACAGACGACCAGGAGCATAACATAATACAACCCTTCGGGCTTATAATGATGCTGAAATGAAAGGATTCATCTTTATAAGGGTACAAAATCATAATTGCAAAAGAGGTGAAGGTTGGTGACCGGAAGGTTGGTGACCGGAATTCTTTCTCCGGTCTTTTGTCATGTTTTCAGTTTGTCATTTTTTGTAAATGATATGTAGTATAATTATGTAAGTTTAACCCATTACAACGCAATCCCTACTTTTGACGGCACTGAGAAAGACGCCTTTAGAAAACATTTGTGGGAAAAGGAGAAAATGCAGGTAACCAGCATTTTCTCCTTTTCCCACAATGTTTTCTACCCTTCACAAAACAAATTTCAAATTTTCAGTCACTTTTATTTTCTTGTCTGCAAATGCTTTCGATTTGGATGAACCTAAAATTTTGTTGTTTGGTAAAGAGTTAAAAACACTTATTTCAGACCAATTGATACTCTTACAGCTTATGCTAATATCTCTGCTTTTCTGGGAACTTCACCAGTACTTGCACCAAATGTGTGGGCTAAGGTAAAATCCCAAAGTTGACACCTTCTCCCAGGTATTGAACTAGATCTTTCAGTTAGGAGGCCGATGATCTACCCAACACCACCTGTGAGTGAAACCAGGACAAATTATCTTTTCTAAACAGTCTTCAGAACAAAAGATTATACGAGAATATAAAAGTTAAAAAAAACTTCACCTGTGGCATAACTATCTGGTTCCTCGGCAGCTTTTCTCTCTTTTTCTTTTTGCTTCTCTCTCTCTCTTTCTTGTTTTTCCTTCTGTTTTCTCAACATTTCTAGTACTGAGGCTTTTGCTTCTTTCTCTCTCATTCTATTCTCCTCTGCTTCCCGCTTTTTCTTCTGTTTCTCTTTTTCAATCTGTTCATCCTAGATCAAGATGAAAGCAAATCTGTTTTATAACCTTTTAATCCTTTCAAAGTCATTAACAAAGAAATGTGCCTATTGTGGATGGTATACATTCAAGACCAGAGTGCACATTCTGAACTGTCTGATCTTGATTCATACCATCCACTAATATAGTTGAGCCTTTCAGACAAATATCCCTAAATTTTTGTGGATAGTGCTTCAAACATTCAAAATTACATATGGTGTCCAAAATGTTGCCATACTTTCCCTATACATACAGTTTTAGTGAGATCTTATAGAAAAGAAAATTTGGAATAATGCAGAATACCATGATGAACTCGGATTCAACTATAAACAAACACTTCCATTAACCCCTCAATTCTTTACTCACTTGCTTATGTTGATCTAACTTCTCAGTACTTTTGGGTGTTTCTTTTTTATCATCTGAAAGAAATAAATACATGAAAAATTTGTTGCATACAGAAGGCAGGTGGTTTGGACATGATTTAAAAAAAAAAATTCAGTTTGATGTTAAAAAAAAAAATGTCATCATAACATAAATTAACATCTGCAGATGTTTTAAACTTGGACGAGTTTAAAAAATTTTATGAGTTAAAGATGAAGAAGATCACCTGCCATAAGAGACCACTTTTCATACATCCTTCACTTGGTTTCATTCCCAAACAATCCGTGATTTTCACAACACTGAGGAAGAAACCTTTTGAAAAAATTGTAGGACAAGCAGAAAATGCTGGCAACCAGCATTTTCTCCTTTTCCCATAATGTTTTCTACTCCTTCCAAAACATTAATTTTTGAGTAGTTAATTTTGTTGTCTGTAAATACTTAAATTTAGACGAATCTAAACTTTGTTGTTTGGTAAGAGTTAAATACAGGTAAAGCTGATTTTCACTTCTAAACATACCGTACATGTATTGTACACTTACAGTTTTCCAAGTGTATCCCTTTTCAAGTAGATCTTTACCTGTATTTAGTTCCTGATTAACTGTATGTGGGGTTTCTGCTGTAGTTTCCTTACATTTGTTCTGCTGGGGCTGCTTATTTTCCTTTCTTCTCTCCTCCTTCCTTTCCTTCTGTCTTTCTATCAGTTTCACAAAATAAAACCAACATTAAATTGCAAAAACTGGGACTAATGTAACCAATCATCCATGAAAGTCTTAATTCCACAACAAGCAGTCTGATAGGCTGAGACATCTGTCTCAGCCAGTTATAGTGCTAGTCATGGTGCTGAGAATACAGGCTCTGTCTCAGTCAATAGCATTACAAATGTGGGATTTTACAACAGCTATTAGCTTACAATAATTGATCATGACCCTGAACTCCCATCAGTACAAGTGATAAGTAATCTCTGCTACTTCAGGGTTCTATTCCATTGGTAACTTTCAATTAATTGTATGGTTATATTGTGTTTTACCCATTACCACACAATCCCTACTTTTGACGAAATAAGAAAGAAGCTTTTAGAAAAAACATTGTGGGAAAAGCAGAAAATGCTGGTGACAGCATTTTCTCCTTTTCCCACAATGTTTTCTTGCCTTCTAAAAGAAAATTTCAAATTTTCAGTAATTTTAATTTTGACATCTGCAAATGCTTTCGATTTGGACAAGCCTAAAATATTGTCGTTTGGTAATGTTGGTTGGTTGTATGGGGGTTTATCGCCACTTTAACAGCTAAGGTCATATCATGGAGGTCGGTGACACACATGTGTTTCCTAGCTTTCTCATACCAGCACTAACACAGCTTTCTTTCCAAAGCCACCAACTACTTCTCTCACATGCTTCAGCAGAGGTGAGAGGTGAAAATACGCCAGAAAGAAAGTTTGGCTCAACCAGGTATCAAACTCACAACCACCAAGTCACGAGTCCGACACGCTCACCACTGAGCCACCCTGGCGGGCCGTTTGGTAATGAGTTAATACAGTTCTTGACCAGTTACTTTCTGGGGTTCAAAAAATGGTCTCAAAAAATATGAATTTTGGGCTTATGGTACAGAGTCTCTACGTGGACAAATGAGATTTAAAAATTCTTATAAAAATCTGCCTCATTCTGCATTCACGTTGAAGGTGTGCATTTATCTGGCTGCTTTCATAGCGATACCTATACATTCTTTGGGGGGGGGAGGGGGCCGCGAGCTAAAAACTCAACAGTAAAACTGTATTACATTACATTACTATTTAATTTTATGAAAAAAAGTCACTCACCTCTTTGTCTTTTACGCTTTTCAAGTTTCTTCTGTTTTTTTTTACTAATTTTTGGATCTTGCTGCACATGTGTGGAAAAGGTGCTGGAATCTTTATGTCTTGGACTGTTACAGTAATGCTGAAAAAGTTCCAAATTTATCTATTTCTAAACAACCCCAAAAGGCTTGTAGCAAACCACTGAGGGTAAAGGGGGGAAAAAGCGTATTATTTTACAGATGACAATTAAAATGTGGCTCAAGTTATGGGAATTAATGTCTGTGATTTTTGAATGGTAGAAAGGGTGAATGACATTGTAGGAAGAAATTTCAGGTTCCCAGCTCCTATTCTCAACATTGTTTTGTTTTAAAAGCCAACTTTCTCAGGATCATACTAATGCAAGACAAAGAACATAACTATATATTTTCATTGCAAGCTCAATCCAAGCAATTTTGACCTAACTCTCAGACAAAAAGTAATGCTCCTATTCATAAATCATTCTTAGCTTCAAACTCTAAGTCTTAAGTTCTTAGCCCATTACCTCACAATCCCTACTTTTGACGACCTTAAGGAAGAAGCCTTTAGAAAAGATTGTCGGAAAAGGAGAAAATGCTGGTAAATCTAGATTTAGAAAGTAACTCTACTTCTGATTGGATAAACCAATTGGTTTAGCCAATCAAAGTTGAGTTACTTTCAAATCTAGAATATTCTCAAGAATGGTTGGTGAATATGGCCAAAATCTCTTTTGAAAACAATAAAAACTTTGAGACTTGTTCTCCAGCCCACACATTCTGGTACTGACATAGTTCCCAAGAAGCATAATCGAGAAAGGTTAAGTTTAGAAAATTTGTAAATCATTTGGTATAAAATTAATATGTATTGTTGCAAACAGATAATTCTCATTAAAAACAATTCTTCCTTTTGCTACAATGATTTCATGTGTATCACTCAGCTGTTACACAACATTTTACATCAATGTTTTTTCAGTTGTCAGCTGCAAGCTTGTGATAGGAAACGTTTTACCCATTACCACACAATCCCTACTTTTTGTTGCCCCTGAGAAAGAAGCCTTTTGAAAACACTGGGAAAAGGACAAAATGCTGGTAACCAGCATTTTCTTCTTTTCCCACAGTGTTTTCTACCCTTCCCAGAACAATTTCAATTTTTCAGTCACCTTTATTTTGTCGTCTGCAAATTCTTTCATTTTGGACCAGTCTAAATGTTTCTTGTGTGGTAATGGGTTGACTGTTTACATGGCAACAAAATTGAACCACACCATCCTAACTTTTAACGCCCAGAGAAAGAAGCCGATAGAGAACATTTTTGGGAAGATGACAAAGTATTGGTAAGTAGTATTTCTACCCAATTAAAGCCAGAAATCATCATTTATTAAGATTTAATTTGTTGTTTGCAGATACTTTGAATTTGGTCCAGTCCAAGAATTTGTCTTTTGGTAAAGAGTTTAACTTGTCCATACTGACGGTCTTTGCAGCTAACAAACATAACCCTAGATTTTTTCTAATTTGAAAGCGAATTGCATAGGACAATTTTACATGGCTCTAAATGGTTATCATCATTTTCTCCCTTTTCTACAATGTTTTCAAAAGACTTCTTCCTCAAGGTATATAAAGTCTGGATAGTGTGGTAAAAGGGTAAAAATTGCTCAAGCATTTTTTTGTCTGTGGAAATGTAGATAATCACCAAGGGTACTTTTCTCTATACTGCCTACATACAAAATTTGCATATGCAGTTTTTGTAAGCGAATATTTCCCTAAACTGCAGATCATAAAGAGTGCATATTTCTTGGTAAAGCAGGGGTTGTACCTGTGTATATACAATAAAAGAAAAAATAAAAAATGTGTAAATCTACAGTCTAGTGACAGGTACCTTTGATCACCAGCATATTTCCCCTTTTTCCACAATTCTTTCAAAAGCCAGCTTTCCCTGAGTTGTTAGAAGATGGGCATGTTTGGAAAAGCGTCAAAAAAATGTGCTGGTGACAATTCTTGGCTGTAGGAAATTACTTTTTAGTGAAAATTTGAAGATGAAAAAAAGAAAAAATGCATCAAAAATTGTTTTGTGGAAAATCTACCTCTATTACAATGGGTTCCCCTTTTGGTAGTTAACATCTATACCAAGTATGAAGTAAATATCTAAAAGAATGACTGAGACTTGAAACAATGCCAAAGTTTTAAAACAGCAACTCAGCTATGGAAATACCTCAATGCCTCCTTTGAAAACCATCAAGCTACAGTAAAACAACTCCACTACAAATATACTTCAATGTCTCCCTTGAAACCATCAATCAACAGTAATTGTTTTCATTAATTGTTTTCATTACAAGTCAGAAGGTCATATCATTTCAAGGTCACACTACCTGACCAGAGTTAAATGTGTAATATCCTTCTTCCTCACTGTCTGACACATAATAATCATTGTAGTCAAAATAGTCATCATCATCTTCACTCTCCATAAAAAACCATGATGGGGTACTAAAGTAGCCACGCCCCCCTCTGTACATGAATTGTGTGAAAAACATATCTGAAAAATATGTGGAAAACATCAAAATTAATAAATGAGTTCAAAGAATCACATTGTAATCATAATTCACATAGTTATGTTGTAATAATCATTCAAAGTTAAAGTTGAAAATCAAGACCCATGTACATACGGTCAGATGCTAAAGTTTAGTTAACCCATTACCACACAATACCTACTTTTGATGACCCTGAGAAAGAAGCCTTTAGAAAACATTATGGGAAAAGGAGAAAAATGCTGGTAACCATTTACCAGCATTTTCTCCCTTTCCCACAATGTTTTCTTCCCTTCACAAAACAAATTTCAAATTTTAAGTCACTTTTGTCATCTGCAAATGCTTTCGATTTGGGACTAAAATATTGTTGTTTGGTAACGAGTTAAACTCTTGACCTAACAACAAACTTTTGGACTTGTCCAATTTGAAATCATTGGTAGAGAACAAATACTACAACCAGCATTTTCTCCTTTTCCCACAATGTTTTCTGCGCTATCATAGAGAAATACCTTGAATAAGCCACTTGTGACTCGTCACCTTCAAAAGTTTTCAGTTTAGATGGGTCTAAAATTTTGTTACTGGACAAAAGGTTTGAAGTCAATTTGACTAATTTTTAAAGTTAATCTATCCTCTTTCTCAACAATTTAACCCTTTTCCAAACGACAAATTTTGGGCCCTTCCAAACCAAAAGAGTTTGCAGACAACAATTTTAGATTTGAAGAAAATGGCAGAAAGTTTTCAAAAAGGGTGGAAAACACTGTGGGAAAAGAAGAAATTGCTCGTTACGAGCAATTTCTCCTTTTCCCACAGTGTTTTCAAAAGACTTTTACTGCAGACACATAAAAACCAGGGCTTGATTTGTAAAGGGTTAAATATAATAAGGTAATTGTTCCATCTCTGAATAATCCTTGGAACATTAGCAGAACACTTTGTGATCACTTGTGATAACAAAAGCATAACATGTGAGTGCCAACACAGGCTGGCAAAAAAAATGAAACTATTTGCAGATGACAAAATAAATGTGACTTAACCCTTTACCGTGTGGCAAAAATTTAGTCTTGCCAAAATTGAAAGTACATGTACTTGCAGACGACACAATGAATGTGACTTAAAGAATTGAAATTTGTTTCAGGAAGGTATGAAATTATTGTGGGAAAAGAAGAAAATGCTGGTTACCAGCATTTTCTCCTTTTCCCACAAAGTTTTCATGATGCTTGTTTCACAGGGTCGTTAGAAGTCGTCATTGTCTGGTTAAGGGTTACGAAATAAAATTTGGTTTTGAAAGGGTAAATGAAAACCACAACACAGACCATGGCAGAGCAATGCCAATACCCAGAGCTCCAGATAAGAGGGAGTGAATGTATTATAAATCCATAATTTGTCTTCCAAACCCTATGTTGTGGGTACTCATTTGAATTGTCTTGATGAGACGATTCTAATGAGCACCCATAACATAAGGTATAATGGAGAATAATTCATATTTTAAATTTTGAAATCTAAATCACTCCCTCAATCTGGAGCTCTGAATACCTCAGTGTTTTCTTCACAAACAGCTGAGGAAATAATAAGAGACAATCTGAAGGCTCACGCTTGAAACTCCTCTAAATCATACCTGCAAACATTTGATGAAAGAAGTCTGCATTTGTGTCAGCCCAGTGTGCACTGTTAGACGAATCCTGGCCACTGGTAAGATATTGGTAGGCTTGTGATAATTGTTGAAACTTGGCCTTAGCGTCCTCACTGTCATTCTATAGAAAAAAAAGAAAACACTTTTTTAGATTATCAACCCTTTAGCACACAACAACATTTTGTACCAAACCAAACTGATAACGTTTGATGTCAACAATTCTAATGCAACTCAAATGATGATTACTGTCATTGATAAGATGGAAAACATTGCAGGGAAAAGGAGAAAAATGCAGCATTTTCTCCTTTTCCCACAATGTTTTCAAATGCATTCCTTCCTAGAGTCATAAAAAACCAGGGATTGTTTGGTACTGGGTTACACCCTACTTCTGACGACCCTGAGAAAGAAGCCTCCAGAAAACATTGTGGGAAAAGGAGAAAATGCTGGCTACCCTTCACAAAACAAATTTTAAAATTTCAGTTACTTTTATCTTGCCATCTGCAAATGCTTTTGATTTGGACAAGCCTAAGATATTGTTGTTTGTTTGGTAATGAGTTAATTGCCAGTCAAACAAGAGCCGTCAGAGACGGGTTATGCTCCCCGAACAAGTGCTTGTCATAAAATATAAGAAATTGATATAAATTCACTTCTTTTATCCTAAAAGAACCTGTTCATGCCCCCAAAAATTTGAAGAGAAAAGGCAATTACTATGTTAGAGACAGCCAACACAAACTTGTAGAGGACAATAAGCCCAATAAGCCCCCTTTAAGCCCCCTTTTCCCATAAGACAATATTGGATCATTGCAATAAATACAACAGGTGTGTGGTTTGTGGCATTTTTTAATAATAAATCAAAATTCGGAATTTCATAAAATTTTGAGCAGTAATGTATTAAATATTACATAAAACAATTTTTTACATGAAGCCCCCTTTTTCCGAGACGCAGCCTGAAATTGAGAAAAAGGAAGAGAGGTACCTGGGCAACGTTCCAACAAGTTCAGATTTGAAATTTCACAAAGTTTTGAGCACTGATAAAGGAGAACCTAGTGAAAAACAATTTTTTCCATGAAGTCCCCTTTTTCCGTGATGCAGCCTTAATTTGAGAAACCAGGACAGACATATTTGCGCATTAATAATTCATAGATTGCAAAAATAAAGGGCACATGTTGAAACTTGTAAAACAAGATATAACCATGCAATGTTGACAAAAATTGCAATTTTGCATTAGGGCCCCTTTTTCATTTTACAAGAAACCCCGTTTTTCCATGACAGAGGGTCAAATTGAACAACACATAGATAAAGAAACAAGAGCATGTGGTGAAACTTTGAAAAAAAAATATAACCATGAAGTTTAATGAAATTTTGACCAAAACTGAATGAAATACATGTATTAGTAAAAATTGGAATTTTGCAAGAAGCCCCCTTTTTCCATGACAGAACGTCAACTTAAAAAATGCCAAGATTAAAAATAGCAAGGGCACATGCTAGAATTTCCATAAATAATATAACCATGAAGTTTCATGATATTCCGACAGAAACTGAATGAGATATTGGTAAAAATTGCAATTTTGCGTTAAGCCCCTTTTTTCCATGACACGGGGTCAAATTCAAAATCCGGGAAAATTGTATCGGTGCATTACCCTAAGGAGTTCATATATGAAGTTTCATCCAATTTGGTCCAAGGGTTGTGGAGAAATCGCTTTGGACGGACGGACGGACGGACAGACGAAGCGGCGACTATATGCTCGCCCTTCGGGGAGCATAAAAATTTAAAATAGAGCCTTTTGCATATGCCATAAGTCTAGATTAGACTGTATAGAATGTAACATGTGATCTTGAATCTACACTATCTGTGAGTGTTACCAGTACTGTAGTACTTAATGATGAAGCCCATCCATTAGGGTAAGCAGTATGCTCAAACCTTTGCCTTTTTCTTTTATTTGACAGGCATACTAACAGAATAATGTTGAAGCCACGACCTCCAGGCTCTTCTTGTCTGAGTGCCTGCCATCTGATTCTATAGTCAAGCCTTTACAGTAGAAATCTTCTCTTTCAAGCAGTATTTCTAATATGATGACCTATGCACAGAGCTATCTCCTCCTAGAGCTTCTGAAACCAGGTATCATAACTCTCTCTTGAGAATATTCTCAGTCTTATTCACCTACATTTTCTCAATTTGTAACACAACTTCTGATTGGCTAAACCAAAGCTAAACCGAATGCTTTAGCCAAATTCAGTTTAGCCAATCAGAAGTTGTATTACTTACTAATGTAGAAAATTCTGGAGAATAAAACAAAGAACCTTCTTAACCCTTTCCCAAACAACAAATTTTGGACTCTTCCTAACAGAACGAGTTTGCAGACGACAATTTTTTGATTTGGAGAAAATGGCAGATACTTCTCAAAAGGGTAAAAAACACTGTGGGAAAAGGAGAAATTGCTCGTTACAAGCAATTTCTCCTTTTCCCACAGTGTTTTCAAAAGACTTTTACTGCAGACACGTAAAAACCAGGGCTTGTTTGGGAAAGGGTTAAGAATGGTTGGTGAATACGGGCCCAGGTAACATAACTCTCTCTTAGCCATGGGCTGCTTTTCCAAATATACAAAGTTACATGCACAAGCACAATTCAATTATGACTTCAAGACTCGGCTTCAAAGTCAATCTTTTATCTTACCTTATCTGGATGGTATTGAAGAGCAAGTCTCCTGTAGGCTTTCTTAATCTCTTCTGAAAAAAAGAATTTAACACTAAACATTACATACCACACTTTCAGAGCTCAAGATAAGAGGGAGTGATAGCATTCTAAATCTGTTATTTCTCTTCCAAACCCTATGTTGTGTGTACCTATTAGAATCGTCTCGATGAGACGATTCTAATGAGTACCCACATTACAGGGTTTAGTGGAGAATAATTCATATTTTCAATTATGAAATCAGAATCACTCCCTCTATTTACAGCTCGGACATTTTAGCAGACATATGACTGAACTGGATACTCTAACCCTTTACCACATAATTCTGACTTTTGATGGTCCAGAGATAGATGGTTTAAGATAACATTTTGGAAAAAGGACAAAATGCTCTCATGTCCCAGGCTTGAACTTGTATTCACTAACAACTCTTAGGAATGTTCACGCAGACTTATTCTCCGGAATTTTCTAAAGTTGAAAGTAACACAACTTCTGATTGGCTTAACCATAAAGGTTCAAATTTATGAAAATTTGGTGTTTAAGATTGAAAATGACCGTAAGAACAGTTGGTAAATACCGACGGCACATGCACATGTACAAAAAACTTTTCATGCGTACACGCCAACCCACAAGTATTGCCTTCAATTACAAGTAGAAGCTTATGCCTTGCCCTACTGAACTCTTTGCCAAAAGTCTCATGTTTTAAAAACCCTCAGAAGCATGCTAACTTGGGTCAAAACATTTTCCACATGTTAAAATTTCTGCTCTACAAAGGACCACTCTAGCCATTTTTTGGACAAAACAGATCCATATTGTGCAAATGCATTATCAAGTATGTGTACTATTAGAGCCATATTAATCCTTTACTCCATAGATACTCATTTCTATGCATTGCTTGTAGGAGCCTTTGGAAAACATTGTGGCAAAAGGTGAAATTGCTTGTGAGAGTAATTTCACCTTTTGTCACAATGTTTTCTATGCTATCAAAAGGTCTCATATACACATAAGAAATGGCTTCATCCTTGCTGTTATTTTATAGGGTCAATTAGAGATACCATAGAAATGCCTTATGGGGTAAAGGGTTTAAACCTGCTTTTGCCACAGCCCTGCTCAGTTGTGTTCTAGGTTTCTTCTTCTGTTACTTGAAATATGGTACTTGATACAACTTTGTGTTTGCTTGATCTTGAAAAAGCCTATGAAAAGGCGTTACATAATTTCCTTCCGAAATAGATTCTACCAATTTTGAAAACATTCTAGTGCAATACGATAATCAGGATGAATTTCAATTCTGTCTTACCTCTTGTAAAAATCTGAAGAAAAAAAATATTGCTGCAGAAGAAATTGCTCCTTACAAGCAGTTTATCCTCCATCCACAATGTTTTCAGGAAATTTCTGCTGCAAGATACATTTATTATCTTATGTAGGAGTTTTTGTAACAGTAGACATACCATCAGAAGCTGAGGCAGTTAAACCTAAGACTTGTAAACATCTCTGACGTTCTGATGCCATTGTTTTTCTTCAATAATCCTGGAGATAAAAGAACAAGACAAGATCCATTAAGTCGAGACGAAGAAGATTTGGACCCAAGAAGATTCGGCCCAAAACAAAAAGTTGTGAAAAACAGTAAAAAAGTCAAAATGCCTTTGGGGACAGTTATCTGTACTAAGGCTATATTACAACCCATTTAGGCGTATTAACTCCTTACCACACAATCCCGACTTTTAACGACCCTGAGATAGAAGCCTTTTAAAAACATTGTGGGAAAAGGAGAAAATGCTGGTAACCAGCATTTTCTCCTTTTCCCACAATGTTTTCTACCCTTCAAAAAATCAATTTCAAATTTTCAGTCACTTTTATTTTGTCGTCTGCAAAAGCTTTCGATTTGGACAAACCTAAAATTTTGTCGTTTGGTAATGAGTTAAATGCTGAAAAACATTGAACATTTCCTTTTTAATGTATCTATTGCAATATTTTCTTTCAAACTGTGAAAATTACACTCTTTTGTTGCATTTTTGCATATTATATGATAGAAAAACACTATCGATGTAGGGTAGGATCGATGTTATGCATAATATCTGACAGAGTACAATAGAACCAGGGTGGAACTAAACGTCACAAACAGTTATTCCTTCCACTAAATTACATGAACGGAGAAGCAAAAATGAACAGAGAAATGATAAAAACGCCATATAGAGGGGAGATCGATTTATTTTTCATACTTTATCATTTATTTTGGTCACAGAATGTCAAATTCCTGAGTTCATATATCTGATTAATCCTTTACTCCATAGCCCATTACCACTCAATTCCTCCTTTTGACGACACTGAGAAAGAAGCCTTCAGAAAACAGTGTGGAAAAAGGAGAAAATGCTGGTAACCAGCATTTTCTCCTTTTCCCACAATGCTTTCTACTCTTCACGAACTAATTTTTAACTTTCAGTCACATGTTAGTCTCAGACCCAAATCAGTCGCCAATGAGTTTGATGTCCATCGAAAAAAAAAAAATCTGGAAATTTAGGGGGGGTTCAAACGAACCCCCCCTGGATCCGCCAGTGCAAATGCTTTCAATATGGACAAGCCTAAAATATTGTCGTTTGGTAATGAAATAGACGGTCCTACTAAAACACGCCGTACCAGAAAAATACGCCGTACCATACGCCGTACGGATAAAAACACGCCGTACCAAAATTTGCAATATATTGTAAGCCTTTTTTGGTATTTTTATATTGAAAAACATATAATCTAACTTACCTAGCGATATTACTGCCCAACTTTTCGTATTTGTCAAGTTATTTACCAATTTTAGACATTCTTACATGGGACCAACAGGTGCCCGTTAAGCCGTTCCAATTACATGAGCGCCGTACGGATTTTGAGGCACAAAACAACCAAATTAATAAGAATGTATGGTACAATATGCAATATACGAGTTTTTGTTGTTCTATTTCATGTTTTACAGAGGTTGTAGGTACTAGTCAAGCATCCAGCAGATATTTACAGAAGGGAAATAACTCTGTGGTACTACTGAAGTTTATATACAGAGAACTTTACGTTTCATCACTTTGATGAAGCCTTGTGGAAAAATAAGAAATTGCTTATGACAGTTTCTCTTCTTTTCTGGTCCTGAAAAATGAGGCTTTTGAAAATATCTTTTGAAAAGGACAAAATACTAGTACCCAGTATTTTCTCATTTTCATATTAGGTTTTCTACCCGCCAAGAACAAATTTCAATTTTGTTTTCTGCAAATTTAGAACAGTCTAAATTTTTTTCATTTGGTAAAGAGTTATAATGATTGTAGAACGTGGACGTTATTTTTTCATTCATTAATCCATTTTTCCAGTTAGTGGTGGTGTTTTCCATGCTGTATTGTTTCGCACTTTGAAAAAATTTACCTTATCCATTGGTCAAATTTTAGACCCGTCCAAACTGAAACAGGTTGCAGACGACAATTTCAAACTTGACGAAAATGGCGGAGAGGTCTTCAAAAAGGTAGAAAACACGGTGTGGAAAAATATAGATAGGTGAACTTAGATACATCCAATTTGTGTGCCCTAAGTAATATGTACTTTCTCAACCCTCACATGTGCAAATTTGGATATCTTCCGAAAATTAGCATCACACCCCTTGCAATCAATAAACTGTATATTAATATTGAGAACGATCTATGGTATTTTTTATGTCCCTGCATCGGTATAGGTAGGGGCCGTGTTGCTTTACCCTTGTCCGCCTCTCCGTCTGCACAAACGGGGGCATTAGTGTTTCACAAACACATGTTCTTTTTCTTTTGCCTCTGTGATTTTTTACCAAGAAACGATGTAAAGAAAGTTTGACTGGCAAATGTTGATTGATTGATTTTATGGTGATTTACGCCACTTGAGTACATTATTTTGCTGCGGAAGCTCACATATTCATGTACTTCCTGTTTTTACCAGTACTAGGCAAGGGCCCTGAATTTTCTTGCCCCAGGAAATACCTCAGAAAGAACCTATTTTCGTGTCATTTCTTATTTATTGAGAAAGGGGATGATGAGGGTAATTGGGGAATTAAGACGTCTTTTCCCGTTTACTTCAATGTGTTTGCACTGAGAAGGGTCTTTTTTTTAAGTCAATTTTTCGCAAAGATAGATTTCTGTGAAATTGGTAGCCCTTAGAAGGGCCGTTGTTAGTTGGCCTTTAGAAGGGCCGATTTTTACAGTCACACATTTAAAGAAACATGGCTTTATTATACCCGATTTGTTTCCACATACAGCGATGTTTCCATCTGCTAAGCGGAACAGTTTCATCCCTTCTTGGAGGTATTTCTTCACATTAAGTGTGATGGTGACTTGCGAGCCCTTCTTCAGTAGAGTCTTGGAATCGGCGAAGTGAATGTACTGGCGATTCATTGTCCTCAAGCCTTCTTTTTTATGTGTTCGTAGGATTGTACTGTAGTGCCATGACAGCAGTATTCAATCCCTTTTGGTCTTATGTATTTTGGTCATCTAGACCTTTCCAAGACAACCCTTTGTTTTTAAGTGTCTGCAGTCTTTTGAAAACAACGTGAAGACAAGAAATTGCTCTTGTGATCTACCCTTTTGGAGAACTCCCCGCCATTTTCATCAAGTTTAAAGTTGTCGTCTGCAAACTAGTTCAGTTTGGAAGAGTCTAAAATTTGTTGTTTGGGAAAGGGTTAATTCATTTGCAGTGGACAGCAATACTGATTGTAAAACCTCAGAGCTAGTCATGTAAAAAAAGATTAATGAATGAAAAAATATAACTCAGGGAGTTTTAATATTACAAATTCATAGAACTTCCAAATTTGCTGACGACAGAATTGAAAATTGTTACGGGAGGGTTAGCAGCATTTTCTTCTTTTCCCAAAATATTTTCAATAACCTTGTTTTCAGGATTAGAAAAGAAAAGGAACTGTCATAAGCATTTTTTTTATTTTTCTATAAGGCTTCATCAAAGTGATGAAACGTAAAAGTTCTCTATAAACTTCAGTAGTACCACAGAGTTATTTCCCTTCTGTAAATATCTGCTGGAAGCTTGACTAGTACCTACAACCTCTGTAAAACATGAAATAGAACAACATAAACTCGTAAATAAGTAAATAATTGCATATTGTACCATACATTCTTATTAATTTGGTTGTTTTGTGCCTCAAAATTCGTACGGCGCTCATGTAATTGGTACGGCGTAACGGGCACCTGTTCGTCCCGTAGAATGTCTGTAATTGCCAATAACTTCACAAATATGAAAAATTGGGCAGTAATATCGCTAGATAGGTTAGATTATATGTTCTGCAATATAATAATACCAAAAAAAAGCATACAATATATTGTGCATTTTGGTACGGCGTGTTTTTATCCGTACGGCGTATGGTACGGCGTATTTTTCTGGTACGGCGTGTTTTAGTAAGACCCTGAAATAGATACTCATTTCTACACATTGCTTGTATGAGCTTTTGGAAAACATTGTGGCAAAAGGTGAAACTGCTCATGACGAGCAATTTCACCTTTTGTCACAATGTTTTCTATGCTATCAAAAGGTGTCATTTACACATAAGAAACGTGGCTTCATCCTTGCTGTTATTTAGGGTCAATTAGAGATACCATAAAAATACCTTATGGGGTAAAGTGTTAAGTCATGTCACCATTCTCTTTCTAATTGTATCTATTTCTTATAGCTATAATAGATCTATATTGTACTTTATTTTCCAGTTCCGAAAAATGACACCTTTTAAAATTTGCCTGGAACGTCAAATTTGGGGCCTTATCAGAGTATGGGGGTTGCAATTTTCTGAAAAACTCATTCTCAACAAAAGGAAAAAAAATCGGAACAAAATCAGCATTTGGAAAGTGAAAATTATTCATTCGTCTTACTTATTTCTTAACAGCTTACCTCTGAAATCAAGTCATCAACTGGTTATGAAATGTCTGTTTTCCTGAAATGAATTTAGTTTCATTGGAAAAAGTAGTGTTAATCGTGAGCCGAAAACGAAAGTAATTTCCCCGCGATGTTCAGTCAACCGTTGCAGTTCATCAATTCTTTTTAACGAAATCTTTTAGAAGACGCTTCTACTTTTTACCTAATGAGGCTAAAAGAAAGTCTAAAATAACAAATAATTTTAACAAAAAAATGAAATTTAATGAAAATTTTCAGTTTATTTTTTCATGTTTTTCAGAATCGGAATTTTCAATTTATTAATTTCGTAAAGTAATTTTTGTTCAAAGTGTAGGACGCTTCCTAAGAAGTTGGAAAACAAGACACTCGAAATTAATATTTTTAAACACTGATTTATGCTATTTATAACATAATGGTCAGTTTAACGACATTTTAATTTTCTTGACAAACAGGGAGTTGAACATATGTTGTTTTGGTAAGCTTATGTGTTGTAAGTGATATTATCATTATATTTCGCGATCCATGAGATACGAAAACGTAGCATTTCAGTTTTGCTTTCAACGTCTTGAGCTAAAATAATGGTAAATAATGTGTTCCCATGTTCCCATGACGCTCTACACGTTTTCAGAGCCAAAAGCAAATCCTGTCTTTCACTATTATCGCATTGAAAATGAGCCCGTCAAAATTTTGCTATGTTGGAATGCTTTCAGCCAAGGAGTATAAATCCAAAATTATTGAAAATAATGATGCAGAGCCAAGGATATGCATGTGACAGTAAATCTTTGAGAGAGAAATCTCACTTGATAAAAGAATTACGGGATATTTTTCTTCAATGCCAAAGAAACTTTAATTTAAGATAAAAATTAGCAGTATGCAATCACTTCGTACCATAACCATTTTGTACCATTTCTGTTTGACCATTTTGTACCATATATTCTCTATTTCGTACTCTAGCTCTACCATTTCACCGCATGAAAATACTATCTTATACCATGATCAAAGTATCAATAAATGATTGATTGAATTTGCATTTATATATTATCACAGTCTCCCATATGGGCCCCGCCCCACTGAAGGCAGTTGCAGTTACATGTAGTGTTGTTACGGGGATGGTGCAGATACAGGATGAAACCCATCCTAAGTTTAGCCTGCTTTAACATGCTTGATGTATCGCACACTCTTATATGGGACCTCAGTTAATGTCTCATCTGAAAGACTATTAGTAATCTTAGATGGTGAGCCGTGGGGATCAAACCTACACCCTTATAATCACAAAACCTATGCTCTACCAAGTGAGCAGTGCAGGCTGTTCATATCAATAAATGTGACATAGGCGTTTAATATATTCACTTAACCAATGCTTAAATTTATGCGTTTATCATATATTAATTAAAACATTTGCAACTGAAAATGTGGATAATTGGTGTGTTTGTAATGTTTGTTGCAGGTCTGGTAATTTGAACTGGAATCAAACTGATTACATTTAAATTGAACATCCAATCAATCAATTATAATTGATCACACTTGATTTCCTAGATCTTGCATCTCATATACCCCCATCTGTCATGCATTCCATTTCAATCTGGTTTATAATTTTTTTTTTTTAACCCTTTCCCAAACAAGCCCTGGTTTAAAAACGTTTCTGCAGTAAAAGTCTTTTGAAAACAGTGTGGGAAAAGGAGACATTGCTCGTAACGAGCAATTTCTCCTTTTTCCACAGTTTTCTACCCTTTTTGAAAACTTTCTGCCATTTTCTCCAAATCTAAAATAGTCGTCTGCAACCTCTTTCGGTTTGGAAAAGTCCAAAACTCGTCGTTTGGGAAAGGGTTAAACATGATGCTGAAACAAGGACAAGGTCAAACGTCATGGTCAATGTGACAGTTTTATTTCTTGTAAAAGTATCATTTTCTACAATATTCATTTGCTAAAACTACACACCTTATGAAAGCAATTCATTTTTTATCTCTCAGAGAATTTACTTTGAAAACATTCTTGGAAAAGGATATAATCAGAACAGAATATGTTATTGTGTATTTATTTTATATTGCTTCACTTCAATATAAATTGAACTTGAATAGTGTTTTTGATTTTGTTTTTGTTCTTTCAAAAACATCATAAAAGACGCTTTTTGTAGTTGAAACTTTAACATAAGTCCCAAAAATATGGTCCAAAATAATATAACTGTGGTACGAAATGGTAATAACCTATGGTAGGAAATGGTCAAGTTATGGTATGAAATGATTGTGGTACGAAACATTTGTAATTCAAAACTAGCTGAATCACTGAACTGAAGTGAAAATGAATTCCCTTCCCATTCTGCACAGTTCTAACATATTCATCAAAATCAACAGTGATGTTCTCTACAGAGATGGCAGTACAATAAATCTTTCTCTCAATCATATTACAATCAATGGTGGTTTTGAAGTAATATTTGTTAAAATTTCAACATACTTTTCAGGGTTCTGCAATTTTGGAATTTTCCCACTTACCCACGAAAATGCAAAACTTGGAATAAAATAGAGTGTTTGAGGATCGTCATTGATGTAAATATGACATTTCCGTATCTGGTTTGGCTCAAAAATTCACTTGCCCACGGACAAATGCTCTGGAAAAATTCACTTGTCTGCAGGCAAAAAGTCCCGAGTCTGGCAAGTCGGGCATAGGAATTCCACACCCTGTTTTTGTAAATCAGAATTTGTTTATACTAGTGAATGGTTGCTCAGAGCTGTTTACATCAAATTACAAGTTAGGGCTAAGCATCTGGATAATCATTTTAGGCGCTTCCAATTGTCTTTAAGTGGCATTTTCATATCAAAAGCTATGTCTGCAAACTTGCAGCATTAATAATTTAAATAAAAAGCTTGGAATAAAAACAAAAAGTTGCTGAAACAATTATAAAAAGTGCCTATTAAATCTTTACCGAACGACAATATCTTAGGCTTGTCCAAATGGAAAGCATTTGCAGACTACAAAATAAAAGTGACTGAAAATTTGAAATTTCTTTTGTGAAAGGTAGAAAACATTGTGGTAAAAGGGGAAAATGCTGGTTACCAGCATTTTCTCCATTGCCTGCAATGTTTTCTAAAGGCTTCTTTCTCAGGGTTGTAAAAAGTAGGGATTGTGTGGCAATGGGTTAAAGGTGGCCCTTCAGATTTTGGGACGAAAATTCTACAAAAATGCAAAAAAATCATCCTTATACTCCCATAGCCTTTTAATTTGCATTCATAAAACCCCAGTAGTCGAAAACCATCCGATAACACGAGAAATTAGAGATTTATTACGGACCAGGTTGACACCAACGGGAGACACGTTCTATTTTTAGATTATCAATTCTCTCATTTAAATACAAGAAAACACAGACACAGGGTTCCCACGCAGTCGGGAAAACGGGAAAAAGTCGGGAATTTCGTAAAACCCGTTCCCGGTCTTGAAAAAGTCTTGATTTTTGTTATATCTATGAAAAATCGGGAAAAACCCGGGAAAAGTACGAAACGTTTTGGGTATGAAACAAGAATTTAGGACGATAATAATCTCCGATCTGCGTCCTCCATTTTACAGATAAAGGTCCAATATTTCTACAATATTGACCGTCATTGGTCGAAGAAGGTGAATTTCCCAAATACATTACGGTCTTTTTTTAGGTTCGCTGGTCCCGGAATAATTACTCTAATATTCAAACAAATCGGGATCCAGTGTATTGATTTCGGAGAACTCGGTACCTATCCTAAAATACAGTGCAGCTGTGCATTGTATTTTCCGGGAGACGAGCTGAAGTGAATTGACGTGAAAATGAGCTACAACAGTAAATATTACTGAAAATTTAAACCCATAGCGATCTGAAAGGTTAACAGACTTTATCTTTATGAAACCACGTTATGATTCTAGTCGGGATGAGGTTGACGAGTCAGAGGAAACTGAAAGTAAGATTGTTTGTCTGCAATCGTGGATCAAAACACTTCAAGTATTAAATCTAACAAAGTTACGATTATTCGTATTTTAAGAAACTTTAAAAGCAGGGCTATTGCCCTTTAAAAAGACCAATTTATTTATGTATTTCAGGTTATGAACACTGAAAAATTAAAGTGAAAATAAAACATGCTACTTTTGAATTGGGTTTTAGTTTCAATGACTGAAAAGGGAAAAGAACCTCTATTTGAAGGCTTACATCAAAACTGTTGTGCACTATGATAGTAAAATACTAAATGATATGCAAGGACTTGATCATAAAGAAAATAATTACCAACATTAGAAAGAACAACACATTTTTAGCTCGCCAGAGCACAAAGTGCTCAAGGTGAGCTTTTGTGATCGCCCTATGTCTGTCGTGCATCGTCCACAATTTCTTAACATCTTCTCCTGCTAAACCAGTAGGCAAATCTTGATGAAACTTTGCAGGGATGTCCCTTATTTGAATCTCTACCAAAGTTGTTCAAGAGATTAAATTCCACCCATAACTCTGGTTGCCATGGCAACCAAAGAATGAAATAAAGCAAAATCTTTGAAAATCTTCTTCTCTGAAATAGAAAGCATAGAGCTTTGATAATTGGTATGTAGCATCTCCTAGTGGACTTCTACAAAGATTGTTCATATATTACCCCTTGGGCCAAAACTGGCCCCACCCTGGGGGTCACAAGTTCGAACATGGGAATAATAAAAGAAAATCTTTGAAATATCATTTTCTCTGAAACAAGAAGGGGTAGAGCTTTGATATTTGGTATGTTGCATCTGCTATTGGACCTCAAGCAAGATTGCTCATACGATGCCCCGGGGTTCAAACTGGCCCCGCTCCAGGGGTCACAAATTTGAAACATAGGAACAAAGATGGAAAACTTTTTTTTTTTCTCTGAAACTGGAAGTCCTAGTGCTTTGATGTTTTGTATGTACTATCTTCTAGAGGACCTCTACCAAGTTTGTTCATATGATGCCCCTGGGGTTTAAACTGGCCCCGCCCTGGTGGTCACAAGTTTGAACACGGGAACAAAGAAGGAAAACTTTAAAATTCTTCTGCTCTGAAACAAGATGGATTTTATGTACATGTGTTCCTTATGATAGTTTGCCAATAACAATATTTTACATTTTTTCATTAAATGTCATGTCATGTCATGGAAAAAGGGGGCTTGGTGTATATTTTCACTGTAGACCAATATCTCTTTCATTACAGGAAAAAATCAAATTAAAGTTCATCTTGTTAAGCCACAGACAATAGTTATTTGATTTTATTTCATGAAACGATATGTTATCAAAAATGGGGACTAAATGTATAGTTTCATTACGGACCATTCATAGTCAGTTGGCCCATCCGTCCATCCATATTGACGGTTATCTTCTATAGTCCTTGGCATTTATGAAACTTCATACATGTCTTCCTTTGGATAGTCTTGTGATACACTTTTCTTCTGTATGATGTGTCATGGAAAAAGGGGTTACCTTTCACATACTGGACTTATCGAGGTCCAATAAATTAATCAGTAATGTTGTGAGCTTTTAGTCTAGGGTTCCCAGTTTGTGCTGGCTTGATTACTGTCTCAGTCAACATCCTTCGAAATTTGATAAAAAGTTATTGAGACAAGTCTCATTTGTGTCTTAACAATGAGAGAATGATGTTTTTTAATCTGTCATTCGACCACCATTTTGACCAGGAAATGAACGCCTTGCCTCTTAAAGTTAATTCAATCCCTAACTATACAATCCTGACTTTCAATGACCCTGAAGAAGAAGGATTGTGGAAGCATTTTGGGAAAAGAAGAAAATGCTTTTTGCACAGTTACATACCCTGTCAGAATTATTTGGCCTTGAACTTCGATATTTGGCATTTGTCTTCACTGTAGACCTTTACTGCTTAGTACTCAGGTGAGTGATATAGGACCATATGGTCCTATTGTTTCCAATTTGCCTGGTTATGTAGTCTTACAAGGATCTATACTATTTGCCTTCAAATTCTTCATTACTTGTAGGAACTGTAAGAGAACAGCATGGATCCTTATTAAACTGCCGGTATGGATAGGCTGATCTGAATCTATATTCGGTCATTTGCAGTTTTGTAACTGGCCAAGTAAAGAAATGAAATAACTATCATACTGTTAGAATGTTCTTTAAATCTTAATTTTTCATTAAAACAATGAATGTATGTAAGAAAGTAGCTTTCAAAAGGTTTTGCATTTCTAGTTTTTCTATTGCGAAAAACCTTGAATTTTGAAAAAAATCCTGGAAAAAGTCTGGAAAAAGTCTGGAATTTTGCAAGCAGAAAGTTGTGGGAACCCTGCAGACAAGGTTTCAAACATCCGTCCGAAGAAGACATTATGGAAAATAATTATTACATGTTTGTTTTGTAATAGAATTTAAGCATTATTAGTCACGTGCCTGTCACCTGACATTCCCAAAATGCTTTATTGATTTTTGGCGCGAAATCTAAAAATAGCTTAAGAGGCTACGTAGCCTTGTAAGGGAATACCATCAAAAAATTTTTTTTTTTGTAACAGGGTTTTCCCTCGGCTTTGAAAATTGGGGGTCATAGTGACCCCCTTCCTCATTAGTTGAGGGTCATTTCATTAATTTAGGGGGTCAAAAAAATGGATCTCCTCGTCATCAACTTCAAGCACGATTTACAATGCATTTTACCTTTAAATGCCAAATTCCAAAATTTAAAATTTGCTTGATCATTTCTGATGGAAAGGTCAATGTCACGTTTTGACAGACCAAACACTTTCGTTTCGTGGCTTGGTCGGCATTTGTAGGAAGCAGACAATAGAAGAATGCTACAGTTTTCGTCCTCAGTTAATTTTCTGCTAACATCACAGACCGTTAATGTGTACTTTTATATACCAGAAGTTGTGTAAAATATGCTATGAAATATAGAGAACCCAACCACAACTTCGACTGGGCCCATATTTACGACATGTGTCCAATATACTTTACACCAATAATGTGTAAACCAGTCTTATTCTATAAATAAATTACCGGAAAACTTCTTTTATCTAAAATAAAGCCTGTAGTTAAAAAAAGAACGGTGTTCGTCTGACAATGAAGCAAGAACAGACTTGGAATTATGACGCTTTATTGAATTTCATATGTTATTTAGATTTTGGAAAGTTGCGTCACCGGTGACGCACTGTCACTTATTTTGGGGGTCATTTGAAAAAAAAAATGTGTCAATGACGCAGGATTTGTGCGTCATGGAAAACCCTGTTGTAATTTTATGATTCTAATAATTGATGATTTGTATTGTTTTCTCATATAAATTTCAATGATATATATATATTTTAATTTGATGTGATGTGAAAATTCTAAATACCCACCTTTAACTCATTACCAAACGACAATTTTTTAGGCTTGTCCAAAATCGAAAGCATTTGCAGACGACAAAATGAAACTGACTGAAAATTAAAAATTTGTTTTGTGTAGAGTAGAAAACATTGTTGGAAAAAGAGAAAATGCTGGCTACCAATGTTTTCTTAAGGCTTCTTTCTCAGGGTCGTCAAAAGGAGGGATTGTGTGGTAATGGGTTAATACAGTTTAGTTTCAAATATCTACACGATACCTACTTATAAACATGCATACACCAGTCTGGATGATTTATGTGTCTTGTTGATAGGATGAAAGTGAAAACTTTTTTTATGATAGTCAAACAGTTTTTCTGACTGCAATGTTTGTTGTGTCCTGAGATTTTTTGATGAAATTTCTCCAGTGATGATTGTGGCATTTTATTTCCCTGATTAATCTTGATTTACAGATTAGCCCATTACCACACAATCCCTACTTTTGACGTCCCTGAGAAAGAAGCCTTTTGAAAACACTATGGGAAAAGGAGAAAATGCTGGTAACCAGCGTTTTCTCCTTTTCCCACAGTGTTTTCTACCCTTCCCAGAACAAATTTCTATTTTTCAGTCAACTTTATTTTGTCGTCTGCAAATGCTTTCAATTTGGACCAGTCTAAAATTTTCTCGTGTGGAAAAGAGTTAATAACTCTGTGACTTACCTTATTTTTTGTGGTTTGGTCACTGCATAACATGCAGGCATTGTTCAAATAGCTGTATACATCAATCTTTTCATTGTCTGGTAGCAGTAAGATTCTTGATTGATAGATGATTGATAAATCTTTACAAAAACAACAAAATAATTAAAAACTTAACTGTTACCCTCATGCAATTCCAGTTTTTTGAAATGTGAATATCCATTGACCTGCTCCTGAGGAAATTTAAACTAGACTTGAATCTCGTATCTTCAGCATAATGCAAGTAAACCGATCTCTAGGTGCTGTATCAATGAATTACAATTTATTCAACTCTTTACCACACAATCCCTACTTTTGATGACCCTGTGAAAGAAGCCTTTAGAAAAAATTGTGGGAAAAGGAGAAAATGCTGGTAACCAGCATTTTCTCCTTTTCTCACAATGTTTTCTCTCCTCTTTGACTCAATTTTCAAATTTTGGTCACTTTTTTGTTGTCTGCAAATGCTTTCGATTTGGACACAACGTAAAATTTTGTAGTTTGGTAAAGAGTTAAAGTGGCTGATACCAAGAAGCGAGAAAATGCATGTAAATCAACTTTTATTAGTCATTTATTCAATTTGCATCTGTGACTCGTCATTTTTTTGTATGAAATACAGATTCAGATGTTTTGAAGGCAACAAGATGTTTAAAGCTTTAGATAAAGTCCAGTATGATTCCTTACAACTGAACAAGCCAAAACCTGGAGTCAAAAATAAGACGCCCAAAGTCCAGCCCCTGGTAGACCTGTCATGTGTAGCACTGAATTGGCATACAGATGTTGATAGTCTCATTCAAAGCTTGCCAATCCATTTAATCCCCAAGTTGCTGCAGGTGGCCATTTTAAAGGAACAAGCCTTTGCTATTGAAGCTATTGTTGCTAACTGGCCATTAAAAGTATTGAGGTAAGAATTTTGGAGTACTTCACTTTGTATGGTACAGGGAACCTCTACCATTTATTTCATGCTTTCCGGTAGGATATCGAGAAATAGCAGTGAAAATATTTTTCTATCGTACACTGGTACCACTAGTGAAAATACCGATTTTCATGTTCTTTTTGCCTAGGTTAATTGCACATGCCTCACAACCAGATGGAAATATGAGATCATTTACTGTACCTTACATTTCTCATGCTTGATGTAATATTTTAATGCGTTGCTTTGTGGGAGGGGTACTCCAAAGGGAATAACGGAAAAGAACTGTAAATAAATAGAATTTTTTTTTTTTCCGGTGAAAGATCAAAATTTATTTAATCTCGTGAACACCATCCGTAATCCTTTCACAAGTGGCACAGTCACTCGTGAAAATATTACTGATGGTTTCCACTCGACGAAATAAATGTCGATGAAACAAATATCCTCTATGTAATCCCTCACCACCAAACATCATAATCTTATTAAACTTGTGATCTATGAATTCTTTCACTATGGACAAATAATTTCATTTGTAGTTATCAGTATTCTGTTTACTCATGTTTTCAAGAGTTTCTTTCTAAGGTTTGTTAAAATACAGAATGGTTTGGTAATGGGCAAGTTGTTCACAGGGTTGATTTTAGGCTTTCTTTAATCCTTTACCAACCAATCCAGAGTTTTCACGAGCCTGTAGAACAGGCCTTTTAACCAATTACCACACAATCCCTACTTTTGACGCCCCTGTGGAAAAAGCCTTTAGAAAACATTGTGGGAAAAGGAGAAAATGCTGGTAACCAGTATTTTCTCCTTTTCCCACAATATTTTCTACCCTTCACAAAACAAATTTCAAATTTTCAGTCGCTTTTATTTTGTTGTCTGCAAATGCTTTCAATTTGGACAAGTCTAAAATATTGTCATTTGGTAGTGAGTTAAAATGTTGTGTTTTCTCCTTTTTATACGCCCGTCGAAGACGGGACGTATTATGGGATCACCCGTGGCGGGCGGGCGGGTGGGTGGGCGTCCGGGCGGGCGGGCGGCGTCCAGTTCTTTGTCCGGAGCATATCTCCAAAACTATACAAGCTAGGGTTATGAAATTTCATGGGTGGATAGATCTCATCGAGGCGGAGCGCAGTGTACAAGAATCACAACTCTTGCTCGCTTAATTTTTGAGTTATTGCCCTTTGTTGTTTTTCATACTTGAATTTTGTCCGGAGCATATCTCCAAAACTATACTAGCTAGGGTTATGAAATTTCATGGGTGGATAGATCTCATCGAGGGGGAGTGCAGTGCACAAGAATCACAACTCTTGCTTGCTTAATTTTTGAGTTATTGCCCTTTGTTGTTTTTCATACTTGAATTTTGTCCGGAGCATATCTCCAAAACTATAGTAGCTAGGGTTATGAAATTTCATGGGTGGATAGATCTCATTCAGGGGGAGTGCAGTGCACAAGAATCATAACTCTTGCTCGCTTAATTTTTGAGTTATTGCCCTTTGTTGTTTTTCATACTTGAATTTTGTCCGGAGCATATCTCCAAAACTATAGTAGCTAGGGTTATGAAATTTCATGGGATGATAGATCTCACTGAGGGGGAGTGCAGTGCACAAGAATCATAACTCTTGCTCGCTTAATTTTTGAGTTATTGCCCTTTGTCGTTTTTTATACTTGAATTTTGTCCGGTGAATATCTCCAAAACTATACTAGCTAGGGTTATGAAATTTCATGGGTGGATAGATCTCACCGAGGCGGAGTGCAGTGCACAGGAATCATAACTCTTGCTTGCTTAATTTTTGAGTTATTGCCCTTTGTCGTTTTTCATACTTGATTTTTGTCCGAAGCATATCACCAATACTATACTACCTAGGGTTATGAAATTTCATGGGTGGATAGTTCTCATGGATGGGGGGTGCAGTGCACACAAATCACAACTCTTGCTTGCTTAATTTTTGAGTTATTGCCCTTTGTTGTTTTTCATACTTGAATTTTGTCCGGAGCATATCTCCAAAACTATAGTAGCTAGGGTTATGAAATTTCATGGGTGGATAGATCTCACTGAGGGGGAGTGCAGTGCACAAGAATCATAACTTTTGCTTTCTTAATTTTTCAGTTATTGCCCTTTGTCATTTTTTATACTTGAATTTTGTCCGGTGAATATCTCCAAAACTATACTAGCTAGGGTTATGAAATTTCATGGGATGATAGATCTCACCGAGGCGGAGTGCAGTGCACAGAAATCATAACTCTTGCTTGCTTAATTTTTGAGTTATTGCCCTTTGTCGTTTTTCATACTTGATTTTTGTCCGAAGCATATCTCTAAAACTATACTAGCTAGGGTTATGAAATTTCATTGGTGGATAGATCTCATCAAGGGGGAGTGCAGTGCACCAAAATCACAACTCTTGCTTGCTTAATTTTTGAGTTATTGCCCTTTGTTGTTTTTCATACTTGAATTTTGTCTGGTGCATGCCCCAGCTTTACAACTTGGGGTAAGACGGGCGTATCTTGCGACAATTTGCCGCTCTTGTTCCACAATGTTTCCTACCCTATCAGAGCAATATTGCACCATTTGAGCCACATTGAAATGTCACCTGCAAATGCTTTCAATTTGGATGAACTAAATTTTGTTGTCCGGTAAAGAGCTTTCACCCCGGGTTTTAGTGACCTGTGGGAATAAGCTGTGGAAAAAAAATGTGGGAAAAAGAGAAAAAGCTGATAACAAGCAAGTATTTACATTTATGCAAACCATGTGTTTTATGATGCTTGAAATGAAAAAAAAAATGTCTGTAAAAGAATGGCCTTTCATTGCTATGCTTAGGTTTAAAGATATAATTCAAGATGGAATGCAGCATACCTTTAAGGAGAGAATGGCCATGACATGCCTTAATATGATGAAGGGGCTAACACATCTTTCAAAGACATGCAAACTGAGGTGTCTAGATTTTCAGGATATTGGGTTGCGTAAGTTTTCTTTTTGATTCATTTGTTAATTTTTTACCATGGGACAAGGGTTTGATACTGTTCCAGAGCTCCAGGTAAGAGGGTATTGAAAATCCATTATTTCTCTTCTCTTGTGGTTACTCATTAGAATTGTCTGGAGAATATTCTAATTAGCACCTATAACATAAAGTTTAGTGGGAATTACTACTTTTTTAAATTCAAAATCACATCACTCCCTCTATCTGGAGTTCCGCTGTCCATCTTGAAAAAAAAAAATTGGAAGACCGCAAATGAAATGTTCCTCAATTGTTGTGTTTTTTCATTGAAAGGAAAGAAAACTTTATGGAAAAAATAGAAAATGCTGGTTACTGGCATTTTCTCCTTTTCCTAGAATCTCAAAAGTCTTCTATTGGTTCATTAAAATTTGGGAAATTGGTAGGGAGTTTAATCATATTGTTTTGAGAAAGGAAGTGGAAATTTTGATTTTTGTAAGATCAATTATTTGGACATAAATGTCATTTTGACCCCAGATTAAGGTAGTAGACCCCTTTTTTAATCATAGCAAATTTTGTAGGATAATATTATTGTTAGCAAATATTGTAGGATAATATTGTAGAAATAGCTGTTTTCTATAGCGGTCTATGTTAATATGCCTGTGGAGAAGCCTTATTTAACCCATTAGTGATTATCACACAGCAAAATTTTAGACCTATCCAAATTAAAAAGCATTTGCAGACAATAATTTCAAAATAGCTCTGATGGTACGATTTTGCTTTGACAGGGTAGAAAACTTTTTGGGAAAATGAGAGTTACCAGCATTTTCTCCTTTTCCCACAATGTTTTCATAAGGCGTCTTCCTTGGGCGTTAAAAGTCGTCATTGTGTGGTAAAGGGTTAACCCTTTACAACACAATTTTAAAGGACCCTGAAAAAGAGGGCTTTTGAAAATATTGAGACTACCAGTACATGTAAACAGTACAGTAAACCACAACCAAAGCATTTGCAGATGACAAATGTTTTAAAACAATGATTTTTGTCTTTCAAAGCATAGAAAACGTCATGGGAAAAGAAGAAAACGCTTGTTACCAGCATTTTCTCCTTTTCTCACAATGTTTTCAAAAGATGTCTTTCATACGGGTGTTAAAAGTCGGGACTGTTTGCTAAAAGGTACATAGAAGTACCAGCCTAGGTCTTGTATTATTGAGGGTTGTGATAAAATGTTCATTAGACCTACATGTACATATTTCAACAGCCTCTCTGTTAGGGGGTGGACTTACCTCTTTCTGTTTCTGTTCACAGATCAGTCTTACTGCCGACTTATTGTACAGACCTGGCCATTTCAGTCTTTGAGGAAGTCACAGCTTAAAGTGAAGTACCTGTGTTCAATTATTTCAAAAGTTGCAGGTTTGTTGTGTTCCTGTTTGTCATAGCATCATGTTTGAAGCTACAGGTTTTACAAGGTTGTCTTTGGCTCAGTTGTTAACCCCTTTATTACCTTGCCCAACAATCTTTTGTTTATTTCATTACGACACAATCCCAAATCAAGAAACACTTTATCCCGCTAGAACATTTTTCACTAAATGTTCTAGAGGGATAAAGTGTTTCTAACTCTTGAGAAAGGCAGTAGCTGAAATATTGAACATTATAGTCTCATTTCTCAGTGTTTTAACCCTTTACTCCATAGATACTCATTTCTACGCATTGCTTGTAGGAGCATTTGGAAAACATTGTGGCAAAAGGTGAAATTGCTGGTGACAAGCAATTTCACCTTTTCCCACCATGTTTTCTATGCTATCAAGAGGTGTCATATACACATAAGAAACAGCTTCATCTTAGCTGTTATTTAGGGTCAATTAGTGATACCATAGAAATGCCTTACGGGGTAAAGGGTTAATTATTCCCTAGGGAATTCAAAGTGTCATAGTATTAGCTTTTAGTATATATTTTCTTTATGGCAGAGGACCATTCCACCTTCAGATTGAGCTTATTGTAGGGTAAATGGATTTTTATGGATCTATAATTATGTGATATATAGGATCTGACGTGTGGGCTTTTGAGATAAGATTTTATGAAACGAGTCGAGGGAAATGTTATTATGCACGCCTCTGGCAAGCTTAACAACATATTCCCTAGACGAGTTTAATAAAATTCTATCTCAAACGTCCACTAATGTCAGATTCTTTTTATCACATAACGGCATTTCACAAAATACAGATTAAATTATGGAAAAAAACATTCATAAATATACACACGCAGTATTATCCATAGGACCCATTCACTTCTATGTAGTATTTACGAAATGATGTAAAAAATGATGTCACGCAAATGTGATATCAAACGTGTATAAGATAAGAAAATTTGTAATGGGTATATTACACTGAAAATAAGGGAAGTTATGTGATAAAACTTTATCAAAGTTTATGTGATAACTTGCTTGGTATAATGCATCACAGAAGAGAAGCATTTAACCCTCTTTTTGTCAGAGCATGGCTCAGATGCATCTGTGGTACTTACAAACAGCTCATGAAAAGATGGAGGGGGAAAAAATCACATGATTGTAATTTTGCCTTGTTTATAAGCACTTTATCTCTTCACCACACAATCCCGACCCTGAAAAAGAAAGCTTTTGAAAACATTGTTGGAAAAGGAGAATATGTTGATAACCAGCATTTTCTCCTTTTCCCGCAATGTTTTCTACCCTTCCCAAATCCAGTTCAAGTTTTTGAGTCACATTGATTTAGTCGTCTGCAAATGCTTTCAATTTGGACAGGTCCAAAATTTTGTTGTTTGGTAAAGATTTAAAGCTTTTGAAAACATAATGGGTACAGGAGCAATGCATCTTCTATGTTTTCTATGTTTTTACAAAACATTGTTTATCATTCTCTATAATAACATTGGTGCAGAGAACAGCAGTTTGATATAAAACCAGCATTAACTCTTTACCAAATAATCCCTTGTTTTTACAACCCTGAGATAGAAGCCTTTCAAAAACATTGTGGGAAAAGGAGAAAATGCTGTTAACCAGCATTTTCTCTTTTCCCCACAATGATTTCTACCTGCAATTTTTAAGTTACATTTATTTTCTCGTCTGCAAATGCTTTCAATTGGGACAAGTCTAAAATTTTGTTTGGTAAAGAGTTTACCCTTTCCCGAACAGCAAAATTTTGGAGAAGTCTGAACTGGAAGCATTTGTGAATGACAAATCAAGTGTGGCTAAGATGATATTCCATTGTTTTCTGAAGGATCATTAAAATCCAGGCTCATTTGATAGAGGATTTATGAAGGTCAGATTTGATGAACACCAAACTGCTCCTTTTTCCACCATGTTTCAGAAGCTGTAGGAACCCATTATGTCTCTATTTTTTGCGTAGGTGTTGAGAAGGGGAAACTTGATGAAGTAATACCAAAATTGGTGGAAGAAAGACTGAATGATGACATAATCAAGTTTGATAGAAAGATAGTGCTGCCAAGAGGTAAACAGAATGTCAAAAAAAAAGATTCAGCAGATTTGCTTTGTAGATCTATTTACTGAGTTGATACGACGGGAACCTAATACTGACATGTACATTATACCCTCTTCACATTGTTTTTCAGTACTAGCTAATTTGCCTGCTATGAATTCAAATTATTTACTCATAGGTTGAGTGATAGGTTGAGGTTAGAATAGAAATGGCAACATTTTCAACAGTATGATTTCTACCCAAACTTCTTATACATGTGAAAGGTGTATTCTAATTTCAACAGTAAACAGATTCTAAGAATGATATTGAATTGAAAAATGATCAGCTGATCTTGATGACATGTAGGACAAATTCAGAATTGGGTCACATAGGATAAAAATGTTGGTTACCAATGCTCATGTGTTTAATATCGTCACAACCAAGATCTCTTCAACTTTATCCATTCTGGATGACTTAAGTGTTTTACAGTTTTAGCTCTTTACCACACAATCCCGAAATTTTACAACCATGAGAAAGAAAGCCTTTAAAAACATTGTGGGAAAAGGAGAAAATGCTGGTAACCAGCATTTTCTCCTTTTCCCGCAATGTTTTCTACCCTTTTCAAATCAGTTTTTAATTTTTGATTCACATTTATTTTTTCGTCTGCAAATGCTTTCAATTTGGACAAGTCCAAAATTTTGTCGTTTGGTAAAGAGTTAAGGCCAATTGCCTTCTTGTTTGAGTTTATTATTCAGATTGTTTGGACTTGATTTGAGAATTGCCTTTCACCTTGATGTTTTTCATACTTGTTTGTGTGTTTAATCTTCAGTCAAATGGATATCCAATCTTGTACACGCATGTTTTGTAAGTTGTCTTCTACATGTACTTTTTTTCCCAATAGTCGATGATGTAATTGAAATTGAGCTGTGCTCTGACAAAGGGGTGATAAATGCACCTTCATGGTGCTTTACACATAATCTTGGATCCTAAACCTTTTACCACATGAAAAAATGTAGCCTTGTAAAGAAGACAGATGACACTTTCATTGGAGTTCAAGTGAGGGGATTTGTCTTTGATAGGTCAGAAAACATTGTGGGAGGAGGGGGAAATGCTGTTAACCAGCTTTTTTCTCCTTTTCCCACCATGTTTTCAAAAGCCTTCCTCCTCAGGGCCATTAAAACTTGTTGTGTTGTAAAGGATTAAAATCCATTTTGTCAACTCTTTACCAAATGACAAAATTTTAGATTTATCCAAATCAAAAGCATTTGCAGATGACAAAATAAAAGTGACTGAGAATTTGAAATTTGTTTTTGTGAAGGGTAGAAAACATTGTGGGAAAAGGAGAAAATGCTGGTTACCAGCATTTTCTCCTTTTCCCACAATGTTTTCTAAAGGCTTCTTTCTCAGGGGTGTCAAAAGTAGGGATTGTGTGGTAATGGGTTAGCACCTGATTCAATCATGAGGTACAGTGATCCTTAGACATGCAGAAAATAGATGAACGGCAAAATGTATTGGCCAAGGTCAGTTTGCACAGATTGCACAGGTTTACCTAGGTAGATTAGATACCATTTACAGATGCATTATGCCCCCTTTTTCACAGCATGGCTTATTATCGTTTTGCCTGTCTGGTTTGCTCAGTGGTGAGCGTGTCGGACTCGTGACCTGGTGGTAGTGAGTTCCATACCCGTTTCAGAGGAACTTTCTTTCCGGCATATTTTCGCCTCTCATCTCTGCTGAAGCATGTGAGAAAGGTAGTTGGTGCCTTTGGAAAGAAAGTTGTGTTAGTACTGGTGTGAGAAAGCAAGGAAGCACATGTGCGTCACCGACCACCATGATATGAAAGTGGCGTTAAACACCAATATAACAACAATTGTTATTGTTATACAGGACAAAGACTGGAGGTAAAGCTAGACTGTGTCACATTTTCCACCTGTGATACATTTTCAGTGAACTACATGATCACCAACTGCCTGAGGAGTGTCACCCCTCTGTTTGTAACAGTGAAGAATATTTATATAAAGTAAGGTTTTAATCCATTACCACACAATCCCTATTTTTGATATTCCTGAGAAAGAAGCCTTTAGAAAACAATTGTGGGAAAAGGAGAAAATGCTGGTAACCAGCATTTTCTCCTTTTCCCACCATGTTTTTTACCCTTCACAAAATAATTTCAAATTTTCAGTCACTTTTAGTTTGTCATCTGCAAATGCTTTTGATTTGGACAAACCTAACATTTTGTCTTTTGGTAATGAGTTAAATGGTATTTTATCGCATGACATTACGTGAAAACTGGTTTTTACACGATATTCTATTACCTCTCTTTAACTTTGTACCAAACAACAAAATTTTACACTCGTCCAAATTCAGAACATTTGCAGAATTCAGTTCAAATGTTACTAAGTTTAAGTAAGCCTTTACCAAATAATCCCTGTTTTTTTACAACCAAGGGAAAGAAGACTTCTGAAGACATTATTGGAAAAGGAGAAAATGCAGGTATCCAGCATTTTCTCCTTTTCCCACAATGTTTTCTACTCTTCTAAAGTCATGTTTCAATTTTTGATTCACATTATGTCGTCTGCAAATGCTTTCAATTTGGACAAGTCTAAAATTTTGTCATTTGGTAAAGAATTAATGGGTGAAAATATTGTGCAAAATCTTTTCGCACAATGCTTTCGAGAGGGTTAACCTTCTATAATTTCTCCAGTGTTTTCTGGACTATAGGGGAAAATGCTTGTGTAAACATAGTGGAAAAAGGGATGGACCAAAAGTCAATATGGATTGATGAGTGCTGCTTTGATGGAATTTATTTCTCTTTAGTGAGACTTTGAGGATAGGGGAAAGCAGCCAATTATTTGTAAAGAGCATTTTTACAGTGCTTGTATTTCATTCATTTGCTTGTTTTAGTATCAAGGTAAAAGGAAAGAATGGATAGTTGTTATGGCAGATGGCAAGTGCAATGGTTAAAAACAGTGTCAACAATTTACAAAACAACAAAATTTTAGCCTTGTCCAAGTTGAAAGCATTTGCAGATGGCAATTTCGCTGTGGCTCAAATGGTGCATTTGTGCTATGATGGGGTAGAAAACATTGTGGGAAAAGGAGAAAATCCAAGTAGCCAGCATTTACTCCTTTTCCAACAATCTTTTAAAAATGCTTCTTTCTCAGCTTTGTTAAAAGTCGGCATTGTGCAGTAAAAAGTTAAACACAGAACACTTTGCCCTTCAACAAACTTTACCATGTTGTAATGAAGAAAAAGACTTGAGAAAACATTGTAGGAAAGAGAGAAAATGTAGGAAATCAGTATATTTACCTTATCTGACAATATTTTCTGCTCTTTGTACAATGAATTATATTGTTCAAGCAGCATTTAATTTGATCTGCATATGCTTTCCATTTAGACAGTTCTTAGAAATTGTATTTTTTTAAAGAGTTTATCAAGATTTTTTTTTAAAAAACTATGATGAAATGAAAAGGTAGTTTATTGAGCTAAAAGTTGCTTTTCAATCTATTCTGAGTTAGTTGATATTATGTGCAGGAGAAGGTATGATGAAATTAGAAAGAAGTAATCCCTTTAGCTTATATTTGCCTCGTAATCTTTTCTTATTCAGTGAAATTAAGATTGGGGACGACAACTTTAGTATCTGTTTATGTTACATATTTTCATTGGTCTTTCAGATCAGAGTTAGTTGAAGGGGACACAGTGATTGACTCATTGCTTCCTTTTGTAGTTTTGAAAGGTCAAGAGCCTACGGTAACTATGATTTTAAAAATCAATCTTTAGGTGATGCAGTGGATTTTCTGAGTAATGAACTCTTTTCTAGACAACAGGGTTTTAGACTTGTGAAAATTGAAAGCATTTGCAAACCACAAAATATACCAGACTCAAAAATTGAAACTTGACTTTGGAAGAGTAGAAAGCAGTGTGTGAGAAGGAGAAAGTGCTGGTTACCAATATTTTCTCCTTTTCCCACAACGAATTTTGGTGAATTGGACGTTGCGTAAACAACTGAACATTACTGTAGGCATTGTACCACAGGATCACACTAGAAGAAGTCGGTTGTACCGCCGAAAGCTTGTGTACATTATTATGCCCCCCTTCGAAGAAGTGGGGGTATATTGCTTTGCACTTGTCGGCCCGTCGGTCGGTCCGCAGACCAAATTTTTGTCTGGAGCATAATTCAAAAAGTATTTCAGGTATCATCTTGAAACTACATAGGTGGATAGATCTTATTAAGGAGAAGTGCAGTGCACAAGTATCATAACTCTGCCCATCATATTTATGGAGTTATTGCCCTTTTTTGATTTTCATACTTAGTTTTTGTCCGGAGCATAACTCAAAAAGTATTTCAGGTATCACCTTGAAACCTCATAGGTGGATTAACCTTATTAAGGAGAAGTGCACTGCACAAGAACCATAACTCTGCCCATCATGTTTTTGGAGTTATTGCCCTTTGTTGATTCTCATACTTAATTTTTGTCCGGAGCATAACTCAAAAAGTATTTCAGGTATCATCATTAAACTACATAGGTGGATAGATCTCATTAAGGAGAAGTGCAGTGCATAAGAATCATAACTCTGCCCATCATAATTATGGAGTTACTGCCGTTTGTTGATTTTCATACTTAATTTTTGTCCGGAGCATAACTCTAAAAGTATTTCGGGTATCACCTTGAAACCTCATAGGTGGATTAATCTTATTAAAGAGAATTCCAGTGCACAAGAACCATAACTCTGCCCATCATATTTTTGGAGTTACTGCCCTTTGTTGATTTTCATACTTAATTTTTGTCCGGAGCATAACTAAAAAAAAAGGTTTTTCAGGTATCATCTTGAAACTTTATATGTGGATAGATCTTATTCAGGAGAAGTGCATTGCACAAGAACCATAACTCTGCCCATTATATTTTTGCAGTTATTGCCCTTTGTTGATTTTCATACTTAATTTTTTTTCTGGAGCATAACTCAAAAAGTATGTGAGGTTAAATCATGAAACTTTAAATGTTGATTGTTCACATAAATGGGAAGTGCAGTGCCCAAAAATTGTTAACTTATCATTAATAATTTTTGAGTAATTACACTTTGTTCATTTTTACACCTTGAACTTAACAGTTTATAATCACGTTATATTTAGAATTGGATGCTATTAGGGGGGCATACATGTTTTACAAACATCTCTTGTTATAATTAAAAGTTACATTTCTCAAGAAGAGGATATCATGTTTTGTAAATCTCTAGTTTGGACACATGAATCATGCAGGACATTTCAGTGACCTTGAATGGATTAACCAAGGTATTTTTATTTACTTTAGATGCTGGATGGTCTTTCATTGAGACAACTGGAAGATGGTATATTTAACATCATTGCCAAAGATGTTCAAAAGTTTAAATATCTACACAACCTTGATCTTCAAGACTGTAATATTTATCTCCAGGAGGGTATTACAAGAAGTCGCACCCTGTCCAGGAGTCACTTGTTCAAGACATTCAGTGCCTTTGAAAACCTTCAGCGTTTGGATCTCGGGTTCAATTACCTCCTGGGTTGTTTAGGGGAAATGCTTGATGTTTTGGTGCGTCCCTTAGAGTTTCTAGGCCTGCGGGGCTGTGATCTGAATGAAAAAGATTTGTCCTGTCTGGCCCATTCTAAACACTCTACTCATTTGCGTGAATTGAACTTATCCAAATTATGTCAGCTGTCGATTTATGAGAGTGAGAGGATCTCCCCAGCGTTCCTAATGAATATTGTCAAACACTTTCCAAAACTGACAGTGCTAAATTTGTCCCAGAACCATTTGCCAAATTCTGGCATTTCAGAATTTTGTGATATTCTGGCGCAGAATATGCATGAACTGAAAGGTTTAGATGTTGCTGGAAATTATCTGCAGTTTGAGAACCAGCTGGAGCTGATGAAGGCATGTGCTAAGATTCCAAAAATGCAGTGGATTAGATTGACTTGTACAAGTAATTTGTTCCACAATGAAGCAAATTTGAACAACCTCAATATGGAAGAAATGATCTCAAGGTTCCATAATCAGTTTGCTTGTCTTGGACGAGAAGACATACATGTTGAAGTTGTGAGACTGTCCTTTGCTATACTGGTCGATGTGATTGATGTGTTTGATTGAGGACACGTAACTTTGAAGTTTCCCTAATAGAAATATGATTTGGAACTGGGCAGTGTAATGGCATTATGGTGAATTGATACTAACACAAGCCTGTCAAGTGTTCATAAAAGTCTGGGTTGTTCTAACGTAATAACAGATCATAATGCATTACATGTACATAGGACCAAGAATTTAGCCTCTGATAGTAATTACAAGTTGCACTGTTGATCATGTGTTCATGGCCCAGCTGGACAGTGGTTAGCATATCCAAATTAGGACTTAGTGGTTTGGTTCCCAGTCGTTACTTAACCCTTTACTCCATAGATACTTATTTTTACACACTGCGTGTAGGAGCCTTTGGAAAACATTGTGGCAAAAGGTGAAATTGCTCGTGACTAGCAATTTCACCTTTTGCCACAATGTTTTCTACAATATCAAAAGGTATTATATACACATAAGAAACGGCTTTGTCCTTGCTTTTATGTACAGTCAGTTAGAGATACCATAGAAATGCCTTATGGGGTAAAGGATTAATTTGACAACTTTTTGCCTCTCACTTGTGATTCACTTTAGAAAAGCAGTCAGTGTCTTGAAAAGAGAGTTGTGTCGGTACTTGTGTGAGAAAGCAAGGAATCAAATCCATAGGTTCTCTGGCTTCCATAATATGACCTAAGCTATAAGAATAGTGTTAATCTCCAAACAAAACAAAAACTAGTATTCACAAGTTTTGGTTTTGTGTAAGTAGGACCAATATATCTCCCATTATCACACAATCCCTACTTTTGACGCCCCCGAGAAAAAAGCCTATAGAAAACATTGTGGGAAAAGGAGAAAATGCTGGTAACCAGCATTTTCTCCTTTTCCCACACTGTTTTCTACCCTTCACAAAACAAATTTCAAATTTTCAGTCAATTTTATTTTGTCGTCTGCAAATGCTTTCATTTTGAACCAGTCTAAAATATTTTCGTTTGGTAATGAGTTAATCATGTATAGAGTCTGATGTGTTCAGGAAACACTCAGTTGTTCTAACATAAGTACGAATAAGATAAAAGCCTTTGATTATGACCACAAGCCTGCCACATGTTCGGGAAAGTTTCGACTGTTCTAACATACATAAAACCATGAATTTTTCATTTTGCAATCGTTGCAAAGGACAATTTCTCGTATTCAAGGGTGACAACCTACGTCATGTCAGAGGTGTCGGAATAGCCGCCATTTTGTGCGCAAAGTGCAGATTAATTACTTTAAAAAGATATATGTATGTAAATTTTACTTAGAATACCTACTTCATCTGGTGACGGTAAATGTATTTGTCCTTTTCGTAAAATCAAAATGCCATGAAACAATGTTGTAGCTCTAAACACTTCAACACAATTATTCTTAACGGCGTTGTATACGAAATCTATTTTTAAATCGCACATGTGTCACCGGCTTCGAAAATTGTGCGGAGGTAATAGCAAAATCAACGAAACTAATGAACAAAATATCAATGTATACTAACGAAGAAAGTTGTCAGGTACCATATGCACTGCTTTGTTTGGACAGATCTTAATAACAATAATGTACAAGCTGAAAAACTTACCTTTTAAAACGAAATGATGTAGAATGTCTCCGATGACGTATGCTATGACGTAGGTTGTTAACCCCTGATATTGCCATAATATTTACATCTGTTTACTTTCAAACATGAAAGTAACAAACATTTATTCATGTTTTCAAAATCAACTGCATTATTTTTTTTTTCTTTCAGGGAGTTTGGAGTCAACCCTTTACCAAATAATCTTGAGTGTAAAAGATCCTGAAGTACAGGCTTATTAAAACCATTGTGGGAAAAGAAGAAAATGCTGGTAACCAGCATTTTCTTCTTTTCCCACAATGCTTTCTTCCTGTGCAATGTCAAAGAAAAAAATCCTATCGTTTTAGCAACTTTTTGTTGTCTGCATTTGCTTTAACACATTACCATACAATCCCTACTTTTGACGCCCCTGAGAAAGAAGCCTTTTGAAAACACTGTAGGAAAAGGAGAAAATGATGGTAACCAGCATTTTCTCCTTTTCCCACAGTGTTTTCTACCCTTCCCAGAACAAATTTCAATTTTTCAGTCACCTTTATTTTGTCGTCTGCAAATGCTTCCAATTTGAACCAGTTTGGTAAAGAGCTCTTGTCTTTTCTTTGTCATATATCTTGGGACATTAATGTATAAATAAATGAAATGTTTTTTCTTTGTTCTCCGTTTGTAAATGAAATGTTCTTTCATTGTTCTGCGTTTGTCTGTCTTTAGTCGTCTCACGACTCCATCTCGATCTGAGCAAGTTCACCTTCCTTTTACCACCATGTTTCCAGGAGTGTTCATCAGTCTTATCTGTTCAGTTTTTATTTTTGCATGTAAATTTTCTTCATGTTTCCAAAACATAAGCTTTGTACTGTAAATAGTAAGGTATAGTAATGGGTACAAGTAGAGAGGGTTGACCACTGCCAACTCTTTCAGAGAGGACATTTTATTATATACTACTCAAAATTTGCTAAGGATCACCATATTAGATTCAGCGTAGGTCTATATGTGGCGTGTATCCTGTATAGTTTTATAATATATTACATAACATTGCCACACTGATTAATAAAATCACCAGTGGAAATAGATGTTTAATCCGGTACCTTACAATGGCGACTGTTAAAAGAACAGAGAAAGAAGCCTTTGGAAAACATTGTTGGAAAAGGAGAAAATGCTGGATACCAGCATTTTGTCCTTTTCCAACGATGTTTTTCCTACGTTGCATTTGGTTTTTAGTCAGCAAATGCTTTCAACTTGGACAATTCTAGAATTTTATAGTGTGGTAAAGATTTTATGCAAAACTGTTGTAATATACATGTATATTCCCATACTGAAATTTGTAACTGATCCCTATCAAATTGTGAGTAGTATACATTGCACAGGCAAGATATGAAACAATGATAAACGCTGTAAAATACAATCAAGTTTTATACTATAAGCCATTTGCCAACCACAATTTAACTGCCTCTCACATCACGGTATTTGTCTTCGAATGGGTAGGACACACTGTCTGCAGTTACTGACACTTTCTTGTTTCCGTGATAATTTTTTTTTGATATCTCCTCAATGTTTTTCTTTTTAATCTTACCTCAACATTTTTAAAAGTCGGATTGTATGGTAAAGCCTTAAAACAATCCCAAGCCATCAAGAGCGAACCATGTGACATTTTGATATGGATAATTTTTTATGTCACGTGTCTGTAAGGCTGCTCTCCACAGAGAGCGTGTAACGTAACCGTCAGATCGAAACTGAATTGTCTCGGAATCGACTTTAGTTGTAATACCCGAAAAAGTTGGAGAGGTCAAGGTAAAATCTAATTCAGGAAGTATTTCATTCGGACTTGCTGTCAGTTTACCGTCGATATATTTCACCTCATTTATGCGAAAAACAGAAGCCACTAGTCCATTTTCCCATTTTATCCGCACTTCTGATCCGCTTCTAACTGCTTTTGTAAGTCTATCAATTTCATTTAATTTCCCATTTGATTTATAGACTTTTTCCCAATTGGATTGATCGATGTACCAAAAGTGCTCGGAACAGTTCGTTTCATTTTGTAAAGAAAATGGCGCCCAATTTAGGTAATCAATGTCGAGCTTTTGTACCATCCCATTTGTAGAGACTATCCGCCATGTTTGAATGAAAGGATCAGTTCGATTGCTCATTCTAAATTCGTCAACAATAACGGCCGTTACTTGTGAATCTTCCACGATCAAAATTTCAGGTTCGGACAAAATGTTTCCAACTCGAACACGAACCACGTGTCCGTGTTTAATTTTGTCGATTAAGTCAGATATGTTACCGAATACGCCGTGCTCGTCTTCACCATACTTCATGACCCATCGGCTGTCAGAGAACCATTTCTGTCTGAAACGATCAGAAGTTTGCTTGCATCCTGCCTCCGAGCCACCTATATCGCAATTATTCGTTATAATTTCGCCATTATCAAAATGCTCCTCAATCAGACGAGCTGATGTTCTTTTCGGATAAGAAAATCGTACACCGTCGAATGCCATTGCAAGCTCGTCACTAACATATGCACGCACAGAATTCTTCTCAAGTTTAAGAGTATTTGGAAATACTGTTGTCAAAATTGGAGTTATAAACGGTGCCTGCTGGAACAAAACAAGGTTGCTTCCATGTATGATGTCATCAACCATGTGCTCACGTGACCCGGATACTTCCCTTCCATATTCGCCCTGTTCATAACTCAAACGATAACATGAATTTTCACGGGTAAACCAAATCATTTCGGCGTAAGGATTGTCTTGCACTATTCTAGAGGGTTGCTGATTTGTTACAAATAAAGGCAGTCCTATATATTGACTGTAACCGTCAGAGCAGAATAGGTACTGAGCAAGATAGAACACTACCTCACTTAAGATGTGAACGGCTCCGGCACAAACTACACTACCGTACAAGTAGGCCATGTCAGCTGTAACAACTGAAAAATTCGGCTGCAAAATATTTCTTCTGTACAGAATCCGAAACTGTTTGCCAAGTTTGACGGCCATTACAAGAAGGTCATGCGATTCTTGTTTCATCGCAGTGGTATCGGTCGTTCGAACTGTGGTGTAGTGATTCCAACGAACTGAAAAACAAAGAAAGAAAAGATGAAGTCGTTGATTATGAATTACTATTTCAGATCTGTCAAAAACACCTACAAGTATACAGAAGATGAATAAGCTGTTGCCTTTACGAGAGTATTTGTCTTTGAAAGGGTGAAAAACACCGAGGGAATAGGACAGGATGCTACAGTAGTTGACTGCACTTTTCTTTTTCCACATTCCAGGAAGCTATTATTGGGTTAAAAAGAAGCCACATGATTACGACAGGACTCTTTGTTTGTGCCGATGATATTTTGTGGGAAAGCAGCCAGAGGTTTAGCAAGAAAGTTGTGTGTGGGAACGCCCCTATGGTACAGAAATATGTTCACAATAAACTTGTCGTGTATAGTAATAAATTTATCAGCAACCAAAGCACACACTTAGCCGATTTAACTCATTTGCATATTTCAAATTATTGATAAAGGGAGGTGAAGGAGTTAGTCGCAACCATCGTCTATACCCGATACTTTAACCTTCACCACTTGAAAAATACTGTTGCAGAAGAACGAATTGCTTGCAAGGCGAGATTTCTCATTTTGTCAGTGTTTTCACACATTTCTACGTTGAGGAAAAAAACGCTATTGTTTTTTTTTGTTTTTGTTAAATGAAGCAAAGAGGTAAAATAATGAACACAGTTATTCCAATGCATGTAGACATGCAATCTTCTAATGATATGCTCTTGGGAGGGGGGCACATTTTTTGACACCAGTTTTAGCGTCAAGGACTCTGCTGTTCTACTATTTTTTTAACCCATTAACACACAATCCCTACTTTTGACGCCCCTGAGAAAGAAGCCTTCAGAAAACATCGTGGAAAAAGAAGAAAATGCTGGTAACCAGCATTTTCTCCTTTTTATACGCCCGTCGAAGACGGGACGTATTATGGGATCACCCGTGGCGTCCGGGCGGGCGGGCGGGCGGCGTCCAGTTCTTTGTCCGGAGCATATCTCCAAAACTATTCTAGCTAGGGTTATGAAATTTCATGGGTGGATAGATCTCATCGAGGGGGAGTGCAGTGCGCAGGAACCATAACTCTTGCTCGCTTAATTTTTGAGTTATTGCCCTTTGTTGTTTTTCGTACTTGAATTTTGTCCGGAGCATATCTCCAAAACTATACTAGCTAGGGTTATGAAATTTCATGTGTGGATAGATCTTATCCAGGGGGAGTGCAGTGCACAGAAACCATAACTCTTGCTTGCTTAATTTTTGAGTTATTGACCTTTGTTGTTTTTCATACTTGAATTTTGTCCGGAGCATATCTCCAAAATTATACTAGCTAGGGTTATGAAATTTCATGGGTGGATAGATCTCATCGAGGGGGAGTGCAGTGCACAGGAACCATAACTCTTGTTTGCTTAATTTTTGAGTTATTGCCCTTTGTTGTTTTTCATTCTTGAATTTTGTCCGGAGCATATCTCCAAAATTATACTACCTAGGGTTATGAAATTTCATGGGTGGATAGATCTCATCGAGGGCGAGTGCAGTGCACAGAAACCATAACTCTTGCGTGCTTAATTTTTGAGTTATTGCCCTTTGTTGTTTTTCATACTTGAATTTTGTCCGGAGCATATCTCCAAAATTATACTAGCTAGGGTTATGAAATTTCATGGGTGGATAGATCTCACCGAGGGGGAGTGCAGTGTACAGGAACCATAACTCTTGCTTGCTTAATTTTTGAGTTATTGCCCATTGTTATTTTTCATACTTGAATTTTCTCCGGAGCATATCTCCAAAACTATACTAGCCAGGGTTATGAAATTTCATGGGTGGATAGATCTCATCAAGAGGAAGCGCAGTGCACAGAAATCATAACTCTTGCTTGCTTAATTTTTGAGTTATTGCCCTTTGTCGTTTTTCATACTTGAATTTTGTCCGGAGGATATCTCCAAAACTATACTAGCTAGAGTTATGAAATTTCATGGGTGGATAGATCTCATCAAGGGGGAGCGCAGTGCACAGGAATCATAACTCTTGCTCGCTTAATTTTTGTGTTATTGCCTTTTGTTGTTTTTCATACTTGAATTTTGTCCGGTGCATGCCCCAGCTTTACAATTTGGGGTAAGACGGGCGTATCTTGCGACAATTTGCCGCTCTTGTTCCACAATGTTTTCTACCCTTTCCAAATCAAATTTCGATTCTTCAGTCACATTTATTTTGTCGTCTGCAAATGCTTTCAATTTGGACAAGTCTATAAATTTGTCGTTTGATAAAGAGTTACGACGTGGTAGCACCAGCCATTGCTTCAAAATAACCGGTGGACTCCAATTATTCCATTTCCAAGTGATCGAGATTCTACCAAAGGATTAGATATGGTCAGGATCCACAGGAAGGTGTCGGAGCCTGAACCGTTGCCGAGCGCATGCGCATAGGTTTCTCTACAAGAATGTATACAAATGAATAGTCGACGTACCGCATCCTTTGTCTTTATTCGTGGAATATACCTGCAAAAGATGGAAAGAAAGATGAATTTAATGTAATTTCTTATCACACAGGCATAAAAAATGACGATGAAAATTAGAAAATATAAACATTAAATAGAAGGGGAAAAAAAGAACATACTGCATTCTTAAACACTAAAAGAAATCCGAGAAAGTTTCTGCCGGCTGTTGGACAAAACAGGGCCCGTATTCACCAACCATTCTTGAGAATATTCTTAGTCTTATTCTCCAAGGTTTTCTAAATTTGTAAGTAACGCAACTTCTGATTGGCTAAACCATTCGGTTTAGCCAATCAAAGTTGTGTTACTTACAAATGTAGAAAATTCTGGAGAATAAGACAAAGAACATTCTTAAGGATGGTTGGTGAATACGGGCCCAGATCTTACTGATCTATATTTGTGTCATAACTTGCTTGGTTCAAACACTCTTTAGCCAGAATATGGCGCATCTACTTATTTATTTACTTTTATTTATTTATTTATTTATTCATTTATTTATGTTGTCATTTATGTGACAATTGATCCATTTTTCTCAATAAATTTACAGAAAAAAAGCAATCCCTCACCTTATACGGTTTCCAGTTGGCACCAACAGATCCGCCATGTGGCACCAGGCGGCACAGACCGGATGTAGGATCGAAATGAAATTCTCCATTTCCGCCTAGTGCACGAGATTTTCGTGCACATGACATCACGTTCATGATAACGGTATGTCCATCGCTTCGTTTTACATTAAATAAGACAAGAAGCTTCATCACAACCAGCCACCGAACCAACATCCTATCTAACGGTGCAAATTCCATAGACGCTCTGTGATGTTCTTGTCTCGACATGGCTATGGTGAATTTTTCAATAAACTCTTTCCCAGACAACCAAAAACTTCGATCCGGCATTGTTGAAAGCATTTGGGGTCGAAATGGCTGAATGAATTTTGGCTTCATGTTATTGAGATTTTTGTAGACAAGATCAAAACATTGTGGCAAATAGGTGAAAAACTGGTAGCTATCATTTTCTTTCTCCTTTTCCAACGAATTTTTTGAAAGCTATCTTTCTTAGTCGTAAAAACACGAGATCGTTTGGGCAAGAGTCTAGATCCTTATCCTTTCTGATTTATATACTAGGACGAAAAAAAACGCAGGGTAATCTTTCATGGTAGATTAGAGGTGTATAACTTGATTGAGAATTCTAAGTTATGATTTTATGTTTACTACTGATCAGTTTTGAATATTATGACGAAATTTCATTTCAGTGTGGCCAAAAGAAAATGAGAAAAATGGCTTCCTATTGAAAGTACCCTCTCCTCAGTGAAAGAGAAAAAAGTAGTGACTGACTGCATATGGAGACTCAAAGCTTGTTCAATATCTCGTATGGTAGGTACCCTGCGTTTCTTTTTCGTCCTAGTATATTAGTGATTTAGACAAAAACCGATTTTATCTAATTTCCTTTACATTTTGTTGATTCTTTTTTTAAATATAGTTTTTATTACTACTCAGACTTGATAAAGAAGCTCAGAGCAAAGATTGTGACGTCTATATGATGTGCAGGCTGATCTTGGTCTGCACACTTTGTTAAGAATGCCAAACAATATTACAAACGGCAGGTCAAGAGTAAATAATTTCCCATGTCGGGCGGAAGTGGTGGATTTAACTTTTTCCCACACAATCCTAACTTTTAACAACCCTGGAGTAGAAGCCTTTTGAAAACATCGTGGGAAAAGGAGAAAATGCTGGTAACCAGCATTTTCTCCTTTTCCCACAATGTTTTCTACCCTGCTGGAAACAAATTTGAATTTTTCAGTTATGTTTATTTTGTCGTCTGCAAGTGCTTTCAATTTGGACCAGTCTAAAATTTTGTCGTTTGGTAAAGGGGTTAGAGCCGATCCCTTTTAAAGCTAATTTACAGCAGGTGACTTTGGTAGTATCATTGAAGTTATGGATAATCAAATATATTTTTGAAATTAGTCTACATAAACTTGATTCATTGTGGTAATAAAAAATAGAAATTCCGATTAATATCTCCTTCTGTCACGATGCTTTGTGAAAAAATTATCGGATTGAGGATGCAAAATAGTTGCCTTCAGCAGGTACACATAATTACATGTAGGCAACTCTTTTGGTGCCTGATATTTAACTCTTTACCAAACGATAAATTCTTTGACTGGTCCAGATTCAAAGCACTAGCAGACGACAGATTAAATGTAACACAAAAATTGAAATTTCTTTTCAGCAGGGTAGAAAACATGTTTGGAAAAGGAAAAAATGCTGGTTACCAGCATTTTCTCCTTTTCCCACAATGTTTTCAAAAGCCTTCTATCTCAGGATTGTAAAAACCAGGGATTGTTTAGTAGAGGGTTAAATTCGGACTCCGTCCTCGGTTGAAATAAAAAATCATTAAAACTTTGAAAGCTCTGTTTATCTTACAGGTTCGACTACACAACAGGACGGTATAGATCCAAGATCAGACTGCACGTTCTGTGCAGTCTGATTTTGATTCATACTGTTTGTGAAAAGCTGATGTCCCCCCCACCCCCACCCACTCCCACCTCCCATGTCAGTGAGAGAGATTAATTTCTTTTAATATTAGTTCTAATCGACTAGATTTGTAGAAGCAATTGATTTTCATTTACTGATAAGAATGGGGAGATTTTCCGGCATAAAACAATTTTCAAATTGTACTGTTAAAACTTCCACTATGGGCGGCAAAATTTCATTTGATCTCTGTAGCAGTTTTAAGGAATTGTTTTATGCATCATTTACAATATTTGACTTTGGATATAAAGGTTGTGTTTATAACTCAAATAACATATCTTTTTTTTTGTTCTCTTGATCACAAAACTTTAACCCTTTACCTGATATGCCAATGCGGGGCTCTTCCATTTCAGCAGCAAATAAAGATACGATGTCAAAAATATGGACAACCGACTATACAAATATCTGATTGAATGGAAAACATTGTGGGAAAAGGAGAAATTTCTCATTACGAGCAATTTCTCCTTTTCCCACAATGTTTTCAAAAGCTGTTGTTGATACGTCAAAATGAGTATCCATGGAGTAAAGGGTTAAAAGACAAAATTTCCATACTAAAGTAGTAAGTCGTTTCTTCTATTTTTTCAGCTTATATAATTACTCTTGATACTGGCCTACCTCTTGGTATTGAATGACTGGAATGAATAAATAGTGATCTGCAGTTGTTGAAAAAAATGCAGACGTTTATTTAGCAAGCCTTTTTACCGCAATATTTATGCCAGCGAAATACAGGTTTTGGTTTCGCTAATATTTGCAGGTGTTACCCAAACCAATCCCTGGTTTTTACAACCCTGGAAAGGAAACCTTTTGAAAACATTCTGGGAAAAGGAGAAAATGCTGGTAACCAGCATTTTCTCCCTTTCACACAATGTTTGCTGCATTGCAAGAGCACAAAATTCAATTTTTGAGTTGCATTAATTTTGTAGTCTGCAAATGCTTTCAATATGGACCAGCCTAAAATGTTGTCATTTGGTAAAGGGTTGAGGTAAAGGGTTAAAGGTAAAGGGTTGCCTATGCAACCTAAACAGGTCAATTTTTGCATGTCATAGGATCGGTGTACCTCACGATTCATTTAACCCATTACCACACAATCCCTACTTTTGACGCCCCTGAGAAAGAAGCCTATAGAAAACATTGTGGGAAAAGGAGAAAATGCTGGTAACCAGCACTTTCTCCTTTTCCCACAATGTTTTCTACCCTTCACATAACAAATTTCAAATTTTCAGTCACTTTTATTTTGTCGTCTGCAAATGCTTTCAATTTGGACCCGTCCAAAATATTGCCGTTTGGTAATGGGTTAATTCTAGGCACATCGCTGTTCGCAGCAGCTGCAGCATTTCTAACGACGATCTATGTTAAGGTAGTAGATCCCAATACCTCCAGTACTGCATTGCATAAAGTTTTCCTGATAGTTGATAACTACGTATTTATACAGGAATGATACTTTTGCACATTTTTAACCGACCAGAAAATTCTTTATGCCTATCTTGAAATTATTTGTAGATACTTTTGTTAATTGTTAGTTTCTCTCTTTGTAATGAAAATATAGTGGTTTTAGATTCATAAATGATAATTCTAGAAAAGACAAAAAGGGAAAAGTGGCTTGGTTAAAGCAGTACAATAACACTCTTTTTTAATCATAGCAAATTTTGTAGGATAATATAATTGTGGAATAGCTGTTTTCTATTAGGGTTCATAACATTATTATCTTATCTCTAATAATAGAACCGAAACATTAATTTTCAAGAAAATGCCAAAAACTGAGCGAAATTAGACAATATCTTGCCCGTTTACATTTCATTAATTCTTTTCAAATCGACTGAAAAGATAGGGTTTCAATATTTATTCAGCACTTCTTACGCCGGTGTAATGCAGAGAAATGACCCTCCCCTACAAAATGACCTGGGTTATTATTCTACGTAGAGAAATGAAGTCATTTTACCACGTAAAGGAATGACCCGGGTCATTATTCTACGTAGAAAAATGACCCCAGAAGTCATTTTACTACGTAGAGAAATTACCCCATGTGTCATTTTGTAGGGGGGGGGGTCATTTCTCTGCATTACACCGGCTATATTTTTACTAATACAATGACTATATGTCCTCTGTTTACATGAAAATAATATCCGGACCTAGATAAAACTTCTCATAAAGTTCGCGGCTTTGTTTACCTGTGCCAATATAGTAACCATTGTGCCTTCATGGTGAATTTTCTTAGCTTTTGTGAACATTGTTGAGAACCCTTCGACAGTTTAAAATCAAGACTTTTACTTCAACAGTGAGAAAGAAAGACGTGATAGTTACAAAGTTACTCTATGAGATAGTTACAAAGTTACTCTATGAGATATATTGAACTACATTATAGTAGATCCTCACGAATCTAAACTCAACATAGTCGAGTATGATCTTTTTTTAACAATCACTGGCCATGCATAAGTAAAGCCTCCGTCACACCATCTTCGCAAGCCAAGGCTGACGATTCACTACGTTACTCTACCCTTGGCGGATCGAGCTTGATTTCTACATTCACCCGATACGCTTTTTCATTGGATGCAGCCAGTTCTAGCTGCAACGAATGAAATCGCTCGTAGCATTTCATCTTTGATAAAAATATAACAAGATCGCTACCTTTCGAATGGATGGTAAACATGGAAACCCACGTGGATGTCTGCTTATCGCTTCATGTGTATTCGTAAGCGGTTTGTAAAATGATATTACATTGGCTTTTAGAAATATGATGTAAATGGGGGTAATAACCAGCATCAAATAGAGGGCGCATCGCAGGAATCTCGAAATCGGGCTCAATCAGCCAAGGTAAGATCCACGTAGTGACCGTAACCTTGGCTCGCGAAAATGGGACGGGATAGGATGGGAGGAGTTCATTGAGCCTGCTCAATAATATTTGCCACCCATCCCGTCCTGTGATTAGACGGAGTGACAACGTACTGAATTTCTGAATACGAGATGGACGTACTACAAACGGAACTGCCGTACTTCGGTTCCATATGGAACCTGTTAGGTACATGTGGCGTATCAATTTGGCAGTATGTTTGCAAACCAACTGACATTACGTGTTCTACTCCGATCGCAATCCATACCACGATTTTCACAATAACAAATATTTAACCCTATATAGTGTTGTCTCTCAGCTCGGAAGAAATATTCAGATTACTTCCCCTCATGTGATCACTTTGTGGTCTCCTTAGTCAAAAAAGAACCATCGTCTAGCTGTAAGAATCTCACTGAATTATTTTCAACACTATTGTCAATACCATTTGGAACTATATTATGTGTCTTTGGTTTAGGATCTGTTTTGCTATGTTTACGTTTACGTTTTTCGGGACTAGTGTCCTCTAATTTAGTTTCTAGTTCTGTACGAAGTGGTCCGTTAGAATTAAGACCACTAGTATCCAAGGGAGGTAATAAGTAAGGTTTTGTGATGACCCTTTTCCCATTTTGACCTTCAAAATGTTGAGTACCAATGTCATATTTTGGTGGGACTGAGTTATCGTAGATAACTGCTCTGTGTTCTTTCACTTCTTCTAATTCATGAATGATCTTCTCTGGACGCGCATGTGTGAAAAAACTTCTGGGTTGCTCTAAAGGTTCAACGAATCTGTTCTTATGTCGCTCTTTTGGTTCAATAATTCTGTTTTCATGTCGAGGCTGTGGTTTGATAGGAAATACAACTTCCGGTGGATGGTGGCTGTCTGGTTTTGGCGGCAAACTTTCAACATTTAGGTCAGTGACTTTATTTCTTTTAGTCCTGTTACAGGTGACAAATGATAAGTAGGTCTAAATACATAAGGCGATAATAAAACTTTTACAGAAAGCTTCTCATGAACTATGTGCTTATATTGCTTTCCTTTTAATTATGAATCCCTCTGGCATGAACTATGTCCTTCCTATGTCACAAGAATACATGTCGCCAGAATGCCAGTCATTCTGAGTTTACTTGATGCAGTAGGAGAAATCATTGTCAGTATTATGTGTTTACTTTCTCTCTGTCCGGAAGCTAACTTCGTTTTAAATACTTGCTAATATTCAGATGTAGATCAGTTATTATTTTTGCAAAGAAAAAGCAACAGCAATTCCAGTCATCTATCTAACCTTTTTGAAACAGACACTATTCATCTTTTACCAGTAATAGATTCGCTACCTTTTTCTACACTAGGCTTAAAATTCATACCAATTCATCTTTGTTAGTGCTAATATAACCACTTATTTATATGCACATGTATATGGTGATAGATACAACAATGATTTGCTTTCTTTCTTTTTTTTTTTGACCTCTTTTTTATTTCTTATATAGGTAGGTAACATTAACTGCTTATTTGGCGGTACCACCTGGGTTCCACTTACTTTTTCCAGTAATAAATTCCAAAAACGGCAACACCAATTATGGCAGCAAGCCCAACCACGCCTCCAATCGTCCCTCCGATAATGGCTGCATCTGTTAGAGGTGAAATTCAATATTCCAGGTTAATTGATTGATCGATCAATTGATTGGCTCAGCCAATCAGATTGTTTGTCTTGAAATATAGAAATGGTACAAAATTCCGAATCCTTAGTGAATACAAGCCCTGGCATAAATCAAAATAAACAAAAAAAGAAAAAAAACTAAAATCTAAATTAAATCAAAGACTAGAATCTGTTTGGCTGTGAAGTTCAAGGAGAACAGATGGATAATATAAGAACCTTCATTAGAACATTAAAACTCTGGTTTGTTTGGTAGGGACAACCAATCAATCTACATGTAGATTGATTGGTTTTCTCTTCCAAACAAACGGAGTTTTAATGGTCCCTAGGAACAAAGCTTTTGGGAAGAAAAAACATCGGAAAAGGAGAAAATTCTGGCCAATGTGCTTTCTACCCCATCAAAGACAAATAAGGTTACTGTCACTTGAGCTACGTTTTATTTTTTCGTCTGCAAATGCTCTCAGATTAGACAAGCCTGAAACTGTATTGTCTCATAGAAAGTTACTTAACCCTTTCCCAAACAATCCCTGGTTTTTACGGGTCTGGAATAGTAGCCTTTCGAAAACATTGTGGGAAAAGGAGAAAATGCTGGTAACCAGCATTTTCTCCTTTTCCCACAATGTTTTCTACCCTATCATAGACAGAAACAATCTTTTCAGCAAGAGTTGAACTGTCGTCTGCAAATGCTTTCAATTTGGTCTAGTCCAAAAGTTCGTCGTTTGGGAAAGGGTTAAGGCAAAATATCCATACCTTTGTTTCCTTTCGATTGAGAACTCTCTCCAATAAAGGTAGACGACGCAGATGAATTACTCGAGGTTGTGGAAGCGTTTATAGAACCCTGACTGGTAGCTGTAGGTCCTTGTGTAACGGTGTTCGTCGTAGTTGTACCTGGCGAAGTCGTGGTCCGCACAGTGGACGTTGTTGTTACTTGAGGTGCTGTCGTTGTGGCTGTGGTTACTTGTGTTGTTGCTTGTGTAGGTGCCACTGTTGTGTTCGGGGCTAACGTTGTTGTTCCAGCTGGAGTTGGTGGTGTTGGGTCGGTTGTAGTTATTGTTGTTAGAGTGGTTGGTATTGATGTATCTGTTGTTGTGGGTGGGGTAGTGGTGGTCAGTATGGCGGTTGTTATGGTGGTTGGTGCAGACACAGTGGTAGTGGTTGTAGCACATGTTTCACAGCAATCGGCTTCGTTTACAAGTGTGCCGCAGAAGAAAGGAAAACATGTCGTTCTGTCTCCGTATTCACACCCTAGTGTTTTAACAATAAAGCTGTGGTTAATCATGGTGTATAATGAGAATAAGAATTTTATTATTCGAATATGTTAATATTCAAACTTTCGAAGTTTCGGATATTCCGAGATCTCAAAGAAAACACGTTTTATTGGTTTATTTGGAGAAATATGGCAGTGGGTTTAATTTTGAATTTGGTATTTGAGGTTTCATAATTAAAAAGAAATACCTTTGACGTCACAATAGAACTGGATGCGCATGTTTCGCAACAGATGTCTGCCTTGTCAAGCATTCTACGAAACCATGGGAAACATATCATCGATTTATTTCAAAAGCCTCGTAACTACAGCTTGAAACAAGCTGTAGTTACTAGGTTTTTGAAGTAAAACGACGATATGTCGTTGTGCTATCGTATTCATATTATAGAGGTTTTAAACCTTTACAACTAACCACGACTATTAACGACAATGAGACAAAAAAAAACTTTGTTGACCAGCCTTTTCTCCTTTTCCCACAATGTCTTGTATCAAGAACCGGATTTTCCTCATCGCAGCGACCTTTAATTTGTCGTCTATGGTTTCAATTTTTACATCTCTAAAATTTCATTTGGTGGTAAAAAGTTAAACACACCGTAATGAAGAATTTTTATGTAGAGTGTTATCTGGAATTTTCAATTTTTCGATTTTTACATAAAATGATTAATCGAATAGCATTATTAGATAAAATGATCAGTAATTCGAATATTAGATGAAATGATATATCAAACGTTGAAGAGATTTGATTGGCAGGTGCCAATATGGGTTTCATTCTTTAGATTTTTTAGCATTCAGTAATTCTATAGAGAGCTTTTGAAATTCTTAAAATTGAAAACGGTATAAGTTAAGATTTTATGACATTTCTGAAAGGTAACAGGCCCGCCTTTCACGATGAATCTGAATTTTAATGAATGTTGCATCTCCTCTTTTTTTACATTTTTAAAGTCATGAAATTGTAATAAACTCGTTACTCCCGTGATCGCATGATACCTTTTCCCAAAAATTGTTCAAACGATGTAGATGTGAGAAAGCAGCCATTGACCCCTAAGAAAGATATTTTGCAAGGTCCTGGTGAAACAAACGATATATGAAGTGAATAATGTTTAACCCATTACCACACAATCCCTACTTTTGACGCCCATGAGAAAGAAGCCTTTTGAAAACACTGTGGGAAAAGGAGAAAATGCTGGTAACCAGCATTTTCTCCTTTTCCCACAGTGTTTTCTACCCTTCCCAGAACAAGTTTCAATCTTTCAGTCACTTCTATTTTATTGTCTGCAAATGCTTTCAATTTGGACCAGTCTAAAATTTTCTCGTGTGGTAAAGAGTCAACTGTTTACCAAACGACAAAATTTTACACTGGTCCAAATTGAGAGCATTTGCAGACGACAAGATAAATGTGACTAAAGAATTGAAATTTGTTTTCGGAAGAGAAGAAAACATTGTGGGAAAAGGAGAAAATGCTGGTAACCGGCATTTTCTCCTTTTCCCACAATGTTTTCAAAAGGCTTCTTTCACAGGGTCGTTAAAAGTCAGGATTGTGTGAATAATGTTTAAAACGACATTAGATGCAAAAGAACATTCCAAAGAATGTTTTCTTTGCTTCCAACGTTTATCTTGTTTTGGCATAATTTATTTTTGTTATTGATTTCGAATCTTTTCTAGCTCACTTAAAAACATGAATTAAATTGGGTCAGTCTCGATTTAACTCTGTACCAAACGACAAAATTTTAGACTGGTCCAAATCGAAAGCATTTACAGACGAACAAAATAAATGCGACTGAAAATATGAAATTTGTTTTGTGAAGGGTAGAAAACATTGTGGGAAAAGGATAAAATGCTAGTAACCATCATTTTCTCCTTTTCCCACAATGTTTTCTAAAGGCTTCTTTCTCCGGGTCGTCAACAGTAGGGATTGTGAGGTAATGGGTTAATGCAACACCGTATCCATGTAACAGTAGTAATCGTCGCTGGTTGGTTTCTGTGGGAGTGTCTGTGTGCAAGGATGTTGAACTCTTTACCAAACGACAAAATTGTGGACCAGTCCAAACTGAGACCATTTGCAGACGAAAATGTAAGAATGGCTCAAAAGTTGAAATTTATCTTGAGAAGGGTAGAAAACATTGTATGAAAAGGAGAAAATGCTGGTAACCAGCATTTTCTCCTTTTCCCACATTTTTTTCTAAAGGCTTCTTTCTCAGGGTCGTCAAAGTAGGGATTGTTTGGTAATGGGTAGATGCAACACCGTATCCATGTAACAGTTGTAATCGTCGCTGGTTGGTTTCTGTGGGAGTATCTATGTGCAAGAATGTTTAATGCATCTCTAGGTTGCAGTATCCAAAGCAAGTCAACATATAATTATTTATACATAAAATCCATTTTGTCAACCGACTGAATTCACCTTGTAGAACGGTCCTTTAACATACATGTGGAAAATTTACAAATAACACGAAGTTTCGATCCACGTCAGTCTGTGCGGACTGCGCATGATCAGGTTTCGATTTTTTCAGATTGCCTTGAGTTCCTTATTTAACCCTTTACCAAACGACAAAATTTAGACTCGTCGAAATTGAAAGCATTTGCAGACGACAACCTAAGTATGGCTTAAAAGTGAAATTTGTCCTGGGAAGCCTAGAAAACATTGTGGGAAAAGGAGAAAATGCTGGTTACCAGCACATTTCTCCTTTTCCTACAATGTTTTCAAAAGGCTTCTTTATCAGGTTCGTTAAAAGTTGGGATTGTGTGGTAAAGAGTTAAAGGGCATGACTCATATATATGTATATAAGAGAGATAGCGTCGTTGTTTATCTGAATTATTGTTGAAAGCGAAATCAAATACACCATTTTGTCAACTAGGCACTCACCCGATACGCCCGTATTTTGGGCGTTACACGAACCACAACACGCGGTCTCGATGGTCGTGTCGTAGCATTCCGCTTTCGTTGATGACGTCACAAGTTGTGCGCATGTCTGGCTGTTTGCAACAATGCCGGTTGTGTCACCTGACGGGCAGCTTACTTCAATGAGAAAATTATATAAGATATATATGATAAGATATTATGACAGCAAAATAATAATTCTGGTGATAGGCCTACTAAGTGTACACATGTAAATACATGTATATAATCAAAGCGCTGAAGGCACTGTTGTGGCGGTTGTCCGGTTGATCTTGAGTTTTTGATCAGACAGACAAGCTGACTCCTTTTATACCGCCCAATCATAATGTGGGGGATATAAGTTTTGAGCTTCAACAGGAAGTTATGGCCTGGACTGGACAAAAATTCCATCTGATTATCAACAAATGGCAATAACACAAAAAACATGAATGGCAGTTTTGGTTCTTATGCACTGCACTTCTCCATAATGTGTTCTGCCAATGTATGAAGTTTCAAGTTGATAGCTTTTATAGTTTGAAAGCCCGGGTGAAAAATTCGAGGTGAAACGATAGACAGACTGATGGACAAGGTGACCCCAGCATTACCCCCTAAAACTTTGCTTGCTGTGGGTATTACAAAACAGGTAAAACAGTTTTGCTTATCACCTGGTACATGTATTTATTTAAATGTAAACTATACAGTAACAAATGTCAGAAATATTACCCCCATGACTATAATTTTTTTTCAAGTTCAACTTCACCGAGCACAAAACTTCAAATAATAGTAATAATAAAAAAACAAGAGGGCCAAGATGGCCCTGGATCGCTCACCTGAATTTTTGAGATGACCATAGTCTATTTTTTTTTTTTTTTTGAGGTACTGAAACATTGGAACCAAATTTATAATTTTGCCAAGCAATTTTCAAAAGGTCACCTGTAAAAGTCATTTCGAAATCTGACCATCAGTTTCAAAAAGAAGAATTTTTAAGAATTCTTCATTTCTGTATAAGAGCAAGTAACCCCCATCCACGAGAGCCATGTTTCTTGATGGATCAAAATTTACAAACAAGTTTTGAAAAGGGTCACCCAAGGAACATCTCTCTGAAATTATTTCAAAATCTGACCACTGGTTTCAGAGAAGAGAGAATTTTAAAGAATTTCATCATGTCCGTATAGTGCAAGTAGCCCCCATTCACAAGAGCCATGTTTCTTGACGGATCAAAATTATATGTACAGCTTTTGGAAAGGGTCACCCAAAGAACATCTCTGTCAGATTATTTTAAAATCTGACCACGAGTTTCAGAGAATAAGAATTTTCAAGAATTTCTTCATTTCCATATAGTGCAAGTAGCCCCCATTCACTTTAGCTATGTTTCTTGGCCAATCAAAATTTCGCGAACAATTTTAGAAAAGGGTCACCCAAGGAACATCTCTGTAAAATTTTTTCAAAATCTGTCCAGCCATTTCAGAGGAGAAGAATTTTCAAGAATTTCTTTATTTCTGTATAGTGCAAGTAGCCCCATTCACCAGAGCCATGTTTCTTGACCAATCAAAATTTCGCAAACAGTTTTTGAAAAGGGTAACCCAAGGAACAAGTCTGTGAAATTATTTCAAAATCTAACCAGCTGTTTCAGAGAAGAAGAATTTTTAAGAATTTCTTCATTTCTGTATAGTGCAAGAAGCCCCCATTCACCAGAGCCATGTTTCTTGACCAATCAAAATTTCGCGAACAATTTTTTAAAAGGGTCATCCATGGAACAACTCTGTGAAATTATTTCAAAATCTGACCAGCGGTTTCAGACAAGAAGATTTTTTAAGAATTCCTTCATTTCTGTATAGTGCAAGAAGCCCCCATTCACCAGAGCCACATTTTTTGACGGATCAAAATTTCACGAACAATTTTTGAAAAGGGTCACCCAAGGAACATATCTGTGAAATCATTTCAAAATCTGACCAGCGGTTTCAGAGGAGAAGATTTTTAAAGAATTCCTTCATTTCTGTATAGTGCAAGAAGCCCCCATTCACCAGAGCCACAATTTTTGACGAATCAAAATTTCACGAACATTTTTTGAAAAGGGTCACCCAAGGAACATATCTGTGAAATTATTTCAAAATCCGACCTGCGGTTTTAGAGGAGAAGATTTTTAAAGAATTTGCTAAAAAATTCCATTTGGTTGCCATGGCAACCAGAGTTTTTGATGGAATCAAATTCTGTGAACAATTTTTAAAGAGGACCTCCCAAGAAACATTCCTGCCAAGTTTGGTCCAAATCCGCTCAGCGGTTTAGGAGGAGTTGATGTTTAAAGAATTGTTGACGACGCACGACGGACGACGCACGACGGACGACGGACGACGGACACCGGGTGATCCTAAAAGCTCCCCTTGAGCACGTTGTGCTCAGGTGAGCTAAAAACAGAAAATTAGACATTATTATTTCCAGTTAATCCATAACACATTCACTGGACCTAAGCTCAGTCAGTCTGTTTCACCAGATGTGTCAACACTAACAAAAAACAACTGTATATTCCAAGCAAAATTGCATTTTTGTCCATATTTTCATTTAGGCCTAATAATCTTGGATATTTCTTCAAGGTAATCATGCATATTCCTACCAAAATTGCATTTTTGTCAATGTGTTCACCTGAATAATCCTGAACATATTTTTAAGGTAATCAGTAACGCATTTATTGAATCTAAACTTCATCATTCTGCTTAACTCTTTACTAAACGACAAAATTTTAAACCAGTCTGTGTTGAAATACTTTGCAGACAACAAAATAAATGTGACTTAAATATTCAACTTTTTTTTGGAAAGGGTAGCATTTTACCAGCATTTTCTCCTTTTCCAGCAATGTTTTCAAAAGGCTTCTTTGTTAACATCTTTAAATGTCGGGATTGTGTGGTAAAGAGTTAAAAATGTATCGACACAAATAAAAAACAACTGTATATTACAAGCAAATTTGATTTTTTGTCAATGTTTCCATCTTAAATTTGAGACAGATGATTGTCAAATTCTTCACAAGAACATAGTTCTTCACGATATGCATATTAAGTCATCAGCAAAAATTTTACTGATGTACATCCAAGTAAACATTGTGTCGTTGAGTTTGGAAAACAAATTGTTTCATTAGCCTGATAACATGTATCATGAAATATACATGGAGGTGCTTACTGAAAAATACTACTGTAAGTGTAAACAATCCCTGGTTTTTACAACCTTGAAATAGAAGTCTTTTGAAAGCATTTTGAGAATGGAGAATAAGCCGGTAACCAGCATTTTCTCATTTCCCCACAATGTTTTCTACCCTGCTGGAAACGAATTTCAATTATTTAGCAACATTTACTTTGTTGTCTGCAAGTGCTTTGAATTTGGACCATCTAAACTTTTGTTGTTTGGTAAAGGATTAATTATTCGCCTACAATAGTCGTGCAATAACCTGTTGGCATGTAAAAGAGCTACTAAACAAAATATCAAGCTTTAAGACTGATCAACTTTAAAACAGTATGTCCCTGATCTATCGACCAAATGTCATTAACTAACTACTCAATGATCATCATGCTGTTAGTAAATTAAATAATCTGTATATACACATAAGGAATACAATAGTAAATACCCATTGATTTAAAGTACTCAAGACCAACTCTGAGCCTTGTAATTACACAAATCTGTCAAAACAAACTACAGGTCTCAGTAGTTTTTTCTTTTTGTTCTCCGATCTATGCTTTTTACTATCAGGTGACATATGTCAACGTGAACAACAAAAAGTAACAGCATATTCCATGCTAAACTGCATTTCTGTCCATGTTTTCACCTGAATAATTTTATCACCTACAATTTTACAAATTTTGGCAAGAACGCAGCTTTTTACTTATGCTTTCCAATTTGGTAAAGACATCAATGTAGACTAAAATCTCACAGATCAAATATGTACAGACTAATTTGCAAATATCTGCAGAAGTTGCTGAATATGTGATCTGCTTGACCTAATCGAAGGATTTTAAGAATAACATCAGCTCGCTGAAGCTTCCCTCTTTGATTAAAACTTATAACAAGACAAAAATTAGACACTATTGCTTTCTGGTAATCAATGACCCATTTACTGAATCAAAGCTCAGTCATTCTGTTTAAAAGATATGTCAACAGTAACAAAAAGCAACTGCATATTTCAAGCAAAATTGCATTTTTGTAAATGTTTCCACCTTGATAATCCTGATATACTTTTCCATGTAATCAATAATGCATCTACTGAATCTAGGCCCAGTCTTTCTGTTTTAACAGATATGTCTGACACTAACAAAAAGCAACTGCATACTTTTAGCAAAATTGCATTTTTGTCAATGTTTTCAGTAAATAATCTTGAGAGATTTTTTTCGAGGTGGTCAATAATGCATGTACTGAGTCTATGCTCATTGAAACATTCTGTTTGAAAAAAATGTAAACACTAACAAAAAACACTGCATATTCCAAGTAATTTTTTTTTGTCATTGTCTTCACCTAGAAATCTTGAGACATATGATTTGGAAAATCTTCACAATAATATAGTTCTTCACGTTACCCTTGTTTAGTTATCAGCAAAAATTTAATCCTATGTACATTTAAGGAAACATTGTATTGTTGAGTTTGGAAAACCAGTTGCTTCATTAGCCTCAGTACATGTATCATGAAATATACATAGAGATATTTGTCTCTGACGTTTCCACAAAAATATATAAAAACTGTTACCTAAAATCAATCTTCAATTCTTAAGTTCAAAACACACCACTTAGTATCTCCGTAAACTATTTATTGATAAGTTAATCTTAATTAGTGCTTAGAGATTTATATTTACAATTTAAACCAGTCAAGTGAAACCACAGGATTTTGTCCATTTCACTGTGGTACACAAGCATTTCAGTCAAGAAAAGATGCATACTGAAATCACTCAGAAGAAACAAGAAGTAAAATGTTTTTAAGACTGTTTAACTCATTACCACACGACAAAATTTTAGGTTTGTCCAAATTGAAACCATTTGCACACAACGAAATAAATGTGACTGAAAATTTGAAATTTGTTTTGTTACCAGCATTTTCTCCTTATCCCACAATGTTTTCAAAAAGATTTCTTTTCCAGGGTTGTCAAAAGTAGGGATTGTGTAGTAATGGGTTAACATACAAATCTTTGTGCACAATATCAGTAATGCTGCAGAAAGCTTTTAACAAGACAAGCATGCAAAGCTGACTTCCCAGCATACATGGTAGGCAAAAGTAAATACTGGCAGATAACTCTCAACTGAGACAAACTTTTTTGCATAACAATGACAGGCTGAAAGTTCCTAGTCATATTAAGACACGGAGAAATCTAAAACTATCAAAGACCAGAAACTGGCCTTTAGATTAATAACAATATGTAAGATTAAATAATTATTTTTTTCATACACGGTCAAGGAGATCAAAATGTCAAGAGTCATCAAAGCTGTTGTTCAACCATTTGAGAATTTTCAAATGACTTTGCATAAATGTTCATTATGGAAAATATAGCAAGCAACCCTGGGGAATACTACTGTAGCTTAACCGATTACCATACAATAAGTATTTGTCAGCTGCAAATGCTCTAAATTTGGGAAAGTCATAGGTTTGTAATTGTTAAATGAGTCAAAGAATTCTTAATTATTGGGCACAAACATTCATGAACACTTTTTGCACACCAAAGCCTCCAATGAATCACACTGGAGTATGATTCAAATACTCTGGTAACCATAGATTAACCCATTACCACACAATCCCTACTTTTAACGACCCTGAAGAAAGAAGCCTTAGAAAACATTGTGGGAAAAGGAGAAAATGCTGCTAACCAGCATTTTCTCCTTTTCCCACAATGTTTTCTACCCCTCTCAAAACAAATTTCATATTTTCAGTCACTTTTATTTTGTTGTCTGGCCGTCTGCAAATACTTTTGATTTTGACAAGTCTAAAATATTATCGTTTGGTAACGAGTTAAATGACTGAAAACAGTTCATGTCCACTTGAAAATATTTAACTCATTACCACGCAATCCTTACTTTTGACACCCCTGAAAGAAGCCTTTTGAAAACATTGTGGGAAAAGGAGGTAACAAGCATTTTCTCCGTTTCCCACAGTGTTTTCTGCCCTTCGCAAAACAGATTTGAAATTTTCAGTCACTTTTATTTTGTCATCTGCAAATGCTTACGATTTGGACAAAGTTAAAATTTTGTCGTTTGGTAATGATTTAATATGAAAGCATTGTGGAAAAAAAAAGCATTTGCTCAGACAACCAAATCATGTTTCCTGTCATGTTTCCGGCTTTAGTTACAAAAATATAAAAATACAACAAAAGTGGGACTTACCAATATGAAAAATAACAATGCTTACTGCAGTCTAAGTATTGTTTCAAATGGATAACTTCTTATTCATAATATGACAACATTTGAAAAAATATTTAGAAGAAAGACAATATCATCTATAAATACTAATAAAACACTATTGTACAAAAAGCATTCTATACATCTTTTTAATCTGATTTTGGTATGGTCTTTCTGGTCTGATCCTCTTTCTATACCATTTCACCTGTTTCCAAACAGCAGCTTGAATCTGTTTGGTATCCACAATGTCATGTTGATCATAGCCAATACCTGTGAATATGTACATATATTATTGAGCCATGCTCTATAAAAAAAAAAGGAGCTGCAACTGCAAAAAGAATAGACCCAGGTCAGCCTGTGTAGTCTGCCCAGGCTGACATGGGCCCACAATGTTTGCCGTTTGAATATCTTCTGTATTTCCATGGACCAGTCTATTTCATGATTCAGTTGAATGTTAGACAAAATGGAGTTTATAGATCCATAATTATTTGATGCCTTGCTTGGTATAATAGATCAAAGAAATGCATTAAGTCTCTTTTTCATAGAGCATGGCCCATATTTTGACAAATATTTATCTTTTTGTGTTTATGCCATGTGGTGAAACAGTGCCAGATTACTAAATGAGTGTATGTGATATTAATGATTTTCACAATTTGAAATGAAATGCTCATTATTATCTACTTCATTTAACCTGACCCAGGTAACAATCATTTACATAAATCAATATTCTATTTTTATCCTCAGCATTGCTCGGCATAATTATTATGTCCAGAATGGTCAAGGAAATATTTCACACAGTTTACGCAAATCAAACCTTTACCTACTAGATATGTTGATCTAAAACTTTCAGTGCAGGACACTTTCTCATTTTTCACACCATATTTTAATACCATGAAAAGTAAAATCATCAGCCTATGAGTATGGCATTTCAAGTTATGTCCTGCATATATTTCCAGTTCAGAAGAACCTATAATTTCAAGTTGCTAATGAATGAATATTTTTCCTGTGCAGAAGGCAAAACCTATTTTCGACTTGTACAAACAAAAAGTTACAATAAGTCATGCTATTAGTCACTTTGTAAATAGGTGTTAATAACGAAGAGTAGTCACAATTTTAAGCAAAGTTTACCTGATATAAGACATCTGAATTGTCATCTGCAAATACTTTCAATTTGAAAAAGACAATTTCGAATTGTGTGGTAAAGGGTTAAAAAATACAGCATGCATCTAATTTACATAATTCAAGGGTTTAGAAAAATTAATCTAATAATTCCTTATAGCCAAAAAATCAAGACAGCTGATCATTTTGAATTTCAATTTCATTTTGCCTCCCTATCTCAGAGCATTAATTATTATTTTCATGAAAAAAAGGTTTAAAAATATAAAACCTTCAGTATTTTGCCATGTGTGCCTGCTTAGCTGCTATCTGGGTTGATTTCCTTAGAAAGTAATTCAATTGCACCTCCCAAATTGCTCTTCCATATTCTTTATATTTGCATCACTAGTGGCTTCAAAAAGCAGCCAGGAAGTTGTCCAACCAGGTTATCTGTAAAAAAAAATGTTTTATAGAAATACAGTTCATTGCATTACAATGTATTAGAATTATCTACCATACAGTGAAAAAATTCAAATTTCAGTCTTTGGTCATAAAGACAATGAAAATAACAAATTATATATGATCCACCAGTCTGCCAAGAAATTCTGTAATTGTTCTATGTTACTTGTAAACACTTGTGAAAATATTCCACCAAAATTGCAAATTTTCCATAGAATGGGTTTTGTTGCCATTTTCAAATGTAGCTTGCAGACCTTTGAATTGGTATGTTGTTTCACAGTCACAAATAAGAAGTAGATGGAATTCTGAGGAGAATTTGCAATTTACAAGGGCCCGATTTAGTTTTTAGAATTTAGTTTTTATTGAATTTATCCAATCAAACTGATCCTGCAACTTCAATAAAACAATTGCCACAGTACATATTTTCTATATTTTGATGTTTCCCCACCCAAAATGGTTTGTAACAAGACCCTCTTTAACCCATTACCACACAATCCCTACTTTTGACACCCCTGAGAAAGAAGCCTTTTGAAAACACTGTAGGAAAAGGTGAAAATGCTGGTAACCAGCATTTTCTCCTTTTTCACAGTGTTTTCATCCTTCCCAAAACAAATTTCAATTTTTCAGTCACCTTTATTTTGTCGTCTGCAAATGCTTTCAATTTGAACCAGTGCAAGATTTTGTCCTTTGGTAATGAGTTAACTATAACCAGAAGACAAAATTTTTATAACTGGTCATAATCGAAAGATGTTGCAGACAACATAATAAATCTTCAAATTAGTAAAAGTTGTATCAAAAAGGGTAGAAATTATTGTGTAAAACAAAGAAAATGCAGGATACTATTATTTTCTTCTTTTCCCACAATGTTTTTCATAGCTTTTTTTCTTTAGTGACCTTAAATGCAGCACTGAATGGTAATTGTTAAAAACTTCTCTTCACCATAACAGAAAAATCAGGCCTGAGTTAATTAGGTAAAATTTGGGAAAGAGTAGAGAAATATATTTTATTGCAGAAAAAGTAAGTCAGACACATGTACATGGATTGGTACTTTCTACAAAATGACAAAATGTAAGGTTTGTCCAAATCTAAAGTATTTGCACATGACGAAATAAATGTGACTGAAAATTTCAAATTTGTTTTGTGAAGGGCAGAAAACATTGTGAGAAAATGCTGGTAACCAGCATTTTCTCCTCTTTCCATAATGGTTTCTAAAGGCTTCTTTCTCAGTGGCGTCAAAAGTAGGGATTGTGCGGTAATGGGTTAAGCAAATAACTCAGGTATAACAAAATTTACAAAGATAAAAAGAAAATATGATAGATGTTAATTACCTGAACTCAATTCCATCCCTCTTGACGTGGTGGTTCATATGGGTCACATTATTTATCATAACAAAATTCACATTTCACATACAAGTATCCACCGTGTCCTTTCTACATTTCTCCAAACAACGCTGTCGTAAGAGAAGGAAACAGGCCAGAGAAGGCAAAATTGACACGCCCTCATTGTTTTCGAAAGAACATCGAATTTAAACTACGTCGGCCAACCTTCAAACTATAACCTGTCGAGGCAACTTCAACATGATCACAAGCCTCAGGCAAACGATCCACAAGCATAGTTATGCCAGTCAAAACTTATCTCGGGGTAAGACTGGGCAGCCTTTCTTTCTGTTTTGCGTGAATCGGCCTTAATTGTAGAGTCGCGAAATTGCATGACAATCTTCTGCACCGGAAGTCTCAATCTCCGAGCAGAGTTGTCGTTCGTTACTCTCACCGTGCGAGAGAGTGCGGAAGTCTTAGAAAAAAAATCGTTTTTTTTTTAGATCTATCGGTTACATTAATCGACAAAACACCTATAAAATATTTATATTCCTCATAAAGTATCATTGTATATTAAAACGAAATAATGCTAAAGATGATTTAATCATGCCGTGTCCGACGTGAATGCCCGACAATTCTCTGCAGCTTACCGAGGCAATTCCATTGTTACAGGTACGTAGTATACCGACATTAGCCGATGTTTCAGAATGGAATAACAGTTGGCCAACCTTACCTGTCTCTTAGAATGCATTTTTAAGCATAAAATCAATCACTATCAACACTTCTTTAATCAGTAAAATTAGTTTAAGCCGTCTTCTTTAGAAGCAGTAGCTTATTTGGTGGACTACTTTTTATGGAGTTAACTGAAATTTTTTGGCGGTTATTAGGTATGTTCTTAACCGAATCATAGGCAATGAGTTTGGTTTTTAGACTTATTTATTTTTCGAATTTTGTTTCGAATTTTGGATTTTTTTTTTTCGAATTTTGGAATTTTCGTTGACTCTGTGGCGACAACCGCCACAAAAATCGAGTAAATACATTTGTTCTGGTTTATAGTGCTAAGCACTCCTGTAACATTTTGTCCTTAAATAACGTAGACAACGTAGATGGATATCACAATACCGTGTAGGGACAGTGTAGGTAAAGCTTTGCACAAAAAGCCAAGTCTGATCTTGAAACTGTGCTGCCTGCCACTTGTCCAAATTCAGACTTGGCATTTGCAAACAACTACAACTCAAATATGGTTGAAATGATGGAATGATTCCAAGGTCGTTATCTGCTCATGTCATATTCTTCGAAGATTCGACCTGTCTTATATATGACGCATCACTAGCCCCGATAACGGGGAACTGTAGTATTACGCTCTATAAAGTAGCAATGTAGAAAATAGTTTTTATCAATACGTTTGAGGAGAAATGAAACCTGTTTTTTAGCTCCAGATTTCTGTAAACTGCTGATCATTACTGAATTGCGCGAGGTATCATTTTATTGAGAAAACGTTTATTTTAGTTTGAAATTCAAAGTAACGGTTTTCGCGTAGGAAAGTGGTTCGGTTCTGTACCCAGGATGCCCAAATTAGATAGATGAGTATTTATAGAATGCCATCTAGCGGGAGATAATGATTCCAAGTTAAAACTCAGGGGAAAAAAAACGTTTTGGAAAAGGGAGAAAATGCTGGTCACCAGCATTTTCTCCTTTCCAACCTTCTCTTCAATGCCGTCCCAACGAGGGATCATGTGACATTGAGTTACACAAAATAAATCTTTCTTTGAAGACTGATAAGGGGCACGATAATTTAGAACTAATTTGTGGTTCAGTATGAAAAGAATTAATGAAAGTGGTTACATCAGCAGTTGCCTCTTTTCCTCATTGTTTAAATATTGTTGAAAAGTGAAATTTCAATTAAATATGAGCCATGCGCAGGCAAGGGAGATTTCAATACATTTACATGATCCCTGTTACAAAGCAAGTCATTTACATGATCCCTGTTACAAAGCAAGTCATTTACATGATCCCTGTTACAAAGCAAGTCATTTACAGGGTCCTTGTTACAGAGCAAGTCATTTACATGATCCCTGTTACATAACAGGTCATTTACATGATCCCTGTTACAAAGCAAGTCATTCACGCGATCACTGTTACAAATCAAATCATTATATAATGACCAGCCTGCATAGATCAGTTGGCAAAGCATAATACTCATAATAATGAGGGTGTAGGTTCGATCCCCACGGCTGGCCATCTAAAATAACTGATAGTCTTTCGGATGAAACGTTAAAACCGAGGTCCCGTGTGACGGTTCTATACACCGAGCACGTGAAAGAACCTGGCGTAACTTAAGATGAGTTTCGTCCTGTATCTGCACTATCCCCAGTTACAATACTAACAGTCTTCGGGGGGAGTCGCCCATATGGGCAACCGGTGGCGATGATGAATAAAAACAAAATTAATCAATCAGTCATCACATAATTATAAATTCATGAAAGCCTGTTGGTGGTACAATCAGCTGAATCAATAGGTTAAAAAAAAAGTGTGAGCAGGCTGGTATGGATAGATACTTATACCGGTGTATTAAATAGAGAATAATCAACTGGTTATTTTTTATATGAAAAATATCTCACGAGGATGTGTTGTTAGGCGTTGAAAAAACGAGTGCGCAGCACGAGTTTTTTTAACCCCTTACGACGCATCCGAGTGAGATATTTTTCATATCAAAAATAACCAGTTGATTATTCTATTTATTATTTACCTTATTAACATTATTACTTTTAATATTTCGTTTGAAAGTCGAAATCAATACTTTGGATAGAGATAAGAAATCAGGGACATAGTGCGGATGAATACATAATTTAAAAGAACAAAACAAGACTTCACAAAACTTATAATTAATACTATCTATAAGTGCTCAATGAAAAAAGTAGTTCCTAAATTACGGCAGGAAGTGAAAGTGAAAGTTGATATCGTCACTAGTGATGATATCAAAATTTATTACACTGGGAAATTCCAGGGTTTCACTGCTAGGTATGTATTAAACCCCTTTTTTCACAGAGTATGGCTCAAATATTTTTCAGGATTAGATGTCGATCCGATCTAAAAAAAAAAAGAAGTTGCAAAAGTGTTGTGTCTGAACATACATAACCCTATAGACTGTGCCGTAATGGGTTTTAGGGTGGAACACGATGACCTGCAAGACGCCAAAAGGATCATTCGAACATTTGCTTAAAGTGTCGTATCGGATCAGTCCGCGCAGGATAATCCGCGCCCCGCACGGTACGACTACGTAAGATTTTTCAGCTACAGTTGACCTGCATTAAACAGAAAATTGCATTTAACAACGGAAAGTGTCGTCTCGGATCAGCCTGCGCGGAGTGCGCAGGCTGATCCGAGACGACATTTTACGCAAATGTCCGAATGCCCCTTTTCGCGTGTTGCAGGCCCGATAGGATATTAAATTACCAATTAGTATAAGAAAAGGATTATTCCCTATCATTTCCATTTGCCGAGGTGTGAATAAGCTGTAGTTACGAGGTTTTTGAAGTAAACCGACGCTATACATTAGAGCAAGTAAGATACAAAACAATAAGAGCTCCATAAAATCCATTTCGTCAAACAAATGACTGGACATGGAGGTAGAGTGGTCTTTGAACAAGGCAATTCGCGCAGGCTGCCATGAGTCGAAACTCTTTGCTATTTGTAAAATTTTCCATGTTCAAAGACCACTCTACTTCCATGTCCAGTAAGTACAAAACAATAAGAGTTCCATAAAATCCATTTCATCAAACAAATGACTGGACATGGAGGTAGAATGGTCTTTGAACATGGAAAAAATTACAAATAGGAAAAAGTTTCGACTCGTGGCAGCCTGCGCGGATTGGGCAGGCTGCCACGAGTCGATACCTTTTGCAAATGTATCTAACCCCCTTTTTTCAGAGATCATGCCTCAGATATATTTTCAAATCGTTAAGTTGAAATATACAACAAGTGGTCTGTTTTCCAGATTTCACATTATACGTAAGCAAACAAAATAAGTGTATTAAATTAATATTTATAAAATAGAGCGTTAAGTGCATGCGGTTTATACAACCCCTTTATAAGATGATAAAATATTTAGGCTGGCCCGAACTGAAACACTTGAAGATCAAAAAATAAAAGTAGCTCACATATTTTACAGCAATCGTCTTAAAAAGGGTGTGGAAAAAGAAACAAAATGCTGGTTATTATCATATTTTGCTTTCTATAATGAAATTTGCAACTCGAAAGTAAAAATACGAAATATTGCTATCAAAGCTATACTTTGGAAGTAATATCTCCTTATCGGACAATGTAGATCCAAGATCCGACTGCACGTTCCGTGCAGTCTGATCTTGATCTACATTGTCCGCAAAAAGTCAGTGAGTTTCGCTTGGCAGCCTATGAATTAAAGAGGAAATCATGACTTTCAATCTTATACGAAGTATCCGTATCATAGTGAGGAACAGAACATAGTTCTTGATAGATCTGACGTCACAGTCCTTTTCTTTGAAAATAGATTCTAAAATCTATTGTAATGGAAGGTTATGCCGCTGCAAATGAACAACTTCTCTATTTTCTTATAGTTTCTCGAAAAAGAGTTTTTAAATTGGTGAAAATAACTAAAATGAAATTGTTTAGCTTTGCTGTCGTAAAGGCCTCATAATTGAGATATTGTGCTCTAGGGTCATAACCCATTTTTCTTTTATAAACTTTTATAACCCTTATTTCTTTCATGCTTTCCTTGCGGTTATGGTTTAATCTTAAATCATCATCATTATCATCATCATCATCAACCGCAATTCTACATCATAAATTTTGCTCAATATTTCCATCTCTCCAAATAACTTCCATCATTTGACATAAAACACATTCACACAAATTGTTTTCATCTCTTCATTACTTATGATAAAATCTTTAATAAATTAATCGTGTTTTCTTTTTTAGGGTTGACTTAGGACATTATTCAATTAAGATTCATTTATTATTCGTATTTTCAATCACTCATCATGCTGACTTTTAATAGAATTGTAGTTCATGTTTTCTTTTTGGACCACATTACAAATATGTTTTTTTACCCTATAAGAAAATCTGTCAATGCCCTACAAATTTTTGCCATTAGGTCCCGAGAGTCATTTTTCTTTTTTAATGTAAGAACTGGTTTACCTGTGCTTACATTTCTTATGAAAAATGATATTACTAAATTAAAATATTTTAACATTTTCTAAATTGAATACCTGCTCTCTCTCTCTCTCTCTCTCTCTCTCTCTCTCTCTCTCTCTCTCTCTCTCTCTCTCATATGCATGTGAATAATGACAATAATAATAATTCACTAGAGGAAGGGAGAAATTCAACTCAAAAGAGGAGAACAGAGCAGAATAATAATAAGAAGAAGAAGAAGAAAAGGAAGAAGAAGAAGAAGAAGAGGAGAAGGAGGAGGAGAAGAAGAAGAAGAAAAGAAAAAGAATAGTTGAGGACCCATTAGACTGTTCGAATATCTCTAACAGATGCGTTTTTGTGGACTAAAGGTCTGAAGTTATTTGACCAAAAGATGAATGTCAGAAAGTCACAAAGTGGTCAAGTATTTATTTTTTATCATTGAAAGATCCCATTAACCCTTTTTATTGCACTTGGATCAATGATCTAAAAACATCGTGAGAAAAGTAGAAATGCTGCTATCCAGCATTTTGCTGGTAACCAGTATTTTTTAATCTTTTCTCGCAATGTTTTCCATATTTTTTTCTTTTTATTTACAAAACAAATATCTTTTTCTTAGTTCCACGAATTTTCCTTGTTTGCAAATGGTTTCCAATTGATTGTATTCTAACTTTTGTCCTTTTGTACATATTTAAATGGAAGTTCGCATTAATCGTACAATTAACCTTGCGTACCATAAATTTGACACCCTTTGATGGTTACCAGCATTTTCTCCTTTTCATCAATATTTTCAAAAGGCTTCTTTCTCAAGGTCGTCAAAAGTCAGGATTGTGTTGTAATGGGTAAAGCATTTTCTGCCACGAAGGAGTAGAAGCATACAGAGCAATGTTCTCTTTTCTTGCAATACTTTCAATATTTTTCCTAACTGTCTGGTAGATCGAAAACAATCCCTTCGTCAACTAAAAACATGCATATACTACTTTTTTTTAACATCCCGACTGAATGTCATCTACGAAAGCATCGTGCAAAGATGACCCTTTGTTAGTTCTTAGCTCATGTACATGTATTTTTTTTTTTTAATTTGAGCAATTAATGTAGTAGACCCCTAATTCCTCTAGTGCTGCATTGCATAAAGTTTTCTTGATAGTTGATAAATACAGATTTATACAGGTATTGTACTTTTGCACATTTTTAGTCGACCAGAAATTTCTTTATCCCTGTCTTGAAATTATTTGAAGATACCTTTGTTAGTTTCCAGAAAAGGGTGTTAGTTGTTAGTTTCTCTCTTTGTAATGAAAATATCGTGGTTTTAGATTCATAAATGATAATTCTAGAAAAGACAAAAAGGGAAAAGTGGTTTGGTTAAAGCAGTATAATAACACTTTTTTTAATCATAGCAAATTTTGTAGGATAAAATTATTGTGGAACTCGTAGCTGTTTTCTATTAGGGGTCTATTATGTTAAATCGTGTTTGTCTGTCTGTCTGTCTGTTAGTCACGAGCAACTTCCTTCTTTTCCCGATGTTTACACATACATGTAGATAAAAAGTTAATTAGCGACATATCTAGAATATTTAGTCCAAATAGAAACTTGTCAAAGAATCCCATTCATGACTGATACATTTTAATCTCATCAAGATGAAAAGATTTACGTTCAAACGGAAAACGTGCTTTTCGGGTCAAATCAACCTGAATGAGAAGATATTTAAAATGTGTATAAATGTGCATGATATTGCAGGCCACGCTGGGTCACTCTGTATCACTTTTAGGCAAGTCTTACGAACCCAGGTTCGTGAGTTTGATTCTTTTTGTGGTCTGTCCGTCCGTCTATCCGTCCGTCAGTCTGTTTGACAGCTAGTCTTCTTAATGAAAGCCTAAGCGACTAGGTTTGATTTTGTTTTTTTCTTTCTTCATGAAGTAATTATAAATACGGTTAATGAAAGCCTAAGCGATTAGATTTGACTTTGTTTTTTCTCCATGAAGTAATTGTAAACACGGTTAAATGTTTGTAAATATGTTTATATGTTTACAAATAAAACTAACACTGTATACTGACAGATTATGTAAGGTATGGTGGGGGATGAACACGACCCCCCGCGTACCTATTGACGTGGTAAATAAAGCTAAAATAAAAAAAAAAACAAAAAAAGGTTTGACTTAGTAGCATCTTACCCGTTACTAAACTATCCAGCGTTTTCATAGCCCTGATGAGGTTTTAAAAAACATTGTGGGAAAAGGAGAATATGCTGATAACCAACATGTTCTTCTTTTCCCATAACCTTTTAGCCCTTTCAGTGACAAATACCGTCATTTCATTTGCTAACCAATCCAAGTTTTATTTTTCAGCTATAGAGCTTTCACTTGCAGACGACTAATCAAAGATGGTTCCAGTCATGTTTTCGTCCGCATCCGGGCAGAAAATAAATAAAAAAAAATAAGAAAATGCTTGACTTCAGCATGTTCTCCTCTCACAAAATATTGTAACAAAAGTCTACCCTCCGGTTCGTGATAACTTTTTACCAAACGACAAAATTTAGACTGGTCCAAATTGAAAGCACTTACAGACGACAAGATAAAGCCTTTAAGGTAACTCAAAATTTGAAATTTGTGTTTCTAGCAGGGTAGAAAACATTGTAGGAAAAGGAGAAAATGTCGGGATAGTGTGGTAAAGAGTTAACCCGTTACCACACAATCCCTACTTTAGACTCCCCTGAGAAAGAAGCCTTTTGAAAACACTGTAGGAAAAGGAGAAAATGCTGGTAACCAGCATTTTCTCCGTTTCCCACAGTTTTTCTACCCTTTCCAGAACAAATTTCAACTCCTCAGTCACCTTTATTTTGTCGTCTGCAAATGCTTTCAATTTGAACCAGTCTAAAAGTTTTGTCGTGTGGTGAAGAGTTAATCCGTGTCTGGTAGAGGTCTAACTTAGAAAAAAAGAAACACTTAAAACAGAGCAACTTACCTTGGGTTTTCGCACATGGAAACAACAGCACAAGAAGCACAAACACTTTAAAAAGTCTAACTATATCCCTGCATCTGATCATAATTAATGTAAATATGAACTTCTGTAAGATAAATATTTATGTCTGAAGTCACGCGATGCACCACACTGCGTGATTGATTTCTGGTACATAAATATGTAATATTTTGAAGCTATGATCCACTTTAAATACAAGTTAGTCAATACGATTCAGTTTGTTTTCTTTTGTCAAGATATTTTAATATTTTATAAATTGTAATAAATCCATTGTAACAAATCCACAAGGATTAATTATGTAACATTTAATTAATTCAAACTTCTTGCTAAAACACTCCTCACTGTGTGTGTATTTTTTTTTTTTTTCCAGAAAAGTTCTCAGAAAAAGAGCTTTTGAAAGCATTAAAATAAAGTTAGAAAAAAAAACTGTAACCAACTTTTTCATTTTTCTACAATATTTCCGAACCTTTTGACACAAAATTCCTCTATATGAGCCGCGCCCACTCAGTCGTCTGCAATTTCTTTTAAATCTGACGAGCCTAAAATTTTGCAGCTGGTAAAGAATTAAATACACGTAAATAAGAAGACTCACTTTGTGTCAAGGTACGTTAATATTTATAAATCGTAACAAATCCAAAAGATTGATTAAGTTACTTTCCTTTCATACGCTCCTTTACCGCTCAATCCCCATTACCTCACAATGACGACTTTTGACGACTCTGTGGTAGAAGCCTTTTGAAAACACTGTGGGAAAAGGAGAAAATGCTGGTAACCAGCATTTTCTCCTTTTCCCACAATGTTTTCTATCCTTCCCAAATCAAGTTTTGATTTTTCAGTCACGTTTATTTTGTCGTCTGCAAAACCTTTCAATTTGGACCAGTCTATGAATTTGTCGTTTTGTAAATAGTTAAACCCAACCTGAGAAAGGAGTCCCCCCTAAAAGCATTATGGGAAAGGGAGGAATTATTGCTAGAGACCAAATTTTGTCTCTCCCATTCCCGCAAAATTCCCTACCCGCTCAAAGAAAATTATTTCTCTTTGAACCACATTTGATTTGTCGTCTGCAAAATTTTTTCAATGCAGATATGTAAAAAAAATTGTCATCTAGTAAAGAGATACTCCGTGATTACGCATTTCCGGTTTTTCTATAGGTATCATACCCCTAATTACACCGGTAGCAACAGGTACGATTCAGACACTTGCACTTCTTTTTTTTTTTTTAAACAGAATTTTAAAAGAAAATAATAATACCACATGTTAGGATTCACATTTAAAATAAAGTATCGATTTTATTTCTATGATCTTTGATTGTGTTTCATTTGTATAGGTGATCTAAACTCTTAATCACACAAGTCCAACTTTTAAAGACAACGAGAAAGAAAGCCTTTTTGAAAACATTGCGTGAAAATGAGAAAATGCAGGCAACCAAATTGTTTCCTACCCTTTCTAAGATATTTTCTCCATTCGAGCTACATTATATTTGTCGTCTGTAACAGTTTTCAATTTAGACAAGTATAACATTTTGTCATTTGGTAAAAGTTTAACCCTTTACCAACGACAAAAATAGACAAATAGACTTGTCCAAGTTGAAAGCATTTGCAGACGATAAAAATAAACGTGGCTCACTTTTGTACAGAAGAAAACATAATGGGAAAAGGAGAAAATGCTGTTTACTAGCATTTTCTCCTTTACCCAAATTGTTTTCAAAAGCTTTCTCTTTCTCTTAAAAGTCGTCATTGTGTGGTAAAGGGTTAATTAAACCCCTTTTCATATAGTATGAACCGTATTTAGCAAACATGTTTTAAAGTCACCTTTTTATATATTTGCTCTATGGGGGAATGAGTTAAAGAGGCGCCAAATATTTATTTACGATTTCATCACTGTATGGAAACTCTGTACGGGAAATTTCTTCGGTGAATTCAAGATGGCGGACACGTGTTATTGACAAAGTAAGTGTTGTTTAATTTTGGTCCAAACTTGTTTCAAATTGCATCCCCTACAACGAGTACGGTACCAATCTAAAGAGCTTTGATTGAAAAATCAAGCGATAGTAGCTGATGAGAAAACGGGAGTGCCTTTTGTCCGTAATCCCTCGCTGAACATGATGTTTTGATGAAGTTGAAAAACTAAGCGGGAGACCGGAAGAAAACTGGCTTTATTTCATCGAATAGAAAGCTAATGATAAAAGAAGGTGCCTCGATCGGTGGGGAAATGTCATATTCTTACAACTGTACCAAAATACGTTGCTTATATTTACTGATTTAGCTGTTATAAAGTTTTGAAATTTTGCATGGTGTACTCTTCGGTGCAAACCGAAACTAAAGTACTGTATGGTTGGGTGATCGGAATTTCTGTACGCTTCGGTAACAAATATGAAGTCAAAAATCTGTACGCTTCGGTGAAATTGATTAAAGGAGAAAAATGCTAGAACAGTCTATTTGTATTTCCCGCACAGCGAGAATTCCTTATACAAGTACATGAAACCAATTTGTGTCATTTACTCTATATTTTGTTTGTCATGTTAAAACCATATAATGCCTCAAAAATGAGTCACGCCAGGGTTTCCTGGCTTTGTAAGGATTTGATAGAGAATTCTTTGTTATTCCCATTTTCTAAAGGAAAAGTACGAGTCATTTTAAAATAATGTTTAAAATATTTGTGTGAATTTGAAAAAAAAACAAAAAAAAAACTTATCCCCAGATAAAACTACAATGTATCAATGTATTCAGATGACCTTTTATTCGGGAGTGTAAAAAAAATAAAGATATGCTATTAACAGAATGTAAGAAAAAAAAATTTAAGTTCCATGTGTATAATTCTATGGTAGAACACTGAAAGCAGAAGAAAAAAATATCACCAAAGTAGTTCCTCATCCGTGTAACTGCAACATAAAGAGTGTGAGTTTATAAAAGCTTTAAAATGAAAGCTACGGAATAAGGACAATATGTCCCTTGGAAATGTTTACAAAAGGATGATATAAAGGGGTCGTAACTCAGAAAACGATGTAATGAAGACAGAGTTGCCTGAGTGTGTTGTATAGTCATCCGGAGATTCTAGTCAAAGGATTTGATACTCTGAAAATTAAGATTGAAATTAGTTGGGTTTTTTCCCCTAAATGAAAAGAGAGCTATGGTTCTTCTATGCTGAATTTCTCTGTTCTGTCGATGTGTGAAAATTGTCGGTTTCAATTAATGAAAAAACGCATAATTTATGCTAAAGTAAAACTCTTAAATGTGAATTTAACAATAGGCATGCGATTATCTTTTTTAAAAGGTCTTTTAAGGTGTAAAGAATAACAAATGATCGCTTAGGCGATATCATTATAAATTAAAAATGAGCTATATAGCTACAAGGCAGTGCACAAAAGAGTTTTGTAATGCATTTTTCACTGCCGGTTCTTAGTGTTTGAAAAGTCAAGCCAAAGCTCAGATATGTGTCATTGTTTGATTCGGGTTTATATGGCTTTCCAACTGGTTCTGATCCGATCAACACAAAGTTTGCTCAGAAAGTGCTTCACGTATTCACCAGCACTGGGCTTGGGCTCTAAAATGCGTCGCCAACAGACATACAAACATAACCAGTATCCGTTGTGGAATTCTAACCAACACCATCCACAAAAAGTTACTAAAAATCTACATTACCTACTGCGCCACGGAGGACCCCTGATCAGTAAATGATGATAGAGGAGGTACGGTTCTATATTTCGCTTAATGCGTCTATGAAATTCATACTATGGATGGCTTCTACATTTTTGGTGTCAGACCAAGACAAAAACCTTAAGTTTATTATTTTTATGTTAAAGGCCAATATATATATATACATGTATATATGCATGGGTAGCGGGGCTCGGTAAACAAAACACGCTCTTCTGAGTAAATGCGCCTTTAATCTTCTTGAATATTTCATTATGATACAAAAACCAACATAACATAACGATGTCGGTGGCATCGGCGTCGGCGATTCTCAACTATAAGCTTACTTTCCCTCAAGCCCGCTCGACTGATACTGAATTTGAAAAGGCAAAACAAACAATTTAACGTCATTTTGGCGTCGCACGCACGTCGCGTGTATTTTGGTACTGCGCAACATTACATTACGCTAAAATGTACTAACTAAGAGCTTGAACGTTCTTACAACATGTATAGAAGATGCTTCTGTTCATGTTGCTCAGCACTTCTCAAAAACGAGCCATTTTAGTGTACAAAGTTGCGTATTTATACATCACGTTTCTTGGAGTTCAACATAAAAACATCAAGTAAATGACCCATGTAGGTTGTTCGTACATTTCCTTTTTTCCTCCCTTAATCGTTTCCACCGAAGCGTACAGATTTTTGACTTCATATTTGTTACCGAAGCGTACAGAAATTCCGATCACCCAACCATACAGTACTTTAGTTTCGGTTTGCACCGAAGAGTACACCATGCAAAATTTCAAAACTTAATAACAGCTAAATCAGTAGATATAAGCAACGTATTTTGGTACAGTTGTAAGAATATGGCATTTCCCCACCGATCGAGGTACATTCTTTTATCATTAGCTTTCTATTCGATGAAATAAAGCCAGTTTTCTTCCGGTCTCCCGCTTAGTTTTTCAACTTCATCAAAACATCATGTTCAGCGAGGGATTACGGACAAAAGGCACCCCCGTTTTCTCATCAGCTACTATCGCTTGATTTTTCAATCAAACCTCTTTAGATTGGTACCTTACTCGTTGTAGGGAATGCAATTTGAAACAAGTTTGGACCAAAATTAAACAACACTTACTTTGTCAATAACACGTGTCCGCCATCTTGAATTCACCGAAGAAATTTCCCGTACAGAGTTTCCATACAGTGTTCATTGTCACTGTTTTATTTCAGTTTATATCGCATGAAATTTTGAAAAAAAAATCTGTCACAAGGAGCAAACATTCTCTATATGTGTTTTTACAGTGCCAATTAAAATGTTATAGACAAACTGTAAAATTCAAAATTGAAACACTTTATCCTTCACCCTTACGATTCAAAGCTTCAGATAAGAAGAAGTGATGGTATTCTAAATCCATTATTTCTCTTTCAAACCCTATGTTGTGGGTACTCATTAGAATTGTCTCATTGAGACAATTCTAATGAGTACCCAAAACATAGGACTTTGTGACGAGATATTAATATTTTTTGTTTTAAAATCAAAATCACTCCCTGTATATGGAGCACTGACTTATCCTACTAAGTCAGTGAAATAAAACGTGCAGTCTGATCTTTGATCTACACTGTCGGATATGGAGATAAAAAAAAAAAGACCTTTGAAACAGCAAAATATGTGTGTTTACTACCGGCTTAAGTTTCATTTTATTTATTTAACAGGATAAAAGGGTTTAAATCAGACAAGATGTTTTGTTCAGCCCTGATCTTGATTCGCAAAAGTGCATTGAATATCGGGCGTAGCAGCCTGTGAGGTAAGGTTTAAAGTGACATTGCGATACTCTTGAAACACATACTTGTGAGTTTCTTAAGTTTTTGTCTGTTTATTTCACTGCCCTGCTTCAACTTCAACCTGTCCTTGGGACCTATGTAGCTTAATGGCAAAGGTGTGGGAATTGCGACCTGCGGGGCCGGCTGTGGTCCTTTCTCGAAGCATGGACTTGCTGAAGTACCCGTGGGCAAGACCCATCAGTAAATATACTTGTGAATAAGTAAGCTGCTGCTGTGATATGACTTACCTGTTTACAGTGGGATAAAATAACTGGTAAATAATTGTCCATGTAAGAAGAAAAAGAGAGAAGAGTTGGGGGATTTTTATAGGTATTAAATTAATTAGATACGTAGCCTCTTACCGCATTTTCACAATTCGCGCTAGATTTTGTCAAAGGCTTCTGGGAATGTTACTTGATCGATGACAAGTTTTCGATTGTGTGGGATCGTATTAAAATAAGGCCGATGGCGAAAAGGCACAAGCTTCGCCATCTCTTTACCACCCGACAAAATTTTAATCCGGTCCAATTTGAAAGCATTTGCAGACGACAAATTGAATTTTGATAACCATGTATCTTATTTTGTGCAAGGCCGAAGGAAATAAACCCAGTTAAACCCATGTTTTCTCAGGCAAATGAATTTCGGTAGCACTCAGATATGTAATTTGAAACGGCATATTAAAATACATTGGGCGAGGCCATCGATCGTTGAGATACTTATTTTTTTATCGAAAATAGCTTCTGTCGCTCATAGCCTTTTATTGGCGTAATGATACAAATTTGTCTGCTTTTTCGTTCCAAACCAATTCGTTCCATGGCTTATTCGTCCTATGATTGAGTGCTTCTGCATGTGATTGCTCATGAATATTTATAGATCGAAGTAATTGATTGTAATGTTGGAAATTAAATGTAAATGGCTAAATATATTTCAAAATTATAGTTTGAAGGTGCATGAGCACTCTCCCTTCAATCGAAAAAGTATTCATTTGCTTAGTGAGTTGACTTTTAAGCCAATATTTAAACAATATGTCTCTTTTTCTTTCAAACTATTAATTCCACACAGTGGATTTCCTTGACAAATACCACTTCAGCGTTCTCAACGCTTTGATATTTTTCTTGGGAATGGTAGAAAACAATGTAGAAAAGATGAAGATGCTGGTTCCCAGCATATTCTTATTTCCTACGATTTTTTTTTTTAATATCTTTTTTCTAAGGCAACTTAAAAGTGGTGATTGTGTGATAAAGGATTAACCTACTACTGAAAACAAAGTCTTATAACTAGGTTATTTTGAGCGAGTCTTGTCAAAAAACCGGAGCCTCTTTGCGATGACGTCATTTCTGATCTACAAGAAAAAGAAGGGGCTACCAGAGCTCCTGATAGAGGGAGTGATTTTGATTTCAAAATTATTTATTTTTAACTATTCTCCACTAAACCCTACGTTGTGGGTACTCATTAGAATCGTCTCGATGAGACGATTCTAATGAGTACCCACAACATAGGGTTTCAAAGAGAAATAATGGATTTAGAATATCATCACTCCCTCATATCTGGAGCTCTGGGCGACCATATACGAAGTGTAAAGGGTCATCCTTTTTCTTCCAAACAGAAATGAACCATGCCCCGTCAAAAAATGTTTAACCCTTTCCAAAACGACAAATTTTAGACTCTCCCAAACTGAAAGAGTTCGCAGACGACAATTTTAACTTTCATATAAATGGCAGAAAATTATCCGAGGGGCAGAAAACACTGTGGGAAAAGGAGAAATTGCTCGTTACGAGCAATTTCTCCTTTTCCCACAGTGTTTTCTAAAGACTTATACTACAGACACGTAAAAACCAGGGCTTGTTTGGGAAATGGTTAATCTACATGTATATGCTGAAAGTACTGTCCCATGTCAGTCCGCGTAGGCTCATATGGGTCGACTTTTGTTTTATCTTACAGTTTTTATGCATGTTCAAGGAGAAATCTATCTCATAATTCAGTCTGTGGTCAGACAGAATGAATTTTATAAGTCCATTCTAATGTAATGACTTCTTTGATACAATGTATCGCAGAGCTGCCAATAATCCTTTGCTATATAGAACTCGGCCCAAATATATTTGATAGTTTCTATGGGGGCCAAAATTTTGATTCACGATGGAAAATCTGTGCACGGTCCCATTCAGGATACCAATTTTTGATATCCATGAAGGAACGTGGGCCTCATTTTAGTATGAAAAGCGAAGACGACCACGCCCCTTTTCGGCTTGTTTGTTTGAGATTAAATTCTTTTCAGACAGATTCCAATTTCATAGATCAAACAGTTAGCAACAAATGAACACCACTGAAACCTTTCACTCACAAATTGGTGTAAAAATAGATTTATTTCGTCTTTATAAAGATGAGAATGTCATTAAAAGCACATATTGCGCCACATTTTTTATATAATGATGTAATGGTAATACCGATCTCTAAATATTTAGACCAGGGTCTGTAAACATGAATATTATAACATACAGTCAGACATAAGTTAAGCATCACCCGAACATTAGTCATAATTTTTTTATTTAATGGATATCTAACCTTTTATTTGGTATATTTTCAAGCTATACACAGACCCACTAGACAAGTATTAACAGACTGCTTTATGAGCCAAATGAAAGGATGGCTACGAGAAAACTTTCCGAAGCCTAGAAATGGCAAATTGTGGGCATGAGTAATGCTGGTCTAAGCACATGGGCTATTGCTGGTCAGTTAATGATGCTTAACTTATGTCTGACTGTATATATTTATATATTTATATGTAGACTAGAAGCTGTACAAGCTTATGTCGAATAAAATATGTCTATGTCTATAAAGCTTCAAGTAAATGCATTGGGTCTATAAAAGCACAAGCACTAGAAAATATCACAGTATCTATTATTTTCAGATCTTTGTGTAAGTGTGTGGTGGAAGGGGAGGGGACACCTCTCTCTCTCTCTCTCTCTCTCTCATTTTCAACCCTTCCAGACGATGAAATATTAGACTCCTGTGTATTGAAAGCAGTTGCAGACGATAACTCAAACGTGGCCCAAATTATGAGATATGGTTTTTAAAAAGGATAGAATGCATTATGGGAAAAGGAGAGTTGGCTAATTGCAAGTATTTTACCCCTTTTTCTGCCTTTTTCTACATTTTTGCTCTATCGTGTGGTACAGGATTAAATAGTTATATAAATTATGTGCAACTTTCAAGCCGAGAGCAGAAACCTAAAATAGTTTAATTTTGTTCTCTAATCAAAAAAGAAAAAAAGATCCTTAAAGTGTCAGAAACTCGGAGCCAAGATCAGATTGCACGTTTCTATCCTAAAAAAAATGTCGGCCTACAGCGGGTTTTGTCAGCCTTTAACTCTTTGCCACACAATTCCGATATTGGGGGAAACATTTTGTATGAAGAAAAATGATATAACCTAAATTTTCTCCTTTTTCCCACAATGTTTTCTTCCCTATCTGATCGAAACATCCGTATTTGAATAACATTTGAATTTTGGTCTGCAACTGCTTTCAGTTTGTGCAGACCCATATTTTTCTTGGGTGGTAAAGAGTTTAAGAATTAAAAATTGGCACATTACTGGGTAGCAGTTCGATACCCACCCCGCACCCCAACTTTGAGATTCTTCAGGCAGCAAAACGATCGGTCGGTCGGTCGGTCAGACGATCAAACAGTCTTTCAAATAACCACTGAACAAAGTTGTCGATGTCGAGATCAGCCAATAAATCAAATTTCCCAACGACCAACCATTCGATCAACCAACAAACTAAGTTGGCAACCAACCATCGATCGTAATCGTACTGTATTGCAAACAAACAAACAAATAAGACACGCTATGACGAAAGGGGGTTAAATGAATCTCCGTGAAGTATTACAGCAGGAAAGTAATCACACAGATACAGGTCCATCAAAACCGGTTAACTCTTTATCAAACGACAAAATCTTAGACTTGTCCAAATTGAAAGCATTAATTTTGCAGACGTCAAAATAAATGTTACTCAGAAGTTGAAACTTTACTTCAGAGGAGTAGAAAACCTTGTAACCATTTTCGGGGGTAGGGAAGAAAACATTGTGGAGAAGGAGAAAATACTGGTTCCCAGAATTTTCTCCTTTTCCTACAATGTTTAATTTTTCAGAAGTCTTCTTCCTCTGGGTCGTAAAATCCGGGATTGTTTAGTAAAGAGTTAAATCTGAAGGTAGAATAGTCTATTGAAATGCAGAAAATTGACCGACGGCAAAAAGTTTCTATCAAGGCCATCACGAATACGTTAAACCCCATATTCATAAAGAATGGTGAAACTTTTAACTTCTAAAACTCGGCAAATGTTGAGAATGTGGTAAAATTGTCTCCAGCTGTCAAGCAGAGGGGGCGTGGTAAAATCTTATATATAAATAAAGCTGAAGTAGACTCCATTATTAAATTCGTGCTTTCTCGTTCAATGTACAAACGTCATTGACCTGTTTGCTAGATGGCTTACTTCACATATTTGTTAACTTTCAGACAGTCCAATAAACAGAGTGTACATTTTCGGTCCTGTAAAAAGGGGAGAAACGTATGTTTTGTCAGAGACATAGATAAAAGACTCTATATTTTATGTCTCTGGCATTGTGATGTCCGTTGTATATTTAAGAAATAATCTTCTTCCTATCGTGGTATATCGTTCAATAAACCACAGTTGTGAGTTATGAGGCACAATAAATAATTCACGAGGGCGATAGCCCGAATGGTTTATTCATTGCGCCTCATAACTCACAACATGGTTTATTGAACGATAAAACACGATAGAAAGAAGATTATTTCGATTCTAACATGGCCAATTCTTAATGAAAGGAAAACAAGTTCAAACTTAGAGTAAAAACGCATACAAAAATTATGTTCCATTGAATAACCCACTCACTAAATGATGTCATTCGATAAAGAATGAAGTCACTCTACATGGATTGTCGCAGATTTTACCACGCTTTCCTGCACGGTATTTATAGAACCGAATTCGCGTGTCATGTTAGAATTAGATTTAAATTCAGACATCAAAATAATTACATGTAGGTCCTGTAATGAAACAAGAAAAAATACGTTTTGTGCTATGCATACTGACTGCACGGTTCGCAAAATCTTTATTCTTCACGATTCACAATTTCATCGACCCTTCCTCTTGATAAGCGCCTTTTTACTTAATTGTTTTAAACATAATTTCGGTCCTGTCAGAAATAAAATGATGTGCTTTCTGATTTAGATCTATATCTACACTGTGCGCAAAAAAAAAAAAAAAACGCTCTTAACCCTTTACCTGATATGCCAATTTGATGCTCTTTTATTTCAGCAGCAAATAAAGATATGATGTCAAAATATGGACAAATGAGGATACATATATCTGATTTAGTCAAAAACATTGTGGGAAAAGGAGAAATTGCTCGCTAGTTGTTTTAGAAGATTTGAATGCTTGTAGATAATTATACTATCAAAGTTGGTTTCTTTAAAAAAGGGAGAGGTCAGCATCAATGTTTTCAAATAGTTTATTGGCTTTTATTTCAATACATTTTGGTACATGTAAACAAACAAGTAAAAAAGCCGCCGCGTAGAAACCTCATAATTATGCTTTACATGTCGGTCATTTGGCCTTCTTGTCGCCTTTTCAAGTCGCATGATCTTGTCAAATTTAACAAAATTCTTCTTTTTCTCTGCTGCTTAAATTTATTTGCTTATTGAAAAAATAGAATAATTTGAGGGGTCATTTGCAGACATAGCAAATTGATTTAACAGATATTTTCTTGATATTCGTCATATAAAAATAAACAATGCCTTTTTCCTGTTTCAGTTTTTGTGGTATACCACTATGAGTTCAATATTAAATTTTGAGGACCATGTATCGTGTTTCGTGCAGAACCGAAGAAAATAAACCCAATTAAACTCAAGTTTTTCCAGGCAAATGAGTTTTTCGGTAGCACTCCGGTATGTAATTGAAAATGACATGTTAAAAAACACTGGGTGAGGCCATTGATTGTAGATATGCTATTTTTTTTTAATTGAAAATAGCTTCACTCACTCATGGCCTTCTATTTGCGCATTGATACAAAATTCGTCTAACGATCGCTTGGTCCTAAGCTTTTTCGTTCCAAAACCACTTCGTCCACTGACTTGTTAATCCCATGATTGCGCGCTACTCCATTTGATTGGGCATGAATATTTATAGATCAAAATTATTGATTGTAATGTTGAAAATTTAATGTGAATGGCCAAAGATATATCAGAGTCATAGTTTTCAGGTACAAACTTAATCTTATTCAATATATTTACATGGTTTCTCTCTATACGTGATCCATCCTACTATCAAGTGACGTTACTCCTGAATCCTCCTTATAATCAACGGGAGACCACCAATACATTAATCCTAACTTTGTCGTGATAACTCTCCCTTCAACCAAAAGGGTATTCATTTGATTAAAAGGGTGACTTTCAAGCCAGTATTTGAATATTTTTTGTCTTTTTCTTTCAAAATATTGATTTCACACAATGGCTTCCTTGACAAATACCACTTCAGCGTTCTCAAGGCTTTGATTTGATTTCGCTTTATTTACAAAACCATGACGAAACAGACTGTGTATCAGTACAATTTCGCAAGAAAAATGGATTCAGACAGCAAATTCTGTGGCAGTCTGCCTTTTAAACTCACCAATGTTGGAGGGATCTGTTGACCTCTCTAATGAGTCACAATCTGCACATAATGGGGTGGTTTAAAGTATTGACACAGATCAGTCTGTCAACAAGCTGATTAAGTAAACCTGTAACAAGCCTGGGTAAGCAAGCCCGGAGACAGAGATAAAAACTTGGGACTGCACACATGAAGAGTTAACTTGCAAACAAAAGATAGCATCGTTAAAAATTATGGAAAAATATCGAGATAACATTTTGGTTAAAATTTCTATCAATATTTAAAACAGTGTAACACCAACAGCAAATTTTATTTCCATCATAGTTTCGACTTTTGTAAGAAAGGTAACTCAAATATTTTTCTTTAAAAAATTGTAGAGTTATCTACCTTTCATAACTTAGCAGAGGACAATCATAAGTTGAATCCTAAGTTCATAAAATCTATATGTCAAGAACAACAGGAAATTCGGAGTTTGCTTTTTTTTTCTGTCATGTTACCTTTTGAAATTATTTGAATGTTTGGAGTGTTTCTTTTTCAGAATCGACTATCGGAACAAAATTCTAGAAACAGCAATATCGGCTGAAACAAATGTCAAAATTTATCCAATCACAAGAATGCTCAAATCTTGATGACGTACTACACACCTGAATCCTGAAGTGGTGATATGCGACAGAGATAGATTACAATATTTTTGTTTATTTGTCTGTGTAAGGTAATGAATTAAGCATTATCATTTTACTTCTATAACCCGAAATTGTCTTTTATTTGTTCACAAGCATAATTTCACTCTGAAAGCGTTATTTTGCTCTTGTCTACTGTCAGTGGCAGCGCTAAGCCACGGGTGGTTTGCTGGGTTAACCGTTTCCGAAACAATCCCTGGTTTTTACGACTCTGAGAAAGAAGTCTTTGGAAAACAGTGTGGGAAAAGGAGAAAATGCTGGTAGCCAGCATTTTCTCATTTTCCCACAATGTTTTATGCCGTGCTGGAATCAAAGTTCAATTAGTGAGTTACGTTTGTTTTGTCGTCTGCAAGTGATTTAAAACAATTTATTTTTGCACTGCTTTCGTCATTACTTCGGCCATCACATCAACAGCTAATCAAACCAGGTCTTTTTTGGCTGTCAGTAGTTGTTGTCTAGGACTCTGCAGAAATGGATCAACTGCATCCTCGGATACCCCAGGGTCTCCCTATTTGCTACGCTACATCGACCCTGGGACAATTGACTAATAAAACTTTGAATCAGCTGCCGAAAATCGATACGAAACGTCATACCGTACAGTCCACTCGCCCATCACAAAATGATGATAGAACCAATGAAAAGCCAGCATTCGGCCAGCGGTAAAGCGAAGGAAATTCAACTAATTGTCCCAGGGGTCAATGTAGCATAGCAAATAGGGAGACCCCGGGGTATCCGAGGATGGATCAACTGGTACTGGTACCAACTCTGCCCATGAGTCAATATTTAGCCTTGGGTCAACTCGGCCTTAGGATAGTACAGATAACTATCCCTAAAAGGGATGTGACATTTTGACTGGTCGCCTTTGGGTACAGAGACGATCAAGACATAATCAGTTGAGAGTTCCACACAGTTTTTGTGTGCAAGTTTGAACTCTCATAATTTCTTAAATAGAGCACAAAACTAGGATTTAAACATACCTGTTGCTTGTGTATTTGATAATACTTCATTTGAAATACAAATATTTTCATTTTATATGCTGAACATAAGAGAAACCCATGCATTTCATGTTACCTGAGTTATTTACATTCCTAAAAACACTCAAAATGGTCGCCACACATGATAAATTTTGTCAGCATTTTTTCCGAGATTTAGATGTTACAAACAACTTGTACAAGCTTTTTAGTTAATGAAAGGTTTAATAATTTGTGGTTGGTCATGTTAGTTACTTAATTTAAATGCATGTCCCTGTAATACAGATTAAACCGATGACACAGAAAGGCAGTATAGCTCTTTATCTTTGTTACTGGAAAATTTAGGGTGGACTTGAGACAGTGTGGTGTACAATAAATGTCCAAACATGAAAAAAAATCACCATAGTGTCTCATTATTTAGACTAGGCCTTTGGACAACTCAGCTGGGTACACTTGGCCCATTTACATTCCATTAGGCAAAATGGAGTATTATATAAGTAAATGAACTAAATTTCTCGCTGGTTACCAGCATTTTCTCCTTTTCCCACAGCAGTGTTTTCAAAAGGCTTCTTTCTCAGGGATGCCAAAAGTAGGGATTGTGTGGTAATGGGTTAATATGTGATTCTGAGATGGTATAATGTTTAATGTACTTGTCAGAATATGGCGGTAAGAGCGTTCAGTTACAAATGGATAAAGTGTAGTATTCAGCGAGTATTCATAAACATTGCTCATCATTCTTATCAGTATTCTTTCAAAGGCATTTGACAACCTGAGAGCATTAACCAAGTTAAACACCCAGAAAACACTTAAGAAATGCTTGGTTAATAACTGGTTAATCTCTGTAAGTATAGTTTTCACACTTAAAAAAACTTTGAGAAAATTAAAGAATTGCTAATTATTGTTTGTTGTTCAGTAAAGAAAGAGTAAAATGCAGACTGTTTAAAATTACTTGCAGCAGTAAATGATTAAAGGCGCCACATGTTAATATTAAGAGTGAAAGACAAAAACTGATGAACGTTTGTGGTGAAAAATAGGTGAATATAACACAAATTAGTATTCTTCCTAGTTCAACCATGTTTCTGTATAAACTTGCTACCAACATATGCCCAGATACCTTTTAATGCATAAGGCTGAAATTACGCCGACTTACCCCAGTAGAGTTGACTTGGGGTGACTTGGACCTGAGGCGGATTAGACCCAAATTCAGTCGTTAGAGTGCCCTGTGCAATGGCACTCCCAATGTTTTTAGCCCGCCCAGATGGCTCAGTGGTGAGCATGTCAGACTCATGATCTGGTGGTTGTGAGTTCAATACCCGGTCGAGGCGAACTTTCTTTCCGGCATATTTTCGCCTTTCAGCTCTGCTGAAACATGTAAGAAAAGTAGTTGGTGCATTTGGAAAGAAAGTAGTGTTAGTACTGGTATGAGAAAGCCAGGAAACACAATCATGTGCGTCACCGACCACCATGATATGACCTTAGCTGCTAAAGTGGCATTAAACCCCAACACAACCAACCAACCAACCCAATGTGTCTAGTGCCTCAACCAGGCATGAAATCCAGGATTTCCCTGATAACCCGCCAGTCATCTCGGCTGTGGGACACTCCATCCCTTGCCTAATTTGTAGTGAAAATCCATTATGTTTTGTGTCATAGGACAAGGCTCTAAGTATTTCAGAAAAAGTTAAAAAAAAAAAGTCAAGGAAGCCTTAAGTAGGAAGTCCAGTTTACTAACATAGTCTTTTAACAAAATATCTCTAACCTATAAATTCATACTTAAACAAAGCAACATAAGTCATAGCCTCTAACTTTCTTCTAAGAAGTAGGCTGTATTTAAACCAACACTGTCTTTGTAATTCTTTGTCGAGGAGGTTGCATTTTACAATACCTGGTAACAAAAGCTGACAATGGTAAGCCTTACAATGTCCCGGAGCAGAGTCGACAGTTGATAGCCATACCAATAAAAGATGTTTAACCCCTTACAACATAGTCAGTTTTTTAATGATAGTGGGGAAAAAAAGCATTGAAAACATTATGGGAAATGGAGAAAATGCTTATAACTGTTTTTTCCCCCCTTTTTTTTCCAAGAAGATTTTCTATCTTACCAAAGAAAACCTCATCATATCAGCAATATTTCATAATATTTTGATGTCGGAAAAGGCAATCTATTTAACTCTTTACCACATAATCTCGAGTTTTAACGACACTGAGGAACTAGCCTTTGGAAAACCTTGTGGGAAAAGGAGAAAATGCTGGTAACAAGCTGGTAATCTATGGAGTAAAGGGTTGAAATGTTTCAAGGAAAGAGAAATGGCACTGACCCCAACCATGCACAATCCTAAATCCGCAACAGGATTAGCTATCCCTCTGTCAACCATTGCAAATCATTACAGTTTGACTGGGTCCTGAGGTAGACTGCTCCTTTAAAGGGCAGAAAATATTTGCAAAGTTTTGACCCATGTACGTCTGTACAGGCTGATCTGGTTTGAAACTTTTCTCAAATGCATTAAAGGTGGATACATGTATTTAGAATTTTTACATGTCACCAAATTGAAATATATATATATATCACTGAAATTGATATGAAAAAATAATACAAATCATCAATAATTAAGATTCATAAAATTACAAAAAAGAATTTTTTTTTATGGTGTTCCCTTAACTCTTTACCAAACAACAAAATTTTAGAATGGTACAAATTGAAAGCACTAGCAGACGACCAAATATACGTAACTCAAAAATTGAAAATTGTTTCAAACAAGCAGAAAACATTGTGGGAAAAGGAGAAAATGCTGGTTACCAGCATTTTCTCCTTTTCCCTCAATGTTTTCTAAAGGCTTCTTTCTCAGGGTCGTGAAAAGTAGGGATTGTGTGGTAATGGGTTAAAAGACTACATAGCCTTTTAAGATATTTTAGATTTCACACCAAAAATCAATGCCTAAAGCATTTTTGGAATGTCAAGTGACTGGCACATGACCCATAACACTTAAATTCCATTACATAACAAAATGTATTAATTATTTTCCATAATGTCTTCTTTGGACGCTATGTTTGAAACTTCGTCTGTATATTCCTGTATGTAAATGAGCAAATTGATCATCTAAAAATAGAACGTGTCTCCCGTTGGTGGCAACCTGGGCCGTAGTAAATACAATTTCTTGTGTTGTTGGATGGTTTCGACGACTGGGGTTTTATTAATGAAAATTAAAAGGCTTTGGGAATATAGGGATGATTTTTTTTGTATTTTTGTAAAATTTTCATCCCAAAATCTGAAAGGCCACCTTTAAAACCCAATTTCATAAAGAATGGCTCTTTCATATGTGAAAAACAATAATATCAAGCTTGTTCCTACTGTGTAGGCAAGAAGTATAACATGTATTTAGCCAAAGTGTTTAATGATGTGAATTTGATTGCCTTGGTAGCATATGTATGGAATCTGATATGATATTTCGAAATAGCAAGCACAGCTTGCAAATATGGATATGGTAAGTAAGAGAGAGGAAAGAAAAAAATGTACAAAAGGCATTGTAGTATTTCTTTGTGCCTGTGTCAGTTGTTTCCCAAAGCCCTTAGAGCACGATAAACAAAACGGTAACTTTCATGGACTTCATAGATCCATGATCAGACAGTACAGGAAGCGCTGTCTGATCGCGGATCTGTACTCTCTGTATCTGTAGTTGAGTTTATTTAACTCTTTACTCCATAGATACTCATTTTTACGCATTGCTTGTAGGAGCCTTTGGAAAACATTGTGGCAAAAGGTGAAATCGCTCGTAACGAGCAATTTCACCTTTTGTCACAATGTTTTCTATGCTATCAAAAGGTGTCATATAAACATAAGAAAAGGCTTCATCCTTGCTGGTATATAGGGTCAGTTAAAAATACCATAGAAATGCCTTATGTGGTAACGGGTTAACCCTGTACCACATAACTCCTAGTCGCCTACATTTAAAAACCCCGAGAAAATGGCCTTTTGAAAACATTGTGGGAAAAGGAGAAAATGCTGGTAACCAGCATTTTCTCCTTTTCTCACAATGTTTTCTAGACATTCAAGAGCAAGTATTATCATTTAAAAAATGTGAATTGTCCTCTGATTTCCACCAATGTGGACCAAAGTGAAATTTTGCTGTGTGGTAAACTTAACCCTTTCCCGAACAAGCCCTTATTTTTAGGTGTCTGCAGTACAAGTCTTTTGAAAACACTGTGGCGAAAAGGAGAAATTGCTCGTAACAAGCATTTTCTCCATTTTCCACAGTGTTTTCAACCAATTTGAAGAACTTTCTGCCATTTCCATCAACTTAAAAATTGTCATCTGCAAACTCTTTCAGTTTGGGTAGCTCTGAAATTTGTCATTTGGGGAAGGGTTAAAAGGGTTAAAGAGTGTGGCAAAAGGAGGCATTGCATAACCCTTAATTAAACAATATTTTAGGTTTGATCAAATTCAAGGCATAATTATATTTGCAAATGACAGACTGTATGATAAAATTTGTTTTTCTAGGAGTGGTTCTAAATTATTATGGCTAAAAGAACAATTGATGGTTACAAAGATTTTTTTCCTTTTGCCACCTTGTTTCCATAATACTTGTAGCTTTCAGGATCTTGATTGTATGGTCAAGAGTTAAACTGAGAAATTTCTTCTTTCACAATGGTTTCAAAACAGGTCTGCTGCAACTGGCAAAAATATTCTGCAAGAAGCAATCCAGACAATAAAATCAATTACAAAGTTCTATTTATACATGTCCATGAATAGTGTTTATATTAGAAGCCTCTGTTATTATGCTCTGAACAAAAGTGATACCATAAACTGATCAATGGTATTCATTTACAAGTATCTTCACACTGTCACATGTAAACTCATCCGGCTTTTTAGCTTTTCACCAAACAAGAAAAACTTAACTCATTACCAAAGGACAAAATTTAGGCTTGTCCAAATCAAAAGCATTTGCAGACGACAAAAAAAAAGTGACTGAAAATTTGAAATTTGTTGTGTGAAGGGTAGAAAACATGTTGGGAAAAGGAGAAAATGCTGATTACCAGCATTTTCTCCTTTTCCCACAATGTTTTCGAAAGGCTTCTTTCTTAGGGTCGTCAAAAGTAGGGATTGAGTGGTAATGGGTTAAACTGGTCCAACTTGAAAGCTCTGACAGTGGTTATGTGGGAAAGCAGCCAGTGGCTTTGGAAGAATATTGCGCTAAGTGCTTTTGAAAAAATCCAGGAAAGCAGGGATAGGTGCACTTGCCACCGTGATAGTTACACCCCTCTGGAAGAAAAAAGGTATCTTTCATTAACCCTTTACCAGACAACAAAATTTTAACATTGTCCAAATTGAAAGCAATTACAGATAACAAAAAAAAAAAATTGACTTGAAATTTGAAATTTGTTTTTTGAAGAGTCAAAAACATTGTGGGAAAAGGAGAAAATGCTGGTTACCAGCATTTTCTCCTTTTCCAACAATGTTTTCTGAAAGGCTTCTTTCTCAGGGTTGTCAAAAGTAGGGATTTTGTGTGGTAACGTACGAGAAATTTTGTGTATGCAGTTTTTGTACCCTTCTCAAACCAATTTGAATATTTCAGTCACAGTGATTTGTCATCTGCAAATGCTTTCAATTTGGACCAGTCTATAATTTTGTCATTTTATGAAAAGCAAAGCTACTTCCCATCGTTGCCCCATTGTCTCTGTATCACACAATTCCTGAAGAGAAAGATTTTGAAAACTAATTTTACCTTATCAAAGACTGAAATAATTATTTGAGCTAAATTCAATTTGAGTTAAATTCAGTGTTAACTGCAAATGCTTTCAATTTGGTAGAGGGCAAAATTTTATTTTTTTGGTTAACCCTTTCCCAAACAAGCCCTGATTTTTACATGTCTGCCGTAAAAGTCTTTTGAAAACACTGTGGGAAAAGGAGAAATTGCCCATAACAAGTTTTATACCCATTTTGAGAGCTTTCTGGCTTTTTCTCCAAATCTAAAATTGTCGTGTGCAAACTCTTTTGGTTCGGAAGAGCCCAAAATTTGTCGTTTGGGAAAGGGTTAAGGGTTCAAAGATTAATTTTCTTGTGTCCTGACTCCTCTAAAAATTTATTTCAGTGGTTGAGAACTGATGCAAATATATGCCACGAACATGACAGGGTGTCAAATTAATGAAATGTGTTTTCTTTTAATTACAGGAATTGTCTTCATGTGGCCAGAAACCTCATCACAGATGAATACAGAATGAGATTATTATGTATAAAACAGACAATCAATGACTAACACGTAAAAGAATGCATGACATTAGCAAATAGACACAACCAAAGAACTTGGATATTTGACTCTATCACAACTAGACTGGTCAGAAATGTGAGAGGAGACGGTGAAAACATGAGATTACGAAAAAGTTCTTGTACTGAATTTTACCTGCTTGTCAGAAAATGGATATTACTTAGTTTACTTTTCCAAAGTAAGTACCTTTATCTCGGTACATTTTGATTTGGTAATGCTATCCATGGTTGGGAATTCAATTTAGCGTTATTATCCTTATACCAAACAATCAACCTTGCGTTTAGTAATCTGGAGGAATGTGGTTTTTAAAAAGATTATTAGTAAAAGAGAAACCACTGGTTACCAGTATTTTTTTCTGTCCCCGCAGAGCCCCGGCAGCTCAGTCGGTAGCTTGCAGTACTTGAGAGCAAGGGGTTGTGAGTTTAGTCCCTGGCTCGGCCCCAATATCTATCTTTCTGGGGATTGATGACAGGATTAATTCCTCTCCCACCGCTGACCATTTTTTTAAAGATGGTTATGTGGGGAAGCAGCCAATGGCTTGGAAAGAAAATTGTGCGGAGTACTAGCAAAAGAGACTCCAGGAAAACATGGATAGGTACACTGGCTGCTGTGATATAACTGAAATAGTGTTGTAAATGGCATTAAATACCATACAATCAATCAGTCAATTCTCCCGTTCCTGTTCCCACAATGTTTTGTAACCTATCAGGCTTGGTATATCTTTTGCAAGTGCCTTCAATTTGGACAAGTCTACAAACTCCTCACATGTACATACATGTAGATCCATATTGAAATTCCTTGTTAATTTGTAGAAACTATTGTGAGAATATGAAAAAATGTTGGTAACCAGCATTTTCTCCTTTCAAACAATGTTTCCAAAAGCTTTCTTCTTTAGGGTCGTTAAAAGTTGGGATTGTGTGGTTTATGGTAAACAGACTATCCAGTATTTTCATCAGCACAAGAAAGAAGGCTGAAAACATTTTTGAACAAGCACAAAATTACCCATCTGCAGACTTTTAACAACCTGGGGGAAAAATCCTTTCAAAAACATCTTGAGAAAAGGAGGAAATGCTGGTAACCAGCATTTTATCGTTTTCCCACAGCATTTACTACCCTGTTAACTCCTTTATACCTATTAACCTATTGCGAATGAAAATATCTCACCATTTGGGAAATTTGTTATCTGCAAGTAATTTCAATTTGGACAAAATCTAAAACTTTATTGTCTAGTAATGTACTGTTTTGCACAGTGGATACTTTAATCCTTTGACGCCATGCCAGATGTAGACGGAATGTCATATTTATTCTCTTACTTACATGAAGTTGACATTTAGATAAGAATCATACAATATTGTTATGTAACTGTCATAATATTACTCTCAGGCATAGTAAACTGTAAAGCACAGAAAAGAAATATGTGTACAAAATACCGGTGAATAATTTGTCTTTTGATTGAATTGAGGACTTGAAAACAAGGCAATCAGTAATTATCAGTGGTTTGAATCCCCAGGTTGGCCATATTTTTTATTTTTTGGAGGGGGGGGGGGAATTGATGACAGTCATTTCTGTAGGGTTTATTCCTCTCTCACGGCTAATCATTGTATTGCCAGTTGCTTGGGAAGAGGGAATAGTAGCACTTGCCCCAGGGATATAACCAAAACAGTGTTTAAAACAGTTTTTACCCTTCACAGCACAATCCTGAGTTATAACAACTCTGGGAAAGAAGTCTTTTTAACCCTTTACCACACAATGACGACTTTTAACATTCCTGAAAGAGAAGGCTTTTGAAAACATTGTGGGAAAAGAAGAAAATGCTGGTTACCAGCATTTTCTCCTTTTCTCAGAATGTTTTCTGCCATATCAAAGAAAAATCATTTCATGTTAGTCACATTGAAACTGTCATCAGCAAAATTTAATGCTTTTAATTGGAACAGGTCTAAAATCTTGTTGTGTGGTAAAGGGTTAAAGAACTTCGAAAAGTATAAAGCATGTCGATGGCTGAGTGCAACACTAGCCCAAGTCCATTTTTTTCTAAAAGTGGTTTTATGGCAAATTTTTGTAGCTTATTGTGCTGATGACAAAATTAATAGAAGATGGCTTAGAGGATGAAATATGTCCTTGCCATAATAGGGCTGAAAACATGTTGGGAAAAGGAGGAAATGCTGCTCCTTCTCCCACAATGTTCCAAGAGGCTCATTTTCACAGGGTCGTTAAAACTAGGGACTGTGTGGTAAAGAGTTAAGGTGAATAAATTTCTTAGCTATCAAAGACAAATCTAATTTTTTGAGACACAGTTAAAAATTATAGACTACAGTCATGTATCAATCGACAGGGAATGAGATATGGCTTGAAATATGGAATGTGTTTTTGACAGGTTAGAATACATCATGGAAAAAGGAGAAATACTGGTTTCTCGCATTTTCTTCGTTTCCCACATTGTTTTCAAAAGCTATGTAAGGTTTTCAAAAGTTTTCCATTGTCTTTCATTCTTTCCTTACTGGAGCTGAAACCAGAATCTTTTACTGACAATGCAGATTACGATTGTACTGCTCAGAGCATGCAGTCTAATCTCTGACCTATATTTTCCACTTCCTTATCATAGATTTACCCATTACCACACAATAACGCCTTTTAACAACCATGAGAACAAAGCCATTTGAAAATGAAAACATTGTGGGAAAAGGAGAAAATGCTGATGACCAGCATTTTCTCCTTTTCCCACAATGTTTTCTACACACCTCAAAACAAATTTCAATTTTTGAGTCTCACCAATTTTGTTCAGCAGATGCTTCCATTTTGGACTCGTCTAAAATCTTGGGTTTGGTAAAGACTTAGACGAACTGTCTTTTCATTTACCATGGAGCCATATTCATAGCCAATGGAAAAGTGTAATTTATATACTTGGTAGTGAAAGAGTTAAAAAGATTTCTCCTTTTCCCGCATTATTTTCAAAAGCTAGCTTCCCCAGAGTCATTAAAAAACAGGATTGTTTGGTGAAGTATTTACTCATTACCAAACGACAAAATTTTAGGCTTGTCCAAATCAAAAGCATTTGCAGACAACAAAATTGGACCGACTGAAAATTTGAAATATGTTTTGTGAAGGATAGAAAACGTTATGGAAAAAGGAGAAAATGCGGGTTACCGTAATGTTTTCTAAAGGCTTCTTTCTCAGAGTTGTCAAAAGTAGGGATTGTGTGGTAATGGGTTAAACTAGCTGATGATGAAATCCATCATTTATAGTCCATTCTGTGACAAGAATCAAGTTTTTTTTCTGCAACACAGCTGTGACAGATATTGATTAATACTTCACTCTGCATATAATTGTTTGCAATGTTCTCTGCATTACCAGTTTACAGTTTTGAGGGAAAAATAAGTAGACATAACATACTGCCAAACTGGCAATTCAAAACAGCCGATTTAAGATGGTTCTTTAGTGCAGTAGTTAGCATATTGAACTTGAGACATGTTGGTAGCGAGTTTGGTACTGGTGAATGCAAAATTTCTTTCCAGCAATTTTCGCCTCTCACCTCCGATGTATGTGAGAAAGTACTCCTTGACTTGGAATGAAAGTTTCAGTACTGGTGTGAGAAAGTCAGGAAACACATGCATGAGTGCACTGACCGCTGTGATATTACCTAAGCTGTTAAAATAGGATTGATCACCCGGTGTCGGCAGTGTTCCAGCTAGCGGGGAATGGAAGGGCGCGGCGCCCTGCCTCTTCTGCTGGACTCGGTCGTCCTTTGTGCATCGTCACTATTTCTTTAAACATCAAGTCCTCCTAAACCCTCTGGGCCAATTTGGACCAAACTTGGCTGGAATGTTCCTAGGGAGGTCCTATTTAGAACTTGTTCACAGAATTTGAATCTGTCAAAACTCTGGTTGCCATGGCAACTAAATGGAATTTTAAAAAAATCTTCTTCTCTGAAACTGCTGGCCAGATTTTGAAATAATTTCACTGAGATGTTCCTTGGGTGACCCTTTTTAAAAAAATGTTCGCGAAATTTTGACCCATCAAGAAACATGGCTCTGGTGACTAATTGCAAAAAGTTTTGGCCCATGTTAGCCTGCATGGGCCGTGGAAGCTGACATGAATTGACACTTTTTGGAGATGTATGAAGCCCCTTTTTCATGGAGCATTTCCTGTTTCATAAGCATTTCCTGTTACATGAGCGTTTTTTCGCCTCTCACCTCTGCTGAAGCATGTGAGAAAAGTAGTCAGTGGCTTTAAAAAGAAAGTTGTTAGTACTGGTATGAGAAAGCCAGGAATCACTGGTGCATCACCGATCGCCATGATATGACCTTAGCTGTTAAAGTGGTATTAAACCCCAATACAACCAACAACCTGTTTCATTTCGAAGGAAAAGATACCAGGTCATATGAATGAAGGTAGGATGTGAAAATAAGAACACATACATGTATATCAGTACAGTAGCACAATAGAGAAATTGGCCGTTTTGATGAATTTCATGATTGTGCTTCAACTTCTTCATTGTTTGATAGTGCTCCTTGTAATTGGGAAAATATCTTGTACTTAAATTTGGTTGAGGCCAAATAATCCTTTTGGGGTAAATAGGTCAAGTAATTATTGTTTCGTTAATTGGCAATTTCACTTCTGTTTGCTGAGGAGCCATCTAAGTGCATGCATCAGCCTTGTGTGAGAGGCTGTGAGGGATACATGTAATAAACTCATTACCAAACGACAAAATTTCAGGTTTGTCCAAATAGAAAGCATTTGCAGACGACAAAATAAAAGTGACTGAGAATTTGAAATTTGTTTTGTGAAGGGTAGAAAACATGTTGGGAAAAGGAGAAAATGCTGGTTATGAGCATTTTCTCCTTTTCCCACAATGTTTTCTAAAGGCTTCTGTCTGAGGGGCATCAAAAGTAGGGATTTGAGGTTTGTCCAAATAGAAAGCATTTGCAGACAACAAAATAAAAGTGATTGAGAATTTGAAATCTGTTTTGTGAAGGGTAAAAAACATAGTGGGAAAAGGAGAAAATGCTGGTTACCAGCTTTTCTCCTTGTCCCACAATGTTTTCTAAAGGCTTCTGTCTCAGAGGCGTCAAAAGTAGGGATTGTGTGGTAATGGGATAATGTATTTAACACATCCCCATATTTTGTGCTATTTTCTTTTTCCATGCTGCAGATCACTGTGGAAAACCTTTAAAACACTGTTGCAAAAGGAGAAACTTGCTCAAAATAACTGACTTGAAAACATCATCTGAAGGAGAGAAATGCTGCTAGTAATGTTTTTTACCATTCTAAAGTCAAATCCCATCACTTGACCCCCCCCCCCTTCCCTCTTTTTTTTTTCATAAAATAAGATTTAAGTCTCCGGAGTTGACATAATGTTTCTAACTCTATTTAGCAAAATAGTCCATCATATTGCTTAGTTGAGTGTGAAACAGTAAGTCACTTGAGGATTTCAGAATGTTACTACAGTCTGTTAATGTAAGTGAAATGCTTCCCTGTAAACAAACTCAATTTAAGTTGGGAAATTAGTCCATATTATGGACTAGAAACTGGGTCCTTGTCTAGTCTCAATAATGAGACGCCCCGGTGATCTTTCTGATATTTGGACAGACACATTGACACTACCACTTTATAAGAGTCACCAAAACCACGAAAGAGTCGAAAAGTTTTCATAGAATTTAATATCAGTCAGGTTAAACAAGCCAGCTCTCTGTGTTGCGCTCTCACTCTAGATCTTGTCCTGTTCTCTTGCTCTCTTTGTTTCGTTTCTCCCCGCTCGCTCATCTCGTGCGCATTTTTATGTGGACGGACGATTATACAACACGCTGGGATCATGTATTTCTCTTGATACCCAGGGCGTGTATAATATCAAAAGTACATCTCCAAATATGTATTCATGGCTGCAAGTTCGCACCTACTGTGAAGGTCATAGTGTTACAGACAGCACTATCAATATTTTCAAAAGCCTTTTTCCGTCAGAGTGGTGGGGTCCTGCATGGTTCAGTGGTAAAGTGTAGGACTCATAACACACAGGGCCCGGTTCTGTGTCTCACTGGAGGCTCTGGGCTTGTCTGTGGAAGTATCCTTAGGCAAGACACTTCAGATTCCTGTCTAGTATTTGTGAAACCCAGGACATACATGAATATGCAGAGTTTCAGATAAGAGGGAGTGATGGTACTCTAGATCCATTATTTCTCTTTGAAACCCTATGCTGTTGGTACTCATTAGAACCATCTTGATGAGCCAATTCTAATGAGTGCCCACAACATAGGGTTTAGTGGAGAATAATTACTTTTATCCAATTTTTAAATCAAATTCACTCCCTTTGTCTGGCTCTGAATATGTGAGCTGTTGCCGTGATATGACTTGAAATAATGTTGAATGCAGTTTAAAACACCATTAAATCAATTCATCAACACTTAATCCATTACCACACAATCCCTACTTTTGACGCCCCTGAGAAAGAAACCTTTAGAAAACAGTGTGGGAAAAGGAGAAAATGCTGATAACCAGCATTTTCTCCTTTTCCCACAGTGTTTTCTACCCTTCACAAAACAAATTTCAAATTTTCAGTCACTTTTATTTTGTCGTCTGCAAATGCTCTCAATTTGGACAAGCCTAAAATATTGTCGTTTGGTAATGATTTAATGTCCTTAAAATTTCTGGATGTTTAGAGAAAGATTCAAGAGAAGGATGAATTAATGGTGTAAGGAAATAATCAATACAGTTAGAATGTTACCCTGGGATTTACAACTGTTGACAAAAATGATCGAGGTTTCTGTTTGACAGCTGTGATAGTCCATTTTCCTGAGAGACAATTTATCGGGTTCCCCAGAAATTCTAGGAACCATTCTGTAGACAAAACCGCTAGCTTTCATGACCCTGTTGTCTTAACCAATTCGCAGGATGTGCTATTTTTAGATGCATGTTACTGGAACTAGTACAATTGGCAAAGATGGGAATTCTTTCCAAAACAGTCATAAGTTTTTTTGGGCTCTAAAGAAGGAGACTTTTCAAAAAACATTTTGGGTTTTGGGAAAAGTAGAAAGTGCTGTTAACCTTTTACCAAACAACAAAATTTTAGACTTATCCAAATGGAAAGCATTTGCAGAAAAATAAAAGTGAATGAAAACTTGAAATTTGTTTTGTGAAGGGTAGAAAACATTGTGAGAAAAGGAGAAACCTTTTCCCACAATGCTTTGTGAAGGCTTCTTTCTTAACCCATTACCAAACGACAAAATTTTAGGCTTGTCCAAATCGAAAGCATTTGGAGACGACAAAATAAAAGTGACTGAAAATTTGAAGTTTGTTTTGTGAAGGGTAGAAAACATTGTAGGAAAAGGAGAAAATGCTGGTTACCAACATTTTCTCCTTTTCCTACAATGTTTTCTAACGGCTTCTTTCTCAGGGGTGTCAAAAGTAGGGATTGTGTGGTAATGAGTTAAAGTTGTCAAAAGTAGGGATTGTGTGGTAATGGCTTAACCAGTGTTTTCCATCTTTTCACACAATGTATTCTACCACTTTAGAAACTGAGTTTTATTCTTGTGGTCATCTGAAAATGGTTTGAAGTTTGATAGGTTCAAAACATTTTTTATAGTCAATTTTGCACTAGGTCCAATCAAAGGCTTTTTAAGAAGACCAAATTAACTAAATAAGGTTTATATGAAAAATTTGTTTGATAGAGCAGAAAAAAGGAGAAAATGGTGTTTATCAGCATTTTGTCTCTTTTCTCTAAATGTTTTTCACCATTTATCACAAAATCTGGCATTCAATGACCCCTTTTTAAAGTATGTGTGGGAAAATGACCCTTCCCAAGACAATTATCAATCTGTCACATTTCTTTGTACGTTTGCAAGTGCTTTCACTTCGAAAAGACTGAAATTTTGTCATTAAGTAAAGAGTTAACCCATTACCACACAATCCCTACTTTTGACGCCCCTGAGGAAGAACCCTTTAGAAAACATTGGTAACCAGCATTTTCTCCTTTTCCCGCAATGTTTTCTACCCTTCACAAAACAAATCTCAAATTTTCAGATACTTTTATTTTGTCGTCTACAAATGCTTTCTATTTAGACAAGCCTGAAATATTGTCATTTGGTAATGAGTTAACTCATTACCAAACAACAATATGTTAGACTGGTCCAAATTGATTACCAGCATTTTCTCCTTTTCCCACAATGTTTTCTAAAGACTTCTTTCTCAGAGGCGTCAAAAGTAGGGATTGTGTGGTAATGGGTTAAGAGACACCACTGCCTGAATTCCCAGCCACCACACAAAGCAACAGTCATGTCCTGCCAATTAATATGCCATTACTCCACAGTTTTAATTTGCTCCATAAAAGTTCCACAAATTATAAACTTTTGGTAGACTGAAATCACTCTCATGGGCGGATCCAGAGGGTGGGACCGGGGGTCCGGACCCCCCCCCCCCCCCCCTTGAAATTTGGCAGAAATGTGGTTATCATATTCGTGAATGGGACTGGTTTGATATTGCACAGCATTTATGTAAAATACAGTCATAAATTTTAAAAAAAGGCTCTAAATGTGGAGACCTCCTCATGGTTAGAAGTGGAAACGTGGGCTTTTCTTGTAACCGGCTTACATAATAATCTGGATCCGCACATGACTCTCTATCCCTGTTTTGCTTTATTTGCTGTTTGGCTCGTAAAGCAATACAAGCAATACAAGGCCATCATGGCTATATTGTGTGGAAGCTTAGTGTCTTTTAGTTATAATTATTGTTATCCGTTGTTTTCATGGGCCGGTATTAGTCAAACATTTTAAAAGGCAGTGACCCTCATCGAAGAAGGTCATTGGTAGAGGTTGTGGGAAAAGGAGAAAATACAGGTAACCAGTCTTTTCTTCTTTTTTTTTCTCACAATATTTTCTATTTTTGGACAGGGAATCCCGAAACGAAGGCAATATTTAAGGTCTGAACTAGGTCTAGGCAGGTATTCACCAACCATTCTTGAGAACGTTCTTTGTCTTATTTGCCAGAATTTTCTACATTTGTAAGTAACACAACTTCTGATTGGCTAAACCGAACATCAGAAGTTGTGTTACGTACAAATTTAGAAAACCTTGGAGAACAAGACAAAGAATATTCTCAAGAATGGTTGGTGAATATGGGCCCTGTAGTATGAAGATTTTTAAATGCGTTTAACATGGAAGACTCTAAAATTTTGTTTGTTTCAACATCCTTTCTGATCTTGTTACAGATTGCCTTTGTGATATTTGCGACAATCCAGGTGATATGAATCCAGATGATGTTGCATCCATAATCCATACCAAAGCTGTTCCAAAAGGTTTAATGGATGCAGGGGAATATGAGATAGTTGACATGGAGAGGCCTGATCCGGCAGATTGTCTTCTGAACTGTTGCCAGAACAAGTTATGTAATGTGGCCTGGTTTACACATAAAAAGTGTTATACAATTGTCTGTGATCAAAAGCGGAAGGATGCATGTGATCCAGTGAACCAAACAAACCCAGAGTTTGATGATACCATCTTCATGCAAGTCAGGTCTCTAGGTATGAATAGAGCAGTGTTTGAAGTTTAGATATTTTGTGTAACTGTAGTCTTCTGCAAGTGCTTTCAGTTGAGACTAGTGTTTGGTAAAGAGTTCATGTGACAGAAAAAATTGTAAGAAAAGCAGAAAATGTTGGTTACTAGCATTTTCTTCATGTCCGAAAATGTTTTCAAAAGCTAGCTGTCTTTCTCAGGGTTGTTAAAATTTTGGAATCTATGGTAAAGTTTTTAGTGAAAAATTTGACTTTAACCCATTACCACACAATTCCTACTTTTGACGCCCCTGAGAAAGAAGCCTTTTGAAAACACTGTAGGTAAAGGAGAAAATGCTGGTAACTAGCATTTTCTCCTTTTTTCCACAGTGTTTTTTATCCTTCCCAGAACAAATTTCAATTTTTCAGTCACCTTCATTTTGTCGTCTGCAAATGCTTTCAATTCGAACCAGTCTAAAATTTTGTTGTATGGTAAAGAGTTAATTTTATTAAGGAGTGAGTCAGTATAATCTGTTTGTTTGGTTATCAAACTAGACTAAACAAGCACCACATGTTACTGTTTTAAACACAATCCACCACTGCAAATAATATTGATCTGGTTGTTCCCTTGGAGTACCCTGCATAGTTGCCCATAATTGTGCAGACTGTATAAATTAAGATCAGATTGCACAGAAAATGCTGTCTGATTTTTCATCTACACAGTTTGGATCAAAGATGTAATTATCGTACATGTTCTTCATAGTCAGATCTTGGATCTTCGCTGTCTGATATTGAGTCGGGTAAAATTACCCTGTAAGAGGTCTTTACACAGACTTGAAACCTTTCTTTTGATTCGTTTGGTCCTTTTCCTGTTAATTGTGTCTGAGAACCAGTCTTACCTAACCTTTGACCCATTTTCTTAACCAATCAAATGTGTTGAAATTAATATAAGCCTGTGCTTGTATTTATAAAGAGCAAACTGTAATTGTAAATGAAAAGGAACAAATTGAGGGAAAAGGAGGTAGTCATGGGGTTCTCTGACTTTGTTGTGATGCTAAAAGATTGTCTAAAAAATAGGCAATGCGATTCACCTTTTACCACATGCTAAACATTTATACTAGTCCAAATTGAAAGCATATACAGATGACAAAATACATGTGACTGAGTGGAAGATTAGAAAACATTGAGAGTAACCAGCATTTTCTTTTCCCTCAATATTTTCAAAGGGCTTTTTTCTCAGGGTCGTTAAAAGTGGGGATTGTGTGGTAAGAGGTTATTAATAGAATGAGGAAGAAAAAGGACACATTTATGTGAATGCATGAATCGTCTGTAATTGATATCATCCTCATACCTCTGTAAAAGCATTGCAAACAATGCTAAAGAGGAAAGGGGGGGGGGTTTACTTTTAACCTTTTTTTACACAAACTATTGAGCCATGCTCTTTGCAAAGCATTTGCAGACAACAAAATAAATGTGAATCAAAAGTAAAAATTCCATTTGGAAAGGATAGAAAACACTGTGGGAAAAGGAGAAGATACTGGTTACCAGCATTTTCTCCTTTTCCCTCAATGTTTTCAAAAGCTCCCTCTCTCAAGGTCGTTAAAAGTCAAGATTGTATGGTAAAAAGAGTTAACCAATTTAACCCTTTCCCAAACAATCCAAGGTTTTTTACGGGTCTCGAATAGTAGCCTTTTGAAAACATCATGGGAAAAGGAGAAAATGCTGGTAAGCAGCATTTTCTCCTTTTCCCACAGTGTTTTCTAACCTATCATAGACAGAAATCATCTTTTCAGCAAGAGTTGAATTGTTGTCCGCAAATGCTTTCAATTTTGTGTAGTCCAAAAGTTTGTCGTTTGGGAAAGGGTTAACTGCATGTAATAATACAGCTGGTTATTTGAAAAAATAGATGTTACGGTTCTGTAATTACACAAAGACTTGCTGAGATGCATGAAACCGCCTTTTGCCAGATCGTTGCTAATTTCTTTTTATGAATGTTTTAGATGGGTATACTGGAATCACCCTGTCTGTCTGTGTGTCTGTCCATGTGTTTGTGTGTATGTCTGTGTACAAGATACGATTAATTGCCAGTTTCTGTTAAAGTGTTGACGGGGGTATTAAGTGATATTCATAGACAGCTCTAGTTTTCTTTATGCAGAGCTGAGTACTGTAGCCAATTTGTAACATTCTTCACAAGCCAAGGCTGATGATTCACTACGCTACTCTACCCTTGGTGGATCAAGCTTGATTTTTACATTCACCCGATACGCTTTTTTAGCTCACCTGAGCACAACGTGCTCAAGGGGAGCTTTTAGGATCACCCGGTGTCCGTTGTCCGTCGTGCGTCAGTGCGTCGTGTGTCGTCAACAATTCTTTAAACATCAACTACTCCTAAACCGCTGGGCGGATTTGGACCAAACTTGGCTGGAATGTTCCTTGGGAGGTCCTCTTTAAAAATTGTTCACAGAATTTGATTCCATCAAAAACTCTGGTTGCCATGGCAACAAAATGGAATTTTTTAGCAAATTCTTTAAAAATCTTCTCCTCTGAAACCGCTGGCCAGATTTTAAAATAATTTTACAGACATGTTCCTTTGGTGACCCTTTTCAAAAATTATTCGTGAAATTTTGATCCGTCAAGAAACATGGCTCTGGTGAATGGGGGCTTCTTGCACTATACAGAAATGAAGAAATTCTTAAAAATTCTTCTTCTCCGAAACCGCTGGCCAGATTTTAAAATAATTTCACAGAGATGTTCCTTGGGTGACCCTTTTCAAAAACTGTTCGTGAAAATTTGATAGGTCAAGAAACATGGCTCTGGTGAATGGGGGCTTCTTGCAATATACAGAAATGAAGAAATTCTTAAAAATTCTTCTTCTCTGAAACGGCTGGTCAGATTATGAAATAATTTCACAGAGATGTTCCTTGGGTGACCCTTTTCAAAAACTGTTCGTGAAAATTTGATAGGTCAAGAAACATGGCTCTGGTGAATGGGGGCTTCTTGCAATATACAGAAATGTAGAAATTCTTAAAAATTCTTCTTCTCCGAAATCGCTGGCCAGATTTTAAAATAATTTCACAAAGATGTTCCTTGGGTGACCCTTTTCAAAAATTGTTCGGGAAATTTTGATCCGTCAAGAAACATGGCTCTGGTGAATGGGGGCTACTTGCACTATATGGAAATGAAGAATTTCTTGAAAATTCTTCTTCTCTGAAACGGCTGGTCAGATTTGAAATTTATTTCACAGAAATATTTCTTGAATGACCTGTTTCAAAATTTGTTCGCGAAAATTTGATAGGTCAAGAAACATGGCTCTGGTGAATGGGGACTACTTGCACTGTATGGAAATTAAGAAACTCCTAAAAATTCTTCTTTTCTGAAACTGCTGGTCAGATTTTGAAAGGACTTTTACAGGTGACCTTTTAAGAATTGCTTGGCAAAATAATTATTTTGTTTCCAGTGTTTCAATACCTTCAAAAAAAAAGGCTATGGTCCTCTCAAAAATTCAGGTGAGCGATCCAGGGCCATCTTGGCCCTCTTGTCGTTGGATGCAGCCCGCTCCAGCTGCAACAAATGAAATCGCTTGTAGCATTTCATCTTTGATAAAAGTAGAACAAGGTCGCTACCTTTCGAATAGAAGGTAAAACATGGAAACCCATATGGATGTCTTCTTATCGCTTCATGTGTATTTGTAAGCAGTTCGTAAAATGATATTTCATTTGCTTTTACAAATATGATGTAAAGGGGGGGTAATAACAAGCATGCAATAGAGGGCGCATCGCAGGAATCTTGAAATCAGGCTCAATCAGTCAAGGTAAGATCCACGTAGTGATCGTAAACTTGGCTAGCGAAGATGAGTTTGTAATGAACAAGGCCTTTTAATCCACAGGTTGCTATTCATAGCATAGGCTAAATCATAGAATTGCTGAAAGTCTATATGACAGTATGTGGGAAAACAGCCATTGACTTGGCAAGACTGTTTTACAATGTGCCATTTAAAAAGAACTCTGGGAAAGCATGAATAGATGCTTTGGCTACTATAGTATCACTGAAATGTGAATTGTGAATAGTATTTAACCCTTTCCCAAACAGTCCCTGGTTTTTATGGGTCTGGAATAGTAGCCTTTTGAAAACATTGTGGGAAAAGGGGAAAATGCTGGTAACCAGCATTTTCTCCTTTTCCCACAATGATTTCTACCCTATCATAGATGGAAATCATCTTTTCAGCAAGAGTTGAATTGTTGTCTGCAAATGCTTTAAATTTGTTCTAGTCCAAGAGTTTGTCATTTGGGAAAGAGTTAACTCTTTACCAAATGACGACATTTTAGACTGGTCCGAATGGAAAACATTTGCAGATGACAAAATTAACCTTACTCAAAAATTGAAATGTTTCCTAGGAGGGTAAAAAACATTGTGGGAAAAGGAGGAAATGCTGGTTACCAGCATTTTCTCCTTTTCCCATGATTTTTTCAAAAGGCTTCTTTGTTAGGGTCGTGAAAACCATGGATTGTTTGGGAGAGGCTTAACACCACAGACCTAACAAATGCCAGCTTATTAGATCCCTTTTGAAATAATAGTGTGCATCTGGCCTTTCCTTGTATTTGATCAGTGTACATTCCACTCTAATAGCATGGCAAACAATGTAAAATAGCTGGGAAAATGCTAAACCCTGTATCAAACAATTCCTGGTTTTTACGACCCAGAGATAGAAGCCTTTTGAAAACATTGTTGGAAAACAAGAACGTAAAAAAACAACATAACTTAAGACTGGTCAAAGTTGAAAGCATTTCAGACATCAAGTTAATGTGTCCTAAGAAATTGAAATTCTTTTTTGTAAGGGGAGAAAACAATATGGGGAAAGGAGAAAATGCTAGTTGCCAGCATTTTCTCCTTTTCCATAATGTTTTTGTAAGCATTTTGTGCCAGTGTTGCCCATTACCACTCGATCCCTACTTTTGACGACCGTGAGAATGAAGCCTTCAGAAAACATTGTGGGAAAAGGAGAAAATGCTGGTAACCAGCATTTTCTCCTTTTCCCACAATGTTTTCTTCTACATGTATTTACAAAACAAATTTCAAATTTTCAGCCACTTTTATTTTGTCATCTGCAAATGCTTTCAATTTGGACAAGCCTAAAATATTGTTGTTTGGTAATGAGTTAAATTCAGGATTGTGTGCTAAAAAATTAAACTTTTATTTATAATATTTTCAAAGACTTTCCAGTTTTGTCTGATGCAGTTTTGTTGCAGGTATTTAATTTTAGGATACATTGTGTTTGAAATGTTAGACTTCTAACTTTCAGATGAGACTAAAGCCCTGCTGAATGAGAAAACAGATGAAGTCCAACCACAGGATCTCGATAACACAGAGTCGGAACCTTTACCCAGGGAATGTGAATTCGGACTTTCGCAGTGCAATGAAAACGAAGTTTGCCACATACAGACAGGATCGAAGAAACGATACGGCTTCTGTCAGTGTGAGGAAGGATTTATTAGAGATTCAGCAAATAGATGTGTCAGAGATGCGAAACATTCCACAGATAAAGTTGTTACAACAACAGAAGTGAAAAAAACGACACCAGTAACTGTGACAAAAAGCCCAGGGAAAGTAAAGGATATTTCCATGTCTACAACTACAACAGAAAAGCCCACAACACATGAAGTCACTAGTGGCCCAACAACTACCATTGCTACGACAGTAAAAGGTAAACATGATCTTGGTCTGTGGCATCATCTGACGCATATTCCAAGTCTGGTTAACTCTGTCCAATACATCAGTGATTTAACCCTTTCCAAACTGACAAAATTTACGACTGGTCCTAAATGAAAGCACTTGCAGACAACAAAATAAACGTAACTCAAAAATTGAAATTTGTTTCCAGCAGGGTAGAAAACATTGTGGGAAAAGGAGAAAATGCTGGTTACCAGCATTTTCTCCTTTTCCCACAATGTTTTCATAAGGCTTCTATCTCAGGGTCGTAAAAACCAAGGATTGTTTGGTAAAGGGTTGAAGTCCAATTCGAAAGCAGTGAGACTTGCAGACAAAAAAAAATATATGGTACAAATCTTATCAGATAGTCTTGTATACATTGTGGGAAAAGGAGAAATTTCTGGTAACCATTGTTCTTTCCTTTTCAAAAACTGTTTTCAAAAGGGCCATTTCTTGTGGTCATTTAATTCCAGATTGTTTAGTAAAGATTTAAACCAAGGATTAAATTGTTCAAATGTTTTCTTTTTTACAGTACAACTTTTGACCGTGTCGGCAGGGGAAAACAAGGTCATACAGCTTCCAACAGACTCTGTCACATTGAGTGCATATGTCCTTCCACCGGCTGCTGCAGGTAGGATTTAAACTTTGTATCATGTTTTTATGTGGTTCAGAAAGGATAAAAAAAAAGCATCTTTCTTCTATACCCACAATATTTTCAAGTGCTTTCTTTCTCAAGATAGTGAAATCTTGAAATAGTGTGGTAAATGGGTAACTCTTTACCAAACAACAAAATTTTAGACTGGTCCAAATTGAAAGCATATGCAGACAACAAAATGAATGACTAAAGAAGTGAAATTTATTTTAGGACGGGAAGAAAACTGCAGGAAAAGGAGAAAATGCTGGTTACCAACATTTTCTCCTTTTCCCACAATGTTTTCAAAAGGCTTCTTTCACAGGGATGTTAAAAGTCAGGATTGTGTGGTAAAGGGTTAATAGAAATAGCAAGACAATGTAGAGTGTACTATACTATATGTGGACCAGTCTAGGGCCCGTATTAACCAACCATTCTTTAGAATGTTCTTTGTCTTACTCTCCAGAATTTTCTACATTTGTAAGTAACACAACTTCTGATTGGCTAAACTGAATGGTTACTTACAAGTGTAGAAAACCTTGGAGAATAAGACTAAGAATATTCTCAAGAATGGTTGGTGAATACGGGCCCAGGTGTCTTTAGTTGCTAGAACACAGTGTTTGTTCTTCTAGGATTTCAAGTGCAAATATCATGTAGGGCAAACACTCAAAGTGTCAATAGTTAACAACATTTTCTCCACTTTCTCACAATGTCATAAACCTGCTGAACAGTTGAACTAGTGACCTAAAAAATAGCTCATATGAATGTTTTGGTTTTTTTTGAAAGAATGGACATCATTGTAAAAACAGTAAAGAATTATCCAACATTTTTTCTGTTCCAAGAATGTTTACAAAAACTTTTTTTTTTGAGCTCACAGGGCCATCAAAATGCTGGATTTTTAGATTTTCTAATGCTTTACGTATCTGTAGGTGAGTGCAACACTATTCTAAGTGCCTGTACATTGTACAGGCACTTAGAATATTGTTGTGCTCACCTATCGATATGAGCCATGCACTTGCTAAAAAGACCTTGACTCTTTACTACATAATCACGACTTTTAATGACCCTGAGAAAGAAACCTTTTGAAAACATTGCGGGAAAAGGAGAAAATGCTGGTAACCAGCATTTTCTCCTTTTCCCACAATGTTTTCTACCCTTCACAAAACAAATTTCAAATTTTCAGTCACTTTTATTTTGTTGTCTGCAAGTGCTTTCAGTTTGGACCCGTCTAAATTTTTGTTGCTTAGTAAAGAGTTAATGCATAAAATTCTATTTCATTTCACAACCCTCGGACTCACATGGTACTCCGGTCCTTTAACCCTTTCCCAAAAGACAAATTTTACATTCTTTCAAACTGAGAGCATCTATAGACTACAAAAAACAGAATTGAAACAAATTACCTTTAGGTCTCTGATAGGGAAGAAAACAGTGTGGAAAAGGAGAAAATGCTGGTTACCAGCATTTTCTCCCTTTCCCACAATGTTTTCAAAAGCCTTCTTTGCCATGGCTGTAAAAACCAGGAATAGTTTGGTAAAGGGTTAACTCTTTACCAAACGACAAAATTGTAGACTTGTCCAAATTGAGAGCATTTGCAGACGCCAAATAATTGTGGATAAAAAATTGGAAATTTTTTTTCGGTAAGGGTAGAAAACATTGTCGGAAAAGGAGAAAATGCTGGTTACCAGCATTTTCTCCTTTTCCCACAACGTTTTCAATAAACATCTTTCTTAGGGTCGTTAAAAGTGGGGATTGTGTGAGATAAAGGGTTAACAGAAACCTTAAAGATAGCAAAAAGATTTGGCTCATGTTAGCCTGTGGAAACTGTGCAGCCTGACGTGAGTCAATACTTTTTAAACTGATGCATTAAGCCCCCTTTTTACAGAGCATATCTTATTTTTTGTTTTTCACAGGAGAAACTTATAGCTATGACTGGACGCTTGAAGACCATCCAGAGGGGGCAGAGTCTGGGGCCATGGAAGGGAAGACAACTTCTTCTCTGAAATTATCCAATGTAAGAGTTTGTAATGAAAAAGATATTAGGTTGCATATCTGGCTTATGTTGATGCAATCAAAACTAAAACCAAATAAAAAAGAAATAAGCTATTCCACATTGAAAGTATTTGCAGGTGACAAAATTAACATTATTGAACACATGAAATTGTATTTCACAGGATAGAAAATCTTGTTGGAAAAGTTGGAAATGTTAGTAGCATTTTCTCCTTTTCCCAAAATGTTTTTCTCTTAAGATTGTGAAAAGTAAAGATTGTGTTGAAAGGGTTTAACCCTTTACCAAAGAATCCCTGGATTTTATGACCCTGAGATAGAAGCCTTATTAAAACATTGTGGGAAAAGGGGAAATTGTTGGTAACCAGCATTTTCCCCTTTTTATACGCCCGTCGTAGACGGGACGTATTATGGGATCACCCGTGGCGGGCGGGCGGGCGGGCGGGCGGGCGGCGTCCAGTTCTTTGTCCGGAGCATATCTCCAAAACTATTCTAGCTAGGGTTACGAAATTTCATGGGTGGATAGATCTCATCGAGGGGGAGTGCAGTGCACAGGAACCATAACTCTTGCTCGCTTAATTTTTGAGTTATTGCCCTTTGTCGTTTTTCATACTTGAATTTTGTCCGGAGCATATCTCCAAAACTATACTAGCTAGGGTTACGAAATTTCATGGGTGGATAGATCTCATGGAGGGGGAGTGCAGTGCACAGGAACCATAACTCTTGCTCGCTTAATTTTTGAGTTATTGCCCTTTGTTGTTTTTCATACTTCAATTTTGTCCGGAGCATATCTCCAAAACTATACTAGCTAGGGTTACGAAATTTCATGGGTGGATAGATCTCATCTAGGGGGAGTGCAGTGCACAGGAACCATAACTCTTGCTTGCTTTATTTTTGAGTTATTGCCCTTTGCCGTTTTTCATACTTGAATTTTGTCCGGTGAATATCTCCACAACTATACTAGCTAGGGTTATGGAATTTCATGGCTGGATAGATCTCATCGAGGGGGAGTGCAGTGCTCAGGAATCATAACTCTTGCTCGCTTAATTTTTGAGTTATTGCTCTTTGTCTTTTTTCATACCTCAATTTTGTCCGGAGCATATCTCCAAAACTATACTAGCTAGGGTTATGAAATTTCATGGGTGGATAGATCTCATCAAGGGGAAGTGCAGTGCTCAGGAACCATAACTCTTGCTCGCTTAATTTTTGAGTTATTGCCCTTTGTTGTTTTTCATACCTGAATTTTGTCTGGAGCATATCTCCAAAACTATACTACCTAGGGTTATGAAATTTCATGGGTGGATAGATCTCATCAAGGGGGAGTGCAGTGCACAGGAATGATAACTCTTGCTCGCTTAATTTTTGAGTTATTGCCCTTTGCCGTTTTTTATAGTTGAATTTTGTCCAGTGAATATCTCCAAAACTATACTACCTAGGGTTGTGAAATTTCATGGGTGGATAGATCTCATCAAGGGGGAGTGCAGTGCACAGGAACCATAACTCTTGCTCGCTTAATTTTTGAGTTATTGCCCTTTGTTGTTTTTCATGCTTGAATTTTGTCCGGTGCATGCCCCAGCTTTACAACGTGGAGTAAGACGGGCGTATCTTGCGACAATTTGCCGCTCTTGTTCTACAATGTTTTCTACCCTATCAAAGACATCTCCTACAATTTTAGCAATGTTAAATTTTGGGTCTGCATATGGTTTGGATTCAGATGGGTCTAACATTTTATTGTGTGATAAAGGGTTAAATGATATCCTTCCCAAAACAAAATTCAATTTTTTGAGTCACATTTATTTTGTTGTCTGCAAATACTTTTAATTTGGACCAGTCTAAAATTGTGGTGAAGGATTATATCTACTTTTACAAAAGCATGGCTCATATTTATCATTTATGTAGCAGTCAAGGGGTTAATTATTGATTTAGTTTAACCCATTACCAAACAACAAATTTATAGACTGGTCCACATTGAAAGCATTTGCAGACGACAAAAAAAAATTGATTGAAAATTCAAAATTTGTTTTGTGACAGGTAGAAAATATTGTGGGAAAAGGAGAAAATGCTGGTTACCAGCATTTTCTCCTTTTCCCACAATGTTTTCAAAAGGCGTCTTCCTCAGGGTCGTTAAAAGTCGGGATTGTTGGTAAAGGGTTAAACATATTTATTTTACATCAATTTAGGAACAAGTTTGTACAACTTACACTAATATCCCTTGATTCTGCTTCCTCTGAACTACACCAGTACTCATAATAAATATGTGAGCCTACGAACAATTCCGAAGTTGACACCCGCTACCGGATATCAAACTCAGGACCTTTTGGTTATGAGGCCGATGCTCTACCTCATGACCACAGACACCACAGACAATTATAAACTTGATCGAGTAATGATGTAAATCTTTGTTTTCAGTTGATAGCTGGTCTGTATTCATTTCGTGTGAAAGTTACAGGGACCAATAAGTTTGGTGAGGCAGTTGTGAATGTAACTGTTGAACCTCGTAAGTCTTTATTTCTAGTTCAGCTGTTTTCAAGGAAAAAATTAGAATATTACTATGGGCGTGTTGTTGACCATGTTGCTGGCATGGTATAATGTACCATAGAGATGCTTCAGTTTCCATTTTTCTGCCAGACTGCTGCTTACATTCCTTGTTGCTAGAAAGTCTAGTTTTACCATCATTGTTTTGGCTCTTAACTCTTTACCAGACAGCAAAATTTCAGACTGGTCAAACTTCAAATCATTTGCAGTTGACAAACTCGACATGGAGAGTAGAAAACATTGTGGGAAAAGGACAAAATGCTGGTTACCAGCATTTTCTCTTTTTCCCACAATGTTTTCAAAAGGCTTCTATCTCAGGGTCATAAAAACCAGGGATTGTTTGGGAAAGGGTTAAAAGGTGTAGAAGTGCAAGATGCAGTTTTCAGATATTTGATATGGATTGTTAAGGAAACATTTCCTTTTGAACTAAGTAATTTTTAACTCTTTACTACAGGAGAAAACTTTAGACTGGTCCAAATTGAAAGCGTTTGCAGACGACAAAATAAAGGTGACTGAAAAATTGAAATTTGCTCTGGGAAGGGTAGAAAACACTGTGGGAAAAGGAGAAAATGCTGGTTACCAGCATTTTCTCCTTTTCCCACAGTGTTTTCAAAAGGTTTCTTTCTCAGGTGCGTCAAAAGTAGGGATTGTGTGGTAATGGGTTAAAGTAGTGCCTATTTTTCTTCTGTATGAAAGCATCTTGCAGTTGTAATAATTGTTTATCATTCATTGAAAATTTGGATGGTCCATAATGAAAATATTTGACAATAATTCATAGGCAGCTGAAATGAGAGGGTTTGTTTTTAAAAGAGTAGAAAACATTGTAAGAAAAGGAGAAAATACTAATTTACAATATATCTCCTTTTTCCATGATCTTTCCAAAGATCTTCACTGCCAGTATTGTTGAAGCAAGGGGTTTTGTTGTTAGGAGTTAACCCATTACCATATGATCTCTACTTTTGACAAGAATCCTTTAGAAAACATTGTTGGAAAAGGAGAAAATGCTGGTAACCAGCATTTTCTCCTTTTCCCACAATGTTTTCTACCTTTCACAAAACAAATTTCAAATTTTCAGTCACTTTTATTTGTCTTCTGCAATGCTTTCGATTTAGTCAAGCCAAATTTTTGTCCAATGGAAATGAGTTAAGTCACCTTTTGTGTACAGTTTTAGTTTTTAATCAAAAGTATAAGGATCACATAGTTACATATAGCATAACATTTATCTGAAAGATTTTTACATATTTCAGCTGCCAGAAAGAACAAACCCCCAATAGCCAAGATTACACCAACCAGTCTAGTAGTCAAGTTACCAAACTCTGCTATCTTGGATGGATCAGGTTTGTGGACCAATCAATTAGTTTCATATTGCCACTGCCAACCAGTGGCATAACCCTGTCCCAGACAACAAATTTAATTGTTGCTTCAGTGTATGAAACTATTTTTAACTCATTACCAAACGACAATACTTTAGGCTTGTCCAAATCGAAAGCATTTGCAGACGATAAAATAAAAGTGACTGAAAATTTGAAATTTGTTTTGAGAAGGGTAGAAAACATTGTGGGAAGAGAAAATGCTGGTTACCAGCACTTTCTAAAGGCTTCTTTCCCAGGGTCGTCAAAAGTAAGGATTGTGTGGTAATGGGTTAATTGGGTTAAAAATATTTTCGGAAAGGGATGAAATGCTGGTTATTAGCAGTTTCTTCTTTTCCCACATTATTTTCAAAAGCTGTCTTCCATAGGGTTTTTACAGCAGTGAATTGTGCGTTAAGTCTATACCACACAATCCGGAGATTTAAGGATCCTGAGGAAGAAGCCTTTTGAAAACATTGTGGGAAGAGAAGAAAATGCTGGTAATCAGCATTTTCTCCTTTTGCCACAATGTTTTTTACTTTTCTAAAGTCAAGTTTCAAATTTTGAGTCGTGCTTATTTTGTCATCTGCAAATGCTTTCAATTTGGACTTGTCCAGAATTTTATCGTTTGGTAAAGAGTTAAGTCTTTACCATACAATCTGGAGATTTAACAATCCTGAGAAAGAGGCCTTTTGAAAACAATATTGGAAAGGAAGTGTCTATCGGCACGACGTTCGTGCCGATAAGGTCCGGTATTCGCACGATGGTCATAGCCCTAGGGTCGAAATTATTGCCAAGGGTTTATATAGTGAAATCTTCTTGTTACTATTCATTTTAGCCCTATCTTAGGCCTACGGGGTCTTATATGTTTTAAACCATTCCCAAGTATTGTAATGTTTGGTGTGAAGGGGTCTTACGTAGGCCTATCAGCCAGTGGAGCGATAAGTACGGGAGTGTTGTGGATTAAATCCAGTAAAGGAAGAAACATTTGAGTTTCATTGGAGAGGAGGAGGAGGAACTTGAAAAAAAAGATCGCGGCCCCAAAGTAGGGGGAAAAATTAGCCGCATCACCTACCTTCAATGGTAACAACTATCTGCACAATCAGTGATTTCTTTAGAATTTCGAGAAAAAAAGTAACTGGATCGAAGGGCCGCCGAAAATGAAAAAAAGACGGCTTTGTAATATGGCAAACAAAATTTCTGGTACTCTAAACCCTATCCCCCCTTTAACCCTTTCCCAAACAACAAAATTAAAGTCTGATCCAAGTTGAAAGAACTTGCAGGCAGCAAAATAAACCACGCAACTCAAAAATTGAAATTTGTTTCCAGCGGGGCAGAAAACATTGTGGGAAAAGGAGACAACGCTGTTTACCAGCATTGTTTCCTTTTCCCACAATGTTTTCAGAAGGCTTCTGTCTCAGGGTCGTTAAAACCAGGGAATGTTTGGTAAAGCGTTAAATAAGTCAATATTTTTCTCCAAACGCGATAGTTAAAGTACAGTCAGTAGTCCATTTCTTGTCGTGCGGATAGTGGTGCTTAACAGCACGACTGTCGTGCGAATAAGAATGGTTATCGGCACGACCGTTGTGCCGATATCATCCATTATAGGCATGACCGTCGTGCGGATAGCCTCGGCCTACTGGAAAAGGAGAAAATGCTAGTAACCAACAATTTCATCTTTTTCCACAATGTTGTCTACCCAACCATAGACAAAAATCAAATTCTGTTGTTTTGGAAAGCATTAACCCTTTTACCAAATGACAAAATTTTAGACTGGTCCCAAGTGAAAGCGTTTGCAGACGATAAAATGATTGTGAGTGAACAATTAAAAATTGTTTTAAAAAGGGAAGAAAACAGTGTGGGAAAAGGAGAAAATGCTGGTTTCCAGCATTTTCTCTTTTGCCCACTATGTTTTCTAAAGGGCTTCTTTTTCAGGGTCGTCAAAAGTAGGGATTGTGTGGTAATGGGTGAAAGGGTCAACTCTCTTTATTTACACTGTAGAAATTGAAGGGCACATGAACAAGTTGGTGTGCATGTCACTTTATTCATTTTTACCCTTATCACAGAAATTTATGTTTGTCCAATCCTAAAGAAGACTTCTAAAAACAGTGTGAGAAAAAGAGGAAATGCTGGTAACCAGCATTTTCTTCTTTCCCATATTGTTTTTGGACCTTTCAAACATATAACAGACCTTTGAAAAAAATTTGGTTTGTGGTCTGCAATATTTTTTCAATGTAGACAAGTTTTGATTTATGGTAAAGTGTTCGACCATAGAGAACATTTGGCACTAGTTTATCTATTTTTGTTGGCTGGATGGATAAGGATCAAACTGTACTTTGAGTGCAGTCTCAGCTGACTACTACTCTCCATAAGCTTTGGTAAGATAAGCAAACCAGAACAGCCTCGAGATTGCATGTATTGTTCTAATTTTAGATTCAGATACAAACCTTTTTTGATAGGCTGAGACAGAATCAGAATTTCAGATTAGTATGACTGGTGAATAAGACCACAGTGACAGATTTCATTTACCTATTTGAAAATATGCATTAACGTCCCAATACTGACCAAAAGTTAACTGTTTGGAAGCCAAATGCAGACAAATTTAGTGACTACCCTATAACTCCATACAAAACTATCCTGAGTTTTAATAGCGCTTTTGAAGGAGGATTTTGAAAACAATGCAGGAAAGGGAGAAAATGCAAATAATCATTTTCTGGTTCGTTTTCTACCCTTCTAGAGACAAATTTTGTACCTTGATCCGAATTTGAAATGTCTATCAATGCTTTGAACATGGTTGAGTTTTAATTTTTTCATCAGGTAAAGAGTTAAAAGTAAGAATATTACTAGTGTATTACAGCACAGTCTGTCAAGTTCAAGATACATATACTGGCAGAAAAATGAAATGTAAAACTAGAATTAACTCCGTACCAAACGACAATATTGTAGGCTTGTCCAAATCAAAAGCATTTGCTGAGGATAAAATAAAAGTGACTGAAAAATTGAAATTTGTTTGGTGAAGGGTAGAAAACATTTTGGGAAAAGGAGAAAATGCTGTTACCAGCATTTTCTATGCTGTTACCAGCATTTTCTCTTTTTCCCACAGTGTTTCCTAAAGGCTTCTTTCTCGGGGTCGTCAAAAGTAGGGAGTATGCGGTAATGGGTTAATGTTTCCAGTTTGATAGACTCTACTCTAAGAGACGATAATGAAAAAACTGAATTGTGTTTATCACTTGGATGGCAGAAAGGAAAAAAGAAGTTGTTGAATAAAGAGTTATCAACCCCGTCTACTACTACTACCATTTCAGACAGTACAGATGATGATAAGATTGTGAAGTACCGGTGGGAGGAGGTCAAAGGTCCCCTCCAGGAACAAATTATTACAGGCGACAAAGCGATATTTAGCCTTGATAATCTTGCTGCCGGAAACTATACTTTTAAGTAAGTCCTTGATCTTTTGAGGGCGTTGTTGACCTTCTTTAGAAGTAGTTACTTAACCCTTTACTCCGTAGATACCCATCTCTATGCATTGCTTGTAGGAGCCTTTTGGAAAAGATTGTGGCAAAAGGTGAAATTGCTCGTGACGAGCAATTTCACCTTTTGTCACAATGTTTTCTATGCTATCAAAAGGTGTCATTTACACATAAGAAATGGCTTCATCCTTGCTGTTATTAGGGTCAGTTAGAGATACCATAGAAATGTCTCATGGGGTAAAGGGTTAATTTATCCCTTTTCATAATCTTTGACTATTTTGTCCTATTTCTTCTATAAATAATTCTTAAAAACATCCTGGCAAAAGAAGACATTGATAATAAAGAACAATTCTTTCAAATACAGTTAGTCCTGAATCTTTGGATATGTATCTGTGGTAGATAGTTTTTTTTTTAAAACATTGTGGAAACTGCAAGTTTCGCATTTGAAGTTGCAGAGAGAACCTCCTTGGTAGTAAATGCCAAACTTAACTCTTTATCAAAACAACAAAACTTTTGACTGGTCCAAATTGAAAGCATTTGCAGACAAATTAAGGATGTCTCAAATGCTGGATTTTGTCCTTCATAGAGTTGAAAACATTGTGGGAAAAGGAGAAAATGCTGGTAACCAGCATTTTCTCCTTTTCCCACAATGTTTTCAGAAAGCTAAACGTAGGATTGTTTAGTAAAGACCTCATTTGTATTCCTCTTTGACCTGTTTTCCGTTTGTCATTCTCCATTTTTCTATTCTTTGTGATAATGGAAGAGCCCATTTCAAAATTATGATTGATCAGTCTCTTACGAATTTGGGAATACTAGTATTATTTCTACACTGTCTGGAGCAAATTTTAGTCATTTAGCTTTAACTCTACCAAACGACAAAACTTTAGACTTGTCCAAGTTCAAAGCATCTGCAGACAACAATATGAATGTGAGCGAAAAATTAAAATTTGTTTGGGAAGGGTCGAAAACAATGTTTTTAAAGGCTTCATTTCCAGGGTCGTTAAAAGTCCAGAGTGTGTGTAAAGAGTGAAAAACTTTGTTGTAAATTAGAACTGATTCATGTTAATTTAAGCTTACCTCTTTAACAAAAATAATGGACTTGACCAAAATGAAGGGGTTTTCAGATGACAAACATGGCTCAGTGGATGACTTCTGGTTAGAAAACATGGTAGGAAATGGAAGAAATGCTGGTCACCAGCATTTTCTCCATTTCCTTCAGTGTTTTAAAAAGGCATCTTCACCAGGGTCGTTAAAACAAGGAACTGTTTGGTAAAGGGTTAACTCATTACCAAACGACAATATTATAGACTTGTCCAAATTGAAAGCATTTGCAGACGACAAAATAAAAGTGACTGAAAATTTGAAATTTGTTTTATGAAGGGTAGAAAACATTGTGGGAAAAAGGAGAAAATGCTGGTCCTCAGCATTTTCTCCTTTTCCCACAATGTTTTCTAAAGGCTTCTTTCTCAGGGGCGTCAAAAGTAGGGATTGTGTGGTAAAGGGTTGATACATGAATAACTGTAAAAGCAAATCAATGAACAATTTCTTCCTTGTACACAATGTTTTAAAAAGTGGCCTTCTGCTGGATATAAAGATGACGTCTGAAAGAGGTAATGTTTTATGGTTGGGTTTTGTGGCATTTGTCAAAGACAATGCCACTATGAGATCAATATTAAATGTTTAAAATTAAATTCTGAACAGCATGTATGGTAGTTTGTGCAAAACCGAAGGAAATAAACCCGATATACTCAATTTTTCTAGACAAATGGGTTTTTTTAAAAAAAACCTCAGATATATAATTGGAAATGGCATATTGAAATAAAGTGCACATGGCCATCGATCATTGAAATACTTCTTTTTGATTGAAAGTAGCTTCGTCTCTTCATAGCCAGCTCTGGCACAATGATATACACAAAATTTGCCTTTTATCCACTTTGTTTCTGTGGTTGTTCGTTCCAAAACCAGTTCGTCCCTGGGCTTATTCGCTCCATGATTGCATGCTACTCATTTGATCGTGCATGAATATTTTCAGGTAGAAAACTTAATTGTAATGTTGGGAATTAGACCCTGACGGCCAAAGACATCTCAAAATCATAGTATCCAGATGTAAAATTAATTGAATTCATTGTATTTATATGGCTTCTCTATCTTTTTTCTACAGATTGACAGTTACAGATTCTGATGGTGCTACCAATTCTACGACAGCAAATGTCACTGCAATAAAAGGTAAACTTTGTCAGCCTGTATCCTTTTAACTCTTGACCCTTTACTCCGTAAGGCATTTCTATGGTATCTCTAATTGACCCTGAATAACAGCAAGGATGAAGCAGTTTCTTAGTTGAAAATAAGACAGCGCAGAAAACATTGTGACAAAAGGTGAAATTGCTCGTCACGAGCAATTTCACCTTTTGCCACAATGTTTTCCAAAGGCTCCTACAAGTAATGCGTAGAAATGAGTATCTGTGGAGTAAAGGGTTAACTAAACGACAAAATTTTAGACTTGTCCAAATTGAAAGCATTTGCAGACTACAAACATGATAAAAGATTTAAAACTTGACTTTAGAAGAGTAGAAAACATTGTGGGGAAAAGGAGAAAATGCTGATTACTACATTGTCCAAGTGAGTTTTAGGGTATTGTAGGCCATATGATAAGGACCGATCCATGCATGTACAAAAATGTTAACTAGCTGGTCTGTGTAGAGCGGGTGCATGTAATTCCGAACGACGTCTAATTCCGAACAAGTTCCTATTTATGACCTTACTTCTTTTGCACTACTGTACTGTACAGATATGACATCACATGTATGACGACACTTTATTAGTCTTTCCTATTTCGCCAGTTTGGAGTCGACACCGTAATTATATCTCCCACAACTTCAACTTAGTTTTGCTACCCGCAATCGGGTGTATAAAATTGTGACATTCGCTAATCCAACGACATTGTCACTTAAGGTTACCTCGCTGCACAAAATTGCTAGAAATCTGTTTTTGTATTGTTTTCTTAATAGTGAAACTATTATTTTCCAGCATCAATAGACATTTTAAATCATTACATATAGTTAATGAAAAATATTTGACTGTTCGGATTTCAAACCTTATTTTCCCAGACTGGTTTTAATTACGAATTAGGTAAATAGTGTTAAGTTCAATCATTCACTGGTGCAAGCTCGTTTCATATGCTTGTTTCATATTATAAGAATAAATCCATTGTTATGTTGATATCTTGAGCATTACTGTAAAATGATGGTGAAAACATTGTGACAAAAGGCGATATTGATCATCATAAGCAAAAACTCCTTTTTGTTACAGTATTTTCAAAACTTAATTTCAGTTACACAAACTAGGCAACAAGATTTAAAGGGATTTTTTCCCCTTTCTGTTCCATTCCGTGATTATGTAATGAGCCATAGATATTAATTAGACTGTGATCCCATCAGCATACCTCGATATCTGACAGAACTGCAGTCAACATTGATACCTGTCCAGAGTTGTCATTGTTTGCATACACAAGTATGTTCGCAACTACCCTCAACTTCTGGTACAGGTATAGACTGCTCTTAACGTGTGTTTAAAGTGGTCATTTTTAAAAATTGCCAAAGTGTTGGGATTTACAACCACATGTGTTTGGATTCATAACCAGCGTTTGTAATTTCAACCCTTCGGTTACACTGTAGAAATGCCCATAACTCAATATCGGTGCACTATACTGCATTAGTTATCAGTCACAATTGAAAGGAATACACAAAAGATGATCCAAATTATGTCACCTGTTCAATAGGTGGTTTTATTTCCGAACTACAAATTATCATGCTTAGGCGTTGGGAAATGAGTGCACTCGCTCTACTACTCAAATTTTTATTTTGTATTATGATGTTCTATTGTGTTAACAGAAACTGACTATCCACCAAAAGCCAATGCTGGGTCAGATATTGTGATACATTTACCAGATAATTCAGTAACTTTATATGGGAACAGCAGCACTGATGATAAACAGATAGTAAGTTATGAATGGACAAAATCATCTGGTGATGAACTCACTGCAAACATGCAGGTAAACAATTGTTTTCCAATAAGATTTTGTTTTCAGTAACCATTAAGAATAGCATTCGTTATCTTTATTTATGTATGAAAAGTAACGCAACTTCTGATTGGCTAACCTGGGTACCTGATCAGGAATTGTTGTTACTTTCAAATTTTTATATTTAGAAGAGTCATAAGTATCAGAAATGCAATCAAGAATGGTTTTCCTGTTATATATTGTCCTAATCCTTGTTTATTGAGTTTATTAAAATCATTTGCACTGAGAAGAGTAAAATGCCAAACAAACCATTTAGATATGGCTTGCAACACACGAAAAGGGGTGTTAGGACATTTGCATAAAGTGTCTTCCCGGATCAGCCTGCGCAGTCTGGGCAGGCTAATCTGAGACGGCACTTTACAACAACAATAGATTTTGTCCAATGGTAGACTTGCACCAAACAGAAAATAATATAAAAATGGAAGGTGTCGCCGCGGATTAGTCAGTGCGGACTGCACAGGCTGATCTGAAACGACACTTCACACAAATGTCCGAATGCCCCTTTTTGCGTGTTGCAGACTATATTATATTGTTCAAGAAATTCTTTCTTTTCATAAAAATAATTCATTTTATTCATTTTTTATTGGTCAATTGATAAGTAATATTTGTTTGCTCAGGGAGCTTGATCAATTGTTTGTTTTCCATGATACATGTATTTGTTTGTTGATTAACCCTTTCCCAAACAATCCCTGGCTTTTACTGGTCAGGAATAGAAGCCTTTAGAAAACGTGGGAAAAGGAGAAAATGCTGGTAACCAGCATTTTCTCCTTTTCCAACAACGTTTTCTACCCTGTCATATAGAAAAATCTTTTTAGCGACTGTTAATTTGTTATCTGCAAAATGTTTTCAATTTGGTCTGGTTCAAAATTTGCCATTTGGGAAAGGGTTAACTCTTTACCAAATGGCAAAACTGTAGATCAGTCCAAATTTAAGTCCACTGTTAGTATGGCTCATAAGTTGAAATTTGTCTTGGGAAGGGAAGAAAACATTGTGGGAAAATACTGGTTACCAGCATTTTTTCCTTTTCCTGCAATGTTTTCAAAAGGCTTCTTTCTCAGGGTCGTTGAAAGTCGGGATTGTATGGTAATGACTAATTGGTTGATTATTTAATGGCCGTTGTACTTTACTTGAATCCATTGACTATTTGTTTATACAGGGTGTAAGAACAGAAGCACTACATCTAACAGAATTACAGGTTGGAGATTACACTTTTACACTGAAAGTCACAGACTCGGCCAATCAAGTGTCAACTGCTGATGTTCATGTCTATGTTAAACCAGGTAATCCTAACATACTCATGGCTGTGCAGATATTGCATTTTACACATTTGTGTTTGACGGCTTTTTCACATGCTTCCATTATTTTCAAATCGTAAACAATTCAAAAAGAGCCCTACCATAGCATGGGGTTAACCCTGTACCAGGGTTTTAACAGACTTTTTAACACTTCTGTGAAAGAAGCCCTTTGAAAACATTGTGGGAAAAGGAGAAAATGCTGGTCATCAGCATTTTCTCCTTTTCCCACAAATGTTTTATTCCCATCCTAGTTCTATAAAATCCCTTTGACCTAACAATCAGCTGATTCATGAGTTATATTGGTCTGTTCATGTGCAGAAAATTTACCAATACCACAAAGTTTCCACCCAGGTCAGCCTGTTCAGGCATACCTTGGGCAATACTTTTTGCAACTGCTTTAACTCTTCACCAAACAACAAAATTTTGGACCTGTCCAAATTGAAAGCATTTGCAGATGACTAAATCAGTGTGCCTCAAAAATTTAATGGATTTAGGAAGGGTAGAAAACATTGTGGGAAAAAGGGAAAATGCTGGTTATCAGCATTTTCTCCTTTTCCTACAATGTTTACAAAAGCTTTCTTTTTCAGGGTTGTTAAAAGTAGGGATTGTGTGATAAAGAGTTAAATCTTCTTTTTACAGAGCTTAGGTCAAAGGCTTTAATTTTGTTCCTCCATGTACCAAAGATGTCTTTAAAATGAAAGGGAATAAAGCTGTTGAAAACTTTTGATTTAACCCATTACCATGGGGCAAAAATTTAGACCTATTGAAAACATTTTCAGATGACAATTTCAAAGTTGCTCAAATTGTGCAATTTTGCTTTGATAGGGTTGAAAACTTTGTGCGAAAAGGAGAAAATGCTGGTTATCAGCATTTTCTCCTTTGTCCACAATGTTTTCAAAAGGCGTCTTCCTCAGGGGCTTTAAAAGTCATCATTGTGTGGTAACGTGTTATAACAGAAATTTCTGGTAACCAGCATTTTCTCAGTTTTCCTCTATCTTTTAAGCCCTTCATATGCCATCAATTGGCTTACATTTCATACCTTGTCTGGAAAATGCTTTCAACTTGGATATGTCTGAAATTTGGGTTCCACCAAGTTTTGCTATGGGAACTGGCCTTTTAACCCTTTCCACACAATCTCAGGATTTAATAACCCAAAGAGATAAGGTTTTTGAAACCATGGTAGGAAATGTAGAAAATGTTAGAAACAAGCATTCCTTTTGCCATACCATCTTTTAAAAAACAGTTAAATTGTTGTCTTTTAAATTCCTTCAATATTGACGATTTTTAAAAGTGTATTAATCCATAGGATTTGGTGCTTTGTCTCCTGTGGTTTTTGAGCGTTCATCAAGTCTTTCTGCTGCTTTTACTGAAAAGGATAACCCAATTTCTTCCACGCCATTTAAGATGTCATTCTAATTTACAGAACAAAACAATCCGCCCACAGCTGTAACAGATGGTAGCATCGAAGCCTCATTACCCCTTGATAATATTTTATTAGATGGTAGTAACAGTACAGATGATCAAAAAGTTGTTTCCTATCTTTGGCAGCAAGAAGGGTGAGTTATGTTTAACCCTTTACCTGTGTGGCTCAGTGGTAAAGTGTAGGACTCCTGACCCGGGGGTCCTGGGTTCAAGCCTCGCTGGCTCCACTGGGTTTTTTTCACAGGAGTGTCCTTGGGCAAGACACTTCAGAGCCTAGCCTAGTACTGGTGAAATCCAGGAAACATGAATATGTGAACTGTCACCGTGATATGACTGAAATACTGTTGAAAGTGGCATAAAACACCATTCAAACAAATTTAACCCTTTACGACATAATTTTGAAGTTGAATAACCTGGAAAAAGAATGCTTTTGGAAACACTGTAGGAAAAGGATAAGATACTGGTAACCAGCATTTTTTCCTCTTCCAACAAGGTTTTCTGCTCATCCTAAAACAAATTTTGATTTTTCAGTCACATTTATGTTATTGCCAGCAAATGCTTCCAGTTTTTAACATTGATATTTTTGTGGTCTTGTAAAGAGTTAGACCAGAAATCCCTCAACCATAAATGCAAACAAATCTTGTGTTAACCCATTACCACAAAATCTCTACTTTTGACGACCCTGAGAAAGAAGACTTTAGAAAACATTGTGGGAAATGGAGAAAATGCTGGTAACCAGCATTTTCTTCATTTCCCACAAAGTTTTCAAAAGCCTTCTCTTTCACGGGCGTTTAAAATTGTGTGGAAAAGGGTAAAAGCTTAGTACCAGTGATTGAATCTCTAGGAAAGCATGTCTAGGTGTGCTGGCATCTGCAATATATATGAAAAAGTGTTGAATGTTTTACATAATTTTTGATGTTTTCATGGTTTATTTCATACAAAGATCACAGTATATGTCATTTACCTGTCGTTTTCAGAGGTCCGACAATTCTTTCATTGGCTGATGCGGATAAGAGTATAGCCACAGCTAGTGGTGAAATCAAAGTTGGAAAGTACATGTTTAAACTGACAGTAAAAGATAAAGAAGAATTAAGCTCAACCGCAAGCTTAGTGGTCAATATAAAACAAGGTGGGTAGAACTTTCGGATGTGAGTTTGTATGATGGATTTTTCTTTTTCATTTCTTTGATCAATTCTGGGGCTTATCCGTGTGAAACTTGTTTATTTATAATGGTTGGTAAATTAGTACTTGAATATTAAAGTAAAGTGGTTCTACCTTTTACTAGGAGATTTAACTCTTTACCAAACAACAAATGTTTGGGCTGGTCCAAACTGAAAGTGCTTGCAGACAACAAAATAAATCTAACTCAGAATTTTTTATTTTTTAACCAAAGGGTAGAAAACATTGTGGGAAAAGAAGAAAATGCTGGTTACCAGCATTTTCTCCTTTTTCCACAGTGTTTTCAAAAGGCTTTCTTCTATGGGTCGTTAAAAGTCATCATTGTGTGGTAACGGGTTAAAGTAAAGTCATTCTACCTTTTACCAAGAGATTTAATCTACCAATCACTAAACTGTACTTGCTCTTACCCTTACCCTGTTCAATAACAACCATAAAACTTTCAAGTCGATAGTATAAACCCAAATGTTGCCTTCAACATTATTTTTGAGAGAAAAATTCTTCAGCTTATCAGGCAGTGTAGATCTAAGATCAGTCTGCATGACCTATGGAATCTGACCTTGATCTTCACTGTCTGCAAAAGGTCAGTGAGTCAAACTTACCAGCTTTAGGGTTAAAGGACCTGAGGAAAATGACTTTTGAAAACAATATGGGAAAAAGTATAAAATACTGGTAGTCAGCATTTTTACCCATTTCCTCAATGATTTCTTTAGTTTCAAAGACAAACTTTATCATTGGAGCCAAAATGTAATGAGAAAGGGAGAGACATCAAGAGGCAGAGAGTGAGAGAGAGAGAGAGAGAGAGAGAGAGAGAGAGATTCACTTGACTTACAGTCTTACCATTCTATAAGTTTCCCATGGTCTATGCTTCACTATGAGTGGCATTCCAGTTTTTTTTCCAAAGAACCCCTATATGTAAGACCAATCTCTTTCCTTCACTTGTCTTTGCAATGAAAAAACTACAGAAAATTATGACATATTTTAGTGGCCAACGAGCCTCCAGTTGCCCAAGCAGGGGGAGATGTTGTCATCCAGTTGCCCCAAATGTTGGTTACTCTTGATGGGTCCAAGTCTACAGATGACCACAAGATTACAGACTACAGGTGGACAAGGGATTCTAAATCTCTGGCTGCTGGGGTAAGTCCTGAATCCTTTTGTACCACTAGCTCTATATAAAATGACAAAATTTTACCCTTGTCACACTTGAAAGCATTTACAGATGACAAATTAACCCTTTACCAAACAATCCCTGTATTTTATGACCCTGAGACAGAAGCCTTTTGAAAACATTGTGGGAAAAGGAGAAAATGCTGGTAACCAGCATTTTCCCACAATGTTTTTTACCCTGCTAGTTTTTGAGTAACATTTATTTTGTTGTCTGCAAATGCTTTCAATTTGGACCAGTGTAAAATTTTATCGTTTGGTAAAGAGACAAAAATTGCTCAGAAGATTGGATCCTTGATTGAAAGGGTAGAAAAACATTGTGGGAATAGGAGAAATGCTGGTTACCAGAATTTTCTCCCTATTCATCAATGTTTTCGATAGCCTTCATTCTCAGGTTCTCTAAAACTTGGGGGTTGTATGGTAACAGGTAATGAAAAAAGGAGATATGGAAATTTCTTCTTCAGCCGGTGGGTGGATTCTTATTAATGCATTATTGCGCTTGGTCAGTGAATTCATGGACCAAATCTTGATTCTTTACTCTTAGCCAGACAAAATAACTGTAGATTTTCCCAAATTAACTCATTACCAAATGACAAAATTTTAGGTTTGTCCAAATTGAAAGCATTTGCAGACGACAAAATAAAAGTGACTGAAAATTTGAAATTTGTTTTGTGAAGGGTAGGAAACATTGTGGGAAAAGGAGAAAAATGCTGGTTATCAGTGTTTTCTCCTTTTCCCACAATATTTTCTAAAGGCTTCTATCTTAGGGTCGTCAAAAGTAGGGATTGTGTAGTAAAGGGTTAAATATGGTAGAAAACAATTATAAAACAGTAGATAAAAGGAGAAAATGTTGTTTGTCAGTATTTTCTCCTTTTCCCACAATGTTTTCAAAAGGCTTTTTTCTCTGGGTTGTTAAAACTTTGGATTGTGTTGTGACAAAATTTTGGACTTGGTCATGTTAAAACACTTCACAAATAACAGCCATGGTGGGACAAGTATAATAGGATATGGTTTTGGAAGGATAGAAAACAATATGGGAACAGGAGAAAATCCTGGTTGCCTGCATTTTTCTTTTTCCCACAATGTTTTTAAAGGGCTTCTTTCTCAGGGTCGTTAAAAGTTGGGTTTGTGTGGACACCCTTTATCCATAAGGCATTTCTATGGTATCTCTAATTGAGCCTAAATAACACCAAGGATGAAGCTGTTTCTTATGTGTCTATGACACCTTTTGATAGCATAGAAAACATTGTGGCAAAAGGTGAAATTGCTTGTCCCAAGCAATTTTACCTTTTGCCACAATTTTTTCCAAAGGCTCCTACAAGCAATGCGTAGAAATGAGTATCTATGGAGTAAAGGGTTAAGAGATAACACAACCCAACACTTTTGCAGGATTTTTTGAATGGCTCAGACCATCAAGCTGTTTTACAACTGTCCAACTTGGTGGCGGGTAAATATGTGTTTACACTGACTGTGATGGACGCTGAAGGATTGACCAGCAGTGATAGGGCCTCGGTCACTGTTAAAGAAGGTAAGACCATTGTACAAAAACCTTTATCTTTCACTAGCTGATCCTGAATACATACAGCCCTAAGTAGGAAGACCTTTGAGAACATTGTGGTAACCAGGAATTTTCCCTTTTCTCACCCTGTTTTGTTCCCTTTTCTCGATAAATCTCATAATTTCAGGTTTATTTAACTCTTTACCAAACGATCCCTGGCTTAAATGTTAGGGCTTATATATCAGGTGTTAACTGATTTCAGTAGAGACTAAGTATGACAGCTGTATGTTTTTTAGACCTGTACAGTTGACGAATTAAGTTTGCCTTAAAAGATGGTAATTGTATTTATAGAACACAAAAAAAAAAAATGGAAAAAGAGAAAATGTGGTTTAGATACAAGGGTTGTTTTCATAAATTAGATTTTCATTTTTCATTCATTGTGTTTCTTATTGGTTCATTTGAATGATTCTGATTTGTCAGTTTGAATTTTTTGTTTCAGATACACACAAGAGAGACATGTTAGAATTACTTCTAGATACCAGTATAAACAGATTTACACAAGAAAGCAAGGTACAATACATGAAAATGCTCCTGTTTACACTTTTAGTTAGTAATAACCCTGTTTAGAAAATTTGTTGATTTTGTGTCTTAATGAATATGTTTCAGCAATATTATGGCCAAAAGGATGAGAAAGAGATGAGAGAACAAGAAAATACTTAATACAAGTACAAATGTATTTTTGTGTGATGGTTTCAGGAGCCTTTAATCATACACCAAACAATCCCTGATTTTTTATAACCCAGAGGAAGAAGCCTTCTGAAAACATTGTAGGAGAAGGAGAAAATGCTGGTAACCAGCATTTCCTCCTTTTCCCTCAATGTTTTCCGCTCTTCTAAAGTCAATTTTCAATTTTTCAATCAAAATTTATTTTGTTGTCAGCAAGTGCGTTCAATTTGGACAGGTCTAAAATGCTTTTGTTTGGTAAAGAGTTAACAGAGTTGGATAACATTAGGGTGGTTTTGGTAGTGCTAACCTTTTACCAATCAATCCCTGGTGTTTATGACTGAAGTTAAGGCTGTGGAATACACTAGAGAAAAAGAGAAAATGGTGGATTTTGCCTCATTTAGCTTTTCATCTGCAAATACTTCGAATTTAAACCAGACTAAAATTTTGTCTTTTGGTATTGTGTGTGTCAGCTCACTTTCTGTTTTTATGTAGGAAAAGCTTGAAGGAGAATTAGCATTATTGTTACCAAAGATGAAGGAAGAGGGAGACACTGTGATTGAAATACAGAGCATTAAAGAAGATACATCTACTGGAAAGTAAGCATACAATGTGTTTCTTGACCTCTTGTTTATCTATTAGGCACAAAATTAACCCTGAACTCTTTACCAAAAGATAAAATTTTGGACTTGTCCAAATTCAAAGCCTTTGCAGACGACGAAATTAATGTACTTAAAAATCAAAATTTTAAACCCAGCAAGCCATCACATAGTGATATGGATTTATATAATAGTCACTTTTTAACCCATTACCACACAGTTCCTACTTTTGATGCCCTGAGAAAGAAGTCTTTAGAAAACATTGTGGGAAAAGGAGAAAATGCTGATAACTAGCATTTTGTCCTTTTCCCACAATGTTTTGTATCCTTCACAAAACAAATTTCAAATTTTCAGTCACTTTTATTGTGTCGTCTGCAAATACTTTCAAATTGGACCAGTCTAAAAATATTGTCGTTTAGTAATGAGTTAACAACCAACCTAATCCCCAGGTACACTAGTCCATCGACATATAAGGAACTGACCAAAAATTTTAGCCCAGGTCAGCCTGTGCAGACAGTGCAAGCTGACCTGGATTGATATTGTTTGCAGATGCATTAAGGCCCCTTTTTTAAGAGCATGAGGTTTTTTTTTTTTTACTCCATACTTCATATTTAAGTCTTTTGCAGACAGGGAATCAGCTGAAGATCAATTGATGGTATTAATCTGTTTTACCTATTCAAAACAGTCCTGACATTACCAATGAGGGACCAGGCTTTTGAAAACTTGTGGGAAAAGGAGAAAATCTTCGTGGCCAGCTCTTTATCCTTTTCCCACGATGTCTTCTACCCTTCCATAATTTCAATTTTTGAGTAACACATAATTTGTTGTCTGCAGTTGCTTTCAATTTGGCCATGTCTGATATTTTTTTGTTTGGTAAAGACTTAAAGGTTTAAAGAAAATTTTGTGAGATATTGTTTTGTAGAGAGTCAGTGGGTCAATCCGCTAACATTATTTACATCAATCAACTAACATTATTTGCACGTCAGACTAAAGACACAGTTGTAGTTAAAGATAGATATTTTGCAATAATCTTTTATCCAATTTTGTTGTGTTTTTACCCTGAAATAGTAAATTTTAACTCTATACCAAATGACTAATTTGTAGACTTGCCCAAATTGAAACCATTTGCAGATGACTAAATAATTGTGGCTCAAAAATTTTAATTTGTTTTCGGAAGGGTAGAAAACATTGTAGGAAAAGGAGAAAATTCTGGTTACCAGCATTTTCTCCTTTTCCTACAATGTTTTCAAAATGCTTCTTTCTCAGGGTCATTAAAAGTCGGGAGTGTGTGGTAAAGACTTAACACAATCCTGACTTTAACGACCCTGAGAAAGACGCCAATAGAAAAAATTGAGTGAAAAGGAGAAAATGCTGGTAACAAAGATTTAATTTGTTGTCTGCAGATGCTTTGAGTTTGATCCCACCCAAAAGTTTGTCTTTTAGTAAATAGTTAAGAAACATTTGGGGAAAAGGAGTAATTGATGAAAATTGATGAGCACTGCTGCCATTTTCCACAGTGATTTAAACCCTTTAAATTGCAAATATAAGTAATATTCAAGCCATTATCTATTTGTTTTCTACATACTCTTGCAATGTGGATTAGCAAAAGTTTGATGCATTTTAAAAGTGAAATTTGTTCTTTTAACTCTTTCCCAAACAAGCCCTGGTTTTTAAGTGTCTGAAGTAAGAGTCTTTTGAAAACACTGTTGGAAAAGGAGAAATTGCTCGTAACGAGCAATTTCTCCTTTTCCCACAGTGTTTTCTACCCTTTTTGAGATTTTTCTGCCATTTTCTCAAAATCTAAAATTGATGTCTGCAAACTCTTTCAGTTTTGAAGAGTCCAAAATTTGTCGTTTGGGAAAGGGTTAATGGAATTGATTCTCTTCTTTACAGGCTCAGGGTTCAATTTTATGCAATGAATGTAATGCGTGGTAGTAAAGTATACAGAAGTGGGGTGGAATCCCTAAAAATATTGAAGAAAAAGCTGATGTCCTCATCCTATGTGTTGGAGTTTAAAGTTATCAGGATTGACACAACAAGTAAGTGTATCTGGGGGCTACTGCCTCTCTGACTGTATCAATGACAAAAGATGTTCACACTCCTGCTCTTTACTACATGGTAAAAGTATAAGCTTAACCCATTACCACACAGTCCCTACTTTTGATGACCCTGAGAAAGAAGCCTTTCGAAAACATTGTGGGAAAAGGAGAAAATGCTGGTAACCAGCATTTTCTCCTCTTCCCACAATGTTTTCTACCCTTCACAAAACAAATTTCAAATTTTCAGTCACTTTTATTTTGTCATCTGCAAATTTTTTAGATTTGGACAAACCTGAAATTTTGTCGTTTGGTAATGAGTTAACTGTTTTGAAAGCTGTTACAGATTTATCAGTGATATTTGACTGAAATGATTAGCTTTATCTTTGAGTGGTTGAAATCATTTAAGAGAAAAAGAGAAAATGCTTGTAACTCTGCATTTTCTCATTTTCTCACAATTTTTTCAAAGACTTCTTTATTAGAGTCCATAACTTTTGACCACAAAATTCACAGTTTTAACAGCCCGGAGTAGAGATTCTTTTGAAAACATTGCAGGTTAGTGAGAAAATGCTTGTAAGCAGGTTTTTTTTCCTTTTCCCACAATGTTTTGTACCTTATTGCAGAATATGGTAAGGTCGTTTTGACCAATGATGAACATTGTTGGTACGCTGCCAAAAGAGATAAAGCAATTGTTGGAGTACCATTTACTTTCCTGCCTTTTCTTTTTCCTGTCCAATTCTTTCCATGTTTATCTCTCTTCCCGTTCCCCGCTATTTTGTTGACCACAGTAGAATCAAATGTATATGGTAGATACCATTGTTATGAATGTTCATCTCAATTGTTTTGTTGGGGAGCCATCCTATTTTTAGTTCATAGCACTACAGTTTTTAAACCCGTTTCATGCATGAAATTTAACATTTTTGAAACTTCACTAAATCTCTGGACTCAATTTTTCATTTTCAGTTTGCCAAAATAACTGTTCAGGGCATGGAGTTTGTGATCAGAAGACCAAACAATGTGTTTGTGAAGCATTCTGGACACAGAACTTTTTCCGCTATTCCATGAAAGGGGAGAGTAACTGTGGTATGGAATCCTGGCATCAACTTTTCTTTGATTAGCCGTATTCATGATCCATTCTAAATACAGTCAACTCTTGTTATCTCGAATCTCTGGGGACAACAAAAATAGTTTGACATAACAGGAATTCGATATAAGAATTTGAGGACCGACTTCGAAAATTCCGAGTAAACATAAATAAGAATGGGGATAAATAATTGTCATGGATAATTATGTGGAACAACTCCTGGAAATTTAAAGGTTCCTCGACGGTTTGCTTAATCATAGCAAAAGCACAATTAAGTTGCATTTCTGATGACATTTATGCGCATTCAACAAATAAATAGGCCGCGTTTGTGCAGACCGACTTGAAACATGAAAAGGCTGACTTAAAACACGAGCGATTATAAAGAGAGGCAAACTAACAAGCCTCACCGTTCAGTGTTTTTTACACGATGTGTAAGTCTTACATGAACCTCTGCTACAAACTTTTTGCACCTTTATAATCCGATGTCTATATTGAATCAATTAAAATAATGAAGTATCGTGTGAATTTGGGACCTTATTATGTACAAACCATAGCAGAAATATGGATGAAAATATGACCCGAAATACGAAATTTCTCTCCAAATTATTTTGATATAACGGGTTTTGGGATGCAATGGGTTCGAGATAAATACTAAAATCAATATGAAATAAAGAGACTCAAAGTTCCGACATTGCTTCAACTTTGACATAATAGGAGTTTGGAGATAAGCGATTTCGACATAATGAGAGTCAACTGTATTGTTCAAATTGTAGATAAGGATACTGATTTAATCAATATTATCAACTGGGATACAATACCATAAAATGGTGGTTTCTTATTTCAGAACCATCCATCCCATACTTAATGGTCCAAAGGTGAGAAGATTTTGAAGTATTGTTGGAAAAGTTGTAAATGCTAGTGATCAACTTTTTTTTTTTACCTACAGTGTTTTTATCCTCTTAACTGATTACCACACAATCCCGAATTGTAACAACCCTGAGAAAGAAGCCTATTGAAAGCATTGTGGGAAAAGGAGAAAATGCTGGTAACCAGGATTTTCTCTTTTTCCCACAATGTCTTCTACCCTTTTGGAAACAAGTTTTCAGTGACCTTTTTTGTGTTGTCTGCAAATGTTTTCAGTCTGGACAAGTCTAAAACTTTGTTGTGTGGTAAAGAGTTATGAACGTCTCCCAACTTTTGAGCTGCTGTTTTTAATGTTGTCTGCAAATACTTTCAGTTTGGGCAAGTCTAGAGAATATTGACTGGTAAACAATTAACATAGGTGTCTATACAGAGATGACTGGCAAACACAAGTGGCTGTTAATTTTGATTCAGCTTATTTTGAAATTAATGTTAATTGTCTATTAGAAGAGAAAAAAGCTGATGTATTATTCTTCTCTATTTACAGACTGGAGTATTTTGTATGTTGTGATAGTATGTTTCATAATTGTGATTTCTGTGACGGGTGCAATATGGCTGTGTATATGCTGCTGGAAAAGAAGAAGGTAACTTTTATTACATTTCTGCACAGTTATTACATTTTCTGCACAGTTATTACATTTTCTGCACAGTTGCTTACCAGTATTTTCTGCTTTTCCTACTATGTTTTCAACAGCCTTCTTTTTGAGGTTGATTAACCCTGCACCAGACAACAAAATTTTAGCCTTGTTCAAATCTAAAGTATTTGCAGATGATAGTTTCAAAGTGACTTTTAAAGGGTAGAAAACATTGTGGCAAATGGAAAAAATGCTAGTTACCAGCATTTTCTCCTTTTCCCAAAGTCTTTAAAAGGTTTCTTTCCAAGGGTCATTGAGGGTCAACAAAGGGCTAAAACAGGGAATTGCTTAGTAAAGATATTAAGTAAATTTATGACCAGATAACAAAATTACACATATGACTATATTGAAAGCATTTGCAGACCACAAATAAAATGTCAATCAATAGATGGATTCCTTTTGCTGCCTGAAAGGGGAGCACAGGCTCTGTTTTTTTTAGACTGATATGCAGCATTTTCTCCTTTTCCCCACAATGTTTTCAAAGCTTTCTTCTTCAGAATTATAACAATATGGTTTAAATTCCAGATGCAGATGTAAATTTAGATCAAGAAAAAGACACAGATACTCGTTGCTTCAAGATGAAGATGATGAAAATGAGAATATTCCGATGAAAAAAGGTAGTTGTCACATTGTTCAAGGTGTTCCAATACTGGGTTTTTGATATATTTTTTTTTCTATAGCTTAGAGCTTGACATCAATTCTTTGCGCAATTTTCAGACACTGTTCGATATAACAGACTAGGTAAATTAAGTTAACAGAATGTGTCTTTTGAAAGGGTAGAAACATTGTTAGAAATAGATAAAATGATATCCAGCATTTTCTCCATTTTTTCTGTTTTTTAACTCATTACCAAATGACAAAATTTTAGGTTAGTCCAAATTGAAAGCATTTGCAGACAACAAAATAAAAGTGACTAAAAATTTAAGATTTTTTTTGTGAAGGGTAGAGAGCATTGTGGGAAAAGGAGAAAATGCTGGTTACCAGCATTTTCTCCTTTTCCCACAATCTTTTCCAAAGGCTTCTTTCTCAGAGTCATCAGAACTAGGGATTGTGTGGTAATGGTTTAAAGCAGTCTTCTAGAAGTGCATTTGAGGTAAGACCTGTGTAATGCACTTCCGATGAACATTGGGCAAAAATTCTAATTGGTTGTTAAATAAGGATAAATAAGGATTTATGCCGAAATAATATTTTTGCACATTTCTAAGGATCAGAAATTCCGTTTATGTCTATCTTGAAACTTTTTTTTGATACTTTTGTTTGCTTTTTAAAAAGGGAGGTAATTATGATTTTTTTTTTTTATTGAGAATATAGCGGTTTTATATTTATAAATGATAATTCAAAGAAGGAAAAAATGGAAAAAATGAAAAGGTGAAAGTAGTTAGATAATACTCATTTCTAATCATAGCTAATTTTACAGGATGATATTTTAGTGGAAATAGCTGTTTTCCATTACACAGGTCTTACCTTGAACTCAGCATTACACAGTAAAGGGTCAACAAGTATCTTGATATTTGGGGTAGAATAACTGACTGTAAAAACTTGTAGTCCATAAGGATGAGAAATTTTTCCTCGGTTGATTCCCTGGCAAAAATCTAATGCCAAGTATTGATCAAGATTGTTGTAACTATGAGAGAGCCCAGAATTTCATGCTGTATAGATCTTGCCTCTTAACTCATTACCAAACAACAATATTTTAAGCTTGCCCAAATCAAAAGGATTTTCAGACGACAAAATAAATTTGACTGAAAATTTTAAACTTGTTTTGTGAAGGGTAGAAAACATTATGGGAAAAGGAGAAAATGCTGGTTACCAGCATTTTCTCCTTTTCCCACAATATTTTCTACAGGCTCCTATCTCAGGGGCGTCAAAAGTAGGGATTATGTGGTAATGGGTTAAACAAATACAAGGGAACATAGGGAATATTTAGCTCTGCCCATATCAATTCAGTTGTATTAATAATGGATTTTTCTCTTGATACTGCTTTTTTACATCATTTTATCTACCAACCCTACACCCATTTCCCATGGAGGTTTCACATATTGGTCTTCAAGGTCGAGGTCACCACTGTGGTTCAAAGGTCACTTGCACGGGAATAGTGTCAGCTGTTATTTATACTTCCTGAACATGTGGTCTGATTTTAAAATCTTTCACAAAATGTTTCTAGCTTAATGAGATGAGATAAAGAGCAGAAGCTTCACAAGGACAAGGTCACAGGGTCACATTCACCTGATCTAAAATACTTTAATTCACAGAAAAGTCACAAAGGTTTGGCAAAAAGCATCTAGTACTTTTAACAAAACCTTTCACAAAATTTTTATTAACTGTAATTACTGACAAGTTGATATCATTTGATTACTGACAAGTTGATATCATTTGATTACTGACAAGTTGATATCATTTTTTATTTTTAGTCTTTGCATGGCATGTTTTTTGTCATTTTTAGTTGTAGTCCTTTTGTTTTGACCTTAACTCATTACCACACGACAAAATTTTAGACTGGTTCAAATTGAAAGCATTTGCAGACGACAAAATAAAGGTGACTGAAAAATTGAAATTTGTTCTGGAAAGGGTAGAAAACACTGTGGGAAAAGGAGAAAATGCTGGTTACCAGCATTTTCTCCTTTTCCTACAGTGTTTTCAAAAGGCTTCTTTCTCAGGGGCGTCAAAAGGAGGGATTGTGTGGTAATGGGTTAAACAAAACAAAATTTATTATCTTCCTCAGTCTGGGGAAAAAAAATGGGATATAATTGTAAAGGTTTAGATCATTAAGGTAACTCTGTGAGGAAATAATATTTTGTTACTGGATATATGGAATGTAAGGACAGCAAACTAAATATATTCCATCATGAAGGGAAAAAAAAGGTTAAGTGCTTTTGAAATATTGCAGATTTTTGTCATGAGCTAAAAATTAATCTTTCTGTGTTGACTCTTAACCCTTTCCAAAAGAAGCCCTGGTTTTCATGTGTCTGCAGTATACATGTAAGTCTTTTAAAAACACTGTGGAAAAAGGAGAAATTGCTCGTAACGAGCAGTTTCTCTTTTCCCACAGTGTTTTCTACCCTTTTTGTGAAGTTTCTGCCATTTTCTTCAAATCTAAAATTAACGTCTGCAAACTCTTTTGGTTTGGAAGAGTCCAAAATTTGTCGTTTGGGAAAGGATTAACCTAATTACAAAAAGTTGTTAAAACTCTTGATTGTTGTTAACTCTTTACCACACGAGAAAATTTCAGACTGGTCCAAATTGAAAGCATTTGCAGACGACAAAAGAAAGGTGACTCAAAAATAAAAATTTGTCCTGGGAAGAGTAGAAAACACTGTGGGAAAAGGAGAAAATGCTGGTTACCAGTATTTTCTCCTTTTCCCACAGTGTTTTCAAAAGGCTTCTTTCTCAGGGGCGTCAAAAGTAGGGATTGTGTGGTAATGGGTTAAAGAGTTGATAATTGAATTGAAAAGCATTTAATGTAATGCAAAAACTCCTATAGGAAATCAAGCAGAAGTGTGTACATGCTCATTTTCAGGGTTTGGTCTATTTTCGGACTATGAAAGCTCGAACTAATGGTAATCCACTAGACATAAGCACAGGCTTTCAGATATTAACAGTTATAGTTATAATAATAGTATTAACTCATTACCAAATGACAATATATTAGGCTTGCCCAAATCGAAAGCATTTGTAGATGACAAAATAGAGGTGACTGAAAATTTGTTTTGTGAAGGGTAGAAAACACTGGGGGAAAAGGAGAAAATGCTGGTTACCAGCATTTTCTCCTTTTCCCACAATGTTTTCTAAAGGCTTCTTTCTCAGGGTTGTCAAAAGTAGGGATTATGTGGTAATGGGTTAGTAACAATAACAATGATGATTATGTTTGATTGCTTATATCAGTAAAAGAGCAAGCATAGACCATAATATTTATATTTATGTATAATATATTAACAATTACTCTCTCAGAATAACTTTCAACTCTTTACCAAACAACAAAACTTTAGACTGGTCCAAGTTGAGAGCATTTGCAGTCGACAAAATAAACATGCCTAAAAATCTGAAATTGTGTAAGGAAGGGAAGAAAACATTGTGGGAAAAGGAGAAAATGCTGGTAACCAGCATTTTTTTCCTTTTCCCACAATGTTTTCAGGAGGCTTCTTTCTCAGAACCGTTGAAAGTCAGGATTGTGTGGTAAAGGGTTGATTAGCTTGTGGACAGTCTTGATTCAGATTAGACTACACAGAATTTGCAGTTTCATCTTAGAATCAGTTCTTGGAATGCCATGGGCAAAATCCACCAATCATTTCTTAACCCTTTTCCAAACAATCCCTGGTTTTTACGACCCTGAGATAGATGTCTTTTGAAAACATTGTGGAAAAAGGAGAAAATGCTGGTAACCAGCATTTTCTTCTCTTCCCACAATGTTTTCTACCCTGCTGGAAACAAATTTCAATTTTTGACTAATGTTTCTTTTGTCTTCTGCAAGTGCTTTCAATTTGGACCAGTCTAAAATTGTGTCGTTTGGTAAAGGGTTAAAAAAATTCTTCAGTCTAATTCTCCAGGCATTTCTAAATTTGAAAGTAACAACTTCTTATTGGTTATATCATTTGTTTTAGCCAATTAGAAGCAGTGTAATTTTAGAAAATCTTTAAGGGTAAGACTAAAGAAATTTATAAAGAATGTTTGGTGAATACATAACCTTGTATAAGCCCTCCTGGATGCTTTAGTTGCACCAAAATCCATGGGCAGGTCATTGCAGTTACCCAGCCTTGTACTGGGAAGATCGAAGAATAATGAAACAAAAGTGAGCTATCACAGTGATACAAGTCTGTTCTCGGGTCTTTACCATAAAATATTTTGTGAGGTTTTTCTGTCTAAAGTTTAGATTCAAATCAGCCTAGTCTTGAATCCACATGATTCAGTATTTTCGCTTGAACTTACACTTAATGCACTCTTTTTAACCCTTAGAGCACTTAACCTTTTACCAGATGACAAAATTTCAACCTCGTCAAAATTCAAAGCATTTGCAAATGATAATTACAGTGTGGCTCAAATGGCACAGTTGTACTCTTAATAGGAAAGAAAACATTGTGGGAAAAGGAGAAAATGCTGTTAACCGGCATTTTCTCCTTTTCCCCACAAAGTTTTCAAAAGGCCTCTTTTCAAGGGTCGTTATAAAAGTCAGCATTGTGTGGTAAAGGGTTAATAAACCTAATTTACACTTTCAATCTAAAATTATTACCTAAATAATTGCATTTTTAAGATTGATATTATCCAGAATGTCTCGGCAAAGTTTTCAATGTGGATCAAAAATCTCAGTCTACACTGGCTGCAGAGTACAACTACAGTTGTGAAAGATGCAAGTAGCATTTATGTTTAAATTTTTTGCAGAGAACAGCAAGATTACCAGCTAAGAAATCATCAACCAGCATACTAGATTACTTAAAAAAAGATTCCTAAATAGATTCTGATCGAAAGATAGAGCCATAAATAACTCCTTTAACTCTTTACCACACACAAAAAATTTAGACTGGTCCAAATTGAAAGCATATGCAGACAACAAAATATAGGCAACTGAAAAATTGAAATTTTTTCTAGAAAGGGTAGTAAACACTATGGGAAAGGGAGAAAATGCGGGTTACCAGCATTTTCTCTTTTTCCCACAGCGTTTTCTATAGGCTTCTTTCTCGGGGGCGTCAAAAGTAGGGATTGTGTGGTAATGGGTTAAACTCCGAATTAATACAGCTGTGGAATATACAGGGCGTATTCATTTCACCTGTTCTGGCACAATATTCTGTGTTCTGGAATGCTGTTCTGGAACGTGCGAAAGGAATATTTCAGAACACAATACAGTGGAACCCCGTTATAACGAAGTGCGCTATAGCGCTGATTCCGTTATAACGCGGGTGTCCTTTGGCTCCCAAAATTTCGGGGGTTGACCATTTTCGAGTCTGATCCGAATCCACCATTGCTCTCACAAGAATCTTCGATTAAAAAAAAAAAGACCTCTCGGTCAAATAAAAAATCAATACCGTACACATAACGTGACAATTTTTCACACCTTTACCTTGTTTATTACATTTATCACCTATGGCTTTGCACAATTACTTTGACAAATACACGCACAGTAGGTAACAAAAGGACCTCGTCCCATAATTGTCTTTGCAAACAATCTTGCATTATACAAACTTTACGTCAATATGTCTGTCTGTATGTAGATCGTAACGGCGATATCAGAAAATAGCCGAATGACTCTCTTTCTACCGACTACACAACGTGCACGTGACACGACTGGGGTACTCTTGCAATTATCATTACGATACGCAGAAGGGTTGTATCAGAAAATATAAAGCAACAGAGATACCGGCTTATTGCGTGATTGCATAGTTTTGAATCGAGGTCAGCCCATAGCCAGGTGTAAATTTTTCAGGCGAAACGGTTTAAGTGCGTACGACAAACACTTGCACTTACAACCCTCTCGCTTTGCATTATTGGTGTGTTACGTCATACATGTACCACTAATGCAAACTTTACTGCAAACATTGTGTGGATAAACGACTGATGTGATTTCTTTACGGATAGTGGGTTAAATTTCCCTGTGACTTTCATCATGTACGGGGGTCTTATCTTGTTTGATTATTAAGGAGATTTCTTTCGTCATTGCCGATCAGGGTTCGTTATGCACATTCAGCATGATTAAAAAAACATGGCGGCGGCACCGTCTGCAATAGAACACGATACCGTTTAATTTAATTTTGGAATGAATCTAGCGGTAATTTAGCAAAACAGCGGCTGAATAATTCTAAAAGAAACGGTCCTAAAGATAAAATAAGCTCTTTTACGTAGTTGTAACGTTATTTGATGACCAGATTTGCTGACAGAAACTAACTGAGAATAGTTCAGGCGTTACGTGCAAAAGAATCTAAATTGTTCAATGTCCTATAAATAATGTAAAAACGTAAATAGGCATGTGTTAGTTTTAGTATTTGGAACATTGCTATTTCATTTTTGTCAGAATGAATTTGCGAAAAACTACAATTAATAAGCCATAGTTCTGTAGTCTGGCAATGGTTGGCGGATGGGCTGCGGGTAGTGTGATGCGGGGGGGGTGGGGGGGGGATCAGCGTTATAAACGTAACCCCGGATATAACGCTGTTGACGACCGTGGCTCCCACCGACAGCGTTATAACGGAGCTCCACTGTACTGTTACGTAAGTATGTTCTGAATGAAGCACGTTCGGAACATTATTCTAAATCATATCGAAATGAAAGTACATTGGCATGATGGCTGCTGCAAGAGGTACTGTCCTAGCTGTGTTAGTGGAGAATATGATTAGCTGCACAGAGAGAGTAGAGATGAGTCTACTATACCCCTTTTTATGGCATTCATATGGTAAAAAAGGACAATTGCAAATTTTGCCATAAAGAAAATTGTCCGTCTCTCAGCCATCTTGAATCACCTAACAACTGTTCAGCAGGTGCGCTACACCTCGATTGGATTAGAACAGTCAGAACATGTTCTGAGGAACACGGCAAAGTGGTCCGAAATACCGTAATTCCCCCAAGTATTCGGACGGGAAAAAATAATTATTTTTTTTGGTGTCCGAAAACTTATTAAATTATTTGTGTGACTGTCCGAAAATTTCGGGAAATCTCTTTCCAACAACAACAACATATCCTAAAATAGACATCGTATGTACAACATACAGTAAGGCATATATTTCCTGAAAAGAACTGACATGAGATCGACCTTTATGGATTAATAAAACTTACTTGTAAAATGAGTTCACACAATTACGTATTCGAACGCAAATAGCTACTTTGCTAAATAATCCTAAATCATGGTCGTGATAAGGGTTATTCTTGACCTGACTAAACCTGGTTACGTCACCCATGTACACGTGCTTGTCTCCATGCCAACATGTCTTTGTACAGGTCGTTATAACTAGCCATCCCCTTATGCATTAAAAGTTTATCTTGTACCGTTTACCGATAAGATTTACATCTTTACTGCGTCACGGGTATTGGACTAAATATATACAGCCTGTGTAACACAAATTAGCACCTGCATCCAGTCTACCGCGATCAATCAGACACCAAACAAAGGATTTAAGCTTAAAACATAAATCGATTTACTCTTCTCAGGTACTTGCTAATTAACTCTTTACCACACAATCACGACTTTAAACAATCCTGCGATAAATCCTTTTGAAAACATTGTTGGAAAAGGAGAAAACGCTGGAATTAATTATTTTATCCTCTTCCCCCACTGATTTCTTCGTTATCCAATCAAAAATTATTTTAGCAAAATGTAATTGTCGTCTGCGAATCCTTTGAATTTTATCTAGTCCAATAACATTTTCGTTTGGTAAAAGTTTACTACATCCCAAACAAGCCTAAAGTTGTCGTATGCAGACTCTTTCTGTTTGGAAGAGTGTTTAATTTGTTGTCTGGGAAAGAGTATTGCCGACCTTCGTCGATCTTCTGAACCATTTTAATTTGTTGTTTGGGAAAGAGTATAGCGGGTCTTCGTCAACTTCTAAACCATTTTAATTTGTTGTTTGGGAAAGAGTGTAGCGGGTCTTCATCATCTTTTAAATCATTTTAATTTGTTGTGTGGTAGAGTACTGCGGGTCTTCTAAACCATCATAATTTCGTGTCCGAAAATTTAGGGACAATTATTTTACCAAGTGTCCGAACTTAGGGACAAAAAATAAATTATTTTGGAAAATAATTAATGGTGTCCGAAAATTTAGGGTGTCCGAATACTTAGGGGAATTACGGTAGTCCATTGACCTAGAACATGTTCAGAGTGTTCGGAGTAGCAAAAGGAATACGCCCACAGTCAAAGCTGCTTTATTGACCACCTCTATTTACCCTGTACCAAGCAGTCCCAAGTTTCATTGACACTGAGGAAGAAGGTTTTTGAAAACATTGTGGGGGTTTTCAGTATCACTTACCATCTGCATGTGCTTTTAGTTTGGATGAGTCTAAAGTTTGGTTGTGCGGTGAAGAGTAAGGCTAGTATAAATTGAGTTTCCAACACTGTATGCTCTTCTAATGAGCAGGCACCTGTACTAAGCAAGCCCATTTGAGTATCGCTTCAATGTAGTGGAAAATGAGACTGTATGTTCTAACTGATGAAAGCCATTGTAACAGGATTTATTTTTTCCTGTACCACAAAAAATAAATTCAGCTTCTTTGATATGGAAAAACAGCAAGTTGCCAGTTATGTTCCTGTATGAAGATAGGGGAGAAAAGCATGGACAGGTATATTCTATGTGCAGGAAGACACAATACAGCCAAGAGTTAAATATCAAATTCAATGCTTACCATTATATGTCAGCCACTGAGCAAGTGGAAATTATGTGTGTGTAGAGAAGAAAAGAACTTACAATTAATCTGTGACTGTCTCAGGCAGCATTCTCCATATATTTTTCGAGTAATGGGCTCTTTTCGCCCCTTGGCTTGTTCAGCCAGGTTTTTTCGTATAGGCTCATTCGGCCAGGTTTGTTCATCCCAATTGATTTCTCGTTTGTAGGTCCTAACTTACGCATCTGCCAATCAAAGGTGTTTACAGTAGATCGTTCACCGATTTGATTTTGAAAAGGTGATAACTGTGCATTGACGTCTATGCTTTACTCCATTGAAGATTATATAACTGTTCAATCAATGGTGTCATTTCCATTGTTACATTTTGAGAAGAAACAAAGCAAATGAAAAATGTCAAGGGAGCCATCCCCATCATTTCTATTTAAAATATGACATTGAGAGAGGCAAAAACAAAGCATAAATAAGTTCTATTCAACATACTTTTGTGCGTAAAATAATTCAAATAATTCATTTTTGAGGGCAGATAGCAATTATGATCCAATAGGGTTTAAAAGGTATTGCGGGATGAACAAGCTGGGGCTAATAAACCTAGGGACCAACAAACCCAAGGACAAACAGGTTTTGGGAAGAACAAGCATTGAGCCATTTTTTTGCACCAATGCCCACCCCCCCTTTAAATTCTTCCTTTAGATATCAAGACATGTGACTGAGTTGTCCGATCAGTTTTTTTTGTGAAATTCCGTCCTTCATTTGGGTGAATTTGTCATTTGCATAGGTCAATTTCTGTTGCTTAGTTGCAAAAATATGGTGTCACAACAAGAGTGTCTGAAAATATTTCAAGTACAGTAGATAGATGCCGTGTACAAACATGGAATATGTAATGAGTTAAAACTTTACCTAAAATCCTGTGTTTTAAAAACCCTGAGAGAGAGGGCTTTTGAAAACAATGAGTTAGGAGGAAAAAATGCTGGTAACCAGCATTGTTTTCTTTTCTGACATTGTTTTGACCCCAAACTTAAAAAATAAATTAATCATAAAAGGAGCATTCAAGTTGTCTGCAAATACATTCAGACTGAAGTAACCCAAGTATTGTCTTGTAGTAAAGGGAATGGTAAATATGTTGCTGATTTGTATATTAGTCATACAAGAGTGTGCTCTTTTTTCCCCAACTTGAATAAAATGTTTTAGGGTTTAACTCTTTACCACACAACAAAATTTTAGACTGGTCCAAATTGAAAGCATTTGTAGACGAAAAATTAAAGGTGACTGAAAAATTGAAATTTGTTCTGGGAAGGATAGAAAACACTGTGGGAAAAGGAGAAAATGCTGGTTACCAGCATTTTCTCCTTTTCCCACAGTGTTTTCAAAAGGCTTCTTTCTCAGGGGCGTCAAAAGTAGGGACTGTGTGGTAATGGGATAATTATGTTCAGATCAGCCTGTCTCATTATCCATTAGCCCATTTTTTTATTTTTTTTTTTAATTTCAGGTAAAATCCAGAACAGCAGCGTGATGATCTCAGAGTCTGATTTTTCCAGCGAGGAAGAAACGATTTTCGTGAATCAGAAAAAAACAAATGGACATTTATCCAAGTTGAACGGCGTATCCAAGCAGCATTTAAAAACTAAACTCAAGACGTAGCATGAGGTGTTCTGCTATCTTACTGTATTAAACAGCCACTTCTATTAAACAGCCACTTGTAATAATTTACCATACAATCCCTTGTTTTAATAACCCTGGAGAGGAAGATGTTTGTAAATCTTGTTGGAAGAGAAGAAAATATTGATACCCAGTATTTTCTCATTTTGAATGATATTTTTTATTCTTTCAAAAACAATTTCAACAGCTATTATTTCATATGAATTTTTTTCAATTTGAACAAGTCTAAAATTTCGCAATTTATTAAAGATTGAAACTTTACAACACAACAAAATCTTAAACCTGTCCCAAGCTAGAATGTTTACAGACCACAGTTTCAGTGTTTTTAACTAACTAAATTTGTTTTTGATGGAGTCAGAAAATATTTCAGGAAAAAGAAGAAAATGCTGATTACCATCTCACAATGTTTTCAGAAGCTTTTTGTTGTCACAGGATTGTTTAGTAAAGGGTTATGCTACAAATCTTTAGTCCTTTTGTGCAAAACATGACAGAAGGAAAATTTGATGAATTTGATTAATTTCCACAACTATCTCTAAATTTTCTGCAGGACTTTTTTTTAACTCCAGACTTTATATGTCCATTTCACTCTGTTTTTGTCTGCATACTTTCCTCCATGTTAAGTGTTTCAACCTCAGGGAATGCAAAAAAATCTGTTTGTGGTTCATCCAACTATGTATGTAGTGTAATAGAGTTTTGAAGGGGGTGGTGAGGGGTTAACCCGTCCCCAAACAACAAAATTTTTGACCTTTCCAAATTAAAAGCTCTCGCAGGGGACACACAACCTTTTTCCACATAATGCGACACTTAATGACCCTTAAAAAATGCTTTTGAAAATATTGTGGTAAAAGAGAAATGCTGATAGCCAGCATTTTTTCCTATTCCCTAAATATTTTCTACCTGAAAATACATATCTCTGATTTTGAGCCATATTAACCCATTACCACACAATCCCTACTTTTGACAACCCTGAGAAAGAAGCCTTCAGAAAAGCATAGTGGGAAAAGGAGAAAATGCTTGTAATCAGCATTTTCTCCTTTTCCCACAATGTTTTCTACTCTTGGCAAAACAAATTTCAAATTTTCATTCACTTTTATTTTGTCATCTGCAAATGCTTTCGATTTGGACAAACCTAAAATTTCCTTGTGTGGTAATGAGTTAAATTTGTTGTCTGCAATGCTTTCAGTTCAGACTAGTCTGAGAGTTTTGCATTAAATATGTCTCAAATGAAGGGATTAGTATCTGAAAGGGTACAAAACATTGTGGGAAAAGGAGGAAATGCTTTTCTCTTTTCCCAGGAATGTTTCCGAAGCCTTCCTCAGGTTTGTTTATATTCGGAATTTTTTGGTAAAGAGTTAACCCTTTCCCAAACAACCCCTTGTTTTTATGTGCCTGCAGTACAAGTCTTTTGAAAACACTGTGGGGAAAAGAGAAATTGCTTGTGACGAGCAATTTTTCCTTTTCCCACAGTGTTTTCTACCCATTTTGAGAACTTTCTGCTTTTTTTATCAAATGTGAAATTGTTGTGTGCAAACTCTTTCAGTTTGGAAGAGTCTAAAATTTGTCATTTGGAAAAGGGGATTTTATTCATCATTAAGAGGATCTGTGTTCCAAGCTCCCTTGACCATGCATGTTGTACCCTCGGGCAAGGTATTGTAAAGTTGAAACTAGTGAAGCACATGAATGATTTAACTTTAACCCTGTCCCAAACAAGCCCTGGTTTTTACGCGTCTGCAGTTGTACAAGTCTTTTGAAAACACTGTAACGAGCAATTTCTCCTTTTCCCACAGTGTTTTCTACCCTTTAGGAGAACTTTCTACCATTTTCATCAAATTTAAAATTATTGTTTGCAAACTCTTTCAGTTTGGAAGAGTCTAAAATTTGTCATTTGAGAAAGGGTTAAGAGTAATAAATCTGTGGAATAATGAAGAAGCAGTTAAAACTTTTTTTGATGTCTGAGATAACTTTAATCATGTCTAATTCTTACCCCTTGTAGCAGCATAGAAAAAAATATATATATAGACTTTCATAGACAGTTTAGATCAGCCTACACATTAACTGCAATCTCATCTTGGAGCTAAACCATTATTCACCCCCCACCACCCCACCCCCACCCCCACCCCCCCACACACACATCTCCCCTGCCTCTGTTTGTTGAAGCTCACAAGATTGAAAAAAAAATTTAAGTTTAAGCTGATTGTATTTAAGCTTTAATTAAAACCAGCATTTTCTCCTTCTACAAGAAAGTTTTCTAAATCCTTTTTCAACAAGGTTGCTAAAAGTTGGGATTATATGGAATATAGTGAATCCATGTTGAATTTTTGTCATTGGATAATGGTAAAAATGATTTTCCTTTTTGTGTTTATAATCAGTAATTAGAATCTATGATATGAATGGCTTTAAAGAAAGAGCCATGTATTGTTGTAGGCCTGTAGTCATTGTCATGTGAAAACTTTGACATTTCCTGATATTTTTTTTCTTATTTGATTTTGTGTTTATTTATCATCACCACTGGTGCAAGATACAGTTATTTATCACCACTGGTGCAAGATACAGTACGAAACCTATCCGTATTTCCGACAGCTACTTATTCTGCTAGGTATACAGCACTGTTACATGGGGCTCACTGTAAGTTAAAACCCATTACCACACAATCCCTTCTTTTGATTACTCTGAAAGGGAAGCCTTTAGAAAACATTGCAGGAAAAGGAGAAAATTTTCTCCTTTCCCCACAATGTTTTCTTTTCTTCCGAAGACAAATTTCAATTCTATAGTCACATTTATTTTGTCTTCTACAAATGCTATTAATTTTGACAGTCTAAAATTTTGTCATTTGGTAAAGTGTTAACCCATTACCACATAATCCCTACTTTTGACGCCCCTGAGAAAGAAGCCTTTAGAAAACATTGTGGGAAAAGGAGAAAATGCTGGTACCCAGCATTTTCTCCTTTTCCCCACAAAGTTTTCTACCCTTTCCAAATCAAATTTCGATTCTTCAGTCACATTCATTTTGTCATCTGCAAAATGCTTTCAATTTGAACCAGTCTAAAATTTTGTCGTTTGGTAAAGAGTTAAAGGATCATCTGCCAAGTCATTTATTTGTTTGCCAACAGTGGGAATAGAACCCACACCTTGAACTCTTTACCAAATCTCACAATTGTAGACTTTCCCAAATTGAAAGCATTGGCAGGCCACAAATTCAGTGCAGGTAGAAAACAGCGTTGGAAAAGGGGAAAAATGCTGGTTTCCAACATTTTTCTCCTTTTCCTACAATGTTTTCTTCAGGCCTTTTTGTTAGGGATGGTTAAAGGATTGTGTTGTAAAGGTTTAGGTACTGGTTTTCAGTATTTTCTCCTCTACCTACAATGTTTTCTAAAAGCCCTTTCTTTAGGGACTGGTTGACTCCTTACCACACAATCCCTACTTATGACGACCCTGAGAACAAAGCCCTTTGAAAACATTGTGGGAAAAGGAGAAAATGCTGCTAACCAGCATTTTCTCCTTTTCCCACAAAGTTTTTTAGCCTTCCCAACACAAATTTCAAATTTCGAGTCACATTTATTTTGTCACCTGCTAATGCTTTCGATTTCGATAAGCCTAAATTATTGTCGTTTGGTAATGAGTTAACTCTTTACCAAACGACGAAATTGTAGACCAATCCAAATTAAAAGCATTTGCAGACGACAAAATAAGTATGGCTCAAAAATTGAAATTTGTATTGGGAAGGATAGAAAACATTGTGGGAAAAGGAGAAAATGCTGGTTACCAGCATTTTCTCCTTTTCCTACAATATTTTCAAAAGGCTTCTTTCTCAGGGTCGTTAAAAGTCGGGATTGTGTGGTAAAGAGTTAAAGGGTTGTGTGGTAAAGGGTTAAGTGCTTCTAATAAAGGTGTCTGCTATTTCTGAGAATCTTTACTTCAGACTAGTTGGAAGAGAACCCTGGGATTGCTGGTTCGATTCCCGGCTCAATCAATTTCTTTCAGAGGATTGATGATAGTCATTGTGACAGAATTCATTCCTCACTGACCACTGTCCATTGTTATGGTCATGTGGGAAAGCAGCCACCAGCTTGGAAAGAATATTGTACAGAGTACTGATTTAAAGAAACTGTAGGAAAGTGTGGATAGGTGCATTGAATGCATTAAACACCATGTAATCAGTCAAAAGGGAACCCAGAACAAAGAGGCAGAAAACCATCAGGTTGTTTTTGTCACACTTAAGTTCCTGTGTTGACATAAATTGTTACTGAAAAGCAATTAGAGCCAAGCTTTAGCACCCAGATGTGGTGCTCTTGTTGTATTATTGTTGGCAGAGTTTGTTCATTGCCATCAAGCTGATTACTGCAATACGGCACTGTTGATTTCTATTAGTTTTATGGATTAGTAATTGTATCATATTGTTATATATTTTGGTAATGTCTTAATGCAATTTTGATTGATATTTCTTCACCGATTTTTTTTTTTTTCCTTTTTTTTTTTAGAACTTTAATCCTTGTAGTACAGAGATTAAGTTGCTTGTGCAGTCACTATTTATATCAAGATCAGGCTGCAGTCTGACCTTGGATTACAATGCCAGCTTAAAATAATGATAAAATAAGCTTTGAATTGGCAGTATCTGCTCTGCATATTTAGAACGGATTGAGAATGCCTGCTTCATATATTACTCTTTACCACACGAGAAAATTTAAGATTGGTCCAAATTGAAAGCATTTGCAGATGACAAAATAAAGGTGACTGAAAAATTGAAATTTGTTCTGGGAAGGGTAGAAAACACTGTGGGAAAAGGAGAAAATGCTGGTTACCAGCATTTTCTCCTTTTCCCACAGTGTTTTCAAAAGGCTTCTTTCTCAGGGGTATCAAAAGTAGGGATTCTGTGGTAATGGGTTAAGACTACAAGGGTTAAATTTGGGATTTATGACATGATTTTTACAGACTCATGACAGCTATCCAGAGTGCATGATTTTGATTGGTTGAAAATAAATTGTGATGAGATGGAGTTGCAGTTATTTTTTCCTATTTTACAGTTAGTCACAGCCACAGGCCTTTGAAATTCCTTGTGTGTATCTGGGCATACTGAAATTTTCATTGGTCAGTTTTTGATGATCATTACTAAAAATAGTGTATGTAGGCATCCCCTCTATATCATTTGCTCACCTGAGCACAAAGTGCTCATAGTGAGCTTTTGTGATCGCCCAATGTCCGTCATGCGTCGTCCGTCGTCCACAATTTCTTTAAACATCTTCTCCTCCTAAACCACTGGGCCAATCTTGATGAAACTTGGCAGGGATGTTCCTTGGGTGAAGCTCTACCAAAGTTGTTCAAGAGATTGAATTCCACCCATAATTCTGGTTGCCATGGCAACCAAAAGGAAAAAAATAGCAAAATCTTTGAAAATCTTCTTCTCTGAAAATAGAAGGCGTGGAGCTTTGATATATGGTATGTAGCATCTCCTAGTGGGCGTCTACCAAGATTGTTCATATGATGCCCCTGGGGTCAAAATTGGCCCTGCCCCGGGGGGGTCAAAAGTTTTAAACATAGGAACAAAGAAGGAAAACTTTAAAAATCTTCTCCTCTGAAACTAGAAAGTGCAGAGCTTTGATATTTGGTATGTAGCATCTCCTAGTGGACCTCTACCAAGATTGTTCATATGATGTCCCTGGGGTCAAAACTGGCCCCACCCCGTGGGTCACAAGTTTGAATCATAGGAACAAAGAAAGAAAACTTTAAAATTCTTCTCTGAAACTAGGTAGTGCAGAGTTTTGATATTTGGTATGTAGCATCTCCTAGTGGACCTCTACCAAGTTTTTTCTTAGGATGCCCCTGGGGTCAAAACTGGCCTTGCCCAGGGGTCACAAGTTTGATTTATACAGCTTGGTACTCAGGTGAGCGATATAGGACCATCATGGTCCTCTTGTATAATTATATCGTATAAGATGTGCAACAAATTTAGAGAAAATTGGTGCAGGATACTGAATTTACCTAACATCAGCGTATGGTAATCAGGAAAATGCATAAGATTTTCAAAATTTGTTTGATCAGCATCAGTACTTTGTTGCAAGAGTTGTGTTCAAAGTTTGTAGGTCAGGGAGAAAAATAGAATGTTCATTTTTAAACCCATCAGTTCCAAAGGGGAGGTTGTGTTCCCAGATTTTGGTCAATTATTCTCTTTCAAAGAGGTTACTGAGTCAAATTTTCTGTAATTACACCTTGTGTTGTTATATATGTTATATGGCTTGCAACACGCGAAAAGGGGCATTCAGACATTAGCGTAAAGTGCCTTCTCCAATCAGCCTGCGCAGTCCACGCAGGCTAATCCGAGATGACACTTTCTGTTTTAATGATATTTTCTGTTTTGGGAAAGTCTACTGTAGCACAAAATCTAATGTTATCGTAAAGTGCCATCTCGGATTAGCCTGCGCGGACTGCGCAGGCTGATCAGAGACGACACTTTATGCAAATGTCCGAATGCCCCTTTTCGCATGTTGCAAGTCATATATGGATGGGATGTTCCAATGTGCTACGGGTATTTCTGCAGTTCTTAGTTATAGTAAGCAATGATGAAGCCATGAAAATTTCAATATTCTCTCATGGACCAATTGAATATCATTGGCCTGTGGTCATGGCCTTGTTTTCAGGGAATATCACATCACTTGAAAAACTAGTCGGTAACATTTATACAGTTTCAAAGTCTCATATTAGATCATGTAGATTCAACCAAGGTTTATGATTGTTGATTGTCGGGGATTTGTAATCCTCAATGTGTACAACATAGACTATAGATTATGAGCAGATTGCACAAAACATGCAGTATGATCTTAATTTTACACTGTCTGCAACAAGTTTTGGCCAAAAGTGACCTTTATAATTTTTTTCCCATATTAACTCTTTACCAAACAACAAAATTTTAGACTGGTCCAAATTGAAAGCACTTGCAGATGACAAATTGAATATAACTCAAAAATTGATATTTTTTCCAGCAGTGTAGAAATGGTTCTATTCTGACTGTTGGCAAACAAATAAATGGTTACCAGCATTTTCTCCTTTTCCCACAATGTTTTCAAAAGGCTTCCATCTTGGGGGTCGTAAAAACCAGGGATTATTTGGTAAAGGGTTAAAGATGACCATCAGAGCTCCTGATAAGAGGGGGTTGATTGTATTGTAAATCTATTAATCCTCCTCCAAACCCTATGTTGTGGGTACTCAGTAGAATGAAACGATTCTAATGAATACCCATAATATAGGGTATAGTATAGAATAATTAATATTTTCAATTTTAAAATCAAAATCAGTCCTTCTATCTGGAGCTCTGAATGGACCAGTCATTTGTTACAGTGGTCATACTCTTTGCCAAGCAACAAATTTTTAGACTAGCTCAAATTGAGAGTGTTTTGCAGACAGTAGATTAGATGTTGTTCACATGATGGTACATGTATTTGTTATACCCCCCGCAAAATGAATGTTTTCAGGTGTATACTGGAATTAGCCTGTCTGTCCGTGTGTCCATCCATCCACGTGTTCTTCTGTGTCTGTCCGTGTGTCTGTCTGTGTACAAAATACTTGTAATTTTGTGTCGTGAACTCCTCCTACAGTTTTCCTTCAATTGTATTGAAACTTTGCACATATACTGATCATATATGGAAGATTTGCAAAACACAATTTTCAAGTGTCAACTCTTTCTGGTTGAGGAATTATCTCCCCTTGAACTTGACACTTTTTTCTGTCAAAGTGCTGGCGGGGGTATTAAGTCACATTCAATGACTTAAATAGGAATGAAAGCATTGTGGGAAAAAGAGAAAATGCTTGTTACCAGCATTTTCTCATTTTTCCACAATGTTCAAAAGTATTTTATCTGAGGTTCATTTAGAGTAGGGATTGTTTGTTTGGGGTTTAAGATGGTCTATTTTGAGAATTTCAAAATTTTCTTATAAACATTATTAAACACCCAGGAACTAAACAACACTAAATATTGCAAGGATTATGCCTGTGCCTAAACTAGATGACGATTTCTAGGACTCGTAAACATTTTCAAACCACGAATTGAATCTCTTACATCTAAGGATAAATGGGCATAGAAAGCATTTAAATAAGCAGAGAATAGTTTTAAGAAAAGATACCAGTATACTAGTTTATTTGTCTGTCTGAGAGATGATGTTGTGTGCTATAGATTTACCTTATGTTGTATTTATGATTTGTTTATTTTTATCCACTATTCTTACACATATACGAGGGCTTTTTGATATGTAATTTGTATTGTACCACAGCGCGATAACGCTTTGCACAATTTCATGGACGAAATTCATTCAAAGACAATTTGCAAACATTGTTACCAGTGATGAAACATAGGTTCACTATTTCGAACCAGTAAGAAAAATTGGAAACAAAATATGGCTAACTAAACATGGTAGAAGGCCTGTAGTTGCCAAAAGAAGCATAAGAACAAAGAAAGTTCTTTATTGCATATTCTTCTCATGTGATGGTATAACCATACAAATTTTGGTGCCAAAGGGCAGGTTACAGGTTGGTATTACGGAGATGTTATACTGAAAAAGCTAAAGAAATATTATCTTAAAGACCCCTGCATCCGGATTTAGCCATGTTCATCTACTTCATGATAATGCTCCATCACATACATCTGAGCTTGTGAAGCTATATTTGAAGTCTGAGAAGGTTACCCTCTTGCCACACCCACCATACTCTCCAGGTCTGGCCAAATGCAACTTTTTCCTTTTTTGAAAACTTAGAAAAGTTTTATCCGGTCGTAGTTACAAGTCCAGACAAGCCCTTGGCTCAGCCATCAGTCAGAGTGCCTTAGAGGTCTACCTAAATCAGTGGTCCGTGACACATTTCAGAAATGGATTCAGAGATTGAAATTATGTCTTTCAAACCACGGAGAATTCATTCCACTATTTGAGTCAAATGCTTTTGAGATAGCGTACAATACACATTACATATTGAACAACCCTTTTATTTGTATATTACCTGAATAGATATTCTTCATATTCTACCAAAGTATTTTCAAAGTTATCTACACCAAAAATGTATGATGTAAGGTGTGAATTACATGACATTTTGCTTATATGTTATCCAAATTTTTGTTTTGTTAAAAATTGATAAAGTCTGGTTTTTGAAATTATTTATGTGTTTTTTGTTTGTTCTGTGTAAAATTTGAAAAATTCTGGATTTGGAATTATTACCTCACCTGAGCAAGAAGTGCTTATGATGAGTTTTTGTAATCATGCTGTGTCTGGCATCCATTATCTGTCGTCAACTTTTACCTTGTGTCCGCTCTAGAGACCACATTTTTTATCCAATGCTCATGAAACTTGGTCAAATTGTTTGTCTTGATGATATCTTGGACAAGTTGAAATTAGGTCAGGTTGGGTCAACAACTAGGTCAATAGGTCAATATCTTAGAAAAACTTTGTGTATGCTCTAGAAGCCACATTTTCAGCCCAATTCTCTTGAAAGTTGGTAAGAATGTATGCCTTAATGGTATCTTGGATGGGTTATGGAATGGATTATTTCAGGTCAATAACTAGGTTTGAAAAATCCTGGAAAACCTTGTCTAAGCTCTAGAGGCCACATTTTTCAGTCCAATACTCTTAAAAATAAGTCAGAATTTTTGTACTGATAATATCTGAGATAAGTCCGAAAATGGGTTGTGTTGGGCCAAAAACTAGGTCACTAGTTCAAATCTTAGAAAAACCTTGTGTACACTCTAGAGGTCACATTTTCAGTGTAATAGTCTGTAAGTTAGTCAGAATGTTTGTCTTGATGATATAATGTTCAAGTGAGAAAATGGGTCATGTTGGGTCAATAACTAGGTCACTAGGTCAAGTATTTAAAAAACCTTGTGTATGTTATAGACCACATAATTATTAAGTCCAATACTCTTGAAAGGTGGTCAGAATGCTTGTCTTGATGATACCTTGGATGAGTTCTAGAATGGGTTATTTCAAGTCTGTAACTAGCGCAGTAGGTCAAATCTTAGAAAAAGCTTGTGTACGCTCTAGAGTTCGCATCGCCATGATATGACCTTAGCTGTTAAAGTGGTGTTAAACCCCAATACAACCAACTTGTTTTATAGTGGTTAACCCTTTACCTGATATGCCAATTTGAGGCTCTTCCATTTCAGCAGCAAATAAAGATATGATGTCAAAAATATGGACAAAATAAGGATACAAATATCTGATTGAGTAGAAAACATTGTGGAAAAAAGAGAAATTCCTCGTTACTAGCAATTTCTCCTTTCCCACAATGTTTTCAAAAACTGTTTGTTGTTGATAAGTGAAATTGAGTATCTATGGAGTAAAGGGTTAAATTGCCTGTTGCATTTAACCCATTACCACACAATCGCTACTTTTGACGCCCCTAAGAAAGAAGCCTTTTGAAAACACTGTATGAAAAGGAGAAAATGCTGGTAACCAGCATTTTCTCCTTTTCCCCCAGTGTTTTCTACCCTTCCCAGAACAAATTTCAATTTTTCAGTCACCTTTATTTTGTCGTCTGCAAATGCTTTCAATTTAAACCAGAGTTAATGAGCGCTTTGACAGTTAGTGTTAGATGAGAGAGAGAGAGAGAGAGAGAGAGAGAGAGAGCAATGTATGAGGGATATAATTATAATCATGAATCCAGAGAAATGTGTTTATTAGTATTTCATTTCATCTCATTTGTTGACTTGTTTTGTTTTTGGGAGTTATTTCTGTGAGGGTATTTATGAATTAAAGATGTATTTATAGCATTGATCAGATCAATAAAGATAATTGAACTATAATTCTCTTCTGTAGTTTGTTGTTTTCTTTTTAACATAGATGTTTCCAGAATATCGGAACTTATTTCATGCTTTCCAGTAGTTTTTCGGTAACCCCCCTGTCTCACAGACGCCGATTTCCAAAATAATCGTAGTGCTTCGGGAGAGCGCATTTTCTCCGATTTACCACGAATTCAAGCCGTTTTTCTCCGATCATACTTGGACGAGGGGTATTTTTAGACGTACCTTGGTGTGTTCCCGATGGGCTGCGAAAAACTACGATGCGATACGATTTACTACGCTTTTGCCCCGATTTTGTTCCTAAGTACGCCAAGTTTAGGAGCCGAGTTACTACGAAACAGTACGATCTCGACCGATTATCCCGATTTCTTACTACGATGGACTACGATGCACAAAGATTTACTGCGACATACGCCGACAGATCCGAATCGACTACGAGTTTCAAATCTGATTTCAGGATTATGCCCCGACTTCGTCCAATGGGTATAAATTCCGTGATTAACAGTAAAAAAACTCAATTATGATGTTGATATTAGTCTTCATCCTCAAACTCATTTTGCAGGACAACTGGCTGATCCGGCATAAAATCAGGGTCAGGTTAGTTCTCTGTGCTTAATGGTGGAGCTTGGGTGCTCGATGGAGGAGGCATATCTGTTGTAGCTGACTGCTTTTTCTTCGAAAGCCCCCTTTTTGGTCCCATTGTATCGAAGTATAGGGAAGCGTCTCGTTCAAAGGTTTGGAAAAAATCTGCAAATGAATCGTTTTCAAAGTTGATTTGCCTTTTTATACCAATCGGCATTCGGGGTACTTCGTAGTACTACGGGATGATATCTTAGCACATCGTACTTAATCGTTGTAGTTCGGTGTAGCTCGTGATGCTAGTCACGTATCTCGTCGTAGTTCATCGGCGAGAATCGGGAGTTACTCGTAGTGCATCGGCGTTATTCGGGGTTCATCGCCGAGGTAGGTACGCCGAAATAGGACCGAATAACGCCGAATAACGACGATTTGCTTACTACGAACAACGACGACTCAGTACGAGGTACACCGAGGTGCGCCGATTTCAGCACGATTTTCCAAATCGGGAGAAAAATTTGCGCATGTTGAAATTTTTGTCCCGATTTATTTTTGATCCCGAATTGATGCTGATTTGAGTCAGGAGGCACTACGACTGTCCCGAAGCTAGCTGATTTCGCGCCGATTTTGAAATTTTCGAAATCGGGATTAAATCGGGGTCTGTGAGACCGGGGGGTAAATAACAATGGAATATTTTTCAATATTTCATAGTTGCCACAGGTGGAAAGATAAACCCATTACCACACGACAATATTTTAGACTGGTCCAAATTGAAAGCATTTGCAGACGACAAAATAAAAGTGACTGAAAATGTGAAGATTTGTTTTGTGAAGAGTAGAAAACATTGTGGGAAAATGAGAAAATGCTGGTTACCAGCATTTTTTCCTTTTCCCACAATGTTTTCTAAAGGCTTCTTTCTCAGGGACGTCAAAAGTAGGGATTGTGTGGTAATGGGTTAAACCAATTTCAATTTAAGGCGAAAATGGTTGTTCCTGCACACTAGTTACCTAGGCAAAATGTGTGTGCCATTCAACCTGATGGCAATATGCTGTAATTAACCCTACATTTCTCACACAGGGAACTACCAAAAAGAATTGCACTGGATTTGATGGAAGTGTCTCTTTCCACCCCCCCCCCCCCCCTCCATCCCTGCAAATAATAATGATAAAATGATAGGGGTAAGAAGCATGACATAACTCTACCAAACGACAAAACTATAGACTGGTCCAAATTGAAAGCATTTGCAGACAACAAAATAAATGTGAGTAAAGAAATAGAAATTTGGTTTGGGAAGGGTGGAAAACGTTGTGGAAAAAGGAGAAAATGCTGGTTACCTCCTTTTCTCAGGGTCATTGAAAGTCGGGATTATGTGGTAAAGAGTTCAACGAATATTCCAATGGATGAGTGCAACACTATCCTAAGTGCCTGCACAATGTACAGGCACTTAGAATAGTGTTGCACTCACTAATCGATTTGTTGTTTTTTTATTCAGTGGGAGATTGAAATTTATTTATCTGAGTGAACATCATCCGTAATGTCTTTGTGAGTGGTACCACTTGTGAAAATATTACCAATGATGTTCAATCGATGAAATAAATTTCAATCTTTCACCGAAAAAAAAAAATCCTCTATATCACACGTCTTTCTCCTCACAAACAATTCTACAGCAGACTTTGATATAATATTTGTAAATACGGTTTACTTTGTACCAAATGACAGCTGTAGACTTGCATGAACCCTCCTTTTTCCACAACGCAGCCTGTTGACAAGTAATATGCAAAATGACAAATAAAATGTGTCTCAGATGGTGAGGTAAGCTTATGAACAAAGTTTCAGAACATTTTGAATGTTTTTACTATAAAGATTTTAAAAGCGTCCCTCCTTCGGGTCATATACCACAGGATTGTTTAAACTCTCTACCAAATGGCAAACATTTTAAACTTGTCCAAATTGAAAGCATTTATAGACAACAAAATAAACATGATAGAAAAATTGAAACTTGTCTTTAACCCATTACCACACAATCCCAAGTTTTAATGACCCTGTAGGAGAAGGCTTTTGAAAACATTGTGGGAAAAGGAGAAAATGCTGGTAACCAATGTTTTCTTCCCTATCAAAAACAAAGATCATCCTTTCAGTCACATTTAATTTGTTGTATTTTATTGTATTGTTGTCTGCAAATTCTTTGAATTTGGCTCAGTCTAAAGTTTTGTTGTTTGGTAAAGAGTTGAAAATATCGTGGGAAAAGGAGAAAATGCTGGTTACCAGCATTTTCTCCTTTTCCCACAATGTTTTCAGAAGGCTTATTCCTCTGTGTCGCAAAAATCAGAGATTGTTTGGTAAAGAGTTAACACTATGTGTAGTTATCAATATTGTCCCGTTAATCTTGTAGTAGATGATATGGCTTGCAACACGCGAAAAGGGTCATTCGGACATTTGCGTCAAGTGTCGTCTCGGATCAGCGTTTGCAGTCCGCACAGGCTAATCCGAAACGACACTTTCCGATTTTATGTGATTTTCTGTTTTACGCAAGTCTACTGTAGCACAAAATCTAATGTAGTCGTAAAGTGTCGTCTCGGATTAGCCTGCGCGGACTGCGCAGGCTAATCCGAGACGACACTTTACGCAAATGTCCGAATGCACCTTTTCGCATGTTGCACTCCATACAACAAAGGGAATAAACAATATGAATTAACCAAATAACAAAATTATAGACTGGTCAAAATTGAAAGCATTTGCAGACGAGGAAATAGATATAACTGAAAACTTCACTTTCGTTTTGGAAAGGGTAGAAAACAAGGGAAAAGAAAATGGTTGTTCCCAGCATTTTCTCCTTTTCTCACAATGTTTTCAAAAGGCATTTTTCTCAGGTTCGTTAAGATTTGGGATTGTGTGGTAAAGAGATAAAGAGAAATGATGCAAAAGGTGAATTACCAAAGAAGAGAAACATTTATTTCATGCTTTCCGGTAGGATATCGAGAAATGGCAGTGAAAGTATTTTTCGATCTTACACTGGTACCACCAGTGAAAATACCGATTTTCACGTTCTTGTTGCCTAGGTAAATTGCGCGTGCCTAACAACCAGATGGGAAATATGACGTCAAATACCTTACATTTCTCGTGCTTGACGTAACGTTGCTATGCGGGAGGGGTACGCCACGGGGAATAAGGGAAAAGAACTGCACTGAATTTTGATAAAGCTCCTCCCAGAAAGGGATAAAAGCATAAAATAAATAGAATATTTGTTTTTTTCGGTGAAAGATCGAAATTTATTTCATCTCGTGAACACCATCGGTAATATTTTCACTCGTGGCTGCACCACTCGTGAAAATATTACCGATGGTGTCCACTCGATGAAATAAATTTCGATCTTACACCGAAAAAAAAAAATATCCTCTGTCTCTATTTTTTCATGTTTTTAAAAGTTGTTTTCTGTAACAGTGGCTGCAGTGGCCTGGGTTATGTTTTTACCAAGTCACAAAATCATAGACAACATTAATTTTGTGAACCAAATTCGTGAAAGTGAGTGCAATTATGGGATGTAGATGTAGGAAAGAGTGTTTGGAAAAGAGAAAGCACTGGTTATGACTGTTTCCTCCTTTTCCTACATTTTTAAAAGCCATCAAAAAGGGATGAATTTTTGGTGAATGGATATAAAGATTAAAATGATTGAAATTTAACGTCATTGTGAGATAAAATTGCATCATCCTAGATAAAAATTAATGTTCAGTTAGGTAGCCAAATGTTTGACCCTGTGCTTTTCTGACCTTTGTCCGCATGAGCATATCTTTCAAGGCTCTTGGATTTTTTAACCCTGCACCAAAAAAATTTTTGTTTTAACGACCCTAATAAAAAGCCTTCAGGAAATTGTGCAGGAAAAGAAGAAAACACTGGTAACCAGCATTTTCTCCTTTTCCCACATTTTTTCCTACTCTTTCAGAAACAAATTTCATTATTCAGTTTTTTGTCTACAAAATTAACTCTTTACCAAACGACAAAATTTTAGACTAGTCCAAACTGAAAGCATTGTAGACAACAAAATAAACATGATTCAAAACTTAAGAATTTAATTTGGAAAGGGTAAAAAACATTGTGGGAGAAGGAGAAAATGCTGGTTACCAGCATTTTCTCTTTTTCCCACAATGTTTTCAAAGGCTTTCTTTCTCAGGGTAGTCAAAAGTCGGGATGGTGTGGTAAAGAGTTATAATCCCTTCAAAATGAACCAATCTAAAAAATCTAGTATAGAGTAAACACAAGATCAAACATCTTAGATCATGGATATGTACAGGGCACAATATCGAGATACATGATTTATTGTTCTGATCCAATGGCTGATGAAGATGCCATTTTTCAGTCATTTTCCGACCATATTCGCGAGCCAAGGTTACGATCACTACATGGATCTTACCTTGGCTTATTGAGCCCGATTTCATGATTCCTGCGATGCACCCTCTATTGGATGCTGGTTGTTACCCCCCTTTACATCATATTTCTAAAAGTAAATGAAGTATCGTTTTACAAACCGCTTACGAATACACATGAAGCGATAAGCAGACATCCACATGGGTTTCCATGTTTACCTTCTATTCGAAAGGTAACAACCTTGTTCTATTTTTATCAAAGATGAAAAGCTACGAGCGATTCATTCGTTGCAATTAGAGCTGGCTGCATCCAGTGAAAATGCGTATCGGGGGAATGTAGAAATCAGGCTCGATCTACCAAGGGTAGAGTAGTGTAGTGAATCGTCAGCCTTGGCTTGCGAAGATGTTTTCCGACTGAAAATGTCTATTCTATCTATGTGTCAGATTACTCATACCAAGCGCAGACATTTCTGATCTTACAGCAATAAACTTTTGAAAATACGGCAAAAGAAGAAATTCTGATACATGTTTATGCTTGTACAGAGAAACTCATGTTTGGCAGCAAGGTTTTCACATGTATTCATATATGTTAACCCTTTACTGCATAAGGCATTTCTATGTTATCTCTAATTGGCCCTAAATAACAGCAAAGATGAAACTGCTGTTTCTTATGTGTATATGACACCTTTTGATAGTGTAGAAAACATTGTGGCAAAAGGTGAAATTGCTTGTGATGAGCAATTTCACCTTTTGCCACAATGTTTTCCAAAGGCTCCTACAAGCAATGCGTATGAATGAGTATGGAGTAAAGGATTAAATTACTCTTTTTTTTTTTTCCAGACACTGAAATTTTGGACTCAACGAAATTGAAATCCCTTGAAAATAACCCCCCCAAAAAAATGGTAAGAAAATAGAATTCTGAGGGGTTGAAAACATTTTGGAAAAAGGAGAAATGCTGATTTCCAGCATTTTCTCCTTTTCCCACAATGTTTTCAAAAGGCATCTTCTTTGACCCTTTACCCAATAAGGCATCTCCATGGTATCTCTAATTGACCCTAAATAACAGCAAGGATGAAGCTGTTTCTTACATGTATATGACACCTTTTGATAGTGTAGAAAACATTGTGACAAAAGGTGAAATTGCTTTTGATGAGCAATTTTACCTTTTGCCACAATGTTTTCCAAAGGCTCCTACAAGCAATGCGTAGAAATGAATAAAAGGGTTAAATTACTCTTTTTTATCAAGACAATGAAAGCTTTGACGAAATTGAAATCCCTTGAAAATAACAAAAAAAAATGGTAAGAAAATAGAATTCTAAAGGGTTGAAAACATTTTTGAAAAAGGAGAAAATGCTGGTTTCCAGCATTTCCTCCTTTTCGCACAATGTTTTCAAAAGGCATCTTCTTGAAGGCATTTAAAAATCTGTAATGTTTGGTAAAGGGTTAATCTTAATCATCAGTATTTTTTAAAGACGTCACTGGAAGCGAATTTGTCCAGAGAAAGGAGTTTATTTGGCAATCTTACAAACCAACTGTATGCCTTATCACCTTATGTCTATGTTTCAGGACAAATATTTTTCCAAAAACCCTTTAACACTTGAAGAACCTGTAGCCTTAGCCAATTTGAAAGCATTTGCAGAAGACATAATTATATTGATTAAAACATTTGATGTCATTAGGAGGGTAGAAAACATAGTGGAAAAAGAGTAAAATGCTATTAAATAGCATTTACCCCTTTTGTCTATGTATTTAAATGGCTTCTCCTTCAGGATTGTTGAAAGTTGGGGTTGTGTGGTACAGGAATAAAGTAGTTCAAAAGTTATTGTAAACAAGGCAGTATGTCTTTGGCAACTTGGTCTGTAATTTTTCTTGTGCTAAATGTATTAGGTAAGACTTCCTAGTGAATTATTTGTATTAACCCTTTACTAAACATGTATTAGAAAAAAAAAACATTTGAGTGTTGTATTTGGATTAAGCCATTTTTCAAAATTTATTAGGTAAGACCTCAAGGCAAATTATTTGTGCAAAGCCTTCGCCAAACATTTATTAAGTAAGACCTCTAAGTGAATTATTTGCACTAAGCCTTTACCAAGTGTTAATAGCAAAATACCAATTGCTTACGAGATAAGACCTTAAAGTGAACTATTGTATTAAACTTTTAACAAGCATTTATTAGGTAAGATCTCTTAACCCATTACCACACGAGAAAAATTTAGACTGGTCCAAACTGAAAGCATTTGCAGATGACAAAATAAAGGTGACTGAAAAATTGAAATTTGTTCTGGGAAGGGTAGAAAACACTGGGAAAAGGAGAAAATGCTGGTTACCAGCATTTTCTCCTTTTCCCACAGTATTTTCAAAAGGCTTCTTTCTCAGGGGTGTCAAAAGTAGGGATTGTGTGGTAATGGGTTAAGGAATTCTTGTGTTAGGCCTTTCCCAAATTTTATTTCACTAAGCCTTCATGAAACATTTATAAACTCTTTACCAAATGACAAAATTTTGAACTTGCCCAAATTGAAAGCATTTGCAGACAACAAAATGAAAGCAGCTTAAAAATTGAAGTTTGATTTTGGAAGGGTAGAAAACATTGTGGGAAAAGGAGAAAAAAAGGTTGGTTACCAGCATTGTGTGGTAAAGGATTAAGTAAGAATTCTTAGTGAACAATTTGTTTTAACCCTTTACCAAACAATCAGACATTTTACATAACCCTGAAAGAAAACACCTACCTACCTGGTAAGAAGTAAACACTTTACCAAATTGCTCATGCTTTACATACGAACAAGTCTATAATGTTCTCTGTGGTAAAGAGCTCATGAAGCAAGGCAGAGCCAGTAGTTTGACTGAGTTGCAATGAAAATATATTTATTTCTATTTGCTTTTAAAGGTCATTCAAAGGCCAACTGCCCAGACAAATGGGTAACATTCCACGAGTCTTGTTACATGTTTGGAACCCACGCTGTCAACCATACCATGGCTTTAGTAAGAAATATGTGTACATGATTTTGGTAAATTGCATAAATAAAATCTGAGGAATCATACTTATCATAAAAGTCACCTCTGTTTGGCAACCAGCCTGTCTTGAGTTGCCAAGCATTTTGTTTCCCACAAGTATGTAAAACAAAAAAGAAATGGGAGGGGGGGAGGGGATTTACCTGTATTTCGAAAGAACGTACATTAGCCTTGAAACAGACAATCTCTAGGCTTACTTCCCTTAACTCTTTACCACACAAAAAGTTTTAGACTAGTCCAAATCGAAGGCATTTGCAGACAAAATAAATGTGAATCAATAACTGAAATTTGATATGGAAAGGGTAGAAAACTTTATGGGAAAAGGAGAAAATGCTGGTTACAAGCATTTTCTCCTTTTCCCAAAATGTTTTCATAAGGCTTCTTTTCCAGGGTCGTTAAAAGTCATCATTGTGTGGTAAAGGGTTAAAAAAGGAGGCTTTTGAAAACATACTGAGAAAAGGAGAAGATGCTGGTAAACAGGTTAAATTCTGACCAGTCTAAAACCTTATCATCTAATACAACATTATGATATGGACAGCAACACTCAAAAAGGGGCATGCAGACATTTGTATAAAGTGTTGTCTCAGATCAGCCTGCGCAGTCTGTGCAGGCTGATTAGAAACGACACTTTCAGTTCACAGATAATTTTCTGTTTTGCACAAGTCTACTGAAGAACAAAATCTAATGTAGTCACAAAGTGCTGCTCAAATTGGCCTGTGCCAACTGTTGATCAAAGATGAGAATTCATGCAAATCTCTAAATGCCCCTTTTACCTAGCCTGGCATTCAGGCCCTTCATTTAAGTCATTGTAATAAACAAGGTACACAACTACAGCAAAGTCACAGAAACATGACGTGTTGTTATTTGCCCATCTTCTGAAATACAGACATTCAGAACAATAAGAACACAGAGCTTTTGTTTTGCAGTTTTACTTGATGATTTTGTTTTAATGAAAAGGCTCTATTTAACTCATTACCAAACGACAAAATTTTAGACTTCTCCAAATCGAAAGCATTTGCAGACGACAAAATAAAAGTGATTTAAAATTTGTTTTGTAAAGGATTTTCTCCTTTTCCCACAATGTTTTCTAAAGGCTTCTATCTCAGGGATGTCAAAAGTAGGGATTGTGTGGTAATTGGTTAACAGACTGACACCAGTCTACCGTTTACTGTGATGCAAGTCGTATAATGCTGAGTGTTTCAGGATTTCTGCCACCAGCATGGTGGATATCTCGTCCAAGTTGAAACCAAGGTGGAAAATGACTTTCTGCGGGAGTACATGGGTGAACTTAGGCGTAAGTCTGTTTGCTTATTGAATGGTGGTTAACACCACTTTCAACATTTTTTCAGTCATGTAACAGTAACAATTCACATTCTCATGTATTTCATCGGCTTAATCAGTTCAAGACTATGGCACTGAACTGTCGTACCCAAGGCACTCACAAGAAAATGTCAGTGGATTCAGTGAGGGTCAAACAAGGGGCCTCCAGGTTACCTCTGGGCTATGCAGGACCCTTAGTTTGGTCTTACAAAGAAAATGTTGAATTAAGAAATAATCTTTCTATTGTGGTTTGTCATTCAATAAACCAAAGTTGTGAGTTATGACGCACAATAAATAGTGCATGAGGGCAATAGCCTGATTGGTTTATTCATTACAGCTAATAACTTATGTGGTTTATTCAACAATAAACCACGATAGAAAGAAGATTATTTTGATTTTTACATGAGTGGATTATATTCCATTGAATTACTTACTTAGAATAACATCACTCTGTATAGGATGAAGAAGATTTCATCATGCTTTTGTTGCATTGTGTTTATAGAGCCAAATTTAAGTGTTGTGTTGGAATTTAATTTCAAATCATTTGCAGACCACACATTACATGTGACTGAAAAGACAGCATAATTATGTTGTTGAAAGGATATAAAACATTACGGAAACTTCTATTTCAAAAACATTTTCAAAGGCCTTCTTTTTCATGTCATTAAAACAAGGGATTGTGTAGGAAAGAGATTTGCAAGACATTTTTTAACTCTTTTACCAAACGACAGAATTTTAGACTGGTCTAAATTCAAAGCATTTGATAATGAAAAAAAAAAATGAAATTGTTTTAGGAAGGGTGAAAAATATTTGGGAAAAGGAGAAAATGCTGTTTAATTCATTACCAAATGATGATATTTTAGGCTTGTCCAAATCGAAAGTGTTTGCAGACGACGAAATAAAAGTGACTGAAACTTTGAAATTACCAGCATTTTCTCCTTTTCCCACGATGTTTTCTATATGCTTCTTTCTCAGGGTCGTCAAAAGTAGGGATTGTGTGGTAATGGCTTAATACCAGCATTTTCTCCTGTTACAACAATATTTTCAAACGCAGTCAGCTCCTGGATTCAAAAATGTTATCTGCAGAGGAAAACAACAAAAATCTTTTCTTTTCCTTTACTTCAAAATTTCAAAGAGTTTTGGTTAAAAAATTTCAGCCAGTGACTTTTGGTTGGGAATGACAGATGAAGTTGATGAGGGTGCTTGGGTGTGGTCAGAGTCCCAAACACCCATAGAGTTTCTTGACTGGAACCCTGGGGAACCCAATGATTACCCAACCATTGAGGAGGATTGTGCTGCATTTGGCCAAAAAGTAGGGCACCACTGGATTGACGTGAGATGTTCTACTTCAAGGTCTCCAGTATGTGAATCAAAGTCAGTGCAGTTTCTGTAATATTTATTCAGCTTTCTTGTACTTTCTTTCTATGTGCATTTACTCTTTTTTCCACGTGGACTACTTTTCTGTGTATTGATTTCGCTTTCCATGTGGACTACTTTTCTAGTTCAGTCACTGCCACACAGTCTTGTGTCATAAGGACCCTGGGGGAAAAGAGCTTTTGAGATTATCAAAATGACAAGGAGAACAAGAGCATCTCATGCAGATGTCAGGGCTTGGCTGCAACTGTTGCTTTAACTCTTTACCACACAATCCCGACTTTTAACACCCCTGAAAAAGAAGCCTTTAGAAAACATTGTGGGAAAAGGAGAAAATGCTGGTAACCAGCATTTTCTCCTTTTCCCACAATGTTTTCTATCCTAATCTAAACAAATTTCAATTTTGAGTTACATATATTTGGTTGTTAAAAAGCGCTTTCAATATGGAACAGTCTAAAATTTTGTCATTTGGTAAAGGGTTAAAACCTGTGACTCTGTGTGTTATTGAACGAGCTCCAGGGTGTGAAACAATTCCATCATCTTCTAGAGCTGAACTCTCTGGTGGTCAGAAATTATTCAGTTTGCAAAAGGCCTCTTTGGGAGCCTCATGTTAAATATACATTGAAATAGTTCATGTTCATTTAACCTTATAAGCTCTTTTCTCATGATAATTTTCTTCTTCTTTTTCAGAAGTTTTGAAAGCCCATCGACAGCACATGAAATTGTCGGTTAACATCATTTACATTCTGTGGATGAATCTTGTAATCTCACAAAAGACCACTTTTGAAAACATTGCGGTGGGCAGAGATATTACTCATAATGAACAATTTCCTCTTTTCACCACAATGTTTTGGACTGTAAAAACAAATTGTACTTTACATAACATTTCACCCCACCACATAATGTAAGACTGGTCCAAATTGAAAGCATTTGCACATTACAAATCTAGTCACACTCAAATGGCAAGATTTGTCTGTGATAGGATAAAAAACATTGTGGAAAAAGGAGAAAATGCTGGTTACCAGCATTTTCTCCATTTTTCCACAATGTTTTTCAAAGGCTTTATTCTTCATGGGCCTTTAAATCTTTACCAGACAATCCCGACTTATAAAGACCCTGAGAAAAAAGCCTTTTAAAAACATTGAGGGGAAAGGAGAAAATGCTGGTAACCAGCATTTTCTCCTTTCCCACAATGTTTTCTACCCTTCCCAAACCAAATTTCAATTTTTCAGTCACATTCATTTTGTCGTCTGCAAATGCTCTCAATTTGGACCAGTCTAAAATTTTCTTGTGTGGCAAAGAGTTAAATTTAGGATTGTTTGGTAAAGGGTTCATGTTGGTTGTCCAAAGATTTTATCAATATTGTCTTCTACACACTGCTACACTTTTTTTTTTTCCAAGTGGTAATGAGTTACTTGTATGGAATGAGAAATGAATTTTGATAGAGAAAGGTATTAAAACATTGCAAACATTTCTTGTTTGTGTGGTATTTGTTGGCTTTTAGAGGATCTCAAAGATAATGTCTATTAAAAAGGCAGGACTATTGAACACTGTAAAATTTGCAAATACCTATACTATTTAAAATCAAGTACTCCTTTTCCTTCCTTTTTTCACGCCTAGAGGGTGGGTCTTATTATGTTATAGCCTCGGTTGTTAGCCTGTCCGTTAGCATTTTCTTGTGTCTGCAGCTCCTTCTACAGTTTCCATCGGAATAACTTGAAACATACCACAATAATTCTCTATAATGAGTAGTTGTGTATCGGACTTTTAAGATTCAGATTTCGGCAGGTGTTCCAAACTTTAACCCATTTCAATGACTAGCCCCTTTGGGCATACATACGCTGCCCTGTGAAGCTCTTGTTTTACTACAATTGTAAAACAAGAGGACCTTAATGTCCTATATTGCTCACCTGAGCACTAAGCAGTAAAGGTCTACAATGAAAATTCTTCTTTTCCGAAAAGATCATCGTATCGTATTTGGTAGAGGTCCACTAGAAGATGCTACATAATGAAATATCAAAGCTCTACGATTTCCAGTTTCAGAGAAAAATATTTTTAAAGTTTTCCCTCTTTGTTCCTATGTTTCGAACTTGTGACCCCCGAAGCTGGGCCAGTTTGGACCCCAGGGACATCATGTGAAAAAACTTGGTAGAGGTCAACTAGCAGATGCTTCATACTAAATATCAAAGCTCTACTCCTTCTTGTTTCAGAGAAGAAGATTTTTAAAGTTTTCCTTCTTTGTTCCTGTTTCAAACTTGTGACCCCCGGGGCGGGGCCAGTTTTGACCCCAGTGGCATCATATGAACAATCTTGGTAGAGGTCCACTAAGAGATGCTACATAATAAATATCAAAGCTCTGCCCCTTCTAGTTTCATAGAAGAAGATTTTTAAAGTTTTCCTTCTTTGTTCCTGTTTTTCAAACTTGTGGCCCCAAGGGCGGGGCCACTTTTGACCCCAGGGGCATCATATGAACAATCTTGGTAGACGTCCACTAGGAGATACTACAAACCAAATATCAAAGCTCTGTACCTTTTAGTTTCAGAGCAGAAATTTTTAAAGTTTCCTTCTTTGTTCCTATGTTTCAAACTTGTTACCCCTGGGGCGGGGCCAATTTTGAACCTACGGGCATCTTTGTATAGGTCCACTAGGAGTTGCTACATACCAAATATCAAAGCTCTACGCCTTCTAGTTTCAGAGAAGAAGATTTTCAAAGATTTTGCTATTTTTTTCCTTGGCAACCAGAGTTATGGCTGGAATTCAATTTCTTGAACAAGTTTGGTAGAGCTTCATCCAAGGAACATCCCTGCCAAGTTTCATCAAGATTGGCCTTGTGGTTTGGGAGGAGGAGATGTTTAAAGAAATTGTGGACGGTGGATGACAGACATTGTGCGATCACAAAAGCTCACCATGAGCACTTCGTGCTCAGGTGAGCTGAAAACTGAAGCATAAACAGTTATAAATAAATAGACAATACTGAAATTAGTATAAAATGTATTTCCATGGCAACACTGCTACAACATTTTGGAATAATTACCAAGGTCAAGGTTAATTGTGGACGGAAGCAAATGATATCACAAGACTTTTGATATAATCAGGTACAAGTTGGTGTCTATGGTAATCTGTTACTGAACTCTTTGCAAAACGACAAAATTTGAGACCTGCCTAGATTCAAAACCTGTACAGACGACAAATTAAATCTGGCTCACATGACTTTTTTTGTCCTTAAAATGGTAAGAAAACATTGTGGGAAAAGAAGAAAATGCTAGTAACCAGCATTTTCTTCTTTTCTCACAATAATTATTATCTTCAAAAGCTTTCTTCTTACAGATTGTTAAAACTCAAGATTGTGTGGTCCAATCAATCATGGCACGCTTTGACATTCAGTTCTAATTATTTGTCCTTCACAAGGTCACTAAGTTTAAGGTCAAATCCGGACAGAGGCAGACGATATCACAAGACTGCTACTATCATCGGGTACCAGCTGTCGTCCATAGTAATCTGTCACTAATAATGAGCCACGACACACCTTAACAATCAGTTCTAATCGTTTGTCTTCCACAAGGTCACTGTACTCAAGGTCAAGGACAGAGAGATCTGGTACGAACGCTGTGGAACGTTTCAGGGACCCAGCGGTCATTATATTGTTGCAGTACTCGTCAATCTAAAAATGGACACAAGTTAACTTGTAACATACCAGGCATGACTAACTCATTACCAAATGACAAGATTTTAGGTCTGTCAAAATCGAAAGCATTTGCAGACGACAAAATAAAAGTGATTGAAAATTTGAAACTTGTTTTGTAAAGGCTAGAAAATATTGTGGGAAAAAGAGAAAATGCTGGTTACCAACATTTTCTCCTTTTCCTACAATGTTTCCCAAAGGATTCTTTCTCAGGGTCGTCAAAAGTAAGGATTGTGTGGTAATGGGTCAAACAGATAACAAAACGTTGCCACTGTGTCTATTCCACTCAAACACAGTTTGAAGCTGTCCAGCAAGATCTTTTTTCAGAACGCAATGAACACAATTTTGAAGCAAAGGGGGTAGGTGTAAGGAAAGGAACACAAGATTGTTTGGCAATGAGTTAAACAGAATAAAAAAGGGAGATACATACCCAGAACTCATTAACTTCACCATCTTCATCTCTTACGCCTGAAAAAGATGGGTTTAGAACAATTAATTAATGTAATATAACAATTACTGACCAAAAAAATCTAAATACTTCAGGAATCTAATAAGTTTATCTAATAATGAACTCTTTACCACACAGTTCAGATCTTTCACAATACTATGAAGGATGGCTTTTGAAAACATTGTCGAAAAAGGAGAAAATGCTACATTTTCTTCTTTCCCACAGTTTCTACCCTGTGCAATTTCATTTTTAGAAAAACAATTAATATGTGGTCTGCAAATGCTTTCAATTTACAAAGTCTAAAATTTTGTTGTGTGGTAAACATTTAAACTGAACATATTTATATACACTCCTCCTGATGACAGCTTTAGAAACAATATCTGGAATAGAAGACATTGCTTGTGACTTAACCCATTACCACACATTCCCTACTTTTGACGACCCTGACAAAGAAGTCTTGAGAAAACATGGTGGGAAAAGGAGAAAATGCTGGTAACCAGCATTTTCTCCTTTTCCCACAATGTTTTCTACTCTTCACAAAACAAATATCAAATTTTCAGTCACTTTTATTTTGTCGTCTGCAAATGCTTTCAATCTGGACAAACATAAACTTTTGTCATTTGGTAATGAGTTAAGTTCCTTGTAACTTAGTATAATTCCCTTTTGCCAGATCGCTTTCAAAAGTAGTCTAGTACAGGAAGCATTCAAGAGGAACTAGAGCTGTCACTGAAAGTGACTTAACGCAGTAGACCCCTAATAGAAAACGGCTATTTCCACAATGATATTACCCTACAAAATTTGCTATGATTAAAAAAGAGAGTTATTATACTGCATTAACCAAGCCACTTTTGCCTTTTTTGTCTTTTCCAGAATTATCATTTATGAATGTAAAACCACTATATTTCCATTACAAAGAGAGATAGTAATTACCTCCCTTTCTGAAAACTAACAAAAGTACATGTATCTACAAATAATTTCAAGATAGGCATAAAGAAATTTCTGGTCCGTTAAAAATGTGCAAAAGTAAAATTCCTGTATAAATCCGTATTTATCAACTATCAGGGAAACTCAGCAATTCAGCACTAGAGGTATTAGGGGTCTACTACCTTAATACCCCTGCTAGCGCTTTGATTTTGTACACACAGACAGACAGGATGATTCCAGTATACCCCAAAAAACATTTGTTTTGCGGGGATATAAATATTTCAACCTTTTGCAAAACCATTCCGCATTTTGTTGACCCTCAAATACAGAACATCAAGCTTTTCTGGGTGGAAAAAGATTGTGTAACATAATGAATACAAAATTTAAAGATGTTTATAATTGAGAGAAGATGTTCCATGGCAAATGTTAAGTAGGATAGATTTTAAATGTTTATTTACTAAAATGACTCTTTTTTTTTTTAAATGTTTAACTCTTTACCACACAATCCTGACTTTTGGCAACCCTCAGAAAAAAAACTTTTGAAAACATTGTTACCAGCATTTTCTCCTTTTCCAACCATGTTTTCTACCATTTCCAAATCAAATTTCAATTTTTGATTCCCATTTTTTTTGTTGTGTGCAAATGCTTAGAATTTGGACAAGTCCAAAATTTTGTCGTTTGGTAAAGAGTTAAGTCCAATGGAACCTTGTCAATGAAGATTTATATCAAGATGTGTTTGAGACATCTAATTTGAGCAACATTTTTTTGTATCACAAGTCAGTTTCTTATTACTACTTATACTGACAAATTTTAGAAAGCATTTATTTACTATAGAACCACATTATCAACTCTCTTTGGGAAATTTGTAATAACTGGGTAGTACACATAAGAGGCTATACTAAAACTACTGGATTTGACCGATGCTTTGGCAGAGGGAGGTCTAAAGCCTCTCTGTGATGTACCACACCGACAAGGTAATCACACGCTTGTGGACACATAAAATCCATTTTGTCTGAAGACTGGCTGAATCTCTGGATAATATGAACCTTTGACTAACAGCAAGTTTACCTAAAGCAAAGAATACCGACAGAAGTCAGGCTGCCCCGACCATGCAAGCTGACCTGTGTAAATACTTTTGGCACATGTATGAAAATCTCCTTTTCACAAGGTACTGCTCATTTTTAAAGGCTGTTACTAACCCTTTACTCCATAGATACTCATTTCTACATATTGCTTGTAGGAACCTTTGGAAAACATTGTGGCAAAAGGTGAAATTGCTCGTCACGAGCAATTTCACCTTTTGCCACAATGTTTTCTATGCTATCAAAAGGTGTCATTTACACATAAGAAACGGCTTTATCTTTGCTGTTATTTAGGGTCAATTAGAGATACCATAGAAATGCCTTTGGGGTAAAGGGTTACAACAAGAGAACCATATTAGTCCTCAATTGCTCCCCTGATCAATATTTTTTTCACAAAAAAATAACTGTATACTCATACATACCTGAAATAATTGGCAAGAATGGTGTACATGTGATTTGCTTGAGCCCTTTCATGTGTACTTCTTTCAGTTTAGACAGATTACTCATCAGTGGACTAACTGCTAGATTTGTAATGGCTGCAATCAAACCAACATACAACATTGTATTTCCAAGCAATAAGTTCTCATTCACACTGAAAAGGTAGTGGATGGGTTGATGCAAAAAGAAGACAAATCCAAAGCACACATTTTTCTAACAAATTCTGCCATCCATAATGTAGTATATAACACCAGGTGTCTAAAGAAAATACCTTCCAAATTTGTGGGTATTTTTCAAATGTTACTAAAAGTTGTGTAAAATAATGCTTGGAGCTGGTAAAAAAAACCACTATGACTGTATAAATAAGCATGGACTGGCCACACCACTATGACATACACGAAATAATTTTGAAAATAGCATTTAACACCCAACATTCCATTACTAATTAAATTTGTTAACATAGGACAGGATAAATGGTTAAATATTAAGAAGATCACAGGGGTCCAAACTTTGGAAGCTTAACAACTCTGAGAAAGAAGCCCTTTGAAAACACTGAGGGAAAAGGAGAAAATGCTGGTAACCAGCATTTTCTCCTTTTCCCACAGTGTTCTCTACCTTTCCCAAACCAAATTTTAATTTTTCTGTCACCTTTTTTTGTTGTCTGCAAATGCTTTGAATTTGGACCAGTCTAAATTTTTCTCGTGTGGTAAAGGGTTAATCAACCATATTATAAGCAGCTCTTTGCTTTTTCAAAAGTCAGTCACTGAATTCTACTCCAGTATAATCTTGAAACTCAATCCCCAACCTTGAATGAACACCACACAAAATATACCTACACAAATTCCAACTTATATCTAAAGTCTGAAGCTGAAATAAATTCTCTGCTACTTCAATAAGACCCATATCACCGAAGTCATTGGCACTAACTCCCTCTACACTGTCGATAATCAGTTCGGTTAGCTGCAAGCAGTGTTTGGCCATGACTTGCAGAGTTATATTGGATACTGGACATGATCGAAGGACCAGACTCTGAAAAATAAAATACATGCAAATATGTATTATCAGTATTTAATGCAATTCTATGTTGTTTTTTTTTTAGTAATTAGATTATGAAAGGTAAGAAAACATTGTGGTAAAATGGAGAACATGCCTGTAACCAGTAAATGAAATTTCCCCTTTCCGACATTTTTTTTTAAAGCTTTCTTCCTCATTGTATGTTTTACCCTTTGCCACACAAAGACGAATTTTAAAGACCCTGACTAAGAATCCTTTTGCACTAATTTTTACATCTATTTGAAAACTGATCTGTTCGCTAAGGACATCAAATGTAACAAGCTGCAGGATGCGGTTATGTTGTATTTTTATTAGAATATATGAAAACTGAAATGACAAAATTACAATAAGAAGCTAAATGTCTAATACAAAATTTGAATGGTAAACCATATCACATGACATTGACGACTTAATATAAACACTTTAACTTTTTATCAAACGATAAAGTTTTAGACTTGTTCAAATTGAAAGCATTTGCAGACGACAAAATAAAAGTAACTGAATTTTTAGAATTTCTTATTGGAAGGGAAGAAAATTTTGTGAGAGAAGGAGAAAATGCTGGTTACCAGCATTTTCTCCTTTTCGCACGATGTTTTCAGAAGGCTTCTCTCTCAGGGTCGTTAAAAGTCAGGATTGTGTGGTGAAGAGTTAAATGGAGTGTATCAGCCAGAAAATTACATTTAGCTTTCAGAGGCCTTGGAAGTGTGGCAACAATAGGGAAAGAACTAACACAAGAAAAAGTACTTACTTGTAATTGTGAACACTTTAAACAGATGTAATTAATTCCCTTTTCTGTTATACCCTCACACCAAGACAAATCTAATTCTGTCAACTGAAAATGAAAAGAATAAAAGTTAAATCAAACTAATGTACTAAAGTATGAATATACATGTACATGTACTTTGATATAGTGCACACAAAACCAGTAAATAGATTAACTAAACATCTCATGGATTAAATTTAATATATCGTATTAACCCTTAAAGTGCTGGAACTGACTTAACTTGTATTTGTGGACAGTGTAGATTAAGATCAGACTGCACAGAATGTGCAGTCTGATCTTAGATCTACACTGTCCACTATTTTGTTACATATTCTTGCCAAAAAAACCTTGGTACAGCAATATTTCAGACCCTTTCCCAAACAATCCCTGGTTTTTACGGGTCTGGAAAAGTATCCTTTTGAAAACATTGTGAGAAAAGGAGAAAATGCTGGTAACCAGCATTTTCTCCTTTTCCCACAATTTTTTCTACCCTATCATAGTCAGAAATCATCTTTTCAGCAAGAGATGAATTGTCGTCTGCAAATGCTTTCAATTTGGTCTAGTCCAAAAGTTTGTCGTTTGGGAAAGGGTTAAGGGTTAAAATGTAATAATTACTGTAATTGTTAATAAACTCTTTACCACACAATCCTGACTTTTAACAACCATGAGGTAGAATCCTTCTAAAAACATTGTGGGATAATAAGAAAATGCAGGTAACCAGCATTTTCTCCTTTTCCCACAATGTTTTCTTCCCTTCCTAAAACAAAATCCAAATTTCTAGTCACTTTTACCTTGTCGTCTGCAAATACTTTCAGTTTGGTCCAGTCTAAAATTTTGTTGTTTGGTAAAGAGTTAAGGTCTCAGTGTAGGCAGTGACAGAAATATCTATTTTAGCCACAATGTTTTAAAAAGTGATACAAAATGTAAAAAAAGTCATCTGCAGGAATTATTCATCTAGGCCTACATACAAAAACTGAAAAGATTAAATTCTTTTTTTTAAAAAGTTCATTCCACAAAATTTTATTTCATAAAGATTTTGGAAGAAATAAGTTTCTTATAAGTTTGGTTTTCAATTGGATCACATTTCTTTGGCCACTGTTATTTTCTGCTGGTAAAAGGACAATTCCTCGTTCAGCACGATTAGACAAGGTTGGCCTAAAATAGAATGACTTGCTTGAAATAACCCACTAACAAAATGTATTAAATTCCTTTTAACCCTTTATCAACAATCCCTGGTTTTTACGACCCTGAGATAGAGGCCTTTTGAAAACAATGTGGGAAAAGGAGAAAATGCTGGTAACCAGCATTTTCTCCTTTTTCCCTCAATGTTTTCTACCCTGCTGGAAACAAATTCCAATTTTTGATTTATGTTTATTTTGTCGTCTGCAAGTGCTTTCAATTTGGACCAGTCTAAAATTTTCCTGTTTGGTATAAAGAGTTAACTAGAACCCAGCTTGTACCTTTTCACTACATCTGTTAGAAATCCTGAACAGAGTTGTGTCAGAAATCTCACTCTCTGCAAGGTTCAGTTTGGTAAGGTTCTCCATTGTGTACAAAGGTGACATAGCCATATCTTTGATAAACACCACACCTGAAGATTTAAGGTATACATGTATTTACTCATCATGTGTCCAGAATGTGAAGGTATATAGAATCATGGAAATATCATTCCCTACCCCCCAACAAGCCATATGCTATTCAAGCTAATTTTAAAACAACTAAAAAACAAGACATATGTAGGACAAGTTCATTTTAAGACCACTAACTCCAGTCCTCTACTCATGTTTAGGAGTTAAAAGTCAGCCAGGACAGGTAAATCATCCAACATGATCTTCTGGCAGGACAAGAGCTTACTTGCGGTAAATCAAGATTTGAATTTCTATACAAACAAAACTGTTGGTAGAAGGAAATAAAGTTTAAAGTTAGACATTTTTTTTCTGAAGTTCCTGTTATTGTTTTTGGTGAATTCAATCACAACTGTAAACACTTACAATTAGCTTTATTGTAAAATTGTTAGAATGTATAGTACAGTCTGCTCATGGCATTTGTTTAAATTCGTTCAGTGGTTCAATAATGCCTAAACACATTTATTTCAGTTTCGTTAAGGAACCAGACAATCCATTTCAGGATTCCCTGAGTTTCTCTACCAGTGCCATGCACAAGATTCTATCAAAGCTACATATATAAGCTGCTTTTCCAAATACGCGAAGTAAAGACATAAAAAAGAAATCACTCTTATTCCTAAGAAATTTATTCAAACTCTGGAATTGAATCCACCTCAAAAACCAATCAAGTTTAATACATGTATCAAGTTATCTGTTAGCCATTTGGCTACTTGTTCATGAAAAATAGTCAAGATTTTGCCTCAAAAATCTAGCAAAATGAAGGTATTGCAATTGCTAGACTTCGACCTTCAATAAAAGCCTGCATATCTACCAAAACTCACCTCTGAGATTAATGTTTCTAAGCTGCTGACAGTGTTTGAGCAAGGCAGAGAGTCCACCATTTTGAATAAACGTACACTCTTCTAGCGATACTTCTAGCAAGCTATGTAGATTTGGTAAAACTTCCTGTGTTGTATGAAAATATCAAAATATGTATTGCTGGACATTTAGTAATAGTAATGATTATGATATTCATCATAATGGTGATGATGATGACGATGCTCTAACCCATTACCACACAATCCCTACTTTTGACGCCCCTGAGAAAGAAGCCTTTAGAAAACATTGCGGGAAAAGGAGAAAATGCTGGTAACCAGCATTGTTTTCTACCCTTCACAAAACAAATTTCAAATTTTCAGTCACTTTTATTTTGTCGTCTGCAAATGCTTTCAATTTGGACCAGTCTAAAATATTGTAGTTTGGTTATGGGTTAAGGTAGACAGTACAATACTTTAGTACAGTGAAAGAATTAGCAGAAGTTAGTATAAAGGTGGGTATTTAGAATTTTTACATCTCACCAAATTAAAAATTATATATATCACTGAAATTCATATGAAAAAATTATACAAATCAACAATAATTAAGAATCATAAAATGACAAAAAAAAAGTTTTTTGATGGTATTCCCTTAAAAGGCTACGTAGCCTCTTAAGGTATTTTTAGATTTCACGCCAAAAATCAATAAAGCACTTTGGGCATGCCAGTGACTGGCATGTGACTGATAACGCTTAAATTCCATTACATAACAAATATGTAATAGTTATTTTCCATAATGAAACTTCGTCCGTGTATTCCTGTATGTAAATGAGCAAATTGATCATCTGAAAATAGAACGTGTGTCCCGTTGGTTTCAACCTGGGCCGTAGTAAATCTCTAATTTCTCGTGTTGTCGGATGGTTTTCGACCACTGGAGTTTTATGAATGAAAATTAAAAGGCTTCTGGAGTATAAGGATGATTTTTTGCTTTTTTGTAAAATTTTCGTCCCAAAATCTGAAGGGCCACCTTTAAGGTAAACAGTACAATACTTTAGTTCATTGAAAGAATTAGCAGAAGTTGGTTTAAATTCAACTAAAATGATGAAATTTGTCTTTTGAATGATAAAAAGCAAATGTTGGAAAAGGAGAAAATGCTGGGTACCTTTACCTACAATGTTTTAAAAAGGCATCTTCCTCATTGTTGTTAACCCTTTACCAAACGATTCCTGGTATCAATGACCCTGAAGAAGGAGCTTCTTGAAAACCTTGTGGGAAAAGAAGAAAATACTGATTACAAGCATTTTCTCCTTTTCCAACAAGGTTTTGTACACTCTCAGCATCATTTCAACTACATTCATTTTATCATCTGCAATGTTCTCAACTTGGACTGGTCTAAAATTTTGTCATTTGGTACAGAGTAGAAAGTCTAGAAAGTGCAATGAAAGATTGTCTTCCACAAATGCTTCTAAATTGGACAAGCCTTAAATTTACAACAAGCAAGAGAGTAATTGAGAAATAAAACACCATTGCTTGAAAAAATGAAATTCTTTCTTCACACTGTATGGATTTCAGAGGCATCACAAGAGAAACAAGCAATTTCATTGAAATGATATCCCCCACAAAAAAATTTACTTGACCACGTAACTTAACCTTTTATCCCATAAGGCATTTCTATGGTATCTCTAACTGACCCTAAATAAAAACAAGGATGAAGCCGTTTCTTATGTGTATATGACACCTTTTGATAGTTTTATAAAACATTGTGATAAAAGGTGAAATTGCTCATCATGAGCAATTTCACCTTTTGCCACAATGTTTTCAAAAGCCTCCTACAAGGAAAAGGATTAAAATCACTATTTTTCATTGACTAAAAAAGTACAGAAAAAAAAGTGTATGGGGGAATGAGTTATTGTACATATACATGCATAAAGTTTAACAAAATTCCATCCAATTCTATTGGAGATTTTCTCCCAAAAGGACACATAAAAGGACGGAGAGACAGACAGACAGAGCTAAAACTATATCCCTCCACCTTTAGTCGGGGATAGTAAGGGTTTTTATACTATAAAAATCTTTACCTTTAAAAGTTCCTCTGTCAATCCCTTCCATGAAAGCTCTAGCTTCTGCAAACAAGGATTTTGCTGCAAGAATGTCTTCAAACACAACTGACCCAGTTTTCTATTCATAAACTTTATGTTTGTAATGTCCAAACTCACTAGTCCAGGCTTGAAAAGAATCTGGCAAGGAAATCCTTCATCCCCAGAGCTCCCCTTACTTTCTTGATTTGAAGGTCCTGGCTTTTTTAGGTCTGTTGAACTAGATAAAGCACCATCTGAGTACTGTGAACAAGAGCTGATTCCATCAATTTTGCTTGCGTGATCAGTATCACTTTGAGACCTAGCTTCAACATTATCTGTATTCTGAGCTACAAACACTGAGCTTTTGTTATCCTCATTCAATATTGTTGTGCCAGGTTTAGAGTCTGTATCAAGACCTCTGGTATTGTTACCTTTAACAGCATTATCTGCTGCTTCTCCTTGGTCATCCTTAACAATTTCTGTTAAGCTTGAAATCTGAGTTAAAACAGATACTTTTTCTACTCCCTTATCTGTTACATTTTTGTCTGAAAGGTCAGATATATCACAATGACTGGAAGCTGTGTTTTGATTCATATTTACCCAATAAAGACCTGCAGTACCATCAGTATACCTTTTAAATTCTTTTTCAATATCTGAGTGTACTGCTTCATGGTTTGTACCTTCTGAAATATTGCTTTCATCAGTTTCATTTATATCTTTTTCAGGTAAACCACCAACTTTTTTATCACAATACAGCCTTGATTCATGTTTTGTATCACTTGTTTTGTTTAGGTTATCATTTGAGGCTTTATTGTACATTTCAACTGATTTACTATCGAGCTGATTTCCATCCACAGCATTTCCCTTGATGTTCTCCTCAGCGCTGGCAGAATTTTTAGCATATGTTCCAGCACCTAACTCTGTTTGAAAGGCTATATTGTCAGATAAATCATCTTCTAGGCTTTGACCTTTAATACCATCAAGCATTTCACTGTCTGACTCAATAATCTCATCTGCCGAATGTGTGAGATTCTGCTGGCTGTTAACTTGCAAACTTTTTTCAGGCACTGATCTAGAGTGAGCAAGTTGTTGTTGCAACTTAGAACAAACAAAACATGAATCAATATCATTTTTCCCTGTGTTTAATTTTTCAACAAATTTTCCTCTGACATTTCCTTGAATAGCACTTGTTTCGTGAAATTCATTATTCCTTTCAAGCTCACAAAGCATTTGATTTGTTCCTGTATTCATTTCCTCATCAGCTTCATAGGGGTCATGTATAATGGATTTCATTTCTTGATCACCTTCAGATTCTTTATCTGTTTCACTATCCATATCATCTTCAACTTCACTTTCATCTTTGTTGACAACTTCTGAAATTCTCTCTGCTGCATTAAGAGCTTTTCTTGCAAGGAAATGAATATTTTGATCTTTTACTATATTTTCAGCACCATCAAAATTATCTTTTTCCAAATCTTTTCCATCTCTCATACTTATATTTTCAAAAGATTCAGTAAGTTTTATATTTTCACACTGAATACTGCTACCTTCTGCTATTAAACTACTCCTTGCATCATCACCAAAAGGTTCAATAAATCTCACATTTTCAAACTTTGAGCTGTTTCCTTCTCTATCCGCACTGTCTCTTTCAAAGTGAACCATTTCTCCTGAACTTTCCCTCTCAAAACAAGAATTACTTTTCTCTTCATGAAGGACATTTAGAGAACTATCTTGTGATACATCAACTTCAACATCTTCCAGCTGTACTGCAGTGTTTGCTCTTTCCAGATCTCCACAATTATCCAACCCGTGTTTTTCTTCTGTTACATTCACAGGTTCAAAACTTTCAGAACCAATTTTAAACTGATCACTGACTCCACTTAATTCCAAGTCCTCATCAAGTTTTTCGCAGACAGTCTGAACTTGTTGTTTGTCAACATTGTCTGTTGTAACATCAGGTACTGTACTGTTAGACAGTTCTACGTCAGCTGAAAAGAATTTAACTAATTACCTACAAAACAATCCCAAGGACCCTGATATAGAAGGCCTTGTCTGGCCAAAAAATATTGTGGGAAAAGGATCAAATGCAGGTCAATACCAACACCTTCATTTCCAGGAATGCTTTCTAACATTTCAGAGACAAAGACCCATTACATAATCCACTTCTAATCAGTTGTTACAAAACAACAAAATTTCAGACAAGTCCAAATTGAGAGCACTTGCAGATGACAAAATAAACATAACTCAAATATTAAAATTTGTATCTAGAAGTATAGAAAACATTGTGGGAAAAGGAGAAAATGATGCTTACCATCATTTTCTCCTTTCACCACAATATTTTCAAAAGGCTTCTATCTCAAAGCAGTAAAAACCAGGGATTGTTTGGTAAAGATTTAAAAGAGAGTTTCATGTATATACAAACCTATCAACCAATGTCAGCCTGTATAATTTACAAAGATGAACAGCATTCAAAGCTTTTTACTTTTTTCAAATATTGTACATATACAGGGAAGACCTCAAGATAAGAGAAATTGATGGTATGCTAAGTCATTATTTTTCTTCAAAACGCTATGTTGTGGGTACTCATTAGAATCGTCTCAATGAGATGATTCTTATGAGTACCCATAACATAGGGTTTAGTGGAGAATAATCAAATATTTTCAATTTTGAAATCAAAATCACTGCCTCTATCTGGAGTTTTGACAGGGATCACTCTACCTCATGAGTCAGTTATTTGTTAGACCAAATGGACTCTTATTGACGCAAGGTTTTGCTTGGTATAATGCACTGTAGAGATGCAGTTAGCCTCCTTTTGCCACAGAATGGCTCAGGCAAATAGCATGAGGTTATGGGGGCCCATGCGGGTGGCTCAGTGGTGTGTCAGACTAATGACCTGGTGGTTGTGAGGCGAACTTTCTTTCTGGCGTATTTTCGCCTCTCACCTCTGCTGAAGCATGTGAGAAAAGCAGTCTATGGCCTTGGAAAGAAAGTTGTGTTAGTACTGGTGTGAGAAAGCCAGGAAACACATGTGCGTCACCAACCAACATGATATGACCTTAGCTGTTTAAGTGGCGTTAAACCCTAATACAACCAACCAACCAACCAACCATGAGGTTATGGGACAACATTATACCTCTAAGTCCATCATGGTTCTCTTCCTCCTGAAGCAGATATAGATTTTTGATTTCTTTCAGTTCTTGCAAATACTCTTTTAGTTCTCTTTCTTTCCTCAGCTCTGTTTCCATACCAAGGACTAAATCAATTATAGAGGGAAAGTTGTAACCAGCCAAATAGAACAAAACTGTGGAGTCCACCTGAAAAATTTATTGTAAATTTAACCCTTTCCCAAATGTCAAACTTTTGGACTAGACCAAATTGAAAGCATTTGCAGACAACAATTCAACTCTTGGTGAAAAGATGATTTCTGTCTATGATATTGTAGAAAACATTGTGGGAAAAGGAGAAAATGCTGGTTACCAGCATTTTCTCCTTTTCCCACAATTTTTTCAAAAGGCTACTTTTCCAGACACGTAAAAACCAGGGATTGTTTGGGAAAGTGTTAATTATTCTATGGGATTATCGGATTTACGCTGTTCTAGCAAATCTTGTTGTTATACACTGGTGAATTGCTGAAAGGGTATTTTTTTTATAAAGCTTTTGATTCCTTAGACCTTTGATACACAATCCTTAGTTTTAACACCCCTTAGAGAGAAGCTGTTTGAAAATATTGTGAGAAACAAATAACCTCCCTGGACTGGGATTGAACCCAGAGGCTGGGCCCTCTAGGTCCCAAAGGGAACACTTGATCATGTTGCTACCAAAGCTAACTCTACAGCAAGGCAGTATAGGTGTCCCCTTATACAAACACATGCTATACATTTATTTCTATCAGTGGAGCAGTACAGATTACAAGATACTCCACCGCCATTTGAAGATTAGGCCACAATTCCTTCAATTACTGTCACCCTGTTTCTTAACTATGTGGGTTTTTCACACAGGTGCCAATGTTAAGTTCCGATAAATAATCTGCAAGGGCAGGGATTGAACCAAGAACCAGGACCTCCAGATCCCAAGGCAATTGGCCTATCTCACTGCTACAAAAGCAAGCCCTGTAGCAAGGCAGTATCAGTGTCCCTTTATACAAAAGGAAGCTATACATATTCATATTTATTTGTGTGACAGATCAGAACACTACATGGTTTATGAAATAAATGAATGAGTTTTAAGAATACCGTACCGCAGACCAGGCCAAGTTGAGTTGTCGCAAGTTTGGTCCACACAAGGAACATAGATGTCGCACTGCCACAGATGTGATACGAGAAATTCCAGACAAGTCTACGCTCGACAATTTGTAGCTGTAGTCTCCTTTCACCATCTGCAATAAAGAAGATAGGAAGACTTCCTCCAGCTGTCATTAAACGGAAGTACAGATGGTATGGACAAACTTTTGGGATACAACTATGAAGTTAACTAATATTTTATGCCATGTAGTGGCCCAAAATAAATATACAAGTACTAAATTGCATTAGAATTCAAGTCATACCATTCAAAAGTATGAAAATTATTGGTAGAATGACAACCTTTTAACCCATTACCTAACAACAAAATTTAAGACTGGTCCAAATTGAAGGCATCTGATTTAAAACTTGATATTCATTTTGAGAAGGGTAGAAAACTTTGTAGGAAAAAGGAGAAAATGCTGGTTACCAGCATTTTCTCCTTTTCCCAAAATGTTTTCAAAAGGCTTCTTTCACAGGGTTGTCAAAATTCAGGATTGTGTGGTAAAGGGTTAATGAACATTTGGTCCAAGTATTAGGTGCTTGGAAAAAAATTAAATTTAAAACTAGGCAAAAAGTAAACAAAAGATAGAGCAGCTTGGCAACTTTTTACCTTGTGTAAAAATTCATTTTTCTCCCAGCAACCACCACTTGGACTGACAATTGTACAGTAACAGATTGTAACAGATCTTCATATACTACACTTCTATACTTTTACATATTATGATTTAACCCTTTTCCACACAATTCCAACTTTCAACACCCCTGTGAAAGAAGCCTTTTGAAAACATTGTGGGAAAAAGGAGAAAATGCTGGTAACCAGCATTTTCTCCTTTTCCTAGAATGTTTTCTACCCTATCAAAGACAATAAACATCATTGGAGCTACATTTATTTTGTCGTCTGCAAATGCCTCTAATTTGGACTAGTCTAAAAATTTGTGTTTGATAAAGAGTTAAATCTATTTTAACAACCCCATATTTTTCTTTGGCTGCCACTATGCCTGTAAGTAGAACCTATATTAAATGTTACACATATTTCTCTTTGGCTGCCACTATGCCTGTAAGTAGAACCTATATTAAATGTTACACATATCTTTCTTTGGCTGCCACTATGCCTGTAAGCAGAACCTATGTTACACTTCATGTAATAGTTTTAAGAATCATAACTAAAATCACGCCATGTCTCTTTTTCAAACAAATACTTCATTCTATAGTGTAATAACCGAGATGACATCAGTAAGTCTACAAATTGTATTTTTAAAACATTAAGCTGTGATGTAGCCTATCTCATATTTATTTAACCCATTGCCACACAATCCCTACTTTTGATGACCCTGAGAAAGAAGCCTTTAGAAATCATTGTGGGAAAAGGAGAAAATGCTGGTAACCAGCATCTCCTCCTTTTCCCACAATGTTTTCTACCCTTCACAAAACAAATTTCAAATTTTCTGTCACTTTAATTTTGTAGTCTACAAATGCTTTCAATTTGGACAAGCCTAAAATATTGTTGTTTGGTAAAGAGTTAAATATGACCCACAAAATTCATGTATAATCCTGTTCCTGACAACAAAATTTTAGACATATCCGAATTGAAAGTATTTGCAGACGACAATTTGAATGGGGTTTAAATTTTGAATAATGTGTCTGAATGGTAGAAAGCATAAATGGAAAAGGAAAAAGTGCTGGCAACCACCATTTTCTCCTTCTTGTACGATGTTCTCAAAAGCTTTTTCCATCAGAGTTACTAAAACTCGGGATTGTGGTCCAGGGTTAAGATAAAAATAAAACTATGATAATACAAAGTTACAAATCCAGCATCTTAGAATATTGCCACTGCTGTATTTGAATGCTGGGAATGAATGTACTTGTGCATAAACTTGAAACAAAAAGATGTACCTTTTGACTGGTTTCCCGCTTCAGCTGCAAAATGGGATCCACTAAAAACACATCATCAGTGATGGAGGAGGAACCAGAAATATTCAATGTAGTAAGATTTGGTAAAGCTCTGATTGCAGTCTGAAATGAAAATTACCATTAGTATTTTTTGTTAAATTTTTCAATGTTACATACAGGGCTTAATACAACTTTTCAGGGTCTGTGTCCTTAAACCATTATGTTGAGAAATACCGTCTAGGGTTATTCAATGATACAGAAAATTAGTTAATTAATCTTTTATTAAACAATCTCTGGTTTTTAAGACCCTGAGATAGAAGTCTTTTGAAAATATTGTGGGAAAAGGAGAAAATACTGGTAATGCTGGTAATCCTTTTCCCACAATGTTTTCTACCCTGCTTTAAACAAATTTCAGTTTTTCAGTTACTTTTATTTTGTCGTCTCCCAAGTGCTTTCAACTTGGACCTGTCAAAAATTTTGTCGTTTGGTAAAGGGTTAATCACGAAATATTAAAAGGAACAAAAGTGTCGGGATAAACAAGGTTTAACCCTTTACCACACAGTCCGGACTTTTAACACCTTTGTGAAAGAAGCCTTTTGAAAACATTGTGGGAAAAGGAGAAAATGCTGGTAACCAGCATTTTCTCCTTTTCCCACAATGTTTTCTTCCCTTCCTAAAACAAATTTCAATTCTTTAGTCACATTTATTTTGTTGTCTGCGAATGCTTTCAATTTGGACCAATCTAAAATTTTGTCGTATGGTATAGAGTTAACTGTACACCATCTTCCATACCATCCCCTCTCCAAAAAAAAGAAAGAATTAAAAACTAAACCATACAATGTTACCTGTACAATTTCATCAGTAACATTACTGTTTCCCTCTAAAATTAGAGTAGTCAGCTGTCCATTTATCAACCCCATCAGAGTAAAAATATCTGGATGAAGTAACTGTGAACAACCCTGTAGGTTTAATCTTTGTATATGAGAACACCTGTGGGAAGATAGATAAATTGAATCATTATTATTTTGTAAAATGTGGATTAATGGTATAATTATAAGGCTGTCATGTCCTACCAAGACCATTTCTTTCGATTCTGTTTATGGCTACTTGTACCATAGATTTACCATTTTGTTAATGTACCATAAATTTACCATTTCATGTCATAGAGTTACCACTTTGCACCATGATAATTCCATGTCTTACTATGATAGAACATATCAATAAATGTGACACAAACTGGGTTTTTTTAAATACATTTACTTAGTATACACAAAAGTTTTGTTAACCTTATTTACAGGTTTTGAACAAACAAACCATTTAATTAACCCATTACCACACAATCCCTACTTTTGACGCCCCCAAGAAAGAAGCCTTTAGAAAACATGGTGGGAAAAGGAGAAAATGCTGGTAACCAGCATTTTCTCCTTTTCCCACAGTGTTTTCTATCCTTTTCAAACTGCAGGTCGGGTAGATCTATACTTACATGTAATTAAAGTTGGGAACAAATTGTAAGACTCATATCACTTTTTATTTTTATGCTCATGTTATAATGAAATTAGACAGAGATTTTTTTCCTTTTTGCCTGTATATTTTCGAAATCGCCAATCTGTGTTTAAATTTACTGAACTGCTAAAATCCCAAGACAAAAACAAAAACGGTCTACGTCAAACATGCGATCGCAAAATGACTGGAAATATTATAAGACATGGATCTTAAATGTTCACTCTCTACTGTTTGTTTATTGTATATTTTCAATCATGATACTTTTCAACTTATTTTCCTTCCTATGCGTCTTTTTTGTAATATCTTGATAGCACTAGTTAGTTTCTCCATGTACCACATTGTTTTTGTATATTGTAGTGTAACTGACGATGTACTTCGTACAAGTCAAAATAAAATTCTGTTCTGTTCTGTTCTGGTAAAATTATAGTACAAAAAGGTATAAATTATGGTATGAGATGGTAAAATCATGGTAAGATGTGACTGGTATGAGATGGTTATTGTATGAAATGTCCGTAATTCAGTTATAATTGCTAATCACACAATCTTTTGTTTTAACAACCACAGGGAAGAAGTTGAACAAATTTTGAGAAAATGAGAAAATGCTGATTACCAGTTTTTTCTCCTTTCAAAAAAATGTTTTCTTCTTTGTTAGAGGTAAACTCAATTAACTCATTACCAAACGACAATATTTTAGACTGGTCCAAATTGAAAGCATTTGCAGACGACAAAATAAAAGTGACTGAAAATTTGAACTTTGTTTTGTGAAGAGTAGAAAACGTTGTGGGAAAAGGAGAAAATGCTGGTTACCAGTAGGGATTGTGTGGTAATGGGTTAATCAAATATGGACACATGTCAGCCTATGCAGATACTTTCTGCAGTTGCTTTCAGTCCCTTTTAACTTAGCATGGCTTGTCTCTGATAAGAAAAAGCAAGAGATTTAGGCACACCGTGGCACCACAGGTGAACGGCAACGACAATGTAAATCCTGATTACACACTAATATATGTACTGTGTATCAGTGTGTAATACAGGATTTACATTGTCGTCGCCGTTCACCTGTTTGTGGCACAAGAAAATATTTAACTCATAACATGTCAGTTTGAAAGAATTGCAACAAGAGAAGTTTCTCATCAATAAATTATCATAATTTATGAATGTAAAAATGAAAAAAAGATAAAAAAAATGATAAAAAACTTTCTCCTACAAATACAGAATAAAATATTTGACAAAAAATTATTTTCTTACTTTTTCAACCCTTCTAAAAGGCCCATTAGAGTCAATTTGTCCTTGCACTCAGGAAGATTTATCTCCCTTGTATATGGAGGTAACAAGGCTTCCAACAATCTGTTTGTCAGTTTCGATGGATAGTGTTCAACAATTCTCTCTAGAATATCCTCAGAAACAGCTGTAAAGCAATCAGTTTCTAACAACTGAAGAAGATATTCTCCTTGTGTAACATTGTTTTCCAACGGCGAATCTCCACTGTTTGTTTCTACTGTTAATTCATGTGGCTGTTGTGATGGTCTGTGGAATCCATTACCAAATAGCAGTGTGTCAACACATACAAGTTTTGCTGTGTAGCCTAAAGTAGCTGGTACAGACATTGTCATTGTTTTTTCTGTTCAAAAATAAGGAGAAAAATGCACATTGTAACTCATTACCAAACGACAAAATTTTAGGTTTGTCCAAATCGAAAACATTTGCAGATGACAAAATAAAAGAAAATTTGAAATTTGTTTTGTGAAGGGTAGAAAACATTGTGGGAAGGCAGAAAATGCTGGTTACCAGCGTTTTCTCCCTTTCCCACCATGTTTTCTATAGGCTTATTTCCCAGGGTCGTCGAAAGTAGGGATTGTGTGGTAATGGGTTAATTTCTTATTTACTTACTTACCCTTTACTACCTTCGATCCAAAAGGGAGCTCTGATATTATTTCTTGATTGTTTCTCTTATGTGAGACACAATATAAAAGTAATAACATCGAAGCAAGCCTCTGTACTAGGGGGAAACTTGTTACCCATTAATTCCACAATTTAACAACAATGACGAAAGAAGCTTTGGAAAACATTGTGAGAAAACAAGAAACTGTTAACAACATTTTCTTCTTTTCAAACAATACTTTGGTTCAGATACAATTTCAATCATTCTTGTCATAATTATATGCCCAAGATTTATACATTCATTACGTCCAATTACATTTGTTACTTCATACATTTATAGAATTTTCTTGCACGCCCAACTTCCATCCAAGTATCTGTAAAGTTTTTGAAAAGTGATGAAATCTGTATTCACATCCAAGAAAAAAGCTGAAATGCATAAAAAATAGATAAAGTGTGGTTTTTTAAGTCTACCTACGTGTCAAAATTTCTCATTTTTTAAGTAAAAACACATGACTTTATGACAAAATGGGTTATAGTCACAACATGTTGGTTCATGGTACATATTTCTTTTGATGTAATCAGTATTTTTCCCTCACAACAAAAATCTGCGCCCTCTATCTGCTTGTCTGGACGCTATTTTGATTGTAAATACTTTGAATTGGACATTTGTGTACCTAAGCAAATTTCATTTTTCTAAATAAAAGAAAAAATGGAAGAAAAATATACCGGAAGTGAAAATGATATCATTGGCACCTACATGTTTAACCCTTTACCACACGACAAAATTTTGTACTGGTCCAAATTGAAAGCTCTTGTACACAACAAAATAAATGTAATTTGAACATTGAAATATGTTTCTAATGGGGTAGAAAACATTGTGGGAAAGGGAGAAAATGCTGGTTACCAGCCCTTTCTCCTTTTCCCACAATGTTTTAAAAAGGCTTCTATCTCAGGTTCGTAAAAACCAGGGATTGTTTGGAAAAGGGTTATCACTATTTACACCACCATCTAAAATTCTTCATTGCAAGCAGTTTTACAACAAAAAATGCATGCTGATGTATTTAAATCATCTGCTAGGTCATGTGGAAATATTTTCCAATCATGTAACTGCAAATTGGCGCCAAATATATCAAGTTGTATAAATTTATTTTTTTATTAAACCATTGAAGTAACATGCATCAATTTATGAATGGCACCAGGACAGTGGTGAAGATCAAGGTTGATTTTCTTTCAAATGTTCAGATGAAACTCCATCATATTTTTGATGATGATAATTTAACTAAAAGATGAAATAAGAAAATTACTTCGTGATTTATTCCATACTTTGTTAAATTTTTACTTTTTCTAGATCAGACCTTAACTACAATGAACCAACAAACCGCAAGGCTATGAGATGAAAACATGACATAGCCATTTTAGGTGGTTTCGTCTTGATTGTTTTACACAAGGGCCAAAAATACTGAAATAGCATACGTTTAAGTACACCAGTTTTGATCCACCAAGTCGCAAATCAATCTGGCGAGTGTACATCTGATTGACGTTTCATTTTAACCTATTCTTATCCTAAGTATCTTGGATCTGATCGAACTTGCTTCTTTTTTTACATTGATAGGCCGAATTTACTATGGGTCGAATTCTTCCGGTGTCGGGTTTCTGTATGAATCAGTTTAATGAGACAAATTCACGTTCAGACAATAAAAACATATGAAATTTGCTCACCTATGGCATCGTTGAAGCACCGTTTTAGAATTTTAAATGGCTTGTCTCTGCCAGAATTTTAATCTTCAAGGTATAAATTTGATCAATGTTTACATTCGCTACAATTTCCAATTCTGGATTTCCGCTTCTAAAACACGCGAGAGAAAAAAATTTTGTAACAGGGGTACCAGTAAAACGGAAACGCGCAAGGTTGAAGGGGAATCACTCTAAGTTCTACGTTAGCATGCGTTACAATTTTTATTCTTGCCTAACATCGTATGGTAATGCATGTATTGATTGATTTTACTGTATGAAAAAAAAGAATATACCTATTTTTTTCGGCGAAACTTTTATGAAAATTAAGTACGGTAGGTGCAGCAGAATTTTCAGCGAAGTCTTCAATGAATGTTTCGCTACATGAAGTTTCGGCTCCTAACGTTTCGTTACAAAGTGACATTTAAAAAAAAAAGCTTTTGTTAAAAATAATGCTACAGTGATGAAATTCTTCATTCAAAGGACAGGACAATGTTTCTCTTGAAGTTTTGTAAATATTGATGGGTGCCCTAACTGCGCCCCAGTACTAACTCTGCCACCTTTCTTATTTGGTTGCTGAGCCCAGGTCGCTTAGTCGGTAGCATGCAGGACTTGAGAACTGGGGGTTGTGAGTGCGATCCCGGGCTCAGCCAATTTCTTTCCTAGATTGATGATGGTCATTGCGACAGGATTCATTTCTCTCTCACAACTGTTTGTTGTTTCCATGATGATTATGTGGGAAAGCAGCCAGTGGTTTGGAAAGAATATTGGGCGGAGTACTGGTAACAGAAACTCCAGGAAGGCATGGATGTTTAGAACGGCATTAAACACCATACAATCAATCAATCAATCAATCAATCAATTTCTTATTTTGGTCAAAATCTGGTGATGTATCAGCATGCTTGAGACACGCATTCAGAAAAGTTTTTACTACATCACAGTAAATACATTCCAATATTTCCCAGATATGCTGGGGGTGGGTCATAGGCTCTCAGCACACAATGCTCTGTTTTTATGTCCACTAACTGTTTTTCTGTGTATTTTTGTTTTTGTTTTTTCTTTGTCAAAAATCACTTCTAAAGTCATAAAATACACTGTAAACACATCTGAAATGCTTCATTTGCAAATTTTTACATTTTATGAATGAAAATCATGTGACAAAACAAATTTCTTAAAGGCCAAGCAAACCTTTATACATAGGTTTTGGTCCCATGGTCCTTAACTCTTTAATACCAAACAAGTTTATAGACTGGTCCAAATTGAAAGCATTTGCAGAAGACAAAATAAATGTGACTGAAGAATCGAAATTTTATTTGGGAAGAGTAGAAAATATTGTGGAAAAAGGAGAAAATGCTGGTTATCAGCAAATGCTGGTTATCAGCATTTTCTCCTTTTCCCACAAAGGCTTCTTTTCCCAGGATCATCAAAAGTAGGGATTGTGTGGTAATGGGTTAACTGATATTTGCTTTCTTCATTGTAATATAAGCAAAACTCAATCTCTATCAAAATTCATGTGTATAGTTATGGTAAACTTCAAAAACTTGATAAAAATTAACTGCATGCCAAACAAACAACTGCTGTTTTTTGTGTGCCTACTGTATCTGTGCCCTGTGGAGTAACATCTACTATTTGATGTCTGTCTAAACTTCTCAAAGTCTGACCACTTCTCCCCATTTTGAGAAACTTCTCCCAATTCTCAGACTAGAGAAGCGACTTCTCCCGAATTCTGAGAGTTGGCAGAGGCAGGTGGAAATGATTTGATCATTTATTTTTCCATCTGTAAGGAGAAAGCCTTTAGAAAACATTGTGGGAAAAGGAGAAAATGCTAGTAATCAGCATTTGCTCCTTTCCCCACAATGTTTTCTACCCTTCCCAAAACAAATTTTAAGTTTTGAGTTACTTTTATTTTTTCATCTGCAAATGCTTTCATTTTGGACAAGGCTAAATTTTGGTTGTTTGGTAAAGAGTTAAAATGTGACTGAAGAGGAAATTGATGGTTATCAGGACTTTCTGCTTTTCTCACAATACATATATCTTTTGATGACATTTTAGGTGATCATGAATTTTGAGATGTTTTTGTTTCGTTTTTTGCAAAAGCCTTCAACTTAGTATTTAACACTTTACAACACAATCCTGAGTTCTAAAGAGTTTGAAGATAAAGCCTTTTGAAACGATGTGAGAAAAAGAGAAAATGCAGCTAACCAGCATTTTTCTTCTTTTCTCACAATGTTCTTTGCCCTTCCCAAAATAAATTTTAGAATTTGAGTCAGGTTTACTTGGCATCTATAAATGCTTTGCATTTTGTCTTTTTGTAGAGAGTTAACCCGTTACCACACAGCAAAGTTTTAGACCTATCCAAAGTGAAAGCAATTGCAGACAACAATTTCAAATTGGCTTAAATGGTGCAATTTTGCTTTGATATGGTAGATAACTTTGTGTGGGAAAAAGAGAAAATGCTGGTTACCAGCATTTTTTCATTTTTTCCACAGAAGGTTTTCAAAAGGCTTCTTCCTAAGAGGCGTTATAAAAAGTCGTCATTGTGTGGTAAAGTGTTAACAGAATATAACCCATAGTTACATAGACAATATACAATTTTCTTCTCTGCAGAAAATGGACAAAGTATCAACAGTATTAACGTACCTACTTGACCTCGTTCAGGCTGAGGAGATCAGCAATGTGTCAAGGCTGGCTGCACTGTCTGTGTTGAATAAACTTTTCGACGAATCAGATAATGACTGTGAAATTCAAGCTTTTTGTTTGAGAAAAGGTATATTGTCTTCCCTAGTTTTGACCCTTGACATTGGATTTCTGTCTACATGTGACTCATCTGACCTTGTCTATATCTGTGTTGCTATGGAAACACTCTGGAGGCTGTCAACATTACCAGGTCACATGATCCAACCTCTCATTTCGGAGTTTTTAATCAGGAGACTTTTAACCTTTATAGATGTCCAAGGAGATTTCTATGTGTTTCCATCCAAGCTTTCATCAATAATGGAAGAAACTTGTGAAAATAAGCAACTTATTGGGAAGGTCAAGGAGATTGGGATGGCCCCTGAGCCCTTGGAGTACATATACCGTCACACCACCAACAAGTTGAAAAGGTAAGGGAAATAACAATTGTATATACACGGGTCCGAAAAATCACCGAAATACCACCGAAGCACCGAAATACCGCATATTTTTTTTCTATCAAGTAACAGTTTAGATAACTGATAACGGTATGAAATATTTGTCTTTTTTCGTGATATTTGAGTGAACTATTGTTGATTGATAGTAAGTTTAAAACATTATGACAGAAGAAAAAAAATTAACGACCCTTGGAAAGAATATTTTTGAAAATATTGTGGGAAAAGGAGAAAATGCTGGTAACCAGCATTTTCTCCTTGTTCCGGAATATTTTCTACCCTATCATAGAGAAATTGCACCATTTGCACCACCCTGAAATTGTTGGCTGCAAATGTTTTCATTTCTGTCAAGGCTAAAATTTTGTGTCAAATATCGCAATAAAAGACGATTAATTTGGACTTTGATCAGTAATCTTAACACTATAGCAAAAACATTGGGGTATTTCGGTGTGTCGGTGGTATTTTGGTGGTATTTCAGTGATTAGTCGTTTATACACTCGGAGCTCCAGATAAGGGGGAGTGAGGGCATTCTAAATCTCTTATTTCTCTTTCAAACCCTATGTTGTGGGTACTCATTCGAATCGTCTCATTGAGACGATTCCAATGAATACCCAAAACATAGGGTTTGGTGGAGAATAATTCATATATTCAATTTCAAAACCAAAATGACTCCCTCTATCTGGAACTCTGTACACTACATGCAATGCTTTTGCTTTCCATGATAATTATGGTATCTACGTGAACAAATTTGAAACTGGCAGTGGTGTAAAAATAACTTACAGAAAAGGTTTATTGTATGTACCTGAAATTTTTTAACTCTTTCCCAAACGACAAAATTTTGGACTAGTCCAAATTGAAATCATTTGCAGATGACAACATAAACGTGAATCAGAAATTAAAATTTGATTTGGAAAGGATAGAAAGCATTGTGGGAAAAGGAGAAAATGCTGGTTATCAGCATTTTTACCTTTTCCCACAATGTTTTCAAAGGCTTTCTTTCTCAGGGTCGTTGAAAGTCAGGATTGTGTGGTAAAGGGTTAAAAAAGTCATGGCAACAAGAGAACTTTTGTACCGTAAATTTATGCTTTCAGTTTGGACATGTCTAAATTCCTTCATGTAGTAAATGGTTGGCTCTTTACTCAACAGCAATTTTAAGACTTCTCAAAATTGAACGCATTTGCATGTAACAAATTATACATGTATATGACTTAATTGGTAAGATATGTCAATAATAGCTTTAAAGAAAACGTGCCCGTGGTTGTAAGGTAGAGCGTAAGCCTCGTAACCAAAAGGTCCTGAATTTCGATTCCTGGGAGCGGGTGTCAACTTCGAGATTTTTCATTGACCTACACATTTGGTGCGAGTACTGGTGTAGTTCCCAGGAAGCAGAATCGAGAGAGATTAGTATAAGTTGGCAGAACTTGTTTCTCAATCGTTGCAAAATAAATATGTTTAAACTAAACAAAAAAAACATGGAAAAGGCAGAAGATGCTTGCTATCAGCATTTTCTCTTAAATATGTTCAATGTTTTCAAAAGGCCTCTAACTCATAGTCATTAAAAACCAGAGTTGTGTTGTGTATGGTTAATCTTGATTTATTTATGTAGACCAGCTCAAATGTGGGCTACAATTGTTTCAATTTGGCCACAGTATTTTGAAATGAGCCATGCTCTGGCAAAAGGGGGCCTAGTGCATCTCCAAGTTGCATTATACCTAGTTGGTCATCACATTATTATAAATCTATTAAAAATGTATTAAATTCATAGTCAAACTACAGACTGAATTATGATACAGTGGTCTTTTGACATGCAGAAAATTTACCAGTTGCAAATTTCGGCAGAGGTTAGCCTGCACAGGCTTGGATGGCGGACCTGTGTCATTACTGTTTGCAGATGCATTAGTCACCTTTTTACAAAGCATGGTTCAAAACGTGTATTTTGATCTTGCAGTGGTTGGATTTGGTGGTAGACTATTAGAATATATTACTAGCAAAAGAAGGTTTCCAGCCATGGATGAAGTATTGCGTATTGAATTTAAAAAGAAAAACAGTTGTTTGAGACTCCCTATTATCTGTTTAGTGTTACATCACTGTACTGTGCAGTACTTATGTGAACATGTCAAGAAAGCTGGTTAATTTTTGCTGCAGATAACTTTTGAAAATAAAATCAGATAACCCTTAAAACCCAATGGAAAAAAAAGAGAAATTGTCTTTAATATGCAATTTGTTGATTTGCCTTACTGCTTTCTATGTATTCATCCTGTTTTCAAGCTTTTTTTTAGTTCACCTGAGCACTTCAAGTGAGCTATTGTGACAGTGCTGTGTCTGTCGTCTGTCATCAATCTTTTACCTTGTGAACGCTCTAGAGGCCACAGTTTTCATCCGATACTCATGAAACTTGGTCAGAATGTTTGCCTCGATAAAATCTCTGACGAGTTTGAAATTTGGTCATGTCAGGTCACAAACTAGGTCACTAGGTCAGATCTTAGAAAAAACTATTTGTACGCATTAGAGGCCACATTTTCAGTCCGAAACTCATGAAAGTTGGTCAGAATGTTTGCCCTGGTGATATGAAAACGAGTCACATTGGGTCAAAAAGTGGGTCACTAGGTCAGATCTTAGAAAAAACCTTGTGTACGCTTTAGAGGCCATATTTTCAGACTGATACTCATGAAACTTGGTCAGAATGTTTGCCTCGATAATATCTCGGATGAAGTTGAAAATGGGTCATGTTTGGTCAAAAAGTAGGTCACTATGTCAAATCTTATAAAAACCTTGTGTACGCTCTAGAGGCCACATTTTCAGTCAAAAACTCTTGAAAGTTGGTAAGAATGTTTGTCTTGATGATATCTTTGAGGGATTTGAAAATGGGTCATGTCAGGTCAAAAACTAGGTCACCAGGTCAAATGTTAGAAAAACCTTTTGTACGCTTTAGAGGTCACATTTTCAGTCCAAAACTCTTGTAAGTTGGTCAGAATGTTGGTCTTGATAATATCTCAGACAAGTTTGAAAATGGTTCATGTTGGGTCAAAAACTATGTTACCAGGTCAGATCTTAGAAAAACCTTGTATACCCTGTGGATGCCACATTTTCAGTCCAACACTTTTGAAAATTGGTCAGAATGTTTGCCTTGATAATATCTTGGATGAATTTGAAAATGGGTCATGTTGGGTCAAAAACTAGGTCAATAGGTCAAATGTTTTAAAAACCTTGTGTATGCTCTGGAGGATACATTTTCCGTCTGATACTCCTGAAACTTGTTCATAATATTTGTCTTGGTGATATCTTGAATGAGTTTGAAAATGGGTCATGTGGAGTCAAAAACTAGGTCACTGGGTCAGATATTAGGAAAACCTAGTGTACACTCTAGAGGCCACATGTTCTGCCTGATACTCTTCAAACTTGGTCAGAATGTTTGTTTTGGTGATGTCTCAAAAGAGTTTGATAATGGGTAATTGTTGGGTCCAAAACTAGGTCACTTGGTCAAATCTTAGAAAAACTTTTTGTACGCTGTAGAGGCCACAGTTTCAGTCCAATAAACATGAAACTTGGTCAGAATGTTTGTCTTATTGATATCTCAAAAGTTTTTGATAATGGGTAGTGTCTGATAAAAAACTAGGTCACTGGGAAACTAGATTGAAAATGGTTCATGTTTGGTCAATAGACTCAGGTGAGCGATTTCACGGCCATCATGGTCCTCTTGTTTGATATCACATGTTTTTTCCAAAGTTGTGTGTCATAAAATTGTTTGAGAAGGTAAATGACTATAATGAATTTACTCTCAACCACATGACAAAATTTTACATTTGTCCAAATTGAATGCATTTTGCAGACAACAATTAGATATCTCTAAAATCCTTTGATATGTAAGGTTATAATTTGGAAAACATTTTGGTAAAAAGAGAAAATGCTATTTATTAGCATTTTCTCCTTTTCCCACAATGTTTTCAAAAGCCATCTTGCCCAGGTTTAATAGAAATATGATCATAATAGGTAAAGAGTCCTACATGTATGACTTAGTACTAATGCTTGTTATGATTAATTTTTCAGTCTACCCAGATTTCCACACTCAATGAAGGTTTGCAGTTTATTTGATACTAGTCATGAAGAAGATATAGATCTTTCAAAACAGTTGATTCAGCAGAACTTTGCATGGGCAGGTATTTAAGTTACTGTGATCTTTTTTGATTTGCTATGAACCATCTGTTCATGGACGCAATTTTCAATCAATCAATTTTCAGTTCAGTTACGTATACAGTTTTCATTAGGATTGAATTACTACTGCAGGAATTGTGGTACTTTGATTTTTAGCTTGGCTGTTTTGAAAGAAAATAGCAAGGTAGCCATGGTGAGGTCATCTGCATTCCCATGCAAAGACTTTGACATTTTTCTAATATCTCTGTAATAACAGAAATATTTACTTCAAACTTAACTCTTTATTAAACAACAAAATTTTAGACTAGTCCAAATTGAAAGCACTTGCAGACAACAAAATAAATATGAGTCAAAAATTGAAATTTGTTATCAGTAGGATAGAAAACGTTGTGGGAAAAGGAGAAAATGCTGGTTACCAGCATTTTCTTCTTTTCCCACAATGTTTTCAAAAGGTTTCTTTCTGAGGGCGTTAAAAGTTGGGACTGTGTGGTAAAGGGTTAAACAAATATTGAACTTTCAAAAGGGGAACCCATGAAATTATTTTTTGACTCAGATATGGTCCTGTTTTGACTTAAAATTTTCACTGAAAATAATTAAAGGACTTGCAGCCAAAGTTTGGCACTGCTCTCTTTTTTTCCCCAATTAGTTTACAAGGCAACTATTCATGGCTATACATTAGCTTCAGACAGTTATACAGTTAGTTTATATAGACAGGTTCAGACATGTTGGTTTATATTGACACTTGACAGGGTTCAAATAAGTTAGTTTATATTGACAGGTTCAATCAAGTAAGTTTATATTAACATGTTAAAAAAAGAGTTTATATTGACAGGTTCAAACAAGTAAGTTTTTATTGACAGGTTCAAACATTCCAGGAGATGTGGTCAGGGAAACTAAAGATGAATGGCAAGATATTCTTGTGACAAAGGTGATAGATGGAGCTTTCATGTGGGCTCAAGTTGGTGAAGATAGTATAAAGGTATTGAAAACTTGTTTTATACTGTTTTCTGTTTGGAGAGATATTCTATTCTTGATTTTAACCCCTTTCTAAACAATCCTAAGTTCAGTCAACCCTGAGACGGAGTGCTTTTGAAAATGTTGTGGGAAAGGGAGGACATGGTGGTAACCAGAATTATCTCATTTTCCCAAAATGTTTTGTACCCTTTCAGATACAAATTTTAGGTTTTGAGCCACATTTATTCTGTTTTCTGCTATTACTTGTAATTTAAGCAAGTCTTAACCCTTTACTCCATAGATACTCATTTCTACGCATTGCTTGTAGGAGCCTTGGGAAAACATTGTGGCAAAAGGTGAAATTGCTCCTGATGAGCAATTTCACCTTTTGTCACAATGTTTTCTATGCTATCAAAAGGTGAAATATAACTGAAATAATATTTAAGACGATGTTGATTGCCATACAGTCAGTTAATCTATAGTTTTATCTTCTGGTAAAGAATTGATTGAATTTTTTTCATCTGATTGGTTCCAGGATGTCTGTGCAATACAACAACAACTAAATAGCGGTATCCAGCTTGAGAATCAGCTTGTGTTGTCATCCAAGGACTTGGTGATAGTTGGGGCTAAAATACAGGGAACCGACTCATTTTTGAGAGCACAGGTTAGCTTATACCCTTAAAAAAATTCTGCTCTTTACCAAACTGTGAAATTTTAGACTGGTCAAAATTCAGAGGGCTTGCTGGAGACAAATCAAACATAGCACATATTCTGGGATTTGTATCAGTCTAGAAAACATTATGTGGTAAGGAGAAAAAACTGGTCACCCACATTTCTTAATTTCCTGCTTGTTTTCAAGAACTATTTTTACACATAGCTGGATCATAGTTTTTGCAGATGAAAAATTAAATTTGACTCAATGATGGATGTTGTTAACGAAAGGGCAGAAAACATTGTACCAGCATTTTGTCATTTTCCCATAATGTTTTACAAGCTTTCTCCATTAGAGTTTTTATACGCCCAAAGGGTCGTATTATGTTATACCCCCGGTCGTCCGTCTGTCCGTCCGTCCGTCTGTTAGGAATTTCTTGTGTGTGCAACTCCTCCTACAGTTTTCATCGGAATTATTTGAAACTTGCCACAATGAATCTCCATGATGTCTAGATGTGCACCTGGGTCTTAGAATTTTGATCGCTGTTTGCGTTCCAAAATTATCTGCCCTTGATTTCTGAAATAACCAATTTCTCACTTTGAATTTTTGTTCAGGCCATAACTTCCATACCATAAAAGGTATCAAAGTGAAAGTACATACACTGATAGAACACATTATGGAAAAGTGCAGTGCACATGAAACATAACTCTGCCATTTTTATTTATTGAGTTATTGCCCTTTGTTAATTTTCAGTTTAAATTTTTGTCCAGGCCATAACTTCTAAACTATAAAAGCTATTAACTTGGAACTTCATACACTGATAGAACACATTGTGGAGAAGTGCATCGCACATGAACCATAACTGTGCCACTTTTATTTTTTGAGTTATTGCCCTTTGTTAATTTTCAGTTTGAATTTTTGTCCAGGCCATAACTTCCAAACTGTAAAAGGTAATAACTTGCAACTTCATACACTGATAGAACCCATTATGGAGAAGTGCATTGCACATGAACCATAAGTCTGCGACCTTTATTTTTTTAGTTATTGCCCTTTGTTAATTTTCAGTTTGAATTTTTGTCCGGGCCATAACTCCCAAACTTTAAAACTTATCATCTTGAAACTTCAAAGACTAATAGAACACATTATGAAGAAGTGCACTGCACAAGAACCATAACTCTGCCATCCTTCTTTTTTAGTTATTGCCCTTTGTTAGTTTTCTCTTTGAATTTTCATCTGGGCCATAATTTCTGAAATATAAAAGCTATGATCTTTAACCTTTCAAGACTGATAGAACACCTTGTGGAGAACAGCAATTCACAAAATCTGTAACTGTGCCACCCTTCTTTTTTTAGCCCTTTAATATTTTTCACATATCATGGAGATTAACTACTCTTCATGCATGGCCCTTCCGTCATTTCAACTCATTTCACTGACAAGCCCCTTCGGGCGTATATGCGCCGCTTTGCGAAGCTCTTGTTAAAACTCTGGATTGTGGGTAAGGACTAAAGCTATTCCAGATACTATCATGAACAAGTTATTTGAATGAAGATTATTTCTGTTACAGATCATATCATGAACAAGTAATTTCAAGACAGCTTAAAACTAATCCAGATAATGTAATGAACAAGTTAAAAGAATAAGGCTTAAAACTGTCTGATGTCATGAACAAGTTGTTCCGATCCAGTTTGATTCCATATCAGATAATACCAGGAACAAGTTATTTGAATACAGTGTCAATTTATTTCAGATGATATTACTAACAAGTTATATGAATGAAGCTTCACACTATATATATTTCATATATCATGAACAACTTGTTTGAATACAATTTGACTTGTGTTTCAGATAATGTCAACTACAAGCTATGGCAGTAGGATGATTGACATATTTTTGATTGACTATGGACACATGGTATCTGTTCAAGATAAGGATGTTTACATCATGCCAGAGGGTTTAAAAGCCATTCCCCAGAAAGTGTCTCTGTGTGCTTTAGAAGGTAAATATTTGTACTTTTGAGGTTTTGTGCTGTTTTCCATGAGTGGATCCAGAGAGGGGGACCAGGGGTCCAGACCCCCCCCTCTGGAATTTTGGCAAAAATGTGGTTATCAGATTCGTGAATGGGAATGGTTTGATATTGCACAGCATTTATGTAAAATACAGTCATAAATTAAAAAAAAAAAGGTTCTAAATGTGGAGACCTACTCATGTTTAACCCATTACCACACAATCCCTACTTTTGACAACCCTGAGAAAGAAGCCCTTAGAAAACATTGTGGGAAAAGGAGAAAATGCTGGTAATCAGCATTTTCTCCATTTCCTACAATGTTTTCTACCCTTTACAAAAAAAAAATTAAATTTTCAGTCACTTTTATTTTGTCGTCTGCTAATGCTTCCGATTTGGACAAGCCTAAGATATTGTCGTTTTGTAATGAGTTACACAATATTTATGTGGGAAAGCAGCCAGTGGCCTGGTTAGAATATTGTGTAAAAGATTGGTTTAACCCTTTACCACACAATACCTACTTTTGATGCTCCTGGAAAAGAAGCCTTTGGGAAACAAAGTGGGAAAAGAAGAAAATGCTGGTAACCAGCATTTTCTCCTTTTCCCACAGTGTTTTCTACTCCACCAAAGAAAAATTACACCATTTGAGCCACACTGAAATTGTTGTCTGCAAATGCTTTCAATTTGGACAAAGCTAAAATTTTGTTGTCTGGTAAAGGGTTAAGAAATTTAAAGGAAAGCACGGCAAGGTTCACTGGCTGCAGCATTATTACAGCAATATAAATTAAACTTAACCTTTTAGCATACAATCTTGTGTTTTAATGACCTGAGCAAGATTGCTTTTGAAAATATTGTAGGAGAAGGAAAAAATGCTGGAAGCCAGCATCTTCTCCTTTTCCCTTGATGTTTAACCCCTTTCACAAGTAAATATCTACCTTTTCCTCCGCAGATTCTTTTAGCCCTTTTCCAAACAATGCCTGGTTTTTATGGCCCTGAGATGAAAACCTTTCGTAAACATTGTTGGAAAAGGAGAAAATCCTGGCAACCCTGCTGGAAATAAAGTTCAATTTTGTAGTTATGTTTATTTTGCTTTCAATTTGAACCAGTCTAAAATTTTGTCAATTAGTAGAGAGCTAATATAGCTCTTTACCACATGAGAAAATTTTAGACTGGTTCAAATTGAAAGCATTTGCAGACGACTGTAAAGACGTGAGTTATTTCTAACGTGACCAAAAGACGACAAGCGAACAAACAAAATTTATTAGAACAAATATTAAACCTTAACCAGAAGGATAGCAGACAGCAAAAGGCAGAATGAAAGCGCAAAGAAGTAGCAAACAGAAAAGAACAGAGACATTGACAAATAAAACAAAACAAAAGCACAATTTGGCACAAAAGTTCCTTATCACTGTCTGTCAATAGTTCTCAAAGTCTGGTATATTCTTTTAGTCACATATGGCAAAGGAATCCGCAGAATAGCATAGATCTACCTTAAATGTAATTAGAACCTTTCTTCCAATAATGGATTTATCAGTAAAGTTTGCTCTGAGCCAATTCAGTTTACAGTTCGTTTGTTCTAAATAAGTGAAGTATTTACTTCCCTCTGTTGCAATGTTTTAGGCTAGCTCACAGTACTTCATTCTTCATTAGTTCTGTTGTGTTTTTGTAAGTTCTGTCATCTACATGTATCAACAACACTGTACTTCACAATAAGAGAGGCGAGGAGCTGTAAGTTTAAGGCAGCCTCATAAGACATGCAACCAAAGCAATAAGCAAAACTAAGCAACAAAGCTTATGAATAAATTAATTAACACAAACTAGAACAAAGCGCTAGAAAATAAATGCAAAACAACAGAAAGACGAAAAGGCACAGGAAAACTATCAACTCACCAAAACTCATGGTTAGGCCAGATAACTCATAGCTGGTCTAAGACCAAGCTTCAAAACTACAGAGTCTTCACCCTACAACTGCTCACAGCTTACTGCCTTACAATGTCTAATTTGACATAATTATATATACATCATATACATAGCAGAAATTGTTAGAAAAGCATGACAGAGTGAGTTTTATTCAAACATTATGTAAAGGTTATACCATGAATACAGGTAGGTACACAACATCTGTTATCCCTGAACAATAACCCTTAACAAATTTGTCACATACGTCCCCCCCATTAAATGATAAAATATACTGATTTTATCACTAGAATCTAAACAAATTTAAGGGTCATATATTCTTGAAAGCATATCAGCCAAAACATTGTTTCTACCTGCAATGTGCTGGACAATAAAACGAAACTCTTGAAGGATAAGACTCCATCTTAAAAGACGCATATTCTTGTCTTTTACTCTATTTAGCCACTGTAATGGGAAGTGGTCTGTTTCAATAACAAACTCTTTACCAATCAAATATTCTCTCAAACTCTGACATGATTTGACAATCGCAAGACATTCCTTCTCCACAGTGCTATAATGTTGTTCTCTTTGAAGGAGCTTTTTGCTAATGAATATGATGGGATGTCTGCAATTTTCTTTGACTTGTAGCAAAACTGACCCATAACCTCTGTCACAAGCATCAGTCTGCAGTATAAACTCACATGAAAAGTCAGGGTTTTGTAGAATTGGATATGTAACCAAAGCTTTTTTCAAGGCATCAAAAGCTATTTGGTGCTCTTGACACCAAATAACTTTATTTGGATTGTTTTTGGAGGTTAAATCAGTCAGAATTGCTGACAAATTTGCAAAGTGCGGTATGAACTTTCGGTAAAATCCAATCATACCTATAAAAGAGCGTACCTGTTTCTTTGTTTTCGGAGGCAAAACTTTCTGAATCACCTCTATCTTCTCTGGTGTCGGGTGTACTTCACCATTTCCAACAATGTGTGCTAGAAACTCAATTTTTTGAAAACCAAATCTACACTTGCTTGGCTTTGCTGTTAATGATGCTTTTTTAAGAGCTTCAAGTACCTGAGTAATATGCATCAAGTGATCTTCCCAAATTTCACTGAAAACTATGACATCATCAATGAATGAATCAGCAAATTCTTCCATATCACCTAGGACCATTTTCATCAATCTTACAAATGATGCGCTTGAATTTACCATGCCAAAAGGCATGACTAAGAATTGGTAATGACCAAAAGGAGTAATAAAAGCACTTTTTTCCTTTGAGGATTCCGTTAATGGGATTTGCCAAAATCCCTTTGTAAGATCTAACTTGCTAATGAATTTTGCATTAACTAACCTGTTTATTACATCCTCTAACTTTGGCATTGGCTGAGGGTCAAAAACAGTTACCTGATTAAGCTGTCTGTAGTCGACACAGAGTCTAATAGAGCCGTCTTTCTTTGGGACAACTACAATTGGGGATGCATATGGGCTACAGGATTTTTCTGCTATACCAGCTTCAACCATGTCATTGATTTCACTTTTAACCTTATCTCTTAAGGTGTATGGGAGGCTGTATGCCTTTTTGCGCACTGGTATGTTAGAAGTGACCTTCACATCATGTTCTATAATGTTTGTTTTACCTGGTACATCAGTTAAAACATCAACGTACCTGAAAAGAACTTTTTCTAGATCTCTAACCTTATCATTTGATAATTCAGGGTTTGTTTGTACATGTTCAATTCCCTCAGTTGGCGTAAGTAAGGGGTTGTCAATGTAAATGACCTCTTCATTCATACCCTCACATACTGTAGTAGCTAACAGAGATATACTTGAATCAATAACTTCAGGATCAAATTCATCAATATTAGACTCTACTTCCATGGCTGGATTGTCATTTGCTCTTTCTACCCATTCTTTCAACATGTTGATGTGAAATGTTTTTAAAGTTCTCTTACTACTTCCAGTTTGTATGACATAGTCTACTGGGCTAACTTTGTGTATTACTGTAAACGGCCCTTTCCATTGTGCCATTAACTTGTTTGATACAGAGGGAAGCAAAACACTGACTTTTTGACCTGGTTTTAATTCTCGGTTGCAAGCTTTTTTGTCATAATAGAATTTTTGTTTCCTCTTGCACCTATTTTCATTTTGTTCTGCAAGATGTTTCATTGTATTGAGTTTGTCTCTTGTTTTAACCAGATAACTTAGAACAGAATCTTTGTCAACCTCACCTTTTGGCTCTTCCCAACTTTCTCGTATAATAGTCAATGGACCTCTTACATGACGGCCATACAATAACTCAAATGGTGAGAAACCAGTGGTATCCTGTGGAACCTCTCTATAAGCAAAAAGAAGATACGGCAGTAAGATGTCCCATTCTGTTTGCTCATCTTGAACAAAGCAAGTCAACATTCTTTTCAATGTACCATTAAACCTTTCAACCAAACCGTTCGCTTCTGGATGGTAAGGTGTACTAAGTATCTTATTGATGTTCAAAAGCTTACACAACTCTTTCATAACTGAGGACGTGAAATTACTTCCTTGATCCGAAATAATTTCCTTTGGGACACCTACTCTTGCAAAAATACCCACCAGGGCTTCAGCTACATTTTCAGAGTCAATGTACTTAAGTGGAATTGCTTCTGGAAATTTGGTGCCATAGTCAATAACTGTAAGGATGTATCTGTTCCCACGTTTAGTTCTATTTAAAGGACCAACAATATCTATTGCAATCCTCTGAAAAGGTTCAGTTATGGGGGGAACAGATATTAAATTTGCTCTTCTTACTCTACCTTTTGCCACACTTCTTTGGCATTGTGGACAAGATCTGCAATATAGTGTTACATCTTTAAAGATGCCAGGCCAAAAGAAATTTTGCAAAATTCTTCTTCTTGTTTTTCTGTTGCCTAAATGACCACCTAGTGGTACATCATGAGCAATCTTTAAAATTTCTTTACGAAATTTCTTTGGTACTACAATTTGATTAACTATCTTGCTATCACTCTCCTGGAAAGCTCTGTACATTATTCCATCCTTTACATAAAAGTATGCATTTCTACTGACTAATTTAGGCCCGAAAGCTAGACTCCTTACCTTATTCAAGGAGGTATCACTCATTTGTTCATGGATGAGATCATCTGAAGAACATATACCTTTACTCACCTCACTTTTGTCAGTGTTGGTGTCAACATTATCTGTACATTCATACCTGTCATCTTTCCACTTTTCATCAGCTTTCTCTTGCAGTATTTCATCTAGTTTTTCTTTCTCAAACATGCTTCTAGTAACAGCCTGAAAGGATTCCCTATCTCTGAATTGAGAATGAACATACCCGAAGTTACCAACAACAAGGTCTGCAAAAGGGTTATTCATGACAAGTGCATCCACAACCCCCGAAATGTAAGGTGTATCAATTTTTATTTGAACCTCATTGCAAACTTTTGTACTACCATCAGCCAAAGTTACACCTCTTTCTTTCCCGGTTAAGTCTTCAGAGGCAACAAATTGTTCAGATACAAAGATTGCTGTGCACCCTGTATCTCTAAGTACTTTGACTGGTTTTCCATTTACGAAACCATTAGAAATTTTTAGGCCATTCAAAAGTACAACACTGTTGTCATTCGGTTTAGGGACAATTGGTATTTCTAAAATTTCACCATTTGTACCTTTTTTTGTGGGTGAGTAAAGTAACCCGTTTGCTTCATTGGGTTTTGTCACATTATTCTTGTCATTTTTGACCTTGTACGGACACGAAGCGATCAAATGCTCTGTGCTATCACAAACAAAACATTTGCGTTTTGCTTGTTTTTGATCATTGTTTTCAGTACTGTTTGTTCTATTATTGCTGCCATAAAATGCTTTCTTCTGAATATATTTCTTTTCAGAATTTTTGTGAGCAAGCTGATAAGCTTCGGCAAGACCCACTAATTCAAGTACAGACTTTGGTTGATGTTGTTTTAGCCATACCTGTAGATCCTGATCAGCACTGAACATCAACTGATCTCTAATTATCATGTCTACCAACTTGTCAAAATTTCCGTCAACTGACTCAGTGTCTTTCCAGTGGTCAAAGTATACACTCAGTCGCACTGAAAACTCCCTGAATGATTCACCATCAGCTTGCTTACATGATCTGAATTTTTCTCTGTACTCCCATGCATTTAGTCCATACCTGTCTAAAATAGCTCTTTTGATAAAATCATATTCTTTACTTTCAGCAAATGACATTCTTGAGTACGCTTCCAGTGCTTTTCCGCTCAATTGGGGAATTAAGTGGACAGGCCATTGCGATTTCGGCCAACTGTGCACAAGAGCAAGTCTCTCAAATGAAGTTAGGAAAACTTCAATGTCCTGTCCATCAACAAATTTGGGCAACTTTGCCTTTACACTCACTCCTTGTGATACAGTAGCTTCTGGATTATGTATTCTCAATTCTAACTCTTTTTCTCTTAATTCAATTTCTCTTAACTTGAGTTCACAATCCCTTTCTTTCATTCTTGCATCCCTTTCAGCAGCTCTTTCACTTCTTTCTGCATTTTTTTCTTCTCTTTCTGACATTTCCCTTAACAATGCCAGACACTGATCAACTTCCTCGCCTCTCTCTATCAACTTATTTAAACATAAAATTGTTTGCTCACCAGCCATATCTTGGGATAGAGATTCACAAATTAAATTTCTTAATTCATGAAAGTACCGCTGCCACCATTGTAAAGACGTGAGTTATTTCTAACGTGACCAAAAGACGACAAGCGAACAAACAAAATTTATTAGAACAAATATTAAACCTTAACCAGAAGGATAGCAGACAGCAAAAGGCAGAATGAAAGCGCAAAGAAGTAGCAAACAGAAAAGAACAGAGACATTGACAAATAAAACAAAACAAAAGCACAATTTGGCACAAAAGTTCCTTATCACTGTCTGTCAATAGTTCTCAAAGTCTGGTATATTCTTTTAGTCACATATGGCAAAGGAATCCGCAGAATAGCATAGATCTACCTTAAATGTAATTAGAACCTTTCTTCCAATAATGGATTTATCAGTAAAGTTTGCTCTGAGCCAATTCAGTTTACAGTTCGTTTGTTCTAAATAAGTGAAGTATTTACTTCCCTCTGTTGCAATGTTTTAGGCTAGCTCACAGTACTTCATTCTTCATTAGTTCTGTTGTGTTTTTGTAAGTTCTGTCATCTACATGTATCAACAACACTGTACTTCACAATAAGAGAGGCGAGGAGCTGTAAGTTTAAGGCAGCCTCATAAGACATGCAACCAAAGCAATAAGCAAAACTAAGCAACAAAGCTTATGAATAAATTAATTAACACAAACTAGAACAAAGCGCTAGAAAATAAATGCAAAACAACAGAAAGACGAAAAGGCACAGGAAAACTATCAACTCACCAAAACTCATGGTTAGGCCAGATAACTCATAGCTGGTCTAAGACCAAGCTTCAAAACTACAGAGTCTTCACCCTACAACTGCTCACAGCTTACTGCCTTACAATGTCTAATTTGACATAATTATATATACATCATATACATAGCAGAAATTGTTAGAAAAGCATGACAGAGTGAGTTTTATTCAAACATTATGTAAAGGTTATACCATGAATACAGGTAGGTACACAACATCTGTTATCCCTGAACAATAACCCTTAACAAATTTGTCACAAAATTTTGTCAATTAGTAGAGAGCTAATATAGCTCTTTACCACATGAGAAAATTTTAGACTGGTTCAAATTGAAAGCATTTGCAGACGACATAATAAAGGTGACTGAAAAGTCAAAATTTGGTTTGCAAAAGGTAGAAAATGGGAAAAGGAGAAAATGCTGGTTACATTTTCTCCTTTTCCCTTAGTGTTTTCAAAAGGCTTCTTTCTCAGAGTCGTTAAAAGTCCGGATTGTGTAGTAATGAGATAGACAAGTATGAAATTTTAACTTTTGCTCAAGAGTTAAACAAAGAAAACAACATTCATTGTTTTGTTTTGTGTTTTGTAATTTTTCTAGGTATTCAAGCTCCCCCAAAAGATGAAGAGCTTTGTATTAATGCTGCAGCAATTCTGGCAAACATTGCAAAACAGGGTTTTCCTTCAGGTAGATTTAACTTTTTTTCCATGCAACCCTGATTTTTGCAAACCACAAAGAAGAATACTTGGAAATAACAAAAAAATGCCCCTGCCCAATAAATTTTTTGAGTCACTTTTTTTTGTACCGGTGCGGATGTTTTTTTTATTTTGAAAAGGTCATGTTGATTTTTGGTAAAAAAGCTTCATGACTTGATGTTTAACGCTTTACTAATCAACTAAACAAAAGTTTAGGCTTTTCCAATTTGAAAGCATATGCTGACGACAATCATATGTATCTCAAATGTTAAGACTTTAATGGTTGCCAGCATTTTCTCCTTTACCCACAATTTTTTTCAAAAGCCTGTTTTCTCAGGGTCATTCAAACTAAACATTGTCTGGTAAAGGGTTAACTCTGTTTCAAACTGTAGTTCCCTATGTCACAGAAGCCACTTCACCTTTTCACATGTCTGTAGCATTTCTCTACGAGCACTGTGCAGAGAGGAATATGATGTGTTGCATTGGCTTTCATCAATTCTGATACAGAGGTTTCACTATTGCATCATTTTTGTCCATCCTCCATATTATATGCACTAAACATAGCTATTATTGAAGAATGAAAGGAGGTTTTTCTCTTTGAGGGCTTAACCCATTACCAAATGACAATATTTTAGACTAGTCCAAATTGAAAGCATTTGCAGAAGACAAAATAAAAGTGACTGAAAATTTGAAATTTGTTTTGTGAAGGTTAGAAAACATTGTGGGAAAAGGAGAAAATGCTGGTTAACAGCATTATCTCCTTTTCCCACAATGTTTTCTAAAGGCTTCTTTCTCAGGGGCGTCAAAAGTAGGGATTGTGTGGTAATGGGTTAATCTGCACATCATTGTTGCATTAGTTTTAGCTCAGCTGTTTTTTGAAAAAAACAATATGGTATTGTGATAGTGCTGCTGTTATTACTGAAGATATTTATATAAGGCTATTAGCTGTTTAACCCTTTACTACACAACATGATTTTAGACCAGTCCGAATGGAGATCATTTTAGGATAACAGTTTCAATGTGGCTCATATGAAATGAGTTTTCTTTCATAGGGTAGAAAACATTGTGGTAAAAGGAGAAAATGCTGGTAACCAGCATTTTCTCCTTTTCCCACACTGTTTTCAAAAGCCTTTGCTTTCATGGGTGTTAAAAGTGATTATGTATGGTAAAGGGTTAATGTAGATTCATACCAATAGGGCAGATAACACTCTAGGTATTTTTAACACAGTTTTGCTTGTTTTTGGTGCACAGGTTTGATCAAACATGCCCTATAAACTTCTCAAAGTAAGTTGACTCAATAGTTGTCCAAGAAAGTATAAGAAAGGCAACAGCTTAAGCAAGAATCCTTTGATGAAATCTGTTACTTTTTCTCACATTGTTTTATAAACGCTTTATACTTCAAGAAGGATAAAACATTGGATTGTTCTGTAAAGTCTTAACCCTTTACCACTCAGTGACGACTTTTGACGACATTGAGGTAGAAGCCTTCTGAAAACATTGTGGGAAAAGGAGAAAATCAAGATGTATCTTTAACCCATAACCAGACGACAACATTTTAGATTAGTCCAAATTGAAAGCATTTGTAGAAAACAAAATAATTGAGAGTAGAAAATTGAAATTTGATCTGGGAAGGGTAGAGAACACTGTGAGAAAAGGACAAACTCCTGGTTACCAGCACGTTTTCAGCCAGTTATAACTTTATTTTATGCAACTATAATTATTTTTGTACCAAATGTTGAACCTGATGGTTGCAAGATGGCATAGATTACAACTGGTAGAAAATACAAATCATTCTCTTGCAGCTTTCTTAGAAAGCACTGTAGTCGTTTCTGAATTTAACCCTTTACCACACAACAAGATTTTAGACCTGTCCGAATTGAAAGCATTTGCTGATGACAGTTTCATTGTGGCTCATTTGAAATTATTTCTCCTTGATAGGGTAGAAAACATTGTGGGAAAAGGGAAACTGCTGGTAACCAGCATTTTCTCCTTTTCCCACGTTTTCAAAAGCCTTCTCTTTCAGGGGCGTTAAAAGTCGTCATTGTGTGGTAAAGGGTTAAATCAAAGAAAAATCCCTCGAGTTTCTCTATCCATACATCACTGTTTATTGGATATTTATCTCTGTCTACACCACTGACTAATATCTGTGCCATTTTACACAACATAGTTTTAACCCTTTACCCCGTAAGGCATTTCTATGGTATCTCTTATTGACCCTAAATAACAGCAAGGATGAAGCCGTTTCTTATGTGTATATGACACGTTTTGATAGTGTAGAAAACATTGTGGCAAAAGGTGAAATTGCTTGTCACAAGCAATTTCACCTTTTGCCACAAAGTTTCCAAGGGCTCCCGCAAGTAATGCATAGAAATGAGTATCTATGGAGTAAAGGGTTAATAGTGTTTTTTCACTCTTGCTGCAAAGATCTATCTTGAAGCCAAGTGTAAGAACCTGCCAGATAAGCTTTGCTTTTAGGCTTCCATCAAGGCAGCTTCATAGGTATTCAAGACTTGTATTAATGAACAACTCAAGAGACAGTCTTCTTGAACCCAAAAAATCTTTTCTATTGTTTATAATACTTTGCTTTATCACATAACCTCCTTTGTTTTCAGTGTAATATACCCATTATGAATTTTCTTCTCTTATATACATTTGATATCACATTTGTGTGACGTCATTTTTGATGTCATTTTGTACATTTTTGACGTCATTTTGTACATGTTCCGTAGAAGTGAATGGGTCTTATGGATATTACATTTATGAATGTTTTTTCTGCTCTATATTTTGTGAAATGTTATGTGATAAAAAGAATCTTATATTCGTGGGCGTTTGAGATAATTTTTTTTCTATTAAACTGGTCAAGGAAAAATGTTATTAAGCTCACCAAAGGCTGGCATAATAACATTTCCCTTAACTCATTTAATAAAATCTTATCTCAAAAGCTCACTCATGTCAGATCCTACATGTATGTTTCTTTTTTAGGTGGTGAAATTATTTGTGAACAAGACGGTATTACAATTATGGAAAGGTTTTTAAAGTCTGTCAGCAAGCCTGCATTAATCATTCCTGTGCTAACTATCCTTGCAAATTTAGGATGTGGTAAAAAGCTGTCTGGGGAATTTGTGGGGTCTGGAATCATAAGCATTTTACTTGGTAAGTAAAGGCTTTGTGTGTTGGGTGTTTAGTGCCATTTTCAAAAGTTATTTTCAAAAGTTCCTATATATGAGCCAAGCTGTTGGAAAAGGGGGGGCACATTTCTTCATGTTGCCTTATATCGAGCAAGTCATCACAGTATGGCTGATCCATAATAATAGCCTTTTTTTTTTACAACAAACTTAATCATGAGGTAGACTGGTCCTTGGACAAAGAGAAAATTGACCAATGAGCCAGGTCAGCAGATGCACTAAACCCACTATTGCCAGAGCATGGCCCAAATACCAAACAAAAAAAAGGAATGCAGGTTTAACCCTTTCCCAAATGACAAACTTTTGGACTAGACCAAATTGAAAGCATTTGCAGACAACAATTCAACTCTTGCTGAAAAGATTATTTCTGTATATGATAGGTTAGAAAACATTGTGGGAAAAAGAGAAAATGCTGGTTACCAGCATTTTCTCCTTTTCCCACAATGTTGTTTTAAAAGACAACTGTTCCAGACCCGTTAAAACCAGGGATTGTTTTTGGGAAAGGGTTTATAAACTTATGTGATGACTACTATTTGTTGTGCATTTGAAAACTGTTTGATAGCTTTAAAAATCTTTCATGTCATATTTGGCCATTTGTCAAAAAATGTTATGTCTAGCAATAAACCTACCTTGAATCAAACAGGTAAATACTTTTCAATTCAGTATGTACAGTGTTTGCCATGCCTTTCTTTTTCTGTTTTTTTTTTCAGGGGTTTCTTTTCCACATAGTTTGCCCAGCATTCTCTCCAAAACACTGGCTGCTTTTCAAAATGCATATTATCGAAAAGAAAAAAATATATATTTGAAGAGAAAATGAGTCCTGTGACAATGACTCATCAGTCTCCAGAAAAATTGTATTTAGCCGGGACTATAACTAAACAGGCCTAGGTTTCAAGCCCTGTACCTTACTGACTGAGCTACCAGTCATTGGCAAGTTAAAACTGAAAGCTTGATTATTTCATTAAATGGTGTTTAACTCTTCACTGATTAATCCCCAGTTTTGAGGATGAATGCCATAGAAAAACGTTGTAGGGTACTGAGAAAATTTCCTTTAAGGATTCTAGCCTTTTTGGGACAAGTCCCATTACTTTAGCCAGATTTAACATGTTGTCTGCAATTTGGGCAAGTCTAACATTATGGCATCTTTTTTAAGATTAAAGTCAACCATAATGATACTTCTAGTTCATCTGGCTTCAATTCTTGTTTAGAAATGCTAAGTGAATACTGTTAAAGGGGACCACTCCTTCATGCATGGCTTCGTCCAGATTTGAATACAATACCTAACTACTGCATTAGGGAGATATCTCTTTAGCTCAGTGGTTATGGTATTGGTCTTTTAACTCATTACCAAACGACAATGTTTTAGGCTTGTCCAAATTGAAAGCATTTGTAGACGACAGAATAAAAGTGACTGAAAATTTGAAATTTGTTTTGTGAAAGGTAGAAAACATTGTGGGAAAAGGAGAAAATGCTGGTTACCAGCATTTTCTCCTTTTACCACAATGTTTTCTAAAGGTTTCTTTCTTAGGGGCGTCAAAAGTAGGGATTGTGTGGTAATGGGTTAAACCTCAAAAAAAGAAGATATTTGTCTGCCATAGGTTAGAATCACGTTAGATGCCGTTTGTATTTTAGCATTTGTTGTGAACTTTCATGCTTGTAAGAATACGCTGACAAGGAGTTCAATGGAGGTTCAGTGGAGAGAACCCTTAGCCTTTTACCAAACAAGAATTTCTTAGACCTGTCCAAACTGAAAATATTTGCAGACAACAAATTACATGTGGATGAATGAATAAAGTTTGTCTGTAAAAAGGAAGAAAACATCATGGGAAAAGGAGAAAATGGTGGTTACCAGCATTTTCTCCTTTTCCCTTAATACTTTCAAAATGGTCTCATTCCCAGGGTTGTTAAAACTCTGAATTATGTGATAAAGGGTTAAGGTAACGCGCAGTGATTATTTTAGTTTATCATATTTTCTTTTTTATTTTTCAGAAATGCTACGTGAATGCACTGACAGGAACAGTGAGGCAGAGTCGAGAGAGAGAACTCTTCTATTAGAATCCTGTATCACATGTCTTACAAACATCTTGAACAAAAACCCTGACTGTCGGGAAAAATTCTATCAATGTCAAGGTCAGGGCACTTATCTTGTTACTGTTTCATAATCTTTAGTTTACAGCTAGTATCTAACCCTTTACCACACCATGCCAAGTTTTAAAGACCCTGAAAGGAAGCTTTTTGAATATTCGAATTTGTCTTTGATTGAGTAGCAAACTTTGTGGTCATCAGCATTTTCACTTCCACAATATATTTTAAAAAATGTATTTCTCAAGGTCATTAAAATGTGCGATGAAATGTTGAGCAAGGTGTACAAGTCGGATCAAATGAGAAATTTGTATGTGAAAGGCTGATGTTCTAGTGAAAATGTTTTCAATAATTGCACTATTTTTAAATTTTAATTGTTGATACTGTATATCAGTATACTGATATTGTAGGAAAATCTTTGCATCTTTTGGAAGATCGACCAGGAGAGACATTAACCCATTACCACACAATCCCCAGTTTTAACGAGCCTGTTGGAGAAGGCTTTTGAAAACATTGTGGGAAAAGGAGAAAATGCTGATTACCAGCATTTTCTCCTTTTCCCACAATGTTTTCTCTCTCATCCAAAACAAAATCATCGTGTCGGTTATATTTTATTTGTCGTCTGCAAATCCTTTCAATTTGGAACAATCTAAAATTTTGTGGTTTGGTAAAGAGTTAACTTTTTCTATACAGCTTAACCCATTACCACACAATCCCTACTTTTGACGCCCCCGAAAAAGAAGCCTTTAGAAAACATTGGGGGAAAAGGAGAAAATCCTGGTAACCAGCATTTTCTCCTTTTCCCACAATGTTTTTTATCCTTTGAAAAACAATTTTCAAATTTTCAATCACTTTTATTTAGTCATCTGCAATTCCTTTCTATTTGGACAAGCCAAAAATTTTGTCGTTTGGTAAAGAGTTAAAGCAAAGATAAGCTCCCAGAAAATTACTACAAGATGATGCTGAATAAGATCCTTGCTGCTTGAAAAAGGGGGGCTTCACACATCTGCAAAAAGTGTTGACTCATGTCAGCCTTTGCAGTCCACAAATCTTTTTCTTTTGTTAAATTTTCTGCATGTCAAAAGACCATTCTGTATATACAAAGCCCCCAAAATAAGGGAATACTGTTACTTGTTTCTTCTGACATGATGTGACAGGATGACTTAACCTCTAAATATCCAAGAGCAATGATAAGCTGTATCATCTCCATTATGCCCACCAGGTGTTGCTGCACATAGAGATCACACTCAATACTGACTTGAATTCAATATCTGTTGCATCTTTTAGGTAGAATTAGAATCACATCAAGAAGAAATACAAGAGTTCCCATATTTTTTTGTCCCAACAAAACAAATTTATTCAGGGGTATACTAGGATCAGCCTGTCTATCCATGTGTCTGTCTGTGTGTCCATCAGTCTATGTGTCCATCTTTGTATGAAATACTAGTAATTTTGTTTCGCAAACTCCTCCTACAGTTTTCCTTCAGTTGTATTGAAACTTTGCATATATATTGATCATATATTGAAAATTTGCAAGACACAATTTTCAAGTGTCAACTTTTCTTGGTTGAGGAATTATCTTCCCTTGAACTTGACACTTTTTTCTGTCAGAGTGCTTGTGGGGGTATTAAATCAGCTTTTTTTTTTTTTTAGGTGTATATCTGTTTCAGGATTCATTCACTGTTAAATGAAATGAATTGTATAGATGCATAATTTGACCTGCTTGGTTATAACTTACCAGGGAAATGCATTAACTCTTTACCAAACAACAAAATTTTAATGACAGGTCCAAATTGAAAGCACTTGCACATGACAAAATAAACATAACTAAAAAATTGAAATTTGTTACCCGTAACATCGAAAATATTGTGGGAAAAGGAGAAAATGCTGGTTACCAGCATTTCTTCCTTTACCAAGGATGTTTTGAAAGGCTTCTTTCTCGGGGTTGTAAAAAGCAGGAATTGTTTGGCAAATGGTTAATCCCCCTTTTTGTTAACATATCATCTCCATACAGGCTTGGATATTGTTCTGCAGTTCCTTACCCAAAAAGTTCGGGTGAATACATCTCTGTATATTACTACTCTGAAGTTACTGAAGGTATTTGTTGGGTCTGCCATAAACATTAAAGATACAGAAAAGCTCAACTCAAGACAACGGCCAAACAGTACTGAACCTGTGATCAGGTATTTAAAACTTTTTCTGCCTTACAACAGACCATGTTTGAAAACATGGTGGTATATAATATGGAAAAAATAACACTTTAATTTCACATTTTTCTGCATAATTGCTGTTCAACACAACGAAAATTCAAAGCAAATGCAGACAAGAAATCATTGATGGCTCATATGGTGAGACTTACCTTTAACAGAATTTTAGACTAATCCAAATTGAAAGCACTTGCATACGACAAATTAAATGTGAATCAAAAATTAAAATTTGACTTGAGAAGGTTTGAAAACACTGTAGGAAAAGGAGGAAATGCTGGTTACCAGCATTTTCTCCTTTTCCCACAATGTTTTCAAAAGCTTTCTTTCGTAGGGTCATTAAAATGCGGGATTGTGTGGTGAAGACTTAACTCATTACCAAATGACAATATTTTAGGATTGTCTAAATCGAAAGCATTTGCAGGCGACAAAAAAAAAGTGACTGAAAATTTGAAATTTGTTTTGTGAAGGGTAGAAAACATTGTGGGAAAAGGAGAAAATGCTGGTTACCAGCATTTTCTCCTTTTCCCACAATGTTTTCTAAAGGCTTCTTTTTCGGGGGCGTCAACAGTAGGGATTGTGTGGTAATGGGTTAACTCTTTATCACACAACCAAATTTTAGCCCCGTCCAAATTGAAAGCATTTGCAGACGACAATTCCACTGTGGCTCAAATGGTGCAACTGTTTGTTGAAAGGGTAGAAAACTTTGTGGGAAAAAGAGAAAATGCTGGTTTTTAGCATTTTCTCCTTATCCTAACAATGTTTGTCAAAAGGCTTCTTTCAAAAGGTCGTCAAAAGTCGTCATTGTGTGGTAAAGAGTTAATTGAGTAGAAGACACTGTGGGAAAAGGAGAGAATGCTGATTACTAGCATTTGCTCCTTTTCTTTAAATGTTTTCTAAACCTTTCTTTCTCAAAATCCTAATGAAAAAATTTAGGATTGAGTGGTAATGCTCTAATTTGTCAGTTCTAAGATTTTTTTTTTAAAAGTGCAGATATTGCAACGTTTTTATCAACTTTGCAAATTAATGGCCAGAATATTCTCTTTTCCCACCATGTTTTCAAATTCTACATACGGGTAATCAAAAGTTAGGATAGTGTCGTAAAGGGTTGAAAATAGTTGGTGAATACAGGACCAGACCACACACTTTGTAAAAGCTGCTTTTATTGCTTTCAACCCTTTACCACACGATCCCGACTTTTAACACCCCTGTGAAAGAAGCCTTTTGAAAACATTGTGGGAAAAGGAGAAAATGCTGGTAACCAGCATTTTCTCCTTTTCCCACAATGTTTTCTTCCTTTCCTAAACAAATTTGAATTCTTTAGTCACATTTATTTTGTCATCTGCAAATGCTTTCAATTTGGACCAGTCTGAAATTTTGTCGTTTGGTAAAGAGTTAATTGTACCCTCCCCCCTCTCCAAAAAAATGGCCACTTTTTTGATGAATGTTATCATTATTTTCAGCACAGTAACTTGTTTCCTTTTTATTATAGAGAAGAAAAGAACCAGAATGTTTCCCCATCAAGATGCATCAACAAGGCAGAGGTAAATTTTAACCTTTAACCCTTTACCAGGTGACGGAATCTTAGACTTGTTCAGATTGAAAGCATTTGTAGATTAAAAAAACAAATGCAGCTCAAAAATAGAAATATTTTGTTTAGATTTGTTGAAAACTTTGTGGAAAAAGGAGAAAATGCTGGTTACCAGCATTTTCTTTCTTTACTCACAGTGTCTTTTAAAGAGATGTTTTCTTCAAACCCAGGCTTGTGTGGTTAAAAGTCCATTAATGTCCAATGAAATTTTATTTTCACTCGTTTTTGCTGGCAATGTTTTTGAGATAAAGCAGCTGAATCCATTACTACAAAAGTATCAAAATGCTGTTAAAGGGGATAAATGTATTTTTAAATATTTTACCAAATGAATCCAGTTCAAGTCTAAACATATTTATTTTACATCGATTGAGTAACAAGTTCTTTCAACTTACACAAATCTTTCTTGATTTTGCTTCCTGGGAACTACACCAGTACTCGCGCCAAATGTGTGGGCCTAAGAAAATTCCTGAAGTTTACACCTGCTTCGGGGTATTGGACTCAGGACCTTTATGTTATGAAGCCGACACTACCTCACAACTATGGACACCATCTGTTTGAACTTGAAATAAGTCCAGCGTATTCATTTTTTTATGCCAGCATTTTCTTCTTTCCCTAAGCCGACACTACCTCACAACTATGGACACCATCTGTTTGAACTTGAAATAAGTCCAGCGTATTCATTTTTTATGCCAGCATTTTCTTCTTTCCCTACAATGTTTTCTATTATGTTAAAATCAGATCTCTTCTAATGAGGCACATTTGATATGTCATCTGACAACATTTTCAGTACTTATGTAGTTATAAGGCCTGCAACAAGCCAAAAGAGGATTCGTAAGTTTGCATAATGTGTTGTCTTGGATCAGCCTGTGCACTTTGCGCAGACTAATCCAGAACAACACTTTCCACAGTCTCCTGTTATACAAAATCTAGGGTAGGCATAAATTGTCGTCTCGGATTAGCTGTTGTGGAATGCACAGGCTGATCCAAGACAACACTTAACGCAGTTGTCTGAATGCCCCTTTCTTGCGTGTTGCAAACCATGTTGGGTAATAGTTTTTGGATATTTAACGTTAGTTTAGACAGTGTAATCAGTTATGCCCTTGCAGAAAGGTCAACTACAGTATCCATACATTCCCTTAGTTTCTCCTACATCATTATACACTATTCTGCAATAGACAAACTATTATGGCATTTTTTCTATGTCTTAGAGCAAAGAATGATCCTTGTCTTTTCCTAAGATAGTCAACAATCTTTAACATTCATCCTGCTAAATAAGTAAAATGAAATTTTCAATCCAGTGGCAAAAACCCATATATTGTATTGCAAAATTATGTTTCGGGGAATGATATCTCCTTATCGGGCAGTGTAGATCCAAGATCTGACTGCACATTCTGTGCAGTCTGATCTCGATCTATGCAGTTTGTAAAAGGTCAGTGAGTCCCACTTAGCAGCCTAAGGGTTAAAAAGAATTTTTCTTTTGTAGGAATCAGAAATTGCAGAGCGATGGATGTTTTTCTCATTTTTGCAATAGCTCTGCATTTGAAAAAAAAAAAAAATCCATTTCTCACAATGTTCTCTACAATAGCAAAGACAAATTCTGTCAAATGTGCCTAATGTAATTTGTGGTCTGCAAAGCTCTCAAATTTAACAAGTGTAAAACTTAGTGGTTTGCCAGACAACATTGTGTTGTTTGTTTAAATCTTAATTACTCCTTTCTGTTCCAGGTTAAAGTGAATGATACCTCAGATGAAGATGTTGTCCCTAAGAATGATAGACTGGGTAACAGAAATTACTTTCATTTAACAGCAAGAGTAGTTCCAGTTCTGCGCATACTTTCTTTCATTGAGCAATAGAGTTTATTTCATCAGCTTGTGGTTAATATGGGGAAATTTTTGCCGAAAAAAGCAAAGGTATGCGAAAATAACAAGTGCCATAAGGCACGAGTTATTTTCGCGGACCTTTCCCTTTTTAGGCAATTTCTCCTTTTCCCACAGTGTTTTCTACTCTTTAGGAGAACTTTCTACCATTTTCATCAAATTTAAAATTGTTGTCTGTAAACTCTTTCAGTTTGGAAGAGTCTAAAATTTGTCGTTTAGGAAAGGCTTAAGATAAAAAAACTGTGGGGGAAAAGGAGATGTTGATTTCTAGCATTTTCTTTTATTCCAACAATTCTTTCAAAAACTATCACCTCTTCAGAGGCTTTACAACACAGGATTGTTTCAGGTAAGGGTTTAAGAATGAAAACTATGACATTCCTTTGATTTCCAGTCCCAGAGCCTGTATCCAGATTTTCCCTTGACAAATCACCACCTTATGTGCTGGGCAGCTGTGTTTACATCAGTGATGATCAGAAACATGAAATTCATCCGATCACAAAAGTTGATAACATCTCTTCATCTGTGATAGCTCAAATCATTTGTGGAATGTTGAATTCTGGTAAGTAGTGAAAATAAAGAGAGTGAAGTTCCATGGACTCTTTACCACATGACAAAATTTTAGACATGTCTGATGACAGTTTCAATGTGGCTCATATGAAATGATCTCTCTTTGATAGGGTAGAAAACATTGTGGGGAAAAGAGAAAATGCTGGTTACCAGCATTTTCTCCTTTTCCCACAATGTTTTCAAAAGCCCTCTCTTTCAGGGGCGTTAAAAGTTTCATTGTGTGGTAAAGGGTTAATAAATAAACAGACTGTGTTACTGTATCGACATGATGAAAAAGGACTGTTCAGTACCTATTGACAAACTCAGCTAATACCAGCAAACACACCCAATTGAGAAAAACTCTGCCAATATCAAACAAAACAAAGCCAGTATGACAGACAATATCAGATCAAAAATAGGCAACAAACTGTGATCTTTAACAGTTAAAATTGTCATCAATCAAGTTATTTGTATAAGCCAAGTTACAAGTCTGAGAACTGCTAGTATTTAGCAGGAGGCCTTCAGTAATAGTGCAAATCTCAGATTTGTAGCTAGGCTAATATGAAATTAAGCAATTGCAAATGATAAATTGAATGTTGGTCAGGTCATTGTATCTTTCCTCAAAACTGTAGAAAAGATTTGAAAAAAGGAGGAAAAATGCAGGCTACCAACATTTTTTGCCCACCAAAACACTAATTCAATCAAGGCCAAATGACAAAGTTTAAATTACACCTTGGTAAAGGAAGTTTGTAAACAATATGGGAAAAGGAGAACATGCTTGTAACCAGTATTTTCTCCTTTTGCCCTAATGTTTTCTTCCCTTTCAAGGACAGATTGAATAATTTGTGCAATATTTTATTTTTATCACATAACTCTCTTTGTTTTCAATGTAATACAGCCATTACGAATTTTCTTGTCTCACACACATGTGAGCTAAGTAAATAGTGCTGTATTTGGTCAACACTCTGAAATGATACGCTTCATTTCTAAAACAATGCTGACTCAGGTTTCTGAAGGCAATTAGCGGTCAAAGTTATTATCGTGATAAAGTTTTTAATTTAATCACTGTTGGACTCAAACAAAAATCATTATTATGCAAGTTTCTTTGGAACTTTTTTTGTTCGTAAAGTAAGTGCACAGGCTTCATGTAAATTTCACTACACATGATACATGTATGCCTGTGGTTTGACACATTTTGGACTATAATTCTTGTTATATAGTAATGTGATAAAAAGAATCTGACACTCGTTGGTTTATGAGGTAAAAATTTATTAAACTCGTCCACAAAAAATGTTATTAAGCTTGCCAAAGGCTCACTTAATAACTTAATAACATTTTTGTAGACTTGTTTAATAAATTTCATCTCAACAACTAACTCATGTCGGATCCAATATGTGTTTAGCAAATGCTGTCAGTTTGGACTAGTCTAAAACTTTGTCGGCTGCTAATGAGTTGATGCTAACTTTCTTTACGGCGATCTTTCGCCTTTCAGCACTGATGCATGTGAGAAAATAGTCAGTTACTTGAATAGAAAGTTGTGTTACTACTGGTGTGAGAAAACCACGAAACATATGCATAGGTGCACCAACTAAAACTGCAATTCAGTCAATCTTAAGAGTTAACCCTTTACCACATGACAAAATTTTAGACCTGTTCAAATCCAAATAATATGTAGCTTCAAAATTTAATGTTGCTAAAATTGTTGGAGATAGTAATAGAAAGAGTAGAAAACATAGTGGGAAAAGGAGAAAATGCAGGTAAACAGCATTTTCTCCTTTTCCCACAATGTTTTCAAAAGTCCTGTTTCTCAATGTCGTCAAAAGTCGGCATTGTGTGGGAAAGGGTTAAGACTTAAGAATTTTACAATTTCAGGTGGAGGGGGAATAATCTACTGTGGAATTGACAAAGAAGGCATTGTGTTTGGATTGGAACTATCGAGAGACGAGAAGGACCGTTTCCGACTGGGTGTGGACCAGTTAATGAGCTATAAACTGATTCCCAAGCTACTTCACTCTTACTTTGATTTCAAAGCTGTTCCAGTCCTTAGCAAAGACAAGCAATATATAATACCAAATCTGTTTGTAGTTGGTGAGCAGATTTTTTTTAATGTCGCGTAATATGAGGTTATTTAACATGGTACAATACTGGATTCTACTGGATGGGTAGACTGCAGAACCAGTCTATATTTTGGACGAGGCTGTCGCCTCATCGCAAAATATAGACTGGTTCTGCAGTGTACGAATCCAATTGAATGCAGTATTGCACCAAAACATGTTAAATGACCTCTTTATTTCATACTTCCGTATTGACTTTGAAGTAAATGACAGGTATAGGGCCATTTCAGTTTGAATAATTAAGAAAAGAAAAACCAAAAGAGAGCTTTGAAGTCGCTTTTTTTACAATGGACTTCGGTAGAGTACTCTTTTGGTCTGATATCGATATTCAGGACTCTAGCCTCATTTTGAAAAATCTGTATTGGACTCGTGCCTGGTTTTATAAAATCTGTATTGGACTCCTACCTCATTCTGTAAAATCTGTTTTGGACTCTTGCCTCGTTCTGTAAAATCTGTATTGGACTCTTGCCTCGTTCTGAAAAATCTGTATTGGACTCGTGCCTGGTTTTGTAAAATCTGAATTGGACTCTTGCCTCGTTCTGTAAAATCTGTTTTGGACTCTTGCCTCATTCTGAAAAATCGGTATTGGACTCTTGCCTGGTTTTGTAAAATCTGTATTGGACTCTTGCCTCGTTCTGAAAAATCTGTATTGGACTCGTGCCTGGTTTTGTAAAATCTGAATTGGACTCTTGCCTCATTCTGTAAAATCTGTTTTGGACTCTTGCCTCATTCTGAAAAATCGGTATTGGACTCTTGCCTGGTTTTGTAAAATCTGTTTTGGACTCTTGCCTCATTCTGTAAAATCCGTATTGGACTCTTGCCTCGTTCTGTAAAATCGGTATTGGACTCTTGCCTCGTTCTGAAAAATCCGTTTTGGACTCTTGCCGTGTTCTGTAAAATCCGTTTTGGACTCTTGCCTCGATCTGTAAAATCCGTATTGGACTCGTGCCTGGTTCTGTAAAATCCGTATTGGACTCTTGCCTGGTTCTGTAAAATCCGTTTTGGACTCTTGCCTCGTTTTGAAAAATCCGTATTGGACTCTTGCCTCATTCTGAAAACCCATATTGGACTCTACAGCGTTTAATATGGGCTTAGGTATTCTGTACTCACATGGTAGTATTAAAGCGATTTCATTGGACGTTAAGTTGTAGATGTGAAATAAAGAATTTTATTTTTTTTTAGTTTGTTGTATGGTTAACCCTTTACAATGCAATACCAAATTTTAATGATGCCGATGAAGAGGGCTTTTGAATTCATTGTGGAAAAAGGAGAAGAGTGATGGTAAATCAGCATTGTCTTTCTTTTCCCAAAACGTTTTCTACTCTCCCAAAGAAAAATGCCGTAGTTTGATCCATACTATATGTCGTCTGCGATTCCTTTCAATTTGGACAAGTCAGAAATGTCATCATTTGGTAACGAGATTACACAACTTTGCAAATATACCAACATACTGAGTCTCATGACCTTATTTAATTTAAATTAATAATATTTTATTCACAATCAAATAATAATTACAATATAATGAGGCATGCAAAATCAAATGTGTGAAATGGATTAGATCGTATAGTGGTTAGTACTTCGCGTTGTTAAATTTTTTGTGAATTTGTTACGAAACAACAAAAATTTCAGTCCTTTACAATATTTTAGGCGTAGCTTAATCGAAAGCATTTGCAAACGACAAAATAAAAGTGACTGAAGATTTGAAATTTGGGTTGTGAAGGGTAGAAAACATTGTGGGAAAAGGAGAAAATGCTGGTTACCAGCATTTTCTCCTTTTCCCACAATGTTTTCTAAAGGCTTCTTTCTCAGGGGCATCAAAAGTAGGGATTGTGTGGTAATGGGTTAAACTGACATACATATCTGTTATACATTGTACTAATGATTTTATTACATACATATGGATCCATAACATGTTTTTTGTGTTACAGTCAGCTCAGTCATGAGGTGAACTGGTCCTTTGACATGCAGAAAATTGACTGATAGCAAAAAAAAAAGTTTTGACTTGGGTCAGCCTGTGCGGGTCTGCTTAGGCTGACCTGGTTCTATACTTTCTGCAGATGCTTTCAGCCCTCTTGTCACAGGGCATGCATTATATGAATTAAGTCTTTACCAGGGCATAGAATTTTGGATCTGTCAAAATTGATAGGGTATTTGCTGACAACATTAAATGTGGTTTAACCCATTACCACACAATCCCTTCTTTTGACGCCCCTGAGAAAGAAGCCTTTTGAAAACACTGTGGGAAAAGAAGAAAATGCTGGTAACCAGCATTTTCTCCTTTTCCCACAATGTTTTCTACCTTTCACAAAACAAAATTTAAATTTTCAGTCACTTTTATTTTGTCGTCTGCAAATGCTTTCAATTTGGACTATTCTAAAATTTTGTTGTTTGGTAATGGGTTAAATGATGGGACTTGTTTTTGTTTTGTTTATGTTTTTGCGTGAAAAACATTGTGGGAAAAGTAGAATTGCTGGTAACCATCTTTTCATCCATTTTCCCCATAAGTTCTACCCTTTTCAGATAAATCTCAAATTTGTCGTCTGTAAATTCATTTGTATGAGTCTAAGATTTTGTTGTCTAATAAACACCAAGATCAGTTTTAACGCTCTGTTTTATTTGTCCCTCAGAAATTCATGTGAGAGCAGCTAGAGGTGTGACCTACACGACTAATGAGGATCAGTGTTTCTATAGATACGGCGCAGCAACAAATCTTCTCACAAGACAGGTAGAAATTGCAATAAATAACTCATCACTGAACGCTTTACCAATTAACAAGATTCTAGACTGGTCCAGATTGAAAACACTTGCAGACGACAAAATAAACTTAACTTAAAAATTAAAATTTGTTTACAGCAGGGTAGAAAACATTGTGGGAAAAGGAGAAAATGCTGGTTACCAGCATTTTCTCCATTTCCCACAATCTTTTCAAAAGGCTTCTACCTCAGGGTTGTAAAAACCAGGGACTGTTTTGGAAAGGGTTGAAATTATGATATTCTATACCCCTGCTCCTTTACCCACAATTTTATCTATAATGTTGGAAAACAGTGTTTAACATACACTCAAGCGTTTATCATTGTTAATTTTTTTGTCTTAAAAATGGTCAATACATTAATTTAACCTTAAAGCATCGTTTCTATTGAGGACTATGAATTAAGATCAGTCTACAAAGAACATTGGATCTGATCTCTATCTACATGGTCTATTACTTTGTTTTATATTCTGGTAAAAACAAACTTGAGAAGTGCCAAGTTCTACTTCATTCACCCTTTACCAGACAACAAAGTTTTAGCCTTGTCCTAACTGAAAGCATTTGCAGACGACAATTTCAGTGTGGCTCAAATGGTGTATTTTTTCTTCGATAGAATGGAAAACATTGTGGGAAAAGGAGAAAATGCTGGTCACCAGCATTTTCTCCTTTTCTCCACAATGTTTTCAGAGTGCTTCTTTTCCAGGAGCATCAAAAGTTGACATTGTGTGGTAAAGGGTTAACCCTTTTCCAAACAATAAATCTTAGATTCTTCCAAGTTGAAAGCATATGCAGACAAAAAAAATCCAAGCGAAAATGAGATAAATCCGAACTGTCTGCATTTTCTACATGTGCTTTTGTCTTTTGCAATACTTTTTCCAGAAGGCCTCTTCCATTACCTACCAGAGACAAACTTTTAGATTGTTCAAAATGGAAAGCATTTGCAGATCACATAATTATCTGTGCAGTCTGATCTTGATCTACACTGTCTGTAATAGACCATGAGTCAGGCTTAGCAGCATATGTGTTAAATTTCAATTTATGAATGAATAGTGTGAAAACAAGTTATCTAAAGGAATTTTCTGTGAAAGATCGAAATTTATTTCATCGAGTGAATACCATCAGTAATGCTTTTAACCCTTTCTGGGTGGAGCTTTATCAAAATCTAGCTCAGTTTGTTTCCATTATTCCCCGTGACGTACCCCTCTTGCACAGCAACACATTCCAACATTATGTCAAGCACGAGAAATGTAAGGTATATGACGTCATATTTTCCATCTGGTTGTGAGGCAACAAGAACGTGAAAATAGGTATTTTCACTCGTGGTATTAGTGTAAGATCAAAAATATTTTCACTGCAATTTCTCGATATCCTATCAGAAAGTATGAAAGAGAACAGAAACAGAACAGTTTCTCCTTTTGAGATTACGTTTTCAAAAGTAATCTACCATGCGATAACAAGTAATGTCTATAGAAGGGCTTTTTTTTTTTATTCAATTACCTCACAATCCCTACTTTTGACAACCCTGAGAAAGAAGCCTATAGAAAACATTGTGGAAAAAGGAGGAAATGCTGGTAACCAGCATTTTCTCCTTTTCCCACAATGTTTTCTACCCTTCACAAAACTTTCCAAATTATTAGTCACTTTTATTTTTTCATCTGCAAATAGTTTCAATTTGGACAAGCCTAAAGTCGTTTGGTCATGAGTTAATTGATACCTTATTTTTTCCAGGAAGTAAGAAAGTTGGTAGCAGTAGAAGAAGAAGACCATTACAGATCTGAAATTGAAAGACTAATAGAGATAAAGAAGAGAAAGGAGAAACTATAGTAATCTCTGATTATTGAAAAGTTTACCATTTTAGCCAAGTATCACTCAGTCAATCTCAGGAAGTTAGAAAGTTGGTTGTGTGAAGGGCATTACAGATTTGAAAATCGAAGACTGAAACGGATAGAAGAAACTTTAACTCTTTAACCCTTTACCAAACAATCTCTGGTTTATATGGCCCAGAGGAAGAAGCCTTCAGAAAACATAGTGGGAAAAGGAGAAAATGCTGGTAACCGTTGTGGGAAAAGGAGAAAATGCTAGTAACATTGTTTTCTGCTCTTCTGAAGTCAAGTTTCAATTTTTATATGGCCCAGAGGAAGAAACCTTCTGAAAACATTGTGGGAAAAGGAGAAAATGCTGGTAACCAGCATTTTCTCCTTTTCCCTCATTGTTTTCTGCTCTTCTGAAGTCAAGTTTCAATTTTTCAATCATGTATGCTTCCAATATAGACAAGTCTAAAATTACAATTGAACTTACACATTTAATTTGTCACAGCAAGTCCTTCCAATTCGGAGATTTACCGTTGATAGAATTTCTGTACCATCCTATAATCTATAATATGTGATGATAAGAATTTTCACTCTTACTATGCTTTGCTTAAAGGCCAGTTTCAGATCAATTTTCTCAAGTACTAAAAGTTGAGATTAAATGGTAAAGGTTTAATTTGTTAGCTAAACTACTTTGGGAAGCAGAATCCTCACCTGGTAGAAATTGATAGTAAAAAAAGAAATAAAAGTTAAGTTACAGCTTTGTGCATGTTGAAATGCAAAAGAAGTTGTCAGGTACAGGCAATGCCATCTTTTGCCACAATGTGTACAACAAGAATTGCTTGCTGCAAGCGGTAAAAGGTAAACTGCCAAAAGTAATAAGAGCCTACCTCAGTTACACATTGCCCTACAGTATTATTCCTTATCAAACAACAAAATTTTACAACTGGTCCCAAGTTGAAAGGATTTGAAGCTGAAAAAAATTGAATATCACTCGAATGATGAGATTTGTCTATTGTAGCAAAGAAAACATTGTGGGAAAGGAGAAAATGCTGGTGAAAAATGCTAGTTACCAGCATTTTCTCCTTTTCCAACCATGTTTTCAAAACCCTTATCGTTCAAGGTCGCTTTTAGACTGGTCCAAATTGAAAGCACTTGCAGACAACAAAATAAACATAACTCAAAAATTGAAATTTGTTTCCTGCAGTAGAAAACATTGTGGAAAAGGTGAAAATGCTGGTTACCAGCATTTTCTCTTTTTCCCACAGTGATTTCAAAAGGCCTGTTCTTCAGGGTCGTTAAAAGTTGACATTGTGTGGTAAAGGGTTAACCCTTTCCCAAACAATCCCTGGTTTTTACAAGTTTAGAATAGTAAACTTTTGTAAAACATTGTGAGAAAAGGAGAAAATGCTGGTAACCAGCATTTTCTCCTTTTCCCACAATGTTTTCTACCTTATCATAGGCAGAAATCATCTTTTCAGCAAGAGTTGAATTGTCGTCTGCAAATACTTTCAATTTGGTCTGGTCCAAAAGTTTGTCGTTTGGGAAAGGGTTTAATCCTCTTTTGCCAGGGTATGGTTCACATGAAGTTGCTCACTTATTTTTTACAGCTGTCAAATATCTTTTATATATATACATGTGTCCTAGTATTAGACAGGGTAAATCCAAGATCAGAATGCATTTTGTACAGTCTAATCTTGATGATGATCTCTGCTGCGAACACCACTTGAACTTTCAATGCTTTTCCTTTTCCATAGTATCTCTACATATCTAACAATGTAGATTCAAGATCTGTCTGCTCAATTTGTACTGTATAATTTTGAACTACATGTATAATTATGGTCCAGAAAAACACTACTCTTTGATCTTATCATTCTAATGGATAGAAATAGAAATGTTATTATTCCCCCCTTCAACGAAGTGGGGGAATATTCCTTTGCTAATGGCAGTTGGTCCATCCATCTGCCCATCTGTCTGTCGATTGGCTGGTCTATAGACCTTACCTTTTCCGGATAATAACTAGACACAAAATTGACCTAGATTCCTCATATTTGGCAGGGATATGTGTCTTGGAGTGTAGATGATCCTTATTGATTTTGAGGTCAATCAGTCAAATGTCAAAGTCAAGGGCACAGTGACCGTCAACATGTTGATATATAGACCAATGTCAGATGATAATTAGACATAAAATTGACCTAAATTGGTCAAATTTGACACAGACATACATCTCAACTAGACACAGAATTCACATAGGTTCTTTAAATTCTGTACAGATATTCATTGCAGAGTTTAACCTATTACCACACAATCCCTACTTTTGACGCCCCAGAGAAAGAAGCCCTTTGAAAACACTGTGGGAAATGGAGAAAATGCTAGTAAACAGCATTTTCTCCTTTTCCCACAGTGTTTTCTACCCTTCCCAGAACAAATTTCAATTTTTCAGTCACCTTTATTTTGTCGTCTGCAAATGCTTTCAATTTGAACCAGTCTAAAATTTTGTCATGCGGTAAAGAGTTAAATGATCCTATCGATTTTGAAATTAATCCATCAAAGGTCAAGGTCACAGTGGCCTTCAACTTAATGATATATAGACCAGAACTTGTCCAGATGATAACTACACACAGAATTGATCCAGGTCCTTCAAATTCTGTCATCTTGGTGTGTTAATGATCCCTATCAATTTTAAGTTTGTCCATGAAAGGTCAAGGTCACAGTGACCACTAGATGATTTAGGGCCTACGGTGCAGTTTGCCACTTGAGCCATTTGCTAAAGAATTTAAACTGTCTCAAAAATCTTCATATGCGGCTCAACTTGTGGCTGCAACATTTTACTCGTGTATTATTGGGGACGTAGTAAGCATCAAAGTCAAGTGGAAAAAGGTGGAAGTCAAACATGCGTTTTGATATAAGTTTATGAACTGTGCTACTTCCTGTATCAATGTGGAAGTAGGGGGGCATTACTGATTTACATCTTGTTTCAGTTCTCACATTTCCCTTAACTCTTTGCAAAAAAACAACAAAATTGTAGCCATGTTGGAATTGAAAGCATTTGCTGACAACTAAACAACAGGAATTTATCTTAAAAAGGGTAGAAAACATTATGGAGAAAGGAGAGAACGCTGGTCAGCATCGTTTTCTCCTTTCCCTACAATGTTTCCCTAAGTCTTTTACTAAGGGACGTGAAAATTCTGCATTGTGTGATAAAGGGTAAACTCTTCACAAGACAACAGAATGTTAGACTTTTCCAAATTGAAAGCATTAGTAAATGACAAATCTTACATACCTTGAATGATGTTTTATGTCCTTGATCAAGTAGAAAACATTTTTGCAAATGGAGAAAATGCTGATTACCAGCAATTTACCCTTTTTCCACCATGTTTTCAAAGGCCTTTTTCCTCAGAGTTGTTAAAAATTGAGGTAGTGTTGTAAAGTTTTAATAAGTTGGATATTTTTTTTTCTGTTTTGAGAGAGAGGTGAGGTTCACCCTCACTCTACTATTGGAGATACCAAATGCATTTTGTCATTGTTTTTGTTCATAGTCCTACGAGGATTAACCTTCAGGCTATTAAGAGCAACTCAGGGACCTTTTGCAGACAGTGTAGATCAAGATCAGACTGCACAGAATGTACAGTCTGATCTTAGATCTACACTGTCTGTTAAGGAGATAGATTTCCTCCCCCCAAAATACTTTGGAATATTTAACCCTTTCCCAAACGACAAACTTTTGGACTAGACCAAATTGGAAGCATTTGCAGGCGACAATTAAACTCTTGCTGAAAAGATGATTTCCGTCTATGATAGGGTAGAAAACATTGTGGGAAAAGGAGAAAATGCTGGTTACCAGCATTTTCTCCTTTTCCCACAATGTTTTCAAAAGGCTACTATTCTAGACCCGTAAAAACCAGGGATTGTTTGGGAAAGGGTTAAATATATTTAGCAGCTGGAAAGTTAATCTTTTACCCCATAAGGCATTTCTATGGTATCTCTAATTGACCCTAAATAACAGCAAGGATGAAGCTGTTTCTTATGTGTATATGACACCTTTTGATATCATAGAAAACAGTGTGACAAAAGGTGAAATTGCTCGTCGCAAGCAGTTTCACCTTTTGTCACTATGTTTTCCAAAGGCTCCTAGAAGCAATGCGTAGAAATGAGTATCTATGGAGTAAAGGGTTAACTCCTATCCTGCTGTATAACTAATAGTAAATTTTTAATTCTTTATTAATAACCTAAATATTTCTGCTTCAAATTTATGTTTTGGGGAATAATATCTCCTTATCAGACAGTGCAGATCAGAGATTAGACTGCATGTTCTGTGCAGTCTGATCTTTGATGTACACTGTCCCCAAAAGGTCAGCAAGTCGTGATTAGCAGCCAGAGGGTTAAAAGCTTTTTTTTCTGTAAAGTATACTAGTATATGAGCAGCTCCAGGGCAAAAGGGGGTTTAACTCTTTACCATATGAGTAAAAATTTTAGACTGGTCCAAATTGAAAGCATTTGCAGACGACAAAATAAAGGTGACTGAAAAATTAAAATTTGGTTTGGGAAGGGTAAAAAAACACTGTGGGAAAAGGAGAAAATGCTGGTTACCAGCATTTTCTCCATTTCCCACAGTGTTTTCAAAAGGCTTCTTTGTCAGGGTTGTTATAATATGGGATTATCTGGTAAAGAGTTAAAGCATCACCATGATACACATACCATGCACATTATCAGATATTTAGGGATTCATGAAATTCGATTTGTCCAACATCCAACAGAATCTGAAAGTGGAATGGTCTTCTGACATGCAGAAAAATTTAACAGTAGATAGCAAAAGGTTTCAACTCCTGTCAACCTGCATGGACTGAGCAGGCTGAGGTGGGTTGATGCTTTTTGTAGGTGCAATAAACCTCCTTTTTACACAACTTGGCTCATATTTGATTTCTTATATATTGCTATCAACCATTGCCAGGAGGGCAGCTGTTTTTCTTTTCGTATAATTTGTAGCATTCAGAAAATGTGTCGTTTAGTTTTGAGTTAGATTATAAAATTCGAGACTTGCTGTATTTGAAAGCATTTTCAGACAACAAATAGATATAATTATATATTGGTATTTGTCTATGAAAGGTTAAAAAAAATCTTTGAAAAAGGAGGAAAAAAAATGTTTGAAAAGGGAGAAAATGCTGGAAATCTTTGTATAGCTTGAAAGATGACTTCTGTCTCAGATAGCCCCATAGGGTAGGAAATATTGCTTCTTACCAGCATTTCCTCATTTCTCACAATGTTTTCAAATGTTTTCTTTTTCAGGGTTGTTAAAACTGGGTCAAAAGTTAAAGAAACACTGAAAAAAAATGTTATACACTTTTTATTTTTTAAATAAAGTTATTTGTTACTTTTAAACTCTAGTGTACCTCTTCATTTATGTGTCAATTTCCACCACAACTAAGCCATTGATTTTAATGTTTTTGTTGTAAATTTCTATTGTTTTCTTTACTTTCTGAAATTTTTCCCAGACCACCAATTTTAGGCTAGTCCAAATTGAGAGCTTCCGCAGTTAACTCTTTAACGCACAACAAAATTTTAGACTGGTCAAAATTGAAAGCATTTGCAGACGACAAAATAAAGGTGACTGAAAATTGAAATTTGTTCTGGGAAGGGTAGAAAACACTGTGGGAAAAGGAGAAAATGCTGGTTTCCAGCATTTTCTCTTTTCCTACAGTGTTTTCAAAAGGCCTCTTTCTCAGGGGCGTCAAAAGTAGGGATTGTGTGGTAATGGGTTAACAAATTATGTGTTCCTCATCAAAATAACATTTCAAGCTAAAAAGGTGTAGAGTCAGCATCATTTAGTCTTTTGTGATACTCTCTCTATATTTCTGTTATTACAAACTATGTTAACTTTAACTAGATATTAACCATTTTCTACACAATACAGGGTTTTAATGGCTTTGAAGGAGAAGGCTTTTGAAACATTGTTTGAAAAGGGAGAAATGCTGCTAACCATCATTTTCTTTTTTCCCCAGAATGTTTTCAACCCTTCCTGAGACAAAACTCTACACTGTAAAACCGTATTTGACATGTCATCTGAAAATTGTTTGAAATTGAATATTCAAAAATGTGTTATGTAGAAAAAAATTAACCCTTTAACGACAAACTTTTGGACTAGACCAAATTGAAAGCATTTGCAGACAACAATTCAACTCTTGCTGAAAAGATAATTTCTGTCTATGATAGGGTAGGAAACATTGTGGGAAAAGGAGAAAATGCTGGTTACCAGCATTTTCTCCTTTTTATACGCCCGAAGGGTCGTATTATGTTATACCCCCGTCCGTCCGTCCGTCCGTCCGTTAGCAATTTCTTGTGTGTGCAACTCCTCCTACAGTTTTCATCGGAATTATTTGAAACTTGCCACAATGAATCTCCATGATGTCTAGTTGTGCACCTGGGTCTTAAAATTTTTATCGCTGTTTGCGTTCCAAAATTATCTGCCCTTGATTTCTGAAATAACCAACTTTCCACTTTGAATTTTTGTTCAGGTCATAACTTCCATACCATAAAAGGTATCAAACTGAAACTACATACACTGATAGAACACATTATGGCGAAGTGCAGTGCACATGAAACATAACTCTGCCACTTTTATTTTTTTAGTTATTGCCCTTTGTTAATTTTCATTTTGAGTTTTTGTCCAGGCCATAACTTCCAAACTATAAAAGCTAATAACTTGCAACTTCATACACTGATAGAACACATTATGGAGAAGTGCATTGCACATGAACCATAACTCTGCCACTGTTATTTTTTGAGTTACAGCCCTTTGTTAATTTTCAGTTTGAATTTTTGTCCAGGCCATAACTTCTAAACTATAAAAGCTATTAACTTGGAACTTCAAACACTGATAGAACACATTGTGGAGAAGTACATCGCACATGAACCATAACTCTACCACTTTTATTTTTTTATGTTATTGCCCTTTGTTAATTTTCAGTTTGAATTTTTGTCCAGGCCATAACTTCCAAACAATAAAAGCTAATAACTTGCAACTTCATACACTGATAGAACATATTATGAAGAAGTGCACTGCACAAGAACCATAACTCTGCCATCCTTCTTTTTTAGTTATTGCCCTTTGTTAGTTTTCTCTTTGGATTTTCGTCTGGGCCATAATTTCTAAAACATTAAAGCTATGATCTTGAACCTTTCAAAACTGATAGAACACATTGTGGAAAACAGCAATTCACAAAATTTGTAACTGTGCCACCCTTCTTTTTTTAGCTATTGCCCTTTAATATTTTTCACATATCATGGAGATTAACTACTCTTCATTCATGGCCCTTCTGTCATTTCAACTCATTTCACTGACAAGCCCCTTCGGGCGTATATGCTCCGCTTTGCGAAGCTCTTGTTCCACAATGTTGTCAAAAGACTACTATTCCAGACTCATAAAAACCAGGGATTGTTTTGGAAAGGGTTAACTGTCAAAAGGGGAAACCAGAATAAGAGCATATAACCACCAACCAGCTTTGACAGCTTTGCCCCTTTTATCAACTATAATTTCATTCATTACCTTTTATCAACTACAGTTTTCTATGAAAGGCACCTACAGCTAAAAATTTGAATATTGCTGTAAATACGATTTCAAAAACCAGTCATCTGATTGGTTGAGACTGGAGAGAGATTTGTCGCAAAGCTGACAATGGCCCCCTTCTAGCACCTTGTCACTGAAGCAGCGCTGTCAGAGAACTGAAATGGTTTTCAAAACAAAGATCACTAGTGACCTTACACTTTGACCCATGTGACCCCCTTCCTTAAAATAAATAGATTAATGACTAAATAAATGACTAAATAAATAAATAAATAAATAAAATAGGACACCACCTTGGGTTATGAGCAACACTTTTATAAACTTTCAGGGTCCCAGCTCCAAACAGCTGTTGAGTTGGAGCCTGGAAACGTTCTGAGAAAAACAGTCAGGCACTTTGGGTCATGAGGAACACTTGAATAAAGTTTAACCCTTTACCACACAACAAAATTTTAGACTGGTTCAAATTGAAAGCAGTTGCAGACAACAAAGTAAACGTAACTCAAAAATTGATATTTGTTTCCAGCAGGGTATAAAACATAATGTTTTCTAAAGGCTTCTTCCTCGGGGTTGTCAAAAGTAGGGATTGTGAGGTAATGGGTTAAACAGTTTACCTGTGACCTTGAGAAATAGAATATAATTTTTAATGAATCATCAATTTTTACAAAATTTACATAAAAACACAATGATGAGTGAATGGACAAAAAATTGCTCCAAGTTGCAAAGTTGTTAGTCAAGTCTCAGTTGGAACTGAAGTTCAGGTGCTGCTTTGTATCTAAACTGCCCTGTCCACGTTTGACTCCTAGTGTCTGTAAAATTGCCTGTTTCCTCTAATCTACAAGATAAAGAAAGATGTCATAATCAAATGTTCTTTTTTTTTAACTTGGCAATTATTATTATTATCTAATCTTGTATTTATAGTGTTTTACACTAATTGAAACAGTATTTCGGTTATATCACACTGACAGCTTAGCTTTTAACCCTTTACCACACAATCCTAAGTTTTACTAACCCAAAGGAAGAAGTCTTTTGAAAACAATGTAAAAAAAGGAGAAAATGCCGGTATTCAGAATTTTTTCCTGTCTCATAACGTTTTCTCTTCCATAAAAGACTGATCCCACCATTTGAGCTACATTTAACCCTTTACCACACGACATACTTTTAGACCTATCCAAATCCAAAGCATTTCTAGGCGATAATTGCACAGAGGCTGAAATGATGCAATTTTTCTTTGACAGAGAGTAGAAAACTTTGTTGGAAATCATCCCTGATTTCACAACTCAAGGAAAAAGCCTTTTGAAAACATTGTGGAAAAAGGAGAAATGCCGGTTCGCAGCATTTTCTCTTTTCCCTACAATGTTTTCTATTCTTCTAAAGTCAAGTTTCAATTCCTGAATCACGTTTATTTTGTTGTCTGCAAAATTAATGTTTACAGTTTCAAAAATTCTACAATTTTATAGTTTGGTAAAGAGTTAGATGAGCCAGTGAAAGCTCAGTCATATCAGGGAAAGGGCGGACATATTCATGTATGTCTTTGGATTCACAAGAACCAGACCAAAGCTCTGAAATGCTTTGCTCTAGGACACTACCACTAAAAACCTAGTGCTCCCAAAGAGGCTTGAATCTCTGGGCCTCCTGGTTAGTAAAAACTGCTCAAATGATTGTATTTGCCTTTGAAAAGGTATAAAACACTGTGAAAAAGGGATAAAATGCTTCTCACCAGCATTTTCTCCAATTCCCACAATGTTTTCAATTCCAGGCCATCTTTCACTAAGGGCAAAGTCGAATTCCATCATTTTTGAGTCATATTTGAATTGTCATCTGCAAATGCTTTCAATTTGAACAAGGCTAATTTTTTGTTGTCCAATAAAGAGTTTTAATTTCCTGTCTGCAATTATTATACTGTTAATTTGGACATGACTAAATCTAGATCTAATTTTCTTTTGTCCAGTAAAGATTTAGTCTGACATTTTATTCTTTCAGAAAAATTTACCTGTGCCCTTGCAGACTGGTTATCTCTTTCCTAAACGACAAAATTTTGAACTAGTCCAAATTCAAAATATTTGCAGACAACAAAATAAATTTGAATCAAAAATTGAAATTTGGTTTGGAAAGGGGTAGAAAACATTGTGGGAAAAGGAGAAAATGCCGGTTATCAGCATTTTCTCCTTTTCTCACAATGTTTTCAAAGGCTTGCTTTCTGAGGGTCGACAAAAGTCTGGATTGTGTGGTAAAGGGTTAAAGCACTCCTATCCATTGGCTTTTTCATTGATGGTTGGTTGTATTGGGGGTTTAACACCACTTAAGCAGCTAATTAAGGTCATATCATGGTGGTCGGTGACACACATAATATGTTTCCTGGCTTTCTCACATCAGTACTAACACAACTTTCTTTCCAAAGCCACCAACTACTTTTCTCACATGCTTTAGCTGAGATGAAAGGAAAAAAAAAACGCTGGTAAGAAAGTTTGCTTCAACTGGGTATCGAACTTGCAAACACCGACACACTCACCACTGAGCCACCAGGGCCGGGGCCATTGGCTTTTCAGGATGCAGTCTGTTTTTGATTAAATCATTACCAAACAACAAAATTTCAGGTTTGTCCAGATTAAAAGCATTTGCAGACGACAAAATTAAAGTGACTGAAAATTTGAAATTTGTTTTGTGAAGGGTAGAAAACATTGTGGGAAAAGGAGAAAATGCTGGTTACCAGCATTTTCTCCTTTTCTCACAATGTTTTCTAAAGGCTTCTTTCCCAGGGTTGTCAAAAGTAGGGATTGTGTGGTAATGGTTTAGGCCAAATCATTTTGTAAGATTTGGGAGATTGATAAAATTTTAAAAAAGCAAAATATGTGTTAAATACATAGACTAATTTCAAACCATTCTGTAATGAAAAAAAAAACGTTTTTAAAAAAGCAACCCGAAATTTAGTTCGTTTATTTATCCATGTAGATCTTTCAGATGTTGGTCCCAAAAGTTCTCTGACTTTTTTTTTTTTTTTTTTTGGGGGGGGGGGGGGGTGGTTGGTCCTCTGTGGCTCAGCTACCTTCAGTCTGAAGGTGTCTGCTCCGATGCTATTTTTGTTACTGTTCTTCGCTTGCTTGAAGGTATGGCTCAGCAGTAACGTGTATGACTTGTAACGAGGAGGTCTACGGGTTCATGCCTTACTGGGAGCACTAGTTTTTTTTGTGGTAATGTCCTTTGGTAAATCATTTCAGAACTTTAGTTTAGTTTAGTTCTGGCGAAACCCAGGAAATACATGAGTATGTCGGCTGTTGCCGTGATATGACGGAGCTTTCGCATGCTAATTTTCACATTTAATGGTCGTCCCATCTGTAAACGTTTAGCGACAATCATTTGATCAATATATTGAGTAATACATATAGATATTTTTTGGTCTGAATATTGACTTAATTTCTGAAAGCTAAACCATACGCCCAAACACACTTAAAGACAAATCAGGGAACCTTCGTTCCCCATTGAATGAATGTACGATGATTCGTCCCAAGGACAGCTCGTCCTAAGACAAAATGTTACATTATCGGTCTTGAAGTGTAGTTGTTATACTCATCTTAGAGCATTTGCATTGTTTCATGGGCTGCTTTGTAAATTCCGATATGCATGTTATGTTATATCAAAGTATATCAGCGTAATAATGTTCAGTCTTCAAACTTCCCCCATTTCCGACGAATTTTATGGTCTAAGGGAGAAAACTCGTACTACCTTTGATTCTTGTTATTGTACGATTTACCTCCCCTGTATCCAACCAAAAAGCAATACGTGAAAGTGTTATGTCGTAAACACGCTTTCTAAAATCTGTGACAATATATTAGATAGGGTAAGTTAAAGTTATTAATTAACGAAGTTATTGAGATTTGGTATCTAGTAAATGCTTTGTTTCTAAAGAAAAGTTCCGGTTTTGAACTGTACAGATTTACGAATATTTCACGTATTGTTAAAAGTGTTCGTAAATTACGTAGGTCGATTCTAATGCCCTCGAATACGGATGTTATCCTAATATTTTTGGGACAGCAGCCATTTTTCAAAGAAACAAGTTGTAAATCTTGTAACTGATCGCGCCTCTAAACTTTTTTGATCTGATTACGACATTACGCGTTTTGCTTTGTGGCAAACAAGCTCTCAGTCAAGTAAGAGTTTTCTCCCTTTGACCATTAAATTGCTTTCGAAAGGGGGGGGGGTCCATTAAGTTTTAGGGTAAAGTTTAATTTCCCGGTATGTAAAGAACATTGTTAAACTGAAATTAAATTTTAATAATACCATTTAAAAGTATGGAAATCACTGTGATTATGATAAACTGTTAATTGTACAGCAGGTACAAGTGTTAGATCTAGTCACCAGCAGGAAAATGATTTCTTTATTAGACCAGACAAAAAGTAGTAAGATCTAGATCTAAATACAAGATGGAAAGTAACTTTGCAACCTCTGACCTAGTTTTAATATTCATTTTCCTTTTTGGATTGACTGTACAAAAACAGTCCTCTTCACAATAATTTCCATCCTTTTTAACCCTTTACTCCATAAATACTCATTTCTATGCATTGCTTGTAGAAGCGTTTGGAAAACATTGTAGCTAAAGGTGAAATTGCTCGTCCCGAGCAATTTCACCTTTTGCCACAACGTTTTCTATTCTATCAAAAGGTGTCATATACACATAAGAAACAGCTTCATCTTTGCTATTATTTAGGGTCAATTAGAGATACCATAGAAATGCCTTATGGGGTAACGGGTCATTGGCATAATTTGAGTTTGAAATCATTAGTCCTCATTACAATAATTTCTATAGGCTCTACTTTACCACACAATTCCAACTTTTAACAACCCTGGTAGAAAGAGCCATTGAAAGCATCTTGGAAAAAATAGAAACCAGCATTTTCTCCATTTTCCACATGCATTTCTTCCCTTTCATATGCAAGAGCTTTCATTTGAATAACATAATTATGTCATCTGCAAGTGCTTTGAATTTTGACCTGTCTAAAATTATTAATAATGGTAAAGAGTTAACCCTTTACCACACAATCCCTACATTTCACGACCCTGAGAAAGAAGCCTTTAGAAAACATTGTGGGAAAAGGAGAAAATCCTGGTAACCATTTAAGTATGGTAAAAAGTTAACCCATTACCACACAATCCTTACTTTTGACGACCCTAAGAAAGGAGATTTCAGAAAACATTGTGGGAAAAGGACCAGCATTTTCTCCCTTTCCCACAATGTTTTCTACCCTTCTGGAAACAAATTTCAATTTTTGTGTTATGTTTATTTAGTTTTCTGCAAGTGCTTTCGAATTGGACCAGTCTAAAATTCTGTCATTTGGTAAAGAGTTAAATGTTTTGTACCTTGAGGGAAGCAAAGGTTTCAAACCTTTTGCAGATGGCACTTTTAGTGTGGCTCAAATTGTGTAAGCTTTCTTTGATAGTGAAGAAAACATTGTGGAAAAAGGAGAAAATGCTGGTTACCAGCATTTTCTCCTTTTCTCACAATGTCTTCAAAAGGCTTCTTTTCTCAGGGTTGTCAAAAGTAGGGATTGTGCGGTAATCGGTTAAGGCTCCTAAAAACTTAGGACTGTGTGGGTTAAGGAAACTCTCGTGAAAATATTCTCTTCTAATGATATCTTGAATTGGAATCATACCCACTCATGCTTGAATATGCATCACAAGCATTTCTCTCCTTGTCACAATGTCACGGGGGTATGTTGCTACAGCAGCAATAAACATGAAGTAGAGCACAACCTCACATTCATAAGGTTCTGAGTTTGATTCCCAAGAGTGGATGTCAGCTTAGGAACTTTTCATTGGCCCGAACATTCAGTTTGAGCACAGGTAGTTTCAGGAAACAGATTCAAGAGAGATTAGTATTAAGAAATTGTCTCTCAATCAATGTAAGATAAATGTGTTTAAACAAAGAACTTGACCAAAAATGAAAAATATCAAAATATTTAATAAATTGTCAATTTTTACATTATATTACAAGAAAAAACAATATTGACTGAATGAATAAAAATGCTTTTAAAATTGGAAATTTGTTAGTCAAGTCTTAATAGGAACTGAAGTCCAGGTGCTGCCTTGTATCTAAACTGGCCTGTCCAAGTTTGACTCTGGATGTCTGTGAAATTGTCTTTTCCTTCTAATCTACAAAGATATAAAGAAAATATCATTTTTAAGGGTCTTTTCTGTTTACTTGAAAATAATTATCAAATTTTGCTGGTTTGCTAGCAATGTTTTCAAAATCTTTGATTCCCCAAACTCATTTAAATTCAGGATTGTGTAGTAAATGGATAATCCCTTAAAGGTGGCCCTTCAGATTTTGGGTCGAAAATTTTACAAAAGTACAAAAAAGTCATCCTTATACTCCCAAAGCCTTTTAACTGTCATTCATAAAACCTCAGTAGCCCAAAACCATCAGACAACAAGAGAAAGTAGAGATTTACTACTAGCTTCAAACATAGCGCCCGAAGAAAACATTATGAAAAATATTTACATGTTTGTTATGTAAAGGATTTTAAGCGTCATTAGTCATGTGCAAGTGGCTTGACATTCCCACAATGCTTTTTTGACATCTGGCGCAAAATCTAAAAATACCTTAAGAGGCTACGTAACCTTTTAAGGGAATGCCATCCAAAACATTTTCTTTCGTAATTTTATGATTCTTAATTATTGATGATTTGTATTGTTTTTTTCTTATAAATTTCAGTGGAATATATATATTTTAATTTTGTGAGATGTGAAAAATGTTATTGTAACACCCAGAGGTAGGAAACTTGTGAAAATATTTTGAAAACAACAGGAAGCAGCTTAGCATTTTAACAGCTTAGCTCTTTACCAAACGATAAAATTTTAGATTGGTCCAAATTGAAAGTGTTTGCAGGCGACGAAATGAATGTTACTAAAGAATTGAAATTTGTTTTAGGAATGGATGAAAACATTGTGGGAAAAGGAGAAAATGCTGGTTACCAGCATTTTCTCTTTTTCCCACAATGTTTTTAAAAGGCTTCTTTCACAGAGTCGTGAAAACCTGGGCTTGTTTGGTAAAGAGTTAGGTCATATGACATTCAGTGATGCACCTATGTGTTTCCTGGCTTTCTCACACCATTACTGACACAACTTTCTTTCCCTTTCCAAAACCACCGGCTACTTTTTTCACACGCATCAGAGATGAGATGCAAAAAATTGCCAGAGAGAAAGCTACTGCAACTGTTCATCTAGCCTCCAACCTCCAGGTCATGAGTTAGATATGCTAAACATTGAGCCACCGGCTGGGCCACAATTACTCCTTTTCGAGTGATGTTTTCTATCCTATAAAGGACAAACCAGAATAATTTGAGATAATTTGAGCCACATTTCTTTGTCTGCAAAGTAGTTTCAGTATGGATTAGTTAACAATATAGTCATTTGGTAAAGAGTTAACCCTTTACCACACAACCCTGACTTTTAACAACCCTGAGGAAGTAGGCTTTTGAAACATTGTGGAAAAAGGAGAAAGTGCTGGTAACCAGCATTTTCTCCTTTTCCCACAATGTTTTCTAACCCTGGACTTAGATTTAATTATACAACCTAGCCTCATGATAATAATAACAGCAGTCAGACTGATTGATTGATGAAATGCTGTTTTATACTGCTTTCAACATAATTTCAGTTATTTCATTGTAACAGCTGACAGACTCATGTTTGTCCTGTTTTCACCAAAACTAGAGTTGGGCTCTGAAGTATATTGCCAAGGGACACTCCCATAAAGAATCTACCACTGACTCCGGGACTGGTATTCACCAACCATTCTTGAGAATATTCTTGGTCTTATTCTCCAAGGTTTTCTACATTTGTAAGTAACACAACTTCTGATTGGCTAAACCTGAACGGTTTAGCCAATCAGAAATTGTATTACATGTACTTACACATGTGGAACTTTCTAAAGAATAAGACAAAAAACGTTCTTAAGAATGGTTGGTAAATACGGGCCCTGGCGAGGCTTGAACCCCAGGCCTCCTGGTAACGAGTCCTACACTTTATACCTGGACCACACAGGAACCCCAAAATTCCAACACTGAAATGCATGGACATGTAAAGGAAATATTTACTTTTTTTAAAATTCTTTTTACCAAATGACTGCGCAGGCTAGCCTGGCTGGAAACTTTTTGCAGATGCATTAAGCCCCCTTTTGCAAGAGAATGGTTCATTTAGTTTGAAAATAGCCAATTTGCCCCCTGACATTTATCAGAGATTTAACTTTACCACACGACAAAAATTTAGACTGGTCCAAATTGAAAGCATTTGCAGACAACAAAATAAAGGTGAATGAAAAATTGAAATTTGTTCTGGGAAGGGTAGAAAGCACTGTGGGAAAAGGAGAAAATGCTGGTTACCAGCATTTTCTCCTTTTCCTACAGTGTTTTCAAAAGGCTTCTTTCTCAGGGGCGTCAAAAGTAGGGATTGTGTGGTAATGGGTTAATAGCAATTTACTTAGAAAATTGTGTATAAATCCATCTGGTGTGTTTGAAAACACCACAAATGACATGAATATCGATGTTGTGAACCGACGTGATGTCTATGAATTAATTGATTAACTCTTTCCCAAATGACAAATTTTAGACTGTCCCAAACTCAAAGTGTTTGGAGATGACAACTTTGTATTTGATGAGAATGGCATAAAGTTTTCCAAATAGGCTAGAAAACACTGTGGAAAAGGAAAAATTGCTCTTAATGAGCAATTTCTCCTTTTCCCACAGTGTTTTCTAAAGACTTGTACTGCAGACATGTAAAAACTAAGGCTTGTTTGGGAAAGAGTTAAGTAAAAAGGCAATTTTAATTGAATTAAATGCACCCAACCTCATCAATAATTTTTTTTATCCTAGATAATATTAGTTATTTCAGAACTAGCAATGTTCATGGCTTCTGAATTAAGTTCACTTTGGATGCGTTAGTGGAATTTTGAAAGACCAGGTACATTTTTATGGTCGAAGGGTGAAAACTTGTAAGATCACAGTCATCAAAATAAACTAGAGTCACTTCCCTTGTAATTCCTGGTAGATTGACGCCATTTCATTTAGATTATCGTCATTACATACGGACGCATTTTCTGCAAGGTTAACCTAGTACATTTATTAATTTATTGTCTTGTTCTCAACTCTTGACGATCATGTCATACAGCATGAAACGCGTAATTTGAATATTTTTGATTGTGCGCTAGCAAGTAGTAGTCTCCCTTACTTGACAGAGTTTTACATGGAAAATTTAACGGATTATCTTTGAAAATCAAGGTAAGATCTAATTCTAAAACTTTGTGTAAGTAAATAACGGTACAGGCGATAGGCTACAGGCCACAATATGCAATAATTATCATGACTTGCTAAATTATCTTTCAGGCCTATAGATCTGTCGAGCTTTTCGTCCCTTCTGTGATCGTTTGATTAGGGTATTGTGAGAATATCGACATGTATCAAAAAGACTTTTTTCATCTGAAAATTGACTCACACGTAATTTCTCAAAGCCGAATCACATATCCACGAACAAAAATAAGACGATTCAGGGAACCTACGTTTCCCAGTTGAATGAATCTATGTTCCCTGATTCGTCCCAAAGACAGATCGCCCTGAGACAAAATTTTACATCATTGGTCAGAAAGTGTATATCTTATTCTCATCTAAGAGCATTTGCATTGACTTGTAGAACAGTCTATATATATACCGGTATACATTATATACCAAATTATGCCGCAGATTAAATTTTCAGTTGTCACTTCCCCTTCCAACGATTTTTATGGTCAAAGGGAGAAAACTCGTACTACCTTTGATTTTGTTATTAGACGATTGGCCTCCCCTGTATCTTACCAAAAAGCAAAACGTAGATGTGTTATGTCGTAAACATCTTCACAAGAATCTTTGAAAATTTATTAAATAGGGTAAAATTGAGTTATTAATTAACAGTTATTAAGATTTAGTAGCAAAAGCTTTACCTCAGAAGAGAAATTCTGGTTTCAATCTTCATTCACCTCTGTAAATTTTATGTGTAGTTAAAGAAGTATTCTTAACTCACGTAAGTCGATGCTATTGCCCTCGAAAACAGATGTTTTCGAATTTTTGGGGGAAACAATGATATTTCAGAGAGACAATTTATATATTTTTGTAATTAATCGCGCCTCTAAACTTTAAGGTCTGTTTACGACAATATTCGTTTTGCTTTATGGCGAAGACGCAATAGTCAAGTAAGAGTTTTCTCCCTTAGACCGTTAAATTGCTTGTGGAGGGGGGGAGAGTTATCCTATGGTTTAAGGATTAAGATTAATTTACTTAAAGTAAAGAAAAGATTGTTAAACTGCCTCTTAATTTAAGTCATACCATTTAAAAGTATGGTAACCACTGTGAATATGACAATTTGTAATTGTAAAACAAGTCTTGAGTCTTTGCACCAAGTAGGAAAATGAATTTTTTAATCCAAGATGAGTAAACAAAAGATAATGAAATGACAACTTTTGATCTGGTTTTGATACTTATTTTTCTGTCAGTGAGTAACATTTGGACTGACGAAACAATAATAGTGTCCTCTCCAAATTAATTTGCATCCCTTTTAATGATATAGATCTAATTTGAATTTGAATGTATTTGTCCTTTTTACAATTATTTCCATACATGAAATCCTTTATCACCCAGTCACAATTTTAATGACCCTGATGGAAAGGACTTTTGAAAACATTGAGGAAAATGGAGAAAATGCTGGTAGTCAGCACATTCCCTCTTTTCCACAATTATTTCTACCCTTTCAAATACAAGAACTTCAATTTTAGTGACATTTAAATGTCATATGCTTTGAATTCGGACTTTTCTATAATTTTGGTAAAGATTTGGTGGGTATGATTTGATGCATTTTACCACCCTCTTTGTTTATTTTCAGCGGCTGTTGAGCCTTTTATACTTCATTACGCGGCTCCTTTGTTTAACCCTTTACCAAATGACAAAATTTTGGACTGGTCCAAATTTAAATACTTTCAGACAATAAAATAAACATAAATCGAAAATTGAAATTTCTTTCTAGCAGGATAGAAACATTGTGGGAAAAAGAGAAAATGCTGGTTACCAGCATTTTCTACTTTTCCCACAATGTTTTCAGAAGTCTTCTATCTTAGGGTTGTAAAAACCATGATAGTTTGGTAGAGGGGTAAAGTATGACTTAACCCATTAACACAAAATCCTACTTTTGATGACCCTGAGAAAGAAGCCTTCAGAAAACATTGTAGGAAAAGGAGAAAATGCTGGTAACCCTTCCCAAAACAAATTCTAAATTTTCAGTCACTTTTATTTTGTCGTCTGCAAATGCTTTCGATTTGGACAAACCTAAAATTTTGTTGTTTGGTAATGAGTGAAATGTCATCTACATATGCTTTGAATTTAGACTTTTCTATAATTTTAGTACAGATTTGGTTGGTATGATTTGATGTATTTTGTTTATTTTCAGCCAGTGTTGACCCTTTTTTACTTTATCATGCGGCTCATTTGTTTAACTCTTTACCACACAATCCAGACTTTTAACAACCCAGAGATAAAGAAGCCTTTTGAAAAAACTGTAGAAAAAGGAGAAAATGCTGGTGACCAGCATTTTCTCCTTTTCCTACAGTATTTTCTACCCTTCCTAAACCAAATTTTTATTTTCAGTCACCTTTATTTTGTCGTCTGCAAATGCTTTCAATTTGGACCAGTTTAAAATTCTCTCGCTTGGTATAGAGTTAACCCTTTACCAAACGACAAAATTTTGGACTGGTCCAAATTAAAATACTGTCAGACAATAAGATAAACATAACTCAAAAATAGAAAGTTCATTCTAGCAGGGAAGAGAACATTGTGGGAAAAAGAGAAAATTTCTACTTTTTCCCACAATGTTTTTAAAAGTCTTCTATCTCAAGGTTGTTAAAACAATGATTGTTTGGTAAAGAGTTATTTCATTACCAAACGACAACATTATCCAAATTGAAAGCATTTGCAGACAATAGAATTTGAAATTTGCTTTGTGAAGGGTAGACAACATTGTGGAAACATTGTGGTTACCAGCATTTTCTCCTTTTCCCACAATGTTTTTCTAACAGCTTCTTTCTCAGGGTCGTCAAAAGTAAGGATTGTGTGTTAAAGGGTTAAAGTATGAACTAAATCAGTCCTTTTATAAATAATGTGGCAAAGGGGTAGAAAACTCATACTCTCTTAGAAATTTTCATTGTATGATTGATCTGACAGATACTTCTGCCTGGCGCACAGGTTTTTTTTGTTGTTGTTGTTATTGTTTTTTGAGAGCCCTTAGATTGTGATAGACAGCAAACAGGCCTGTAGGAACGGGGGCTGGGGGGGGGGGTGAGTTTAGCCTCCCATCCCCCAATAATTTTGAAAATCATAGTAACTAAAATATGAGTTTTTAGTGCAATGCAACAACCATGCAAAAAATCTTAGTATTTCGGAGTTAGCCCCCACCCCCCCACACACACACACACACACACACACACACAATCTTGAAATGCTTCCTACATGCTTGCAAAGGTTTTTTATGTCTCCGATATTACTACCTGTAACCATATAGATAAAAGCAATATTTTTAGCACTTCCATGCCTTCTCTATTCTATAGTACAGTGGTTAACACGTCTAAAGAGTGACCTGGCGGTTATGGTTTTGATAGCTGGTAGAGGTAGACTTTATTAGTAGTGATTTTTTCACCACTCTGCTTGGATGCATGTGAGAAAATCAGTCAGTGGGGTTGGAAAAAAAGTGTGTAAATACTGGAGTGAGAAAGCCAGGAAACATAAGTTGGTGCGTTGACTGCCATGATATGACCCAAGCATTTGAAGCTGTGTTAAACTCCAATATAAACAATTCTTGACTCTTTACCACACAATCCCAACTTTTAACGACCCTTAGAAAGAAGCCTTTTGAAAACATTGTAGGAAAAGGAGAAAATGCTTGTAACCAGCATTTTCTCCTTTTCCCACAATCTTTCCTACCCATCCCAAGACAAATTTCAATTTTTGAGCCACACTTATAGTGTCGTCTGCAAATGCTTTCAATTTGGACGGGTCTACAATTTTGTTGTTTGGTAAAGAGTTAACCCTTTACCCCATAAGGCATTCCTATGGCAGCTATAATTGACCATAAATAACAGCCAGGATGAAGCCCGTTCTAACGTGTAAATGACACCTTTTGATAGCATAGAAAACATTGTGACAAAAGGTGCAATTGCTCGTCACGAGCAATTTCACCTTTAGCCACAATCTTTTCCAAAGGCTCCTACAAGCAATGTGTAGAAATGAGTATCTATGGAGTAAAGGGTTAAGAGACGTTAAATTGTAGGTTTGATGAAGGATTAACCCTTTACCAAACAATCCCTGTTTTTTTCAACCCTGAGATAGAAGCCTTTTGTAAACATCGTGGGAAAAGGAGAAAATGCTGATGATCAGCATTTTCTCCTTTTCCAAAAATGTTTTCCACCTTGCTGGAAACAAATTTCTTTTTTTTGATTTATGTTTATTTTGCAATCTGCAAGCGCTTTCAATTTTGAAATATCTAAAGTTTTATCGTTTGGTAAAGCGGTAAATCTTTTTTATTTAAAATAGCAGTTAAGGTCAAAACACCAACAAACTTTCAATACCTTACAATACAGTCATGTGACAGGTCAAGCTGATTTGTGCATTTTTACCCTTGATAAGGTGGAAAACATTGTAAGAAAAGGAGAAAATGATGGTAACCAGCATTGTCTGTTAATCCCACAATGTTTTCTAAAGGCCTTCAGTCAAGGTTGTTAAAACTCTGGACTATGTATCCAATATGAATTTAAAATTGATGGTAACAAAGTAGAAAATGATATGAAGGATTTACTTCTCTGATAGAGTTGAAATCACACTGGAAAAAGGAGCAGATGCTGGTTACCAGCATTTCTCCTTTTCCAAATTTTGTTCCAACTTTGTTTTCAAAAACCTCCGTAGGATAAAAAATCTTCTTCTGGGTCCTTACAACTTGGGATTGTGTGACCTAAAAACAAACTCTTATGAAAACATTCTTTCTTTTAATACCGTATCTTAGATAGGAATCACAACCTCCTATGCTCAGTATTTCTCTTCTTCTAACAATGTTTCAGGTATATGTTGCAAAAGAGGCAAAAAACTTGAGGTAGAGAATGAACCTCGCATTCATAAGGTCCTGATTTCGATTCCTGAGAGCGGATGTCAACTTGGTGACATTTCCTTGTTCCACACATTCAGCGGAAGTACTGGTGTAGTTCCAGGAAGCAAAATCAAGGGAGACTAGTACATGTATTCATAAAACTGTTTCTCAATTGATGTAAAAATAAATATATTTAAACTAACAAATCTACTATAGGAGAAAAATGTCAACATATTTAATGAAGTGTCAATTTTTACACAACATGAAAACACAATAATGGGTGAATGAATAAAAATGCTTTTAAATTTGTTAAGTTGTTAGTCAAGTCTCAGTTGGAACTGAAGTTCAGGTGCTGCTTTGTATCTAAACTGGCCTGTCCAAGTTTGACTCCCTGTGTCTGTAAAATTGCCTTTTCCCTCTAACCTACAAAGATATAAAGAAAAAACATTTTATAAAACTCTTCTCTGTTTACTTGACAATAATTTCTATTAACCCATTACCACACAATCCCTACTTTTGATGCCCCTGAGAAAGAAGCCTTTTGAAAACACTGTGGGAAAAGGAGAAAATGCTGGTAACCAGCATTTTCTCCTTTTCCCACATTGTTTTCAACCTTTCCCAGAACAATTTCAATTTTTCAGTCACCTTTATTTTGTCATCTGCAAATGCTTTCAATTTGAACCAGTCTAAAATTTTATATTGTGGTAAAGGGTTAAACTAACAACTCTACTATAGGCGAAAAATGTCAATATATTTAATGAAGTGTCAATTTTTACACAACATGAAAACACAATAATGGGTGAATGAATAAAATGCTTTTAAAATCACAAAGTTGTTAGTCAAGTCTCAGTTGGGACTGAAGTTCAGGTGCTGCTTTGTATCTAAACTGGCCTGTCCAAGTTTGACTCTCTGTGTCTGTAAAATTGCCTTTACCCTCTAATCTACAAAGATATAAAGAAAAAACATTTTATAAAACTCTTCTCTGTTTACTTGACAATAATTTTTATTAACCCATTACCACAAAATCCCTACTTTTGACGCCTTCAGAAAGAAGCCTTTAGAAAACATTGTGGGAAAAGGAGAAAATGCTGGTAACCAGCATTTTCTCCTTTTCCCACAATGTTTTCTACCCTTCACAAAACAATTTTCAAATTTTCAGTCACTTTTATTTTGTCGTCTGCAAATGCTTTCAATTTGGACAAGTCTATAATATTGTCGTTTGGTAATGAGTTAAATGTATTATTTATGGTGTTTTACAGTATTTTAGTTATAGCATGCTGACAGTTTACCTACTAATCATTTACAACACAACCCTAAGTTTTAATGACACCCCCCCCCCCACCCCCAGGACAAACCCTTTTACAAACAATGGTTGTCAAAAAAGGAGAAAATGCTTATTTATCATCTGCAAATACATGTACCTTCAAAATTTTGCAGTTTGGTAAAGAGTTAACTCATTACCAAAACAACAAGATTTTAGGCTTGTCCAAATCGAAAGCATTTGCAGACGACAAAATGAAAGCGACTCAAAATTTGAAATTTGTTTTGTGAAAGGTAGAAAACATTGTGGGAAAAAGAGAAAATGCTGAAACACTGAAGACAGAAGCAATCAAGAAACTGCAGTTATTTTGGTGTCATTTTGAGACTGAAAAAAACTGGTTAGTTGCATCTGTTACCCTAAAGGTTAAGGACAATTGCTGAAAACAGACCCTTCACTGCATCACTTAAACCATTACCACACAATCCCTACTTTTGACGCCCCTGAGAAAGAAGCCCTATTTCTTCTTTTTCACTAATTAGACAGTGACTAGGCGGCAGGTTTTGTGTAGTCTAATCTTAATCTTCACTGGCTGCAAAACCAAGTATAGTTTTGAAAGGTTTATAAATGTTCGGTCCCAATGCTCTTCTTTCCAAAGAATTCTATGGTCTAAGGGAGAGAACTCGTGCAACCTTTGATTTAGTTATTGTACGATTAACCTCCCCTGTAGCTAACCGAAAAGCAAGACGCAGATGTATAATGTCGCAAATAGGCTTTCGAGAAACTTTGACAATGTCAACTAAGCCTTGCCATGAAGTTAACAAGATTATTGATATTTAATAAATGACAAAAGCTTTACCTCAAACGAAAAGTTTTGGTTATGAGCTTAGTACTCGTGATTCTTCACGGGTTGTAAAAAGTATTCTTAACTTACGTGAGTCGATGCTAATACCTTCCAAAACACATTTCTTGACGAATATTCCGAGACAGTAGTTATATTTCAAATAAACAACTTGTATTATATATTCTTTTAAGTTATCGCGCCTTCGAACTTTATGTTCTATTTACGACATTTTTTGTTTTGCTTTGTGGCGGTGAAGGGGGGGATTGATAAAGTAGGAGTTACCTCCCTTAGACCATTAAATTGCCTTGGAAGGGGGTGTTTATCCCCAAGGTGTAGGATCAAGGTTAAATTCTCTTAAAGTAAAGAATTGAGTTTTAAAGTGCATCTAGATTTTAAAACATAACATGCAAAAGTATGAAAATCTTTTTTTCCAGTCAGTCCAAGTGTTAGTAACTAACAGAAAAATGAATTTTAAACCAGACAAAAAGTAAACAAAAGACGGAGAGTAACCTGGCAGCTTCTGGCCTAGTTTTCAGATTAATTTTCCTGCCAGTGACTAACATTATGACCTATTGCACAATAACAGTGTCCAGTTCACAGTAATTTCCATCCTTTTTAACTAATTACCAAACGACAATATTTTAGGCTTGTCCAAATTGAAAGCATTTGCAGATGACAAAATAAAAGTGACTGAAACTTTGAATTTTGTTCTGTGAAGAGTAGAAAACATACTGGGAAAAGGAGAAAATGCTGGTTACCAGCATTTTCTCCTTTTCCCACGATGTTTTCTAAAGGCTTCTTTCTCAGGGGCGTCAAAAGTAGTGATTTTGTGGTGATGGGTTAGCAGCTAAATATTGAGCTTTTGACAATGCTTCATGATATTTCTTTAACTCTTTACCAAATGACAAATTTTTAGAATTTTCCAAATTGAAAGAATTTGCAGACGAGAAAATAAATGCGACTCGAAAACTGAAACTTGACTGTATAAGAGAGGAAAACATTGTGGAAAAAGGAGAAAATGCTGGTTACCAGCATTTTCTCCTTTTTCCGCCATGTTTTCATTAGGGTTCTTCCTCTATGTCATAAAACCAGGGTTTGTTTGGTAAAGGCTTAATGTGTGATTTATTTCAGTCTCAATCAACCACTTCATGGCAAAGGGGAGAAAACTCATACTATCTTAGAGAATTTTTTGTATACTAGTAATTGATCTGCCAGATACTCCTGTCCGAAGTAAAAGGTTCTTTAGTGCCCTTTGACAAATCACTGTAGAGCGTTAGCCTACTGCCACTGAAACTTTAGAAACTCACGAATAAGTCAGCATGTACAACATATTTATAGCTCCATTAAATTGATTTTTACACCGACTGAATCATGAGGTAGACAGGTCATTTGGCTATAATTGAAATTTATTAGCCCTTTCCTAAACAAGCCCTGGTTTTTACCTGTCTGCAGAAAAAATCTTTTTAAAACACCGTGGGAAAGGGAGAAATTGCTCGTAACGAGCAATTTCTCCTTTTCCCACAGTGCTTTCTACCCTTTTTGAGAACTGTCTGCCATTTTCTCCAAATTTAAAATTGTCGTCTGCAAACTCTTTCAGTTTGGAAGAGTCCAAAATTTGTCGTTTGGAAAAGGGTTAATTGCAGTACTTTTTTGCAGATACATTAAACCTCCTTTTCACAAGGCATCGCTCAATCCCCCCCCCCCACCTCCCCTTACATCGCTGTAATCCCCAATTTTATAGGCTTTGCACGTGCTTCATTTGGACATGTTTGATATTCACTGTTGAGTGTGTTAATTGCTTGTGTAAAATGCTTGTTTATAAGACAATGTTTGTAATTTATTTTTTCAGGATTATTTTATTTAAAGATTCATCCTGGGAAATAATAATTATGAAGGTGGGTGAATTTGTTATAACGGTTGTCCTTTTCTCCTTTTTAAATCTCTCTTTGGTATAATCTGAGGAATTTCCCACCATAGACTTAGCTGTGCAATTTTGACGGTGGAGAGGGGCGGAGGAAACGTAATAAGTGTACGGAATGAATATTGAAATGGTGGACATACAGGACTTGCGTTCACCAATTTATCATTCCTTCCGCACTTTTCTTGCACCATTTCTGGAAATTTCCAAGCAAAATCTAGAGTGGGGACTTCGGGGTTATCCCGTCTCGTGTGTGCAGCCATCGTCATGCTCACTGTCGTCGTATTCGTCTCTTGTTTTCAATCCCACCGAGGTTGAAATTAACCCATTACCACACAATTCCTTCTTTTGACGATCCTTTTGACGATCCTGAGAAAGAAGCCTTTAGAAAACAATGTGGAAAAAGGAGAAAGTGCTGGTTCCCAGCATTTTCTCCTTCTCCCACAATGTTTTATACCCTGAAGGTTCAGATTGAACGATTGTTTTTGAAGACCTATTTAGGTTGTGAACGGCTGTTATTAACCCTTAACCCTCTACCAAACGACAAAATTTTAGACTAGTCCAAATTCAAAGCACTTGCAGACGACAAAATAAATGTTACTCGAAATTGAAATTTGTTTTAAGCAGGGTAGAAAACATTGTGGGAAAAGGAGAAAATGCTGGTTACCAGCATTTTCTTCTTTTTCCACAATGGTTTTAATCTATATCAGGGCCGTAAAAACCAGGGATTGTTTGGGAGAGGATTAACATGTTGAATAACCTGTAATGAAACTTTATAGCCGACTATAAAACAGCAACATTTGTTATTTTAACCCATTACCACACAATCACTACTTTGGACGACCCTGATAAAGAGCCCTTTAGAAGACGTGGGAAAAGGAGAAAATGCTGGTAACCAGTATTTTCTCCTTTTCCCACAATGTTTTCTACCCTTTACAGAACAAATTTCAAATTTTCAGTAATGTTTAGCTCGTCATCTGCAAATACTTTTAATTTGGACCAGTCTAAATTATTGTCGTTTGGTAATGAGTTAAAGGTTTTTTTGGGGGAGGGGGGTTCCCTACCGGACGGTGTGGAACCAAGATCAGACTGTATGTTCCGTGCACGCCTGCACGGTACAGATCTTAGATCTCTACTGTCCACAACAGCTCACCGAGTTGCACATAGTTTCATATGGGTTTTAAAAAAAAATGAGTCTAGACCGATGCTGAAGAGCTCCTTTTGTCATGCTGTTTTATTTGTTACGTTCATTCATGTTTAGTACCATCACCTTCAGTATTTTACAGGGATATTTTCAAAGTTATATGTTGCTTATGTGTTTGATTTTTTGAGGTTCTGAAGTTTTGTATGTTCTGTTGAAGCGGAACCCCGTTTACCAGACGACAAAATTCATCCCTAATATCACTTTACCAAACAATCTCTGGTTTTTAACGACCCTAAGTAGCAAACCGTTTGAAAACATTGTGGAAAAAGGAGAAAATGCTGGTAACCAGCATTTTCTCCTTTTCCTACAATGTTTTCTATTCTTCCAAAGTTATGTTTCAATTTTTGAGTGACATTTATTTTTTCGTCTGCAAAGGCTTTCAATTTGGACAAGTCAAAAATTTGTCGTCTGGTGCAAGATTAACCTGCTGAATACCCCGAAAATTTACTTTTTCAAATTTTTTTTCTGTAGAAATAGCTTTTTTATAGGACAATGTAGATCAAACATCAGACTTCACGTACTGTGCTGTCTGATCTTGATCTATACAGTCCATAGGGAGTCATCGAGTCGCGCATAGAAAGCCAAGAGTTGAGAATTCAGCCATTATGACTGCGCTCAACAACTGATTTCACATCGCTCAAATAAATGATTTCTCTTTGAAAGTTAAGAAAACTGTAGGAATAGAGAAAATGTTGTTTATAATTATTATTCCCTTTCTCCACAATGTTTTAAAAGACTTTCTCGTTGTGGTTGTTCAATAACGGGTCAGTTTGGTAGAACGTTTTGATTGAAGAAACACGAGGCATTTGTAGGGAGACTTCCGGTAGAACTTTTTTTTTTTTCAATGTTTTTACAAGACATCGTATTCAAATATAAAATACAACCTCTATCTTATAGGCTCCAAATTGGTCTAATGGTCAGGGGAGTCGACTTGGGAACTCGGAGACCTGAGATCGAGCCGCGCCAGCTCCAGAAAAAAAAAATGGACATAAAGAGGGGGTAAAAGGAGAAAGACACTTGGATAGAGAAACCAGAAGCTGGATAGAAAACGGGTTCAAAAGACACTTGGATAGGCGATGGGGGGATCCAGGGAAATTACCTTTTACTACTCTGTGTATTTGGAATTATCCGTTTTATTATAGAAGTGTTTAATAAAAGATGAATATACTAAATCAATTTTTTTTTTAAAGTTTTATATAACTTTTTTTTCTTTTGCAGAAATAAAGTTCAAGCACGAAGAAGACAAAAGTATAAGAAATATTTTATTACTCAAAATAAATTATTGATGTATACAACAAACATATTACCCAAAGATGAAAAGAAAATCAACAACTTTTTGAAAAGATGGCTTTGGAAAACATTGTATGAAAAAGAGAAAATGATATTTACTAACATTTTCAGCTTTTTACACAATGTCTTCTATCCTTTTGCACAAAAACATCATGATTTAACTAATTACCACACAATCCATACTTTCGACAACCCTGAGAAAAAAGCTTTAGAAAACACTGTGGGAAAAAGGAGAAAATGCTGGTAACCAGCATTTTCTCCTTTTCCCACAATGTTTTCTACCCTCCTAAAAATAAATTTCAATTTTTCAGTCATTTTTTTTTTTTGGTCATCTGCAAAACCCTTCTGATTTGGACATTGTTTGCAAAAGAGAAAATGATATTTACTAACATTTTCTCCTTTTTACACAATGTCTTCTATCCTTTCACACATAAGTACAATTATCAAAATATTGAGAGAAAAGGAGAACATGCTGGTTTAACAACATTTTCCCCAAAAATAGCATTTTACTCAAAGATCAAATTCAACAACCTTTAACAAGAATAGTAACATTGTTAGAAAAGGAGAAAATAATGGTTACCAACATTTTCTCCTTTTGAACATTGTTTTCTATCCTTTCACACAAAAACACAAAAGTAAAATAATTCAACCAATTACCACACAATCCATACTTTCGACGACCCTGAGAAAGAAGCTTTAGAAAAAATTGTGGAAAAAGGAGAAAATGCTTGTAACCAGCATTTCTCCTTTTCCTGCAATGTTTTCTACCCTGCTATAACAAATTTCGAATTTTCAGTCACTTTTTTTTTTCATCATCTGCAAAATCCTTTTGATTTGGACAAAATTCATCAACAACAAATGCATTCAATCTGAGAAAGAAGCTTAAGAAAACATTTTGGGAAAAGGAGAAATTGCTGGTAACAAGCATTTTCTCCTTTTCCCACAATGTTTTCTACCCTTCTAAAACAGATTTCAAATTTTCAGTCACTTTTTTTTTTTGTCATCTGCAAAATCCTTTTGATATGGATAAAATTTGTCAACAACAAATGCATTCAATGCAGATTACATGTAATTTAAAATGTTGTCATCTGGAAAAAGGTCAATATACAGATACAAAAATCCTAACTCTTTGCCACAGAATTTTGACGTTTAAAAACCCTGAGGACAAAGTCTGATGAAAACATTGTATTAAAAGGAGAAAAGGCTGGTAACCAGCATTTTCTTCTTTTCTCACAATGTTTTTAACTCTTTCAGGAGATAATTTGCAACAATTGGGCAAGATTTTATTAACTGTCAGCAGAAGTCTTTGAATCTGAAAGAGTAAAAAATTTTCTCATTTGGCAAGGAGTTAGATAAAATCATTAACCCATTACCAAATGACAAAATTTTAGGGTTTTCCAAATTTACAGACGACAAAATAAGAGGGACTGAAAATTTGAAATTTGTTTAGTGAAGGGTAGAAAACATTGTGGAAAAAGGAGAAAATGCTGGTTACCAGCATTTTCTCCTTTTCCCACAATGTTTTCTAAAGGCTTCTTTCTCAAGGGCGTCAGATGTAGGGATTGTGTGGTAATGGGTTAAAAAGTTGAATCATCCACCTAATAAAAAAAAAATTAACAAGTTTTAATTGAAAGAAAACAGAAAAGTAGCTAAGACAGTGGAATCTCTCTAAATAAGTAGAAAACACTGTGGAAATGAAGAAAATGCTGACAAACACATTAGCCATTTTCTATAATGTTTTCTAGAACACTACATAATACATCTTTCTTTTTGTTTGTAAAACAATGACTGGTTTTGCTGCAAGGATTCCCAAAGGTGTTTTCTCAGGATTGTTAACTCTTTAACAAAATGACAACATTTTAGAATGGTCAAAACTGAAAGCATTTGCAGATGACAATATGAACATGACTGAAAAATTTGCTAAGGGAAGGGTACAAAACATTGTGGGGACAGGAGAAAATGCTGGTTACCAGCATTTTCTCCTTTTCCCACAATGTTTTCAAAAGGCTTCTACCTCAGGGTTGTCAAAAGTCGTCATTATGTGGTAAAGGGTTAAAGCTTTGGATAGTGTGATTTAACCCTTTACCAAACAATCCCTGGTTTTTACGACCCTGAGATAGAAGCTTTATGAAAACATTCAGCATTTTCTCCTTTTCCCACAATGTTTTCTTTCTTGCTGGAAACAAGTTTCAATTTTTGAGGTCTATTTACTTTGTTGTCTGCAAGTGCTTTCAATTTGGATCAGTCCAAAATTTGTCGTTTGGTAAAGAGCTAAAGGATACATGTACTGATCATGTTTTTTTTTTAAAGTCTTTACTTTACAACCCCTGGTTTTGAGGGCCTTTAGATTTAAGACTTGAAAACATTGTGGTAAAAGGAAATATTACCAGCATTTTCTCCTTTTCCCACAGTGTTTTCTACTCTAGGAAGAACACTTTCCGGCATCTGAGCCATCTGTAATTTCTCGTCTGCAAGATTAATGCTTTCAATTGAATCAGTCAAAAATTCTGTTGTTTTGGTAAAGAGCTAACTCTTTACCATAAAATCCCGACTTAATATCCCTGAGAAAGAAGCCTTTTGAAAACACTGTTGGAAAAGGAGAAAATGCTGGTAACCAGCATTTTCTTCTTTTCCCACAGTGTTTTCTACCTTACCCAGACCCAATTTCAATTTTTCAGCCAAGTTTATGTTGTCGTCTGCAAATGCTTTCAATTTGGACCAGTCTAAAATTTTCTGGTGTGGTAAAGAGTAAAAGAATGGCTTGTTTAAAATCACATCAAACATATCAAAATACAGAATACTTAACCCATTACCACACAATCCCTACTTTTGACGACCCCAAGAAAGAAGCCTTTAGAAAACATTGGGGGAAAAGGAGAAAATGCTGGTAACCAGCATTTTCTCCATTTCCCCAAATGTTTTCTACCCTTAACAAAATAAATTTCAAATTCTTTGTCACTTTATTTGTCGTCGGCAATGAGTTAACCCTTTACCCCATAAGGCATCTCAAATTGATCCTAAATAACAGCAAGGATGAAGCCGTTTCTTATGTGTATATGACACCTTTTGATAGCATAGAAAACTTTGTGGCAAAAGGTGAAATTGCTCGTCACCAGCAATTTCACCTTCTGCCGCAATGTTTTCAAAAGGCTCCTACAAGCAATGCGTAGAAATGAGTATCTATGGAGTAAAGGGTTAACTTTTTTACAGATGACAGAACTTCAGCATTGTCATATTTTGAGGCAGATGACAAGATGAATCTATTGAGATTAATCTATTGAGGCAGATGACCAAATGAATCCGGCTGAAATGATGGGATTTGTCTCTGCAAGGATGGAAAACATTGAGGGAAAAAGAGAAAATCCTTTTGTCCTCAGACCGGTATAACAACTCCAGATTGTGTAATAAAAGGGATAATCATGAAGCTTTTTTTAAACAATTGCAGGTTTACAATCAAAACAAACATGATCACAATGTAAAAACAAACATATCACAATGTAAAAACAATCACATCACAATGCAGACTTTTTCACTCTTTACCAAATGACATAATCTTAGACTGATCCAAACTGAAAGCACTTGCAGATGGCAAAATCGACGAGACTCATAAATTGGGAAGTGACTTTCCAAGAGTAGAAAACATTGTGGGAAAAGGAGAAAATGCTGGTTACCAGCATTTTCTCCTTTTCCCACAATGTTTTCAGAAGGCATCTTCCTCTGGGTCGTAAAAAACAAGAGATTGTTTGGAAAAGAGTTAACAGACAACAGAATTTTCACATTGTCCAATTTCTGGTCAGCTACAGAGGACATGAAATGTGCCTCAAACATTTATAATTTGTCTCCAACTATTAACTAAATGACAAATTTTAGAATGGTCCAAATTCAAAGCATAGGCAGAGGACAAATGTAACTGAAATTAAGGGAATTTTTCTCACTGAAAGGATGGAAAACACTGAAGGAAAAGGAGCAAATGCTGGTAACAAGCATTTCCTCCTTTTCCTTCAATGTTTTCCAAAGCCTTGATCCCCAGAGTCATTAAAACTAAAGATCGTTTGGTATGACTTAAAGAGATACAAAACAAAATGTAAAAGGAGAAAAAAAGCTAATTACAAGCACTTCTATCTTTTTCCACCATGTTATTAACCCAGGCCTTTACCAAATAATTCCTGGTTTTTAGGATCCTAAAAAAACTTTTTGAAAAGATTGTGAGAAAAGGAGAAAATGCTGGAAACCAGCATTTTCTCCTTTTCCCACAATGCTTTCTACCTTGCTAGAAGCAAATTTCAGTTTTTGATTAATGTTAATTTTGTCGTCTGCAAGTGCTTTCAATTTGGACCAGTCTAAAATTCTGTCGTTTGGTAGACAACTATGTATGCATGAAAGAAATGTGTGATTGATATCAAAACTCACGACCAAACAAAAAAATCTTACACTCATCCAAATTAAAAACATTTGCAGACAACAAAATTAATGTGATTCAAAATTTGAAGTTTATTATGGGAAGGGTAGAAAACATAGTGGGTAAAGGAGAAAATGCTGGTTACCAGCATTTTCTCCTTTTCCCACAATGTTTTCAAAAGGATTCTCCTCAAGGTCATGAGAACCAGGGATTTTTTGGTAAATGGATAATACCATAATTTTCTCCTTTTCCAAAAATATTTACCAGTCTTCTTGGTCTAGGTTGATAAAAGCAGATTTTTTTGGTAAATGATTACAATATACCAACTAGGCAAAAGGCAAACAAGAGGTATTTTAACCCTTTCCCAAACAAGCTCTTGTTTTTACCTGTCTGCAGTATAAGTCTTTTGAAAACACCGTGGGAAAAGGAGAAATTGTTCGTAACGAGCAATTTCTCCTTTTTCCCACAGTGTTTTCTACCCTTTTTGAGAACTTTCTGCCATTTTCTCAAAATCTAAAATTATCGTCTGTAAACTCTTTTGGTTTGGAAGAGTCCAAAATTTGTTGTTTGGGAAAGGGTTAAGGAAAGTTAAACATCTATTTATAACTCTTTACCGCACAATCCCAAGTTTTCACGAGCCAGAAGAAAGCTTTCGAAAAACACTGTGGGAAAATGGAGAAAATGCTGGTTGTCAGCATTTCTTCTTTCCCCGCAATGTCTTGTACCATATCAAAGACAGCAGTCATCATTTGGGCAACATTCAGTGTTTTGTCTGCAAATGTTTTGAATTTGGTGGAGTACAAAATTTTGTCAGAAGGTAAAGAATTTACTCATCACCAAACAACAAAATCTTAGGTTTGTCAAAATCGAAAGCATTTGTAGACGACTAAATAAAAATGAATGAAAATTTGAAATTTGTTTTGTGAAGGATAGAAAACATTGTGGGATAGGAAAAAATGCTGGTTACCAGCATTTTCTCCTTTTCCCACAATGTTTTAAAAGGGCTTCTTTCTCAGGGTCATCAATACCTAGTAGGGATTGTGTGGTAATAGGTTAAGCAACATAGAAATTACAGTGTGGAAACTGGAAATAAACAATGCTCTATGCCCAATTAAGACAAATCTAAAATATACATAGCAAAATATTAAATAACCAGTGATAATTGAACTATTTTTAACCCACAGAACCTGAAAATGTACAATACTAACCTCATTGCAATAAGTTATTTGCCTCTAACCGTTGTAAAACATACTGTTTCAATTAACCCTTTACAGCATAGTCCTAACTTTTAATGAGCCTGAGAAAGAAACCTTCAAATCATTGTGAAATTACAAAAATAACCAGCATTTTCTCTTTTTTCCATAATGCTGTCTATCCTTCCCAATACCTATTTCAATTTCTCGATCACATCTATTTCATTTCTGCTTTCAGATTGGAAAAGTCTCAAAATTTTATAATTTTGTAAACAGCAGGGGGCTGTAGATCCCTTCAAAGTTTTTCCACATGATATTTCTCATGTTGATAAATGAGGCTCAAATAAATTGGACAGGGTATGAAACATTATAGGAAAGGAGAAAATGCATATAACTATTTTCTCCTCTTCCTATAATGTCTTAGAGGTGGCTCTTTAGATTTTGGGATGAATATTTTACCAAAGTACAAAAAAATAATCCTTGTACTCCCAAAGCCTTATAATTTTCTTTCATAAAACCCCAGTGGTTGAAAACCATCAGACAACAAGAGAAACTAGAGATTCACTACAGCCCAGGTCGACACCGACAGGAAACATGATCTATTTTTACATGAGCAACCCGCTCATTTATACCAGAAATATAGACAAACTTCAAACATAGTGTCTGAAGAAGACATTATTGAAAATAATCACATGTTTGAAATGTTATGGAATTTAAGCATCATTAGTCATGTGCCAGTCACTTAACATTCCCACAATATTTTTTTGATTTTGGCGCGAAATCTTAAAATAGCATCAGAGGCTACTTAGCCTCTTAACTCTTTGCCACACAATTCCGACTTTTAACCACCCTGAGAGAGAAGCTTTTTGAAAACATTGTAGGAAAAGGAGAAAATGCTGTTAATCAGCATTTTCTCCTTTTCCAACAATGTTTTCTACCCTGCTTTAAATAAATTTTAATTTTTGAGTGATGTTTATTTTGTCGTCTACAAGTACATGTACTTTCAATTTGGACCAGCGTAAAGTCTGTCGTTTGGGAAAGGGTTAAATTTCATTTTTAATTTTTCAGGCAGTAACATGCTAAATCTTCACTCCATGGTCCAATACTCCTGGCTGGAAAAGCTTAGGTCTGATACCCATCTCTACATCACATATTCTTCCTGAAAATAGAAAGCAAAATTCACATTGATTTCAATCTTTTTTTCACCCTTTACCATAAAAGTTTTATTACCAAAAGAAAAAATTTTAGGTGTATCCAAATCGAAAGTATTTGCAGACGACAAAATACAAGTTACTGAAAATTTAAAATTTGTTTTGTGAGGGGTAAAAAAACATTGTGGGAAAAGGAGAAAATACTGGTTACCAGCATTTTCTCCTTTTCCCACTATGTTTTCTAAAGGCTTCTTTTTCATGGTCGTCAAAAGTAGGGATTGTGTGGTAATGGGTTAGTGCCCCTGAAGAAAAACGCTTTGGTAAACATTGTGGGAAAAGCAGAAAATGCTTGTAGCCAGCATCGTCTCCTTTTCCCATGTTTTCTGCTCTTTCAGAGATAAACATCATCATTAGAGTCACATTTATCTTCTCCATTTGGAAACCAGCACTTTCTCCTTTTTCCACATTGTTTTCTACTGTCTTTTTTGTCAGGGTTGATAAAAGTGGTAAAAATAGTTTAACACAGCTTTCATCATTATTTCAAGCATATCACTGCAACAAATCATGTACCAGTATGTCCTTGGTTTCAATAGTACTAAGTTGGGGCTCGGTAGTGTTTTGCTGAAGGAAAACCCTACTATGCATCAAATCTGACATACATTTTATGATAAATCCTTGCAGCAAACAGAAAATGTCTATAAATAATATGCCAGTGGAGAAATCATATCTGTTTTTCGTTCCTAATTTTTTTTAAATATAATGGTTGTAAAGGAGAAAAATACAGAAAGAGAAGATCATCATTTCAAAGTTCACTAAACAATCCCTGGTTTTTACAACCTGGAGACAGAAGCCTTTTGAAAATATTGTCCCAAAAAGGAGAAAATGTTGGTAACCTTGAGAAAGAAGCCTTTTGAAAATATTGTGGGAAAAGGAGAAAATGCCAGTAACCAGCATTTTCTCCTTTTCCAACAATGTTTTCTATCATACTGAGGAGCCGACTTGAACTAGCGTAAAAGATATAAAAGACAAAAGACAGCACATCCATCTAAAGAGAAAGAAGTTTGGAAAAAAGAGACAGCATTCATTCAGTAGTAAATCAAATGCCTTATTAAATTTAATGAAAAGTTTAATGTGTTCCAAATTTTCTCTGTTTTTTCAGTATTATTTTATTATTTTTCTCAATCTTGACATATTGTCAATTTTTTTCCCAATTTGGCCAGGTGCCTTTTCCCAAAATGTCTGGATAAAGCCCTGGTCTCCGAAACCCCTTCCAGCCCTTCTTTCATAGCATCTGGAAATTTTAAATTTTAAAGGTGAGTATTTAGAATTTTTACATCTCACCAAATTAAAAAATATATATATCACTGAAATTCATATGAAAAAATAATACAAATCATCAATAATTAAGATTCATAAAATTACAAAAAAATTTTTTTTTGATGTTATTCCCTTAAAAGGCTATGTAGCCTCTTAAGGTATTTTTAGATTTCGCGCCAAAAATCAATAAAGCATTTCAGGAATGCCTAGTGACTTGCACGTGACTCGTAACGCTTAAATTCCATTACATAACAAACATGTAATACATGTTATTATTTTCCATGTCTTCTTCGGACGCTATGTTTGAAATTTCGTCTGTGTATTCCTGTATGTAAATGAGCAAACTGATCAACTAAAAATGGAACGTGTCTCCCGTCTGTGTCGACCTGGGCTGTAGTAAATCTCTAATTTCTCGTGTTGTTGGACGGTGTTCGACTACTGGGGTTTTATAAATGAAAATTAAAAGGCTTTGGGAGTATAAGGATAATTTTTTTGCATTTCTGTACAATTTTCGTCCCAAAATCTGAAGGGCCACCTTTAATGGGTCATCTTTCAGTCTGCCTTATGTGTCTGTAATGTCAGACAAATCGCCCCAAAGACAACTGACAATTCACTTCACAAAAATGTTTCCTCAAGACAACTTGCCCAACAGTTAGAAGAAGAGTCACTCCAAACTAGAGACAACTCACCCCATACAGAAGACAACTTGCCAGAAATTTATGAAAACATGGAACAGTTTACAGAATTTGAAGATCCTCATCCAACTTAAGAAAATGTCCCGAATCTAACACAGTTCACATCCCATACAATAACTCTTTACCACACAATCCCAACTTTTGCCTTTTGAAAACATTATAGGAAAAGTAGAAAATGCAGGTAACAAGCATTTTCTCCTTTTCCCACAGTGTTTTCTACCCATTCCCAAAATGAATTTCAATTTTTGGAGTCACATTTATTTTGTTGTCTGCAATTGCTTTCAATTTGGATAAGTCTAAAATTTTGTTGTTTGGTTTTTAGATAACCTTCAGTGTGAAATGGTCATAATTTCATGAAAATAACAACATACATGTAATTATCTCTTATCTGTTTCAACATGGACAATAACTATAGATCTAAACAAATGAAATTATTTACGATTAGGAAGTGTGACTGAAAGGGCATGTTGTCGAACATATCTACCAAACAAAAGCGATCATATCAGAAAGACCCCCCCATCAAACGAATTACTGGTCTGTCTATCTATCTGTTATTGATTGATAAGGAAGGGTATATTGACAACATTGGAGGATGTTCTTTCCTTAATGATGTCAACTTATCTAATATTAGCACTATCTAAGCTAATTCAAATGTCCAGTTGGTGGCAAACCATAGAATACAATCTTCAATCACTTGATCAAAAGCAGCCAACCATGTGACTAGCTTTGAAATTCAGTAATTTATTTTAGCTTTGCACAAGTCATTCTCAGAGGGGCTCTTAACATGTTAATTTGTTCTAATTTTTTCTTAAAAACAGTGTTTCAATAAAAAATTATACACAGGTATTTGGATTTTTGTCATCATTTTATCATGAATCATCGGACATCCTTAAGTTGATTAATAAAATCTTTCGAAACAGACTTGCTTATGATAATTGAGCAGCTGTTACTATTTTAAGTCACTGGCCACTGAGAAATCCCTTAAATTACTCCTTTTTTTTAATCTTTTTTCGTAAGGTCAGTTTTGAAATATTATAGGAACCTTTAATATTCATATGTGCGCAGTGGCCATTTATGTACACTAGATACAGAATTTATAATTTGGCACAAAAATCTGTATGGAAATCATTATAGTTTTATACCTTTTTTATAATTTACCAATAGTAATAAAAGTGGGGTAAGTTCTCCGAGAATTTGGGAAAGAGTGGTCTTCCGAAATGGGGCGAGTTGTCTTGGGACGAGGTTTTTATGGGACGAGTTGTCTTTTGGGCGGGTTGTCCTGCATTTTCTTTAATCTGCTGGTGAAATGGACTTGACATTTACCTTCAAGACGAACTGAGTATTTTTTGCATTCTTTATCGTCTCAGTATATTGTAAAAACCTCAGGAATGGAATTCTTTTGAGAAGACAAATCATTTTGAATTTTGTCTCATGTTGTCACGTGCAGTCTTTATGAAAATTGTCTCCCTTTATCAGATTGGACATTTCGGCACATAACAATTCGTTCCTTTATAGTTTCGACCAATAACAATTTCGGCCCTTTGCGATTTCGGTCCATATTCTGTACGACACTTGAATGTTTCTTTGCATGTTTGGTAGTAAGCTTGCATGCTACATCTACTAGCTGTCTAGCTATCAGTTTTGGCGTTGACTGATTGCTTTTATTCGACTTCGTTTCCACTGCTGATCCCACACCTTCTAAGGTTAGGCAAACAAAAAAAACTGCATTGTATATTGGACATGGAACGAATAGTGCCACCGTATAAATAACACAGTGGCATAACTGGTATTTCCAAGTTTGTGAACTTGGTGATCATAACTAATTTCAAACACAGTTTTAGTTGGATAACATATGTTTTCTTCAGCATATTTCTTGAAGTGGAGCTTTCATAAAGAACTAATGGTAAGAACTTTAAAAATTCAAATCTTTAGAAACTTTAGAATTATTTTCTACAAGTATTCGATAAATTATAGATAATTCAGTAATGGCACAAATAGCCCCCCCTCCCGCCCATTTCATTTGACTTGAAGTATATAATATATTAAAGAGAAGAAACTTTCGATCTAAATATACTGAATCAAACTTAATTTCTGTAGGCCAACCAAACCACACAACCACACCAAAAGACAGTTCAGGGCACAGGTCCACGTTCCCTGGATGAATTGATGAATTTCTGATGGCTCGTCCTTGAGTGAACTCGCCCTGAGACAAAAGTTTACTTTGTTGCAAAACTGTTTGTGGTTGTTATTCTTATCTCAGGGCATATGCATTGATTTATAAACTTGCATCTATATGCCGGTATGTATATGATCTGTACCAATATATATCAAAGTAAGATTATCATAAATGTTCAGTGTCACTGCTCCTCCATCCAAAGAATTTTATGGTCTAAGGGAGAAAACTCATACCATCTTTGGTTTTGTTATTGTACGATTAACCTCCCCTGTATCCAACCGAAAAGCAAAACGCAGTAAAATGTAAATAGGCCTTCAAGAAACATTGACAATATTAGATGGGCAAGGTTAAGTTAACATGATTATTCATACTATATTGCTGGCAAATGTTTAACCTCTAACATGAAGTTTTGGTTCTGCAGGTAATACTCGTGAGGATATGTTACAAGTAGTGCAGTTTAAAGTATTCTTAACTTACGCGGGTCAAGCTAACACCTTCCGATACAAATGTTTTCCGAATACATGTAGATCTATTTCAGGACAACAGTGATATTTCAAATGAACAACTTGTATTCTTTGAAATAAATCGCGCCTCTAAACTTTGTGGTCTATTTACGACATTATCTGTTTTGTTTTGTGGCAGTTAGTGTGTGTGTGTGTGGGGGGGATTGATTTATTAAGTAGGAGTTTTCTCCCTTAGACCATTAAATTGCTTTGGAAGGGGGGCGTCCTATGTTCGGGATCTAGTTGAATTTGCTAAAGTAAAGAACGGGTTGCTTTTTAAACTGCATCTAAATCTAAACTATACCATTTAGAAGTATGGAACACTGTAGAAAAAGGAAAACATATATATACGAGTAATTTCTCCTTTTTATGTAATGCTTTCTACTCTATCAAAGGCAGAAATAAAAATTTCAGCTACCTAGATATGTTGTCTACAAAATATTAATGCTTTCACTTTGGACCAGCCTACATTTTTTTCATGATTCTAAGAGTTAACGAGTACTCCTGAAACATTGTGACAAAGAGAAAAATGCTTCTCATGAGCATTTGAATGGAAGTAATTCTTACCTTCTTCAAGGTCATTAACTCATTACCAAACAATCCTTGGTTTTTAAGACCCTCAGGCAGAGGTCTTTTGAAAACATTGTGGGAAAAGGAGAAAATGCTGGTAACCAGCATTTTCTCCTTTCCCACAATGTTTTCTACCCTGCTGGAAAGAAATATCAATATTTGAGTTACATGGTATGTTTTTTTTTTGTCATCTGCAAGTGTTTTCCGTTTGGACCAGTCTAAAATTTTGTTGTTTGGTAAAGAGTTAATCAAAAGTAGGAAATGTGTAACTCTAGTAAAGGAACGAGGAAGCAAAAAAAATGAAAAGCAGAGAAAAATACCAATATGTTTAATGAGTCATCAATTTTTACATAATTTACATAAAAACACAATAATGAGTGAATGAAATATAATCGTGCTTAAAATTACAAAGCTGTTAGTCAAGTCTCAGTTGGAACTGAAGTCCAGGTGCTGCTTTGTATCTAAACTGGCCTGCCCAAGTTTGACTGTCTGTGTCTGTAAAATTGCCTTTTCCCTCTAATCTATAAGATAAAGAAAGATGTCATTTTTAAATTTTTTTTTTTTTACTCATCTATAATTATCACAAAATGCTGAATTGTTTGTGTGTTATAACACCCATTTAGAACTAATATTTTCCCATTTTTTTCCCCAAATTTTCTTTTTTTCAAATTGATCATGGTGACAGCTTACCCGTTGACCCTTTGCTACACAATCCTGTTTTTTAATGACCCTTTGACTGGAGAGAAATTAAAAGAGATAGAAAATGGAGAAAATGCTAATAACCAACATCCTCTCCTTTTGCCACAATGCTTTCTACAATAACAAGAACAAATTACATTACATAAGCAATATTTAATTTTTAACAAGCATTTTCTCCTTTTCCCACAATGTTTTCTACCCTTTTCCATAACAAATTTCAACTTTTGCGTCACAGTTATTTTGTCGTCTGCAAATGCTTTCAATTTGAACAAGTCTTAAGATTTTGTCGTTTGGTAAAGAGTTAGATACCCTATACAGAGAGCATTCCTCGTTTGCCTTAGCCAATTTGAAATTGTGTTACTTCCGAATTTAGGAAATTCTTCAGAAGGCATGTCATTCAGAATGGTTGGGCTTAGATACTGGTACCTAGTTTGGAAAAAGCTGCTTCACCTATACTGTTTTGGGGACATTGATGTTCCTTACAGAACAAAACTAGATCTGTCACTGAATGCGACTTAATACCCCCGCCAGGGCTTTGACAGAAACAGACAATTACTAGTATTTTGTACACAGATGGACACACAGACAGATGGACGGACACACAGACGGACACACGGACAGACAGGCTGCTTTCAGTATATCCCCGAAAACATTCATTTTCCAGGGGTATAATAAAGTTTTGTTAAAAGGGCTATTTCATATAACTTACTTGTTTTCTACAAAATCCCCTTCATATGATGATCCATTTGGCCATGTATATTTGCCTTTTCCATGAAACTGATTGTTTTTAAAATCACCATAATAAAAGGCTCCGGACATGTGTGTGAGTTTACCAACACCATTCATTTTATCCTCCGCCCATTCCCCCTGGTACACACTTCCTTCAGATGTTGTATGTAAGCCCTGGCCTTGTCGGATTATTCCACCATCTACTTGGAGATATTCTCCCTCTGAAATATAATTATTTGTGTCAGTCAAGAGTGCTACCCTTGCTTGCCTTAACCCATTACCATACAGTCCCTACTTCTGACGACCCTGAGAAAGAAGCCTTCAGAAGACATTAAGGGAAAAGGAGAAAATGCTGGTAACCAGCATTTTCTCCTTTTCCCATAATGTTTTCTACCCTTTACAAAACAAATTTAAATATTCAGTCACTTTTATTTTGTCATCTGTAGATGCTTTCAATTAGGACAAACCTAAAATTTTGTTGTTTGATAATGAATTAAATGATCTGGGAAAAAAAAGGGAAATCTTAGAACTGCTGTACTACTTTGTTTCTTAAATCGTAACCTATCCCTGTAATCACAACTGATCCCCTAATCCCCAAAGTTCATCAAAATTCTCATTTTCTTGGAAGGAAGACAGCAACACAATATACCTCTGGTTGTAAATTACATTAGTCAAAGGGACCTTCAAACATATGCTAAAGGATGGAACCATTTGCACTCAGCGACTTCATAAATTAGAATCCAAATTGTTTGCATGCCACAAAAATAACATACTTTCGATCGAGTATTGAGCTTCAAATGAGCCTCAAATATATACATGTATTGGAAAATGAATAAAGGGTTGCATTACATTTTCCAATTTTTCTTATATTTGGCCCCAAAACGAAAAAATTTCCTGTTCAACCATTTCATTCACTTTGGTATCACCAGGTCATGGTCCCCCGAAGTTCAAGCAGACCAAACCACAAAATTTTAGCTTTTTCCAAATCGAAAGCATTTGCAGACTGAAAGTGACTGAAAATTGAAATTTGTTTTGTGACGGGTAGAAAACATTGTGGGAAAAGGAGAAAATGCTGGTGACCAGTATTTTCTCCTTTTCCCACAATGTTTTCTAGAGGTTTCTTTCCCAGGGTCGTCAAAAGTAGGGATTGTGTGGTAATGGGTTTAACCCTCTTTTTCCAGAGCATGGCTCAATAATAACTTACCATATTTGTCTCCATTTGGAAACACAAAAACACCGCTCAAAATGGTTGGCCCTGGGTCCTCTTTTTTTTGTCCTTTCTTTTCTGGAAAAAAAAACAACAACACACATGTAAAAAACTTATTGTTTCCTACCAAAAGATGATATTTTTTTCATTGTACAGCTGAACATATTTGAAATCATTGTGAAAAACAGCAAAAACTGTCTTTTATTTTCTCTCCCTTTAATCTATTTTCTCAACATTGTATAGAAGAGGCAACAAAAATTCACATGAAATCACATATGTATGTAATAGTAAAATGATCTTCAGTTTATTTCAAGAAGATTTATGTGATTCAAATATCATTGAAAATAGAATTAATTAACTCTTTACCACACGAGAAAATTTTAGACTGGTCCAAATTGAAAGCATTTGAAGACGACAAAATAAAGGTGACTGAAAAATTGAAATTTGTTCTGGAAAGGGTAGAAAACAGTGTGGGAAAAGGAGGAAATGCTGGTTACCAGCATTTTCTCCTTTTCCCACAGTGTTTTCAAAAGGCTTCTTTCTCATGGGCGTCAAAAGTAGGGATCGTGTGGTAATGGGTTAATCTATCTAAAAATCTAATCAATAACATTCTAGTCTTGTAACAGTACTACCCATTACCACACAATCCCTACTTTTGACACCCTTGAGAAATTAGCCTTTTGAAAACACTGTGGGAAAAGAAAAAAATGCTGGTAACCAGCATTTTCTCCTTTTCCCAAAGTCTTTTCTACCTTTCCCAGAAAAAATTTCTATTTTTCAATCACCTTTATTTTGTCGTCTGCAAATGCTTTCAATTTGGACCAGTCTAAAATTTTCTCATGTGGTAAAGAGTTAACTCTAGCTGTAACAAGTATCAAAATTTTTGCCTCATCCATATTGAAATTTAGGACAGCAATGGATAAACGGCCTGCAACACATGAAAAAGGACATTAGGACATTTGCATAAAATGTGGTCTCAAATCAGCCCGAAAAGCATGCACTGTCCATTCTGAGACAACAGTTTCTGGTTGAGTGTGATTTTTCCATTTCAGACAAGTCTATTTATAATTAATTAACCCATTACCACACAATCCCTACTTTTGACGCCCCTGAGAAAGAAGCCTTTAGAAAACAATATGGGAACAGGAGAAAATGCTGGTAACCAGCATTTTCTCCTTTTCCCACAATGTTTTTTATCCTTCACTAAACAGATTTCAAATTTCCAGTCACTTTTTATTTTGTAGTCTGCAAATGCTTTCAATTTGGATCAGTCTAAAATTTTGTCGTCTAGTAATGAATTAATGTAGGAAAAAATCTAACGTTGATGTAAAGTGCTGTCTTGGATTAGCCTGTGCAGTCTGACCCGAGACAACAATTTACACAAATGCTCGAAACTTCCTTTTCACATGTTGCAGACCAAAATTAATGTAAATGATCAACTGAAAAATAATAGAATTTGTCTTTAGAACCGTGTTAAACAATGTGAAAGATGAAAAATCTTATTTCATTTATTTAGCACCCCAACAGTTGATACATAAATATTACCAAAGACGGACACAACAGTATTAATAGAAGGTCTGTGACAAAACAGGGAATAGAACTCAGTTATCAGTATACAAACTCTCATGTAAATGCATTTCAGCACTTCTGTAGTATACGAGTCTTTATCCCTTAACTCTTTACCACAAAATCCCGACTTTTAGTGACTCTGAGACAAAAGCCTTAGGAATACATTGTGAGAAAAGAAGAAAATGCTGGTAACCAGCATTTTCTCCTTTTCCCACAATGTTTTCTACCATTCCCAAACCAAGTTTCAACTTTTCGGACACATTTACTTTGTCGTCTGCAAAATGCTTTCAATTTGGACCAGTCTATAATTTTGTCGTTTGGTAAAGAGTTAACCTGCTAAACATGTTAAACAAAACTTTTGAACCGATATTTAAAACCCAAATATTGCTATTTCAAAATTATTTTTGGAGGGAAAATATCTCATTAGACAGTGTAGATCTAAGATCAGACTGCACATTATGTGCTGTCTGTTCTTGATCTACACAGTTTGCAAAGAGTCACACATAGCAGCCTAGGGTTTAAAATATTAATCATTTTTAAAAAGGAATTTCATACACTGGTATTTTCATGAAACATTAATTAGAGCAATCGACCCACTATGTATAGTGTATCTCCTGAACAGTTTTCTGTTTCTTAAAAACACTATATATTTGAGTTTCTACCTCATGTATTTGTAAAAGAAATATTATTAGTTGTATGGTGAGGTACGTACTGGTAGCAGGGGACTTGAAAACTTGTTCATGGCTGCGGTGAATCATGTTGCCCTGAGCCAACGGCGGGGTGGCAACATGATTCGACAGAGAAATTCCCTTCTGAGTGTCCCAATTCAATGAAAACTGACATCACTCAAAACTGACGTCACTAAGACCTGCAGTTTGGTGATTAACATGCAGTCTGGTGATCGATCAATGCCGCCATTTTGGATGTTGTGTTGCAAGTGTAGTAATGTTTACAGGGCACTCAAAAGGGAAACTGGCTTTATGTGGTTTTTGCCAGGGTACATGATAATGTTCCCGGCATGTTAACCAATCAGATCATGAGAAGTTTCTTTGCAGTATAGTAATAGGATTTATATAGCAGTTGAAGGGTTTAGGTCTGATAACTGAGTTAATCACATCACATTTAGCTCTTTCCAGACTACAGAATTTCAGATCTGACCAAACTAAAAGCAGAGATCACAAATGAAATGCAGCTCAAATAAGTTGTTTTATTTAAAGTCATTGTAGGAAATGGAGAATATGTCCATTTTTACGCATTTTCTCCCTGTATAACAATGTTTCTAATTCCAAGGATAAATAAAAACTATGCATTTCTTTAATGCCAATTTTAACAACCCTGGGAAAGAAACCTTTTGGAATTATTGTTGGAAAAGGAGTAAATGCTAGTAACTAGCATATTCTCTTTTTCTCACAATGTTGCCTACCCTATGAGAAAAAACTTGCACCACTTGAGCCACATTGAAATTGTCATCTGCAAATGATGTTTATCACAACAAGGCTAAAGTGTTGTCATCTGGTAAAGGGTTAAGGACAATGTCAGTGAACAGGTAATGAAACTGAAAACATTAATGTACCTTCGCTTGTCTCTGAAAATGAAATAAGGTGTGAGAGATTAATGAATCACAATGATACAAAGGAATTTAAATATTTCGGTCGGTGAAGGTTAGTTTAAATTTCTAGAATTATCAATTAAGCTTAATCCCCAATATAAATGTAGATACTTCATGCATTAACAACCTGCTGTCAACTGTTATTGACTGGTCTAAGATAAGCCCCAACGGTAATGGGTTCAATCTGTACCAGACAACAAAAATTTGGACCAATTGATTGCATTTGCAGGTGGCAAATTAATTCTAGCTCAAATCATGATTTCTGGTTGTGATTAAGGATAGAAAATATTGCTGGAAAGGAAAAATGCTGGTCACCAGCATTTTCCTGTTTTCCAACAATGTTTTTGAAAGTCTTCTATCTCAGGGTCGCTGAAACTTTGGATTGTTTGGTAAAGTGTTACCTCTCTGCAAGATGACAAAAATTTAGCCTTGCAAAATTGCAATAATGACCACCCTTGCAAAATCACTAAGGGGCTTTTGACCGCCTTTAAAATTTGATGAAGGGGATAATCATTGAAACAGATTGCCCCTGCAAAATTGTGAAGGGGCTTTGACCAGCTTACCTGTTTTGGGAGTGGGGGATAATGACTGGAGGGGCTTTTGACCGTTTACCTTCTTGGACAAATTTTAAAGAGAGTGAGCATCTAGTACATGTATTCTTTGCTTTTATTAAAATTTCAAATTATTTGTAGTTCAATATAATCAAACTATATAATTTTAGAATCCTTGTATTGTAAAAAAGAGTTTTAGTATCCATGTCACTCAACCATGGAATAGGCTACCAAATGAGGTCATAATGTCACCTAGTGTAAATATTTTTATAAGTAGAATCAACAAACACTGGAAAGATCACCCACAGGAATTTGACATTCTATAACCAAAATAAATGATAAAACATGAAAAAAAAAAAAATCTCCCATAAACACAAGGAACGCAACGTCTCGATTGCTTGCGCTAGCTTCCGACAGCCTTTCCCAACCAAAATCACCCACGAAACAAACATTGATCATAATCTCATTTCGCCTAGCGATAGACAAGACAATAATGTACCTGCGTCATCCGGCGATACCTCAGTAGACACCTTTCAACTGGAGATATCCGTCAAGTTTTACAGCTCTATCAGGACATTATGATTCGTCCGGGACTCCATTTGCTGACGTCACAAGAAGTGCAAGGAAGCGTATTTTCGTATTACTTATTACTATTATTTATTTCGTTTTTAAGATATTTATGGACATCAAATGATACTAAAGATTCTAGAAAAATCTTTAGTATCATGTGATGTCCATAAGTATCTTAAAATCGAAAAAAATGATAGTAATAAGTAATACGAAAATACGCTACCTGCTACTTTCTGTGACGTCAGCGAATGGAGTCCCAGATAAATCAAAATGTCCTTATAGAGCTGTAAAACATGACGGATATCTCTGGTTGAAAGGTGTCTACTGAGATATCGCCGGATGACGCAGGTACATTATTGTTATGTCTATAGCTAGGCTAAATGAGATTATGATCAATGTTTGTTTCGTGGGTGATTTTGGTTGGGAAAGGCTGTCGGGTGCTAGCGCCAGCAATCGAGACATTGCGTTCCTTGTGTTTATATTATATAGGGGAGATTTTTTTTTTCATGTTTTATCATTTATTTTGGTTATAGAATGTCAAATTCCTGTGGATCACCAAATGAAATTCACCCCTAGCTGCTACTCTCCAAATAACAACATAAATGAATCAAGAAACAGGAGGACCCTCAGAAGCAATACGCTTACCATCGGTCCAGATACATTAAGTTAACAGTAAGTTGTAAGCTTTCAGTTTTGTAAACGTTTTTCACTTTTAAAAAATGTCTGGTTGATACTATTTTTAACAATCAGGACAGACAATCCTACGGTATTTAACAACAGTTTTTTTGCGAAATTAAAAGAAAAAAATACCTCCAGGCATTGTATGCTTGATAAATATCTATAAAATTCTGCTTCTCGAAGGAAAACAATAAATTTCAATTCTTAATGCGATTCCCAGGTCAACTTTCCGCCATTTGTAAACGTATCTATGGAATAGTACAGAGCTGTTTTTTCTTTTAAAGTCACTAGTTTCGAAACTAAAGATATCAAAGTACTGAAAGTACTGACAGACTTGCGACTTTGAAAATAGTACTTAACCCTTTACCAAACAATTCCTGCTTTTTACGATCCTTAGATAGAAGCCTTTTGAAAACATTGTAGGAAAAGGAGAAAAAGCTGGTAGCCAGCATTTTCACCTTTTCCCACAATGTTTTCCACCCTGCTGGAAATAAATTTCAATTTTTCAATTATGTTTATTTCGTCGTGTGCAAGTGCTTTCAACTTGGACCAGTCTAAAATGTTGTCGTTTGGTAAAGGGTTAAGTGGCTATGGTAAGTGTAAATCTTTGTTGATTTATACCAGACTGAAGATATATTGTCATATTTTGTTTTTGAGTCCGTTCCAGGTCCATCGGATCATTCTGATTATTAAATCCAATTCAGTTCAATTCAAATGCAGTTCAATCCATTGACTTTACCCAATGCTCATGACTATTTTCTTCTCTAAACAACAAATATTGTGAAAAACTTCAGCTTGTTAACAATGTTTTCCAAAGGCTCCAACAAGCATTGCGTAGAGATGAGTATCTATGGAGTATAGGGTTAACTAACTATTTAACCCTTTCCCAAACAAGCCCTGGTTTTTACGTGTCTGCAGTAAAAGTCTTTTGAAAACACTGTGGGAAAAGGAGAAATTGCTCGTAACGAGCAATTTCTCCTTTACCCACAGTGTTTTCTACTCTTTTTAAGAACTTTCTGCCATTTTCTCAAAATCTAAAATTGTCGTCTGCAACCTCTTTTAGTTTGGAAGAGTCCAAAATTTGTCGTTTGGGAAAGATTTAAGGGCTAGAACAGACTAACGGTGCTTTTGTGGACAGTGTAGATCTAAGATTGGACTGCACAGGAAATAAGTTTGATCTTGGATCTGAGCTCTCCGCCAATCTATTATTTTTTCTGGGGAGAAACAGCCTTATTGGAATAGATCTAGCGGTATAAATTTCTAGATTTAAATAGACTATTTTCATTATTGAGATAGTCCAATTAGTATTATTTGGGTTTTTAGTATCGGTCTGAAATTGTAACTCTCTTATCAACCCATTACCAAACAATCCCTTTTTTTGACGACCCCGAAAAAGAAGCCTTTAGAACACATTGTGGGAAATGAAGAAAATGCTGGTAACCAGCATTTTCACCTTTTCCTACAATGTTTTCTACTCTTCGGAAAACGATTTTCAAATTTTCATTCACGTTTATTTTGTTGTCTGCAAATGCTTTCGATTCGGACAAGCTTACCTATAATTTTGTTATTTAGTAATGAGTTAACATGTGGTGAATGAGAGCTCGGGCCTTGGAAGCTTTATTGGTCTATCACGGAACACTGAAATTGTCCTTGGTCAATCATCGAACACTTAACCCAATACCGAACGATAATATTTTAGACTGGTTCAAATTGAAAGCATTTGCAGACAACAAAATGAAAGTGACTGAAAATTTGAAATTTGTTTTGTGAAGGGTATAAAACATTGTGGGAAAAGGAGAAAATGCTGGTTACCAGCATTTTCTCCTTTTCCCACAATGTTTTCTAAAGGCTTCTTTCTCAGGGGCGTCAAAAGTAGGGATTGTGTGGTAGTGGGTTAACCCATTACCACACAATCCCTATTCTTGAAGCCTCTTGAAAACATTGTGGGAAAAGGAGCAAATGATGGTAACCAGCATTTTCTCTTTTTCCCACCATGTTTTCTACCCTATCATAGACAGAAATCATCTTTTCAGCAAGAGTTGAATTGTTGTCTTCAAATGCTTCCAATTTGGTCTAGTCCAAAAGTTTGTCGTCTGGGAAAGGGTTAAAGCACATTAACCCATTACCACACAATCCCTACTTTTGATTACCCTGAGAAAGAAGCCTTTAGAAAACATTGTGAGAAAAGGAGAAAATGCTGGTAACCAGCATTTTCTCCTTTTCCCACAATATTTTCTACCCTTCACAAAACAAATTTCAAATTTTTAGTCACTTTGTCGCCTGCAAATGCTTTCGATTTGGATGAACCTAAAACATTGTTGTTTGGTTACGACTTAATGCATAGCCTATACATCAGACTATAATACATGTATTAAATTTTTGATTCATACAGTTTCTATAAATAACTTAGAGGGTGGACAAGTTTCATGTAAGATTTGACCCAGTGACCTAGTTTATAACCCAAAATGCCAAAACTCTTTCACGAAATCATAAAAACACAAATTCTGACAAGTTTTATGAGTATTGGACCTGAAAATGTGGCCTATAGAGCGTATACAAGGTTTTTCTAAGATTTAACCTTATGGCCTAGTTTTTGACAAAAGACCAATTTTCCAACTTGTCCAAGATATTGGCAAGACAAACATTCTGATCAACTTTCAAGAGTTTGGACTGAAAATGTGGCTTTTAGAGCCCACAAAAGTTTTTCTAAGACTGGACCTAGCGACCTTATTTTTTATCTGACATGACCTATTTTCATAGACATAAGAGATATTATCTAAAGAAACATTCCTACAAAGTTTCATGGGTATCAGACAGAAAATGTTGCCTTTAGAGCATACACAAGGTAAAAGTTGGCATCGCACAACAGATGACCCATGCCTGACCCAGCATTATCGCAATAGCTCACCTTGATGAATGCGATTCAAAAACAGAAATTTGTTAAAAAAAAAAGAAGTGCTGGTTACAAGCATTTACTCATTTTTCCCACTACATGTTAAAACCTTCTGGCTCCATGGTTCTTAACCCATTACCACTCTATCCCTCTTTTTGACGACCCTGCGAAAGGAGCCTTAAGAAAACATTGTAGAAAAAGGAGAAAATGCTGGTAACCAGCATTTTCTCCTTTTCCCACAAGGTTTTCAACTCTCCAAAAAACAAATTTTTATTTTTAAGTGACTTTTATTTTGTCCTCTGCAAATGCTTTTGATTTGAACAGGCCTAAAATATTGTTGTTTGGTAATGAATTAAACTCTGGATTGTGTGATAAAGGGTTCGTATAAATTGGACTGTATTTTGAAATGAAAACAAATCAATATGTACAGATAATGTTAATGTATTTATTCATTCTCTCTTCACATTACCCATTTTTTTTTCTATGCAAATGTCTCTTGTCATAGCTTTACATTTAAACTTCTCAGAGATGTCAATTTCAACTTCAAATTTCTATGACACTTTAATTCTTTACCAAACGATGAAATTTTAGATTGGTTCAAATTGAAAGCTTTTGCACATGGCGATTTAATTGTGGAAGGCTTTGAATTCGAATGGTAGAAAAATTTGTTGGAAAAAAAAGAAAAACCTGGTTTCCAGCATTTTCTTCTTTTCCCACAATGTCTTCAAGAGCTTTCTTGGGGTCATTAAAACTTAGGATCGTGGGGTAAAGAGTTAAAACATATGAAATCTGAAGTCATTCTTCATTTTTGTCAATGTCTCATCATTCATCATCATACATTTTCAAACAATAAAGCACCTTTCATAAGTATAGTTGCCACTGAAGCCAATGTAGATATAAAGATCTGACAGCAAAAAGCATGCAGTTTAATCTTTGATCTTCATTGTCTTTATTGAGACATTCTGGCTAAAGTTTCCTTTGGATTAATTTGGCAATCTTAGAGGTTAACTAATACCTATCACAAATAAAAGTTGTGTCTTGTATGATCAAGTTTTGAACAAAGTTAATATCTTCTCTATGCAAATATATCTCTTCCTATAACTATCACTAAACTGAGACAAACTGGGTTACTTTTGCAGACATATAGTATAACTATGTAGTTCAATATAAGACTGCACAGTGGAGTCTATTCATTGAGCTTCCCTGTCCACCATTTTGAAAGATGTTCCAATTTAAACCTTTACCAAACATTCCCTGGTTTCTACAACCATAAGATACAAACCTTTTGAAAACATTGTAGGAAAAGGAGAAAATGCTGGTAACCAGCATTTTCTCCTTTTCCCACAATGTTTTCTACACTGCTAGAAACAACTTTCGATTTTCTAGTTTGTTTTATTATGTTGTCTGCAAGTGATGTACATTTGAACCGGTCTAAACTTTTATCGTTTGGTAAAGAGTTAACAACCTTGAAAATAACATGAATGGGGTTTTCTCTCTCTTACAGAAAATGTAAAAGGATACAAAATTTACTTTCCAGTCTGAGATAATGTATGTGAAAATAGAGATAAATTAGAGATAAAGATAAAATGCAAGTTCATAAACTCAAATACTAGTAGCTACATAATTAACTTTCATTAACAAACAACAACATACCTGTCATTAAAAACAGAAATAAATATATCATTAAAAAGTTTCCTGTGTTGTTAGTTCTTCATTCCAACTAAATAACAGAGACTTTCCAATAGCAAAGGTTTGTTTCTGTGCAGCTTAAATTCTTTCCCACACAATCCCTGGTTTTCACAACCCTGAGAAGAAAGCCTTCTGAAAACATTGTGGGAAAAGGAGAACATGCTGGTAACCAGCATGTTCTCCTTTCCCTACAATTAATGTTTTCTTCCCTTCTCAAAATAAATTTCACTTTTTTAGTTATATTTCATTTTGTCATCTGCAATTGCTTCCAATTTGGACTTGTCTAAAATGGTGTCATTTGGTAAAGAGTTAAATAGCATTTCAGGCTTATAATGGCCAAAAGGATATCAACATTCCTTGGCTGGGACTCTGCTGTGACTTTCCCAAGGATTCTTCAACATTTACAAAAACCACATTAAAAAAAAAAAACATGACATTTCTTGATTTTTAAGATGAAATTCAAACTCTTCTCAATTGTTACAGATAAGCTTTAGTTCTGTAGAAAATATTGTGGAGAAAGAAAATGCTAGTAACAAGCATTTTCTTCTTTTCCCACAATTTTTCAAAAGCTTTGCATCACACGCTTGTTTAAACTCAAGATTGTCTGGAAAAGAATAATTTCCTTGACTCATCCAATAACTAAAATTCTATCTTAATTGCCAGTTAACCCTTTACTCCATAGATACTCATTTCTACGCATTGCTTGTAGGAGCCTTTGGAAAACATTGTGGCAAAAGGTGAAATGGCTAGTGACGAGCAATTTCATCTTTTGCCACAATGTTTTTTATGCTATCAAAATGTGTCATATAAACATAAGAAACAGCTTCATCCTTGCTGTTATTTAGGGTCAATTAGAGATACCATAGAAATGCCTTATGGCGTAAAAGGTTAACATCAGATCCTTTATATTTCCACCAAATTCTGTATAATGTTCTAACACATTACATTAATCATATACCAATCATCACAAATATACATGCACATGGGATGCACATGAGAAGGAGCTTCTGTTCAGAGAAGGAACATGCCCCTTTCTCCTAGTTAACATTTACGATACATACTCAATAATAGCACTTTAATGCATCTAAGACAGATAATAGCACTTCAATGCATCTAAGACAGCAGGCATATTTGAGACAAAATATTTGAGACCTAGCATAAAATTTCAACTCTTTTCCAGATGAGAAAAGTTCACACCTGACCAGATTATAAACATGTTCAAATGAGGACATTTTTTTTTGGAATGATAAAAAATATTGTAAGAAAAAGAGAAAATGATGGTCACCAGCATTTTCTCTTTTTTTTCATACTTATATTGCAAGCTCTTCCTCAAGGTCATAAAAACTCCTGGTTATTTCAAGTTCAGAAAGGCTGACCTTAGTACATCAACCATCAATCAGCCACATCAAAGGTTCACCGTTCAAACCCTGTGATGAGCAGGGTCAACCGTTGGGACTGCAAACATCAAGGTGCAAGAACTGGTTATGGTTTCAAGTCAGCAATTATCAAGAGAGACTGATGTTGCAGACAACAAAATAAATGTAACTGAAGTGAAATTTGGTTTGGGAAGGGTTCAAAACATTGTGGGAAAAGGAGAAAATGCTGGTTACCAGCATTTTCTCCTTTTCCCACAATGTTTTCAAAAGACTTCTTTCTCACGGTCGTTAAAAGTCAGGATTGTTTGGTAAAGAGTTAATTTTTTGCCAAAGAATCTTGTGACTTAAAGAACGCTGAAGTAAATAGTCTTTGAAAACATGTAGAAAAATGGCAAAAAAGATGTAGCCAACAATTTTTCCCCTTTCCACAATGTTTTCTACCCTTTTCAAAACATATCCCTGACTTTGAGCAAAATTAAGCAGTATATCTGCTGCAACTTCTGTCAATAAGTCCACTAAAAAATAAACTATCGGTAAATTACCATAATAGGCCTTTAGAAAACATTGTGGGAAAAGGAGAAAATGCTGGTAACCAGCATTTTCTCCTTTTCTCACAATGTTTTCTACCCTTCCCAAATCTAATTTCAATGTTTCAGTCACAATTATTTCATCGTCTGCAAATTCTTTGTGGAAAACATTTTTAAACATTTACTGCTTTTGGGCTTGTCAAAACTAATACAATTTACAGGCAAGAGGATTTAATACATTTCTGAGAAGTATAGATCCATGTCGGTTGATGCGGGCTGACCGGGGTTGAACTTTTTGCTTCTGTTAATTTTTTCTGATGTCGAAGGATCACTCTAGCTCATGATTTAGTAGTTTATCAGATAAAATGAATCAATATTATGCAACCATCAGCTTGGTATACTGCATTAAATCCATACCTCTTATTCTGGAGCATCACTCACATATTTCAAACAAACATTTCAGAATCGCACCAGCATATACCATCAAGAACAAACATTTCAGAGAGACATAATAACAGTCAAGTTTTATCTCTAAATATACATATCGCAGCTTTGTTATCCTAATATTATAATAACATAGTGGCTGGTTCCTCTAAGTATTTCTTAAACTGTGCTAACCACTGGGCACCAACTGCCCCATCAACCACTCGATGATCACAACTCAGTGTGACAGACATTACTGTAGCCTCTGAATATCTGAAAAATAAATAGAAGACTTTTATGAAAAATGCATGTCATCTTCTTCTTAACCCTTTACCCCATACGGTATTTCTTTGGTATCCCTAATTGACCCTAAATAACAGAAAGGATGAAGCCATTTTTAATGTGTATATGACAACTTTTGATAGCATAAAAACATTATGACAAAAGGTGAAATTGCTCGTCATGAGCAATTTCACATTTTGCCACAATGTTTTCCAAAGGCTCCTACAAGCAATGCATAGAAATGAGTATCTATGGAGTAAAGGGTTCAGCCCTTTTTCTTTTCCTTTTCCCACATTTTTTTATGTCTGCTCATCATAGAACTTAAGATTCATTTGTATCAATTCTGATTTTATCTCTGCAGTTGTTTCAAATTTGCAACTAAAAAATTAAAACTTGACTTTGGAAGAGTAGAAAACATTGTGGAAAAAGGAAAAAATGCTGGTTATCTCCTATTTCCACACAGTTTTCAGAAGGCCTCTTTCTCAGGCAGTGGTGTAAAATTTTTCTTATGTCTCCTTGTCCTGTTGGACTAGTGGGTACAAAAAGTTATCTGTCCTTATGGCACTATCACCTGTCCCAACTTGCGGATTTGAATGACCAAACGAAAAATTACACTGGTAACAAACCATGTAAATATGAGCAAAGCAGACTGTGTTAAATACTTAATTTTCCTTGTTGCTTGACTGGTAAACCTGTTCCGATCTAACAACCGTACAGATATACCGGTACTAATCTTATCGATGCAGTGAACAGAAAACCTGTTAAGCACTTTACACATACACATACGGAATAAACATAAACATCCTGTACCATGTGATCAAAGAGATGCCCTGGAATTTCAGTTTTACTTTCGTTTTGTGTTCGCTGTGAAATAACCTGTAATTTGAATTTTACTCGACAAATTTAGAATTCATCAGTATTAAAGTGTACTTGTCCGAAAGGACAAGCTTGGCATTTTTTCTAATTGCCCATAGTCAAATGTTACTCGTCAATATGAGTGGACAACTCGATTATACACCTCTGTCAGGGTCGATAAATTCCGTGACAGTTTGGTAATGGGTTATACTCCTATAAAGTCAATAAAATGATTCCCATAGCAAGATGATCAAGAATAATCTATTTTATACAAATCATAATAAGAATTAGTGGAAAAACTGAACCAAGAAAAAGAACAAAGATGCTTCGAAGAACAATCTGTGAAAAGTAGCAACAGTCTTTAACAACGGTCTGCTTTTCTTCAAACAACTTTTACAAATACTGTCTACCTACCCGCTATCTGAGTCTTCATCAACTACAAGCCTCTTCTCAGCCCCACCCACAGCCAGAATACAAGCCTGTGGGGGATTGATCACTGCAGAAAATGATTTAATTCCAAACATGCCTAGATTTGATATTGTAAATGTTCCACCCTGAAAATATAGATAGCACAACATGGGAAAACAGTATAAGAAATCAAAAGAAAAATGATTAAAACATGCTAAGCAAAGAAGTGGACATTTTCCATATTTTACTGTTTACTAAATTGGCCATAAATAACAAAAGAAAAACATCTTGGGCATAAAAAGCCTGAAGTTCTAGAAAGAAGAACCAAATAATTGCACTTGCTGGTTGTCCTTTTTCCAGTGTCTCAGTAATGCACATAGTATAGATCAAAGATAAGACCACATAAAAACATGCAGTCTGATCTTGAACTATGCTAGCTGCAGAGGCAACAGAAATCGTTATAGGCACATAAGGGTTTTTTTAGTATTTGATATTTTAATATGTTATTCTCTATTTGTTTTCGCACATAGAAATATACATAAATTTAACACACACTTGTACTCTCATTGCCTGTCAGCCATAAAGCTTTACTTCCTTACCCTGTTACGGGAGACCACTCCCTTCATGCATGCCTTCATCCCTGTTTAACTCTTTATCACACAACAAAATTTTAGACTGGTTCAAATTGAAAGCATTTGCAGATGACAAAATAAAGGTGAATGAAGAATTGAAATTTGCTCTGGGAAGGGTAGAAAACACTATGGGAAAAGGAGAAAATGCTGGTTACCAGCATTTTCTCCTTTTCCTACAGTGTTTTCAAAAGGCTTCTTTCTCAGGGGCGTCAAAAGTAGGAATTGTGTGGTAATGGGTTAAAAACAATACCTAAAAACTGCTCTAGGGAGAATTCTCTTTAGCTCAGTATTTACTTATGGTGTAGTTCTTTCGTCCAGGTGTTCTAGGTTTGAATCCTGCCTGGTCCCCATATTTCTGCTATGTAAGTGTTCATTTGTGTCTTTGACACTGACTTTGACCATAAGAATAAGTTTGAACTTCACTTACAAAGGAAGATATCACATGCTTTTTCCCTTTTCCTATTTTGATAAGCTTTACAATGCGCGCTTGCTGTGTTCATTTCACAGTGGTATCTCACATTTACATTTACTTTTTCACATATTGTAGAATCAAGGACGCATCAAAATTCACAGCTTCAAAGCACTATATAAACTGTGGCCAATATTAAAGTATTTGTCTTTGAAAGCATTTGAAATATTGTTGGAAGTGGAGAAAACCAGCATTTTTTTCCCCGAATGTTTTCACAAGAACCTTTGCTTAGGATACTGAAAATATGTCAAACATAAATTTTTCACAACTGAATAAATATTCTCTGTTGTCTCGAATGCTAAAGATACATTTCTTTGGCAAGATCAATAGGCAGTTTGGTAATAATCTAAAATGAAGCATAGAATGGCACAAATCAGAGATCAGACTGCACATTCTCCACATCTTATCTTGATCTATGCTGTCCACAAAAGCTTCTGGTATAGATAGTGTTGAGACTTTCCTCCCCTGAAGCTTCTTCTCAATATGGCGAAACCTTTTTTTTTTGTTGCTAGATTATTAAGAATTTATAGTAATTCAATAATTCTAAAGACTTTTAACCCTTTCCCTAACAATCCCTGGTTTTTATGGGTATGCAATAGTATTCTTTTGAAAACATCATGGGAAAAGGAGAAAATGCTGGTAACCAGCATTTTCTCCTTTTCCCACAATGTTTTCTATCCTATCATAGACAGAAATCATCTTTTCAGCAAGAGTTGAATTGTCTTCTATAAATGCTTTCAATTTGGTCTAGTCCAAAAGTTGGTTGTTCGGGAAAGGGTTAACCACCAAGAATTTCTTTAACCCTTCCCAAACAAACCCTCATTTTTACGTGTCTGCAGTATCAGTCTTTTGAAAACATTGTGGAAAAAGGAGAAATTGCTTGTAACAAGCAATTTCTCCTTTTTCCACAGTGTTTCTACCCCTTCGGATAATTTTCTGCCATTGTTATGAAAGTTAAAATTGTCATCTGCAAACTCTTTCAGTTTGGAAGAGTCTGAAATTTGTTGCTTGGGAAAGGGTTAAATGTCTGTCTGAAAAGTTTCTGTTCATTCCTCCATTACATTTTTGTAAAGGAAGGTATTAATAATCTTCTTTAAAAATGAGGATATAGTGATTTTAGAATTGAAAATGATATTTCTAAGAAGCTAAAACCTCCAAATGTCGCTCTGTTAAGATGCTGCAATAGAATTTAATGATATCATATTTTCCAGAGTAAAATTACAGTGGAAATAGAATTTCTACTTCAGGGTAGGAATACTGTATATTAACCGATTACCACACAGTCCCTACTTTTGATGATCCTGAGAAAGAAGCCTTTGGAAAACACTGTGGGAAAAGGAGAAAATGCTGGTAACAAGCATTTTCTCCTTTTTCCCACAATGTTTTCTACCCTACACAAAAAAAAAATTCAAATTTTCAGTCACTTTTGACTTCTACAAATGCTTTGAATTTGGACCAGTCCAAAATTTTATCATTTGGTAAAGTTAAGTAAAGGTTAACTCACCTGAAATTCCTGAGGCTGTAACTTGCCTTCTCTTGCTTTTGTTGCCAAGAGATTCACATCTTCAGAAATTTGTGATAAACCCTAGAACAGTGCAAATAAACATTAAAAAAAAATTCTGAAATACATGAAACAATTAACTCTTAGTCAGATAAGCGTGACTTCTGCGGACAGTGTAGACCAAAATCAGACTGCAGAGAATGTGCAGCTTGATCTTGAATCCACATCTTCCGAGATAGAGATTTTTTTTTTTCTCAAAAAAAAAAAAAAAAAAAGAAAAAAAAAAACCTTGATATCGCAAAAATTGGATTTTTCATCACTGGCTTGAAAGTGGATTTTACTTATATAACAGCTTCCATGAAATGCGACAAAGCACTTGCAGGGAAAATACAATTTTTAACCCTTTTAACTCATTACCAAATGACAATATTTTAGACTTGCCCAATCGAAAGCATTTGCAGAGGACAAAATAAAATTAAATGAAAATTTGAAATTGATTTTGTGATAGGTAGAAAACATTATGGAAAAAGGAGAAAATGCTGGTTATCAGCATTTTCTCCTTTTCCCAAAATGTTTTCTAAAGTCTTTTTTCTCAGGGTCGTCAAAAGTAGGTATTGTGTGGTAATGGGTTAAACACTATACAAATGAAATGCACAATCTCAATCTTTGCCAAAATTGCAGATATTGCAATTTCAAACCTGAAGAAGCAATATGAAGATCCAAGATCAAACTATATACATGTATTCTTTCCAGTCTGATCTTGATTGGGTCCACAAAAACATCCCTACTCAGAGCTACACATCTTAATTTAAAAATTTGATAAAGTTGTGAAATACCTTTGATGTCTTCAGAAAGACAAGATGAGATCCAATACAACTCTGACTAACTTTGTCCAAAAAGTAAACCTGAATCAGTTCTCTTATAATATTCCCTTGACACATGTATGTTTTATTTACCAATCTCCAGCTTTACCTTTGTTACTTCATTAAATTTGACTTTAATTGGGCCATTAACCCTGCACCACATGACAAGATTTTAGACCTGTCCAAATTGAAAGCATTTGCTGATGACAGTTTCATTGAGGCTGGTATGAAATTATTTTTCTTTGATGGGGTAGAAAACATAGTGAGAAAAGGAGAAAATGCTGGTAACCAGCATTTTCTCCTTTTCCCATAATGTTTTCAAAGCCTTCACTTTCAGAGGCGTTAAAAGTCGTCATTGTGTGGTAAAGGGTTAAATTCTATGATTGTTTTTGTGGTCTTTGAAATGACTGATCCAACTTTTCAGCTGTAGCCTAGAACTGCTTCCTCCAAACATTTCCGAACAAAGGCCACTGATGCTTACCTTCAAATCTGCTCTAAATACTATGGGAGTAATTAAACCATTATCTGTAGCTACTGCTACATTAACATCTACTGTATTATACCTGGAAAACAAATAAAATATTGGAGTATATAAGTCATCTAGCAGATCAAAGAGAGAGAATTAACTCATACAATGCTTAACTCATTACCAAACGACAATATTTTAGACTGGTCCAAATTGAAAGCATTTGCAGACGACAAAATAAAAGGGACTGAAAATTTGAAATTTCTTTTGTGAAGAGTAGAAAACATTGTGGGAAAAGGAGAAAATGCTGGTTACCAGCATTTTCTCCTTTTCCCACAATGTTTTCTAAAGGTTTCTTTCTCAGGGGCGTCAAAAGTAGGGATTGTGTGGTAATGGGTTACAGTACAATTTGTGGGGATATTTGCAAACTGTGAAGATCAAAATCAGACTGCACAGAACATGCACTCTGACCTTGAATCTACACTATCCTCAACTTTGTCAAATTTTCTGATCTTCACATTACAATATTACCTCTGTTTTCTTACTCTAAAAATGTCCATTTCAGTAATAAAACCAAAGGCTGAGAGTGTAACACAGTCCAAGATGGAGACAACACTAGGTGTTTTTCTGTTCATAGTATACATTGTTTGGTATCATTGTTTCACTTGGAATTTAAATTATATTACAGTGGTTACAGTAGCTTCTCAGGTGTCCCTTGAGTTTATTCATCACCGCTATCCATAAACATTTTCTTCATTCACGTGGCTACTTTCCCAAAACACTTTCATCAATCCTAGGAAGGAGTCTTGGCTAAGGAGCAATCACTAAACGTGACTGTGATTATTTCCCCCCCTCCCCCCCAACCAGCTTCTTGTCACAAAAACAGATCTTTCTCACAGAATGCAGAATGGTTTAGTACAAAAGAGCTGAAAAAAAAGTTCAAGGTGAGATAATTCTGCAATAAATCGCAACAGGGTCATGAAAATTGCAACTTCATATATATAGGAACACTGTGTATAAATTTTAGTTCAGTACCTTGGACAGTGTTGGAGTATTGCTCCAGACAAATTTGTGTCTACGGACCAATAGATGGACAGACAAACAGCCACATTGATTCCAGTATATCCCCCTCCACTTCGATGTGGGGGGCATAAAAAGATTGTAGCAAAAGAAGAAAATGCTTGTTACCAACATTTTCCTCCTTTCCTCCCATGTTTTCTACCCTTTAACACAACAATCTCCTTCTTTCAGTAGCGCTTTTAATTGGACCAATCATAAAGATAGCTCACTGGTTCATGATTAAAATAATCAACTGAACTAATAAAACTGAGAGAAAAATTTTAAAATTTTAACTTACTGTCTAATAAAGCTATCTTGCCAAGATGAGTTGGCCTCTGGGATTTGTTTACATGCTAATGCACTAGCTTTGATAATGAAGTCATTCACCGAGATTTTCTTTCCATCCTTTGATAACACATCATTCAACTGCTTTCTCAAACTAAAAAGACAAAGAATAAAGATAGAATGCAAAGGAACTGGAGCTACCTAAATCTTTACCGCATGATGAAATTTCAGACTTGTCAAAATAGAAAATATTTGCATATAATGACAAATGAAATGTACTTTGCAGGAGGAGATTTGCCGTACACAGGTTAATTTTTATCCATTGCCAAACAATCCCTTCTTTTGATGACCCTTAGAAAGAAGACTTCACAAAACATTGTGGGAAAGGGAGAAAATGCTGGCAACCAGTATTTTCTCCTTTTCCCACTATGTTTTCTACCCTTTGCAAAACAAAGTCCAAAATCTTCAGTCGCGTTTCCTTTGTCCTCTGCAAATGCTTTCAATTTGGACAAACCTAAAATTTTGTTGTTTGATAATGAGTTGGCCTGCAGCATTTTCTTCTCTTACAAGATATTTTGAATTATTTCTTCTTTCCACAGAATTTTTAACCCTTTACCCCATGAGGCATTTCTATGGTATCTCTAACTGACCCTAAATAACAGCAAGGATGAAGCAGTTTCTTATGAATTGTGTATATGACACCTTTTGATAGCATAGAAAACATTGTGACAAAAGGTGAAATTGCTCGTCACGAGCAATTTCACCTGTTGCCACAATGTTTTCCAAAGGCTCTTACAAGCAATGCGTAGAAATGAGTATCTATGGAATAAAGGCTTAACCCTTTCCCAAACAATCCCTGGTTTTTACGGGTCTGGTATAGTAGCCTTTTGAAAACATTGTGGGAAAAGGAGAAAATGCTGGTAACCTGCATTTTCTCCTTTTCCCACAATGTTTTCTACTCTATCATAGACAGAATTCATCTTTTCAGCAAGAGTTGAATTGTTTTTTGCAAATGCTTTCAATTTGGTCTAGTACAAAAAGTTGTCGCTTGGGAAAGGGTAAAATAGGGACTGTGATAGAGTGAAATGAATTATCCAGCCAAAGGATAACAGGGTTTTCCTTCAACTTTCTGTTGAAGGGGTCACAATGACCCCCCTTCATATGAATTAAAGAAGGTAGAATAATAAATTTTGGGGGTCATTTAGAAAAATTTGGGGGTCAAAACCCTCAAAATTCAAAGAAACAAGGGGGTCATGGAAAACCCTGGGATAACACATTAACTTACCTCTATACCAAACAACAAAATTTTAGACTTGTCCAAATTGAAAGCTTTTGCAGACTTTATAATCAATGTGACTCAAAATTTGAAGTTTTATTTGGAAAGGGTAGAAAACATTGTAAGAATAGGAGAAAATGCTGGTTACCAGCATTTTCTCCTTTTCCAACCATGTTTTTAAAAGACTTCTTTTTTAGGGTCATGAAAACCAGGGATTGTCTGGGAAAGGGTTAATAGAAATAATAATGTTTGTCAGTTATGCCTTAACTTTAACTCTTTACAAAATGACAAAATTTTACGCTTGTCCAAGTTGAAAGCATTTGCAGAGGACAAAATAAAGGTGACTCAAGAAATGACACTTGACTTTAGAAGAGTAGAATACATTGTGGGAAAAGGATTTTCTCCTTTTCCCACAATGTTTTCAGAAGGCTTTTTCCTCTAGGTTGTAAAAATGATGGATTGTTTGGTAAAATTGTTAAAGCAGGCAAAACCATTAAGAAACACTATCTTTTCTCAATTTCTACTAATCTTTGCCAAAGAAAACAATATTGAAATAAACAACTCAGCTGAATAAAGCAGACCGGAACTCACCCTAAAGTCTTGTCTAAATTGACATCTATGGTTAAATAATAATGTGGAATAGTCTGCTTGGATTCTGTGAGTCTTTTTGCTATAGTCTGAAAAGTCAAAAGCATGCAAACTTGCTTAACTTTTGAAAATGACGTATAGTTTTAGTAATATACAGTATTCAAAACAAGCCAAGTTCCCTCTAAAGCTTGGTAGTTCATGGTTAAACCTAGAGCTTTTTGTGGACGAGCAAAGCATAACAGACCCTATATTTAGTGTGGGTAAAACACTGGAAAAACATGAAATAGTGAGCTGTGGCAATAATATGCTATCATGTTACTGAGAGCAGCACAGGGTCATTAAAACTCAAAACTGTTTGGTAAAGGGGTAAAAAATATATGTGTCATACTCTGTGGAAAAGGAGCTTAACCCATTACCACACAATCCCTACTTTTGACGCCCCTGAGAAAAAAAGCATTTGGAAAACTTTGTCGGAAAAGGAGTAAATGCTGGTGACCAGCATTTCTCCTTTTTCCACAATGTTTTCTACCCTTCACAAAACAAATTTCAAAATTTCAGTCACTTTTATTTTGTTGTCTGCAAATGCTTTCGATTTGGACAAGTCTAAAATATTGTCGTTTGGTACTGAGTTAATGCATCTGCTAATAGTATTGACTCTATGCATGAACTTTTAGCTATTGGTTAATTTTCTATATGTTCAAGGACCAGTATAATCATAATGAAGTTGGTAGTTACAAAATAGCGAATATTACAGAACCATTTATTATATTACAAAGAAATTTCTTGTGATCTGATTGGTTAACATGCCGCAAACATATATCATGTTCCCTGGCAAAACCAGTTTTCCTTATGAGTGCCCCATAAACATCGCTACACATGCAACACAACATCCAAAATAGCGGCATTGATCGATCACCAGACTGCACACCTATGCACCAAATTGCATGTCAGTTTTCAGTGAATCAGGGCACACAGAGGGGAATTAATATTTCGTCAGCATACTCGATTCATGAAATTATAAAACAGAAAAATTTTGTTTAACGCGCTTTGAAAGGGTAAAACTTTGCAATATAATAAATTTGTTGAACGGCCAGGTGGAAGGGGTCTTGGAAACTTGTTCATGGCTGTGGTGAATCATGTTGCCACCTTGCCTTCAGCTCGGGGCAACATGATTAACCACAGTTGTGAACAAGTTTCCAAGTCCCCTGCCACCTGACCGATCGCCAAAATTGCCATTGGCGATTAAATTTTATTGCTGGCGACTAAAAACAAGGAGAGTGCCAGAATTGGCGATTGTAAAAAAATGTAATCAGAAAATATGGCCGACCGTGAAATTTTTATCAGTTTTGTATATTAAACACTTCCTAAACTGTGAATCAGCCTACGCTAGCTTGATTATCATATATCGGGTATCCTAAGCTGCTAACCCTTGTATCTCCCTTAAGTATTCATAAACGAAGAACCAATAACAGTCACGCTCGGTCAGTTACCTGTAATAAGGTATATGATGACTTGCATGGAATTATGGATCACGGAGCTGCATTGAGCCCCCTTTTGCCAGACATGGCTCACACATTTGTTTTCTTGGTTGCACTTTAAAAAAAATTAGAAATCCTAATTCAAGAGACAGTTAACCCTTTACCAAACAATCCCTGGTTTTTATGACCCTGAGATAGAAACCTTTTGAAAACATTGTGGGAAAAGGAGAAAATGCTGGTAACCAGCATTTTCTCCTTTTCCCACAATGTTTTCTACTCTTTTAAAGTCAAGTTTCAAGTTTTGAGTTATGTTGATTTTGTTGTTTGCAAGTGCTTCCAATTTGGGCCAGTCCAAAATTTTGTCGTTTGGTAAAGAGTTAATTGAAAGATAATTATAGTTTTGTTTACTTCTTGAAATAAAATATTTATAAACCAATACCTTTCTCATCCCACTCAAAGGTATGTCTACAAAGGCTCCAGGGGCCATTCCAGGAGCTGGAGGTGCTACTGTAGGTGTGAAGTTCATTACATCTTCCGCTCGGATTTGACCATCCGGGCCTGTTCCTGTTACCATCTGTATTGAATCAATGATATAAGTCCTCATCAGAAATATGATAATGATCAAAATTTCCTTAACCCTTTCCAAAACAAGCCCTTGTTTTTATGTGTCTGCAGTACAAGCCTTTTGAAAACACTGTGGGAAAAGGAGAAATTGCTCATAATGAGCAATTTCTCTTTTTCTCACAGTGTTTTCTACCCATTTGGAGAACTTTCTGCCATTTTTATCAAATTTGAAATTTTTGTCTGCAAACTCTTCGAGTTTAGAAGAGTCTAAAATTTGTCGTTTGGGAAAGCGTTAATAGAAATTACAATAATTTTATCATTGTGAAATTCATTTACATATGAGCCATTCTCTGGAAAAAGGGAGCTTAACTCTTTACCAAACAACAACATTTTAGACTGTTCCAAACTGAAAGCATTTGCAGACGACAAAATAAATATAAAAATTTCAAAGGCTGTTTTAAAAGGGTAGAAAACATTGTGGGTAAAGGAGAAAATGCTGATTACCAGCATTTTCTCCTTTCCCTACATTGTTTTCAAAAGGCTTCTTTATCATGGTTGTTAAGTCCGGATTGTGTGGTAAAGAGTTCACGCATACCCGTATTGTACCAAGCAAGCCATCACATGATTATAGACCGATAATGTTCACATTCTTTAACCCATTACCACACAATCCCTACTTTTGATGCCCCCCGAGAAAGAAGCCTTTAGAAAACATAGTGGGAAAATGAGAAAATGCTGATAACCAGCATTTTCTCCTTTCCCCACAATGTTTTCTACCCTTCACAAAACAAATTTCAAATTTTCAGTCACTTTTATTTTGTCGTCTGCAAATGCTTTCAATTTGGACCAGTCTAAAATTTTGTTGTTTGGTAGTGAGTTAAACAACCGACTTAATTTTTAAGAAATAGACTGGTCCTTGGACATAATGAAAATTAAACGATAGTGAAAAAGTTTCGGCCCTGGTCGGTCTCCAATGACCGTCCAGGCTGACCTGGGTGGATACTTTTCTCAGATGTATTTACCCTTTACCACACAATCCCTTCTTCTGACGATCCTGAGAAAGAGGCCTTATGAAAACATTGTGGGAATAGGAGAAAATACTGGTAACCAGCATTTTCTCCTTTTCCAGCAATGTTTTCAACCCTGCTGGCAACAAATTTCAATTTTTGAGTTGCGTTTAGTTTATCGTCTGCAAGTGCTTTCAATTTGGAACAGTCTAAAATTTTGTCGTTTGGTAAAGAGTAAAGCTCCCTTTTCAAAGAGCAAGACTCATACAAAAACATTACAGACTTGTCTAACCAGAGACTCTTCAACATGTCTTTCAATCACCAACAATGACTTATACAAAGTTGCTGATTAGATAAAGCAGCTAGCTTTTACAATGTTCTTATTAAGCCTTGAGTAAAATTGGTCCTTTTCTATACAAAAAAAAATGACCAGCGGTAAAAGGTTTGGACCCATGTCAGCATGTGTTGACTGCCCAAGCTGACATGGGTTAATATGGTTTTAATATTAACACCCCTATTCAGTTTTCACAGAGCAAGGAATAAAAGAAAATGTCGGATACCAGTATGTCCTCCTTTTTCGCATTCTGTTTTCATAGGGATTCCTTCTCAGGGCCTTTAACCCATTACCACACAATGCCTACTTTTGACGATCCTGAGAAAGAAGCCTTTGGAAAACATTGTGGGAAAAGGAGAAAATACTGGTAGCCAGCATTTCCTCCTTTTCCCTCAATGTTTTCCACCCTTCACAAAAAAAACTTCAAATTTTCAGTCACTTTTATTTTGTTGTCTGCAAATGCATTCGATTTGGGCAAACCTAAAATTTGGTCATTTGGTAATGACTTAAAAGTTGGGATTGTACAGTAAAATGTTAATACAGAAAGCTACAAACACTTACATTTAGATCAACTCCTTTCTCAGCAGCCAGTGTTCTTGCATAAGGAGTGGCAAACACTCTTCCTCCACTTGATGTTGCTGGGGCTGGTGTGGGAGGAGTCACCACTGGTTTCGGGGGAGGAGCTGCCACTGGTGAAGGTGCAGCTTGGGGAGGTGGTGGAGGAGGAGGTGCTGCTTTTGCTGGTTCCTGTGTAGCAGGTCCTGAGTCTGGTAACTGATCATCTGCCGCAGTAGGAACAAAATCTTTGAATGCTGCAATATCATCTTTGTCCTCCACAATTATACATAATAGCTGAAAAAGTTTACAGAGAAATATTTACTAAGTTTGTTTGATTCCTGTTTTCGTCCCTACTGTATCATTAAAATGCATAAACCTTTCTTTCCTCAATATTTTTTATCCCCTTTGTGTCACTTTGCTGCAAATTTCAGCAATCCTAAAACTTGTGTCCACTGAAAAAAATAAAATAACTAGCTTATTTATCCTTCTAATATTCAGATTTCATTAGACTCTTTGGTTGTAATCTGGAAATCTGGATTTGAAGTTTCCTTGGTCAAGTCAGTACAGGGTCGAAGAATAGTGATGTAACCCAGAAAAAATGTGAGACAGTAAGATATTACCTGACATGACTAAAATACTGCTGTCATTTGATGCATCAAAAAAAAAAAATCTTCAACAAATCTTATTTTACCTTTCCGATTGGTATGTCCTTACTTCCTGCTGGCACCAGAACTTTGGCTAGGTATCCATCTTCTGATGACTCGAAGCCCATAGTAGCCTTGTCTGTTTCTATTTCTGCTAATAAATCTCCTTCTTTCACAGGGTCACCTTCCTCCTTTTGCCAATTTATAATTGTTCCCATTTCCATGGTAGGTGAAAGTGCTGGCAGTGTCACTTTGTAATGATTGGGCAAATCTGCAAATCAAAAGTTTATATTAAGAAATGCCTATTCTGCCAGACATGTTATCTATCAAACAACCCTGCAATTTAATGATCCTGGAAGTGATATACCACCTGTCATTTTTTCTCTCTGTTTTCTAACATTTCACTAACAACTTTTTCTAAATTAGAGGGCACATCAAACTTGATTTCAGTAAGTCTATTTGATTTTAACAAGTTAAATCTTTACCAAACCATCCCTGGTTTTTATGACTGCAAGATTGAAGTCTTTTGAAAACATGGTGGGGAAAAGGAGAAAATGCCGGTTATTAGCATTTTCTCAGCTCATTTTAAATTTCATTTTAAATCAGTACATGTACCTACTGAATTAATCCTATATACCATAGATACTCATTTCTAAGCATTGCTTATAGAACCCTTCGAAAACATTGTAGCAAAAGGTGAAATTGCTCATGACGAGCAATTTCAACTTTTGTCACAATGTTTTCTATGCTGTATCAAAAGGTGTCATATACACATAAGAAACGGCTTCATCCTTGCTGTTATTTAGGGTCAATTAGAGATAATACAGAAATGCCTTATGGGATAAAGGGTTAAGAATCATCAACGGAAACACCACCTGCCATTTCTGACGAGTTGTTTTTGGGATAAAGTTATATGATGCTTTTTAACACTTTGCTCAGCCATCATATTGACCTTAATCAACAAACTTCAAACAAGCCTCAAACAAAACTATTCATAACTGATGTAGTATTTGCTTCTTCGCAACTCTTGATGAATTTTTAAATCACTTATGCTTATGCTTGTCATTTTACAGTTCAAATGACAATGAAAATCAGGTATACAAAATGGTATCTGAAAGTTTGAGCCCATGAAGCATGAAAAATTTTTCATATATGTTTAATATATTGCTCCCACATATTTCGCTCATCTGTTATAATTATGTAACAATGTCTTATTTCCAATCATGTGTGTCTTTTCACACACTGGGGTGAATTTCAATGTATTTTGTTTCTATTCTAATGTGTAACCACACTTTCAAGCTCCTTATCTAAAGCTATGGTCAAATCATAAAAAGGGTTTAGTGGTCTATCTCACTACAATAAACACTGATGACAGCAGAACAATGCAGTGAACCCTTTCCCAAACGACAAACTTTTGGACTAGACCAAATTGAAAACATTTGCAGACGACAATTCAACTCTTGCCGAAAAGATGATTTCTGTCTATGATAGGATAGAAAACATTGTGGGAAAAGGAGAAAATGCTGGTTACCAGCATTTTCTCCTTTTCCCACAATGTTTTCAAAAGGCTACTATTCCAGACCCATAAAAACCAGGGATTGTTTGGGAAAGGGTCAAGGTGAATCAGAAAGGAATTAATACCTGTATAGTCATCCTCTCTGGTACCGTGTCATCTTTGATACCGCAGTAATCTCAAAAATACCTAATTTGCATATGTAGCGCCACCTATCCACAATTTACTTTATCAAATTGAAAAGCAGGACTGTTTTTGTATTGTATAGGTTAGAAATTAAAGACATATCTTCATAATGATATAAACCTTTCAATATTCACAAACTGCAACAATAAAGCACAATTTTCCTCCATCTTTTGAAAATACTCCCCCCCCCCCCCCCATCTTCATAAAACTGATAATTCATATTTGACAAGTGAAGGTCATCTGCTGTGGTATCATAGTCTCATAGTCCTTGCCGGAAACAAAAAGTATGGTATTTGAATATATTTTTGAAATTAATAGTCATACATGTACTTTTTACCATTTTCCATATTACAAGAGTTAACGTGGTACCACACCCAACTCTCTTTGGAGAACCAGTAGTCAACATGATAGCTTGATCTAAATATTTTTGTCTGAAAAACACCAATTGAGCTTTGAAAGCAGCATTTATTGTAACCTTACATGCAATGGTTTATTAAAGTGTTGGAAAATAGTAAGTGGAAGCTCTCTCTTGTTATAAGTTTTCAGCGAAATCAAGTACCAAAGTACCACCGAGGACTATCCTATGTTCAAAACTTTACCTGAATAAAATCTTGTTTGAATTGTGCATTGTGATGGTATGGCAGCATCAAAAAGGTTTGTGTTCTTTGTACCAGACCTGAAAAACAAGACAGACAGATGATTTAAAAATCATCATTTAGTTCCTACTAAACAATATTTTATAGTGAATGTTGTAGATAAGTTTTCAATTAATGATCAAACGTAGAGAAAACTATACCTTCAGTCTGAAGGTGTCTGCTCCGATGCTGTTTTTGTTACTGGTCTTCGCATCAAGGTTGGGCGGTCGAAACCAGGGGGGGTTTTAACCGGTTAAAACCGCCCCGGTCAATACTCCCAAAGTGGTCAATACTGGTCAATACTGGTCGATTGGATATTTGTTGTGGTCATTTGGAAATTTTACTGGTCAGATGCATTTTAAGTGGACTGTCATGCCATTTAGTGGATGATTTATTGTGGGTTTTTTTTTTCCCCTTTTTTGGTTCCAAATTTGGTTGAATTCACCAATATGAGAGTTGACTTTAGTAGAAAGAGTGTTTTGTCCCTGCCAAGGCTACTTATCAGCTGGCTTTTGCCAGTTTTCTAAAAGTCTATATAAGTTCCTAATCAGCTCTTTAGGTTTCATTTTTGACACCTTAAGTAACTGCTTGATGATAAGATATTAACTTGATTGCATATAAGTCAGTATTTCACACTTTAGGAATAAGGCCTGGTGTCAACTATTCTACCCCCAAATAGGGATATGTGATTGGTCCCTTTTGTAATTAAGCCACTCCCATTGGGATAGAAAGGGGCAACTTTTACACCTTTTGATGTGTTTTGACAACAATGTAAAGGTGTAGGTAGACACTTGAATATGCTTCAGACATTGATGTATCCCTAACTATTGTTTAGTTAATCAGTCACAGCCTCTTTATGGGTACTCAATATGCCTATAGATTAGTGACAGGTAAATTTCACAATGGTTTACACATGGGTGACATTTTCTTCTGCAATTTTACATGAAAGTTTCAAATTAGCTGCTTTTTGATGCTATATTTGAACTTTTAAATACAATGTAATCTAATTTTTTAAAAACCTAAGTATATTTGTGGTGGGAGGGGGAAAGAGAGAGAGAGAAAAGATGCAGTACTATAAATGGTCATCAAACCTATATAAGGATTCATGATAGATAAAAATTGAAAGTTCTTTGGTTGAAAAGAACTATAAAAATTATAAGTTCTTGGTTGAAAAGAACTGACCTGCATGTAAGTTCAAAGAGGAAGGTCAATCCAACAACCTCTTCAGTTGACCAGCAGATGATACTGATGATAATATGTAATATATCTTCAGTACAGGAGAGCTTTTAAGACTAGCTTAGAAACAGGACAGGTATGTAAGTCAGTGATTTAATCGACCCAATCAGCCACTTCAATTGACCACCAATCGACCACTATTGACCAGTATTGACCGGTTTTAACCGGTTAAAACCGCCGGCCCGGTCATTACTCATATTGACCGGCTTTTTGCCAACCTTGCTTCACATTCACCTTCATATCAGCCCTCATTTAACACATCTGGAATAAATACAATTTTACCCGCATCTTTTCAAACGGCTCTATGTGACAAAATTTCAAATGACAGCTAATGAAAGGGGCATGGATGGTTAGTAAGAAAGACTGATGTTTGTTAATATCTAAATCTTACCTTCGTGCAAATCTGTACTTTTCAACGTAAATAACTGCTGACCTACTTCACGAGAAATCAAAACATGGTGATATCATCAATGCACACATCTTGACAGAAGTAGCAGTATCTCTGACACTCTACATGAGGGTTTAGTTGAGAAAGGCACCTTGTGCAGAAATGATTATTAGGGTTAGAGACCCAGACTGTACAATATTCAAATTCCGCTGGGTGTGCATACCTGATTAACAGAAGTCGCCCTGTTAGTTGTTTACAAATTACTCTGGATCTATTTACACTGGGAAAAAGAGGTGAATTTCCATTGATTTAATTTGTATTTTGCAGCACAGTTTGGGTGATGTTTAAGGTTAATTATGATTCATGCCGATTTTATTAGCTGTCATTGGAAATTTTGTTGCATAGAGCCATTTGAAAAGATGCAGGAAAAATCATATTCATTCCAGATGTGTTTAAGGAGGGCTTATATGAAGGTGAATGCGAAGACTAGTCACAAAACAAAACTATCGGAGCAGAAACCTTCACGGCTTCAGACTGAAAGCAAGAAAACTAGAGATTGATATAATAATGAGAGGTACAAACATACAAATGACGTTTTCGGATAAAAACGTAGGAAAGACTTGACTTTCTAAGTTTTCCTTATGACAAACTTAAAAATGCCTTTCCTGCATTTAAACCACGAAATGTCAAATTGGTCATCCTTGAAGCCTTGACATGCGCGAAAACTAATGATATTCAGAATATGCACCAACTTACTGCAGGTTATGTCTTGATCGAATCTGTTTGGTATTACAACGAGAAAGGGATGCTAATGCTCTTGTCTGTATTGCTCTATGAATGACATTACGGGCCTTCAATGCTGGACGAAACATTGTTCTAGCGGAGCTACACTTGCTCCGGTGACCGTGAGAGAACCTTGCCTCGATTTCGTTCCTTGTGTCTATTCGGTCCCTACTTGTTTCGCCCCTTCGTAGTTTCGTATGACTAGAGTAGGAATCGGTATAATACTTGGTCTCTCCTGTCCCTACTTTGCGCTGTACAATTCTAGATCTGTCCCTGCATAAAGTAGGCACATTCGAAAGATTGAGAATCTTATATTATCTATTTTAAGGCGCTTTCTTCCATTTGATTTGTCCAACTGTAGCAGACGACGCATGTTTCTTATAGTATTTTTCGCATCTATGATCAGGCTCGTAATGTGTAAAACAGTTAAAGGCTGTATGATATGATTATAACCATTTTTGATGTTTAAAGACCTTTAGGGTAAAAGCTTTTAAGATATTAAAATTTGTCTGTAAAATCTACATTAGCAGAACTCTAGAATTTTTCAACATGGTTGGAATTTCCACTTTGCTGTGCACAGTTCTAAAACTGCACTGATTCCAACAGAACATATCTGTAAATTTGAATGGCACTCTGGAAAAAAGGGGCTTTATGCATCTTAGTAATGTATTATACCAAGCAAATCATGGATCCATAAACTCCAGTCTGCCTTAACTCATTACCACATGACAATATTTATAGACTGGTCCAAATTGAAAGCATTTGCAGATGACAAAATAAAAGTGACTGAAGATTTGAAATTTGTTTTGTGAAGGGTAGAAAACATTGTGGGAAAAGGAGAAAATGCTGGTTATCAATGTTTTCTAAATACTTCTTTCTCAGGGGCGTCAAAAGTAGGGATTGTGTGGTAATGGGTTAAAGGTGGATATTTAGAATTTTTACATCTCACAAAATTAAAAAATATATACATGTATATCACTGAAATTTATATGAAAACATTATACAAATCATCAATAATTAAGAATCATAAAATTACAAAAAAAAATTTTTTTGGTGGTATTTCCTTAAAAGACTACGTAGCCTCTTAAGCTATTTTTAGATCTCCTGCCAAAAATAAAAAAAAACATTGTGGGAATGTTAATGACGGACATGTGACTAATCACTCTTAAATTCCATAACATAACAAACATGTAATTATTTTCCATTAGGTCTAGAACTTTGGACGCTATATTTGAAGCTTCGTCTGTATATTTCCGGTATGTAAATGAGCAAGTTGCTGATGTAAAAATAGGTGTTTCCCTTCAGTGTCGACCTGGGCTGTAGTAAATCTCTGATTTCTCATGTTGTCGGATGGTTTTCGACTACTGGGATTTCATGAATGGAAATTTTAAGACTTTGGGAGTATTAGGATGATTTTTCTGTATTTTTGTAAAATTTGTGTCCCAAATTCTGAAGGGCCACCTTTAAAACTGACTAGATCTAGATCTAAATCTTTGGACATGAACAAAATATATGATCAATAAAAAGTTTAACACTGGTATTGATTGTTTTTGCAGATGCATTAAACCATGACTTATTATAAATTCTTACCAGCAAATCAGCATATTGTAGAAATCACTTGTCTATGTAAATGGAGATCCAGCACTGTATGTTGTTTGGAATAAAGGTCTGCTTTGGTCGTTGATAATCAATCTCATGAGACATTTTGTATTGTCACATTGGTAATGAACAAATGGCAAAGAAGTTTGGAGCAGAGTGTCCATTTAAAAGCCGGAAAAGACTTGGAAAAAATCATCATCTTTGTAAAAAAGGGATGGGTAAAATAATTAATTTTCAATAACCCTGAAGAAGGCTTTTGAAGATATTAACCCTTTACCAAACAATCCCCGGTTTTTACGACCCTGAGATAGAAGCCTTTTGAAAACATTGTGGAAAAAGGAGAAAATGCTGGTAACCAGCATTTTCTCCTTTTCCCACAAAGTTTTCTACCCTATCAAAGGAAAATTGTGTATTGTGAGCCTCTATGAAATTATTGTCTGCAAATGCTTTCATTAGGCTTAACATTTTGCCATGTAGTAAAAGGTTAAATCAGTTAAAATTGTTGTTGGTAAGGGAGAAAATGGTGGTAACCAGCCGTTCTCTCGTTTTTTTACAATGCTTTTACATATTTGAGGCATTATTGAGCCACAATTGATTTCGATAGGTGAGTGCAACAATTGTACAGGCACTTAGAATAGTGTTGCACTCACCTATCAATTTGTTCTCTGCATTCAACATAGTTGAGTTCTTTTTTTTTTTCATTCCAGAAAATGTTTTAACCCTTTAACACACAACTATCAGTTCAACCAATCCTTACCAAAGACAATTTTTGATACATTGTGGGAAAAGGAGATAATGCTGGTCACCAGCAATTTCTCTAGTTCCTACAATGCTTTCTACCTCCTCCTGGTATATTATTCCCATTCCTTTTGCCACCTTCATTTCGTCATCTGCAAATTCCTTCAACATTGTGTAAGTGTGAAATAATTCAGTCTTGTAAATGACTTAAGTTCCATACAGAGACCCTTTGTTTCGCACTGTTTCTGATCCATCTTAATTAGCCTTTACCATAGACAGAACTGTGGGCTTCAAGTAGGAAGCATTTGCATATGATGAAGTAAATATGACACAAAACCAGAAATTTAGATTTTGAAGGAGAGCAAGCATTGTGGGAAAAGGATAAAATCCTGCTTATCGGCTCTTTTTCCTACAATGTTTTAAAATGACTTCTTAGAGGTTGTTAAGACTCTGCATTATGTAGTAGACTGTCAACCCTTAACCCTTTACCAAACGACAAGTTTGTAGACCAGTCCAAATCGAAAGCATTTGCAGACGACAATATAAGTATGACCAAAAAATTGAAATTTGTCTTGGGAAGGGTAGAAAACATTGTGGAAAAAGGAGAAAATGCTGGTTACCAGCATTTTCTCCTTTTCCTACAATGTTTTCAATAGGCTTCTTCCACAGGGTCGTTAAAAGTCGGGATTGTGTGGTAAAAGAGTTAAAATACTGTTCAGTTTCCAAGCAACCTTCCCTTGCCATATAGCTTAGTTTTTATCTGAATCTATCTTAACCCTTTACCAAATGACAAAATTTTAAATAAAGGCACCTGCAGATGAAAACAAAATACAAGTAAAAAATTGAAATTTGTTTCCTGCAGGGTAGAAAACATTGTGGGAAAAGGAGAAAATGCAGTTTACTAGCATTTTCTCCTTTTCCCACAATTTTTTCGAAAGGCTTCTATCTCAGATTGTTTGGTAAATAGTTAATAGTAAAATTCAGTATTGAATCTACGCTGGCTGATAATGCAAAATATTTCGGTCAACCACAAACTTAAACTACAGGATTTAGGTTTGTTTTCATGGCTGAAAATGCCCATTCTGTTTTGGACCTATCACATGTATCTATTGTGTAGCTGAAAATGTTTTTTTCAATTTTCTGGTCCTATAAGTAATTTGCAATCATTATTTTACTTACAGTCCTTGCAAGAGAAAGGATGGCATGCTGAGGAGTGATATTAACCCATTACCACACAATCCCTACTTTTGACGCCCCTGAGAAAGAAGCCTTTTGAAAACACTATGGGAAAAGGAGAAAATGCTAGTTACCAGCATTTTCTCCTTTTCCCACAGTGTTTTCTACCCTTCCAAGAACAAATTTCTGTTTTTCAGCCACCATTAATTTGTCGTTTGCAAATGCTTTTAGTTTGGACCAGTCCAAAATTTTCTTGTGTGGTAATGAGTTAAACCTCTCCCATACTGAAAGATTTTTGACTTGTTCAAGCCTAAAGCATTTGCAGATGACAATTAAATATAGCTGTAACTGGGGACATTATTATTGATAAATTAGAAAACTTTGTTGGGAAAAAAAAAGGTGAAAATACAGGTTACCCACTGACAAAGACCCAAAACTCACTAGACTCACATTTTATTCACAATTAATTTGTACAAGAGAAAAGAGCATAACATGTAAAATACATCTCCATAATCAAAATGCATTCATTTAACCCTTTACTCCATAGATACTCATTTCTACCCATTCCTTGTAGGAGTCTTTGGAAAACATTGTGGCAAAAGGTGAAATTGCTCGTGATGAGCAATTTCACCTTTTGCCACAATATTTTATATGCTATCAAAAGGTGTCATATACACATAAGAAACAGCTTCATCCTTGCTGTTATTTAGGGTCAATTAGAGATACAATAGAAATGCCTTATGGGGTAAAGGGTTAAGTAAATTCTGTTTTAATACTATAATCATTTGATTAATCTTTGGACAGCTGCATTAACCCTTGCATAATAACTTCTCTGTTATAATATTTTGTTTTCAAAAGTATTTCTGTTACATCAAGGTGACCAGGGCACCTATTCAGCCCATCCTGGAGTTTCAATGCTAGTATCAAGTATAATATTCTTTGCAAGTCACTGGCAGTATTGCAAATCTTTCCCTGTCACATCATACTGACTTGAGCAGACACGGGACCATATTTATCTACAGCACTAAATATGATTGGTTGAGACATTTGGTATCAACCAGTCAGATGGCTAGTCTTGGAAGTTTAAGTTGGAACTGAACTTGTAATGTTTGGTTGAAACATTGTAGATGACATGAGATAACATAACATGAGATACTGAAGTGTGGTAGTCTCTAAAACCTGGGTATTAAAGAGAAGGAAGCCATTGCAACCATCCTTTATTGGTCTGTGGTAAAATCCTGAAGGGATATGACTTCCAGACCAACTTCTTCAGGTAAACACTACATCCTTGCAGCCAATGTTTTTTTGAATGGCATTTTATAACAACTACACATAGAGTATAGGTGGTGAATACGGACATTAGTTACTATAGCGAACTGATGACAGTATAAAATGATACATCATTTACTCTGTTAACCCTTTACCCCATAAGGCATTTCTATTGTATCTCTAATTGACCCTAAATAATAGCAAGGATGAAGTCGTTTCTTATATGAATATGACACCTTTTGATAGTGTAGAAAACATTGTGACGAAAGGTGAAATTGCTTGTCACGAGCAATTTCACCTTTTGCCACAATGTTTTCCAAAGGCTCCTACAAGCAATGCGTAGAAATGAGTATCTATGGAGTAAAGGGTTAAGACTTTACCAAATGACAAAATTTTAGACTTCTTCAAATTTAAAGCGATTGCTGACGATAATTGCAATGTGTCTCAAATGGTGCAATCTTTCTTTGATAGAGTACAAAACACTGTGGGAAAAGGAGAAAATGCTTGGTACCAGCATTTTCTTCTCTTCTTTTAATGTTTTCAAAAGGCTTCTTTCTCAGGGCCATTAAAAGTTGGGATTGTGTGGTAAAGAGTTAACCAATTACCACACAATCCCTACTTTTGATGTCCCGGAGAAAGAAGCCTTTGGAAAACATTGTGTGAAGGAGAAAATGCTGGTTACCAGCATTTTCTCCTTTTCCCACAATGTTTTCTACCCTTCAAAAAACAAATTTCAAATACTGAGTCAGTTTTATTTTGTAGTCTGCAAATGCTTTCGATTTGGACAAGTCTAAAATATTGTTGTTTGGTAATGAGTTAAACAAAGTTGACATTAAATTTCCACCATTTACTCTGAATTACTCTCATTAAATGATGAAAATTGAAAAAGAAAAACCAGATCTTTGACTCTCTTATATCTGCAAGAAGTTTCTTTCAGACATGAGCTAGTGAACTAATAAAAAATACAGACAAAAAAATATCAAATACGCATTTAGAAAGACTAGTTTACTCACACACATTCATTTGATACATTCATATGAAAATATCTGTTATAGACTAAAATACAAGATACAGTAATGTACACTGTACACACAAATATGCGTAAAAATCAGTCATGGAAAGTTTTTTTATAACAAATCCCTTACGAAATGTTGTTTAACCCATTACCACACAATCCCTACTTTTGACGACTCTGAGAAAGAAGCCTTTAGAAAACATTGTGGGAAAAAGGAGAAAATGCTGGTTACCAGCATTTTCTTCTTTTCCCACAATGTTTTCTACCCTTCACAAAACAATTTTCAAATTTTCAGTCACTTTTATTTTGTCATCTGCAAATGCTTTCAATTTGGACAAGCCTAAAATATTGTCATTTGGTAATGAGTTAAAGTGTTCATGTATTTATGTATGTTCTATGTTTCAATAATGCTAGGCTACAGCTCTGAAACATCTGGCCTAAGGATAAAACCAAGTGAATGGATTGATGGTATGGTGTTTAATTTCCACATTACTTCAGTTATATTGTAGCAGTCAGTGCACCTATCCATGCATTCCTGGAGTTTTTTTTACCAGTACTTCGCACAATTTTCTTTCCAAGCCACTGGCTGCTTTTCCACATGATCATCATCAAAACAATGGTCAGCGGTGGGAGAGGAATGAATCCTGTGGCAATGACTATCATCAATCCACTGTTAGAAATTGGCCAAGCCAGGGATTGAACCCTGGACCTCCTGTTCTCAAGTCCTGCACTCTACCCACTGAGCTACCAGGGTTTGCAAAATCAAGTGAATCTAGGGGAGGCTTGAACCTATTGCCTTCAGGGTACGAGTCCTACACTTTACCACTAAGCCTGGATAATTGATCAATACAAGTGAAGGAAATAATCTGAATGGAGAAAAAATTTATACCTTTATACTGAAAAACATGTAGAATTTTCACATAGACAGAAATCTTACTTTGGTATATTAATTAAAATCGCACTGTCTCATATCTTTAAGCCTTACTCACTGACTTTTTGAAAACAGTGTCTGTTCAGATAAGACTGCACAGAATGTGCAGTCTTATCTTGTCTCTACACTGTCCAACAGGAACATACTCTTCCCCATTCAGTATTTTGAAATAGCAATGTTTGGGCTTTTGTTAGCGAATTAAAAAAATCATTTAAGTTATTTAGCAGGATGTGTATTAACTTTGAAATAACTGAGACAAGTCACAACATACAAAATATTGTAGTTATCAAATAACAGCAGTTGTAGTCCTTTGAAAAAAAACCAAATTACTTAAAAAGAGAAAAATCACACAAAAAAAACCCACACACCAGCTTAACAGAATAAATCCATTTCAACAAGTAGAAAGGACTGTTACAATATTGTTATGAATTATTACCACAAGCTTAAGTGTTTTATTGCTTTTCCCAGATTAATTGACTGTTTTAACAGATCCAGTTTTTAATCCAATTATCCACCTGCTGCAGATCTGATACATAAATCTGGTCATTGCAGTGAAGAAGTAATAACTGAAACATCAAAATATGTCATGCTCTGTAAGAGGTAGTTTAACTCTTTACCACACAATCCAAACTTTTTTACAACCCCTGAGAAGCCTTTTGCAAACATTGTGGGAAAAGGAGAAAATGCTGTAACCAGCATTTTCTCCTTTTCCCACAATGTTTTCTATCCATCCCAAAACAATTTTCAAATTTTCAGTCACTTCTATATTGTCATCTTCAGATGCTTTTAATTTGGACCGGTCTAAAATTTTGCCATTTGGTAAAGAGTTAATGAATTTGGAAAATGTAGAAACCCATGTCAGTTTGTGCAGAAAAAAAAAATTGCAATAATCAAGTAATTTTTTTCATCTCAAAGAACCATAATAAAGGTTCTAATGCTATTGATGAGTCTGTGCATTTATAAGACAAAATACAGGTTTACTTTCACAACTTTAAAGGTGGTCTATATAAAAAAATCCATTAAGGTAAGACCTGTGTAATGGAAAACAGCTATTTCCATTAAAATATCACCATGCAAAATTAGCTATAATTAAAAATGAGTATTACTGAACTACTTTCACCTTTTCATTTTTTCCTTCTTTGAGTTATCATTTATAAATCTAAAACCGTTATATTCTCAATTGAAAAAAGAGATAATAATTACCTCCCTTTTTAGAAAACAAACAAAAGTATCAGAAAATAGTTTCAAGATAGACATAAACGGAATTTCTGATCCGTTAGAAATGTGCAAAAATATTATTTCTGCATAAATCCTTATTTATCCTTATTTAACAACCAATTAGAATTTTTGCCAAATGTTCACCGGAAGTGCATTACACAGGTCTTACCTTAAGTACAAGTCTCGATTTATCATAACTAAAAGACAAAATCCAGTCATCATTAACAAAAAACATCCATTTCTTATTGGCACAAGGCTTTTTAACCCTTTACTACCTAATTCCATACTTTCACAACCCTGAAAAAAAGAGGCCTTTTTGAAACAATTGAAGGAAAAGGAGAAAATGCTGATAACCAGAATCTTCTCATTTTCCCATGTTTTCTGCTTTATTTAACCCTTTACTCCATAGATACTCATTTCTACACATTGCTTGTAGGAGCCTTTGGAAAACATTGTGACAAAAGGTGAAATTGCTTGTGACGAGCAATTTCACCTTTTGTCACAATGTTTTCTATGCTATCAAAAGGTGTCATATACAATAGACATAGAAATGGTTTTCATCCTTGCTGTTATTATGGTCATTTAGAGATACCATAGAAATGCCTTATGGGGTAAAGGGTTAAGAAATTAAGACCATACCTTGATTTGAGCCTCATTTTGAGACCTCTGCGAATGTTTCTTATTTGGAAAAGTCTGAAATTTCGTGTGTTAAAGGGTTAACCCATTACCACACAATCCCTACTTTTGACGACCCTGAGAAAGAAGCCTCTAGAAAACATTGTAGATAAAGGAGAAAATGCTGGCAACCAACATTTTCTCCTTTTCCCACAATGTTTCCTGCCCTCCACAAAACAAAAATCAAATTTCCAATCACTTTTATTTTATGGTCTGCAAATGCTTTGGATTTGGACAAACCAAAAATTTTATTGTTTGGTAATGAGTTAAACAAGAGTTTATTCAAACAAAGTAGTAACATAACACAAAATCTAAATAACACTTAAACGGGGGGTATAGAGATACAGAACACATGACTTAAACTTTCTCCTGATCAAGTTACATACACATAAAAGGTTTATACTTTTACAATTTTCTTTACAATGAGTCACAATTGAAAGAAATGCTCCGTTTCAGCAAAAAAAAAACTCATAAATTTTGCAACGATGAGCCTTTTCTATTCTAAACAGAATAGAATATATCTTCACACTCCTTTTTGCATTGGTCTGTTACATGCCTAAAGATTCTTTCTTTTTTAATTCTTAATTTAGCACTACTAATGATAACTGGCAATGTATCCCACATCAGGCAATACCATCACAACATTTTTTTCAAACATCCCTAACTGAAAGATGGTAATGATCTTTGGATGATCTCAATGCCATACTGATCTAATATTTTCACAATTTAAACATATTACAATCTTATTAAATTCTCTTTGACACCTGCCGACCCCAGAGCCAATTTTTTGACTGAAGAATGACAATAATTTCAGAATTATAATTTACATCCTTGGGTTTTTCAATCACCATTTTGTCAATCAAGAAATTTCTATTGTTTGTTACCTCCATCATTTCTCTAAGAAATGTAAGCCAAGCATTTGTCAAAGCTAAGAATAAAGTTGAAAATGAAGTAAACCCAAGGTCATGCTGCAACTTCTCTGTATTCTCATCTTGATTAACACTGTCCTGTTACCTAATTACCAAATGAACTATTTTAGGCTTGTCCAAATAGAAAGCATTTGCAAACGACAAAAGTGAAAAATTGAAATTTGTTTGGAGAAGAGTAGAAAACATTGTGGGAAAAGGAGAAAATGCTGGTTACCAGCATTTTCTCCTTTTCCAACAATGTTTTCTAAAGGCTTCTTTCTCAGGGTCATCAAAAGCAGGGATTGTGTGATAATGGGTTAACGATACTTTATTGCTTAAAGCAGCAAAATACTTTGGAACGCATTTGTATGTGGCTAAAAAACTACAGCTTGTCTCTGATATGAGAGAAAACACTGGTAGCCAGCATTTCTCCTTTTCCCACAATGTTTTCAAATGATTTCTTTATCAGGATTGTTAAAAGAAAATGACCGTTTTGAAAACTAGATTAACAAGAGAAGCTATGGTTTAATACTTGAATTAATGCAAAAATACTAGCAAAAACGCACCACTGTTTGTTACAAGCAATTTTTTCCTTCAGCTATAGTGTTTTCATACTGTTTATGAGCAAGTTTTTCCTTCAGCTACAGTGTTTTCATAAGTAGAGTGCTAACAGACAAAAGAAAGCTGTATATCTTTTTGCCAAACAATCCCCTCTCCCTTACAAAACAATCCCATGTTTTTACAAATCTGTAAAAGAAGGCTTGTGAAGCCACTGTGAGGAAAGGAAAATACTGGTATGTTGGTAACCAGAATTTTCTCCTTTTTCCACAATATTTTCTGTCCTTTTTGAGACAAACTTCATCATTTGAGCAAATCTGATTTTAGCAGCTTTCAATTAGGACCAGCCAAAAACCATCTTGTGTGGTAAAGAGTTCAATAAGTAGTATTAGAACGTGTTATCACAAAACTCCCAAGTTTTAATGACCTTAATCAAATAGAATTTGAAAATATTGTGAGAAAAGAAGGACATGCTTTTCAACCTACATTTTCTCCTTTTCAAGGGATGTTTTCTATCATTTTTAAGGAAAATGTCCATAAGTTGGTCCACATTCAATTTGTCTTCTGCAAATACTATTAATTTTGTTGTTTGGTAAAGAATTGAAGCAATACAGCAGTATACCTACCGACCAAATTTGAACTATACAAAGTTGGAAGCATTTGCAAAACATAAATGAAATGCAGCTCAACAGACGACTTATGTCTTTGATAGACTGTAAAACATTGTGGGAACAGGAGAAAGCGCTGTTTACCAGCATTTTCTCCTTTCCCTACAATCTTTTCAAATGTTTTCTTCTAAAGGTTGTTAAAAGTCAGGATCGTGTGGTCAAGGATTAAAGACTGATGCAACCTTTTTCTCAGTCAAGCTGTACTTTGGTTAAACCTGTACAGACACTTTAAAACGAAAACATTTCGATAGAAAAAGGACAGCTGTTTATGACTTGACAACAAGACTCTCAAAAATTCTCCCTAAAACTAATAATTTTTGCTTTTCTAATGTCATCAATAGTTATTGGCTACAGTACAGGCAGTTCTTAAAACCTCCCAAATTATCAAAAATTGTTTAGTCAAACACTCTTTGAAGGAAAAGGAAACACTTTTTTAAACATTCTTTCAAACTCTTTTGAGAAAAATTATGAAAAGATATTTACAAGCATTTATTATTTTTTGTCATTTTTCTAAAACCAGTGAAAATGGTTTTGGGGAAAGCAAGGAGAATTAATTGAAAATTTTAACCTTCACTAATAGTATGAAAACTTTTTCAAGATTCATGGAAAAAACATTTTTACTTGCTTAGGAAAAGATACCGAAAAAAATAATACACAAAAACGTTATATGACAACTCAAACAACCCCACCCATTCAACCCCATCCCCCACCCTTCTCAAATTTTGATTTACACTTTAGTTTATTTCTTGTTCTTTCTGGAACGCAGAGATGTGCCATTCTGAGCTGTATTTTGGTCTACCTCTGGTAAGGTCGAGATGTCATCGTCATGAGCTATAAAAGAGAAAAAGTTGACAATGTACCGAGGGAAGACTTACCACAGATAAAACTGTAATTATTATCAAAAAACTCGATTGCTTGATTAATTAAATGTTGTTATGTTATCTCTTTCAATGTTATTTCAAACATATCAAAGCAACAGCTCACATATTCATTTACGTCCCAAAGTTCAACAGTACCAGGCTAGAACTCTGAAGCGTCATGCCCAAAAGACACTCCCACTAAAAGTCTTGTGCTTCCAGCTTGATTAATTAACCCTTTACCCCATAAGACATTTCTATGGTATCTCTAATTGACCCTAAATAACAGCAAGAATGAAGCCGTTTCTTATGTGTATATGACACCTTTTGATAGTGTAGAAAACATTGTGGCAAAAGGTCACGAGCAATTTCACCCTTTGCCACAATGTTTTCCAAAGGCTCCTACAAGCAATGCCTAAAAATGAGTATCTATGGAGTAAAGGGATAAATGTTATTATGTATCTCTGTCAATGTTATTTCAATCAAACAAAGCAACAGCTCACACATTCATTTACGTCCCTGGTTTCAACAGCACCAGGCTAGAACTCTGAAGTGTGATGCCCAAAAGACACTCCCACTGTAAGTCTTGCGCTGTCACCAAGGCTCTGACCTAGGCCTCATGGTTACCAGTCCTTACCAGAGCTTAAAGATGGCTTTTCCAGGAAAAAAATGTCAAGAACTGTTATTATGACTGGACTTAAAAACATGAATTTCTTATTGTAGTTGTTATATATGTTATTATGCTGTGAGACAGAATATAAATGAGCCATGCTCTGTGAAAAAGAGGGTTAATGCATTTGCGAAAAGTTTACCCCACAATTAAAAAATAAAAATAAAAAAAAAAAAAAATTCTAAGTAGACTTTCATCGAGTTGTCGAGTATGTCAAAATATGAGTTTCTTTGCTAAGGCTCTACACTTCCTTATCAATGGACACTTTTGACAAAAAAAGGACACTATCAGTGAGGATCAAATCAAGTACCACTTCATCTCAATCAATTGGACTTTTTACCAAGTAGCAAATTTTATCACTTGTCTTATTCAAAAGCATTTGCAGGTGACAATTTTTCTAAGCCTTGAAAACTGAACAGACCCTGAAAAGTTTTACTTTTGCTGTAATCAGCATTTTCTTGTTTTTTTCTCAAAGTTGTCTGCCCTTTTAAAGATAACTTTCCTTACCACACCATATGGCCATATTACTTATTATACTGCAAAGAAATTTCTGGTGATCTGATTGGTTGACAAGCCGGGATCATATATCATGTTCCCTGGCAAAAACCACGCAAAACCAGTTTCCCTTCTGAGTGCCCCGTAAACATCACAACACGTGCAACACAACATCCAAATGGCAGTGTCGATTGACCACCAGATTGCACATTTATGAACCAAAGTGCACGTTTTAGTGATGTTAGTTTCCAGTGATGTCAGTTTTCACTGAATTGGGACACTCAGAAGGGAATTTCTATTTTGTCAGCATACTCTATTCGCGAAATTATAAAACAGGAAAATTTCCCTTAGGGCGGCCCTTTGAAAGGGTAAAACTTTGCAGTATGATAAATTTGTTGTACGGTCAGGTGGCAGGGGACTTGGAAACTTGTTCACGGCGAGGTGGGGACAAGTTTCCAAGTTCCCTGCCACCTGACTGTACAACTAATAATATCTCCTCTGCAAATGCTTTTGGACAAGTCTCAAATTTTGTTGTTTGGTAAGAGTTCAGAAAAAGTATGAACTATAACAGTTACCTTTCTCTGATTCTTTCTTCCTCTTGACCGGGGACTTAGTTTTACGAGCAGGTGCATTTCTCTCTCTCATCCTCTTTAGATGAAAATTGATGAAGTTCCACATCATCCAAGCTTGTAACAAGCAAGTAGAGGTCAGACAACCAATTCTGAAAATGGGAAAATGTTGTGGAGGGGAAGGATAGCTAAAAACTTCATGGCTTACCAGCAATTCCTCCATCTTCAATTTGACCAGCCATAGAGCCTGATGAGAAAGCTTTTGAAAACTTTGAGGGAATCATTAACTCATTACCAGACAACATTATTTTAGACTAGTCCAAATCAAAAGCATTTGCAGACAACAAATCAAAAGTGACTGAAATTTTAAAATTTGTTTTGTGAAGGGTAGAAAACATTGTGGGAAAAGGAGAAAATGCTGGTTACCAGCATTTTCTCCTTTTCCCACAATGTTTTCAAAAGGCTTCTTTTCCAGGAACGTCAAAATCAGGGATTGTGAGGTAATCGGTTAATTAAACCTTAGTTTAACCCGAAGTTTGGTAAACAATCTTTTGGTTTATGTAACAATCGGAAAAGGAAATTTATTAACCTTTTTGAACTGGAAGAAAATCCTAATACATCTTTACCTCACAATCCCAAGTTTCAATGATCCCCAGGTAAAAGGCATATGAAAACAATATGGTGAAAATGGTGGTAACCAGCATTTTCTCCTTTTACCTCTATGTTTTTTTTCACTTTTCAATACAGTTCCCATCATTTGTGTATCAATTTACTAGTCATCTACAAATGCTTTGAATTTGTACCAGTGTAAAAAATTTTATCGCTTGGTACAGACTCAACTCTTTACCAAACAACAAAATTTTACCCCAGTCCATATTCAAAACATTTGCAGACAAAAAAATAAACATGACTCAGAAATTGAAATTCATTTTGGAATGAGCAAAAAACTTTGTTCCCACAATGTTTTCAAAAGCTTTCTTTCTCAGGGTCACTAACAGTCAGGATTGGCTAGGAAAGGGTTAACAAACATTTTGTCCTTTTCTAATGTTTTCTAATTATCAAAGACAAATCAGATTTTATCACATAACCTCCCTTGTTTTCAGTATAATACGAGGGACACTTTTTAAGTTAGTAGAGTAGGGCGGTCTTTTTAAAACCGCTTGAAATATCAAAATTTTATTTATCTAAGACCTTTGAAATATGCCCCGTCTGCCTCCACACACATTTTACACCGATCTACCCATTTCCGGAAGGCCACCCAGTAGTCCTCTTTAGGTATATGTTGCAGACACTGGTAGACCGCACTGCCTATACCACAACGGGATTCAAAACGGTGCCCTGCCAGCATTTCCTTTAGTCTTGGGAACAACCAAAAGTCACAGGGGGACAGGTCAGGGCTGTATGGAGTATGATCTAAGACATCGAGCCCAGATTCTTTCAGATATTCTTGTACCGTAGCGGATTTATGGGCCGGTGCGTTATTATGGAGTAATTTGATGGCGCGGACACCGGTGCGCGGTCTGCGTTTCTGACAGAAATCAATAAGTTGAGTAAGAACACTTTCTCTGTAAAACTTTCCAGAGACAGAACTACCTTTCGGGACTGCAATTTGAAGGACTGGACCTTTCGAATAAAAAAAATATCGTATACAACATGCGATTTGATGTTTTGCAACGGGGCGCAATGACAGGTCTGTCGCCCTCAGATGAAAGCCAAACCTTATTTTTAGCCTTAGAATCGGGTTGAAAATGATAGATCCAGGTTTCATCACCTGTAACTACCTCTTCCAAAGGACGTGGGTCACATTTATCATATTTTTCTATAACTTGCAATGCAAGTCTAACCCGACTTTGTTTCTGCTCGTCAGTGAGCAAATGGGGCACCCAGCGCACTCAGATCTTAGGTAGCCCAAGTCATTCACGTAAGATCTTCAAAACACTTGACGAATGATTGCCACTTAATTCTTCTATCTCTTGCACGGTATAACGTGCATCTTCCTCAATTAACGATTTCACAGTAGCAACGTTCTTTTCCGTGAAAACAGAAACCGGCCTACCCACCCGAGGGTCATTTTCAATTGACTCCCGACCATCATTAAAACGACATACCCACTTGCAAACTGTAGCATATTTGAAAGCACCATTCCCATAAACTGTTTGCAAGTCAGCATGAATTTCTGTTGGCGGAAACCCGAGCTGTGCTCGAATCTTACAATTTTCCCTTTGTTCAGAGATTTTTCCATCCATATTGAACGCTATACTTTACTATAGTGTATAAAACCACGTGTTGAAAATACCCAGCACAGCGTGCACATGGACCTCGTGCACCGCATACCGTGACACCATTCGAAAGAGGAATGATTACGCAAGTGCTGTGTAAAAAATCATGCAACTTCATAATCGCGTTAAAAAGTTATAGGCTTACTCTACGAACTTAAAAAGTGTCCCTTGTATACCCATTACGAATTTTGGTATCACATTTGTGTGACGTCATTTTTGATGTCATTTTGTATGCATTTCATACCAGTGAATGCGTCTCATGGAAAATACTGCAGGTATATTTATGAATGTTTTTGCATCATCTGATCTGTATTCTGTGAAATATCGTTATGTGATAAAAAGAATCTGACATTTGCGTTTGAGATAAGATTTCATTAAACTCATCAAGGAAAATGTTATTAAGCTTGCCAAAGGCTCGTTTAATAACATTTCCCTGGACTCGTTTAATAAAATCTTATCTCAAAAGCCAACTCATGTCAGATCCTATAAACAAGCCCTGGTTTTTACGTGTCTGCAATGAAAGTCTTTTGAAAACACTGTGGCAGAAGGAGAAATTGCTCGTAACAAGCAATTTCTCCTTTTCCCAAAGTGCTTTCTGCCCTGTTTGAGAACTTTCTGGCATTTTCTCCAAATCTAAAATTGTCGTCTGCAAACTCTTTTGGTTTGTTGTTTGGGAAAGGGTTAAAAGATAAACCTCAATACCGCGGATTATAAAACTTTACTATACTAGCTAAAGGTATGACTTGTTATAGTTACCTCACTAAACTTGTATTAAAATTCCCAGCAGCTACACCAACAGTTTCTTGGCTTGTCGGTTGTAATCCATACCTGATGAAAATAGAAAATACTTGTACCTGTTTATTTTTGCTTTTCTTAGGGTGGAAAAACTGGTTGAAACTCTCATTTTTAACCCTTTCCCAAACGACAAACATTTGGACTAGACCAAATTGAAAGCATTTGCAGACGACAATTCAACTCTCGCTGAAAAGATGATTTCTGTCTATGATAGGGTAGAAAACATTGTGGGAAAAGGAGAAAATGCTGGTTACCAGCATTTTCTCCTTTTCCCACAATGTTTTCAAAAGGCTACTATTCCAGAACCGTAAAAACCAGGGATTGTTTGGGAAAGGGTTAAACAGGGTTGTGTCTATGGAAGAATACACCGATAGACAACCAAATTGTAATGTATCCTAGCCCCCTTCACTTTATTGATGTTGGTATAATCATATTAACTCATTACCACACAATCCCTACTTTTGACGACCCTGAGAAAGAAGCCTTTAGAAAACAGTGTGGGAAAAGGAGAAAACGCTGGTAACCAGCATTTTCTCCTTTTCCCACAATGTTTTCTACCCTTTAAAAAACAAATTTCAAATTTTCAGTCAAGTTTTATTTTGTCATCTGCAAATGCTTTCGATTTGGACAAGCCTAAAATATTGTCATTTGGTAATGAGTTAATCTATTACAGCATAAATACAACTTTTCTTTCCCTAAAAATGGAAAGCTTAGAATAAAGCAATCCCTTCTATGATGTCAGATGCCTCAGTTTCTGGTCTGCCTTCAGTCATCCAGCTGGACAATATAGAAAGATGTATCTAGTTGCATGGATTCTTTAGCTAAATATTTTGGTGCAATCCTAAGTCTTTAGAACTGAAATTAGTTCAATTATTGTTCCTAACAGAGCCACAGGCAAAAACAGGGTCTGCACAGATAAGGATCAAACTGCACAGGATATGCAGTTTGATCTTGAATCTGTATTATTTGCTTGTTATGAAATGCCAGTAAGAAAAAAAAACAAACTTTATATATTTGGTGCTGGATGAGTTAAAGTTTGTGCAAAAAAAAAAAGGTAAAGAAAAATCATAACATACCAGAAGGTTAGTACAGCCAAGGTTATGGTTACAAGTCTGAACACAACAAACAATGCGTTAAACACATTAAACACATGGTACGCTAATTCCTGTCTGTCAGCGAAGTAGATCAGACGAGCCAAGTGGAAGAAAAACTCCACTGTATACTGCAGGATCAGCATCAATAAAGCTACTCTTGTGAAACTGGAAAATACAAATATTTGAAAATAAATGAATCATCATAGGTGAATAGTTGGTCTAAAGCATCTTCAATAAGTATTGATCCAATCCATGTCAGCCCCATCTTCTCTTCTCTCTCCTCTAAACACCCCCCCCCCCAATAGTCAGACGACAAAATAAATGTGACTGAAAAACTTAAATTTGGTTTGGGAAGGGTTGAAAACACTGTGGGAAAAGGAGAAAATGCTGGTTACCAGCATTTTCTCCTTTTCCAACAGTGTTTTCAAAAGGCATCTTTCTCAGGGTCGTTGAACGTCGGGATTGTGTGGTAAAGAGTTAAAAATTCTTGATGTAGTTCAATTCTCTGCATGTCCACTGACCATTCTACCTCATGACTCAATCTACTGTTAAGCAAAATAGATTTTATAGACCCATAATTATGTGAGGACTATAGTGCCTCACTGGCTGCATTAATTTTATTTTTTCTCATAACATTACTCAACTGTTTCTGCATCTTTGTCTGCTTCAACTCTTTAGCGGTTAACTGAAAATGGACTTTTCTGAATAGGATAAATGGCATTTATACTATTTCTTTTCCATGGTATGTTAAAAAGTGACCAGCCAGCCTGGTCCAGTAACACCAATAAATATGACACTATTTTGCAACTCGTAAGGTTTTAAGTGGGCAAGTTGATAGAATCCAAACCTTTCACTTACTTTATATGGTATGATTTGAGAATTCCTCAGTAAACATCTAGAAAAAACAGGCCCACAGGACAAAATCTGGTAGTGCAAGATATGACATCATAGCTGAATGATGTTAAGATTATTTTGTTCTTAACATGTTCATATATGATACCTTTGAGGGAGGAAACAATAACTGTTGGATTTTGAGGAAAGAAAGTATAAATGTCAGATTTTCTTAGCTACATCACAGGTTTTATCTCTCAGAGATGTAGCTTGCTTAATTATACTTACTTGAGAACATATGCTGCTGATATAAACACCAAATACAGAGATGCATATTGTATTCTGCCATGCATTTCATCCTGTAATATAAAATACAGCTAAAGTTATACCGAGACACCATAAACAAATATTTTTCAATGTACAATCTATGTGTGTGATATGCAAACATATCTGTGGAAATCACTTTTTTTATTTTATACTAAAAGCAACGGTAGATCAAGAAGTACACAAGTGCATAATGATGGCATTAATCTTTTAAAGGGAAGAAATATTGTGAGGAATGGAAAAATGCAAATTGTCACCAATCTCTCCTTTTCCAATGATGTTTTCAATAGCATAATTATCTCAGCCCTGTTGATTACAATGGGATTGTGTGGTTGAGGTTTAAACTATGCTTTACAATCAACATGCTTAACTCTATACTCCACAGATACTCATTTCTACGCATTGCTTGTAGGAGCCTTTGAAAAACATTGAGGCAAAAGGTGAAATTGCTCGTCACGAGCAATTTCAATTTTACCTTTTGTCACTATGTTTTCTATGCTATCAAAAGGTGTCATATACACATAAGAAACAGCTTCATCCTTGCTGTTATTTAGGGTCAATTAGAGATACCATAGAAATGCCTCATGGGGTAAAGGGTTAAAATTCAAACAACCAGATCTATCCAAAAGGTAGGTTTATCCACAGAACTGAAAAATATTCGTAATAATGTTTTATGGCCCAATAGCAGCTAAAAGTAAGCAAATCAGAAGTCAAAATGCCGCAAATTTTCTTCATAACATTTCACTCTTTACCACACAATCTCCACGACCCCAAGAGAGAAAGCTTTTGAAAACATTGTAGGAAAAGGAGAAAATGCTGGTAACCAGCATTTTCTCCTTTTCCCACAATGTTTTTTCATTCTACCCTTCCCAAATTAAATTTTAACTTCTGGGTCACATTTGTCTTGTCATCTGCAAATGCTTTGAATTTGGACTAGTCCAAAATTTTATCGTTTGCTATAGAGTTAACAGATTGACAGTAATGTCTCAGGGACACTCTCAATATTTGATCCATTTGTGCAACTTTCAACATTATTTCAGTCATAATGGCAACAGGTCACATAATTATGTTGAGTATAGTGCTAGACAGGAGATCTACAATGTCTTGTTTAAGGACACTCCAACAGACATGCATACAAAGATGAATAAGGACAATTATACAATGAAAATATTAACATTATACAGACCTTTTTAACTTTTTGAAAATACAATTCTGGGAAACAGTGGATCCAATAGGCAATTTGAATGATGAAATAAAACTTCAGCATAAAGGGCATGTTGCTATGAGGGTAGCCCTCCCACAGCTGATTTATGTTGATAAAATTTTCCTGAAAAAGAAAAATGATAAAGGCTGTAAAAGAATCTTATGAGCACAAAAAATTAAACAATCCTTTCAACCTAAGCTTTCTTTACCTAATATCATAGATCAAGATCAGACTGCACACATCATTTAAACTTCAGGCTACAGTTTCCCTTCTCTATTGTTCGAACATCATTTAAACTTAAGGCTACAGTTTCCCTTCCCTATCGTTCGAACTAAATCTACAGACAGACCTTCAGATAGAGGTAGTGATTTTGATTTCAAAATTGGAAATATTAATCATTCTCCAATAAACTTTATGTTATGGGTACTCATTATAATCGTTTCATCGAGATGATTCTACTAAATACCCACAATATAGGGTTTTGAAGTAAAATAACAACTTTGTAATACCATCACTCCCTTATTTGGAGCTCTGACAATCAGTCATTAGATCAGTTGCAGAGTAAAAGCAATGAATATTAATATTTTTTAACCTACAATATGAATTGACCATTATGCCTTTACCAGATGACATAGTGACCTACATGTTTAATTTAAATGGAAAATGCAGAAAACAAATCAAATGCAGTAAAAACAATGTGATTCGGTATCAGGGGAGGAAACATTATTGTTATTTCTTTACCAAATGACAAAAAAGTAACCTTTTCCAAATTAACCATTACCACACAATCCCTACTTTTGACGTCCCTGAAAGAAGCCTTTAGAAAACACTGTGGGAAAAGGAGAAAATGCTGATAAACAGCATTTTCTCCTTTTCCCAGTGTTTTCTAACCTTCCCAGAACAAATTCAATATTTCAGTCACCTTTGTCGTCTGCAAATGCTTTCAATTTGAACCAGTCTGAAATTTTGTTGTGTGGTAAAGAGTTAAAAGTATTTGCAGATGACGATGACGACGCAGATGACGATTTAAATGTGGCTCAAATTGTGGAATGTTTCTAGATAGGACTGGAAACACTGTGGGAGAGGAGGAAATTTTCTCCTGTATCAACTGTGTTTTCAAAAGGCATATTTTCTCAGGGTTGATAAAAGTCAGGATGTTTGGTAATGGATTCAAAGGTGATGCTGGCATTTTCTCTTTTTCTCACTATGTTATAAAAAACCTTTCTTTGGGTTGTTTATCTTAGGATTATTTGGCAGAAGGTTATTGTAAAGGCTTAATCCTTTACCACACAATGACGACTTTTGACATCCCGAGGTAGAAGCCTTTTAAAAACATTGTAGGAAAAGGAGAAAATGCTGGTAACCAGCATTTTCTCCTTTTCCAACAAAGTTTTCTACCCTATCAAAGCAAAATTGCACTATTTGGGCCACTTTAAAATTGTTGTCTGCAAATGCTTTCAATTTGGATAGGTAAAAAATTTTGCTGTGTGGTAATGGGTTAATCCAGACCAATCAAAACCAAGCACAAACTGAACTTAAGTTTAAAGGCAGATAATCCATTGCCTAGAAAAGCACACATCTGATAAATATACTCAGAAAAAAAAGTTAAGCGCCACCCTCAATTCTTAACCAGTGCCAACTAGCACTAACACAGAAACATAACACAGAGAGTTTTTATGCAAAACAGTACCAAATATGGTTGGAGTTGTTTATCAACGACATATGAGAGTGAAAATACTCATTATTATTGCAGTTTTCATAAAATTACAAAGAATATTGATGAAAGTTTTACTCTCTGGAAAACTTTTACTGTCAGTAACTTATTGGGCATCAGATCAATAGCTCTGTGTTACAGAACCATAGTACCCATAGTAGATATGTAATGTATCTACAGTTCAGTCATTAGTGTGTGTAGGATCCAAGTGCATTAATCACTGCTTGTACCCTCCGAGGCATGCTAAGAATAAGTTTTTGGATAGTCTCTTGAGGCACTAATTGCCATTCCTGGTGCAAAGCAGTGTTCAATTCTGGTAGAGTATGAACAGGAGGGTTTCGTTTACGAATTCGATGCCCCAGATTGTCCCACACATGTTCAATGGGGTTTTGACCTGGAATGCATGCTGGCCATGGAAGAGTTGTTATGGCATTTTGTCGAAGAAAACAACAGCTCTTGCTCTGTGAGGTCAATCGTTATCGTCCATGTACATAGTTCGAGTCCTCAGAGGATGGTTGTCGAAATGGGGCACAACGAAGGGATTAAGGATGTCATCGTGGTAGTTTTGAGTATTTAGCGTACCCTGTACTGTCACAAGATCCAGTTTACACCCATATGAAACACATCCCCATATCATTACAGACCAACCACCACCTTGATGGGTAGGCTGGACGTGTTTTGTGGCAAATAGACGTTGACGTTGTCGCCAAACACGAACTCTGGCGTCAATAACGTGTAACAACATCCTACACTCATCAGACAAGGGTATCCTGCACCACGACGCCAAGTTCAAACCTGCTCGTGCTGTGCACAACATCAGATGTTCACGGATATGTCTGACAGACAATAAAGGACGTTTAACTGGCTTACATGCTCGACAACCTGCCATCTTGAGCCAATACAGACCTCGACAATAGAGTTTATTTTTCAACGTGCACGACCATGCTATTTCAGTGTTTTACTCTGCATGTACATGTCGTGCATGTGCATTGATAACCATTGAAATTCATTCTTTTTTTTTTTTTTTTCAAATTTTGAATATACAATACATGAAAAAGATCAACTGCAGTAATTACAACATTTTGAAAAACTAGCTATTTGGCACTCCTTAGTCTTTAATGATCTAGTAGCTTCTGATGATAGTGTAGATCAAGTTGAAGATCAGACTGCACATAATTTTTAGTCCAATTCTGACCTGCACTTTCCACTACACAGCAAGGTATTGACAAAAAAAGCCCTTATGGAAATGAATTTTAAAATAAAATTTCCCATTACAAGGGTAAATAGTTAAGAGAAAAAACGAATCTACATATTTACCCTGATAAAAGTATCCGCTCCCCAAACTGCAGAGGCAAAGTAAAAAACCATCAGTTGTCCGGATTCATTGAATTTGCTGTGCTTCACCTTAGACAGATGCATTTTCCTGTTCAGTTTCTGTTTTGAAAGAAAAAGTTGGTAAACAGAAATTAAATTTTATACTTAAAAAATCGCAAGAACTTTTTTTTTCTGACATTCAGTATTCATTTTACCCTTTACCATACAACCCTGAGTTTTAACTGTTTACTCCATAGATACTTATTTCTAGGTATTGCTTGTAGGAGCCTTTGGAAAACATTAAAGCAGTGCATAATTATGGACCTGAAAACTTTCTTCGTTAGTATACATTAATATTTTGTTCATTAGTTTTGTTGATTTTGCAATTACCTCTGCACAATTTTTGAAGCCGGTGACACATGTGCGATATAAAAATAGATGTTGTATACAATGCCGTTAAGAGTAATTGTGTTAAAGTGTTTAGAGCTACATCACTGTTTCATGGCATTTTGATTTCACAAATAGAACAAATATATTTACCGTCACCAGATGAAGTAGATATTGAAGTAAATTTTAGATCATATATCTGTTTTAAGTAATTAATCTGCACTTTGCGCACAAAATGGCTGCTATTCCAACACCTCTGCTATGAAGTAGGTTTTCACCCTCGATTATAAGGAATTATAATTGACAACCGCAAAAATATTTAAAACCAGGTCAGCCAGCATGGACTGCCCATCCACAATAATCTTCGTAGATGCATTAAGCCCCTTTTTCACAGAGCATAGCTCATACATTCATATATACAAATCACTTACATCTAGGACATATTCTTGAATGACAGCATGAATAACGATGGAGATAAGAAAGTAGAAGAAAACCGTAAAAATGTCTTTGAACCCGCAGTTATACAGAGTCTGTGGCTCTTGACCCTCCGTACCTACAATATACAAACATGCCTTACTCTTTTTCAAATAAACTGATTTTAGACTGCACCAAATTCAAAGGATTTGCAGACGATATAATATGTTGCCAAAATTATGGGATTTGTTTCTGAAAGGTTAGAAGACATAGTCGGAAAAGGAGGAAATGGTGCTGCCAGCATTTTCTCCTTTACCCACAATGTTTCAAGAAGGTAGTTAAAACCTGGGATTGTGTAGTAAAGGGTTAAAGAAGAGTTTACTGCATAACAAAAAATGTCCATAATTTATCAGTGAAAGCTTTGACAGAGAGCAAATTAACTCTTTACCAAACGTCAAAACTTTAGACTGGTCCAAATTGAAAGCATTTCCAGGCAACAAAATTAAAGTGACTGAAAATTTGAAATTTGTTTTGGGAAGGGCAGAAATCATTGTGGGTAAAGGAGAAAATGCTGGTTACCAGCATTTTCTCCTTTTCCCATAATGTTTTTAATAGGCTTCTTTCTCAGGATTGTTAAAAGTTGGGATTGTGTGGTGAAGGTTTAAACACAGTTTGTTGATGGTAAGATTTATCCTTGTCCAGGTAGAAAGCATTTCACCAAATGGAATCAATTACCAGTTACAATTCCCCCTTTTATCTATTCACAGCCACAATATTTTATTGCCATTCTCTTCAAGGTCATTGAAACATAGGGTGGCTTAATACAGGACTGACTCGTTACGCAACAAAAGAAAAAGAAGAAATGACAACTACATCATTCTTTCCATATAGAAAACATTTGCAGGCAATAAATGAAATAAGGCTGCAATCATGGTATATGTGTTTATAGGGATGGAAAATACATGTATTTTGGGAAAGTGACGACCTGCTGTATTACTATAATCATAAACACTCATATACAAAACAAGGGTATAGTATGATACAGAATATTTGCACATAAATATTTTTATTACCTACTCAATCTTAAGTTCAACTGATTTTAAAATCTTGCCAAGAGACAAGCTATTGACACTGAACTGTATTACATTATATAAACTTAACCCTTTCCCAAACAATCCCTGGTTTCTACTGTTTAGGAATAGAAGCCTTTTGAAAACATTGTGGGAAAAGGAGAAAATGCTGGTAACCAGCATTTTCTCCTTTTCCCACAATCTTTTCTACCCTATTATATAGAAAAATCATCTTTTTAGCAACTGTTAATTTGTCATCTGCAAAATGCTTTCAATTTGGCCTGGTCCAAAATTTGCCGTTTAGGAAAGGGTTAAATACGACTACATTATGTATGAAAGTAATTTTAGTGAAGTAGTTTAATTGCCACATTAAGTAACCGTAAGGTTTTAATCATTGCAGTTTAGATAGTGTCCCAATTTATTTGATGCAAATGACAGAAATATTAGAAAACGATTCTTTGCTGACAACACAGGCGATAACAAGGCTTTGACAATACAGCAGTGATTTTTTCTCACTAAACCAGATGACAAAATTTTGATCTAATTCAAGTTAAAAGCTTTTGCAGATGATAATTTCAATATGTTCAATTTCTCTTGGTTAGGATAGAAAACTCTGCGGAAAAAGGAGAATATACTGTGTTTTGGTGTGTATAACACGCACATTTTTTCAGCTCTGAATAATTTCAAACTGGGGACTGCGTATTATACACTACAATAGGGAAAACCATGTTTTTCCCCTCCTTGAAAATCGGTCGTATACCTGTTAAAAGTGGGTGGGGGGTACAAAACGGTCAAACTTCTCTCGCAACAGCCTTAACTTTCGTCATCATCCTATTTCAGCTTTAACCGATTAAAAAAAAAAAGATTGTGATTTAATTTTGTTAAAATGTACTTGTACATTCTTCATTTATGGATTAGGATTCGTAATTTCCCGATTCTATCGGCCATTTTGGCAATGGCGAACGTACCCCGGAATGATAAATATTGATTAACTGTTATCGTCTGATTCGTCTCATATTTTTTTATTCTTTGTTAATAGCTAAAATTGAACAATTATAAAAAGGTAAAATAATGATTCAGAAACAAATGAATGATCTATGTTTATTTCACACCTGTCACATTTGTCGATTGAGGTGAGAAAATAGGAGATTAACTACGATATGGTCGTCAGTTCAATGTGTGAATTTGCGACATGCCATAAGCTGGCATGTTTTTATAATCGCCCGAGTACACTTCGAATCATTACCATTTTCACTTTGAGTAAAAATGGTTACTTCCCTTTGATAAAGTATCGGCATTTACAATTTTCCAAGATAGCGACCTAAGCTTCACATGTTACGATATTATGGTCAATTTTTGATGCATATTGTACATCCGAACAACCTTTTTTACTCGGATATGATGCTGAAAAAGGCCTGCGTGTTATACATGCCTGCGTTTTACGGTACTAGCTACAAGCATTTCTCCTTTCTGACAATGTTTTCCAAAGGCTTCTTTCCCACAGTCATTAAAAGTCTGCACTGTGTGGGGAAGAGTAAAAAAAGAAAAATGGGTTGAATAAGAAAAATAAAACTTACCATTAACTGTAACATTATTCTGCAGTGCAACAAACAATGAGGCAACTGGAGATGTAGCCTATAAGAAAAATGGGACCATGAATAAAATTCCAAATTAAAGTAAAATTAGAATTTAAGCCTAATGCCAACCACATGACTTAAAAGACTCTTATCATGCGCAGCTTTTTGAAAACATTCGCAGAAATCAGTGGTAGCTTTTTACAAGCAGTTGTCACTTTCAAATCTTGTTTTCAACACAGCTTTTATTTTTGGGTCACTAAAAGCAGTTTTTATTAATCAAAATGTATCTTGTACAGCAGGACAAAATATAAGCTACCCAAACCAAAAGCATTTTGTACAGGACAAAATTTCTCAAGCAAAATATGGAAACAGACAACCAGGTGTGTCGGAACCAATAAATTTTGCAATTTCCTAGAATGGCCATAGATGGATTGTTCAGTGCAATTTTGGTACAAAAAAGACAACCTTTGAATATATACATAGTAAAAAAAAAAGTTCAGCGACAATTTTTGCTATGCTATGAAAATGTATGTGATATGTAACTTTGGGTGACAGATGTTTCGGTAACAGACGAGTTTGGTAACATAGACTTATAGAGTAAATCGGTTGGATGTTTCGGTAACAAAGCAATTATACTGTGGAACTCCGTTAGAACGAAGTGTGCTATAGGGCTGATTCCATTATAACGCGGGTGTCCTTTGGCTCCCAAAATTTCGGGGGTTGACCATTTTCGAGTCTGATCCGAATCCACCCTTGCTCTCACAAGAATCTTCGATGTAAAAAAAAACCCCACCTCTCGGTCAAATAAAAAATCAATACCGTGCACATAATCTGACAATTTTTCACACCTTTACCTTGTTGATTACATTTATCACCTATGGCTTTGCACAATTACTTTGACAAATACACGTACATTAGGTAACAAAAGGACTTCGTCCCATAATTGTCTTTGCACACAATCTTGCATTATACAAACATACCGTCAATATGTCTGTCTGTATGTAGATCGTAACGGTGATATCGAATGTTCTGTAACTCGCAAATGCATTTGGACACCCTATATGTTTGGACACCCTACATGTTCGGACATGTTATATTTTTGTCAAAAAAAAAATTTATTTAAAATTCAATTTTAAGATAGTCTGAATATTAAAAAATACTTGGACAGGCTGAAAAATATATTTTCCAAAACATCTGACATTAAATTTTTGGAAAATACTCAAGATAGGATGATTGGCTGCATGGTGAACGCAGAGTTGTACATCATGCATAATAGCATCATGTACATGAAACCTTCAAGAGTCGAGACGACCAACAGTAAATCTCAGTCTTGAAATTACAAACACAAACAAAAAAATGAGACACTCAGTATTTTTTTTTCATGTAAGAAATACCTCTTCACAGCGGAAAGAGAAAATTACGATCAGAGATCAGACACGACATTTAATCCATAGTCTGATCTTGATCTACAGAGACCTCTAAGTTCAGCAACTTCAGGCCTGTATGAAGCATAAGGGTTAAATGTTTCCCAACTTTCCGATGTTATGTAAGCAGTTTTGCCATTTTTCACAACGTTTTCTGAATGCATCTGCTGCAGTTCAAGCATGAAAAGTCGTTCCGTAGGAGGAAATGGTTGAAGTCCTGTTAGTGTTGTCCCCATGATTACAAAAATACAGCATTATTGAATACAAAACCTTGTTTTTCTTCTTCATTTATCGGCAACTAATCAGTTTAAATCACGCATTTTTTTTTTTATCTCGGTCACAACAAAATTTTCAGAAAATAGCCGAATGAATCTCTTTCCACCGACTACACAACGTACACGTGACACGACTGGGTACTCTTGCAATAATCATTACGATACGCAGAAGGGTTGTATCAGAAAATATAAAGCAACAGAGATACTGGCTTATCACACGATTGCTTAGTTTTGAATGGAGGTCATCCCATAGCCAGGTGTAAATTCTTTGGGAGAAATGGTTCAAGTGTGTACGACAAATGATGAATATGATGAATATTTCTACAACTCGTGTGCCTTGCTTGCTTACGGAACCTGAATTCCCAAACCCGAAAGTACATTTCTGAGCTAATCCCAATGTAGGGTCACAGACGAAAGACGTTGACGTCAACAAAATGCTCTTTCATAGACAGCGTCAAACAAAGGAGAGCTGAATTAAGGATTCTTTTTGGAAACAAACGAGTCCCAGTCTGCAAAAGAATGCCATCTAGCGGGAGATAATGGCAAATTATAGGTCGCGATAATAAAGACCGAGTACGCCGACAACATAAATGTTCTAAAAATAGAAAGCTGGAAATCCAAAATTTTTCTGATGTTAGATTTACTTTGTCAGAAAATGGCTTTTACGTGAGCCATTCTATGCAAACACTTTTTTTTTCATTTTATGTTCGATCTTCTTCTGTATTTTTTGTGCGTGATTTCACGTACAGGTTTGTAATTTTGTGCGTGTTTTAATTCACTTATATGTGTTTCACGCATGATTTTGCACGATCGGGAACACTGATAATTGCTTTGTTACTGAAACATCCAATCAATTTACTCTGTAAGTCTATGTTACCGAACTCGTCTGTTACCGAAACATCTGTAAATCCTAACTTTAATGCATTTGCAATATGTGTTAATTAGCTAAGCCCACACATTTCCACCTCAATGATTCTTTGCATGCTAAATCTTACTTCGTACTAAGGTAAAGAATAAATTTTTCATAAACCATCATTTAGCTGTAAACTACAAATAGTTTAACCTTTTTTTAAAAACTAAATCAGAGAAAGGCAAAAGCAAAGCAGGTGAAGCTTTATTCAAAGTACTTGTATACAATATACTTGGGTAAAGTAATAATTAATTTCAGAAGGCACCTAACACTTTACAGTCCAATATGGTAAATTGGGTAGAGTAGGACGAACAAGCCGAAGGACAAAATTGTACTGGGACGACACATTGTTCGTCCAGAGTTGCTGACATGACAAGAAAAAGTTCTCTCAAAGCCAATTTCTCTGCTTCCACAAAATTTTATATTGGGATCTGCGACAAGAAAATAACAGGCATATGAAGAATCAATATGTTTACAATGAAACAAATTAACAGGAAGAGGCTGTAAAGGTATGAAAGTAAGTAACAAAGACAAATGAAAAAGTCAACATATGTTAAAAGAAGACATGTGGCAAACTGTCAAAATGCCATAAAAATGGTCACCTGAAACATGAGTCCTATCACAAAAACCATCGCCACGCAGGAAACAATGTCGGCATGATTTTGTATCAGAAATTCTTGGCTGAATACTGGTGGACTTTTATTGCTTCGTGGTCGTCGCATACCCATTTTCGCAAAAACTTTATAGTTTTCCTGCAAAATACGCCGGCTTTCCAAAACAGGAAGTACTTGGCAAATTACCCAGAAGTCAATATGTCAACACGCAGACACAATATTGAATTTGATTGGCTTAAAGGATATTGGTTCCCTTCCTATGCGTAACAAATTACCGACCAATAGAAGGCCGGAATTCAGACTTTTTTTGACGAATGGCGGGAAAATGATGAAAATCTATGCAAAAAGAGTCTATAGGCCCAAGAAAAACGATGAGAAGTTTTGAAAAAGTCACAAGAAAGAACAATGACCCTATTTTTACAAAGACAAAACTCACAGCTTGGTCAGTACGCTTTGTGACGGACAAACACTATCTCAGAAACCAGCCCTAGATCTTTTTCAGGGCAAAAATTTTCAGCCTATTTAAACTATTTTTCTGACTGTTCACGATTTTGACGCGATTCGTATGCGTTTCCTCCTACCCTTGAGTCTGCCATTAAGTCCGCATATCTTTACGATCCTTACTTGTCCAGATTTAGGCTCTAGAATTTATAACCTTGTGTCACCATTGACAATCTATAGCTTATCCAGACCACAAAGTATGATGGTCCTCTATGGCGCCTAGGCAAATAAAGGTAAGCTTTCCATATATTGTACTTAATTTCGCCAAAAATTTACAAGAGAGAGAACTCCTGTGTAACATTTTCAAGCACGGTCATAAACTGTTGCATGTAAAGTTGCAATAAATGTTGCTATCAAAGCTCAATTTTTTTTTTTTCAGACAAAATATCTAGGTTAAGCTACCATGTTGACAACGGATGCCTTGAAGGGAGTCCACTATAGTACCGTGTTAACTCCCATAATTTGGAAAATCATGAAAAGTTTATCTGATTTTAAAAATAATGATCTAAGTACCAAATTTTTTTTGTTGTTTCTGGCGAGGTCTATGACGCCACAGCAGATGACCTTCACTTCTTAAAAATGAATAATCGGTTTAATGAAGAGTAGGATGTAATTATTTTCAAAACATGTGCTTTATTGTAGTAATTTGTGAATATTGAAAGTAAATTGTCATTTATGAAGATACGTTAATCTTTTCTTAACCAATTAGAACTGCTTTTGATTTGATAGAGTAAACAGTGGTTAGGTCGGGCTATGTATGCAAATTGTGTGGTTTTTTTTAGATTACCACAGTATCGTAGATGATGCGGTACCAGCTAGGACGACCATATCGGATTAGACCCCCTCCCACTCCCCATCCCCCACCACCAGAAAAAAAAAATAGCATCTACAAACAAAATGAAGCTAAAATGATGGAACTTGTCTCTAAGGAAAACATTGTGGGAAAAGGAGAAAATACTGGGTAAAATTTCTTAGTTTCCTACAGTTTTCCATATATGGAAAGCTCACCTTTATTTGCGTAGGGTTCACCAGCACTAATTGCTTGGGCTTCATTTTGCCTTGCCCAAGGAAACTTCTACCTGAAATTCTTATCAGAGGGAATTTGACTTTTTTGGTTACCAGCATTTTCTCATTTTCCCACAAGGTTTTCTAAAGGCTCCTTAATCAGGGTCGTCAAAAGAAGGGATGGTGTGTTGTCTAAGTTTGTGAGCTAGTGCCTCGGCCTTGTAACCTCAAGGTCCCGAGTTTGATACCCAGGAGTGTGTGACAACTTTGGGATTTTTCATTGGCCAACAGGTTTGACGCGAGTTCTGGTATAGTTCCAAGGAAGCAGAATCAAGAGAGACTAGTACAAGTTGATCCCCCATACTTTTAGAAATCCCTCATGCTTTTCAGATCGATGGAGGACAACACCCAACTTTTTTTCAAATCCTATATTAGACACTGTTATTAGGTCTTGTGTACAGGTGGGTAACTTAGGAGTATGGATAAATGTTCTGAAGCAGTAATGAGACTAAAACTCTCTGATTTTCCTCTATACAAATTAATGTTCTTTCTCTGAAGTCCTTGCCACACAACAAAATTCTAATCTTGTGGAAATTGAAAGCTGGGCTTAGTCTTTGAATGGATTGACAACATTGTAGGGAAAAGAAAATACTGGATACCAGAAATTTCCCCTTTCCAAAAAAATGTTTTCAAAAGTCTTTTTCTCATGGTCGTTGAAATTTGGGATTGTTTGGTAAAAAGTTAAATATTTTTCAGATATTTGTTATCCATTTATCCTTTCATGTTATGTTTATAGATATTTCATTTTTTTTTGTATTTTAACAGAGGCTTTGTTGGTAGTTTGTATGACTTTGCCAATCAAGTAATTGAAGACCATCTTAGATAACTGTTGTAATGTTGGAGCAAGGAGGAAAAAACCCCAGGTATGTCTAGCATAGCTAATGTGATTTCTAATCGTCACTGATTGCAATTAAGCCTTGCTCAAGATGGCAAAGAGGATTTAACCCTTTACCACACAATAACGACTTTTGACGACCCTGAGGAAGACTCCTTTTTGAAACATTGTGGGAAAAGAAAAACATGCTGGTTACCAGCACTTTCCCCTTCTTTCCACAGTTTTCTACCCTGTTAGCTCTTTACCGAACCACAAAATTTTAGACTGGTCCGAATTCAAAGCACTCACAGTTGACAAAATAAACATAACTCAAAAATTGAGATTTGTTTTCACCAGGGTAGAAAACATTGTGGGAAAAGGAGAAAATGCTGGTTACCAGCATTTTCTCCTTATCCCACAATGTTTTCAAAAGGCTTCTATCTCAGGGTAGTAAAAACCAGGAATTGTTTGGTAAAGGGTTAAAGAAAAATTGCGCCAGTTGAGCCACTATAAAATTGTTGTCTGGAAATGGTTTCAATTTGGATGGGTCTAAAATTTTGCTAAGTTTTCTGTATGTCCAAGGACTATTCTACTGCGTAATTAAGTCGATTTCGAGAAAAAAAAAAAAAGGCTGTTGTGGATTCAAAAGTAAATGATAGCTTTCTTGGATTGATGGACTACGGAGGAGCATTGAGCACCTTTTTGCCGGAGAATGTCTCATATATATTTTTTTGTATGTTTTTATAAGAAAATGTTTTTTCTTTCTTCATGAAGTTCTTGTAAATATGTTTAAATGTTGGTAAATATGTTTATATGTTTAAGAATAAAACTAACACTCTCTACTAACAGATTATGTAAGGTATGCTGGGGGATGACCACAATCCCCGCATACCTATTGACGTGGTAAATAAAGCTTATATTTAAAAGAAAAAAAAATTGCCATGTGGTAAAGGGTTAATGCATCTCTGTAATGCAGTGTACCAAGCAAGTCATCACATTGTAACAGATATATCGTCGCTGTACTTCCAAAACCTTGTAACTACAGCTTGTTACAAGCTGTAGTTACAAGGTTTTGGAAGTACAGTGAAGATACATAAAATCTGTTTAACCCTTTCCTAAACAATCCCTGGTTTTCACAGCTCTGAAAAAGAAGTCATGAAAATGTTGGAAAAGGAAAATAATGCTGGTAACCAGCATTTTCTCGTTTTCCCACAATGTTTTCTACCGTGCTGGAAAAAAAATTCAAATTTTGAGTTACATTTACTATGTGGTCGACAAGTGCTTTCAATTTGGACCAGTTTGAAATTTTATTGTTTTGTAAAAAGTTAAACCTACATTCTATTGAGTCATGGGTTAGAGTGGTCATTGGGTATGCAGAAAATTGACCATTACTATTATGTTTTGATTCAGATCAGTCTGCATGGACTGCACTAGCTGAAGGGTTTGACAACAAATAAATGTGGTTAGAATGATGAAATTTGTCTTTGAAAAGGTAGGAAAAAACAAATCTTCCCTTGTAACCACAATATTTTCAAAAGCCTCTTCAAAGTTCCAAACAGAGGAAGTGAATTTTATTTCATCATTGAATATATCAATTATTCTCTACTAAACTCTATATTTCGGACTGTTTGGTAAAAAATATTTACATGTATTTTCCAGGCCATGAATACAATTTTTTACATCCAAGCATTTGACGTCTTTCTAGGACAGTGAGACAGAAGAACATTTTGTTCTTTATAATGTTACAATCAATGCTCAAAATTTCATACCTCACTTTCGCACTTAATTCTGTACCACATTTTCTCCTTTTCCCATTCCAAAAAGTTTCCTGTTCAGAGTCGTTAAAAATTGAGGTTGTGTGGTAGAGGATTAAATCAGCAAATGCAAATGAGGTCAAGTAGTGCAGCGTTACAAAGTTACACATTTATTGCACATTTCCAATTCCTAATGTAGAGGGCTCTTGGAAACAACGAGGGAAAAGGTCTGTGTGTACAAAAATAGCATCTTCCATCCTTGAGTGGAAGCCCATTCTATTAAAGAACTACAGTAGCACCTGTTTCTGATACATGATGAAACGGAGGTAATTAGCCCAAGTCGTTTAATGTGCTTTTTCTTCCAAAACAATCATTAGCTTTACTGTACTTTTACAACAGCATGTTACACAGGTCTACTTTTTCCTGCTGGACATTTTTGCATTTAATACTAACAGGAGTTGGGGATATGCAAACATACATGGGGATAGAAATATAAATAACATCATCACACTTTACAGTCAAAACCAAAAATTTGACCCATTTCTGATTGAGAAAATATGAAAAGTCATCTGAAGCCAACACAATTTCACTAACTGAATTTCAATGTTCGGAATGTTCTTCATATTAGAAAAAAATTGCTACCACAACATATCAACGGTTTTGAAAATATTGAAGATGAAAAAATGAGATATTTCAGTCTGTTATGGAGGTGAGTTTTTAATACTGATTGCATTTTAGAATGGAAAAATATCAGTTTTAACGCAATCACTGAACACTATAAACTTTTTTATTCTGTATACTTGGAGCAATCATAAAATTAAAAAAAAATCCCTACTAACTTATTCCGTAGTTCTAAACTATGCAAGGAAAGAGTCGTTGCAAAAGATTGTTATAACTTTTTCAAATGAAAAATTATACAAACACATTTGGTTTACTCTCAGTAATTAAAACAATGTCAGGTTAGAATATGAGACTTTTGACTGTAAAGTTTGAACATGTATTATTTCAAAGTAAAGTAGTTATTTGTAAATTGGCCATTATGTTTTAGGTCAATTATTAATTATGAACGCCATGTTTCCGTTACGGAGGTGAGCTGAATATCACACTTAAATAATAAACTCAACACTTGTCCTGAAAAATCTTCCTAAACATTTTCATTCATAAGTAATTCCTAAAACGCATTATTAACTGTAAAACAATAAGTACAATAACAACAACAAAGTACATGTATTTCTGTCAATATCAGAGTTGAACTTTAAAGAAATCAGTAGAATGAAAACCATCTTTTCGTTCGATGAGTATATGTTTTTATACTTGTATGTCCTAAAAACCACAAGAAGCCATGCTGAATCAACTTTGCCCATACTTTGAACCATGGAAGAAAATCTAGTTGTAAAGAATTTGTTATCGTTAGTTCTCTACTGATTGAAATATTCATAATGTGTCCGTTACGGAGGTGAGCTAAACTTGATACATCAGGGTCCGTATTCACCAACTACTCTTGAAAATATTATTAGTTTTACTAGTATTCCCCAGAATTTTCTACCATTGAAAGTCACACAACTCATCTTCTGATTGGCTGAACCAAATGCGTAGCCGATTAGAAGTAGATCTGCTGTCATTTTCAAATGTACACATGAAGTCTTTGAGAATTAGTTCTTAAGAAAATTTGGTGAACACGGAGCCTAAACACAGTTAAAAAGTGCTTATTATGAGGCATCTTGCCATCAGTGTGCTTCAAGACAGCGATGAATAAATGGAAAAACATATAAGTAACACTTCAAACTTTTGTATTTTCAAAATGACATACAGATCTATACTATAATCTGTTAATAGTGAAACATGCACATTTGATTATTTCACTAAATATTTATATGTATTTACTCCATATCAATGTGTGTAATGCTAAATGCAGTCTTTGTAGTATGTTGACTCTTTAATCACAGTTGACAATACAAGAAGCTTTCGTTTATTGTGCAGATCAAGATAAGATTGCACAGAATGTGTAGTCTGATCTCTGATCTGCACTGTACATTTCTTTAATTTGGATTAGAACTGAACTGTCCCTCCATTGTGCAGCTGAACTGTATGTGTAGCCCTTAAAAAGTAAAAAGTTACTCATTTGTAGAGAAAGGGTAAAAAGTAAACTAGCACAATGTGAAATCACTATGAGAGCAGTCTCTAGTTAACCAATGATTTTTCTGTTATGAAAGTGATAAACTTTCGACTGTTGTGTCTTTCAGAACTTACACTCAAATAAACAGAACCTTTTTTTTTTTTAAAGCTTGTAAACCTTTATGTTATTATACTGTCATGGAAATCTAATAACTAAAATAACATCAAATCACCTGCAAGTCACACATTTCAGCCTTTTCTTCAAGAGCAATTTCGATTTTCTTTTGATCATTGTCTCTCAATTTGAAACTCGGTATTTGGTTAAGAATTCATACATTGTTTATTTGTTATACATGTATTTTTTTTTTAACTGATAGCGTAATTTTACTTTCTTTTGGAATGAAATGAACCACAAATGCATATAATTAACCATTATATCTTGTAAATGAGTATATCATAACCCCTCTCTGCATAGCAGCCATCAATATTCTATTCTCCCATCCGTAATATATTTTCTCACCACCGTAACAGTTTTTTTTGATGAACAATTAAACTTGTATAAATCGATAAAACTGTTAAACTTTGCAACGTTCCAACACATTCTATGACTTTTATAAAAAATCACAGCATGAAAATGTAATTCTATATGAATTTATTCATGCTATGCAGTTTCAACCACTTGGTTACCGTTTTCTCACCTCCATAACGGATTCATGGAAAAAAGATACATCATACAATGTTTTTTTTTGTGTGCAGAAGAAACATAAAGGTAGACATGTGGAAATGAATTAATTCTACCATGTCCTCTTTTAACCTGGATATCAATTTGTTAACGTAACATAAAAGATTGTGTTTTAGATATAAATTATCACCTCCGTAACAGTAGAAAGGGTCAAGGGTATTTTATAGCAGGACCTTAAAATCTATTCTTGTTCACTTTTAAGCAATATTTCTACCGTGGTAGATTGTGTCTTCGCAAAAAAATAAATAAATTTTCATACTGTGGGATCAAAAAGAACAAATTTCAAGACTTAACCTTGTTTTTATCAGTTCTTCTTTCTTGTAAATCTAAACTTTTTTCGTCAGTAAGGTTGTAGTTAACATCATATACATCGCACATGATGTAACAGTGTTTTCTAAGAAGCTATTTGTTGTTATATTCGCACTACTTACAGGGGTATTGCTCAAAATTTTACTTCGTTACGGAGGGGCGAAGTTACGGAGGTGAGAATAAAAAACGAATTTCAACCTATTGTGTCCGAATGAAACGAAATAAAAATTGAATAAATGCAAAAATGGGGGAAATACGACATGGAGATATGGTGACTTGATATAGAAAACAAATGTAATCACAATGAATAGGACATTTTTCTAGTTACGGAGGTGAGGTTTTAAATCGCGACAAAACCTGGTGTGACTTCATGCAGCGATTTTCACATGTTCTTCGTGCTGATTCACATTTTTCTGTATATATCAAAGGAATTTCATGTTTTATGAAGAAAATAGCGCATTTTCTACAGCTCTACACATATATTAACACAGTTTGCAGAGGTCGTAAAAATCGTTACGGTAGGTGAGGTCTATTTTGGCGACATCGAAAAAATCTGCCGGAAGGAAAAAATAAGCAAATCAGGAACAAAAAAATGTTCTTAGTTAGTTGATAGCTACCCTTTCTTTACCTTAGTAAAATAACTGTATTCGTTTAAAGTTTCATATTTAAAATTTCACAGCTATAAAATGTCAATTTGTAGTGGAGACATGCGAAAATTCGCTACTAGCGGCATTTTGACCTCAAAATTTCTTTATTTTTTTGGCAAATAGATTATCTTCTTTGTCAATAATTGATTAAAAGTATTCTTTTGAATATTATTTTCACATATATATTTGACTAAATGTATTTGTGGCAGTTTAAGATCGTCGACAATACTGGCGACACTGGTTTTGCGTAAATGGGTCAAATTTTTGGTTTTGACTGTTTAGTATCACTTTCAATGAAATCTTGCTGATAGTTAGAATGTTTTCAAACAATACACAGATACAAGTTTTCATAGATAAAAGATTTTGAGCGTTTGAAAACACCGTGGGAAAAGGAAAAATATGCCTGGAATAATAAGTTCATCCTTTTCAAATAGTGTCCAATTCCACAGATGATTGGATGTTTATTGCAAAAACTGAAGACACAAGGTAACAGTTGATGTTCCTGTCCAGCAAACTGGTACCTGCTATATGTGGCATTGCCATGGGATATACAATCACAGTTTGAATTTCATTTTTTTATCCACTTGCAAATTTTAGCAAGTGACCTTTTTTTTCACTTGCAAAATTAAAACTAGACATGCATCTTTTTTTTTTTGAAGCTCAGCTTGCCAACCAATGGTAAAGAATGAATGGCAAGCTTTACAATTCTATTCTATTACGTAACCTGTCGGGTAGAGACAGCAACCAAAATGAAGGAGAATTAATTAATATTAAAAAGCCTCATTTAACGACCAATTCAATTCCAGTTGAATTTCTGTTCTCAAACCAAGTTAAATTTCTATAAGATTTACAATGCTGTGCAATTTTGTAAATGAATCACGGATGGATTGATCATATCTCAAATATCTACGTGTCTGATAACTGGTTTAGTGAGTCTGCCATGCCTGACTTGCTTATTGATGCTATTCATGCATAATAATTATCTTTTCATGAAAGATTGACAAATGTTTTTGTTTTATAATCAGAGATTGAAATCGTCTACTGTTTTTTCTGTATCAAAAATGCAAACTTGGCCGTGAATGCAGACGAACATACTTGGCCCAGGAAACTCGGATAACAAATGACAACTTGAGGGCTTCAATAGCGACATTTAAAGTTATCAAGAAGAGTCGTAGGGTATTCTCAGTGCGAAATGTCCGATGTTTATTCAGAACGAAAAGTATTACCTAATTTGTATTCACATATGAAATTTAGTCAATTTGGTAATTGTTCTTTAATAATTTGCGCTAGCTTTTTTATCAAGTGCTTGAAATTTCAACTCGCATTTTTCAACTCTGACTTGCATTTTGTACCGGTAAGTAAATATGTGGGAATTTCAAATCCTGATGATAAAGGATAGCATTCTATTTTTGGATGCAGCAAACTCATCCAAGAGAACAAAATTTAATGGTTAACAGATATTTCACTGCAGGAAATTTCAGAAATTGACTTTTTAGATTTTCAACTCCACAAGCTTTTGTACCTTCAAGTATGTATTAGAGGAACTGAATGTACTTGACATTTTTAATTTAAAATTGAATCACATACATTTATACACACACTGATAGGCATAGCATTCTGTTCCATAATTCAAAATACAGGATAATCTATATTAGTATTTTTAAATACATACAGATACATGTATTTATAATTATAAGATTTTATTTTCTTATTTTCAGCAATTGACACACTTAAGCATGTTTTTATCTTGTTACAGGAGACCACTCCTTCCTGCATGGCATTGTCCCGATTTAAATACGATACCTGACTACTGCGTCAGGGAGATATCTCTTTGGCTCAGTGGTTAAGATATTGGCCTTTTGTACGGGAATTCTAGGTTCGAATGCTGCCCAGTCCCTTATTTCTGCCATGCATTTATTCATTTGTTTCTCTGTTATGGACTTTGTTCGTAAGGATCTATGTGAGGACTTTGGTGGCAAATACATTTAAAAGTGTTTTTCAAGTTCTGCATGTTCCATGTTTTGTGGGCAGGTATGTGAAAAAAACGGTAAGTTGTAAAATAACCCAATTCAAGTATATGTAAGTGGATGCTATAGCAACATGATGTCCATGGTTTCAACAATTTCTACAGTGAAAATGTCACCCAAGGCATATTGCAGTCATTGTTGGATAAAATATATAATAATAATTAATAGTTAAAATTAGTTTTAATTATCAATCTATTTATGTTCAAGTATTACTAAGTAATCTGTCTATATGAAGGGTTTGATATTTGTCTCTTCTTGAACATATGGATATGCAACATTTGGTCGCATTTAGAACCTTATCAGAAAGTCATTGCAGTGATTTAGTGGAACTATTGTGTTAGACCCCTATTGGTAATCTATGTTGGTTATAAATTTCAAGTAGGTGCTATACTCCTTTGATGTTAAAGGTACTGTAAGAAAAGGCCGGGTAAGGAGTGAGTGAGCGATTGACCAATGAGAGAGAGAAAAACAAAAATTAAGATGAGTGAGTGTAAGAATGATTTTGATTGGATGTAGGATGGATGAGGATCATGGGAAGTATGAGATTTGGAGAGGGAGAGTTTAGGATGAGAGGGACAGAAATTGGTTTAGTTTTGATGACTTTAGACATATTTCAGAATCTTTGGATAAATGAAATTAGAAATTGAAATTTTGGAAATGAAACATTTGTCTTGTTGACTTATTCTATTATTCCCCTGTCAGTGATAAAATGGTGGAGAAATAATGATGTTGAATTCCCCTCCTGGTTATATAATGGTGGAGAATATGTAGTATACTGGTCTATCCCATAGATAGATGTAAAGGTATAATGAAGTTGGGTGCAGGATTTGGTGATATATCGTGCAGCCGTAGAGTTGGTTAGAGTGCAGGAACGGTATTCCTGAGGCCCTTGGTTCGAATCTCGGTCAAATCACGGTCGGTATTTTTCACCACCTGTTACATTTGGCAACCAACGTATATAACCCACTTATTAGAAAGATAGGTAGCAGTGATTGAGGGATTTGTGGACGAATCTTTATGTTGCAGGGTAGTATGTAGTAAACTGGTCTATCCCATAGATAGATGTAAAGGTATAATGTAGTCGTGTATAGGTATTTGGTGATATATTGTGCGGCCGAATTGACATGTGTTTCGGTAGCTTAGTTGGTTAGAGTGCAGGAGCGGTATTCCTGGAGCCCTGGGTTAGAATTCCAGTCAATCCGCGACATTTTTCACCACCTGCTACAAAAATGCTCTTTTAACTGACTTTAAGCCTTTACCACACAATCAAGAGTTTAAGCGACCCAGTGTGACAGGAGGAATGCCTTCTGAAAACACTGTGAGAATAGGAGAAAATGCTGGTAACCAGCATTTTCTCCTTTTTCCACATTGTTTTCTACTCCTCCAAAGTCAAGGCTCAATTTTCGAGTCATGTTTATTTTGTCGTCTGTCAGTACTTTCAATTTGGACCAGTTTGAAGTTTTGTTGTTTAGTACAGAGTTAAAATTAATGTGATTTACTTTTTATTACAGAAACACTGCTTGAAAAAGGAAAATAGCCTAAGTTACAGTGGCAAAGCATGTACATGTACCTTGAATGATCAGCCTGGGCCTGTATTCACCAACCATTCTCGAGAATATTCTTAGTCTTATTCTTCAGAATTTTGTCAGTGTGAAAGTAACAGAGCTTCTGATTGGCTAAACCATTTGGTTTAGCCAATCAGAAGTTCTGTTTCTTTCACAGTTAGAAAATCTTGAAGAACAAGACAAAGAATGTTCTTAAGAATTGTTGGTGAATATGGACCCAGGGCCCATATTCACCAACCATTCTTAAGAATATTCTTTGTCTAATTCTTCAAATTTTTCCGACTATGTAAGTAACAGAACTTCATCAGCTCAGAAAAAGTCCAGTTGAGAGTTGTTTAACTAAATCTTAACCAAACAACAAAATTTTGGACTGGTCCAAATTGAAAGCATTTGTGGACAACAAAATAAATATGACTCAGAAATTATAACTTGACTTCAGAAGAGTAGAAAACATAGTGGGAAAAGGAGAAAATGCTGGTTAACAGCATTTTCTCCTTTTCCCAAAATATTTTCAGTGGGCTTCTTCCTGTGGGTCGTAAAAAGTAGGGACTGTTTAGTAAAGGGTTAAATTAATTTCATACTGTGAAAAAACTAATCACACTTTTGTATGAAACCCACTTCACGGTTTCATACAGTGTGATTAGTTTTTTTTTTTTTTCATACGTCCATGAAAACAAAAAAATTCTCTTCATTCCTTATAATTCAAATTTGACAGACAACAAATATGCACTTGAAAAATACTAACTGCATTTTTCATTGAAAATCTAACATTGCATATTTATTTAATATCCATTTCATTTAAAATTCACAGCGCAGTAAAACTGCTGGTTCATGATGTAACAATGACGTAGATTTGTGATGTCATTGTAGTATTGAACATTTGCAGCCTTAGTAGATTTATTATTAGAAGTTCAATACGCTAGAACTAATTTGAAAATAAGACTGTTAGAACCCAGCAAAGTGACAATGAGTTTCAGCTCTCTTTTTAATTGAATTCATTTACTGCTGGATATTTTTTTTCACTATTTAGGGAAAATGAATTCAGCTAGCAAGTTGACTTGATAAAGATCAGAAACCAGACAGAAAACCATTCTGAAATCTCGTATACCGGTACATGTTTGTTTACATTACTTTGACTGCAGAAGCAGTCCTGGCACTGGTGAAAATTTTTTTTGATCAGTGTTTATGACAACAACTAATACTGAATTATAAAAAAAAGAATGTAGTATATTTTATTATGGTAAACTCTGACATGACAATAACAAGAATTGTGACAAGCCAATTAACCCTCTACCACACAATCCCAACTTTTAACGACCCTGAGAAAGAGGCCTTCTGAAAACATTGTGGGAAAAGGAGAAAATGCTGGTAACCAGCATTTTCTCCTTTTTACCACATTGTTTTCTTCCCTTCACAAAACAAATTTCACATTTCATGTCACCTTTATTTTGTTGTCTGCAGATACTTTCAGTTTGGACCAATCTAAAATTTTGTCGTTTGGTAAAGAGTTAATATGACAGTCACCATGTCTTGTGGTCAAACAACAAACCCAAACCAACCACAGTGGAAATATTAGAACCCGGGTTCAGATTGTGACTGAACACACAACAAAACTGGTGTGCCCCTCTTTCACTATATGAATACATGCAAGCTTAAAATCATTATCTCACAAAATAGAAATGAGTGAGAAAGTATATGTACCATAATAATCTATGATAGAATATCACTAGGAAAGCAGTCAGTAACTGAGAACAAATAACTGGAAAGAAAGCTTTAGAAATGATCCTGCTTTTACCCAGCATTTCTTTCCTTTTCCCACAATGTTTTCGAACCTCTTGGAGATGTTTCTCATTATTTGTGTCACATTTAGTATGTCGTCTGAGTTCTTTAAAATTTGGACCAGTACAGCATTAATTTTATCATATGATTAAACATTTCCTTGATCTAGCTGATGTTTTATTTTTTCTACTTGTGTATTGAATCTGATTTTTCACAGGTTATTTCCAGGCATTTTGGCAAATACAAACCTACATGTGGATGAAATTACGTTCCCAAACAACGTTTAAAAGACAAAAACAAAATTCGGTTGAAATACATGAGCATTGTTTATTATGTGATATTCAAAAATACCATCTTCATTCTAAAATGGTAAAATTTGGCTCAAGTAAGCTAGTTCCTGCTCAGTAATGTATATTTCCCCATTGGGGGCCCCTCCATCTGGTATCGACAGGACAAGTTCATCTATCTTTTGTCCAATTACATTCCAGTTGCCATAACAATGTTGGTCACATGACCTTGATCTGATATAAAACATGAAGAGTTCCCCTTTAAAAATCTGTTTCTAAAAATAGAACAGGTCTGCAATACATGTGGTCCAGATTACAAATGGCTGACTGAAGATATGTAAACAGAAGAAAAAGAAGACTGGGTGAAATAGTCAAATTTGTCGGTGAAACAGTTAACAGCTCTCTAGTGTTGCAGAATAGATGTGTATTGAAATTTCATACTATGCCTAGATATAGATTTGTGTGTATTGAAATGTTGTATAGGTATTTTATGTGTTTTACTGTAACAGTAATAGATCTATGTTTATCTTTGTATGTATTTAATGATTTACACCTACAAGGTTCCAAGGGTTATTTTTTTTAAGAGTATAGCTTTGGTACAGTGAAGTTTACATCTGTAGACATTTTTTTCAATTTTGCAGCAGATTGCCAGTGAAAATATAATAACACGCTGAGAATTGCTTGTTAAGAGCAATTACTCCATTTGCTAATAATGTGTTCACACTAAAATGATCTAGTGTATTTTCTGTTTCATACTGTCAGTAGTTTACAATACAGTTTTCGGTCATTTGAGATGAATTGGTTGTTTAACTCATTACCGTATGACAATATTTTAGACTGGTTCAAATTGAAAGCGTTTGCAGACGACAAAACAAAAGTGACTGATAATTTGAAATTTGTTTTTTGAAGGGTAGAAAGCATTGTGGGAAAAGGAGAAAATGCTGGTTACCAGCATTTTCTCCTTTTCCCACAATGTTTTCTAAAGGCTTCTTTCTCAGGGGCGTCAAAAGTAGGGATTGTGTGGTAATGGGTTAAGGTAATGAACTGACATGGGCGTGTTGAGTTGAACCTTTGCTAGACAACCCCGTGTTGAAGAGGAAGAGAGCCTTGTAACTTAAACCCATTACTACACAATCCCTATTTTTTACGACCCTGAGAAAGAAGCCTGTATAAAACACTGTGGGAAAAGGAGAAAATGCTGGTAACCTGCATCTGCTCAAAATGTTTCCTACACTTCACAAAACAAATTTCAAATTTTCAGTCATTTTAAATATTGTCGTCTGCTAATGCTTTCGATTTGAACAAGCATAAAATATTGTCGTTTGATAATGAGTAAAACGCACAATCTCAAGTTTTAATATTGTGGGTAAAGGAGAAAATGCTGATTGTCCACCTGCATTTTCTCCTTTTCCCACAATGTTTTCAAAAGGCTTCTTTCTCAGGGTCGTTAAACTTGGGGATTGTTTGGTAAAGGGTTAAATGAACCACAAAGAATTGTTGAAAGAAGTAGGACAAGGTAAAAGTTGTAGGTAGATGAATTAGTTGCATATATTTACAATTCAATATATAAAACAATATGGTAAGTTGATAAACTGTTGATGAAGAGACAAAATATTTCTCTTTCTGTTACAGAGATTGTGGAGGTTTTCTCATACCTGTACTTTGAAAGTATGTATACAGGAAAGCTATTGCCCATTACCTCTTTATAAACTCTTTACCAAACGACAAAATTTAAGACTAGTCCAAATTCAAAGCATTTGCAGACGACAAATTTATTGTGACTCAAATTCTGAAAATTGTTCTGGAAAGGATAGAAAACATTATGGTAAAAGGAGGAAATGCAGGTTACCGGCATTTTCTCCTTTTCCCGCAATGTTTTCTAAAGGCTTCTTTCTCAGGTCATCAAAAGTAGGGATTGTGTGGTAAAGAGTTAAATCTAGATCTCTACAAGACAAAAAAGTTTTGTACCTGTTCAAACGGAAAGTGATTTTCAGGCTCCCAAAGCAGCTGAGATGCATTGTATAACTCTGTACCACACAATAAAATTTTAGACTTGTCCAAATTGGAAGCATTTGCAGACAAAATTGATATGACTCAGAAATTGGAATTTGTTTTGGGAAGGGTAGAAAACATTGTGGGAAAAGGAGAAAATGCTGGTTACCAGCATTTTCTCCTTTTCCCACAATGTTTTCTAAGGCTTCTTTCTCATGGTCGTTGAAAGGCTGGATTGTGTGGTAATGGGTTAACTCATTACCAAACAACAAAATTTTCGGTTCGTTTAAATCGAAAGCATTTGCAGACGACAAAAGAAAAGTGACTGAAAATTTGAAATATATTTTGTGAAGGGTAGAAAACATTGTTGGAATAGGAGAAAATGCTGGTTACCAGCATTTTCTCCTTTTCCCTACATGGTTTCAGAAGGTTCTTTCTCAAGGTCATTAAAACTAGGTATTGTGTGGTAATGGGTTAAGAAGATATGTCGATGATTAGCCCACTATGCTTCGGCAAGTCCCCACATGACTGTACATATAGTGAAGGTAGCAAATATTTCATTAGCTTAACCCTTCACCACGCAATCCCAAGTTTTCTTTTTCCAACAGTGTTTTCTTCCAGTCCATTGTAGAGAAGAATTGCATCATTTTTTACATTTAAACAGTTGCCTGCAAATGCTTTGAAATTAGTCTTCAACTTTGTCATCTTGTAAAGGGTTAAATTAAGCAAAGAATATAGAATACATGTATTTTTAAAAATTTTAATGTTCCCTGCTGCAAATTTGTTTCACGCGTTAATAATCTAACTCCTTTACTATCCAATTTACACTTTTTCTTGAACTTTAAAAACCTATGAAAACTTGAATTATTGGAAAATAAGAAAAAGCTACAATTCTGAGATTTAACGACCCTTCAAAATTGAGACTTTTTTAAAAATCTTGTCGGAAAAAGGAGAAAATGCTGGTAAAACCAGCATATTCTCCTTTTATCTTAAAGTTTCCTGATCTTTAGAAACAAGTCCAATCATTTAACTCATTACCACACAATCCAGACTTAACGACCCCGAGAAAGAAGCCTATTAAAAACATTGTGGGAAAAGGAGAAAATGCTGGTAACCAGCATTTTCTCCTTTTTCCACAATGTTTTCTACCCTTCCCAAACCAAATATTAATATTTCTGTCACATTTATTTTTTCATCTGTAAATGCTTTCAATTTGGACCAGTCTAAAATTTTCTTGTGTGGTAATGAGTTTTAAGGCACATTTAATTTGTCGTCTACAATGTTTTGAAATTTGACAAGTCTAAAATATTGTTTTGTGGTGAAGAGTTAGTCACCACTCTCCATTTCCCACAATGATTGTAACCATTTCAAAGAAAAATCTCATGATTGAAACCGCTTTTAATTTTGTGTCTGAGAATGTATTTCGAACTCTATACCAAATGACAAACCTTGGACTAGTTGGCCCAAATTGAAAGCACTTACAGAAGACAAAACGTTTCTCAAAAATTGAAATTTGTTTCCTGCAGGGTTGAAAACATTGTCGGGGAAAAGGAGAAAATGCTGGTTACCAGCATTTTCTCCTTTTCCCACCATGTATTCTAAAAGCTTCCATTTCAGTGTTGTAAAAAGCAGGGATTGTGTGGTAAAGGTATAAATTGATGATTCTAAAATGGTAGACTAGTATAGGGAGTAAAATATATTTAAAAATGCCAAAGGGGAAACGTAGACAAAAAAGACTAAAGTAATGCTATATTATAATAAAGGTATTTTGAAAACATTCTATTGCTAATTAGATTACCGGTACAAGATTTTAGAAAAACAAATGTATTGTGGATCAAAATCTGATTTGTTATTTTGAGATGTAATATCTCATCTATGCATATTCTGCCTGAAAAAAGTTACCTTGAAAGTTTCACTTGGTACATAAGGTCAAGGGTGAAAATCTTATCATTGTCAATATGCTGGGAACCAGGAAATCATTCTGGGGCCCCAATTGGGGAATAAAAAGAAAAGCTCTTTTCCAGAGAGGCACCTTGTGCATAGGTTTAAAGGTTAATTTTAAGGTATAATTAGTTTGTTAAGACGTAATATTTTGTGTAAAGATTTCTTCATTTGTTCATAATATGATGTTATACACAGTTAATTATTATTCACTTTTAGTATGTTAGAGATTTACAATCAAATCAGGGAAGGGTCAAGAAAAATGGATCTTGTGAAATGTGGATGTTGTTAGCATCCAGACTAGCTTTGTTCTGCATGTTGTTGCAATATCAAAACTAAAAGTTGTGAAGATGTTGAGAAATACGACAGTGATGATTATAGATGTAAGGTCATGCATTAAAAGTTGAAGTCACTCTCAATCAACAAGAGTAAAATTATTTCCCTCAGGGCAGTTATTGTCTGTTCAGCTATGACTTGGCACTGATTACAATATATGAATGCCTTTTTTCTTCCCCTTGTTTAACCCATTACACACAATCCCAACTTTTGACAACCCTGAGAAAGAAGCCTTTAGAAAACATGGTGGGAAAAGGAGAAAATGCTGGTAACCAGCATTTTCTCCTTTTCCCACAATGTTTTCTACCCCTTCACAAAAAAAAATTACAAATTTTCAGTCACTTTTATTTTGTCGTCTGCAAATGCTTTCGATTTGGATGGGTTTAAAAATTTTTCGTATGGTAATGAGTTAAAACCTTACAACACAATCGCATGTCCAATGACTTTGAAATAATATTTGAAAACTGTGAGGGAAATAGAGTCATTTCTAGTATCCAACTATATTTTCTATTGTTTCCAAGATGGATCTTGCCATTCAAACTACATTTTGATTTGTCATCCATAATTTGCTTCCTTTTTGGACTAGTGTATTGACTTGTCATAAAGAGTAGAATTGAGGCAGAAGAAGAAATCATTCTTGAACAAGAGCAGTTTCACCTTTTTTGCGCCCAATCCGGTGGCTCAATGTTGAGCGTGCTTGACTCATGAACTGGTGGTTGTAATTTCAGTTGAGGTAAACTTTCTTTCCGGTGTATTTTCGCCTCTCACCTCTGCTGAAGCATGTGAGAAAAGTAGTCGGTGGCTTTGGAAAGAAAGTTGTGTTAGTTCTGGTGTGAGAAAGCCAGGAAACATATGTGCATCACCAACCGCCATGATACGACCTCAACTGTTAAAGTGGCGTTAATCCCCAATACAACCAAATCCTTTTTTGCACATTTTGTTTTTCATATCTATTCATAATATATGACTTCAATTTATGTTGATTATCTGTCTGTAAAAGTTTTTACAAACCAACTAAATGTTAATCTTGTCGAAACTAAAAGAATTAGGTATCAGCAATTGAAATATCGCTCAAATGACTGAATTTGTCTGTTATTGTGTAGAAAACATTGTGGGAAAAGGAGAAAATTCTGAAAAGACGTCTTTCCAAGGGCCATTAAACTTAGAGTAGAGGTCTTAACACATTACCACACAATCCCTACTTTTGATGCCCCTGAGATAGAAGCCTTCAGAAAACATTGTGGGAAAAGGAGAAAATGCTAGTAAACAGCATTTTCTCCTTTTCCCACAATGTTTTCTACCCTTCACAAAATAAATTTCACATTTTCAGTCACTTTTAGTTTTTCATCTGCAAATGCTTTCAATTTGGACAAGTTTAAAATTTTGTCGTCTGGTAATGAGTTAACTCTTTACCAAACAATCCCTGGCTTTTACGACCCTGAGATAGAGGCCTTTTGAAAACATTTTGGGAAAAGGAGAAAATGCTGGTGACCAGCATTTTCTCATTTTCCCACATCTTTTTCTACCCTTCTGGAAAGAAATATCAGTTTTTGAGATACGTTTATTTTGTCATCTGCATGTGTTTTCAATTCGGATCTATCTAAAATTCTGTTGTTGCGTAAAGAGTTAATTGGGGTGTTTTCAAAGTTCTCTTCTTCAAATCTGGTTCAGTGGTCAAATAAAAAATGTCTCATTACCTAGAAGGATTTAAAAACATCTGTAGCAGGAATCATTGTCAGAATTAAGAAAAAAAAATCTGATATAATTTGGCATGTCTTTCTGTGTCTTTTCAGACTATATTACTGTTTATGCCTGTATAAAGAACTGTGCTGAGATATGGAGACTAGAAGATCAGGAAAAGGTATGCTAAACAAGTAAAATCTGTAGAAAAAGATAGTTAGGTTTAACAAGAGCTCCAGACAGAGGGAGTGATTTTGATTTCAAAAAAGAAAATATTAATAATTATTCTCCACTAAACCCTATGTTGTGGGTACTCATTAGAATTGTCTCGATGAGACAATTCTTATGAGTACCCACAACATAGGTTTTCGAAGAGAAATAATGGATTTAGGAAACTATCACTTCCTCTTATCTGGAGCTCGAGATCTGTGTAAGAGATACTGGAATTTAAGGAGTGAAGCTCTTTTGTGGCACAGGATGAAGTATACTAATGAAAAGTAACCTCTTGAGCAATTGCCCCTTTTTCCTCACTGTTTTTTTTTTAATACATTTAGGACAGATAGACTCTTTACAGGCTGCGTCTTCTTTTGCCTAGGGTTTTTTCAAGTGATGTACTGCCAATTGAACAAGGCTGTTCGCAGAATCCATACATAAATAATAATGTAAATACATGTATATGATCAACTCTTTCAGCAAATGAAATGATGCTATTAGTTGAACAAATTGACATGAAATAAATGACATCTATTACCATATATTACACGCTTGAATTATTGTCCGAACTTAGCTTCAGCTAATGTCGACTGCATGCGGAACTATGTGCATGTTTTTGAACTCTTTAGGTGGCCAATAGATTTATAGTGTCTTCAAAAAATACTTAAAATATCTAAAATGCAGTTTCTGTGCAGCCTGATCTTCATCTATGCCATCCATAAAAGCTTTTCGATTTGGCTGTAGCGCAGTAAGGGTCACACCCGACATTTATTGTTTAACAGAATTTCAGTACGGTCCTATTACACCCGATGATTTAAATATTCACGTTTTAATTATTCTTTGCATAAAGGTCAATTTCATGTCAATTTATATCAGTAATACATAAATTAGCAGGGAATTCCTGCATGATCCATAAACTTGCAGCCAATTTCAAAACACTTTCAGAATACTTTAACCCTTTACCACACAATCTCGACTTTTAACGACCCTGAGAAAAGAAAAGAGCCTGTTGAAAACATTGTGGGAAAAGAAGAAAATGCTGGTAACCAGCATTTTCTCCTTTTCCCACAATGTTTTCTACCCTTCCCAAACCAATTTTAATTTTTCAGTCACATTCATTTTGTTGTCTGCAAGTCCTTTTAATATTTGGATCTGTCTAAAATTTTCTTGTGTGGTAAAGAGTTAAACTTATGTTTGAATCTACTCTTTTTTTTTGTTGAAATAGTAACTAAACCCTTTGAAGAGGGTGTACATGAATAAAATCTGAAGGAAACATTGTTCCTACATTTTTGCCCAGTCATGACATTATTCAGTCAACACTTTGCCATACTCCATTTTCAGTTGCGCTAGGTCATTATTTATGCACATATCTATGCCATCTTCCCATTACACATTTTTTTTTTCAGATTCTATGATAGATTTTGTGTAATGTAAATGTACATGTATAATGTGTAACATAAAGCAGTCATTAGCTCTGGTTTATTATCAATAAATGCAGTGATATTATTGTTTTAAAAAGCTCTTGTTTTAGATAAAAATGTTGTCTGCAACAGAATAAAGGTAAAGTGAAAAGGGGGGAAGGTTAAAGCTATGTTTACATACAGGAACATTCCCCCCCTTGGATACCTCAAAGTTATAGTTTTGTATCCTAATGAATATGGATAAGTCAAGTGTGCAGATTTATTTGTGTGATATTCATAGAGTACTTTGATTTTTGTTAGGCAAATGGGTTCAGTCTGTTTTGTAGTACATATATATGGTTTCATTTGAAACACTGTACAATTCTATATTTCCCAGATGATGGAAATTTTAAACGGGTCCATCCATATTTGACTGTTAACCCTTTCCCAAACGACAAATTTTAGACTCTTCCAAACTGAAAGACTTTGCAGACGACAATTTTGAATTTGATTAAAATGGTAGAAACTCTCCTAAAGGGTAGAAAACACTGTGGGAAAAGGAGAAATTGCTCGTTACGAGCAATTTCTCCTTTTCTCCCAGTCTTTTCTAAAGACTTGTACTGCAGACACGTAAAAACCAGGGCTTGTTTAGGAAAGACTCAACCCATTACCACACAATCCCTACTTTTGATGACTCTGAGAAAGAAAGCCTTAGAAAACATTGTGGGAAAAGGAGAAAATGCTGGTAACCAACATTTTCTCCTTTTCCCACAATGTTTACTACCCTCCACAAAACAAATTTCAAATTTTAAGTCACTTTAATTTTGTCGTCTGCAAATGCTTTCTATTTGAACAAACCTAAAATTTTGTCGTTTTGTAATGAATTTACGAAAAGACGAAATCTTAAAAACATGTCCATCCTTTTTTTTTTCCCTTTTTCTGCCATATTTTCAAAAGCTTTTATCAGAGTCGGAAATGTGTGGTCAAGAATTAACTCATTACCAAATGACAAAGTTTTAGGCTTGTACAAATCGAAAGCATTTGCAGACGACAAAATTAAAGGGACTGAAAATTTTAAATTTGTTTTATGAAGCGCAGAAAATATTGTGGGAAAAGGAGGAAATGCTGGTAACCAGCATTTTCTCCTTTTACCACAATGTTTTCTAAAGGCTTCTTTCTCAGGGTCGTCAAAAGTAGGGATTATGTGGTCAAGGATTAAAGCATAATTTGCAGTCCACAGTGTGGTTAGGACAGCAGGATTTTTCTTTGCACGATTGAAACATGAAGAGAAAGTTATGACTATCAGCACATTATATATAGCCACAATTTTTTCCCTATCTAGCAACATCTTTTTTTCTTTGGATCATATATTTTTGGATTACCTATTTGGGAAAGGGTTAATGCATGCAGATTTTGTTAAATCCAATTTTAGGAGACTGCGTATTTTCTCCTTTTTATAAGCAGTCTAACTTGTTTCTAAGAAGGTTGAATAAGGAAACATAATGGAAGTAGAATTCATCGGCAGAAAATAAGTATTGATTTAGTTCTACTTCGACAGAAATTCTGGCAAATGCAGACAACATTCTGCATCATTTCCCCTCGCTACCGAAACAAGACAATGTATAAACATGGTTTTCTTTTCACTCCATCAGCATGAAAAATATTACACCTTAACCCGCGAGAAGATTAAACCCTTTACCAAACAATCCCTGGTTTTTACGACCCTGAGATAGAAGCCTTTTGAAAACATTGTGGGAAAAGGAGAAAATGCTGGTAACCAGCATTTTCTCCTTTTCCCACAATGTTTCCTACCCTGCTGGAAACAAAATTAATTTCAAGTTTTGAGTCAAGTTTATTTTCTCATCTGCAAATGCTTTCAATTTGGACCAGTCTAAAATTTTGTCATTTGGTAAAGAGTTAATGAAACTTCCTAGCTAAAAGAAAAAAAAAACCAAAATGCTACTATTTCAAAATTGCTTATTTTTTTTAAAAATATTTCCTTATTAGACAGGGTAGTCCCATGATCAGATTCATTATAGAGATAAGACCAAAATAAGCCCAAAATGAGTGCAATTTCAAAGTTGCTTTTGGTTCAGAATGTCTTAACTCTTTACCACACAATCCTGACATTTTAACGACCTGAAAAAGAAAGCCCTTGAAAACATTGTTGGAAAAGGAGAAAATGCTGGTAACCAGCATTTTCTGCTTTTCCCACAATGTTTTCTACCCTTCCCAAACCAAATTTCAATTTTTCAGTCGCATTTATTTTGTCGTCTGCAAATGCTTTCAATTTGGACTAGTCTGAAATTTTGCCGTTTGATAAAGAGTTAACAAAGAGTGGACAGTGTAGGATAAAGATAGGCTGCATGTATTGTGCAGTCTGATCTTGATTGACATTTATCCAGCATGTCTAGCAGACTTTAGGCAGAGTAGTTTTAAGATCAGACTGCATGTCTTGAGCAGGATTGAAAAGCCTGGGAGCAAAGGGTTTTTCCAGCTTGTCTCCTTTTCCCATAATGTTATCAAAAGGCCTCTTTTGCAGGGTCTTTAAAAATCAGGGTTGTGTGGTTAACATTATACCACACAATCCCGACTTTTAACGACCCTGAGAAAGAAAGCCTTTTGAAAACATTGCGGGAAAAGGAGAAGATGCTGGTAACCAGCATTTTCTCCTTTTTTCCACAATGTTTTCTACCCTTCAAAAATCAAATTTCAATTTTTCAATCACATTTATTTTGTCGTCTGCAAATGCTGTCAATTTGGACCAGTCTAAAATTTTCTCGTTTGGTAATGACTTAAAGAGTTCTTGCATCTGCAAAAAGTATTGACTTATGTCATCCTACACAGCGTAGGCTGAACTCAGTCAAAGCCTTATAGAATTGACAAATGTTTTGTTTGTCAAAGGACCATTCGACCTCTTGATTCAGCCTGTTTCAATACACTGTTGACCTGTATTGTGCAAGAGCTTGTTTGGTTTTTGTACGAAATGGATCCATATTGTGTAATAACTTGTTTGGTATTTGTTTGATATGAATACATATTGTACAACTACTTGTTTGGTTTTGTAGGATATGGACCCTAATTGTGCAATGATTTGTTTGGTCTTTGATTTTTTGTATGAAATTGACCAATAATCTGCAACAAGTTGTTTGCTTAAATCTATAGCAAAGAACATGTTAACTCATTACCAAACGACAAAATTTTAGGTTTGTCAAAATCAAAAGCATTTGCAGGCGACAAAATAAAAGTGACCGAAAGTTTGAAAACTGCTTTTTGAAGGGTGGAAAACATTGTGGGAAAAGGAGAAAATGCTGGTTACCTTTTCCTACAGTGTCTTCTAAAGGCTTCTTTCTCAGGGTGGTCAAAAGTAGGGATTGTATGGTAATGGGTTTAATCCCCTTTCTCCTGAGTGCAGCTTGTATGTTTGCTAGAAAGTTATACATAAATATTGCAGTGTTGTGCCTAGGCCAAAATTTTGGGGGGACACAGGTGTCCCCCTACCTTAATTTCAAGGGGACACTAGAAAAATCTAGGGGACACATTTCATACTTCCATCCGACTCTTGTAACCACGTAAATTTTATGAGCCGATTTTTTCTGAAATGTTCTGTCCTTTTTCTTACTTGTTCCGAAGGTCGAAGAAGCCGCGATCGATTCGGGGTTTTCACAGTCCTCTGTAATTCAATTTCGTCTGCAACTTTTCTATTTTTAACCTTTCCCGACATAAAGTCGGTCAACCGCATCCGGCGTTTCGCCATATTGTTTTATTGACAACAGTAAGACTGGTTTAAATATCGGATTTCCCTAAGCGACTTTATCTCAGTAAATTCTGCGGTCACAGTCTACACTGTGCAGGTGCCCATTGTAATTAACGCAATGTATGTAAATACCGAAATGGACTCCAGATAAGAAAAATTCGTCGGATTTTCGCGAGCGCGCCCGACATCCCGCAATGGCTTAAATTTTAAGGGACATTGTTAAAAAAATTGCGGGAATCCCGCAATCCCGCGGCCTAGGCACAACACTGATGTTGTGTTTGTATAACTCCACAAAAAGAGTCATTGCTACCCAGAGCAATTGCTATCTTTGACTCAAGGCCACAAAAATTGTCTACAGCAATTTGACAGAAGGAGAATAGTAGCCAAAAGGAGTTGAATAGTTTAACCCTGTACCAAACAACAAAATTTTAGACTGGTCCAAATTGAAAGAACTTGCAGACGACGAAAGAAACGTAACTCAAAAATTGAAATTTGTTCCTAGCAGGGTAGAAAACATTGTGGGAAAAGGAGAAAATGCAGGTTACCAGCATTTTCTCCTTTTCCCACAATGTTTTCAAAAGGCTTCTATCTCAGGGTCGTAAAAACCAGGGATTGTTTGGTAAAGGGTTAAATTTTTTTTTTCTGTTTTTCAGAATCAATGAGAAAAACCAGAGCAGCAGGGTCTGCAAGTTTGATCCTTAAAGATGGACCCAAGTTTCTGTATAACAAGGGGTCTCCAAGCCCCGCCAGACGACTACAGAAAATTAAAAAACTGAAGCGGCATATCATAAAACCAACCGGTACATAGGTTTCATACAGTACTTTCAAGACAAATAGCATTGTAACGTGGAAGTCATCATGTGATTTGATACAATCCATTTTGTCTAACAGCGTCTGAATCATCATAGGTCTTTTTTTTTTTGGAAAGAATATATTTATATGGGAACCTCAGCAGTTGCAGTATTTGTTAGTATTGGTTGATTATGACAGGGGTTATGACCATTTGCAACTTCTTTCTGTGCCCATATTCACCAACCGTTCTTAAGAACGTTCTTTGTCTTATTCTCCAGTATTTTCTACATTTGTAAGTAACACAACTTCTGTCTGATTGGCTAAACCATTTGGTTTAGCAAATCAGAAGTTGTGTTACTGACAAGTTTAGAAAACCCTGGAATATAGAAAACCTGGAACATAAGACTAAGAATATTCTCAAGAATGGTTGGTGAATATTGGCCCTTATCTAGCAACAAGGCCTCTGAGAAGAGTGGGTATTTGTCTGTTTGTTGTCTTCAGATAGCAAAAATTTTACCAGATCACAGATAATTAGACTTTTCTGTATTGGAAGTATTCTGTAGACAGCAAATTGAATGTGTTTCAAATGATGTAATTTGCCATCGAAAGGGTAGAAATCAATGTGTAATAAGGAGAAAATGCTGATTACCAGTATTTTCTATGTATCTTTCTAGTGTTATAAAGCGCATTTTCTTGTGGGATTTGTAAAAAGAGGGGATGGTTTGATAAAGGGTTGGTGTAGATTGAATTGGCACAATATTCTCCTTTGCCCACAATGTTTTCAATAGCCTTTTCCTCTTGGTCATTAAAAGAGTACATTTCTTTTAAATAGAAATTGTCTTTTTCTTCTGTAGTAAAAATTGTATTCTAATTTAATTATTTTTCCACACAGATTCCCAGCCTAAAGATAAAAGCCAGGATGAATCGTCTCATGATATTGCAAAAAGAAAAAGTCTTCCGATGGAGTCAAAGCCCCAGACAACCAAAGGGGCCGATGGCCAATCCAAGAGTCCTGGAATTCGAACTCGGCTTTCTACTGGGAGTATTCATATGAATGGAACTATGACTATCTCGACAGCCAAAGAAAGGGCTGAACAAGAAAACATACTGAAGCAGATTGAAAAAGGTAGATGACTGTAGGTTCTGATGGTGATGGAGTGGTATTTTACATCACTTTTACATCATTAGTTCAGCTGTTTTCACTTGATCCACTTTGTTTTATCCAGTGGGTGTCCCAGGGTCAGTATCACCAACCATTATTAAAAACATTCTTAGTCTCATTCTTTAGAATTTTGTCAATGTGAAAGTAACAGAACTTCTGATTTGCTAAACCATTTGGTTTAGCCAATCAGAAGTTTTGTTACTTTCACAGAAAATCTTGATAAGTAAGACAAAGAATGCTCTTGAGAATGGTTGGTGAATACGGACCCTGGTTTCAAAGCCCAGGTATGCTTGCTTAGAGTGGTACAAACGATGAAGTGTCTTGTATAGAACTAAGATAGATGCTTTATAAGAACAGGTAAATTTGCTCATGTTTGCTTTCTCTGGGACTTTGATGTATGCTTGCCGAACACTTATCCACATAATTTCATTTTGATGAAATTTTTTTTTCAAAACTTGTTGGAAAAGGGATAAAATGCAGGTAGAAAAGTTTTGTAACCTTTCAAAGAGTAATGCAGTCATTTAAGCAACATAGTGGTATTGATTTTTATTTTGATTTGTGCAAGTGCTTTCAGTTTGTATGAAGCTAGAATTATGTTTTTATGAAAAGAAATAAGAATTTACAAAACACCTACAAGATATGTCTAAATTGAAAGCATTTACAGATTATTTTTTAATCAGGTTCAAATGACAGAATTTGGCTTTGAAAGGAAAGAAATTAAGAATTATCTATGATATTTTCTTAAGGCTTTGTTCTCAAGATCATTAACCCTTTACTCCATAGATACTCATTTCTACGCATTGCTTGTATTGTAGGAGCCTTCGGAAAACATTGTGGCAAAAGGTGAAATTGCTCATGACGAGCAATTTCACCTTTTGCCACAATGTTTTCTGTGCTATCAAAAAGCTGTCATATACACATAAGAAACGGCTTCATCCTTGCTGTTATTTAGGGTCAATTAGAGATACCATAGAAATGCGTTATGGGGTAAAGGGTGAATACTTGTGATAATTAGCTAGAGGATTAACCCCACCTGGTAGATCAGTGATAACCTGGTAGATCAGTGATAACCTGGTAGATCTGTGATAACCTGGTGGATCAGTGATAACCTGGTAGATCAGTGATAACCTGGTGGATCAGTGATAACCTGGTAGATCAACCTTGTAGTAACTGATTCCATACCTCATTGGCAAACTTTCTTTCTGCCATTTTTTTGTCTGTCAACTCTGATAAAGAGGAAAAAGCCGTGACACATAATTATGCATATGGGCACTGGCGGCAGTAATATGACCTAAGTTGTTAAAACTCCTTAAACTTCAATACAAGTTAACTCATTTCCAAAAGACGAAATTTATGGCGTGTTCAAATCAAAATCATTTGCAGAGGACAAAATAAAAGTGACTGAAAATTTAAAATTTGTTTTGTGAAGGGTAGAAAACATTGTTGGAAAAGGAGAAAATGCTGGTTACCAACATTTTCTCCTTTTCCAACTGTGTTTTTGAACCCATTACTACACAATCCCTACTTTTTGCCACCCCTGAGAAAGAAGCCTTTTGAAAACACTGGGGGAAAAGGAGAAAATGCTGGTAACCAGCATTTTCTCCTTTTCCCACAGTGTTTTCTACCCTTCCCAGAACAAATTTCAATTTTTCAGTCACCTTTATTTTGTCGTCTGCAAATGCTTTCAATTTGGACCAGTTTAAATTTTTCCTGTGTGCTAAAGAGTTTAAGGCTTCTTTCTCAGGTTCGTCGAAAGTAGGGATTGTGTGGAAATGGGTTAACAAAGGTAATGGGTTGTTTGCTTAGTAAAGATGGCCTGGCAGTTAGACAGGTTTTACTCTACCATCAAAAACGTGAAATGGTAAATTTTGAATTTTAGATGTGGCAAGCTCTGCTATTACATCAACCAAGAAACGAAGCAATAGCTCCAGTACAGATGTCCCAGTGGCTGATCCACCCCCGCCGAAGAAACGGAAGATAGGTCGTAATGATGGCAGTGGAGAGGTACGATTAGGAGATATTCTAGGACGGAGAATTTCCCCATCCAGAAAATCGGGGAAATTTTCAAAAAAAAAAATGTGGGGGTGGCAAAATTTTCAAGAAGTACCCAGAAAAGTGAGCTGTTTTGGAAAAGTTGTTAATTACTGGGTCAATTTGAAAGTGGGCCATTTTGATCCACCCTCTATCGATGGAGGTTGCTTCAGTTTAGTTTAACCCTTTCCCAAACGACAAACTTTTGGATTAGACCAAATTGAAAGTATTTGCAGACGACAATTCAACTCTTGCTGAAAAGATTATTTCTGTCTATGATAGAGTAGAAAACATTGTGGGAAAAGGAGAAAATGCTGGTTACCAGCATTTTCTCCTTTTACCACAATGTTTTCAAAAGGCTGCTATTCCAGACCCATAAAAACCAGGGATTGTTTGGGAAAGGGTTAAACATAATATTAATTTTACAAAGGTTGAGGCACAAGCTCATACAACTTATACTAATCTCTTCTGATTCTGCTGCCTGGGAACTACACCAGTACTCTCGCCAGAAATGTGGGCCAATGAAATATCCCAAAGTTGACATCTGTCCACAGGTATCAAACTCATGACCTTATGTTTACCAGGCTGATGCTCTACCTCACAACCACAGACACCACAGTTGCTTTTGTTGATTTGAATTTGATGTGTAAACAGCTTTGGCAGTGTTGCCATTTTAACTTGCGTTTTGGACTCTTTCTGCAAAGGACTTTCACACAATGGGTCTGAATTTATGCAGGATCTGGTTATTTGCGTTTTCTCCTTTTCCAACAATGTTTTAACCCTTTCCCAAACAATCCCTTGTTTTTACGGGTCTGGAATAGTAGCCTTTTGAAAACATTGTGGGAAAAGGGGAAAATGCTGGTAACCAGCATTTTCTCCTTTTCCCACAATGTTTTCTACTCTATCGTAGACAGAAATCATCTTTTCAGCAAGAGTTGAATTGTCGTCTGCAAATGCTTTCAATTTGGTCTAGTCCAAAAGTTTGTTGTTTGGGAAAGGGTTAATAAGGCTTCTTTCTCAGGGTCGTTAAAAGTCGGGATTGCGTGGTAAAGAGTTAATTGAGAAGAAGAACACCATAAAAGCGGTACTTTGACAGGCAAAAAATTTACAAAGAACAAAAAAAGTTGACCATTGTCAGCTTGCATGGACTGCAGAGGTTGACATGGGTTAATACTTTTCATGGATACATTGAATCTTATTTTCACAGAAGATGAGTCATTTCTATTGTGGAAAGAAGATTGCAAAAGTTTGAAGAAACAGTGATAACATTATATATTTTTAGCTCACCTGAGCACAACGTGCTCAAGGGGAGCTTTTAGGATCACCTGGTGTCCGTCGTCCGTCGTGCGTCGTGCGTCGTCCGTCGTGCGTCGTCAACAATTCTTTAAACATCAACTCCTCCTAAACCGCTGGGCGGATTTGGACCAAACTTGGCAGGAATGTTCCTTGGGAGGTCCTCTTTAAAAATTGTTCACAGAATTTGATTCCATCAAAAACTCTGGTTCCCATGGCAACCAAATGGAATTTTTTAGCAAATTCTTTAAAAATCTTCTCCTCTGAAACCGCTGGTTGGATTTTAAAATAATTTCACAGATATGTTCCTTGGGTGACCCTTTTCAAAAATTGTTCGTGAAATTTTGATTCGTCAAAAAATGTGGCTCTGGTGAATGGGGGCTTCTTGCACTATACAGAAATGAAGGAATTCTTTAAAAATCTTCTCCTCTGAAACCGCTGGTTGGATTTTAAAATAATTTCACAGATATGTTCCTTGGTTGACCCTTTTCAAAAATTGTTCGTGAAATTTTGATTGGTCAAAAAATGTGGCTCTGGTGAATGGGGGCTTCTTGCACTGTACAGCAATGAAGGAATTCTTAAAAAATCTTCTTCTCTGAAACCGCTGGTCAGATTTTGAAATAATTTCACAGAGATGTTCATTGGGTGACCCTTTTCAAAAGTTGTTCGCGAAATTTTGATTGGTCGAGAAACATGGCTCTGGTGAATGGGGGCTACTTGCACTATACAGAAATGAAGAAATTCTTAAAAATTCTTCTTCTCTGAAACCGCTGGCCAGATTTTAAAATAATTTCACACAGATGTTCCTTGGGTGACCCTTTTTAAAAATTGTTTGCGAAATTTTGATCCGTCAAGAAACATGGCTCTGGTGAATGGGGGCTTCTTGCACTATACAGAAATGAAGAAATTCTTAGAAATTCTTCTCTGAAACCGCTGGCCAGATTTTGAAATAATTTCACAGAGATATTCCTTGGGTGACCCTTTTCTAAAATTGTTCGCGAAATTTTGATTGGCCAAGAAACATGGCTCTAGTGAATGGGGGCTACTTGCACTAGATGGAAATGAAGAAATTCTTGAAAATTCTTCTTCTCTGAAACCCGTGGTCAGATTTTAAAATAATCTGACAGAGATGTTCCTTTGGTGACCCTTTCCAAAAGCTGTACATATAATTTTGATCCGTCAAGAAACATGGCTCTTGTGAATGAGGGCTACTTGCACTATACGGACATGATGAAATTCTTTAAAATTTTCTTTCTCTGAAACCCCTGGTCAGATTTTGAAATAATTTCAGAGAGATGTTCCTTGGGTGACCCTTTTCAAAACTTGTTCGTAAATTTTGATCCATCAAGAAACATGGCTCTCGTGGATGGGGGTTACTTGCTCTTATACAGAAATGAAGAATTCTTAAAAATTCTTCTTTTTGAAACTGATGGTCAGATTTCGAAATGACTTTTACAGGTGACCTTTTGAAAACTGCTTGGCAAAATTATAAATTTGGTTCCAATGTTTCAACGCTAAAAAAGAAAAAAAAAAAATAGACTATGGTCATCTCAAAAATTCAGGTGAGCGATCCAGGGCCATCTTGGCCCTCTTGTTTTAAAATCTTTTTTCAGGACAACAGAAATGATTATTATTGTTGGTTATGTCATAAGGAAGGAATTGTTGTTTGTTGTGAATTGTGCCCACGGGTTTATCACACAAAGTGTCTCGAATTAGCAGGTGAACTGCCGAATGATTGGGTGTGCCCAGAATGTGAGGTAAGGTAAAACTATCACAAAGTATATAAGTCAGCGCATGTACGTGTATTAGCTTGGAAAAAGGATCCATTTTGTGTTTGTTAATTCCTTGTTTAACCCATTACCCCACACTCCCTACTTTTGATGACCCTGAGAAAGAAGGCTTTAGAAAACATTGTGGGAAAAGGAGAAAATGCTGGTAACCAGCATTTTCTGCTTTTCCCACGATGTTTTCTACCCTTCACAAAACAAATTTTAATTTTTGAGTCATGTTTTATTTGTCGTCTGCAAATGCTGTCAATTTGGACCAGTCTAAAATTTTGTCGTTTGGTAGAGTGAACAGATTAACTCATTACCACAGGACAAAAATGTAGACTTGTACAACCTGAAAGCATTTGCAGACATCAATTTAAATGATGTTTTTAAATGATGAAATCTGTCTTTGATGGAGTAGAAAAACATTGTGGAAAAAGGAGAAAATGCTCCTTTTCCCATAATGCTTTCTAAAGGCTTTTCTGACAGGGTCGTTAAAACTTGTGATTGTGTGGTAAAGAGTCCCAAATTTGTAGTTATACTCTAGGTACCAAATGGCAGATTAGCCATGCTCAGGAAAATGTGGGCTTCATGCAATCTGCAGCCTTGCACAGTCTTGAGGCTGACAAGGGTCAAAACCTTTTGGTACACTTTTTTTACATGTCCAAGGACCATTTTACCTCAGGATTCAGTAGGCTGTCAGACGAAATGGCTTTGCAACACACTAAAAGGGGAATTCAGACATTTTGTGTAAAGTTTCTTCTGGAATCAGCCTGCGCAGTCTGTGCAGGCTAAACCGAAACGACACTTTCCTTTTGTATGTAATTTTCTGTTTTGTATGAGTCTACTGTATCACAAAAGCTAATGTAGTCATAAAGTGCTGTCTCTGATTAGCCTGCACAGGCTAACCTGAGACAACACTTTATGCAAATGTCGGAATGCCCCATTTCACGTATTGCAAGCCCAACAGATTTTGATGGATCCATAATTATGTGATGACTTGCTTAATGATTATGTGATGACTTAGTATATTGCATTGCAGACATGCATTAAATCTTAACAAAACGACAAAATTTTAGGTTTGTCCAAATCGAAAGCATTTTGCTGATGACAAAATAAAATTTACTGAAAATTTGAAATTTTCTTTGTGAAGGGTAGAAAACATTGTGGGAAAAGGAGAAAATGCTGGTTACCAGCATTTTCTCCTTTTCCCACAATGTTTTCTAAAGGCTGCTTTCTCAGGGCCGTCAAAAGTAGGGATTGTGTGGTATTGGGTTAAGCCCACTTTTCTTAGAGTACGGGTCAAATACATTCCATACAAACAAGGCTACAATTTTTTTTGTCCGAGAACGGGTACAGCAATTTCATTGTGAAAAAAGAATGTATGTGTTACAGAAAATTATGAGGGCTGAATGTACAGACACAAGATCCAAATCTATGGAGATGCTGACACTAGATCAACTCTGTAGTCTACTCATGTACGCGCTGGAGCGGATGAACCATGCAGGGGTATGCATCTTTGAAACATGTTACAGTTTTTTACACTCTTGACAACAAAATGGAACGGGGGGGGGGGGGGGGGAGGGGGGGGGTTACACTAGAATCGCCATGGCTGTCTGTCTGTCCATCTGTCTGTCCATACACACTAATTTGTCCGGCAAAGTACTCAGACAGTTTTTCGGGTACTGAACTTAAATTTACACACTATATCACACATAAATGAAGTTGTGCTTGTGCACTTTACATGTCCCTGCTGCAATTTGTTGTGGAATTATCTCCCCTTGAACTTTTTTGATCTGTTTTGTACTAAACCATCCTGCATTCTGTGACAAAAATCTGTTTTTTGACAAAGAGCTGGTGGACAGCATGATCACAAATGATAGCTCTAGCTGGACTTGGTTGTCCTTGAAATGAAAGCATTATATCCAGTCATTTAGGGGATATTAGCAAGTCAACTTTTGTATTGAGGCAATTAGGAAATCCTTGCTTGTCTTGGTATTAGGGTAATTAGAAAATCTTATCATATTGGAGCAAATAGAAAGTCCTTGTTTGTATGCTTGGTCAGTTTTGAAATTCCTGCTTTTCTTTCTGTAAGGGCAATTAGGAATCTTTGTTAACTATTTGGCAATTAGAAAATCTTTATATTTGGGCAATAAGGAAATCTTTACATTAGGACCATTACAAAATTTTTGTATGAGGACAATGAGGAAATTTTTGTTTCTAATTGAGCAATTAGGAAATTTCTGTATCGGGTCAATTAAAAAATTTTGGTTTAAATTAGTGAAACTATGAAGTCTTTGCTAGTCTGTGGGGCTGTAAGTGTGAATACATGTACATAATTATACTTTGCAGAGCGAACCCTTTCAAAAGCCAGTAGATATGGCGCTAGTACCGACCTATTCAGACTATATATTCAATCCAATGGATTTGGACACTCTTGAGAAGGTATGTAAAGTTATATTTGAATTTGGATGGGTCTAACATTTTTCGTGTGGTAAAGAGTTAACCCTTTCCCAAATAATCCCTGGTTTTTACGGGTCAGGAATAGAAGCCTTTTGAAAACATTGTGGGAAAAGGAGAAAATGCTGGTAACCAGCATTTTCTCCTTTTCCCACAATGTTTTCTACCCTATGATATAGAAAAATTGTCTTTTTAGCAACTGTTAAGTTGTCATCTGCAGAATGCTTTCAGTTTGGTGTGGTCCAAAATTTGCAATTTTGGAAAAGGTTAACTCATTGCCAAATGACAAAATTTTAGGTTTGTCCAAATCAAAAGCATTTGCAGACGACAAAATAAAAGTTACTCAAGAATTGAAATTTGTTTTGTGAAGGGTAGAAAACATAGTGGGAAAAGGAGATGATGCTGGTTACCAGCATTTGCAGACGACAAAGTAAAAGTTACTCAAGGATTGAAATTTGTTTTGTGAAGGATAGAAAACATTGTGGGAAAAAGGAGAAAATGCTGGTTACCAGCATTTTCTCCTTTTCCCATAATGTTTTCTAAAGGCTTTTTTCTCGGGGTCGTCAAAAGAAGGGATTATGTGGAAATGGGTTAAGGTAAGCTCTTTAATAAGAAAAGGGGTTCCATCTATCTCTGTAGTCCTTTCTACCAAGTTTGATATGACATAATTATGTATACATGAAATAAATTTTGTCCGACAGCCGACCGAAACATGAGGTAAAATGTTTCCATGACATACAGAAAGCTCACAAAAAGAAAAGAAGTTTCAACCCATACTAGCCTCATCTTCGCAAACCAAGGCTGACAATTCACTACCGCTATTCTACCCTTGGCGGATAGAGCTTGATTTTTACATTACCCCGATACGCTTTCTCTTTGGATGCAGCCAGCTCTAAATGCAATGAATGAAATCGCTCGTAGCATTTCATCTTTGATGAAAATAAAATAAGATCGTTACCTTCCGAATAGAAGGTAAACATGGAAACCCACGTGGATGTCTGCTTATAGCTTCATGTGTATTTGTAAGCGGTTTATAAAATGATATTTCACTGGCTTTTAGAAATATGATGTAAAGGTGGGGTATTAGCTAGCATCCAATAGAGGGCGCATCGCAGGAATCTTGAAATCAGGCTCAGTCAGCCAAGGTAAGATCCATGTAGTGATTGTAACCTTGGCTCACGAAGATGTTCGAGCCTTTGCAGGCTGACATAGGTTGAAACTTTTTCAGATGCATTAAACCCTCTTTTTTACATAGCATGGCACATTTAACCCTTTGCCACACAATGACGACCTTTGATGACCCTGAGGAAGAGGCCTTTTGAAAACAATGTGGGGAATGGAGAAAATTGTGGTAACCAGCATTTTCTCCTTTTTCCTCAATGTTTCTAAAAGGCTTCTTTTTTCAGGGGCGTCAAAAGTAGGGATTGTGTGGTAATGGGTTAAAGCACCTAGATGTGATCTTTGATCTACACTGTCTGCTATCCTTGTACAATCTGAACAAAAATTACCCCCAGCTAGCAATTTTACTGTACTGCAATAGAATTTCTTGCTCTTTGGTTGGGTAATATGCCCAGTACGTACAGTCATGTACACTGGCAAAATCCGCAGTTTCCCTTTTGAAGGCTTGTAAACATGACCATACTTTTAACACCACATCCAAAATGGCAGCGCCAACCAGTATGGGCCACCCACAAAACAAACATCACAAGTAGCTGTTGCAGTATTGCTTCTAGTTTCCCTTTATGATGGTCATTATCAAAGCAGAATGTATGCATTTTTATTGAAAGTAAATGAAAATAGTTACTAAATTATACTGCAAAGAAATTTCTCTGATTGGTTAACATGCCGGGAACATATATACCATGTTCCCTGGCAAAAACCACGTAAAGCCAGTTTCCTTCTGAATGCCCCGTAAACATCACTAACCAGCAACACAACATCCAAAATGGCAGTGTTGATCGATCACCAGAATGCTCGCACCAAACTGCACGTTTTTGTGACATCAGTTTCCAGTGAGTTAGTTTTCACTGAATTGGGGCACTCAGAAGGGAATTTCTATTTCGTTAGCATACTCCATTCATAAGATTATAATCAAGGAAAATTTCGCTTAATACTCTTTGAAAGGGTAAAACTGGGCAGTATAATAAATTTGGCTCGGGGCAACATGATTCACTACAGCCGTGAACAAGTTTCCAAGTCCCCTGCCACCTGTATTAAGTATTATTATTTATTTGTTTGTTCATGCTTTTATCAACATGCAGAACATAAAAAAGCGGATCTATGGGAGTACAGAGGCATTCATGTCGGACACTAAATGGATTCTTCACAACTGTATTATTTACAATGGAGGTAAGCTTGTTTGTATGGTATTTTATACAGCTTTTTTTGCTGAGCCCTGGGCTCGTATTCACCAACCATTCTCAAGAACATTCTTTGTCTTATACTTCAGAATTTCGTCAGTGTGAAAGTAACAGAACTTCTGATTGGCTAAACCATATGGTTTAGCCAATCAGAAGTTTTGTTGCTTTCACTGTCAGAAGATCTTGAAGAATAAGACAAAGAACGTTCTTAGGAATGGTTGGTGAATACAGGCCCTTGTTGTGTAGTCAGTAGTGCAAACAACTGAAAAACAGGGGGGTCATTAGTCTAAATCCCCAGCTGGGTCAACATCTTGCATAGAATTGATGATAGTTTTTGTATCAGGACTCATTCTTCTCTCATGGCTGATTGTTTTGACAATATTTAAGTGGGAAAGCAGTCAGTAGTTTGGGAAGAGTATTGTGCTAAGCACTGGTTAGCCCTTTACCACATAACAAGATTTAGGACCTGTCCAAATTAAAAGCATTTGCTGATGACAATTTCAATGTGACTCATATGAAATTATTTTTCTTTGAAAGGCAAAAAAACATTGTGGGAAAAGGAGAAAATGCTGGTAACCAGCATTTTCTCCTTTCCCCACAATGTTTTTGAAAGCCTTCTCTTTCAGGAGTGTTAAAAGTCGCCATTATGTGGTAAGGGGTTAAACACTGGTTAAAAAACTCTAGGAAAGCATAGATATTTGCACTGATTGCAGTAATGTAACTGAACTAATGATAAAACATTCAAACAAGCAAGAGACAATCAGAAGTTATGTTACTTTCAAATTTAGAAAATCTCGAATATAAAGCCTAGAGAATATTCCTGAGAATGGTTTGTGAGTATGGCCCCCTGGTCTCATTTGTTACTGGCATTTGACAATACCTTGAATAAGTACTATTCCCTGTGACTAGCACAGCTAGACAGGATAAGACCAGAATTGAATTGTTATAAATCAAATAACATTCTAGGAAGGAAGGCTGTAATACTTTTTTGTGGTCTAGAAAGAAGGTTGTGTCAGTGCTGGTTTGAGAAAGGCAAGAAACATGTGGATTGTTGCCCTGACTGCTGTGACATGACCCAAGCTGTTAAAACACTGATAGACTCGAATAACTCAAAGATATCGTCATGGCCCTCTTGTTTAGAGATGATTTCACAGAAGCAATGTCTCTGCAGGACACTGGTGTAGAAATTTGGAAAAAAAAATATGTCAATTAAACACATGTTGTTTAGAAAAAGGCTAATATCTTTCCTTTTTTCTGGACTTTTTCAGCACACCACAAGTTAACAGGAAGTGCAAAGATGATTGTGAAGATTTGTAAACATGAAGTAAGTAAATTATCTTTTTCTGTATGGCTAAAGCCTGTACCATAACTACAAAAAATTAGACTATTCCAAAATAAAAGCATTTGTAGACGACCAACTAAAGTGGAATAAAATGAGTAATTTTTATATGAAAGATTAGAAAAGATTGTGAGAAAAAAAGAAATATTGTTTGAAAATGCTGTTTACTAACATTTTCTTCTTTTTCTATAATGTTTTCAAAATACTTCTCTTGCAGGATGATTGAAACTTGGAATTGTGTGATTTACGGTTAAAGACTCACTACAATTGCTAATGGGACAATCTCAGTTGAGGATGTCTGCTTTTGAAAATTTAATGACCTCCTTTTGTAACAATATTTTCTACTCTATCAAAGTCAGAAATCTTCATGTTACCAAGATTTCATTGTTGTCTGCAGATGCTTTAAATTTGGTCCAGTCCAAAAAATTGTCGTTGGTAAAGAGTTAACCCCTTTACTTGAAGACAAAACTGTTGACCAGTCCAAAATGAAATACTTGTAGATGACAAGATGAATATAGCTCAAATACTTTTTTTTTTATTTCGGAGGGATAGAAAGTGTAATAGGAAAAGGAGAAAATGCTGGTTACCATCATTTTCTCCTTATTCCACAATGTTTTCAAAAGCTTTTTTCCTCAGGGTCATTTGAAGTGAGGAATATGTGGTTGAGGGTTAATGGAACCCTTTCTACCCTGGGAACTTGTGCATTTTGTTTGTTTGCTTGTTTGTTTTATTAGGTCAGCTATTTCAGGAGTAATTGCCCTTTGATTTTTTGTTTACTGATACATTTTGATTTCTATTACAGATGAACGAAATAGAGCTGTGTCCAGACTGCTATCTTAATTCTTGCATAAGACGGAATGATGAATGGTTTTCAGAGTTATGTGTAAGGACACACTGTTTCTTTTTAACATTAGCTTCTTTGTTTTTGCCAACTGGAGGAAGAAGTCTCTCAAAAGGAGAAAATAGTGGTTACCAATACCTGTTTGGTCAATGGTTTTCTGCTGTCTCGTAAACATTTTTTCTGCCGTGACGAAAACAGAGTCACATGTAAATTAGCCATGCACCATAAAAAGGGGATTTGACTGGTTACCAAACACCAAAATTTTGGACTTGTCCAAATTCAAAGCAATTGCAGACAACAAATTCGATGTTTGAAAAAATGGCACAATTTTTCCTTGATGGAGCAGAAAATATTGTGAGAAAAGGAGGAAATGCTGGTAACCAGTCTTTTCAAAGGCCTTCTTCAAAAAGAAAGATTTGATTCAAGACTTAACTCATTACCAAACTACAAAATTTCAGGTTTTGCCCAAATCGAAAGCATTTACAGACGAAAAAATAAAAGTGACTGAAAATTTTAAATTTGTTAAGTGAAGAGCAGAAAACATTGTGGGAAAAGGAGAAAATGCTGGTTACCAGCATTTTCTCCTTTTCCCTCAATGTTTTCTAAAGGCTTCTTTCTCAGGGTCATTAAAAGCAGGGGTTGTGTGGTAATGGGTTAAGACAAATGTGGTCAAATATTGCTTGCAACAAAGGAAAATGGGCATTAGGATATTTGGGTAAAAGTGTCGTTTTTGATCAGCCTGTGCAGTCTGCGCAGGCTAATCCAGTACGGCACTGTGTTTACACTAGACTTTGTTTCTCAGTAGACTTGCACAAAACAGAAAATTACATAAACACAGACCATGTCATTTCAGATAAGCCTGAGCTGACTGTGACGGCTGATCTGAGATTATACTATACGCTAATGTCCGAATACCCCTTTTCGCATATTGCAAGGTATACCTTCCAAGGGTCAAGACAAGTATGGTCATGATAGATATCATTTCTGCACAAAATCCAATCTTGTTGGTAATCAGACTTTTTTTATTGGAGAACAAAGATGATGTATCTCCTATATTCAGAAAAATTACTTTTGTCTGTAATACGGATTTTCCATCTTTGATTGTCCTTTTCTGTTTAAGTCTTTTCCCCTCCTGTTCCATGTCACTTTGCTTTGCACTTCCTATACCATGTAGGACTGTGACCCCTTACTTCAAATGTGTTATTTTAGAGAATTTGAACTCAGGTTCTTTCATAGTGCAGAATAGATTATTCAGAGAATGAGAATTTGATAAAATTCAACCTGAATCAAATAACAGTCTTAATTCAAACAACTTCTAATCTTAATTCTAACTTGACACGCGAATTTGTCTCTCTAAACACAGTGCAAGGAAAGCATGGTAAAATCTGCGACAAACCATGCAGAGTGACGTCATTCTTTATCGAGTGACGTCATTCACTGAGTGGGTTATTCAATGGAACATAATCTTCATCTGCGTTTTTACTCTTAAGTATGAACTTATTGTCCTGTAATTAAGAATTGGCCAAGTTAGAATCGAAATAATCTTCTTTCTATCGTGGTATATCGTTCAATAAACCACGTTGTGAGTTATGAGGCAAGATGATTAACCCACACAGGCTATCGCCCTCGTGGATTATTTATTGTGCCTCATAACTCACAACTGTGGTTTATTGAACGATATACCACGATAGGAAGAAGATTATTTCTTAAGTAACCACCATCACTTAGCAACTACTGATTAATTCATTACAACTTAGGTTTTATTGTAAACTTGACTAAGTGGCTACTTAACCCTTTTGGCTAAGACAAGGACTTGCAGACAGCATAAATCAAGATCAGACTGCTCAGAACATGCAGTGTGATCTTGGAACTATTCCATCAACTTGTTTAGACATACCTATGGACAGAAATTCTTCTGAATAGCAGTGGATTCTTGTATCAGGCATTGATAAGGATTAAGTTCATATTTTTGGGGCTGGAGGAGTTTAGACAATTTTTCTTTTGTCATTGCAGAGAACACCACACACTCTGGTCTGGGCCAAGTTAAAAGGTTACCCATTCTGGCCAGCCAAAGCTCTCAGAGAGGAAGAAGGGCAAGTGGATGTTAGATTCTTTGGAGCACATGACAGGTATGAGACTTTAGTCTTTACTTCCATCACAGCTCACCTGAGCATAGACTGTTCACGGAGATGCCGCGTCCTAGTGGCTCAGTCGGTAGCATACAGGATTTGAGAAAAGGGGGTCAAGAGCTCGATCCCAGGCTCAGCCAATTTCTCTCCAAGGATTGATGACAGCCATTGCAAAAGGGTTCGTTCCTCTCCCACTGCTGACCATTGTTTTGACAATGGTTATGTGAGAATGTAGCCTGTGGCTTGGAAAGAATATTGTGCTAAAGAAACTCCAGGAAAGCATGGATAGGTGCACTGGCCGCCACAATATAACTGAAAATGGCATTGAACAGCATACAATTAAATCAGTCAATACAATTAAATACAATTAAATCAGTCAATGTTCAGGAAGATCTTTTAGGACTGGTAATGATCTGGGACTAGTTGGATGATTTATGAAATTTACAATATCAGTTTTTTCTTTCTTCTGCAGATCATGGGTTCCTGTGTCACAATGTTTCCTGCTGTCCAAAAATATACCAACGTCCCTTCAGAAAGGCAAGAAAAATAATGGTCTTGATGGAGCCATAGATGAGCTCAACAAACATGTGCAGAAACTAAAGTAGGATATATACACATGACATGAGCAGCTTTTTGGCAAAATTGGGTGTAATGTTTCACCTCACGGCAAAATTTTAGACCTATCCAAAATCCAAAGCCTTTGCAGATGACAATTTCATAGTGGCTCAAATGACACAATTTGTCTGTGAAAGGGTTTAAAAAAAACTTTGTGAGAAAAGGAGAAAATGCTGGTGACCAGCATTTTCTCCTTTTCGCACAATGATTTCAAAAGGCTTCTTCCCCAGGGTCGTTAAAAATCGTCATTGTTCAGTGAAGGGTTAAATTGGATGTGTTACATAAAGCAAGTAATCACATCATTAAGGACTCATAATATCCATTTTGTTTGACAACCATCTGAATCATGAGATAGACAGATCCTCTGATATGCAGATATTTGACCAATAGCAAAAAGTTTCAACCCATGTCAGCCTGGAATGACAGTGCATACTGACCTTGGTTGATGCTTTTTTTGGTAGATGCATTAAACCTCCTTTTCACAGAGCATGTTGGATATCTGTTTCTTTGTATTGGATTTAAAGGTGGCCCTTCAGATTTTGGGACAAAAATTTTACAAAAATACAAGAAAATCATCCTTATACTCCCAAAGCCTTTTAATTTTCATTCATAAAACCCCAGGAGTCAAAAACCGTCGGACAACAAGAGAAATTAGAGATGTACTATGGCCCAGATCGACACCGACAGGAAACATGATCTATTTTAGATGAGCAATTTGCTCATTTACATACAGGAATACTCAGACAAAGTTTCAACCGGAGCGTCAAAAGAAGACATTATGGAAAATATTTATTACATGTTTTTTATGTAATGGAATTTAATCGTTATTAGTCACGTGCCAGTCACTTGACATTCCCACAATGCTTTATTGATTTTTGGCGCGAAATCTAAAAATAGCTTAAGAGGCTACGTAGCTTTTTAAGGGAACACCATCAAAAACATTTTTTTTTTGGAATTTTATGAGTCTTAATTATTGGTGATTTGTATTATTTTTTCATACAAATTTTGGTGATTTATATATTTTTTAATTTGGTGAGATGTTAAAATTCTAAATACCTACCTTTAAAGATAGATGATCAGTATATGGTATAGGGAATAAAGAACTCATGGATCTTTCTTTGATTTAAAAGTAGGAACAGCAACAGTGATAGCCTTGAAAAAATGCAAAAGCATTCTGTACACTTAGTAGTCATTGCAACCTTGTGGGGGCAATATTTGGTATTATTATACTCTCAGGAAATGAAAATGAAAAAAATTAAATACTAGTTGAAAACAAGTACATGTATATGTATCTTCAATATTAGATTTCTCCAGTTTTATTTACTTTAGTATCTAGAATTAATCCAAGAGGTTAATCTTTATTTTACAGAGAAAAATATGGAAACTTTGAATACGCACCATTTAGAACTCCATATGACAAAACAGATTGTTACAAACCAACAAGTTTTAAACTCAACAGTCCATCAACATCAAACAAACCTTTAGCACCAGTTGTGATACCCACAAGGAATCAACCTTCCTTACTGAAAAGAGCAAAACTCTCTTGTAAAACAGCTGCGGCTGTGAGAAATAAATACAATGCAATTGTGTCTCTTAAAAAAGTTGAAGCATCTCCAGAAAAAATGGCTAAATGGCTGAATCCAGGTGGTGAGATAAGAAAGCTTTCAGTGGAAAATCCTGACAATGTCTCGGATAAAGTCAGTGGCCCTTCTAATTCAGAGATTCATGAAACAATTGATCCTAGCTCAACAAGTAAGAACAAAGAAGGAAACTGTGTAGCATCCAATGTAAAAAAGAGTTTTGTTAGCATGAGTATTGTAGAAAAAGTAGAGCAGAAAATTCAAGGGATAACAGATACCCAAGAAGAAGAAAATTGTGAGAAAAGTGATTCTGTTGTTACTGAATCAGTTGAAGTTAGTGGTGGTACAGCAGAAAGGGAAGATAATGGTGAAATGTCAGGCTCTGTTCATCCCAATATTGATAATGATCAAACAAAGATAACAGACAGTTCATGTAAGGATGGTCCTGTAAATGATGATAAAACTGCTGATTCAGCAGAAAGTGACAATACTGTATCTTGTGTAACCCAAACTGCTCATGAGATAACTGATAATAATGATAAAGACAATGTCGTATCAACAGAGAAATCAAATACACCCACATCAACAAATATTAAGACAAATACACTTTTATCTTCCTTGCAAAGTAAATGTGATAATCAGACAGGAAGTGAAGGAAAGAAAGACTTGTTTCAGGAGAAACTTAAGGCAACAATAGAAAATTGCAAAGAGAAAGTTGGTGTAACTGATGTTTCAGATGATCAGGGTAACGCTGAGGAATCAACAGATCCAGATACGATGGACACGGATGAGGAAGAAGAACCTTTGAGCTTACAACTTGATCAGTCTCCTGATGTAAGAGAGGAGGAGATGGAAACAGAGGATACATCAAGTCAGATATTTTCCGAGTCAAGTCAAGCTGATGAAAGTGGAGAAGGTGCTAAACTAGATGATACTGGTGAAGTTAGTGAAGATGTTGTACAAACAGATGATAAACCTGTAAAATCAAGTGATAATAACAATGAAAAATCTGGTAATGATGCTGTTGTTCTGAGCTCTGATGATAGTCCTGATAAAATGCTTACACGGAAGACAGTAGATTTATCTAGTAAGGAAGTTATTGATATTTCTGATAATGCTACAGAAGACTGTGGTAAGGCTGAAGAGAACTCAGGAAGTAAGAATAATTTAGTTGTAGAACAAGACCCGATGGGTAAAGAGCTGAAAAATAATGATAAAGAAAAACTTGGTCAGAATGCTGCTTTAGAACAGAAAAAACAGTTGCAAGATGCAAATATTACGGAAAGAAAAACAGACTATGTTGCAGGTAAGTCTTCAACAGAAAACAAGGAAATAAGTGATACTAGGAACCCAAATGATAATGGAATTTCAAAAAAAGTGTCTCAGGAGGTAAATAAACAAAGTTCTGAAGAGGAATCAAGTGGAAAAGTATTCAATACCAGTACAAAAAGTAGCTTCCCTGGTGGAAACATTACAACAGAAATTGTGAAAAAATTGCCAATAAGAACACAGGTAGCAGAGGTCAACATATCTGAGGATGATTCTGACATTGAAAAACTGGTTATAGATTTAGACAGTGAGAAAGAGTCTCCATCTAAATTTAGTAGTAAAGGTGGAGAAGTTAAAAGTGTCTCTGGCTTTAAACATGGAACCAGTCCATTAGTTAGTCCAGTTTTTTCCAGATCTGACACAAAAATAACAAATAAACAGCCAACCACTAAAATAATGAATTCTAAAAATAATTCTGTCAAGGGAAGGAATTCAAATGATAGTGCAACAACAACAAAAATCATCACAGACAATCAAGCTGGTAGTCAGAAGAGAAATGGCGTGACAGATGACCATGTAACAAGTCAGAAGAAAGTTGGGGTAAACACTAAATTGGCAACTGGAGGACTTAAAACAGCTCTTCCAAAAGGTTTTACTACGAAAAAAAGTAAGAGTCCTGAAAAAGGAGTTCCCTCGTCGGGGATTATCATGTTTTCAGACTCGGATTCAAACTCAAGCAAGAACAAGTAAGTTAAATTGTTTGAGCATTTACCAAGCATTCACATGTTTTAAAAACACTCAGGATTGAATCAATAATTTTATGGTGTTAAGTATTCTTTCCAAAATTATTCCAGTTACGTCGCAGTGGTCAGTGTACTTATCGATGCTTCCCAGAGTTTCTTTTACCAGTACTTTACACACTATTCTTTCCAAGCCACTGGCTGCTTTCCCACTTAATGTTCATCAAAACAATAATCAGCTGTAAGAGAAATGTGAATCCTTTTGCAATGCTTATCATTGATTCGAGGAAAAATTCACTAAGCCATAGATTCCAAATTGTGACTCCCTCTTATTAAGTCCTGTATGCTACCAACTGTGCCAGGGACACTTAACTCTTTACCACACTGTCCCGACTTTTAACGACCCCGAGAAAGAAGCCTTCTGAAAACATTGTGGGAAAAGGAGAAAATGCTGTCTGTCCATCCAACTGATAGCAATTTCTTGTGTGTGCAACTCCTACAGTATCCACAGGAATAATTTGAAACTTACTTTAATAAATCTCTATGATGTTTAGTTGTGCATTTGACTTTTAAAATTTGGATCTCTGCAGGTGTTCTAGATTTTAACCTATTTCACTGACAAACCCCTTGGGGTGTAAATGCATTGCTTTTCAAAACTCTTGTTTCTATGTGTATATCAGAGAAAACAGCAAAAGCTTTTTTTGAAATAGAAAGATCATATTCTTAAAGGAAATATTGTAAGGGCATGACTGTTGAACACTTTACCAAACAACAAAATTTCAGACTGGTCTGAATTGAAAGCACTTGCCAATGACAGAATAAACATAACTCTAAAACTGCATTTTTTTTCCCTAGAAGTTTACGAGCATTTTCTCCTTTTCAAACAATGTTTTAATAGGATTGCTGCTCAGTGTCATTAAAAGACATGATTGTGTAGCAAAGGGTTAATATTTTGATTAAGGAAATCAACAAAAACACAATCGGATCAAGAAAAGAAAAATTTGACATTAGAGAAAGTAGGAGAGCTGCCCTCACATACAGTAGATGTGATCCCTCATCAGTCAAGAGCCTCGGAGGAAATTTCTGGAAAGTTTCTTAAAAGGGTAAGGTTATATTCTGTTTGAGAAATTATCTTCTGTCTATCATAGTTTATCGTTAAACGAACCAGGGTTGTGAGTTATGACGCACACTAAATAATCAATTGCACCTCATAATCCACAATGTGGTTTATTTAACCCATTACCACACAATCCCTACTTTTGATGCCCCTGAGAAAGAAGCCTTTTGAAAACACTGTGGGAAAAGGAGAAAATGCTGGTAACCAGCATTTTCTCCTTTTCCCACAGTGTTTTCTACCCTTCCCAGAACAAATTCCCATTTTTCAGTCACATTTATTTTGTCATCTGCAAATGCTTTCAATTTGGACCAGTCTAAAAATTTTCTCGTGTGGTAAAGAGTAAATGATAAAACACGATAGAAAGAAGATTATTTTGATTCTAACACTAACTATTAATCAAAAGAAAACAAGTACATACTTGGTGTTAAAACGTGGATGCAGATCATATTCCCATGAATAAACCACAGATGTTCCACTTACTTATCAAAACAAAGTCCCACTGGCAATTTGGTAAATTAAAAAATAAAAAGTTTAGTAAAACCTTATGCATCAAACTATTATATTTTCTCCCTTTCAAATGACAAAGAAGAATTAGTGAGTCGCAGTTTCTTTGAATGCTCTGCATATTACTTCACCCACTTCCAAGCCCACTTCCAGTGCAACACTGGTCAATTTTGAATCAACCTTCAAATTGAAAAAGACACTTTATGATACTGCAAAGAAATTTCTCATGATCTGATTGGTTGAAATGCCGGGAACATATTTATTGTGTTCCCTGGCAAAAACCACATGAAGCAAGTTTCCCTTTTGAGTGCCCTGTTAACATCACTACATGTGCAAAACAACATCCAAAATGGCTGCGTCGATCGATCACCTGACTGCATATTTATGCATAAAACTGCACGTTTTAGTGACATCATTTTCAAGTGTTAGTTTTCATTGAATTGGGGCACTCAGAAGGGAATGAATAGCATACTCCAGCATACTCAATTCGTGAGATTATAATACAGGAAAAATTAGCATAACACGCCTTGAAAGGGTAAAACTTAGCAGTATAATAAATTCACTGAAAGTGTCATCTGCAAGTGCTTCCAATTGGACAGATCTAAAATTTTGTTGTGTAGTAAAGGGTTAAACTTGGCTTTGCCAGAACACAATTCATTTATTTTTGTCAAAATCAAAAACTTGTTTTTCTGGTAACCAGCATATTCTCCTTTTCTCTCAGTGTTTCTACCAAACTAAAGAAAAATCTCATCGTCGGAGCCACATTGAAAGTGTCTGCAAAATTAAGGCTTCCAACTGGACAGATCTAAAATTTTGTTTGTAGTAAAGGGTTAAACTTGATTTTGCCAAAACACAATTTATTTATTTTTGTGAAAATCAAACACCTGTTTTTCTGGTAACCAGCATATTCTCCTTTTCCCTCAGGGCTTCTACTAAACTAAAGAAAGTGTCGTCTGCAAATGCTTCCAACTGGATAGATCTAAATTTTGTTGTGTAGTAAAGCATTAAACTTGAGTTTTGTGGGAGCGCAGTTCTTTTGTTTTTGTCGCAAACACTTGTTTTTCTGGTAACCAGCATATTCTCCTTTTCCCTCAGGGCTTCTACCAAACTAAAGAAAGTGTTGTCTGCAAATGCTTTCATTTGGGCAGATCTAAAAATTTTGTTGTGTAGTAAAGGGTTAAACCTGAGTTTTGCCGGAGCATATTTCTTTTTTTTTTTTGTCAAAAAGTGACCACTTGTTTTTCAGATAATGAGTAGCGTTCAAAAAAACTTTGATGAGATGATGGAGGAGTTTCAGCAACAGACTCAAGTCCCGTCTAATGAAGAGATTTTGAAAGCAGCAGAGGGAGTGAAATGGAACTGCAAGAATGAGCTTTTAGAGCTGAAGCATAATTTTGGTAAGACCTTAACTGTTTATTAACCCTTTACCAAACGATCCCTTGTTTTTAGGACCGGGAGAAAGAAGCCTTTTGAAAACATTGTGGGAATAGGAGAAAATGCTGGTAACCAGCATTTTCTCCTTTTCCCACAATGTTTTCTATCCAACTGGAAACAAATTTTAGCTTTTGAGTTACCTTTATTTTGTCGTTGCAAGTGCTTTCAGTTTGGACCAGTCTAAAATTTTGTTGTTTCATAAAGGATTAAAAGAGACATGACCTAAAAATTTAAAGTTGACTTTAGAAGATTAGAAAACGTGGGAAAAGGAGAAAATCGTTGTTACCAGCATTTTCTCCTTTTCCCACAATGTTTTCAGAAGGCTTCTTCTTCTGGGTCATAATTTAATTAACTTTTTAACTCTTTAACACACAATCCTATCTTTTTACGACCCTGAGAAAGATGTCTGTAAAAATCTTTGTGGGAAAAGGAGAAAAGGCTGGTAGTCAGGAATGTCTCCTTTCCCATAATGTTTTTTACCCTTCCCAAAAACAAATATAAATTTTTTATTCACATTTATTTTGTTGTGTGCAAATGCTTTCAATTTGGACAAGTCTATAATTTTATCAGGTGGTAATGGATTAACTCTTTACCAAATGACAAAATAATGGACTAGGCCAAATTGAAAACATTTGCCGATAACAAGATCAAGCTAACATAATGATTTCTTCCTTAACCCTTTACCACACAATGACGACTTTTGACAACCCTGAGGAAGAAGCCTTTTGAAAACATTGTGGGAAAAGGAGAAAATGCTGGTAACCAGCATTTTCTCCTTTTCCCACAAAGTTTTCTACCTTATGAAAGGAAAATTGCGTCATGTGAGACACTATGAAAATGTCGACTGCAAATGCTTTCAATATTGATAGGTCTGAAATTTTGCCATGTTGTATAGGGTTAAATGTAGTAGAAAACACTGTGGAAAAAGGAGAAAATGCTGGTTACCAACATTTTCTTCCTTTTCCCACATTGTTTTCAAATGCTTCTTGCGCTAGGTCATTAAAACTCAGGATTGTGTGGTAAAGATTTAAAAAACATTTTAGACATGCCCTTTTCTTAAACATTTGAAAGCTAAAAATGAAATGAAGCTCGAGTGGTGGCATTTGCCTTTATAAGCCTAGAAAAGATTGTGGGAAGAGAAGAAGATACTGATAACAAGGTTCCCATTATGTTTCAAAAACTTTTTCCGAGGCATTTCTATAGTATCTTTAACCGACCCTAAATAACAGCAAGGATGAAGTCGTTTCTTATGTGTATTTGACATGTTTTGACAGTGTAGAAAACATTGTGGCAAAAGGTGAAATTGCTCGTCACGAGCAATTTCACCTTTTGCCACAATGTTTTCCAAAGGCTCCTACAAACAATGAATATCTATGGAGTAAAGGGTTAAATAAAGGGTTACATAAGACAGATATATATTTCTAGACTTGACAGTCAGTGAGATGCGGGCCTCATGGGAGGCACAAAAGGAGCAGCTGACAAAAGCATTGTCAGTGAAACATTTTAAAGATTTACAGGCCCAGAAACAGGCTCTACAGAAAGAGAAAGACGAGGCGGTGGAAAATGCTAAGAGAAGACAATGGGTCAGTAGCTTTTTGAATTATACTCCCCCTACAACATAGCAAAGTAACCAGCCGATATATCTCAGTAGATAGAGCGTAGGACTCGTGAACGCAATGTTTGGGTCACTTCAGGATGTGGGTTGAATCCCTGGCTGGCCAACTAATATTTCTAATAGTCCTTCGGATGAGACATTAAACTGAGGTCCAGTCTGACAGTGCTATACCGTAAAACGCTGTGTATACCACGCAGGCATGTATAACACGCAGGCCTTTTTCAGCATCAAATCCGAGGAAAAAAGGTTGTTCGGATGTACAACACGCATCAAAAATTGACCAACGTATCGTAACATGTGAAGCTTGCATCGCTATCTTGAAAAATTGTAAATGGCGATAGTTTATCAAAGGGAAATAACCATTTTTAATCAAAGTGGAAATGGTAATGATTCGAGGTGTACTCGGGGGATTATAAAAACATGCCAGCTTATGGCATGTTGCAAATTCACACATTGAACTGAGGACCATATCGTAGTAACAGTTAATATCCTATTTTCTCACCTCGATTGACAAATGTGACAGGTGTGAAATAAACATAGATCTATATGATGTAAATCACGGTTTTTGTAAAAAGTAGCCATAAATATATATATTTTTGAATCATTCATTTCTTTCTGAATCATTATTTTACTCTTTTATAATTGTTCAATTTTAGATATTAACAAAGAAAAAAAAAATATGAGACGAATCGGACCATAACAGTAAATCAATATTTTATCATTCCGGGGTCCGTTCGCCATTGCTAAAATGGCTGATACAACCGGGAAATATATACGAATCCTAATCCACAAATAAAGAATGTACAAATACATTTTAACAAAATTAAAACATAATGTTTTTTTTTTTTTAAATCGGTAAAAGTTGAAATGGGATGATGACGAAAGTTATGGCTGTGGCGAGAGAACTCTGGCCGTTTTGTACCTCCACCTCCCCCCCCCCTCCCCCACTTTGAACAGGTAACCTTTTTGATAAGCCTACGACCGATTTTCAAGATGAAGAAAAACATGGTTTTGCCTATTGTAGTGTATAACACGCAGTCCCCAGTTTGAAATTATTCAGAGCTGAAAAAATGTGCGTGTTATACACACCAAAACACGGTACTCTGAGCACGTTAAAGATCCACGGGAAGCTTTAAGTAGTTTCAACCTGTATCCTTGCACTATCCCCCGTAACAACTAACCGTCTTCTGGGGCGTAGCTCAGATGGGCAATAAGTAATGACGATAGATAAACAGAAATGACCAACCAATATAGCAAAGTCTTTACCAAACGACAAAATTTTAGACTGGTCCAAATTGAAGCGTGTATCTTTTTTTGTTTCAATTAACCTGTATAATATGGTTATAGCTATCAAAACTGAAAAAATCAGTAAAAAGATAATAAAAAGATAAATTGATGGCACTTATTCCGAAACTCCTCATATCTAAACAGGTCTAAAATTTTCTGGTGTGTAAAAGAGTTGAACATGCGTATACATGCATTGGGTTACAAGAAAAGAGAAATAGAGGATAATCAACTTGTTGTTTTCTATATGAAAAATATCTCACGAGGGTGCATTGTTAGGTGTTGAAAAAACAAGTGTGCAGCAGGAGTTTTTTTAATGCTTTACGATGCATCCGAGTGAGATATTTTTCATATCAAAAATAACCAGTTGATTATTCTATTTATTATATACCTTATTAACGTTATTATTTTTAAATAGACTGACAAAAGTAGTTGGATTGTCTTGTTGAAAATATAGAACTTACAATTAACACTATCTATAAGTACTTAATGAAAAAAAAAAGTAGTTCCTAAATTACGGCAGGAAGTGAAAGTTGATATCGTCACTAGTGATGATATCAAAATTTATTACACTGGGAAATTCCAAGATTTCACTGCTAGGTATATAATCAAATAATGTAGTTACTGATATGTACTTGCACCAAGCAAACTTCTGCCTTTGGTGCCAGCTTAACTCTTTATCACACGAGAAAATTTTAGACTGGTCCAAATTGAAAGCATTTGCAGTCGACAAAATAAAGGTGACTGAAAAATTGAAATTTGTTCTGGGAAGGGTAGAAAACACTGTGGGAAAAGGAGAAAATGCTGGTTACCAGCATTTTCTCCTTTTCCCATAGTGTTTTCAAAAGGCTTCTCAGGGGCGTCAAAAGTAGGGATTGTGTGGTAATGGGTTAACTCTACCAAATAACAGAGTCCTAGACTTGTACAAGTTGAAAGCATTTGCAGACAACTTTTATACATGATGGAAGATGTCTTTGATAGAGTAGAAAACATTGTGGGAGAAGGAGAGAGTTCTGGTTACCAGCAATTTCTCCTTTTGCGATAGTGTTTTCAGATGGGTTCTTTCTTCAAACATAGGATTTTGCGGTCAATCCAGACTGGATGGAATTGACAGGTTCAGTAAATGTAATCAAATGTAACAGTTTTGATTGAGAATATTAGATTCTACTCGTTGATTTTTGCAGTGTGCAAACTGTCAGAAAGAAGCCATTTTCTACTGTTGCTGGAACACCAGTTACTGTGACTACCCTTGCCAACAGGCACACTGGCCACAACATGCCATGACGTGTATGCAAACAAACAAACGTCAGAGTACAGAGAATGGTGATAAAGGTATAACCAAGTCACATGATGAACTCTTTACCACACAATCCCGACTTTTAAAGACCCTGAGAAAGAAGCCTTTTGAAAACATTGTGGGAAAAGGAGAAAATGCTGGTTACCAGCATTTTCTCCTTTTCCTACAATGTTTTCTACCCTTTCCAAATCAACTTTCAATTTTTGATTCACTGTTATTTTGTCGTCTGCAAATGCTCTCAATTTGGACTAGTCCAAAATTTTGTCGTTTGGTAAAGAGTTAAGGTATTGGAGGTTGTAAACTTTAACTTAAGCTTGGCCAAAATTGTTACAAGGGGTTTGTTAGTCATAATGTCACAATATTATCCTGAGCATGCCCATCTTGTAAAGCAGTCAGTTGCTTGCAAAATCTTGTGTATTTTAGTAGACGCAGGAACAGTACCTCAAGGAGTTGAAATACAGTGAACTGCAAACTAATAAACAAAATATCTTTCGCCAGTTTTATACAAAACTTAGAATGGTGATTGTGGTTAAGATTTCCTTATTCCTGTTTTAGGAGAAAGTTCTTCAGCACAAAATCAGAAGAACGTAATCTCTGATACTGTGGTAGGGAGTGCTGGGGATCAGAATTCTAATCCAGTGGTTCCAAGTTCAAGTTTGCCGAAGGTAAGTATGTCTGTATGATACCGTGGGTTACCCTTTTTTTCAAACTACAAATTTTAGATTGCTTGTTTCAGTATTGAAAAACTGCATAGTTATGACAAATTGATAACTGGTGCAAGTGAATTAAAGCTCTTTTATAGGGTAAAAAATGTTGGGGATAAAGGAGAAAATGCTGGTTCAGTTTCTGCAATGCAATGCAGATGCCCATTTCATGTACTAGAACTCACCACTTTATCAGACCATGAAAATTTAAATTTGTTTATACCTTATTTAAAGCTTTTGTAGGTCACAAATTAAATGTAGCTCAAAGGGGAAAAATGGTCAAAGAAAAGGAAGAAAACATTGTGAGAAATGGAGAAAATGCTGGTCACCAGCATTTTCTCCTTTTTCCACAATGTTTTCAAAAACCTTCCTCAGGGTACTTAAAATTTATGCTCATGTAGCAAAGGATTAAGTTGCTGGTTCACAATGATACGTATATTTTTATTTCCAATTTCAGTCAACAAGCTCATTTAGACTGTTACCAGAACCCATTGCAACGGCCATCAGACGGGAGGAGGAGAAGAGAGGAGAGACACGGGCAACCCCTAACTCTACATTTGTACCTATTCCATCTCCAGTGCTCCAGAACATTCATCCTGTAAGGACACTATGTTCTTCCACTGCAAAACTGCTGGGCAATACTCAGTGGGGCTAATTGGCAAGATAGTGGGGTTAAGAAAAATAAACATACGATGGGGCTTCGAAAAAAAAGTATATATGGGGCTACTGTACCTGTATTTTAATTAGAATTCTATGGGGCTAATCCAGTTGCATTAATTTTATCTGTATGTTTTTACATAAAAAGGCAAAATTGCTACAATTTTCTATGTAAGAAATAATCTTCTATTGTGGTTTATCCTGTAATAAACCACAGTTGTAAGTTATGAGGCACAATAAATAATCCATGAGGGCGATAGCCTTGATGGATTACTCATAACTCACAACATGGTTTATTGAACAATAAACCATGATAGAAAGAAGATTATTTTGATTCTAACATGACCAACTATTAATTAAAGGGAAAAAAGTTCATACTTACTGTCAAAATTGTGGATGCAGGTTATATTCCATTGAATAACCTTCTTAGTTACTTTACACAGAATGATATCACTCTATATAGAACGGTGCTGATTTTACCACGCTTTCGTTGCACTGTGTTTATTTGCCGAATTCACTTGTCATGTTCGAATCTGTATTCTAACATAACATGAATTTGGCACTATAGACACAGAGCAACAAAAGCGCGATAAAATCTGCATTATTCTATGTAAAGTGACATCATTCTGTACAGAGTTACTCACTCTGTATAAAGTGAGTAAGTTATTCAATAGAATATAATTTGCATCGGTGTTTTTACTCTTTGTATAAACTTGTTTTCCTTTTATAAAGAGTTGGCCATAATAGAATCAAAATAATCTTCTTTCTGTTGTGGTTTATGGTTCAGTAAACCACATTGAGTCTTATTAGGCACAATGAATAAACCACTCTGGCTATCGCCCTTGTGGATTATTCATTGTGCCTTATAACACACAACTGTGGTTTATGGAACGATAAATCACAATAGAAAGATTTTTTCTTGAATATACAACTAGGATCAGCCAAAGTAAAATCAGCACATTTTGAGTTTGAATGCACTAAAACATTGAAATACTGTAATTACAGCCAATTGTACTGTAATTACATGCAATAATGCATGTAAATGTCCTTGAAATTTATAATTTTATAAACAGTATCTACTTTCAATGAGCACCACATACATGCATGTACAAGTCCTGAAACTTTAAAATACTTTATTATATTCTCATTTCACATTTGTCTTACATTACACAAGGTAAAAGGAAACAAAATGCTGGCCCACCTCATTACTGTCACCAAAATAAGCATAAACTTCAAGTGCAGTTATAAAGTAACAAAAAAGTATAATAGCAAATAAAAAAAAAAATCTAGCAGAAAGGCATGAACATTCTGTGTAAGAGTTAAAGATCTAAAGATATAAAGTTTACTACCAGTAGTCGTAACTGTCCAAATACTTTGTGATATCTTGACTACAGACATAAATGGCTCTTTATATTAAAAGAAATTAGACATGCTCTGTGAAAATGGGGCTTAATGCTTTTTTAAAATGTATCAACTCAGGTCAGCCTGCGCTGTCTGTGCAGGTTGACCTTTGCTGAAACTTTTCGTGACTGGTCAATTACCTGTATGCCAAATTATGAAATAATCAGTGGACCTTATGATTGGGTAGGTTGTTATACAGGTGATGACTTGCTTGGTGTCATGCATCATGGACATGCATTAAGCATTCTTTTGTTAGAGCATGATTCAAATGTATTGTATTATAAAACTATATAATATTGAATAAAATTAATTATTGTTCAAGTGATGTAATTTATCAAAAAAGAGCAGAGAACATTGTGGGAGAAATGAGGAAATACTGATCACCAGCATTCTCTTGTTTCGGAAATGTTTTCAAAAGCTGTCGTCCATCATTCTGTTGGTCATCAAACCATAGGAATATTTTATAAAGATTGAAAGTGTTTTTCTTTTCTTTTCTTGAACAGAAAAGCTCACATTCATTATTTCAGCAGTCCTAAGTGTCAAGGTGTAACTATTTTCCTTTTGTTTTATATCTAGGGACAAATTAAACTTGCACAGCCTTCCTCCAATATGATGCCACATGTTCCAGGAAATGTGTTCCTAAATCGAGGGGTAAGTTAGAAAACTGATTTCCTAAATTCTGTTTGATCAGAATATGGGATATTATACAAGCCTGACTTTAACTCTTTAGCAAACAACAAAGTTTTAGACTTATCCAAATTGAAAGCAATAGCTGATGAGAAAATAAAAGTGACTCAAAAAATTGAAACTTGTCTGTAGAAGAGTAGAAAACATTGTTGAAAAAGGAGAAAATGCTGGTTACCAACATTTTCTCCTTTTTTCACAATGTTTTCAGAAGGCTTCTTCCTCTGGGTTGTAAAAACCAGGGATTGTTTGGTAAAGGGTTAAAAGACCCTCAGAAAGAAAGCTTTTGAAAACACAGTGGAAAAAGGTGAAAATGCTGGTTGCCAGCATTTTCTCCTTTTTGTACAAAAATTTCAACCTTTCCACAAACAAATTTCAGTAATGAGTCACATTTATTTTATTGTCTGCAAACGATTTCAGTTTGGGTAAGTTTTAACTTTCGTCATTGATAAAGAGGTAAGCATTGTAGGAAAAAGAGAAAAAGCTGATTAATGCAACTAGCATTTTATCATGTTTTTACTCCTGTTTCTCACAACGTTTTATATAACCTATTCAAATCTAAATTTCATCATTATACCATTTACCTACAAAGTGGATGGGGATACACTGGTTTCACTCTGTCTGTCCATATCTGCAAACAATTTTTTTTTTTTTTGGTACTGTAACTTGACAGCCATTCAACCTAGGACCCTGAACTATTTGCAAGTGTTGTTCATGATCCAAGGAAGTGCACTTCCGTATTTGGGTCGCATAGGATAAAGGTCAAGGGCACAGGTGAAGTTTGTTTTGAAACTTTCTGTGCTCTAACTCAATAGCTGTTTGACCTAGGACACGGAAACTTTTTACAAGTGTTACTCGTGACCCAAGGAGGTGCACTGTTGCTTTTTTTGTCACATGAGTCAAAGGTTAAGATCACAGTTGATCTCTTATGTTAATCCATAAAGCACTGGAACTGACTTCGGTTGTTTTTGTGGACAGTGTAGATCAAGATCAGATTGCACAGAACGTGCAGTCTGATCTTAGATCAACACTGTCCACTACTTTGTTACATATTCAAAAACAACACTGAAATGACAATATTTCAGATGTTTTTTTCCAAATCAAAAAGGTTCTTTTCACATAAATCAGTGGTTTAAGGGTTAAACATCATTACTGTTCTGTAACTGTACTGCTTCAGTGACAAGGTGCTGGTGAGGGATATTTATCTGTTTTGTGACAGCTCTAGTTGTACCCCCGCAAAACAAGTGTTTTCGGGGTTATACTGAAATCAGCCTGTCTGTCAGTGCATCCGTCTGTCTATCCGTGTGTCTGTCTGTGTACAAAACACTAGTACTTTTTGTGTCATGAACTCCTCCTACAGTTTTCCTTCAATTGTATTGAAACTTTGCACATATACTGATCATATATTGAAGATTTGCAAGATGCCACTTTCAAGTGTCAACTCTTCCTGGTTGAAGAATTATCTCCCCTTAAACTTGACACTTTTTCTTTCAAAGTGCTGGCGGGGGTATTAAGTCACATTCAGTGACAGCTCTAGTTTGAATTGTATTTGTCCTCTACAAGTGCAATTAGTTTGGCCAGGTCTAAAATTTTGCTGTCTAGTCAAGAGTTTATAAGTCATGTATACATTACAGATGCCACCCAGACCCGTGTCGCAACCCACAATAAGCAACTCCATGCTTGTTCAACAGCCAATTCTCCAACAGACTGTTTACCCAGTTCAGCTTCAACGTCAGCAAACTCCATACAACAACAGCATGCTGTTTCCTCAGGCTAATCCCGCCCAGCAAAACATTTTGGGATATCCAAGGCACCAGTTTTAGTGTTTACTATGACAGTTGGCCAGCAGACTCTGTTCAGATTTACAGTCTATGTTATTAACTCTTTACCACACAATCCTGACATTTAACGACCCTGAGAAAGAAAAGCTTCTGAAAACATTGAAGGAAAAAGAGAAAATGCTGGTAACCAACATTTTCTCCTTTTCCCACAATGTTTTCTTCCCTTCATAAGACAAAATTTTTTGTTTGTCAAAATAGAAAGCATTTGCAGATGACAAGATAAAAGTGTCTGAAATTTTGAAATTTATTTTGTGAAGGGTAGAAAACATTGTAGGAAAAGGAGAAAATGCTGGTTACCAGCATTTTCTCCTTTCCTTACAATGATTTCTTCCCTTCCCAAAACACTTTTCATGTTTTTTAGTAACATTTATTTTGTTGTTTGCAAATGCTTTCATTTTGGTCTGGTCCAAGATTTTGTCGTTTGGGAAAGGGTTAAGCAAACCCCCACCCTTCCCACAAGCAAGGCATGTTGGCATTAACTCATTACCAAACGACAATATTTTAGACTGGTCCAAATAGAAAGCATTTGCAGACGACAAAATAAAAGTGACTGAAAATTCAAAATTTGTTTTGTGAAGAGGGTAGAAAACATTTGCAGACGACAAAATAAAAGGGACTTAAAATTTGAAATTTGTTTTGTGAAGAGTAGAAAACACTGTGGGAAAAGGAGAAAATGCTGGTAACCAGCATTTTCTCCTTTTGCCACAATGTTTTCTAAAGGCTTCTTTCTCAGGGTCATTAAAAGTCGGGATTGTGTGGTAGAGGGTTAATTCATGAATATTATCCTTTACCAAACATTAATGATTTTTCATGACCTTGAGAGAATGCCTTTGAAAAAGAGTTTTGGAATAGCCCACAATGTTTTCTACCCTTCCGAGGGGGTGTTGCTATTTTTGAGCCATAATTTTTGTGTCCTCTGCAAAAGCTTTTATGTGTCGGAGAGGTTTAATTCTTCATCAAAAAACAAAGTTTTAGACTTTGCCAAATTGAAAGCATTTGTAGAGGACAAAATAAACGCAACTCAATAACTGAAGCTTCACTTTAGAAAAGAAGAAAGGACTTTGGGAAAAGGAGAAAATGCTGGTTACCAACATTTTCTCCTTTTCTTACAAAATTTTCAAAACGCTTCTTCGTCTGGGTTGTAAAATCCAGGGATTGTTTGGTAAGGGTTAAATGTTTACCAGACTGTAGATTATCAATAGTAAAGGGTCAAAACTACTCAGTTTAGTTGGAGATGGGGTGGGGGGGGGGGGGGGGGGCTCTCATGTTGGAAGGTTTCAGGATCGAATCCTGCAAATGAGCAGGGTCAGCTGATACCAAACAAACACAAGTCCTGGTGAAAGTTTCCAGGAAGCAGTTATCTCTCCTGATCAATAGAAGCTGTAAGAAATTATCTCAAAATGGATATCAAAAATAGATTTATAATTAAAAACTGTAGTTGCTCTTTTATTAAATAACAAATTACGAGTTCGAAAGAGGAGAAACTTTGCGCCAAAAGGAGAAAATGCTGGTTACCAGCATTTTTTCCCACAACGTTTTTAAAAGTCTTCTTCAGGGTTCGGGTGTACGGGTAGCAAAGATGCATATTGTTGCTCATAATCGAGTGTAAACTACAACCCAGCCAGAGTTCTTTCAAAGAGTTACCCCCTAGAATACCAAATAAAAGATTTTTTTTTTGCTATGTAAACTTGATTCACGCTGAAAAAAAGTAATTCAAGTTATTGGAGACCCATTCAGCTTAATTGAAAGTCAGTGCAACAAGATTCATTTACTCTATTTACAATTACAGCTATTTAACCCTTTACCAAACAATCCCTTGTTTTTACCACCCTGAGATAGAAGCCTTTGGAAAACATTGTGGGAAAAGGAGAAAATGCTGGTAACCAGCATTTTCTCCTTTTCCCACAATATTTTCTACCCTATCAGAGACCTAAAGCTAATTTGTACAGACTCTGAATTTGTCGTCTTCAGATTCTGTCAATTTCAAAGTCTCTAAAATTTGTCATTTGGGAAAGGGTTAAAATTGGGACACTGCAGTATATAGGAAGTAATCAAAAGGTTCAACAAATGGTTGTGGACCGATCCAGCAAATAAACAACTTGAACACATGGATAGGGGTACTGGCTGCTTAGGTAACTTGTAATAAAATGATGAAAAATTAGAATTGTCAAAAGCATATTCCAAAAGACAAATTAAATGTTAGTCAATGCTCTTTTTGTCTATAAAAGGGTAAGAAACACGACAGAAAAAGAAGAAAATTCTGGTAAATAGTGTTTTCTCCTTTTCCTACCCTACTTTCAAGTCTTCTCAGGGTCATTTAAACTCTGGATATTTTTAGTACAGAGTTAAAATAGAAGGCCTGGTGAAAGTTTCCAGGTAGCATAGATGCCTAGTGTTGCTCATAATCGAGTGTAAACTACAACCCAGAGTTCTTTCAAAGAGTTACCCCTTAGAATACCTAATAAAAGATCCTTTTTTTGCTATGTGAACTTGATTCACGCTGAAAAAAGTAATTCAAGTTATTGGAGACCCATTCAGTGTAATTGAAAGTCAGTGCAACAAGACTCATTTGCCTTATTTACAATTACAGCTATTTAACCCTTTACCTAACAATCCCTTGTTTTTACCACCCTGAGATAGAAGCCTTTGGAAAACATTGTGGGATAAGGAGAAAAATGCTGGTAACCAGCATTTTCTCCTTTTCCCACAATGTTTTCTACCCTATCAGAGACGTAAAGCTAATTTTTACCAACTCTGAATTTGTCGTCTTCAGATTCTGTTAATTTCAAAGAGTCTAAAATTTGTTGTATGGGAAAGGGTTAAAATTGGGACAGTACAGTATATAGGAAGTAATCAAAAACTTCAACAAATGGTTGTGGACTGATCCAGCAAATAAACAACTTGAACACATGGATAGGTGTACTGGATGCTTTGGCAACTCGTAATGAAATAACGAAAAATTAAAATTGTCAAAAGCATTTTCCAAAAGACGAATTAAATGCGAGTCAAGTAATGCTCTTTTTGTCTGTAAAAGGGTAGGAAACACGACAGAAAAAGAAGAAAATGCTGGTTAATAGTGTTTTCTCCTTTTCCCACCATACTTTCAAGTCGTCTCAGGGTCATTTAGCCCATTACCAAACGACAATATTTTAGACATGTCCAAATTGAAAGCATTTGCAGAAGACAAAAGTGACTGAAAATTCGAAATTGGTTTTGTGAAGGATAGAAAACATTGTGGGTAAAGGAGAAAATGCTGGTTACCAGCATTTTCTCCATTTCCCAGAATGTTTTCTAAAGGCTTCTTTCTCAGGGGCGTCAGAAGTAGCGATTGTGTGGTAATGAGTTAAACTCTAGATTATTTAGTATAGAGTAAAAATAGTGTGTCAAATACAAAACAAGCCATTTTCTTTGTTTTTCATAATCTTTATTCATCCAACTCATTGAATGTATAATAGTATACACATTGCATATAGAACCAATGACTGAGTAATGACTGGAATAGTAAATGCATGCTGTTAATGATTTTTAGTATGATTGTTTATAACAGTACCACTCAATGCTAGTAACAATAACATTGCAACATAGGACTGAAAACATCCCTGTAAAATGAATGATAAGCATGAATTGAGATATAACTCTTTACCATACAATCCCGAGTTGTAATGACCTTGAAAGAAAAGGCCTTTGAAAACATTGTGGGATTAGGAGAAGATGTTCCTTACCAGCATTTTTTCCTTTTCCCACAATGTCTTCTAACTTATCACCGAGAGAAATCCTCATTTGAGCTACATTTGTCATCTGTAATTTGTTTCAAATTGGTCTGGTCCAGAATTTCATCAGTTGGTTAATTCATTACCAAAGGACAAATTTTTAGGTTTGTCCATATCGAAAGAATTTGCAGACAAAAACATAAAAGAGACTAAAACTTTGGAATCTGTTTTGTGATGTTCAGAAAACATTGAGGGAAAAGGAGAAAATGCTGGTTAACAGCATTTTCTCCTTTTCCCACAATGTTTTCTAAAGGCTTCTTTCTCAGGGTCGTCAACAGTAGGGATTTTGTGGTAATGGGTTAATAATCGTTATATGGGAAAGCAACAAGTGGCTTGAAATGAATACTCTGTGGAGTGCTAGTAAAAGAAACTCCAGGAAAGTATAGATATAACGGAAATAAAAAAATTTCGAGACAACCAGTCAATCATTAAATTTGTACAGACTGAAAGAATTAGCAGATGACCAAGACGATAATTGTGGCTTCAGAGATTATTTCAATCTTTGAACGGATAGAAAACATTGTGAGAAAAAAAAAAGATTCATTTTTCTGTAATTGTTTTAACTCTTTTCACACTATCCCTAAGTTTTAACGACCCTGGGGAAGAAGTCGTTTGAAAACATGGTCGGAAAAGGAGAAAATGCTGGTAACCAGCATTTTCTCCTTTTCCCACAATGTTTTCTACCCTATCACATACAGAAATCGTCTGTTTAGCTACATTCAATATGTTGTCTGCAAATGCTTTAAATTTGGTCTAGACCAGAATTTTGTCATTTGGTAATGAGTTAAAAGGCTCAGGCTGATTGTTTGCATTTTAGTGAGATTTTTTTTTCTCAAATTAATTCTTATCCTACTGTTTGCCACCTAACTTGTATAGAGTACAAAGCAAGATCAGCAATACATTCATGCAGTCTGATTTTTCTCTTCATTCTCCGTTTTTGACAGTAGGTTCAATACTAGAGCTCACTACGTGTGATCATACCCCCACCAGCTCCTTGTCACAAAACAGGTCTTTGTCACAGAATGCAAAATGGTTAAGTAGAAAACTTAACCCATTACCATACAATCTCTACTTTTGATGCCCCTGAGAAAGAAGCCTTTTGAAAACACTGTGGGAAAAGGAGAAAATGCTGGTAACCAGCATTTTCTCCTTTTCCCACAGTGTTTTCCACCCTTCCCTGGACAAATTTTAATTTTTCAGTCACCTTTATTTTGTCGTCTTCAAATGCTTTCAATTTGGACCAGTCTGAATTTTTCTTGTGTGGTAATGGATTAAAGTACAAGATGAAAAAAGGTTCAAGGGGAGATGATTCTGCAACAAGTCACAGGAGGGTCATAAAATTGCACATGCACAACTTCATATATAGGAATACTGCATAAATATAGGAATACTGTGAGAAAAAATTGAGCTCAGTACCTCAGAAACTGTCAGAAAATTTTGCCAGACAAATTTGTGTCTACGGACAGACAGCCGTGGCGATTCCAGTATACCCCCCACCAGTTCGTTGTGAGGGATATAATTAAGCACGCAGTTTGAAGCCAATATTATTAAAAAAAAAAAACTACTTTTGTCATATCAACAATAGAAATAGTAAGGATAATGATTAATCTGCAGCAAGCTCACTTCATGAGACAATGTTTTCACTGTTTACCACGTGACAATTTTACACACTGTCCATATTTCACCATTTACCAGATGACGAAATTTTATTTTTTTTGTACAAATTAAAAGCATTTTTGCAGATGACAGTTTCAGTGTGCCTAAAAAGGTGCAATATTTTCTTTAACTGGGTACAAAACATCGCTGGTAAAGAAGAAAATGCTGGTTACCAGCATGTTTTTCTTTTCCCTCAGTTTCGAAAGCTTCTTCCCAAGGAAAGTGAAATCATGGGTTTAATGACTAGAAAAGGAATTTTTAGTGACGAATGACAGTGCTTGTAATTGAGCACGGCTAAGGTCATTTTTCTAAACCAACTACAGTCCATTAAATATCTTGTTCACCATAATTGTCCTTGAATATAATCAAATTGATTGTAAATACCAAATGCGGATTTTCATCTCTTCGTGTAAGAGATGAAAAGTAGAGCATCAAAGTTGTGGAAACTATGACCGTACAGAGGTGAGTTTTAGAGCTTCAAGTTGTAGAAATTATGATAGTACAGAGGTGAATTGTAGAGCTTCAAGTTGTGAAAGCTATGACAGTACAGAGGTGAGATGTAGAGCTTCAAGTTGTGGAAACATGACAGTACAGAGGTGAATTGTAGAGCTTCAAGTTTGTGGAAACATGACAGTACAGAGGCAAGTTGTAAAGCTTCAAGTTTGTGGAAACTATGACAGTACAGAGGTGAGATGTAGAGCTTTAAGTTGTGGAAACTATGACAGTACAGAGGTGAGATGTAGAGCTTCAAAGTTTTGAAAATTGTGACAGTATGGTACACTAATTGCTACTGGGGTTGACCAGCTGGCATATTTTTGTTTTTTAAACATTATTATACTACTTCTGGGTTTCTTACTAGTTCATCTCTAGTTTAGAGAAAGACACAAGGTCTCTCCGAGAAATGCCTTTTCCAGGACGGTGTTTAAAAAGCTGTGGGGTCTTGAAGTATCAGTCGAGTATTAAACCACTGTACCACAACTGGACACTGTATAATTCATTTCTTCGTACATCCACCCTATTCTTTCACTCGTTGCCAAACGATAATATTTTAGGCTTGCCCGGACTGAAAGCATCTGCCGACGACAAAATAAAAGTGACTGAAAATTTGAAATTTGTTTTGTGAAGGGTAGAAAACATTGTGGGAAATGGAGAAAATGCTGGTAACGCTGGTTACCAGCATTTTCTCCTTTTCCCATAATGTTTTCTAAAGGCTTCTTTCTCAGGGCCGTCAAAAATGGGGATTGTGTGATAATGGGTTAAATACTTTGGCTGCCATGCAAGAGTCGATTTACTATTGCAGACAATATTGATCTCAAATTTACGCCATCTCATAGAGCAACTCTATTTAGACAAAAGTGGTTTGGACCTGTATCATTTTCATTCATATATTTTGGTACAAATGGCAATTTCTTAAGCAGGTGAAGGATTCAACAGTCGAAATACACATGATAAAATCACATCCTACAAAAACTAACAGCATAGAAAAAATATAGTACAATTTCACTGCATCTCCGTAACTATGCTAACTCCAACAAAAAAGCACTGTGTATATATCTTATCTAACATAACAGAAAATGGGTTAAATACAAATAAATACCAACTAAAATAGTATTATCATAATTATAGCTTAAAATCTTGGAGCATAAACTCGTATCTTTTTCACACTGCTTGTTATTTTAGACCCGGTGTGACTGTTTGGTGATTAATCATTTATTTCTATGGCAATGCCCTGGGGAATGACAGTTCAGAATCCCATCCTCTTATTGATGAAACATGAGAGATACAGAAGTAAGTGAGCTGTTGTGATCTCCAAATTGAAAGCATTTGCAGAAATCATTTAAGAAATTATTGGTGTGATTAGATTTGTCTAAAAGGTTGCAAACATTGTTGAAAAAACAGAAAAAGTTGCTTAAAATCATTTTTCTATTGTTTCAAAAAGCCTTTCTTCTACGAGTCCCTGAGGACTATAAAGAACTTTTGGTTGCTCTGTTATCTACTATGTTATGTCGATAAAAAAAGATCACTATCACAAGATAAAAAGGTTCTCCCGATCTTTCCCCTTCATGTTAACATGTGCAAGCTTTCTTCAAACAGTCAAAAATTAGAGGAATTAAGTCAGGTTCAAAAAGATAGATATCTATGCTGAAAGATTTAACATTAAACCTAACAGAAAATGTACACATCAAAAGAGAAACACACACATAAATGAAATGGCAAATCATGAACACATATTATTGCTACAGCAGCTCCCTATCACATGCATGGTAACACAAAACCAGTCAAACACTTTCATCATTATCTTGATAAATTCAAAATACACAAGATTATAAAACATACTTCAGGTCTAAATTCCTGCATTTTAACCCTTTAGCCAACGACAATATTTTAGACTGGTCCAAATTGAAAGCACTTGCAGACGACAAAATAGACGTAACTCAAAAATTAAAATTTGTTTCCAGCAAGGTAGAAAACGTTGTGGGAAAAGGAGAAAATGCTGGTTACCAGCATTTTCTCCTTTTCCCACAATGTTTTCAAAAGGCTTTCATCTCAGGGTCGTATAAAACAGGGATTGTTTGGTAAAAGGTTAAGTCTTGTATCAGACCATCGAAAGTTTCAAACAGTTCAAGTAGACTTACCCAGCTTACAAAGTCAAACTTCAAGTAACTCTTTACCAAACGACAAAATTTTAAACCGATCCAAATTGAAAGCATTTGCAGATGACAAAATGAATGTGACTAAAGAACTGGAATTTTTTTAGGGAGTGAAGAAAACAAAGTGGGAAAAGGAGAAAATTCTGGTTACCAGCATTTTCTCGTTTTCCCACAATGTTTTGAAAAGGCTTCTCTCTCAGGGGTGTAAAAAGTCGGGATTGTGTGGTAAAGGGTTAAGGGGGGAGGGACAATATAGTGACGTATCTGTTTGTGTATATGCATGTATGTACAGATGTATGTGAGTTAGGTAAACAGTGCTTTCTAAGGCTGGCCAAAAACTATCGGGTGTATGGGCCAATTCTAAAATAATGTGGCACAAATGATCACTATGAACAGACATTTCATTTGTCGACATTTGATTAGTCATCTGCAAATGCTTTCGAAATGGGACAGGTACAAAATTTTGATGATTGGTAAAAGACTTAATTGAAAACCTGATCAAATTTGTATGTGCGAAAATTGCACACAGGTTTACATTCGAAGGTTGATGACGGGAAGTTTCTTGTTTCGACAGGAAATTCCCCTACCGGTATCTACTTGTCTTGTTAACTTTCACACTACTCAAGGCTTTTTACTGCACAGAAATCAAAATATGTAATAGGAAGAGTAAAAGTTTAACTCTTTACCACACAATCCGGACTTTAACGACCCTGAAAAAGAAGCCTTTAAAAACAATGTGGGTAAAGGAGAAAATGCTGGTAACCAGCATTTTCTCCTTTACCCACATTGTTTTCTACCTTTTACAAAAAATTCAAATTTTTAGTCACTTTTATTTTGTCTTTTTCAATTGCTTTCAATTTGGATTGTTCTGTCATTTTGTAATTCGGTTGACTTATCACTACATCAGACCCATGTTCATGGCATACAACACATCAAGTTTGGCCATAATGCTCGGATTTGCCTTTGATAGGATACAAAACAAAGTTGCAAAGGGAGAAAATGTTGGGTATCTGTAGTTTTTCTTCTTTTTACTATTTTTTCAAAGGCCTGCTTTCCTCCTGGGCTATGTTAACACAGCATTATTACGTACAGGCTTAAAAAAAAAGAAGACGCTTAAAGCACAAAGATATTGACAGCAAGCATTGGATCCTTCATCTTCAGTGTACAAAACAATACAGGGGTACCATTCAAGCCATTATACGTTTGAAAGCAAAGGGCAACATTACTTTATTGTCTTATTCAGTGAACAATTTGCCTGTTGCAGCACACAACATTCAGTAACAATGTGACAATAGAAGAAATTGTTTGTAACAGGCAACTTTCTCCTTTTGCCGCAATGTTTTTGCACATTCTCTAACATTTAAATCTTGTATAATGTTGATATAGTAATACAGTTTCAAGATTTCTGAATAGTCCGTCAACTGATAACATTGTACAAAGAGAGATTATTTGCTCAAACAATTTCTTGTCCTTTTGCCACTGTTTTCAAGAGCAGCCTGCTGTGAGATGGTATAAGCCATCCCCTGGAGATATACATTAAAAAGAAAAGTCTTATTCTTTCGACAAAAAAAAGCAGGTAGTGGGGGGTCAGGGGTGAAATACAAAAATAAAAATCTATCAATTAACATATTAGGTACATGTGCCTCAACCTCATATGGACCACAATTTTTTTACAAATCTATTTAAAGACATTCTTTAAAAATATTGCTACAAAGTGACAGTGCTTTGAATCTATCTAAACATCTACTACCAACTTTTTCCTACTATGTCCAGATGACTGAATTTTAATTCTTTCTATTTTCTTAAGTCTTTAAACAGATGGGTAAAAAATCTGCAAATACACAAGATCTAAACAGGGCTCAAGACAGAGGGAGTGATTTTGATTTTGAAATAAAAAACATTATTATGCACCAAACCCTATGTTATGGATACTCATTAGAATCATCTCAACGAGACGATTCTAATGAGTACCCAAAACACAGGCTTTGACTGAGAAATAATGAATTTAGAATAGCATCACTACCCCTTATCTGGAGCTCTGATTTAAAGACAGGGGGGATAACTTGAGATTCAAAGTGGAAAATCTTTTCAACCCTTTCCCAGATGAAAAAAATTCAGGCTCTGCCAGACTTGAAGTTTTCTCAAGATGAATTCTTAATTCCACATGGGTGAAAATGAGAAAAAGTTTTGTTGTGAACATTTAAAAACATTGTGATGAGAAAATGCTGGTTACCAGTATTCTCTCTTTTTCTCGCAACATTTCCAAAACTTTTTTTTCTCTCAGGGTCATTAAATGAAGGTCTGGTTTGCGTTGTCAAGGGTTGTTAAAAAATACCCCCAAACTGATCTGAATCTCTGTAATGAGGAAGAACATTTAACAACACAAAGCCTGATTATGGCTAAAAGTTTTGCTGTCTCTTCTTTTTGGCATCAATGGCCTCTATGATAGGCTGGCGTTTTGCTTGATATCTTGCTCGAAGTTCATCTATTTCACGCTCCATTTCTGGGTCTAGATCAGACAATCTTCTTTCAAGTTCCTCGTATGCTAGGTTGCGTAGCTAAAATAGAAAGGAAAGCTTGACAAGTGGCTGAGAAAATTTTAAAAAGCCTTATTTCAAAACTATGATAAACAAGAGATGTTTGTAAAACATGTATGCCCCCCTAATGACCTCCAATTCTAAATATAACATGTGATTATAAACTGTTAAGTTCAAAGTGTAAAAACGAACAAAGGGTAATTACCCAAAAATTATTAATGATAAATTAACAATTCTTGGGCACTGCACTTCCCATTTGTGTGAACTATCAACTTTTAAAGTTTCATGATTTTACCTCACATACTTTTTGAGTTATGCTCTGGAAAAAAATTAAGTATGAAAATCAACAAAGGGCAATCAATAACTGCAAAATTATAATGGGCAGAGTTATGGTTTTGTGCAATGCACTTCTCCAGAAAAAGATCTATCCACATATAAAGTTTCAAGATGATACCTGAAAAACCTTTTGAGTTATGCTCCGGACAAAAATTAAGTATGAAAATCAACAAAGGGCAATAACTCCAAAAATATGATGGACAGAGTTATGGTTCTTGTGCACTGCACTGCTCCTTAATAAGATTACTCCACCTATGAGGTTTCAAGGTGATACCTGAAATACTTTTTGAGTTATGCTCTGGACAAAAATTAAGTATGAAAATCAACAAAGGGCAATAACTCCAAAAATATGATAGGCAGAGTTATGGTTCTTGTGTACTGCACTTCTCCTTAATAAGATTAATCTACCTATGAGGTTTCAAGATGATACCTGAAACACTTTTTGAGTTATGCTCTGGACAAAAATTAAGTATGAAAATCAACAAAGGGCAATAACTCCAAAAATATGATGGGCAGAGTTATGGTTCTTGTGCACTGCACTTCTCCTTAATAAGATTAATCCACCTATGAGGTTTCAAGGTGATACCTGAAATACTTTTTGAGTTATGCTCCGGACAAAAATGTCTACCGACCGACTGACCGACCGACCAACAAGTGCAAGGCAATATACCCCTGCTTCTTCGAAGGGGGGCATAATTCAGAGGCAAACATATTGAAACAAATACATGTACAGGCTTTATGCATTTGAAATCTTTACCAAATGACAAAATTTTAGACTGGTAGGGTAGAAAACATTGTGGGAAAGGAGAAAATGCTGGTTACCAACAATGTTTTCAAAAGGCTTCTATCGCAGGGTCATAAAAAACAGGAATTGCTTGGTAAAGGGTTAAGCCACTGTCTTCACTAGGTGAACTATACAGGTGTATATTAAACCTTGATCAAATCAAGCTTTTACAAACCTGAAGAAAGCTTTACAAACATAATGGTAGAAGAAAGAAATGCCAGTTATTGGTATTTCACCCCTTTCTGCCCTAAAATTAGCCAATCCAGTAACTAGTGCTACATGAGCCATATTGATTTGTGGGCCACAAACACTTTGAATTGGGTTGATTGGTTGGTTGTATTGGGGTTTAACGCCACTTTAACAGTTAAGGTCATATCATGGTGGTCATTGACACACGTTTCCTTGCTTTCACACACCAGTACTAACACAACTTTCTTTCCAAAACCACCGTCTACTTCTCTCACATGCTTCAGCAGAGATGAGAGGTGAAAATACGCCAGAAAGAAAGTTAACCTCAACTGGGTATCAAACTCACAACCTCTAGGCCATGAGTCCGACACGCTCACCACTAAGCCACCCGGGCAGGCCGCTTGAATTTGAAAAGGTATGAAATTTTGCCATTCTCTGAACATTTGATGTACTCAGTAACGTGATGCTGCCTTCAGATGAGGAAATAGGCGAGACAAAACCATAACCTTAGTTTTTCTTCACTCCTTACCAAACAAAAAAAATTCAAACTAGTCTACTTTTAAAGCATTTGCAGACAACAAATTAAGAAAACTAGCTGGGATTTGCCTTCAAAATGGTAGAAAACATTGAGGGAAAAGAAGAAAATACATGTACTTGTTTCAAAATGTTTTCAAAAGGTTTGTTCTACATAAAACACAGGATAGATTTCAAAATGGTTAAAATGTTTGGAAAAAAACACAACATATTTCAACCCTAAACTTCAACTCAACATCTAACAACAGATATTCAACAAACGACTTGACTAACATCCTTATTAACATTAATTTTGTAATCAAATTTTGTTAATTCTACGGAATGACAAAATTTTAGACTAGTCCAAATTGGAACCATTTGGTGACTCAAAAATTGAAATTTTTCAAGAAGCATTGGAAACAGTGAGAAAATGCTGGAAAGCCTTTCTCCTTTACGGGCACTGGTAGTGTCTTCAGAAGGATTCTTCATTGGGGTTGTTCAAACTCGGGGTTGTGAGGTAAAGAGCAAAGTTTGGATATGTAAAATTAAGGTTAAACACAAGTGAAAAACTGTTGTGCAGTGGTAAAGTAGATTTTTCATTTACAAGCATTTTCTCATTTTTCCACATCAAAAAAGCCATTGACATGCTAAAGTAGGCAGTAGTATTTTGCCCTTTACTTACAAATTCAAAATCTCCATCTATGAGTGATCTCTGGAAGTGGTGGGGTGGGGTGACCTGTTTCTGTTGGGCTTGGGGCTGGACTGAGGGGGGTAGTTGGGTCTTCTGTGACTGGGCTTCTTGCTCCTTTTTCTCAAAGTGATCTAAGTAGGATGGCCGGTACTTCTCTTTGCCTCCTGTAGCTGTGCTGTGTCCTATTTATAGAAAGAGTTAACACTGAAAGCATTATAGAAATATTAATGAAGGTACCAAGTGTTTTAAACGGACAAGAGAAGAATTGTTGATACCAACCTGTATTGTTTGTATACAAAATTGTCCTGGACAACTTTGATGAGTAAAGAAACACAGGTTTTTCTTTTAGCGAAAAAAAAATGCCTTTAGAAATTCATATCTTATTTCTTGAGTATCTGAGTGCATTAGACATATTTGAAACCGTTGTTTGGGTACTTAGAAAAATAGATTTTAATCCAAAGGGTAGAAAACATTGTGGATTATGGACAAAGAACTGGTTACCAGTATTTTCTTTTTCATCTACCTTTTTAAGAACACTAACTTTCTCAAGGTTGCTATGCCTCAGAATAGTAAAAACAATTAATGGAAAATACAATGAAGATTAAGTCAACAAGTTTTTTCAATTATACTCCCGCAAAACAAATTTTTCGAGGGGCATACTGAAATCAGCCTGTCTGTCCGTGTGTCCATCCATGTGTCTGTCTTCCAGTGTGTTTGTCCATCTGCATGTCTGCCTGTGTGCAAAATACTAGTAATTTTGTGTCGTGAACTCCTCCTACAGTTTTTCTTCAATTGTATTGAAACTTTGCACATATACTGATCATATATTGAAGATTTGCAAGACATAATTTTCAAGTGTCAACTCTTCCTGGTTGAGGTATTATCTCCCCTTGAACTTGACACTTTTTTTCCCTGAAAGCGCTGGCGGGGGTATTAAGTCACGTTCAGTGACAGCTCTAGTTTTTGTTTGATTCAAGAGGGAGTGATAAGTTCAGCTCTATGTTTTAGTTTTCGGAATAAACTAAGCCAATACATGTGCATAACTGTCACAAAATATGTATAGGGTAACCAGATCTAATGGCACATGTTCCGTGATTGGTGGAGACATAAATGTCTTTGCTTATGCAAAAGATATCAGAAAATGTCCAAACTTTTTACACAATGACGCACATGGCAACAAGGCTGACATAACACTAGAGCTTTCTTAACCCATTAGCACACAATCCCTACTTTTGACGCACCTGAGAAAACAGTGTGGGAAAAGGAGAAAATGCTGGTAACCAGCATTTTTTCCTTTTCCCAAAATGTTTTCTACTCTTCACAAAGCAAATGTCAAATTTTCAGCCACTTTTATTTTGTCGTCTGCAAATGCTTTCGATTTGGACAAGCCTAAAATATTGTCATTTGGTATTGAATTAAGAGCAGGGCCAAAAATTACTATTTGATACATATATGTAAACTTATACAGAATTAATTACAACAAACTTGATGTTATACGAGTATGTAATATGCTTTAATTAACCCATTACCAAACGACAAAATTTTAGGTTTGTCAAAAGTGCAAGGAATTTCAGACGACAAAATAGAAAGGACTGAAAATTTGCAATTTGTTTTGTAAAGGGTAGAAAACATTGTGGGAAAAGGAGAAAATGCTGGTAACCAGCATTTTCTCCTTTTCCTACAATATTTTCTAAAGGCTTCTTTCTCAGGGGCGTCAAAAGTAAGGATTGTGTGGTAATGGGTTAAGTGAACTTTTAGCTGATAAAATAGCAAATTTCAGAAGTTTCATGCATAGATATTAAACCTGTCTCTCATTCCAGTTCAGAAAAAGGAATACACATTCATTATTTAATGGGCTATTTATACAGCCTTTAAAATCTATTTCAAAATTCATAAAGGAAAAATACTTGGGGCAAAGAATAACAGGTAATATATTGCATGATATAGATGAAAGCATTCTTTTGAAGTTGGGGTATTACCTGTAATCAACCTGAATACGTTTCAAAACATTGAAAAAATGGGAAAGTGTTCAATACAAGCCTGTCTACTTTCTTCACAATGTTTTTAAATGTGGTTTTATAAAGATCATGGAAATGGTGTGCTATAAATAAAATGTAAAGCTTTCCTTATTCTACAATAGCAATGTTGAAGCTAACACCAAAACACTGTACCAGATCCTGATTTTAAAGACCCAGGGGGGGGGGGGGGGGGGGGGGGGGAGCCTTTTGAAAATATTGTGAGAAAAGGAGAAAATGCTGGTAACCAGCATTTTCTCCTTTTTCCACAATGTTTTCTATCTTTTAAAGACAAATTTTATGTTTAAACTATTACCACACAATCCCGCCTTTTAACGACCCTTAGAAAGACTTTTGAAAACATTGTAGGAAAAGGAGAAAATGCTGGTAACCAGCATTTTCTCCTTTTCCCCACAATATTTTCTACCCTGCCGGAAACAAATTTCAATTTCTAAGATATGTTTATTCAATTGTCTGCAAGTGTCTTCAATTTGGACCAGTCTAAAATTTTGTCATTCGGTAAAGAGATAATCTAATATTCACTTTGTTGTCTGTAAATGCTTTGAACTAAGACAAGGCTAATATTTTGTTGTTTTCTAATGGGTCAACATGAACATCCTGAAGTTATGCAATGGAACTTTGTAAATATAAAAAGCAGCCAAAACATTCCTATAATTATCATGTTTTTTTTTTTTTTTTTTTTTTTTTTTTTTTGGGGGGGGGGGGGGGGGGGGGCAGAATTTGTTAAAAAAAAAAAAATAGCTGACAGTGAATATCCGTTATCCTTCTGCATGTCCAGTGCTATAAACCTTACAAAATAGAAAATTTTATAGATTCTAAACAACTGACAGTATTTGCAGCAATAAATTTAGTCATGCTTGAAAAATAATCTATGTATTTGAACTGGCAGAAAGCATGAAAATATTAGAAAATGCTGGTGACTAGCATTTTCTCTTTTCCCACAATGTTTTCAAAAGTTTTCTTTCTTGTGTTCTTTGAAGCACTGGATTGTTTATTGACAAATTAATGTGTCCTATTCCCTCTTAAAGGTTGTTTCAATCATAAAGAGTCAATATGCAAAAGCGATTATGGGAGCAACTCATTTTATCGGTTCATGCAAGACTACTATTCTAAGGCAATCTTTAGTGCATTTTAACAAAGCCCTGATCTACTATTCCAAAGGGTAACCTTATCCCACAATCCAATAAGGCTTTTATGAAAATAAAATGGTCAAACTTTAGCCAGTCAAATTTTGGAAGCAGTGAAAATATTTAGATTGATCGAGACGGATGTCCAAATTTCTCCTGTTTTTTTTTTCAGATGTATTTATACAAAGCGATGAGTAGGCATGAAATTAAGGCAAAGAGATAACTGGGAGGTGAGAAGAGAAGCAGTCTGCATACAGAGACCCAGAGTCAGCAAACAAAAGCAAACAAGAAAATTCTTACGGACAAAACTGGATGAACTAGCAACACTTGATGTGGTTGACTGTCCTATAGATCAAACAAAGGTATCTAACCTTTCATCCCATTGACGGAATTTTAGACTTATCTGTATTTGAAAATGATTCTTCAAGTATATCAATAGTTCAAATTTTTGAAGCACCTACAGTGGCAAATAGTAAAATATGTAGGTGTTAAAATGCATTTATATCTTTACCACACAATCCAGACTTTTAACGACCCTGAGGAAGAAGCCTTTTGAAAACATTGTAGGAAAAGGAGAAAATGCTGGTTTTCTCCATTTCGCACAATGTTCTCTACCCTTCCCAAAACAAATTTCAATTTTAGAGCCACATTTATTTTGTTGTTTGCAAATGCTTTCAATTTGGACAAGTCTACAATTTTGTCATTTGGTAAAGAGTTAAACAATTACCAAAAGACAATATTTTAGACTGGTCCAAATTGAAAGCATTTGCAGACGACAAAATAAAAGTGACTGAAAATTTGAATTTTGTGAAGGATAGAAAACATTGTGGGAAAAGGAGAAAATGCTGGTTACCAGCATTTTCTCCTTTTTCCACAATGTTCTCTAAAGGCTTCTTTCTCAGGGGCGTCAAAAGTAGGGATTGTGTAGTAATGGGTTAAATCGAACCATTTTACAAGTAAGGAAATTAGAGCATAAATGACAATATGATACTTTAGGTTCAGTCCAAGTGGCTGTTGCTGGCAGAAAACTGAATTTTAAAAGTCATTTACAAGATGCCAGATCGCTCCATCTTCTGTTTTATTCTGACCTGATTCTAAAATTAATTTTTCTGCAAGCTACAAACACCTAGACCAACACATCAGTAACACACTGTCAACTTCACAATAGATTTCATGATTTTATATGGTATATTACATTTAAATGCACTTTTAGCACCTGCATTGTTTACTTTTGACCACTATGGACCCACTGGTATGATCCTGCTTTAATCAAGGACACATATTTCCCATCCTTTCTTGATGAATGTTGAAAAGCGTTAAACAAAAGCCGTGATAAAATTCCAAGTCTTATTCTGAAAACTTTCCTAAATTTCAAAGTACAGGAATTCCCAACAGGCTGAAGCAAACAGTTCGGCCATTCCAAAGTAATGTTACTATTTAACTCTTTACCAAAAGACAAATTTTAGACTGGTCGAAATTGAAAGCACTTGTAGATAACAAAATAAACATAACTCTAAATTTGAAATTTGTTCCTAGCAAGGTAGAAAACATTGTGGGAAGAGGAGAAAATGCTGGTTACCAGCATTTTCTCCTTTTCCCACAGTGTTTTCAAAAGGCTTCTAAATCAGGGCCTTAAAAACCAGGGATTGTTTGGTCAAGGATTAATTGTAGAATAACACTTGAAATGAATACAAGCCATGGTTTTTATCAACTGAGTAAAAACTATATTGATAACATCTGGCAAATTCTAAAAAAATTAAATACTCAGTTTCGCTGAAAGCCTCTATTTAGTACTGCATACTGGGAGCTGATAATTGCTTGTTGATAATTACTTGATAATTGACAATCTCAGCAATTGATGACAGGGATTTGTTTGGAATTCATATTAGAAGAATCCAATTGGCCTTGTTTTTTGTCACACAAGTAAATTTTCTCATATGAGGCTCTTTAACTCTACCACAAGACAAAATTTTTCAACCTGTATATTCAAACAAAAGTTAAATGAGATTCAAATTATAAAATCCAAGTTAGAAAAGGTAGAAAACAATGTGGGAAAAAGGGGAAAAATGCCGATTATCAGCCCTTTCTCCTTTCCCCAGACCATATTTGAATGCCTCCTTCCTCAAAGTCGTACAAAGTTGGGATTATTTTATGAAAGATTGAGAAGCATACAAAACATAATCCATAAATTTCTTTTTTGAGACCAAAGGTTAAAATATAAGCTTGCCTTGAACAAAAAAAGGGTAAATGAAAAAGCAAACACAACCATCAACAAATATTTCTCCGACAGCAACATAAACGCCAAATATATTTAACCAATGAACTTACTTTTCATCGTACCGTCATCTTCTTCATCTGAATCATTTATCACCATTGTCCCGAGGTCAGACTCTACCATGGTTGAGGCTTCACTATTTACAACAACAGTTCCACTCTCTGATTGAAGCGTACCTACAATAACGGTGGAAAAAACATTATACCCAGCAAACTATGAAAACATAGCTACATAGGGAGGAATTCTTCAAATTGAGCAATTTTTCCTTTCATAACAATGTTTTCACACAAGTGCTTATGAAAACACATCTCACTTTCATCCCAGTTATTGATTCCAGGGTTGCAATTTTTCGTCAATGTCCCCCAATTGAATAAAAAATTATTTTCAGCAAAATTTTTTTTACATTTGGTTAAGGTTCCTTGCAACAAAAACTTCCAACTGGTGAACTTGTAAACCATGTGCATCTTTTCATGGTCAATATACAGTATTTCACCAGACAGTGCAGCTAAAGCAACTAGAGCTGTCACTGAATGTGGCTCAATATCCCCGCCAGTGTTTTTTGACAGCAAAAAGTGTCAAGTTCAAGGGGAGATAATTCCTCAAACAGGAAGAGTTCACACTTGAAAATTGCGTCTTGCAAATCTTCAATATATGATCAACATATCTTCAAAGCTTCAATTTAAATGAAGGAAAACAACAAAAAAAATACTAGTATTGTGTACACAGACGGACGGACACATGGACAGACAGGCTTATTCCAGTATACCCTCGAAAACATTTGTTTTGTGGGGGTACAGTAACACATTCAAGCAAGTAAAAAGCAATCTTGCCCTATCATGAAACATGACTATCAACCACAGTCAAATGCTGGTTGATCATTGGTTGAAGGGATTGCAAAGCTTGGATATAAATGGGTAGAGACTTTTTTAAACTTTAATTATAAGATAAGCTGTTTTTATATGGAGAATATAACATTTTATCACTTGGTTATTTCAGCCCCTTAAGGCTTTAATGAATGAAATTAGGACTGACACATATAAATTGCCCTGAAAGTAACAGTAAATGAAGAGCTTATCCAGCCTAGTTAATCCATGGATTGATAGACTGATTGACCACCACCTGCAACACTATTTTAATCACATCACAGTAACAGCTCACAAACTCATGTATTTCCTGGGTTTGGAGTCCGAAGTGTCTTGCCAAAGAACACTCCTATGAAAAACCCAATGGATCAAGTGAGGCTCGAATGCAGAAACCCCAATTATCCATCGAAATTATTACATATTTTGTAACATATGAAGACAAAAAATACAATTAAGTAGAGTTTATTTCATCAGCTTTTTTGTGATTAATAAGAGGAAATATTTGCCAAAAAAGGGAAAGGTATGCGAAAATAATGAGTGCCGTAAGGCACAAGTTATTTTTGCAGACCTTTCCCTTTTGAAGCAAACATTTCCCCATATTAACCATGAGCTGATGAAATAAATTATATATTATACTTCTGCTGATTATTTTGTCAATGAATGCCACTTTTAAAACTAGTGATCTCTTGTAAATTAACTGGATAATTGCTATGAGGAAAATATTCACTGTGAGGGGAAATAATTCCCCTCAGCTTAAATTACGACATTTCTTTACCTATAACATTTCTAAAAATAGACACCTGAAATATAATATAGACAATTAAACTTTCTTGTCAGTACACGTATGTGAAATCCGGTAAGAAATTGAGCATAAAGTGTATCATAATCATAATTATTTGCTACAGACAATCTGTCCAGTCCAACACCAATAATTTCAAACAGATGCCTATCAAACAGATAGCAAAAAAAGGCATATTTACCTGCTTGAGAACCTTTCATAGTCCCCTCATCATTTCTGATCATAGTTCCTCCTTCGACTTCATCTTCACCCTGGAAAAACATGTGAATGCCACTCAATCCTATACTGAAAAGGCCTGTGATTTCATGACCATAAAGAAGGGGGCTTTTGAAAAAATTGTGGGAAAAGGAGAAAATGCTGGTAACCAGCATTTTCTCCTTTTCCCATAGTTTTCTATTCATTCAGTGATAAACCAAATTATTCCAGATACAATTAATTAGTCACCTGCAAATGCCTTCAATTAGCCAAGTTTGAAATTTTGCAGTCTGGTAATGAGGTAAGGATGATTTACCTAGGTATAAGCATTAGCAAGAACATGTACTGGTATACAAAAAGCTGACCAGCTCAGCACAATTTCTTAAGTGGCAGCAAACTTCACTTTCTTTGTGTTGCTTTATTGAAAAGTTTATAGTCTACTAGTCTATCAGGGATCAAATTTCTAAAAAATTTACAGTTCCATTCTTGCTGATAGACAGTACGGATACAGAGCTTTGCTTCTCCTAGATTTCTAAGTGCTACGCGCTGTAAATTAAACCTGTACAAACTCAGAAAAATTATCAGATTCTTGTGCTCATAAAATTTCCGACAGAATCTAAACAATATTCAATATTCAATCTCTAAACCCAAGAAATTACAAGCTTACTAAAAAAAAAAAAAAACAAGTGAAATACCAAAGTGCTTTGATTGCTACATTATTACATTATCAGTAGTATGACAGTTGCAACATTGTAATAGCTGAAGATGTTAGTGCTCTTACTGGTTATGCTATTTACACCATCCCTCTACAATTCTTGCCCATGGCAAATCCTTGAAACCTGTATCACATGCAGAAATAAAACTCACAACTTTTACCCCTATAGCAGATATAACTCACAACTTTTAACTCTTTACCTGGTGACAAATTTTTTGACTAGTCCAAATTCAAAGCATCTTCAGACAATAAACTAAATGTTGCCATTGGCACTAAATTTATCCTTGACAAGGTTGAAAACATTGTTGGAAAAGGTGAAAATGCTGGTTACCAGCATTTTCTCCTTTTCCCACAATGTTTTCAAAAGCCCTCTCTCTAAGGGTCGTTAAAAGTGGGGATTGTGTGATATAAAGCTGAGTTACTTACATAGTCATCACCATTCATGGAATTGACGGTCTGTTCTTCCTGAATTTCTTTTGCTTCCAAAATCATTCTCTGTAGTATTGATACAGGCTTAGCATTCTTGATAAATTCATGCTGTAAAAAAAATTGTGATTAGTTGCCAAAAATAACATACTTGAAAACATCAACAAAATGACAGTGAATTCCTGAGCAAATGAATGAAAGACTTTGCAAAACAAACTATATTCTATTGCAAAATATTTTTGCTATGGCATTTTTCAAGTTTGAAACACCTTTTCCTCCAGAACGTTTTTTTTTTATGTATTACTCAAACCATAATGTTTGCTCATGAAAAAAGAAAACAATAGCTAAAATATTGAACAAAGCAGAGTTGTTTTTTTTTTTTTATTTTGTCTAGCATAAACATAAATTCTGATATTCACTAAGTGAAAAAGTACCTGAATATTAATAAAATCGGCCATTCTCTGTGCCCAGATATAATGTCTGAATTTTCTTCATATATGTACCAGAAATTTTCCATAGAACAACAGAGAATTCATAGATCAAACAAGTAATAATTCTTAAGTAGAGGGAGGAAAGATTGATATAAAGGACAATTTACTCTGAATAAGAAAGGATTAGCCTTTTAAAACACAATCCCATATTTTAACAAATCTTAGGAAGAAAGTTTATTAAAGCATTTCGTGAAAAGAAAATATGCTTGTAACCAAAATTTCCTCCTTTTCCCACAATGTTTTCAAAAGCACTCCTACATAATCTTTTCAACCCTCTCTAAAACAAATTTCAATTTCTGGATTATGTTCATGTTCCTTGTCTGTAAATGTTTTCAATTTGGACTAGTTTAAAGTTTCTGTCATTTGTTAAAGAGTTAACCCTTTACTCCATAGATACTCATTTCTACGCATTGCTTGTAGGAGCCTTTGGAAAACATTGTGGCAAAAGGTGAAATTGCTCATGACGAGCGATTTCACCTTTTGCAACAATGTTTTCTACACTATCAAAAGGTGTCATATACACATAAGAAACGGCTTCATCCTTGCTGTTATTTAAGGTCAGACAGATACCATAGAAATGCCTTATTGGGTAAAGGGTTAAAGTACCGTCAAAGGTGTTCTAGCCAACCAGCAAAGGAAACAAACAGAACTACTTTGATAAAGCAAAGATGGTGATATATCAGGTGAATTGAATTGGTTACTTTAATCCTTTGACACACAATCTTTAGTTTAAAGAACTTTGAGGAAGATGGCTTTTGGAAACATTAGGGGGAAAAAATGCTGGTAAAAAGCATTTTCTTCTCTTCCAACAATGTTTGCTACCATTCCGAAGACCAACTTTATTTCTTGAACCACGTTCACTTTGTCATGTATAAATGCTTTATTGTTCAGACAAGTCTGAAATCTTGTTTTTTGGTAATAAGTTGAGTTGTAGTTGCTAAATGCAAGCGGTTTCTGGGCACAAGTGGCAGCATAAGAGCCATTTCTCTTTATTTACTTACCTCTAACAATTCTGCCGCTAGGGCTCTCTGTTCTGGGTTCTTAACGAGACATTTTGACACAAAATCTATGAAGTCTTGAGACCATTTGTCAGGGTTCCTGAAGGACGGGGGAGGTTTGGTGGGTATCATAAAAATTGCCTGGAAACAGATTTACAAGTTCTATGTCAAAGAAGTAAGTTTCTTCTTTCAGTTCTTAGCCCATTACCACACAATCCGTACTTTTTATGCCCGAGAAAGAAGCCTTTAGAAAACATTGTGGGAAAAGGAGAAAATGCTGGTAACCAGCATTTTCTCCTTTTCCCGCAACGTTTTCTACCCTTCACAAAACAAATTTCAAATTTTCAGTCACTATTGTTTTGTCGTCTGTAAATGCTTTCAATTTGGACCAGTCTAAAATTTTGTCGTTTGGTAAAGAGTTAAAGCACTATTTACAATTTGGTTTCTTTTGAAAACAGAATAGATCAAAATAGGATTACACAATATTTGCAGTCAGATCTTACATTTACATAGTCCTATCTGTAGAATTTTTCTATCTCCTAAGCAGCCATGCATTCGCCTATACCAAGCAATCACCAGAGAGAAAATGCGCTTGCTTGGTACAGGTACATTTTAACATTTGTGCCCTCTTTTGCAAAACAGTGTATGCTTGCATATGACATGTTTAACCCTTTTCCAAACAATCCCTGGTTTTTACGACCCTGAGAAGAAGCCTTCTGAAAACACTGTGGGAAAAGGAGAAAATGCTGGTAACCAGCATTTTCTCCTATTCCCACAATGTTCTCTTCCATCCCCAAATGAAATTTCAATTTGGACGAGTCTAAAATTCATCATCTGGTAAAGGGTTAACATACTATACAAGTACAATACAGAACATAATCTTAATCATGTCCACAGCTTACTTGTTTATGCACTAGTATTTCAGTGGTTTCACCTATTGAGGCTGCCAAATGACAAATAACAATTCAGCATGAACAGTGCCAGGATTTCCTGAGAACAAATCAGAGGACACGACCTTGAAACCGTGAATTGCATGAGTATTTGAAAATTGTTGTTTTCCACCTCCAACAATAATATGGTAATATCAAAGCATCAGCGCACTATTTCATGTGTACCTTGGGTTTCATTAGTATCAGTTTAGGCTCTGAAGTGTCTTTCCAAAAGATGCTACTTCATCAAAGCTGGTAGCTCAAGCTTCAATCTATAGGCCCCCAGACTGCAAATACTTCACCAACAAGCCATGTAAGATCTCTCTTAACTCTTTACCAAACAACAAAATTTTAGACTGGTCCAAATCGAAAGCATTTGCAGACAACAAAATAAAGGTGACTAAAAATGTGAAACTTTACTTTAGAAGAGTAGAAAACATTGTGGGAAAAGGAGAAAATGCTGGTTACCAGCATTTTCTCCTTTTCCGACTATGTTTTCAGAAGGGTTCTTCCTCAGGGTCGTAAAAAGCAGGGACTGTTTGGTAGAGGGTTAACCCATTACCACAGAATCCCTACTTTTGACGACCTTGAGAAAAAAGCCTTTTGAAAACATTGTGGGAAAAGGAGAAAATGTTGGTAACCAGCATTTTCTTCTTTTCCCACAATGTTTCTACCCTGCTGAAAACAAATTTTAATTTGTGAGTTACATTTATTCTGTTGTCTGCAAGTCCTTTCAATCTGGACCAGTCTAAAATTTTGTCGTTTGGTAAAGGGTTAAACCAAGGAAATCCCTGTCACAGATGTGACAAACTAAAATATTGTTACTGGAGGCCACTCCTTCACGCATAGCTTCATGCCAGTTTATGTACAAAATCTAAAAACTGTGCTAGGGAGAATTCACTTAAGCTATTGTTTATGGTGTTGACCTTTTATCCGGGCATCCTTGGTTCGAATCCTGCCTGGACCCTGTATCTCTGCTATGCATTTGTTTATTTGTTTCCTTGTTACAGACTTAGCTTGTGAGAATATAAACTTACCCTCATGGGGTGTATATCACCATAGGGTGGCTTTCCCTCAGCCATTTCTAGTGCTGTTATACCTGAAAGGAACAATGTTTTTTAATATAAGCCTCTGTTCTATCATCCCTATTTAAAAGAGGATCTTGAAAACATTGTGGTAAAAGTAGAAATTGCTGGTAACCTGGATTTGTCCTTTTCAAATATTTATTACCATTTTAAACACAGAAACTATCTTAAGAGCAAAACAGATTTTGCCATTTACAAATGTTTTCAACTGTGTCAAGTGTAAAATTTTGTTTTAACCCATTACCACACAATCCCTACTTTTGACGCCTCTGAGAAAGAAGCCTTTTGAAAACACTGTGAGAAAATGCTGGTAACCAGCATTTTCTCCTTTTCCCACAGTGTTTTCTACCCTTCCCAGAACAAATTTCAATTTTTTAGTCACCTTTATTTGGTCGTCTGCAAATGCTTTCAATTTGAACCAGTCTAAAATTTGTCGTGTAGTAAAGAGTTAACCCATTCCCAAACAATCCCTGGTTTTTTACGGGTCAGGAATAAAAGCCTTTTGAAAACATTGTGGGAAAAGGAGAAAATGCTGGTAACCAGCATTTTCTCCTTTTCCCACAATGTTTTCTACCCTATCATATAGAAAAATCATCTTTTTAACAACTGTTAATTTGTCATCTGCAAAATGCTTTGAATTTGGTCTAGTCCAAAATTTGCCGTTTGGGAAAGGGTTAAGGTATACTCTTCACAAAACTTAATACTCTACACTCATCCAAATTTAAAGCCACAAGCAGACCACAAAGTTAAATATGGCCTTAACCCTTTACCACATAATCCAAACTTTTAACACCCCTGTGAAAGAAGCTTTTTAAAAACATTGTGGGGAAAAGGAGAAAATGCTGGTAAGTAGCATTTTCTCCTTTTCTAACAATGTTTTATTCCCTTCCTAAGAACAAATTTCAACCACTTTCATTTTGTCATCTGCAAATGCTTTCAATTTGGACATGTCTTAAATTTTGTCGTTTGGTAAAGAATTACCGGAAAAGCATTCAGCTTACCGAGACTCCAGATGTCTGCTACACAATCATACCCTATTTCCTGTATGACTTCAGGCGCCATCCAGTATGGTGTACCTATCACAGTGTTCCTTTTTGCCATCGTATCCTGAAAGTAAACAAACAGCCCAGAATAAACAGTTTTGGACAATTCAAATCTCATATTCTATGGTAAAAGTTTCAAAATATTTTCAGATGTCTGGTGCTTAACCCATCAGCACACAATCCCTATTTTTGATAATGCTGAGAAAGAAGCCTTTAGAAAACATTGTGGGAAAAGGAGAAAATGCTGGTAACTAGGACGAAAAAGAAACGCAGGGTAACCTTTCAAGGCAGTTTTGTTAGAGGTGTATAACTTGATTGAGAATTCTAAATTATAATTTTGTGTTTACCACTGATCAGTTTTGAATATTTTGACAAAATTTTATTTTAGTGTGGCCAAAAGGAAATGATAAAATGGCTTCTTATTGACAGCAACCTCTCCTCAGTGAAAAAACGTAGTGACTAACTGCATATGGAGACTGAAAGCTTGTTCAATATCTCGTATGGTACCCTGCGATTCTTTTTCATCCTAGTATATATATAGGAACACTGTGCATAAATTTGAGTTCAGTACCTCAAAAAGTGTTGGAGTATTGCTACAGACAAATGTGTGTCTACGGACATACAGATGGACTCAGAGACAGATGGACAGACAGACAGCTATAGCCATTCCAGTATACCCGCCTCCACTTTGATGTGGGGGGTATAATAACAGCAGTTACCAAGTACAGAAGATAAAAGCACCCACCGTAAGCTGCCCTGCCACACCGAAGTCTGCCAGTTTTGCATGGCCTTCTGTATTCAATAGAATGTTTCCAGCTTTAATATCTCTGTGTATTTTTCTCTTTGAATGGAGGTACTCGAGTCCTTTCAACGTGTAATACAAAATAGTGGCTATTTCATCTTCATTTAACTGAAAAAAGGTAAAAGAATAACTTTGATTCTTTGAATTTGAAGTTCAATATGTAGCATGTTTAACCCATTACCACACAATCCCTACTTTTGACGACCCTGAGAGAGAAGCCTTTAGAAAACATTGTGGGAAAAGGAGAAAATGCTGGGAACCAGCATTTTCTCCTTTTCCCACAATGTTTCTTACTCTTCAAAAAAAATGTTTATTTCAAAAAAATAAAAAAAAATGTTTTTCAAAAAAATGTCCTACTCTTTAAAAAATGTTTCCTACTCTTCAAAAAACAAATTTCAAATTTTCAGTCACTTTCATTTTGTCGTATGCAAATGCTTTCGATTTAGACAAGCTTAAATGTTGTCATTTGGTAATGAGTTAATGATATGACAGTCATGCCACAGCAACATTTCACTTAATCATGAATTTCTGTGAGTGAAAGCTTTCTAGTACCTTTAACTATTTATGACACAATGCCGACTTTTAACGACCCTGTCTTACGAACAATGTCCGTAACAAAGAAACAAATGAATAAATGCATGGCAGAAATAAGGATCGGAGCGGGATTCGAACTCCGAACTCCCGGACGCAAAGCCAATACCCTAACCACTGAGCCAAAGAGATATCTCCCTGACGCAGTAGCCAGGTATTGTATTTAAATCGGGAGTATGCCATGCAGGAAGGAATGGTCTCCCGTAACACACCCCCTCTTAAAGTCATAATTTATTGATGACTCAAAGCCTTATTAGGCAGGAAGTCCGATTATTGGACAACAAATGGGATAAATGGCTCAATGGCCAATCCCGGACGAGCCCCCATCTTACGAACAATGTCCATAACAAAGAAACAAATGAATAAATGCATGGCAGAAATAAGGATCGGAGCGGGATTCGAACTCCGAACTCCCGGACGCAAAGCCAATACCCTAACCACTGAGCCAAAGAGATATCTCCCTGACGCAGTAGCCAGGTATTGTATTTAAATCGGGAGTATGCCATGCAGGAAGGAATGGTCTCCCGTAACACCTGAGAAAGAAAGCTTTTAGAAACAATGTAGGAAAAGGAGACTTTCTGTGAGTGAAGGCTTTCTAGTACCTTTAACTCTTTACCACACAATCCCGACTTTAAATGATCCTGAGAAAGAAAGCTTTTGAAAACAATGTAGGAAAAGGAGAAAATGCTGGTAACCAGCATTTTCTCCTTTTCCTACATCGTTTTCTATCCTTCCCAAATCAAATTCCAATTTTTGAGTCATGTTTATTTTGTCGTCTGCAGGTACCTTCAATTTGGACAAGTCTTCAATTATTTGTCGTTAGGTGTCAATGTGCAACACAAAATGGTGGCAATAATTTCTTGTTTTATTATAAAGCACAAGAGAACATTTCTACTACCATTAAATTACAAGAAATAAGATTACTGGTATTAATTTCTCTTACTTTGAAAATAATGTATTTGTAAATCAGTCATCATTTTTATCAGCATTCATTTAAAAAACATACAACATTTCAAAATAAATTCAAAACTGAACCACAAATGACCCCTGGGCCCTTTACAACACAATCCTGACTTTCAACAAGTCTGATAAAAAAAAGAAGGCTTTTGCAAACATTGTGAGAAGAGGAGAAAATGCTGGTAACCACCATGTTTTCTACCCGTTCAAAAGCGTATCACCTTATTTGAGCCACAATGAATTGGTCATTTGCAAACGCTTTCAAATTGACCTTTCTGTAAAAGTGCGTTTGGCACGCCACCTTCCTTAGTAACACACTATATTGCTTGTTAAGACTGACAAGCTAACCAGAAATTGTGTCAGACTTTTCTGTTTCCATGACGCCCAATGCTGCGTTTTCATAGGCCAATAAGACATTGGTAGACCTGTCAGTCGAAATCGGCAGGAAGGTCAATTGAGCCAGTCTAAAATTTTGCTGTTTAGCAAATACATGTAATTAAGATTTAACTATATAGAGGATCTAGTATTTATTTTTTGTTTCTGTGAAAGATCGAGTGGATACCATCAGTAATATTTTCATGAGTGGCACGGCCACGAGTGAAAATATTACCAATGGTGTTTACGAGATGAAATAAATTTCGATCTTTCACCAGAAAAAAACAAATACTCTATTTATTTCATGCTTTTAACCCTTTCTTGGAGGAGCTTTATAAAAATCCAGTTCTTTTCCGTTATTCCCCATGGCATACCCCTCCTGCATAGCAACGCATTACAATATTATGTCAAGCGCGAGAAATGTAAGGTATATGATGTCATATTTCCCATCTTCTTGTGAGGCACATGCAATTTACCTAGGCAACAAGAACATAAAAATCACTATTTTACCAGTGTGAGATTGAAAATATTTTCACTGCTATTTCTCGATATCCTACCAGAAAGCATGAAATAAGAACCAATATCTATGAAAACAAAGCCCAACTTACCACTTTATTGCGCAATCTCATTATATCAGCCACAGATCCAGCACCACAGTACTCCATAACAATCTATAAATACAAGGATGTAATAACTGAGCCATACTCTAACAAAAAAGGGTTTAACTCATTACCAAATGACAAAATTTTAGGCTTGTGCAATTGGTTTGGTGGTTGTATTGGGGTTTAACATAACTTTAACAGCTAAGGTCATATCATGGCGGTCGGTGACGCACATGTGTTTCCTGGCTTTCTCACACCAGTACTTACACTACTTTCCAAAGCTACCGACTACTTTTCTCACATGCTTCAGCAGAGATGAGAGGCTAAAATACGCCAGAGAGAAATTTTGCCTCACCTGGGTATCGAACTTACAACCACCAGGTCATGAGTCAGACTCTAGGCTTGTCCAAATCGAAAGCATTTGCAGACAACACAATAAAAGTGACTGAAAAGTTGAAATTTGTTTCGTGAGGGATAGAAAACATTGTGGGAAAAGGAGAAAATGCTGGTTACCAGCATTTTCTCCTTTTTTTCACAATGTTTTCTAAATGTTTTTTCTCAGGGTCATCAAAAGTAGGGATTGTGTGGTAATGGGTTAATGCATCTCTGTTATGTATTGTACCAAGGAACTCATCACATAAGCATGTATCCATATAACCCATTTTGTTAAATGACCAACAGGATCTAGAGGGTGGAATGGTCCAATGCCATGCCAAAACTTTACAAATAGCAAAAACTTTTAACCCTTTTCCTCCTTTTCCCACAAAGTTTTCTACCCTATCAAAGCAAAATTGCACCATTTGAGCCACTCTGAAATTTTCATCTGCAATTGCTTTCAATTTGGACAAGTCTAAAATCTTACCTTGTGGTAAAGAATTAATAGTGAATAACTTGTTCAAATTTAAAGTAAACATCTTCAATAATGACAAAGATATTATGAAATTTCAACCACGGCACAGACAACAACATAGATGATGATGCAATGGACTACAATAATACCACAATGTTTTCTTTAACCCTTTACCCCATAAGGCATTTCCATGGCATCTCTAATTGACCCTAAATAATGGCAAGGATGAAGCCATTTCTTATGTGTAATTGACACCTTTTGATAGCATAGAAAACATTGTGACAAAAGGTGAAATTGCTCGTCACGAGCAATTTCACCTTTTGCCACAATGTTTTCCAAAGGTTCCTGCAAGCAATGTGTATCTATGGAGTAAAGGGTTAAAACCAGCCAAGCCAGTACTACATACCCAGAGATCTGTGTTTTTAAAGTAGCTGCCATAATATTTTACAATATATGGACTGTCACATTGTTGCATAATGGAGATTTCTTTGATAATTTCTTGTAGATCTGTGTCTACTGGAACCTGCAAGAGAAGAAATTGCTTCACTTAGACTAAACATACCATCTTTAAAGGTAGGTACATTGTATTTAGATTTTTCACATCTCACGAAATTAAAAAACATATATATTATTAAGGTATTTTTAGATTTCACGCCAGAAATCCAAAAAAGCATTGTGGGAATGTCAAGTGACCAGCATGTGACTAATGACACTTAAATTCCGTATCAAAACAAACATGTAATTATTATTTTCCATAACGTCTTCTTTGGACTCTATGTTTGAAGCTTCGCCTGTGTATTTCTGGTATGTAAATGAGTGAGTTGCTCTTCTAAAAATAGACCATGTTTCTCGTTGGTGTCCACCTGGGCCATATTAAATCTTGTGTTTCTCTTGTTGTTGGATCGTTTTCGACTACTGGGGTTTTATAAATGAAAATTAAAAGCTTTTGGAGTTAATGGATGATTTTTTTGTATTTTTGTAAAATTTTTGTCCTAAAATCTGAAAGGCCATCTTTAACAATAAAATTTCTTGTTTTAGCACTCCTTCAGAAGTTGTCTTTTGAAAGCATTGTGGAAAAGTAGAAAATGCTGAAAACTAGCATCTTCTCCTTTTTCCATACTGTTTCTACCTTTTTAAGAGCAATTTCCATAATTTTTGGGTCAAATTTGTCTTACAGAAATAGAAATAAGTATACAATTATGAAAATTTGGTAAAGAATGGAAGGGATTTATTTAAAGTTGTCTGCAGAAAATTTCTTTAACCCTTTCCCAAACGACAAACTTTTGGACTAGACCAAATTCAAAAAATTTGCAGACGACAATTCAACTATTGCTGAAAAGATGATTTCTGTCTATGATAGGGTAGAAAACATTGCGGGAAAAGGAGAAAATGCTGGTTACCAGCATTTTCTCCTTTTCCCACAATGTTTTCAAAAGGCTACTAATCCAGACCCGTAAGGGTTAAGGTAGAATGGAACTAGATCACTGTCACTGATATAGTAAAAACTTCTGTCATTTCGACCCTTACAGCACTGGAAAAACCGAACAGACATTTTAAGTCTAGAATTAAACCCAGAAAACTGCACTGTTATGGCAGGCTCCAGAAAATTTCAGAATTCTTACATGTCCTCCTGCCATTTGCACTCGTCCTACAGTTAGACAAAGAAGGATAATCCACTTGCCCTCACCAAATTTTTAGTAGTGAGGACAAGCGGACAAGTGGATTCTTTGGACCCTGCATGGTATATGTATTTTTTTTTTATTATTACAGCAAAGCAGGTAGTGTAAATCAAAGATTAGACTGCATGTTTTGTGCAGTCTGATCTTGATCTACAAGGCTGTAGACGCAACTATATTACTGATGGTCACTCAGAGTTTATGCTTGAAATTCATACTGCAGGCCCGTAGGAACAGGGGGGGGCTCAGCCCTTGAAAATCATAGTAACTAAAATATGAGTTTTTTAGTGCAATGCGACAACCATGCAAAAACTCTCAGTATTTCGAAGTTAGCCCCCCCAATCTAGAAATGCTTCCTACGTGCCTGTAACTGACATAGTTAAAGTGTAAAAGCAGATCCGAAAACTGAGCTTACCTGTTTGATGGCCAACACCTGACCAGATTCCTTGTGCAAGGCCTTGAATACACTTCCATAGGACCTGTTCATGATAAAAAGAGACATTTTAGATTAAAAATGCACTAGATACAGAGGTCAACATAAAGAGAGGTCTTTATTAAATTCTAAAATCATTACTTCTTCACTAATATGTTGTAGATTCTCTCTGTGAGAATTCTTGTGTGCAGTCTGATCTTAATCTAAGAATTTGAACTCTGGGCTCGTATTCACCAACCATTCTTAACCCAAGCCCTTGTTTTTAGGTGTCTGTAGTACAGGTCTTTTGAAAACACTGTGGGAAAAGGAGAAATTGCTCGTTACAAGCAATTTCTCCTTTTCCCACAGTGTTTTCTACCCATTTGGAGAACTTTTTGCCATTTTTATCAAATTGGAAATTGTCGTCTGAGAAAGTCTTTGAGTTTGGAAGAGTCTAAAATTTGTCGTTTGGGAAAGGGTTGAGAACGTTCTCTGTCTTACTCTAAAGAATTGTCTATATTTGAAAGTAACACATCTTCTGATTGCCTAAACCAGTCGGTTTAGCAAGTCAGAATCTATGTTATTTACAATTTTAGAAAATCTTGAAGATTAAGACTAAGAATATTCTCAAGAATGGTTGAATACAGGCCCTGGTCTCATTTAAAGCTAGAAAAAGTGACTGAAGTTGTCCCTAGTATAATTACCATTTTACCAAATGACTTGACTTTAGACTACTCCAAACAGTTTAACAGAAAGCATTAATTTTATGGACAAAAATTCAGTTGGGTGACGATGAAGAGGTTTGCCGTTGAAGGAGTATAGAAAACTTTGTAGGAAAAGGCTTAAATGCTGGTAGCCAGCCCTCCCCGTTCTTTTCACAATATTTTCAAAGCCTACCTTTTCAGAGTTGTTGAAAACTAGATTGAGTGATCAAGAGTTAACTCATTACCAAACGATAAAATTTTAGGTTTATCCAAATCGAAAGCATTTGCAGACGATAAAATAAAAGTGACCAAATATTTGAAATTCGTTTTGTGAAGGGTAGAAAATATTGTGGGAAAAGAAGAAAATGCTGGTTACCAGCATTTTCTCCTTTTTCCACAATGTTTTCCAAAAGCTTCTTTCTCAGGATCTTCAAAAGTAGGGATGTGAGGTAAAGAGTTAAAGTATTTATTTTTGTTGATCAGTCTTATGCAAAATGCACTAAGTGTTTTTTTGTTAAATAGATAAAACAGAACTTAATAACATATCCTATGAATATCATATTGTTTAATGCTTACAGATTGATTAAAATACTTAGAAAGGTGAAGGCCTTTCTGAATAGATCAAATAATGATAAAAACAATTATAGTTGGACAGTTTTTTCAAAACAAGTCTTGAAATTAGATACACTGTAAATACAAGAAAGGGTTCTTAAATTTAGCTCCTGCTTGAAAATGCAATAAATGTAAAACAGAAAAGTGAAAACTTATGTACAGAACTGAGGAAGAAGCAAAGAATCTGGCGAGTAGATGCTCAAAAACCTTTCACTCTTTTAAACAATTACCACACAATCCCTACTTTTGACGTCCCTGAAAAAGAAGCCTTTAGAAAACATTTTGGAAAAGGAGAAAATGCTGGTAACCAGCATTTTCTCCTTTTCCCACAATGTTTTCTACCCTGCTGGAAACAAATTTCAATTTTTGAGTTACGTTTATATTGTTGTCTGCAAACGCTTTCAATTTGGGCAAGTCTAAAACTTTGTCGTTTGGTAAAGGGTTAACTTTCATACCCTAGGAGATACTAGAAGCTTTTATGGACAATGTAGATCAAGATTAAACTGCACAGAATGTGCAGTTTGATCTCTGTTCTACACTGTCCACTACTATACTCTTGATTATAACCAAACTGTCCTTTGATCTTGTAGAGGAAATGCAATTTTAGCCTCAGAAAAAAAGCTATTTATTCATTCAGTAGTGATAGAGTGAACCCTTTACCAAACAACAAAATTTTGGACTGGTCCAAATTGAGACCATTTGCAGATGACAAAATAAGTACGAATCAAATATTTAATTTTGATTTTGGAAGAGTAGAAAACATTGTGGGAAAAGGAGAAAATGCTGGTTACCAGCATTTTCTCCCTTTCCCACAGTGTTTTCAAAAGACTTCTTTCTAAGTGTCGTTAAAAGTCCTGATAGTGTGGTAAAGAGTTAACCCTTTACTAAACCAATCCTGACTTTTAACGACCCTGAGAAATAGGCCTTTTGAAAACATTGAGGGGAAAAGAGAAAATGCTGGTAACAAGCATTTTCTCCTTTTCCCACTATGTTTTCTCCCCTTATGAACAGAAAACTAATGTATTCTCCTTTCACCATGCCATCCCCTGTGGAAGAAGGCTTTTAAAACATTGTGTGGACAAAATGCTGTAACTAGCATTTTGTCTCTGTTTCCCACAATATTTCTTCTAAGGCAATTTTCACCATTTTACTCTTTCCCAAACAACAAAATTTTAGACTGGTCACGAATGTACACGACAAAATAAATGTGACTAAAAATTGAAATTTGTTTCCAGCAGGGTAGAAACCATTATAGAATAAACAGTGATTACGTAATCGCTGTTAAAAAGGAGAAAATGCTAGTTTCCAGCATTTCCTCCTTTTTCTACAATGTTTTCAAAAAGCTTCAATTTCAGGGTTGTTAAAAGTCAGGATTGTTTGGTAATGGGTTAAGCAACATTTAAACTGTCATATTGATATGTCAAATTGTTCGTTGCTACATAGACATTTATGTTGATTTCAAATACATGTATTTTTCAAAGATGTTTTCAATGGAATCTTCCCAAAAGAGAGGATTTAACTCTTAACAAAATGGCAAAATTTTGGAATAGTTCCAATTGGCAGTATTGACAGTAACAAAATAAATGTGAATCAATGATTGAAATTTGATTTGGGAAGGGTAGAAAACAATGTGAGAAAGGAACAAAATGTTGGTTTCCAGCATTTTCTACTTTTCCCACAGTGTTTTCAAAAGGCTTCTTTCTCAAGGTTGTTAAAAGTCGGGATTGTGTGGTCAAGAGTTAACCCATTACCACACAATCCCTACTTTTGACAACCCTAAGAAAGAAACCTTTAGAAAACATTTTGGGAAAAGGAGAAAATGCTGGTAACCAGCATTTTCTCCTTTTCCCAACATGTTTTCTGCCCTTCACAAAACAAATTTCAAATTTTCAGTCACTTTTATTTTGTTGTCTGCAAATGCTTTCAATTTGGACAAGCCTAAAATACTGTCGTTCGGTAATGAATTAAGTATGTCTCAAAACATGAAATTTGTCTTTCAAAGGTACGAAAGCGGTGTTAAAAAAGGATAAAATTCTGGTTACCTGCATTTTTCTCCTTTTCCCATAAAAATTATGTTAATGTTTTCAAAAGCTTTATGGGTCAGGATTGTTAAAACAACGGACTATGTATGTACATTGGAGTAAAAGGTTTTAATATTATATTTCTGCACACGATGTGGCACAAATTGCTGATGGAGGAGGGAATAGAAGAGGGTGTCCCCCTCCCCTCTTTGGATTTAATGAATTTCTTTTTTTTTTATTTAATCCTCCTACCTAGATTGAAAAAAGGGAGGCAGATTTGAAAAATCAAAACTGATATATGATATGATTTACAACTCAGGCAGCAGATTCTTTATAGGCATGTGCATATTGTACATAATTGGGCACTTAGCCGTTAGATTCTAATTGATTTTAAATCTAGCTGGGTTTTATTTGTGAGGCAACAGTAAGTACAGACAGTAGCTAGCTGAGTACAATGCACAACTGGAAAATCTATACCAAAATGGGGTTTATCCCTTTTTCAAACATTGCAATGTTTTATTATTCGCAAAAGCAAACCTAAGCTGCCAATAGCTTTTTTATCTATAGGTTATAAACAAAAGCACAGACAAATATCAACAAAAGGCAAACATCAACAAAAGGAAGACCATGTTAAAACTACACAATACTATCTATATGTTATACACAGACAGGTGCTGTAACCAAAATATTTATAATGCAAGTCAAATGCCAACTCTTTACCCTACAACAAAATCTTTGGCTTGTCCGAATTGAAAGCATTTGCAGACGACTAGATAAAAGTGACTGAAAAATTGAAATTTGTTCTAGGAAGGGTAGAAAACACTGTGGGAAAAGGAGAAAATGCTGGTTACCAGCATTTTCTCCTTTTCCTACAGTGCTTTCGAAAGGTTTCTGTCTCAGGGGTGTCAAAAGTAGGTAATGGGTTAATACATGCAATGTAACTATATTAGTAAAGGAGTTTCCCACTACATTATAAACTGACTGTCATTACGAGTTAATTGATTCAATTTTGATCCACAGTATCTATGCATTTCGACTATGCATTTACAGAATCAAGAAAGGGAATTACAGAGATTTTCTGCATTATGCTGAAAACCTCGGAAATTTACAATTCTCTGTAACTGGTTTAACCCTTTACTCCATAGATACTCATTTCTACACATTGCTTTTAGGAGCCTTTGGAAAACATTGTGGCAAAGGGTGAAATTGCTCGTAACGAGCAATTTCACCTTTTGCCACAATGTTTTCTACATTATCAAAAGGTGTCATATACACATAAGAAACAGCTTCATCCTTGCTGTTATTTAGGGTCAATTAGAGATACCATAGAAATGCCTTATGGGGTAAAGGATTAACTTTTTACCAAACAACAAAATATTAGACTGGTCCCAATTGAAAGCACTTGCAGACGACAAAATAAAAGTGATTGAGAATTTGAAATTTGTTTCGTGAAGGGTAGAAAACATTGTGGGAAAAAAAGAAAATGCTGGTTACCACCATTTTCTCCTTTTTCCACAATCTTTTCTAAAAACTTCTTTCTCAGGGTCTTCAAAAATAGGGATCATGTGGTAATGGGTTAATGCAGCCAAATCCAACCCAAATTTGGGAAAATGGGAGGGTGAGAGTCTTTAAACTACAGATATTTTGTTTCTATAGCTACACTTTAATCCTTTACCACACAATCCCTACTTTTAACGACCCTCGGAAAGAAAGTTATGAAAATGCTGTAGGAAAAGGAGAAAATGATCGAAATAAGCATTTTCTCACTTTCCCACAATGCTTTCTACCCTTTTCAAAATAAGTGCCCTTTTCAAAATAAGTGCCAATGTTTGAGTCACACTTATTTTGTCATCTGCAAATGCTTTCAATTTGGACCAATCTAAAATTTTGTCACTTGGTAAAGGGTTTAATTGTACATTTTCTCCTTTGGGCATGCCTGCAACTCTCAGCAATGTGAAAAATTTAGCTCTATGTGGACTGTGTGGTACCTTTCAGGCTGCACAAAATGTGAAGTCCGATCTTTGAAATACACTGTCTGCTTTGCTAAGACTTGATTGATTATGACTATGGTGTTTAACTCATTACAACACAATCCCTACTTTTGACGCCCCTGAGAAAGAAGCCTTTTGAAAACACTGTAGGAAAAGGAGAAAATGCTGGTAACCAGCATTTTCTCCTTTTACCACAGTGTTTTCTACCCTTCCCAGAACAAATTTCAATTTTTCAGTCACTTTTATTTTGTCGTCTGCAAATGCTTTCAATTTGAACCAGTCTAAAACTTTGTCATGTGGTAATGGGTTAACTCTCTACCAAACGAAAAATTTTAGACTGGTCCAAATTGAAAGCATTATTTACAGACGACAAAATAAAACTGACTGAAAATTTGAAATTCTTATTGGGAAGGGTAAAAAACATTGTAGGAAAAGGAGAAAATGCTGGTAACACCAGCATTTTCTCCTCTTCCTACAATGTTTTCAAAAGGCTATTTTCTCAGGTTTGTTAAAAGTGGGGATTGTGAGGTAAAGGGTTAATGCTGTTTTCAACAATATTTCAGACATATTGCAGCAGCCAGTGCACCTATCCTAGAATTTCTTTTGCCAGTACTGCACACAATATTCTATCTATGCCACTGGCTGCTTTCCCAAATAACTATCATCAAAACAATGGTCAGCGTTGAGACCAGTATGAAATAGTGGCCAAGTTGATGATTTGTTAAAACATCCTAATAAATGATTTGTTAACCCTTTACCAAACAATCCCTGGTTTTTGTGACCCTGAGATAGGAGCCTTTTGAAAACATTGTGGGGAAAAGGAGAAAATGCTGGTAACAAGCATTTTCTCCTTATCCCACAATGTTTTCTACCCTGCTGAAAACAAATTATAATTTTTTAGTTACGTTTATTTTGTCGTCTGCAAGTGCTTTCAATTTGAAACAGTCCTAAAAAATTTTGTCGTTTGGTAAAGAGTTAAAATATCCTTATCAAAGTCAACCTTTTTTTTATTTGTTTTGATATTTCTAGATTCAAAATGTCTTGAAGATTAACCCTTTCCCAAACAAGCCCTGGTTTTTACATGTCTGCAGTAAAAGTCTTTTGAAAACACTGTGGGAAAAGGAGAAATTGCTCGTAACGAGCAATTTCTCCTTTTTCCACAGTGTTTTCTACCCTTTTGAGAACTTTGTGGCATTTTCTCCAAATCTAGAATTGTCGTCTGCAAACTCTTTGGGTTTGGAAGAGTCCAAAATTTGTCGTTTGGGAAAGGGTTAAGGTTAACACCAGTTTTCCCTAAACCAACAACATATTACCTCAGGGTCATTTTTGAGAGCCAAGGTTATGATCACTACCTGGAACTTACCTTGGCGGATCGAGCCCGATTTCGCAATTTCCATGATACGCCCCTATTGGATGCTGGTTATTATTTCCCTTTACATCATATTTCTTATAGCCAATGAAATATCGTTTTGCACACTGCTTACGAATACAATAATTCATTGTGAAGCAATAAACACAAACTTAATTCGACATGCCAGGGTCAGGTGCTGGAATATGAGCCTAAAACCTCTGATAATTTATTGGTCACACTGAAACTTTCTGTCAATATTGTTCTTCTGTGTTTTTTTCAGTAATAAATAATTACAGATCCTGCACACATCCATGGAGGTATTCATGCTTACCTCCTATTTTTATCCGATAGGCCGCTACCTTGTTCTATTTTAATCAAAGATGAAATGCTACGCTTGATCTGATTGCGTACAATTAGAGCTGGCTGCAACCAATGAAAATGCGTATCAAAATCAAGCTTTATCCGCCAAAGGTAGAGTAGCGTAATGGATCATCAGCCATGGCTTGCGAAGATGCAGGGTCATATAAAATGGAGAATCTCATTAAGAAAAGGATTTTAAAACTTGCACTCTTCCAATACTGAATATTGTGTACAGAATGGGTGAAAAAACTTTTAAAGTTAATCTTTATAATATCATACTTGAAAAAATCACTATTTTTCCCCTAATGAATAACAGCACCACAAAAAAAAACTTTATAATGTTGAGGAAGTTATAAACAAATTTCAACTTAAATGAACCCCTTGTAATGCCTATAAAATTACACTGAAATCTTTTTTCAGCTCAATACCATCTTACTGAGAAGAACTAGAGTTGTCACTGAATATGACTTAATACCCCCACCAGCATTTTGACAGAACCAGGCAATATATAGTATTTTGTACACAGATGGACACATGGACAGACAGACACACGGATGGACTGACATGCCCACAGACAGGCTGATTCCAGTATACCCCAAAAAACATTTGTTTTGCGAGTTTTTGTAAAAAAAAATAATCTGTAATTTAGTTTAAACAAATCTATCTTACATCAATTAAGAAGGAAAGGTCTTACAACTTACACCATCTCTCAAGATGCTGCTTCATGGGAACTACACCAGAACTCATGCCAAATGTATGAGCCTATGAAAAATCATAAAGTTTATTCCCGCTCACGTGTATTGAACTCCGGACCGTAAGGTTACAAGGCCAATGCTTTACCTCACAACCAAGGACACCCCACAATTTATATTAAATTTGAATTGTAATTTGAAGGAATAATCCACAAAATGTACCAACTTCCTGAAACAAACTTGCAGCAGTTGTATTTGACAACATCCTTATTAACTCATTACCAAACAACAACATTTTAGGCTTGTCCAAATTGAAGGCATTTACAAACAACAAAATACATGTAATAATGACTGAAAATTTGAAATTTGTTTCGTGAAGAGTAGAAAACATTGTGGGAAAAGGAGAAAATGCTGGTTACCAGCATTTTCTTCTTTTCTCATAATGTTTTCTAAAGGCTTCTTTCTAAAGGTCCGTTTATACAGAGCGCGAACGCGAACGCGTCCAACGCGAACACGAACGCGAACGCGATTTTTGAGCAGTTTTGCCATTCAAATAGAGCAAGAACCCAAATGCGGAAAACCGTCGACGGCTTTCGAGGCGGCTCGTCTTTTCCTTGCTGTGAGAGATAAAATTTGGTCATTTGGAATCATGTCGCAGGTAGAGTCAGACACGGATGAGATCATAGCACTGTATTTGTACGCAAAATAACGGAGGAAGAGAAAGAGGCGTGTGTCAGTGCACGAAATTTTACAGAGAAGAAGTGAATTTGGAGTGTACCACCACCTCGTACAAGAACTACATTTTCATCATGCAAAATTCAAGAGTCATGGCTTCTGTCTTGTCCATTGTCTTGTCCATTCTTCTCCAAACTTCACAAGAAAAGTAGACTGACGCTAGTGCCTAGCTTTTTTTTTTGGAACGGCCAGGCGTACAAGTTTCTATTTGTGGAAATGATGCAAGGGAAGTACCTGCTGATTGGTTGATAGCAAAAAAGCCGCGCGACCTTCTCAGAAAATTCGCTCTGGGGGCAATCTAGGCGGTCGTTCGCGCGAACAAATATTTGTTCGCGTTCGCGTTCGCACTCTATTTGAACGGTTCCTCTACAAATGACTAAAATATTCCAGGACGAAAAACCGCGTTCGCTTTCGCGTTCGCGTTCGCGCTCTGTATAAACGGACCTTAAGGGTCATCAAAAGTACGGATTGTGTGGTAATGAGTTAAATACAAGTAAGTACAACTGACATGAAACTAAGGATCAGTGAAAAAGTGAATACAAAAACATTGTGGAAACACAAGAAATCATTGTTACAACCACTGCTAGTTAACCATGATATTTTACCACACAATCCTGACTTTTAACGACCTTGAGAGAGAAGCCTTTTGAAATCATTGTAGGAAAAGGAGAAAATGCTGGTTACCAGCATTCTCCTTTTTCTAAATTTTTTTTAAACTTTTCATAAGCCCAATCATTTGAGCAATTTTTTTTTGTCTGCAAAAACCTTCAAACTCCAACAAGTATAAATTTTTTTTGTCTGGTTTAAAAATTATCTACATTTTTGTTGTCCGTTTCATTGTAAACTCACTACCAAACAACAAAATTCTAGACTGGTCCAAAAGCACTCGCAGACGACAAAATAAACGTAACTCAAAAATTGAAATTTGGACCAGCAGAGTACAAAACAGTGTGGTTACCAGCATTTTCTCCTTTTCCCACAATGTTTTCAAAAGGCTTCTACCGTAATCTGGGGTCGTAAAAACCGGGGATTGTTTGGTAAAGGGTTAACTCTTTCCCAAACAGCAAAAATTTAGACTGGTCCAAGTTGAAAGGATTTGCAGATGACAAATTAAATGTAACTGGATTGATGATTTTTGTTTTGAATCGGGTAGAAAACATTGTTGGAAAAGGAGAAAATGCTGGTTTCCAGCATTTTCTCCTTTTCCCACAATGTTTTAAAAAGCCTTCTCTTACAGGGTCGTTAAAACTCGGGATTGTGTGGTAAAGGGTTAAAGGATAAAAAAAATAATCTTTACTTTGTTTTTTTTTTAAACAAGAAAACAAAAAATTATCCTGGACTCTCCAGCCCTCCTGTCGTTTATCTCATCTTACCCTTCGCCCAGTTTTCCCAGCAGATCAAACACTTCCTCTGGGGACTTAGCAAGCTGGTCCTCATTCAACTTCGTTAGTGAGGAAAATCTACGGGGCACCAGAAGAAGAAATAAAAACAAAGCATTCTATAAAGAAGCAACATACAAGGCATCCATACAAGGCATGCACAAGGCAGGGCCATCATTTTATTTTCTGCTTCAGCGCAAGAAGGGTCCATCATCCTGAATGACAACTAATCTTTTACCTCATTATGAACTGAAACTATCTGCAGCAGACTACACTGAAAATGTCCTTCTAGGCAGTAAAGATGATTGATCGAAGTTCAATATATAAAATCCATTTGAAAACATTGCAGCAAAAGGAGAAAGTGGTCATAACAAGCATTTTCTCCTCCTGCCACAAAGTTTTTCAAAAGCAGTCTGCTGCAAACAAAAATTCATAAAAGTCATCTGCTGTAATATGTTTACAGAGTTGCTGTTAGGAAAAAAATCAATGTCATACACTTGACCATCCCAATCAGATCTGGCTGGAGTCAAGCTGGCTTCTTTCAAAAACTAAAACACTAAGCTACAAAAGAAAACCCAATGTTGGTTACAAAAGACCCATAAGTGGCATCACCTAATGAGAGCCCAGGGCCTCAGTCTATTTATCATTTTTGCTTATTCTCATTCTTAGTCTTATTCTATATTGATTCTTTACCAGACAACAAAGTTTTAGACTGGTCCAATTTGAAAGGATTTGCAGACAACAAAATCAAGAACTACAATTTCTATCTGAGAGTGTAGAAAACATTGTGAGAAAAGGAGAAAATGCTGGTAACCAGCATTTTCTCCTTTTCCCACGATGTTTTCAGGAGGCCTCCTTCTCAGGGTCGTGAAAAATAGGGATTGTGTAGTAAAGGGTTAAGAAAGTGACACATTTTCTTATTGGCCAAATTGTTTGTGCTAGCCAATCAGAAACTATGTTACTTTCAACTCTTGAAATCTTTTGAGAATAAGACCAAATACTTCGTTCAGATCGGTTGGTGAATACAGGCCCAGGCTCACCGAATCATATCTTGTACGTAACATTTATGACAGCTGACAGCTATACTATTGGGATGGTCACAGGAAATCATATATTGAACACCTCATACACTCAAGCAAGTGCCACATCAAGCAAAACACAGAAGTCTACGAGATGTTGGGCTTCTAGATGATGGGAAGCACCACAAGGTTTTTCTATCCACAGAAAAAAATTTAAATACGAGAGTCCAGGGCCACCAAACTTAAGATGCGCTTTACATGAACATCCTCGGAACCCAGGTTTACGTGTTACATTACTCTCCATATTTACAGAATGAACCGAAACTGGGTCAATGAGGATGTATGGCCTTTTCTCATTTCTCCGTTCATTCTCGCTTCTCCATTCATGTACTAAAGCGGACGGAATAAGCGCTCGCGACCCTTTGTTCCACCCTGGTTCTATTCTACTCTGTCAGATATTATGCATAACATCCTGTCCTACATCGATAGTATTTTTCTATCAAATAAGACGCAAAAATAAACAAAAGAGAGTAATTGTCATAGTTTGAAAGAAAATATTTCATTAGATACAATAAAAAGCAAATTTTCAATGTTTTTCAACATTATATACGCCCAAAAGGGTTGTGTTTACCCTTTACTATGAATAAGCTAGGCCGTCTGAACTAAAGTGTAGAAGATTCATCAGTTTTTAGCGACCGGCCTTGACATTCAATCAAATGAATGGAAAAATGAGAAAGTGGCCATACTACCCAGGTTGGTGAGGTAGGTTTGAAAAAATCCTCGGATTGAACCTTTTGATGCAAGTTGTAGTGACTTTTTCAGTTACAAGTTTTTGTCAGATTTTATATTTGATCATAACACAAACATTTTGATTCCTTGACCAAAAATGTGAATTTTGAGAACTTATTTACGCTTAAGAGAATGGAGAAAGGAGAACACAGTATACATGAGTAGCATGATAAAGTCTTCAATCCAGAGTAAGCATTAGTTTTGTAGTGGCAAACACAGTGTTCCATGACAAAAAGGTACTAAAATTTAACCAATTACCACACAATCCCTACTTTTGATGCCCCAGAGAAAGAAGCCTTTAGAAAACATTGTGGGAAAAGGAGAAAATGCTGGTAACCAGCATTTTCTCCTTTTCCCACAATGTTTTCTACCCTTCATGAAACAATTTTCAAATTTTCAGTCACTTTTATTTTGTTGTCTGCAAATGCTTTCGATTTGGACAAGCCTAAAATATTGTCTTTTGGTCATGAGTTAAGAGGGAGTTACCACAACTCAGTAATTTAGAAGGATGAGGTATTTTCAATTATACAGAGTAAGCCCTAGGAGATACTCATACCCAAAACTCAGTGTTAAATGACCAATTTAATAGCTCGTCCATGATATCATCGAGGCAATCATTCTGACCAAACTTTCAAAAGGATTGGACTGAAAATTGTGACCTCTGGAGAGTACACAAGGTTTCCTTCAGATCTGACCTAGTGACCTAGTTTTTGACCAGAGGTGACCTACTTTCAAACTCCTCTGAGATGTCACCATGACAAACATTCTGGCCAACTTTCAAGTTTCGGACTGAAAATGTAGCTTCTTGGGTGTACACAAGGCTTTTTTGAAGATTTGACTTAGTGACCTGGTTTTTGACCCTACATGATGGGATTGACCAATTTTTGAAAGATATTATCAAGAATTCTGACCAAGTTCCATGATTCTCAGTCTGAAATTGTGGCCCCTAAAGCATACAAAAGGTAAAATTTGACAACGGCCTACACTGCACAACGGACACAGCACTATCACAAAAGCTCACCTTGAGCACTTTATGCTCAGATAAGCTTAAAAATGCCAAAAATTAACTAAATATTATTTGCTACCAATATTTATTACACTGATTTCTGTGTTTACCTATTTCTCAAATTTGTCTATATCAACATCACTTTCATTGACTGTTTTCCCTCTTTTTCAAATACTCATTATTTCGATGAGTCAATTAAAACTGCAAAAAAAGGCTGCAGGTTAATCTACATGGTTAGGGATTGAGTGGAAAGGATAGATTCACACTTGTGACCCACAACCCAACATCTAGACCCTTAACCCTACAATAATTAAAGTGCTTGTGGAACTACGGGCTAGCAAATCAAAGATGAAAAACTGAAAAGGAAAGATCCAGCATGCCTGAAAAGAAAATACTTTAAGCATATAGATTATATAGCATGCATATTATCATATCAAGTTTTGTTATGATCCCTTACACTCTTAACATAGAGAGGATATTTGTTTTTTTTCCTGTGAAAGATTGAAATTGATTTCATCGAGTGGACACCATTAGGCCTAAAAAAAAAAATGGTTTGTTTAGGGTAACGTCTCCAAAAATGTTAGGTAGGGTAGGGGCAATTTTTTTTTTTTTTATTACTATTTTTTTTTTAATATCCCCCTCCCACCCCAAGCATTTTGAAAGCTCTTAAAATCTCAACTAAAATGAAAAAATGTAGACTTGTGCAAACCTAAGCAATTGTAGAAAACATATTTAATAAGGATCAAAAGGTGGTATTTGCTTTTGAAAATGGAAAAAAAAAACCTTAAGGAAAAAAAGAGAAAATGGTAGCTACTAGCTCCGAGTCCATTTCTCACTATGTGTTCAAAAGACCTCATGTCTGTCACTAATTTTCATATTGTGTGTTAAATGCTCAAATTCTATGTTCATTTACATAATACTTATAGTACTTCTATATTTGCATCTTTCCCCCACTCCCCTACCCCCACCCCTCCCTCATTAAGTGCTATCAACTTTTGTTTAACTCTTTTCTTAATTGAAATTTTTACAAGTATTTGCAGACAACAAAACAAATGTTAGTCACAAACTGAAATTTGTTTTGGGAAGGGTAGAAAACATTATGGCAAACAAAGAGAATGATTTATAGCATTTTCTCCTTTTCCCACAATGTTTTCAAAAGTTTTTTTTAAAGGTTGTGGATTGTGTGGTAAAAAGCTAAAAAGCATGAAAAAGTTAAAATATTTATTTCCAAGTTTCTAAATAGACTGATGAATACTAGAATGTTTCGTTTGTTTTTATATTTGATACCCTCCCCCTCCAGAACACTTTAAAGTGACTAAAGTGCTGTCATCACAATATACGCCACCACAAGTTGCTATTTCAAGCAGCTAGCTTTAACAGACTAAAGTTTTGGAATTTCTAGCACCTGCCTGGGTAGCTCAATGGATATATTGAGCTACTTATAATCTAAAAGGTTTACGGATGGTCTGATGGGTGGAGAGACGCATGCACAAAAGACTCAATGGTCATTGGCTTTGATTAAGCAATAAAAACATGGAAGTTTTGTGAAATTTTGTCAAATAGCTTGAGGTACAAAGATGAAAATTTAGATTTGACATGAAGCCCCCTCTTTCCATGACACAGCAATAAATTCTAAAACTCTGACAATATGCACAAGGTCAAACAATCTGTGAGATATCACCCATATCTGTTGAGATACACCCAGTAATTAGAGAGATTGGTAAAAAATAAATATAAAAGGAAGACTCCTTTATCCATGACACAAACATCCTTGACAATCTGCGCTGGGTCACATGATGAAAAACATTCTGTAAAAATTTCATCCAAATCCGTCTAGAAATGTGAGAGGAGTTGCGTTCACAAGAAGTGGACGTACAACAGGACAGATGCAATTTAAATTTTACATGAAGCCCCCCTTTTCCATGACAGTGTTATAAATTTAAAAAACCTTGACAGTATATGCTAGGTTACATGATCTGAGAATATTTCATCCAAATCCGTTCAAATATGTCCAATATTAATTAGAAATATAATTCAAGTATCAGTGAAAAATGAAATATAACATGAAGCCCCCTTTTCCATGATGCAGCTATGAATTGCAAACTTAAAAGCCTTGACAATATGTGCTAGGTCAAAAAGAAGAAGAGATGAGAAACATTGTGAAATATTATCCAAATCCGTCAAGAAGTGTTGGAGGGGTGCTGCATTTTATTCCTTATATTTTAATTTCCAATCATCTTAAGCAGAACCAGACATATTTCAAGCATTTGCAGACGACCCTATGTGTCCACTGTCCAGTATGTATTAGAAATATTGGTGAAAAATGAAATATAACATGAAGCCCCCTTTTTTCATGACGCAGCTATGAATTGCAAACCTCATAACCTTGACAATATGTGTTAGGTCGCAAAGAAGAAGAGATGAGAAACATTGTGAAATTTTATCCAAATCCGTCAAGAAAATTGGGAGGAGCGCTGCTGCCCCTCAATTTCATATAGATCAGACACATTCTAACATTAGATGTTCTACTTTATTCAATATCATTCATTTTGTCCCATATATTTTTATTTCCAATCAAGTTAGAAAGAAGCAGACATATTTCAAGCATTTGCAGACGACCCTTTTTCTCCTCCCTCACCCCACCCCGTCTGCTATAGATCTATTATTTTCATTTCATAAAAAATTTTTTTCCACTCACGAACAGAATTTTAGCTTCCACTTATTGTTTTAATCATAGATTTGTGTAAATTCACTGTTTGAATTAATTATTAAATATGAGAAGATGGTTTGAAGTCCATCTGATCGGACGATGCCACGCTGATCAGGGTAGTGTCATGGGTTTTCACGGTTTTTTGTCGATCTATTTTTTTCGTGACAATCAATTTTTGGAGAAGTATTACTACATAATTTGACATCATTAAGTCAGTTTGAATATTAGGTAACCTTAAAATCCGTCACTTTACACTAGATAAGAGGATTATCGCCTTTCTTACTTTGTCATAAATGACTCGCCAGCTTCATTGTCGTCCGCGTGTCTTTCGCATTTTACACTGATCGTGCTTAGCACATATTCTACCGGTGGCGTGCAAGCTAGGTTAAATGAAGCTCTAGACGATAATTTCAGGTGTCAGATTGACATTTAGGCAGATATTTTTCAGCGTGAAAGATCATTTCAAAATTCCAAATTGTAAAACGCGGGCACAGGGATCAAATGAGAAGCTTGCCGATTCGTCAAGTTTTGTCAAGACATCCGTGGACAAAAAAATCATTTGTCTTTTTACCGGCCAAATTTTCTCGTGTTATTTATCCACTATGTTGAATCCAAGAGTTTGATTGATATTAGTCACAAAACCAAACGCTAAAAACCAGATTTCAAGTTTTGGCAGCGAGCCAGTTCCGGAACCGACTACAGTCGATTCCAGAATTTCTCAATCGATTAAGAAAAGTGAAAATCAAAAGTAAAAGTTGGAGCTGCGGCGATATCATCGACGCATCAGAACATCGTGATATTTTTGCTGGCGATAGTATATCGCGATTCTTACTCGTCGTATCGATACTTGGCGATACTTTTACGTCGTGTGCAGAGTGTGTGCAATCACGTATAAATTGGTTCACGTATGAAATAAGAAAATTTTACACAGTTTTTCATTGCCTCTGCTGTATACGCACATGAACGTAAAAAAAACAACAGCCTAATAACGATGGAATTTATAAAACTTTGCAATTTGGGGAATGATTTGCAGCGAAATGTTGACAGTCACTCACTCTAGCTTAGGGATTTCCCCGTTTTAAATATAGATGTCAATTCGGAACGTTCTAAGGTGATCATATGATTTTATTATGTTCGTACCCAAAAAGTTGAGACTGTGTTTTGATCGGTTTCCCGCCTGTAACATTTTTGTCACTAGGACTGTAAAATAAGATAAAGCATTAACAAGGTCGTTTGGTTTAGCGGACGAATTCTGGCTGCAATTTGAGTATTTGCTAGCGAAAGATGGCTCAGTTTAAATTGTCTTTGTTCTTTACAACTCGGTAATCGCAGATCGGCAACGGTCTTCCGAAGTTGAAAATTGTGCGGGTTTGGGCGCTGGAAAATTGAAATGACATGTCTTTGACGCTGCAAAGTATCTGACGCAGGAATTTATGGTCTAGAGCTTCATATAACGTAGCTTTCGTGCATCCAGCAGAAATATCGGCTAAACACGTAAACACATCAGTATAAAATGCGAACGACACGCGCATGATCATGAAGCTGGCGAGTCATTTATGACAGGGTAATAACGGTGTTAATCCTCTTATCTAGTGTAAAGTGACATATTTTCAAGTTACCTGCAATTCAAAATGACAAACTGATGTCAAATCATGTAGTAATACTTCTAAAAAACTTAATTGTCATGAAAAAATAGATTGCCGAAAAAACGCAAAAACCCATGACACTACAATGATCAGCGTGGCATCGTCCGATCAGAGGGACTTCAAACTATCTTCTTATCTTTAATAATTAATTAAAACATCTTCTCATCTTCAATAATGAGTTTTAACACTGTATGTATGTAGTAGTACATGACAGATATGCTCTGTGACACAGTAAGATAAAAGGCCGATTTTTTCTTATCGGAAGAAAAAAAAAATAGGGTCGGGGCTAAATCTCTAGGTAGGGTCGGGTTACCCGAAACAAACTCTTTTTTTTTTTTAGGCCTTAGTAATATTTTCACAAGTGGCGCAGCCATGAGTGAAAATGTTACAGATGGTGTTCAAGAGATGAAATAAATTTCGATCTTTCACACAAAAAAAAATATTGTATTTATTTTATGGTTTTAACCCTTTATGGGAGTAGCTTTATCAAAATCCAGTACAGTTCTTTTCCGATATTCCCCAAGGCGTACCCCTTCCGCATTGCAGCGTATTACAATATTACATCAAGCGCGAGAAATGTAAGGTAAATGACATCATATGTCCATCTGGTTGTGAGGCACGCGCAATTAATCTAGGCAACAAGAACGTGAAAATCGGTATTTTCACTGGTGGTACCAGTGTAAGATCGAAAAATATTTTCACTGCTATTTCTCGATATCCTACTGGAAAGCATGAGATAAGAATTCATATTCAAAACAGGGGCAATGATATCATACATTATCTCCTGCAAGATGGCATTCTATAAATACTCATCTATCCAATTTGGGCATCCTGGGTACAGAGCCGAACCACTTTCCTACACGAAAACTGTTACTTTGAACTTCAAACTAAAATAAATGTTTACTCAATAAAACGCTACCTCGTGCAATTCACTCAGCTGTTTTGAGAAATCTCAAGCTAAAGCAGGTTTCATTTCATTGATAAAAGCTATTTCTACATTGCTATTTTATAGTGCAAAATATTAAAGTCTGCACACTTTCAGGGCTAGTGATGCATCATATAAGAAAGGTCGAATCTTCAAAGAATATAAAATGCCCAGACAACGTGATATCATATAAAAAAAGGTGGAAGTCCCTATTGCAAAACCACGACTGTCTTAAAAAGGAGAAAAGCACTTTATGGATTAAGTCGTGGGAAAAGCAGAAAATGCTAGTGTAATGCACGGTCATTTCTTGACGTAGAGGAATGACCCATGGGTCATTTCTCTACATCGAGAAATGACCCATGGACCATTTCTCGACGTAGAATAATGACCCAGGCCATTTTTCTATGAAAAGAAATGACCATGGGTCATTTTGTAATGGGGGTCATTTCTCTGCATTACACTAGCATTTTCTGCTTTTCTCGACGTAGAATAATGACCCAGGCCATTTTTCTATGAAAAGAAATGACCGTGGGTCACTTTGTAATGGGCGTCATTTCTCTGCATTACAGCGGCTGCATGTCATTAAAAGCTTTTTTGTTTTTGTGATGAATGTGAGATTGCTCACTGTAGTGTTTAAACCTTTACCAAACAACAAAATTTTGGGCTGTTCCACACTGAAAGAAATTGCAGACAACAAAATAGATGTGACTCAAATACTGAAATTTGTTTTGGAGCATAGAAAACATTGTGGGAAAAGGAGAAAATGCTGGTTTCCAGCATTTTCTCCTTTTCCCACCATGTTTTCAAAAGGGTTATTTCACAGGGTCGTTAAAACTCGGGATTGTTTGGTAAAGAGTTCACCTTTTTGCCACTCATACTGAGTTTTAATGACCTTGAGAAAGAATGCTGTGGAAAACATTGTAGAGAAGGAGAAAATGCTAGAAACCAGCATTTCTCCTTTTCCTTTTACCACAATTTTTTCTTCCCTAAACTTCCCCAAAGAAATTTAAGATTTTGCAGCATCAAATTTATTTTGTAGTCTGCCAATTGATACTGTCAATTTGGGCAGGTCTTAAATTCTGTTGTTTGGTATATTGTTTGTGTAATCATAAGGAAATAAATTATGGCTACAATGCTACACTAGTGACACTTATTATTGCATTACCCTACACACAAACAACATTTAGCAACCTTGCATAATGGTAGCTTTTAGACAGTGTGGGAAAAACAGGAACGGCTTAAAATGAATTGCTCTTTTTCTCCCAGAACATTCTCCATGTTTCTTTCTTTTTTCAAAAATTATTCTCTAGCGTTTCTCTAAAATTAGTATGTGAAGTACAGGGGCAGTTTAAGTCTAACTCTTTTTCATTCTTCCGAGTTTGATGTATCTGTTTATTTCTTCTGACTGCTGTGCAATTTTTTTTTTGATCTCTCTTTAACTCTTTATCAGACTTTTAACAACCCTGAAGAATAGGCTGTTTGAAAACATTGTGGGAAAAGGAGAAAATGCTGGTAACCAGCATTTTCTCCTTTCCCCACAATGTTTTCTACCCTATCAAAGAGAAATTTCATCATTTGAGCAACTTCTAAATTGTTGTCTGCAAATGCTTTCAATTTGGTAAGGACTACTTCTTTGTTGTTTGGTAAAGAGTTAAGTCAGACGATACACTTAACCCTTTATTCTATAGATACTCATTTCTACGCACTGATTGTGGGAGCCTTTGGAAAACATTGTGGCAAAAGGTAAAATTGCTCGTGACAAGCAACTTCACCTTTTGCCACAATGTTTTCTACACTATCAAAAGGTGTCATATACATATAAGAAACGGCTTCATCCTTGCTCTTATTTAGGGTCAATTAGAGATACCATAGAAATGCCTTTTGGGGAAAAGGGTTAGATATTAACTTACAGTAGAGTTTTCATGTGTTTTCCCCTTCATTTCCAAAATGTCACACTGAGCCTTATCTGCACGTGACGTAAAGTGCCTCGTTGTACTTAGATAAAAGAAACAAAACTTTTAGCTGCCATCTTCTTTATTCCTTTGCTGTGTATAGATTCATTGATTCTGAACAATTTTTGCAACAGACAACTTTTCAACAGACACAGTTCTCAACAATATCTTAGTTATTTCATAGAATCAGAAATGCAGATGAAATAAACTACAGATAAATTTTTCAGTGCCCATAGACATTTAAGCCGCAGTAAAACCACAGAATATGTAATTTTCACTGTTTTTAACTCGAAAATATATTGGATAACCCATTACAAAACACAGCCAGAAAAACTTGAATGTGTCAGTTGCTGCATTGGTTGCCATAATATACATGTCACAGTTGCCATTGATCGAGACAACCTTCGTTATTGTTTATGTTTATTCGAACTAGGTCTTCCCAAGCCCTTAGGAGTAGGGGGACTGGGGGGCTCAGCACCCCCAATAATTTTGAAAATCATAGTAACTATAATATGAGTTTTTAGTGCAATGCAACAACTATGCAAAAAATCTCAGTATTTCGAAGTTAGCCCTCCCCACCACATCAATGCTTCCTACGTCCCTGCTAACGGAACATCACGGGATAACATTGCATTTCATTGTTGATATGAAATTATTAATAGTAGACAGGACTATTGTTTACAATTCCAACATCAGAGAGTAAAATTGCTCATTCTGAACATGTTTTCTTATTTGGATGTACTAAACTGTATTGATGATAATAGAATAGGCGATGATAAGCTGTGTTATTGTTTCTTTTTACGATGTCGATAAACTTACGTTTTTCAAGCCTAGAATAAAGACAAAACCATCGACGGAATGATCAGTTTGTTTCGATGCTTTGAATGATCATGTGGTGTTTATGTCACTAACAACTCACTGCGGATATTTACGACAAAAAAATAAGTTAACCGTTGGCGATCACAGATGTAAACAAACTTACAAAGCGGCATACTGTAGGATCTGTTCTAGTTTCAAAATTCTTTTTGCTGCCACTGGCTGGAACTTTGCGAACTGAACCTTTATATAGCGTGAAAACCATAATAAATCCCCATATTTTTACATGGCAAAAATAAAATTTACTTTTATCCTATAAACAGGTTGTTTATTCAGTTGGACACTACAGAGACTTTCATAGTTTATGTACATGTAGGATCATTTTCATTATCCAAAGAAGAGCCTTAACCCTTTACCAAACTACAAAATTTTAGACAGGTCAAAATTGAAAGCACTTAAGGATAACAAAATAACTGTATCTCAAAAATTGAAATTTGTTTCCAGCAGGGTAGAAAACATTGTGGGAAAAGGAGAAAATGCTGGTTACCAGCATTTTCTCCTTTTCTCACAATGTTTTCAAAAGGCTTCTATCTCCTGGTCGTAAAAACCAGAGATTGTTTGGGAAAGGGTTAACTTATGGTGCACTGAAATGTTTCATTACATGCATGCTATATTGAAATGCAAAAAGTACTTTCAGCTGCATGCCTTTAATCATAAAAAATACAATATGCATCCAAAATGATAGAAGCAAAGAAATACACTTTGACCTGGTGACCTGTATAGAAATTCTGTTTGTGACTATTCTATTTCTTCACTGTTCTATTCTATTTCTTCTATTTTTTCTCTAAAATAAACTGTAATACATGTACTTCTAGTACTAACAATTTTCATTGAGAGTGCTTTATTGCTTACTTCATCAAATGCTTCAGGTTTATTTACTGCAAAACAGCAGACAATGCACTGTCTTTTCAACTTATTACTACATAAAGTTTAACCACCCTGATACAATTTGTTTCTGTTTTACACCCAACAGTTTTACAAAAACACCTAATATTGGCAAATTTTGAAAAGCTTTTTCTCTCTTTCTGATAATTTTTTTTAAAGAAATTAAAAGAACTTACGGATATACGAACAGAATTTCAAAACTATAGCTAAGACACTGAGCTGTTTCTTTGCTTCCATATATCATCATCAATAAGGCATCTTACCCTCGACCAATTTTACATATGATATCAAAAACCTCATCTGGTTGTCGAGCTAAGCTTTCGTCACTTAGCTTGGTTAATTCACTGAAATGTTCATTCATATTATAAAAACATGTAACATAAAACCTGTAAAGTTTTTTGATAATGTTCTTGAGCACAAACAATCATGAAAACTTACTGTCATGAATGGCAAACTGCTGGGAAAGTAATTTTCAGTCATCTCTTTAAAAAAAAAATCTGTCTTGACCAAATCAAAAGTATTTCAGTACAAGAAATCAAATGATGCTAAAATGATTATTACTATTTTTGATAGCAAAGAAAACATTGTGGGAAAAGTGGATAATGCTGGTTACTTGCATTTCCTCTTTTTCCCCCCAAATATTTTCAAAGTCCTTTTCATCAGGGTCACTGAAATAAAAAGTAGGAGCTGTGTGGTAAAGACTTAACTCTTTACCAAACAAAAAAATTTTGGACCACCCAAATTGAAAGCACTTGCAGATGACAAAATAAATGTGAATCAAAAATGAAATTTCATTTGGAAAGGGTAGAAAACCAGCATTTTCTCCTTTTCCCACAAAGTTTTCTGAAGGTCGTCAAAAGTAGGGATTGTGTGGTAATGGGTTAAACAAAACCTGATCTCATTAAAAACTACAGGCTGTTTTGACAAGAACATCTCTCAAATATTTAAGTAGATATACCTAATATTATGACAGTTTTCAGATTTTTTTGCTCATTAGGGCCATTCGAATGCTTTCTTTCCACTTGATCCATACTTAATCGTTTTATTGCAACACTCGCAAAATGAAATGCCGGCAACATCAAGTTTACGAAGCCAGTTGTGTCAAGCTTTCATAGCCATTCCCATCGCCATTTGTTTTTCAATGACTTCTCAATTTCCTTTGTATTATATCCCAGTGGAAGAGACTTCATTTTAACAAATGTTAACTTGGTAATCAGGAGTGAAATAGACAGAATTTGTCGCATCCATTGCCATTTTTTAGCAACTGCCTATTGCATTATAAAAGGAACAATTTGACTGGATGTTACAAATGCACAGAAACCAATTGGATGCAACCTTATGAAAACACTGTTGAGTTATGGGAGCTGACCTCAGTTGGGGTCAAAACTTCACACCAATTGACATGTATGCACAATCTGCAATCATATAGATAACCGCACATAATTAGTGAGAATGCGTGAAAACAGGCTTTCTTGATCTGTGGAATTTATTACGTCGGCAAAAGTCTCTCATGACCCCTTAACCCCCCTATCCCCTGCTAAAATTTTCTCAAGGAATTTTTGTGTTTTTGAAATTCAGAAAAATGGTCTTTTCCAGCACTGAAAAGCTGGAAAATCTGGCATATGCCGGAAAACTTTCACCCATGCATTAAGCAGACCGATAGATTTACAGGTACGATTTAAAAATTTCCAGATGGTGTTAACCCTTTACCACACAATGGCGACTTTTGACACTCCTGGAATATAAGCCTTTAGAAAACATAGTGGGAAAGGAAGAAATAGCCTGTAACCACAATGTTTTCAAAGAAAATTTTCACCATTTCAGCCACTTTAAAATTTTTGTTTGCAAATACTTTTAATTTTGACAAGGCTAAAATTTTGCCGTCTGGTATAGTATTAAAGAAGTGATGATGTGAAGGGATGTGGAGACCCAATCACAAAAACAGCATCAGAGCAACCCTTCAGTCTGAAGGCAAGTTTTCTGTAGACTGTACCAGTTCTAAGCTAGATCTCTCAAGTGTCTTACACAGGGCCTAAATTTATTTCAGTTAGCACACGAACACAGGCATTTGTAAAACAATTGCAAATTATATGGAGAAAATCATCGCAAATTTGAAAGTTAGGATGAAATGACTGTTGTTTCACGACACAAGTCACAAGTGTTGCAAGTAAGCTTACTCCATTTGTTGAAAATAAACATTTAATGATGTATAAGAACGGATATGATCGAGAAACAAATTTCTATACCTTTGGTTGGACATTATCTTATCTTTTTCTCTTCATTTACGCGTGTAATTTCTTCACAAGTAAACAAAAAAACAATAACTTGATGTCTTGTTTTTGACTTATTTTTCTGGCCGGAAATGAATGCTTGTTAATCTCAAAATTAGCTGGAAAATTGATTTCCTTTCAGTCATGATCCAACCACCAAAGTTTATTTAAATTATAATATGACAATAATTTTTACGTTATAAGATATTCATATTATTTCAATTAAAAATTGAATTAAATACTTGTACAGTTATGTTTTATTGTTTGTGATTAGGCCATTTAAAAGTCACATTGTAATCATGTGACCAAACAAAATGGCCGCTGTTCACAAACTTACACCTTTACCTGCTATTGAAAAATTGTCTGAAAGAGTAATACGTGTACTAGGTTGCAATCCAGGAAATTTCACGTTACAAGGGACCAATACCTATCTTGTTGGTAAAGGAAAAAAGTATGTCATGAGATGACAAGATGAAATATTTTGAAATTATCTTATAATATTTTGGACGTCCTAGATTTTAACATTGCATGTAGCCTATAGGTATTGTGAGGCTTGTAAAAACATATCCCTGTTTAAGGAGTCCCAGCCCAATGTAGAAAATGTCGCATACTCTAAACTTTTATGCTAAGATTAAGAAAAGATCTGGGTCTGTCACATGTGATTTCGGTACACGGTAACAGTGCCTGGAGAACAACAACAGCCAATCCCTACCTACCCTACCAACAGCATACGAAACTCTAATTATACTTGATTCTCTTTACTTTGTGAATAATCGTATCTTTGTGAATCTATATTTGCTATCAATATTTTTTGCCCACTGCTTTTTTTTTTTTTTTTTTTGCTGATATGAAACATACAATAGATGTAAACATTTCCTAGTAGCCCTCTAAGGCAAAGAAATGGGTAAAATACTGAAATAAATGAAAAAGGGCTCATTTCATCGAAATCCATCATTTTCCCCAATTTATTCATAAGTTGCTTGTACATCACAACATTTATTTACTCTTCATGCTCATAATATCAAAGTACAATACAGAAAATGCATCTGTGATAAGTTTAGAGACTGTGACATTTAGGGATATCCCCTAGAATGATGTCTTTTGACTACAATTGGAATGATTCAGGAATGTATGGGAAATCGTCTGGTCCATTTCTGGCAGTGATCAAATGTATTTATAGGCTGATTTCACTATGACAAATGAGTTAAGTGTACTTTCCCTTGTCCAAAAATGATTTCTGACGCTATGTCTATCAATATGCTGGAACTAAATCCTTGCTTTTTTTGTCTCTTTGAAAGAATGAAAATGCCAGTAAAGGTTCGAGAATGTTTGAGAAAAGGGCATACATAGATAATTTTTTTGTAAGGCCTGGTCAAAATGTACCTTCAGTCTGAAGGTCTCTGCTCCTATGCTATTTTTGTTAGTGGTCTTTGCATACCAGGTTGGTCAAAATGTATCGGAGAGGCTGCATGTTGTGTGATCAACACTAATGGACAAAGACTGCATGATATTGGCAACCCTCACTACTTTACAGTTCTATATACAAGTGGCATTGTTTTATGAATGAAAAGAAAGTAATAAAATTTTCAGCTTCATTCCATTGATCAAAATTGTATTTAGTATGTACAGAAGGAATCTGTGAAAGGCTATAATTCTCTTAGGCCAGAATTTTTTTATAAGTTGATTTACGGAATCTTTTTTTCAAATTTAGGGTCGGGGGGACGAAAAAAAAATAAAATAAAAAGCTCTAAAAATGTTCAGTCGATAAAAAAATTTAAAAAAAAGAGATTTTTCTTTTCATTATTTTTTTTTCCCACCAATACCGCAAGAAACTAAAAATATAACTAGTGAAGTAAACCAACAGTCTGTATTATAGTTACATCTTTCAAGTTACCATGATTTTCCTAAAAATCTATTCTGGATACCTTAAAAACTGTAATAACCACCTTTAATAGTGTCATGCCACAGATCAATGAGGTCCAAAGACACATTCAGAATTTAGCAAACATTGAAGATTCTGAACGAATTTGCTCCTTTATGAGAAGTCTGATCTGGCTCTACGACGTTTGCTGCCAAATGAATTCTTAAAACTTTATGGCTCTTTATGATTGTCTGACATGAAAAGAAACAGAAAGTCGCTCTTTCACAAACCACAACATTAGCTAAGAAATTCTGAAGTTCCAATAAATTTTGCACAATTTTACAGAAACAGTTCTGGAAATTCATTGCAGTGAATCTACAAAAAACAGACATTTTTTTTCTCATAATGTTTTTTTAAGTCGCCTCTATTGAGGTCGTTATGAAGTTGGCATTGTTTGAGCTCTCAAAACAAAACAAAAATAATTGAGCTATCACTAAATGTGACCCCAAACCAGCTCCTTGTCACTAAACAGCTTGTTTAGTACAAAAGCGTTTAAAAAAATTATATATTACAAAGGGCTATAACTCTGAAAATAGTGGGAAAAGATTTATGGTTCTTGAACAGTGCACTTTACTTTGATATGATTCAAAATCATATGAAGTTTGAAGTGACTAGCTTTTGTACTTCGCAAGTTATGCCCCATTTTAAAAATCCAAAGTTACAATTAACAAAGGGCAATAACTCTAAATGTAGCAGGAACAGAGTTATAGTTTTGAAAACTGCACTTCTTGTTAATGTGGTCCATCTGTATATGAAGTTTGAAGGTACTAGCTTTTACACTTGGAAAGTTATGCCCCAGACAAAAATCCAAATTAAAATTTACAAAGGGAAATAAATGTGAATATAGTGGGAATATAGTTATGGTACTGGTAAAGTGCTCTTTGCTTTATGGCGATCTAATTATATATGAAGTTTGAAGTCACTAGCTTTTGTACTTTGGAAATTAAGCCCCAGATAAAAATCCAAAGTTAAATATACAAAAAGATATAACCGTTAAAATAGTGGAAAAAGTTATGCTTCTTGTACACTGCACTTCTCTTTAATGTGGCCAATCTGTACATGAAGTTTTTAGTTGCTAGCTGTTTTATTTTGGAAGTTAAGCGTCAAACAAAAATCCAAAGTTTGAAGTCACTAGCTGTTCTACTTTGAAAGTTATGCCAAGCTTTTTGTGACACATGGATGGACAGACATGGTGACTCCAGTATACATCCCCCATACTTTGTTTATGGGGGGTATAAGCATGATAAAAACACATTATGTAGTTAAATTTGTTTGAATCTAGAAGCAGACTTGTGCTGCAAGTAGACAGTATCCCTTTCTTGAACCTAACAAAAGAAAGTATGTGATGAGAGAATTTCTGTATGCCTTCCATGGAAGAAAAGAAGTTGAACCTAACTATCCCTTTTGGATATGATTTGCTATATCAAAGAAAGACAATTAGTAAGGATTTCTATCCTGGCATATTTGTTGACTCAAAAGAACATTATCAAACCATTTTGTTTTTGATTGCCTATGACCCCACTGATGCAGAGTTACACTTACTCAAAACTCCAACATTTCTCATCAGATTGCAAATAGTGTCCAGACTGGTAAGAAGAAAAAAAAAAACTTCTTTATGCCTGTGATGGGGACCACAATCTTGATTCAAAAACATGATAATGACTTGTTAAAGTTTAAAAGAACGTTAACAAGATCTATAGAGATGTAATCTATTAGTCAATAAACTAGCTGATAAGGAGGAAAAGGTGTAGAGTATTCTAAAAATAGAACTCTCCACTGGATATTTTGCTCGAGTTGCCGACATGAGGAAGGCAAAAGATGTCTTCAAGATTTTTCTAATCCTTCACTTTACCATTATAATTTATTTAAGATATGTTTGGAAAAAATATCTCCAGCTGTAAGAAGTGGTAATTCAAGTTTATTTTATGACTATTCATGTTTTGAAAATCAGTAATGATCGATAGTGTGACGTCATTTAAACAAATATGCAGACGCTTTACCTGTGGGAAAAACAGTGTGATTTTTGTAGGATAAAGGGGTGGATTTAGCGAGTTAGTAACAGGTAAGGATCATAACATAATCCTCCAAAACATAATCTGCTGTCTTGTCCAAATTGATAAAGTTAATTAGTGATAACCTGTCATCCTTTGTCTTAGATTGCGGATATTTCATGAATATACTGTAGGCCTGGTCGGGACTGTTTGTTAGGCGAAGTTTTTTCGCTGTGAAAGCTTGATGATGCAAATTTGAGTCATTGAAGACGACTTTTTCACCCTGTACCATACTTCCTCAAGTTCCTGCTTCAGTCTTTCTCCACTTATCTCGTGAGTTGAGACAAAAATGTCAATAAAAAATCCTTTTGACACTTATTTTCGCCAGTTAAAGAAAAACTACAACTGGCGAAAATGGCGATAAGCAGCGTGGGTCCCGCTGCTGCATGTTATTGATCTTCGTATCGGAAGGTTATATAGGAGACAAGACGGGTACCAGTTTAAAAGTTTGGGTTGACGTTCGCTTTAAATACAGATTTTTTTTGACGAAACGAATAATGGTTAGGGTCGGCGGAAAAAAATTTAAAAAATCTTTTAGAACCTTCTTATATTTTTTTCTGGTTTTGGGAAAATTGCAGTCGGCGGGTTTGTAAATCAACTAATAAAAAAATTCTCGCCTTAATGCATTAATTTTAATTTCAATGGATTGGAATTGTCAGTATTATGGCACTAAGATGAAGCTAGTAACTCACAACCTTATGAAGAAACTTTTTAAAAAAAAAGTTTTAAACTTAAATTTGGATGTGTAATCAAGTGTCTCTTGACTCCATCATTAGAAATTGCTCATAAGAATATCCGAAAAGCCTCAGATGCTTTTTGTGGTGTATTTATTCCTTTTAAGCATTTACAGAAAGAGTGCCATAGAATACATTAGGGTAGATAGAGGAAAGATCAGCATCCACCATTTTACCCCTTTCCAACAATGTTTAACTCATTACCAAACAACAAAATTTTGGGTTTGTCCAAATCGAAAGCATTTGCAGACTACAAAATAAAAGTGACTGAAATTTGAAATTTGTTTTGTGAAGGGTAGAAAACATTGTCGGAAAAGGAGAAAATGCTGGTTACCAGCATTTTCTCCTTTTCCCACAATGTTTTCTAAAGACTTCTTTCTCAGTGTTGTCAAAAGTAGGGATTGTGTGGTAAAGGGTTAATATGTTTTCAAGGATATTTTCTACCAATTTGGCCACAGATAAATGGATGTCTGCAAATGTATATCACTCTGACAACCCCTAATTATCTTGACTTTATAAGACAAAATATTTTCAGTCATCTAAATGCATAGCAATTTCAGACAACATGTTAGACATGAGTGAAATATGGTATTTGTATTTGAATAGGTAGAAAACATAGCAGTAAAAGGTGAAGGAGAAAATGCTGATTTCCAGCATTTTTTCTTATTCCTACATTATTTTCATAAATACTTTATCAAAATAGTTAAAACTTGGAATTGGTTTGTAAAGGAAAAGATCAGGTCAGCTATATGAGGCTATCAAAGTTCATTTGTTTTGTCATGATTTTTGTTATCTTTCAGCAAGATTCTCATAGATACAGGTAATCCAGGGGTTCCAGAATATATCAGTGGGCTTCAACAGGCACTTACAAAATTCAATTCAACAATTAAAGAGATTATCATCACACACTGGCATGGTGACCATGTTGGAGGAGTTGTAGATATCCATAGAAATAAACTGGTTTCAGGTAGATTTCATTCAACTTGATTGTTTATCCTAATATTCTATACCAAACAATTCTGTGTTTTAATGACACTAAGAAATATATTTTTGAAAACACAGTGAAAAAAAAAAGAGAAAGCACTAGTAATTAATATTTTTTTCCTTTTATACAACAATTTCTGCTCCTGCAAAAACTACTTTTGTAATCTACAAATGTTTTCAATTTTGACAAGTCTAAAATTTTGTTGCTCTGTAAAAGGGTTAATTAAGGTGTTTTATTGACCCTTAAAGAGCTGAATAAACTTTGTAGGCATTCTCACTCTAGGTAAAAATCTACGTCAAAGTTGCTGTTTTCCAGAATGAGCAAAACGGACAAAGCAGATTACAAAACAAATGTTCCACAAATTTGCACATTTTTCTTTGGAAGGGTGAGCAAAAGAGAAAATGATGGTTAGCAGCATTTTCTTTTTCCACGGTGTTTTCAAAGGTCCTTTTCCATATGGTAGTTAAAACTTGGTCAGAATTGTGCAGTAAGGGGTTTAGAAACTTTTAATTTGTATCCATACATCTGTTCATAATGATGGTTCTTAACCCTTTACCCCATAAGGCATTTCTATGGTATATCTAATTGACAGCAAGAATGAAGCTGTTTCTTATGTGTATATGACACCTTTTGATAGCATCTATAAAAACATTGTGGAAAAAGATGAAATTGCTTGTCACGAGCAATTTCACCTTTTGCCACGATGATTTCCAAAGGCTCCTACAAGCAACATGTAGGAATGAGTATCTATGGAGTAAAGGGTTATTAAGTTATCATCTACAGATCAGTATCATTAGGTATTGCAGCCAAATGACTGTCTTATGTCAATGTCAGTGAACAATTTAACCATTTACTACCAGACAACATTTTAGCTTTGCCTAAATGGACAGCATTTGCAGACCACAGATGGAATGTTAGTTAAAAACTGTCTCATTGAGAAGCAAATATTGCAGGAAAACGAGGAAATGCTGGTTACTATTATTTTTCTTTTTTTTTCACATATTTTCAAAATCTTTTTCTCTCAGGGTCATTAAAAGTTGGGATGGAGTGGTAAACAGAAAAAAAGAAAAGTAAACTATTAAGAAATTGACAGAACAGGCAAGACTGTCATGATTGTGCTAAACCATCTATTTTTTTTTTCTTTTCTATTTTAAATCTCAGAGTGCAAAGCATACTTTTTTATTATACTGCAAAGAAATTTCTTGTGATCTGATTGGTTAACATGCGGGGAACATAATAAAATGTTCCCTGGCAAAAACCACGTAAAACCAGTTTCCCTTTGAGTGCCCCATAAACATAACTACACTTGCAATACATCATCCAAAATGGCGGGATCGATCGATCACCAGACTGCACATTTATGCACCAAACTGCACGTTTTAGTGACGTCAGTTTCCAGTGACGTCAGTTTTCATTGAATTGGGGCACACAGAAGGGAATTTCTATTTCGTCAGCATACTTGATTCATGAAATTAATAAATAGAAAAATTTCGCTTAACGTGCTTTGAAAGGGTAAAACTTTGCAGTATAATAAATTCGTTGTACGGTCAGGTTGCAGGGGACTTGGAAACTTGTTCACGGCTGTGGTGAATCATGTCGCCACCTCGCCTTTGGCTCGGGGCGACATGATTGACCACAGCCGTGAACAAGTTTCCAAGTCCCCTGCCACCTGACCGTACAACTAATAATGTTTCTTTTTGCAAACAATAAAGATCATGATCAGACCGCACAAAGCAACCAGCCTGGTCCTAGTTCTGCAGGTTTGCTAGATCGTACCATCATACGGCCAAAACTGCCTTGAAATGTCTATGTACTAGTATGTGTTGTTTGTTGTGGTTGAAAAAGTTCACTTTAATTATTCAGTACAGTAAAGGTTAGCCTTGTTTCTAGCCTGACAGTTTTTTCCTACAGAAAAAATTATGGGAAAAGGAGAAAATGCTGGTCACCAGCATTTTCTCCTTTTCCCATAATGTTTTTAGAGGACATCTTCCAATGGGTCGTAAAAACTGATTGGTTGGTAAAAGTTTAATAAAAAGGTGTTGATTCTACTCTTATTTTATACTGCTAGTGGTATTTCAGAAAATGTTCCAGTATCAAAGTTCAAACGCATGAAAGTACCAGATGTGCCTATTTCACCAACAGAGTACACTTTTGTGGAAAATAACCATGTTTTTTCAACAGATGAAACCACACTGAGGTTAGACTTATGTGCTATCAAATAGTATATTGGGACTGTTTGTTGAGTTTCTAGTTTCAGATGTGTTTGAAGAAACAGATTGAGTATTGCCATAGCTCTATTGTTTACCGAGGCTGTAATTTTCAGTGATATGGGAAAAAATCAGTGACAAAATTTTTTTCGGAGTTTTCTATATTTAAAAGTTACTTGTCTGCGCATGTCATATTCTTCAAAGATTTCGACCTGTCTGATATGACGCATTACTCTCCCCGATATCAGGGAGACTGTAATAATACACGCTATAAAGTAGCAAAGGTGAAAATGGCTTTTATCAACACTTTTGAGGAAAAGTCAGGCATGTTTTAGCTCCAGATTTCTCTAAACTGCCGATCATAGCTGAGTGAATCGCACCAGGTAGCGTTTTATTGATTGTACGTTTATTTTAGTTTGAAATTCAAAGTAACGGTTGTGGCATAGAAATGTATTCTGGTCCTGTGTACCCAGGATGCCCAAATTACATAGATGAGTATTTGTAGAATGCTATCTTGCAGGAGATAATGAAAAGTTACTTATTTCTGATTCGGTAAAGTAAATGGTTTAGCCAATCAGATATTGCATTACCGGTACTTTTGACGTCAAGAATAAGATCAAGAATACATCTGGAACAGCTTATGAATTTAGACCATGTTTAATTAAGTGAGAATTATAGATGGAATATGGAAAAGTAAGATGTTAGATTTATTTGCCTATTTCTATTTTTAGAGCCATTCATACTCCGGGTCATACAGAAGATCATATGATACTATATTTAGAAGAAGAAAATGCTGTGTTTGCTGGGGATACCATTCTTGGTGAATCAACAGCTGTAAGTCAAAATTCTATTTTTAGAGCTATCTACATTCCAGATCATACAGAGATACTATATTTGAGTCTTAGTTTTGGGGATACCATTTCTCAGTGATTCAACTGCCTTCCGAAAAAATGTACCACTTACCCTTATGCACATAACTGTATATTTAAATGAATCTGAGATAGACAGAATTAGAAAATATTGTAAGAAAAGGAGAAAATGGCGCTTATTAGCAAATGCTGGTATCCAGCATTTTATCCTTTGGCCATAATGTTTTCAGGAGTTTGCTTCTTCAGCAATGTTGAAATTTGTACCTGTGTAGGAAAGGGTTACGCAATCTTGAGAAAAAAGACTTTTGAAAACATTGCAGGAATAGGAGAAAATACTGGTGACCAGCCAGAAATCATCAAATGAACAAGATTTAATTTGTTGTCTGCACATGCTTTGAATTTGGTCTAGTCCAAAAATTTGTCGTTTGGGAAAGAGTTGCTGACATCAATCCATGGAGCCCGTATTCAAAGTGAAAACTACTGAATTCAAGCTTTGAACCCTTTACCAGACAATCCGGAGGTTGAACAACTTTGAGGAAGAAGGCTTCTGAAAACAGTGTTGGAAAGGGAGAAAATGGTGTTAACTGGCATTTTCTCCTTTTCTATTACCGTTTTTTAGTCTACCCTATTAACCCATTACCACACAATCCCTACTTTTGATGCCCCTGAGAAAGAAGCCTTTAGAAAACATTGTGAGAAAAGGAGAAAATGCTGGTAACCAGCATTTTCTCCTTTTCCCACAACATTTTCTAACCCTTCACAAACAAAATTCAAATTTTCAGTCTTTTTTATTATGTCATCTGTAAATGCTTTCAATTTGGACAAACCTAAAATTTTGTCGTTTGGTAATGAATTAAAGGTGTAGTATACTGGTCTATCCCACAGATAGATATAAAGGTATAGCTTGTGTTGGTATAAGGTGACACTTTTACTGCCTTGCTATAGAGCTAGCTTTTGCAGTGACGTAATAGTGTGTTCGGCTTGAGACCTGTAGGTCCAGAGTTCAAACCCCGCCAGTGATGGCTGTTTGTGATAACTGTTAGAAAGCAAATCCAATCCTTGGATACCCACTTGATTTTTCATCTGCAAATGCTTTCAATAGGACAGTTCTTCAATTTTATGGTTTTGTAAAAAGTAAGTGTTGTGCACTAGAGGTTGGATGCTGTCAAATTTTGGCACAAGGGGTGCAATTAACTTTTATTTGTAATACCGGTATTTGTAATTTTGCAGGTTTTTGAAGACTTACATAGCTATATGCAATCTCTCCATAAGATTCTAGATCTGAAACCAAGCATTGTTTACCCTGGTAAGTATTCATTTCTGAATCCCAAAAGCCTTGACCCTGTACCAAAAATTCTCTACTTTTTGATGAAGCTGAAGAAGAAGCTTTCTGAAAAATGGTTTTCTCCTTTTCCAACAGTGCTTTCTAAAGGATTCTTTCGCAGGGTCATGAAAAGTCTGGCATGTGTGGTAAAAAGGTTAAAAAGTTAAGCCTTTTTTAACCCTCTCCCAAACAAGCTCTGGTTTTTACATGTCTGAAGTATAAGTCTTTTGAAAACACTGTTGGAAAAGGAGAAATTGCTCGTAACGAGCAATTTCTCCTTTTCCCACATTGTTTTCTACCCTGTATAAGAGCTTTCTACCATTTTTATCAAATTTAAAATTGTTGTCTGCAATCTCTTTCAGCTTGGAAGAGTCTAAAATGTGTTGTTTGGGAAAGGGTTAATTATAGATGATTGAATGATGGTTTATGCCATTCTAAATAATAGTATTCCATCACTGACCAAAGCTCAAGTTACATGTATTTGTCTTTTGGAGTTTTGTTTTGAAAGTCTTATACAGTTTGAATATGTAAATTTGCTTTGAAAACTGACGCTTTTGCCACTGAAATCAGTGACTCATTAACTCATTACCAAACAATAATATTTTAGGCTTGTCCAAATCGAAAGCATTTGCAGACAACAAAATAAAAGTGACTGAAAATTTGAAATTAGTTTTGAGAAGGGTAGAAAACACTGTGGGAAAAGGAGAAAATGCTGGTTACCAGTATGTTCTCCTTTTCTCACAATGTTTTCAAAAAGCTTCTTTCTCATGGTCGTCAAAGTAGGGACTGTGTGGTAATGGGTTAATTTTGAGTATAAGGAGGTGGATCAATACATGTTCATCTTGGCCCTTTTGTCATTGTGAAAGTAGCAGAAAAATAGCAAAACGTAATGTACATGCAATATATTCTACATGTTTATATTTATACTAGCCTAGGTCCCAGTCTGGTCATTTTTTCCTTTTTTATATTTGGATGTAACTTAGACAAAGTGAAGTGCAAATATATACTTGTATGAGGAAAAAATGATTGGGCTGAATCCCAGGCTAATATTTATACATGAATAAACTGTAAACCCTTGCTGTTTCTCGAGAATCCACTAGATACACATAAACACAAATTACTTACAAATTTTCTAGACTGCCTTTGTATTCGCAAATTCGAAAATAATAACCAAACTTTCTTTTGAAACTTATGTGAAAATTATTTATTAGTTCCATTATGTTTCAGGGCATGGTATAGTTATAACCAAACCAATAGAAATGATAACTTACTATATAAAACACAGGAATGAAAGAGAAAAACAGATCATTACAGCCCTGAAAGACAACAAAGAAAATCCACTAACTACATTAGAAGTTGTAAATATTGTATATAAGGTAAATCCTTGCATAAGATCTTTATGAAACTACAAAAATGTAAAATTGTCACTATTGAACCCAAATGCTGAAACAGTGGTATATTGTATAGCCCTTTTCCGCACAGCCCTTAAGCCATTACCAAACAACAAAATTTTAGGTTTGTCCAAATCGAAAGCATTTGCAGACGACAAAATAAAAGCGACTGAAAATTTGAAATTTGTTTTGTGAAGGGTAGTAAACATTGTGGGAAAAGGAGAAAATGCTGGTTACCAGCATTTTCTCCTTTTCCCACAATGTTTTCTAAAGCCTTCTTTCTCAGGGGCGTCAAAAGTAGGGATTGTTTGGTAATGGGTTAATTTCATTAACCCTGACAGAGATGCCTTTTGAAAAAATAGTGGGAAAGGGAGAACATGCTGGTTACAAGCATTTGTTCATTTTCCCACAATGTTTTCTACCTCTTAAAAGATTAATTTCATCCTTATCTGCAAATGTTTTCAGTTTGGGTCTCTCTACATTTATGTCTGTGGTAAAAAGTCAACCCTTTACCAAACAACAAAATTTTAGACTGGTCCAATTTGAAAGCACTTGCCGACAACAAAATAAACGTAACTCAAAAATTGAAATTTATTTCCAGCAGAATAGAAAACATTGTGGGAATAGGAGAAAATGCTGGTTACCAGCATTTTCTCCTTTTCCCAGAATTTTTTTTAAAAAGGTTTATATTGCAGGGTTAAAAAAAACAGGGATTGTTTGGTAAAGGGTTTAGAAATGAGGATGTTTCATGAATGGTACATAGGATTATGAGAAAGGTATCCAACCCACATTTTCTCAATTTTTACTACTTTTTTTTTTTAAAGCTTTTGCCTATGACGTCATGAAAACACTGATCATCTGCTTCTGAGGCAAATTAATGGCAGATGACTGAGGACATTGTTTGAATTATATGATAATGATGATGATTATTTCTTTTTTCTCAATGTTTTCCTTTCGTTATCTATTTATTTGCTTTTCTTTAAAGTTATGCCAAACTTAAGAGATGTTTTATTAATGAGTTGAATAAATTAACCCATTACCACACAAACCCTTCTTTTGATGACCCTGAGAGAGAAGCCTATATAAAACATTGTGGGAAAAGGAGAAAATTCTGGTAACCAGCATTTTCTCCTTTTCCCACAATTTTTTCTATACCCTTCACAAAACAAATTTCAAATTTTCAGTCACCTTTATTTTGCTGTCTGCAAATGCTTTCAATTTAGTCAAACCTAAAATTTTGATGTTGGGTAATGAGTAATACATGTGGCTGGCAAATATTAATAAATGAGAAAGTATGAAAGAGAGAAAAGTTTTGATTTTTTTGTAAAGATGTGTAGCTTGTTAAGGTATTTTCACTTTCTGTGCCAAAATTCTGTAAAGACTTGTGTTAATTTCAAATGACCACAATAGGGGTGTGGATTCCTATTCCAATAAGTATTATGATATCATTTGAAAGAAAGCAAAAGGTTTTTTTTTTTTCAGTAGCATGTGTATTGAAAATGAGCATGAGTTTATTGCAAACATTCTCTACCCACGACAAGGTCGAAAACGTTGTAGAGATTTAAAGATAGATATGTACTTGTTTTTAGACAGTTTTCAGCCAGTTTTCAATATTTGACCTATGAATTGTGGTGTTTTTTTTTGCAAAACAGCAAATGTAAGACTTGTCCAAATCAAAGGGATATACAGACAGCTACTTAGATGTGTCAGAAATGGTTTTATTTTGTTTTTGAAAGGACAGAAAGTATTGTGGAAAAAGAAGAAAATGCAGATTACAAGCATTTTCTCCATTTCCCACAATGTTTTTTGAGTCTTCTTCATCAGGGTTGTATTTACTGGAGTTAACCCTTTACCAAACAATCCCTGGTATTTACGACCCTGAGATAGACCCCTTTTGAAAACGTTGTGAGAAAAGGAGACAATGCTGGTAACCAGCATTGTCTCCTTTTCTCACAATGTTTTGTACTTTGCTGGAAACAAATTTCAATTTTTGAGTTACATTTATTTTGTCGTCTGGAAGTGCTTTTAATTTGCACCAGTCTAAAATTTCGTCGCTTGGGAAAGGGTTAAATATGTATGCTTATGTAAAATTTTCTGATGTCTTGTTTAGGGCCTTGCTCCCCAGTTAATCAATGGTGCCATGGGAAATGCTTCACATCATCTGAACAAATTAGTGAAAGATAAAGTAGTGGGTAAGACTTTAGTGTGTAACACACGGCCTGAAACACATGAAAAGGACATTCGGACATTTGCGTAGATTGTTGTCCTGGACCAGCTTGTGTAGTCCTTGCAAACAAATCCAAAACAACATTTTACATCTTTATTACATTCTGTTAGTAATGATAGTAACATTTTTCACCGAAAATGGTGTAATATCAGTGTCACGCGAGGATATGGCGGGGCAACGGGCTGATATCTGATATCCTACCAGTTGATAAGATATTTGTTCTATATCCATAGCAACAGAACACTTGCTTGTAAACTAACTTTCTCAAAACATCCATTTTGAAAAAAATGGCGGAATCGGTCCGTCAGTCGCTAGGGGATAAATCTTCAGAACCACAGTCAACGTTGAATCCTTAAACCAACAAAGACTTGATAAATAGAGAATAAATGATTGTTGTCTTGGATTGGGAAATTTATCAGGCAATGAATAGTGTCTATAGCCTAGTAGTTCTATGATTTTTATTCATTGAGTTGGGAGAACCGGGTTTGATTTTAAAGTTTCATAATTCAAAGCATCAACCATCTATTCTATATATCCTGTTTCTCAGTTTAGATCCGTATCACACTAAATTGAATATTTAGATTGAAAAACAATAATGGCCACAGCTTTTTAACAATGAACAAAAATGAAAAACTGTTTATTTGAAATGTCCTATACTGCACATAATGCAGCTCTACAATAGTTATGATGAATGACGTCATGAACATGAAGTTTACACGTGGAAAAAAGTTGTGTCAAATGAAGACAAGAATTATTTTTTTGTTTAGAGTATCTAAATATGCTAGAAAACCAAAAGATCGAGCAATTGATCCATGAATGTACTAAAGGGGTTATTACACGACTGATGAGGGCCGGAGAGTGATATCGGCCCTCCACCTCGAAATCTGCCCTCTTCACTTAACTCAAAAATTGAAATTTGTTTCCAGCAAGGTAGAAAACATTGTGGGAAAAGGAGAAAATGCTATTTTCTCCTCACTTTCATTTTTGCACATGTACATAAGAGAAGTATTGATTAATTTTTTATTCCCCTTTTCGTGTTTTTCTCTAAAAAATTTAAATTAATTTTGGGATGGGTAGAAAACATTGTGGAAAAAGGAGAAAATGCTGGTTACCAGCATTTTCTCCTTTTCCCGCAATGTTTTCAAAAGGCTTGTATCTCGGGGTCGTGAAAACCAGGGATTGTTTTGGAAAGGGTTAAGAGATAGACTAAGTCTTGTCCTCTAATATGCACAAAAGTGGCAAATAGCAAAAGGTTTCGACCTAGGTCACCCTACAAGATTGCACATGGTGACATTTTATTATGGGACCACATAATCCATCTTTGACAAATGACTGAAGTATGATATAGACTAAGTCTTGTCCTATTACATGCAAATGGCAAAAGATTTCAACCTAGATCACCCTACAAGATTGCACGTGGTGACATTTTATTATGGGACCTTGTAATCCATCTTTGACAAATGCCTGAATTATAAAATGGACTAAGTCTCGTCCTGTAACATGCAGAAAATTGGCAAATAGCAAAAGGTTTCGACATAGGTCACCCTACAAGATTGCACATTTTGACCCATGTTTATACTTTCTGAAGTTGTATTTGACCCCCTTTTCATAGAGCATGGCTCATTTATCTATATTTAGTAGCTTAAAAATATTCCTTACATGTATTTGATAGCATAATAAATCTTTTTTTATATTGGCAATGTGACATCTTATTCTTTTCATTTCAGAATGTATAGAGGGAGAAGAAATTAAGTGGAAGCTGGCTGAAGCAGATTAATCAAATATGTGACCGCAATCAAATATATGTCTTCAACCAAATATGTGACCTCAATTACATATATGTCTTTAACCCATTACCACACAATCCCTACTTTTGACGCCCCTGGGAAAGAAGCCTTTTGAAAACACTGTGGGAAAAGGAGAAAATGCTGGTAACCAGCATTTTCTCCTTTTCCCACAGTGTTTTCTACCCTTCCCAGAACAAATTTCAATTTTTCAGTAATCTTTATTTTGTCGTCTGCAAATCCTTTCAATTTGGACCAGTCTAAAATTTTCTCGTGTGGTAATGAGTTAATCAAATATACATGAATTTTACTCTTTACCTCACAACAAAATTTTAGACGTGTTCAAATTGAAAGCGTTACAGATGACAACATAAATGTGACTCAAAAATTTAAATTCAGTTTGAAAGGTTCGAAAACATTATAGGTAAAGGTTAGAAAAGCTAGAAACATTAAGGGTAAAGGAGAAAATGCTGGTTACCAGCATTTTCTCCTTTTCCTGTGATGTTTTCTAAAGGCTTCATTCTCAGGGTCATTAACCCATTACCACACAATCCCTACTTTTGACGCCCCTGAGAAAGAAGCCTTTTGAAAACACTGTGGGAAAAGGAGAAAATGCTGGTAACCAGCATTTTCTCCTTTTCCCACAGTGTTTTCTTCCCTTCCCAGAACAAATTTCTATTTTTTAGTCACCTTAATTTTGTCGTATGCAAATGCTTTCAATTTGGACCAGTCTAAAATTTTCTTGTGTGGTAAAGAGTTAAAAGTAGGGATTGTGTGGTAAAGTGTTCAACAGTATTATAGTAGAAAAGCATATCACAGACTCTAGCCAACCTTCTTGTAAGAACAAGAATAACTCTAGGTTTGCTTTGCTGGTAGACTCTAGGAGAGCATGGATACTTGCACGGATCTTTATGATATATAACTGAAATACGGTTGAAATCGACAATAAATTGTAAATAAACAAAACATAACTCGAAGGTATAAGAGGAATTGAACTTTACCAGAAAATAGTTGTACAGAATCATCCATACCCGAAGCATTTGCCGACTAAAATTCAACTTCTGCGCAAAATATGATGAAATTTGTATTTGACAGGGTAGAACACTTTGTTGGACAAGGAGAAAATGCTGGTTACCAGCATTTTTTTGTTTTTCCCAGAATGTTTTAAAAAAAATTCAAATCCAGGGTCATTTAACACTGGCTTTTTTGTCATAGGTTTAATACATTTCTCCTTACATTTCCATTTTGTTGTTCTTGTTAATTGATTTGTTTACAGTACAAACTTGTACTTTTAGTTCTACTGGCCGAAGCTTATGTCATGGCATGGTTTCTGTCGTTGGTCCGTCCGTCCAACAAACAGTATGGGAAAAGTAGCCATTTCAAGTTGAAAACTTTCATTTCTTGTTTACGTGAAAATACCTGCATTTAAGATCAAATATTCATGAAACTTGCATTGCTTGTTTGTATCATTAATGGCTTAAACCCTATTGATTTTGAAAAAAAATCTAAGTAACAGTATGGGAAAAGTAGCTATTTCAAGTTGAACATTTTCATGGTTGTTAACATGATGAAGTAGTTATTTGTGATCAGAATTTCGTGAATATTTCTGGTTTTTTTTTATCTCATCAATAGCTTTAACCCTGTTGACTTTGAAATAATCCATCAAACAGTAATGGAAAAGTAGCCGTTTAGACTTGAAAATTTCATTTTCTAATTTACATAATGAAGTCAGCATTTGTGGTTGGATTTTGCAGAGTTGCTTTGTCTCATCAACAGCTGGAACCCTATTGATTTTGGAAAAGATGTGACAATCAGAATGGGAAAAGTACCAATTCAGAGTTAAAATTTCCATTTCTTGTTTATAAGTGCTTTCATTCACACTGATTTTACTGCTTTTATTTTTGCATCATGAATTCATAATATATGCTAACATAAAAGCAAAATCTCTGCCAGTAGAGCAATTTCAGGCCCTTCAGGGCCTTCTAGTTTACAATACATGTACTGCTGTTGGCTATTGCATGTTCTGAAACAGTTTTCAGGTATTGATAAAAACTGCAAAGGCATCCACTGGTATAAATTGAAGCTAGACTAAGGCATATTTTACGTAGACACTGGGTCATGTGAAAGGGCTTAATGGGAATCCTTATCAGCATCTATAAGTGCCTTTTTCATCAAAGTCGACCAGAAAACTAGTCTAGTGGCGATTAATACTGTCAATTTAACTCTTTACCAAACAACAAAAGTTTTGACAGGTCCAAATTGAATGCATTTGCAGACGACAAAATATACTTTACTCAAAAATTAAGATTTGTTCCCAGTAGGGTATAAAACATTGTTAGTAAAGGAGAAAATGCTGGTTACCAGCAATTTCTCCTTTTCCCACAATGTTTTCAATAGCTTTCAATTTCAGGGTTGTTATAAGTTAGGATTATGTGGCGAAGAGTTAACACAAATTGGTTTCATCGAAATGAATATTTGGATATGTTAATTTTACAGTTAAATAGAATGATTGTTTTCGCTGAAATAAAAACACACGTAATGTCAATATTTTGTCATTCAGAAAATTTTAGACCCACAATAATATCTACTTGTACAGTACTCCTTTCCCAGCAAGTTTCATTTTAACCCTTTACCAGATGACAATCACATTTAGTGACAGCTCTAGTTTATAATGTGTAGAATGTATGGACTGTAGGGAAGAATTCAATATAAACAAGGAAATATGTGTTATAAGTGTACCAATGCATCTGAAGACGCCTTCTGTGCATTACTAGGTCAAATTTAAACATTCTACCCTTACTGCAACCTGTTTATTAACAATTTTGTTAGCTCTTTACCACACAATCCGACTTTAAACGACCCTGAGAAGAAAAGCTTTTAAGAACATTTTGTGAAAAGGAGAAAATGCTGGTAACCAGGGTCATATTATGTTATACCCTCATTTGTCCGTCCGTCCGTTTGCAATTTCTTGTGTGCGCAACTCCTCCTACAGTTTCCATCAGAATTATTTGAAACTTGCCACACTGAATCTCAATGATGTCTAGTTGTGCACCTTGGTCCTAGAATTTGGATCGCTGTTTGCGTTCTAAAATTATCTGCCCCTGATTTCTGAAATAACCAACTTTTCACTTTGAATTTTTGTTCAGGCTATAACTTCCATATTGTAAAAGGTATCAACTTGAAACTATATACACTGGTAGAACACATTATGGAGAAGTGCAGTGCATATGAACCATAACTCTGCCACCATTAGTTTTTGAGTTACTGCCCTTTGTTAATTTTCAGATTGAATTTTTGTCCAGGCCACAACTTCTAAAGTATAAAAGCTATTAACTTGGAACTTCATACAGTGATAGAACCCATTATGGAGAAGTGCAGTACACATGAACCATATTTCTTCCACTTTCGTTTTTTGAGTTATTGCCCTTTGTTAATTTTCAATTTGAATTTTTGTCCAGGCCATAACTTCCAAACTATAAAAAGTATTAACTTGGAACTTCATACACTGATAGAATCCATTATAAAGTGCATTGTACATGAATCATAACTCTGCCACCTTTATTCTTTGAGTTATTGCCATTTGTTAATTTTCAGTTTGAATTTTTGTAAAGACCATAACTTCCAAACTTCAAAATCCATCATCTTGGAACTTCAAAGACTAATAGAACACATTATGAACAAGTGCATTGCACAAGAACCATAACTCTGCCTTCCTTCCTTCTCAGTTATTGCCCTTTTCACTTTGAATTTTCGTCTGGGCCATAATTTCTAAAATGTAAAAGATATGATCTGGGATCTTCAAAGACTGATACATCACCTTGTGGATAAGAGCAATTCACAAAATTTGTAACTTTGCCACCCTTATTTTTTTAGTTATTGCCCTTTAATATTTTTCACATATCATGGAGAATAACTACTCTTCATTTATGGCCCAACCATCAATGCAACTCATTTCACTGACAAGACCCTTCGAGCGTATATGCGCAGCTCTGCGAAGCTCTTGTCTTACAATGTTTTAAACTCCCAAACTAAAGTTCAATTTTTGATTCACATTTAATTTGTCGTCTGCAAATGCTTTGATTTTGGACTAGTCCAAAATTTTGTCGTTTGGTAAAGAGTTAGGCATATTAAAAATGTTTCAAGACCTAGTTTGGTGCGACATGGGCTTTCAGTAGGGATATTTTACAATATGGCTCCCACCAAAAGGCAAGGTAGGTAGATTTTATAAGAGTATCTCTTGGCCAATCCTTTTGGTTAGTTGTCAGGCAAGTAACCGTGGCACCACCACTCTCTACCAGGCTACATGAGTTCCTCACCAAACAACAAAATAGTAGACAAGTCCAAATAGAAAGCATTTTGCAAACAACAAAATAAATCTTGACTTAAAAATTGAAAACTGATATGGAAAGAATAGAAGACACTTTGCAGAAAATTGAGAAAATGAAGGTTTTCCAGCATTTTCTCCTTGTCCCACAGTGATTTCAAAAGCTTTCTTTCTCAGTGTTGAGAATAGGATTGTGTGGTACCAATAAAGGGTTATTTAACCCTTTCCCAAATAACAACTGAGAGCATCTGCAGACAGCGGATTTAGAATTTGAATGTATTTAGAAATGATAGTTTTTGTACATGAATTGGTTGAAAATATTGTGAGAAAATGCTTGTAACCAGCATTTCTCCTTATCCCACAATGTTTTCGAAAGCCTTCTTCTTCAGGGTCATTAAAATTCTAGACTGTATTAAAGACTTTTAACCCATTACCACACAATCCCTACTTTTGATGCCCCTGAGAAAGACGCCTTTTGAAAACACTGTGGGAAAAGGAGAAAATGCTGGTAACCAGCATTTTCTCCTTTTCCCACAGTGTTTTCTACCCTTCCCAGAACAAATATCTATTTTTCAGTTACCTTTATTTTGTCTTCTGCAAATGCTTCCAATTTGGACCAGTCCAAAATTTTCTCATGTGGTAATGGGTTAAACTAAAGGGAAAGTCAAATATTAGTCTATAGAGTAATGGTTGAAATTTCTTTGGGACACCAAATGACCTGACACTAGGTAGTTTAAGGTGAAACATCTTAATCCTTAGAGTGCCATGCACAACTTATATTGCCTTTGCAGATAGTGTAGAACAAGATCAGGCTGCACAGAATGTGCAATCTGGTCTTGTTATACACACTTTGCCACTTTGTAATATCAAGTGGCTTTAACAGCCCTGAAATTACAAAACTAGACCATTTAGAAAAGTCCATTTCAATTACTCAGGGCTCAAAGGATTAAACTATCTTCAAAGAAAAGTAGGTGAAAAAATATTGTTATGGGTGAACGATTCGATGTGAAAAAGTCTTTCGACAACAAAAGAAGTAAACTTTAATTGTTCCCTAACCCAGTCTTCTCTCTAAATGAATGTTTCATAAAAGAACAGGTACAATTTTTTTTTCTACCTATAACTCTTATCCTGCTAAATAACTGAAACAAAGCTTAACTTTTAAGCTGATAGTTAAACCCATTACCACACAATCCCGACTTTTAACAACTCTGTTAAAGATGCCTTTTGAAAACATTGTGGGAAAAGGAGAAAATGCTGGTAACCAGTATTTTCTCCTTTTCCCACAATGTTTCTTACCCTGTTTAAAACAAATTTCAATTTTTTAATTACTTTTTGATGTTTGGTAAAAAGAGTTAAACCAAAATTTCGTGATTTCAAAAATATATACATATACTAGTATTTATTTTAGGGGGATATACTTATCAGACAGTGTAAATAAAAGATCAGACAGCAAGTTCTGTGCAGTCTGATCTTGATCTACACTGTGTACAAAAAGTCGATGAGTCACACTTGGTAGCCTGAGGGATAATACTTGGTTTAAACCTCATGCTGCTGAGCACAAGGTTAGGTATTTTGGCTTTGGGAAAAGACTGGTTTGCTTTCAAATGTGTGCAGTCTGATCTTAATCTATGTTTGGACATACTTCATATTGAATGGCAGTAAATTGAACAAAATCTATGGTATTGACTGTAAATGATGCATGGTTTAAAGGATATGGGTAAAATCGTTCACTGCTGAAGGCAGAATATCTTTTAGTGATGGCATAGAACATGATCAGACTGCTCAGAACACACAGTCTGATCTTCAACTTTCATCATCCGCTATCTGATGCTAAACTACAGCCAAACACTAAAACTATTTTTACAAAAATTAATATCTGTTCAAACTGAAAGTGTTAGCACGCTACAACTTGAATGTTAATTTAACACTTTACCACACAATCCTGACTTTCAATGATGCTGAGAAAGAAGCCTTTTGAAAACATTGTGAGAAAAGGAGAAAATGCTGGAGACCAGCATTTTCTCCTTTTCCCACAATGTTTACTGCTCTATCAAGGAAAAATTGTGTCATTTTTGCCACCTTTAATTTGGCATCTGCAAATGCTTTGAAATGAGACAAGTCCAAAATTTTAACTCTTTACCAAATGACATGATTTTAGACTGGTACAAATTGAAAGCATTTGCAGACGACAAAATTAACATGACTGAAAAACTGGATTTGTGTTGGGAAGGGTAGAAAACATTGTGGGAATAGCTATGGTTACCAGTATTATCTCCTTTTTCCCTCAATGTTTTCAGAGGGCTTCTTCTTCTGGGTCATAAAAACCAGGGATTGTTTGGTTTAGGGTTAATAAAGGCTTTTCTCTTTGATAGGGAAGAATATATTGTGAAAAAAAGGGAGGGGGTGCCGTTTGCCAGTGTCTTTTTTCTCACAACATTTTAGAACCTTTCATTTTCAGTCATTGAACCACACAGGGTGACAGCTGACTTGAAAATATTCAGTCTTTACCAGAGTGCAAAACTATGGACTTGTCTAGAATTAAACTGTCTGCAGACGACAATTCAAATGAGGCTGAAATGATAGAGTTATCCTTATTAGGTAAAAAACCACTAGGGGTGATGAAAATTGCTGGCTGTTTGCTTTTTCAGCTTTTTTTCAAAATACTTCTTCTTTCAGATTCTTCAAGATTCTGATTGTTTGGTAAAATTTAGAACCTCCGGTCACCTCGCAAACACCAAGCGTAGAGTGGAATGATTCCTTGTTTTTAAAAAATTCCTCTGAACATTCCAACTTCAGCTTCCATCCCTTTGAGTAGGTATATCATCATCATCATCATCATCATCACCACCACTACCACCACCACGATAAACACCGAAGCTTTCTTGTAATTGTCTCACTTTTTGTTTAGAAAAAAATTCTGTCATTGCTGTTTAATGATTACATCCCCCGTATTCTGTTCAAGGTTTTAGAAATTTCTTTTGAATACTATGTACATTATTTTTTTCTCTTAGGCATAGACTCTGTTGGTGTCAAAGTACATGTATGATTTATTTTATATCGTTTAAATGTGTATTCAGGATATACATGAAAAGAAAGGTACTTTAGCCGCATATTGCCATGCAGGACTTCAAATCAACGTCAGTCGCTTATTTTGTATCAAATCCGCTCAATAAACATCTTTGTAATACTGGGCCCAGCTTTGATCCAGACGCAGCGGCAAGCCGGAAAACTATAAATACTCTCTACAAAAGAGAATGTCGTAAAATTTCGAAAGAGATTTTTACCCGAAATTTACGTAAATATCGAACGATTTCTCGTTTTCTCGCTAATTATTAAAAGTGAATGTAACAGATTTACACAAACATTTCATTCGCCCTATCTATGAATTTTCGAACAAGATAGGAGTAAGCAAGATTAAGCACATTAGCAAGCCTAAACCCGAAACAATCTTGTGTAGGCGAAATCTAGGGCGAAAATGATCTAAGTAACCAAAGTACTTTACGTGCTTTAGTATATTTAAAGAAAAACGCAGAAAAACCTTGCAATTACCTTATTGTTGCCGCTTGCGATTTCGGGTACATCTGTGGATAGTATAGATTCAGATCAGACTGTCAAGTGCTGCCAGATCTATTTGAGTTTTTGCTATGAGAAAAGAGGGTTTAATGCATTTGTCAACAGTTTTTGCCCACGTAATACTGTGATCTGAGACGAAACTTTTTGCTATTGGTACACATAAGGTGAGCCGTAAGAGGGTTTAACTTATTAGATAATCAAAACAATTCAATGCATTATATAGATCACCGCACCCCACCCCCTTAAAAATGGTGGAGGCATCCTTTGGCATGCAGAAAGTTTGTATAGATCATTAGATCGATCTAGCAAAAAGTTTTAAGCCGGGTTAGACTTAGCCTGCGCAGAAAAAAACCATGGAAGTCCTACTCTGTGTTCTTAGGTGCAAACTCATTTCTTCACTTTGAAGATTTGTAGAAATCATGTGACAAACATAGAAACTGCTGAGAATAACAATTCTTCCCTTTAGCAAACTATTTTGTATTCTCTTCCATTTAGCGGAATCTATTTGCATGAATGTCAACCTTAATTTATGTAGTTTTCTTTTCAGGAATGATTTTCACCATGATAAAGCTGAGATACAGTCATGTAAGGTAGAGGAATTTATAAGTGAGATACGCCCCAGTATTTTTAATTGAATAGACTTGAAATTTGGTTGTTATTCAGTTGCAAAGGATTTAAAGAAGGGAGCATAAAGGATATCTACATAGCAGTGTTGGGAAATGGTCCTCAGCAAAGTAAGTAGATCAAGAGTTTTATCCATTTATATACACCGTATTGATATTCATTTGCTGCTTTTACATGTTTTCCGCAATATTTCACTAACTGTGTGCATTTGCTGTTTCAAAGCACCTTTTTTATGGTCCCATAAATAATAAATTGAATAATCAGTGCCACATTTAACCCTTTACCAAACAATTCCTGGTTTTTACGACCCTGTTATAAAGGCATTTAATGAGACCTAATACAATATATTGGTGAAAATACAATTCACTGACACACTGAAAAAAAAATCAATTTAAGGTGACAACTCTTTACCAAACAACAAAATTTTAGACTGATCCAAAGTGAAAGCATTTGCAGATGACAAAACGTGACTCGAACATTAAAATTTGTTTCCGGAAGGGTGGAAAACATTATGGGAAAAGGAGAAAATCTTGGTTACCAGCATTTTTCCTTTTCCGACAGTGTTTTCAAAAGTCTTCAATCACAGGGTCGTAAAAACCAGGGATTGTTTGGGAAAGGGTTAAAGAGTAGACACATAGACTAAGATCAGACTTCACCTTTTGTGCAGTCTGTTCTTGGTCTGTGCCATCTTTAAAGTCCCTGTTTTTGCTTATGATACTGGAAGTTTTAAGTCTTTCTATGACCAATTAATGAATAGAACTTTTTTTCGAAAACCAAAACAATTCAGATCAAAGTTTTAAAAGTTTTTTTTAAGTATCAAACAGCTCACTATGTAGGCCCAAGATCAAGCTGCAGGTTCTTTGTAGTCTGGCTTGATCAGTGGTCTCGCAAAAGCCATTTAGGTCACCATTGGCAGTGAAAAAAATTAGACTTTGGACAAAATTATTTTCTGTGTAGTTCTATAAGATATTACGCAGTTCTGTGATCAAGAAGATCAAAGGCAAAGGACATAATGTCTTTTCTCGACAATCCACTAAAGAAGGCCCAAATCTAATTTGTCTTTTCCATTTACAGGGCTAAGAACTGTATTTTAGATACAAAAAAATAGGACATTCGGTCTTATCTGACAATATAGATATAAGGTCAGACTATGCGTTCTGTAAACTGTTTTAAATTTGAAGAGGGGAGCTTTGGAAAACATTGTGGAAAAAGAAGGAAATTGTAGTAAGCAAGACTAGGCATAGACACCCTCTGATGATTTCAACAGACTGGTAATGCAGTTCTTAACTTTATATCTACATTGTGATGTAATAAAACCAGCCAGTGGCTTGGGTTTAACCCATTACCACACAATCCCTACTTTTGGCGCCGCTGAGAAAGAATCCTTTGGATAACATTGTACTGGTAACCAGCATTTTCTCCTTTTCTCACAATGTTTTCCACCCTTCACAAAATAAAATTCAAATTTTCAGTCACTTTTATTTTGTCGTCTGCAAATGCTTTCAATTTGGACAAACCTAAAATTTTGTCGTTTGGTAATGAGTCAAGGAATGTGTAAGTACTGGATAAAGAAACTATGGGAATCCATGGATAGGTGCTCTGTCTGCTGTAAAATGACTATTGTAGACAGCGTTAACTCTTTACCAAAGGACAAAATCTTTCACTAGTCTAGTTTGAAAGCATTTGCAAACGAAATGTAGGCCAAACGATGATATCTGCTTTTTCTAGAATAGAAAACATAGTGGGAAAAGAAGAAAATGCTGGTTACCAGCATTTTCTTCTTTTCCTACAAGGTTTTCAAAAGACTTCTTCTGTAATGTGTGATAAAAGATTAAACGCCAAACGGGTTGAGTAGGTCATGGCGAAGAAATAAACGGATGAATCAAGTTGCTGGCATTCACAAAACCATTAATCCAATGTAATGAATTTTGGTGGTACAGATTACTTCGGAATTGCTCTCAATTATTCGCTGACTGATTCTGCTGTAATGAAACTAAAAGGATTCTTTCCGCATGATGTTAAATGCCCATTGACGAACAAAATAAAAGATTACAAGTCGGTGTTAAAATGTATTTGAATGCAAATCATACCGTTTAAAGGTGTGGAAATTACTTTAAAGATGACAATCTGCAAGGGCCGAAAAATCCACTCGTCTGCTCTTCCTTACTTACCAGCCGATATCGCTCAGTAGGTAGAGCGTAGGACTCGTGAACACAATGTTTGGGGTCACTACAGGTTGCGGGTTCAAATCCCCGGCTGGCCAACTAAGATTACTAATAGTCTTTCGGATGAGACATTAAACCGAGGTCCTGTGTGACGGTGCTATACGTCGAGCCTGTTAAAGAACCAGGGGAAGCTCTCAGTAGTTTCGACCTGTATCCTTGCACTATCCCCCGTAACAATTAACCGTCTTCTGGGGGTGTCGCTCAGATGGGTAACCGGTAGCAACGATAAATAAACGGAAATAACCAACCAATTGTCCTTGCTAGTAAAACTTTAGTGAGGGCAAGTGGAGTATCCTCCTTCATCCAACTGTAGGACACGATGATTGCAAAATGGCAGGAGGACAAGTAAGAATTGTGATTTTTTTGGGGATCCTGATCTGCTGTTGTAGGGTTGAACTCACGGGTTAGTCTTTAGGAGAAAAAAAAGAATTTCAAAACTAGATCAAAAGCTTCTAAGTCGGTGGCTCTTTCCTAGAGTTTGTTTACTTTTTACTGGATTTTAAAATTCATTCTTGCCAGGGACTCACACTTGGACCGATTATAAAACAACGGATTGTAATTTTACTCTTGGCCAATACTGGGTCTTTGACTGTCCATTCGCCGAACAGTCAAAAAGTAACATCGCCTTTGGGGACAGTTATCTGTACTATTCGCCAGGGATACCACAACTTGCCTCTTGCCTTTGCCCTTTATGATAAAGACATTTTTGTTGGTTGGTTGTATTACTTTCTGAAGCAGTAGGAATTCGAGTTTAAGATTTGTAAAGATACTAAGTACACCATCCATAGGTTCCTTCATTTCATTCACCAGTCGTTCACACAGTTAATATATCTAGTATAATACTCCGACACGTTGCTTATACTTCCATTCCACTGCGCGGCGATTCCAATATTCTCATGGCGATCTTTCGAATCACCGCAGAAGCGCAGACATGCGCAACATTTTGGGACTTACCATAGCATTGTGGCTTTTTGCCTGATGGAATGAATTACAGATATGCATTAAGCCCCCTTTTCACAGAGCACGGCTCATTTATATAGCACTTTTAAGGTAATTATTACTTGTAGATCCATTTTCTCCCAACATAAAGTGAGTGGGCGTTCAGTTGAAAAGCTTCGCAGCAGATGAAAATAAAAATATCCAATAATCGCTTTTGATATCTATCTAGCGCTAGGCATTACAACGCCCGCGACCTCTCCAGACGACAAATTCAAATTCTGAGCTGACGCATGGGTTTTTTTTTCTTAACCCATTACCACACAATCCCTACTTTTGACGACCCTGAGAAAGAAGCCTTTAGAAAAACATTGTGGGAAAAGGAGAAAATCCTGGTACCCACATTTATTTTGGGGTCTGCAAATGCTTTCGATTTGGACAAACCTAAAATTTTGTCGTTTGGTAATGAGTTATGAACGAATTTTTCGGCTATTTTGATATTATGCCGATCCTGGGGAAGAAACCTATAGAAAACATTGTGGGGAAAAGGAGAAAATGCTGGTAACCAGCATTTTCTCCTTTACCCACAATGTCTTCTATACCCTTCACAAAGCAAATTTCAAATTTTCAGTCACTTTTATTTTGTCGTCTGCAAATGCTTTCAATTTGGACCAATCTAAAATATTGTCGTTTGGTAATGAGTTAAAGGGGGGAATTCAGATATTTGTAATCATAAAACCATATTTTTTTTTTTTCGGCTTAGTTGAATGCACAGGCTTTTGGCTTAGTTGCACGCTTACTAGTCTTGTCACTATTTTCACTATTTTGATTAACATTGAATCGCGAAAGAGTTTTCAATATTCACATTTGAGTGCCTCTTTCGCCATCTATCTTTTTTTATAGATTTTTTTTTTCACCGTGATTATTATTTTCAGAAAATCAATGAAAACTCGGGTTCATTTTTCATAATTATGATAATATGACATTTTCGAAGTTGTCTACCTCGAAGAGGTTACGGTTAGTGGAGATTAATCTTGAACCGCTAAAAGAATCATCTTCGCCAGCCAAGTTTACGATCACTACGTGGATCTTACCTTGGCGCACTGAGCTTGATTTTTACAACCCCCCGATACGCCTTTTCATTGGATGCAGCCAGCTCTAGCTGCAACGAATGAAATCGCTCGTACCATTTCATCTCTGATAAAAATGGAACACGGTCTCTACCTAATAGGTAAAACATGGAGACCCACGTGGATGTCTGCTTATCGCTTCATGTGTATTCGTAAGCGGTTTTGTATAACGATATTTCATTTGCTTTTGGAAACATGATGTAAAGGGGAGTAATAACCTGCATCCAACAGAGGGCGCATCACAGGAATCTCGAAATCGGGCTCAATCAGCCAAGGTAAGATCCACGTAGTGATCGTTAAGTTGGCTCGCGAAGATGTAAAAGAATCAAAGGAAATTTCACAGCTGAAGACTGAGATTAGGTAGGGTTATTTCGAAGTTACTTTTGCAAGAAAAAATCTCGTCGTGTCAGAAAGTATTGATTCAAGATCAGACTGCACGTTCTTTGCAGACTGATCTTGGTCCTGCAGTGTCCACAAAAGCGCCTGGAGTAGCGCTTTGTAGCTCTTCAAGGTAAACAAAACAATCCCTGGTTTTTACGGCACTGAGATAGAAGCCTTTTGAAAACATTGTGGGAAAAGGAGAAAATGCTGGTTACCAGCATTTTCTCCTTTTCCCACAATGTTTTGTACCCTTCACAAAACAAATTTCAAATTTTCAGTCACTTTTATTTTGTCGTATGCAAATACTTTCGACGTGGACAAGCCTAAAATTTTGTCGTTTAGTAATAAGTTAAGGTGAACCCTTTGTGAACCAGACAATAAAATGGGAGTCTCTTTTCAGACCGAAAGCATTTTGTGGACGACAAGTTAAATGCTAACTCAGACGCTGGTATTTTCCCTTTAATTGGATGGAAAATATTGTGGGGGAAAAGGAGAAAATGCTGCTGTACAGCATTTCTTCTTTTCCCCACGATGTTTTTTTTTTTAAAGCACCTTTCTTATGGTCGTAAACCCTCTGGAGTGTGCGATAAAGGTTTAACCCATTACCTCACAACCCCTACTTTTGACGACCCTGAGAAAGAAACATTTAGAAAACATTGCGGGAAAAGGAGAAAATGCTGGTAACCAGCATTTTCTCCTTTTCCCACAATGTTTCTACCCTTAAAAAAACCAATTTTCAAATTTTCAGTCACTTCATTTTGTCGTCTGCAAATGCTATCAATTTGGACCAGTTTAAAATTTTGTCGTTTGGTAAAGAGTTAATATAAGTTTTACTCGTGTTTCATCTGATCACGGAAACCAATTTGTCATTAGAGACGGGGAGGTCTATCCCACGTACTTTCAAGCTTCAACAGAATAGAAAGGCAATATCTGATTACACCATAGAATACTTGTAATCTAGTATTATATAGGTCTACCATTTTTCCGGCTCAATACATACTTATTGGATACGGATAAAAAAACATTCACGATTTTCCGTATAGACATAATGTGTAGCCCAGCCCCAGTAGCTCAGGTGCTAGCGTATAGGGCAAGGTCGCGGATTCGATCCACGGTTCGGCCAATTTCTTTCCGAAGACCGATGATAGTCATTTTGATAGGAATTATTCCTCTCTCGCCGCCAGCCATTGTTTCGACGATGGTGATGCAGGAAAGAAGCCAATGGATTGGAAAGAATATTGTGTGGATTGCTGATAGAAGACGCCCCACTGCTCCAGGAAAGGTATGGATAGATGCACAGGCCGCCGCGGTATAACTGAAATGATATTGAAAACGGCGTTAAACACCATGCGATCAATCAGTCCACGTACTGAGAGACTGATTTTCCATGTACTTATCGTCGCCACCGGCTGCCCATATGGGCAACGCAACTGGAAGGTTGTTAAGTCATGGTACGGGGCTGGTTAAAGGCACAGGCAATAGCATAGTTAACAAATTTAGCTGAGGTTGTACGTTCTACATGTAGTCTTACTTTCATTTAGAATTCTATGACAGACTTGTTCATAAATAACATCAACTTCGTTTTCAACTGGAATGTTATTTTGCTTAACAAATCATCGGTTTACTTCAAAAACCTCGTAACTACAGCTTGTAACAAGCTGTAGTTACGAGGTTTTCGAAGTAAACCGACGAAATACTGCGTTACTGCATGATGCGTCACTCATCCATTTTTCACCAACAGGGGTGTTGTTCTGGAACATTGAATGAGATCTCAACAAAACGGAGGTTGTTCTGCAACATGGAATGAGATCTCAACATAGCGGAAACTTGCGAAGCCAATTAAGCAGGAAAAGAATTAAAAGCGGGGAAAACTGTTGGAAACGTGGGTGTAACACAATCGATCCTGTATTTTTTTGTGTGTGTGTCCTTTTATGGTTTGCCAATTTGGGTTCCAGCAAGACCATTTTTATTTGCCTGAAGAGTCGTGTTATGTTATAGCTCCGTCGGTCCGTCCGCCCGTCCGTCCATATCCGTCTGTTAGCAATTTCTTGTGCGCGCAACTCCTCCTACAGTTTCCATCAGAATAATTTGAAACTTACCACAAATTATCTCTATGATGTGTATAGTTAATTAGTTATGCATGTGACTTTTAACATTTGGATATCTGCAGGCATTCTAGAGAGTTGAATCCATTTCACTGACAAGCACCTTTTATCGTATATGCGCCGCTTTGCGAAGTTCTTGTTTCCTTTTAAATTTTTGTTCTGGGACATTTGTCAAAAATTAGGTAATGACTGTGAAAGTGATAAATCGTTTTGCCAGAGATCTGTATTTAGCGTTAAAGATGACCGCGATAAGGAGTGAAATAGAGAATATGACCGCGTGATCCAAGTCTAATGGTTTGCATAGAAATGTTCTAAACACTCGCACACCCTTATTATCTTGTGTACGGAACCCTACCTCCGCCATGTTGAATCTCGTCCGTTGAAATCAGGACGAGATTATCGCGTTGTCGCTTTTTATACACGTGACATTTAAACAATTCTCCCGAGCGGATAGAAAAACTCCCAAGTATTGTTGAAATTTTGTATCCGGAAATCCATATGTCATGCATAGACTACGCAATTCATATTCCGACATCGGTCCGCTGACAAGGAAGGCGGGATCTTAGATGAACAATAAAAAAACAGTGAAACAAACGCGGGCAAAATAAAAACTGTCGCGCGCTGTCGCCGAATGGCCTCGTTGTTATCAATTATTAACCTTACATAGTTGAGAGAATGCGAGTCGCAGGAACGTAATTCCATAGGCATATAAAAACTCCATGCTGCGTTTGGTTTGTAATTCAAGGACATATCATTGTTTCGGTCAATACAGGAGTTTTTGTTTCATCAGCATTGTGGATACCACCTGTTGATTTGTGAGTTTTTAATTGTTGCAACAGAATAACGTAACCCATGTTTCTAACTTGTCTTTTAATCATTGTTTATATGTTTTGAGTTATGGTACGGACTAAAGTTGAAACGTTTCCAATGCCTTTTGAAAGATATTGGCTGTCTGTGTACTGGGATAATATCGTCGTGCAGGTATAATTTTCAATATTTATGAGCGGAAATTTTCAAACCATCACTTTACAAACGTCTCTTAACGCCCAGTTTAGTGTAAAGAATTGAAAAATATTGTGGGAAAACGAGCGATTGCTTGTCATATGCATTCGCTTCTTTTCTGAGTGATATTCAAAAACAGTCTAAAAAGGTATACAGTAGTTCCTCCTTTGACTCGAATTTTTGTGACACTAGCCACTAATAGCTTAACTCTTTACCAAACCAAGCCCTGGTTTTTACGTGTCTGCAGTACAAAGCTTTAGAAAACACTGTGGGAAAAGGAGAAATTGCTCGTAACGAGCAATTTCTCCTTTTCCCACAGCGTTTTCTAGCCTATCGGAAAACTTTCTGCCATTCTCATCAAATTCAAAATTGTCATCTGCGAACACTTCGAGTTTGGAACAGTATAAAATTTGTCATTTGAGACAGGGTTGGGAAACATGACAATATATAGCAAAGTATAGTGAAATCTCTGGTGTACATGTTAGATGCATTGATCATTGTTTTTGACGTAGATTTCTTCGAGCTCTGTTTAGTGTCATTGTCACAAGGTTTATTAATCATCTCAGCGACTACGATCGAGCTCCGGTTTCTCAGTCTTTACGTTCTGTGCAGTCTGATCTCGATCTGCTCTGTATGCAAAAGGTCAGTAAGTCGCAGTAAGCAGCGTAAGAGTTGAGAGATAAGCTGATCGAAACGTTCAGATATTGAAAGTTTACCACAATATTCAAGATCAGACTGCATGTTTCATGCATGTACCTTCTGATCTAGTCTCAATAATGAGGCGCTCCGGTGATTTTTTTCATATTTGGACATTTACTGTACACCGTACCAGAGGCGACCTGTCAAAGAGTGACATTGCCTTTGGGGACAGTTATCTGTATTATATCTAAGATCAGACTGCATTTTTCATGCCTGTACTCATGTCTGATCTTGATCTCTAAAGAAGTAGATATTATGAATCCATAGGTATGTGAAGGATGACTCGGTACCATGTATCATTCAGATGCATTAACTCATTACCAAACGACAAAATTTGAGGTTAGTCCAAATTGAAAGGAATTTCAGACGACAAAATAAAAGTGACTGAAAATTTGGAAATTTGTTTTGTGAAGGGTAGAAAACATTGTGGGAAAAGGAGAAAATGCTGGTTACCAGCATTTTCTCCTTTTCCCTCAATGTTTTCTAAAGGCTTCTTTCTCAGGGGCGCCAAAAGTAGGGATTGTGTGGTAATGGGTTAAGCCCCCTTTTTTCCTAGAGCATGGCTTATCAGTGAGGGACATTCGATAATACCGAGGTAATACTTAGTTTTGTTACAAGAATACAATTGCATATTCATCCTAATTGAAAGCATTTGCAGACGACAAATTAAATGTGACTAAAATTGTCTTTGGAAGCGGAGAAAACATTGTGGGTACATGAAAAAATGCTGGTTAACACCATTTTCTCCTTTCCCAGAATGTTGTCAAAATCAGTCTTCGTCTAGGTCGTTAAAAGTCGTGATTGTGTGATAGTGAGGACTGATACAAGAATCAACGTGAAAAACATGGTCTCAAAAGGAGAAATTGCATATTGCAAGCAACTTGCTCTATATATACCTTTTACCGCGTTTTTTTTCCTCCATTTTTTATTAGCTCACCTTAGCACAAAGTGCTAAAGGTGAGCTATTGTGATCGCCCAATGTCCGGCGCCCTATGGACCTCTTGTCTTAACTCTTTACCAAACGACTAAATATTAGACATGTCCAAATTGAAAGCATTTGCAGACGACAAAATAAGTGACTGAAAATTTGAAGTTTTCTTTTGGGAAGGGAAGAAAAAAAATGTGGGAAAAGGAAAAAATGCTGGTCACCAGCATTTTCTCCTTTTCCCACATTGTTTTCAGAAGGCTTCTTTCTCAGGGTCGTTAAGTGCCGGGATTGGCTGGTAAAGGGTTAATTGTGACTGGCTGTAGCTAAAATGAAAAAAATATATAGAGAGAAAAATGTCTGTTGGCACTAATGATGTCTTGACAGGTGAGATAGATATCTGTAAGAAAGCTCTAGTCAATACTTTCAAGGTTGTTTTGTACAGGTTATTTCTACCACACTTTGGAAAAAGAAACTCAAAGATTTTGGTCCATATTCTTGGTTACATATGTGACCCATCACGCAAACAGGGACCTTGGAACTGCGAAAAAAGTCAACCCTGGTCAGCCTGCGCGAATTGCACATTTTGGCAAACGAAGCTCAAAGATTTCTGTTCGCATTCTTGGTTACATATGTGACCCATCACGCAAAAAACGGACCTTCTTGGAACTGCGAAAAGTGTCAACCCTGGTCAGCCTGCGCGAAATGCGCAGGCTAACCAGGGTTGACACTTTCTGCTTTAAGTATAATTTTTGTATGAAAAGTGGTCATTGTACATTGTTCTACAATCATTTTTTTAATCATCAACTTTCACTGACTTGCGCTATCGTTGATCTGTTTTTATTTAATTGATGTACGGAATTCCAGACTGTCCCTCTTTGCGTGATGGATCACATTCAAAACACATTTCTAAATTTGATCGCAGTGCATTTTCTTATTGACTAAACTGTTTCAAAAGTTACGTTACTTCCTACCACTAGAATAAAAGTAAGAAAGAAACTGGGAAATTAGGTGGAGACAGATCTAGACTCTGCGCCCGTCTAGTTTTCTGTTGAACATACATAATTGTCTGCAAAAACCACCTGTAGTCCTTCACTTAGAATCAGAAGGAAAACTAATGCTTTCCCAAACGATCAGGACTTAATCAACTTTTCCAAATGGAAGTTGGAACCATTGCCCTTAAGTTTGCTGATAGATAAAAAAAAACATTCTGGCAAATGGAAAAAAGGTTGCTTCTAACAAGCATTTTCAGTTTTCTGATAGATAGAAAAAAAAAAAACACTCTGGCAAATGGAAAAATTTGCTTCTAACAAGCATTTTCTTGTTTTCCCACAATGTTTCCTTCCCATCAGAGACAAATATACCACCATTTTAGTAGTATTAATTTTGTCATCTGCAAATGCTTTGGGATTTGTAAAGAACCAAAATCTTTGTCGTTTGGTGAAGAGTTACATGTGAAAGGATGAAAAATGAACGACATGTAGCCCTACAATGTACAATCGATAGATACTCTCTTATCCTTTTCACTGTACCGGCCTTAACCCTCTAGCACATAATGGCGACTTTTCACGACCCTAAGGTAGAAGCCTCTTGAAAACATTGTTGGAAAAGGAGAAAATGCTGGTAACCAGCATTTTCTCCTTTTCCAACAATGTTTTCTACCCTTCGAAAATCAAATTTCGATTTATCAGTCACATTTATTTTGTCGTCTGCAGATGCTTTCAATTTGGACCAGTCTATAAATTTGTCGTTTGATACAGAGTTAAGAAACGTTGCAGACGACGTGGATTAAGATAAGACTGCACAGAACGTGCACCAAGAAATTTCTTTATTTGAAGTGGGCTTGTTTTTCTGTAGCTAAAAAGAAACACCAACAACTTTATTTAAGTAGAGAGCAAAGAGTCTAATTCTTTACCTGACAACAAAATTTTAGACTTGTCTAAATCGAAAAAAATAATAGACGACAAATTTTTATTCATTCTTTTTTTTTTATAACTATAAAATGCCTCCAATAGCTGAGATTTGGCCTTGGAAGGAAAGAAAACATTGTTGAAAATGAAGAAAATGCTGGGTAACCAGCATTTTCTTCATTTCCAACAATGTTTTCAAATTCCATCCATCTTCATTTGGTCATTAGAACACGAGATTGTTTGGTATAAAGAGCTAAGCCGTGTCGCTTTCTACGATAACAATAACCAGACACAAAAGTCACTTGCAGGTTTGTGAAAGTCAATCAAGATCCATTACAGAACCGTGTTTCTGACATGGTCCCTTAGGACACAATACTCTCAACACTTTTCTCTTTACCTTGGTCGCCATTTTGTTTTGTTTACTTTTTTTGTCGTTGTCTGCGCATGTCATATTCTTCGAAGATTCTACCTGTCTTATATGACGCATAACTGGCCCCGAAAGCGGGTAGACTGTAACATTACGCTCTGTAAAGTAGTAATGTAGAAAATAGCTTTTATTAATACGTTTGAGGAGAAGTGAGATCTGCATTAGCTCCAGATTTCTCTAAACTGCTGATCATAGCTTTGCCCAAAAATTCCATTTTTCAGCGAACCTGAGAAGAAATGGCCTTGTGAAGACATTGTCGTTAAAAGGAAAAATGCTAATGATACGCGTTTTCTTCGTTTTTTTTTTTGTCTGTATACCAGAATGCTGTGAAATTGGACAAGTCTAAAATTTTGTCGTTTGGTAAAGAGTGAAAAACCTACGAGGATAGGGAGGGGGATAAACTGACGTGGATAGAAAAAGAAGCTTTATCATCATTATCACCACCACCACCACCACTATCATCATCATCATCATCATCATCATCATCATTACCTCCAGCACAACCACCATCAAATTATGTATTTTTAGCAAATTAATTTAGTTTGAGAAAAATTTGGCCGTATTAATACCGCTTGTAATTTAGTCACAAAAACTGGTGCCATTTAGTCATAATTAATTGTTTTCCTCTTTTTAAGGAATTTTCCTCCATACACGACTTATACAGAATTTTTTTTATACCCGCCGCAAAACGAATGTTTTCGGGGGTATACTGGAATCAGCCCTTCTGTCCGTGTGTCCGTCTGTGAGTCCGTCTGTGTACAAAATACTAGTACTGAATTGTCTGTTTCTGTCAAAGCGCTGGCGGGGGTATTAAGTCACACTTAATACCCCGACTTAGCTCCAGCTTGTTGACCCTTTGGTGAAAAAACAAGTTAGAATTGGCATCATTTAGGAACATGAGACAAGTTCTCCCAAACTCAGGGTCTAAAAAAACCACTCGTCCCCTCGTCCTTTCTAGTTAAAAATTTGGTGAGGGCAAGTGGATAATCGTTCTATGTCTAACCCAACACCACACAATCCCTACTTTTGACGCCCCCGAGGAAGAAGCTTTTAGAAAACATTGTGGTAAAAGGAGAAAATGCTGGTAACCAGCATTTTCTCCTTTTCCCACAATGTTTTCTACCCTTCACAAAGCAAATTTCAAATTTTCAGTCACTTTTATTTTGTCGTCTGCAAATGCTTTCAATTTGGACCAGTCTAAGATATTGTCGTTTGGTAATGGGTTAGCTGTAGGACGAGTGCAAAATGGCAGGAGGACAAGTAAGATTTCTGAATTTTTTTGGAACCTGCAAACATTTATCCGAATTTCGTCGCGTTTATTTTGTTGCTTACTGGCAATACCAGAAGTGAAACAGGTTCTATACATATAATATCAGAGCTCTATATAAGAGGAAGTCATTGTATTCTAAAGTCATCATTTCTCTTCGAAACCCTAAATTGTGGGTACTCATTAGAATCACTGACCTTTTGCAGACTATTAAACCCCTGTTCTCATAGAGCATGGCTAATATTTCTATGATCATTGTTTTGTTATTTTTAAAGAAAATTCAAGAGGACTACATGTAGTTGTAGAGTAGGATTGCCAGTTCTGAGCAATTACTTCTGTTTAGCTCAGAGTTAATCAGAAACATAATCCTGACTTTCTAAACCAAAAAAGGCATTTCGAAAAAAATCATTCAATAATCGGCGGACACTGTGCATTATTTCTTTTTTTTTTTTTCAAATTTGTTTTCTAAGCGAATCAGGGGCCCATATATGGAATTCTACATGTATAAGCAACGCACTTCACAGAAAATTCATTTACATTTAGCCCCAGATGAAGCGTGAAACTGTACAAAAGACAATAACGGTTCTATCAGATCCGCCTTTACAGTTCAGATGTTGGAATATTCCCCCGGGCCCTTATATAATTCAGTTAAGGACAAATTTTATACCTTTCCTCTCTCTTACCTCCTCCTACACATTTTTTTTACTTCGAAAGAATCAGTGTGCTCTACTTTTTCAGTCCAAATTAAACTAATTTAACTCTTTCCTCCATATAAAATCGTTATAACACAATGAAGAAAAAAGCTTTAGGAAAACATTGTGAGAAAAGGTGAAATTGCTCAAAATGAGCAATTTCACCTTTTCTCACAATGTTTTCTATGCAATCTATATCTTGAAACCCACTAGTAGCCACATTTCAGTTGTCGTCTGCAGCTTCTTTGACATCCCCAACTTTCAGCTGCAGGTCGAGCAAGAGTTACTCTCCTTGGAACTTATCGATTATCTGGTCCGAAAGGATTCCCCGATAACTGCCTGTCATATAGGATTCAGAAGGGAAAAATTTTTGATCGACTAAAACACATTTTTCTTCTAAAATGATTAAAATCTATAACGTCGTGAAGTATTCTGTAATATCTCTACTTTACTTCAATATAATTTTAATTCCTGTAGCAAAATGGGAAGTTGCGTCCATTTTGATTTAAAGTTACTGACCCATTCTCCTTCTTATTTCTATATAAAGGTTTAAGAAATTTGCTCTTGCGCCGTTTTTGACGCTAAATAACATAAAAATGAATTGCAAGCAAAAAATCTATAACGTCTTGAAGTATTCTATGTTTTGTTTTGATTATGATCAAAGTATTCGTTTACATTTGTGAAATTGAGATCTTGCGTCCATTTTAGTTTAAAAACGACACTATCGTTAATTTTTGTATAAAAAATGCAGTATCGAGCAAAGTGAGATTTTAAGACTGGGTGAAAAGATTTAGCAAAGGATAAAGGGAAGATAAGAACTGATGACATGATAACCTTGTCTGTATTGTTTTGTTAAACCTGGATCCTGTTTTTACACATTGTCCAAATATATAATGATTGTATTTATCATTTTTATACATGTACGTGTATATTATTTGCATCAGTGAAAACTTTTAAGAGATTTGTAAAAACCATTATTTTCCCAGTATCGTCTTTTTAATTCTTTTTGGAAAATAATTTCAGTTTAGTTAGCATAAATTTCTTTAAATTGCATTTTTATTTCTTTTTTTCTGAAGAATATCAATTTAGCTACATTTGATTTATTTTCTGAAATTGCTTTTTTTCTAAGTTGGTGAAGTCAAAAAGTTCTCTATATGGGAAAAGGTTTTAAATTATTGACTTTTGAAAACACATGAGAAGGAGAAATTACATGTGATCAGGTTGAAAATAGCGAGGAAATTTGAATATGTTAGCTGTCGCCATAAAATACTTTTGAAAATGCATTGATCATGACACATTTGCAAGTAAAGAGCTAAAGAGAGAAGGCGGCAAATTGGACTTCCTTATACAAGATCATGTTAAACGTGACTTTAAATCCTTACAAATAATCTCGTAAAAAAATTATGATCTTAGTTTAAACAATTAGTTTTAATTTATTCAATATACTAACATCATTCATTTACAACAACATGTATTGCGAAAAGGATTGAAACGAAAGCATCAAAGCTTATATAGTTCCTCTCCCTAAGATGTCTGATTTTTTTCCTGATACATGTACTTTCTTTCCGATTACCCCGTATAAATGTATCAATGTATACCATTACGTAACGCCAATCAAGATACCCGATAGGCGTCTTATCTAACAGTGAGACTCGGTCATCATCGGAGATCTCCGGCACAATGCAAACGATCAGGGAAAAAGAAAGAAAATACGATAGTTGCTTTAAAAAGGTGTAAAAAGGGCTAAAAATGTACTTTCTAAATGACTGAAAACTACGCCATATTAAAGAACAATAAATAAGCTTTCTGACTTCCCTGAAGATAATTTTGATTTTCCAACAATATTGTGCAGGCTGATTTATGTTTACCGTGTGCTCACAAAACCACTGACTTCTTCTAAAAATGACGAAATTATTTTAAAAAGAACTGACCTATTGAACATAAAGGTTAAAAAATATAATTTGTATACGGTTGCTTTGTTTATGATAGATCAGACAATACCTGTGTGGTCTGATATACCACCACACTTTCCCCAGCCTAATATACATGTACGTACATGTATTTGTGACGATGCTATGCAAAACAATTACAATAAAATGCCGTCTGTTGACTATGTAATAGCTCTATGCAACAGGTTGGAGATTAATGTTTTCAAAAACATTGTAACAAGAGAAGCCTCTTCATAATATCCTTAACTTTGTTAGCTATATTATCTATTCAGAAATATATCCAACCGAAGTATTTTTACTATTGTACCATTTTTGTTGATAAATCAATAAAAATATCAGAGATTGAATTCAAAATTATGATGAAAAAATCAGAGATAAAATTCCAGAGATGCAGTAAATATATGTGCTGTTACATTTCGAGCGTTCGTGTCGCGCTCCTCCCCCGGCTTTAGTCTCATCATAAGAAACTTGTACTGCGGATATTTTTCTTTCATGTTTTTTTAAATCTTCAGGAACTGGCAATGTATGACTGTCCCAATATTTAAAGCAGTTGTAGACAACACAATAAATATGGCTCAAATTATTCAATTTGTATCAATTAAGGCATGACAACATGGCTTGAAAAAGAGCAAATGCCGGTCAAAAGCATTTCTATAGCTGACCATAATTTTTCAAACGCGTGCTTTCGGTAAAATTTGAGGTAGATCAAATTGCAAGACCTGAAAGGAAAACAAATCCTACAAATTTTGGTACCCCAGTACTTTACAACCCCAGATGTCCCGCAGAGTTGTTTTCCAATAAATTGACACCCTCTACGCTCGAAGCGCGAAATTCGGGTTATAAGTGCAAAGGGTTTGCAGAGATCGCCAGTCAATATATAATTCCGTATGTGATCGATTTCACGGCCAAAAGGGATCAAACTCCTATAATTTAATTGGCTTACATAGCGGTCAAATAACAGTTACCGGGTTTGATTTGCATGATAAAGTTGGCCATGTTTGGGACGGTCTCAAAATGGTGTAATGGGTTAAGAGTGGGGTTAGGGAGGATAAAGGGGCAGAGCATCGGCCTCTCAAATCGAAGGCTCATTCCATTTTCAAGAGCTCTCCGTTATCTCAAAAGCTGTGAGCAATGTTTTATTGACCAACCAGATTCGTGGAATACATTCACTGTGGTATTAAATATCCGTGTCAAGGTTGGAAAAAAAAAAACAGTCAGCCTTCAAATTTTCTTCCTTAATACCTTTCTGAGTATTCATCGATTAGCTCTGCCCGTTCTGCCAGATCAAAGACAAATTACCGTATACTTCAACATGTTAAAAGAAACGCCCTTTCCCACTCCTGTCTCAAATGCATGGAAGCAACTTGGATGTGACGAATAAGTATTCATGAACGTATCTGTATATCATATGCACTGTGATGTTGTGACTGAACGATTCCAGACACGCTGTGTGAATTATATATGATGTTTATGCCAGTTGCGGATCACAGTACACATTGTGTCTGCTAAATATTGTACTATTGCGCCATCTTCGAAAATAGATTTAAGAACAACAACAAAAAAAAAACTACAGTTATCCGCCAAATTCTAAGGCTGCGTTTTACGTGGTTCCATTCCCGCATTGGGTTATTAGGTAACATTTCAGTTATTCAAAGCCGTTTAATTATAGCCCCGCAAAACAAATGATTTCGGGTGTATACTGGAATCATAATCGCAAGCCAAGGCTGACGATTCACTACGCTACTCTACCCTCGGCGGATCGAGCTTGAGTTTTACGTTCACCCGATACACTTTTTCATTGGATGCAGCCAGCTCTAGCTGCAACGAATGAAATCGCTCGTAGCATTTCATCTTTGATAAAAATAGAACAAGGTCTCTACCTTTCAAATAGAAGGTAAAACATGGAAACCCACGTGGGTGTCTGCTTATCGCTTCATGTGTATTCGTAAGCGGTTTGTAAAACGATATTTCATTTGCTTTTAGAAATATGATGTAAAGGGGGGTAATAACCAGCATACAATAGAGGGCGCATCTCAGGAATCTCGACATCGGGCTCAATTAACCAAGGTAAGATCCACGTAGTCATCGTAAATTGGCTCGCGAAGATGACTGGAATCAGTCTGTCTGTCCGTGTGTCCGGCTGCGTACAAAATACTGTCAAAGCGCTGGCGGGGGTATAAAGTGACATTCAGTTAAGGCTCTAGTTTTTTTTAAACCTTGGTAAATCACAACAAAGATGTGTGTAACCATTTGGTTTAGCCAATCAGTAGTTCTGTTACTTTCACAGTTAGAAAATATTGAAGAATAAGACAAAGAACGTTTTTAAGAATAGTCGGTGAATACGGATTCAGACAGCTCAAATATGAACCTTCCTCTTTTAACCCTTTACTCCATATATACTCATTTTGACGTATGAACTACAGACAGCTTTTGAAAACATTGTGGGAAAATGAGAAATTGCTCGTAACGAGCAATTTCTCCTTTTCCCACAATGTTTTCCACTCAATCAGATATTTGTATCCTCATTTGTCCATATCTTTGACAATATATCTTTATTTGCTGCTGAAATGGAAGAGTCTCAAATTGGCATATCAGGTAAAGGGTTAGTGTCTTCAAAAGCTAACTGTGTCTCGGTTTGTATACAGAGGATTATAATGATCTTATATCTTGAGATACTTGTCAATTCTGTAAGGCGTTTTGTGTATCAGATATTTTTTTGTCTTTTGTTTGCTTCATTTTTAGAAAGGACTGGCTGTTGCTGTGGAAAGAGAATGACAGATAAAGAGAGAGAGGGAGACGGAGAGAGAGACGGAGAGAGAGAGCGAGAGAGAGACTTCAAAGCAGTATCAGACGCAAAAAAACCGCACTGATACTAGTGTTTGATTTTAAGGGAAATAACCCATAACACTGTGCTCAGAATGCTTGTACCAAATTAAGAGTTATTTCCCTTCTTTGATCGGTGGATTTTTACGAACTTCATTCATTCCATTCATTAACTGTCGTTTATTTGCTGGAGCTATGCGTTGCTCTGTGGTTTCGTCTTTCGGTTTGTAATCAGAAAATCTTTGTTCGATCCCCGTTTATTGCACTGCTTGCGGGAAATCGTAGTTGGAATGGCAATGGGACGCCAACGGCCCCTTGGGAAATACCTATACTTACATGTATCTTGGTCTGACTCCTAGAAGAACCATTTCTGATATACCTTGTGCAAAAGGAGAGAAAACATTGTTGAAAATGAAGAAAATGCTGGTTACCAGCATTTTCTTCATTTGCAACAATGTTTTCAAATGCCATATAGCTCCATTGGTCATTAGAACATGAGATTGTTTGGTATAAAGAGCTAAGCCGTGTCGCTTTCTACGATAACAATAACCAGACACAAAAGTCACTTGCAGGTTTGTGAAAGTCAATCAAGATCCATTATAAAAGAACAGTGCTCCTGAACTAGAAATCTTAAGATATGATAATCACATGACAGAAAAAGGAGGTGTCTCAGTCTGCTTCTCAGGATTTAGATCTAATGAAAGAAAAAAGTTCAATGTAAATGTCAGATTTTATGAATATCAGCAACAGCTTTGTTCACCAATCAAGGTTATTCCGAGCAATGGCTTTGTTCACCAATCAAGGTTATTCCGAGCAATGGCTTTGTTCACCAATCAACATAGTTCCGAAATTAGCCATCTGATTGGCTGAGACGTTCTGTCTCAGCCAGTCAGATCGCTAGTTTCGTTACTAAACCGAAGAACCATGTTTAGAGTGGTTGAAAAGAATGCGGTCCCCAAAAACGCTATAGTGTTATACGTGTATCTCGAAATATTTCTTGTCTCCTTCAGGACATGAAATATTAAAATATGTACTGAAAACTGAGCGGAAGTCAAATAGAGCGATGAAAATGATATCCAATGAAAATTGATTGTCGCGGGGAGACATTATTAATTATTAATATTTTGTTGGGAGAAATAATTTCTATAAGTCCTTAGAGACAGAAAAACCGAGAGGAAACTATATATAGTTGATTGATTGTAGAGTGTTTTCAATATTATTTCAGTTATATCGTGACGACCATTTTAACTTTCCATATTTTCCTGGAATTTCGCTTACCAGTGCTCTGCACGGTATCTTTTTCCAAGCCACTGGCTGCTTTCCCACACAGCCATCGTCGACACATATTCGAGGATGAGAAAGGAATGAATCCTGTCTCAATGGCTGTCATCAGCCCCCGGAAAGAAATTTGCCGAGCCGTGGATCGAACCAGCGACATCCCTTTCTTGAGTTCAGTACCCTACCAACTGCGCTACGGAGCCTCGACCTGTATATAGTGTTCCCGCTACTGATGTAGAAGAAGAAGACGCGTTGAAGAAGCAGAAAAACAAGGAGACGAAGAAAAAGCAGCATTAGTAGTAGCAGTAGTAGTAGTACAGAGCCCCAGATAATGGGGAGTGATGGTATTCTAAATCCATTTTTGTCGCCTTCAAAGCCTATGTTGTGGGTACTCATTAGAATCGTCTCGTTGAGACGATTCTAATGAGTACTCATAACATAGGCTTTGGTTTATGATAATTAATATTTTTTAAGATAAAACCAAAATCACTCCCTCTATCTAGAGTACTGGTTGGGAAAAGGAGTCTATCCTATCAGGATAAATAAATACATGATTATAACTAAAAGTGGGCTTTTGTCCCAGTGGGCTTTTGTCCTAGTGGGCTTTTTTCCCACTTGGCTTTTCAGATCGATTTGTTTAACTTGTAGAACTCGAAATTTCGCAGTCTTCATACCGTTTTGCCAAACGACACAATTTTAGACAAATTGAAAGAATGTGCAAACAAATTAAAATGGCCCAAATCATGATTCCTGTCTTTGAAAAAGAAGAAAAAAAAATGTGGGAAAAGGAGAAAATGCTGGTTACCAGTATTTTCTCCTTTTACCACAATATTTTCAAAAGCCTTTTTTTTCAGGGTCGTGAAAACTCGGGATTTCGTAGTAAATGGTCAATTACAGCATTTTCTCCTTTTCCCACAATGTTTTCAAAAGATCTCCGACTGATATAGGGTCATAAGAACTCGATATTGTGCGGCAAAGAACTAGTTACACGAAATCGGTGATTACATGAAATCTTGTATGAAAGGACAAGTTTGTTTTGTATAATTGATGAATTTCACTTTTGTGAAATAGAACGCTAGAAAATATTCAAATGGAAATTGATTGTTCGCTCGGAGACACCATGAATAATTCACCCTTATTCCGCAGCATTTTTAAAACAGATAGCGTATGTCGTTCAAAAACACAGTTTACGTATTATTTTTTCCTTTTTGGTTGTTTGCTAAACAATCCTGTGTGTTGACGAAACCCCCCCCCCCCCCCATGAGGATGGCTGTTTGAAAACATTGTGGAAAAAGGAGAAAATGATGGTAACCATCATTTTCTCCTTTTCCCACGATGTTTTCTACTCTTTTCAGTGACAAACCCCATTATTTGGGTCATTTCTTATTTGTTGTCTGTACATGCTTTCACTGTCGGCAAGTCTAGCTTACCGTTTTTTTAAAGGTGGTCCTTCAGATTATGGGACAAAAATTTTACAAAAATACAAAAAGGAAAACATCCTTATATACCTACTCCCAAAGCCTTTAAATTTTCATTCCTAAAACTCAAATAGTTGAAAACCAACCGACAATTAAAGAAATTAGATATTTACTACGGCCCAAGTCGACACCGACGGAAAACCCGGTCTATTTTTACATGAGCAACTCACTCATTAACATACCGGAAATACACTTACGAAGCTTCAAACATAGCGTCCGAAAAAGACATTATGGAAAATAATTACATGTTTGTTATGTTGTGGAATTTAAGCTTCATAAGTCACGTGCCAGTCACTTAATATTCTCACAATGCCTTTTTGATTTTTGGCGCGAAATCTAAAAATAGCTTAAAGGGCCACGAAGCCTTTTAAGGGAATACCATAAAAAAAATTCTTTTTTTTGTTATGAGTCTTAATTATTTATGACTTGTACTGTTTTTTTTTTTCAATATAAATTTCAGTGATACATATATTTTTTTAATTTGGTGAAATGTGAAAAAATCTAGATACCCACCTTTAAAGGCTAAATCAATTTTAATGACCAGATCTATGGTGTCCTATATACCATGCGGTAGATTGTAGTATAAAAGTTCTGCTTGCTCTATGCAGTCGAATTGTGATATACTGGTACATTGTCCCAGAACGCCTCAATACCTCCTGAAGCAAATATGTACCGGACAAAATTGAAAAAAAAAAATCCGTTTTAACCCATTACCACACAATCCTTACTTTTGACGACTCTGAGAAAGAAGCCTTTAGAAAACATTGTGGGAAAAGGAGAAAATGCTGGTAACAGCATTTTCTCCTTTTCCCACAGTGTTTTCTACCCTTCACAAAACAAAATCCATATTTTCAGTCACTTCAATATTGTTGTCTGCAAATGCTTTCAATTTGGACCAGTCTAAAATTTTGTCGTTTGGTAAAGAGTTAAGCATAGATAGACTTCACTCTTTAAGGTTGAACATACGTAACAAGATGCTAAGAATTGATATGTTATATTAAACTAGTTTCTCTTTCCTTTACAGTGCTTTTAAAAAGTAGACAGCTACATGATGCAAAAATTTAGTTTGGAGGAGGCACTGTGTTAAAAGTTCCGAAAGGTAGGAAATTGGTTTTGGTTGTCCTTCCGGAGTTCATGTAAGGCTTCCCTTTGCTACATATAATCAACAAAACTTTGCCGCTTTTTAAGAGATAAATTTGGTCATGGCTTTTGATATGAGTTCAGGTTATACAGAACGCTAAGAGTGTTTGGATGTATGAGACCTGCAACACACGTAAAGGGATATTCGAATATTTGCGTAGAGTGTCATCTCGGATCAGCCTACGCAGTAGGCACAGACGAATCCGAAGCAACACTTTCCATTTTTGTGGTATTTGTCGAAGACAATACCACTGTGAGTTCAAGATTGAATTTTGATAACCATGTATCTTATTTTGTGCAAAGCCGAAGGAAATAAACCCAGTTAAACTCATTTTTTCTCAGGCAAATCAGTTTTTCGGTAGCACTCAGATATGTAATTTGAAATGGCATATTAAAATACATTGGGCGAGGCCATCGATCGTTGAAATACTTATTTTTGATTGAAAATAGCTTCTATCGCTCATAGCCTTTTATTGGCGCAATGATGCAAATTTGCCTGCTTTTTCGTTCCAAACCAATTCGTTCCATGGCTTGTTCGTCCCATTATTGCGCGTTTCTCCACATGATTGCTCATGAATATTTATAGATCGAAGTAATTGATTGTAATGTTGGAAATTAAATGTAAAGGGCTAAAGATATTTCAAAATTATAGTTTCAAAGTACATAAGCTCTCTCCCCTCAGCCGAAAAGGTATTCATTTGCTTAGTGGGTTGACTTTTAAGCCGATATTTGAACAATATGTCTCTTTTTCTTTCAAACTATTAATTCCACACAATTGGTTTCCTTGACAAATACCACTTCAGCGTTCTAAACGCTTTGATTCTTTATGTAATACTCTGTTTTGCGAAAGTCTAGTGTAGCACAAAATCCAATGTTGTTGTATAGTTCCGTCTCGAGTTAGCCTGAGCGCATTGTGCAGGCTGATTCGACACGACACTTTTGGCATATGTCCATATGCCGTTTTCGCGTGTTGCATGCCAATACGGGATGCGTATGGCATACAGAAATGGCCCGCCCGAATAGCTGGAATGTTAATGCGCGAGGCTTGTGAGTTTGTGGGTGCGACTCTCACGGCTGTGATACGTTTCGTCTTATATCTTGAACTGTACCCTGTAACCTTAAGCCTTTCCCAAACAAGCCCTGGTTTTTACATGTCTGCAGAACAAGTCTTTTGAAAACACTGTGGGAAAAGGAGAAATTGCTCGAAACGAGCAATTTCTCCTTTTCCCATAGTGTTTTATACCCTTTAAGAGAACTTTCTACCTTTTTCCCCAAATTAAGAATTGATGTATGCGAACTCTTTCAGTTTGGAGGAGTCTAAAATTTGTCGTTTGGGAAAGCCTTCTTTTGGCGTTTTTCATTTGACGACCGGTGGCGACAATAAATAAACAAAATCAACCAATCTGTCAGTCAGTCGGTCGGTCGGTCGGTCGGTGGTCTGTCGGTCGGTCGGTCGGTCTAGTCTGCCCTGAAAGCCCCAGCTTGGAGGTACCGTTGTAATATGCTGGTTAATTTCTCTCTCGGCTATTGGATCTAGTTGCCACAAATTAACATTATTATGATCATCATAGGTGCGAGTTCCAAAATTGCTGAACAAAACGGATTCTGTCTTGCTGCAATTCAAAAAAGATATTCACATCCAGGCAAAAAGCAGTTGTTCTTTCTGAATGTAGTTAAAATTCCGTAACGCCATTAAAATAATGGCGTCTCATTTTTTCAAGGTGCGGTGGAGTGTTTTATTGGCACAAGTCATAAAAGATACAATTATTTTCGCGGAAAGCTATAGCTTTTCGTAGAATCGATTTATTCTGGAAATGTTTCAAATTTTACAGCGTGCATTCGCAATGAAAGATATATCTCTTTGGATAACAACTGGGAAAAAAAAAAAAACTGGCCTTAAACAATTTTGTGTAGGATGAGATTGTCCGAGAAAGAACCAGCAGTGTGTATACCAATTTCCGACTAGAACCATCAGAAATGTTTTAAGTTTTTACCAGACGACAAAATTTTAGCCTTGTCTAAACTGAAAGCATTTGCAGACGATAATTTCATTGTGGTAACCAGCATTTTCTCCTTTTCCCACAATGTTTTCTACCCTGCCGGAAACGAATTTCACATTTTTAGTTACGGTTATTTTGTCGTCTGCAAGTGCTTTCAATTTGAACCAGTCTAAAGTTTCGTCGTTTGGTAAAGGGTTAAATAGTGCAATCTTTCTTTTATACAGAAAAAAATATGTGAGAAAAGGAGAAAATATGTGGGAAAATGAGATAATATGTGTGAAAAGAAGAAAATGCCAGTTTCCAACATTTTCTCCTTTTCGCACAATGTTTTCAAATGGCTTCTTTCCCAGGATCGTTAATAGTCGGCAGCGTGCGGTAAAGGGTTAACAATTTCAGTGCTATGGACAGATAATAGAGTTTTGTGAACGGCAAAAACCAGGATGATGAAATTGCACAGAAAATGCAGTCTGATCTTTGATCATAATCGTCCGCTTGTATAGTCAAGTCTGTAAGTGAGATTTAAACTGACCAAAATTAATATTTAACTCATTACCACTCAACAATATTTTAGGCTTGTACAAAATCGAAAGTATTTGCAGACAACAAAATCAAAGTGACCGAAAATTTAAAATTTCATTTCTGAAGAGTAGAAAACATTGTGGGAAAAGGAGAAAATGCTGTTTACCAGCATTTTCTCCTTTTCGCACAATGTTTTCAAAAACCTTCTTTTTCAGGGTCATCAAAAGTAGGGATTGTGTGGTCATGAGTTAAATTAAAATTTACTTCACCAGCCCAAGAGTTTCGGCTAGAAACATAACTGGCTTCTAACCAAAAGATAGACCAGCAAAAATAGTAGATTTCTGTTTTGTCTGTATTCCGTGTGCATGTCTTTCAAGAATAATGTCTCTTCTTTTTTTTTGTTTACTAAAACATAAAATTGTTCATGTCTTACGCTGCCAATCCTCTGTGTATAATTTCGAAAAACAAGTATTCCCATAGTGGTTTAGCTTTGGTTTGAATTGCTAAAGTTCTAAAGAATATGGATGATATTTCTCACTAAGGAAAAAAAAAACATTCAAAATATTGCTATTTTAAGGGTCTTTTTGGTCAAAATTTGTGACAAAGTAGCACAAATGGATGATATTTTGATATTTCTCACTGTGGAAAAAAATCAAAATACTACTATTTCAAGGGTATTTTTGGCCAAAATTTGTGACAAATTAGCGAACAGTGAATATTCAAGATCAGACTGCACGTTCTGTGCAGTCTGATCTTGATCTGCACTTTCCGCAAAACTAACTAATGCTAGATCCTACTCTTAAGAGGTTCAGTAACTTGAGCAAGGGTAATCAATATTCTGTGGCTGTGCATCGAAACAGAACTAATTCGTAAAGTTGTGCCATTACGGGAACATAAGATCCTGGAATTGACGCAGAAATGTTACAAGTTCTAGGGAAACAATTGGTACAAGATCTAGTTTTTTTGTTGCCTTAACATTTAGTTGTATTATTTGGGTTTACGATTTCGGAGCACATGACCATGATGATGACGACAACGATGCTGATTTTCAATTCAAATTCAAATAGTTTATTCAGCATATATAAGGCCACCGGCCCAAAATACAAAAAAATCTGAAATGACATATATTTAGAATGACTTTTAAATAGTATACATGTATTTCTATTTATAACATATACATAATTAAACATGGGCTTTTGCGGAGGACGTAGACCAAGAAAAGACCGCATATATCGTGCACTCTGATCCCGTATCTATAACGTTCGCTTCAACATACATATAAATTGGCTTTTGTAAAAGGCATAGTTCAAGATCAGACTGCACTGAATGTACAGAATTAAACCTAGGCTTTTGCAGAAGACATAGACCAAGAAAAGACCGCATATATCGTGCACTCTGATCCCGAATTCATAACGTTCGCTTCAACATACATATAAATGGGCTTTTATAAAAGGCATAGTTCCAGATCAGACTGCACTGAACGTACACAATCCGATGATGATGATGATGACGAGGACGAAAACGGCAGCTGCAGCAGCAGCAAAAACAACAACAACTTTTAGGAAGACGACGACTTTGATAATTATGAAAACGAAATTAGATGATATGAATAAGCCTTACTCTTGCAAAAGGGAGTTTATTGCTTCTCGGTGATGCTGTATACGTAGCAAGTCATCATTTTTAGCTTGAAACACGTGAAAAAGGGACCTTCGGACATTTGCGTAAAGTGTCGTCTCGGATCAGCCTGCGCAGTCCGCGCAGGCTGATCCGAGACGGCACTTTACGACTACATTAGATTTTTGTGCTACTGTAGACTTTTGCAAAACAGAAAATTACATAAAAACGGAAATTGATGTCTCGGATCGGCCCAAGCGGACTGCGCAGGCTGATCCGAGACGACACTTTACGCAAATGTTTGAATGCCCATTTTCATGTGTTGTACGCCATATAAAATGATAAATACTTAGAATCTATTTTGTCTGACAGCTGGTGTAATGCAGATAAATGACCCTCCCCTTCAGTATGACCTGGGTTATTATTCTGCGTAGAGAAATGACCCCAGAAGTCATTTCACTACGTAAAGGAATGACCTGGGTCATTATTCTACATAGAGAAATGACCCTCTGGGTTCATTCCTCTACGTAGTGAAATGACCCAGGGATCATTTTGTAGGGGTGGGTCATTTCTCTGCATTACACCGGCTTACAGTAGACCTTGTTGGCATATTGAGTACTGTTTTCGGTCATTTCTCTACGTATTGAAATGACCCAAGGGTCATTTTGTAGGGGAGGGTCATTTCTCTGCATTACACCGGCTTACAGTAGACCCTGTTGGTATGTTGAGTACTGTTTTCACCACAAAATTTCTGGAGTGGGGGGTGGGGCGGAGGGGTTTACTGTATAGATCAAATATTAAGCTGAACGTTCCGTGCAGCCTGATCTCAATCTACTGGTATATTGCCTGTAAAAAGCACCAAATGTTTCTCTAACATGTTCGGAGCTAACACGAAGTTGATTGACTACACGACATTTTCGTCCCAGTACGATTGTTCATCATTACTCGTAATTGGTATTTATTAACAAGAGAGCATGGCAGGCGATAAGCTATAATCATAAACAATGATACTTTTATGTCGAATGGAGTGGAAGCAATGTTTTCGAGAAAATCATTTTTCTCATCTGGATATTCATAATCGACATACCATTCCTCTCAAATACCATTAATTACCCATTACCACACAATCCCTACTTTTGCCGCTCCTGAGAAAGACGCCTTTTGAAAACACTGGGGGAAAAGGAGAAAATGCTGGTAAACAGCATTTTCTCCTTTTCCCACAGTGTTTTCTACCCTTCCCAGAACAAATTTCTGTTTTTCAGTCACCTTTATTTTGTCGTCTGCAAATGCTTTCAATTTGGACCAGTCCAAAATTTTCTCATGTGGTAATGGGTTAAATTGATATTCATTTATGATGGCCCATGGCATGCAGGGATGCACGTACAGGTACTCCTCTTCCGAATGTCTAGATATTAAAATGTTTTAGGATATCATTTTTAATTTACAAATATCTTGAGATCGACATTTTTTTTTCCAATTAAATGACCATTCGTCATTGCTTAGAAATGATATCGGTGTAGAGTATATAATTGTGTGTCACTGCATATAATTATGGCAAATTCTTTAAAGTTTGGGAGAAAAAGTTTTATTTAAAGCAAGTTACGTAAAATCACAGATTGAAAGAAAGACGCTTTATATATGAAGCAAATCCTGTAAAACCACAGAAAGGATAGAGAAAGAGAGACATAGAAGAGACAGACAGAAACAGAGAGAGAGACACAGAGAGAGAGACAGAGAGAGAGAGAGAGAGAGAGAGAGAGAGAGAGAGAGAGAGAGAGAGGGATAGAGAGAGAAACAGAGAAAGAGACAAACAGGAGAAAGAGACAAACAGAGAGAGATAGACAGACAGAGAAAGGGAGAGACAGAGAAACGAATGGACGGAGAAATAAATTATTGTAATTTGAAATTATTATTATTATTATTATTGTTGTTGCCCCCTTCAACGAAGTGGGGGTATATTGCTTTGCACATGTCGGTCAGTCCGTCGGTCGGTCGGTGGGTGGGTCCGTCGGTCGGTCAGTACACCTTACCTTGTCCGGATAATAACTAGAGCTAGGTTCGTCAAATTTGACAACGATATGCGTCTCGAAGTGTAGATGATCCCTACTTATTTTGAATTCGATCAGTCAAATGTTAAGGTCACAGTGACCGCTAACATGTTGATATATAGACCAAACCTGATGATAACCGGATGATAACTAGACACAGTGTTGACCATGTTCGTCAAATTCAGCACTGGCATTTGTCTTGGAGTGTAGATGATCCCTTTAGATTTTGAGATTAATCGATCGAAGGTCAAGGTCAGAGTGGCCTTCAGCTGAACGATATATAGACCAAACATTGTCCAGGTGATAACTATACTACTCAACATTTGCTAGGGATCATTTAGATATTTCAATGTATTTACACCAACTCAGTTTTGCATAGAAAACTTTCTGTGTAACAGATGGCTAATTTCATTGGTTTGTCTATGTAGCAACTTGAAATATCTGATGCATACTGCACATTGTATTGAATGATTCTTGTGTCAAAATATTTTTTTCTAAAGTTTGGGATAAACATGGTGATCCCTAGCAAATGTTGAGTAGTATACATACAGAATTGACGTAGGTCCTTTAACCCTGTACCCCATAAGGCATTTCTATGGTATCTCTAATTGACCCTGAATAACAGCAAGGATGAAGCTGTTTTTTATGCGTATATGACACCTTTTGATAGCATAGAAAACATTGTGACAAAAGGTGAAATTGCTCGTCACGAGCAATTTCACCTTTTGCCACAACGTTTTCAAAAGGCTCCTACAAGCGATTCGTAGAAATGAGTATCTATGGAGTAAAGGGTTAAATTTTGTACAGATATTCGCCTTGGAGTGTAAATGATACCTATCGATTTTAAGGTTAATCCGTGAAAGGTCAAGGTCACAATGACCACCAGATGATTCAGGACCCGCGCTGCTGTTTGCCACTTAAACCATTTGCTAAAACAAAGTTTCTCAAAAATCACCATTATGCGGCTCATATTGTGACTCCAACATTTTATTCGCCTATTATCGGGGACATAGTAAGCATCGAAGTCGACTAGGAAAAAGAGGCAGTCGAATACGCGTTTGATATCAGTTTATGAACTGTGCCACTCCCTGTATCAATGTATCAGTGGGGGTGGTGGGCATGATTGTTTTACAAACATACATCTTGTTATTATTATCATCAGAGACAAGTTTTAATCTCCGAAATCGTCTTGTCACAGTTGGTAGAATAGGGACTGAGACATGAATCCACCGTAGTGACATCATTCAATGCTCGGAAAGAATTTTTGCTCTACCGAAGATTTCAACTTGCAGTCTTCGATTACTAGCATTTGGTGGTAACGTATGGCTTATCGAGGCTCGGCCCAACCAGAAAGCAACATATTATAACAATGCTTTGTTTCTTTTACAGTTTGAGTAAACTGACGACCACTTTGAACAGTTACTTAGCAACAACTATGGAATTGCAAGCTGAGAAAAGACAAAAATACAGAAGAGGCAACTCAGCCACTACCCAAAGCTTAGATTCACCCGGCAATTCGTCACAAGGCGGGTCTAAAACCATCCCGAATACCTCAACTGGAAGGCCGCCTACGACCACTGTTCTTCGTAGTGCCATGTATTATCAAAATCGTATAATTGTCCCGGAAGTGAAAACCCGTCCATATCAACCGAACGCTTATTCTACTGGATTTAATGCAGGTAATAGTGTCAACAAGCTTCCATCGACGCAGATAAATGTATCAAACGCCAGTTGCACGCCTCCAATTTCTGAAAATTCCAATAGTGCTATAAATAGAACGAACCAAGACTGTGCGTTAGCGCATGCAACAAGTAAGCCTCAGTTTAGTGATATTTGTGATAACAGTGGCCACGGAACGGAAATGGAGACACGCGGAATAGACATTGTCGTAACCGATACGGAAGGAAATAGACAGCACAGAGTTAAAAAGAAAACAATATGGCGTCGGATTTACTTATGCCTTCAAGACAATCGTATGGAAGGCAATCCGAATGCGGATTTAATTTTGGCGGGAAGCAACCCACAGGAATACAGAATTTTAAAGAAAGTTTTAAATATAGTATTTTTGACGATTGGAACCGCTTTGCTCATTTCTGTTGTTATTGTAGTGATTTACACGGCTGTTGCAGGTAAGAAAATGTCTTAACAAAGTTTCATTTTTATCTCTTTTTTTATAACCTGAACTGAATCAGAGGGATTTAAACGGATTTATAACGGATTTTTTTTCTTAAGAACAGATATATATAGGAAAATCAACTGGTTATTTTTTATATGAAAAATATCTCACGAGGATGCCTTGTTAGGCATTGAAAAAACGAGGGTGCAGCACGAGTTTTTTTTAACGCCTTACGATGTACCGTGAGATATTTTTCATATCAAAAATAACCAGTTGATTATTCTATTTATTAAATATCTTATTAACATTCATTTTTGAAATATTTTAAAAATATTTTCTCCTTTTCCAAGAATATTTTTGCAATTTTATTTTTTTTTTTGTTTAGACTGAGAAAAGTAGTTGGATTGACTGGTTGAAAATATAGAATTTACAATTAACACTATCTATAAGTGCTTAATTAATGAAAAAAAAGTAGTTCCTAAATTACGGCAGGAAGTGAAAGTGAAAGTTGATATCGTCACTAGTGATGATATCAAAATTTATTACACTGGGAAATTCCAGGATTTCACTGCTATGTATATTCTAGTAATAAATATTTCTTGTTACGCAGTAAGACCAAAACGCACAATTTAATCTGATTCTACAGTGTCCAAAGAGTAAGTTAAATGAAACGAGCATTCTAGGCTAGTTCAAAACATGCAGAGATTGCTGTTTTTATTAAGATAATTGCCAAAATAGCAGACAGTGTGGATTTCAGATCGTACTGTAAGTTTTAAGCAGTTCGATCTTGATCTACACCGTGCTAAAGCAATCGTATCTGGTTTCAGCACATTACGAGTAAACAGAAATAAACTTTTTGCCATATTTTCTTCCTAAACCTGATTTTTTTTTACCACACAATGACGACTTTCGACGACTTTTGGAAAGAAGCCTTCTGAAAACATTGTGGGAAAAGGAGAAAATGCTGGTAACCAGCATTTTCTCCTTTTCCCACGATGCTTTCTACTCTATCAACTTTCAATTGCACCATTTGATCCACATTGAAATTGTCGTCTGCAAATGCTTTCTGTTTGGACCAGTCCAAAATTTTGTCTTCTGGTAAACGGTAATCTTTTCAAAGTTAAAAAACATTTGCACTGCGCTTTCTCAAACATCCAAGACTCCAGAAAATTCAATCGATTTTCTGTCACCCCCTGCCACACTTGCGAGCGCCTGCGTAGAACTGGATTCTTATGAAAATATTGTGACAAAAATGACAAAAGATGCTCATTGTGAGCAGCTTTGTTCATTTGTCACAATGTTTTTTATTATAACATGCAAGACAACAAAAGTTTAGGCTGGTTTTAATTGAAAATGTTTGCAGACTACAAATCAGACATTTCTCAAACGATGGAATCTGTCTTCCTAAACCTGATTCTTTTTACCACGCAATGACGACTTTTGACGACCTTTGGAAAGAAGCCTTCTGAAAACATTGCAGGAAAAGGAGAAAATGCTGGTAACCAGCATTTTCTCCTTTTCCCGTAATGTTTTCTACTCTATCGACTTGCAATTGCTCCATTTGAGCAACATTAAAATTGTCGTCTGCAAATGCTTTCATTGTGGACCTTTTAGGGTAGAAGAAAACGTTCGAGTGACAAGGAGATAATGCTATAGTTACAGGCAATTTCTACTTTTCCCTCAATGTTTATGGAGTTCAGTTCTACAACGTTGTTTAGTTGGAGTTTATGCTGTGAAGGGTTTTAAGACATAATTCGAAAAATTAAATGTCATTCCTCTACGTAGTGAAATGAGTTCTGGGGTGATTTCTTCACGTAGAATAATGCCCCGGGTCATTTTTGTAGGGGAGTGTCATTTTTCTGCATTATACATGCGCGGACATGGGTCGATATTTTTTGCTGACGCCTCAAACCTCATTTTTACGTAGAATTGTTCATATAAATTGCATGCTCAGCATTTTCGTGTGTCTGCAGAATCTATGAACAGATTTTTAACCCTTTCCCAAACGACAGATTTTTAGACTCTTCCAAACTCAAAGAGTTTGCAGACGACAATTTCAAATTCGATAAAAATGGCAGAAAGTTCTCCAAATGGGTAGAAAACACTGTGGGAAAAGGAAAAAAAAATGCTCGTTACGAGCAACTTCTCCTTTTCCCACAGTGTTTTTAAATGACTTGTACTGTAGACATGTAAAAACAAGGGCTTGTTTGGGAAAGGGTTAATTAAACTAATTATATAATTACAATCTGAAGTCTGCATTAGGCACTAAATTATTGACGCGCCGGAAAATAGAGAGAAAACTCGTTTTCTTTCCTTCTCAGTTTAGTTTGTTGTTTAGGTAAGTCCCATTCGAATAAAATTGTTTCTCATATGATAACAGAGAACAAAATCAAAAGATGGTGTAATCATTCTAATTGGAAGGATTATAATACTATTGGCTCGCAACGCACTGGACGGGACATTTGCGTAAAGTGTCGTCTCGGATCAGCCTGCGCAGTCCGCGCAGGCTAATCCGAGACGGCACTTTACGACTACATTAGAATTTTTGCAACAGTAGACTTATGCAAAACAGAAAATTGCATAAAAACGGAAAGTGTCGTTTCAGATTAGCCAGTACGGACTGCTCAAGCTGATCCGAGACGACGCTATTCGTAAACGTTCGACTGCCTTTTTTTTTTTCGCGTGTCGCAAGCCACGCGCGCCTATCCATGTACACATACATACGCTCCCTTACCACATTCACGTTCGGACAAAAGCACAAATAATGATGACAATTATTGATACATACAAATAGAGAGTGCGAGTGACTGAGCAACCAAGAGAGAGAGAGAGAGAGAGAGAGAGAGAGAGAGGTTAAAAGTTAACATCTTTCAAGTTTGATTTCCCGATTTGAAAATCATGTTTACATGAAAAAAAATCTCCATGCAGGGCATTGTAAATCTAAGATCAGACTGCACATTTTGTGCATTATAATCTTGGTCTACACTGTTGGCATACGTGTATTGTATCATGCTTTTCAGGTCAAGGGTTAATAGATGGAGGCAATAATAATTCTTAGATAAAGAAAATTGAAATAAATGACGTTTAGCATGCACAAACACAGGAAAACGATAAAAGCAGATAAATGAAGCCTTGTTTTGACTCAAAGGCGACACGCGAAGGAAATGCTTCGACCCCGGTTTTTTTTCTTTGCTCAAAATATTTTTTATTCTTATGAGAGAATGGCAAAGAGTACTATTTTTGCCAAAGGTAGAAAGAAGTATCTTGACGTACGGTATAGGTTAGGATTAGACTAAGACCGTTCTTGGAATTACAACATTTTTTTTTCTAAGCTCCTTCAAGTCTCTTTATTTCCACAGTAACGTCTTTGCGAGCCAAGGTTACGATCAGTACGTGGATCTTACCTTGGCTGATTGAGCCCGATTTCGAGATTCCTGCGATGCGCCCTCTATTGGATGCTGGTTATTACCCCCCATTTATACATCATATTTCTAAAAGTCAATGAAATATCGTTTTACAAACCGCTTACCAATACATATAAAGTTATAAGCAGACATCCACGTGTTTACTTCTATTCGAAAGGTAGCGACCTTATTCTATTTTTATCGAAGATGAAACGCTACGAGCGATTTCATTCGTTGCAGTTAGAGCTGGCTGCATCCAATGAAAAAGCGTATCGGGGGAATGTAAAAATCAAGCTCGATCCGCCAAGGGTAGAGTAGCGTAGTGAATCGTCAGCCTTGGCTTGCGAAGATGCACAGTAATTGTGTTTCAACCTTTTCTTGAACTAACTTGATTTCGTTTATTTGAGTGGAAACAAGCTGCAATTGACAGCTAAATATCAGGTTTTATTTTTCTTTTTTTGATCCTTTACTGGCACGACCAAATTTTAGACCTGTCAGAATTAAAGCCTTTGCTGATGACAGTTTCAATGTGGCTCATTTGAAATGATTTTTCTTTGATATGAAAGAAAACATTGTGAGAAAAAGAGAAAATGCTGGTAACCAGCATTTTTTCCTTTTCCCACAATGTTTTCAAAATCCTTCTCTTTCATGTGTGTTAAAAATCGTCATTGTGTGGTAAAGGCCTAAAACATGACGTAAGGAGTAAATAGTCTTTTTGCCACAATTTTTTCAGAAGCAGCCTTCTGCTAGATAAACATTAATCAGCTGCTTGTAGTAAATGCTTCTATACTAGGTCCAGAATTTCTAATCACTCCATATCGCAGTCATCTATCATGACCCGGATAGATATGTAGCTATAAACTTTTGATCCGTTCCGTAATAAACATTTCGGAAAAAGTAGCATCATAATACATAAAAGAAAACAATAAAAGTCTTTTAAAAAAGCCAGAAGGCGTTAATACGCCAGCAAATAGGCAGGGACCTTTAAAAAAAATCACGTCTACATTTTTTACCAATCACGAACTTGTATTTATTCATTCGTTATCAATACCAAAATATTATGTCAAAAGCTGGAACATTCAGCTGGACCGAAAATATGACCATATTTAAACCTAGGCTATATTTCTTTAAGCGTTACCGTTATAGTTCCATAACAAAGGTACGGAAGAATCGTACAGCGTCGGAATAAAAGAGGATTAATCAACGTTCGATTGAAACTACACTTGCGCGGAAGAATATGGTTGATTGGCCACAGAATCAAAGTACTCTGAGGAATTCAGTTGATTTGCTTTAATCAAGAGAATTGCCGCTCAATAGGTATTTTTTTTATCGATTAAGTCTATACCAAACAGCAGCATTTTAGACCTGTCTAAATTGAAAGCATTTGCAAGCGACAGATAAAATGTGATTCAAAAACTGAAATTTTCTCAGTAATCATAGAAAACATTATGGGAAAAGGAGAAAATGCTGGTTCCCAGCATTTTCTCCTTTTCCCATAATGTTTTTTTGTCAAAAGCGTTTTTCTGAGTCGTTAAAGCTCGGAATTGTTTGGTGAAGGGACGATGAGATTGAAGAAGCCGGATAATAAATCAAAACTCTTCCGCGTTGTGTGCTGTCTGATCTTGATTGTCTGGAAAAATGCACTTAAGAGCGCTCTTCTCATGTCGGATTTTAAACTAAAAAAAAAATGAATATTAGATAGAAAAAACAAAACAAACAATTTTGTTGAAATTATATCCCGCGCCGAAAAAGACCTTTTCAAAAATTTACATGACTGCGAAATTCAAACTCGGTCTCAGTTAGCCTTTTTGCATCGAATAAAAATAAAACAAAGAAAGTATATCGGCGGAATAAGTTATTGTACACATTTAAAAAATCTTGACGAAATTCCGTCCAATGGTATTGGAGAGATTATCCCGGACGAAAGGACTGAAGGACAGATGGACGAACAACGGTAAAACTATATGGATTGCAACACTTGATTAAGGACATTCGGACTTTTGCGTAAAGTGTCGTCTCGGATCAGTCTGCGCAGGCTAATCCGAGACGACACTTAACGACTACATTACAATTTGTCCTTCAGTAGACATGCACAAAACAGAAAAATACATAAAAGATCGTAAAGTGTCGTATCGGATCAGCTTGCCCGGATAGCGTAGGCTGATCCGATACGACACTTTACGCAAATGTCTGATTCCCGTTTTTCGCGTGTTGCAAGCCGTATCTCTGCCATTGGCGGGGAATAGAATAAAATACGACAACAACAACGACGGAAACAACAACTACAAGAGCTGCGATTTAAACTCAGATACTGCTGTACTGTTGTTGCTTCTTCATACTTTTACTACTACTACGTGTAATTTTCACTTACGTACTGCATGGTGAAACCAAGGAAACATGAATATGTGAGCTGTCGCCGTGATATGATGTTGTCTGTGCATGTCATATTTTTGGAAGATTCAACCTGTCCTATATGATGCATCACTAGCCCCGACATTCGGGAAACTGTAGTATTACGCGCCATAAAGTAGCAATGGAGAAAATGGCTTTTATCAATACGCTTAGGGAAAAACGAGGCCTGTTTTAGCTCCACATTTCTGTAAACTGCGGATCATAGCTAAAGGAATCGCACCAGGTAGCGTTTTATTGAGCAAACGTTTATTTTAGTTTGAATTTCAAAGTAACGGTTGTCGCGTAGGAAAGTGATTCGGTTCTTTACCCAGGATGCCCAGATTAGACAGATGAGTATTTATAGAATTCCATCTAGCGGGAGATAATATAATGCGTGATGTGACTGAAATGACGTTGAAAGTAGCGTAAAACACCGATTCGATTCGTTCGATCGAATGTGTACTTTCAAAGCTACTTCTGTTTCTAATACCATTGCTACTTTCACTTCTACAACGATTTTTCTGGTACTACCACGCCAGCTATTTACTTATGCGTCCAAAATATTAAAAATTCTGACATTTTTACTATCGAACTTATATTGAAAAAAATAAATTTCAGATTTTCACGGGACTAATACAATTCTGACACGCGATATATGCAAACAAACGCCATAATTCTCGGATGGATTTGCATTAGCGTATGAATATTTTCAGTGTAACATGGTTGAAATATCATCCGGTGGGTTTTCTCCCATTTTACCCTGTCTCTCATATTTGCGCGGTAGCATCAGTCACAGTGCATTTTTTGGTTGTTAACTCTTCAAGCGCGGATAATATATATATACAAGAGCCGTGCTCTGTAAAAAAGGGGGGGGGGGGCGCTTAATGCATCTGCGAAAAGTATCGACCCAGGTCGACACTTTTCGCTATCGGTCGATTTTATGTTTTCAGTTTGCCAAAGGACCAGTCTACCTCATGACTGAAAAAAGTGGCCACCATAGATCCATAGTTAGGTGATGACTTGGGCTAGTATCATGTATAACGGAGACGTATTAAGCCCCATTTTGCCGGAGAGCAGCTCAGTTATATTTGGCCTCTTCCCTACGGCTAAGATATCATCCATTGAAACCGAGAGAAATTTTTTTTGTGTAGATTTTTAAAGATTTGACAGAACTGGACGCTCTGTGTAGTCTGATCTTTCGCTGTCCGCGAAAGCCCCTATTTTAGCCTATGGCGATTTATGACAAATTCGCACAGAACTAATTTTTACATGTGTTGTTGCAAATTCTGGCCATGTTCTGATTATAAGTACATAGATCCGGTCTTAGGAAAAAGGGGGAAAAAAACACACACAGAAAGTTCATTCGTGGCTTAGTTTTTTTTTTATACTTTGAAATAATATTTTCACAAAAATTAAACAAGAATGGCATGTCACTACTGGAAGTTTTCTCCATTTCTAGAATATCTAATACCATACCAGTATCATATCAAAACTCATTCAAACCCATAAATACTAATTTCCATTGACTTTTTACTTTGATAGCCTGACGGCATGGAATGGAAACCATTACTAGGAAATAGAGAAAACACTTCTTATGAATATTTTACCCAAAATATCTTCGCGTGTCTTCAGTAGCAGAGAAATTTAAAATTTGCACATCCAAAGAAAATTCTCTTTTTTGCACACACGGTTCCCAGTTTAATCTATACCTTAATCCCTTAACGGACGATTTCTCCTTTTCCCACAGTGTTTTCCAACGACATCAGCTATAAAAATAACATTGGACCAAAATATCTGTGGTCAAAACGTCTTTCGTTTTTCAAAGCAATAGCGATAAACCAAGATGAAGTGAGACTAAATACAAGAAACGCTAAAAAAATGTGACGAAAGGAGAAAACGCCTGCAATGGACGATTTCTCATTTCCTTCGACATTGTTTTCCAAACGTTCTCCTGCACAGCAAATTAAGTTGTTTGTGGGCGGCCGGAAACACGTAATCAAAATCTAGATGGGTTCGAAATGTTGCGATTGTGGTAACTGCTTTCATCCTTGCAGCGCTATGGAGGAATTCACTGGCTCTTGAGGGCGGCATAGATCAAGATCAGACTGCACAGAACGTGCAGTCTGATCTTAGATCTATACTGTCCGTTTGTATAGTCAAGCCTATTAGATAAAACAAAAATATGAGTTTAGGCGGTTTTTATTTTCATTTCATTTAATATGTCAGTTGGCGAACAGCTTTTTTTTTTCTTTCGCTGAAAGTGTAAGTGTTATAACGATGATTGTAGAGTAATAACCATGATGGGAATGAAACCGTTTTGTGATCAATATTCATCAAAAGGTGGGGAGTAAATGTCATTTATTATTTTTTTTTCTATAGCTATTAGACAATATAGTATTGTCATCTCACAAAGTTAGACAACACAAAAAAAATCAATATTTTCCGTTCCATATTTTGCCCATTTTGCAGCTGTTTTTCTTATCTATTTTCATTTATTAAACAATAAGATATTGTTTTCTCAAAACCTAGATAGCGCGCTGGTCTGTACGCGTGTTTCCATGGCCATTGGGGACTGATCATTGTTTTGACATTGATTATGTGGGAAAGAAGCCAGTTGCTTGGGAAAAAGAGTGTGCTAGAAAAAAAATCCTGGCAAGTATAGATAGATTCACTGGCCGCTGCGATAAGCACCTTGCAGTCAGTTAAACAAGGCACTTTGTATGAGTGTTTTATGAAAAAATATTTTTTGAAAAATGAGAAATTTCTTGTAACAGACCCTGGGGAAAAGGCCTTTTGAAAACACTGTTGAAAAAGGAGAAAATGCTGGTACCCAGCATTTTCTCCTTTTCCCACAATGTTTTCCACCCTTCCATGAGCAAACTGCAATATTCGATCAAATCTTCTTTGTCGTCTGCAAATGTTTTCAATTTGGACGAGTGTAAAATTTGTCGTTTGGTAAAGAGTTAACCAGACCTATTTAGAAGGCTGAAAATATAGCATACTAGATCTTAAAGGTGGGTATCTAGAATTTTCACATCCCACCAAATTGAAAAAAATATTTATATCACTGAATTTTATATTTAAAAAAAAAAAATACACATCATCAATAATTAAGAATCATAAAATTACAAAGAAAAAAAAATGATGATATTCCCTTAGAAGGCTACGTAGCTATTTTTAGATTTCCCGCCAAAAATAATGCTGCTGAAATTCCATAACATAACAAATATGTAATTATTTTCCAAAATGTCTTCTTCGGACGCTATGTTTGAAGCTTCGTCTGTATATTTCAGGAGTGTAAATGAGCGAGTTGCCCATGTAAAAATAGACCGTGTTTCCCGTCGATGTCGACCTCGGCTGTAGTAAATCTCTAATTTCTCTTGTTGTCGGATGGTTTTCGACTACTGTGGTTTAATAAATGACAATTATAAGTCTTTTGGAGTATAAGGATGATTTAATTTTGTATTCTTGTAAAATTTTTGTCCCAAAATCTTAAGGGCCACCTTTAACGCTTTCCCAAACAATCCCTGGTTTTTACGGGTCTGGAATAGTAGCCTTTTGAAAACATTGTGGGAAAAGGAGAAAATGCTGGTAACCAGCATTTTCTCCTTTTCCCACAATGCTTTCTACCCTATCATAGACAGAAATAATCTTTTCAGCAAGAGTTGAATTGTCGTCTGCAAATGCTTTCAATTTGGTCTAGTCCAAAAGTTTGTCGTTTGGGAAAGGATTAAGAAGGGTTTCTTTACCTTACAGACTGGACTAAACATGCTCGCGTTCTGTGCAGGTTGATCTTAATCTATGCTGTCTGTAACAGCCGTTTTTTTTCTCTCATGGGCTTATAGGATCTATAGCATATGTTAATACCTGCATGACATCTTTTCAATTTGCCAGCTGTTGTATTTTGTGCTATCACAGTATCGTCTATAAAATTCCTGTATTATACAATTTTTATAGTAATTTTTCTATCGGAGCTGCGCCATTATGCTTTCAGGTATTGTGTCCTATTCTTGTAATGTTCAGTCATCGTTTCCTAAACAATTGCTTGGTCTTTACGACCCTGAGGAAAAGCCGTTTAAAAAAAAAAAACAAGAGCATACTGTTATATATTTCATGCGTCTATTTCTAGAAATGTTATGGGTAAAGAAATGGCGTAATTTAAGCTGTGGGGGGATTATTTCCCCGTCACTTTGAATATATTACTCTTGCCGCAAATCTAAAACAATTTTTTTGTTCTTCTTTGCTAAAAATTGACTTAATCGGTTAATTGACTTGAGATCACTAGTTTTAAAAGTGACATTCGTTGACAAAATAATCAGATGAAATGTAATATATTATTTATTTCATCAGCTTGTGGTTAATATGGGGAAATACTTGCCTCAAAAGGGAAAGGTCCGCGAAAATATCTCGTGCCTTACGGCACTCGTTATTTTCGCATACCTTTCCCTTTTTCGGCAAATATTTCCCAATATTAACCACAAGCTAATGAAATTAAACTCTATTTCTATTCCGCTATCAAAGACAAAATCAGTCGCATGAACAATGTTTAGTTTGTCGTCTGTGAAATGCTTTTAATGTGAACGGGTCTATTTCTTTTAAGTACTGTAAACTATAAAACAAATTACTTTTAGACCATTTGTATTTTAACACAAGACATGGGATAGTGAGGACAAATTGAGGTTTAATATATGAAATATATGATGACAGGAAATCTTTCTCATTATAGACAACGATCTTTTTGCAAAGAAATTTCCACAAGAGCGGCAAGACAAAAAATAAAATTGTAATATAATATACAATGGTATCCAGTACTTTAACCTTACCGCTAGTATCTTTTTGTTTTTACCTTTAGTTGGTGTTTTGGTGTTTTACGCTTTTTGTCTCTCTCATATATCGGTTACGACTTTTTAGGAAACTAGCATCTTCGCAAGCCAAGGCTGACGCTACTCTACCCTTGGCGGATCGAGCTTGATTTTTACATCCCCCCGATACGCCTTTTCATTGGATGCAGCCAGCTCTAGCTGCAACGAATGAAATCGCACGTAGCATTTCATCTTTGATAAAAATAGAATAAGGTCGCTACCTTTCGTATACACTGTAAAAAATGGTAACGCGTGACGCGTTTCGAATGTGTTCCATAGCGAAACACTGCCGTTTCGAGGTGTGCAATACTGAAACACATGACGTTCACTAATTAAACAGCCGTTTCAAACTGAAACGGATGTGTTCCGTAATGAAACGCGTGTGTTTATTTCAGAACGCCAGCATACAGATATTAAACACCAGTGCTTTGGGCTAAAGTTTAAAAAATGTGAAGTAAATCATAGTAACTCAACTCCTGATTAATTATATTGAAATCTCATTGTAATAGATAGCTTCGAGTGAGTTCTGATGACTTCAAATACAAAACTCTGTAAGGGGTGTTTCATTATGAAACGCTGGTGTTCTCTTGTCAGCGAATTATGCACACTTAGGCGTTTCAATTGAGAGTTACCATTTAATCAGAGAGGAAAAAAAACATGAACTCACGATTCATACGATAATTGTATAGACATTAAATATAGAATCAAACAGGAACATTCGAAAGTTTCGATTTGTGCATCAAACGAGAATCCCACTACAAATGACTGACAATGATGTTTAGACTTTGGATTTGTTTTGTATGGGGCGAATTTGTAATGGGCCGAAATTTGAATTGGGCGATTTATCCCAGGACGAAACAACAACCGCCATTTTGAAGCCGAAAGATACAGATGCGGGTAAGTTTGAAAAAAAAAATTCTTTTGTTTAAGTATGCATAGAATCTACACAAGGAACACGGTGTAAAGACATTTTCAACAAAATAGTATTGTTGTAGATCTACAGGAATTAGCAATATTTAAAAAGTGGATGCAGATCCACAAATGAAAAGTGCAGTTTCTTTTAGGCGCCTTTCTACAGTGCGTAGCCATAATGATGTAGGTATCTAGAGTCTACGCAACGTCAGAGTTAACTATCTGAGGAAAAAATAATGTCTTGCAATTTGTGTTTATTTCATTGTTATCTGTCTCCCTTCAACAGAGAATAAACCGTTTCATAGTAAAGTCTAAACTTGTAACTGCAAATAGATTTGCCTATATAATATTGATGATGTCAGATGACGTCATGTTTGACGTCATCTAAAATATGTCTGCCAGAGGTCGTAATTTGACAACCGAACATAAACAAACCATCATAAATCTACGTGAAAAATAACTAAGTTATCTGGGAAAAGCTGCAGACTCTGAAACAAGTTCAAACAACACAGACATTTTTGAAAAGATTTTTGGAGCGTGGAAATACCGAAAATCTTGAGCGAACTGGGAGGAAATGAAAATCCTATATGATAGTCTGCTATTTTTTATTCTTTTTTCTTCAATTTAATGCCATGTATTGAAAAAGGGGGGCTAGATTTAAATTCCAATTTATATGTAGATCTACCAACATCTCTTTAAATAAGTACTAGGCAAATTTCATGAAACTTTATATTGATGTTGTTTATAATGAGCAACAGGCAATCACTATTTGTTTTTTCATTTGATTAAAAGGCCATTTCATGGAAAAGGGTGGCTTTATGTAAAATTTTACGATGGACCAATAACAAAAAGGCCATGTGTACATGCAAAATACAATACTACTCATATGATTCTATAAAAAGAGGTCTGTATGTTTCTATCAGAAGAGGTCTTTTTTGGAATGGGATTTCAATTAAATAACTCTTTCTACATGATTTTAATTTAATACTGTTAGGATTGTTACCATCAATAGGGTTTTTTTTTTTTCTGTACCGCAGTAGATATATAGCTTCTTTTGAATAAAAAATAAATCTCTGTTTAGTTTTGAGCTTATTCTTGGAATCATATTTCACTCAAGCAAATTTTAAAAAATGTGACAGCCAACGAAGGACAAAGTTTTCAGTGGTCGCAGGAAATGTGGATTCTCATCAAATTTTACAGATTTTGGCTGAAGTACAATGCTTGCTCATACTGAAAGAGGATAAAATCCAGTTACCCACTACTGGTTATGAAGTGGTTTGAGACCCTATTTGAAGGAGATATAAGATTGAGAAACATGGTAAATGTGAGTAAACTAAATTTTGTTTGGTTTCTGTAAAATACATAAAGGGTTTTCTCTGACTTTCTCAAACAGGGGTCATTTGATCCTATTTACATGACTGAAAGAAAGAAAACGATTAAATTTTAGGGGATAGATCTATATTACAGAAAATTTGAGGGTACCAATTTGAAAAGAATAAGGAGTCCGAGTAGGGGAAAACCCTGATACATGTAGATTGTGTGGGTTTGACACTGTTTTTTTTTTTCAAGTTACAGGATATGGCAGAAGCAAGTTTAACCACAGAAGCTTTCTTTTATACCTTTCATGCTTCATTTAATTAGCCCATTGTTTAGAAGTGTAAATAAGAAATTGAATTGGAGTATTCAAGAATTAGAATTTGATTTTTTTTTTTCAGATCATTTAGTCTCATTCCTGTCTAGTTGTGTTTTGAGTATAAAGATTGAGCATAGATTGTTGTTGGTACATATAGCTAAAGATTACATTGCTGTTTACCATTAAATTTAAAATTCTTTTGCAATCCACAATTTTCTGTAGGTAAGAATCTAAATTGCTATCACAAATTTCAACAGCCCTGCAAAAAAACCTTTTAAAACATTGGAAAAGGAAAAAATGCTGGTAACAGAATATTCTCCTTTTCCCACAATGTTTTCTTTCCTCACAAAGACAAAGTCATCATTGAGCTACTTTTAATTTGTGGCCTGCAGATGCTTTCAATTCAGACCAGTTTGGTAATGAGTTAATTCTTTACCAAACGACAAAATTTTAGACTGGTCCAAATTAAAAGCATTTACAAACGACAACATAAAAGTAACTGAAAATTTGATATTTGTTTTGTAAAGGGTAGAAAACACTGTGGGAAAAGGAGAAAATACTGGTTACGATCCACAATGCTTTCCAAAGGCTTCTTCCTCAGTGTCGTTAAAATTAGTCATCTATAATTTATCCTTTTCCCATATTTTTTATGGTTTTCTTCCCCAGGTGAAAACAACAGGTTATTTGACAAATGGATAATGATGCACCTTGTATAGGATAAGTGGAAAACACTGAGTGGGTAACACAAATTGTTTGGCTGTGCTGATCAACCAATTGAGTCTGAAGCTGCCTATGTACAGGGAAATTGTTAGAAGACAAAACCTTTTGCTAAGGTAGCAAGGTATGTGCTGTATTCTAATTTATCGAACCATTTTACAGCCAGGCTGCATAAAGTTTAAGCATTGTAATACACGTTCCTATGTTGGTATTAAACTATTGGCAGGGACAGCACTTTATAATCTACCTCCAAACTTTTGAAGCACATATCAATTCTTCGTTTACCATTAAAATTGAAGAAAAATATGGTGCAAAATTTGTGGTAGTTGAACTCTTCAACCAAAAGCTCAGACTTTTTGTTGACCCTTATAGAGAAAGCTCTTGAAAACACTGTGGGCTGGTATCAGTCATTTTATCCTTTCTCACAGAGATTTTTTGATTTTGAAAATCATATGTAATTATTTGAGGCCAAATGATTATTTTTCTTAGCCTTTAAATGATTTCAATTTCAACCAGAGTGCAATTCAGTAAGGAGTTAGGAATCATCTATTTGCTGTTATTGTGTTATTTAAGGTACCTCTCAAAATAAAATTGCTATAAAGCCTGAAATTCACCTGAGCGGAAAGTGTTCAATATGCTTGATCTTTGTCACTTTGCTTGAATTGTTGAGTTCCTTTAATTAGTATCTAGCTACCAGAGCTAATTTCAGGAATCTTAACCCTTTACTACAAACCTAAACTTCTAACCGCCATGGGAAAGAAGCCTTTTCAAAAAATAGTGGATGAAGGAGAAAATACTGGTAGCTAGCATATTTGTCCTTTTCCTATGATGCTTTCTCTCCCTCATAACCAATTTTTGAATCTCGTTTATTTTGTTTTTTTCAGTGGGGGGCAGGGGATGGGGCGATGTCTGTGAAATTGAATACTTTTAATTTAGACATGTCTAGAATTTTGTTGCTGTTTTTCAGCTAAAATATTATCAGACGTTGCTTGGGTGATGTTGCTGCACCAAAATTGCAAGAATAGTTGAGCTTTGCGTACAGTAACACAATTTTCTTTCTGGTTGTTACAGATTTAAGAACTGAGGAAACTTGAGCAGATTTTGAAATCTTCACCAGTCCCTACTGTGGGCACCCAGTTTGATAGTTGAAGAGAAATAAGTGCAGATTGAGAACATGGCAGTTGCTTTTGACAGTCAGTGTTGGCTGTGGCTAGTTTGATGGGGTTTTATTATTTAACTGTTGTAGAATACCCTAATTTTTACAGTAGACAGTGCTTCAAAAGCATTTTGATAACTAAAATTTTTACAGTAATGGTAATGGTTTGATTTGGTGAATAACTGATTTTATTTGTTAGACATATCTTTAATAAATGGGGGAACAATTTTAATCGTTCTATGTTACTGATCTCACCCTTTTATATTCAGGCCAAAGACGCAGCCCTGGTATTGAAACACATGAAGTGTTCATCCTGCATCTGCAGAGGACTTTAATAGGGTGTTGTAAAACGGCACACCATTTGTGTGAAACATGTTACGTGTTTCAACTTTGAAACATGTGACATGTTTAAAAGTGGAACATTAATGTTTTCCTGCATGAACGCCATGTGTTTCAAAAGGGAACGGACGTGTTTACCCGAAGTGTTCATGTGTTTAAAAAGTGTAACAGGGGATGTGTTTCGCTTTTAAACGCGTCACATGTTTCAGTTTTAAACATGTGAAGTGTTTAAAGCTGGAACACTAGTGTTTTCCCGTCTGAACGCCATGTGTTTCAGAAGTGAACATGTGACACGTTCTATATTAATGTGTTTAAAAAGTGTAACAGAAAAAGTGTTTCAATATGTGTGCAAATGTGAAACATCTGTTTTTACAGTGTAGAAGGTAAACATGGAAAACCACGTGGATATCTGCTTATCGCTTCATGTGTATTCGTAAGCGGTTTGTAAAACGATATTTCATTTGCTTTTAGAAATATGATGTAAAGGGGGGTAATAAACAGCATCCAATAGAGGGCGCTTTGCAGGAGTCTCGAAATCGGGCTCAAACAGCCAAGGTAAGATCCATTGTAGTGATCGTAACCTTGGCTCGCGAAGATGGGAAACTAGCTGCTTTCTCATAATCGGTCCTCAGAATGAATTTTGCTGTGCTGAGAATCAAGCCCGTGACCCGTGGGTTTCAAGCCCTGAGCGTTACAGACTTAACGATCGGACTCGGCAAAGTCATGAAATAATGTGAACCATTTACCACATAATCCCAACTTTGAACGACCCCGAAAGAGATGTCTGTTGAAAACATTGTGTGAAAAGGATGAAAATTCTGGTATCCTGGGCCCGTATTCACTAACCATTCTTAAGAACGTTCTTTGCCTTATTCTCCAGAATTTTCTACATTTGAAAGTATCACAACTTCTGATTGGCTAAACCATTCGGTTTAGCCAATCAGAAGTTATGTTACTTACAAATTTAGAAAACCTTGGAGAAAAAGACCAAGACTATTTTCAAGAATGGGTGGTGAATACGTGCCCAGGTTTTTCTCGTCTTTCCTCAATGTTTTATTTTCTTACTCTGCCAAAGACAGAAAACATCAGTTCAACTATCGTCTGCAAAGCCTTTATCTCTTTAACACAATCGACCCGGTGCAAGAAGCCATTCGAAAACATTGTGGGAAAAGGAGAAAATGCTGGTTACCAGCATTTTCTCCTTTTCCACCAATGTTTTCCACACTATCAAAGAAAAATTACATGATTTGAGCCACACTGAAATTGTCGACTGCAGATGCTTTCAATTTGGGCAGGTCCAAAATTCTGTCGTTTGATAAAGTGTTAAATTTGGTTCTGTCTGGTTCTTTTACTCTTTTGGTAAAGACGTAAGTGGCGGAAGGGGAATGAACCCTGCGACAATGGCTTTTAATAAATCTTTGGTAGAGCATTGGCACAGATTGAAATTCAATCTCGCAACCTCTAGGGTAGCAGTCTGTCACGTGACCATTGAGCTACCGGGGACTTGTCTAGTATAACGACAGAGATGAAGAGCAATCTAGAATCAACTGCCTTTTCGCAGAAAATTGCCCAAGGGAACAAGATTTCAATCAAATATTCTCTCTCGATTCAGTGTTGAAGCTCCTGAAGATATTAAATCATTACCAAACGACAAAATTCTAGGCTTGTCCAAATCGAAAGCATTTGCAGACGACAAAATAAAAGAGATGAAAATTTCAAAATTTGTTTTGTGAAGGGTAGAAAACATTGTGGGAAAAGGAGAAAATGCTGGTTACCAGCATTTTCTCCTTTTCCCACAACGTTTTCATAAGGCTTCTTTCTGAAGGTCGTCAAAAGTAGGGATTGTGTGGTAATGGGTTAATTAAATCATTCGACCTTTTTACCTGAATTAACCTTTTCCCAAACAATCCCTGGTTTTTACGGGTCTGGAATAGTAGCCTTTTGAAAACATTGTGGGAAAAGGAGAAAATGCTGGTAACCAGCATTTTCTCCTTTTCCCACAATGTTTTCTACCCTATCATAGACAGAAATCATCTTTTCAGCAAGAGTTGAATTGTCGTCTGCAAATGCTTTCAATTTCGTCTAGTCCAAAAGTTTGTCGTTTGGGAAAGGGTTAAACGAACGTTTTAGTTGTTAAGTTGTTTAGTTGTGAATGGCGACTAGCAGCCTAAGGGTTAATGACCACTTGAATAAGTTGAAGCATCGAATACTGTAGATTAAGATCAGACTTCAAGTTTGTGCAATCTGATCTATATTTTCCATTTTCTTGGTAAACAACCAACATTTCTTTTCTAGCCAAGATGTTAAAGTCTTTACCGCCTATCTTTCATTTTCAACAACCCTGAGACGGAAAATGATGTAGACAAAGGGAGAAAATACGTTTTCTTCTTTTCTCACAATATTTTCTACCCTGTTAGAACCAGTTTTTTTATCAACCGAGTCTCATTAAACTTGTTGTCTGTAACGTCTTTGAATTTTGGCGAGTGTGAAATCTGTCGTTTGGGAAAGATTGAAGATGCCAGATATATTGGAACCCAGTAATCCATTTAAACCTTTCCCAAACAAGCCCTGGTTTTTACGTGTCTGCGGTAAAAGTCTCTTGAAAACACTGTGGGAAAAGGAGAAATTGCTCGAAACGAGCAATTTCTCCATTTCCCACAGAGTTTTCTACTCTTTTTGAGAACTTTCTGCCATTTTCTCCAAATCTAAAATTGTCTTTTGGTTTGGAAGAGTCCAAAATTTCTCGTTTGGGAAAGGGTTAAACTTGACAGGTTTCGGCTCGGAGAAAGTTTGCTCCTGTGCTGGAAGTCTAATAACGTTCTAACCAAGTTATTGCGACAAGGTTTCTTACTCTTACCCTCTATGCGTGATTTCAACCTTTTTTATCTAGAGAGACAGCCGCCAGTTGTCGGAAAAGTTGTCTTGTGTGCGAAAATACTTGTAGAAGAAACTCAACAAAAACGCGGTTGAGTAGCTGTAAAAGCCATCGTATGATAGAAACTCTTTCTTTACTATATTTGCAGATAATTCGGACTGAACTATTACTATCACAAACCTGTAGGAATGTGATGGCCATTGTAAGAAAAATGCTACCAGCGGAAAGGAAAAGACGAACTATTTTCTGCAGATCGAATAATATCCCAAGGATGAGAAGAGATTTTTTTTGTTCTAACGAGTTAACACGCCTGAAAGGGAAGACGAGCTATTTTGTGCAGACCTGATAACATCCTAGGAAAGAGAAGAAAGAACTATTTTGTGCAGTTTGAATACACCCGAAGGAATATGGTGACTTATTTATTAAGTTTCGACAGTTGGTTTTATAATCTTACTCGATTTGGTTTTATTTTCGTTTTTGCATATAACCATGTTTTAACATTCATTCATGTTTAGCATCCATATTTCTAAAACATATTTTCATAGACAGCCTTATAGGAACTATTTTGTGCAGACCGGAAGTACACCCAAGGGAAATTCTTGTTCCAGGAAGTACTGCGGTTACAGCCTGAGGGTTAGTACATCGGCCTTTGTGTGGGATTTGTGAGCTTCATTCTTAATTCCGTTTCAGGAAAAGGTGGCATAAACTTAAAAAAAATGTGTTTTTAAACTGCGTTTTCGAGAGCATGGGAAAGTTTTACTAATCTCAGCTGCGCTTTGGCAAAAGTGGGTGTGATGTATCTCCGTGATTAATGATACCAAGCAAATTATCACATAATTATGGATCCATAAAACCCAGTTTGTTCCATAACCAACTGAGTCAAATAGCCCCATGACATACAAAAAAAAACTGGCCAATAGCAAAAATGTTTCGACCCATGTCAGCCTGCGCGGACTGCGCAGGCTGACATGGGTCGATACTTTTTGCAGTTGCATTAAGGTAAGACCTGTGTAATGCACTACCGGTGAAAATTCTAATTGGTTGATAAATAAGGATAACTGATGATGTTATGCAGAAATAATATTTTTGCACATTTCTAAGGGATCAGAAATTCCGTTTATGTCTATCTTCAAATTATATGTTGATTTTTTTTTGTTAGTTTCCAGAAAAGGGAGGTAATTATCATATCTCTTTGTAATGAGAATATGGTGGTTTTAGATTTATAAATGATAATTCCAGCAAGGATAAAAGGAAAAAAATGGCTCGGTGAAAGTAGTCCAATAATACTTATTGTTAATCTTAGCAAATTTTGTACGATAATAGTATAGTGGTAAAAGCTGTTTTCTATTTAGGGTCCACTACGTTAAGGTAAGACCTGTGTGATGCACTTCCGGTGAAAGTTCTAATTGGTTGATAAATAAGAATAAAGAAGGATTTATGCAGAAATAATATTTTTGCACGTTTCTAACGGATCAGAAATTCCGTTTATGTCTATCTTGACATTATTTTTTGATGCTTTTGTTAGTTTTCTGAAAAGGGAGGTAATTATTATCTCTCTTTTGAATTGAGAATATAGTGGTTTTAGATTTATAAATGATAATTCAAAGAAGCAAAAAATGGAAAAAATGAATCGGTGAAAGTAGTTCAATAATACTCAGTCATTTTTAAATATAGCTAATTTTGCAGGATGATATTTCAGTGTAAATAGCTGTTTTCCATTACACAGGTCTTACCTTAAACCAATTTCTCTCGAAGCATGACCCATTTGTCTTCATTTACAGGTTTCATATGCCATTCCGATCAAATTCTCCCTTTTCTTTAAAATTTAAATTCGATGATTTGTCCACAAGAGTCCATCATGTTCACCATCATTCGAAAGCAGCCAGCGTCTTTTAAAGAGTTCATGATACGCACTGTATGTTAGTTAAAAGTCACCCGGAAAGCGTTAGTTATTAGTGCATAGGCTGAATTAACACTTGACTCCATAGATACTCATTTCTACGCATGGATTATAGGAGCCTTTGGAAAACATTGTGGCAAAAGGTGAAATTGCTCGTGACGAGCAATTTCACCTTTTGTCACAATGTTTTCTATGCTGTCAAAAGGTGTCATATACACATGAGAAACAGCTTCATCCTTGCTGTTATTTAGGGTCAATTAGAGATACCATATATAGAAATGCTTTGTAGGGTAAAGGGTTAAATCAAACCAAAAACTCTCAGTTGCAGTTGTTGCACACCAAGCATACAATCAGATTCTGTAGAAATAACTTAGTTTTTCTAATCTTTTCTAATTTATTCTACTTTTTCTCGCAATTCGATAGGAAAACGGATATGATCATATCGAAGAAAAGGACCCGAACTCATTTTCCATTGTGGTTTATGTAATATAGTCGTTCATTCGTTGCTTGGCAACAAAAGATGGCATGTCTTTTTCTTCGTATTAAAGTCTGATGAAGTTTGCTCATCAAATAAAACAAGTTCATTTATACGGAAAAATTAAGCATTGAAATCCTCTGGAGAAAGAAAAAAAAAAAAACCCTGTGTAAATAGTGATAAGGCGTAGCAATCTGTATAATCCAGTAAAATAGTTCCTTCAATCATGAATTCAAGATTCTCCGACGTTTAATCGATTGCAATGGTAAATTTAATGAAAAACACACTATGTAATTCCGCAAAGAAATCTATACACTGTAAAAAAAACTTTACGAGATTACAAGAATCTCGTAATCTATCAAGTCACGTGATCTATCAAGTCATACGTAGGTTTAGTAATATCAAAGATGGCGTCAAAATTTTGAAGTCTTGATTTTATGTGGACTACGTCCTACAGTTTTTATCTTTTTTTTTTAATAATACAGTGCTTTGCTCCAAGTAAAATCTTTATCATATTCAACTCTGTATACGACTGCAGAATTTTAGACTTGTTTAGACTCGTGCAAAATGATTGGCAGACGACATATGAAGCGAGCGTCAATGAAGTAAATGTAATTGCCAAGTGAGATAGAACTGGGCTTTATTCACCAATCATTCTTAACATCGTTCTCTGTCTTATTCTCCAGAATTATCTATATTTGAAAGTAACGCAACTTCTGATTGGCTAAACCAAATGGTTTAGCCAATCAGAAGTTGTGTTACTTACAAATGTTGAAAATCTTGGAGAATACGACTAGGAATAAGACTAAGAAAAACCGGTTGTTGAATACAAGCACAGGAATCGTTTGCAATCAACAAACTAACTGTGAATCGACTCATTAAGCTCGTCTTTAAGGTAAGAACTGTGTAATGGAAAACAGCTATTTCCACCAAAATATCATCCTGCAAAATTAGCTAAGATTAAAAATGAGTATTATTGAACTACTTTCACCGATTCATTTTTTCCTTCTTTTAATTATCATTTATAAATCTAAAACCACTATATTCTCAATTCAAAAAGAGATAATAATTACCTCCCTTTTCAGAAGAAAACCAACAAAAGTATCAAAAATAATTTCAAGATAGACATAAACGGAATTTTTAATCCGTTAGAAATGTGCAAAAATATTAGTTCTGCATAAATCCTTATTTATCCTTACTTATCAACCAATTGGAATTTTTACCGAAAGTGCATTACACAGATCTTACCTGAAAAAGAACGGAAAAGGAGAAAATGCTGTTGACCACCATCCTCTCCTCAAGTTACCACATTTTTACCACAATGTTTCCATAAGCCGTTTCTCCCTATGTCCTAATAGAAACCGCTGAATTGCGTTCTTGACTCTTCACTAAATGACAAAATCTTAAAATCTCTTTCCGAAATGAAAGCATATAAAAACAAATAAAAAAGCCTCAAATAGCAAAATTTGTCACAGAGTAGAAAACATTGTGTGAAAGGGAGAAAATGCTGTTTACCAGCATTTTATCCCTTTCCCATAATGTTTTCAAAAAGCTTTTTTCTGGGGGGGGGGGGCGTTAAAACTTGGTACCGAATTAAGAGAGCCTTCGCAGAACGAATGCAGTACAACTTTCTGTATCGACCGGCCCTAGACGCTTACAAATTAGACGCTATAAGCCTATACTTAAGCTTTGTTTCTCGGGATGTTTTAGAGAATGTTACCAGAAAACAGTCCTTAATTATCAACTGCTGTACTGTAGGAGATAGGAAACGCTCTATGGAAGTTTTTACTTTCTTTTTTAGTAGTCACTTTATCTCCCCACAATGCTGGTATCGCTGTCACAACACTGTTTTATAAGCCCGAATTGGTCAACACTTCACCACACAATGCCGAATTTCAACGATTCTGAAGAAGAAGCTGTTGATAACATTGTGGAAAAAGGAGAAAATGCTGGTAACCAGCATTTTCTCCTTTTTCCACAATGTATTCTACACTGAGCCACAAATTGCCGTCTGCAAATGATTTCAATTTCGACAGGTCTAAAATTTTTTTCATGGGGTAAAGAGTTATATGTACTTTTCTTTAACGAGGGAATTACAAGGCAAAAGTGTTAAAATATCCCAGTCAATGTTTGACATTTTTAGATACAAAACCAAAGACTTTCTATACAGTCTGATCTTGGTCCATACTATTCGTCAAGTAGCCAGGGTTCGTATTTGTCATCCACTCTCTAACCAGAATTTTCTAAAGGTAAAGCTTCTTCTGATTGGCTAAACAAAATGGTATAGCCAATCAGATATTGGGTTACTTTCTAAATCTTGCAAAAACACTAAGATTGACACCCAGAATGGTTGGTCAGTAATGGCCCTGGGAAAAAAAATGCCTTGCATTCTTCCATCAGTATGTAAAAAAAGCTCAAGGAATTTGCAATTTCAAACATTCCTATTGAAGGGTATCTCACATTTACCAGTATTTTCAGTCTGATCTTGGTCTACATTGCCCTTTTTTTATTAACAGAACGTTGTATATAGACACTTGTTGTTATATATTACCAACTTTTAATCTGCTTTTTTTCATCGTAATTTGCTCAATTTCTTTCTACTTTATTATAATTGATATTTAATAATTGATGTACTTGTATGTTTCTATTTTAATTATGAGATGAATAAAAGATGTAAATGAATGCCTTGAAAATTACTTATCAATTTCACATGATTCCTTTTATCCTACTCAGTAAGTTAAATGAAATTTTCAAGCTGACAGTAAATTTCGCACGATTCCTTTAAATCTACTCAATAAGTTTTAGTTTAAACCTATTTATTTTACATCGATTGAGAAACAAGTTCTTACAACTTACAGTAATCTCTCTCGATTCTGCTTCCTGGGAACTACACCAGTACTCGCGCCGAATGTGTGGGCCAATGAAAAATCCCAAAGTTGACACCCGCTCCCGAACTTAGGACCTTTAGGTTATGAGGCCGACGTTCTACCTCACGACCACGGACACCACTAATAAGTGAAATGAAATTTTTGAGCTGACAGTAAATTTCGCATGATTCCTTTTATCCTACTCAATAAATGAATTGAAATTTTTGACCTGACAGTAAATTTCGCACGATTCCTTTTATCCTACTCAATAAGTGAAATGAAATGTTTGAGCTGACAGTAAATTTCGCTTGATTCATTTAATCCTACTCAATAGGTGAAATGAAATTTTTGAGTTGGCGGTAAATTCCACATGATTCATTTTATCCTACTCAATAAGTGAAATGAAATTTTGGAGTTGGCAGTAAATTTCACATGATTCATTTTATCATACTCAATAAATGAAATGAAATTTTTGAGCAGACAGTAAATTTCACATGATTCATTATATCCTACTTAAATATAAGTGAAATGAAATTTTTGAGCTGACAGTAAATTTCGCATGATTCATTTTATCCTACTTAATAAGTGAAATGAATTTTTTGAGCTGACGGTAAATTTCACATGATTCATTTTATCCTACATATAGTAAACGCCCAGATTTTGCTATTTCAAAGATATTTTTGAAGGGACAATATGTCGTTATTGGACAGAGTAGGTCAAAGATCAGACTGCACGTTCTGTGCAGTCTGATCTTTGATCTACTCTGACCGCATAAGGTCAGCAAGTCGCTCTTGGCAGCTTAAGGGATAAAAGCCCGTCAGCTCCAAAAACGTTAGAGTTAAGTTTTTTTTATTGTCTGTTGAAGTATGATCCTCCATACTGTTTTTTTTTCTCTTTCATCGACTCTGGACAAGAATTAATCACTTCGATTTTATTGTCTAGGGCTTTTCCGATTACTTTTCTTTATAGTTCTTTTGTGTGGCTGTGTTCTTATTTCCTTAGACATATTTGCTGTCTGGTTCATAATTATCGAAAGATTTTCATCCGTCTTTCTAAACGTCTTTCTATACGTCCGTCCGTCCGTCCGTCCATCCATCCATCCATCCATCCCATCCATCCATCCATCCATCCATCCATCCATCCATCCAATCCCATCCATCCATCCATCCATCCATCCATCTATCCATTTCTGTTCCTCTCAATGTGTATCTGTTTGTCTGTGTTTTTTAACTGTCTGTGTGTGTCTATTTACCCTCTTTGTTGTCACTCTTTCTGTCTCTAAGTGAAGTTTCGTTTTGTCTTAGAAAAATCAAAACACAAATAAAGTATAAATAAAGAAGAGACATGGAGACGAACACGCGTAGAGAAGGACAGACAAAAAGATAAACAGACAAAAAGAGACCGAGACATATTCAGTGTCAGGCCTTGGCGTTGTTCCATTTCTACCATAACGATACATTCCGATCCACTAGAGAGAACATTGTAAAGACACCATTATCACAAATGAAATTCATAAATTCGTTACCAGCAAGCCCATTGAGAATCATAAACCCTTACTATGTTTTAACCCTTTCCCAAACAATCCCTGGTTTTAACGATCCTGGAAAAGAAGTCTTTAAAAACATTGTGGGAAAAGGAGAAAATGCTGGTTACCAGCATTTTCTCCTTTTCCCACGATATTTTCTACCCGCACAGAACAAATTCCAATTCTTGAGTCACGTTAATTTTGTTGTCTGCAAATGCTTTCAATTTGGACCTGTCTAAAATTCTGTCGTTTGGTAAATAGTTAAGCAGTCTATTTAATGTATTTGAGGTCCGTGTAAATAAAAGATCAGACTGTACTGATTGTGCAGTCTGATCACTGCTATACACTGTCCGATCTTTCCTTTTAGACTTTTTTGCCCATGGGGCCTCAACCCTGAACCTGCTAAACCTGTGAAACGAAACTTTCAAACCAATGCTAAAAACCAAACCTTTGCTTTTTCAGGGATATTACTGGAGGTAAAGATGTCCCTATCGGACAGTGTAAATATAAGATCAGACTGCACGTTCTGTGCAGTCTGATCTTGAATCTACACTGACCGCAAAAAGGCCTGTGAGTTGCCCTTAGCAGCCGTTGGGGGAAAATGCCACCAAAGATTTATTCTTGCCTGTATTTGGTATTGTGGAATTTCATTTCATGTGGCAGTCAAAGGGTACACTGTGTACATCTGTGTACATCTGACATCAATTCTAATAACATTGGGCTCGTTGATGTTTCCCGTTAGACCCATGTCTTGGATTTAGATACACTGGAATTGTTGTTGATGGTTTTTCTATATTCTTAAAATCATGTTCGCGGTGATGTTGTTTTGTTTTGTTATTGTTGTTGTAGCTGCAATCATGACTGTGTACGTTATCGTTGCAGTTATTATTCTTGTTGTCCATACAACCGTTGTTATAGGCAATGCAATTGCAATTGGTATTGTCTATGCAATCGACGTTATAGTCGATGCAATTACTATTGATGCTGTCTTTGCAACCGTTGTTGTTTTCGATGCAATTATTATTGATGTTGTCTCGGCAATTGTTGTTGTTGTCGATGCAATTATGATTGATGTTGTCTCAGCAAATGTTGTTGTTGTCGATGCAATTACTATTGATGTTGTTTCAGCAATCGTTGTTGTTGTCGTAGCAATTACTATTGATGTTGTCTCTGCAATCGTTGTTGTTGTCGATGCAATTCATATTGATGTTGTCTCTGCAGTCGTTGTTCTAGTCGATGCAATTACTATTGACGCTGCCTTTGCAATCGTTGTTGTAGTCGATGCAATTACTATTGACGCTGCCTTTGCAATCGTTGTTGTAGTCGATGCAATTACTATTGACGCTGCCTTTGCAATCGTTGTTGTAGTCGATGCAATTACTATTGACGCTGCCTTTGCAATCGTTGTTGTAGTCGATGCAATTTCTATTGACGCTGCCTTTGCAATCGTTGTTGTATTCGATGGAATTGCTATTGACTCTGCCTTTGCAATCGTTGTTGTAGTCGATGCAATTACTATTGACGCTGCCTTTGCAATCGTTGTTGTAGTCGATACAATTATTATTGACGCTGCCTTTGCAATCGGTGTTGTAGTCGATGCAATTACTATTGACGCTGTCTTTGCAGTTATTGTTGTAGTCGATACAATTACTATTGACGCTGCCTTTGCAATCGGTGTTGTATTCGATACAATTACTATTGACGCTGCCTTTGCAATCGGTGTTGTAGTCGATGCAATTACTATTGACGCTGCATTTGCAATCGGTGTTGTAGTCGATGCAATTACTATTGACGCTGCATTTGCAATTGTTGTTGTAGTCGATACAATTACTATTGACGCTGCCTTTGCAATCGGTGTTGTAGTCGATGCAATTACTATTGACGCTGCATTTGCAATTGTTGTTGTAGTCGATACAATTACTATTGACGCTGCCTTTGCAATCGGTGTTGTAGTCGATGCAATTACTATTGACGCTGCCTTTGCAATTGTTGTAATTACTATTGACGCTGTCTTTGCAGTTATTGTTGTAGTCGATGCAATTGCTATCACACTGTCTTTGCAATCGTTGTTGTAGTCGATGCAACTTCTATTGTCGTTGTTGCAAATACTATTAATGCTGTTTTAGCAATTACTGTTGTTGACTATGCAATTACCATTGATGTTGTCAATCAAAGTTACTATCGTTGGTGTCTTTTGTTATCATTATTGTTGCTGCTGCAATAGTTTATAATGTCAATGCAGTTCTGACTGTTGTTATCGTGGCTTTTACAGATATAATCAACTTAGTTGTAATCTTCGTTTTATTGTAGTTAAGCAGTTTAAGTATGATTAGTGGTAGAAGTAGAAGTAATAGTAGAAGTCGTAGTAGTAGTAGTGGTTGTTGTAATAGTAGTCGATGTATAAGCAGTAGCATGCAAATCAAAAGACCCCGTCGTTTCACACTTTTGTTGTGTATAGATATATGTAGTCGCTCTTAAAGATTGATTGATTCAACCAAGAATGCCCTTTCTAATTACACCGAGAAATGTAGACTTATAGGAGGGCTTGGTACCACTAATTTGTTTCAGTAATTGACAGAAAGAGAGGGGGAGGCGGAGATTCGTTATTTGCTTCTCTGTGTTAACACTCCATGTCACCTTACCCCTTCTCTTGGGCCGAAAATCTTTCCTATTCTTTTTATTATTTTCATGCATGTCAAAGGACCTGTCTACCCATGTTTCAGTCGGTTTTTGAGCAAAATAAATGGGGGAGACATAATGATGTGAGGAATTGCTTGGTAAATGAATGTATCACGTACATGCTGTAAACCTCTTTTTGCGAGAGCTTGGTGCATATTATACATTATAGTACATAAAAATGATACAGCAGGGATATAGGATTAACCCTTTACTCCATAGATACTCATTTCTACGCATTGCTCGTAGGATCCTTTGAAAAACATTGTGGCAAAAGGTGAAATTGCTCGTGACGAGCAATTTCACCTTTTGCCACAATGTTTTCTACACTATCAAAGGGTGTCATTATACACATAAGAAACGGCTTCATTCTTGCTGTTATTTAGGGTCAATTAAAGATACCACAGAAATGCTTTATAGGGTAAAAGGTCAATTTGTACATTATGATAGATGAAAGAATGATATATCAGGGAAATGGGATTAACTTATATCCTGCCGTATAACTTAAAAAATGTTTATGCTATTTACAAATATCTCACTATCGGACAGTGTAGATCCAAGATCAGACTGCACGTTCTGTGCAGTCTGATCTTGATCTGCACTGTCCGCAAAAGGTCAGTAAGTCGTGAGGGTTGGGATAGAAAACAGAGAATTCCACATACTGCAACATTAATGTAGATCTGTATGGATTTTCCGGTATCTTTTCTGTATTTATGTGATGAATCTATCCCGCGGGGGGATTTTCTTATCAGTGTGTGTTTTAATGGGCTGATGTTTTCTGTTATGTATTGTGATTTATTGCACGAGTCTTTTAAAGTGATAAGTAATATATATTGATATTCTGTAGTTTACTTTAAAAATACAAACGGAAGCGATTCTCTCTCTGTCTCTTCCTATACACTCTCTTTTTGTGATTCCGTATGTATCTCCCCCCTTCTCTCTCTTTCTCTCTCTCTCTCTCTCTCTCTCTCTCTCTCTCTCTCTTTCTCTCTCTCTCTCTCCCCCCCCCCTTATGCCACCCTCTTTGACTGTCTATCTGACTGCCTGCCTGCCTGCTTGCCTAAATGCCTGCCTCCTGTCTGCCTGCCTGCCTGCTTGCCTAACTGCCTGCCTGCCTCCTGTCTGCCTGCCTGCTTGCCTAACTGTCTGCCTGCCTAACTGCCTGCCTCGTGTCTAATTTCCTGCCTGCTTGCCTGCCTGCCTGCTGACTTCCCTCTCTCTCGTTTCAACTTTTGGATTAAACTGATGTGCCTTTCACGACTTGTGTAAGAGATCTAATTTTCATTGAGGTATAATACAGTGCATATACGTACATGTACGTTTGTACACCGTAACATGATCAGGTAAAAGCCTGGCCACTTAATTACTGGAAATAACAGTATCATTTACAGGAAAACGTATGGGATCTACTTTTTATTGCGGGTTAATTTACATTTTGATGGTGGTAATACGCCGTGAATATCCTGTTGTGCCCTGGTGCAATAACAAGGCTGGCTAGCAAAACAACTTCAAGAAACCAGCATCCTTATAAATAACGCAATCTATAGCACCCCAATCGATAGTTTTCTGAAAAACTAAGGGGACCTACTTTTTATTGCGGAATGAATTACATTTTTTATGGTAATGCGTCATTTCGCCATGCACTTCCTGTTGAGCCCTGTAACAATATTAAGGTCTTGTTGGTCTCAAACAAAGCAAGGAACCAGCATGATGCAACAATCAACCCCCCCCCCCCACATCAACCACTCTCTTTCCAAGCTATCGTGACTAACCCTCGTTAATACCCAATAAACGTGGTTTAGCCCCTCGTAATTGTATTTGTTTCTAGGACGTGTCTGGAACACATAATTTCGTTAAACCCTTTCAGCACCAAGGCGAACACTGGGACCTTTATTTGAAGGGATAGATCCAAGATCAGACAGCGCAGAACATACAGTCTGATCTAGACCTATACTGTCTGCTCGTTTAATCATACCATTAAAGCAAAACTTCTGAGTTTCAGTAGATTTTCTTCATTGCAGTCGACAAGCGATCTGAAAGAGTTAGCTCGTTACCACACAGACCCGACTTTTAACGACCGTTAGGAGAAGAGCTTTTGAAAACATTGTAGGAAAAGGAGAAAATGCTGGTTACCAGCATTTTCTCCTTTTCCTACAATGTTTTCTTCCCAATCAAATACAGTAATCATGATTTAAGCTGCATATGAATTTCCGTCTACAAAATGCCTTTAATTTTGTCCAGTCGAATTTTTTAGCTGTTTGGTAAAGCGTTCATCCTTTATTTCTAGGACACAATACTTCAGTTTATACACTCGAGAATGTAAGTATACGCCGATGATTAAAGCTTGACGTAAGAATACATATGAAAATATTGTGGGAAAAATGCCTACAAATAAAAGCAGTTTCTCTTTAATTTTTTTGCGTATTGTTATAATAACCGAAACAACACTAGTTACAGAACACTAGAAACAGGTCGTCTGCAGTCTGCAACGTGGCATATTCATTGCCATATATAGAAGCTATTTTTAGTCATTTCGAGAACTTTTAACTTTGAGCAAGCAATAAGAAAGGAGAACAACGTAATTTTTTTCTTAAATAAATGGAAACTTGTTCGAAAAGAAGCAACTTTTTTTTTAACTATGAAAAATCAGTCAACGTTAACTACAGCAGACAACACTGAGAATTCTAGACTTGTTCAAATTGAAGGCATTTTCAGACGACAAAGATGAGATTTTTCTCTGAGTGAGTAGAAAATATTGTGGTAAAAAAGAGACGACACTAGTTACTATTATTCTCTCTTTTCCTCACACTGTTTTCAATAACTTCCACAGGATGGTTAAAACTCATTATTTGCATTATTTGATAAAAGATTAACCCATGACCACACAATCTCTACTTTTGACGACGCTGAGAAAGAAGCCTGTAGAAAACCTTGTGGGAAAAGGAGAAAATGCTGGTAAACAGCATTTTCTCCTTTTCCAACAATGTTTTCTACCGTTCACAAAACAAATTTCAAATTTTCAGTCACTTTTATTTTGTCATCTGCAAATGCTTTCGATTTGGACAAGTCTATAATATTGTCGTTTGGTAATGAGTTAACTGATTTACAATAAGACTGCAAAGAGCGACAGAGCGACTCTTTACGCTATTTTAGGACAGTAGAGACGACAACAGAAAGGGTCGGCGTCTAACATTGCAGCAGACAGCGTATAAACAAGATCAGACTGCAGCGTCTGTCCAGCCTGATCTTGATCTACGCTGTGTGAGACAGCACAGAGGTTTCCTTCCCGCATTTCCAGGATTGGTCCGTTACATGTACCAAGCTTATAAACGTACAGAGCTGTATTGAATTTCCTTAACTGGTGATGAATAATAAATTTGGCTGTAAGAAACTTTGCAAAATGTAGCACTGTGTGTGTGTTTCTGCCAGTTTTCTTTTCTGCCTAACCCTTTACCAGACGACAAAATTTAAGCTCTGTCCAAATAGAAGACATTTTGCAGACGGCAATTTTTCAATGTCGCTCAAACAGTGTAATCATTTTTTTATGGGAGTAGAAAACATTTTTGGGAAAAGGAGAAAATGCTGGTTACCAGCATTTTCTCCTTTTCCGAAAATGTTTTTCAAAAGGCTTCTTTCCCAGGTTTGTTAAATGTCGTGTTTGTATGGTAAAGGGTTAAAGAAGAAATCGTAGAAATAGTAGAAGTAGAATAAGAATAAGTGAAATTGGTAGTAGTAGTACACTAGTAGGAGAATTAGTAGTTATGTTAGTTTCTTCATCCGATCGACCACACACAACCAACGAAACAACCATCCAACATTTGGCAAACCAACTTACCAACCAGCCAATAAACAAACCAATTTAGTAGTTATGTAAGTTTCTTCATCCGATCGACCACACACAACCAACTAAACAACCGTCATACATTTGACAAAACAACCAACCAGCCAATAAACAAACCAATAAACAAAACAATAAACATGAACCGGCAAACCAACCGATCGACAAACCGACCATCCAAGTAACAAATCAACAGGGCCGTCAGCCAACAAACTTACATACAATCCCATTCATTTTCCCATAAAGTATTTGTTTTCAGTAGATAAAAACAGCAATAGAAGTGAACCAAGAAAAAGACACGAACTAGGTCTGAGGATGACAAACGCGTTTGACATGGACATGTCTGTAGATTCCAGGATAAGATAATCCTACGGGTTATACAAAAAAGGCGCTTTGATGTAGTGGAACAGTTTTGTAAGCTTCGGTTTAACTCTTTAACAAACGAAGTTTTTTATTTAGACTGGTCCGAATTGAAAGCATTTGCAGACGGCAAAATAAAAGTGACTGCTTAATTGAAATTTGGTTTGGGAAGGCTCGAAAACATTCTGGAAAAAGGAGAAAATGCTGGTTTCCAGCATTTTCTCCTTTTCCCTTAATGTTTTCATCAGGCATTTTCTTTTGGGCGTTAAAAGCAGGGATTGTGTAGTAAAAGGTTAAGAGGAACAGTTGAGCGTTTGTGAATTCGAGCCATGGGTTGTTCAAATTATTTTGAAGCTTGATGAAACCTCGCACCATGGCACAGCTTTTTTTTTCTCAAAAAAAAAAACAAGCAGTGATTTAGGTGGAGTGATGAGTTTTGTGCTAGGAATAAACAGCAAGCCATTCAATCGACCCACTAGCTAACCAGCTACCCACCCAGCCAGCAGACGGACCAACCGATTGATAGACCGACCGACCGACCGACCAACCGACCAACCAACCGATCGACCAACCAACGAATCGACCAACCAACCAACTAACCAACCGACAGACCGACCGACCGACCAACCACCCAACCAACCAACCAACCTACCTACCTACCAACCAACCATCCTACCTACCAACCAACCAACCAACCAACCAACCAAACCAACCACCCTACCAATCAACAAACCAACCAACCAACCAACTAACCAACCAACCATCCATCCAACCAAAAACCATCCATCCAACCAACCAACCAACCATCCATCCATCCATCCATCCATCCATCCAACCAATCAACCAACCAACCAACCAACCAACCAACCATCCCACCTACCAACCAACCAACTAACCATCCTACCAACCAACCAACTAACCAACCAACCAACCAACCAACGCATCCTTATTTTCATGTTTAGATGAAATAAAGAAGAAACAGCCGACGATTTGGGCAAAAGGCACGTTCTTTGGACTGGGAATAACAAATGCCTTTGATATGGAAATGTTCGTGGATTCCCGAACCAGATATTTCTTCTGGGGATACACAAAAGAACACTGATCAGAATTATTCATGTATCCATTTTCCTTGCCAGTTGGCATAAAATGCAGATCAATAAAAGGCATTTAGTTCTTTAGCAAACGACAACATTTTAGACTGGTCGAAATTAACCCATTACCAAACGACAAGTTTTAGGTTTGTCCAAATTGAAAGGAATTGCAGACGACAAAATAAAAGTGACTGAAAATTTGAAATTTGTTTTGTGAAGGGTAGAAAACATTGTGGGAAAAGGAGAAAATGCTGGTTACCAGCATTTTCTCCTTTTCCCACAATGTTTTCTAAAGGCTTCTTTCTCAGGGGCGTCAAAAGTAGGGATTGTGTGGAAGTGGGTTAAGAGAATTTGTAGACGACAAATTAAAGGTGGCAAAAAAAGACGAAATTTGTCTTAGATTTATAGGATAGGAAACATTGTGGGAAAAGGAGAAAATGCTGGTTACCAGCATTTTCTCCTTTCTCCCATTATGTTTTCAAAAGTTTGATTTCAGAGAGGTCGTAAAACTCGAGGTTATGAAGGAAAAAGAGCTTAACCGTTTGATTCTTGGAAAAAAGTACAAGAGAATATTTCGTTGTAAAAGATATTCAAAATAATGAGACTTACCAAATACATAAAAATGTATAAATGAAAGTCATTCTATACCAGACAACAATGGCCGCCACGATATAACTAAAATAATGTTGAAAACTGCATAAAAACGCCATAAAAAAGAATAAACATTTTAGGCTATATGCTATGGTGTACTTCCAAAACCTCGTAACTACAGCTTGTAACAAGCTGTAGTTACGAGGTTTTGGAAGTACACCGACGATATGCCAAAAGTATCGACGATGTCAGCCTGTACTTTTCACACCGACTGATATATGTCGAAACTTTTTTGCTATTTGAAAATATTGTGCATGTCAAAGGAGCATTCTACCTCCAGGTCAGGTAGATGAAATGCATTTAATCCTTTCCCAAACGACGAATTTTGGACTCTTCCAAACCAAAAGATTTTGCAGACGACAATTTAAGATTTGGAGAAAATGGCAGAAAGTTCTCAAAAAGGGTAGAAAACACTGTGGGAATAGGAGAAATTGCTCGTTACGAGCAATTTCTCCTTTTCCCACAGTGTTTTCAAAAGGCTTTTACTGCAGACACGTAAAAACCAGGGCTTGTTTGGGAAAGGGTTAAAGGATTTCTAGTTTGCGATGACCTTGGATCTGCGTCATATACCCTGTTTCAGATTATGTATCGAACAAAGATTTTACTCTTTACCTACCGACATAACTTCAGACTGCTCCAAACTGACAGCACTTGCAGATGACAAAATAAACGTGACTCATTCATTGAAATTTGTTTTTCAGCAGGGTAGAAAACATTGTGGGAAAAGGAGAAAATGCCAGTTACCAGCATTTTCTCCTTTTCTCACAATGTTTTCAAAAGGCTGCTTTCTCAGGGTCTAAAAAAAAAACAGGGATTGTTTGGTAACGGTTTAAAAGTGCGCATATTGAATGCACTTGCAGTCGACAATATGTTTCGAGATGTCAACATTTCTACAAACAGCAAATGGGAATAAATGCAAGCCTAAGAAAAATAACTCCAACGTTTAAATATTCTTTTAGTTATATAGAATGACATTTTAACAACAATCAACAATTTTCTCCTCAAACAGTACGAAATTAAAACAAAATAATGATATTAAAAGTTGACATTTTGACCAATCAGGTCTAGAATCAAGTCTAAAAAGCACAGGTAACATCATCATATTATCTGGTTCATTTAACCTGACCCAGGTCAAAATCATTTACAAGATGTGTGTATAATTCTCACTAATTTTGTTAATATTTAAAAAAAAAATGGACCTGTCCTTTATATTTGAAGGGTATTATTTAACTAACATATACAGGTAAGTGGAGTTTCAGTTTTACTCCTGAAATTTAAATTGACAGGCACCGAGGCTTAACTCTTTACCACACGAGAAAATTTTAGACTGGTCCAAATTGAAAGCATTTGCAGACGACAAAATAAAAGTGACTGAAAATAGAAATTTGTTCTGGGAAGGGTAGAAAACACTGTGGGAAAAGGAAAAAAATGCTGGTTACCAGCATTTTCTCCTTTTCCCATAGTGTTTTCAAAAGGCTTCTTTCTCAGGGGCGTCAAAAGTAGGGATTGTGTGGTAATGGGTTAATATGGCTATTGTCGGTGTGACGAGGGTAAATAATAACATAGAGTAACAGTAAATAATAACATATAGTAACAGTTCTGGTTGAAAATTTACAGCAGAATCAGCAGCAGAAACGACGACAACAACAACATCATCATCATCATTAGAAACAATGACAACAACAACAACGAGAAAGGCAGAAGCGTACCTTGATATCAACAGAAACAATTTTATTAAATGATTTAAGGGAGATATTCATTTTTTTTCTCACAAATTTGAAATATAATTTTCCTAATTGCTTCTTAACTATTTCTTGTTTCTCTTCATGAATTTCGTAAAAAACTTTTTTTTTTTTTATTTAGGTCCACCTGACAAAATTGATCATTCAGCCACTTCCCTGTTATTTCAGTTATATACCGTGAATAAAGGACCGTAACGTGATTTCAGGTTTTTTCATTTTTTTTTTTCACAAAAATCATTTAACTCATTACCAAACGACAATATTTTAGGCTTGTCCAAATCGAAAGCATTTGCAGACGACAAAATGAAAGTGACTGAAAATTTGAAATTAGTTTTGTAAAGGGTAGAAAGCATTGTGGGAAAAGGAGAAAATGCTGGTTACCAGCATTTTCTCCTTTACCCACAATGGTTTCAAAAGGCTTCTTTTCTAGGGGCTTCAAAAGTAGGGATTGTGTGGTAATGGGTAAATAAAGAATAAATTGTATACAACATACAGTCTTTGGATTGTATGTAACTCTGTTTGAGACAACAACTCAAGTAGGGGCCAAATGATTATCATTTGTTTAGGAAAAGGTGGAAAAACACAAATTGCTGCTGGCCAACATTTCTCCTTTTCCCAACTATTTCTTCAAAAGTTCTCTTTTCAGCTTTGTTACAGGGTTAATATTTTTTCTTTGATATATACAGACCCATTTAAAACAGGAAAAATATATTTTGACAAAATCTGAATTATCTCCCTTTAAGAAAATGAGGTAAAGTTTCGCTCCATCTTTTGGACGATCCTATGTTTCACAATCCATTTTGAACTTCTTAGTCCGTCTGGAACGTTTAATATTTGGCGTTGTCTTTGTTCAAAGCTTCCTCAAATCCAAGCGGTCCTGTTTATATAAATACAATGAACCTTTTCAAAATGCACAGTATATAAATTGGTTATTACTCATTTTGATGAAAAAAATACCTATAAGAAGTATTTCAAGCGCTCGATTTTAGTTAAAAATTGTTTAAAGGTGTATACATAGCTTATCTTGGGGCCACGTCCAAATTTCAGATCCAGCGATCCCATTGGCTGAAACGTTCTCTCTAACCAATCAGATAACGTGTCATGAAATTTTGCCAATAAGCTTGCTAAATGAATTAAATGAGACGTTCAAGTAGACAGAGGAAAAAAAAAAGAGTAGAAAAACGAATAATTATATTTCAAACTTTTTTTTTAGCGAAAAATATCGCCTTATCGGACAGTGAAGATCAGAGATCAGACTGCACATTGATTCTTATGTTTGTGGAAACGCTAAGCATAAACTTAGAGTTCCTTAAAAACACGTGAAAAAAAAGGAAACTCAGAAACCGAAAAAGAGATTAAAGGCTGGCAGCTGAACAGATTTTGCACCTATGAGACCACCACTATTTGTCTTGCAACGAACTTCTTTGGAATCATTGCAGTAAAAGAGAAATTGCTTATAAAGATCATTTCTGTACTTTTCCAGAATATTTTCACTTTTAAGATATAATTACATAACCAAATACCTTTCTTTTCTCCAGCGACAAAGGGTGTAGGAAAATCGTCATCATTAATTATTATCTTCTCATCCCTGTTGAAAGGAAAAATTGACATAATAGAACAAGTAGACAATCACTATATTTTCATATCAAGGTGGTAAGGAATTACCTCCCTTTCGTTAAGATTACCAAAAGACGAAATAAGTAAATCTAGTAAGAATTAAATTTGAAAACAACAACGGTCATTGAAAATAAGCAAAAAATGTGACAGATAATGTATTATCATATAATAATATTATTAGCATTATTGTAATCATAATTTAAAAATGTAAAAAAAAAAATGTGCCTTTTCCGAATTGCAGAATGTTCCTATTCATAATCTGCATGTAGGTTAACAGTCACTGCGGACACAGTAATTGTAATTTAATCTTGTTTATCCATTCAGCCATATATTTATTGCGACCTACTGCACTGAAGTTTTTTTTAAAATAGACAAAAATTCGTTGTATACCTTTCCCAAACAAGCTCTTGTTTTCACGTGTCTGCAGTACAAGTCTTTTGAAAACACTGTGGGAAAAGGAGAAATTGCTCGTAACGAGCAATTTCTCCTTTTCCCACAGTGTTTTCTACCCATTTGGAGAACTTTCTGCCATTTTTATCAAATTTGAAATTGTCGTCTGCTAACCGTCTTTCAGTTTCGAAGAGTCTAAAATTTGTCGTTTGGGAAAGGGTTAACTCATTACCAAACGACACAATTTTAGGTTTGTCCAAATCGAAAGGATTTGCAGACGCCAAAATAAAGGTGACTGTAAATTTGAAATTTGTTTTGTGAAGGGTAAAAAACATTGTGGGAAAAGGAGAAAATGCTGGTTACCAGCATTTTCTCCTTTACCCACAATGTTTTCTAAAGGCTTCTTTCTCAGAGTCGTCAAAAGTAGGGATTGTGTGGTAATGGGTATTTTTTTCGCATATGTTACTTACTCGTCCCCGTGACAACACGTACAACACTGATCACAGCCCAAACGACAGTCTTTGTTATCCGGACAACTTTTCGGCAGGCACTGTCCAAATGTATTCCAGCGCCAGCATAACACCAGCAAATACCCGAAAATACATGCTTTTAAAACAAAAACAAAAAATAACTTTATCAAATCATGTTCTCCATGATCAATAGTGATGAAAGAACTATGCAGTATATTAGAGCAGCGAAAGTGTCATTTGAAAAGTAAAAAAAACCCAAAGGATTTTAAGGTAGAAATGTATATAAAGATGGGGCTAAATTCATCCGCAAATAAGTTTCGACTCATGTCAGCCTGCGCAGTCTGCGCATGCTGACATAAGTTGAAACCCTTTTGCTATTTGTGGATTTTTTTGCATGCCGAAGGACCATATCCGTACCTTGCACAACTTTCTTTCTAAGCCATCGGCTCCTTTCCCAAATATCCCATCGTCGAAACAATGGTCAGCGGTGGTAGAAAAATTAATTCTGTCAGAATGACTATCATCAATCCTCGGAAATAAATTGGCCAAGCTAGGGATCGTTGTGCAAGAAGAGGCTTGAAGAAGGAAAATAACAAGAATAAGAAGATGAACAACAACGACGATGATGACGATGACGACGACAACAACAAGAACAGGTTCACATAGATTGCGGTGATCAGCATTATCTTCCGCTAGATGGCATTCTACAAATTCACATCTATCTAATTTGGGCATTCTGGGTACAGAACCGAACTACTTCTCTGCGTGACAACCGTTACTTTGAATTTCGAGCTAATATAAACGTTTACTTAATAAACCGCTACCTGGTGCGATTCATTTCAGGAATGAAGAGAATTTTATTTTTTTCATGGAGGTATGAAAAAAAAACCTAAAAGTGTGATTAGGGCTTTTTTTTTCATACCTCCATGAAAAAAATAAATTTCTCTTCGTTCCTTATATAATTTAATATTACAGACAACATCCACCTGCAGAAATAATTCAAACTGCATTCATTTTCTTTAGTTTTAAATCTAATGTTGGAGCTTTTAAAGTTCCTTCCATCATATTTGCATGGCACAAGAGTGTAACAAGGAAGCAGTTTTCAGATCCCCAATACTGAAAATTAACCAATAGAATGAAAGTAAAGGAGCAAAGCAGTGTGTAGGACCCTCAAAGTAAAAGTAGTTCCGGCTCTGCTGAAAATTTTTTTTCCATGGAGCTATGAAACATTTTTTTCAGCCAATCAGAACTCGCCAATTTGCATGAAAACAACTGATATTAAAATATTCAGCTATGATCAGCAGTTTTGAGAAATCTGGAGCTAAAACAGGCCTGGTTACTCCTCAAACGTATTGATAATAGCCATTTTCTCCATTGCTACTTTATAACGCGTATTACTACAATACCCCTTATATTGGGTGGAGAGATGCGTCATAGCAGACAGGTCGAATCTTCGAAGAATATGACATGCGCAGACAACGCGGTGATTGGTTAAGTTCTATTAATAAGACTGTAAATGATCAAACCTGCTACAAAACAAGCCAAAATAGTCAAGGCGACTGTCGATTCGTCTGATCCATAGTCGTAGCCAGCTGTCACAGCTGTCGTAGTCGATTGTGTCGTTCCGAGTTCCGGTGTAATCGTCAAGGAAACAGTAGCAGTTCCGGTCAGTTGTGGGCTGCCGTTATCCGTTGCATAAACTTTGAATGAGTACGGGCCGTTTCCATTTGCAATGTCAAACGTATACTTTATAAAAGACAAAGATTAAAGCGAAGTGTTACTGACACTATTACAAAGGCTACTAAGTTTTAAACAGACTCAATTTTTTTCCCGATCACAATAATAATAAGGAGAGAGAAATACAAGCTAGAGACAAAGTGTGTAAAAATATTTGACCCGTCACTCGAAAAGGGACCTCTGGGAATTCTGTACATCAATTAGATGAAAACAGATCAAAGATAGTGCAAGTCAGTTTAAGTTGATAGTTTAAGGATTATTTTTCGCAATTCCCAGATGTTCCCTTTTTGCGTGACAGGTCACGTATGTTTGATTCTACCAATAAGGTCATAAATAGCAAGTAACACTTTCTATCCCACAGTGTATTGTTGTAACGTTTGTTTGCCATGTGTTTCCGATTAAAAGTCGTAATTAAATAATGTTTAAATAAAAACATTTCATAGCTGAAAATACTCGCGTCTTCCGATGAGGACCATTCACACGAGCATTTTTTTTCCCAAAAACTGACTTTGATGAAGTTGTGAATTCAAAATACATATATCTATAAGAAAAAGATAATAATTCATTTCTTTCATTCTTTCTTTAATATTTTTATACGTAGATTTTCTCACCTGTAGAATAAGCTTGTCATTCTGAACCATAAAATAATCTGTCATGGCGACATTTTCCAGCGTATAGTTGTAAATATTGTTTGTTACCGTCAGATCATTATCCGTCACGGTGAACGTCGTTAGTTCCGTAGAAATAGCGGTAGACGAGTTGACGTTAACGTTGTAAACGACTGGATTGAAGATCGGCATGTTGTCGTTAACGTCGTATACCGTTACACTGTATGTCAGTGTGACACTGTGAAATAAAAGGAAAGAAATAAAATAAGAAGGATGTGAGCCTGTGATACAGAACACAGTTTCTTCGTGATGTAATTGTAAGAAGCCCAAAAACGATGATATTATCGAAAATAAATCATAGGTTTAACACACTGCTGAAAGCTGTTGTATGCGATAAATCTCTTTTCAAAACTGTATTAAACAACAACACCAACGACGTCAATAACATTAACACAACTCGACATAATGCCGTACTTACGATAAATCATATCTATCTGTAATGCTGACATCAACATAACACGATGTTGGTGCCCCGTTTTCCAAGTCATAGTTGCTTTTAACGTAGACGGAACCATTCGTACTGATGACGTTGAGATATGAACTTCCGGTTCCGCCTGTAATGTTCCAAGTGAAAGTTTCAGCATTGTCACCGTCCGAAACACTGTAGGAAGGGTTCCCAACGTGATATCCAGCCTGTCGAAAACAACAACTCTTTAGAAGAAGAAGAAGAAGAAGAAGAAGAAGAAGATTACTATATTATTGTTATTAATATTAGACTGCAGGTCAGCTGGCTGCTAGATGAATGAAAGGGATGGATAACTCAATATACGGTAATTGGATGAATGGATGGTTGGATAGTTGAATGGATGGATTGATGGATTGATGAATGGGTATTGGATTCTATGGCATTTAACGCCGTTTACAACATTATTTCAGTTCTAAGGTGGCTGATGTACCTATCCATTTCTTCCTGGAGTCTGTTACCATTACTCATGTTCTTCCCAAGCGAATGGCTGCTTTCCCACATTACCATCGTTGATACAATGATCAAAGGTGAGACAGGAACTAGCCCTGTCATCATGACTATCGTCAATCCTCGGAGAGAAGTCGACTGTGGTGGGCTTCGAACCAGCAGCCCTGGTTTCTAAGTCCCGTACGCTACAGAATGTGTCACATGCGCTAGGTGGGTGGAGGGATGGATGGATGAATATGATAGGATGGGGTAAGATAGATAGATAGATAGACAGATAGATAGATAGATAGATAGATAGATGGATGGATGGAAGGATGGATGGATGGATGGATAGATAGATAGATAGATAGATAGATAGATAGATAGATAGATGGATGGATGGATGGATGGATAGATAGATAGATAGATAGATGGAAGGATGGATGGATGAATATGTTAGGGTGGGGTAAGATAGAAAGAAAGATAGATAATAAGATAGAAAGAAAGAAAGAAAGAAAGAAAGAAAGAAAGATAGATAGATAGATAGATAGATAGATAGATGGATTGGAGGATGGATGGGAGGATGGATGAATGGATATGATAGAATGGGGTAAGATAAATAGAAAGATAGATCATAAGATATAATAAGGTAGATAGATAGATAGATAGATAGATAGATAGATAGATAGATACCGCAGTTTCATTCATAACGAAAGACTGTGTGGTTACTGGCGGGACGAGAGTTGGCGCTTCTGCAATGTCGCCCACATTAATTGTCAGTAACACCTGATCTGGTGCATATTCAACCCCGTCAAAAGCGTTTGCGTAAATTTTGTACACTGCCTGCGACTCGAAATCGAGCGTGTGACCTACAGATAGAGCAACGGCAACTTCGGTCGTCCCAGATGACGGATTTGTTTCTGAAAATTAAAAAGGTAAGATCTATTTAGTTTCAACTGCACACGCCACACGTGTACACACATAAAACAAAACAAAAAAAAACTTCCAAATCATATTTAACTCATTACCAAACCACAATATTTTGGGCTTGCCCAAATTAAAAGCGTTTGCAGACGACAAAATAAAAGTGACTGAAAATTTGAAGTTTGTTTTGTGAAGGCTAGAAAACATTGTGGGAAAAGGAGAAAATGCTGGTTACCAGCATTTTCTCCTTTTCCCACAATGTTTTCTAAAGGCTTCTTTCTCAGGGGCGTCAAAAGTAGGGATTGTGTGGTAATGGGTTAATTAATAACGAGAGTACAACGCCTCTGCAAATGTCATTAAACTGATCAGTTCTAACATGCGTTGTGTGTGTGGTATTTTTCGCCGTATTTCAGTAATTTAACAATCGTAAAATTCGTCGATAAGCCTATACTTCGAAAACCTCGTAACTACGGCTTGTTACAAGCTGTAGTTACGAGGTTTTTGAAGTATACCGACGAAATTAATCCATCCATTCCTTGTGTTTCTTTTTACGAGCAAAGCACTCATTTTTCATTTCAAGCCCCTGACTGCTTTCCTAGGTAAAAAACTTTGAAAAATGCTGATAGGTTATGGGGTAATCATGAACAGCAAACGGTGGTGATCTGAAACCAGGTTGCACGCTCTGTGCAGTCTTAACTTGATTTATACCGTCCTCAAAAACCCATGTTTTGGTTAAAATGGTTGAATTTAACAGAAGTTTCAACACACCCGTCAGAGTAAATGTATATTGTCCGTCGGTGGGATCGTACGTGTACGACATCATCGGGCTGACACCGTCTGAGTCTGTTGCTGTAAACGTGTGAAGTACGGTACCGGACGGTGTCTCGGAACTTTCATTTCTGTGTACGGTTACCGGATAGGTCCCGGAAAATGTCGGGGCAGCTCCTACATAAAATAAAATAAAAATGTAATATAGATAACTGAGAAAATTGTTAGCCAAGGAAGAAGAAAGAAAAATGCTGGTTATAAACATTTCCTTCTCATTCCTCGGTATGTTCTGGCCCTTTCAAAGAAAAACATAGGATTATTTAAGCTATATTTGATTTGTGGCCAAAAAAGATTCAATGTGACCGAAGTTCGAAGATTTTGTCATTTGTTAAAAGAAAAAGATAAGATATTCGAATTAGTATTTTTCGAAATACCATAGTGTTTCCTTTGTGCAAGGGGAAATTTTGGGGTTGGAATTCTAGAGACATTGTTTAGTTGAAGTAATATTGAGAGGCCTTTTAGAGACCAAAAAGTAAGCAAGGTTGGAGTTAAAATGCATTTAACCCTTCCCACAAAATACCGACTTATAACGACCCTGAACAAAGAAGCCTCTTGAAAACATTGTGGGAAAAGGAGAAAATGCTGGTAAACAGCATTTTCTCCTTTTCCCACAGTGTTTTCTACCCCATCGAAAGAAATCGCATCACTGAGCCTCTCTAAAATTGTCGTCTGGAAATGCTTTCAATTTGGACAAGTCTAAAATTTTGTTGTGTGGTGAAGGGTCAAACCTAAATCATACCGTTTAAAAATATGCAAATTATGTTAAAGATGATATTCCTTTACTGCACGGTCGGTACAAGTCTTATTCGCAGAAAAGGGGAAAAAAAAGAAATTTTAAAGGCAGGTAAAAAGTAAAAAGAAAGATGGAGCGACTGTGAAACTTTTCCATAGTCTTTATATCAATTTTAACATCCGCCCTGTTTACTTTTGGCAGTTTGGTAGTTACTGCTGTATAAACATGAATTATCATGAAAAGTGAACTTCTACACTATTCAAGGGAAAGTTCAGAGGTTTTTTTTAATGGAAAACTGACTTAAAGTAACAGTCAATATACTTTATTTACATATATATTTACATATTTCACACACGTATGGTCTCTTTTTACAACTTTATATTATATTCATATGTAAATTATGTTTAGAAATTACTCTATTCCTGTCAAAAAGAAGTTTCTAAAATCTTACCGAAAACAGAACCTTGCACGAAATACAAACACAATATCCAAAATAACATTTTCTTTTAGAACTATTCACCACCTTCTGAAGAAAATCAAAATACATGTAAATAAATCGGAATGGCTAAATGATCGAAAATACAGTACATGAATATCCGTTCAGTGTTACATAGACTGTTTTGTTTCAGTTAATTTGACACTTAAATGTACTGAATTCACTTCGTGTAACTGAACTACTTAAAAAATGTTTGGGTTCCAATAAACAATAAAGAAAAAGTCACAAAAGACTTTCATGCGATTGTCAATACTTCAATCGAACACGGCAGTTCTATTTAATTTATATGGTGCATATATATAGCTTGAAACATGATAACGTCATACGCCAGTTCCTTCTCTACTAACTTGATCAGAACGACCTACAAGTACTTCGAGAACTAAATTAGATTTTCCACTATGATCTATGTTCAAGTCTAATAGCAGATAGAGGATGACGTAGATCGAAGATCAGACAACACGCTCTGTGCAGTCTAATCTTGGACTACACAGTTCGCAAGGGCATGATAAGTCACCACCATTTACATTTAACCCATTACCACACAATCTGTACTTTTGACGACCCTGAGAAAGAAGGCTTTAGAAAACATTGTGGGAAAAGGAGAAAATGCTGGTAACCAGCATTTTCTCCTTTTCCCACAATGTTTTCTACCCTTCACAATGCGCTTCACAAACGAAATTTCAAATTTTCAGTCACTTTTATTTTGCCGCCTGCAAATGCTTTCAATTTGGACAAGTCAGAAATTTTGTCGTTTGGTAATGAGTTAATTTTTTTACTACACGACAAAAATTTTTAGTCTAGTCCAAACTGAAAGCACTTTCAGACGACAATTCCACTGTTTCCCAAAACATACAATTTGTCATTCAAATGGTAAAAATAATTGTGGGAATGTTTTTTTAAAGGCCCCTAACAAAGTGAGGTCAAAACTTGGTCTTGTGTGCTAAAGATTTAAATCCTTCTCGTGTGTTATTCATATCTTGAAACAATGATGAGTACTCTCTTACAAAGAGACCAGTTGCTTTCAGGTCGTAGAATGGTTGAAAAAGAAATAAAAATAGACCTTTTCTTTAGTGACTATTACTACATCTTTTACTAATAAAAATGCAGAAACTATAAACCAAAACCGAAACCCCGTGTCTTACAGGTTCTATCCACCCGTTGTCTGCGCATGACATATTCTTCGAAGATTTTACTTGTCTTTTATGACGCATCACTAGCCCCAAAAGCGGGAAGACTGTAATATTACGCTCTATAAAGTAGCAATGGAGAAAGTAGCTGTTATCAATACATTTGAGGAGAAATGAGACCTGCTTTAGCTCCAGATTTCTCTAAACTGCTGATCATATCAGAGTGAATTGCACGAGGTAGCGTTTTATTGAGTAAATGTTTATTTTAGTTTGAAATTCTTGAAAGTAACGGTTGTCGCGTAGGAAAGTGGTTCGGTTCTGTACCCAGGATGCCCAGATTAGATAGATGGGTATTTATAGAATGCCATCTAGCGGGAGAAAATGCTATCCACCATCATCTGAGCCAAGTCGATTTGGCATAAAGGTAAAGTGAAATGGGCAAAAAAGAAAAACAAAACGAAAAAAAACAAAGAAAATGTTACGGTTTTATTAATTTCAATAAATGACTGTTGAAGCGTTAAAGTGACAATGGATATAAGACATATAACTGTGACAGTTTTTTGAACCTTTTAACCCATTACCACACAATCCCTACTTTTGACGACCGTGAGAAAGAAGCCTATAGAAAACATTGTGGGAAAAGGAGAAAATGCTGGTAAACAGCATTTTCTCCTTTTTTCAAAATGTCTTCTACCCTACGCAAAACAAATTTCAAATTTTCAGTCACTTTTATTTTGTCATCTGCAAATGCTATTAATTTGGACAAGCCAAAAATTTTGTCGTTTGGTAATGAGTTAACTGTTGGACCCACGCGTTTTCGATACTGGGTAAAAACAAAAGGGATTTAAAAAAAAAAACAGCGTGAGAAGAGGAGAACGTGCTGTCTGACCGTGGATCGATACCGAACGTTTAAGAATACCCTTGGTTAACCCTTCCCAAATAATACCTGGTTTTTACGACCTTGCAATAGGAGTCTTTTTTGAAAATATTGTTGGAAAAGGAGAAAATGCTGGTAACCAGCATTTTCTCCTTTTCCCACAATGTTTTCCACTCTTATATAGTCAAGTTTCAATTTTAGATTCGCATTTATTTTGTCGTCTGCAAATGCTTTCAATTTGGACATATCTAAAATTTTGTTGTTTGGTAAAGATCTGAAGAACGCCGCGTGCAGGTAGGAAAGCTCGACACCAGGGTACATATTCGCCAACCATTCTTAAAGTAACAGGACTTCTGATTGGCTAAACCAAATGGTTTAGCCAATCAGAAGTTCTGTTACTTTCACATTGAAAAAAATCTGGAGAAAAAGACTAAGAATGTTCTGAAGAATGGTTGGTGAATACGGACTCGGTTGTATTTCCCTGTGAATATTCTATATAGATATAAAAGGGGGCTCGACAGTAACTGTGTCACAGCTATTTTATAGGTTATACCCTCTTTCGGGATGCTTACCTGTATTCATAGTAAACATTTTATCCAAGTTTTATATTTCACCCCAGGCAATATTTTGGTTTTTCCTATCGACCCCAAAGTTTTAGCACGTTAAGAGTTAAATTTTGTTGTTTGTTAAATAGTTAATATAGATCATAATAATCTTTATTAGAGTCTCATTCATGTACAACAATATTTACAACTGATATAAAAGACATGGAAGTACATGTACATGACCATTCTATATAGAATTATAAGAGACTATCATAAAAACAATGCCATAAAATGTAAGTTTTTGCAATCTGTCGAAGACAACACTAACATAAACAGGGCTGTGACAATATTTCCGTATTTTCTTCGAAAATGGCAAGATAAACATCTCTGAGTTTCATATGGATTGCCACGGTTTTAAGGCATATCCTCTATAGTTGGTGCTGAGGCAGGTTACATATCTGTACACTGTAGTTACTGTTGTCATTTGTAGACCACGTGATAGGTGTTTGTCTTTGAAAGGACAAAAAACAAAGTAAGCAAAAAAAGAAAAGGAGAAAGAGAGACCACAATTTTCCTCTATTCCGACATTTTTCCCCTTCAAAAGTTGTCTTCCATAGGGCCGTTAAAGCACAGATTTTTTTTTGTTTCGCACCATCTGTATAGTGCATGCACAACAAATGCCTTTAAAATAGATTAAAAAATATAGCGTCTCAGTATTGAGACTGATGGTATACAAAAAAGCATCACAAATCACTGCGTAAAGAGCGACGAAATTTAAAACAACTTTTACTCAGTCTTTTATGTACAGTTAATACCGAGAAGGAATTGTCAGCGGCAAAGCAAGTCGCCTTGTTGTCTTTCCAGTGAATTGTACAATAATAAGTGCATATCGGGAATGTCTTGTAGAGGATTAAAGCAGATGCAGTTTTATTAATTGCCTAATTAGGCCTACCATTGTCCAGGTACAATCCTGATAGACCTGTCGGGTAGAACTGTATTATATATGTCTTGTCTTCAGTCTCATGTCTGTGAGTAGGCTCATTCTTTCGATAAATAGAGATAGACAATAAAATTTTAATCCAATACGGTAAATACGAAAAAGACATCGCCTATCACTAAGTAAAGGGGGGGGGGGGCGAAATCAAATGAGACGATTCCCTCAGTTTTTCATTTGCAGAAGAATCTTTTGCATCCAAACAAGTCTTCTTTGGTCTTCTGTTAGTAAATCCAAGAAAAGCTTTGTTTAACCCTTTACTCCATAGATACTCATTTCTACGCATTGCTTGTAGGAGCCTTTGGAAAACATTGTGGAAAAAGGTGAAATTGCTCGTCACGAGCAATTTCACCTTTTGCCACAATGTTTTCTATGCTGTCAAAAGGTGTCATATACATATAAGAAACAGTTTCATCCTTGCTGTTATTTATGGTCAATTAGAGATATCATAGACATGCCCTATGGGGTAAAGGGTTAAAAGAAAAAAAGAAACCTTTCTGTTTCTTATCTAGTAGTAGTTTCAGGCTAACTCGGGTCACATGATTTCCCAATGTTCACGTGATTTCCTGGAACATTCTCAGCGGGCGGCATGGAGTTTCGAAACAGAGGAAGACAAGTCGATCCAAAGAAAGACAAGATGATCCAGAGAAAAAGTCAAGTAGGTCTTTTATCTGTTGGCTTTGTGAAGATATTGTATATTTTTTTTCTGTATATGCGACAGGAAGAGAAACTGCTTAGAGACATTTAACTAACAATCTGTGTGGGGTCCCATTCTTACAATGAATGAATTATCTATTCTTTACTCTATAGGCATGTAGGAAGTAATTCAAGATGGGGGTGGGGGGCTAACTTGTATTTTTTGGAAAATTTTGCACGGATTGAAACTCTCTGCGACAAAGGGTAATTTCAATTACCATGGTTGTCAAAATTATTGGGGGGGGGGGAAATTAGTTCCCCCCTCCCAGCCCCCTCTGTTCCTACGGGCCTGCTCTACATTAGAAATGATCTTTAGGGCACTAAGCAGAGTTTTGGCTTTCAATTTAAGCTGTTTCAGTCAATGGTCAGATGCCTCATAACATGCAGTCTGAACTGGCATAGAGTGTGATCCTGATGTATGGTGCCACCGAAAGCACTTGAAAATATACTGTGTGCTCAGAAAGCTTTGTTCATGAAATAGGCAAAGCAATGATTTCTTAACCCACTACCATAGAATCCTGACTTTTAACTTTTAATCCTGAGAAAGAAGCCTTTTGAAAACATTGTGGGCAAAGGAGAAAATGCTGGTAACCAGCATTTTCTCCTTTGCCCGCAATGTTTACTTCCTTACCATAAACAAACTTCAAATTTTTACTCAATCAATTTTGCAGTCTGCAAATGCTCTCAATTTGGACCAGTCTAAAATTTTGTCATTTGGTAAAAGACTTAAGACAATTTGAATCAAGATCAGACAACACAAACATACAAGCTGATCTTATATCAACAATGCCAGCTGATGGTAACTCATTACCTTGTAACCAGCATTTTTTTTTCCTTTTCCACAAACTTTTGTAGTCTTACCGGGGATTGTAGATTAGAGACAACCCCTGGTCTTCCCTATCCTCCAGTGACAGAAAAATACCATTGACTCTTTACCACTCTAAGAAAGAAGCCTTTTGAAAATATGGTTGAAAAAGGAGAAAATGCTGGTAACCAACATTTTTTTCCTTTTCCACAAAGCTTTCCACAGTCTTACAAGGGATTGTAGATTTGATACAATCCCTGGTCTTCCCTATCTATCCACTAAAGAAAAATACCATTAACTATTTACCACACAATCCCGACTTTTAACCACCTTAAGAAAGAAGCCTTTTGAAAATATGGTGGAAAAAGGAGAAAATGCTGGTAACCAACATTTTTTTCCTTTTCCACAAAGTTTTCCACAGTCTTTCCAGGAATTGTAGATTAGAGACAACCCCTGGTCTTCCCTATCTTCCAGTGAAAGAAAAATACCATAGACTATTTACCTCACAATACTGACTTTAAGTCACCCTAAGAAAGGAGCCTTTTGAAAATATGGTGGAAAAAGGAGAAAATGCTGGTAACCAACATTTTTTTCCTTTTCCACAAAGTTTTTCACAGTCTTACCAGGGATTGTAGATTAGATACATGTACAATCCCTGGTCTTCCCTATCTATCCACTAAAGAAAAATACCATTAACTCTTTGCCACACAATACTGACTTTTACCCACCCTAAAAAAGAAGCCTTTAGAAAATATGGTAGGAAAAGGAGAAAATCCTGATAATCAGCATTTTCTCCTGTCCCACAATGTTTTCTACCCTTCACAAAACAATTTTTAATTTTTGAGCCATGTTTAATTTTGTCTACAAATGTTTACGATTTGGGCCGGTCTACAATTTTGTCGTTTGGAAAAGAAGTAAATTTTCATATATCAGATGCAAATGCTTTCATTATAGAGAAGCCTGATAATTAATATTTTCTTCAACTCTTTACCAAAGAACAAAACTTTAGATTTGTCCAAACTGAAGACAACTGCAAACTATAAGCTCAGCATGGCTCAGATGGTGGGGTTTGTCTTTGAAACTGTTTGACCCTTTAACAAATGACAGACTTTTGGACTAGACCAAATTGAAAGTATTTGCAGACAACAATTCAACTCTTGCTGAAAAGATAATCTCTGTCTATGATAGGGTAGAAAACATTGTGGGAAAAGGAGAAAATGCTGGTTACCAGCATTTTCTCCTTTTCCCACAATGTTTTCAAAAGGCTACAATTCCAGACCCGTAAAAACAAGGGATTGTTTAGGAAAGGGTTAACCCCTTAACAAACAACAAAATTTTGGACTTGTCCAAATTCAAAGTATTTGCAGACGACAAAATAAATGTGAATGAAATATTGAAAATTGACTTGGAAAGGGTAGAAAACATAGTGGGAAAAGGAGGAAGTGCTGGTTTCCAGTAAAATAAATGTGAATCAAACATTGAAAATTGATTTGGAAAGGGTAGAAAACATTGTGGGAAAAGGAGGAAATGCTGGTTACAGCATTTTCTCTTTTTCCCGTAATGTTTTCTAAAGGCTTCTTTATCAGGGTTGTCAAAAGTAGGGATTATGTGGTAGTGGGTTAAAACAGTGTGGGAAAAGGAGAAAATGCTGGTTACAAGCAGAGCCCCAGATAAGAGGGAGTGATGGTATTCTAAATCCATTATTCCTCTTTGAAACCTTATGTTGTGGATACTCATGAGAGTCGTCTCGATGAGAGGATTCTAATGTGTACCCACAACATAGAGTTTACTGGACGATCATAGGGTTTAGTGGAGGATAGTCAGTATTTTCAATTTTGAAATCAAAATCACTCCCTCTATCTTGAGCTCTGTACAAGTATTTTCTGCTTTTCCCAAACTGTTTTCAAGTCCTTTCTTCTTCAGGACCTTGGGAACTTGATATTATGTGGTAAACAGTAAACAGAGTTTGCTATTAAAGCTCTTTCACCTCTTTAACCCTTTACTCCATGGATACTTATTTTTACACATTGCTTGTAAGAGCCTTTGGAAAACATTGTGGCAAAAGGTGAAATTGCTCGTCACGAGCAATTTCACCTTTTGCAACAATGTTTTCTATGCTATCAAAAGGAGTCATATACACATAAGAAACAGTTTCATCCTTGCTGTTATTTAGGGTCAATTAGAGATACCATAGAAATGCCTTATGGGGTAAAGGGTTAAGTGCCTTTGTGGCAAATGTAGATCAAGATCAGACTGCACTAATAATTCAGTCTGATATTTTATATCTATTTTTTTTCCATCACAGTACATGAACTGGGGATTTTCTTCCTTTCTTAAGGGGCTGAATTGCTGCCCCATTCTCAATCAAAAATAGTGTATTTTTTCCCAATTGCATGATTACTTTTCTCAATCAGATGCTACAATAAGAAAATTGCCATGCACACCTAATGAATCAGCCAGAGTTTTTCTGGTTGCTCAAAATTTCATTTTTTGACATTATTTTTACCAAATTACCCTTTAACCCTTTACCACTTTTAACGACTCTGAAAACATTGAGGGAAAAGGAGAAAATGCTGGTAACCAGCATTTTCTCCTTTTCCCACAATGTTTTCCACCCTGCTGGAAACAAATTTAAATTTTTTAGTTACTTTTTTATTGTTGTCTGCAAGTGCTTTCAATTTGGACCAGTCTAAAATTTTGTCGTTTGGTAAAGAGTTAAAATTCAACCACTGAGGGCACTGGATGCAATTCAAGCAGTAAATCTTAGGCCTCGGGAAGGGCAAGACACATTTGAATTTTGTCTTTGCATGTTATGATTGGTTTTGCATAGCATGATCCCCTGGAGGTCTTGAATCTTTTTTTTTTTATTTTTCATGAAAGGTTTGGTGACATTGAATGGTCAAATAAATTGAGAATGAATCATATATAAGCACTATGCTTTGGCAAAAACTAAAGTGGAATTTAATTGCAATAGTGATTTTTTTCTTTTAATTCATTACCTAGTCAGTGAATTCCTTGCACCGGTTACTATCCAGACTGCATAGAGATTTAGAGAAGGGCTGATTACTTTGTGGGATCCGGGAAAAATAGGTGCCACATGACAGAAAATTTTTAACCCTTTACTCAATAGATACTCATTTCTACGCATTGCTTGTAGGAGCCTTTGGAAAACATTGTGGCAAAAGGTGAAATTGCTCGTCACGAGCAATTTCACCTTTTGCCACAATGTTTTCCATGCTATCAAAAGGTGTCATATACACATAAGAAACAGTTTCATCCTTGCTGTTATTTAGGGTCAATTAGAGATACCAAAGAAATGCCTTATGGGGTAAAGGGTTAATCATGAAAAAAGCACCAAAATATGGAGATAAACTGTCACCAAAGATGGATCAAGGCAAGCCAGAGAGGTTGCTGATCTGTCAAGGGACAGACAACTGTGCAAAATTCACCCCATTAGATTTGAGAAACAGCATAGCTCCTAATAGACATATTGTCACCTATGCATAAATTTTTTGGAAAAGTTAGATTCTCACCACATAATTACTGGTGTGAGTCCAGGTAATATTTATCTTATGTAAAAACTGTCACTCTTCTGGCTTGTATGATATTACAAGGTACAACTTAGACTAATGTTAGCAAGCACTAGTTATGTTCCAGGACCAATGTCAGCTAACCAAATACTGATGTTAGAGTCCAGGTAAATGGCAAGCTCATTCAAAATGTACAATTGTCTACATGTGAGGAACTGGAGCTGATGCTGTCACCAATGACAGATCATGACAAGCTTGAAAGGTTTGTTGATCTATTCAGGGATAGCTGTGTTCCATTCTAAAGGCCAACTGAACACTTTGGAGGTTTTTTTTGTGTCAAAAACCAAATAGTTGAAAATAAAGTCCATTCATCACATTCAAAGAGGCAATTTTCAAAAGACTCATGCTCAACTTGTTTGACCTTTCAATGTTGCCACACTTTTAACGCTTTACCAAACAATAAAATTTAAACTGGTCCAAATTGAAAGCACTGGTAGACGACAAAATAATCGTCATTCAAACATTGATATATGTTTCTAGCACAGTAGAAAACAGGGTGGGAAAAGGAGAAAAATGCTGGTATTTTCTCCTTTTCCCATGTTTTCAAAAGGCTTCCCGCTCAGGGTTGTAAAAACCAGGGATTGTTTGGTAAAGGGTTAATGAAAAATTAAAAAGATTCATGACCTGAAGGGGATAATGGTGAGCAAAATTACCAACTATTACATGCAAAGACAAAATTCAAATTTATCTTGCCTTTCCTGAAGCTATCTGATCAACACCCATCCACAATCATGTGTAGTATGGTTGCTGAAATTATCCTGTCACTAAGAAATAATCACCACTAAAATTCCTAAGGAAATGAACCTCACACCATTTAGAAAAGATAGTCATTCAAACAAAATAGATTCCTTCCAAATGGCTGATAGTTGTTTTGATTACTGTTATATGGGAAAGCAACCAGTGGCTTTGGAGGAATATTGTGCAAAGCAATTGTCAAAGGAACTCTAGGAAAGCATGGATAGGTGCACTGGCCACTGCAAAGTAACTAAAATAATGCTAAAAGTGCTTAACACCCTTACACAAACAATTGCAGCACATTTTATGGATAGGAAATATTGTAGGAAAAGGAGTAAATGCTGCTTTGTCAATATGTTTTCTTGGCTATACCTCTAGGTTATGATAGCATCTAATTGTTTGAGAAATGATTGATGAATCAATAGTACTTTCATTTATTTTAGCTTCTTGGATCACCAACCAGTACCAAGACATGGGTAGAATGCCAGATTGCAGAACCAACTTGGGGGCTCATTTTTCAAACTCATTGTAAATTTAACCCTTTCCCGAACGACAAACTTTTGGACTAGACCAAATTGAAAGCATTTGCAGACGACAATTCAACTCTTGCTGAAAAGATGATTTCTGTCTATGATAGGATAGAAAACATTGTGGGCAAAGGAGAAAATGCTGGTTACCAGCATTTTCTCCTTTTCCCACAATGCTTTCAAAAGGCTACTATTCCAGAACCGTAAAAATCAGGGATTGTTCGGGAAAGGGTTAACAAAAAGAGATCACAGGGTGTTTTTTTCAAATTGTCATCTGAACCATTTGACAAGACAATTGTAGGATGCAAAACTTTATACAAACATGTTACTTCTAGATCTAGGCAAAGATGTGACCATCTAAGACTCCAGGTTGAAAATTGAACACTTCCTGAGTACTTTGGAGCTTGTTAAGTAATGGTTGTTTATTAGAATGTGGTTTTGGCTGCTTACAATATATTTGCATCAGAATTATAGAGCCTGCTCACTAGTTTATTTATTTAGTTATTTCTTTGATTTTATCAGTACATGTCTAGAGCTCTTCAGGAACACAATCAAGTAAACAAGTTCTACTTTAATCTTTACCTTTGGCATAGGAAAATTTGTAGAATGGTGTCAGTCCGTTAAATAGAGCCATTTCAGTAGAACAAAATTGTCAAGTAAAATTGCAAAACGAAAACTGTGTGTTCTCAATGTTCTGAATATCTGATTTCAGAAGAAGGGCAAGTAATAACACATGTTTCTGTGACTTTGCTGTAGTTGTGCACCTTGTTTATTAGTATGACTTAAATGCAGGGCCTGAATGTCAGGCTAGAAAATATGTTATGATACTTTGTATGGTTCTTTATCAAAAAGTGAAGCCCTTATCAGTCTGCAAATATGGACAGTCTGATCTTGGCCAAAACTCTCTCATACTCAATTAACTCAATACCAGATGACAAAATTTGCAGACTTGTCCAGATTCAACGCAGCTCAAATGATGGAATTGACATTTGATGGAAAACATTGTGAGAAAAGAAGAAAATGCTGGTTACCAGCATTTTCTTCTTTTCCCACAATGTTTTGAAGTGCCGTCTTTCAAAAAGTCGCCAAAACTCGGTTAATAGTTACAGTCAATTTTATTCCTGCAAAAATAAAGTATCTTTATTGGTGACGGGACATCATGTTGTTTCGACACAATCAGGTTTAGTAACTTAGTCTGCAAACTTTAACACCTATTTAAATTGAAAGCATTAGAAGACCGTCAGGATGACTCAAAATTTGGAATTATTTTTGAAAGTCTAGAAAAGCTCATAGGGAAAGGGTGGGAGAAAGGAGCTGATTACCAGGCTTTTTCACGTTTTCCTGACATGGGTTTTACCTTTTACGGGCATATTTTATATTTCGAGCCACGATATTTTTGTTTTGCCATGTGCAAATGCTTTCACTTTGGATAATTTTGAAGTATAACTGTTTGTTATCCAAGCCAATCAATTTCATGTCAACTTGACCAAGGGTAACAACCTACGTCACAGGAAGTGATATCGGACCTGCGCATTTTCGTAATTTATATTGAAAAGTAAGTACCATATCAAGATAGCATGAGGCTGGCTTGGGTGGATACAAACGGACTCCAAAGACTCCCATGTATTTATCAAGGACATTAGATGAATACATTTAATATTCTGATGTTTTAGACAGGAAGCAGATGTCTATATGCACAAACACTTTGACCAAACATCAAAAAGTGATTGGGTTTTAATAGTTGGTCGAAGTCTATTCCATTATTATAAGTAGTTAACAAACGGTCCTACTAAATACCACAAAGACACCCTAAACACCACAAAGACGCACAAAGACACCACAAAGACACACAAAGACGCACAAAGACACACAAAGATACCACAAAGACGCACAAAGACGCACAAAGACACCACAAAGACGCACAAAGACGCACAAAGACACCAAAAGATATAATAACACTAAAAATATAGTTTTTGAGCTGTTTGCATTATGCTAGGTTAAACAAATGACAAACTAGCGCAGACAGACATGTAGGTCCAAAATGCAAAATTGAACTTTATAGAAGGTTTTCAAGCTCATCATCATAATCATCATCAATCATTCATCATGGTGTTTAACTAGAGAAAATATTTGGTATACACGTATAAGAAACAGCAGAACAAGAAAAATATGGATCCGCCTGACCCTGCGGATGCCCTAACCCACCTAGGTGTGATTTGCATGATTTATATTTTTTTCCATCCGAGCATAATGCAAACAACTAAAAAAAAAACGAACTCTTATTTTTTTTACATGCTTTAACGTCTTTGTGGTGTCTTTGTGTGTCTTTGTGGTGCTTTGTGCGTCTTTGTGGTGTCTTTGTGTGTCTTTGTGCGTCTTTGTGTGTCTTTGTGGTATTTAGGGTGTCCTTGTGGTATTTAGTAGGACCCGTTAACAAAAGCTTTGACAGAAAACAAAGTCCTTAGGCATTGTACGCTTTGGAGGTCTAAAGACTTTTTCAGATCATTTAAAGGAACAATTACAAAAAGAAAAAGAAAAGAGTCTTACCAAACACGCACACTGACGTTATAACAAGGGTCCTACCTGTGACGTCACACTGACGTACGTTGTGAGGGTTGTTGACATATATCTCAAGACTAGTCCAGGCCTCTTATGAAAAAAAAAAATAAATGAATAAATAAACCCTTGAAATAACAACATTTTGGATATTTCTCCTGACTGAAATTGTACATTTATTAATTCAGCGATTAAAGGTTAAAGCGATAAGTTCTTGTTGACAATACGAATTCGGCAGAAACCTGAAGATGTTTTACATAGTCGCATATGGCTTTTCAGGGCTGGAGAACAAACGTCAGTCTCATATTTTCTTGCAAACCGCAAAGTAGACATTTTTTTAAGGCTGGTGTCCGTTTTAGTTGTCGCGGAGTTACAAGCCGGAAAACAATTATACTCTCTACAAAGGAGAACGTGGTAAAAGTCCGAACGAGAATTCTGATTAATATTTTGATGAAATATCGAAAGATTTGTTCATTTTCGGCCACTTATACTATCGGAATATAACAGGTATACAGACAAAAAGTATTCTCCCTAAAGAGGTTGAATAAATAAAACCCTACTTGTTTGATACACAATAACAAATTACGTCATAAAAATACGAAATTAAGTGTTCAGCCTTATCAACGTTAAATATATGCCTTGAGCAGCAATTAATCTTTTGAAAAACTTGACACAGTCAATGACGAGGGTAAAATCTATCGATAGAGATTATCCTTGTAAAGTATTGCAATGTTACAATAACCTTTGTAAGGTTGTTTCAATTTAATCTCATGTTTGTTGTGGTCATATTGAATCAACGCGTATCCTGAATTAGTAAAATATCGATGAGAACAGCAAAAACAGTTGGACTCTCATGCACTAACTGAAGTAGAGGTGCACTACCTGAAACAAAATTAAAAACAGCAGAAGTACTGAAATAGCAAAGCTCACTTTCACGTATCGTATGGAAATAGACTTTTCCAAACTTCAGTATCACTGAAAAACAGCAAAAATACTTAAGTGCCTTGATAGCGACTGAGCTGTGGTAGCAGTAAAAGGTGATATATAAAATACAGGTAATAGAGAAACTCGGGTACACTAGCACTTACCGACCGAACTGTGAGTTCATTGAATGAGTTATTACCGAAAACTGCAGAAACGTTTTGGACGGTGCACTTGAACTATGAGTACCTTAACTGTTTTTTTTTTATACATTTGGGCCAGATATTCTGCCAGTGCGCTCGTCGAAAACTACGTGTATTTAAGTATGATAAAAAGGTGACAAATTCACCTTTGTGATATAGATAGATATTTATTTCACTTGTACATAATAATGTACATCATGTTACAAGAAGTTACATTAACAAATCAGCAATAGTCACAGTGACATCAATATGGAGAGAGAGAGAGAGAGAGAGAAATTATTACAGTTTCTTATTCATTTATCATGAAGTAAATAAAGGAAGATGTAAATAAAATAAAATTTAATCTGCAGGAGTGTTTAATATCACTTTACCTGCCTTTAAGGTCAGTACAAACTCAGATCAGACTACACAGCTCGTGCATTCTGATCCTAGATTTGTACTTTCCGCTATTAATTTTGGTTAGCGTTCCTTTTATTGAATGCAAACTTAATGAATGTGCATATCTTCTGAACAGTATTGTACTCTACAGATTTCATCAAACTTATAAATTTAAACATACTTGGTCTAACATAGTACTTTTTTTCGATATATTTCTTGCGAAGACTATAGCTATGGTTCATTCTCAGTCTTAATTCCATTTTAACTAAAAATGTTGCTAACATTTGATCAGATGCTAAAACCTAACTCATGGCTCAGTTTTTAGCGATAACCTGTCGGGCTCGAAACCGAAGAGTCGCTGATGTGATTCCTAATTGGGGTCGAACTCCTCCAGAGGATATAGTCAGTGCTACGGGATTCATTACTATCTAACGATGGGGGCCTCTGTTTGTACGGAGTCGCTGTTCGGAAGTAGCCAGACTAGGAACGGTATGGTGTGCGCTGCACTGGAAATAGAAACACCAGAAAAAACGTAGAAAGGTATACTGGTCTTGTTATAAATAATATAAGGTTGAAAACAAAGATAAACAGGCGTATATTATTCATGTGTAAAAAGTTCGTCAGGGAAAGGGACTGTATTTTCTAAAACTCAGCACGTAATAATCCTGTAAAGAGGACTTAACTTATGATAAGAAAAATCCTTTTAAACACCGATACCCATCCGACAAAAAAAAATGCAGAAAACGAACCGAAGACACCGTCCGGTAAAACGTGCATATTCTACGATATTCAAAGAGCAATACGTGACTATTCGAGAAACTGTTGTGGCAACTGGAGAATTGCTTGTGATGAGGAGCAATTTTCTTTTTTGTTGGATTGTTTTGGAAAGTTTCCTCCTTGTTGATAACATGATTTTACCAACATCCCGCAAAAACAGAATATGAATTTTCTATTATCACAAAAAACATGTGTTTACTATTCATAACGTGTTTAGAATGGTGATTTCGATTTATGCAAATAAATCCGTAAGACAAAAAAAAAAAGGTTTAGAAATGTACAAGTAAGATCAGAGTCCTTATTTACCAACCTTAGACAGTCATATTCGCCAGAATTTTAAAGATTTGAAATTAACAAAAAAAAAAACTATTTCATAGCTAAACCAAATTGCTTAGCTAGCCAGAAGTCGTATTGCATAGCATTTAAATAGAAAATCTTGCAGAATGAAATTACAAATATTTTGAAGAATATCAAGTGAATACGGACGCGAACTGCACGTGTATGTACGGGCTGAACGTGTTCTGCATACTCGGCAAACACATTCCATGATCATGTATGGACGTATTTTTTCCAGCCAGCAATACTTTAGACGAATCGAAATTCAAAACATTTGCAGACAGCAAATTTCATATGGATCAAATGCTCAAATATAATTTCCTACGTTTGAGGCACGAATTACCAGGAAATCATTTTCCCTTGTTCCATGACACTTCGATTTTTACCTGTAGGGTAAAAAGCACGGGATTAATGATAAACATGTTGTACATGTAGTTGGTACAAGGTTCAAACAGCTTTGAGATGGAAATGCATTCACTTTTTTTCTTTGTACCAGGTTGTCGGTTTTTTATTTCGGGAAAATGACGATTAACTGGCAGGGTTCGCACTTCGTATACACATGAAGCTTCGTTTTCGATGAAGAGTTCAGACTCTCAGTACCAACTGTCAAACAGAAGATAAGATGTTTTGCAAGAGATAAGGTCAGTATTATGATTTCTTATTAAATCATTACCAAACGACAATATTTTCGGCTTGCCCAAATTGAAAGCATTTGCAGACGACAAAATAAAAGTGACTAAAAAATTGAAATTTGTTTTGTGAAGGGTAGAAAACATTGTGGGAAAAGGAGAAAATGCTGGTTACCAGCATTTTCTTCTTTTCCCACAATGTTTTCTAAAGGCTTCTTTCTCAGGGTCGTCAAAAGTAGGGATTGAGTGGTAATGGGTTAATGTACTGCAGGTCATGATAATTCAATGATGAAAATTCAGTGTGGTACATAGAAAAAAATAGATTTCGTTGTGGAAGATTTCATAATGGAACAGGGACATTCATAATCATAGTCCATACCTTTCTTATTATGTCACTGAAAAATAATAATGAATGTTGTAATAAAAGTCTTTGAAATTAATATTTTAGCTTTGAAGTTAATCATGCTTTATGCCAAAGCCGGTTGTGAAATGCGACAATGTATGATCAAGGGAAATAAAAGGGAGACTGCTCACACGACAAAATAAGATATTATCAATTAATATATTACACTGTTATTTATGATTCACTATCTGACTTTCCAGGCTTTTGAAGTACAAATAAGAGGGGCAGTACCATTTCATGAGTGTACGGCTTGTGAGAAATAATAGTTTACTTCACATTTGGCTAGTGGTGGCGATGTAATGCAGAGAAATGACCCTCCCCTACAAAATGACCCATGGGTCATTTCACCACGTAGAGAAATTCTCTACGTGGTGAAATGACCCATTGGCAGAGAAATGACCCTTCCCTACAAAATGACCTATGGGTCATTTCACCACGTAGAGAAATTCTCTACGTGGTAAATAACTCATGGGTCATTCTGTAGGGGAGGGTCACTTCTCTGCATTACAGGGCAACACTTCCGGCGGAATTGCCATTACACAGGTCGGAACGGTCAGCTGCATGGTAGTAGACGGTCAATAAGAAACACCACAGAAGGCAAAATTCAAGAGATGATCAGGTAAAATTACTTTACTGAAATTATGACTGGTCAATTAGTGATTTTTATTCGAACGAATTAACCTATGCACTGAATAATTAGAGAGTGAACATTTTTGTCGTAGCATTTGGTAGTAGACCCCCTAATACCTCTAGTGCTGCATTGCATAAAGTTTTCTTGATAGTTGATAAATACAGATTTATACATGTATAATACTATTTCACATTTTTAACCGACCAGAAATTTCCTTATGTCTATCTGGAAATTATTTGTAGATACCTGTTAGTTTCCAGAAAAGGGAGGTAATTACTATCTCTCTTTGTAATGGAAATATAGTGGTTTTAGATCTATAAATGGTAATTCTAAGTAAGGGGAAAAAACGGAAAAGTGGCTTGGTTAAAGTAGTACATTTATACTCATTTTTAATCATAGCAAATTTTGTATGATAATATTGTTGTGGAAATAGCTGTTTTCTATTAGGGGTCTACTACGTTAACCGGACGATACGTAAATCTGTTGACGGTAAAATATCAGGTTTGATTCTTTAAGGTCCAATGGCTAAATAAGAAACTTTTGAGTATAACATACATCAGGACCAGACTGTAGAGATATATAGCTTTTAGGATCAATGTCATACAGCACGAAATCTGCCAGTTTAAAGGTGGCCCTTCAGATTTTGGGACGAAAATTTTACAAAAATGCAAAAAAAAAATCATCCTTATACTCCCAAAGCCTTTTAATCTGCGTTCATAAAACCCCAGTAGCTGAAAACCATCCGACAACACGAGAAATTGGAGATATACTACGGCCCAGGTTGACACCAACGGGAGACGCGTTCTTTTTTTAGATGATCAATTCTCCCATTTACATACAGGAATACACTGACGAAGTTTCAAACAAAGCGTCCGAAGAAGACATTATGGAAAATAATTATTACATGTTTGTTACGTAATTATTAGTCACGTACCAGTCATTTGACATTCCCACAATGCTTTATTGATATTTGGCGCGAAATCTAAAAATACCTTAAGAGGCTACGTAGCCTTTTAAGGAAACACCACCAAAAAAATTTTTTTTGATAATTTTATGAGTCATAATTATTGATGATTTGTATTATATTTTCATATAAATTTCAGTGATATATATTTTTTTCAATTTGGTGAGATGTAAAAATTCTAAATACCCACCTTTAAAGCAACACAATTATGTTTTCATGTACATGTATTTTTTTTTTCAGTAATCTTTAAAGACACGATAAGTTTATGTCGAGCACGAGTATAACACTCGTGCTCGGGTTCTAAAGTTCAAGTTCAAGACATCTGTTCAGAAAGAATTGATTAATAATGAGGTAATGCATTTTATGGTTTATTTCTTCATTTAACTCTTTATTTTCTCCATAATTGAAGATTGCAAATCTCACATTAGAAAAAAAGTCACATATACGTTATAAATACATACAAAAAAATAAACTTAGGTGTACGCACAGAATCCTCACATTCAACAATAACATGTAGTCATATGTATCCAATCAACAAACGATAAACAGAAGACAGACGGACGTACATACAGACAGATGGATGGACGGACGGACGGAGAGGCAAACAACAGGCAAGCAGACGGACAGACAGAAAGACAGACATCTGAGATTCACATCGAAGAATAATCAGTGTTATGCCTGGATTTTTTGCTTTTTTCGTATATTAGTATCTGAATTACTGTTGCTTAGTTCACAGATTCAGGTGAGGTGAATACTAATTAATGTTTAATGAATATTTCTATGAATCGTATTTAACTAACAGCGACCTATATATTTGCATTGATAATTGATATTTCGAATATATAGGTTGGTTCATTTCAGTTCACCATAGAGCATGGTAACCCGCATTTTCTCCTTTTCCCACAATGTTTTCTACCCTTCACAAAACAAATTTCAAATTTTCAGTAACTTTTATTTTGTTGTCTTTAAATGCTTTTGATTTGGACAACCCAAAAATTTTGTCGTTTTGTAATGAGTTAAAAGATCTCAGGGTCAACCATTAAGCTAACAAGCGCGACTCACTGACCTTTTGCGGACTGTGTAGATCAAGATCAGACAGAACCTGCGGTCTGATCTTGTTGGATCCACATGGTCCGAAATAGAGATATCTTCCCCAAATCACAACTTTGGAATAGCAAGATTTGGATTTTTTTTATTATCGAATTGAAAATGTTCGTTTAGTTATTCAGCCGGATACGGGTTAAGGGCATAACAATTTCCGTTGAAAGAGTTGAAACATTGTAATAACCACCTGTTTCTCCTTTTCTCTCAGTGTTTTCAAATGTTTTTTTTTCCGGCAGTCGTTTACTTATGGGATTGTTTGGTAAATGGTTCAACTCTATACCAAAAGACACAATTTTAGGTTTGTCAAAATCTAAAGCATTTGCAGACAACAAAATGAAAACAACTGAAAATTTGAAATTTGATTTGGAAAGGATAGAAAACATTGTAGGAAAAAGGAGAAAATGCTGGTTACCAGCATTTTCTCCTTTTCACACAGTGTTTTCAAAAGGCTTCTTTCTCAGGATCGTAAAAAACCAGGGATTGTTTGGTAAAGGTTTTAAGACAAGCCTCGTAAATTAAACCGTGTATTACGGATTAATTCATTCCCACGATCTGATATAAAACAGTGTTATTTATTTATCCCCAGTATTGCTAAAGGAATTAAGCTGAAATGTTGTTTTTCTTATTTTTGTTTAGAGTTTGAATTAATTGTAATTTACATATTCAATTTGACTACTTGATCTTGCGTGTATTTCGAGCTTAGTGTTATATAATTAATGTGTCCAAATATTTTTGCTTTTATTAATACCTAATATTTTCAGAATAAGTATTTAGCTAACCAGTCTATCTTAATATCATTAGTGACCATTTTTTCCACTGAAAAAAAAAAGGACAAGCAAGCTCTCAGTATTATTTTATTCCTGACAAAGGAGACAGGCGAAAAAGAGGAATAAACGAGGAAGAACAGAATCCGAATAACATCTATAGTATGTTTTTTTTTTTTGTTTATTGATCTAAGTATCCAGTATGAAAATTGAAAATTGTTGTTATTGCAGATCAAATAAAATGAAGAGATAATATTCAACACTAGCACAATTTATTGTTTTAACGACCCTGAAGAAGAAAACATTCTGGAGAAAGGAGCAAATGCTCGTAAGCAGCATTTTCTATTTTCACACAAGGTTTTTCTACCGTATCACATGTTTCAGTTACTGTGTCACATTTATTTTGAAGTCTGCGAAACGAGTATGCATTTAAGTTGTTAGCTGGCAATCAGCATTTTCTCCTTTTTTTGCCAAACATTTTTCTAACTATCAAAGACATTCCTATTATCATTTTAGGAGCAATTATCTTATCTTTCGACAGCAAAAAAAAAAAATTGAGCCATGCTCTGGCAAAAGGGATCTTGATGCATCTCAGTGATCCATTGTACCAAACAAGTCTTCAGATAATTATAGATCTGTATTAACCACTTTTTGTTAAACAGCCGACCTCGTCATGAGGTAGACTGGTCCTTTGGCAAACAGAAAATCTACCGAAAGCGAAAAGTATCGGCCCAGGTCAGCCTGCGCGGACTGCGCAGGCTGACCTGAGTCGATACTTTTCGCAGATGCATTAAGTCCGCTTTTAAGTGAGCATGGCTGATTTCATTTTTACCTGTCTATTTTTTCCTGTGATAGAAGATAAATCATAGAAACGCATTAGTAACTCTGATACAACATTTAAATTTAGGGTGATGTTTCAATAGTCCGAATTTACGGATAATCTGAACTAATTTTTCGTAGATCTTTTACTCGAATTGTTCGAATTGTACTACTGTATAGTACTTAATCATATTTCAGATCTTCTGCTAAAATTTGCACACAGTTTGATATCGGACACAACTGAAAATGACGAATCCCAAGGACGAAGGCAAACCCAAAGTCAAAAAGAAGGCAAAGTCCGAGTGGAAAAAAGTTGAAAACGTGAATAAAGCGGTGACAACCATAAATCCGAAGAAAAATTCGAGCCGCTCATCCGAGCCGAAACCCAGCAAACGAAGAGATTCGGTCCCGCTACACATGCAGTCAGATGCCTCGGCCAAGCCAAAAATTCTCTTGCGTAGGAATACATGTGTTATGCCGGACGTCCTAAGTAAACCGGAAGTATCAAGTAGTCCGGTGAGAAAGCCAGTTAAACGGGAATCTGTGGAGAGAAGGCGTTCGTCTGCTGCTCTACTTTTAAAGGTATGTTGAAAAAAAAAATGTTGAAATTTGTTGTTATTGATGATGATGATGATGATGATAACTGGCATGATGAGCATCATAAAGGACGTAAGTATGATAATGAACATTGTGAGCTAGCTCCACAAGAATTGCCTCCTATTCCGACGACATTTTCAAGAGTCCGTTTTGGCAAAGGGTCAAAGGTTGTGTAAAAAGGAATTGTTTTGCAAAAAAAAAAAATAGAATTACATTTATTACTAATTTCTGTAAAAGAAGAATTTCTGTGGATAAAAACGATAAAAAAAAATCAAGATGGATTCGATGAATAATACTGTCACTGTCATCACCTTCAAACCGGCAATAATGTCATCATTGGAGTTCCAGATAGAGGGAGTGATTTTGATTTCAAAACTGAAAATATCAATTATTCGCCACTAAACCCTATGTTGTGGGTACTCATTAGAATCGTCTCGTCGAGACGATTCTAATGAGTACCCACAACATAGAGTTTCGAAGAGAAATAATGGATTTCGAAAATCATGACTCCCTCTTATCTTGGGCTCTAATGTCATCATCATCGTCGTACTGATCTTATTATTTTTTTTTTCACCACTTAGTCGACCTTCTTCATTGTTTTGAAAATGGAGTCCTCTTACAACTGTCTGCACTTTCGGTGTTAAATAAGTGTGTAAAAACTGGACCTTTTCTCAATGGCTGAGAATACAGTCAAGTGAAATTTGTAAAGATTTTTATATCTTTGCAGTTTGACAAAACAGTGGTGTGTAGATTTAAGACTAGACTGCACGTTCTATGCAGTCTGATCTTGATCTATATCATTTACGTAAGCCCATTTTATTACCTATGTCACTGGAAGGGTTGATAGATTGAGACTGAAATCAAGCTGGAAGAAATTAATGATGTCTGTTTGTTCCAACGATTCTTGGAGAAGTCTGATTTAGACATATTTCACGTTCTTTTACCTGATAAGTCTAGTTGATGTAGTAATGTGAACAACTGCAAAAATGTCTCTTCGAATATTCGTTTTGATTGATCGAATATATTCGAATATTCGTTATTGGAACTGTATGCGTGTAGTTTGATGTCGTAAGAATACAATGAGCGCTGTCCTGTGAAAAGTAAATGGTAAGACAAAGTGTTTTTTTGTGGATCCGTAATTTAGGCGATCAACAAAAGGTGTCATATACACATAAGAAACGGCTTCATCCTTGCTGTTATTTAGGATCAATTAGAGATACATAAAAATGCCTTAATGGGTAAAGGGTTAATGGGAAGGGTGGAACAAGGGTTCATTTCTAAGTGATGGATTTTCGGTGCCCGTTGCTTCAGTCTGAGATGCTTTGTTTTAGTCTTTTACCACATAATTTAGAATTCCAATGATCTTGAAGGGGATGACATATTAAAAAACAATGCGAGAGAAGGAGAAAATTGTGAACCAGCATTTTTTCTTTTCCCACAATGTTTCTTTTTCTTTTAATATTTCAAATAAAATTGATGCATCTAGCCTGACGTCTGCAGATATTTTCAATTTGGACTTATCGGGGTTTAGTATATCGTCGGTTTACTTCAAAAACCTCCTAACTACAACTGTTTTCAAGCTGTAGTTACGAGATTTATTAAGTAAACGGGCGATATAAAGCTTTTTTTTAAAAAAAAAAATGTGGGTTTACTTCAAAAACCTCGTAACTACAGCTTCTTTTAAGCTGTGGTTACGAGGTTTTAGACGTAAACCGGCGAATCGATGATTATCAGTGCGACGAGATGCGTTCCTCTCTCACTGCGGCATAGTGTTTCCTCAGTATTCACATTAGAAAGCAGCTAGTGACCGTACAAATACAGGGTGTCCGGAAAGTAAGGAAATACTTTTGTAGATCAGTAATTTTCAAAATGACGCCAATGAAAAAAAAAAACTTTGAATAAAAATTTGTATAAAAACGCAAATTGTAATTAAAATTACATTAAATTCTCACACACAAAAACTTACACATTTTATTTATCTGCATATATATTCTAAGCCAAAATATAAATCTACGAAAGTGTTACCTTACTTTCCGAACACCCTGTACTTGTAAATAATACGAATTTATCTACCATAGGGTAGCATTAAGAAGTGGACTGAAACCTATGATATGACGGAAATAATCCTATAAATGGCGTTAAACACTGACCAAAAATAAAGTCAGGGTTAAAGGGGAATAATTTGATGAATTCTCTGTTTATCTTACCGACAGTTATATCTCTTAAATGATCATTGTGGCGCCGCCTGAAGCGGTGGAACTATATTTGTATTCGGTTTTGTAAAGTGCCTGTGAAGGCAGCCATATTGAACTGGTTCCATGCTTTGTTTAAACATCCATCTATATCTACTGTATTTTGATTACCAGATTGGGGTCCATATTAACTTTTTTATTTATTTGTGGGATTTTTTAAATATATAATATATTGTACTTTCATCGTTAGAAGGATAAAAAACCCGGATTGTAGACATATCAACATTTTCCTTTCGAAAAATAATAATAATGATCCATTTCGAAAAATAAGTCAGGTGATAAAAAATCATCTGTCACAAATGTTCGAAGCCGCCATTTTAAATATCTTACCCTGGAAAAAGGTTAAGAGATATTTTCAACTCTTTGACCCTAGAGCACCCTATGTGGTACTTGTGACCCCCGTTATATTTTTGTTCTAGTGTTGTATGGATTGTAGAAATATTCTTTTCCTATCGCGATCGTGTTTTTAAGACCAGCTTACTGTAACTAGGTCAATGTTTGAGCGGGTGACAGATCGGTCCCCCTAAACACAGAACCTTACCGAACCTTATCTAACCTTACCGAACTTAAGTTTTGTTTGGGCAATACTGTGTTTGTATGACATTAAAAAGTATATTTTCTATTTCACAAACAGTTTGACAGTTATAATTGGAAAGAAAATATAGCCATTTGTGATACATGACGAAATATTTGGACCCTATTGTTCAACAAGCCTAAAAACTCGCGTGACTGTTCATTCATTGCCGACAAATGTCCGTTTGTGTAGACAAAATCTTACAAGGGCGACGATTTACTCCACATATACTATACTGGATGTTAAACGTGACAAAATGAGTCAGGTGATCAACAATATGATTGATACTGAGCTGTTAATCCATTACCACACAATCCCTACTTTTGACGCCTCTGAGAAGGAAGCCTTTAGAAAACATTATGGAAAAAGGAGAAAATGCTGGTAACCAGCATTTCCTCCTTTTCCCTCAATGTTTTCTACCCTTCACAAGACAAATTTTAATTTTTCAGTCACTTTTATTTTGTCGTCAGCAAATGCTTTCGCTTTGGACAGTCCTAAAATTTTGTCGTTTGATAATGAGTTGAACGATCACGTGATTTTCATAAACGGTTTAACGCGGCCCAATGCATTGTGCCCTGTTACAGAAATAAGTGGTTTGCGGCGCCATTGATGTTCAGCATCAATATTTTCTTGTATATCTTTTTTATGCGTTTTAGAATTGAACCTCTATTACATATAGATCTACGTGGCCATTTTTTTCTTTTCTTAACCTATTTTCAACCTAAATCTATAATTGGCTGTTAACAGGCAAAAAGGGGGCAGTCGGACATTTGCGTCAAGTGTGTCGTCTCGGATTGGCTTGTGCAGTCCGCGCAGGCTAATCCGAAACGACACTTTTTGTTTCTATGTAGTTTTTCTGTTTTGCGAAAGTCTACCGAAGAACAAAATCTAATGTAGACGTAAAGTGCCGTCTCGGATCAGCATGCGGAAGTCTACTAAAGAACAAAATCTAATGTAGACGTAAAGTGCCGTCTCGGATCAGCATGCGGAAGTCTACCAAAGAACAGAATCTAATGTAGACGTAAAGTGCCGTCTCGGATCAGCATGCGGAAGTCTACTAAAGAACAAAATCTAATGTAGACGTAAAGTGCCGTCTCGGATCAGCCTGCGCGAACCGCGCAGGCTGATCCGAGACGACACTTTACGAAAATGCCCGAATCCCCCTATTCGCGTTTAATGCATCTCTATGACTCATTACTGCAAGTAACTCCTCACGTGATTATAAATCCATGGTAACAGTTTTCCACAATTTTGATGGCAAAAATCTTACTATTTGTTCCACATTTTTAATTCGCCGTTTGAGAATGCAAATGAAAGCAACCAGCATTTTCTTCACAATGCTTTCTATCCTTGCCAAGGCACGTTCCGTCATTTCGGCCGAATATGATTTTCCAAATGTGAATGTTTTTAATACAAATGCATTCGTAATTCTTATCTACAATTTTATCGCCTATTGAAAGGCGAGTAATCCCAACAAAACTCTGCGTCAGATTCAATGTAGAATAACTATTTTCCCTGTTCCAAAGTTTTCCCTCTATAAATGATGCTGAGGGGGAGAAAATTGATAATATTTTGTGAGATAGGGAATCACCAGCATTTTCTCCTTCCCCCCCACGAAAAAAAAAAAATGGTTTGAATTTTTATAAAGACGAATTCAATTATTTTAGTCAATTTTAATATTTCGTATGCGAATGGTTCTTGCGTCATCCAATCTCATTTTCCGTCATTTGGGAATGAGTTTGATAGATGAGTATTTTCGGGCGAAAAAAAAAAAAGAAATCAGAGGTTTCCCAATGTAAGGCTGTTTTGATTAGAATAATCAAAGACGGATAACAGAACTCCAAATAAGAGTAGGGGATTGTGTTCTAAATCCATTATCTCTCGTCCAAACCCTATATTGTGGGTACTCATTTGAATCATCTCAATGAAATGATTCTAATGGGAACCCACAAGATAGGGTTTAGTGGAGTATAATTCATATTTTCAATTTTGATTGTATCAAAACCACTCCCTCTATCTGGAACTCTGGAATAAGATGTATATGATAACAATGATCAGACTGAATGTGGTGCGGGGCCTGATCTTGATTCAGGCTATCTGCAACAGGGATGAAAAGGACCGTAAGTAATCGAAGTGTTTATCCGATCAGAGATTAAAGATTATGTATTACAACAATAATAACAGATTAGCCTAAACCGTATTGAACTCCACATATACTCCACATATACTATACTGGATGTTAAACGTGACAAAATGAGTCAGGTGATCAACAATATGATTCCTACTGAGCTGTTAACCCATTGCCACACAATCCCTACTTTTGACGCCTCTGAGAAGGAAGCCTTTAGAAAACATTGTGGAAAAAGGAGAAAATGCTGGTAACCAGCATTTTCTCCTTTTCCCACCTTTTACATAGGGTATACATCTGAATTGGATTAGATTTTGAGAGTTTTTAAATTGTAATAATGTTTTCATAATAATTTCAAAAATTCAAAGGCTAAAACAATTGGGTTTTCTGATCAAGACTTCCTTTACTAAACCCACTACCACACAATCCCTACTTTTTGACGACCCTGAGAAAGAAGCCTAAAGAAAACATTGTGGGAAAAGGAGAAAATGCTGGTAACCAGCATTTTCTCCTTTTCCCACAATGTTTTCAAAAGCGAAGGTCGGGCTGAAGGTTGTTGAAATCCAGTATTGTTTGGTTAAGGGATAAAACAGCTTGTAATTTTGCTGCTACTTTCGCTAGTTATTTCTTTAACTCACTTGACTGACTGTCCATCAATCCATCCATCCATCCATCCATCCGTCAATCCATCCGTCCGTTCATCCGGAAGGTCCATCCATCCATCCATCCATCCATCCATCCGTCCATCCGTCCGTCCGTCCGTCAATCTATCCATCCATCCATCCATCCATCCATTAAATCCATCCATCCATCCATCCATCATCCACCCTTCCATCCATCCATCCATCCACCCATCCCATCCACCAATCCATCCATCGATTAAACCCATCCATCCACCCACCCATCCATCCATCCATCCATCCATCCATCCATCCATCCACCCATCCCATCCACCAATCCATCCATCCATTCCACCCATCCATCCATCCATCCATCAATCCATCCGTCCGTCCGTCCGTACTTCCGTCCGTCCGTTCATCCGTCCATCCATCCATCGTTCCATCCATCCATTCATCCCATCCATCCATTCCACCCGTCCATCCATCCTTCCGTTCATCCATCCATCCGTCCATTCATCCACCCATCCTTCTGTCCATTCATTCATCCATCCATCCCCAATCCACCAATCCATCCATCCATCCATCATTCCATCCTTCCTTCGATCCATCCATCCATCCATCCATATTTACCTTCATCCATCCATCCATCGAATCGATGAATAAGGGGACTGCCTGAAAGAATTAATCATTCGGTACAGACATAAACTATATATAAGCACTGACTTACAGGCTTTAAGTTCAAGTGTCATAAACAATTGCAGCTTTTCCGACACTACTGTAAAAAAAAAACACGTTTTCATCACGTTTCTAGTTATAAGGCTTTTGGGTCAAGTAGAGCTTAACCGACTTATCTCTGTAACCAAAAGTTGATTCAATGAGTATATAAGTATCAAATACTATTTTTTCCGACACTGCTTTAAAAAAAAAACACGTTTTCATCACGTTTCCAGTTATGAGGCTTATGGGTCAACTTCCGGTCAGGTAAAGCTTAAGCGACTTATCTTTGTAACCAAAAGTTGATTCATTGAGTAAGATTTTGGGTCGCCTTTAAACGTGTTAAGGCCTTGCTCTCTGGAAAGGGTTTAGCCATAGGGCTTCCAGGCGTGACTCACTGACCTTTTGCAGACAGTGTAGATTCAAGATCAGACTGCACAGAACGTGCAGTCTGATCTTGAATCTACACTGTCCGATAAAGAGATAGTTATCTTCCCCAATAATTACCTTTGAAACAGCACAACTTAGGTTTTTGTTTTCGGATTTAGTGGCATTTAACAGGGGCGGATCCAGGATTTCTTCGGGGTGGGGGGGGGGGGTGTTCAACTCGGTCAATCTCAGATATGCAGACACTGACCCAAAGCACAAATCAGTCGCCAATTGGTTGGAAGTCAATAAAATCTGGAAATTTAGGGGGGTTCGTCCGAACCCCCCATCCCGAACCCCCCCACCCCCCGGATCCGCCAGTGATTTAAAGTTGTTTAGAAGGAATAGGTTTAACCCATTACCAAACCACAAAATTTTAGGCTTGTCCAAATCGAAAGCATTTGCAGACAACAAAATAAAAGTGAGTTAAAATTTGAGATTTGTTTTGTGAAGGGTAGAAAACGTTGTGGGAAAAGGAGAAAATGCTGGTTACCAGCATTTTCTTCTTTTCCCACAATGTTTTCTAAAGGCTTCTATCTCAGGATCGTCAAAAGTAGGGATTGTGTGGTAATGGGTTAATGCATCTACAAATAGTATCGATTAATGTCAGCATGTGAAGTCCATGCAGGCTGACATAGGACGAAACGTTATGCTATTTGTAATTTTTCTGCATGTCAAAGGACGACTCTACCTACGGACTCATTCGATTGCTTATAATATACAGTCAGACATAAGTTAAGCATCACCAAAACTGACCAGCAATAGCCCATGTGCTTAGACCAGCATTACTCATGCCCACAATTTCCCATTTCTGGGCTTCAGAAAATTTTCTCGTAGCCATCCTTTCATTTGGTTCATAAAGCAGCCTGTTACTTGTCCAGTGGGTCCGTGCATAGCTTGAAAATATACCAAATAAAAGGTTATCCATGGAAAAAAAATATGACTAAATTTGTTCGGGTGATGCTTAACTTATATCTGACTGTATATAATGGATTTTATTGGTGACTTGTTTTGTTTATTGCATCACGCAAATGGCTCATTTCAATCAGATAACGGCGACAGATCAACTATTCATGTTATCTTTCAGGCTCAGTATTAATGGACTGTGGCCCTGGAATGCCTTTTCCAATGTAGCTTTAAGAAAAAATCGTGTTCCCAGAGTGAGTATTGAACCCAAGATGCCTGGATTAAAAGTGTGTTACCCTCATCACCTAGCGTCGAAAGACCCGGGTAGTGAGTATTGCGAATAATGCACTCTGATCTTGGTCTTCACCATTATACGTGTCGAAGTGCAGTCTGTAGCATGCAGGACCTGGGATCAGGGGTTCGATCTCTGGCTCATCCAATTTCTTCCTGAAGATTGATGATATGTCATTGCGACAGGATTCATCCCTCTTCCACCGCTGACCATTGTATCGACACTGGTTATGTAGGAAAACAGGCCCTGGTCCTGGCCCTTCCCTACTCTCGGTCCTGCCCTGCCCTGCCCTGCCCTACCTCCGGTTCTGGCCCTGTCCTCCCTTTCCTGCCCTTTCCTTTTCCTGTCCTGCTCCCTGCCCTGTCCTCCCTGGCCCTTCCCTTTTCTTGGTCCAATACCCTGCCTTGTCCTGCTCCCTGCCCTGTCTTGTCCTGTCCTGCTCCCAGCCCAGTTCTGTCCTGCGCCCTGCCTCGCCCTGCAGTTGCATTTAAAGGCCAATTTACCTGACTTGTTCTTACAAATGTATTGCAGCATGAGTACTAGATCATACACTGTAAACCATTTTACAGTGGTGGGTTTTGCCGGCAAAATTGTAAAGCTTCTAAAAATTTTGGGTACAAGCATTTTTTATTTCCTCATACATTTTTTATTTATATCTTCTTTAATTACTGACTTACAGCCACATTTATTATTCCGTCGCTAATAATGCTTTGATACATCATTTCGATGGGTGAGAGCAACACTATCCTAAGTGCCTATACAAAGTATAGGCACTTAGGATAGTGTTGCACTCACCCATTGATTTAGGGATTAATGATTGAAAAAAGGGAATTTTAGCGTTGAATAAATAAACCGTATTTAGACAAACCAGGATGTCAAACTAGCTACCTTATATATATATTTTTTTTCGATGATACGAAATTTGCCCTTTACTGCGTCTGTATGATTGATTTTTACACCTATACAGTCAGCATTTTTTGAAACCGTCGCTGGAAAATAAATAAGTGATTGTTAAAATCAAATTTTATTCCTTTTGTACATTGTTTCATATGCTGGTATTGTCTCGTGTCGTATTTTTACCTACTTAGTAAAGGTTTTTGGGCGTTTGCTACATCTTTTTTGTCGTGGTGGTGGGGGGGGGGGGAAGATAATCAGTAAATCAAACACTATCTTAGCGCAAATGATACTTTGGTCTTATTGATTCTTTTACTTGAAAAGGTGAAAATTTCTTTACGTAGGTATCTGTTTACATTTACTTAATAAGTATAATCTTGTACACTAAATGGAAAAAAGGGAAGTGGAGAGATCAAATTAGTGTTAACCCATTACCACACAATCCCTACTTTTGACGCCTCTGAGACAGAAGCCTGTAGAAAACATTGTGGGAAAAGGAGAAAATGCTGGTAACCACAATGTTTTCCCACAATGTTTTCTACCCTTCATAAAACAAATTTCAAATTTTCAGTCAATTTTATTTTGTCGTCTGCAGATGCTTTCGATTTGGACAAACCCAAAGTTTTGTCGTTTGGTAATGAGTTATGGACAATACAATTTGTTTTGCAGTCCATGAATGCCCAACTTTTTTTCGGGTAGTGTACATAAAAGATCAGATACAATATGACTAATTACGCGAATCTGATTGGCCAGAACTAATTTATAGCATAATACTGTGAATTCAATGCTGATGTTCAAATATCACCAATTCGTTCCTAGTATATACTGCGATATTAAGATTTCCGATGCACGTTGTACAAAGAAAAAATTGCTCACTTCCAAAATTTCGACCTTTTTCCTTCCGTAACCCTTATCCAGCAAAAGAACTTATTTAGATAAAACTTTCAAGCCGATAGTTTAAATCAGATTAACGCCTGTTGGCTTGCCATACGCCATCTTCGCGAGCCAAGGTTACGATGACTACGTGGATCTTACCTTGGCTGATTGAGCCCGATTTCGAGATTCCTGCGATGTGCCTTCTATTGGATGCTGGTTATTACCCCCCTTTACATCATATTTCTAAAAGCCAATGAAATATCGTTTTACAAACCGCTTACGAATACACATGAAGCGATAAGCAGACTTCCACGTGGTTTTCCATGTTTACCTTCTATTCGAAAGGTGGCGACATTGTTCTATTTTTATCAAAGATGAAATGCTACGAGCGATTTCATTCGTTGCAGTTAAGAGCTGGCTGCATCCAATGAAAAAGCATATCGGGGAATGTAAAAATCAAGCTCGATCCGCCAAGGGTAGAGTAGCGTAGTGAACCGTCAGCCTTGGCTTGCGAAGATGGCAACACGCGAAAAGGGGCATTCGGACCTGTGCATAAAGTATCGTCAAGAGTCAGCCTGCGCAGTCCGCGCAGGCCAATCCGAGACGGCAACGTACGACTATATTAAATTTTGTGCTACGGTAGACTTGCGCTAAACAGGAAATTACATTAAAACGGAAAGTGTCGTTTCGGATTAGCCTGCGCGGACTGCGCAGGCTGATCCGAGACAACATTTTACGCAAATGTCCGAATGCCCCTTTTTCGCGTTTTGCAGCCCATTTATAAATTCTTTGGGGAAAATACCTCATCATCGGAGTATGCAATCTGATCTTGATCTTCACTGTCCGTCAAGGGTCAGCCGAAGAGTCTGCAAATGCTTTCAATTTGGACAGGTCTAAAATTTTGTGGTGTGGTAATGGGTTAACCCTTATTTAAGCTAAATAAGATGAGTGAAACTTGCAAACAGATAATAACCACCTGAATGCGGCTTCTTCAAACTTAGTTCTGGATTTAGATATATCCTGATCGGATAGTGTAGATCCAAGATCAGACTGCACGTTCTGTGCAGTCTGATCTTGATCTACACTGTCCGCTAAAGGTCAGTAAGGTCGCACTTTGTCGCCTAACAGTTAAATTATCGTCTGCAAACGTTTTTCAACTTTGATATTGCTACACTTATTGACGTGTGGTAGAGACTTCAAGGGTTAGTAACGTAAAAGAGTAAATTATCCGCTACTTTATTCACCACAATAGGAAGGTCAAAATATTTATTGACCTTTTTCTTTTCGTGGACTACTTTTTTGGCGTAGTGTAGCACTCCACTTTGAAAACAGAAAAAGAATGGCAGAAGGGGAAATAGCTAATTACGAGAATTTTCCTCTCTTTTGCTTTAATGTTTTTGTCTGTATCTATCTTTTTGGCCTTAATTCGTACTGATTATCACAATTTTACCAAATAAGGTGTTTTCGAACCCTTCAAATTTCGATTTTATTGAGTCTACCCTTCACCACAGAGAAAGGTTCACGTCTTAGAAATTGACGGAGTTTTTGAAAATATTGTAATGGATGGGCAAAATGATTTGTTGTCATCAATTTTTCCATTTATCAAAATGTTTTCGCATGAGAAACATTTCTGTGAACCTAAATTCCCCATGTTTTTACGGGTCTAATGTAAACATGCTTTCAAGAGGGATGGTTCTTATAGTTGTGTTGTATTATGTGTTTGGGTAACCCTGTACCAAACAACCCCGCTTTTGATTGATCGTCAAGAAAAACTGCCTTTTGAAGCATTGTTGGAAAAGGAGAAAATGCTGGTAAACAGCATTTTCTCCTTTTCCAACAATGTTTCCAACTCTTCAGTTGAAAATTGATAATCATTTGAACCACATTTATTATGTCGTCTGCAAATGCTTTCATTGTTGTGGAATCGAAAGATCAGTTATTTGGTAAAGAGTTAAAATACTTTGACGTCTTTAGAAAAAGACCATTCATATTGAACTCTTTAATAATAAAAGTAAAGAAAACTTGGGATTGTGTTATTTTAAAGGGGAAGTGTAGCGAATAACAAGACCATTGTTTGACTTACTAGATTAGCCCCATCTTCGCGAGCCAAGTTTACGATCACTACACGGATCTTACCTTGGCTGATTGAGCCCGATTTCGAGATTCCTGCTATGCGCCCTCTGTTGGATGCTGGTTATTACTCCCCTTTACACCATGTTCCTAAAAGCAAATGAAATATCGTTTTAAAAACCGCTTACGAATAGTACACATGACGCGATAAGCAGACATCCACGTGAGTTTCCATGTTTTACCTATTATTCGAAAGGTAGAGACCGTGTTCTATTTTTATCAAAGATGAAATGCTACGAGCGATTTTATTCGATGCAGCTAGAGCTGGCTGCATCCAATGAAAAGGCGTATCGGGGGGTTGTAAAAAACAAGCTCAATCCGCCAAGGTAAGATCCACGTAGTGATCGTAAACTTGACTCGCGAAGATGGATTACCCCCTACAAATACATCTTCGTGAGCCAAGTTTACGATCACTACGTGGATCTTACCCTGGCGGATTGAGCCCGATTTCGAGATTACTGCGATGCGCCCTCTATTGGATGGTGGTTATTACCCCCCTTTACATCATATTTCTAAAAGCAAATGAAATATCGTTTTACAAACCGCTTACGAATACACATGAGCGATAAGAAAACATCCACGTGGGTTTCCATGTTTACCTTCTATTCGAAAGGTAGAGACCTTGTTCTATTTTTATCACAGATGAAATGCTACGAGTGATTTCATTCGTTGCAGCTAGAGCTGGCTGCATCCAATGAGAAAGCGTGTCGGGGGAATGTAAAAATTAAGCTCGATCCGCCAAGGGTAGAGTGGCGTAGTGAATCGTCAGCCTTGGCTTGCGAAGATGTTACAAATACCTCTCCGTGTCTTGTAGCGGAGACTTTGAAAAACGTTGATGAACAATTTCTCCTTTTGCAACCAATTATTTTCAAATGTTTTATATATATAGCCTTTAGGCCTGTTTCTGTTGATTATCATATACATGTAGTTAACTAGGAGCTTTCATACGTCTTCTGCAAAAATGTATAAGGGGTAGACGACGCTTTGATCCAAAATTGCATTTAGACAGATTTTAATGGATAAAAGAAGGTATATGATGATTCCATTATCGATTACTTTTACTTCTTCTAATTACCTCTTCTGCTTGAACAATTTCTGAATTTCTTATTTTACCATCATTTCTGAATATGATGCTACTAAACATCTCTTTGCATCGTTAAATGAGTATGTGTGATGAATGAAAAAATATCTGTTCTTACTATTACATATGAATATGATTGTCTGTCTGTCTGTCTGTCTGGCTGGCTGGTTGCCTGGCTGGCTATCTGGCTGTCTGGGCGTCCGTCCGTCCGTCTACCCTTCTATCCCGTATCTCCTTATAGTGCAAGTCCACTAGAAAATACACACTTATAGTAATAACGGTTCCCCTTTAAGCAAGACAAAAGAAAGCCATCATTCATTTCGGTCGATGGGCCAAAGAAACCCACTTTGAAGAACTTTGAATAAATATTTGTAAAAAGGCCTCCACCTTATATCAATTACTCAAGACGATTTCAATAACATGTTAAAAATCTGATGTTTTTATTAACAGATTTATTTAATGGAGCGTATATCGTAATAAAGTGGTAGCTTTTTATTTTTTATTTCTGACATTATTATTTCTTATTATTTTTATATGGCATTTTATTCCAGCATTTCTTTCCGAAAATTATTTTTTTTACCAGATAATGTAGAGCAGAGCTCCAGATAAGAGGGAGTAATGATATTCTATAGTCGTTATTTCTCTTCAAAAGCCTATGTTGTGGGTACTCATTAGAATCGTCTCGATGAGACGATTCTAATGAGTACCCACAACATAGGGTTTTGAAGAGAATAATTAATATTTTCAATTTTGTAATCAAAGTCACTCCCTCTATCATAAGCTCTGGTGGAGTTTGAAACGTTGATCTGAAACTCAATACCTTTCATCTGAACCTATGCAGTAGGGTTGAAGACTTTGCTATGATTATGCTATTATATGATACACGTACTGGTAAATGCTATTGGTTCTGTTCCATTCTAATCTGCCGGAAAAAAATATAATAATTGCTAAAAACATTGACAGTTTCAGTAAGTGGAAACAACACTAAATTGTTGCGATTTTAAAAAATAATCATTAGTTTGGAAAAAATGTCGACAAGCATAGGACAGTATCGACCGAGATCAGATTGCATTTTTAATGCTCTCTAAATGAATTGTGCTAAGAAACTTTAATGAAATTTAAATCTGCCGGAAAAAAAAGATACTAATTGCCAAAAACAGTTTCCAGTAAGTGGAAACAACACCAAATTGTTGCGATTTTAAAAGTAATAATTAGTTTGGAAAAAATAGCGACAAGTATCGACCGAGATCAGACTGCATTTTTAATCCTCTCCTAATGAATTGTGCTAAGAAACTTTAATGAAATTTTAATGAAATTCTAAAACCACTGAATCTATCCTGCAGCTGTCCGTTCACATCTCGGTTCTTCCGGGTGGAAAGAACCTGGTACACGGGGGATGAATCGGAATGTTTTTATCTGATGGAAATCAGTGGGAGAATTTAGTGTAACAACGTATTAACTCTCAGGGTGTTTGGTGCGATTTAGTGTCCTTTTGCAGAATGCTTAGATCAAGATCAGACCGATCATAGAACGTTGTCTATATATAGCCTTGGATGTTAAGCCCCCTTTTTCCAGAGCATGGCTTATTAAATGATTGCTTTTATCTTTAACTCATTACCAAACGACAATATCTTAGGCTTATCCAAATCGAAAGAATTTGCAGACGACAATATAAAACTGATTGAAAATTTGATATTTGTTTTGTGAAGGGTAGAAAACATTGTGGGAAAAGGAGAAAATGCTGATTACCAGCATTTTCTCCTTTTTCCCACAATGTTTTCTGAAGGATTTTCTTAAGGGCGTCAAAAGTAGGGATTGTGTGGTGATGGGTTAATCAGCCAATCTCGTTGTGAATAAATTTTTTATTTTTGAATAAAAGATGTCTAGATTTTATAATGGAAAAGAACTGATACAAGTGGTGCATTCATGTAAATAGCAGTACAATAGAACACTATAGGAAATAGAATTAAATTACATAACACAACGTAAAACAAACATAAACATTCTTTTTTTTTCTTTTCTGTAGATTTCGTGTGATCAATATTTCTGACTAGTAAAGTAAATATCAGATTAAGTTTGAAATTATTTTGCAGATTTTCAAAATTCATTTTTTTTTTGACTATGTAGGACAGAAAACTAGTAATAGAAGGGGGGAAAAAACAACTTGTAACATGAAAATGTGACTGTGAAAAAATGGCGTTTATATTTAAATTAAGATCGAAAATATTTGCAATGAGACGAAGGCTGGAGTTCACGTCTGGAAAGTGGAAATTTGTCAACTATACGGTAAGTGTTTTTAGTTAAGTTCTTTAGCTCGTATGCTGCTATGTGCGACTCGGGGTCTCTTTGCGGACAGTGTAGATCAAGATCAGACTGCACAGAACGTGCAGTCTGATCTTGATTTGTACTGTCCGATAAGGAGATAATTTTCCCCCAAAATAAATTTGAAACATTATTAATTTTATCGATTTTACTATTGGCTTGAAGGATTCATTCAATTTATTTAGCAAGATAAGGTTTAAGTAGTATTTGGCATTTTTTTCATTATAGAATGCATCACCTTGCAGTTGAATTTAAACAAGTTTTATGTACAACTTGTACCAGGTACAAGTGAAAAAACCCTATGTATATTTAACTATTCTGCCAAATGCCTGTCTATCTGTCGGTTCCGCTAAATATCTTTCTTAACATCCAATTCAATAATTTTCTGTCTCTAAATAAGTTATTATCTTCCTCTCTCTTGTCGTCTCATTCAGCCGCTCTCTCTCTCTCTCTCTCTCTGACATAGTTTTTGTTAGTGCCGTTGGTTTGTTTGCATTTTTCTAACCCTCTGTCTCTCTATATGTCTCTCTGTCTCTCTGTTCTGCATTTTCTGCCCCCTCTCTTTCTCTTTCTCCCCCTCTCTCTCTCTCTCTCTCTCTCTCTCTCTTCATCTCCCTGTATTATGTTTAATTTTGTATCAAGCATTGAAGATATTGTCTAAATTTATCTCTCTTCCCCCCTCCCTGTCCGTCTGCCATGTAATTTGTGTCGAACATGGGAGATATTGTCAAAACTGGTCGTAAATGGTAGATCTAGAGTCACAGTTTTCCGTTGAAAACGTGTCCTAAATAATATTTGAATGAAAATGAGTGGCACAACTCTACGAGTTTATTTTTAAGTAGAGCAGAAATTATTTCCCCTTGACCATTGTCAAACCGGGAACCCGTTACCAAACAATTTTCACGTCTAACGATCTTGAGGAACGAGGGTTTAACCCTTTACCACACAATCCCGACCTTTAACACCTCTATGAAAGAAACTTTCAGAAAACATTCTGGGAAAAGGAAAAAAATGCTGGTAACCAGCATTTTCTCCTTTTCCCGCAATGTTTTCTTCTCTTCCTTAAACAAATTTCAATTCTTTAATCACATTTTATTTCGTTGTCTGCAAATGCTTTCAGTTTGGACCAATCAAAAATTTTGTTGTTTGGTAAAGAGGTAAATCTGTCGTGGGGGAAGAAAAGTTAAAATTTGCTGGTAACCAGCATTTTCTCCATTTCCAACAATGTTTTCTACCTTTCTCGATAGCTCGATTCTGATTTTCAATTCCAAGACAAACAATTTCAATTGGAGACCGTTCAGTCTGGACGGACTGATCAAGATCAGGACAAGATCAGACTGGACAGAATCTATAGTCGGATCTTTGATCTGTATTAGCTACCTGTCACACAAAAAATCTTTTTGAGTTCCAGATGATTATATATTTTCAAGCAGTTAGAAGTGGTCAGGTAAATAGCATTTAACTTGGAGTCGAGATCTTTTCTGTTATTAAAATCTTTACTGGATGACAGAAATATGGACTGGTCCAAATTGATGGCACTTACAGATGTTGAATTCAGATATCTCTACTACGGCAAAAGGTAAAATTTTAGATTGGTCCAAGTTGAAAGCACTTGCAGATGATAGCATTAACGTAACTCAAAAATTTAAATTTGTTTCCAGCAGGGTAGAAAACAGTGTTGGAAAAGGAGAAAATGCTGGTTACCAGCATTTTCTCCTTTTCCAACAATGTTTTCAAAACGCTTTTATCTCAAGGTCGTAAAAACCTGGGATTGTTTGGTAAAGGGGAAATTATCACTTTGGGAAAAAGATAAATGGATACTATTAGCATTTTTTCCTTTTCTAAGAATATTTTCAAAAGCTTTATTCTTCTAGATCGTAGACCCTTAAACAAACAATCCCGAATTTTAACGATGTCAAATAAGAAGTCTTTTGAAAATGTTGTAGAAAAAGGAGAATATGCTGATAACCAGCATTTTCTCCAGTTCCTCTTTGTTTTCTACCCTTTTAAAGATAATTCCTATTATTTGAATCACATTGAATTCTTTAGCTACTAATGCTTTGGTTTTTGGACGAGACCAAAATTTTGTCATTTCGAAAAGATTTAAAGCTTTGAATTAATTGGTAAAGACTTGGGGGTGGGGGAAGGCTGAATATGGACTAAGACTGTATTTAACGTGCAGTGTGATCTTTGAACGACACTGTCCACCTCTTGCTTACGTCTGTTCGTTAAGAGCTGAAATGTATGACACCCCTTAAAACTTTGTTCCTGTCTATTTTAGGGTGAGTCATGTATGTCGAGCCATTTATGTACTCTATTATATAAATTGTGGCCTGTGACACACGAAAAGGGACATTTGGACTTTTGCGTAAAGTGTCGTCTCGGATTAGCCTGCGTGGTCTGCGCAGGCTAATCCGAAATGGCACTTTACGTTTTTATTTATAACAAGTCAAAATCGATCCCTTCAGGACCACGCGTAGAGGGACTCTTTCACTAAATGGGAAGAGGAGGTAGTGTAATCGACCATTTAATTATTATGTCAGATTATTAATCACCCTTGAATAATATCAGAAAAGAATGCAGAAATATTAGTCTAATGGGAAAGTCAATACTGACAAAAATGAAGTCGATAAACGCTTGTCCGACATGCATTATTTTGCAAAATAATACCCTTGTTACCAGACTGCAAAGTTTAAAACTTCTGTCCATAGAACAGAATTTCAAGCGGGGTATTGTTTGTGGCGCGATTTGAATAAATAGAAATTATTGCGGGAAGGAGAGAAAACGCTGGTAGCAAGCAAGCATTTTCTCCGTTTCCCACAATGTTTTCAGGATCTAACTGCATTATGATCAATAGAACGCAGGGATATTTCAAACTTTTTTTGTGAATCATGAGTGGAAATTGTTGGTAGAATCTAATACTGGACTTGAAACTTTCAGTTTATGTTATAAGCGAAAGAGAAATATCTGTTGATGTGCAACTGACACTTTCCTCCCCAGTCGCAATGTTTTCTCCCTTTCAAAGAGTTACATCTCCAATTGCTATCAAATTAGATAAATAGCAAAAGTTGTCGTCTTATAACTGCAACACGCGAAAATGGACATTAGGACATTTGCGTAAAGTGCCGTCTCGAATTAGCCTGCGCAATCTGCGCAGGCTAATTCGAGACGGCACTTTACGACTACATTAGATTTTGTACTACAATAAACTTGCACAAAACAGAAAAATTTATTTTTTACAACCGCCAGAGTCCACCACTTTTTCACAAAGCCAGGATCAGTAAAACACCATTCGTTTATTTCACTTAACTTTTTCAAACTACCGAGTTCAAATGATAAAAAATGACATAAAGAAGTCATAGTGACAGCGTATTTAAAACAGAAATAACAACATTGCACTTTGAATCAAGGTGCATAATTATAAGTGAATAACTGTATAACTAATAACTATAGGATATTAGTAAAATTGGTGAAAATAACTCTCTTATTGGACCACTTAGTGTCCGAAAATATCAAGCGATTCATTTGAACAAGTTCTGGCGTTCTTCTCTGAATTATAGTCCGTTTACTTGTGCATGTTTGCTTGTTTGCACGTTCAATTAACGTCCTTTACCCATTATTACGGAAATAAATCAGTAAATCGATATACAAAAATACCGCCTGGAATAAATTGATGCTGACGACTGAACGCTTTACAAAACAATGAAGTCCGAACTTCTTTCTTCAAGGCTTTCTTCTTTAAGGCTTTTTTCTTTAAAGTATTCTTTAAGGCTTTCTTTAAGGCATTCTTCTTTAAGGCTTTCTTCTTTAAGGCTTTTTTCTTTAAAGTATTCTTTAAGGCTTTCTTCACAAGGCTTTCTTCTTTAAGGCTTTTTTTCCTTAAAGTATTCTTTAAGGCTTTCTTTAAGGCTTTGTCAAAGGCTCTCTTTCTTTCATGCTCGATTTTAAGCTTTCTTTCTTTCAGGCTTTCTTTCAAACTTTAAGGTTTTCTTTCTTTAAGGCTTTTTCATGGTTTTCTTCTTTAAACTGCCTTTCTTTAAGGTTTCCTGAAGGCTTGCTTTCTTTGAAGCCTTCTTTCTTTAAGGCTTTCGTTTGTTAACCCTTTACTCCATAGATACTCATTTCTACGCATTGCTTGTAGGAGCCTTTGGAAAACATTGTGGCAAAAGGTGAAATTGCTCGTGACGAGCAATTTCACCTTTTGCCACAATTTCTGTGCTATCAAGAGGTGTCATATACATGTTAGAAACAGCTTCATCCTTGCTGTTATTTAGGGTCAATTAGAGATACCATAGACATGCCTTATGGGGTAAAGGGTTAAAGACTTTCTTTAAGCCTTTCTCTGAGGCTTTCTTTCTTAAAACCTTTCTTTAGGCTTTCATTATGGCTTTCTTTCCCTCGGACTTTTTTCTTTTAGGCCTTCTTTAAGGCTTTTTTCTTTCAGACTTTTCTTAAAGGCTTTCTTTAAGGCTTTTTTTCCTCTAAGGCTTTCGTTCTTTAAGCCCTTCTTTAAGCCTTTAAGACTTACTTTCCGGCTTTTATAAAGGCTTTTTTCTTTCCAGGCTTTTTTAAAGGTTTTCTTTATGTCAGCTTTTCTTTAGGCTTTCTTTCTTTAAGCTTTATCAAGGCTTTCGTATTTAAGGTTTTCATCTTTCAGGCTTTCTTTAAGACTTTCTTTCTTGAAGGCGTTTTTCAAAGTTTCATTTTTTTAAGGCTTTCTTTTTTGTAAGACTCTTCATTGCTTTCCTTCTTTATAGGATTTTTTCTTTCAGGCTTTGTCTACCAATTGTTCTGGTCCTTCCTTTCCTTCTTGATTGTTAACTACCAGTCATCTCGCCATTTCTCTCTGTCCTTATGCTATTCTTCTCAGTCCCTCTCTTTCTCTCTATCTGATTTTGTGGGTTAGGACTGATTACTGATGATGACGCCAGTAACTTGCAAACGTCCCGTCCTTGTACGAGGCACTAAAGTTAACTCATTACCAAACGACAGTAATTTAGGCTTGTCCAAATCGAAAGCATTTGCAGACGACAAAATAAAAGTGACTGAAAATTAGAAATTTGTTTGGTGAAGGGTAAAAACATTGTGGGAAAAGGAGAAAATGCTGGTTACCAGCATTTTCTCCTTTTCCCACAATGTTTTCAAAAGGGCTTGTGTGGTAATGGGTTAAGCCTGGTATTGGTGAACTATCCCCAGAAAAGCCATGAATAAACCAGTTGTCACCGTGGTATGGCTGAAATACAATTGAAAGCGACAGAAAACATCGTCAATCCTGTAGATAGATAAATCAAATAAAAAAAATACCAAGGACGAATGGGAAACCCTCTGTGATTTATCTCCTCCGTTCTTCGCATGTTTATTGAACCTTGTGAAAGAATTACGGGTCTAAATTAACTCGGTAATGGGCTTTTTTTTTTTAAAAAAAAAGGAGAAAATTTAGGTAACCAGATTTTCCCCACTTGGCACGATCTAGTTTTTAAAAATCTTTACGGACGAATTCTACCATCGGACATGTGTTTAGTAAATATTTTAAATTTGGGTCGCTCATGTCGTTTTAGAAAAGGGTTCACTCTTTTATGACTGACTAAATACATTTCATTTTCACAAAGGTTACAAACACAGTTCCACTGCAAGAACTACAGACGGTTGGGTCATAATATAAAATGAAATTGTGGACAGTGCAGATCAGAGATCAGACTGCACGTTTCGGGCAGTCTGATCTTGATCTAAACTGTCCACAAAAGTTTTTTTTATATACATGTCTAAAGTACCGGTATGGGAAGGGTTAGCTCATTACCAAATCACAATATTTTAGGCTTGTCAAAGTCGAAAGCATTTGCAGACTACAAAATAAAAGTGACTGAAAATTTGAAATTGGTTTTGTGAGTGGTATAAAACTTTGTGGGAAAAAGGAGAAAATGCTGGTTACCAGCATTTTCTCCTTTTCCCACAATGTTTTCTGAATGCTTCTTTCTCAGGGTCGTCAAAAGGAGAGATTGTGTGGTAATGGGTTGAAAGATAATTGATCTGGTTTTTGAAATGACATTAAAAACGGTAGAAAATAATAATAATAAGATTATCGAAATCGAGTCAAATTAACTCGGTCTCTCCCACGTAAGTTCAACCTTTAGTACCAGTACACAGGTCCGACATTTAAAGACCCTTAGGAAACAATCTTTTGAAAAATATCATGGGAAAAGGAGAAAATGGTGGTTACCAACATTTTCTCTTCTTTCCCCACAATGTTCACCGTTCTTTCACAAACATATAGTTAGTTGTTCGATCCAATATTAGTTTGTCATCTGCGACACCTTTCAATTTTGACAAGTCTATTTTTTTTCTTTTCGTCAGCTTAAGAGTTAACCCTTTACCCCACAATGCCGACTTTTGAGGTTCCTGCAAAAGAAGCCTTTTGAAATCATTGTAGGAAAAGAAGAAAATGCTGAAAACAAGGATTTTCTCCTTTTCCCACAATGTTTACTACCCTTCACAAAACTAATTTCAAATTTTCAGTCACTTTCATTTTGTCGTCTGCAAATGCTTTCGATTTGGACAAGGCTAAAATATTGTCGTTTGGTAATGAGTTAACCCTTACCACACAATACCGAATTCTGACGCTCCTGGAAAAGAAGCCTTTTGAAAACATTGCAGGAATTGAAGAAAATGCTGGTAACCAGCATTTTCTCCTTTTCCCACAATGTTTTCTGCTCTATATAAAAAAAGAAAAATTACACCATTTGAGCCACACCGAAACTGACGTCTGCAAGTGCCTTTCAATTTGGACAAGGCTAAAATTTTCTCGTTTGGTAAAAAAAGTTAATTGGACTTTTCTGATAGCTAGAAATACTTTTTTATTTTATAAAATAAAGGCTCGCTTTGATAACTGTGCAGAGCAAAGTGGGGGATGGCATAGACGAAAGATCAGACTGCACATTCCATGCAGTACGATCCTGATCTACGTCGTTGATCAAAAGGATCCAGGTTCCACTTGACAGTCAAAGGGTTGAATCTGGGTTGTAATGACAAAATTTGAAACTTTTCACTGTCATTTTTTTCTGCCAGCTTTTTTTTTTTCATTTTTGCTTGTTCATTCTGTTCCCTTTCTTAACCCATTACCAAACGACAATATTTTAGACTGGTCCAAATCGAAGGAATTAGCAGGCGACAAAATAAAAGTGACTGAAAAATTGAAATTTGTTTTGTGAATGGTAGAAAACATTGTGGGAAAAGGAGAAAATGCTGGTTACCAGCATTTTCTCCTTTTCCCACAATGTTTTCAAAAGGATTCTTTTCCAGGGGCGTCAAAAGTAGGGATTGTGTGGTAATAGGCTAATTATTGATGTCAATTTTCGTCTTATTCGCGCCATGTTTTTTTTGACAATCTATGATATTATTATATTGTTTAATGCTTTATAAAAGTGAGTAAATCTAAAAGGAAATTACCGTACTATTGTGGCAGTTAATGACAGAGCTGTTGTTATGATGTTGTTTTCGGTGGTAGAAAACCGGCAATATTACTATTGTTTGAGAGCTGGAGTTATGTTGTTGTTTTCCAAGGGAAGTGTATCACTGTTTAATGAATACCAGACCGTCAATAATAATAAAGATATTCAGAATACTATATTTATATATAGGGGATAATCAACTAGTTATTTTTGATATGAGAAATATCTCACGAGGATGCATTGTTAGGCGTTGAAAAAACGAGGATGCGTTGTTAGGCGTTGAAAAAAGGGTGCGCAGCACGAGTTTTTTTAACGCCTTACGACGCATCCGAGTGAGATATGTTTCATATCAGAAACAACTAGTTGATTATTCTATTTATTATATACTTTATTAACATTATTATTTTTAATTTTTCGTTTTAAAGTCGAAATCAATACTTTGGATAGAGAGAAGAAATTAGGGACGTAGTGCGGATGAATACATAATTTAAAAGAACAAAACTAGGCTACGTGTTGAAAATACAGAACTTACAATTAACACTATCTATAAGTGCTAAATAAAAAAAATACCTCCTAAATTACGGCAGGAAGTGAAAGTGAACGTTGATGTCGTCACTAGTGATGATATCAAAATCTATTACACTGGGAAATTCCTGGATTTCACTGCTAGGTATAAAATAGAAAGTAATATTTAATTTGTCATGGTAGAGACTTCCGATGATACTACTACTAATTATTATTATTATCATTATATTTTCTGTATGGGATGTAAAAACATAAAACACTCGATGCCAATTTCGTATCTCATGGACTTTGTTCGGGTTCTTAAATTCTATGACGTTCGTAGTGTGTAAATTCATAGATATCCGAAAGAAAAACACACGGAAAAATTTAATTCCATTTATTCTTATCCTCAAAGGAATGTTCTTTTTGTTTGTGTTCTGAATAGTTCAAGGGATTGAAACCTATCCCTTGTACCTTACTGGTAACGGACTTGGCCTCAGAGGTTGTGAGCGAGAGCCTAGGTTTGGGTCAAAGTTCTCACTAATGACCGATGGTTGCTATTGTGATTGGATAAACCGATGCCTAGGTTTGAGTCAAAGCTCTTACTAATGACCGATGATTGCTATTGCGATTGGGTAAACCGATAGGTGAGTGCAACACTACTCTAAGTGCCTGTACAATGTACAGGCACTTAGAGTAGTGTTGCACTTATCTATCGAAACGCTCTTAGCACTTATAGATATGAGCTGCACTCTTGGAAAAAGGGGTTTAACGCATCTCTATGATCCACGATACCAAGCCAGTTCACACATAAGTATGTATACCTATAATCCATTTGTGTAACAGCCCACTGAGTCATTAGGGAGATTGGTCCATTGACATGGAGAAAACTGACCCATACTCCAATAGCAAATAGTTTCGATCCACCTTACCCTGCACGGGCTGCTCAGAATGACCCGGTCCATTGTACCACACAATCTCAACTTTTAACGGCCATGAGAAAGAAAGCCTTAGAAAACATTGTGGGAAAAGGAGAAAATGCTGGTAACCAGCATTTTCTCCTTTTCCCACAATGTTTTCTACCTTTCCAAATCAAATTTTGATTTTTGATTCACATTTTATTTTGTTGTCTGTAAATGGTTTCAATTTGGACTACTCCAAAATTTTGTCGTTTGGTTAAGAGTTTAACCCCTTTTCATGTAAACTCGACCCTTTTTAGCGGTTGAAATACAATACTGAAACTCGGAAATGTTTTGATCACATTGGCTTGGCTATACAAGCGAGCGATGCCGATCCAAGATCAGACTGAAGTTTCTTTTCAATCGACGGGAGAAAAAAAATTACGAAGTTTCCTCGTGGCTCAGGGCATGACCTGGTGGTTGTGAGTTCGATACACGGTTGAGGCAAACTTTCTTTCCGGCGTATTTTCGCCTCTCACCTCTGCTGAAGCAAGTGAGAAAAGCAGTCGGTGGCTTTGGAAAGAAAACAGTTTTAGTACTGGTATGAGACAGCCAGGAAACAGATGTGCGTCACCGACCGCCTTGATATGACCTTAGCTGTTAAAGTGGCGTTAAACCCCGATACAACCATCAACCGTGGCTCAGGGTCAAGTATTTGCAACGAGGAAGATGTGGCACGATCCAAAGTGCGTGGGAAAATCGTACGTAGCACATTGAGAAAAATAAGAAAAAAAAAGAATGGAAGTTTTAGTCCATAGTCGTCAAGGAGAAAAGCAAGGAGATTTCGCAGAATGTGTGGATTAAGATCAGGCTTGGATATAATTATCTGGAGAATATATTTTCAAAAATTGCAATATCATGTTCCTTGACTTTTAAGTTCGAAAATGTTCATCTAATTTATTGAGCAGTTATTTTTTTTTACACAAATAGCACTTTCTGTCGGGCCACACCAATATATTTGTTTTGATTGTCAAATGAGCGCGAAGATTAAACTTTTCCGACCTCTTTTGTTAAAATGTAATTAATTGGAAATCAAATGTAATTGGCCCTAAATAATGTTGTTGTAAAAACGAATTTCGTTTTGATGATATTTGTGTCAATTTCAAAAGTTCAAAACTAAGGTCTTATTTTGTAAAATAGTACTTATAAGGTTACGTTGAACTGAAAATTGAATTACTTTAGTTAAAGATAGTTTAGGATAGTTCAGTTGTCCAAAGTGAATGTATACAGTGTGCATTTTTCTTTATTATTACAGTGACGGAAAATCATGTTTGCTAAAGTTAAAAGCTGTTTTTGAACAATGAGTATTATAGGCTTACAACTAAACTGTAGAAAATCTTAGAAAAAATCCTCAGATCAATCGACATTTGATTGTTTTGTAAAACCATGGTCTCTGAAAAAGAAGTTTAATGCATCTGCAAAGAGTATCGATCAGGTCAGCCTGCGCAGTCCTGGACTGCGCAGGCTGACCTTGAAGATACTCTTTTGCTTTTTGGTCAATTTCCTGCGTGTCTCAGGACCATTCTATGTCAGACAAAATGGATTTTATGTTATCTGGTATTACGTAAAATTGTTTCTTGGAATAAGGCATTAACACATTACCACACAATTCCTACTTTTGACGACCCTGAGAAAGAAAGCCTTTAGAAAACATTGTGGGAAAAGGAGAAAATGCTGGTAACCAGCATTTTCTCCTTTTTCTACAATGTTTTCTACTCTTCACTAGACAAATTTCAAATTTTCAGTCACTTTTACTTTGTCGTCTGCAAATGCTTTCAATTTGGACAAGCCTAAAATATTGTCGTTTGGTAATGAGTTATAAGGAGACGCGTGGCTCCCCCTTTTGCCAGGAGATTGTTGAGATATTAGTTTAAAACGAATTGGATTTCATTGTAGTTGAACTGTAGTATAAAACAAGAAGAAGAACAACAACAAGTTAAACAGAAATTTCTTAGCAGTTATTTAAGCACAAATAGATTCAGATCTAGATATTTTGTTACTTCAAAGTTTTTCTATACTGAAAAGTTTTACCTAACTAGACTATATGGAACATTGTAGATATTAGAAGAGACTGCATATTATATGCAGTCAGATCTTGATCCATACTGATCCGCAATAGGACACATGATGAACATAGCGCCATGAAGGTTTGACCCTTTACCACACAATGACGACTTTTGACGACGTTGAAGAAGAAGCCTTTTGAAAACATTGTGGGAAAAAGAAGAAAATGCTGGTAACCAGCATTTTCTCCTTTTCCCACAAAGTTTCCTACCCTGTCATAGAAAAAGTGCGTCATTTGAGTGACTAGTAAATTGTTGTCTGGAAATGGTTTCAATTTGGGTTGGTCTAAAATTTTGCCATGTTGTAAAGGGTTAAAATAGTCTAACTAAAAATTTCGAATTTAGAAAAAAAAAACCCATTATTTTCGATTATAGACATGCAGTACCGATACTTTTGATATATTCGTTATTATTGTAAATGAGTGTCTTTTTAAAGAAGACTTTAATCGTTTGATCATATATAATTCTTTTTGTGACGAAGTGTCATGTAATTCGCTGAAATGAAACACGTTGACACAAAGGTCATGTCTTCAAGGCCGCGTTGAAACGTTTGATTTGGAATTTCAGACATGTGGAATAAGAACATTAATCTAGCAAAAAAAAAAATGAAATAATTTGGTAGTGAATAAAACTTTTGGAACCTATTTTAGTGTCCCTGATCGGAAGTAAATGGGGATTCGACAGATTTTCGTTTAGTTTTGATTTTTAAAAAAAGGGAATGATTATCAAAAGTGATGGTGAAAAAAGGAATAAAGAGGAGGAATTCTTTCAAATCTGCGCTGACGAAAGTGCGTGCTGCAAAAACAGCGTTTCATACCGTGGCACAAATCCTCAAACAAGAACCGACTTTCTTCAAGGTAAATAAACACTCTAGTTGTCTCTTCTTGGGTCTAGATTGTAGGTCTACACTCTGATTGGCTAAAGACGTCCTGTCACAGCCAATCAGATAGCAGGTCAACGAATTTAGAAGTAGAACCGCTTTTAACTTTCATTCTACTGGATAATTAAGATGAAATCTTCAATTTGATTGGAGTTGGGTATTGCTTTTTCAAAGTTATGTTTTGGGAAATAACATCTCCTTATCGGGGAGTGTAGCTCCAAGATCAGACTGCACGTTTTGTGCAGTCTGATCTTGATCTACACTGTCCGCAAAAGGTCAATGTGTCTGTATTGCTTTTTAAAGTTATATTTTTGGGAAATAACATCTTCGAATCGGATAATGTAGATCCAAGATCAGACTGCACGTTCTGTACTTTTTTTTTGTGTTCTACTTCGTTTTACTGTTTTACTGTTTCAAAAGCGCCTTTTTTTGACAAAATATTCGAGGAAATATTTAATTTATTCCATCAGCTTGTGGTTAATATGGGGAAATATTTACCTCAAAGGGGAAAGGTCCGCGAAAATAACTCGTGCGTTACGGTTCCAAGCATTTTCTCCTTTTTCCACAATGTTTTTAAAAGGCTGCTACCTCGGGGTAGTCAAAAGTTAAAAGTTTAAGAGAAAATCATGAAAAGCATATAAATAGGTACACTGCTGGCCGCTTTATCTACTGTATTTTGTTGAAAACGATGTTGAACATAATTCAATCGATCAATCAATCGATCAATCAATCAATCAATCAATCAATCAATCAATCAATCAATCAATCGGTCAATCAATCAATCAATCAGTCAATCAATCAATCAATCAATCAATCAATCAATTCATCCATCCATCCATCCATAAAATCAAATCGTCCAATCAATCAAATCATCCAATCAATCAAACGATCAATTTTATGACCATTTTCTTTCTAATGTGATGCCACGACTCGTTAGCTCAGTCGATAGCGTACAGGACTTCAGTGGCTTGTTCAATCCCCTGCTCGGCCGATTTCTTTTAGAGGTTTGATGATAGTCAGTGCGACATGATTCATGCCTCTTTCACTGCTGGCCATTCAGTCGGGGATGACTATGTGGGAAAACAGCTGGTGGCTGGGAAAGAATATTGTGCGGCGGAGTACTGGTGAAATTTCAAGAAAGGGTGGATGGTGCACCTGCCGCTATAGTTACTTGTGTGAAGGGTACAAATAGATTTATAAACTTTAAATGACAAAATCGACATGAGTACAATACTGGTGATAATCGGCCCATATTTCTTTTTTTCTTGCAAATTTACATTTGATCTTATCTGATTCTGTCATCAAACCCTGTCTTTCCATCTATTATAATCTATTATAATCTTGATAAAGTCACTTGCTAAATCTTTGTAACGGTTACTTTGCATAAATTTGCATGGACAGGTGTGAAAATAATTGAAGGTTTCGTTCTGTTGTTTAGTGTGCAGAACGCATTCGCGCTGAGGGAAAAAAACTTTTGAAAACATTGAGACAAAAGGAGAAAATGCTGGTAACCAATCTCCTTTTTTAGCTTACCTAAACACGACGAAGTGCTCATGGTGTGCTCATGCTGTGTCCGTCTTCCGTCGGGCGTCATCAACTTTTGACCTTGTGTGCACTCTAGAGGCCACATTATCTGTCCAATACTCATGAAACTTGGTCAGAATGTTTATATCAATATAAAATCTCGGACGAGTTCGAAAATGGGTCATGTCAGGTTAAAAACTAGGTCACTAGGTCAAATCTAGGAAAAATCTTGTGTACGCTATCCCGTCCACATTTTATGTCCAATACTCCTGAAAGCTGATCAAAATTTTGTCTTGAATGTATCTCGAAGGATTTTGAAAATGGGTCATGTGCGATCAAAAACTAGGTCACCAGGTAAAATCTAAGAAAAACCTTCTGTATACTCTGGAGGCCACATTTTCAGTCCAACACTCTTGAAAAGTGGTGAGAATGTTTGCCTTGGTATTATCTTGGACGAGTCTGAAAATGGGTCATGTCAGGTCAAACACTAGGTCACTAGATCAAAACTTATTAGAACCTTGTGGACGCTCTAGAGGCCACGTTTTCAGTCCAAAGCTCGTGAAACTTGGATAGAATGTTTGTGTTGATGATATCTTGTACGAGTTCAAAAATAGGTCATGTTGGGTCAAAAACTAGGTCACCAGGTCAAATCTTAGAAAAACCTTGAGGCCACATATTCAATTCAACACTCTTGAAAGTTTGTCAGAATGTTTGTCTTGATGATATCTCAGGTGAGTTTGAAAATGGGTCATGTCAGGTCAAAAACTAGGTCACTAGGTCAAATCTTATTAAGACATTATGTACGCTGTGGAGGACACATTTTAGTCCGATTCTCCTGAAACTTGGTCAGAATGTATGTCTTGATGATATCTTAAATGCGTTTGAAAATTGGTGATGTGGGGTCAAAACTTTAGTTACTGGGTCCAAAGATAGAAAACCTTGTGTACGCTCTAGAAGTCACATCTTCAGTCTAATACTCTTCAAATTTGGTCAGAATATTTGTTTTGGTAATATCTCAAAAGAGTTTGATAATGGTTAATGTCGGGTCAAAAGAATAGATCAATTGGTCAAATCTTAGAAAAACCTTTTGTACGCTCTAGAGGCCACATTCTCTGTCCAATACTCATGAAACTTGTCTAGAATGTTTGTTTTAGTGATATCTCAAAAGTGTTTGATAATGGGTTATACATGATAAAAAAATAGATCACTAGGTCAAATCGTAGAAAAACCTTGTTTATGCTCTAGAGGCCACATTTTTTATCCAAAACTCTTTAAAGCTAATCAGAATGTTTGTCTTGATAATATATTTGAAGAGTTCTAAAATTGGTAATATCGCATCAAAAACTTGGTCACTAGGTCATCTCTTCGAAAACCTTGTTTAGTTCCTACAGGCCTTATTCAAAACGCAATACTAATGAAACTTGGTCAGAATGTTGGTCTTGCACCATTTTGCCAGTGTATGATTCGGTTGGGTCAATAACTTATGATATGCTTGGTAGAAAGTTTGTCATAATATCTCAAAAGAGATTGAAAATGGGTCATGTTTGGTCAAAAGACTCAGGTGAGCGATTTCAGGGCCATCATGGCCCTCTTGTTTCTCAATGTTTTCTTCTCTTTCAGTGACAAATCTCACCATTTTAGGGCCAATTTGCATGTGCTGTAAGCAAGGTCTTAAAATTTGTAAAAGTTTATATTTTTTTTTTCTTGTGGTAGAAAGTCGATTTTTTCGTTTATCTTTCGTTGTCACCGGCTGCCCATATGGGCTATGTCACTAGCAGTATCATTGAACCCGTTTTCACAGGGCATGACCATGACATTTTTCATGACATATTTCTATTTTTTCCTCATTTCCTCATACTTTTCTTCTCGGCAATGCACTTAACCCATTACCACACAATCCCTACTTTTGACACCCCTGAGAAAGAAGTCCTTTAGAAAACATTGTGGGAAAAGGAGAAAATGCTGGTAACCAGCATTTTCTCCTTTCCCCACAATGTTTTCTACCCTTCACAAAACAAATTTCAAATTTTAAGTCACTTTTATTTTGTCGTCTGCAAATGCTTTCGATTTGGACAAGCCTAAAATATTGTCGTTTGGTAATGAGTGAAAGAAAGCCTTAAAAAACAGCGATAAGCAACATGCTGGAGAGAGAGAGAGAGAGTGAGTGACAGGGGGGTATAAAACAAGTTCAAAAACGAGAATCGGCAAGCAAATAGAGTAGAAAAAAAAAACTATTTTTGTCACCGTAGTTGGGACATAGGAGAAAAACAAGTTTCAGTTTTGCGAAATATTCTATAGAGACTTTTTTAATTTAACCCTTTCCCAAACAATCCCTGGGACTTTTTTAATTTAACCCTTTCCCAAACAATCTCTGGTTTTTACGGGTCTGGAATAATAGCCTTTTGAAAACATTGTGGGAAAAGGAGAAAATGCTGGTAACCAGCATTTTCTTCTTTTCCCACAATGTTTTCTATCCTATCATTGACAGAAATCATCTTTTCAGCAAGAGTTGAATTGTCGTCTGCAAATGCTTTCAATTTGGTCTAGTCCAAAAGTTTGATGATTTGGAAAGGGTTAATTATAAATAATTTGATAGTAAATAGCAATTGGCATTGAGTTATGACCTTTACGGAATGTATCGACGTAGATAAATGATAAAATCTCGATGTATTACGTATACGGTGGAATCAAGACAAGTTAGATCTTCGTTCTTTGTGGTTTCATTTTATTTGTTTGTTTGCACGGTGTGTATCGTCACTTTCCGCATTATTTCACTCACATCACGGTGACATCTCACTTACCCAGGTCTTTCCTGGCTTTCGTAATTGGCTCTGACTCTGCATTGCTTTGCCCAAGACCACTCGCATTTGACTAATGTCACATATGAAAATCGAATCTCATATAGTAAGGAAACCCTGACTAAATGATAAAGTGAAAAGGGGTAATTTTTTTCACATTTCTCACACATTGACGAGTTTTACCGGCCTAGAGAAAAGAGACTTTTGAAAACGTTGTGGGAAAAAGAGAAAATGCTGGTGACCAGCATTTTCTCTTTTTCCTACAATATTTTCAACCCTAGTAACTTCCATAATGTTAGGCACATTTAATTTTGCGTCCTGATAAGCTTTGGGTTTGGATAGACATAGATTGTATGATATAGATCTGATATGTTTGAAAAAAAAAAAAGACATTTGACATTGAGAAATGACCTCCAAAGCGTTCATCGACGTCAAGCTATAATGATACCTCAATATTTCGAGTGACGCAGAAATTTATTTGAATTATTCTTAATTACAGTATTAATTAGAATTTTCGGATTATCAAATCGTCACTCGACTTCTATCTTTAAGTAAAGTACTAACTTTTGATCTCTGAAAGTATATAGTTCTGCAGACAACTTTAAAAAAAAATCATGTTACGTTTATTCATTACCAAACGACAAATTTTTAGACTGGTCCAAATTGAAAGCATTGGCAGACAACAAAATAAAAGTGAATGAAAATTGGAAATTTGTTTTGTGAAGGGAAGAAAACAATGTGGGAAGAGGAGAAAATGCTGGTAACCAGCATTTTCTCCTTTTCCCACAATGTTTTCAAAAGGCTTCTTTCTTAGGGTCGTCGAAAGTAGGGATTGTGTGGTAATGGGCTAAACGCTCGAAGAATAAAGCTCGGTCTTTTAGGGTTCAAATCCGAAATAAATATGAGTCAATAGAATCCAGATTCATATGAATGTAATTTCATTCTTATGAACTTATGAAAAAAAGTTTTATTCTTGGAAATATGGAGAGAGAGACACACACAGAGAGGGGGAGAGAGAGAGAGAGAGAGAGAGAGAGAGAGTTTTATGTGCGTTTTCAAACGCAATCAGCAAAACGGCAACCAGTATTTCATTCTTTCCTTCTTTCTTTTCTTTTCTTTTCTTTTCTTTTCTTTCCTTTTCTTTTCTTTTCTTTCCCTTCCTTCCTTCCCTCCCCTACCTCCCCTACCTCTCTCCTTCCTTCCTTCCTTCCTGCCTTCCTTCCTTCCTTCCTTCCTTCCTTCCTTCCTTCCTTCCTTCTCTCCCTCTCTCTCTCTCTCTCTCTCTTTCTCTCTCTCTCTCTCCTCACACGATCTCATACGCTTGTCCAGATTAGCGGATAGTACCGATCAAGATCAGACTACACGTTCCGTGCAGTCTGATCTTGATCCATACCATCCGCAAAAGCTGCGAAAGCCCTGTCATCTGCTTAACTCCTTACCAGACGACAAAGTTTTGGAATTGTTGAAATTGAAAGCATTTGCCGATGACAAAATAAATGTGAATCAAAATTGAATTTTGACTTTAGAATGGTAGAAAACATTGTGGGAAAAGGAGAAAATGCTGGTTACCAACATTTTCTCCTTTTTACACAATGTTTTCTAAAGGCTTTTTTCTCAGGGCAGTCAAAAGTAGGGATTGTGTGGTAATGGGTTAAAGTGTGTAAAAAAATTCCCCGATTACGCAACTTCAAGTGAAGGATTCGCCCCTCTCCACTTCAAAATAAACAAAGCGAGCTCTCGGGATCAATACGTATATTGATTGATTGATATATCTTAATATAAAAGTAAACAAATTTCAACAAGTAATCGAACATACAAGATACCGACAACCTTTCATCTTTATTTTTTCTTTTGTGGGAGGGTACCTTTTTTCGTACCTTTTTCCTCTTCTTTCGCTAAATTTGGCATTTTTCACCATGTGATACAAAAAAAAAATGCTACAACAGAAAAATTTTCAACAGATAAAAGTGATTAATCTATTACCGCCACATAATCCCTACATTTGACGACCCTGAGAAAGAAGCCTTTAGAAAGCATTGTTGGAAAAGGAGAAAATGCTGGTAACCAGCATTTTCCCATTTTCCCACAATGTTTTCTACCCTTCCCAAACCAAATTTCAATTTTTCAGTCACATTTATTTTGTCGTCTGCAATTGCTTTCAATTTTGACCAGTCTACAATTTTGTCAAATTTGGTAGAGTTAATTCAAGTTCCTTTCAAGATGTCTTCCTTTATTCTTATATTGTATTTTCTTTGTCCTTACTAAGGATACGTCAATTTTCACAAAAATATCCTTTTTTGCTACTGTTTTAAAAAAAAGTATACCGATATGTAGCCATTGCTCATACCGAATTAACAAACTATACCTTTCACAATATATAATTTAGCCACATTTTCTTTTATCTACCTCGAAATAAAATTTGGATTGACGTTGTTTCAAACTGAGAAAAGTAAACGGTGAACTTTGAAACAAGTACACGCACTTACGATGCCAAACACTTTTCCACCCATTAAAGGAAAAAAAAAAGAGAAAACTTTATAAATGTTTCAACTCCAAAGCAGTTTTAATCAAAGTATGAAAAAAAAAAAGATCGGACAATGTAGATCCAAGATCAGACTGCACTTTCAGTGCAGTCTGATCTTGATCTACACTGTCCGAAATAATAACTAAAGCTATGTATGCCACTCTAAGGGTGAGGACCTTGTTCTATTTTCATTATAGATTGGCTATGAGGGCCATTGGCATTCCAAGTTTAAAAATGTATGCAAGGGCGAATAGACTATTAACATGCAGTTCTAATTGTTCTATTAACGTGTCGATTTATGGATTAAAAGCTTGATTCTTGTAGAAGGGATTTTTAATGGAAAACTATAGTGGAAAAATAATTGAAACGGTAACGGGGAATTTTAACTATCAACATAATTGTTGTATTGTTTTTTGTCAATAAATCTTGAAGAATTTCTTTACTCAATTCTTCTTCCGCATTGCTACTACTATCGATGCTATTACTTCAAAGACTACCGTTTCTACAACAACCACTTTGCTATTAGTATCACTGATACTGCAGCTACATGTACTTATCTACGACTACTACTGCTACCACCATCACCAGTTTTCCTGCATCAACTAATGTTGTCCTATCATCATCATCATCATCATCATCTCCACAGTCATCATTATCATCATCAACATCATCATTATCATCAACATCATCATCATCCTCTCCTCTATCATCATCATATCCATAATCTTCATCATCATCATCTCTACTATCATCATCCACATCATCGTTTTTATCATCATCATCTCCTCTATCATCATCTCCATCATCATCATCATCATCATCATTATCTCCACTATCATCTCTACTATCATCATTATCATCATCAACATCATCATTATCCTCTCCTCTATCGTCATCTCCACAATCATCATCATCATCATCTCCATTATCATTACCACCATCATAAGATTGATTGAGCAATAATAAGGATCGAAAGATTGCCATTCTAGTATCATTCTTTATCGTATCTAATATAATACTTTCTCTATTTTCCTGTTATTTAGATACTTTATTTCCTCTTTTTTGTTTTCCAGTATTTTTCGTACGCGGACTGCGCAGACTGACCTAGGAAGATACTTTTTTTGCGTACGCATTAAACTCCCTTTTTACAGAGCATGGGCGTAATGTTTCGAAATGGTCACAAACGTGTCAAGAAACCACAAAGCCCAACAGAAAACAAATAAAACAGTAACTAGCCGTTTTTTATGGACAACGCTTTATCCGTGCTAAGCGCGCCTCGCTGACCTTTTGCGGACAGTGTAAAATGAAGATCAGACTGCACAGAACGTGCAGTCTGATCTTGGATTTACTCTGTCCGATGAGGACATGATTTCCCTCTAAAAATACCTTTGAAATAGGGAAATAGTTTTTACTATCAGCTTTAACCCATTACCACACAATCCCTACTTTTGTAGCCCCTGAGAAAGAAGCCTTTAGAAAATATTGTGGGAAAAGGAGAAAATGCTGGTAACCAGCATTTTCTCCTTTTCCAACAGTGATTTCTACCCTTCACAAAACAAATTTCAAATTTTTAGGCACTTTTATTTTGACGTCTGCAAATGCATTCGATTCGGACAAGCCTGAAATTTTGTCGTTTGGTAATGAGTTGAAGTTTCACCTCTCTTGTTTAGCAAGATAAAGGTTAGTATTTAGAAAAAATGAAAAAAATAATTATAGATGATTTAAAATATTGAACAAACGAAAAGAAAATAACCATTTAATCGCTTTCGTAGTAACAGTTGTCAATACTTTAAACACCAGTGGAGTTTTGACTTTCAGCTACAAAGGGCAACAACTTTCTTGTGAATGGTGTAGATTTAGATTAGACCGGGCACAGAAAATGCAGCTTAATCTTAGAGGTTCCACTTTCCTCTTTGTCTGTTTCTTTTAAGTTGTAGAAAAGTTTCTTGGGTCTTTGGAAGATCTTATACTATTTTCAACCTTATCTATTTGGAAGATCATATACTATTTTCAACCTTACAAAAAAAAAAAACTAATTTGATTTATTTGATGATAAAGAAATGAACCGTAAAATCTTTTTCATACAACTTGACATTTTGGTTCTACTGGAAAAAAAAACAACACCAAAGTATATTGCAAATTTGACTGTCCAGCGCCCAAGGCAACAGGAGCCTTTGTATTATAGATTCAGATAAGACTGCACGCCTTGCATGGCTGATTTGGATCTTTACAGTTTTCTTTTTTATTAAAGTCTGTTCAGATAAAAGTCTTTTCAAATTTCGATTTACCCGCAGCTGCTCAGCGCGACTCAAAAACTTTGCGAACAGTGAAGAAAAAAGATCATACTGCACAGAAAGTGTAGTCTGATTTTTGTTCTACAATGCCGGACGAGGAGATTATTTTTTCTCAAAAGAAAGTTTGAAGTATCATTAAAATTTATTTAACAGAAAAAAAGTGTAATATCTATCATGAACAGTGGGTCGGGTAAATATATTGACGTTGACGTATTAGCTTTGAACAGTGGGTCGGGTAAATATATTGACGTTGACATATAGGCTTTGAACAGTGGGTCGTGTAAAAATATTGACGTTGACGTATAGGCTTTGAACAGTGGGTCGGGTAGAAAAATATTGACGTTGACGTATAGGCTTTGAACAGAGGGTCGGGTAGAAAAATATTGACGTTGGCGTATAGGCTTTGAACAGTGGGTCCGGTGAAAATATTGACGTTGACGTAAAGGCTTTGAACAGTGGGTCGGGTAAAAATATTGACGTTGCTGTATAGGCCTTGAACAGTGGGTGCGGGTAAAAATATTGATATTGACGTATAGGCCTTGAACAGTGGGTCGGGTAAAAATATTGATATTGACGTATAGGCTTCAGTAGATACAACAAATCCCTGTCAAAAATAATCGAGCCATGCTTTTGTGAAAAGAGGGCCGGCTTAATGCATCTGCGAAAAGTATCGACCCAGGTCAGCCTGCGCAGTCCGCGCAGGCTGACCTGAGCCGAAACTTCTCGCTATTGGTCAATTTTATGTATGTCCAAGGACCAGTCTATCTTGTGATCAAGTCGTATGTTACCAAAAAAAAAAAGTTGATACTATGGATTCATAAGTACAAGATGTGATGGTTTACTCGTATGTGATGGTTTACTTTGTACCAATGATCACGGAGATTTATTAAGCCTCCTTTTGTCAGAGCAGGGCACAAGCTTTTGAAATTGATCCTTCTGCTCTGTATAAGAAACATACAGACGATTTTTTTCCCATCTTCTCCGCAGACTATACTTTCGAAAACCTTCAGCAACAGTTGGTTATTTTTTTTCGCTAGAATTAACTCTTTACCCCATAAAGCATTTCTATGGTATCTCTAATTGACCCAAAATTACAGCAAGGATGAAACCGTTTCTTATGTGTATATGACACCTTTTGATAGCATAGAAAACATTGTGACAAAAGGTGAAATTGCTCGTCACGAGCAATTTCACCTTTTGCCACAATGTTTTCCAAAGGCTCATACAAGCAATGCGTAGAAATGAGTATCTATGGAGTAAAAGGTTAATGTACTTTGCTATTCTTTTTTCATTTTCATATTGGTAATTCATATATTACTAGTTTATTTTTTAAATTGTCTACTGGAACTTTTGTTTTAGGATTTATTGAGTTGAACTTATTGATATTACCAGACGACAAAGTTTTAGACTCGCCCAACCTCAAAGGTAGTTTTCCTTTTCCCAAAATGTTCTTTTTTTCCAGTGAATACACTGTATAGACGTGTAAAGGGCAATTACACTTAGCCATTTACAATGACATCATAGAAAATTTGTACCCATTTTGTCAAAAGTCAAATTGAACTTTAATTGAACTGATGCCCTTGTTGATATACGAGGCAATTCGTTTCTTTTATTGTCATTAAATGGCATTGGGCTAAAAAGAAATATAATATGTCACGTGATAAACACGACAACTTGTCTTGGACCAAACGGAATTTGAAGATGATATCATAACGAGTTGGCACTGAAAAAATGTTTCAATTGTCATCAAAAAGACCATTCGTTTTTAAGAGGTATTCAGAAAAGTGGGAACATAATAAAAAAAATGTAATTCTCTTTTTCTGTCTCTCACTCAGTCAGTTTGTCCATCTATTTGTCTGTCTGGTTTTCTCTCGGTCTCTCTAAGTCTCTCTCTCGGTCTCTCTAAGTCTCTCTTTCTCTCTGTTTCTCTCTCTCGGTGTCTCTCTTTCTCTCTGTTTCTCTCTCTCTCTCGGTGTCTTGCTCTCTGTTTCTCTCTCTCGGTCTCTCGGTCTCTCTCTCTCTCTCTCCAGCCTATATTTTCCATTTCGTTTTAATTGAGTCTATATCAAAGCTTTCTTATAAGTGTACAGAATGAAAAAAAAAAAAATGCCTGTCCATTGAAATATCATCACTGTATAATTATACTTCTCGATAAATAAACTTTGTACATGTTTTATCGGACTTAAGGCCTTAGTTTGAATAGAAGTTCATTACACGCCAGAAGGGGAGAACTAGAAATAAAAATCTGTGTTTATGGACGAGTAACAAAGACAGAGTAATTCTCTTTGTTATTTTGCTACAATACTTCAATTAACTTGTTAGTTATTATTTTTGTGGAATTTGGACTACTTCTTACTCAACTTCGGGGCATTTTTAGTTGTCTAATAGACACAGTTTTTTTTTCAAAACTTTTTGCGACAGAAAAGTGGAAAATTTCATTATGAAAAGTTTGGAGATAATATATATTAAGGATTATCACTACATTATACTATTTTTTGTCTTTTAAACCCATTATCACACAATCCCTACTTTTGACGCCCCTGAGAAAGAAGCTTTTAGAAAACATTGTGGGAAAAGGAGAAAATGCTGGTAAACAGCATTTTCTCCTTTTCCCGCAATGTTTTCTACCCTTCACAAAACAAATTTCAAATTTTCAGTCACTTTTGTTTTGTCGTCTGCAAATGCTTTCAATTCGGACAAGTCTATAATATTGTCGTTTGGTAATGAGTTAATCCTTTTAATCTTAATTTATAGTTGTCTAAGCGACCAATGTAGATCAAGATCAGACTTTACGTAACGTGTAGTCTTGTCTATGATCTTTATTGTCAGCCTTGATAAGACACTGTTGGCAAAAGCAATCTTGGAAATTTCACTTACATTTAGCTTTTTTTTTTAAATTCTAGATTAAAAATATCTGTTTGTGTGTTTGTTTTTTTTCGTGCTAAATGGATTTATAGACAACGGATTTAACCAGTGATGATCCGTCAAACAGTGACTGTTGCTTTAACTCATTACCAAAAGACAAAATTCCAGGTTTGTCCAAATCGAAAGCACTTGCAGACGACAAATTAAAAGTGACTGAAAATTTGAAATTTGTTTTGTGAAGGGTAGAAAACATTGTGGGAAAAGGAGAAAATGCTGGTTTCCAGCATTTTCTCCTTTTCCCGCAATGTTTTCTAAAGACTTCTTTCTTAAGATCGTCAAAAAACAGGGATTGTGTTGTGTTGGCCTGAAAGAATTCAGCTTGAAATGAAATTAATCATAGAGATTATAGCTGCCATCTTTACACCTTTACGATACGTTTGAAAGTTAGAAGACAATGTGATTAACTCTCTATCAAAGTACATAACTTAAGAGATTCCCAAACTGAAAACATGTGCAGACGAAAAATTGAAAGGAGCTCAAGTGATGAAAATTTTGCGTTTCAAAGGGTAAAAAGTATTTTGGAAACTCTACACTATGCTGGTCACCAGCGTTTTCTTCTAAGCAGACAATGGTTTCTCTCCAGGATTTTTAAAACATAAGATCGTGTGGTAAAAGGTTTTAAGGAATTTTTATCTTTACTGGTAGAAGATGAACAAAAAATATGGCTAACTTACAAACAGTCGTGTATAAAGGAATTATCAAAATACGCTTTGACGATGACGACGATGACGAAGATGAACAAATCAGCGTAAGTTTTAATCCGTATCCTGAGTCCGTTACTTATGCGCTTAAAATTTACTACATCTCTAAGTCTTTCAGCACCAAATAGATAAAATCGACCACTTTCGACAGCTTTAACCCTTTCCCAAACAATCCCTAGTTTTTACGGGTCTGGAATAGTAGCCTTTTGAAAATATTGTGGAAAAAGGAGAAAATGCTGGTAACCAGCATTTTCTCCTTTTCCCACAATGTTTTCTACTCTATCATAGACAGAAATAATCTTTTCAGCAGAGCTGAATTGTCGTCTGCAAATGCTTTCATTTTGGTCCAGTTCAAGAATTTGTCGTTTGGGAAAGGGTTAAATAGAATCCAGTGAAACTTACAAAGATTCTGATCATATATGCTGGACTACAAGAGCGGACGGTGTAGATTAAAGATCATTTTTTAAAAAATTTGATCAATGTTTAATTTTGGACTGACAAAAAGTTTTACGGAGAGAAACGAAAGTAATGACAAGAAAATATTGATGTATAGCATCGGTGGCGCCGCAAATGTATTGTTTCTAAATAGAGCACATTTCAGCGGGTAAATCTTTTGCGTTAAGGGGTTTCACTTGATCATGTTTCGTAAAGGTCCACAAGGTGATGATACTACATGACAATATTTAACCCATTACCACACAATCCCTACTTTTGACGCCCCTGAGAAAGAAGCCTTTAGAAAACGTAGTGGGAAAAGGAGAAAATGCTGGTAACCAGCATTTTCTCCTTTTCCCACCATGTTTTCTACCCTTCACTACACAAATTTCAAATTTTCAGTCACTTTTATTTTGTCGTCTGCAAATGCTTTCAATTTGGACCAGTCTAAAATTTTCTTGTGTGTTAAAGGGTTAATTTTGGACTGACAAAAAGTTTTACTGAGAGAAACGAAAGTAATGACAAGAAAATATTGATGTATAGCATCGGTGGCGCCGCAAATGTATTGTTTCTGAAATAGGGCACATTTCTGCGGGTAAATCTTTTGCGCATCAATTGATCAAGTTTCGTAAATGTCCACAAGGTGATACTACATGACAAATATTTAACTTTTTACCACACGACAAAATTTAAGACTGGTTCAAATTGAAAGCATTTGCAGACGACAAGATAAAAGTGACTGAAAATTTGAAATTTGTTTTGTGAAGGGTAGAAAACACTGTGGGAAAAGGAGAAAATGCTGGTTACCAGCATTTTCTCCTTTTCCTACAGGGTTTTCAAAAGGTTTCTTTCTCAGGGGCGTCAAAAGTAGGGATTGTGTGGTAATAGGTTAAACACTGGGCCATCTTGGATACGACCTGGTTTTTATAGATCTTTCAATGAAAGTACGGTATTTTACATGTTATAAAACAAAAATCGTTCCAAATAGAAAAACAAAGTCGGCTCAATCTGGAAATCAAAGTACGGTATTTAAAAAAAAGACACTGAACCAGTCCGTATAGTAAACAACATAGCTACCTCCAGAGGCACTTTTTGAAAACAAATAAAAACATAGTGCCGCCGCGCATGCGGCGCCACCATAAAACTTTGCAATGTAACATAAAATCAGGTAAAATAGACGTTAGATTAAAAGAAATGACTGGCGAAACGATTCCATCAATCGATCGATAGGTCAGTCAGCGGGCCAGCCAGCCAGCCAGTCAGTCAATCGATATGTCAATCCATCAATCCATCTATCCATCCATCCGTCTGTCCGTAGTACTTTTTTTGTACTTTTACTTTTATTAATTGCAATATTTCAGGAACCAGAACAAGATCAGGATGACCCACAGGCAGCGTACAGAAATACAGTTTTCGAATGTAAGTTAAAAAAATCATGTAGAAATTATTTAATTTCTAGCTTCGTTTTCAACAGATTGATTTGGTAATAAAACAGAATCTTGATCCTATCAGAATCACGCAAAATCTGGTCTCATGTGAACTGTGTGCTTGACTTAAATTTTGAAGAAAATAATACCACTCTTGCTATCTAGGGGGTAAATCGACGATTATGACATAACATATTTTCGGATAATTGTTCAATGTTATTATTCTATTAGAGGTATCAAGTATACTGTGCATTACACATGTAGTGTTGGAAGTTTTCACTGTCATTTTCACCACATACATCACACTCTTGCTGCCAATATATACTTTAACCCTTTCCCAAACGACAATTTTGGACTCTTCCAAACCGAAAGAGTTTGCAGATGACAATTTTAGATTTGGAGAAAATGGCAGAAAGTTCTCAAAAAGGGTAGAAAACACTGTGGAAAAAGGAGAAATTGCTCGTTACGAGCAATTTCTCCTTTTCCCACAGTGTTTTCAAAAGACTTTTACTGCAGACTTGTAAAAACCAGTGCTTGTTTGGGAAAGGGTTAAACATTTTCAACTTTCTTTCAGTGATCAAGAATACATTCAGCTTAGCGTTCGGCGAGGAAGGGGAGTTACGAATCAATGTTGACAATGTCTACCCGATCCTCAAGACGGTCGGACTTAATGCCAAAAACGAAAGCATTATGGATCTTGTTCGGGACGCCAGTATGGAGTGTAAGGCACATTTAATTCATCACCCCCATCAAACAAATATGAATCTGGTGTAATGCAGAGAAATGACCCTTCCCTAAAATGACCCCTAGATCATTTCACTACGTAGAGGAATGACCCGGGTCATAATTCTGCGTAAAGAAATGACCCCAGAGGTGTCGATGTCAGTTTGTCTATGAAAGAATCAATCAAGAAAAAATAATTCAATCGATAAATGCGTTCATCAATTAATGTATAAATGTATTCATCTATAAATCGATCATCGATCGATCCATTGATTCATTGATCCGTATATCGATCAATCGATTGATCCATCGAGCGGGCGATCCATCGGTCGATCCATCGATTTATCCATCGATCGAACCATCCATCCATTGATCGATCGACCAATCCATCCATCTATCGATCGATCGATCCATCCATCCATCCATCGATCCATCCATCCATCGATCGATCGATCGATCGATCGATCGATCGATCCATCCATCCATCCATCCATCCATCCATCCATCGATCCATCGATCGATCGATCGATCGATCGATCCATCCATCCATCCATCGATCCATCCATCCATCGATCCATCCATTCATTCGTTCATTAATTAATTAATTCATTCATTCATTCATTCATTCATTTAATTCATTCATTCACTCATTCATTCATTCATCCATCCATTTCATTCATTCATTTATTCATTGAACTATTTATCTATCCATTCATTTCTATATGAATCAAGTGTAATTTTCCTGAACAGCAACTGGTGAAATTGACCCGGCCAACTTTGAGAAGGTGGTCATGTCAATGGTCAAATCACAGGACCAAGATCTCTGGGTCAAACGTCTAGAAGAAAAAGAAGCCAGTCGAATTGAAAAAGAGGCTGAAAGGGCGAAAGCCGAGGCTGAAAAACTTAGAATAGCGGAAGGTTAGTTTTTACTATTTAACTCTTTATGAAACGACAAAATTTTAGACTGGTCCAAACTGAAAGCACATGCAGACGACAAAATAAACGTATCACAAAAAAAAATGAAATTCGTTTCTAGCAGGGTAGAAAACATTGTGGGAAAAGGAGAAAATGCTGGTTACCAGCATTTTCTCCTTTTCCTACAATGTTTTCAAGAGGCTTCTATCTCAAGAGTCGTAAAAACCAGGGCTTGTTTGGTAAAGGGTTAACTCTTTACTGAACAATTCCGTTTATAATGACCGTGAAAAAGAAGGCGCTATGGTAAATGAGAAAATAATGGTGAGTATCAACATTTCTCATTTTCCTATACATCTCAATTATGTGTCGTCTGTCAACGCAGACAAGCATTATCTCTCGCTAGATGGCATTCTACGAATGCTCATCTATCTAACTTGGGCATTCTGGGTACAGAACCGAACCACTTTCCTACGCGACAACCGTTACTTTGAATTTAAAACTAAAATAAACGTTTACTCAATAAAACGCTAACTTGTGCGATTCACTCAGCTATGATCAGCAGTTTAGAGAAATCTGGAGCTAAAACAGGTCTCATTTCTCCTCAAACATATTGATAAAAGCTATTTTCTCCGTTGCTACTTTATAGCGCGTAATCCTACAGTTTCCCGAATAGCGGGGAGAGTGATGCGACATATAAGACAGGTTAAATCTAGGAAGAATATGAATTGCGCAGACAACGCACAGACAAGCCTAAAAAGTTGGTGTCTTGTAAAAGTTAAAAGTATTGCATTACCATTTACGTATAACATGACTGGATTTTCAGCCATGGAAGATCCTTCTATGGGTCAAAGATAACTAAATCAGTAGTGATACGTCCTTTGTTAAGTCTTTTAGCCAGTCCATTGGTTAATTTTGGTTGTACACGTGTCGTTTCTATTGATCTGAGTTTGGTATCACCATTTTCATTACAGAGAGAGAGAAGGTAGGATTTGAACAAGAGGAGGAAGAGCAGAAAGATGAATGGACAGAATACGAGAAGCAGAAGGAAGACGAGGAAAAGGAGAAGAAAAAAGAAGCAGAAGTTGATGAGCTTTATGATAACTTGAAAATGGCTTTCCGGTACGTTTTAGCTCTTTGCCAAAGGACAGAATTTTAGACTGGGCCAAAATGAAAGCAATTACAGACAATGAAATAGATTTAAATCAAACAGTTGAATTTTGTTTCCAGTAGGGTAGAAAACAATGTGGGAAAAGGAGAAAATGCTGGTAACCAGCATTTTCTCCTTTTCTCACAATGTTTTCAAAAGGCTTCTTTCTCATGGTCGTTAAAATTAGGAATTGTTTGATAATGGGTTAAATCTTTTTATCCCTAAGGTCATTATCTTCCGCTAGATGGCATTCTATAAATACTCATCTATCTAATCTTGGCATCCTGGGTACAGGACCGAACCACTTTCCTACGCGACAACCGTTACTTTGAATTTCAAACTAAGATGAACATTTACTCAATAAAATGCTACCTCGTGCAATTCACTCAGCTATGATCAGCAGTTTAGAGAAATATGGAGCTAAAGCAGGTCTCATTTCTCCTCAAACGTATTGATAAAAGCTATTTTCTACATTGCTACCTTATAGAGCGTAATATTACAGTCAGCCCGCTTTTGGGGCTAGTGATGCGTCATATAAGACAGTCGAATCTTCGAAGAATATGACATGCGCAGACAACGACCCTGAGGTTGCTAATTGCAGCTAGTTGACCTTTTGCGGACAGTATAGATCAAGATCAGACTGCACAGAACGTGCAGTCTGATCCCATATGGGTCTACATTATCCGTTAATTAGTTATATTGTTCTTAATACCTTTGAAATAGCAATGTTTGGGTTTTACCATCCGCTTCAAAGTGTCAGATAAGTTATTTAGCAGTATAAGGATTAAAGGGGAGAGTGGAGAGAAAGAGGGGGCTTTAGGTTTGGTTGGACAAAGTTCCTGCGAGTATTGATTTTATCTGTTAACCCATTACCACACAATCCCTACTTTTGACGCCCCTGAGAAAGAAGCCTTTAGAAAACATTGTGGGAAAAGGAGAAAATGCTGGAAACCAGCATTTTCTCCTTTTCCCACAATGTTTTTTCTACGCTTCACAAAACAAATTTCAAATTTTCAGTCACTTTTATTTTGTCGTCTGCAAATGCTTTCAATTTGGACCAGTCTAAAATACTGTCGTTTGGTAATGGGTTAAAAGACCGTCGAGCCATATTCTGAAAACATTCTCATATAAGAAGAAACTGCTATTGGACGAGTACGAGACCAGCATTGCGAGAAAAGCTGTTATGCGCGACACACTAACCTTTTTGCGGACAGTGTAGATTAAGATCAGACTGCACAGAATGTGCAGTCTGATCTTAGATCTGCAGTGTCCGATAAGGAGATATTATTTCTCCATAGATATGTTTGAAGTTACATTGTTTTTACCATCGGCTTGAACGTGTAAGTTAAGTTTTTCAGTAGGATAACTTAGATAAGGTTTAAAACATTTAAGTTATTATTAGATATGATTTTACTCTTCTTCAAATGTTTGCTCTTGGTGGTATTTTCACAAGCTTTTAGTATCTCTGTAGATAACTTACGCTTTGGCTGTCGAAGGATCTTTGTTTGCAAATCAGAAAATTTGACCGACAGTTGTTGATGCAACTCTGGTATAACGGAGAAGGGAGATAACTATAATTTATATTTCGTACTCGTTTTTTTAATACCTACTTACTTCCCTTGAAATGCAAATATTCAGTTGTCGCCCTCTCAGACACCACATTTAATATATTCTAAAGATATTATTAAAACAGCGATTACGCAATCGCTGTTTAAAAATCATTTAACATGACCCAGAATGTAATAAACAAATGAAAAAGAAACAATTACGAGCAATTGGATGCAACGAGAAATATTTTTTTCTTTTTTTTTTCGAATTTATCAGCGGTTAGTAGAAATCATTAGTTTGCACATGACATATTGTCGCCGTTATATGACTGAAATAAGTTAGAAAAGGTGGCAAAGCACCATAAAATTAACCCTTTACCAAACAATCCCTGGTTTTTACGGATCTGGAATAGTAGCCTTTTGAAAACATTGTGGGAAAAGGAGAAAATGCTGGTAACCAGCATTTTCTCCTTTTCCCACAATGTTTTCTACCCTATCATACACAGAAATAATCTTTTCAGCAAGAGTTAAATTGTCGTCTGCAAATGCTTTCAATTTGGTCTAGTCAAAAGGTTTGTTGTTTGGGAAAGGGTTAATCAATCATTGAATGTCTTTATTGAGACTGTGAAACGATATGTTTATTTCTTTTTTTTTTTAACCAAAGCAAATAAGATCAGGATGAAGTCCTTGCAAAATACATAGTCATGTACATACATGTTTAATTTTTGTTTTTTCAACCCTTAACCACACAGTCCCGAAATTTAAAGATTTTCAATAATAAAGTTTTTGAAAACGTGGTTGAAAAAGGAGGAAATGCTGGTTAGCAGCCATAATTTTCTGCTATTCGAATAACTTTTTTTCAGATGAGAAATCACATGATTGTACAGTTTGATCTAGAAAAGACACGAATGTTTTGTTATTTATGACTTACCTATTACCTCGATATCACTCAGATACTGTTGAAAGCGGTTAAAAATCAATCAAACAAACACACTTTCTATTTATAGCTTCATCGACTCAGACGGTGACGGCGTTATATCTACACTAGACATATATAATTTAATGATGGGCCTTGGTGAGATGCTGACCGACGATGAACTTTTTGGAATGGTGAACCTGGCTGATCTAGACTGTGACGGAAAAGTTACATTCGAAGGTGGGTCTAAACCCTTTCCCCCTACCCCCACACTCATCCATATCCTTATTGGAGAGGCCATCAGACCTCTCCAACAGTGGTGAGTTTAAAAGGCAGACTGCAACAGAATTTGCTGTCTAATTCTATTTCTTCTAGCGTAATTGTTCTGATACACAGTATGTTTCGTCATGAAATTGTAAATATAGCGAAATGAAAAAAACAGGAAATTGACGAGGTTTATTTTTATAAACGACGAATTTCAGAGAAGATTTACTTTAGTAATTTGCCATGGCTGCAGATAACCTCTCTAATAATTATTTTTTTTTTATTAAGCAAATATTCAAAGCAGAACAAAAAGAGAAAGAAGCCCGCTGGACTAGAAAATGCAACTTGAAAACGCGACAAGAAGGTCAAATTACCGTCATATGAGGTTTCTACGCGGCGGCTTTTTAACTCATTTGTTTACATGTACCAAAATGTATTGAAATTGAAAGCCAATAAACTATTTGAAAACATTGATGCTGGTCTCTCCCGGCTTCTTTTTTCAAGAAACCAAATTGTTTCCCCAGCGCTATTAGTTATGATACGGGATAGTGTAAGATATAGAAAGAAACGCATCCAAAGTTACGCCCGGTTCTTTAACTTGCTCGCTGTATAGCACCGTTACACGAGACCTCGGTTTAACCCTTAGGCCTGGTGAGGGCGACTCATTGACCTCTTGTGGTCAGTGTAGAGCAAGATCAGACTGCATAGAACGTACAGTCTGATCTTTGATCTACACTGTCCAATATTGATCGTCCTCAAAATTACCTTGGAAAAGCAACCTGTGGGAGTTTACTGTCGACTTGAAGGTGTCGTTTGAGTTATACTGCAGGACAAAGATTAATTCTTTACCAAACGACAAATTTATAGACAGGTCCAAATTGAAAGCATTTGCAGACGACAAAATAGATGTGAATGAAGAATCGTAATTTGATTTTGGGAAGGGGAGAAAACATTGTGGGAAAAGGAGAAAATGCTGGTTACCAGCATTTTCTCCTTTTCCCACAATGTTTTCTAAAGGCTTCTTTCTAAGGGTCGTCAAGAGTAGGAATTGTGTGGTAATGGGTTAAATAAATATTTTCTAAAGGCTTCTTTCTCAGGGTCGTCAAGATTGTGTGAGATTGTGTGGTAATGGTTTAACATCTCAACCGTAAGACTACTAGTAATTCTAGATAGCCATCCGTGGGTATAGTTATTTTTGTTTGACTCAAAGTTCTCAGGGGTGTTTTGCTGCGAGTTGATAAAGAAAAAAGGACGTCTGTGGCACTTTAAATGTTAAGTGTGAGATATTTGATTTGTAATCTTAAAGCTGTCACGAACGTTTGATTAAAATATCGTGGCAGATTGAACAATTACGCGCCATGAAAAAAAAGGCATAAGTTGTAAATAATTGTTAAGTATATTCAATTTCATATTTTGATAAAGAGTTACTTAGACTACAATCAATGATGATGATGATGATGATGAAAGTGGTGGTGATGATATAGGGGTCTCCTTTTTATTGGAATCACACAAGTCTTAGATTTATTTATTATCATTACATAAGTGTATTTTGCGTCATTGGCCTTTACTTACAATAAATGATTGATTGATTAATTGGTGAAATCAAACTAAAATCCAGATGACTGACTCTATCAACGTTTTCAACATTTTTTCAGCTATATAGCGGCAACTAGTGCCCCGGTTCATGCTTTCCTAGAGTTTCTGTTATCATTACACAATATTCCAAGCTACTGGCTGCTTTCCCACGTAATTATCGTCGATACATTGGTCAGGGGGGAGCTAGAGGAATCTATCCTCTCGCAATGCCTAGCATCAGTCTCGGAAAGAAATTGGTCGAGCTCGGGATCGAACCAGCGCTTGCCTGTTTTCAAGCTCTGCGCGATACCGACTGAACTAACGGGGTTCGCGGGTAATAGTTAGGATATGCTTGTTTAGTACAGTTGTTTTAACTTAACCCATTCCCACACAATCCCTACTTTTGACGACCCTGGGAAAGAAGCCTTTTTAGAAAACATTGTTGGAAAAGGAGAAAATGCTGGTAACCAGCATTTTCTCCTTTTCCCACAATGTTTTCTACTCTCTACAAAACTAATTTCAAATTTTCAGTCACTTTTATTTTGTAGTCTGCAAATGCTTTCGATTTGGACATGCCTAAAATATTGTCGTTTGGTAATGAGTTAACCATTATCCTATGAAATAACTAAAAATGAATTTTCAATTCGACATTTATAACCAATATAATTGCTATTTTAAGGTTTTGTTTTGGGGGAATAATATCTTCTTATTGGACAGTGTAGATCAAAGATCAGACTGCACGTTCTGTGCAGTCTGATCTTGATCTGCACTGTCCGCAAAAGGTCAGCGAGTCGCGCATAGCAGTCAAAGGGTTAACCCATTCCCAAACAAGCCCTAGTTTTTACGTGTATGCAGTCAAAGTCTTTTGAAAACAATGTGGGAAAAGGAGAAATTGCTCGTAACGAGCAATTTCTCCTTTTCCCACAGTGTTTTCTACCCTTTTTGAGAACTTTCTTGCATTTTCTCCAAATCTAAAATTGTCGTCTGCAGACTCTTTTGGTTTGCCGAGTCCAAAATTTGTCGTTTGGGAAAGAGATGGCTATCACTTCAAGTTTTACTGGATGTTGTAAGCAACTTTCAGCGCTAAGCCCGGCTAGGCACATTTTAAAAAAAGTATTTTTACATAAATGGCGAATTCATTATTGTGCCGATACATGAATTTGTTTGACTTTGTTATATAGAATAATGTCATATAAACATTATATTTATCTATAACGAAAATCAATCAATAAACGCGTTAACAGTTTTGCAGTCCATGGGAAAATAAATGGACCGTCAAGTGGTAATGGATATTTTTTTTCTTTTGAAACAGATTTGAGAAAATTCAAAAAATAATATAGCATGTTAAATATACACATGCTCACAGAGTGGACTGTATTTTCGTAAAAAAAAAACAGTTTAAAGCTAGGAATTAATTGGTGAATTAAGAAATTGTAAGTGACATTTTTTTCCCCTACAGGGTTGAATTTGAGTATATTTTGTGTCAAAATCGGTCCTTTTTGTAACTTCGTGATTTCAATATTTTTCTCTCGAATTTATAAAATAGCGTAACGCTTAGGGGTGCTAGGGGCGACACAGTATCCTATTGTAGACAGTAAAGATCAAGATCAAACTGCACAGAATTTGCAGTCTGATTTTGGATCTGCGTTATCCAGCATAAGATATGCCTGGTCAAAAAGGAGAAAATGCCGTTTAAGCGATCACAATCGGTATGTACTAGGATTAACTCGTCCAAATCTGAAAGCTTTTGAAAACACTGTGGGGAAAGGAGAAAATGCTGGTAATCAGCATTTTCTGATTTTCCCAAAATGTTGTCTATATACTATTCTGAAGATGATTTCATCCAAAAAGGGACTTTCTTGGAACTGCAAAAAGTATCAACCTGCAAGATTGCGCAGTTTGACCAGGATTGACACTTTTCGCTTTTATGACATTTTCTGTATGAAAAGTAGTCATTGTACCTTGTTATACAATCATTTTTGTATTATCAATTTAAACTGACCTGTACTATCGTTGATCTGTTTTCACCTAATTGATGTGTGGAATTACCAGATGATTCCTATTTTCGTGACAGATCACATTTGTAGACAAATTTAGGTAGCAGCCAGTGGCTTGGAAAGAATTCTGTGAGGAGTACTGGTAAAAAGAAATTCAGGAAAGGATGGATAAGTGCACCTGCCGCCGCGATATGAATAATGTTGAAAACGGCGTACAGTCAATCAGTCTGCAAGTCAATCAATCAATTAGTCAGTCAGTCAGTCAGTCGGTCAGTCGGTCGGTCGGTTAATACTTGGTTTGTATGCTCTCAACGTTGTAATAATTATGTAAAATATGTCGTTGGAGGACCCGTCTAGACGTCTGGTTGGCAAAACTGCAACAATTTTGTCTTTTGTTAACCCGGTAATTCCTTACCAGACGGAGAAATTTAGTATTGTTCAAATTGAAACCATTAGCAGACGTCAAATAAATTGTTGCTCGAATAAGTGCCTTTGTTTCTGAAACAGTAGAAAGCAGTGTGGGAAAGGGAGAAAGTCGGCATCGGCCAATATTTGTACAGCTCCTAACTGTTCACCATAAGACGAAATTTTAGACAAATTCAATACAGGGTTATTCCTATGATGGACAGGATTCTTTGGCTCCTTTTTCGAAAAGCGTAGATAAAGATCAGGCTGCGCTGATCATGAATGTAATCTCGGAAATGACTCTTTTTTTTCGTAAGCACTTTTATCTTTCATGCAATGTTTGCGAGAAATATATTTGTTTTTTGTTTCTAAAAGTAGGAGATTAATGATAAAGTTTTGCATTTAATCCTTTACTGGACAATCCCAGGTTTTTACGACCCTGAAGTAGAAGCCTTTTGAAAACATTGTGGGAAAAGGAGAAAATGCTGGTAACCAGCATTTTCTCCTTTTCCCACAATGTTTTCTACCCTGCTGGACACATATTGGACACATATTCCAATTTTGAGTTCATTTATTTTGTCGCCTGCAAGTGCTTTCAGTTTGGACTAGTCTAAAATTTTGTCATTTGGTAGAGAGTTAAAGCTATCGTTTAGCCATGCTAACTCCAATGGCCTTTTAATATAGGGTATAAGGTTTACAGAGGAGGGGTTTTGAATTCTGTTCCCGATTAAGCCAATGTTTCTCACTCCGAGAATTGATAAACGTAAGTGGGACGAAAAAATAAAATCTTCTCCCGTCACAGTGTTTCGATCTGGCCTATGTCACAAAAGCAACACACAGTGTGTTGCTTTGGCTTTTTTTGATAAGGTAGCCAGTGTGTTTTAATTTGTAATGTAAGGTACAAGTACGTTAGAGTAATATGTGGATACGGCGCGTGTTTGACTTACATGCTGTTGAAAATAGCTTTAGACACCGAACGAAATCATTAACCCTTTACACCATAGATACCCATTTGGAAAACATTGTGGCAAAACATTTGTGGCAAAAGGTGAAATTGCTCGTGACGAGCAATTTCACCTTTTGCCACAATGTTTGCTACACTATCAAAAGGTGTCATAATTATACACATAAGAAACGGCTTCATCCTTGCTGTTATTTAGGGTCAATTAAAGATACCATAGAAATGCCTTATGGGGTAAAGGGTTAAGATAAGGGTCGGACCAAATTATACCTGTATTCTTACAAAATGCCTGATATTAAATGGCTCGGCTTTGAGACTGGCAACCCTTTGCATGTCGTTATGTAGACGAACTATAATATTTCTAAACCCAGCAAATTATTGAAGAAGGTTATTAGTTACTGTTAAGGGGCATTGTTTTAATAATATTGAGAACGGAAATATTTGTTCTTTCAAAAAAGTTTACTTGTGTTTAACCCATTAGCACACAATCCTTACTTTTGACAACCCTGAGAAAGAAGCCTTTAGAAAACATTGTGGGAAAAGGATAAAATGCTGGTAACCAGCATTTTCTCCTCTTCCAATAATGTTTTCTACCCTTCAAAAAACAAATTTCAAATTTTCAGTCACTTTTATTTTGTCTTCAGCAAATGCTTTCATTTTGGACCAGTCTAGAATATTGTCGTTTGGTAATGGGTTAAGTCAAAACACTTATTTTAAAGTCAAACAGTAGCCAGTAAAATCCGTATTATATAGCCATTTTCCGCGCCATAGTCGAAAACGGGGGTCTTTGCACACAAAATGTGCCGTCTGATTTTAGAGCTATAACACTGACTCATATAGTCATGCACCTCAGACAAAAAAGCCTTGCCAAGTTTAAAAAGGGTTGGATCGCTAGCAGTCGTGTATGTATTTGGCTCGGTTAGAGTAAAGTTGAACAAAAGCCTGTGGAGATTGGAGTTAAAAACGGGCGTCAATTTTATCAATAAAAGTAGTCCACCAGGTCTGTACAAAGAAGGTGGGCGCAACATTTATACCCATTTACTTTCTCTTTGATGGAAAGTTTTCAGTATTTATCTATCCAGCGATATATGGCGACCGTCTAACCCTTAACAAAATAGATCCTGAGTTTTGACGACTTTAAGGGAGAATGCTCTTGAAAACATTGTGCGAAAATGAGAAAATGCTGGTAACCAGCATTTTCTCTTTTTCTCACAATGTTTTCTACCCTTTCATACACTGCATATCATGTCAGCCAACTTTAACTTATCGTCTGCAAATATTTTGTATAGGTAAAATTCTAAAATTGTGTCCCTTAGTAAAGAATCAATCCCTTAAGACCAAAAGTTGATCGTAAATTGGGAAAAGAAAAAGATATGTAGCAAATTGAAAAATTGTACGTCAGAATAGGTTTCACAATTTTGTCACATTTTTAACTTAATTACTTCTTAAAAGTAATTTGTTCAAGAGAAGTTTTTTTTTTTCAGATCAAGTATTTTATAAAAAATGAAACGCCAGAGTTGTACCTCACAGGAAATAAGCTGGGTTTTGGATGTTTCTAACTAACTTATCGATTTATTTTGAAACTTTCTCTTTTCAATAAAGGGAAAGGAAAGAATTGGCATTTAAATGAAGGTCTGAAGAAAAGAAAATTACCGTGTCTATTCATAAATGTTGAGGAAAATTAGTTGCACAGGTTATTAGTATTACTTTCTTCTTTTAACAAAAAGAAATTACTTACAAGGGAATTTAAATAATTATTTGTATGTTTGTGTGTTTTTTGCATATTTATGAAATTTTGTGTCATTGATATTACAAGTGCTTTAGGAGCGCAAGCTTATGTTTATTACTTGTGCTTATGGCTATATTACTTAGATATCCATGTTGGAATTAGACAGCGACTTAAAAGAAAAAGTGAAAATGTCAGTTGATTGGTTGGTTGTCTTGGGGTTTAACGCCACTTTAACAGCTATGGTCATATCATGGCGGTCGGTGACGCACATGTGTTTCCTGGCTTTCTCATACCGGTACTAACACTACTTTTTTTCAAAGCCACCGACTACTTTTCTCACTTGCTTCAGCAGAGGTGAGAGGCGAAAATACCTCGGAATGAAAGTTTGCCTCAACCGGGTATCGAACTCACAACCACCAGGTTATGAGTGCAACACGTTCACCACTGAGCCACCTGGGCGGGCTTTGCTAGAGCGCAGCACATATTATTGTTGTTAATATTGTGCAGCCTGATCGTCATGTAGACTGTCTGCAAAAGTGCATTAGCCGCATAAAGGTTAAAAAGAGAATATGAATAATGATTTACGCATTCCCCTGAATGATATGAGCCATGCTTTGGCAAAACGAAAGTGGGGGCGGGGGGTTGATGTGTATTACATTTGTGAACCATCACGCAAAAAGGGACCTTCTGGGAACTGCGAAAAGTATCAACCCTAGTCAGACTGCGCGAAATGCGCAATCTGACCAGGATTGACACTTTCCGCTTTAAATGACATTTTCTGTATGAAAAGTGGTCATTGTACCTTGTTTCACTTACAATCATTTTTTAAATTATCATCTTAAATTGACCTGCACTATTGTTGATCTGTTTTCATCTAATGGATGTATAGAATTCCAAGATGGGCCCCTTTTTTGCCTGATGGGTCAGTCACATTTATGTGATACATTGTACCAAGCGAGTCATCACATAATTATGTATCTTTTTTGTTTAACAACATGGTGAATCCCGGGGTTAATAGATCCTTTGAAATGTAGCAAATTTACATGGAATACCAGACTGTCCGAGCATTGTTATTTCGATCTCAATTTGGTCTCAAAACACGTCCCGAGGACTGACAAAAGTCGCTGTAATCGGAATTTTCCTTGTTTTATTTTTTTTTTAATTCGGGAAAACGTTTATTTGCTTTGAAAGAATATTCTGTGATGCGCTGGTCATAGAAAATCCCTGAACACACATAAAAGATACTCTGGTAGTTGCGACATATATATGGTATTGAAAAAGACAGAAAATTATCAGGAATAGACAAAAAATAAAGATTGAAAAACTAATACTCATTAAAAGTTACCTATGATGTTCTTTTTTTTCTATTCATTGCAGATTTCAGACGATTTCTAGCAACTGCAGAGGAATTGGAAGCCGCGGATAACGAAAAACAAACCGACGAAACAATTCCTGGTGACATTCAACAAGATCCGACCCAAAGTGACGTCACTGCACCGGAGGACAGCACAGAAAACGTAGCAAATAACGCTGAGGCCCCGGATGTTAACACGAAACCCGATGATAAACTTGAGACAGGCACCAATAAGAAAGAAGAGCCGGTAGTACAAGCTGAAGGACCAAGTGAGGCGGAACGACTGCGAAGAAAGAAGTCTATGCTCTGGGGATACATGAGCTCTGCTTCGAAATTAGTCACAGTAAGTTTTATCGTTGTGAGGTGAATGCGACTGGTCTATTTGAGTGTATGTCTGTCTGTCTCTGTCTGCCTGCTGCTGCGTTTGTGTCTGTATACTATCTCTTTCGAAGTCACCATCATGGTCTTCCTTTTTCTTTGTCTCTCTGCGTCTTTCTCTGCGTCTCTGTCACTGTGTATTTGTCTCTCTGTCTCCTTGTTCGCTTGGATTTCTTTTCCCCGATCTGCCGCACCTTAGCTCCTTGCATCTTTTCAGTCTCAGTGTTCCACTTCTAAATATGTCTCAAACTCGTTGCTCATGCTAAATACATATTTCTGTCTTTCTACGATTATCATGGTCATTGCAGTATCTTTAACATAATTGATTTTTGTTTGACTATTCTATTGCTTGTCACTGTAGTGTTATTATTATTATTATTATTATCATTTGAATGTTTGACGAGAAACTGTCGAGTTTAAGTCAATTAAGTATTGTGTGTTGTCTATTGTAACTCAAATCACGACATTTTGGACACTTCAGATATGTGATAGGCTTGTTTTTAGCGTCATCGTGTTGAACAGTTTTATTGCTCTTGGTAATTAACTTTAACATTTCTTTATCTATTGGTGGGGGGACGGTAACGTCTGCTGTTTCTCTTACCAAAACGGGTTTATATCGTTTTAAACTGGGCCACGGCCTATTGAACTGCCTAACTGTACTGAAAATAGCATAGACTTTGATTGAGTATCCATTTTAATTTTAAGCTTAACACTGATTGAGTATCCATTTTAATTTTAAGATTAAGGCCTTAATGATTTCGTCTACGACATCATTAAACTTGTCTGCTTTTGCAGTATTCAAACGATCAAAAAGATAAATTTTAAAGTTTTTTTAAACAGTCGATCATGGACAAAAGTGAGATACTTATTTATCCACAGGCCATGCAGAAACCTGCAGAGGAAGAAAAACTTGAAGAAACCAAAGAAGAAACCATGACATCCGAAGCGAAAGAAGAGGCAGGAGAGGTAATATTATCAGCTTTATTGGCTGGTCAGTTTCTTTGAAGTGGACAGCCTGTGCAGTCCTCGATTATTCATTTCAGACTGTGCAGTCCTCGATTACTCATTTCAGACTGAGCAGTCCTCGATTACTCATTTCAGTTATTCATTTCAGACTTTGCAGTACTCTATTACTCATTTCAGCCTGTGAAGTCCTCGATTACTCATTTCAGCCTCTGAAGTCCTCGATTAATCATTTCAGACTGTGCAGTCCTCGATTATTCATTTCAGACTGTGCAGTCCTCGATTACTCATTGCAGACTGTGCAGTTCTCGATAACTCATTTCAACCTGTGCAGTCCTCGATTACTCATTCCAACCTGTTCAGTACTCGATTACTCATATCAGACTGTGCAGTTCTCGATTACTCATTTCAACCTGTTCTGTCCTCGATTACTCATTTCAACCTGTTCAGTCCTCGATTACTCATATCAGACTGTGCAGTTCTCGATTACTCATTTCAACCTGTTCAGTACTCGATTACTCATTTCAGACTGTGCAGTCCTTAAATTACTGTTGATTAATAGTTAAAACAGGTATCAAGTGTGAAACAGTATTATAACAGAAGGTTTACTCTTTGCCACTCAATTACGACTTTTAACACCCCTGTATGAGAAGCCTTTTGAACACATTGTGGAAAAGGCAGAAAATGCTAGTAACCAGCATTTTCTCCTTTTCCCGCAATGTTTTCCCCCCATCTTAAACAAAAATCATTATTTCAGTTACATTTAATTTGTCGTCTGCAAATCCTTTCAATTTGGACCAGTCTATTTTTTTGTTGTTTAGTAAGGGGTTAACGACAACGTAAAGAGATCAGAATTTGTAGTTATTAGCGTTCGATATATTTTCATTTTCAGACCTTTTATTGCTTATATAAATCATAATTATGGAAAATATCTATACAATAATAGAAACCTAAATATTTTTACGTCTAGATTCTCTTCATCGTAATTTTCTCATTCGGACAATATAGATCTTAGATCAGACTGCACATCCTGTGTAGTCTAATCTTGATCTGCAGAGTTGGCAAACGCGCACTGAGTCACGTTTTTACGTATCGTTTTGCAGGGCACTGAATCGGACGCCAAAACGGAACCTGCTGTTGATCAAGTAGACGCCCCTGATGCAAGTGGACTACTTCACGCGATACAAGAGGAAGACGAACATTCAAATTATGATATAGAAGAAACAGACAAAGTGAAAAGTACAATGGAAAATAGAATCACAAATATTGCCGAACACAAACGAAAGATTTTCTCGAGACAAAGTTCGTCTGCTTCGATGAAAGCACAAGGGTTAAGTGCAAGTGACAGTATTGGTGATTCAGGGATAGAGACTATGAATGAGTCAGAAGTTCGGGATCAATCGGATGTTTTCGACATCTCAGATGACGAAGAAATTCGTCCTGAGTCTAACCAATCAAAATTGAGAGACAGGCGAAAAAGTTCTCTCTCGACATGTGATATTTACACTACGGATAACGAAGACGATGAAGATATGGTTGAAGCACATCACGTGCACGAATCTCTCTCACGTGTGTCGTCCATGGAGTCTTTGGATGATTTTAAAGATCATTTACCAAAGGAAGACGACAACAAAGAAGATAGAATCAGGAATTTTGTAAATCAACACATGTATATAGAAATACGTCAGGACTCCGATGAAACTGAAATTGTTGACGAAACAGAGCTTGAAATTAAAAGTGACGTGAAACACATTGTAGATAAACATAAAATAGCACGTGCTCAATATTTAGAGAAAGCCATTTTGAGACGCTCAGCTACAGTTCCAGTTTTAACTGTTGCTAAAAGTAGGACTAACAAGCCGTTTATATCAAAGCCTTCAGTAAATGGTCTTATGTGTTCGCATATTGACATAGACCTTACTTGTGAATCTCCCCCCAAAGCAGACATCAAATCAAAGATTCTATTCAATGAACGTGTGAAAAGTGCTCGGCTAAACAGATCAAGACCAGAGTCAGCTAGGTCGACAAAAACTATTGCAGTTGTGGACATTAGTGATGTTGGAAATAAAACCAACATGTCCCAGGCTGCTGAGAAGTCTCGATGGCCTATGAGACCTCTGACCCGACCCCGGTCTCCTGGCTTTCGTCGTGTACAAAGTGCAACCAGTGGAAAGTCCTCATCGGATGTAACAGACGCTTGTGAACTCTCAATTGATGTTATATCAGATAGAACACCTCGTGGACGACCAGCAACACCTTTCTGCAGAACAAGATCTGCAGTCTGTACCAGCTCAGATCTGCCAAGACAGTCCTTGCAACGTCGTCCTCAAACAGCACGATCGTACTCCACCACAAGGACTATAGAAACTCCAATCACAAAATTCGAAAAGAAGGACAACATATCAGTAGTTGTAACAGAACCGTTCAAAAACTCTGAGGAACTTTATCCGAGAAAAACACTGTTGACAAGATATCACCATGGTTTTAAAAGTATATGGCCGATCGGTCGAAAAGCGAATCTCATCCGGCACAAGAGACCCTTTTCTGCATTCGAAATGAATTCTTACTCGCGATCGATAGAACGTAACGAGTTTCCATTGCATATAGGAGAGAATGTTAGTAAACTTCTCCAAGACTCCGAACGATCTATACCTCCATTGAATATATCCGGACTTTCACGCGACAGTAAGGTGATAAGGTTAGAATTAGATGCTAGTTCAGTCGCATCACCCGTTAGTAGTAGACGGTCGTCTTTTAACCCCAGACGAACTGCGGGGACACCAAGAGTTCTATGTAGTGCAAGATAGTCAACGTCTTAACTCATTACCAAACGACAAAATTTTTGGTTTGTCCAAATCGAAAACATTTGCAGACGACAAAATGAAAGTGACTGAATATTTGAAATATGTTTTGTGAGGGGTAGAAAACATTGTGGGAAAAGGAGAAAATGCTGGTTACCAGCATTTTTTCCTTTTCCCACAATATTTTCTAAAGGCTTCTCTCTCAGGGTCGTCAAAAGTAGGGATTGTGTGGTATTGGGTTAAGAGATATGGTTGTAAAACTGGGCTCCCTCTTTTTAACTCTCTTTTTCATACGATAAAATTATAGACTTGTCCAAAATGAAACTAATTGCAGACAAGATATTAGATGTATCGTAAATTGCTGTTTTGTGAACTAAAAAATAATAAAAAAAAAAACTTCGGGAAATAGAAAAATAATACTTACCAGCATTTTCTCCTTTTCTCACAACATTTTCAAATTTTTTCTTCTGTAGGATCGTTCAAACACGGGAATGTTTGCTACAGGATTAAAAAGTGGTTGTTAGAACGGCCTGTCTTTTTATGAATGTGTTTGTAAGAATGGTCTACCTTCTTTTATGTGTGTTTTCTCAGGACCCCTAGTTTAACGGACAAAATAAAATATCGAAAGATCTAGTATGCTCCACACCTTGGTTTAACCCATTACCACACAATCCCTACTTTTGACGCCCCCTGAGAAAGAAGCCTTTAGCAAACATTGTGGGAAAAGGAGAAAATGCTGGTAACCAGCATTTTCTCCTTTTCCCACAATGTTTTCTACCTTTCACAAAACAAATTTCAAATTTTCAGTCACTTTTATTTTGTTGTCTGCAAATGCTTTCAATTTGGACAAGCCTAAAATATTGTCGTTTGGTAAAGGGATAAATTGAACTCTTCTTCACACAAGTTGGCTTCTTTAAGAAAGAAGCCAGGAGAGGTAAGCATCATTGTTTTCAAATGGTTCATTGGCTTTTTATTTCAATACATTTTGATAAGTGTAAACAAACAAGTAAAAAAGCCGCCGCGTAGAAACCTCATATGCTTTACATGACGGTTATTTGGCCCTCTTGCGGCGCGTTTTCAAGTGGCATGATCTTGTCCATCAGTCTGCCTTCTCTTTTTAAACGAAATCCTTCTTATTTTTTCTTCTGCTTAGATTTATTTGCTTAATGAAAAATTACAATTATTTTGGGGGTCATTTGCAGCCATGGCAAATTAACGTAACAAATATTTCTCTGAAATTCGTCGTATAAAAATAAAGTTATTAATAAACCACTGATATTTCCCGTTTCGGTTTTTTTGATTTCGCTTTATTTACAAAACTTTGACAAAACAGACTGTGTATCAGAGCATTTTCGCAAGAAAAATGAATTTAGACAGCAAATTCTATGGCAGTCTGTCTTTGAAACTCACCACTGTTGGAGAGGTCTTATGACCTCTCCAATTAGTTTAAAGTTATATGCTAGAAATCTACATTCTTACCAACAATGTTTAATGACATGCTCCCTTGCTGTAAGACTGACCTAAAAAGTGTTTCCCGCAGTGTTTTCAAAAGGCTTCTATCTTAGAGGCGTAAAAACCAGGGATTGTTTGGTAGAGGGTTAGATATCAAAATGAAAAAAAAAAAGTCTTGCTTGTATAACAATTCTTGAAGTGCCTTAGGGAAACGGAGAAATTGCTAAATGCAGACAACTGCTACTTTTTTTCGCTTAATGTTTTCCATAACTTGGTCAGGTCGTAAAAAGTTTTAGTTGTTAAGTAATTGGTTAAGAAATATTTATTCCAGGAATGAATATACAGTTTATTATACTTTCGCAAAATGCATGTTTTCGGGGGTACACAGCAATCAGTCCGTGTGTCCGTCCGTTGTCCGTCCGTGCGTCCGTCTATGTGTACAAATAACTACCTGTTTCTGTCAAAGCGCTGGTGTGGTATTAGTAACATTTAGTGACAGCTCGAGTTCTTTTCATGGCGGACCGTATTTAATGAACACCGTATGTCTGTTTGAATACCGTCACGAAATTTGACCATACCTTGCTGGCTAAAAATAGAATTCATTTATTCCCAGTGCCCTGTGGTAATTTAAGGTAAGACCTGTGTAATGCACTTCCGGTGAAAATTCTAATTGGTCGATAAATAAGGATAAATAAGTATTTATGCAGAAATAATATTTTTGCACATTTCTAACGGATCAGAAAGTCAGTTTATGTCTATCTTGAAATTATTTTGATACTTTTGTTAGTTTTCTGAAAAGGGAGGTAATTATTATCTCTTTTTGAATTGAGAATATAGTGGTTTTAGATTTATAAAAATATATATTAAGAAGAAATAGAAAAAATGAATCGGTGAAAGTAGTTCAATAATACTCATTTTTAATTATAGCTAATTTTGCAGGATGATATCTTAGTGGAAATAGCCATTTTCCATCACACAGGCCTTACCTTAACTGATTTTCGGCTTAGCTTAATGTTTTAGCTTTTGACCTACTTTTTGGTGCTGATAACAAATGAATAAATAAGACTTTCTGATTGGTAAAAAATGTAGGCATGTTTATTTTTAAGAATTCCTGCCTATTTGCGGACAAATTAACACCCTCTGTCTTTTTTACAGATACTTGTGACCCATCATACAAAAAGGGGCCATCAGGGAATTCTGTAAGTCAATCGGATGATAACAAATCAACGATAGTGCAGGTCTATTTAATTTGATAATTCAAAACTGATTGAGAAAAAAGGTTAAATGACCACTTTTCATACAAAAAAAATGTCATTAAAGCGAAAAGTGTCAACCCTGGTCAGCCTGCGCAATTCGCGCAGTCTGACCAGGGTTGATACTTTGCGCAGTTCCCAGAAGGTCCCTTGTTTGCGTAATGGGTCACATTTGTATTCATTTCCGATCAGAGTACAAAACGGTAACGTCATCGAGAATTTGTTGTCATCAGAATGTGAGCACAGTCTGAAGTTAGTTCCTGTTTACTCCAAGAGTCAAAATGATGACCAAGTTCTTATTCGGAACTGGAATAGATTAACGTATTTCTCTTTTATTGATTTTATTTATTTATTTTCCTATTATTATTTTTGTTTTATTTATACTGTTTCAGAAAATGCATTTTCTTGTCGAAGTCAACCTACACTAGTTTTACAGATAGTGCTAATCGAACGTTACTATTTGCTATAATCTCTAAAATATAGATATATACTACTCAAACTTTGATAGGGATCACTTACATATTTCTATACGGGTTTATATGTTGGAACAATTTTGCATAAACTCTTTACTATACTGTAAAATGCTAGATTTGTTCAAGATGAAAGCATTTGCTGACCAAAAACTATATGCAACGTGCACTATGCTCTCTGTCATAGGGTAGAAAACATCGTTGGAAAACGAGAAAGCATTTTCTCCTTTTCCAACAATGTTTTCCAAAGGCTTCTTTCTCAGTGTCTTTAACAGTCGGCATTGTGAGTTATATAGGCTTAAATTTCCATTTCCACCGGTCATCTTATTGATCACTGTGGCAATGTAACATATTGTAAAACCATACATGATACATGCCACATATACTTATATTCAGAGTGAATCTTTTAGTGTGATCCCTAGCAAATTTTGAGTACTATACTTTGCAAGTCATTTCGGGAGTTATCCTGACCAAAGCATCTTCGAAATCGCTGCATGTGTGCACCTTTTTTTAAACAGATTGAACGAGTTCGGTTCATTTTGCTTTTGACACGCCAAATGAACAATTTTCGGAAAAAAACAATTCGTAAAAATAATATTTCTTGAATGGTTTAATAATCATGCGACCAAATCAGTTTTCCGTGTCTGCAATCACCAACAACTGTAAATTCCCTTTTTGTAGGCCTATCACCTCTGCTGAAGCATGTGAGAAAAGTAGTCGGTGGCTTTGGAAAGAAAGTAGTGTTAGTACTGGTGTGAGAAAGCCAAGAAACACATGTGCGTCACCGACCGCCATGATATGACCTTAGCTGTTAAAAAAGCGTTAAACTCCAACACAACCAACCAACCTTTTTTTTGTAGCCCTGAACAAGTATTTTAATTTAGAAAGAAATGCAATTTCTGATTGGCTAAACCATTTTGGTTTAGCCAATCAGAAGTTGCATTACTTTCTAAATTCTATCTATAGTAGTATGTGAATACTTTAACCAATCAGAAGTTGTATTATTTCATAAAATGTTATTTATAGATGTAATGGAACACGGAGGTCAATTTTCAAATTGTTTTGTAGTTAGAGAGAAAATCAGGCTGGCACAAGTTTGTTTGACTATTATAAGCATCCGGTATCCGTATTCACAAACCATTCTTAAGAACATGCACATACTGTGCAGTCTGATCTAGATCTACACTGTCTGCAAAAGGTCAGTAAGTCGCGTTTAGCACCCTAGTGGCTACTCTTGTAAAAGTTGAGAAATCAACATTGTTTGGTATTTCATACACGTTTTCATCGGAAAAAATCGTTTTTTAGAAAGATAATTTAACCCATTACCACATAATCCCTACTTTTGACGCCCCTAAGAGAGAAGCCTTGAGAAAACATTGTGGGAAAAGGAGAAAATGCTGGTAACCAGCATTTTCTCCTTTTCCCACAATGTTTTCTACCCTTCACAAAACAAATTTCAAAATTTTAGTCACTTTTATTTTGTCGTCTGCAAATGCTTTCAATTTGGACTAGTCTAAAATATTGTTGTTTGGTAATGGGTTAATGTCGAGACAGAGTCTTTTGATTCTGTCGCAATGTTTTCAGAATGGTGTTTTTCCTTCAAGGCACAGACAATCGTCAGGAGAAAGTAACGAGTCAGTACACGAAAGTTCTGACAATGTCGTTGTTAATCGTAATTTACTGTTGTCTTTCAGGTGTCTATATAAATAAATTGTTCATTGTTATCATACGGTGTCATTGTTATATTTTTTGATGATGCAGGCCCGCCCAGGTGGGTCAGTGGTGAGCGTGTCAGACTCGTGACCTGGTGGTTGTGAGTTCGATACCCGGTTGAGGCGTACTTTCTTTCCGGGGTATTTTTGCCTCTCACGTCTTTGCGAGAGAAGTAGTCGGTGGCTTTGGAAAGAAAGTTGTGTTAGTACTGGTGAGAAAGCTAGGAAACACATGTGCGTCACCGACCGCCATGATATAACCTTAGCTGTTAAAGTGGCGTTAAATCCCAATGCGACCAACTAATGATGCAGGTATAATTATTAACTAAGATTACGATGTTTTTTCAGATTCCAATGATCTTGCATTGAATAAAAAAAGATAGCGGAAATAAGGTGTGTTTTGATTCAAGGGAGATAAACATGTCATGCTTTGGTTCATGATGTTTCCTAGAGTAATGATATCGTTTGGTGCCATTTTCCATAGTATTACCGTCATGTGAAAGCCAATCGGCATTTTCTCCTTTTCATACGATGTTTACAACCCATCATTTAAACCGTGGTCTTCAGATCAAAGCTTTCCATTTTGGAGCAGTATAAAATTTTCTCCTGGTAAGAATAAAAAGTTAACTGACCCTATCTGTATATAACTTACTGCTAGATGCAGTACCTCAGTAGGACGTTTTGTGTTCAAGATTGTTTGTTGCCAATCTTCAGTCATATCGCGGCGGCCACAGAACCTATCAACGCACAGATAGATGCACTTGCCTCTGTGATATAAATTGAAGTACTGTTTAAAAAAAAACGATCGTGCAAACAACATGAAACGGGAAAGTTGCCGAGATAAAAACATCTGTTTCAAATTTATGCAATATTTTATGGACCATTCACGTTCTTTCGTAATTGACTCGTAATTGTATTTCGCCTTTAAAAGCAAGTATTATGTTTTCCCTTTGGGCTTCTTTATTAAACCTTTTCTTCTTAAGCTCGCTTAAGATACTTTTGTTGATAGTTCGAATTAAGATCGGACAGGCCATCTGTGTCAGGGTTGTTAAGTTGGCGTTGCATGGTAAAGGATTAAATGTCTAGCATCCGACCGGAATACGAGGTATGTCAGGAAGTCCTTTGACAGAGAGAAAACATTGTCTTTGATCCTTTTCTGTTCATTTATTGCATATTCTAGAGCTTTGTTACTTTGTGATATATCTCCAGTGACGTACACAAAATAGAATAGCAGTTTGACTCATTACCAAACGACAAAATTTTAGGATTGTCTAAATCGAAAGCATTTGCAGACGACAAAGTAATAGTGACTGAAAATTTGAAATTTGTTTTGTAAAGGGTAGAAAACACTTAGTTTTAACCCATTACCAAACAATCCCTGGTTTTTACGACCCTTGAGATAGAAGCCTTTAGAAAACATTGTTGGAAAGGGAGAAAATGCTGATTACCAGCATTTTCTTCTTTTCCCACACTGTTTTCTAAAGTCTTCTTTCTCAGGGTCGTCAGAAGTAAGGGTTGTGTGGTAATGGGTTAAGTGCTCAAATGGTCGCTTAAAAACTTCAATCGCAATTGATCAACCACCTTATTAAGAAACGTATGTACAAACTGTTTGTCAACTGAAATATAGTTAGATTTTGATAGGAAACCGTGACTGAAGTTTTCACTTTTAAGAGGAGCCTTACAGTTTTCAGAACGGTAAACAGGCGTATTTCCGGCGATGAAATGTACCTTTTAGGCGCATATCAATCCACCAGATACCGCCGATGGATTTGAAATAAGGCTCTCATCACCCGAGCTATGTCGAATGTTGTCCTGGTCAACTCCAAAGGGACCAGCGATACCAGAGGGATTCAAACCAGAACTTCCTGCATGTCGTAAACAAAATAGTGGCTTAACCAGTACAGGGCTTGACTCGTGATAAAGTTTGAACTTTGGACTGGCATGCCCAAGGTCAGATTGCTTGTTCCATTCAGTCTGACCTTAATCTGCACTGTCCTTCACCCTTTGGCACACAGTGTCGACTTTTGATGCTCCTGGAAAAGAAGCCTTTTCAAAACATTGTGGGAAAAGAAGAAAATGCTGGTAACCAGCATTTTCTTCTTTTCCCACAGTGTTTTCTACTCTATCAAAGAAAAATTACACCATTTGAGCCACACTGAAATTGTCGCCTGCAAATGCTTTCAATTTGGACAAGCCCGTCCGGATGACTCTGGTTTGAGCGTGTCGGACTCGTGACCTGGAGGTTGTGAGTTCGATACCCTGTTGAGGAGAACTTTCTTTCCGGCGTATTTTCGTCTCTCACCTCTGCTGAAGCATGTGAGAAAAGTAGTCGGTGGCTTTGGAAAGAAAGTTGTGTTAGTACTGGTGTGAGAAAGCCAGGAAACACATGTGCGTCACCGACCGCCATGATATGACCTTAGCTGTTAAAGTGGCGTTAAACCCCAATACAACCAACCAACCAATTTGGACAAGGCTAAAATTTTGTCGTCTGTTAAAAGGGATAAAAACGAATCTAGTAGCACTTAGCAGAATACAAGATGTAACAAGTTTTTACATTGCTAATTACTTGAAACATTTAAATTGGACGAGATTTCATATCTCGTTTCTGAATGGGTCCCAAATTGAGTTGACGGCTTCAGCTTTACGCATTGGTGAATTTGAGACTTTTATCTCTTTACCACCCAACCAATAATTTTAATGACCCTGGAGAAAATGTCTTGAAAACATTGTGGGTAAAGAAAAAATGCTGATGATGAGCATGATAGCCTTTTCGCACAATGTTTTTTTTCTAGACTTTTAGAAATAAATGTTGCAATTTGAATCACATTTTGTTTTTCGACTGCATATGTTTCCAGTTTGGACGCCGAGTCGAACTTTTTACCTCCGTTAATTCATTACCAAACGACAATGTTTTAGGTTTGTCCAAATCGAAAGCATTTGCAGAAGACAAAAATAAAAGAACATTCTTCTTATTGTTACTCTGCGGAATTTCGTCACTGTGAAAGTAACAGAACTTCTGATTGGCTAAACCATTTGGTTTAGCCAATCAGAAGTTCTGTTACTTTCACTGGCATAAAATCTTGAAGAATATGATAAAGAACGTCCTTAAGAATGGTTGGTGAATACGGGCCCTGATTTCATTGGGTTGCATAGCCAGACTTCCAAAGAAGTAGATTTTGTATGTTTAGCGATTAAACATTAATTTTTATTTATTAAAATTTCCACCACCCCCCCAAAGAAAAAAATTGACGAACGAATTGTGACTATATGCCACTCTAAATCCTGTGGCTAAATATCAAACGCAAATATTATTGATTCTTTGTCAATGTTTTTTTATATACAAACTTTATTCATATTTTTTTTGTGTGTGAAATCTTTAGAGCCAAACAGAGCATTTTATAACTCACCTGTCATAATATTTTTCATTGCAATTATTTGAAGTCCTCCTTTCATTCAAAAATAAATTTTCAGATTTTATGAAGTTTCTGTTCCTGTTTATGTTGTACACAATTTTGAATAACCCTTTGCGGACAATGTCGATTAAGATCAGATTGTACAGAATGTGTAGTTTGATCTTGTATCTACATTGTCCGATGATAAGGTGGTTAAAAAAAAAAAAAGATGAATTTGAAATGGCAAAATTTAGGTTTTTCTATCGGTTTAAAAACGTTTCATCAAACTTATGAAGCAGGTGACGACTTAACTCTTTACCAAACGACAATATTTTAGGCTTGTCCAAATTGAAAGCACTTGCAGACGACAAAATAGGCGTGACTCAAAAATTGAAATTTGTGTCCAGTAGGTTAAAAAAACATTTGTGGGAAAAGGGGAAAATGCTGGTTACCAGCATTTTCTCCTTTTCCCACAATGTTTTCTAAAGGCTTCTTTTTCAGGATCGTCAAAAGTAGGGACTGTATGGTAATGGGTTAAATGTTGGGTGTTTTTTTTGCCACTTTTAACAATAACTCACTATGTACTCTTATAAAAGAATGATTAATTAATCCTCTACCAAATAACCCCTGTTTTTTACGACCTTGAAAAAAGAAGCCTTTTGAAAGCATTGTGGGAAAAGGAGAAAATGCTGGTAACCAGCATTTTCTCATTTTCCTACAATGTTTTCTACCCTGCTGGAAACAAATTTCAATTTTTAAGTCACGTTAATTTTGTCGACTGCAAATGCTTTCAATTTGGACCAGTCTAAAATTTTTATCGTTTGGTAAAGAGTTAGCGTATAATTATAAGTGAAGTATTATACAAAGCAAGTAAAAAATCATGTTAAACCGTAACCTGCGAAATAAATATAAAGAAACTTTCAAGCTGACCGTAAACATTCAAAATTGTCCCAATTCAAAGTCATTTTGGTGCAAAAAAGATGTCTCTTCATCCGACAGTGTAGATCAAAGATCAAACTGCACATTCCATGCCTTCCGATCTTAATCTACACTGTACGTAACAGGTGCTAAAGAAGCACTTAACAGCTTCATGAATAATCAATTTAGTAAAATAGAGGTTTCAGTTTCGTTTCTCCCTCCAGAAAAAAGCGTCGATTTACCTTCTTGTTTGGTTGACTGAACAGGATTACAATATTATAAAAGGGGACGTTTTATGCATTTTTGCCTTGTAACAAAAACGTATCGAAGCGAGGATACATTTATGGTCGTGACTCGATACAAAACATTTCGTATGTATACTTGTTTTATCAAGATTGTTACATTTATACATTATTATACTCCTTTGTTGTTTTTTTTTTCTCAATTGTTTTACCTTTCTATTTGTATAGTTATTTCTGACAGGTCTGTCTTTTTCGGTCCCTCGCTCTGTCTGTCTCTGTCTCTGCCTCTGCCTCTGTCTCTGTCTCTGTCTCTGTCTGTCTCTCTCTGTCTCTCTCTCTGTCTCTCTCTCTCTCAGTCTCTCTTTCTCTCTTTCTCCCTTTTTCTCTCTGTCTGAGTGTCGGTCTGAATTTTTGTCTGTCTATCTGTCTGTCTGTCTGTCTGTCTGTCCACGATTTGTCTCTCTCCCTCTGTCTCTGTCTCTGTCTCTCTGTTTCTCTCTCTCTCTCTCTCTCTCTCTCTCTCTCTGTCTCTGTCTCTCTCTGTCTCTCTCTTTCTCTCTCTCTCTCTCTGAATTTCCTTTATATCCTGATAACAACAGCTGTAGTTTCCACACTTTCAACTGAATAATGTTAAAATAAATTGCTTGAAAAACTGCCCCCATATTGGCAATATTTTCGATTTGTAATTAAAATGATGTTGAAAACGACATTAAACGACAAAAAAAATGAACAGAAGTTGATCAGACAACAATACTATTTGTAGATTTTCGCAAATGACTTATAGAAGAAAACATTGTGGGAAAAGGAGAAAATGCTGGTTACCAGCATTTTCTTCTTTTCCCACAATGTTTTCAAAAAGCTTTCTATTTCAGGGGTGTTAAAAATCATCATTGATTGGTACAGGGTTAAACCGCTTTTTCACAAAGCCTGTCTCATTTCATTGCAAACAGTTTTGTACATTTTGTAAAGTTGTTTATCGTTGAAGATGAGATGAGAGACCTAAATTATAGGGTTCACTTCCTTCCCATTACATCTAAGCTCTGTACGTACCAGTCGACCAGAGTGTTAGACTTGTTAAGTTTGAAATCACTTATAGACGACAAATTAACCCATTACCACACAATCCCTACTTTTGACGCCCCTGAAAAAGAAGCCTTTAGAAAACATTGTGGAAAAAGGAGAAAATGCTGGTTACCAGCATTTTCTCCTTTTCCCACAATGTTTTCTATAATTCGCAAAACAAATTCCAAATTTTCATTCTCTTTTATTTTGTCGTCTGCAAATGCTTTCTATTTGGACAGGCCTAAAACATTGTCGTTTGGTAGTGGGTTAAATGTTGTTATAATGTTGGATTTTCTTTTTCTAACGACAAATTACAAAACATTGTGGGAAAACGAGAAAGTATTGCTTATCAGCATCTTTCTTCTTTTCTCACAATGCTTTCAAAATCCTTCAACTTTTGGTCGTTAAAACACAGGATTATTTGGCGTACGGTTAAACAACAACAACAGTATAAAATTGGGATGATTAGCATGACTTTGGGTTTAATAATATGAATCCTGCTCTGTGAAAATGGGGCTTAATGCATCTGCGAAAAGTTTCCACCCAGGTCAGCCTGCGCAGTCCGCGCAGGCTGACCTGGGCCGAAACTTTTCCCTATTAGTCAATGATATGTTTGTCAAACGACCAGTCTACTTCACGATTAATTCGGTTATTGAAAAAAGTGGGTTCCTATGGATACATAATTATGTAAAGACTTGGACTGGTATCGTGTACAACGGAGATGCATTAAGCCCCCTTTTGCCAGAGCATGGCTTATATGAATGAGTCAAAATAGTGTGGCAAAGGGGATTGTTCATTTCGTATACAAAACAATTAGTTACTTACATTAATTTTTTAGAGGATTGCCGTTTTCGAATTCGAACACTTAGCCACACTACAAAACATTTTAGATACGCCAAACTGCATTTTGCAGACAGACAACACGCTAAATGTATCTTTAAAAGTTGGAATCAGTTCTAGAAAGGACAGAAAACGTTTTGGAAATGGAAACTTTCATGTTTTCAGTGGACTTCTTTACGTAAAAAAAGAGAAAGAGTACGGTGAATTTGTGGAAAATAGTTACGTTAAATGATGAACTGAGTCACGAGTTTTATTTAGCTTATTTTATATCATCCCCAAAACTCGAGCAAGAGTCAAAAAGAAAACATGTATCTCATGGTAAAGAAAATAGGTCACTAACTGTATGGACACCATTGTGGGAAAAGGAGCAACTGTTTTTAACAACCAGGTTGTACTTTTGACATTTTTTTTTCAAAAGAAGGGGCATTAAAATTCGCATATGTATAATAATGGGTTGATGAGTTTCATGTGATTATAACTCTTTATCAAATGACAGAATTCTGGACATTTTTAATCTTTAAAAGTATTAACCCTTTACTCCACAGATACTCATTTTGACGTATCAACAACAGACAGCTTTTGAAAACATTGTGGGAAAAGGAGAAATTGCTCGTAACGAGCAATTTCTCCTTTTCCCACAATGTTTTCCACTCAGATATCTATATCCTTATTTGTCCATATTTTTGACATCATATCTTTATTTGCTGCTGAGATGGAAGAGCTTCAAATTGGCATATCAGGTAAAGGGTTAACTGACGACAATATTGGTGGCTAATGTAATTGTATCAGTCTTTTTAGTAGATCGAAACATGGTGGGAAATGGAGAAAATGCTGGTTACCAGCATTTTCCCCTTTTCCCACTATGTTTTCAAAAAAGCTTTCGCTCGTCGGGGTTTTGAAAACACGGAAATATGTGGTAAAGACTTAAGTAATTAGTTCCGGAGGAAGATACATGGCATTGTGTCATAGTAAAACCTATTCCACCATGACCTGTAATTCACGAACCATTCTTAAGAACGTTCTTGGGTCTCAGTATCCAGAATTCTCTAAATTTGAAAGTAACGCGACTTCTGATTGGTTTGAATTTAATTAAACCATTTGGTTTAGCCAATCAGAAGTTGTGTTACTTTCAAATTTAGAAAATCTTGGAGAATAAAAACTAAGATTATTCTTCAAAATGGTCGATGAATACCCAGCCTCTTTTCAGGTCTGTTTTATTGACTTGTCTAGAAAAACATTTTTTATTGGGTATTTGTTATGTTGTGATCGAAAAAGATCAGATCCATTCTGGTCTTCGCTGTCATCAACATATCGTCGGTTTACTTCAAAAACCTCGTAACTACAGCTTTTTACAAGCTGTAGTTACGAGGTTTTTGAAGTAAACTAACGATATGTCCATGGTTTTGTACACCAGGATAAAGGTTTACTTGTAATGAAACTTGCCTTAAACCATTACCACACAATCCCTACTTTTGACGCCCCGGAGAAAGAAGCCTTTAGAAAACATTGTGGGAAAAGGAGAAAATGCTGGTAACCAGCATTTTCTCCTTTTCCCGCAATGTTTTCTACCCTTCACAAAACAAATTTCAACTTTTCAGTCACTTTTATTTTGTCGTCTGCAAATGCTTTCGATTTGGACAAACCTAAAATTTTGTCGTTTGGTAAAGAGTTCACTCATGACCCTTTCCTGTACAACAAACTTTTGGACTAGACCAAATTGACAGCATTTGCAGACGTAAATTCAACTCTTACTGAAAAGATTATCTCTGTCTATATTATAGGATATAATATCAGACCCGTAAAAAACCAGGGATTGTTTGGGAAAGGGTTAAGCTGTTTAATGCGACTCACTGACCTTTTGCGGACAGTATAGATCAAGATCAGACTGCACGTTCTGGAGATACTATTCCCCAAAAAACATAGCTTTGAAATAGCAATGATCTGGGGGTTTTTTTACTATCAAAATGAAAGTTTCATATCAGTTATATAGCAGTGTAAAGGGTTAAAACTGTAATTAGTCGCACGCTCCTATCACTGGCCAAGATAATTCATTACGACACACAGGCACTTGATTTTTTTTCCTGGTAAACTTGGCCTTCTTTAACCTTTTCCTGAACAATCCCTGGTTTTCACGGGTCTGGAATAATAGCCTTTTGAAAACATTGTGGGAAAAGGAGAAAATGCTGGTAACCAGCATTTTCTCCTTTTCCCACGATGTTTTCTACCCTATCATAGACAGAAATAATCTTTTCAGCAAGAGTTGAATTGTCGTCTGCAAATGCTTTCAATTTGGTCTAGTCCAAAAGTTTGTCGTTTGGGCAAGGGATAATCTAACATACATCAAAGCATTGTAAAATGCGAGTGCCTGTGGGACATAATTATGTACATTGGGAAAAATATTTGAAGTAGAGGGATTATTTGTGAATCTAGGTTTGATAGCTTGATTTTCGTTTTTTTATCGCCCCCACCAGTACTATAATTGTCAATATAGGCGACATCACTAGAAAGATGTAAGTTATGTTGAGAGAGAAAGTGCAAGATGGTTACAGGTCGAAACTTATCTCAAGTTACACATAGGTTCGTTAATATGCTTTGTGTATAATAGCATCGTTACTCAAAACCTGGGATTAACGTCTCAGCCGAAAGACTTTTTTTCTTAAAATCTAAGTAGACGGCCCTGGTAATCGAAGTCACACCCCAAGTGGCTTAACTCATCACCAAACGAAAAAAAAAGTTTCTACAAATCGAAAGCACTTGCAGACGACAAGATAAAAGTGACTGAACACTTGAAATTTGTTTTGTGAAGGATAGAAAACATTGTGGGAAAAGGAGAAATTGCTGGTTACCAGCATTTTCTCCTTTTCCCACAATGTGTTCTGAAGGTGTATTTCTCAGGGTAGTTAAAAGTAAGGATTTTTGTATTGACTTTCATTAGACTCGTGCTCTTCCAAGTGAGCAATCCGGTCTGGTATTGAAGCCAAGTTTTTTGATACCTCGTATATAAATAGGCATAGGAGGGAGTAAGGGTGGGGAAATTAAAGAATATCAACCCCTTCCCCCATTTTGGTTTTGAGAGTTACATCTATTGCTCCCCTAAAAACACTAGCATTTATTCTCTTCTTCTTCAAGATTGTTTTTATAAAAACCCTATCCAGTTCAGTAAAAAAAGAACCTCTTATCCGGCTAAAAATGAATATTTTAACTCGATAATAAAAACCAAAATATTGCCTTTTCAGAGTTATGTTTAAGTGAATAATATCCCTTTACCTGACAGTTCAGATCCAGGATCAGACAGCACGTTCTGTGTAGTCTGATCTTGATCTACACTGTTCGCAAAAGATACATGAGTCACGCGTAGCAACCAAATGGTTAACTCATTGCCCTCTTTCTTAATCACTGTGGCGCCGCATGAGCGGCGGCACTTTATTTTTATTCGTTTTTGAAAAGTACCTATGGAGGCAGCCAAATTGTTTCCTCAGCTTCATGTCATTTCGTTCCTAGGCCATTTCGTACAATTTTTGGTAATTTCGTATTCACTTCGATCGTTTCGTGCCCACTTTGGCCAATTCATTTCCAGTTTTTGATATCAATTTGGTTATTTGAACCTAGTTTTAATACTATTTTCTTGTGTTGTTTCTCGAATAGCAACTTCTTTTGTACATAAAGCTCTCCAATTGAATTATGTTAATTTTCGCAGAATAATGGATATGACTGTGTCTTACCATTTTTTTGTTCCTTTTTTTTTAAAGATTCATGTGGCATTCTACTGATCGTCTAGGATTTCTTAGTTTATTTCTTATCGAGTTCTGCATAAATTTACTTCGGTCAATTTTAAAATGCTGTAATGTGCCTTATTTCAGACACTATTGATTTGCGGCGCCATTGATGTTACACATCAATATTTTATTGTCTTTTATTTTCTTACAGTGACATATACCAAATGGTCTTGTGGATACTGATAGCAGTGACAGGATCTGTAGGCCTGGTCACGTGGTATCTGACAACTAAAAAGGAACCAGAGAGGTAATCTTAAATTATGATACAAATGTGACCCGTTACGCAAAACGGGACCATCTGGGAATTCTGTACACCGATTAGATGAAAACGATAGTGCAGTTCAGTAAGTTGAAAAATGATTGTATTACAAAGCACTGTGACCGTTTTTTTTTCATACAGAAAATATCATTAAAGTGAAAGGTCAGCCTGCGCAATTCGCGCAGTCTGACCCGGGTTGACACTTTTCGCAGTTCCCAGAAGGTCCCTTTTTTGTGTGATGGGTCATATCAATCAATTCATCATTGCTATAACCATGGAGTCCAAAAACCTACTACATGTAGTATTTTGACTGAAAGCGGGCTAAATTAACAGATAGAATGGCCCTTTCACATGCTGAAAAGTCGACCAATAGCAAAAAGTTTCGACACAAATCAGCCTGTCCGGACTTCGCAACTGCCAGTTACTAAAACGCGCACAGATTCCATTGTAACACAAAATCGTACCTATAATCAAAGCGTTGAGAACGCTGAAGTGGTATTTGCCATAGAACCCATTGTGAGGAATTAGTAATTTGAAAGAAAGAGAGAAATATTACTTAGAAAATGGCTTGAAAGTCAACATCCTTAGCAAATAAATACCTTTTGGTTAAAATGAGAGCACTTATGACAAATTTAGGATTATTTGTGTATTGGTGGTCTCCCTTAGATCATAAGAAGTCAGGAGTAACGTCCCTTGACAGTAGGATGCATGATGGATAGATAGAGAAACTATGTGAATATATCGGATATAAATAAGTTTGTATCTGAAAACTATGATTTTTTAAAATATCTTTGTCCGTTAATATTTAATTCCTAACAATATAATCAATTATTTCGATGTATAAATATTCATGCCCAATGAAATGGAGTAGCGCTCAGTCGTGTTACGAATAAGCCATGGACGGACTGGTTTTGTTGAAACGAAAACGCTTTGGACCAAGCAATCGCTACACAAACTGTCTTTGAAACGGTTGAAAACAATGTGGAAAAGGGAGAAAATGCTGGTAACCAGCATATTCTACTTTTCCTATAATGTTTTCAAAAGTCTCCTTCTTCTTCAGGCTCATTTAAATTCGGAATTATGTTGGAAAGGGTTAAACGATGAGAAAATGTTAGAGTTGCTAATATAAAAGCATTTGCAAATTTAATGCTGTTGAAATAATGGAACTATTGTCCTACAAAACGATAGCTTTTCCTTATCTTGCTGATTAAGATAATTTTTAACTGTTAAGCCGAAAGTAAAATCCCAATTATCATTATACCAGCTGTAACTTTTTTGGGCAAAAACAGGTCCTTATCGGATTGAATAGATCAAGATCAGACTGCACGTTCTGTGTGTATTTCAATTGCAAATTTTTAGGGAAAATAAGTCCTAATCGGATAGTGTAGGTAAAGATCAGTCTGCGCGTTCTGTATGTATTTCAATCGTAACGTTATAGGGAAAATAAGTTCTCATCGGATAGTATAGATCGAGATAAGACTGCACAGCACGTGCAGTCTGATCTTGTCTATACTCTCCGCAAAAGGTTAGAGTCTTGTGGTTGGTAAAAACCCAAATATTGTTATGTCATTTGTAACCTTTTGGGGAAAACAAGTCCTCATCAGATAGTGTAGATCAGAATCAGACTGCACGCTCTGTGCAGTCTGATCTTGATCTATACTCTCCGCAAAAAGGATAGAGAGTAGCATTTAGAAGCCTAAGGGTTGAAAAAACGAAATGCTGGTATCTGTTTTTCCCACGATGTTTTAATTTCAAACCCTATCTTCGTCATGGTCGTAAAATTTGGAATTGCTTGCTAAAGGCAACAGGTTTAACCCTCTCTCCAAAAGTTAAGAAACATTCTTAGGGTCCCTAAGAAAACAGGCTTTAGAAAACATTGTTGGAAAAAGGAGAAAATGCTGGTAAACCAGCATTTTCTCCTTTTTCCACAATATTTTCTACCCTTCTGACGCAAATCCCATCTCTTGAACCACAGTTAATAAAACCATGTCGTTTGTAGTTTCCACGAAGTTGCATTAGACTAAAGTTTTTACCTTCTAATAAAAAGGCGAAGAAGCATCTCTGCCAAAACTATTTTCGAAACATAATAAAAGTCATTACTACAGCTTACTACCCTTTCTCATCACACACATGTAAAATTGTTTCTTGCCTTTGCTGTGTTGTATATGGTGCAGTCAGTGGCTTTATATAAAGATTTGTGTATAATGTTTTTTTTTTTTTAAAGAAAGGACAGTGTATTGATAGGGCATCTGCCGTGATGTAAACAGAATGCTATTGAAAATCGCTTTTTACTCATCGGTCGGTCGGTCTGATAGACAGACATACAGACAAACGAGACGATTAAACAAACAAATCAACAAACAAACAAACAAACAAAATAAACAATCATGCAAGATAACAGACAGACGGGGGCCGACAGATGGACAGACAGTGGGACGGGTAGACGGACAGACAGAAGATGAACAAAACGACAAAAGAGGCGGACAAAAGCGCCGACAAAAACAGGTACAAAAAAACAAACAAACAAAAAAATTTCCTTTATTTTTCGCAGTGTCGAAATAACTAACACTTAATTAACCCTTTCCCAAACAATCCCTGGTTTTTACGGGTCAGGAATAGAAGCCTTTTGAAAACATTGTGGGAAAAGGAGAAAATGCTGGTAACCAGCATTTTCTCCTTTTCCCACAATGTTTTCTACCCTATCACATAGAAAAATCATCTTTTTAGCATTTGTTAATTTGTCGCTGCAAAATGTTTTCAATTTGGTCTGGTCCAAATTTTGCCGTTTGGGAACGGGTTAGCTTTGCTTGGACCATCGTTAACGTAATTCATAGTCTGTACAGTGAATTTCTGTGTTTGGAAATACTTATTAACAAGCTTAGAGTTCATAACAAGGTCAGATAGCACGATTGTCCAGGCTAATTTTGGTTTATTCACTCCGTAAACTGAATCCTCGATTTGCTACAGAAAGGGTTAACGAATGAATGCATGCATTGTTACTAGGATCCTTAGCCTTTAACATGCATAAAAATGGTTCTTTTTAAAGCTCTGGTATTTCTGGTCAAGAACAAATATTCAATATTATTGCTGTTTAAAGAGGGACGGGAACTTATCTCAACAAAGCCATAAAGCGGACATTATATAGCAAAGGTCAAAACTGAGGCCTGATCTTGACCTACACTTTTTGCAATAAAGGAACGTAATATTTGATACAAGTTGTAAGGGTAACATTTGGGATACTGTGCGAGAAATATGCACGGAATTTTCCGCTGTTAAAAAAAAAACAACAATAAGTGGTGATTTACACTGTCAGCGGCCAGGCTGGAAAAAAAGGTTATATGCGGACGATATAGATCTAGATCAGACTGCACAGAACGTGCAGTCTGATCTTTGATCTACACCATCCAGTCATGTTTAGTTCAGCATATACGACTCAAAGTATTTCCCAGTAACACGCCAGTTACACTGGATTGTACTTTCAGCTGTCGAGAGGTCGAGTTTATCTAGTCGAAGGTGAAATAATAAAATTATTTAGCCGTTGAGGGCAACTAAATGCAAAGACTAAATGCTCGTTTGCAGACCGCGTAAATCAAGATCCGACTGCACAGAACGTGTCGTCAGAATTTAGATCTGTGTTGTCGGATTTGTTAAGATTTCTCCCGGAGAATGTACATATAAATTGGTTTGGTTTTTACTACAGGCTGTTAATGTTCTTCTCATTAATTTATTTTATTTTGCCGTGTATCTTTCTCCGAGCTAAATATGTAAACCCGACCTTTTTTTGACGGGCTAAAACACAATTACCGGACACTGAGAAACATTTTAATCCTATAGATGTGACTGAATAAGAGGACGGTATAGATCAAGATCAGACTGCACGTTTCCGTGCAGTCTGATCTTGGTCTATACCGTCCTCAAAAACCTCTGGTCTTGCTTATGATGGTCTGGGGTGTAAGGGTCTAAACTAGCTTGTTAACCCATTACCACACAATCCCTACTTTTGACGCCCCTGAGAAAGAAGCCTTTTGAAAACACTATGGGAAAAGGAGAAAATGCTGGTAACCAGCATTTTCTCCTTTTCCCACACTGTTTTCTACCCTTTCCAGAACAAATTTCTATTTTTTAGTCAACTTTATTTTATTGTCTGCAAATGCTTTCAATTTGGACCAGTCTAAAATTTTCTCGTGTGGTAAACAGTTTAAAGGAAGGTGGCTCTTATAACCAGGCTGTATGCATTTCGGATTACAACACGAGCAGTGAAAGTTGTTTGTTGGAATAATCACAATTATTCATAGTGTGCGTTTATGCTTGTGCAAAGAATTTAGTATTGAACTGATTGATTGATTGATTGATTGATGGATGGAAGGATGGATTGATCGATTGAGTGGAGTGGAGTGGTTTGGTTTGGTTTGGTTTGTATTGATGGATGGATGGATGGATGGATGGATAGATGGATGGATGGATAGATGTATAGATGGATGGATGTATAGATGGATAGATGGATGGATGTATAGATGGATAGATGGATGGATGGGTGGGTAGATGGATAGATGGATAGATGGATGGATGGATAGATGGATAGATAGATGGATAGATGGATGGATGGATGGGTAGATGTATAGATGGATAGATGGATGGATGGATGGGTAGATGGATAGATGGATGGATGGATTGATGGATGGATAGATGGATGGATGGATGGATAGATGGATGGATTGATGGATGGATAGATGGATGGATGGATAGATGGATAGATGTATAGATGGATGGATGGATAGATGGATAGATGGATGGATGGATGTGTAGATGGATGGATGGATGGATGGATGGATAGATGGATGGATGGATGGATAGATGGATGGATGGATAGATGGATAGATGGATGGATGGATGGATGGATGGATGGATAGATAGATGGATGGATAGATGGATGGATAGATGGATAGATGGATGGATGGATGGACGGAAGGAAGGATAGGTCGGTAGGCTCGGACGTTCGGTCTATATTTTATACGTTGGCACGTCAAGGAATGTATCATTAACACTTGCTGATTGGATTCAATCAATCAATCAATCAATCAATCATTCAATCAATCGACCTAGCCTGGCGCTATTTTACACCGCTTTTTACATCTTTTCAGTCATACCACGGCGACTGCTCTTATGTTCACACATGTCTTCTGTTTCATTTTTAGCACTTAGCTAGGCTCTGAAGTGTTTTACCTAAGGACATTCTAACATAAAAAAAGCAAAACCTTCCAGTGAGGATCGAATATTTTGTGAAGTAAAACCCAAAATATTGTTATGTCAATTGTAACTTTTGTGGGGAAAATGAGTCCCTAATATCGGATAGTGTGGATTAAAGATCAGACTGCACGTTCTGTGTAGTCTGATCTTAATCTATACTGTCTGCAAAAGGTTAGAGACTCGTGGAATAGGACATTGATATAACCTCTAGTTATTTGTGGCAAAGCGCGATAGATCACTGTTGGTAACGTAAAGTTGTTGAAACTAGGGGTTCGAATGTACAACTCGGCCAATTTCTGGTTCAAAGTTTCAGCGTTACCGATTGAGCAACCGGGTTCATAGGAATTATTGCTGAAAAAAGGGCATTAAAGCTAAAAAAGCATTTAAACCTCCATAAGCATCGAAGATTGAAATAAAGACTGACTTCACTTGACCTTTAGTGCTCCGCAAATTAAACTAAAGATTTCCAGCCGATTGCGAAAACTTATAATCTTTTGATTAAAAGATTCACGCGGCTCGTCGGAGAGATTAAATTTAAACGTATCAGACACTGCAAAGCTAAGATCACATTGCATGTGCTGTGCAGTCTGATCTTGGATCAGGACTGTTCACAAAAGACCTCAAAATCGCGCTAAGCATCCGAAGTGTTAACCTGCATCCCGAAAATTTAGACTCTTCCAAATTTAAAGCATATTTAGACGACAAATAAAATACAGTGCATATTTTGTCATTAAAGAATAGAAAACATTGTGGGAAAAAGGAGAAAATGCTGGTTACCAGCATTTTCTCCTTTTTCCCACGATGTTTTCAAAAGGTCTCTAGCCTTCGGTCGTTAAAAGTCGGGATTACGTAGTGAAGGGTTGGGGGTCAAGTGGTTTAGACATTGAAATACTGTAGTAACACTTGTTTTTCAGTTACCGGAACACTAAACTCTGCAGACCGGAAGTGAATTTCGGAATGACTCAGATATAGTGGCTCATTTCAAGTGAGAGATCGGTTACGAAACATGAATATTCAATATTGATCTTTGCGCGCATATTACTTTATGCAGCTTTACAATGAGCTCTCTGCCAAAACTTTTCCGTGTTTTTGGCTGCTGAACAGAGGTCCAGATAGACGGAGTGAATTTTTATTTCATAATTGAGGATCTTCATTATTCTCCACTAAACCCTATGTTATTGGTACCCATTAGAATTGTCTCATCGAGACGATTCTAATGAGTACCCAAAACATAGGGTTTGAATGAGAAATAATGAATTTCGAATGCCATCACTCCGTTTCATCTGGAGTTCTGAGTCGAAGAAAGCATTTGAAAACATTTTCATGTAGAAAAGTGATGAATTGCTGGCATTTTCGATTTTCTTCTTGTCCCACAATGCTTTTTGCTCTTTCATATCAAAAAAAAAAACATGTGACCTATTTGAATTTGTCGTCTGCAAATGCTTTCAAGATAGACAGGTCTAAGCGATTCTCGTTCGGTAATGGGATCAGTTAGCAGGCTTCACATACAATGGAACGCGTAACCGTGAACAAAATGCACGTGAAAAGGGGGCTTAATGCGTCCGATGGAGCTGTTCTATAAGTGGTAATAGACTGTCTGTACTCATTCTTCTGAATAACTTTAACCCTTTACCCCATAAGGCATTTCTATGGCATCTCTAATTGACCCTAAATGACAGCAAGGATGAAGCCGTTTCTTGTGTGTAAATGATGCCTTTTGGTAGCATAGAAAACATTGTGACAAAAGGTGAAATTGCTCGTCACGAGCAATTTCACCTTTTGGCACAATGTTTTCCAAAGGCTGCTACAAGCGATGTGTAGAAATGAGTATCTATGGAGTCAAGGGTTAAAGTCCTTAATGCGTTATGGACTTAGTTCGCTTTCGAAGACAAATTCTGTTGTTTAAGGTAAGACCTGTGTAATGCACTTTCAGTGAAAATTCTAATTGCTTGATAAATAAGGATAAATAAGGATTTATGCAGAAATAATATTTTTGCACATTTCTAACGGATCAGAAATTTCGTTTATGTCTATCTTGAAATTATTTTTTGATATTTTTGTTAGTTTTCTGAAAAGGGAGGTAATTATTATCTCTTTTAGAATTGAGAATATAGCGGTTTTAGATTTATAAATGATAATTCAAAGAAGGAAAAAATGTAAAAAAAAAAATGAATCGGTGAAAGTAGTTTAGTAATACTCATTTTTAATAATAGCTAATTTTGCAGGATGATATTTTAGTGGAAAAAGCTGTTTTCAATTACAAAGGTCTTACCTTAAGTCACGTGTAACACATTCTTTCGATTGTGTCAAGTTCAGAGTTCCGGATAAGAGGGAATAATGGTATTCTAAATCCATTATTTCTCATCCAAACCCTATGTTATTGGATACTCATCAGAATCGTCTCGATGAGACGATTCTAATGAGTACCCAATAACATAGGGTTTAGTGGGGAATAATTTTCTTTTTCAATTTTGAAAGTCTGTATTTCTGGTGAAATCTAAAATATTGTTGTTTGGTACCTAAGAGTGCACATTCAACCACTTCGTTTACGTACGCAGTGAAGGTGTGAATTCAAGTGCTTTTTCATTCAATCACCGGAAATAACAAGAAAAGTTTTACCTTTGACCCCGGATATGATTGAAGGTTTATTGGTGCTATCATGTTTTAGACTACGTTACTCGTAAATACACCATAGTACTGGATACACTTGTTGCGTTCACTTGATTCGGAAAAATATTTTATAATTCGTCATGGCGATGCTACGAAAAAAGTAAGACTTTAGTTTTTGATGTTCTCGTTTTTCTTACTTTTGTTATTATGTAATGCCATTTTTTCAACCATTTTTTCTGTTCTTATAGTCTTTAGGTCCTTATAAAGCTCATATCATCGGTTTTCTTCCAAAACCTCGTAAATACAGCGTGAAACAGTCTGTAGTTACGAGGTTTTGGAAGCAAACCGACGATATTTTGATTCCTTACCAGTTCAACTATTAAAGACATGTTGTCGGTTTACTTCAAAAACCTCGTAACTATAGCTTGTTTCAAGCTGTAGTTACGAGGTTTTTGAATGTAAACCGACGGTATTTATTTCAAGAAACTGCAACAAGGTAGTTTACCAAATAAATTACTGCACTGTAAAACAAACAAAGTTTATTTACAAACAACAACATTTCTTGCAGATCTATTAGCTTTGAGTTATGTTTTAACTCTCAGTCATTGGACTTGTCCTAACCCATTTCCAAACAATCCCTGGTTTTTACGACCCTGAGATAGAAGGCTTTTGAAAACATTGTGGGAAAAGGAGAAAATGCTGGTAACCAGCATTTTCTCCTTTTCCCACCATGTTTTCATTTCTTCTAAAGTCAAGTTTCAGTTTTTGAGTTACATTTTTATTGTAGTCTGCAAATGCTTTCAATTTGGATCAGTCTAAAATTTTTGTCGTTTTGTAAAGAGTTAACTGAAAGCACTTGCAGACGAAAATTTGGTAAGTTCACAGAGAACTACATTTTGTCTTTGACGGGATAGTAAACGCTATTGGAAAATGAGGACATGTTGGTTTATACCAGCATTTTTTTCCATTCTCCCATGATTTTATCTAAAACTTTACTCTTCTGAAACACTAATATAGGAGATTGTTTGGCAAAGGGTTAACTATATTAACCTGGTCTCTGTCGACAGCTTAGATTCCAATCTCCGAAACTCTGAAAGTTTGTTTTCAATCATTATAGGCTTGATTAACCCTTTGGCTGCTAAGTGCGACTCTCTGACCTTTTGCGGACAATGTAGATCAAGATCAGACTGCACAGAACGTGCAGTCTGATCTTTGATCTACACTGTCCGATAAGGAGATATTATTCCCCCAAGACATAACTTTAAGCCAGCAAATATTTGGGTTATCAATATCTATTTGAAGATTTACTTTCAGTTGTATGGGGGGGAGGGGGCTACCCCCCCCCCCCCCCACACACACACACACACCTCCCCTAGTACAGATAACTGCCCCAAAGGCGATGTTACTTTTTGACTGGTCGCCTCTGGTAAAGTGCACAATAAATGTCCAAATATGAAAAAAAAAATCACCATAGCGTCTCATTATAGAGACGAACCCCCCCCCCCCCATTTCGCCAATAGATCTGAAATAGGTTAATTAAGAATTCTAACATGACACGCGACTTTGGCTCTATAAACACAGTGCAAGGAAAACGTGGTAAAATCTGCGACAATCCATGTAGAGTGATGTCATTCAATGAGTGAGTTATTCAATGGAACATAATCTTCATCCGCGTTTTTTTTAAGAATTGGTCATGTTAGAATCGAAATAATCTTCTTTCTATCGTGGTATATCGTTCAATAAACCACAGTTGTGAGTTATGAGGCACAATAAATAATACACGAGGGCGATAGCCCGAGTGGGTTATTCATTGCGCCTTATAAATCACAACGTGGTTTATTGAACGATATACCACGATAGAAAGAAGATTATTTCGATCCTAACATGGTCAATTATTAATGAAAGGAAAACAAATTCAAACTAAGAGTAAAAAACAAATTCAAACTAAGAGTAAAAAATTTATGGATATAACACAACTGAAACGCTCTATTCTATTTTATTAGTATTTTTCATTAGCCTCACTCGACAGAGTCCAGCGAGGTTATGTCACTGCTTTGGTGTCCGTGTGTTTTCACAAATATGTAGCTCTGAAAGAGTATGGTAAATTTATGGATATAGAACAACTAAAATACGCGATTCTATTTTATCAACCTCGTTCAACAGAGGCCAGCGAACTTAATTTCATGGCTTAGTATCCATCAAAGAAACTTGCTTCTGTCCGTTTGTGTGTGTTAACTTTTAGTTTCAACATCTTATTGTCTAAAACTAAACATTCAATTTGAACTTTTCAGAAATGATCCTACCATAGTCCTATTAAAACTTTCCGAAAAAAAAAAAGATAAAAAAATGATTCAATTCAAAACTCTGGTTTGTCATCGAAAAGGAAAACGAAAATTTGGTTGGTCTTGATAAATCTTCTCCTCAAACACCGCAGTTAGTTTGTTTCTGCAAAACAGGCCTCTTATACTAATTGACTCTTTGGATGTCAATCACGTGACCAGATTTATTTGGACCCTTCTCCGTGAAAAAAGGGCATTCGTGCATTTGTAAAAAAGTATCGGTACGTGTCAGCCTGCGCAATCCGCGCAAGCTAACATAGGTCGAAACGTTTCACTGTTTGGTAATTTTTCTGCTTGTCAAAGGTCCGGTCTATTTCATGATTGGATTGGTTGTCAGACAAGGTTCATGGAGCCATCAGTATATGATGACGTCCTTGGTTTATGGCCTGTGACCCACAAAAAAGGGCATTAGGACATTTGCGTAAAGTGTCGTCTTGGATCAGCTTACGCAGTCCGTACAAGCTAATCCGAAACGACACTTTCCGTATTTATGTACATGTAATTTTCTGTTTTGCACCAGTCTACTGTCGCACAAAATCTAATGTAGTCGTAAAGTGCCGTCTCGGATTAGCCTGCGCGGACTGCGCAGGCTAATCCGAAACGACACTTTACGCAAATGTCCGAATGCCCCTTTTCTCGTTCGCAGGCCAGTTTTTATAGTGCATTACAGATATGCTTAATCCTTTACCAGACAATCCCTGGAATTTACGACCCAGTAATAAAAGCCATTTGAAAACATTGCGGGAAAAGGAGAAAATGCTGGTAACCAGCATTTTCTCCTTTTCCCGCAGTGTTTTATATATACCCTGCTGGAAACAAATTTCAATTTTTTGGAGCTACATATATATTCTTTTATCTGCAAGTGCTTTCAATTCGGACCAGTCTAAAATTTTCTTGTTTGGTAAAGGGATAAAAACCCTGTTGCTGGAGTATGGCTAGCCTGGCATTCAGGCCCTGCATTTAAGTCATTCTAATAAACAAGGTACACAACTACAGCAAGGTCACAGAAATATGTGTTGTTACTTGGCCATCTTCTGAAATACACGCGTCAAATCAGACATTCAGAACATTGAGAACACAGAGTTTTTGTTTTGCAGTTTTACTTGATGATTTTATTTAACCCTTTCCTCCATATATACTCGTTTTAACACAATGAAGAAAAAAGCTTCAGGAAAACAATATGAGAAATGGTGAAATTGCTCAAAATGAGCAATTTCACCTTTTCTCACAATGTTTTCTATGCAGTCTGTATCTTAAAACCCACTAGTAGCAACATTTCAGTTGTCGTCTGCAGCTTCGATGAATTTGGGACAGTCTCAAAAATGGTGTATTGGGTAATGGGTTAAGTAAAAGGCTCTACTTAACGGACTGACACCAGTCTAGAGTATGGCTTTTGTCTATGACAGGTGAGCGATATAGGGCCGTCATGGCCCTCTTGTCTGTTTTACTGATTTGTTTTCTTTCTTGTTCATCTGTTACAGAGAGGCTGGTAAAGATTACCCAAAAGACACAGTGATCCTTCACCAGTTCCCCCGGGGACCTTTCGCCCCGAGTATGTCGGGCTTTTGTCTCAAGTTGGAAACGTTTCTAATACTTGCCAAGATACCCTATCAGGTGAGTCACGCTTTCTACGTTGTCTGCGCATGTCATATTCTTGATTATTGATTTGATTATTTCCGTTTATTTATCGTCGCTACCGGTTGCCCATCTGAGCGACGCCCCCAGAAGACGGTTAGTTATTACGGGGGATAGTGCAAGGATACAGGACGAAACTACTGAGAGTTCCGACTGGTTCTTTAACGTGCTCGGTGTGTAGCACCGTCACACTGGACCTCGGTTTAACGTCTCATCCGAAAGACTATTAGTAATTTTTAGTTGGCCAGCCGGGGATTCGAACCCACAACCTGTAGGACATTGTGTTAACAAGTCCTACGCTCTACCTACTGAGCTATATCGGCTGGTGTGTCATATTCTTCGAAGATTCGACCTGTCTTATATGACGCATCACTAGCCCCAAAAGCGGGCTGACTGTAATATTACGCTCTATAAAGTAGTAATGTAGAAAATAGTTTTTATCAATACGTTTGAGGAGAAATGAGACCTGCTTTAGCTCCAGATTTCTCTAGACTGCTGATCATAGCTGAGTGAATTGCACGAGGTAGCATTTTATTGAGTAAACGTTTATTTTAGTTTGAAATTCAAAGTAACGGTTGTCGCGTAGAAAAGTGGTTCGGTTCTGTACCCAGGATGCCCAAATTAGATAGATGAGTATTTGTAGAATGCCATCTAGGGGGAGATAATGACGCTTTCTACGTTCGACGTTCGTCTCCTTCTCTCTGCGCTGACAATGTGAATCAGGTTCTTGGGCAAGGCATTATGAAGCCCCAGCCTAAAATTTTGAAGTAGACTGTATAAAAATTCGATTGATGAGCAGTCGTTGTGATGTAAATAAAATGCTGTTTAACTCTTTACCAAACGGCAAAATTTTAGACTGGTCCAAACTGAAAGCATTTGCAGACGACAAAATGAAACGTGACTGAAGAATTGAAATTAGAAAGGGAAGAAAACATTGTGGAAAAAAGTAGAAAATACTGGTTACCAGCATTTTCTCCTTTTCCCACACACAATGTTTTCAAGACGGGCTTCTTTCACAGGGGTGTTAAAAGTCGGGATTGTGTGGTAATGGCTTAACACACACTAACGTTACCAAACAATTAGTATGCTGTTCATTTGGGAAGGGGATTTACTAGACCTTATAATTGAGCCTTGCTCTGTAAAAAAGGAGGTGTAATGCATCTGCGAAAAGTATCGACCCACGTCAGCCTGCGCAGTCCGCGCAGGCTGACCTGGGTCGAAACTTTTCGCTATTAGTCAATTTTCAGTATGCCAAAGAACCACACTACCTCAAGATTTTTTTTTTCAAAAAAGGTAGCTATTATTGATCCATTAAGTATGTGATGACTTGATTGGCAGCATGGATTACGCAGATTCATTAACCCTTTACCACATAGCAAAAGTTTAGACCTATCCAAATAATAAGCATTTGCAGACAATAATTTCAAAGTGGCTTAAATGATGCAATTTTGCTTTGATAGGGTAGAAAAGATTGAGGAAAAAGGAGAAAATGCTGGTTAACAGCATTTTCTCCTTTTCCCACAATATTTTCAAAAGGCCTCTTCCTCAGGGGCGTTAAAAAGCGTCATTCTGTGGTAAAGGGTTAAGCCCCCTTTTCAGAGGGTATGGCCTTAATTGTAAGTATTCTTTTTTTTCTCGACTATCCTCTTAGGTGCTTATTTGAGAGGGGTGGGTGGGGGATGGGGGTTTACTACAGCTGTACAAGTTGTAAGTATTTTTAGTACAGAACTCTGTTTTAACCATTAACACCACTTGAGATTGCTGGTTTTATTATCTTTTACCTACAATATCCCTGGAAATTATCTGTTTTTATCTTGATCTTGGATGATATAGGTCATAGTATCAAATAGTATATAGGGGGAACCGTATGTGTAGATGGGGAGATTGAGTGTGTGTATGTGTGTGTGTGAGAGAGAGAGAGAGAGAGAGAGAGAGAGAGAGAAAGAGAGAGAGAGACACGTAAAGAAAGAAACAACGAAAGAAACAAAGAAAGAACGAACGAAAGAAAGAAACAAAGAATGAATGAATGAAAGAAAGAAAGAAAGAAAGAAAGAAAGACAGGCAGGCAGGCAGGCAGGCAGGCAGGCAGGCAGGCAGGCAGGCAGGCAGACAGACAGACAGACAGACAGACAGACAAGCAAACAGAGAGAGAGAGAGGGAGAGAGAGAGAGAGAGATAAAAGAATGATACAAGAATGCATAGAATTTGACATGCATTCTTTTGTAAGCACTCAATACTCGTACTAAATACTCAATATCCGAGATTCTAGTCTCCATACAAAAGCCTGACGTCAGTTTCAGATAGAAACTTGCATAATAATTATATCTATTTTTCTCTGTAGCACTCAAATATATCCGACCATTTCGAACGTCTGTAGATCAATGCAACAACCCTTTAAGTTCTGTAAATGACTGTCTTGCAGCAGAAACAACTCTTTAAAATCGAAAAATTGTTCAGAACGAGCAATTCATCCTTTTGCCAAATTATCAAATATATCATCTTCGCGAGCCAAGGTTACGACCACTACGTGGATCTTACCTTGGCTGATTGAGCCCGATTTCTAGATTCTTCCGATGCGCCCTCTACTGGATGCTGGTTACTACCCCACCACCCCCTTCTTTACATCATATTTCTAAAAGCCAATGAAATATCGTTTTACAAACCGCTTACGAATACACATGAAGCGATAAGCAGACATATATATATTGAGGTTAGTGTATGGTAATAAACAATATTTCACTTGGGTGACTTTTAAACCTTTCTGGGGCATTATCGAATTGATTCATGCCCAATGCACACAGGGTTTAATTCACGGGCAAAAAGTCCGCGGAGGCTGACCTGAGTCAAAACTTTTTATTTCTACTGGTCATTTTTCTCTGCATGGTAGCCCTTCCCCAAACAATCCCAACGTTAGACGACCCTAAGAAAGAAGCCTTTTGAAAACATTGCGGGAAAAGGAGAAAATGCTGGTAACCAGCATTTTCTCCTTTTCCCACAATGTTTTCTTCCCTTTTCCAAAACAAATTTCAGTTTTTCAGTCAGATTACTTTTGTCGTCTGCAAATGCTTTCAATTTGGGCTAGTCTAAAACGACAATATTAAAGGCTTGTCCAAATCCAACCCATTTGCAGAGGACAAAATAAAATTGATTGAAAATTTAAAATTTGTTTTGTGAAGGGATAGAAAACATTGTGGGAAAAGGAGAAAATGCTGGTAACCAGCATTTTCTCCTTTTCCCACAATGTTTTCGAAAGGCTTCTTTCTCATGGTCGTCAAAAGTATAGGGATTGTGTGGTAATGGGTTATGCGTATTTTTAGTAGAACGCCACTTGTTTGTTACAAGAGGTAAACCCGTAATAGACATAATGACGGATAACTATACCATATCCGCTGATAAATATCTAAATAATATATATATATATATATATATATATATATATATATATATATATATATATATATATATATATATATATATATATATATATATATATATATATATAAAACCAAGTCGGTAATAAACTGTTGCTACACATTTGGGCAAATCTGATTTCTATTTGTGGACACTGTCGATCTAAGATCTTATACACAGAACATGCAGTCTGGTCTGAGGTTAAAACTATTTATTCTACACCTATTGTGAAACAAGTTCTCACACCTTTCGACAACCACTCTGGGTACTTTCTTCCTTGAAACTTTATCTGGTGCACGCACTGTGCTATGGCTAATTCCAAAGGTTGACAGGATCCTACGTGGATCAGTGTTAAAGAGTAGGACAAGTAACCTGGAGGTCCTGGGTTCGATCATTCGTCGGAGTGTCCTTGGAAAGAGATCCCAGAGCCCCAGCCTAATACTAGTCTCACCCAGGAAAGACATTAATATATGGGCTGTTGCCGTGATATGACTGAAATAATGTTGAAAGTTGTATAAAACTCCTTTCCATTCCATCCATCCATCCATCCATCCACCCATCCATCCCTGAAACAATTGACCAATCCAAATCCTTTCATGAACCAAAAGATCAATCTAATTCCATCTTTCCATGAACTAATTGACCAATCATAATCCATCCTTCCATGAACCAATCGATCAATCAAAACCCATCCTTCCATGAACCAATTGATCAGTCTGATTCCACCCTTCCATGAACCAACCGATCAATCCATATCCGTCCTTCCATGAACCAACCGATCAATCCATATCCGTCCTTCCATGACCCAACCGATCAATCCATATCCGTCCTTCCATGACCCAACCGATCAATCCATATCCGTCCTTCCATGAACCAACCGACCAATCCAAATCCGTCCTTCCATGAACCAACTGATCAATCCAAATCCGTCCTTCCATGAACCAATTGATCAATCTGATTTCACCCTTCCATGAACCAATTGATCAATCCAAATCCATCCTTCCATGAACCAATTGATCAATCTAATTCCATCCTTCCATGAACCAATTGATCAATCCAAATCCATCCTTCCATTTACCTTTTTTCAACAATCCAAATCAATCCTTCCATGAACCAATTGATCAATCCAAACCCGCCCTTCCATGAACTAATTGATCAATCTGAATCCATCCTTCCATGAACCAACTATCATTCCAAATCCACCCTTCCATGAACAAATTGATCAATCCAAAGGTTTCACCACGGGATTCGAACCCAGAACCTTTGTTGTAAAAGACCGATATTTGACCATTATACCACTGTGGCCCACACTGAACTTGCAATTTACTAGTAGACTGATGTAAGAGATAAGAGTGTGTGAGGTAGGAGTATTCGGAAATATATACGAGAAGTATCAAAGAGCATGGATGGGCCGGAAAAGAGCATAAATTGGCCGGGATAATTTATACCGTGGCAGTTAAACTCGATTCTGTATGACTGATTATTCGACTGGTCCGAATTGGAAGCATTTGCAGACGATAATTTACATGTGGCTCAAAAAGCTGAAATTACCTGCGGAAGGGTCGAAAACATTGTGAGAAAAGGAGAAAATGCTGGTTACCAGCATTTTCTCCTTTTCCTACAATGTTTTCCAAAGCCTTCTTCATCCAGGTCATTAAAAATCCAGATTGGATCGGGCTAAAGTTTGTTTTTTAGGCAATCTTTTTTTTCATACAGCCGAGCCTAGTTGCTCAGTCAGTGACGTACACGGCTTTTAACCGAGGAGTCGTTAGTTTTTTCAAAAGAATTTTTTCAAGGATTGACGATAGCCATTGTTATAGCCTTCATTCCTCCCTCACAACTGGGCTTTGTTTCGGCGATGTTCACTTGGGAAAGCAGCCTTTGGCGAGAAAGAGAAATGCTGTGCTATGTACTACTGAAGGAAACTTTAGGAACGTATCAATAGCAGCATCGAACCTCTGCTATATAACAGAAAATGTTAGATTTAACCAACCAACCAACCAATCAAGCAACCAACCAACCAACAAAAAACGAACCAACTAACCAACCGACCGACCGACTGACCAACCAACCAACTGACCGACCGACCAACCAACCAATTAACCAACCAACCAATTAAAAAAATACAAACAAAAACAAACCACCGTCTTCCAAAAAAGCTAAGGGTCACACAGGAATTTCTATAGAGTTCAGAAACACACAGTATCAAAGTGGATTAATAGGCCGGGTTAACCCTTTACACGATGATGTATTGGTGGGCAAGTCTAAAATGAGAGCGTCTGCGGAGGCATATTAAACCCAGCTCTTATGATTAAATTTGCCTTAAAAGGGTACAAAACGTTTGTGGGAGACAATGCAAAAAGCTTGATTCAGCATTTACTCCATTTCATACAATGTTTTCACAAACCTTTACTCCCGAGCGTCGTTTAAAACACAGAACTATTTGGTAAAAAGTTAAACCTTAGAACACAACATAAACCTAACAGACTTTTTCTTTCCCAAATAAAAGCAGTTTCAAGGCTGCTGTTATCCACAATGCCACGGCAAAACGGACAGTGAAGATCAAAAATCAGACTGCATGTTTTGTGCAGTCTGATCTTTGACCTACACTGTCCTCAAAAGGGCAATTAAATCAGAGAAAGGGTGTCTGATGCGTGCAAAGGTTAATTCATTCCGGAGCAATTTAACATGTGGTTTCAGGCACGCAGACTTTCCTTTCATCTTATTCATAATAAGTTTATGAACCTATTAATGTTTGAAACAACATTTGCAGCACCTGACTTTGATCATTTGTCTGTTTGTCTGCAAGATGTTTATCGTCATTTTCAACATATTTTAGTTATATTGGCGTTGGCCAGTGCACCTATTTATGCTTTCCTCAAAGTTCTTTTATAAGTACTTTTAGTATCATCCCTGGGTATCATGAAAGCTTTGATACCCAGGGATGATACTAAACAATTGTTAAGATTGAAACTATGGGTGCTCGTGAAATCATTATGGCGAAAGAAGAAACTACTGTTTAACCCTTTATCGTACAATTCCAACTTTTAACACCCTTGTTGCCTTTTGAAAACTTTTGAAAATACTTTGGGAAAAGGAGAAAATGCAGGTAACCAGCATTTTCTCCTTTTCGCACAATGTTTTCTTCCCTTCCTGAATTACCAGCACTAACACTACTCTCTTTCCAAAGCCACCGACTACTTTTCTCAGATGCTTCAGCAGAGGTGAGAGGCGAAAATACGCCGGAAAGAAAGTTCGCCTCAACCGGGTATCGAACTCACAACCATCAGGTCATGAGTCGGACACGCTCGCCACTGAGCCACCTGGGCGGGCTAAAATTGTAAGACTCCGCTGAAAAAAAAAAAAGAGTTACTGTTTTATTCATTTTTGTTTTACTTTATTTGTTTTCTACCAGTTTGTAATCACTATCTAGAATTAAAGCACGCAGTTTATCAATATATGCCTCAATATACCCTGTTTACTAAAATGCTTGTCAACTCATTTATATTCATAAATCCTCAAAACGAATTTTTTCAAGGGTATATTCGAATCAGCCTGTCTGTCCATGTGTCCGTCCGTGTGTGTGTGTCCGTCTGTCCGTGTGTCCGTCTGTGTACAAAATATTAGTAATTTTGTGTCGCTAACTCCTCCCACAATTTTCCTTCAATTGTACTAACACTTAACGCATATAGTGCATGATCAAATATTGAAGACTTGCAAGACGCAATTTTCAAGTGTCAGCTCTTCCTGGTTGAGAAAATATCTTCCCTTGAACTTGACACTTCTTTGTGTCAGAATGCTGGCGGGGGTATTAAATCACATTCAGTGACGGCTCTAGTTTCATAATTGAGCAATACTCTTGCAAAAGGGGGCCTAATGCATGATCCATGATGCATGGTACCACGCCCCCTTTTTCTCAGAGCGAGGCTCATATGTTTTGTCTTATTCTCCAGAACGTTTTCGCTTATAAGATGGGACCAAAAGGCAAGTCGCCGTGGATAGAATATAATGGCGAAACAATGGGCGATTCTGAGTTCATCTTTACCTTCTTAAAGGAGAAGTTCAGCGTGGACTTAAATAAAACACTCACAGGAGAACAGAAAGCCGTAGGTCGGGCTTTCCAAAGACTCGTGGACGAACATTTCTACTGGTAAATATATATATATGTGACCCATCACGCGAAAAGGAACCATCTGGGAACTGCGAAAAGTATCAACCCTGGTCAGACTGCGCCAATTGCGCAGTCTGATCAGGGTCGACACTTTTCGCTTTTATAATATTTTCTGTATGAAAAGTGGTCATTCTACCTTGTTGTACAATCATTTTTTAACTATCAACTTAAAATGACCTGCACCATTGTTGATCTGTTTTTCCTTCTAATTAGTTTACGGGATTCCCAGATTGTTCCTAGTCTAGCGATAAAGTCACATTTGAAATTTGATGTACAGATTTCGCTTGTTACTAGATAACAATATTTTGTACTTGTTCAAGTTGAAGCATCTGCAGAAAAAAAATACATATAGCTCAAAAATGGTATTTCATTTAGAGGGACTGGAAAACATTGTGGGAAAAGGAGAAAATGCTGGTTTACCAGCATTTTCTCCTTTTCCCACAATGTTTTCAATAGCCTTCTTTGTCAGGGAGATCATGTTGTGGAGAATGATCTATACCGACTTCTTCGTTTAGCAACACTCCACGTTTTAGATCAATTCTAGTAAATGGAGAAAATGTCGGAAGCTACCAGTGGCCAAAAAGATAATGGTGTGTGCAAAGAAACTGTCATTGTAAAAGAAACTGCAAAACTGAGATCTAACTATAAAATTGTTGAAAACAGCGTTGAAAAATCAAACAAATAAACAAACAGATAAAGATTGGCTTGATATGGGATACCCTCTCAAACGGTCCTAGAAACAACGAACAGTTTCTTGATACGATTTGGCCTACAATGTAGATCAAAACCAGACGGCACAAAACGTACAGTCTGACTATTAGCTTTCATTCTCTAAAAACTTTTGGATTTTCTGAACGAAAAGAACCGTAAAAACGCATCATTTGTCCTCATTTTCATATGGCCTATAACACGCGGAAAGGAATATCAGGACATTTGCGTAAAGAGTCGTCTCAGATCAGACTGCGCAGTTCGCGCAGGCTGATCCGAAACGACACTTTTCATTTTTTATATGGAATTTTTTGTTTCGCGAAAGTCGACTGTACCACAAAAACTAATGTTGTCGAAAAGTGTAGGCTCAGATCAGCCTGCACGGACTGCGCTGGCTGATTCGAGACGATACTCTACGCAAGTGTCTGGATGTCCATTTTCGCATGTTGCAATCGATATTATAATGTAGACTGGAAATTTTCACATGGTTTACAAAGCACAATCAGGGTTAAAAACACGGAGATGAGTTGTGAACAGGTGATGTTTCAATAAAATAAAGATCTATTCGAAATAACTGCTGTGCTTTGATTTAACCTATTACCACACAGTCCCAACTTTTGACGACTATGAGAAAGAAGCCTTTAGAAAACATTGTGGGAAAAGGAGAAAATGCTGGTAACCAGCATTTTCTCCTTTTCCCACAATGTTTTCTACCCCGCTTGAAACGATTTCAAGTTTTGAGTTGCGTTTATTTTGTCATCTGCAGATGCTTTCGATTGGGCCAGTCTAAAATCGTGTGAATTGGTAAAGTATTAATGCAGTGCTTTGATTTAATGAGAAGTGTATAAGAAGTTATGAAGCAGCGAGGGTATTCTGGTAAAATTCTGCGTAATTTTGCAGATTTGATAATTTCATTGCTTCAGGCATTTGTGGCTTGTATTATTTGTTTGCTCGGCGTTTATTACAGCCCTATCAGGATGGCCAGTGCAACTTTTCATGCTTTCCTTTTACCACTACCTCACGCATCGCCATTTTGCGGTGATGGCTGCTTTTCTGCATAAATAATCGGCGAGACAATAATCAAGAGTGAGAGAAGAATAAATCCTTTTGTAGCGACTATTATCAGTCCTCTAAACGGCCATGGCCGAGCTTGAATTCGAACTAACAACCCCTGAACTACTATCAATGTTTTGACGGCTATAGAATGGACAGTTTATCAACTATTTGTTATATTGCTCTAAACTTTTATCACACAATCCAGACTTTTGACGACCCCCCCAGAAAAAAAGCTTTTGAAAACATTGTGTATAAAGGAGACAATGCTGGCCACCAACATTTTTCTTCGTTTACCACAATGTTTTCTATTCTATGAAAGACAAACTTCGTGTTTGAGTAATATTTAGGTTGTACTCTTTAAACGCTTTCAAACGCTTTTAGTCTGGATAGGCTTTAAATTTTGCCCTTTGGTAAAGGGTTGGATATTTACAAAGCAATCTTTTACAATAAGGACACTGCAGATGTAAGCCTTTGAAAACATTGCGGGAAAAGAAGAGAATAATGTTTAGAAGCATATTATCCCTCCGCCATTATTTTTTCTTCACGGGAAATCACGGCAGTTAACCCAATACCACACAATCCCTACTTTCGACGACCCTTAGAAAGAAGCCTTTAGAAAACATTGTGGGAAAAGGAGAAAATGCTGGTAACCAGCATTTTCTCCTTTTCCCACAATGTTCTCTACTCTTCACAAAACAAATTTCAAATTTTCATTCACTTTTTGTTCGTCGTCTGCTTGTGCTTTCGATTTGGGCAAACCACGCGGGGTGTGCCTTCGAACACGACGGCCGTCTACTTTGATTTGGACAAGCCTAAAATATTGTCGTTTTGTAATGAGTTAAACCTTTTTAAATAATTGTTCGGAGCAAAATTGACTTCATTAAAAAAATCATCATTGCCATGCTGCTTTTCCAGGATTGTTTTGTTAGAGCGCTGGGTGTACCACAGGCAGGATACCGGAAAAACTTTATCCAAACTTCCATCTTTGTTTATTTGGGAAATCGGGAGACGAACAATGAACAAGGCGCATGCGCACGGCGTCGGGCGCCATTCTACAGAGGAGCTTGAACAACTCATAGAAGAGGACCTAGTGTCTTTGTCAGAGTACTTAGGTAGACATCTTTGTTAATTTAAGAGACCGTATTTTTCCATCCCTTTTAAATTCGATCTTAACTCATAGAAAAATGAAGGAATCATGCTGTTTTCTTGAAAAAGAGGTTTGAAATACACTTGCAAAAAGCATCGACCCAGGTCAGCCTGCGCAGGCTGACCTGGGTCGATACTTTTTGCAGATACATAAAACCTCCTTTTTTACAGAGCATGGCTTAAGTAAATTGACGAGTGCTGTTTGATAAGGGGTTGTAATGCTTTTTCGGAATACAGTAAACCAAGGCATACTGTCGTTGGAGAAACCGGTATAGCTTAGGTGTACGTGTAGAGCTGTCCGCCAATTTTCCGGGAATCGAAGGTTTAGTCTTTCTTATGGTTCACTAATTCTGATGTTAGACAAAAAAGTTTTTAAAAATCTATAATTATGTGATGACTTGCTTGGCACTATTTATCACAGAAATGCATTAAACTCGCTTTTGCCAGAATATGACCCATTTCTATTTAGACAAGCCACTCTATCTCAGCCATGCAAATTGAAAGTCTTGGATTTTAGAATCGAAAAAAAAAGAGGTAGATTTGCTCGTGAAAAAAAAGCGAATGGGCTAGTGCTAATAACCGTTTTTATTTCAAATATTTAGCAGAGAATTAATTTCAAAGCCTTTGTGCAACAGATTTGATTTAAAAGCAGCCGCTGAACATGAACTAACGTTCTTTGAAGTCTGATTTTGATCTTTGGCGATCTTCCCTTCTTCTGACTTTGACCTTGCATACGTTAAACGATTACAGTAAATGTTATAGTTAAACCTGCCGAAATAAATTCAAAAACATAAGACAATATTTAGATTAAATATCGATTTACTTAAAGTTTGATATGTTGGGACAGTGTATTAGATCTCTATTAGTTTATATTCATTTCTGTTTTCAGGTGAAAAGAAATTTTTCTTTGGAGACGAACCAACCGAGTTCGACTGTAGTATATTTGGTCAGTTATCCCAGCTAAAATGGCACGTTCCTGATTCTGTTAAAGGGAAGAAACTCTTAGAGGGTAAGTCGTACGCAGTGCGAGTTTTCTTTCTTCTCAGAATCCAAAGAACGAATTGAACTTTCACAATGGGCGGTGAACAGTTTACTGTTTCCGACCTAATCCCTTCTTTCTTTCTTTCTTTCTTTCTTTCTTTCTTTCTTTCTCCCTTCCTTCCTTCTTTTCTTGCTTTCTTCCTTCTTCAAGCACAAATTGTACTTTCACAATAGGAACGGTGTACTGTTTCCGACCTAATCCCTTCTTTCTTTCTTTCTTTCTTTCTTTCTTTCTTTCTTTATGCTTAACCCATTACCAAACAACAAAATTGTACGTTTGTCCAAATCGAAAGCATTTGCAGATGACAAAATAAAAGTGACTGAAATTTTGAAATTTGTTTTATGAAGGGTTGAAAACATTTTGGTAACCAGCATTTTCTCCTTTTTCCAAAATGTTTTCTAGAGACTCGTTTCTCAGTGTCGTCAAAAGTAGGGATTGTGTGGTAATGGATTAACGTTGTTTCCAAATTTGTTTTAATATGAATTCTGTCACAAAGTCTAAACTCGAAACCATGCTCACCAGCTTTGCTTTTTGTCCCAGAAACTCTAATATTGTTAATTTATAATATCTTTTCTTCTTTTATTTTCATCTACAGAAAAATACAGTAATTTAAGTGAGTACTGCACACGAATGAAAGACCTGACTTGGCCTAACTGGGATGATTGTATTTCACAGGGCTTTACAAAAACTGCGACCAGCTAGAATACGATGGAAACACTAAGGCTTGGAGAACGCGACAGTATAGATCAAGATTAGAATTAACATGCATCAGAATTCATAGTCTGATCTTGGATCTGCACTGTCCCATACGATGGGATTTTTTTTTACCAGCAAAGAGATTAGTCCTAACTTGAAAGGATTTCCAGACCACAGAATGTAATAAATCTTTCACCACACACAATCCCCAGTTTTAACGAACCTGATGGAGACACCTTTTAAAAACATTGTGGGAAAAGAAGAAAATGCTGGTAACCAGCATTTTCTTCTTTTCCCGCAATGTTTTCTACTGTTCCCAAAACAAACTTAAATACTTGAATCAATTTTTTTTTTGTCGTCTGCATATGCTTTCAAAATGGACTGGTCTAAGATTTTGTCGTTTGGTAAAGAGTTAGACGCCGCCTAAAAGATGTCATATGTTTAAGAAAGGTTGAAAAAACAGATGTATTGAGAAAAGGGCTTTATCCACAAGACTTTCAAAAGCCCCCGTTTTCTCCATGATCGCTAGAATTTCGGATTTGTTTGGTACAGTTCTGTGGTGTAGTGTATTTATTTGTACGTTATACGTATAGAGTGGTCTTTGTTACTTTATGCTATTGATTGATTGATTGAATGAATGAATGAATTAATTAATTAATAATGAAATGAAATGAATGAATAAATGGATGAATGAAATGAATGAATAGTGAAATGAAATGAAAGAATGAATGAATGAATGAATGGATGATTGTTTGAATGAATGAATGAATGAATGAATGAATGAATGATTGAATGAATGAATGAATGAATGAATGAATGAATGAACGAATGAATAAATGGATGAATGAATGAATGAATGAATGATTGATTGATTGATTGGTTGTTTGTTTGGTTGGTTGATTGGTTGGTTGGTTGGATGGTTGGTTGATTGGTTGATTTATTGGTCGGTCAGTCGGTCGGTCGTCCATCGGTCAGTCGGTCGATCGATCGATCTTTCGATTTAGTCATCAATTGATTATGTGAGTGAGTTTTTTTCCCCTTTGACACAAGGTCAGTCATATTACGGCGACAGGTTGCTTATTCATATATATCCTGTGTCTCACACTCGGACCTAGGCAGACCGGGTGCTTCCAGTGGGGCCTAAACTTGGGACCTCAAGACCTCTAGTCCTACCCCTTATCACTGATGCACGCGGAGCCCCCTTCATGAATATTTGGTCTTTTACTCTTGAGACTTTTATATATTTTGTTTTACTGTTGTGCATGAAACTAATGAGTGTTGCCTTCTATACTTTATTTTGTCAATATTATGGCACTTTACATTGCAGGTTTCTTTGAGCATAAAATCTATATTGTGTTGCCTTTTGTAAACTTTGTTGTCAGTCTATGGCATTTGAGCCATACGCTGGCAAAATGGGTTCTAATAAAATCTCTGTGATGCATTATAATTGGCCTGCGACATAAGAAAAGAAGCATTCGGACATTTGCGTAAAGTGTCGTTTCGGATCAGACTGCGCAGTCCGCGCAGGCTAATCCGAAACGACGCTTTCCGTTTTTTATGTGATTTTCTGTTTTGCACAAGTCTACTGTAGCACAAAATCTAATGCAGTCGTAAAGTGCCGTCTCGGATTAGCCTGCGCGGACTGCGCAGGCTGATCCGAGACGACACTTTACGCCAATGTCCGAATGACCCTTTTTGCTTGTTGCAAGCCAATATTATAGTAAGCAAGTCAATACACACTGTCAGAGATCCTAAAGATTTCTTTTGTCTAATAACTGACTCAGTCATGCTGTTGACTGGTCCTTTGACATGCATGCAAAAAATTGACATATACCAAAATGTTTCGGTCCATGTCTGCCTGCGTGGACTGCGCAGGTTAATATGGGCTGATAGTCACTGTAGATGCATTAAACAGAGGCCCAGATAAGAGGGAGTGATGGTATTCTAAATCTTTTATTTCTCTTCCAAACCCTATGTTGTGGGTACTCATTAGAATCGTCTCACTGAGACGATTCTAATGAGTACTCACAACATAGGGTTTTAGTGGAGAATAGTTAATATTTTCAATATTGAAATCAAAATTACTCCCTTTATCTGGAGCGCTGATTAAACCACCTTTTTTCATAGAACATGGCTCCCATGAAATTGAAATAATTTAATTTTTTGGTTTTTATTGTACATGATATTGAAATCGTGTTACCGTTTTGTTTATGAAATAAATAAACATTGTATGTTTTTGTATATAATAAAACTCATAACGTATCTTGCCTTCGCTGCATCAAAGAAGTTTGGTACGTGGCCTTTCGTACACCCAAATATTATTTTGTTGTCTTGTCTTCATGAATTTAAGATTTTTCTCTCGTTTTAGGCTTTATCAAGTCAACTCATTACCACACAATCCCTACTTTTGACGCCTCTGGAAAAGACGCCTTTTGAAAACATTGTGGGAAAAAGAGAAAATGCTGGTAACCAGCATTTTCTCCTTTTCCCACAATGTTTTCTAACCTTCACAAAACAAATTTCAAATTTTCAGTCACTTTCATTTTGTCGTCTGCAAAATCTTTCGATTTGGACAAACCTAAAATATTGTCGTTTGGTAATGAGTTAATCAGTATTTTAACCCTTTACCAAACGACAAAATTTTAGACTGGCCCAAATTGAAAGCACTTGCAAACGACAAAATATATGTAAATCGAAATTTAGATTTGATTCCAGCAACATCGTGGGAAAAGGAGAAAACATTGCGGGAAAAGGAAAAAATGCTGTTTACCAGCATTTTCTCCTTTTCTCACAGCGTTTTCAAAAAGGATCCCATCTCAGGGTCGTAAAAACCAGGAAATGTTTGGGAAAGGGTTAACGAACCTGGAAAACAAGATTTTTTTTGAAAATATTGTGAGAAAAAGAATAAAAAATGCTAGTTATCAACATTTTATCTCAGTTTCACAAAAAAAATTTCTACCCTTTGTGAAACATATTCCATCATTTGTCAAGTTGAATTAATTCACCTGCAAATAAACCGCCTACTCTGAAAAGGGACCTTGATTCATCTGCAAAGAGTATCGACCCACGGCGACCACATCTTCGCAAGTCAAGGCCGACGATTCACTACGCTACTCTACCCTTGGCGCATCCAGCTTGATTTCTACGTTCACCCGATACGTTTTTTAATTGGATGAGGTCAGCTCTAACTGCAACGAATGAAATCGCTCGTAGCATTTCATCTTTGATAAAAATAGAACAAGGTCTCGACCTTTCGAATAGAAAGTAAAACATGGAAACCCACGTGGATGTCTGCTTATCGCTTCATGTGTATTCGTAAGCGGTTTGTAAAACGATATTTAATTTGCTTTTAGAAATATGATGTAAAGGGTGGGGGGTAATAACCAGCATCCAATAGGGGGCGCATCGCAGGAATCTCGAAACCGGGCTCAATCAGCCAAGGTAAGATCCACGTAGTGATCGAAAACTTGGCTCGTGAAGATGCAGCGACCTGAGTAGTCCACACAGGCTGATATGGGTCGAATTTCTGTGCTATTTGTCAATTTTCTGTTTTGTAAAAAAGGGAGCCGTCTGTCTGCAGATGTAGTCAATAATTGCGAACAGGCAAAAATGTATTCTATTGATCCAATATCACGTGATGACTTACTTTGGTGTATCGTATATCACGGAAATGCAAATTAACCCATTACCTCACAATCTCCACATTTGACAAACCCTGAGAAAGAAGCCTTCATGAAAACATCGCGGGAAAAGGAGAAATTGCTGGTAACCACAATGTTTTCCAACCTTCACAAAATACATGTAGATTACAAATTTTCAGTCACTTTTATTTTGTCGTCTGCAAATGCTTTCGATTTGGACAAGCCTCAACTCATTACCACACAGTCCCTACTTTAGACAAACCCTGAGAAAGAAGCCTTTTGAAAACATCTTGGGAAAAGCAGAAAATGCTGATAACTAGCATTTTCTCCTTTTTCCCACAATGTTTTATAACCGTCACAAAACAAATTACAAATTTTCAGTCGCTTTTATTTTGTCGTCTGCAAATGCTTTCGATTTGGACAAGCCTCAACTCATTACCACACAGTCCCTACTTTAGACAAACCCTGAGAAAGAAGCCTTTTGAAAACATCGTGGGAAAAGCAGAAAATGCTGGTAACCAGCATTTTCTCCTTTTTCCCACAATGTTTTATAACCGTCACAAAACAAATTACAAATTTTCAGTCGCTTTTATTTTGTCGTCTGCAAATGCTTTCGATTTGGACCAGCCTAAAATATTGTCGTTTGGTAATGAGTTAACCCTTTCACACTTTACCAAACGACAAAATTTCAGAGAAGTTCAAATTGAAAACACTTGCAGACGACAAAATAACGTAACTCAAAAGTTGAAACTTATTTCCAGTAGAGTAAAAAACATTGTGGGAAAAGGTGAAAATTTACGGTTTTTTTTTTGAAATTTTTGCTGTTTTGAGTAAGTCTTTTTTAGCCGACAAAATCTAATGTAGTCGTAAAGTGCAGTGTATGATTAGCCTGCGTAGACTGTGCAGGCTGATCCGAGACGACACTTTATGCAATGTACGAATGCCCTTTGTCACTTGTTGCAAGTCAATTATAATACGTACCGATTGAGAGAAGAAGGAAGTAACACCAAAATCTAGAGAGAGAACAATCCCCTAATCCTTAGGATAACTGAAAGAAGAAAATGCAGTTGCCACTCAATTGTAAAAATCCAAATAAAGCGATTTCGAAGCTGATTTCTGAAAGAAAAAAAAATCACCGTATACGTACTGTACATCATGATCAGACAGCACCTATTGTGCAGTCTGATCTTGGTCTACACAGTTGGCAAAATGCCCCGACTTGCGCCTTACAGCTTATGGGTTTACAAAAAAAAAGGGAACAAAACTTTTCATTACTACAAAAGCGTCCTATTTCCATCAACAACTGTTAATTACCACCCATATCCCCAGGTAAATTCTATACTGCTCTAAACTTTTACCTGTTGCCTAATATACTTCTTTAATGTTGGTGCCTCAACCGCGTAACGTCTTGCTTTTTTTTTCTCTTGCACAATTTCTTAAGCAGCTATGGATGCTTCAAAGGAAAACGTCAAAGGGTATCTGAGTGACAATGTGTTCTTAATAATCGCAACATTTGTGGCAGTTGGAATAAGTTGGGTCTTATGGAAACGGTCTAATAGGAAACCTAAAAGGTTAGTTCGGGGTCTGTGACAATGCTTTTAATTCTTTTTTGGGGGTATTTGAGAAGTTTCATGTAACCTTGTTTTGAAAAGAAATGATAATAGTTAAGAAAAAATGTTGCTTCGTCTTAGCCCTTTACCAAACGACAATATTTTAGGCTTGTCCAAATCGAAATCATTTGCAGACGACAAAATAAGTGTGACTGAAAATTTGAAATTTGTTTTGTGAAGGGTAGAAAAATTTGTGGTAAAAGGAGAAAATGCTGGTTACCAGCATTTTCTACTTATTCCCACAGTGTTTTCAAAATGCTTCTTTCTCAAGGTCGTAAAAACCAGGGATTCCCTTTACCCCTATGGTATCTCTAATTGACCCTAAATAACAGCAAGGATGAAGCCGTCTCTTTTGTGTATATGACACCTTTTGATAGTGTAGAAACATTGTGGCAAAAGGTGAAATTGCTCGTCACGAGCATTTTCACCTTTTGCCACAAAATTTTTCCAAAGGCTCCTACAAGCAATGCATAGAAATGAGTATCTATGGAGTAAAGGGTTAACTGAAATTGGTAGCAATTGCACTCAAACTTCGATACTTCGAATATCTTGACAACGAGCTCGGTTTATCCGGACAACTTACGACTTATTCGGATTTTTGAGGTAGAACGGGAATGAGCCATGTTTTGACAAAAGGGAGTTTAATTCACTATACCCAGCAAGTCAAACTATAAGTATAGATCCATTTTGCCTGAAAGCCGACCGGATCAATGGGTAGAATGATTCTCTAACATGCAGAAAACTGCTTCATAAGAAAAGGTTATACGACACATGACAGCTCCCTTTCTCTCTCTCTCTCTCTCTCTCTCTAATATGCATTAAGCACCATTTTATCAGAACATGTCTAAAATGAGGGGATCTGGAATATTTTATGCGTTTCATGCAATAATTATATACTGCGGCCTGCAACACGCAAAAAGGAGTATTAGGACATCTGCGTAAAGTGTCGTCTCGGATCAGCCTGCGCAGTCAATCCTTTACCACACAATGGCGACTTTTAACACCCCTGAAAAAGATGGTTTTTGAAACCATTGTGGGAAAAGGAGAAAATGCTGGTAACCAGCATTTTCTCCTTTTTCCCACAATGTTTTCTTCCCTTTCAAAGAAAAGTCATTTCGTATGAACCATTGAAACTCATCAGCAATGCTTAAATTCGGACAGGTCTAAATTCTTGTCTTGTGTTGAAGGATTAAAACAATAATAACGATAAAGGAAGACTAAAGACTTTGGCATAGACAATAAATAGTGTTCTTGTTGTGGCGCCGCATGACCGGTGGCACTCTATTTTTATTCGGTTTGGAAAAGTTCCTATGGAGGCAGCCATATTGTTTACTCGGCTTCAAGTTAATTCGTAACTAGGCTATTTCATACCTAGGCCATTTCGTGCAATTTTGGTTGTTTCGTACCCACCATTTTTTTTTTAAATTTTAGTCATTTCGTAACGACTTTGGTCATTTCATACCCAGTTTTTAATATCAATTTGGTAATTTGGAATCTAGTTTTAATACTATTTTCTTGTGTTGTTTCTCGAATGACAACTGCTTTTGTACTTTGTTCCAATTTAAATTTGTTATTTTTCGCTGTAGAACGACTATGATTGTGTCTTACTATTATTAGTTTTTTTTTTTAAGTTTTAAGTTACAGTCTAAGGATTGTTTAGGATTTCTAAGTTCATTTCTCACAATTTAAAATGCTGTATGTATTGTGCCGTATTTTAGAAACAGCTGATTTGCGGCTGCATTGGTATTATGCATCAACATTTTCTAGTTTAAAACTTTGTTTATATATATTTAAAGGTAACTACATGCACGTTTGCAGTTATGATAAATCGACAGTTTTTACACTTCTCTCTCTCTTTTGTTTACTCTCTTTTATTTGTAAGAATACACTTTACATCCGCACAGCGAGACAGTATAAACATCAACATTTAGTTTGAATAACACTTTCAGTCGCACTGAAATGAATTGTACCAGTGGTTTATTTATGTCTTTTCCGAGTTTTACACCACGTACATAGCTAGGGCTTTGCCGTGCCTTGCCCAAGGAATCATCGACAGACAATTTACACTGTCCAAGATAAAACCAAGAACCCGTTTTCATCCACGAAATAAGAGTAAATATAATTATACAGCCGATATAACTTCGTTTTCCCCATAGAAGTCTTCTAAACAATGCATAGCAGAGAAGTAGATAGAGAGAGAGAGAGAGAGGGAGAGAGAGAGAGAGACGGGGGGGGGGGGGGGTGGGGACAACAACAAGAATGTTTGAATATTGTTTCATTTTCAACAATATTTCAGTGACTCCACAGTGACACCTTTAACTTCATTAGATTTAGAATGTAATATGACTTTGTCCTTTGTCGTGCCTTGCTGAAGGACACACCGGCATGGTCATGGGATTTAACACGGATTATCTCACTACAGATCTAGATAAAATACAAGTCATGTCTTTGTGACACATTTTGAACTTGAAATCTTATACCCTGTATGTCAACAGCGCTCCAGATAAGAGGGGGTGATGGCATTCTAAATCCGTTATTATTCTTCCAAACCCTATGTTGTGGGTACTCATTAGAATCGTCTCGGTGAGACGATTCTAATGAATACCCACAACATAGGATTTAGTACAGAATAACTAATATTTTCAATTACGAAATCAAAATCACTCCCTCTATCGGGATCTCTGATGTCAACCTTTATAAAGTGTTATGTAAACTTGTCTATTCATCAATATCCTGCTAAACAGGTCAAATGAAATCGTTGTTTGAGCATGTCATATTCTTCGAAGAATCGATCTGTCTTATATGACGCATCACTAGCCCCGAAAGCAGGCTGACTGTAGTATTACGCTATATAAAGTAGCAATGTTGAAAATAGTTTTTATCAATACGTTTGAGGAGAAATAAGATCTCATTTAGCTCCAGATTTCTCTAAACTGCTGATCATAGCTGAGTGAATCGCATCAGATAGCGTTTTATATAGTAAACGTTTATTTTAGTTTAAAATTCAAAGTAACGGTTATCGCGTAGAAAAGTAGTCCGGTTCTGTACCCAGGATGGCCAAACTAGATAGATGAGTATTTGTAGAATGCCATCTAGCGGGAGATAGTGGAAATGAAATTTTTAAGGTGATAAAAAAAGACCTAATTTTTGCTGAGTTCGCCCTAACTGACCTGTATCAAAGCTTTTTCCTATTAGTTTGTAACCCATCACGTAAAAAGGGACCTTCTGGGAACTGCGAAAAGTGTCAACCCCGGTCAGATTGTGCAAATAGCGCAGGCTGACCAGGGTTGACACTTTTCGCTTTAATGACATTTTCTATATGAAAAGTGGTCATTGTACCTTGTTATACAATCATTTTTGAATTATCAACTCAAACTGACCTGCACTATCGTTGATCTGCTTTCATCTAATTTATGTACAGATTTACCAGATGGTCCCATTTTGTGATGGGTCACATTTTGTTAATTTTTCTGCAAGTTAATGGACTATTTTATCTCTAAATCTAGCCTTTTGTTAGACAAATGTGACCCGTCACGAGAAAAGGAACAATCTGGGAATTCCATACATCAATTAGATGCGTAGAGGTCAATTTAAATTGATAGTTCAAAAATGATTTGTAACATGGTAGAATGACCACTTTTCATACAGAAAATATCGTAAAGGCGAGAAGTGTCAACTCTGGTCAGTCTGCGCAATTTGCGCAGTCTGACCAGGGTTGACACTTTTCGCAGTTCCCAGAAAGTCCCTTTTTCGTTGTCTGCGCATGTCATATACTTCCAAAGTTCTACCTGTCTTACATGACGCATCACTCTCCCCGATAACGGGGAGACTGTAATAATACGCGCTATCAAGTAGCAATGGAGAAAATGGCTTTTACCAATACTTTTGATGAAAAATCAGAACTGTTCTAGCTCCATATTTCTCTAAACTGCTGATCATAGCTTAGTGAATCGCATCAGGTAGCGCTTTATTGAGTAAACGTTTATTTAAGTTTAAAATTCAAAGTAACGGTAGTCGAGTAGGAAAATAGTCCGGTTCTGTACCCAGGATGCCCAAATTAGATAGATGAGTATTTGTAGAATGCCATCTAGCGGGAGATAATTGTCCCTTTTTGCCTGACGGGCCACATTTGATAAAATTTTGGATCCATAATTATGTAATGAATTGCTTGGCATCTCGGGGATGCACTAAATGCCTTTTTTATAGAGCGTCTCTCAGTTTCATTTCATTATAGTGCTCTCTCAGGGTTGACGCTTATCGTCGGTTTATTTCAAAAACCTCGTAACTACAGCTTGAAACAAGCTGTAGTTACGAGTTTTTTTAAGTAAACCGACGTTATAGCTCTACATGAAGAGCTAGCGGCCTTTTGAAGATCATAATGGCGCAGAAAAGAATTTCTTGGAATGTACAACACTGTCTGTTGTTTAGAATACTCGTCATTTTGAATATATTTACCTAACATCGTAATTACTGTTACATCTATCCCATTTGAGGAAAAAAATGCTTTTGAACTCATTGTGGGAAAAAGGAGAAAAAATGCCTGCGGCAACCAGCATTTTCACTCCTCTCCCCGGAATATTGCATGCCATTTTCGGAATAAATTCCACCATTTCGAACGAAATCTGATACCCGATTTTTCCACCCTTTTACAAACAAATTTTAAATGAACCACGCTCTGGCAAAAGGGGGCTTAATGCATCTCCGTAATTCATCACACCGAAAAAACCGTTACCTATCTCTGGATCTATATTGGCAACTTTTTTTGATAATGAACTGAATCATGAGGTAGATTGGGCCTTAGACATACATAACATTGGGCTGGCGGATTGCGCAGGCTGATCTTGGTAGATTCTTTTTTCGCAAATGCATTAAGCCCCCTTTTCACAGAGCATTGCTCATGTATACTTCGCACGAGCAACATTGAATCGGTCGTTTGCAGAATGATTATATAAAGTTTTCATTCTTGTCCTGCTGTATAAATCAAGTTTGACATACAACCCGTTAGTAAAAAAAAACCGAATAACGCTTCTTCAATTTTTAGAGATAGAAAATTATCTCCTTATCAAACAGTGTAGATTCAAGATCAGACTGCACCGAAGGTGCAGTCTGATCTTGATCTACACTGTCTGCAAAGGGCCAGTTGGTCGTGCTTAACATTTTAAGGGTTAATGTAATCAGATGGCCGTTGAGCACATAATTCTATTGATCAAATACTGTATATACGACACCAAAAGTAAATGTAAATGTAATGTAAATTTACCACACGTCAGGACTCTAGACCTATTCAAATTGAAAGCATTTGCAGACGATAATTTTATAGCGGCCAAAATGAAGCATTTCTTTTTTGATAGGGTATATAGAAAACTTTGTGGGAAAAGGAGAAAATGCTGGTTACCAGCATTTTCTCCTTTTCCCAAAATGTTTTTAAAAGGCTTCTATCTCAGGGTCGTCAAAAGTCGTCATTGTGTGGTAGGGCTTAATTCCTGACTAAACCATCCGAATTTTAACGGAAGGCTCTAGAAGAAAAAAAATTATGAGGAGAAAATGTTGGTTTCCAGCATTTTCTCCTTGTCCCATACTGTTTTCTACCCGTTATAAAAATGCAACCCTTGCCGCGTATTTGATTTTTTTCGTCAGTAAATACTGTTGATTTAGACCAGGCCAAAATTTTGGAATATGATTAGCCTAGAGAGTTGCAAAAAAGTATACGATGCGTGGCTGGAATAACAAAATATTTTCTGTTGAAGTCTATATTTTACTACTTTTGATATTTTTGTGAAGCCTATTAGATTAACCTTTTACCAAACAATCCCTGGTTTAAACTACGCCGAGATAGAAACCTTTTTGAAAACATTGTGGAAAAAAGGAGAAAATGCTGGAATTTGGAAACAAATTTCACTTCTTGAGTTACGTTTATTTTGTCGTCTGCAAGTGCTTTCAATTTGGGACCAGTCTAAAATTTTGTCGTTTGGTAATGGGTTAAAGAAAATCTGTTATATTTCTAAAGCTTCAATTGAACGTTTTTATTTCGTCTGCAAGTGCTTTCAATTTTAAACCAGTCTTAAATTTTGTCGTCTGGTAATGAGTTAAAAATAATCTGCCATATTCTAAAGCTTCAATTGAACGATAACGACTGCAAGAGAAGCTAAAGATCTTAAAAGAAAAACAGTGCTACGTGTGATCGGAATAAGAAATACAATAATTCAAGTGGAAACGAGGCATGCTCTGACAAAATGGGGCATAATCAATCTCCGAGATGGCATGACACTAAACATGTAATCACATGTTTATAGATCTGTAAAGGCCATTTTTGTCGTGCGGTAGACTGGTCTTCTGACATACAGAAAATTGACTTAGAGCGAAAAGTTTCGGCCCAGGTCAGCCTGCGCGGATTGCCCAGGCTGACCTGGGTCGATACTTTTCGCAAGTGCATTGGGTCCCGCTGTCAGCCCCGCCAAGTTCATTAATCACTATGTTTATTGCTGTCGATTTTTTATGAAGCTCGTGGTATCACGGTAGAAAAGGCCTGTCAAATTTTGAGAGCCCGAATGATCTATTCATAGGAAATTCAAGTTCTTTCAGAACGAGAGGAAGACAAAAAAGCCAAAAAAAAGATAAAACGTGTTAAGAAGTAGGAAAAAAAGAGGGAGAAGAGGAATGGAAGAAGGAGAAGAAGAAGGAGAAGATTTGTTTGAATGGTGTTTTACGCCGCTTTCAACATTTTTTCCGTCATATCACGGCGACAAGTCACATATTCATGTTTCCTAGGTTTCCCCAGTACTGGGCTAGGCTCTGCAGTGTCTTGCCTAAGGACACTCCTTTTACTGGTGTTTTACGCCGTTTTCAACATTTTTTTTTCAGTCATATCACGAAGACAGTTCACATATTCATGTATCCTGGGTTTCCCCAGTACTGGGCTAGGCTCTGAAGTGTCTTGCCTAAGAACATTCCTGTAAGAAACCCAGTGGAGCTAGTGAGGATCGAACCCAGGACCTCCACCAGGTCAAGAGTCCTACACTTTATCACTGGGCCAAGAAGAAATGGCACAGTGATTTAAACATCCTTACAGTGTTTCCTTAGCCCTTATTTCTATTTTTTTTTTCTCCTCAAAAAAAAATTGACTGTGTATTTTTACTTGTGTTCATAAATAAGCATTTTTTTTTTATTTTACAGAGTATGTGGCGTAGATTACCCGAAGGACAAAGTGATAGTGCACTACGGTGGGGAAGCTCTGAGGGGCAGACATGCCCCTTATTTGGGGCATTTCGTCATGAAACTTATAACCTACCTGAAAATGAATGGGATACCATTCGAGGTAAGTCGACTATTTTATCCTTTTACCTTGAACCTGTCGATGCTATAGGCAAAAATAGGGCGTTTGCAGACGACATTGATTAAAATTAGACTGCAAAGAACGAACGATTGAAGGAACGAACGACAGGACCATTGAATAAACGAACGAATGAAGGAAAAAAACGAAAGAAAGAACGAACGAACGAACAAACGCCTGAATGGACAACCAACCGACCGACTGACAGAATAACCGACCAACCGACTGACCAGACTACCTATCGACCGACTGATATAACTATCGACCGAACTACCGAACGACTGAGCAAAGGAACGAACTACAAAACGAACGAACTACCGAACGAGCGAAAGAGCAAAGGAACGAACAAAGAAACGAAAATAAAGTGCTTACGTGGATGGAGTCTGTTAAGTTCAAACGTCACATTCTGTGCAGTCTGATCTTTAATCTCTATCTTCTGAAATTTTGCGCGGTCTTTTGTTAAAAAATAACCTTGAAATTACAGAAATATTCAGGTCAGTTACAAAGTTACCGGCGTAATTTATGTTTCCTTTGGTTAGCAATGTAAGAATAACCATATTCTACTCCTTTCTCCCCTAAAAAGATTCACCCTAAATATATATGTGGCATGTATCATGTCATCTTCGCGAGCCAACTTTACGATCACTACGTGGATCTTACCTTTGGCTGATTGAGCCCGATTTCGAGATTCCTGAGATGCGCCTTCTATTGGATTCTGGTTATTACCTCCTTTACATCATATTTCTAAAAGCAAATGAAATATCTTTTTACAAACCGCTTATGAATACAAATGAAGCGATAAGCAGACATCCACGTGGTTTTCCATGTTTACCTTCTATTCGAAAGGTAGAGACCTTGTTCTATTTTGATCAAAGATGAGATGCTACGAGTGATTTCATTCGTTGCAGCTAGAACTGGCTGCATCCAATGAAAAAGCGTATCGGGGGAATGTAAGAATCAATCTCGATCCGCCAAGGGTAGAGTAGCATAGTGAATCGTCAGCCTTGGCTTGCGAAGATGACCATGTATGGTTTTACAATATGTTACATTGCCACACTGATCAATAAAATAACCAGTGGAAATGGATCTTTAAGCCTTAACCTCACAATGCCGACTGTTAAAGACACTGAGAAAGAAGCCTTTGGTAAAAGAGACTCCAGGAAAGCACGGATAGATGCACTGGCAGCCGCAATATAACTGAAATAATGTTGAAAACGGTGTTAAACACCATATAATCAATCAATCAATCCTCACATTCGCGCTTTGGACGAAGTGCAAATTCCCTGATCCTTCACTCAACTCTTTACTTATGTTTTTGAATAAAAATGTGGGAAGCTGAGAATAAGCATTTTTCTCTTTGATAAAATCCATCAATACATTTGACGAACCTGAGAAAGATGCCTTTAGAAAACATTGTGGAAAAAGGAGAAAATGCTGATAACCAGCATTTTTTCCTTTTCCAACATTGTTTTGTACCCTTCACACACACACAAAAAAAATCAAATTTCAGTCACTTTTATTTTGTCGTCTGCAAAATGCTTTCGATTTGGACAAGCCTAAAATATTGTCGTTTGGTAATGAGGTAAATGGCATCTCTCATTAATTTAGCTGCGTCTCTTTCATTTTCATGAACAGAATTTGGGCTAGTTTAAACTCTTGTCGTTTGATGAAGAGATAGTGATCTCAGGTTTTACCCATAAGCCATGGTGGAAACGTTTATTGCAAGAATGATATACGAGTCTTGAGTTTAATGGTCGATTGGCAACGATTCCAAACCTGAAAACCGTTGTACACCCTTGGCTCAAGGGTAGATTAAATACGCTTTACGCACAGTGTAGACCAATATCAGACAGCACAGAACGTACAGTCTAATCTTGAATCTATACTGTCTTCTATTTCTGTTGCATTATGATGAGAAAATGCCCTGGAATTTCAATGTTTTAACTCATTACCAAACGTAATAAATTTTTAGCTTGTCCAAATCGAAAGCATTTGCAGACGGCTAAATAAAAGTGACTGAAAATTTGAAATTTCTTTTGTGAGGGGTAGAAAATATCGTAGTAAAAGGAGAAAATGCTGGTTACCAGCATTCTCTCCTTTTCCCACAATGTTTTCTAAAGGCTTCTTTCCCAGGATCGTCATAAGTAGGGATTGTGTGGTAATGGGTTGACTATTTTTTACAGGGTTGAATGGCTTTAATTCAAACGTTTGGTAATTTCAGAGTTAGCTTTTAACAAAGTTACGAGTATAATATAGTGTTTGAGAAATGCTTCTTGAAACATTACGGGAAAATACTGGTAGCGAGCATTTGCTCTGTTTTCCACGATGCTTTCTACCCTTTGAACTTCAGAGACAACTCCCATCAATGCGATTTAATATGCTGTCTTCAAAACTATACATGTATTAATGCTTTGGCTGCTATGCCCGACTTGCTGACCTATTGCAGACAGTGCACTATTTTCTTGCTAAGCCACTGGCTACTTTCTACATAATTATCGTCGGTAACCATCATTTTCTCCTCTTCTCTTCCCACAATGATTCCTAACCTTCTCACATCATGTTATGTTTTAATGTTTCAGTCATAGATAGATAGATAGATAGATAGATAGAATACTTATGCATACACATGCATTTCGTACATACACATACATATTTAACGTCCAATAGGTCACTTTAAAAAAAAGGGAGTTTAAATAATCAAATGCCATAACAAGAAATGAGAGAGAGAAAAACAAATGCTTTCAATTTGGACTTTGCAAAGTTTGGCCCTTTGGTAAAGAGTCAAATTTTATACATGCACTCACGTGTAGTTTGAAATTAATTTTACAAAAACATGACATTTGTATTCAAAAACGTCAAACTTAATAACAAAGCAATGCACTTTACCATAACAGATAAAACATAATTCATGTACCAAAACTTTACAAAACAATCTCTGGTATTTACGACCTTGAGACAGAAGCCTTTTGAAAACATTGTGGGAAAAGGAGAAAATGCTGGTAACCAGCATTTTCTCCTTTTCCCACAATGTTTTTTTACCTTGCTGGAAACAAATGTCAATTTTTGAGTTACGTTTATCTTGTCGTCTGCAAGTGCTTTCAATTTGGACCAGTCTGAAATTTTGTCGTTTTGCAAAGAGTTAACTCTTTACCAGACGACAAAAAAGTTCTATTCATCCCTTTCAAAGTATTTGCAGACGACAAAGTGAATGTGGAATAAAATGGCGGAATTTTTCTTTGAGCGGTAGGAATTATTATTGGAAAAGGAGAAAATACTGGTTACCAGCATTTTTTCCTTTTCCCAAAATGATTTCAAAAGACTCCCTTTGCAAGGTCCTATTAACTCGGGCTGGATCGATGAGTTGTTAAATCTTTACTAGAGGGATATAATTTTTGAATTGTTTAGATCGAAACTTTAAACAGACGACATATTAATTGTTACCTTAATAATGTAATAGTGTATTTAAAAGGTAGCCGATACGTCAGAAAAAGGAGAACATATAGATTGTTACATTTTCGTCTTTCTCAAAAATATTTTCTGCAGCCTACCCCCAAATGTAGATAAAACTCGATAAGGAGTAAAGGGTTTAGACGCAATTTGATATTAAACAAACATGCGGCAATTTTTGTCCGTCTGGATTTCATTTAACAACAGGTTTTTTTGAACCTCAGGTTGAGAAAAAATAAAAAAAAATAACTGCATGATTCATGTTTTATATTAGTTTCCATGAAGACGATGACGACGAAGAGGTCCAGAGCTCCAGATAAGAGGGAATGATTGTGTTAAAAATCCATTATTTCTTGTCAAAACCCTATGTTGTGGGTACTCATTAGAATCGTCTCGATGAGACGATTCTAACGAGTACCCATAACATAGGGTTTAGTGGTGCATTATAAATATTTTCAATTTTGAAATCAAAATAACTCCCTCTAGCTGGTGCTCTGGATACTACGATTAGTAGTCCTTCACGTAGTCGTCGTCGTCGTCCCTCTCCTCCTTCATAGCGTCGTCATTATTCTCCTCCATTTTCTCAACTAATTAGTCAACATTTCCTCTTCCTTCTTATCCTCCTTGTCGTCGATGGAACTCTTCCCCCTGCACCTTCTTCGCTCTCGCCCTCCCCTTCCCATTTTGCTCCCTCTCCTCCTACACCCATTTGCTTTCTCGACATAACCACAACACTGTGACCTCCATTTTTTCCTCTTCGTCGCCGTCCTCCGTTTTTTCCTCGTCGTCGCTGACCTCTATTTCTTCCTCGACGACGCTGACCTCCGTATTTTACTTGACATCGCCGACCTCCATTTCCTCCTCGTCGAAGCCGACCTCAATTTCTACCTCGTCGCCGCCGACCTCCTTTTCTTCCTTGTCGATGCCGACCTCTACATTTTCCTCGTCGTCGCCGACCTGCATTTCTTCCTAGACGTCTCTAACCTCCGTTTCTTCGTCGTCGAAGCCGACCTCAATTTCTTACTCTTCGTCACCGACCTCCATTTTTCCTCATCGAAGTCGAATTGAACATCTTCCTCGTCGTCACCCACTTCCATTTATTCCTCGTCGTCGCCGGCCACCACTTTTTCCTAGTCGTCACCGACCTCTATTTCATCCTCGTCGTCGCTGACCTCCATTACCCTCGTTGTCGCCGACCTCAATTTTTTTTTCTCGTCGTCACCGACCTCCAGATTTTCCACGTCGTCGCCGACCTCTATTTCTTCCTCGTCATCGCTGAACTTCATTTTTTCTTCGTCGTCTCCAACCCCCATTTTCTTCCTCGTAATCGCCGATCTCTATTTCTTCCTCGTCATCGCTGACCTTCATTTTTTCTTCGTCGTCTCCAACCCCAATTTTCTTCCCCGTAGTCGCCGATCCCTATTTCTTCCTCGTCATCGCTGACCTTCATTTTTTCTTCGTCGTCTCCAACCCCCATTTTCTTCCTCGTAGTCGCCGATCTCTATTTCTTCCTCGCCGTCACCAACCTCTTTTTTTGCTCGTTGTCGCCGACCTCCATATCTTTCTTGTTGTCGCCGACCTCCATATCTTTCTCGTTGTCGCCGACTTCCATATCTTTCTCGTTGTCGCCGACTTCCACATATTCCTCGTCTTTGCCGATCTCTATTTCTTCTTCGTCGTCGCCGACCTCTATTTTTCCTTGTTGTCGCCAACCTCTATTTTCGTACTCGTCGTTGCCGACCTCCATTTTTTCCTTATTGACTTCGACCTCTATTTTTTCCTCGTTGTTGTCATCGTCGCCCTCTTTTTTTCTCCTCCCCCCCCCCCCCCGCCGTCCTCTGTCTCATCCTGATCGTCTTTCCTTCTCATTGTCGTCGTTTTTCGTCGCCATCGTCCATCTCCTTCTCCATTATCCTTTATTATCATTATTGATATTATTCTAATGTTCTCCTTCATCCTCTTCACCCTCTTCACCCTCTGTATCATCATCATCATCATTATCATCATGAGAACTATGACGACGAGAATGACGACTTCGCTTAATGTTAATGTTGGTGAACTTTATCTAGTTTAAAAATAGACTAAATAGAACAAATTCGTCATTCTTGCATTTGACTTTTTTCTATTCATTCGTCTGCTTGAGTGAAGTTTGAAGTAAATTTCTTATCGCATCTTCTCCTAAAACACAGAACAGAGATAGAAATCTTCAAAGCGCACTTTGTTTCTTTTGGTTAACCTTTTACCACACCAGAGAAATTTAGACTCGGCCAAATTGGTCGTATTTGCATGTCAAATTATGGCATTTGTCACTGAAGGGGTCCAGGTATATTGCGGAAAAATGGTGAAAATGCTGGTTACCAGTGATTTCTCATTTCCCACTAATTTTTAATAGCTTTTTATATAAGGCTCGTTAAAAAGTCGGGATTGCAAGGTAAGCTCGTAAAGTGCTTACCATACTCTTTTCCTACCTGATCGAAAGTTTTTCTTCATTGCTTCCAGAAACATCTAGGCACCTGGAGAATTTCGACTATAAGGCTGCAAGGCGCGGTCCTGCACGCTTTTCGGTTTTACGGACAGTGTAGATCAAGATTAGACTGCACAGAATGTGCAGGCTAATCTTGAATCTACACTGTACCGATACGGGTATTTTTTTCCCCTAAAGGACTTTGAAATCGCAATATTTGGAATTTTAGTAGTATCTTGAAGTTTTTTATTGAATCAGTTTAACAGGCTAAGATTCAGAATAGCCATGTAAAATATTGGTAATTAGGATGTATTGCGGTTAGATATCTGATTCTTGTTAAAGCATCTAATCTTTTCCTTTTGCTATCATGTTTGCATAATGGGCTGTTGTAAGACGCCGAAACGCTCATCCGCAGAAAGTTTTCTGAAATCACGAAATAAACCTTTCGTTCATTGGCACTGAAAGCTCGTGGTTATAAATCAGAAATAAGAGAGCAGCTTCCTTTCAACTGTATGTTCTGCAACACGCAAAAAGGGGGCATTCGGGCGTTTGCGTAAAGTGTAGTGTCGGATCAGCCTGCGTAGTCCGCGCAGGCTGATCCGAAACGACATTTTCTGTTTTTATGTAGTTTTCTGTTTTGTGCACGTCTAATGTAGCACAAAATCGAATGAAGTCGTAAAGGGCCGTCTCGGATTAGCCTGCGCGGACTGCGCAGGCTGATCCGAGACGACACTTTACGGAAATGTCCGAATGCCATTTTTCGAGAGTTGTAAGCCAGTATCAACATTAATCATAAAGCTGTGAAATAAGGGAAAAATGAGACGTTTAACCTTTTGGCGAAAACAATAGACGAAAACAATGACTTTTGTGGACGACATAGATCAAGATCAGACTGCACAGAGCGTGCAGTCTGATCTTTGATCCATACCGTCCGCTTGTATTGTCAAACATACACAAATAAAATCTTTGTAAGTTTCATTGGATCGTATTAATACCCATCGAAAGATGTCAATTTTATTTTACCTCTGACAGAGTTAAGACGATAGCTATATATTAAACAAATTTTGCTGTTTCGAAAAGTATAATTGTTCAGAAAAAAATCTTCTTATCGGACAGTGTAGATTCAAGATCAGGGCCCGTATTCACCAACCATTCTAAAGAACGTTCTTTGTCTTATTTTCCAGAATTTTCTACATTTGTAAGTAACACAACTTCTGATTGGCTAAACCATTTGGTTTAGCCAATCAGAAGTTGTGTTACTTACAAATTTAAGAAACTTTGGAGAATAAGACTAAGAATATTCTCAAGAATGGTTGGTGAATACGGGCCCAGACTGCACGTTTTGTGCAGTCTGATCTGAATCTACACTGTCCGCAAACGGTCCGTGAATCACGCTTGGCAGACGGAGGGTCAAGGCAAATGAAGAAACTTGAACACCCAACTTTTTTGGTTCGAGGATTTAACTCTTTTCCAAACGAAAATATTTTAGACTTGTCAAAATTGAAAGCATTTGCAGACGAGAAAATAAACGTGACTCAAAAATTGAAAATTGACTTTAAAAAAAGTAGAAAAACAATGTGGGAAAAGGAGAAACTGCTGGTTACCAGCATTTTCTCCTTTCAACACAATGTTTTCACAAGGCTTCTTCCTCGGGGTCGTAAAAAACCAGGGATTGTTTTGTAAAGGGTTAAACACCGAAATGAGCTTCCTAAATATACTTTGCGGTAAAAAAGACAAAAACATTTTGTTTTCATTGTTCAATCTCTATCTACCCGTTGAAATTTGATATACTTTACATCCCATTTGTGGTAATTTTAACGTGCGAAAACATGATATTATATGTTTGTCTGTCTGTGAAAATGATATGTTCCCGTACATGTTTATTTGGTAAATAATGTTAATCCAACGACTTTTTCTACAATAAGACAATTTTGAAAGTGCAGACTGAGATCAAAAAGCGAGATTGCTGAATCTGTTGTCAGTCTATACACTCTACTGGATGCAATGTAAACTCTCTAAATACACTGCATATATAGTAGGCCAGTGTATTATTGAATTTTCCATTACCATGGAACGATGAAATTTTCCAGTAGTCCCCGAATATTGGCATTTAAAGATGATTACTTAATTAAATCTATTGGTAAGAAACGGAGAGTGTATAGACAAAGATCAGACTGTGGATAAGTAAAGGCTGATCTCGTTCTGTGCTCTCCACAAAATTTACTCATTGACTCCTATTGCATATAGTAAGGGTTGAAATCTTTTATTGCTATAACCTGAAATGTGCGAAATGTACATTAGTACAGGAATGCCTACAAAATACAGGAATACTCATTAAACTTTGATTAATTACTCTCTTCATGCGGAATGCTTCCCGATTGTTTGCATAACTTTCGGTTCTGTTATGATCAAAGAGTCGGGAGTATTTTCCATAAACAATAAGGTAGAGCGAAAATTACATCTCGAAGAGAAGAAAAGAGATTGGCATTCTGCTGCTGACAACTAAGCGAGCCACTGGTTGCTGCCACTATTTATTTTTAGAGGCAGCAACCAGCGGCTCAGGGAGAATGTCATACATTAGAAAATTTACTTGCAAAGAAACTTCTTTTTGGAATGGACAGGTGCAATAGCACTTGTAAACAAACAAACTATTTAAACAATGCTGTGTGAAAATGGGTGTTATCGCATCTGCAAAAAAGTCCACACAGGCTGACCTTGGTCGAAACCTTTTGTTAGTTGTCCATTTTCTGCTTGTTCTAGGACCACTCTACCCCACGATTCAGTCGGTTTATTAGGCAAAACAGTTCTTAGAGATCCATAATCATATAATGACTTGCTTTGAATGATGCAGCGTAGATGTCAGAGCTCCAGATACAGGGAGTGATTTTATTTTCATAATTCATAATATTAATTATTCTCCACTAGACCCTAAGTTGTGGGTACTCATTAGAATTGTCTCATCAAGGCGATTCTAATGAGTACCCACAATATAGGGTTTGGAAGAGAAATAACAGATTTAGAATGCCATCACTCCCTCTTATCTGGAGCTTTGGATGTGCATTAACTCTTTACTAAACGACGAAATTTTGGACTTGTCCAAATTGAAAGCATTTGCAGACGACGAAATAAATATGATTCAAGAATCCGAATTCGTTTCAGGAAGGGATGTAGAAAACATTGTGGGAAAAGGATAAAATGCTGGTTACCAGCATTTTCTCCTTTTCCCACAATGTTTTCCAAAGGCTTGTTTCTCAGGTTCGTCAAAAGTAGGGATTGTGTGGTAATGGGTTAAAGTATCTTTTGTCATAGCACAGCCTTGTTATACACCCGCAAAACGAATGTTTTCGGGGATATACTGGAATCAGCCTGTGTGCCTGTGTGTCCGTCTGTGTAGAAAATACTAGTAATTTTGTGTCGCGAACTCCTCCTACAGTTTTCCTTCAACTGTATACAAACTTTGCACATATACTGATGATACATTGCAAATTTGCAAGATGCAATTTTCATGTGTCAACTCTTCCTGGTTGAGGAATTATCTCCCCTTGAACTTGACAGTTTTTTTCTGCCAAAGTGCTGGCGGGGGTATTAAGTCACATTCAGTGACAGCTCTAGTTTTCCCTGTATAGATATTTTTACTCGTTGCATTTTTTCAGTCTTGTCCGGAGAGTATCCCTTCACCGAAACAGAAGGTCCCTTGGATAGAGTATAATGGCGTTACCATGGGGGACTCGCAGTTGATCATCAATTTTATGAACAAAGAGTTTAGCGTGGACCTAAACAAAGACTTGACGCCGTATCAACAAGCGATATCGTGGGGCATTCAGAAATGGCTTGAGGAATTTACCTATTGGTAAAATTCTTAGTTAGTTTATTTGTTTAAGGTAAGACCTGTGTAATGCACTTCCGGTGAAAATACTATTTGGTTGATAAATAAGGATAAATAAGGATTTATGCAGAAATAATATTTTTGCACATTTCTAACGGATCAGAAATTCCGTTTATGTCTATCTTGAAATGATTTTTTGGTACTTTTATTAGTTTTCTGAAAAGGGAGGTAATTATTATCTCTTTTTGAATTGAGAATATAGTTGGTTTTAGATTTATAAATGATAATTTAAAGAAGGAAAACATGGAAAAAATGAATTGGTGAAAGTAGTTCAATAATACTCCTTTTTAATTATAGCTAATTTTGCAGGATGATATTTTAGTGGAAACAGCTTTTTTAACATTACACAGGTCTTACCTTAAATGGTGTTTTACGCCGATTTCAACATCATTTAAGTCATATCACGGCGACAGTTTACAAATTCATGTATTCCGGCGTTTCATTAGCACTAACCTGGGACTCTGAGGTGTCTTGCCCAAGGACACTCCGTGAAAAACCCAGTGGGGCAAGTGAGGCTCGGACATGAGGCTTCCAGGTCACGCGTCCTGCACTTTACCACTGAGCCACACGGGACCCTGGTAAAATTCTAAACTCATTACCAAACGATAAAATTTTAGACTGGTCGAAATTGAAAGCATTTGCAGACGACAAAATAAAAGTGACTGGAAATTTCGAAATTCGTTTTGTGAAGGATAGAAAACATTGTGGGAAAAAGGAGAAAATGCTGGTTACCAGCATTTTATCCTTTTCCCAAAATATTTTCTAAAGGCTTCTTTCTTAGTGTCGTCAAAAGTGGGGATTGTGTGATAATGGGTTAAATTGTGCCAATTATTTTTTACCATACGACAAATATTGCTTGTACAATTTGAAAGCTTTGACAGACGGTGAATTGAGTTCGGTTCAATTGATGCAATTCTTTTTCAGATGAGAAGAAGGTATTATTTGGAAAGGAGAAAAATGCTGATAACAGCATATTTCTCCTTTTCCCAGAATGCTATCAAGGGATTTTTTCATCAGAGTCTTGAAACTTGGGACTATTTGGTGCAAGGTTTAAAAAAAAGGTTTTTTTTTCCCTACCATATCCATGTAATGTTTAGAGTTACACAGAGAGTAAGACAAACATTTGAATCTAAAGAAATGAAAGAAAAATCTGTCTTGAATGAGTTTGAAAACTATTGTCATGAAAAATTAACAATTCTCTGAATAAAGCTATCAATGCTTTTCCAATGATATTTAAATAAACTCATTGGCAGGAGAGTTTGGAAAAGCCTTTTATGTACATCTTCGCAAGCCAAGGCTGACGATTCACTACGCTACTCTACCCTTGGCGGATCAAGCTTGATTTTTATATTCCCCCGATACGCTTTTTCATTAGATGTAGCCAGCTCTAACTGCAACGAATGAAATCGCTCGTAGCATTTCATCTTTGATAAAAATAGAATAAGGTCGCTACCTTTCGAATAGAAGGTAAACATGGAAACCCATGTGGATGTCTGCTTATCGCTTCATGTGTATTCGTAAGCGGTCTGTAAAACGATATTTCATTGGCTTCTAGAAATATGATGTAAAGGGGGTAATAACCAGCATCCAACAGAGGGCGCATCGCAGGAATCTCGAAACTGGTCTCAATCAGCCAAGGTAAGATCCACGTAGTGATCGTAACCTTGGCTCACGAAGATGTTTATGTACGATAAAGGAATAAATGTCGGGGTTTTTGCAACATTTTCTATTCGACGGGTATGCACATTTGAACTTTAATATTCTTTGTAAAGTGAATACCCAGCTTGGATATAACATTGCATATTCATAACCCTGTATGCATAAAACCCTGAAAACGCACTGTAGCCGTATTTTTGAGTATCTCAAACCTTTACCACACAATGACGATTTTTAACGCCCCCAAGGGAAAAGCCTTTTGAAAACTTTGTGGGAAAAGGAGAAAATGCTGGTCACCAGCATTTTCTCCTTTTCCCACAAAGTTTTCTACCCTATCAAAGCGAAATTGCACCATTAGAGCCACTTTGAAATTGTCTTCTGCAAATGTTTTCAATTTGGATAGGTCTAATATCTTGCTGTGCGGTAATGGATTAATACATATCGTCAGTTTACTTCGAAAACCTCGTAAATACAGCTTGAAACAAGCTGTAGTTACGAGGTTCTTGAAGTAAACCGGTGATATTTACTTTCATAATAACAGTTACACGGTTGTTATACAGCTGAAAACGATTTTAATGCCTTTGTAAGCAAATGGTGACCAGAATTTTCTCCTTTTCCCACAAAGTTTTCTACCCTATCAAAGCAAAATTGCACCATATGAGCCACTTTGAAATTGTCTTCTGCAAATGCTTTCAATTTGGATAGGTCTAATATCTTGCTGTGTGGTAATGGATTAATACATATCGTCAGTTTACTTGAAACAAGCTGTAGTTACGATGTTCTTGAAGTAAACCGATGATATTTACTTTCATAATAACAGTTACACGGTTGTTATACAGCTGAAAACGATTTTAATGCCTTTGTAAGCAAATGGTGACCAGAATTTTCTCCTTTTCCCACAAAGTTTTCTACCCTATCAAAGCAAAATTGCACCATATGAGCCACTTTGAAATTGTCTTCTGCAAATGCTTTCAATTTGGATAGGTCTAATATCTTGCTGTGTGGTAATGGGTTAATACATATCGTCAGTTTACTTGAAACAAGCTGTAGTTACGATGTTCTTGAAGTAAACCGATGATATTTACTTTCATGATAACAGTTACATCGTTGTTATACAGCTGAAAACGATTTTAATGCCTGTGTTAGCATACAGAAGTTTAACCCCGAACCTGCCAAAGGATTAATAGGAAGTTTCCAGGCAAAATTGTAAGAATCTGAATATTGCCATTTTCAAAATAACTTTGTAGGAAAATCTTCCCCCCCCCCCCTCCGGACAGTAGAGATCCAAGACCAGATCGCATGTTTTGTGAAGTCTGAACTTGGATTTACACTGTCCGAAAAATAGCTTTTAGTAGCGCTAAATGATCGAACCATATTCATTATCTAAACTTTCAGTGCTTTGATCTACATCATTTTTCTGCAAGTAGAAATAATTATTTCATGCTTTCCGGTAGGATATCGAGAAAGAGCAATGAAAACAGTTTTCGATAATACATTGGCACGGCAAGTGAAAATATCGATTTTCATGTTCTTGTTGCCTAGTTAAATTGCGCGTGCCTCACAGCCGGGTGGATATATGACGTCATTTACTTTACATTTCTCGTGCTTAACGTAATATTGTAATGCGTTGCTATGCGGGAGGGGTACGCCACGGGGAATAACGGAAAAGAATTGTGCTTGATTTTGATATACATGTAGCTCCTCCAAGACAGGTTTAAAAGCATGAAATAAATAGCATATTTGTTTTTTCGGTGAAAGATTGAAATTTATTCCATCGAGTGAACACCAACGGCTGCGCCAGCACTCGTGAAAATATGGTGTTCACTCGATGAAATAAATTTCTATCTTTCACTGAAAAAAAAAAAGTATATCCTCTATGCCAGCTTCTGAAAACGGGGTTTTAATGCATATCTCTTCCCCCCCTCTCTCTCTCTCTCTCCCTCTCTCTCTCTCTCTCTCTCTCTCTCTCTCTTTCTTACAACATCATATCCCCTTTGTATACGCTTCATAGGTAATGTGTTCAAATCCGTCTGGCATTCTTTTTACAGGTTAAATGTCCAAATTCGCTGGGTGTATCTGATAGACCAGTTTGTAACCGGCGACTATCTGGGTCGATTCTGGAGAAAACGTTTTATAAAGACTTTTATGAGACGAAAAGCCCGTAAAACGTTATATTTTGTTGGAGTCGGCCGCCATGAAGCCGAGGAAGTTTACGATATGATTAAACACGATCTTCAACAGTTATCAACGATTTTGGGTAATTATGTTTGTCAGTTTTGAATTCTGGCTTCAAAACGTGACTCGGCGTCCTTTTTTTTTGCAGACACGTAATCTACGAAGACTGCTCTGGACCGAAATACGTCGCTGTCGATGTATTTTCTGCATGACATTTTACCATTCTACCTCATTATCAACCCTTTACCGCAAAATTCAGACTTTTAACGACCTTTAAGAAGAAGTCTTTTGGAAAACATTGTGGGAAAAGAAGAAAATGCTGGTGTCCAGCATTTTCTCCTTTTCCCACAATGTTTTCTGCTTTCTGGAAGACAGATGTCATACATGTATATTGAAAAACATATATTTTGCAATCTGCAAATGCTACGATTTGGACCATGCTATTTTTTTCACTTGGTAAAAAACTTAAGCTATGTATATTTTTTTTACACAAATGGACCCCTAATTGTTATGTGAGTGGAGTCCGTGGTCGTGAGGTAGAGCGTCGGCCTCATAACCTAAAGGTCTTAAGTTCGATACCCGGGAGCGGGTGTCAACTTTGGGATTTTTCATTGGCCCACGCATTCTGCTCGAGTACTGGTGTAGTTCCCAGGAAGCAGAATCGAGAGAGATTAGTATAAGTTGTAAGAACTTGTTTCTCAATCGATGTAAAATAAATATATTTAACTCATTACCTGACGACAATATTTTAGACTGGTCCCAATTGAAAGCATTTGCAGACGACAAAATAAAAGTGACTGAAAATTTGTTTTGTGAAGGGTAGAAAACATTGTGGGAAAAGTAGAAAATGCTGGTTACCAGCATTTTCTCCTTTTCCCACAATGTTTTCTAAAGGCTTCTTTCTCAGGGGCGTCAAAAGTAGGGATTGTGTGGTAATGGGTTAAACTTAACTAATTGTTAGTTTGACTGCTATAGTACATTACAACGATATATTAATCAGTATCCTCTATATAATTAATTTTTAAAATTTCAATTCGATATTGATAAACAAATTATTGCTGTTTCAATGTTATTTTTTGGGGGAATAAAACCTCCTTATCGGGCAGTGTAGATCCAAGAGCAGACTGCACGTTCTGTGCAGTCTGATCTTGATCTGCACAGTCCGCAAAAGGTCAGCTAGTCGCACTTAGCAGCCAAAGAATCGATTCCCATTTCTCCAAGAATTTAGTTATGAATACCTCAGCAAAGAGAAAAATCTCTCAACAAGTTATCTCAAAAACAATACTAAAATTATCATTTACCCTGCCCCTAGTGAGATAAATTTTAGGATCTTCAAAAACAAATATGTTTAGCTAAAAAGAAAAGCAAAACACATACCTTTGGTGTTTATATACTGTCAAGATCGAAGCAAAACTGTTGAAAATGCTTTCGAATAGAAATTTGACTGATTCCTAAGTATTTTGTTAAAAGAATCGCGTTGGAAGTTGAGAATGAAAGGGAAAAGGGTCGACAGAAGCAGTTTTTCAGGTGATCGTTCCAGAGTTAATTGGTTTTTGGCGTGCATTCATTAAGTCTGATAATTTTGGCACGCGTTGTTTTTGGGTCGTCTTCTCTTCGTCCCATAAACGCTTTTTAAAGGTTTTCGTAAGAAAGAAGTATAGAGAAGTAGTCGTATTGTGTAAAACTTTTCGTTTAGAGAGAAAGACAACAAAGAGAGACAAAGATACAGAGAGAAATTGATTGATTGATTGATTGATTGATCGATTGATTGATTGATTGATCGATTGATCGATCGATCGATCGATCGATCGATTGAATGATTGATTGATTGATCGATCGATCGATTGATTGATTGATTGATTGATCGATCGGTTGATTGATTGATTGATTGATTGATTGGTTGGTTGGTTGGTTGGTTGGTTTGTTGGTTGGTTTGTTGGTTGGTTGGTTGATTGATTGATTGATTGATTGATTGTGTTGTGCTTAACGCCCTTTTCAACATTATTTTAGTTATATCGCGGCGTCCAGAGCACCTATCAATGCTTTCCTGGAGCTTCATTTACCAGTACTCTGCATAATTTTTTTGCCAACCCACTAGCTGCTTTCCCACATAATCATCGACGAAACAATGACCAACTTTGACAGAGGAATAAATCCTGTCGCAATGATTATCATCAATCCTCTTAAAGATATTGGCCTAGCTGGAGATCGAACACACCACCTCCTGTTCTCAATTTCTGTACGCTACCGACTTACCTCCAGGGGCTTGGCAAGAGAGGGGGAGAGAGAGAGAGAGAGAGAGAGAGAGAGAGAGAGAGAGAGAGAGAGAGAGGAAGAGAGAGAGAGAGAGAGACAGACAGAGACAGACAGAGATGAACAATCACACGGACGAACAAACGCGCAGGAGACAGACATCCGACTCTCGACATGTGTTTAAAAAACACACATTATCATGAAATTCATCTTCTATTGACAGGAAATAATTCGTATTTGATGGGCGATTCGCCTTCTCAAGTCGACTGTGCAGCATTTGGAATCCTTAGTCAAATCCGTTATGAAACTCCCGACAGCTGTCCGGGGAAACAACTCTTAAATACTTCAGGTAGGGAATTTGTCAGGATTATCTTCCTTTGTGACTTCTCCAACTTTCTTCTGTATCTAGTGTCTTACATCGCTTCACTGAATGAATTGCATGTGCACAAAGTCACAAACATTTCCTCGACAAGATCAAAAGGTAGTTCGGTCATAAACTAGAATGTAGCAGTGGACAGTGCAGATCAGAGATCAGACTGCACGCTCTGTGCAGTCTGATCCTGATCTACACTGTCCACGAAAGCTTCTGGTGTCGTTTATATGGAAAGAGTTCAATGGAAATACTCGTATATATCAGAGGCCAGTACAGCTATCAATTCAATTCAAAATTCAATTCAAATAGTTTATTCAGCATATATAAGGCCACCGGCCCAAAATACAAACAAATATCTGGAATGACATATATTTAAAGTGACTTTTGAATAGTATATTTTTGTGTATAGCATATACATGATTAAACATAGGCTTTTGCGGGGGACGTAGACCAAGAAAAGACCGCATATATCGTGCACTCTGATCCTGAATCCATATCGTACGCTTGAACATACATGTAAATGGGCTTTTGTAGAAGGCAGAGTTCAAGATCAGACTGCACGGAATGTGCACTCCAATCCCGAATCCATATCGTACTTTTGCACATACTCATGCATAGGCTTTTATGGAAGGAATAGATCAAGATCAGACCCCACAGAGCGTGCACTCCGATCTCCAATCCTCACCGTCAGCTTACATATACATTTTTATACGTGGGCTTTTGTAGACGGTATAGATCCATACGTTTCTATATCTCTTTATATTTCCAAGATACAATCCTACAGCATCTAAAAGAAAAAAAAAATTGAACGTTACTATAGTGATCTCTCCCTTTTAGAAAACAAAAAGTCTTCAAGTGCGGTCAACTACATTTTCTTAAAAGTCGTCTTTAGGAGGTTCGCAAAAGGTACAGGGCGAAGTTTTCAGATACGTGAAAGGTTTTTTATAAAGAATTAAGTACAGGTCATATACAAAGCAAGAAATGTTATTACTTTGTAATCCAAAACACTTTTTGACAGCAATTTTCTATCCTCTTTTTTTTTTTTCATTTTCAGATGAACTACGAAATCTAAGAGAGTACATGGATCGAATCAAAGAGAAATTTTGGCCGGACTGGGATGCGCTTCTTTTAACCGAATAGAGTATTTGCCAATTACGCATTTATCTCTTTTTGACTTGCAACGCGCAAGAAGGAGTATTCGGACATTTGCGTAAAGTGTCGTCTCGGATTAGCCTACGCAGTCCGCGCAGGCTAATCCGAGACGACACCTTACGACTACATTAGATTTTGTACTACAGTAGACTTCCGAAAAAACAGAAAATCACATAAAAACGAAACGAACAATCTCCGAGCAGAGTTGTCGTTCGTTACTCTCACCATACATCTCTGCAATGTGTTAAGAGACAAGAATCTTGTCAAACCGAGGAAAACATGTTTTGTTACTGTTTAACTGTTTCATGTGTAACATTATAAAGTAGACGAAGTTTAATATGATTCTGGATACATTATAGGTGCATTCAAACTGATAAATTTACCTGTATACAATGGAACTATTATTTTTTTTCGAGCTTCTTTACTGATCAGTATCTTACGCCAATTTTAACAAAAATGGCTGCGCCCATGAATGATGACAACAGTTTTGACACACCGGTGGATCTTATTTTATAGGATTTAAAAAAAAGTTATGGTCCTTTAAAAGACATTTAAGCTTTTCAGAAAATCCCTCTTTTTCACATTTCCTACCACTTAGTCTGATTGGTCGTATGCTGTTTGAACAGCACACAGAGTAATCGATATTGGTCTCTCTTTCACCGGCGTTTGTGTAGCCATTTGACACGGCGGGGAATCACGTGACACAACAACAACAACAATGACCGTTATTTGAAAAAATTCCCCAACTTCAGGTAAGAAAATCTTCAATAATTCCGTTAATACATGACCGATTGGAATTTGGTTTGGAGCAGAGAAGGCTGAAGGACTCCGGTGATTTGCTTGATGTGTTAGATTTTTTAAACAACACCTGATAAAAAAGTTATTGACGAGCAAACAACTTTTTTACCCTGGATAATTTGTTTGCTCGTCAATAACTTTTTTATCAGGTATTTTTTAAAAAATCTAACACATCAAGCAAATCCCCGGAGTCCTTCCGCCTTCTCTGCTCCAAACCAAATTCCAATCGGTCACGTATTAACGGAATTATTGAAGATTTTCTTACCTGAAGTTGGGGAATTTTTTCAAATAACGGTCATTGTTGTTGTTGTTGTGTCACGTGATTCCCCGCCGTGATTTGAGTTCTGGTCATGTGACGAAAGTATCAAGTAATGACGGACTACTTTCTGAGCCCACCACAGAGGTGAATGTGAATGATCTGGAGTGCAAGAGAGTACGAAAAGAATCGTTTCGGGTTAGCCTTCTGGGACTGCGCAGGCTGATCCGAGACGACACTTTACGCAAAATGTCAAAAATGTCCCTTTTCGCGTATTGAAAACCATTTATGCGTGGTGTACATTGTGCACATAAAACCAACCGGCACAGAATATTTTAGTATTTGGATTGGTATAAAATTTTAGGCTGAAAGGTGTATTGTGACGATTTTAATGTTATAGTCTTTTGTCTGTATAAAATGCTGTGGGTGCTCGATTGTTTTATATCTGTAAGGTTGGTTCTGTTGAGAATACAGATTTGCTTTGGCGGCTGCTGGGTAAGACCATGTTGAAATGCTGACTTTTTTTTTACTCGAATCTTTGTGCCATACCATATTTTTCTCTAGCAGTAAGTAAAGTATTGTTCTTTAAGACTTTGGGGGAAATATTTAATCAATTGACATATCGAAGTTCTTATATTTATACCTGAAGGGGGGAGGGGGTATGGTAAGGGGGAGGGCACTAGTATTCATGTGTTGTATTGTGTGTACGTGATGTAGTATGTATATATATTTAGATTAACTTCGTACGAAACGACAATACCTTAGGCTTGTCCAAATCGAAAGCATTTGTAGACGACAAAATAAAAGTGTGACTGAAAATTGAAATTTGTTTTGAGAAGAGTAGAAAAAACATTGTGGGAAAAGGAGAAAATGCTGGTTACCAGCATTTTCTACTTTTCCCACAATGTTTTCTAAAGGCTTCTTTCTCAGGGTTGTCAGAAGTAGGGATTGTGTGGTAATGGATCAGAAAGAAAGAGGAATCTGGTATATGATGTTGTTGTTTTTATTCTGAAGTAACCATTTAGTAATCAAAAACGACTGTGAAAATTATAGTCATACAGAGTATACCCAAGTAAGAAATGTATATAATATGCAGTCAGATCTCAGTGTGTTCTATACTCCAATGTATTTGGTTATAATAATAATAATAATAATAATAATAATAATAATAACAACAATAATCTTTGAAAAATAAATAATGAATAGATAAATAAATGAATAATAATAATAGTAATAATAATAATAATAATAATAATAACAATAATCATTTTATTTTCAATGACGCCTTCTCTAACAATATTCATATAATTAATCAGTATAAAACAAATAATGTAATTACATGTAATACAAGTTATACCTCAAAGACAGACATAAACGGAAGTAGGTATCTGACTGTTTCGAGCAATACACGTGATCATGATCTGTCCAGTAAAATCTCCCTTTTGTTTACTCTTTGGTCAGGTGGTCCAAAGCATATAAGATGTGTACGTAAGCTATCATAGAAAGTAATAATTCAAAAAAAAAATCAGGAAATATTTTTGCGGACTACTTTTCAGTTTGACAGGTCACATGACTGTGTTATCGTCAGTAGACTCTGTATTTCCGGTTTAACATCGAAACAATCGTTCCTAAAATCTTTTATTCAATTCTTTACCACACAATCAAGACTTTTAACAACCCTGTATAAGAAGCCTTTTAAAAACATTGTGGGAAAAGGAGAAAATGCTGGTAACCAGCATTTTCTCCTTTTCCCACGATGTTTTCTTTCCCATCCAAAACAAAAAGCATTATTTCAGTTACGTTTAATTCGTCGTCTGCAAATCATTTCAATTTGGACTAGTCTATTTTTTGTAGTTTGGTAATGAGTTAAATGCATGTAAAATGCATTATGTAAGTTGTAACACTTTTATCTCATCTTGAATCATATTTCCACTAAAGAACTACATTCCAAGGCGGCAGTATATACCACGGTGATGTTGCCTTCATTTCCAGTTGAATGTTGTTACAATAACTCCATCAAGCTTGCGCACGTGCGTAAGAGAGACTGTTTCTTTTAGTCTTTCAATAACCGTTCGTCCCAATCAGACCAGTAGAGAGTCTTTATCCTGTCAATATAGTCTCGTAGATTCTGCATTTCGGCTGCAATAATAACGATAATAATAATAATAATAACTAGAGCTGTCACTTAATGTGACTTAATACCCTCGCCAGCGCTTTGACAGAAAAAAAATGTCAAGTTCAAGGGGGGATAATTCCTCAACCGGGAAGAGTTGACACCCAAAACATTACGTCTTGCAAATATTCAATATATAATCAATATATGTGCAAAGTTTCAATACAATCGGAAGAAAACTGTACGAGGAGTTTGCGACACAAAATTATTAGAATTTTGTACACAGACGGACGGACAGACACACGGACAGACACGCTGATTCCATGATACCCCCGAACACAATCGTTTTGCGATAGGTACTAAATAATAATAACAATCATCATCATAATCATCATCATCACCACCACCACCACCATCATCATCTAAAATCATCTCCGTCATGCATTACAAGTCTTCGTAATAACTATGTATCTCTGAGTGACCCTTATAAGGGTCACTCAGAGATTCATAATTATTACGAAGACTTTGCTTTTGCGAAGATGGAGCGAGGATTCTGACAAAAACAAAAGTAGAACCATGCAGACAGAAAGACAAAAGGGAAATAATGAAAGAAAGCTAGAATAATAGATCGAAAGACAATACTACTCCACACCCGTTGGATATTCACTATTTTTTTTTCAACCCTTTCTTTAACCCATTACCACACAATCCCTACTTTTGACGCCCCTGAGAAAGAAGCCTTTAGAAAACATTGTGGGAAAAGGAGAAAATGCTGGTTACCAGCATTTTCTCCTTTTCCCACAATGTTTTCTACCGTTCATAAAACAATTTTCAAATTTTCAATCACTTTAATTTTGTCGTCTGCACATGCTTTCACTTTGGACATACCTAAAATTTTGTCGTTTGGTAACGAGTTAAATTAGCTTTCTTTCTCAGTAATTAGTAAGGATATGTTAATGTAATAACCGTAGGCCGCAATTTGAAGAAGAACTTTATAAGCTTAGCTTCCGTTCTTATATTTTTCCTCAATATATTTATCATATGATTGTATTTCCTCTCGTTTTCTTAAATTTGTATCTAATACTGATGAATAACATGTGTTTAACTCATTACCAAACGACACTATTTTAGGCTTGTCCAAATGGAAAGCAATTGCAGACGACAAGATAAAAGTGACTGAAGAATTGAAATTTGTTGTCTGAAGGGTAGAAAACATTGTGGGAAAAGGAGAAAATGCTGGTTACCAGCATTTTCTTCTTTTCCCACAATGTTTTCTAAGGGCTTCTTTCTCAGGGTCGTCAAAAGTAGGGATTGTATGGTAATGAGTTATACTAAAGATAGATAAAAAATCAGTCCAAGATTGGCAAACCTGAATGATTCAGTATGTTTTTTCCCGGACACTTATCCGGTGTTTGGTATCGAACCTGGCACAGCATGCCAAACGCGGTGCAATCCACGTCACCAATACTATCACCCATTATAAATTTCTTATTTCCTGAAAAAAAAAAGAGAAAAGAAAAAAAAAAATAATAACCCTTATCCTAGTAAAAAAAACTGAAATGAATTTTTTCATTCGATAGTAACAAACCAATATTGCTATTTTAAAGTTATGTTTCGGGGACCAATATCTCCAAATCGGACAGTGTAGATCTAAGATCAGACTGCACGTTCTGTGCAGTCTGATCTTGATCTACACTGTCCGCAAAAGGCCAGTTAGTCACGCTTTGTAGCTTAAGGGTAAACAATAAATCAAACTCTGGCAAAACTAAAAGGTTAACCCTTTACCCTATAAGGTATTTCTATGGTATCTCTAATTGACCCTAAATAACAGCAAGGATGAAGTCGTTTCCTATGTGTATATGCCACCTTTTGATAGCATAGAAAACATTGTGACAAAAGGTGAAATTGCTCGTCACGAGCAATTTCACCTTTTGCCACAATGTTTTCCAAAAGGCTCCTACAAGCAATGCGTAGAAATGAGTATCTATGGAGTAAAGGGTTAACTCATTCCCAGACAATCCCTACTTTTACTGAGAAAGAAGCCATTAGAAAACATTGTGGAAAAGGGAGAAAACGCTGATAACCAGCATTTTCTCCTTTTTCCACAGTGTTTTCTACCCTTCACAAAACAAATTTCAAATTTTCAGTCACTTTTATTTGTCGTCTACAAATGCTTTCAATTTGGACCAGTCTAAAATATTGTCGTTTGGTAATGGCATCATACCAAGAACGTCATTAAATAATTACGGAACGATAAAATTCATTTTAGCCATCAAATGATTGAAACATGAGATAGACTGGCTATTTGTCTTGCAATTTAACTCGCGCAAAGTTGAACACACCCTGACCCCTACCCACCTGCCAAAAAAAGGTCAAAATCGAATACTTTACACCGGTATTACTGTTTCAGCATTATTTTCGTGTCCCAGATAATTGTTTAACCCTTTCCCAAATGACAAATTTTAGACTGTCCCAAACTCAAAGTGTTTGCAGATGACAATTTTGAATTTGATGAGAATAGCAGAAAGTTTTCCTATAGGCTAGAAAACACTGTGGGAAAAGGAGAAATCGCTCGTTACGAGCAATTTCTCCTTTTCCCATAGTGTTTTCTAAAGACTTATACAACAGACACGTAAAAACCAAGGACTTGTTTGGGAAAAGAGTTAAAATCATTTGTTAAATGACGTTGTATGTTTATAATGTAAATTCAGCATGCATCCCCCTTTTGTTTGATGTAGCAAAAAATATCGACTCGGGTAAGCCTGCGTACTCTGCGCGGGTTGATCTGAGTCGATACCTTTCGGAAGTGCATTAGCCTTTTCCCAAACAAACCCTGGTTTTCACGACCCTGAGAAAGGAGCCTTTTAAAAAACATTGTGGGAAAACAAGAAAATGCTTATAACCAACATTTTCTCCATTTCCCACAACATTTTCCACCCTACAGGAAACGAATTTCAACTTTTAAGTCATATTAATTTTGTCGTCTGCAAGTGCTTTCAATTTGGACGAGCCTGAAATTTTGTCGTTTGGTAAAGCCTTCTTTTCACAGAAGCGTAGTTCAACTACTTATGCAGAGCTGTATAGATAGAGGGAGTGATTTTGATTTCAAAGTTGAAAATATTAATCATTCTCCACTAAAACCTATGTTACGGGTACTCATTAGAATCGTCTCATCGAGACGATTCTAATGAGTACCCATAAGATAGGGTTTGGAAGAGAAATAATGGATTTAGAATATCATCACTTCCTCTTATCTGAGCTATGCTTATGGTAAAATTTGGACACTCTGGATCATAGAAAGCCAATTGAGCGATGTTTCATTCCACAAACCAGTATAATTGGCTTTGCAACACGCCAAAAGGGGCATTCGGACATTTGCGTAAAGTGTCGTCTCGGATAAGCCTGCGCTGTCCGCGTTATTTCCTATTCTTTGGGTCCTTAGAATTCGGGAATCGTTGGTAAAGGGTTAAGTTACCGACTGAGCAGCCGGTTAGGTTGGTTATTTCCGTTTATTTATCGTCGCTACCGGTTGCCCATCTGAGCGACGCCCCAAGAAGACGGTTAGTTGTTACGGGGGTTAGTGCAAGGATACAGGTCGAAACTACTGAGAGCTTCGCCTGGTTCTTTAACGTGCACGGGACCTCGGTTTAATGTCTCATCCGAAAGACTATTAGTAATTTTAGTTGGCCAGCCGGGGATTCGAACCAACAACCTGTAGTGACCCGAAACATTGTGTTCACGAGTCCTACGCTCTACCTACTGAGCTATATCGGCTAGTTAGAGCGGCCGGACTCGGCAAAAACTGAGCCTTCGCTTCATTTTGTAACAATAGGAGACCAAAAAATGGAAATCATACCCATTATCTCCCGCTGGATGGCATTCTACAAATACTCATCTATCTAATTTCGGCATCCTGGGTACAGAACCGGACTACTTTTCTACGTGACAACTGTTACTTTGAATTTCGAACTAAAATAAACGTTTACTCAATAAAAAGCTACCTGGAGCGATTCATTCAGCTATGATCAGCAGTTTAGCGTTGTCTGCGCATGTCATATTCTTCGAAGATTTGACCTGTCTTATATGACGTATCACTATCCCCGATATCGGGCAGATTGTAATAATACGCACAATAAAGTAGCAAGGGAGAAAATGGTTTTTATCAATAGGTTTGAGGAAAAATCAAGCTGGTTTTAGCCCCAGATTTCTCTATAACTGCTGATCATAGCTGAGTGAATCGCACGAGGTAGCGTTTTATTGAGCACTGTAAACGTTTATTTTAATTTGAAATTCAAAGTTACGGCTGTCGCGTAGGAAAGTAGTTCGGTTCAGTACCCAGGATGCCCAAATTAGATAGATGAGTATCTATAGAATGCCATCTAGCGGGAGATAATGGCAGTTTAGAGAAATCTGGAGCTAAAACAGTTCTGATTTTTCCATAACGTTTTGGTAAAAGCCATTTTCTCCATTGCTACTTTATGGCGCGTATTACTACAATCCCCCCAATATTAGGGTGAGTGATGCGTCATAGTAGACAGGTCGAATCTTCGAAGAATATGACATGTGCAGAGAACAATAGCATACCAAGAATCGCTGACAACTGCTTTAGGTCAAATACCATCATGTCGAAGATTTCTTCTTTGGAATGGCGCCCAATTCCGATAGTATGAAGTGTCTTTGTAGTCATACCTTTGACGATGTACTTGATATGTTTTTGACAAAGAAAAGAGCTCACGTACTTTGGCGTGATGTATTCGTCCGCGAAGAAACACCATCGCATCGTTACATTTAGCCTGAAATTAAAGAGGTATATAAAGACACAGTTTGGATTGCAACACGCAAAAAGGGACATTCGGAGATTTGCGTAAATAGTCGTCTCGGATCAGCCTGCGCAGTCCGCGCAGGCTGATCCGAGACGGCAATTTACGACTATATTACATTTTGTGCTATAGTGGAATGTGCAAAATAGAAAATTACATTAAAAAAAAAAGTGTCGTTTTGGATTAGCCTGAGCGGACTGCGCACGCTGATCCGAACCGACACTTTATGCATGTGTCCCTTTTTCTCGCATTGCAAGCCATTTATGGCAAAGAGTTAAGACAATATTGGCTGCCTAAGCAAGCAACACCGATTACCGGACCGACCTATCGTCCCACTGACTCCTTCAATGATTCACTCACTGTGCGGGAATCTCGCTACGATAGCTGGCTTACGGACGGACAAACTGAAGGTCTGCCTAACTGACCGTCTGAATTATGAGTGGGCGGGCGGACTGACGGACAGAAGAGCCACACGTTCGACCAAACCCAATCAACCCTTACGACAGTTAAAACTACTGCTTTTTGCAGACAATGTAGATTTACCTAAAGAGAAATCTTAAAGGCCATATTGCGACAAGATTCCTGCATCTTTCATCGCCAGGCTTGTTATGATAGAAAACAGTAGGTAGTTTAAAAGATGGTGCAAGATACATGGCAATTTCGATGTGAAATACTTGGTGTAAAAAGTTAAAAACCCCAGGAAAGCATATGCATGTGCACAGACTACCTTAAACCTTTACCAAACAATCCCTGGTTTTTACAACCATGGGATAGAAGCCTTTTTAAAACATTGAAGGAAAAGGAGAAAATGCTGGTAACCAGCATTTTCTCCTTTTTCCACAATGTTTTCTACCTTGCTGGAAACAAATGTCAATTTTTGAGTTACTTTTATTTTGTCATCTGCAAATGCTTTCAATTTGGACTAGTTTAAAATTTTGTCGTTTGGTAAAGGGTAAAAACATATCTGCTATACTGCTGAAAACGGTGTTCAGAGCCCCAGATGGATGGAGTGATTATGATTTCAAAACTGAAAATATTCATTATTCTCCACTAAACCCTATGTTGTGGGTACTCATTAGAATCGTCTCGTCGAGACGATTCTAATGAGTACCCACAACATAGAGTTTCAAAGAGATAATGACTTTAAAATACGATCATTCCGTCTCATCTAGAGCGCTCTGTGTTGAAACAAAAATCGCTTAAATCTACCAATAGGTAAATTCCTCGATCCATTTCTGTATAGCCCAAGCTGTGGCTCTCTGGCTAGGTTCGAGTCCCTTCTGTAAGTCAACGTTAAACTCCTTGTTCAGAAAGTTGATAATAAGCTGGGAGTCCCCCATTGTAACGCCATTGTACTCAATCCAAGGGACTTTTCCCTTTGGTGCGTCGTGCGGTTTAAGCCCTGTGCCTATCTGAAATAATAATAATAATAATTATAATAAAATCCTGGATGAATTCGTTACTTTGTTATTCTACTGTTTTGGGGCACAGTATGTAAGAAATATTCTAGAAGAATGCATTACCCTCTTACCAGACGACAAAAAAATTCTAACCTTGTCCAAATTGAAATCATTTGCAGACGACTATTTCAATGTGGCTCAAATGATGCAATGTTTCTTAGACAGCATGGAAAACATTGTGGGAAAAGGAGAAAATACTGGTTACCAGCAATTTCTCCTTTTCCCACAATGTTTTCAAAAGCCTTCTTTTTCCAGGGGCGGTAAAAGTCGGCATTGTGTGGTAAACGGATAACGTATGCAAAGCACGTCATCTTTATAATCATAGTTCCTAAAAAGCCATCTTGTCTAACAACCGAATGAAACTTGAGGTAGAATGGTCCTACAGCATGCAGAAGAATCATTTAAACGTAAAAGTTTCGACCAAGGTCAGCCTGCGTGGATTACACGTTCTGTATAGTCTGATCTTGGATGTAAGCGGTCGCCAATGCCCCAGTTTTCATAAATTCCACTGAAAACAAAATCAAAGGACTAAAAGCACTGTATCTGTAATCCCAGTCCTAACGTCGTCGTGTTCGATCTATGGCACTTTATTACCTTTGGCTCCTCTTTGGAGGAGGGGCAGAGAGAAAAGGAGGAACTTGATGAGGATGAGGAATGGCTGGAGGAGGAGGAAGAAGAGGGGAAGGGGCAGGAGGAGGACTAGCTGGAAGAGGAGGAGCTGGAGGAGAATAGGGAATTGTAGGAGGAAGAGGGGCAATAGGAGGGGGAGCTGGAAGAGTACGTGCTGGATTATGATGAGGAATAGCAGGAGGAGGAGGGGCAGGAGGAGGAGGAGTTGGAAAAGGAGGAGCAGAAGGAGGACGAGGAATGACAGAGGAGGAGGGGCAGGAGGAGGAGGAGGAGGACCTGGGAGATGAGGAGCTGGGAGATGGGACAGGAAGAGGCGGAGGTGGAAGAGGAGGAGCTGGGAGAGGAGGAGCAGGAAGAGGAGGAATGGCAAGAGGAGGAGATAAGGAGGAGGAGAAGTTGGGTTACCTCGTAAGGAATATTCGTCGCCTTCAGATAAGTTTCTAGCTTCATGACAAAATGGCTCATACTTGGGACAAATTTCCCCTGTGAATATGGGCAATGAAGAATGACCTTGTCCCGGGGGTAGTCCTTGCCGCACACCCTGGATAAAAAGCAAATTATAAACTATAATAAACACCATGTTGTTGCCAGAGCTCGTTGGGGGATCGAAATATAGAGCTTCCGACACACGAACATCGGGCATATGCGTAAAGTGTCGTCTCGGATTAGCCTGCGCAGTCCGCGCAGGCTAATCCGAGACGACACTTTACGTTCACATCAGATTTTGTGCTACAGTTGACTCGTGCAAAACAGAAAATTGCAAAAAAATGGAAAGGGTCGTTTCGGATTTGTCAGCGCGGAATGGGCAGGTTGATCCGAGTCGACACTTTACGCAAATGTCCTCAAGTCCCTTTCTGCGTGCCGCAGGCAATATTGTGATGTATCTCCGCGGGGCATTATATCAAGCAAGACAATACATCACACGTCTTCGCGAGCCAATGTTACGATCACTACGTGGATCTTACTTTAGCTGATTAAGCCTGATTTCGAGATTCCTGCGATGCGCCCTCTATTGGATGCTGGTTATTACCCCCCTTTACATCATATTTCTGAAAGCCAATGGAATATCGTCTTACAAACCGCTTAGGAATACAATTATTCAACATGAAGCGATAAGCAGACATGCACGTGGGTTTCCATGTTTACCTTCTATTGAAAAGGTAGCGACCTTATTCTATTTTTATCAAAGATAAAATGCTACGAGCCATTTCATTCGTTGCAGTTAGAGCTGGCTGCACCCAATGAAAAAGCGTATCGGGGAAATGTAAAAATCAAGCTCGATCCGCCAAGGGTAGAGTAGCGTAGTGAATCGTCAGCCTTGGCTTGCGAAGATGTACATGACTATGGATACATTAATTCACTTTGTCAAACAACCGACTGAATCACGGGTTAGAGTGGTCCTTTGCAATGCAGAAAACTGATCAATAGCGAAAGGTTTCGATCTAGGTACTGATCCCCGTCTACACTTTCTGCAGATGCATTAAACCCCCTTTTCAAAGATTATAACTCATACCAAAAGAAGCCAACGGGGTAAAAAACGACGGCCATTAGCTGAAAATACTGATGACGAGCATGATTATGATAATAATTTATTATTGCTTGTACTCACGGCTAGAAAGTAAAGGGGTTCGTATCTCTAAATCGGCCGGTTTATTTTTTTCTAATTGGTGGTATCCATTGCGATTTGATATATTTTTGCTTTCAGTTTCGATTTAACCCTTTACTCCATAGATACTCATTTCTACGCATTGCTTGTAGAAGCCTTTGGAAACCATTGTGGCAAAAGGTGAAATTGCTCGTGACGAGCAATTTCACCTTTTGTCACAATGTTTTCTATGCTATCAAAAGTTGTCATATACACATAAGAAGCAGCTATATCCTTGCTGTGATTTAGGCTCAATTAGAGATACCATAGAAATGTCTTATGAGGTAAAGGGTTAATATGTTATAAATGTGGAAAATATTGTGGTAAAACGAAAGACTGCTTGCTATAAGTATGGGATAGGAAAGGAGTCCCCTTGTACTACGGGAAATATACACGAGCGTAAGCGAGTACATGTACCCCATATATCATTGCACGAGATTTTCTATCTAACTAGACCACGTGACTTTTTATTCGTGCTTTTCATAATCATGTCATATGTAGGCCTACATGTGTATGTTAGGAAAACAGCTTGCTCGAAAATGGAGTCTTTGCGTTTGTTGAAACGAATTACTGCACCTGAATTACAAAAGGTAAATATCAGCTACAGTTTATATCAAAATATATAGGCATATGTCTACTTTCTTTGCTTATGGTTGAATGCTTTTTTTTTTTAATGATTATTCATTGAACCTTTGGCTTTGCTGAAGGTTTTTGTTCCAGCTTTTTCACAATAACTACCAGACATATTTCATGTATTGCCCACTCTATTGCTCAGTAATTATACTTTTATACTAGTTAGGTGATATCTGATTCAAAGTAGTTATCCATAGAATTCATCAAAAGTTTCTCTATTTTGTTTCAGTATTTATTGGCTGTGTAATAGTTTCTTTAATCTTTGGACGAAGGCACTGTGCATTTCTATGTCAAAAGAAATTATTTCTTGACATGGAGCCAGTGGGGAGGGAAACTCTTACTTTTGTACTAAACCATTCTGCATTCATGTGACATAGAGCTGTTTTGTGACAAGGAGCTGGTGGTGGAAATATGATCACGTTTAGTGATAGCTCTAATTATTGATTAACTCATTACCAAACGACACAATTTTAGACTGGTTCAAATTGAAAGCATTTGCAGACGACAAAATAAAGGTGACTGAAAAAAGGAAATTTGTTCTGGGAAGGGTAGAAAACACTGTGGGAAAAGGAGAAAATGCTGGTCAGTACCAGCATTTTCTCCTTTTCCTGCATTGTTTTCAAAAGGCTTCTTTCTCAGGGGCGTCAAAAGTAGTGATTGTGTGGCAATGGGTTAAACGATGGTTCTAAGGGAAAGCAGCCAGTATCGAGAATATTCTGTAAAGTACTCGTAACAGAAAAACCCAGGGAACCATAGACAGATGCACTGGCCGCTTCGATATTGCTGTAATAATATACAAACGGCAATAAGCGCTGTACATACAATAAGCCTTTGTTGGTACGCGGAACATACATTTGAATCATGCTCTGGTAAAAGGGGGGTTACTGTATCTCCGTGCTCCATGGTACGAGGCGAGCCGTAACATACTTATGGATCTGTGATAGCATTACTTTTTAAAAACCGACTCCAACATGAAGTAAACTGGACCCTGGACATACAGAAAAATTGGCCCATAGCGAAAAGTTTCGGCTCAGGTCAGCCTGCGCGGACTGCGCAGGCTGACCTGGGTCGATACTTTTCGCAGATGCCTTTAGCCCCCCTTTTCACAGAGCACGGCTCATTTACCACACACATAACATTTAAGTTCACAACATAAAAAAACTGAAGTTAACATGAAAGAGTTTACATACCGAACTATTTTCTTCCTGAACCTTTTCTTTACACGTTTATAAACGAAATATCCAGCGACCACCGCCACGATCGAACCCGAGACCCACAGGACGGTTTGTATTGCACCTAGAGTGCCTTCCATGCTAAGTGTATTGACAATCTAAACAGAGAAATATACAAGGATTGTGTCCAAATAAAACGTATTTTTCTTTTTTACACACGAACTGTATGAAACACAGATACTCGTGTGTATATCGAAGTGTATAATATGCTCGATTGACTTAGTCATAAAACATCTTAATGCATTTTAAAGGTGGTTATTTAAATATAGGGTATTCCCTTATAAGACTACGCAGCCCACAAGCTATTTTTAGAGTTCGCGACAAAAAAAGGCATTGTGGGAATGTTAAGTGGCTGGCATGTGACTAATGACGCTTAAATTCCATGACATAACAAACATGTTATTATGTTCCATAATGTCTTCTTCGGACGCTATGTTTGAAGCTTCGTCTTTGTATTTCCAGTGTGTTAATGAGCAAGTTGCACATGTAAAAATAGACCGAGTTTCCTGTTGTCGTCGACCTGGGTCGTAGTAAATCTTATTTCTTTTGTTGTCGGTTGGTTTTCAACTACTGGGGTTTTATGAATGAAAATTATAAGGCTCTGTGAGTATGAAGATTATTTTCTAGTATTTTTGTAAAATTTTTGTCCTAAAATCTGAAGGTCCACCTTTAATACTTATTTCTGACCAATATTAGAAAGGGATATACGGCGATCATAGAGTTCCTTTCGCCGGAATAGATTATCAGCATATCGAACAGTGTGGAACAAAGATAAGACTATGATGTCTGATTTTGATCAACGCTGTCATCATAATCTCCACGGAATCATGCAAAGACGTCAAAGGATTAAGTCTTTACTAAACAAATATTTTAACTCTTTACCAATCGACAAAATTTTAGACTTGTCCAAATTGAAAGCACTCGCATACTACAATGTAAATGTAACTCAGAAATTGAAATTTGTTTCCAGCAGGATAGAAAACATTGTGAGAAAAGGAGAAAATGGTGGTTACCGGCATTTTCCCCATTTACAACAGTGTTTTAAAAAAGGTTACTATCTCAGGATCGTAAATACCAGGAATTGTTTAGTATAGGCCACTAAAGGGTTAAGAACCTTGTGAAAGAAGGCCGAGAATATCCTGGTAACCAACATTTTCTTCTTTTCCAATCGTACTCTCTGTTTTTCCAAGGACAAATTCCATTATTTAAACATTTCATTTTGTGGTCTGCTAAATGTACTTTCATTTACAGTTTTGCAATTATCTACCGATGAATAATTCTGTGACACTGTGTCTTACCAAAGATTTGAGCGTATGATCAGACAGCGTAGAAACCATGGATAGCTCGTACTTTAGAGAGATACTGCTAAGCGATCTATGAAGCTTCAAAGATAGTCGATGTTCAATAGGGCAAATAACCAGTGGTGTGACACCATGCTCTATCAGTCACGTGGTCATGGCGGTGCCAATGAAAATCAACAAGAACGGTAAAGTTATTCACAACTGTCGGTGAAAATTGTCATGTTAAGAATTAATGCACAAAATGTTTGATAAGAAAATGCATTTAGAAAGATTTCTACAGATCTAGAAAATGACGACTCGGGTTTCCCTTTTTTTTAACCCATTACCACACAATTCCTACTTTTGACGACCTGAGTAAGAAGCCTTCAGAAAACATTGTGGGAAAAGGAGAAAATGCTGGTTACCACAATGCTTTCTACCTTTCACAAAACAAATTTCAAATTTTCATTTACTTTTATTTTGTTGTCTGCAAATGCTTTCGAGTTGGACTAGCCTAAATTTTTTTCGTTTGGTAATGAGTTAAGTGGAATCTTGCAATTTTAACGGTATTTCCGGTGTAATACAGAGAAATGACCTCCCGTACACAACGACCCATGGGTCAGTTCAGTACGTAGAGGAATGACCCGAGCCATTATTCGACGTAGAGAAATGACCCAGAGGGTTATTTCTCTTCGTAGAATAATGAACCCGGTCATTCCTCTGCGTAGTAAAATTACCAATGGGTCATTTCTCTACGTATGACCCATGGGTCATTTTGTAGGGGAGGTCATTTCTCTGCATTAGACCGGCACAGAAACGTGCAGTGTAGATGTGTATCACTCATTGTGATACAGCCAAGGGATATGATCAACGGGTTACCCGAAATTTGCCGAATAACACCTCTCCCAAAATATTATACGTCCTTCGCCTACCCTTTTTTCACCAAAACAATTTCTGTTTTAACGACCCTGATGAAAGACTTGTTGAAAACGTCATCATCTCCCGCTAGATGGCATTCTAAAAATACACATCCATCTAATAAGGGCTTCTTGGTATACAGAACCGGACTACTTTTCTACGCGACAACCGTTACTTTGAATTTCAAACTAAAACAAAAGTTTACTCAATAAAACGCTACCTGGTGTGACTCATTCAACTATGATCTGCTAGCATGTTATCTATGCATCGACCATTGATTAAAACAGACCCTACATGCTTGGCTAATAGGTTAACCCTTTCCAAAGCAATCCCTGGTTTTTACGGGTCTGGAATAGTAGCCTTTTGAAAACATTGTGGGAAAAGGAGAAAATGCTGGTAACCAGCATTTTCTCCTTTTCCCACAATGTTTTCTACCCTATCATAGACAGAAATCATCTTTTCAGCAGGAGTTGAATTGTCGTCTGCAATTGCTTTGAATTTGGTCTAGTCCAAAAGTTTGTCGTTTGGTAATGAGTTAATATATAGCTTCGATATAAGCCCAATTTTTCCCAGGTACACGGGGAATGGGTGATGTGTCAAAGAAGACAGGTGGAATCTTCGAAGAATGTGACATGCGCAGACAACGGTGTCTTTGTAGAATGGCCTACGGGTTTGGGTAACAGCTGCGGTAGAAGCCCTGCTTTTCCCTAGCATATGGGGACGGTGATGCGTCAGAGCAGACAGGTCGAACCTTCGAAGAATATGACATGCGCAGACAACGTTGAAAACGTTGTACGAGCACAAGAAAACGCTATAGTAAGTACGTTCCCCTCATTTTCATAGGTACACAAAATCATTTTAGCAACAGTGGATTTATTATCGGCAGCACCTCTCTATTTTGACGTCTTAAATTTTGTCGTGTGATAGAACCATAAAACTTTCGCTTGATGCATCACTGAATGTTGTGTAACACATTTTAACCCTGCGGCTGTTTAGCGCGTCTCACAGACATTTTGCGGACAGTGTAGATCAAGATCAGACTGCACAGAACGTGCAGTCTGATCTTGGATCTACACAGTCCGATAAGGAGGTATAATTTCCCTAAATATAACTTCAAAATCTCAATATTTGCGCTTTCACTATCGAAATTAAAATTTTACTTTATTTAGTAAGCAGGATACGGTTCAACGCTTTAACCCTTTACTCCATAGATACTCATTTCTACGCATTGATTGTAGGGGCCTTTTGAAAACATTGTGGCAAAAGGTGAAATTGCTCGTAACGAGCAATTTCACCTTTTGCCACAATGTTTTCTACACTATCAAAAGGTGTCATATACACATAAGATACGGCTTTATCCTTGCTGTTATTTAGGGTCAATTAGAGATAGAAATGCCTTATGGGGTAAAGGGTTAACTGCTGATTTCATAGTTTAATCTAACCTTCCAGCCAATAGTAAAATACTTAAATATTGCACTTTCAGTGTTATTACCAGAGGAAATAATATCTCCTTATCGGACAGTGTAGATCCAAGATCAGACTGCACATTCTGTGCAGTCTGATCTTGATCTACGCTGCCCGCTAAAGCATACTGAGTCGCGTTCAGCAGCTGAAGTGCTATTAACCTTTTATTCTACCCTCAATGTACAACCTGGCTTGCTTGCTTCGGAGTAGATCAAGATCAGGCATCAAAAGATCTGTAGGCTCATCTTCTTTTACGTCTATAGTTCGATAATATGAAAAGCGTTCACCGCAACAGACTGTATTCACTTATCTTTGGATTCTTTTTTTTTTATCGGGTTACATAAATCGAAGTGTGGATTTCTCTTGTAGGTGTTTAATCCTCTACCAAATAAGCTTGGGTTATAACGACCCACAGAAAAAAAAAGAAACTCTTGAAAACAGTGCGAGAAAAGGGTAAAAAATGCTGGTAACCAGCAATGATTTTATACCCCTCCAAAACAGCAATCAGGTTTCGAATCTCATTTATTCAGTTATCAACTAATGCTTTTCAATTTGGGCGAGTTTAAAGTTTCTTGTTCAGTTATCTGTGAAGGAGTAGTGACTTTGAAAAAAAAAAAAGACTAAAAATAGCCTAAAATATTTATTACAAAATGGCGAACACACTAAGTGATGTTTTAAACGCTTTTTCAAATTCTAAGTTTATAGTTGGTTGTGGTGTGGTGGTGTCCGGGGCGGTCGTGTTGGTCGGGTTCAAGTGTCTATCGAAGAAAAGAAATGTAAAGAAAGTAAGGTCTGTAAACATCTCTTTTCTTGAATCCTCAGTTTGTTTGTGGTTTATATTCGTTTCAAACAGTATTCCTGTCAAATTTATGCATGTTTTTTTCTTTAAGCTGAATGAGCCCGGTCTAGCTCCAGGGCTGGCCATATAGAAAATATTGATACTCTGTCGGATTAGACATTAAACCGAGGCCCATTGAGAAAGTGCTATACACCGAGCACATTAACCCTTTCCGAAACGACAAACTTTTGGACTAGACCAAATTGAAAGCATTTGCAGACGACAATTTAACTCTTGCTGAAAAGATGATTTCTGTCTATGATAGGGTAGAAAACATTGTGGAAAAAGGAGAAAATGCTGGTTACCAGCATTTTCTCCTTTTCCCACAATGTTTTCAAAAGGCTACTATTCCAGACCCGTAAAAACCAGGGATTGTTTGGGAAAGGGTTAAAGAACAAGGCGTGATTTAGGATAAGTTTCGAACTGTAGCCTGCTTTATCCTCCGTAACGGAAGCACCAGCCCTAAGTGGTTGTCGCCCGTATGTGAAGCCGGTGGCTACGAAGAGCCAATGAGCCATGCTCTGTGACAAAGGGCCTTAATGATTCTATGAAAAGTATCGACCCAGGTCAGCTTGCACAGGCTGACAAGGGCCAAAACTTTTCGCTACTGGCCATTTTTGTTTGTCAATGGACCAGTCTACCTCATGACTCAGACGATTGTAGGATGAAATGGATTTTATGGGTCAATGGACATTCGACACCTTGGTACGTATCCTGCATCTCGGGTAGGCATCAAACCTTTTGCCAGTGCATGGCTCAAAACAATGGAGACCTTAAAGGTGGCCCTTCAGATTTTGGGACGAAAATCTTACAAAAAATACAAAAAAATCATCCTTATACTCCCAAAGCCTTATAATTTTCATTAATTAAACCCCAGTAGTCGAAAACCATCCACCAACTAGATAAATTAAATATTTACCACAGCCCAGGTCAACACTGAAGGGAAACACAGTCTATTTTTACATGAGCAGGTCGCTCATTTAAATACCGGAAATATACAGACGAAGCTTCAAACATAGCGTCCAAAGTTCTAGACATCATGGAAAATAATTACATGTTTGTTATGTTATGAAATTTAATAGTCATTAGTCACGTGCAAGTCGCTTAACATTCCCACAATGCTTTTCTGATTTTGGCGGGAAATCTAAAAATAACTAAAGAAGCTACGTAGCCTTTTAAAGGAATACCAACATAAAAAATTTTTTTGGTAATTTTATGATTCTTAATTACTGATGATTTGTATTGTTTTTTCATATAAATTTCAGTGACATATATATTTTTTGATTTGGTGTGATGTGAAAATTCTAAATACCCACCTTTAATGTTAACGGAAAACATACGAACTATTTTACAGGGTATGCGGCGTCGATTACCCGAAGGACAAGGTCATTGTGCACTGCCCGAAATCTGAGGGGAAGTTTGTGCCGAGTGATTCACCTTTCACGATGAAACTGGAGACCTATCTGAGAGTTGCCAAAATACCTTACGAGGTAAGATTCTGCTCCGTTGTCTGCAAATGTCATATTCTTCGCGTTGTCTGCGCATGTCATATTCTTCGAAGATTCGACTATCTTATATGACACATCACTAGCCCCGAAAGCGGGCAGACTGTAATATTATGCTCTATAAAGTAGCAATGTAGAAAATAGCTTTGATCAATACGTTTGAGGAGAAATGAGACCTGCTTTAGCTCCAGATTTTTCTAAACTGCTCATCATAGCTTATTGAATTACACGAGGTAGCGTTTTATTGAGTAAACCTTTATTTCGGTTTTAAATTCAAAGTGACGGTTGTCGCGTAGGAAAGTGGTTCGGTTCTGTACCCAGGATGCCCATATCAGATAGATGAGTATTTATAGAATGCCATCTAGCGGGAGATAATGATATTCTTCGAAGATTCGATCTGTATGCTATGACGCGTCACTTCCCCCGATATTGACCGGGGGTTGCGGGGGAGGGGGGGCAGGGGGTGGTTGTAGTAATACGCGCTATACTGATGTAACAATGGAGAAAATGGCTTTTATTAATACGTTTGAGGAAAAATAAGGCATGTTTTATCTCCAGATTTCTCTAAACTGCTAATCATTGCTGAATGAAACGTACTAGATAGCATTTTAATTGAGTAGGCTTGTATTTTAGTATGAAATTCAAAGTAACGGTTTTCGCGTAGAAAAGTAGTCCGCTTCTGCACCCAGGATGATAGATGTGTATTTGTAGAATGCCATCTAGCGGGAGTTGACGGATTCTGGTCTCTAGTTAACTCTTTACAACACGACAAAATTTTAGACTGGTTCAACTGATTGAAAGCATTTGCAGACGACAAAATAAAGGTGACTGAAAAAAATGAAATTTGTTTTGGGGAAGGGTAGAAAACACTCTGGTTACCAGCATTTTCTCCTTTTCCCACAGTGTTTACAAAAGGCTTCTTTCTCAGGGGCGTCAAAAGTAGGGATTGTGTGATAAAGGGTCAAACCATGGGGTTCGATTTGTTGGTCTCAGGATGTTTGGAACTAAGCAACACACCACATTGTTTTCTGGATCTATGAAATACATTTGCTATAATAACTGACTAAATCATGCGGGACACTGTTCTTTTGAAGTGCAGAAAATTTACAAAAAGTCAAAATGTTTCCATTCGGGCCAGCCTGTGCGGACTGCGCAATTTATTTTGCATGTGCATTACGCTCCCCTTACACAGTGCATAATTTGCTTGTTTGTTCGTCATTTTTGTTTTTTGGTTAAATGAGATTTTAAACACTTTTAAAAATGTTTTAGCTACTTCAGCACGACAGCTTACGCGTATTTACCTGAACTGTATCAGTACTACTTTTTCAAAAAGATCGAACACATATTGCATGTGGGCGATGTCCTGCTGGATCTACGGTATAATGGGTATGCATTATGCCCCCCTTTTGCCAGAGTACGGTTCAATTACAATTATAAGAAGACTTCATTTAATGATGTAACCGTCAACTGGAGAGGAACTATATAAGCTATAAGCTTACGTTCTAATCCTTTTCTTGTTTAAATTTATGTCAATCTAGTCTATGTAAATTATATGAATAAACTATGTTTAACCCTTTACCAAACAATCCCTGGTTTTTACGGGTCTAGAATATTAGCCTTTAGAAAACATTGTAGGAAAAGGAGAAAATGCTGGTAACCAGCATTTTCTCCTTTTCCCACAATGTTTTCTACCCTATCACAGACAGAAATCATCTTTTCAGCAAGAGTTGAATTGTCGTCTGCAAATGCTTTCAATTTGGTCTAGTGCAAAAGTTTGTCGTTTGGGAAAGGGTTAAACTAACACATATTGTCTGAATTATGAACTCGTAACAACTTCACGGTCAAGCCTAGTAGCTCAATACTTGTACTTATTTATCGCTAGTTCTATAGAGTAATTTATCTTTGAGCAGTCCTAACATTTCGTAAGAAATTGAACGAGTCTCCATTGTCTGCGCATGTCATATTCTTCGAAGATTCGACTGTCTTATATGACGCATCACTAGCCCCGAAAGCGGGCTGACTGTAATATTACGCTCTATAAAGTAGCAATGTTGAAAATAGCCTTTACGTATCAATACGTTTGAGGAGAAATGAGACCTGCTTTAGCAGCAGATTTCTCTAAACTGGTGATCATAGTTGAGTGAATTGCAGGAGGTAGCGTTTTATCGGGTAAACCTTTTTTTTTTTGTTTGAAATTCAAAGTAACGGTTGTCGCGTAGGAAAGTGGTTCAGTTCTGTACCCAGGATGCCCATATCAGATAGATGAGTATTTAGAGAATGCCATCTAGCGGGAGATAATGAACGAGTCTCGCAAAACAGAGCGGTATCATTAGGTCAGATGGTGTCACACCACCGTTTTTTTTTTTTTCGCCATATTGAAAATAGAGCGAAATCGACCAACATTGAAGCTCACTAAATTGCAGAATTGTGGCTTTTCCGTCTGTTACTCTCCTAAGTCCCATCATAAGCCCGCAAAAAATATGACAACCGATTTCGTTTTCGCTTAATTTCAGCCTGCACAGGCACCATAGAATTTGTTCCAAAAAAACACCCGTTCACGGTCATGACCTCAGTATTTCATTCCTCCAGTGACACAAAATAGTTCATCAATATACTATAACACCATATCTTAGTGCCCCCCCCCCACACCCCTCCAAAATTTGAAGCAAATCTTAAATAAAAAGAACTTATCGACGGGTCTAGGACATGTGCCCCCCGGACTTGTGCCCCCCGGACTTGTGCCCCCAGACTTTTGCCCCCTCAGGCCACCTGCCAACCTGAGACATCTGCCCCCAGACATCTGCCCCCTTAGGACATGTGCCCCCCGGACATGTGCCCCCGTAGGACATCTGCCTCCTGGACATCTGCCCCTCAGTTTGTTTACAACTTGGACGTCAAGCTCCTTTAGGGGAAATCTCAAAAAAGCAACTTTGAGATATACACGTGTTTTGTACATGGTAATTTTGACCGGCACTATAAAAAAGACTTCTCAGCTGTTGTATCGTTGAGTGCTATTTTGCTGAAAATCTTCGGCTGATTAATTTATTTCAGTTTTAATATCAAACTTCCAGTATGATAAATAATTATAGAGTCAGTAACTCATCTGGCACGCTTGGTGTAAACCCCGATTAAAGTTCTTTTTTTGCATTTTAAGAAAAATAAAGCAAAATTCAGGATGTTATTAGTTCTTCAACATCATTTAGAAGAGGCAAATGTCTGGGGGATGTCCTAAGGGGGCGAATGTCGGGGGGCAGATGTCCGGGGGGGGGCAAATGTCCGGGTAGCAAATGTCCTAAGGGGGCAGATGTCCTATGGCGGCAAATGTCCGGGTGACAGATGTCCCGGGAGCAGATGTCCTCCGGGGGCAGATGTCCTACGGGGGAAAATGTCCGGGGGGCATATGTCCAGGGGGTAGGTGTCCTAAGGGGGCAAAAGTCCGTGGGCAAAAGTCCAGAGGGCCGATATCCAGGGGCAAATGTCCTGATACCCTCATCTACAGGGTGAAATGAATTGATTTTACAAACTGTCCCCATTTACTTAAAATATTATTATTCTTCTTATTTTTTACAGGCATGTTTTGACCTAGATTTGAGTGACTCCCCAAAAGGGAAAATACCGTGGATTGAATACAACGGAACTGTTATGGGCGACTCCCAGTTCATCATAAAATATCTGAACAAGGAATATAATGTCGACCTAAACAAATCACTGAGTCCATATCAGCGAGCAATGGCTTGGGGCATACAGAAATGGCTCGAGGAGCACACTTACTGGTAAACCGTCTTAGATAAGTGTTACGGAGAGCACGACAACACTTTGTCACCTCCCTTTACCAAAACATGCGGTATTTTTAAGACCGTTGAGAAGAAAGATTAAAAACAAAAACATTATAGGAAATTAGAAGAATATCATTGTTCCAGGCATCTGTCTTCTATTAACAGTTTCTACTGTGTTTTGATCTAAGGCAGACAATGGTGAGGACCAAGTACTTTGCATGAAACAAAGGTAATCCGGAATCGTAACGTAAAACAAAGGAAGTCTTGAAACATAATCTTTGCGGAATGACACCGTTCATTAACGCCCTGAAAAAGGAGGTGTGTTTTTCTTGAAAATGTCGGAAAAGAAGGAAATGCTTGATACCACAATTCCTTTCCTTACCAATAGTACTTTCTGGATCAATCCTTTCCAAGACAAATGCCATCACCTGAGTCACATTTATTACGGGAGACCACTCCTTTAATGCGTGGCTTTAGTCCCGATTTAAATACAAAAGCATGGATAAGTGCAGAGGCCGCCGCCATATAACTGAAATAATATTGAAAACTATGATAAAACAGTACATGCAGAGAAACTAACAAATCAACACACACTACCGCCTAAAACTTTTGTTTGATTACAGGTTAAATGCAAGGATTCGATGGGTGATATTTTCTGAGGACTATCACAGTGGAAAATACATGAGTCAGTACTACTCACAACCCAAAGTGAAGAAATTTATCAAAGCTTTGATGACTAATATGACATGCTTACAGGGAGTCGGTCGTCATAGCAACGGTGATGTTTTTGAAATGATTGGATTCGATCTAAGACAGCTTTCCCAGCTACTGGGTAAGTTACTTTAGTTAAATACAGTCAGAAGTTTGAAAATATCTCTTTACATGCGAATTGTTCGATATAATTAAATAAGCAACGCGAGACATTTCCCTTAAAGGCAGGCTTTCCCTCATAGTGAGACATTCACTCAACCTGAGACTTTTTCTTCATGATGAGACATCCCTTCAAACTGAGAATCTCTCCTTTTAAAGATACACCACTCAAAACGAGGCTTTCCCTCATAGTGAGACATTTCCTGAAAGTGTAACTTATCCCTATGAAAAAGATATTCTTTAACGTGAGGCTTTCCTTCATAATAAGAAATTCCCTTAAAGTGAGACTTATCTCTATGAGAGAGACATTCTTTAACGTGAGGCTTCCCTTCATAGTGAGACATTTCCTGAAAGTGTAACTTACCCCTATGAAAAAGATATTCTCTAGCGTGAGGCTTCCTTTCATAGTGAAACATTCCCTTAAAGTGAGACTTATCTCTATGAGAGAGACATTCTTTAACGTGAGGTTTCCCCTCTTAGTGAGATACTCCCTTAAAGTGAGACTTACCTCTATGAGAGAGACATTCTTTAACGTGAGGCTTCCCCTCTTAGTGAGATACTCCCTTAAAGTGAGACTTATCCCTATGAGAGACATTATTTAACGTGAGGCTTCCCCTCATAGTGAGATACTCCCTTAAAGTGAGACTTACCCCTATGAGAGAGACATTTTTTAACGTGAGGCTTTCCCTCATAGTAAGACATTCCCTCAAAGTGAGACTTACCTCTATGAGAGAGACATTCTTTAACGTGAGGCTTCCCCTCATAGTGAGACATTCCCTTAAAGTGTGATTAACCTCCATGAGAGAGACATTCTTTAACGTGAGGCTTCCCCTCATAGTGAGACATTCCCTTAAAGTGAGACTTACCTCTATGAGAGAGACATTCTTTAACGTGAGGCTTCCCCTCATAGTGAGACATTCCCTTAAAGTGTGATTAACCTCCATGAGAGAGACATTCTTTAACGTGAGGCTTTCCCTCATAGTGAGACATTCCCTTAAAGTGAGACTTACCTCTATGAGAGAGACATTCTTTAACGTGAAACGTCCCCTTTTAGTGAGCTTTTTCCACATATTGCGACTTTTACCTCATGGTGAGACATCCCTTCATAGTGAGGATTCCTTCTAACCCTTAACCTGATAAATAACTGAATCACATTTTCAGTTCAGTAGTAAAAATCCCAATATTTCTATCTCAAAAATATGTTTTCGAGAATAATATCTCCCTTCTCGGACAGTGTAGATCCAAGATCAGACTGCACGTTCTGTGCAGTCTGATCTTGATCTACACTGTCCGTGAAAGGTCTGTGGGTCGCGTAGTAGCTTAAGAGTTAAAAAGAGTCACCCTCATAGGCTTTCCTCCTAGTTAGACGTTCCCTCAAAGTGAGACTTTCCCTTCATACCTCAAAGTGAGACTTCCCTTCATACCTCAGAGTAGACTTTCCCTTCATACCTCAGAGTAGACTTTCCCTTCATACCTCAAAGTGAGACCCTCCCTACATACCTCAAAGTGAGACTTCCCTTCATCCCTTAAAGTGAGACTTTTCCTTCATACCTCAAAGTGAGACTTCCCTACATACCTCAAAGTGAGACTTCCCTTCATAACTCAAAGTGAGACTTTCCCTTCATACCTCAGATTGAGACTCTCTCTTCATACCTCAAAGTGAGACTTCCCTTTATAATCAAAGAGAGACTCTCCCTTCATACCTCAAAGTGAGACTTTACCAACTCAAAGTGAGACTCTCCCTTCATACCTCAAAGTGAGACTTTCCCTTCATAACTCAAAGTGAGACTCTCCCTTCATATCTCAAAGTGAGACTTCCCTTTATACCTCAGAGTGAGACTTTCCCCTCATACCTGAATGTGAGACTTTCCCTTCATACCTCAAACTGAGACTTTCCCTTCGTATTAAAACAGGAGATAAGAGAAATACCCTCATATGACGCTTCCCCTCCACATGGTGAGATTTAACGCCATGACTGCCTCTTTCGTGTTTGTGTATTACACCTATCCGCACACACCAAAGAAACACAACAAAGAAACAACAGAAGCTTGTTAGCTCCATGTAACATAAAAAACAACTCTGAATAAAATCATGGACAACGAAAATGGGTTAATGTTATGGACATTAATACAACTGAAAATATGCTAACAAAAGGAGAAATTCAGGCGTAGAGCAAATCTGATGTAATTGGCCGTTTAGATTTTGAATGCATGTTTCGTTTTGTTTCTTATGTATTGTAGGGACAAATAAGTACATTTGCGGTGAGAAAATAACGGAAGTCGATTGCTTTGCATTTGGAATACTCTGTCAAATTCGTTACCAGACACCGGATGACTGTCCCGGAAAACAGCTTCTCAATGGAACCAGTAAGTTAACGTTTTTCTCCGTCTTTTTAGCCTTACGACTTTGTACATGTATGTCCAGCAAGTTTGACCACTGTTGAACGACTGGAGTTCGCACGGGTTGACAAGATTCGATACTTTTTAAGTTCCGAAGTTTTAAGCCCTCTTTTCACAGATTATGTCTCAATTTTTTTTTATCATTTAAACAATAATTATGAGATTTCATTTAATGTTTTCTCATATCTTCCAGAGGACATGAAGAACCTTCGAGACTACATCGACAGAATAAAGGTCCAGTGCTGGCCGGAATGGGAAGAAAGGCTGTTGAAGTGAAGAATGGAAATATACTACTCAAACTTTGATAGGGATCACTTACATATTTCTGTATGGGTTTATAAGTTACACTAGTTTTGCATAAACTCTTTATCATACTGTAAAACTCTAGATTTGTCCAAGCTGAAAGCATTTGCTGACCAAAAACTAAATGCGACGTGCACTATGCTGTCTGTAATAGGGTAGAAAACATTGTTGAAAAAGGAGAAAATACTGGTATCCCGCATTTTCTCATTTTCCAACAATGTTTTCCCAAGGTCTCTTTCTCAGTGTCTTTAACGGTCGGCATTGTGAGGTAAAGGCTTAAAGATCCATTTCCACTGGTTATTTTATTGCTCAGTGTAGCAATGTAACATACATGTATTGTAAAATCATACATGATACATGCCACATTATATATTTAGAGAGAATCTTTTAGGGTGATCCCTAGCAAATTTTGAGTAGTATATTAAATTAACATTTTATATAGGTCAAGCTTTATTTTAGACATCTTGCTCCAAAGGACAATTGCACCATGCTCTATGCAAAGGGGGCTAAAAGCATTTGCAAAAATGTACCGACCCATGTCAGCCTGCGCAGTCCGCGCAGGCTGACCTGGGTCGAAACCTTTTTGCTGTTGGTCTGTTTTCTGCATGTCAAAGGACAAAACTACCTCATGATTCAGTCGGTTTGTTATACAAAATGGACTGTACGAGCTCATAATTATGTGATGACATTTTAGTTTAAACATATCTTATTGCCAAGTAATTTTACAAATATAATTTTCAATACAGAACAATATACATAATTAAACAACTAAGCAAAAGGGTCTGACCACAAGTTATCACATCTTAGATTCGGTCATTCCCCTTTATTAAATTACATTTTTTTAAGGTAAGACCTGTGTAATGCACTTCCAGTGAAAATACTAATTGGTTGATAAATAAGGATAAATAAGGATTTATGCAGATATAATATATCTGTACTTTTCTAACGGGTCAGAAATACCGTTTATTTCTATCTTGAAACTATTTTTTGATACTTTTGTTAGTTTTCTGAAAAGGGAGGTAATTATTATCTCTCTTTGAATTGAGAATATAGTTGCTTTAGATTTAAAAATGGTAATTCAAAGAAGGAAAAAATGGAAAAAATGAATCGGTGAAAGTAGTTCAATAATACTCATTTTTAATTATAGCTAATTTTGCAGGATGATATTTTAGTGGAAATAGCTGTTTTCCATTACACAGGTCTTACCTTAAGAGTCGCCCATTTTCCCGTTTGGCTGTCGAAAATATTACGTTATTTTTAATTTTATTGTTGAACGACAATTTTGTTCCAGTTATTCTCAAACATGGTAATGGCAATGAACTAGTCAAGTTATAATAGTGGAAAAGAAAGAAATACGTTTCTTGGACATAAATAAAAGAAGAGAAAAAGAGCTCAGACTTTACAATTATAAGTAAATGATTACTGGTAGATGAATCGTAAATCGGTTGGGTCCCTTGATCCGGGCGAATTGGTTAAATATGATGACATCCCAGGTATCATTTGTTATGGAGATGTATTACGCCCCCTTTTGCCAGGCTCATATATATGCATTAACTCTTTACCACACAGTCCCGACTTTAACTCGACCCTGAGAAAGAAAACCTGAGAAAACATTGTGGGAAAAGGAGAAAATGCTTGTAACCAGCATTTTCTCCTTTTCCCACAATGTTTTCTACCCATTTCAAATTAAATTTTCAATTGTTGATTCACATTTATTTTGTCGTCTGCAAATGCTTTCAGTTTGGACTAGTCAAAAATATTGTCGTTTGGTAAAGAGTTAAGTGGAGATGTATAACAAATATAGTATAGCCAGTAATCCTTAAAAAGAAATAACCTTCCTTGTTTATAACCACAGCTTTGTGCTTTTGAAATTATTCCGTAAAGGAAGGACTACTTTGGCGGGGTGGGGAAAGGAAGGTTCATTTTGAAAAAAAAAACAATCGTTTATTTATTTATTTATATGTCCTAAAAAAGTCCCTTACATTCTTTTAGAAGATTTATTTACAAAACAAAATCTTGTCAACAATTCGTCAAAAATGACAGTAGGTGAAGCACCGTATACATACTAGGCTTGGATCACATGTTACGTGATCACGTGACATTCCTAACTTCCGGTAGCGGAGATTTGGTCCCGTCATTCGTTGAACGATTCTTGAGAGAAGATGAGGATTTCAACTTTACTGATAATATCCGGTGAGTTCTTATTGTAATAGAAAAAAATGATGTTTTAAAACTAGATTTTGAGAATTACAAAACTTATTGTAATTATTATCGTTATTAGTATTAGATATGTCGCCTGCAAATCCTTTCAATATAGACATAACTGACTTTTTGTAGTTTGTGCAAGAGACGTGATTTCTTTTAAAGTTTAAAAATGAAATTGCTTAATGAATTTAGCTGGGAAATATTCAGACTTTTATTGATTTCTTTTTGGTCAAGCCTTTGAATTGTACTATCACAATATACTTGTATTCGAGAGGATTCATGGTTTTGCAAAGCTTTAAATCGCAATATTTTAACCCTTTACTCCATAGATACTCATTTTGACGGCTTTTGAAAACATTGTGGGAAAAGGAGAAATTGCTCGTAAAGAGCAATTTCTCCTTTTCCCACATTGTTTTCCACTCAATCAGATATGTGTATCCTCATTTGTCCATATTTTTGACATCATATCTTTATTTGCTGCTGAAATGAAAGAGCCTCAAATTGGGATATCAGGTAAAGTGTTGATATGCCGATATTTCAAGAAAACACAATTTTTATCAAGAATATAAATCAGATCTTCTAATATGCTGTTACTTCCTGTATTGCTTATATACCAGAATGCGGAAACCCGGCTTTTGTCAAAGTTTTTAACTGCAATATTCCAATTTGCCACTAAAGCCAAAAGTCTGAAGGCCAGCACAGCTTATGTCATGGCGTGGTTTACGTCATCCGTCCGTATAACTCCCCTTGAACGTGACACTTTCTTTTCTTCACATCCATCTGTCTATAAAATACTAGTAATTTTGTGTTGCAAACTCCTCCTACAGTTTTCCTACAAGTGTATTGAAACTTTGCACATACATTGATTATATATTGAAGGTTTGCAAGACACAATTTTCAAGTGTCAACTCCTTTATATTGAGGAATTATCTCCCTTGAACTTGACACTTTTGTTTTCTTGATGATCCATCAGTCTATGAAATACTTGAAAGTTTGTGTTGCAAATTTCTCCACAGTTTTCCTTAAATTGTATTGGACTTTGCACATAAATTGTACTTGTAAATGAAACTCCAGGAAAGCATGGGTAAGTGCACTGGCAGCCGCGAAATTGGTGAAATAATGTTGAAAACGGTGTTAAACAACACACATTCAGTCAATCAATCAATCAACCAATCAATCAGTCAGTCAAAACAGGTTTGGAAAAGTCGAATTTGAATAGATTGAAATGCCCATCTACGTAAAGAAGTTGAACTGCGCTGCCATTGGAGGAAAGTAACCACGTGATTTTCGAAGTTGAAACAAGTTGTACTTTTCATGATCCATTGGTAAACGCAATAACCTTTGCAGCGTAGCCTTTTGTTTAGAAAAAGCTGCCATATTTGGGGATGTTTACTTGACATTTGAATATTTTCATCAAAATTCATGTCCAAAATTGGCAAATAAATGATGTAAGCATATACAAGTCGACGAATGATTATTTTTGTATTTGACGGATGGAATTTCTATCCCTTCGGCGCCATGGACAAAAAAACAGGCATTTGCGGATGGCATAATTAACACATGACCACACATTCCCTACTTTTGACGTCCCTGAGAAAGAAACCTTTAGAAAACATTGCGGGAAAAGGAGAAAATGCTGGTAACCAGCATTTTCTCCTTTTCCCACAATGTTTTCTACCCTTTACAAAACAAATTTCAAATTTTCAGTCACTGTTATTTTGTCATCTGCAAATGCTTTCGATTTGGACACACCTAAAGTTTTGTCGTATGGTGATGAGTTGACAGAAAGAACTCTCACGGTATTTCAGCCCGAAGCTACGTAGCATGATGTATTGGGCTTTTGGTGACAGTATAGATCAAGATCAGACTGCACAAAGCGTGCAGTCTGATCTTGATTTATACTGTCCGAAACAGTGGGAGATTCCATGAGAAAAAAATTGAAATGAAGGTTTTTTTTTTTGGCTCTTTTGTTATCGGTCCAAAATTTCAGTTAAACCTGTACAAGAGCTTTCCAATTTGTCACTCAATTTTTCCTTTTTTAAGTATCTAAATTGTGTCGTTATTGAAAGTTTTAAAACTACTTTCTTATTTCTTGTATTCTAGGTGTGTTGACGTGCTTGCTTCAAGCAGTGGGAGGTAAAACTTTCGTTATTTTGCTTTAACCCATTTCCAAACGACAAAATTTTAGGTTTATCAAAATTGAAAGGAATTGCAGACGACAAAATAAAAGTGACTGAAAATTTGAAATTTGTTTTGTGAATGGTAGAAAACTTTGAGAAAAGGAAGAAAATGCTGGTTACCAGCATTTTCTCCTTTTCCCACAATGTTTTCTAAAGGCTTCTTTCTCAGGGGCGTCAAAAGTAGGGATTGTGTGGTAATGGGTTAAAAAAATGCTTTTGACATGCATTTCTCCTATTTCAGATGATAATTGTTGTGTTTTTTGATGCACAAATCTGACAATTTGAGCCGAATTTAGTTTGTAACTGCTTTCCCATCTTCGCGAGCCAAGGCTGACGATTCACTACGCTAGTCTACCCTTGGCGGATCGAGCTTGATTTTTACATTCCCCCATACGCTTTTATATTGGATGCAGCCAGCTCTTACTGCAACGAATGAAATCGCTCGTACCATTTCACCTTTGATAAAAATAGAACAAGGTCTCTACCTTTCGAATAGAAGGTAAACATGGAAACCCACATGGATGTCTGCTTATCGCTTCATGTGTATTCGTAAGCGCTTTGTAAAACGATATTACATTGGCTTTTAGAAATATGATGTAAAGGGAGGTAATAACCAGCATCCAATAGAGGGCGCATCGCAGGAATCTTGAAATCGGGCTCAATCAGCCAAGGTAAGATCCACGTCGTGATCGCAACCTTGGCTCACGAAGATGCTGCTTTCCGTTTGAGAGGTTAAGACCTTAATCCTTTACCAAACAATTCCTGGTGTTTACGACCCTGAGATAAAAGCCTTTTGAAAATAATGTGGGAAAAGGAGAAAATGCTGGTAACCAGCATTTTCTCCTTTTCCCACAATGTTTCCTACCCTGCTAGAAACAAATTGCTGTGTTTTAGAAACGTTTATTTTGTCGTCTACAAGTGCTTTCAATGTGGACCAGTCTAAAATTCTGTCGTTTGGTAAATGGTTAATAAGTTCCTAGAACTTATATCAGTCATTTTGGATTATTTCTTCCTGGAAAAATAAAACATTACCGACGCTGTGGTAAGGATAGTTTCACACGTTCATCCCACTGATCACAGGTATTCGAACCCAGAATCTTTCATCAGAGAGGCCGATGCATTGCAAACATAACTACACCGGAGTCTTTCATTTTAGTTGAGAGTTTTCTCTAGTCTTGCAAATTTTGTTCTTGTATTGACCGATCTTTTCTAAATTTCCAATCAGAATTTGCGTTACTTTTAAATCAAGGAATGAAATTTTGACAATTAAAATGAGAATGTAATTTAGACGGTTTGGCAACAACTCTACTCGAAACGAACTTCTAAACGGTCACTTTTGTTTCTCCTATAAATTGGGGCAAGTAAAAGAAATGTTAATAAAAACATATTGTGACATATATCTGGACGTTAACCATTGTATTGTGATGAAAAGATTCTCGATTCTGACAACAGAAAGACTCTCTTTTTCACAAAAAGGAAAACTATTTCTTTGCGCATGCGCGGTGTCCACCAGCCAAAACACTTTAAAACGAGAAGCATAAAATACTCAACTTTTGTTAGTAATAAGAAAAAAAAAACATGAAAATCATTTTTTTATGAAAAATGTAATCCGGAAAAAAAAACAAGCAAAAAGCTTTCAAAAACTTGATTTTTCAAATTACAATATTTAGTTAATAAACAACAAATAAGTTTTTTCCGCGGTAAAAAATGAATGAATGCTCTTCAGAATTTTGCTCAGGTATGTTTCCGGACCGGTCAATTATTCTGCCAAAGAATTAAACCAAATAACCTGTCCCTTTTGTAGGCAGAGGACTCGAGAAAATGTCTGTGGGAAATTACAGCTTAAAAGTGGCCGTTTAGAAGTTCGTTTCAGTGTAGTGACTCGGACTACTTTGTCAGCTCAAGTCAAGATCAGACTCAGCGATGCTCTCTTAAAAGGGTGCTTAATGCATATGCAAAAAATATCGACCCATGTCAGCCTGCGCAGTCCGCGCAGGCTGACATGGGTCGAAATTTTTTGCGATTTGTAATTTCTGCATGTCCAATGACCATTCTATTCATATATTTAGTCAATCGTAAGACTTTCGAATGGATTTTATCAGTTCTAATGGTGAAGAAATTGTAACTTCAATGCTGTGTTTTTTTTTCAAAATATGCGGCTGCAAAACGAACGGTGTGGATCCAAGTTCAGACCAACTATTCTTACGCACTTTCTTAGTATATTTATAAATTTAAGGAGTAGGGGAAGCATTTGATTGGCTTAAACATTTGGTCAAGCTAATCAGAAGATGTTTTACATTCAAATGTAGAAAATTCCTGAGAGTTTGTAAGACCAGAGATTGGATTGGTGTCTTGAGAATGGTATGGGAATTCTACCCATGACTGCACATTCCCTGCAGTCTGATCTTGATCTATACTGTCTAAATAAGCACTTAAATTTAGGTTCAGTACTGTTGCCAAGTATTCTAACGGTTTGTTTATCCTTGTAGGGTCCGGTAGCCTGGCTGAGCAGGAAGCAGAGGCAGAGTTCTTGGCAGCCAATTGCTGTATTGGTACAACAGGTGACTGTGCAGGTTACTTGTACTGTGGTCCTGGGGTAAGTTTCGAGGGCAATATTTTGTTTTTCTAACTTTTATAGATTATATATTATTATGTATATATATATTGTAAATACTGATATAATGTTGAAAGCGGCGTAAAAGATTATTCATGCATATCATATCTTCACATTTTTTTTTCTTATTTATGAATGTCTGTATGTGTCATGATTTGTTAAAAGGGGACTAAATGAATCTACGAAAAGTTCCGGTCCAGGACAGCCTGCGCACGCAGGCTGTCCTGGACCGGAACTCTTCGCTACTGCATGGCAAATTTTCTTTATATCCAAGGAGCAGTCAACCTTATGGTTAAATCGGTCTTTAACCCTTTCCCAAACGACAAACTTTTGGACTAGACTAAATTGAAAGCTTTTGCAGACGACAATTCAACTCTTGCTGAAAAGATAATTTCTGTCTATGATAGGGTAGAAAACATTGTTGGAAAAGGAGAAAATGCTGGTTACCAGCATTTTCTCCTTTTCCCACGATGTTTTCAAAAGGCTACTATTCCAGATCCGTAAAAACCAGCGATTGTTTGGGAAAGGGTTAAGATAAGTTGCTTTTATGGATCCTTTATCATTACGGAAATACACGAAGCTCCCTTTTGCCATAGCATGACTTACATTTTTTATTCTTTTTGTTTTTTTAGAGGGATGAGATGTGTAACTACTGTACCGGAACACTTTCACCATCATAAAAATCACGTGGTATTGATGACGTCAAAGTAAAGAAATCGTGAATATTGTATATTGTACATGATGAATAAAGAATTCGACAATGGAACTTGAGAAAGATAAAACTTTGTCATGTTTTTTTTTTTAATACATCTACTAGTCGATGGTCTGAATGGCTTATGTCATTTGGCAGTCGTCCGTCCGTCCGGCATCTAATTTTTGAAGCTGTTCTGTCAGCGTTGTTTTTGTTGTCCAATTTAGATGAGACTCACAAACGATTAAAAAATTATCAGATATATAGCAATTTCGGATGAAGATGTCTTTTAAGAAAAGAAGGAAAGAAAAGAGAAAAAAAAAGAAAAGAAAGAAAGAAAGAGAAAGAAGAAAGGAAGGAAGGAAAGAAACAAAGAAACAAACAAACAAAAGTAGATCTTATCCCACGATATGATGTGCGCATGACTATATACTGATAAAAACTTTAATACCCAATTTGGTGTGTGAAGTATATTCGACATTCGGAGTTCGATATTCAATCTCGAAGTGAATACGCTGAAGAGTTGAATTTCACACAGAAGTAAATTCGTTTATTTATTCAAACTCAATGGGTAGTTACGAAATTTACTACATCCTGGTTTAACCCTTTCCTAAACAATCCCTGGTTTTTGCTACCCTGAGATAGAAACCTTTTGAAAACATTGTGGGAAAAGGAGAAAATGCTGGTTAACCAGCATTTTCTCCTTTTCCCACATTGTTTTCTACCCTGTCAGAAACAAATTTCAGTTTTTGAGTTACGTTTATTTTGTCGTGTGCAAATGCTTTCAATTTGAACCAGTCTAAAATTTCGTTGTTTGGTAAAGGGGTAAACATCAAGATGAATTTTATGCTAGCAGCAGATTCGCGTGTTTTTTTTATGTATGAGCATATACTAGATTGTGTATGCAATCGAATATAGATTTGATTATCGAAACGAATTTCATACTAGCAGCAGATTTGCAAATTTTCTGTATGGTATGGGCATAAAGATGATATATGCAATCGATTGTAGATTTGAATATCGAACTGTACTTCATGCTGGCAGCAGATTCGCCTAAACTTCTGCATCATCGCCAGCCAAGGTTACGATCAGTTCATGGATCTTACCTTGGCGGATTGAGCCCGATTTCGAGATGCCTACGATGCGCCCTCTATTGGATGTTGGTTATTACCCCCCTTTACATCATATTTCTAAAAGCCAATGAAATATCGTTTTACAAACCGCTTACGAATACACATGAAGTGATAAGCAGACATCCACGTGGGTTTCCATGTTTACCTTCTATTCGAAAGGTAGCGACCTTGTTCTATTTTTATCAAAGATGAAATGCTACGAGCGATTTCATTCGTTGCAGTTAGAGCTGGCTGCATCCAATGAAAGAGCGTATCGGAGGAATGTAAAAATCAAGCTCGATCCGCCAAGGGTAGCGTAGTGAATCGTTATCCTTGGCTTGCGAAGATGAAATTTCTGTAGTGGCATTAAGATAATGTATGAAATCGAATGCAGATATGAATATCGAACTGAATTTCATGTTAGCAGCAGATTCGCCAAAATTTCTTTATTAGCCAATGATAATGAATGAAATCGAATGTAGATACGAATATCTAACTAAGTCGGTAGCGTACTTGAGAACAGGTAGTTTTGGGTTTTATTTCTGGCTCGGCCAATTTCTTTCCTAGGACTAGTGATAGTCATTGCGGCAAGATTCATTCCTCTTCCTCCACTGACCATTGTCTCGACGATGGTTTTTGTGGGAAGGCAGCTTGTGGCTAGGAAAGAATGGTAAGAAAATTGGGCAGGGTACTGGTAAAATGGACATCAGGGAAGCAAAGATAGCACAGGCATTCGTTTTATGGCGAACTTCGCCACCGATAGTGTCTAATATATACTACAGTTTAAGTGGCGACAATCGTCATGAAAGGAACGTGTGTGATAGATAGGTGAACTGAACGCCGCATTGAAACTTAATTAATGTTGAAACGCCGTTAAGCACCTTATAATCATTAATCATACAGTCATTTACCGTCTGCAAGTTAGAGCTGGTCGAAATTTTTGTCGTCTGGTAAAGGAGCCAAAACGAGTGCTAAGAGATAAAATCGAGCGGACATAGTGCACATAGCATGTTAACCCTTTACCACACAACAAAATTTTAGACCTTTCCGAATTGAAAACATTTACAGATGACAGTTTTAATGTGGCTGATATCAAATGGTTTTTCTTTGATAGGGTAGGAAACGTTGTGGGAAAAGAAGAAAATGCTGGTAACCAGCATTTTCTCCTTTTCCCACAATGTTTTCAAAAGCCTTCTCTTTCAAGGGGTTTAAAAGTCGTCATTGTGTGGCAAAAGGGTTGAGCTAAAACGAGAGCCTGTGGGTAAGATCGAACGGAATTCTTGTAAATATAGCACGTTAAAGAGCTGACACGAGTGCCTATGGGTAAAATCGAGCAGGCGCTGTGTACATAAAGCATGTTAAGGAGCTAACACGAGTGCCTATGGGTAAAATCGAGCTGGCACTGTGTACATATAGAACGTTAAGGAGCTAACACAAGTGCCTGTTGGTAAAATCGAGCGGTCGCTGTGTACATATAGTATGTTAAAGCGCTAACACGAGTGCCTATGGAGTAAAATCGAGCTGGCGCAGTGTACATAATAGCGCGTTAAAGAGCTAACACGAGTGCCTATGGGGAAAAATCGAGCTGTCGCTGTGTACATAATTATAGCACGTACTAGATAATACACCTTGACGGTTGAGTCAACCATGTTTCGCTATGTTATTGAGGTGTTAAATATGGACGCATATTGGACCGGTTTTAAAGACTTTTGCAATGAAAATAGGGCTGTAACGGTGGTGTCTGCCCTTGCTTGTGTTGGCGCTACTTTTTTCATCGTGAAGAGACTGAGAAGGCCCCGAAAAAGGTGAGCATTGCTTTAATTTTGATTTGTCAGATCGCTGTTTAATTAACCAGATCTAGATTTGACACCTTTACTCTGGGAATAAGTCAGCTATATGCATAGGTCTGTATATTGTCACATCAAATGATGATGCATGTTAAGAGAGGTTTGCAGTCTGATCTTAGTCCACGACTTTCTCAATATCTTGGTCTTTACCTCTTTATCAAACGACAAAATTTTATAAACTGGTCCAAATTGAAAGCACCTGCAAACGACAAAATAAACGTTGAATTCAAAAATTGAAATTTGTTTCCAGCAGGGTCGGAAACATTGTGGGAAAAGGAGAAAATGCTGGTTACCAGCATTTTCTCCTGTTCCCTCAATGTTTTCAAAAGGCTTCTATCTTAGGATCGTAAAAACCAGCGACTGGTTAATTCTCGCTAAGCCAACGGCTTAACTCATTACCACACGACGAAATTTTAGATTAGTCCAAATCTAAACTATTTGCAGACAACATAATAAAAGTGACTGAAAATTTGACATTTGTTTTGTGAAGGGTAGAAAACATTGTGGGAAAAGGAGAAAATGCTGGTCACCAGCATTTTCTCCTTTTCGCACAATGTTTTCGAAAGTCTTCTTTCTCAGGGGCGTTAAAAGAGGGGATTGTGTGGTAAAGGGTTAAAAGTACTGATCTGATAACATATTAAAATCACTGACTTCAGTTTTGTCACAATATTTCAAGAATGAGCTTGTTGCAAGATAGAAAGAAAAGCAGTCATTTGTCATTTAGTGGGTTTTTTTTTCCCCCAAATGAATAGAATGAAATGCATCCTTGTATGCAGTGATATTGATTTTCCTCTTTTTAAGGGACGAACATATAAGTGGACGAAATGATAACCTTGCTTTCGGCTATCGACACGTTAGACACAGCAATGTGCCCAATTTATGACCCCAACAACGTATATATTGAATATGATCTTATCCTTTTATCATATAACGCGAGTTTTAACGACCCTGAATACATCTTTAGCAGACGACAAAATTTTAGACTGTTCCAAATTGAAAGCATTAGCAGACGACAAAATAAATGTGACTGAATATTGAAATTTGGTTTTGGAGAAGGTAGAAAACATTGTTGGTAAGGGAGAAAATGCTAGTTACCAGGATTTTCTCTTTTCGCACAATGTTTTCAAATGGATTCTTTCACTGAGTCATGAAAATCGGGGATTGTTTGGTAAAGAATTAATTTTTTTCAAACATTATAGAAAAATAAAAAAGAAAACAACAGTTTTTCCTTTTCCATTTTGTTTTCTAACCCTTTATCCCATTGCCTCACAATCCCTACTTTTGACGCCCCTGGAAAAGAAGCCTTTTGAAAACATTGTGGGAAAAGGAGAAAATGCTGGTTACCAGCATTTTCTCCTTTTCCCACAACGTTTTCTACCCTGTACAAAACGAATATCAAATTTCCAGTCACTTTCATTTTGTCGTCTGCAAATGCTTTCGATTTGGACAAGCCTAAAATATTGTCGTTTGGTAATGGGTTAACTTGTAGAATCCATTATCTGTTCTGTGTGGTCTGCCGCATGCTTAAAGGGGCACTCAGACATTTGCGTAAAGTGTCGTCTCGGATCAGCGTGCGCAGTCCGCACAGGTTAATTCCGAAACGACATGTTCCGTTTTTATGTATTTTTCTGTTTTGCACAAGTTTACTGTAGCACAAAATCTAACGTCATCGTAAAAGTGCCGTCTCGGATTAGCCTGTGCGGACTGCACAGGCTAATCCGAGACAACACTTTACGCAAATGGCCCATTGCCCCTTTTCGCGTGCTGCAAACTAATATTGAATTTGTCGTCTCTAAATATCTTAAATTTCGACTTCATTCTTTAAAATTGTCGTCACGTAGATAATTTTACGACACCCTTCTCCGCGTTTACTTTTATTTGAGCTGTACCCTGATACAGGGAAGTCTAAATTATCTCAGCGGGTCCTGTGTGGCTCAGTGGTAAAGTGCAGGACTCGTGATCTGGAGGTCCCGGGTTCGAGCCTTACTAGCTCCGCAGGGTTTTTTTTCACATGTGTGTCCTTGGGCAAGACACTTCAGAGCCTAGCCTAGTACTGGTGAAACCAAGGAAACATGAATATGTGAACTGTCGCCGTGATATGATTGAAATAACGTTGAAAGCGGCGTAAATCACCGTTCAACCAACTAAATTATCTCAGCGATGCATTACACCAGATCTTACGAGAGACAGCTCGTTCATGCATGGCTTTGTCCCGATTTGAATACAGTACCGAACTAATGCGTTGGATCGATATCTCCTTGGACTCTGTGGGTCAAGGTATTGGCCTTTGGTTCCGGGCGTTCTAGGGTGCGAATCCTGCCTGTTCCCCCACTTCTACTGTGCATGCATTTGTTCGTTTGTTTCTTTGTTATGGACTTAGTTCGTTAGACCAAGCAAGTCGTCACAAAGTAATGGATCTATTATTATTTTGTTTTATAACCTACTGTGTCATGAAGTAGAACAGTCATTTGCTAAGCTGAAGGTTTACAAATAGAACAAAAGTTTCAAAAGTTATCGCAAAGGGTGCGCCTGCGTGGACTGCGCAGACTGATATATGTATTGATGCTTTTTCGAAGTTTTATTAAGGCTATTGCCCGCCCGGATGGCTTAGTGGTGAGCGTGTCGGACTCATGGCCTGGTGGTTGTGAAATCGATACCCGGTTGAGGCAAACTTTCTTTCCGGCGTATTTTCGCCTCTCACCTCTGCTGAAGCATGTGAGAAATGCAGTCGGTGGCTTTGGAAAGAAATTTGTGTTAGTACTGGTATGAGAAAGCCAGGAAACACATATGTGCGTCACCGACCGCCATGATATGACCTTAGCTGTTAAAATGGCGTTAAACCTTAATACAACCATATTAAGGCTATTTATCTGCAAACGATGAAGAGCTAAAAGTTTATCATTCTAATATTTAGTTAACCTGTTTCCAGGGTATGTGGGGTCGACTACCCAGCCGACGTTATTGTCTTGCATGTGGGCGCATCGAAGACAAGAAAGCTTCCGACTCTCGGCCATTTCTGCGTGAAGCTTCAAACTTATCTCAATATTAACAAGATACCATATCAGGTACGGTTTTACATTCACCAAGCCATTTACCATGACGACAAGATTTTATAACTATCCATATTGAAAGCTTTTGCAAACTTACAACTTAATCCTTCACAAAACAATCCCTGGTTTTAACGACCCTGAGATGGAAGCTTTATGAAAACATTGTGGGAAAAGGAGAAAATGCTGGTTACCAGCATTTTCTCCTTTCCCCACAATGTTTTTCTACTATGCAGAAAACAAATTTGTGATATTTTCCATTTTTGAGTAACGTTTATTTTGTCGTCTGCAAGTGCTTTCAATTTGGACCAGTCTAAAATTTTGTCGTTTGGCAAAGGGTTAAGGATAAGGCAACCTATTGAGATTCTTTAAAAATCGTCTTTCATCGCCTAAAAAACGAACGGATTCGTCTAACACTCGGGTGATTTCGTAATCGATCGGCTGATACACGCTGGCTTCCCGCATTAATTTCGGGTTATAGCTAAATCCGTACGATTTTTTTGCGATGGAAGGCGATGTTACACGAATCCTATTAGGATGCTCTGTCCTAAACCCTTTACCAAAACGACAAATTTTTAGACTGGTCCAAATCGAAAGCACTTGCAGACGACAAAATAAACGTTACTGAAAATTTGAAATTTGTGCCCAGCAGAGTGGAAAACATTGTCCATTTATTTTTTTTAATTTGTCTGTAAAAGGAAAGCAAACATTGTTGCAAAAATAGAAATGTCCGGTCGCCATGGCAGTATTTTCTTTTTTACCCATAATGCTTTCAAATCATTCTCAGGGTCGTTAAACTTTAGAATAGTGTGGTGTATTGTCCTACGGCATGCTTCACCTACTTTTGACCTTCGCTTTTGGTATTATATTCGAATGAATAAATAAGAGTTTGCGATTGGTCAAAAATCAAGGAAATGTTGATTCTGCGGGTCCCTGTATACCTCGGCGGGCAGTGTATCTTTTTAACTCTTATCCTGCTAAATAATTAAAAATTAAATTTTTAATTCGATATCAACAACCCAGATATTGATTTTAAAAAGTTATATTATTGGGAATTATATCTCCTTATCGGACAGTGTAGATCCAAGATCAGACTGCACGTTCCGTGCAGTCTGATCTTGATCTACACTGTCCGCAAATGGTCAGTGAGGATAGCGCTGATCAGCCCAGGGGTTCACTCGTTACTTAACCGACAAAATTTGATCTACTGTTCCAGGTCGAAAGCACTTGCAGGCGACAAAATAAAGGTGACTCAAAAACTGAAATTTGTCTCGGAAGGGTAGTAAACATCGTGGAACAAGGATAAACTTCTGGTTACCATTGCTTTCCTCTTTACCCACAAGCTTTTTGAAATGCCTCTGAGGGTCGTGAAAGCCAGGGACTTTTTTGGAAAAGGTTAAAGTTGTCCCTTCAAATTTTGGGACGAAAATTTTAGAAAAACACAAAAAAAATCATCCTTACACTCCCAAAGCCTTTTAATGTTCATTCATCCAGAAGTCAAAAACCATCCGACAACAAGAGAAACTAGAGATTTACTACGGCCGAGGTCGTCACCGACGGGAAACACCGTCTATTTTTACATGCGCAACTTGCTCATTTACATACCGGAAATACACAGTCGAAGCTTCAAGCATAGTGTCCAAAGATGACATTATGGAAAATAATTGCATGCTGTTATGTTATGGAATTTAGGCATCATTAGTCAGGTGCCAGTCACTTGACATTCCCGTGATGCTTTTTTTTTTTTGGCGCGAAATCTAAAAATACCCAAAGAGGCAACGAAACCTTTTAAGGGAACACCGTCAAAATTTTTTTTTTTGTTAGTTTAATGACTCTTAATTATTGACGACTTGTATTCCTTTTTCATGTAAATTTTAATTATATAAATATATATTTTTAAATTTAGTGAGATGTGAAATTTCTAAATACCCACCTTCAAAGGTACATCTTTTCACTGTGATGTCTGATTTTTATCCGTGTGCATTGCATGTAATTGAGCTAAGCAACTCGCCTGTAAATACTATATATAAAAGCTCACAACCTGTTTTTCTTATATTGTTTTTAAGCTTTGTTATGAGAATACACCCGGACCCAAGAACAAAGTCCCTTGGATTGAATATAACGGACTGGCAATGGGCGACTCACAGCTTATTATGAATTACATGAACAAGGAGTTTAGCGTCAACTTGAACAAAAACCTGAGTCCAGAACAGAGAGCACAGGCCTGGGCGATACAGAAGTGGCTAGAGGAATTTACTTATTGGTATGTATAGCGAGGAATCAGTGCAGCTGCTGCATTGTTTTTTTTTTTCCTGATTAAAATATCGGAAAAAAAAAACCCGAAATGTTTCAGTTTCCGAACTTTTAACCCTTTCCCAACCAATCCCTGGTTTTTCGCGACCCTGAAAAAGAAGCCTTTTGAAAACATCGTGGGAAAAGGAGAAAATGCTGGTAACCCAGCATTTTCTCCTTTTCCCACATTGTTTTCCACGCCCCCCAAAAAAACGTCATTTTCTAAGTCAATTAATTTTGTCGTCTGCAAATGCTTTCATTTTGGACCAGTCTTTGGACCAGTTTGTCGCCTTTGGTAAAGAGTTAAGTGAACACTTGCGAGAAAGGAGCCAGCTACTTGTAAAGAGTGTTGTATGTAGTGCTAGTAACAGAACAGAACAAAACAGAAATTTTATTTTGATATTTAGCACAGAGGCTCATAATCACAAATAGATACATATATGCATGTTATGAAAGTGACAATCGTGTTTTATGGAAGAACAATATAGGGTTTCCAAGAGAAATAATGAATTTAGAATGTCATCACACCCTCTAAGTGAAGCTCTGTAATCTTAGTTATCCTCCACTTAATTCTATGTTGTGGATACACATTAGACGTCTCATCGATGAGACGATTCTAATGAGTACCAACAACACAGGATTTCGAAGAGAAATAATGAATTTAGAATATCATCACACCCTCTAAGACTTAGAGGGTGTGATGATATTCTAAATTAATTACTTAAAGTGGAGCTCTGATTATATTGCTTAGTATCAAGACGGTTTATATTGCTTTTAAAATAACAAGATAGCATATATACCGCTTAAGGTAGTAGACCCGTAATACTTCTAGTGTAGCCCGCCCGGGTGGCTCAGTGGTGAGCGTGTCGGACTCATGACCTGGTGGTTGTGAGTTCGATACCCGGTTGAGGCGAACTTTCTTTCCGGCGTATTTTCGCCTCTCACCTCTGCTGAAGCTTGTGACAAAAGTAGTCGGTGGCTTTGGAAAGAAAGTAGTGTTAGTACCGGTATGAGAAAGCCAGGAAACACATGTGCGTCACCGACCGCCATGATATGACCTTAGCTGTTAAAGTGGCGTTAAACCCCATTACAACCAACAACTTCTAGTGCAGCATGGCATAAAATTTCTTGATAGCTGTCAAATGCGGATTTATATAGATATAATACTTTTGCACATTTTTAACCGACCAGAAATTCCTTTGGTGTCCATCTTAAAGTTATTTGTTTATACTGGTGTTAGTTTCGAGAAAAGGGAGGTAATTATTATCTCCCTGTATAATGAGAATATAGTGGTTTCAGATTTATAAATGATTATTCTAAGGAGGACAAAAAGGAAAAAGTGGCTCGGTTGAAGTAGAACAATAATACTCATCTTTATTCATAGCAAATTTTATAGGATAATATTACTGTGGAAGTAGCTGTTTTATATTACAGGACCACTACCTTAACACCGTGGTTTACCTAATTTATTCCGCTAAGTACCGAGATATCTTTTAGTTTATACCGTTAATACCAATACGGTTAACACTAATGATTAAAAATACCACCTGATATCAAGATGATTTACATAGTTTATGATCGTTTAATAACAATATACTTGCTTAGAATACCGCAAATGGGTACATGTAGTCTCTAGCATATCGTCGGTTTACTTTCAAAACCTCGTAACTACAGCTTGAAACAAGCTGTAGTTACGAGGTTTTGAAAGTAAACCGACAAATTATGGGTACATACAGTCTCTAGCATATCGTCGGTTTACTTTCAAAACCTCGTAACTACAGCTTGTTTCAAGCTGTAGTTAGGAGGTTTTGAAAGTAAACCGACGATATTATTATCACCATCTATTATCGTTAAAGGTTAAATGTATATACTCGATGGTACGTTCTGTTGGAAGACCAGCTTGCGAGTGGAAACATCGAAGGAATACCCAAATGGTTTACGTGGTTTATACCGTTTACGAAAGGACGGGCAAAGAAGATGTTCACGACAATTGGGGTAGGAAGACATTCAGATGACGAAATATTTGAGATGATGAAGTTCGATTTAAGACAACTATCTGTTTTGTTAGGTGAGATATTTCTGCTTTGCTTTAGCGATGTTTAACCCAGTGTTTTTCTTAATTGCGTTACAAACTAAAGTGAGGCTAAAAAAGCTTGTAAAACTGTTTAATGCTGTGAAAAATATTTAGGTAATGCACTGGAAAAAGGAGGTTTAATACATCTGCAAAATTTAATAGTATCTACCTGCGCTGTCAGTGAAGACTTTTGTCGAAATTTTTGCCTTTGGTAAGTTTTCTGAATGTTTGAAAACCATTTAAAGTGTTTATTCACGTGTTGCCGGTCAAATGAAAGATGAAGCTGACAATACGCGATAAACCATATCCTGCTAAATAAATCATATCGTCGGTTTACTTAAAAAAAACCCTGATAAACACAGCTTGTTTCACGCTGTGGTTACCAGGTTTTTGAAGTTAACCAATAATGTGACACTTTCAAGCAGATAGTAAATTTATAGTTCATTTGTTTTGTGAAAAATATCTCCTTATCGGACAGTGTAGATCTAAGATCAGACTGCACGTTCTCTACAGTCTGATCTTGATCTACATTGTCCTCAAAAGATGAGTGAGTTAATGGGAGGGGGATTTCTGTACAGACGTGGATTGTGCTTTCAGTCTATATGTTTTAATTTTCATACTTGTATGTGACATATCTCTCATAGAGTAAGGAAATACATGTAGTCACGTGGTTCAGTATTAGTCCAGTTTGCATGCCTTACCATCAGCATCTTTGCAAGCCAAGGCTGACTATTCACTACGCTACTCTGCCCTTGGCTGATCGAGCTTGATTTTTACATTCCCCCGATACGCTTTTTCATTGGATGCAGCCAACTCTAACTGCAACGAATGAAATTGCTTGTAGCATTTCATCTTTGATAAAAATAGAATAAGGTCGCTACGTTTCGAATAGAAGGTAAACATGGAAACCCACGTGGATGTCTGCTTATCGCTTCATGTGTATTCGTAAGCGGTTTGTAAAACGATATTTCATTTGCTTTTAGAAATATTATGTAAAGGGGGGTAATAACCAGCATCCAATAGAGGGCGCATCGCAGAAATCTCGAAATCGGGCTCAATCAGCCAAGATAAGATCCACGTAGTAATCGTAACCTTGGCTCACGAAGATGTACCATCAGGTGTCAAGATAATATTTAATGGGTGGTGATATCTGGCGTCACACCGGTAACTTTTCGCTATTTGAAAATATAATAAAGACCACGGTCTTTGACTGGCTGCTGCTGAATCTCTAGACTGGTATCAGTCCGTGAAATAGAGTATTTTCAGTTAAAAAAAAAAGACTATGAAATAAAACTGCACAACAACTACTTTAACATTTTGGTCTGACTGTCTGGTTTAACGTGTATTTCAGAAGAAGGGCAAGTAACAAATCCTATTTCTGTCAGTTTATGTGGTTGTGTACCTCAAATGACTCAAATGCAGGGCCTGATTGCCTGGCTACCGAATCCCTGACGAAGCGGGAGCGTAGCAGCTTTTTTCCTTCAAATATATGTTCAATGCCCTCCACAAAAAGCACTAGAAAATGGCATCATGAGCGATTATTTTTTTTTTTTGCTATTCGTCCTCAAACACATAGACCCTATGAAAATTGCTGTCGGTCTAAGCCTGAACTGGTGATAGACCATGCCTCTTTGCCTGGTCACACACCAAAAAATAGTCCAAAAAGAAACCCATAAAATGTATTAATTCTCTAAAGAAATAATCAAATTAACTCCAAAAACAAATTTCGACCTTTCCTCTCTTACTGCATGATAAAATTTAAACAGTGAGGGAGAAGTGCTTGGTATCAAGTTTTCAAATTGGACTACTTTTGACTACTACGACCCGGAAGCATTTCTGTCTGGTGTTACGTCATCTATGCTTCGGAAGAGAATTTTTTACCGTCACACCACGTTGAAATCTTACATACCACTTTTTCACGTGTTTAACGTACGTCGTTGGGAAAAAGTCACGTGGTCATATAAGTTTAATGTGCTAATTTCCTATTAACAGGTGAAAAGAAATACTTGATGGGAGGTGATTTCCCTACAGAAGTGGACTGTGCAGCTTTTGGACAACTGGTTCAAGTAAGATGGGGGACCCCGGACACTTGTCCTGGAAAACAGCTTCTAATAGGTAAATATATAGAGGATATTTATTTTTTTTTTGGTGAAAGATCGAAATTTATTTCATCGAGTGAACACCGTCGGTAATATTTTCATGAGTGGCGCAGCTATGAAATTTTCGTCTGCAAATACTTTCAATTTGGATAGGTCTAAAATTGTGCTGTGTGGTAACAGGTTAAAAGTATTTTTTAAGGGGGAGGGGTAGAAATCTCCTTATCGGACAGTGTAGATTCAAGATCAGACTGCACGTTTTGTGCAGTCTGATCTTGATCTACACTGTCCGCTAAAGGCCCTTGAGTCACACTTAACGGCTTAAGGGTTAAGAAAAAAAACACCAAAAACAGTAACAATGTGTAAAATCAGTAACAAATCATCTTTGATTTTACCTTTTAGTAATCTTCCTAGAAAACACCATTGAAATCCGCCAAAACGTTTGAAAAGAAATGCCACTCAGACCTTCATCACCATCCCACTGTCATTTTTAGCTCCACTGGCCGAAGGCCAGCAGGACTATGTCACGGATCGTTGTCTGGCCTGCGTCCGTCAGTGCGTCCGTGAGTGGAATATTAAATTCAAAGTAGGGTTTCTATCGTTCAGGTTTTTTTTTTTTCTAAAAACTTTATCTTTTATGCCAATGAATAGATCTGCTTGTATTGCCTGACAGTGTTCATTGTTTTCGTAAGCCCTCTTTTTCAGGGTCATGAACACTTCAATCTGAGGAGGTAAAGGGTTAAAAAGCCAGTGGAGCGATAGAGGGCCCTCTTGTTAAATCGAATCACGTGACTTCCCTGATACTTGCAGCTTGATACCACCGGCGATATATCGTAGTAACTTAATTGAAAAATATTGCCACATGACTAACAGATGATCTAAATACGTCATCATGTCTGTCTGTTTTTAAAATGCGTGTAATGTTGAAGGATTTGAGAGGGTATCAAAAACGGTGTTAAGCTTATGACCTATGTCGATTACTTTATTTTCACTTCCGGTATATTTCTTCCATTTAAAACTTCTATATTGGAAATTTAAGTCGGGCCATGCAGGAAAAGAAATGTCTGAATCAAGGTAAACAGACTGAAATAGAGACCAGACAAGCCGTTTGGCGGTGCTGATGTTTGTTATGACCGAAAAATATAGATAACCTTGAAACAAACTGTAACGTGAACCTACTTGTATATAACGTGACCATGATTGAAATCATCCTAACCTTGAAATTCAGATATTTAAGAAATATTTAGCCCTGCTACACGTTTAGTTTTTGGTCAGTCGACAAAATGGCTCGATCATATTTAACCCTTTCCCAAACGACAAATTTTGGACACTTCCAAACCAAAAGAGTTTACAGACGACAAGTTTAGATTTGGAGAAGATGGCAGAAAGTCCGCAAAAAGGGTAGAAAACACTATGGGAAAAGGAGAAATTGCTCGTAACACTATGGGAAAAGGAGAAATTGCTCGTTACGAGCAATTTCTCCTTTTCCCACAGTGTTTTCAAAAGACTTTTACTGCAGACACGTAGAAAACCAGGGCTTGTTTGGGAAAGGGTTAAAGCATTTGCAGACGACAATATAAATACAGCTCAAGCGATGTCAGCACTTTGCGGTACAACATTCTTTACCCAACAACTGCCTGCTTTCTTATACAAACATTAACGAAACAATATTCAGCGATGGCAAAGGAAAGAATTCTATCTCAATGGCCATCATCTATCCTTGGAAAGAATGTGAAAGATATGGGAATCTAACCAATTATTCCTGAAGTGTGTTCAACATCGCGGGCGCTTCACAGAGCGCCTGGCGAGAATGCACCTCGTTAATTGAACGCAAGCGAGCACTCGCTTATTTTTCAAAATGGCGTCTAAAAATATCTTTCTGGGACATAAGACTGGCCATCATTACAGAGATATCTCTAAAATTCAGTAAACTATCTAATGATAAAAAGCATAAACAAAGAAAACAGTGGTATGCTGAATCTCTTTGTTCCGATCACAGATCTGTTAATTCTCCGTGTTCATAAAAAGAAAAAAGATAATAGAATATTGAACTTGTCTTCAGAACATCTTTAGTAAACATCTAAAGGGACGTGCATGATGTAATTTTGTCCAGTCGCCTCATTGTGTAGATTCTCATTAGACTCTCTCATTTGGATAACACTTCTGCTATTGGATGCCATCTTGGAAATACAAGCGAAACTCCTTTCAAGTGTGCACGCGGGCGCTATCGAGCGCCGCAGCGGGCACCCGCGTTCAGAACGAAAGCGCTTGAGAGCGCTCGAAGCGCTCGCTATGTTGAACGCACCTCTGGGTTTCAAATCCTGCATCATTCCGACTTAGCTACTGTAAACGTTACACCAATCCCGTTGGCCCAGTCGCTAAGGTACAGGGCTGGAAACCAAATGGGAGCGGTTTGAAACCCCTCCGATACGAGAGTGCTCCTAGGTAAACTAATGTTGAAAACGGCGTTTAAACACTAAACAAGTGAAGGGACATTGCATTTTGTAATCTCTTATTTTATTGCAGGAGAACTTACAAACCTGACAGCGTACATAGACCGGATAAAAACACAGTATTGGCCCAATTGGGATGACCTACTTTTCAAGCCAAAGTCATGAATACTGATACATCGATTCGTTTGTAAAACTTTTATCACGACCCCCAGAGAAAGAATCTTTCTGAAAACATTGTTGGAAAAGGAGAAAATGCTGGTTACCAGCATTTTCTCCTTTTACTACCATGTTTTCTACTGGTTCAAAGAGATAATATCATCTTTTTGACAACATTTGATTTGTTGTGTGCAGATGCATTCGATTCGAACCAGTCTATAATTTTGTTCTCTGATAAAGCGCTTTATCGTAGCCTGCCAATTCATGCAATTCAATCTCGAGACCAAAGATTCTTTTCTGATATTTGTACTTGATTAAATTATTTTGTGCTAAACTGTAAATGAAGAGGTGAAGAATGTAGACCAACTTTACACTTAACATTTCTGTAGGTTGATCTTGATCCAATCCTCGACAAAAAATCTTACGGATATTTGCAAAAGATTTATCGTTTAGATATAGTCTATTTTTTTTCAAATATTTTTATTATAATATTCCTTTATTCACATTCTGTGTAAGTTATACTTAAACCGTTTGAAAGTGTTTACGTGGATGAAATGGTATATATTTTTATTCTGTTGTTATTTGTCTTTGAACAGTTGTCCTCCTCATGTAGGAAATCTGCAAGGCGTCTAGTATGTTGTAACGTTACATCTATTTCATTAAAATTCTATTCTACTTAATCAATAGGCAGAAATAGAGGGTTCTTCTTTTATTTATATTCTACAAACGGATATTTGTTCAGATTCGTGATCTAATGCTTTTTGTATAAAATACTTCCAGAGAGAGGTAAGTATTGGCTAATTTTAAGCAATGAGTATCAAAAGTAAAATATTCGGTACTCATTGCTCGAAACTTAAAGACAAGCTGTTTGCAAACAGCAGTTTTTCCCTGACACGATCATGGTGTATTTAAATCCGGACAAAAGTTCGCTAGAATATGATGCATAAATCGATCGATAAAATTAAGCACAGTTGATTAAAGAATGTTAGCAAATACTTTACATTTCGTCAAAATTCCACTATTTCCTGTGCAGTGTATCAAACTGAAGAAGAAATGTTTTTGTCACAATATAAAATCAATTATAAAATGCCATTATAAAGGAAAAATGTACTACCAGTTTGTGAGACCTTTAGAGACAGAGAAAAAATAAAGGGAAAAATATATGTACATGAACGTGTTCAGCTCACCCGAACGCGATAGGTAACGGAGGAGATTTTAATAATTTATGGTCTGATTGCATGATTAACCCTTTACCAAAATTTAACAAAATTTTAGACTGGTCTCAATTGAAAGCACTTGCAGACGACAAAACAAACATAACTCAATAATTGAACTTTGTTTCCAACACGTCATAAAACATCGTGGGAAAAGGAGAAAATGCTAGTTACCAGCATTTTCTCCTTTTCCCACAATGTTTTCAAAAGGCTTCTTTCTCAGGGTCGTGAAAACCAGGGCTTGTTTGGGAAAGGGTTAAGTTACCGGTTTTTCTTATACAGTTTTTAAGACTATTTGAGTCATACCACGGTGACTGCCAACATATTCACGCATTTTATGGGTTCCAACAGTGTCAGGCTTGGGCTCTGAAGGACACATGAAAATCCTATAAGGTCCAATGGGGTTCAAACGCGAAATTACAGGGCCCGTATTCACCAACCATTCTTCAGAACGTTTTTTGTCTTATTCTCCAAGATTTTCCAACTTTGAAAGTAAAACGGCTTCTGATTGGCTAAACCATTTGGTTTAGCCAGTCAGAAGCGGTGTTACTTTCAAACATAGAAAATTATGGAGAATAAGATAAAGAATGCTCTTTAGAATGGTTGGTGAATACGGGCCCAGGTCACGCGTTCTACACTTCTCCGCCGAGCCTTGCAGCACCATAATTACGGTCTGGTGCGCGTATTGAACATTAAACTCTTTCCAAACAGTCCCTATCCAGTATAGTATAGAATTTCTTATTTCAATATCAAGATCACAGTGAAAACTCGAAGGAATATATTAATTAAATGGGCATTTGACTATATATGAATAATACAACTTCCGTTTGCCGACTACGTATAGTGTTCAAAGCAGTGCCGTTCATCACTGTCGACCGATTACAGTGGCGACAGCACTTTGATTTCGATGGTCATTCATTTCCTTTACAGTGGTAGAGGTCCGGAATGATGAGGCTTAGTTCAACCAAACGTGCATCTTGTGATGGAAATATAATGCTCTTGCTCCCATTAAGGCCATAGGTTCAAGCCCATATATATGCACCCCTACGTCTGGCGGGGAGAGAAAACAATATATTAAATATATTTTTTTCCTTCTGTTGCCTTTTTCTCCCCTTACATCATACGTTTGTGATAATACAGAAATGAAAATTAAACTTTGTTCCAACTTGTTGAAAAGTGGGTTTGGAGTCGAAGAAGTCTATAATTTTGATTGGCTTGCAACAGGCGGAAAGGGGAATTCGGACATTTTCGTAAAATGACGTCTCGGATCAGCCTGTGCATCTGCGCAGGCTAATCCGAGACGGCACTTTTTGACTGCATAAAATTTTGTGCTACAGTAGACTTGGGCAAAACAGAAAATTACATTGAAACGTAAATTGTCGTTTCGAAATTTAATTTGTTGTCTGCAGAGACTTTGAACTTGGTCCAGTCCAAACATTTTCTCGTTTGGTGAAGTTTTTCCGGAGCATGGCTCAGATGGCTCGTCAAGTTGAGCAAAGTAGTTCAGTCTTTAAAGTTCAGAGCTTTGACTCAATCCTAAACGACAAAATTTCAGACTGGTCCAAACTGAAAGTATTTGCAGATGACAAGATAAAAGTGGACTGAAGATTTGAACTTTGTTTTAGGAAGGCAGAAAACATTGTGGGAATAGGAGAAAATACTGGTTACCAGCATTTTCTCCTTTTCCCACAATATTTTCTAAATGTTTCTTTCTCAGGGGCGTCAAAAGGAGGGATTGTGTGGTAATGGGTTAATTCCAGAGCTTTAACTCATTACTAAAATATTAGACTGGTCCAAACTGAAAATATTTGCAGATGACAAGACAATTGTGGACCGAAAATTTGAACTTTGTTTTAGGAAGGTAGAAAACACTGTGGGAATAGGAGAAAATGCTGGTTACCAGCATTTTCTCCTTTTCCCACAATGTTTTCAGAAGGCATCTTGGTCAAGGTCGTTAAAAACTGGGATTGTGCAGTAAAGGGTCAAGCCCAGGGATAGCAGGTTCGAGTCCTTGCCCGGCCAAATTGTGTCCGTGGGTTGATGATCGACATTTGTAAGGATTCTTTCCTTTCCTAACCGCTGAGCAATGATTTAATGACCTTTGCGTTGGACAGTAGTTACCGGCTTGAGAGAGAAGATTGTGCGAAATACTGGTGTAAGATACACAAGAGAAGCATTGATAGCCGTACTGACCGCTGCGATATGACTGAAATAATGTTAAAAACGGGATTCGTGTAACATCGCCTTTCATCGCCGAAGAAACGTACGGATTTGACTAAGACACGCGTAAATCCATCCTCGGAACCCAGGTTTAAGCATTACGTTACTCTCCATGCATTACCCCTTGGAAGATTGAGAAGCAAATCTTCGTTTCCTATGAATATTCATATGGTCGGAAAGTACTCTAATAGCCAATCGAAAGATCGATAAATATTCGCTCTCTCTTGTACGGAGGGCAATTTCATTTCTTCCGTTACTAAGAATATAAATGACGTCACATTTGTGATAAAAATAGTTTGAATTTTCTCAAAGAAAAACTGAGATTACCAATCAAGATACTTCTTGAATAATTCATGAGAACGACAAAACGCCAGCCAAATAACCCAGGGTCGATTACAGTATGATTCGAAACTGGGTCAACGAGGATGGAGTAATTCGTATACTCCATCGGCCGATAGACGCCGCTTTCCCACATCAATCACGGATTACCCCATGCAGCCGAATCCGTTGTCTGCGCATGTCATATTCTTCGAAGATTCGACCTGTCTTATATGACGCATCACCCATCCCTCGATACTTGGGAAAAGTAGGTCTTATGCTGAAGCTAAACCAAAGCCTGTAGGGAATGTTTTAATAAATGGCCGGTGCATAGGTTACCTGCAAGCTGATCAAAACTGAAAAAATCGCACCAGGTAGAGTTTTATTCACTATACCTTTATTTTATTTTGAAATTCAAAGTAACGGTTGTCGTTTTGAGAAATTAACCCGCTTATGTACCCAGAATATCCATATCAGATAGATGCTTATTTGTAGAATGCCATCTAGCGGGAGATAATGAGTCAAATTCGTACGATTTTGGCGATAAAAAGCGATGTTGCACGAATCCAATGAGAGTGGCCTATCCTTGAACCAGGTCAATCCAAGTAATAGGGTTTTAAAACTGTCCGATTTTTTCCCTTATCTCCCGAGTATGAAATCATAGAGATGTTCCGTATAATATTAATTTTGTCTCAAATATTGTTCACCGTGCACGGGGATTATGATTGTCTTTGTAACTACAATGTGGAAACAACCTTGTATGATAAACCTGTGTTAGGCAGTGCTGTAACTGGATACCTGTACGAATTCGATTGCAAACCGGCTTACTCCGGATTTGATGAAAATCAAGATGTTGGCTTCCAAGCAGTACAGTACGAACAGAAGGTTTGCAATGGCTCTGTCTGTCTGTCTGCCTGTCTGTCTCTCTGTGTCTGTCTCTCTGTGTGTCTCTCTCAATCTCAGTGTCTGTCTGTCTGATTGTCTGTATGTCTCTCTCTCTCTTAACCTTTTACTCCATAGATACTCATTTTGACGTATCAACAACAGACAGCTTTGAAAACATTATGGGAAAACGAGACATTGCTCGTAACGAGCAATTTCTCCTTTTCCCACAATGTTTTCCACACAATAAGATATTTGTATCCTCATTTGTCTATATTTCTGACATCATATCTTTATTTGCTGCTCTTACGAACAAAGTCCGTAACAAAGAAAGAAATGAATAAATGCATGGCAGAAATAAGGATCGGAGCGGGATTCGAACTCCGAACTCCCGGACGCAAAGCCAATACCCTAACCACTGAGCCAAAGAGATATCTCCCTGACGCAGTTGCCAGGTATTGTATTTAAATCGGGAGTATGCCATGCAGGAAGGAGTGGTCTCTCGTAACACACCCCCTCTTAAAGTCATCATTTATTGATGACTCAAAGCTTTATTAGGCAGGAAGTCCGATTTTGGACTACAAATGGGACTAATGGCTCAATGGCCAATCCCGGACGAGCCCCCATCTTACGAACAAAGTCCATAACAAAGAAAGAAATGAATAAATGCATGGCAGAAATAAGGATCGGAGCGGGATTCGAACTCCGAACTCCCGGACGCAAAGCCAATACCCTAACCACTGAGCCAAAGAGATATCTCCCTGACGCAGTTGCCAGGTATTGTATTTAAATCGGGAGTATGCCATGCAGGAAGGAGTGGTCTCTCGTAACACTGCTGAAATGAAAGAGCCCCAAATTGGCATATCAGGTAAAGGGTTAAAATAAGTTGTGTATAAATCTTACTAAACTGACCCTCTTATGCATGAATCACGGGAGAGTCTCTAAAGTGTGAACAAATTCCCTCTCTGCCAGCCAATAAAAATCCTACTTCAAAGTTTTCAAAATCTCGAGTAGGCCTAAACAGCCTGAAAACTTACGCGCAAAAAAATTTAAAGGGAAAAAAATAATGACTTTTAAAAAAAAATGTTTGATTTGTTAAACAGCCTTGGAAACCTGGAGCTTAATTTACCATTAGGAAATTAGACTGTCAAACTGACATTACACCTCAGTCAAGAAAAACAGGCCATCAAAGATCACTGAAGAGTCAGGTATGTGTCATCTGACATGTGAAAATAACATGCGGGTTGAAAATCTAAAACTAATTACTTAAACAATAAATTTCGGCATTAAAGGTCATAGAATTAGCACGTAGAATCAGGCCTCGCACCTTTGACATGGCTTTGTTTATAAAACTATAGATGTCGCGGATGAATAAGCAAGACTAACACCTAAAAAGACCCACAAACCACTTGAAAATATCCCAATCCACTGTCAGTTCACCCAAAACCACTATCCTAATACAAGTATCCTAAACTGCATGCAAAACACTTTTAAATGCACAATTTTATGGAAAATAGTCATAAGAATTAAACTCTTTTATCAATCTTAAAAAAAAAAATGTTGCCAATCGTCAGATCAATGAATTATTAGTCTCAACAATTTCCATCAACTTTCTTCAATCACCTTTCATTATTATTTTCAGTACATTTATTCTCTTGTTTCCAAACTCATACATAAGACTCAGATCTTAACTAGATTACATCAACAATCAAAGTGTTCAGAGAGCTGGACTGGTATTTGTTTAGGAAGTCGTCATGTGGAATTAATAATTTGAAAGAAAAAGAGAAATATTATTCAAATATTGGCTAGAAAATCAACCAACTAGGCAAATGAACCCTATTGGTTGAGGGGACAGTACTCATAAAAAAGTTAGGATTATTTTTGTATTGTTGGTCTCTCTTTGATCTAAAGGAGGAGTACGTAGTACTAATGTCCCTTGAAAGTACAATACATAATGACTAGAGAGAGAAACCATGTGAATATATCGAATAAAATTAATTTTGTGCCTGAAAACTATGATTTTGAAAAATCTTTGGCCGTTAACAGTAAATTAACAACATTACAATCCATTAGTTCGATCTATAAATATTCATGCAGAATCAAATGGAGTAGCGCGCATTCATGGAATGAACAAGCCGTGGGACGAACTTGTCTTGGAACAAAAAAGCCTAGGACCAAGCGATCGGTATAAAAGTTTTGTATCATTGCGCCAATAGAAGCCTTTGAGAGAGTGAAGCTATTTTCAATAAAGAATAGTTTTTCCACTATCGATAGCCCCAACCTATGTATTTTCCCATGCCATTTTCAAGTACATATCCGAGTGTTTCCGAAAAACTCATTTGCCTGAGAAAAATTGAATTAAATTGGGTTTATTTCCTTCGGCTTTGCACAAAATACGATACACGGTCTTCAAAATTCAATCTTGAACTCATAGTGGTAAAAATACCACAAACATGATTCGTTGCGAAGTACTTGTGTCAGACACTTTCCGCCACGAATAAATGTAAATGGGCAATGCTCTGGCAAAAGAGGGCTTAATGCATCTCAGTGATCCATGGTACAAAGCAAACCATCATATACTTATGGATCCATAGTGTCTACTTTTTGTAACAAATGACTTAATCATCAGGTAGAGTGGTCCTGGCACAGACAGAAAATTGACCCAAAATGAAAAGTTTAGGCCCAGATCAGCCTGCACAGACTGCGCAGGCTAACCTGGGTTAATACTTTTCGCAGATGAAATTATCCCCCTTTTCACAGAGCTTGGCACAAATTTTTTGACATTTCCTTTTTAATTTCTTAAATCAGATTGCCTATGTCCAAATGTCATCCATGGTCTCAATGCAAATATGCCAGGGAAGTGTACCAGAAACTGACAAAGGTAAGATAGAATGTAACCTGTCACGCGAAAAGAAACATTCTAGGAAATGCGAAAAATTTCAACCCTGATCAGACTGCGCGAATTGCGCAGTCTGATCAGGGTTGACACTTTTCGACATTTTCTGCATAAAAAAGTGGTTATTGTACCTTCAATTGTTATACAAAGATTTTTGAACTATCAGCTTATACTGACCTACACTATTGTCGATCTGTTTTTCCTCTAGTTGATGTACAGAATTCCCAGATGGTCCCCTTTTGCGCATCTTCGCGAGCCAAGGTTACGATCACTTCGTGTATCTTACCTTGGCTGATTGAGCCCGATTTCGAGATTCCTGCGATGCGCCCTCTATTAGATTCTTGTTGTTACCCCCCTTTACATCATATTTCTAAAAGTCAATGAAATATCGTTTTACAAACCGCTTACGAATACACATGAAGCGATAAGCAGATATCCACGCGGGTTTCCGTGTTTACCTTCTATTCGAAAGGTAGAGAGAGACCTTATTCTATTTTTATCAAAGATGAAATGCTACGAGCGACTTTATTCGTTGCAGTTAGGGCTGGCTGCATCCAATGAAAACGCGTATCGGGGGAATGTAAAAATCAAGCTCGATCCGCCAAGGGTAGATGCTTTTGCGTGATGGGTCACAAAAATCAATGCATATGAGCCCTGCTCTGGCAAAAAGGGGTTTAATGCACACCCATGGTGCATTGTGCTAAGCAGGTGATCGTATTATTATGGATCAAATCTATTTTATCTAGCGACATACTGAATCATTAGGTAGAATGATCTTTTGACAGGCAGAATAATTGACCAATGCCAAAAAAGTTTCGACCCACGTCAGCCTGCGCAGTCAGCGCAGGCTGACGTGGGTCAAAACTTTTTTGCAGATGCCTTAAACCTCCTTTTTACAGAACGTAGCTCATACGCAGCATGGATGCCCATGACTTGGTTGACGAAAATCTTAATCCTTGGTCCTTTTGGGCGCCAGAGGGCTTTTGCGGACAAAATAGACCAAGATCATTCTATTCATATCGTACATCCTGATCTTGGATGCATTCTACCCTCGTGTGTAGCAAAGCTTGTAAGATTGAAAAAAACGTTGAGTTAATATATTTGGCACAGAAACTGTTAAGCTTGTAAAAGTAACAAATGGAAATCAGGAGTAAAAGCCATTATTATTGCAATTTGAATTTTTAATCTCCGTAGAAATCGTAGTGTCTTGGACATGTTGGATCAAAGTCAGACTACACCTTTTATGCTGCCCCACCTTGGTGTAAAGTGTCCCGTGGTTATTTTTATCCCCCGCCGAAAAGGGTATGGTAATAGTCTCCGTCCGTCCTTCCGTCCTTCCGTCATTCCGTCCGTCCTTCCGTCCTTCTGTCCCACATTTTTGTCCGGAGCATATCTCCAAAAGTATTTGAGATACCAGCTTCAAACTTCACAAGTGGATAGATCTCATTAAGTGTACAAGAGCCATTACTCTATCTTCAGTATTTTTGGAGTTATTGCCCTTTGTACATTTTTTTCCTGGAATTTTTGTCCGGAGCATATCTCCAAAGGTATGAAAGCTAGGAACTTGAAACTTCACACACATATAGAACTCATTAGGAAAAGTGCAGTGCAGAAAACCATAACTCTGTCTTCCATATTTTTGGAGTTATTGCCCTTTGTAAATTTTAACTTTTGGCTTTTGTCTGGAGCATATCTCCAAAAGTATAAAAGCTAGGAACTTGAAATATCACACGCATATAGAACTAATTAAGGAGAAGTGTAGTGCTAAAGAATCATAACTCTATTTTCAGTAATAGTTGATTTTTTGCTCTTTGTAAATTTTCACTTTGGAATTTTGTCCGGAGCATATCTACAAAAGTACAAAGGCTCGGAACTTCAAACTGTATACACTTATAGAATTCATTAAGGCGAAGAGTAATTCACAAAAACCAAAACTCTTTCTTCAGTTATTATTGAGTTATTGCCCTTTGTTAATTTTTACTTTGGATTTCTGTCTGGCGTATATCTCCAAAAGTATAAAAGCTAGGAACTTGAAACTTCACACACATATAGAACTAATTGAGGAGAAGTGCAGTGCACAAGAACTATAACTTTATCTCCAGTATTTTTGGAGTTATTGCCCTTTGTAAATTTTTACTTTGGATTTTTGTTCGCACATTTCCATTTAGATTCACAGGCTTTTTTGACTGATTACCCTTTGATGAATTTATCCTGTTCTGGGACAAGTGCTAGTTTATTTTTCATACTTATTATCCCCCTGGTGGGGGGGATATGGTAATAGTCTCTGTCAGTCCCTACTTCAGTCCCCCATTTTTATCCGGAAGATAACTTAAACAGTATTTCAGATACCGACTTCAAACTTCGTAAGTGGATAGATCTCATTGAGGAGGAGTGCAGTGTACATGAATAACAACTCTGTCCTTCAATTTTTTGGAGTTATTTCCCTTTGTTATTTTTCAGGCTAATTTTTGTTGTCCAGAACATAACTTGAAAAGTGTGTCACATATCAACTTGAAAATTTGTATGTGTCTAGATTTCAATAAGGAGAAGTGCAGTGCGCAAGAATAATAACTCTATCTTTCATAATTTTTGAGTTATTACCCCTTCTTATTTTTCAGGTTTAACTTTTGTCCAGAACATAATTGAAAAACTATTTCAGATATGAACATGTAACTTAATCGGTGGATGGATCTTACTGTGAGGAGTGCAGTGTACAAGAACGATAACTCTGGCAATATGATTTTTTAATTATTGCCCTTCGTTATTTTTCAGGCTCAATTTTTGTCCAGGACATAACTCAAAAATTATTCAGTTAATGACATGTTTCTTCATACGTGGATAGATTTTATTGTGGAGGACTGCAGTGTACAAGAATGATAACTCTGCTTTTTATGATTTTTGAGTTATTGACTTGTTTATGTAATGAAATCCTGTGCCATGGAACAAGAGAGCTTAATGTATAATTTCATCATGGACCAATAACAAAAAGGCCACATGTACATGCAAAATACACATAGATCTTTTTCGGCGGGGGATATCATTTCAACGAAATTGCTTGTAAATATTGTTATAAACCCCAGTATATAATACCACATACCGAGGTACGTGTATATCATATAGTAACGTACCGTGGTATGTTACAGTTAACACATCGGGGTAACTGTAGTTACAAACTCCGGTATGTATTATTCTGACATAAAGATTTTTTTTTTGATTTTTGTCTCTCCTAAAAGCATAAGGCCTTATTTGAATATCATCCTTCGCTAACACTCATTTGATTATCTGATATTAAGAGTCACGTTTCCCTTACATAAACATGTACATCGATACATATAAATCTACTGTCTTTATAATAAATATTAGACTTACGTTCGTTGCAAGCGATTCCTGCTTTAAAACTTTATTTTCTCCTTTTCTTCAAAATATTTCTCCTTTTGGCTTCTTGGAACAGATATTGGTTTTTCGTCTAACTTTCTATCAAATGCCAAAATTCGATGCAAGTCAATGTTGAAAACATTTGCCGGCGACATCTTTAGTATGGTTTACATGGTACCAGCATTTTCTCCTTTTCCCACTATGCTTTCCACCCTTTACGAAACTAATTTCAAATTTCCAGTCACTTTTATTTTGACGTCTGCAAATGCTTTCGATTTGGACAAGCCTAAAATATTGTCGTTTGGTAATGAGTTAAACACATTATTATCAGGTAAAGAGTTAGAGCACTATGCACGATAATGGGTCATAGATATCGTCACAATAAAAAAATATTTTGTACTTTATACAGTAAAAGTTCTGCCTACAACACTGAGTTCAGCCGCACCATTCAAACCCGAAACATTCCAGAGTTCTACACAGCACAAACAACAAAGTAGTAACAAAATGACGAACGGAGTAACAATTATGGCATCATCTAGTCATTTGACTACACAACCTGTTATTACCATGACTGAGACCTCATCAACAGGTGTGCCTGCTGGAATTGTTGCTTCAGGCAAAAGTTCACAAAGTAATGCTGGTAGTACATCAACAACCGCTTCGACAAATTTCAAGTTATCTCAGTCTACTATGAATAAAACAAATAAGTTTACCACGAGTACAAAACCTGATGCGTCCACCTCAATCCCGCCTACGTTATCCATTCATGCAGACCAATCAGCAGCGGTAATGTCAACTACAGCATCAACAACACTAACAACTCCGTTGGAAACAAAGTCTACGGAACATCTATCAAGTAAGAGTTCATCTGTTTGCCAGGAACCAAATCTTTTGCAAATGGCAAGTACAGTATGCCTAAAAGATGCAGTTAATCTCATTAATGGTAGAAAACACTATTAGGTATGAAGAAAAAATGCTCAGCATCTCAGCATCTCCTTATTAACAAGGGTTTTTAAAACCATCTATCACACGGTCCAAGTTTAAATGACCTTAACCATTTAATCCATAGATACTCATTTTGACGCATCAACAACAGACAGCTTTTGAAAACATTGTGGGAAAAGGAGAAATTGCTCATAACGAGCAATTTCTCCTTTTCCCACAATGTTTTCCACTCAATCAGAATATTCCTCATTTGTCCATAATTTTTACATCATATCTTTATTTGCTGCTGAAATGGAAGAGTCTCAAATTGGCATTACAGGTAAAGGGTTAAGGAAGATGCCTTTTGGAAGCATCAACAACAGACAGGTTTTGAAAACATTGTGGGAAAAGGAGAAATTGCTCATAACGAGCAATTTCTCCTTTTCCCACAATGTTTTCCACTCAATCAGATATTTGTGTCCTCATTTGTCCATCATTTTTACATCATATCTTTATTTGCTGCTGAAATAGAAGAGTCCCTAATTGGCATAACAGGTAAAGGGCTAAGGAAGATGCCTTTTGGAAGCATCAACAACAGACATCTTTTGAAAACATTGTGGGAAAAGGAGAAATTGCTCATAACGAGCAATTTCTCCTTTTCCCACAATGTTTTCCACTCAATCAGATATTTGTGTCCTCATTTGTCCATCATTTTTACATCATATCTTTATTTGCTGCTGAAATGGAAGAGTCTCAAATTGGCATAACAGGTTAAGAGTTAAGGAAGATGCCTTTTGGAAGCATGACTGTGCAAAGAAAGAAAATGCTGGTACCGGTAGCAGGCATGTCGTCCTTTTCCGATAAATTTAACAATGCCGTTATCTTAGTCGTATTTAATATGTAGTCTGAAAATTCTTTCCATTTGGACCAGTCTAAAATTTTGTAATCCGGTAAAGGGTTAAAGATCTTTCAACCATTAACGTCTTGTTGCAAATCATCAGATAGTTTTCGACCACGTGTAAGGACCACATCTAACTGCAACTATTTTGATAATTCGGTTGAGACATGTAATCAAAGTTCAAGATCACTTGATGAAATCTGACTTGATTGTAAGGTTGTCCACATGGGTGTCCCCCAGAGAAGGCTATTAGTTGTGGTACTTAAGGAAAGTGCAAGGTGCAGGACGAAACCAGTCCAAAGTTACCCCTAGTTCTTTGACTTGCTCGTTGTGCCATCACACGGATCCATGCTTTGGAACGTCTCGTCGGAAAGACTATCAGCGCTTTTGTTTCTAAATTTCCCCACGCTTTAGCCTAAGAATAAGATTCTACGGTCTTCGGTTTAGATTGACTGAGACACTAACATCATAAAAATAAATCAACGATTTTGCAAAGCATGCGTGGGTATCAACTCCAGCCATCAGACTGAGGCATTCAATATTTAACAGAATGCTTTTAACACTAATGCTTCCAAATGGCCTGCAACACGCGAAAATGGGCATTCGGACGTTTGCATAAAATGTCGTCACGGATCAGCCTGAGCTGTCTGCGCAGGCTAATCCGAAACGACAATCTCAGTTCTAATCTGATTTTCTGTTTCGCAAAAGTCTACTGTAGCACAAAATCTAATGTAGTCGTAAAGTGCCGTCTCAGATTAGCCTGCGCGGACTGCGCAGGCTGATCCGAGACGACACTTTACGCAAATGTCCCAATGCCCCTTTTCGCGTGTTGCAAGCCAAATAACAAATGTACCACCGTTTTACCAAAGTACAATATTAAATCTCTGATTTTAGTGTCAGAAAGTAAAGAAATATCTGATTAGCTATTTTGTTTGACTGATCAGAAGTAGCGTTATTTTCATATCTAGAAAAATTCTTGAGATTTAGGGACAGACCCCTGTTTAGAATGGTTATTGAGTACACTACCTGCATATGATAATTAATCAATTATACAGGTAGAAAAGCAGGTAGACTCGCCAATCTTTTTTCTTTATCATTTTGAACATAGATTGTGAATCAAACTGGGTACCATATGAAAAGTCTTGTTACCGTTTTGTGACAGACCACGGACGTTTAGAATGGAAGCCTGCAAACGTAGGAAACCTTTTTATTTATTTGTTTATTTGTCTGTTTGTTTATAATTATTTCGAGCGATCGATGCCATCTTCGCAAGCCAAGACTGACGATTCACTACCGTTACTCTACCCTTGGCGGATCGAGCTTGATTTTTACATTCACCCGATACGCTTTTTCATTGGATGTAGCCAGCTGTAGCTGCAACGAATGAAATCACTCTAGCTGCAACGAATGAAATCACTCGTAGCTGTGATAAAAATAGAACGAGGTCTCTACCTTTCGAATAGAAGGTAAACATGGAAACCCACGTGGATGTCTGCTTATCGCTCATGTGTATTAGTAAGCGGTTTGTAAAACGATATTTCATTTGCTTTTAGAAATATGATGTAAAGGGGGATAATAACCAGCATCCAATAGAGGGCACATCGCAGGAATCTCGAAATCGGGATCAATCAGCCAAGGTAAGATCCACGTAGTGATCGTAAACTTGGCTCGCGAAGGTGTCGATGCGAGAACCAGTATCTTGATACTCAAACTAAATATTAAGTGAATGATGAATGCACCTGCAAAAGTATAAACTCATGTCAGCCTGTGCCGTCCGCAATCATGACCACGATACAGTCGATTTGTAGACGAATTGGACTTTGTCGATCCATCATTATGTGATGGTTATGTAGTAAGATGAATCACGAAGATGCATTAACTCTTTACCACACGAGAAAATGTTAGACTGGTCAAAATTGAAAGCATTTGCAGACGACAAAATAAAGGTGACTTAACAATAGAATTCTGTTCTGGGAAGGGTAGAAAACACTGTGGGAAAAGGAGAAAATGCTGGTTACCAGCATTTTCTCCTTTTCCCATAGTGTTTTCAAAAGGCTTCTCTCTTAGGGGCGCCAAAAGTGGGGATTGTGTGGTATTGGGTTAAACCCTTTTTTTGTTAAAGCGTGGTTCTATTCTATTTACTTAATACCTGTTTTGCAATGTAAAAAGCTAGTTTTAGGACGTAGTGGTAGTAAATGCAGAAGTTCCATGTAATCTTCAACACTGATTAGACAAATGTCGGTTTCTTCCATTCCAGAAATTTTGTAACCGAATGAACTCACGTCTTGTGTTCATAGAGACACCAGAAGAAGACAGGTTTCTGGACGCCGAACTACGCATGCGTATTGATACTGGTAAGTAATGTCGGCCCACATAATGTTTGTAGACAACTTGAAGGAAACTGAGCAGGAAAAATAAAGAGAAAACATTACAGGTTTATCAAATCGTGTTTACCACCATATATCTTAAAACGTACGTATTCTTAAAGTAAAAGAAAGTAGTCGTGAAGCTTTGGTTTCTGGAGCGATAGATGTTAGCTGATGTTGCACTGTGTAACGAGACATTTCGTATGAGCTAAGTTACTCTGAACCTGCCGACATGTACACTTTCACATAAAATATTTTCTATACTGCAAAGAAATTTCTCGTGATCTGATTGGTTAACATGCCGGGAACATATATACTCTCTCAAAAAAGAAACACAACATACAGAAAATAGGAAATTTACTTCATATATTATTTTCATAATTTATGATATAAATAATTTACACAGGAATGCAAAAATTGGCACACTTCTTGTTCATGAGTTCTTTTACCTTGGAATATCACAGTTTGTCACATATTGTCAATAAATCACTCATAAATTATATAAATAATATATGAAGTAAATTTCCTATTTTCTGTATGTTGCGTTTCTTTTTTGAGAGAGTATATATCATGTTCCCTGGCAAAAACCACACAAAGCCAGTTTCCCTTTTGAGTGCCCCGTAAACATCACTACACGTGCAACACAACATCCAAAATGGCGGCGTTAATCGATTACCAGACTGCTCATTTATGCATCGCACTCAGAAGGGAATTTCTAGTTCGTCAGATTCGTGAGATTATAATACAGGAAAATTTCGATTAACGCCCTTTGAAAGGGTAAAACTTGGCAGTATAATAAGTTCCTTGTACGTTCAGGTCACCTGACCGTACAACTAATAATGTACACGATAAACTAAATGTTGCTAAAGTGATGGGATTTGTCGGTTAAGCGGTAGAATACAATTCTGTTCACAAACATTTTCTTTATCAACAGTGTTATCGAGAATCTTCTACTTCAGGGTAGTATCCTTTCGTGCGAAGGATCACTTGTGCTTCGTATAACGTTTTCATCCGTACACTGTAGATAATGACGATGACGAGAAGACGGGTGTTTGGATTGGTGGAACAGATATGGACAGAGAAAATCAATGGGTCTGGCGTGATTCCCTACTCAACATAGACACGCCCATTTCCGGCCACACAAACTGGTACCCCGGAGAGCCTGACTCAGGTATAACAATGATAAGCATTATCAATGTTAAAAATGAATGAAATCTAGTCAAATGTTTGAGTTTTAGACTGATTCAGATCTAAATCTACAAAAACAGACAAGCAGATTCATCCTAACGAATGAGGAGAAAAAATGGAATTTTGCGATTCAAATAAGATCAAATAAAAGGGTTTTTTTTTTTTTTCGCCTTCTATGCTCAAATTGCTATAACTTATTTATTATTATTAAAGAACAGTTTAGCGAAAAAAAAATGATTGTCATTGTTTAGAAACACGTTTTTATTGTTCATATTTCAAATGATCGTGCTAGCATTAGTGATAATGACAGAGATATTGACGGTAGAAATAGTGCTACTAGTGCTGTCCTGCTGCTATTTACCCTCATGATGACATAAATATAATATAATAATAATATATAATAGATACATTAGAGTGAACTGTAATTGAATTCCACCAAATTGCAGGGGACCATGAGAAAGAGGAAGACTGTATGTGCTTGATCGGAAATAAAGGTTTTCAGTGGCAAGACTACAGATGTCGGGATAATATGTACTTTGTGTGCGAGAAACCAAGGTATGTATCTTACATTAACCATAGCATCATACAAGGTACTAGTATATTTTACAGTTACATATCGAGGTAGGAAACCTCATGGATACAGCCATTGGCTCTGACGAGATTATGTTGTGCTGGTCTTCTGTTTCTGAAAAACGTCTGCTTAAAAACAAAAAAAAGAAACATGTAAGCTGGTCATTGTTTGACATTCTCGTTTTTTTTTTTAATTTCAAAGACATAAGAATACATGTTTACAAGAAATGACAAGCCTACCTGGTTTTTTGTTGTTTTTCAGCCATTGGTTCCGAGTACGGAGTTTGCTAACCGTGGTTTTAACTATCGTTATAAACCCCAGTATGTATAATATTACATACCGGGATATATTTATATCATATAGTAACGTACCGAGGTATGTTACAGTTTACACATCGGGGTAACTGTAGTTACAAACTCCGGTATGTATCATTCTGATATAAAGATGATTTTTTTTCTATTTGTATACCAGTAAGGTAACATAAGTCTTTTCCAACCGATATGTATTTTATGTTTACATACCAAGCTATATTATATTCGCTCACTGACGTATATATTATAATTACACACCGAGGTATATTATGTTCAATCACCGAAATGGATATTACTGTAACGTATCGAGCTAGACGTTATATTGAGGTTTGTAGTATATAGTTTCATGCCGAGGTAGCCGAGGTAGATAATACAGTAACATACAGATGTAACATATAGATGATTATATTTGCACACCGAAGTATGAGCTACAGTAAGATACTGAGGTAATTTTAAAGATGGGTATTTAGAATTTTCACATCACACAAAATTAAAAAATATATATGTCAATGAAATTTATATTAAAAAACAATACAAATCATCAGTAATTAAGAATCGTAAAATCACAAAAAAAAAAAAATTTGGGTGGTATTCCCTTAAAAGGCTACGTAGCCTCTTAAGCTATTTTTAGATTTCCCGCCAAAATAAAAAAAAAACATTGTGGGAATCTTAAGTGAACCGCACGTGACTCATGACTATTAAATTCCAAAGCATAACAAACATGTGATTATTTTCCATAATGTCTAGAACTTCGGACGCTATGTTTGAAGCATAGTCTGTATATTTCCAGTATGTAAATGAGCGAGTTGCTCATGTAAAAATAGACCGTGTTTCCCTTCAGTGTCGACCTGGGCTGTAGTAAATCTCTAATTTATCTAGTTGTCAGATGGTTTTCGACTACAGGGGTTTAATGAATGAAAATGATAAGGCTTTGGGAGTATAAGGATGAATTTTTTGTATTTTTGTAAACTTTTCGTCCCAATATCTGAAGGGCCACCTTTAAAGTTGCTTACCAAGGACTAAATTACAGTCATCTATCGAGGTACATAAAACATTTGTCCACCTAGGGATATTTTAGTTTCATAACGAGGTATTATTATTTCTGCTCACTTATGTATGTTACAGTCACATTCCGAGGTATGGATTAATCATATGGATTAAGTTGACAGGCTTAGGCTGTACATGCTATAGTTATATGCTTCGGTATATATTTTGTTCCCGCTCACTGTGGTATGTGTCACAGTTAGAAAGAGGAAGAATGTATCATAGGGGTTGATTGATTGGTAATGAAGATGTGAAATGGTTGGAGTACTGATCTACATATATATGTATATATGTATAGAATATGTTCCTTACCTCATTATTATTACATGTATTATTAATATTATCATTATCAAGCTTTTATATCTATATTTGAAAACCTTTTGTAATCATTTATCTTCTTTTTTTTTTCAGAACAAGCCATGTTGGACTTTCGCTGGTTGGCTAAGATTTAATGTTTTAAAAAAGCAGAAATGTCCCCAAAATTTTTGATAATCTCGATGTCTTACGAACCTTTTTTTCAGAACAAGCCATGTTGGACATTCTGGTAACCAGCAGTTTCTCCTCTTCCCACAATGTATTTCGTATTTTCATAGACAAATTTTGTTTGAGAAATGTGATTTGGCATCCGCAAATGCTTTTGATTTGGACGTGTCTAAAATTTTACTGCATGGTAAAGAGTACAAGCAGTTTGACCGGCATATGTCACGAAGTATCGAAAAACGCCCTGCTATAATGATATGAAAATGTATGTTTACTTGACTGCCAGAAGATAGATGTTTAACCCATTACCACACAGTCCCTACTTTTGACGCCCCTAAGAAAGAAGCCTTTAGAAAACATTGTGAGAAAAGGAGAAAATGCTGGTAACCAGCATTTTCTCCTTTTCCCACAATGTTTTCTACCCTTCACAAAACAAATTTCAAATTTTCAGTCACTTTTATTTTGTCGTCTGCAAATGCTTTCAATTTGGACCAGACTAAAATATTGTCGTTTGGTGATAGGTTAATACTTTGAATTGACTTTGCATTACATGTTGTTGACTTTACACTGTCATCGGTTTCTGTTGAGTTTGGATTACCTTCTCTTGACCTTACTCTTATTTTTACTGTTCACTTGACTTTATATTACCTGCTATGGACTTGATAAATATATCACCATTTGTCGACTTGTAATTTTATTACCTTGACTTCAAACTGTTGATTCATGTTACATCTACCCTCGGTTTGCTTTATATATTGCTTTCTTCTTACTTATGTCGCTTCTTCTGATACTGTATTGCCTAATGACGACCTCATATGGTCTGCAATACGCGAAAACGGGCATTCGGACATTTTTGTAAAGTGTCGTCTCGGATCAGCCTGCGCATTCCGCACAGGCTAATCCGAATCGACACTCACCATTTTTATGCAATGTTCTGTTTTGTGCAAGTCTACTGTAGCATATAATCTAATGTAGGCCTAAAGTGCCGTCTCGGATTAGCCTTCGACATACACATATAGACAAATAGCAAAAAGTTTCGAACCAGGTCAGCCTGGTCGATACTTTCCGCAATTATAGTATTTGGACGGTCGGGTTTTAGTCCTTTCCACGCTCTGAATTCGCGCGCGTAAACCCTTCAGCAAGCAGGAAGCTTCGTTTGGTATCTTGATATCTTTCTTCATTCTTATTGTTTTCCTTTATTCTTATTATTTTCTTTGTATTATTGTAAATATTATAAAGTGCTCGCCATTTTTTGCGAAAAAAAACGATAAATAATAATGATAATAATGCTAAACTACATAGAATAATTTGTGTACCACTAAAAGCGGCACTGGCCTGCTGAAAGAAGACTAACAGTTCTAGTAATCCTCTGAGGCAGATCAGTTACTATTAGGTAAGTCTGATTTTACCACACAATTGCATTAACCCATTACCACACAATCCCTACTTTTGACGCCCCTGAGAAAGAAGCCTTTTGAAAACACCGTGGGAAAAGGAGAAAATGCTGGTAACCAGCATTTTCTCCTTTTTCCCACAGTGTTTTCTACCCTTGCCAGAACAAATTTCAATTTTTCAGTCACCTTTATTTTGTCGTCTGCAAATGGTTTCAGTTTGGACCAGTCTAAATTTTTCTCGTGTGGTAAAGAGTTAAACCTCCTATAGTCCAGGTATAGCTCTTTTATCTTCTGCTGACTCTATCTTACAAGTACCTTCAGTTATCTTTATATTACCTTCTCTTCGCTTTAGTACCACTTGCGCCGCCTACCCTTCTTTTAAAAGTTCTTACTTTTCATGTAACCAGGGGCCGTATTCACCAACCATTCTTAAGAATATTCTTAGTCTTATTCTCCAGAATGTTCTATATTTGAAAGTAACACAATTTCTGATTGGCTAAACCGCATGGTTTAGCCAATCAGAAGTTGTGTTACTTACACATAGAGAAAATCTTGGAGAATAAAACTAAGAATATTCTCAAGAATGGTTGGTGAATACGGGCGCTGGCTCCACTTGATGGTTCTCTAGATATACCGACCACACCATTGGGAAAAAAAGACAACAATTGCTTTGCAATACCTTGACAGATCAAATCAGGAATCAGTGATACTACATTTCGTTTCGACAATTCACGTTCAAGATTCTTCTATCATTATTCATAAGACACTAACAGAAATACAGATCTACTCTGTTCAAAGCACTGTCTGTCTGTCTGTCTGTCTGTCTGTCTGTCGGTCTGTCTGTTCAATTTATTTTAATTCATGGTAAAATAACAGTTCCTGGTGGAGGAATACATTTTAATTTCACTGCGAATTCTTTTCCAGTTATCTTATTGGTCATTCCAACCGGCTCCTGCTTGTGATATTCTATCAGAGATGGAACGTCATCGAAATGCTGGAATAAAAAGGTCACTCTCTATATAAAGACGTCCCTTCGACTAACAATAACAGTATGAGACAAAACAATATCAATGAAGAAATATAAAGACTATGACCATAAAGAAATAGTCAAAGAGCTAACGCACTGAAGGCAGTGGATTTCTGTTCAGCTCCGAATACACGCTCCTAATTGCTCTGCTCTATGATTTTGTTTCCCTTCGCAAACTAATATCATTCATAGCGGACAGTTCTCCAGAGAGCTCTTAGCCTTGAGATTGGCGTGCGTGCGTGTTCACCAGGGTCCGAGTTTCACAATAACGAGGTATGTTATTGTACAAATGTGCCAGATGGTGGAGAGATGTTAAACCCGGCATGGCTTTTGTTTTATTTATGCTGAAAATATTTTGTATACCATAAACTAAAAATATGACCGAAACATCATGTTGTGACTTTTTTGTTTAGACATCTTCACAAGCCAAGGCTGACGATTCACTACGCTACTCTACCCTTGGCGGATCGAGCTTGATTTTTACGTTCATCCGATACGCTTTTTCATTGGATGCAGCCAGCTCTAGCTGCAACGAATGAAATCGCTCGTAGCATTTCATCTTTGTTAAAAATAGAACAAGGTCTCTACCTTTCGAATAAAAGGAAAAACATAGAAATCCACGTGGATGTCTGCTTATCGCTTCATGTGTATTCGTAAGCGGTTTGTAAAACGATATTTCATTTGCTTTTAGAAACATGATGTAAAGGGGAGTAATAACCAGCATCCAATAGAGGGCGCATCGCAGGAATCTCGAAATTGGGCTCAATCAGCCAAGGTAAGATCCACGTAGTGATCATAAACTTGGCTCGCGAGGATGCTGTTTAGAGAACATACACTATCAAATTGAACTGCCTTATCTGAATATTACTGGCAGAACTATTTTGTTAGTGTACCAAACTTGTTTTGTTTACAAGCGTATCAAGGTAAAACCTGCCGGAAGTAAAACTCTGACCTAGATAAAGATAGTAGGCTTCAGAGACCGGGGTCCATATTCATCAACCTTTCTTAAGAACGTTCTTGGCTTTATTCTTCAAAACTTTGTCGATATGACAGTAACAGAACTTATGACTGGCTAAACCAAATGGTTTAGCCAATCAGAGGGTCTGTTACTTTCACAGTCAGAAAATCTTGAAGAATAACACAAGGAACATTCTTAAGAATGGTTGGTGAATACGGACCCGGTAATTACATGCACACGTGATGTGGTAACTATGACAGCAGGATAAACCCGCTGCTAAAAATTGATGGTGATAAACTGATTATGATGATGACCTCCAACATGACAAAGATTATTTTATCAATGACCTTTAACGTCAATAACTCCTTCTCCCGGAATGAAATCGAATGCAACCAGATAAATTAACAAGAGGTCCATGATTGCCCTGTATTGCTCCACTGGCTTCTTAACCCTTTACCACACAAATTGAAAAGTTCATGACCCAGAAAAAGAGGGCCTTCCAAAACAATGAACCCTGTCAGGCAATAGAAGCAGGCTAATTCACTCGCATGAAAGGTAAAGTTTTAGCAAAAAAGCCTGAATGATAGAAACCTTACAATGAATTTATTATTCCACTGAGCATAACTATTAGCATCAAAATGAATCACTCGCCCTGAAAACAGAATATTTTCTATTAAAAAGTGTAGTGTCTAGCACCAATTATGTATCACTGCAGTTTGATAATTAAGGAAAGTAAATAGTAACAAACTTTATCCTTTATAAAGAGAGTTTTTTTCCCTTGATTAATGTTTAAATTGAAGTGACTTCTATTTTGAAGCCAATGTTAAACTTGTGATCCATGGAATGCAGTCAATTTTGACCCCAGGCCTATAATATGAAGAAAACTTGTTAAAGGCCAATTGGATAAAGCTACATGCCAAATTCAGTAGCCCAGGGCCTTGTGATTTCAGAGAAGAAGATTTTTGAAAAAGTTTTTTTTTTTCACTTTTGTTGCCATGGCAACCAGAGCTTTTGAAGGAATCAAATTATTTCAAGAATTTTTGAAAAGGACCATGGCAGGATTGTTTCTGTGAAGTTTCATCAAATTTGGATGGGTAGTTTCAGAGAAGATGTTTGAAATAAAAGTTAACGTACGGACGGACGGACGCACGCACGACGGACACCGGGCCATGACATAAGCCCGCTGGCCTTCGGCCAGTGGAGCTAATAAAAACCATAATGACGAAAGTCAATCATCATCATCATCATCAGTACCAGTAGCTAAAACCCTACCTCTGGTTTGTAACTTGTTCGTCCAAGATAGAATTTGCCATCCGACTGCTGAAGTATTTTGATACAATATACTAGCTGGTCATGAAGTACATCCAGGGTGTAGCAATGGGCTTGGTCCACAGTTTTTGTAGTCTTTCTGACAAGAAAGCTTCCATTTTCCTGGAAAATGTGATTGGGCCTTATGTGAGACAAACAAGAGTCCTTATTCACCAACCTTTCTTATGAGCATTCTTTGTCATATTCTCCATGACTTTCAACATTTGAAAGTTACAAAACCTCTGATTGGCTAAACCAAATGGTTCAGCCAATCAGAAGTCGTGTTACTTCCAAACAGGAAATTCTGGAGAATGAAGACTGAGAATATTATTAATTACGGAACCTGATTGATTCCTAATAACCGTCACTTTATCCGTTGTCTGCGCATGTCATGTTCTTCGAAGATTCGACCTGTCTTATATGACGCATCACTCCCTGTAGACTGTAGTATTATGCGCTATAAAGTAGCAATGGCAAAAATGGCTTTTATCAATACCTTTGGAAAAAATCAGGCCTGTTTTAGCCCCAGATTTCTCTAAACTGCTGATCATAGCTGAGTGAATCGCACGAGGTAGAGTTATTGAGTAAACGTTTATTTCAGTTTGAAATTCAAAGTAACGGTTGTCACGTAGGAAAGTGGTTCGGTTCTGTACCCAGGATGCCCAAATTAGATACATGAGTATTTATAGAATGCCATCTAGCGGGAGATAATGTCACTTTATCTCATTTGCAAGTATGCTTCGATAGACTATATAGAGTACAAAAATAGGAAACAAGCTTCATGAAAAGGACGTTAATGCAATTGCAAAAACAATCGACCCAGGTAAGCCTGCGCAGTCCGCGCAGGCTTACCTGGATCGACTGTTTATGCTAACTCTGAACTTTGTGCATGTCAAAGGACCACTTTCCCTCATGATTCAGCCGGTTGTTAAACTAAATTGATTTTAAGGATCCAAACTTATGCCCCCACCCCCATTTACCAGAGCATTATGACTTGTTTGCGCTCATGCCTCGAAACACCCCCACCCCCATTTACCAGAGCATTATGACTTGTTTGCGCTCATGCCTCGAAACACCCCCACCCCCATTTACCAGAGCATTATGACTTGTTTGCGCTCATGCCTCGAACCCCCCCCCCCCATTTACCAGAGCATTATGACTTGTTTGCGCTCATGCCTCGAAACCCCCCCCCCCCCCATTTACCAGAGCATTATGACTTGTTTGCGCTCATGCCTCGATAGACTGAGTAAGAGGGTCGTTCTGAAAGTTCTGATAAGGGTAGGGGCATATCCTTTATCGGTTTTTATGAAATATACATGTACAGAAAGCTTGAGGACTGGACATTATCGTTTTTCCCGTGCTAGGTGTGCTAGTTTAACTGCTATGCTATCAAAAGTGCACGGTTTTATGCTTGGAGAATACTGCGTTTTGATTGGGTGTGTGAAGTTAGCAGTAAGTTCGATAATCGGAGTTCGATATTCAATGTCGAAATGAATATGTGGATGAGTTGAATTTCATTCCGCAGTAAATTCGCTTTTTTTTCAAACTCAAGGGATAGTTACAAACATTTATGAATCCCGATTTGAGTATCGAAATGAATTTCAAGCCAGCAGCAGATTCGCGTGTTTTAATGTATGGGCATGTGGATGTCTATGAGATTGAATATAGATTTGAATATCGAAATGAATTTCATGCCAGCAGCAGATTCGCGTTTTTTTTTATGTACGGGCACGTGGATGTCTATGACATTGAATATAGATTTGAATATCGAAATGAATATCATGCCAGCAGCAGATTCGCATTTTTTTTTTTTGTACGGGCATGTGGATGTGTATGAGATCGAATATAGATTTGAATATCGAAATGAATTTCATGCCAGCAGCAGATTCGCGACTTTTTATGTATGGGCTTATGGATTGTGTAGGAGAACGAATATAGATTTGAATGTCGAAAAGAATTTCAAGCCAGCAGCAGATTCGCGTTTTTTAATGTATGGGCATGTGGATGTACATGAGATTGAATGTAGATTTGAATATCGAAATGAATTTCATGCCAGCAGCAGATTCGCGTTTTTTTATGTTTGGGAATAAGGATTGTGTATGAGATCGAATATAGATATGAATATCGAAATGAATTTCAAGCCAGCAGCAGATTCGCGTTTTTTAATGTATGGGCATGTGGATGTACATGAGATTGAATGTAGATTTGAATATCGAAATGAATTTCATGCCAGCAGCAGATTCGCGGTTTTTTATGTATGGGAATAACGATTGTGTATGAGATCAAATATTGATATGAATATCGAAATGAATTTCATGCCAGCATCAGATTCGCGTTTTTTAATGTATGGGCTTATGGATGGTGTAGGAGATGGAATATAGATTTGAATATCGAAATGAATTTCATGCCAGCAGCAGATTCGCGATTTTTATGTATGGGCTTATGGACGGTGTAGAAGATCGAATATAGATTTGAATATCGAAATGAATTTCATGCCAGCAGCAGATTCGCAATTTTTTATGTATGGGCTTATGGATGGTGTAGGAGAACGAATATAGATTTGAATATCGAAATGAATTTCATGCCAGCAGCAGATTCGCGTTTTTTATGTATGGGCATGTGGATGTACATGAGATTGAATGTAGATTTGAATATCGAAATGAATTTCAAGCCAGCAGCAGATTTACGTTTTTTAATGTATGGGCATGTGGATGTACATGAGATTGAATGTAGATTTGAATATCGAAATGAATTTCATGTCAGCAGCAGATTCACGTTTTTCATGTATGGGAATAAGGATTGTGTATGAGATCGAATATAGATATGAATATCGAAATGAATTTCATGCCAGCAGTAGATTCGCGAATTTTTATGTATGGTTTTATGGATGGTGTAGGAGATCGAATATAGATTTGAATATCTAAATGGATTTCATGCCTGCAGCAGATTCGCGTTTTTTTTTTATGTATGGGAATAAGGATTTTGTATGAGATCGAATATAGATATGAATATCTAAATGAATTTCATGCCAGCAGCAGATTCGCGATTTTTATGCATGGGCTTAAGGATGGTGTACGAGACCAAATATAGATTTGAATATCGAAATGAATTTCATGCCAGCAGCAGATTCGCGATTTTTTATGCATGGGCTTATGGATGGTGTAGGAGATCGAACATAGATTTGAATATCGAAATGAATTTCATGCCTGCAGCAGATTCGCAATTTTTTTATGTATGAGAATATGGATGGTGTATGAGATCGAATATAAATATGAATATCGTAATGAATTTCATGCCAGCAGCAGATTCGCGTTTTTTTTATGTAGGGGATTATGGATGGTGTAGGAGATCGAATATAGATTTGAATATCAAATTGAATTTCATGCCAGCAGCAGATTCGAGTTTTTTAATGTATGAGCATGTGATTGTCTATGAGATTGAATATAGATTTGGATATCGAAATGAATTTCATGCCAGCAGCAGATTTGCGTTTTTTATGTATGGGAATATGGATGGTGTAGAAGGTCGAATATAGATTTGAATTTTAAATGAATTTCATGCCAGCAACAGATTCGCGTTTCTCAATGTAAGGGCATATGGATGTCTGTGAGATCGAATCTAGAGTTGAATATAAAAATGAATATCATGCCAGCAGGAGATTCGCGATTTTCTTAATATATGGGCATATGGTTCGTGTATGAAATCTTATGTAGGTTTGAATATCGAAATGAATTTCATACTAGCTACAGATTCCCGTTTTTTTCGTGGATTGACATAAGAATGGAGTATAAAATCAAATGTCGATTTTTATATTGAAATGAATTTCAAGCCAGCAGCAAATTCGCATTTTTTTCATGAATTAGTTTATTAATTCTGTATGAAATCGAATGTTGATTTATTTGAATATCGAAATGAATTTCCTGTCAACAGCAGCAGATTCGCGTGGTTTTTTTATGTATGGGCATAAGGTTGGTGTATGAAATCAAATGTATATTTGAATATCGAAATGAATGCACTAACTTCATTGTTGTTGTGCCTAGCAGTTTCTCAAATTTCAATATCTTGCAGGCATTCACTATCTCCGACCACGTAGTGATAAGTGTTTGTGTGTGTTCATGAAATTTGATGTCCAGTCTCATGATAAACCTGATAAGTCCTCATTAGCCAGTACATTTGAGAAAATGGAGATAAGTGTAAGACAAACTAGATTTTACACTTGGAGATTGACGGTTTTTGTCGCCAAGCAATGGAAGATGCCAATTAGAGAAAGGTGAGGCATTTTTTTCTTGTTTACTCAATAAAACTGTTTTCTTTGATAGAATATTTTTATAATTGAACCTCTTAACATCATGCTTGTTGATAAAACATGTTTCGAAATTAGATTTACATTTAGTAATGGCTTTGTAAAGATTTGTCTAAGTAGACAATAGAAGCGAGAGGGTACGTCTACTTTCACTTGGCAGTTACTTTAGTATTTTATTTTTACCAAAGGAAATTCGAACTGAATGAAGTGATTTCAATGCTAACAGAAATGTGTGAGTTTACAAGAGCAGACATAAATGTAATAGGGCTATTATCCATTTGATAAACTAAATTATATTACAGTAAATGGTTAGTGTTGCAAATTCTAAAGTTATATCGGCAACTTTATCATTCTAGGCCAAAGAAAACAGCTAATGAAGACAGTCAAGGCATGGAAGAATATGAACTGAAGATAGCCCTTTTCGAAGTTTTTCAATGACATTGACATACAACAGAAATATGTTGGAAGGTTCATCTCACACGATCCAAGTATAGAATACAGCTACCCCAAAATGTAGATGGGTTTTTCGATTTGTTCTTCGGTGTTTATGTGATTGAAATGGTAGTTCACAAAACCAAGCAATTTCTTTGTGACAATATTACAAGAGATTCTAGTATCCATGGCAATTTCGTTGACATCTGGTTATGGCTTGGTTCCAAGCAAACTTTACTACAGTATTGCTGAAAGTGTTCAAAGAAACACTAAAGCCAACGCTATCAGGTGAGGCAGACCGGATATGGATGAGACAGACTGGAAATATTAATCAAGCGCGTCCACCACAGTTACAGTGCAAGCATCAATGAAACTGACAAGTTGAGCAAGGTTTGGCAACAAATACAACGCCTGAACTCACTGTATATAGCCACTTCCCCTGACTTGCATAGAAACAAACGAGCTCTACGAATGGTGTAATTTGCCTTCGGTCAAAGGCGAATTTAGAAGCACTGGCAGACCAAGGGGTCTGCAAAGGGCACTCAGAAAGGAATAACATGACAACATCAGGTCTGAAAGAATGCATCGCTATTCAACACCAACGACTAAAGTTAGATGTGAACTGTTGAGAGAAAATCTCAAATGGAATTTTCGCAATGTGAAATCAGCATTCACTGGGAATGTTTGAAGAATTTCACCTGATGTTGAGGAAATTCACCTAATTTAGACTAAGTTAAAATTTAGTATTTGACTGAAAATCACACTAAAGAACATATTGAATAATGTGTTCTTAATTGAATAATTAAATATTTGTTGAATATTGAAAAATCTTGTAGATTTAAACGTAGTTTGACACAGTTTCATTATGATGTCCATTTTATCTCATGTATAATGCATTAATGTTGTCATTTTTTTAATGTAGAAATAAAATTATCTGTGTATTCATAATAGAACACAGAAAGGAATGCAACTATGTAAGTAGTAACGTTATGTCATGTTTTATAGGTACTGAAAAACCACATGATGCAATAAGACACGATGCAAGGCTGATTGAACTAAAATAAGGTCATTCATCCACGTCGAAAAAAGAAATTGAGGAAAAAAAAAAACAATTTGACTAATTACTTATCACTTCCAGACTAAATAAGAGTAAGTAAATGTTCTTTTTCACAACCTTTGGACGTCATACAAAAAAATTCAGCATATTTTTCCGTTCTTCATATTCCAAGTGTGTCATGTGAACAGACATTACTTTTACTAGTGTAGACCAATTAAGTACAAGAAGTAGTAGTAGTAGTGGTAGTCGTCGAATTCTGTAGTCATTCATCAGTAATACATTCACCCGTTTCCAGTTTTAAGAAACTTCATACTATTTGCATAAGGTTACCTGTTTAAAAAAAGCTACTAAGACAAAGACTTAAAGCAGAAAAGTTTTTGATTTAACTACCTTTCACTTTACATGAGAAGTAAAGTTATATACAATAAATTGAATTTGATTTGGCAGTGCGCCTACTTAAGAAAAGCCCAAAATGGGTCTTAATTTCCACTCATGTGAGCTAAAAAGACCTCTATTTGTCAAACAACTATACGTATAACCGGCTCATGTTTGCTTTCAGAAGGTAGAGTCTTTAAGGCACAATAAAAACAAATAAGAACATACGATCACGACAACACTTCTCTTTAATAATTGATTCGTTTTCAAGAATTCTGAAGCCATGAATTACAGGGTACTATTTTCACAACTTGCTGCTTGCTTTTGTTGATCTGCTGCTGACATGAGATTTAAATCGCCGATGAAATCTTTATTTGAATCATAAACAATTTACATTTATGAAATTGAAAGTTTGGCGAATCAGTTGCAGCCATGAAACTAGTATCACTTGTCGAGTGCAAGACAACTTACCCCAAAGACAACTGGCTCCACAAAAAATTCGCCCCAAGACAATTAGCCCCATCTTCAAAAGACAACTCGCCCCAAATTCTGAGACAACTTGCCCTAACTAGTTTATCACTAACTGTAGGTAATACGCTCGTCACACAAACTCGTTCTCACTCCGTTCCGAAATTACTTGCAAAACGGACTTAAACTGGTTTCGAACGGAGTGAATGTATAAGCAACTTATCACGATCTGTTTACGAACTTAATAGACAGGTTAGGACGGGAAAGGTGCTCCAGAACTTTGAGCCTGCACATTTCTTTTCCGTCCAACCCTTCCTGTAATTAGACGAATTGACAATGTACTTAGAACGACACGAACGGACCTGCCATACTTCGATCCCGTCGCGGTGTACTCGGGTATCAAATGGCAGTGCGTTTGCATTTTACAGAAATTACACGTCCTTTCCCGACCGCACCCCATTTTACGCTTTTGTTGACCGGGTTAAGACTTTCTATGAACACGTTTTGTAAGACAGGGGCTTCAGGTATTATCAGGCAAAAAATACACGTTCTACCCGCAACCCGTTTTCCGATTATGTCAGTGTAGGGTAAGATGTTCTTAGAACTAGTTTGGTGTGACTGGGGCCTAAATAAGATAGAGGTCCTAAACTGATAAGAGATTTATTCAGTTTTTATATTCAAGCGTGGGGTGATTAATGCCATGGGAGATGTGTTTAACGGCGACAATTCACATATTCATGTTTCCACACTATCTAAAACCCGTCTTTGGATCTGCAGGCAAGCCCTTTTGCCTTCGTTTCTACCGAAATCATGAAGAAAGCGCTAGTAAGCCCCTGTACACTTATGAAACATCTTGGTGAAAAGCACCATTTTGAGATTGCTCCGTGGGGAGATGTATTCATGTATATAATAAAAATTAAACTACATAATTCCGAATTTGACGATCCTGCGGGAGACGGTTCCTGTGGGAAAATGTGAAAATGTTGGTAACCGGGACTTTCTCCTTTTCCCACAATGTTTCTAATCCATTAAATACAAATTTAATAATTTGAGTTCAATACCAAATGTTACCCAATACTATAAAAATACGACTTCTTACGACCCTGCACTTGGTCGCATTTGAAAAATCATGGAAACATGCGCTTGAAAACATGCGCAGAACTTTTTTTTTTCAAGTCAGGACCGTTGTCAGCTTGTTAAAAGTGTTACGCAGTGCACTGGAATACATTTGGCGTTACCTGAGAGCCGAAGGCACTAGTGTGCGTTTGGAAAGAGAGGAGGCAAAACAGCAGGATGTTTCGGGGCCTACCTCTTGAAGACTTTTTTTTATTTTTTTACAGAACCCACACTGAATTGAGCCTGTTTCTCTCAGTGTAAAGTACTACCACACGAGACCTCGATTTAACGTCTCATTCGAAAGACTATAAGTATACCTAGATAGCCAGCCATGGAGCTCGAACCCACACCCTCATGTGACCCAAGACTTGAAGCTTACACGTCCAACGCTCTACAAGTTGAGCTTTGCCGGTGTAATACAGAGAAATGACTCTCCTCTATAAAATGACCCATGGGTCATTTCACTACATAGAGAAATGACCCATGGGTCATTTTGGGTCATTTCACTACGTAGAGAAATGAGCTGGGTCATTATTATACGTAACCCTCAGGGGTCATTTCTCTACTAATAATGACCCGGGCCATTCCTCTATGTAGTGAAATAACTCATGGGTCATCTTGTAGGGAAGATCATTTCTCTGCATTACACCAGCAGGCCAACTGAGAAAGATTGATTGAATTTGCGTTTATTTGTTGTCACCACCGGTTTCCCATATGGGCAACGTCCCCTGAAGACTGTTAGTTTTGCTCCGAGAGATAGTGCAACATACAGGTTACAACCACCCTAAGTTACGCCCTGTTCTTTAACCTGATCGGTTTATGGCACCGTCACACGGGAAATCGGTTTAACGTCTGTCTCATCCAACAGACGATTGGTAATTATAGATGGTCAGCCGTGGGGCTTGGACTCTCAGCATATAATAACTAAACGCTTGACGTTTACAATCCAGGTATGCTCTAACACCTGAGCAATGCGGGCTGGTCCAATCAAGAAAGGCAGTTTGTCAAAACCTTTTTAATTGATCTGGTCGTCGGCATGTTGTTTGGTTTCATTTCATAACTAGTTTGTTTGGTGAAATCACTTGTCTAAATATATTCGTTTGCATATACCATCTGTATGTCCGCGTTGAAATTTTTGTGTATCCTACTCAGTATGAAATTCATTTTGATATTCAAATCGTCATTCGACTTCATACACCATTTGTATGTATATGTTGTAGTCCAAACTTGAATCTTAGCAGATCCAGAATCTGCCAAGACCAAACTGGAATTCTGCCTAGATCAAAATATAGTTCCATTTTGGCTACACAGCTCCGCAGTCTGCTTAGACCAAACTGGAACATATTTACGTTTGATATGGTTCAACTACATGTACATATAAATAATCTTAATTAACTTAAGGTATTACCATCCTAACACTTCTAATGCAACATGGGATAACATCTCTTATTAGGATTTATACTGATATAATATTTTTGCACATTTCTAACCGACCAGAAATTTATTTGTTGTCTATCTTTAAATGCTGATATTTCTGTTAGTTTTCTTAAAGGGGTTAATTATTATCTCCTTTTGTAACGAGAATAGAGTGGCTTTAGATTTATAAGTGATAATTCTAAGGTGGAAAAAAAGGAAAAAGTGGCTCGGTCAAAGCATTACAATAATACTCATTTTAAACCACAGGAAATTTATTAGGATAATAATATTGTGCAAACAACTGTTTTTCATTTGAATGGTACTACCTTAAAAACCCCAGCATAGAGGAAGTTTTCATGAGAAATTCTGAGTAAGTTTAAATTTTGAATGTTTACACTTTAGAAAAAAACAAAATGCAACTGTGGAAAAAACAAATAAATTGCTTTAATTAAAAATACATCTCATTTGTAAACACATGTGAATTAACAAGATTAAAAAATCCTAAAAGAATCTTTTTTGGTCTACACAAAATTAAAATTCTAATTTGGTATAGGTAGATTCCGGATTTGCCTTGGTAAATTTCCGATCTGCCTAGGTTCCGATCTGGTCTAAGAAATATATATGCAAATACAATGTCGTTTGGAAATCTGCTGCTCGCATGAAACTCGCGTCAGTACTAGATTGTACACACTTTATACATGCACATTCCATTCTTGTTATTCTTATTGTTTTTCAGCCAAATCGGTGAGCATTTTAATAACATTAATGACATTCTGTATATACAACAGAAAAGAAGGGAAAAAAGAAGTATTCAGCAATGGTTAGAATGAGAAACATTGCACAACTGGATTAAAACCAGAAAATGACACTTACAAAAAATATGACAATCAGATTTTGGAACTTTGCAACAAACAAAAACATGGAACAAAAGAATAAATGGACAAATGAACAGACACCTATAATAAATGCATCAAGTGAGCAAGTGAATATATATTTATAAAATAAATAATCTCTCAATCACCCGATCAATCAATCAATTAATCAATCGAGCGATCGATCAATCAATACCAATAGAAGTGCTCTACTTAGCAACCCCTTAAAAGATACCACAAAATTCCATATAAGACAGGATAAAATGTTCACAAATTGAAGTTGGTTTTCACCGAACTGCCACTGACATTATTTTCAAACCGTTGGTAAAATCTTTATTCGATTTCATAAACTGTTTACATATTCAAATTTAAAGATTTCATGGATCAGCTGTCGACTTAAAACTCGTATAAATCATTAATTCTATATTTGATCTGATAGACTATTTTCATGACCATATTATAGTATAACATTCAAAATCTTTATTCGGTGTTAAACCCCATCTGTATACATATTGCCTATATGACAATATGGAAATTTCGCAAATCCGTTGTTTGCATAAAATTGATATCTATATTCAAACAGATATTTAATTTCTTATAAGAATTATAAGTGTGGGTAATTTTTCTGTAAAGAATGTACTACTGTCATGAAATCATATCAATATTTAAATGCCAATGTTGCTATTTTTGCGAATCGGCTTTTTGCGTGTTATTCAGATAAATATTTCAGATGATATTTGATTCTAAATATCATACATATGTCCATATGGATATTGTTGTAAATTTACAAATATTTTTGCTTATTGAAAACCCATTCTTCATTTGAAACGCCATCTTCGTGCCTAAATTAACATTCGATTTCATTCATTATCTACATCCTCATGTTGACTTTTTTCAATTCTGCTGCAAATAGAAAATTCACTTCGATATTCAAACCTACATTTTATTGCATAAACAATTAATATGTCAATATAGATTTTCTTCCGAATATATTGCTAACATGAACTTCACTTCAACATTCGAATCTACATTCGATGTGATAAATCAATACGGGCCCGTGCAGAAATTTTGGCGAATCTGCTGCTCACGGACATATAGTTCAATATTCAAACCTACATTCGATTTCAAACATCATCTACAGCCCGCGAAAAAAATATTGGCGAATCCGCTATTACCCCCTAAGATTCAGTTCGACATTTAACTCTATATTCAATTCCATACAAAATCGCAGTGTCCATACATATGTCAGCGAATCTGCTGCTTGCACGAAATTCATTTCGATAGTGAAATCTATTTTGATTTTCTACCAAAATACAGATTTTTTTGTCTCTGCTGCTAGCATGGAATTCAGTTGAAAAATAAAATCTTACTTCGACGAAGTAATCCATCTACATGACCATTTAGAAATTTAACCGAATCTTCTGCTAGCATGAAATCAGTTCAAAATTGAAATCTTATTTCAGATTAATGATCTATCTTCATGACTGTGTAGAAAGATTACCGCAAGGAATTCAGCTCAGCCTTCAAATCTACGTTTAATTGCATTACACAGTCTTTATGTCCGTTCAAAAAGTTTAGCGAATCTGCTGCTAGCATGTAATTCAGATCAACATTCAAACATGCATTCGGTTTCATGCATTACTTTCACGCCAGTACAGAGTTTTTAGCGAATCTGCTGCTATCACGAAATGCAGTTCGATTTTCAAATGTACGATCGATTTCATTCATCACTTTCATGCCCTTACAAAGGTTCTTTTTCCGAATCTGCTGGTTGCATGAAATTAAGTTCGATATCCATATCTACATTCTATTTCACGTATCATCTTCATGCACATACAGAAATTTTAGCTAATTTGCTGCTAGCATGAAATTTAGTTCGATATTCTACATTGGATTTCATAAGCAAATCTAATACTCGTACAGAATTTTTTCAAATCTTCTGCTAGCATGAAATCCATTTTGATATTCAAATACATGTACATGTATATGTTCGATTGCACACATCAGCAGCCTGTCGATACAGAAAATTCGTGATTCTGCTGCTGGCAAGACATTCATTTCAATATTCAAATCTACATTCGATTTCATACATCATCCATGTTCCTATAAAAACAGGCAAATTCGCTGCTCGCATGATATTCATTTCGATATTCAAATCGGCATTTGATTTCATAAACCATCCATATAATTATACATAAAAACAGGCGAATCTGCTGCTGGCATGAAATTCATTTCGATATTCAAATCTACATACGACTTGATACACATTCCTTGTGGCACACCTGAAAAAAAACGCGAATCTCCTCCTTGCATGACATTCATTTCGATATTCAAATCTACACTCGATTCAATGCACCTTCATTATGCCATAAAAGAATCTGCTGCGGGCATGAAATTCATTCCGATATTCAAATTTACATTCAACTTGATGCACCTTCCTTATGCCATACATGAAAAAATGTGAATCTGCTGCTGGAATGACATTCATTTCGATATTCAAATGTACATTCGACTTGATACACCTTCCTTATGCTCCAAATAAAAAAAACCCGCAAATCTGCTTTTGGTATGAAAATTCATTTCGATATTCAAATCAACATTCAACTTGATAAAACTTCCTTAAGCCAAAGAAAACAATGCGAATCTGCTATTGGCATGAAATTCATTTCGATATTCAAATCTACATTCCACTTGATACACCTTCCTCATGCCATACATGAAAGAAACGCAAATCTGTTCCTGGCATGAAATTCATTTCGATACTCAAATCTATATTCGATCTCATAGACATCCACATACCCAAACATTAGAAAATGCGAATCTGCTTCTGGCATGATATTCATTTCGATATTGAAGTCTATGTCCAATCTCATTCACCATCCATATTCCCATACATAGAAAATCGCGAAATTTGCTGCTGACATGAAATTCATTTTTATATTCAAATCTATATTCGATCTGATAAACCATCCATATTCCCATACATAAAAAAATGGGAATATGCTGCTGGCATGATATTCATTTCGATATTCAAATCTATATTCAATCTCATAGACATTCACATGCCCATACATTAAAAAAAGCGAATCTGCTGCTGGCATGAAATTCATTTCGATATTGATATCTATATTCGATTGCATACACCATCCATATTCTAATACATGGAAAATCACGAATCTGCTGCTTGCATAATATTCATTTCGATATTCAAATCTACATTCAATCTCAAAGACATCCACATGCCCATACGTAAAAAAAACACGAATCTGCTGCTGGCATGAAATTCATTTCGATACTCATATCTATATTCGATCTCATGCACTATCCATATGCCGATACATAAAAAAACGCGAATCTGCTGCTGACATGATATTCATATTCGATCTCATACACCATCCATATTCCCATACATAACAAATCGCGAATCTGCTGCTGGCATGATATTCATTTCGACAGTCAATCTATATTCAATCTCATAGACATCCACATGCCCATACATTAATAAAAGCGAATCTGCTGCTGGCGTGAAATTCATTTCGATATTGATATCTATATTCGATTGCATACACCATCCATATTCTAATACATGGAAAATCACGAATATGCTGCTTGCATAATATTCATTTCGATATTCAAATCTATATTCGATCTCATAGACATCCACATGCCCATATATAAAAAAACGCGAATCAGCTTCTGGCATGAAATTCATTTCGATATTTAAATCTATATTCGATCTTACACGTCATTCATAAGCCCATACATAAAAAAATCGCGAATCTGCTGCTGTCATGGAATTCATTTCGATATTCATATCTATGTTCGATCTCATACACTATCCTTGTTCCCATACATAAAAAAAACGCAAATCTGCTGCAGGCATGATATTCATTTCGATGTTCAAATCTATATTCGATCTCATAGACATCCACATACCCATACAATGAAAAAACGCCAATCTGCTGCTGGCATGAAATTCATTCCGATATTCAAATCTATATTCGTTTTATACACCATCCTTAAGCTCATACATAAAAACAAAACGCGAATCTGCTGCTGGCATGAAATTCATTTCGACATTCATATCTATGTTCGATCTTATACACCATCCTTATTCCCATACATAAAAAAAACGCGAATCTGCTGCTGGCATGATATTCATTTCGATGTTCAACTCTATATTCAAACTCATAGACATCCACAAGCCCATATATAAAAAAGCGCGAATCTGCTGCTGGCATGAAATTCATTTCGATATTCAAATCTATATTCAATCTCATAGACATCCACATGCCCATACATTAAAAAACGCGAATCTGCTGCTGGCATGAAATTCATTTCGATATTCATATCTATATTCGATCCCATACACCATCCATAAGCCCATACATACAAAATCGCGAATCTGCTGCTGGCATGAAATTCATTTCGATATTCAAATCTTTATTCAATCTCATAGACATCCACAAGCCCATACATAAAAAAACGCGAATCTGCTGCTGGCATGAAATTCATTTCGATATTCAAATCTATATTCAATCTCAAAGACATCCACATGCCCATACATTAAAAAACGCGAATCTGCTGCTGGCTTGAAATTCATTTCGATATTCAAATCTATATTAGATCTTATACACCATTCATAAGCCCATACATAAAAAATCGCGAATCTGCTGCTGGCATGAAATTCATTTCGATATTCAAATCTATATTCGATCTTATACACCATCAATAAGCCCATACATAATAAAAACGCGAATCTGCTGCTGGCATGAAATTCATTTCGATATTCAAATCTATATTCGATCCCATACAGCATCCATAAGCCACTACATACAAAATCGCGAATCTGCTGCTGGCATGAAATTCATTTCGATATTCAAATCTATATTCAATCTCATAGACATCCACAAGCCCATACATTAAAAAAACGCGAATCTGCTGCTGGCATGAAATTCATTTCGATATTCAAATCTATATTCAATCTCAAAGACATCCACATGCCCATACATTAAAAAACGCGAATCTGCTGCTGGCTTGAAATTCATTTCGATATTCAAATCTATATTCCGTCTTATACACCATCAATAAGCCCATACATAATAAAAACGCGAATCTGCTGCTGGCATGAAATTCATTTCGATATTCATATCTATATTTGATCCCATACACCATCCATAAGCCCATACATACAAAATCTCGAATCTGCTGCTGGCATGAAATTCATTTCGATATTCAAATCTTTATTCAATCTCATAGACATCCACAAGCCCATACATAAAAAAACGCGAATCTGCTGCTGGCATGAAATTCATTTCGATATTCAAATCTATATTCAATCTCAAAGACATCCACATGCCCATACATTAAAAAACGCGAATCTGCTGCTGGCTTAAAATTCATTTGGATATTCAAATCTAGATTAGATCGTATACACCATCAATAAGCCCATACATAATAAAAACGCGAATCTGCTGCTGGCATGAAATTCATTTCGATATTCATATCTATATTCGATCCCATACACCATCCATAACCCACTACATAGAAAATCGCGAATCTGCTGCTGGCATGAAATTCATTTCGATATTGAAATCTATATTCGATCCCATACAGCATCCATAAGCCACTACATACAAAATCGCGAATCTGCTGCTGGCATGAAATTCATTTCGATATTCAAATCTATATTCAATCTCATAGACATCCACAAGCCCATACATAAAAAAACGCGAATCTGCTGCTGGCATGAAATTCATTTCGATATTCATATCTATATTCGATCCCATACACCATCCATAAGCCACTACAAACAAAATCGCGAATCTGCTGCTGCTGGCTTGAAATTCATTTCGATATTCAAATCTATATTCGATCTTATACATCATTCATAAGCCCATACATAAAAAATCGCGAATCTGCTGCTGGCATGAAATTCATTTCGATATTCAAATCTATATTCGGTCTTATACACCATCAATAAGCCCATACATAATAAAAACGCGAATCTGCTGCTGGCATGAAATTCATTTCGATATTCATATCTATATTCGATCCCATACACCATCCATAAGCCCATACATACAAAATCGCGAATCTGCTGCTGGCATGAAATTCATTTCGATATTCAAATCTTTATTCAATCTCATAGACATTCACAAGCCCATACATAAAAAAACGCGAATCTGCTGCTGGCATGAAATTCATTTCGATATTCAAATCTATATTCAATCTCATAGACATCCACAAGCCCGTACATAAAAAAAACGCGAATCTGCTGCTGGCTTGAAATTCATTTCGATATTCAAATCTATATTCGATCTCATACACATCCACATGCCCGTACAAAAAAAAGAAATGCGAATCTGCTGCTGGCATGATATTCATTTCGATATTAAAATCTATATTCAATGTCATAGACATCCACGTGCCCGTACATAAAAAAAAAACGCGAATCTGCTGCTGGCATGAAATTCATTTCGATATTCAAATCTATATTCAATCTCATAGACATCCACATGCCCATACATTAAAACACGCGAATCTGCTGCTGGCTTGAAATTCATTTCGATATTCAAATCGGGATTCATAAATGTTCGTAACTATCCCTTGAGTTTGAAAAAAAAGCGAATTTACTGCGGCATGAAATTCAACTCATCCGCATATTCATTTCGACATTGAATATCGAACTCCGATTATCGAACTTACTGCTAACTTCACGCACCCGTTTTGATTACAAATATGGCTAACAAATCTTAGCAGATAGTCTATATTAAAATGTGGTCGTTACTTAATTGTTCAGCAAAGGAGACAAATTAGGATTTGTATAAAATGGTATGCAGAAATGATGCTCTTTCATATACTACTGTTGCTAGATGGTAAGCTTAAGATTAGGGTTGCAGGTAAACGGTCACTGATGACCCACGTGACCAGTCCGAAAAAGATATATATACATGCCGTCATTGGGAGAAGAAGGCTATAGTTGAAGATGCGGGTTACATTGTTGAGGAGCTTGCTGGCACATATGGTATAAGTTCAGGGCAGTTTTCACAAGTTTGAAAGAACTTAAACTCTGGAAGATCTGCGCACGTTGGATCCCATATTTGTTGTTTGATCACCAAAATCAGGTATGTATCAGAATTTCGACATAATTGTTATAAGCAGGTCAGGTTATGGAACCTGCTATGGAAAACAGTTATCAGACATTGTAAAGGGTGATAGAACGTGGGTTTTGCTTTTCGAGCCACACGGAAAGGAGAATAACAACATGGAAAACAGCCCCAAATAACCCGGCATTCTAGAAATTCCAACACTGTAAAAAATGATAACGCATGACGCGTTTCGAAAGTGTTCCATAGCGAAACATTGCCGTTTCGAGGTGTGCAATACAAAAACACATGACGTTCACTACTGAAACAGCCGTTTCATACTGAAACGGATGTGTTCCGTATGAAACGCGTGTGTTTGGTAGGATAAGTGAAAATTCTGTCTCCTTCCTATGCTTCCTGTGCTGTGTCCCAGAGTTTGGCTCGGGACGATTTTGGTCCGAAATCGGACCATTTTGGTCTGAATTCGAACCATTTTGGTGTTGAGTTCGGCTTTCATTTGATCAGAGAAGGGAAGAAGAAAAAAAAAAAGACTTGAACTCACGATACATACGATAATTGTATAAACATTAAATAGAGAATGACACGGGAAAATTCGAAAGTTCAAACAAGATCTCCACTACAAAAGACTGACAATGGTGTTTAGCCTACACATGGATTTATTTGTTATGGGGCGAATTTGTAATAGGCCGAAATTCGATTTGCGCGATTTTATCTTGGGACGAAACAAGAACCGCCATTTTGAAACGGAAAGATACAGATGCGGGTATATTTGAAAAAAAGAATGTCTTTTATCGAATTATGCAAAGATCTAGAATCTACACAGGAACACGGTGTAAAGGCATTTTCAACAAAATATTTTTGTTATAAGAGAATGTTTAAAAAATAAACGCAGATCCATAAATGAAAAGTGCAATTTCTTTTAGGAGCGTTTCTACTTTCCCCTCCTGCATTTGCTATTGCATTAAACTCCTGCAAAGTTCATGTTCGTTTTGTTTTTGTTTTTTTTTTTTCAATATAAAAACTGTTGTCGAATTCAAACTCGTTCGTCCGTCCGGAAGGAATAATATAATTCTAAAAGAAAACTGATGAAACTTTTTAGATTTAGATCAACGTGAATTCCTCCCATATGTTGTTGTAAATTTTCACAATGGACCAATAACGGCCTGTTTCTCTGTCGGTCTGAAAGATATATTCTTTTGATGAACATAAACTTCAAACATGTGTTTCTTATGATAGCTGATATACAATTTTTATACCCCCTACAATGGAGTGGAGGGGGTATACTTGAACCACCATGGCTGTCTGTCCATCCGTCAATCCATCTGTCTGTCCATAGACACATATTTGTCCAGCAAAATACTCAGACATTTTTTAAGGTAGTGTTCAACTCAAATTTACTCAGTGTTTCTATATATATGAAGTTGTGCATGTGTAATCTTCATAACCCTGCTGTGATTTCTTGCGGAATTATCTCCCCTTGAACTTTTTTCAACTCTTCTACTAAACCATTCTGCATTCTCTGACAAAGACCTGTTTTCATGAAAAGGAGCTGATGGGGATATAATCATGTTTTGTGATAGCTCTAGTTGTTTTTTAATTTAATACCATGTCATGGAAGAAGGGAGCTTGACTTATATTCCCATGATGAACCAATATCTTTTTCATTACTGGACACAATTTATTGAAACTTCATATTTATATCATTTTATCATTAGCTACATTATTATGTGTTTATTTGATAAAATGCCATGTCATCGACAAAGGGGTTTAAATGTATATTTCATGTACCAAAAACTATATGCTTGTCAGCTCATTAGAGCAGATATCTTCTAAAAGCCTTTGATGAAAATTGATGAAACTTCATAAATGTATTCCTTATTGTAGTCTGCTGTTTTTTTTTTTTTTTTTTTTAAGTCTTATTGCACAATGCCAACTTTTAACAGCCCTGAGAAAGAAAGCTTTTGAAAACATTGTAGGAAAACAGGGAAAACCAGCATTTTCTCCTTTTCCCACTATGTATTTTACCCATCCCAAATAAAATTTCAGTTTTTGAAAAATTTACATTTATTTTGTCGTCTGCAAGTGCTTTTGATTTGGACTTGCCCAGAATTTTGTTGTTTGGTAAAGAGTTAATTTCATGTTATGGAAAAAAGGGGCTTGATTTCAATTTCAATTTATATGTAGATCTACCAACATCTCTTTAACTACAGGGCAAATTTCATGAAACTTTATATTGATATTATTTATAATGAGCAACAAGCAATCACTGTCTGTTTTCATTCAATTAAAAGGCCATGTCATAGAAAAAGGTGGCTTAATGTAAAATTCTATGATGGACCAATGACAAAAAGGCCATGTGTACATGCAAAATACAAAACTACTCATATGTTTCTATCAAAAGAGGTCTATATGTTTCTATCAAAAGAGGTCTTTTTTGGCATGGGATATTGTTTCAATTAGATTTAAACTCTTTCTACATGATTTTAATTTAATACTGTTAGGATTGTCACCATCAAAAGTTTTTTTTTTTAATAATTCTGTACAGCAGTAGATATATAGCTTCTTTGGAGTAAAATAACTCTCTGTTCAGTTTTGAGCTTATTCGTTGAATAGTTTTTTAACTCTTTCCCACACAATCCTGACCTTTAACAACCTTTAAAAAGAAGCCTTTTGAAAACATTATTGGAAAAGGAGAAAATGCTGGTTACCAGCATTTTCTCCTTTTCCCACAATGTTTTCTACTCTTCTAAATTCAAGTTTCTATTTTTGAGTCACATTTATTTTGGCGTCTGTAAGTGCTTTCAAGTTTGACCAGTCTAAAATTTTGTTGTTTGGTAAAGAGTTAATCAAGAAAATGTAAAAAATGTCATGAGAGCCAATGGAGGACCGAAGTTTTCATTGGCTGCATGAAATGCTGATTCTCATCAAATTTTACAGATTACGGCTGAATTACATGTACATTCTTACTCATACTGAAAGTGGATAAAATCCAGTAACCTACTACCAGTTATGAAGAGGTTTGAGACCCTATTTGAAGCAGATACAAGATTGAGTAACATGTACGTAAATGTGAGTAAACTAAATTTTGATTGAATTCTGTAAAATATATCAGGGGTTTTCTTTGACTTTCTCAAACAGGGGTCATTTTAGCCTTTTTACACGACTGAAAGAAGGAAAATGAATAAATTTTGGGGGATAGATCTATATATTACAGAAAATTTGAGGGTACCAATTAACCCTTTCCCAAATGACAAATTTTAGTCTGTCCCAAACTCAACGTGTTTGCGGATGAGAATTTTGAACTTTATGGAAATGGCAGAACATTTTCCGATAGGCTAGAAAACACAGGGGGAAAAGGAGAAATTGCTCATAACGAGCAATTTCTCCTTTTCCCACGGTGTATTCTAAAGACTTGTACTGTAGACAAGTAAAAACCAGGGCATGTTTGGGAAAGAGTTAAAGGAAAATAAGGAGTAGGTGAAAACCCTGATATATGTAGATCTATAGTGTGGCCTTAACACACTGTTTTAAACATTTTTTCAAATTACAGGATATGGCAGAAGCAACTTTCACCACAGAAGATTTCTTTTATACTTATAGCGCTTCATTTTACCCCTAAAGCACTGGAACCAACTTACCTTGTTTTTGTGGACAATGTAGATCAAGATCATACTGCACAGAACATGCAGTCTGATCTTAGATCTACACCATCCACTGTTTTGTTACATATTTTGGTACAGCAATATTTCAGATGCTTATCCTATTTAAAATGTCTCTTGGATTAATTCAGCACTTTAAGGGTTAATTGGCCCATTGTTTGGAAGTGTAAATTAGAATTTAAATTAGATTTTCTTTCAGATTCGTTTACTCTCATTGCCATCTAGTTTTGTTTTGAGTATAAAGGTTGAGCATAGAGGAAGGTACATGTAGCTGAAGAATACACTGCTATTTACCATTGAATTTAAAATTCTTTTGCAATCCACAATTCTTTTTTCTATATAAGGATCTTAATTGCAATCACAATTTTCAACAGTCCTGCAAAAGAAACCTTTTAAAATATTGTTGGATAAGGAAAAATATTCTCCTTTTCTTACAATGTTTTCTATCCTCACAAAGACAAAATCATCATGGAGCTACTTTCAGTCTGTGGCCTGCAAATGCTTTCAAATGCTTTCAATCCAGACCAGTTTGGTAATGACTAATGAGTTAACTCTTTACCAAACAACAAAATTTTAGACTAGTCCAAATTAAAATCATTTGCAGATTACAAAAAGTGACTGAAAATTTGAAATTTGTTTTGTGAAGGATAGAAAACATTTTGAGAAAAGGAGAAAATGCTGGTTACCAGCATTTTCTCCTTTTCCCACAATGTTTTCCAAAGGCTTCTTCCTCAGGGTCACTAAAAATAGGCATTGTGTGGTTAAGGGTTAAGTCTGTATACCATTAGATGAAATATAGGATTTCCCATAATGTAAAGCATTTGCACAGTGCAAATTAGATGAATTTCAAATGATGGGGCTACAAAAGATAGATCAGTGGGTTACAAAAGATTGTGGGAAAAGTGGTAGCCAACATTTCACTTTCCCCATATTTTTTGTGGTTTTCTTCCCCAGGTGAAAACAACAGATTATATGACAAATGGATGATGCTGCACATTGTACAGGATAAGTGGATAACACTGATTGTTTGGCAAGCAATTGAGTCTGAAGCCGCCAATAAATGGAGAAATTGTGAGAAGACAAAACTTTTTGCTAAGGTAGCAAGGTATGTGCTGTATTCTAATAATGTATCAAACCATTTTACAGCCAACTGCATAAAGTTCAACCCATTACCACACAATCCCTAATTTTGACGCCCCTGAGAAAGAAGCCTTTAGAAAACATTGTGGGAAAAGGAGAAAATGCTGGTAACCAGTATTTTCTCCTTTTCCCACAACGTTTTCTACCTTCACAAAGCAAATTTCAAATTTTCAGTCACTTTTAATTTGTTGTCTGCAAATGCTTTCGATTTGGACAAACCTAAAATGTTGTCATTTTCTAATGAGTTAAGCATTGTTATACGCTTTCCTATGTTGGTATCAAACTATTGGCAGGGACAGCACTTTATGATCTACATCCAAACTTTTGACGCTCATAGTAATTGTTCATTTACCGTTAAAATTGGAGAAGAATATGGTGCAAAATTTGTGGTAGTTGAACTTTTCAAGCCAAAGCTCAAGAGTTTTTGTTGACCCTTATGGAGAAAGCTTTTGAAAACATTGTGGAAAAGGGATTAAATGCTGGTGTCAGCCATTTTATCCTTTCTCACAGAGGTTTCTAGATTTTGAAAATCATATGTAATTATTTAAGGCCATAATGATTATTTTTCTTAGACTTTCAATGCTTTCAGTTTCAACCTGAGTGCAATTTTGTGAAGAGTCAGGAATAATTCTGTTGCTTTTATTTAACCCTTTCCCAAACGACAAGTTTTCAACTCTTCCAAACCCAAAGAGTTTGCAGATGACAATTTCAAATTTGATAAAAATGGCAGAAAGTTCTCCAAATGGGTAGAAAACACTGTGGGAAAAGGAGAAATTGCTCATTACGAGCAATTTCTCCTTTTCCCACAGTGTTTTCAAAAGACTTGTACTGCAGACACGTAAAAACAAGGGCTTGTTTAGGAAAGGGTAAAGGTCCCTCTCAAAATAAAATTGCTATAAAGCCTGAAATTCACCTGAGCTGAAAGTGTTCAAATATGCTTGATCTTTGGCCGTCCTTCCATTATAACTTTTTACTTAAAAAGTTCTCCGAAACTGACTTGCAGATTTTTCAGACATTTTTATACAAATGCTTCTTTGACAACCATGCTCCAACATTGCTTGAATAGTTCAGTTCCTTTAAATGGTACAGCCACCAGAGTTAATAACAAGAATCTTAACCTTTACTACAAACCTAAACTTTTAACAGCCATAAGAAAGAAGCCTTTTCAAAAAATCGTGGATGAAGGAGAAAATACTGGTAACCAGCATTTTTGTCCTTTTCCTATGTTGCTTTCTCTCCCTGAAAACCAATTTTCAATTTTTGAATCACATCATTCATTTTATTCATTTTTTTAAAGGGGGGGGGTCTGTTAATGCTTTTAATTTGGACATGTCTAGAATTTTGTTGTTTGATAAAGGGGTAAATCATATTCCAGCTAAAACATTGTGGAGATAATTATGAAATAATTTTGAAAAAATGTTTTCTGAGTATCCATTTACCCCCCCAAAACAAGATGGCCATCACAGCTGAATATTGAAAACCCTGTTAACAACACTTCCCCTTGAAATAGATGGAGTTTTTAAATATTAGCAGACATGTTGCTTTGGTGATCATATACCAAATTGGCAAAAGTAGTTCAGCTTTGTGTACAGTATCACAATTTTCTCTCTGGTTGTTTCAGATTTAAGAAGTGAAAAAACTTGAACAGATTTTGAAATCTTCCCCAGTCCCCACTGTAGGCAACTTGATTGATAGCTAATGAGAATCAAGGCAGATTGAGAACATGGCAGTTGCTTTTGACAGTCAGTTTTGACGGTGGCTATTTTGATGGAGTTTTATTATTTAACTGGTATAGAATATCCTAAAGGATTTTTACAATAGACATTGGCTCAAAAACAATTTGATAACTAACTACAGTAACGGTAATGGTTCGATTTGATGAATAACTGATATTATTTCTTGGACATGTTTTTAATAAATGGGGGGAAAATTTTAATCGTTCTTTGGTTACAGGTTTTCAGTTCCCTTTTATACTCGGGCCAAAAACACAGCGCTTGAATTGAAACACATGAAGTGTTCATCCTTCATCTGCAGAGGACTTGGTGTGTTGTAAAACGGCACGCCATTTGTGTGAAACATGTAACGTGTTTCAATTTTGAAACATGTGACATGTTTAAAACTGGAACACTAATGTTTTCCTGCCTGAATGCCATGTGTTTCGAAAGGGAACACGTGAAACACCGGATGTGTTTACCCGAAGTGTTCATGTGTTGAAAAAGTGTAAAAAGGGATGTGTTTCGCTTTTAAACGCGTCACATGTTTCAGTTTTTACTGGAACACTTATGTTTTCCCATCTGAACATGTGACACGTTCCATATTAATGTGACACGTTCCATATCAATGTGTTTAAAAAGTGTAATGTTCAGAAAAATGTGTTTCAATATGTGTGCAAAGCTGAAACATCTGTATTTACAGTGAAGTGGGTTTGTATGCATTATTCTTAATGCTTGTGTATGTTTTTCTCTTTTTCAGCCCCAGAATACGTCGCTGTAATAGTAAAGGTTTATCTACTGTTGTGAACCATTAAACAGAAGTCCGCCCGCCTACCAACCGGAGTGCGAGGACTTAAACTACTCAATGCTAACGCCCCTGCACACAAGTCAGCCCTCGTTACAGATTATTTGAAAGCTAACGGACTTCATACTTTGACTCAACCATCATATAGTCCAGACCTGACACCTTGTGATTTCTGGCTAAACCTGAATTTTAAACAGTGTCAAACAGGAAGAAGGATAGAGACCTCACAGCTGTTGGTCGTGCATTATTTCAATTTACTAGCCTCTACCAAAATCGGAGATGCATTTTCGAACATTTAAAAAAGTGTGTTCAAGTAAAAGGAGATTACTTCGAAGAACTGGAATGGGCAATATGAGCAGGTAGGTACAGTTTTACAAACCCATATATCCATTATCAGAACTTTGAAAATAGCCCTCGTATCTAGACAGCAGGTTTGATCTTTGCATATTACCCCCTTCAAAGACGTGTCTTTGCCGAAGAATCATTCTAAAAATTTCCAAAAAGACGCGGATGAATATGACTGAACATGAGCCATGTCTTGGTAAAGCAGGGCTCGTATTCACCAACCATTCTTAAGAACGTTTTTTGTCTTATTCTCCAGAATTTTCTGTACTTGAAAGTAACGTAACTTCTGATTGGCTAAACCATTCGGTTTAGCCAATCAGAAGTTACGTTACTTACAAATGTAGCAAATCTTGGAGATTAAGACTAAGAATATTTTCAAGAATGGTTGGTGAATACAGGCCCTGGTGTCGAGCATCTCCTTGGCTTATCCCACTTCCGATAAACTTCAGATAAAGTCAGGAACTATTTTTTACACTCGTAATATTCGTCAGATTTAGATTTGTGAGTTAAGCGCTACTCACTGACCTTTTTGCGGACAGCGTAGATCAAGATCAGACTGCACAGAACGTGCAGTCTTGATCTTGGATCTGCACTGTCCGTTAAGGAGATGTTATTTCCCAAAAACATACTTTCAAAATAGCAACATATGGGTTTTACTATCAGATCGAAAATTTCGTTTACGTTATTTAGCGGGTATGTTTTTAATAGACATTTGCAAAGCCTTTCAAATTTGACAAGTCTTACAAATAGCCACTTGGTTAAAAGACAAGTAATGCCATAGTTGTTGGTTATTGAACTTTATACCAATTCTTTAACCCTTTCCCACATAATCCCTACTTTTAACGACCCTAAGAAAGACGCCTTCTGAAAACATTGTGGGAAAAGGAGAAAATGCTGGTAAACAGCATTTTCTCCTTTTCCTTCAATGTTTTCTACACTGCTGGAAATAAATTTCTATTTCTGAGTTGCGTTCAATTTGTGGTCTGGTCAGTTTGGACCAGTCTAAAATTTTAAATCGTTTGGTAAAGAGTTGAGACTCAGCCTTACCTTTGCCGAAGATTCTAGTTTTTGGGTGCTCTCCTGTCTGCTTATACTTCCAACATACCAAGTTTCAGCTTCCAGGGGGTCCTGTCATAAACAGTGAAAACGATACAAGTAATTTATAAACCATGTTGGTTAAATATGGTGCATTTCGAGAGTTTGCAGGCCTCTGATTGACTTGCCTCTGAAAAAGCAATCGCTCATAAGGTCTACGAAACATATACATGTGAGAGAGAGAGAGAGACTGCGAAAACAACGTGAGAGAGACAGACACTAGGGTAGACAAACAGAGAGAGAGAGAGAGAGGTGGGAGACACAAGAGAGAGAGTGGAGAGAGAAAGAGAAGCTTTTTACCCAGTTTGACAAATTCCAGTGCTTGCTACTTAAGTCGGGAAACATCTTATAAGAAAATATAAAATACAAGTAAAATGACAAAAAAGTGAACAGTTAAGAACTTTCGGCAGAAGAATGGCTTGCTCGTCCTGGGCTCTCGGTGGCGACGATAAATAAACGTAAATTCAATCTATCGGAAGATATAGCAACCAATAGTGACGGTAAGGAACACAGAAATACACTGGAGAGACACAAACACAGATCTATAGGTACAAATACAGAGACAGACAAAAAAGAAGGAAACCGAAATAGGATAGATACAAAGAGATGCTCATTTACCTTGACATTGAATATCGTCTCATAAGCTGGTTCAAGTTCATTATAGTCTGGTTCCGGTTCCGGTTCCAATTCTGGAGCTGACGGGATGACAGGTGATTTGTCTATTAATGGCCACTTGATCTTCTGTTTGACATATATAAGATTTGATATCAGTCGGTGCTTGATATGTAGAGTTTATTTCATCACCTTGTGGGTAATATGGGGAAATATTTGACGAAAAAAGGAAAGGTATGCGAAAATAACGACTGCCTTACGGCACTCGTTATTTTAGCGGACTTTTCCCTTTTGAGGCAAATACATGTATTTCCTCATATTAACCACAAGCTGATAAAATGAATTAGATTATATAAATTATACAGCTGTATATTATATTTCCTCTTATTATTTTGTCAACGAACTCCATTTTTAAAACTGGTGATCTCAAGTCAATTAACCAGATTTTCGGCAGGAGGAAAATATTCATTTTAACGGGGAAATAATTCCCCCCAGCTTAAATTATGACATTTCTTTACCCATAACATTTCTAAAAATAGACACATGAAATATAATAGAGTTTTATTTAACCCTACCCTGCTGTTTTACTTAAATGAAACGTTGAAGCCAATACAAACAACTTGCACTTGACTTTTGATATTTTTTTAGGGGGGGGGGGGGGGGGGGAAAGAGACATTATATTCTTATTGGTCAGTGTAGATCTAAGATCAGATTGTACGTTCTATACACTGTGATCTTGATCTACATTGTCAGCACAAAGTCAGTGTATCGGGCTTAACAGCAAAAGCGAGTCTTTGCGAGTCTAATAACATTGTCTTTCTTGTTGAGTATAATAAATTTTATCTCAAAAGCCAACTAATATAAGATTCTTTTTATCACATAACGATATTTCACAAATTATAGATCAGGAGATGAAACACTATAATTGGCCTTCAACACCCGAAAAGGTGCATTCAGACATGTGCGTAAAGTGTAGTCTCGGATCAGCCTGCGCAGTCCGCGCAGGCTAATCCGAGACTACACTTTCCGTTTTAATGAAAGTTTCTGTTTTGAACATATCCACTGTAGCACAAAATGTAATGTAGTCGTGAAGTGCCGTCTCGGATTAGCCTGCGTGGATTGCTCAGGCTGATCCGAGACGACACTTTACGCAAATGCCCGAATGCCCCATTTCGCGTGTCGCAGGCCATATAATAGACGCAACCGCGGTCATATCAATGACACCCATAGACCTTCCTCTCTTTTCTCGCAATGTTTTGAAAGCTGTCTTATCAAGGGTTGTTAAAACACGGGAGTGTTTGAAAAGGGTTCGAAAAAAAAATAATCCAAGCAATGAATACCCGTTCCATCTCTGGAGTTTTCAGGCGTGGTCTCGTCTCGGGAGGTTGACTAGGGGACATCTTTCCTGTACAGTTGCCATCAGATGGCGCTGTGTCATTATGGGACGTTTGTGGTTGCAGCACGGGATACAGTCGTCTTGGAACAATTGGGGCTGTAAGACAGGGTAGTACTGGTCAGTAGAAAATTAACCCTTTACTCCACAGATACTCATTTCTACACATTGCTCGTATGAGCCTTTGGAAAACATTGTGGCAAAAGGTGAAATTGCTCGTGACGAGCAATTTCACCTTTTGTAACAATGTTATCAATGCTATCAAAAGGCACTATATAGACATAGGAAACTGCTTCATCCTTGCTGTTATTTAGTGTCAATCAGAGATACCATAGAAATGCCTTATGGAGTAAAGGGTTAAGGCTTGGAGAGCAGTTTTATGAGTTAAAACGTTGGTTAATGACTTATTAAAGATTAATTACGATGAACAGGGCATCCATCCGTGCTATCCTTGAGGTCATTTTTGGCATTTCTTTGCACCAAGGCATTCCATAGGTAAAACAGTCTTCAGCTGTGTATTGTCATTTTTAAAAAAACTCGTGGGCTAAATTGTATACGACATTTGCCAAGGCACGCATCATGCAAATTCATTTGATCAAAATGATAATACATAAACAAAAATGTAAGATCCTCTATATGAAGAGAATTATAAAGGAATTATAAAAGAAACTGTGGACAGGTTTTTTTTTTCTATCAAGGGTGAAATGGAACCACAGAACGCGCAGTCTGATCTTGGATCTACACTGTGAGATGATTACAAATTTCTTTTCCTCTAAAAGGAGTCTGAAATAGCAAAATCTGGGTTTTTACTATAGGACTGAAATCTTCAATTTACTTCTCCACCAGGTTAAGTGTAATGACATGTGCCACATTTCATGCATTGAATATCTCTAAATGTTCAATGAAAATTAGGCCTGGCTATCGTTTTTCAAACGGCGAGCTGCTGAAAATGGCTTTGAGAAATCAACTTTGATCAGTATATATACACCATGGGACTGAAAGTTTCACCTAACTGTAGGAAAAGGTTCGAAATCATCGAGGGCCGCAAACGGAACACTTTTTTATGTCACAGATTCTGCTTGCGGTCCTCGCTGCTTTCGTTACCGTGTACCGAAATATGAAAAAAAAATATGAAAGTGTACTGCTAAAAAAAAATATGAAAGTATGAACTGTGGCTATTCACTATATGCTGATATATGTTTATTAAGTACAAGATTGAACAGTATCTTGATAAAATTGTGGCCCGTCACACGAAAAGGGACTGGACTGTCTGGGAATTTCGTACATCAATTATATGTATACAGATCAAAGACAGTGCAGGTCAGTTTAAGTTGATAATTCAAAAATGATGGTATAGTTAAGGTGGAGTGACCAATTCTCATACAGAAAATATCATAAAAGCGAAAAGTGTCGACCCTAGTCAGACTGCGCTTCCGCGCAGTCTGACCAGGGTCGACAGTTTTCGCAGTTCCCAGGAGGTCCCTTTTTGGATGACGGGTCATAAATCGTTACAAAGGGAAACTCGCGCAGATAAACATTGAGAAATGGCTGTTCGTTATCAGTGATCCTCTCTGCAGGCAGGCTTTTAACTTCCTCGCAACGAAACTATTAATCCTGACAGCGACAAAGATATAAATATGGTCTTATAAGAACAGTATAGATTAAGATCAGGCTGCTCAGAACGTTCAGTCTGATCTTAGATCTATCTGTACTGCTCGCTTGATTAGTAAAGCCCTAAAGACAGTTGTTTAAGCGTTACAGTGGATCGTTTTTTTAGCCATCGATGGAAGGCAAGCTTGTATTAAACCTTTCCCGTACAACAAAATTTTACACTGGTTGAAAATGAAAGCACATGCAGTAGACATAATAAAGGCTCTAATTTGTAACTCAAAAATTGAAACTTGTCCCCGACAGAGTAGAAAACATTGTGGGAAAAGGAGAAATTCCTGGTAACCAGCATTTTCTCCTTTTCCCACAATGTTTTCAAAAGGCTTCTATCTCAGGGTCGTAAAAACCAGGGATTGTTTGGGAAAGGGTTAACTTCGCAAAAAAGATTTAACCGTTTACTATATATGCAAAGCCATTTTAACCACCCTGAAGAGGGAGCCCTTTGAAAATATTGTTGAAAAAGGAGAATATACCAATAACCAGCACTTTTTCAATGATAGAAGTCACCAGTAGCGCTACTTTTCCTTTGCTGTCTGCAAGAGCTGCCGATTTTGGGCAAATCTATGCATTTTTTGGGGGGGGTTAAGAGTTTAATCTGGTTAAATTACGTAAAATGCGTAATCTTAACCAGGTAAATTTGATATGTCATCTCCGAAGTTTAGTTATTTGTGCAGTTATCTATTCATACTACGCTGAAACGAACTTCTAAATGGCCACTTTTAAGCTGTAATTTCCCGTAGACGTTGTCTCCCGTCCTCTGCCTACAAAAGGGACAGGTTATTTGGTTTAATTTTTTGCAGAATAATTGACCGGTCTGAAAACATACAAAGTTCTGAAGAAAATTCGTTCAATTTTTATCGCGGAAGAAACTTATTTGTCGTTCATTCACTCAACGTTGTGAATTGAAAAATCAAGTTTTTGAAAACTTCATTTGAAAACTACTGTGAAAACCTTTTCGAGAGCAAAAATAAAATGACCAGCAACACGCCTAAAGGATCACATTTCTTTTTCACAGAGAATAATTTTTATGTTTTTTGTCATTGCTTGCAAAAGTTCAGTAAATGATGCTTCTCTTGTTTATACTGTTTTGGCTGGTAGACACGACGCATGCGCAAAAATCTAGTTTCCCCCCTTTTTTTTTTGAAAAAGAAAGTCATTCTGTTTGCAAAATCGAGAACCTTTTCATCACAATACCACGGTTAACGTCCAGATATATGTAACAATTTGTTTTTGTTAACATTTCTTTTACTTGCTGCAATTTATTGGAGAAACAAAGGTGGCCGTTTAGAAGTTCGTTTCAGTTTATATAGCCAACAACTAGCGAAAAAGGGGATACGGACATTTGCGTAAAGTTTCGTCTCGGATCAGCCTGCGAAGCACGCGCAGACTTATCCCAACCGAAAGTTTCCGTTTTTATGAATGTTCTGCTTTTTGCAAATCTTCTTTAGAACAAAATCAAATGTAGTCGTAAAGTGCCATCTTGGATCAGCGCAAGCAAGCTGATCCGAGACGACACTTTACGCAAATGTCCGGATACGCTTTTTTTTTTAGCTCACCTGAGCACGAAGTGCTCATGGTGAGCTATTGTGATCGTGCTGTGTCCGTCGCCCGTCGTCAACTTTTTACCTTGTGTACGCTCTAGAGGCCACATTTTCAGTCCGATACCCATGAAAGATGGTCAGGATGTTTGCCTCGATGAAATCTCGGACGAGTTCGAAAATGGGTCATGTCGGGTCAAAAACTAGGTCACCAGGTCAGATCTTAGAAAAACCTTGTATACGCTCTAGAGGCCACATTTTCAGTCGGATACTCATGAAAGAAGGTCAGGATGTTTGCCTGGATGATATCTCGGACGAGTTCGAAAATGGGTCATGTGGGGTCAGAAACTAGGTCACTAGGTCGAATCTTAGAAAAACCTTGTGTACGCTCTAGACGCCACATTTTCAGTCGGATACTCCTGAAAGCTGGTCAGAATGTTTGCCTGGATGATATCTCGGACGAGTTCGAAAAAGGGTCATGTCGGGTAAAAACCTAGGTCACTAGGTCGAATCTTAGAAAAACCTTGTGTACGCTTTAGAGGTTAAATTTTTAGTCGGATACTCATGAAAGTTGGTCAGGATGTTTGTCTTGATGATATCTCGGACAAGTCTAAAAATGGTTCATGTCGGATCAAAAAGTAGATCTCTAGGTCAAATCTTAGAAAAACCTTGTGTACGCTCTAGAGGCTACATTTTCAGACCGATACCCATGAAAGTTGGTCAGGATATTTGCCTCGATGAAATCTAGGACGAGTTAAAAAATGGGTCATGCAGGTCAAAAACTAGGTCAATGGGTCAAATCTTAGAAAAACCTTGAGTAAGCTCTAAAGGCCACATTTTCAGTCGGATACTCATAAAAATTGGTCATGATGTTAGCCTGGATGATATCTCGGACAAGATCGAATGGGTCATGTGGGGTCAAAAACTAGGTCACTAGGTCAAATTTTAGAAAAACCTTGCGTATGCTCTAGAGGCCACATTTTCAGTCCAAAACTCTTGAAAGTTGGTCAGAATGTTTGTCTTGATGATATCTCGGACAATTTCGAAAATGGGTCATGTGGAGTAAAAACTAGGTCACTAGGTTAAATCTTAGAAAAGCCTTGTGTACGCTCTAGAGGCCACATTTTCAGTCCAAAACTCTTGAAAGTTGGTCAGAATATTTGCCTTTATGATATCTTGGACGAGTTTGAAAATGGGTCATGTGGAGTCAAAAACTAGGTCACCAGGTCAAATGTTAGAAAAACCTTTTGTTTGAATGTTTGCCTTGATGATATATTAGACGAGTTTGAAAATGGGTCATTGGGGGTTAAAAACTAGGTTACCAGGTCAAATCTTAGAAAAACCTTGTATATGCTCTGGATGCCAAATTTTCAGTCCAACATTCTTGAAAATTAGGCAAAATGTTTGCCTTTATAATATCTTGGATGAGTATGAAAATGGGTCATGTTGGGTTAAAAACTAGGTCAATAGGTCAAATGTTATAAACACCTTTTGTATGCTCTGGAGGACACATTTTCAGTCTGATACTCCTAAAACTTGTTCATGATATTTGTCCTGGTAATACCTTGAATGAGTTTGAAAATGGGTCATTTGGAGTCAAAAACTAGGTCAATGGGTCAAATATTAGAAAAACGTTGTGTACACTCTAGAGGCTACATTTTCTGCCTGATACTCTTCAGACTTGGTCAGAATGTTTGTTTTGGTGATGTCTCAAAAGAGTTTGATAATGGGTAATTGTCGGGTCCAAAACTAGGTCACTTGGTGAAATCTTAGAAAAACCTTTTGTACGCTGTAGAGGCCACATTTTCAGTCCAATACTCATGAAACTTGGTCAGAATGTTTTTCTTATTGATATCTCAAAAGTGTTTGATGATGGGTAATGTCTGATAAAAAACTAGGTCACTTGGAAACTAGATGGTTCATGTTTGGTCAATAAACTCAGGTGAGCGATTTCAGGGCCATCATGGCCCTCTTGTAATTATAAAGAGGATTTCGAAGTTATCTGGGACAAATCTTGTTTAAGAACGTAGCAATTGTTTAGAAATTTCTGCGTGTTTACCCTTAGGCTGCTAATGCAAATGCGACCTTCTGGCCTTTTGCGGACACTGTAGATCAAGAACGTGCAGTCTGATCTTGATCTACATTGTCCGATAAAGAGAAAAAATCCAATGTGTTGAAAGTAGCGAAAAGTCACAGAACTGAAGGCGGACTTACGTGGAACGTCACAAACTGGGCAATTATTTGCCCTCTGTTGGAATGAACTGGTTGCTGTAGCTTGTACACACGCTAGACAGAGATCATGTCCACACGGTAGTGTTCTGACATATATTTCTTGTACAGCACAGAACGAACATGCTGTAACAAATGAAAAGTGTAAACCATATTTAAGCCTTTACTCCATAGATTCTCATTTTGATGTATCAACAACAGACAGCTTTTGAAAACATTGTAACGAGCAATTTCTCCTTTTCCCACAATGTTTTCCACTCAATCAGATATTTGTATCCTCATTTGTCCATATCTTTGACTTCATAATCTGTATTTGCTGCTGAAATGTAAGAGCCTCAAATTGGTTTATCAGGTAAACGGATAATATAGGAAATAAAACGTCGGGGTTTTTTATCTTTTTTTCTCCCATAAGAAAAAAAAAACTATAGAAAACAGATTTTGTTTTTTGTATTTTTATCTTATAAAAAAAATATTAAAAAAAACTCGCCAAAACAATTTTTTTTTTGCCATTTTTTTTTTGGTAAAAAAGAACTGGAGAAAACGAATTGTTATGTCGTAGGAACGAGATAAATGAAAAAAAAAATGCACATGTCACCTCAGTGCCATCGAATATAATGAAATTATACAGTATTGAAAGTGGTTTTTTTTTTCTCTCTGGAAAAAAAATGGAAGCTGTAAAAAAAATAAATAAATTGTTGATAAATGAATATTTATTTATTTTATTTATTCAGTTTATTTCCCCCGATGGAGAATGTAAAACGTGTCTTTTACAAAACTTAATAATGAATCTAGTTCAAAAAATGAAAAAAATGAGGAGGAAGATTAACATAATTATATTGCTGTTGTTGTAGTTGTGGTGGATGTGGCGGCGGTGGCGTCGAACTTTCGTAATGAGGGCCATTCTTCAGTTATTTCCCTTGATTCTTCTCCAATACTACATTGGTCCTGATAAGAGGATTACTTAGATTTTATCCTTGATTTTCTTGCACTGAACAGCTATGTTCTTGAGATGATATTGCAAGTAAATGTAGTCAGATTGTTTTACAAATCAAAATGTGTGTAGTTCCTGATGATTAAGAACAAAATTTGAATTGAATTACATGCCAGCCTACACAAACATTATAAATCATTATCATACTTATCGCAACATCCCCAAGGGAACCAAGGATAAAAACAAAGGAATACATGTAAAAGGACCACTGTGTTATTTGGTTACCTTTTGGGTTTATCTGGTAAGGGAGATAATTTAATTTCCAAGAATGGCTCCCATTGGTCTTCAAGACGAAAATGGGGAAAAAAAAAACGGCATCAAATGGCAATCATCGGGTGGGTGGCGCTGACCGATAATTTGTACTGTAAAGCACTATGCTGACTTCCCCGTTGTAGACCGGTATCATGTTTACCAATGTTCACAAATTATTGTGGGCTAACTATAACACTTAATTGTATATAAGAATTAACCCTTCGGCTACTAAGCGCAACCCACCGACCTTTTGCGGATAGTGTAGATCCAAGATCAGACTGCACAGAACTTGCAGTCTGATCTGGGATCTATACTGTCCGATAAGGATGTATCATTTCGCAAAATTGCCTTTGAAAATAAACTTTTTATTGAGAGTCGGTTTGAAAGTTTGATTTAAATTCATTTTGGCAGGATAAGGTTTAAATGAGATGTCCAATATTCCACAAAGCCTACTTCGGTAAAGTACGTCTTCCAAAATCCCTCATTTGCTATACGTAACTATTCTTACATATGACTATTTTGTAAAAAACACATAAAACAGGTATCCATGGCAATAGCCGAAGAGTTCAGTTTAAACATATTTATTTTATATCGATTGAGAAACAAGTTCTGACAACTTATACTAATCTCTCTCGATTCTGCTTCCTGGGAACTACACCAGTACCCGCGCCGAACGGGTGGGCCAATGAAAATCCCAAAGTTGACACCCGCTCCCAGGTATCGAACTCTGGACCTTTTATGGTTAATAGTTTAAACATATTTATTTTACATCGATTGAGAAACAAGTTCTTACAACTTACAGTAATCTCTCTCGATTCTGCTTCCTGGGAACTACACCAATACTCGCGCCGAATGTGTGGGCCAATGAAAAATCCCAAAGTTGAAACCCGCTACCGGGTATCGAACTCGGGACCTTTAGGTTATGAGGCTGACGCTCTACCTAACAGCCACGGACACCACGCCGAAGAGTTTAACGACGAGAAATGTCTTAAGTTCTATGGCACCATCCTATACTACTTCTGAGCACTACGTCTTACAGCAACAAGAAACAACAGAAATTGCTTACCTCCTTTGCTGTTATTTTTCTGCGACGTAACATCCTTATCGGGAATCAAATAAATATTTGTTTTGAATCCATGCACCCCTTCCTTCGGCACTTTTATATCACACCTACAAACGGGGCAATCGAACTTTTTCCCTTTTCCGGCATTGTTTATAAGCTTTATCAGACAACTTTGGCACAGTGTATGAATACACGGTAGAAGTTTTGGCACTATTTCCTGTTTATTGAAACTCTCGAGACACACCGAACATTCGAACCGGGAAACCGTACCAGCCATTTTGGTATGATTTTGCAATCACGTGATCAAGGTCGTTATCAGATCCGTTAGTGTTTACCTCCACTGATATCGGTATGTGTTTGTTATCATGACACGCTTGTAAATTTTCTTTTAAATCCTTTACCTAACAATCTCTATTCTTTTACGACCCTGACACAGAAGCGTTTTGAAAATATTGTGGAAGAAGGAGAAAATGCTGGTAACCAGCATTTTCTCCTTTTCCCACAATGTTTTCTACCCCTACTGGAAACATATTTCAGTTTTTTCAGTTAGATCTACCTTTGTTTTGTCGTCTGCAAGTGCCCTCAGTTTAGACCAGTCTAAAACTTTGTCGTTTGGTAATGAGTTAACCTTCACTGAACAATATCGTTTTCTGTGGACCATGAAAAGCAAGCCTTTGAAATCATTACGAAAAAAAAAAGAGAGAGGGAAAATGATTGTTACCGCAACGCTTTTTTTCCCGTCTTACAGGGGTAACCACCTACGTCATAGCATACGTCATCGGAGACATTTTAAATCCACCATTTTCGTTTTAAAATGTAAGTTTTTTCAGTTTGTACATTATTGTTATTGAAGATCTGTCCAAACAAAGCAGTGCATATGGTACCTGACAACTTTCTTCATTAGTATACATTGATATTTTGTTCATTAGTTTTGTTGATTTTGCAATTACCTCCGCACAATTTTCGAAGCCGGTGACACATGTGCGATTTAACAATAGATGTCGTATACAATGCCGTTAAGAATAATTGTATTGACGTGTTTAGAGCTACAACATTGTTTCATGGCATTTTGATTTAACGAATAAGACAAATATATTTACTGTCACCAGATGAAGTAGGTATTCTAAGTAAATTTTACATACATATATCTTTTTAACCCTTTTCCAAACAATCACTGGTTTTTACGGACCAGGAATAGAAGCCTTTTGAAAACATTGTGGGAAAAGGAGAAATTGCTGGTAACCAGCATTTTCTCCTTTTCCCACAATGTTTTCTACCCTATCATATAGAAAAACCATCTTTTTAGCTACTGTTAATTTGTCATCTGCAAAATGCTTTCAATTTGGTCTGGTCGAAAATTTGCCGTTTGCGAAAGGGTTAAAGTAATTAATCTGCACTTTGCGCACATAATGGCGGCCATTCCGACACCTCTACTATGACGTAGGATGGTCGTCGTTTGAGCCTATTTTAATTTGGGATCTGCAAATGCCTTTAAAATATGTTTTGATATGTACGATTCTGACAATTTCCCGACGTGTACGAAATCAACGGAGATAATTCACCTACCTTTAGCACTGTATCCAAACATCTAATTATGCACAAACTATACTTTAATTATTTACTGGTCTTCAATAATATTGAAGACCGAGTCAATGATTTTACCCCTCATTCTGCTAAATAACAAAATGATATTTTCAATTCGAAAATAACAAAACAAAAATACTGTTTCAAAGGTACTTTTGGAGAGTTGATATCTCATCGGACAGTGTAGATCCAAGATCAGACTGCACGTTCTGTGCAGTCTGATCTTGATCTACACTGTCCGCAATAGGTCAGTAAGACGCGCTTAGCAACCGTATGGTTAAACTGTGTATTATGATTCCCTTAGGAATATTTAGTGGATTTAACATATAAGTTATAACTATAGATTAACAAAATCAATCTTGTTCATTAATCGCCTTAGTTCTAAGGTAGAATGCCCTTCGACATGCAGACACCTCATCAAAATCAAAAAGTATCGATCAACAGACTGCAGTGCAGGCTCATCTGGGTCGACAATATACAATACAATACAATACCTTTATTCACTCAGTTCCTTTTACAGAAAACAAGAGGTAAATGTACATGAAACCAATTGACGCGACACATATTTAAAGTTACGCATCGGTTTACCTAACAGCGAAAAGGTAGCAAAACATAAAGCGAAAGTAAATACCTGGAATCGATAAAACAAATTATTTTTGAAAACTACTGTGAAAACCTTTTCGAGAGCAAAAATAAAACTAACATTAAATGACCAGCAACACGCGTAAACGGGCACTCAGAAACCGGCGTAAAGTGTCGTCTCAGATCAGCCTGCGCAGTCCGCAAAGACTAATTCAAAACGAAACTTTCCATTGTTGTTTAATTTTCTGTTTTTGCGCAGGTCTAATGCATAACAAAAATCTAATGTAGTTGTGAAGTGCCGTCTCGGATTAGCCTGTGCTGACTTCGCAGGCTGATCCGAGACGACACTTTCCGAAAATTTCTGAATGCCCCCTTTTGCGTGTTTCAAGCTTTTAATATTCTTTTCAAGGGTTTGTCGATCAGGACTCAAACTTGACGAAATCAAATCTTGTAAACTGTAATAAAGGGTACATTGACGATAAAGGGGACATCAAATGCTTTTAAAAATCATGTCAAACAATAAAAGTTCTTGCAAATCTGGCTTTGAAGCTGATTTCTACAAAGTTTCTGGTGTAAAAAAGAACCATTTGTTGTCAGAGCTTGAAACGAATCTAATGAAAGACAGAAGAATAATGAAGAAAGGTGCTAAAGGGAGATAACCACAATCGCGATTTTAAATTTGACAAACAAGAGTTGTCTCAAACTTGGGCTTTGTAGTATATCTTGGACCCAAACTTGACGAAATTAAATCTTGAAAACTGTAATAAAGGGTACATTGACGATAAAGGGGACATCAAATGCTTTTAAAAATCATGTCAAACAATAAAAGTTCTTGCAAATCTGGCTTTGAAGCTGATTTCTACAAAGTTTCTGGTGTAAAAAAGAACCATTTGTTGTCAGAGCTTGACATGAATCTAATGAAAGAATAATGAAGAAAAGGGCTAAAGGGAGATAACCGCAATGGCGATTTTAAATTTGACAAACAAGAATTGTCTCAAATTTGGGCTTTGTAGTATATCTTGGCAGCTACTTGTTTGGGTGGTTAGTTTAACTCATTACCAAACGACAATATTTTAGGCTTGTCCAAATTGAAAGCATTTGCAGACGACAAAATAAAAGTGACTGAAAATTTAAAATTAGTTTTGTGAAGGGTAGAAAACATTGTTGGAAAAGGGGAAAATGCTGGTTACAAGCATTTTCTCCTTTTCCCACAGTGTTTTCAAAAGGCTTCTTTTTCCAGGGGCGTCAAAAGTAGGGATTGTGTTGTAATGGGTTAAACATATTTATTTTACATCGATTGAGAAACAAGTTCTTACAACTTATACTAATCTCTCTCGATTCTGGTTGATTTATTAACCCTTTACCACACGAAAAGATTTTAGACCTGTCGGAGTTGAAAACATTTGCTGATTACAGTTTCAATGTGGTTCGTATGAAATGAGTTTTCTTTGATCGTGTAGAAAACATTGTGGGAAAAGGAGAAAATGCTGGTAACCAGCATTTTCTCCTTTTCCCACAATGTTTTATACAGAAGTCCTCTCTGTCAAGGGTGTAAAAAGTCGGCATTGTGTGGTAATAGGTTCAACAGCTTTTTACGGAAATTTTGTCAGTCCCTGATACAACAGACCACTTAATCTTCTGGTATAAAGGATGGGTATTCGTAATACTCTGTCCGAGGACACTCAAAAACAACCAGTATAGTATCAGGATATTTGATTGGATTTGATCTGACGATATTTATTGCCTCTTTATCAGCTTACCAGCTATAACAAGTTGACAGTGCACCTTTGTATGCTTTTTGAGTTCTTTACAGTTTTGGGGCAGTTGGGCGGGGGCAAAGTGTCACGATCTAACTTGCAGCCAAACTTTATCTTACTTTATCGTTATCTTACAAAAAAAGTAATTTGTCTGTTTTTTACATTAGACGGGGGTTTATACAACTTAAATTAAAAGTGACAAAGAATAAACACAGATCGCAGGACTTGTATTCGTCAAGTCTTGTGCCACTTGACGTTGTGGACTCGAAACACCCCCCCCCCCACGGCTGGCCATCTTAGATTATCAATAGTATTTGGAAGAGACGGTCAAACGAAAACCCTTACTAAAAACAACCAAAATTTGCCCCTTAAAACAAACCGAAAAAAAAAAAGAGGAAAAGAGTACAAAAGAAAATTCACGTTACCATGGTAACGCTCGATACCAGGCAATTAGGTTGGACAGCCCCCAGACGTCGGGGTGAGCGTTCCTAAAACCCAAAATAGACATATTATATAGCCTGTCAAGTGTCGATTGATATTTGTCTTTCTGAACTTGATAGACTCGTTTTATTAAACACTATTATGGCCGAAAACTTAAGCTTTTTGTGGACGGCATAGATCAAGATCAGACTGCACAGAACGTGCAGTCTGATCTTTGATCTATATCGTCCGCTCGCTCAGTCAGACCTATAAAAAAGGTCGTCCCGATTTTCAGTGGATTATAGTTTGACTCGTCCAAAGATGTCGTGTTTGTATATTTTCGAGCCGAAAGAGTAAACGCCTTCCTTGTAACAGATAATCTCCTTCAGCTGACAATCGTGAAAACTAGAAAAGTATTGATGCTAAAGGAGAAATTACTCGAAAAGAGTCTGAATTTGAATTTTCTCGCCTATTGAAAAATTAATTGGCATCAAATCTTTACTGCTTTTAAAGTAAGAAATGCTGATCAAAGCCGGAGTGAACATAAATACATCAGGTTGGCCCGTATTCACCAACCGTTCTTGAGAATATTATTAGTCTCAGTATTCGCCAAGGTTTTCTAAATTTGTAAGTAACACAACTTCTGATTGGCTAAACCATTCGGTTTAGCCAATCAGAAGTTGTGCTACTTACAATTGTTGAACATTTTGGAGAATAAGACAAAAGGACTTTTGGTATATCTAAAAAAATGAAAACGGTGCTATACACCATAAAAAAACTAGAAGGCCCTGAAGGGCCTTAATATGCTCTACTGGCAGAGAGTTTACTTTTAAATAAAGCATACATAGGAATTCATTACACAAAAAGACAAAAAAGTTGACATTTTCAACTCAAAATGGCTACTTTTCCATTACTGTTTGTTGAATTTTTTCAAACTCAAAAGGGTTAAAAAGCTATTGATGGGATAAACAAGCTGAAACATTCATAAAAATCTGATCACAAATAAATACTTTATCATCTAAACAGACAATGAAATTGTTCAATCTGAAATGGCTACTTTTCCCATTCTGTTTGTCAGATTTTTTTCAAAATCGATAGGATTAAAGCTATTGATTAGATAAGCAAACTGTGTAAGTTTCACAGAAATCTGACCAAAAATGAATACTTTATCGCGTAAACAAGAAATGAAAATTTTCAACTTGAAATGGCTACTTTTCCCATGCTGTTTGTTGGATTTTTTTCAAAATCAATAGGGTTGAAGCTATTGACAAGATAAACAAACTCTGCAAGTTTCATGGAAATCTGAACAAAAATACAGGCTTTATCGTGTAAACAAGAAATGGAAATTTTAAACTTGAAAGGGCTACTTTTCCCATACTGTTTGTCGGATTTTTTTCAAAATCAATAGGGTTAAAGCTATCGATGAGATAAATAAAATGTGTAAGTTTCACAGAAATCTGACCAAAACTGAAGACTTTATCGCGTAAACAAGAAATTAAAGTTTTCAACTTGAAATGGCTACTTTTCCCATACTGTTTCTTGGATTTTTTTCAAAATCAATAGGGTTGAACTATTGATAAGATAAACAAACTCTGCAAGTTTCATGGAAATCTGACCAAAAATACAGACTTAATCGCGTAAAAAAGAAATAGGAATTTTCAACTTGAAATGGCTACTTTTCCCATACTGTTTGTCGGATTTTTTTCAAAATCAATAGGGTTAAAGCTATTGATGAGATAAACAAACTGTGTAAGTTTCACGAAAATCTGACCAGAAATGAAGACTTTATCGCGTAAACAAGAAAAAGACTAACGGACGGACGGACAGACGGACGGACGGACGGACAGACAGACAGACGGACGGACGGACGACGGAAACCACGCCATGACATAAGCTCTGCTGGCTGAAAGCGAGTAGAGCTAAAAACCAGAGGAATTGACGAGTCGATGTTAGTCAAATAAACGATTATTTAAGTACTCTAATGTGATACGTGACATTGCCTACTTTATGTCTAAACGATCAATCTCTTCCATTTGCTACCATCTCCGCTTGGGAATACATCCTAAACCATCTCTAACTTTAGGGCCTATCCTGCACTATACAAAAGCGTATTTTGACGACCCACGGCAAAATAGAACTGTTAGGAACGGCCATGGTAAAGAAGTAAACTGTGATAACCTGTGCTTTTTTTTTGCAAAAATTTTCTGTTCGAAGACAAATTACCTTATTTTAGTGAAATTTGGTTTTGAGTCTGCCAAGAATTTCAATATGGACGCATATCTTTTTTTTGTCCGTCTGGTAAAGAGTTAAAAGCTTTTTTAACCTTTAGAGTATTTAACCCAACCAGCCATTACCTCATGTAGACGTGTTTTTCCCCGATTTATGAAAATATTTTGCAGATGAAGAAGGACCTTAAATCGACAATATTTAAACTCGACCAAATTTTATGCCAGCCAAATTTAACTCATCCACGTTTTTAAAATCATTCAAATTTTCACACGACCAAATCTAAACCCATCCAAATTTTACCTGACCAAATTTTATGCCAGCCAAAATTTAACCCATCCAAATCTTTTAACCCATCAAATTTTAACCGACGAAATCTTATGCTAACCAAATTTTTCCCCGTCCAAATCTTTTAACCAATTTTTTTAAGCAAAACGAAATTTTCCCGTTAATTTCACCAGATACTCATGCAGAGTATGACACAACCAACATCCATATTCAACTTGGGTCGTCGCTGTATGCACAACTTTTTTTCAGATGGAACTTGACGTAATCCACATTTGAATGTTAAGTCTTGTATGGTGTGTATCCAGGAATAATGTAAAAACAAACAAAGCCCTTTACATTGTCAGTCATAATACATGTACAAATTTGGCATTTTATGAGTCGGTGCTTTCCTGGTGCATTGAAATACCGAAATGTACCGGAACAGACTGGATTGGACCGGAATGGTTTCCAAGATATGGTGCATACTCTTGATGAAACACTTTACTTACTTGACACTGGAAACGGTGAAAACCTGAACATATTCCTGTAATGGAAAATAGGTACTTGCAAGAGATAAGGACTATAATGTCTCTGTCATCACTGAAGATATTTACTTCAAGCTTGAAGTAACTGCTCACCATCATATTTGCTTCAAACTTGACCTAGTTGTTAACTATCATAAGGGAACCGATGAATCAGGGGCAGAAAAACATCTAAATATTTTTTAAACAGTAATGCTCGGCTTTTCGACTTACAATGTTCAAAAAAGCAACTGCAGCCGAGCATATGCATTTATTATCCCCCGCCGAAAGGCGGCGGGGGATATGGTAACAGTCTCCGTCCGTCCTTCCGTCCTTCCGTCATTCCGTCCTTCCGTCCTTCCATCCCACATTTTTGTCCGGAGCATATCTCCAAAAGTATTTGAGATATCATCTTCAAACTTCACAAGTGGATAGATCTCATTAAGGAGGCGTTCAGTGTACAAGAACCATAACTGTACCTTCAGTATTTTTGGAGTTATTGCCCTTTGTACACTTTTTTCTGGAATTTTTGTCCGGAGCATATCTCCAAAAGTATAAAAGCTAGGAACTTGAAACTTTACACACATATAGAACTCATTAAGGAGAAGTGCAGTGCACAACAACCATAACTCTATCTTCAGTATTTTTGGAGTTATTGCCCTTTGTACATTTTTACTTTGGATTTTTGTCCGGAGCATATCTCCAAAAGTATACAAGCTAGGAACTTGAAACTTCACACATATATAGAACTCATTGAGGAGAAGTGCAGTGCAAAAAAATCATAACTCTGTCTTCTGTATTTTTGGAGTTATTGCCCTTTGTAAATTTTAACTTTGGATTTTTGTCCGGAGCATATCTCCAAAAGTATAAAAGCTAGGATCTTGAAACTTCACAGATATATAGAACTCATTGAGGAGAAGTGCAGTGCAAAAGAACCATAACTCTATCTTCAGTATTTTTGGAGTTATTGCCCTTTGTACACTTTTACTTTGGATTTTTGTCCGGAGCATATCTCCAAAAGTATAAAAGCTAGGAACTTGAAACTTCACACATATATAGAACTCATTGAGGAGAAGTGCAGTGCACAAGAATCATAACTCTATCTTCCGTATTTTTGGAGTTATTGCCCTTTGTACATTTTTACTTTGGATTTTTGTCCGGAGCATATCTCCAAAGGTATAACAGCTAGCAACTTTAAACTTCATACACATATAGAACTAATTGTAGAGAAGTGCATTGCATAAGAACCATTACTCTGTCGTCTGTATTTTTGGAGTTATTGCCCTTTGTAAATTTAAACTTTGGATTTTTGTCCGGAGCATATCTCCAAAAGTATAAAAGATAGGAACTTGAAACTTCACACTTATATAGAACTTATTGAGGAGAAGTGCAGTGCACAAGAACCATAACTCTTTCTTCAGTATTTTTGGAGTTATTGCTCTTTGTACACTTTTTTTCTGGAATTTTTGTCTGGAGCATATCTCCAAAAGTATAAAAGCTAGGAACTTGAAACTTCACACACATATAGAACTCATTGAGGAGAAGTGCAGTGTAAAAGAACCATAACTCTATCTTCAGTATTTTTGGGGTTATTGCCCTTTGTACATTTTTACTTTGGATTTTTGTCCGGAGCATATCTCCAAAAGTATACAAGCTAGGAACTTGAAACATCACACATATATAGAACTCATTGAGGAGAAGTGCAGTGCAAAAGAACCATAACTCTGTCTTATGTATTTTTGGAGTTATTGCCCTTTGTAAATTTTAACTTTGGATTTTTGTCCGGAGCATATCTCCAAAAGTATAAAAGCTAGGAACTTGAAACTTTACACGCATATAGAACTAATTGAGGAGAAGTGCATTGCACAACAACCATAACTATATCTTCAGTATTTTTGGAGTTATTGCCCTTTGTAAATTTTTACTTTGGATTTTTGTTCACACATTTTTATGTAGATTCACAGGCTTTTTTTGACTGAATACCATTTGATGAATTGATCCTGTTCTGGAACAAGTGCTAGTTTATTTTTCATACTTATTACAAATGTATCTCCCTGGTGGGGGGAGGGGGCGGATATACTTCACCAGTATTTCAGATACCAACTTCATACTTCGTAAGTGGATAGATCTCGTTAAGGAGGAGTGCAGTGTACATGAATGACAACTCTGTCCTTCAAATTTTTGGAGTTATTGCCCTTCGTTATTTTTCAGGCTTAATTTATTTTCTCTAGCACATAACTTGAAAATTGTTTCACATATCAACTTGAAAATTTGTATTTGTCTAGATTTCAATAAGGAGAAGTGCAGTACAGAAGAATAGTAACTCTAACTTTCATAATTTTTGAGTTATTACCCCTTCTTATTTTTCAGGCTTAACTTTTGTCCAGAACATAATTGAAAAACTATTTCAGATATGAACATGTAACTTAATCGGTGGATGGATCTTACTGTGAGGAGTGCAGTGTACAAGAACGATAACTCTGGCAATATGATTTTTGAATTATTGCCCTTTGTTATTTTTTAGGCTCAATTTTTGTCCAGGACATAACTCAAAAATTATTTCAGTTAATGTCATGTTTCTTCATACGTGGATAGATTTTATTGTGGGGGACTGCATTGTACAAGAATGATAACTCTGCTTTTTATGATTTTTGAGTTATTATGTAATGAAATCCTGTGCCATGGAACAAGGGAGCTTAATGTATAATTTTATCATGGACCAATAACAAAAAGGCCACATGTACATGCAAAACACAATACCTATTATATGTTTGTATCGAAAAAGGTCTTTTTCGGCGGGGGATATCATTTCAACGAAATTGCTTGTTTATATCTGTATACTACTCACACTTTGATAGGGATCACTTAACATATTTCATATGAGTATATGTTACAACAGTATTGCGTTAACTCTGTACCACACAATAAAATTCTAGATTTGTCAAACTTGAAAGCATTTGGTGACTAAAAACCAAATGCATCGTACAATAATTATGCTGTCTGTCATAGGGTAGAAAACATTGTGGGAAAAGAAGAAAATGCTGGTATCCAGCATTTTCTCCTTTTCCATCAATGTTTTTCAAAGGCTTCTTTCTCATTGTCTTTAGCACTCGACTTTGTTTGGTAAAGGATGAAAATCCCTTTCCTCTAGTGATTTAAAGGTGGCCCTTTAGATTTCGGGACAAAAATTTTACAAAAATACAAAAAAATAATCTTTATACTCCCAAAGCCGTATAATTTTCATTCATACAACCCCATTTGTCGAAAACCATCCGACAACAAGAGAAATTAGAGATTTACTACGGCCCAGGTCGACACACACGGGAAACACGGTCTATTTTTAGATGGAAAACTTGCTCTTTTACATACCGGAAATACACAACTGAAGCTTCAAACATAGCGTCCGAAGAAGACATTACGGATAATAATTACATGTTTGTTATTTTATGGAATTTTAGCGTCATCAGTCACGTGTCAGTCACATAACATTCCCACAATGCTTTTTTTAAATTTTGGCGGGAAATCTAAAAATAGCTTAAGAGGCTACGTAGCCTTTTACGGGAATACCGTCAAAAAATTTTTTTTTTTCGTAATTTTATGATTTTTAATTAATGGTGATTTGTATTGTTTTTTAATATATATTTCAGTGATATATATTTTTCAATTTGGTGTGATGTTAAAAACCTAAATACCCACCTTCAGTTGATCAGTGTGGTAATATAACTTATTGTAAAACTATGCATGATACATGTCACATATAGATCTAGGGTAAATCTGATAGGGTGATCCTTCGCAAATTTTGAGTAGTATATTTTTCTTTGTATTTTTTCCCGGACATTTCATGAATAAATGCAAATTGCTTTATGCATATGCACTTTCCATTTGCCCCTAGCCGTCAGTGCTGTCAGCGCTTTGATTCGAATATTTGATTCAGTGACCTTGTTATTAGCCAGACATGATCCAGACGACAACAATTTAGTCTGCTCCAAATTGGAAGCATTATAGCAGACAACAAAATTAAAGTGACTTAAATTTTGAATTTGTCTTGGGAAGGATTGAAAACACTGTGGGGAAAAAGAGAAAGTGCTGGTAAGCCAGCATTTTCTCCTTTTCCCACAATGTTTTCAAATGCTTCTTTCACAGAGTGAAGGACGAGGTTAAGGGTTAATGTTGGTGGATTAAGATTGACTTTAGACGTTCCGACAGGAACCAATTCGCTATCAGATATGTGCCTAATATATAACCTTTGATTTATTGCAGTGGTCCTAAATGGCCCTCGCCAATATTGATTGAAATCTTTAGCCATATACCAAACAAAACCTAGAGTAGGAGAATATCGAAAACATTGTCGGAGGAGGAGAAAAATATTGATTGCTGGAGATATAATTTATTGCCTGCAATAAACGAAAAGGGGCTTTCGGACATCTGCGTAAGGCGCAGGCCGAATCGAAAAGTTTGCGTAAAGTGTCGTCTCGGCTTAGCCTGCGCAGCCCGCGCAGGCTAATCCGAGACGACATTTTCCGTTTTTATGTAATTTTCTGTTTTGCGTAAGTCAACTGTAGCACAAAGTCAATTGTAGTCGTAAACTGCCGTCTCGGATCAGCTCGGATCAGACTGCGCAGGCTGATCCGAGACGATACTTTACGTAAATGTCCGAATGCCTGTTTTCACGTATTGCAAGCTATGTTCTATTAGATTTAAGACGCTATTCGCAGATACGTAGGCAAATTACGATCTATTTGTGCCACACCATGTCATAAGGGGATTCAATGATTCTGCCAAAACTATCTTCCCTTGTAAGCCTGCTGGACAGCGCGGGCGGCCTGACAAGAGTCGAACCTCTTTGCTATAGGTCAAGTTTCTGCTTGTCAAAGGAGAATTTTGTCTCAGAGTTTAGTCGGTTTTTAGAACTAACGTGGGAAAAGAAGAAACAACTGGTCAACGGTAAGGAAAAATGAAGGGGGGGGGGGAGGGATGTGTGTAGGGACGCAATACAAACCGTATAGGGAGAAAAGTCAAGAATATGTTGGTTGGTTGGTTGGTCATTCGGTTAGTCGGGCGGTCGGTTAGTCGGTCGGTCGGTTGGTTAGTCGGTTGGTTGGTTGGTTATTTGGTTGGTCGGTAGGTTGGTTGGTTATTAGGTTGGTTATTTGGTCGGTCGGTTAGTTAGTCGGAAGGTCGGTTGGTTCGTTGGTTCTTTGGTTGTTCTGTCGGTTGGTCTGTCGTTGAGTAAGTGGGTGGTAGAGTGTTTTGGTCGGTAAGCTTGTTAATGTCCCTAAAAAATGCCAATCCAAAGTTATGTTACTTTCTAAATCTCAAAAAACCACGATCAAAGTATGAAAATAAGAGTGTTTAGTGTATACGGACACAGGGAATCCTGGACTTATGTATGATTATAGTTATCTCGTGAAAATGTTTTAATAGCACCTCACTGCAAACCTTTCAGAACCCAGGATAAACTGTCGCTGTATACGACTATATGAAATAGTATTAAAAGGGAGTAAAAACCTCTCTCCTCTTCCCTCCTCTCCCCTCCCTTTCCCTTCTTTCCTCCCCTCCCTCTCCTCCTTTCCTCTCCACCTTTCCTCTCCGCCTTTCCTCTCCTTCTTTCCTTCCCTCCTTTCCTCCCCTTCTTTCCTCCCTTTCTTTCCACCCCTCTTTTCCTCTCCTTTCCTCTCCTCTCATCTTCCCTCTTAATTTCCAACAAAGCCTTGTTCCAAGAAAGATCAAAGTTCATGTATTAAGTTACACAGACACCATCCTTATTTGGATTTCATTGCAGGGCCGTGCAGATATCCAATTGAAATTTACGATTGTTTTTCCCAAATAAGGTGCAGAGAACTTCGTGTATGAGCGATAACTTTGAACGCATCTATATGAATAAATAATGAATGTAAGGAGAATCTTCAGCTTTTTAACCTCTGCCTTTATACGGATCCGCTTTTTGTCCTCGGTTTATATATGTAGCTGAAAAACAATTTGCTTTGAGTTTGATCTTTTTTTTTTTTTTGGGGGGGGGGGGGCTGCGGCAAAGTGTGGTGTCCGTGGCTGTGAGGAAGAGCGTCCGCCTCATAACCATAAGGTCCTGAGTTCGATACCCGGGAGCGGGCATCAACTTTGGAATTTTCATTGGCTCACACATTCGGCTCGAGTACTGGTGTTGTTCCTAGGAAGCAGAATCGAGAGAGATAAGTATAAAATTGTAGAACTTGTTTCTCAACCTACTTGGCATTCTACTTGTTTCACATCTATCTAATTTGGGCATTCTGGATACAGAACCGGACTACTTTTCTACGCAACAACCGTTACATTGAATTTCAAACTAAAATAAACGATTACTTAATATAACGCTATACTTAGTGCGATTCATTCAGCTATGATCAGCAATTTAGAGAAATTTGGAGCTAAAACACGCCCGGTTTCTTCTCAAACGTATTGATGAAAGCCATTTTCTCAATTGCTACTTTATAGCGCGTATTACTACAATCCCCCAACTTTGGGGAGAGCGATGCGTCATATCCGACAGGTCGAATTTTCGAAGAATATTGCATGCGCAGACATCGTTGACACATGACTTCAAGAGTATATTTTGCCAGGAACTTTCGCAAAATGACAGACAGTACAGATACAGAAAATTAGACTAAAAAAAAATGTGCACTGTAATCTTGATTTACATCGTCTGCAAATAGCAGTCTGATCTCGATCTTACCTACCTACCTGTCTGCCCGTTCGTTAGTCCGTCTGTATGTCTGTCTATCTATTGATATGTCAGTTTGTTGATCTGTCTCTGTGTATATGGCTAGCTAGCTAACTTGCTTTAGGAAGGTTAGAAAACATGGTGGGAAAAGGAGAAAATGCTGGTTACCAGCATTTTCTCCTTTTTCCACAATGTTTTCAGAAGTCCTCTTCTACGGGGTAGTTATAACACGGGATTGTTTGGTAAAAGCTTAAGTAAAATATTTTTGTATGTTTTATTAAAAATGAAGACGGTCTGATTCGATATTTAACTGCGCTATTGACTGAAGGCAGGAACCACCATCTCAGATTCTATGATGATTGACGCAAGTTTGACACGTTAAATCAGAAAGTATGTAACCAGTTCAACTTGATCCATGCAACGGAAATATGGAAATGTTTTCCAATTACGTTTGATGAATTGATAGGCTGGTGCTATGTGATATGGAAAATTAAGAAAAATGTTCGGCGAATACGTAAACCAGTCTGAAACATTATACCACGTGATACGGCACCGGGCGAAAACTGGTAAATAAATAGAAACGAAACTAGGAAAGAAATCTTATTGAAGAAATTTTCTGTTTTGCAAAAGTCTAATGTAGGACAGAATCTAACGTAGTCGTAAAGTGCTGTCTCGGATTAGCCTGCGCGGACTGCGCAGGCTGATCCGTGATGGCACTTTACGCAGATATTCGAAGATCCTTTTTCGCATGTTGCATGCCTTATTAGAAGAACTTTCATATAAAAATGCAATTATTGTTAGCTCATTAAGAAACACTGATTGTCATATTTTCCATAAATCATAACTGCCTATAAAACACTGCATAATAAATACTTGCATCTAAATGAATACGGCAGTCATGCTTTGGCTATATGAACAAAAAAACGGGGGTGGGGAGGGGAGGGGAAGAGGAAGGTGAATGTTCATTGCAACTTTGTGATATTATACAAAGCAAGTTCATCACATAATTAATGATTCTTAATATCCATTTTGTTTGTGTAACAAGCGACTTAACCCTTTCCCAAACAATCCCTGGTTTTTACGGGTCAAGAATAGAAGCCTTCTGAAAACATTGTGGGAAAAGGAGAAAATGCTGGTTACCAGCATTTTCTCCTTTTCCCACAATGTTTTCTACCCTGTCATATAGAAAAAAAACCATCTTTTTAGCAACTGTTAATTTGTCACCTGCAAAATGCTTTCAATTTGGTCTGGTCCAAAATTTGCTGTGTGGGAAAAGGTTAATCATAGAGCAGAATGGTCGTTTGAGATGTATAAAATTTATATAGACTATAGCAAAAAGTTTTGATTTGTGTCAGCCTGCGCTGACTGCACAGGCTGACAAGGGTCGATACTGTTTGCAGATGCATGAAAAAAAAATTCTTTGCAAGCAATGGCTGGGTGACCGTTTTGCAAACCGTTGTCTATTTTAAGACATCCGATATGACGTCAACGTGCTAATTTGAATACATATCCAAATTAATTAGCATTTTTTTTCTTCTACCCACAATGTTTTCAAACGGCCCTTTTTTTCCTATGGGCCGTTAAACCCCGGTAATGGACTAACAACACTGAGGAATAGCCTTCTTTTAAAAACACTGTGGTAAAAGGAGAAAATACTGATTACCAACTTCCAATTTGGACATAATTTTGTCAACTGGTAAAGATTTAAACACTTATTACACAATCCCGATTTTTGACGAACCCGAGAAAGAAGCCTATAAAAGACATTTAGGGAAAAGGAGAAAATGCTGGTAACCAGCATTTTCTCCTTTTCCCGAAATATTTTCTATCCTTCCCAAAACAAATTCCAGTATTTCAGCTTCATTTAATTATGACATGTGCAAATTACGTCAATTTGGTCCAAAATTTTGTCGTTAGGCAAAGAGTTAAACAGAAGCAATTACAAGCTGCTTTAGTCAGCCTATTGAAATTTTACATTGTGTTACCATATATGGAAAGATAGTGGTCTTTAACAAAGGAATCCGTTTTCACAAAAGCGATACGAAAAGAGAGACAAAAAAAGAACGGCTTCAAAAAATCTGCGATGGAGCTTCATCGATTCACGCGACGATGACGTCACCAATATGGCATCGTCTGCTATAGCCGCAGTTTCGAAAAATCTGGTAGGCATGATTGTGCATTATCTAGTAAGTGGTTGATTGTAACTTAAAGCACTATTGAACTTCATTTGCGCCGATTCTTTACGAGAAAACAATCATTAAAAAGACTCTGTTCGTATTTTATTCGTTTTGTTTTCAAGACGGCTAAGTGAAAGTGCTTGGTAATGTTTATCTTGTGTGTTTTAACTCTCTACCCGACAATCCTGACTTTTGATGACCCTATGGAAGAAGCCTGATGAAAACATTGTTGGAAAAGGAGTTTTTCCGTTTCCAAAAATGTTTTCTACTTTGCCAGACTCAAGTTTCATTTTTTGAGAGACGTGTTTATCGTCGTCTGCAAATGCTTTCAGTTTGGACAAGTCTAAAAGTTAATCGTTTGGTAAATAAGAAATTGAGTGTGTTATTGATAAAATAAGTGTTATATAACTGCTTCTGCTTATGCTGTTGTCTGTGGTGGTGGTGATGATGATGGTGATGATGATGATTACTATCATTACGACGGATCGTATTATTATTATTATTAATATTATTATTGATAGATATATGTATATGAGTACGTTAGTTGATAAAAAAAATGTATGAATGCATGAATAAATATCTAAATAAGTTACTAAATCAATAAATAACTAAATGAATAAATAGCTAAATAAATAGATGAAAAATAGTAAATTAACTAATTAATCAATTTCAAAATTAATTAATTAATTCATTCATTCATTCATTCATTCATTCATTTATTTATTTATTTACTCATTTATGCATATTTATTTGTTTATTTATTTATCATTAACGTGCAATATCAATAACGTGCAAGCAAAATTACGAATCATTATCTTTTTTTTTGTCTTATAGATAAGACATACGATTACGGAGTGCAGTGAATCGATTCTTTTATCTCTTTTCATCTTAACTAATAATTATGGCTAAGAGAAAAAAAAAGCCAATTGGGTAACACTTTCTTCGAACGATATAGATCAAGATCAGACTGCAAAGAATGCGCAGTCTGGTCATGGATCTATGTCGTCTAGTTCTTAAGCCAAGCCATCAGGAGGAGGACAGTTTTAACTCTTTACCACACGACAAAATTTTAGACTGATTCAAATTGAAAGCATTTGCAGACGACAAAATAAAGGTGACTGAAAAACTGAAATTTGTTCTAGGAAGGGTATAAAACACTGTGGGAAAAGGAGAAAATGCTGGTTACCAGCATTTTCTCCTTTTCCCACAGTGTTTTCAAAAGGCTTCTTTCTCAGGGGCGTCAAAAGTAGGGATTGTGTGGTAATGGGTTAATATATTTGTATGAAACATGCATAAAATGTTCGAAAAAATATGATAAAAGAAGAAAAAGAACGACTTGACCGTGACGAAAATTATCCATCTTTTAGAACAATTTTTTTGAAAGGAGTCTACAGCAAGATAAAAGAAACTGTCGTCTTCCACTGAAACCATTCACTAGAAATTTTAGACTGGTTCAAATTGAAAGCAGACGCAGATAAATGTAATTTGAATGGTGTAATTTGTTTTTGGAAAGAGCAAGAAAACATTGTGGGAAAAAGAGAAAATGCTGGTAAACAGCATTTTGTCCTTTTCCTACATTGTTTTCAAATGCCTTTTTTTTCATGAGGGGTTTTGTTAAAACTTTGAGATTATCTGATAAAAGGTGGTCTCGTACAAAAGAATTTTTTCGGATGCATCAAAACTTATCGATATTAAATATCGCGCGTTCAAAGAGATCTTTAATTAAATATCTATTGGCAATTTTAGATAAATATCTTTTGTGCGTGACATTGCCAGGGGGAAAATAACCTTCTAATAATTTCCGAGTAATTAAGATTCTTTTGGAAAAATAGGGAGAGAAACTGTGTTCTGTTGATGGTCAGCTTAAGAATTAGAAGGTCGATTTTGGAAGGATAATGGGCCACGTTCCACATGGTTTACTTTTGAAAGTAGTGCAGACGGCAGCCATTAGGCCTATCTCCCGCTAGATGGCATTCTACAAAAACACATCTATCTAATTTGGGCATTTTAGATACAGAACCGGACTACTTTCCTACGATAACTGTTACTTTGAGTTGCAAACTAAAATAAACGTTTACTACCTGGTGCGATTCATTCGGCTATGATCTGCAGTTTAGAGAAATCTGGAGCCAAAACAGGCCTGATTTCTCCTCAAACGTATTGACAGAAGCCATTTTCTCCATTAATACAGCGCGTATAACTACAATCCCCCCCAACTTTGGGGAGAGTGATGCGTCATATAAGACAGGGTGAATGTTCGAAGAACAACGCTGGTTCGAATACCCAACTCGGTGATTTTTTTTCCGAGAATTGTTAATTGTCATTGCTACAGAATTAATTGTCATTGCTACAGAATTAATTCCTCTTTCATCGTATGATTGTTTCGACGCGATCACTAATTTTGGGAAAGCAGCCAGTGACCTGGGAAGAATCACGTTCTAAGTTTCGTAGGTTACCCTGGTGCACGTTGGTGCCCCGGTATACGTGTACGCAGCTAACTCAGACGCACATAGGTAACCCTGATGCACATAGCTAACTCAGACGCACATAGGTAACCCTGATGCACGTAGCTAACTCAGACGCACGTAGGTAACCCTGATGCACGTGGCTAACTCAGACGCACGTAGGTAACCCTGATGCACGTGGCTAACTCAGACGCACGTAGGTAACCCAGGTACAGATCGGTAAGCTAGGTGCACTTCATTTCTTTTACCAAAATAATGACTTGATGAAGGATGTTTAATCATCGTAGTGCTCTACACTAGTCTTCGATTATCATTTGTGGGGAAAATAAAGCAAAACGTACTCTTGGATTACGAGCCAGTTTATCCCCGTCGGTAACCAAGATGTACTTAATTTCATTTACCGTTTTCATTGTTTTCAAACGACTTCTTCATCAGGGTCGCCAAAAGTAGGGATTGTCAAGTAATAGGTTAATTCATTGTAAAATGAATGACGCTACGTATATGTTTTACACCCAGTCACGTATTCAGGGGTCGTATTCACTAACCATTCTTAAGGACGTTCTCTGTCTTATTCTCCAGATTCTTCTACATTTGTAAGTAACACAACTTCTGATTGGCTAAACCATTCGGTTTAGCCAATCGGAAGTTGTTTTACATACAAATTTAGAAAACCTGAGAGAATAAGACTAAGAATATTCTCAAGAATGGTTGGTGAATGCTGGCCCAGACAGTTTCAAGAATATACTCTTTGTCTTGTTCTAAATTTAGAAAATACGGAAAATCTTATTAGTGTACCTCATTCGGTTTAACCAATCAGAAATTGTGTTACTTTCACATTTTGAAAATTCTTGTAAAAAAGGACTAAGAATTTTCTTTAGAATGGTTGGTAAATAAGGACCAGGAAATTTTACGAGGGCATAACGAAATGTAAACAGAACTGTTTCTTTGGTTTCTTTAGAAGACATTGGTCTTCTATGGATTGCTGCAAGAATCCGTCAGACACACTTCGCATAAAAAATCACAGCTGCCGTGCACATGTACTTAGTATATCTTTGGCTATCGAATGTATACATGAAGATAAACATTTAGTTGATATTTTTCTTTTCTAGAATACGTTCAAGAACAAATTGTTGATAAATAAGAACTTAAGTAATCTTGTTTTCTTTTTAACAAATCTTCACAAGTTGTCGCAGAACCCTATCTTAGATAACTTGCAACACACTAAAAGGGAGATTCGGACATTTGCGGAACGTTTCGTCTCGGATCAGCATGCACAGTTCGCACAGACTAATCCGAGACGGCACTTCACGACTTCATTGGATTTTGTGCTACAGTTGACATGCACGAAACAGAAAATGACATAAAAACGTAAAGGATCGTCTCGGATCAGCCTGCGCGGACTGCGCAGGCTGATCCGAGACGACATTTTACGCAAATGTCCGAATGCTTATTTTATTCGCGCGTTGCAAGGCAAATGGTATCGTATCGTAACTTTGATAATTAGCTCTAAACCGATGTTTTCCATAGGTTGGCACTGAAAGTATCATCAAATAATAGAAATAATGAAGAAAAAATAAAAACATATGAAGATTTTTTTCTCTAGGCATTTATTTTCATAGGTTTATTACATTGTGGAAAAAACATTTACAGTATTTCTCAATAATAATGATGATGATGAATAAAAATAAAAATAATAATAATAATATTTACACTATTTCTCAATGATGATAAAAATAATAATAATAATAATGATAATAATGATGATGATAATAATAATAAGAAGAACAACAATGATAATGTAATGATCATAATAATGATAAAAATAATAATAATGATGATGTTGATAATAATAACAACATCAATAATAATGTAAATATAATAATAAGGATAAAAATAATAATGATGATGATGATGATGATGAATATTGTTTACGTAATATAATCCCTTCAACAGATTATTTTCCTGATATTGAGGGTGTTCGGCGGTACCAACTTTGTCCAACACAGCCTTTTGTCGAAATTACGAATCTACCCTGTCTGAACTAATTGTGAACAAAAGATTGGAAATTTGACCATAAGTTGCCGAAGTGTGGTCTAACAGATAACTGTCCTGCCATCTAGTGTGTTTTGACGGTATCAGTCGTGCCTTGGCGGCGCTTTATTGGAATTATTGTGTCGCTACCATGAAATGGGCACTATGGATAAACCGGCAGATGCAAAGGTACGTCGATTTATTATTATTATTATTATTATTATTATCATTATTGTTGTTGTTGATGTTGTTGTTGTTATTTTTGTTGTTTTTATTATTATTATTATTATTTCACAAAATAATTATTATTTCTCTATTTCAATTTTTTAGAAAATTTCTTAGCTCGATTTCATTCCAAAGGCCACACCGCTCTATCTTTACCGTATACTTTTTTCTTCAGTACTTGATTCTTAACCAAGCAGCCCATTAGTTTTATTGAAGAAATTTGCCAACTGTTGATGTATGGATATGCGAATTATTACTTTATCGAATTTTTCAGCCTGTTTGAGACGCCATAACGGCAAGTAGCTAAATCTGGAATCAGTAAACATATTATAAATCAACATAAAAATTAATTAACCCAGAATTAATGTTCAACCAACATATGGCTGTGTTGAATCAATTTAATCTTTGTAAAGATAAGGAAAAGTCCATCTGAAATATATCGCCCAATATCAATGTCTACAACACAATGTTTTGCCCTGTTCTAGTGACCAGCGGAATGATAAAATCGCACTAGCAGGCGAAAAGTCTAGGACAAAATTTGGTTGGTCAGTTCAGTTGAGCAATGAGCTTGGTCTAAAAAAAATAGTCCGATTTACTCTTTACCAACTGACAAAATATTAGATCCATCCGAATTCAAAGTATTTGCAGACGACAATTTCAGTGTGGCTTAAATGATGAGACTTTTCTTTGACTGAGTAGAAAAGATTGCGGGAAAAGGAGAAAATGCTGGTTACCAGCATTTTCTCCTTTTCCCACAATGTTTTCAAAATACCTCTCCAAAGGGTCGTTAAAAGTCGGCATTGTGTGATAAAGAGATAAAACATAAATAACATGGATCCTACTATCCTAACACAATATTTGAGGTCAGATGTGACGTCATAGGCCCATCACGTGACGTGACATTTTTCAAAGCAAATGTATTCCTCCGCGCTATTTCCATACCACAACAGGCATAATTTCTCAGACAATTTAAAGACGTTTATGACAAATTCTTCCAACGGACAGATTTTTTTTAAAACTTTGCACATACAAAGCTCATCGTGTCTCTTGTAGATTACAATGAAAAAAAAAAAGGGGGGGGGGGTCACCGTGCTCGTTTCCGAGAAATTCGCTTTTGAAAAAGGTATATACAGTTACGAAATTCAGCATATACTGGATTTAACACACTTTCCTTGAATAGTCAATTAAACAGGAAAATTGCCACAGAATAAACAAATATACATCACTTTAAAGAAAAATAATTCAGTTTTGCACAAAAAACATATAAAAGCCTGGTTCTGAGCATGGTAAATGTACCAACATGCATTTTATATATAGAGCATTGAGTTAAAAATGGAGATAATTTGACCGGGTTAAGGGTTAATTTTCAATAAAAACATACTTTCTAACGGACAGATTTTTTAAAAAATTTCCACAATCATAGTACTTATAAATCTTGACAATAAGAAAAAATAAAAATGGCACCTACCCGTGCTTCTTTCCCCAGGAAACAGGGATGAAAGTCACATTGGAAGTTATTTTTTTCCATGGAAAGGGATAAAAGCTCGGCTGACATGATGGAAAAAGGAAAAATTATTCAGCGGAAGAAATTTTCCCTTTTCCCACAGTATTTTTCAAAGAGGAAATAGCTATACTTCAAGAAAATAGGTATACTTCAACAGCTTCAATTTTCTGCCTGTTTCATTGTTTGGTGTGTAACTGGACTTTTTTTCCAGCTAATTCTTTACCAGTCATATCATCCTTACACTGGCAGGCCAGTTTTAATGCTATCACCTCCTGAAAGGATAGCATGACAACTGGCATCCCAGTTTCAGGAAAACGCCAGAAGCTGTATCATTTTCATCGTTGGATGGCTGACATTGCGTAAAAAATTCCATTTTCCACGGCAAATAAGCATTCGTTTTGATGAAAACTCCCACTTTTTATTTCAATCATAGAATACCATGGTTAGTGCAACCGTACTATTACCACCCGTAGAATGTTCTTCTCGTAAAAGTGCACCGTCGGTCCGCTGTTACTACTGCCATTTGTGCGAAAAATACACAATAGCGCTGATAGTTTTACTATCTGTGAGAAATACACATGCGCAGTATGGATGCGCGTAAACATTTATACCAAACGTCGTTAACCACCAGAAAAAGGTGACCTAGTACAGTTTCTTTCATTCACTGCACACCGGAAATGCACTAGAATTCTGATTCCGAAGATTTTTCTTAATATTGCAAAAAACTCTTCGTCTGACTGGCTTTGCCAAATGGTTAAGGCAATTAGAAATCCATTCTTTTGAATTTTAATAGAAATGAAATTTATATATTATATTAGAATGGCTTTTGATTAAACCACAGAAAGGTAGAGATGCCTGCAATATTAACATCTTACCAAGCAATCCTGTTTGTGAACGACCCTGAAAAGGGGCAGAGGGCTATTGAACCGTGCTCTGTGAAAAGGGGGCTTAATGCAACTGCGAAAAGCATCGACCCAGGTCAGCCTGCACAGTCCGTGCAGGCTGACCTGGGCCGAAACTTTTCGATATTGATAAATTTTCTGTAAGTCAAAGGACCAGTCTATCTCATGATTAAGTTGATTGTTCAAAAAGTTTGCTCTTTTGGATCCAAATTTTTAAGAAGACTTGGGGCAGTGTCATGTATTACGTAGATCTATGCAATAAGTCCCCTTTTACCAGAGCATGGCTCAAATGTATTGAGAAAAATAAGAAAATGCTAGTAACCAGCGTTTCCTCCTTTGTGATAAAACATTAGCCACCTGTTTAAAATAAAATGTCTTTATTCAAGCAAAAAAATCTTAACATGGACCACTATAAATTTTTGTCGTTGAGTAATGTAGCCGGGTATAGGCATTTGGTGATATATCGTGCGGCCGTATCGACATGTGGTTCGGTAGCGCAGTTGCTTAGAGTGCAGGAACGGTATTCCTGAGGCCCTGGGTTCGAATCCTGGTTGAGCCGCGATAAATTTTCACCACCTTTTACAGTAAAGAATTAAGGGAAATCTTAACATGGACCACTATAAATTTTTGTCGTTGAGTAATGTAGCCGGGTATAGGCATTCGGTGATATGTCGTGCGGCCGTATCGACATGTGGTTCGGTAGCGCAGTTGCTTAGAGTGCAGAAACGGTATTCCTGAGGCCCTGGGTTCGAATCCTGGTTGAACCGCGATATTTTTTCACCATCTGTTACGTTTGGCGCCCACCGTAAATAACCCACGATGCGGATGGCTACTGCTTAGGCACCTCGAGAACGTTTCATAATGCTTCTCTGTTTCCAGAATTCGGGACGAATTCTAAATTTCGAGGGAATATATGTAGCCGGGTATAGGTATTTGGTTATCTATCGTGCGGCCGTATCGACATGTGGTTCGGTAGCTCAGTTGGTTAGAGAGCAGGAACGGTGTTCCTGAGGCCCTGGGTTCGAATCCCGGTCGAGCCGCGATAAATTTTCACCACCTTTTACAGTAAAGAATTAAGGGAAGTTAGAGATCTCCCCTAAAGAAAATTGGATTCCGTGTGATGACATCTGCAGTAATTTGGCCAGCTGATAAGCCTTTGAAGGCTGGCCGTTTCCAAAATTAGATTTTATATAAGGTGGTTTAGTCCCGTCTCAGAAGAATAGTTCCGTTTAGTCTAAGATTCTAACATCATTAACTTTTTTAACCCATTACCACACAAGCCCTACTTTTGACGACCCTAAGAAAGAAGCCTCTAGAAAACAATGTGGGAAAAGAAGAAAATGCTGGTAACCAGCATTTTCTCCTTTTCCCACAATGTTTTCTACCCTTTACAAAACAAATTCCAAATTTTCAGACACGTTTATTTTGTCGAATGCAAATACTTTCAATTTAGACAAGCCTTAAATATTGTTGTTTAGTAATGAGTTTTGCTCTATGATGCTAAACTGCAACTCAGTGCGTTTTTTGGACAGTGTTAGATCAAGATCCGATTGCACGAAAACATGTAATCTGATCTTAAATCTACTGTATATTTGACACACCTTGACAATAAGAGCTTCTCCAAAAATTAGTTTGAAAACAGAATATTTACCAATTGTTATATTAACGGGGAATTTTTATTTTTGTAATTTAGCATTTGAAGTAAATTGTATTCTATTTTTCTATTTTCTTTACTTTTTTTTTTTAAATCTTGTAACTCTTTCCATACTATAGACGACAGCAGAAGCTTTGGTGGACAGTGTAGATCAAGATTCTGTGCAGTCTGATCTCTGATCTGCACTGTCCAGTGCTACATTCTCGATTAATACCGATTTGTCTTTTGATCTTGTAGACTAAACGTATTTTTAGCTTATGAAAAAATAATATTAATTCATTCAATAGTGATAGAGTTAAAAGTAAGTGTTAAAGCTTTCAGGGCTCCATCTGGTTATGTAGAAAAATAGTTTTCCAGGTAAAAATTTCATTAGCTCACATCTGACGGTACACATAAATGCAAATAATGTACCGGACTTTAACGGTCGTATCCGTGAAGTTCAAAGAGAAATGAACAATATCATGACGTCGACTCGGAAATATAATTTACGTGTGATCGGCCCCGGGTTATATTGTACTAGAGATCGGAGTGAAAGTCATTAATTTACGGAAAAGTTTTAAGGGATTATTGTAGAGCCCGGCCTTATCTGATGACCTGATGCTATTGATTTTACTCGTCCTGTCTTGATTTGTGTGAGTAGATAGATAGATAAGAGAGAGAGAGAGAGAGAGAGAGAGAGAGAGAGAGAGAAGGAGAAAGAGACAGAGACAGACAGAAACATAGATAGAGACTGACACAGAGAGAGACAGAGAGAGAGACAGAGAGAGAGAGAGCGACAGACAGACAGAGAACAGACACCGAGACAGAGAGAGAGAGACAGAGAGAGGGACAGAGATACAGAGAGAGACAGAAACATAGAGACAGAGAGAGACAGAAACAGAGAGAGAGAGACTGACAGAGAAAGAGATCGACAGAGAGAGAGAGAGGGAGAACAGAGAGGTGGACAGACGGAGAGAAGGATACATACATTGTATTTTTTTCATTCACTAAATCCAAAGTAAAGTATCATCTTAAACATAAAAAATCTGAACAATTTAACAACCAAAATCTTTTTTTTAAACAACCCCAAGGAGAATGCATTTTGTCTACATTGAGAGGAGACAGTGAGAAAATACTGGTAACCAGCAATTCGTCGATTTACTTCGAAAACCTCGTAACTACATCTTGTAACAAGCTGTAGTTACGAGGTTTTCGAAGTTAACCGACGATTTTTTCCTTTTCCTCAACATCTTCTACTTTATCAAAGACAAATTTCTTAAATTTAGCCACGGTTAATTTGTCGGCTGCAAATGGATAGGTGAGTGGAACACTATTCTAAGTGCCTGTACATTGTACAGGCACTTAGAAAGTGTTGCACTCACTTATCGAAATGCTTTCAGTTTGGGCACGGCCAAACCATTGCCTTTGGTAATGAGTGAACCCTTGTCCTGTTCAATAACTAAGATCAAGTTTTCAATTCGATATCAATAACCAAAATATCGCTGTTTCAGACCTCTGTTTTAGGGGAACAATATCTCCTTATCGGACAGTGTAGATCAAAGATCAGACTGCACGTTCTGTGCAGTCTGATCTTGATCTACACTGTCCGCAAAAGGTCAGCGGGTCGCGCTTAGCAGCCAAAGGGTTAATTTTGCGTCAAATGCTAAAAACATAATTGGGCCTTGATCTGACAAACGGGAGCTTGATGCATCTATGGGGTCCATTTTACCGGGTAAGTCATAACAGTATTATAGATCTATAACATCTTTTTTAGATATCGACAGCCTGATTCACGAGGTACAACGGTCCTCTGACACGCAGAAAATCGACCAACAGTAAAAAGTTTCCACCCAGGTAGACCTGTATTGACAGTGCAGGCTGACCTGATTCGATACTTTAACCCTTTTCCACACAAGCCCTGGTTTTTACGACTTTAAGAAAGAAGTTTTTTAAAACATAGTAGGAAAAAGGAGGAAAGGCTGGTAACCAGCATTTTCTCCTTTTCCCACAATGTTTTCTACCTTTCTTAACTCATTACCAAACGACAATATTTTAGGCTTGTCCATCTCGAAAGTATTTATAGTCGACAAAATAAAAGTGACTGAAATTTTGAAATTTGTATTTGTGTAGGGTAGAAAACATTGTGGGAAAAGGAGAAAATGCTGGTTACCAGCTTTTTTCTCCTTTTCCCACAATGTTTTCTAAAGGCTTCTTTCTCAGGCTCGTGAAAAGTAGGGATTACGTGGTAATGGAATAAATCATATTTCTTTTTTTTTTCATTTATTTTGTTGTCTGCAAATGCTTTCAATTTGGATGAGTAAAAAAAGTTTGCCATCTGGTAGAGAGTTAAGCCCCTGTTTTGTAAAGCTCATATAATTTAAAAAAAGAAAAACCCCTGCTCTACCATCTTCGCGAGCCAAGGTTACAATCACTACGTGGCTCTTACCTTGACTGATTGAGCCCGATTTCAAGATTGCTGCAATGCGCCCTCTATTGGATGCTGGTTATTACCCCCCCCCCCCCCCCCCTTTACATCGTATTTCTAAAAGCCAATGAAATATCGTTTTACAAACCGCTTACGAATACACATGAAGCGATAAGCAGACATCCACGTTGGTTTCCATATTTACCTTCTATTCGAAAGGTAGCGACCTTATTCTATCTTTATCAAAGATGAAGTGCTACGAGCGATTTCATTCGTTGCAAGTCGAACTGGCTGCATCCAATGAAAACGCGTATCGGGGAAATGTAAAAATCAAGCTTGATCCGCCAAGGGTAGAGTAGTGTAGTGAATCGTCAGCCTTGGCTTGCGAATATGTGCTCCACCAAAAGGGGGCTTTTAGACTGTTCCAAAAGGAACGCATTTATAGACGACAAAATAAACCTTGACCGAAAAAAAAAATGACACTTGACGTCAAGAGTAGAAAACGTTGTGGGAAAAGGATAAAATGCTGGTTACCAGCATTTTCTCCTTTTCCCATAATGTTTTCAAAGGCTTCATTTTCAGGGTCGTTAAAAGTCGGGATTGTGTGGTAGAGACTCTGCGTGATCCATGGTACCAAGCAGGTCATCACATATTTATGTAGGCATAATAATCCACTTTAAAAAAAAGCAATTCTATCATGACGCACTCTAGTTCTTAGACATACAGAAAACTGACAAATAGCGAAGAGTTTCGGCCCAGGTCAGCCTGCGCGGACTGCGCAGGCTGACCTGGGTCGATACTCTTCGCAGATGCATTAAGCCCCCTTTTCACAGAGCACGGCTCAAATATATATAGTGTATTGCTGGTATAGTGCAATGAGAATCATGTATCGGCGGGGTTCATCCAAACTTAAATTTAAATACTAATTTCTCTTTTAGAAGCGCATTGAAAAAAAAAAAAACATTGTGGGGGGAAAATACAGAAATGGTGCGTAACGTAACTGCTGTTATGTTCGAAACTAGAGTTCTATGCGTAATGCAGTTGGCCATCATTGTCAGATTTAGGTAATGTGGATTCTATATGCAACATGTAATTTATGAGGGGAGGGGTTGGGCCAACTGTTTGTTTGGTTTGCATTCAAGTTTCAAACCATTTAGTAGCTTAGGTCATATAATGATGGTTAGTGACGCACCAATGTGTTTCCTGGCTAACGCCAGTACGTACACAACTTTCTTTCCAAAGCTACTGTCTGTGTTTGTGGTATTTGTCGAAGACAATACCACTATGAGTTCAAGATTGAATTTTGATAACCATGTATCTTATTTTGTGCAAAGCCGAAGGAAATAAACCCTGTTAAACTCATTTTTTCTCTGGCAAATGAGTTTTACGGTGGCACTCAGATATGTAATTTGAAATGGCAAATTAAAATACATTGGGCGAGGCCATCGATCGTTGAGATACTTATTTTTGATTGAAAATAGCTTCTCTCGCTCATGGCCTTGTATTGGCGCAATGATACAAATTTGCCAACTGACCCTGGGCTTTTTCGTTCCAAAACCAATTCGTTCCATGGCTTGTTCGTCCTATGATTGCGCGCTACTCCATTTGATTGCTCATGAATATTTATAGATCGAAGTAATTGATTGAAATGTTAGAAATTAAATGTAAAAGGCTAGAGATATTTCAAAATCATAGTTTTCAGGAACAAACTTAATTTTGTTCGATATATCAACAGGAATTTTCTCTCTATTCGTCATGCATCCTACTGTCAAGGGACGTTACTCCTACTTCTCGTAATGATCAAAGACCACTTAAAATAAACCAAACTTTGTCATGAATACTCTCCCTTCAACCGAAAAGGTATTCATTTGCTTAGTGGGTCGACTTTTAAGCCAATATTTGAACAATATGTCTCTGTCTCTTTCAAGCTATTAATTCCACACAATGGGTTTCCTTGAAAAATACCACTTCAGCGTTCTCAACGATTTGATTATACCATGCATCAGAGGTGAGAGGCGAAAAATCGCCAGAAAGAAAGTTTGCAGCAGTCGGATTTCGAACCCGCAACCTCCAACCACTGAGCTTTCCGGCCAGGCTTGGGCTACTGTTGGTATAAATATCAACATAAAATATCATGAAAAATAACAAAACATAAATAAAGCTTTAAGACAAGAGAAATCATTGTGGCAGAAGGAGAAAATGCTCGTCACGTTGCTTCAGTTTTCACTATACGACCACTTTTTCTCTTTCTTCCACTTCTCCACTTTTTAAAAGAGCTTCACTGTAGACGGCAATAGTTGTCTCTAAGAGATAATGGGAAGAATAAGTGAAATGTAGATTAAATTGGAAGTTCTCTGTCAGAACAATACGTATAGACGTCATTGCTTTTGTCAGCTCAATAGCTAGTTATCAAACATTTATTGTGCGGGTCTAGACGGCCATAGCGGTTAATAATTGTACTATCCCTTTTACCTGGGAGAAAGTGATGCTGAGATAAAGCGAAGTTTTTCAATAGCCTGGGTCAAAGCGATGATTATCTCTTAATCATTACTTATGTTGTCAGATCGGTAACTTTTCGCTCATTGAAAATAAAGTAAAAACCACGAAGCGGAAGCTTTGCAGTTTTTTTCCCTGCAAATACATGTTCAATGCCCTCCACAAAAAGCAGTAGAAATGGCATCATGACCATTGATTTTTTTTGCTATTCCTCTTCAAACACATGGACCCTCGGAAAATTGCTGTAGGTCTAGGCCCTAACTGGTAACAGACCATGCATCTTTGCCTGGTCACATATAAAAAAAATAGTCCTAAAAGAAATACATAAAATGCATTCATTATCTGAGGAAATAATCAAATTAACTTCAGAAACACATTTTAGACGTATTCTCTCATACTCCATGATAAAACAGTGTGGCAGAAGGGCTTGGTATCAAATTTTCAAGTGGGACTACTTTTGACTACTACGACCCGGAAGCATTTGGTTCTGGTGTTACACCTTATCGTCTACTACGACCCGGAAGCACCTTATCGTGGACTCCTTTCACGACATATGCATGTAACATATCTGCCATGCACTATGAAAAAAAAGTATAACGTATCTGCAAAAAGGTTCGATCCACGTCAGCCTGCGCAGTCCGCGCAGGCTGACGTGGGTCGAACCTTTTTGCTGCTTATATGTATTATTTGCATGCCTAAGGACTGTTCTACTCCCAGATCAAGTCGATTGTCAGACTAAATGGATTGCATAGATCCATAAATATGTGAAGACATGCTTGACATACGCACCGATGCATTTAACCCGTTTTTGCATGAGAATTGCTCCTGTGTATGGGAAGGATAACCGGTTACGCAATTTTTACCAAAGTAACGTCCGAATATATAAAAGGAAAAACGATAAAACTGGGACTCGGGCTAGCCTGTCATATCCATAGGCATCTGAAATTCTATGGTTCTATCTACGCTATCCGCAAAATGTCAGTGAGTCTGAGGGTTAACAGTTCCACATCAAGTACATCTGCTACACTGTTTTACGAAAGGTTGTGTAACTTTGGAACAAGGCAAAATCTAATTCTTTGGCTTGATAGTTTTTGAGACACTGCCTGCCAATTTCCTTTTTCATAGTGAAATACTAACTGTAGGTACATGTATTTGGCTTCTATGACACCTTAAAGAAACATCAGCAACCAAGTAGGGGGTCTCTGGTCACTGTGTTTGAGGGGTAAGGGCTAAATTATAAGTTCCATCGCTTACAATGCGTTTTTGTCTAAATTTTCTTGTCATGTCAAAACAGACATTTAAATATTTCACAAAGCACATAACACAACATTAGTTCGCCAGGGAATGGAAGGGAACAAAGATTGGGGTTTTCAGTTTAATGTTACAATGTAGATAGTCTATTACTTCTGTCAGCTGAATGACTTATTATCAAACATATATTGTCAGGGTCTAGACGATCTTAGCGGTAGTCTAAGTAGTTCTTGAATGCATGACAGTTACATTTTGGGGAGCAGGAAGTAATAGGTTAAATTCATTTTGGCTGGCTGGATGGGCAAAACATTTTTATTTTTGTCTGTTTATGATTATTTTTTTCAAAAGCAAGATCACGAGATTTGTTTAAATTGTGTTAGAATTGATTTCATCTAGATTTCTTGCTATGCCATTTTCTTTTAAGTTATGTTTAAGTTATGAATTTGTCCAAATTTGAAGGATTTGCGAGCGGGACATACGACATTTGTTATTGAAATGATGCTTTGTTTGTCCGGTGTCACTTGATACTTCTGGTGCACCGCTTACGATAAAATGGAAATATTGCTTATATCAAATCTAATTGGCAAATCGTCTATAATGATTTTGAAATTCTTTTCCAAGAATTTCGTGCACCACAAATTACATTCTTACGAATAATGTCCGTAACTAAGAAATAAATGAATGGCAGAAATAAAGGACCGGGCAGGATTCGAACCCCGGACGAAAGGCTAGTACCTTAACCATTTAGCCAAAGAGATATCTCTCCAACGCAGTAGCTACTCGTCGGTGTTGTATTTTAAATCGGGACGAAGCCATCCTTGAAGGAGTGGTCTCCTGTAACAAAATGGAGACAACAAATTTTCAAACAAACTATACATCTAGACCCTTGGGAAGTTCTGCAACGCATGAGGGCAGAGACATGAACATGTCGTTTAGCACAGTCAGTTTCTGGTTGAAAGTAAACGTTTTTCTACTATGGCAGAAAAAATAAAAGCGAAAAATAAAGGTACATGTAGCTCTGTGTGTAATATACAGACGAACGGGCAAACGAGCTGGCTAATAATTAACGAAAACCACCATTTTTTTTTTCGGTGTACAGTTACAGTTTAAAAAAAAATCAACTATTTTGTTCGCCTACCATGCCGAAAAGCATTGTTTGTCTATTTTTCAAGAAATTTTTGTATTTCAATGTAACTCAATTTCTGATTGGCTATACCAAATGGTTTAGCCAATCAGAAATTGTGTCACTTCTTGGATTAAAAGCAGAACAAAAAATGCAATTCAAAAAGGTAGGTGAAGTGAAAGCAGGCCCTGATTTTTTTTTTCAATATAGACGGTAAATAAGAGCGAAATTGCTTTCAAGACGGATTCCCAAATGTCGTATAAATCCCATTTCCACACAGTCCCTACTTTTGACACCCCTGAGATAGAAGCCTTTTGAAAACATTGTGGGAAAAGGAGAAAATGCTGGTAAGCAGCATTTTCTCCTTTTCCCACAATGTTCTCTACCCTTCACAAAACAAATTTCAATTTCTTAGCCACTTTTATTTTGTCGTCTGCAAATGCTTTCAATTTGGACCAGTCTAAAATATTGTCGTTTGGTAATGGGTTAGGGATAGACCCATCTGCCACGTAATATCGTGTTACGTTTCGTTCTCAGTAATTTTCGTACTTCAAATGTCAATAAAAAGCTATTATAGACGCAACTGGGACATCGAATCTATATTTAGTCCAATCCTTAACGTATTCGGAGAGACTTTGTGTCAATCATAAAACGCAATTTCTTTGACATAATAGCGCCCTTCTACAATCCCTAGTGAACAAAAAAGCATGAAATGACTTTATATGCCTTAACTTTTCCGTCTGCGTTGTTAAATGGTTGAAACATAGAAATAAACTGACATAAAATTGTTTTTGACAATTTTATTGAAGGAAAAACACAAATCCGGAAAAGTCTATTGTATTATTCATTACCAAACGACAAATTTATAGACTGGTCCAAATTGAAAGCATTTGCAGACGACAAAATAAATGTTAATAAAAAAATTAAGATTGCTTTGGAAAGGGTAGAAAACATTGTGGGAAAAGGAGAAAATGCTGGTTACCAGCATTTTCTCCTTTTCATACAATGTTTTCAGAAGGCCTCTTTCTCAGGGTCGTTGAAATAAGGGGTTGTGTGGTAAAGAGTTAAAAGAGTAAATCCCCGTTAACTCAGTGTTCACCCACAAGGTCTGTATTCACCAATCATTCTCAAGAACATTCTTTGTCCTATTCTTCAGAACTTCGTCAATGTGGAAGTAACAGAACTTCTGATTGGCTGAACAATTTACTTAAGCCAATCAGAAGTCCTGTTACTCTGACGGTCAGAAAATCTTGAATGAGACAAAGAACTTCCTTAAGATTGCTTGGTGAATATAGACCCTTGCAAGGCTATTTTCTTTTGTTGTTTTGTTGTTTGGTTTCTTCCGTTGTTTTTTACTTGGTTTTCATGAGTATTTCTGTCATATTATGGAAGCCAGAGTGTTGATCATGCATTCCTGGCGTACCGATTAACGCTATATCACATTTATTCTTCTAAATCTGCTTTCCAAATGAACATTGTTTTTACCGCAAACCAAGACTTTTCAAAACTAAGAACATTTACAGAAAACAAATGAAATGAAACAAGCATTTTCTTCTTTCCACATCATGTTGCCACGAGCTTTCTTTCTCAGGGTCAATAAAAACACCGGATTGTTTTGGTAGCGAATCAAACAAGGTTTATCAAGCAGTATCATATAGAACTCTCATCGTAAATGCAATTATGTAAATAGAGCAAGCTCTTCGAACCATAAGCTCCCGCCAAAATTTGATAAAGAATTCGTGAATATTGAGAAGAAAAATGCAAAAGATGCAAAAGGGATTTGTTAGTGTGACTGATTGACGTTCAACCGTATTTGCATCAGTGTTTTTCTCATATAATTGGCTTGCAACACACGAAACGGCACATTTGGACATTTGCGTAAAGTGTCGTCTCGGATCGGCCTGCGCAATCCGCGCAGGCTGATCCGAGACGGCACTTTACGATTACATTAGATTTTGTGCTACGGTAGACTTGTGCAATTCAGAAAATTGCATAGAAATGGAAAGTGTCGTTTCGGATTAGCCTGCGCGGACTGCACAGGCTGATCCGAGACGACACTTTACGCAAATGTCCGAATGCCCGTTTTCGCGTGGTGCAGGCCAATCGTCAAAGAGGCCAATGTCTCTATCAACGCTTTCCTGAAGTTTATTTTACCAGCGCTTCGTACAACAATCTTTCCTAGTCACCAATTACTCTCCGACACAAAAATCGTTGAAACAACTTTCAGTGTTGAAAGAGGAATACGTCTTGTAGCAAAGACTATTACCGATACTCGGAAAAGAATTTGTCAAAAAGGCGAATCGAGCTGGCGACGGCCTGGTTTCAAGCGCTGAACCTGCTCGTTGTATACCAGTTACCAGCATCTTGGTAATGATTTGTATAAGGATAATAGATCTTTAGTTCGTTAGTTTATGATTACAAAAACATTTGATAGATGAAGATGACTTCCACCTTTTGGCCTTGAACTATAGTGTATGTCTATAACTTCCCACCAGGTCCTGTAAGATAAACTGTCAAACAGTACAAGGCCAGATTTTGACATCTTTTGTGTGCGTGTGTGTGCAAAAGAAATTTGAATTTTGGCAACGATAAATTATGAGGGCGTGACGGTTTACTATTAGAGGGAAAGGAAACGCATATAAGTCAAAAGTCTGAAAACAGAGGCTTATTGCAACCGTGATTAACCCTTTACCAAACAATCCCTGGTTTTTTGGAGGTCTGGAATAGTAGCCTTTTGAAAACATCGTGGGAAAAGGAGAAAATGCTGGTAACCAGCATTTTCTCCTTTTCCCACAATGTTTTCTACCCTATCATAGACAGATGTCATCTTTTCAGCAAGAGTTGAATTGTCGTCTGCAAATGCTTTCAATTTGCTCCAGTCCACAAGTTTGTCGTTTAGGAAAGGGTTAAAGAATGTCGATTCAGATCAGCCGGTATTTTCTATTTCTAGAGGCAATTAGCTCCCTTTTCACACAACATGGTCCATGTGTATATCATTATGATAAAAGATTTTTTTTTCAATAAGCCTGTGAAGGTGACGATGTTTTCTGATTCATTTCGCTTTGTATTTATCCTTTCGTTTGTTTCATAAATGAAAACAGGAAGTGTATATATATATGACTTCCGGTTTTGGCCCTGGATAATATACACAGTTTAATAAACAATCGTAGGAACAGGTGGTTATATTGAATTTGGCATCGTACATATTAATACATGTAACGTTATTGTTGAAAATCAAAATTTTGCTTTTATGATTTAGTCCCTTGGTTTCTGAAAAAAAAAAAAAAAACTGCTTTAAAGGTGGGTATTTAGATTTTTCATATCACACCAAATTAAAAAAATATATATAGGCCTACATGTATATCACTGAAATTTATAAGAAAAAACAATACAAATCATCATTGACTAAAAAAAGTAAAATTACAAAAAAAAAAAAAATGGGGGTGGTATTCCCTTAAAAGGCTACGTAGCCTATTAAGCTATTTTTTTTAGATTTTAGCGCAAAAAATTTAAAAAAAAAGCATTGCGGAAATGTTAAGTGACTGGCATGTGACTTATGATGCTTATACATTCCATAACATAACAAGCATGTAATTATTTTCCATAATGTCTTCTTCGGACACTATGTTCGAAGCTTCGTATTTCTATTTCCGGTATATAAATAAGCGACTTGCTTATGTAAAAATAGACTGTGTTTCCCGTTGGTGTCGACCTGGGCCGTAGTAAATCTCTAGTTTCTCTTGTCTGATGGTTTTCGACTTTTGGGGTTTTATGAAAGAAAATTATAAGGCTTTGGGTGTATAAAGATGGTTTTTTTTTTCTTCTTCTTTTTTAAAATTTTCGTCCCAGAATCTGAAGGGCCACCTTTAAATTAATGCTTAGAAATTAGATCTATGTATCATACTTAGAAAATTCTGTCCTTTTTGCTTTAGATAGATCACCAAATCTATTTGTTTTGTTGTCCCTCTTGCGGTATTCATGCCAAATCGTACTCAGCATGACGATATCAGTCTTAACCCTTTCCCAAACGACAAATTTTGGACTCTTCGAAACTGAAAGAGTTTGCAGACGACAATTTTAGATTTTGAGAAAATGGCAGAAAGTTCTCAAAAAAGGTAGAAAACACTGTGGGAAAAGGAGAAATTGCTCGTTACGAGCAATTTCTCCTTTTCCCACAGTGTTTTCAAAAGACTTTTACTGCAGACACGTAAAAACCAGGGCTTGTTTGGGAAAGGGTTAAAGTTACATAATCCTGGAGTTTGTGCAAAAAATGTTTTTCGAAGACATTTACTGAGAGGATAAACTCATCGGAAATGACACTGTACTCTAAACGATGGATAGAGTGAAATATACTGCCAAAAGTACGAAGACAGGGCTCCAAGCTAACGGCCTTTGGGCCTTTTCAGCTAAGTGTGACTCTCTGAACTAGTCTTTTGCGGACAGTGTAGATCATGATCAGACTGCACGTTCCATGCAGTCTGATCTCCGATCTACATTGTCCCCTAAGGGGATATTTTTTCCCAACAGTACATCTGTGGAATAGCAATATTTTGGGTTACACTTTAGGCCGCAAAGTTTCTTTTGAGTTATTTAGCGGGATGGGAGTTAAAACCTTTGACTGTGATACCTGGGCTATATGACTATAGAACGTGCTAATCAGGGCCCGTATTCACCAACCATTCTTAAAAACGTTCTTGATCTTATTCTTCAGGATTTCCTGGCTGTGAAAGTAACAGAACTTCTGATTGGCTAAACCATATGGTATGATTTTGCCCATCAAAAATTCTGTTACTTTCTTATTGACGAATTCTGAAGAATAAGACCAAGAACGTTCTTAAGAATGGTTGGTGAATACAGACCCAACTTGTATTATTTACGAATTTTCTTATTTGAAACAAATGTGGCCAGAAATTTCACAGAAAAACAAATACCTAAAATAAGAGTATACCCTTACTGTTGCTCTCAGTGTCTTAGGCGGCACGCAATCACTGCTTTAGAGCAAGATTTAGGAATTTTCATGTAAAGTGCAGCCTCAAATTGGTTCAAAATCTTGAAAGCAACTCGTTTGCTGATTGGCTAAACCACGCCAATTAGCTACAGTTTGCACTTGCTGTTACCTTGAACTCGAGAACTTTGTTGGGGAATTGAGTCCCATAATCTTGGATCAACACTAATGCTCGATAACCTAGAATGGCACTAGTGAGGTGTGAGATAATCCCCACTGTAAAGTGTCATCGTTCTACAGATAAATGACATTAATGTCACGTGTCAGACCTAAATACGCGTACTAATACAATGACCAGAAGCCGGAACTAATTTACAAATTGACTGGAGTAATGAACAACTGGGTTGTACTGTAATTTTGTTCGTGGTTTATTCGCATGTTTGGGAATTTGGGACATGTTGAACGTTTTGATACATTGTTTTATTTTTTTTTTTAACTCTTTTCACTGCCGATGGTGACTTCGATTTTTTAGCGGGCAATGAAGGCCTGTCTCATAGTGCACAGAACGTGCATTCTGGTCCTAGAGTTACATGGGGCTGCTGCAATGTGATGCTTCGAAAGCCGAGACTAACTAAATTATCCTAAAATCATTGAAACTCTACCTTAAAACTTCAAAATAAAAGTGATTTTATTCCGATGAGTCAAAGAGTAGATGATCTTTTTTTCACAGTCCTCATCTTAAGCCATTACCACACAATCCCTACTTTTGACGACCCTGAGAAAGAAGCCTTTAGAAAACATCGTGGGAAAAGGAGAAAATGCTGGTAACCAGCATTTTCTCCTGTTCCCACAATGTTTTCTACCCTTCACAAAACAAATTTCAAATTTTCAGTCGTTTTTCTTTTTTGTTGTCTGCAAATGCTTTTGATTTAGACAAATCTAAAATTTTGTCATTGGTAATGGGTTAATAAACATTATCGCCATCCCCTTGCTCTTCCTTCTCTTGTCTCATGACCTACCGGCTTTCAAACGGTTTCCTGCTCTCGCCCATGGGTAGTTATTCGATCATTTAACAGACCAATCAATCAATACATCAATCAATCAATCAATAAAACGATCAATCAACCGACTGAACGATCAATCGGTCGGTCTGTCGGTCGATCGATCGATCAACCAACGAACCAATCAATCATGCTTGTAAGTATCTTTACATTTTTCTTATAGACCATCTTCTTTTGTCCCCTTTTGTTGTAAAGGAACCTTCCACAAGAACAAAGAAATCGCGCATGGGAACGATTGGCGTAATAAGATGTTTGAACTTTTGTTTCTCAGTCAATGAATCAAGGCTGATAGTATCGTAATTAGAGGAAGCGATCCCCATCATTAAATGGGAGAAAATGAAGAGTTGAGTTCAGTCATTAAACACATTAGTTCCTGCAAACGATTTTTCTTTTCGTTTACGCAACCCACTACTTTTTGAAAGAGTTTGGTCAAAGGAGAGATGGGCACACTTATTCCAGCCTCCACGGCGTTACTTTAATAACATGGAACGACATATCCACTGGCTACAGTTTTATTAATAGAGTAATATATAGTGTATATAAACATTATTTCGCGGTAAAAAATGATTTAGACTTAGATTTTTTTTTTTTTACAAATAACTGTAAAAAAAAAAGACATGGCGGAGCCAGGAGAACTTGTTCATACACTGCCCCTATCCTCATCTTCGAAAGCCAAGGGTGACGATCCACTACGCTACTCTACCCCTAGCGGATCGAGCTTGATTTCGACTTTTCCCCCAATACGCATTTTCATTGGTTGCAGCTAGCTCTAACCGCACGAATCAAATCGCTCTTAGCATTTCATCTTTGATAAAAATAGAACAAGGTCGCGACCTTTCGGATTAAAATAGAACAAGGTCGCGACCTTTCGGATAAAAATAGAAGGTAAACGCGAATACTTCCGTGGATTATGTGCAGAATCTGTAATGATTTATTGCCGTAAAAAAACATAGACGAACAATATTTACAGAAAGTTTCAGTGTGACCAATCAATTATCAGAGGTTTTAGGCTATATCCCATGGAATGTCGAAGTACGTTTGTGGTCATTGCTTCTTGTTGAATTATTGTATTGGTAAGCGGTTTGTAAAACGATATTTCATTGGCTATGAGAAATATGATGTAAAGAGAGATAATAAGCAGCATCCAACGGGGGACGTATAGCGGGAACCTCGAAATCGGGCTCAATCAGCCAAGGTAAGATCAACGTAGTGATCGTAACCTTGGCTCGCGAAGATGCCCCCCCTATCCCCTTATTTACTATACTAAGTTAATTAATCAGTATAGTGCTATGCGTGACTCGTGGACCTCTTGAGGACAGTGTAAATAAAGATTAGAATGCATTTAATACGGCGTCTGATCTTGGATCTACATTATCCAAAAAGGACATAAATAACTGGGAAAAAAAAAAAGCGGAGCCAGGAGTACTTGTACATAGGCCCTATACTGCCCCTATCCCCTGCTTTACTAGTAAGTTATTTAACTCATTACCACACGAGAAAATTTTGGACTGGTCCAAATTGAAAGCATTTGCAGACGACAAAATAAAGGTGACTGAAATATAGAAATTTGTTCTGGAAAGGGTAGAAAACACTGTGGGAAAAGGAGAAAATGCTGGTTACCAGCATTTTCTCCTTTTCCCACAGTGTTTTCAATAGGCTTCTTTCTCAGGGGCGTCAAAAGTAGGGATTGAGTGGTAATGGGTTAAACATTTTTATTTGACATCGATTGAGAAACAAGTTCTTACAACTTATACTAATCTCCCTCGATACTGACCTGTAGGCCGAACGCGACTCGCGAACCTTTCGTGGACAGCGTAGATTAAGATCAAACTACACTGAATGTGCAGTCTAATCTTGGATCTACACTGTCCAAGAAGGATAATTTTGTCTACAAAAACAATAACCTTTGATGTAAGAAAATTTTGGTTTTTGACAATTGGCTTCGAAACTGCACTCCTTTTAATTAGCAAGTTAAAGAGTTAACCCATTACCACACAATCCATACTTTTGACGCCCCTGAGAAAAAAGCCTTTTGAAAACACTGTGGGAAAAGGAGAAAATGCTGGTAACCAGCATTTTCTCCTTTTCCCACAGTGTTTTCTACCCTTCCCAGCACAAATTTCAATTTTTCAGTCACCTTTACTTTGTCGTCTGCAAATGCTTTCAATTTGAACCAGTCTAAAATTTTGTCGTGTGGTAAAGAGTCAAGAAACAATCCAATGCATTTGTAAACCAGTCATGCGGGAAAGGACTTTTGTTTTACATAAATTTCCACATCATTTCACGTTGGAGAAAATGGCTTTTACCAATACGTCTGAGGAAAAATCAGGCCTCTTTTTAGCTCCAGATTTCTCTAAACTGCTAATCATAGCTGAAAGAATCGCACCAGGTAGCGTTTTATATAGTAAAGGTTTATTTTAGTTTGAAATTCAAGGTGACTGTTGTCGCGTAGGAAAGTAGTCCGGTTCTGTACCCAGAATACCCAAAATTATACTACTCAACATTCGCTAGGGATGATGATCTCCATCTTATATTGAGCAGGTATGTATACGCGCCATGCATTTGGTATGGTTTTTCAGTACCTAACATTGCCACACTGATGATATAAACTATCTAAGGAAATGAATATTTCTTAATTAAGCAAAACTGTATTTATTTAACATATTCCTGTATGAAGTATCGAATTGATCCCTAGCAAATGTTGAGTAGCATATATAGATAGATATGTATTTGTAGAATGCCATCTAGCGGGAGATAATTCATTATTTCAGTCATATCACACCGACATCTTACTTATTTGTGTGCGTTTTGGGGATTTCTTGAGTACTAGTGTAGGTTAGACACGAATAAGTGAGCAGGTGGCTAAAACGTGATACAATTGAAGCTAGCGGAAAACCACATTTAAACAAACAAAAAAATCAATGACGTCATTGCTGTTACTTCAATCGGCAAGCTTGTATATCTCAAAGGTCTTGGATCAACCTGACCCTTCACCGGTCGAGAAAAACTTAGACTTTTCTATGCTAAAACATTCGAGCCATTTTCTGGTAAAGGGGACCTAATAGATCTGCGAAAAGTATCGACCCTTGTCAGCCTGCGCAGTCCGCGCAGGCTGACATGGGCCGAAACATTTCGCTTCCTTCAAACATTTTGCATGTCCAAGGACCATTTTACCTTGTGATTCAGCCATTTGCTTGACTAAATGGATTTTATAGATCCATATGTATTAAAGGGCTTGCTTGGTGCAATGGATCGCGGAAATGCATTAAGCCCCCCTGTTGCAAGAGCGTAGTTTATTGTAGACGGTACATTGAATACGACTTGGGTGATGGGTTCTGTCTGTGAAAATATATATAGCTAACATTATTTTTTTTTTAAAAAGGAAATGTACCAATTGTCAGCAAATGCTCGATTTTATCCTACTGATTTATAAACCTATCTTGTTTTTACGTTCGAAAAAGAATAACAATAGTTCGATTGAAAAAAAGGGGCCAAACTCAACATTAACGTTCAATCAACCGTTCACCGAAATATACAGGAAATTTTCTGACAGATTTTGGCACCAGCATCAAAGACCGCACTGTCTATTGTACCTTTCATAAATGTGCGACCCTCCGATTTCTGGAAATAGCTTAAGAGTGTAAATAAAGTCAATTTTTAAATCTCAACACACCCAGACTGCTCAGAAAGACTCGAGTGTTGTTGCGGACAGTCTAGATCAAGATTAGACAACATAGAACACGCACTCTGATCTTTGATCTACACAATGAGTTCGAAACAATAAGTCTTTCCTGCAGAAAGAACTTAGAAATCGCAGCGTTCCTGTTCTCTTTTTTTACTCGAAAATTTGATTTTCTCTTTATGTATTTAAGAATTATCTCTCTAAGGAACAGCGTGAAAACGTGTCTTCGTAGAATAAATCTCGGTAACAATATTAGCTGTACGGTCAGGTGGCAGGGGACTTGGAAACTTGTTCACGGCAGTGGTGAATCATTCACCACTGCCGTGAACAAGTTTCCAAGTCCCCTGCCACCAGACCGTACAACGAATTTATTATACTGCAAAGTTTTACCCTTTCAAAGCACGTTAAGCGAAATTTTCCTGTCTTATAATTTCACGAATCGAGTATGCTGACGAAATAGAAATTCCCCTCTGAGTGCTCCAATTCAATGAAAACTGACGTCACTGAAAACTCACGTCACTAAAACGTGCAGTTTAGTATATAAATGTGCAGTCTGGTGATCGATCGACGCCGCCATTTTGGATTTTGTGTTGCACGTGTAGTGAAGTTCACGGGGCACTCAAAAGGGAAACTGGTTTTACGTGGTTTTTGCCAGGGAACATAATTATGTTCCCGGCATGTTAACCAATCAGATCACGAGAAATTTCTTTGCAGTATAATAAATTATATTTGTCTCTAACAACTGGGTAGCCCAAGCAAGACATAATTTGTACTCGTGTAGCAAAAGACTGCATTTGAGGGGCGCTCTAGAAAAGAGGGGATTAATGCATCTCTTGAACGTGTTATACCAAGGTCATCACATTATTGACCCGTAGAATCGATCTTGCCTGACACCCGACTGATTCATGAAGGGTAGACTGGTCCTTAGACAAGCAAAAAACTGACCAACAGCAATATAGTCAGCCTTTGCAAGAAGTTTCTTTCTCTTTGGCCGATATGGTTTTAAAAAAGGAGACAGTTAAGGGATGCAGCCATTCTGTAGAGGCAACATGTATCAGTAAAAGGAGATCCTATCATACCCCCACAAAACGAATGTTTTCAGTGTATGCTGGAATCAGCCTGTCCGTCCGTGTGTCCGTCCGTCCGTGTGTCCGCAAGTGTGTCCGTCTGTGTACAAAATACTAGTAATTTTGTGTCGCGAACTCCTCCTACAGTTTTCCTTCAATTGTATTGAAACTTTGTACATATACTGATTATATGTTGAAGATTTGCAAGACGCAGTTTTCAAGTGTCAACTCTTCCATGTTAAGGAATTATCTTCCCTTGAACTTGACACTTTTTTTCTGTCAAAATGCTGGCGGGGGTATTAAATCACATTCAGTGACAGCTGTAGTTGCTTGAAGAGTATCGAAGAGGGTTGAATGTAATCAGAATGTACGAACCTTAAATCTGATCTTGGTTAACACTTTACGCAGTGAAAATGAGAAAAAAACAAACAAACGTGTCCTTAACTGGCACCCTGTTAGCAACCCCTATACAACTAATCATACTCCATTATCTCACGCAAGATGGCATTATATAAATACTCATCTATCTAATTTGGGCATCCTGGGTACAGAACCGAACCACTTTCCTACGCGACAACCGTTACTTTGAATTTCAAACTGAAAAACACGTTTACTCAATAAAACGCTACCCCGTGAGATTCACTCAGCTATGATCAGCAGTTTAGAGAAATCTGGGGCCAAAACAGGCCTGATTTTTCCTCAAACGTATCAAATTGATGAAAAGCATTTTCTCCATCGCTACTTTATAGCGCGTATTACCACAGTAAGCCCGATATCGGGGATAGTGATGCGTCATATAAGACAGTTTGAATCTTCGAAGAATATGACATGCGCAGACAACGAATCTTACGGGGAAAAACGCGGGTACCAGACTGAAATACGAATACAGGAGAAAACAAGAGAAAAAGAAGACGCAAGGGCGCCAAGGTCGCCCGAAAATGATTTTTTTTTTTCCCATTATTAAACTGAAAAATATGTAGACAACAGAATTGATCTGACTCCAATTTTTTCAGTTATTTTTCATTTGTGATAAAAATAGCTAGATCTATTGTTTTCCAATGAAATTGACATGACAATAGTGACCTACAATGTCATAAATTTGCTATATGACCAACTGTCAAAATAAAGTATGGGCTTTCGCACTGCAAAACCTTCAAATGCCTGATTTACATTTTATTCTACTTTTATGCCAGTATTCAATTTCGCCATCTGAGAATAACTGCATAATTAAAAGAAAATGCTACAAATACATTTTTTTCAGCCATGAGTACAAAAATATTGTATTTCGTTTATAATTGGAGATACATGTATACCTTATAATTTGTCAATGATTACAAAATATACATGTGGTTACTAAATAGTTTATTTTACAACTTACATTCAAGTTATATTTCCCTTGTGAAGTTTCTTTTTCCATTGCGCCGGTCCCGTGCAATGGTAATTTAGAAGAAGTTTAATGATCTGGGTATTCAATAGGTATGGGGAAAAAAGTTTCAGCTTATTTAACTTATAACTTATCAAGTAACATCATCTTTTTCATATATATTATCAAACATAAACTCATTCTTTTTTTCAAAATGGTCAATGGTCTGGTTTCAAACTACCTATGCTCTCTTGTCCCGCCCACTATTGGAAGTAACACGACGTATAATCTTCGTAATTCTAATGACTTGGCAAACATAGTTTGTAGAACTAGCGTTTATATGAATTCCTTTCTGCAATCAGGTGTAAACGCATGGAACTCTTTGCCACAAGCTACAAGAGAAACTGACTCTCTCTCGTCGTTTAAACGTTTGCTGAACATAGACAAACCCACTCCTTGTAAACTGTATTTTTATGGGGAAAGAAAAATGCAAATTATTCATACTCGACTTAGAAATACATGTAAATGTAGCGATCTAAAACAACATCTCTTCTGGAAAAATATTGTGGATTCTTCTCTTTGTCGTTGCGGGGAAGTTGAATATAATACACACTACTTCTTTGATCTGAATGCAGATTTTATCATTCGAACAACACTCGGACAACATATTAGTGCAAAATCTGCTTTTAATATTGATACAGTTCTTTTTGGAGACAATGAACTCTCCCTTGTCGAAAACAAACAGATCTTCAATGCAGTTCAAGAATACATTGATAAAAGCAAGAGATTCTCTTAGTTTTAATCCAATACATTAAAAGTCCTCTTTTTTGACAATGTAACACGTTACTACATGTCGAGAACATATAAATTATATACATGTATAAGTATAATTTTGTATCTTTTGTTGCCACTCTGCTCAATCACTCAATCACCAATCACCATTCCCTTTTTTCTGTTTACTTTTTCAGATAATGAAGCCTTTTTGTTCTTTACATTCATTACTTTCTGTTTTTTATGATAATCTTTTCTCTTCTTGATATTATTTGATGGTATTGGCGTATCATGTGATTTAGCTTGGGGAGGGGAACTATATAAGCAATATGCTTTCGTCCTGATCCTTTTTTCACATTTATTTCTTGTATTATCTATGTATAGCCAATACAAAATACAGTTTAACAAGATATGCAAGACATGAGAAAAGACAAAAATGCATGTACATCAGTATAATTTGGAAAAAAATAAGTGTGTGTCGGCATTACATGAAATACTTCATGTTTTCCGAAGGAATAATGGAAAAGATAAATACAAATTACATGTACGTTGTTTACGTTGAAAAACCAAAAAGCGTTGACATACAAGAATTCAAACATCACCAAAACTATCTGCTGCTGAGCGCGCCTAAATATGGTATTGCAAATGTTGTGCATCAGGACCAGACAGCACGCAATGTGCATTCTGATCGCTAATCCACCAAGTCTGAAATTAACGGTTCGAACTACTCAATCTTCAGCTTAGCTTTCCTGAAAAATTTTCAATTACATTCATAAATACGAGGAAAGTCTGATAACATTTCGTTCGAATATCTGAAATTAAAAAAAAAAAAAGATTTCATGTACAATGTACATTAATACAAATAATCAACTGCGAATGATAAAACATATACATGTAAACTGATAATTGCAACCAAATTCCGTAGGTGAAGTTTCTGAGGACAGTGTAGATTAAGATCAGTCTTACAAGAAATGCTCTCTGATCCTAGATCTACACAGTCCAATACACTGATCAACACGCTGAACTACGTACATGTATATGAATTCATATATAACCTGACAAAATAAGTAATAATTACGGATATTGCTAAACATGTAAGCTGGCATGTAAACTGATTAATGTAACCAAAGCCAGTCAGTGAAATATCTGAGGACAGTGTAGATCAAGATCAGACTTACCAAAATTACAATCTGATCCTAGATTCACGCAATTTTATGTGTATAAGATGATACATGTAACCAAAGCCGATCAGTGAAATATCTGAAGAGGGTGGAGATCAAGATCAGACTTACCAAAATTGAAGTCTGATCCTAGATTCACGCAGTCTAATGCATGTAAGCTGATATTTAAATCAAGTTATTATCCATTTTAAAATTCAATCTGAACTTTAAGACCTGTGTTGGGTGCATTATATTGTACTTGTTCGAACTTGGTATTTTTTCCATTTCCTCTTCTGAGATTACCTGCTTAAAGAAGGAAATATTGCTACAAATATATTTTTTTAGCAGTAAAAACTTTATTTTTCAATATACCCTAGGAAAGATATATGAGTACAAATACACACGTTTCAAATCATACATATTTACTTTATATAGTAACAAATGTATAATGTCTATTGCGTACTTTCTTTTCCATTGCGCCAGTCCCGCACAAAGGAAATTTAACCCTTTCCCAAACAATCCCTGGTTTTTACGGATCTAGAATAGTAGCCTTTTGAAAACATTGTGGGAAAAAAAGAAAATGCTGGTAACCAGCATTTTCTGCTTTTCCCACAATGTTTTCTACCCTATCATAGACAGAAATCATCTTTTCAGCAAGAGTTGAAATTTCGTCTGCTAATGCTTTGAATTTGGTCTAGTCCAAAAGTTTGTCGTTTGGAAAGGGTTAAAAGGTTTTAACATTTGTACTTATAAGCATAAAGAAATTCTAATCATTTTCTTCAATTAACTACCCATAAGAAAATACATTAAAGACCTGTAACACTTTAGATACAATATACTGTTGGTAAATTTTTCATTTCGCAATCTAGGAATACGTGCATAAAGGAAAAATATCACTACAAGTACATTTTTTTCAGCGGTACAAAAACATAATTTTTGGTTTTTGCTTGTAAATTACCTTTAATGGGTAGAAAAAAAAAAACATGTTTCAAATCATTATTGTTATTCTATTTAATAAACAGGCATGATATATTTCCATGCGTATTTTCTTTTCCATTCCGTCCATTGCTCTAAAATATTTCCATTCCGCTCTTTAGGCCTAACTATAAAGAGTCATTATCTCCCGCTAGATGGCATTCTATAAATACTCGAATCGTCGAAGAATATGCGCAGACAACGTTAAAGAGTAGGAGCAGTTCTGCATTTCCATTGGTTCCTAAGATCATGTGACTAGACGAGTTCATTTGCGTTAAAAATAGATGCATTCTGCACAAGAACATTAATTGTTTCACAAAATGTTGCGCAGCAGACCGTCAATAATTCTTTCACGATTCTTTATCGGTTTAAAAACAAGAAAACAACCTCAAAAAAGGTGAAGAAAACCCTACACAACAGTTTCACAAACATTCACACCTATTTTACCAAATTAAACCTGGCGAATATGATGAAAGATTTCAACCGGAAGTACCTACACTCTCCATGAACATCTCTTCCGAACTATATTAAATATAAGGTCGCCGGCTTCTGCCGGGCGACCAAAAAAAGGCGAACCCAACTAACACAGACGAACCAATAGTTTTGATGTATTAGACTGGGCTTATGAGTCATCATGCCTCACCAAAAATCAAGAAAACGAGAGAGATTACCTGTAGACTAATTGTATAATGGTTGCTTGGAAAAACTGCTGTTGAAAATATCATGGTTTTGGACATTAACGATGCACGTTCCAAGATGGTGAGTTTTTTCTTTTCCATGCGGCATACTTTTGGTTTCTGTCACTAATGCCATGTTTTTATGAAATGGTTATCTATAGATTTTTTTTTTGTAATAAGAATTTTCAGATTCCAAGTGCATGTAAAATGTCTTTTAGTTCTCTTGTTTACTTGGATTTTCAGGATGTTTTAGATACCTTTCGTCAGATACAGAAATTGTAAAGCAATAGGCCTATTTGCGTTTTTATACGCCCGAAGGGTCGTATCATGTTATACTCCTGTCGTCCGTCCGTCCGTCCGTCCGTCCGTTAGCAATTTCTTGTGTGTGCAACTCCTCCTACAGTTTTCATCGGAATTATTTGAAACTTGCCACAATGAATCTCCATGATGTCTAGTTGTGCACCTGGGTCTTAGAATTTTGATCGCTGTTTGCGTTCTAAAATTATCTGCCCTTGATTTCTGAAATAACCAACTTTTCACTTTGAATTTTTGTTCAGGCCATAACTTCCATACCATAAAAGGTATCAAATTGAAACTACATACACTAATAGAACACATTATGGAGAAGTGCAGTGCACATGAAACATAACTCTGTCACTTTTATTTTTTGAGTTATTGCCCTTTGTTAATTTTCAGTTTGAATTTTTGTCCAGGCCATAACTTCTGAACTATAAAAGCTAATAACTTGGAACTTCATACACTGATAGAACACATTATGGAGAAGTGCAGTGAACATGAACCATAACTCTGCTACCGTTACTTTTTGAGTTATTGCCCTTTGTTAATTTTCAGTTTGAATTTTTGTTCAGGCCGTAACTTCCAAACTATAAAAGCTAATAACTTGGAACTTCATACACTTATAGAACCCATTGTGGAGAAGTGCAGTGCACATGAACCATAACTCTGCCACCTTTATTTTTTGAGTTATGGTCCTTTGTTAATTTTCGGTTTGAATTTTTTTTCAGGCCGTAACTTCCAAACTATAAAAGCTAATAACTTGGAACTTCATACGCTGATAGAACACATTATGGAGAAGTGCAGTGCACATGAACCATAACTCTGCCACTTTTATTTTTTGAGTTAGTGCCCTTTGTTAATTTTCAGTTTGAATTTTTGTCCAGGCCATAACTTCCAAACTCTAAAAGCTAATAACTTGGAACTTCATACGCTGATAGAACACATTATGGAGAAGTGCAGTGCACATGAACCATAACTCTTCGACTTTTTTTTATTTATTGCCCTTTGTTAAATTTTTACTTTGAATTTTTTTCCAGGCCATAACTTCCAAACTTTAAAACCTATCAACTTGAAACTTCAAAGACTAATAGACCACATTATGAAGAAGTGCATTTGCACAAGAACCATAACTCTGCCATCCTTCTTTTTGAGTTATTGCCCTTTGTTAGTTTTCTCTTTGAATTTTCGTCTGGGCCATAATTTCTAAAATATAAAAGCTATGATCTTGAACCTTTCAAGACTGATAGAACACCTTGTGGAGAACAGCAATTCACAAAATTTGTAACTGTGCCACCCTTCTTTTTTTAGCTATTGCCCTTTAATATATGCGCCGCTTTGCGAAGCTCTTGTTAATTATCTTACTTGGGTTGTTTTAGAGACAATGTCGAGCTAACTGTCATATCGTCGGTTTACTTCAAAAACCTCGTAACTAAAGCTTGTTTCAAGTTTTTGAAGTAAAACGACAATATTCCTGTTGCAGAAATCGTTGTTCGCGTCGTCCCGCAGTCTGCATAGTGCTTAACCTTTGACAGTTTTCTGTTCTCTCTTTTCATTGATGAATTTTATTTCAACTCGGGCTTTCTGTTTACTGTCAAAAAGACAGTTCACAGTGGAAGGATATGTAATTTTAACCTGTTACCACACAATCCCGACTTTAACTGACCCTGATAAGGAAGGGCTTGTGAAAACATGGTTGGAAAAAGGAGAATGAATGCTGGTAGCCAGCAGTTAGAGAGAAGGGGAGAGAGATACGAAGAGAGAGGAAGAGAGAGAGAGACATAGAGAGAGACACAGAGAGAAAGAGAGAGAGGGAGATTGAGAGAAAGAGACAGAGAGAGAGAGGGGGAGAGACAGAGACACAGAGAGAGAGAGAGAGCGAAAAAGTAAGGAGAGTGATAAGAAGGTCAAAGGTCGTGAGAAAGCATTACTTTTTTTCGATCAAGCGACCAACGCCCAGATACAAAGAGTTAATTTACATACACAGCATCTCGTTCCACCATGGTTGAATAATTTCGTAACCCTGTTAATCGAAATAACATTGGCTTTTGTTATCACTTACCATTCTATGTGATGTTCATTCGAACTTCAAGGGCAAAGTGAGACAAGCTCCATCAGTCACGTGATTACGAATCGAGAAGTTCTGATTGGCTGAGTCAGTCACATATTTCCCCGTAAGAAGGCTATTTTGAAATGTAGGAAAGAATACATGTATTATGCATTTAAACTTGCAATACAAAGAATTGAGTTTTTAAAAACTTACGCATTTTGACTGATTATTGGTGATCTAATGCCTGATACTTTTACCGTTAACTATATACTCTTTTTCCCGCGGTGTATTTATATCTATTCATGTCACAAATCTTACTTCGTGTTGATTATCTTTTACGGACATGGATTAACGCTTTACCAAACGACAAATTTTTAGACTGGTCCAAATTGAAAGCGTTTGCAGATGACAAAATCAATGTGCCTGAAAAAATGAATTTTTTTGTTTGTGGGGGGGGGGGGGGAAATAGTAGAAAACATTGTGAGAAAAGGAGAAAATGGTGGTTACCAGCATTTTCTCCTTTTCCCACAATGTTTTCAAAATGTTTTTTTTTTTCTCTCAGGGTCGTTAAAAGTCGGGATTGTGTGGTAAAGAGTTGTTAAAAGTTTTATGCTGCAATTTTCTTTATGAAGGCAATCAGTTAAAGATAAAGGACGAAAGGAGGTCTGTCTCCTCGGCACGTTTTTTCTGTCATTGTTCGGTTCGATCACCGACGACCGCTCTGGCTAAGCTCTTGAAAATACTGAGACATTGCTACTTACCAACATTTTAACCATTCCCCATCATGTTTTGAGAGTTATTTTCTTTAGACACGCATTTTGAGTAAGAAAAAGTTTTCTTTAAGCAGGAAAAGAGATTAAAAAGAAACATTGGTATTAATTAAAATGCAATTATTTTCTTTTGGCAGTGCACAACCTTGTCAAAAGTTTTCAGCTGGTTAAACTTAGTTTTATGATAAAACACACGATTTTATGATAAAACACACTGCAGAAAATAGATTAACCCTTTGCGAGACGACAAAATTTTAGCCCTGTCCAAATTCAAAGCATTGGCAGACGACTATTTCAGTGTTGCTCAAATGGTGCAACTGTTTATTGATAGGGTAGAAAACATTGCGGGAAAAGGAGAAAATGCTGGTTACCAGCATTTTCTCCTTTTACCACAATGTTTTCAAAAGACTTCTTTTCAAGGGTCATCGAAAGTCGTCATTGTGTGGGAAAGAGTCAATAGTTAACAAAAAAGAAAAACACTCTTGCATTTTAATATTCTTTAAAAATGTGTTCACTTTATCACTTAAATGATTTTTTTATTTTGTTCAGTATACGTGTCTGTATATTAAAATAAAATTATGTTATTATGTATATTGCATGCTTTAAAATTGTTTAATTATTATGACAATTGAGCTTTTATGCTTTTGTGTCAAAATGAATTTCCTTATCTCTTCTCATTTGTGGCAAAGGGTTTAAGGTCAGGGAGAAGGGAAAGGAGCTTTCCTAAGACGGCGAGATGTAATTGTCCCCCTGATTAGCGTCTCGAGAGATTTCTTACCAAATTCGGGCAAGCCAGCCACCCACACACAACAAGCACAGACTTGATTTTTAGGATTGTTCTTCTCAGAAACGGTCAATGTTCTATACTGTTATTTGATTTAGTCGTAATCTGAGACAAGGGGGTTTAATGCATCTGCAAAAAGTTTCGGCACAGGTCAGTCAGCGCTGTCCGCGCAGACTGACCTGGGCCGAAACTTTTTGACTATCAGTCAATTTTCTGCATGTCAAAGGATCAGTCTACCGTATGATTCAGTGGGTAGTTGAATGAGGCTTATTTTATGGAATCGTAATCATAACATGATGACGAGCCCCGGAAGCTCAGTCGATGGCGTGCAGGACTTGAGAACACGGGGTCCAGGGTTCGATCCGTGGCCGTGAACCCTGGCTCGGCGAATTTCTACTTTCCGAAGCTCGATGAAATAGTCAGTGCGACAGGATTAATTCCCCTCCCACCTTTGACCATAATACGAGCCCGGTGGCTGGTTATGTGGGAAAGCAGCCAGTTAGTTTTGGAAAGAATATTGTGTGGGGTACTGGTAAAAGAAACTCCAGAAACGCATGGATAGGTGCACTGGCCGCCGTGATTTAACTGAAATAGTGTTGAAAACGGCGTTAAACACCATACAGTCAACTAATATATTAACATGGTGACTTGCTTGGAAAAATACCATCACGGAGATGTGCCAAACCCCCTTTTGTCAGAAGATCACTTAATTATACGCCAGGCGATAATATAATAGATTTGTCCTTTGTGAAAGTACTTAAAGACGGCAGGTCAAAATGTTGATCAATTTCATTGAGGCGTTTAAATGATAGAAAACATTGGGGAAGAAGGCGAAAATGCTATATAATAAACGAGACGTTGTAATTGGCTTGCAACACGCCGCGGAAAAAAGGCATCCGGACAAATTGCGTACAGTGTGCGTGACTATACAGTAGATTTTGTTCTTCAGTATAGATTTGCGCAAAATAGAAAAAAACTAAACAAACGAAAAGTGTCGCTTCGTATAAGCATGTCCGAATGCTCCTTTTCGCGGATTGTAGGTCAAATAACTATTGATCAATAAAAATCCAGCTTGTTTAATAACCGACTGAATCACGTGGTAGAATGGTCATTGGGGCATGCAGAAAATTTACCTAAAATAAAAAGTTTCGGCTCAGGTCAGCCTGCGCAGTTTGCGCAGGCTGACCTGAGTCGAAACTTTTTGCAAATGCAATAAGCCCTCTTTTTCACAGAGCTCATTATGAAAACGACGTCAGAAGTGTAGAACTACATTGTACAACTGTAAACAAACCGAATGCCCTTAGACACGTCACTGTGTTGATGTTTTCGTACTTTGATTCCATGCCAGCAATTAGTTCAGGTTCTCTTGTCATGGAAACGGTAATGTTTCTTTTTATCTCGGTGTGAATTTCTTGCCATTTTTTTCTGTTGTATTTTTTTTTCTGCGGGGTTATTAGTGCTCTCATTGCCTGCCCAACTGACCAATCAGATTTGGCCGAAATTCTGACGTATTTTAATTCCGGGCTTTCAATACTGAACTCATTTTCCTTGGCCGGAATAGGAAGTTTTCAATTTCTTTTCATGGAAGCTTTATCCTTTTTGTCATTTTCCTCTTTCAACAAACCATAGCTTCTTTTTTTTTTACAATGATTGCAATATCGTTTGGTAATAGAAAAGTTCCTTTCTGTACATTTTTTCTTCTCATAATGTAAACTATTTGGGAATGCTGAGGGGTTAATTACTTATTTATTATATCCTGTTTAAAGCTGTTTTTAAATAGGCGAAGCTCTCAGTAGTTTCGACCTGTGTCCTTGCACTATTCCCCGGCACTATCCCCCGTAACAACTAACCGTCTTCTGGGGGGCGTTGCTCAGATGGGCAACCGGTAGCGACGAGAAATAAACGGAAATAACCAACCAACCAAGGAGATGCAGTAAGCCCCCTTTTGCCAGAGAATGGCACAAATGATTTCAAAACGTGGTCTGGAAGTATGTTAAAAGGACATGAAAACCAATTAAGATCTGTTGAAAAATTCCTGAGAAAAGAAAATGAAAAAAATTCCCATGAAAATTAAATGTTTAATCTTTCCAGAAGCTTTTTATATTCTATTCTATGATTTTTTTCTTAAATATATTACTAATTGGGTCATTAGGTTTGAGAAAAAAAAGTTCTTAATTTTTCTCACGCGAGCAGAGGTCAAAATCCTAAAAATAGTGAAGCAAGGGGAAAAAAATACGGTTGAAGTAATTCAGTCACATGTTCTTTTTCTGTTTTCCCGCACTTTCTTTCCGGAGCGTGTCTTTGATGAAATGTTTCGGCTAAATTACTTTTTGCATGCTAAGTACAACTTAAACACACTAACAACAGAGGATTTTGACCTTTTGTCACATTTTTTTTTTTTTACCAAAAGTCAGTTGACCGATTTTCGGAATCGCGGATGAAAATAGCACTGGCTTTTAACGAGTGATTGCTCCATTCCCTACAATGTTTTTGAATAGGCCTACAAAGAAACCTCTCAGCTGCTTTAACCCATTAACACACAATCCTTACTTTTGACGACCCTTTTCTCCTTTCCCCACAATGTTTTCTACCCTTCTAAACAAATTTCAAATTTTCAGTCACTTTTATTTTGTGGTCTGCAAATACTTTCGATTTGGACAAACTTAAAATATTGTCATTTGGTAATGAGTTAAGGGCGAATCAAGCTCTTTTACGGAATGTAGGTCAAGATCAGACGACACAAAACGTGCTCTATACCGCCGATCCGATCAGATGGTTCCGGAATCTTGAAATCGCAAACTTTGGAGTTTTTACTATCGACAGGAAATGTTTGTATAATTTATTTATCAATTTAAAAGTTGAAAGCGCAGCTATTCTTTCTTTTATTCAATTTCTTATCGACTGTTTGATTTATAGAAGTGTTCGAGCAAGCAAAAATAGAATGCACTGTGAAAGGTTCACTCTCAAAGGTCAAAGAAAAATCCCTGGAACCTAATGATGTGTTAATTACATTCTTTGATCTTTAATCGACCCTTCGCTTCACGTAAACTTACCTCGCAATAGCTTTTATTTCCAGTTGTCAGAATGTTCTAACTGTCTTTTTCGTTATATACGTTAATCTTTGCTCTGAAGCCATTTTGATTTTTTGTCAGTTTGACAAAAAATGTTGGAAAGGTCTTTTGATTTCACGTAATAGTCGTCAATCGGTAGAATGAGGGGCGTGGTATAAAAGAACTATACGGTATCATCTTCTGCAGAAAGATGCCTTTATAAAAATGCCTTTAGAAAACATTGCGGGAAAAGGAGAAAATGCTGGTAACCAGCATTTTCTCCTTTTCCCACAATGTTTTCTACCCTTCACAAAACAAATTTCAGATTTTCAGTCACTTTTATTTTGTAGTCTGCAATCGCTTTCGATTTAGACAAACCTAAAATTTTGTCGTTTGGAAACGAGTTAAGGGAGTATGATAAATCGTTGCTTATTATTGAAGATCAGACCTGCACGTTCTGAGCAGTTAGTATTTGATTTAAATAAACTGAAGTTGTCATTGACAGATAAAAGGCTGAAATCGGCATCTGCTAAAAGTATCGACCAGGGTCAGGCTGTCCGAATATACAGAGGGCTGATCTGAGTCGAAACTTTTTTGCTATCGGTCAATATTCTGCGTATCAAAGGAAAAGATTACCTTGAAAATCGTATCAGTGTATCAAAAGAAGGGCGTATCACGAGTTAACCCTTTATATTGCTGAATAACTAAATCGAAATTTTTCGATTCGATACTAAAAACCCAAATATTGCTATTTCGTAGTAATAATTTCTCCTCATCGGACAGTGTAGATCCATGATCAGACTGCACGTTCTGTGCAGTCTGATCATGATCTACACTGTCCGCAAAAGGTCAGTCAGTCGAGCTTAGCACCCTAAGGTTTGAAAAAGTGAAGAACTTGTGAGTAAAGCTAAACATTAATACATGTATACGACAACCTGCTTACTATAGAAGTAGTAGTAGTACTTATTATCAACTATGTCTCACAAAACACCACCCAGCCCCGCCTTGCAGCATCTTCGCAAGCCAAGGCTGACGATTCACTACGCTAGTCTACTCTTGGCGGATCGAGCTTGATTTTTACATTCCCCCGATACGCTTTTTCATTGGATGCAGCAAGCTCTAACTGCAACGAATGAAATCGCTCGTAGCATTTCATCTTTGATAAAAACAGAACAAGGTCGCTACCTTTCGAATAGAAGGTAAACATGGAAACCCACGTGGAATATATTCTGCTTATCACTTCATGTGTATTCGTAAGCGGTTTGTAAAACGATATTTCATTGGCTTTTAGAAATATGATGTAAAGGGGGGTAATTACCAGCATCCAATAGAGGGCACATCGCAGGAATCTCGGAATGGGGCTCAATCAGCCAAGGTAAGATCCACGTAGTGATCTCAACCTTGGCTCGCCAAGATGGCACTGCAGCTGCTAAAAGATAATATAAAGATAATGAAAATTTGGCCTGATACCTAAAACACCAACTAAAACAGGTATCATAATTATAAAGAGAGAGAAACTTTCACGAAGAATCCGTTTAGAACAAACGAACAGGTCTAAACATACTCATAAATATACAATGTAGATTGTGTTGATTGAAACGAGACAACACTGTTTATAAGACGTCAAATAGATTTGCGTCATTACGTTTTGGCGAAATGTTGAAAGTTTATAAGTGCAAGGTGTTTCTGTATATCTTCGGGACTGTTGTAGTGATGTAACGATGGTGCTGCTGTTGATAATGATGGTGAAGAAGATGATGATGATGATGATGATGATGATGATGATTATTATTATTATTATTAATTTTATTATGATGATTATGATGGCGAAATGTTTAAAGTTAAGCGCAAGGTGTTTCTGTATATCTTTGGCACTGTTGTAGTGATGTAACGATGGTAATGCTGTTGATGATGATGATGGTGATGATGATGGTGATCAACATCATTATCATCAACAACATTATCATCAACATCATGTTCTTGCTCCTGATTATGATGATGTTCAGCCGGTCTGGCTGTCTATCTGTCTGTCTGATTGCCGTCCGACCGGCTGTCTGTCTGCCTGTCTCTCTGTCTCTCTGTCTTCACTACTTTGGTTCGGTCGGTAGGTCGGTGGGAAGGTAAACAAATTTACCAAGACGTTCACATTTCTGTCAGGAACAATGATACGAAATGGCAACGCTACCGAATAGGCGTTGTTAATTCTTATGACCTGAGTCATGCCGTCTGGAAAAAAGGTTTTAACGCATCTGCAAAAAGTTTGCACCCATGTCAGCCTGCGCAGTCCGCGCAGACTGACATGGGTCCAAACATTTTGCTATTGGGTCAATTTTCTGTGTATCAAAGGACCAGACTACCACGGGAATCAGTCAGTTATTTAGACAAAAAATACATTCCATGGATTCATACAGTTTATATGATGACTTGCTTTCAGTGGTGCATCACGGGAATGTATTAACTTCTTCACCAAACGACAAAATCGTAGACTGGTCCAAATTGAAAGCACTTGCAGACGAAAGAATAAACGTGGCTCAAAAATTGAAATTTGTTTTAGGAAGGATAGAAAACAATTGTGGGAAAAGGAGAAAATGCTGGTTACCAGCATTTTCTCCTTTTCCCACGATGTTTTTTCAAAAGGCTTCTATAGCTCAGGGTCGTTTAAAAGTCGGGATTGTGTGGTAAAGGGTTAACCCCCCTTTTTTTGCCAGAACATATTTTTGCGTGTTTTTTTTTTTCGCTTAAGAATAAGCACTGATTTGACACGTTCCACAGCTACTGTTGTTTATTTCAAGGTGTTCTAATGACCCAATGAGTCACCTTGTTAGGTTTCTATGGGGAGTAACGTAGTTTCACCAAAAGTTCACTTTCGGTGCAGCCCGCCCGGGTGGCTCAGTGGTGAGCGTGTCGGACTCGTGGCCTGGTGGTTGTGAGTTCGATATCCGGTTGAGTCGAACTTTCTTTCCGGTGTATTTTCGCCTCTCACCACCTCTGCTGAAGCATGTGAGAAAAGTAGTCGGTGGCTTTGGAAAGAAGGTTGTGTTAGTACTGGTATGAGAAAACCAGGGTCTGTATTCACCAACCATTCTTAAGAAGATTCTTAGTCTTATTCTTCAGAATTTTGTCAGTGTGAAAGTAACAGAACATCTGATTGGCTAAACCATTTGGTTTAGCCAATCAGATGTTCTGTTACTTTAAGAGTCCGAAAGTCTTGAAGAAGCAAACAAAGAACGTTCTTAAGAATGGTTGGTGAATACGTCCACAGGAAACACATGTGTGTCACCGACCGCCATGATATGACCTTAGCTGTTAAAGTGGCGTTAAACCCCAATACAACCAACCAACCAACCAACCTACTTTCGATGCACATTACCAGTAAGCAGCTCCCTATAGATAGTTCATCTTCGACTCCAAACTGGATAAGCTTTGCCTTAAAGACACACTAGCTGCCAACTGTAAACAGATCGTGGATCAAGTTTAAGTCAAGTTAGGTTCATACTATCTAAAAGTATGGGTATCATTATTGTGTCTGCATGTCAAAAGACCATTCCACCTCATGATTCAGTCGGTCGGTCGGTCGGTTGGTTGGTTGGTCATGAATTTTATGTTGCTTGGTTGGTTGTACTGGGGTTTAACGCCACTTTAACAGCGAAGGTCATATCATGGCGGTCACTGACGCACATGTGCTTCCTGGCTTTCTCATACCAGTGCTAACACAACTTTCTTTCCAAAGCCACCGACGTCTTTTCTCACAGGCTTCAGCAGAGGTGAGAGACGAAAATACGCCGCAGAGAAAGTACGCCTCAACCGGGTATCGAACTCACAACCACCAGGTCATGAGTCCGACACGCTCACCAATGAGCCACTCGGGCGGGCTATGAATTTTTGGACCTATAATAGACGATTTGACGATTACATTTGGTATAAGTGATATTTTATTGTTATCGTAAGCGGCACACCGGAAGTATTACGTAACACCGGACAAACAAAGCGTTATTTCAAAGAAATGCCGAATTCTCTGGCAAATGGTCTGTTATGTGATGACTTATATTCTTTAACATATCACAGAGATTCATTAAACACCCTTTTATCAGCGCATGACCAAGTTATATATTTTCAAACGAATATAGAAAGACCTATAATCGCAATACATGTACAAGTTGGAATTTACTGCAGGCTGGAATTTTGTTAAACAATTCCCATTAAAATTTTAAAGAGATGTTTTCAGATTCGTCTGACGCAAGCTGTGCTTCCATAAGTAATGAGTTAAGATCTAACGAAAAATAAAAGATGTTATTGTTTTCTAAAGCAAGCCATGGAAACGTGCAGCCTGATCTTTGATCTACAAGGTCCGCTTTGTTTGGTCATTTTGGACACAGCTGAACTTTAAGATTGCAAGGAAATTAGCTCCGACAAGTAAATTGAAAATGTATTTGTATATCCGGCGGTCTTTAACCCTTTACCCCATAAGACATTTCTATGGTATCTCTAATTGACCCTAAATAACAGCAAGGATGAAGCCATTTTTTATGTGTATATAATACCTTTTGATAGCATAGAAAACATTGTGACAAAAGGTGAAATTGCTCGTGACGAGCAATTTCAACTTTTGCCACAATGTTTTCCAAAGGGCTCTACGAGTAATGCGTAGAAATGAGTATCTATGAAGTAAAGGGTTAAGTAAAACTTAACTCTAAGGTTGATAAGCACAATTCACTGAACTCTTATGGACACTGTCCGATAAGGAGATTTTTTTTTCCTTTTTCCTTTAAAAAAATGTTTTGCGTAGCATTATTTGGGTTTTTAGTATCTGTGTGAAATTGTACTGTTCTTATTAACCCTTTACTACACAATGACGACTGTTGAAGACCCTGAGAAAGAAGCCTTTTTGAAAACATTGTGGGAAAAGGAGAAAATGCTGGTAACCAGCATTTTCTCCTTTTCCCACAAAGTTTTATACCCTATCAAAGAAAAATTGTATCATTTTATTCTCTATGAAACTGTCACCCGCAAATACTTTAAAATTGGATAGGTGTAAAATTTTACCGTGTGGTAAAGGAATTAATGAATTAATTTGACTTAAAGTTTTTCGTCATACAATATGATAGTATAAAGGGTTAGGCAGGATAGAGGCTAACGTGATTCATACATACCTGGATAGAGAGATAGAACTTTTGCACTTGTGATTAGATCAGCTGAGCAGGGTGCACTCTTGTGAAGTTTGGATTATCTACCTTGTCAGACAAAACTTTTATTGCGCTGCTCTAAACCCTTGTTCTCCCGCCCGCGCAGCTCAGTGGTTAGCGTATCCTGTTGATTGTGATCTTGTGGTTGCGAGTTCGATATTCGCTTGAGGCAAAGTTACTTTCTGGCGATTTTTCGCCTCTCACCGTCAATGCATGTGAGAAAGTATATTGGACTTGGAAAGGATGTTGTTGTTGTATTGGGGTTTAATGCCACTTTAACAGCTAAGGTCATATCATGGCGGTCGGTGACGCACATGTGTTTCCTGGCTTTCGCACACCAGTACTAACACAACTTTCTTTCCAAAGCCACCGACTACTTTTCTCACGTGCTTCAGCAGAGGTGAGAGGCGAAAATACGCCGGAAAGAAAGTTTGCCTCAACCGGATATCGAACTCACAACCATCATGTCATGATTCCGACACGCTCACCACTGAGCCACCCGGGCGGGCGACTTGGAAAGGAAGTTGTGTCGGTACTGGTGTGAGACAGCCAGGAAACATAATCTATACTGTCCGAAAAAGGTAAGGAAATCGTGCTAAGAAGCGTAAAGGTTAACAGTATTTCAGATATATACAAACGATGGCTGTTGTGGACAGTGCAGATCAAGATCAGACTGCACAGAATATGCAATCTAATCTCTGATCTACACTGTCCTTTTCTTTATTTTAGATTATGACCAAACTGGTTCTTCATTTTGCAGCGATATTGTATCAACCTTTAAAGAAAAAAAATGAATGTAACTTCATTTAACCCTTTTACAAGACGACAAAATTTTAGCCTTGTCCAAAATGAAAGCATTTGCAGACAACAATTTCAGTGTTGCTCCAACGGTGAAATCTTTCTTCGATAAAGTAGAAAAGATTGTGGGAAAAGGAGTAAATGCTGGTTAACAGCATTTTTCTTCTTTTCCCACAATGTTTTCATAAAGCTTCTTTTCCAGGGGCGTCAAAAGTCGGCATTGTGTGGTAAAGGGTTAATTAGCAGTGAAGAAGTTAAAGCAATATTCTTATACCCCCACAATGTAGTGGAGGGGAGTATGCAGGAATCGCCACAGCTGTCCGTCCGTATGTCCACATGTCCGTAGACACACATTTTTCCGGAGCAATACTCCTACAGTTTTTCACGTATTCAACTCAAATTTACACACAGGGTTCCTATATTTATGAAGTTGTGCATGTGCAATTTTTATGACCCTGCTGCGATTTGTTACGGAATTATCTCCCCTTAAACTTTTTTTTTAGTTCACACTTTTGTACTAAACCATTCTGCATTCTGTGACAAAGGCATGTTTTTCTGACAAGGAGCTGGGGGGGGGGGGGGCTATATATAATCACGTTTAGTGTTAGCTCTATTTTTTTTTTGAAAATGGTAAAAAGAAAACCAGATTTTTTCAACAAGAAAAAATATCCTTGAGGCTTCATTTTTATTTATTTCGTTAGGATTCAACAATCTCGATATCGAGGTAAATTTTTCATGCATGACTTTTATCAAGTCAAGTGTTGAAAGTAGTGAAGGCTTTATTAAATAAATTTACGGGATTTAAAATCACTGTTTTATATGATTTCTGTTACAAAGCTGCACGACGTTCGTAAGTGCATAGACAAGTTGATGGTTTTTTAACTTGAGAAATTGATTTGTTTCGATAAACACTCAAAATACTATTAAAGTTTGATAAGTGTGGAGTAAGACTTGAAGTGATTTCGGAATTAACCGATTTTCGGATAGCGTTATGGTGATATAAAAATACGAAGTTGTTTCCTTACTCTTATCCAAACGACAAAATTCTAGACTGGTCCAAATTGAAAGCATTTCCAGACAAAATAAATGTGACAAAGAATTGAAATTTGTTTAAGGAAGGGAAGAAAACATTGTTGGAGAAGGAGAAAATGCTGGTTACCAGCATTTTCTCCTTTTCCCACAATGTTTTCAAAAGGCGTCTTTCACATGGTGTTAAAAGTTGGGATTGTGTGGTAAAGGGTTAATATGAAATTGTGTATTAATTGTGTCTACTTAATCGATAATTCTGAATTTTGTTCGAGTTCTTAATTCAAAGACTAGTCGTAAATGTAGGCCCTTGTATGTCATTGGTCGACACAGAGTATCTGCCATTTGAATTACAAGTCTTAAATTAGGAGTTAGAAAGTTCAGTGAAGACAAAAAAAAAAAGATTTTGGATCGTGTCTTTTTTCTGAATAGTTGAAAGTGTTGTTTTTAGTCTTTTGGCCACAGTGTAGAACAAGATCAGATCGGTATGGGAGTTACATTTAACTCTTTACCAAACGACAAAATTTTAGACTGGTCCAAATTGAAAGCACTTGCAGACGACAAAATAAACATAACTCAAAAATTAAAATTTGTTTCTAGCAGGGTAGAAAACATTGTGGGAAAAGGAGAAAATGCTGGTTACCAGCATTTTCTCCTTTTCCCACGATGTTTTCAAAAAGCCTCTATCTTAAGGTCGTAAAAACCAGGGATTGTTTGGTAAAGGGTTAACCTATTTAGCAAGGTACGGGTGAAGTACGAACAATAATTTGCTGTGCTCATTCTGGAAGACATCTTTTTTTTTCAAATTTTGTAAAGTAAATACCATTACATGCTCAATTAACAGTTATAAAAAATGAAGTGTTTATGATAATGATAGAAATGATGATGATGGTGATGACGCTGATGATAATGATTATTACTGTTATCATTATCAATTTCATCGTCATTATTCTTCTTCTTCTTTTCTTCTTCTTCTTCTTATTATTATTTAGAATGCCCCCCCCCCCAAAAAAAATGTGGGTAACAAAATGGAATGAACCAGGTGCTATGGACGACTCGACACACATTTAAGAAAAGTCTGGATCAAGATCAAACTACAAAGGGCGTGCAGCTCTGTCAAATTTATCAGATTTATCCGAAGGGATGGGGGGAGGGGGCTCTTGAAAACGCAGCAGGAGAGGGAGAAAATGCTTGTAACCAATAATTTATCTTTCTCCCCCAAGTTGTTCTCTACCCCCTCGGACAAAAATCATTTAAGCTACATTCCATTTGCAAACGCTTTGAATTTGGTGGAATCTAAAATTTACTGTTTTGGTACCGTAGATAAATTTGTAGTTTCAAATGTTTGAGACTCGTTGAATATTATGTTAAAGCATTTGAGCTGCATTCCATTTGCAAATGCTTTTACTTTGGTAGAGTCCAAAAATTTCTGTTTTGGTAGATGAATTTATAGTTTAACCTTTTACCAAATAACAAAATTTTAGACCCATCCAGATTGAGAGCATTTGCAGACAACAATTTCAATTATGGCTGAAATAGTAAAATTTGTTTTTGATAGAGTAGAAAACATTGTGGGAAAAGAAGAAAATGCTGGTTACCAGCATTTTCTCCTTTTCCCTCAATGTTTTCAAAAGGCTTCTTCCTCAGTGTCGTGAAAACCAGGGATTGTTTGGGAAAGGGTTAAAGGTTTAAGACTCATTGAATATTATACAACAACATGGTGTCAATAGGACAAATTTGTAATAAAGAGCAATTTCTCTTTTTTGCTACGGTGTTTTTTTTTTCAAAGCGATCCATTGCAAGATACAAAACGTCGTCTGCATGGAGCAATAAGGAAAGTAGGTCACTAGCACAAGTTTTCATGCAACGCTCTAGTGATAATTAAACAGCAAATGGACCATAATTTCTGCTTAGAGCGAAGTCATAAAACATTTATTAATATCGAGAAGCAGCCTGTTTTCTTAACTTCTGATTGGTTGATAAATTATGCGTAAAAATTCAGACCAATGAAAGAGAGGAAATTTCTGACTGGTACCAGATAAGTTGAAATTTTATGACCGCGAACTCCGATTAACCTTACAGAATGACGTCATCGAGAAGGTTTTATCTGGAGATCTCAATAAGAAGATCTCTACGTCATTTGCTTTATAAATATACATTCAAACCGTGATTCGAAACAGGTGTGTGCAGATTACTCGTGCAGTTTTAAACATTTCTTATCAAACTTGATGATAATAGCATGTTTTTGCTTTGTTTTCCCGGAAAAATATTTTCACAGCCCAAAGAAAATATTTGTACATGCGCAGAATAAATAACTACGTAATCTATCTGTATTTACATCTCTACTGCAGTTTCCGATAATCAACGAAGACTGCCGAAGTCTTTTTTTTTTTCTCAAATTTATGGTGAAAAGCATGACGGGAAAAAGGAAGTGATGTCTGCAAAGAAGGGTAAAAGTGTTAGTACACCCTTGAAAATTGTTTTTTGTGCCAGTTAATAGAAAGTATAATAGCAAAATGATAACTTGGTCGCAGTTGTTCCTTATGAAGTAATCACGGTCAAGTTTCCTTGCGAATTGCGCAGGCTGACCACGGTCGATACTTTTCTCTTCTACGATATTTTCTGTAGGAGAATTGGTCGTCATCCTACCTAATTATACAATCATGTTTGAATCATCAACTTGGATTGACCTGCACAATCAAATTCAAATATTCAAATAGTTTATTCAGCATATTTAAGGCCACCGGCCCGAAATACAAAAACAAAATCTGACTTTTAAATAATATATTTTTGCGTATAGCATATACACAATTCCGCGTAGGCTTTTGCGGAGGACGTAGACCAAGACCAGACCGCATATATCGTGCACTCTGATCCCGAATCCATATCGTACGCTTGAACATACATAAGAATGGGCTTTTGTAGAAGGCATAGTTCAAGATCAGACTGCACAGAATGTACACAATTAAACACAGGCTTTTGCGGGAGACTCGATGATCTCTTTTCATCTAATTGATGTACAGATGGTCCCTTTTTGCATAACGGGTCACATATATGTAACGAACTATGATTGGTTGGCTGTTTAGCCCAATTTCTATCTAAAGAAGCGACATTTGCTTTTTTATTTTATTTTCAATATTGAATCCCCAGATTGTTTTAATTGTGCCATACCTGTAGTACATCAAAAGGCTGCTTTGACCAAGAGGGGGGTGGGGGGGGGGGGTAAAATTAGTAAAATAAGTATTTGTTGATTAAAAGTGAAAACGACATGGTTGGAGTGATTATTTTTAAATAGTAATACAAAGAGAAACGCCCCTGCTGGGAAAAAAAGTGACCCATCACGCAAAAAGGGACCATCTAGGAACTGCGAAAAGTGTCAACTCTGGTCAGACTGCGCAGATTGCGCAGTCTGAGCGGGGTCGACACTTTTCGATTTTATGATAGTTTCTGTATGAAAAGTGGTCATTCTACCTTACCATACAATCATTTTTTAACTATCAGCTTAAACAGACCAGCACTATCTTTGATCTGTTTTCATCTAATTGATGTACAGAATTTAAGTTGAAAGTTAAAGAAATGGTGTATAGTACGGTAGAGTGACCACTTTTCGTACAGAAAAAATCATAAAAGCGCAAAGTGTCGACCCTGGTCAGCCTGCGCAATCCGCACTTTGCGCAGTTCCCAGAAGATTCCCTTTTTTGCTTTACGGGTCACATATTTATTCTACAGTGCACCAGTGATCGAGTTATTAACTGTATATTATACACAGGTAAATTTTCCTCGTGTGTACAATCAACCTGGAAATGAGAGGGAAGAAAAAAAAAACTTGGAGGGTTTTGAAAAGTATGCGCGTTACTTTGGAAACGGATGAGCAGCATGTTATTTCCGTAGTTCACTCATAAACGGTGTTTTGTTGGTTTGTGTCACTATGATTATTTATTTGTTTTTCTTGTTACTTTGGGTGAGAAATATTGCATAACATGTAAGCAATGATTTATATAGGAAGTAAGTGAGCTTTGTGGGACTAAACTGTGCTGAAGTGTGTTCCTTATGTTTAGTTGTTTACTAGTTGTTTATCGGATTTTGATAATTGATTTTCACTTCAGCTTTCTGTCTGCATTTTTTTATACATCTTTTTTTTTTTCCAATAACAATAATTTGAAAATAGTGAATTTTTGAGTAAATAATTCAAGCAAAAATATAAGAATTATATGTGACCCGTCACGCAAAAAAGCGACCATCTGGGAATTCCGTGCATGAAAACAGATCAACGATAGTGCAGGTCAATTTAAGTTGATAGTTCAAAAATAAGTGTAAAACAAAGTAGAATGACCATTTCTCATACAGAAAATGTCATTAAAGCGAAAAGTGTCAACCCATGGACCAATTTGCGCAGTCTGACCAGGGTTGACATTTTTCGCAGTTGCAATGCAGAAGGTCCGTTTTTGGATCACTAATGTATTTAATGAATATGGCGGGATTTTTGCGAGATGAGAAGGGTGTAACCTAAAAGCGAGGATGCTGATTGTTTATGTCGGGAAACATTGTCGGAAAAGGAGCTGTTAATTAAAACAATGCGTTGCCCTTTACTCGACGATGTTCACCAGTGAGGATACCATTCCACCTTATAGAATTTTGAGCCATCTAAACACGGGTTGTCTTGTGCATGGTGTAACACTAAGTGTAATACTAGACGAAATGGCCTTTGACAGTGCCTGGCCATTTCCAAGCTACAGTCAGGCAGCTATTAATCCTGACGAATTGAGCCGCCAGTTGTCGAAAAAAACGAACAATTCATCTTTTCTAGACTTTCTAATTGACTACAAGCTCTGGTCCTTGTACCAAATATGTTTCCGGTGTAATGAGAATGCAGAGAAATGACACCCCAATACAAAATGACCCATGGGTCATTTCTCTATGTAGAATAATGACCCGTGTCATTTTTCTACGTAGTGAAATGACTTCTGGGGTCATTTCCCTACGTAGAAAAATGACGCGTGTCATTTTGTATTTTTCTGCATCACACCGGCTCTACAGAAAGAGCCTTCGGGGATAGAAGATCTAAATGTTGGACTTAAAGCAACACGCAATGATGAGTTTTTGGTGGCTCTTTTTCTCCTTCTCCCACAATGATTCAACAAAAACCTTAATTTTTCAGTGTAGTAAACATCTGGATTACTTGGTAAAGGATCGTGTTAAGGTTTATAAAGGCCTTTTTTCCAGATTAATTGAAAAAATGCAAATTGATAGAAAATGCAATTCAGTCCATACAGAGAATAATCCGTCATTGTCTCCTGAAATGCATTTATTTAATCCTTTTACCATAAGTGTTAAACACCAGGACGAAACAGGCTTTTGGAAAACATTGTGGTAAAAGGAGAAAATGCTGGTAACCAGCATTTTCTACTTTTACCACAATGTTTTCTATTCATGAAGGGACAAATCACGTGGTTTGAGGAGTTAATTTTTGATTTATCGTATGCAAATATTTTCAATTTGAATGATTCAATTTTTTTGACGTCTTGTAGTTATATAACTTTAATCAGGTATCGTCAGTGCAATCGCTTTATTAAAGTTAAAGGGAAAATGATACTCATTTTCATACTTTGAATACATATTGAGTGTTGAATTACCATTTTAAAGATATTTATATTGGAATAAAGATATTTCTGACTAGAATTTTTGCAAAGAAGAATATTAGCCCTTTACCAAACGACAAAATTTTAGACTGGCCAAAAATTGAAAGCATCTGCAGACGACAAAATAGATACGAGTCAAAATTCCAAATTTCTTATGAATAAGATAGAAAACATTCCGAGAAAAGGAGAGAATGATGGTTTACCAGCATTTTCTTCTTTTCCCACAATGTTTTCAAAAGGATACTTTCTAAGGGTCGTTAAAAGTCGGGATTGTGTGGTAAAAGGAACAAAAATTTCTTTCCAAGGATTGATGATAGTCCTTTCGACAGAATTCACGCCTCTCCCATTGCTGACCATTGTCTCGACGATGGTAATATGGGAAAGCAGCCGATGGCTTGGAGAGAAAATTGTCCGGAGTACTGGTGAAAGAGACTACAGGAAAGCAAGGACAGGTGCACTGGCCACCACGATATAACTGAAATAATGAAATCGGCCTGAACATCAATCAATCAATCAATCAATCAATCAATCAGTCAATCAGTTAATCATTCTAAAGAACAATCTTAGCTAATCTGAAGTGAGGCGTCAGCATATTTCTTGCAGAGTAATGGGGTTAAAAATAACCAGCTTGTGCGACCTGTATTTGGTTTATTTCTATCATAAATTAGTTCATGTACGTTGTTACTACAAGAATAACTACATGTATCGATTTTTGTCTTGCAGTGATTCATCTTTTTTCATCTGCTCTTTTTATATTTTTCCAAGATAAACGAAATTTGAGAGCAAAACGAGTAAGTATACGTCAAAACGTAACTGACATTCATCCGAGAAAACATCGGTACAAAAGGAGAAATTGTTCACTCTGAGCAATTTCTCCTCTTGTCACACTGTTTTTTGAAATTGTTCCGTTCACACGTGTGGTACTAAATCCAGATACGAGAATGGGAAAAGGTATATTTTGTTTATAATGCATCGTAGATTTATGGAGTTTTACACATATAGATATCTTATGTGAATCACGTGACGCAGATTGCTCTTTACCTACTTATGTTCTTACTTCTGTACCAAACTGTTGTTTTTCTTTCACTAACTAACTAACAGATTTGGAATACGCGGAACAATTATTTTTGTGGTACAGTTAGATCTATTCCTTTTGCCACGATGCTTTTCTGTACAATTACCTTTTCCTTCAAACGTGTTCGTACTTTGTGTCATATTTAACAGTTTTGATCGATGTAAAAACAGTTGGTATTATACAGTTATGGTTGAATTTAGACACTCTAAGATACCTTAAAGGGCAAATCCTAAGATTTTTTGACCATACTGTTTTTTTGCTCCAATCAGCTGCAAATGATGTTAGTAAACACGTGTCCATCAGTTTTCATAAATACCACTCTGTAACATGCCATAAATCACGCTCGAATTGTCACGCTGATATACGGCCCCAAAAATGGTGCATGGCTTACTTCCCCTGATTCGCTTATCTTCCGTACCTGTGTGACGTCATAGTCGCGTAAGCCTGTGTTTACAGTCAATAGAAATAAGTAGGAACGCTGATGATTATACGCAGATATCTGAGTATTAACATAGAATTCAGCCGAAAAAATGGTAAATTGTGCAGCCTATGGCTTCAACGTCGAATCAGGAACACATAGAATTAGTATGTTCAAATTTCCGAAGGAATTAAAAAGGAGGAAACTATGGATTCAACGTTTAAACCGGGGCCGGACAGTAACGGAGGATTTTGTGCCATCAGTTCATTCCAAATTGTGTTTGAAACACTTCGAGGACAGTCAGTTCTTAATAAGTCCAAAACTCGTAAAAGAAGTTGGTTATAAGAATATTAGGCTGCGATTAAAACCTGATGCTGTGCCGACATTGTTCGAAACTCGGAGTCGAAATAAGATAGGCCATAAGACAGACATTCCGCAATGGCAATCTCCAAAAAGAAAAATAAACATAAGGTCGGTAATTCCTTTAATTGTTTTTCGTAATATTTTATCCTTTTCTAGATCTACATTCTGGACAAAGTAGAAATTGGTGCCGTTTTCTCCCTTTTTTTCCCTAAATGTTTTCAACATTTAACCCTTTACCAAGAGACAAAATTTTAGAATGGTCCAAATTAAAAGCACTTGCAAACAAAGTAAACCTAACTGAAATACTAGTATTGAAATTTGTTTCCACCAGGATAGAAAACATTGTAGGATAAGAAGAAAATGCTGGTTACCAGCATTCTCTCCTTTTCCCACAATGTTTTAGAAAGGCTTCCATCTTGTAGAAACCAGGGATTGTTTGGTAAAGGGTTAATTTGCACATGACAAAAAATGGTAATCAAAAAGTTGAAATAAAATTTGATTTGTAAAGGATGGAAAACATTATGGGAAAAGGAGAAAATCTTAGCATTTTCTCTTTTCCTCACAATGTTTTCAAAGGCAACAACATAACATATTCATCCAAATTCATAACATAGATTTTGGAAGTACCAAAGTCTGGATTGTTCAAATGATGTTAACTTTCCAGTGTTTCAGCTTTTTCTTCCTTTTCCACAATGTTTTCAAAAGGCTTCTGTCTCAGGGTTGTAAAAAACAAAGGGTCAAGTGACCATTCACCAAACACAAAAATTTTAGACTGGTTCAAATTCAAAGCATTTGCAGACAACAAAAGAATTGTGAACCAAAAATATTTGCAGCTGATTGGAGTAAAAAACAGTATGGTCAAAATATATTAGGATTTGCCCTTAAACAGTAAACATCTTTTTCTTCCCACACTGTTTTTCAAACACTCTTTTTTTGGGTATTGGAAACTAGACCTAGGGTTTGTATGGTAAAGGGTGAAGTCAGTATCTGGCTACCCCTAGTCATGGTCATAAATGTTAATCCATCACCGGCCAGTTGAAACAATACAGGAAATGGTTACATAACATTTGCATATCTCACCCCTTTACTCTGTAATGTTTGTTTGTGACAGTAAACCCATGTTACAGCTTTTATCTCATACACTACTTCTCTTCGACATTTCACTCTTAAAAATGATTTGACAACTTACAATCATTTTGAACAAATTTTGAATTGTATCTTTACACTTCTGATTTGTGGATATTTCCCTGTTCCTCTCCATACTCTGTCTTCTAGACAGGCTACTGAGAGAAATCTTTTGTTTTTACGACCCTTGTAAAGATAGACAAAACTTTCGAAAACATTATAGGTAAAAGAGAAATGTTGCTGACCAGCATTTTCTCCTTTTTCTACAATGTTTTTTACCCATCAAAAACAAATCCAAACATGCAAGTTAAATTTAATTTTGACTCTGATTGCTTTCAATTCGGTTGAGTCAATAAATTTGATGTTTGGTAACAATTTAACCCTTTCCCAGACGGCAAATTTTGGACCAGACCAAATTCAAAGCAAAATTCAAATTCGGATACTGCTCCCTGTGAACTTAACCAGAACTTGTGCCCAATGTGTGGGATTTATATTTAACCCTTTACCAATCAATCCATAATTTTTACGACCCCGAAGACAGCAGACTTTTAAAAACATTGTAAGAAAGTAACCATCTACCTAGTAGAAAGTAACCTAGTAACCAGCATATTCTCCTGTTAACACAGTGTTTTACGCTGCTGGAAAAAAAAAATCAATTTTTGAAACATATAACTTTATTTTGTCGTCTGAAAGCTATTTCAGTTGGGACCTGTTTAATATTTTGTCGTATGGTAAAGAGTTAAAAGTAGAAAATATTGTGGATAAAGGATAAATTGATACAAACGTGGTTACCCAGAATATAAAATAATTTTGATGACTGTCTTAATGATCTCGGAACATATTATTTTCATATTAAATTTCACGCTCGTTAACAGCATTTCAAACTATTCTTATTCTCACGAAAATCGCGATTTATTGTGTAACCCTTCACCCATGAGAGAACAAATTTTGTACCTGTCAATGTTTACAGAATTCTTTACAAGGTACAAATATAGAATCCATCAACAAATAGTTAGAACTAACATCTCACGATTATCAATCGTAAAAGTCAAGAAATCGGTTATTTGACATGAAACTAAAGTATAGGAGAAATGTCTTTAAAAGTGTCGGGGAACTGTGTAGTCGTGGAACTGTCTTGAAACCGTCTTTTTGATTATTATTATTATTAATGCCACCCGGCCTAACAACAGCAACAGCTAAAGTGTTGTGGTTAAAACCTGTAAACGCCATAAACATTTTACATAATAATTAGACAGTGTAGATCCAAGATCAAACTACACATTCTTTGAAATCTGATCTTGACCTTCAATCTCAGATGAAAGACATTAAAATCCGAGCAAGGCAGCCTAAAGGTCAAACATTTGGAATGGGTCAGTTTTCTGAAAAACTTTTAACTCTTTACCAAACAACGAAACTTTAGATAGGATCAAATTATAAGTATTAGAGGACGACGGATTAAATGTTCAATAAAAAGTGATTGAAAACTGTGGGAAAAGGAGAAAGTGCTGGAAAACACCGTTTTCTCCGTTTCCCACTGTTTTCAAAAGCTCCGTCTCTGTGGTCTTTGAATGCACGGAGTTGTTTTTTACAGGCTTAACTCTTAAGCAGGCGACAAATTTATAGACTGGTCCAAATTGAAAGCGTTTGCAGATGACAAAACAAATGTGACTGAAAAAATCGGAGTTCGATTTAGGAAGAGTAGAAAACATTGTGGAAAAAGGAGAAAATGCTGGTTACCAGCATTTTCTCCTTTTCCCACAATGTTTTCAAAAGGCTTCTATCTCAGTGTCGTCAAAAGTCGTCATTGTGTGGTAAAACTGTGAAAACACGTGCAGTTCACGTCCGAAATATAATTATACAATATCTGCTTTAAAAACACCTGTTGGGATGGTTTAGCCAGAAATCTACATGCAAGTGACGATTAGTGACGCGTGTAAGGCCCCTGGAATTTTATTGTTTTATCCATTCTAAATTTTTGTGTGGATTTTTTAAATTTTTGTTGGAGAACATCCAGTGGATTTACTGAGTTTTTAAGTTTGATATTGTGAGGGGTTGAAAATTCAAACGTATTTTTGTGGGATTAGTAACAAAAACCAATCAAACTGTGAGTATGCCACTGTTTAAAAAACGGCGAAAGACGCCAAGCACTTCCAGTGACGTCAGTGAGGAGAGAGTGGCGTCAAGCGAAGAAGCGTCCAGCGACGCCGGTTTCCTTGACAGTCTAAAGGTAAGGGTTTATGAGTTATATTTTTTATTGCTAGATATAAGGGTTTATCGGGGTTTTTATTGCTTTCATTCTGTGAAACCTAATTATTTTGATGCCAAGTGGACCTTTCTGTCCTTATACTGTTGTAGGTTTGTTAGTCCGATATGATTGAGCCGTGGTGTGTGAAAAGGGGACTGAATGCATTTGCAAAAAGCATCAACCCCGGCCGGCCTGCAGTACAGATAACTGTCCCTAAAGCCGATGTTCCTTTTTGACTGGTCGCATCTGGGTACAGAGACGATCAAGACAAAACCAGTTGAAAGTTCTGCACAGATTTTAAGCGCAACTTTCTTAACTAGAGCACAAAACTAGGATTTAAACATAGTTGTTGCTTGTGTATTTAATAACCCTTCGTTTAAAATACAAATATTTTCAATTTAAATGGTAAACATAAGAGAAAACCGTGCATTTCATCTGTTACTCGAGTTATTACTTTCCCGAAATGGCCGCCACGCACGATAAATTTCGTGAGTGTTTTTTTTTTCCCGAGATTTACATTTTATAAACGACTTCTACAAGCTTTTTAGGTAACGAAAGGTTTAATAATTTGTCTCTGGTCATGTTAGTTACTTAAATTTAATTGCATTTCGCTGCAATACAGATTAAACCGACGACACAGAAAGGCAGTATAGCGCTATATATCTTTGCCAAGTGTAGTTGGAAAATTTAAGATGGACTTGTGCGGTACGGTGCAGAATAAATGTCCAAATATAAAAAAAAAGTCGTAGCGTCTCATTATTAAGACTAATGATCGTACCTCAAAATTCAGTTGGTTGTTACACAAAGTAGATTTTATGGTTGCATAATTATGAGTGGATGAGTTGCCTGGTGCAATGTGTCACAGAGATGCAGTAAGCCTCCTTTAGCAAGGATATTGTTCATATTATTCAAACCCCCAGAAAAAAAATGTTGGATATGACTTCGAAAATATGGCCGTTCGACTCATTTCATCCTCTGTCACACAATATGACGAGTTTAGCTCTTTACCAAACGACAAAATTTTGGACAAGTCCAAATTGAAAGCACTTGCAGAGTGCAGACGTCAATTTAAATGTTAATCAAAAATTAAATTTTGATTTTTGGGAGGGTTGAAAACATTGTGGGAAAAGGAGAAAATGCTGGTTACCAGCATTTTCTTCTTTTCCCCACAATGTTTTCAAAAGCTTTCCTTCTCAGGGTCGTAAAAAGTCGGGACTTTGTGGTAAAGAGTTAAAAGAACCTTTAGAGGAAAGCCTTTCAAAGCGTTGTTGCAAAATAAGATGCCAGTAACCAGCCTTTTTTTTTTGTTCAGTTTCCCAGAATGTTTTCTACTATGATTTAATCTCGTTCGTAGACAGATTTCGTCACTTTAGTATTATTTGTCATCTGTTTATTATTTCAATGTGGAAAAATTTAAAAAATTCAAAGTGACTATTTACCCGAATGTCGTGTACGCACTGAAGGAAATTCACATTACGAGGATGACTGTCGTATACTCAATGGAGGAAAACTTGTTGGGTGCCCCACGGTCGTGCCCGGACTGATGAAATATCGTCTTGGAGGCACGACTTACGTGAGCGCTATTTCCGATTTCTTCATTTAGTACACGATGCGGTCGTGCCCGCACTGAAAAACCGGACTCTTACGTACACTGTAAATGGGTTGGGCCAAAACGCGGAATGGCATGTGAACCGGCACGGCCTAGACTGTCTCAATGGAGCACACGACAATAGTCATTTATACAGGATGTTACAGAACAAATGCACAGGCGTAGCTTGCATCCTATTTATACGACCGAAGGGTCGTATTATGTTATACACACGTTCGTTCGTCCGTTAGCAATTTCTTGTGTGTGCAAAAGTCAAAGTTTACCAACGTGAATGGTCAGCGTGGCACGGGGGAACTGATCTAACAAATCCAACGCATTTAGAACTGAGATTGTAACCCGATTCTGCATTGCATATGATAACATTACCGCAATGAACAAACAATAAAATGTTGAACAAACAAGAAAGGCGTATAGATGACAGCTTGTTATGCCAATTCGATTTGATTTTGGCATCTTTGCTATCCCTTCTAAGACATCAAGCGTATTTCGTGAGATTTTCTTGTCAGATTCTTGTACTTTTTGTTGGCAACACAGGTCTAGGAACGTGGGTCTCATCAAAAATCTGAAAAAAAAGTATTTCTCTAGCAAAAAAAATTATGTTTTGGGTACTCATTAGAATTGCCACTTCGTGACAATTCTATTGAGTACCCCCAACATCGGCTTTAACGGAAATCTAAATTTTTGTTTCTGATCATCGGGCAAAAAGAATTTATAATCGATTTGTGAAGCAATTTGATAGGATTTAGCTGTGATATTATCCCAAAAGCAGATCTCTGTACTGCAAGATAATCAAGGATGAAAACCAAGTAATTCCCTTATCAACCCATTATCTCCCGCTAGATGGCATTCTACGAACACACGTCTATCTAATTTGGGCATTCTGGGTACAGAACTGGATTACTTTATTACGCGACAATCGTTACTTTGAATATTAAACTCAAGTAAACGTTTACTTAATAAAACGTTACATTGCACGATTCATTCTGTAAAATTATTATAGTCAAGAGATATCTGGACCTAAAACAGGCCTGATTTGTCCTCAAACGTATCGATAAAAGCCGTTTTCCCCATTGCTACTTTATTAGCGCGTATTACTACAATCCCCCAATATTGGGGAGTAATGCGTCTAAGCAGACAAATCGAATCTTCGAAGAATATGACATGCGCAGACAACGCAGACAATGTAGGAAGAAAGGGAGATAAATGAAGAATGACTCTCATCGCCATTATCTGTATTTATTAATATAGAACGAAAATGTACGCTGGATTTATTCGACTCTTCAAGGGTCGACATTAGAATATTGGAGATATCAAATCACGAAAGGAAAGAAATAATTACTCAGAAATAAGAAAGGAAAAAAAAAAATTGTCTGATTTTTATTACAAATCTAATAGTTAGTATATTAGATTGGATCATTACGTAAAATTCATTGTCTAGATATTTGCTAGCAACACGCGAAAAGGGGCATTCAATATAAATTCAACATACAAAGAGGGGCATTCGTACATTTGCGTAAAGCGTCGTCTTGGATGAGCCTGCGCAGTCCGCGCAGGCTCATCCGAGACGGCACTTTACGACTATACTAGATTTTGTACTGCAGTAGACTAGTGCAAAACAGAAAATTACATGAAAAGGAAAGTTTCATTTCAGATAGGCCTGCGATGACTGCGCACGTTGATTCGAGACGACACTTCGCGTAAATGCCCGAATGCCCCTCTTCGCGTGTTGTAGACCAATTATATGGATAGAACATAACCAAGGACGTTGTGGAGATGTCTAGATGTCTGCCGAGCGGTGCTATTCTTTTCCATATTGACGACAAATTTTCGACCCGTCCATATTGAAAAGATTTGGAAGCGAGGAGCTAAATGTAGCTTATTTGATCGGGGCTTGTCTTTCACCGAGTGGAAAACATTGTGGGATGAGGAGAAAATACTAATGATAAGGAGAAAATAATTTTCTCCTTTTTCTCATTTTTTTCGACATCCATCAGTTTAAGGGTATCAAAAAGACAAGATCAACCGTTAAACTGTGAAAGAATTTTTTTGTTTGCTGCTTTAGGACATACTCAAAACTATTCAAAGGACAAACATTTAAAGAAGAGGAAGAATATTTAAAAAACATTGTCGGAAAAGGAACAGTTGCTTGTTATAGAGTGTCTTAACAGACTGACGTTGTTTTGCGTACACAGTGTTCAGTCTTGATTTTTGATTGAAAGTTCTCGAAATTCTGTAAAGTATCAAAAAAGAAGACAACATGGAAGTTGCAATTCAGGTAGACCTGTCAAAAGTAGTCAAATATTACTATCTGAACATTTTTGACTTGCTGGAACACGTGGTCGCCGAACAATTCATTTTTGGAAACTAAACACAACGATTGATATAAAGCATCATCTTCGCAAGCCAAGGCTGACGATTCACTATGCTACTCTACCCTTGGCGGATCGAGCTTGATTTTTACATTCCCCGATACGCTTTTTCATTGGATGCAGCCAGCCCAAACTGCAACGAATGAAATCGCTCGTAGCATTTCATCTTTGATAGAAATAGAACAAGATTGCTACCTTTCGTATAGAAGGTAACCATGGAAATCCACGTGGATGTCTGCTTATCGCTTCATGTGTATTCGTATGCGGTTTGCCTTTAGAAATATGATGTAAAGGGGGGTAATAACCAGCATCCAATAGAGGGCACATCGCAGGGATCTCGAAATCGGGCTCAATCAGCCAAGGTAAGATCCACGTAGTGATCGTATATATGGCTCGCGAAGATGATAAAGCACAGGTGCTGCTTAATATAAGTGATGAATGATAAATACACACAACTGGCTGCCTAAGAACAGGTAGTGAAAAGTACAGAACTCAATGATTATTATGTACAGGTGGCCGACTAACGCAAATGATCACTTGCAGAAATTTGACTCTATTCACTTCTGCAGAGCTCCAGAGCTCTAGATAAGAGGGAGTGATGGTGTTCTAAAATGTAAAACCTTTATTTCTCTTCTCAACTCTATTTTGTGGGTAATCATTAGAAGCGTCTCGATGAGACGATTCTAATGAGTACCCACAACATAGGGTTTAGTTGAGAATAATTGATATTTTCAAGTTTGAAATCAAAGTCACCTCCTCTATCAGGAGCTGTGCTTCTGTCTTCTCTATTGAAACTGTCGGCTTATTTCGTAAGCAGTGTAATTCTTACATTAATATCTTACATTAACGTCGGTTTACTTAAAAAAACGCGTAACTACAGCTTGGAACAAGCTGTAGCTACGAGGTTTTTGAACTAAACCGATGATAAGTGAAAAGAAACTTTCGAGCAAATGGTTTAAACTCTTAAAGTGTTATATCAAAGTACACGTATTTTTTTTTTAACCCATTACCACACAATCCCTACTTTTGACGCCCCTGAGAAAGAAGCCTTTTGAAAACACTGTAGAAAAAGGAGAAAATGCTGGTAACCAGCATTTTCTCCTTTTCCCACGGTGTTTTCTACCCTTCTCAGATCAGATTTCAATTTTTCAGTCACCTTTAATTTGTCGTCTGCAAATGCTTTCAATTTGAACCAATCCAAAATTTTGTCGTGTGGTAAAGAGTTAAAAGGGAGGGGGTATCGGCTTGGCAGACAGCGTAAATCTATTATCAGACTGCATGTTTGTGCAATCTGATCTTGATCTACACTGTCCACAGTAGGTCCTTTAGTCACATTTAGCAGACTAAAGGTCAAAGAGTCGGGAAAAAAACATTTGTTTGTAAAAAACATCTGTTGAAAAGTAAGCAAGTTAGAAGAAATCAAGATTCTTTTTTACTGTTTATTTGGGAACGTCTCCAGCAGGGGCCTCGGTAAAGATTGTGTGTGGCGGCAAAAAAATGGGAGAGGGGGGATATATACATATAACCAAAATAATAAATTTGGTTAACAAGCGCACATACCTATCGTATATAGTTTTTTTTTGCGTGGATAAAAAACACTAGATCTACTCCCAGGAAACTACCTTGCATGTTTTGTTCGTCCAATAAAATCAAAATCATGTCCCATCTTTTTTTATTTAATTTATTGTTATTGACGGTGGCGTCATTTAATCGCTGAGAATTTGCTCTCTACGCAATAGAAATGATTCGTACTCTGCGGAAAGGGTGGATCTGCAACAGGTATCGAGCCAGGACAGCCTGCGTAGTGAGTTCAGACTGACCTGAATCGAAATATCTTGATGTTTGGACGAATTTCTGCATGTCAAAGGGCCATTCTTACTTCATATTCAGTCGATAGACATAACGGAATTTATGGATGCTTGGTTTTGTACTTTGAGCCGTCTTTTTTTCTAGGTCGATGCTCTGTTAGAATCACTTTTAACCCTTTCTTAAACGACAAAATTTTGGACCAGTCCAAATTGACGGCACTTGCAGACGACTGTCGACAAAATAAACGTAACCCAGAAATTGAAATCTGTTTCCAGCTTGGTAGAAAACATTGTGGGAAAAGGAGAAAATGCTGGTTACCAGTATTTTCTCATTTTCCCACAATGTTTTCAAAAGGCTCCTATCTCAGGGCCGTAAAAACCAAGGGTTAAGTAAGTTTTCTGAAGATAGCCCAAGAACGGTCGTCTACCATGCCCTCGTACAGCCGAAACAATCTTAAGTTTCATGTACTATCACCTGGTATGAAAGCCAGCTGGAAACCTCGTCGGCAGATCTGACAATCTGTGTTACTCTCACGTATCGACAGAGATAATTTTTTTTTTAAGTGACAATCGGAGAAATTGCTCGGATTGAATAATTTTTTCATTCGTCATTTTGGTCATCAGCATTATATAATTATTACTAGTGCTTCATTGAAAAAATTAAAGAGTCATGTTCTGTCATAACTTGATATCATAAGCAAAAGGTTTTGACCCACGTCAGCCTGCGCAGTTCGCGCAGGCTGACGAGGGTCAAAGCCTTTTGCAAATTGTAAAATGTCTGCTTTTCCAAAGAGTATTTACACCGATGACCGTTGCTTCGACGATAGTTATGTGGGAAAGCAGTCAGAGGCTTGGAAAGAATAAGTCTGTGTGGAGTGCTGGAAAATGAAACTACCAGAAAGCATGGTTAGGTGCATCGGTCACCGCAATATAACTGAAACAATGTTGAAATCGGCGATAAACACGATGCTATCAATACAGGACTATTCTACCTCAGGACTCAGCTGGTTGTAAGATAACGAATTCCATGGATTCTTCATATTTAGTAATTATGTGGGAAAGCAGCCAGTGGCTTGGAAAGAAAAGTGTGCGGGGTACTGGTAAAAGAGGCTCCAGGAAAGCATGGATAGGTGCACTGGCCGCCGCTATATAACTGAAATAATTTTGAAAACGTTGTTAAATTCATACAATCAATCAATCAATCATATTTGATACTGTAATGACTTGCTCGATATAATGCAACACGGAAATGCATGAAACTCCCTTTTGCGAGAGCATGGCCAATATCTTTCATCTCTCTGTACGTTTTCCTAAACATTGCCACAGGTGGATATGGGAAAGGAGGCATTTTGTGAAAGGAGACTGTAAATTACATGGGCGGATAAATAACTCGCATTCTAGAACCTTGTTGCAGAACCCGCGGAATGTAGACTTTTGACAGGCCGCTATTTTTTGTGCTTCCTCATCTATCTCTGCCGTAAGAAAAACCTGAAGCTAAGACTATCTGGGAAAGAAGGTTAATAATGCTTGCTGAACTGAATGGTGTTTTATGCTGGTTATTCCAGTAATATCACGGCTGACAGCTCATCTGTTCATGTTATAAAAGTTTATTTATGTGTGCCCTTGGTTTCAACAGTACTAGGCCAGGGCTCTGGTGACATACACTCAGGGTGTAGCTTTGTGAAAATCGTTGCACTTTTCCTGGGTTACGGAAACTTTAGAAATGCGTAAACCGTTGCTATGGCTGCTGTTACTTTGCTGAAATAATGTGGAAAAACGACGGTGCACCAAACAAGGGAACAAGGAATGAAGGAAAGTGCCAGGAACTGTGCGTAAACCGTAAACGGCGTCTCAAATTGATATATAACAACAACGATATAAGTTGGCATTTGATGGTCGCAACAGCAACTCGTTTTACGACAAACAGTAATTAGGGAAGTTACAAAGATTGCTTTTCTAAAAATAGATTATCCTCTACAATCTAGCAACAATTATTGAGAATAAATCGTATCGTCATGGCAGCGGTCAACGTTAAGCTTCAGGCGAATTTTACGACAGTTCATTCTGCGAATGCCATGGATAAATACCTATGACATTTACCAAGTAGGTTATGAAACAACAAGAAAATGTTAATGTGTAACATCAATGGAGCTGCAAATTAGATTTTTTTAAAATACTCGTAATGCACAATACAACATTTCAAATTGACCAAAGTAATTTTTTGCAAAACTCGGTGAGTAATTATCTAAGAATTCCTAAACAATCCTTAGACTGCAACTTAAAACTTTATAAAGAAAAAGAACCAATAATGGTAAGACAATCATAGCCACTCTTCGGCGAAAATTAGTAAAATTTCAATTTGAACTATGTACAAAAGCAGTTGTCATTCGAGAAACAACACAAGAAAAGTACGGTTCTAAATTACCAAATTCTTAATAAAAACTGGGTATGAAATGACCAAATTGGGTACGAAATCATCGAAGTGCGTATGAAATGACCAAAAGAAAAAAAAAATAGGTGGTTACGAAATGACCAAAATTGCACGAAATGGCATAGGTACGAAGTGACCTAGTTACGAAATAACTGGAAGCCGAGTAAACAATATGGCTGCCTCCATAGGTACTTTTCAAAACCGAATAAAAATACAGTGCCGCCGGTCATGCGGCGCCACAATAAAGTTTCCTGGTAGCAAAGTCAGGCAAGGCCGAGTTCTAGTTCTTGACCTCAGCTTTATCAGTGTAACCTCGGTTACCTAGTACCTAGAACCTAGGTACACTTCATCATGGAGTGATCCTGCCGGCTAAGTGATAAGTTTGCAGTATGTATTGTACTTGTTAAATCCGAAATCGTTCGCCGACGAGAAGTTAATTATGGTCCATAATTGGTCAATGAAAGGGTAGAAAACTTTGTGCAAAAAGGAGGAAAGGTTGGTCCATACCTTGAATCTATAATGGTACGATACAGTGCGATTTCTTCTGTGAAAAGAACTTGAAATTGCAACAGTTGATACACTACTGTCGGCTTTAAAAAGCAATGTATCTAGCCTTTTAATCGTTAAACGAACAATTCCTGTTTTCACAACCTCTGTGGAAAAGGCTTTTGAAACGTTTTGGGAAAAGAAGAAAAGGCACGTTACCAGGGCCCGTATTCACCAACCATTCTTAAGAATATTCTTAGTCTTATTCTCCAAGATTTTCTAAATTTGAAAGTAACGCAGCTTCTGATTGGCTAAACCAAATGGTTTAGCCAATCAGAAGCTGCGTTACTTTCAAATTTAGAAAATTGTGGAGACTGAAACCAAGAACATTCTTAAGGATGGTTGGTGAATACGGGCCCAGGTTTACCCAAAACATTCAATAATTTGAGTTTCATTTAATTTGTCGTCTGCAAATCATTGGGAATGGATTAGTCTTACATTTTTCATCAAGTATATATATAGCGTAAAGAGTTAACGAAGCGACATCAGCAAATGTCAGTTTCAGGGGCGAAGTGACCCGCATCTCAACGCCAAGTACACGGCCTCGTTTTCGAAATTTATGACTGCCAATCACTTCATATTTTCTTCTCCATTTGATGTCAATGGTGGATTATTTATTTTCTACAAGGACTCTTTTCCCCTTTGGTGTACTTAATTTTCTCCCATAATAAATCACTATTACGTACATAGTTTAGGCAAAAACGCTGAACTGAAAAGCAGACATTTTAAAAGATAGCACCCTTCAGACGAGGCGAGGTAAGGCTTGGAAAGCCGAGCCGAGCCGAGGCGAGCCGGGATGCTTAGATGGTATAATGTACGCTACTTTAAACCGGAGGGTCGCCTGCCTGAATCTCCGGCTCGCCCAGTTTCCCTCTGAAGAATAATGACAGCCATTGCATGAGGGCCGAGCCCCGGTAGCTCGGTCAGTAGCGTGCAGGACTTAAGAACAGGGGATCGTGGGTTCGATCCCGGGCTCGGCCGATTTCTTTCCAAGGATTGATGTTAGTCATAGCGACAGGATTCATTCCTCTGCCATCACTGACCATTATCTTCATGATGGTAATATTGGGAAAGCAGCCAGTGGCTTGGAAGAAAAATTGTGCTGAGTACTGGTAAATGAGACTCCAGGAAAGCATGGATAGGTCCCGCAATAATTTAGAACTATTCCTGCACCGTTTTACGTTAAGATTATATATTGCTGGTAATAAAAGTCCATCAAATGCATTGATCTATTTTAGCTATGCTTGACCAGATTGGCATTCAATACTTTTCCCATGATGCATGCGTTATCATAGACCCATAGACTTCACACAATGCCGACTTTTGACGCTCCTGGAAAAGAGGCCTTTTTGAAAACATTATGGGAAAAGAAGAAAATGCTGGTAACCAGCATTTTCTTCTTTTCCCACAATGTTTTCTACTGTATCAAAGTAAAATTACACCATTTGAGCCACACTGAAATTGTCGTCTGCAAATGCTTTCAAATTGTACACGGCTAAAATTTTGTCGTCTGGTAAAGGGTTATGTGTTAGGCAGACTTGCTTTTTGAAATGCAGGAAATTGACTTATAGCCAAAATTTAGACCCAGGTCAGCCTGCGCGGAATACCTCTGATCTGGGTCGAAATTTTTCTTGAAATAACTTTAACCACCTTTAAGTTTGCATGAATTATTTGTGTTATTCTTTATTCGAACACCTGATAGTTTTAATGCTATTAGGATGATTAGAGAAGTGGTGTTGAAATCAACGAAAATAAACGAAAAATTGCAAGAGGCTGCCAACAGACAATTAATGCAACTTACACCTTAACCTTTGGCGTCCTGCCTGCCCATTATAAGTCAACATGAATGCTTCCTAGGGTTCACGTGACCCGTGCGCAGCAATGTGAAAGCTTACTTAAAACCCTTTCCCAAACAATCCCTGGTTTTCACGACCCTGAAAAGAAGCTTTTTGAAAACATCGTGGGAAAAGGAGAAAATGCTGGTAACCAGCATTTTCTCCTTTTCCCACATTGTTTTCTAAATTTCTACCCTCCCAGGACAAATTTCAGTTTTGGATTCAGGTTAATTTTGTGGTCTGCAAATGCTTTTAATTTGGACCTGTCTAAGATTTTGTCGTTTGGTATAGAGTTAGAATAGCAATAATGCTATATACAGCAAGACGCAGCCCGATTAGAGGCACGTAATTAACAGGAAGAGCTTGTAGTCCAGCGGTTTTATGTTTGAATTGAGCCTAGCTCTTATCCTGATGGTGAGAGTTGAGTGAATCTTGTCGTCAAATGTTTTCATGGGTTCCTCCGCACGTCGCAAGATATATATATATTTTTTTCTCTAATTGTAGAAAAGAAGCCAGTGGGTTGAAACATTTGATTGGAGTTTGTAATTATCGAGAAATTCTGGATATACTTGTGGACTGTTTGCTTGTAACGTAAACAAAGTTGAAACGAATTTTAACACCAAGTAAACTCATTTTTTGTTACAAGCAAGAGCTTAGAATCACTGAACTCAATAATGTTTAAAGGATTTATATTCCGTGGCAGCAGGATATTTTTGTGACAGTAATCCGCCTTGCACTTCCGGCTGAACTCCATTATCCCTTACCGAAATAGTTCCGTTTTTAAACGATCCTTTAGGAAACAGAATTTTGAAAATATCCCGGGAAAAGAAGAAAATAATGATAACCAGCTTTTCCAATTTCCAGAGTTTTGTTTTCTTAAAATTAAAATAATATCCTTCTAGGAACAGCTTCAATAATTTGGGCCAGTTTTTATTTTTCGTCTGCTGTAGCCTTCCATATAGACATGTCGTAAAATTTCGCATTCTTGTAAAAAGTCAATGCTAAATTCAAAAGGAAATAAACTTCACCGAAATTATCTCGAATCAGCACATGTTAATACCTTTTGCCCCTAATCGATCTTTTAGTACGGGGAAATTTTTCGGATTACTTCCATTTTCCTAGTTGCATTTGGGCATCTCTGACAAACATTTTGCAGCGTTTATTGCAGTTCTAAAAATAGTCCCTGTTTGTTATATAATCTAATTTATTTCTCATTTCATCGAGACGTCTCGAGCGGATGATGTTTGCTTGATCTTATTAGCTTGACAGTCCTGTGTCATTTTTTGTTCGTTAACCCATTTCAGCGCCAAGAGACAAAACAGCGGCTGGTGAGGAATTCATAGATCAAGATCAGACTGCACAGAATTTGTTGTCTGATCTTGCATCATTACCGTCCATACGTTTAGTTAAAATCATAAGATAAAAAACATCTTTATATATATATTTTTTTTGTAATTTAGTGGACTATATTTTCAGCGAGCGAAAGAGGTCGGGCTTATCTATTTGGCATGGAGAGGATACATGCATTATCTTCTGCAAATGACGTGTTGGGTTACTGTAGCAGACAACTTTTGTAAAACATTGTAGCAAAACAAATTTTTTATAACGACTGTTTTTGTCCTTTGTCACGATATCTCCGTACATAATCCTATACAAAACGTTAATCTAATTTTACTTTTTCATAATTTATAAGCATGTGCCCAAAGTCGTGTTCTAGTGAGAAAGCTGTTTGGTAATGAGTTAACTCTATATCAGACGAGCAAAATGTTAGACCGAGTCTAAATTGAAAATATTTGCAGACGACAAACAGAAAAAGACTAAAAAGATGTGCTTTTCTTATATGTACAAGTAAGAAAATGCTGTGGGAAAAGGAGAAAATGCTGGTAACCAGCATTTTCTCCTTTTCCCACTGCGTTTTTCAAAATCTTTTATTGTTCGTATCAAGGGCTTGTTTTTGGTAAAGGAGTAGATGCACTGGAGAGGAAATAATTATGAACATAATGTAGAATTGCTGACTCATTTGATTTTGCTTTGCTTCTCTTTCTTGTTTTTTTTTTTGTACTTTTATAATCCTTTGCCGACCGATCCTATTTCTTTTTTAAACGATATTGATAAAGGTTTTCTAAAACCGCACGGGAAAAAGAAAGAAAAAAAAAATGGTGGTATTTCAAAGGCAAGGAATAAATCATACAGTTGTTTTTGCTTCTGGGTTTTTTTTTGCCGTTCGTTTTAATTCTTTGCCGACCATCCCATTTTTTACAACATTGAGAAGGCGGGTTTATTCCGTTGCCTGTGCATGTCATATTTTTCGAACCTGTCTTATATGACGCATCAGTCTCCCCGATATTGGGGAGATTGTAGTAATACGCGCTATATAGTAGCAAAGGAGAAAATTGCTTTTATCAATACTTTTGAAGAAAAATCATGCGTGTTTTAGCTCCAGATTTCTGTTAACTGCTGATCATAGCTGAATAAATCGCACCAGGTAGCGTTTTATGGAGTAAACGTTTATTTTAGTTCGAAATTCAAAGTAGTGGTTGTCTCGTAGAAAAGTAGTACGGTTCTGTACCCAGAATGCCCAAATTAGATAGATGAGTATTTGTAGAATGCCATCTAGCGGGAGATAACGGATTTAATTCTTTATAAATCGCGCGGGAAAAAGAGAATATCGTGGTTTTTTACTTCAGGGTCGCTGAAACGTAACAGAGCTCCTGATAGAGGAAGTGCCTTTGATTTCAAATTTGAAAAATATTAATTATTCTCCGCTAAACCCTATGTTGTGGGTACTCATTAGAATCGTCTCATCGAGACGATTCTAATGAGTACCCACAACATAGGGTTTGGAAGAGAAATAATGGTTTAAAAATACCGTTACTCCCTTTTATCTGGAGCTCTGACTTAGTATTGTTTAGTTGAGGACTAGAGGCATTGGTTTTCTGCACTGCAACGTAAAGTGGACAGCTTGAAGTAAATACAGATCTATAAATAGACCGGGTAATCATTTACCATCTTCCTGCGAAAATCCCTGAATAATTTATAAATAGCGTGTTATTTCCTCATATACTCACTGGATTGTTGATTGGTCGAGGTTGTAAACGTGCAAATTGCAAAATATCCGAACCTGTCTGGAATCTAAACACGTTAGTTCGGTAAGTCGGTCTGACCTGTGTGCTGTGCATTGAATAGAACGGAAGATGGACAATATAATCCGGGGGCCATGATCAATATCAGTTCCTTTATTGATACATCCTTAGAGCGACACACACACACACACACACAGAGAGAGAGAGAGAGAGAGAGAGAGAGAGAGAGAGAGAGAGAGAGAGAGAGATGATAAAAAATGAAAGTATGTAGAATGGCTCAGCTGTGTAAACATACATTTAAACAAAAAATATACCCTCGGCTTTCTTCGAAAACCTCGTAACTACAGCTTGTTACTAGCTGTAGTTACGAGGTTTTTGAAGTAAACCGACGAAATATTGTGTAAAAGAAAGAAAAAACATATTAAGGGATTTGTCTTCATTTACTCTAAACTAAACAATCTCTGGTTTTTACGATCTAGAGGAAGAAACCCTCTGAAAACATTGTGGGAAAAGGAGAAAATGCTGGTAATCAGCATTTTCTCCTTGTCCCACAATGTTTCCTTCTCTTCTAAAGTCAAGTTTCAATTTTTGAGTCATGCTTACTTTGTCGTCTGCAAATGCTTTCAATTTGGACAAGTTTAAAATTTTGTCGTTTGGTCAGGAGTTAAAACCGGAAACGACATCAGCGATTGTATTTAAGGCGAAGAAAATTAAATGAATTTTCTATCAGTTCGTAATCTGTGCGGTCTTGGAACCGTCAGGTGCAGCATTTGGTGTGGAGATACAAAACTGGTTATGGAATGGTTTAATCAAATAAGGATGTAATGGGTTGAATACTTGATGAAAACTGCCTGAAAACGAGTACAGTGGTATTTCGTCGGTTTACTTCCAAAACCTCGCAACTACAGCTTGTTTCAAGCTATAGTTATGAGGTTTTGGAAGTAAACCGACAATTTGTAAATGATTCTTCAATAAAACCCATCTTAGAGGCCACCTCTGTTTCAGGGCCCAGCTATACTGCCAAATGAAAAAGTCCAGTGTTAAAAATGTGTTTTAAGCCGTTGTGTGTGAAATGAGGGCTTTGTGCATCTGCGAAAAGTTTCGGCCCTGGTCAGCATGCGCAGTCCGCGCAGGCTGACCTGGGCCGAAACTTTTCGCTTGTGGTGAATTTTTCTGTATGTTCAAGGACCAGTTTACCTCATAACCCATTTGGTTGTTACCCGAGATGGATTCAGAGCATGGTTCATCTGGTGATAATACTATGTGTAAACGTATGGAAATAATTGTGAAGGCGACAATTTGTTATCTGTATTGTAGGTCAGTGTGTAAGTCGCTGGCAGAAAAAGTGAATTTCAAATGAGGTCAATTGTTGTCACGTCGCTCTATCGTTTGTTGTTTTTTTTTTCCTTACTACAGACAATTCCCGTCATTTGGGACAAATTTGTGCTATCGTCTGTAAGTATTTTCAGTTTTGACTAGTCATAAAATTTAGCCGGCGTGTTACAAGTTAAAACATGTATTATTTATTGTACTAAAGTTTTCATCAGACCACAACAATTGGCGCCTCGAAGTTAAAGGGAGGTAATCGGATTTTCATAGTCTCGCAAAACATCAAAAATGATTTATGACTGAATGAACCAAGGCGATATCTGGTCATTCATCAATTTAAAAGAAGGACAAAAATAGAGAAATAATATTTCTTTGACGGGCTACGTTGCCTCTTCAGGTTTTTAACATCTCAGTTCATATCACGACGATAAGTGCACCTACGCATGTGTTTCCTGGGTTACTTACGCTGGTACCGACACAAAGTTCTTTGCAGTCTCTGACATGCATCACGGGTAAGAGACGAAAAATCGCCTGAAAAATGGTTAGCCTTAACCGGGTATTGAACTCCCAACCACCAGGACACGAGTCGGACAGGCCAACCAGTGACCCATCTGGCCGAACATAGTTATTTCTTTTTAGATTTAGCGCTAAATATTTCACAGACTCATGCGAATGACGCATTTGCACAATACCTGCGAATCAGTATGATGACGTCACATCTGAAGAGATGAAAAGGGACGATTGCAAAACGACAATCACTGTATGTAAACGTCCAGAATTACATCTTTTAACTTTTAGGCTGCTATGCGTGAATCGATGACCTTTTGCGGACAGTGTAGATCAAGATCAGACTGCACAGAAAGTGCAGTCTGATCTTGGATCTACACTGTCCGAGAAGTAGATATACAACAACACATAACTTTGAAATAGCAAGGTCGTAAAAACCAGGAATTGTTGTTTAAAGGATTAATGTTATATGCTCAGGGAGAAGGGGGGGTTTAATGTATATCAAAACCTTCGAAAAATTGAAAAAATGAAAAAGAGTAAAACTTAGTTCCTCGCAATGATTCCCCCCTTTCCCCATTCTGAAAAGTCATTCTTTTCCCCTGTTCCCTCCCTTGCTGTGTGATTAAAGACACTAAAAGTGAATTGACGCGGTCTAAAATTAGACGAAATAATGATATACTGGTTTTTTCTCTCCTGGAGAACCGCCTGAATTATTTATAAATGGCGTGCCTTTTCTCCATTTTCCTTCTAAAACCAATCTAGGTTTAAGCTGCATTAATGCTTTCAAACCAATCGCTGATTTGAGTTTTTTACAAAGAAAAAAAAAAGGAGAAAATAAATTGAAGATGCTTTTTTTTTTTTTTAATACCCCCCGCATTTTAACAAATGTTTTCACGGGATATACTGGAATCAGCATGTCTATCCGTGTGTCCGTCCGTTTGTCCGTCTAGGTACAAAATACTATAATAATTTTGTGTCGCGAACTCATCATACAGTTTTCCTTCAATTGTATTGAAATTTTGCACATATACTGATCATATATTGAAGGTTTGCAAGACGTAATTTTCAAGTGTCAACTCTTTCTGGTTGAGGAATTATCTCCCCTTGAACTTGATACTTTTTTTCTGTCAAAGCAAAGGCGGGGGTATTAACTCTTTTGCTCCATAGATACTCATTTCTACGTATTGCTTGTAGGAGTCTTTGGAAAACGTTGTGGCGAAAGGTGAAATTGCTCGTGACGAGCAATTTCACCTTTTGTCACAACGTTTTCTATGCTATCAAAAGGTGTCATATACACATACGAAACGGCAACATTCTTGTTGTTATTTAGGTTCAATTAGAGATACCATAGAAATGCCTTATGGGGTAATGGGTTAAGTCACATTTAGTGACAGCTCTTGTTACTTTTGTTCAGGTAATACCATTAACCCTTAGGCTGCAAAGCGCGACTCACTGACCTTTTGCGGACTGTGTAGATCAAGATCAGACTGCACAGAACGCGCAGTCTGATCTCTGATCTGCACCGTCCTATCAAGAGATATTTTCTCCAAAAAGTATGTTTGAAATAGCAACGTTTAGTTTGTATGTTTTTTTGTTTTTAAATACGGGCTTAAGAATTTTATTCAAGTTATCTAGCAGAATAAGGTTTTAGACTTGAATATTAATTTTACTCCGAGAGTGGAATAGCAAAGTATTTGAGTGGGTTTATGCATCTGCGAAAAGTCTCGGCTCAGGTCAGCCTGCGCAGTTTTTTTTTTCCTTTATGCACAAGGACCAGTCTATCTCATGACCAAAGTAGTTATTTTAAAAAAAAAAAAAAGTGGATAATATCGATCGATGGGTATGGGATGGCTTGCTTGGTACCTTTGACAACGGAGGTGTGTTAAGCCCCCTTTTGTCGGAGCATGGATCATATCAAAATTGGGGACCAGAATGCATGGCCATGATAATTCTAGTCGATAAGAATTTTTATGAAGTTTAGCGGGGGGGGGGGGGGGAAATGGATAGCCTGAAAAAGAGAGACTGACTTACTGACCGATGGACGGATTGATGCACCGACAAATGAACGAAGGAACGGACGGATGGGGGGGGGGGCCAGTCGGGGTGACGGACGGGGTCACGGACGGACAGGCAGATAGACAGACAGACGCTGGTATGTTTTTAGCTCACCTTAGCACAAAATGCTAAAGGTGAGCTATTGTGATCACCCAATGTCCGTCGTCCGTCAACAATTTCTTTAAACATCTTCTCCTCCTAAACCACTGGGCCAATCTTCATGAAACTTGGCAGGAATGTTCTTTGGGTGAAGCTCGACCAAAACTGTTCAAAGAATTAAATTCCACCCATAACTCTGGTTGCCATGGCAACAAAACGAAAAAAAAAAAACAATCTTTGAAAATCTTCTCCTCTGAAACTAGAAGAGGTAGAGCTTTGATATTTACGTATGTAGCATCTCCCAATGGACCTCTACCAAGTTTGTTCAAATTATGCCCCTAGGGTCAAAACTGGCCCCGCCCCGGGAGATAACGCGTTTTAGCGCGTTTGAACATAGGAACAAAGAAGGAAAACTTAAAAAATCTTCTCCTCTGAAACCTGAAGGGGTAGAGCTTTGATATTTGGTAAGTAGCATCTCCTAGTGGACCTCTACCAAGTTTGTTCAAATTATGTCCCTGAGGTCAAAACTGGCCCCACCCCAGGGGTCACAAGTTTGAGCATAGGAACAAAGAAGGAAAACTTTAAAAATCTTCTCCTCTGAAACTTGAAGGCGTAGAGCTTTGATATTTAGTATGTAACATCTCCTAGTGGACCTCTACCAAGTTTGTTCAAATTATGCCTCTGGGGTCAAAACTGGCCCCACCCCGGGGCTCACAAGTTTGAGCATAGGAACATAGAAGGAAAACTTTAAAAATCTTCTCCTCTGAAACTTAAAGGCGTAGATCTTTGATATTTAATATGTGGCATCTCCTAGTAGACCTCTACCAAGTTTGTTCAAATTATGTCCCTGGGGTCAAAACTGGCCACACCCCGGGGGGTCACAAGTTTGAGCATAGGAACAAAGAAGGAAAACTTTAAAATTCTTTTCCTCAGAAACTAGAAAGCATAGAGCTTTGATATTTGGTCTGTTGTATCTCCTAGTAGACCTCTACCAAGTTTATTCATATAATGTCCCTGGGGTCAAATCTGGCCCCACCCCGGGGGTCACTAGTTTGAGCATAGGAACAAAGAAGGAAAACTTTAGATTTCTTCTTCTCTGAAACTAGATGACATAGAGCTTTGATATTTGGTATGTGGCATCTCTTAGTGGACCTCTACCAAGTTTATTCATATCATGCCCGTGGGGTCAAAACTTGCCCTGCCCCGGGGGTCACAAGTTCGAACATAGGAACAATGAAAGAAAATTTTAAAGATTCTTCTTCTCTATAACTAGAAGGCATAGAGCTATGATATTTAGCATGTAGCAATTCCTAGTGGACCTCTACCAAGTTTGTACATATTGTGCCCTTGGGGTCAAAACTGGCCTTGCCTCGGGAGGTCACAGGTTCGAACATAGCAACAAAGAAGGAAAACTTTAGAAATCTTCTCTGAAACTTGAAGGTGCAGAGCTTTGATATTTGGTATGCAGAATCTTCTAGTGGACCTCTATACCAAGTTTGGTCATATGATGTCCCTGGCGTTTAAACAGGCCCTGCCCCGGAGGTCACAGGTTGGAACATAGGAACAAAGAAGGAAAATTTTAAATTTCTTTTTCTCTTAAACGGGAAGGTGTAGAGCCTTGATACTTGGTATGTAGCATCTTTGAGTGGACCTCTACCAAGTTTGTTCCAAGGATGCTGCTTTGGTTAAAACTGACCCAACCACGGGGACCACAAGTTCGAACATAGGACAAAAAAGGAAAATGTAAAATTCTTCTTTGAAAGTGGAAGGTGTAGAGCTTTATGATATTTGATTGCCCTATGTCCGGCGTCTGTCGCCCGTCAACAATTTCTTTAAACATCTTCTCCTAACCCACTGGGCCAATCTTGATGCAACTTGGCAGAGATGTTCCTTGGGTGAAGCTTTACCAAAGTTGCTCAAAGAATTGAATTTCACTCATAAGCTATTGTCTAAGGTGAGCGTTCCAGGGCCAATGGCCCTCTTGTATCGATTTTGTCCTGAAAACCGCAAATATTCAGCCTTAAAAACAGAAAACTAGCAAACATTTCAAATTAAGTCGGCGAATTTTAGAGAAACAAAAAGCGATTGACTGTCTCAGTAACTAATGGACTTTTTCTCACAAACCCCAAAATTAAAAAAAAAAACCACGAGGTTAAACCCTTCCCCTGCTGAATCAGTTAACTCTTTACCCCAAACGACAAAATATTAGACTTGTCCACGTTGAAAGCATTTGCAGACAACAAGGTAACTGTTACTTGAAAATTGAAATTTGTATTCGGATGGATAGGAAAGAATTGTTGGAAAAGGAGAAAATGCTGGTTACCAGCATTTTCTCCTTTTCCAACAATGTTTTCAAAAGGCCTCTTTTTCAGGGGCGTTAAAAGTTGGGATTGTGTGGTAAAGAGTTAAGTGAAGCTTTCAAAACCATTTTAAAATCCCGAATGTTGCTTTTTATTAAAGTTATATTTTGGTGAAAAAAATATCTCCTTAGTGGACAGTGTAGATCAAAGATCAGACTGCACGTTCTGTGCAGTCTGATCTTAATCTACACTGTCCGCTAAAGGCCAGAGAGTCATATTTTTCTAGCTTATGGGTAAAGAATAAGAAATGAAATGAATGTGTTCGAAAGATAATGATCTTCTGAAAATCGGTAATCCTAATGTTTTTTAGGTCCATTGGGGACGAAATTTTAAGGCATATGAGCAAGGTTTTGTGAAAAGGAGGTTTTAAGGGCCTACAACCATATCGACCCAGGCTGGCCTGAGACGAAACATTTCGCCATTGGTCAATTTTCTGCATGTCAAAAGACCAGTGTACCCAAGTATTTAGTCGGTTGTCATATAGAATTGTTATAACTGATATAATATGATTATAATTATGTAACGGCTTACTTTTTATATAATGCATCACAAAAATTCGTTATATCCCTGCAAAATGTTTTTGGGGATATATACTAGAATCTGCCTGTGTTTCCGTGCGTCCGTTTGTCCCTGTGTCCGTGTGTCCTTCTGTGTACAAAATACTAGTAATTTTGTGTCGCAAACTTCTCCTGCAGTTTTTCTTCTATTATATTGAAATTTTGCACATCTGTTGAACATATATTGAAGATTTGCAAGACGCAATTTTCAAGTGTCAACTCTTCCTGGTTGAGGAATTATCTCCACTTGAACTTGACACTTTTTTTTCTGTCAAAGCGCTAGCGGGGGTATTAACTCATTACCAAACGGCTATATTTTAGGCTTGTCCAAATCGTAAGCATTTGCAGACAACAAAATAACAGTGACAGAAATTTTGTAATTTGTTTTGTGAAGGGTAGAAAATATTATGAGAAAAGGAGAAAATGCTGGTTGCCAGCATTTTCTCCTTTTCCCACAATGTTTTCTAATGGCTTCTTTCTCAGGGTCGTCGAAATTAGGGATTGTGTGGTAATGGGTTAAGTCACATTAAGTGGCAGTTCTAGTTTAACATCCTTTCGCCAGAGTATGGTTCATTACAGAATGGAAGGGCTTTGCTAGTAGAGACAAATAATCATGTGTTGATCGAATGAAGGAATTTTGCCTTTTACTAGAAAAAAACAAACATTGTAGGAGAAGCAGATAATAGTGTAGCCCAATGATGGAGACGCCTATTCCTATGTGAGAGTGTCCTTATACACTTCAGTCGTAGCTTATAGGGAAGCCATAATTATTATATAGCTTGTGTAATGCAAAGAAATGGCCCTCCCCTAGAAAATGACCCGGTTCATTATTCTACGTAGAGAAATGACCCCAGAAGAAGTCATTTCACTATGTAGAGAAATTACCCGGGTCACTATTTTATGTAGAGAAATGACTCTCTGTGGTCATTTCTTTACATAGTGAAATGACCCATGGGTAATTTTGTAGGGGAGGGTCATTTCTCTGCATTACACCTGCAACACGGGAAAAGGGGCACTAGGACGTATGCGTAAAATGTCGTCACTGATCAGCGTGCGCATTCCTCTCAGACTAATCCGGGATGACACTTATACCGTTCTTATGTAATTTTCTGTTTCGTGCAAGTCTACTAACAAACAAAATCTAATATAGTCGCAAAGTGCCGTCTCGGATTAGCCTGCGCGGACTGCGGAGGCTGATCCGAGATGTCACTTTACGCAAATGTCCGAGTGACTTTTTTCACGTGTTGAAGGCCAATTATGATGATATGCTGTGTGCAGGGCATTATAGAGGTTCATTAACCCTTTTCCAAACAATCCCTGGTTTTCACGACCCTGAGAAAGAAGCCTTTTGAAAACATTGTGGGAAAAGGAGAAAATGCTGGTAACCAGCATTTTCTCCTTTTCCTACAATGTTTTAAGTCGTGCTGGAAACAAGGGTCAATTATTGAGTTAGTTTTGTTTTGTCGTCTGCAAACTCTTTCAGTTTGGAAGAGTCTAAAATTTGTCGTTTTGGAGAGGGTTAAGCTTCCCTTTGACAAAGCATGGCCCATATATATATACTACTCAAAATTTGCTAGGGATCACCCTAAATGATTCACTCATACGTATGTGGCATGTATCATGTATGGTTTTACAATAAGTTATATTGCCACACTGAGCAATAAAATGGCCGGTGAAAATGGATCTTTAAAGGTGGCCCTTCAGATTTTGGGACGAAAATTTTACAAAAATGCAAAAAAATCATCCTTATACTCCCATAGCCTTTTAATTTGCGTCATAAAACCCCCAGCAGTCGAAAACCATCCGATAACACGAGAAATTAGAGATTTATTACGGACCAGGTTAACACCAACGGAAGACACGTTCTATTTTTAGATTATCAATTCTCTCATTTAAATACAGGAAAACACAGACAAAGCTTCAAACATCCACCCGAAGAAGACATTATGGAAAATAAGTATTACATGTTTGTTATGTAATAGAATTTAAGCGTTATTAGTCACGTGCCAGTCACTAGACATTCCCACAATGCTTTATTGATTTTTGGCGCGAAATCTAAATATAGCTTAAGAGGCTACGTAGCCTTTTAAGGGAATACCATCAAAAAAAAATTTTTTTTGTAAATTTATGATTCTTAATTATTGATGATTTGTATTGTTTTTTCATAGAAATTTCAATAAAATATATCTTTTTTAATTTGGTGTAATGTGAAATTTCTAAATACCCACCTTTAAGCCTTTACCTCACAATGCCGACTGTTAAAGACACTGAGAAAGAAGCCTTTGGAAAACATTGTTGGAAAAGGAGAAAATGCTGGATACCAGCATTTTCTCCTTTTTCAACAATGTTTTCTACCCTATTACAGACAACATAGTGCACGTTGCATTTAGTTTTTGGTCAGCAAATGTTTTCAACTTGGACAAATCTAGAGTTCTATATACAGTATGGTAAAGAGTTTATGCAAAATTGTTGTAACTTATAAACCCAAACAGAAATATGTAAGTGATCCCTATCAAAGTTTGAGCAGGATATATAAACCTTTAATGCCTATAGATTATTTTTTCTATTCCCAGAAGTGTACGGGGGAGGTTTACATAATGGCAATTGTCATACGAAAGGGTGATTTACGTTAGGGCCATTAGGCTCATCAATAAATTTCCGTCAGTTGCCCTGATTCTTGTCAGAGACTGTTTTCAACCATTCTAGATTCTGATGTTAACCTTAACTCTTTACCAAACGACAAAATTTTAGACTGGTCCGAATTTGAAATCACTTGCAGACAACTATTTATAAATAAACCTAATTCAAAGACTGAAATTTGTTTCCAGCAGGGTAGAAAACATTGTGGGAAAAGGAGAAAATGCTGGTTATCAGCATTTTCTTCTTATTTCCACAATGTTTTCAAAAGGCTTCTATCTCAGGGTCGCCCGCCCGGGTGGCTCAGTGGTGAGCGTGTCGGACTCATGACCTGGTGGTTGTGAGTTCGATACCCGGTTGAGGCGAACTTTCTTTCCGGCGTATTTTCGCCTCTCACCACTGCTGAGCCTCTCACCACTGCTGAAGCATGTGAGAAAAGTAGTCGGTGGCTTTGGAAAGAAAGTAGTGTTAGTACCGGTGTGAGAAAGCCAGGAAACACATGTGCGTCACTGACTGCCATGATATGACCTTAGCTGTTAAAGTGGCGTTAAACCCCAACACAACCAACCAACTATCTTAGGGTCGTAAAAACTAGGGATTGTTTGGTAAAGGGTTAACCTGCGAAATAAATGAAATGAAACTTTTAAATAGGTGATAGAAACCCAAACAAATTATTTTAGTTTATTTCTTATTTTAGGAGTGGGGTGGTGGGTACTATCTCTTTAATCGACAGTGTAGATCCAAGATCAGACTGCACGTTTGTACAGTTTGATCTTGATCTGAACTATCTGCAAAAGGTCATTTAATCGCAGATAAAAATCAAAGTAGTGAAAGTACTAATAGAAGGAGATTGCAGAAATTTGCAAGCAAATAGGTTTAAGAAATTTACATATTTATCTAACTCTGAAAGAGTACAGTGAACTTAACCCTGAAAATGGCTGCAATACAACAGTTGAATACGGTTTGTAACCAGATTCAAAACCATAATATTGAACTGGTGGAATGGGGGGGGGGGGCGTTATTACTTCAGTTTTGTGCATTTCACCAAGCAAGTTATCGCATAATTATGAATTCATAAAATCATTACTAAATCAGGTGGTAGATTAGTCCTTTTATATGCAGAAATTTCAACGCATGGGCTGCTAAGCTTGACTCACTGACCTTTTGTAGACAGTGTAGAACAAGGTGAGACTGCACAGAATGTGCAGTCTGATCGTGAATCTACACTGTCTAATAAGGAGGTATCCCCTTTCCCCCCCCCCCCCCCCCCCCCCCATCAAAGCTTTGAAATAGCAATATATCTTTGTCTGCGCATGTCGTATTCTTTAAAGATTCGGCTTGTCTGCCATGACGCAACACCGACTCCATATGCTAAGGGATAAGAAGGGCTTACACTGAAGCCGTTACCCGAGCCTGTATGGGGCTGTTTCAATAAATGAACGATGCATAGATTAAATGTGAAATTTGCTGATGTCTGACAGTTAACAGCTGACGTTGTTGCATACTAGTATTAAGTTCGAACTGACAGCCAGTTGACAGTTGACAGTTGACCATTCGGTTCACACGTGATATTTTTTTAAAACGAATTTGTAGCGGAGATGTGAAGATTTTTTACGGTTGACAGTTGATAATTCGCTGTTATAGCATATTGAGTTCAAACTGGCAGCCAGCTTACAGTTGATAGTTCACAATTGGTTCCAAACACAATATTTTTACTAAAAAAGAATTAGCAGCTGATATGTGAAGTTGGCTGACGGTTGACAGTTGATAATTCACTCTTCAAGCATATTAAGTTCGAACTGGCACACAGGTGACAGTTGACTGTTGAAAATTCGCTTCAAAGGCGATATTTTCTATTAAAAATGAATTGGCAGCTAGGATGTGAACATGGCTGACGGTTGACATTTAAAAACTTGAACTGGCAGCTGGATGAAAAATTTGAATAGGTAGCCACGTGTGAAGTTAGCTGGCAGTTGCAAGTTGACAGTTGAACTATCAACCGTCAACTGTCAACTGGAAGCTAACGTCACACTCATGGTTAAATGCTATAAATTAATCAATTGCACCAGGCAGCGTTTTATTGAGTAAAAGTTTATTTCATTTTGAAGTTCAAAGTAACGGTTGTTTTGAGAAGTAGTGCGGATCTGTACCCAGAATGTCAAAATTAGAAAGTTGTGTATTTGTTGAATGCCATCTAGCGTAAAATAATGGCAATATTTAGGTTTTTACTGTCCAATTTAAAATTTAACTTACGTTATCTAGCAGTATAAAGGTTAAAATAAAACGTGGCCGTGAAGTAAGCAGAACAAAACTGCCCAGTCATCATAGAAACCTAAAACAAAACACTGAGCAATTAGTTACAGAGAAACATAGCGTCGGTTTGCTTCCAAAACCTCGTAACTACAGCATGTAACAAGCTGTAGTTACGAGGTTTAAGAAGCAAACCGACGATAAGTTGTTCAACTCAATCAAAACGGACTTTGATTGAAATCGATCGCAACGTAATTACGGATCTACCTTTTTACGAGATGACATAAACTTTAGATTTGTCTGTATCGGAAGCATTGGCAGACGAAAAAAAGATGATGAAAAACCATTAACTTGCAATATTTTTAGTTTAGATTTTCTTTGACAGAGTATGTATGGGGAATGCTCTGTGAAAAGGGGGTTTAATGCGTCTGGAAAAAGTTTCGACACAGATTAGTCCGCGCAGGATGACCAACATGGAACATTTTTTTCGTCCTTTTTAACACCCCGGTTACACAGACTGTCGGGCTTACATCGATTTCAAATCGGTCTAATTATTTCAATTTTTTTCGCTTTTGATCGGTTGTCGTAGGTGGCTTTATTTCAAGTTATTTGTGTAAAAGGGTATCGGCGATAAACAGGTGTTCAATCGGTCTTAAAAATATTCCATCTTGCGCTAGTAGAGGCCCGATCGGGATTAAAGATATTTTCATCGATTGAAATGCTAAAATGCCGTCGAATCTCACAGCTTGTAAAGCGGTGTTCAGTCGGGCATGTCGGTGATCGATCGGTGTTTGATCAGTGGTCAAACATTTTCTGTCGTATGTGGTCGGTGGTACATATGTGGTAATCCGTCGCAAATCCGTGGTATCGGTGCTAAAGAGCTTGCATATCTCTTATCACAAGTTGTCGGTTCTTTTAACAAAAAATGTGATGAGAACCGATTAATTTAATGCAGTTCACTAGCTGACGTCATGGAAGTTGGAACAGCAATCGAGCAGTTTGGCCTTCTGCTGCAGCAACAGGCCCTTCTCAATGTCAGAAAGGCTATTCAGCTAGTCCATGAGCCCAGAGGAGACCATAGGCGCCGTCGTAGGAGACAAAGGTGGTCTACCGCTTGCACCTCTGCTACCACGGCCATAACCTCTTTCCTTCACAATGGGGTCTTCTTGGGACTCCAAGACTTCGTTAGAGACAAACATGAGGTTTATGCCTTTGCCGACGGATTTCTTGGAGTTCCCTTTGACCCACATACTAAGACAATCCGAAACTTGTTACAGAATTGTTACAGAATCAATCATATATGGCACTGGTCAATTATTGTGGAAACAGAATTAAAATGTCTGTCGCGCATGCAACAGTGTGTCTCATGGATTCCATATTTCGATTCTCAGCTTTTTACATCGGTGATTAGTATCAGTTTATCGGTGGCTTGTCGATGGCCTGTAGGTGATATCGGTGGTAGATAAGTGGTTAATCGGTTATTTTGTAATATTTTCACCGATTGAGAATTTTAAGCATGTTTAAAAATCTCAATCGGTAACTTTTCATCGATGAAATTCATCTTTTCCCGATAGTTTTTGATAGGTTGAGAATAGGTGACCAATATGTGACATCGGAGGTAAATAGGTTTTCGTCGGTTTCCTCCCTACTTCGGTTAAAAAGACTACCGATTTATCAGCGATGGCTCTGTGTAACCGGGGTGTAAGCCCCACTGGCCGAAGGCCAGCGGGCTTATGTCATGGCCCGGTGTCCGTCGTGCGTTCGTCCGCCCCTCCGTCCGTGCGTTAACTTTTATTTTAAACATCTTCATCTCTGAAACTACCTATTCAATTTTTAGAAATGATTCTGCCGTGGTCCTCTTCAGAATTTTCTTGAAAGAATTTGATTCCTTCAAAAACTCTGGTTGCCATAGTAACAAAACTGATTAATTCTGAAAATCTTTGAAAATCAGCTTGTCTGAAACCATAAGGCCTAGGGCTACTAAATTTGCACTAGCGGACCTCTACCAAATTAAAGCCCTGGGGTCAAAATTTGCCCTGTCCCAGGGGAGGGTCACAAGTTTTATACATATGGACTTATATATGGAGAACTTTAAAATTCTTCTTCTACCTTGCCATAGGGCCTAGGGCTACCAAATTTGGCATGTATCTTTATCCAGTGTACCTTTACCAAGGGTGTCCAAATTATAGCCAAGGAGTCAAATTTTCCCAACCCCGGGAGTTACAAGTTTTACTTGGGCTTATATATTAGGGAAAACTTCACAAATCTTCTAATACCTAGTCATAAGCCCTAGGATTACCATATTTTGCATGTAGCTTGATCTAGTGGGTCTCTATCGAGGGTGCCTAAATAATAGCCATGGGGTCAAATTTCGCCCCGCCCTGGGGTCACAAGTGTTACTATGGCTTATGTAGGGAAACTTTAAAAATGTACTTCTACGTAGCCATAATGCCTAGGGCTTCCAAATTCTGCATGTTTGGCTTATCTAGTGGGCCTCTATCAAGAGGGCCCAATTATAACCGTGGGAGTCAAGTTTGGCCCCACCCCAGGGGTCACAAGTTTTACATGGGCTTTTATAGTGAAAATTTGATAATTTTTGTTGTTACTATAACTTACTAACCATAAGACCTAGAGCTAAATTGTCTCATGGGTCATTTCAGTTAACTCTTTACCAAACAACACAATTTTAGACTTGTCCAAAATGGAAAGCATTTGCAGAAAACAAAATAAATGTGTGTCAGAACTTCAAACTTTACTTTAGAAGAATAGAAAATATTGTAGGAAGAGGAGAAAATGCTGGTTACCAGCATTTCCCCCTCTTCCCACTATGCTTTCATTAGGCTTTTTTCCTGTGGGTCATATAAAGAAGGGATTGTTTGGTAAAAGGTTAATTCGTAGGATAAGGGTTGAAACGTAGGTTCTTTTAGTTTAGTTTAGATCCTTTTGTCAGAATGAAGAGTAGAAAACACTGAGGGAAAAGGAGAAAATGCTGGTAACCAGCATTTTCTCCTTTTCCCACAATGTTTTCAGAAGGCTTGTTCTTCTGGATCGTAAAAACAATGGAGTAAGAAGTGCTCGGCTGCAAATAAAATAAAGTTTCTAAGGCAAAGAATTAATTATAAACAATTTGGGGGTCTTATACCTCCCGATTACTTTTACGGGAAAGCAAGCTTGCGCATCACGACATTAGGCCATTGATTGTTAAGCCGCGTCGAATTACCTAGAAACTTCATAAAAAGCGCAATTACGAAACAAGGTTTGCTGTATGGTGTCCAAAAAGAGCCATGATTTTAACCCTTTACCACTCAACACCGAGTTTCAGCGATGCTAGGGAAAAGGACTTTTCAAATCACTTATGTGTGGTGTCCGTGGTTGTGGGGTAGACTTCGACCTCGTAACCATAAGGTCCTAAGTTCGATACCCATGAGCGGGTGTCACCTTCTAGAATTTTTCATTGGCCCACATATTCTGTGCGAGTTCTATTATCTCCCGCTAGATGGCATTCTATAAATACTCATCTATCTAATTTGGGCATCCTGGGTACAGAGCCGAACCACTTTCCTACGCGACAACCGTTACTTTGAATTTCAAACTAAAATAAACGTTTACTCAATAAAACGCTACCTCGTGCAATTCACTCAGCTATGATCAGCAGTTTAGAGAAATGACCTAAAGCAGGTCTCATTTCTCCTCAAACGTATTGATAAAAGCTAGTGATGTGTCATATAAGACAGTCGAATCTTCGAAGAACATGGCATGCGCAGACAACGGTGCGAGTTCTGGTGTAGTGTCCAGGGAGCAGAATAGAGAGAAATTGTTTCTCAGTCGGTGTAAAATCAATAATGTTTAAACTTCACATTGAAACACTTATGACATGGGAGAAAAAGCTTGTAACCAAATTTTTTTCTTCTTTTCTCAAAATGTTTTTTACACTTTCAAAGGTAAACTTGGGTTTTTTTAGGTCGTGTTGTATTTTGTTGACAGCAGACGCTTTCAGTTCGGGACAGTCTTGATTTCTGTCGTTTGGTAAAATGATGTGGGCAAAAGTAATGGCTTGAAAATGTTAGTACTTGGAATGAGAACAGGAAATAAAAGCAGCAGCAGCAGCAACAGCAGCAGCAGCAACAACAACCACAACAACAACCAGAAGATTATCATCATCAATCGTGACAACAACAATAATACTGTAATTCGTGTTCGGTCATAAACAATGGCGACGCGTATAGAAAGAGGAAGTGCTACTTATTCCCAAAATCTACCTGCCTTTAACTTTCTATACCGAATGAATACATCAGATTCTCTTCAAGACTGAAAATACTTTTCCTCTGCAAGATCAAAAGAGAATTCGGTCTTAATCTGGAATACAACAGTGTGTGTAGCTCAGGATCAGACTGCACGTTCTGTGCAGTCTGATCCTGATCTACACTGTCCACAAAAGCCTCAGGTGTGGTCTGTGGAATAGAAAGAGTTAAGCGTAACATGTGCCAAGGTCCCATTGTCACGGGGGACCTGCGTTACTCAGTGGTACAGTCTAGGAGTTTAAACTGTACATAATCGGAGCCGTTGAATCTTGTGAAGTCCCATTTGGCCCTTCATAGAAATTTCCAAGGCATTATTGTTACATAAATTCGCTGTTTATTATCGAACAAGGCACATGCGCTAAAGGATCCTGCGTGGCTCAGTAGTCAAGTGTTGCTGGAAGCCATGGGTTCGAACCTCACTAGATCAACTTGGGTTTTCGTGGGAGTGGCTTTAGGCAAGACACTTTAGAACCCTAGCCTAGTGCTCGTGAAGCCCAGGAAATGAATGAATGAATAAATGAATGATATGGTTATGTGAGCTGTCGCCGTGATATGACTGAAATAATATTGTAAGCGGCGTGAAGCACCATTCAATCAATCGATCATTCAATTAATTAATTAGTGAATGAATCAATGAATCAGTGAATGAATCAGTGAATAAATGAATCCATTCATCCACCAATCAATCAATCAATCAATCAATCAATCAATCAATGTTTTACGAAAGTTTTCCAGATTTAATTAGACTAGACAACACCCAGTTGGAGCACCGTAGAAAATTTGCAGCGCAATGTTGTTATTCTCGTTCTCTCATTATCTAACAACTAACGTGCGCTAAATTAACGTCAAACGAGAATTGGCGAGATCTGGAATGACAGGGATTAGTATTGTCCGCCATATTTGCTCATTACTGCTGTATTTGATTACTCGCAAAGATAGTCAAACCTAGACCCTTTACACATGCAGCACGAAATCGTCGGTGTACTTCCAAAACCTCGTAACTACAGCTTGTAACAAGGTGTAGTTACGAGGTTTTGGAAGTACACCGACGAAATACGCTGTAGCCGTTCTTAACGACAGCTTAACCATTATCCTCCTGAATAACTAAAATGAAATTTTCACTTCGATAGCAGAAACCGAAATATTACCGTTTCAAAGTTATGTTTTGTGGAATTGTATCACCTTATCGGACAGTGTAGATCACAGATCAGACTGCACGTTCTGTGCAGTCTGATCTTGATCGACATTGTCCGCAAAAGGTCAGTGAGTCGAGCTTGGCAGCCCAATGGGTTAAAATCAAAACCACGGATATAGAAACCGTTCACTCCTTACCAAACGACAAAATTGTAGACTTCTCCAAATTCAAAGCATTACATTTTGCAGACGACAAATGAAATGTGTACCAAATGACAAAATTAATTGTTCTCGATAAGGTAGAAAGCATTGTTGGAAAAAGAGAAAATACTGGTAAGCAGCATTTTCTCCTTTTAATAAATATTTTCAGAAGGGTTCTTGCTTGGGGTCGTTGAAACTTGGGTTTGAATGGTTAAGGATTAAATCGTTAATGAACAGAATTCATTTGGGAAAGAAGCCCGTTGGAATGCGTAATGCGCAGTACTAGAAAAAGTAATACCAAAAATGCACAGATATCGAGTATTTTATGTCTTTATCAAACGACAAAATTTTTAACTTTTCCAAATTGAAAGCTTTTGCAGACGACAAAATAATCGTGATTTAAAAGTTGAAATTTGACTTTAGAAGGGTACAAAACATTGTGGGAATAGGAGAAAATGCTGGAAACGAGCATTTTCTCCTTTATACCACGATGTTTTCTGAAGGCTTCTTCTACTGGTTCGTAAAAAAAAACAAGAATTGTTTGGTGAAGGGTTAAGTTATAGCTATACCAAACGGCAGTATTTCAGGCGTGTTCCAAATTTAAAGCATTTGCAGACGACAAAACAAAATGAATGGGACTCAAAAGTTAAAACTTTGAATTGGGACTGGTAGAAAACGTTGTGGGAAAAGGAGAAATTCTGTTTACAAGCGCGTTTGTCCTTTATGAGAGTTAGGGTCTGTAGACCTTAACGGGTTTTTTTGCAAGCCACTGGCTGCTTGCTTTCCCACCTTAGCCCTTTACTCCATAGATCATACTCATTTCTACGCATTGCTTGTAGGAGCCTTTAGAAAACATTGTGGCAAAAGGTGAAATTGCTCGTGACGAGCAATTTCACCTTTTGTCACAATGTTTTCTGTGCTATCAAAAGGTGTCATATACATATGAGAAACGGCTTCATCCTTGCTGTTATGTAGGGTCAATTAGAGATACCATAGAAATGCCTTATGGGCTAAACGGTTAAAAATGCTTAGATATCGATTCGCGGTGCGAAAGCGATGAATCCTGCCGCAATGACTATCATCAGTCCTCGGCAAGAAATCGGCCGAGTTGCGAATTCGAACTTGCGACACCCCCCCCCCCCCCCCCCCGCCCCCCTAGTTTTTAAATTGCTATATTCATAGGTATCAGTTTACTATACATCTGACGCCATTCTGTTACGAAACGCAGATTTTAAAATAAATTTGAATGTTACGAAACGAAAATTTTATGATAAATCTGAAATGATATGTTTTAAGGAATTACCATCCCAACGCTTCTAGTGCAACATGGAATAAAATTTCATATTTGTTGATAAGATCATGATTTATATAGATATATTATTTTTGCTCATTTCTAACCGACCAGAAATTCCTTTGATGTTTATCTTGAAATAATTTGTTGATACTTTTGTTCGGTTTCCTGAAAAGGGAGGTAATTATTATCTCCCTTTGTAATGAAAAATAGTGGTTTTTAGATTTATAAATGATGATTCTAGGATGGAAAAAAGGAAAGAGTGGCTAGGTTAAAGTGGAACAATAATTTTTGACCATAGCAAATTTTGTAAGATAATAATATAGTGGTAATAGCTGTTTTCTATTAGCAGGGCACTACCTTTAACCAAAATACAGCAACACTGTACGATGGATTTGGCTTAACGCTTTATCAAACGACAAAATTTTGGACTGCTCCAAATTGAAAGCATTTGCAAGTGGCTTAACCCATTACCACACAATCCCTACTTTCGACACCCCTGAGAAAGAAGCCTTTAGAAAACATTGTGGGAAAAGGAGAAAATGCTGGTAACCAGCATTTTCTCCTTTTCCCACAATGTTTTCTACCCTTTACAAAACAAATTTCAAATTTTCAGTCATTTTTATTGTGTCATCTGCAAATGCTTTCGATTTGTATAAGCGTGAAATATTGTCGTTTGGTAATGAGTTAAGTGGTGCAATTTTGCTTTGATAGAGAAGAAAACTTTGGGCATTTTCTCCTTTTCCCACAAAGTTTTCTAAAGGCTTCTTCCTAGGGTCGTTAAAAGTCGTCATTATGTGGTAAAGGGTTAAACGATGGTTTAAAACAACGAAATCATTTCAGATAAATTCCCAAACGCTTTTTTTTTTCGACTGGTAAACAAAATGCCACCATATTGCTGTATACTAACACAAGTAAGTTAAATATTTATCGAATAGTGCAAAAGTGGGCAGACAGCAAGAAATTGGTCAATATCCAAGGCATTCTGACACCTAAGCGATTGATAGCTACCTTACTCTGTTTTTTCACTCTTAACCATAAACCAAACATTCAGGTATTTTACGATTTTCAGATGGAATGCTCTTCAAAACATTCTGGGGAAAAAGGAAAAAATGCTGGTAACCAGCATTTTTTCCAAACAATGTGTTCCACACTTTCAAGGGGAGACCCTTATATGTGAACAGTATTTTACTTCTCGGATGCAAATGCGTTCCATTTGGACAAGTCTAAATGACTGGTCTCTTGGTAAAGAGTTCAAACGAGTAGACCAATAAGTATGATATATTATCTTTGTAGGAAAGTGACTGACATTCACTTCTAATAACGCATTAACACATTTTTGCCAAAGTGGCCTGCCATTAGTAATTATCCATGAGCCAAGCTCTGGCAAAAGGGGGCTAGATGTATCCGTGTGACGCATTATATCGAGCAAGTTGACACATGATTATGGATCTGTGAAATCTATTTTGCCGAATGAATCATGGGATAGAACTGCCTCTTTGACATGCAGAGACTTGAAACAAGAGCAAAGAGTTTCGACTCATGTCAGTCTGCGCCGTTCGCGCAGACTGACATGGGTTGAAACTCTGTGTAGATGCATTAAAACCCCTTATCACAGAACATTGCCCAAGTACAGGACAACCTCGGCACTTGTTTGTTTTCAGAGGTAGGTGTCAAGGGCAAAGTTAATTAACAGTGCTCCAGATGAGAGGGAGTGATGGTATTCTAATTCCGTTATTTCTCTTCCAAACCCATGTTGTGGGTACTCATTAGAATCGTCTCGATGAGACGATTCAAATGAGTACCCACAACATAGGGTTTAGTGGAGAATAATTAATATTTTCAATATTAAAACCTAGATCACTCCCCCATATCTGGAGCTCTGAATTAATATAGGCATGTTTCTTGTTAAACTTGTCCACCCGTTACATTTGGCAACTTACTGACAACACTACATGTATTTGCAGACAGTCTAGACCAAGATTAGAGTTGCGAAGGGTATGAGTAATCGCAACACGTATGAAGTTTCATGCTTTGGACAGAGAGAGAGAGAGCAACGATCTGTTTTATATAGCTATTCAATATTATTTACTACTCAACATTTCCTAGGGATCAACTCGATACTTCAATACAGGAATATATTACATAGATGAAGTTTTGCTTAAGAAATATTCATTTCCTTAGATAGTTTATATTATCAGTTTGGCAATGTTACGTACCGAAAAACCACACCAAGTGCATGCCGCGCATACATATCGGCTCATTATAAGATTGTGATCCCTAACAAATGTTGAGTAGTATATTACCAATGGCATTTAAACAAATGGCAAAGTATAGACAACTATCTCATGATTGTTTTTGCAAACTCTGCACTATAGACCATAGGTAGTGTTACAAAGGACATATTAGATAGCTAAAGGTATGTAAGAGTTGCGTGCGTGCATGCGTGCGTACTGCAAAGAAAGGAACCTTTTGTTTAAACATGCAGCCTTACATCCAGAGAGTAAACAGTCGCTGCTACAACTTCACAATGTGTAGAATCTAGATAGCTGTGTAAACATAGATTTTAACAGCAGTATAAGGTGTATGTGAACAAGAGACGCCAAGGAATTGTCTTCGATTTAAAGCGGAGACTGATTATTATATCTATGGCTAGGCACAATAGAAATGGAGGATATTTGTCTTTTTCGGTGAAAGATCGAAATTTATTTCATCGAGTGGATACCATCGGTAATATTTTCACGAGTGGCGCATAGCCACTCGTGAAAATATTACCGATGGTGTCCACTCGATGAAATAAATTTCAATCTTTCACCGAAAAAGACAAATATTCTACTTATTTCATGCTTTTAACCCTTTCTGGGAGGAGCTTTATCAAAATCCAATACAGTTCTTTTCCGTTATTCCCCGTGGCGTACCCCTCCCGCATAGCAACGTATTACAATATTACGTCAAGCGCGAGAAATCGAAGGTATATGACGTCATATTTCCCATCTGATTGTTAGGCACGCGCAATTCACCTAGGCAACAAGAACGTGAAAATCGGTATTTTCACTGGTTGTAACAGTGTAATATCGAACAATATTTTCAATGCTATTTCCCGATATCCTACTGGAAAGCATGAAATAATGGGACGTATTTTCTTTCCCTCGTAATCTGTGAAACCTTGCAACCGTCAGAGGCAGCATTTGCTGCAAAGGTACAATGAATCATGACGCAATGACAATCATCGGTCCTGGGAAAGAAATTGGCCGAGCTATGGGTTGAACCTAAGGACCCCCCCCCCCCCCCCCCCCCCCTTGTTCTCATGTCCTGCACGTCACCACCGACTGAGCTACTAGGGCTAGACAAAGCAATCTAAGAAGTACATGAATAGGTTCAACAACCACGAACCAATTATGCAAAAATTCGGAAACGGTATATCAGGCATAGTAAATAAGTTATTGAGTAAGTGTTCGCCGTTAGCATATAAATTCCCTCGGACTGAAAAGTGGGTTTATTGAATTTATCAGAAAGAATTGGAAGAAGTCTGCTCCGATAGATTTTTTTGTACGATGTATGTCCGATGTTGTTTACGTTACAATGGTTCTGTATGCTTGACTCAGCGATTTGACTGAGTACTTTTGCTTGGAGGCATTTGTTGCCATTTTTAGCTCGGCTGTTTTTTGAAGAAGACGTCTAAAAAACTTGTCAAGGTTTTGTCGTTGTCGTCTGTCGTCGTCGTCGTCGTGGAAACTCTCTGACATTTAAGGAATGAAGAGAATTTTTTTTTTCTTTTTCATGGAGGTATGAAGAAAAAAAATTAATCGCACTGTATGTGTAAGAACAAAAAAATTCCCTTCATCCTTATAATTCAATATTACCGACAGCATACACCAGCGGAAATAATTAAAACTGCATTCATTTTCTTTATTTTTAAAAATAACGTTGGAGTTTTTAAAGCCCTTCCATTGAATTATATTATTAATTTTTGTATGGCGCAAGAATGCAATCTGGATGCAGTTTTCAGATTCCCAGTACTGGAAATTAACCAATTAAATGAAAGTAAATGAAAATGGCAATGTAAAGGACCTGTACTAAGTAAACTTTCGCGAAAGTAGTTCGGGCACAACATGATTTTAATAAATGGTCGGTACATACAGGTTACATGCTATCTGATCATAACTGAATAAGTTGCACAAGGTAACGTTTTATTGAGTAAATATTTATTTTAGATTGAAATTCAAAGGAACGGTTGTCGCGTAGAAAAGTAGTCCGGTGTAATACAGAGAAATGATCCTCCCCTACAAAATGGCCCATGGGTTATTTCACTAAGTAGAGAAATGACCCATGGGTCATTTCTCTACTTAGAGAAATGACCCGGTTCATTATTCTACGTAGAGAAATAACTCTCTGGGATCATTTCTCTTCGTAGAATAAAGACCCGAGCCATTCCTGTACGTAGTGAAATGAACCATGGGTCATTTTGTAGGGGAGGGTCATTTCTCTGCATTACACCGGCGGCTCTGTACCCAACATGTCCATATTAGATAGATGAGTATTTGTATAGAATGCCATCTAGCGGGAGATAATGTTTTACCCCCCTTTTCCCAACTTCTAACTCCATCAAGGAGATACGTTATGCCCCCTTTTACCAGAGGATGGCTTAACTCTTTACCACACGAGAAAATTGTAGACTGGTTCAAATTGAAAGCATTTGCAGACGACAAAATAAAGGTGACTGAAAAATTGAAAATTATTCTGGGAAGGGTATAAAACACTGTGGGAAAAGGAGAAAATGCTGGTTACCAGCATTTTCTCCTTTTCCCACAGTGTTTTCAAAAGGCTTCTTTCTCAGGGGCGTCTCCCCGTGGGGTCCCGGGGTTTTTTATTGTATAGAATAGGACCTCGGCCTTTCTCTATGGCATGTCGTAGAAGGCGACTAAAATTAGAGACAAACGGCTGCTTTCCTCGTAATTCGTAGGATTGCAGCAGGCTGGGTAGTTCTTATTCCAAATCCTATATTTTTTTCTCAGTGTAAATAGGGTTTGGAATGGGAATCAATTGGCCTGTGGGACCCCGTGTGGTTTAATCGGGGGTATAAGAATAAACCACTGCAGTCCCGCGATCGTCACATCTGCCATTTCATCTGGCGGAACAAAAGTGACAGCATGCATGTCGTAAAAGGCGACAAAAGGGGCATCATTTTGTGTTTCATCCATTCCTCATTTATCATGTTTGTCTTGTGTTGTTCGACATGTATGTTATTTTCACCTAACATTATTGTAAGTGCGCCCAATATGACCCAAGTTGTCGACGGGCCTTAAAACACTATTCATTCATTCATTCATTCATTCTCAGGGGCGTCAAAAGTAGGGATTGTGTGGTAATGGGTTTATAAATTACTTGTAAGAAGAAAGATCACTTAAATTCGACCTGTCAGACATAATACGTCTATATATTACACTGTGACGTACAAACAATTAGGTCTATCAATTACTGCTGAGGCCAGCTTATTAACGCTTGATTAAACTGATATGTTTTTGGACGGGAAGAGAATTCGGATAATAAGAAAATCCATTATACTGTTTGGACAATTCAAGCCAATTGACCGTACTTATGTACCAAGCCGAGCCATGTTATTGCGTTTGACGAAAAACGATTTTTTTAAACCCTTTACCAGACAATTTCCAGTTTAACGACCCCGAAGGAAAAATTGTTTTGTTTTAGAAAACTTTTTGCTAATAGGAGAAAATGCTGGTTACCAATATGACGAGCATTAGTTTCGACTTGCACGCATACTTTCGGTTTGGTTGTGTACAAAGTTTTTCGTCGTTTTGGAAGAAGTTAATCCCAACAGAATACAGAACTTTATGTTACGAAGAATAGTGCAAAACACTGTACGAAACCCATCCTAACTGACGCTGTGTTCTTTTACATGTTTGATGTAAAACAAATGGGACCTGCCTTATATGAAGAAATATCAGTAATTACATGTACCTAACTCATTACTTACCGACAATTTTAGGCTTGTCCAAATTGAAAACATTTGCATACGACAAAGTGAAAGTGACTGAAAATTTGAAATTCGTTTTCTGAAGGGTAGAAAACATTGTGGGAAAAGGAGAAAATGCTGGTTACCAGCATTTTCTCCTTTTCTCACAATGTTTTCTAAAGGCTTCTTTCTCAGGGTCGTCAAAAGTAGGGATTGTGTGGTAGTAGGTTAAAATGAATCAAACCTATATCCTGCAGTATTTATAAGTCTCTTTCGCTTAGCCTTACAAGCCGCAAGCCTAACAGTATACTGGCTGACCCACTCTATTTGACTCGGTACCTCGCAACACATTTGCAGTAGATTGCAATATGCCCTCAGTATTTTGATACCGTTTATACTTTGATTATTTTAGGTACTCTTGATTTCCAGAATACATGAGGAAATCAAACTGGTTCGATGCATTATCTCCCGCTAGATGGCATTCTACAAATACTCATCTATCTAATTTGGGCATCCTGGGTACGGAACCGAACCACTTTCCTACGCGACAACTTTGAATTTTAAACTAAAATAAACGTTTACCCATTAAAACACTACCTCGTGCAATTCACTCAGCTATGATCAGCAGTTTAGAGAAATCTGGGGCTAAAACAGGCCTGATTTTTCCTCAAACGTATTGATAAAAACCATTTTCTCCATCGCTATTTATAGCGCGTATTACTACAGTCTCTCCGATATCGGGGATAGTGATGCGTCATATAAGACAGGTCGAATCTTCGAAGAATATGACATGCGCAGACAACGGTTTCGATGGGGAGGGGGGGGGGGGTGCAACGAGTTGGCAGGTATGGTCTTCAACAGCACATTTATTAAACTAACGACCTTTAAAAGAACTTCTTTTCTTTTTTACAAATATGTTGATAATCAACATAAAATGATAAACCTGAGTCGTGCCTTCGCAAAAGAAGAATCCATTATGCCAAGCAGATCCTCATATAATTATCTATCCGTATAGCGCATGTCGTCTAACAAATGACTGAATCATAAGGTAGTCTGGTACCTTGACACGTAGAAAATTGACCAAAGAGAAAATAGATTTCGACGCATGTTATCCTTCACGGACTGTTCAAGCTGACTTGGGTCGATATCTTTTGCAGATCAACAAAGCCAGTTTTTTTCACATAGCATGATTCATTCGAAAACAAATGGAAAGAAATTGCTTACTATACATTTGCCATCGTACTTTCAAAAGGTTTCTGTGGCATGTTGCAAATGCCGTGTGTCTTAATTATTCATTCAATAGTTCAAGAGATGCAAGCCTCGAGCACAGAAAGCGACATGGAAGTGTTTTTATTGGCCCCTTTTGATTGGTCGATTTCGAGCGGAGGAAATCTGATGCATTTATTTGCCTTTCATCCCTAAGCTTCTAAGCTCGACTCACTGACCTTTTGCGGACGGTGTAGATCAAGATCAGACTGCACAGAACGTGCAGTCTGATCTTGGATCTACACTGTCCGATAAGAGCATACTTTTCCTCCAAAAAATAAAGTTGAAATAAGATTATTCGAGTTTTTACTATGGGCTTGAAAGTCGCACGAGATTTCATTTATTGAACAGTGATAAGAGTTGATGAACTTCCTTTTTATCGGCTCTTTTGATTGGTCGTTTGAGTGGCAGCAATCTTATTGATTTAATTGCCATTTCAAACTACTTGTGGCCTGTCCATTTCTTCGAATGGTCGCTGTGGGAAGCATAGAACTTTCATTTTTCATCATCATCATCATCATCATCAAGAACAACAACATCATCATCAACATCACCGTCATCATCATCATCATTATAATCATCACTTTCATCGATGTCGTCGTCATCGTCATAATTGTAATGATCATCATCAAAATCATCATCATGATCATCATCATGGCATCCATCACCTGAGGCGTAACGCAATCGCTAATAAATAAGTCATGCTCTTGCAAAAGGGGGCTTAATATATTTTCGTAATTCATGACACCAAGCGGGTCATTACATAACCATGAATCAATGGAATCCAGTTTGTTTAACGACAAAATGAATTATGAAGTAGACTGATCCCTTGACATGCAGAAAATTTCAAGACTGCAAAAAGTTTCGGCCCAAGTCAGCCTGCGCGTACTGCGCAGGCTGACTTGAGTCGATGCTTTTTGCAAATGCATTAAGCACCTTTGTCACAGAGCATTACTCGGCTTTAAGAGAGAATCGTTTTTGGCTAGGGGCCATCTTCGCAAGCCAAGGATACTAAATCCACTTTGTTCGTTACGTACCCTTGGCCGCTCGCCTCTTCAAAAATCGAAACTCCCGCTGCGCCACCTATCGAATATCACGAGTTGCGTAACCTTTGCTGATGTTATTTCTGACTAATCAAAATGCTCGTAATAAAATTTGTTAGGCTATGCATCAAATATGGCTGCGCTTTCGGATTCATCACATCAAAAACAAGGCGAACAGAATGATATATACGATGATTCGCAATCGTTTGGCTGTGGAACCCTTCTTAATATTTCACAAATTGATCGTAAATTATAAAAGAAAAAAAAACTCATTAAATATCGATCGTCTACCCTTTTTTGGCAAATTTTCGTCACTAACACGACAACTTTCGTTTTTGACGGGCGCCGCCATTATTGTTTTCTTGGCTTGAAACGACACACCCCTCAAAACCGTCTCATATATCTCTCATCGTCTACATCTCATCTGTCGTTTTCAGAAGCCATTGTGAAAAGGATATGCTTTAAAAGGGGACATAAAAATCTCATTCAAGCAATATGTTTTAAGACGTGAAAGGAACAGTCGTAAAAAGCCAGAAATCGAACAGAATCCCGTGTCGCAAAAAGCCGTTTTATCGCTTTTGAGTAACAGCAGATCAAACCCGAAGCAGATTTACGTTTTATTGTTCCATATTTATTTGTCAAAGAAAAGGCAAAAGTTGGTTTGTATTATGACCTGCACCATGCGAAAAGGGGCATTCGGACATTTGCGTAAAGTGTCATTTCTGATCAGCCAGCGCGGTCCGGGCAGGCTGATCCGAGACGGCACTTTCCGATTGCGTGTGATTTTCTGTTTCACGAAAGTCTACTGTAGCACAAAATCTGATACTGACATAAAGTGCCGTCTCGGATTAGCCTGCGCGGACTGCGCAGGCTAATCCGAGACGACACTTTATGCAAATGTCCGAATGCCCTTTTTTCGCGTATTGCAAGCCAGATTTATTATAACCTCTATCCTGCTGTTCACGACGTGGATGCATTTTGCGGAGAAAGCAGACCAAGATCAGACCACGGTCCGACCATGTTGTCTGAATTGTCCGCTTCCCTTTTGATGGTTTCAGGTACTCGTATTTTTAAACTTGTCAAACAATCATGAATTTTTAACTGCTTCCGGGTGGATTGGAAACTACTATTTTCGCCTTATCCTTCAATATTTCTACCCCTTTGCGTTTCTACGTCGAATTTCAACATTTGAGCCGCATTACGCGTGTCACCTGCAAATGGTTTGACACTGTAACAAGTTTACCATACTGATTTTTATGTTCTAGTTACCTATATACACGTAAATTGCGCGTGACCCACAACCAGATGGAAATATGACGTAATTTACTCAAGTTATATATCTCGCGCTTGACGTAATATTGTAATGCGTTGCTATGCGGGAGGAGTACGCCACGGAGAATAACTGAAAAGAACTGTACTGGATTTTCATACAGGTCATCCCAGAAAGGGTTAACAAATGAAATAAATAGAATATTTGGTTTTTTTTTTCGGTTAAAGATCGAATTTTTTTTTTTTCGGTGAAAGATGGAAATTCATTTCATCGAGTGAAAACCATCGGTAATATTTTCACTCGTGAAAATATTACCGATGGTGTTCACTCGATGAAATGAATTTCGATCCTTCACCAAAAAAATACAAAATTTAAATATCCTCTATATCATTGAGACTCCTACACATTGTTGCCTGATAGGTTTGATTAAATGTTACAAGCGGACGGAATAAATCCAAGATCAGACTGCACGTTCTGTGCACTCTGATCTTGATCTATATCGTCGGCAAAAGTCCACGTTTTTGCCTGTGGCGCCAAAAGGGTTAAATTTCTTGGTGAAAATATTTCCTTTTTCTTGTGGTACCATAATTATTACGTACGATCAGCAGAAAATGCCATGGGTAAACGCTCACAGAGGGTAAATAAAATTGATGTGCAGGCGGACGGAAGATTATGTCGTAAAATAAGCTTAACGGTGTGAATTTTGGATAAGAAATAAATCGTTTTAAAGAGATCATTTCTATATTTTGTTTCTAAAAGCTTTTAGACACCATATTATTCGTTTTAACAAAAATCTTGGAACGTTTTTCGTTTTTACTGGTGGTAGTGGTGGTAATATTATATCAAGAGTTTTGTTTTACATCAAAGTGATCGAGTGGGTGGAGAGAGAGGGAGACACGCAGGCGCATGAGTAGACAGACAGAACAACGTACAGACAGGATAACAGACAGAAAGTCAGTCAGACAGACAGATAGACAGACAGAACAACAGACAGACACACAACAAACACACAAAAGACAGACAGACAGACTAAAGCTTCAAAGTGCTTCAAAGTGCAGACACAATATTCATAGTCAAATAAATCATTGTGGTTATTCTAACATTTCCTGTAACACTAGATCTATATTCATGCATCTTCCCGAGCCAAGTTTACGATCACTACGTGGATCTTACCTTGGCTGATTAAGCCCGATTTCGAGATTCCTGTGATGCGCCCTCTATTGGATGCTTGTTATTACCCCCCTTTACTTCATATTTCTGAAAGCCAATGAAATATCGTTTTAGAAACCGCTTACGAATGCAATTATTCAACGTGAAGTGATAAGCAGACATCCACGTGGGTTTCCATGTTTACCTTCTATTCGAGAGGTCGCAACCTTATTCTATTTATCAAAGATGAAATGCTACGAGCGATTTCATTCGTTGCAGTTAGAGCTGGCTGCATCGAATGAAAAAGCGTATCGGGGGAATGTAAAAATCAAGCTCGATCTGCCAAGGGTAGAGTAGCGTAGTGAATCGTCAGCCTTGGCTTGCGAAGATGATAGGCCTATTGATATTGATTCAAAGAAATTTATTTCACCCATTATTCCATCAGAGATGGTTTTTAGATCAAAGCATAGATAGAAATATATATACATATAAAGATAAAGATTTACTTAGTCCTTTTTAGAAGAAAAATTTGCTTTTTCGTTTGTAACGTTGTCCATTACGTGACAAGACATAGGTACACTTGAACGCTTCAGCTTGTTTATTTGCCTCCAAAGCTCAATTGATAATGTCGTCGCCTGCTATGGATTTGAAGGTCATTTGTTCTATTCAAGATGGAAGCAACTTGTTTTCAACATCTTTTATCTTTTCTTTTGGTTTTTCCACAACCAAGCGTTGTCAGGTCTTTATGGTCTGTCCTTACGAAATATCAGTTTTCTTATCGTTACAACTTTGGGTCAAAATAGGGTTAACTCATTACCAAACGACAATATTTTAGGCTTGTCCAAATCGAAAGCATTTGCAGACGACAAAATGAAAGTGAGTGGAAATTTGAAATTTGTTTATGAAGGATAGAAAACATTGTGGGAAAAGGAGAAAATGCTGGTTACCAGCATTTTCTCCTTTTCCCACAATGTTTTCTAAAAGCCTCTTTCTCGGGGTCGTCAAAAGAAGGTATTGTGTGGTAATGGTTTAAATACGTTAAATGGACCTTACAACCTTCGCGGTCGATATGAAAAAACACAAATCTTGCTTTTGCAGAGTTATTCTTGTCAGAAAAAAATATCTCTGTATCGGACAGTGTAGATTCAAGATCAGACTGCACGTTCCATGCTGTCTGATCTTGATAAACACCGTCCGCTAAATGTCCTTGAATCGCGCAGAGCAGCCGAAGGGTTTTAGAAGATCCGACACAAATTGTAAAGGGAAACAAGAAGCAACTGTCACTGCCTGTAATGTTTATATAAGATTAGGCTGGGCTGGTGTCAGAATTGGCCACTTCTAGTGAATCTAGGAGAAACAGCGACGACTGTATTGGTCCTATGCGGACAATTTTACCGAGAAAGTCTATTTATATGTTTATGATATCTTAAAAATCTATACCAGAAGACAAAATTCTTGACTTGCTCAAATCCATTGAGCATTTAAAGTCAAGTTAGAAGTGATTCAAGTGGTACGGTTTGTTACTAGTTTAGGAGGAAACATTGTGGGAAGAAGGAGAAAATGCTGGTTACCAGCATTTTCTCCTTTTTCCCACAATTGTTTCAGAAGCCGCCTGTTTCAGGTTCGCCAGAAGTCGGGGTTGTGTGGTGAAGAATTAAAGTAGAAAGAGGCTTGTTTTATGCAATCACACCAGAGAACAGACAAAACTAATCTTTCAGTCCTGTACCTTTATCAAACAGGCTTTGAGGAAGAAAACATCATGGGAAAGCAAATGCTTGTGACCAGCGTTTTCTTCTTTTCCCACTATGTTTTGTTACCCTAAAACTAAAATAATAGATACCCAGTTGAAATATGTCTTCTGCAGCTGCTTTCAATTTAGGAGAGTCTCAATTTAGAAAGTTTAGTTAATATTGGCCTTGGTCCCGTGTGCACCTACCGGTTTCTAGATTTTTGTCATAGATAAAAAATTCTTGTAAAACACCGGAAAAATACAAGATGATGATTGTGTTTTCTTTTGCAGTCGTATGAAGTTTATATTCACACATTCCAGAAAAGAGTAAGTTTCTGGACATCTGAGTGAAGGTATTGTCATTTTGCAATCGGTAACTCTATCTACTGTTAGATCACATCTATTATGACGTCATTAAACTGATTTGAATACGAATCACAGCAATCATTATAGATTTCTAAGAGCAATTGACCATGTGAGATTTACACAACTCCTAACGAAACTATCGAGCGAAATAAAAAAATACCTTTAGAGACTTCGTAGCTCTTAAAGGAAATACCACTGAAAAAAAACTTTTTCTCGCTTTTGTTTTTCTGCTTTTCTAATGATATGTCAGTCATCGACCTTCTTAATTTAAATTTAATATTTTTAATGTTTGATGAAACTATTAGAATCTGAATGGCTACCTTTAAACCAAATGATTCAGTATATCAGAAATTGCGTTACTCACCTACTTAAATATGCCCGTCTACAGCCTGTGAGCAGAACCGCTGTTAAAAAAAAAAAAGAATGGCACAGAAATCTGTCCTTTGTGTACACAATGATAAATTACTGACATATATATGGTGTAACTGAAAAAAAGGAAACACTGTATTCTGATATAGTAAAAACAAAATGAGTTAAAACTGGATTAAAATGAGTATACGTAAGTGCCTCTTTAAAGAGTTAGACTGCACATTACCAACTCAGCTTACGGGTTTGGCAAATCAACGAATAAGTGCCATATTTGATATCTGTGGCACTGGATCAAAATAAATCAAGTTTCCTCGACGCCTTTTCTGGGTAAAATATGTGCAATGAACAATGTCTTTGTCATACACAAGGCTCCTGACTAGATATTATATAGCTCCCTAGGTGCTACAAGTTTACGATCTTACGGGGGGAAGGTTTCTTGGCAATATGGACAAAATTGCTCTTTTGGGATTCTTAACTGAACTATAGTTGTCATTTTATACGTTGAGATAATGTTTCTTGAGATTTCTTCGGTGTAAAGCCGGAAGTTTAAAGTTCAGTCATAGTTTTTTTTGCGTTAAAGCTCTGTTGAAAACAATGTAATGAGAGGAGAGGTTGTTCCTGATGAAATAATTTTGAATTGTTAAATTTAGAGTTAATTCTCTTCCACACTGTCCCGACTTTTAACGACCCTGAAGAAGAAGGCTTTTGAAAACATTGTGGGAAAAGAAGAAATTGCTTGTAAACAGCATTTTCTCCTTTTCCCACAATGTTTTTTTCTGTAATTCCAAAGAGAAATTGCATTTTTAAAGTCACATTTAAAATGATGTCTGCAAATACCTTCAATTTGGACAGGTCTAAAATTATGTCGTGTGGTAACGAGTTGATTCTTGCCACTTGCATGTATCTGTTTTCGAAGTTGCCGAGCTCCGGTGAAATGCAAAGAAATGACCCTCCCCTACAAAATAACGTGGTCATTATTCTACGTAGAGAAATGACCCCAGAAGTCATTTCACTACGTAGAGGATTGACCCGGGTAATTATTCTACGTAGAGAAATGACCCTCTGGGGTCATTTCTCTACGTAGAATAATGATCCGGGTCATTCCTCTATGTAGAATAATGACCCGGGTCATTCCTCTGTGTAGAGAAATGCCCATGGGTCATTTTGTAGGAGAGGGTCATTTCTCTGCATTACACCGGTTGCGCACTGGTAAGCGTACAGGACTTACGAATAGGGGGTCGCTGGTTCGGTCTGTCCTGGGCTAATTTCTTTCCGAGGATTGATGATAGTCACTGCGACAAGATTCAGTCCTCTCTCTTCGCTGATTATTTCGTCGACGATGGTTTTTTGGGAAAGCAGCCAGTGGCTTGGAAAGGATATTATGCAGAAGACTGGTAAAAGAAACTCCGGATAATCATGGATAGGTGCACTGGCCGCGGTGATATGACTGAAATAATGCTGAAAGCGGCGTAAAACACCATTCAATCAACATAGGAACTCATCTTTCCCTTTGAAAATAGACTAGGTTTCTGCGCATGCGCTAACGAAAGCTGCTCAAAATAATCATAGACAATAACGGAAAACCATAAAGTCAGTGGAAGCGTTCTTAATATACTCTTGCGCCGAAAATGAAAAATGTTTATTTTCGCGAAACCCGCTGATAGTTACTAAGGTTAGGAGAAAATAAGAGGAAATATTTTCTCCCAGACGTCTGTAATATCTATTAACCTTTTTCCGCACCATTCCGAGGTATAACAACGTTGATGAAGAAGCCTTTTTAAAAACATGCTGGGAAAAGGAGAAAATGCTGGTAACCAGCATTTTCTCCTTTTTTCCACAATGTTTTCTACCCTATTAAAGCGAGGTTGCACCATTTGAACAACATCGAAACCGTTGTCTGCAAGTGCCCTCAATTTTTTCGTGCTCTCATTTTGTAATCTGGTTAAAAGGTTAACCGTTTTCTACACGATTCCTGGGTTTAACGACCCTGATAAACAGGCCATTTTTTTGGCAACACTGTGGGGAAAGTAGAAATTTGCTGGTTACCAAGATCTTATTTTTTTCTACAGTATCTTTTTTTTTCTTTTATTTTGAAATGCAAATTTAATCATTTTATCATCAATTGAATTCTTTGAGCGATACTTAAAGGCCAAGTGAACAATGTTTCGACGATTGGTTATGTGGGGAAAGCGGTTAGTGACTTGGAAAGACCATTGTGCGGAAAACTTGTAAAATAAACTCCAGGAAAGCATGGATAGGTGCACTGGACTCTACGATATAAATGAAATAATGTTGAAAGCAGCATAAAACGTCATTCAATGGATCAGTCGATGGGCCAAATAGCTATACCCTTCACCGTACAATGCCGACTTTCAACGAACTCCGAACTTGAGGTAGAAGGCTTTTGAAATCATTGTGGGAAAAGAAGAAAATGCTGGTTACCAGCATTTTCTTCTTGTCCCACAATGATTTCTGCCCTTTTTAGACAATTTCCACAATATCAGCCAAATTTGAAGTTCCTTACAATGCAAATGCTTTTGATCTGGTTGGGTCTAAAATTTTGAGTTTTCTGAACTAAATGAAACACGGAAAGAACAGGGTTAGCGATTGATGGATCGAGTCTTCGATAATTACACTGCAGGGGAGGTGTAACCCTGGTCATAAACAATGATTACTTTGCACTTGTTTAATTGAATAAATGACCAAATAAGGCAGTTTTCTCCGCCATAGGCGGTCAATTATCTCTGAGCTGATTGGGACAAAAATATCGATAAAAACGTCTCTTCTTTCTGTTGGGAGGACAGAACAGAACAGAATAAAAGTTTTTATCTACAACGTGCACAATATTCACTGTCCTTATTGGGATTTAGCGATAAAAAAAAGAAAGGCGTCATGCATTCTAAGAAAGGATGTTTAATGCGTCTGCAATAAATATCGACCCATGTCAGCCTATGCAGTCCGACCTGACCTGTTTCGAAACCTTTTAGTTCACCTGATCACGAATCAGTACCAAGCTTGGTCAAAATGTATATGACCCTAAGATCTGGAATGAGTACAATAATGGATCTAATCGGACCAGAACAACTGGAGTTATATGCCCTTTAATTGGAAAAATTGCTTTATTTGACTTTGTTTACAGTCTAGCATTTACAATTTTTTTACCAATCAGCATCAAACTTGGTCAAAATACTTATGACTAAAAGATCTCGCATGATTTCAATTATGGGTCGAATCGGACCAAAAGGACTGGAATTATTTGCCCTTGCACTAGAAAATTCTTTAGAATAGTTCTTTGTCCGGAGCGTAACTTTGTCATCTCCAGTCTAATTGACTTGAAACTTGGCATTTGTGTTTGTTGCAGTGATACAGAGCGCATTGTGAAGGAACCATAAATCTACTTTGTACTTTCTATGAGTTATTTCCCTTTGTCATTTTTATAGCATTTTCTGCTTGTCCAGAATATAACTTTGTCATCTCTAGCCTCAACATCTTCAGATTCGATATGCATGACGGTTAAAAAATTATGGAGTGCAGTGCACAGAACCACTTCTCTTCCTAGCATGAATTTTGAAGTTATTCAGCCTTTGACCTTAAGTTTTATAGTATTTCTTGCTTGTGAGAAGCAAAACTTTGTCATCTTAAGTAGGAATGACTTGAAATATGGTATGCAAATTTGTTGCAATATTTGGAAGTGCAGTGCACAAGAATGGACTGTATTTCTTGCTTGTCCGAATGGACTTTGTCACCTCAAGTCAAATTGACTGGAGACTTGGTAAACATGTTTGTTGCATTACCTGCTCTTTGCAATTATTATACTTCCTCGACAACTGATGACGGGATGGACGTGTCTTGCGACGAATTGCCGCCCCTACTTCATGACCGTTTTGCCTTGAACCTTAATATTTGGTATTTATCGTCATTGTAGACCCTTACTGTGTAGTACTCAGGTGAGCGATATAGGACCATCATGATCCTCTTGTTTGTTTTTGGGATCTTTTCTGCATGTCTAGGGAACTATCCACCTTCAGATACATGTTAGACTGAATGGATTTTTGATGGAACCATAATTATGTTATTGTTTTGTATCATGTATCGCGAAGATAGGCCTTCATCAAATCAACCATTGCCAGAACATAAACACTGTGCGTATACATCAACCAATAATGCCTGGTTGCTTATTTCCGTTTATTTATTGTCGCTACCGGTTGCCTATCTGTGCGACGCCCCCAGATGACGGTTAGTTGTTACGGGGGATAGTGCAAGGATACAGGTCGAAATTGCTGACAGCTTCGCCTAGTTCTTTAACGTGCTCGGCGTATAGCACCGTCACACAGGACCTTGGTTTAATGTCTCATCCGAAAGACTATTTGTAATTTTAGTTGGCCATCCGGGGATTCGAACCCACAACCCGTAGAGACCCGAAACATTGTGTTCACGAGTCCTATGCTCTACCTTCTGAGCTATATCGGCTGGTACCAATAATGGTAATTGAACAGTCCCGGTTTTGTTCTATACTTAGAAAGTAACGGAGAATTTTGGTTGGCTGAATAGAATTGACAAATTGTGAAATTTTGAAAATTCTTAAGAATTGGACAAATAATGCTTTTGAAAATGGTAAGTGAATATTGACCTTCAGGATGATGTTCTATGGCTTGCAACACGCGAAAATGGGCATTCGGATGTCTGCGTAAAGTGTTGTCTTGGTTCAGCCTGCGCAGACTGCGCAGACTGACCCGACACGGCACTTTACGATTGCATTCGATTTTGTACTACAGTAGACTTGCACGAAAGAGAAAATGGCATGAAGACGGAAAGTGTCGTCTTGGATTAGCCTGCGCAGACTGCGCAGGCTGATCCAAGATGACACTTTCCGCAAATGTCCGAATGCCCCTTTTCGCGTATTGCAGGTCATATAGGCCTCACATGGAAAGAGGTTTGGGTAGTGTGAATTGTAGGAGCTGAAAACGTCGAAAGGTATTGGGTGCATTCATTTTGCGGCGAAAGATCCAGGAAATCTGGCATATCAAGACGTGTCATAAAGTTCAATATAATTTACAAAGACCTTTGCATGTCAAAGCAGAATTTCAATTTCGAATCTTGGTGTTAGACGGGGTGAGACGTTCATTTTTTCAGACTTCCAATTATACACGTAATATCCCGCTAACGAGTTTGGGGGGAATTCCACAGTGCAATCATATGGACCGGCGTTTTCCCTATTAAAATCTATATTTGGAAATTTCAATTTGAATTCCGAAATTGTTTTTTTCTCTTCCTTTCCTGCCAGACAATCCTCAACCCTTTACCTTACAATCCCAACTTTTAAACGATAGTGAGAAAGAAGCCTTTCAAAAATAATATGGGAAAAGAAGAAAATGCTGGTGACCAGCATTTTCTCCTTTTCTCACAATGTTTTCTACCATATGAAAGACAAAATAGTCATATTAGCAGCATTTCAATTTGGTCCAGTCTAAACATTTGTCGTTTTGTAAAGAATTAACCCCCCTTCCGCCGTCCTACACGTCACGTACCTTTTTGCACCCTTTTTATGACGACAAAATTTTAAAGTTGTCCGAATTGAAAGTATAAGCAGACGACACATACCAATGTGTATCCAATGATGAATTTTGTATTCTGCAATGAAGAGAACGTTGTTGGAATGAAAGGTATAACAGGCTGAATGGTGTTTTATGCCTATTTCAACATAGTTTCAGTCATATCACAGCGACAGCTCGCTCATTCAACCTTTTCCTGGCTAAAATTTGGATTGGCTAAAATTTATACGGGTGGAAAAATTGGATGTGTTAAAATTTGGAGGGGTTGAAAATTAGTTGGTTTGAAATTTGGACGAGTTAGAATGTAAAGGGGCTAATATTTGGATGATCTAAGATTTGGACGAGTTAAAATTTGGACAAGTTAAAAATTGTAGGGATTAATATTTAGATACATGTTGGTTAATATTTGGATAAGCTGAAATTTGGATGATTTGGATGGGCTAAAATTTGGACGGGCTAAAATGTGGAGGGGTTGTAATTTGTAGGGGCTAAAATATGGAAGGGTTTATAGTTGGATGGGCTAAAATTTGGACGGGCTAAAATTTGGAGGGGTTGAAATTTGGAGGGGCTAAAATGTGGAGGAGTTTATAGTTGGATGGGCTAAAATTTAGATAGGCTAAATTTTGGAAGGGTTGAAATTTGGATGGGCTATAACGTTTCACTTGACGACAAAAGTTACGACTTGTCGAAATTGAAAGCACACGTAGACTACATTTAAACATAGTCATAGTTCCTAATGCTGTCATTTTGTAAGCAGATGTACATTTTACCCTTTTATTTCGTGCTTTCCGGTAGGATATCGAGAAATAGCAGTGAAAATATTTTTCGATCTTACACTGGTACGACCAGAGAAAATAACCGATTTTCACGTTCTTGTTGCCTAGGTAAATTGCGAGTGCCTAACAACCAGATGGGAAATATGACTTCATATACCCTACTTTTCTTGTTCTAGACGTAATATTGTAATGTGTTGCTATGCAGGAGGGGTACGCCACGGGGAATAACGGAAAAGATTTTGATAAAACTTCTCCCAGACAGGGTTAAAAGCATGAAATAAATAGAATATTTATTTTTTTCGGTGAAAGATCGAAATTTATTTCATCGAGTGAACACCATCAGTAATATTTTCACGAGTGGCGCAATTTATTTCATCAACTGAACACCATCGGTAATATTTTCACGAGTGGCTGAGCCACTCGTGAAAATATTACCGATGGTGTTCACTCGATAAAATAAATTTCGATCTTTCACGCAGCCACGAGTGAAAATATTACCGATGGTGTTCACTCGATGAAATAAATTTCGATCTTTCACCGAAAAAAACAAATATCCTCTATATCTTGATAAAAAACTAGAATGTTTTTTTTTTTGTTTCTATAGTTGAACCCCAAGAATTGTGCTTTGATCAGTTCAATGCAGTTTAACGCTACTTTTCAACATTGTGTCAGTGATTTCACGGCGAGGCTCACATGTATTTACTTTCCGGGTTTCACCAGTACTAGGCTATAATAGGCGACTATAATAAGACCAACAATGTTATTAATCCTTAACCTTTTACTCCATAGATACTCATTTCTACACATTGCTTGTAGGAGCCTTTGGAAAACATTGTTGCAAAATGTGAAATTGCTTGTGACGAGCAATTTCACCTTTTGTCACAGTGTTTTCTATGCTATCAAAAGGTGTCATATACACATGAGAAAGGGCTTCATCCTTGCTGTTATTTAGGGTCAGATAGAGATACCATAGAAATGCTTTATACAATACAATACAATACAATACTTTATTGGTGACTTAGGCCTCCGGCCCATTACACATGAAAATAACAGCATAATACGTATACAACACCAGGAATAAACATACGAATACAAAGATGAATTTTACATATAATACAATACAATTACGATACAATACAAACAACTTTATACTTCTCATCGGGAGTATGCATGTAACGTCCCATCGGGATAGGCAAAAATTTAACTCTTTACCAAACGGCAATATTTTGAACTAGTCCAAATTAAAAGCATCTGCAGAAGACAATATAATTGTGAATAAGAATAATTGAAATCTGATTTGGGAAGAGTAGAAAAACCCTTTATGGGGTTAAGGGTTAACCTTCTGAATAAATTAAAAGAAATCTTCAAGCCGATAGTACAATCCCAAAAGTTGCTATTCCTCAAATTATTAATTGATTATTATTATTATTATTATTATTATTATTATTAACATTATTTAATGGGTGGTGGTGGTGGTGGAAGAAATTACTCCTTATCGGACAATGTAGATCCAAGATCAGACTGCACGTTTTGTGCAGTCTGATCTTGATCTGCATTGACCGCAAAAGATCAGTGAGTCGCACTAAGCATCCCAAGGGTTAAGAATGGTAGTGTATACAGGCCTGGATCTCTGAAGAGTCTGGCTTAAGATCACACCTGCGAATGCACCAACGAATATTTTCAAAAACTTCAACTTTTTTGTCCAAATTGAGGAAAGGGTTTGTTTTAAAGATTTATCTATTTTTGGAATCGAGCTGTTTGTATATTGTATAAACAGATTTCCGTCGCGAAATTATAATTATAGGTCAAATGTAGGTGTTACAGTGACACCTTTGCGCCCGGTTTTGTGGGTGGTTGGGATCAAGATCGGACTGTCCTTTGCGCCCGCTTGAAATGGTGGGCGGTGTGGATCAAGATCGGACTGCATAGGTTGTATAAGGCGTAGAAAGACAATATTCTTGGATTTTCATTGCTAGAAAATGTCTAAATTTTTTTTTTTGGTAAGTAAAACTGAACAGTCGTAAATGACCTTTTAAATAATACGGGATCGCTGTTAGTGGCTAGGCATGGGCCTGTTCGTTAACGTAAGACCTGTGTAATGCACTTCCGGTGAACATGGGGCAAACATTCTAATTGGTTGATAAATAAGGATTTACGTATGCAGAAATAATGTTTTTGCACATTTCTAACGGATCAGGAATTCCGTTTATGTCTATTTTGAAATTATTTTTTGATACTTTTGTTAGTTTTCTGAAAAGGGAGGTAATTATTATCTCTTTTTGAATTGAGAATACAGTAATTTTAGATTTATAAATGATAATTCAAAGAAGGAAAAAATGGAAAAAATGAATCGGTGAAAGTAGTTCAATAATATTTATTTTTAATTATAGCTGATTTTGCAGGATGATATTTTAGTGGAAATAGCTGTTTTCCATTACACAGGTCTTACCTTTTAAAAATGAACGCAAAAAGTGTTATTCTTTTACCAAAAGACCCTATATTTCTACAACCATGACAAAGAGGCTCTTAACGTCATTATGGGAAAATAGCCTGAATTGCCAGAATTTTCTCCATTTCCCACTGTGTTTTCAGTTCTTTCAACAAAAAGATTTCCGTTGTGTTAATTTCTTACATGAATTTTGTCCTCTGCAATTGTTTACAGTTTGGAGGAGTCTAAAAATATGTCGTCTGGTAAATGGATATCTCTTAACCAGACGACATTTTTTAGACTCCTCCAAACTGAAAGCGTCTGCAGACGAAAAATGTGAAAGTGACTGAAATTTTGAAAGTTGTTTTGCGAAGGGTAGAAAACAGTGTGGAAAAAGGAGGAAATGCTGGCTACCAGCATTTCCTCCTTTTCCCACAATGTTCTCAAAAGGCTTTGATCTCAGGGTCGTAAAAACCGGGGATTGTTTGATAAAGGGTTAACTCCTTAACACACATTCTGAACTTTAACCCTTTACTCCATAGATACTCATTTCTACGCATTGCTTATAGGAGCCTTTGGAAAACATTGTGGCAAAAGGTGAAATGGCTCGTCACAAGCAATTTCACCTTTCGTCACAAATGTTTTCCATACGATCAAAAGGTGTCATATACACATAAGAAACGGCTTCATCCTTGCTGTTATTTAGGGAAAATTAGAGATACCATAGAAATGTCTTATGAGGTAAAGGGTTAAAATCTTTGGAAAAGCGGCATCGAAAAAGTTGCAGGCAAAATAGAAAATGCTTCTACCAGCATTTTCTCTTTACCCACGATGTTTTCAACTTTCTAGAAACATGTATTTTACGTGAATCTGCATTTGTATACAAATTTTACGAATCAAAAATGGTGTCGCCTGTTAAAAAAGAGTTAAAATCGAAATATAGATATCCCAGCCTTGACGAGCTGCGTCATGTATATTTGGGAACCCCGGATGTAACTGTATTACCCCTCTGCCAAGTAGTCTCGAGTATTTAACAACACTAAAATAGAACGCTTTTGAAAACATTGTGGGTAAAGGGAGAAAATGCTGGTTACCAGCATTTTCTCCCTTTTCCCACAATGTTTTCTGTCCTTCCCATAACATATTTCAATTTTGAGTTACACTTATTTCATCGTCTGCAATTGGTTTAAATTTGGATAAGTCTAGAATTTTGTCCGTTTTATAAAGAGTTGAATGACATTTAAAATCAAGAAAAAATGCCAAAATAATGACAGTTTTAAGGTTCTTTTTTTCTTTCTTTTGCTATGACCTGACTGTCTCGCAGCAACACGAACAATCAAAATTCAAGATTAGACTGCATATTCTGAGTTGTTTGATCGTAATCGGCACTGTCCGTGATCTAGGCGATGCGATTGCTTGTCGAATAAAGAGCTTCAAAGCTAAAGGCCTAATCAAGCAGAACGATTTGCGTCATCAAAAATTTTAGAAGTGCCTGTTTATAGAATTATACATTCCTTCTCCTGCATAGGACTTTTTGTAGACTTGTGGGAGAGTTACTACGAAACATTGTGTTACAAGTAGAAATTTAGAACAGCGAGCGATTTCTCATGAAGTCATTGTTTTCCAGGAAATTCGTTTCGAGTAAATCTTAATTGGACCTGCTTATCTTTATACCCCCGCAAAAAGGAATGTTTTCGGGGGTATACTGGAATTAGCCTATCTGTCCGTCTGTGAGTCCGTCCTTGTACAAAATTACAAGTAATTGCCTGTTTCTGTCAAAGCGCAGGCGGGGGTATGAAGCCACATTCAGTGACAGCTCTAGTTTTGATTCAAGTTTCATTTCAGAGGATAAGAGAAAAAGACATTTATAACCCGATGATTTTATAACCATTATTAAAATAACTATAATAATAATAATAATAATAATAATAATTCTCTACAATCTACATAATTATTACGTAGCTGTATTTCGTAGAGGACGTGGACTAAGATTATCCTGTCATATTTCGTAATTTATAATGTGGACTAGGATCATCTCTCCAAAACCTCCCAAACCCTTTCCCGCCCCCCACCACCTCCAAAAAAAAAAAAATGCGATTTTTCAGAGCTCCAGATATAGGGAGTGATTTTTATTTCAAAATTGAAAGAATTCAATTATTCTACACTAAACTCTATGTTGTGGGTACTCATTAGAATCGTCTCATCGAGACGATTCTAATGAGTACCCACAACATAGAGTTTCGAAGAGAAATAATGACTTTAGAAATCCATCACTCCCTCATGTCTGATGCTCTTTATATTGCCTAATAGCTCTGTATGTTGCCTATTGTTTATAAAGAATATTGTTGGGATCTCTTGAGGCTCAGGGGTCAGGACATCTTCGCAAGCCAAGGCTGACGATTCACTACGTTACTCTACCCTTGGCGGATCGAGCTTGATTTTTGCATTCACCCGATACGCTTTTTCATTGGATTCAGCCAGCTCTAGCTGCAACGAATGAAATCGCTCGTAGCATTTCATCTTTGATAAAAATAGAACAAGGTAGCTACCTTTCGAATAGAAGGTAAACACGGAAACCCACGTGGATGTCTGCTTATCGCTTCATGTGTATTCGTAAGCGGTTTGTAAAACGATATTTCATTTGCTTTTAGAAATATGATGTAAAGGGGGCTAGTAACCAGCATCCAATAGAGGGCGCAACGCAGGAATCTCGATATCGGGCTCAATCAGCCAAGGTAAGATCCACGTAGTGATCGTAACCTTGGCTAGCGAAGATGTGGGTCAGGACAGTGTAGAGTCCAAAGTTGTGACTGCAAAAAGACGAAGGAATATTAACTATGTTTTTTTTTTGTGACGAATACCGTTGCAAATGTCCAAAAGAAACAATCCAAATACAAATTTGCGGGACATCCAAATAAAAAAAACACATTCACTCTTGAACGGCTGAAGATAGCCCGTTTGGTACACCGTAGATAAATTAAGCAACACAAACTGTAGGGGGTGTTATGTTGACATTTAGAGATTTTTTGAGACTGTTAATTTTAAACGTCAAATTTAGCAGCAAGTTTGTGAATTATTTACGAACCCGGATAGGTCGATTGAATAGATCTATATACTGCACAATCCACTCCTGATTTTGCAGGTAAATCTATTATTTTCATACTTTCAATACTTTTCGGCTTTCGTTTGACTTTATTTTGTCTTTTGTAAAATGCTATGTATAAATACATGAAGACTGTTTCGTGTTTTAGCAGACCACCTTTGAACCTTTGTGACAAAAAATGAGATTTTTTCTCCTTTTTCCACATTATTTTCATAAGAGCCAAGCTCTGGCGAAAGGGAATCTGATGCATCAGCAAGTTATCACGTGACCCATCACGCAAAAAAGGGACCACCTGGGAATTCTGTATATCAATTAGATGAAAACAGACTAACGATATTGCAGGTCAGTTTAAGTTGATGATTTAAAAATGAGTGTATAACAATGTACAATGACCACTTTCCATACAGAAAATGTTATTAAAGTGAAAATTTTCAACCCTGGTCAGACCGCGCTATTCGCGCAGTCTGACCAGGGTTGACACTTTTCGCATTTCCCAGAAGGTCCCTTTTTTGCGTGATGGGTCACATATAATAATCGATCCATAACCGAATCTAACAACCGAATCAATTATAATGTACAAATGCAGGAAAATTTCCGACAGCAAAACGTGTCGACCAAGATCAGCCTGCACACACTGCATTAAACTCCCTTTTCGGTGAGTACTCTTCAAATTTTAATGTATTGAACCTTAAGTCCAATCGATTGTCTATCTTTCACCCGAACGTTCCGTTAATTCTTTATCAAACGCCAAAACTTTAGACGTATATGACTTGAGTGATTGAATTCGGATTTGAAGTTGTAAATAAAAAACAATGCAGGAAAAGAAGAACATGGTGGTTAACAGCATTTTCGCCTTTTTCAACAATGTTTTCAAATACCCTCTTTGTCGGGTCGTTAAAAAGGCGGCTTTGTTTGGTAGAGAGTTTGCATGTCAACGTACGGTGAATATTGGATTATTGAAATATTTAACGGAGTTGACATTTAATAGATAATGTAAATAAAACGATGTCTAACCCCTCATAATTTATTTTGAAATATTCTCTGTGAAAAAGGGGCTTAATGCATCTGCAAGGGTCCTGTGTGGCTCAGTGGTAAAGTTTTGGACTCGTGACCTAGAGGTCTCTGGTTCGACCCTCACTGGCTCCACTGAATTTAGTTCACAGGAGGGTCCTTGGGCAAGACTCTTCAGAGGCTAGCTTAGTATCGGTTAATCCCAGGAAACATGAATATGTGAGCTGTCGCCGTGATATGATTGAAATAAGTGTTGAAAGCAGTGTGAAACACAATTCAAACAAACAAACAAACAAACATACAAACAAACAAAATACATCTGCAAAAAGTATCGACCCCTGTCAGCCTGCGCAGTTCGCGCAGGCTGACATGGGCCGAAACTTTTTGCTGTCTTTAACATTTTTTTGGCATGTCACAGGACTTTAATACCTCATGATCAAGTCGGTTTTTTAAACAAAGTGGATCTTTATGGATCCATGATGACGTAAAGCTTTGCTATATAGTGCATCACGGTGATGCAGTAAGCCCCCTATTCACCATCTTCGCGAGCCAAGGTTACGATCACTACGTGGATCTTACCTCGGCGGATCGAGCCCGATTTCGAAATTTCCGCGTTTGGATGCTGCTTATTATCTCCTTTTCCATCATATTTGTTAAAGCTAATAAAATATCGTTTCGCAAACCGCTTACGAATACAATAATTCAACAAGAAGCAATTACCCCAAACGTACTTAGACATTCCATGGTCAGGTGCTGGATATAGCCTAAAACCTCCGAGAATTGATTGGTCGCACTGAAACTTTCTGTAAATGTTCGTCAGTGTTTTTTTCGGTAATAAATCATTACAGATCCAGCACACATCCACGAAGGTATGCATGTTTACCTTCTATTTTTGTCCGAAAGGTCGCGACCTTGTTCTATTTTTATCAAAGACGAAATGCTACGAGCGATTTCATTCGTTGCAGTTAGAGCTAGCTGCATCCGATGATAATGCGTAATGGGGAATGTAAAAGTCAAGCTCGATCCGCCAAGGGTAGAGTAGCGTAGTGAATCGTCAGCCTTGGCTTGCGAAGATGCCTTTTCACAGAGCATGGATTATTTCGTTATATAGCTTATAACTTTTACCGCCTACCGTTACTGATTAGCCAAGCCTAGGTAAACTCTAACAGACAGAAAAATAGTACAGTCCAGGGGGGGTCCTTTCTTGTCTCTGTAATTCAAGCGTTTTGAGTTTCCGGGTTCGAACTCCATTGGTGGCCCTTGTCAAGTTCGGAATGATCTTTGAAAGGTACAGCAGGATCCCAGCGTGATCCTGAACCAGCCCAAATGGCTCAAGTGGTAGAGTACGAGGCTTGTAAACGAGAAGTCTCCCGGTTCTGTAGGATGTGGGTTCAAGTCTAACGGCTGGCCACCTATAATTACAAAGTCTTTCGGATGAGACGTTAAACCTAAATCCCACGTGACGATGCTAACTTATACACCGTAAAATAACCAGTCTGAACGTTGAATTAGTTTCGTCTTATGGCCTTCAACACGCAAAAAGGGGAATTCAGACATTTGCGTAAAGTGTCGTCCAGGACCCGTATTCATAAACAATTTTTAAGAACGTTCTTTATCTAATTCTCCAGAATTTTCTACATTTGAAAGTAACACTACTTCTGATTGGCTTCGGTTTAGCCAATCAGAAGTTATGTTACTTACAAATCCCGTTTATGTGTTTTTCTGTTTTGTGCAAGTCTACTTAAGCACAAATTCTAATATAGTCGTAAAGTGTCGTATCGGATAAGCCTGCGCGAACTGCGCAGGCTAATCCGATACGACACTTTACGCAAATGTCCGAATGCCCCTTTTCGCTTTTTGCAAGCCAAATATTTTGCTCAATCCCCAGCTACACCTAACTTAGCTTTTAGCCTTCTAGAGGCGTAGCCTGTAATGGGCGACTGGTGGTGATGATAAACGAACGAAACTCTAATCAAAACAGCATGACCAAGGTGAAATAAGAGACACACAACATGAACGCCATACTTGCAAATTTCTTACCAAACAGCCACGTGTTTCATGACAGGTCTCTCTTTCTCTCTCTCTCTCTCTCTCTCTCTCTCTCTCTCTCTCTCTCTCTCTCTCTCTCTCTCCCTCTCTCTCTTTCGCTCTCTCTCTGACATTGAAGGAAAAAGCCTCCCTCTGTCTCTGTCTTTCTGTCACTCTGTCTATCTCTCTCTCCTTTTCTCTCTCTCTCTCTCTCTCCTTTTCTCTCTCTCTCCTTTTCTCTCTCTCTCTCTCTGACATTAAAGAGGCACGCCTCTCTCTCTCAACCCCTCTGTCTGTCTGTCTCTCTTTCTCTCTGTCTGTCTCTTTATCTGTCTGTCTCTGTCTCTTTCTCTTTGAAGTTGAAGAGACACGCCTCTCTCTATCCCTCTCTCTGTCTCTTTCTCTCTCTCTCTCCCCTTTTCTCTCTCAAACATTGAAGGAAAAAGCCTCCCTCTGTCTCTGTTGTTCTTTCACTCTGTCTATCTCTCTGTCTCTTTCTCTCTCTCTCTCTCCTTTTCTCTCTCTGATATTGAAGAGACACGCCTCTCTCTCTCTCTCTCTCTCTCTGCCACTATGTCTGTCTGTATGTCTTTCTCTCTGTCTCTCTCTCTCTCTCTGTCTCTCTCTCTGTCTCTATCTCTTTCTCTCTGACATTGAAGAGACACGCCTTTCTCTCTCTCCCCCCCTCTCTCTCTCTCTCTCTCTCTCTCTTTCCCCCCCCCCCCCCACTTCCTCCCCCTGCTATAAACTAGAATTACATAAGGACACATTGGCTCACTTATAATGACGACCTTTCCCAGAACAAAATCGATGGTGTCAACTTGCAGCTCAGTTTATTGCCTCGCCGTCATTTTCTTGCAATATAATTACAGAGACAAGACGCTGCGGGCCCTGGGTTGAAACGAGGAAAATTCTTTCTTTTATCGATGCACTAGACGCCAAAACTTTAGAACTGTCCAAATTGTAAGCTTCTGCATGCAAACGTCAAATTAAATGGCGATGTATCGCTTTGAAAGGCTAGAAATAATTCCGGGAAAAATAAGAAAACACTGGTTGTCAGGCCTTTCTGCTTTTCCAGCATTGATTATAAAAGCTTCTCTCTTTGAAACAAGAGCTTGTGTGATATACAAATATAGGGCAAACTTTTTCAATGTGCACTATATAAATAGCTTGCAACACTCGAAAAGGGGACATTTGCGTAAAGTGCCGTCTCGGATTAGCCTGCGCACCGCGCGCAGGCTAATCCGAGACGGCACTTTACGACTGCATTAGATTTTCTGCAACAGCAGACTTGCGCAAAACAGAAAATTACATTAAAAAAGAAAGTGTTGTTTTGGATTAGCCTGCCCGGGCTGCGCAGGGTAATCCGAGACGAAACTTTACGCAAATGTCGGAATGGCCCTTTTTGCTTGTCGCAGACCATTAAGGCATTACCACACAATCCCTACTTTTGACGCCCCCGAGGTAGAAGCCTTTAGAAAACATTGTGGGAAAAGGAAAGATGCTGGTAACCAGCATTTCATCCTTTTTCGCACTATGTTTTTTATCCTTTACAAAACAAATTTCAAATTTTCAATCACTTTTATTTTGTCGTCTGCAAATGCTTTCGATTTGGAGAAGACTAAAATTTTGTCGTTTGGTAATGAGTTAATAGACTGACCTATTAAGATGGTTGAAAATACAGTCCACTGAACCTCGTTCTGGCAAAAAAGGGGACTGAATGCATCCTCAAGAAACCATCTTCGCAAGCCAAGGCTGACGATTCACTACGCACCTCTACCCTTGGCGGATCGAGATTGATTTTTGCATTCCCCCGATCCGCTTTTTCATTGGATGCAGCCAGTCCTAATTGCAACGAATGAAATCGCTCGTAGCATTTCATCTTTGATTAAAATAGAACAAGGTCGCTACCTTTCGAATGGAAGGTAAACATGGAAACCCACGTGGAAGTCTGCTTATCGCTTCATATATATTCGTGAGCGGTTTGTGAAACGGTATTTCATTGGCTTTTAGAAATATTATGTAAAGGCGGGTAATAACCAGCATCCAATAGAGGGCGCATCGCAGGAATCTCGAAATCGTGCTCAATCAGCCAAGGTAAGATCCACATAACCTTGGCTCGCGAAGATGTCAAGAAACATGCCATTGGGAAAACTTTCAAAATCTACTTTTACCTAGCAACAAGGCCAAGGACTCCCAAATTATGCATGTATGAGTAACTTTATCTAGTGGGTCTCAATCAGGAGGACCCCAATAATAGTATTGGGGTTAAGTTTGTCCCCACACCAAGGGTCACAAGTTTTACATGGGCTTTTGTAGTGAGGACTTAATCCTCTTGTTACAAACCATTATAAGACCTAAGGCTACTAAATTTAGCTCTGGCTCATGGGTCTCATGTTTTACAAGGCTTTTTATTGAGGAAACGTTGAAAACCTTCTTGTTTATATCCACACATTCTAGACCTGTATTATTTGACATGGGGCATTATTTTGTGGTTAAAAAAATGAGTGCCTGGGGGTTATAACTTTTCTCGTAGAATTTCATAGAAAATATTTTTCAAGTCTTCAAGTTTGAAACGAATTTGCCAAGTATTGTAATGTTTGGCTTGTAGTGGTTTTACTTATCAGCCAGTGGAGCGTTACAGGGCCGTCATTGCCATCTTGTATTATATTAGACGCTTTTACATTTTCATAACATCTATTAGAACCTTTCTGATCAAAGAAGCACTCAGCAACTTTGGGGTTTTTTTTTTTTTTTGGACAAAATATTATAACAGCTTTCATTTATGCTTCCACCCTAAAGGGGGGGGGGGGTATTAGCATTTATCAGGTTATCCACCCATCTTGACGTCGGTCGGTTAGCGCATTAACCCAATTATTCTTTCAATTTAAAACTTGTCGTCTTGTTAAAAAGACGCGAGAGAGAGAGAGATAGAGAGAGAATCGTTTGTGTTGTGACTACGAAAATATCATTTTACCGGCAGACTAATTTGGCTAATTTGAACATTATGTAGTTAAAATAGTCTACCAATTATTTTATCTCTCACTGAGAAGACAGACCCAAGACAAAATGTAAACTGATCCATATTTAAAGCATTGGCCGACGACGAGGTAAATGTGGCTAAATTCATATGGTGTGGTTCATTTAATATGTTAACATAAAAAAACTGTTGTCGAAAAAGGAGAAAATGCTGGTAACCAATATTTCTCCTTTTCCCACAATTTTATCGAAAGGCTTTTTTTCCATGGATCTCAAAATTTCCAGGAGACTTTCTGAAGGGTTTTATAAGTGTATAGACTTTGACAAAATTGTTCTGAAATTATATATAATGTATTTCTTTCAAAGGAAAATGACTGCCCTAACACCCCGGTTACACAGATTGTCGGGCTGACATCGATTTCAAATCGGTCAAATTACTTCAAATTTTTTCGCTTTTTTATCGGTTGTCATAGGTGACTTTATTTCAAGCTATTTGTGTATCGGCGATAAACAGGTGTGCAATCGGTCTTAAAAATATTCCATCTTGCGCTAGTAGAGGCCCGATCGGAATCTGACCTGTGCTTAAAGATATTTTCATCAATTGAAATGCTAAAATGCCATCGAATCTCACCGCTTGTAAACCGGTGTTCAGTCGGGTATGTCGGTGATCGATCGGTGTTTGATCAGTGTTCAAAGATTTTCTGTCGTATGGGATCAGTGGTACATATGTGGTAATCCGTCGCAGATCGGTGGTATCGGTCTTTAAGAGCTTGCATATCTCTTATCACAAGTTGTTGTCGGTTCTTTCAACTAGAAATGTGTATAATTGATAAGAACCGGTTAATTTCATGCAATTCAATGGCTGACGTCATGGAGGACGGAAGAGCAATCGAGCACTTTGGCCTTCTGCTGCAGCAGCAGGCCCTTCTCAATGTCAGACAGGCTATTCAGCTAGTCCATGAGCCCAGAGGAGACCATAGACGTTGTCATAGGAGACAAAGGAGGTGGTGGACTACCGCCTGCACCCTGCTACCACGGCCACAACCTCTTTCCTTCACGACGGAGTCTTCCTGGACTTCCAAAATATCGTTAGAGACAAACATGAGGGTTTTGCCTTTGGTGACGGATTTCTTGGAGTTCCCTTTGACCGACATACTAAGACAAACCGAAACTTGCCACAGAATTGTTACAGAATCAATCAAATATGGCGCTGGTCAATTATTATGGAAAGTGAATTAAAATGCCTGTCACCCATCTAACAATGTCTCATGGATTCCACATTTCGATTGTCAGCTTTTTACATCGGTGATTAGCAACAGTTCATCGGTGGCTCTTCGGTGGCTTGTCGATGGCCTATAGGTGATATCGGTGGTAGATAAGTTGTCAATCGGTTATTTTGTAATATTTTCACCGACCGAGAATTTTAAGCATGTTTAAAAATCTAAATCGGTAACTTTTCATCGACGAAATTCATCTTTTCCCGATAGCTTTTGATAGGTTGAAAATAGGTGACCAATATGCGACATCGGAGGTAAACAGGTTTTCGTCGGTTCCCTCCCGACTTCGGTTAAAAAGACCACCGATTTATCAGCGATAGCTCTGTGTAACCGGGGTGTAACCTCGCCATTTTCTATTTTTGTCAATAAAGTTGGGTGAAAGATCGAACTTGGCTCCATTTAAGCTCTTTCAGCGCCAAGGGCAAAGCCATGGCTATTACATACAATATAGATCAAGATTAGACTGCACAGAATATGCAGTCTGATCTCAGATCAGTACTGTCCACTTGTTTCGTCAAGCATGTAATATTGAATGAAAAGAAAATCTAAGTTTCATTTTCAAACCTGCAAAGAGGTCAATAATATTTAACATAGCAATTTTTGTAGGCCAATTTTATAGTGGAAATAGTTCTTTTCTACTACGGGTCCACAACCTGCAGACTGCGCAGACTGACATGGGTCGATACATTTCGCACATGCATTCACCCATTAGCACTCAATCCTTACTTTTTGAAGACCCTGAGAAAGAAGCCTATGGAAAACATTGTGAGAAAAGGAGAAAATGCTGGTAACCAGCATTTTCTCCTTTTCCCACAATGTTTTCTACTCTTCACAAAACAAAATTCAAATTTTCAGTCACTTTTATTTTGTCGTCTGCAAATGCTTTCGATTTGGAAAAGCCTAAAATATTGTCGTTTGGTACCGAGTTCAGGCCTTTTGGCCTTTTTTTCAGAGCATGGTTCATACATCACCACATGGTGTCCTGATTTTCATAAACAGGCCTTTTGAATCTGCGGCTTTCAGAACGTGTCATGTATTTTCATGCATGAAATTGCATTTCTGTGTTCCTAATCGTTCAATTAATTTCATCAAAGTTTCTGAAATAGCATGACGTTAAAAGCCACGGGCTTCCGTCAACAGGGTACTTGATAATCGATATTTGATGATTAGGTATTGATCCTTCTGGTTTTTGAGATGGGATTTGAAAAAAGACACAAGGAGGGAGAGAGAGACAGGCAGACAGACAGAGACAGGGACAGCTGTACAAGGGGAATAGAGAGAGACACACACAGAGAGACAAAAAGACAGAGAGAAAGGGAGCCACATACAGACAGACAGACACAGAGACAGACACAGGGACAGACAGACAGACAGACAGACAGATAGAGACAGGGACAGATGAACAAGGGGAATAGACAGAGAGAGAGAGAGAGCATGAGAGAAGGGGGCGGGGGCAGACAGATCAATGGACTACTGAGGGAATTTAAACCTTTTTTGATTGGATATAAAAAAAAAAATCAGAATGCGTCTGCTTCGTTTTTGCATAGAATAAAAAAAGATACAGTCATAATTTGAGTGTGCGTGCGTACGTGCGTGCTTTCGGCCGAGGCAAACCTTTGCTTCCAATGTATGAGAATATTTTGTGAAATTGGATTAATCTTTTCATAATTATTTCATTATTGAACTGTCCTATTTACATATATGATCGACTTTGCCCGCTTTCAAAAGTATATTGAATGCGAAATTGATCGTAGATGCATGAAATGAAGGAACAAACATGAATAGGGAGGGTTACCTACTTAGAAGATCAAACCTTTTTCATATACTTGATATATTGCCCTAACAGGTACATTTAAAGGTGGGTATTTAGGTTTTTCATATCACACCAAATTGAAAAATGTATATATCACTGAAATGTATATGGAAAAACAATACAAATCATCATTAATTAAGAATCATAATGTTACAAAAAAAATCTTTTTAATGGTATTCCCTTAAATGGCTACGCAGCCTCTTAAGGTATTTTTAGATTTTGCGCCCTAAAATCAAAAAAGCATTTTGTGGGTGTTAAATGACTGGCACGTGACTTATGACGCTTAAACATGCAATTATTTTCCATAATGTCTTCTTCGGACGCTATGTTTGAAGCTTCGTCTGTGTATCTCCGGTATGTAAATGAGCAAATTGCTCATGTAAAAATAGACCGTGTTTCCCGCCGGTGTCGACCTGGGCTGAAGTAAATCCCTGATTTCTCCTGTTGTCGGATGGTTTTCGACTATTGGGGTTTTATGAATGAAAATTATAAGGCTTTGGGAGTATAAAGATGATTTTTCTGTATTTTTGTAAAATTTTTGTCCCAAAATCTGAAAGACCATCTTTAATATCCTTTACGAAGAGTATAACATCAAGATCAACATGCATAGCTGCTCCGTCCAAATCTTTTTGAAATTTTCAGGCCGATAGCAAGTAGCCGAATTTTGTAATTGCAAAATTATCTTTGCGGGAAATATCACCTTATCTGGCGGTGAAGATTTAAGATCACAGGACCCGTATTCACCAACCATTCTTGAGAATATTCTTAGTCTTATTCTCCAAGGTTTTCTAAATAATGTAAGTAACACAACTGATGATTGGCTAAACCATTCGGTTTAGCCAATCAAAAGTTGTGTTACTTACAAAAGTAGAAAATTCTGGAGAATAAGACAAAGAACGTCCTGAAGAATGGTTGGTGAATACGGGTCCTGATTACACGTATGGTATTGTTCGGCATGTCCAAAGATTATTCTACCTCATGATCCAGTAGTTGGTTAGACTAAATATGTGTTATTGTTGATCAGTTATATTATGTAATACGATCCCTGTTACACAGAACCGATAGAAAAATGTAATTGCCGCCGTGACAAGCCTGAAATTATGTTGAAGTAGACGTAAAATTCCCTCCCAAACAAACAAAGCAACAAACAGGAATGCAAGCATAAAAGCAAAAGAGAGGTATGGTAAAACTGCATTTAAAAAATATGCTTTCGATCACATAATTATTCCACCTATCTGGTATTCTGTAATAACACAGTGTCTTGTCAACGTGATATATGGAAACGTGTGGGTGTTTGTACGTGAAATCATACATCTAATGTTTGAATTTTTTTTGTTCGTAAATGCCAAGGTCTAATGTTGAAAAAGGTTAAAGCATCTGTAATTTACATCTTTATCAGTATTGTAATTTCAACCTGTAAAACCAATTTCCATTCAGTTTCCATACTTTTTTTTTTCCATACGTTAATATATATATGCTTATCACATAAGAATTTTACTTGTCTATGGCATGATTCAGGTTATATAGTTGGGTGACAATTAACGTAATAATTTTGTGATGATGATCTGCACAGAGCTTGTATTCACCAACCATTCTTAAGAATGTTCTTTGTCTTGTTCTCCAGAATCTCCTATATTTGAAAGTAACGCAACTTCTGATTGGCTAAACCGAATGGTTTAGCCAATCAGAAGTTGTGTTACTTACAAATATAGACAATCTTGGAGAATAAGACTAGAATATTCTCAAGAATGGTTGGTGAATAGGAGCCCAGGTTAAGTCAATAAAATGTTCAGTTCCTTGCAATCCGGCGTTTATCGATCAAAATTCTTATAGTGTTTTCTGATCAATGGCCGCATGTTCGATTTTTTCAATCACAACTCTCATAATTTCGAATTTGCTCATCAACCAACATAATTCGAACTTGCGTATTCGAGTTTGAGAATCTAACAAAGATGCATTAAGCCCGGCCGTGTAGCTCCGTGGTTTGTGAATAGGACTGGCGACCTGGATGTTGCAGGTTTGATACCCGGTTCAGGCATCTTTCCATTTCTTGGCCTTTCACCCTTGATGCATTTGAGAAAAGCAGTCAGTGACTTGAAAAGAGAGTTGTGTAAGAAAGCTGGGAAAGTCATGCATGCTTAGGGGCACTGACCGCCGTGAGATGCATGTTTTCTTTTCCTCATATTATTTTCAGAAGCTGACTTTCTCAGCTAACCACAAGTTTCTCTTTTTCTAACATTGTTTTCAAAGGCTCTTCTCCTCACAGTCCTCATTAAAACATAGTATTTGGTTTGGTTTCGGACGATGTTGATCACAGCATCTGGTTACTTATCGTGTGACTTGGCATGGCACTGAGCTGTCCACTTTCTTGTATATGACATAGGCCGCCAGCAGTCCCAGGATCGCACCTACAACCACCATGCCAATTGCAAGCCCTACCATGGCTCCTACAGTTAAAGATAAAACAATTTACAGTGTGATTTGTACTTTAAAAAAAGAATTAAATGAATATATATCATCAGTTGGAAATGTGAAAAGGTTTTAACCCTTTACTCTATAGATAGTCATTTATACGCATTGCTTGTAGGAGCCTTTGGAAAACATTGTGGCAAAAGTTGAAATTGCTCGTGGCGGCGTTTAACTCCGATGCAAAACTAAAGCAAGACACATTAAACCCCCTTAGTCATAGTATGACTTAACTCATTACCAAACGACAATATTTTAGGCTTGTCCGAATCGAAAGCATTTGCAGACGACAAGATAAAAGTGACTGAAAATTTGAAATTTGTTTTGTGAAAGGTAGAAAACATAGTGGGAAAAGGAGAAAATGCTGGTTACCAGCATTTTCTCATTTTCCCACATTGGTTTTCTAAAGGCTTTTTTTTTTTTTCTCGGGGTCGTCAAAAGTAGGGATTGTGTGGTAATGGCTTAATCCTTTCCCAAAGCAAGGATTATTTTTAAGCAAGGATTCTGTATGATTCTGTGTTTTACCGAAGGCCTTATTGTAGATAAGTAATTCATCGTGCTGTTGTTTTAATGTATGATGTTTTCTTAATAAGCTACCTTCGTAAAATAAAGTTATTATTATTATTATTATTATTAAAGTCTCATGAAAACACTGTGGGAAAAGGAGAAATTGCTCGTTACGAGCAATTTCTCCTTTTCCCACAGTGTTTTCTACCCTTTTTGACAACTTTCTTCCATTTTCTCCAAATCAAATATTGTCGTCTGCAAACTCTTTTGGTTTGGAAGAGTCCAAAATTTCTCGTTTGGGAAAGGGTTAATCATGTGCTTTCCGACTATGATCGATACTTATTTGCTGAAGTTGTACATGAAGCGATACCAATTTGTGAACGATTCTCTACCCCCCACTTTGTATTGAAATAGATAATAATATACGCTTTATAAATTGTTTGCAACACACCAAAAGGGACATTCGAATATTTGCGTTAACCCTTTACCAAACGACAAAATTTTTAGACTGGTCCAAATGGGAAGCATTTGCAGACGACAAAATAAAAGTGATTGAAAATTTGAAACTTGTTTTGTGAAGGGCAGAAAACATTGTGGGAAAAGGAGAAAATGCTGGTTACCAGCATTTTCTCCTTTTCCCACAATGTTTTCTGAAGGCTTCTTTCTCAGGGTCGTCAAAAGTAGGGATCGTGTAGTAATGGGTTAAGTGTCGTCTGGGATCAGCCTGTGCAGTCCGTGCAGCCTAATCCGAGACGACACTTTTCGTTTTTATGTAATTTTCTCTTTTGCGAAAGTCTACTGTAGGATAAACACTAATGTAGTCCGTCGTAAATTGCCGTCTCGGATCAGCCTGCGCGGATTGCGCAGGCTGATCCGAGACGGCATTTTACGCAAAATGTCCGATTGCCCCTTTTCGCGTGTTGCAAGCTTAATCGTAATATGCAGTATAATTTTATACCAACTTTGACGTCATCGCAGTTATTATAATCTAGATCAAACGAATACTTAGCTCTTAAGTAGATAAAGAAACTTTAGATTCGTCGTAATTGAAAAGTTTTGCAGACGACAAGGTGATTTTGCCTCAAATGATGGGATTTGTCATCAAAGCTGTAAAAAACATTTTAGGGAACAGAACATAACAGAACATTACTTTATTACAGAATATTACTTTATTAACTCAAATATAACATGTATACGATAAGGGTACATATCATAGTAATGAATATGGCAGATATGGAGAACAACCGGTAAGTGGCCATGTATAGAAAAAAAACTATTGACATGCATGTGAATTCGAGCGGGTCAGGACATATTAGACTACAGCAGTGCGATCTGAACATGATCCGCACCAGTTCACCAGAAATCGCTTGAATACCAGCATTTTCTCTTTTTCTCACAATGTTTTAACAATGCATTCTTTCTCTGGGCTGGAAATAATGTAGACCGATTGGTGGAGAAAGCTGGTTGTTTTTTTTTTTCTGCAACTTTTTTATGTCTCGATCAACCAAGCATTTGACCTATATAACGGGCCAATCAAGCGTTTGGGCTATATAAAAGGTCGATCACGAGTTTTACCTATATAAACTACCAATCAAGCGTTTGACCTAAATAAACTACCAATCAAGCGTTATACCTATATGAAAGGTCGATCACGCGTTTGACCTATATAAACTACCAATGAAGCGTTTGGCGTAGTTGAAAGGTCAATCCCGCGTATGACCTATATAAACTACCAATCAAGCGTTTGACCTATATAAACTACCAAATAAGCGTTTGACCTATATAAACTACCAAATAAGCGTTTTACCTTTGTAACGACCAATCAAGCGTTTGACCTATATAAACTACGAATTAAGCGTTTGACCTATATAAACAACTAATCAAGCGTTTTACCTATATAAACGACCAATCAAGCATTACCAATCAAGCGTTTGACCTATATAAACAACTAATCAAGCGTTTTACCTATATAAATGGTCAATCAAGCGTTGGACCGATATAAACGACCAATAAGGAGTTTGACCTATAGATATATAAGGCCAACAAACAACCAATCAAGCTTTTGACCTATATAAACAACCAATTAAACGTTTGACCTATATAAACGACGAATCAAGCGTTAAATCTACATAGATGACTAATCACTTGTTTGACCTATATAAATGATCAATCAAGCGTTTGACCTATATAAACGACTGGCCTGCACAAAGGACCAAAAGTATCTAAACAGAACAGAACCTCTTGTAAAGATTATTAGATTGAATGTATGCGAGCTCTGCATTATACAAATACTTAATTTCTTTGCAACCCCATCATTTTCCGAAGAGTTAAGCATTTTAACACTTTGTCGACTGTCCCATGTTTTGACGAACATGGGAAGATAGCTTTTTTTTTTAAAACAGTTGATAAAGGAGAAAATCGTCGGTTTTACTTCAAAAGCCTCGTAACTACAGCTTGTTTCAAGATGTAGTTACGAGGTTTTTGAAGTAGTCCGACGAAATGCTGATACACAGCTTTTCCTCCTTTTCCCATGATGTTTTCTTCCCTTTTTTTTTTAAATAAAATGATCTATAATTTTAGCGTACCTTGGTTTCATTTACAATTTATCGGCTGGTAGAGTTAATACGAGAGCCTAGTTTGAAAGTGGCCATCTACCATTTAACAAATCTATCTATACTACTCACCGTTTGATAGGGATCACTCACATATTTCAGTATGGGTGTATATGTTACAGCAGTTTTGCAGAAACTATTTACCACAATGTAAAATTCTAGAATTGTCTACGTTGAAAGCATTTGCTGACTAAAAACCAAATGCAACATACAAAGTGCTGTATGTCATAGGGTAGAAAACATTGTTGGAAAAGGAGAAAATGCTGGTATCCAGCATTTTCTCCTTTTCCAACAATGTTTTCCAAGGGCTTCTTTCTCTGTGTCTGTAACAGTCGGCATTATGGGGTAAAAGGTTAAAGATCCTTTTCCACTGGTGATTTTATCGGTCAGTGTGGCAATGTAACGTATTGTAAAACCATACATGATACATGCCACATATAGAACCATCTTCGCAAGCCAAGGCTGACGATTCACTACGTTACTCTACCCTTGGCGGATCGAGCTTGATTTTTACGTTCGGCCGATACGCTTTTTCATTGGATGCAGCCAGCTCTGGCTGCAACGAATGAAATCGCTCGTAGCATTTCATCTTTGATAAAAATAGAACAAGGTCTCTACCTTTCGAATAGACGGTAAACATGGAAACCCACGTGGATGTCTGCTTATCGCTTCATGTTGTATTCGTCAGCGGTTTGTGAAACGATATTTCATTTGCTTTTAGAAATATTATGTAAAGGGGAGTAATAACCAGCATGCAATAGAGGGCGCATCGCAGTCCTGAATCTCGAAATCGGGCTCAATCAGCCAAGGTAAGATCCACGTAGTGATCGTAAACTTGGCTTGCGAAGATGATATAGAACTAGAGTGAATCTAATATGGTGATCCCTAGCAAATGTTGAGTAGTATAGTAGTATTTTATATTACTGTTATTGTCTGATCTATCGCACTGAAAATATGTGCAATATTTTTAGGCTGTCTATGATAAAAAAGATCATCATCATCATCATCATCGTCATCATCATCATCATTATCATCATTAGCTATCGATATCCCTGGTAGTTTTAATTTCTAAAAATAGTCCATAAATCACTTGACCCAGATACAGGTGTATTATGTTTGCCGAGCCCAGCGTGATCTACAAGATAATATTTGTAAATATACGAAACACGTTTATTTGGCCTAATCCAAAACCATACTTGTACAAAATGTAAACACTGATGTGCTATTTTTGTATTGTTTTACAGAGAGGCATTGTAAAATGTGAGGAACTAACCCTGCAGCGGCCGAGAGCGACTCACTGACCATTTGCGGACAGTGTAGATCAAGATCAGGCTGCACAGAACGTGCAGTCTTATCTTGGATCCACATTGCCCGAGAGGGAGATGTTATTTCCTGAAACATATTTTTGAAATAGAAATATTGGTGTTTTTAGTACCGAACTGAAAATTTCATTTTAGTTGCTTTTTAGTAACCTTTCCATGCAAAAAATGTGAAACCCTTCCGAATTTAAGCATCTACAGACCAAAAAAAAAAACTCAATATTGATAGAAAAGGAACTTTAGTTTTCTGATAGGGCACAAAACATTGTGGAAAAAAGAGAAAATGCTGGTAACCAGCATTTTCTCCTTTTCCTACAATGTTTTCAAAACTCTTCTTCCTCAGGGTCGTTAAAACTAGGGCTTTGTAAGGTAGTGGATTAAAAAAGAAATGTCTCGGGTTGGTAGTGGGTGCATGGGTTGAAGGTAAGATTCAGTATATTTGTGCTGCTTTATTTTCTTTAAGTTCAGTTCAGTTTAGATACCTTTTTTTTCAAAATTTTAAAAGTGACGTTTAAAATAATGTGGTGAAAAAAGCATGCTTCTTCTACCACTTTGCTTTAAAAAAATATATGTAGGTCTATTTTGCACGTGAGTAAACTATCCTGTGTATATATAAGATTTTTTCTAAACTTGAACAAATGACATCACGTCGGTTTACTTCGAAAATCTCGTAAGTACAGCTTGATACAAGCTGTACTTACGAGGTTTTTGAAGTAAACGGACGATTACAATTTTGTGAAATTCAAGCTGAACCTATATGCACCGAACATATCAAGTCGAATTTATTCCACGGATCAAAAAATACAATCCACTTGACTTCAGACTGACTATTACACCATAGACTTGACAGAATGAGCTAAGGGTAAAGATCCAAGGTAAGACTGCATGTTCTTTGCAGACTGATCTTGATCTATACCGTCCCCAAAAGCTCCTGGTTTCGTCTGTAGGGCTGTAGAGGTTAACCCTTCTTACGGCTAAATAATTTGGATTTGTATTTGGTAGTTCTTCAGAAATAACATTTTGTCTACAGGTAAAGTGAGTCTAACGTAATAGAAAACAGCTATTTGCACAATAATATTATCCTACAAAATTTGTTGCGATTAAAAATGAGTGTTATTGTACTGCTTTAACCAAGCCACTTTTCCTTTTTTTGTATTTTCATTACAAAGAGAGATACTAATTACCTCCCTTTTCTGGAAACCAACAAAAATATCTACAAATAATTTCAAGATAGGCATAAACTAATTTCTAGTCCGTTAAAAATGTGCAAAAGTATTATACCTATATAACTCCGTATTTATCAACTATCAAGAAAGCTTTATGCAATGCAACACTAGCGGTATTAGGGGTTACTACCATAAGTCTATGGTCGAATTAGGCAGGGTGCGAAATATAGAACCAAGATTCAAAGATCAGACTACATGTAGACTGTAGTATCTGATCGCAAGCTCAAACTGTGTGCAAGCGCTTCAGTGAGCCGTTTCGTCGGAGCAAAGGGTTTGACCTACCATTAACTAAAAATATGCACGTATAATAATATAAATGAAATACAATACAATAAACTTAAGTGGCAAATCTCTAAAAATAGAATTCCTTTATTTCGCTCGTTTCATTAGACCCGTCTCAACTGGAGGCCAAGATTTTGGACTCGCACAAGTTCAAAGAATATAGAGTACGGCTAATATAAAAGGATAATTTTTTTGTTGAGTGTGTAAAGTAGAAAACAGTGCGGGAAAAGGAGAAAATGCTGGTTACCAGCATTTTCTCCTTTTCCCGCACTGTTTTCAAAATTCATGTTTTCAGAAAGGTCCTTAAAACATTGGATTGTCTGGTAAAGGGTTATAGTGAGCTCTGTAGATTTGACTCATCCCCTCTTGACATAAATTTGAAAAAAAGAAACGGCTTTGCAAGAATACATTTAAAATATGAATTACCAGCTCTAATTCAGGTTTCCTCGTATATCATGTACACATGCTTGCGATGAGTATTCTTTATTTTGGTAGGCCAGTTGTCTGCTATCCTTTGAGGAATAAGGTGATAGCATCAAAACTGGCCTGCCAGTGTAAGGATGATATGACTGGTAATGAACTAGCTGGAGAAAAAGTCCAGTTACACAGCAAACAATGAAACAGGCAGAAAATTGAAGCTGTTGAAGTATACCTATTTCTTGAAGTATAGCTATTTCCTTTTGAAAAATACTGTGGGAAAAGGAGAAAATTCTTCAACTGAATATTTTTTTCCTTTTTCCATCATGTCTGCCGAGCTTTTATCTCATTTTTTCCACAGACATTTCTTTTTTTTTTGTATTTCTATGAGCCGTATGGCCATAATCATGTATGCAAATTTATAAAAAAAAAAACTACATGTAGACAATGAAGGGTTTGATACGAATTTGAGGTATATATGTTAATTTTTTGAAGGAGTAAAGGATCCAAAATTAATGTGGAAAAAGGAGAAATCACTTTTAATGAGCATGAGCAATTTCTTCTTTCCCTCTATGTCTGCTGAGCTTCTATTATATAGTTTTCCTTGGAAAAAATTAACTTCCAACGTGACCTTCATCCCTGTTTCCTGGGTAAAGAAGCACGGGTTGGTGCCATTTATATTTTTTCTTATTGTCAAGATTTATAAGTACTATGATTGTGGAAATTTCAAAAAAAAAAAAATCTGTCCGTTAGAAAGTATGTTTTTATTGAAGATTAACCCTTAACCCGGTCAAATTATCTCACTTTTTAACTCAATGGTCTATATATAAAATGCATATTGGTACATTTACCATGCTCAGAACCAGGTTTTTTCTTGTTTTTTGTGCAAAACTGAGTTATTTTTCTTTAAAATGATGTATATTTGTTCATTCTTCTGGTAATTTTCCTGTTTAATTGACTGTTAAAGGAAAGTGTGTTAAATCCAATATATGCTGAATTTTGGAACTGTATATACCTTTTTCAAAAGTGAATTTCTCGGAAACGAGCTCGGGGACCCCCGTTTTTTTTTTTTTCATTGTAATCTACAAGAGACATGATGAGCTTTGTATGTGCAAAGTTTAAAGAAAATCTGTCCGCTGGAAGAATTTGTCATAAACGTCCTTAATTATGCAATTATTCTCAGATGGCGAAATTGAATACTGGCATAAAAGTAGAATAAAATGTAAATCAGGCATTTGAACGTTTTGCAGTGCGAAAGCCCATACTTTATTTTGACAGTTGGTCATATGGCAAATTTATGACATTGTAGGTCACTATTGTCATGTCAATTTCATTGGAAAACAATAGATCTAGCTATTTTTGTCACAAATGAAAAATAACTGAAAAAATTGGAGTCAGATCAATTCTGTTGTCTACATATTTCTCAGTTTAATAATGGGAAAAAAATCATTTTTGGGCGACCTTGACGCCCTTGCGTCTTCTTTTTCTCTTGTTTTTGCATTAACGTTTTTAGCTCAATTGATCGAAGGCCAGCGGGCTTATGTCATGGCCCGGTGTCCATCGTGCGTGCGTCCGTCTGTGGGTGCATGCGTGCGTGCCTTAACTTTATTTCAAACATCTTATGTAAAACTACCCATCCAATTTTGATGAAACTTCACCGAAATGATCCTGCCATGTTCCTCTTCAGAATTCCTTAAAAGAATACTATTCTCTCAGAAACTCTGGTTGCCATGGTTACAAAACTGAAACATATTAATACATGTACTTCATAAGAGAATTCTATAGAGAATTTTTTGTATGTCCTTAAAAAATTTAGGTTGCCATGGAACAAAACTGAAAAGAAATGAAATTCTTCGAAAAGCCTCGTGTCTAATGTCATATGGTCTAGGGCTACCCAATTTGGCACGTAGCTTTATCTAATGGACTTCTACCAAGTTTCTTTAAATTATAGCTCTGGGACCAAATTTGACCTCTACCTGGGGGTTGCAAGTTTCATATCGGCCTATATATGTGGGCCTGTATCATTTGGTATGGGGCTTTATCTTATAGACCTACACCAGGATTCCAGTAGCCCGCCCGGGTGGCAGTGGTGAGCGTGTCGGACTCATGACCTGGTGGTTGTGAGTTCGATACCCGGTTGAGGCGAACTTTCTTTCCGGCGTATTTTCGCCTCTCACCTCTGCTGAAGCATGTGAGAAAAGTAGTCGGTGGCTTTGGAAAGAAAGCTGTGTTAGTACTGGTGAGAGAAAGCCAGGAAACACTTGTGCGTCACCGACCGCCATGTTATGACCTTAGCTGTTAAGTGGCGTTAAACCGCAATACAACTACAACCAGGATTCCAGTAATTGTAATTGGCTTTTCTTTCGGTTCATACCTTTTTGTAAGAAATCATAGAAAAGATTTTGTACATCTTCTAGAGTAACACCAATTGGCCAGTACTGTAATGTTTGACTTGTAGCGTTTTAACTTACTAGCCAGTGGAGCGATACAAGGCTATCATTGCCCTCTTGTTTTGTGACAGTGATCGAATGTATGACGATAAAAGCACCCTTTTCATACGGCATGGCTCAGAATTGTTCGTAGTTTTTTAAATATATGGAAAATTGAACAATTACTCGTAAGGAACTGTTTAACCAGTTACCAAACAATCCCTGGTTTTTTACGATCCTGAGATAGACGCCTTTTGAAAACATAGTGAGAAAAGGAGAAAATGCTGGTTACCAGCATTTTCTCCTTTTCCCACAATGTTTTCTATCCCGCTGGAAACAATTTTCAATTTTTGATTTAAGCTTATTTTGTCATCTGCAAGTGCTCTCAATTTGGACCAGTCTAAAATTTTGTCGTTTGGTAAAGAGTTAAGCATTGGTTTGACCTTTTGCCACAATGAGTTTAAATCCGGTATGTTTAAAGAAGCAGAATTTAGTCTGCCGGAGCCAGCATGTACGGATGTTTCTACGACGATAAGTGGGAACTGTCTATTGTGTTTTTACACATTGTTCAGCATGGGTCAATTCTTATTTTGCTAAATCAGTGAAATGAAACTCTCAAACCGATAGACAAAAACAAAATTTTGCAAGTCTATGTTTTTTTTGGGGAGGGAGAAAGATATTTCTTTATCGGATTGTGGAGATCAAGATCAGACTGCACAGAATGCAGACAACAGACAGTTTTCTGTAGCAGAGCACTATAGGAATATTGTGGCAAAAGGAGAAATTGTTTGTAATGAGTCCTATTATTTCAACATTTGCTTTTCTATTATTGAGAGAGAGAGAGAGAGAGAGAGGGAGAGAGAGGGGGAGAGAGAGAGGGGGAGAGAGAGAGGGAGAGAGAGAGAGGGAGAGAGAGAGAGAGAGAGACGGGGGGGGAAAGAAGAAGAAGCGCAGAGGTTAGAGGCAGACACAGAAAGAAGCTGGGCAAGGCGAAAGAAAAACTCTTAATTATGACAAAATTTAATAGAGAGATTAATAAACTGATGAATATTATCGAAACGCCACCAGTACTTTCTGTTGATTACTACAGTCATGTTCTACTGATTGTCATGTACTACTGATTGTCATGTACTACCGTCATGTACTACTGATTGTCATGTACTACCGTCGTGTGCTACCGTCATGTACTACTGATTGTCATGTACTACCGTCGTGTACTACCGTCATGTACAACTGATTGCCATGTACTACCGTCATGTACAACTGATTGCAATGTACTACCGTCATGTACTACTGATTGTCATGTACTACCGTCGTGTACTACCGTCATGTACAACTGATTGCCATGTACTACCGTCATGTACTACTGATTGCCATGTACTACCGTCATGATTACTACCTGGCAGAGAGACATGATGAGAGCACAGACAGACAGACATGGTGTATTCACGCGCAGTTTGTTTACCCCTAGTTCATTTTGTTTATGCAGTCTATTCAAAAACATAGCATAACGAAAGATAACAGTAGCTAAGTTAAATTCAAGGTCAGAGTTTTACTTCATGATCGTTTATGCGTTGTTCTTTAACATTTCATTGTATTTAAGGGGTAGCAAAAACATTCATATGCAATACTATTTTTCTGATTTATTGAACAGAACAGAGCGAAAACTTGTATAGTTTAAATCAATAAAATATTATGTTCTGTTCTGTTTTGATTTATTACTTCACTGTTGCTTGTAAAGATGAACTGCTGTTTCTTAACGTTTATGTTTGACATATTTTCTTTTCTTTTAATTAGATCAAATACAAGCTTGAAGCTACCACACTGTGAGATCTTAACCGTTAGGCTCCTATGCGCGACTCAAGGACCTATTAAGTAGATCAAGATCTTGGATCTTCGCTATCTGATAGGGAGATATTTTCCCTCAAAACTAAATTGAAATAAATACATTCGGTCTGTTGTTGCGTACCTAAATGTGCTGGCTTATGATCTTCTGTTCGGTACTGATAAAATAATGAATTAACCCTCATCCGGCTAAATAATTAAAATTAAATTTTTAATTCGATATAAATAACCCAAATATTGCTGTTTCAAACTGATGTTTTGGGTAATATTATCTCCATATCGGACAGTGTAGATGAAAGATCAGACTGCACAGTTTGTGCAGTCTGATCTTTGATCTACACTGTCCGCAAAAGGTCAGCGAGTCGCGCTTGGCAGCCGAAAGGTTAACAGAAATTTGTGATCGGTCAAAAAAGTATCCATGTTTATTGTAATTGTCCTCCCTATTTGCGGACAAAAAATTAGACTGTCTAGCATTTTTAAAGATATTTCTTGTTTCCACGGGCGTCCTTGAATTTTTTTTTTCATTTTGCTTATTTAGCGAGTTAAGATTTTATATACGCTCATACAAAAGCACTAAATGCTATCCCTTACTTGCCAGAGGCTCCTTACTGTACGTGATCTGTACCGTCTGATCTTGATCTGCACAGTTCACCATAGCAGCCTAAATTTTTATTCCTCTACCAATCAATCTCTTGTTACAACGAAGCTAATAATGAGCTATAGACCTTGAAAAAAATATTTTGGGAAAAAGAGAAAATGCTGGTCATCAGAAGTTTCTCCTTTTCATTCCAGATTTTTTTTTATTTATCATTGCAAAGACAATCCCAAAATTTATTGGTGGGTATTTAGACTTTTCACATCTCACCAAATTAGGAAATATACATATATAACTGAAATTTACATGAAAAAAAAAATGCAAATCATTAATAATTCATCATAAAATTACCAAAGAATTTGATGGTGTTCCCTTAACCCATTACCACACAATCCCTACTTTTGACGCCCCTGAGAAAGAAGCCTATTGAAAACACTATGGGAAAAGGAGAAAATGCTGGTAACCAGCATTTTCTCCTTTTCCCACAGTGTTTTCTACCCTTCCCAGAACAAATTTCTGTTATTTAGTCACCTTTATTTTGTCGTCTTCAAATATTTCAAATTGGACCAGTCTAAAAATTTCTCGTGTGGTAAAGAGTTAAAAGGCTACGTAGCCTCTTAAGGTTATTTTTAGATTTCATGCCATAAATCAAAAAAGCATTGTGGGAATGTCAGGTGACTGGCACGTGACCAATGACACTTAAATTCCATAACATATCGCACATTGTAATTATTTTCAATAATGTCTTCTTCGGACGCTATGTTTGAAGCTTTGTTTGTGTATTTCCGGCATGTAAATAAGCGAGTTGCTCATGTAAAAATAGAAAGTGTTTCCCGTCGGTGTCGACCTGGGCTGTAGTAAATCTCTAATATCTCTTGTTGTCGGATGGTTTTCGACAACTAGGATTTTATGAATGAAAATTAAAAGGCTTTGGGAATATAAAAGATGATGTTTTGTATTTTTGTAAAATTTTTATCTCAAAATCTGAAGGGCCACCCTTAATCTGTCATCTTCAAACGCACTCAAATCGAACAAAGTCTAAAATTTTGTCGTTTAGAAGAGTAAAGTTGAAGACTGCACCCGCAGAGTAAACGTAAAAGTACAGCGTGCTTATTACGATCACGTTTTTGCTCTAAATTTACACCTTCATGCGCAAAGGGCAAAAACAACGGGATTTTGCGGAGAGTATAGATCCAAGATCAGACCGCACGTTCTGTGCAGTCTGATCTTGAATCTATAGCCTCCGCTCGTTTATTGAAATCTGTTGGAAGAAAGAGTATTTTTTTACCTTCATTGGTTTGTATTTTTAGCCGTCAAAATAGGTCGAGGTTTTATAATATAACGCTGAAACATTCAACGTCCCCGGCTGGCCAACTAAAAGTACTAATACTCTTTCGGATGAGACATTAAACCGAGGTCCCGTGTGACGGTGCTATACGCCGAGCACATTAAAGAACCAGGCAAAGCTCTCAGTAGTTTCGACCTGTATCCTTGCACTATCCCACGTAACAACTAACCGTCATCTGGGGGCGTCGCTCAGATGGGCAACCGGTAGCGACGATAAATAAACGGAAATAACCAAAAATAACCATTCAACGTTTTCCATACCAAGAGCTTTTGTGGACAGTGTAGATCAAGATCAGACTGCACAGAACGTGCAGTCTGATCTCTGATCTGCACTGTCCACTGCTGTATTCTAGGTCATGACAAAACTGTTTCTTGATGTTGCAGAAAAAATAAATTTGTAGCCTTTGAGATTTTTGTTTTTAATTTTTATAGTAGTGAAAGAATTGATAGTGCTGAATGAAAAAGTGAACGTTTCAGTCACGAGTGTGTTCCAAAAAATATTTTGAATAATACAAGACATGAATGGTTATGGAGTAAACATTGCAGAAAAAATAGACTAGTCCAATCTTTGGTAATACGTCTAAAAAATGGAAGCGCCGTCTACAAAATTAAAGGGGCTCAAATTATGCTATTTTTCTCTTTAACCCATTACCACACAATCCCTACGTTTGACGACCATGAGAAAAAGCCTTTTGAAAACATTGTAGGAAAAGGAGAAAATGCTGGTAACCAGCATTTTCTCCTTTTCCCACAATGTTTTCTAACCTTCACAAAACAAATTTCAAAATTTCAGTCACTTTTATTTTGTCGTCTGCAAATGCTTCCGATATGGACAAACCTAAAATTTTGTCATTTGGTAATGAGTTAAATAAAAATGATGGAAAACATTTTTTGGGGGAAGGAGAAAATGCTGATTACAAGTATGTCGACGGTTTACTTTAACCCTTTCCCAAACAAGCCCTGGTTTTTACGGGGTCTGTAGTAAAAGTCTTTTGAAAACACAGTTGGAAAAGGAGAAATTGCTCATAACGAGCAATTTCTCCTTTTCCCACTGTGTTTTCTACCCTTTTTGAGAACTTTCTGCCATTTTATCCAAATCTAAAATTGTCGTCTGCAAACTCTTTCGGTTTTGAAGGGTCCAAAATTTGTCGTTTGGGAAAGGGTTAAAAAAAAAAACCCGTAACTACAGCTCGTTTCAAGCTATAGTTACGAGATTTTTGAAGTGAACCGACGCGGTGTGCTGCGGCACACTTTACAAGACATCAAAATGCTTGAATCTTACTCTGCAAAAAGGGTCCTAAATGCATTTTCAGTGTCCATCGACCCGTGCCAGTCTGCGCAGACTGACCTGGGTCGATACTTTTTGCAAATGATCAATTCTCTACTTGTCCAAGGACGGTTTTACCTCCAGATTCAACTGCTGTAACATAAGATGTATTTTATCGACCAATAATTATAATGATCAGGTGGTTGGTAGTTGGTTGTATTAGAGTTTAACGCCACTTTAACAGCTAAGGTCATATCATGGCGGTCGGTGACGCACATGTGTTTCCTGGCTTTCTCACACCAGTACTAACACAACTTTCTTTCCAAAGCCACCGACTACATTTCTCACATTCTTCAGCAGAGGTGATAGGCGAAAATAAGAAAGAAAGTTCGCCTCAACCGGGTATCGAACTCACAACCACTAGATCATGAGTCCAACACGATCACCACTGAGCCACCCGGGCGGGCTGTGGTTGGTAAAGTGCATTATGAAAATGCATTCAAGGGCGATGCATTTTAGAAATTTCAGTATTTGAAGTACTGGCAAAAGACAAAAGTGGTCCAACTGATGCTAACTGCGTTAATCCTTAGGCTGCTTAACTCACTGACCTTTCGCGGACAGTTTAGATCAAGATCAGACTGCACAGAACGTGCAGTCTGATCTTGGATCTACACTGTCCGATATATAGATGTCTATCCTCCTAAAAGTTTCCTTGAAATAGCAAAATTTTGGTTCTAACTTTCGGCTTGAAAGTTGCATGTAAGTTACTTAGCACGCTCAGGGTGAAAATTGGTTTAAAAACATTTTGTGGGGAGGAGAAAATGCTGGTTACCTATATGAATGTTGTCAATCTCTTCACCAGACTTGAAAATATTTAGACGTGTCAAATTTGACAGCGCTTTCAATCGACAGTTCGTATTAGGTTAATAATGAGAGGAATTAATTGTAAGTGACAGAAAACATTTTGGAAATTTTTGGAAATGCTGTTTTTTTTTAGCATTTTCTGCCTTTTTCTGTTAGGTTTTCTCTAACTTTCTTTGATAGGGTCGTTGATTGATTGATTGATTTGTTAGTTGATTGATTGATTGATTGGTTGATTGGTTAGTTGGTTGATTGGTTGGCTGGTTAGTTGGTTGATTGGTTGGTTGATTGATTAAATTGTGTTTTAAGACGTTTTGCACACTATTTCAGTCATATCACGGTGACAGCTCACATGTTCATATATATTTCCTGGGCTCCATAAGTACTATGACTTTGAAGTGACTTGCTCAAGGACACTCCCACGAAAAACCAAGTGGATCTAGTTAGGCACGACCAAGGGGCCCCCAGGGTCCGTATTCACAAACCATTCTTAAAAACGTTCTTTGTCTTATTCTCCAGAATACACTTTGAAAGTAACACAACGCCTGATTGCCTAAACCATTCGGTTTAGCCAATCAGGCGTTGTGTTCCTTTTAAACTTAGAAAATCTTTAAGAGTAAGACTAAGAATATACTTAAGAATGGTTGGTGAATACGGGCCCTGCAGATCCTACACTGAGCCACGAAGGACGGCCAGGGTCGTAAGAATGCGGAAAGATTTTGAAAAGGGTTGAAAAATATCGTTGAAAAGAAAGGCGCCCGTGTGTGACAAACGTCAAACTGAAGGATTTTTTTATCCTTCCTTCAGTGACTTAGCTGGGGTGTATTTTTGTGTTCGGATTTTTAAGTTTCGGTTATTAACTTTTTGGGATTTTGTGGATTTAAAGTGATGAAATAGGACAGGTAGATTTATTTTGTTATTGTTTATTGTTTATTCTTTTGATGTTTTTTTTTTGCATTGCAACATTAATGTAAGCAATGCAAACATAGCGAGATATTCTTCTTCGATGCAATACAGCTTGCAAACGGGTGGAGAGGGTGGGGGTGGGATGGTTTTTCATAAACATTTTAGCTTTATAAACAATTCATTGTTTTAACGTGGCTATAGGAAGATGGTTTTTGAAACCCTTGTTCAACCCTTTACCATACAGTGACAACTTTTAACACCCCCTGAAAGGAGAAAGCTTTTGATAACATTGTGGGAAAAGGAGAAAATGCTAGTTACCATCATTTTCTCCTTTTCCCACAATGTTTTCTACCCATGCTATCAAAGAAAAATCAGTTCATATGATCCACGTTAAAACTGTTAAAAATATTAATAATAAAATAAAATAAAAATTCCTGTTATTACAAGGTTTTTACTCAAAGCCTAAAGTCAAGTTGTTTATCCGTGTTTACGCGCCGTCTGTTGCAAGTTTAAACCTTCATCGAATAACCCCATGTTTTAATCCTGGGGCTGTTTAGCCCGACCGACTGACCTTTTGCGGACAATGTAGATCAAGATCAGACTGCACAGAACGTGCAGTCTGATCTTGGATCTACACTGTCCGATAAAGAGATATTCATTCCTCAAAACATAATTTTTGAAATTGAAGTATTTGGGATTTTACTATTGAATTGAAAATTTTCTTTTAGTTAATTATTGGTATATCGGTTAAGGATCTTTAAGAAGAGGGCTTTAGCAAACACTGTGGAAAAGGGAAATAGTAATATGCAGCGTTTGCCCCTTTTATTATTTTTTCCGTGACAAATGTGACCCGTCACGCGAAAAAGGGGACCATATGGGGATTGTGTACATCAATTAGATGAAAACAGATCAACGATAGTGCAGGTCAGTTTAAGTTGGTAATTCAAAAGTGATTGTATAAGTGATTGTATAACAAGGTACAATGTCCACTTTTCATACAGAAAATGTCATTATTGAAGCGAAAAAGGTCAACCCTGGTCAGCCTGCGCAATTCGCTCAGTCTGACCAGGGTTGACACTTTTTCTTTGTTTAGTTCCCAGAAGTTCCCCTTTTTTGCGTGATGGGTTGCAAATTTACCGATTTCCAGTCTTAATCAATTTGTGGGCTAATGTTTTCAATTTTGACAAGTTTAAGATTTTGTCGTTTGAACTTAACATTATACCAAAAAGGCCCATGTTTCGGCGTCCATTAAAAATGTTGTAGGTAAAAGAAACAATGTCAGTGACCAGCATTTTCTCCTTTTCCAACAATGTTTTGTTGAATCCGTTTCAGAAATGAAATCCCTAACATCTTTCCATCCCCCCCCCATACACACACACAGAAAGCATTTGCAGACGACAAAATACATGTTACTAAAGAATCGAAGTTTGATTTGGGAAGGGTAGAAAACACTGTGGGAAAAGGAGAAAATGCTGGTTACCAGCATTTTCTCCTTTTCCCACAGCGTTTTCTAAAGGCTTTTTCCTCAAGCTCGTCAAAAGTAGGGATTGTGTGGTAATGGGTTAAATTATATTGTCAGCAAATGCTCTCTATTTTGACAAGACATGAATTTTGTCCTGCGGTCAAGACTTAAGAAGTGAACGGGTAAACACAGATTAGTGTCTGTTTTTATGCACGGTTATGGAATTTGATAAGAGGAGTGCTAGCGTAATATCCATTTCATAAAAGTCTGTTCTTACATTTGTTATTCTGTTGAAATAGAAATGCTGGAATCAAATTTCAAAGAGTATATATAACTCTGCTTCAACGATATGTATATATATATATATCAAGGTGTAATAATACAACTTAATTTTGTTCTTTGCCAAAGACTTTCCCTTTCCTTACGTCTGTCTATGTATCTATCTGTATGTCTGTGTGTGTGTGTCTGTCTGTCTGTCTCTGTCCAACACTCAGCCTTGTACCCCTGGTAAACCTCTTTTTGTTTTCGTTTAACCCTTTACCACACAATCCCGACTTTTAACACTCCTGTTAAAGAAGCCTTTTGAAAACATTGTGGTTACCAGCATTTTCTTATTTCCCCACATTGTTTTCTTCCCTATCAAAGACAACTTCAACAATTTTGGTCACATTTAATTTGTCCTCTACATATGCTTTTGGATTGGATAAGTCTAAATTTTTGTTGTGTGGTAAAGGGTTAACTCTTAATTCCTTATTTGTTGGTTCTCTGTAGCAACTTCTATGCTTTACACTATCCATTAGAATTAAGATTTTCCAGCCAAAAAAAAACTAAGATCGCAATTTTTGGGAATTTACTTCCAATTTGAATTTTTTATTCTATTGGTTTAGTAGTTTTGAATATGAGTTGACAGTTTATCTTTCACACGGTGGCGACTTTAAACAACCTACAAAAAGAAGACTTTTAATAAACATTGTGCAGAAAAAAAAATAGAAAATGCCGATAATCAGCCGTTTTTCTCCTTTACCCACAGTGTTTTCTAGCCTATCAAGGACAATTTCACATGCTTAACCCTTTCCCAAACAAGCCCTGGTTTTTAAGTGTCTGCAGTAAAAGTTTTTTTTTTTTTTTTGAAAACACTGAGGGAAAAGGAGAAATTGCTCGTAACGAGCAATTTCTCCTTTTCCCACAGTGTTTTCTACCCTTTTTGAGAACTTTCTGTCATTTTCTCAAAATGTAAAATTGTCGTCGGCAAACTCTTTCAGTTTGGAAGAGTCCAAAATTTGTCGTTTGGGAAAGGGTTAAGACATGTGTAATTTTTCATCTGCAAGTGCTTTGGATTTGGAAAAGGTCAAAATTCTTTATTGTGTGGTGGAGGGATAATACGAAAGGGTCATTCAAGGCGAAGAATTTAAATCATAGTCTAAGGGGAAAAGTCACTTAACCCTTAGGATGCTATGCTCGACTGACTGACCTTTTGCGGACAGTGTAGATCAAGATCAGACTGCACAGAACGTGCAGTCTGATCTTGGATCTACACTGTCCGATAAGGAGATAATTATTTCACCAAAACATAACCTTTGAATTAGTCAATATTTTGGATTTTACTATCGAATTCAAAATTTCATTTTTGTTATTTAGCGAGGTAAGGTTTAATCCGGGTAGTTATCTTAGTGATGGATTAACGGATAATCCCACCACACAAATACAACTTACTAACCTTTACTTACTCATACTATGCAAAGGAACTTTAAAGAAAAAAAAACAAATATTGTTGAAGTTATTCAACAATGTTATCTTTCACCCGCAAAGCCAGAACTCCTTCCCAACAGTTTTCCATCTTTAACCAAACAATTCCTGGTTTTTACGACCCTGGTAACCAGCATTTTCTCCTTTTCCCACAATCTTTTCTACCCTGCTGGTAAACAAGTTTCAATTTTGGAGTTAACTTTATTTTTTCGTCTGCAAGTGTGCTCAATTTGGACTAGTCTAAAATTTTCTCGTTTGGTAAAGGGTTAATTAAAAAAATACAAAACTCTGTTTTTTATTTTCGTCAAGGTTTGTTCCTTAGGTTTTTGATTGTAACGGGGTTATGCTTTAGATGGGGCTGATTTGGGCCCTGGATGCTCTGTGAATAACCAATTTGGGCTTGTACACGGATTGTTTACAAACTCTACCAATATTCTATTGGAGGATTGGCGAGGGTCATTCTCACTAAGTTAACAATTATCTAGCTAATAGCCTAAAATGAAATGTTTAATTAGATAGTAAAAACCGAAATTTTGCACTTACAAAGTTCTGTTTTTTGAGGTAATACTGTCTCCTTATCGGACAGTGTAGAACCAAGATCAGACTGCACATTCTGTGCAGTCTGATCTTGATCTACACTGTCCGCAAATAGTCAGCGGGTCGTGCTTAGTAGGCTAAGACCTCTCTTTCCGCTGAATGTACATTTCGAACTGATGTTCTTGGGTGGGCGGGGGTGGCCGGTGTAATGCAGAGAAATGACCCCCCATTACAAAATGACCCACGGTAATTTCTCGACGTAGAGGAATGACCCATGGGACCCGTGGGTCATTTTGTAATGGGGTCATTTCTCTGCATTACACCGGAACGGGGTTGAAATCCAAATACCAACTTACAAATTCATAACACATTAACCACTGCGTCACAGTGGGTCCTTATTCGATTGGAGATACATGTAAATGCCGATTCAGCAAAAAACACAAGTGACCTAGTTCCTTTGCCCTAAAATCCTTAAGTAGAGACGGGAGGGGGCAGAAGATAATTTCATTGAAAAATTCAAAAGTAACAAAGGTCTATATCTACTATAGATCGAAGGAGATTAGTCCCCCAATACATCTACGTCTGATCAAAATCTATGCTATTTGCCATAGAAGTATACTTGCTTATATACTACTCAAACTTTGATAGGGATCACTTACATATTTCTGTATGGGTGTATATGTTACAACAGTTTTGCATAAACTCTTTATGATACTATAAGATTCTAGATCTGTCCAAGTTGAAAGCATTTTTTGACCAAAAACTATATGCAACGTGCACTATGCTGTCTGTCATAGGGTAGAAAACATCGTTGCCAAAGGAGAAAATGCTGGTATCCAGCATTTTCTCCTTTTCCTTTAATGTTTTCCAAAGGCTTCTTTCTAAGTATCTTTAACGGTCAGCATTGTGAGGTAAAAGCTTAAAGATCCATTTCCACTGGTAATTTTATTGATCAGTGTAGCAATGTAACATATTGTAAAACCATACATGATACATGCCGCAAAATTATACATTTAGGATGAATCTTTCAGGGTGATCCCTATAGCAAATTTTGCGTAGTATATATAACTAATTAAAGTTATCCTGTCGAAATTCAGCGAGCTTAGAGTATACTAAATCCATTGTACATTATGCGGACTATTGCTAAAAGATGTATGTGATTTGATCTTAGTCTACACTCTCTGCCTATCCATTGTTGTTTATGGCAAGACAAGTGTTAAAGGCACGTCTGATTTTAATCACTGACCTTTTGCGGACAGTGCAGATCAAGATCAGACTGCACAGAGGGTGCAGTCTGATCTTGGATCTACACTGTCCGATCTGGAGATATTTTTTTCTCACAAGAAAATTTTGAAATTGTATTATTCGGGGGTTATATACTATCTACTTGAAAGTTCTTATCTCTGATTCGGCGGGATAAAGGATAAACACTGACCAGACGGTAAGGGTCCACTTGGCATTGTTACGTTATAGATTGATTTATCCTGCCAGATTTATCTTTTGTGGAAAGTGTAGACAGAGATCAGCTTACACGTGTGTGCAGTCTGATCTTGGTTTACAATTCCCGCCACTTATAATTTATATGAAACCATCGTTGTCCATATCAAGACTGTTGTTACAGAAATACACAAAGCCACCCCAGAAATTGATTCATAGAGTTTAACCTTTAGGATGCCAGTCGCGATTGGCATCCTAAAGGTTAAAATCCATGGACCTTTTGCGGACAGTGTAGATCAAGATCAGACTGCACATAACGTGCAGCCTGATCTTGGATCTACACTGTCCGATGAGGATATATTACTTCCCCAAAAGAGAGCTTCAAAATATAGCAATACTCGGTTTTTCGTTATCGATTAGAAAATTTTCCTTCAGTTATTTAGCGGGATAAGGCTTAACCCTGTACTCGTTTCTACGCAATTTCACCTTTTGTCACCATGTTTTCTATGCTATCAAAAGGTGTCCTGTACATTTAAAAAAACGGCTTCATCCTTGCTGTTATTCAGAGTCAATTAGAGATACCATAGAAATGCCTTATGGGGGTAAAGGGTAAAACATTGATCAGACTAGTAGGGTCCTTTTGGCATGTTTATGATGTGACCGTGCTCGTATTTTTCCGTGAATATATAAGATCAACCTACATGTGCGCGCGGTCTCATCTTGTGCCATGCTCCTCTCGTTTCCTTGTATGGCTAAATGTTAGTCAAAACCAATACACTTTTTAACAAATTATTTTCATAAAAGCTTGCGTTATATTTTTGACAGTGTAATGGGTTTAACCCATTATCAAATGACAAAAAATTTAGGTTTGTCCAAATCGAAAGCATTTGCAGACGACAAAATAAAAGTGACTGAAAATTTCAAAATTTGTTTTGTGAAGGGTAGAAAACATTGTGGGAAAAGGAGAAAATGCTGGTTACCATCATTTTCTCCTTTTCCCACAATGTTTTCTAAAGGCTTCTTTCCCAGGGTCGTCAAAAGTATAGGGATTGTGTGGTAATGGGTTTAACTTTATTGGAAGTTCAGTTTAGAGTGGAATATAAAGGTTTGCTCTATTTTTAGTCATCCATTGTTTACACCACTTGAATGAAACAAACACTCAGTGTAGGTATGGTGTAAACAAAGGGCCATTCTGAAGTCATAGGGTTGAAGTGGCTGACTGCGACATGAAAGAATATGCCTTTCCCAAACAAGCCCTGGTTTTTACGTGTCTGCAGTAAAAGTCTTTTGAAAACTCTTTGGGAGAAGGAGAAATTGCTCATAACGAGCAATTTCTCCTTTTTCCCCACAGTGTTTCTACCCTTTTTTGATAACTTTCTGCCATTTTCTCAAAATCTAAAATTGTCGTCTGCAAACTCTTTCGGTTCGGAAGAGTCCAAAATCTGTCGTTTAGGAAAGGGTTTAAGAAAAAAAAGAAGGTTAGAAATGTGATCCCTCTGGTCTTTACATTATTGATTTTGTCAGTCAAAACACGTATCAAAGTGTTTGATTTTGTGTTTGTTTGTTTGTTTCACAATGTTTTAGGCCGCTCAATGTAGAATTTCAGTAATACCACAGCAACAGCTCTCTTACGTATTTCTTTCTTGATGTATAACTACTGCAAGACTTGTATTTTGCAATCAACGCAGTGCCTTGCCTAAGGACAGTCCCACGTAATTAGCATCGTCAGCTGGAATTTGAACTAGGATTTTATGGTGACAAATTCCACGCCGTAACTACTTAGTCACGGCGAACCTTCGGTGTACCGTAGGTTATCGATAAGATAAAAATGATGAGTTATCGATAAGATGATATAACGAGTTATCTTTTCTTGAGTATTCTCTAACGACATGCTTGCACTCGGATTTTATCGCCCATTTATTGCACTCCACAGAGGGCTAATTGTATCAGTATATCGCTCAGACCTTATCAGAATGTCAAGATGTCCCATGCATGTGTTTATCGTATAATTATACTTCAAGTCAAGGGTTTATATTCACAAACAACTCTGTTATGCAGTCATAGTCTTATATTAGGTCTAAAAAGTTACGCCGTCATGGTTCTGCCAATTAGAAATTGCGTTAATGTGAAATTAAAGAAAATGTGACCCATTACGCAAAAAGGGACCATCTGGGATTTCTGTACATCAATTAGATGAAAACAAATCAACGATAGTGCAGGTCAGTTTAAGTTGATAATTCAAAAATTATTCTGTAACAAAGTATTATGGCCACTTTTCATATAGAAAATGTCAAAGCGAAAAGTTTCAACCCTGGTCAGCCTGCGCAATTTGCGCAATCTGACCAGGGCTGACACTTTTTGCAGTTCCCAGAAGGTCCCTTTTTGCGTGATGGGTCACAAATCATTGAGAGTTAGACTTATGTTACATGTAGGAATATTTTAAAAGCAGCCTATTGCCCTTTATGTTTCTTGAGGTACAAACCATGATATATCCTCTTCTTGAGATTTGTAACTTTTAATTATGAAATAAACACAAGCTTTCGGCGGTACAACCGCCTTCTTCAAGTGTGATCCTGAGATCAGGATCACACTTGAAGAAGGCGGTTGCACCGCCGAAAGCTTGTGTTTATTCCATAATTAAAAGTTTCTTGAGGTAGTTTATTTCATAATTAAAAGTTTCTTGAGGTAGTTATTTTATAATAGATATTTTCGTGAAATCCTGAAGCGTCAAATACATAAATCCGAACTTTTTCGCTGTCTTAACAATATCAGATATCTCTCTTCTGTACCCTTAACTTATTTGTACACTTTGATCGACCATCTTTGCGACCCTCGGGTCAAGAGTGTTCGTCTCAAGATAGCCTTCAAGCCGACTAGATCAATGAGCTAGGCGACCGATCTAAAAGTATTATTGCCGAGCTCATTTACCTCAGTCGGTCAAGTAAAGGGTTCGCAGTCATGGAATCAGTGGTTCGAATCATCCACGGCACAGCAAATTTCTTTTCGAGAATTGATGTTAACCATTGCAACAAGATTCATTTCTCTTGTATCGTTGATCATTGTTTTATGTAATGCGGGGAAACAGACAGACTTTGGAAGAGTACTGGATAAAAATGAAATTGTATATAGGCTTTACCAAAAAAGGCTCCCGAAACTGTCATGAACACTTTCTCTTTTAGTCAGAAATCTTTAAAATGTGATCCGCTACAAAAAGCAGAAACGAAAAAAAAAAAAACTACATCCGCAAGTGGAAAACAATTCAGTACGTGAAACGATGTTGATAAGGCGCAACACACCAGAATGTACCGAAAATAAGCTTGGGGTGATTCCTCTTATCTATACATTACATAAGAGGGTACGATCACCAACTACTGATTTTATCTGAATGATCAAAGGAATAAATGGTTACTAGAGCTCTTATTGATAGTTATAGTCGAGCGACAGGTTAGATTGTTATGTGGTACTATGGGATTCATTATCCGCCCGTGTCAGGTCCGATGCTCACTTAGTCCTGGTCGTTCGTAGTACTATCCGTCGGCACGAGTAATCAAAACTGTTGCATACTCCTGCTGAAATCAAAGATACGATAGAACACTTGAATAGTTGACTTTTTGCCGTTATACCATGCACAAATCGTCATTTAATCAGTCCATCTTCTAATCCAGAACTGCAGATAGAGGGAGTGATTTTGATTCCAAAATTGAAAATATTAATTAATATCCATCTGTAAACCCTATGTTATGGGTACTCATTAGAATCGTCTCATCCCACACCATAAGGTTGGGAAGAGAAATAATAGATTTAGAATATCATCACTTTCTCTTATCTGGAGCTCTGATAACCAGTGTAAAAAAAAAATAAGGACAGAAGTAGGCACGTCTTGCTGACACATTTTTATGGTTACAGTGCTCTCTGTACTTTGATTTTTTTATTGGTTCTATAGGAGGGCCCTATCGCGAAATATTACATAAGAGGTTGCGTTTGCGAAATATTGATTTAATCATAATGATCAAAGGAATACATTGTTAGATTGTTACTAGACCGCCGTAGACAATCGTAGACAAGAGAAATCATTCAACTCCCTGATAGCTTGTTTCCTTTTATAACAATCGATGGTATGAAAGAAGGACAGGGTCACGAAAGTTGCACTGCTTCCCGATGGCTTTTGTTAACCTAGCGTTTAGGAGTCCAATCACTCAGACATGGCTTTCAGGGCTTGAGACCTAGGAGTCGTTTATCCAATTTTACCAGCTGTGCGAAAATTCCTCATGAGCATTGGTGACGCTCATTGCGACAGGATTCGTTGCTTTCTCATGGCGGAACAATCTCTAGGAGGGCATGGTAAGGGGCACTGACTGCCCTGATACATGTATAACTAAAATAATGTTTTGGAAGGCGTAAAGAAACAGATTTGTCTGGTAGGGCTAATGATCTAAAATTTGTGACTTTGAATTCAAGACTGGCGTTGGCAGTTGATATACAACCCACTTCTTACCCGTCCCTAGACAACGTTTCGACTATACCTACATGGTACAGACAGCCAGTGACTTTGTACAAAATACTTTTGCGTAAATCAACAGATGTTTGTATACTTTTTGGGCCACGCTCTGACAAAAGTTTGTTTGATACATCTTCGTGATGCATGCTATCAAGCAAGTCCTATCATACCAAAAAATCTATAAAATCAAAATAGTCTGAAAATCGGCTTAACCGTGAGGCAGAGTGGTCACTCGACATGCAGAAAAGTTACAAATAGTTCATTGCCATATATATTAGCCAGATCATGGCAAAAGGGGTTTTTAATGGTTCTGCGTAATGAATGATATCAAACAAGTCATTTCATAATCATGGATCGATAGAATCCATTCAGTCTAAGAGCCAACTTAATCATGAAGTCCACTGGCCCTTTGACACGCATAAAAGTGACCATTGGCAAAAAGTATCGACCCAGGTCAGCCTGCGCGGATTGCGCAGGCTGACCTGGGTCGATACTTTTTGCAGATTCCTGTAAGCCCTCTTTTCGCAGAGCTTGCCTCATTCATATCAAGCTACAGTCGCTTTCATTGCGCCGCATAGACCCCGCCCACTTCCTATCCAATCAAATTCGAACAATTCACCCCAAACGGCCCTGGTCTCAGCATTCCGTTAGATTATCAAAATTTGTGACATGTACAAGCAAGTTTTCTACATACAATTTTTAGATTCGGCCTTGACCTTTGCATAATGTACAGCACATAAGCTATCACTTTGGCCCAAAACTGGTTTTCTTCTTCGTGTCTTCGTGACCTTATTATTGTGTTTGTTAACTAATCAAAACCGCCTGGACCCAATAACGTCATTGTTTCTCGTGACCCGGCCCGGGAAACAGCACGAGTTCAGATAATCAAACTGCTGGATACAGTATTATCTCTTAGCAAGACATGGCCCTGAGGGTTGGACGGATGATATAGCGTTAGAGACAATATGTACTAACATCCGGCAGTCTCGGGTTCAGTTCGCAGTCTGTATGGAATTTTATTTAAAAAATAAAACTTGATGTTTCCCCCATAAACACACATCTGTGAAAGGTGCGCTTGTTAAAGACCAAGAGGTAGACATGATCTGTACTTTAGTCCCAACCTAGTACCGATGAGATGCAGGACAAACATAAACATCTTACCTGTAACCGTGAATAATGCTGATAGCTGCGTAATACACCGTTTAGTCAATCAATCAACCAACCAATCAATCAATCAATCAATCAATCAATCAATCAATCAATCTGTACCTCGCTTCGAGCGTGCAAAAATTAGAAGCCGTTGGGTCTTCCGTATGCCTGTCTGAGGTATCAAAAACGAATGATATCCGATTCCTTTTCAATAAATCATTTAGTGCTGAGTATACATGTATGAGCCAGGTTTGTGAAAAGTTCAATGCAGGACCGTAGGAAGCAATTTTGGATTGGGGGGGGGGGGGGGGCCAATATCATTTTAGAATCGGCTTGCCCTGGTTTTACATGTATTGCGTTTGGTTATGCAGTGAGAAATAACCCACCTACTAATACCAGTGACCGAAAAAGAAGGAAATTTGTTTAACAATTTGGTGAACTATGAGATTTGGAGAAAAAATAAAGCAGGAAATTACACGGAATTACGCCAGAAATTGTTTGAAGTCTGTCAGATAACAAAATTAGAAGAAAAATTTCCATGGCTCGCCGCCGTTTGTTTAGAACAATCTGCAAAAAGTATCTACTCATGTCAGCCTGCTCGGATTGCGCAGGCTGGCATGGTTCGATACCTTTTGCTATTCACATTTCCACGAGATGCAACTCCACTTCAAGGCCATTCATTTGTTACCTGAATCCAAATTTTCATGGCGGAATGAACGTCAATTTTTTTCGTGACGGCAGCCCTGACCTCAGCATATTGTAAAACAAGAAATACCTTGTTGTCTGTGCATGTCATATTCTTCGAAGATTCGACCTTTGTTATATGACGCATCACTCTCCCCGATATCGGGGAGACTGTAATAATACGTGCTATAATGTAGCGATGGAGAAAATGGCTTTTATCAATACGTTCCAGGAAAAATCAGGCATGTTTTTAGCTCCAGATTTCTCTAAACTGTTGATCATAGCTGAGTGAATCGCACCAGGTAGCGTTTTATTGAATAAACGTTTATTTTAGTTCGAAATTCAAAGTAACAGTAACGGTAGTCGCGTAGAAATGTGGTCTGGTCCTGTGTACCCAGGGTGCCCAAGCCCAAATTAGATAGATGAGTATTTGTAGAATGCCATCTAGCAGGAGATAATGTGAAATACATTTTAAAAAATGGCAGCGTAAATTTTCCCGCCACTGTCTGCAGGAGCCCGCAGAATAAACATGCCTATTATTTTACCAATTGCGAATTTCTACATTCATTCGAATATAACGCCAAAATGTACGTAAAAAAGTCGGTGCATTTAGTAACTCCGAATAAACGCCATCTTTTTTCCGTGACGCGGCCCCGACTTCAGCATATTGTATCTCTACAATGCTGCAGTCGTCGACGTGTAGCAAGCAGTCTATAGAGGCGAAGAGTGAACACGGATCGTTTATATTTTTCAAGCGAAACAAAAAAAAATGTAGTGTGTTACAAAGTCAGCGTTGTTACGGTGGTGAATTATGCATAAAAAGAAGAAGATAGTACTCCTACGGTATTAGATTTCGTTCTCATAATTAGTATGTGTAACAATTAGGGAATGTAACAGTGATGAAGTATATATATATTGGATATTATAGATCTAGATCTAAACACGACGGGTAAAAATAGATTTTCCTTTCTCGCTATATAATTGTAATTACCGTGTGTTGAAAATCTCTTTCGTTTGTTGTACTTATGTATTTCTTATCTCTCCTTCTTTCTTTTTCTGCGATTTCAACCTCGTCTTTTGTTGTACTTATGAGTTCTGTATTTCTTATCTCTCCTTCCTTCTTTGTTTGTCTTCGATTGAAAACGATACGATAAGAGAAGCGAATGTAATCATCTGTGGTTGGGTATTTAGAATGCATGATTTGTAACTATACTCAAAAGGGTTCTGCGTTCGATCCTCGCAAACGGAGCAGGTCGTGCTGGATGTTCATGTGCAAGGCATTGTGAGGACCTAGTCATACACTGAACATAAAACCTAGAAAATAATATATGAACCTTGCTCTGTGATATACGGGCTAAGTGCAACTGCAAAAAGCTTCGACTCATGTCAGCCGGCGCAGTCCGCGCAGGCTGACATGAGTTGAAACTTTTTTATGTTTATAAGTTTTCTACATGTCGAAGGGTCATTCTACCTCCTGATTCAGTCAATTATTAGACTAAATTTAAGAGGGAGTGATGGTATTCTAAATCCGTTATTTCTCTTCCAAACCCTATGTTGTGGGCACTCATTAGAATCGTCTCGACGAGACGATTCTAATGAGTACCCACAACATAGGGTTTAGTGACGAATAATTCATATTTTCAACTTTGAAATCAAAATCACTCCCTCCTCTATCTGGACATCTGACTAACTGTATCTGAAGTATCCATAACTTTGTGATGACTAGCTTAGTGTGTTACATCACAGAATCTACACATTAAACCGTCTTAACAAGGCCATGGCTTATGTATATAAATGCACTGTCACAGCGAGTTAAAGTGCGAGACAGTTGAAAGCGGTTTATTGTATAGCAACATTCATTAACAAAGATAGCAAGTTAGCATGTAGTCATACATGTGCGCTTGTCACGCTGAAGGATTGAGTATTGAACCGGGGAAGGGGATGGGGGTGGAAATATGTGATACAGCAGGTTTCAGACAAGTTTGAATTTGTATAATCCAAAAGATCTGAGGTCGTCGTTCGCTTGCGTTGTGTATCCCACACGGCTGCTTTAGGCAGGACACTGCATTGTCCAAGCTGGGCACACGTCTAATTCCTTTATTCAAGAAAGACAAAATAACTTGTCTGTCCATGTGATATGACAGAAATCTAGTTGAATGCGGCATAAAATGCTCTAATAACAAATCCAGCAAAGGCACCAGAATGGAATTTTTTTCTAAAAACAGGGATTACGTAATCGCTGTTTTAATTATATTGGTTTGGATTTTTTCGATGTGCCTTTTGATAAGCACCCCCTGGCGACAAAAATTCGCTGTCCATCTCTGTTTTTGTTTTGTGTGGTAGGTTAGGTTAAAGCATGAAGCCTAAACGGCTACAGATTAACCCATTACCACACAATCCCTACTTTTGACGCCCCTGAGAAAGAAGACTTTTGAAAACTTTGTGGGATAAAGGAGAAAATGCTGGTAACCAGCATTTTTTCCTTTTCCCACAATCTTTTCTACCCTTTCCAAATCTATTTTCAATTTTTGATTCAGATTTATTTTGTCATCTGCAAATGATTTCAAATTGGACATGCCCAAAATTTTGTAAAACAGTAAAGATTAAAGATCAAAGTCTCAATCAAATCGACTATGTCGGAGACGGGACAGTGTAACAATTTGACATTTCATCGAAACTCCACTCAAAACACATCTTGAATATGTTTTGTCGGTAACCAAACCATTTTATGTTTTTAACATCCAGTAGAGTCTATTTTTTTTTATGCGTATATCGCAAATACTAGTGTGGGCTACCAATGATATTGGCCTGCAACACGCGAAAAGGAGCTTTCGGACATTTGCGTAAAGTGTCGTCTCGGATCAGCCTACACAGTCCGCGCAGCCTGATACGAGACGACACTCTCTGATCGTATGTGATCTTTTGTTTCACGCAAGTGTACTGTAGAACAAAATCTGATATTGAAGTAAAGTGCCGTCCCGGATTAGCCTGCGAGGACTGCACAGGCTGATCTGAATCGATATTTTAAGCAATTGTATGAAAGTCTCTTTTCGCATGTTGCAGATCATATGGAGTGCAACACGTAAAAAGGGACATTCGGACATTTGCGTACAGTGTCGTCTCGGATCAGCCTGCGCACTTCGCGCAGGCTAATCCGAGACGGCTCTGTACGACTAGTCTACATAAGATTTTGCGATACAATAGCCTGGCGTGGCCTTTAATAATTTCAGAAAATCACGGTGACCCGTGCACCTGCGCTTTTCTGAATCTTTTATTCAGTTATTACTTCCTAAAGTGGTCTTCTTCAGGTAGTAGACCTATAACACTTGTAGTGCATGCAACATGGAGTAAAATTTCTTGACACGTGTGGTTGATAAATACGGATTAATACAGATATAATCCTTTTGCACATTTAGACATTTCTTTGACGTCTATCTTGGGTTTGATATTTTTGTTAGTTTCCAGGAAAGGGAGGCAATTATTATCTCCCTTTCTAATACGAATATAGCGGTTTAAGATTTATAAATGATAATTCTAAGAAGGAAAAAAAAAGGAAAAAGTGGCTCGGTTAAAGTAGTACAATAATACTCAGAAGTCCAGATATAAAGAAGTGATGGTATTCTAAATCCGTTATTTCTCTTCCAAACCCTATGTAATGGGTACTCATTAGAATCGTCTCGATGAGACGATTCTAATGAGTACCCATAACATAGGGTTTTAGTTGAGAATAACTTATATTTTTAATTATGAAATCAAAATCACTCCCGCAATTTGGAGCTCTGATACTCATTTTTAATCGAAGCAAATTTTGTAGAAAAATATTATACTGGAAATAGATGTTTTTCATAACGGGTTCACTTCCTAAAGCAACTGGCTTCTTTCAGATATAACTGTAGTCAAGAAATGATCAGCGACGGGGCTCCTGGTTAAAGATGGTAAAGGTAGACAAATTGATTATTGTGGGCTAGGTTTGTATGACAAACAGATGTGAACGTTTACGATCGTAAGTATCGAATGACGTGTGTGACCCAAATATCTGGGGTCACATGCGCTAAGTATATTTTATAGAGTCGATTCTGCTGGAAACGTGTTTCTGTGGGTAATTAGTATCACAAACAAACAAGGCTGCACCAAACAGTGACTATAATGTGTGATTGAGTTTGCCGATAGCCCGTTGGGATCGGTGTTAGCATGGTAATGCGTCTAGCACCATCGTGGAAAAAAATACATATAGGTATGTGCTAGGCTCTGTGAAAAGGGGCCTTAATGCATCTGCGATAAGTATCGACCCAGGTCAGCCTGCGCAGTCCGCGCAGGCTGACCTGGGCCGAAACTTTTCGCTGATGGCCAGTTTTCTGCTATGGCCAAGGACCAGTCTACTTCATGATTAAGACAGTTGTTCAGAAAAGTGGCTTGTATGTGTCAGTTTTGTCCGTATCATACATCACGGAGATCTGCATTAAAACCTTGGCTGCTACGCGCGACTTACTGACCTTTTGTGGACAGTGTGGATCAAGATCAGACTGCACAGAACATGCAGTCTGATCTAGAATCTACACTGTCCGATAATTTTGTATTTTCGGCCAAAATGGATTTTTGAAATAGCAACATTTTTCGAGTTTTTTTTTTTACTGTCTACTTGACTGTTTTATGTTGGTTATCTAGCATGATACGGTTTGATACCCCTTTTGCCAGTGCGTGAGTCAAATACATTTTAGGTTTGGTCAAGTATGAGCATGTGAGCTGTTGCCGTGATATGACTGAAATGTTTTTGAAAGCGACGAAGCACCCTATCAATCAGTCAGCCTTCGATATCAGAGGTCTTGGGTGGCCCATAGATAAAGTGTAGGACCGATAACCTTAAGTCCCCGGGTTCGAACTTCTGGGTATTTCGTTCAGAGCCGTAGCCTAATACTGATGAAAGAGGGATCATACCGGAACATAATTATGATCTTTTACCGTAATATGACTGAAATAACGTTGAAATGGTCATAAAACACAATTCAATCAATCCATCACTCTCCAGTATGAAATGTAACAACCAGTTCAAAATCAAAGGACTTGAGGTCCTGAAAAGTAGATTTGTGGGACAGTATTCAGCAATAAAAGAAGGATTTAAAAAAAGGTTTTCTTGGTGTATACGTAATACATATTGGTGACAGCTTTCAGTTCTATTCCTGATTTGAATTTTTTTGCCAAAGAAAAAGCCTATTTTTCTTTATTTTCGCAGTAAAAATTGAGAAATTTATAAGATTTCAGGATTCTCAAGAAATCAGGCTTTCAACCATTAATTATACATGTTTTATTTAACTCTTTCCCAAACAAGCCCTGGTTTTTACGTGTCTGCAGTACAAGTATTTAGAAAACACTGTGGGCAAAGGAGAAATTTCTCCTTTTCCCACAGTGTTTTCCAGCCTATTGGAAAACTTTCTGCCATTATCATCAAATTCAAGATTGTCATCTGCAAACACTTTGAGTTTGGGACAGTCTAAAATTTGTCATTTGGGAAAGGGTAAATTGACTGCGAAAGAGCTATGACAAGTCTCCAACATTTTAGAAACATGTGATTTTTCGCTTTCAGATGCTCTTAATTTGGACCAGTCTAAGAATGTTTGTAAAGAGATATGAAATAGAATGGATTTGTACTAAAACGATTATATATATAACCATTGTCTTAGCCTGTCATATTCCGCGAAGATTCTGCGCATCACCCACTCCCCGATACGTGGGAAAAGTAGGGCTTATATCGAAGCTAAACCCAAGCATGTAGGGACTGTTTTAAAAAATGGCCAGTGCATAGGTTACCTGCTGATCAAAACTGAATAAATCGCACCAAGTAGCGTTTCACCGAGTAAACGTTTATCTTATTTTGAAATTCAAAGTAACGGTTGTCGTTTTGAAAAATTAGTCCGCTTATGTACCCAGAATCCCCATATGAGATAGATGTGTATTTGTAGAATGCCATCTAGCGGGAGCAAATGCATTTATAACCCATCGCCCTTCTCCTAGGCTACTAAGCCTAGGAGAGAAAGTTTTTTTTTTTTTGCCTGTTTGCAGGCATGAGGAATATATATACTCTTATTATAATCATTATCTCTTTTCAGTCAACTAAGTGTAAAAAATTCATTCGATTAAGTCCTAGTTCTAAGAAGAAACATTCCAAACCACGTGCTGAAGGGGGAACCAGTAGTGCTGCCTCCACGCCGAGCTCCAGCGGCCTGCTGACGTCATCAGAAAACGGGATGGCGAAGTCAAAACGAGACCAACAAGTGCCAAATGGGTTGAATGACAGTTGCGAGATTTCAGATATAGGTAACGTTCTATATTTAGATTTCAATAAACAATGTATATTAGATTTCCCTGTTTGTCACAAGATTTTCAGAAAAGGACTGCTGAATAACTGAAAAGTCGTCTGTGGGATTCGAATGTGTTTTTAGCTTGTATCATGGCCTGTTGTCCGTCGTGCGTCCGTCTGCCCGTGCGTGTGTTAACTTTTATTTCAAACATCTTCTTTTCTAAAACCACCCATCCAAATTTGATGAAACTTCACAGAAATGATCCTGTCATGGTCCTCTTCAGAAGTTCTTGGAAGAATTTGATTCCTTGAAAAACTCTGATTGCCATGTCGACAAAACTGGTAAAAATAACATCTTTGAAAATCTTCTTCTCTGAAACCACAAGGTCCAGGGCTACTGAATTTGGCATGTAGCTTTATCTAATAGACCTTTGGCAAGTTTCTTCATATTATAGGCCTGGGGTCAAAATTGGCTCCATTCCAGGGATCACAAGTTTGACATGGGCTTCCATATAAAGTACCTTTAATTTAAGCATTTATCTTGGGAAATAACTCTAGTTATAAAGGATAAAGTTTTTTGTTATTTACATCCCTTGATAATCAAACTGCAATGATTCATGATTGGTGCTAGATATTTTAAGTTTTTTTAATAGAAAATATTCTGTTTTTAGGGAGAGTGATTGATTGTGATGCTAATAGTTATGCTCACACGAGTGGAATATTAAATTCAAAGTAAGGTTTCTATCATTCATTTTTTTTTTGCGAAGACTTTACCTTTCATGCCAATGAAATTGACTGCTTGTATTGCCTGGCAGTGTTCATTATTTTCAAACGCCCTCTTTTTCAGGGGTCATGAACACTTTCAATTCGTGAAACAAAGCGTTAAAAAGCCAGTGGAGCGATACAGGGCCATCATGGCCCTCTTGTTGTAGTCTCTGAAGATATCAAAGAGTGTGAACTGTCCGTCGCTAATGCATATCTCAGTTTTACGGAATATACAGGAATTTGAACACTTGTTAAAGAGATATAGATACAGGAATCTAATAGGGATTTATAATTTTCTGTTTTGTGCAAGTCTACTGTAGCACAATATCTAATGTAGTCGTAAAGTGCCGTCTCGGATTAGCCTGTGCGGACTGCGCAGGCTGGTCCGAGACAAATGTCCCTTTTCACTTGTTGAAAGACATCATACTGAAGATTTTTACTAAATTGAAAAAGAACAGTGTTTCCACTGTTTGATTTACAATGGGGGTGTTGGGGACATGTTTGCAATTCAGTAATACAACGTTCCAGTATTCCCAGATTAGCACACTGTATGGATTTTGAATATGGATGAAAAAGCTTTAACCCTTTCCCAAACGACAAATTTTAGACTCTTAGACTGAAAGAGTTTGCAGACGACAATTTTAACGTTCATAACAATGGCAGGAAATTACCTGAACGGGCAGGAATCACTGTGGGAAAAGGAGAAATTGCTCGTTACGAGCAATTTCTCCTTTTCCCACAGTGTTTTTAAAAGACTTGTCCTGCAGACACGTTAAAACAATGGCTTGTTTAGGAAACAGTTTATTATTTTTCTACTGTAGATTTAAAGCAAGCCTTTGACATGTTTGATAAGAATAACGACGGCAAGATCTCAAGTGAAGAGTTGGGCTGCGTGCTGCGGTCACTGGGTCACGAACATACAGCCAAAGAGGTGGATGATATGATTAAAAACGCAGATACTAATGGTAACGTTTTTGTTTTGGTTTCGCAGTCTAATACTGCTTTCTTCTACAATAATTATGTAATGACTTTACGCGCATTTATCTCCCTTTATTTATTGTTGACTGTATACAAATTGACTCGATAGAGTATCGGTTGTGATTGATTGATTATATGGTATTTAACGCTGTTTTCACCATTATTTCATGTTATATAGCGGCGGCCAATGTACCTACCCATGCTTTCCTGGGGACTCTTTTACCAGTACTCCGCATAATTTTCTTTCCAAGCCACTGGCTGCTTTCCCACATTACCATCGTTGAAACACACGTCTGCAGTGGGAGAGAAATGAATCCTGTCGCAATGACTATCATCCATTCTCAGAAAGAAATTATTTGAGCCAGAGATCAAACCCACGACCCCAGTTCTCAAGTCTTGCACGCTACCGACTGAGCTACCGGGGCTCGGCTGGCAGAGTATCGGAACTGATGATGTTTGAGCTATGAAAAGGTGACATATCACATAAGAAATGGCTTCATCCTTGCTGTTGTTTAAGGTCAGTTAGAGATACCATAGAAATGCCTTATGGGGTAAAGGGTTAATATAACACAGAACCTGTTGATTATCTTTATTATTATAGTCCTAATTTGCTTTTTTTTATTCAAATAGTAATCAAGAAAGGCACAGTATAAGTAATATTTGAAAGAAGTAATTCCGGCAAACATTCTAAAACTATATCACCATTGTCTGCGCATGTCATATTCTTCGAAGATTCGACTGTCTTATATGACGCATCACTAGCCCCGAAAGCGGGCTGACTGAAATATTACGCTCTATAAAATAGAAAATAGTTTTTATCAATACATTTGAGGAGAAATGAGACCTACTTTAGCTCCAGATTTCTCTAAACTGCTGATCATAGCTGAGTGAATTGCACGAGGTAGCACTTTATTGAGTAAACGTTTATTTTAGTTTGAAATTCAAAGTAACGGTTGTCGCGTAGGAAAGTGGTTCAGCTCTGTACCCAGGATGTCCATATTAGATAGATGAGTTTGTATAGAATGCCATCTAGCGGGGGATAATGCTTTATTTCATGCTTTCCGGTATGAGAAACAGCAGTGAAAATATTTTTCGATCTTACACTGGTACCACCAGTGAAAATACCGATTTTCACGTTCTTGTTGGCTAGGTAAATTGCGCGTGCCTAACAACCGATAAGAAATATGACGTCATATACCTTACATTTCTCGCGCTTGACGTAACGTTGCTATGCGGGAGGGATACGCCACGGGGAATAAGGGAAAAGAACTGTACTGAATTTTGATAAAGCTCCTCCAAGAAAGGGTTACAAGCATGAAATAAATAGAATATTTGTTTTTTTCGGTGAAAGATCGAAATTTATTTCATCGAGTGGACACCATCGATAATATTTTCACTCGATGAAATAAATTTCGATCTTTCACCGAAAAAAACAAATATGCCCTATATATCACCACTAGTAATGATATCATAAATATCACTAGTGGTATTTATCACTGTGAAATCCCAGTAATTCACTGATAGGAATATGATAAAATGAATTTACTTGCCTTTTTTTTTCCCACCAGAAAACGGGTACGTTGAATACGACGAATTCCTAACAATGATGAGGCGGTTTTCAGAGAGTGACGAGGCGAAATACGACTGCGGGGATGAGGAAGCAAAGAAACGGGAAGCGTTTAAAGTGTTTGATATGGACGGCAATGGATATATAGATAGACATGAACTCCGATTTGTGATGCGACGTTTAGGAGAAAATTTATCAGACGATGATATTAAAGCTATGTTTAACGAAGCCGATTTAAATGGAGACGGTCTTATCGATTTTGAAGGTAGGAGGCATTGTGTGGTGTGTAAAGCACCGTTTTCAACAATATTTTGAGTTTTGTCACAAAGGCAATAAGTCTTAATAAGCCCATTACCACACAATCCTCACTTTTGACGACCCTGAGAAAGAAGCTGTTAGAAAACATTGTGGGAAAAGGAAAAAATGCTGGTAACCAGCATTTTTTCCTTTTCCCACAATGTTTTCTACTCTTCACAAAACAAATTTCAAGTTTTCAGTCACTTTTATTTTGTCGTCTGCATATGCTTTTGATTCGGACAGTCCTGAAATATTGTCATTTGGTAATGAGTTGAGACTCAATCCAGCAAAATATACATCTTGTATACAACTTTTTGGGGCCCCTGCATTTGGGCTGCTTTGGAAACGTGCTTCTTCTTTCACGTCTTTAGTACATTTTTTATGCTCCTCGAAGGGCGAGCATATATTCGCCGCTTTGTCTGTCCTTCCTTCTGTCTGTCCGAAGCCATTTCACCACAACCCCCTAGGGCAAATACGATGAAACTTCAAATATGAACTCTTTCGGATATTACGCCAATGTTTCTATGCAAGTTTTTCAATTTGGCGATGTGTCATGGAAAAAGGGAGATCTATCGTAAATTTCTTATGTGAACATATATTTACCGACAACCTTCACTTTCCTAAAAAGACACCTGTTCGGGGAGCATAATCCGTTTACGACGGTTCTTGTTTTAAATGTCTACTTACAGTGTAGATTCAACACGAAAATACACTGATTATTTCATTGCAGCCTCACCGGATACTGACCAAAATTGGAGACGGTATTCTTTGTGGCTTTGTAATTACAGGGTTTACCAAAGGACATATTTTTAGACTAGTCCAAATTGGAAGCATTTGCAGGTGACAAAATTAAGGTGACTCAAAAATTGAAACCTTTTTTTTTTTTGGAAGGGTAGAAAACATTGTGAGAAAAGGAGAAAATGCTGGTTACCAGCATTTTCTCCTTTTCCCACGATGTTTTCAGAAGGCTTCTTCCTCTGGGTCGTAAAAAACATGGATTGTGTGGCAAAGGGTTGACAGCATCAAACCCAATTCGACTGACAGATTTTAATATCGTACGCAACTAGTTGATTATCCTATTTACCATATTCCTAATACACAATTCTTTGTTCTAATAATTATCAAGAATGGTACAGTATGTGCAGTATAGGAAAAAAGTAGTTCCGGCAAACATTCTAAAACTATATCTTCACTAGTGACGATATAGTTATCACCACTAGAGATATTATTCACTGTGAATTCTCTGTAATTAACTGGTAGGAGTTCTGATAAATAGCTTCATTGTGAATGTTGTTATTGAGTATTCAGGTGAGCGATATACGGTCCTTTTTGTTCTCTTGCTTGTAGTGTAGCATAAAGTTGATTTCAATGCAGTCTGTGTCTGCCTTTTTAACTCCTCTATTTTTTTTTCTCTCTCTCTTTTCAGAATTTTCTCGGCTTCACATGGCGTAAGTGACAAACAGACACTTTGTTGAAATTTGTTGGAGTTATTCCCCCCTTGTTGATATTAAACCACACACCTAGCCTCGTTTTCATCCTTCATCAGAGGGAGCTACTTCCCATTTCCTCCTTGCTCACTATCCATCTACGTCATGTGGTCCCTATTTTTGAATTCAGACAGGATTTTATTTGTGGAAGGTGTATCTGGAGATACGAGATACGGAAAGTTTCTCTGTGAGAATAGAGGTGATATTTTACATTACGTGCAATGTGCTAATAGAGATATTATGCGATGAAATACGAGGATGATCGAAGAAAACCATATCACGTGATCCCAGGGAACGAATGATCTCGTTCGTAGCTGAACACGTGACTTTAACCAGCGTCTTTTACTGGCTGATTCGTTAAATAGTGACATGCAACTGTGAAAACAAAATATGCAGATTTTCGGATTCGAGATATTTTGAAATGAACCTGAACGTGTTTGTGTTGTTCGGTTTATTTTTTCGTGTCAGTGTGAAATTTGTGTTAAGATGCAAACAGCAAAAAAGACCTTTTTTATACTCGCTTTTTGCCATTTTGTTGTGTCCTCGCGTCGGTTTCTCCTTCCCTTAAAGGTGTCGTGTTTATTGTTTAATGAAGTATGGATATTTAAGTGTATCAGAGTTCAACTTCCTGAGGAAGAAGCCTTTTGAAAAACATTATAGGAAAAGGAGAAAATGTTGGTAACCAGCATTTTCTCCTTTTCCTACAATGTTTTTTTTTTTTTACTCCTCTCACAACGTGTTTTACTTTTTCAGCCATATCTAATTTGACGTCTGCTAGTGCTTTCAATTTGGCATAGCCTAAAATTTTGTCGTTTGGTTAAGAGTTAGAGGACAATATATGTCCTTCGTTTTTTGGCGAAATCTCTGAAATGGAAATGTCAGAGTCGTCCAAATTCAAAGGAATTCCAGAAGTTGAATTGAATGAGGATCAAACGATGTGATTTGTATTTGACAGGGTGGAAAACATTGTGGGAAAAGAAGGAACTGCTGGTCACTGGTATTTTCACTTTTTTCCCAAAATGTTTTCAAAAGCATTCATTAAAAATCAATAATTCTATCGGGGTTTTGGTAGAAGGTCAACATGCAATATTGTATGTAGATGTTCAAACTTGTAAACGGTAAAATCATATCATTTGTAAACAATAGTTTTATGGGAAAGCAGCCAGCGTTAGCTTGGAAAGAATGTTGTGCAAAGCTCCGGCCATAGAAATGCAAGGAGATCGTGTTAACCCTTTACTCCATAGATACTCATTTCTACGCATTGCTTGTAGGAGCCTTTGGACAACATTGTGGCAAAAGGTGAAATTGCTCGTGACGAGCAATTTCACCTTTTGTCACAATTTTTTCTATGCTATCAAAAGGTGTCATATACACGTAAGAAATGGTTTCATCCTTGCTGTTATTTAGGGTCAATTAGAGATATAATAGAAATGCCTTATGGGGTAACGAGTTAGGGTGCATTTACCGCCACGATATAGCTTGCAAAACACGTAAAGGGACATCTGGACATTTACATTAAGTGTCGTCTCGGATCAGCTTGAGCAGTCCGTGCAGCAGGCTAATCTGAGACAGCACTTTACGACAACATTAGATTTTGTCCTACAGTAGGCATGCTTGAAACAGAAAATCACACACGATCAGAAAGTGTCGTCTTTGATAGTCCGCGCAGGCTGATCCGAGACGGCACTTTACGCAAATGTCCGAATGCTCTTTTTTCGCATGTTCCACGCCAATATTATAGATTAACCCATTACCACACAATCCCTACTTTTGACGACCCCGAGAAAGAAGCTTTTAGAAAACATTGTGGGAAAAGGAGAAAATGCTGGTAACCAGCATTTTCTCCTTTTCCCACAATGTTTTCTACCCTTCACTAAACAAATTTCAAATTTTCAGTCACTTCTTTTTTGCCGTCTACAAATGCTTTCGATTTGGACAAAACCTAAAATTTTGTTGTTTGGTAATGAGTTAAGTATTGATGAAACAGGTGTAAGAGACCGTACAAAGTACTAGGTAAGGAAACAGTGTTTACTGATTTTTTTATTATAATGTGACCCGTCCCGCACATAGGGACCATCTGGGAATTCCGTGCATTAGTTATATGAAAAAAGATCAGCGATAGTGCAAGTCAGTTTGAGTTGACAGTTTAAAAATAATTGTATAACAAAGTAAATTGGCCTCTTTTCATTACAGAAAAATATCATTGAAGCGAAAAGTGTCAACCCTGGTCAAACCGCAATACGCGCAGTCCGACCAGAGTTGACACTTTTCGCAGTTCCCAGAAGGTGCCTTTTTGCGTGGGGGGGGGGGGGGGGGGTCACATTTTTTTTCAATGGTTGTGTTATTTTTTAGGGCAAATTAAATGAGTAAACGCTCTGTGAAAAGGGGGATTCGATGTGTCTGCAAAAAGTAACGAACTAGGGCAGCATGCACAGTCCACACAGGTTGTCAGACCTGGGTCGATGCTTTGTTGCAATTGGTCCATTTTCTGCATGCTAAAAGACCTGTCTACCTCATGTTTGACAATGTGGAGTTTAGCGATCTTTGATTATGTCATGACTTGCTGGATTTAACCCGTTCCCAAACAAGTCCATGTTTGTACATGTCTGCAGTACAAGTCTTTTGAAAACACTGTGGGAAAAGGAGAAATTGCTCGTAACGAGCAATTTCTCCTTTTCCCACAGCGTTTTCATCCCATTTGTAGAACTTTCTGCCATTTTTATTAAATTTGAAATTGTCGTCTGCAAACTCTTTGAGTTTGGAAGAGTCTAAAATTTGTCGTTTGGGAAAGAGTTAATACATCACAGAGATGCGTGAATCCCCCTTTTGTCGGAGCGTGGTTTAAATGTATTTTTGATGTCATCGGATACATTACACGGAATTAACTCATTACCAAACGACAATATTTTAGGCTTGTCCAAATCGAAAGCATTTTGCAGACGGCAAAATAAAAGTGACTGAAAATTTAAAATTTGTTTTTTGTGAAGAGAAGAAAACATGATGGGAAATGGAGAAAATGCTGGTTACCAGCATTTTCTCCTTGTCCCGCAATGTTTTCCAAAGGCTTCTTTGTTAGGGTCGTCAAAAGTAGGGATTGTGTGGTAATGGGTTAATATGTGATTTGTCATGCAAAACGGGACCTTCTGGGAACTGCGTAAAGTGTCAACCCTGGTCAGCCTGCGCGTTTCGCGCAGTCTGACCAGAGTTGACACTTTTTCGCTTGTATGATAATTTCTGTATGAAAAGTGGTCATTCTACCTTGCTATACAATCATTTTTGAACTATCAACTTGAATTGACCTGCACTCATCATAGGCCTGTATTCACCTAATTGATGGACGAAACTCCCAGATTGTCCCGCTGCGTGTGACGGGTCACATATGTTCATTCATAAACCCAAAGAAAAAAAGATCCCACATAAAACTTCCTTGGAAAATATTGATCATATTTTTTGCATGGATACATATATATACAAAAACACTGTGGCAAAAGGAAATTCGCTCTTTGAGAACTGTCACTTTTTTGATATTCTTAACCTTCTTGACCTAGCCATAGCTCGGTCCATGGTGTGCAGGACTTGACAAGAGGGGGTCGTGAGTTCGGTACCTGGCTCGGCCAATTTCTTTCCAAGATTTGATGATAGTCGTTGCTACATGATTCATGGGTATTAGGGAAAGCAGCCAGTGGCTTTGAAAGAAAAGTGCTTGGAGTACTGGTTTAAAAGATTCCAGGAAAGCCTGGATAGGTGTACTGGCCGCCACAATATAACTGAAATAATGTTGAAAATAGCGTTAGACACCAAACAGACTAGGGTTTGTTTGGTAAAGAATTTAATCAATTCATGCTATATGAAGCATCGGCGAACTTTAAGTTTTGGTGCAAGCTCGATTGAATGCGAGCTCAAATTTATTTAAACGGACCTATATCATGTTTCTTTAACTGGGTTGTTCTGGATTTATTTTTATTTTCGTCCACTTTCTTTTCTTTTCTTAAATTTCTGTGTTTTCACTTTAGTGCTGTAAGCCGGATTAGGTTATATTCGGAATACTTATATTACGCTAGCTCGTCTAAACACACCATCAGTCGTACATGTACTTCCAAATGGTCGGACTACTTTTTGTTGTTACTGCAAGGTATTAAACCTTTACCCCATAAGGCATTTCTGTGGTATCTCTAATCGAGCCTAAACAACAGCAAGGATAAAGCCGTTTCGTATGTTTATATGACAGCTTTTGATAGCATAGAAAACTTTGTCGCAAAAGGTGAAATTGCTCGTCACGAGCAATTTCACCTTTTGCCACAATGTTTTCCAAAGGCTCTTACAAGCAATGCGTAGAAATGAGTATCTATGGAGTAAAGGATTAAATCTTTACCAAACGACAAAATGTTTGAGTTTTCCAAATTCAAAGCATTTGCAGATGACAAAATAAACATGAATAAAAAATCTAAACCTGACTTCAGAACAGTAGAAAACATTGTGAAAAAAGGAGAAAATACTGGTTACTAGCATTTTCTTCTTTTTCCCATAATGTTTTCAGAGGGATTCTGCCTTTGGGTCGTAAAACCAGAGATTGTTTGGTAAAGGGTTAAATTTTTACCAGGCAACAAGAATTTGACACTCCATAAAATTGAAAACATTTGTTCACAACAAATAAAACATAACTGGAATAATCGGGTTTGTTTTCAAAGGGTAGGAAATATTGTGGTACTGTCTGTGCGTCTGTTGATATGCCCTAATTTATTACATGTCCTTTCTGGGTTAGGTTGCCACTGTATGCACTGTTTTAGATAACTTTTGTGGGGACAATATTTGCTTATCGGACAGTGTAGATCAAAGATCAGACTGCACGTTTTGTGCAGTCTGATCTTGATCTGCACTGTCCGCAAAAGGTCAGTTGGTTGACCCAAACTTTGATCTTAAATTTTCTAAGGTACTTGTATTTTGTAGGAAATATATGTCCTTATCGGATAGTGTAGAACAAAGATCAGACTGCACGTTCTGTGCAGTCTGATCCCTAGCCGAGGGGTTAATACACCGTTTATAACACATTTTCTACTTTCTGTTTGTTTTTACAATGCGTTCAAAGGAGATTATCCCGGTTTCTGTGATACCTTTTACCATATCCAAGTATGATATACATGTAACTGAGCTAGGCTCTGGCAAAAAGGGGCTTGTGGCATTTCTGTGATGTATTTTACAAAGCAAATTATCACATAATTATAGATCCATAAAGTCTATTTTGTCTTAACTCTTTATCAAACGACAAAATTTCAGACTGGTCCAAATTCAAAGCATTTGCAGATGACATTTAAATCTGACTGCAAAAAAAAAATTAAATTAAAAAATTTTGCTGTGGGAAAGGTAGAAAACTTGGTGGAAAAAGGAGAAAAATCATCTGCTGGTTACCGGCCTTTTATCCTTTTCCCACCATGCTTTCAAAAGGCTTCTTTTTTGGTTCGTTTAAAGTCAGGATTGTGTGGTAAACGGTTAAATCTGGTTTAACTTACCATGCAATCCTTTGTTTCGGCGACCCTTAAGAAAAGAGCCTTTTGAAAACATTGAAGGAAAAGGAGAAAATGCTGGTAACCAGCATTTTCTCCTTTTCCCTCAATGTTTTCTACCCTGTCAAATACAAATTCCATCACTTGAGCCATGTTTAAATTGTCGTCTGCAAATGCTTTCAATTTTGACAAGTCAATATTTTTTGTCATGTGGTAAAGTTAAAATAGTTCTTTTGTGTGCAGAAAGTTTTACCAAAATTAAATGTTTCGACCCAGATCCGCGCAGGCTGATCTGAATCGGTACTTTTTCTAGATACATGTACATTTAATCCCCCCTTTTTACAGAGCAAGATTCAGATACTTGTGAATTATGTTTTGTCACCTGTACTACAAAATTATTGCGAGAGTCTGGGACTACTTTTTCGGAGGTCTTCGACACACTTTAGGGGCATATTCTTTGGATTGTGTTTTACTGTTCAAGTTGATTTTGGGGTGTGCACAAAATGCAGTCTGACCTACAAACCACAATATCTGCTTTTCTTAGTTGTTAATTCCATGAAGCAGCTGCAAAGTTTCAGTATTTTTGGTGTTTAATGTTTCGGAATATCATTTGCCAATGATATTTAATTTTTGCGTTCTTTGTCGGCCATGCTTTCACGATCCTACTGAAGCAGACATATAAAAATAACCAGAATAAAACGCTGATTAACAGCGTTTTTCTACATTTCCCACAATGTTTCCTAACGTTACTCTTCTACTGTGAAGCATTTCTCATTTTCGCACACTGTTTTCTACCCTTCACAAAACAAATTTTAAATTTTCAGTCACTTTCATTTTGTCGTCTGCAAACGCTTTCAATTTGGAGGAGTCTAAAATTTTGTCGTTTGGCAGAAAGTTAAGTTTTACAACCGAGAGTTAAAATGGAATAATCAAGAAAAACCAAGAAAGCCAAAATTGTCGTTATATATATTTTTAGCTAGGCTGTTTTTAAAGGAAATATTGAGGTATTGTCATAGCCCTGGCGTCGTTTTCGTCCCCTTTGTGCGGAAATTTTGATATTTTGTGCTATCTCTGTTACTACTAAAAATATTTGTTTCAAATTTGGACAAATTTCAGCTATGAAAAAGGGAACCCTTATGCAAGAAGGGCAGGTACTATCGAAGTATACTACTCAAAGTTTAATAAGGATCAAAAAGATATTTCAATGTGGGTATATGTTACGACAATGCAGTTTTGAATTACAAAAATCAGTTTAACGCTTTACCACGCAATCCCGACTTTTAACACCCGTGTGAAAGAAGCCTTTTGAAAACATTGTGGGAAAAGGAGAAAATGCTGGTAACCAGCATTTTCTCCTTTTCTCACAATGTTTTCTTTCCTTCCTAAAACAAATTTCAATTCTTTACTCACATTTATTTTGTCGTCTGCAAATGCTTTCAATTTGGACCAGTCTAAAAATTTGTCGTTTGGTAAAGAGTTAAAGTGGTGTTTGATAAAGTCTGCGTGGTAACATAACTTATTAAAAAACTATATATATAACTGATATATGCCACACATATCTACCTTCTGAATCCAGTTTGGTGACTCCTAGCAAATTTTGATTAGTATATTTTTTGTCACCGTTATATCTCTTTTTCGACTTAGAATTTTGACTGGAAATGAAGCAATTGCTGTCGAGCCTTGGCATCTACATACGGTGCTCTTGTTTCATAATTCAACAGCGATGAAAACCGTAATTTGATAACCGTATTGTGTAAAAACAAAAACTGTTATAATGTATTTTTTATGTAAATATTTGTAGTTTAATTTACCTCCTTCTTTGTTTATTTGATACAATAATAAAGGAGAAAAAATATTATAGTTTTGTGTTCATTTGTCTCTCTATTTTTGGTTTTTTTTTTTTGTTTTATCATATAGTTGACATATAGTCAACAGCCATTGACTCATTACCAAACGACAGAATTTTAGGCTTGCCCAAATCGAAAGTATTTTCAGACGTCAAAATAAAAGTGAATGGAAATTTGAAATTTGTTTTGTGAAGGATTGAAAACATTGTGGGAAAAGGAGAAAATGCTAGTAACCAGCATTTTCTCCTTTCCCCACTGTTTTCAGAAGCTTCTTCCTTAGGGTCGTGCAAATCCAGAATTTATTTGGTTAAGGGATTTAAGCCCAACAGAAATAGTGTTTTCTGCCAGTTAATTCTTCACCAAAAATCCCTAGTTTTTACGATCCTGATATAGGAGCATTTTGAAAATATTGTGGGGAAAGGAGAAAATGCCAGCATTTTCTTCTTTTCCCACAATATTTCCTACCCTGCTGGATTCAAATTTCATTTTTTGAGTACAATATTTTCTACCCTGCTGGATTCAAATTTCAGTTTTTTGAGTACAATATTTCCTACCCTGCTGGATTCAAATTTCAGTTTTTTGAGTACAGTATTTCCTACCCTACTGGATTCAAATTTCATGTTTTGAGTACAATATTTTCTACCCTGCTGGGTTCAAATTTCAATTTTTGAGTCAACATTTGTTTCGTCTTCTGCAAGGGCTTTCAATTTGGACCTGTCTAAAATTTTGTCATTAGGAATAAGAGTTAATGATGGTGCAAATCAAATCATACCATGCCCGGGTGGCTCAGTGGTGAGCGTGTTGGACTCATGACCTGGTGGTTGTGAGTTCGATACCCGGTTGAGGCGAACTTTCTTTCCGGCGTATTTTCTCCACTCACCTCTGCTGAAGCATGTGAGAAAAGTAGTCGGTGGCTTTGGAAAGAAAGTAGTGTTAGTACTGGTGTGAGAAAGCCAGGAAACACATGTGCGTCACCGACCGCCATGATATGACCTTAGCTGTTAAACCCCAATACAACCAACCAACCAATCATCCAGTTGGGCCTTTGCAACAGACAGACACTTGGCCATCATAAGGACAGGAGTTTAGTCGTGGTTTTTGCAAACGCGTCTTTAATGCCTCAAGATTTGCAGTGTATTTTACCAAGGAAACCATTACATGTACACGGTTACAGACTCTTTATACCACACGAGAAAATTTCAAATTGGTGCAAATTAAAAGCATTTGCAGACGAAAACAGAAATGTGAATGAAAAATTGAAATATGCCTCGGGAAGGGTAGAAAACATTGTGGGAAAAGGAGAAAATGCTGGTTACCAGCAATTTCTCCTTTTCCCCACAATGTTTTCTATAGGTTTCTTCCCCAGGGTCGCCATAAGTAGGGATTGTGTGGTAAAGAGTTAAAATCTATTTTGACTCGGAGTCATGTGACCTGGAGGTCCCGTGCTCGAGCTTCACTAGTTCCACTGGTCTTTTTAATTGGAGTGTCCTTAGACAAGACACTTCAGAACCTAGCCTAGTACTTGTGAAACCCAGGAAACATGAATATGTGAACTGTCACCGTGATATGACTGAAATAGTGTTGAAAGCGGCGTAAAACACCATTCAAATAAACCACTTTGATCCAGAACCCATCGAATCCTAACGTAAAATGGTCCTACGAAATGCAGAAAATTTACCAAAATCAAAATGTATCGACCCAGCTCTGCCTTCGCAGTCTGATCTGGGTCGATACTTTTGGCAGATGCATTGAAACACTGGTGAAATATTTCTAATATCCATCCAGAATTCTAAACCTTTCTTCGTCCTCCGGCGTCATATCTGAATCCCGAATGAAAGAGAGCAAGAACTTTCATTAAGTCGATTACCTTGTGCAAGGGAAGTAACTTCTTACTCAGTCAACATGTTCTACAGAATTATTTCCCTTTGAAAACTAAACAGTCCTAAAAGATCTTAATATTCTTTCTTTTATATCAAAAATTGGCTTGACTTTTTTCGGGTAATAAAAGAATTTTGGTGCGGCAATATTCTCTACAGATATCCATTATCTCTGGGGTGAATATGGACCCCGAAACTGGCCCTTACCTGTGCCCTTAGTTGACTTCTGTCTGCTTATTGTGGACCAGTGCATCCTACAATGATTGAGATAATTTCCTTAGAATCTGCTAGCGTCGTCTTTCTTATAAGCATTCCTGAAATCGTCCAGGGTAAGTCAGCTTTAAGAACAGGGTGTTTCATAGTATCTGATTCAATTTCAAATCATAGAAAGAAAAATAATATTGTGCAACGGATTGCGTGCCTCATAGAGCTCTAGAAGTAAACCACTTCATGCCGACTTAACTCATTACCAAACGACAAAATTTTAGACTGGTCCAAATTGAAAGCATTTGCAGACTACAAGATAAAAGTGATTTTTTTTAAAAACATTGTGGGAAAAGGAGAAAATGCTGGTTACCAGCATTTTCTCCTTTTCTCACAATGTTTTCTAAAGGCTTCTTTCTCAGGGTCGTCAAAAGTAGGGATTGTGTGGTAATGGGTTAAGGTAGAAGACGCATAACACCTTTTGTGCTGCATGGATTTTTTTTTTTTGCAGTTGATATTTACGGATTTATACAGATATAATACTTTTGCACATTTTTATTGGACCAGAAATTCCTTCGATGTCTATCTTGAAATTATCAGTTGATATTTTTGTTAGTTTCAGTAAAGGGAGGTAATTATTATCTCCATTTGTAATGGGAATATAGTGGTTTTAGACATATAAATGATAATTCTAGGAAGGAAAACAGGAAAAAGTGGCTCGGTCAAAGTAGTACAATAATACTTATTTTTAATAATGGCAAAGCTTGTAAGATAATACCATAGTGGAAATACCTGTTATCTATTACGGGTCCACTACTTTAACTATACTACGTGACAGAATTACAGACAAATCCAAATTGGAAGCATTTCCAAGGGACAAATTATATGTGGTACAAGAAATGGATTTGTTTGTGAGAGAAAACGTTGTGCGAAAAGGAGAAAATATTGATAGTTCCAGCATTTTCTCCTTCTACGATGTTTTCAAAGGCATTCTCTCTCAGGGTCGTTACCAAGGAATGGTGTAGACCAGGATCGAGCTGCACAGGCTAATTTTGGTAAGCACTGTCGAGTACACGACAGGAAAAAATTGCAGTTATATATCCCTAGTCAACACCCCCCCCCCCTTTCCCGCATCGCCGCGACCACGAAATTAGCACTTTCCACGTGCTTAATTTGGCAATGTTTTGTATTCACTTTTGAGTGTGTTAGTAATTCGTGTAAAATATTTGTATATGACAATGTGGAATAAGATATTTGGAATTTTTAATTAAAAGTAAAATTCTGGAAATTACAAAACATTCAGGTGAGTGAATTTATTGCTGTTTTTTTTCCCCCTCTTCTCCTTGTTTATGTCATTTTTTCTGTAATCATCATTTTTACTTATTTTAACTGACCCCAATCTCGAACGAGGTTATATGACCGTCAACATGATGGGCTAAGTCAGTATGTACCGGGCTAGAAAAGTAAGGAGTTGAGTGCTCGATGCCGACCTGGGTAGCCTCACTTGATGACATAAGGACTTACGAATTAGATTAGTCTAAACCCATTACCAGACAGCAACATTTTAGACCTATTCAAATTGAAAGCATTTGCAGACGACAATGTCAAAGTGGCTTAAATGGTGCAATTTTGCTTTGAGTTTGATGAAAAAAGAAAACCTTGTGGGAAAAGGAGAAAATGCTGGTTACCAGCATTTTCTCCTTTTCCTACAATGTTTCCAAAAGGCTTCTTCCTCAGGATCGTTAAAAGTCGCCATTGTGTGGTAAAGGGTTAAAAAGCCAGTAATCAATGTGTTGCTTTTCACCAGTACTAGGCCACGGCTTAGGCTTTGCAGTGATTTGCCCAAGGCCAATCCAATACGAATAGCCCGGCAAGTGGTGATCATTCAAGAAATTGAAACTTAAGATCAAGCAACTTAACCCGTTTATCAAACAATCTCGTTTTTGAACGACAATGAGAAAAGAAGCTACGGAAAACATTGTGATGAAAGCAGAAAATGTTTCCCCTACAATATTTTAAGCGTACCATGGATAAACTCTTTAATCTTAGACATATTTGAATTGTCGTCTGCAATTACATGTACTTACAATTTGGACACTGTTACAACCCGTTTTTGAGCGACAACGACAATTGAATTTTCGGACAACATTGTGGTGTAAGCAGAAATTACTTCCTCAACAATATTTTTTAAGTGTACCATAGACATTTACTAATCTTAGACATATTTGAATTGTCGTCTGCAATTAGTTTCAATTTGGACACGTTTATAATATTGTCGTCTGATAAAAAATTATGATACTAGTAGTCAATATAATTGAGCCATGCTCTAACAAAAAGGGGGCAGAATGCTTCTAACGCCTAAATCATAGGGTAAAGTGGTCCTTTTTACATACAGAAAATTTTCCAACTGCAAAAAGTTTCGGGCCATGTCACCCTGCGCAGTCCGTGCGGGCAGTCACTGGTCATACTTTTTGCAAAAGCAATTGTACAGAGAAGGTGGCTCAATTATAATCTAGAGGTTCTGGGGTCGATCTATGTACGTGCAAACTGGCTTTTTGTTGGAGTGTCCTTCGGCAAGGCGGAGTGTCAGCCTAGTTTTTTGTGTTGTGTAGGAAAGAAGTAGACGGTATCGACCAAGATCGAACTACGCATGACATATTGCTAGTCTGATGATTGTTTATTGGTTTTATTGGCCCACAACCTCGAGGGTTGTAAAGTCTTTAACCCTTTCCACAACAATCCCTGGTTTTTACGACCCTAAGATAGCCTATTGAAAGCATTGTGGGAAAAGGAGAAAATGCTGGTAACCAGCATTTTCTCCTTTTCCCACAATCTTTTCAACCCTGCTGGATTCAAATTTCAAATTTGAGTAACCTTTTTTTTGTCGTCTGCAAGTGCTTTCAACTTGGACCAGTCTAAAATTTTGTCGTTTGGTAAAGGGGTTCGTAGTATTCATTTTTCAAAACGTGTCAGATAATGAAAATTTATATAGGCCATTGTTTTCCACGCATGTTGACGTGTACTTTTAGAAGAGTAGAAAACATAGTGGGAAAAGGAGAAAATGCTGGTTGCCAGAATGTTTCAGGCCTCTTCCTCTGGGTTGTAAAAACAGGGATTGTTTGGTAAAGGATGAAAAGACAAAACATTTCGGGAATAAGAGCAAATGTTGGTAACCGGCATTTTCTCCTTTTTCCACCATATATATATATTTTTTTTTCCATATATGTGCAGTAAAAACATCGGCCAGATTGGTGGAAAGTTTTGATTGAAGGATTTAAGTCACGTGGCTTGTACAGGTAGACTTCCGGTAGAACTTTTTTTTTTCAATGTTTTTACAAGACATCGTATTCAAATATAAAATACAACCTCTATCTTATAGGCTCCAAATTGGTCTAATGGTCAGGGGAGTCGACTCGGGAACTCGAAGACCTGAGATCGAGCCGCGCCAGCTCCAGAAAAAAAAAATGGACATAAAGAGGGGGTAAAAAGAGAAAGACACTTGGTTAGAGAAACCAGAAGCTGGATAGAAAACGGGTTCAAAAGACACTTGGATAGGCGATGGGGGGATCCAGGGAAATTACCTTTTACTACTCTGTGCATTTGGAATTATCTGTTTTATTATAGAAGTGTTTAATAAAATAATTTTAAAGTTATATTTTTTTTTTCCAAAGATGAAGTAAGAACACAGAAGTATACAGAGAAAATGTTTTATTTCTAAAAATTAAATGTTAAAATATACAACAAAATATTATCCAAATATCAAATTCAAAAACTTTAACCCTTTACCACACTATCCAGACTTAACCCTGAAGAAGAAGGCTATAGGAAACATTTTGAGAAATGGAGAAAATGCTGGTAACCAGCATTTTCTCCTTTTCCCAACATGTTTTGTAACCTATCAAAGACTTAAATTATCTTTTAACTCATTACCAAACTACAAAATTTTAGACTTGTCCAAATCGAAAGTATTTGCAGACAACAATATGTATGTCACTCAAAAATTGAAAATTGACTTTAGAAAAATAGAAAACATTGTGATAACGATCAAACAATCCAGAGTTTTAACAACCCCTGGAAAGAATCATTATGAAAACGTCGTGGAAAAAGGAAAAAATGCAGATAACCCACATTTTCTCCTTTTCCTACAAATGTTTTTTTACTCCGGGGTCGTTAAAAGCCGGGACTGTGTGGTAAAGAGTTAAACTACTACATTTCAGTTGACCCTTGCAAATGCTTTCAATTCACTAAAGTCCAAAGTTTTGCTCATTGGTAAAGAGTTAACTTGTTACCAAACACAAAATTTATGACAGGTCAAAATTGAAAGTGATAGCAGACGACAAACTAAACATGGCTCAAATACTGGAATTTGTTCTTTATAGATGAAAAAAACATTGTGGGAAAAGCAGAAAATGCTGCTTACCAGCTTTTTCTCCTTTTTTCACAATGTTTTCATAATGCTTCTTTCCAGACGTCATTAAAACTTGGGATTGATTGGTAAAGGGTTAAATTAGGAATAATGCTACAGAAAATATGGTGGGAAAAGGAGAAAATGCTGATTACAAACATTTTCCCCTTTTCCCACTGTTTTGTATCCTTTCACACACAATTATCATTGTTTAAACCTATTGAATTCGTAGGCAGTATAATCATGCCTTCACTCTTTACCGAACGACAAAAGCGTAGACCAGCCCGAATTGAAAGCATTTGCAGACGACAGCATAAGTATGGCTCAAAAATTGATATGTCTTGGAAAGGGTAGAAAACATTGTGGAAAAAGGAGAAAATGCTGGTTACCAGCATTTTCTTCTTTACCTACAATGTTTTCAAAAGGCTTCTTTCTCAGGGTTATTAAGTCTGGATTGTGTGGTTAAAGGTTAAAGAACAGTCTACAACATTGTCACAGAGCTCCAGATGAATGTGAGTGATGGTATTTTAAATCCTATATTTCTCTTCGAAACCCTATGTTGTGGGCACTCATTAGAATTGTCTTGATGAGACGATTCTAATGAGAACCAAAAACACTGGGATAAGTAGGGAATAATTACTATTTTCCATTTTGAAATAAAAATCAATCCCTCTTTCTGGAGCTCTCTTTTCATCTGAAAAAAAGGCTCATCACACAAATACAAAAATCTTTAACTCTTTATCAAAATGACAAAATTTTGGACTTGTCCAAATTCAAAGCATTTGCAGACAGCAGGTTCAGTGTGGCTAAAAAATGATGGAGTTTGTTTTTTAATGGGGTAGAAAACATTGTTAGAAAAGGAAAAAATGATGGTTACCAGCATATTTTCCTTTACTTACAATGTTTTCAAAAGTCCTCCTCCTAAAGGTCTTTAAAACTCTGAAATGTCCGATAAAGGCTTAAAGAAATTATTGAAAGGATTAACTCATTACCAAATGACAAAATCTTAGGTTTGTCCAAATCGAAAGCATTTGTAGACGAAAAAATAAAAGTGACTGAAAATTTGAAATTTGTTTTGTGAAGTATGGAAAACATTGTGAGAAAAGGAGAAAATGCTGGAGACAATGTTTTCTAAAGGCTTCTTTCTCAAGCTTGTCAAAAGTAGGGATTGTGTGGTAATGGGTTAAAACAACAAAATTTAACATTTGCCCAAACTGATGACAAATTGAACATAGCTTTGACAATGCAATTTGTCGCACATGAGGTAGAAAACAACGGGGAAAAGAGAAAATGCTAGTTACAAGCATATTTACCATTTTCCGTAGTGTTTTCAAGAAACTTATATCATTCAGTTTAAAAAAAACAGCTGGTTTGTGAATATGTCAAGAACATTACAATAACCGTATCCCATATGTTTACCACACAATCCTGACTTTTGACGACCATGAAATAAAAGCCTTTTGAAAACATAGTGGGAAAAAGACAAAATGCTGGTCACAAGCATTTTCTCCATTCCCACAATGTTTTATGGACTATCTGATGCGAATGACATAATTTGTGCCCAAATATAAATTTTATCTGCAAGTGCTTTCAAATTGGTCTAAATTTGTACCAAATGATAAAATTTTAGATTGGTCCAAATTGAAAGCACTTGTAGATGACAAAATAAACACAATTCAAAAATTGAAATTTGTTTCCAGAAGGGTAGAAAACATTGTGGGCAAAGGCGAAAATGCTGGTTACCAACATAAATAAATATTCTCTTTGGGAAAGAGTTAAAAAATGGCCGGCTTGATAAAGCATTAAGTGTTTACCACACAATCCTGTTTTTGATGACCCTGAAATAAAAGCCTTTTGAAAACATAGTGGGAAAAAGAGAAAGTGCTGGTAACAAGCATTTTTTCCTTTCCCACAATGTTTTATGGACTATCTGATGCGAATCACTTCATTTGAGCCCAAATATAAATTTTATATGCAAGTGCTTTCAAATTGGGTCTAAATTTGTACCAAATGACAAAATTTTAGCTTGGTCCAAATTGAAAGCACTTGCTGGTGACAAAATAAACACAACTCAAAAACTGAAATTTGTTTCCAGAAGGGTAGAAAACATTGCCGGCAAAGGAGAAAATGCTGGATACCAGCATAAATAAATATTCTCTTTGGGAAAGATTTAAAGAAGGGGCTGGCTTGATAAAGCATTAACTCTTTACTAAACAACAAATTTTTGGACTGGACCAAATTCAAAGAATCTACAGACAACAAATTAACTCTTGATGATAAGATGATTTCTGACTTTGATAGCGTAGAAAATATTGTGGGAAAAGCAGAAAATGCTGGTTTACCAGCATTTTCTCCTTTCCCCACAATGTTTTCTATAGGTTTTTTTTTTTTTTGTATTCAGTGATGTTAAAAGTCGTGATCCTGTGGTAAAGAGTTTAAACTTTGACAATTACCGTCACAATCATCACAATACAGATATTTTTTCCAGACTAAAAAAAAATGTACCTTCAAATTAGAAAAACATCCGAAGAGGCCAAATACAATATGGATCCAATGATAGAATTTATCTTTCAAGACATTTAACTCTGTACCACACAATCCCGACTTTCGACACCCCTGGGAAAGAAGCCTTTTGAAAACATTGTGGGAAAAGGACAAAATGCTGGGAGCCAGCATGTTCTCCTTTTCCCACAATGTTTTCTTCCCTATGATAGGGAGATTCCACATTATGAACAAAACAACACTATAGGGACAAAGAGCACTTTAGCCATTTTACACAATGTTTTCAATAGCCCATTATCTGCCATGCGACACATTTGCTTAAAATGTCAACCGTGATTATCCTGTGCACTTCGTGCAGACTAATCCTAAACAAAACTTTCCATTTTTATGTAATTCTCTGATTTGTGCAAGTTTATTGAAGGGCAAAATCCCATGTTTTCATAAAGTGCTGTCACAGGTAAGTGTACGTGGACTGTACAGGCTAATCTGAGACGACACTTTACACAAAATTAATGTCTTAACCCTTTACTCCATAGATACTCATTTTGACGTATCAACAACAGAGAGCATTTGGACTGGCCAAAAATTTTGTTGTTTGGTAAAGAGTTAAGCACAAAATGTACAGAATGCATAAAGTTTTGGCCGATGTCAGCCTGCGCAATCCTTGCAGGCTGTCCTGAGCCAGAACTATTTGCAGATGCATTAAACCCCCTTTTCACAGAGCATGGCTGTTTTTTTTTTTTTTTAACCCTTTACTCCATAGATACTCATTTCTAGGCATTGCTTGTAGGAGCCTTTGAAAAACATTGTGGCAAAAGGTGAAATTGCTCGTGACGAGCAATTTCACCTTTTGTCACAATGTTTTCTAGGCTATCAAAAGGCGTCATATATACATAAGAAACAGCTTCTTCCTTGTTGTTATTTAGGGTCAATCAGAGATACCATATAAATGACTTACAGGGTAAAGGGTTAAAACAATAGTTGTATAAAAGGTCAAATCAACATTATAATCACATCACAATACAGTTGGTTGGTTGTATTGGGGTTTAACGCCACTTTAACAGCTAAGGTCATATCATGGCGGTCGGTGACGCACATGTTTTTGCTGGCTTTCTCACACCAGTACTAACACAACTTTCTTTCCAAAGCCACCAACTACTTTTCTCACTTGCTCCAGCAGAGGTTAGAGGCGAAAATACGCCAGAAAGAAAGTTCGCCTCAGCCTGGTATCGAACTCACAACCACCAGGTCATGTGTCTGACACGCTAACCACTGAGCCATTCTAGCGGGCACATCACAATACAGACTGCATTAACTCTTCACCAAAAACCAAAATTTTAGACTGATCCAAAACAAAAGCATTTTTTAGATGACAGTTTAGTTGCAGCTCAAATGATGAAATGAATCTTTGGCACACTAGAATGTATTGAAGGAATAAGAGAAAACGCTGGTTACCACTATTTTCTCTTTTCCACGAAACAAATCAATGTGGCTGAAATCTAACATATTTGCCTTTAACCCTTTCCCAAACAAAACCTGCTTTTTACGGGTCTGGAATAGTAGCCTTTTGAAAACATTGTGGGAAAAGGAGAAAATGCTGGTAACCAGCATTTTCTCCTTTTCCCACAATGTTTTCTACCCTTCATAAAACAAATTTCAAATTTTCAATCACTTTTGTTTTGTTGTCTGCAAATGCTTTCAGTATGGAAAAACCTAAAATTTTGTCGTTTGGTAATGAGTTAAGTAAGCATCTTATCAATTCGTCACATTATTTTCATCAGTTGCAATAAAAAAGATAGGGTACAAAACATTGGATGAATAATATCGTCGATGTACTTCCAAAACCTCCTAACTACAGCTTGTAACATGCTGTAGTTATGAGAATTTGGAAGTACACCGACAATATGACAAATTTGTAAGCAAAGGCTCTATCGTTGAAGGTCTGTGAAATTTCCCTCATAGGCCAAAAAGCTATGACATTACAGTTCTTTTTTAATTCCATGCAGTAACAAGCCAAAGCATCACTCCATTGTCCAATATTCCAAGCTGGAAAGATTCAGTCTGATACCCATCTCTACATCACATTGTCTTCCTGAAAATAGAAAACAAAATTCACATACATTTCTCGCCATACAATCCCTACTTTTGACGCCCCTGAGAAAGAAGCAAATTGTGGAAAAAGAAGAAAATGCTGATTACCAACACTTTCTCCTTTTTCCACAATGTTTTCTACCCTTTCCAAATCAAATTTCGATTCTTCGGTCACATTTATTTTGTCATCTGCACATGCTTTCAATTTGAACCAGTCTAAAACTTTGTAGTGTGGTAAAGAGTTAACTCATTACCACACGAGAAAAATTTAGACTGGTCCAAATTGAAAGCATTTGCAGACGACAAAATAAAGGTGACTGAAAAATTGAAATTTGCTCTAGGACAGGTAGAAAACACTGTGGGAAAAGGAGAAAATGCTGGTTACCAGCATTTTCTCCTTTTCCCACAGTGTTTTCAAAAGGCTTCTTTCTCAGGGGCGTCAAAAGTAATGGGTTAATTGCCTTTTACAACTACAGTCGCCCTTACAGGCTATGAAGATCCAACATGAGACTGCATGTTTACTACATTATGTGACTGACCTGGGCTCTACACCTACTATTATGTTCTGTCAAAAGAAAGTTTCCCAAATTTAATTGCCTTTGCAACCGATGAAGATCCAAGATCAGACAGCATGTTAACTACAGACTGACTTGAGATCTAAACCATCATTCTGTCTGGTCTAAAGAAAGTTTCCAAACTTTAGTTGCCTTTGCATTTAATTAAATCTTTACCACACGACAAAATTTCAGTGGTTCAAATTGAAAGCATTTGCAGAGGACAAAATAAAGGTGAATGAAAAATTGAAATTTGTTCTGGGAAGGGTAGAAAACAATGTGGGAAAAGGAGAAAATGCTGGTTACCAGCATTTTCTCCTTTTCCCACAGTGTTTTCAAAAGGCTTCTTTCTCAGGGGTGTCAAAAGTAGGGATTGTGTGATAATGGGTTAAGATCCAACATCAGACTGCATGTATACTGTAGACTGACCCGAGATCTACATCAACCATTCTATTCTGTCAAAAGGCAGTTTCACAAGTAAAATTCTTTTGCATCCAGCAAAAGATCAAAGATCAGACAACATGTTTTCTACAGACTGACCTGGGACCTAGGCTGACCACTGCAGTGACATTCTGTTCGAAAGTAATTTTTGAAATGGCGATTCAGGGATGTGGAATTCCTATGCCCGACTTGCCCAACTCGGGACTTTCTGCCTGCCAACAAGTGAATTTTTCTAGAGCACTTGTCCACAGGCAAGTGAATTTCTGAGCCAAACCAGATAAGGAAATGTCATATTTATATCAATGATGATCCTCAAACGCTCTATTTATTCCAAGTTCTGCATAACCTGTGTTGAAATAAACACCTTCAAGGTACAAACTAAATGTATTGACCCCATGTGAGGCCTCTTGCTACATGCAGTTGCTGTGGGGGAAAAAAAGGACAAGTAAACTTTAAATGCGGACAAGTAGGAAATTCAGTCCAACTTGTCCGTGGGCAAGTGGGAAAATTCCAAAACTGCACACCCCTGCCCTAAGACAGCCCATATTTCCTAAATGAAAATATCACTTTGTTTACTTGTACTACACACTTTCAAGGTAAATGCGTGACTAATGTTTACAATGCGAAAATACATGTATGAACATAAAAGTTGGCTAAAAGGCAAAAGGTAAAGCTTCTATTGATATTTCTGTTGATTGAATTGGGTTATAGACAATTAGATCACTACTTAACCCATTACCACACAATCCCTACTTTTTATGACCCTGAGAAAGACGCCTTTAGAAAACATGGTGGGAAAAGGAGAAAATGCTGGTCACCAGCATTTTCTCCTTTTATCACAATGTTTTCAAATCTACAATTTAAGCCAGACTTAATTAATCATCTGTAAATGCTTTGCATTTGGTCAAGTCCAAAACTTTGCCTAAACCCTAACCACACAAGAAATTTTAAACCGTTCCAAATTGACGACATTTTCAGACGACAAAATAAAGGTGACTGAAAAATTGAAATTTACTCTGGGAAGGGTGGAAAACATTGTGGGAAAAGGAGACAATGTTGGTTACCAGCATTTTCTCCTTTTCCAAAAATGTTTTCTTAAGGCTTCTTCTTCAGGGTCGTCAAAAGTAGGGATTGTATAGTAATGGGTTAAGACAAAATATGACCACATACCTCTGTCCAATGTTCATCTCCAACCAGTCACAGAATTGACTCCATCTCCTGTTTTACACCACTGTCAGTTTCACCAGTATACCAGTTACATCATGGCAACAGCTAACTTGTTATCTGTTTTCTGGATTTCATCAAGCTTAGACCAGGATTAGCCATTGTCGTTCCCCAGGATACACCCATGAAAAACCAACACTGCCACTGAGAAACACACCCAGAATCTCTATATACATGTAACATAGCTGGAAATAGGTTCACCATGTCACCTATAAATAGACAAGATTATTACAAGTTAATAAAAGCTCTAGAATACAAGAATTATTGCAATCAAAATTGTTATTACTGAAAGAATTTGTGGAAAACAAAATTGCAATGCTGTTTTAACTCTTTACCAAATGACAAAATTTCAGATTGGTCCAAATTGAAAGCACTTGCAGATGACAAAATAATCAAAACTCAAAAATTGAAGTTTGTTTCCAGCAGGGTACAAAACATTGTGGGAAAAGGAGAAAATGCTGGTTAACAGCATTTTCTCCTTTTCCCACCATGTTTTCTGAAGGCTTCTTTCTCAGGGTCGTCAAAAGTAGGGATTGTGTGGTAACAGGGATCTCCTTTGACCCGGGACCTCGGGTTTTGACGCTTGAAAATCGTTAGTGACCCCGATTTGACGCTCGAAAAAAATACCATAAACGTCAAATTGACGCACACGAATTCTGGCCTAAGCGTCAACCATATAAGCCGTAGGCGTGATTAAAACGTAATCAGATAATATGGCCGACCGTCAAATTCTTATCAGTGTTGCATATTGAACACTTCCGAAACTGTGAAATCGGCCTACGCCAACTTGATTGTGATATATCGGGTATCCTAAGCTGTTAACCCTTGCATCTCCCTTAACTTTCGATACACGAAGATCAGATAACGGTGGCGCATTGGCCAGTTACCGGGTACGCCTGTTCTATAAATAGAATACATTCATGAACAATCGCAATTTTTTGGATACTGTGGTGCAGAAAAAATTACATGTAAGCGAAGTTATACTTTCGTTTATCAAGTAAATTTGACAGCGTCAAACGCGATTTTTTTTTTGAAATAGCTCTACTTGACCTTTTAAATTTAAGTGGCCTTACAGAATTCTTTTCTCATAAATTTCTTTACCAAATGACAAAATTTTAGATTGGTCCAAATTGAAAGCAATTGCAGATGACAAAATAAACATAACTCAGAAATTGAAATTTGTTTCCAGAAGGGTAGAAAACATTGTGGGCAAAGGAGAAAATGCTGGTGACCAGCACTTTTCTCCTTTACCCACAACGTTTTCAAAAGGCTTCTATCTCAGTGTTGTAAAAACCTGGGAATGTTTGGGAAAGGGTTAATAACGGTTTCTCGTGTCACTATTTGGTTCATACAAAACCAAAACTTTATCGAAAGCTGGTTCCCAAGAAAGACCTAAGTCTGAATTCACTAACTATTCTTGAGAACGTTCTTTGTGTGATTCTACAAGACTTTCCAAATATGAAAGTACCACAACTTCTGATTGGCTAAACCATTTGGTTTAGCCAATCAGAAGTTGTGTTACTTTCATATTTGGAAAAATCTGGAGAATAAGACTAATGACTGTGTGGTAATTTAATTCATATCGACAGAACAAATTGATACTAATGTCCAACATACAAATATATCAAAAGATTCACAAAGCATTTTCAATTTTTTTGAAAAACAAGATTTCAATAAAATCTCTTCAAATTTTAGAAAAGTATTTAACCTGTGCCTATTTCTGAAACTGGTGATAGATTAATAGATTAATTCCTCTCCCACTGCCGACAATATTTTTGGTGATGGCTATGCTGAAAAGCAGCCGGTGACTTTGAAAGAATATTTTGCGAAGTACCGTGTTTTGGTGCGTATAACACACACATTTTTTCAGCTCTGAATAATGTCAAACTGGGGACTGCGTGTTATACACTACTGTAGGCCAAACCGAGTTTTTCTCCGCCTTGGAATTCGGTCGTATACCTGTTCGAAGTGGGTGGGGTGGGGGGTAGGTACAAAACGGCAAAGTTCTCTCGCCACAGCCTTAACTTTCGTCATCATCCCATTTCAACTTTTAGCAATTTAAAAAAAAAAACATTATGTTTTATCTTTGTTAAAATGTACTTGTACATTATTAATTTGTGGATTAAGATTCGTAATTTCCCGATTCTATCAGCCATTTTGGCAATGCCGAACGTACCCCGGAATGATAAATATTGATTTACTGTTATCGTCTGATTCGTCTCATTTTTTTTTTTTTATTCTTTGTTAATAGCAAAAATTGAACAATTATAAAAGAGTAAAATAATGATTCCGCAAGAAATGAATGATTTAAAAATATAATTTATATTTATCGTTACTTTATACAAAAACTGTGATTTACATCATATAGATCTATGTTTATTTCACACCTGTCACATTTGTCGATCGAGGTGAGAAAATAGGGAGATTAACTACGATATGGTCGTCAGTTCAATATGTGAATTTGCAACATGTCATAAGCTGGCATGTTTTTATAATCCCCCGAGTACACATCGAATCATTACTATTTCCACTTTGTTTAAAAATGGTTATTTCCCTTTGATAAAGTCCCGCCATTTACAATTTTTCAAGACGACGACCTAAGCTTCACATGTTACGATATTTTGGTCAATTTTTGATGCGTGTTGTACATCCGAACAACCTTTTTTGCTCGGATCTGATGCTGAAAAAGGCATGCGTGTTATACATGCCTGCGTGGTATACACAGCGTTTTACGGTAGTGGAAAAAAACAAACTCGAAGAAAGCATAGATAGGTGCACTGGCCAACTTGATGTAACTGAAATAATGTTGAAAACTGCATTAAAGTGATTAAACACCATAAATTCAAACAAGCAACCAGCATTTTCTTTCTCTTAATGTTTTTTCTATACTTTCAATTCCCATCATTAACTCTATCAAACAACAAATTTTTGGACTGGACCAAATTCAAAGCATCTGCAGGCAAAAAATTGAATCTTGGTAATCTGATGATTTCTGACTTCAATGGGATAGAAAATATTGAGAAAAAAGGAGAAAATGCTGGTTTCCAGCATTTTCTCCTTTTCCCACAATGTTTTCTATAGTTTTCTTTCTTGGGGTCGTTAAATGTCGCGATCATTATGTGGTAAAAGATTTAAACCACAATTCATTTGTCATCTGCAAATTTTTTATGCTTTTGATGGACATGGTTGGGTCTAAAATTTTGTTCTCTCATACACGGGAAATCCTTCACTTATCCTCTACCACACAATCCCAATTTCACGAGCCTGAAAGAGAGGGCATTTGAAAACATTGTGGGAAAGGTAGCCATCAATTTCTCCTTTTCTCTCAATGTTTCCTACCCTATCAAGAAATCATTCTTTGCATCAATTTCTCCTTTTCTCACAATGTTTCCTCCCCATCAAGAAATCATTATTTGCATAGTCAATATAGTTGGATATATACTAATATACATGCTTATTTCAACAATAAGTCAATTACATGTATTTTCACAACTGTCTCTGTACCCAGAAGAATCGAACAGCCAAAACCTGATATCAACTTTGGGCACAGTTATCTGTACTAAACTGTGGGTAGAAGGTAAGTACAGGTAAGTGCTAGAATGTCTGATAACTCTCAATAACAGCAAAAATAAGGTGTTCCTATCCCTATGAACACATTGTGAAAAACATTACTTTTTACACCACATTTCACTTTACCCAAAGATACAAGACAATTTTTCAAAATCAAAGAACTGCTTAACTCATTACCATACAACAAAATTTTAGGTTTGTCCAAATCGAAAGCATCTGCAGACAACAATATAAATGTGACTGAAAATTTCAAATTTGTTTGTGAAGGGTAGAAAACATAGTGGGGAAAGGAAAAAATGTTGCGTTCCTTGTGTTTATATTATATAGGGGAGATTTTTTTTTCATGTTTTATCATTTATTTTGGTTATAGAATGTCAAAGTCCTGTGGTTTTTGCTTCAGTATCAGATGAATCCCATTCTTCTTTCTACTGCATGGTTTATTTTAGATAAAAGTGATTTTTTGGTAATTTACTTTTAGAATAATTAGGTTTACACATTATCCACGTAAAGTGCATCGGATACGTGTCGTACATACGGGCCCAATCAAATTCTTGATAAGGTTCTCTGTATTTTGAAGCTTATTTAATGCACCTTCTGGTAGATAAAAGTACACATTTCCAGCCAAAAAAACAAGATCTCAGCTGAATGATTATACTGGTTTTTCCTTGCTCATATTGCATACACTCTTAACCATGTTTAATCATTTAACCAGGACATAAACGAAATATCCAAAATTATTGATTGATAAAAAAAAAAGCAATATTCAAGGCAGCAATGTTAGTATCAGTCAATTAATAAAAGGACTCGTAAAACCGTGCAATATTTATGATATACTAGGGATCATATATACGATCCAGTGCTCGCGCTGCCAATCGACATTATCGACATTTGTCGATTTATTAATTCAGATGTCGATTAATTCTTCCAATTGTCGATAAAAAGTGTCGATTAATTTATTCCCCAAAAAGTCGGGTAAAATTTGGTTTACATTCCTAGATCACAGCTTAATTTGCGCCGGAAATGCGTGTTAATCGCTTGTTTCACACCTCGGCGGACACAGACTTGGGCAATCAACAGGGTCACAATGGGCTGGTATATTATACAACAGGTGTCATATTACTCTAAGCTGCTAATTGGCCATTATTGTTCATTTCTTCTTAAATTTTGATTGACCATGTTAACTGACGCAGTGATAGAAGGGAACCAATCAGATGTTACTACTTTGACAGTAAAGAATTGAAAGTCACGTAACAAATTTCGGTTTATACGCGAGACCTCACATAAGAAGATACGGAAAAAAAAACATTATCCGCTTAACTTGTGTAAAATGACAAGATTTGAAGTTACTTGCTACCCTTATTGATAATTATAGTCAAATCACGCGGAAATCCCTATCCACAAATCAACACGCGTGAAAAAATGCCCGATGCAAAAAAACACGGAAACCCATGACGCAACAAAATGTTCCTCGTGACATTAACCGATCAGAGTCCCTTTAGACCGTCTTCGGCTTTTTAATGACTTTAAACAGTAGATTTTCATAGGTATCTTACTTTAACAGAGTTTTGTGCAGCAAATCATCAATATTGACAACTTAGCCTCTAGCAGAGAACAATTATTGTCATACCATTATGACATCTTACCCCTAGATTTACAGCTCAGTGGGTAAGTGTACCCTTGAAACAAGAAAAGCTACTGGGATAACTGTTCACTTATGTAAGTCTTCTGCACTATTTATGTGCTATCGAGTGAATGACTTTTTGTTTACACATACATACCTACCACACTGACTTAATTTGAAAATAATTGAGGTTAAAGTATAATAAAGGCAGGTAATCATGTAATAGTAAATTTTCTCCATTTACTTGTGCATATCATTTATTATGATAATTAAAAAAAAAGGTTGTTTGGTAAAGAAGAATTCTCAAAAGTCCTTATGTTTTATGCAATTTTGTGGAAAAAGGAGCACTTTCCCAGGAAGTAGTGCTTAACAAATTTTGCTTTTTCCCCCTCAATATTTTCTGCAATGTAAGATTAAAAAAAATGTGTTATATGTTAAAAGAGTAACCTTTCATCAAAGGAAACCAAGAAATCAGTCTTTTTGCTTTTATGCAAATCTTGTGGGAAAATGAGCACTATCCCAGAAAATGGTATGGAGCAAATGTTCCTTTTCCCCCAATACTTCTACAATATAAGATTAAATATATAGGTGATTTATTATTATTATTATTGACATAATAATGTGAATGAAAGTTTGAAACTATGAGTTAAAAGTATGTTCAATACTAAATGTGCATATTTTTTTTTTAAACCAACTTCACACGGTTATTTTGTCTATTATTTTTAGTAAGAAAAAGTTGTTGGCCATTATTTTACTTGGGCCAGAGCTAGCACTGACGATCCATTGATACACGAACCATGGGCCTAAATTGTACAGGCCGAAATTGTAATGGGCCGAAATTGTAATGGGCCGAAATGTCTAATCGACTACCAATCCCATTCAACTGTAGTTACTAGCCCGTAATAATTATGTATGAGAAAATTTCTTCATAAACATTGACGACTTAATAACAATATACTCTTTTATATTACCTGTACATAAGCTATCAAGCTCTACTACTCGCGGTTTGAATATAATCTCAAACCACGTTTTTGGGTTAAATGCGAGGACGGCCATCTTTTTTCTTTGGCTTGCTTGATATCTTTATCGCTGATTGGTAGACTGATTTGGAGGGGGTGGAGGAAGATTCGGACCCAAGAAGATTCGGCCCAACACGAAATCTTGAGAAGATTCGGACCCAAGAAGATTCGGACCACCTACGAGAAGATTCGGCCCAAGGTAGAAGAAGATTCGGCCCTAATTCTAATAACAGTATATAGTCAAGGCAATTTCCATAATTATCTTGTAATTATACGGTTTACTTTAATTACATAAAGGAGAATGTCCAAGTTTAGAGTTACTTTGATACAGGTTTTGTCCCACTTTATTGTTAGGTAATGTATGTTTGCATACATAGCAAGATGAAAAGAAAAAATTACACTATTTGTAAATGATTATACGGTATGTGAAGATAGTTGAACGTACATGGACTACAATAATTTTTTTCACAGTTTGATGGTGAATGAAATAGCGGACTGCAATTTTCACACTTTGGAGATGTTTTTGCAGTACTTGTCATAGATAAGCGATTTGTAATTGTATTGATGTATTATGAATGGTATGTCTTGGTTTACTAATTGTTGATATTGTCCTTTTTAAAAAAAAGTTCTCATATGACAGGGTAGATAAATTTGATGGTTAGTATTGTATAATGAATGTGCATCAGATTCATTATTAATATATGACCTGGAGATCGTGATCAGATAACGCAGAAAGAAAAATTTGATTAACTGGATGCACCGCTATATTACATTTTTTTATTGCTATATGTGTGATCTTATTATGTACATGAAAACATTAGCAAAAAAAGGTTTTTATCTAGTTAGGACAAATACCGTCCAGTATCACGAATGTATCAATATGCAGACTGTAAGGCCTATAATCTGACAACTCCGACTACAAAGGACACCGTGAAAGAAGGGTTTTGAAAAGAAATTGTTTGCTTTTTTTCTCCTTTATCTACATCGTTTTCGTATGTTCTTGCTGCATCTTGCAGGTCTTTCAGCATGGTACAATGTTCTAAAAATCGTCTGCAAATGTCACTTTCATGATCATTGTCTGGGACGGATAAGAAAGGGTGCATTCTGATCTTGTCTGCATTCACCTTTATAAGATCGCCAAATTACTATTTGGTTCGTCAGAAAAATCTTAATTTAGGAATTGTTTTTAGTCAATTACATCTTGTCGGGGTAGTGACGCTAGATCAGACTGCAGTAAATTGCTATTCGGTCTTGAAACCACACCGCTTTGCTATGTCTATATATTACTGCTTGGTATGTTAGAAAATCTCTTAATCTAGTTCCTGGTTTTTGTTAATTGGATATTATAGAGAGTGTGGTGCAAGATCAGACTGCAGTAAATTACCATCCGATCTTAAAGACCAGATTGTAATTCTGTGTATTATGATGTTGAAGTACACTCTTCGCAAAGGCGAGTAAAACGGGGTGCAGGGTTTAATCCTATTACAGTCAAACAAGCGTTATCAGTTTGTGAAGTGATATTGTTGATTGACTTGGAGAAGGTGTATAATTATGTTATCGAATTTTTCATAGTTTTGATTTTCCTGAGAAAAATTTATCTTTCGTCTTTTTAACGTTTGTATGGCTATGCCAATCATGGAGAGATTGCTGGCAGTCAATGTTTTCTCCATTTTCCAAAATGTTTTATATCTCTTCAAAAGAATCCCAACAAATGAGCCAGATTCAATTTCTCCATTGCAAATGATTTTTTTTTTTTTTTTTTGACAAGTCTACATTTTCCAAGTTGTTAAAAAAAATTAGTTAATGTCCGATATCTTAATGTGCATAAAATCATGAATGGTGAGAATTTGCTGGTGGCCAGCATGTTTCTTAAATTATCTTACAATTCATTTTTTTTTTTTTTTTTTTTCACAGTCAACTCTTGAGCCATATTAAATTGTCGACTCAAAATGTTTTGAAATTGACAAGTTCACACCTTTCTTCTGTCTACATTTTTCATTTGAAGAAGTAATAGGTAAAATCAATGCATTTATTACTCAATTACAGGAATTTCATGACAAGAGTGCTTTCGCCAAATAAAGTGCAAATACAATTTAAAACCATTTTTTTCAATGTATCAGTAAAAACGTCCCAGAACAAAGAGAAAATTACGCTCCTAAGTTATTAAATCAAACAAAACATACAGCAAATAATACAAAAAGAAAATAATAATGAAAAGAAATGAACTGAGTTCTCTCTATTTCTCAAGGATTGGGCCAAATCTTCTCCAAAAAAGGGATGAGAAGTACACCACTAAAATCAGCAAATAATGGCCTTAGCAGAACACGGTAATAATCATAACATTCTGCAAAACAATATGGGCGATTAAGATTACTAAAACGTTTAATAATAACTAGTCCAATCAGGTATTTTCAGTGATAAAAGCAATATAATACAACATGGGCCGAATCTTCTCACCTGCTGGGCCGAATCTTCTCGAAAATCGCTGGAAGGCCCTGGGCCGAATCTTCTTGGGTCCGAATCTTCTGACATCCATTTGGAGGTATGTCTAAATTGACCAATCAAAAACACGTACATCTAGCAGTTGGAAATTGAGAACAATTTATGGTCTAAGGGAAACAACTCGTACTTTTTTACGGCTTGAAGAGTAAAAGAGTTGCCTCCCTTGTAAGAATGAACAGCCTAAAACGGCAAACGAGTTACAAGATGCTCGAATACGTCAAAAGAACGATCGGAACGAGAAGGATTTTTTTCTTTCTCTTAACGAAAAGAAATTGATCGTATCTTTAAGATATGATAATAAATAAATATTTCTAGAGATATCATAGTGCCAAATCTATATAACAGAAAGCGCGATTAATGACATGTATTGCTTTTAAACGAGACGATAATCTCCCTTGTATTAAATAACAGTAGGAAACATAACCGCCACACTTTCAAATTAAGATTGCCGAAGTTAGACTTTATCAGATATTAAAATTGAACGCGGTGAGAAATAATTTGGTCGTTAATGTAGTAGACCCCTAATACCTCTAGTGCTGCAGTACATAAAGTTTTCTTAACTGATAGTTGATAAATACGGATTTATACAGGTATAATACTTTTGAACATTTTTAACCAACCAGAAATTTCTTCATGGCTATCTTGAAAATAGTTGAAGATACTTTTGTTAGTTTTCCAGAAAAGGGAGGTAATTACTATCTCTCTTTGTAATGAAAATATAGTGGTTTTAAATTTATAAATGATAATTCTAGAAAAGACAAAAAGGGAAAAGTGGCTTGGTTAACGCTTTCCCAAACGACAAAATTTTGGACTAGATTAAATTGAGAGCATTTGCAGACGACAATTCAACTCTTGCTGAAAAGAGGATTTCTGTCTATGATAGGATAGAAAACATTGTGGGAAAAGGAGAAAATGCTGGTTACCAGCATTTTCTCCTTTTCCCACAATGTTTTCAAAACGCTACTTTTCTAGACCCGTAAAAACCAGGGATTGTTTGGGAAAGGGTTAAAGTAGTACAATAACACTCTTTTTCAATCATAGCAAATTTTGTAGGATAATATTATTGTGGAAATAGCTGTTTTCTAATGGGGTCTATTGCGTTATTTAAAATGCACGAACGAATGAATCAATGAATGAATGAATGAAACCCGAAAGATTACTAATATTTGACTTACAAGTAGGCATCTTTCTATTTTTTTTTTTTTTTTTTGTGAGCTTTTTTCTCTCACTCCAGAGATCGTAAATTTTAACTTATTATAAATCTATTCGATACCCACTTAACCCTCTCCCAAACAACAAAATTTTAGACTGGTCCAAATTGAAAGAACTTGCAGACAACAAAATTAATGTTACTCAAAAAGCAAAATTTGTTTCCAGCAGGGAAATAAACATTGTGGGAAAAGGAGAAAATGCTGGTTACCAGCATTTTCTCCTTTTCCCTCAGTGTTTTCAAAAGGCTTCTCTCTCAAGGCCATAAAAACCAGGGATTGTTTGGTAAAGTGTTTTAGCATTAGGCTAATAGCTTGACCATTCTAAATCTTTACTTTTCAAACTGCTAAAAAAGCTCAGGTGGAAGAGTTGTAAAATTCTTTGTCTTGTTACTCGTGATGACTCAAGTCTATTAAGAGGTGAAGAGTGAACGACAACCCGTTTGAAAAAGAATGAGACGTAAAATCGCCGCTCGTACTTAAGCTGACTGTCTTGCTGTTGATCGATGTTAAATGAGAAGACTAATAAAAGACAACGTCATTATCTTTACAGCTTGCACTGAAATTTGGATATCATTTCAGGCTCGAACACTGGTACACCCGTTGAAAAAAGGCCGGTCGGCCATGCGTATCTAAACTAGTCCACCTCATTTAGATTTTACATCTTGATACTGCAAGAACTATATCTATTAACGTATCGTTAAAATATAAAAGCACTGTCTACAGATCAAGGTAAAAATCGTCTCTATTCTGATCATTTGTACAAGTCTAAGACATTCACATAACGCTCTGTTCGCTAAGTGTTATAAGGGAAAAAACTCTGCCAGTACTAATGACATATGTAAGTAGGAGTTTTCTCCCTTAGATCATAAAATCTTTCACGACTGCTGGTGTTCAACGTTTCTCATTGCTGATTGGTCAATCAAGACACACCTTCACAATTTTCCACCAATCAAAGATAAGATTCTCATAACTGCTAATTCTGGGTCAGGAAAACAATACTTCAAAAGTAAGACGAGCTTTCGGTAGCCAAACAGTAGTCGATAACGCTTGAATTTTCAGGCATTTGTTTGGAATTTTTAAAGAATTACTTCTCGTTTTGAACTGATGGTCCACCATCAGCGAATTTAGCTGTAATTTGCTGTCAAATAGCGAAAGTTACTCCGACCTCTGCAAATGCTCTACATTTCATTTGGACAAGTAAAAGTTTTCGCCGTGTACTGTTAAGTGTTGTTATTCTCTCTCTTCTGCAATGCGTTTGCTTGTATTTATGGCATGCACGGAACCTTAATGCATGTTGGTCACCCATGCATCAAGACTGTCACTAAAGACGTCCCGGCTTGGTTTTACATCTACAGTTGTTTTTGAAGTCTTTTAAAATGAGACGACAATCCACCTAGCCTACCCGATTCTGGGACAAAAGTTTCGATGTTATTTGTGCGATTGTTTCACATTACCTCGCATTTTCTCCTTTTCTCACAATGTTAACTAAAGGGTTCTTTCACCTGTCCAGGGCAGTTGGTATTCGGGGTCATGTGGTAAAAGGTTGATATCGCTCTACTAGACAACACAACGGTATCTAGACCTGCCTGCACGTCAAATTTCTTTAAGCATTTGCAGATGACCTATCCTGTCCGACCGATCATGATCCCTGGACCGATCCAATGTTGTTCAGCTTATGGAATCTGTCCTTCATTGCAAACATTGTGGGCAAAGGAGAAAATGCTTTTTACCAGCATTTTCTCCTTTTCCAACAATGTTTCCAAAAGCCTCAATTTTTCCCTGGGATCATTATCCCATGGAAATGTTGATGTTTTACCTTCTAGGCAGTTATGTGCAACTGAAAGACCTTTGCAGATAGTGTAGATCAAGATCAGACTGCATAGAATGTGTAGTCTGATCTTTGTCTACACTGTCCCCAAAATTACCATGGAAATTTTTACCATAGGCATCTTTTACCAGTTGTGCCAATTTGAGGATCTTCGATTTCAGCAGCAAATAAATTTAGATATGATGTCAAAAATATGGACAAAATTAATGAGGATACAAATATCTGATTGAGTGGAAAACATGGTGGGAAAAGGAGAAATTGCTTGTTACGAGCAATTTCTCCTTTTCCCACAATTTTTTCGAAAGCTGTCTGTTGTTGATACGTCAGAATGAGTATCTTTGGAGTGATGCATTTTGAAAACTTTTGAAAACTTTTTCAAAAGTTTTCAAAATGCATCACTCCAAAGATACTAAATACTTTCCAAAGAAACCAGCATTTTCTCCATTTCCCACAATATTTTCTATGCTTCCGAAAACAAATATCAGTAATTCGAGTCACATTTATTACGTCGTCTGCAAAATGCCTTTTCAATTTGTACCTGTCCAAAGTCCTGTCATTTGGTAAAGAGTTATTTAGCAGGTTATGGACTGGGCTTCTGAAGGTAGTTAGCTGATTCCCGGTAGCTCAGTCAGTACAGGACTTGAGAACGGGGGGGTCGTGAGTTCGATCCGAGGTTCGGCCAATTTCTTTCCGAGGATTGATGATAGTCATTGCGACAGGACTCATTCCTCTCTCACCGCTGATCGTTGTTTTGAAGATGGTCAAGTGGGAAAGCAGCCAGTGGCTTGGAAAGAATATTGTGCAGACTACTGGTAACAGAAACTCCAGGAAAACATGGATAGGTGCACTGGCCGCAGTGATGTAACTGAAATAATGTTGAAAACGGCGTTAAACACCATACAATCAATAATCTGAAGGTAGTTAAGGCTTGTCCAAATTGTTTCCTGCAGGGTAGAAAACATTGTGGGAAAAGGAGAAAATGCTGGTTACCAGCATTTTCTCCTTTTCCCACAATGTTTTTAAAAGGCGTCTAAGGGTCGTTAAAAGTCGGGATTGTGTGGTAAAGAGTTAAACCTTGTCCAAATTGAATGCATTTGCAGAAGACAAAATAAATGTAACTCAAAACTTGAAATTTGCTTCCAGCAGGGTAGAAAACATTGTGGGAAAAGGAGAAAATGCTGGTAACCAGCATTTTCTTCTTTTCCTACCATGTTTTTGAAAGGATTCTCTCTCAGGGTTCTTAAAAGTCGGGATTGTGTGGTAAAGAGTTAAATGGACTATTAAGACATCTGAGGAAATGGGATCAGTTGTATTATTTTTGTTTTGATTTAATCCTTTCCCAAACGATAAATTTTGGACCCTTCCAAACCGAAAGTGTTTGCAGACGACAATTTTAGATTTGGAGAATATGGCAGAAAGTTCTCAAAAAGGGTGGAAAACACTGTGGGAAAAGGAGAAATTGCTTGTTATGAGCAATTTCTCCTTTTCCCAAAGTGTTTTCAAAAGACTTTTACTGCAGACACATAAAAACCAGGGCTTGTTTGGGAAAGGGTTAACTCTTTACCAAACAACAGAATTTTGGCCCAGTCCGAATTGAAAGCACTTGCAGACAACAAAATAAATTTTTAATGTGAATCATAAACTTAAATTTGATTTGGAAGGGGTAGAAAACATTGTGGGAAAAGGAGAAAATGCTGGTTACCAGCATTTTCTCCTTTTCTCACAATGTTTTCAAAGGCTTTCTTTCTCAGGGTTGTTAAAAGTCGGGATTGTGAGGTAAAGAGTTAAGGATCAAATAAGCCATGTTTTGTGAAACAGGGGTTTGTGGAACTACGATAAGTATCGACCAGCCAGTGCAATATCTGTGCAGGCTGACCTGGGTAAAAGCTTTTTTGCCGTTTGTAAATTGTATGGGTGTTCAATGACCATGCTACCTCCTGATTCAGTTGTTTGTTTGACAAAGTGGATTTTATGAAGCCTTATTTATGTGACGACTTTCTTAGCATAACCCTTTACTCCATAGATACTCATTTCTACTCATTGCTTTTAGGAGCCTGTGGAAAACGTGGCAAAAGGTGAAATTACTCGTGACGAGCAATTTCACCTTTTGTCACAATGTTTTCTATGCTATCAAAAGGTGTCATTTACACATATAAAAAACAGCTTCATCCTTTGCTGTCATTTAGGGTCAATTAAAGATGCCATAGAAATGCCTTATGGGGTAAAAGGTTAATAGATCAAGGAGATACATACAGTCTCAAATGTGTAAGGATGATGTCGATTTCAACTTTTTGGACACTATCCGTAATTCTATCGGTGGCCATAGTATCAAAGGCTGTAAGCCAAAGATATCCTGTGCCAGATTGCCATACTGTTGAACCATGGCACTGTGACATCTCCCCATCAGACACCACCGAAGGCAGGCAAGAAGTTCTCAGATTTGAAAATAGACAAAAGGCCCAGTATCCAGATATTAAAGGCAAAGTTTATAGCATAAGAGAGAAAGATGCAGATCTTTCTATAAATCCATGTGATACATGTAGCAGTATACAACACCGTACAGAATTGTCAATAACAAAACTGGAAGGAGAAGATGTAGGAAAGCACAACTGTTTTGTCTTCACTTTGAAAGAAACTTGTCATTCGTCCTCACAGATTTGTATAGATATTGACAATGCCTTGTGGTACGGCGGCTCTGAACTGCATAATCAGAGGTGGCCTTTAAATCAGGCCACAGTCTTGAATCAACCTTACATATCAAATGATTTTGTCACCTATACAGCATCATATGGAAATGTCATCGAGCGTATTTGGATCAGCTCCAAGGGTGCAGTTATTTTTGTTAATGAAAATGTTCCATTGTATCTTAGTATAAACCAGAATCAAATTTGCTTCATTGCAAAGTACAGTAAACATTTTAAAAACAAACAAAACCAGTGGCCAATATTGGATATGACAGTGTGCGATACAGATAACATTAAAGAAGCATTTAACATTGTAAATGAAATGTTTGTGGACAAAGTTAAAGGAATTCCAGATGAGAGAATGTTTAAGTCTCCCATTTGGTCCACATGGGCCAAGTACAAGACCCATATAAATGAAACAACAGTTCTTTCTTATGCAGATGAAATAACTGACAACGGTTTTTCCAGCTCGCAGTTAGAAATTGATGACATGTACTCTACGTTTTATGGTGATTTGGACTTTGATCCTGAAAAATTTGAGAAACCGTCCGAGATGATTTCTGCTTTAAAATCTCAAGGTTTTCGTGTAACAGTATGGGTTACACCATTTGCCAATCCTGATTCAAAAGCATTTGAAACTGGAGCAAAAAATTCCTATTGGCTTCCAAATTATGATGGAGCACCAGCGTTAGTCAAATGGTGGCAAGGAATGGGCGCAGTTCTTGATGTTACCAATAAAGATGCAGTCCATTGGTTTGTTAGTAGGCTTAATCAAATGAAAGAGGTCTATGGGGTTGATTCATTCAAGTTTGATGCTGGAGAAACAAATTATGTTCCGAGTCAATGTGAGCCAAAAATACCATGGGAGGATTCCACAACATATGCCACAAAATATGTAGAAGCTGTCAGTCAAATGGGATCAATGATTGAGGCATGTACTTTTGTTCACTCATTGCCTGCAGATTGTTGTTTAATGGTTTTAGCTTTGTATTGGCTGTCTTTACACTGTTTTCTCCCTCTCTCTGTCTTGTATTGGCTGTCTTTAAGCTGTTTTCTCCCTCTCTCTGTCTTGTATTGGCTGTCTCTACCCGTTTTCTCCCTCTCTGTCTTCAATCGGCTGTCTTTACATTGTTTTCTCCCTCTCTCTGTCTTGTATTGGCCGTCTTCTCCCTTTCTCTGTCTTGTGTGTCACTTCCTCTCTCTAATATTCTCTGTTGATGCTAGTTAAGCTTTTGGCAAAGGCATTGCACATCTAAAGCATTGTAAAGTTTTACCTCTTCAAACAGGACAGACCTTTTTTAAACCAGGTGTCGCCAATAAATACCGTCTTTAGGACCCAGTCACACACAAACAAGCAATGCTCTTTGGAAAGGGAGGCTTAATGCATCCCCTGTTCCCATGGTACCCGGCAAGCCATGATAGTTATGAATCCATAATATCCACTTTTTTTTCCCAACAACAGACTTAATCCTGAGGTAGACTCATCCTCTGACATACAAACAACTGACCAATAGGGAAAAGTTTCGGCGCAGACTGCACAGGGTCGATACTGTTTGCAGATGCATAAAGTCCCCTTTTCAAAGAGCACGGCTCAAATGTTTTTCAGGTTCGATGTGGTTATCGCTCACAAAAATACCCAGTGTTTGTGAGGATGGCCGACAAAGAGTCCAGGTGGGGCTATGATAATGGCCTCAAGACTTTGATACCAACTGTGCTGACCCTTGGAATTCTGGGATATCCGTATGTACTCCCGGATATGATAGGAGGTTGGTGCTGGGTTTCATGTTTAACTCTTTACTCCATAGATACTTATTTCTACGCATTGCTTGTAGGAGCCTTTCGAAAACATTGAGGCAAAAGGTGAAATTGCTCGTCACGAGCAATTTCACCTTTTGCCACAATGTTTTCTACACTATCAAAAGGTTTCATATACACGTAAGAAACGGTTACACCCTTGCTGTTATTTAGGGTCTTTTAGAGATACCATAGATATGCCTTATTGGGTAAAGGGTTAACTCTACCACAGGGCAGAATTTTAGACCTATCCAATTCGAAAGCATTTACAGATGATAATTTCATAGTGGCTCACATGATGCAATTTTTCTTTGACAGGGTAGAAAACTTCGTGGGAAAGGGAGAAAATGATGGTTTCCTGCATTTTCTCCTTTACCCACAAAGTTTTCAAAAGGCCTCTTCCTCATGGCCGTCAAAAGTCATCATTGTTTGGTAAAGGGTTAAAGTTGTGATATATTGCTTCAATTCCATAGAACGGCTGAATTCTTGTAGATGAGTATAGTCAATAAAATATCAAAGTTAAGATTAGAAAACTACACGTATACAATTACATTTTTCCTTGGTTTTTCATGATAGTCAATAGGCTCTTTTGAGAACTGGAGTCAGAGTGACTTTTTGTGAGACTTATAATTCAACATTTAACTCTTTACCACACAAGAAAATTTTAGACTGGTCCAAATTGATAGCATTTACAGACAACAAAATAAAAGTGACTGAAAAATTTAAATCTGGTTTGGGAAGGGTAGAAAAGACTGTGGGAAAAGGAGAAAATGCTGGTTACCAGCATTTTCTCCTTTTCCCACAGTGTTTTCAAAAGGCTTCTCTCTCAGGGTCGTTAAAAGTCGGGATTGTGTGGTAAAGAGTTAAAAGATTAATGACTGTCCTGCACAACCATTGGTTTCCCACAATGTTTTCTACTGTTCTAGAAACAAATTTCAATTTTTTTGTCAATTTCATTTTGTCGTCTGCAAATGGTTTCAATTTGGATCAAGTCTGAAATTTTGTCGTTTGGTAAAGAGTTAATGGAATTTATTAAACCTGAAGTTGTTTTTCTTGTCCCTATACAGGAAATGGTTACAATTATGACGACGATGTAGACAATCCGTTTGTGGCTACAAAAATACCTGATCGTGAACTCTACATCAGGTGGCTCGAAGTGACTTCATATTTTCCTGCCATGCAATTCTCCTTTGTGCCGTGGCAGTATGACACAGAAGTAATTGAGATAGCAAGGCGTTATGTCAAAATTCACGAGGAAATTGTTACACCATTGGTGCTAAAAGCTGCTGAAGAAGCGCAGGCTTTTGGTATGTGAACATGCTTTTTTTTGCTATTGTCTGTGTTTAGTTTATTAGATAAACTCTACCAAACAACAGAATTTTAAACTGGTCCAAATTCAAAGCATTTGCTGACGACAAAATAAATGTGACTGAAAAAATTAAACTTGGGTTGGGAAGGGTAGAAAACATTGTGGGAAAAGGAGAAAATGCTGGTTACCAGCATTTTCTCCTTTTCTTACAATGTTTTCAAAAGGCTTCCTTCACAGGGTCATTAAAAGTCGGGATTGTGTGGTAATGGGTTAAACCTTTACCACATGACAAAATTTTAGACATGTCCAATTTGAAAGCACTTGCAGATGGCAAAATAAATGTAACTCAAAAGCTGAAATCTGTTTTTGCAATGCTAAAAACAATGCGGGAAAAGAAGAAAATGCTGGTTACCAGCATTTTCTCCTTTTCCAGCAATGTTTTCAAAGGTTGTCTTTCCGAGGGTGTGTAAGCGTCAGGATTCTGTGGTAAAGGGTAAATCCCTGAAACAAACCTGACCATTGTAAATTGTTATTAAGAGCATAAATTGATGACAAAGGCAAGAATAGACATGTCTGCATCCCAGAATATTGCGGTAAAAGGAGAAAAGAGGCCTGCTGGAGTACACAATAAATCTTCTGCCTCAGGAAATGAGTTTTTCCACTTTAATTTTTTACCAGACAATATTGTAGACTGGCCCAATTTAAAAGCATTTGCAGACAACATTACATTTAGCTTGACCCATTACCACACAATCCCTACTTTTGACGACCCTGAGAAAGAAGCCTTTTGAAAACACTGTGGGAAAAGGAGAAAATGCTGGTCAGCATTTTCTCCTTTTTCCACAGTGTTTTCTACCCTTCCCAGAACAAATTTCAATTTCTCAATCACCTTTATTTTGTCGTCTGCAATTGCTTTCAATTTGGACCAGTCTAAAATTTTCTCGTGTGGTAAAGAGTTAACCCATTACCAAACGACAATATTTTAGACTGGTCCTAATTGAAAGCATTTGCAGACCACAAAATAAAAGTGACTGAAAATTTGAAATTTGTTTTGTGAAGGGTAGAAAACATTGTTGGAAAAGGAAAAAATGCTGGTTACCAGCATTTTCTCCTTTCCCACAATGTTTTCTAAAGACTTAATTCTCAGGGGCGTCAAAAGTAGCGATTGTGTAGTAATGGGTTAAAACATTGGCATTTGTCTGTGAAAGTCTATAAAACTGTGTGGAATAAGGAAACAAGAGGGCCAAGATGGCCCTGGATCGCTCACCTGAATTTTTGAGATGACCATAGTCTATTTTTTTTTGAGGTATTGAAACATTGGAACCAAATTTATAATTTTGCTAAGCAATTTTCAAAAGGTCACCTGTAAAAGTCATTTCGAAATCTGACCATCAGTTTCAAAAAAAAGAATTTTTAAGAATTCTTCATTTCTGTATAAGAGCAAGTAGCCCCCATCCACAAGAGCCATGTTTCTTGATGGATCAAAATTTACGAACAAGTTTTGAAAAGGGTCACCCAAGGAACATCTCTCTGAAATTATTTTAAAATCTGACCAGGGGTTTCAGAGAAAGAGAATTTTAAAGAATTTCATCATGTCCATATAGTGCAAGTAGCCCCCATTCACAAGAGCCATGTTTCTTGACGGATCAAAATTATATGTACAGCTTTTGGAAAGGGTCACCCAAGGAACATCTCTGTCAGATTATTTTAAAATCTGACCACGGGTTTCAGAGAAGAAGAATTTTCAAGAATTTCTTCATTTCCATATAGTGCAAGTAGCCCCCATTCTCTAGAGCCATGTTTCTTGGCCAATCAAAATTTCGCGAACAATTTTAGAAAAGGGTCACCCAAGGAACATCTCTGTGAAATTATTTCAAAATCTGTCCAGCCATTTCAGAGAAGAAGAATTTTCAAGAATTTCTTCATTTCTGTATAGTGCAAGTAGCCCCCATTCACCAGAGCCACATTTTTTGAAGAATCAAAATTTCACGAACAATTTTTGAAAAGGGTCACCCAAGGAACATATCTGTGAAATTATTTCAAAATCCGACCAGCATTTTCAGAGCAGAAGATTTTTAAAGAATTCCTTCATTTCTGTATAGTGCAAGAAGCCCCCATTCACCAGAGCCACATTTTTTGAAGAATCAAAATTTCACGAACAATTTTTGAAAAGGGTCACCCAAGGAACATATCTGTGAAATTATTTCAAAATCTGACCAGCGGTTTCAGAGGAGAAGATTTTTAAAGAATTTGCTAAAAAATTCCATTTGGTTGCCATGGCAACCAGAGTTTTTGATGGAATCAAATTCTGTGAACAATTTTTAAAGAGGACCTCCCAAAAAACATTCCTGCCAAGTTTGGTCCAAATCCGCCCCGCGGTTTAGGAGGAGTTGATGTTTAAAGAATTGTTGACGATGCACGACGCACGACGGACGACGGACACCGGGTGATCCTAAAAGCTCCCCTTGAGCACGTTGTGCTCAGGTGAGCTAAAAATAGTGTTTAGGAGCATTTTTCTCTTATTCCTACAAGGTTTTCAAAATGCTATTTCCTTGAGCACAGTTTTTGAAACTTGGAAATTTGTGGTAAAAGTGTTAATGAAATGCCAATCCTGTATTTTGATATGTGTTAAGACTTAACTCTTTACCACACGATCCCGAATTTTAACAACCCTGAAAAAGAGGCCTTTTCCCACAATGTTTTCTATTTCCACATCAAATTTCAATTTTTGATTCACGATTATTTTGTCGTCTGCAAATGCTTTCAATTTGGACCTGTCAAAAACTTTGTCCTCTGGTAAAGAGTTAAACCAGACAACAGTTTTAGACATCCAAATTGAAAGCATTAATTTTGTAGATGGCAAATTACATATCTTCGGTTTACTTCAAAAACCTTGCAACTACAGCTTGTAACAAGCTGTAGTTACTAGGTTTTTGATGTAAACTGATGATATGGCACAGATGATTGGTTTTTCATCCAATAGAAAATATTGTCAAAAAATGTGAAATGTTGATCACCAGCATTTTCATCTTTTCTTACATTGTATTCTACAACAATTTTAATGTTAGCCTGATTATCATAGTTTTGGAAGACGATTAACCAGCATTTTCTCCTTTTCACACAATGCTTTCTACCCTTCACAAAACAAATTCCAAATTTTCAGTCACTTTTATTTTGTGATCAGCAAATGCTTTCAATTTGGACCAGTCTAAAATATTGGTAATGGGTTAAAGCTATTGGTATTTTTCAGGCACACCCATTATTCGACCCCTATGGTGGCATGATCCCAATGATATCAACGCTCTAGAAACAGACTCCCAATTTCTTGTTGGCAGCTCTTTACTTGTGGCCCCTATTCTTGAACGAGGGGCCAGAAAAAGGGACATTTACATTCCAAGTGGCGTATGGGAGGATGAGCTTCGAGGGGACACAATTAAAGGGAAACAATGGCTTAGAAACTATTCCATAGACTTAGAAGAAATTGCAACATTTAGATTACTTCGGTGATAGTTGCTAGTTTGCATGAGTGATGGTTGCTAGTCTGAACACATAGGAAAGATTCATACCAGTCCAAATTGAATTATGTGGTTCTTATGATGAAATATTTCTGTGAGATGGCCAGAAACATTGTAGGCAAAGGAGAAAATGCTGGTTCCCTTTTTCTCACAATGTTTTTATAAAACTTGTCCACCTAACTGTCATTAAAATTTGGGCTTGTGTGGTAAAGAGTTAAAGCAAAATTAATGACAAAATATTTCTTGCAAAAAAAATGTACAGAGATATAGACCCTTGACCAAACAATCATTTTATAACAACCTTGGGGAAAAAGGCTTTTGAAAACATTGTGGGAAAAGGAGAAAATGCTGATAACCAGCATTTTCTCCTTTTCCCACAATAATTTTGAAAGCTTTCTTTCCTAGGACCATTAAAAGTGAAACTGTTCAAAATGCTTAAATGATGGAAATTTAACCCATTACCAAACGACAAAATTTTAGGTTTGTCAAAATTGAAAGGAATTGCAGACGTCAAAATAAAAGTGACTGAAAATTTGAAATTTGTTTTGTGAAGGGTAGAAAACATTGTGGGAAAAGGGGAAAGTGCTGGTTACCAGCATTTTCTCCTTCTTTCTCAGGGGCGTCAAAAGTAGGGATTGTGTGGTAATGAGTTAATGGGAGGGGGTAGAAAACATTTAGCTCTTACCAAACAAAAACAATTTAGACCAGACCAAACTGAAAACATTTTAGACGACTAATCAAATGTGGCACAAATGATTGGATTTGGAGCTGATGGGTTTGAAAACATGTTGGAGAAAGATTAACCCTTTCCCAAATAACAAAATTTTAAAACTGGTCCAAATTCAAAGCACTTGCAGACAACAAAATAAATGTGACTCAAAAATTGAAATTTGTTTCTAGCAGGGTAAAAACCTTTGTGGGAAAAGGAGAAAATGTTGGTTACCAGTATCTCCTTTTCCCACAGGCTTTTCAAAAGGCTTCTTTCTCAGGGTCGTAAAAACCAGGGATTGCTTGGTAAAGAGTTAAAATGCTGGTTACCAAATTTTTTTTCCCTTTTCCCACAATATTTCCTTAAGCCCTTTTTCTCAGGGTCATGAAAACTTAGGATTGTGTGGTAAATGTTAAAGAGAAAATGCTTCCCCTGGGATGCTAAAAGTTTTAACATTTTGGTAAAGGATTAAATACAGGACTATGTCTGTGAGAGGTTAAAAAAATTTTTTTAAGAGTAGAGGAGAAAATGCTGACAACAGCCTTAAATACAATCAACAGAATTAAGCTTGGCTGAAAAATAGTAAGATAATATACTGAAGTCGTATGGCATCATTTATTTCTTAAGCCCTGGTCACACCGAGCTAATGGATGAGTAACGGATTAAAAATCATTCTATCCATTTGTATCAGTTTTATGTCTGTTTCTTTTCTGGTGAATCTGTTACCTGTCCGGCGACGTCCAGTGATGTCCGTTCCATCTGGTGGGAAGTTTTGAGCATGTTCAAAACTTTCCACCGGACAAAACAGACAGAGACACGTAAATGATAGACTTTGGAAGCATCTGACTTTGGATGCATCTGACAATTTATTCCCACAAACGTGCGTTTTTTCCGTTATATGTGCGGTACTCGTGCAGTCATAGTCTGGCTTCTTCGCTCCAAACACTGATCACGCAAGCCTCGAGCGGCAGAGGAGATTAATTTTGTCACTGGATAACCAATTTCTGCATGTTTTTGTCCGTTTTTCCTCCATTACATATTCATTAGCCGGTCTGACCAACCCTGTCAGAGCTCAAAGCAGAGGAAATCATTTTGATTTCAAAATTGAAAATATTATTTATCCTCCAGTAAACCCTATGTTATGGGTGCTCATTAGAATAGTCTCGTTGAGACAATTCTAATGAGCACCCACAAGATAAGTTTTCGGAGATAAAAATCATAATCATAACTCCCTCTTATATCTGCAGCTCTCTTAGTACATACAAAATATTTTCATTAATTTCACCAATAAAGACTTTGATCACAATTTTAGATTTACTAGCAGTCAGTGTAGGTAAGGACCAGTCTGCAAACCGTCTGCCAACATCCTAATTCACCTTCCCTACCATAATTATTTACTCTTACAATCCTGGCTCTGATCTCGTCATCTGCAATATCCACAAGTGTCTTGGAAGTCAGGCTGCACAGTTAAACTGTCAAGTTTTTTGCAGCCCTTCATCACACAACCCTATTGAAGAAGGTTTTTGAATTGCAAGAAAAAGACTGGTATTTTCTCCTCCTTCCACAATGTTTTCTTCCCTTTCAGAACCAAATCTAATCCTGTAAGCCTTGTCTAATTTGTCAAATAGTGAGCACTTTTAATTGGACTGGTCTAAAATTCCGGTCGTCCAATCAAGACTTAAATCCTAGGCTACTGAGCGGGACTCAGTGACCTTTAGCTCATTATGTAGATCAAGATCAGACTGCAGATAACATGCATTCTGAATCTGATCTTGTATCTACACTGTCTGATAAAGAAGATGTCTTTCTCCCCAAAATACCATTAAAATGGCTAAATTTGGGCTTTTACTAACGGTTTGAAAGTTTCGTGCTAGTTATTTAGTAGGAAAATGGCTTTAACCCATTACCATACAATCCCTACTTTTGATGCCTGGAGAAAGAAGCCTTTAGAAAACATTGTGTGAAAAGGAGAAAATGCTGGTAACCAGCATTTTCTCCTTTTCCCACTATGTTTTCTACCCTTCACAAAATAAATTTCAAATTTCGGTCGCTTTTATTTTGTTGTCTGCAATTTCTGTCAATTTGAACCAGTCTAAAATTTTGTCGTCTGATAAAGAGTTAAGCAAAAGATTTACACAGAGCTACAGTGTGATCCACGCCGCAGTCTACATTGAGGGCAACAGCTGGAAGAGCAATCTGCAAGATAATATAGACAATAATAACTAACCCTTCACCAAAAAATCATGTGTTTTAACAGCTCCCTTGGAAGAAGGCTTTTGAAAACATTGTAAGATCCACAATGTTTTTTCACTGCCCCACAACAGCTTTCAGATATTAGTGTCAAATATTTTGTCATCTGCAAAATGCTTTTAAGTAGCACAGGTCTAAATTTTATTATTTGTTGTTGTTTTTTTTTAATTTCTTTTTCCCACAATATTTTCTTCTGTTTTAATGACAAATTGTATCATTAGCCCTCCATGGATTTGTTATCAGGAAATGCTTTCAATTTGGACAAGTCTAAAATTTTGTTAAGTAGTATAGAGTATTTGTGTTCTCCTAAAAACATGGCAGCAGACAACATTGTGGCAAAAGGAGATCTTTGCAATCACTACTATTAATCCTTTACCACACAAACCCGACTTTTGACGCCCCTGTGAAAAAAGCCTTTTGAAAACATTGTGAGAAAAGGAGAAAATGCTGGTAACCAGCATTTTCTCCTTTTCCCACAATATTTTCTACCCTTCCAAAGGCAAAAAATTTTCTGGTGTGTTAAAGAGTTAACCCTTATTCTAGGCTCTACCAAATGGCAGAATTTAATACTTGCAGACAACAAAATAAATGTAACTTTAACAGAAATAAAATTTAATTTATGAAGGTTTAAAAGACCTTTTTGAAAAAGGAAAAAACTAGAGCTGTCACTGAATGTGACTTAATGCCCCTGCCCGCACTTTGATTTTGTACACAGATGGACATGTGGACAGACAGGCCGAATCCAGTATACCCCTGTAAGCATTCGTTTTGCGGGGATATAATAAAGACTTTCCAGCACTTTCTCCTCTGTTCACAATGTTTTCATAACGTCTTATTCATGAAGGTCATTCTTATTCTTGATTGTTTGCCGAACTCTGTACCACTCTATCCCAAGTTTTGACGACCTTGAGAAAGAAAGCTTTGGAAAAAAATTGTGGGTAATATAGGAGAAAAGCCTGGTAATCAACATTTTCTCCTTTTCCCACACAATGTTTTCTATATTCTACTTTGTCAAACTAGACTGTCTAAATTATTGTGGTTTGGGAAAGAGTTAAAGAAAATCCTTTCAGTCAACTGTTTCTCGTATTTGTGGTTTATGCCAGTTTTTTTCAATGCTACAAATTGTCTTTATATTAAAAGGTTGATCATTTATGTATTGTTAGAGTCTAGTTTGTTATGGACAACTTAACTCTTTGACTCTTTACAGAACAACAAAATTTGAGACTAGTCTAAACTGGAAGCATTTGCAGATGATATATCAAATTTACCAATAGGTGAAATGGTGGTAATTGTGAAACTGTAGAAAATCTTGATGGAACAGGAGAAAATACTAGTTACCAGCATTTTCTGCATTTCCATCAAGGTTTTCAAAATTTCCTCGGAGTTGTTATAACTGGGATTGTGTGGTAAAGATATAACTTTTTCCCAAATGGAAAGTAGGGGTCCTACATGGCTCAGTACCAGAGTGTGGGACTCGTAACCTGGAAACCCTGGGTTTCAGCTGCATTGGATCCACTGGATCTTTCATGGGATTGTCCTTTGGCAAGACACCTCAGAGCCCCAGGTTAGTGCTTGGCAAACCCCAGGAAATACATGAGGAAATGAGCTACCACTGCCTTATGACTGAAATAATGTTGAAAGCTACATAAAACACCAATCAATCAATCAATCAATCAATCAATCAATCCAAGCTACAAGTTTAGATGGTCCAATTTTCAAGCATTGGCAGACAACAAAATTTATACGGCACAATCGATGCGCTTTGTATCAGATAGTCGAGAAAACATTGTGAGATTGGGAGAAAATGTGAGTTGCCAGCATTTTCTCCTTTTCCCTAGATGTATTCAAAAGGCCTACTTCACAGGGTCCTGTAAACTCTGGATCGTGTGGTAAAAATTCGATAGATAGCAGACAACGAATCAAATATGGATCAAATTATGAAATTTATCTGTGAAAGTTCTGAAAATCTTGTGGGAGGAAGGAGAAAATGCTGCTAACCAGCATTTTTTCCTTTTTTTTCCACACAAAGTTTTCACAAGTGTCCGTAAAAAATTGGATCATGTACTAAAGGGTTAACTAATTTGTTACAAACTTACTTTGAAGGGAAAAAACTGTTGTTTCTTGTCGTGAAGCCCAAGGCAGCCATATTTTCCATTTCCCCAGGTGTAAAGGTCACCCAAATCTAAAAATAGAAACGGAACATTAGATAAAACTCATACCTGCACTGTCCACCCTTCTTTGCCATATCCCAGAAAGGCATGAGGCGAGCATAAAGAGCCAAGCACAGTATTAAAGTCTGTTACATATAGTATTTGGCGCCAAGAGGTCACTGTTCAATCCCAAGCTCAACCGAATTCTTTCCTATGGTTGCTTATAGTCACTAGGATAAAATACATATCTTATCCCTTAACCCTTTCCCGAACAACAAATTTTGGACTCTTCCAAACCGAAAGAGCTTGCAGACGACAATTTTAGATTTGGACAATATGGCAAAAAGTTCTTAAAAAAGGGTAGAAAACAGTGTGGGAAAAGGAGAAATTGCTCGTTACGAGCAATTTCTCCTTTTCCCACAGTGTTTTCAAAAGACTTTCACTGCAGACACGTAAAAACCAGGGCTTGTTTGGGAAAGGGTTAATATTCTTTCCATATTGTTTTTGTGTGGGAAAGCAGCCAGTGGCTTGGAAAGAATGCTGTGCAAAGTACATGTCACAAGTGCCTGACATCTCTTGTACCATACAACCCCTGTATATAGATATAACTAGAATAACTATCACTAAAGGTGATAAATACCCCCACCCCTATATTTCATGTCACAGGGGCAATAAGTCATTAATTCTTCATAGAATTTTCACGAAAGTTGCGTCTTGCACATCTACAACTCCTAATGAACACTTCTGCCAAGTTTAAAGTGAATCAGACAGAAAATGTATGAGGAGTTGTCCGGACAAGCATTTTTATGTCAAATCAGGGGCAATAACTCAGTAATTCTTGATGGATATTTTCACAAAATTTATGTCTTGCAAAACTACAACTCCAAATGGACACTTCTGCCAAGTATCAAGCGAATCGGACTGAAATTGTAGGAGGAGTTGTCCAGACAAGCATTTTAAATGTGAATCAGGGGCAATAACTCATTAATTCTTCATAGAATTTTTAAGAAAGTTGCGTCTTGCACATCTACAACTCCGAATGAACACTTCTACCAAGTTTAAAGTGAATCAGACAGAAACTATAGGAGGAGTTGTCTGGACAACTATTTTTAAGTAAAATCAGGGACAATAACTCAGTAATTCTTCATGTAACTTTTACAAACTGTGTGTCTTGCACATCTACAGCTCCTAATGAACACTTCTGCCAAGTATCAAGCGAATTGGATTGAAACTGTAGGAGGAGTTGTCCAGATAAGATTTTGCGGACAGACCGACCGGCCAACAGGCTGATTCCAGTATACCCCCTAAAACTTCGTTTGTTATTGTGTAAACAAGAAAAAGACTAACAGAGAGACAGATGGACTGACAGACAGACGACAGAAACCACTCCATGACATAAGCTCTGCTGGCTTTCAGGCAGTACAGCTAATACATTTGGCATTTACTCACCCGTAACAGCTGCAAAATGACTCATCCCACATTTCAGCTGTATGACTTTGACCTTGGGATTGAATTCGTTGCAGCCGAACAGTGGGGGTGGAAGTAAACTGGGTCTTTTAAGAGCATCTACTTTTGGGCCCTGTCCCAGAATTCCATAACCCCATACGTAAACCTGACCACTATCTAAAAGAGAAGTTATAAACGAATTATGCATAGTAAACTGAGGCTGTGACGCAGTGTACAAAGTGTTGACCCAAATCAGCCAGCACGCTCAACTCAGGCTGACCTGGATAAAAAATTTTTTCTTCCAGGAAAATTCAGCATGTCCTAGGGCCATTCTACATTGACATTCAGCAGCTTATTAGATAAAATTGAATTTGTTGATCCTTAATGATGCTAGTACTTCCCAAGCTTAAAATACCATAGAGAAGCATTAACCCTTTACCTGACAATACCAAATTTTAATGACCTCAACAGAGAAAAATTAAAGAAAAAAAAAAAACATTGCAGGAAAAGGAGAAAAAGCAGGTAACCAGCAAAACCAAAACATGAGAATTAGACAGAATACTTGTTTTCCGAATGACAGTCACTACAAAATTATGAAAAATTTGTCTATCGAACATAAATATCGACGATGAAATTCTTAAGCGATGAAATAGGATCCTTAGTCGCCATCTTGTTTGTTTACAACCCTTTAGCAACGGTCACGTCATCAAAAGCCTAAACAAAAAATTCCGCGAAAGCATGGTGTGGCGACGAAACAAATTACTCATTGCTTTTTGAATAAATAAAAAGATAAATTTTAAAATTTGTTTTCAAATTTCAATTTTATGAATGTAGTTGTTAACTTACCATACGAAATATACATAAGGATTATTCCCCTTAACATCGCAGAAACACGCAAAGAAATCAATAAGCGTCTAGGTGATCATGATCATCCTACACTACTCCAGGTGTCTAGATGCTATATCCGGCAGTTAAATTGAAAAAGGTGACATTGCAGTCCCTATAGAAAATGCCGGGGAGGAGGGTGGGAATCGTATGGTAAGTTAACAACTACATTCATAAAATTGAAATTTGAAAACAAATTTTAAAATTTCATTTCATTCCGTTGTTAACTTACCATAAGGATTATTCCCCTTAACATCGCAGAAACACGCAAAGAAATCAATAAGCGTCTAGGTGATCATGATCATCCTACACTACTCCAGGTGTCTAGACGCTATATCCGGCAGTTAAATTGAAAAAGGTGACATTGCAGTCCCTATAGAAAATGCTGGGGAGGAGGGTGGGAATCGTATGGTAAGTTAACAACTACATTCATAAAATTGAAATTTGAAAACAAATTTTAAAATTTCATTTCATTCCGTTGTTAACTTACCATACGAAATATACATAAGGATAGATTACAAAGCTTACCTCCAAATGGAAGGTGGGAGCATTTTCTTTGCAAAAATGTGGAACTGTAACTTCTCTAAACTAATTAAGTTTATAAACAGTTTCTGAAATCCATTTCCCTCTATATACAATTAGGAAGTTGCAACTTCAACTTATTTACACATTTACTTCAGTACACTGTTTTGTACATGACGGAAGTAGAACTTTGTAAAAGTAGATTCAGTTTTCCAGTCAGCTGCTTCAATGATAGAGGACATACTAGCCCCCTTAAAAAGTGCCCATGATGGACCAATTGCTCGAGTGGAATGTGCTGTTACTTTGAAATCCTTGTCATAGGCTAACTTAATGGTGTTCACGATCCATTTTCCAATGGTTTGAGATGAAACTGGTTGGTGAGGTTCTATGAAAGATAAGAAAAGTTTTAACTCGTCTGACTTTTTGTCTCTACGAAAAACCTCTGTCTTCTTCAGGTAAATAGCCAATGCCCTCTTGGGATCAAGTAGTTTGTTCTCAGGAAAAGCTGGAACCCAAACTCTACTTCCATAATGTGACTGTCTATCCTGTTTGGATAATCCTTGTCTAAGAAAAAGAATTCCCTCGCTATGTACAGATATGTTGCCTTCACCAATCCTCAATGACTGAAGGTCCGAACATCTTCGGAACGTTGTGATGGCTACAAGGAAAACAGTTTTATATGTTACATATTTCAAACTTGTTTTATGTAAAGGTTCAAAAGGAAATTTTTGCAAAATTTTTAAAACCTTTTCCAAATCCCATTCTGGACATAATTTTGTAGTAGGAGGTCTTAAATTAAAAACTCCTTTTAACAGCCTAATGATATATGGATGCTGACCAACTTGATAATTATCAATGGGAGGTAAAACTGCTGACAGCATAGACCTATACCCTGATATAGTTCTATACTGTAACCCCTCATGATAAAGGTCAGATAAGAAATTAGCACAGTCAATTAGAGAAACTGTATAGGGATCTTTTTCCCTTTCACAACACCAGCTATTGAACTTTGTGAATTTACTAATATAGTCCTTTTGAGTCCCTTTCCTCCAAGAGGCTGTGAGTAATTTTCTAACCCGTTTAGGAAAGCCTCTTGTTTTGAAATTTCTGTTGAGAGCAACCAGGCCGTGAGTTTGAAAATCCCTGGATCTGGATGAAAAATCTTTGTTTTTGGTTGAACCAGCATCTCTGGCAAGACTGGTAACCTTATAGGCACTGCTATTAGCAACTGAAGTAGAATTGAGTACCAATGCCATCTTGGCCACTGGGGAGCTATTAATAGTATCTGACAATGAAATTGAGACATGTGCTGTAGGACTTTTGGTATAAGACATATTGGAGGAAATGCATATGCTATCATTCCCTCCCATGAAATCGACAGAGCATCTACTGCTAGAGCTTTTTTGTGAGGTAACCAAGTGCAAAAAATTGGTATCTTGTGATTGTCTACTGAAGCAAAGAGATCTATCATTGGTTGATCCCAAAGTCTGAACAAAGATTGAACTATTGAATTGTTTAGGGTCCATTCTGAAGGACGTATTTTCACTCTGGATAACTGATCCGCCAGAATGTTCTTCTTGCCTGCTATAAATGCAGCCTTTAATCTGATGTTGTGTTTGATTGCATAATTCCACAGATCCCAAGTTAGATAACATAGCTTGGCCGACTTTGTTCCCCCTTGTTTGTTTATGAATTGAACTACTGTAGTGTTGTCTGATCTGACCAGAATGTTCTTGTTTTCTAAATATGGTAAGAAATGCCTTACTGTCCGTAGGACCGCATCTAGTTCCAATACATTTATGTGTCTTTTGGACTCGGTCTGTGACCATGTCCCCTGAAAAATTTTCTGACCTTCCAAATGACCCCCGTAACCTGTCTTGGAGGAATCTGTGGTTATGGTTACCGTTGTAGACCATGGTTGAAGGGATCTGCCCCTTAGCGTATTTGCTCGCACTAACCACCATTTCAGATGCCCTACTAAATGTTTTGATACCGGGATTCTGGCTAACATGTCCTTTGAAACTGGTTTCCAAAATGAGAGCAGATGAATTTGAATCGGACGCATATGTAACCGAGCAAAAGGGATTATTTCTATACAGGAAGCCATGAGTCCCAAAACATGAAGGAACTGAAAAGCTGTATTTTCCTTTACGATCAGGGTCTGAATTGCTTTTTCTAATTTCTCTATCCTTTCTATAGTTGGATAAACTAGTCCTAACTGAAGATTGAACAGACTGCCAAGGTATGTTATCGTTGAACTTGGAATCAAAGCCGATTTGTCTAAATTGATTATGAAACCCAGTTTTAAAAGAATGTCTAGAGTCATGTCTCGATCTGAAAGTGTCCCCTTTATTTCCGAGTTTGCTACACACCAATCGTCTAGGTATGAGGAGAGGCGCACATTGTGTATTCGCAAGAAGGCTGCTACAACCGTAACAATCTTTGTAAATACTCTTGGTGCTTGAGTTGGGCCAAAGCACATAGCTTTGAATTGGTAACATTTGCCGTTTACACAAAAACGAAGGTACTTCCTGTGAGATTTGTGCATTGGAATATGAAGGTAAGCATCTTTCAGATCTAAAGATACTGCATAATCCCCCATTTTCAAGAGATTTATAACCTTTGCCAGAGTGTCCATCTTGAAATGTTTCTTTACCATGAATCTGTTCAAAGGTTTTAAATTTATCACAGGCCGAAGTTCTCCGTTTTTCTTCGGTACCAGGAAAAATGTGCTGTAGAAACCTTCCATTGCATCCTGCAGTGGAACTTCTTCTACAGCCCCTTTTTCCAAAAGCTTTTCTATCTCTGACGAAATAAGTGCCAATTTTTCTGCAGGAGCCCTTGTTTGTCTTATTCCATTGAAATGTGGAATACTCTGGAACTCTAGTAGCAGACCATTTTTTATTGTTGACAAAACCCATTTGTCCTGAGTAATTTTCTCCCAATTCTTTAGAAAATATTGCAATCTGCCCCCAACTGGGACCTCCGGTAAAAGCATCATAACCTTTTTGTCAGCTTTTCTCTGCCAAGGATTTATCATTTCGAAAGGAACTCACCTTATTTCTTTGTCCTTGTTTGAAGGAGTTTCTCGGTATTCTGAATTGACCAACCCCTGAATAACCAGCACCATGACGAGACTGGGATTGTTGTTTGTCTTCAAATCTTGTTTTCTTAGTCACATTCTCCGATGTGTCTGTATATTTTCTCTTATAGACACTTGGAGAGGGAAGAGATTTTGGTTTCCGAAACATATTATCGGGAATAACCTCTGCTATTTGCTTATTCCTTTCTTGTTTTGCTTTAAGTTTATTATCGAAGTCTGATCCAAACACTCCTTCTGCTGTAAGAGGTAAAGTGTTAACTGTTGCAACATAGTCCTTCAGCTCACTTAAACCTGTGTCATACAAAGCTGCTTTTCTCCTAATCAAGTGGGAAAAGGCACCTGTTCTTGCCATTTGATCTAATAATTTTGTTGAAATTGCAAAACTATCCCTTGTCATCTGAATTGCCAAATCCAAGTTGCAATTCTTTTGTTGTAGGCAATCCAGTAAAGATCCGAGTACTTGTTGGGAATAGCAGGAAAGAATCATTCCCATACGTGCTGCCATCTGGCTCTGAAAACCTAGTCTCTCAATGGAACGCATTGATCTACTAAATAAAGTTGGAGAATGGCCAAAAGCTGCCTTATGACCGTATCTCTTTATCAAGAGTGATTCTACCGTGTCATCTAATTTAGGTACCTGAAACCAGTCTTCGCAAGATTCATGTACTGGGAAATCATTCCTGTAACTGTCTTTATAACAAGATAGTTTATCAGGTTTCTCACTCCTAAAGGATTCTGAAATAATACTTTTTTGAGCATCGTCCAAAATAATGCCAACACTAGACTTCTGAGATTTTGTTTGAGCATCTTCTCCAAACATATTTAATAAGGATTTATTTCTAATGTCTTCATTTTCCGACATATATTTACTGAAACGAGTGTCCTGAACTTTATCAATCTGTACTGAAGTCAAGGAACGTGCATCAGAGTCCTCATAAAACCCACAGTTCTGCCTTTCAGTTTCAGACACCTGTAGAGAGACAACATCATCTCTGTTGGTGCAATTTCTATCCAAACCATAGTCTGTATTAAGACTATTTTCCATGGATAATAAAGGTCTGCGAGCTGCACTAAATGCCTCGTCTGTGACCTGACAAGAAGAGGGGAGCAATTTTTCCGCCACAAATTGAGCCTCATTCACCTGAGCCGCTGGTTCCTGGCTTACCTTACTTGTAAACAAAGAAGTAAGTTTCTCCAAATGTTCAGTAATACCCGAAAAACGCTCCTCGAATTTCTTGTTCAGTTTTTCTTCCAGAATTTCCCACGACTTGCGTTCGTCTTTTGAGTCTTTTTTGGTTTTCGTCGAAGATTTACCCGAACCCTTACTCGTCGATTTCTTCTTCGACACCGACTTCGAAGTATCGGACTCATTGTCCGACTTGCGTTCTAAAATAATAGCAGCTTCAGCCATTCAAAAGAAAAAGTTCAAAGTCAGAACTCGATAGAGACTGAGCTGTCTAAAAACACGTGTGACTGCAATGGCGCAGAAAATTTAACTGCCGGATATAGCGTCTAGACACCTGGAGTAGTGTAGGATGATCATGATCACCTAGACGCTTATTGATTTCTTTGCGTGTTTCTGCGATGTTAAGGGGAATAATCCTTATGTATATTTTGTATGGTAAGTTAACAACGGAATGAAATGAAATCAATGATTTCGAAAAAATTATACTGTTCAATCACAGGAAATTATGTAAACAATAACAAAGTATATAATAAAAAGGTTATTTCACTTGTATGGGAATATATTGTGTTGAACTTGTTCTTTTGGCATAGTTGCCATTGCAAGCTCAGGCAACTCTGCCAAAAGAACTTGTTCAACACAATATATTCCCATCCAAGTGCAATAACCTATAGTATACAGTAAGTAAATAATACTTACCATTCAATAGACCACATATTGAGCCACCTGAAACCACATTCTTAATTTTCCCACAATTATTCACTGGTATATGTGCAGGGACACTGACTTGTGTTTTGTCTGTTAACATAGATAACTGTTTATATTCTGAATTACCCCACCCAAATATCTCCCCACTTTCCGACACAGCCAGAACACAGTCACTTTTTGAAGCAATGTCAACTATTTTCACATCGTCTATATCACCTTTGACCTTTTCAGGTACACCCACTGATTGGAAAATGCCAAGACCTGAAAAGGAGAGACTTCAATATTTGCCATAAGACATTAAAATCTTTACCAAGCACAAAATTTTAGATTTGTCCAAATTGGAAGCATCTACTTATGACACTATAAATGGGACCCAAAGATTGAAATCTAGTTTTGAAAAGTTATAATAATGTACACGAGCTTTCAGCGGTACAACCGCCTTCTTCTAGTGTGATCCTGTGATACAATGCCTGCTGTAATGTTCAGTTGCTTACGCAACATTGCAGGCATTGTATGACAGGATCACACTAGAGAAGGCGATTATACTGCCGAAAGCTCATGTACATTACTACAGTTAAACCTGTGTTAGAGACCACCTGTATTAAGAGGCCTCCTGCTTTAAGAGACCACTGTTCTGATACAACAACCCTTTTAACATTAACCTAAAATAACCTGTATTTAAAGACCACCTGCTGTAAGAGACCAATTTCAGTGCTTCCCTTGAGTGGTCTCTGAATACAGGTTGTACTGTATAATTAAAAGTTAATTTCTCAAGAAGAGGATATCATGCCTTTTGAAAAGGATAGAAAACAATGAGTGTTCATGATGCATTCAAAGTTTTTGTGCTCAGAGTTGTCTAAATTTGGTATTGTGTGGTAAATTGTGAAAGGCCAGCTGCCAAATGTAAATAATTCTGTCCATATTATACAGTTAAATTTCAATTATACCATATAAAAGTATGGTAATCTTTTATCTCTTTACCACAGAAAAAAAATTTTAGACTGATCCAAATTGAAAGCATTTGCAGACAACAAAAATAAATGTGACTGACAAACTGAAATTTGCCTCGGGAAGGGTAGAAAACATTGTGGGAAAAGGAGAAAATGCTGGTTACCAGCATTTTCTCCTTTTCCCACAATGTTTTCTAAAGCCTTCTTTCTCAGGGGCGTCAAAAGTAGGGATTGTGTGAAAATGAGTTAAGGACTTCAAAGATTTACCTGTCTGCCCATCTGCTCCTAAACCACAAGAATAGACTTCACCTTGGTCTGTTAGAAACAAGGTGTGATCCTGCCCACACACAACCTGTACATTACAATAAAAAGTGGTTTTAATTAACTTTTTACCACACAATCCCGACTTTTACCGACCCTGAGAAAGAAAGCCTTTGAAAGCATTGTGGGAAAAAGGAGAAAATGCTGGTTACCAGCATTTCCTCCTTTTCCTACAATGTTTTCTACTCTTTTCTAATCAAATTCCAATTTTTGATTCACATTTATTTTGTCATCTGCAAAATTATTTTTTCAATCTGAACTAGATCTAGTCCAAAATTTTATCATTTGGAAAAAAATAAAAATGATACAAGAAAAATGTTGACTTGTTCCAAATCTAAAGCATATACAAATTAATGTGGCTCAAATTACATGATATGGCCCTGAAAAGGTTGATAACATTATAATAAAAGGAGAAAATGCTAGTTGCCAGCATTTTCTTCTTTTACTATACTGTTTTCTTCAGACATCTTCCTCAGTGTTGTTAAAAATCAGGATTGTTAGGTAAAGGGTTTATTTGTTTTGTTTTCAATCCTGCTTTCTACACCATTTTAGGCTAATCGCATCAGCCAGTGCACCTATCCACTCTTTTCTGAAGTTTCTTTAACTAGGATATACTTCTAACAACATTCTTTTGCAACCACTATCTATTTCCCATTTGTATATTGGCCATACAATGTACAGCAGTGAGAGTGAATGAATTCTGGGGAAATGACAGGAGAAAATGATTTGAGAACATTTTCACCACTTACCATATAATCTTTTTTTGTTTTCACACTTATCCAAGTTGACAGTAGTAGCAGATGACAAAATAAACATTTCTAAAGTGATGGAATATTTTTTTTGAAAAAGCAGAAAACCTTATTTTGGAAAGGAGAAAATGCTGATTACCTGCACTTTCTCCTATTCCAAAAACAAAGGTTAAGGTGGAAAAAAATTGTATAAAGAACATTTTCACTATTATTTATTACTATTACTATTTATTGTCTCTCCATTAGTACTGAGAGATAAATGATCTTGAAATTTTACCTTTTTCACATTGTCAGGTAGTCCTTCTACCTTCTGTAAATTGGACCGTTTGCTACAAGACAAAACAAGAGCCATCAGAGACGGGTTATGCTCCCCGAACAAGTGCTTGTCATAAAATATATGAAGACAGTATGTCCACTAAGCCCCCTTCAAGCCCCCTTTTCCCTTAAGACAATATTGCATAATTGGAAAGGGTGTGAGGTTTATGCCATTTTTAAATGATAATTCAAATTCCAAATTTTATGAAATTTTGAGCAGTAATGTAGGAGATGAAACTATTTTTTACATGAAGCCCCCTTTTTCTATGACGCAGCCTGAAATTGAGAAACCAGGGAAGAGGTATCTGGGCAATGTTCCAACAAGTTCAGATTTGGAATTTCATGAACTTTTGAGCACTAATGTAGGACAAGATAGAGAAAAACAATTTTTTACATGAAGCCCCCTTTTTCCGTGACCCAGTCTCAAATTGAGAAACCAGGAAAAGAAAATTTGCACATTATTCCAAGGAGTTCAGATGTGAAGTTACATAAAATTTGGTCAAGGCGTTGTGGAGAAATCACTTCAGACAAACGGACACACGGACGAACAGACGTACGAACAGCGTGGCGACTATATGCTCCCTTAAATGTTTCTGAGAGCATAAAAATCAGACTCTCTAAAAGTTTGATTTTGCTAGTATAAAACTTTTACCACATAAACCTGTGTTTTATGGCCCTCAGAAAAGGTTTTTTAAAAACATTGTGAGGAGAGGAGGAAATATATTAACCAGCATTTTTGTCTTTTCCTAGAATGTTTCCCACCCAACCAATGATCTTACATGGAAAATGATGTAAAGCAAGACTTTGGCAAGCTTAATAACATTTTCTCTTGACAATTTTTAAGAAGGTTTTATCTCAAATGCCAACAAATACCTTATTATTATTTTTTTTTCGGACAACAATATTTGACAAGTAATGAGTCAGAAGATACAAAACAATCTACAGAAGCACACGCAGTAACATCCATAAAACCTATTCACTTCTATGAAATACACACAAAATAACGTCAAAAATGACATCACATGATTGTTACAACAAACATGTATTAGATATCAGAAAAGATAAAAGAAAATTTGTGGTGGGTATATTACACTGAAAACAAGGGAATTTACATGTATATAATTTAATATATAAGTGTTTTCATGAACATTGGTGAGTTCTGATTGGCTGAAACCTAATCACACTTTCATATAAAACCGCTTTGCCGTTTCATACAGTGTGATTAGGTTTTTTTTTTCATACCTCCATGACAAAAATAAAATTCTCTTCATTCCATAAACAGAATTTGACATTTGTTCACATGTGGTTTCATACAGTGTGATTAGGGTTTTTTTTCATATCTCCTTGAAAAAAATAAAATTGTCTTCATTCCTTAAGTGATAAATATAAGATACAACATGAGTCATCGTTTTGATAAAACTTAATGAAACAAGTCCATGTGAACAAATGTAAAATTCTGATTATCACATACATGTATATGATCCTCAAGAATGACAGTGTATGTGTTAAAACCAGAGCTCCAGATAGAGGGAGTGATTTTGATTTCAAAATTGCAAAAAAAACAAAATTGAAAAAAAACAAAACAAATCTCCAATTAAACGAGAAATAATGAAATTAGAATACCATCACTCCCTCTTATCTGGAGCTCTGAAAACCTAGGCCTGCCTATATGTATATGTACATGTGTATTGATTTTGACATAAAGACTCTTCACTTTTTTACATCAAGGATGAAAAATATTTCAAGAGAAATCTGCATATAGTGATTTTTTTTTTTAGATCTGTAGAAATACAATAGGTATATTTGCCATGATCATCAAAATATAATAGTCAATTCAAAAAAGAAATCTGGGACAGAAAACATGGCGTATGATAACAGAGATTTGACTGAATATGGCTTCATTTGCTCTAAAATCTCTAATGTAACCACCATTTCCTCATTTTTCCCACAATAATTTAACATGGGATTATGTGGTAAACAGTTAAATACACTCACCTATAAACTTCATCTGTCACTATTGGCCTTCCACATTGTCCATATGCATTGTTCCCTTGTGAAAACACTGTAAGATAACATTAGCTCATTACTACCCTATTCTGACTTTTTTATGACTCTAAGGATGAAAGCTTATAAACAAAATATTTGGTAAAAGCAGAGAATGCTAGTGACAAGCATTTTTTCCCTTATCCCACAATGTTTTCAAAACTCTTTATATCCTTGGTTGTTAACACACTGGATTTTGCTGTGAGGTGTTTTAACTCTTTACCACACGAGAAAATTTTAGACAAGTTGGAATTGAAAGCATTTGCAGATGACAAAATATTATATGACTGAAAAATTTAAATTTGGTCTGGGAAGGGCAGAAAAGATTATGGGAAAAGGAGAAAATGCTGTTTACCAGCATTTTCTCCTTTTCTCACAATGTTTTCAAAAGGCATCTTTATCAGGGTCGTTAAAAGTCGGGATTCTGTGATAAAGAGTTAAGCACTCTCAGTAGTATTTCAGTTACATCACATCAAAAGTTCATCCAGTCATGTTTTTCTCCACATCAGAGGTACCAATCTTGGATTCTGAAGTTTCTTTTCAGTAAGACGCTCTAGATCCTGCATAGCTAAGTAGCAAACAGCAGGACCTGTAACTTGGAGGTCCTGGATTCCAGCCTCATAGGAAGCGTTGTTTATATTTTATGTGTGACAGTGACCTTGAGTAAGACACTTCAGTGCCCTAGCCTAGTACTGGTGAAACTTAGAACATACATAAATAAGCATGCTGTTGCTGTGATATGACTGAAATAGTATTGCAACCAGTGTAAAACACCAACCAACCAATCAATCAATCAATCAATCAATCAATCAATCAAATCAAATCAATTGAGCAATCAATCATTCGATCAATCAACCATCTAATCAATCGATTGATCGATCAATCAACAAATAAATCGATCAATCAATCAATCCATCGATCAATCAATCAATCCATCGATCGATCAATCATTCAATCAATCAATCAATCGATTAATGATGGATCAATCAATCAATCAATCAACCAATCGATTACTGATGGATCAATCTATCTATTGAAAATATTACAACATTATCGGCAGGAATAAGACAAGGATTTCCTGATTAAAGCTTTACCACACAACAAGATTTTAGACCTGTCCGAATTGAAAGCATTTGCTGATGACAGTTTCAATGTGGCTCATATGAAATGATTTTTCTTTGATAGGGTAGAAAACATTGTGGGAAAAGGAAAAAATGCTGGTTAACCCTTTTCCCACAATCTTTTCAAAGGCCTTCTCTTTCTGTGGCATTAAAAGTCGTCAATGTGTGTTAAAAGGGTTAAAGATCAAACACCCCAACACTTGAGCCATTGAAAGACCCTTTGACTTCACCTAGTGAACAATTTAACTCTTTACCAAACAACAGAATTTAAAAGTAGTCCAAATTGAAAGCATTTGTAGGCAATAAAATAAATTTGACAGAAAAATTGAAATTTGTTTTGGGAAGGGAAGAAAACATTGTGGGAAAAGGAGAAAATGCTGATTACCAGCATTATCTCCTTTTCGCACAATGTTTTCAGAAAGCTTCCTTCTCAGGGTCATAAAAACCAGGGATTGTTTGGGAAAGGGTTAACTCTTTATCCAATGACAAACTTTTGAAATTATGCAAATCTAAAGGATCTGCAGATAACTAATTAGAAGACAGGACTCAAGCAGTCATAGTAGTTTTTTAAAGGCTATATAACATTGAAGGAAAAAGATTAAATGCTGGTAACCTGCCTTGGTTAGAAAACAATGTGGGAAAAGAAGAAAATATTAGTGACCAACACTTTTGCCTTTTCCAACAATGTTTTCAAGTGAAAACTTGGGACTGTGTGATAGAAAGTTTACCCTTTACCACCGGACAGAATTTTAGACTTAATATGTGAATTGAAAGCATTTGCAGATGACAGTTTTTATGTAATTCATTCCAAATTATTTTTCTTTGATTGGGTAGAAAACATCGTGGAAAAAGGAGAAAATGCTGTAACCCGCATTTTCTCCTTTTCCCACCATGTTTTCAAAAGCCTTCTCTTTCAGGGGTGTCAAAAGTCAGCATTGTGTTGTAAACGGTTAACTAAAAGCAAAGTATAGAAGAAAGTCAGCATACCTCCATTTTCTGTGAGAAAGACTGAGTGTGCTCGACCGCATGACATACTTAGCACCTTTGGTCCCTGACCCTCAGACCGTGGTATATCTATTAAGGCTGGTTCAATGAGGAAGTCCAACACTCGACCTATAAAAACAGTACAACACCATTGGCCTGGGACTATTTTTGTGTTCCATAGTTGGCTCTTGAAAACATCTTGGTACAATGAAAAATTTCTCTTACTGTGTTTTCTGATTGTGTTCATGAACAAGATCTGGGAATTTATTCATCAGCTATTTTTAGGAGCATTCTAAGTCTTATACTCCAATATTTCCTACCGGGGGTATATTTGAAAGTAAAACAACTTTTGATTGGCTAAACCACTTGCTTTAGGCAATCAGATGTCATGTTACTTTGAAAATTAGAAAATGCTGGTGTCCAGCATTTTCTCCTTTTCCCAAAATGTTTTCTGCCCTTTCCAAAACAAATTTCACTTGTTCAGTTACGTTAATATGTTGTCTGCAAACGCTTTCAATTTGGACCAGTCCAAAATTGTTTCGTTTGATTAACCCTTTACCCCATAAGGCATTTCTATGGTATCTCTAACTGACCCTAAATAAAAGCAAGGATGAAGCCGTTTCTTATGTGTATATGACATCTTTTGATTGCATAGAAAAAATTGTGACAAAAGGTGAAATTGCTCGTCACGAGCAATTTCACCTTTGGCCACAATGTTTTCCAAAGGCTCCTACAAGTAGTGTGTTGAAATGAGTATCTATGGAGTAAAGGGTTAAGAGTTAAATATGATTCGGGGAAAGGTGCAGTTGCTTATAACAAGATAGGCATACCTGACTTCCTCGGATATTCATGATAACCTAATTGGGAATCCGTGTTAATGCCACATCCAATCACAAAGTTTTGTCTTCTCTTCGTAGCTGCAAACAGTGTAAACCCATAGCCACAGGCTATATCATTTACCTGCAATATAACACAAATTTCTCCTTGCTAATGGATCAGTGCATAATATCTGTAAAACTATTATTAACCCTTCATCCAATAAGGTGTTTCTATGGTATCCCTAATTGACCCTAAATAACAGCAAGGATGAAGCCGTTTCTTATTTGTATGACACCTTTTGATAAAGTAGAAAACATTGTGGCAAAAGGTGAAATTGCTCGTGACGAGCAATTTCACCTTTTGCCACAATGTTTTCCAAAGGCTCCTATAAGCAATGCGTAGAAATAAGTATCTATGGAGTAAAAGGTTAAGCTCAAAAAAACTCAGCATGAAACTTGCCAGGTGTGTTAAATGTAATATATAGAGGATATTTGTTTTCTTCGGTGAAAGATCGAAATTTATTTCATCGAGTGGACACCATCGGTAATATTTTCACGAGTGGCGCAGCCACAAGTGAAAATATTACCGATGGTGTTCACGAGATGAAATAAATTTCGATCTTTCACCGAAAAAAACAAATATTCTATTTATTTCATGCTTTTAATCCTTTCTGGGAGGAGCTATATCAAAATTCAGTACAGTTCTTTTCCGTTATTCCCTGTGGCGTACCCCTCCTGCATAGCAACGTTACGTCAAGCGCGAGAAATGTAAGGTATATGACATCATATTTCCCATCTGGTTGTTAGGCACGCGCAATTTACCTAGGCAACAAGAACGTGAAAATCGGTATTTTCACTGGTCGTACCAGTGTAAGATCGAAAAATATTTTCACTGCTATTTCTCGATATCCTACCGGAAAGCATGAAATAAAAACCTTTACCACACACAATCCCTTACCATAAACAACCCTAACAAAAAATGTTTTTGAAAATATTTTGAGGAAAGGAGAAAATGCTCGTGACCCGCACTTTCTCTTTTTTAAAGAAAATATCCTGCTATTTCAGAAACAGAATAGGTCACTGAAACTATATCCTATTTTGCCTTCAAATGCTCTCAACATGGAAGCAACTAATTTTTTTTCATTTAGATCTAGTAAAGATTTTTTAACCCATTACCACACAGTCCCTTCTTTTGATGACCCTGAGAAAGAAGCCTTTAGAAAACATTGTGTTCGTGCTTTTTTTTTTTCATGAACATGGGGTAGAATGCCTTCTATAAACCATATTTTCTCCATCCCTCCAATGGTTTCTTACTAATTAAAAGATAAAAGCAATCATTTAACCCTTTCCCAAACAAGTCCTTGTTTTTACATGTCTACAAGACAAGTCTTTTGAAAACACTGTGGGAAAAGGAGAATTTGTTCGTAACGAGCAATTTCTCCTTCTCCTACAGTGTTTTTTACCCATTTGGAGAACTTTCTGCCATTTTTATCAAATTTGAAATTATCGTCTGCAAACTCTTTGAGTTTGGAAGAGTCTAAAATTTGTCATTTGGGAAAGGGTTAAGCCTTTACCACACAATTCCAACTTTTAATGTCCCTGAGAAAGAAGCCTTTCGAAAACATTGTGGGAAAAGGAGAAAATGCTGGTTACCAGCATTTTCTCCTTTTTCCACGTTTTCTTCCCCCCTCACAACGAATTTCAAATTTTCAGTCACTTTTATTTTGTCGTCTGCAAATGCTTTGAATGTAGACGAGCCCAATATTTTGTTGTTTGGTAAAGAGTTAAGCCACATACATGAATCAGTTGTTGTCTGCAAATGCTTTCAATTTGGACAAATCTAAATTTGTGCCATTTGGTCAGGGTAAATTGTAAATTCTAATTATAAATTCTTTCCTGTACCGACAAAGAGCCTCTGTCAACTTCTCTAAAATCATAACAAAACACATGTAAATACCTCTATATCATGCACATCCATGAATCTAAGTCGAGTTGGCCTAAATTGTGTTGAAACAGATGATCTTTTCCCCTTTGGTTTTAAGAAAGTTCTTATACCTGTAGGATTTCAAAAGAAAAAAAAGTTATTTATGACATAACAGTCTATTTAACTGAACTGATTAACTGATTGATTGACTGATTGATTAGTTGATTGATCAATTGATAGTAAGCACCTTTTCAACCCTTTACCACATAACTCCGAGTTTTAATGACCCTTAGAAATAAGTCTTTTGAAAGCATTGAAGGAAAAGGAGAAAATGCTGGTAACCAGCATTTTCTCCTTTTCCCACAATGCTTTCTACACTATCAAACAAAAATCTCATCATCTGAGCCATAGCGAAATTGTTGTCTGCAAATGATTTAACCCATTCCCAAACAATCCCTGGTTTTTACGGGTCAGGAATAGAAGCCTTTTGAAAATATGGTGGGAAAAGGAGAAAATGCTGGTAACCAGCATTTTCTCCTTTTCCCACAATGTTTTCTACCCTGTCATATAGAAAAATCATCATTTTATTAACTGTTAATTTGTCACGTGCCAAATGCTTTCAATTTGGTCTGGTCCAAAATTTGCCATTTGGGGAAGAGTTAAATTTGGACCAGTCTTAAGTTTTCTGTTTGGTAAAGGGTTAAACATTATTTCCATTAATATATTGCAGTCGCAATGCATGCTTACCTGGAATTTGTTTTACCAGTACTCTGCACAATATTCTTTCCAAGCCACTGGCTGCTTTCCCACATAACCATCGTCAATGCAATGGTAAGTGGTAAGAGAAGAATGAATCGTGTTGCAATGACTATCATCAATCCTCGAAAAGAAATTGTTAAATTTTTTGAAGAAAATACCTTCAGTGATAAAAGAGGTATTAGAAAACGTCTTTACCAAACAGTCCCTGACTTTTATGACTCTGAGAGATAGAAGGCTTTTGAAAACATTGTGGGAAAAGGAGAAAATGCTGGTAACAAGCATTTTCTACTTTCTCACAATGTTAACTACCCTGCAGAAAACAAATTTCAATTTTTGGGTCGCATTTATTTTGCTATCTGCAGGTGCTTTGAATTTTGACCAGTCTCAAATTTAGTTGTTTACGCCATTACCACACAATCCCTACTTTTGACGACCTTGAGGGAGAAGCTTTTAGAAAACATCATGGGAAAAGGAGAAAATGCTGGTAACCAGCATTTTCTCCTTTTCCCACAATGTTTTCTACATTTCACAAAGCAAATTTAAACTTTTCAGTCACTTTTATTTTGTAATCTGTAAATTTTTTTCGATTTGGGCAAGCCTGTTGTTTGTTAATGAGATAATCACGAGTTAATGAAAGTAATAACCATTTTTCAAATAACCTCAGTTTTTAGGAAACCAGAGGTAAATAGCATTTGAAAACACTGGGAATAGGACAGAATGCCATGGTAGTGGCCTAAATTTACTTCTTTCAGAACAATGTTTTCTCAATTCCTAGTTTTTGAATTTGTCGGCAACATGGACGAATCTAAATTTTTCCATAAGGTCTAAGCAGCTCTTGACCAAACCACAAAATTTTACACTTGAGAAAAATGAAAGCATTTGCAGATTACAAACTAAATATTGCATAACTTAGGAATTTTCTTCATTGAAAGGTTAAAAACTTCGAAGGAAAGTGCACTGTTTACTAGAATTTTCTTCTTTTTTAAAATTTTCTGGAAAAGGGTTGAAGTATAAACTGCTTTACCTAGGGCCCCTGTGGTGGCCTGTCCCCAGACATAGACCCTTCTTGCTGGTTCCCCTTTCTCAGATTTATAAATTACTTCTATTTCTTGCTTTTCTCTTCTTTTTCTCTCTCGTTGCACAAACCCTGTGGCTGTTCGTCTGGGTACCATTGCCCTGCATCTGGTACACAAATATGTGGAGAAAATGTCCTCTAGTTTTCTAACACCAATCCTCATTGTCACTGATATTTTACTGTCCTTTCATCTTTCAATGAATCCAATGAAAAGGTGTATTCTGAAAGTATGATTAAGAGCAAGTTGTGTTTCAAGCAATTTAAGTAATTTCAATTTTTTAACCAGACAAAAAATGTTTTTATTCATCCAGATTGAAGGCATTTTCAGAAGACAAATGTCTTCCACAAGGTAGAAAATATTGTAGGAAAATGAGGAAATGCTTGTAAATGGTTTTTTCTAAGATATTCCACATTTTCATAAGCAGGCTCTCCCAAAATAGTTGAATCACAAATTTGTAGGGTAAAAAAAAGACAGTATTTGCTGGAAAACAAATTATTTGCCACTTAACTCTTTACCACACAATCCCAACTTTTAACAACCCTGAAAGAGAAAGCTTTTGAAAACATTGTACGAAAAGGAGAAAAAAGCTGGCATCCAGCATTTTCTCCTCTTCCAATATTTGTTTTCTACCCTTCCTAAATAAAATTTTAGTTTTTGATTCACATTTTTTGGTCTTCTTCAAATGTTTTAATTTGGAATAGTCTCAAATTTTGTCATTTGGTAAAAAGTTAACTGCAATCCTACTTTTTTGGCCCTAAAAGCAAGATGTTATGCCATTATTGCTGCATTCATGATTGTGTCATCTGCTTTTGCTTTCATGTTTGGGAAGTCTAGTTAGCATTTTTTTTTTATCTTGAAACAGTGTAGTGGCAATGAGAGAATTAACAATTGCATTTTTGGTTTACTGTTTGAATGGGCAGAGGGAGCTTAATCATAGTTCTTCCTACACTAAAAGAAGGTTAACTTTAGCTTAAAAAAATGAACTTTGTAAGTTTTTCCTTCACTGGCTATCAAAAATCTGACAGCAATTCTGAATCGCCTCAGAATCAGACTTCTTCTTGGCACTGATTAAACTTCGAATACATTCAAATTCATTAAAGTATTTTAAGTTTGTTTCACAAAACTCTGCTAACAACTTTTGAAGAAAACATCTGGAATTGCAGTAGCGAAACTCAGGTGGAACGAACGTAGATAACATCTGTTTATAAACGACAAAAAGATCATTAATATAAACCTATAGTGATAAACTTTGTGAGAGGAATCGATTTCAAAATGCAGTTTCAGTTGTAACATTTTTTGGTAAACATATTACTTGTTTACACAATGAAAATGAGTTTTTATTGTTGATCAAAATGCACGTCACGTGTGCGCTGCCATGTTGAATTCTACATTCGTCCCTTGGAAAACTCGTACCCAAGTAAAGTAGAAATACCCCCAGAAAGATATTCACCATATCAGCTACTGATGTGATCATTCCCAAATGCGTTATCATTCTAATAGTTCAAGATAATGCTGTGAAAGACATTACCTGATTCTTTTGTCGATTAAAAGTCATGAAAAAAATATGGGAATCAGAACCCCGTTGAGGACCCCTATCCACGATAAATCTTTCACCAATAAGAAGACAATATGTTAATGAATCATATTTCTAGCGACTTCCTGTCGGTGAAGAGCAAATGACAGACGCTTTATTTTGGACTTTACGGTAAGAATATGTAAACAATCATGTATATCGAAAGTAAAACATGTGCCTGAACATGAAATTATACCTCAGGAAAAACAGCAAGTGCTAGATATGTGTGAGAATGGGTGCTATAAGTAAGTCCGAGTATTGCTTTCTTTGTCTGTCTGTCACGACCACGTCCGACCTCCTAATGTTTGTGTGTGCGTATGTACGTGCGGTGATAAGCGGTATAATGTGGAATTACAAATAGTTTTTTGCTCTAAATCATTCATTTTCTAAATTTGAGACTTTCACTGGTATGAGTATTGGTCTCTCTGTATCGGACACATTCAGTATGTTTCAGTCATGGTTGTCCGTTCGATAGTCTGTGCATGCAAATGAGGTATGCGGGGCTACTAAGGGGGAAAATGTGAAAACCTATGCGTACAGAAACAACGCACAGTTTTGACACAACTTTCTGCTCTTGAAAGATCTATGATTTTTCCATAATTTGGTTCACTCTGTAGGGCTACTCTACAGTTTAATTAGTACTGTAATTTTGTTTTTTTTTTTTATGTAATACTTAATTTGCTAAATAGATAAAATGAAGTATTAAAGCCAAGAGCAAAACCCCAAATGTTCTACTTTATAGGAATTTCCAAATGCAAAAAAAAAAAGTTTGTCTACCAGGAATTGTACAAGATCTTTTTCATTACAAACTGAAAATTCAAACTGACTTGATGTACTGGTAGTTTTGACTTAACCCGTTACCACACAGCAGTATTTTAGACCTATCTATGCAGACAACAATTTCAAAGTGGCTTAAATGGTGCAATTTTGCTTTGATAGAAAAGAAAACTTTGTGAGAAAAGGAGAAAATGCTGGTTACCATCATATTTCTCCTTTTCCCACAATGTTTTCTAAAAGCTTCTTTCTCAGGGTCGTCAAAAGAAGGGATTGTGTGTTAATGGGTTAAGAGTTTAACCCTTTATAAAGTGACAAAAATTTCTACTTATCAAAATGGATTTTACATTTGTCAGACATTAGATGGTAATACTGTGAAATGGATAGGATTTGTCACTGAAAATTAAGGTAGAAAAAACTGTGAGAAATAGGAGAAACAGAGGAATTATGGTTATTTCCTTATTACAGTTTTTAGACTTTCGCTAGTATATAGGCATCCAGTTTGAGCCAGACTCCATGTAAACCAAAAAACCTACAGTTGCTAAATACTGCCTCACAGAAAAATAACTCCTCACTGTTAGGGATCTTTAAAATTCAGTCAACTTTGACATACAGCATGGAATCTCTACCATCCCAACTTGAACTTGTCCACGTTCAAAGCAATAGACGTACTGTACAAGATGTCATTGATAAGGTACATGATGCTTGCTTATATGTAAATTAAGTGACCTATATACAAATCAGGCTCATATCACTGATTCCTACTCCACAGTACATAAAAGTATGAATGGATCTGAAAATATGATACGGCCAGGTGACTTGTCCAGTGGGCAAATCCCATGCAGCTACACAAACCCCCCACTGGCAAGGGATCACTTCTCCTTCCTTTAGTCATTCATTATTTAGATCATTGTGAATGCGAAACTTATATCTTAAACTGTTGTTTAACCCATTACCACACAATCCCTACTTTTGACGCCGCTGAGAAAGAAGCCTTTGGAAAACATTGTGGGAAAAAGGAGAAAATGCTGGTAACCAGCATTTTCTCCTTTTCCCACAATGTTTTCTACCCTACACAAAACAAATTTCAAATTTTCAATCACTTTTATTTTGTCGTCTGCAAATGCTTTCAATTTGGACCAGTCTCAATTATTGTCGTTTGGTAATGGGTAAACGTCATGTGTATTAACCCTTTACAACACAATCCCGAGTTTCACATAAGTGGGGAAGAAGCCTTTTGAAAACAATGTGGGAAAAGAAAGAAGAAAATGCTGGTTACTAGCATTTTCCCCTTTTCTCATGTTGTTTTCAGCCTTTTTAGTATATGTTTTCATCATTTTAGTCACATTTAACTCTGTACCACACGAGAAAATTTTAGACTGGTCCAAATTAAAAGCATTTGCAGACAATAAAATAAAGGTGACTAAACAATGGAAATTTGTTCTGGGAAGGGTAGAAAACACTGTGGGAAAAGGAGAAAATGCTGGTTACCAGCATTTTCTCCTTTTCCCATAGTGTTTTCAAAAGGCTTCTTTCTTAGGGGCGTCAAAAGCAGGGATTGTGTGGTAATGGGTTAACTTGATCGTCTGGAACAGCTTTAAATGTGGAGGGCCGTAAAATGTTTCGTTTTGTAAAGAGTTAAATAGTTAAGTATTGCATCCTGTGCTGTTAACCCTTTACCACACAATGAAAACTTTTAACACCCCTGAGGAAGAAACCTTTTAAAAACATACTAGGGAAAGGACAAATTGCAGGTAACCAGCATGTTCTCCTTTCCCACAATGTTTTCTACCCTATCAAAGCAAAACTGCACCATTTGAGCCATTTTGAAATTGCCATCTGCAAATGCTTTCAATTTGGATAGGTCTAAAATTTTGCTGTGTGGTAACAGGTTAATTAACTGTATAATCCAAGTTAATCCTCAACCTGCTAAAAAAAGTTAAATAAGACTTTCGGGCAGATGGTGAATACCTGAATATTGTTATTTCAAAGTTATATTTTTTTCATATTTTTGAAAAGAAAAATATCCCATTATAGGTTAGTATAGATCCAAGATCAGATTGTACAGACTGTGTAACCTGATCTTGTTCCACATTGTCTGTCCGCTCCTCTGTTCAGACAGATATCTTTTAAAATCCTTTATAAAAATTGGTGAAACATCATTCATGTATTCCTTAAAATAGTCAACCGATAAAGATTCCTTCTTCACTTGATGCCGTGTCATTGGAAAAGGGTGCTTGATGTATATTTCCATTATGGACTGATAGTTTTTTAACTATTGGACAAAATTTTATGAAATTTCATGTTCATTTTGTTTGTCATAGGCCACAGACAATCACATTTGTCTCATCTTTTCAAATGCTATGCTGTGGAAAAGGCCAGGTGTACATGCGAAACACAATTTAGCTCTTATTTGTCTCTATCTAAAGATGTCTTTTTAGGCAGGAGATTTCATCTCAACAAAATAACCTGTTTTAAATTGAAAGTTAACAAACTGAAGTTTTTCGTAATATTTCTTGTTTAGAGAAGAAAATACTGTAGTCAAGAGCGTTGGGTAAAGTCAATGGATTTAACTGCATTTGAATTGAACCGGATTGGATTTAATAACTAGAATGAACCGATTGGCCTAGAATGGGCTCAGAAACCAAATATGACAATATTTCTTCAGTCTGGTATAAATCAACAAATATTTACATTTACCATAGCATGTTTAGGGTTAATACTTTACCAAGTGACAAAATTTTGGATTTGTCCAAATTGAAAGCCTTTGCAGATAACATCGAAAACTGAATTTGATTTGGGAAGGGTAGAAAACATTGTGGGAAATGGAGAAAATGCTGGTCACCAGCATTTTCTCCTTTTCCTACAATGTTTTCAAAAGCTTTCTTTCTTAAAGGGTTGTTAAAAGTCGGTATTGTGTGGTAAAGGGTTAAACCATAAGTCAGTCTATATATATTTTGCAGGATGGAAGGCAGATGATCTGAACAGATGGACCAACTATGATGGAGAGGAGAAAATGCCAAATATTTAACTGAATTGTTCTTCAGTTCAACTATAATATGCTTGCTATACAGTGCTATAAATAATCTCTTTACACAGATCTGTTTTTATTAAACTCTTTCATGTCGACGCCAATGACATTCTTCTCATTCTGTGGATGAACATCAAATTTTATGGAGGAAATAAAAGATAAAATTTTGATAAACTCCTTTGAACAGGTTTTCATTTTCTCAGACCCAGGGAACAAAAACCATGAATAAAGAAGAATTTGAATGTAAGAACTACTAAAAAATTTAAAATGGAACAAGTCAATAACTCATCTGGGGGTTTATGGGGACAACAGCAACTATGGGAAGAAGCTGATACATCAGAATTATCCCCCTCTGTGTCAGTAAATCTTAGTCTCGATGTTCTCCCAGAAAAGGATATTATGAGTATTGTCATGAAACGTAAAATTGGTGGAACAAGTAGTACAGCCAGGGAGCAGGATTCATCCATGGCGCCAGCTAAAAAGTTAAAGATTGAGAAATTTGATTCAAATATTGATAATAGGGAGAATGTTGAATTTCCAACCGACAGAGATGACTTCATTTTAGCACCTTTTAAATGTTTGAATTCGAATTCCCATACTGAAACATACTCATTTTCTGCAGCTGCCAATACCAATGGATTTAATATTCAGTCTAAAGATAGTTTACCAAAACTATACAGTGATGGAGATGACGTTGGGGCTTTTCCCCAAAACCATGATAAATGTTTTACAGGAATCAGAGATCTGGAAAGCTTTACTGAGAAAGACATAAGTATGAGGAAATCTGATTTTTCTTCACCACAATGTAAAAATACTGATCTCAAGCCTTGTTCTGGTATTGAAAATGAACACCATGATAAAGAAATAGGAAAGAATACCACAGAATTGGATTCAAAAAATGTTATAGCTTGGGGTGAATTTACTAGGGAGAAATTTAATGAAAGATCTGAACTGCACAATAATAGATCTGATATAGACTGTTTTAAAGTTCATTCAAATTTAGAAGAATTCTCACAAATAGAAGTAAAATGTTCTGTTGAAAGCATCGAAAAAGTGCTTGAAAATAATTCTCTGAATATTGTTGGAAAGGAGTATGACATGGAATCACAGAAAAATATTGGAGTTGATCATGTTACAGATATTCATGGTAATCAAAAAGACATGGAAGAAAAGGTTAGGTATTTTCACAATATTGACAGAGAGATGAATCAAAATAAAGGGAACTTGGACCCAAGAGAAGGGTTCAGTGAAGGACTCTGCCAAAGTATCCACATTGAATCAAAAGCATCTGATGAGGTAGATAGCCTGAGTACACATCCAGTTGTGGAGTCACAAACAAAATCAGATAATAAAAAATCCAGGAAACAGTACCAGCCTAAACGATTACCAAAGTCTAGTCCAGTGAGTGGTAATATAGAATCTACTATGCATTGTACAAAAGTGTCGAATGAAGTCAAATCTGGAAAGTCAAGAAAACAAAATATACCTAAACGAGTTATTGAAGAGTCAGATACTGCAGGTTCTGATTTAGAGTATTACTATGATGATGTAACTGAAGATGCTGGTTGTAAGCTTGATGATAGTGATGATTCACATGGTGGGCTTAGTGACGTTTTAGAAAACTTTTCCAATACAAATCACACATTTTCACAAGAGGAATCTGCCAAAGATTGTATTGATGCATTGAATGAGAGCTCAGTCAGTGAACTACGTGAAGGAAATAACTATGACAACAGTGATGTACATGTATGTGATAATGACAATGCCTCCATTTCCACTAGTTTAGGTGCAGCTGAACCACATGCCCTTCCATTTCATTTTCAAACAGCTTTTCAAACTTATACAAATAAACTGCTTCAGCTTCCAGATCAGAATGACTTAAACCTGAGGGAAATGCTTGGGCAGGAACAATCTGGTCTAACTGAAAATTTAGAAGTTGTGAAGAAGTTGCGAGAAATCAGATTTAATAGATACAGGAAAATATCCATTGAAGAGAAAAAGGAGATTGCAGAATATGCAAAGTTTAATGGAGTTAGTTCTGCGGCATTACATTTTGGTGTATCCAAATCAGCTGTGTCAATGTGGTCTCGCATTGATTTTGCAACTTTCGAGGAAGAAAGAAACAAAAGGAAGAGACATTGCATGATGGGTAACCAAAAATTTGAAGAATTGATAAAAAGAGTTCGAAGTGAAAAAGCTAACAAATTTAAATTTCTTTCAAGAGAGGATAAATTTGAAGTTTCAAGGTATGCTAAATTAATTGGAGTGCGAGAAATGGCAAGATGTTTGGATATTGCTCTTGGAACAGTATCAGGCTGGATGAGGCAGTTTCCCTATCTGATTAAGGCTACCAATCAGGAGGCTCCATCAGAACATCAAACAGAGGAGCTAGATAAAACATCTGATGATAGTTATCCATGTGTTTCCAAGCTAAATACCACAGCAGACCCATGTGAAAAAATCAAAACCATGGATACAAAACATAGTTTATTGATCAAGAATGTGAAAGAGGAAGACAGCAAAAGTAAAAAAAAACAAGATAATGAAAATTTAGGCTGTTTCCAGATAACAGATAAACACAATATATCTACTATTCAATGTTCTCAACCCAGCAACAATCAGGCACCCAAGACCAAAAATAGAAGTGACTCTGAACACCTAAGTGAAGACATTGTAATGGGTAAGTCTAAAAAGAATAGAAGTAATTCAGTGGATTATCAAACACCAGGAAAGAAATTAAAGAACCGGGAAATGACAAACTTAGAAGTTGACAATGCGGATGAGATAGATGAAATGATTGCAGAAAGTTACGAAACACCAGATGTGGATAAATGTTTTGAAGATGTAAAAGAACTGATTAAAGGATCACTTCTGGAAGATGACAGTTTCTTTGAAAAATTATTCAAGAGGGTTGTGGAGTGCAGGTTGGATAAGTATAAATCTCTGAAAGCTAGTGAAAAATTAGAGGTTGTGAGGTATGCCAAAAGAGTTGGTGTTCGAAGAATTGCAAAAATTCTTGGTCTTGCAACAGGGACTCTATCTGGCTGGACCTCAAAATATCAAGCTCACCTTGGTCTAACATCAGAGGGAATGATGGATGTGAGTTCATCAGATGCTTCCTTGTTGTCAGAATTAGATTCATCTTTAACTGCAAGTCTAAACTCCTCCAATATTTCCTCAGAATTCGACCGCAATCTTCAAAATGAACCTCAGAACTCACAACAAAGTTCTCTGTCACCACTTATTTCACCAAGTTCATCTTTACTGGATAATCCTGAAAAAGCAGAGGTCACTGCTGTTAAGCTAATTCTTAAGGATCGCTTTGATTTTCTCAGAGAAAAGATAAATATTGCTAGAAAAATTAAATTTAGAAACATTACTCACAGTGAAAAGATTGAAGTTGTGAAATGTACAAAATTGGCAGGAATTCGTCCAACTGCTCGTGTTTTAAACATGCCAATTGGAACATTATCAGGATGGATTACGAAATATACAGGTAATCTTCATCCAGTTTATCAAGAAGAGTGCAACAAACTTGCAGGGACCTCCGTACACAGACCACCTTCATCTGACAGTGAGGGCATGCCAGGGTCACAAGACTACATCTTTAAACTGATGAACAGTCAGTGGCCAGGGATTCATCACTTGTCTGCCTTGTACACAAAACCAGAAACAGAAACAATCAAACAGCAAAATCAAAATGAAATTAGTCCAATGCCTGTTAGTAATGATTTTAATCTCCAAAACCAACAAGGTCTGTTGGCAGGCAATGTCTTTGAAGCAAACATAGGCACTCCAACTGCAGGAAAAGATGATACAGTTCTAGATGCTTTCCATGAAGAAGCCAAGAACATAGCTCAAGAATATTTACAATCTTTATATAACAAATCTGGACTTATAGGAAAGTAAAACCTGAATCTCACCAATTTCTGAAGACATGTGTAAACCCTTTACCAAGTAATTCATTATTTTAACAACCCTAAAAAAAAAAAGACTCAGAAAATGAAGACATTATGACAAAAGGAAAAAATGCTGGTAACCAGCATTTAACAACACAATGTTGACATTTAACATCTGTTAGGGAGAAATTTCTTAAAAACATTTTGGGAAAAGGAGAAAATGTTAGTCATCAGCATTCTCCTTTCCCCGCTTTGTTTTCAAGAAAATTATCAGGAAAAATTGCACAGTTTACGCCACATTGAAACAGTCATCTTCAAATATTTTCAATTTCATGGTGGTCAAAATTTTGATGTTTGGTAAAGAGTTGAAGTTGAATCTCATCATTTGTGTTGCATTCAAATCATTTGCCAAAGCTTAAAATTTTAACAAGTCTAAGGTGTTATCATTTGGTGAAAAAGTAACATATGTACATGTTCTTCTTTAAGAAGTCTTTTTGTCCTTATGAAGGTCTCTATTCAGATACTGTGACAAAAGGAGAAACTATTTTTAACAAGCAACTTCCCATTGTGCTATACTGTTTTTATTAAATGTATTTATGTAGTAGAAACCATGTGAGCCATAGTCTTTATTTTCATTACCAAATGGCAAAATTTAAGGTTTGTCCAAATTGAAAGCATTTGCAGATGACAGAATAAAAGTGACTGAACTTTGACATTTGTTTTGTGAAGGGTAGAAAACATTGTGCGAAAAGGAGAAAATGCTGGTTACCAGCATTTTCTCCTTTTCTCACAATGTTTTCTAAAGGCTTCTTTCTCAGGGTCGTCAAAAGTAGGGATTGTGTGGAAATGGGTTAAAAAGCGAATTTGATGCATTAATTTTGCAAAAATTATCGACCAAGATTAGCCTGTGCAGTTTGCACGTCGTCGGTTTTAATTCCAAAACCTCGTAAATACAGCTTGTTACAAGCTGTAGTTACGAGATGTTGAAAGTAAACCGACAACATGCTGAGCTGGGTCAAAACATGCTAGTCATATTTTTTTCCATAAGATGAATAATCAACACCTTCTTCATATTTTTTTCTGCTTGTCCAAGGACCAGTCTACATTACGTATCTCATGATTCAGTCGACTGTTTGACAAAATGGCTCATATGAATCCGTAATTGTGTGAAAACTTGCTTGGAACAATGCATTAACCCTTTCCCAAACAGCAAATTTTGGACCACACAAAACTGAAAGCATTCTGCAGATGACAACAGGTGCTAAAAAGATGAGTTTTCTACATGATAGGGTAGAAAACATTGTGGGAAAAGCTGGTTACCAGCATTTTCTCCTTTTCACACCATGTTTTCAAAAGGCTTCATCACCTCCAGGGTTTGTTTTGGAAAGGGTTAACCCATTACCACACAATCCCTACTTTTGACGCCCCTGAGAAAGAAGCCTTCATAAAAGAAATTTCAAGTTTTTGGTCACTTTTATTTTGTTGTCTGCAAATGCTTACAATTTGGATAAGCCTAAAATTTTGTCATAATGAGTTGACCCATTACCACACAGTCCCTACTTTTGACGCCCCTAGGAAAGAAGCCTTCAGAAAACATTGTCGGAAAAGGAGAAAATGGTTGTAACCAGCATTTTCTCCTTTTCCCCCAATCTTTTCTACTCTTAACAAAACAAATTTCAAATTTTCAGTTACTTTTATTTTGTCGTCTACAAATGCTCTCAATTTGGACAAGCCTAAAATATTGTCGTTTGGTAATGAGTTAATACATAGGATAATTTTGCAAGGGTTATGATACCATATTATAACATACAGACATTATATTGCTTTTAAAAAGCTATAACTGAATCTCTGTTGTAAAATGAAAATGTTTCCAAACAATCTGAATTTCCATGACTTCAACTATTTACCAAATGATAAAATTTAAAATGAAAGCACTTGCAGATGACAAACTAAACAGGAGTCAAAAATTGAACCTTGACTTAACTCATTACCAAACAACAAAATTTTAGGTCTGTCCAAATCGAAAGCATTTGCAGACGACAAAATAAAAGTGGCTAAAAATTGTGAAATTTGTTTTATAAAGGGTATAAAATATTATGGGAAAAGGAGAAAATGCTGGTTACCAGAATTTTCTCCTTTTCCCCAAATGTTTTCTAAAGGCTTTTATCTCAGGATGGTTACCAGCATTTTCTCCTTTTCTCAGAATGTTTTCAGAAGGCTTGTTCTTCTGGGTGGTAAAAACCAAGGATTGTTGGGTCTAGGTTAAGATGAGGATTCCTTTTATCGCAATGTTTTCTAACCTTCCAATATCAATTTTTCTACCAGAGTTACTCTTGTTGTTTACAGATGCCTTCAATTTTGGCAAGTCTTGAAGTTTGTAGTTTAGTAAAGGGTTAATTTATTTATTATGGAACTTTTAATGAAGCAGTGAAACTGTTTGAATTGTTGAATTGGTGCTTTTATATGTGTTATTCAGTTCTGTGTTATATGTAGCTCTTCCAGTCCAAGGCCAGAAGATCTTGTTGTTAAAGTGTGGTCATCTGTTCATCTGTTCTCCACAGACAACATTGTATTTCTTATTTATGCTATAAAGTCTAGATTTTGTGGTTAAACTCTTGCAGTACAAGGTTTTTTTTTATACAGTCAGGTTCTTGAACTAAAATGAAGGAAAATTTGATGATTGTTCAAGGAAAAGAGTCATAGTTTAACCCTTTACCAAACAATCCCTGGTTTTTACAACCCTGAGATAGAAGCTCTTTGAAAATATTGAAGGAAAAGGAGAAAATGCTGGTAACCAGCATTTTCTCCTTTTCCCACAATGTTTTCTACCCTGCTGGAAACAAATTTCAGTTTATGAGTTACATTTATTGTCTGCGAGTGCTTTCAGTTTGGACTAGTCTAAAGTTTTGTAGTTTGGTAAAGGGTTACATAATAAATTTCATATAATGTGAGGACTCTACATTTAAATTCTTACCCTTTCCCAACACTCTGGTTTTTCAACTTCCATGAAAAAGACAGCAATTTGTTCTTTTACCAACAATGATTTCTGCTCTAAACAAAATTAATTTCAAGTTTCAAGTTTTTGAGTAACATTTATTTTATCATCTGCAAATGGTTTACATGTTTAAGTAGATTTCCCATAAATCTATAGAATTATTTCCCAGTAAAATGCACTGGTTAGTAGAGCAATTCAGGGTCCCTATAGGGCCTCTTATCTCAAGTTTTGTTTAGATCTGAGTTCAATAGTCCAATGGAAGCAATCTCACAAACTTAATTTTCTACCATTGTGGGGTACCCTGATCAATATCCGACTGCAAATACTGTGTATACTGATCTTTGATCTATACTGTCAGATCATCAAAAACATTCCATTCTGAAACCCTGGTTGGGTGACTCAATAGTTACTGTATCAGACTCGTAACCTGGTGTTTGCGAGTTTCATATTGTGTCAAGGCAGACTTCTTTGGAGCCAGTTTTTGTCCAGTACATGTAGTTACTAAATTAGAAAAAAAGTTTGGTCAGTACTGGTGTGTGAAGCCAGGAAAAACATTCATAGGTGCACAGACCACTGTTAAAGATGGCCTTTCAGATTTTGGGTCCAAAATTAAAAAAAAAAAATCATCCTTATACTACCAAAGCCTTTTAATTTTCATTCATAAAACCCCAGTACTCGAAAACCGTCCGACAACACAAGAAATCAGAGATTTACTACGGCCTAGGTTGACACCAACGGGAGACACGTTGTATTTTTAGATGATCAGTTGTCTCATTTACGGACAGGAATACACAGAAGAAGCTTCAAACATAGCGTCCGAAGAACACATTATGGAAAATAATTATTACATATTTGTTATGATAGGGAATTTAGGCGTTATGAGTCACGTGTCAGTCACTTGACATTCCCAAAATGCTTTATTGATTTTTGGTGCGAAATCTAAAAATACCTTAAGAGGCTACGTAGCCTTTTAAGGGAATACCATCAAAAAAATTTTATTTGTAATTTTATTAATCTAAATTGCTGATGATTTGTATTATTTTATTATATGAATTTCCGGGATATTTGGTGAGATGTAAAAATTCTAAATACCCACCTTTAAATGACCTGAACGAAAAGGACAATAAACTCCTATAGTATGAGCAAATCAGCTTAAGAGGGCTTTTATCGTCTTTTTAACAAGCTATAGATAGATCTGTGTTCTGTATATTTGTTTTATGGTTTGTCTCTTTATTAATCAATCCAATGATATGTTTTAAAAGGATTTAGAAATAAGAAACTCTTTAAAAATAATGGGAAAAGAAGAAATTGCTGATAAATAGCATTTTCTCCTTTTCCCACCTTGTGTCCACCTCATCAGTAGCAGATCCCTCATTTTAAGCCACTCTTTATGTCATTATTATGCAAATTAACCCTTTCTCAAACAATCCCTGGTTTTTACAGGTCTGGAATAGTAGCCTTTTGAAAACATTGTGGGAAAAGGAGAAAATGCTGGTAACCAGCATTTTCTCCTTTTCCTGCAATGTTTTCTACCCCATTATAGACAGAAATCATCTTTTCAGCAAGAGTTGAATTATCGTCTGCAAATGCTTTCAATTTGGTCTAGTCCAAAAGTTTGTCGTTTGGGAAAGGGTTAAATCCCTCGACGAGATCCACTTTTGTCATCATGTGCAATGGCTTTTTATGGACAAGCCTAATACAGGGTGTTTCATAATGCAAGTCCTTATTTTAAAAAACAAATAATGTCTATACATGTGAGTTTAAACCTTTACCAAACAATAGAATTTTTGACTGGTCCAAATTGAAAGCACAAGCCTTGCAGATGACAAAATAAAAGTAACTCAGAAATTAAAATTTGTTTACAGTAGGGTAGAAAACATTCTGGGATTAGGAGAAAATGCTGGTTACCAACATTTTCTCCTTTTCCCACAATGTTTTCAAAAGGCTACTATCTCAGGGAAACCAGGGATTGTTTGGTAAAGGGTTAAGATAAATGATGACCTACCACTCTTTTACTGACATAATAAAATTTCATTAAACAGACATTACATAAACATTCTTCGATACAGTGAACTTTTTCTGACAAGCCAATTTCATAACAAGTGACGTCATTTATAACATTGACTTGTTGTTTACTGTATGTTATAGGCATACAGGTTTACAGTAACATGGGTTTAGAGTAACAGAGAAATTGGGTTTTCATTTTGAAAACGACTGCACAATGAGACATTTACCTCATGGGCTGTTTTCAGCACAGACGGTATTACAGTTTCCACGTTCTTGCACAAATAGCAAGGTCCATGCAGGCACTGTTAATAAGGAGGGCTATCTGAACATTTGGACCGAGAAATTCATTCCAATGCCAAGAAAAAGATATTAACAATGAAGACACAGTTACTAACACATGGATTTGAGTTAAGCAAGGTGGAGCCCCACACCACATAACCACAAGCATAATTAAATGACTTTCAGTAGCATTCAGCCAGAAGTTAATTTCTCTCATGAATAGACTTAAGCAGTCTGATCCTACCAACTTTTACATGTAAGTTACATTATGAAAGGTGTATAGCCCAATGTCAGGAGACAGTAAGGACTTTGAAGCTGCAATCAAGACACACACACACACACCCACACACACCCACCCACCCACACACACACACACACACACCCCACCCACACACCCACACACACCCCCACCCACCCACACACACACACCCACACACACACACCCACACACACATATATGGCTTGCAACATGTGAAAAGGGGCATTCGGACATTTGCGTAAAGTGTTGTCTCGGATTAGCCTGCGTAGACAGCACAGGCTAATGCGTAGAGACACTTCATTTTCATACACGAGTAATTTTCTGTTTTGCATCAGTCTACTGTATCACAAAATCTAATGTAGTCATAAAGTGCTGTCTTGGATTAGCCTGTGCAACTGCACAATCTAACAATAAACTCAACATCATCAGCACAGAGGAGACGTCATTGTTGTAAAGTACTATAAAGGTTTAGTGTATTAAGTATTATCAAAGCAGTGTCTATGTATGTAGTAAGCCTAAGTGTCATAAAAAAATTAATTATGTCAGTAAAAAGTTGGCAGCTTTCAATTCAATTGAAATTAGAGGAAAATATTGACTCTAAGAATAAGGACAGATAATATGAAACGCCCTACAGTTGTAGTTTGGTCGAGTTGATTGAACAAGTGAATGGTGTTTCATGTCACTCCCAACATTATTTCAGTCAAATCAGAGGCCACTTGTTCACTGCAACAATTCAAATATTCAAGCATGTCCTGGGTTTTACCAGGCCTTGAACCTGGGACCTCCAGGTTTAGAGTCCTATGCTTTGTCACTGAGCCACACAAGACCCCTTATTAGGGTTAATTGTAATACTATGTGTATCAGTCGACAAAAGCTGAGTTTTTAGTTGGAATAAAATTTGAAAGGTAGTTTTTATACCTGTGTTTCTTTGTCTTTATCTTTTTAGATTTCAAAAATGCCAAATTTGAAACTTTAACCCATCACACAATCCCTACTTTTGACGACCCTGAGTGGGCCAATACAGAAATCCTTGAACGTGATTGGTCAAAAGTAAGCACAGAGGCTCATGCAACTGAACTTTTGACCAAGCATGTTCAAGGATTTCTGTATTGGTCCCTGGTCATCTATATTGACATAAGGTCAACTGTATTGATCGGAGGTCAAGTCGTATTAAGCCGGGGTCACGACCTGTATACTATACAAAGTAAGAAATGTGTGACTAGTAAACACTATTTTCACTTCTCTTAGGTTGTCATATTGATTCTGGGCCAACAGTTCATTAATGAAAATGTCATTGATCAAGTGATTTTGTATTGGCCCGGCCTTCGTCCCAGGGCCAATACAGATGACTTCGAACCTGTAAATGGGCCAATACGAAATCACTTGATTAATAACATTATATTACTGACTCCTCAGCTATTGGGATTCCAGCTTGGTAACAAGGAAGGGAAAGGCTTTAAAAATACATTCAGCAACTGAAGAGGTCAGCATCACAAAGGACAAGATGTTTATTTTATTACCATTTCATGTAATATTATAAATAGTATTTATTTTGATAGTAAATACCATCTATATACTGTGCCAAACCGAAACTATTTGTAGATGACAAAGTGGATGTACTGGTATGTAGCTTGACTCTTTACCAAACAACAAAATTTGGACTTGTCCACATAAAAAGGTTCTACATACAGCAACACTATCTGAATAAAAAATTTGGACCTTGATTTAAGAAAGGCAGAAAACATTGTGCAAAAAGGATAAAATGCTAGTTTCTAGGTCATTATGTGAGTCAAATGATACTAATTGTAAAGGGTTTCACCATTAACCCATTACCACACAATCCCTACTTTTGTCGCCCCTGAGAAAGAAGCCTTTAGAAAATATTGTGGGAAAAGGAGAAAATGCTGGTAACCGGCATTTTCTCCTTTTCCCACAATGTTTTCCACCCTTCAGAAAACAAATTTCAAATTTTCAGTCACTTTTATTTTGTCGTCTGCAAATGCTTTCAATTTGGACCAGTCTAAAATATTGTCGTTTGGTAACGGGGTAAAACAGAGCTTCAGATAGAGGAAGTAATTTTGATTTTAAAATTGAAAATATTTATTATTATGCACTAAACCCAATGTTGTGGGTACTATTAGAATCGTCTTATCGAGACGGTTCTAATGAGTACCCACAACACGGTTTTGAAGAGAAATAATGACTTTAGAATACGATCACTCCCTCTTATCTGGAGCTCTGCTAAAATTAACTCGTTAGCAAATGACAGAATTTTAGGTTTGTCCAAATCGAAAGCATTTACAGACGACAAAACAAAAGTGACCGTAAATTTGAAATTTGTTATCTGAAGGGTAGAATACATTGTGGGAAAAGGAGAAAATGCTGCTTACCAGCATTTTCTCCTTTTCCTATAATGTCTTCTAAAGGCCTGATCTTGCTCAGGGTCGTAAAAGTAGGGATTGTGTGGTAATGGGTTAACCAAACATTGTTTGTTTCCGTTATACATGTAACAACACAACCCCCCCCCTCCTACACACATAAAAATAATTATTCAGCTGTTTTTCTCTTTAAACTGCAACCCATTTCCAGGCAGACTGGAGGGTATCCATGGAAAAAGTAGGACTAAATACCATCTTTTTCCTAAAACTTCTCTTAAACTATGCTGCAGTCCGAGTCTGTAGCGTTTGATATTGCGCTTAGATTCAAACTTTGTCTGCCCATATACCAACTGATTGATTTGTATATACAGCAGCCAGGAAAATATAAATAGTAGCACCGTCCCTACAGAAGTCATAGTGGTAATGAAAAATGTGTATAAATCATAGTAACCTAGCAACAAGCCCATATGAGGACCAATGTAGGACAAGAATGTTAACAATGTTAAATGTCCTTTTACAGTCACCACAAAGTCAAGGTTAAATATGTTACAGTAAAGAGCTGCAAGAACCATGTGGGTTACCATGGCAACATAATATCTATGGTTATGATAACCAATACAGTAACCAGCAAACCAGCAGTGATGATCTCGCTTTAAAATACAAATATCACAGATCTTACAATGATGTGACCTTGGAGGAAGGTTACGGTCACAGTATGAACAGTATCTCCACCCATCTGGCAGGAATGAACCTGACGTGAAGAGAAATCTGCTAACCGATGTATCCGTGGTTACCAGTTTATACATGTTGCCGTATATGTTGATGGCTAAAAATCCTGCCATGAAATAATGGACATAATAGTCTGTTTTATCTTCTGCATTGTCTTCCGCATAGTATTTAGGGAATATATGTCCAACTTCATACCATAACAGAAAAACACCACCTAAGATGAAAACAAGAAATCCAAGTTTCTCTTTGCTGGATTTTGGGAACCCAAATCTGAATGTTGACTTTTTGGCAGGTGGAATGAGCTTCATTATCAATTTGCCTGAAATGGAAAAAGTTAATACTTCACAACACAATCCAGACTTTTAAAACCCCTATCACAGAAGCCTCTTGAATACATTGTGGGAAAAGGAGAAAATACTGGTAACCAGCATTTTCTCCTTTTCCCACAATGTTTTCTTCCCTATATACCTGAAACAAATTTGAATTCTTTAAGTCAATAGTCACATTTACTTTGTCACCTACAATGCTTTAAATTTGGAACAGTCTAAAATTTTGTTATTTGGTGAAGAGTTAACCCATTACCACACAATCCCGACTTAACTCCCCTGTGAAAAAAACCTTCAGTGGGAAAAGGAGAAAATGCTGGTAACCAGCTTTTTCTCCTTTTCCCACAAAGTTTTCTACCCCTTCCATACCAGATTTTAACTTTTCATTCACATTTATTTTGCCGTCTGCAAACGCTTTTGATTTGGACAAGCCTAAAATATGGTCTTTTGGTAACAAGTTAATAGTCATAATTATATCAAGAGTTAGTGTCCTTGAACTTGTTTTGTTTACATCTCCGACAGTATATCTTTATTTGCTGCTAAAATGGAAGAGCTTCAAATTGGCATATCAGGTAAAGGGTTAACTCATTACCACACAATTCCTACTTTTGACTACCCTGAGAAAGAAGCCTTTAGATAGCATTGTGGGAAAAGGAGAAAATGCTGGTTACCAGCATTTTTTCTTTTCCCACAATCGCATGATGTTTTGAACCCTTTACCAAACAAACCTCAAATTTTCAGACGGCCTCATAACCTAAGGGTCCCGAGTTCGATACCTGGGAGCAGGTGTCAACTTTGGGATTTTTCACTGGCCCACACATTCGGCGTGAGTACTGGTGTAGTTCCCAGGAAGCAGAATAGAGAGAGATTAGTATAAATTGTAAGAACTTGTTTCTCAATTGATGCAAAAATAAGTATGTTTAAACTAAAACTATAAGTTTTATTCAAAGTACTTTTATGTGTAAAATAACGATTCATTTCAGAGGGCACATAGCGATAAGATCCAAAAGGTGGTGTGAGACAAAAAAGCCCGGACGAACGAGCCCGGGCGAATAAACCCAGGGACGGTCTGGTTTTGGGACGAACAAGCCCGGAAACATTATAAATAACTCTATCAGATCTCATATTTACATTTTTATCATATGTACAATATAAAAAGATTTTCTGTAAATTTTATTATGTTATCGCCAAACCCCGATCTGTTCATGCCCCATAGAATTTAGTTTCTCAAGTCAAGGCTTTCAGATCCTTGATTTGTTGTTGAATTTCAAGTGCAGGCACGCAGTACACCTCTTTATATATAGTCTGAGACTGCTTATACCCTATGCGTTATTCGCTTCAGTGTTCTATCATGCGTTTTTTGTTTTCTTGACTTAGGCTCTAACCAAATAAAAGAACACAACATTAATCAAAAACGTCATTTTCAAATTACCTGTCGTTGAGTTCATAACGTAAGTTGGCCTCCAGTTCTGCTTTCCTAGCATGAAATCCGAAATTTCCGCATGGGGGAATACTGGTTCCGGTTATCAAAATGCGCGGGAAAATAAAAATGTTATTTTCCTGAGTTAGTCAAGCATTCAATCGATAAAATGTTACCCAAGTGTGAACGGGTGTCAATGACAAACCGAGGTATAGCTATCCGTGTACTGTATTTAAATCCTTTGTATACAAGTTTATACCTGACAAGTCCTTAACAAGAAAGAAGCTGTTGCTGGAAAGGACCATCCTATTTAAATTTTAATGTTGAGTGCTCAACAACTGTCCCTCATCAATAATTACACACGATCGCTGCTTCAACACTACAGAGACCGAATGGAATAACTTTGGTGGTTGAATTTCAAAATGAAGTATTTGTTGCCTGACTATAAAAGGGTAAAAACAGGGAAATTATATATATGATCTCTGTTTAGAAGGAACACCAAGCTCAGAAAATTGTTCTTCACAAAGCAAGGCCGTCGGAAGCGGTCCGGCTATGGCCGGACCAAATTTTCGGCCTAAAATGAAAAATGGCCAGACCAATTTTCGAAAAAAGTGCGTAATATAAACCTCAAAAAATGCTCCAGAATGCATCAGTGAGCGTCTTTTTTTCAAATTTTTTCCGGGGGAGCATGCCCCGGACCCCCCAGCATGGCTTAAATGCGTAATATAAACCTCAAAGAAATCGTCGCTCGCCGATACAGGCCGTACCAAATGAAAATTCCTTCCGACGGGCCTGCAAAGCAGGCCAATTCTTGAAGTTATTGTGGCAAAAGAAAAAAAAATGCTTGTTTGGCTTACAAAAGTGTTTTCATACGATTATGCATTCAAATTTTATATTTTTACTAAATGTTTGGCAGTTTTCTAGGAATAATGCAAAAAGTGTAAGGAATAAATGTTGAAGTGATAGATCTAAATGTGTATGAATTCACTCTTTCAACATAAAAAGCCTGAGAAAGATTGAGTTGTTGTCTTGTAAAGAGGTCATCTAATTGCATCAACAGAAGTTTTGCTAAGAGTTAATTCGTTACCAAATGACAAAATTTTAGGTTTGTCCAAATCCAAAGCATTTGCAGACAACAAAATAAAAGTGACTGAAAATTTGAAGTTTGTTTTGTGAAGGGTAGACAACATTGTATGAAGAAGAGAAAATGCTGGTTACCAGTATTTTCTCCTTTTCCCACAATGTTTTCTACAGGCTTCTTTCTCAGGGTCATCAAAAGTAGAGATTGTGTGGTAATGGGTTAACTTCAAACAACAAAATTTTAGCTATGTCCAAATTGAAAGCATTTGCAGAATATATAAAAGTAACTGAAAATTTGAAATATGTTTTGTGAAGGGTAGTTCTAAACATTGTGGGAAAAGAAGAAATTGCTGGTTACTAGCATTTTCTCTTTTTCCCACAATGTTTTCTAAACCCTTCTCTTTCAGGGTCGTTAAAACTAGGGATCGTGTGGTAAAGAGTTAAATGCAGTCATGTCCCTACAACCATTTCCAATACAACCCCAATGTTTGACGATCATTGGGAAGCCTTTATTTCAGTCCTGTACCACACAATCTCATGTATTCAATTATTCAAGTTTTATCCATCCAGAAGAAGGCTTTTGAAAAAAAATTGTGGGAAAAGGAGAAAGTAAAGGTAGGTAGCATTTTATCCTTTCCCCACAACGTTTGTCATCATTCCCAAAACACTATTTTTGGAGTCTCAATGAATTCATTATCTGCAATTGCTTTCAATTTGAATCTGTGTAAAGAATTTTGTCGCTTGGTAGAGACTTAAGATTTTCATCATTGTCAAAAAGGAGAAGATACTGGTTACTAGCATTTTCTCCTTTTTCTGTAGTGTTTTATACCCTGTCAAATTTAGACACAAATCCTATCATTTTTGTCTAGTAGTATAAAAAAAAAAGGGTAGAGTATATATATACACCAATAAGGGTATTTTTATTGCAGTCCTCTGTGAAAGGTATATTTAACTTTACCCTGCAACCAATTTTTAAATTTGTCCAAATTCAAAGCATTTACAGGCAAAAACTAAATGCCACTAAAATTATGAAAGTAGCTGGAGAAAATAGAGAAAACATTGAAAGAACAGAAAATGCTGGTCACCAGCATTTTTTCCTTTTCCCTCAATCATTTTTAGAGATTTTCTTTCTTAGGGTCATTTAAACCCAGGATTATATGATAAAGGGTTATGTGTTCTGGTTTTTAAACATCATAGGACAAAATTCGGGTAACACATAGTGCTTGATTACTTCCTGACGTAGATTTTTTATTCATTTTTTTTCACTTTGTACTGTAAGTATTAATCTAAGTTTCTATTTGTACACTTGTTATTATTGATGACTGTATTTTTTCTGTCATGCAGGGCGACACAATGATGTTTCGAGTTAAATCTGCTTGTCATAAAAGAAAAATTCAAAATATTTCTTCCTGTGAGGTGGAAATAAATACAGGCGGCCATATTTGCTGCAGAATAAGATAAAAAAACAAAGACATTCAAATTTTGCATTTCAAAGACAGAAATTAACTTTTTTAAGCTGCATTAGATTGGTCATCAGTAAATGCTTTAAATTCAAAATTTTGTTGAGGCCTAACAAAAAATTATCTGTGTTTAGGGTTTTGGTCTGAGATGCTGTAGGCTAGGTTGACCTGTAGAGATTTTTTTTAGATGGACCATTTAACCCATTACCACACAATCCCTACTTTTGACCCCCCTGAGAGAAAAGCCTTTTGAAAACATCGAGGGAAAGGGAGAAAATGCTGGTAACCAGCATTTTCTCCTTTTCCCACAATGTTTTTTACCCTTCACAAAACAAATTTCAAATTTTCAGTGACTTTTATTTTGTCGTCTGCAAATGCTTTCAATTTGGACCAGTCTAAAACACTGTTGTCTGGTAATGGGATAACAGAATCACACTAAATCTTGACAGATTTTTTTTTTTCATTCGAGTGTAAAAAGTTTAGGGTAGGCAGCATTTTCTATGGAGAGTAGGGAAACCCTACACACAGACACATTTTCTTATAGGCCTGAGAAATTCTAACCAATTTGAAAGTAGTAATCTTTTATCAAATTTTAGACTTGTCCAAATTGAAAGCATTTGCAGAAAACAATATAATGACTGAAAATTTGAAATTTGTTTTGTTAGGGGTAGAAAGCATTGTGAGAAAAGGAAAAAATGCTAGTTACCAGTATTTTCTCCTTGTCCCACAATGTTTTCTAAAGGCTTCTTTCGCAGGGTCGTCAAAGTCGGCATTTCATGGTTAAAGATTTTCTGACAGAAAACAAGTGACTCAAGTTGAAAATTGTTTTTGGAAAAATGAAAAAAAGGTATGGAAATAAAAACAGATGCTGGTTTCAGCATTTTCTCCTTTTCCTGCATTTTTTTTTCAAAAACTTTTTTCCTCAGAGTCTGTAAAACCAGGACTTATTTTGTGAAGGGTTCAACAATTTTATACCAGGACAAATTAATTTCTTTGGCAGATAGTGCAGATCAAGATCAGGATGCAGGCATGTAACCGATTTAAATTGTTTTCTATGAATACTATATTAGGCTTCAGTGATGAGATTTCTCATTTAGAGGAAACAACTTTGTTGAATTTTTTTGTATAGTGTTTAACTCGTTACTACACAAGAAAATTTTAGATTGGTCCAAATTAAAAGCATTTGCAGACGACAAAATAAAGGTGACTGAAAAATTGAAATTTGTTTTGGGAAGGGTAGAAAACACTGTGGGAAAAGGAGAAAATGCTGGTTACCAGCATTTTCTCCTTTTCCCACAGTGTTTTCAAAAGGCTTCTTTCTCAGGGGCGTCAAAAGTAGGGATTGTGTGGTAATGGGCTAATCCTGTTTTCCAAATTATTTCAGTTACATTGGGGTGGTAAGTGCACCGATCCATGCTTCCCAAGGATCTCTTTTTCCATTTCTTTGTTCAGTATTCTTCCTGAGCCAGTGACTGGTATCCCACATGTATTTCAAAACGATGTTCATTGGTGAGGATGAAATGAATCTCGTCACAATGTCACAGTGACCAAATCATGAAATCAATCCTCGAAAAGAAATTGTTTGAGCTATCAGTTCGATCCAGCATCCCCCTGGTCTCGAATCACATGTGCTACTGCCTACTCTACGGCCTACTTTACTGGGAAAGGGTTAACTCATTACCAAACGACAATATTTTAGGCTTGTCCAAATCAAAAGCATTTGCAGACGACAAAATAAAAGTGACTGAAAATTTGAAATTCGTTTTGAGAAGGATAGAAAACATTGTGAGAAAAGGAGAAAATGCTGGTTACCAGCATTTTCTCCTTTTCCAACAATGTTTTCTAAAGGTTTCTCTCTCAGGGGCATCAAAAGTAGGGATTGTGTAGTAATGGGTTAAAAGGCTGGGTACCGGCAATTTCTGCTGGTGGCCAGCAGTTTCTCTTTTTCTTACAATGATGTCAAAGCTTTCTCCTCCAGGGCACCGGAATTTGACATTCTATAATAAAAATATATGATTAAATATGAAAAAAATATAATTATATTCCCCGATATACCAGAGAGATTTTTTTTTTTGTATTTAACCCATTACCGCATGGCAATATCTTAGACCTATCCAAATTGAAAGCATTTGCAGACAATTTCGGATTGGCTCAAATGGTACACTTGTTTATTGGCAGGGTAGAAAACATTGTGTGAAAAGGAGAAAATGCTGGTTACCAGCATTTTCTCCTTTAACCACAATGTTTTCAAAAGGCTTCTTTCGAAGGGTCGTCAAAAGTCATCATTGTGTGGAAAAGGGTTAATCATATATTTTCATAATAGAATGTCGAATTCCTGCGTCCAGGGTTACCAAACACCAGAGTTTTCAGAAGTAAATGGACAGGGCCAAAAAACACAATTTTAGACTTTGAAAGTAGTTGTAGACCACAAATTAGATATATTGCAAACCTGATCGTTTTGAAAATGCACAAAACTTTGTAGGAAAAGGAGAAAATGCTGGTCACCTTTTCCTCACGATGTTTTAAAAAAAAAGCCCTTTCCCAGAAGGTCTTAACCCTTTACTACACAATCCTGACTAAAGAAGCCTTTTGAAAACATTGTGGGAAAAGGAGAAAATGCTGGTAACCAGCATTTTCTCCTTTTCCCACAATGTTTTCTTCCCTTTCTACAACAGTTTTAAATTGTAAGGCACATTTATCTTGTTGTCTGCAAATGCTCTAAATTTGGACTTGTTTTAAACTTTGTTGTTTGGTAAAGAGTTAACCCTTTCCCAAACAATCCCTGGTTTTTACAACCCTGAGATAGAAGCCTTTTGAAAACATTGTGGGAAAAGGAGAAAATGCTGGTGACCAGCATTTTCTCCTTTTTCCACAGTGTTTTCTACTCTTTTCGAAACAAGTGTCAGTTTTTGAGTTACATTTATATTGTCGTCTGCAGGTGCTTTCAGTTTGGACCAGTCTAAAACTTTGTTGTTTGGTAAAGAGTTAAGAACATTAGATTATTTGAGTAAAAAGTTACGTTTGAAAAATAAAACTTTTTCTTCAATTTTTGCGAAGACCATGATGTTCATAGCAACATTGATGATTGTCTGCGGGACGTTTTATGGAGTAGAGTCGCAAAACACTCTATTTACACCATGTGACAGCACAACACGATCCCCGTACAGCGGTCCTCCCTTACCCACACTGCCTGACCAATATCAGACCATGATAGAGGCTAATATTATACAGGTAAACACTCTATTTACAGTATGCCCCTGTCGTAGTGGCAAACTCTATTGACACTTTACCTATCTATCCCGGTTTTTCATGCCTTAGAGAAAGAAGGAATCTGAAAATGTTGTGGGAAAAGGAGTATTTTTTCCATTTCCCACGGTGTTTTCTATTGTATCAAGGAGATTAAGCTCATTTTGCATGAAGTATGAATTGGTTTCTTGCAGATGGTTTGAATTTCAAAGAACCTGAAATTTGTTTTGGATTACCGGTATGTTAAGCCTATACCAAAAGACAAAATTTTGGATTTCCTACTTTTGACCTCCCTTAGAAAGAAGCCTTTAGAGAACGTTGTGGGAAAAGGAGAAAATGCTGGTAACCAGGATATTTTTCCTTTTCCCAAAATGTTTTCTACCCTTTATTAAACAAATTTTGAATTTTCAGCCACTTGTTTTGTCGTCTGCAAATGCTTTCGATTTGGACAAGCCTAAGATATTGTTGAATTGTAATGAGTTAAGATAGTTGAAATTTTAGACAACACTGTGAGAAAAGGAGACAATGCTGGTTACCAGCATTTTCTCCTTTTCCCACATTGTTTTCAAAAGCTTTCTTCTTCAGGGTCGTTTAAATTCAAAGCTGCATTGTGAAATATTTATCTGGCCGCCTGTACCCTGCATGTATCCCAAAGAAGACAAAACCTTTGAAATGTTAGGCAAGCTTTTGTATTGACTCTTTCCCGAATGACAAATTTTTAGACCGGTCCAAATTGAAAGCATTTGCAGATGACAAAATGTGGGTGACTGAAAAATTTAACTCATTACCAAAGGACAATATTTTAGGATTCTCCAAATCGAAAGCATTTGCAGATGAAAAAGTAAAAGTGACAGAAAATTTGAAAATTGTTTTGTGAAGGGTAGAAATCATTGTGGGAATAAGGAGAAAATGCTGGTTACCAGCATTTTCTCCTTTTCCAACAATGTTTTCTAAAGGCTTCTTTCTCAGGGGCGTCAAAAGTCGGGATTGTGTGATAATGGGTTAAATTTGGTTTAGCGAGGGTGGTATACATAGTGGTTACCAGCATTTTCTCTTTTTCCCATAATGTTTTTCAAAAGACTTCTATCCCAAGGTCGTTTAAGTCGGATTATGTGGTAAAGAGTTAAGCATGCACATTGTGAGTGTCCCTTGTGTGCTTGATTTACACAGTTCATTTTAACTCTTTACCACACAATCCGAAGCTAGTTCACTCTAAGGAAGACGGGGGTTTTCAAGACTCTGTGGCTCAGTCAGTATTGTACAGGACTTGAGAACAGGGTTCGCTTGTTCAATCCATGGCTTGGCCAGTCTCTTTCTTAGTTCACCTTTTTCCCACAACTGTTTTAAAATGATCTTTTGCCATCATGGTTGTTGAAACATGGGATTGATTGTCAAAGGAATTTAAGTACAGCTGTCGTCCTCAAAATCTGACCATTTTAATATAAATACATGTATTCTTTTTGTTTTATAGCCACATGCATTTGCTGGGCAGTTATATTTGGTCACTTCTCTGCTTGCAAAAGACAGGGTTCAATGTACATGAACTTCATTTTTCAGAAAAACTACACAACACACGTGCGGGAGTATTATGACTACACTAATAACAGGTTGACTTCAGAATGGTATTCTAGAAAGGATGGCTCTAAAGTACCGGTAAAGGTTGTAAGTCGTCCAGAGCAAGAGGAAATGCGTATGGTTTATGAAAGTAAGGACTTGTGGAAAGTCAGCCTTCTGATCTCTCACTTGTTCTGTGCTCAGTCTGTTCTGTGCTCTGTCTGTATATGTGTCTGTCTCTGTCTGTCTGTCTCTGTCTTTCTCTCTCTCTGTCTCTGTCTGTCTCTCTGTCTCTGTCTGTCTGTCTCTCTCTCTCTCTCTCTTTTTCAGCACAGTAATATCAAATTTTAATTAACAAAGAATATCAGATTTGAATATGTATATATCATAGATTTAGTCATTTTTATTCTTCATAAAAAATTCTTCAGTGGTTTTACTCCTAGGAGATGCACAACAATTTTTATTTGTACAGGGTGTCCGGAAAGTAAGGTAACACTTTCGTACTGTTATATTTTGGCTTAAAATACAAGATAACGAGATGAAATATATATACATGTAAATAAAACGTGTAAGTTTTTTTGTGTGATAATTTAATTCAATTTTCTTAACACTTTGCCCTTTTATACAGATTTTACTTCAAAAGTCCTTTTTCGGTCATTGACGTCATTTTAGTAATTAATGACGTTTTCAATGTGACAGTCTTTTACACTCTTTCCTTTCCGAACACGCACAATGAATATTTCACTCACTTTGAAATGCATTCAAACATCAATCATACTGATTTCACTAGAAGGATTTTTCTAACGGCAGGTCTGGGTCGTTTAGGTTGGGATCGTAGACCTTTGACTTCAACACACTGCAAAGGAGGAAGTCGTGCAGGTTAAGGTTGAGTTTTGGACTGTGTGCAGGCCATGATATTCAACCATGTCTTATCTCCGGATATCGTTTAGACATTACCCTGTATCACTGAACATATTATATAAAAAGTCTGCCACAGATGTAGATGTGTCTGGCGTAGCACTTTCCTGCATGAACCAATTGCTTTGCAATGAGGAATGAGGGCGACTTTATTATGATTTCAACATGTGCGACTTCTTTCTGTTAGTTTAAAAGGTCAAAGGTTGACCGCCTCAACCAAGACAGCACAGCCATATTGTTAAAGACCACTTACACTGAAATAGATTGATATTGAAATGTGCGCTCAAGTGATTCACAATATCATCCGGCATGATGGGCATGGAAAGAGCATAATCTGCCGTCTCACTGTACAAACGTCGTTAATTGTAAAATGACGCCAATGTCAGAAAAAGGACTTTGGAATTGAAATCTGTATAAAAACACAAAGTGTTAAGAAAATTGAATTAGACTATCCCACAAAAAAACTTACACGTTTTATTTACATGTATATATATTTTTCATCTCGTTATTGTGTATTTTAAGCCAAAATATAACAGTACGAAAGTGTTACCTTACTTTCCAGACACCCTGTATTATGATATCTATTTACTCAGACTTTAGTGGCACAAATGATTTGTATCAAGCAGTCTCCTTTACACAACACTTTTAAGAGACTTTTCTTCCAAAGAGATTGTCTGACAAAATATTAAAACTGTTTTCATTGTTACAAGTTTAACTCTTTCCCAAACAAGCCCTTGTTTTTACGTGTCTGCAGTACAAGTCTTTTGAAAACACTGAGGGAAAAGCAGAAATTGCTCGTAATGAGCAATTTCTCCTTTTCCCTCAGTGTTTTCTGCCTGTTCGGATAATTTTCTTCCATTGTTATGAAAGTTAAAATTGTCGTCTGCAAACTCTTTGAGTTTGGAAGAGTCTAAAATTTGTCGTTTGGGAAAAAGTTAACTCTTTACCAAAGGACAAAATTTGGACTGGTCTAAATTCAAAGCACTTGCAGACGACAAAATAAACACAACTCAATAATTGATATTTGTTTCCTGCAGGATAGAAAACATTGCTGAAAAGGAGAAATTACTGGTTATCAGCATTTTCTCCTTTTCCCACAATTTTTCAAAAGGTTTCTATCTCAGGGTCATAAAAACCAGGGATTGTTTGGTAAAGGGTTGACTTACAAATCTTGGCATAATTAAGAATCAGCTAATCACCCAGTCAGTCTTGCCAAGCTAGATAGCCTTATTGGAAGGGTATAAGACTTAAAACTAGGGGCTCTCTGGTTTGAAAACAGTTGGCTTATTTCTTTTCAAGGATCAATGATTCATTCCTCTCTCCGCTGATCATAATTTTGACGATGCTGATGTTGAAAAGCAACAAGTGGCTTTGGACAAATATTTTCTTATTGTACTGATAAAAGAATCTCCAGGAAAGGTGAACTGGCCAATGTTTTCTACTCTTCACAAAACAAATTTCAAATTTTCTGTCATTTTTATTTTGTCGTCTGCAAATGCTTTTGATTGGGACAAGCCTTAACCCATTACCACACAATCCTGACTTTTAACAACCCTAAGATAGAAGCCGTTTGAAAACATTGTGGGAAAAGAATAAAATGCTGGTAACCGGCATTTTCTCCTTTCCTCAAAATGTTTTCTACTTGCTTGAAACAAATTTCAATTTTTGAGTTGCCTTTAATTTTTCATCTGCAAGTGCTTTCAGTTTGGACCAGTCTAAAATTTTGTCATTTGGTAAAGAGTTAAATATTGTTGTCTGGTAATGAGTTAAAGTAGATTTGATTTATAAAGCATACAAACAAACAAATATATGACAAAATTTTATTAGCGGTAAATTTTGTTTTTCTGGGACAACTTTTGTTTGATTTCAGATGGATCATGTCAAGTGAGGCACATCAATGTGACTGGTTCTTTGTTTTATTCATTTGTATCTGGGCCCAATGGCACGCATGTTAAAAGTGTCAAAGACTTGATGGTCTTTGGTGCTGAGTATGGCGAGACTTATGAGGGAGAACAGGTTGTAAGTACAGTTAATTTGTAATACATTACTCCTTTCCTAAACTACCTATGCAGTAGACGACAAATGCAGTAGTGGATTTGAACTGAAAGTTGTTAACTCATTACCAAACGACAAAATTTTAGGTTTGTCCGAATCGAAAGCATTTGCAGACAACAAAATAAATGTGACTGAAAAATCAAAATTTGATTTGGGAAGGGTAAAAACATTGTGGGAAAAGGAAAAAATGCTGATTATCAGCATTTTCTCCTTTTCCCACAATGTTTTCTAAAGGCTTCTTTCTGAGGGATTGTGCGGTAATGGGTTAAACTATCATTGCAGCCATATTGTTTTACTAATGTATCATACACTATAAAACTGCATTGATACATGGGAAAGAAATGTTTTAGTGGATAAAGTGTTTCTTTCTCCTGAAAAAGTCAATAGCCAAAATACTGAACATTAGAGTGTTATTTTTCACAGTGTTTTAATCATTGCCTTAGGAATTCAAAGTGTCAGCTCAAACAATTCAAATGCTTTGTGCCTGTTACCTCTTTACCAAACAACAAAATTTGAAACTGGTCCAAATTGAAAGCACATTCAAACAACAAATTAAACAAAACTCAAAAATTGAAATTTGTTTATAGCAGGGTAGAAAACATTGTTGGAAAAGGAGAAAATGCTAGTTACCAGCATTTTCTCCTTTTCCCACAATGTTTTCAAAAGGCTTCTTTCTCAAGGTCGTTAAAAGTTGGGATTGTGTGGTAAAGAGTTAACCCCCTCATTTGCATTTGATAACCTTGAAATGAAGGATTTTGAAAATACTGTATGAAAGTTGAGATATTTATTGTGAAAAATGAGCTTTGTTTTTGTAACAATCTTTGAAAAAGTAGTCTTGCGTCAAGATTCAGTTTAGTATGTAGACAATGTTGATACAGACCACCTGGCTTGGATTGGTATACTTACCTTCTTACCAGACATGCTGATCAGATAAGCTTGGAAATTGCAATATCTGCATCCTTAGTACATGTACTAATTTAGGATCTCCGTTTCTTTTATTTCTCTCCACAAAATTTAACCCTTTCCAAATCGACCAAAAATGTAGAATTAACTCTTACTCCATGAACAAAATATAGACTTGTCCAATTAGAAAGCATTTGCAGAATTTGTCTGTGATAGGGTGTGCAAAAAGCAGAAAATGCTGGTTACCAGCATTTACTGCTTTTCCTACAATGTTTTCAGAAGGCTTCTTTGTTGGGTTGGTAAAAACTTGCCACTGTGTTGAAAGCATGTACTGATGACCATTTTAATGTTGCCAAAATGATGGAATTTGTCTATCATGGGTTACAAAATATTGTGGGAAAAGGGGAAAATGCTGGTCACCAGCATTTTCTCCTTTTCCCACAATGTTTTTAAAAGCTTTCATCATGAGGGTTTGTAAAACTCTCTAATGTCTGGTGAAGGGCCAACCAACCCAAGAACTATACCATTAACAGTTTATTCGAGATTATAATTTGAAGCTATGAAAAATTTTTGTACTAATTATTTCATGAACAGGTGCGGGGTATACCAGTTGAGCACTGGCAGACATGTTTGAAATATGTTCAAGGTGACGGACAGTTTACTCTAGACTTTTACTTCTCAAAAAAAATGAATTACATTGTGGACAACCAACAAGTTAGAATACCAGTCAGAGCTGTGTTACAAGGCCAAGGTTAGTTTCTGAAAATTCTGGTTCCAAAAGCTGAAAAGCTCTATGTTTTTACCCCACAAAAATAGGGTTTTTTTTTATGCTCCCAGAAACATTTTGGGAGAGCATATTATAGTCGCCACACTGTGAGTACATCCATTCGTCAGTTTATGCGTGTGTCTGTTCGCCCGTCCATCTAAAGCCATTTCTCCACAACCCCTGGACCAAATTTCATGAAACTTCATATCTGAACAATGCACAAATACCTCTTTCCCGGTTTCTCAATTTGAAGCTGCATCATGGAAAAGGGGCGAAAATAACCATCTTTGACCCTGTACTGTACTTGTATTCCTTCACAAAACAACAAAATTTTGACTCAACCAAATTGAAAGCATTTGTAGACAACAAAATAAAATTTGATGTGGCTCATTGATAATTTATGTCTTTACCAGGGTAGAAAACATTGTTGGGAAAGGAGGAAATGCTGTTTACCAGCATTATCTCCTTTTTCCAGTGTTTTCATAAAGCCTCTTCCCCAAGGACATTAAAACTCAGGATTGTGTAGTAAAGAGTTATTGGCAAACTCAGAACTTTGTTGTTTGTTTTTATCAAATATTTGTCAATTAACCAATACAGGAAACAAAACATCTCAGCAGATTTTGGTTTTACTTGTCCATTGCAAACAGAACTACCCTTTAACCCTTTCCCAAACAACAAATTTTGGACCCTTCCAAACCAAAAGAGTTTGCAGACGACAATTTTAGATTTAGAGAAAATTGCAGAAAGTTCTCAAAAAGGGTAGAAAACAGTGTGGGAAAAGGAGAAATTGCTTGTTACGAGCAATTTCTCCTATTCCCACAGTGTTTTCAAAGACTTTTACCGCAGACACGTAAAAACAAGGGCTTGCTTGGGAAAGGGTTAAAAAAATCACAGTGAAAAGCAGCCTTCCCCTATAGTGGACTGTGTTCGTTTATGTAGTCACAAGCACAAAATAGTTCCCCAAGAAGTTACAAATCCCTTATTTCAATAGTAATCAAATCAACACCAGAAACATATTTTAGACCTGTCCTCCCATTTTATCTGATATAAGTTGCTAGCAGCCAATTTTTTAACTCTTTACCAAACAACAAAATTTAGACTAGTCCAAACTGAAAGCGCTTGCAGATGACTAAATCATTAAACGTTACTTAAAAATTTAAATTTGTTTTGAGAAGGGTAGAAAACATTGTGGGAAGAGAAGAAAATGCTGGTTACCAGCATTTTCTCCTCTTCCCGCAATATTTTTAGAAGGTTTCAACCTGAGGGTCGTAAAAACCAGGAATTGTTTGAGAAAGGGTTAAACGGGATTACTTTTGACTGCTCTATGTTTGATTTCTGTGTGGTTTATTGTGAATGTCCTTGGGCAAGACACTCAGAGGCCTAGCCTAATATCGGTTAAAATATGCAGTTTATATGATTTATTATGAGCTGTATAATAAATAATGTTGAAAGTGGCAGAAAACATGATTTAAAAAAAAAAATCAACTGGAAGCAGTAAGTAGGGGTTGCAGCACCAAATTGGATAATCTTATACTCTACAATTTCTTTTTTTTTACCTCTGCAGGGGAGAGTTTGAAAAACGAGTCAGCTGGGGTGCATTCATTCCATCATATTTATGACTTCACCGATTTTCATGCTGGACCAATCCAAGATCAGAGTGTGTTTGAGGTAAATTTTCCCTTGTTATTTAATATCATAGTTAATCATACAACTACACTTATTTTCAATGTATTATAACCTTGACTCTTTACCAAACCACAAATGTACAGACTGGTCCAAATTGAAAGCATTTGCAGACGACAAAATAAATGTGACTGAAAAATTGAAATTTGGTTTGGGAAAGGTTATTTAGTATCGTAATTAACCCATTACCAAACGGCAAAATTTTAGGTTTGTCAAAATTGAAAGGAATTGCAGAAGACAAAATAAAAGTGACTCAAAAATTGATACTTGACTTTAGAAGAGTAGAAAACATTGTGGGAAAAGGAGAAAATGCTGGTGGATCTTACCTTGGTGGATTGAGGCCGATTTCGAGATTCCCGCGATACGCCCCCTATTGGATGCTAGTTATTATCCCCCTTTACATCATAGTCAATGAAATTTGTTTTACAAACCACTTATGAATACAATAATTCAACAGGAAGCAATAGCAACAAACATACTTTGACATTCCATTGTCAGGTGCTGGAATATAGCCTAAAACCTTTAATAATTGATTGGTTACACTGAAACTTTCTGTAAATATTTTTTGTCTATGTTATTTCGGTATTAAATCATTACAGATCCTGCACACATCAACAGAGGTATCAATATTTACCTTCTGTTTTATGCGAAAGGTCGCTACCTTGTTCTATTTTTATCAAAGATGAAATGCATGGGAATGTCGAAATCAAGCTCGATCCGCCAAGGGTAGGGTAGTGTAGTGGATCGTCACCCTTGGCTTGCAAAGATGTTATTTTCATTGTAATATAACCTTAATGTACTTTACCAACACCTTAGTAGCATTGTTTAAAATAATTTCGAAAAAAAACATTAGATTCCTGCCAGAAATATTCGAGAATGACTTAACCCTTTCCTAAACAATCCCTAGTTTTTTACGGGTCTGAAATAGTAGCCTTTTGAAGACATTGTGGGAAAAGGAGAAAATGCTGGTAACCAGCATTTTCTCCTTTTCCCACAATGTTTTCTACCCTGTCATAGACAGAAATCATCGTTTCAGCACAAGTTGAGTTGTCGTCTGCAAATGCTTTCAATTTGGTCTAGTCCAAAAGTTTGTCGTTTAGGAAAGGGTTAAAGCATAAACTTCCCAGGCAGTTCATTTTGTCAAAAATATTGACTATGGTAAAGCTTAATTCTGTTTTATTCTTAGATTTAAAATCGAATCACCATTTGTGGGCTTTTGTGAAACCTTTTTTTTTTGGCATTAAGCACTTGCACAATCGAAGTAGTAAAACATTTCAATTCATTAACTGGTTACCTCATGGCAGAATTTTAGACCTAACCAAATTGAAAGCATTTGCGGACGACAATTTCAGTTTGCTCAAATAGTGAAATTTTTCTTTGAAAGAGTAGAAAACATTTTTGGAAAAGGAGAAAATGCTGGTTACCAGCATTTTCTTCTTTTCCCACAATTTTTTTTAAAGGCTTCTTTCTCAAAGCAAAGTGTCAAAAGTAGGGATTGTGTGGTAATGGGTTAATATATCCAGATGTAAAATTTAGGGTTTTGCTGTTATAAGGAGCTGTAATTCTTTGGTAATGTGAGTAAAAGAATCGTAACAATAATTTTTTCTATGCATTAGAAGAAAGATTTTATTTATCTGTAGAAGTCTCATAAACCTTGCCAAAGCCTTACTTAACCCTTGACAACACAATCCCGACTTTAAGCGACCCTTAATAAGAAGCCTTTTGAAAACAATGTGGGAAAAGGAGAAAATGCTGGTAACCAGCATTTTCTCCTTTTCCCACAAAGTTTTCTGGTCATACCAAAATAGATATAAATTTTCTAATTGCATTACTTTTGTCATCTGCATATGCTCTCAATTTGGGCCAGTCTAAAATTTTGTTGTTTCAGAAAGGATTAATAACATTTTTATGGTCTTCGTGTATCAAATATGATCTCAAATGCCAATGTTTTATCGGAAAAGTTTTATAACTGGAATTCTCTTGGCATCAACAAGGGACAGCTGTTGTCAGATCATACATAGCAATACCTGTAAATGAAGGATCATTTACTTTTATCTTTGCTGTTGTATGGCAAGTACAAAACAGAAAGCTGGTTACCACCATTTTCTTCTTTTCCAACGATGTTTTCAAAAGGCTTCTTTCCTAGACTTAGTAAAATTTTGCATTGTGTCATAAAGGGTTAAAGAGTTAACTCATAACCAAATGACAATATTTTAGGCTTGTCCAAATTGAAATCATTTGCAGACGACAAAATAAAAGTGAATGAAAATTTGAAATTTTGCTTGAGAGGGGTAGAAAACATTGTTGGAAAAGGAGAAAATGCTGGGTACCAGCATTTTCTGTACCCAGCATTTTCTTCTTTTCTTCTGTACCCAGCATTTTCTTTCTAAAGTCCTCTTTCCCAGGGTCGTCAAAAGTAAGGATTGTATGGTAATGGGTTAAACATTTGGTTGTAAGGCTACTTTCTTTGCAAAATAAGAACTTAGATTCATAAAACATTCATTACGATGATTTTTAGATTCCCCCAGGTGTTTATTGTAATGGGTCTACAATCACAAAAGCTATGCCAAGTGTAAGTGACCAGTTTTCCACTGGTGTTGAAGAAGTGACAGATTTCATGGGCTCCCAAAATCAAATGCCTGTAACCATCTATCTGGACCGGACTTCAAATATTCTTCGACTTGACTTGACTCATCCGTTCTCATCAGAAGATGTGCAAAAATATGGGGATCGACCACTTACATATATAAGTGATGGCCATGCAGGTATTCTTTGATGTTTTTGTTTAACCCATTACCACACAATCCCCACTTTTAACAATCCTGGGAGAGAAGCCTTTTTAAAACATTGAAGAAAATGGAGAAAATGCTGGTAACCAGCATTTTCTCCTTTTCCCACAAGGTTTTCTACCCTTTCATAATCAAACCATGATATATCCTCTTCTTGAGATATGTAACTTTTAATTATGAAATGAACACAAGCTTTTGGCGGTACAAACGCCTTCTTCAAGTGTGCTCCTGTGACAGGACCACACTTGAAGAAGGCGGTTGTACCGCCGAAAGCTTGTGTTCATTTTATAATCAAAACTTACATAATCAAAATTCAAGTTTTGATTTACGTTTATGTTGTTGTCTGCAAATGCTTACAAGTCTAACATTTTGTCATTTGTTGAAGAGTTAACCCTTTCGAAAACAGTTTTCCCACAACATTTTCTCTCCTCTCAGAGAGAAATGCAATCATTTGAGCGTTCTAGTTCTAAATATTAAAAGTAATAAAATTTTAGAATGGGTTATTCAGAACATATGGTACACCCAAGTAACTGACACTCATTTGGTTAAGCCGGCCAGCAATGGTTTTCTAATGAATTTTTTGGAAATTCATGAGAGTTAGAATCAGTATGAATGTTGAGGCTCTACTTACTCTATACCACACAATTTCTTGGTATTGAGTCTCTCAGAGAAGGCTTTAGAAACATTATGGAAGAAAGGGAAAATTCTTAACCCCTAGTCTGGTTCTGAACATATTTCACATATGTGTGTTCTTGGATGAGACATACAAGGTCAGCTCTTAGCCTTTTAACACATAATAAAGAGTTTTTTAACCAGTATTTTCTTCTTTTCCAACCATGTTTGATCACTTCAACAGACATTTGAACCATTGCCTGCAAATGCTTTCGATTCAGACTAGTCGTTTTGTAAACCCTTTACTCCATAGAAACTCATTTCTACGAATTGCTTGAAGGAGTCTTTTGAAAACATTGTGGCAAAAGGTGAAATTGCTCGTGACAATTGCTTGTCACCTTTTATCACAATGTTTTCTATGCTATCAAAAGGTGCCATATACACATAAGAATTGGCATCATCCTTGCTGTTATTTAGGGTCAATTAGAGATACCATGGAAATTCCTTAGGGGTAATAAGCTAAGAGTTAAATGGCGTTACTTAAACTTAAGGTATTGTTTGGAAAATATTTCTATAATTTATGTGTGCACCTTGATAAGATGACATACATAGGGCAGGTTTCAGCTGTTGTGCTGAAAGGTCCAAGTCACAGCAGACAGTTGGTAGATGTCAAGGGTCACAGTATTATGCTCTTGATAGCAGCATTGAGAAGTGTATTGCCCAGCATTGTAGCAGTTTTGTTCCATCTTTTTTCAATCCTCTCCTAAACAACAAGTTTTAGGCTCTTTCAAAACAACAAATCCGCAGGTTATAAATTTCAGGTTGGTACAAATTACTGTTTGGTTGATAAATACTCACACAAATTATGATTGTGGATATTTTGCGCACTGAAATGTTTGCAAATTCAAGATATTTGTTATTGGTTGGTAATGATAAAGCATGCCAACAGAAAAGTTTGAGAGTATTTCAAATTTGCAAAATCGCTTCCACAGATTTCCACATGGCAAAAAATCTCACTTACACAGTACCTTAACTCATTACCAGACGACAGTATTTTAGGCTTATCCAAATCATAAGCATTTGCAGACTGACAAAAAAGAAATGTGACTGAAAAATTTGAAAGTTGTTTTGTGAAGAGTAGAAAACATTGTGGGAAAAGGAGAAAATGCTGGTTACCAGCATTTTCTCCTTTTCCCACAGTGTTTTCTAAAGGCTTATTTCTCAGGGTCATCAAAAGTAGGGATTGTGTGGTAATGGGTTATGCTCTTCAATACAGTAGAAAACATTTTGGAAAAGGAGAAAATGCTGGTAACCAGCATTTTCTTCTTATTCCCACCATGTTTTCAAAGGCCTTCCTTTCCCGGGTTGTGAAATCTTGGGATTGTTGAGTTATAGCCTTCTTCCACAGGGCAAAAAACGCACAAGTTCTCTCGGTAAAGGGTTATTGAAATATTTTTCCTGTCTGCCTTTACAGATCTGATGTATGTGATTGACAGATGGGAGGAGAACTGCACAGTGTTCAAGATAACAGGACCAGACGAAGATGCACTCATATTCACCTCGGCTGAACAGTTCTTTAGTCTTTTCAGTATGGATTACGAGTACCAGGGCAAGGTATAAGAATGACAATAAGGAGGGGAGATAAACAGTGAGACTAAACGATCACTTGATGACTCTGAGAAAGAAGCCATTTGAAACATTGTCAGAATAGTAGAAAATGCTGGAAAAGTGTTAAAATTTGTGGTTTAGTAAGGACTTTACTCTTTACCATACAATCATGACTTTTGAATTATTATGAATCATCTGTTTCTTTGTTGAATCCACACATTTTTTCGATGTTACATGTTTCCCATTAGAGTACCTATCCTTCTGTGCCCGGCTGTCTCTGCTCATCTCTCTCCCTCTCTCTCTTTGTCTATCTTTATAGCCCAGCCAAACGAATGTTTTCGGGGGTATACTGGAATCAACCAGTCTGTCGGTGTGTCTGTCTGTGTGTCCCTCTGTGTGTCCGTCTGTGTACAAAATACTGTGAAAGGGCTGGCAGGGGTATTAAAGTCACATTTAGTGACAGCTCTAGTTCTCTGGTTTTTTTTTTCTCCCTCCCTCTCTGTCACTTTTTCCTAACCCCCCTGTTTTTTTTTTTTTTTTTTTTTTTTTTTTTTTGCTATCTCTATTCTCTTAAAAGAATGAAGTTCTTTTCACTGCAGAAAATGTTTCGAGGACTTTCTGTAGAATCTTGGGCCAGTTACAACGAGTCCAGTCATCTGGTCACTGAAATTTTTTTCCGCCAGGTTTGTATTTAATTTTTCTTGGGATTGATATAAGGCAGAACTCTGCAATGAGGCTATTATGTAGTTGGCTTGAAATTAATGCATCACAAAGCTACATCCCCATTATGGCAAATTTGTTTTTGAGTCATTGCAACAGAATTCTTTGTTCTCACTGCCTAATCATGTTATTTGCAGTTGTTATATTGGAAGGAAGTCAATTTGCTTTGAAGTCATTTTGTAAACTACTGGTAAAGCCCCTGCCACACCAAACTACATCTTAAAATGTCCTATACCACTTTGGCATGATCAGAAATGGGTTGTGGTTAGGGCAGAACATGTAATTTTGGCTTGATAATGCCTGAAGCCTGTCTCACCAAACTTGTTCTAAGAAAGTCTGACCAAGGTTGACAAAATCATAAAACTGACTGTGGTTAGAATAGAGTGTGAAATTTTGGTTGGTAATATGCAAACGCAGTATCATTTGATGCCTGGCTGCTCCATGTCTTTATTAAGATCGAAGCTGGGCATTTCTGTTTGTAGTATGTCCATCTCGTTTTTAGTTTGTTGTCACTCTGTCTAATCTTAGGACAGGATGGATGGCAAGAAATTTTGAGTAGGCTTCTTCCCATATATGAGCACCTTCCCATACTAACCAGTCCATAAAGTTCATACACAGATCGTAAAAGGTTGCTGATACGTCCACTCTGTCTAAACACAGTTCAAGTCCATTGGGCAAACAATTACGGAACGGAGTGAGAAAGAGTTTGGTGTGACAGGGGTATAAAAGATACCAGCCTCCACAGACTGCACAAAATACTTCAGCAGTCCAATTTTGGATTTATACAGTATTTTGTGAAACATGTTTGTTGAAACTTAATTGCTAGAGTTTGGGATTTGTATCCACTTGAGATATCCATTTTATTTGAGCCATGCTCTGGCAAATTGGGGTTAAATGCATTTTCAAAAATTATAGCCCCTGATCAGCCTGTGCAGTCTGTGCTGACTGATCTAGGTTAGAACATTTTGCCATTGGTTAATTTACTACATGGCAAAGGAGTGGTCTTGGCTAGAAATTGGGTAATTATTGGACAAAATATACAGTCAGACATAAGTTAACCCTTTACTCCATAGATACTCATTTCTATGCATTGCTTGTAGGAGCCTTTGGAAAACATTGTGGCAATTTGTACTTTAAAAAAAAGAATTAAATTAATATATATAATCAGTTGGAAATGCAAAAAGGTTTTAACCCTTTACTCCATAGATACTCATTTCTACGCATTGCTTTTAGGAGCCTTTTGAAAACATTGTGACAAAAGGTGAAATTGCTTGTCAGGAGCAATTTCACCTTTTGTCACAATGTTTCCTATACTATTAAAAGGTGTCATATACACATAAGAAATGGCTTCATCCTTGCTGTTATTTAGGGTCAATTTTAGATACAGAAATGCCTGGGGTAAAGGGTTAACTCTTTACCACACAATCCCGACTTTTAATGACCCTGAGAAAGAAGCCTGTTGAAAACATTGAGGGAAAAGGAGAAAATGCTGGTAACCAGCATTTTCTCCTTTTCCCACAATGTTTTCTACCCTTCCAAAACCAAATTTTGATTTTTCAGTCACATTTATTTTGTTGTCTGCAAATGGTTTCAATTTGGACCAGTCAAAAATTTTCTTGTGTGGTAACGAGTTAAGCATCACCCCCAACAAATTTAGTCATATTTTTTTTTTTCATGGATAGCCTTGTATTTGGTATATTTTCAAGCTATGCACGGACCCACTAGACAAGTAACATGCATAAATGCATCATTTGGGCCACTATGAAACTATCGTCTGCAAATGCTTTCGATTTGGAGAAGTCTAAAATTCTACCAAGTGGTAATGGTGAAATACTACACCTATAATTACAGAATGTTGACTTAGCAATGGATGACCCAAGACAGCCTGTTCCTTCAAATGTTCCATACACCCTTGTTGGAGTGATAATGAACAATATTCAAAACGATTATCAGGTAGGCTTACAAGTTACTTAGAGTTATAATAGAAATGTGATAATATTACAATTTTGACCGCATACAAAATTACCTGTACAAGATAGTTCATGTTGGACTTGTAGATAAAGGTAACTTTGTGAAACATATTTTTATCAAGATGTTTACTTTTGGGTGCATTGTAGTAAATATAAAACTTTTTATACAAGGGAGAGAAATGTTGATCAAGATATTAAGATGCCTTATAGTGATAACAAAACTTTTATACAAGGGATAGTCTAATCTCAGATCTAGACTGTCTGCTAATGGTAAAATACATGTAGTCAGTCAAAAATGAGCTTTTATATTGCAAAAGATTTGTACCAACAAATCTTTTGCAATATAAAAGCTCATTTTTGACTGACTACATGTATTAAAAAAAGCTGTTCCTGACTATAACAATATGATTTGTCTTTGGGTAGAAATCATACTGGAAAAAGGATAAGGGAAAGAAAACATATGGGTTATCTTGATAGATAAATTACACAAAGGAAAAAACATTTTAGAGAAAGGAAATTACCTTTTTGGATGAACATAATCCATAGTCTTTTTTCACAAAATTTTTGAAAGGCAGTTTTTGACAGTGGTTGAAAAAGTTACCCTTACATAGATATTAAGATGCTATGATTTTAATTTTCTTGATATTTCAGTACAGAACAAAGTCTACCATCAACTTCTATGGGTATATGCCAACCCACCCAGCCCCACAGGCATTCGATGTCTCTCCGTGCTACAGCCTGGGACACCATTATGTGTACATGGCTTTTAAAGTGAAAGGTAATGATACGAATTCTCACCTGTACAAGAGTGGCATTTACTCTTCACTGTATAATCCTGAATTTTAACAACATTGAGAAAGAAGGCATACGAAAATATTGTAGAGAATGAAGAAAATGCTAGTAAGCAGCATTTTCTCCATTTACCTCAATGTTTTTTTGCCCTTCCCAGAATTATATTCTTGAGTCACAAATATTGTGTTATCTGCAAATGTATTGAATACGGACTAGCATATGGTCTGTGGCAAGCGAAAAGGGACTTTCAAACATTTGCGTAAAGTGTCATCTCGGATCAACCTGCGCAGTCCGCGCAGGCTGATCCGACACGGCACTTTACATCATTATTGGATTTTGTCCTACTGTAGGCTTGCGTACAGAAAGAAAGTTTCGTCTTAGTGCAGCCTGTGCTGACTGCGCAGGCTGATCCGAGACAATGCTATACGCAAATTTCCGAATGTCCCTTTTTGCGTGTTGTGGGCCATATGATGATGTCGTCTGCTAAAAGATTTTTAGATATCGAGACACTGTCTAAAAAGCATGACATTGGTAATTGAAAACTGCTGTGCTTGTGATAAAGGTATCATGAAGTGTTTAATTTTATTAGAATTTTCTATAATCACACACACTTGATCTACTCTAGCTACACTTTTATATGCTCGAAGGGTTGTATTATGTCAAGGCTGTGGACCTCAGTCCATCTGTCAGTCCGTTAAAAAATTTTTGTGTGTGCAGCTACTTCTACAGTTTTCATTGGAATCAGTTCAAACTTGCCATAATGAATCTCTATGATATGTAGTAAGTTGTGGATATTTCTCTTAACTCATTATCAAACGACAATATTTTAGACTGGTCCAAATTGAAAGCATTTGCAGACGACAAAATAAAGGTGACTGAAAAATCGAAATTTGCTTTGTGAAGGGTAGAAAACACTGTGGGAAAAGGAGAAAATGCTGGTTACCAGCATTTTCTCCTTTTCCCACAGTGTTTTCAAAAGGCTTCTTTCTCATGGGCGTCAAAAGTAGGGATTGAGTGGTAATGGGTTAACTCATTATCAAACGACAATATTTTAGACTGGTCCAAATTGAAAGCATTTGCAGACGACAAAATAAAAGTGACTGAAAATTTGAAATTTGCTTTGTGAAGGGTAAAAAACGTTGTGGGAAAAGGAGAAAATGCTGGTTACCAGCATTTTCTCCTTTTCCCACAATGTTGTTAAAAGGTTTCTTTCTCAGGGGCATCAAAAGTAGGGATTTTGTGGTGATGGGTTAATCCTTTTCCAAATGACAGATTTTGGACTCTTCCAAACTGAAAGACTTTGTAGACGGCAATTTTAGATTTTGAGAAAATGGCAGAAAGTTCTCAACAAGAGGGCCAAGATGGCCCTGGATCGCTCACCTGAATTTTTGAGATGACCATAGTCTATTTTTTTTTTTGAAGTACTGAAACATTGGAACCAAATTTATAATTTTGCCAAGCAATTTTCAAAAGGTCACCTGTAAAAGTCATTTCGAAATCTGACCATCAGTTTCAAAAAGAAGAATTTTTAAGAATTCTTTTCTGTATAAGAGCAAGTAGCCCCTATCCAAGAGAGCCATGTTTCTTGATGGATCAAAATTTACAAACAAGTTTTGAAAAGGGTCACCCAAGGAACATCTCTCTGAAATTATTTCAAAATCTGACCAGGGGTTTCAGAGAAGAGAGAATTTTTAAGAATTTCATCATGTCCGTATAGTGCAAGTAGCCCCCATTCACAAGAGCCATATTTCTTGACGGATCAAAATTATATGTACAGCTTTTGGAAAGGGTCACCCAAAGAACATCTCTGTCAGATTATTTTAAAATCTGACCACGGGTTTCAGAGAAGAAGAATTTTCAAGAATTTCTTTCATTTCCATATAGTGCAAGTAGCCCCCATTCACTAGAGCTATGTTTCTTGGCCAATCAAAATTTCGCGAACATTTTTAGAAAAAGGTCACCCAAGGAACATCTCTGTGAAATTATTTCAAAATCTGTCCAGCCATTTCAGAGAAGAAGAATTTTCAAGAATTTCTTCATTTCTGTATAGTGCAAGTAGCCCCCATTCACCAGAGCCATGTTTCTTGACCAATCAAAATTTCGCGAACAATTTTTGAAAAGGGTAACCCAAGGAACAACTCTGTGAAATTATTTCAAAATCTAACCAGCTGTTTCAGAGAAGAAGAATTTTTAAGAATTTCTTCATTTCTGTATAGTGCAAGAAGCCCCCATTCACCAGAGCCATGTTTCTTGACCAATCAAAATTTCGCAAACAATTTTTTAAAAGGGTCACCCATGGAACAACTCTGTGAAATTATTTCAAAATCTGACCTGCGGTTTCATAGAAGAAGATTTTTTAAGAATTCCTTCATTTCTGTATAGTGCAAGAAGCCCCCATTCACAAGAGCCACATGTTTGATGGATCAAAATTTCACGAACAATTTTTGAAAAGGGTCACCCAAGGAACATATCTGTGAAATCATTTCAAAATCCGACCAGCGGTTTCAGAGGAGAAGATTTTTAAAGAATTCCTTCATTTCTGTATAGTGCAAGAAGCCCCCATTCACCAGAGCCACAATTTTTGACGAATCAAAATTTCACGAACAATTTTTGAAAAGGGTCACTCAAGGAACATATCTGTGAAATTATTTCAAAATCCGACCAGCGGTTTCAGAAGAGCAGATTTTTAAAGAATTTGCTAAAAAATTCTATTTTGTTGCCATGGCAACCAGAGTTTTTGATGGAATAAAATTCTGTGAACAATTTTTAAAGAGGACCTCCCAAGGAACATTCCTGCCAAGTTTGGTCCAAATCCGCCCAGCGGTTTAGGAGGAGTTGATGTTTAAAGAATTGTTGACGACGCACGACGGACGACGGACACCGGGTGATCCTAAAAGCTCCCCTTGAGCACGTTGTGCTCAGGTGAGCTAAAAAGGGTAGAAAACACTGTGGGAAAAGGATAAAATGTGGTACTGTTTTGCAATGGGTTAAGTCTTTACCAATTAACAGTTTTTAAACTTTCCCAAAGTAAAGGCATTTGCAGATGACAAATACCTGGCTTTAACCCTTTCCCAAATGACAAATTTTGGACTCTTCCAAACTGAAAGACTTTGTAGACGGCAATTTTAGATTTTGAGAAAATGGCAGAAAGTTCTCAAAAAGGGTAGAAAACACTATGGGAAAAGTGTTTTCAAAAGACTCTTACTGCACACACGTAAAAACCAGGGCTTGTTTGGGAAAGGATTAAAATTTGGTTATCTGAAGGCATTCTAGGTTTAACCCATTACCACACAATCCCTACTTTTGACGCCCTTGAGAAAGGAGCCTTTGGAAAACATTGTGGGAAAAGGAGAAAATGCTGGTAACCAGCATTTTCTCCTTTTCCCACAATGTTTTCTACCCTTCACAAAACAAATTTCAAATTTTCAGTCACTTTTATTTTGTCGTCTGCAAATGTTTTCAATTTGGACCAGTCTAAAACATTGTCGTTTGGTAATGGGTTAAAGCCATTTCAATGACAAGCTCATTCATGTGTCCATTGATGTAAGGTGGAGCATTGGCCTTGTAACCATAAGGTCCTGAGTTCGATACCCGAGAATGGGTGTCAACTTTGGGATATCTCACCGGCCCACATGTTTGGCATGAGTACTGGTGTAGTTCCCAGGAAGCAGAATCGAGTGAGATTAGTACAAGTTGTAAGTACCTGAAATTTGTTTTGGGAGGGAAAGAAAACATTGTGGAAAAAGGAGGAAATTCTTGTTACCAGCATTTTCTCCTTTTCCCACAATTTTTTCCAAAGGCTTCTGTCTCAGGATCATTAGAAGTCGGGATTGTGTGGTAAAGAGTTAAGCATAAAGGAAATTGAAGAATAGCGAAGTTTCTGCTGAAATGTTCCTTTGGAGGTCCTCTTTAAAAACTGTCCACAGAATTTGATTCTATCAAACACTCTGGTTGCCATGGCAAACAAATGGAATTTTCTAAGAAATTCTTTAAAAATCTTCTTCTCTGAAATCGCTGGCCAGATTTTAGAATAATTTCACAAAGATGTTCCTTGGGTGACCCTTTTCAGAAACTGCGTGAAATTTTGATCCGTCAAAAGACATGGCTCTGCTGAATGAGGGCTACTTGCACTATACAGAAATGAAGAAATTCTTATAAATTCTTCTTCTCTGGAACAGCTCAGGTTCAGGCTGAGTTGATGCTTTTCACAGCTGCTTTAAGCTCCATTTACACAGAAGATGGCTCAAATATAATTTTTTTCATCTTACATTTTGTAGCCAACTATAACAGATATGTGGAGTATAGGAAGAGAGAGTTTGTCCTGGCTCTACAGAGTGCCATTGCCAGGGGGGCCAATGTGTCCCTGACCAGAGTGACAGCTATTTTGGTAGGGCAAGATATTGTTTAACTCTTTACCAAATGACAACATTTTGGACTTGCCAAAATTGAAAGCATTTGCAGACGACAAAATGAATGTGAATCAAAAATTGAAAATTGATTTGGAAAGGGTAGAAGACATTGTGGGAAATGGAGAAAATGCTGGTTACCAGCATTTTCTCCTTTTCCAACAATATTTTCAAAGGTTTGCTTTCTCAGGGTCATTAAAAGTCGAGATTGTGTGGTAAAGAGTTAACTCGTTACCAAACAACAAAATTTTAGGTTTGTCCAAAGTGAAAGCATTTGCAGACCACAAAATAAAAGTGACTGAAAATTTGAACTTTGTTTTATTAAGGGTAGAAAGAATTGTGGGAAAAGGAGAAAATGCTGGTTACCAGCATTTTCTCCTTTTCCCACAGTGCTTTTCTAGAGGCTTCTTTCTCAAAGTCATCAAAAGTAGGGATTATGTGGTAATGGGTTAATCTTTTCTTATTGCACTGAAGAAAACAGGTCTTGCAAAACCTTGTTCGAAAAAGAGGGAAATGCTGGTAACCAGAGACAATTTCCATCTACCATTCATCAGTTCTTTTTATATCTAAGTGTAGATATAGAAAGTATTAGAAACCATTTTGGTGTATCGCATCGGTTGTCATGTAGATTTACAGATGTTTTGGTAACAGACGAGTTTGGTAACATAGAGTTATAGAGTAAATCGTTTGGATATTTCAGTAACAAAACAATTATAATAATAGTGTTTATGTATTGTGATGTTCTTTACACCCAACGCATGGCTTAATTTCATTATTTAAAATTTTAATTTGAAATTTCCACAATATTTCATAAATATTTTTGGGTTGTGTACCTCATCTCATGCTGTTTGTATTGACCATGTGGATTGCCTATCTTTCAAGCGAAAGAGGGTGGAAAGTGAAAAAATAATATCTGTCAAGGGATAACTGGGTGAAAAGTGCAAAAATATAAGGTTTGAGCATAACAAATCCATACATTAGGTGTCACAGGACACAAACACAATATAATTGCTTTGTTACCAAAACATCCAATCGATTTACTCTATAAGTCTATGTTACCGAACTTGTCTATTACCGAAACGTCTGTCACCCGTTATGTAACTCTCAAGTACTGAAAATTCTTGAGATCAACACAAAAAATGTTCTCAAGATTGGCTGCTTAACAAACAATCCCTGGTTTTCACAACCCTGAATGAGATGCCTTTTGAAAACAATGTGGGAAATGGAGAAAATGCTGGTTACTAGCATATTCTTTCTTTCCCACAATATTTTCTACCCATCCCAAAACAAATTTCAATTTTTGAGTAGCATTACTTGTGTCGTCTGCAATGCTTCCAATTTGGACCAGTCTGAAATTTCGTTGTTTGGTAAAGAGTTAACTTGGAGTTATGCTTGTATGCTGATTTCCGACTTCGATAGGGTAGAAAATATGGTTGGAAAAGGAGAAAATGCTGGTTACCAGCATTTTCTCTTTTTCCCATAATGTTTTCTACAGGCCTCTTTCTCAGGGTCGGTAAAAGTCGGGATTGTGTGTTAAAGAGTTTATACAGACTAAGGTCCCTTGTCTGTAAATTGTTGGTTGATTTCTTGAATTATGCAATTGGGGCATTGTTTAACCCTTTACCAGAAGACAGAATTTTAGCCCTGTCCAAATTCAAAGCACTTGCAGACAATAATCTTAATGTCGCTCAAATGTTATAATTTTTCCTCTGATGGGGTAGAAAACATGCTGAGAAAAGGAGAAATTGCTGGTAACCAGTATTTTCTCATTTCCCACAATATTCTTGAAAGGCTTCTTTCCCAGGGTTGTTAAAAGTTTGCATTGTGTGGTAAAGGGTTAAGGGAACGTGTTAATCTACATATCTACGGGGTCCATCATGTTTAAGAAGTTAGGATGGAGGATTGGGAACCTGGAGGCCCCCTATGGGCTAGATCTTCTCTTAACTCTTTTCCAAACCATCCCTGGATTTTACGACTGAGAGACAGAAGGCTTTTGAAAACATTATGAGAAAAGGAGAAAATGCTGGCTGGTAGGCAGCATTTTCTCCTTTTCCCACAATGTTTTCTACCCTGTTTGAAGCAAATTTCAACTTTTTATTTTGTCGTCTGCAAGTGCTTTTAATTTGTAAATTTGTTGTTTTGTAAAGATTTAAGGCACTGGATTCCTAGGTAGGTACTTCAAGTACAAAGCGTACTACAGATGAAAGCTAGAACACACCTGCTTTAAGTGAACTGTTGCTGTGATATGACTGAAATAATGTTAAGACCTCCTTATACACTAGTCAATCAGTCGATGCAAATACTGAAATCATGATTGTGTTTGTTTACAGGCGGAGCAAAATCCCTATGACTCCACTCAGATTGTTGTGTATTTCAAATTGTTGGACAATCAATTATATGGTGAGTGAGAAATTCATTTTTTACAGTATCAAAATTCTTTTACAAATGACCAAATTCTGGATTTGTCCAAATTTACAGGATTTTCAGACAACAAAGTACAGGTTGCTCATAAATGAAGATTTGCCTTTGATAGGGTAGAAAATATTGCAGGCACAGGAGAAAATGCTGGTTACCAACATTTTCTCCTTGCCCCTCAATTTTTTCAAAAGCCTTTTTCCTCAGTGTCATTAAAACTGAGGATTGTGTGGTGAAGGGTTAAAGTAAGCCATTTGGATGTCATATTTGATTTCAGAATAGATCGAGTTACCAATTGCAAAGCAGCCAATCTAATACGTAATCTGAACATCCTCTATATTGCAGAGAAATAGTATATTTTGTAGTGTTTGCCAGTATTTAACCCTTTACCTCATAAGGCATTTCTATGGTATCTCTAATTGACCCTAAATAACAGCAAGGATGAAGCTGTTTCTTATGTGTATAGGACACCTTTTGATAGCATAAAAAACATTGTGGCAAAAGGTGAAATTGCTCGTCACGAGCAATTTCACCTTTTGCCACAATGTTTTCCAAAGGCTCCTACAAGCATCCAAAGGCTCCTACAAGTAGCCAATGTGTAGATATGAGTAGCTATGGAGTAAAGGGTTAACCCGTTACCACACAATCCCTGCATTTGAGGACCCTGAGAAAGGAGCCTTTAGAAAACATTGTAGGAAAAAGGAAAAAATGCTTCCACAATGTTTTCTTCCCTTCCTATAACAAATTTTAAATCTTTAGTCACATTTTTTTTTTGTCTTCTGCAAATGCTTTTAATTTGGACAAATCTAAAATTTTGTCGTTTGGTAAAGAGTTAACTCTTTACCCTCAACTTGTCCTCAATAGGGTAGAAAACATTGTGGGAAAGGAAAAAATGGTGGTTGCCAGCATTTTCTTCTTTTCCCACAGTATTTTCAAAAGTCCTTTTCCTTTGGGTTGTTAAAACTTAGGATTGTGTAGAAAAAGGCTTAAATCTAAAGAGGCCACTTTAAGGTCTTTACCAAACAATAAAATTTTCTAGATTGAGCAAGTCTATTTTCCATTGGGGGGATTTAAATGGAACTCTTTTTTGCCATTTGTATAATATATGTCAGATAAAGTAAGTTGTAGGATCATGGGGTAATAAGTTCAGTCTTTTCTGTTTGATCACAAGCAACAAGCAACTGGAATTTCATCTGTTGCACACTAGCTAAAAATATCATATCATAAGAAGAGCATACATTGCAGCAGATAAGATCCATAGCATTAAAACCTTTTTCACAGAGTTAAGATTTAGTGATACCAGAACTCCAGATAAGGGGGAATGATCGCATTTTAAATCTGTTACTTCTCTTCCAGACTCTATGATTTGAATACTCATTAGGATTGTCTCAATGAGACGATTTTAATGAGCACCCACAACATAGGGTTTAGTTCAGAATGATTTATAATTTTAATTTCAAAATCAAAATCACTCCCTCTATCTGGAGCTCTTGATACTTTTCAACTGATCATATACCGGTATGCTGTTCAATGTAATGAAGTAATTTAAGATATGTCATATAACTCTTTACCAAACAACAAAATTTTAGACTCGTCCAAATTCCAGACAACAAAATAAAGTGAATCAAAAACTGGAATTTGTCTTTGGACATGTAGAAAACATTGTGGGAAAAGGAGAAAATGCTGGTTACCAGCATTTTCTCCTTTTCCCACAATGTTTTCCGAAGGGTTCTTTCTCAGGGTCGTTAAAAGTCGTGATTGTGTGGAAAAGAGTTATACAGCATGCTTTGAACTTAGTTTTCATGACCAGTGAGTTCATTTGCTCATGGGTCAAATAAAATCTATATTGTGTTCTGGGTTTCTATACAAAACATACATATACGTCATTCCAAATTTGACCCTCTTGAGACAGAAGACTTCTGAAAACATTATGGGAAAAGGAGAAAATGCTGGTTACCAGCATTTTCTCCTTTACCCACAATGTTTTCTGTGCTATCAAAGGCAGTATTTACATTTTTAACTACAAGTTAGTTCTTGTCTGCAAATGCTTTGGGGTTTGGACAAGTCTAAAATATTGCTGTTCAGTAAAGAGTTAATTCAACTCTTTGAGAAAGTTTGACTCTGCCAACCCACCCCACCCCCCCTTCCCACTTCAGATGTGAGATAAAATTTTGATTCTATATTCAATAGGTATGAGTAGCCAAAAGGTTGGAATTAGCCTGTCTACAGCTAAGTTGAACCTACAACACGCCATAGCAGTTGGCCTGAACTTTGATGTTCAGTACCCCACAATAGAAATGGTAAGTGCAGATGATTCAGACATAGCATGTTGTACCTATTGAAAGAGTTTTAAATCTGTCATAATTAATAGCATTTGAGGAAGAGAAATCAAATGTGAATGACAATCTGTTCTCAAGTCTTGTACACTACTGACTGAGCTACTAGAGCTCGGCTCAATGGAATTTAATCATAATTATCTTGGCAAGGGAGATAAACCATAGGATTGATTGCATTTGCATTTATTTATGGTCACAACCAGTTGCCCATATGGGCAGCGGCCCCTAAAGGCTATTAGTATTCTAACAGGGGATGTTGCAGATACAGGACGAAACCAATCCTAAGTTTTGCCTGGTTCTTAGACACGCTGGATGTATACCAAGTACACAGGACCTTGGTTTAACATCTCAGCTGTAAGACTGTAAATAATTTTAGATGGCCAACCATTGGGATCGAACCCACACCCCCAGTTGACTCGAAACATCACATTCAAGAATCCAGGGCTGTACCTATTGAGCAGTGAGTATAAACAATGACAGTAAAAATAGTTGAAACAAAAAGAAACAACATTATATTATTCACAGATAGGTTATAAAATATGCTGGTGAATATATAATGCCTTCACCGAATAAGTCATTTCTATGATATCTCTAATTGACCCTAAATAACAGCAAGAATGAAGCTGTTTCTTATCTGTATATGACACCTTTTGATAGCATAGAAAACAAGGTGGCAAAAGTTGAAATTGCTCGTGACGAGCAATTTCACCTTTTGCCACAATGTTTTCCAAAGGCTCTTACAAGCAATGCATAGAAATGAGTATCTATGAAGTAAAGGGTTAATTCACTGTTATATTTCTATAAAACACTGAAAAGCATGCAAGTTTTTTTTTTCTTTTCCAGAACTTTGAAGTTGTTAAAGACACACTTTGGGAGACAATGTCCTACACAGGTGGTAGCACTAATAGCAATCCATCCACCGTGTATAAATACTCTTCAGGTGAGGGGCAATGGAGATATATATATCTCAGCCAGTCTTTTGATACCATGATACCCTTTGCTGTGCAAACTCAAGTTTTTAAAAACCCTCAGAAAGAAGGCGTTTGAAAACATTTCAGGGAAAAGGAGAAAATGCTTGTAACTAGCATTTTGTGCGTTTTCCAAAATACTTGTAACTTTGTCAAAGACTTTGTTTATTGTTTGTTTAATGTTTTTCTTTTTGTTTATATGTTGGCTTTTAGCTTGCCTGAGCACAACATGCTCAAGGGGAGCTTTTATGGCCATCAGGTGTCCGTTGTCCGTCGTCAATAATTCTTTGAACATCAACTTCTCCTAAACCACTGGGCAAATTTGGACCAAACTTGGCTGGAATGTTCCTTGGGAGGTCCTCTTTAAAAGTTGTCCACAGAATTTGATTCCGTCAAAAACTCTGGTTGCCATGGCAACCAAATGGAATTTATTAAATTCTTTAAAAATCTTCTTCTCTGAAACTGCTGGCCAGATTTTGAAATAATTTCACAAAGATGTTCCTTGGGTGACCATTTTAAAAAATTGCTCACGAAATTCTGATACGTCAAGAAACATAGCACTGGTGAATGGGGGCTACTTGCACTGTACAGCAAAGAAGAAATTCTTAAAAATTCTTCTTCTCTGAAACAGCTGGTCAGATTTTGAAATAATTTCTGAGGGATGTTCTTTGGGTGACCCTTTTCAAAAAGTGCTCGCGAAATTTTGATCTGTCAAGAAACATGGCTCTGGTGAATGGGGGCTACTTGCACTATATACAGCAAAGAAGAAATTCTTGAAAATTCTTCTTCTCTGGAACCGCTGGTCAGATTTTGAAATAATTTCTCAGGTATCTTCTTTGGGTGACCCTTTTCAAAATTTGTTCGTGAAATTCTGATCCGTCAGGAAACATGGCTCTGGTGAATGGGGGCTACTTGCACCATACAGCAAAGAAGAAATTCTTAAAAATTCTTCTTCTCTGAAACCGCTAGTCAGATTTTAAAATAATTTCACAGAGATGTTCCTTGGGTGACCATTTTAAAAAAGTGTGCGTGAAATTTTGATCCGTCAAGAAACACGGCTCTGGTGAATGGGGGCTACTTGCACTATATGGCAAAGAAGAAATTCTTAAAAATTCTTCCTCTCTGAAACCGCTGGTCAGATTTTAAAATAATTTCTCAGGGATGTTCTTTGGGTGACCCTTTTGAAATAGTGTTCATGAAATTCTGATTTGTCAAGAAACATGGCTCTGGTGAATGGGGGCTACTTGCACTATACAGGCATGAGGAAATTCTTGAAAATATTTCTTCTTTGAAATGGTTGGTCAGATCTTGAAATAATTTCACAGAGATATTGCTTGGGTGACTCTTTTCAAAACATGTTCGCGAAATTTTGATCTGTCAAGAAACATGGCTCTGGTGATTGGGGTCTACCTGCACTATACAGATATGAAGGAATTCTTAAAAATTCTTCTTCTCTGAAACGGCAGGTCAGATTTTAAAATAATTTTAAAGAAATTTTCCTTGAATGACCCTTTTCAAAAATTTTTCGCAAAATTTTGATTCATCAAGAAACATGCTCTGGTGAATGGGGACTACTTTTTCTATATGGAAATTAAGAAATTCTTAAAAATTATTATTACTTTTCTGAAACTGATGGTCAGATTTTGAAACGACTTTTACAGGTGACCTTTTGAAAATTGCTTGGCAAAATAATGATTTTGTTTCCAATGTTTCAATTCCAAAAAAAAAAAGGCTATGGTCCTCTCAAAAATTCAGGTGAGTGATCCAGGGCCATATTGGCCCTCTTGTTTTTAGCTCACCTGAGCTTAACATGCTCAAGGGGAGCTTTTAGGATCACCCTGTGTCTGTCGTACGTCGTGCGTTGTGCGTCGTCAACAATTCTTTAAACATCAACTCCTCCTAAACCGCTTGGCCAATTTGGACCAAACTTGACTGGAATGTTCCTTGGGAGGTCCTCGTTAAAAATTGTCCACAGAATTTGATTCCATCAATAACTCTGGTTGCCATGGCAACCAAATGGAATTTTCAATCTTCTCCTCTGAAACCGCTGGTCAGATTTTGAAATAATTTCACAGATAGGTTCCTTGGGTGACCCTTTACAAAAATTGTTCGTAAAATTTTGATCCGTCAAAAAATGTGGCTCTGGTGAATGGGGGCTTCTTGCACTATATAGAAATGAAGGAATTCTTAAAAATTCTTCTTCTCTGAAACTGCTGGTCAGATTTTTAAATAATTTCACATGATTGTTCCTTGGGTGACCCTTTTAAAAAAGTGTTTGTAAAATTTTGATCCGTCAAAAAATATGGCTCTGGTGAATGGGGGCTACTTGCACTATACGGAAATTAAGAAATTCTTAAAAATTCTTCTTCTCTGAAGCGGCTGATCAGAATTTGAAATAATTTCAGAGTGATGTTCCTTGAATGACTCTTTCAAAAAATTGTTCGTAAACTTTCGATCTGTTAAAAAATATGGCTCTGGTGAATGGGGGCCACTTGCACTGTAGGGAAATAAAGGAATTCTTAAAAATTCTTCTTCTCTGAAACCGCTGGTCAGATTTTGAAATAATTTCACAGGATTGTTCCTTGGGTGACCTTTTTCTAAAATTGGTCGTAAAATTTTGATCCATCAAAAAATTCGGCTCTGGTGAATTAATGGGGCTACTTGCACTATATGGAAATTAAGAAATTCTTTAAAATTCTTCTTCTCTGAAAGGGCTTGTCAGAATTTGAAATAATTTCACAGGGATGTTCCTTGAATGACTCTTTCTAAAAACTGTTCATGAAATTTTGATCCGTCAAGAAACACAGCTCTGGTGAATGGGGACTACTTGCATTATAGGGAAATGAAGAAATTCTTTAAAATTTTTCTTCTCAGAAACTGCTGATCAGTTTTTGAAATAATCTCACAGAAATGTTCCTTTGGTAACCCTTTTCAAAAGCTGTTCGCAAAATGTTGATTTGTCTAGAAACATGGCTCTGGTGAATGGGGGCTACTTGCACTATATGGCCATGAAGAAATTCTTTTTCTCTGAAACGGCTGATCAGATTTTGAAATAATTTCTCAGAACTGTTTCTTAGCTAACCCTTTTCAAAAATTGCTGTAGAAATTTTGATCCATCAAGAAACATGGCTCTGATGACTGTGGGCTATTTACACTATACAGACATGAAGAAATTCTTAAAAATTCTTCTTCTCTGAAAGGGCTGATTAAATTTTGAAAGAAATGGCTATTGTTCTCTCAGAAATTCAGGTGAGCGATCCAGGGCCATCTTGGCCCTCTTGTTTAGCTCACCTGAGCACAATGTGCTCAAGGGCAGCTATTAGGATCACCCCCTGTCCGTTGTCAACAATTCTTTAAACATCAACTCCTCCTCAACCGCTGGGCCAATTTGGACCAAACTTGGCTGGAATGTTCCTTGGGACGTCCTCTTTAAAAATTGTACACAGAATTTGATTCCGTCAAAAACTCTGGTTGCCATGGCAACGAAATGGAATTTTTTAGGAAATTCTTTAAAAGTCTTCTTCTCTGAAACCACTGGCCAGATTTTAAAATAATTTCACACAGATGTTCCTTGGGTGACCGTTTTCAAAACTTGTTCCCTAAATTTTGATCTGTCAAGAAACATGGCTCTGGTGAATGGGGGCTTCTTGCACTATACAGAAATGAAGAAATTTGTAAAAATTCTTCTTCTCTGAAACCACTGGCCAGATTTAAAAAAAAATTCAGAGAGATGTTCCTTGGATGACCCTTTTCAAAAAGTGTTCGCGAAATTTTGATCCGTCAAGAAACATGGCTCTGGTGAAAGGGGACTTCTTGCACTACACAGAAATGAAGAAATTCTTAAAAATTCTTTTTCTCTGAAACCGCTGGTAAGATTTTAAAATAATTTCACAGAGATGTTCCTTGGATGACCCTTTTCAAAAATTGTTCGCGAAATTTTGATCCGTCAAGAAACATAGCTCTGGTGAATGGGGGCTTCTTGCACTATACAGAAATGAAGAAATTCTTAAAAATTCTTTTTCTCTGAAACCGCTGGTCAGATTTTAAGACAATTTCACAGAGATGTTCCCTGGATGACCCTTTTCAAAAATTGTTCCCTAAATTTTGATCTGTCAAGAAACATGGCTCTTGTGAATGGGGGTTTCTTGCACTATACAGAAATGAAGAAATTCTTAAAAATTCTTCTTCTGAGAAACCGCTGGCCAGATTTTAAAATAATTTCACACAGATGTTCTTTTGGTGACCCTTTTCAAAAATTGTTCGCAAAATTTTGATCCGTCAAGAAACATGGCTCTGGTGAATGGGGGTTTCTTGCACTATACAGAAATGAAGAAATTCTTAAAAATTCTTCTTCTCTTAAACCGCCAGTCAGATTTTGAAATAATTTCACAGAGATGTTCCTTGGGTGACCCTTTTCAAAAGTTGTTCGCGAAATTTTGATTCATCAAGAATAATGGCGCTGGTGAATGGGGGCTACTTGCACTAAAGGGCAATGAAGAAATTCTTTAAAATTCTTCTTCTCTAAAAACGGCTTGTCAGATTTTGGAAAATTTTCACAGAGATATTCCTTGAGTGACCCTTTTCAAAAATTGTTTGTGAAAGATTGATTCGTCGAGAAACATGGCTCTGGTGAATGGGGGCTACTTGCACTATACAGAAATGAAGAAATTCTTGAAAATTCTTCTTCTCTGAAACGGCTGGTCAGATTTGAAAATTGTTTCACAGAAATATTCCTTGAATGGCCTTTTTCAAAATTTGTTTGCGAAATTTTAACAGGTCAAGAAACATGGCTCAGGTGAATGGGGGCTACTTGCACTGTACGGAAATTAAGAAACTCCTAAAAATTCTTCTTTTTTGAAACTGCTGGTCAGATTTTGAAAGGACTTTTACAGGTGACCTTTTAAAAATTGCTTGGCAAAATAATGATTTTGTTTCAAGTTTCAGTACCTTCAAAAAAAAAAAAAAAAAAAGGGCTATAGTCTCTCAAAAATTCAGGTGAGCGATCCAGGGCCATCTTGGCCCTCTTGTTTAATGGTTTTTTGTGATTTAATGGTATTATAACTATTAGTTTATTTGCACAGCAATGGTCAGTGCATTTAAACATGCTGTCAGTGAGGTATTTGCAAACTGTTCTTCAAAAGCCATCAGCTTTAATTTACAGGGTAGTAAAAACCAACAATACAGTCCTATCAGACAGAGTTTTAAAAATAGCCATATGTAGAACACCCGCGATGTCATGTTGTAAACATTCGTAGGTCATCTATTGTGTTCAAAAACAGATCAACTAGTTATTGTTATTATATAGATCATTAAGTAAAAAAAGTAGTTTTTTGACAACATAATGAAGCTCTGGAGCAAACGCGGTGTGGAGGTAAGAGTGTGATTAGACTTGTTGATCAGACATGGAACTTGGGCGTTTTCGTTGCTGTTTATGTGCAAGCGTTGCTCTACATCGTCTAGGTAATAGATCCAGATCGGGCTGCTGTCTTTGGACTTCTTTGTGAAGATTCTGCAAATGGATGTTCAAAAGCTGGTAAAATACACTATCACACCAAAACCCAACTCTTGTGGAGGATATTTTGTGCTGTTGAAAAAACAGTTTAACCCTTTACCCCATAAGGCATTTCTGTGGTATCTCTAATTGACCCTGAATAACAGTAAGGAAGAAGCCATTTCTTATGTGTACATGACACCTTTTGATAGCAGAGAAAACATTGTGACAAAAGGTGAAATTGCTTGTCACGAGCAATTTCACCTTCTGCCACAATGTATTCCAAAGGCTTCTATAAGCAATGTGTAGAAATGAGTATCTATTGAGTAAAGGGTTAAAACCTTTTCACATTTCCAACTGATGATATATATTCATTTAATTCTTTTTTACAAAGTACAAATCACATTGTAAATTGTTTTATCTTTAATTGTAGGAGCCATGGTTGGGCTTGCAATTGGCATGGTGGTTGTAGGTGCAATCCTGGGACTGCTGGCGGCCTATATCATATACAAGAAAGTGGACAGTTCAGTGCCATACCAAGTCACACGATAACTTACTAGATGCTGTGATCAACACTTTTCCAAACCAAACCAAATACCATGTTTTAATGAGGACTTTGAGGAGAAGAGCCTTTGAAAACAGTGTTAGAAAAAGGGAAAATGCTGCTTATCTGAGGAAATCCGCTTTTGAAAATAAAATGAGGAAAAGAGAATATGCTAATAAGTAGCATTTTTAGCTCACCTGAGCACAATGTGCTCAAGGGGAGCTTTTAGGGTCACTGGGTGTCCGTCGTCCGTCGTCAACAATTCTTTAAACATCAACTCCTCCTAAACCGCTGGGCCAATTTAGACCAAACTTGACAGTAATGTTCCTTGGGAGGTCCTCTTTAAAAATTGTTCACAGAATTTGATTCCGTCAAAAACTCTGGTTGCCATGCAACCAAATGGAATTTTTTAGCAAATTCTTTAAAAATCTTCTCCTCTGAAATCGGTGGTCGGATTTTGAAATTATTTCACAGATATGTTCCTTGGGTGACCCTTTTCAAAATTTGTGCGCAAAATTTTGATTGGTCAAGAAACATGGCTCTGGTGAATGGGGGCTACTTGTACTATAGGGAAATGAGGAAATTTTTAAAAATTTTCTTCTCTGAAACCACTGGTCAGATTTTGAAATAATTTCTCAGGGATGTTCCTTGGGTGACCCTTTTCAAAAATTGTTTGTGAAATTTTGATTGATCAAGAAACATGGCTCTGGTGAATGGGGGCTACTTGCACTACAGGGAAATGAAGAAATTCTTGAAAATTCTTCTTCTCTGAAACCCCTAGTCAGATTTTAAAATAATTTGACAGAGATGTTTCTTGGGTGATCCTTGCTCTTGTGAATGGGGGCTACTTGCACTTTATGGACATGATGAAATTCTTAAAAATTCTCTTTCTCTGAAACCCCTGGTCAGATTTTGAAAGAAATTTTCCGAAATGTTCCTTGGGTGACCCTTTTCAAAACTTGTTCGTAAATTTTGATCCATCAAGAAACATGGCTCTCGTGGATGGGGGATACTTGCTCTTATACAGAAATGAAGAATTCTTAGAAATTCTTCTTTTTGAAACTGATGGTCAGATTTCAAAATTAATTTTACAGGTGACCTTTTGAAAATTGCTTAGCAAAATTATAAATTTGGTTCCAATGTTTCAATACCTCAAAAAAAAATAGGCTAAAAAATTCAGGTGAGCGATCCAGGGCCATTTTGGCCCTCTTGTTTCCTTTTTACATGACGTTTTATACCTTTATCCCTTTCCCAAACAAGCCCTGGTTTTTATGTGTCTGCAGTAAAAGTCTTTAGAAAACACTATGGGAAAAGGAGAAATTCCCCGTAACGAGCAATTTCTCCTTTTCCCAACAGTGTTTTCTACCCTTTTTGAAAACTTTCTGCCATTTTCTCAAAATCTAAAATTGTTTTCTGGAAACTCTTTTGGTTTGGAAGAGTCCAAAATTTGTCATTTGGATAAGGGTTAAAGCCAGGTATTTGTCGTCTGCAAATGCCTTCACTTTGGGAAAGTTTAAAAACTGTTGATTGGTAAAGACTTAAACCATTTAAAAACAATTCCACATTTTATCCTTTTCCCACAATGTTTCCTACCCTCATATAGACAAATCATATCAATAGAACCACTTTTATTTTCAAATGTTATCAGTTTGGAAAAGTCTAAAATCAAATCATTTTCTGAGGAGTTTACAAACTAACCAAGACATACAGTAAAAGAGAATACATGTATGTATTGTATTGAAGAGTTGTATTCCTGTATTTTGTTTCTAATTTCTATGTTTATAAATCATAAGCATTGTTCAGTCAATGACCTTAATTTTGCCATTTACCTTATTTGGGACTGGTAGAATTCAGGAGATTTTTCTCTATACCTGGAAGTTATCAAAATTCTTTTTCTCAATTTTTATCTGTAACATACCTACCCTTTTTTGCAGTGTAAAATAGCCGCTACTAACTTCTGTATCACAAACACATTTGAGATTACCAAGTAAATATTATTATACGCCCGTCAAAGACGGGACATATTATGGGATCAACCGTGGCGGGTGGGCGGGCGGCGTCCAGTTCTTTGTCCGGAGCATATCTCCAAAACTATTCTAGCTAGGGTTATGAAATTTCATGGGTGGATAGATCTCATCGAGGGGGAGTGCAGTGCACAAGAACCATAACTCTTGCTGGCTTAATTCTTGAGTTATTGCCCTTCGTTTTTCATACTTGAATTTTGTCCGGAGCATATCTCCAAAACTATACTACCTAGGGCTATGAAATTTCATGGGTGGATAGATCTCATCGAGGGGGAGTGCAGTGCACAAGAACCATAACTCTTGCTTGCTTAATTTTTGAGTTATTGCCCTTTGTTGTTTTTCATACTTGAATTTTGTCCGGAGCATATCTCCAAAATTATACTAGCTGGGGTTATGAAATTTCATGGGTGGATAGATCTCATCAAGGGGGAGTGCAGTGCACAGGAACCATAACTCTTGCTTGCTTAATTTTTGAGTTATTGCCCTTTGTCATTTTTCATACTTGAATTTTGTCTATAGCATATCTTCAAAACGTTACTAGCTAGGGTTATGAAATTTTATGGGAGGATAGATCTCGACAAGGGGGAGTGCAGTGGACAGCAATCAAAACTCTTGCTTCCTAGATTTTTGAGTTATTGCCCTTTGTTGTTTTTCATACTTGAATTTTGTCCGGTGAATATCTCCAAAACTATACTAGCTAGGGTTATGATATTTCATGGGTGGATAGTTCTTATCAAGGGGGAGTGCAGTGCACAGGAATCATAACTCTTGCTCACTTAATGTTTGAGTTATTGCCCTTTGTTGTTTTTTATACTTGAATTTTGTCCGGAGCATATCTCCAAAACTATACTAGTTGGGGTTATGAAATTTCATGGGTGGATAGATCTCACCGAGGGGGAGTGCAGTGCACAGGAACCATAACTCTTGCTTGCTTAATTTTTGAGCTAGTGCCCTTTGTCATTTTTCATACTTGAATTTTGTCCATAGCATATCTCCAAAACTTTACTAGCTAGGGTTATGAAATTTCATGGGTGGATAGATCTTACTGAGGGGGAGTGCAGTGCACAGCAATCATAACTCTTGCTTCCTAAATCTTTGAGTTATTGCCCTTTGTCGTTTTTCATACTTGAATTTTGTCCGGTGAATATCTCTTAAACTATACTAGCTAGGGTTATGAAATTTCATTGGTGGATAGATCTCATCTAGGGGGAATGCAGTGCACAGGAACCATAAGTCTTGCTTGCTTAATTTTCGAGTTAGTACCCTTTGTTGTTTTTCATACTTTAATTTTGTCCGGAGCATATCTCCAAACTATATTAGCTAGGGTTATGAAATTTCATGGGTGGATAGATCTCATCAAGGGGGAGTGCAGTGTGCAGGAATCATAACTCTTGCTTGCTTAATTTTTGAGCTAGTGCCCTTTGTTGTTTTTCATACTTGAATTTTGTCAGGTGCATGCCCCAGCTTTACGACTTGGGGTGAGACGGGTGTATCTTGCGACAATTTGCCGCTCTTGTTGTTATATGTTAAAGCTCCGTAAGCATACACTTTCTTCTTAAGATATTGCTTAACCCTTTCCCAAATGACAAAATTTTAGACTGGGTAAAGTTGAAAGCACTAGCAGACAACAAAATAAACATAACACAAAAATTGAAATTAGTTTCCGGCAGAGTAGAAAACATTGTGGGAAAAGGAGAAAATGCAGGTAACCAGCATTTTCTCCTTTTCCCACAATATTTTCTACCCTTCACAAACAAATTTCTAATTTTCTGTCACTTTTATTTTATCGTCTGCAAATGCTTTCCATTTGGACTTGCCCAAAATTTTTTCGTTTGGTAAAGAGTTTTAAAAAAGAAAGTTTGCTGCAACCATGTATTGAACCCACAGCCACCAGGTCACAAGTCAGATACACTAACCCCTGAGCCACTGGGCCAGGCTTCCAAATTTCTAACTTTGACATATGTATTTGTAGAATAGAATGGTACCAAGTTTGTTAACATGTTTTTTCTGATCTTGGTAGTCAAGGGCCTGTATTCACTAACCATTCTTGAGAATATTCTTAGTCTTATTCTCCAAGGTTTTCTAAATTTGTAGTAACACAACTTCTGATTGGCTAAACCATTTGGTTTAGCCAATCAGAAGTTGTGTTAGTGACAAATGTAGAAAATTATGGAGAATAAGACAAAGAACATTCTTAAGAATGTTTGGTGAATACAGGCCCTGGTCTTTGATCACGTTTCTCGTAGTAGATTCACAAAGGGCACATTGCAATGTTTTTCTGGTATTAACCTCTTTAAAGCATAGTTCTGCTTTAAATCAATTCTTTGGGAGAAGTCTTTTAAAACTTGGTTGAAAAAAGGAGAAAATACTGGTTTCCAGCATTTTCTCCTTTTCCACAATGTTTTTTTTCTTAGATTTACGGAGTTCAGTGTTTGCTTAACATTTGATTTTTTTGTGTACAAATGCTGGAGGAATCTCAATATTTGTCATTTTGTTAAAACTTGTAAAACAAAGTGTAGAGTTATGATATTTGGATTATACATCAGGTATCATCTAATGGACCTTTATTCATTTTCATTGAATTACAGCCAACTGGTCAAGTATGGCCACTCGTTTTGGATCAGATTTTTAGCTTAGCTGTTTGTAGAGAAAACGTCTTGGCAGTATCATCACCCTGTCAGACTTGGTGCTATTGCCATGGGAAAACTGAGATTTCCCAAATTGTTCTTACATCAAACTAATTGTTAGCTTATTTAACCCTCATCCTACAAAATAACTAAAATGAAATTTTCTATTAGATAGTAAATATCATAATATTGCTGTTTCAGAGTCCTATATTTTGGAATGATATCTTCTTATTGGACAGTGTAGATCTAAGATCAGACTGCACATTCTGTGCAGTCTGATCTTGATCTACACTGCCCACAAAAGGTCAGCGAGTCGCACACAGCAGCATAAAGGTTAAATGGGAAATGGTCCCATTGGGTAGGTTAAAATATTTTTGACACTGTTATGCCCATTTTTTCATTACCTACAGGGTGCTTAATGTGACTCAAACCTTTTTGCAAATAGTATAGATCAAAATCAGACTGCACAGAACATGCAGTCTGATCTTCAATCTACAATGTCTGATACAGAGCTATACCTTTGAAAAAGCAACATTTGTGATTTTACAATCCGCTTGAGAGTTTCATTGAGTTGACTTTGCAGGTCAAGGGTTTAACTCTATCTAGTATTCTAACATGGCGCATGAATTCGGCTCTATAAACACACTGCAAAGAAAGCATGGTAAAATCTACATTCTAACATGACACGCGACTTTGGCTCTATAAACACAGTGCAAGGAAAACGTGGTAAAATCTGCAACAATCCATGTAGAGTGACGTCATTCAATGAATGAGTTATTCAATGGAACATAATCTTCATCCGCGTTTTTACTCCAAGTTTGAACTTGTTTTCATTTCACTAAGAATTGGCCATGTTAGAATCGAAATAATCTTCACCCTCGTGGATTATTTATTGTGCCTCATAACTCACAACTGTGGTTTATTGAACGATATACCACGATAGAAAGAAGATTATTTCTTAATTTTAACATGACACGTGAATTCAGCGCTATAAACACAGTGCAAAGAAAGCATGGTAAAATCGACATCATTCTATGTAGAGTGATGTCATTCTGTATAGAGTGACGTCATTATGCATTATGTTTTGAAGTAAATAAGCAAGTTTTTCAGTGGAATATAATCTGAATCTGCTTTTTTACTCTTAGTATGAACTTGTTTTCCTTTGATTAAGAGTTGGTCATGTTACAATCGAAATAATCATCTTTCTATCGAGGTTTATCAATCATGTGAGTTATGAGGTGCAATGAATAAATCACTTGGGCTGTCGCCCTCATGGATTATTTATTGTACCTCATAACTCACAACTGTGGTTTATTTAAGAAATAATCTTCTTTCTAGTGTGGTATATCGTTCAATAAACCACAGTTGTGAGTTATGCGGCACAATAAATAATCCATGAGGGTGATAGCCTGAGTGGGTTATTCATTGCGCCTCATAACTCACAACGTGGTTTATTGAATGATATACCATGATAGAAATTATTTTAAATTCTAACAAGGCCAATTCTTAGTGAAATGAAAACAAGTTCAAACTATGAGTAAAAATGCGGATGAAGATTATGTTCCATTGAATGACTCGCTCATCGAATGACGTCACTCCATATAGAATTGTCACAGATTTTACCACGTTTTCCTTGCACTGTGTTTATTGAGCCAAAGTCGCGTGTCATGTTAGAATTAATGATGAACCACAATAGAAAGAAGTTTATTTCTTAAATTATGAAAATGCCCGTAATGAAAATGATTTTGAAATTTTGCTGATGATTATTGTGATAATATTAATGATAAAATTGACGAAATCCAGATAATATACTTCATACCATTCTGAGATTTGTTTACTGTTCCTTGCTTAATGCTTTAAAGTTTATTTTTCTTAATAAAAAGATACTGATTTAATTGTGTGTTTTATCTTTATGTAAAGCAAGGAAAACAATAACACCATGCTAGTGTTACATACTTTAACTGTTTGCCACACAATCCCGACTTTTAACGCCCGCCCAGGTGGCTCTGTGGTGAGCATGTCGGACTCTTGACCTGTTGGTTGTGAGTTTGATACCCAGTTGAGGCGAACTTTCTTTCCGGTGTATTTTCGCATCTCACCTATGCTGAAGCATGTGAGAAAAGTAGTTGGTGGCTTTGGAAAGAAAGTAGTGTTAGTACCAGTGTGAGAAAACCAGGAAACACATGTGCGTCACTGACCGCCATGATATGACCTTAGCTGTTAAAGTGGCGTTGAACCCCAACACGACCAACCAACCAACCCGACTTTTAACGACCCTGAAAAAGAAGCCCTTTGAAAACATTGTGGGAAAAGGAGAAAATGCTGGTAACCAGCATTTTCTCCTTTTCCCACAATGTTTTCTAACCTTCCCAAACTAATTTTTAATTTTTGAGCCACATTTATTTTGTTGTCTGCAAGTGCTTTCAATTTGGACCAGTCTATAAATCTGTCGTTTGGTAAAGGGTTAAGAGAAACATTTAGCATGGTGACCGTGGTTGTGAGGTAGAGCATTGGTCTCCTAACCAAGAGACCCAGAGTTTGGTAGGTGGGAGTGTATGTCAACACTCGGTGTGAGGACTGGGCCCGTATTCACCAACTATTCTTAAGAACATTCCAAGTCTTATTCTTCAGAATTTCTTCAGTGCGAAAGTAACAGAACATTAGATTGGCTAAACCATATCAGAAGTTCTGTTACTTTCATTGTAAGAAAATCTCGAAGAATAAAACAAAGAATGCTCTTAAGAATGGTTGGTGAATATGGGCCCAAGTGTAGTTTCCAGGCAGCAGAATGAAGAGAGAAAGAACTTTTTCTCTCTCGATTTAGAATAAGCTATTTACAACTTTGTACCACACAAGCCTGACTTTTAATGATCCCGAGTTATAAACCTTTCAAGAAAACTGTAGGAAAAGGAGGAAATACTGGCATCCAGCATTTTCTCCTTTTCCCACAATGCTTTCTACTCTATCAAAGAAAGATTGCACTGTTTGAGCCACATTGAAACTATCATCTGCAAATGCTTTCAGTTTGGACAAGTCTAAAATTTTGTCATATACTACGTATAGTAAAGTGTGAACCCATTACCACACAATCTCAACTTTTAACAACCATGAGAAAGAAGCCTTCTGAAAAAATTGTGGAAAAAGGAGAAAATGCTGGTAACCAGCATTTTCTCCTTTTCCCACAAGATTTTCTACCCTTCAGAAACAAATTTCAAATTTTCAGTCACTTTTATTTTGTTGTCTGCAAATGCTTTCGATTTGGACAAACCCAAAATTTTGTGGTTTGGTAATGAGTTAAAGGGAGATTAGAGCATGCACTAAGTCACAGCTCACTATTGGGAATTTAAGCAAGTCCTAGGCTAGAAATTTGAGTGTCTCTTTATCTATTCAAGAATGATATGACAGATATGCAAAATTTATTGGAAGGAATGCACACAACTCCATAAATTTTTAATGTCTTTACAGATTGATACCCTTGAAGGGTTGTGTTTTGTTATTGCTACGGTTATCCGTCCGTATGTAAACAATTTCTTGAGTGCACAACTCCTCCCTCATTGTCCTTTGGAACAAATTCAAACTTCCCAAAAAGAATCTCTATTATGTGTAGTTGAGAATATGACATAAACTTTAGAACTCTTTGTGTTCTAGATTTTAACCCATCACACTGATAAGCCCTTTGGGGTGTAAATAGACTGCTCTGCTAAGCTCTTGTTAATCCTCTGGTTGCTAAGTTTGACTTGCCCACCTTTTGCCACAATATAGATCAAGATCAGTCTGCACATAACATGCAGTCTGATCTTCGATCTAAACAATCTGATAAGTAGGTATTTTTTTAAAAAAAAAGTTGAAATACAATATTTGGGTTTTTACTACCGGCTTTTAAAAGTGGCTCTTCAGAATTTGGGACACAAATATTACAATAATTAATCCTAATTCTCGCAAAGCCTTAAAATTTCCATTCATAAAACCCCAGTAGTTGAAAACCATCCGACAACATGAGCAATTAGAGATTTACTACAGCCCAGGTCGACACTGAAGGGAAACACCGTCTATTTTTACATCAGCAACTTGCTCATTTACATACCGGAAATTACAGACGAAGCTTCAAACATAGCGTCCAAACTTCTAGACATAATGGAAAATAATTACATGTTTCTTATATATAATAATGGAATTTAAAAGTCATTAGTCACGTGTCAGTCACTTAACATTCCTACAATGCTTTTTTTGATTTTTGGCGGGAAATCTAAAAATAGCTTAAGAGGCTACATAGCCTTTTAACTCTTTACCAAACAACAAAATTGTAGACTGGCCCAAATTGAAAGCACTTGCAGTCGACAAATTATATGTGACTCAAAAATTGAAATTTGTTTCCAGCAGGTAGAAAACATTGTGGGAAAAGGAGGAAATGCTGGTTTCCAACATTTTCTCCTTTTCCCTCAATGTTTTTAAAAGGCTTCTATCTCAGGGTTGTTTAAAGTCGAAATTGTGTGGTAAAGAGTTAAGGGAATACCACAATTTTTTTATGATTTTATGATTCTTATTTATTAGTGATTTGTATTATTTTTTCATATCAATTTCAGTGATATATATTTTTTTTATTCGGTGTGATGTGAAAACTCTAAATATCCACCTTTAACCCATAGACTGCCAAGTGAAACTTACTAACCTTTTAAAGAACATGCAGTCTGATCTTTGACCTAAACTGTATGGTAAGGAGATACTTTTATCCAAATATTACCTTAGAAATAACAAAATTTGGGTTTTTACTCTTGGCTTTCAAGTTTCATGTTAATTATTAATCCTTTACTCCATAGATACTCATTTCTACACATTGCTTGTTGGAGCCTTTGGAAAACATTGTGGCAAAAGGTGAAATTGCTCGTCACGAGCAATTTCACCTTTTGCCACAATGTTTTCTATGCCATCAAAAGGTGTCATATACACATAAAAAACGGCTTCATCCGTGCTGTTAATTAGGGTCAATTAGAGATACCATAGAAATGCCCTATGGGGTAAAGAGTGAAGTGGAGTAAGACCCCTGGTAAGAAAAAAGAATCAAGTTGATCAATTTTGTGTTCAAACTGGTGTTAATATTTCATAGGTTGTTATTTGCTTCTTTTTCTAAATGCTTATGATTTATTCATTGGCAGTGGAATTTATGGCTTTCAACCCTTAGATCGCCTATAACACTTCTAAACGTTTTCTGTGTAATCCTTGCCAAACAATTCTGAGGTTAAAGGCTTTTCAAAACATTGTGGGAAAAGAAGAAAAAGCTGGTAACCAGCATTTTCCCTTCTCTAAATCTTTTTTTGCTACTCTTTCAAATCAAATCAAGAAAAAGCTGGTAACCAGCATTTTCCTTTCTCTAAATCTTTCTTTTTTTCTACTCTTTCAAATCAAATCCTACCATTTGAGGAATTTTAAAATGGTCGTCTGAAATTAGTTGAAATTTGGTAAAATTTGACCAAGTCTAAAATTTCTTCGTTTGGTGAAGAAATGGAGTTTATTTCATCAGCTTGTGGTTAATATGGGGAAATATTTGCCGAAAAAGGGAAAGGTATGCGAAAATAACGCATACCTTTCCATTTTGAGGCAACTATTTCCCCATATTAACCACCAGCTGATGAAATGAATCATATGTCAAATTTCCTCTGATTATTTTGTCAGCCAATGCTACTTTTAATATTACTGATCTCAAGCAGAAAAAAAGGTAGTTCCAGATTTTCGGCAGGAGGAAAGTATTCACTGTGACGGGGAAATAATTCCCCCCCCCCCCCGAGCTTAAATTACATTTCTTTACCCACAACATTTCTAAAAATAGACACATGAAATATAATATAACCCAGTGTTTTTTTCACAATGATATTTAATAGTGTTGAAAATGTAGATAAAAAACAGCACAGTATTTGTTATAGTATGTTTTGGGCCGCAAAAATCTAGTCAGGTTTAGATGTACATATAGACCTCTGTACTTTGTCTGCAAATGCTAAGTAATTGGCAATTGAAGCTTGTTTACTTTTTACTCGAAAACAGAAATTAGATATTTTATTGATTGAAAGTAATTGTGGACAAAAAAATTACCTCATTACCAATAGACAAAATTTTAGGCTTGTCCAAATTGGAAGCTCTTGCAGATGAAAAAATGAAAGAGACTAAAAATTTGATTTTTTTTTGTGAAGAGTAGAAAAACAATGTCGGAAAAGGAGAAAATGCTGGTTACCAGCATTTTCTCCTTTTCCCACAATGTTTTCTACTCTTGACAAAAAAAATCAAATTTTTCTCCTTTTCCCACCATGTTTTCTATAGGATTCTTTCTCAGGGTTATCAAAAGTAGGAATTGTGTGCTAATGGGTTAAATAAGACGTAGATACTGGGTTTAATCTTGGAAAGTATGATATATAGAGAAAGCAGTTTGGGAGGAGAAAATACTGGTAACTAGCATTTTTTCTTCTCGTCCAATTCGTTCAAAGATACGTTTCTCAAGCAAATTGAAATACAAGATTGTTTAGTAAAGAGTGAACCCTTTCTTACAATACAGTCCCAAGTTTTAACCCTTATCTTCCTAAATAAGTTAACATTTATGCTGCTAAGGGCAACTAGCTGACCTTTAGCGGACAGAGTAGATCAAGATCAGACTGCACAGCACGTGCAGTCTGATTTTGGATCCAAACTGTCCAACAAGAAGATATCACTCCTCAAAACTTTTGAACATCAGTTTGTGGATTTTCTTTCTAAAAGAGAAGTTTTATTCTAGTTATATAGATCAAGCAGGATATGGGTTGAATGAAAACTTCAAGCCGATAGTATAAAACACGAATAATATTATTGCAAAGTTTTTTTTTCCCTGAGAAAAATATCTTAACATCAGACAGTGTAGATCCAAGATCAGACTGCACGTTCTGTGCAGTCTGATCTTGGTCTACACTGTCTGCAACAGGTTCTTGAGCCACGCTTATCAGCCTAAGAGTTAACCCTTTACTCCATAGATACTCATTTCCACGGATTGCTTGTAGGAGCCTTTGGAAAACATTGTGGCAAAAGGTGAAATTGCTCGTGAAGAGCAATTTCAACTTTTGTCACAATGTTTTCTACACTATCAAAAGGTGTCATATACACATAAAAAACTGCTTCATCCTTGCTGTTTTTTAGAGTCAATTAGAGACACCATAGAAATGCCTTATGGGGTAAAGGGTTAACATAACGACCCTGAGAAACGTGGCCTTTGAAAGCAATATGGGAACACCGAGAAAATGCTGGTAAATAGTATCTTCTCCATTTTCCACAAAATTTTCTAGCCTTTCATTCACAGCTTTTAGTCATTATAGTAACATTCAGTTTATTGTCTGTAAGTGCTTTAAATTTCAGCGAGTTCAACAAATTTTGACATCTAAGTCGGAGTAAAGCGTCTTAATGAACCAGATTCAATTTCCGGCTGACTTCCAACTTCGACACCCCCTTATTTTTATCCAGAACAGTAAAATTTCTAAGCTTTTTAGCACAATGATGTGGCGGAATAATTGTTGCCGGACTTAAAAATGGGGTGATTAACGCTGTTATTTTGTATTGCAATCAATACAATTGTAATCTTCAAGTGGAAATTAATTCATACCTTCAGTGAAAAAAAAAAAATCCTGGAATTAGACGTGTACAATTTTTTTTTGTACTTTTTACCAGTTTTTTTTTTTTGAAGACCCCAAAAAATGAAGGCATTCGAAAATTTTGTAGGTAAAGAAGAAAATATCTCCTTTTCCCACAATATTTTCTATCCATCCAACTAGCGTAATCATCATTTGATCTACATTTGATTTGAAAATAGTGAACAATGAAAATATTATGGTAAAAGTTACAGTGCTGTGTACATAATGTGGACTTTCTCATCAGGAATACTGTCCAAGTATGAACGAAATTGCTATTGTGCTTTTCTCAGAATATTTCACTAAATAGCAGAGCAGATCTATTGTTAAAAGATCAGGCTGCAAATTTCCAGTAATCTTTTAACCCTTTACCAGACAACAAAATTTAGCTTTGTCCAAACTGAAAGCATTTGCAGACGACAATTTCAGTGTGGCTCAAAGGGTGTACTTTTTCTTTGATAGAGTAGAAAACATTGTGGGAAAAGAAGAAAATGCTGGTTACCAGTATTTTCTTCTTTTCCCACAATGTTTTTAAAAGGCCTCTTTTCCAGGAGCGTCAAAACTAGGCATTGTGTGGTAAAGGGTTAACACGCGATCCCTATTTTTAACGACCCTAAGAAGAAAGTTTTTTGGAAACATTGTGAGAAAAGGAAAAAAATGCTGGTCACCAGCATTTTTTTCTTTTCTCACAATGTTTCCTACCTGATGTAAGACAAAGTTCATATTTTGAGAAACAATGACATTGTCGTCTGCAAATGCTTTCAATTTGGACAAGACTAAAATTTTGTCATTAGTTAAAGGGTTAAGTGAGGTCAAACTCCCTTTTTTTTTTCAGGAAAAAATCAGTCTGCTTTTTGTGACGACTTGTTTGTATGACGAATTACGTGTACGAAGGTGTATGAAACTAGCCTCACCACCCCCCACCCAGAGCAATGCTAAAATATATGAATGTTAAACACTGTGCAGTTTCGGTGGAAAAACTACTGTATTTAATTCTTCACCTCACGAAAAAAGTCTGAAACTGAAAACTTGGATAAATAATCAAAATCATGAATGAATTTGTGAATTTTTATACCTGTCCATCAATAAACAACATGCAATTAAGGTTCTATGCAAGGCGGGAAAAAATATCGTCTGCAGGAAGTAATCAAGGTATCCAGAAGGCATGAAAACAACGTAGAATTTAATGAGCGTCCATAATGATCAGGCGTTTTCAGACATTGGACGCTTTTTTGAGAGAAAATTGTAAAAATCAGCGATGACACCAGGCACAGCATCTTCAGTGTTAAAACTGCTTAAATTGGTCATATACCCCTGCGTGTTTTCTCTACTCTTGGTCGAGGGAATTATTCTGAAGGAGCGAAAAAGAGATATAAAACTAAACAGGCGTCTCGAGGATCACGTATTTAGGACGTTACGTCCCGTTAGCCTGGATGATTGTTTCGGTGAATGTGATGCAAGACCAAAATGTGTTTCTATAAACTATCAACGGCGAACCTTAACATGTGAGCTGAACAAGCAAGGACTAGTATCTACTGTGGAGTCCAAAACCCAAAATGGATTCGTGTTTTTGGAAAAGGAGCCTCCGACGGTACGTTGTACATAGTTTTTAATCAGGCCGATCTAGCTTTTTGGTAATACGGGTCACACGTAGTAGAGGTATTACTGCTCACAAAATGTATCCGCGATGAAAAATAATTCCTAACGACTTTTTTGTGGAAATCATGAGGGATTCATTCGCCAGTATAGCTAAGTAATAAAACGTGCAGGGCAAGTTTTTAAATCGTTATCAAACGACAATATTTTAGGCTTGCCCACACCGAAAGCATTTGCAGATGACAAAATGAAAGTGACTGAAAATTTAAAATTTGTTTTGTGAAGGGTAGGAAACATTGTGGGAAAAGGAGAAAATGCTGGTTACCAGCATTTTCTCCTTTTCCCAGAATGTTTTCTAAACGCTTCTTTCTCAGGGTCGTCAAAAGTAGGGATTGTGTGGTAATGGGTTAAATATACACCTATATATGTATACTGAATTTCAGTTTTGAACCCATATCATCTTTATTTTAATTTATTTTATAAAATTGTACTCATTCTTGTGTCTTCATGCCAACTTCCCCCCCCCCCCAGTCCACACCCCCACATGGCTGCATGGCTGCAATGTTGTACAGATTATGACAGAAGAAAATCATCATCTTTATTAGGCCTTCAGAAATTCATGTTTTACCCTTTACCAAACAATCCCTGGTTTTTACGACCCTGAGATAGAAGCCTTTTGAAAACATTGTGGAAAAAGGAGAAAATGCTGGTAACCAGCATTTTTAGCTCCACTGGCTGAAAGCCAGCAGAGCTTATGTCATGGGGGGGGGGGGGTCCGTCGTCCGTCCGTCCGTTAGTCTTTTTCTTGTTTACGCGATAAAGTCTTCATTTGTTGTCAGATTTTTGTGAAACTTGCACAGTTTGTTTATCTCATCAATAGCTTCAACCCTATTGATTTTGAGAAAAATCCAACAAACAGTTTGGGAAAAGTAGTCATTTCAATTTGAAAATTTCCAATTCTTGTTTACGCGATAAAGTCTACATTTGTTGTCAGATTTTCATGAAATTTGCACAGCTTGTTTATCTCATCAATAGCTTCAATTCTATTGATTTTGAAAAAAAGATCCAACAAACAATATGGGAAAAGCAGCCATTTCAAGTTGAAATTTTTTTCGATTCTTGTTTACGCGACAGTCTGCATTTCTTGTCAAATTTTCTTGAAAATCACACAGTTTGTTTATCTTACCAGTACCTTCAATCCTATTGATTTTGAAAAGATTCAATAAACAATATCGGGAAAGTAGCCAATTAAAGTTCCAAATTTCAAATTCTTGTTTATGTGATTAGGTCAGCAGTTTTGGTTGGATTTTCAAGAAACTTGCACAGTTGCTCTGTATTTTAAACAGCTTGAACCCTATTGATTTTAAAAAAAAATCTGACAATCAGTTTTGGAAATGTAACCATTCAAAGTTGAAAATTTACAATTCTTGTTTAGGAAATGAAGTCCACAGTGTTGATCCAATTCTTTTGAAGATTCATCAAGGGATTGAATATCTAGTTTGTCTTTTTGCATCATGAATTCATAATGTATGCTATCATCAGAGCAAACTCTGCCAGTAGAGCATATTCAGGCCCTTCAGGGCCTTCTAGTTTCCTTTTCCCACAATGTTTTCTACCCTTTCCATAAACAATTTTGCAATTTTTGAGCCACAATTTATTTTGTCTGTAACTGCTTTCAATTTGGACTAGTCTACGTAATTGTTGTTTAGTACAGAGTTTAAGGACGTATCGGCACAAGTTATTCTTCTGTCACCTTTGAAGTCACGTGGGTTGACGCTTTCAGTACTGAATAAATTGCATTTTCTCAAAAGCCACAATTACAGTTCCGCTACGAGATCAAAAGACAGCCCTTTCATAATCTAGATGAAAGCAGTGGAAAGTGTAGATCAAAGACCAGACTGCATGTTTAATGCCGTCTGATCTTGATCCACACTGTCCACAAAAGCTTCTGATGTCGTTTAGTCTATTGTATGGAAAAGAATTAACCCATTACCACACAATCCCTACTTTTGACAGCCCTGAGAAAGAACCCTATAGAAAACATTGAGGGAAAAGGAGAAAATGCTGGAAACCAGCATTTTCTCCTTTTCCCATAATGTTTTCTACCTTTTACAAAAAAAAAAAAATTCAAATTTTCAGTCACTTTTATTTTGTCGTCTGCAAACGTTTTCAATTTGGACCAGTCTAAAATATTGTCGTTTGGTAAATAATTTAAACATTTCTAGAAGTGCATGGTAAATACTGCTAACTACATGAAAAAAATATCTATTGATAAAACGTTTTCAGAAGCTTTTAGCTGCAGGAACATGTAAAAATCGCATTTGTTATTTATTTTCTCTAGCGAATGTTGGCGCCCAGGCCTATTACTTTTGTTACTGTAAATTTTCACGAAAACAAATGTTCCATAATTAAGATGGTGAAAAAGTAAATTTTCCTATTTCAAAGATCCTATATATTATCCAAGATTATACTGCACGTTCTGTGCAGTCTGATCTTGATCTACACTGTCCGCAAGAGGTCATTATGTCATGCTTAATGGCCGAAAGGTTAAATACTTTTTAACTTGTAGAGGTCAAACATTTGTCAACAAAATCGTCCTTATGCAAAAGAAAACGAACTTAACCATTTCCCAAACGATACAATTTTAGACTGGTCCAAAGTCAAAGCAGTTGCAGATGATAAAATAAACGCAAGTCAAAAATTAAAATTTGTTTCCAGTAGAATTGAAAACATTGTGGGAAAAGGAGAAAATGCTGGTTACCAGCATTTTCTCCTTTTCCCACAGTGTTTTCAAAATCTTCTTTTTCAGGGCCGTAAAAACCAGGGATTGTTTGTTGAAGGGTTAAATTGTCTTCAAAGAATTCTAGACCGTTGCTTTATTCCTGTTCGCCCCATTTCCTGATCGCCATTTGTTTGTTCGCCCTAATCCACTATCAGCGGTTAACCCTTTACCAAACAACCCCTGGTTTCTACGACCAAGGGGAAGATGCCTTCTAAAACCATTGTGGGAAAAGGAGAAAGTGCTGGTAACCAGCATTTTCTCCCTATTTTTCCTTCTCTTCTTAAGTCAAGTTTCAATTTTTTAATCATGTTAAATTTGTCGGTCCGCAAATGCTTTCAATTTGGACCAGTCCAAAATTCTGCCGTTGGTAAAGAGTTAAAGAGTTAAAGCAGATTGAATCCTGTTGCACCTGGCTTTTGTGAATTTCGAAACGAAACAGTCGTGGTCAAGCCTGGAGTAGACCTGATACTAGTACTAAGTTATCGATTACTAGCCCTGAATTATGATAGAGAAGAGGCAGTTTGGCAAAAGCATCAATCCATATCCTGCATAGCTAAAAGTAAATGGAGCTTTCCAGCCGATAGTTAAACTCATTTTTTCGAAAGAAGTTGGCTTCTTTGAAAAAGAAGCCAGGAGAGGTGAGCATCAATGTTTTCAAATAGATTATTGGCTTTCAATTTCAATATATTTTGGTACATGTAAACAAACACGTAAAACAGCCGCCTCATATGCTTTACATGACGGTAATTTAACCTTCTGGTCGCGTTTTCAAGTTGCATGTTCTTGTCCAGCGGTCTTCTTTCTCTTTTTTAACGAAATTCTCCTTATTTTTTCTTCTGCTTGGAATATTTGCTTAACAAAAAAAAAACAACTACAACTATTAGAGAGGTTATTTGCAGCCAAGGCAAATAACTAAACTAAATCTTTTCTGAAATTCGTCATTTATAAAAATAAACCACGTCTATTTCCTGTTTCGTTTTTTTTTTCGCTTTATTTACAAACCCATGACGAAACAGACTGTGTATCAGAACAATTACGCTAGAAGAAATAGAATTAGACGGCAAATTCTGTGGCAGTCTGCCTTTTAAACTCACCACTATTGGAGAGATCTGATGACCTCTCCAATCATTTTGGGGGAGAATACCTCCTAATCCGACAACGTAGATCCAAGATCAGACTGCACTTTCTGTGGGATTGGACAGATGGACCTGAAGACGGATGGATAGTCTGACGGACAGATGGATAAATGGATCTTTTGACTGATAAGTTGATTAATATAAAAATGATAATAATTTCCTTTCCAGTCAAGTGAACAGTGCGGTGTAGAAACATGCACCGGAAACCAGGCGTGTAACGACACTTCATCGACCTGCGTCTTTAAAGGTAATTATACTCCTTGATTTGTGAAACACTTGATAATTGGATATCTCATGTCGGGCTGTAAATTTATTCTATTGTATAATTCATTTCAGTGGTTCACCATTGTCTAGTTTTATGATCATTGTTTTCGTCTGAAGTAGATCTACAAAGAAAATCAAAGTACTGATAGTACTGAAGGCCAGGAAATTGAGGATACAAAAGAACACAAGAGGTCAATTTTAATTAATACAAACAGGTAGACGGACAGAGATACTGAAGCGGATTCCACTAAGCCCCTGGAATTCTTTGTTTTAACTGATGCTAGAAAGCACCAGCCAGAAACTAATTAAGCCAGAGCTAGGCATGTGCTCACAGTTATGGGGTGCTTGATAATGGCTTAGAATACTTAGTAATTTGTCGTGCTTGTAAACAATCCCAAGTCAAAATTGAACTATTCAATCGGTGCAACACCAACTTTGATTATCTAAATTTTCTGAGACATGTGATGTCTTGTAGTCCTGAATGACGTTATTTTTTACATTTATGACGCAAGAACATATAATTATTTTCATTGATTTCAATGAAAATACATGTAAGATAGATATCAATGTAAAATGTAATGAATAATAAAGATTGGAGTGATATGGCAGTTAGTCATGTTGTCTCTACCTTCCACAAGTCGACGACATTTCGAACTGGTCATATTTGAAGGAAGTTGTAGATGAAAATCCAAAGTAGTTCTTCGTGTATATTGAAAAGTAAGATTTTGGGGAAATTGGGAGGAATTGCTTGTTACAAGCAAATTCTCTTTTAGCCAAAATATTTTCTCAATAAAATACTGTGAAAAGGTTGGATTGTTTTGGGAAAACGATTAGGCTCGGTTTACCTATTTTACTTGCCTATTTTACGGACAAGTCGCAGTGACTTGAGCTTTGATACTTATATCTACATAATATAAAAAGACGTTAATCCTAATTCATATTCGTTGTCCAAGGACAACTTGTGTCAAGCCCACGAACACTTGACTCTCAAGCTTGACCTAGACCCTGGACCTGAATAAATGTTTCAAAGGGAACTTCTGCTCATGATGGAGAACAATGCATTATGCTAATTTATAACGGAATCTATCCAAAAAAGAAGGAGTTATGGTTTGGACGAAAAATTGGCCTTCAATGTGGCCTTGATCTTCAACCTACTTCAACAGATATTTCAAATGGCACATTTATTCGTGACGGGAGGTCAATTGTGCCAAATTATTTTGAAATCCATTCACAATTGTAGAAGTTATGAAACCACTAGAAATATGTGTGTCAGAGACACTGATGCCCCTGCTAAATGGTATTGGTCACGGGTATGTCATATGACACTTGTAGAGAGAGAGATAAAAAATACATTAAATGACAAGCGAACGACTACAGAAAAAAAAATATAAGCATTTATTTGGTTTCATATCAAAGTCAATCAAAGACATTTTTAAGAATCACACAGGTGTAATCTATTTGTGACAGGTGTAAAAGGTGCGAAATACATGGTATAGCTAAACAGCGAAATGAACTTCCTTTCGCTTCCTTTCTCGAAAGGAACATAGTGCCCACGAAAGGAAGATTGTTTTCTATGAAAAAAGCGTTTTTCTTGCGAAAGGAAGGTGTTTTTGGAAAATTAACGTCAAGTCTTTCGTACGGTTGAAATAAAATTGTTGGGATTGAGCGTTTGAGGCCGAAAAATCATGTTTTAGTAATCGCCGTAAATGGTGTTACTATAAATAGCATTTCCTTCCTAAAATTGAGTTTCTTTCACGAAAGGAAGATTTTTGCCCGCAAGTAATGTTTATTCCACGACATGATTTTATAAATAATGAAATATCTCTTTTGAAGTAGGTACCCCTTACAGATTAAATTTCAGCTTTTTTTCAATGATAGTGTGTAGTGAATTTGTTATTTATGATTTTGCAAAGTTTCTTTTAGAGGAAAATTCCATTCATGAAAACAAGGACCATATGTAATAGACTATATGTACATTTTACAATCCCTGATGAAAGGAAAATTCACTCCGAGCTACGCAAGAATTCTATTCCTATCGAAAATAGGATTTCTTTCCCAAGTTTAGTACATTTTCGCAACATAAATGAAATTTAAAGGTTTAATTTAACTTTTTACATCCCCCCTCAAAAAAGAAAGAAGTGTTTTAGTGGCGCTTTCTTTGTGTAAAAAAAAGGTTTCTTTTCTAAAATGCATGTTTTCTCGATATGATTTAAATTAAGATGTTGAACAGTTTCAAACCAAAAACTCCAGTCTTAGTACATCTAGTAGGGTGAGCGCTCTTCCACGAAAGGAAGGTATTTTTGTTTTGCCGGCCCTTACTTTGCTATAATTTAAGGTGGGTATAATTGGCAAGAGAACGGTTCCTTGTGGCACTTGCTATATTATCTTGATATAGATGAAATTTTTGTTCATCGTGTATTTACAAGTATTGCAGCAGAGAAAGAAACTTCCTTTCGCGAAAGGAGGAATACGTTGACCCACGGAAGGAAGTATGCTATTATGGGTAAAATTGATAACAGGACTGTTCCTTCATAACAGTTAACATATTAGATCTATCTTGATGTGGAAAAATACTTATTTAAGAAGTTTTAGCCATTCATGAATTTGTACCGCAGCACTTTATAGATCTAGATGTGAACAACATTGAAAGTTCTACTGATCCATTGAACATGAAAGGAAATTCTTTTCGCTTTTTTTTTTTTTTTTTTACAGAGGAATTGTTAGGAACAAATACATTTTTTAACGAAATCAATGGTTGCTTTTCATACTGCACAAGCTACATTGTATATGAATGACTTTGTAACATTATGATCTTCTTGACGTTCTTGAAGCTCGAGGCTAGATTTTTCGGGGGGTCGGATATTTCGTCCTTTATACTTTTCGTACCTTCAGACGTTTCATACTGTTTTACAGGTGCCACAGACACTATATACCGTGGAAACCATAATATAAAACGAGGGGGAATTCCATGTGTATTTCATTTTCAAACAGATTGTTTTACTAACCCCTTTGCCAAATTCATAACCCTGCCAGTGTCATTAAAAACTTTTGCAGATTGCAAATTGCAAATAAGAATGATTTCAATTCTGGGATTTGCTTTTGAAAAATAAGAAACATTTGTAGCAAAGTAAGAAACCTCTTGTTAACAGTATTGCTCCCAAATCTTTCTTCTTTTGGATTATCTGGAAAATGATGAAAGGTTGTGAGGAACATTTTTCATATTTTCTTTTCATTCTACAGATAATATAGAAAGAACGTTTAAACAAAATGCCGCTGCCCCCACCTCCTGTCAGTTTTCTCTTTATATGTTGCAGGCCCCGCTTGGCCCAGTGGTAATGTACACGTGTGTGAATTATAACCTTGATGCCACAGGTTCGAGCCACTATGGGACCCCTGAATTGTTCATGGGAGTGCCCCTTTGGCAAGACACTGAAAAATAGAGCCCATTGCCAAGAACTTGTGAAACCCAGAAGAAACAGAAATATATGAGCTTTTGCTGTGATATTACCAAAATAATGTTGAAAGTGGCGGAAAACAATTCAATCGATCTTCATTTGTAAAGTAAATCTCTTTTTTTTTCTCACCCTATTTACTTAACCCATTACCAGACGACAAATTTTAGGCTCTTCCAAACTGAAAGAGTTTGCAGACGACATTTTCAAAATTGACGAAAATGGCAGAAAGTTATCGAAACGGTTAGAAAACACTGGGAAAAGGAGAAATTGAAAGCATTTGCAGACAACAAAAAATTAAGTACTGAAAATGATTATTTTTGTCTTTTAAAGGGTTGGAAACATCCTTTTCTTCCCTACAATGTTTTCAAAGGGCCTTTTACCTAGGGTCGTTAAAAGTCGGGATTCTGTGGTAAAGAGTTAAAGTGGCAGAAAAGACTACAACAACAACCATTTCCTCTCTTTTCCACACTCTTGTCGAAAGTCATGATTCCCATGGACCAGTTGTTTGGTAAAGAGTTAACTTTCACGAAGTTTGCTACTCTAATGATTTCATCTTAAAGTCTTAGACTTTTGAAGAAGAACAGTTTTATATCTTGGTTCTATAGACGGATTTGTATTTCGCAAAAGGAATTTCCTTACCCTAAAGAATCTCGTTACTAGCAAAAGTTTTATATAAAACTTATAAATTTGACAAGTCAAGTTCATCCATGTTGGAAAGATATTCTCAAATTTTGAAAAATCCTTTCATGCAAAAAGACTACGTTCGAGGCAAAAATCTTCCTTTCATGAACGGACTTACTTTCGCGCAAGAACGGTTATTTATAGTAACACTTTCACCGTGATAGTAAAACACGATTTTTCTAGTCTAAAACTCTCAAATTCAAAATCTAACTTTTACAAATACCTAGAATATATAATCAATAAATCAACGGCGGTTTCCTTTCGTGAGGAAAACGCTTCTTTCATAGTAAACATCTCCCTTTCGTGAACGTAATCTTCCTTTCGCGCAAGGAAGCAAAATGATTATGGTACGAAATGTGTGCATATACCATCATGATTCTTTTGATAGAAAAAGAAAAAAAAACTCTGGAAATAGCATTTTATCCCTTTCCAACAACATTTCACTCCAAAATATGCTTTTCAGATAAGGACAAGAAAGAATTATACGAGTTTAACAACCACTGATCAGCGTGTTTTACATTTGTGATTTCAATCTCATATTTTAAACTTAAATCACGTCTAAATTATTAGAAAATCATATTTACATTTTATTTTTCGTCTTTCATAAAGCTTGCTAGTCTAATGATTTCATCTTAAAGTCTTAGAGTCTTCCAAGAAGAACAGTTTTATATCTTGGTTCTATAGACGGCTTTGTATTTCGCAAAAGAAATTTCCTTACACTAAAGAATCTAGTTACTAGCAAAAGTTTTATATAAAACTTATAAATTTGACAAGTCAAGTTCATCCATGTCGAAAAGATATTCTCAAATTCAGAAAAAAATCCTTTCATGCAAAAAGACTACGTTCGAGGAAAAAATCTTCCTTTCGTGTACATACATACTTTCACGCAAGAACGGTTATTTATAGTAACACTTTCACCGCGATAGTAAAACACGATTTTTCGAGTGTAAAAATCTTAAATTCATAATCTAACTTTTACAAATACCTAGAATGTATAAGCAATAAATCAACGACAGTTTCCTTTCGTGAGGAAAACGCTTCTTTCATAGTAAAGAATCTTCCTTTCGTGGATGTAATCTTCCTTTCGCGAAAGGAACTTCCTTTCGCTGTTTAGCTATACCGATGTACATACTAAAGAAAATACGAACTTTCAAAAATATCTTTATAGACAACTTGATTAACGATATGGATGAAATTTGACGTTGGGGTCGATTTTTCTAAAATTTTATTTGGGGACGATTTCACCAAAGAAATCGTCTCCAGTGGACGATCTCCCAGGAGTGATAAACATAACACGGGCCAAGCAGTTTGGGGATGATTTCTCCAGGGGCCGATTTCTCCAGCATTCCGCTGAAGTACCCTAGATTTAGTCGATATACATATGAAAAAGTGATAAACATAACACGGGCCAATATTCTTATTATGTAGTTTGCTTTATTTACAATCGGATTTTAGCGGAGACGCGTTTTGTGACACATATGTTCAAATGTCAACACAACGTTATAGACAAATTCCGAGCAGAGTTGTCGTTCGTTACTCTCACCATACATGAATGTGAATGATCCGGAGTGCAAGAGAGAGCGTTATAGATATTAACCGTATATAGCGCGTAGGAATACACAACTGTCGGATATAGCTAAGTTTATTATGAACTGGCCACCGTTGTATACTGTGTATTACAACAGGCACAAGCTAATCGTACCGTGCCCTGTGATTGGATAATTGATACGGCCAATGAAACGGCCCGATACATATATCGAGTAACCTGACAATGTGCTCAGTTGACTTTATTTACACGTAGTAGTATCAGGGGCGGTAACCAGTCTAAGTTTATTAGGTTACGCCTTTATTAGGTCAGTGTTAATGACAAAAACGGGATAAAAATTACATAATCATCAGTTATTAAAGGGTCGTAATACCCTTGCAATTCTATGGCATTTTGCAGATGAAAGCTTTGAGGATAGGAAAGCATTTACACCGTGTGATAAGCAATCTCTGTAATATACTTGGGAAACTAGTTGTTTTGGCGGACTCAGCGATATAGAGTGGACACACCGTCCAACATTTTTGTCTGAATAGGCAGCTTACGATCCCTATAGGCAAGGGAATCCCTTGAGGGATTCCCTGGCCTAAAAATGACACGAAGCTTGAATACATTTGTATACTAGCATATCTGAGAGAGAGATTACTTTACGACTACAATAGATTTTGTTCCTCTGTAGTCTTGCGCAAAACAGGAAATTACATAAAAACGGAAGGTGTCTTTTCGAATTGGCCAGCTCGGACTGCGCAGGCTGAACCGAAAAGACACATCACGCAAATGCCCGAATGTTTCTTTTAGTGTGTTGCAGGTCATATTTGATGTATATATCGTCGGTTTGCTTCCAAAACCTCGTAACTACAGCTTGTTAGAAGCTGTAGTTACGAGGTTTTGGAAGCAAACCGACGATATATTTAATTTTTTGGGTCTTTTTTTTGTAACTCGTTCTTACGAATTCGTGAAAATGTCTGTATACAAAGGGAAAAACAAAGTGAATTAATTCTGTATTCGTTCTGTATTATAAACAGAGTGTAGCAGAATCGAAGCTCCCGTGAGAGGTTCTGTCCAGGGCAATCGACTGTCACGTGGAAGTAAACTCTTCTTTACATGTCCTGCAAATTACGTCATCAAGTCAGACAATATGTACTATTCAACTCTGACGTCAGAATGCCTTGAAACGGGGGAATGGAGCTTTGATGATTTTATTTGTGTTCTGGGTATGAAATTTTATTTTCCACCTACAATTACGTGTATATTACTTTAATTTGTTATCATTATTATACCCCACAACATAGTGAAGGGGGGTATACTGCAGTCGCCATGGCTGTCTGTCCGTCCGTCTGCCCGTAGACACAAATTTGTCCGAAGCAATACTCCTACAATAGCAACACTTTTCATGACCATGCTGCCATTTGTTATCTCCCCTGGAACTTTTTTCAACTCTTTTTGTACAAAAGCATTCTGTGGCAAAGACTTGTTTTTTGTGACAAGGAGTTGGTGGTGGTATAATCACGTTTAGTGATAGCTCTACTTATTTATTTATTTATTTATTTATTCATTTATTTATTTTGATACGCACAGAAATTAAGGTTAATGTCTTCATATCATGTCTGTAGGTAACCAGCATTTTATCCCTTTTTCCACATTTTTTCAAAAAGATTCCCTCGGCCGTTTCATTTGGGATTATTTGGCAGACAGTAATTATTAAACAGATCTAACCTCAACTTGATGCGCATTTCAACTACAGGTAACCACGCTCTTACCTCCCTTTTCAAATGGCCTTATGGTTCATTACCTCCCACTAGATGGCATTCTATACATACTCATCTATGTAATTTGGGCATCCTGAGTACAGAACCGAACCACTTTCCTACGCGACAACCGCTACTTTGAATTTCAAACTAAAATAAACGTTTACTCATTAAAATACTACCTCGTGCAATTCACTCAGCTATGATCAGCAGTTTAGAGAAATCTGGAGCTAAAGTAGGTCTCACTTATCCTCAAACGTATTGATAAAAGCTATTTTCTACATTGCTACTTTATAGAGCGTAATATTACAGTCAGCCCACTTTTGGGGATAGTGATGCGTCATATAAGACAGTCGAATCTTCGAAGAAAATGGCATGCGCAGACATCGCCGTATGGTTTGCCAGGGATTTAGTGGTAGACTACAGTTTGTTCTTGTAATTGGCTATATGTAGAAAGTATTGAGGTTAAAGAATTTGAAATTAAGACGTCAGCTACCATACCCTTGTCTGCAGTCATATTCTTGCCACGGGCAACCGATGTCCTTCAAATAACCAAGCCAAGTCTAGTTATTTTCTAATATTCTTAAAATTACATGTGAAACAAAGCATCCATTTTGTTTATAACTGCAGGAGTGCAAGACTACATAGACATTTAAGAAATAGACTAATCTTAACCCTTTACTACACAATAACGACTTTTAACGCCCCTGAAGTAGAAGAAGCATTTTGAAAACATTGTGGAAAAAGGAGAAAATGCTGGTAACCAGCATTTTCTCCTTTTTCCACAAAGTTTTCTACCCTATCAAAGCAAAAAGGCAACATTTGAGCAACTTTGAAATTGTTGTCTGCAAATGCTTTCAATTCGGATATATGTCTACAATTTTGTTGTGTTGTAATGGGTTTAAACGTTCGTCCCTGATACGGTCATGTTACAATTATAAACAGCAAATACCGGTGGAAGTTTTGTTGCTGTTGTTGTTGTTGTTGTTTTTTTAAACGCGTTTTTGTCTTCAAATAATTTGTTGTTTACATGTATGCGATGTATTTTTGCCTTTTTGGAATGAGGTGGGTTGAAAAATGAGTTCTTAAAACCCGCCGAGTTGCCTAACGAAACCTCAATTTCCTTCACTTTTTGCAGACGTTCATAGTATAATTAAATAGTATGGCATCACCAGCCTCGATTTCGATACAGTCATGACCCTACGTACGGAATCCTGTTCCGCCATCCACTTTTCGACCTACAAGGAACTCGAAAAGTAGAAATTAGGCTCTCTAACTTCCACTTTTCTAGCAAAAAAGTTACCTCGAAAAGTCGAAAAGTTGAAGTTTTTGACCTGACAATTGTCATAAAACTTTCTACTTTTCGACCTCACGTTTGTCTAGAAAAGTAGAAATTAGGAAGCACTAACTTCCACTTTTCGCGTTAAAATGCTAGGTCGAAAAGTAGAAAAGTGGAAGTTTTTCACATGACAGTTGTCAATATAACTTCCACTTTTCGACCTAGAAAAGACAAAGTCGAAAAGTTGAAAAGTAGAAAAGTCGAAAAGTTGAAAAGTAGAAAAGTCGAAAAGTGGAAGTTTGCCGATTAAAACTTCCACTTTTCTAGTTAGGACTAATTGTTCGCAGGATAACTTGGCCGCGTTATTATTTTAAATGTACACTGGTCAAAGGAAGATGGCGGGAGCGAATGGTAGAGGTTAAATGTACACCGAATAAGTCTGATGTCAGCCATAATACGGCAACTCCCTAGTTTTCATTTTAAACCCGCCCTTATCGCATTGCTACGTCCTTCAGGGAACAGACTTTAACGGTGTACACACTATTAGATGTATTGAAATCATGCGGCCTGCAACACGCGAAAAGGGGCATACGGACATTTGCTTAAAGTGTCGCTTCGTTTCAGCCCTCGTAGTTCGACACTTTCCGTTTTATGTAATTTTCAATTTAGCGCAAGTCTACTGTGGCACAAAATCTAATGTGGTCTTAAAGTGCCGTGTCGGATCAGCCTGTGCGATCTGCGCAGGCTGATCCGAGACGACCCATTATGGAAATGTCGGAATGCCCTTTTTCGCATATTGCAAGCCATATATAGTTGATACTTTGGACACTGATTAGTCTTTAAAAATCTTCCCTGAAGATTGAGTTGCGATCTCAAAATATGGCTTGATCGCCGCTGATTGCAAGTAATCGGCGTTTGAACGCACCTTGGTCTTCCGTAGTCGCACAAGGTCGAGGGAAAGTATTCCCAAAAAAAGATCGAAACTAGGTTTTTGACATGTCAAAAAACTAAGCTGCGACCTGTGTGATCTGGAAAATCTCAGATAGATTGCCGAAAGATCGTCCGTTAAACCATTTTTTTTAAAGGGATCTTATCCAATTCAGATTTACTTTGAGAAAACCTGCTATAAGCGAAAATTTTCAACATGGTTAGCCTGCTCAATTCCTGCAATCTGACCAGATCGAGATTGTCCCTTTTCATGCGACGAGTTGCATATCATGAAATGATACTACTAGACATTATTCTACCGAAATACCAACGCGGCAGATTCGGGGAGGTTAATGTAACAATGGGGGGAAATATCGAGTTCCGAGGACAGAAATCCGTAATCGAGTTCGGAGAACATAAATTCATAATCGACTCCGATCAGCATCATAGATAGGCCTACTTCGACATTTTTATTAACCTTGCAAAGATTATGAAGGATCCCGGTGCCCACGCCAAGCCAGTGTTCGAACCAGCGACCAAGATGTTAACAAGTCACACATTTTAACCCATTACCACTTGATTCCTGTTTTTGACATCTTTGCAAAATATTATTTCGGAAAACATTATTCGAAAAAGAGAAATAGCTTTTTACAAACTATTTCTCTCACAATGTTATCTACTTAATATTACATTTAGATTTCAATACACACTTTGGAATGTCGTCTGCAGTTTCTTTAAATTTGGACAGTCTTTTATTTCTTGTCATCTCGTAATGGGTAGAACGTGGTTTGAAAATGTCAAATTGGGCGCACGCTTAACGCGCAGTTCCTGACTAGATTTGTGTTACTATAAACTCAGCCCAAAAGCGGTATCGGATAAAGATAGACGTCCGACTTAAACAGTGTACATTATTTCTTTTCCGCGGTACGCAGTATAGCGGAAAAGCTTTGTCTTCTTGATACGCACCTGCAACAAAGTTGTTATGACACGTTTACAAAGGACTGACCAATCAGATGAGAGCACAAATAAAATACGGGTAGATAGATCGAGTAGGAGTCAGTTCTAGCGAGTACGCCTAGACGATAGGCACACTTTGTTCAGTTATGTAATAATACTTCTATAATGGTAGTTCGTACGAAATCCCACGTACGCCACGGAGTCAACCGCTTGACTGTTCTGGGATACAGCTTTTTCAGAGTAACTTCTCTGTTTTTTGGCTGGACGTCGCGGTTTTGGCTATGACGTGGATGATATGTTTTTGTTATAATAGATTTATATTCATGCTTCTGTTGTTATATTGTAAGGTTGAATCAACAATTAAATCCATAGCATTCGCGTCTCGCCATCGTTCTAGCATTCGCGTCTCGCTATCTGCAAAAGAATCTGAGTCTTTTGCTTTTTATTGTTGGTGAAATATGTGAGTGAGTAAAGAGAAGACGTATACTTATTCGGTAGACGTTCAGCCTTCACCGGGACAAAATACGAAGGACCGGTGACACAGGAATTTTTACCCCTACACCGGCTCCAACATTATTCGGTGCTGATAAACAAACATCCCGTGACAACCAGTCCTAACTAGAAAAGTGGAAGTTTTAAGGCTAACTTCCACTTTTCAACTTTTCGACTTCTCAACTTTTCGACTTTTCAACTTTTCGACCTTGTCTTTTTTTAGGTCGAAAAGTGGAAGTTTTATTGACAATTGTCATGTGAAAAACTTCCTCTTTTCTACTTTTCGATCTAGCATTTTAACGCGAAAAGTGGAAGTTAGTGCTTCCTAATTTCTACTTTTCTAGACAAACGTGAGGTCGAAAAGTGGAAAGTTTTATGACAATTGTCAGGTCAAAAACTTCAACTTTTCGACTTTTCGAGGTAACTTTTTTGCTAGAAAAGTGGAAGTTAGAGAGCCTAATTTCCACTTTTCGAGTTCCTCGTAGGATTCCGTACCTACGTGTATTCGTTCAAGAGAAGCTGCAATTTAGCGTTGTAATTTTCAATCATCTGAAATGATGTGACCGAAAACAATGATAGATCTAAATTATTTAGGAATTCAAACGGGATAGGGGGTGGGGAACAATATTAAAGCGATATCATTCAGGAAATGAGACAATTGATATACAATCTGCCTATTACAGAAACTTGTAAAGTGAGGAAAGAGAGGGACTCGTCACTATTATCCGGACTCTTCCCGTACACTGACCCGGGGACGGATGAACATATTGATATCTTTTGTGATTTCCGAAACGGATTTGGATACACGTTTATTTCTAGAAGTGATTTCGGAAAACTCTCCACTCTAACATACCATTACACAAGAACCGATTACGTCATAATACGTCACTTCCGCCAAGACGGCATTCAAAGGGATGCAGAGGTTTCCGTGCTTCCGGTCTACAGCAACTTGTACAATCTTACAATTCTGTTGAACGAGTATACAGACTTCAAGTCACCAAGACAAATAATACTTTCGCCTTATATTTTGGTTGGTTTCGTTCCCAACAGCTACGGATCTAAACAGTACCAAACGCATGGGTACGAATGTAATAACGAGGAAATAAGTTACAATAACTGTGATTTGAACGACGCCAACTACTTTGCTGTGTTTTCTGAGACTACTTCTCTGGCGCTGAGCCAAGTTGGACGAACTGTTGGGTACGCCTGGGTTTATAAGGCTTTTCCGATCGATTCTGAGCGTTATCTACCGACAGAATTCTTCGGGTTGTTTGAAATTGGAATGGGAGGATGTGGTGCATTTATAACGAACGACTATAATGACGGTGTTGGCACAGCGCTGGGTGCTGCTATTGGGATGCGCTTTGATCTATAATTTTTACTGTTAGACCTACATGTCCTTTACCGGTTATGATTAATCCGTTTACAGTTAAAATGTTTGTTTCTTATCACACAAAGCACCTTTTGACATGTTACTCAATAGTAACAGTGAAGTAAAAGAAATATTGTCTTAAGATAAGTTGAGGGAAATTTAAAACGATACATATTTAAAACTGCAAATATGGTAAACATTGTAGGAATGGAAAACATGCAAATTAGAGGGAATGAGAGAGTGAAAGAGAGCGCGAGAAGCACATTTTGGTGTGAGTTTTGTCAATGCAAAGCCCAAGCCTAGTACTGGTGAAATCTAGTTAACTCTTTACCAAACGGCAAAATTTTAGACTTGTCCAAAATGAAAGCATTTGCAGATGACCAAATAAATGTGACCCAGAAATTGAAACTTAGATTTAAAGGAGTAGAAAACATTGTGGGAAAAGGAGAAAATGCTGGTTACCAGCATTTTCTCCTTTTACCACAATGATTTCAGAAGGCTTCTTCCTCCGGGTCGTAAAAACCAGGGATCGTTTGGTAAAGGGTCAAGACACGAGTTTGACTAAAGTACTGTTGAAAGTCACATTTTCTGCTTTTGTATGTCCATATTAGTTAATGCACATTGAAGAAAATGTTACAGAGTTTAAAGACTTTAAATTACATAAGATAGCTTACACGAGATTTCACTCAACAAAAGCTTTCACTCTTATTTTATCAGACGGAAAAAAAAAACCAGACACACACACACATTCAAAATATATTAACAGAGCTCCGGATAGAGGGAGTTATTTTGATTTCAAGATTTGAAAATATAAATTATTCACCACTAATCCCTATGTTGTGGGTACTCATTAGAATCGTCTCGGCGAGACGATTCTAATGAGTACCCATAACATAGGGTTTGGCAGAAAAAAATGGATTTACAATACCATCACTCCCTCTTATCTGGAGCTCTGTGTATACAAATAAGCCATGCTGTGGCAAAAGGAAGTTTAAATTATCTTCGTGAAACGTTATATCACGCAAATCATGGCGTAATCGTAGATTCATACAGTCCGTCTAGCCGAACTACAGGCTGAAGACTAAGCTAGAATGGTCCTTCTACATGCATGAAATTAACCAATACCAAAACGTTTCGACCCAGGTCAGACTTCGCAGACTGGGACTTTGCAGGCTTATCTAGATCGTTAACCCATCATTACAGTGTCTTAAATGTTTTAAGGTAAGACCTGTGTAATGGAAAACAGCTATTTCTACTAAAATATCATCCTGCAAAATTAGCTATAATTAAAAATGAGTATTATTGAAGTACTTTCACCTTTTCATTTTTTCCATTTTTTTTCCTTCTCTGAATTATCATTTATAAATCTAAAACCGCTATATTCTCAATTGAAAAAAAATATATAATAATTACCTCCCTTTTTAAAAAACAAACAAAAGTATCAGAAAAAAGTTTCAAGATAGACATAAATGGAATTTCTGATCCATTAGAAATGTGCAAAAATATTATTTCGGCGTAAATCCTTATTTATCCTTATTTAACAACCAATTAGAATTTTTGCCAAATGTTCACCGGAAGTGCATTACACAGGTCTTACCTTAAGTCAATTTGTGACAAAAGTTGTGTATCAAGGTGGTTATTAGAACATCGCCAACAAAAAGCACCGGACCTCACTCAGGACTATCAGCCCTTTGATTTGTTTTTAGCACCCCCCCACCCCCTCAGTCATTATCTCCCTCTAGATGGCATTCTACAACTACTCATCTAATTTGGGCATTCTGGGTACAGAACCGGACAACCTCTCTAGGCGACAAACGTTACTTTGAGTTGCGAACTAAAATAAACGTCTATTCGATAAAACGCTACCTGGTGCGATTCTTTCAGCTTTGATCAACAGTTTAGAGAAATCTGGGGCTATGATGCCTCATATATAAGACAGGTCGTGACATGCGCAGACAACGCCCCCTCAGTAGTCATTGCTACATTTGTCACATGACCTACCAAATGAAGTTTTTTTCCCTCTCTACACGAGGAAGGGTGCAATGATATTCTGCATAGATTGGCCAAAGAAAATGCGATTTTAGATTTCTTTTAAACGGTCGCTAGATCAGGGCCCGTATTCACCAACCATTCTTAAGAACTTTCTTGGTCTTATTCTCCAACCATTCTTAAGAACTCTCTTGGTCTTATTCTCCAGAATTTTCTACATTTGTAAGGAACACAACATCTGATTGGCTAAACCATTCGGTGTAGCCAATCAGAAGTTGTGTTACTTACAAAAACAGAAAACCTTGGGGAATTACACTCAGAACATTCTCAAGAATGGTTGGTGAATACGGGCCCTTAAGACAACAAGGACGGGATCATCGTCACTTCCAGATCACATCATTACATTGCCGCTACATTGCACGACATTTTCCTTCTGATCTTAGCCATGATTTTATTGTCCATAACGACCCAAAGTGTTGCTGGTAGCATTATATAATCGGCTTTCAGCATTCCAAAAGGGACATTCGTACATTTGCGTAAAGTGTCGTCTAGGATCAGCCTGTGCCGTCCGCGCAGGTTAATCCGAAAGGACACTTTCGGTTTCATGTAATTTTCTGTTTTGCGCAAGTCTACTGCAGCACAAAATCTACAATTGTCGTAAAGTGCCGTCTCGGATTAGCCTGCGAGGACTGCGCAGGCTGATCCGAGACGACACTTTACGCAAATGTCCGAATGCCCCTTTTTCGCGTGTTGCAAGCCAGTCTTAAAGGGACTCTAGGATAGCATAACTAGTTGCACTGTCTACCGAGATATAACCCCAGTATTTGATGAAAAACGGCCTGCTGAGCTCGACTCACTGATATTTGGGGGACAGTGTAGATAAGATCAGACTGCACAGAACGTGCAATCTGATCGTTGGTCTACACTGCCTCCCCCCCCCCCCCCCCCCTTGAAAATACACCTTTGAAACAGCAACATGCGGCTTTTTACTTGCGACTCAAAATGTTAATTTCAGTCAATTAGCTAAGCTGGATAAGGGTTAAATAATAAAAGAATGAAATTGAACAAAATACATACAGAACTTTTATATGTATTCAGAACGTTTTTAATTAACATTATTTTCAAATAAACTTTACATAACTTTAAACAAACATTCGAGCCCACTATATGTGAAAAGGATTTTAACTGCATCTGCCAAAATCGCTCGACCCAGATCAGTATGCGAAGTCTGAACAGGCTGAACTGCGTCGACACTTTTTTCCTATTGATCGATTTTCTGCATGTCAAAGCCCCATTCTACCTCGGGATTAAATTTATTGTAAGACAATATTGATCTACAATTATGGGATCGCTTGCTTTGTACAATACACTACAGGAGATGCAATAAATCCCTTCTGTACACAGTAGAGCTCATTTACATAGCAAATACATAATCTTTCACAATGTTTAGAGTTACAAAAATATGAAACAACGGTGATAAATTCTGAAACGTGCCCTTGAGTATTAACCGTTCATTACACAATCCTGACCTTTAACGACGCTGAGAAAGAAGCCTTCTGAGAAAACATTGTGGGAAAAGGAGAAAATGCTGGTAACCAGCATTTTCTCCTTTTTCCCACAATATTTTCTATCCTTCACAAAAGAAATTTCAAATTTTCAGTCACTTTTTTTTCTCGTCTGCAAATCCTTTCAATTTGGACAAGCCTAAAATATTGTCGTTTGGTAATGAGTTAACCCTTTCCAACACGACCCAAATTTGTACTTGTCCAAATTTGCGAACGAAAATATGAACGTGACTAAAAAATTAAAACTTTACTTTAGTAGAGTAGAAAATATGGTGGGAAAAGGAGAAAATGCTGGTTACCAACTTTTTCTCCTTTTTCCACCATGTTTTAGTCAGTTGACGATTTTTTGTTTCCTTCATAAATTGGTCATTTTATCCTCCATTGCGACTGGACGACTTGTACCATCGAGTACACTACCTTCGTACTCTGATTCTCTAAACGACCCATTAACAAACGACATTTGTCGTTTAGCACTGTCCCGTTTGTCGAACGTTATTGTGTCGTCTGTTTGTGTAGGTGGCTTATAAGTGAAATAGGCAGCCAAGAAAAATATCATGGAGAGTACTTTCACTGAGATTGCAACCAAAAAGTAGTTCCGTCCGACCGCGGAGTCATCGTAAATCCAGCACGAGGTATCTTCGCCGCATTCTGTTTGCCATACCAAACAAGCAATATCGGTCACTGCGCCAAATATAACTGGCCCTGGAACTGTCCCTGTGGATAAACAAAACAAACAGAAGTTCGATCTAATGTTCTAGAAGTATAAATAAAATTTTGTAGTTTGATAAAGAGTTTAAAAGAGTTCACTTACCAAGAAGTCGAATAAACAGCCATTTAATTCCCATACTGAAAGTTCTGTGATCCTCGTGAATACACCTAGAAAATAGAGCACTGTCACTAGAAAATTTCTTTAAAACCTTTCCGTATTCTTTTAACCCATTGCCACACAATCCCTACTTTTGACGACCCTGTGAAAGAAGCCTTTTGAAATCATAATGGGAAAAGGAGAAAATGCTAGTAAACACCATTATCTCCTTTTCCCACAATGTTTTCTACACTTCATAAAACGTCCCCTAAGTGAGTTTTAACTCTTCACCAAACTTTCTGACTGGTACTAATTCAAAGCACTTGCTGACGACACAGTGAATGTAAGTCAAACATTAAAATTTGTTTCCAGCAGGGTAGAAAACATTGTGGGAAAAGGAGAAAATGCTGGTTACCAGCATTTTCTCCTTTTCCCACAATGTTTCCAAAAGCCTTTAAAAACCAGGGATTGTTTGGTAAAGGGTGAAGGCGCATTTCTATCTTGAGAAAGAAATAATGGGCAAAATAAAACGGGTCTTTGATGATAGGCGCGTGAAATCTTGAAATGTTGTACTCCAAGGCAGACGATATTTGGACATTTCCATGTTGAAAACATTTGCAGACGACAAATGCAACAAAACTAAGTTGACGGGACTCGTTTTAAGATAACGTTGTAGGAGAGAAAAAAAAAGACTGCGTAAAATTGTCAATAAGGGTACGTTTATCCCATTACCACACAATCCCTACTTTTGACGCCACTGAGATAGAAGCCTTTAGAAAACATTGGGGAAAAGGAGAAAATGCTGCTTACCAGAATTTTCTCCTTTTCCCACAATGTTTTCTAACCTTCACAAAACAAATTTCAATATTTCAGTCACTTTTTATTTTGTTGTCTGCAGATGCTTTCGATTTGGACAAGCCTAAGATGATATTGTCGTTTGGTAATGAGTTAAGTACACACCAAGTTGAGACATTTAGATATTTCTATATTGAAAACTTTGCAGACGACAAATGCAACAAGGTTTAGACGGCTGGATTCGTCTTAACTTTTTACCAAACAACATAATTTTAGACTGGTCCAAATCGAAAGCAATTGCAGACGACAGGATAAATTGTTTCCAGGAATGTAGAAAACATTGTGGGAAAAGTAGAAAATGCTGGTTACCAGCATTTTCTCCTTTTCCTATAATGTTTTCAAAAGTCTTCTATCTTTGGACAGTAAAAACCAGGGATTGTTTGGTAAAAGGTTAAGATACCGCTGTATGAGAAAAATAAAACGGTAAATTGTCAACACGTTTACGTATACGTTGACACCAAATGGATATGACTAAAGTAGAATTTTTTAATTCATATATTTATGTATTGAGTGTCCCAATTCGTCAGAATTTCATTTTGAGAATTAAGTGAGAATAGCAAAATAACAGTTAGAAGCCTAATTATATTTTGCATTAAAAGTAGGCTTACAATGAAGGAAAAGCAGCAAAATTAAAATTCCTACAGTGTTTTTAGTATTCTTCTCTGAATTTCGAGCCCTTCTTTTTCTTTTCCAAAATGATCTTGCAATTACCTGAGAGTTGCTGCGTCACTCGGTGTAGATGGCAAAAAGGTGAGAAAAATACAGATGAAGAACAACACTAAAAATAGATACAGCATGTTACAACCAGAGGAGCATAATCCTGACGTCACTTCCGTCGATGTTGTATCCGGTTGAACTGATAAACAGGAACAATTTGAAAACGTCTGAAACGGAAATATGTAAAACTAAAGTATTATATATATATTCTAAGCATTCACAAATATCAAGCGATCACCACTTCCAGCCTTAAGATTCCAGTCATTGAAAAAAAAAAAGTACCCATGTCACAAATTAACTAATTACCAAATGCCAAAATTTAACGTTTGTTCAAATCGAAAGCATTTGCAGACGACAAAAATAAAAGTGACTGAAAATTTGAAATTTATTTTGTGAACGATAGAAAACATTGTGGGAAAAGGAGAAAATGCTGGTTACCAGCATTTTCTCCTTTTCCCACAATGTTTTCAAAAGGCTTGTATCTCAGGGTCGTCAAAAGTAGGGTTTGTGTGATAACGGGTTAACATGATTTGAAAACTATATTTAGTTATTTTACTTTGACACGTATAACATTTCTGAGGGTATAAGAAGGACTAAAAATAAATAGGACAGATTAAATAGAAGTGCTTCATCACCCATTATTTTGAATATTCCTCTTATTCTAAATGCCAAGACTAATGATTTGATTCACTAATACAGACCGTCTCATCCAACTAAGTAGTCATTCTCAACATTGAAAATATTAAAAACATTTTTCCTTTTTAATTATTGATTGTTAAAATTAAGCTGTGGGTGAACCGATTCTGAGTTGTAAAAATCTTGTTGTTTAACCCCGTTGCACATGCTGAAAATAAACTTGATTAGAATTAATCGTGAACGTGTGGTTGATAATTATGTCCTAGATGTCATTTCAGTTGAAATTATACATATCCAACTAGTAATGAAATATCATCTTCGCAAGCCAAGGCTGACGATTCACTACGCTACTCTACCCTTGGCGGATCGAGCTTGATTTCAACATTCCCCCGATACGCTTTTTCATTGGATGCACCCAGCTCTAACTGCAACGAATGAAATCGCTCGTAGCATTTCATCTTTGATAAAAATAGAATAAGGTCGCTACCTTTCGAATAGAAGGTATACATGGAAACCCACGTGGATGTCTGCTTATCGCTTCCTGTGTATTCGTAAGCGGTTTGTAAAACGATATTTCATTGGCTTTTAGAAATATGATGTAAAAGGGAGGGGGGTTAGTAACCAGCATCCAATAGAGGGCGCATCGCAGGAATCTCGAAATCGGGCTCAAGGTAAGATCCACGTAGTGATCGTAACCTTGGCTCGCGAAGATGTGAAATTGGAACAATTTGAAAAATAATGACAATGAAAACATTTACTCACCTTCTCATCCGCTGATACATTGGTACAGCCAGCGTGACAAGCCGAGAAAAACTGTATATTGTCTTCTGTACACACAGGCTCAAAATATCTTGTAGAGCAACCACAATCCTGATTACAACTGTGAACAACGTCACCAAGGGGCGCGCTGAAAAGAGTAAGCACGGTAATTTGATTTAACCCATTACCACACAATCCCTACTTTTGACGACCCTGTGAAAGAAGTCCTTAGAAAACATTTTGGGAAAAGGAGAAAATGCTGGTGACCAGCATTTTCTCCTTTTCCCACAATGTTTTCTAAACTTCACAAAACAAGTTTCAAATTTTCAGTCACTTTTCTTTTGTCGTCTGGAAATGCTGTCGATATGGACATGCCTAAAATATTGTCGTTTGGTAATGAGTTAAGTTGACAATCAGCACACATGATATGACAAATTAGTCCATCAGCCCTTCACAAAATAGTAACTTGATGTTTTATCGACCCAAAACAGAAAAAAAGTTGTGGAAAAAAGGAGAAAATGTAGCAATTTCTCATTTTCCCCATTTTGTTGTCAGCCCTTTCAAAGGAAAGTCTCATAGATAAATCAAGATATAATTGTTGCCTGAAAAAAGAAGCCTTGAGTTTGGACGAATCAAAAATCTTGTTTTCTGGTGGAAAAAATGATGGGTTTGTTGGATTGAGGGCTTAACACTTTACCAAACAATCCCTGGTTTTTACGACCATGAGATAGAAGTCTTTCGAAAACATTTTGAGAAAAGGAGAAAATGCTGGTAACCAGCATTTTCTCTTTTTCCCACACTGTTTTCTACCCTGCCGGAAACCAATCATTCCGCGATCAATCAATCCATCCATCCACACTTTAAACCTAATTATCCATCCATCCACCCATCTATCATCCATCCATCCATCCATCCATGATCCATCCATGATCCATCCATGATCCATCCATCAATTCATCCATCCATAACCCTTTAACAAACATTCCGTTAAGTTCGTCTCAGGACCCCAAGGAAGAATAATAATGAACGCATTGTGTGAAAAAGAAAAAAAAAACATGTGGGTTGTCAGAACTTTGTCATGTATTAACATAGCGTTCAACCAACCTGTCGTTAAATGGCGTAGTTATCCCTGCAAATTTTGTCTCCTCGCATCTTATCCACAACAAGTTGATGAACAAAATAGTCAATAAACACGTAATTATGGCAAATTTGAACATTCCACCGACTTTGAGCTTCATTCGGTTACAAATAAAACCACCAAAAAACATCCCGCCAGCAGCTCCCGGCACTGCTGCTGCACCTGCAATGTAGAGAAAGGCCCGTCACAGACTTGTCATCTCTGTTAATCTAGTAACCAGCATTTTCTCTTTTTCCCACAATGTTTTCTACCCTTCACAAAACAAAGTTCAAACTTTGAGTCACTTGTATTTTGTTGTCTGCAATGCTTTCGATTTGGACAAGCCTAAAATTTTGTTGTTTGGTAATAATATAATGGAGAATATGCGCATTCAAACCTTACTTGCCTTACTATAAATTATATCCTATATCAAACGGTACCATTTAATTAAGAACTTGTCTGAATTGAGACTCTTTTCAGATTTTTACCAATCAAATTTAGATCGAAAATAATATCTGTCTTTATAAAGGTAACCAGCATTTTCTTCTTTTCCCTAAATGCTTTCGAAAACTTCCTTTTTAAGAGTGTTAAAACATGAACTTGTTTGGGACAGGGTTAGCTCTTTACCAGACGACAAAATTTTAGCCTTGTCCAAATTGAAAGCATTTGCAGACGAGAATTTCAGTGTGGCTGAAATGCTGCAATTTATGTTTGACTGGGGAGAAAATATTGTTGGAAAAGGAGAAAATGCTGGAAAATGCTTGGTCAACTTTCTGTATGTCAATGGACCTATCTATCTCATGATTAAGTTATTTAACCCATTACTACACAATCCCTACTTTTGACGCCCCTGGAAAAGAAGCCTTTTGAAAACATTGTGGGAAAAGGAGAAAATGCAGCATTTTCTCCTTTTCCCACAATGTTTTCTTCCTTTCACAAAACTAATTTCAAATTTTCAGTCACTTTCATTTTGTCATCTGCAAATGCTTTCGATTTTGACAAACCTAAAATATTGTCTTTTGGTAATGAGTTAAGACAAGTGGATCTTATGGATCTATAAATAAGTGATGTCTTACTTGGTGTCATAAATCTCGAAAATGCTTTGGTTGGTTGTGTTGGGGTTTAACGCCACTTTAACAGCTAAGGTCATATCATGGCGGTCGGTGATGCAGATGTCTTTCCTGGCTTTCTCATACCAGTACTGACACAACTTTCTTTCCAAAGCCACCGACTACTTTTCTCACATGCTTCAGCAGTGATGAGAGGCGAAAATACGCCGGAAAGAAAGTTCGCCTCAACCGGGTATCGAACTCACAACCACAAGGTCATGAGTCCGACACGCTCACCACTGAGCCACCCGGGCGTGCCTCGAAAATGCATTAAGCTCCCTTTTACCGAAGCATCATGCATCGGTCACATGTGCGTATACTTCAGCATAATTATCTGTCCTTCCTGTGTTGGTTGGTTGTATTGGGTTTAAACGCCACTTTAACCCTTTCCCAATCGACAAATTTTTGGACTAGACCAAATTGAAAGCATTTGCAGACGACAATTCAACTCTCGCTGAAAAGATTATTTCTGTCTATGATAGGGTAGAAAACATTGTGGGAAAAGGAGAAAATGCTGGTTACCAGCATTTACTCCTTTTCCCAAAATGTTTTCAAAAGTCTTTTATCTCAGGGTCGTAAAAACCAGGGAATGTTTGGTAAAGGGCTAACACCCCGGTTACACAGAGCTATCGCTGATAAATCGGTGGTCTTTTTAGCCTAAGTAGGGTGGGAGCCGACGAAAACCGACTTGCCTCCGATGTCACATATTGGTCACCTATTCCCAACCTATCAAAAGCTACCGGGAAAAGATGAATTTCGTCGATGAAAAGTTACCGATTTAGATTTTTAAACATGCTTAAAATTCTCGATCGGTGAAAATATTACAAAATAACCGATTGACAACTTATCTACCACTGATATCACCTATAGGCCATCGACAAGCCACCGAAGAGCCACAGAAGAGCCACCGATGAACTGATTCTAATCACCGGTGAAAAAAGCTAAGAATCAAAATATGGAATCCATGAGACACATTGTTACATGCGCGACAGGCATTTTAATTCAGTTTCCACAAAAATTCACCAGCGCCATATCTGATTGATTCCGTAACAATTCTGTGACAAGTTTCGATTTGACTTAGTATGTCGGTCAAAGGGAACTCCCAGAAATCCGTCGACCAAGGTAAAACTGTTATGTTTGTCTCTAACGAAGTCTTGAAAGTCCAAGAAGACTCCATTGTGAAGGAAAGATGTTGTGGCCGTATATATCTTTAATCACCGGTCAGATCCCGATTGGGCCTCTACCAGCGCAAGACGGAATATTTTTAAGACCGATTGAACCCCTGTTTATCGCCGTTTACACAAACAGCTTGAAATAAGGTCACCTATGACAACCGATAAAAAAGCGAAAAAAATTGAAATAATGACACCGATTTGAAATGGATGTAAGCCCGACAGTCTGTGTAACCGGGGTGTAAAGCAGAACCTCTGATTTTATCATTACCTCTTCACCAAACGACAAAATTTTAGACTGGTCCAAATTGAAAGCATTTGCAGACGACAAAAAAATGTGACTAAAGAAATGAAATTTGTCTTAGGTCGGGGAGAAAACATAGTGGGAAAAGGAGAAAATGCTGGTTACCAGCATTTTCTCCTTTTCTCACAATTTTTTCAAAAGGCTTCTTTTACATGGGTGTTAAAAGTCGGGATTGTGTGGTAAAGACTGTTCCAAATTGAAAGCACTTGCAGACGACAAAATAAATGTGACTAAAGAAACGAAATTTGTCTTGGGTCGGGAAGAAAACATTGTGGGAAAAGGAAAAAAATGCTGGTTACCAGCATTTTCTCCTTTTCTCACAATGTTTTTCAAGGGCTTCTTTTATATGGGTGCTAAAAGTCGGGATTGTGCGGTGTAAAGGGTTAGATCCGACGTTTTTCACTCTGACGAAAAGTAATAGACAATGAAAAAATAAATTCAGTAACCTGTGTACAGAGCAGCTGCAGACGACGACACTGCGAAACGGTTCTGGATAAACTTTGGCACGAATGTTGCAAAACCTGAAGTAAGAATTCCTTCTGACGCACCGGCCAACATCGTAAACAAAAATGGTAGGTTTTTGAGCAGGGACCACGTGACTTTAGGAAACATTTTGATTGGCAAACGTTTACTTGAACCATGGCCATGGCTGCTGTCTTTATCAGCATTATGCATCTGTGTGACTCTGGTTTCTCGAATCTTTTTGGCGGCTGAAATATGAATCAAAACAAGTTTTTTTACCCCATTCTCAAAGGATCAGATATAAAAACCTGCACACAGAGACAAGGACTGTGACAATAACAGAGACATAATGAGGAGATAATTTAAATTCATTGCATTCTGCGAAAAGAAAATATTTTGGAAAAGACTTTATTCCAAAACAAGAGAAAATAGAAAATATTCATTTGGCAATCTTCTCGAGCGTCGGCTCTAAGAAATAACACATCGAGATTTTTAAAAAAATCGTCTGCTATCTTGTTAAAGTTAAAATTAAGAATATGCATAGATGATCAGTAATTTCATCTCTAAAAACATAACAATGAATCATAAAAAAACCTATTGTTTACTCTTGACCAAATGACAAAATTTTAGACCGGTCCAAATTGAAAGCATTTGTAGATGATAAAATAAATGTGACTGAAAAAAATTTAACTTGGTTTGGGAGGGGTAGAAAAAATTTTGGGAAAAGGAGAAAATGCTGGTTATCAGCATTTTCTCCTTTTCCCACAATGTTTTCAGAAGGCTTGATCGTTAAAAGTCGTCGCTGTGTGGTAAAGGGTTAAATGACTCATACATACTCGGCATTTCGGCTCCAAAACATGACAAGGGTATTGCCACCAAGAAACATACCCCCATTGTAATAAAGAACCCTGCCCACCACGCCCCCACCCACCGTGGGTCATCCGTCTCTAAATCAATTCTGTAAAATTAAAGAAAAAAAAAAGACAAATTATATTTCCTTTTACGTTTAAGCGTCATGTAAAAATTTGGATCCTGATATAGAAATCAAAGTACTGAAAGTCCCGAGAGTGAATTTGTGGTGCTGTGTAAAGTAATGATACCTAGGAATGAGGAATAAAACTCTGCCTCCATATCTTACACGCTTATGAAATTAATTGATAGAAAAGGCACTGTGCAGGAAAATTTGGAGTTCTAAGCGAAGAATTTAGTCATTGTGATTGACTTAGCAATTAATCCTTTTAACCCATTACCAAACGAAAGAATTTTAGATTTGTCCAAATCGAAAGCATTTGCAGATGACAAAATAAAAGTGACTGAAAATTTGAACTTTGTTTTGTGAAGGGTAGATAACATTGTGAGAAAAGGAGAAAATGCTGGTTACTGGATTAACAGCATTTTCTCCTGTTCCTACAATGCTTTCTAAAGGTGTCTCTCTCAGAGTCGTCAAAAGTAGCGATTGTGTGGTAATGGGTTAATCGTATAGACGAAAAAAGGAGCTTTTTCGAATGGCACTGATCAAGATTAGACTGCAAATAACATGCAGACTGATCTCAGATCTTTATTACCGTCTGTTCATGAGATAAGTCGCTCTGAGTTCAAGTGGATTGTATTTCTAGCTGTCGAAAGAGGCTAAGTTTATATATTTGGTGTTGAAATAGTTAAACCAAAGCCTGCTAAATGCAACTGATCGTTTGCGGACAGCATAGAACAAGATCAGACTGCACAGAACGTGCAGTCTGATCTTGAAGATACACTGTCCAATACGGATACGGGTTAATCAGTCCAGTGAACTGACCAGACTGCACATACAATACTATTTTCCATGTCTAACACAACTGCATGCAAATGGGACCGCTGTCAGCGGACATCTGTTTTAAAAACTTCTCGAATGAAATCGATAGGTGAATGCAATACTATTCTAAGTGCCTGTACAATGTACAGGCACTTAGAATAGTGTTGCACTCACCTATCGAAATATGTTTATGAACAGCTCATGTGGTTGATTTGGCTAAAAGAAAGCACAACTTTATTTCATGCTTTCCGGTAGGATATCGAGAAATAGCAGTGAAAATATTTTTCGATCTTACACTGGTACAACCAGTGAAAATACCGATTTTCATGTTCTTGTCGCCTAGGTAAATCGCGCGTGCCTAATTACTAGATGGGAAATATGATGTCATATACCTTACATTTCACGCGCTTGACGTAACGTTACTATGCGGGAGGGGTACGCCACGGGGAATAAGGGAAAAGAACTGTACTGAATTTTGATAAAGCTCCTCCCAGAAAGGGTTAAAAGCATAAAATAAATAGAATATTTGTTTTTTTCGGAGAAAGATCGAAATTTATTTCATCTCGTGAACACCATCGGTAATATTTTCACTCGTGGCTGCGCCACTCGTGAAAATGTTACCGATGGTGTCCACTCGATGAAATAAATTTCGATCTTACACCGAAAAAAACAAATATCCTCTTTATAATAATAATAATAATGGTAGTGAGTAAATCGTTTACGCACGTGTCTGTATCGACTTTGTCAAAGTCTACATAAAAATTGAGCATTTGTCCGCCGACTATGTATCCTAACCCAGGACCTAGGGCAGCTGCTCCGTATAGAAAACCTGTCAAACAGAAAACATATTAACATTGAAAGGTATAGCACATCTCCGTTCGTTTGTATGTTTTTCGATTTTTTATTTTAGCAACAACAAAACGCACATCATTCTCTCCAAATTTCTGTCTGCTTTCCAGCATAAACACCTTAACAAACTCGAACCGATGTTAGGCAGTAAAAAAGATAGAACTGAATCCTGATCATATAATGAACTCTTTAACAATCGAAAAGAGTTTTGGAGAAGCGTAGGTACGAACTCACAACTCCTGCTGGGTTACAAGCCGTAAGCTCTCTCTCTCTCTCTCTCTCTCTCTCTCTCTCTCCTTTACAGTCACATTTACGTGAAGATTTCTTTCGTTGCCAGTGCCAATTAATTTTTCTCTCCCATGATAATTGACATTTCACATTTTTCTTCCGTAGTACTGGTATTCTCATACAGATTATATAATTCACATTTATATAACACATTTCTAGACGTGTTACCTTACCTATATAGAGAGGAGAGCTGTTTGCTTCCACACTGTCATCAATCAGCCCAACACCAACAGTATAGAGTATGCAGCCTCCAACACCGTGAAGCATCATTCCAACAATGAGAACACCCAGATAGTGACGTAAACTTGTGCTTTCGCACGATTCGACAGATGCGTCTGAAATAGGAAAAAAAACACAAACAATCACTATTTGTTTGCCGGATTTATTGTTTAGTAAACTGATTTTTTTGTGAACCGACTGACCGATTGTCCGACAAACCTTACCACTTTAGAAAGCTTTAGCTTTAGAAACCTTCCAGGTAAAGCCTATTGAAAACATTCTGTGAAATGGACCAAATACTGGTAACGAACATTTTCTCCTTTTTCCTTTTTTTTCATTTCTAACATTTCCAAAACAAATTTCAACTTTTGAACCACGTTCATTTTGTCGTCTGCAAATGCTTTGAATGTTGATAAATCGAAAATGTCGTTTGGTGAAAACCTCCCTCTCTCTCTCTGATCTCATAGAATGATTTGATGCGATGACTGATGCTTCAGCTTGTAACCATGTTCAGTAGTTTACTGTTTCACGTTATTTTAACGTTATGATAAAAATTCTTCGCAAGTTAAAAGCACCAGCCAGTCTTATAAGAAACTGAAGAATGGGTGGACAGTATAACAATTTCTGGCCTTAGTTACACTCCCCTTCGATATCATTCTTAATGTTTTAACCCAATACCGAAAAATCCCTAGTTTCTACGCTCAAAAGATAGAAGCCTTTTGAAAACATTGTGGGGAAGGGAGAAAATGCTGGTAACCAGCATTTTCTCCTTTTCCCGCAATGTTTTCTACCTTGCTGAAAAAAAAAAAAAAAAAAAAAAAAAAAAAAAAAAAAATTGAGTAACGTTTATTTTGTCATCCGCAAGTACTTTACAATCTGGACAAGTTTGAAATTTTGTTGTTTGGTAAAGAGTTTTAAGGTCAAAATTTAAATAAGATTAAACGGTTACCCAGCTGATTTCAATATACTGGCAATAACACATAACATTTCGTAAAGCTGATTTCCTTTGACTGGCTATCAATATGAACTGACCTACTGTTAAGGCAGTCGAGAGTGTAATGTAAGATCAGACTGCACGTGTATGTAGACTAATCTCTCTAACACTCTCCGCAAAAACATCAATGGTTGCTTACGGCGTGGTTAAAGTAAAATCATTCTGGGTTAACGACAGCCCGAATCGAGGCTCAGGTTGATAAAAAATAACGGGGATGGGAGAAAATACCGGTACCAGTGACCAACATTTCTCCGACTAGTACCGTTTTGTTTGCCTCCCTTTTATAGGCGAAAATTCCATCATCTGAGTAACGTTTCAATTGTTATCTAAAAATGCATTCAAATTTGACAAGCCTAAAATTGTGCCAAGTTATATGATAAGGAATTACAATTGAGGAAATATGGCAAACACTATTTGCGTAATACAAAAGATAGGAGTACTTGAACAAACAAAAACTCGGAAGTTATAAATGCGCAAGGCAACTGGAAATTATACACGACTTAAACTGTACATGTTTCAGAGAAAAACGTCCTATACTTGCATGTATACGAGAAAGATTTGCAAAGATATAATAAAATGGTCTGACAACAAATAAAGAAAAGCATGAATGCTTGTTACATGTAATTGATCACTTTCCCACAGCACTTTCATAAAATTGTTAACGGCAGTGGCGTAAAAACTTAACCTACCTGGGTTCGTGCACCCTTTTGAGGCCCCATCCTGACCCCATTCATACAGCCCCGTCGTAAAATGTGGAAGGGCCATTGTAAAAGAACCAAGACCCATAATGATGGCTCCTGCTGTCAACCATCTTGCCTTGTATCGACCGGAACCAACAAAACTGATGACCACACCAAAGACTGCGGCAGCGAAGTCGTAGGAACTTGAAATTAGACCTGACCGGGAACTTGGTAACCGGAAGCGTCGCTCGACCGACTGAGTATTTACATTGTTGATACCATTCACAACAAAGCCTGTTGAGTGTTGAATTGAAAATTTGGATCACGCCATGAAATATCAGGAATGCAGCGTGACTAGTAACACACGTGTTGCCCAACACTTACGTACTTAAGCCATCTGCATCAAGCAATCGTCAATGTAAACTTTGTTTATAGATCAAGGTTTTCGATATACCAGTACCGATATGTGTTTAACAACTCCTTGCCATCAGTGGATGGTGATTTCAATTAGCTTGGTGGTTGGTCAAGACATATTTACAATATACTCTTTCAATACTTTTTATACAATGGATATTGATTCACAAATTGATCTCGTAGTAACAATCTGGATCCTATATTAGCTTAGATGAAATAAAATTAATTTCTAAATTCAACTGGTGTCATCATAATTCTACCACTTACTTCTTTATACTATGTCTTACTGTGCTTTCAAGCAGTATTTCAATCATATCATGGAGGCAACTCACTATTTCGTTTCTTTCCAGGATCCCACAAGAACAAATTCATCTGGACCTCTTTAGAGTCATGTCTGTGGACAATCCCATGTAATAGGTACTAGCAGAGGGAGTCGAGGATCCCGTAATAAATCTCCATAACCATACAATACATAGAGGATAACCAACTTGTTGTGGATAACATTAAAGACATGTCAATAGAATAGGTGTGATGCGGTTGAAATAACGAGTCCCGTGGATGAGTGTTTTCACCGCATCAAACCAAGTTCGAGTGATATGTTTTAAATATAACCCACATCTAGTTGATTATCCTATTAACCCATTACCACACAATCCCTACTTTAGCCGACCCTAAGGAAGAAAACTTTAGAAAACACCATGTGGGACAAGGAGACAATGCTAGTATCCAGCATTTTCTCCTTTTCCCACAATGTTTTCTACCCTTCACAAAACAAATTTCAAATTTTCAGCCACTTTTATTTTGTCGTCTGTAAATGGTTTCAATTTGGACCAGCATAAAATGCTGTCGTTTGGTAATGGGTTAATTCTATTTATCATTTACCTCTTTTGGAATTCCAGTAATTATAAAAAAATATAATTTGAGCAATTTAGGGAAAATAAAATAGTTTCGGCAAACATGCTATAACTATAGTTGGCTTGCAACACACGAAAAGGGGCATTCGGACATTCGCGTAAAGTGTCGTCTCGGATCAGCCTGCGCAGTCCGCGCAGGCTAATCCGAGACGGCACTTTACGATTACATTAGATTTTGTGCTACAGTAGACTTGTGTTAAACAGAAGATCAGATAAAATCGGAAAGTGTCGTTTCGGATTAGCCTGTGCGGACTGCGCACGCTGATCCGAGACGACACTTTACGCGAATGTCCGAATGACCCTTTCGCGTGTTGCAAGCCATATGTCACTACTACAGAAGATCTAGTAGAGATACCACAGTTAGCCTATCATCACTACTCTAGTAGTGGCGTTGTGCACTGTGAAATCTTAGTAGACTAATGCATCAATAGGAATATATAATAAAGAAAAACATGAAATCAAAGATAACTTACCCTGACTAAGAGTAAAGATACACATAACAAAAAGAAGTGTTTTAGGATTGTTCCAGCGCTGCAGAAAACCGGGTTTCCACCCTCCATATCCGCATCCAACATCGGGGTCATATTCAGGAGGAATGACGCCGTTTCCATGCACCTGGTATTTGGAATTCCCTTTGGCTGCCATTTTGTTAACACTATGTTAGGTTTGAAAGTTTCTTATTTGATGCAGTAACTATTTATCACGAATCCTATTCCAGTATCAATAACTTCTTATTTAGCTCTCTTTCATGGCGAGTAAATCCTAGGAATGTGTACGTTACGTCACGCCGTGAACAGGCATTTTGACGTCACTTCCGCTGATAGATGACACTTCATGTATGATCTGGTACTGGTTTATTCGTAGGTTAGAAGATCTACCTGAAATAAGAATAAGAAAACAGATATAAAACGAACCCTTACGATAAGTAAAGATTCGAATTAAGATTTTATCAATATTTCAGTCATAGAAAAGCGACGGCTCACCTATGCACGTGATTCCTAGATTTCACCAGTGCTAGGCTAGGTCCCTGTCTACACTGGCTTTCTCAAGGACACACCAGAGTCGTTAACCAGAAACCAACCCTAAGACTTCGACACACAAATCAGATGCCTTAACTCACTACCAAACAACAATATTTTGGGCTTGTCCAAAACGAAAACATTTGCAGATGACTCAATAAAAGTGACTGAACATAT